>CM060944.1:487332209-497332209 GCA_030765085.1 Allium cepa | reverse complement strand
GAAAATATTTACAAATTGCAAGATTTATTTACAATGGGATGAATGCACGTTTTGAAACTATTTATAATGAAGGATTCACTTTTAAATCGACACAAATAAGTTAAATATAGGTTTCGGTCATTATCTTGAAAATTTAAGTCATTTACTCAGCGAAATTTCCAACAAAAATCAAGTTATCATAACAAATAGACTATAGTTTAACTCGTTGTTTAGGTTGATTACAAAGTGTAATTATGAAATAGATCCTTCGTTAGCAAAGTTTATCAAAGTGGTATTTTCATTTTTGTTCAATAACAAGTCAAATAAATAAGTTAAAATAGTGCTTGGATTTTATTTGCTTACTCTTTCCATTTTTTTCTTTTGAAAATTATATTGATATTAACAATATTTACAAATGCCTAACTCAGATAAACTGAGGCCAAATATATTTCCCATGCACTGCCTTGTGGACTGATGTGAGGGGAATACAGAGCGTAGTGAGTGAACACACAAGCGTGAGCATTTATCGACTATAGGCGTTATTAAAAAGAATTTTTATATACATACACCTAACTCAGATAAACTGAGGCCCGATATACCATCGTGCACTACCTTTCGGGCTAACGTGAGAAGGGTATAAAGCATGGCGAGTGAACACATGACTCTAGGTGTTTATTAAGAAAAATATACATATATACAAGAATTTTTTTTGTTTTTTTGAGAGGGAGTTTCGCAAAATCATCTTAGCGCCCTTTAATTTAGAAGACAAAAAAACATGTTATATCCTTTACTTTAAATTCACCACTTTTTAAAACAAAGATCTTCAATTAGGATGTATTTCATAATTAACACGTATGAATCTTCCTATATACTAGTTAAACCATTATTATTTGTAATCAACCTTCATTTTTATTTCTGTTAAGACGAATAAATTTTCAAAAATTTTAATTTAATAAATCAAACCTTATATTTATCTTATAGTGTTTCTTCAAAAATAAATCAAAATGCTAAAAAAAGATTTTGATTTTTTTTTGAGTTTTGGAAGAAAAATGAAAAATTATTCATGAAAAATCAAAAAGAAGATGAGTCTCCTCTCACATTTGATTTTGAGTGTGCCCCCACAGTCAACCCAAGTGGAAATAAAACAAAAACAAGACCTATATTTACATGAAAAGATTATTATTTACAAGATATCAGAAAATATGATGTTAAAGAGTAAATGAAACGGTCTTGCAAAGACCGATTCATTTGTCTCGTCAAGTATGAGAGACACAGCTTAAGGTCGGAAAATCAAACCATAAAAGATTTCAAAATTGAATGTTGATTTGGAAAAACGAATGTCATTTTATTGAAAATCGTATGAGTTGTTTTATTTCCGATGATTTTTGGGGTAGGTAAAACGACTAATTGAAATTCAAGTATTTTTTTCACCAAATTGAAAGTTAAGCTCATCATCAACAAATTTTTCAAAATTATTGATTTCAAAATTGAAATGGCGATTCAAATCTTCCCTTCAGAATTTAACAGCTCGTTTTTAGAAAGTCTAAGGAAATCGTGTTCGTTAAATTCATCTTCCTTTGTTGGATTATCAACAACTTCATTGCGTATCTCAAGTTCAAAATCCAAAGTTGTATTTAAATTTTTGAAATGGAGAAAAGGAAGGTCGAATTTTAAATTTGGTTCCACACCTTCAAAAGAATTGAAATCCAACTCAATTACCATGTTTTCACCAACTTCGTTAAGATTTTTGTCTTCAATTTCAAAAGTTGTTATTTAAAAATCGTCGATTTGGGTAAAAGGTGGATTATCACTTGACTCGTCACACATTGGGATTTGATTTTGTTTTTCACGTTGTTTCATATATGTTTCGAACAACGAATCTATGTGATCATCGTAAATTTCGTTCATTTGCTCAACAAAATCCAGTTTATAGTTATTAGCATGAGGATTTTCACTTTGAAATTGTTGAGAATAAAGATTTCAATCGTAACGTGGTTAAGATTATCCTCGCTGCCAAATTTGTTTTAAAAGTTATTTCTATTTTCATCTTGAGTTTGAAATTCATTTTAGAGTTCGTAATTGAATTGGCATGGGTTATAATCAAAATCGTTTAAATTTTGAATTGAATTCAAAATTTGAAATCCTTGGCTCGAATTGTTACACAAATATGAATTACACAAATCATTTATACTTTGATTTTGTTGTGTAGAGAATTCAAGTAAAGATGAAATGTTATTTTCAAGAGTCGATGGTTGTTCATCATTTTGAAAATTTTGTAGTTCAAAATTTGATTCGTTTAAACAATAGTTGGTGTTATAATATCCATATGAATTTGGAGTGAAATTGTATGGATTATATTGATTTTCACAACTATTGTAACATTCACACAAGTGGGGAAACTCGAAAATTTTCAAGAATGTTATTTCTTTTTTTATAAAGGAAAACTATTCACAGATAGAATTTATTTTTCAAAATGGAAAATTGTTTTTTTTTTTCAATTTTTTTAAGATTTTATATTTTTTGGATTTTTTGATTTTGTAAAAAAAACTATGTAATTTTTTTTTGGACTTTTGATTTTGAAAGTTTTCAAAGGAAAGGAAAAGGAATATTTTCAATTTTTTAGTTTTGAATTTCGATTTTTTTTCCAAATATGCATGAACTAATGCAACTAAATGAGTTCAACGGTTAATTACAAATAATTTATCCTAAATTAACCCAAAATTATATAATCATACATTGTCTTAAATCAACAAGATAGTTCTTGACCAGGTAACGTACATGATTTATCAGTGCACCACGAATCACCGTAGCGATGCATCTAAGTTTTAAGTACCTTCAGAGAAACAATTCAGTATAATATTTGCGAATCACCGTAATATTTATAACTGATTATTGCTCTGCCGTAGGCTAGACACCAAGAAATTAAATTGTTCAAAGAAGGCAACTTGTCAATATATAATTAAGTGTTATCGATGTCTAACCGCTATTATTATTCAAAATCCTGGGATGCAATGCAAAGAAGAAATTAAATGTGTTTAACAATGCAACTACGAATGGATTTTTGTTTTGTTTTTTGGTTTTTGATTTTTTTTAATAAAATGCAAGCAACCAACAATGCAAAACAAATAAAAACAGGAGATAGGGCACGATACCAGAGCGTGCAGAATTTATTAGCAATTTATTTTAAAGCGAAATTTTTTTAAGCAAGCAAATGAAGCATTTTTAGCAAGCAATTCTTCCTTTTATTTCCCGCAACTTGAAAATTAAAAACAAGATATATATATATATATATATATATATATATATATATATATATATATATATATATATATGCAGTTTTTTTATAATAGATATTTTTTTAAACGTTTAGCAAAGAAGAAAAAAACAAGTAAAAAAACAAATAAGAATAAATGAAACTAAACAAGTGAAAATGGCAATGTTTGTTTGTTTTTTTTCCAAAAGGGAACATACACTTAAAAAAATTGAAAGTTAAACAGATCAAGATAAAAATCAATGACCCACCCCGGCCCAATTACTACTCAACCCAAATTAACACTTTCTCAGGCAAAACATTACTCCCCCTCAAATATCACGTACAAAAAAACATTATGCAAAACAAATTTTCCAATTGAAATTCCAATTAAACTTCTAAACAAAAAATTTAATTGCCATTCCACTCGGATTCCCCTCAAGTTTCAACTCCCACTGCGATGAATGCTTTGGGTTAAGGGAATTGGGTTCTGCGCTTAGAGGATGTTGTTCGATGTTGATTGTGATGGTATGGTTGCGAAGATTGAGGCGTGATGGATGTGGATTAGGAGTTGCGGCGGTTGGCGATGATTGATTTTGGTTTGAGGCGATTGGGGTTGCTGATTTTGGTCGATGATGTTCGCAGTTGAGGTGGTTTTGATGATGGTCTGTAGTTGCGATGCCAGTTGTAGTTAATGGTTTCAAGTGTGCAGGTGGTGGGAAGCATGAATCCGAGTGCGGTGTTGTATTGTAGGTAAGGAAGTGCAGTATTGGGTGTTCGTATTGTGGTTCCGAAGTGCATATGTATGGGTGGCTGATGGTAGTGTTTAAGGTTGCACGCAAATGTATGATGGTATTGGCAGTGATTAGGATGTGTAGTGAGCAGCTGACAGCAGTTGTAGAATTTGTTTTGATGGTGCGGATTGTAGCTTGAGAAGTTGCGGTGGAAAGGTCTGAGGAGGTTCGCAGGTTTGGTTTGGCGATTTGGATGGTTTGAAGTATGGTAAGAAGCAGTGGTCAGTTGATGGTTAGTGGTAGGGGTTCGTGATGATTTATGGTGTTGTTCGATTGCTGTTGGTTTGAAAGGCGGTGAAGTCCTGGGTGCAATGAGATTGTGATTGTGGGAGATGGACAGTAGGTGGATGGTGATGATTTGGTTATGAAATTTGTATAGTGGTGAGGAGTTTTCTGTGGTTCAGGGGTCACGGTGGAGTTGACAGGCAACTATGGGCAAGAAGGTGCATTGTAATGGTGATGGTGCAGTGAAGTGCACAGTTGTGAATATGGCAGAGGTGGATTTGATGGAAGGTGAGTTTGAGCAGTAAAGAGGATGCTTTGGGTTGACAATATTGTGAAGTAATTGTCAGAGGACTGGTTTGTGCATGGTATGTGGAAAATTTGTGAAGGCAGAGATGATGGGCAGTTTTGTGTGTTTGAAGAGTTTTACTGTTTGCAAGGGGGAAGTGTGCACTGTTGAAATGGTGCACAGTCGTGCACAGGGTGGATGGCAACGGAACCAGTGGCTAGTTGCAATGGAACAGTGGTTAGAAGCAGGGTGTTGCTGGAGGGTTGTGGTTTGACAGTTTTGAACAGTGAAGGTTGATGATGTTTGAGTTTGATGAGGCGAGTTTTGAACAGTGGAGTCTTGTAGTTGATGGATTAATGTTGTGTGAACTACCGATGAACTGGAGTGCAGTGGTATTGGATGACAGTTTTGAAGTGGAAATGGTGTGTTTGATGACAGGAAAATGAATATGCGCAGTTTTGTGTTGAATGAAATGTTTAACAGTGGAGTAGGTTGTGAAGTAAAGGAAGTATGTCGACGGTTTTTGAACAGGTGTGTCGATGAAGGCAACTGCAGTGGTTCGACCACTGTGATGCTGTAATGGATTGCAGACAGTCAGTCTGTGGTGTGGGTATGTTTAATGCCTGTGTGTTGAAGTCGGGTACGGGAAACAGTGGTGGATGTAGTAGCAAGACAGCAAGTTGTATGGTGGTTTTGGAGTAGTCTCTGTTTGGTAGATGTGTAGTTAGGAATGAATGGAGAAGTATATGTAACGTGATGTGCAGAAGTTGTTTGATGTGCAGAGAGTGATACACAGAGAATGAGAGTAACAACAGTGATACACAGTGAACAGTAAGCATTATAAAACCAAAATTTTGTAAAAGAAAAATTATAAATGAAATGAATTTTTTTTTTTGAAATGTACTTGTGAATTTTTTTTTCTTTTAAATATGAAAATGAAAACGGAAATCTAGAACAACAACAAGCTTAAAATAAAATGCAAATAAAAATCACACAAGCACCATTTTTTTTAATGCACACAATTGCACAAAATGAAACACACAAAAATCAAATAAAAATAATTCGAAAAATAGAAATAAAAAATCAAAGCAACTTCTTGGCAACGACGCCAAAAACTTGTTTAACGGCAAATTTTCTATTGAGTTAGAAAATCGCCGATAAATTTTGAATTAAATTTATACTGCAAGCGCACGGCGTACTATTGTAGTACGTGGCGAATACAGGTCGATCCGTAAAGAATTGCTAGATTTTAAATCTCTATTCAATCAAATTAACCAAAGTTGAAAATGTGATTAGCTAAAATGTAGAAAACTAACAAAAGAAAATTGATAAAAATATGAGAGTGTTAAGACAATTTAGAGATAAATCCACTCTCTAGATTACATAGTTCAACACACATGAAATTATGATATCTTTTTTTGGTTATTAGTGAATATAAATGATGTTTTTATCATAAGTATGGCTCATTTGTACTATTAATTTGCTCAACATAAGCCATCAAACTATAACATAACCTTTAAACCACATTTAATTCCCATAAAAAATGACATTAAAGTTGAAAATGAAAATCTATTTTAAGCATGACCTATTGACTATTGTTTAGAAATATAGGCCATCAAATTTTGATTTAAACATTCACTTCTTTGCCATAATTATATTTAGATGAAGAGGCAATTTGTGATTCATTTGACTAAGCATAGTTATTTGTTTTGAACAACATAAGCTATGTGTAGTTAGAAATGAATAGGCATTAACATACCCACACCATAGCTATTTGTGATTCATTTGACTTCAACACACAGGCATTAACATACCCACACCATAGCTATTTGTGATTCATTTGACTAAACTCAAAACACAAAATTACATCAACATCATTTTTCCATGAAGCAAAAAAAAAGCATTAATTGTCAAACTATGTTGAAGCTACATAATTAGAGAGCTTTATTACCCCTAAATTGAAGGGGTTTAGTATATCATATTTGTAATCAAATCAACAAATATAGCTTGCAACATTAAATGAAAACAAGAGGAAAACGAGAGCAAAATGAAATGAAAAGCTAAGTAAAGAAATAAACACTAATCTACTAGCATATATAAATGAAACTACACTACTAGTATGAAAGGAAATAAAAAAGAAAAGAGAAGAACATGTATTGAGATTGCATTAAAAAAAGATGTACATTAATGAAGAAATCGCTATATAGCCATGAAAAGAAAGATAGCTCTCATTTTATTTTCCTAAGAGAAGAGAGTCTAAATGGGAGACTAAGGAAGAGGGTTGCATGAAACATAACGGGTATTTATACAAGTTAGAAACCCTAATCCATATTTTTGGAGAATGCCCAAAATGCCCTTGTAGGAAGTGTGACCACCAAGTAATCATTAGCATGTCTTAATCCCCACTAAGTGTACATGAAGCTTTAACGGTTTTTTAGCATGTGCATTAGCTTTTAATTGAAAATCAAGGTAAGTGGGTAGGTGTGGTCCTCCATGTTCATGTGTTCGAATTATTTTCATCTTCATTTGCTTTGTTTCCTTTGGTGCATGCATATCTTCATGAAGCTACTTGTGTTTGAATTTAAATTCCTAAAACAACATAGAAATTTTCAATTAAATTTTAGAAAATTAATAAATGCACAAAAATGATAATTTTGCCCTTAGGTGAAGATGAATATGTGACAATTTGAGAATAATTTGAATTTGATTTAAACAAGTTGAAATACCTGATATGATCATTTATTTAATTTAAATAGATTAAATATGGTGGTAAAAATATGCACATCTACATGCACATCTACATGCACATCAATTGAGGAGAGACCTAAAAGGAACAAAAGTGGTTATATAAGAAGAAGAAAGTCCCATAGCGGCGTGACCTCTACCTCTGCCCTTTTCGCAAGCTAGGGCCGCAATTATAACTTCATTAGTTCGCTTATTTTCAGTTTCAAGTCCTTGTAATTTGATTATCGAAAGCTCTCAGTGAGTTTCGTCCAATTGCTATCGATCGATGGACTCCAAAGCCTGGCCAGTAACCAACACTGCCTCCAGAATAACAGACATCTTCTTAAATAACTCTTCGAGAGTTCGCTTTAAGGATTCATTTTATTTCAAGGCAGCATGAATGTTAGTACTAAGATTAGGGTTAACTTCGTTAGTTTAGCTATTTATCATTCAGACTCTGTTACATGGAGGTAAGAACTCTCTCTAACCTTAAGCAGTTGGGACACATGACCCCTAATAAGAGATTTAAGTTAGAATCAGAAAAGACAAGTCATCATAAAAGCAATTCCATTTCATTCCACCAAGAAGTAATACAGATAATGAAAAATGAAAGGTACAAAATTCATGGTCCCTAAGATGAGCAAATTTCTCCTTAGTAGCTAAAATAATTTTAAGGCCTCTACTCTTAGTATCAGTAAGGGACCCCGAGGGTCTTACTATATTGGAGAAAGAAATGTCCTTCTCTAAACCACCTTTCAATACAGTTCCAAAGGAGAAGAATTAACTAAAGGAAGACTGGGATTAGCTTCCGGGACACATTGTGGGACATATTTTGAAATCTGTTCACTTTCAGGAGTCTTCCCTTCAGCAATAGCTAGGGGAGATGGAGTTACACTTTGGTAACTAGGTACAGCCTCCGAAGTTACAATTAGGCTTGGATCACAGAATCTGCTAAGGAAAGATAGCCTTTTATTCTTCGACTGAGGGTCTCTCGGATGCAATTTAGAGAGTTTGAAAAATTCTTGAAAGACCTCGTATCGGTTATCTAAAGAAAGCTTTAACTAACCCCTATGATCCAAGACTTGGTTAGTTAATTGAGTACCTCTAAGCCTAAGGGACATGAGTTTCCTGTACTTTCTTGATCTTATTGGGTATTCCTTAGTCTACTGGATTTTAGTTGGGATTTAAGGTCACCTATGGTTGCTAACAACTTCGAGTTTCTGGTTTGACTCCTCTTTCATAATACTTCATAGTGAGAAATGAAATTTGAATTTTTCTATTTAAAATAAGGTTAAAATACTTCATAGTAGACATGACGAAGGAATTAAGGAAATAATTCTTCATAAACTCACACCAAACAAAAGTACCACCACAGTCTACAGCTACCACAAGCAGGATCATAAAGAAAGCGTAGCAAAATTATTACAAACCTTTCAAAATTAGAGTGATGACTTACCCCTTCTCTATCAATATTCTCCTCCACTGGTACCGAGGACCCAACACCCATTGAAACTCGCGCCTTTTTATACTTCTGGGAGAAGGTTCTTCAATACTATTGCCGATAGGGTTGAAGCCCGTAGAGAGAATCATGCCCTTATCCCAATTATTCTCATAAGCGTCATAGAGAATCTTAAAGGCTTAAGCAGCAGCCACCTTTTCAACCTCTTCCTCGGTAAGTAGGTATGAGACCCCTTTATTATCTTCCGCTAACCCCTCTTCGGCCTTTTGACAATTGGCTTTATGGTCTTTTAAGGCCTTCTCGATTCTGTAATTTTGGTCGCAGAAGCTTTCACCTCCACAAGCCACTTCTCCCTTTCATCCCAGGCCTTCTACTCGACCTTCTCCTTATATTCAGCAAATTACTTCCCAGTGGACTTAGCCTTTCCTTTATACTCGGCCAATTGTCTCCCAGCAGCATTAGCCTTCATCAACTCCCCTTTCAGCTTTTGGAACCCTCGGTGGAAAACATAGAAGTTAACTAGGACCTAAAGAATGAAGGTTGTTATAGAAATTAGAGAGATAAATATTTCACCAAAAAGAGGATATCTTTACCCTAAGGTGGTCCTCCATTCCCATTCTCATCATCCTTCCAACGCTATCGATGTCGTCAGCTAACTCCACTCGGGAGTTCCCTACAACCTAGGGTAAGTGATCATCAATAGCGGAATGGGTTACCTCAATCACCTGGTCCACCTGGTCCCCGGTAGAAGAAGTCAGAGCAAGAGAATCCGGAGCAGACATGGCTTTGGTAGAAGAGATTTTCCTTCTATATTTCTTGGTTAGGGATGGATCCTTCAAAGTTGGCTTCGGTTGAATAGAATTAGAAGTAGAAGATAACTTGTCCAAGAGCAATCTTCCAATCTCAAGCATATCATCAGAAGTCATTGTTACATAAAAAGATAAAATGAGTTAGATAAGCAAGTTTATATTCCATAAATGTAATACCCTAGAATACATTCTATAAAGTATTCAGAACCAAAGTCTACCTGTCTCGACATTTTTGGCATCATAATGAGCGAATTCTTCAAGACTACACAAATCAATCACGTCTAGGGGCATGGTCTCGGCTAAAGGGAGATCGTATCCAAGAGGAAGATAAAAAATACACAAGCCTTCAGATTAGCCTCGTTATGAGCAATGTATCTAAGCCTTCCCCTTTCGGTATTTTCATCACCTCCTCATACCTAGAGCCAAAGAGATCCTTGAGAGTTAAAGCCTTGTCCCTCCCTAGGTTAGCTAAAGAGATAAAAGAGGAAAGATATTATGAAACTTACCAGTCTCTAGCAGTTCGGTAACAACTTGAGGATCATCTGCCTTCACGAAAAACCAGTAAGGGCCGTTATCTTACTGAGTGGTTTGATTCGGGGAATTTTCTTCCAAAATCGATGGAAATATAAGGGAACTACAGAACTATTGGATGACCTATATAAATTATATAAGTAATGGATCTCGGAAGTAGTCATGTTGTGGTACTCTTTCTTCCAGCATAGGATCGCTAAAGCTGATAAAGTGCTATACAAGTCCACCACAAGTTGAATTGGGCTAATTCCATAGAATTCTAGGATGCTAACAAACAAAGGGGAAAAAGGAAGTGATATCCTATTTTCTAATTGCTGTAATGTCCAAGTAAAGAACCTTGTAGGGGGTTCACCCCAGTCGCCTTCTAGACTTGGTGCCTTGACCTCAACTAACAACCCAATAACTCCCCATCCAATATCTAGATCCCCTTGATTAGCTATAGGTTTTTCCATCGAGAGGTCTAAAAAGGGACTAGTGTTAAACTAGTTACTCAATAATGATTCTAAAACTCCTACCGAAAGGGTTTAAATTCTTATGGTCCAAAAATGAATTGAGCCTAAAATAAGGTTCTACAGCTCAACCTATAGTCCTGAATTCTCCCAAAGTACCCTCTAGTCAATAAAGCGATTATCATAATTGAAAAAAATTTGGTTTAGGGACAAAATCTTAGTTAAAGTAGATAACATGCATCATGGATTAACTAATCGAACAATACCCCAAATCAAAATCGATCGTTAGATGATTAAAATCGAAGTATTCATAAGTTCGAAAGAGGGAAATGCTCACAGATATTGATATTCATAGAGCATTAATAAAATCATAAAGAAGGATCAAGGACTTACTATTTAAATCGATAAGTTCGCAGAAGTTGATGAAGGTTTTCTAGTTTTAATGGTTAGTTTTAATGGTAGGCTTGGTTGCTAATATTGTGAGTAAGATAAAAGAAGGAAGGAGAAAGGTTTTATTAAAATCTTCAGAGCCAACGGTAGAGATTACCTGGCTAATTGAACCTCAGCCATAGATTACATGTGGCTAAATTAAAATGGGGATAATCTTAGAGTAGAGAAAAGGAATGCGCTTTTCAAAGAAGCCAATGAAATTGTGACAGTTGGCAAAAGCATTTAATGCATGAACAGGACTTGGCCTTCCAAAATCAGACCTCGGCTTCACTTTAGATCTCACAAAACAAGTCCCTCCTTAACCTCGCAGTCTCAAATTATCCTTTTCCCCTCGGCATCGAAATAGCTTCGCTCGTCACTTAGTCTAGATGACCTCAAGTGACAAGCACGATTTCAAAAACTTTTGACCTCACAGTCTCAAAGTAGATTTTGCCTTTCGGTACCATAATAGTTTCGTGTACCACTTAACATAGATGGCTTCAAGTAAGAAGCATAGTTTTCAGAAGTTTTGACCTCACGATCTCAAATCAGATTCCGCCTCTCGGCACTCAAACACTTTCGCTTATCACTTAACCTAGATGGCTTCAAGTGACAAGCATAGTTTTTAAAAGGTTTTGACCTCATAGTCTCAAATCGGATTTTGCGTCTCTATGCTCAAACAGTTTCTCTTATCACTTAATCAAGATGGCTTCAAATGACAAGCATAATTTTCAAAGAGTTTTGACCTCATGGTCTTAAAGTAGATTTTTTTTCCTTTCGGTGCCATAATAGTTTCGCCTATCACTTAGCCTAGATAGCTTCAAGTGACAAGCATAGTTTTCAAAGAGTTTTGACCTCAGGGTCTCAAAGTAGATTTTTTCTTTCAGCACCGTAATAGTTTCACTTATCACTTACCCTAGATGGCTTAAAGTGACAAGCATAGTTTTCAAAGAGTTTTGGCCTTACAGTCTCAAAGTTGATTTTGCCTTTCAGCACCGTTATAGTTTCACTTAAGCTTAGATGTCTTCAACTAACAAGCATAGTTTTCAAAAGTTTTAACCTCACGGTCTCAAATTAGATCTTGCCTCTAGGCACTGATTTGAAATTATTTCCAAAATCCCCTAAACAAGATTGGATCTTTATAAGTTGTCCAGGTAAAGATTTGCTTCTGAATATCCTTAGAATACTAACTTGCCCAAATGCTTGGGATCAACTTCACGATAGTAACAGAATAAACAAGCCAAGCAATAAATCTTACATGACACTATTCTTTCCATAGTCCACCTCATATCAACCATATAAGGTGAACTTTGAGGGGCATGTATTACACCATAATTTCCACCAAGTACAAATTGTGAATATCCGAGAAGAAAGTTCCTTGGCTTGTAATTCCAAGACCCATTTTTTGGTCCCTAAAGAGTGCATAAACTCGTACTTAGTTAACCGAAAGTATACAACTCAAAAACATAGGTCGAGGTATCGGTCGGGACCAAGATCACCATTCGTCTAAAGCAAGAAGCTTAACCAAGAGCACCATCTGCCGAAACCAAAGGCAATTCAACAAATATCAACAATTAATGGTTCAGATAGCCCAGGCAGAGATCAATGGTTATGATAAATGAAAGATATCCAAGAAGTTATATATAATAGCATCACGTCGGTGATCCACGTCAAAATGCAATCAACTAGATGATGAAAAGCGTTCAAATCTATACTGCATATAGCAAGCCAGGTCATCAATCCGAATAGAAGACCTTCCACCAATGACGCCATGGTATATTAGCAATAAATAGGCGGCAAACCCAAGGCACAAGGGATCTTCTGGCAAATCAAAGGAATAAAAACTATATTATACATTCCTATATCAGAGCTCTACTCAAAAACTTATTAATTGCGAAAATGCTTCTGTTCAATGTAATAAGCCTCCCGGCTATATAAGAGTAATTAAATAAGTAAAGGACGGTGAACGTAGGGACTTTCGGTCCGGACCAGTATAAAAGTCTCGATATTATTTATTTCTGCACTCTACCCTTTCGGCATTTACCATTGTTACCTTACGGTTTAACACCCCCTCATCCAAGCTTGATTATACTCTATCTCAACAATCATCTCATTGAACTCAAAGTTCCACTAACTCCTAGAGCATTACCTTCGGATTTTGGGGTGTTCTGTGGACGAAATTTCGCACTAATAGGCACCAACATGATTTAAAAATAGGGTGGACTTCGTCTTTCCTCATACTTTTTTGAATCTAGAGTTTAACCTGGTCTTCAACTGTTTGGAGATTATGGTAGGCAACCTCCTATAAATAGCAAGTCTAGAGCAACCTTTAGAAGACTTTTGGCCATTCTTCTTCACTCTCCAATTCTCTAGTCAAGTTTTATCTCATAGGAGCTGTTTAGATTTGTTCTAACCAAAAAAGCTCTTATTTCTTATGATAAACTCAACCTAAATAAGATTAAAGTGGATGTATCCATAAAATTTGCTAAACCGTTATAATTATCAATGTTGTTCTTATTATTTTCTTTCCATTTCTTACTAGATCTACTCATTTTTATATACTTTAGGTGTTGTGCCACTTTTTGGCCCAATAGTTAGATACAAGTTTGAATAAGTTAAGGTGTACACTTGATTATTCTATATGGCCTAGGAGAAAATCACTCAAATAGTAATTCTACATG
Source organism: Allium cepa (assembly GCA_030765085.1). Lineage (NCBI taxonomy): Eukaryota > Viridiplantae > Streptophyta > Magnoliopsida > Asparagales > Amaryllidaceae > Allium > Allium cepa. Next base: position 497,318,593 of record CM060944.1, on the reverse strand, counting down.
CCTCGTTGAGAAATTCTTAGCTAAAAGCAGCTCCAGATAGAGTCATATAAATGATGGGCTAAGTCGTATAGTTTGGAGAGAAAGCATAGAAAGATAGTAAGTTTTATCGAGTTTTGTGCATGTGATAAAGTGCTGAAAATTGGCATGCGTTTGAAATTTGTAGGTGCTCAAAATACGGTGGATCAAAAAGGAAAGGTATGGAGGTAGAGTGAGCGAGGCAAAATTCACCTCAACTTATACAAATCGACTCCAACTCTTTTTAATCTTCTCCAACTCCTTCAAAATCAACCCCATCAAGCTTAAAATTGGCTCTGACTCATTTTAAATCGGCTCTAACCCATTCCAAATCTACTGCAACTCTTTCAATATAAACTCCAACTTGATTAAAATTTGTTCCAATTAGATCAATAAAGGCACCCATGTGGTCCAAAATAAACAATGAAGACACTCAAATTCTACCTACCAGTGGTGTCATAATTCAAACCATGGAGGACGTTTAAAATTCAGATGTAAGCATAAAAAATGGAGCACTACAAGGGGCCAAATGCAAGTCGACAAGTGTGTTCAAAGTAAGATGCAGGAAGTTTGTCTCACTACTTTCAAATGAAAGAACAATTCAGTAGCATGCATGGAAATATACTACAAGATAGGAAGTTAATCTGAGAAGTGGAGACCGATTACATGTTAAGAGGAACAAAGTCAATAGAAATCAAGTCATAACCCATTAAAACTGAGAGCGACCAAAAAATTTAGATTCAACATTGAATGAGAGGTCAAAATTAAATCCATAGTTGTCGAATTCTTTAAGATCCTACCGGTCTAAAATGATTGTATCAAAGTACACAACCTATGATCAATCGAAGGAAATGTTCAAAACACTCGAGGAAGTCCAAGAAGCAAGAAAAAGGACAGAAATGTAAATGTCCATGGTTTCGTCAATCAAATTTAGCTCATAATAGTAAAAATCACTTGCGAAGTAATCAGACTAAAATGCCCCAACAACAGCACAAGGATGTCAAATTACTGGAGGTGAGCAACATTTGGTTAGAAGTGAATTAACTGAATGAATCGATACATTTTGGTCGGTTTTGTTCGGTTACAAAGCTAAATCAATTTGAATTCAGTTTGTAAACTACATATTTATGTTTATTAGTTTAACTGAACTTTTACTATGATATCCAAATTAGTGATATTATAATACTTTAAATAATTATTTTAGTTATACGAAAACCAATAGGACAATTTTTCTTATAAACATAAAAAAATTACTCAGTAAAATCTCTTCAAACACAAATTCGTGTTATCCTTTTAGTAAACTAGTCATTTGAATAATAACATACTATAGTTTTCTTGCTTACCTTTTTTACTTTGATTGGATTGGTTACCTATCTTTTTAACCGTAAGTTATTCGGTTTGGTGCGGTTCAGTTTTTTTTGTGGTCCAATATAATTTGACATTTTTACTTTAAAACCAATCAAACACTCACCCAACTTACTGCGCCAAAGTCGATGACTCATAGCGATTGACCCATGTTTAAGGAGAGGGAAGGATGATTGAGATGGAGTATTGAAATGAGTCAAACTTCGATAACAAGATTGATCCTTTAGGTAAACCAACCATAGAGCGTGTCAAGCTGATCCAATATTGTTTATCAGATAAAGGATCAACCAGAGTGGTTAAAGTCGAATCATCTTTGGACCTTCTATTACAAAATGAGATGCTCGAGTTCTTAAAACTAATTAAAATATATCCATATGAGTGTCTTTATATGAACATACCATCTTCGTATATAATCAGATATCCCCTACTCGAGTACTCAAATTGCAAAGATCCAGAATTTCACCGCTTTAATTTAGAAATATTTAATTAATTTTAAATATTCAAATAACAGGTTTTATAATTAAAATAAAACTCTTTTAAATAATAAATAATGATGGTAAAATAGTTTTTAAAATTTGTTTATAAAAATATTTAGTTTGAAAAAGATCAAAAATGTGATCGGAATTCGTTTTTCGAAATTTTTAATTTTTCGTTAGCTAAAAGTTATCGGAAATATCGTGAACTCTCTAGCATAAGTATACAAATTTATAAATGAATTAGCATATGTATATATGTGTGTATTAGTGAATGTATATATGTATTCATACCTCAGTATAGAAGGTTTAAAACAAAAATAAAAATGTCACACATCACGTGAAACATTTTGGCAACTTAAGTACAAAAGAGTACCGAAACATGTTTTCTCATGAAATGGAGGAAGGGGTAACAAATGGGGGCATGAGTACATAAGGTGGAGGAGGTGAGGTGAGGTGGCAAGAGGGTAGTGGAGGTTAAAGGACCAGGACATTTAGGTAATTCACTTTGTTCTCTTTCTTATAAATGTCTCTTTTCACTTCTTCAATGTCACCTCTTTTACATCTGTCAAATCTTTTGCATAACTTAATCAAATGGAGGATTTCTTTTTTTTCAAACCATAGCAAACTCCATGAATTTTCATGCTCTAAATTTTGGGCTTAACCATCTCCAAATCTCATTTTTTTTCTTCGCAGAGCATTTTCGCATGTAGAATTTCAAGTTCGAAAATACCTCTTTTCTTTTGACCATGTATCCTTTAAAAATTGTCCAAATGGAGTGATTTTTTTTTTAAATTTAGAGAAGAGAATTTCCAAGAAATTTTCCTTGCATCTTTTCCAAATTCCGCGGGTAACTTATCCAAAAATTAGTTTGAAAATGACCAATTTTTGGGTTTGATTTTGTGAATTCATTGATAATCCAAAGTCCCTCTACCTTTCAAGGCCGACCTCCTGGCCATGTGCACCATAGCTTGGGCCGAGCCTTTTAGCAAATAAAGGAGGAAAAGGAGGGTGTCGTAGTGTTATTGTTAGTTGGAAACATCTCCGGTAGCTTTGGATGAAAGTTAGAAGCATAATTGTGAGTTAAATTCACACTTTTTGATAAAGTTTTTAACTTTAATTCTTATGCCACTTAGTTGCTAAGTTTGATGCTTGTTTGAATGAGATTAATGTTGAGTTATATGTGCATATTTGTGCTTGGATATAGTGTTGTTTAGTCCTAACATTAATAATTAAAGTCAAGTATAACTTTGAGAGTTGTGGTTTAAAGTCATGATTTTACTTTATGTATGTTGTATGGTAGGTAATAGTATTTAAGCATATGATATGCATTGTATACAAAAAGAACTTAACACCTAGTTTGCATGTTGTGACATCGAGATCCCTTGTTTTAATTTGGTTTCCTTACTTTATTTATAGAAAAGTTTTATAAAGGTTTTAACACCTTACTGCTAGTTTTCACAAGGATAAAATTAAGTTAAACATGAAAGATAGAGTTTTGAAAGAAATTTAGAGTACAAAACAAGTTTTAAATTTTCGGGTCATATAGTTAATAGTTGTTATAAATGCAATTCGTGAAAAACGAACTCTTTTTGAATTTAAAATATTTTAACTTAAGTATCTTTTTGGAAAGTGTTTTCAAAACTTAATATAAGTTTTTAAAGACAATTATTAATTAATTAAGGTAATTAGCGCCTAATTATTTGTTAATAAAGGTAATTAGTACTTAATTATTAATTAAGTAATTTAATTATAATTAGTTAATTAATTAAAGATTGTTTATTAATTGATAATTTATTCAAGAATTAATTTTTGTTTAATTATTAATTAATGATTATTTATTTATTTAATATAGGGTTTAATTAATTACTAATTGAGTTAAGTTTTGATTAAAACTTAATTAAGATTTAATTATTTTCAACGAAGGTTTAACTAATATTTAAGTTTTAATTAAGTACTACTTAATTATTAATTGAGATTAATTGATAGATAATGATTTATTTAAATATTAACTATTTTAAATGATATTTAATTATTTAATTAATAGTTAATTATTATTTAATTATTAATCGTAGATTTAATCATGCGACGAACCGGTATTTCATGCCATTCGCATCCGCACATGTCGGACTTAAATTGCTCAAAATATCAGGTTTTTAATTTAAATTTGGTGAAACTCAGCATATATAGTAACTAAATAAATCACAGAATCACAGACACATAGTATTACAATAACAAGCAGCGGAAACAAATGAATAGTAGTTCATGAAGCTACTGATATATATAACAGAGTACAACAAGATACAACAGAAGTCTCGAATACCACAGTTAAATAACAAAATCTGAATAAATTATTGGAATCAACTGAATGACTGAAAGCTGAATTGATAGTTGGATCTCCAAGCGAAGCTCCAAACTCCAAAGGTGAGTCTAAAATGCTGTATCACTCAGTCTGACACGAGCGTAAAGCAAAACACAAAACACTCGAGTCAGGATTCACATTATTATATCAATAAATCCAACTCAAGTGAAATATTAACTGGAAATACGAGTAACTTAAAGGATGTTTGGGATACCCATCCTCTAAGAATCTGTGGAACTATCTACTATGTAGTAATATACGCTATTATAATATGTTTATAGTAAAGTAAAAGTATTAAAATAACGTTAAGGTGTTACCCATATCCCCCTTAACACATTATGTATATTCCCGTAGTCTATACAATGGCGTACGCTCCTCCGTAAACTGGAGGTTTACCCAGAGGACATCACATAGGTACGGTACGGTACAAAACAAACTCGTAGAAGGCGCGATAGGGCATGCGACAAGGCACTCGAGGCAATGCCATGGTAGATATACCGTTTGTGGATCCAGACTAGTGGTAACGCATAGCAACTACTACCGCCCACCTCATGACACACTCCCCAATCAAAAGGTGCACCCAATCAATCACAAAAGTAATAGAATGGTATCGAAGAAATGTGCCCGATCGGAGGAATGACCTCACCTGGCCTGACATGGCTCATGTTTAGTCGCATCAAGATGACTCACAGGAGTTAGGGTCAGGTAAATACCATACATAATCGTCATCAAACCATCCTACTTCATTCTGCAATCTTCACCACGTACACAGTTGTTAAAGTAGTTTTCGATATTGGCAGAGAGTATGACAATATCAAATCTCGGTCTCTTTAACAACCAAACGTTATTATAACACCGTGGTCATTTCGAAATAGTTTATACTTCAAAACCAAAATATCATATCTATTTTAAAACCATATTGATACTATATCATTTTCACCTCAAATATATCTATTTCCAAAATCATAACATTTTAAAAGTTATAACACTTTCGAATGTAACACTTTTTAAAACCACAACACTTTGGAAATCATAACACTTGGAAATCATACACTATGGAAACATCATAATTTTGAAATCATAATACTTTGAAATCATAACACTTCCACTTAACAGTTTAGATTTAATAATAGTACATAAATAAAATAGTTTATATAATAAAATAGTTTATAAAATAAAATAATTATAAATTAAATAGTTAAAATTGAAATAGTTTATACCAAAATAATTTATAAAGTAAAATATTAAAATATTTTTAGTATATTTAAAAAATACTTTATATAAAATAAAATAGCTTCCTTAGATTTCAGAAATTGATTCAAATCAACTCGAATTCCAAAATTCAAATTTAATCCAATCTCAAATCATCAATTTCAATTCAATTCAGTTTCTAAATAAACTATTTCAAATTATATCGATTTCAAATACAGATTTGAACCACAAAATAAACCATTTAAATTTCAATATATCTCAAAGCTTTAATATCCAAATATTTCAAAACTAGATTTGATAATTTCATATATATCAAAATTTAACTTCGTTATTATTTAGTTTTGAAATGTTTACTTAATAAATCCAATATCATTTAAATAAACCCCAAATTACAAATAAACTAGATATTTCCTCCAATTTATCTAAACTTGAAATATTCATTTAATTACCTTAAACCAAAAATCAAGTTAAAAAACTCATATGCCTTGAAATCTCAATTTTAATAAGTTTCAAATCGATTTAATTAAATAAAATTCTTAATTAAATGCAGTTTTAAATAAATTCAAATTTATCTTCCCAACCTTATATATAAAAATAATTATAAATCTATCTTAAAATAGAATTTCAAAACTAACTTATAACCTTAAAAATTTCAAACATATAAATTTATAAATCTAAATTTTAAACCTTTATAAAATAACATATACATATAGTATTTTAAAATCAATATTTATTAAAACCAAAATATTCATTTCAAAACCTTGGAAGTCGTTTTCAAAATATATATAGACCAACGGTGCCTGTATATAATTTTCTATCATATAATCAAGTAATACAGATATTTATCATTCCAATCCGCAATTGAAATATATACGGGTATATATCATTTCAACCCGCAATCCCAAATTAAATTCAATGAAAATCGCTTGGGTTTATCATTTCAACCCATAATGATTTTCCCATACTCTACAATATCGTTCGGGTATGTATCATTTCAACACATAGAGAATTTTAAACTAACAGGGAACTTGCAGAGTGAGAAACAGATACGATAATAATTTAATATATCAACAGCAGGAATATAACATTTATAATAATAAAATATAAACAACAGGATATAGTGTCATATCCCACAGGTGAACAATTACATATAAATGCATGTCATATATATAAAATCAAATTTAATAAATATAGGAATGTTAATCGTGAGTGATTTTTCACCTTTCGAGGCTAGAGATGAACGAGAATGAGATGGTTTTGGAATCCAAGCACGAATTCTAAAGCATATCAAGATTGGCACGAATTTGACGATCAAGCTGATAACAAGGAATTGATGAAATAATTAAAATCAGTTTAATAAGACAGAAATTATATATATTATTGTTATTTCCATGAAATTGATATTTAATTTAAACAGATATTAAAATAATATATATAATTAAAATCATTGTTTTAATTAAACGTATATATTAAAATCAACATATATACATGATAAAATTTGAAATAATACTTATATAAATTTACACACGCATAAAATACTTTGGAATCAATAATATAACTTATATTAATATTGCATATGAACAGGGAATAGCAACACAGATTAGAAGAAACATATATATACACACACACACAGATTTCGGACTATCTACAATAAAACTTATATATACAATATATAATACCTCTTTGACAATATGATGTACTGTTTCCTATTTGAAAGCACAGGTACAAAATGTGCATAACATAAATAAGTTCAAATGGACAAGCCTTAATAGTATGAACTATTTAATATATAAAGAGTATACAAGTGACAACTATTAACAATCCATTTTATACATGATGAAAGCTAGATAACACATGGCCTATTCTATGGATGACACGTGTTATATATATATAAGTTTGGATTTCTTATCAGAACAAAACACATCTGATACATGCACGGCACATGACATAGATACACATGCATTCACTCAGCCACAAGCATACACGTTGATGCCGTTATATATATATATATATATATATATATATATATATATATATTTCCATGAATGACGCTTTACAAACAGGTGCATCTTCGTAAAATATACATGTTCGGCGCATATACATGGGTATAGCGTAGAGTTTGAACCACCCAGAGGAAGTGTGAATATATTTATGGTACGAAAATTTTAATTAAACAATTGTAAAGGAAAAAAAGCAGGCAGCATGAAAAAGAATCAAACCATATACATAGTCTAGGACCGAAGAGAAGAATATGTTCCGGTGTTGAACACGAGGTCGAACGAAGGAGACAAAATAAAATAGAAGAGAAGGAGAAAAGTTACAGGGAAGAAAATATAGCATATGAAAAAGAAAAAAATGCGCGTACCTTTTATAAAATGAACAGATTCGACACAGTGGAAGATGACAAAATAAATATATACAAGTGAAAATAAGAGCAACAGTGACAAGCTATGATTCAGTTGAAACTTTAAAGCAATTAATTTTGTTTAGACAGCAAGTTTCAGTTTTGAAACAGAAGGAAATGGTAAATTCACAATTAACGGTACTGTTACAATGCCATGTTTTATCGCTTCCATCACGTATCGGACCTTAAAATACAGAAATAATTTTTTTATGGAGCTCAGCACGACGAGACGAATAGAACGGCATACAGATATCAGTAATGCGATCGAATTATAAAAATTCGAATTTTCGTTACCGGAAATGTTGCAAAATTGCAGAAAATAAGATAAACACGGCTAGAGCAGTCCAAATTTGACGAAACGAAATATGACGTCTCACTTAGAAGACTATTTACAAATTTATTATATAAAAATATTCAGGTTTGAAAAATATTTTATTATCATCAATTTAACCGACTTGAATTTAATTAAAATTATACAATAAAATAAAATTCCATATTATTAATTGAAAATTTTACCATTTTCTATGTTAAAATAGACGTATACCAAATATTAAATTTTCATTTTCAAATTCAACTATTTAAAATTTCACAAAAAATCAGTTAATTACGTAAATAAAACCATTAAAATTATGTGTTACAAATCATTATTAAATGAAGAGTTTAAATGTTATTAAGTATTAAATAATTTTTTTTATGTTAAACCTACTTTATTTCTAAAAATAGATTTTGTTTTGGATGCAAACTTTTTTGTAGAATATTTTATCCAAGAGGTTTTCTTTGTCGCTTACACTTAAGTAACCCCAATTGAATAAGAAACCCAACGACATTTGTTTAGCAAAATAAAACACCATTCTGCTAGTTAAATTGCAAATGACATCTGCTTAGTAGAATAAAAGTCGTTCTACTATCATTTAGTTAGATAAAATATAAATGACGTCTGTTTAGTATAATAAATCCCCATTTTGCTCTTATATTGTTTGTACATTGAATTATATGCCAGTAGATAAGTGATGTTTTCTATATGTGCATAGTTGTTATTTGCTTTTATATACATATCCCATTACTTAAGTTATGTGATATATAAATGGAAATGGTATCCCTTTTGAAGTATTTATTAAACCTTGTGCATGGGTTTTATGAAGATCATAATTATTTAAATAAAGATGGTTTAAAATAAATTTAGTATTTCAATAATAATGTTTTGAAGTTAATTGAAAATTTTAATAATAATGATTTAAAGTCGATTAAATATTTTAATAATGGTGTTTTAAAATCGACTAATCATTTTAATAATGATGTTTTAAAGATAATTAATTATTTAAACAATAATGAGATTAAGATTAATTAATCATTGTATCAATGATGTTTTCAAAATTAATTAATTATTTTAACTAATGACGTTTAAGGCTAATTAGTTATTTAAATAATTAGTTATTAAAGTGTTTTTTTAAGAGCAAGCGGGGTTAAACTGGTCCCCTACCAGATTTATTAGAAAGAAGAGACAACACACAAGAGAAGACAACACAAGGAAAGAACAAGAAAAAAAATGAAAAATGAAAACAAGAAAATAATCAAGGAACTAGCCGATCCAAGGATCAATGTGATGATCATGAAATGAATGCATACTTTCCCTTATTCCCAACAAAATGTTATGCCTCAATGCAAACCATAGCACTTTATGGCTCCTGATTTTACCTTTGAAACACCTTTTATTCCTTTCTTCCCATATTATTTTCAGCATCTTTTTCAATATGAAGAAAAAAGGAAGCCCCTCCTCATCCCTCCACCTAGTAGCATGCTCAATGAAGTCCCAATGACCAGCATAACTATTTGAAACAACCACCCTACCAATTCTGTTTATCATTTTGTTCCATAGCTGCAGTACATACTTGCATTCAAAGAATAAATGCTTGATACTCTCATCATGTGTATAACATAATTCACACCAGGAAGGAATAGACATGCCAAACTCAATCAACCTATTCTAGTTAACAAAGCCATGTTTCTAACTTTCCAGAGCATCAGATTATCAGTACTTGTAGAGATAGCAGCCCATGTTGCCTTGCTTCATTTGCAGTCAGGCATAGCAACTGTTCCCAACATATCATTATAAATACTGGAGACAGCATGATTTTTTCCATTCCAAAGCACTGAGCTTTCATCATGTAACACAAATTTGTTTACAGTGTAGTGACTCCAGAAGGCTCTAACAAATTGGTTACTAGAGTAAGGCATCACAAGATTACCATTATGAATGTGATCCACAGCCTTAGCATTCAAACCAATTCCAAATTGATATTTTTGTTGCGGACTGAATAGCTGCTCAATTATGATACCCTTACGTATCCAAGGATCATGCCAAAAACTGCAAGTGCTACTACCAGAAAGCATTATTTAAACAAAAGGCTGTAATGTGTTTCTCAACTTCAATATGCTTCTCCATATCCAACTGGAAGACTGGGCAGCCTCCATAAGCCAAAAATTTTTTGCTCCAACATTATATATGAGCACCCACCGAACCCTTAAGGAATTCTTCTTATGTAACAGAGCATCAAGGTGATAACTATAGGAAGCTTTATTCCACACTTTAATGTTGCACAGACCCAGACCCCCTTTGACCTTTGGTTTCTCAAAAATAGAAAATGAACAGGGAACCGACTTCTTGGAATAAATGGACCCAAACCAGAAAAATCTCATCATATCCCTTCTAACCATTCTCAAAAGTTTGATGGGAAGAATGTAAGCTCTAGCCCAATAGACCATCATGGAGAAGCTAACAGTCTTGACAAGGACAAGCCTGCCGGCTTGAGATAAGAAATTGTTCGCCCAACAGTCCATGGCAGCAGTTATTCTTTGATAAAGAGGTAGACAGTTCACATGTGTCACCCTAGAGGTACAAAGAGGCAAACAGAGGTAAGTCATATCAAGATTCATGGATCGCAAACCAGCTGAGGATGCAAGGTTATTCTGCTGCAAGCTAGTAATCCCAGCAAACAGAATACTAGATTTAGAGATATTAAGCCTTAGGCCTGTCATTAGGTAAAATTTATGAAGAGTACCAATAATGCATTCAATGGAAGGAAGGCTTGGTTTAGTAAATATCATGATATCATCAGCGAAGAGGAGGGAAGTGATCTGAAGGTCCTTACACTTGAAATGAAAGTGAATTTGTTTGCTTTGGTATAAAGGCCTTAGCATGCAAGTAAAGACTTCTATGACCATGAGAAAAACATAGGAAGAAAGAGGGTCCCCCTGCCTAATCCCCTGCTCAGATGAAAAGAAGGCAGTGTTTGCACCATTTAAGATCAGAGAGAAGGTAGGCGAGGATATGCATTCATAAATCCAAGCAACGAAGACTTTAGGAAAGCCCATGGTAGACATAATTCTAACAATTGATTTCCACTGGATACTATCATATGCTTTCCGTAAATCAAGCTTCATCATAGCACCAGGCATAGTATTGACACGGTTATAACCCTTTAACAACTAATGGGCAAGCATTACGTTATCAAGAATGTTTCTGTTAGGCAAGAAAGCTGCCTGATTGGTGGATATTATTCTAATCAAAACAGAAACCAATCTCGTGGCAACATTTTTTGGTATGCATTTGTAGACAACATTGCAACAGGAGATGGGTCTGAATGAAGTAACAAAATTTGCAGGCATGTTCTTAGGGATTAAAACCAAGTTCGTAGCATTAACAAATTTAAGGAGCTTAAATTTATCGAAGAAGTTGTTCACCGCTTTGCAGAAATCGCCACCAACTATATCCCAACTAGAAGTGAAGAAAACCACATTGAAGCCATCAGGACCTCCACATGAGCTCTTTTTCATAGAAAAAAGAGTGTTCTTAATTTCTTCATTAGTCACTTTTTCGACCAGCTTTAAAGCTTCATCGTTATTTACTCTTGGCAGATTTATATTAGAGAGTTGGTCCAGATCAGGGTTGAAATTATTGTGATTGCCAAACAGTGCAGTGTAGTACTTGAGAAATGCATTTTCAACCCCTTCAGTGGATATGTGCAAGATTCCTTCTTCATCATAGATGGAACTAATTCTATTTTTTGAATGCTTTACCTTAAGTGAGGCATGGAAGAAAGCAGTATTCCTATCCCCAACAGCAGCCCACTTGATTCGAAGTTGTTGCCTCTTCATATCACTTTCAGTTTCTAGAGCTTTATTAAGCTCATTGAAAAGATCAAATTCTTTTTCAGCTAGGTCAACACTTCCAGGATTAGCCATCACCATTTTCTTTGCTTCCTTCAGCTGCTCCAAGAGGAAGGCAGATTTAAGATTGCCATTGCCAAACTTGTGCCTTGCCCATGTCCTTAATGCTTCCTTAGCTGCCCTGAGCTTTCTGCAAAAAATATACATAGGATTTCCAAAAAAATTATTCATCCAAGCAGATTGAATGATAGTAATAAACTCCGGATCATTAATCCAAGAGTTATAAAATTTGAAACCTCTTTTAATTCCCTGAGGCAGCATCCCGATGGAAATGATTAGGGGGGAATGGTCAGAAAGAACAGGATGGGGAAGGAAGGTGGAAATATTGGGCCAAATGGAAAGGGCGTTGTAGTTGATAAAGGAATGATCAATGTTACAAAAATTTCGGATTCCTCTCCTAGACCGATTGTTCCAAGAGAAGGTAGCACCAGATTTGGGAATAGGAATTAGAGATGAATCAGAAATGGCAGCATTCATAGGCTGAATATCTCTTAGCATGAGAGGAAGGCCTCCATGCTTGTCAGACAAGTTAAAGCAACTGTTGAAATCACCAACAGTTACCCAAGGATGGGTTTCCTGCCGAAGAGCAGGAATCAGATTGAAGAGAGATTGCCTTGAGGGAGCAGAGTTAGAAGCATAAACAAAGGAAATGTAAAAGGAGAAGGAGGAATTGTTGTACTTAGCATGAAAAAGCATTATTTGAGGCGTAGCATGAAGGAGTTCAAGTGAAAGCTCAGTTGGATTGTGAAGAACCATGATGCGACCATAGCTCGCTTCAGGAAGATTGTGATTAAGGGACCACGAAGGGTTTATGTACTTAGCAACAGTTATAGTTAGAGGAAGATTCAACTTAATTTCAAGGATAGTAAAGATTGATAGCTGATGAGAGGCAATTAAATGCTTAACTTGATCGAGTTTGAGGAAGTTATGAGATCCTCTAATATTCCATGCACCAAAATTGTGTATTATGGATTAAACTAAAGAGAGGAGAGCTGCTTCTGACATGCTCCTCATAATCGGAGACTCACTTCTGGATTTATCTAGTTTGTGTTTGTTTTGCTTTATTTTCTTCTTGAATTTATCATTCTTGGCAGAGACACTGTTATCAGCTGATGGTTCTTTTGGTGAAGGTGGTGGAGATATCCAACCTGGAATTGATCCCAAAAAAACGTAAGATTGTAAAGATGGAGATTTGTCTTTAGGAGCTGAAGGAGAAGTAATAGAAGAAAAGGAAGAGAGAGATGATTGATGGTCGGAGTAGATTAGTTCAGATATCTGTTGTTGCAACAGAGCATAGAATAATTCGTCAAAATTAGGATTCAGAGGGGGATTGGGTTTTGGTTGGACTGAGGCAATTGAAGTTTGGAAGGATTGTGCATTTTCTGGCCTTTGTGCATGCATTTGTTTATTAAAATCAGTTTGGATACCATGCATCTGAAGCTTATCAATTACAAGCATTATCTTATTTGCAATAACTTATGTTTGACACTGCATTCCCAGTGTATCCTCAATTGCACATTGTATGTGCTCAATTTTATTTTGCTTATCATTCATGCATCCTATATTTGAAATGATTCCCTCAACCACAATTTCATCCTCCACATCATCATCATCTTCAATATTTTGTTTTTCATGCTCCCCTAATAGCATCATTCATATTATGTAGGACATCAAATTTATTGTATGACCGAATACACTGCTGTTGATTATCAACTATTCCAACTTCCTTATTAATTACATTAAAACTCTTCACATCATTTTTCCCATTCATGATTTGCTGTTGTTCAGCTGTTAATTATCCTTCTGTCCCTAAATACACACCGTTCTCCATGAGATCCGACAATACCTGTGTTTTTCTTTCCACCAATTTATCTTTTCTTAAAGGAACTTTCCTCCATGCCTGTTTGTTATTCATTATTTGTTTGCCTATCCTAATGCTTTTATCTTTCCCTTCTTGTTTCTTTTCCACCAATACCAAGTCAACATCATTCCTCCCACCATCCCCAGCTTGCAACAAGCAGTTGTTAGTGAAATGGCCAAATTCCTTGCATGCTGTGCATATTTCAGGTCTCCATAGGTAGCTCACCTGCACCATTTGCGTAGAACCATCTAGTAGTTGTATAGGAAACTCATCTACCAAATCAACATCCGGCGGAACATCCACCAAGCATTTTGCAAATCCAATCCTCTCCATTCTTTCAGTTGAAGAATCAAAACATAAGAGCTTACCAATTCTCGAGGCAAGCCAGTTAATGCCTAAAAGTGACCAGGCAAAGATTGGAATATTGGTTAATTTTAACCAAACAGGGATAGATTTGATCGTACTGCAGCTGTTTCCAATAGATGGATCCCATGCCTTCACAATGAAAATCTTGTTCCTGATGAATATAGGGTCCGATTCAATAATTCTCCTTCTGTCTTCAACACAAGACAGATGGAAAAGGAACAAGTTTCCATCAGATTTTACTGATATTTCTCCTTTCAGCTTCCATAATTTCTTTAGATGATTGATTATAGTTAAGTAGGATAGAGGTTTATCAAGAAAGAATCCAACCAACCAGTCACCACAAACAACATTTCCTGCTTGAATAACAGCACTTGGAGGGACAAGAGCAGGACCATTGTACTCAAGAGGGATTACCACCGAGGAATACTGGTCAGCATTACGTGGCTTAGATTTGAATAGAGAGGACCGGGAAGAGGAAGAAAGGTCAGAAGGTGGAGTCGGCCTAAGAGGTGGTGGAACAGGTGGAGGTAAGGTAGGAGGAGAGTTCGGCAAGGGAGCTGTACGGGAAGGAGGTGGGAGAACAGTTAAAGGAGAGGTAGGAACAGATTGAAAGGACGGGGCATGGAGTAAGGGATAGGCGGGAGCTGCCATTCAATCTAATTAGTTATTAAAGTTAATTTATCATTTTGCTAATTATGTTTAAAGATTAATTCATCACTGTAGTAATAATGTTCTAAATTTAAGTGATCATTTTGTTAATGATGGTTTAAGATCAATTAATCATTTTAATAACAAAGTTTTAAAGGTTAATAAATTCTTTTTAGTAATAGACGATTAAAGTTAATTATTCATTTAACAAGGATGATTAAAGTTAATCAATCTTTACAAATAGTGTTATTTGAAGCAATGAATTGGGATTAAAGCTAATTAATTATTTTTGAAAGTCATATGACATAATTAACCATTGTTTTAAAAGTTAATTAATCATTTTAAATAATGATATTGAAGCAATAGATTCTGGTTTAAAGTTAATCAATCACTTTGATAAAGTTGTTTAAAGTTAATACGTTTAATGTGAAATCCTAGTATAAGTTTGTTTTTAAAAGTAAAGTTTGATTTAGTTATTGAAAAGTAGTTTTGTAAACGATATCGCTTGTATGGAAAGGATTTAGTCATATTTTTAACAATAAACATCAAGGCATGGACATGTTTCTATCTCGAAGGTTAAAAATGTAGTTAAGGCAATGCTTATAGGTAACACTACCTCAACTTGCCTAGCTTTATCTTCAATCAAGGGATAGCACTTGTTCGGAATAACCGGGTAGTAGTAAGGATATGAAATTTAATTTCCATGTATGATCATTTTTAATAATCCCTGATAGTTGATTTGTAAACTATTGGATTCAGCTTTCTTTATGGTGTATCGTCACCTTAAAAATGATGTGTTTCTCATTTGAGCTTTGTTATCCTTTGTCGGAAATGACTAAACCCAAAGAGCGAGTGGAAGCCAAGTTATGTAAGGTTGCTTCCATTAGGGCATTTTCACATACACTTTAGATTGGATTCGGTTTGTGCATTAAGATGTGAAATACCCAGATACTCGATAATCGTTAGCGGGGTCTGGCTTGAACGTGTTCGAGAGCCATCAGAGTTCTCAAGTGTATTTCTAGAAGTATACTTTCGGTAGGAGGGAGCACCCTTCTAGTCATTTGTTGGAAAATTTCTCTATTCTTTCATTTGATTCCAAGTTTTTAAATTAACTCCTTTCTTAATTACATTGGGAAGTGTTGAGAGCACCTTGCGATGTTTAATTCACATCTGTGATTGAGATTGGATATTGTTATTGTGAAAGGAAACCTATTCCGTTGTAGGTGGCATGGTTCCACATATATTGCAGGAAAATTCTTTCCTAGTTGTTAATTCGTAATTGGACCAAGAAGTGACTAAGGTTCTTCTCGATGTTTAATTATTTGTACCCATCCTTTAAGTTTGGATATTAGTCTTATCTATGATTATTTATTATTGTTTGGATTATTGTTCTAATTTGTTTCCCAATTCTTCATCTATTAATACTGTTCTTGTGAGGTAAAAACCCATTCCGCATTAGCAGTGTGGTCTCACAGAATTATTATATGTTTACCCCATTACTTGAATTTTCTTAGGCTGGTATTTCTAGATTGATTCGAATATTATTTTATTTTAATGCTCAATTCAGACTGAGCATATTTTCTAGATTATCTTCAAATGGTTTGGAGTTTATGGGACGAGCTAGATGCCCAAGACGTATCTACGTATTTCTTCATTTTTCCGCTATATTGACTGTTGAATTTATCAGCATTTCTAAGGACAATTATTACAGCTGTCTAGGCTGATTATAGGATATTGTACTCTGATGATTGTTTATAATAAAGTTCTTTATTTTTTAAAAACTCAATTTCTATATTATATGCTAATCGCCGCATTTTTATGAGATTTTGTTCTATCTTCTTCCTTCTTAACCCTAAACGACATGTCTTTCGGACACCTAAATGATCGGCACATGAATACCGAGGATGTATTAAGCGTCGTCTTTATGTGTAAGAAAGGTAGCTCGTCACATGTGGTATCAGAGCTTAGGTTGAGTGAACACCTAGGCTTTGGTGAGGTTAAATCATTTGAGATAAGGTAAGCGAGACCGTAGAATGAGTTTGAGCATATATATAAGAGCATGTATTTGTTATGTTTATAAAATATTTCATATTGTGTTGATTGGTCCGTTGTTTGGTTTATAGATTCAGAAGGAATCTCAAAAATACTTAAGCAAGGTTAACGGGAACATTATCGTTTTAAAATTAGGTAAATAAAATAATTTTACCTAGATTATATTTTATACATGGAAGAAGATTTTCAGAAAATTGTTATAGCTATACATAGGATATGTTTGTGGGTAGAAAATGATAATATTTGATCATTATCATTTATTGTTGATTAGTTAGGCTTAGATAGTTTATGAGAAATTATTGTTTTAGTTAAATTTAACACGATCACCTTGTGAATTCAGTTTCACAATTTAACGATAAGGCATTTGGTGATAATGTTAGGATAAAAAATTAATATAAATTTGATTATAATAAGAGTTGTTTTTATAATCTAAACTAAGAATAAACAGCTTGAAATGTTCTATCCAAAAAAAGGTAAAATTATCTAAGTATGATTTATTTATAGGGGTTATGAATAATAGAAGATTCTGTAACGACCCATAAATTTAAATGGTTTTAATAACATAGTTAACTGAATTTTTGTGAACTTTTAAGTGATCGAATTTAGAAATAAAAATTTGATATTTGGAATACGTCTAACTAAACATAGCAAATGGTAAATTTTCATCTGATAATATTGATGTTTGTTTTATTGTGTAATTTTATTTCAATTTAAATCAGTTAAAAATTGATGATAATAAAATTGTTTCCAAACCTGAATACTTTTATATAGAAATTTTGTAAAACATCTTTTGAATGAGACGTCATCTTCCGTTTCATCAAATTTAGACTTCTCTAACTCCGTTTATCTTATTTTTCTATAATTTTGCAGCATATTCAGTAGCGGAAATTCGAATTTTTAAAATTCAATCGTATCACTGATATCTGTGTACCATTCTGTTTGTCTCGTCGTGCTGAACTCAGTAGTATATTTACTTCTGTATCTTGAGGTTTAGTACACGATGGAAACGAAAAAACAGTGTCGTATTGGTACTGAAATTTGTGACCTTTTGTTCCATTTGCCTTTTCAAACTTGTGACATGCTGCCCAAACAATAATAAATTGCTTTATTAATTTTTTAGCTAAATCGGTGTGTGACCGTTGATGTTACAATCATTCTTTTCTAGCATATATTCATTTGTCTTTTCTTTTGCTCTTTGTTCATTCACAAAGTGGGTACGTTATATTTTGTTCTTCCCCATTTTTCCTTTTCCTTTTCTTCTCTGTAGCTTCTTTCTTCTTTTTTCTGTAACTTCCCAAAGCTGCACGGTGTTTTCTTTCCCCCCATGACTCAAACCACCGCATCTCACCACCAATAGCCACCCAAGTCACACCCTTCCAGATCCGAGCCTTCCCCATGGTCATGTGCTCACAAAAATCTCCACAGCTCCGCCGGTAGCCTACTGCCTCCACAATGCTTGGCATTCCCTTCCACTTGTCGCACGCAAGTTCCACCCAGGCCCGCATCCAGTTGCCTCGGCGGTGTATTCATATATATGTAAATTTTGAAGGTAAAATATTTATCTATTTATAGTTATTTTAAATTTTGTGTGTGTGTGTATGGCGTGTTTGATATGTTAAGCCTATTGGTATATACATAGGCACATGTATATTGTTTGGTCAATATAGGCGAATATATAGTACAATATGTATACTGTTATATAAGTAAGGTTATAATATAGTACATCCTACGTTAGTTTTAATAAAGAAAGTTTATAAAGTGCAATATGTATACTGTTATATAAGTAAGGTTATGATATACTACAACATACATTAATTTTAATAAAGAAAGTTTATAAAGTACAATATGTATACCGCTATATGAGTAAGATTATAATATACTACAGCATACGTTAGTTTTAATAAAGAAAGTTTATAAAGTAAAATATGTATATTGTTATATAAGTAAGTTTATAATATAGTACAACATACGTTAGTTTTAATAAAGTAAGTTTATAAAGTACAATGTGGATATTACAGTGTATATAAGCTATATTTGTTCTTATTATATTTACTGTATGTGTTTGTATATACATATAAAGTTATATTTAGCATGTTATAAAGTTTATACAGTATATATTATAAAGTATAGGTCAGTATTTGAAAGTCGTATGTAAACAGTTGTTGAATATGTTGTATACCAGGTTTCTATATGTATGTGTAATTGGTTGTTACAATATAAATAGTGGTATGTTAGTGTTATATATATATTTTGAAGTTGCCGTATATATATTAGCATCTTTTTTTTGTTGCATGAAATCATATATATATATATATATATATATATATATATATATATATATATATATATATATATATATATATATATGGTTACTGTATATAGATAATAGACTTATAGCATATTTATTTTAGAAGTATTATGTGATAACCCGGATTTTTTGGACATCTGGTAATTGGATGATTATCTGATTTTTAGTAAGTTGAATAAATAAAATTCTGATAACTAAATATCTGGATATATAAATGGATTTGAAACAATAATAAAAGTTGAATTAGAAATATCTGGAAATGATAAATATTATGATATAAAAACATATATATATATAAGCAATCCTTATAATATTGAAAGTTTTAAGTGTATATATTATGATTAGAATACAATGTAATATATACATTATAATTGGGAGGTTATGTTTTGAATTAAATATAATAATTTTCAAAAGCAATTTAAGGGTTAAATTCAAATATATATATATATATATATATATTAGTGTATAATAAATTTTAAAATCATTTTTCTTAAGGTTATATAAATAGTTATAAAAGGAAATACATTAATTAAAAATAGAAAATATTAAAACATGAGATATATATATAATAGAAAATGAATTAATAAAAATATAAAATATATATACAAATAAAGCATATATTAATATAAAAAGAAATATATTAAAACATAGAAAGATACATGTGTAACATTTATAATAAGAAATGCATTAATTAAAAAATTAAAATTTGAATATAAAAAATATATATTTAAAACTTTTAAATACATGTGTTGGCATTTTAATATTTGAATTAACAAGTGTAAACTATTTAACATTTGTATAGATGATATCATGCAAAATATACAAGTGTCACATACTTTTAAATTTTCTTTTCATTTTAAACTTAAAAAAAGGGATGAACAAAGTTATATAAACACATCTAACCCCTACACTTCATATTTTTTTCTTTGATATTGTCTCAAAATCCAAAACTGAGCAAAATTATAAACCTGGAAACTGAATACAAATCAGAGATAAATATCAAAACAAAAGTAAAACCAGGAAAAGAATTAAAATCAAGCCAAGATCCAAATCAAACAACAACTTCTCCTTCAATTTCTAAAACCAGGAAACTGTAAAAACCTGAGCTAAAGCAATATAGTAGATTCAAGATCAACTCATCATAAAATGGATTCAAATTAAACATCAAGCTACAGATCAAAAATCAAACAGCAAGCAATTTCAGTTTTTCAAATCTCAAGCTACTTCTCTGTTCAAAGGCGAGTAAACAAAAAATTTCAAAGTTAGGTCTAGTTGAATATTTTTTGCATGTGATTAACTTGTGAAGTGATATTGAAATTATGATTTGCATAGTTGTTCTTAACTGGAATAATCTGTGTATAAATGTGAAATCCTGTGCATGTCTATGTATATATACACATATGTCTCTGTTTGTTCTGCAGGATCTAACCTATCCGAAATAAATTAAATTGCTCTTTATATAATCTATTTTAGACTTTTATCTCTGAAGAGAAATTTTTTGTAATAGTGTAATACCATTTTTAAAAATGGTTTCAATAATTTATATTAAGTAATTAATTCTAAAATGATAAATTACAGTAAAACCCAAATGCAAGTCAAAATTTGAAAGTCTGGAAATCATATTTTGAATTTACAATATGTTTCGCTTTAGAAAATCATGAATTATGATATAGATATCTTGATTTTTAAGTGCATGAATGTCGAGAATTTCCGAGATGATCGATATTTGGGATTTCATCGATTTTCGACGACTGGAGGGGAGATGGGCTTCGGGATTGGTACTGAAGGAAGCTTGGGACATGGTGATCAATGGAAAAATGATCGGAGATTTTATCACGCATTGCAGCGGCTGGCGACAACGTTGTAGGGTTTAAGGACTCGGTTCGGTGGAGGTTGGTTCCAAGAAAATTGCGGTGTCATAGTGGCGCCGAAGGGGATCGGTAAGGGGGGAAAAGGTAGAGGGATGATTAGCGAAGTTTCTGATGAAAGGGCGAGTGTCCTGGTGGCTGGTGATGGTGGCACGAGGTGTTCTTGTCATCTGGGTTGGTTCCAGTAGGATGTCATCTCGCTCGATTTTGAATTCAGGGGCGATGGGTTATCCTGGGTGGTCAAGTCGTTTGAGTGGATCGTCGGTGGCAGCTTGGTGATCGAAACATTGGTCGGAGACGGTATGGCCTCGTGTGCACGTATACTGGTGTCATTTGTATCTGTTGGATGTATGGATCGGGGAAGAAATGGTTTGCTCAGGTGCATGCTTGAAGTGAGTGGTGATTGCCTTGAAGCAGAGTGATAACGTGAGTTGCTCGGGGTTGAGATCAGGTAATTTAGTTTTTGGCTCGGGTACTTCTGCTAGGGGTTCGAGTTTGTTTTAACTAGGTTTTTAAAATTATGGATAAGTTTTTTTCAAAGCAATTATTAAACAAAGTTTTCAATGCATAATGAAAATAAACAAGTTTTCACATAAAAGTAATTATCAAGTTCTCCCCAACAAGTCTCAAAGTATTAAAAATTTAAAAGATTGAACGCTTTTAAATTTATTGACTTGGGTTTTGAAATAATTACATACAAGGTAATTTACTTGTGTGATTTATTAATGATAATTAATGATTAAAAGATTAATTAATAATTAAGGGTTAATTAATTAACTTAAGTAATTTAAAGATTTATTACTGTGATTAATTACGGGTTAATTAATTAAAAAATCAAAGGTAATTAATTTATGATTAAAAGAAAATTGATCAATGATTAAAGGTAAATTACTCCAGTGATAGTACTTAATGTAATTAATTAGAGGGTGAGTAATTAAAGGATAATTACTCAATGAGAATTAAGTTAAGATAAATAAATTATCAAAGGTTAATCAATTAATGTAGTGATTAAGAAAGAATTAATTACTTAAAGGTTAAATACTTAATGTAATTAATTAAAGGTTAATTAATTTAATAATAGTTAATTAATTAATGTAAATTAATCAAGGTGATTAATTACTATGATTATTTAAGAAATTAAAGGTAATTAATTTAATTTATTTGGAGATTAAATTAAATTAATTAGGAATTGAACAACTAATTAATCTTGCTTATAGATGATAATTGCCTTGGATTATTTGATATCTCTGATATAAGATTTGTAATTCTATGTGATATGATATGTTTGGACTGAACCGTGATAATATGGATTATCTATCTGTAATGGAATCGTTGTGTGAATATAAATTGAATTGTATTCATTTAAACAACTTAGATTAAAAGGGCTATTGGATTCGAAGAGACCAGGGTTGGGTATCAACAAATACCCGAAACCACTTCGATTTGTAATCTACAATAATTCTATGTGGATTTGACTTTGGAATCATATAGGCTGGAATAGAATACATTAAGCCATTTAAACTGGGTAGCAGTTCTTAAATATTGTTTTGTAATAAGTGATTGACTATAACAAGTTAAGAACTCATAGTGAGGCACGAGTTACCCGGTTTTCAAATATGTTTATAACTCAGTATTTTCAACTATTATGGTTTACTCACGTTGGTTTCCAGCCTGACCCGGGTGTTACTTGACTGTAATGCTCGGGTCAGACCGAGTATTACAGATTTTTAGGTTAGGACATTCTGGAGCTTAGGAGGCGAGCTGGATGGCATGAACGAATGGAGTTTATTCCTTCCGTGTTTAGAGTTTGTGATGATAGTAGTCTGGGACAAGCTGTACAACTGTCTAGTTTTGTTTGTGAATGGTTGTACTCTGACGTATTGAATGTAAATTGACAGATACAGCTTTCTTTGTATAAATGCTATTATTTGATATTATATTTTGATCCACTGCGAATGTGAGATTCTATGTTTTGTTTTCTGTTTCTTCTTCTACCTCTTTTCTTCTTTACCCTAACAATCTAGAATTTCCGACGTTCGATTGCTCAGCATTTCTATAGTGAATATATTAATGCCGAAATTTTCAGGGTCGAAAATTTTGGGTCGTTACATATTATATATATATATATATATATATGATATTAGGAAAAGTAATATATTGGTTTTACTAAATACTGATTTTAAATTTGTTATTAAGGTATGTGTGAGTATGATATTGTATTGAAGTTAGTGTGTTCGAAGTTTAAGGTAGTATTTTGTATGAAGCAAAATTTTTAACATTGATATGTATAGATCTTTATTTTAATATAAGTTTTCAATTATTGAATCTTTATAGTTATATATATATATATATATATATGGGTAAGTTTTAAATTTGCAATTGCTGTCTATTTATATGTGTATACATATAAATTTTGAAAGTTATTTTCTTATTTTAAATTATAAGTCATATATGATTTTTATATATAATATATATAGTTCTATATAAGTTTGCTTATACCATTGACCTTCTTCACTCCAGTTTTGATCTGATTTCGTGAGCTTCGCTTTGTTTGTTGAATTCATGCCAATCTAGTTTTTATTTGAAATTCGTGCCTGGATTCATAGCTCATTTGATTGTCAAATCATCTCTAGCCTTGAAAGGTGAGCAATCACCATGATTAACGTTCTTATATTTATTAAATTTGATTTCAATTAAAACGACAATTGAAATATGTTGCTGTTAGTTATTTACATTTCTTTATATATGCTATTATTTGTACCTGTTTATCTATTACATATGACACCATTATCTGTTATTTATATTGATATATATGCATGTTATATTATTATCATATCTGTTATCACTCTGCAAGTTTCCTGTTAGTGTAGAATTCCTTATGGGTTGAAATGACACATATCCGAACGATCTGTAGAATAGGAGAAAATCGTTATGGGTTGAAATGATAAACCCAAGCGATTTTCATTTGAATTGAATTCAGGATTGCAGGTTGAAATGATATATACCCATATTATTTAAATTACGGATTGAAATGATAAATATCTGTATCACTTGACCATAGGATAGAAAATTATATATAGACACCGTTGGTCTATATATAAATATTTTGAAATGATTTCTATGATTTTGAAAGGAAATTTATATGGTTTTATTTAAATTTGAAAATATTATGTATATGAATAAGTTTTAATATAAAATAGATTTGATAATAAGCTTTAAATTTAGTAAAGTTTGATTTAAGTAAAATACAATATGTTTAAGTATTTATTTAAAAATTATATATTTTTTTAATAGATTTTACAATGATTTCTATAAGTTAAGTTTGGAAAGATAAATTTGAATTTATTCGATATTGTATTTAATTAAGAATTTTGTTTAATTAAATTAATTTGAAACTTATTGAATTTGAGATTTTTGAAAGGATATGATTTTATAACTAGATTTTGGTTTAAGGTGATTTATGAATATTTCAAGTTTAAATTTAACGATACTGGATTTATTAAGTGAATATTTCAAAACTAAATAATAACGAAGTTAAATTTCAATATATATGAAATTATCAAATCTAATTTTGAAAATGTTTGAATATTAAAGCGTCGAAATATATTTGAATTTAAATGGTTTATTTTGTGGTTCAAATCTGTATTTGAAATCGATATAATTTGAAATGATTTATTGAGAAACTGAATTGAGTCGAAGTCGAAGAATTAAGATTGAATTAAATTGAAATTTAGGAATTCGAGTTGATTTAAATTGATTTGTGGAATTTGAGGAAACTATTTAATTATATAAAGTATTTTTAAAATATATTTTAATTTATAAATTATTTTAATATAAACTATTTTAATGTACACCATTTTTAATATAAATTATTTTATAAAACTATTTCATTGTATATTATTATTAATATCTAAATTATTTAAATGGTGGAAGTTATGATTTCAAGTTATGGTTTTCAAAGTATTATGATTTCAAAGTGTTATGATTTCCAAAGTGTTATGATTTCAAGTGTTTTGGTTTCGAAAGTGTAATAACTTTGAAAGTGATATGATTTTGGAAATGGATATATTCGAAATGGAAATGGTATTATATTGATATGGTTTTGAAATGGAAAATGATATTTTGTTTTTGAAATATGATTTGAAATAAAATGACCATAGTGTTATAATAACGATTGGTTGTTATAGAGACGGGGATCAGATATTGTCATACTCTTTACCAATACTGAAAACCCCTTTAACAACTGCATATGTGGTGGAGATACCAGAATGAAGTAGGATGGTTTGGTGATGATTTTATATGGTATTTACATAGCCCTGACTCCCGTGATTCAACTTGATGCGGCTAAAACTGGAGCCATGCTGAGCCAAGTGAGGTCATTCCTCCTATCGGACACATTTCTTCGATACCATTCTATTTGCTTTTGTGATGTGATTGGGTGCACCCTTTGATTTGGGAGTGTGTAATGAGTTGGCGGTAGTAGCTGCTATGCGTTACCGCCAGTCCGGATACTCGAATGGTATATCTACCCTGGCATTGCTTCGAGTGCCTTATCGCATTCCCTATCGCGCCTTCTACGAGTTTGTTTTGTACCGTACCTATGTGATGTCCTCTGGGTAAACCTCCAGTTTACGGAGGATCGTATGACATTTTATAGACTACGGGAATATATAAAATGTGTTAAGGTGGATGTGGGTAACGCCTTAACGCTATTTTAATACTTTTACTTTACTATAAACATATTATAATAGCGTATATTACTACATAGTAGATAGTTTAACGGATCCTTAGAGGATGGTTATCCCAAACATCCTTTGAGTTACTTGTATTTCAGTTGATATTTCACTTGAGTTGGATTTATTGATTTAAGAATGTTAATCCTGACTCGAGTGTTTTATGTTTTGATTTACGTTTGGGTCAGACTGAATGTCACAGCATTTGAGACTCACCTTCGAAGTTGGAGCTTCACTTGGAGATCCATCTGTATCTATTCAGCTTTCAGCTATCTAATGGTTTTGTACAGACTTGTCATCTGTTTGTATTCGAAACTACAATGTATTTGATATATTCTGCTGTATTTTATTTCAAACTCTGATGTTTATATAGTAGCTTCATGAACTACTATTTATCTATTCTGCTGCTTATTTTGTAATACTCTGTGTCTGTGATTCTATGATTTATTTATTTACTATATATGCTGATTTTCCAAATATAAATTAACAATCTGATATTTTGAGAAATTCAAGTCCGACATGTGTGTCTGCATATGCACTTGGCGGGTGCAGCATGATAGGGGTTCTTTCTTCTTAGTTTGGTAGCGAACGGTTTACTCTTACTCCTACATGTCCCTGTGGGGTTGTGCAGTCGATAGGCTGGCCACAAAGGCAGAACACATGTACAATTATATGATACGGTGGGCGTTACCCCCTGATGCGGTCCGTTACAGTTGGTATTAGAGCTTTGGTTTAGGCTAAACTAAGCATATAAAGTAAATTCAATTACAGAATCACCTTCATTTGGGATTGAATTCTCCCTCTTTAACTCGAATTTCTTTCAAACTTTGGAACCCTACCTTTGTTCTGAAATCCATTTTAGTCTCACCCTGTTCGTATTCTTCTTGATTCTGGAGCATCCCATAGCTTCACTATATGATTCGTAAAGGGGTGAAACTACTTTACAATAGGCATTGATTCACCGGAAATCCTGTAACCTCGGTTTTATATGCTGCAATCTCTTGCTATGCCCGAATTCTATTCTCTTGGGATTGAATGCCGATTTGCCTCGGAATTCCATATCGATCTTATTCTCGAGGTCACGGTTGACCCGATTAAGGTTGCCTACGATTTATTCAAGTCTATCCGTCTTTCCATTTTGAGCCTATCTTCTAGTTTGAATTTTGTTTTATCTGAGTCCTTCTAATTTGAATCTCTATCTTTGTTATGAAACTTATTCTTGAATTATCGAGTGAGGGAGTGTATTTATAATTAATATTAAATGTTTTATTGTGTGTCGTTTGAGTTGTTAAGTTTGAATTTTGGGTTTTGATCGATTCGTCTGATCAACGTTATCAATAGGGATTCCAAAACACCTAAACAAAGCAAACTGATGCAATATTATTATCAAATTTGGTAAATGAAATAAATTTTTGTATGATTATATTATATATATATAAGTATAAATTTTTTTGAAAGATAATTGTTAAATAAATTAGTTGTTAAGGATGATAATAATTGATTTTTCATTAATTGTTTGTAAACCATTGACTATTGCAACATGATATGGATAAATGAAATTATTAAACATGGTTTAAAAAATTTGATTTGAATCGGGATGAATATAAAATAAGGATTTGAGGATTTAAATTCCCAGTACATTTAAAAGTTGGTTTTAAAGTTTTGAAAAGTATTATTATTTAAAAGTATTTTGAATAGAAATTGTTTCAAAAAAATAATTTTAATGTTTAAAACCTGTACTCTCCTCCATTGTCGTTGGAAAATAATTTCGATGATGACTGCATCATCATTGACATTCATTTTCGAGTTTCAAAGTGGAGAAATGAGTTAGTAGCTTTGCTACACTTTTGCTTTGGAAAATAGATTTGATTTGAAATTCTTAAATATGATTTGATTTACATAATATATACATATATAATTATTTCAAAATAATTTGAAGTGAAACTGGAAATTTGAATCTTAAGTTTTATATTAAGAAATGGTTTCAATTATTGAAATAAAGTGAAGTGTTTGAATAATTGGAATATCTGAAATGATAACTGAATTCAAATCAACTTGAAATAGTTGGATTATGAATAAAAATTATTTGTATAATACAATATTGCATTCTAATATATATATAACTTGCCTAAAATAGTCAAAACGTTAAAATGTTAGGATATAATAAAGGGCTGTGCAAGAAGAAAACTTAAGTAATAAATTGTCCAAACTAAAATCTGACTTAATATAAATGTTGTAGATAGAAGGAAAATATGCATGGTGTTTAATTACATTCAGAAATATTAATATAACTTACCTAGAAAGTTTAAATGTAATTGATGGTATACACTATGATATAGGTAATCGGATATCAAAAAAATGATATTCTGCTAAAGGAATTCACTGATAATATATGGAATAATAAATTGGATAAATATTTGAATTATAAAGAGGAAAATTTATTTTTTGAATAATATAGGGTTATAAGGATTGTTATACATGTAATATATATTGAAAAATATTTATTAAGTGATATAAATTCAATAAATAAAGGGGAATGATATGGACTTAAAAATAGATGAAATGGAGTTTTAGTGAAATCAACTTAGCTGAAGATAAATGGATAAATAAATGGGTTAATTTAAAATGAATTTGTTTGAAAGAAACGTTGGTAAAATGAAGAAAATCAATTCTAAATTGAATGACTATTTATTAGTTGAATAAAATGGATTAAACCAAATTGTTGAATATTAATTTATTTTTGAATAAGCAAAAGTTGAATGTTGAGGTGGAATTTACTGTAGCTTCATCAAATAGATTTAATAAATAATAAAACAAATTTTATTGTGGAAAATTCTGTAATAAATGTTAATAAATGGGAAGAAAATCAATTGAATAACAATATATGAATATGAAATCAATCAAATGTGAACACAATAAATTTGATTGATTAACTGGAATGAATTGGAATCAACAAATTTAATATAAACAAATTCTAAAATAAATATAGTTATATGGTTTAAATTAGTTGTTTTATTTTAAATTTCAAATCTATTTTTCTTTCTGGTTGTTTCTATTCTTCTACCTCCTTCCTTTTCTAGGACGAAAAGTTTTGATTGGGGGAGAGTGTAACGACCCATAAATTTTAAATAGTTTTAATGTAACAACCGTGATTTTTGATTACCGTCGAAATAAAAATTTAAAACAGAAAAGTTAAATTGAGATTTAAAAAAAATGCAAATCATTTACCAAGTCAGTGAATACTTCAAAGTGGTTGCATATTTGAAATGGAATGCATTAGCCTTTCACATGTATGAGAGGAATAGGCCAGTTAATAACAAAAGCTGAACACTTTGCTAGCACCACAAATTTTGTAAAAGCAAAGTTGAACACTTTTTACTGCCATCATCAGTTTATATGCAGCGTTGTCCCTTTTTCCCACTGAGGCATGTTTTCATTAAATGCTAATGTACCATTTGTCTTGACTTGGGAACATTTTGAAAAAAACAAAACAAAAGCCTGCATCCTTTCTTTTGTTCATTTTTCAGTAGCTCTGCAAACAAATTAATGGCGGTTCAAAATTTTGCTCCAATTGTTCCTTGTTGCTAACCGGTTCTAAAACGAATTGTTGGTGAGTGTAAAACTCACATTTCTAATTTATTCATCTCTTCATTTTGTGTGCAAGCTATATTGCCCAGAATAATTCCTGTTGCAAGCATACTAACGCATGAAACAAGTTTAGACCATATAGGTTGCATATCTGTGTAATAGGGTCTGCATTTATTTATTTTTTCCTTGTTTGCGTAAGTAAGTCCAGGTTTCTTCTAAAAGTTTGTCTACTGTAATTTTGGTGCAAGAATGTTTCGAAGTAGCGCATCACGTGCATTATCTCCCGTGTGTGCATGCATATTGTATACATTACCCAGGCCATCACATTTATTTCTTCTTTGTGCGTGCGAACTAACATTCTAGTGTGCGTGCATTTAGCTAAGTCCAGGTGTTCAGACCATTTCATTTTCTTCATTTCATGCGTGTGTGAAAAATATAGTGCCAGGTCATTTTATTCTTTTGCAAGTTAGTATGGTCCAGGTTAGTTTATTTTTCTTCTACTTCATTGCTGCATAGAAACGTGTACACTAAATAGCAAGTTCCAGGTCAACTTCGTGTATGCATATCCAGGCACAATTTACATGCTTACATATGGTAGCGTGTGTGCGTGAAAAGTGTAGGGTGCGTGCGTGAAAAATTATATTTTCCAGACCATTTTTTATTTATTGCATGCAAACATGTTGTATACGAAAGTAAGTCCGGTTATTTAGTTATCTCAAATGGTGCATGCATATTGTAGTATCCCAGATTCATGTGCGTGTAAGAATGTTTGCACGTTAACATTTCCAGGTCATTTTGTACGAGCATGCATGCCCTAAAATCAAGTCCAGCTTATTTTAAAAAGTTTTTTTTTATTTCATTTTGGTATGCAAGAAGGTTTTGCACGTTAGTGGTCCATGCATTATATTTGTTATGTGCATTCATTGCCAAGTCATTTTGTATTTGGTTTAAATCTATTTCGTGTACATTAAACTCAAGTCCAGGCAGTGCTATATTTGTTGCATATATAGTAGTGTAGACCAGTGATTAATTTACTTTGGACCCGGTGTTTGGTTTTAAAACGTATTTTGGTTGCCGTTATATTTATAACGGATTTTTACCCCAGTTTTTATAATTAAAGTGTGTTATTTTGATGAGATTTTTGACGAATAAAAATTACTGTTGTTCTGACTTCAGTAACCGTCAATTTAAAGTGAATTTTCAAGCGGCTATCTTGCAATCAAGAAAACCCGCAATGCTGATTTTATATCAGTTTTTACGGTGTTTTGTGAAACGCAATTTCCTTGTCAAAATTGCTATAGAAGTTGCTGTTTTAATCACGTGTCTTTAAATCGTTTTAAAATATAATTGTTTCCAAAAATTTCATAGTTTACGCTTTCAAAAGAATGAGGAATCGATATAAATGCTTCAGTAAAATTAAGGACCATGAACCCTTACATTTACTGATTTGATTAATTCCAGACTTGTCCATTTGAGAATGTAAAAATTATTAAAATACACCATTTTGCACTTTCAAGGAAACGATGATGAGATTTAAACGTTTTAGCAAAAGTGCAGAATATGGAACCACGCTTTTACTAATTCGGTTAATTCCGGACTCGTTAATTGAAATATTTTCGGAGGAATTGCTGTTTGAAAATTTTGATGATTTTGTTGGGCTTTCGAGCCACTATGTTGGACCTATGGGTCAATTACCAGTACTAGACCTTCGGGCCATTTGTTGGACCTTCAGGTCATTCGATGGGCGCCAAATATTATGCTGAAAGTACTTGGTAGGCTTCGGCCATATGAGATGCACGTGCGGCGTAGCTTAGACTCGCCATATGCTGGGATCGATCCGCTTTTATGCTGATTTTCTAGTTATCTTATTTTGATTTCTAGATTTTTGTGTATTGCTGTTTTGAATTCAATTATGAATTTGGAATTTGATTTTGATGGAGTTTAATGAGATCTCTTCATTTAAACCATGTTGGTTATTTATGCAGAATAGTCTCATTCGAGATTATGATTAATTTGCTTTGATGTTATTTATCCTGCATTCATTTCTATGTTTAAATTAGACCGATCCTTTTATTATTTCCTTGTAAATAATACTCGGGTCAGACCGAGTTATTTCAGGATAATCGCTATTTCTGATTCAGTTGCTGCTTCAGCTTTTAGGATTTTGCCTCATCTTTTGTTTAGGCTTCGAGGTGTCACTTTTGGTTTATTGACTCTCATCTCATGTATGTTGTTGGCTATGTACATTTGGTTCATGTGAACCATCGATTGTTGTAGCATGTATCCAGACTTGTCTTCCGCTAAATATGATATTTCTGTTCTATATTATACGTATCTGTGTCGTTGTTATTATGAATTGTTCTGAATTTTTCATAAGCCACCGTGGTTTCGTTTTAGATTTGGATTGAATCTATATTGTTGGGAGTAATTACACAACTCCTATCAATGTAATCAATACTCGTCTAAGGCGTAACTTATGGATGGTCGCTTCTAACAAGCCTTATTCTTTGCAATAACAGACGTTATTCCTTATAATAACCTTTGTTATTGTGAGTATAGAGGTGGGTCATTACAGCTTAGTATCAGAGCTGAGATTCAGAACAAATTATAATAAACACGGAATAAAAGTAGAATGGAACATGTGCTACAACTATTCGAGTGTTTTATTCGTGCCTTTCTAATCTATTTCTTCGCGGTTCTTAAACTTTTATCCTCTTTAACATGTTGGAATATGTCTAGGAATAAATCTTATATTTCCGTAGATTCCATTTGTTAAATTCCTTTCCAGTCTTGTGTTGTTTTAACTAATCCTTATCTTCTCTTGTTCTCTCAGCTTGTGGCTGGAAGAGGTAGAGGAAAGCGTTTTACTGCAGGTCCGTCTAGTGATTCTCATCCGGACGGAGTCTATATGTCAGCTGATCAGTTTATGGAGCTATTTCGGGGTACTCAGCCTTCTGTTGCTACTCCCGCGGCTCCTACACACAAGTCTGCCTTCGTCCGCATGTGTAGTGACTATTCCTACCTTGGAGGCAAGATTTTCAAGGGATCATAAAGTGTATTGGAGGTTCAGACTTGGTTGCGCGCTAGTGAGTACATATTTTATCAGATGGATCTTTCTGATCATCAGCGCGTTCTCGTGGCATCTAGCATGTTGAAAGAACGTGTGCTTGATTGGTATGAGCTTTTGATTGCGGAAGTTGATGAGTCCTCTCTCTCATGGAATCAGTTTAAGGAACAATTCGAACTTAAGTTCGTTCCTCAATCAGAAAAGGCCAATCATGCTCATAGTTTCCTTGAGTTAAAACAAGGAAAGTCCTCTATTTCTGATTATGTTGCATATTTCGAGGCCTTATCCAAATACGGAGTTGAGTTCATTAACAGTCCGCGTAAGAAGAATCTTCGATTTGTAGAAGGTTTGAAGAAGTATTTGAAGAAAGTCCTTTTGCTTCATTTTAAGCTTCCTTTTGAGGAACTTGTTGATTCGGCACTTTGCCTTGAAGCTGTCGAAAAGGAATGTGATAGTTGTGATGAGGTTGAGGTTTCTAAGAACCCCAACAAAAAGAGGTTCCCATTTCATAAGCCAAATTCTTCTTCCAACAACAAGAAGAAGAAGCAAGGTACATCTAGTTCTCACCCTAGTAGTGCACCTTCTAATCAAAGGGCGTGCTATAATTGTGGTTCTCTAGATCATCTTCTCCATAGTTGTCCTATGCCTCGCGTTTGCCGCTATTGCAAGAAAGAAGGTCGTTGGGTTTCTGATTGTCCTATTGCTCCTAAGGGTTCCAAATCTGGAAAGCTTAATGTTGCTAAAGCTTCTGGTGATTCTTCTTAGCCCAAAGGTATTCCTCCTTCTGTTGTGAAAGGTTTTATTTTGCTTTATGGCCGTTCTATTAGAGTTCTTTTCGATGCGAGTGCATCACATTCATTCGTGTCAAAGGAGCTTGTTGATGTTATTCCTTTGGATGTTGTTAGTCTTTGCGACCCTTTGAGGATTGTGAATCCAATTGGTGGATCCGCTACTCTTGGTTTGTTAGTGTTGATGTTGAGATTATTCTATGTGGTTTTTCCTTTCATGTGAATCTGCATGTTATGGATCATCTTGGTTTTGATATGATTTTGGGGATGGATTGGCTCGTCCGTTATGAAGTTTAAATCCTATGTCCCGAAAGAACTTTATATCTCAAGCATCCTAATGCTATCGAGCAGTTATCTATTATATTTCGAGGCATGGATCATGCTTCGAATGCTCTCATTTCTTCCTTTGAATCGGAGGATGTCATAGCTAATATTCTAGTTGTTTGTGATTTTTCTAATGTCTTCAAGCCTATCTCGTGTTTGTCGTCGAAGAGGGCAATTGAGTTCCGTATTGATCTTATCTCTGGTGCTCATCCTATCAGTCGTCCTCCCACGAGGATATCTGCTAAGGAAAATAAGGAACTCAAGCAACAACTATCTGAATTGGAAGCCAAGCAATTTATTCGTTCTAGATCATCTCATTGGGGCGCCGCCGTTGTCTTTGTTAAGAAGCCAGATGGTACTCTTAGGCTTTGCATTGATTACCGCAAGCTTAACGAGCTTACTATCAAAAATAGGTATCCACTACCTAGGATCGATGACATGTTCGACCAATTAAGTGGTGCTAAGCTTTTCTCCCAACTCAATCTTGCTACCGGTTTTCATCAGTTACGAGTTGCGGAAGATAACATCCCTCTTACCGCATTTCGTACTCGTTATGGTTCTTACGAATGACTTGTTATGCCATTCGGTTTGACGAACGCTCCAGCATATTCTGTTGATCTTATGAATTGGATATTCGGAGAATATCTCAATAAGTTCGTTTTGGTTTTCTAGATGATATTCTTATTTATTCCAAATATGAAGCCGATTATATTCAACATTTAGAGATTGTTTTGATCACTCTTCGTCAGCATCTGCTTTATGCCAAATTCTCCAAGTGTCACTTCTGGGAGAATAAGGTGAATTTGCTCGGTCATATTGTTTCTTCCGATGGTATTTCTGTCGATCCTTCCAAGATCGAATCTATTCAGAATTGGAAGAGTCCTGAGACCGTTACTGAGATCCGTAGTTTCCTTGGATTGGTGGGATATTATCGCCGGTTCATTAAGGACTTTTCTCGTATTGCTTTACCGCTTACCACTCTTACGAGAAAAGCTATTCCTTTTATTTGGTCTGATAAGTGTGAGATTTCTTTCATGAAGTTAAAAGATCTCCTTACTCATGCTCCTATCTTAGTGGTTCTCGAAGGGAATCATGATCTTGTTGTTTATACCGATGCCAGTGGTTATGGACTCGGTGCTGTTCTCATGCAAAAGGATAGAGTACTTGCCTATGCTTCTAGACAGCTAAAGCCTAACGAGATTCGTTATGCTACCCATGATTTGGAGTTAGCCATTATAGTCTTTGCTCTAAAGATTTGGCGACATTATTTATTGGGAGAGCGTTTTGTTCTCTTCACTGATCACAAATCTCTGAAATACCTATTCACTCAGAAGGAAATTAATATGAGGCAACAGCGTTGGCTCGAATTTCTTGCTTCATATGATTTCAATATTCAGTATACCCCTGGTAAGGGTAATCGAGTTGCTGATGCGCTTAGTCGCAAGCAGCAAGTTGTTGTTTCCATGATGCTAGCAAAGTCGAATATATTGGAAGCTTTATCTCATTGTGATATTAGAGACCGTCCTTCAGTTTTTGATTCTTCCGTGCTTTTATTTAGCATGGAAACTCGTCCTAGTTTGTTGAATCAAATAAGATCCAGATCTCTTTTATCTTGTTCAGAGTTGTAAATCGAAATCCCGAAGTGATGATCTAAAGGAGTTTGATATTGATATTCATGGTTGTATTCGGAAGAAGGGAAGGTTGATTGTGCCTAATGTTCCTAATCTTAGAAATGACATTCTTGAGGACTATCATCGTTCTAAGTATACTATCCATCTAGGCAGTAGTAAAATGTATGCTGACATGAAACGCTTATACTTTTGGAAGGTATGAAGCGTGATATTGCAAGTTATGTAAGTCGTTGCATGACTTGTCAACTTATTAAAGCGGAACGCCAGCGTCCTAGTGGTCTTTTGCAGCCTCTTGAGATTCCATTATGGAAACGGGATCAAATTTCTATGGACTTCATTGATGGTCTACCTGGCTCGAGGTCGGGCCATACTAGTGTTTGGGTGATTGTTGACCGATTGATCAAATCAGCCCATTTTATTCCTATCAAGTCCAATCGGACTACTCCTTTGTTAGCTAAGCTTTTTATTAAAGAAGTCATTCAAATTCATGGAGTTCCTAGTTCATTGTTAGTGACAGATATCCGCTTTTTACTAGTGGTTTCTGGCAGATCCTTCGGAAAGCTTTCGGCACTAAGTTCAATCTCAGTACAACTTATCATCCACAGTCTGGTGATCAGACTGAAAGGGTGAATCAAGTCTTAGAAGATCTCCTTCGCGCTTGTATTCTTGATTTTGGTGGTAGTTGGGAAGACCACTTATCTCTTGTTGAATTTTCTTATAACAACAGTTTCCAATCCAATATCGGTATGGCTCCTTTCGAAGCCTTTTAAGGAAGGCCGTGTCGATCACCATCTTGTTGGTTGGAATCTGGGAAAAAGTTAGTTCTCGGCCCCAATTATATTCGTAAATCTTCTGAGAAGATTGGTATTGTTAGACAAAGAATGAAAGAGGCTCAGAATAGGCAGAAATCTTATGCCGATCATCGTAGGAAGCCTTTGGAATTTTCTGTTGGCGATCGCGTGTTCATTCGTGTTTCTCCGATGAAGGGGGTGGTGCGTTTTAGTAGCTCTTGGAAATTGGCTCCTCGATATGTTGGACCATTTCCTATTACGGAACGCATTGGCGGTGTTGCTTATCGTGTATCGCTACCTATTCAATTTTCGAGAATTCATGACGTATTTCATATATCACAGCTTCGTCGATGCCATCGAGATTCAGATTCTATTATTGATCCTCATGTATTGCAAGATCTTGAGATCTCACCCGACTTGTGTATGATGAAAAATCCTATTCGTGTGCTAGCTTTGGAGGTTAAACGCCTTTGGAATAAAGAAGTCCCGCTTGTGAAAATTCAATCGTCCGCAAACCCCAAAGATTGCATCTGGGAAATCAAAGACTTCATTGAGCGTCCTTATCCCGGTTTTGTTTCCTCTTCGGGTGGGGGTGAGCATTCTTGATCTATTTTTTCTATTTAAATCTTTGTTGTGATGAATTATTTGTATTGTAGACTACTTCTAGTATGAAAATTGCGGGGATGCAATTTTTATAAGGGGGAGTTTGTAACAACCGTGATTTTTGATTACCGTCGAAATAAAATTTTAAAATAGAAATTTTAAATTGAGATTTAAAAAAATGCAAATCATTTACTAAATCAGTGAATACTTCAAAGTGGTTGCATATTTGAAATGAATGCATTAGCCTTTCATGTGTATGAGAGGAATATGCCAGTTAATAACAAAAGGTAAACACTTTGCTAGCACCACAAATTTTGTAAAAGCAAAGTCGAACACTTTTTACTGCCATCATCACTTTATATGCAGCCTTGTCCCTTTTTTCCACTAAGGCACGTTTTCATTAAATGCTAATGTACCATTTGCCTTGACTTGGGCACATTTTGAAAAAAAAGAAAAGTAAAAGCTTGCATCTTTTCTTTTGTTCATTTTTCAGTAGCTATGCAAACAAATTAATGGTGGTTCAAAATTTTGCTCCAATTGTTCCTTGTTGCTAACCGGTTCTAAAATGAATTATTGGTGAGTGTAAAACTCACATTTCTAATTTATTCATCACTTCATTTTGTGTGCAAACTATACTGCCCAGAATAATTCCTGTTGCAAGTATACTAGCACACAAAACGAGTTTAGACCATATACGTTGCATGTCTGTGCAATAGGGTCTGCATTTATTTTGTTTCCTTGTTTGCGTAAGTAAGTCCAGGTTTCTTCTAAAAGTTTGTCTATTGTAATTTTGGTGCAAGAATGTTTCGAAGTAGCGCATCATGTGTATTATCTCCCGTGTGTGCATGCATATTGTATACATTACCCAAGCCATCATGTTTATTTCTTCTTTGTGCGTGCGAACTAACATTGTAGTGTGCATGCATTTAGCTAAGTCCAGTTGTTCATACCATTTCATTTTCTTCATTTCATGCTGCGTGAAAAATATAGTGCCAGGTCATTTTATTCTTTTGCAAGTTAGTATGGTCCAAGTTAGTTTATTTTGCTTCTACTTCATTGCTGCATACAAACGTATACACTAAATAGCAAGTTCCAGGTCAACTTCGTGTACGCATATCCTGGCACAATTTACACGCTTGCATATGGTAGCGTGCGTGCGTGAAAAGCGTAATGTGCGTACGTGAAAAATTAGATTGTCCAGACCACTTTTTATTTCTTGCATGCAAACATGTTGTATACAAAAGTAAGTCCGGTTATTTAGTTATTTCGAATGGTGGATGCATATTGTAGTATCCCAGATTCATGTGCGTGTAAAAATGTTTGCATGTTAACATTTCCAGGTCATTTTGTACAAGCATGCATTCCCCAAAATCAAGTCCAGTTTATTTATGTCTATTTCATTTTGGTATGCCTTTACACATTAGTAGTCTAGGCATTATATTTGTTATGTGCATTCATTGCCAAGTCATTTTGTATTGGTTTAAATCTATTTCGTGTACATTAAACTCAAGTCCAGGCAGTGCTATATTTGTTGCATATATAGCAGTGTAGACCAGTGATTAATTTACTTTTGAACCGGTG
Source organism: Allium cepa (assembly GCA_030765085.1). NCBI lineage: Eukaryota > Viridiplantae > Streptophyta > Magnoliopsida > Asparagales > Amaryllidaceae > Allium > Allium cepa. The sequence goes on along the minus strand of CM060944.1, from coordinate 497,280,326 downwards.
TTTGGTTTTAAAACACATTTTGGTTGCCGTTATATTTATAACGGGTTTTTACCCCGGTGTTTATAATTGAAGTTTGTTGTTTTGATGAGATTTTTGACGAATAAAAATTACTATTGTTTTGACTTCAGTAACCGTCAATTTAAAGTGGATTTTCAAGCGGCTATCTTGCAACAAAGAAAACCCGCAACGCTGATTTTATATCCATTTTTACATTATTTTGTGAAGCGCAATTTCCTTGTCGAAATAGTTAAAGAAGTTGTTGTTTTAATCACGTGTTTTTAAATCATTTAAGGATATAATTGTTACCAAAAATTTCACAGTTTACACTTTCAAAAGAATGAGGAATCGATTTAAACGCTTCAGCAAAATTAAGGAGTATGAACCCTTACTTTTACTGATTCGATTAATTCCGGAATTGTCCATTTGAGAACGTAAAAATCATTTATATAAAATACACAGTTTCGCACTTTCAAGGAAACGATGATGAGATTTAAACGTTTTTGCAAAAGTGCGGAATATGGAACCACGCTTTTATTAATTCGGTTAATTCCAGACTCGTTAATTGAAATATTTTCCGTGGAATTGTTGTTTGAAAATTTTGATGATTTTGTTGGGCTTTCGAGCCACTATGCTGGACCTTCGGGTCACCAGTGCTAGACCTTCGGGTTATTTGTTGGACCTTCGGGTCATTCGTTGGGCGCCAAATATTATGCTGACAGTACTTGGTAGGCTTCGGCCATATGAGATGCACGTGCGGCGTAGCTTAGACTCGCCATATGCTGGGATCGATCCACTTTTATGCTGATTTTATAGTTATCTTATTTTGATTTCTAGATTTTTGTGTATTGCTGTTTTGAATTCAGTTATGAATTTAGAAGTTGATTTTGATGGAGTTTAATAAGATCTCTTCATTTAAACTATGTTGATTATTTATGCAGAATAGTCTCATTCGATATTATGATTAATTTTCTTTGATGTTATTTATCCTGCATTCATTTCTATGTTTAAATTAGACCGATCCGTTTATTATTTCCTTTTAAATCATACTCGGGTCAGACCGAGTTATTTCAGGATAATCGCTATTTCTGATTCAGTTGCTGCTTCAGCTTTTAGGATTTTACCTCATCTTTTGTTTAGGCTTCGAGGTGTCACTTTTGGTGTATTGACTCTCATCTCATGTATGTTGTTGGCTATGTATTTGTACATTTGGTTCATGTGAACCATCGATTGTTGTAGCATGTATCCAGACTTGTCTTCCCTAAATATGATATTTCTGTTCTATATTATACGCATCTGTGTTATTGTTATTATGAGCTGTTCTGAATTTTTCGTAGGCCACCGTGGTTTCATTTTAGATTTGGATTGAATGTATATCGTTGGGAGTAATTACATAACTCCTATCGATGTAATCAATACTCGTCTAAGTCATAACTTATGGATGGTCGCTTCTAACAAGCCTTATTCTTTGCAATAACAAACGTTATTCCTTATAATAACCTTTGTTATCGTAAGTATAGAGGTGGGGCGTTACATTTAATAACGTAATTAATAGAATTTTTATGAAATTTTAAATGATTGAATTTAGAAATAAAAATTTGATATTTGGAATACGTCTAGTTAACACAGCAAATGGTAAATTTTCATCTGATAATATTGAAGTTTGTTTTATTGTGTAATTTTATTTCAATTTAAATCAGTTAAAAATTGATGATAATAAAATTGTTTCCAAACCTGAATATTTTTATATAGAAAATTTGTAAATCATTTTTTAAATGAGATGTCATCTTCTGTTTCGTCAAATTTAGACTTCTGTAGCTCCGTTTATCATATTTTCTGCAATTTTGCAGCATTTTCGGTAGCGGAAATACGCTTTTTTATAATTTAATCGTATCACTGATATCTGTGTATCGTTCTATTCGTCTCATCGTACTGTTCTCAACAGTATATTTATTTCTGTATTTTGAGGTTCAGTACGCGATGGAAACGAAAAAAGTAGTGTCGTACCGGTACTGAAATTTATGACTTTTGTTTCCTATGCCTTTTCAAACTTGTGACATGCTGCCCAAACAATAATAAATTTCTTTTTTAAATTTTTAGCTAAATCAGTGTATGACTATTGATATTACAATCATTCTTTTCTAGTGTATATTCATTTGCCTTATTTTGCTTTTTGTTCATTCACAAACCATGTACGTTATATTTTGTTCTTCCCTATTTTTCCTTTTCTTCTCTATAGCTTACTTTGTCACGATCCATTTTTCTGTACTGATTTAAAGTTGACTTTTAACCACACCTGTCAGCCAAATCGCATGGGAAAATGGGTCTTGACATTGTGATATCAGAGCCTAGGTTGAGCGAATACCTAGTTCTGGGTAGGTTGCCATTAGAGATAAGGGTCTGTAGCAACCTGATTGAGTGTAATTATATGTAAACGCGTATTTGTTAATTAAATAAAAATGATTTTATATATTGTGTTAATTGATCGGTCAAGTGGCATATGAATTCTGGTCAATACGAGTAGCTAATGTTATTGATATGGATCTTTAAACACTTGAACCAGGCCAATAGACACAATATTATTTTTAAGGGGTGGATGAAATAATTTTACCCAGATATATTTTCTATATAAAAAAGGTATGATTTTTAAAATATATGGCATTTAAAATGATTGGTTGTGATGATGATAATTTAACATCTAGGATATGAGTGGTTTTAGCCGTCAACCTTAAGTATTTTCATTGGTTGTCCTTTTTGACTTGAGTATACCCTTAGAGATCTGAACCCTTTAGGATATGAATCTTGGGAAAAATGGATTTTTATTGAGTTTTATTTACTAGAGGAATTTAGAAAACTTTTAAACCAGTATTTTGGGAAAAAGTTTCCACCCTTGAAGATAATTTCATAATTATAGATTTCTGAAAAGGATATTTGGGAATTTAAAACCTTATAACAATTTACTTTGTTGTATACAAATATATATAGATTTATAAATTGAAGGAATAAATTGTTTATAGACTTACTGTATTATTATATGTTTTTATCTACCTTATAGCCACTTTCAAAATATACGCTTAAACTATTTTTGGAAAGATGATTTTATAAATTTTAAGTAATAGAAATTTTAAAGGGGGAAATATATTATGAAGTGTAAACCTTGATGTACTCTTTAGCCTATAGAAGTCTAAACCTTAGGATCTCACCTTTGGGTTTTGGTATTGATTGTAGAAAACCCATAGCATCAGTAGAGGTGGAGCACTGGCTAGGACTAAGAGGGATGGTGATTATGACCTGGTCAGGAGAATTTGGGCGAATATTAACGAGCCGTCATTATATGAGGAAGAGCCGGAAGAGCCAGTAGAGCCTGTTGAGAAACCTCAGCCTTAGCTTAAGGAAGAAGGCCCAAAGGAGGAACTCGACAGTGAAGAAGAGTTTGAAGTTGAGGGTGAAGCTGATGGGTTTGACGACGAGGAAGAGTTTGAAGTAGAGGAGGATCTTGAATCAGAAAATGATGACGCAGTCATTTAGGAGATAGGTGAAGTTGTTGAGGAGCCAGTTGTTTATGTAGATTTCCTTTAGAGAGAACCTAGTCCAAAGATTGTATGGGTTCCAGACAGTGATGTGGAGTCCAAGAAATTATCGGGACCCAAAGGGGAGGACTCTGGTAATGAGAGTCCATAGTAGGTGTTGGTTTGCATTCTCTAGGAAGTGTAGGCCTTTTTGTATGTCTCTTTGACACTTGCAAGTCATGGATGTTAGGTGATAAATGTTTGGTAGGACGACATATATATCTGTATATATAGGTATGCTTGTATGGATGATGATAGCACTCATAGGAATATTCTGGCTGGTACTAGATGTAATGTATATTGTTGATATTCATATAAGTATGAAATCTATTTATTTACTAGTGTTGTTTGGGTTGTTATTAATCAAGTTCTAACATGTGTTGATAGTTTTACCAACTTAACTATGTAATTTTGAGGACGAAATTCTTTTAAGGGGAAAGAAATGTAACGACTCAGGATTTCTTGACATCCCGAGTTGTGAATATTAATTTGTAATATTCAATAATATTTTATTTTAATATAACAAATTCCCAACAACCGATAATAATATACCAATATAATTTGAATTTTCAAATCTATATTAAAATACAGATTGATTAAATGGAATTTCTTATATATGTATATTTTGTTATAAAGATAAAATCTGTATATTTTGTTTTAGATAAAATATGTGTATTTTGTTTTATACACAAAATACGTATATTTTGTTTTATAGACAAAATACGTATATTTTGTTCTAAAGATAAAATAGAATACAGAATTAAAATTAATTGGAAAAATCATATGCATATATTCTTACATATAAGGATAATAATATTTATATGTATATATACTGTGGATAGAAATTCATAGCAGTAAATAGATAATGAAGTAAAAGGGTATTTTTAATTTGGGCATAGCCAATATGATTTATATTAAATAAAAGCGTTTCAAGTGAGTTTTTCTAAAATAATATGTAAAGATAGGTTCAAAGAAGAATTTGTAATATTTATAAATAAACAAAAATGTTATAAAATAAAATGATGTGTATAGGAATCACATAAGTGTGTGTGTGTGTGTATATATATAGACATGAACATCAAATGAACTTGGTTTATTTAGTAATATTTCTATATTATCAATAAAAGATGTATATATGGATACATATATACGTGAAGGCTTAAAAATAGTTTTTAAACATCTTATAATTCTTATAACACATATGTTTATAAGGTTTTTAATATAGAATGTTATTTTATATCATTTTATTTAAAGTAACATATATATAGGTATATTAACCAAGAAGTGTTTACTAGTTTCTCACTTTTATTTTAAAATGTATAAGAGATAAATGCAAACACTACTTTGTCATAGGATAACTATGGGATATCTATCTTCATGAGTACATATATATATACCTTAAATATTTTATGGTTTATATAAAATATAATAAGTGAAAAATATTTCAAGTTATTAGCTGTTAAGAGAAAACAGGTTAACAAAAAAACTGTTTTAAATCAAGTAAAACAATGGGTAAATAAGTGATAGACTTTTAATCAGAAAACAAACTAACATCTGGCAGAGAAACACCTAATAAAAGATTGTAATGATCATTTCTTTTCTTTTCAAATTTCACTCATATCATTTCCAGCCTCCAAAGTCTCTTTCCAAATCTATCTTTTGGATATTGCAAAGCTTGTGTGTATATATAGGCATTGATCTGAGTTGTTGTTTAAAAATTTAAAACTTGTAACTTAAGAAGAATATATCCTCTGTCTAAAACTATAAGCAAGAATTGAAGCAATAGGAAACAAAATTTAAAAGAAAAAGAAACAAGTTACTCCATAACTAGTCTGGTGATCAGGAAGCATTCTCTGTTCTTGATATTCAAGCTACCTGAATCCAAGTTTTCAAGAATTCAGATTTAAAGATTTCAAATTCAATTTTAAAGCTTCTGGAATCAAAATGTGGAAGGTGAGAAACATTAATTTCAAATTTGAAAATGAAATGATTGCTCCGTTGACAGTGAACATTATATTCATCCCCACTTCAAAAAAATTATTCTCCTAATCTAGTTCATATTTGATGATGCTGTAAACTAAGAAAATGTTTATTTTCTAGTATACTTTAAGTTAAAAATATTTTTGTGAATTGATTACGTTGTGTAGTTATCTAATGATAGGATTTACGGTGAATAACCAATTTTGGTGAAGATTCAATGTATTTAAAACAAGGATTCAAGCATGCTATCTGGATTTTGGTAAAGAAATAGGATTTTTAGAAGTTAAATCATGATTTTTAACTGTTTATAATGTAAGAAATTTTAAAATGACCAAATTCTCTTTAAAAATTAATTTCACCACCGTGGGTGGTGGAGGCGTCAAGACGGCGATGCTAGGGGGTGCGCTAGGGTTGGTGAAGGGATCGACCGTGGCGAAATCTTAGATTTGGTCTCGGATTGGTCGATTGATTGACTTTAGGGTTTAAGGGCAGTTTCAGGTATGGGTAGAAACGCGGTAGTTTCGAGGAGTGGTGGTGCGACCGGTGTTCGAGGGGTTTAGCTCGGAGGTGGCTGCATGAATGGGCTTTCATCAGAGGTCAAAGGTGTACGATGCAGTGATCGATTGACATTGTGGTGTGTCGATTTGTTGAGGTAGGATGGTTTTCTAAGTTGTAGGTAGGTTGAGTGGTTGATCGATTTTCGACCAGAGGGGATTGCTGGCATCGGCGAAGTGGCATTTTGATTGAAAGGTGGTAGGAGACTCGACTGCAGCGTCAATACGGTGAGTTGGTCAGAGGCGAGGGTGTGCACGTGAACAGCGTGCACGTAGTGGATCCAAAGCTGGATGTGTAACGACCCCACTTCCTACGCCCAGGAAGTAGCATCGTTAATAAGAAAGAAAGAGGTGAGAAAATAGAAAAGATAGAGAAGAAAGAACAAAAACATCAGAATCTCACAGCGGAACGAATAAAATATATTAATCACATAAGTGTTTACATAATATATAACATCAATCAGATTGATACATATAGTACATCACATACTAGATAGTTATAAACACCTGTCTAGTTATACAACTCAATACACAATACATCACAGAGATACCACACAGCGGAACTAAATATATATATCTATAACGCTGAAGCCTCCTGCTCCAGTGCTCCTCCAAAATTCGTCAAAGCTAAACCTGAATCCCTTGGCTACCCGTAAAAATTTGGGTACCCGAGAGTTTATGAAAAACAAAAATAAACTTCGGGTCAGACATGGGTCTGGTATGAGTAACAGGTTAAAGTTTCTTAATTTTGAAAAATCCTTTGAAAATAAAAGGTATCACGTAAGACTTCCCACACATAAACATGGAAAAGTTTTTACCTTACGCTAACCAAAACATTTGATAGGAAATCCAGTGATATTATAATAGGTCTAGGGTTTTCAAGTAAATAGAAAATAGCCGAAATTGTTACATGATTAAATTCCAGCTACTAGCCACAAAAGTGGGTAATACAATCAAAACCGTAGGCACTTATTGGATTGTGGATTCCATACAATGGCAGGGCTACTGGGGTACCGCCCGTCACAGTACGTGGCCTAGATCAATGTACCGAGGATTACTTCCTTCATCCCCTGCAACACAAGGCCGGAACCATTCCTTACTGAACAGTCCCGAACAAGATAAACCCCGCAGTTGGCTGCAGACCAACCGTCCACTAAGCCGAATAAAAAGGGACATCTAGACAGGGGAATATCCTTGTCCTGCTTGGGCATGACCCACCTAACCTTGCTGCACCTCCCCTGTTTTAGCCATTCCCGGTTGATGAGGCTTAAGGTTACGATTACCTTTATAGAACATATTTCTTAGAATGCTCATCGTCCGCCTGACGATGTGTTGAAATCATTCAATCCATACAAGTTCGTTCCGGGTTTGAACGAAACCGAAGGCATCATCTCGTTACACTCATTTTGGAATCACCCTCAGAGTTAACGACGATAACCCTTGCATTCTGAACCTTCATCTTCACTTCAGAATCACGACCTATCGTTAATTTGGAATCGATGTGGTTTTCGGATATTCCTAATGTGGAAAACCGATCCCGGTCTCATCGAAATCCAAAGCGTGTCTTTTAAGGCCAAGTTGTCTATTTAGTCTTAACAGTGAATTCAATATCATCAATATGCACAGATAGATAATTCACATCTCATAATAGATAATCACACCATCATCATAAACAGATAACTAATATCATCATCCAAATAGATAATTAAACATTATCATACTTAAACCAAGCATCTCATATCACATAGACATTATCCAATTCATTTCTGAGATCACAATCAATCAATGAAATATCAATATCATCCATAAGCAATGATTTATGAATCACAAGCTATAGTTAACTTAAAATGAATTAAATTAACTACTTCCATTTTAATTAATTTAAAATAAATTAAATTAATTACTCATTCCATAAATCCTGCTCTCACAATCATTCATTAATTATGAATCAAATTAATTAACCGTTCTCTAATTACAAGAATAATTTAATCTTTAATTAATTAATTCTCAATTGAATTATTCTAAATCATTCATAATAGGTTAACATTTAATTACTTCCCTATTAATTATTCCTTGATTTACCATTCTTAATTACATCATTAATTATATTAATTAATGATCTTCAATTTATATTAAATTACTTATTTAAATTAACTAAGTGATTAATCTTCACTTAACACAATTATTAATCACCCCTTGATTAATAACAAACCAGTAATTATCTACTCTTAATTACTTATTAACAAATTAATCATTCCATGATTAATTATTTCCATAAATCAATCCTTTGATTTATTACAAAAGAAATTATTCACATTACTTCACTTACAAATCATCTTGTATTAACTTCATCAAGTAATTATCTAATTACTATTCTGAGTAATTATGCTCCATTAATTACATTTATATCGATTTATTTCCATTTAATTATCGTGTTGATTTATTATTCTCAAATAAATCAATTTCTCTAATTCCCATCATTAATTATTTTAATTAATGATTTCTAATTTACATTTTCATTTGTTAATTATATTAAGAATACACACCTTCAAAACACAAATATTAATCCTCTTGATTAATATATACAGTAATTAATCGTTCATAATTAATTACTTCTCAATAACACTCTTAATTAATCCCCTGATAAATTTTAAGTAATTATATTTCAATTGCTTCTATTAACAACATCACCCAATTAATTTCATCCCGTAACTATCCTCCAATTACTTCTCTAAGTAATTTAATTCCAAAATATCAGTTAATTAAAATTAATTAACTCAAATCAATTTACTCAGTAAATAAGTAATTAATTTCTTAATTACTTTTCAAATAAATAATTCACATTTAAACTATTACAATGATTATTATTGTATTAATTAATCCAATTAATTAAAAAAAATCAATTACTTTAATTAATTATAAATAATCTTGTTAATGATCTTCATTAACACTTATTTAATTATTTTCTTCTAAAATAATTAACTTGTATTACTCATCATAAAAATTTATTAATTTAAATAAATTTCTAATTTATAGTTCTTAATCTCATATTAGTTAGTTAATTCATTAATTAACTTTAATTACTACCTTTAAACTTATAATTACTAAATTAACTAATATTCATCATTAAGTATTCTTGCCTAATTAACTTAAAGATTAAAACATATAAAATTCCAAAACTTCATGAATTAAAGTAAATTGTTCTTATAATTGATTTAAATTCTTATTTCCAATATGTTTAAACATTTATTTCAATAATTTAAATTTTATCTTAATACAATGTTTACACTAATTTATTTTCAAAAACCCCTTTTTTAAACTTACATATTTAATTACGCCTAAAATTTATTTGAATAAATTTAATTATAAACTTTATTTTAGTTCCCAAATCTAGCTTTTCATAACTAAGTCCTGATTTCCTTGGAGTTAACTTGACCAAATACTTTCTTTAACCATTTATAATTTATTTTTGAATTTAACTCCTTTTTGAATACACTTACACATTTAGCACCTTTAAATTATTAAAATAATTTAAGTTTGGAAAACTTATTTATACCAACTTTATTTTCAAAACTGACTTGGATTCACAGTTAAACTTTGATTTAGATCTAGGTTTTTAACTTTGATTTTAGATTTTAAAACAAAGTTTTAAAACAGTTGAAACTGTTAAAGCAGTTTCAAGTTGTACAAAAATACTGAACAAATACCACAACCCGAGCCCCCCTGTGTTTGCTTCGAGTTATACGCGAGTTTCCCCGTGAAAAACAACGTGCTACTTCGAGTTTATTTCCAGGCGCGCGCGAATGAAAAAGAAAGACAGAACCTGGAAACCACACAACCTCTCCACCCTCAAACCTGTCAGCGCCGCTCTTCCCCAACCCTGACCACGTGGCTACAAGAAACTCCGGCCATGAACGCGTCAAAGACTGAGCTACCCCCTCACAAAGTTCCACGGCACTCGATCCCCTGATGGTGTCAAATTGAACCAAACATTTCGACCACTACAACCAGGTTAATGCGCAGGAATTTGCACAGAAATTGGGTTCGAGATAAAAAATTTAAGTTGTTTTTACCTTATCTAAAGTTTTAAACTTATTTCATAATGTTACAAACAACCTTTATTCAAATCTTAATTTCATTCATTAATCTGTAGAGGTGTGAATGCTTTTTTTTTTTTAAAAAATAAAGTTTGTTTTCCAGAGAAGTAAGCACAAAAACCTGAAGATCCTGTATATATATACACACAGGCTAAATCACTAAAACATGTATCTATCTCACCCAATGCAAAGTTTTCAAATTTTAATCATCAACTAGGTTTAAATTTAAGTTATTAAAGTTACTCTCTTGCATTGGTGAAAGAACAGAGACTATCAATGCCCAAATATGCAATGCAAACATACATGTTTACAGAAATTCTTAACACTGAAATATCACTATATATATGTAAACAAGTAATCATCATCACAGAGCCTTACAAACAATAGAAAACTATTTATTTAGTTTTGATTTTTTAAAAAAAAATTACTCACTGCAAACAGAAGACATAGCAAGTTTAAAAGGCAATATTCTGATTTTTGCAGGCTTGAGATATGCAGAATTATAACTCACAAATATCCAGAGAAAAATGAAGATATAAATGTTCACATAATTCATTTAAACATACAGATATAGGCATGCATCACAATTTTAAACTTAAATAAATCTAAAAAAAATGTTACTCACAGATATATGGAAGAACAGAGGCACTTTATTGAAGTAGGCATGAAAACAGCTGAAACTTCACTTTTGTTTTGCTTCTTGAATTTTTGTTTAAGTATGGAATAGTTTCATTTTCATGTTTTAGTTTGTATGAATTTTAATTGTTACCTAGCTCGAACTGAATATGTAGATGAAGCTAATTTATAAACAAATACACAGAGCTTATGTAGACAGGTAATATTAGACAGTGTATTATTATGTTTCATAAAATAGTTACAATATAGTCTACAATCTTGTTTATACAGTTTTGTTTCCAGAGATATTTTCTTTAATGGTGGCTGATATGAATATTTAGTGTACTAAAAGATTTTTACATTAATTACTTTTTGTTTGTTAGCTTAAGATATTTAATACTATCTTCCCTAGCAAGCTTCACATATATATGCAGTTGTATATTTATCTGGCCTGCACACAAAGATATTTTATATCTTTCATTTTGTTGCTAAATGCTTTTTAAACATATACATATATTTATATACTGCAGTTTACTATTGTTCAGTAGCTTGCATATATTTTAGATTTTGTTACTGTCTTGATTTTCAGGTTCAACTTTTGTTCTTGATGCTTAAACATATACATATGCTGCAGTACATTGATAATAGTTTACAAACTTAAAAAAAATGATTTTGTTTCTAGCTTATTTATTGTTGTCTTGTTATTGTAAATTTAAAATGTATCTATACTTAGCTTTAATCTATGAGTGTATCCTATATGTTTACTTTTATTTAACTTATACAGTATGTCTTTATGTATATCCTGTTTTATGTCTATGTTTGAAAACTAATTTAACTTTATAGTTATTATGCTATTATGATTTAACTTATGTACCTACTTATATTTCTATATGCATATTTTAATTCTATTTATTTTATAACAACATATTTATCACTTTGAAATGATAGATAGAATAGATTATCTGTTTATTATAAACTACATATTTTATTATGTATGTTAATGTATTTATTGACAAAAATATATTTAAAACTCATATATATTTTAAATTCATATTTTGATCAGGCTTTACTAAAAAGAAAAGTAAACAATTCTTTTTGTTAATAAATTCTAAATTTAAACTTAAGTTAAAATGAGTCTTGAACTATTTAAACATTTACTTATGTATTTAAAACTCTATATTGATTTATTTAGCCTTTGAAAAGTTTATATTAAATAAAACATAATTTCTAATTCACTAGAATATATATTAGTATTTAAAACAAAATTTATTAGTTAAATTTTAAAACAAATTCATCTATTTACAATGTATACAAATATATACATATATAAATAGAAAACAAACAATTAATTTCTAACAGATAAAATTTACCAATTGAATATTTATTAAAAGAAAAGTATCAATTCAAATTTTATTATCAATCAATTTAATATTTGATGCAGATTATTAAATTGATATTGCTAGAAAATTCTGGGTCGTCACAGGATGAATCGATAGAGATGGATTGGGTTCGATCCAGACTATGTTATGTTCGTGATCTAGTCGTTGTTCGAAAGGGTAGTTGGTGAGTGGATCGGAGTAGTCTTCTTTCCGGTTCATGGCATCGATTTTAGGTGGATTTGGGGAGAGCTGGTAGGTAAGAAGAAGAAGAGGGGTAGAGTTGGGGATGAAGGTTTGGGTCGGAATATAATGTTGGGCTTCGGCCCAACTAAGTTTGAATAGTTGTATTTGTGAATAGGTTTCAGGTTTGTTTTTTTAGCCTTTGGGTTTGGGTATCGGCCCGTTGGGTCTTGGTTTTAATAGGATTAAAAAAAGGTGGTTAAAAATTAGTTTTAAATCGATACGGAAAAATGGGTTGTGACATCCTTCTTCTTCTTTTTTCTATAACTTCCCAAATCTACACCGTGTTTTATTCCCCCCTCCCCATGACTCAAACCACCATATCTCACCACCACTAGCCACCCACGTCTCACCCTTCCAGATCCAAGCCTTCCCCATGGCCACGTGCTCACAAAAATCTCCACATCTCCGCGAGTAGCCTACTGCCTCCACTGTGCTTGGCATTCCCTTCCACTTGCCGCATGCAGGTTCCACCCAGGCCCACACCCAGTTGCCTCGGCTGTGTATTCATATATATGTAAATTTTGAAGGTAAAATATTTATCAATTTATAGTGATTTTAAATTGTGTGTGTATATATGGCGTGTTTGATATGTTAAGCCTACTGGTATATACATAGGCGCCTGTTGTTTGGTCAATATAGGCGAATATATAGTACAATATGTATAATGTCATATAAGTAAGGTTATAATATAGTACAACATACGTTAGTTTTGATAAAGGAAGTTTATAAAGTACAATATGTATACTGCTATATAAGTAAGGTTACAATATACTACAACATACGTTAATAAAGAAAGTTTATAAAGTACAATATGTATACTGTTATGTGAATAAGGTTATAATATACAACAGTATACGTTAGTTTTAATAAAGAAAGTTTATAAAGTATAATATGTATATTGTTATATAAGTAAATTTATAGTATATTACAATATACGTTAGTTTTAATAAAGTAAGTTTATAAAGTATGTTAACGATAAAAATTGGTTTAACGCTAACACCCGGTGTATCTCGTGATGACGTGAAAGCACCACCCGTTTATACGGGAAACAAAGTAAAAAGGAAAATAGCCGAAAAGTAAAAGAGACAGAGATGTTTATAGTGGTTTGGCTTCTAGTAAGCCTACATCCACTTTACATTTTCCATTATCTTCTTTGTACACACTTTTACAAGATTACAAAACTTTTACAGCATGATCTCTCGATTACAACACATTTACAACACGATCTTACAATTACAACACGATCGGAGAAAGAAGTTAGAACTTTGATGGTGAATTGCTCTTCGAATCTCTCTTGAATGAAGTGGATCTCTTGATGAAGAATCTTCGATGGTCGAAATGTTGGAGGAGTGGAGAAAACTGCAGAGTATCGACGTCTTGGAATCCAAAAAAAGTCCCTCCCTAGTTGGAGTTCATGCCGTATTTATAGGAGTTTCTGGGCATAAGTCGTGAACGACCTGAAGTAGGTCGTAGGTCGTGTGAACGACCTAAGGTAGGTCGTAGGTCGTGGATAGCTGAGTTACGACCTAAAGGGATGGGTTGAAGGTTGTTGGCGACCTAACTGAGTAGCAAAGGAAGAAGTCACGACCTAAGGAACCGCAATCTAAAGGAGTGGCGACCTAAGGATGCTGAGGAATGTCTTTATAGGTCGTGAGCGACCTAAATAATAACGGTGTGAGGTGGAACGAGTTAAAGGAATTGCGACCTAACTGAATAGTTGTTAGGTCATTAGGAACTGCTTTAGGTCGTTATGGTATTAGGTCGCGGAGTTAGGTCGCGGAGTTAAGTCGCGGGAAGTTAGATCGCGAACTAGTTAGGTCGCACAAGTTTCTGCGTGCTCATTTTGCCCCCGCACCCCCATCTTGGGGGGTTGGCACCCCCCTGGACCCCCCCCCCTCCGTAGGGGATCTTAGATGAGAAATCTTTCAACAGAACTTGCCTTATTGAGATGCTGAGTTGACCAATCTTTGAGACGAGCTATCTTTGGTTTTCTCGGTCGATCTTTTGATTTCACGGCCTTGCTGAAAAAGGCGGGATAACAAAGTACGATGTGGATATTACAGTGTATATAAGCTATATGTGTTCTTATTATATTTACTGTATGAGTTTGTAAATACATATAAAGTTATATTTAGCATATTATAAAGTTTATACTGTATATATTATAAAGTATAGGTCTGTATTTGAAAGTTGTATGTAAACAGTTGTTGAATATGTTGTATACCAGGTTTCTTATGTATGTGAAATAGGTTGTTGCTATATAAATAGTGTTATGTTATATATATATATATATATATATATATATATATTGAAGCTGCCGTATATATATTAGCATCTTTTGTTTTGTTTTGTTGCATGAAATCATATATATATGGTTACTGTATATAGATAATAGACTTACAGCATATTTATTTTAGAAGTACTATATATATATGAATTGGGAAAAGTAATATATTGGTTTACTGAATATTGATTTTAAATTTGTTATTAACGCGTGCATGAGTATGATATTGTACTGAAATTAGTGTGCTCGAAGTTTAAGGTAGTATTTTATATGAAGCATAAATTGTTAACATTAATATGTATAGATCTTTATTATAATATAAGCTTTCAATTAAATATTGAATCTATATAACTATATATATGGGTAAGTTTTAAATTTGCAATTGCTGTCTATTTATATGTGTATACATATAGATTTTGAAAGTTATTTACTTATTTTAAATTATTAGTCGTATATGATTTTTATATATAATATACATGGTTGTATATAAAGTTTGCTTATACCATTGATCTTCTTCAATCCAGTTTTGATTAGATTTCATCAGCTTCGAATTTCCAGCTTCGCTTTGTTCATCGAATTCATTCCAATCTAGCTTTGCTTTGAAATTCATGCCTGGATTCATAGCTCATTTGATCGCCAAATCATATCTATCCATGAAAGGTGAGCAATCACTCACGATTAACGTTCTTATATTTATTAAATTTGATTTCAATTGAAATGACAATTGAAATATGCAGCTGTTAGTTATTTACATTGCTCTATATATGCTATTATCTGTACCTGTTCATCCGTGACATCTGACACCATTATCTATTATTTATGTTGATATATATATATATATATATATATATATATGCCTGTTATATTATTATCATATCAATTATCACTCTACAAGTTCCCTGTTAGTGTAAAATTTCCTATGCGCTGAAATGATACATACTCGAACGATCTGTAGAATATGAGAAAATCATTATGGGTTGAAATGATAAACCCAAGTGATTTTCATTTGAATTGAGTTTGAGATTGTGGGTTGAAATGATATATACCCGTATATATTTAAATTACGGACTGAAATGATAAATATCTGTATCACTTGACCATAGGATAGAAAATTATATACAAACACCGTTGGTCTATATATGAATATTTTGGAATGAATTCTATGATTTTGAAACGAAATATATATGGTTTTATTTAAATTTGAAAATATTATGTATATGATTAAGTTTTAATATAAAATAGATTTGATAATAAGTTTTAAATTTAGTAAAATTTTATTTAAGTAAAATACAATATGTTTAAGTATTTATTTAAAAATTATATATATATTTTAATATATTTTATAATGATTTCTATAAGTTAAGTTTAGAAAGATAAATTTTAATTAATTCAAAATTATATTTAATTAAGAGTTTTATTTTATTAAATCAATTTGAAACTTATTGAATTTGAGATTTTTGAAAGGATATGATTTTATAACTTGATTTTGGTTTAAGGTGATTTATGAATATTTCAAGTTTAAATTTAAACGATAATGGATTTATTAAGTAAATATTTAAAAACTAAATAATAACGAAGTTAAATTTTTATATATGAAATTATCAAATCTAATTTTGAAAATGTTTGAATATTAAAGCATTGAAATATATCGGAAATTAAACGGTTTATTTTGTGGTCCAAATCTGTATCTGAAATCAATATAATTTGAAATGATTTATTGAGAAACTGAATTGAATCGAAGTCGAAGAGTTGAGATTGAATTAAATTGGAATTTCGGAATTCGAGTTGATTTGAATCAATTTGTGAAATTTGATGAAACTATGTTATTATATAAAGTATTTTTAAATTATATTTTACTTTATAAATTATTTTAATACAAACTATTTTAATATACACCATTTTTAATATAAACTATTTTATATAAACTATTTCATTATATATTATTATTAATATCTAAATTATTTAAGTGGTGGAAGTTATGATTTCAAGTTATGGTTTCTAAATTATTATGATTTCAAAGTGTTATGATTTTCAAAGTGTTATAATTTCAAGTGTTTTGGCTTCGAAAGTGTTATAACTTTGAAAGGATATGATTTTGGAAATGGATATATTCGAAATGGAAATGATATCATATTGATATGGTTTTGAAATGGAAAATGATATTTTGGTTTTGAAATATGATTTGAAATAAAATGACCATGGTGTTATAATAACGATTAGTTGTTAAAGAGACCGGGATCAGATATTGTCATACTCTCTGCCAATACTGAAAACCAATTTAACAACTATATATGTGGTAGAGATTCTAGAATGAAGTAAGATGGTTTAGTGACGATTTCATATGGTATTTACATAGCCCCGACTCTCGTGATTCAGCTTGATGCGGCTAAAACGGGAGCCTTGCCGGTCCAAGTGAGGTCATTCCTCCTATGAACACATTTCTTCGATACCATTCTATTTGCTTTTGTGATGTGATTGGGTGCACCCTTTGATTTGGGAGTGTTTCATGAGGTGGGATGTAGTAGCTGCTATGTGTTACCACCAGTCCGGATACGAGGACGGTATATCTACCCTGGCATTGCCTCGAGTGCCTTGTCGCATGCCCTATCATGGATATTGTTTACGGAGGAGAGTACGACATTGTATAGACTATAAGAATATATAAAATGTGTTAAGGGGGATATGGGTAACCCCTTAACGCTATTTTAATACATTTACTTTACTATAGACATATTATAATAGCGTATATTACTACATAATAGATAGTTTAACGGATCCTTAAAGGATGGTTATTCCAAACATCCTTTGAGTTACTTGTATTTCAGTAAATATTTCACTAGAGTTGGATTTATTGATATAAGAATTTAATCCCGACTCGAGTGTTTTGTGTTTTGTGTTTTGCTTCACGCTTGGGTCAGACTGAGTGTCACAGCATTTGAGACACACCTTCGGAGTTGGAGCTTCACTTGGAGATCCATCTGTATCTATTCATCTTTCAACTATCCAGTGGTCTTGTTCAGACTTGTCATCTGTTTGTATTCGAAACTACATTGTATTTGATATATTCTGTTGTATTTTATTTCAAACTCTGATGTTTATATAGTAGCTTCATGAACTACAATTTATCTATTTCGTTGCTTATTTTGTAATACTTTGTGTTTGTGATTTATTTATTTACTGTATATGTTGAGTTTTGCCAAATATAAATTAACAATCCGATATTTTACGCAATTCAAGTCGGATATGTGTGGATGCGAATGGTTGAAAATACCGAGTCGTTACAGATTCAAACTGAGAATTTAAGAATTTAAAAATAAATGTTTTGGAAATTAATTTCATGATTTTGAGAAAATATACATATAGTAATAATAATGGTATTATTTTGAAAGTATATATGAACGGAAGTTCTTTGGAATTATTTTAAAAGAAGTAGAAAGCACCGAACTCATCTATGGATGGAAAATAATTCTGATGATGACTGCAGCATCATTGGTGTTCATTTTCGAGTTTCTGAGTGGGGAAATGCTACCACATAAATTTTCTATAAGATTGTTTTGATAAAGCAAATTTAAATTATTTCCTAAAAGCATGAGTTGATTTGAATATATATATATATATATATATATATATATATATATATATGTATATGTATATGTATATTATTATTTTAAATGAATTTTGGAGAAAGTGATAAATAATATACTTGGAAGTTTTTACAAGTATAAATATGTTGGAAAGAGAATATTAAGTAAGAAGTATGCTTATATTTTACAAATCGGACTTTGAATAAAAGAGGAATTCAATGTTAACTAGTTCGAGTGGCCCAAAAATAACTAAAAATGGGAAAGAGATGTGTGCGGATGGTAGGCACTTCTCTTAAGTGTTACCCTTCTTAGTAAGGGAGTATATGATACTATTTAGTAGTACCACGTTCCTTAGTATCATTTTGGAGTTACACGGGCCATTTAAATATATTTTTATGATTAAGATGTATAAAAATCATTTCAAGATGAGTTTTGAAATAAAATCGGGTATTTGGATCTCAAATTTTCTTAAGGAAAATAAATTCAAAATGGAAAAGTTTGAACCAGATAATGGTATATAATCTCAAATGTAATAGAACATTATAAATGTTAAGCTTAAGCTAGTTCTATGAAATGTTTACATAAATAATTTTAGCATAAAAATAACTAGTATTGGTAGAAACCAATAAAATAAGTACGTAAGTTGAACGTAAATCAGTCCTCTTTTCACACTAGTTGGATCCATGATTCGAGTACACGACTTTAAGGTGTCCCGTACCGTTTCAAATAAGGATCAGTCACTCAACTTTTTAGGGCGAACACTTGGTAAGAGTTCTTAATATGAAACCAAAGTTTTCTATCATAGTATATGGCTATGTCAGGAGAACAGAGGTTTCCAATTGAGAAGCCTAATCGGAGTTCGCACTAGGAAGCCGAATGAGCGATACTAATTCAAAAGTAAAGAAATATATTCGAGTGAGTGATCAAATTAGATTTTGTAGGAATGATCTATGTAGATCATATTGATAGACGAATAGAGTTAAGTATTTCTGGTTTGGTGTGTTTTTTGGGTCAAATTTTGGGGTCGAAAATCTTTTAGGGGAGAAGAGTGTAACGACCCAGAATTTCACCATTTTAATTTGCGAATATTTAACTAATTTTAAATATTCAAATAGTAGGTTTTATAATTAAAATAAAACTCTTTTATAGATAATTATGGTAAAAAAAAAATTCAATTTTTTTTTACAAAAATAAGATCAAAAATGTGACCGAAATTCGTTTTCTGAATTTTCGACTTTTCCTCGGCTAAAAGTTATCAGAACTTTGTGAACTCTTTAGCATAAGTATATGTTTGCAGCAAAATTGGTCACAACACTCTTCGGGAGTCTTTGAAGAGATAATAATGAAGAATATAAATTGAAAATGAGGATTATCTAACAAAAATCTCCAAATAACAGTAAAGTAAATGCGTAGACAAGCAATTTAGAGTGGTTCGGCGTGTTGCCTACATCCACTATGAAGTTTTTTGCAGTTTTATTGATTCTCTTTCAATGATTACAAGTTGTTACAGCAATCAACAACAAGTTACAACTGGAAATTCGAAATTGACAGCAAGAATATGGTGTAGGATAATGGAGATCTCAATCCGGTAGAGTCTGGGCGCTTGAGAGTCAAAAGATCCTTTTTCTTTAAGCTCTAGGGCTCTATTTATAGGCGTAGGAGGCTGAGACTTCGCTCAAATCTCGGGAGACTTTTTCTGGCATGTCAGTGGGCCCACGCGACCAATCTCAGGAAGTTTCGACTCGATCGGCGATCGATACGAAGTTATTTCATATCGATCAAGATGTCGTCCAATCGAGCTGAAATTTGGTGGAGGCATTCCTTAGCATGTGTGCAATCTCCAGTGAAATTTTCATGGAATTTGGATCGGTAGATTATGAGATATCGTCGATACGAAATGAGTATTCTCGAGTGGCTGTTTGGTTCGAATCGAGCTGTTCGAATCGATTGTTTCGAATCGATGTTGTCACGTGCTTTCGTGATGACATGGAGCGCAATCTTCGCCTCGATCCGGTCTTTGCTCTGAGTTGACCGCATCGACTCCATATATCTCGGCTTTTTCGCATCGAGGGATGACACGTCATCCAGGTTTGTTGCCTTGATGGATTCGAATGAAGGCTTCACTTATGGGTTCGAACAGCAGTTATCGATGGACACAAACTACTGATGGTTGATGGATACGAACAAGACTTTCTTTGATGGATACGAGCCATGTAGCTTCTCCATGGATACGAGGTCAATCGATGCGAACTTGAACCCTTTGATGGATACAAACCAAGGCGACATGATGGATACGAACAGCAGCTGCCCAGATGGATTCGAAGAGTGGCTTCCACAATGGATACGAAGCAGTGACCGTTGCCTCAGTTGATGGATGCGAAGTAGGTTATCTGTCGATGGATACGAAGTAGGGAGATGCCAATGGAATCGAATAAGGAAGTGCTGACCGATACGAAGCGCGGCTTCATGATGGGTACGAAGTCCATCGATACGAACTCGATGGATTCGAACACAACCAAGTTCATCGATACGAACTGGCGCTCTTCGATAGATTCGAAGTTAATCGATACGAAAGTGATCGATTCGAACCGGAGTTCGATGATGGATACGAAATCACCCATAGTGATGGATACGAAATCTAGGCCATTTCCTCTAGATTGAATCGATCATAACGTGAGCATATGAACTCGGATTGACTTGAAATTTGAGATGCTGACTTCTATGGCTTTGCTTGTCATATCCTATCAATCGTAGCTCAATCTGGACTCAGACAAAATTCAGCGATATCCATAGTGAAGCAAAGTATAACCAATCTTTGAGACGAACTGTCTTTTGTTTTCGATCGATCTTTTGGTATCACGGCTTTTCCAAAAAGCGGGATAACATTTGCCCCCAAAGTACGTCTTGTGGAAACATGACGTGCTTTGAAAAGCTGCAATTTCTCTCTGAACAATCATTGCTCTTTTGTCGAAGGTTGTAACCTTGCATTGATATAACCGATTGCTGTATGATAGTGCTTAGCGGTTTGTCGTTGTAATCGTAACGAGATGAGCATTCGATCCCTGTGAATGTTGAATATCGAATGTTAGCCTGACATATATGCATATGTGTTAACTAGACACTCGTTAATCGTTGAGTGTTCACGAGTCGTTGTCTGTTTAGTTTGTTATCGAATTTCATATCGGTTCTCTCCTGAACCGATTTGGAATTTGAGTTGAAACAACGCTTGATGGTTGTCTTGGACTACCCTCTTGTATCGATCCTCTCCTGAATCGATGTGAAATTTGAGTTGTAACAACGTTCGTCGGTTGTTTTAGGAAGTTCCTTCGCATCGATCCTCTCCTCAATCGATATAGAAGGTTGAAAGATTGACTTTGCATCGGTAAATGGAGAATTTGGTGGATACGAAATGCTCATTCGTATCGATGCTTGATGACTCCAACGGGTCTTTGTTGTGTTGTCCGTAACAATACTAATGTTTATATACTGAAGGATACGAAATAGCTATTCGTATCGATGGGTAGTGCACAAGTTATGATGGATACGAAGTCTTTGTTTGTATCGATGTGCAATGGATGGAGTTGTGAACTTGTTGGTGCGATCATGGACTTCGAGCCGATGTTTTCACTGTTCACTTTGAACCGATGAGAATCTTTGGTCAGATGGAAAGGTAAAGAACAAATCGATCTGGGGGATTGCGTTCGAAACGATGAAGACAGTGATATTTCTCCTTGGATTTCGCATTGATCCTTGGAGTATTCTAATGGAGGTGAAACAGTTCGTACCGATTATGATAGTGGTGGATCGTATCGATATGGGATGATCGATATGAAATATGGGTAATTGGTCATTTCAAAGTCCTCAACTTTTGGTCGATTCAAATTTTATCTTTATGTTCGATACGAAGTTTATCGATTCGAACGTGAGCAATGTAAAGCTGAGGGCTTCTTGATCGGTACGATCCAGGCAATCAAGGATCGATTCGAAGTCACCTTTCTTGATACTAATTTGTACTTGTCAATCGATTCGAAGCGTGCCCCTTGGGACCGATACGAACACGTATCCTGATGGATTCGAACAATCTCTTGATGATCGATTCGAACCCGTGTCATGATGGATACGAAAATTTGAACTCTCGATAGCATGACTTCGACGAGCTTCACTCTTGCATATCTGGACTAGATAGTTAAACTGCATACTTGACTACTTTTCGAGGCTTGTCGATGGAACCGGAACAACTTTAATCCGGATCGATTGCCAACATTTTAATAGTACGGTCGGTGATTAACACTTAAGCATTTTTACCCCCTAGTTTCGGGGAACAACATTTGTATTTCGGTAGTCGATCGCACCTATTGCAAATTTTGAGCACATGTCCACACTCCGGGGACTTCAGATAATCTGTGATCGATAATCTTGTTTGCACTCTGGGAATTCGAGAATTATCGATGTTTGTAACACAGTTCGCACTCCGGGAACTTTGACTTGGTATTTGTACTCTAATTCACACTCTGGGAATTTGGAGTCAGCATGTATATTTTGGTTCGCGCTCCGGGAACCTGGAATTGATGTTTATACTCCACTTCATGCTCTGGGAACTTGGAGTTAGCATTGGTGTTTCGGTTCGCACTCCGGGAACCTAGAATTGATGTTTATACTTCGATTCACGCTCTGGAAACTTGGAGTTAGCATTGATGTTTCTGTTCGCACTCTGGGAACCTGGAATTGATGTCCATACTCTGATTCACGCTCTGGGAACTTGGAGTTAGCATTGAGGTTTCGGTTCGCACTCCGGGAACCTAGAATTGATGTTCGTTCTCCGACCCGTGCTCTGGGAATCTGGAGTTAGCATTTATTTTTTGGTTCGAATCCTGGGAACCTGGAACTGATGTTTGTACTCTGACTCGCGCTCTGGGAATCTGAAGTTAGCATGTATGTGTCGGTTCGCACTCCGAAAACCTGGAATTGATGTTTATACTCCAATTCACACTCTGGGAAAGTGGAGTCATCTGATAGATGGTCGGTCACATCTATTTGGGCTTTTTAGGAATTCGTTCACACTCTGGGAACGATGGATTTTATGTTTATACTCCAATTCGCACTCTGGGAAAGTGGAGTCCGTTCACACTCTGGGAACGATGGATTTAATATTTATACTCCAATTCGCACTCTGGGAAAGTGGAGTCCGTTCACACTCGAGGAACGATGGATTTTATGTTTATACTCTAATTCGCACTCTGAGAAAGTGGAGTCCGTTCACACTCTGGCAACGATGGTGTTTATACTCCGGTTCGCACTCTGGGAACCTAGAGTTGATGGTGGAATACTCCAATTCACGCTCTGGGAATTAGGAGTTAGTTGTAGGACTGTTATGTGTCGGTCCAGTTCAGCCTTTGATGTGATGGATTTCCTCCGAGCTGAGGTTTCACTTAGTGAGTGGCCGGTCATATCACAATCACTCGCTATTTGAATAAATTCCATTGCTCGATGGAACTTAGCTCTTCGTGCGTCGTGATTGTTGAATATTGCATTCGGTGAATCATAGCTCTAGCTTGAAGAGATAGTAATCTATTGCTGGAACGGAAAAACATGGCAAAGTCAGTGCCTTATTACAAATACAAACTTCAGAATGTGAAGGAAATTGCAAAGTATTCATGGATCAGATAAAGCCTGTCATGTGTAACAGTGATGAAGATCTTCGTCGTTCCAGGCTCCTGACAAAGTGGGTCCGCCACTGATGGCGTTTATCACCAATCTTCCACGGGGACAAGTGGAGTCCTCCTGTTTCGGTCGATCGGGTTCATTGTTTTGATTTGATGGGACCGCTCCTCCAGGCTGCGGCGCCCGCACAACCTGTTCCAGCTTCCTCCCTCTGATCAATTTTTCTACGAGATCTTGCAAGTGATGACATTCATTCGTATCGTGCCCATAGCTTTCATGGAACCTGCAGAATTTTCCCGTCTGGATTTGTCTCTCTGATGACGGTTTTGGAGCAGGTTTTTTGTATAGAATTGTATTACAAGTTTGTAAATACAAGTTCTCCAGTGATGTATTCAAAGGAGTGTAGCTATCAAACATAGGATTCTTGCGTTGTGGGCCGCGATTTTGATCTCGCTTTCTGGTTTGGTTCACGTCTCCCTTCGCTGAGTTTTTTTGTTTTGACCGTTCAACTGAACTTTTCCGAAACTCTCACCGGACTATCTGAACGCGACATTGCTTTGGATCCCTTTAGTGCTTGGCCCTGCATCAGTCTGCTTCCTAGACTGTTTCGCACCTTCCCTTCTCAGGAATTGAGCCGCCTTGGCGTGGAAACGGTCCAACGATGCAAGGGGTTTTCCAGCCAACCAGTTGCCAAACTCATAATCGGGGTCAACCCCCTTAGTCAATGCTATAAGGATGGAGTTACGTTTGGATTGCTGATTTCGGCGCATGAATCATGGAATCTCTCTAAGTAGAGTCTGAGCGTCTCTCCAGGAGCTTGGGTGACGCTAGACAGAGTGTTGACATCTTTCGGCCTTGTGACGTGCATGCAGAATTGCTCAATGAATTCCGTGGCCAATTGGTCGAAGGAAGGAATAGATCGTGGTGGTAGTCAAGTGAACCATATGATGGCGATGCCCCCTAAGGAGATGGGGAAACTACGACATTTTACTGCATCGTCAGCTCTGGCAGCGCTCATTGACCATTCATATTTTAGAATATGTTGGTTGGGGTCAGAGTTTCCCTCGTACACGGGTAGAGTCGGCATCCTGAATCGCCGTGGGGGTTCAGTAGTAAGAATATCATCCGTAAAGGGAGTGTGACTTCTGGAGATTCCCCAGTCGTCGTTCGTGAGACCCTGGCTCTCACGGATCATCTGACGTATCATGGTCGAAATATCCGGCATTTGTATGCTCTGTGCAGCTTGTGCCGGAGTATGATTGCGTTCCATACTTTGGGGTTGGGCCGGATGCTGTTGACGGTCCAAATTCTGCCTTCTTGGCTCATAGTCCTCTGGGACGTATGGTTCAGGAGCACATCCATGATGACGACGGTCCAAGTTCGATTGATCTTGGGCATCGACCCCTGGTTCAACCGTGACGTTCGTGGCGTGGTATTCTGTGGTATAGTGAGGAGAGGCACCTCCTTTGGAGGAGGGTCCGGTATGGAAACTGGCCGATGGGCCAACTGTCAGTTGTCCAACGGTCATTGCCGGTTGATTTCCAGCAGCTTGTATGTGATTCCCATCTAGCCGGGGTCATGGAGATCGATGATGATAATCAAAAGATGAAGAACTTTCGCTGGAGGATTGAGAAGCATGGTCTCTCTTGGATCTCCTTCGCTTTGGGCGATCCAGCTGGTGATCAGCTCAGCGTTAGCGCGTAGTTGTCCTGTTAGTTGTTGCCGACTCTAGGTCAGCTCTTGAAGCAGCAGCTGAAGCTCTTGTCAGGTAACCGGACCCGATGGTTCTGAGTGTCCGGTAGCGTCTTGGTTAGAGGGAGGCAGAGGCGCAGAATTATGTCTATCCTATTCTCCTTGATTGACAGCGTTAGAGGTGGTCCTTGTGCTAACCATCTTGAAGGTTGAATTCCTTTCCTACACTTTATGCAAATCTGAATAGAAGGGAAGGTACTTGGATTGTGATCTGGATCTCTCTCTTAGATTTATGCAATCCAGTATCGATGACAGATCCAATGAGCAGGAGAAAACCTGGGCTTTCACAGTGAAAGCACCAAAGTGTTTGAACCAAAATTGGTCACAACACTCTTCGGGAGTCTTTGAAGAGATAATAATGAAGAATATAAATTGAAAATGAGGATTATCTAACAAAAACTCCAAACAACAGTAAAGTAAATGCGTATACAAGCAATTTAGAGTGGTTCGGCGTGTTGCCTACGTCCATTATGAAGTTTTTTGCAGTTTTATTGATTCTCTTTCAATGATTACAAGTTGTTACAGCAATCAACAGCAAGTTACAACTGGAAATTCGAAATTGACAGCAAGAATATGGTGTAGGATGATGGAGATCTCAATCCGGCAGAATCTGGGCGCTTGGGAGTCAAAAGATCCTTTTTCTGTAGGCTCTGGGGCTCTATTTACAGGCGTAGGAGGCTGAGACTTTGCTCAAATCTCGGGAGACTTTTTCTGGCATGTCAGTGGGCCCACGCGACCAATCTCAGGAAGTTACGACTCGATCGGCGATCGATACGAAGTCATTTCATATCGATCAAGATGTCATCCAATCGAGCTGAAATTTGGTGGAGACATTCCTCAACATGTGTGCAGTCTCCGGTGAAATTTTCATGGCATTTGGATCGGTAGATTATGAGATATCGTCGATACAAAATGAGTATTCTCGAGTGGCTATTTGGTTCGAATCGAGCTGTTCGAATCGAATGTTTCGAATCGATGTTGTCACGTGCTTTCGTGATGACGTGGAGCGCAATCTTCGCTTCGATCCGGTCTTTGCTCTGAGTTGACCGCATCGACTCCATATATCTTGGCTTGTTCGCATCGAGGGATGACACGTCATGCAGGTTTGTTGCCTTGATGGATTAGAATGAAGGCTTCACTTATGGGTTCGAACAGCAGTTATCGATGGACACGAACTACTGATGGTTGATGGATACGAACAAGCCTTTCTTTGATGAATATGAGTCATGTAGCTTCCCCATGGATACGAGGTCAATCGATGCGAACTTGAACCCTTTGATGGATACGAAGCAAGGGGACATGATGGATACGAACAGCAGCTGCCCAGATGGATTCGAAGAGTGGCTTCCACAATGGATACGAAGCAGTGACCGTTGCCTCAGTTGATGGATGCGAAGTAGGTTATCTGCCGATGGATACGAAGTAGGGAGATGCCAATGGATTCGATAAGGAAGTGCTGAGCGATACGAAGCGCGGCTTCATGATGGGTACGAAGTCCATCGGTACGAACTCGATGGATTCGAACACAACCAAGTTCATCGATACGAACCGGCGCTCTTCGATGGATTCGAAGTTGATCGATACGAAAGTGATCGATTCGAACCGGAGTTCGATGATGGATACAAAATCAACCATAGTGATGGATACGAAATCTGGGCCATTTCCTCTAGATTGAATCGATCATAACGTGAGCATATGAACTCGGATTGACTTGAAATTTGAGATGCTGATTTCTATGGCTTTGCTTGTCATATCCTATCAATCGTAGCTCAATCTGGACTCAGACAAAATTCAGCGATATCCATAGTGAAGCAAAGTATAACCAATCTTTGAGACGAACTGTCTTTTGTTTTCGATCGATCTTTTGGTATCACGGCTTTGCCAAAAAGCAGGATAACAGTATATATATTTATAAATGAATTAGCATATGTATATATACATGTGTATTAGTGTGTGTGTGTGTATGTATCATACCTAAGTATATAAGGTTTAAAATAAAAATAAAAATATCAGATTACCCAAAAGATTTTAACAACTTAAGTGTAAAATGTACTTAAACATGTTTTCTCATGAAATGTTCGGAAAGGGACCAAATGGGGGCATGAGTACATGAGATAGAGGAGGCAAGATGAGGTGGCAAGAGGCTAGTGGAGGGTAAAGGACAAGGGCATTTAGGTAATTCACTTTGTTCTCTTGCTTATAAATACCCATTTCACTTCTTCAATTTCACCTCTTTTACTTCTGCCTTATCTTT
Organism: Allium cepa; assembly: GCA_030765085.1. Taxonomy (NCBI): domain Eukaryota; kingdom Viridiplantae; phylum Streptophyta; class Magnoliopsida; order Asparagales; family Amaryllidaceae; genus Allium; species Allium cepa. The sequence continues at coordinate 497,252,357 of CM060944.1, read as the reverse complement.
CTCATAACTTAATCAAATGGACAATTTATTTTTTAAAACCATAGAAAATTATAGCGGCTAAAACTTTAATGTGTACCATTTTTCCAAATTTTGAGCTTAACAATGTCCAAATCTCATTTCTTTGTAAAGCATTTTCGTATCCAGAATTTCAAGTCCAAAAGTACTTCTTTTTTTGACCATATCTCCCTTAAAAGTTGTCCAAATTGAATTATTATTATTTTGAAATTGTAGAGAAGATAATTTTCAAGAATTTTTCCTTTACATCTTTTCCAAATTCCGTGAGTAATTTGTCCAAAAATCACTATGAAAATGACTTGTTTTCAAGTTTTAATTTTGTAAATTCATTGATAATCTAAAGGCCCTCTGCCTTTCAAGGCCGAGCTCCACAACCCTTGGTCGTATGCACCATACGTTGGACCGAGCCTTTAGAAAAGAGAAGGAGGGTGTCGTAGTGTTGTTGTTAGTCGGAAGCATCTCGGGTCGCTTTGGATAAAAGTTGGAAGCATAATTGTGAGTAAAGCTCACACCTTTTCATAAATTTTTTAACTTTAATTCTTATGCCACTTGGTTACTAAGTTAGATGCTTGTCTGAATGAGATTGATGTTGAGTTGTACGTGTATATTTGTGCTTGGATTGTAGAATATGATAGCTTATATTTTTGTTTGATGATAATAAACATTAATATGTGTGTATATATTCATTTGAATGTATTGGTAATTGTACTATTTTATTTTTCCACATAATTAAATAAATATTTGTTGAATAAAATAAATAACTAGGAATTCTCATTCAAATAAATATTTTATTACAAATTCAAATAGTACAAATTTGAGCTCTCACTAAATTTACACATTTTTAATTTCAAATGCAAGTTTCAGTTACAACACAATTTTCACTTTACACTTTCACCTCACTATATATTCACTCATCACTCGTGTTTGATCTCCAACTCTGTTCCAGCCTCTGAATTATCTGCAAAATAAACATTGACATGGTAAAATTGAAATAAAAATATTTTGCAGTAAAAAATGAAATGTGTATTTGAAAATATCGTTTGCTTCAGTTATTTGAGTTGTTCGTCATCATTTCTTTTAATTCATCTTACACGAACAACTTGTGACATGCAAAGTGTATCACTGTACATGCCACAAGGTCATGCACATTGATATACACTTGTTTGTTAAAATAGCAGAGACAGGTGAGCACAAGGTCAAACCCATGCCTAGACCGGATTCAACACAACTGCAAAGCAAAAACAGACTTCAAAATCATTATGACCAGTCTACAGTTCAGACAAACAGAATAGTCCATAAGTGCATACAAGGAACCATAGACAAGTCATATAACATGAGTCCAAGGCGACAACATAGTTAGTTTCAACATGCATATGAAATTCAGTTACAAAGGTAACCAGGATTTCAAAAGACAAGTGTGGATGTAGTGAAAATTAATCAAGAAGCAAGAACCAGACATGCACACATGTACACATGAGTCTCGAGAACCAAGTGCAGACCACCAAATGTACAAAGTGCATCAGGCCACAAATGGTACAAAGGCAAAAGGAAAACAACATGATAGCATGGAAACACACCAGATTCAATAACCAAAGACACAAAAGCAATTTAACTCAAAGCAAGTCAATTAATATTGTCAAAATCTTAATATATGTTTGTTATCATCAAAATGGAAAGATTGTAGAATATAATAGCCTATGTTTTTGTTTGATTAAACATATATATATATATATATATATATATATATATATATATATATATATTCATTTAAATGTATTTTCAATTGTACTATTTTATTTTTCCACATAATTAAATAAATATTTTCGAATAAAATAAACAACTTGAAATTCTTATTTAAACAAATATTTTATTCAAACAAATATTTTATTACAACTACAAATAGTATAAATTTGAGCTCTCACTACATATACACTTTTTAATTTCAAATAAAGTTTCAATTACTATAAATTTTCACTTTACAATTTCACCTCACTACATATTCACTCATCACTCTTATCTGATCTTCAACTCTGTTCCAGCCTCTGATTATTTGCAAAATAAACACTGGCACGGTAAAAATTGAAATAAAAATATTTTGCAGTAAAAGATGAAGTGTGTGTTTGAAAATATTATTTGCCTCGGTTATTTGGGTTGTTCGTCGTCATTTATTTTAATTCATCTTACACGAACAACATGTGACATGCACAGTGTATCACTGTACATGCAACAAGGTTGTGCACACCAATGTACACTTGCTTGTTAAAATAGCGGGGACGGGTGAGCACAAGGTCAAACCCATCCTAGACTGGATTCAACTCAAGTGCAAAAGCAAAAATAGACTTCAAAATCATCATGACCAGTCTGCAGTTCAGACAAACAGAATAGTGCATATGTGCACACAAGGTACCATAGACCAGTCATCGTTACCATGAGTGCAAGGCAACAACACAGTCAGTTTCAACATGCCTATGAAATTCAGTTACAAAGGCAACCAGGAGTTACAAAGGCAAGTATTGATGTAGTGAAAAATTAATCAAGAAGCATGAACCAGACATGTACACATGAGTTTTGAGAACCAAGTGCTGACCACCAAATGTACAAAGTGCACCCGACCTCAAATGGCACAAAGGCAAAAGGAAAACAACATGACAGCATAGAAACACACTAGGTTCAATAACCAAAGACACAAAAGAAATTTAACTCAAAGAAAATCAATGCAGTTTCATTCAACCTAGCAAAATGACCAAGCAAAATGAATAATAATGAAGTTCAGTTTCAAATGAAACCTGACTTCATACTGCAGTTCAACATGGATGAATACAAGGAATCAAGACATGCAACATTTTAGTTTCAACATAGCATACATATATACATGCATGTTTACACATGTATACATGTACGTATATAGTGGCAAAGCAATCAATAGAGGAGACTTCAATACAAGGAAATGGATATGAAACTCGAAGCAACTAGCATTAGATCTATACATATGCAACAGAGGCATACAAATTCAGTGCACACACAAAAACCAACAACTCAATGAATGTAGCAAAGTGAAGCACAAGGATGTGTATGCATGAATGAACATATATATCAGTTCACTTAAGCAATATAAGAATGAATCACACATACATACATACATATATGTATGTATGTATGTATATACATGAAGACCACTTCAAATTTCATAAAACTCCAGAGAATACAAGGCAACATGACAGCAGCTTAACTAAATGCAGACAACAGGTCAAATACAACAAGATTTCAAATGAGACAAGGACTACATGCATATATACAACTTCAGTTTCAATCAACATGAAGTGCACAGATATATGTACACGTTGAACAGACAATTAGCTTGAAGTTAATCACAACATAGTTGTGGGTCATGAACCAGTCAAGGAAAAGTAGAGGTTTGAACAAGTGAACATGTACTAGTAATCAAGTAATAGAGCATTCAACACGTCGAATGTGGTCAAGAATTGTTTCAAAAAGTCAAGGTAGCAAAAAAACCAAAGCAGCGAATGGTCATACGTTTGAACAGGTCAATGAACTAGTCATAGCCAGAGAACCAGATTATCTCAAAGTCAAGTGAACAAGTCATAGTTGATAACAAAATGAACAAAGTCTGACTTCTGGAAATCAGCAAATCAAAGGTATCATAAATTCAAATGCCACGGTCATAGGAGAGAAAAGAATGGAGTAAATTCAAATTATGGAGTAGCACGTATGAAATAAACAAGTCAAAAATCATCATATCATTATAGAAATAATCGAACGGCCAAGTAATGCAAGTGATAAAATCACAAAAAACTTCAAACCAAAAATATACAAACGAATTAATAGGGTTTTTATCCCTATAAATTCAACCCAATTCATCACCCGCAGAGGTATCGAGTTGGAGTTAAAGAAAATCAACAGAGAAATAAAGTATATAATCATATAACAGTTGTATTTCATTCGAACTTGATCTTGAAGTGGCCGCAAAGAAATTCGAAGAACCATTGAAGCTAAATGAGGAACAAGAGAGTGCCAGCAATCAATTCGAACATCTAATTTAAGCGGCGGCTTCAATCATCAAAACCCTAATTTGAGAAGAGCAACAAAAGGAAAAGGAACAACTAGAGTGTACGGACTGAAAAGAAAAGGGAGAAGGTTCTCTTTTGTTATATTTAGGCCGGTCTTCATTTTTATATTTGGCTTTAATTATATAATAATAGGGTTTTGTTTTAGTTTTATTTTTTATTTGTAGTTTCCTTTTAAAATTGTGTAATCTTCTAGTTGTGTAACTAGGTATAAACTACGGGGCATAGTTTGAGAATTCGCAACTTAGTGGCTGAGCTGTGACAGGGCTTTGAGCTTAAAGTTAGGTTAATCGAGTGTCGTGAGTTTACGTGTGTTTGTAAGTGTCTGATTACCTAATTTCTAGTAAAAACCTTGGAGGCAGCATGTAGGCAGGTTATTGCCGAAGCTGGGTAAATCTGTATGTGATCTCTACTGCATTACTTTCTATTTTTATTTCTATTTATGCAATAATTTTTATCAGTACACCCTATTCAGCTCCCTCTAGGGTGAAAACGATCCTACAAGTGATATCAGAGCAAGGTTAATAGCATAGATGTCTAACCCTAGTTGCAAATCTAGCAAGAGTCAGTCCACTATTATTCCCCTTATTTTATAATAGAACATATTTTTTAAATTGGAAATTAAAAATGGAATTTTATTTAAAATCTGTTAATTCTAAATGTTGAGACATTATTGAAAAGGGGTGTGATATAGTAGACAAGAAAAATACTTTGATTAATGCTCTTGCTATGCATATATTATATTCTCATATTAATCAAGATAATTTTAACCATATCTTTCATTGTGAAAGTGCACAGGAAATCTGGTACTTTTGATGTAATGTATGGTGCAAAAGTCAACAACGGTGAGAAATCCTCCACAATCGACTCAGTTAAAGGAACGTGCTTGACAGGATTTGCAAAAGACAGCAGTGACGAAGATTCAATAGCCGATGAGATTAGTGATTTTTCAATGATTTGATTTTTTTTGTGTTGAAAATTAATTGAAAATAATAAAGCTCTTGAGATGAAAACTAAAAAGTTGAAAAGGGAACAATCTAAACTGCGTTAGAAAATAATGATTTGGAAAATGAGCTTAAAAATATTAAGAAAAATAAAAATTCTAATTGCAAAGGTGCTTGGACTATGAAAAAGAATTTTCCTGTTTTCATGAAAACTTTCAAAAGTTAGAAAACAAAATTTTAATTCGGGAGAAGAACAAAACTGAGTTGATTAGTAAAAATAATATTTGCAAAAAGAGTTGGATAGTTTTAAGTGTTCGGAAAGTTCTAAATGTGCGATTTTTGAAAAGAAATTAAATGAGGTCAACGAAAAATTTCAAAACCCTTGAAAAAGAAAGCGTGATTTTGAGCAAATCTGAAATTATTCTATCAAATCATGAGTTTGAAAAGGAGATTAAAAAAATCAAGGATTTTGAAAAAATTGAATTTAAAAAACTCCAACCCTTTGAAACTGAGATGCTAGAAATTGAGACTAAAATTAGAGAGCTTGAAAATGAAAATATGGGCATGAAAATGAATAATTTTGAAAAGAGAGATCGTACCATTAGTTGTTGTTCGAAGCTAATAAATGAAAATAAACTTTTAAAATCCAAAGTTAATAAACTTGAGTTGATTACTCAGAAATTTTTCACTAGAGAAAATCATTTAATATGCACTTAGAAAATCAACACTTCGTGAATAAAAGAAAGGATTTGGATTTGCGAAAGTGTCAAAATATGAACAAACGACTAATAATATTGTTAAAGGGGAAAATGTGGTACCCAAATGCGTAAAGTGTGGAAATGTTGGACCGGGCAAGAATTATTATCGAAAGATATACAAACACAAAAACGTTAAACAAATATGGATTCAAAAAAGTACAAATATAAATGGTTTGAAATTCAAACAAATTTGGATTCCCAAGGGTACAATTGTAGATGCTAACGGTTTGTTATATAGACAAATTTGGGTACCCAAGATTTCGGTAGATAATAATAGTGGTCCTACATCCTTAGTTACGCCACTTGCCTTCTCCAAAATTTAGACACATAAGTGGGCTAAGGAACAAATTTGATGGAGATAGATTTCAAGTTGTTCCAGGTGATTGATAAACTAAAATTTAAATGTTCTTTAGCTTATAAAGATTATATGGAGATCATCACATTTCGGATATTACGGCATCGAAGGAAAGTGAGGTATGATCTCTTAACTCAATTTTGTTCACATATTGTTAATTGTGTTTTTATCAACATTGTTGAAGTATTTCTACCATATCTTGAGCTTCTTAACACCAATTTGTAAAATTCAAGAAGTTTTGGAAAGCTAATCGATAATGTTACAACTTTTCTGTTTTTTGTTTTATTGATTCACTATGGAATGTCACTAAAAACTGCAATAAATTCAATATATAACTAAGAAAGCATATATGTTTTACACAAAAAAGTCGTGGTATTTCAAGTATAATTTTTGATTGAATTGACAAATTGACTTGAACCAATTTTGGCAAGTAGCACTTTTGAACTCTAAAACTCTCGTATTATGAGCCAAATCAAACTTTAAACTTTTATCAACCAAATAAAGGTTTCAAATTGAGTGAGTCTTTGAAACAAAGATTGTCAACTACTTTGAAACAACAATCATTATTGACTCTATTCATGTCTATCGAATCAATTTTCAAAACTTCTTTGACGACTTTTTTAAATGTGTGTTTTTTCTCAATACAGATTACTTTACTTGTGCTTGATATAAATGGATGTGCTGTAAATTTCAAAAAAAAACAATTCAAGTGTTGAGGAGTACACGTTTTTCTTATATACCACTATAAATCACCATTATTACCTCAAATACAAGTGGTATCTGATACCATCTCATCTTGAAATCATTTTTGCAATTATTTATATTGATTTTCAACTAGAAGTCATTTTCACAAAACCCCATCACATAAAATTGATTTTCACTTATTTTAATTTTTGAAACTTGGGTTTTCATCGTGTTAAAAATACCCTAGTTTATTTTTATAAGAGATTTACTTTAGAAAAGATAACCATTGACTAATTGAATCTTTTGAAACTTATCAAAATTATTATAGTGCTTGAAAAGTGATGGATAGTGATTATATTTCATAACAAGAGAAAGTATAATTTTATAATTTCATGAAAATTAAAAAAATTATAATATTTTTAGATTAGTACTTATTCGATGATCATTTCTATCACTTTCACCTTTCTGTCAATCCATACATCATAATATAGTGTGCAGAATTTGGTATTTCAAAATAAGGAAATATTTTTTTGTAAAATAATTATATCCTAAAGTATTCGCTCTCATTTAAAAGTCCTCGTGGTTATGCATGGGTGAATTACTTGAATTCCTACATATAAGCTTCCATTCTCATTTAAAAGTCCTCACTGTTATGCATGGATGGGACACATATAAGAAAGGGATAAATATCAAGTATATTCTAATCTCATTTAAAAGTCCTCACGGTTATGCATGGTTAGAAAATACTTGATATATTTTTATCAAAAAAAGGGGGTAACTACTAACCTCACTTAAAAGCCCTAACGGTTGCATGGTTAGTAAGTGCTTTACATTTTTGGTATAATATTTGAAAAGGAAAAATGCACAAATTATTCCTTTATTTAAAATATCAAACTCTTGTCACTATATAAAATTTTCCATAATCCTACCATTTCTCTAAAGTGGAGTTTGTTTCTAATTAATAAATTATTATGATTTTTGTTTGATTAATTGGAATTTGAAATTAATATTTCCCTCCTGATTTGATTTTATATTTTTGATCAAAATCGTAGCTATTTCAATTACTATTATTATTTTTGATGATAACAAAAGGGGGAGAGAGGTTAAAATTTTGATTTTTGAGCGATACCCTTAATAATACTCGAGGGTGTTTTTATTCAAAGTTATTTTTAATTAATTTTTCACTTTAACTACACGCATATGTGTAGGGGAGTTTTGTTGTAGGAGGGGTATTCAAATAGGGGGAGCTAATAGAATTCATCAAGACCAAATACATTTAATAATGTCAAAATCTTAATATATGTTTGTTATCATCAAAATGGGGGAGATTGTAGAATACAATAGCCTATGATTTTTGTTTGATGATGATAAACATATATATATATATATATATATATTTGTTTAAATGTATTTTCAGTTGTACTATTTTATTTTTCCACCTAATTAAATAAATATTTGTTGAATAAAATAAACAACTCGGAATTCTTATGTAAACAAATATCTTATTCAAATGAATATTTTATTACAAATTCAAATAGTACAAATTTGAGCTCTCACTATATTTACACATTTTTAATTTCAAATACAAGTTTCAATTACTATAAATCTTCACTTTACAATTTCACCTCACTACGTATCCACTCATCACTCATATCTGATCTTCAACACTATTCCACCCTCTGAATTATCTGTAAAATAAACATTGACGCGGTAAAAATTGAAATAAAAATATTTTGCAGTAAAAAATGAAGTGTGTGATTGAAAATATTCTTTTCCTCGATTATTTGGGTTGTTCGTCATCATTTATTTTAATTCATCTTACATGAACAACTTGTGGCATGTACATACCACAAGGTTGTGCACACCAATGTACACTTACTTGTTAAAATAGCAGGGATAGGTGAGCACAAGGGCAAACCCAAGCCTAGACTGGATTCAACTCAAGTGTAAAAGCAAAAACAAACATCAAAATCATTATGACCAGTCTACAATTCAGATAAATAGAATAGTGCATATGTGCATACAAGGAACCATAGATCAGTCATCGTTACCATGAGTGCAAGGCAACAACACACTCAGTTTCAACATGCCTATGAAATTCAGTTACAAAGGAAACCAGGAGTTACAAAGGCAAGTGTTGATGTAGTGCAAAATTAATCAAGAATCAAGAACCAGACATGTACACATGTACATATGAGTCTTAAGAACCAAGTGCAGACCACCAAATGTACAAAGTGCACCAGACCTCAAATGACACAAAGGCAAAAGGAAAACAACATGATAGCATGGAACACACCAGGTTCAATAACCAAAGACACAAAAGCAATTTAACTCAAAGCAAATCAATGCAGTTTCATTCAACCTCCAAAATGACCAAGCAAAATGAACAACAATGAAGTTCAGTTTCAAATGCAACCTAACTTCATAGTGCAGTTCAACATGGATGAATACAAGGAATCAAGACATGCAACATTTCAGTTTCAACACAGCATACATATATACATGCATGTTTACACATGTATACGTGTATATATATAGTGGCAAAGCAATCAAAAGAGGAGACTTCAACACAAGGAAATGGATATGAAACTCGAAGCAACTAGCATCAGATCTATACATATGCAATATAGGCATACAAATTCAGTGCACATACAAAAACTAGCAACTCAATGGATGCAACAAAGTGAAGCACAAGGATATGTATACATTAATGAACACATATATCAGTTCATTTAAAAAAAGCAAGAATGAATCACACATATATACTTACATATATGTATTTATATACACGAAGACTACTTCAAATTTCACAAGACTCCAGAGAATACAAGGCAACATGACAGCAGCTTAACTAAATGCGGACAATAGGTCAAATACAACAAGATTTCAAATGGTACAAGGACTACATGCATATATACAACATCAGTTTCAGTCAACATGAAGTGCACAAATATATGTACATAGTGAACAGACAATTAACTCGAAGCTAATCACAACATAGCCGTGGATCATGAACAGGTCAAGAAAAAGTCGTGGTTTGAACAAGTGAATATGTACAAGTAATCAAGAAACAAAGCATTCAACAGTTCGAACGAGGTTAAGAATTGTTTCAAAAATTTAAGGCAGCAAAAAAACCAGAGCAGCGAATGGTCATGCGTTTGAGCAAGTCATAGCCAGAGAACCATATTACCTCAAATTCAAATGAACAAGTCGTAGTTGATAAGAAAATGAACATGGTCCGACTTCTGGAAATCAGCAAATCAAAGTTATCACAAATTTAGATGTCGCGATCCTAGGAGATAAAAGAATGGAGCAAAATTCAAATTATGGAGTATCACATATGAAATGAGTAAGTCAAAAATCATCACATCATTCAAGCAATAATCGAACGACCAAGCAACGCAAGTGATAAAATCACGAAAACTTCAAACCAAAAATATACAGACGAACTAATAGGGTTTCTATCCCTATAAATTCAATCCAATTCATCACTGGAAGAGGTAAATCAATTGAGAAATTAAGTATAAAATCACATAACGATTGTATTTCATTCAAATTCGAACTTGAAGCGGCCGTAAAGCAACTCGAAGAAGCATCAAAGCTAATTGAGTAACAAGAGCGTGCCAGCAATTAATTCGGATGTCTAATTCAAGCGGCGGCTTCAATCATCAAAACCCTAATTTGAGAAGAGAAATAAAAGGAAAAGGAACGGCCAGAGTATACGAACTAAAAAGAAAATGGAGACAGTTCTCTTTTGTTATATTTGGGCCGATCTTCATTTTTATATTGGACTTTAGTTATATAATAATAGGGTTTTGTTTTAGTTTTAATTTTTATTTGTAATTTCATTTTAAAATGTGCAATCTTCTATTTGTGTAACTAGGTACAAACTAGGGGCTAGTTGAGAATTTGCAACCCAGTGGATGAGTTATCGCAGAGTTTTGAGCTTAGAGTTAGGCTAATCGAGTTAGCGGGTGTCGCAAGTTTACGTGCGTTTGTTAACGTCTGATTACCTAATTTCTAGTGGAAACCTTAGGGGAAGCACGTAAGCAGGTTATTGCTGAAGCTGGGTAAATCTGTGTGTGATTTCTACTGCATTACTTTCTGTTTTTATTTTTATTTCTGCATTAATTTTTATTAGTATACCCTTTTCACTCCCCCTCTAGGGTGAAAACGATCCTACACGGATATGGTATTGTTTAGTCCTGATATTAATAATTAAAGTCAAGTAAAACCTCATGAGTTGTGGTTTATAGTCATGACTTTACTTTATATGTACATTGCATGGTAGGTAATAATGTTCAAGCAAATGATACGTGTTATGCACTAAAAGAAGTTAGCACCTAAGTTTGCATGTTATGACATCGAAATCCCTTGTTTTAATTTGATTTCCTTAATTACTTTATTTTTAGGAAAGTTTTATAAAAGTTTTAACACCTTACTTCTAGTTTTCAAAACCTTATCCAAATTTATATAAGTAAGTTAAACATGAAAGATTGAGTCTTGAAAGCAATTTAGAGTATAAAACAAGTTTGAAATTTTTCGGTCATATAGCGAATAGTCGCTGTAAATGCAGTTCTTGAAAAACGAACTCTTTTTGAATTTAAAATATTTTAACTTAAGTATCTTTTTGAAAGGCGTTTTCAAAAATTAATATAAGTTTTTAAAGGTAATTATTAATTAAGTAATTAGCACCTAATCATTTGTTAATAAAAGTAATTAGTACTTAATTATTATTTAAGTAAGTTAATTATAATTAGTTAATTAATTAAAGATTGTGGATTAATTGATAATTTGTTTAAGGATTAATTTGTGTTTAATTATTAATTAATGATTAATTATTTATTTATTAAATATAGGGTTTAATTAATTACTAATTAAGTTAAGATTTTAATTAAAACTTAATTAACATTTAATTATTTTTAATGAAGATTTGATTATTATTTAAGTTTTAATTAAGTATTTAATTATTAATCGAGATTAATTGACAGATAACAATTTACTTAAAGATTAAATATTTTAAATAATGCTTAATTATTATTATTTAATTATTATTTAACAAATTGTTAATTATTATTTAATTATTAATCAAAGGTTTAATCATTGTTAAATAAAGAGTTTAAATGTTATTTAATTGTTAATCAAAAGTTTTAAAGTTTAAACCTACTTTATCTCTAAAAATCGGTTTTGTTGGAGAGCGAACTTTTTTTAGAATATTTTATCCAAGGGATTTTCTTTGTTGATCACGCTGAAGTAAACCCAATTGAATATGAAACCCAGTGACATATATTTAGTAGAATAAAACACCATTCTACTAATTAAATTGTAAATGACATCTGTTTAGCAGAATAAAGCCCCTTTCTGCTTTCATTTGGTTAGATAAAATATAAATGACATATGTTTTGCAGAATAAATCCACGTTCTTCTATTATATTGTTTGGACATTGAATTGTATGCCAGTAGATTAATATTTGATAAGTGATGTTTTCTATATATGCATAGTTGTTATTTTTTTTTTGTATACATATTCCCATACATAAGATATGTGATGTTTGAATGGAAATGATATCTTTTTGAAGTATTTTGTAAAATCTTATGCATGGGTTTTACAAAGATAATTAATCGTTTAAATAAAGATGGTTTAAATAAAGATGGTTTAAAATAAATTTATTATTTCGGTAGTAATGTTTTAAAGTTAATTGAATATTTTAATAATAATGATTAAAGCCAATTAATTATTTTAAAAATGGTGTTTTAAAATTGATTAGTCATTTTAATAATGATGTTTTAAAGATAATTAATAATCTAAATAATAATGAGATTAATATTAATTAATCATTGTACGAATGATGTTTTCAAAATTAATTAACCATTTTAGCTAATGATGTTTAAGGCTAATTAATTATTTAAATAATTAGGTATTAAAGTTAATTTATAATTTTGCTAATAATGTTTAAAGATTAATTTATCACTATAATAATAATGTTTTAAATTTAAGGAATCATTTGTTAATGATGGTTTAATATTAATTAACCATTTTAATAAAGTAGTTTTAAAGGTTAATAAATTATTTTTAGTGATAAAAGTTTAAATTTAATTAATCATTTAATAAGGATGAGTAAAGTTAATTAATATTTTCAAATAGTGTTGTTTCAAAGCAATGAATTGGGATTGAAGCTAATTAACTATTTTAAATAAAGCTGTATGAAATAATTAACCATTATTTTAAAGTTAATTAATCATTCTAAATAATGATATTAAAGTAATAGATTTTGGTTTAAAGTTAATCGATCATTATGATAAAGTTGTTTAAAGTTAATATATTTAGTGTAAAACCCAAGCACAAGTTGTTTTTAAAATTAAAGTTAAATTCGGTTATGGAAAAGTAGTCCCGTAAAAGATATTGCTTACATAGGAAGGATTTAATCATATTTTTAACATTAAACGTCAAGGCATGAGCTCGTTTCTATCTCGAAGATTAAAAATGTAGTTAAGGCAATGCCTATAGGTAACACTACCTCAACTTATCTAGCTTTATCTTCAATCAAGTGATAGCACTTGTTCAGAATCAATGAGTAGTGGTAAGAGTATGAAATTTAATTTCCATATACGATCATTTTTTATAATCCTCGATAGTTGATTATTAACTATCGAATTTAACTTTCTTTATGGTGTATCGTCGCCTTAAAAACGATGTGCTTCTCATTTGAGCTTTGTTATCCTTTATCGGAAATTGCTAAATCCAAAGTGCGAGTGGAAGCCAAGCTATGTAGGGTTGCTTCCATTAGGGTACTTTCATATCCACTCTAGATTGGATTCAGTTTGCGCACTAATATGTGAAATACTCGGATAGTCAATAACCATTGGCGGGGTCCGACTTGGACATGTCCGAGAGCCATAGGAATTCTCAAGTGTATTTCTAGAGGTATACTTTTGGCAAGTGGGGAGAACTTTCCTAGTCATTTGTTGGAAAATTTTCCTATTCTTTCCTTTGATTCCAAGTTTTTAAATTAACACTTCTCTTGGTTACATCGGAAATTATTTAAAGTACTTCGCGATGCTTAATTTGGATGCATGGTTAAGACTGGATCTTGTTATTGTGAAAGGAAAACCGTTTCGCAGTTGGCGGCATGGTCCCACCTATATTGTGAGAAAATTTCTTTCCTAGTTGTTGATTCAAATCATTGAATTATTGTCTTAATTGCACCAAGAAGCGACTAAGATTCTTCTCGATATTTAATTATTCTTCCCATCCTTTGGATATTTGTCTTGTCTATCCTCATTTATTATTGTTTGGATTATTGTTCTGATTTGTTTTTTATTTCTTCATCTATTAATATTGTTCTTGTGAGGTAAAACCCATTTTACATTAGCGGCATGGTCTCACAGAATTATTATATGTTCACCTCATTCTTGAATTTTCTCACACTTGTATTTCCAGACTGATCTTGATGTTATTTTATTTTAACGCTTGGGTCAGACTGAGCATATTTTCCAGATTAGCATCAGATGCTTTGGAGTTCATGAGATGAGTTGGATGTCCAAGACATATCTACATATTTCTTTATTTTTCCATCGTATTAATTGTTGAATATCAGCATTTGTAAGGACAGACTTTTATAACTGTGATTATATGATAGTGTACTCTGATTATTTATAATAAAGTGCTTTCTTTTGTAAAGACTTAATTTATATATTATGTGTTACTCGTCACGTTTTTGTTAGATTCTGTTTCGTCTTCTTCCTTCTTCACCCCAAACAACCTATCTTTCAGACACTTAAATGATCGGCACACAAATACTGAGGATGTATTAAGTATCGCTTTAGGTGCAAGAAACGAAGATCGTCACACAAATAAAAATCCAAGATCGTTAGTTAAAAGGTTCATAAATAATAAATAAGCATAAAGAATGGATCACTAACTCAGTGGTGGTAAGGAAGCCCGGAGGAAAATAACGAAAGTGTGTCAACTTCTAAATTTGAGCGGAAATTTGAAGGATAGTATTCCACTTCCATCGGTGGCTAACCGAACACTGACTAACCAAAATTTGCTAAGCGGATGAAAACTACTATGGAACAATTTTTCAATGGCTTGCCTAAATAAGTTGGGGGAAAATCATAGAGCTTGCGAAGATGTTTAGTATTTTAAGATAATATGACATAATTTCTAATCGACAAAGGCACTTAAAGGGATTAAGGACCCGAAAGCCGCCGAATATGCATTATTAGAGAATAGGAGGATTCGGAAAAATTAACTTCAAAATAATTGATTGTTGTACACCATTTTTCGAACAGCGAAAGAGGAAAATTGAACTCAGATAAGTAGATGATTCCAGAGAAACCTTCCAATGAATTTGTGACATTTTATTTCAACCTCCTATTATAGAAAAATCAATAACCATGAAGGACCATACCTATATGTCTAGCCATGTCAGACAATGTGGTTAATTTAGTACTACTATCTAAGGAAGCTAAATCGCTACTACTAATAAAGAAATATGTTGAAATAATTTACTCGGCGTCTTTTTGAAATTCCAAAAATGCCCTTGCTTTCCGTTTAAATAAAAAAAATGTCGCGCTTTTTTTATTATAGGGGGAGGAGTTCAGTCGGATTTTGAACGACACGTCTAGGGGCAGTGGCGGTGGTGCCTTAGGGTCGAGCATGGGGAAGGGGACTTGCTGGTGGCTTTGATATTGACTTTAGGTAGACCGATGAGGTGCGCATGTATATGAATATCCACGTGCACGAGTTGTTCACGTTTGTGAATTGTTCCATTAAAGCTTTAGGAGCTTGCATGGTTTTGAGAAGAACGGGAGGTACTGTATATTGATGTGGGTTGGCTTGCATTTTGGACTTTGGCCCATTTTCTAGTACAACATAATGTTAATTCAATTATAACAACAGAAGACGAGTCAATATAGAATCCCGATATCACAGGATTGAAGTACTAAAATCAATAAGCAACAGCCCAATCTTCTATAGTAAGGAAGGAAAATGAGTTCGCACGCTCCTTTATTCATTTTTTAATTGGTCGTTGAGACGTATTCTCAAAAGACGTCTGCTCTCGCGTCAAATAGGGGGAAATCAATAGTACTAAAATCAGTGTCTCTCCTTGCTTAAAAAATATAAGGTTCCAAGAACATCCAAGTTTTAAGCAACGTCACACTCAGTAGTGGGACTCCTCCACCGAAGCTAGCATCAGACTCCTCCTTCAATCTAGCATCGCCTCTATAACATCTTCTCCACTAGACGTCCCTTTGTAAATTGAAATTTAAGGTAAAAAATTTGCTTTTATTTATTTTTCTCAATTTGCGTATGATTCAAATCAGTGAAATTAGAGCCTACATGTATGGATTAATGAAATTTGTTTTAAATGGTACCTAAATAACAGTAAAGTTTGGAATGGTCTGTGTTTATGTTTTAACTAGTGAAATGTTATTTAGGAATTATAGAAAAATATAAAGTGGCTTATGTTTTTATTAGCTAAGTAACAACAAAATTTAGAATGGTTTTGATTTAATTAGTGCAACAACAGAGATCCAAAAATGGCCAAACAACCAATCAGTTGTAAATATAAAAACAAAGAGATTATAAGAAAGAAAACACTTTTTTTTTAGTGGTTTGACAAATTCTTCCGCCTGCGTTCACTTATTCGCATTCTATTGCATGTAGCTCATAAAAAGTAGTTCTTATAACTCGGTATCTTACAACTTGGGTTTGAATTTGACCGAGTTTGGATAAAAATTCAATGACTCGACTTGGATTTGCTTAGAGTAGTCCCATAAAAAGTTCCTTTTTCAATGCATCTCCTCTTCTATTTATAGACGAAATCCATCGTCAAAATAGTCAAAAATTTCTCAACCGTGCTCTCCATGTTGACCCCGAAGTCCTTGCAAAAGTTCGTGGGGAAATTACGAACAATCATAACTCGGTGTCGAGCTGTATGGCTTTGGTCTCCTTAAGTTTTCTTCCATCTTTGCATTCCATTCCTCCATTGTGCTTGTTGACTCATCACTTATTATACTATAACTCAATGTCGAGTTTTAAGGAGTAGGTTATGTTACTTAGTCCAACTTCGATCATCTTCTTTGATATTCTCCATTTTTCTATTTCACACTTTTTTTACAAGTTTCTTGATTCATTTTTTATCATTCTTTAGCCCAGCTCATCTATTTGAACATGTTCTGAGACTGTAGAAAATTCTTGTGCCCTAAAGTACACCTTGTGAATATAAGGTGTGCTTTTCTCAAGAGAAAATATCAAAACTGGCTAATTATCATCTGTTGTGCTCTTTGGCTATCTATAGGTCCACTCAAGTAAATCATATGGTTTCTTCGGATTCGCATGCAAATCAAAGGCCGTTTTAGACCTAGTATAGCTAAGAGCTCAAGTCCTTGCTTAAGTGTTAGCCATAAATTACAATCATTCCGCATTCCCTTGGAATTTAATATATCACCTATCGTAAACCAAGGTCATCCCATGTTCGCTCAGGATTAAATTATCATTCATGCGTATATATATATCATCTCGTATTTTCTTGGGATTAAACTGTCATGGATAAATCATATATCAGGCAATCATTAATCATGGAAGTGCATTGCCACTGATTCAAAAATCACTTATGGATGGTTTAGTATCGCTTAGCATCCCATTATAAGTAAGCCCCAATCGAATCGAGGCAATGACATAGTTTAGTAATCATGATCAAATCATTTTGAAATCAAGAAACGTTCAAATCCCATAGTTTAATTTTTTGATCTCTCTGAATTGCATAACTACATATATGGATTGAGCCCAATCCTCTCACTCTCTGGCGAGGGGTCCAATATCCAAGCGCGTCCATCCACTCGCTCTTCGATAAGGAGAATTGTTATCCCGTACAAGCCAATTTGAATGTTCTTCGGTAAAGAAACTTTTACTACACGGTCCGTCGTCCCTCCGATCAGGGGAACCATGTCCTATTAGTTTATATACCTGGTTCAAGGAATAACCAAGTTTGTTGATATCCCATAATAATATCGATATCAATTATCATTGGTTTCCAAGTCAAAATATCCATGTAATTATAGAGTTCTAATCAGATGCATTAATTAAAAAATAACCTGCTCTAGCTAAGGTTTTCCTCAGACTTTAACCCAGGATATGCCTTAGGACCGATCTTATATGTGTAAATAGCCCGACGGTATCCCATTACAGTTTATTTAAAGCAAAATCAAAATGCATGAAATAAAATCAACACCAATCCATCCTAATCGTGAGACTACGATACCTGATCTAGATCCTCGGTTACGACCAGATATACTTACCATAGGTGGTGGTCGCTCCTATAACACCATTTTGATTTAATCCTTTACATACTTCTATAGCTAGTTACTCCAAACCTACTCCTTTATCAAGTTAGACAGATGTCTGCATTCATTTGTTTTATGCTCATCTAACTCATGAAATAGAAAAAACTTTTCAGACCTTCTTCCCTAATCTGTGGGCTCGCTCGTTGTGGGTTTTGTGTAGGGAACCTGCCGTTAGGTACCCAATTATGTCCTTTCTGGTATTTCGGCAAAATCTATGTAGGAGGAAAACTTCGGTTCCCTCTCCATTTGCTTCGATCCTTTGAAGTCGTCATCAACTTTCTGTTTTCGTTATCCATTCCATATCCTATTTTTGATGGTCCTCCATCATTCACAACATTTACTTTAGCACTCTTGGCTTCAACGTCCCCCTTACATAGATATCTTTTAGCTTGATAGTAGAAATCCATAAGATCTATTGGTGAATCCATCTCCAAAACAATCTTGAAATCAGTTTAACTGGCAACTCATAAACCACTGCCATTAGGATTATTGATGGGTCTGGTTTACTACGTGGTTGTTGCATTGAATCTTGTTAAGTAACTCCTAAGGTCTTGCCGGCCTTCTGCTTCACACTCGAAAGTGTTATCTCATTTCTTGGTCGTGTTATATATGAACTCTGAAGTGGTTTATAAACTTTTCCACTAATTTAGTCCACATGCTGATGGACCAATTCTCCAACTAATCAAACCATGTCATTGCTAAATCATTCAAGTATAATGGAAAACACTATCCCATCACTTCCTTCAAAGTACCCAACACTCACATACGTTGGATACATCTTATCAGATACATTGTTGGATCCGTCCTTCCATCATACAGCTTCAAACTATGTAGTTTGAAATTTGGTGGACTCCTAGTGTATGGGACTTTTTGGGTGAAAAGATTTCTATTCACATCTTCCAAACATCAATCTGGAGCTCCACCTTGAAGTAATTTTCTTATCGACTCCTCTAGATGATCATCCCGATTTGGTTGAAACCTTTGAGGCTCCACGTGCCTCTGATTCAGTTCTTCATTATGCCTCCGTTCCCATAGGGCTTTTTTGGTTCTAACCCATGTGATTGTACATCTACATTTTTATCTCCGTTCCATGGATCAACATCATTTCTCGAACGTGCTCCACCTTGTATAACTTCTACATTCAACATACCCCTTAGTCGACTTGACTTAGTACAGAGTTTTCTATATAAGTCGGTGCCGAGTTATGGTGTTTTCAAGGTGTTTGTTCTACTCGTTCTACCCCATCTATTGGTGCACTTGTTCTGCCTTCTAGCCTCTAACTTTGATTTCCAGCTACTTTGGATGTCTGTTGCTGTCCTCCCTAAGAACCATTTATCATTTCTCCTTGTTAAGCCACTGGCTTATCTTGCATCTTTGTCATCATTCTTTCCATCTCTTCTCCTGTCATGTAGGTTGAAGGGGGATTCAAATTTGAGGGTACCTCCTGGCTGCCTCTATGCCCTTATTGACTTCTAGTAGGATAACTCGTATAGTAGGCATCTTCGTCTTCTCCAAATAAAATCTCAAATCGCTCTTGGTGAAAGCACCAAAATATTTGGACAGAAAATGGCACAAACACTAAATCAAGTTGTGATATAAAAACAATAAGATCAAAAGAAAGAAAGAAAGAACACACAATTTTTATAGTGGTTCAGCAAATTTTCGGCCTATATCCAATAAATAATTTTCTATTAATTGTACTTTGCTTCTACAAAGTAGTTCTTACAACTCTGTATCTTACAACTCGGGTATGAATTTGACTGAGTTTGGGTAAGAATTCAATAACTCAACTCAGATTGACTTAGAGCAGTCCCAAAAAAGATCCGTTTTCCAATGTATCTCCACCTCTTCTTGTAGACAAAATCCATCGCCAAAATGTCAAAAATTTCTCAGCCACATTCTCCACTTTGACCCTGAAGTACTTGTAAAAATTTATGGGGAAAGCACGAACAATCTGAAACACCCCACACCACTTAGTATAACCAAAAGGACACACTAAGGAATATGGTGTGTAATAGGTATAGTTAAAATCTTTACAGAGACTAAGATTCACAAGACAAAATAAATAAAATAGTGGAAACATTTAAAATTAAACTTCATTTATCCATAAAATGAGTCATAAAACCAAATACATAATATGTCTTGAAAACCGACTACATATGTCTCATGAAAAATATCATCTCAGTCATATCATTAGAGTACATACATAATGATAAAAATCATCCCTCTCATAAAGTACCAGTACATCCAAACTCAAGCGAAAAGAAAACTAAAAAGAAAAAGAATACATGAAGAATGAGAAAGCTCTACAAACGGGTCTCCAAGAAATCCAGATCTACTGTCCTTGCCTTTGCTGGCTTATGTGGGAAGGGGAGATAGAGGGGTGGGTCAGACTATAAGTCTGGTAAGTGAAAGTAACTACTAGCATTTTTAAGCAAGATAAAGGTAATAGACTTAGCAACAGTTCTAGTATAAAAGGAAAAGATAAAGCTAGAATAAAATATTGTTTAACTATTTGCTTTGACTGTGATCGTTTGCACTCATCTTAGATAGCTGCTTTGATTGGGCCGAAATCCTAATCCTATTTTAATTAGCCTGAAATTCTAATTCTACCCTTTGATCGGCTTTCTATCTCTGTCGTGTCACTATGAGCTAGTCCCATCCTATGGGTTCCATAGCAAAATGACACATGTTTAGCTCTTTGGAACTCAATGGCAACTTATCCTCCTAATTTGATGTCGCACGCTTGTTCACCGCCAGTTCGCACTGTATGTTGCTCCCTCTTTTGACCTCTTATTAACCATAGTCAGCATGCCCAGCCTCACCTAATCTGTTGTGAGACCATCGGGCCTAGCCTGAGCGGGTCCTACCCAGCCTCACCTAAGTGTGTTGTGGGACCATCAGTACTAGTATGAAAAGGGGATGCTGTTGGTATGGGTCCTATCAAACAAAATCTAGTTGCACCCCTCATCCAAATCCCCCAATTTGGGCGTCTATCTATTGGTCACTTATTTACCCTAATTAGCATAAGCGTGTCTTGGTCTCACCTAATCTGTTGTGAGACCATCACTTCTTGACTGAAAGGGAATGCAATTGGTTATGGGTCCTATTTCTATCTTTTCTTATTAACATAGTGTAAGTTCTTTAAAATAAGAATTTTCTATTATTTCTACTATATTTGGTTATTAACTTAATCTAAGTCTTAAAATAAGCCTCTTCAGTTATCTTTGCTATATTTTCTTACTAATTTGTTCTAATTTTTAAAATAAGCATTTACTGTTCTTAAGGCTTAATTACAACCCACGTTATAATTGTTATTCTTCTTTTCTATCTTTTTAGTTATAACTACAAGTTATAAACTTGCTTGCAAATGTCTCAAATTTGCCTATTTCAGTCTATCTTCTTTTTATTACAGTCTTTCTTATTTTACATCTAATTTCTGTAAATTTAGTAATATTCTATTTTAATCCATATTAGCAAATTATTCTCTTTTTAATATTCTATTTACGTAAAAAGGACTAAAAAGGAACTAACATTTACAGACTAAATTTTAACGTAAAATGGACATAAATAAATACAAATAACCATAAATAACTGAATAAAATAGCTGGATAAAAATAACTGAATAAAATACACTGAAAAGAACTTTAAAAACTAGTTGTAAATAACGTATATAAAAATTGTCTCAAAACTTCAGAAAAACTACAACTATTGAGAATCGTATTATTTTAAATTACTTAAAAATCTAAAATAATCACTAAACACTCACCTGTGGTCCTTAGCTATTTTCCTTAGCCTTCCTGGAACCACTTCTAGGGTGTAAAATATTTTAATTAAAAAGATCTTCTTCTTAGAAAAATATTCTATTTAGGGTCCAGCCTCAGGCAATGATCCCAATGGGAGAAAATCTAAACGAGAAAAATAACGAGGCCTAGGGTCTTATTTACAGTGTCACTTAGGGATCTCAGGCCATTGGATTTGAAGATTAAATCTGGTGCAACCATGTCATAGACTCACTTGGAACCGTCGGATGGAAGCACGAACGCACAGAATTTGAAGAAAACGGCAAAATGTAATGTTCGAATCAAAACTGGACGAAGCAACATAAAGAATGCAAGGTAGGTCAACCAATATATGTAAGGGTTGACCTAGCAAAGGTGAGGGTCTACCCTAGGGTCGACCTTACCTATATATTATTATTTTTTCATTTTCTGAATTCTTGTTTCTTGCATATCTTCTTTGTTTTAGCTCGGATTTTGACAAACGTTATATGAAAATTAACCAGAAAATTACCACGGACACAATGGTGCAACTACCATGGCTTGATTCTAATAATTTTACAAACTTATTTTATTATTTAATTAATTCGTTAATTAATTATTATCGCTTAAATTTTGGGTTGTTAAGCAATCACAACTCGATGCCGAGTTGTTTAGGTTTGGTTTTCTTAAGTTTTCTTCCTTTGCATTTCATTCTTCAATTGTGCTTGCAAACTCATCACTTATCATACTACAACTCGGTGCCGAGTAATAAGGACCGAGTTATATTAATTAGTCCAACTTCAATGATTTTCTTTGAAATTTTCTATTTCGTTATTTAACAATAATTTCCAAGTCTCTTGATATATTTCTTTATTGCTTTTTACCCCAGTTCATCCGTTTGAATAGTACCGAAATATTGAAATGGTATTTCAGAATTATTGAATAGATATTTAGGTTCTATTCTCGTAAAAAATGTTGACTTTTGTAGAATTGGTGATTTTACTAGTAAGAAAATTCATTGTAAAATGATTTTTTTAATATGTTATTAGATAACATGCCGAAAAATGAAGACTATAAAAATTGAATGAAGTTTAGAAAACAAAACTTTGGAGCTTAGAATAAAGGGTGGAGCAACATCAAATTGCGGTATCCACATCATTAGTGGGTTCGATTTCTAAGCTATTTAATGCGATAGAACAACGATCACTTGGTTCAAGTCAAGTAGGAAAAATTGATGAAAATATTGATAATTTCATTGAAGAGCATGCAAGTGAAAGCATCAATATGGACGAGGAAGATGAAGTACGTGTCAACGAAGAAATTGATAACGAAGAAGATGAAGAGCTTGTAAATGAAGGTATATCCAAGTGCACTTTATTTTAACAAAAATATGGATGTGGATTATGATCCGGACTTGTGGGGAACTATAAATGACACTAAAAGAATAATTATAATTCAAAAAGGCCCTGTCATAATCATAAAAAAAGCGGTAAGTGTAACGATTCTGAAATTTACCGTTATTTTGAATAATAAATCGATTTAATTAAAAAATTATTTAAGTTGAAAATTTTAGAAGTTTGACTTTAAATCTACATTTACGTACAGTTAGTTAAAATGAAAAAAAAAAAGGTGAATTTAAGTATAAACCGGCAATTTTGGACGATTTGAAATTTAACATGAAATCAGTTGTTAACAAAACAGTGAAATTTTGGTTTTAGAAATTTAAATACTTTATATAGGAATATTGTAGAGAAATTTAAAATAAAAACATCAACGCTCGGTCCGTCGTATTTCGATTTCGCTAGCTCTGTCCAAATTGATTTGTACGATCGATTTTGGGTTGCGACAACCGGCATTGCATAATTATCAGTTTTCACTAAAGCGTCAAACGAACAATTTCCTTTGTTAACGTGGATATATATGTATGTCATTCGTTGCCTATGAAAAGTATAAAATAAGTTTAGTGGAAAGCCAAGTCGTGTTTCAAATTTTACCAATGTAGTTAGAAACGTTACACGGCACAACAAAAAGGAAACGAAAATTTAAAACCGATCCTTGAATAAGAAGTGGTTGCGTGTATATTTGAAATAGCCAGTTGAGCCTTTTGCTCAAGGCGACATAACGCATATTTTTTTTTGGGGAATTTCTAAAAAAACATATAAATAAATAAAATAAAGTAAAATGTATGAGAATACGTATAGAAAAAAAAGGAATGCAGCAGTTAAAAAATTGAATTGGTATAAATGGTGAAAGTTTGAATAGTTAAACATGAGATAGTTTTCACTCGGCCTATACACACATTGACACGTGGCTTGAACATATGTTTCTCCTTCTTCTTATATTTGCTTTTTAATATAAATGAGACTGAGTTGTGATCCAAAAAAATAAAAAATAAAAATATACTCTCAAGTTATCTTCCCATGCGCCTTTCTCCCGCCGCCTGCCTCACATTCCAACGCTCCACGTCTGCCGCCACCGAGACCGCACGTAGCTACACCTAGGTTCTGCTTCGTCCAGTCACCACCTCCTCTATAGCGAGAATAAAAAATGCATCGCCTAGCTCGTATTGTTCGTCGCTGAGACTTCACCTTGTTGCCTACTCCTAGCTCCACCTTCGCCCTCAGCTGTTACACCATCCCCTCCACCCCTCGGATCTGACAACTGCCATGGGTTAAAAAAAATCATCACTGCGACACAGCTGCTGCTCCACCGCCGCTTCACTGCTCGTATCTCCTCTCCTACCGACCCTAACCAGCGCCTGTAACCCCGACGCCCTGCTGAGCTCAACCATCCTTTTTTTTACAGTGCTTGGTTGTGCATTGTTTTAAATAAAAAGAAAAGAAAAAGAAAAAAGGGAGAGTCGAGGATCATATTTTTAGAGTGAAGTTGTTGTCCAATTTTTGCAAGCTGAGTGCACGAGTGGGTGTGCTGTTAAGTCTAGTCGTGACGTGTTGTAGCCGTGTCAAGATATATCGGGAGTCACCGTTGTCGAGGTGAGTGGTATATTCACACTTAACTAATATTTAAATGCAATTCAATAAAAAAATAAAAATAAAAACACGTTTGACTATATACATCCGTTGTTGATTTAGATCGATTTTATATTTGTTAAATGGGTTGAGTATTATATTGATAAGTGCACATATTGACACGATATACACGACCCATATATGTATACTACTGTAAAATAATTGGTTTTGACCTATTACGTTCCATCATGTTATTGATGCTCAGTATGTTATGATTTGTTGAATTTTCCCATTTTGATATTTGGATATGACTGTATATTGAAAGTTTATTGTTGAAATAGTTGAAATGATATATACCCATTATTTAAATTTATTTATCCCACTTGGCGTAGGTAGAAAATTAAATTAAACACCGTTGGTCTAAAAAAGGAAAAGATTTATTTTAAATGGCGATTGTATGGAAATTTATATATAAAGGATTTGAAATTCTTTAATTTTGTTTAAATTTGGGATTTATTATTTAAATGAAATTTGGGAAAGATAAGTGATGTTGTAAAAAAGGGAATTTAAGAAAATGTTTTAGTAAAATAAATTGGATTTTTGATTTAAACTTTATAAAATTTGATTTAATTGAAATTGAAATTGTGAGATATGAAGGTATTAAATTGAATGCTCAAGTTAAATCAGTGATTTGTATCGGAATTGGAGTAAATCAGATGTATATGGAATTTTAAATGTTTTATAAATTTTGGAAAATTTATTAGAAATTGTCTGATAAAATTATAAAGGAATTTCAAAATTTTATAATAAAAATTTGCTGGAGATATTTAAATTTTTGGTTGGTTGAAATTTGGTTAAATTTGGAGATTTAAACTTAAATAAATTTTTTAATTTAAGTGGTTATGGGTAAAAGGAATCTCAGTTTGAAATCAGAATATTTTATAATGGAATTTTGAAAAGGAAATTGGATTTGAGTAGTTTGAATTTTTTTTAATAAATCCCATTTTATGAATCGTTCAAACCGTAACTGACCAAATGGTGCGGAAAAAAATTTATGGTGGGTTGTTAAAGAGACCGGGGCCGGACATTGGCATACTCTCTGTCAATCTCGGAACCACTTTGATAACCGTGCACGCGGTGGATGTTACCCAGAATGTAGTGGTTGAATTGGCGACGTTTACTGGAATGAAGTAAGAGAACGATGATGGATAGCTTTGACATTCGTGTCATAATTAAAATGACTAAAACAGGAGCCTATGTCTGGCCACTGAGGTTGGCTACCTCTAGCGACGTTGATCTTTCGTATTTTACTACAGTAATTTGAACTCGATGGGTGCACCCTTCTGTTTGGATTGATAGTCGCAGTCGGCTACGGATGGGTTACGACCAGCCAGAAAGGGTAAACTGGTAGAATCCTACCTTGGGCATTGCCTCACGTGCCTTGTCATATTTACCCCTACACGATCCCATTACGATTTTGGTTTAACCTATAATGTGTTAAGGTGGATCAATGTAAAGCCTTAACACTATTTTGATATTTATTTTACTGATAGACATTATATATTATAGCGTACACTATTATATATAGATAGTTTGACGGATCCTTAGGAGATGGAAAAACCCATAACATCTCCTAAGTTACCTTGCATTTATTTATTGACTTACATGAGAATATTATTTCCGACTCCAGTATTGTGTTTCCATTTTGCTCGGGTCAGCCTGAGTATTTCCAGTTCGGAGAGCTTGTGTGAAGACGGAGGCATTTCGGGAGATTCTATTCTATTTTGGTTATTTTGTCATTTTAGTTCGTTATGTCAGTTAGACTCATTTTATTCTAGTTATTTTCCATTTAATAAATAGAGAGAGAATAATGTAACTTTTTGAGTTCATGACTTATTTATTTTCCGCTGTGAGACTCTGAGTTGTTTTTTAATTATGTATTTGTGTTCTGTGATTGCCTAAATAACTTCCATCTTTTAAGCAAATATTTGTGCTTAAAAGGTGGGTCGTTACAGTTGGTGTCAGAGCTTATGGTTGAATGAACACCTAAGCCTGTGGGGTAAACTCATTATAGATAGGGTAATTAATTACCCTAGAATGAGTATAATCTTTCTTGAGAGAGCATGTTTTTAAAAAAAACTTTATGGAAGAATGGTTTAAAGCTAAAGTAAATTAAAATATTAAAGTGGCCTTTCTTAGTAAATTCTTTGACTAGGTTCGTTTTCTTGACTCAGCTTCTAATAAATTTTTCCTTTCTATCCCAACTTTACAAGATGAGTAATCGTAGCTCTAGAGGTAGAGGTAGGGGAAATATTCCCAATGAGTTTGTTGCACCCGTTGTTGTTCCAGAAGTGAGGTTTACTACTCTTTTTAAAGGGTATACCCAGCTTGGAGGAAAGAAGTTCACCGAAGCTGAGGGCATTGTTGGAGCACAGCAATGGCTTAAGAATGCTGAAAGGATTTTTATTGGACTTGGCACCACTGACGCTCAGAGACGTCAATTAGCAGCTTGGCAGTTTCAGGAAGCCGCTCTTGATTGGTGGGATGCTTTTACAGTCTATACCCCTGAGGAAGATATTTCTTAGGCCTAGTTTTAGGGAAGCTTTTATTACCCATTAGATGCCAGAAGCTTGGAGGATAGATTTACACAATTAGTTTATGGAGCTTAAGTAAGGCGAGATGACTATAGCAGAGTATGAAAGGAAGTTTAATGAGCTTTCGATTTTGGCCCTCATCTGATAGAGATTCCTCTTAAGAAGAATGAAAAATTCATTGCAGGTATGCGTAGGGAGTATAGAGAGCAGCCGACTGGCCATATCCATAGGCTATTTTCTGATATCATTGATCTGGCGATCCGTTCTGAGAATTTGAAGCTGAATAGGATTTCAGAAGTTTCTGACACCCCAGCCCCGTCTAGTTCCAGCAACCTTGGCAAGAGAAAGTCAAATTTTAGTAACCGAAAGAAGAAGTGGCAAAGCCGTCAAGGAGTTGGATTGCCTCAGAAAAAGACTAAGGACTTGTCGCACGTCACTTGCTTCAAATGTGATAAAAGGGACATTATGCCAGAGATTGTCCCTCAGCATCCTTAACTGTTGTTCCTCCTGTCCAGATGACTAGGCGTGACCTATGCCACATCTGCTTGCAACCGGGCCATTTCAAGAAAGACTGTCCTACTTAGAAGAAAGGCAAACGATCAGGTATTTTTGCTGTCACCTCTTCCACCCCTCCAGTTGAGGAGACTGATCCCGTACTTCAAGGTACACTTTCTTTTCATGTTACACATGTCCGTGTTTTGTTCGATACTGGAGCCTCTCATAGTTTTATATCTGTTAGTTTATGTGAGAAATTTGAACATGATTTGAAACCCGAACCCACTTCTAAATCTTTGTGTCTCTAGTCTCATTGGTGGCCTCACAAATTTAGAAATGATTTGAAAGGATGTTTGTCTTTTTAATGGCAAACACCGTTTCACTAGAGACTTTTATGTTTTGGGCTTTAGTGGATTTAATTTATTGTTACGAATGGATTGGCTATCCAAGTTCGAAGCTGTTATTTTAGTAGTGATCGAACAATTTCCTTGGTTGATGATAAAGGATCTCAACTGGTTATCCAATGCAAAATGCCTTATGATCTCGTCAAGAGTTTTGTTTTCTCACTTGATTCACATTCTAGTGATCTGGGCACTATTCTAGTTATTCGAATTTTTCCTGATGTCTTTGGTGAGGTTTCTTGTATACCACCTCATCGAGAAATCGAATTTCAAATTGATCTTATTCTCGGAGCTAGACCTGTCGTACTTCCACCTCGAAGGATGTCGCCTAAAGAAAGAGTGGAGTTGAAAACTCAATTCGACGATTTATTGGCTAGGGGATTGATAATGAGAAGTTTTTCTGAATGGGATGCTGTCGTAGTTTATGTCACTAAATCTGACGGTTCCTTGAGAATGTGTGTGGACTACAGAGAGTTGAATAAGCTCACACATAAGAACCGACATCCTATGCCTCGTATTAATGATATGTTTGATCAACTTTATGGAGCACAAGTGTTTTCTCAACTTGACCTCGCTTCAGGTTTCCACCAGTTGAGGATTTCTGGGGATAGCATTCATAAGACTGCTTTCCGTACTGAAGATCGATTTTATGAATGGCTCGTTATGCCTTTCTGGTTAACGAACGCTCCAGCTTACTTTGTAGATCTCATGAACAGAGTATTCAGAGATGTTCTTAATAAATTCGTGCTTGTTTTTATTGATGATATTCCAGTTTTCTCTAAAACCGAAGAAGAGCATAAGCAACTTTTGAAGTTCGTGCTTGAAACTTTGAGAAGTCATCAGTTGAAGGAAAAATTTTCCAAATGCCATTTTTGGCAGGAGGAATTCAGATTTCTTGGCCACGTGGTTTCAAAGAACGGAGTTTCGGTGGATCCCGCTAAGATCGCCGTAGTAAATGTAAGTTTCACATCCTTACTTTCGATTCAATTATCAAAATTTTCAAATTTTGATTCGTGCCTTATATCTAATTTCAGGATTGGGAAATTCCTAAGACACCCACGGATGTTAGGAGTTTCTTAGGCCTTGCTGGTTATTATAGGAGGTTCATTGAGCATTTCTCCCGCATTGCTTCTCCTCTTACAGCTTTAACTCGAAAGAACGTCAAGTTCAATTGGGATGAAAAGTGTCAGAAAGTATTTGATGAATTGAAACAAAAGTTGACATCCGCCCCTATCTTACTGTTCTGAATGGGAATAAAGGCCTTACGGTTTATACCGATGCTTGTAGAAGTGGGATTGGAGCTGTTTTAATGCAGCATGGCAAAGTTATTGCTTATTCTAGTAGACAGTTGCGACCGCATGAAGTTAAGTACGCAACTCATAATTTGGAGTAGTTGGTTGTGGCTTTTTGCTTTGAAGTTGTGGCGGCATCATCTATTGGGTACCAAGTTTGAACTCTTTATCGATCACAAATCCTTGAAATATATTTTCTCTCAGAAGGATCTAAATCTAAGGCAAGTGAGATGGATAGAATTTTTGGCTGCGTATGATCTTGACATCAATTATACCCCGAGAAAAGAAAATGTAATAGCTGATGCCTTGAGTAGAAAAAGGGCTATGCTTTGTCAGTTTGTTGCTTCATCCTCTCTTATGGATCGTATAGTTTCTAAGCAGAATGAAGACCTAAATTTAAGAACTATTCGAGAGGAAGTTATGAGGAGAAAGAATGACTCGAGGAGATGGTATGATGCAGTAGTTGATGAGAAGGGTATTCTTAACATAAATGGTAGGGTTTGTGTTCCTGATGTAGATGGACTAAGGGAAGAAATACTTAAGGAGAATCAAAAATCTAAATTTTCTATTCATCCCAGAGTAATAAAGATGTTTCAGAATATGAAGAGACTTTATTGGTGGGAAGGAATGAAGAGAGACATTTCGACATATGTGAGTACATGCAGTACTTGTCAGCAAATTAAGGCTGATCATCAGAAATTAGCAAGTTTGCTACAGCCACTTGAAGTTCCGGAATGGAAGTGGGATCAGATTTCTATGGATTTTATGTATGGTTTACCAAAGTCGAGAAGAGGTAATGAGTGCATTTGGGTGATTGTTGACCGACTGACGAAGACTGCCCATTTTGTTCCTGTGAAGTCAACACGAATTGCTTCGGGTTTGGCTGAGATCTATTTGAAGGAAATTGTTCGACTCCACGGAATTCCTTCTAGTATCATTTATGATCGTGACCCTATTTTTATGAGTAACTTTTAGAGAGCCCTTTAGGATACGTTGGGTACACAGTTAAATCTGAGTACGGCCTACCACCCTCAGACGGATGGCCAAACCGAAAGGATCAATCAAATTTTGGAAGACCTTCTTCGTTCTTGTATCTGGATTTCGGTGGTTCTTGGGAAGACCATCTTCATCTTGTCGAATTCACCTATAGTAGTAGCTATCAGGTAAAACTTGGTTAAATAAAAAAATTGAACTAAAAATATACATGTAAAATAAACTTTTCATAATTCGAATCTTTAACTCAGGCTAGTATCGACATGGTACCGTTCGAAGCTCTTTGCGGACTTCCATGTAAATCTCCATCTTATTGGATTTAAACTGGAGACAGACTTGTTCTTGGGCTTGAGATTATTTTGGAAGCTTCTGAGAAGGTTGAGGGGATTAAGTAGAAGATGAAAACTGCATAGGATAGGCAAAAGAAATATGCTGACAAAAGGTGAACGGAGTTGGAATTTGCAGTTGGAGACCTAGTGTATCTCAAAATTTCGCCATTGAGAAATGTCATTGGGTTTGGGAAGAAAGGGAAGTTGGCCCTAAGATTTATTGGTCCTTTTCATATATCTGAAAGGATTGGTACCCTAGCTTATAGAGTTGAGTTGCCTGAGAAACTATCGGGCGTTCATGAAGATTCCACGTCTCCAACCTTCATAAGTACATTCATGACCCGTCAGTGATAGTTCATTCTACGCAGCTTAAGGAAATGGAGAATCAGCCTAATCTTACTATTGAAAGAAAACTCATTCGTATTCTGGATAGGAGTATGAAGAAACTGAGGAGTAAATCAGTCAATCTCGTCAAAGTTCAGTGGAGCGATGATGAGCGAGATTGCGCTTGGGAAACTGAGGAAAATCTTCGTGTTTTCAATCTTGAATTATTTGATTTGGGTATGCTTTCTAATCTAAATCTATCTTTTGATTCTTGCTAAACCATTCTGTTCCACCTTTTTGGAGGACGAAAATTTTTAAGTGGGGGCGATTGTAACGATTTTGAAATGTACTGTTATTTTGAATAATAAATCGATTTAATTAAAAATTTATTTAAGTTAAAAAAAATTAGAAATTTGACTTTAAATTTACATTTACGTATGATTAGTTAAAATGAATAAAAGGTGAATTTAAGTATAAACAGGCAATTTTGGACGATTTGAAATTTGACGTGAAATCAGTTGTTAAAAAATAGTGAAATTTTGGTTTCAGAAATTTAAATACTTTATATAGGAATATTGTAGAGAAATTTCTAATAAAAACATCGATGTTCGTTCTGTCGTATTTCAATTTTGCTAGCTCTGTCCAAATTTATTTGTACGATCGATTTGGGTTGCGACAACTAGCATTGCATAATTATCAGTTTTCACTAAAGCATCAAACGAATAACTTCCTTTCTTAACATGGATGTATATGTATGTCGTTCATTTCAAATGAAAAGTATAAAATAAGTTTAGTGTAAAGCCAAGTCATGTTTCAAATTTTACCAATGTAATTAGAAACGTTACACCCTACAGCAAAAAGAAAACAAAAATATAAAAATGATCCTTGAATAAGAAGTGGTTGCGTGTATTTTTCAA
The DNA here is from genome assembly GCA_030765085.1 of Allium cepa. Lineage (NCBI taxonomy): Eukaryota > Viridiplantae > Streptophyta > Magnoliopsida > Asparagales > Amaryllidaceae > Allium > Allium cepa. Next base: position 497,220,089 of record CM060944.1, on the reverse strand, counting down.
ATAGGCAGTTGAGCCTTTTGCTCAAGGCGACATAACGCATATTTTTTTGGGAATTGGTATGTGTGTATATATATATAAAATAAAGTAACATGTATGAGAACACGTATAATATGAATTGAACACGTATAGAAAAAAAAGAATGCAGCAGTTGAATAATTGAATTGGTATAAATGGTGAAAGTTTGAATAGTTAAACATGAGATATTTTTCACTCGGCCTATCCACACACGTCGACACGTGGCTTGAACATATGTTTCTCCTTCTTCTTATATTTGTTTTCTGATATAAATGAGACTGAGTTGTGATCCCAAAAAATAAAAATAAAAAATATTCTCGAGTTATCTTCCCTTGCGCCTTTCTCCCACCGCCTGCCTCACCTTCCGACGCTCCACGTCTGCCGCCACTGAGACTACACATAGCTGCGCCTAGGTTCTGCTTCGTCCAGTCGCCACCTCCTTTGTAGTGAGAATAAAAAAAGCATCGTCTAGCTCGTACTGTTCGCCGCTGAGACTCTGCCTTGTTGCCTGCTCCTAGCTCTGCCTTCGCCCTCAGTCGCTACACCAACCCCTCCACCCCTCGGATCTGACAACTGCCGTGGGTTAAAAAAAATCATCAATGCGACGCAATTTCTGCTCCACCACCGCTTCACTGCTCATATCTCCTCCCCTGCCGACCCTAACCAGCGCCTGTAACCCCGACGCCCTGCTAAGCTCAACTATCCTTCTTCTTTTTACAGTGTTTGGCCGTGCATTGTTTTAAATAAAAAAAGAAAAAAGGGAGAGTCGAGGATCATATTTTTAGAGTGAAGTTGCTATCCAATTGTTGCAAGCTGAGTGCACGAGTGGAGTGTGCTGTTAAGTCCAGTCGTGACGTGTTGTAGCCATGTCGAGATATATCAGGAGTAACCGTTGTCGAGGTGAGTGGTTACATTCACGCTTAACTAATAATTAAATGCAAGTTAATAAAAAAACACGTTCGACTATATACATCCGTTGTTGATTTAGGTCAACTTTATATTTGTTAAATGGGTTGAGTATTATATTGATAAGTGCACATATGGACACGATATACATGACCCACATATGTATACTAGTGCAGAATAATTGGTTTTGACCTGTTACGTTCCATCATGTTATTGATGCTCAGTATGTTATGATTTGTTGAATTTTCCCATTTTGATATTTGGATATGACTGTATATTGAAAGTTTATTGTTGAAAGGATTGAAATGATATATACCCATTATTTGAATTTATTTATCCCACTTGGCTTAGGTAGAAAATTAAATTAAACACCGTAGGTGTAAAAAGGAAAAGATTCATTTTAAATGGCAATTGTATGGAAATTTATATATAAAGGATTTGAAATTCTTTAATTTTATTTAAATTTGAGATTTATTATTTAAATGAAATTTAGGAAAGATAAGTGATGTTGTTAAAAGGGGAATTTAAGAAAATGTTTTAGTAAAATAAATTAGATTTTTGATTCAAACTTTATAAAATTTGATTTAATTTAAATTGAAATTCTGAGATTTGAAGGTATTAAATTGAATGCTCAAGTTAGATCAGAGATTTGTATCGAAATTGGAGTAAATCAGATGTATATGGAATTTTAAATGTTTTATAAATTTTGGAGAATTTATTAGAAATTGTCTGATAAAATTATGAAGGAATTTTAAAATTTTATAATAAAAATTTGCTGGAGGTATTGAAAATTTTGGTTGGTTAAAATTTGATTAAATTTGGAGATTTAAACTTAAATAACTTTTTTTTATTTAAGTGGTTATGGGTAAAAGGAATCTGAGTTGGAATCAGAATATTTTATAATGGAATTTTGAAACGGAAATTGGATTTGAGTAGTTTGAAAAAAAATTAATAAATCCCGTTTTATGAATCGTTTAAACCATAACTGACCAAACGGTGTGAAAAAAAAATTACGATGGGTTGTCAAAGAGACCGGGGATGGACATTGGCATACTATCTGTCAATCCCGGAACCACTTTGATAACCGTGCACGCAGTGGATGTTACCCAGAATGTAGTGGTTGAATTGGCGACGTTTACTGGAATGAAGTAAGAGAACGATGATGGATAGCTTTGACATTCGTGTCATAATTAAAATAACTAAAATAGGAGCCTATATCTGGCCACTGAGGTTAGCTACCTCTAGTGACGTTTTGATCTTTCGTATTTTACTATCGTGATTTGAAATCGATGGGTGCACCCTTCTATTTGGATTGATAGTCGCGGTCGGCCACGGATGGGTTACGACCAGCCAGAAAGAGTAAACTGTTAGAATCCTACCTTGGACATTGCCTCACGTGCCTTGTCATATTTACCCCTACGCGAGCCCATTACGATTTTGGATTAAACTGTAATGTGTTAAGGTGGATCAATGTAAAGCCTTAACACTATTTTGATATTTATTTTACTGATAGACATTATATATTATAGCGTACACTATTATATACAGATAGTTTGACGGATCCTTAGGAGATGGAAAAACCCGTAACATCTCCTAAGTTACTTTGCATTTATTTATTGACTTACATGAGAATATTATTTCTGACTCCAGTATTGTGTTTCCATTTTGCTCGGGTCAGCCTGAGTATTTCCAGTTCGGAGAGCTTGTGTGAAGACGGAGGCATTTCGGGAGATTCTATTCTATTTCGGTTATTTTGTCATTTTAGTTCGTTATGTCAGTTAGACTCATTTTATTCCAGTTATTTTCCATTCAATAATTAGAGAGAGAATAATGTAACTTTTTGGGTTCATGACTTATTTATGTACTTATTTATTTTCCGTTATGAGACTCTGAGTTGTTTTTTTATTATGTATCTGTGTTCTATGATCAATTCTATTTTACCCTAAATAACTATCTATCTTTTAAGAAAATATTTGTGCTTAAAAGGTGGGTCATTACAGTAAGTTTCCAAATGTCATGAAGTGTGGAAAAAATGGAAGTTTATCAATGGAGAAGAACATGAGAAAAAGCAACTTATATATTCTAATGCATGGAATAAAATATATTTTTCTTTTGTAAATTATTCAAAAATAGAATGATGTCAAGTAAGTTGTCTGAAGATTGAATTGATGATTTTCATAGTCTTCTCTAAAAACATAGAGAACATGTACTAATCCAGAACATTATGAAAATGTCATGAAGTGGGTTGATTGGCAAAAGAGGCTATAGGTAAAAGAAGCGGTTGATAAAAAAATGACAATTCAAATTAACAAAGAAAAGGTCTGTTGAAAGATGATTTTAATTTGAATAACTTAGTCGTGAAAACATTTGCTCAAAATTTGTTTGGCCTTTCACGAAAAGAATGAGAATATTTATGAAAAGAATAATGAACTTTTTTCTAACTTATTGAGCTTCTTGCGGAGAATGACCAATTATGCAAGACCATCTCCAACATGTAATAAATAAAGAAATTCAACATCATTATCTTAATCATAAGATCCAAAATGAGATAATTTTTTTGTCAAATGAGATTAAAGGTAATAATAAAATCTTAGACTCAAAATCATGCTTGATTGTACATCGGATTTAAGTAATGAAGATAAAATTACAGTAATCATAAGATGTGTGAATATCGGAGACGTTGATGAAGTTATGATGAAAGAGTTTTTCTTTCGATTTATAATGGTGGATGATACATCTGGACAAGGTCTCTTTAAACAACCTGAAAATATTTAGAATGAATTCAAACTTATCAATGATGATATAAAAGGCCAATGTTATGACAATGGATATGATATGATAATATAAAAGGTAAGCATCAAAGTGTGCAAGAAAGACTTCTGGAGACAGATCCATGAGCATTTTATGTACCAAGTGGGTGTCATAGGTTGAATCTTGTGCTATGTGATACGACGAAATCTAGTGTCAAAACTATAAAAAAAATTACTTCAGTATAAAAAATTATACGTTATTCTTGGGCCTACTCTTCGATTGGATGTTCTTAAAAAGAATATAAAAAGATTTACACCCAAGTCATTATCGACTATTCGACGGAAAGCCATGTTGAAAGTATGAGAGCTATTTGATTTCAAGCATCAATGTTGAGAGATGCTTTGATTATAATTGCACGTAACTCTAAAGAGGATTTTGTGATGGTAGAAGCATTAAATTTATGTGTTAATGTTCTAAGGAATTTTGAATTCTTGATTAGTCTTTGTACTTGGTACAAGTTATTAAACAATATAAACCAAGTAAGTAAAACACTTTAAAATGAGGATACAAATTTAGAAGATGTCATTACAAAATTAAAATAACCCATTTTATTATTTTTTCTAAACTTTAGAGAATACGATTTCAAAGAAATGATGAAAGCGGCTAATGAACTTGCTATAGATCTTAGTATCAAACCAATATTTGAGAAGAAAAGAGTTGCTCACATAAATATATATTTTTCATGAAGATATTGAAGCAATGTAAAGGGAAGTCAATCATTGGAAGAAAATTTTAGAATCACATACTTCATTCGTATCATATGTGACGACCCGGAATTTCTAGATATTTGAAATTCAAATATTTAATTGATTTTAAATATTTGAAATTTAGTTTAACTTGAATTTCAAATATCACTATTTATTTGGGCAATTAAATTATTGAATTAAATTATTGAAAGTATAAAATATTGAATCTTCAATTTTATGCTTGTTAAAAATATTTTAAGGGCTTGGAAAATTTATATTCATAATACTGGAAATAATAGAAGTTTTAAATTTGAATTTAAAAATGTTTTGTTTAGTTTTAAAAAAATATATAGTTTAAATTGTCTTTAAAATAGCCTTCTGAGGCAAAGTCCAGTTCCATTGGATCCGTAATAATGTATTATTATCGAATTTCAATTTTCGTAGCATTCAGAATTGTCAAGTGATCGTACGATAGATAATCTCGCTAAAATCTATATCGAAAATTAAATATAATAACTGGTCCAAAAAGCTATCTTCCTCATACGATCGAATTAGGACTCAAAACCTTTTCCATTGCGTTTGGAATAGGGGTTTAACATTATAAACGTCTGGCGGCACGCCTCGATTGAAAATCGAAATTGTGAGCTGTGGAAATCGAGACGATTTGAATTTGAATTTATATTTAAATAATTTTAATTGCATTGAAATACTGTTCCCTAGCAAACATGTAAAATAAATTTTTAAACACATGTCCTCTCTAATCTAACATGCGTATCTTCATTCTCAAATTATTAAAAAAAATCATAGCTGAGCTCTTGAAAAAAAAGGTAGAACAAATTACTCTCAATACAGTTCGAACGAATCACGAAACCATTCTTCTCCCCTTTTAAGTTTCAAAGCCGCCCATTCTAACCTCCTCTGTACTTTTTGAATCATATTCAAAGAAGAGTGGCTGATCGCGTTCATGTCGTAGTGAATCGAGTCGGCAAGTCATGAGTTAGAAATCGCGATGCCTGCAATCGTGATGGTTCGTGTTCGAGTTTCGCGATGGCTAGGAGGGAAGCTTGGGATAGCGACGGCATCAAGATACGGCCGTGGATTTGAAGTTTCATGGCTGGGTTTCTCTGGTGGCAAACGCGCTCGCGCATGCGAGGAGGTGGAGGAGGCAAGGCAAAGGCGGTAGCGTCACGAGCTCGTCCTGGTTCGAATCGAGGATTTCTCGTCGGGGCTGCTATTATTGATGATAAGGCGTGGCATCGGACAGCAGTGATGGAAGAGGTTGGCCGCGAGAGTGCTCGAATCGATCGTGTCAGAGAGGTATACGCAGTTTTCTCCTCTTTAATTTAATATGACGATATGCGTACATATGAATGTTTATAGATAAAATATTTCTATTTTGTTAAAGTTTTTACAGCTAAGTATATTCAAATTAGAAGGAAGGAAAATTCTACAGTAAAGAAGATATTCATTTTTGAAAAAGATGAATGTTTACACATGCCTATTTTTAACCCAATATATATATAGGTAATCATAAAGAAAAATAGGAAAGGTTTTTGAAAAACAGATTTGGAAAATTTATCAAAAATTTGATTAGTTGAAATTTATATAAATCATTTTATAAATGTATGTGATTTCAAAGAAAAATAAATATACATATTCATATTTTAATCTACTAGTTATTTCAAAATAATGTGGTTAGGGTAATTAATTTGTTTAACAAACTTATTTAAATATTTTAGTTGCTAAAATTATTCTATTAAAAAGGAAATTAGTTCATAATTTAATTATTAGTTAAAATAAAATCATTGGTTAGATAAAGTTATGAAATGGGAATTTAATTGTTCGATTTATTCGAATATTAATAAAAATCATCTAATGTTATACAAGGTATTAAATCGAGGGAAGACAAGCCAGTTTGGATCAGATCTGCAAATTAAATCTAAGGTGAGTTAATCTCACTCATTTGGATGCCGTTTAAATATAAATAGAAAATTTTAAATTATTGATTTACTACTTGAAATGTCTGGATGTGATAGTATATATATATAGTAGTATATATATTGTATATATTGGAGTGATTGATTTCCCGCATTACATAGCGGATGAGACCCTATGCGCCCTGCATAATAGCGGATGACACCATATACCGTGATATTCCACCTCGAAGTGGAATTGGTATTTTACATTGTGCTAACATCTGTGGATGTAGGGAAATAGGTTGGAGGGATCCAACTGGATTCCTCAAAAATATTTAGATTATTTAAATATTTTGTGTTATGATTTATTGGATAATTTGTGATAGATTACGTTTGTAATTGGAAATAATGGATGCTATGGTTGAATTGAATATATTTGGGTATACTGAGTTATCAAATATGCGTAGATTGGATTTTTGAAGGGGAAACAAAAGAGAGAATTTTTAAGTAAAATAATTATAGAAAATTTGGATAAACTAAAGAATGATTTAGAAAAGGATAAAAGTTGATTTTTAAATTCTAAAATATAAATTCTAAAGTATGGGAAAGGAGATTTTTGAATAAATGGGAATAAATGAATTTTTAAAACCTGTTTGCGTGAAAAATGGCCGCAAACACCCAAAGTCGTATGAGTTGGTTGATTTTATGTTGTGTTTAGTGATTTGGGTGATTTATGCAAATATGTAAAAAGCAAGGACTAAAATGTAAAAGACACACAGATTTATAGTGGTTCGGCAAGAACGTGCCTACGTCCACTTTATATGTTATTCTCTTTTTTTCTTCAGATTACAAGTACAAAGCTTTGATTACAAGTATCTAAAGTTGTTTGAGAGTTCCTTCCAGGCTTGAGCTCTCAAACTTGTCCCCCATTGTCGTACCCCTGCCCCTCTATTTATAGAGTGAGGCTGGGGGCAGGGGTCTTGGATGTTTATAGCTGCTGATGGGCTTGGGCTGAAGTAATCTGGACTGGCAATTCTGGTTCGGCGAGCCTTCATTTGGTATGGAGCTTGGACCGGTGATGGAGTGGGATGGAGGTTTACTCGGTGGTGAGGTATGTGGTGGGCTCGGTGGAGTTGGTCCGGCCATGAATGGTCCGGTGATGGTGGTCCGGTTGTAGGTTGTGAGGCAGTTGGTTCGGTAGTGGAGTATGGTTCGGTGGTAGCATGGTAGTGGATGGAGTGTGGTGATGGTCCGGTGGAGTTTTGATTCGGCATGGCTTGGGGGTTGTTTGGTTCGGTATGACATGGAGAGGCCGGATGAAACTTGGCGTTATGAATGCCGAATGAATCTATGCCGAATGGATCAACGTGCTATGAATGCCGAATGGGGCTTTGCCGAATGAACTTTAAACCTCTTAATGCCGAATGAGCTGTTGCACTTGGGTCATGAACGAAATCATCAACTTGTATACGCTTGCTAATTGCTTCTTCTTAGCTCGGTCGTGGTAGAGACGCGCTCAACTTTGATATTCCAGTTTTGTCCAAAAATTGGGGTAACACTTTGCCCCCCAAAATATGCCTTGCGGTAGGAAGGCGTGTTTTGTAATGCCATGATCTGGATGTTCATATCCTGTTGACAACCTGTAAAGAGCTTGATATTTTATATGGCCCCAAATGACGATCGTTCGGGATCGAGCTATTTGGGATGAAGCGCGGCCGTTCATGGTCAAGCGCCTAACTTCAAATGACGACCGTTCGCGATCGAGTCATTCGAGGTGAAGTGCGACCCTGCGCGGTCAAGCGCGTAAATCCGTGCGTCGATCGTTCGGGATCGAGTCATCTGCAGTGAAATGTGACCGTTCAAGGTCAAGCGCTTTACTTCAAATGACGACCGTTCGGGATCGAGTCATTCGAGGTAAAGTGCGACAGTGCGCGGTCGAGTGGGGACCGTTCAAGGTCAAGCGCTTAACTTCAAATGACGATCGTTCGTGATCGAGTCATTCGAGGTAAAGTGCGACAGTGCGCGGTCGAGTCTGTAAGTCCACGCGTCAATCGTTCGAGACCGAGCTATTTGTGATGAAATGTGACCGTTCAAGGTCAAGCGCCCAACTTCAAATGACGATCGTTCGTGATCAAGTCATTCGAGGTAAGGTGCGACAGTGTGCGGTCAAGTGGCGGTCCTTAAATGACGACCGTTCGCGATCAAGCCATTTGAGGTAAGGTGAGTTGTGGGTGGCGGACCTCAAATGACGACCGTTCGCGATCGAGCCATTTGAGGTAAGGTGAGTTGTGGGTGGCGGACCTCAAATGACGACCGTTCGCGATCGAGCCATTTGAGGTAAGGTGAGTTGTGCCGTTCGAGGCGAGTTGTGCCGTTCGAGGCGAGTTGTGCCGTTTGAGGCGAGTTGTGATCGTTCGCGATCGAGTGCCGTTCGAGGCATGTTGTGACTGTTCGAAGTCGGGTGCCGTTCGAGGCGAGTTGTGACTGTTCGAAGTCGGGTGCCGTTCGAGGCGAGTTGTGACTGTTCGAAGTCGGGTGCCGTTCGAGGCGAATGAGTGTGCCCGGGGGGGACTTAATATTATCAGTGTTGGAGTTATTGTTTGGGGAATTTTTTGAATCAAAGACTTCGGCAGTTCGTTGCCATGCAATAGGTGGTGCTCGTGGACCGTTCGCGATCCAACGGGCATACAAGTAAATAACTTTTCCATGGAATTGTAAATGTTAAAGCAATAGTACCTTACAGCAGAAATGTCCAAACAGGAAGAATTCAAATGTTCAAATCGAAACAAAAGCAAAGCAAGGATGTCAAAGTGTAAGTTCCCACCCCGAAGCAGTCAATGATCATTCAGAGCATGCCTGGAGATCGTTCGCGATCTCGTACATGTGTAAATGATTTAATTGCTTTAGTGGAAGCTTACGACTTGTTCATCGTTATTTTAATCAAGCAATCAATGGATAATCAAATGGTGCCCTGATCCAGGGTCACCTCTAGCTGATGTAGAGGGTGGTCGCTCTGGCTCCACCGCTGGAGTTCGCCTCCTCACATACTGAAGGAGCATACCGTTCCTGATAAGCCCTTCCACCTCGTCCTTCAAATGCCTACAATCATTAGTGTTATGACCATTCAATTCATGAAATACACAAAACTTATCTGATTTTCTTTCGTCAGAGGTTGGATCCCTTCGCATTGGTTTACGATACGGAACCTGCCCCTTGGTATCCTGATAAATCCGTTCCAAACTCTCATTCAGCTCTGAATGGGTGGTGAAGCGTGGTTCTCTTCGTAGCCACTTTGTCCTGTTATCATTATCCTCAGCCTTTCTTTTTCCTTTGCTAGTCTCCGCACCCTTTCCAGGTGGGTTTCCGCTCTTGATTGTGTAAACGTCATCTTCTTCCTCTCTTTCTGCACTAGCATCTTCCAAACGCAGAAACTTTTCAGCCTCGTGATAGAATTCTCCCAGATTCATAGGCGGGTCCTTGGTTAATGAATTCTTGAACTCTGTGTTACCAGCTATTCCAGATACAGCTGCCATCATGACCATAGCTGGATCTGGTCGATCCACTGATGCTGCTGCCGCATTAAATCGCGTTAGGAAGCTCCTCAAAGTCTCTCCAGTTTTCTGTTTCAAGGTTGCCAAAGTCATCACATTCTTGGGTCTCGCAATATGAACCCTGAATTGCCTCATGAATCTCTCAGTTAAATCTGCCCATGTTCCTATGGAGCCGCTCTCCAGTTGTCTAAACCATAACGCTGCAATGTCCGTCAAATACAGTGGAAAGCATCGGGCCATAACCTCCTCTGATGCCCCCAGCACTTCCATATGTCTCATATACTTCGTTAGATGGACCGTGGGGTCCGTTTTCCCGTTGTACATGTCCAATGATGGTAGCTTGAATTCTGGTGGGTTCCTAGCCATCCTGATCGCGGAAGAAAAAGGACTCCTGTTTACATCTTCCAAGTCTCTGTTTACTAAACCGCCTCTCATAGCTCTTCTAACCATCTCTGCTAATCTGTCGTTGTCTCCAAGCTGTAGTTCCCGTTCACTGTCTTCGACCTGCCCCCCAAGTCCACGGGAGTTTCCATGTGTATGCCTCCTTGGCTGAACGTTCATTCCTCTATTGCTACCAGGTGGCTCGGATGCCCCCATCTCACTTCCCGGGGTTGGATCAACATGCTCTGCGTGAGTGCCCCCTAGCTCTGGTGCAGCACCAGATGGTCCTGCTCCGTTCTGAATTCCAGCCGCTCCTTGGATCTGTGCTCCAATTTGCCCAATTTGTTGAAGTAAGTTCTGGATCATCTCTTCTTGCCTTCTCATCATGACCTCCATCTCATCCCTAGTGATGAAGATCGACGCTTGATTCCCTCTTGAGGTAGCCTCTTGACTTCCTTGGTGTTCACTTCTCTCTGGCCTTTGCCTTTTACTTGTTTGTCTCGTCATAACTCTTAGATCTGAACTCTTAGATTTTCAAATTCAACTTCTGTCCGTGTAGCGGAAGCTGGTTCTTCTCAGTGAAAGCACCAAAATGTTTGCGTGAAAAATGGCCGCAAACACCCAAAGTCGTATGAGTTGGTTGATTTTATGTTGTGTTTAGTGATTTGGGTGATTTATGCAAATATGTAAAAAGCAAGGACTAAAATGTAAAAGACACACAGATTTATAGTGGTTCGGCAAGAACGTGCCTACGTCCACTTTATATGTTATTCTCTTTTTTTCTTCAGATTACAAGTACAAAGCTTTGATTACAAGTATCTAAAGTTGTTTGAGAGTTCCTTCCAGGCTTGAGCTCTCAAACTTGTCCCCCATTGTCGTACCCCTGCCCCTCTATTTATAGAGTGAGGCTGGGGGCAGGGGTCTTGGATGTTTATAGCTGCTGATGGGCTTGGGCTGAAGTAATCTGGACTGGCAATTCTGGTTCGGCGAGCCTTCATTTGGTATGGAGCTTGGACCGGTGATGGAGTGGGATGGAGGTTTACTCGGTGGTGAGGTATGTGGTGGGCTCGGTGGAGTTGGTCCGGCCATGAATGGTCCGGTGATGGTGGTCCGGTTGTAGGTTGTGAGGCAGTTGGTTCGGTAGTGGAGTATGGTTCGGTGGTAGCATGGTAGTGGATGGAGTGTGGTGATGGTCCGGTGGAGTTTTGATTCGGCATGGCTTGGGGGTTGTTTGGTTCGGTATGACATGGAGAGGCCGGATGAAACTTGGCGTTATGAATGCCGAATGAATCTATGCCGAATGGATCAACGTGCTATGAATGCCGAATGGGGCTTTGCCGAATGAACTTTAAACCTCTTAATGCCGAATGAGCTGTTGCACTTGGGTCATGAACGAAATCATCAACTTGTATACGCTTGCTAATTGCTTCTTCTTAGCTCGGTCGTGGTAGAGACGCGCTCAACTTTGATATTCCAGTTTTGTCCAAAAATTGGGGTAACAAAACCTAAATGATATTATTTAAAGGAATAAAATATTTATTTTTCAATTCAGGATTTAAGTGGTTTAGGAAAAATAAAAGAAGAATTTTGGAATAAGTATGAAATTGGCAGTTTCAATTTAAATAAGATTTTAAATCTTAAAAATGAAGTTAAACCTGAAATTAATGGGTTTTGGAATAAAATTGAGTAAGTAAGGGAATTTATTTTTAAAATGGAGTAAATTTAGCGAAATTGATTTGGAAATTTATTTAATGTTTGAACTGTGTTTTAAAAGGGGGATGATACTATGGAATTTATAAATTGGGTTTATAAAGTGGAATAAGATATCAATGGATATGTGGAAGTATAAATTCACGATGGGAATTTATAAGGAACGAGTAATTTGTTTTAAAAATAAATAGTGGTTTATTTTTAAAGGTTGAAAGAAAAGTGTCTTTCCCTGAAAAGCCAAGTAAGTTTTCAAGCAGATTTGTAAGTTCAAGTTAAAAGTTTCAAAGTTGTTTTCAAAGAATATTTTTGAAAATTATTATTTAAGTTGTTTAAAATTTTAAAGGAAAATATTTATTAACTTAGTTATAGTAGTAATTATTTTGAAAAGTTAATTGGTATTATGGTTTAAAAAAATAATTATTGATATTTATATTTTATAAACAGGTAAATAGGCACAAGGAAGAAGTTGCAAAAAAATTTAGTCTAAGGGACAATAAGTTTGTTTTTTAGTCTCAATGACACTTTTTTGTGTAAACTGAAAATGATAGTTACATTTATCATTCTGTGATTTACACTAAAAATGTCCTTCAGCCTAAAAAACAAACTTCTTGTCCCTGAAACAAAAATTTTCTCCAACTTTTTCCTCGAGCCTAAAAACCCCTTTCATAAACTTATTTTATTTTAAATATAGTTGGGCTAAAGTTTTTCGTAACATTTATTTAAAATTTGTTTTGACTTAAGTTTTACATGTGAAATTCTTATAAAATTTCATAACTAGTATTTTAAATAATAAAGTGTTTTAAGTAGTTTTATTTTAAATATTTTTAAAGTATATATTTTTAAACAAAGTGTTTAAGGGGTTTTAATTAAAATGTTTTAAAGTATATTTATAGAATAAAGCGATTTAAATTATTTTTTAAATCTAAAGTATTTGGACTTGGTGATTTTCAGTGGGAATAAACAATATTTGGAAAATTTATTCCGTGAGAGAAATGTGGTTTGAAATCTATTTTTCAAAGGGCTGAAGAGTGAAAATATATCTTGCGAGGATATTTTGAAATAAATAATTTGGAAAATTATTTAAATCTGATGATTGTTTGTGAATGTTATTTGATAGTTAAATAACCAACTATTAATAGTGGCCAATGCGCTAATCGTTTTGAAGAGATCGGGATCAGGATTTATTTCCCGAAAACCACTTTGATCTGGATTGAACGTTTCCGTGAAGAAGACAAGAGCTTGGAGTTGAAGATGGAGCAGTGAAGTGCAAGGCCTAATCGCTACTAATTTTGAGGTTGATTCAAAAATGGATGTAGTAGGAATAGTGCCTTCGGTTTCTGTTCGAACCCGGAACGGACTTGTAAGGATGAATACTATCAGAATATCATCAGGAGGACGGTGAGTATTCTAAGTGAAGTGTGCTAAAAAGGTAATGCATAGCCTCATCAACCGGGAATGGCTAAAATAGGGGAAGTGCCCACAAGGCTAAGTGGCTAGCAATCAATTAGGGTAAGATCACCCCTATCTAGATGTCCCTTTATTTCGGCTGTGCGGGCGGTTGCTGATCCCGACCGTGGGGTGAACTTATTCGTACTATCCAGTAAGAGGTAGCTCCGGTCTTGTGATGCAGGGAATCAGGTGGATCTTCGGTACGATGATCTAGACCACGTATTGTGATGAGCGGTATACCAGTAGCCCTGCCATTGATGGAAATTCATTTTTCTCTACGTGCTTTTACGGTTTTGTTTGTATTCTATTATGTTGGAATTTAATAATGTAACAATTTCGGATATTTGAATAAGTATTTGTACTTAGACACTATTACAATATCGGAGGATTTTATAAGGAATGTTTTGGCTATCGTAAGGTAAAAATCCGACATGTTTATTTGTGGCGCTGTCTTAGGAGATGCTTTTGGTTTCAAATGAATTTTGAACTTTAATAATTCAATTGAGTGTGTTTTCACACGCTGGTTTTTCAGAATGACTTGGGTGTTAGTTCACTATAATGCTCGGGTCATACCGAGTATTATAGAGTACAGATTCTGGATGGAATGCTGTGGAGCTCAGGAGACGAGCTAGATGGCGAGACGTACCTCCGTACTTGATTATTATTCCGCTGTGTATTCAGTTATGAGGACAAGTTTATATAACTGTCCAGCATATGGCTATTGATTGTGTGATTGATTTGAGTTGTACTCTGATGATGTAATGTATAAATTAGTACAGATCTCTTGGTGTTTTAAATATGTTGTTACATATTATATTTATTCCGCTGCGATTGTGAGATTCTGATAGTGTTTGTTTTCTCTTCTTCTACCTCCTTCTTCTTTACCTTACGGTCTGGTTTTCCGGCAATCGATAATTTCGGGTGTCGAAAAATTGGGTCATGACATTTTTGTATCAGAGCAGAAGGTTAAGCGAGAACCTTGGCTCTGATGGGGATTACTCATTGGAAATAGAGTCCGTAAGTGCTCTAGAATGATTTTTAGTGTATTAATAGATATGAGCATGTATTTGTTAGTGAATAAAAAAAATTGTTTTTATATTGTGTTGACTTATCGATTGAGTGTTTATGGATTCTGGTCGATGTGTGGGACGCTGTGTCATCGATAGGGGTTTCTAAACTCTTGAACAAGATAAACCGACATGGTATTGTTTTAAAATAGGGTAAATGAAAAAATTTTACCCAAACTATTTTTGTATATAAAGGAAATATTTTTTTGTAAATTATTATAGTTATATATGGTTGCTTGGTTGTTAGAAGATGATAACACTAAATTATTATCATTGTTAAGTGGAAATTGAATAAGAACTTGAAATTATAAACTAAAGTTAAGGAAATAATTATATAACAAAATGGAATTTGTAATGTAGATTATAAATGTAATTTATAAATTGAAATAAAATTCCAAAGTAATGTTTAAATATAGGTTGGAAGGATTTGAAATTTGAAATTTTGGGAAAGGTTTAATGGTTTGAAAATGGTTTTCAAAAGGTTTTGGAGAAATAATAGTGATATTATTATGGAAATATTTTTGAATTGGATTTGAAATCTAGTGGGATTTGAATTTAAAAATACTGAAAATTTTTAAAAGAGGTAAAAGCACTGAACTCTTTTCGGTCGCTGGAAAAAAATGTCGGTGATGACTGCAACATCATCGATGTTCATTTTCGAGTTCCAAAAGAGGAATTGCTGCCAAAATGTTTTAAATTGGAGTTGTTTGTGAAGCTGGGTTTGGTTTTAAAATTCAAAGGATAATTTGATATGCAAATGAATTTTGTATATAAAATTGATTATAAAAGAAATGATTTTGGAATGTTGAGTAATTGTTTAAAAGACTCTGGAATCGTATTTAAAATGTTTGTAGAGATATAAATGGGTTTGACAGCTAGCAAAATTTGAAATTTTCTAGAATAGGAAAAATTTAACCTGAAGAAAGGCTAAGAAAAAGTAAGTGTGACACCCAAATAAGTTGGAAGGTAAGCTAATTAATTAAAGTGAATTAAAAAAGTTAGCAAACAGAAGGTAATCAAATTGGAGAACTTATAGAAGCCTGAAATTTGAATTAAATTAAAATGTAACTAAACCAAGTTAAATAAAAAGTGAATGTTGAGGAAATAAATCTAAGTAGGTTAAATAAAATAAGTTATTGAAAATAAATTTATTAGTTGGAAATGAATATGTGAATGAATTTAAACTTGTAAGCAAATGGAATTGAAATCGAATGTTGGAATTAAGTTTGAATGAAAAATTAGTCATGTTGGACTAAACAAAACAAAGTATTGAAATTAAAATCGGTAAGTAAACTAATTGATTTAAATGGTAAGCCAACAAATTGAAATTGAATATGGGGATGATATTTAATTTAAATTGTGCAAAGTAAAGTGAAGTTATAGAATTAATTTGAAGTGGGCCAAAAATAATATAAGTTGGAAATAAAAATGGATTGAGATAAGATGAATAGAATTTAATGTTTAAAATTGGAAGGTAAATTGAATTAAAATGGAAATTGTAAAGGCAAAGTGAATAGAAATGAATATAACTTCAGCAGTGAAGTAAAAAAAATGAATATAAGAAGTGAATGAAATATTTATATTGAACTTAAGAAGAAATGATAATCTTAAGTAAAATTTGATACTGGAAAATATTCTATGTGAATGTTGAATGAACGATAAGTAAAGTTGTGAAATGTGTTAATTGTGAACAAGTAAATAGAAATCAAAAAAATGTGAATAAAAGAGAATTGGTAAAGCTAATAATCAATTGAGATAAATATGTAGGATGTACGCATACTATTTTATTCGCATAGCAATTTGATGCAGATTCGAGCACAGAATTTTGAGATAGTTATATCAATCCGAATTGGGATTTTTCACTCGATTTTCGACGGCGAACCCGGGATATGGATTTTTTGATTGATTTTGCAAATTTTATATCATAGTTTATGGCTATGCAAAGAGAATGACGGTTTCTGATCAAGAAACTAGATCTGTGTCCGCACTAGGAAGTTGGATGGACGATACTAATTCGAAAGTGAAATTGTATGATCGAGTGAGAGACCGAATTTGGTATTGCATACGGATGATATATGTGCATCGTATGGACTTGAATGAAATAGATATTGAAACTTTTATAAAGAAATGTATTAAATGATTTTGAAAGCTGTAATTTGATATTATTGAAGTACGATATAAAGATGTTTTGAAAGGAAATTTGGATATTTGATTTCAAAAGATAAATTGAATTGCTCAACAAAAGGTATGTATTTAAATTTCTGTATGAAATTTGATAATTTTCTGGTCTAGCCACTTGGCTTTTTGTTTTATTTTGAAATCTAGAGGCCCATAGAGGCATTTTGTAGTTGTACCATTCTAGCTGCGCAAAGGAAACTCGGGCAAAAAAATTTGAAAATTTAGGAAGTTAGAAATTTTTTGATAATTTAAAATTTAGGTTATCAAAATTTGTATGGTTGCGTAAACAGTATTGTTTGGAAACCATGGATAAGTTTGGAAAGTTAGTAAGGGTGTTGGGGTGTCTTTAATAAAAAGATTGTTTTGGTAAATCGTTGAAAAACTGTTTAGTTTTGGAAAGTTGTTTGGAACTATTGGTTTTAGGAAAATAGTAAACGGGTTATGTACCATTCTTCTTAACAAGTAATTTCGAGGACGAAATTATTTTAAGGGGGGTGGAATGTGACGATTCGGAATTTCTGGATATTTGAAATTCAAATATTTAATTGATTTTAAATATTTGAAATTTAGTTTAACTTAAATTTCAAATATCGCTATTTATTTGGGCAATTAAATTATTGAATTAAATTATTGAAAGTTTAAAATATTGAATCTTCAGTTTTATGCTTGTTAAAAATATTTTAAGGGCTTGGAAAATTTATATTTATAATACTGGAAATAATAGAAGTTTTAAATTTGAATTTGAAAATGTTTTGTTTCGTTTTAAAAAAAAATATACTTTAAATTGTTTTTAAAAATAGCCTTCCGATGTACAGTCTCGGAATTCGACGAAACCAGTTCCATTGGATCGTAATAATGTATTATTATCGGATTTAAATTTTCGTAGCATTCGAAGTTGTCATGTGATCGTACGGTAGATAAACGCGCTAAAATCTATATCAAAAATTAAATATAATAACCAGTACAAAAAGCTATCTTCCATATACAATCGAATTAGGACTCAAAACCTTTTCCACTACGTTCGGAATAGGGGTTTAACATTATAAACGCCCGACGGCACGCCTCGATTGAAAATCGAGATTGTAAGTTGTGGAAA
The DNA here is from genome assembly GCA_030765085.1 of Allium cepa. Taxonomy (NCBI): domain Eukaryota; kingdom Viridiplantae; phylum Streptophyta; class Magnoliopsida; order Asparagales; family Amaryllidaceae; genus Allium; species Allium cepa. The sequence goes on along the minus strand of CM060944.1, from coordinate 497,202,323 downwards.
TCGAGACGATTTGAATTTGAATTTAAATTTAAATTTAAATAATTGTAATTGCATTGAAATACTGTGCCCTAGCAAACACATAAAAGAAATTTTTAAACATGTGTCCTCTCTAGTCTAACACGCGTATCTTCATTCTCAAATTATAAAAAAAAATCTTAGCCGAGCTCTTGAAGAAAAAAAAGAGGATCACGAAACCGTTCTTCTCCCCTTTTAAGTTTCAAAGCGCCCATTCTAATTCTTCCCCTCCTCTGTTCTTTTTGAAAGTCGGGAGTAATTGATAGGATCGTGTAATATGGAATAGCTATATGGTTAATATATATATATATATATATATGGTAAGTAAAAATCGCACCAAGATTTTATACTGGTTCGGATCACTTGTCCTACGTCCAGTCCCTAAGCTTCACTTAGGTATTCACTAACTACAAAACCCTCTCTTAACCCGGAGGAATAGGTTCACAACTTACCCGAACAACCGAATGGGATTTCTTTGCCTCAAACTACCTAAGAGGACTTCAAACCCCAATGCTAAACAAGTTTTGACTAGTTGTGTTCTTTATAACACGAATGAGTCTAATGTAGTACAATGTTCCTATAATCTTATCCTCAAGAATATGAAATATGTTTGTGAAGATTAAGGAATTATGAATTTGCTATGAATCAAATATATTAAATATAAACAGTGATTCAAGCAAAGAGAGTAGTGATTGCTTTGATAATGTTTAGAAAATATGATCAAGAAATAGATAGATTAGAGTAAGAGAATTCGATATCTTGAATGATGTTTGAATCATGTATTTATAGTTGTAAAAAGGATGCATGTATTGTCAAGGGTTGTAGATAAGAGAAGCTTCCATTTCTATTGAGGAATGGTCGCAACTCTTGGGAAGAAGAAGGTGTCCTTTCATGCAAAATTCTCAGGTTCAAATTCAGTCGACTGTGCAGGAATTTCAGTCGACTGAAATTATAGTAGGAATCTTTCTGGAAAATTTTCAGTCGACTGTGCAGAAAATTTAGTCGACTGAAACTGTGCATATTTGTACATGTTTGCCAGTTCAGTCGACTGGTAAATTCAGTTCAGTCGACTGACATATGAATTTATGCATTATGAAGAATTGAAGTATGCTCAGTGAAAAATTGAAGTATAATGAATGTGTTCTTGTGTTTGTGCAACTCTTGAGGATAGATTTTAACAAATAAACCTATATATATAAAAATCATACTCAAGTTTATATTTTATTGATCTTCCTCTATCTTGCATATATTTCTTCCTTTATACATTGTCATTGATCAAAAATCTTCGTGTATCAACATTCTCCCCCTTTTTGATTGATGACAATACTTGATTTTCTAAAGATATTTAAACTTTCTCCCCCTGAATGTGTACATCTATCTTTCCTACAAAAACAAAGTTAGTACCATAGATTTTCTCCCCCTTTGTCATCGACAAAAAGGAAGTAATAACCGCAGTTGCATGGAATTAAAAGAATCAGTTTAAGCAAGAATGAATCTTAGAATTGCATAAAAAAATGCATAAAATATAATAGTTCAAATGTCATAGTTGCAAGAAACATAATAGAACAATAACTCAAATAAATTACTGATCCTTATCCCAATCGTAAGAACCTTCTCTGTCTCCTGGTTCTCTAATGATTGGTCCTCCTGATGATGGTCGATAAGGTCTTCCTCCTTGTCCACCACTAGCTCCGCTTGTGCTGCTACTGGTATGCTCCTCGGATGACATCCATGTAAATGTTGGTGCAGGACGCTTGCCACGAGATGTTGAAGCGGTAGTAGTGCTTGAGCATGAGATAGCGTCCCAAAGCTTATTAAAAAATCCTTTGATTTGTCAAGCTTTTTATCCACCTTTTTAAGACGATTATCAAGAATTTGTTGATTTCTTGATAATATTCCTAAGGATTGGTTGGTAGAGTAGGTCGGGTCAACAAGACGAATTTCATCTTCTTGTTCAAAATGTTCTTCGGGTTGAGGTGGCAGAGGTTGTTGTTGTTGCTCTTGACGCCTAGCTTCCCATTCGGCAAGTGATATAAATCGAGGAGGTCGAGTAGGGAGTTGCATAAGGCTTATGGTCCGATGGTTTATTTGATGGACCATTGTGTTTTCTGAATCCGGTAATGGTGTATCAACATTGAGGAGAAGGCGCATGATATATTCTCCAAAGTAAATTGTGTGCATTTTACCATTATGAAACGAGAGAAACTCATCAAGGATTAATTGTACCCAATTGACTTTAATATTGCCAAAGATGGCATATAAAGCTCGATAGTTAATTGGGTAAACGATTTCATATGAGCCCGTGCGAGGAGTGATCGTTCTCATTAGAGTTTTATGTAGAATTCTTGCTCGAGGATGAAGAGAAGTAGATTTCAAATCTTGGAAATTTATATTATCATCCATAAATTGGTGATTTATGTTATCACGAATTTGTGGATTGAATTCTATTTCTTCTAGTTTCCTTCCGATATTAGTTGACCCTAAAATGTGAGCTATTCGATCCAAAGAAAACCAAACCTTCTTTCCGCAGACCATGCTCCAAACACTGTCGTTTGGATTCCTTGGAGTTTGGTGTCCAAGATTGAGATTTGCGTAGAACAATTTGACCATAATATGATTTATGGCAATGTCATTCCGTTTCAAATCAAGAAGAGGAGTTAAGCCTGCTCGATCAGTGAGCTCTTGGAAAATGTAGGTGTGAAGACTTTGGAAATCTACAAATGAATGCTCGAAAATTCTTGAGTTCTTCATCTTGTTCCATCGGGTTATCGCGACTTCATCATATAGCCATTGAGCAATTTGAGCATCAATGGGCTCGGAGGATGAAGAGGATGAAGCTCTAGATCGTTTTGGTGCCATTTGCTTTTGATTTGAGGGAGATTGGAAGTATTTGAGATTTAGGGTTTTGGGGAAATTTGGGGAAGAAGATGTAAAAAGTGATTTTGGAAGTGAAAATTTGATGTATATAAAGGGAATTTTACCTGGAAAAGGCCGTTCAGTCGACTGAATTATAGACCGAAAGTTTGTAGGTTTGAATTCAGTCGACTGAACAGAGATTTTAGTCGACTGAATATTTTCCCGAGAGTTTCTGTTAAGTTTCAGTCGACTGTGCAGAAATATTTAGCCGACTGAAAATATGAAAAAAATGTTTTCTGTGTACATTCAGTCGACTGGGCTTATAAGTTCAGTCGACTGAGTCATGTACTTTTGTTGTTTCAGGTTCTTTTTGAATTTAAACAATTTATTTTAAGAAAAATAGTTACAAATAATATATTTCAAATTGAATTATTTCTTTTTCATTCTTCATGTAATTTCTATCCCATGAATTCGGACTATATTGTGGTGTCTTAGGAGACATCCATGGATTGACGGGATCATTTGGTGTACGATAAGATGAAGATGGATCAAATGAACTGACGGGTCGAGGTAGGGGCTCAGCCACTTCGTTCTTCTTTGATCCACAGAAACGTAAGCCAATTTGCTCTAGGAAGTTCAAACGTCTAGCTGTAATCTTTTGCTTGAAGTATAGTTCTCGTTGAAGGTCAATCTGTTGTTGTTGAAGTGATGAATCTCATCAATCTTTCTTTTCGTGTCCGGAGAAATAAAAAGTCCGCGCTTAGCCTTTTTGGTTTCTGGAGTGTAACCAGTATGATAATTTTTCCAATTATACATCGGCTCATGTGGTGGTGTTGGTGTGGGAAATTTTGGTGATGTTGGAGAGTTTTTGCTTGACAATGTGATGTTGATTGGAGAGTAGGAGTTGTTAGACGACATTTTGAGTTTGTTTAAGTTTTTAATTGTAAAATTTAGATGTTTTAAAAACTAAATTTGTTTAAGAATTTATAATAGATTTTGAGTAAACAATTAATGGTTATTGTTTAGCTAAGATTTGTAACCACATAAATATTCAATGATTAAGGAAAACTTTGTTAAAAATGTAAGGATGTTATTAATAAATCAGTTAAAAAATGTGAGGATTATAATATAGCTGAAAATAACTCTTTGATTTATATTCAGTCGACTGAAAAAAAAATTTAGTCGACTGAAATATGTATATATCTATTGTAAATTTAATTTATATCGTTAAAGGATATTATCCCTAATTCTCGTCGAAGTTTTATGAAGGAATTTTCTAATAAGGGTTTAGTAAATATATCGGCAATTTGATTTTCGGTAGAAATATGTTCTAGATTAATTATACCTTTTTCGATATTGTCACGTAAAAAATGGTGATGAATATCTATATGTTTTGTACGAGAGTGATTAACTGGATTTTTAGATAAGTTTATTGTACTAGTGTTATCACAATATATTGTAGAATTTGTTAAATTTATATTAAAATCTTTGAGTGTTTGTTGCATGTATATAACTTGAGTACAAGCTAATGCGGCTGATATATATTCTGCTTCGCAGGTGGAAAGAGAGACGCAATTTTGTTTCTTACTAAACCATGATACAAGTGATTTTCCAATAAAATGACATGTACCACTTGTACTTTTTCTATCTGTTCGAGATCCACCAAAATCAGCATCACTGAATGATACTAATTCAAATGTACACTCTTTTGGATAAAAAAGTCCAAAGTCTTTAGTGTAGTTAAGATATCGTATAATTCGTTTAACTGCTCTTAAATGTGATTCTTTAGAATTAGATTGAAAACGTGCACATAAGCATACACTCATCATTATGTCTGGTCTACTTGCGGTTAAGTAAAGTAAGGAGCCTATCATACTTCTATATAATTTTTGATCTACACTTTTGCCATTGTCATCTCGATCGAGATGAGTAGTAGTACTCATAGGAGTAGGTTTAGCTGAAGTGTTTTCCATTCCAAAACGTTTAATTAAGTTTGTACAATATTTCTCTTGGTTTATAAAAATTCCATTTGATAATTGTTTTATTTGAAGTCCAAGAAAGTATGATAATTCTCCCATATGAGACATCTCAAATTCTTTAGTCATTATATTTGAAAATTCTTTGCATAAATTTTCATTTGTTGACCCAAATATAATATCATCTACATATATTTGAATTATTAAAATGTCTTTTGAAGTATTTTTAATAAAGAGAGTTTGATCGACTTTTCCAATTTTAAATCCCGAATTTAATAAATAACTTTTAAGTCTTTCATACCAAGCACGAGGTGCTTGTTTAAGACCATATAGTGCTTTCTTTAATTTATAGACATGATCTGGATATTTTTCGTGTATAAATAAAGGAGGTTGTTCTACATATACATTTTCTTTAATAAAACCATTTAAAAATGCACTTTTCACATCCATCTGATAGAGTTTGAAATTGTGAAAACATGCAAAAGCTAAAAGTATACGAATTGCTTCAAGTCTTGCGACGGGAGCAAATGTTTCTTCAAAATCAATACCTTCCTCTTGATTATATCCTTGTGCTACTAGTCTAGCTTTATTTCTTGTTATATTACCTAATTCATCTACTTTATTTTTGTAAATCCATTTTGTTCCTATTACTGATTGATTATTAGGACGGGGAACTAATTTCCAAACGTCGTTACGTTCAAATTGATTTAATTCTTCTTGCATAGCAATAATCCAATAATCATCTGTTGATGCTTCTTTAGGATTTTTAGGTTCTGTTGATGAAATGAACGCTACATGACCCATTTGATTTAGTTGATTTCTTGTTCTAACTTGAGAATTTATTTCTCCTATAATATTTTGAGTTGGATGATCTCGTAATATTCTAGGAGGGGATCTTAAATTATTATTTTCAAGATTTGTTTCTTCTATATTTATTAATTCTTCATCATCTTTTATACTTAAATTTCTATTGAAATTTTCATCAAAAGATATATGTAAGGTTTCTTCAATTATGTTTGTATGTTTATTAAATACTCGATATGCTTTACTTCGTTCTGAGTATCCTACGAAAACTCCTTCGTTAGCTTTTGGATCAAATTTTCCTAATTGATCTTTTGTATTTAAAATGAAACATTTTGATCCAAATACTTTAAAATACGATATATTTGGCTTTTTGTTATTAAATAGTTCATAAGAAGTATTTTTAGTTAGTGGTCTAATTGATATCCTATTTAATACGTAACATGCAGTAGCAACGGCTTCTGCCCAAAAATGTTTTGGTAAGGAACTTCCATTTAATAATGTTCTTGCGCATTCTTGTAATGTTCTATTCTTTCTTTCTACAACTCCATTTTGTTGAGGAGTTCTAGGAAATGAAAAATTATGATTAATTCCTTTCTTTTTACAAAAAAGTTTCAAAATCCTCGTTTTCGAATTCTCCTCCATGATCACTTCGAATATTTTTAATTTTTAAGTCTTTAGCATTTTGAATTCTTTTGACAAATGTTTTAAAATTTTCAAAAGTATCACTTTTATTTTTCATAAAAATAGTCCATGTATATCTTGAGAAATCATCAACTATTAAATACGTATCGATTATGATTAATGGATTGAACTTGTGTTGGTCCAAATAAATCCATATGTAGTAATTCTAATGGTTGTGAAGTCGAAATAATTTTCTTAGATTTGAAAGATGATTTTGTTAATTTACCTTTTTGGCAATCATCACAAAGATTATTTATTTTAAAGTTTATCTTGGGTAGACCTCTTATTAAATCATTTTTAGAAAGTTTTCTAATAGTTTTAAAATTTATATGACAAAATCTTTTGTGCCATAACCAAGGATCATTGTCTTTGGCAAGTAGACACATACTTGTATTATGATTAATATTCATATTTAAAACGTAAATATTTCTATCTCTATTTCCTTCAAAAACAAGATTTTGGTTTTGATCAAAAATACTACATTTATTATCCGAAAAAATTATTTTAAAGCCTTTGTCACATAGTTGACTTATGCTAAGTAGATTATGTTTTAAATTTTTAACTAATGAAACATTTGTTATAAAAGGTAATTTTGATGTACCGTAATTGTTCACATCTCCTTTGCCAATGATATAGCCTTGTCTCCGAAGGTAACCGAGCCACCATCAAAGTATGTTATGTTTGTAAGCATATCTTTGTCTCCGGTCATGTGTTTTGAACAACCACTATCTAATATCCATTTTTTCTTTTTGAGTGGGACCTGAAAATAGATATGAAATTATTGGTACCCACCTTTTAATAGGGTCCTAAAGAAAAATTAGAGTTTAGGAAACCAAACCCAATTTGGTTTAGTATCCTTTTTATAAATATAGTTTTTATTATGGTGAACATTATCTATAAATGTTTTAATATATTTATTCCTAATTAAAATATTGTTAGTCTTTGGAATCCAAATTTTGATTATCTCGGTTTCTACTTTTGTTTGAATAGATTCTTGAAGTAATATTTGTTGTTTTGAATTTTTAAAATTTTTATTTTTAGAAATTTTTACTTCCTTTTTATATCCTAATCCATGTTTGTTTGAAGAGGATTGAGAATTTTCTAAAATTTTAGATAAATTTTCTCTTCCTTTATTAAAGTTAGAAACATTTTTAGTAATGTTATCTAATCTAGCTTGAAGACCATTGTTTTCTAACTCAACTTGTCTAATTTTTGTTTTTAACTCATGATTTTAAGAAGTAATTATATCATTCTTAGTCTTTTGAGTTTCAATTTCTTGACTTAAAAGTGATAATTGAGTTTCTGAGTTTGAATAAGATTCTTGAACTTTTTCAAGTTCTTCTTCAAGAATTTTCTTTTCATCATGTAACATATCTCTTTCAAACTCAGCTTTGTTTTGATTTTCACGAATTTCCTTAATTTTCTTTTTAAGACTTTTTATTGTGCTTAAAAGTTCAGTGTTTACTTCAATTAAATCATCGAAAGTTAAATTGCTTACCTCAGACTCTTGAGCCATGAAGCATACATTTGCTTGTTCATTGTCGCTATCACTATCACTTTCAGATGAAGATGAATCTGAATCATCCCATGTTACAGAGAATGCATTCTTTTTGAATTTATCTTTTTTGTTTTTGTTGTTGAAACTTTTCTGATTTTCCTTCTTTTGTTCTTGGCAATCCTTTTGCATGTGTCCTTTCTTGTGACAATTAAAGCATTCTATATTTGAGGAAGGAGGTTTACTCATGAAATTCTTTTTGAATCCGTTTTTGTTCCCTTTTCTAAATTTTAAGAATTTTTTGAAATTCTTGGCTATGAATGCTAAATCCTTATCTTCTGATTATGAATCTTCTTTTTCCGCGTGAAAAGCAACATTCTTTCCTTCTTGAGCTTGATCTTTCTTAGCTTGCATATTGACTTCATATGACATGAGATTTCCAATTAATTCTTCTGGTTTCATTGAAGATAGATCGTTTGCTTCCTCGATTGCTAGCACCTTTCTTTCCCATTCATCAGTGAGTGAATTTAGAACTTTAGATACAATATCGAAATCCGTAAACTTTTCTCCCAATCTGATTAAGGCATGATGAATGTCTTGAAATCTTGAATACATGTCATTGATGGATTCATTTTGTCGCATTCTAAAGTTTTGGAATTGATTCTTTAGCATGGAGATCTTTGTTTGTTTGACCTTGTTAGTGCCTTCGTGTATGGTTCTAAGTGTCTCCCATATCTGATGTGCAGTAGTACATATGCTAACTCGGTTGAATTCATTTCTATCCAAGGCGCAAAATAGCATATTCATTGCTTTGGCATTTGCACTAGCTTCATTCTTCTGAGTTTGTGTCCATGTAGGATATTCGGTTGTGGGTACAACGAACTCTACTTGAGTGGCGTTCCATGCTTCGAAGCTAGTTGCTTGCATATAAATCCTCATCCTTGTAGCCCATTAGTTATAGTTAAGTCCATTGAAAAGAGGGGGTCTTTGAGTAGATTGTCCTTCGGCAAATGTAGAGTTATAGGCAGAAGTTGTACTTGTACTTGCGTTATTTTCCATATTATCAATATGTCTAATAACGGTGTTATGGTTATAGGACGACCAGGCTCTGATACCAATTGAAAGTCGGGAGTAATTGATAGGATCGTGTAATATGGAATAGCTATATGGTTAATATATATATATATATATATATATGGTAAGTAAAAATCGCACCAAGATTTTATACTGGTTCGAATCACTTGTCCTACGTCCAGTCCCTAAGCTTCACTTAGGTATTCACTAACTACAAAACCCTCTCTTAACCCGGAGGAATAGGTTCACAACTTACCCGAACAACCGAACGGGATTTCTTTGCCTCAAACTACCTAAGAGGACTTCAAACCTCAATGCTAAACAAGTTTTGACTAGTTGTGTTCTTTATAACACGAATGAGTCTAATGTAGTACAATGTTCCTATAATCTTATCCTCAAGAATATGAAATATGTTTGTGAAGATTAAGGAATTATGAGTTTTCTATGAATCAAATATATTAAATATAAACAGTGATTCAAGCAAAGAGAGTAGTGATTGCTTTGATAATGTTTAGAAAATATGATCAAGAAATAGATAGATTAGAGTAAGAGAATTCGATATCTTGAATGATGTTTGAATCATGTATTTATAGTTGTAAAAAGGATGCATGTATTGTCAAGGGTTGTAGATAAGAGAAGCTTCCATTTCTATTGAGGAATGGTCGCAACTCTTGGGAAGAAGAAGGTGTCCTTTCATGCAAAATTCTCAGGTTCAAATTCAGTCGACTGTGCAGGAATTTCAGTCGACTGAAATTATAGTAGGAATCTTTCTGGAAAATTTTCAGTCGACTGTGCAGAAAATTTAGTCGACTGAAACTGTGCATATTTGTACATGTTTGCCAGTTCAGTCGACTGGTAAATTCAGTTCAGTCGACTGACATATGAATTTATGCATTATGAAGAATTGAAGTATGCTTAGTGAAAAATTGAAGTATAATGAATGTGTTCTTGTGTTTGTGCAACTCTTGAGGATAGATTTTAACAAATAAACCTATATATATAAAAATCATACTCAAGTTTATATTTTATTGATCTTCCTCTATCTTGCATATATTTCTTCCTTTATACATTGTCATTGATAAAAAATCTTCGTGTATCAACACTTTTTGAACCATATTCAAAGAAGAGTGACCGATCGAGTTCATGTCGCAGTGAATCGAGTCGGCAAGTCACGAGTTGGAAATCGTGATGCCTGCAATCGCAATGGTTCATGTTCGAGTTTCGCGAGGGCTAGGAGGGAAGCTTGGGATAGCGATGACATCAATATATGGTCGTGGATTTGCAGTTGCGTGGCTGCGTTTCTCTGGTGGCAAACCCGCACGTGCTCACGCATGCGAGGAGGTGGAGGAGGCAAGGCAAAGGCGGTAGCATCGCGAGCTCATCGTGGTATGAATTGGGGATTTCTCGTCAGGGCTGCTATTGATGGTGATGCGTTGCATCGGACAGCAGTGATGGTAGAGCTTGGCCGCGAGAGTGCTCGAATCGATCAAGTCAGAGAGGTATGCGTAGTTTTCACCTCTTTAATTTAATATGATGATATGCGTGCATATGAATGTCTACAGATAAAATATTTCTATTTTGTTAAAGTTTTTATACATAAGTATATTCAGATTAGAAGGAAGGAAATTTTTACAGTAAAGAAGATATCCATTTTTGAAAAAGAAGAATGTTTACACATGCCTATTTTTAACCTGATATATATGTACATAGGTAATCAGAAAGAAAAATAGGAAAGGTTTTTGAAGAACATATTTGGAAATTTTATCAAAAAATTGATTAACTGAAATTTATATAAATCATTTTATAAATGTATGTGATTTCAAAGAAAAATAAATATACATATTCATATTTTAATCTACTAGTTATTTCAAAATAATGTGGTTAGGGTAATTAATTTATTAACAAACTTATTTAATATTTTAGTAGCTAAAAATATTTTATTAAAAAGGAAATTAGTTCAGAATTTAATTATTAGTTAAAATAAAATCATTGGTTAATTAAATTTATCAAATGGGAATTTAATTTTTCGATTTATTCGAATATTAATAAAAAAACATCTAATGTTATACAAGGTCTTAAATCGGGGGAAGACAAGCCGGTTTGGATCAGATCTGCAAATTAAATCTAAGGTGAGTTAATCTCACTCAATTGGATGCCGTTTAAATTTAAATAGAAAATTTTAAATTATTGATTGATTGCTTGAAATATCTGGATGTGATAGTATATATATAGTATACATTGGAGTGATCGATTTCCTGCATTATATAGCGGATGAGACCCTATGCGCCCTGCATAATAGCAGATGACACCATATACCACGATATTCCACCTCGAAGTGCAATTGGTATTTTATATTGTGCTAACATCCGTGGATGCAGGAAAACAGGCTGGAGGGATCCAACTGGATTCCTCAAAAATATTTAGATTATTTAAATATTATGTGTTATGATTTATTGGATAATCTGTGATAGATTACGTTGGTAACTGGAAATAACGGATGTTATGCTATGATTGAATATATTTGGGTATACTGAGTTATCAAAAATGTATAGATTGGATTTTTGAAGGGGAAATAAAAGAGAGAATTTTTAAGTAAAATAATTATAGAGAATTTGGATAAATTAAAGAATGATTTAGAAAAAGATAAAAGTTGATTTTTAAATTCTAATAAATAAATTCCAAAGTATGGGAAAGGAGATTTTTGAATAAATGGGAATAAATGAAGTTTTAAAACTTAAGTGATATTACTTAAAGGAATAAAAGATTTATTTGTCAATTCAGGATTTAAGTGGTTTAGGAAAAATAAAAGAAGAATTTTGGAATAAATATGAAATTGGTAGTTTCAATTTAAATAAGATTTTAAATCTTAATAATGAAGTTAAATATGAAATTAATGGGTTTTGAAATAAAATTGAGTAAGCAAAGGAATTTATTTTTAAAATGGAGAAATTTTGGGAAATCAATGTGGAAATTTATTTAATGTTTGAAAGTGTGTTTTAAAAGGGAGATGCTATGGAATTTATAAACTGGGTTTATGAAGTGAAATAAGATATCAGTGGATATTTGGAAGTATAAATTCACGAACAGAATTTATAAGGAATGGGTAATTTGTTTTAAAAATAAACGGTGGTTTATTTTTAAAGGTGTGGAAGGAAAGTGTCATTCCCTGAAAAGCCTAGTACGCTTTCAAGCAAATTTGTAAGTTTAAGTTAAAAAATTTAAAGTTGTTTTAAATGAATGTTTTTGAAAATTATTATTAAAGTTGTTTAAAATTTTAAAGGTAAATATTTATTACATTAGTTATAGTAATAATTATTTTGAAAAGTTAATTGGTATTATGGTTTAAAAAGATAATTATTAATATTTTTATTTTATAAAGTAGTTTTATTTTAAATATAGTTTGGCTAAAATTTTTCGTAACTTTTATTTTTAAAAAAAATTGACTTAAGTTTTACATGTGAAATTAGTATAAAATTCATAACTAGTATTTTAAATAATAAAGTGTTTAAGTAGTTTTATTTTAAATATTTTTAAAGTATATATTTTTGAACAAAGTGTTTAAGTTGTTTTAGTTTAAATGTTTTAAAGTATATTTATAGAATAAAGCGATTTAAATTATTTTTTAAATCTATAGTATTTGGACTTGGTGATTTTCAGTGGGAATAAACAATATTTGAAAATTTTATTCCGTGGGAGAAATGTGGTTTGAAATCTATTTTCGAAGGGTTGAAGAGTGGAAATATATCTTGCGATGATATTTTGAAATAAATAATTTGAAAAATTATTTAAATCTGATGATTGTTTGTGAATGTTATTTGATAGTTAAATAACCAATTATCAATATTGGCCAATGCGCTGATCATTTTGAAGAGACCGGGATCGGGATTTATTTCCTGAAAACCACTTTGATCCGGTTTGAACAATTCCGTGAAGAAGACAAGAGCTTGGAGTCAAAGATGGAGCAGTGAAGTGCAAGGGCAAATCGCTACTAATGTTGAGGGTGATTCCAAAATGAATGTAGTAGGAATGGTGCCTTCGGTTCTGTTTGAACCCAGAACAGATTTGTATGGATGAATACTATCAAAACATCGTCAGGAGGACGATGAGTATTCTAAGTGAAGTGTGCTAAAAAGGTAACGCATAGCCTCGAGCCTCATCAACCGAGAATGGCTAAAACAGGGAAGGTGCACACAAGGCTAAGTGGCTAGCAAACTGTTGAATATGCGCTTATATGATTTTTGTTTGATGATAATAAACATATATACATTCGTTTAAATGTATTTGTTAATGTACTATTTTATTTTTCATAGATTAAATAAATATTTGCTGAATAAAACTAAATACACAGAATTTGAATCCAAATAGAAATTTTATTCAAACAAATATTTATTACATTTTTGAATAGTACAAATTCAAGCTCTCACTATACATATACGATTTTGATTCTAATTACATCACAATTCAATTTACAAAAATTCCTCACTACATATCACTTACACTCATAGTTTATCTTCAACTTCATTCCAGTTAGAATCCAGCATCTGAGCAATCTGCAAAAATATTCACTAACGCAGTAAAATTGAAAAAGAAATATTTTTGCAATATAAAATAAAGTATGAATTTTGAAAATAGTTGCCTCAGTTATTTGGGTTGTTCTTATCATTTACGTTTGAATTTATCATACACGAACAATGTGACATGCACAGTGTATCACTGTAATGCCACAAGGCCGTGCACACCGATATACACTTGATAATGTTACAGGGACAGGTCAAGGTCAAACCCAAAGTAAAAGGACGGGTTCAACTCAGGTGCAATATAAATAAAATCTCGACATGAGCACAAGGTCAAACCCGAGCGTTTAGACTGGATTCAACTAAATGTACAAATCATAATAAAACAGTGCAACCCGCAGTCAATATAAATGTGCAATAATAATATGGTTGCAGTGAGGACAACGGCTCGAGGCTATAAAGCAATCAAACCAGACAAGAAGCTCCAAACAAGTTCGATCAACAAAATAGATGTTATCAAGCAACTCGAGCAATTTCAGCTACTATATGAAGTCATAGCAAACAAAATATGCAGTACATACTCGAGTGCATCAGATCAGAAGTGAAGCCAGAAGCACAAGTCGGTGCACAGACTTCAACTCATGCACTAGTCAACGGCAACAAGCTAATACATATATACAAGCAACTGAAGGCAACATGACCATATGATCAGTACGACCAAGTATCATACTCGAGAATAACTCAATTCAATTGTAAGCATATGCAACAGGACAGGGCAGTGGACAGGACTGCAACAAGTATAACTGATATATGGTGATGCAGTCAACAACTACTCAAGGCAACAGTGCAGTGCAACTACACAACTACAAGCGCGTAGAAGCAAATGATATCAAGACTCAGTACAAAACAGAGTTTCAAAAATGAAGGACAACATCAAAATTCAAGAATGCAATGCTCAAGTGGAGTTCAGGTTAAACCAACCAGAGAAGACAGTAACTGAAATCATGGAAGCATACAGAAGTCAACAAGGAAATTCAATAAAGACAGTAATTGAAGTCGAGAAACAATGTACCAAAGATCAGGTGACAAGTTCGAAGTCAAAGCAGAAGTAACCAAGTTCAGTAGGAAGTTAAAAGATGAACCAGACAGTGATGCAAATAGTGAACTACAATATCGCAATGATAACAAAGTCAAAGCCTGCAGTAAAACAAGTTCGAATTCAATGCAGATGATAAACAACTCGAAGTCAAGTGATAAAATTCATGTTTAAAAAGTCAAGTGCCAAAGAAGTCAATGCCGTGTAAATCAATGCAACAGGGATGAATGAAATTCAACAGTGCAGAGATGACCAAGTCAAAAATCAAGTGTGTGCAATTTTTGAAAAAGTCAAAAGTTAAATCCAAGTAAAAGAGGAAAGTTTCTGCCGTATCAACCAAGAAAAAAATCGAACGCTGCAAAACCGTGTGTATCAAGTTGTCACGATACCAGGAAAGCAAGAATTAGGAAAGTATCGAATTGATACGAACAAATTCTAGGGTCTTAGAATTCATATAAATACATCACACCCAAGTTCATCATCGACAGGGGAGTGGAAATTCAATCAAATCCAAATATAAACCCACAATCATCATCGGTAAAATCATCGATCAATCGGAGTTCAATTGAGCATAACAGAAAAGCAAAAAGGAAAGTCACATACCAAATTGAAGTCGAACTCCAAAAGCCCTAAATTACACAAACCCTAATTGCAAGCAAAGCAAAGGAACGAGAGCGGCCGACATCATCTCAAGAAACGATCAACAAATAAAGCAAGAGAACCAAGTTCAATCGAGCAGTAATAGTCGCAATCGTCTATATTTTCTGAAAGCCCTAATTTGGACAAAGAACGAACGAAGATTAATGAGGCCGCCATTTTCTTCACAAGCTAGAGAAAAACGGGCTAGAGAAATAAAAGGGGGCTGGTGTTTTGTTTATTATAAGGGGTTTTATTTTTAATTAGGGTTTTAGTTTAAAATTGTTTTTAAGTTTGTTTTTAGATTTGAATTCTATTTTAAGGCTGTCAAATCTTGGTGAATCACCACCTAGGTTTTAGGTTGTGTCAGATTGTCTAGTTAGGATTAGTTCAGTGAGCAGGGTTTGCGAGTTTGCAAAACTCTATAGGCGGTAGCAGGGGTTGCGAGTCTGTTAGAGTGTTTGTCAGCGGGAGACTGTTTAATTCTAACAGACTGGAAATGCAGCAGTAGGCAGGGGTTGCCGAAGCTGGGTAAATTTTGTGTGTGATTTACTTTTTAGCATATTTACTTCTCTGCAGTTTAATTCGAGAAAATTTGCTATAACCCTATTCACCCCCCCCCCCCCTCCCCCTCTAGGGTTAATCTAGATCCTACAAGTGGTATCAGAGCTAGGTTTTTTTCTTTAACTCTAGAGTTATGAATCCACCAAATAATGCTTTTTTTGAGGGGCAATCTATTGCTAGGCCACCCATGTTTAATGGGAATGATTATGCTTATTGGAAAGTTAGGATGGGTATTTATCTTAGTTCTGTTGATTATGATGTTTGGGACATTATTGAAACTGGCTATAAATCTCCCACAATAACTTTTGGTGATACTGAGATTCCTAAACCTAAGGATAGGTGGGATGCTAACGATAAGAAATTAAAAACTACAAATGCTAAAGCCATGAATGCTTTGATCTGTGCTCTTGATAAGACTGAATTTAATAGAATTTCTCATTGTAAAACTGCACAGGAAATTTGGCATACTTTGGAGGTGACACATGAAGGAACTTCTCAAGTCAAGGAGTCTCGTCTAGCACTATTCAGCAATGAATACGAGAACTTTGTGATGAACAAAGACGAGAGCATAAAGGACATGTTTGGACGCTTTTCAACTTTGGTGTACAATGCTAGAGCGCTTGGGAAGGTATTCACTGAGGTAGAGCTTGTGAGGAAGGTGCAACGAGTCTAACCGATGAGCTTTGAGGCAAAAGTCATGGCAATAGAAGAATCGAAAGATCTGAGTAAACTAAGCATGGAGGAGTTGATCGGCAGCTTGATGACATATGAACTTGAGCTAAAAACAAAGGAGGAACGCAACAACTCCGAATCAAAGAAGAAGACGATTGCCTTAAAGAGCAAAGAAGAGAGCGATGAAGAAGAAGAAGATCCAATTGAAGAGCTTGCAACGGCTGTCAATAATCTTAGAAAATTGTCAAGATTCAGGCCACGCAAGAAGAAAACAAGTGGTAATGGGTCAAAAGATTCTGACAATTCCGATAATGAATTGACGTGCTTTAACTGCAAGAAGCCTGGTCATTTCAAACAAAAATGCCCACTTCTCAAAAACAACAAAGGAAAGAAAAAGAAGCTCTTTGCAGCTTACTTGGGATGATGAAGAAGAAGAGGAAGTTTCGAATAATAGCTCAGAGAAGGCTAACTTGTGTCTTATGGAAAAATCAGATTCAGAAGCAAGCTCAGAGGAATCTAGTGAGGTAGGTGACTATTCTTATAAAGAATTTGCTTTGATGTGTTTTGATCTTACTAAAACAATTGATACTCTTGAATCTAAAATTGAAAAACTGAAATCTGATAGGAGAGAACTTGTTCATGAAAATTTTAGGTTAGAAACTGAACTTGAAAATATTCAAAACCTAGACTGTAAAAAATGTAAAATTTTAGATTCAGAATTATCAAGACTTAACAATAGCTTTGAGAATCTTGAAAAAGAAAACTTGAGTCTTAAGGAAACCATTGACACTAGGAAAAAGGATTTTATAAATAGATGCACCTCACTTGTAACTGAAAACACAACACTAAAAACCGAAGTCCAAAATCTTGAGAAGTCTCTGAATAACTTTTCAAGAGGAGAAAAATCATTCAACATGTTATTGGAAATCAAATTGTTGCTAACAACAGAAAAGGACTAGACTTTGGGAAAACACAAGTTGATGATAATGCAAAAGGTAAGAGTGTCTTTGCGCGATGTGAAATAATTGGGCATCGTGTTGAAAATTGTCGTCATAGGAACAAGAACACAAAATTTATACAAGTTTGGTCTCCGAAGAATTCTACAAACAAATTTCATGTCTATTGGAACAAGAATAAAAGGACTAAACAAGTTTGGGTTCCAAAAGGATTGTTTATTCACAATGCTTCAGCCACTAACAATCATGGACCTATAAAAACAAATAGGTCACAAAAATCTTTCATCGTGTAGGTATGGTGGCAGGCTAAGGAACAACAACAGTGTTCTCTGGATTTTGGCTGTTCCAGAAACACAACTGGCAATAAAGCAAAGTTCCTTAGCCTAGTACAAAGGTGACAGAATCACAATGGGCAACCACGAAAAATTATCGTAAAGGTAAAATAGGTGAAGGTATATTTATTTGATCGATATATTAAATGTGATAATCTGCACCGTATTTGAATTAAATCAGTCAATATTGAGATGTTGTAAAGATGATGATTTTGATTCTGACTTGTTCAACATAGTTGGCCAATTATATTTATGCCAAAAACACTATTCTTTGAATAACTTTATACATATTAGTTTGGATTAAAAATAGTGTTTTGTTAGATGATAATATTTTTGGTTATAATACGGCTAACTCTATATTCACAGTTTCTGATTATTTACACGACTCCAATTCAAATTCAAGAATGCTGTTAAAAAAATTGAGTTTGAGTTTTTATGCACACTTCATGGTCTGGTCGATCAAATTCAATTAATGATAATTTTTGAGTGAAAAAGAAGTTCAAATGCAGATTACACTGGTAATCTAGTTGATAGAAAAATTACTAGTTGAACGTGATTTTTGAGACATTTAGTAACTGTATCGTTTTTCAAAGAAAATATCTGCATATTTTTCATTACAAATAATTTTCAAATAGCAGAATTTTTTTCTCATATAACCCCTTCGAGAAAATCATTTTTTGACCCTATTTTCAGATTAGTCATTTTTGAAAAAAAATTATTTGATTTTGAATAACAAACTTTGACTAATCTGACTCCCTACTAATCATCAAAAAGATAAATAGTGATTGAAAAGGTGATAAGTTTTGATATTTAACATACATTACTCAAGACAGTATATTTTGAAAATTTCTTTAGGAATTCAAACAAGAGTTATAAAAACTTTTGGTTGGGTAAAGATTCCATAACCATTTCTATGTCTATCATATTTCTATCAACCATCGCTCATCAAAAATTCAATATAGTTTGTCGATAAGTGGTACTTTAAAAAGGAATCATTCGTTTTTCATTTTATAAAACAAAATAAAATCCAAAGTATTCACTCTCATTTAAAAGTCCTCACGGTTATGCATCAGTGAATTACTTGGAATTTGTTATGTGCTTCCATGCTCATTTAAAAGTCCTTACGGTTATACATGTATGGAACGCATATCAAAATTGATTTATTAAATAAACAAGTTGATTCTAATCCCATTTAAAAGTCCTCGCGGTATGTGTGATTAGAAGATACTTGAATTCATTTTTAAAATTAAATTGGAATATTACTAATCTCATTTAAAAGTCCTAACGGTTATGCATGACTAGTATATATTCAAATTCCTGATATAAGTGTACCACAAACAGATACAACTATATCGTTTTATATGATGACATCATTTCTATTACTTCTAAAAGTGGAATATGCGCCTAACGAGGGTAGTTATGATTTTTGTTTGGTTTTCTTATTGAAATTTAATATGTATATTCAATTGAGTTTTAATGTTGGATTAATATCGATCACTTTAGCTCTATTTTCTCTAACACTATTATTCTTTTACTGATAACAAAAGGGGGAGAGAAAAGTTAAGATTTTGTCAAATAAAATCAAGCAAAGGTCAAATAATTTTCCATTTGCATCTAGGCTCATTTGTATATTTCTATTTGTATGCGTATATGTAGGGGGGGCATCGTGTAGAGAGGAAGCATTTAAATAGGGTGAGCAATTAGAGTATATCATTGACCAAATACATTTAACACAGTCAAAATCTTAAATATATGTTTGTTATCATCAAAAGGGGGAGATTGTTGAATATGCGCATATATGATTTTTGTTTGATGATAATAAACATATATACATTCGTTTAAATGTATTTGTTAATGTACTATTTTATTTTTCATAGATTAAATAAATATTTGCTGAATAAAATTAAATACACAGAATTTGAATTCAAACAGAAATTTTATTCAAACAAATATTTAATACATTTTTGAATAGTACAATTCACGCTCTCACTATACATATACAATTTTGATTCTAATTACATCACAATTCAATTTACATAAATTTCTCACTACATATCACTCACACTCGTAGTTTATCTTCAACTTCGTTCCAGTTAGAATCCAGCATCTGAGCAATCTGTAAAAATATTCACTAACGCAGTAAAATTGAAAAAGAAATATTTTTGCAATATAAAATAAAATATGAATTTTGAAAATAGTTGCCTCGGTTATTTGGGTTGTTCGTCATCATTTACATTTGAATTTATCATACACGAACAATGTGACATGCACAGTGTATCACTGTACATGCCACAAGGCCGTGCACACCGATATACACTTGATAATGTTACAGGGACAGGTCAAGGTCAAACCCAAAATAAAAGGATGGGTTCAACTCAGGTGCAATATAAATAAAATCTCGACATGAGCACAAGGTCAAACCCGAGCGTTTAAACTGGATTCAACTCAATGTACAAATCATAATAAAACAGTGCAATCCGCAGTCAATATAAATGTGCAATAATAATATGGTTGCAGTGAAGACAGCGGCTCGAGGCTATAAAGCAATCAAACCAGACAAGAAGCTCTAAACAAGTTCGATCAACAAAATAGATGTTATCATGCAACTCGAGCAATTTAAGCTACTATATGAAGTCATAGAAAACAAAATATGCAGTACATACTCGAGTGCATCAGATCAGAAGTGAAGCCAGAAGCACAAGTCAGTGCACAGACTTCAACTCATGCACTAGTCAACGGCAACAAGCTAATACATATATACAAGCAACTGAAGGCAACATGACCATATGATCAGTACGACCAAGTATCATACTCGAGGATAACTCAATTCAATTGTAAGCATGTGCAACAGGACAGGGCAGTGGACAGGACTACAACAAGTATAACTGATATATGGTGATGCAGTCAACAACTAGTCAAGGCAACAGTGCAGTGCAACTACACAACTACAAGCGTGTAGAAGCAAATGATATCAAGACTCAATACAAAGCAGAGTTTCAAAAATGAAGGACAACATCAAAATTCACGAATGCAATGCTCAAGTGGAGTTCAGGTTAAACCAACCAAAGAAGACAGTAATTGAAATCATGGAAGCATGCAGAAGTCAACAAGGAAATTCAATGAAGACAGTAATTGAAGCCGAGAAACAATGTTCCAAAGATCAGGTGACAAGTTCGAAGTCAAAGCAGAAGTAACCAAGTTTAGTAGGAAGTTAAAAGATGAACCAGACAGAAATGCAAATAGTGAACTACAATATCGCAATGATAACAAAGTCAAAGCCTGCAGTAAAACAAGTTCGAATTCAATGCATATGATAAACAACTCGAAGTCAAGTGATAAAATTCATGTTTAAAAAGTCAAGTGCCAAAGAAGTCAATGCCGTGTAAATCAATGCAACAGGGATGAATGAAATTCAACAGTGCAGAGATGACCAAGTCAAAAATCAAGTGTGTGCAATTTTTGAAAAAGCCAAAAGTCAAATCCAAGTAAAAGAGTAAAGTTTCTGCCGTATCAACCAAGAAAAAAATCGAACGCTGCAAAACCGTGTGTATCAAGTTGTCACGATATCAGGAAAGCAAGAATTAGGCAAGTGTCGAATTAATATGAACAAATTCTAGGGTCTCAGAATTCATATAAATACATCACACCCAAGTTCATCATCGGCAAGGGAGTGGAAATTCAATTAAATCCAAATATAAACCCACAATCATCATCGGTAAAATCATCGATCAATCGGAGTTCAATCGAGCATAACAGAAAAGCAAAAAGGAAAGTCACATACCAAATTGAAGTCGAACTCCAGAAGCCCTAAATTACACAAACCCTAATTGCAAGCAAAGCAAAGGAACGAGAGCGGCCGACATCATCTCAAGAGACGATCAACAAATAAAGCAAGAGAACCAAGTTCAATCGAGCAATAATAGTCGCGATCGTCTATATTTTCTGAAAGCCCTAATTTGGACAAAGAACAAACGAAGATTAACGAGGCCGCCATTTTCTTCACAAGCCAGAGAAAAACGGGCTAGAGAAATAAAAAGGGGTCGGTGTTTTTTTTATTATAAGGGGTTTTATTTTTAATTAGGGTTTTAGTTTTAAAATTGTTTTTAAGTTTGTTTTTAAATTTGAATTCTCTTTTAAGGTTGTCAAATCTGGGTGAATCACCACCTAGGTTTTAGGTTGTGTCAGATTGTCTAGTTAGGATTAGTTCAGTGAGCAGGGTTTGCGAGTTTGCAAAACTCTATAGGCGGTAGCAGGGGTTGCGAGTCTGTTAGAGTATTTGTAAGCGGGAGACTGTTTAATTCTAATAGAAATCTGGGAATGCAGCAGTAGGCAGGGGTTGCCGAAGCTGGGTAAATTTTGTATGTGATTTACTTTTCAGCATATTTACTTCTCTGCAGTTTAATTCGAGAAAATTTGCAATAACTCTATTCACTCCCCCCCCCCCCCCCCTCTAGGGTTAATCTAGATCGTACACAAACAATTAGGGTAAGACCACCCTTGCCTGGATGTCCCTTTATTTCGGCTGTGTGGGCAGTTGCTGATCCCAACCGCGGGGTGAACTTATTTGGACTATCCAGTAAGGGTAGCTCCGGTCTTGTGATGCAGGGGATCAGGGTGGATTCTTGGTACGGTAAGCTAGACTGCGTACTGTGACGAACGGTACCCAGTTGACAGGGAAATCCATTTTTCCCTACGTGCTTTTACGGTTTTGCTTGTATACCTATTATGCTAAAATTTAATAATGTAACAATTTCGGCTATTTGAATAAGTATTTGTACTTAGACACTATTATAATATCAGAGGATTTTATAAGAAATGTTTTGGCTATTATAAGGTAAAAAGCCGACATGTATATTTGTAGCGTGATCTTACGAGATGCTTTTGATTTCAAAGTAATTTTGCATTTTAATAATTCAATTGAGTGTGTTTTCATGCTGATTTTCCAAACTGACTCGGGTGTTATTCACTATAATGCTCGGGTCAAACTGAGTATTATAGAGTACAGATTTTGGATGGAATGCTGTGGAGCTCAAGAGACGAGCTAGATGGCGAGACATATCTCCGTACTTGATTATTATTCCGTTGTGTATTCACTTATGAGGACAAGTTCATATAACTGTCCAGCATATGGGTATTGATTGTGTGATTGATTTGAGTTGTACTCTGATGATGTAATGTATAAATTAGTATAGATCTCTTGGTGTTTTAAAGATGTTGTTACATATTATATTTATTCCACTGCGATTGTGAGATTCTGATAGTGTTTGTTTTCTCTTCTTTTACCTCCTTCTTCTTTACCTTACGGTCTGGTTTTCACGCATTCGATAATTTCGGACGTTGAAAAATCGGGTCGTGACATCATAGATTAAGCTCTTACATCATTCAAAGATCGATTTGAAAATTTTGAAGTGCGATAAAATTTTCGAATTTTTGTTAAATGCAAAATTCATGGAAATTGATAAAGAAGAGTTGATGGAACGATGCACTTGTTTTGAAAATTATTTAATCAACAACGTGATCTATATGGATAAGATTTATCTCAAGATTTTAAAGCTTTGTAAACAATGTTACTTAAAGAAATAACTAAATCAATTGGCATTCTTGACTTTATAAGATCTTTTGCGGATGATTGTGATTTTCAATGTGAATGGATTATTTATTTAATTTCGCTAATTATACAGATCATGGTTGCTTCCGCAGAAAGAAGTTTTTTTAAAATTGAAGTTAATTAAAAGCTATTTTTAATCAAGTCATAAGAGAGATCGAATGAATTAACAATGATATCAATTGAAAGTTCGTTTTCGGAAAAACTTCATTGTATGTGATATATTTTTTTATTCAACATTGTGTTAGTTTGCAAAAAATTAATAGTTACTATTGTTTGTGTTAGAGGACAACCAAAATTCAATGTGGCTCGAGTAATAAACTGGTTTGCCCTGTACTGATTGGAGAAAGAGTGAAAAGAAGAAATTAGATGAGACTGGGAGAAATAAATAGAAGGTACAAAAATGAAATTGTATATCTTTTCTTTGACAAATCATTGATTTAACTACAAAAATCCTCTCCCATAATAAATTTTGCGAAATACATTTATGAAGTGGAAATTATGTTTTCACCCTTATTGTTTTTCAATAATAAAGAAAAACTATTTAACCTTTTTATATTGTGGATTAAGCCTCGGAAACTTGCTAAACTTCAAAACCAAACCCTGCAACAGTGCAACTTACCAAAACTTTTAAAGTTTTACATTTCGTTAAATCTGTTGCGTTGTGTAACTAAAATGAATATTTAATGAAAATAAATGTACTTAAGTATGAATGTTCACTTTGTCTGCGGGTGTAGCGCAGTGGAAATGAGGCTTGGTTTCTGGTAAAAAGACGCAGACGACTTTACTGTACCCTCCTCAGGAGTTTATTGACCTGGCGGGTTTTTCTGGGTTTTCAACAAAAAAAAAAAAAAAAAAAAAAAAAATTTGAATGTTCGTGTGTTTTGTGCGTTTTAGTTGCTTTTTGTTTGTTGCATTATTAACAGCGGAACATACTAAATCGCTTAATTTCATTGAGCTGTTTACAATGCAACTTACCTACACTGGTTCAATTGTATGTTCTTTAAACTAACTTGGATTATATTTGTACATATTTTATTTGATTGCATGATACGGTGCACAAGGCGTTTGAAATTTTGTCAATCATGAACGTTTGATTGTTGCACTGTAAAGAGTGCTGGAAAAATAAGTGTTTTGGATTTTGATAAATTTCAAAAGTTTAAATTGCAATATGAAAAGCGGAAGGGTTTTCTGGGGTTTTTTGGCAAAAGGAAAAAGTTATAGAAAAATTTAGTTTCAAAGACAAGAAGTTTGTTTTTAGGCTGAAGGACATTTTTTAGTGTAATTCACATAGTTGTAACTATCATTTGCAGTTTACACTAAAAAGTGTTCTTCAGACTAAAAAACAAACTTTGTCGTCGCTGAGACTAAATTTTTTTGCAACTTCTTTCTTATGCCTATTTACCTGTAAATAAAATAAGTACTTTTAACTCTTCACACGGCTATTATGAATTGCATAAGATCACAAACAATTTTACTTGTACAACCGCTTAACAGGGAAAAATTCACCAAGTCATTGCTCGATTGCAAAGATAAATATTTATATTTGTTTCTTCATTGCTACTTTTAATTAAACATCAAATTATAATATATTGAAAAAATTTAATCTAAGAGAATTAAGAAGAAATTTTTGCGAAAGACGGTAAATAAAACTAAAAGATTTAATAAGACGTGTCTTTTGTTTTCGTTTTTGGCTTTTTCGTTTACGTTATTTGATTTTAAATTGGTTTTTGTTTTTGTTTCACAATATTTGATTTTGAAAGTCTACAGTATACAAACCACCATGGTCGATTCGATTAACAAAATGCCATTAGATCTTCAAAATAATAATAAACTGATAATCCGTAAATCAACATAGCTATGGCAAAGGAGAAAACCAACAAACCAAAGTAGTTATCAATGGTCTCTAGCATCGATCCAACAACAAGCATCTTAAATAAATGCGCATTCAACCAACATTAAACTTGGAGCATTTGTTCACTCAACCATTTATTTCCAATGTCCGTTCCCAGTTAAAAAAAAGGCCTTTTACCCCCATCTTAAACGGTCATGAATACTTAATCAAATTGCAACTCTCCTACAATATGAAAACCAATTTCATCAATCGTCAATTTAGCAAGCAAGCGACTAGAAGCCGAGTCCAATACATGCACAATACAAGGAAATTAAAATTCATCATGCACTCACTGAATCCGAGATGTTTACACTATCCAACTACAATGGCAGCAAATACATTTGCATAGCGTGCTTCAAAACAAAAGGGGCAAACTGGAAGCACATCTATCCACTAACAGTTACCATTTTAAACAATGTACCATATGTTCGTTCACCTTATGAAATCCTAAAAACAACACAGACAGGCTGTTCACGATAAATACTATAATATAAAATATAAAGAGAGAGCCTGTAAGATTGATCATCCGTACATTAGGTAGCAGCAGACCTTCCTCTAGCTAAAATAAAATAGCTAGTGGTACTAGTAGTAGTAGTAGTAGTAAAACATGGTTTTACATTCTGTAGCGACCGCCGTAGGCTGCTGAAGCTCCGAGGGTAGAGGAGCCGTATCCGCTTCCGAAGGTCTGTTGCGCGAGCGAAGATGAAGGGTACGACGAGTTTGGTGGCGACAAATTCGCATAGGATGACCTCAACCCTGTTGTGCTATCCATACCCACGTAACTAGTGCTCATTGTCTCTTGTTCTTTATGCCCTTCTATGAATTCCTGTACTTCCATACGTTAATTTATGTGCAACTTTTTACTTGGATGCAAGTATTAACAATCACTATTTCTGTTGCTTTTTTACCTTATCGACTATTTAAAAGCTAAACTATGGAGATTTTGATGAAAGCAAAAGTGATAAAGATTGATAGTGTTACAATGAACTAATACCATTATCACTACTAGCAAGTTATAAAAAGACCAATAACAGCTGTGTATGTATATGCTTTATTTTTGGCACTTTGAACAATAGTTTTAGTATGTTTTGAGGTGAAAAATTAAAGCATATAAAGAATTCGCATACACTCTCCAGAATTCTTCTAATCGGTGAGGATCAGCTACACCTCACTTTCGCTACACTCCATTCACCTCTTTGGTTTTTAGTGCTATATTATTTAAAATCAAATATCCAGAATTCTGGATATTCAAGCTACATTATGAACATCATGTCTACAAAAAATAAGATTATTTTGGAACTACTAACATGTTCAAAAATATTAAGTCAATATCGATGCTAAAATATTTTGTTGCAACATTCAATCTGATATATTGAATTGAATGTGTTAGGGACACCACATCCCATATCAATTTAAACTCCAAATTCACCCATCATATTTTGATACCAAAAAGTTCTGAGTTGAGGTAATTTTGGTGGATATGATCTTTCATAAAATATTGATCATCTTTACAAAATGCTGTAGCATTTCAAAACTTGTGGCTCTTTTAATATTACTAGTGAATGTGGATGACCAAAAATATTTATTTTCTGTTGATTTGGAAAGAAATAGAAATTTTAGTAGAGATGATCAACATAATAAAAATGTACAAAAAGTTAGCAATTTGATACTCCTTGATGTGTGTGCGCACGTGCTCACACTTTTTAAAATATGACCATATCTGAGTATTTTCACCAAAGTTTCCATCAAATTTCTGTCTTAATCTCTCCAGTATATCAACAAATATCATCAAAATATTGTAAGTGTATTATCGACCGTTGACACATATAATGGAATTCTGCTTGAAGTCTGGCAGTTACTACATAGGCCATATGTTCATAAGTACTGAATCTAAGTTAAATTATTTTCTACTACGTCGTCAAGGTTCTGAATAACTGCAAAAAGGTACCTGGATTAGCTGCTGAGCAGTCTGAACTTGAGCAGAAGTGCCTTTGATATCAACTGTGATTTCATCGCGTGAGCTGCCACTTTCCTGAACAGTAAGGATTGCTCCACTAGTTCTTCGAATGTAAGCTATGTTTGCTCCACCAACACCAATTATATCCTCTGCATATGATAGCGGAATCTGCATTGTTTGTGTCATCTGAACCCAGGAAGAATCAATTTCATACGTTAGTTGTATCCAAGAATGTAAACAAATTTTCATGCAATAAGTCATTCAAGTTATATTTGGTTTTTGTTTCACATGTTAAATGGGTTGCTGCTGCAGTTGACATTTTGTGAACAACAGATGAAACAAACATGGGCATGTGCATCCAAGAATATTCTTCCACTGTTAAATCACAAGTTATTAACAATTCATCTGGATGTGTAAAACATGTATCATGTATGTGTAACAGACATCTACCACACTCAAATATATCTCAACATGCTTCCCAAAGCCTAATATTGCAACAAACCACAGAATCTCTTTTTCTTTTTTTTACAATTTATAGAAAAAATGGTATAATGGTTTCTTTTATTTTCTTTCCATTATCATAAAAAAGCTTATACTCTTGAAAATAATGCTGGGCAGCAGAATTTTCTTACACATTTTCATGCTGATCGAATATACAACAGCACCACAAAAAAAGTGTTCACAATCAGGGAAGGGCATGCGTACATCATGCTATACTATAACCTGGATGTGTTGCTAAAGTATGGTTTAATCATATTCAGTACTCGTATATTTTTATATTAATGGAAAGCATTGGCAATTAGCTGTGGGCAATTGTAACAGTCAAACCTATTTTTTACTACAAAGCATAGAAAAGATTGCTAAAAGGTACAAAATATAAAAAAGAAGTTTCAAGCCAAAAAAAAAAAAAAAATTGCAAAAGTGACATACTTGGGTGATCAAAGAAGTAACATTACGACCCAAACCAGCAGTGCTGCTGCGCAAACCAGAAAGAGGGGTTTCTGATCGGTAAAGTGATGAAAGCCCAAGACGCTGGGCTTGCGCATCCGACTGAGTTTCATGATCCAAATATAAAGACTCACGCCTCAGTGAGAATGGATAATCACTGGCAGAATGCTGAGCAGTTTGTATCAATGATTGAGCTTTATCATAAAGCTCCCATGGTGCTTTATCTTCATTCCCGTTGAACCTGTCACTACTCCAAGGTGATTTATCACTAAGCACGTTTTGCAGAGGCAGAGGCAGATGCTCCTGCACTTGAGCAGATGGCAATGGAGCTTGTGGTGCATTTGGCTGCGGATGAAAAATAATTAATTATTCAAAATTTTATAACGTGAACCAAACAAGAGTATCTCTTTCGTTTAGTGGATATTCGTATGAATGACATAATTTTATAAATTTATTAAAATTTTGTACAATGTGAACTAAACAAGAGCATCCCTTCTGTTCAGTGGATATTTGTATGAATGGCATATTTTTCATAAATTTGTTAGAAATTTGTACAATGTGAACTAAACAAGACATCTCTTTCATTCGGTGGATATTTGTAAGAATGGCGTATTTTTCATAAATTTATTAGAAATTTGAATAACGCTAACTAAACTAGAGCACCTCTTTTGTTCAGTGAATATTTGCACGAATGGCATATCATAAATTTATAGGGATTTGTATAATGTGAACTAAACAAGAGCATCTCTTTCGTTTAATGGCCCTTTGTATGAATGGCATTTTTTTCATTTATTGGTATTTGCATATTGTGAGCTAAACCAGAGCATATCTTTCGTTTAGCAGACATTTTTATGAATTGCATTTTTTTTTACATTATCTATTAGAAATTGTATATTGTGAACTAAAAAAGAGCATCTTTTTTTTTCTATTTCTTTTTGAAGACCCTATGAACAAAGCTTTGCTTATAAACTCCAAGGGTTATGTATTGTGCCACCAGCCCATACTCCTGGTACTTTCATATATATAGTAGTTGGCAAGGATCAAACTCTCAATCTCACCGGTGGAAGCCGGCTACCCCAACCAACTGCACTACGCATCCGAGGCAAACATCTTTTTAATTTACTAGATATCTGTACGAATACCATATTTTTTCATAAAATTATTAGAAACTGTATAATGTGAACCAAAAAAAAGAGCATCTCTTTCCGTCTAGTGGATATTTATATGAATGGTGTATTTTTCATAAATATTAAAGACAACAAGTTTTAATTGTATAGCCAAAGAACATATCATATATAAAGTTAAGTATAAGAAGCATCATTTATAATGTTAAGAAGATCACACTTCTACTTTGAGATTCAAGTAGTTCAATGAAATGTTAGTGTTGTCACCATATTTGGCAAGCAAACTGAAATTTTTGTTGTTGCATTGAGAACTCTCTTTAGTTTACATCAATGAGAAGTTATGCACCTTCAACCCATTACATAACACACATGTACCAAATGCCTGCTTCCACACTAGATCTAAACGTCATTTAATAGGCTTGAAGGAGGGTGAATGTTAATTAAGCTGAATAATTATAATGGGACTTTGTGCAACAAAATGACACTTACACTTTGCTCAAACAGCGGCACTACGCTATGATCGACCAAAAACTTACGGAGATGTCCAACAACAGCTTCAAGTGCCTTGGAAACTTTTGAATATTCACCCTGAATATCCACTATTCTTTCTTCAGCCGTTACATACGGCAAATCATCTTAACAAAACACAGAAAAAACTTGCCAATTAATTTTTTAACATGATAGATATAGAATGACATGACTAAGAATGAATCTTGCAGGCAATAAGAATAAATAATTTCTAATACGGTCTAGCATATAATGCATAACAAAAGTCCTTCATGAAATGGGCTAGAAAAGAAAGCCTTCTACTTGCACATAGAGTAACAGATTTTTTTTGTTCATTTAAATAGAGGCACAATAAATGGAAGGTGTCAAGAAGGTGTGAATTTATGAATGTCAGGCATACTTATTATTTCCTACGTGTAACAAACGAAAGGGTAACAAGTAAAAGCCGTGTCCCTTTTTAATAATGCATTACCGAGCCACAGAATTCAGGTCGAAGTTAAGGGGTGCATGGTCAAGTTGGATTTGGTGGCAGTAATTTAAAGATCAGCACTTGGTGGCAGTTCTAAAATACCAAGTTGAACGATTTTGCAGATATTTAACAAAAAAGAAAATGACAGATGTATGTATGTTTGACTTGTGGCAGCCTACAAAAATAAACCTATTTGCATCTCATTTATATCCAAAACATTTAAACCCTGCTTCAATTTTCAACCCAGTCAAGCATACAATCTTTACATTGCAATACTCCTTTGACGCTTTAATGGTAGGCTCCTACTCCTTGACCATCTTCTCAGTCTGTGTTAAGGTATTTATTTCTTGATTAATTTGTTACTTGATTGGTTTGTGGAACGTTGCGTTTTGAATGTTGAGATTTAAACTGATTTCCTGATCGGTGAACTAAACCAAATTGAATGATGTGTGCATTTGTAAACCGATTTTCTGACTAGTTAACTTGTATCTGTTAAGGTAATCACAAATGTGTTTCTGATATAGTGTTGTGTATCGAAGGTTCTCTCATTATTGTCTAATTGAATTTCATGGAATAGTATATTTAAGTGCTACATGTTTACTGGTAATATGATTAATTGTTGAACATAGTATGTTTAAGTGCAAACTGTTTAAACAAGCTCCAAATAGGTGTTTTTCTAATTAAATGTTAAGAGTTGTTGGTTTAAATTAATTGTTTATGTATGTATGTGTGTATGTTGGGTTTTTTGATAGTTGAGACCTAATGCTTAACAAATTTGACAACAAAGTTTGTTATTGTTACTTGTAGATGACCTACTGCAGTTTCATCCAACCAAATTCAATCGATAAATTTGTCGCTAGAACAAAACGCATGATAAAAGCACAATAAACCCATTATGAAAAGATTTCAATCTATGAAATATCAACCAAAACAATCGTATTTCAAAATAATCCTGGATTTTCCCATGTGTGTGTACACACACACATTATACACACATCCCCCTTGTTTTTTTTTGAAATATATAAATTTTGGGCTTTCGCTGAAGGAAAATAACCGACTAAATTAAATAAATATAGTAATAAATATTCTCAGCATGTACCTCCAGTAAGGACCCTTATTGTGGCACCAGTTATCTCTTGAATTGATTTAATTGTGGCTCCTTGTTTTCCAATCAGAAAAATTGCCTGTGTTGATGGCACTAATAATCGAATAGGTGCAGGAGAAGATGACTGTTGAGCTGTAACATCAGCTCCGATTTCAAAAACACGATTAAATACTCTAAGTACGGCATTCATGGCAGGAGAGATTTCTGCTTCAAGTTCCTCTTTACCAAATATCAAAACCTAACAGGAATATTTAAATTCTGGTCAATCAATGACAAACTAGCATTCTAGCTTCCGAGCAATCATAAATTATCATGTTTAAACACAAAGCAGAAAGCATGCAAATTTGTTTGATGGATATTCAGACGACCAAGATGACACGAAAATCAAAAAGGGTATCATCACGATATTCTAACAGATGTTAAAAAAGAATGTCAAATATCAACATTTGTATCTTTGGAACAAAAATGCTAGTTTCACACTTACTCCCCATCAGAAAATTCACATTTATAAACTAAAGTGGACCGATTTATTTTTCAATTTTCTAGTGATGAATGTTGCTGTACAGTCGTTTTAAAAGTGACTGTGTGAGACAAGCATAATTAAAGTAGTTAGAATATCATTTCACTAGATTTAATTTTAAATATTACCATTGTTTTCTTTGACAAGTGCCAAGGAATCTCTCATTTGAAGCGCTTATATAAAACGCCAAAATCAACATTGTAATTAGAAACACTGTTCCAAGGTAAATAAAAGTAATGAATAAATTAGTACTAGTCACGATTAGAGTCTAAACCAATCCTAAAATTTAAATGCCTGGTGTATTTAAATATAGGGACTCTAAACCCTAGCACTTTCAGTCAGAACTAAGCAGGTGTCTGAATATTTTGGTTAGTCTTCTCAACATAGCCCTACATTCCAAAACTCTGCGGGGGGTCATTATTTTTTTTAGTTACAATCTTTGATTTATTTCTGTGTTCTACTACTCCACTACAATTTGTATTACATAACAGTGAATTGATCAAATAGTAACACAGAACAAGCTAAAATAGTACAAAAACTGCACAACATAACAAAATACAAAATATTTTTCATAAGAAAGTCTCCAGAGAAATCATTCAAGATGAATTTGCATCATAGCATGGAAAGATATAAATGGAAAATAACCTGTTACTTTGCTTAAATTTGTCTCGAGCATTAGAATTATTGTAACAGTAAGTTTTAAACTCAAATTTAGATATGAAAAGGTTCAAATGGAAAAGGTTATTAAAATAATAAATTGTTGAGAAGAAAAATGTGTGAAATATAAAACTGTTTCAATGTTTGTATTCGAAGCTGACAAAATGCCCAAAATAAAAACTTCAATCGGTCCAGTTAAGTGCTTGTTATTTAGGTATTGGCTATTATTTTAACATCTTTACTAGTATGTGTTCTAAAACGATAATGACAAATGGAAAAAAAATGGAACTTAGTCATTGGCGACTTTTAAAATGTTGTCTCTGCCCTTTTTATGTTCAGCTTACTTAAAATAATTTCTAATTACGCCATAATAATATCTAAAATTTTGCTACTGTCAGTTATAGGTCATTTTATTCAGTACATTCAACTTAACAATCTAATTTTATATGGTTTGTTACATGTAACACTTATGTTTATCTTGATTGTTGCTGATAGTAGCTAAGATGGAAATAACCATTTGAAGCCAATAAAGGTGTTATCCTTTACAGTATAGAACCAAATAGCTAGCCAAATGCATTGCTACAAATTATAGATAATAAATATCTCCACAAATCAGTAGTCAAGGAATGTAATATGATATGCGGTGTAATATGATATGCAGTGTAATATGAAATATCCAACAATACTGATAAAGTATCAACGAATTATGTAAAACATTAAAAATTATGATAGTTCATAAAAGTCAACTGCAAGTCTAAAGATTATACCAAATATCAACAATAAACAGCCTTTACAGGACCAAAACAAGCAACTTCATTTGTATACTAACAGTCTTACACACACATAGGGACGTAACTATGTTAAGGGTAGGGTGGGCATTCGCCCAACCTCAAAAATGTATAAAAAAAACAATAAAAGCTAACAAAGGCATTATCTATTCACCTAAGTAAAATCTTAATTCCACTCATGTATCTTCTCTATTTATGCAATGAGATTTTTTTTAATTTGCTTATGATTTCCGGTTAGTTGCTACAAGATAGAAATTGCACCCATTGACTTATTGCTAAATGGTTAAGGGAATTGCTAATAAATTTCTTCCGTCATTCACAATTTGTTACTAAATTTTTCTCTAATTTATTGTTAAAATTTAAGATGGAGCCTTAGCGCAACGGTTAGGTTACCTGCATGGTGATCTGAAGTCCAGATTTGAGTCCGAAAACAGTCTTTTCGGAATGTGACGAAAAGACTGCGTACCTTATCAACCTCCGCAGAGTCCGTTATCGTGCGGAAGCCTCGTGCATTGGATTCCACCTTATTGTTAAAATTTCTTGTATGGATTCAAGTTTGTTGTTTACTGTAGATTTGTTGTGATTGCAACGTGTAACAATAAAATGTTTAAACTTATTTAACAATGAAACGGTTAAATTAAATTAGTAATTATGCTTAATTGTTTAACTGAAATAAGTGTAATATTTGTTGCCCATCCCGAACTAAATTCCTAGTTACATCACTGCACGCAAGCACGCACATATATAAAAAATTACGCCAAAACCAAAGACCGCCTTCTGCATCTCTCATTTCTCAAATTGACATCATAACTGCTTGAATGCTCTTTGCATATTTGGAAACAAACAGTTCTAATAATCCATGAACATGTGATTCTCTTTTACAACTGATTTAAAGTGAAATTTATAAGTAAACTATTCTTGGTTACTTCAACGTTTTTATTATTATCTTCCTTATTTTTTATTGTCGCTAACATTCTCCATGATACATCCACTGACGGTTTATGCTGACATCGTCTACACTCTACAAGCTTGAATGAAGGTGTGTACTAAACAATTAATCAACATCAGTATGTTATACCGACCAAAATTGACATGTAATATGTCAACCACAATATTTAAATACTGCCAGAGAATAGCTTTATCAAATGAACATATATAGTTAGAATTTTCTAATATTATTTGGAAGCAACTGCTTGGCTGCCCTTTACATATTTAGCAACAAACAGTTTTAATAATCTGTGAACATGTAGTTCTCTTTTACAATTGATTTAAAGTGAAATTTATAAGTAAACTTTTTGTGGTTACTTGCTCATTTTTATTATCTTCCTTTTTTTTCATTGTCACTAACATTTTTGCATAATACATCCACTCATGGTTTATGCTAAAATTGTCTACAAGGTTGAATGGAGGTGTGTACTAAACAATTAATCAACATCAGTATAATAATGACCAAAAATTGACATGTAATACGTCAACCACTATATTCAAACTGTTAGAGAAGAGCTTTATTAAATGAACGTATATAGTTAGAAGTTTCTAATATTATTTGGAAGCAATGATAGCAAAATTCTTTGCCGACCCCAACTTGTTTGGAAATAATGGCTTGATTGTTGTTGTAATGATAGCAAAATTCTCATGTTTTAATGAAGGTTTACAACCATCTAGACAACATCAAGATAAATCGTTCTGGTTACCGTTAACGTTAAAAAAAAGATGAAATCAGGCAGGAAAATAAAAATATAACGCGATTTTCCCACTTTAGGCCAAACTCGATCTAAGTTTAATTACTTCAATCAGGATGAAATTGAAATTGAAATTGATTTGATTCCAATCAAGTAATTTGAAAGATAACATGACGAATAAAGTTTAATTACTTCATCCATATAAATAACATACAAAAATGTAAATAAAAATGACCTATCAGATTCAATGCAAGAATTCAATCCAATCACAACTGACTCAATCCAATAAAGTAATTTGAGAGATAGATGTTTTATCTTAATATAATAACATTTACTATACGTTTTATTAACATTTACTATACGTTTTATCTTAATATAGTCACATAATTTAAAAAATAAACGAAACAAAAAGAAAGGAATTTAAAATACTATATATTATTTATACATTATATCAAATACTTATTTATCTTCAAATACTTACACATTACTACAAAATGTTGACTTACTGAAATTAAGATAATAATTATGTATTATTTCAATTATCAATAAGGTAAAATATAAATTATATTAATGTTTAACGCAGGTTGTTAGAAAAATGTAGTAACTATTTTTAAGGACATTTGTTATGGAGTTGGTAGCTTTTGTTCATGACATGCATTACATTTTGCCTATTCATCAAATTACAAACACTGTTTAAAGCACTTTCAAACAACTTTCGCTTTGGAACATATATTATGTAGCAACAATTCAAATAAATCAATTGTTGTCAACTGTCAAATAATGTGAAATGTGATAAAATGAATTCGAAATCAAAATTTTGAGTAATATATGGATAACTTTCCACTCAAATCTTTATTGATAGTTGTAACACACTCATAATGTTTTAGATCAAAAATTCAAAAATTCAAACGTATCCATGTTATAGAAATGACAGGTCATGAATTTGGACCCCAACCATGATAAAAATGCATCATTTACTTTTAGTTGAAAATTCTGATATAAAAGTGAGATTAAAAAAACTAGCCTCATCCAAATAGAATATTCATATATATTTTTTCTCTTTTAAAACTTATGTCTATTGTATATACAATATCAATAAATACATTTTGTTTAAAATTATTCACTATTGATGGCTCTATTTCGCATTCATATTCAAGCTTTTAAACCTTGACTTTCAAATGAAATCCTTGACTGACGAGGGTAAAACAAGTTAAAACTACGCTTAAAATTTCATCTTTCCAGAAAGGTAATTTGAGGGAAATCTCGGACAAGATGAAGCAGATTTCAAACTATGTTCATGTTAAAACAAAAACTATATGCAAAATAAAATTTTGATGATTCTAACCAATTTTTTAAGTATGTTTATGCACACATATGCATCACGTGCTGAAGTAATTGGGTGAAGTTGCTATGGAGAATTTTTAGAAGCAACTATATAACTATTTTTGAAATAGTTTCACGTTAACCTTCAGGTAGTCTCTATTTCAATCCAAATTCAGTTAATGAATAAAAAAATATTATAACTTATCAATATGTTGGTAGCTCTAAAATAAGAATATCATGTGTTCACGTCTTGTTATATAACCAGCATATATTGTTATATTCTCTGCTTGTAAAATGGTGATTAACACCCTTTGACTTGAGAATTGATCTTCTTTCATCATTATTTAAGGTCACGATAAGGAATGCAAAGAAGTATGATGCAAGAAGCATCACAGTCATAAG
This sequence comes from Allium cepa, assembly GCA_030765085.1. NCBI lineage: Eukaryota > Viridiplantae > Streptophyta > Magnoliopsida > Asparagales > Amaryllidaceae > Allium > Allium cepa. Next base: position 497,165,671 of record CM060944.1, on the reverse strand, counting down.
AAAGACTAGTTAGTTAAAGTAAGGATGATTCCTCCCTCTTTAAGATGAACAAATAATAATACTGCATTGAGTTTTGTTGCTTTCTACTCGTTTTATTTGTTCATTGAATCAACTTTTGTTATTTCTTCTGCATTTAACATTAGGCCTGCATAAAGCATGAAATCACTAGATTTTCTCAAATTTTAGCATCTACAGTCCAACAGTAGAAATATCAGCTGCATAAAATCTGAAATATCATCTTCACCTAGCATTTGAGATGCTTGAAGTTTATTACGAAGTGTAGTACAGCCCATCATATGTGCATCTATGACAACTATGATTGTAATAAAAAATAAAAATAAAACAAATACAGTCCTCAAAGGACACGGCAGTTTCAAAGTTTGTACCTAGCAATCAACGAAAAGAACACAAAATAATCTTACCACGCGATCCGTAGTCCCAGCTACTCCGTCGATAATCCTTACTTTAGCACGGGTCTCTTCGCAAATCTTTTTGATGATATCCCCTTTCTTCCCAATAATGCTTCCAACCTTATCAACAGGAACTACAAGTCGAAACACGTTGTCTCCAGGCCACCCCGGCCACTTCTTTATTTCCGATCCTTCCTTTGTAACCGCCGCATCAAATATGGATGTTTTAGTCATTCCATTCGCACCGATGGAGGACGCCATGACTGTAGGGGTGATTGATTGAATTGGGGCTAGGGTTTGATAATTTGGGTTGACGAGTACAGTTCTTTTGTTGAGACGGGTTTCTGCTTAATTTTATAGATAAAGTGGACAAGATAAAATCCAATGCATGGCCCAAGAATATTAGCTTGTTTATCATTTTTCATCTTAAGCCCAGTTTGAATAAACAAAGGCAAAAGGTACCACTGTTAGCGGATTGTTAGTGAACGTATAGTTTAGCATCTCAGTAGCATGGATTTAAACCAAAAATTGTTTTCGTCAATCCACGAGGCATATGTGTGTGTGTGTGTGTGTGTGTGTATATATATGTGTGTGTATATGTATATATATATATATGGGAAAGTCTATATAGACACAAAATATGAACACAATTGGTGACACAAAGAATCTCCACCATTGGATTGCCCCCTGAATTCCACCTTCCACATAAAGACAAAAAAATCCAATGGTCCGGATCTTTTGTGTCACCATTTTGTGTTTAATTTTGTGTTCATATAGCCGGCCCCTATATATATATATATATATATATATATATATATATATATATATATATACATATACGTATATGTATATATATATATATATGTATATACGTATACGTATATACATATATATATATATATATGTACGTATATGTATATATATATTGGAGCAAAGAGATTACATATCCGCAGTCTTTGCAAAACGCCCATGCATATTGAACCTGCATCATCAACGGACGTCCTCTGTAACGACCACTTTTGCAACCATTATATTTGAAACGGTTATACCTCGTACTACATTTCTCATCAATTCAAGGTGATAAAAACTCTTATATTCGTTTAAATTTCTTTCTATCGTTCTACAAAATGAATTCTTGATTTTGATTCAACAAAAAAAACTTTCAATTGATTACTATTTACTATTTATTGATAATGTTTTCTCGAATTTTATAAAGTGTAGAATTGTACTCTAAGTGACACTTGGATCGAAAAAAATTAGAACTTATGTCATATATGTTTCATTTTTTTTATCAACCCAGCCGGTGAAAATGACCGAATTGGTGATATTTTGTATGTGTGTAATCATATATAGCTACGATATCAAACATCTTGAATGAATGAGGTCTCTCTCATTGTTAAAGAATCATAGAAGAAAGTTTAGTTAATAAATTCAGTGCATTGAGTCAAAACTGTACAGATTAAACAAATTAATCAAAGTAACATGAGACGAAGAGTATTTGATTTTCAGTTTATTTTAACATTCAACATGCATACGTTTTTGTATGAGGTAATTAACATATTTGTGATGGACTAAAGGGTATGTCATACGGGTATTGCATAGTTTGATTATATATCTTAGCTCTTGTAATAAATCTTGTTCGAAATAAAAGTTTCTTTTTTTTGTTGCTTTTTTTCTTGGAAATGGGTAAGAATTTTATTAGGCATTTTAGCCCAGAACGTTGGCCCAAATTCGGTCCAATACAACATACTTACAAAATCAACTTTTCACTGACAATAGAATAATCTAACTCATTCGAGAAAAGGAACCGCGACTTCCACACTCTTCTTCACTTGAGCTCACGGATCATGGCAGCTGAAACAAATAGCTCGTGCTTGGGTTTTATGCCAATAGAGAGCACAGATCTGCTCCTGCAATTCGAACTGCGTCTTGTTCCAGCTTGGTAAGTGAATAAATTTTTATTCTCCTTTGTACTAGTTGTATGTCTCCATATGCAAACTTACTGACTTCAAATGGTTTTGTTTGTTTTGGAACACGCGGCGATTCCTCTCTTCCCAAATGCTTCAAACAGCTACAGTAATGGCGATTTTGCTCAGCTTGGATTGCAGATCTTTGTTGTATCCTCTCTGGATCAAGTAGTTGACCTCTTCCTCCAAGTTATTTGACTGAGTGGGGATGTAAATCATATTTTTACACGAATTCCACACTGAATTAAAGTAATTACACTCGAAGAACAAGTGTTCATGTGATTCGGTAGCTTGATTGCATAAAACATAGTCAGTGTCATTTATCACTCCCCATTTTGACAACCTATCTCTTATAGGTAGTCTTTTCAGCATTGCTTTGTAGGCTGTAAAAGCCATCTTCGGGCTATTGACATGATCTCATATAATTTTGCTCCATAAGACCTTATTGTCTTTTTTTCTTAGCTCACTCCATGCAGACTTTGTAGAAAACTCATTATCAGTAGGTTTCCACGCCCATATATCATTCTCTCTCCCACTGAAGATTGGCATGAATTGAATTTGTTGTTTCTTAATTTGATTAACTGGTAGGGAAAAGCAATTCCAAGGGTTGTTATTAGTCACATCTTGTACACTTTTATCTGGGCAACCAAAGTCAGAAAATATATTAAGGACCAAAAAATATCAATAAGGGATTCACCTTGAATCCATGGGTCTCTCCACAAGTTAGTATCCCTCCCTATAGTTGTTTCACGAGTGCAACGTGAGGCTAAAATGCTTCTTGCTCTCAGAATTGCTTTCCAATTAGCTGATGCTTTTGCCTTTTCTTTTGTGTTATATATATGTGTGTGTGTGTGTGATTGTGTGTGTGTGTGTGTACATACACACACATGTATATGTATATATATATATATACACACACACATATGTTAACCCGCCTTTAGCAAGGCAGCATTCAGGCGAATTCAACCCCAATCGATTACACGGTTATCGAGGATGGAATGTCATGGACTTGGTTCAGATGAATAGATAGATGATCGAGTACGGATAGTAAACATGAATATGTAGCCAGGATTCGGCATGGTCGATGGACAAACAACGCAGGATGCTTGGAATATGGATTTCGAGAAAGGATGGGTTGCTAAGAGCTTGCTTCGAGTCGTTATGTGGTTTGCTTCGGGTCTTCATGTGGTTTGCTTCGAGTCAGTGTAGTGCTTACTTCGGGTCAGCATTTAAAGCTTTCGGGTCGGCAAAGGAGAGCTCGGCATATGGAGGGATCAGCATTGCTTCGAGTCGGCAATGGTGAGACTTTGGGTCGGCAAAGGCAAAGCTTTGGGTCCGCATTTGGATGGGGTCGGCATAGTTGGAACTGCTTAAGGTCGACATCAATGTGACTTCAGGTCGACAATTGGACATGGGATCAGCATAACATTTGGGGTCGACATCAAGAAGCACTTCGGGTCATTAAGCCGTTTGCTTCGGGTTCGGTGAACTTGGATATGGGATCGCCATTATTTCACTTGAGGGATCGGCATATGGCAAAGCAGGGGTCGGCATTGCATCAGCTCCGGGTCGGCATTCTTGATACCACGGCCGGGCTATGGGAAAACCAAGTTGGGTCGGCATTGAAGAAGACGTAAGCTACTTCGAGTCAGCTACCAAACTACTTCAGGTCAAAGGCAACATTTCTTTGGTTCGCCATCAAAGCTACTTCGGGTCGGCATGCAACTTGGGGTCGGCAGCGATGAACGATATGTGCTCGAATATGGTTTTGGTGGGACCATATGAGCGAGGAGGCCCTGTAGCCAAGATTTTGCCTATAAATATAACAAGCGTGGCTTCAGAAAAGAGATCCTCATTCCGTTTCTCTTCATCTTCTTCTACAAAAGCTATCCTGCCGTTTTTGTTTCAAAAACTCTGGATTGTAACTGTAGTCAGATTTCAGTATAATAAAAAGGAAATTTTTGAAGTGGATGTAGGCTGGAGTTAGCCGAACCACTATAAATCTTGTCTTTTTACTTGCTTTTGTTCTAATTTTGATTGTTTTTCATATATATCCTCTTCGTATATTCTATCTGTGATCTGTGACTGGATATTGGTGCTTTCGCTTGCAATTGGGCCTTTTTTTACCAATTTTAGCGTAAACATTTTGGTGCTTTCACTGAGAGGGCTAGCACTTGGGGATTTGGAAGTTTGGAGCTTGGATTTGTAAGTTTGGGAGCTTGGACTTATGAAGCAATGGTTAGGCAATCAACAAAGAGACAGAGAACATGCAGGATACCAAGCGGTTCTGTGCGGTTTGGCGTTGATGGGATATGGATGCTCATCCAGAAGGGAGGTTTCGGGATTCCCTCATGGACTCGGCGGCAAGATGGGAATGATGATCGGAGACCATTTATGGATGCTGGAATAGTAGGAAATCAGAACCCAGGACCTGGAGCGGAAATTAGCAGGCTTGGATATGGATTGGATCAACCGGAGGCAAACCCCGACCAAGGAGAACGGATCCGCACAATTACCCGTGAAACTGGGGGCGTGGATATAGATGGATTTGTTTGGAAATGGATAGTGGTGATGGAACAGGAGCAGCTATCATCCACCACAAAATTGGAGCTAGTCTGGCTTAAGGGCACAGATCGTCGTCTCTTGATGACATGAACTAAATAACTAATAATAAATCCTACACCAAAATGGCTAAGTCACTTACACATGTATGAGATCGTGAACAATCCTTAGGCATGCTATGAGATGGCGATGAACCGCCATAACAAATGATTCAGAAACTCAGTCGAACGTGAAATCCGACATTAATAATACTGAGTCCTATTCGGGCACTCACCTTTCGCCTAGAATGGCACCCGACCTCGAATGATCACACCTCACCTCAAATGGCACCTGACCTCAAACGGTCACACTTCGTCTCGAATGGCACCCGTCCTCGAACGGTCACACTTCGTCTCGAACGGCACCTGACCTCGAACGGTCACGTTTCACGTCGAACGGCACCCGACGTCGAATGGTCACATATCGCCTCAAATGGCACACCATCTCGAACGATCGCTATTAAGAATCAGATAAGATCATCAATCTCTTCATAGGTCATCAACAGGTTCGAACATCGGGCTTATGGCAATACAAAACAAACCTTTCTATCGTAATGCATTTTTTGAGGGGCAAAGTATTAACCCACCTTTTGGAAAGGCAGCATACAAGCAGATTCAACCCAATCGACTGCACGGTTATCGATGTTGGAATGTCATGGACTTTGTTCAGATGAATAGATAGACGATAGATTATGGATAGTAAACATGAATATGTAGCCGAGATTCGGCATGGTTGATGGAAAAACAACGCAGGATACTTGGAATATAGATTTCGAGAAAGGATGGGTTGCTCAGAGCTTTCTTCGAGTCATCATGTGATTTTCTTCGGGTCTTCATGAGGTTTGATTTGAGTCACGGAAGTGCTTACTTCGGGTCAGCGTTCAAAGCTTTGGGTTCGGCAAAGGAGAGCTCGGCATATGGAGGGATCGGCGTTGCTTCGGGTCGGCAATGGTGAGACTTCGGTCGGCTAAGGCAAAGCTTTGGGTCGGCATTTGGATAGGGTCGGCAAAGCATCAGGTCAACATAGTTAGAATTGTTTCAGGTCGACATTAATGTGACTTCAGGTCGTCAATTGGACATGGGATCGGCATAACATTTGGGGTCGGCATTAGGAAGCACTTCGGGCCATTAAGGCGTTTGCTTTGGGTTCGGTGTACTTGGACATGGTATCAGCATTATTTCACTCGAGGGATCGGCATATGACAAAGCAGGGGTTGGGGTTGCATCAGCTTCAGGTTGGCATTCTTGATACTTTGGGTCGGCTATGGGAAAACCAAATTGGGGTCGACATTGAAGATGTAACGTTTGCGATTTTTCGTTGCCGAAAAACCGAAATGTTAGGGTTAAAGAAGAAGAAAAGGTAGAACAAGATAGAAAAAGATAGAACAGAACAGAAAGAAATAACAGAACAACATCAGAATCTCACAATTCGCAGCTGAACAACATATAATAGATAAATGAATAATTTTTAAACAAAGAACTATATATCAATTATTACATTACATCACATCATCAGAGTGTACAACAACAACAACAAACAGCGGAAAAGAAATACTATATACTAGTGAATACGCCATGCCATCCAGCTTGCCTCCAGCAACTCCTAAATTCCAGAATATCCCGATAAACCTTACTCTTGACTGCCCGTGCGGAAATTGGTGGGCACCCAGAGTTTAGGAAGGAAAACAATAAATTCCGAGTCAGTCATGTGACTGGTGTGAGAACTAAAACAGTTTATTTTTCTTTAAATCAAAATAGAGGAATATTTTTAAAGTTAATTCGCAATGTTTTTTTAAAAATGAGACTACCATAAGGCCTCCCGCACACACACACAATGCAAACGCAGAATCGGAGGAGATTTCTCCTTATGATAGTCAAAGATGCTTGATACGCATTAAAAAGAAACATTTGATATTATTACTAGTGCATAGTGTAGGAAAATTATTTCGAAAGTAGAATATAAATCTTAGCCAGCATAGGCATTTCGCACTTATGCTTACTATAGCTACCATCCAAACAGTGGGGCGCCACCATAAGTGAATGATAGGTTCTACAACTAAAACCGTACAAGATCGTATTGTTTCTTTGGATTTCCAACAAATGGCCAGGCCAAGAAACTTCCCATTGCCACATGGAAACGCCTCTAGAATGACGTCCCGAGAACCAAACCGGATCTCTGCCAACACAAGGCCGGGTTACCCCTAACTGGGTAACTACTGACACGAATATGTCATCCCCCGATCGTAACCGATCTTACCGAGGATCCTCGATTTCCAACAACCACATAAGAATAATAATGTAGTAACCACATAGGCTAAGTATCTGGGCTCCATTCCATGATACCACCTCTATCCAGAAGGAATGACATACACTAAAGGGGCGATATCCCCTAATAACCTTGCTGCATCCTTCCTGTTTTGACCATTTACGGGGTGTGAGGTCCGACGAAGTCTCGTCCACAAAGCCACGCTTTATACAAAAGCCGTGCTTTAGGTCAACAAATGATCACAAAGATAAATGATCAAATAAATGATCCTATCATAAATGATCAAACAATGATCATTTCACAGCAACATTCAGCATGCCACACTACCAAATTGGGAGTATATCACTAATAACCTTCAACTATATAACCTCCGAGCTCGTACGTCTCAGAGAAGGATGTTAAGCTAAGAGAATAAATTCTCCGCCACCAACAGAAATATATTTGAAAGAAATCAGCTTTATATCTCAATTTGTAATGTCAGACATACAATCCATACAAGTCTGTTCTGGGCTCGAACAGAACCGAAGGCACTTACAAAGAAGTCCTTGCATTCCGGATAATTTCTAATCACGTCCGGACTTCCCGTCACTAAGGGTGATAAAACCTCTATATCGGAGATCAGCCGATGCAGAGTAACTCAACGGTAATCCTTCCGTTTTCAAAAATATCTGGTCTTCAACACCGGTCATCGAATGCAATCCATTACGACGTATCACATATTCAGAATGGGCTATACGAACCCAAGGTCCTTTCCCGGCTAACCCGAATAGTGAGCGCTTATTCAAAAATAAGTGTGGCATTCAAATTCAAACAATCACAACAAATACTTATTTAAAGGTAAATATTGATAGTCGGATTATTTAACTATCAATAGGCATGCTAAACATCACCAAATTCCAAATAATTTCCTAAATTATTTACTTTCCAAAAATATCTTTACAAGATATATATATTTCCCACAATTCAACATTTGAAAACTAGTTTTCAAATCACTTTTCACCTTTACCACTTTTGAAAACAAATTTCAATCAATTTCCTTATGCGAAATACTTTCAATCCAACATGGTTCATTTAAACCAATTAAATAAATCCTTAATGATTTACTTTATATTTACGTTCCAAATCCATAAATTAATTCCCACACTTCAAAAATAAATCAACGTTTATTTTTAAACTAATTCCCCTTTCTTTTATAAATTCCATAGTGAATTTATAATCCCCAAAATATCTATGATGTACGATTTTCGATCGATTTTCAATATTCACTTTCAATTTATCTTACAAGGATAAATTCTGAACGTTCATTTCACATTGGAAAAATATTTCCATACTTATTTAATAATAAGCACATCACAAATCTATTTATTTTCCACATTTGAAAATATTCGATATACTTAAATCAAAATTTAGTATATACTTCATTCCTTAAGGAAATCATTCTCTTAACACATTTATTTTGGGTCAAAAACGAATGTTGTGTAAAACATCGTTACGACGACCCAAAATCACTAGTATAGGGATTCAAAGTTTAAATAGATATATAAATCCCAATACTATACAAAACATTTCCTTTCGGAAACCATTTACTATAACAACAGTGTTATAGTCCACCATTTCCTTCTTTCTCGAAAACGTCTATTTCAACAATAAATGTTGAAATCTATGGTTTCGATTCATAATACATTTTAAAACATCTTTAAAATAATTAACTTCATTCTATAATATTCATTTTGCCAAACATGACCATTTTATTCAATAATGTATTCACTGTCCAAAATCGTGAATATATTTTCTTTAATAAACTTCAATATTCAATTTATCAAATTCATTGATTTCGAAGTTATAAACAATGTTTATAAATTCCATTTCTATTTATAAGCTTCGATTTATAAATCTCATTATTAACAAATTCCATTTATATCTCATTTCAATGCAAAAATCCGATTTATATGATAATTACTTATAAATCTTCTATTTTACAAAATCTATTCATTTTTATAACTTCACAATTTATAAATCTATAAATTCCGTTCACTTATGAAATCCATTTTTATTTCATTTTTAACACTTATAAAAACTCGTTTTAATATTCCAATATTTTTAATTTATAAAATATATCAATTTTATAAGTCTTTTATATACATCGTTTTTAATAATTCAAAAATCCCAATTTAAACCAATTTATAAATTAATTAACTATTTATTTCCAAAAATCTAATTTCGGTTATATTTCTCAAAAATCTAAATTTTTATAACATAAAAATTTATAACGTTTTAATGATTTAAAATGAATCAATTCAAAATTTAATAAAAACATATATTTTGAAAAATCACTTCAAAAATCCTTTTAAAACCAAAATCATTATTTTAAAACTTCAGAAATGGATCCGATGATGCAGCAGCATCAAATAGTCAATCACGACATCCCAATATCATATATCGATACGATAATCAACAAATATCAAAATATTTGTAAATAAATCAATACAGTTGAGGAATCCAGTTGGATCCCTCCAACCTGTTTCCCTGCATCCACAAACATTAGCACAATACCAATTCCGTTCCATTACGGAATTATCGCGGTATATGGAATTTATAAAATATTATCCGCTTAATAGACGACGCAGTAGGGTCTCATCCGCTATATAATGTGGGAAATCAACTCCAAGTACAATAATAATACCAATTTCACTATACGGTGAAATATTCGCGGTATATGTTTTTAATAAATAACCTCCGCTTACTAACGGCGCATAATGTCTATTTTTAACAATCAATAGATAACAATCATCATTCAAACATACAATCAACAATTTTAAATCTAACTATTTAAAATATAAATCGAAACCGATTCGATTGAGTGAGAAGTCCTCGCCTTGATTTCAATTTCGTTTTAGCGATTTATTTCGAATAGAATTAAACGGACGTTTAATTTTACCCGAAATTCTCACTAACTCCAAAAGACTCCAATCCAACTCCATAGCGTAGTGCTTCCAACGCAAAAAGTTTCGTGCGTTTTCGACCTCGTATGAAGAAGTTATCGTGTTTTAAACATCGTATAATTAAATAAATAATTAATTTACAATTCTCTTTTTAGTTTCAAACCATTGCAATCTCAGCCGTTGATTTTTCCACTGAGACATCAGGCCGCACTTTTTCTTTTCTTCCCAAACGCGACCTACAACAACGTCGAACCCATTGCTCTCAAACTTTGACTGGCCGTTGCCCCTTCACCTTTCAACTTGCCGACGATCAAGCGACATCACCACGAAGCACGTCGCGCCACCCACCTACGGCCAGAACGCGGCAGAGCTCGGCTCCCCATGCGCCTCGAAAACTGTGCGCGACTTTCGATCGTTCAAACTCGATTTCCCATCAATCCGCTTCGTTAAATACGATCTCCACCGTTGATATGATAGATCTCATTGTCCTCTACAATCTTGTAGTTGGAACTTTTTCGATTCGATGCGTGGATTTGAAGAAAAGAGGGAAGGAAGAGGACAAGATTTCGGCCATCAGAATATGTTGATGGCGGCTGAAGAGATGAAACCATAGGGTTCTATTTCTTTTGCAATTGTAAATTTTCAAGGGCTTTTATAGAAAAATCGACGTACACTATTCATCCCGGATTTTCCGAACTCCAAACGAAGCGTGCCGGTTGGCGTTTCTAAGGTTTGCCCCGCCTTTCGAACACAATGGAATGTGTTTCGGGAGCTAATTCGGTCATCTGTGCGAGTTATGCCAATAAACGTTCAATTTAAAATTAAACCGATTAAACGATTTTCTAGGCGTTTTAGCTTGCACCGGACAAACGATAAATCCGATTGACACGAAATTTGAAACCCTACAATAATATCACATTATAGATCCGATGAAACTGATTTCGTCGAAATCCGAGACTTTTTGAAAAATGACTATTTTAACTCGCCAAATAAATATTAAAACAATTTCGATGCGTTTCGAGCTGCCACGATCAAACGACAACTCCGATTGCTACGAAAATTAAAATCCGATAATAACAACTATTATGGATCCAATGAAACTAGTTTCGTCCAATTCTGAGACTGTTCAAAAATTGGCTATTTTACAATCGATAATTAAATATTAAAATATTAAATTTTCACAAATTAACTCTTAATTCAATTCTAAAAGTTCTATAACATCACTCTAACTCCAACATGATTAAATAAAATTTTACAAATCATTTTTAATCATATTAAACTCGATTTTCAATTATTTCTACAATTTAACATATTAAATTATCGATTTAATTATGCAATTAAATCCAATTATTCGAAAAATAAATCATTCGATTTATAAATTTCACTTATTAATATTTAAAATTAATTAAATATTCATATTTTAATCAATATAAATTATGGGTCGTTACAGACTTCCCCCCTTAAAAGAATTTCGTCCTCGAAATTATCAAGTAAGAAAAATTTACAGAATCTATTAACTTTCCAAAACAAATTTAAACTTCTTACCATTCTTTACTAAGTTTTCAAATCTATACTTAGTTATCTTTTCAAAACCAAACTATATCGTTTAATTTCCAATTCCAAAACCAAAATTATAGTTTTCACAAATTTCCCAAATTTTCTCAAAATTTTTCTAACGCCTTAAATTTTCGGAAAAATTCGCCATAGTCTCCTTTGCGCGGCTCGATCCGAAAAAAATGACAGTATATATATCATAAATATACATCTCATTAAGTGATGAGGCATCCCGTAGGGAAAAAGTGTAAAAGTACGGTATGTAATCCGAGATATGTACCTTATTTATTATTAGCGAGCATATACGGCTAATATAGCACGAAAGCGAGCTCCACATGCGAAGCAAGCGCAATCCGCACCTACTAAACACTTAACAACAACATGAGAATCATGCATATATGAAAATAGTATCAATATACAACATATAGCAACATAAGAACTACATGTGCCAACATAGCAAATGCAACAAAACAACAAATGCAAACATCAACCAACTATCATCCATAACCAAATCAATATTCATTCATATTCTCATTAATATTCAATGAATTGGTTTTCAATTTAAATCACATTTGATTCATTTACATTGGATTTTATCAACATTCATTCATATTCAATTTCAGTTAGTTTACATTCACTAATTTATTCACATTAATTCGCCTTCAATCCAAATCAAATCCAATTCTATTCAAATTTATTTACTTTCAATTTGGATTCAATCGCATAGCTTTTAATTTCGCTAATTTACTTTCATTAACACTTAATGAATTATATACATCAATCAACAATCAAATAACAACCAATGTTTATTCAATACAACCAAATTTATTCACTTTACATTCAATTTGGTTCAACACATTTAATTCCAATTGGATCATATTAAATTGACTTTCATTCAATTTATTCAATTTCTAATAACATTAGCTTATAATGAATTGACACTTACATCCATTATTTCATATCAATTACTTACATTTAATTGATTAACATTTAATCCATTAGTTTAATTCAATTGCTAATTCCTTTAACAATATAAAGTTGAATTTCTTTCATATAACTCAAGTTCTAATTCTTAATGACTTCATTTCATTAATTCACTTATTAATTTACTTTGGCACCAAAAATCAACTTCATTCAACATCACTTAAGTTATATTCCATTTCAAGCATCTTATCAAATCCAAATCAATCTATTTAACTTTCCTTTTGTTAAATTTCAAATCACATGTCTTTGATGACAACTCAAATTTATTTCAACTTGGATTTTATTGATTTACTTATACTTCCTTTAATTTAACTTCATTCTTTAAGTTAAATTCATTCTATCAAAATTCAAATTGTATAAGTTATCAACTCATTTATCATTCTCAAAAATATTTTAAATAGGATTCCAGAGTCTTTTCAATCTTTCAAAACCATTTTTGAAATCAATTCAAATTACCTTCTGAATTTCCAAAACCAAATCCAAATTTTCTAAACAACTTTCATTTAAAATAATCTGGCAGCAATTCCTCTTTTGGAAACTCGAAAATGAACACCAATGATGTCGCGATCATCACCGGAATTATTTTCCAGCGACCGAAAAGAGTTTAGAGCTTTAATTTCTCCAAAAAAAAATATTTCCAAAATATCAAATCCTTTCAAAACACTTCTCTGGAATTTTGTTTTCAGATTATAAATCACATTTATAAATCTTTTACTTATATAATTTCACTTCTTATATATAAGATTATTTCACAATTGTAAATCACATTAATTATAGTTCCATACTTATAATTCATTTGCTTATACAATTCATTCTTTTACAGCTGTTGTTTTTATTTAACTTATTCAAACAACTTATTCAACAACCAAACAATCAACTATATACTTTAATAATTCTGGAAAATTATTTCCTTTATATATAAAACATGATCAAGGTAAAATTATTTCATTTACCCGCTTTAAAACAATATTGTGCTAAATTGTTCTGTACAAGTGTTTAGAGATCCCTATCAACAACGTTAATTACTCGTGTTGACCAAAATCCATATACCACTCAACAAACCAATCATCACAATACAAAACAATTTATAATCACTAACAAATACGCACTCGTATCTATTATTACACTCAAGCTCATTCTAGAGTACTGCTGACTCTATCACTAATGAATTATACCCAACAGAGCCATGGTTGTCGCTTAACATAAGCTCTGATACCAAATGTAACGAACGCGATTTTTCGTTCACGAAAACCGATATCAATACGTCCACTGTATCAACTGCCGAGCAATCGAAAGTCGAAAAACCGTACCGTTGGGGTTTAAGGAAGAAGAAAAGGTAGAACAAGATAGAAAAAGATAGAACGGAACAGAAAGAAATAACAGAACAACATCAGAATCTCACAATTCGCAGTGGAACAACATATAATAGATAAATGAATAATTTTTAAACAAAGAACTATATATCAGTTATTACATTACATCACATCATCAGAGTGTACAACAACAACAACAAACAGCGGAAAAGAAATACTATATACTAGTGAATACGCCATGCCATCCAGCTTGCCTCCAGCAACTCCTGAATTCCGAATATCCTGATAAACCTTACTCTTGACTGCCCGTGTGGAAATTGGTGGGCACCCAGAGTTTAGGAAGGAAAACAATAAACTCCGAGTCAGTCATGTGACTGGTGTGAGAAAAAAAAAAGTTTATTTTTCTTTAAATCAAAATAGAGGAATATTTTTAAAGTCAATTCGCAATGTTTTTTTAAAAATGAGACTACCATAAGGCCTCCCGCACACACACACAATGCAAACGCAGAATCGGAGGAGATTTCTCCTTATGATCGTCAAAGATGCTTGATACGCATTAAAAAGAAACATTTGATATTATTACTAGTGCATAGCGTAGGAAAATTATTTCGAAAGTAGAATATAAATCTTAGCCAGCATAGGCATTTCGCACTTATGCCTACTATAGCTACCATCCAAACAGTGGGGTGCCACCATAAGTGAATGATAGGTTTTACAACTAAAACCGTACAAGATCGTATTGTTTCTTTGGATTTCCAACAAATGGTCAGGCCAAGGAACTTCCCATTGCCACATGGAAACGCCTCTGGAATGACGTCCTGAGAACCAAACCGGATCTCTGCCAACACAAGGCCGGGTTACCCCTAACTGGGTAACTACTGACACAAATATGTCATCCCCCGATCGTAACCGATCTTCCCGAGGATCCTCGATTTCCAACAACCACATAAGAATAATAATGTAGTAACCACATAGGCTAAGTATCTGGGCTCCATTCCATGATACCACCTCTATCCAGAAGGAATGACATACACTAAAGGGGCGCTACCCCCTAATAACCTTGCTGCATCCTTCCTGTTTTGACCATTTTCGGGGTGTGAGGTCCGACGAAGTCTCGTCCACAAAGCCACGCTTTATACAAAAGTCGTGCTTTAGGTCAACAAATGATCATAGAAATGATCACAAAGATAAATGATCAAATAAGTGATCCTATCACAAATGATCAAACAATGATCATTTCACAGCAACACTCAGCATGCCACACTACCAAATTGGAAGTGTATCACTAATAACCTTCAACTATATAACCTCTGGGCTCGTACGTCTCAGAGAAGGGTGTTAAGCTAAGAGAATAAATTCTCCGCCACCAACAGAAATATATTTGAAAGAAATCAGCTTTATATCTCAATTTGTAATGTCAGACATACAATCCATACAAGTCTGTTCCGGGCTCGAACAGAACCGAAGGCACTTACAAAGAAGTCCTTGCATTCCGGATAATTTCTAATCACGTCCGGACTTCCCGTCACTAAGGGTGATAAAACCTCTATATCGGAGATCAGCCGATGCAGAGTAACTCAACGGTAATCCTTCGGTTTTCAAAAATATCTGGTCTTCAACACCGGTCATCGAATGCAATCCATTACGACGTATCACATATTCAGAATGGGTTATACGACCCCAAGGTCCTTTCCCGGCTAACCCGAATAGTGAGCGCTTATTCAAAAATAAGTGTGGCATTCAAATTCAAACAATCACAACAAATACCTATTTAAAGGTAAATATTGATAGTCGGATTATTTAACTATCAATAGGCATGCTCAACATCACCAAATTCCAAATAATTTCCTAAATTATTTACTTTCCAAAAATATCTTTACAAGATATATATATTTCCCACACTTCAACATTTGAAAACTAATTTTCAAATCACTTTTCACCTTTACCACTTTTGAAAACAAATTTCAATCAATTTCCTTATGCGAAATACTTTCAATCCAACATGGTTCATTTAAACCAATTAAATAAATCTTTAACGATTTACTTTATATTTACGTTCCAAATCCGTAAATTAATTCCCACACTTTAAAAATAAATCAACGTTTATTTTTAAACTAATTCCCCTTTCTTTTATAAATTCCATAGTGAATTTATAATCCCCAAAATATCTATGATGTACGATTTTCAATCGATTTTCAATATTCACTTTCAATTTATCTTACAAGGATTAATTCTAAACGTTCATTTCACATTGGAAAAATATTTCCATACTTATTTAATAATAAGCACATCACAAATCTATTTATTTTCAACATTTGAAAATATTCGATATACTTAAATCAAAATTTAGTATATATTTCATTCCTTAAGGAAATCATTCTCTTAACACATTTATTTTGGGTCAAAAACGAATGTTGTGTAAAACATCGTTACGACGACCCAAAATCACTAGTATAGGGATTCAAAGTTTAAATAGATATATAAATCCCAATACTATACAAAACATTTCCTTTCGGAAACCATTTACTATAACAACAGTGTTATAGTCCACCATTTCCTTCTTTCTCGAAAACGTCTATTTCAACAATAAATGTTGAAATCTATGGTTTCGATTAATAATACATTTTAAAACATCTTTAAAATAATTAACTTCATTCTATAATATTCATTTTGCCAAACATGACCATTTTATTCAATAATGTATTCACTGTCCAAAATCGTGAATATATTTTCTTTAATAAACTTCAATATTCAATTTATCAAATTCATTGATGTCGAAGTTATAAACAATGTTTATAAATTCCATTTCTATTTATAAGCTTCGATTTATAAATCTCATTATTAACAAATTCCATTTATATCTCATTTCAATGCAAAAATCCGATTTATAAGATAATTACTTATAAATCTTCTATTTTACAAAATCTATTCATTTTTATAACTTCACAATTTATAAATCTATAAATTCCATTCACTTATGAAATCCATTTTTATTTCATTTTTAACACTTATAAAAACTCGTTTTAATATTCCAATATTTTTAATTTATAAAATATATCAATTTTATAAGTCTTTTAGATACATCGTTTTTAATAATTCAAAAATCCCAATTTAAACCAATTTATAAATTAATTAACTATTTATTTCCAAAAATCTCATTTCGGTTATATTTCTCAAAAATATAAATTTTTATAACATAAAAATTTATAACGTTTTAATGATTTAAAATGAATCAATTCAAAATTTAATAAAAACATATATTTTGAAAAATCACTTTAAAAATCCTTTTAAAACCAAAATCATTATTTTAAAACTTCAGAAATGGATCCGATGATGCAGCAGCATCAAATAGTCAATCACGACATCCCAATATCATATATCGATACGATAATCAACAAATATCAAAATATTTGTAAATAAATCAATACAGTTGAGAAATCCAGTTGGATCCCTCCAACCTGTTTCCCTGCATCCACAAACATTAGCACAATACCAATTCCGTTCCATTACGGAATTATCGCGGTATATGGAATTTATAAAATATTATCCGCTTAATAGACGGCGCAGTAGGGTCTCATCCGCTATATAATGCGGGAAATCAACTCCAAGTACAATAATAATACCGATTTCACTATACGGTGAAATATTCGCGGTATATGTTTTTAATAAATAACCTCCGCTTACTAACGGCGCATAATATCTATTTTTAACAATCAATAGATAACAATCATCATTCAAACATACAATCAACAATTTTAAATCTAACTATTTAAAATATAAATCGAAACCGATTTGATTGAGTGAGAAGTTCTCACCTTGATTTCAATTTCGTTTTAGCGATTTATTTCGAATAAAATTAAACGGACGTTTAATTTTACCCGAAATTCTCACTAACTCCAAAAGACTCCAATCCAATTCCATAGCGTAGTGCTCATCCATATAATTCCAACGCAAAAAGTTTCGTGCGTTTTCGACCTCGTATGAAGAAGTTATCGCGTTTTAAACATCGTATAATTAAATAAATAATTAATTTACAATTCTCTTTTTATTTTCAAACCATTGCAATCTCAGCCGTTGATTTTTCCACTGAGACATCAGGCCGCACTTTTCCTTTTCTTCCCAAACGCGACCTACAACAACGTCGAACCCATTGCTCTCAAACTTTGACCGGCCGTCGCCCCTTCACCTTTCAACTTGCCGACGATCAAGCGACATCACCACGAAGCACGTCGCGCCACCCACCTACGGCCAGAACGCGGCAGAGCTCGGCTCCCCATGCGCCTCGAAAATTGTGCACGACTTTCGGTCGTTCAAACTCGATTTCCCATCAATCCGCTTCGTTAAATACGATCTCCACCGTTGATATGATAGATCTCATTGTCCTCTACAATCTTGTAGTTAGAACTTTTTCGATTCGATGCGTGGATTTGAAGAAAAGAGGGAAGGAAGAGAACAAGATTTCGGCCATCAGAATATGTTGATGGCGGCTGAAGAGATGAAACCCTAGGGTTCTATTTCTTTTGCAATTGTAAATTTTCAAGGGCTTTTATAGAAAAATCGACGTACACCATTCATCCCGGATTTTCCGAACTCCAAACGAAGCGTGCCGGTTGGCGTTCCTAAAGTTTACCCCGCGTTTCGAACATAATGGAACGTGTTTCGGGAGCTAATTCGGTCATCTGTGCGAGTTATGGCAATAAACGTTCAATTTAAAATTAAACCGATTAAACGATTTTCTAGGCGTTTTAGCTTGCACCGGACAAACGATAAATCCGATTGACACGAAATTTGAAACCCTACAATAATATCACATTACGGATCCGATGAAACTAGTTTCGTCGAAATCCGAGACTTTTTGAAAAATGACTATTTTAACTCGCCAAATAAATATTAAAACAATTTCGATGCGTTTCGAGCTGCTACGATCAAACGATAACTCCGATTGCTACGAAAATTAAAATCCGATAATAAAAAACTATTACGGATCCAATGAAACTTCTTTCGTCCAATTCTGAGACTGTTCAAAAATTGGCTATTTTACAGTCGATAATTAAATATTAAAATATTCAATTTTCACAAATTAACTCTTAATTCAATTTTAAAAGTTCTATAACATCACTCTAACTCCAACATGATTAAATAAAATTTTATATATCATTTTTAATCATATTAAACTCGATTTTCAATTATTTCTGTAATTTAACATATTAAATTATCGATTTAATTATGCAATTAAATCCAATTATTCGAAAAATAAATCATTCGACTTATAAATTTCACTTATTAATATTTAAAATTAATTAAATATTCATATTTTAATTAATATAAATTCTGGGTCGTTACAGAAGAAGACGTAATCTACTTCGGGTCGGCTACCAATCTGCTTCAGGTCAGAGGCAAGATTTCTTCGAGTTATCATCAAAGCTACTTTGGGCCTGCATGTTAGCAACTTATGGTCGGCGGCGATGAACGATATGGGCTTGACTATGGTTTTAGTGTGCCCATATGAGTGACAAGGCCGTGTAGCTAGGATTTCATCGGAATGTAGATTACAGATCTTAAGGCAGAATTAATACTAGAGGGGGGTGAATAGTGTTTAATTAATTATATGAATCTTTTTGAAATCTTTTGAAATTAAATCCAAACAAATGCAATTTACAAATATAGAAACAATCAAAGAATCAGACACAGATGCAAATAGTAAATAAAAGCAGCAAAGGAAAGAACATCGAATTTTATACTGGTTCGGAGTTACCCTACATCCAGTCCCACACAATTTCTTGTGCGTATTTCTTTTCAAATATAATATCGATATTACAACCTCAATTTCAAGGCCACGAGATACAACCTCCTGCCTTCAAGTCCAGGGCAAAGTCTCTTGATTTAACTAGGCTACAAAATCACCTAATTGATTTACGGGCTACAATCACACCCAATTGATTTACGGGCCACAATCACACGTTTCCAATATCACTTTGATAGATTGAGAGACTCGATACACTTCTTTGGTTGCAAATGATCCTATAACTCTGAGTAGCACTGAGATCTTTGAGAGAGAGTGACAGAGAATCAAACCAGAGATGATCAAGTTTGATTCACTGAGGATTTTGGCAAAGTTTTGTTAAAATATAACAAAATACTTGAGTGGAGAAGAAGGAGTGAAGAAATGAAGAAAAACTAACTTAAAACTAGTTGAAAACAACCTGTATTTAAAGAAGAACAATAATCATGTCCATTCATGAAAGATTATGATGAATAAACACTTCATTTCAAAATTTGAAATTTGAATTTCTACGGCTGCCATATCGACATGGAGGGATGGGGCATGCCGACATGCCCTAGTGAATTTTGAAAATTGATTTTTATTTTCAGAAGAGATTTTCTTTCTAAAACTTTTCAAAACAATTTATGAAGTTTTTAAACCATTTTGAATATAGTTTAAACTTATAAAAGAGATTAAAAAAGTAATCTTCAAAATATATAATCTATAGTATAAAATTAATATTAAAAACTAAGTATAGAATATATTTTTGAGATTTAAAGCTTATAATATTAAAACCACGAGATAGTTTAAAAACAAGAGATGATTTTGAAATCAAAACATAAAGGATAATAAAATTAGTTTAAGGCTAAAATATTTAAACCGAGAGAGATGATTTTAAAAAGTTTTTGAAAAAATATTTAAAATAAATCATTTTGAAAATTTCATGGATTTCATTCTAGTAGAGAAGGTCGTGGGTTCCATCCTAGTAAAGGGGTCGTGGGTTCCATCCCACTATTAAAATCCAAATAAAGATTTTAGTGTTATTATGAACTTTTAACATAAATCTAGACACTATTACTTATCTTGATATCTTAAACTCTTGAACTCTTGAAATCTTAAACTCTTGATACTCATGAGTCTTTAGTCTTGGTTTCTTCAATCTTGAATTCGTCAATCTTGAATTTCTATACTTAGTCATGAATCTTTATACTATACAGTCTTCATTCTTAATACCTGCATATATATCCTTCATATACATATATATCTACACAAGAATATTATTATTTATCTTATATAACAAGTCCTAAGGTTGTTGTCATCAAAACCATCGTCTCAGGAACTAACAATCTCCCTTTTTTGATGATTACAACCTATGTTTATAAAATATTCTCCATCTAACTTTGATTCCACTTTGACTCCCCTTTATTTCGACTCCCATTTAATCTACTAACTCCTCCTTAATCTAAGCCAAACTAATAGCCAAACTATCCTATCCTATTTTATAATTCTCCATATTTTTCATCAATAAAAACTAATCCTAAACTACATAAATCCACCTTAAACTAATACTATGGAGCTAAATACTAATAAAGAAGTATAATTAAGCGAAACATAAATATAATTTTATTATATATATATATATATATATATGTTGTTATATTACACATATAAACACAAGTATATACAAATACATATAATATATAAATACATAATCATAAAACCAATCTAATCTGAGTCTTTGATGATTGGTAACTTGTGAATCGAATAATTTGAGTATTGGAGACAAAAGTTTCCACGTTGTTCGACCAAATTACCATCTTTATCAAAACAGACTTCTCCTACACAAATAACTTTATCGTCTTCGTCCATTTGCGCTTCTTTTTCTTATTCTTCTTCATCATCTTCCTCTAATGGATTATGAATATGAATGTTAGAGGGTTCATCTTCAATCACGATCGGCTTCACATGGTTATCCAGTAGAAATTTTTGCAAATTTCTATGGATTTTGCCCTGTTTCTCTTATTCCTTCGCCATCTTATTTGCATGACTTGCAACTCAGTCATTATTTATAGAGAGTCCTTCAAAGTTTTCTCTATCTTCATGACTCGGGCCAGTGTGGTTTGTTGAAATGGACCAATATTAGGATAAGGGAAAGAAATGGTCGCATTTTGGTTTGATTTGGAAGAGGAGGCCATTATTTTACATTTTTTAGAAGTTTATTACAGAGAAAAATGAAGTGAAAGACAGAAGAATTCGAAATATAGAGAATATATAACTACCAAACTAATTTTAGAGGGAAAATTAAAATTTCAAATTTTACCGTTGTATGTCGACATGGGGGTTAGGGAGATGTCGACATCCTTATGGAAATTTTGATAATTTTATTTTTCTTTATTTATTTAAATATATTTATTACTATATCTATATTCTATATCTTAGTTATAGAGCAAATACCTAGTTCTCTTCTAATTAGTAAAGGTTGATTGATTCAAAGGTCGGTCAGAATATCAGCTATTTGATTCTCAGTGTTGACAAATTCAAGACAAATAATCTCTTTACTTATATTATCTCTGAAAAAATGATGTTTAATATCAATATTTTTGGTTCTAGCATGATGAGTTGGATTTTTGGATAAATTTATTACACTGTTATTATCACAATAAATTGGTGATTTTGAAATATTTAATCTAAAATCATTTTAGGTCTGTTGCATATAGATAACTTGAGAACAAGCCAAAGAAATAGAGATATATTCTGCTTCAGTTGTTGATAGCAAGACAGCATTTCGCTTTTTACTAAAACAGGAAACCAGAGAATGTCCTAAAAAGTGACAAGTTCCACTTGTATTTTTTCGGTCTGATTTACAACCATCATAGTTAGCATCACAGTATGAGATTAAATCAAATGAATCATTTTTAGGGTAAAATAGGCCATAGTCTAAAGTGTGTTTAACATATCTTATGATATGTTTAACAGCTTTTAACTATGTCTCTTTGGGTTGTGATTGGTACCTTGCATAGAGACAAACACTATGTGTTAATCGGCTAGTTTTCTATCGGTTTAGAAAATAGTCGAAAATTTTCCAATTAAAATAACCACAAGCGCACGGTGTACGAATGTACCATGTATGCGAGTACGATTCGATCCGTAGGAATTGTAGATTTTAAAATTCTATACAATCAAATTAAACCAAAATCGAATGATTGTTAACTACTAAAAGAAAGTAAAAAACAAACCAGAACTAAGAAAAATAAAAATACGAGATTAAAGAGAAATTTAGAGGAAAATCCCCTCTCATGATCACATAAATCAACATAATGAAATTATGATCTCTTTTTGGTCTTTGTGCGTTTAGTTGATGCATTTATCATAAGCATGGACTAATTATGTTATTAATTAACACACTTAAACCATCAAACTTTAATGCACCCTATAACATACTTAATAACTTCAGTGAAAATGATATGAAATTAAAAGTAGAATCTATTTTAAACATGCCTTATTAATTATTGAATTAGAAACATAAACCATCAAATTTTGATTCTAAATCCACTTCCATTACCATGATCATATGTAGATGAAGAGGTAATTAGTGATTCATATGACCAAGCATAGCTTATTTGTTTTGAACAACCTAAGCTATCAAACTCAATATTAAACATAAAATCATACAAACATCCAACTTAGGATTAAGTGCAAAAGAGACATAAAAGAGAAGTTATGTTGCATCTACATGATTCAAGAGAGCTTCATTACCCTTAAATTGAAGGGATTAGCCTCTCATTTGTATTATCATGTCAACACAAGTAGAAAGAAACATGACATAAACAAAAAAGAAGAAGAGGAAAATGAAAGCTAATGAAAAAGAGAACTAATCTAATTGCATAAAATAAAAGAGATCTATACTACGACATGAAAAAAAATAAACAAGAAGTGGAAAAGAACATGTATTAAACTGCATAAAAAAGTTACATGAAAAGAAGAAATGACTAAGTAGCCATGAAAAGAAAGAGAGCTCTCATTTTATTTTCCTAAGAAAAGAGACTAAGAGAAGAGAGCCTAAAAGGGAGATTAAGTAAGAAGAGGGTTACATGAAACATAAGGGTTATATATATACATTTGTTAAACCCTAATTCCTATTTTCGGGGAATGCCCAAAATACCCTTGAGAAAGTGTAGAGTCCAAGTAATCATTAGCTTCTACTAATCATCATTTAAGTGTATATGAAGCCATTAATTCCATAAACATGTGCATTAGCCTCTAATTTGTACATTAAGGTAGATGGGTAGGTGGGGTCCTCTATGTTCTTCACGTTGAATTATTTCCATCTTCATTCCTATGTGAAAGTTTGGAATTAATATGGATTTGGTTTAAAATAAGTTAAAATACCCAATATGATCATTTATTTAATTTCAATAGAATAAATATGGCGGCAAAAATATGCACATTTATGTGCACATCAAATAACCCCACACTTATCTTTTTATTCGTCCTCGAATAAAGGAAAAAACTAAGATAAATCCATTTTCATAAGGAGCACGATTATATTAAGCGTATGCAACAAGCCGTTAAAGCTCTGGGTGTCCCCAGTAAGACGAGTGTTGTCTCATGAGGGTTTTCAGCGGATACTACCCACAAAATCCAAATGCAGGATGAAAATATTTACAGAATGCAAGATTATTTACAAAGAGATGAATGCGAGTTTTTAAAAATATTTACAATGAAGGATTCACTTTTAAATCGACATAAATAAGTTAAATATAGGTTTCGGTCATTATCTTGAAAGTTAAAGTCATTTACTCGTCAAAATTTCCAACAAAAATCAAGTTATCGTAACAAATAGATTATAGTTTAACTCGTTATTTAGGTTGATAACAAAGTGTAGTTATGAAATAGATTCTTAGTTGATTATCAAAGTTTATCAAAGTGGTATATTCATTTCTTTTCAATAACAAGTCAAATCAAATAAGTTAAAATTAATGTTAGGACTTCATTTGCTTGCTCTCTTTTATTTTTTTGAAAATTTTATTGATATTTATGATGTTTGCATATGCCTAACTCATATAAACTGAGGCCAGATGTATTACTCATGCACTGCCTTACGGAATTATGTGACGGGAATACAGAGCGTGGCGAGTGGACACACGAGTGTGAACACCTGTTGACTGTAGGCGTTATTAAAAAGAATTTTTATATATACACCTAGCTCAGATAAACTGAGGCCAGATATACCGATCGTGCACTGCCTTTCGGCTTACGTGAGAAAGGTACAGAGTATAGCAAGTGTACACACAAGTGTGTACACCTATCGACCGTAGGTGTTAATAGAAAATATTTACATATATACAAATGTTTTGTTTTTTTGAAAGAGAGTTTTGCAAAATAATCTTAGCACCACTTAATTTAGAAGACAAAAAAATGTTATATTCTTTACTTTAAATCAACCACTTTTTAAAATAATGATTTTCAGTTAAGATGTATTTCATAGCACGTATGAATCTTCCTATATACTAGTCAAACCATTGTTATTTGCAATCAAACTTTATTTTTATTTTTTAAAAAAAATAAATTTTCAAAAATTTCAATTTACTAGCCAAAACCATATACTTATCCTATATTTTTTCTTTAAAAATAAATCAAAAATGTTTAAATAATTTTTTTTAAAGATTTTTTTAAAATTTGGAAAAAAATGTAAAAATAAATATGAAAAATTAAAAATGAAGATGAGACTCCCCTCACACTTGATTTTGACTGTGTCCCCACAGTCAACCCAAGTGAAAGGAACGTTTATTATTATTTACATGAAAATAAAATGTATTTACACGACATTAGAAAGTATATCCGTAAAAAGTAAATGAAACGGTCTTTTAAAGACTGATTCATTTGTCTCGTCAAGTGTACGAGACACAGCTTAAGCTTGAAAAACCAAACCGTAAAAGATTTCGAAGTTGAATGTTGATTTGAAAAAACGAATGTCGTTTTATTAAAAATCGTACGAGTTGTTTTATTTTCGATGATTTTTAGGGTAGATATAACGATTGATTGAAATTCAAGTTTATTTTCACCAAATTGAAATTCATGTTTGTCACTGAAAAATTCTTCGAAATTATTGATTTCAAAACCAAAGTGGTGATTTAAATCTTTCCCTTCAGAATTTAACAACTCATTTTCGAAAATTCCAAAGAAATCGTATTCATTCAATTCGTATTCCTTTATTGGATTATCAACAACTTCATTGCGTATCTCAAGTTCAAAATCCTAAGTTGTTGTATTCAAATTTTTGAAATCTAGAAAAGGAAGGTCGAATTTTAAATTTGATTCCACACCCTCAAAAGAATTGAAACCGACTCAATTACCGTGTTTTCAACGACTTCATTAAGATCATCATTTTCAATTTCAAAAATTGTTATTTGAAAATCGTCGATTTGGGTAAAAGATGGATTATCATTTGACTCGTCACATGTTGGGATTTGCTTTTGTTTATCATGTTGTTTCATATATGTTTCAAGCAACAAATCCATGTGATCATTGTAGACTTCATCCATTTGTTCAACAAAATCCAATTTATAGTTATTAACTTGAGAATTTTCGATCTGGATTTGTTGAGAACACAAATTTTCACTCCTATCATATTCAGGATTATTCCCATTGCCAAAATTATTTAAAAAGTGGATCACATTTTCGTTTTGATTTTGAAATTCATTTTGGTGTTCAAAATTGAATTGGCATAGGTTATCATCGAAATCGTTTGAATTTTGAAGTGAATTCAAATTTTGATTATTTTGACTCAAGTTATTGCACTAATACGAATTACGTAAGTCATTTATACTTTGATTTTGTTGTGTAGAGAATTCAAGTAAGGATGAAATGTTATTCTCAAGAGTCGAGGGTTGGTCATTGTTTTGTAAATTTTGTTGTTCGAAAATTCGAATTATTTACACAATAGTTGTTGTTAAAATATCCGTACGAGTTTGGAGTGAAATTATATAGATTATATTGATTTTCACAACTGTTGTAAAATTTAAGCGAATATGCAAATTCAGACATTTTCAAGAATGTTTTTTGTTTTTTTATAAAGGAAAAATATTTACAAAGAAAAATTATTTTTCGAAAGGGAAATCGATTTTTGTTTTGTTTTTTATTTTTCAATTTTGTTTTTGTTTTTTGAAAAGATTTTATATTATATTTTTTTTGGATTTTTGATTTTCTACAAAAAAACTAAGCAAATATTTTTTTTTGAATTTTTTGAATTTTGATTTGAAAATTTTCAAAGGAAAAGGAAAAAACTAAGTTAAGAAATATTTACAATTTTTTTAGTTTTGGATTTTTATTTTTTTGTTTTTCTTAAATATGCATGAACTAATGAAACTAAATGAATGCAGTGGTTAATTACAAATGATTTATCCTACGTTAACCCAAAATTGTATAATCACGCATTGTCTTAATTCAACAAGATAGTTCTCAGTCAGGTAACGGGCAGGATTTATCGACGCACCATGAATCACTGTAGCAATGCAGCCGAAAGGTTTAAGTACCTTCAGAGAAATGATTCAGTATAATATTTACGAATCACCGTAATATTTATAACTGATTATTGTTCAGTCGTAGCCTAGACACCGAGAAATTAAATTTTTCAAAGAAGACAACTTGTTAATATACAACGAATGTTACGGCACGCGCTTCGCTCGTGATTTATTTATCTACAAATTGTAGACATTTAATTATATTTTTACGTTGAAATAATATATAGTTAATTTTAGTTTATATTTCTTAGTTGCAACGTATAATTTTTTGTTAGATTTAATTTTTATTTCTATTATTAATTAAGAAAGAAGAATTTGTAAAACAAATTTATTTGTTAGATCCTATTTGTAAGTGATAACATTTGATTTTGATAATGTTTAGATATGGGCGTTTTGAATTGGCAAAGAAAGTTTATTTTTAGATCCTATTTTTACGTGATATTAATATTTGATTTGATAATATTTGTAGATGAGCGTTTTGAATTAGTAGAATAATTTATTTATTTATTAGATTCTTTTTCAGCGATAATGAGGTTTTAATAATATATGTAGAGAGGCATTTTAATAATTTTATAAAAAAAACATTTCGATTTGGTAAAGGATGTTTATTTATTAGACCATATTTTTAAGTTATACTAAGATTTAATATAGATAAAGGAGCATTTTTGGTAGTTCACGCTTGCACTAAAAAAATGTGACACCAAAAATATTACAACTATTAATAAAGAAAGAAAGATAATTGAAATCAAACATCTAGTCTGAATAAGTCTAAAGTAATCTAGAGAGATTTTAACTCCTATTTATTGGAGAGATCATATGAAATAACAATTTAATATTTAAAAAGTTATATATAAGGCTATTTTGGGAAGTTCACGGTCGAACCAAAGGATTAAGAGTTATCGATGTCTAACCTTTATTACTAAACAAAATTCTAGAATGAAATGCAAAGTAGAAATTAAACGTGTAGTAACAATATAACTATGAATGGAAATTTTCTTTTTCAAATGCAAACAATTAACAATGCAATTCAAATAAAAGTAGAGATGAAAGCAGGAATTTTTTTATAAGCAAGCCAGCATTTTTTTTTGCAAGCGGTTCTTCCTTTATTTTTCTTTTTTTTCTGCAATTGGAAAATAAACACAAGATATATATACATATTTTTTAGATATGGATGGAACTTAAAACAAATTGAGATAAAACGAATTAAAACCAAAACAAAAATAATTTTTTTTAGCAATCTAACTTAACCTAAAAATGTTTATAAGGAGAGACTTAACTAAGCAAAATAAAAATTTAAACTACGTAAAAAAGAAAAATTGTCTCCGGCCCAACACACCCACGAATTAAAACAAGCCCCAAACCCGCACAAATTTTTTTTATGATACAGGAAAGAAGACAGCAATTCGCAATTCGTTCAAATTCGATAACTTCACAAATCAATTCGTTGTTCTTCACAAATCAATCAATTCGATAACTTCACAAATCTTTTCTTTCTTCTTCTTTGAAATCCACAATCCGTTCAAATTCCTCTATTCGATCAATACAAATCAACTCCCACTTCAAAATTCAATCTCAATCTCGCAACTTCAATTTCACAGCCAACAGAAGAATTTTTTTAAATCAAATCCAATATCCCAAATCGAAATCGTTTTCAAATTATTTTTTCTTTTGAACAAAAAACTTAAAGGCGATGGCAATGGGTATGGTTTGCAAAGCGGTTTCGGTAGTTGGCGATTTGGGACGTTTGAAGTTGTGAAGTGATTGGTCGAGGTGGCTGAGGGTGCGCGATGGAGTTGGAAGAGGAGGTGGTGATGTAATTTGATGTTCGGTCAATGGGCTGCTGAGGCGGGGAGGTGAAGTGTGATGTAGCAATAGTTCGGTGGAACTGTGTATGTGATGTTGATGTTGGTTCGCTTCTGGTTGCGACTTCTGGCTGCGGTGGTGCTCTCAGTCGATTTGCATTGATTGAAGTGAAGTTCCAGAAGTCGTTGTGGTTTGTAGTTCAGAGGAAGTTTGTTTTGGTGATGGTGAATGCAATGAAAGGTTGTAGTAGTTGTGGAATTGATGTTCACTGTTTGGGTTTGAAGGCAGGGATGTGGTCAGTAGGCTGTGAAGTAGTGTAGGCGGTTGAAGGAAATAGAGGGCAAAAAAGAAAGGTGATGTTGTGTAGTCTATTAACCGAGGAGTTTGGTTTGTGGTGCAAAGAAGTGATGACAGGGGGGAGTTTGATGTAGTTTGATGGTTGTTGGAGGTTGTTCTCTGGTGGTGACTGCAGGTTGTAGTTGATCAGTGGTTTGTCATAGTTTGAACTGAAGTGAAGAGGAGGCGTGTCGTCTTGTAACCAGGATGGTAGTTGTGCACAGATCAGTTAGATGAAAGTGAGTTGATGTCGTGGTTTATGATATGATGTTGTATGTAGTGAATGTCGAAGGTGAAATGGTTTAGTATGGTCAGTGCATGTCGAAGGTGAAACAGGCTATGTAAGCAGCTTGGAGTTGTGTAATGCAAATATGCAGTTGGAGGGAGAATGGTGATTGTCTGTAGTTGTCAGTAGATAGGCAGAGCGGTATGACCGGGAGTTGGTGAATGTGTATGCTGTGGATGAAAGCAAGATGATGTTTGGAGGAGCGATGAACGGTGTCTATGGGGTTTAGCAGTGATTTAGAGGTTTCTTATTTGCCAAAATTTGTTTCCATATGAACTGCAATAATAGTTTGACAGTGCACAGTTTGATTCAATATGACAGTGCACAGTGCTTCGGAAAGGCAGCAACAGTTTGGTGAATTGCAAGTGGATCAGAGGTGGGGTAATGTTGTGGTGAACAAGGGTTGGAAGTTGAAATTTGTAGATGTGAGTTGATGTTTTTGGTGGTTAAGCTGCAGGCAAGAAGTGGTGAAGTTTGGCTGGCTGTTATGCTGTGAAATGAATGTGCACAAGTGTGCACAATGATGTGCACAAAAATGTGCACAGTGATGTAAGAAATGGCACAATGATGGTTGATGGGTATGTAGTTGCAGAGAAGGGAATGATGAAGTTTGTGGTACAGAGGAACTTAGCATGGTGTAGTTGCTGGTGTAAAGAGGAGCAGCAGTCTGGTGTCGATTGTGGGCAGTAATGGCCGAGCAATGTAGCTGGGAAGATGGTTGTGTGAAGTGGGTGCTTGAAATGGGTGAAGGCAATGGATTGATGGAACCAAATTAGGCTGTTATATGACTGATGTTTTGTGAAAGCAGTGATGACAGTTTGGAGATTGACAGAGGACACAAATTTGCACAGAATTGTGAAATGAGGATGAGATTTTGTTAAAACAAAGTTAAGATTGTAAAATCAAGATGAAAATGAAATATATATATATTTTTTAAATATTTTTGTGTATGTTGCTCTTTTTTGTTTTTTTTTAATATCGAAACATGCAAATGCAAGGGAAATCCAACAAGCACAAATGAAATGAAAACAAAAATCACACACAACACAAAACCCTTTTTTTTTAATTGCAACACATACACAAAATGACACACACTAAAATGAAACAACAAATAACTCGGAGAATAGAAAATCAAAATCAAAACAACTCCCCGGCAATGACGCCAAAAACTTGTTAATCGGCTAGTGTTCTATCGGTTTAGAAAATAGTCGAAAATTTTCAAATTAAAATAACCGCAAGCGCACGGTGTACGAATGTTGCACGTATGCGAGTACGGATCGATCCGCAGGAAATTGTAGATTTTAAAATTCTATTCAATCAAATTAACCAAAGTCGAATGATGTTAACTACTAAAAGAAAGTAAAAACAAATTAGAACTAAGGAAAATAAAAATATGATATTAAAGAGAAATTTAGAGGCAAATCCCCTCTCATGATCACATAAATCAACATAATGAAATTATGATCTTTTTTGGTCTTTGTGAGTTTAGTTGATGCATTTATCATAAGCATGGCCTAATTATGTTATTAATTAACACACTTAAAGCATCAAACTTTAATGCACACTCTAACCCAATTACTAACTTCAATGAAAATGATATGAAATTAAAAGTAGAATCTATTTTAGGCATGACTTATTAACTAGAATCAGAGACATAAACTATCAAATTTTGATTCTAAATCCACTTCCATTACCATGATCATATGCAGATGAAGAGGTAATTTGTGATGATCCGAAATTCTTGAATATTTGAAATTGAAATATTTAATTGAATTTAAATATTTGAAAGTTAGTTTAACTTGAATTTCAAAGATCACCATTTATTTGAAAATTAAATTATTAAATTAAATTATTGAAAGTTGGGTAAAATATTGAATCTTCAGTTTTAAGCTTGTTAAAAACAATTTGAAGGCTTGTAAAATTTATATTGATAATATTGAAGATGGCAGAGGTGTTAAAATTGAATTTAAAAGTGTTTTGTTCAGTTTTAAAAATATATCGTTTAAATTGATATTTAAAAAATAGCCTTCCGAGGCACAGTCTTAGAATTCGACGAAACCGGTTCCATTGGATCCGTAGTATTGTATTATCATCGAGTTTCAAATTTCCTAGCATTCGGAATTGTCGTGTGATCGTACGATATGTAAACACGCTGAAATTTATATCAAAATTTAATATAATTACTGGTCCAAAAAGCTATCTTCTCCGTACGGTCAAATTAGGACTCGAAACTTTTTCCATCGTCTTCGGAATAGGGGTATAACCTTATGAACGCCTAACGGCACGCCTCGATAGGATGTAAAAAATTTAAGCTACGATTTCAAGACAATTTAAAATTTGAATTTAAATTCAAATATAAATAATAGGACAAATTTTCGATGTGGGCTAATTTTCGAATCAATTTCGCGATCGGCGTTGGTTTTGAAACTTATTACCAAACATGACTGGTTTCTGCCCAGTCAGCATCTCAGTCACGTTTTTGTAACTGCAAGGAGAATGCGCAACTGTTAGTTGCGCATAGGATTTCCATATTTTCGATAGCGCAACTGTGAAACGCACCGATGAATTTTTTGAAGAAGCGCAATTTATAGTTGCGCATGGGGGTGTTGGCAGGCGCAACTGTTAGTAACGCCTTCTATAGTTTCGTGCAGGCGCAACTCATAGTTGCGCCTGCATAGGTTGCTGCTGCTAAAACAGAAGCAGCAGCAATCCTCCTCCCCATAATCCCAAAACTCTTCCCAACCTTCAACCCATCTTCCATGGCCGAACCCAACAACTCCAAACCTAAATTTTAGCCAATTGCCACCATTTTTTCACGAAATTATCAAATTTCTTCCTCTTTCTTCGATTAAACCAAAGCTACAACAATCCCTTCAATCTCACTCACATTATCACTAATTATTATGGATAATTGGGAGATTCCAGATGCAGTATTGGTGTAATATGTTGAACGGATGGAAGCTGAAAACGAATTTGTTCCTGAAACACAGTTTGAAACAGTTCCTGAAGCTCAATTTGAGATAGTTCCGACGGCTAATGATATTGATGTTCAATCTGCTTTGTATAATCAATTCGTTTTAGACAAACCGAATCAAAGACTGGGAAAACAAATTAGCGGCGAAGGGCGAGTGAGAGAAGATAAACATCCACTTTGCCACTGTGGAGATGTTTGTGAGGTAGTTGTATGCAAGACTCAAACAAATGCTGGGCGTCGTTTTTATGGATGTGCCGGTTACTTGATCATATAACTAACCCGAAAGGTGTTGAGTGCTGTAGTTTCTTCAAATGGCTAGATCGTCCCTTGACCCCGAGGGGAGTGGAATATGCGCTAGAGATGCAAGCCGAAGTAAGACGTTTGGAAAAGGAAAAAAGACAGCTTCGACATCAAGTAGACTATTTGCAGTCCATAAATCCAATTTGGAAAGGGGTCTAGTAAACTGGGTAGTGCAACTGTACTGTAATGGATCTGTATTAAACTTGTTTAATTGAGTTATGTATGCTTTAGTTGTAATGAATGCTGTATTACTTGGTTTTATTTGTACTTGGTTTTTTGTAGTGGATATGCAATAGATGATTTAATCAAAGTAACATAACATAGCAAGTAATTTAAATGTTTGACATAAGATATCCTTTGATAACAAAGTTGCGTACAAAATAAAAATATAAGTTATACAGTTTACGAATGACAGAAGTAGTAGAAACAGGTAAAATGTTTATTATTTCTCACATGTTCGTCTCTTATGACCCAAGTTACCGCATTGTCCACATCTGTCATGTCTTCTGTCCTCCATTTCATCCATAACTCCGCTTATTCTTGTGGACCTCGGTTTTCCTGTATTCCTTCGCATTGGTGGTGGGAGTATAGTAGGGCCTTCAGGTACATCCCAATATCTACTGTCGGGCACTGGATGAAAAACCGAAGAATAACTATGTCTATAAATGTCTGCCGTAAACCAGGATGAAGTAAGATCATGGTAAGCTCCGTTCGCTCCTCCTCTACATCGTGCGCATGCAGCTAAAACATGGGAACATGGAAAATGAGGTAGAATAGGAATATTGCATGAACAGCTGCAGCTGTCATTGGTAATATTTACTGTGTAATTGCACGCGTTTGTGTCTGTTACTTGCCACTCCGTTAAGATGAACCTGTTAATGCTCATATTACGTGCTTTTGCTGAATATTTTTCCATCATTTTGTCATAATTTGGCGTGAGCGAAGATGCGTACTCCATTCCATCGGTACGTCTTCTGTAGAAGTAGCTATTAAGGCGATGAAAGGTACGTGCCACTAACGGCTTGACCGGTAACGAACTTGCACCTTTAAGAACTCCATTGAAACTCTCCGAAGCATTGGTAGTCATCATACAGAACCGTTCACTGTTGTCCTTGTAAAGAGCCCACCGTTCATCCTTATGTCGAAGATTCTATCAATCCATCTGTCAGCAGCCGGACTCACATTTTTTAGTTGCTCTTTGAGTGCTTTGTATGTTATCTCATCTCTTGCTTCAGCAGAAGCATGAAATAAGTTTTGCAAAATCTTGCTACCGAAACCAGCTTTTTTAAAGTTTGCTTTCAAATGGCGTAGGCAGAAGCGATGATGATGTGGTCTTCTCCACTTCTCTTTCAAAGCGGTTGGAATTCCTTTCATTCTATCGGAAATGAATGTAATGCGTCTTGCATTTAACGATGGAATTAAGTGTCCCATGCATGAAAAAAACCAACCCCAAGTTTCCGCAGACTCCGTCCTTACAATAGCAAATGCCAAAGGGAAAAGAGAGTTGTTTGCATCAACTCCTGTGGCCACAAGCAACGTACCTTGATATTTACCATACAGATATGTTCCGTCAATAGAAAGAACCGGACGACAATGGTTGAAACCTGCAATGCTCGGTCCAAATGCCCAGAAAGCCCCCCATAATTGTACTCCTTCTGTATGTACATGATAAACAGTACCTGATTGCATTTCTGTATAGCACGAAGAAACTGAGGCAAATCATTGTATGAAGACTCCCAATCGCCAAAAATTGTATACACCGCTTTGCTAAGTCCTTTCCAGGCTCTCATGTAGCTTATTTGAATTTTATAAGTGTGTGCCATAAGCTCTTGGACAGATTTTGCAGTGTAACTTGGGTTCGAACGAACATGTGGAAGGACTTTGGTGCAAATGAATTTGGCTGTTGCTTGTTTGTGGTTCGAGTTGATGATTGGATTTGAGCAAGTGTGATCACCGCCGTATTTTTTTATCATCCACCATCCAGCATGATCTCTTTTAGACACAAAGCATGAAGCCGCCATGGACAATTAGCATCAATATCACATATAGCAGTGAACTCTCTAGCACGAGACTTTATGTTTTTAAATGAAACTGAACACTTTATCGACCATTCACTTATATGTTCAATTAAAGATTCCTTCGATTTAAAAATCATACCAACTCGAGGGCCTTTCTCCACACATTCTAGCCCGAACATTTCGTTCGGTAAATTGAAATTCTTGCACAACAGATCTTTCCATAATTGTATCATTGCATTGGTCATCTTCTAACGGTTCTTCCATCTCGATATGCTCATCGGTGTCATCAACTTCCTCTGGAATATCATCTAAAGGAGCGTCATTGTTAACATTCATATCATCAATCCATGTTTCATCGTCGTCTAGTGAAGCAGCGATTTCCATGCTATCCAAATGGGAAATTTCAATATCAGCATTTCCACCCTCCATATCCTCGGTGTCAACATCTTTATTTGCAAGTCCATGCAAGTAGTCGTTTGAATTCGGAGTTGGAATTGACTGTGGAGGATACGATGGACATGGAAGGAAACCATACCCGGGTGACTGTGATGGATATGCCATGATATCGTACCTGTACACAAACATTTGACCGTTAAGTGCCAAAAACATGAACAAAATATTAATACAGCACATAAAAGCATACCCAGCTGTTCGGTGGCTAGTAGGAGTAGCGTGGGTAATACGTTTGACTTTGCTTAGCAGTATTACTAGGTCTGGGTTGACTGGTATAATCAAAGATTTGAGCTCGCTGTTCAGTTGTATGTACCACCTCCATCTTCTTAACATACAGCTCAATTACTTTCATCCCCACACAAAACGTAGAATCGATGTCGTCGTCGTCGTTTACCTCAATAGCAATTGGTCCATCATATGTTACCCACTTACTAACCAACGCGATGTCGAACTCCGTAGAAGCAATCTTTGTAGCTTTGTAAATTGACGTTTTTAGCTCAAGAAAATTGCAACCCCTCCTGACTTTCGATCCCTTATGCTTTCCGCCAACATAGGTTGGCTTGCTATTTTCATCGATGACTAAATCACCGTCATAGTGACAAATAATAGGCACGGTAGTCATTGATCTATCAAAATTATAGAAAGTTATTTGTCAACACCATACCTATCAAAATTGGTGGATTAGGGTTTCGATTCTTTACCTCTAGTGTAGATGAACGTGAAATCTTTTGTTTATCTCCGTAGAATTAAATGATTTTGAGTGGAAAGTTGTGTTGATAGTAGTGAAAATAATGGAAATGGATGTTAGGGTTTCTGAAAGAAAATGGGTTTGAGGAGTTGTGTTTGTTTTTGGAGGAGTTGTGTTGTTTATATGCAGCTGTTGGGCCAGGGAATAGCCCAGGTATGCAGGCACATCTCTTAGTTGTGCATACAGGAAATTATTAAGCGCAACTCAAAGTTGCGCATTGTATACACATGGGCGCGCAACTATTAGGTGCGCATGCAAGTTTCCATTTCTGCGCGATTCAAAGTTGCACCAGCAACTTTCCAGAGACCATATGCCATATGCAACTTTCATCAAACATCAATTTTCATATAATAACAACATATAAGTACAACAGTTCATCCAACGAGGTGAAATATTTCAAACAATTCATCATATTTCATATAACAACATGTTCCAAGTCAATAATACAACATCGCAGCACCTACAAGCCAACAAGTTTCAATCCATTACAAATTCAAAACATAGCAACCAAACGACAGACCAACACGACCCTATCTTCTTATTATATTTTTGCGGTCGCGTGGTATTCTTTAAGTTTGCATCGGAGGCTGTTGGGATGGTCCAGCTTCAACAATTTCCTGCCCCGGCTGGCTACCTTGTGAAGGACCCCCCGTGCCTCTAAAACGTCTTCTTTGGTAGGTACGACCAAAAGCCCGGGGCGGACAAGGCATATACGGTGGTGGTCTTTCTAGCTTATGCCTACCTAGAAGCGACTTGATAATTTCCTTGATGTTGAAGCACTTTCCTTTTACTCTTTCCTCATCTGCAGGATCTGCCAGGACATCGTCAACTTCATTGGAAATCATATACAACCCTTGAACCTAAAATAAAAGAATCAATGACGCAAGTAAGTAAAGCTTGTTGAGGAAGTTCAAAGAGTAAAACTTGTAAACACTTACCAAATCACGTTCCACCGGTCCCCGTGGAGCATATCTGGGCAGTCTAGTTGACGATTCTTTAAGTACAAATCGCCGTGTGATATGCCAGTACCAACTATAGTATTGTTCGATTGTAATTCTAGGTACGCGTTCGACCTGAACGTGATCCAACCTGTGATCCCACCTTGCGACATACGTGTTGTACAAGGCTCTATTCCAACCATGTGGGAAAATCTGCTCGGCCGGATCCGGTACATGTTGATGAAGGCCAAATTGCCTCATCACTCTGTTGGGGTAGTGCATGGCTACACTTTGCAAGCAAATAATCGGGGTCCTTGCATACCAACTTTGCTCCCCGTCCAAACATATAGGCGAGAGATCTTGTACGATCTCCGCCGTGTATGGCATCCAGTCAACAACATGCTCGTCCATAACATCGAGCTCGTTGCGATAGAATGTAGGATGCTGGGTTGGATTATCTCTCCAACGTCTATCTCCGATCCATCTACAGTCATAATCAAAATAGTGTTTGAATATTGGCAGAAATAAAAAAAATCCACTTCTAATTTCAAGATGCTTTTACCTTGACCCGTACGGTAATCCCGGAGCAACGTTGGCACTAACATTTGGCCGTCCAACAAAAATACTCGTACAAGACCATACTTGCAAATCATGAGTGTTAAGAAACGTCTTTCAAAATATTTCATAAATTTGGTACACCGATAAGTCAAATCCGACATACCTGCAGAAGGGTTAGGCAACCTGCTAATCCGTTCGTCTTTCTTAGTGCCACATTATCCAACTCCTTGTACAATGCGCACAAAACAGTGCTACCCCATGAATAATCGAAAATGGTGGCAAAATCCTCTAGCAAGTACAACCATTTAACGCTAACACTACCCTTCGAATGGTTCAAAAATAGACGAGATGCGATTAGAAGTAATATGACAGCCCATGTGAACTGTTCTATCTCCTCAATAGATGAATCGACTGAAATCTCCCGGCCGATTATAAGGTCATTCAGCCATTTGACCTTCAACTCTCTTCTATTGACCACCGCTTCTGGAGGTGGAATTTCACCAAGCAAATGTTGACAAACCTCATCGGCGTCCATGTTACCACCGTAGTTCAACACGACGCCTTCCATGGGAAGGCCAAGCAAAATAGACATGTCTTGCAGTGTAATAGTCATTTCTCCAACGGAAAAATGAAAAGTGGAAGTCTTCGGTCTCCATCTATCGCATAAAGCTGTGAGTAATGACCTGTCAAATCTGATATATCTAATCTGCATGAAATACCAGAATCCCGCTTGATGTAGTAATTGTTGAACCCGTTGTTCTTCAACCATCTCCATCAATTCTTCAAAACTTTGCGAATGATCCAGGCAATCCACCGATTTTACACTCTGCAAAACAAAGAACTATATCTTTTAGTTAATTCAAAAGGCGAAATAACTTGCAAAAATTTACTATAATTACAAGATAAATAATATTACCCTCATTAACTCTTCAAAATTAGAGCGGTGATTATCTTGCATATAAAGCACGCTATCGTCTACCGGTCCGCTTTCCGGTTCTTCAAAGTTCATGCAAAAAAACCGTTTTTTACAAATCGTTTACAATCAATTAGTGATTCAACGCTTCAAATTGGATTATTAAGATGTACAACAAGCTCTTTGAAAATATTTCTAGCAAATACAACCAAATAATAAACAAATTTTACAATTATAAAAAAACTAGGGTTTACAAATTACCAAAATCTATTTGTGTTGAAGAGGATCCCGCTTCCATTGTTGTAGCTTTGGTTTAATCGAAGAAAGAGGAAGAAATTTGATAATTTTGTGAAAAAATGGTGGTAATTGGCTAAAATTTGGGTTGGGAGTTGTTGGGTTCGGCCATGGAAGATGGGTTGAAGGTTGGGAAGAGTTTTGGTGAAATGGGGAGGATGGTTGCTGCTGCCTCTGTTTTAGCAGCAGTAACCTGTGCAGGCGCAACTATGAGTTGCGCCTACACCAAGCGCAACTAAGAGTTGCGCCAAAACCAAAATCCCCATCATGCGCAACTCTTAGTTGCGCATTCGAAAAAAATAAATGTAAATCCCATGCGCAACTATCAGTTGCACTTTGTGGTGGCAGTTACAAAACGTGACTGGGCTGCTGACTGGGCAGAAATCAGCCCTGTTTGGTAATAAGTTTCAAAACCAACGTCGATCGCGAAATTGATTCGAAAAGTATCCCATTTTGAAAATTTGTCCTAAATATATTAATGCATCAAAGCACTATAGCATCAGATACAGAGTGAAATTTCAAACACGTATTCACGGGTCTAACACGCGTCTCCTCTCTTTCTTTCAATTGAATTCGTTCGTATAAGATAAAAAAATGAATCTCGCGTTTAAAAGAAATTAATGGCCGCTACTTTTAACTCCTCTCAGAAAAAAGTTCGAATTCCCTTTCTCAGCGAAATTCAAAAATCGAAAGAATATACATGGCCGAACCTATACAAATTCAAAATCAAAACATCCTAAAATAACAACATGAATGGCAACCCCGTTTTGAATCAAGCCTCATCCACCTCGTTCGATTCAAATCAAATTGAAGTGGAGCTCGAGAGCACGAGGCGCGGCTTAAGGTGGAGCGACTGTCGCGATGGGTTAAGTCGGCAAATTTGGGTGATGGAGCGGCCGTAGTGGGCTTTGGGAAGGCGGGTCGGGTGGGTCGTTCGCGAGTACAACGGGTCGGGGGGTGGCGCTGGGGGTGCCGAGCTCGGCTAGGCTCGGTCGTAGTTGCGGCTGAAGATAGGCACTGATCGTCGTGTTTGCAGCAAAGATCTGAGAGCTTAGGGTCGAGTTTTCAGATCGATCGAATGAGGTATGCAGTCCTATTTTGGGTTTAATTTAATTGAAGTATATATATTAGGAAGAATTTTTTTTTACAGTAAGATATTAAGCGGTTTTGTTTTTGAATTTAATCTGATATATATATCCATTGATTAAGAAATTATATACAGATTTTAACTTACTGGTTAATTTTTAAAAGTATATATATGTAGTTTTGAACAGAAAAGTGGGAGCTCAAAATGCTGAAGTTTATTAGATTTTGGAATCCAAATAGTTTTAAGTATATATGTAGTTTCAATTAAATAAAATAAATATACCTATTTTAACTTACTAGTTTATTTTATTTTAATGTATTATAGTGATTAACGTGTTACTTTAAATTATTTAATTTTAGTTCTTGAAAATAATTTATTATAGAGGAAAATTAGTTAAAATTAAATTATTAGTTAAAAATAATATCATTGGTTAATTTAATTTATCAAATGGAATTTAGTTGTTCGATTTATTCGAATATTAATAAAACCATACAATGTTTATATAAGGTCTGAAATCGTGAAAACAAGCTGGAATGGAAATGGATTGCAAAACAAAAGCAAAGGTGAGATCTTCTCACTCATTTGCTTTGCCTAGTTAATTTAAATGAATAAATTTAAATTATTAGATGTGCTTGGATGAATTTAATAATTTATCTGTTGGGTGATATTATATATAGTAGTGTGTGTGTGTGTGTATTGGAGTGATTGATTTCCCGCATTATATAGCGGATGAGACCCTATGCTCCCCGCATAATAGCAGATGACCCTTATACCGTGATATCCGACCTTGAAGCGGGATTGGTATTTTAAATTGTTGTGCTAACATCTATGGATGCAGAGAAACAGGTTGGTGGGATCCAACTGGATCCAACTGGATTCCTCAAAGCGTTGAATTTATTTTTATATTCGACAATGTGATGTATGTGATAATCTGTGATGATTATATTGATTATACGGGTAATGGAAATTATTGAAGGCTATGGTTTGGCCGAATATATTTTGGTATTTTAAGATACCAGAAATATAAAAATTGGATTTTTGGAAGGAAATTTAAGTAGAGAATTTTAAGTAAAATAATTTAAGAGAATTGGATAAAGTATAAGAAGGAATTTAGAAAATGATAAAAGTTGATTTTTGAAATCCCATTGAATAAATTCCAAGTATGGGGAAAAATATTTTTTTAGTAAATGGGAATAAATGGTTTTTGAGAACTTAAGTAGTATTGTTTAAAAGTTGAAGAATTTATTTAAAATTCGGATTTTAAATGGTTTGGGAGAAATAAAGATAAAATTTAGAATAAAGAATGAAATTGATATTTTCAGTTTAAAATAAAATGTTGAATCATAAATAAAGAAGTGAGTTTGGAATTAATAAATTTTGAAATAAATTTGGATAAGTAAAGGAGTAATTTTTAAATGGAGTAAATTTTGGAATCGATTGATTTAGTGTTGAAACTGTGTTTTTTCTAAAAGGAATGAGACTATGCAATTTATAAACTGGGTTTATAAAGTGAAATAAGATATCGATGGATATTTGGAAGTATAAATTTACTGTTGGAATTTATAAAGGAACGGGTATTTGTTTTAAAAATAAATAGTGGTTTATTTTTAAAGGTGTGAAAAAAGTGTATTTCCTTGATAAGCCAAGTACGATTTCAAGTAGATTTTTAAGTATAAGTTAAATTTTTTTAAAGTTGTTTAAAAGAATGTTTTTGAGAATTACTATTTAATTTGTTTAAAATTTTAAAGGTAAATATTTTATTAAATTAGTTATAATATTAATAATTTTAAAGGGGTAATTGGTATTATGATTTAAAAAGATAATTATTAATATTTATATTTTGTAAAGTAGTTTAATTTAAATATAGTTTGGCTAAAGTTTTTATTTGGAAAACTTGTATAGAATTCAATAACTTTTATTTTTAAAGTTGTTTTGGCTTAAGTTTTACATGAAAAATTATTATTAAATTTCATAACTGGTATTTTAAATAAAATGTTTTAAATAGTTTTTATTTTAGGTATTTTAAAGTATATATATTTAGATAAAGTGTTTTAAATTATTTTAAATCTAAAGTATTTATACTTGGTAATTTTCAGTGGAAATAAACAATATTTGGGAATTTATTTCCGCGAGAGAAAGGTGATTAGAAAACTATTTTCAAAAGGGTAGAAGTGTAGAAATTTTTTTATCTTGCAAGGATATTTTGAAATAAATAATGTGGGAAATTATTATGGCTTGATGGTTGTTTCTGGATGTTGTATGATAGTTAGATAACCGACTATCAATATAAATAATTTGGAAAATTATGAA
This sequence comes from Allium cepa, assembly GCA_030765085.1. Taxonomy (NCBI): domain Eukaryota; kingdom Viridiplantae; phylum Streptophyta; class Magnoliopsida; order Asparagales; family Amaryllidaceae; genus Allium; species Allium cepa. The sequence goes on along the minus strand of CM060944.1, from coordinate 497,123,330 downwards.
GGTCTGATGATTGTTGTGAATGTTGTTTGATAGTTAAATAATCCATTATCAGTATTGACCAATGCGTTGATTGTTTCGAAGAGATTGGGATCGAAATTAATTTTTCGAAAACCATTTCGATCCGGTTCGAACGTTTTCGTGAGGAAGACAAGAGCTTGGAGTCAATGATGGAACGGTGAAGTGCAAGGGCTAATCGCAACTAATCCTGAGGGTGATTCCAAAATGGATGTAGTAGGAGTAGTGTCTTCGGTTCCATTCGGACCTGAAACGGACTTGTATGGATGTATGTCTGACATTACACTTTGAGATATAAAGTTGGTTTCTATCAAATACATTTCTGTTGGTGGCGGAGAATTTATTCTCTTAGCTTAACACTCTTCTCTGAGACATACGAGCTCAGAGATTATGTAATTGATGGTTATTAGTGATATATACCCAATTTGGTAATGTGGCATGCTAAGTATTGAGCATTGGTTGATTGAAGTATGGCTTTTGTGTAAAGCGTAGCTTTGTGGGACGAGACTTCATCGAACCTCACATCTCGGAAAATGGTCGAAACAGGAAGGATGCGGCAAGGTTATGTGATTCGCGACCCTCAGGGTATGTGCATTTCCTTTTGGATAAAAAGTGGTATTCTGGTATGGAGCCCAGATATTTTACTTATGTGGTTGTTGGTTATTGAGGCTCCTCGATAAAGGTCGGTTACGACTAGGGGATGGCATACTCGTGACTATTAGTTACCTAGTTACAGAGGTAACCCGGCCTTGTGTTGGCAGAGATCCGGTTAGGTTCTCGGTACATCCCTCCAAAGGCATACCCATTCGGATAAAGGAAGTTCCTTAGCCTTGACCATTTGTTGGAAATCCAAACAAAAGAACTTTCCATTTAACATGGTAGCTATAGTAGGCATACTATAATGGTATGTATGCTGGCTAAGATTAATATTATACTTGCAAATGAAGCATGTTTGACTACTACAAGGAGAAACCTCCCCATGTGTGCGATTGCATTTGAGTGTTTTCCAGGAGACCTTATGGTATTTCATTTTCCAAAAGAATGAATGGATTTCTTTTTGTACAAATAACTGTTTTTAGATCTCACACTAGTCCCATGACTGACTCGGAGTTTATTGTTCCCTTTTCTAAACTCTGGGTAATTTTCCACACGGGCAGCCTAGAGTCAGGTTATCAGTAGGTTCTGGAGCTAAGTCAGGAAGTAGATGTGGATTTGGAAGTCTTTTTTTAAAAGCTTTTGGTTTTGAGCTTTTTGGTTCAGACTTTGGAGCTTTGGAAATGAAGATGCTGTGAGAAATGCGGATTACGGATCTTTAGGCTAAGATTAACACTAGAGGAGGGGTGAATAGTGTTAATAAAGAATTACTAAATATTTTTAACTTATGTTAATTTAGACACAAAAGGTCTAATATACAGACACTGATATGATCACAGAGACAATCATAGATGCAGAAATAAAATAAAAGCAGTAAAGGAAAGAACACACCGGATTTTATACTGGTTCGGAGTTACCCTACATCCAGTCCCGCAACACAAGTACGGATTTCCTTTCAAAAGAAATTGTACAATTACACCGTCGGTTTCAAGGTTACGAGGTACACCCTCCAGAATTTCGATCCTCTGGGTAGAGATACTTGATTTCCGGGCCATAAGTTTACCCAATTGATTTACCAAGGCTACAATCACACCTTTTCTCTTTTGATTGATTCCCAAGGCTACAATCACACCTTTTCTCGCTTAATAGATTACAAAGAAGTCTATAACTCTGAATAGCACTGAGAATCTTGTAGAGACAGTGATAGAGAATCAAACTAGAAGTAATCGAGTATGATTCAATGTTGATTTCGACAGAGTAATGATAAGAATATATATTAAGAAAGGAGGAAGAAGAAGAGGAGTGAAAACCAGAAAATTATAATTGAAAATTCATTGAAACTGACCCCTATTTATAGAAGAACAACAACCATGACCATTCATGAAGAGTTATGGCAAATAGACACTTCTTTTGAAATTTGAATTTTTGAATCAAACTGTCACCATGTCGACATGGTCATGCTAGGCATGTCGACATCCCAAAGGATTTTTTGGTGTTTTTGATTTTCTTTGAAAATAACCTTTATCTTATATAAAAACTATTTTGAACTTTATAAATGCACTTGACTATAGTTAAATTCATAAGTAAATATAAAGAATAATATATATAGATTTTAGCTATAATTTTATATTTAAATCTAAGTATAAGTATTTAAAAGTTAAATATATTATTTAAAAAGATAGTTTAAAATCAGGAGTAATTTGACTTTGAAAATAAAGATGTTTTTGAGGCTAAAATTATTTAAAATTAGGATCGAGGGTTTTGAATCTTTTGAAAGGAAAGTTTTGAAAACATTTTGAAAACATGATATAGTTTTGAAAAATCATTTTGAATAAAAGTTAGCGGATACAAAACAATGTTCCACTAGATTTTTCGTAGGTTCCATCCTACTTAGGGTTCCATCCCTTTAACGGGCTCGAAGTGGATTCCATTCCATGAATAAATTGGATTTTAAGATGCCAGTGCTTTTATATGAGTTTTAACAAAAATTCCTAATAATAAAAAATACTTATCCTTGAAATCTTGAACTCTTGATAGTCTCGATACTCATAAGTCTTCTATCTTGATATTTTATCTTGATATCTTGAATCTCTATACTGTACAGTCTTCATTCTTAGTACCTGCATGGTTAAATCTTGCATATACATGTATATATCTAAACTTATAATGTTAATATTTATATTTTATAATCTATTCTAAGGTTGTTGTCATCAAAACCATCATCTTACGGACTAACAATCTCCCTCTTTTTGATGATGACAACCTTTGTTTATAAAATATTATTTCTATTCTAATAACTCCCCCTAAAACGAACAACTCCCCCTTAATCTATACCTAACTACCCTATTTTATATTTCGCCCCCTTTGTCATCAACAAAAACTTACACCCCCTCATTCTTGGACTTCAGTACCTGCATTGATAAACTATACAACGGAATATATAGAGTATGAAATAATTATACTTCTAAGCATGATAACTAATTTAAAGATTATATACATTTCAATGTGTGTATATATATATATATATGTTTTACACACCAATCTTCCAATCAATAAGAAATCAATCCACACAAAGTATCAATTCAAACCAAATCAATTCAAACAAATCAAACAAAGTAAATAAAAAATCAAACATTACGTGGAACTTCCACCCATCCTTCTTCTCCAAAGATTGGGTCTGCCTTAATAGCATCCCAATTATCATTGTCATTGGTGAGAGAGACAGGAGGATGTGCTTCGTTATCATCCTTGTGCAGAGAGGAGATCATCCATCGTATCGCATCGAAGTGCCTTTCTTGTTCCTTTATCATCTGCATTTGACTTAATTCTAAATGACGCTGGTTTCGTAGAATAAATGGGAGAATATTCTCGAACGAATTAGGAGTTTCTTCAAGATTTTCGGATAAATTGTGAATAGGATTAGCCATAATTGAATTTGTGAAAGAAATGGAGGATATAGATGATAAGAAATAAATTTTAGTGAAGAATTCTGGAAGAAACAGGTATATATAGGTGTAGAAATTCGTTTGAATTAAATAGACATGTGGTAGTTATTCAAATTTCAAATTCAAAATCAATTGCCATTTCTGACCAGTACATGTCGACATGGTCACATAGGGGATGTCGACATGGGTTAGTGAAATGTTATGACTAATTTGATTTTTTGAATAATTGTGTGTGTATATATATATATAATATACTAACATTTATTCTACAGATAAGATAAGGTAGATAACAGAAAGGAAATTTAATTTCATTGCATACTACGATAATATAATGATTAAGCACACAAAAAACTACATGAACATTCGAAATAAAGCAAACTAAAACAAATACAACAAGATACGAAAAGATAAAACTAGTTAGAGGATGAAGATGATGAAGATAGTCCAAGTTTCTTGCTGACTTTGGAAAAGAACTTGTTCATCTTCGAAGAAATGTTATCCAACTTTTTACTAACGGATCATCTTAGAATCCGTTGATTCTCTACGATTATCTTTTGGTTTTTGAGAAGGGTTTTGTTGGATGGATTGGAAGGATATTCAATGCTTTCCAAATACGTTTCACCTTCTTATTCTTCTTCTTCAATTTCCATTTCATCCCCTTCTTCTTCTTCTTCTTCAACTTCCTCTTCTTCCATTTCCTCATGAGCCAAACGCTCTTCCTTTTCGGCAAGAGTCTTATAAGGTTGAAAAACAAATGGAATTTTCATAAGCTAAATGTTGGAATGATTGAAAACTTTTCTAGAAACAAATTCTTCGCCTTTGAAATCCACTCCAAAATATTTAAAAATCCGAGTGAGATAAATTCCATGGTATAAAGTAGTCTCGCCCATTTCAAGATTTTTAGGACGAAGTTCATCCAAAATAACTTTCGCCCAATTTATGTCATAGTTTCCGAAAATAGAAAAAAGAGCTTTGCAAACTTTTGAAGTAGGATTGTTAAATTTCCCGATCTTGGGGTCAAAGTATGTTGCAAAAGAAGATTAACAATTCTTGCTTTTGGTCGAAAATTTCTATTTTTAAAATCAAAATCATCATCTCTTTCGAAAATGTGATGAAATGTCTCACGATCATGTTCATCGATTTTAAAGTTAGAAAGATCCATTCTCGAACTCTTGCAATTGAGAATGGTACCTAAAAGATCACAATTCAAAACAATTTGAGTGCCTTTGACACTACTCCAAATTTCATCTTCATTTCCAACATAAAATCTGCGATCTAAATTCGCATAGAAAATTTTGACAAGATTAGGATAGCAAACAAAATCATTTTGAGAAGCATCAATAAGACTAAGAACACCATTGTTTGCAAAAAGAGAATCAATTTCATAAGAAGAAAAATCTTGAAAAATAGCAAATTTTCCGGGATGGACTTTGGCATAATTAGCATAATTGATGTATGCTTTAATTGCCTCCGGATCATTGAATAATTGCTCTTTGATTTTTCTAGAAATTCTCATGGTTGAGGGGTTGCTTGAAAAAGCCATTAGAGTAGAGAGTAGAGAACTTGAAGTTATGAAGAGAGAGTTTGAATTTGAAAATGAAAGTGAAAAGATATGATAAAAGATAGTGAATAAATAGATTCTTAAAGGACATATTCTCTGGTCAAAATGTATCTTTTCAAAGAATTGAATGAAGTGAAAAGGTGGAGGAAAATTCAAACATTTGAATTCAAATTTTGAAATTCAAATTCAGGTAGCCATGTCGACATCATGGTAGGGACCATGTCGACATGTGCTTTTGAATTTTCATGAATTGATTTTTCCTAAGATCTCTAATATGTATATATTATTATTATTAATGTCTATTATATATTTCTAAAATATTATTATACTTATAATATATTTCAGAAAGTATTAAAAATAATAAAAATAATAATAAAAATAATAAAAAATAGAAAATAAATTTTAAAATTCAAACAACACACCAATTCAAAATCAATCAATCAAACAATCAAGCAACTAATCTTAAGCAAACAATTTCAACCAATTGTATTGTAAACGTGTACCTTTTTCTGAGTCCGTTTCTATGAATTCGTCGGAGTCGTGAACAACTGTGTAACACAAATTCGAGTTATCCGTCTTCTGATCATCATCACTTGAGGACGAGTCTTAGTCATTTAGAGTAGCAGTAAATGCATGCTTCCATTTCTTTGCTGGTTCATTGTTCATAGGAGGATTCTGCCATTCTGGATACAGACAGTCTCTTTTAAAGTGGCCTGGTTTATCACAGTTGTAACACTTGTCATTATTTGGCACTATATTCTGATTTCCAGAATTCTTATAGTTGTTTCTCTTAATATTATTCATCTTTCTGTATTTCAGGAATCTTCTAAAAATTCTGATCATAAATGCTATCTCTTCATCATTATCGCTGTTTGAGTCTGATCCATTGGTCAATGCATTGAATGTCATTGATTTCTTTTCAGATGCTTTACTTTCTCTTCTCCCGATCATTTGAACTTCATATGACATTAGATTTCCAATTAATTCTTCTATCTTCAAATAATGATGTCATTTGCCTTTTCGATTGCAAGTATCTTTTGATCCCATTCTGGAGTTAGAGAATTTAAAATTTTGCTGACTTGACCTTCTTCAGAAAATTCCTTTCCCAAAGATATTAGAGAATGCACAATATCCTGAAATCTACTATACATATCTGAAATAGACTCATTAGCATTTATTTTAAATAATTGAAACTGATTTGTGAGCATGGAAATTTTGGTCTGTTTAACTTTGCTTGTTCCTTCGTGAGTAACTTACAAAGTTTTCCAGATTTCATATGCAGACTTACAAACTGACACTCTATTGATTCATTCTATCTAGTGAACAAAACAGAATATTCATTGCCTTAGAATTATTTTGTGCAACAGTCTTTTGCTCAGCAGTCCACTGTGCAAAATCAATTATGGGTTAAGAATATTCAGTTAGTGTGATATTCCAAGTGTCTAATCCTATAGATTATAAATATATTTTCATCCTACATGCCCAATATGCATAGTTACTGCCATTAAAAAGTGGTGGTCTGACAGTAGACTGACCCTCTACAAATGAACTAGTGATAGGGATACTAGTGTTAATAACAGTACCAACGTTGGTAGCCATTTTGAAAACTTTTCAAAATCAGATTATGAAACTTTGAAAACCTTGCTCTGATACCAATTATGAGAAATGCGGATTACGGATCTTAAGGCTAAGATTAACACTAGAGGAGGGGAGGGGTGAATAGTGTTAATAAAGAATTACTAATTTTTTTAACTTATGTTAATTTAGACACAAAAGTATGTAATATACAGACACAGATATGATCACAGAAACAATCACAGATGTAGAAATAAAATAAAAGCAGTAAAGGAAAGAACACACCGAATTTTATACTGGTTCGGAGTTACCCTACATGCAGTCCCGCAACACAAGTATGGATTTCCTTTCAAAAGCAATTGTACAATTACACCCTCGGTTTCAAGGCTACGAGGTACACCCTCCAGAATTTCGATCCTCTGGGTAGAGATACTTGATTTCCGGGCCACAAGTCTACCCAATTGATTTACCAAGGCTACAATCACACCTTTTCCCTTTTGATTGATTTCCAAGGCTATAATCACACCTTTTTCGCTTAATAGATTACAAAGAAGTCTATAACTCTGAATAACACTGAGAATCTTGTAGAGATAGTGATAGAGAATCAAACTAGAAGTAATCGAGTATGATTCAATGTTGATTTTGGCAGAGTAATGATACGAATATGTATTATGAAATGAGGAAGAAGAAGAGGAGTGAAAACCAGAAAATTATAATTGAAAATTCGTTGAAACCGACCCCTATTTATAGAAGAACAACAGCCATGACCACTCATGAAGAGTTATGGCGAATAGACACTTCTTATGAAATTTGAAATTTTGAATCAAACTGTCACCATGTCGACATGGTCATGCTAGGCATGTCGACATCCCAAAGGATTTTTTGGTGTTTTTGATATTCTTTGAAAATAACCTTTATCTTATATAAAAACTATTTTAAACTTTATAAATATACTTGACTATAGTTAAAATTCATAAGTAAATATAAAGAATAATATATATAGATTTTAACTATAATTTTATATTTAAATCTAAGTATAAATATTTAAAAGTTAAATATATTATTTAAAAAGATAGTTTAAAATCAGGAGTAATTTGACTTTGAAAATAAATATGTTTTTGAGGCTAAAATTATTTAAAATCAGGATCGAGGGTTTTGAATCTTTTAAAAGGAAAGTTTTGAAAATATTTTGAAAACAGGGTATAATTTTGAAAAATCATTTTGAATAAAAGTTAGCGGATACAAAACAATGTTCCACTAGATTTTCCGTAGGTTCCATCCTACTTAGGGTTCCATCCCTTTAACGGGCTCAAAGTGGATTCCATTCCATGAATAAATTGGATTTTAAGATGCCAGTGCTTTTCTATGAGTTTTAACAAAAATTCCTAATAATAATAAAAAATACTTATCCTTGAAATCTTGAACTCTTGATAGTCTCGAACTCATGAGTCTTCTATCTTGATATTTTATCTTGATATCTTGAATATCTATACTGTACAGTCTTCATTCTTAGTACATGCATGGTTAAATCCTGCATATAAATATATATCTAAACTTATAATGTTAGTATTTATTTTTTATAATCTATTCTAAGGTTGTTGTCATCAAAACCATCATCTCACGGACTAACAGATGTAGTATGTTGAACTCTCTTGGAAGACCACGTTGATGTTATTTTTCTGCTAGCATGTTGTATTCCGCTATTGTGTCATATATATGATTCTGATGATGTAATGTATAAACAGATATAGTTCTTTTATTTAAAGATTAGTCATTTATCTGTTATATATTGTTCCGTTACGATTGTGAGATTTTGATATTGTTTCTATTTCTTCTTCTACCTCATTCTTCTTTAGCTCTAACGATTCGGTTTTTGGCATTCGATTGTTCGGCATTAGATACAGTGGATGTATTGATGTCGATTTTCGGGCGTCGGAAAACCGGGTCGTTATAATTTGGTATCAGAGCTGAAGATTAAGCAAGAACCTTGGCTCTGGTGGGGATTACTTATTAGGATAGAGTCAATAGTACTCTAGAATGAGTTTGAGTGTATTAATAGATTTGAGCACGTATTTGTTAGTGGATATAAAAATTATTTTTTATATTGTGTTGACTTATCGGTAGAGTGTTTATGGATTCTGGTCGATACATGGGATGCCATGTCATCGACAGGCGTTTCTAAACTCTTAAACAAGATAAACCGACACAATATTGTTTTAAAATAGGATAAATGAAATAATTTTACCTAAATTATTTTTGTATATAAGAGAAATAATTTTCCGTAAATTATTATAGTATATATATGGTTGCTTGATTGTTAGGAAGTGATAATATTAAATTATTATCATTATTGTGTGGAAATTGAACTAGAAATTAAAATTATAACCAAAGGTTAAGGAATAAATTTGTATAACAAAATGGAATTTGTAAATATAAATTATAAATGTGGTTTATAACTGGAAATGAAACAAAAATTCTAAAGTAATTTTTTTGAATATGGATTGAAAAGATTTGGGATTTAAAATTTTGGGAAATTTAATTCCTTTTGAGTTTGGAAATGATTTTCAAAGATTTTGGAGGAATAATAAGGATATTGTTCAGAAATATTTTTGAAATGGGTTTGAAATCTAGGAAGATTTGGAATTTAAAAATATTTGGAAAATATTTTTAAAAAGATAAAAGCATTGAACTCTTTTTGGTTGCTGGAAAATATTTTCGATGATGACTGCAGCATCATCGATGTTCATTTTCGAGTTTCCAAAGGAGGAACTGCTACCAAAATGTTTTAAATTGGATTTGTTTGCAAAACCGGGTTGGTTTTAAAATTCGAAAAGGAATTTGATATGTAACTGAATTATGTATATAATAATTTTCAAAAAATGATTTTGAAATGTTGAAGTTTTGGTTTGGTAAAACCATTTTGATTTTTGAAATACAAAGGAATATTGGATATGCTAAAGGATGTTGGGATTCACTTGATTTCAAAAATGAAATATTTAAGTAATTGCTTAAACTCTGGAGTTAAATTAAAAATGTTTGTAGCATATAAATGGGTTTGATAACTAATAAAAATTTGAAAAAAAATTGGGATAAAATTTAACTTGAAGTTAAAATAAGTGTGAAATGTAAATAAGTTGGTAAACTTATAGAAATTTAAAATTTGAATTTAATTGGAAGATAATTGAATTAAGTTAAATAAAGTAAATCTTGAGGAAATGTATCTACGCTAGCTAAATGGAATGGACATTGAAATAAAAATTTATTAAGTATAAAATAAATTTGTGAATGAACAAATGAATTTACATTTGTAAATAAATGAATTGGAATTGAAAAAATTGGAATGATATTTAATTTAAATTGCAAGTAAATAGAATTTGAACTGAATACTCAAATTCAATTTAAATTGGGTTAAGTAAAGTAAAGTTGAAGAATTAGTTCAAAGTGGACTAAAGATAATAAAGGTTTGGAAATAAAAATGGTTTGAGATAAAATGAATTGGAAATTAAAATAATTAGTAAATGGAACTAATTTAAACAATAATATGAATCAGTTGTAAATGGAAGATAGTTGATAAGAAAAAATTCAATATTCAGAGTCTAAAGAAAAATTTAATTTATATGGAATTGGAACTCAATTTGAGTAAAAGAGGATATAAAGGCTTAAGAAATGAAGTGAAAATTGTTTAATAAGTATATAAAATAATTATATTGAACTTAAGAAATGAATGGTGGAATTCTTAAGGTAAATTTGGAGTGGAGGAAATATTCTAATAAATATTTGAATGAGGATTTAATAAAGACGTGTGATATGATAAGTGTGGATAGGGGAATAGAAATCAAAGCAAATATGAATAAAAAGAGAACTGATATCGTTAATGATCAACTGAAAATTTATACGTAGGATGTACGTATATTATTTTATTCGCATAGCGATTCGATTCAGAATTCGAGCATAGAATTTCGAGATAGTTATATCGATCCGAGTTGGGATTTTCACTCGATTTTCGACAACGAACCCTGGATATGGATTTTTGATTGATTCTGAAAATTCTCTATCATAGCTTGTGGCTATGCAATGAGAATGACGGTTTCTGATCAAGAAACCAGATCTGAGTCTGCGCTAGGAAGTCGGGTGAACGATACTAGTTCGGAAGTGAAATTGTGTGATCGAGTGAGCGGTCGGATTTGATATTGCGTACAGATGATATACGGACATCGTGCAGACTTGAATAAAATAGATTTTGAAAATTTGTAAAAGAAGTAAATAAAATGATTTTTAAATTCTGTGATTGAATATTATTGCTAAATAGGATATAAAGGTGTTTTAAAGCAAAAGGAAATTGGAATTTTTTATTTGAGAAGATAAATTGAGTTGCTCAACAAAAATGTATGTATTTAAATTTCTGTATGAACTTTGATGATTTTCTGGTCTAGCCACTTGGCCTTTTGTTTTCTTTTGAAATCTAGGGGCCCGTAGAGGCATTTTGTAGTCATACCGATCTAGCCACGCAAAGGAGACGCTGGCGAAATTTTTCGAAAATTCAAAGAGTTAGAAATTTTTCAAGAAATTTGGATAATTTAAAATTTGGATTTAAATTTAAATTTGAATTGTTGAGAAAATAATATTATTTGGAACTTATGGTTGAGTTTGGGAAGTTAGTAAGAATGATAGTGTCTTTAATAAAAATTGTTTTGAAAAGTTGAAACTGTTGGGTTTTGGAAAGTTGTTTTGGATTGAAAAAATAGTGAACGGGTTGTGGACCATTATTCTTAAAAGTAATTTCGGGGACGAAATTCTTTTAAGGAGGGAAGATGTGACGACTCGAAATTTTTGGATATTTGAAATTGAAATATTTAATTGATTTTAAATATTTGAAAGTTAGTTTAACTTGAATTTCAAAGATCACCATTTATTTGGCAATTAATTATTAAATTCAATTATTGGAAGTTGAGTAAAATATTGAATCTTCAGTTTAAGCCTGTTAAAAATAATTTGAAGGCTTATAAAATTTATATTGATAATATTGAAGATAGCAGAGGTGTTAAATTGAATTTAAAAGTGTTTGGTTCAGTTTTAAAAATATATCGTTTAAATTGATATTTAAAAAATAGCATTCCAAGGCACAGTCTCGGAATTTGACGAAACCAGTTCCATTTGATCCATAATATTGTATTATTATCGGATTTCAAATTTCAAGCATTCGGAGTTTGTCGTGTGATCGTATGATGGGTAAACGCGCTGAAATTTATATCGAAATTTAATATAATTACTGGTCCAAAAAGCTATCTTCTCTATACGATCAAATTAGGACTCGAAACCTTTTCCATCGCGGTCGAAATAGGTGTATAACCTTATGAACGCCTAGCGGCACGCCTCGATAGGATGTAAAAATTTTAAGCTACGATTTCAAGACAATTTAAAATTTGAATTTAAATTCAAATATAAATAATATTAATGCATCGAAGCATTGCAGCATCAGACATGTAGTGAAACTTCAAACACGTGTTCACCAGTCTAACACGCGTCTCCTCTCTTTCTTTAAATTGAATTCGTTCGTATAAGATAAAAAGAAAAGAAAATTTAATCTCTCATTCAAAAGAAATTAATGTCCGCTACTTTTAACTCCTCTCAGAAAAAAAGAATCGAATTCCCTTTCTCAACAAAATTTTAAAAATCGAAAGAATATACATGGCTGAACCTATACAAATTCAAAATCAAAACATCCCAAAATAACAACATGAATGGCTGCGCCGTTTTAAATCAAGCCTCATCCGCCTCATTTGATTCAAATCAAATCGAAGTGGAACTTGCGAGCACGAGGCGCGACTTTAAGGGGGCGACTGTCGCGATGGGTTGAGTCGGCAATTTTGGGTGATGGAGCGGCCGTAATGGGCGAGTTTGGGAAGGCGGATCGATTGGGTCGTTGTACAACAGGTCGGGGGTGGAGTTAGGGGTGCCGAGCTCGGCTAGGCTCAGTCGTAGTTGCGGCTGAAGATAGGCAATGATCGTGGTGTCTGCAGCGAAGATCTGAGAGCTTGGGGTCGAGTTTTCAGATCGATCGAATGAGGTATGCAGTCCAGTTTTGGGTTTAATTTAATTCAAGTATGTATATTAGGAAGAAAAAATTTATTTACAGTAAGATATTAAGCGGTTTTGTTTTTGAATTTAATCTGATATATATATATATATATCCATAGATTAAGAAAATATATATAGACTTTAGCTTACTGGTTAATTTTTAAAAGTATATATATGTAGTTTTGAACAGAAAAGCGGGAGCTCAAAATGCTGAAGTTTATTAGATTTTGGAATCCAAATAGTTTTAAGTATATATGTAGTTTCAATTAAATAAAATAAATATAACTATTTGAACTTACTAGTTTATTTTATTTTAATGTATTATAGTGATTAACATGTTAATTTAAATTATTTAATTTTAGTTCTTGAAAATAATTTATTACAGAGGAAAATCAGTTAAAATTAAATTATTAGTTTAAAATAAAATCATTGGTTAATTTAATTTATCAAATGGAATTTAATTGTTCGGTTTGTTCGAATATTAATAAAACCATACAATGTTTATACAAGGTCTAAAATCGTGAAAACAAGCTGGAATGGAAATGGATTGCAAAACAAAAGCAAAGGTGAGATCTTATCACTCATTTAGTTTGCCTAGCTAATTTGAATGAATAAATTTAAATTATTGGATGTGCTTGGATGAATTTAATAATTTATCTGTTGGGTGATATTATATATAGTAGTGTGTATATATATTGGAGTGATTGATTTTCCGCATTATATAGCGGATGAGGCCCTATGCGCCCCACATAATAGCGGATGACCATTATACCCTGATATCCCGCCTTGAAGTGGGATTGGTATTTTAAATTGTTGTGCTAACATCTATGGATGCAGGGAAACAGGTTTGAGGGATCCAATTGGCTTCCTCAAAACGTTGAATTTATTTTTATATTCAGCAATGTGATGTATGTGATAATCTGTGATGATTATATTGATTATATGGGTAATAGAAATTATTGGAGGCTATGGTTTGACCGAATATATTTTGGTATTTTAAGATACCAGAAATATAAAAATTAGATTTTTGGTAGGAACTTAAAGTAGAGAATTTTAAGTAACATAATTTTAGAGAATTGGATAAACTATAAGAAGGAATTTGGAAAAGGATAAAAGTTGATTTTTGAAATCCTATTGAATAAATTCCAAGTATAGGGAAAAAGATTTTTTTAATAAATGGAAATAAATGGATTTTGAGAACTTAAGTAGTATTGTTTAAAAGTTGAAGAATTTATTTAAAATTTGGATTTTAAATGGTTTGGGAGAAATAAAGGGAGAATTTTGAATAAAGAATGAAATGGATATTTTCATTTTAAAATAAGACGTTGAATCATAAATAAAGAAGTGATTTTTTAAAATTGATTTAGTGTTGAAACTGTGTTTTTTTAAAAGGAATGAGACCACGGAATTTATAAACTGGGTTTATAAAGTGAAATAAGATATTATTGGACATTTGAAAGTATAAATTCACGGTGGGAATTTATAATGGAATGGGTATTTGTTCTAAAAATAAATAGTGGTTTATTTTTAAAGGTGTGAAAGAAAAGTGTATTTCCCTGATAAGCCGAGTACGTTTTCAAGCAGATTTTTAAGTATAAGTTAAAAGTTTTTAAAGTTGTTTAAAAGAATTTTTTTGAGAATTATTATTTAATTTGTTAAAATTTTGAAGGTAAATATTTTATTAAATTAGTTATAATAGTAATAATTTTAAAGGGGTAATTGATATTATGATTTAAAAAGATAATTATTAATATTTATATTTTATAAAGTAGTTTAATTTTAAATATAGTTTGGCTAAAGTTTTTATTTGGAAAACTTGTATACAATTCAATAACTTTTATTTTTAAAGTTGTTTTGGCTTAAGTTTTACATGAAAAATTATTATTAAATTTCATAACTGTTATTTTAAATAAAATGTTTTAAATAGTTCTTGTTTTAAGTATTTTAAAGAATATATTTTTAGATAAAGTGATTTAAATTATTTTAAAATTTTAAGTATCTATACTTGGTAATTTTAAGTGGAAATAAACAATATTTGGGAATTTATTTCCATGAGAGAAAGGTGATTAGAAAACTGTTTTCAAAAGGGTTGAAGTGTAGAAAAATTTATATCTTGCGAGGATATTTTAAAATAAACAATGTTGAAAATTATTAAGGCTTGATGGTTGTTTATGGATGTTGTATGATAGTTAAATAACCGACTATCAATATAAATAATTTAGGAAATTATTACGGTCTAATGATTGTTGTGAATGTTGTTTGATAGTTAATAATCCACTATTAATATTAGCCAATGCGCCGATCGTTTCGAAGAGACCGGGATCGAGATTAATTTTTCGAAAACCACTTCGATCCAGTTTGAACGTTTTCATGAGGAAGACAAGTGCTAGGAGTCGAAGATGGAACATTGAACTACTAATCCCGAGGGTGATTCCAAAATGGATGTAGTAGGAGTAGTGCCTTCGGTTCCTTTCGGACCCAGAATGGACTTGTATGGATGTATATCTGACATTACACTTTGAGATATAAAGCTGGTTTCTATCAAATACATTTCTGTTTGGTGGCGGAGAATTTATTCTCTTAGCTTAACACCCTTCTTTGATACGCACGAGCTCAAAGGTTATGTAGTTGATGGTCATTATGGATATATTCCCAATTTGGTAATGTGGCATGCTACGTCGAGAATTGGTTGATCGAAGCATGGCTTTTGTGTAAAGCGTAGCTTTGTGGGATGATACTTCATCGAACCTCACACCCTGGGAAATGGTCAAAATAGGAAGGATGCGGTAAGGTTATGGAGTTCGCGACCCTCAGGGTATGTGCATTTCCTTTATAAGTGGTATGCTGGTGTGGAGCCCAGATATTTTACTTATGTGGTTGTTGGTTGTTGAGGCGCATCGGTAAAGGTCGGTTACGATCGAGGGATGGCATATTTGTGACAAATAGTTACCTAGTTACAGAGGTAACCCGGCCTTGTGTTGGCAGAGATCCGGTTAGGTTCTAGGGACGTCCCTCTAGAGGCGTACCCATTCGTATAAAGGAAGTCCCTTAGCCTTGACCATTTGTTGGAAATCCAAACAAAACAACACGAGCCCTTTACGATTTTAGTTGTAGAACCTACCATTTAACATGGTAGCTATAGTAGGCATACTATAGTGGTATGTATGCGGGCTAAGATTAATATTATACTTGCAAATGTTTTCCACACTATGCACTAAAAATAATATCAAAGGATTTTCGCGTATCAAGCATGTTTGACTACTATAAGGAGAAACCTCCCACATTTGTGCGATTGCATTTGAGTGTGTGCCAGGAGACCTTATGGTAGTTTCATTTTCCAAAAGCATGAAAGGATTTCTTTTTGTACAAATAAGTGTTTTTAGACCTCACACCAGTCCCATGATAGACTCGGAGTTTATTGTTCCTTTTTCTAAACTCAGGGTGCCTCTAATTTTCCATAGGGGCAGCCTAGAATCAGGTTATCAGTAGGTTCTGGAGCTAAGTCAGGAAGTAGATGTGGATTTGGAAGTCTTTGTTTTGGAAGCTTTTGGTTTTGAGCTTTTTGGTTCGAACTTTGTAGCTTTGGAAATGAAGATGCAGTATGTTGAGCTCTCTTGGAAGACCATGTTGATATTATTTTTCCGCTATTATGTTGTATTCCGCTGTTGTGTCATGTATATGACTCGGATGATATAATGTATAAACAGATATAGTTCTTTTGTTTAAAGATTGTCATTTATCTATTATATATTGTTCCACTGCGATTATGAGGTTTTGATATTGTTTCTATTTCTTCTTCTACCTCCTTCTTCTTTAGCCCTAATGGTTCGGTTTTGTGGCATCCGATTGTTCGGCATTAGATATAGTGGACATATTGATGTCCATTTTCGGGCGTCGAAAAACCGGATCGTTATATAATTAGTGATTCATATGACAAGCATATCTTATTTGTTTTGAACAACATAAGCTATCAAACTCAATATTAAACACAAAATCACACAAACATCCAACTTTCCATTAAGCACAAAAGAGACATAAAAGAGAAGTTATGCTGCATCTACATGATTCATGAGAACTTCATTACCCCTAAATTAAAGGGATTAGCCTCTCATTTGTGTTATCATGTTAACACAAGTAGAAAGAAACATGAAATAAACAGAAACAAAAAGAAGAGTAAAATGAAATCTAATGGAAAAGAGAACTAATTTAATTGCATAAAATAAAAGAGATCTATAATACAACATGAAAGGAAATAAACAAGAAGAGGAAAAGTACATGTATTAAATTGCATAAAAAAGTTACATGAAAAGAAGAAATGACTAAGTAGCCATGAAAAAAAAAGAGCTCTCATTTTATTTTCCTAAGAGAAGAGACTAAGAGAAGAGAGCCTAAAAGAGAGAGTAAGTAAGAAGAGGGTTACATGAAACATAAGGGGTATACATACATGTGTTAAACCCTAATTCATATTTTTGGAGAATGCCAAAAATACCCTTGAGAAAGTGTGGAGGCCAAGTAATCATTTGCTTCTACTAATCATCATTTAAGTGTACATGAAGCCGTTAATTTCAAAAGCATGTGCGTTAGCCTCTGATTTGCACATTAAGGTAGGTGGGTAGGTGGTGTCACGATCCGATTTTTCGACGCTAAAAAATTGACAAAAATACGTCCACTGTATCAAATGCCGAACAATCGAATGCTGGAAAACCAGTCCGTAAGGGAAAGAAAAAGGAGGTAGAAGAAGAGAAAAAGTGTAACGACCCGTAAATTTTGATGAATAAATTTGGTTAATTTAATTAAATTTTGTAATTAAATTTAGAAAGAAATAAAATTTTATAATTTATATTGAAATAAAGGTTTAAGAATGAATTGTAGAAATGGTTTAAAAATATAAAAAATACAAAAATAAATAAATAAATAAAAAACCAACTGTTGATAATTGAAGTAAAATCAATAAAAGTGAAATAGCGTAAATTGTGCACTTGTGTATAAAATTTAAAATAAGTAAATAAGTGTAAAAGTGGTGTAAATTAAAGGATTTGTACATAATTTATAGTAATTGAATGAATTCGGTATTATGTAGATAATTATAATAATTGGTTGAAGCAGGATAAACTTAAGTGTAACCTTGGCTTGTAAACAATTATTTAATTAGTTGATGGAATTGGAAATAAATTTTAATAAAAATAAATAAATGTTACATTTATGGGGAATGTAATACAATGTTAGGAGTTGTCAAATTTGAGTATAGTAAGGTAATGGAAGGTTAAACAAAGGTTACCAGATTATATAGTGGTAATGAACTTAATTAAAGGATAGAATTGAAACAAGCCAATTTATTGAAATCTTATTTTTAATAAATGGAAATTTGGTAGCAAATGAAATTCAATACTACGATGATTAGAACTAAGAAAAATTGTGTAACATTTAAGTTAAATAGGTGACAATTAGTATATATTATCTATTTATGTAGAGTGTTAAATGAAATTTGGTAATCAAAATTTCAATTTAAGGCAGTAATGTTAATTTTATCTATTTGGAAATAGTGGATTAATAACGGAATGAAATATAGGAATGTTAATGCAAGGTAATAAATAAATAATTAATTCAATGCAACCCTAATTAATTGAAACAACTGTAGGGTTATAATTGATTGAAAATAAGAATATTTGGCAATAAATTGAATATAAGAAAACAAAGGCAAATAGTGAATTAATTAATGAATTAATATTAATAAATAGTGATTGAATAAATTCAATGTTATATTAATATAAAATTAAGGGAAATAATTGGAAATAAGGCCAATCTTATTTATAATATAATAACTGGTTGAATAAAAAGGAATGGAAATAAAGTTTTATCAATATATTGGAATTTAATTTATGATAATTGAATTAATCGCAAATAAATGAAATTTAACATATAATTATTACGTTAATAGAAATTAAGATGGAAGGTGAAAATATTAATGTGATAAGTTTTGAATCCTATGTTAAACCCTTTTATTTAACAATAAGAAATGGAATAATTATTAATTTATTTAATTAAATGGAACTATTGGAAATTTTATTTATAATTTTTGAATAAAATGAAATTGAAACTTAACGCTGAAATTGAAGGATGAATCAATGTTAAATTAACATCTAAATTTGTTTGAATCGCTGTAATTGTTTAAAGAGATCAAAAATGATAGGACTGGTTAAGTATGGAATTGAAATTTGAAAAGTGATTTAATTTATTAATTATTAAATTATTTAATTAAGGTAAAAATAGCCATTTTGGTCACTGACTCGGATTTCGATGAAACTAGTTTCATCGGATCCGTAACGGTGAATTATTGTAGGGTTTCAAGTTTCGTAGCGATTGGACTTGTCATTTGATCGTACAGACTCGAAATAAATGAATTTGAAATCAATTTGAAAAATATTGATTTTAACATAACTTCTCCATACGATGGAATTTGGACTTGAAACCTTTTCCATTGCATTTAAAATATTTTAAAATATCTATTTTGATATATGGGTTGACCCAATTTCGTTCCGGAGTCGAAACGGACATTTCGAGCCATATATTGTTCAGCGCGTTTATAAATTCGATCCATCTATTCTATTTTCACTTTGCCTATATATACCCTGTTATAAACCCTAGCCTACCTCTATTTATCATTTGTCTGTGCGTATAATTCCATCAACTCCTCCTCTTTCCAATGGCTGCAAACCCTAGATCCAATTGCAATTCAAAATCAAAGCCAAATTTCAAACTCCTCAGAAAAATTTGAAAAATTTATATATCGAAGCTCTCGAAGAGCGCATCTCGATTTTGGGATTCGTTTTTCACTTCGGTGCACTGTTCAGCCAGAAATTGAGGACGAATTCCGGCCGTTCATAGGTAGTCTCCTCATTTAATAGTGGATTCGGGCCGTGGAGTCGATCGGAGGGCGTGGGCGTGAAGTAGGGGTCGAGGCAGGTCCATCCATACGGTCACTGATGACCGCAGGTGCTCCAGATCGCCAGATCTGGCCGAAGTTTCGCGGCGGCGGCGTACGGCCGTGGGTGGCCGAGGTGGTGTCGCGCGGCGCTAGGAGGTGCGGACCTGGGAGAGCATCGAGGCGGAGGCGTTCGATCAGGGTGGAAGAAGATCGTGTCGCGGCGAATGGCGGTCAAACGGTGATGATATGGGTTCGTGCGTTCGGCCTGTTTCCTTGGGTTCGAACACGTTTGCCTGTGCGCGTGAGGAGAGATGAAGGTGACGTTGCCCTATTATTTTATTTTTAATTTATTTTATTTCAATCTAAATCGTGTAGCTTCTAATATTAATATCTTTTTCATATGAACTCCGTTTCATGCGGGATTTTCTCTACTAGGTTCGTATTGGAATTCTGGACACTTTGACACTGGTTTGGACAAATTTGGATACTGTCCAATTTTTGGGTTTAAATTGGATTTAAATTCAATTTAAATTCAAAAGGTGAGTGTTTTAACCCATTCACAACATCTAAAATTTCTTATGTTTGTTAAATTGATTTGTGATATGTTTAGAAATTTATTTATGACTGTTTGGAATATTTTTAAATCATCATCCCAGTTAAATTAAATTTATTCAATTAAATTGTTATTTAATTATTCATTGCATATAAACTGTCAGTTAAATTGTTATTTGTTTATTTGTTTCATATAAACTGCCAGTTAAACAATTATTTAATTTATTATCGAATATAAACTGATAGTTGATACCTGTTGTTTATTATCCGTTATATATTGATGCTATTGTTTGAATTGGATGATGATCGTGATCAATGGTTGATGATTGATATTGGATGAATGGATGTTGTATTTTATATCGGTATAAACTTTAAATTGTTATGCACTTTTTTCATTCGGGATTGCGGTTTGAAATGATATATTACCGTATTTTTATTTTAAATTATGGATTGAAATGATAAATATCCATATCGCTTGACCATAGGATAGAAAATTATATACAGACACCGTGGTCTATATATAAAAATATTTTGAAATGATTTCTATGGTTTTGTAAAGAAATATATGGTTTATGAGATACTGATTTGGATATTTACAAATATTATTTTATATATAATTTTTTTCTTGGTTTTAAGCCATGTATAAAATTGGTTTAAAGTATAAAGAAGTTAAATAATAAATGTTGATTTTATTAAGATATAATACGGTTAAGTATTTATTTAAATTTTATTTATAGAGTTTATAATGTCTTAAATAAAATTAATGTTGGAAGATAAATATGAATTTGATTCGAATTAAAGTATTTAAGAATTATCCTCGAATAAAATTTATTTGAAACTTAAATAAATTTGAGATTTTAAAAGGTATGATTTTTATAACTTGATTTTGGTTTAGAGGACTTAAATGAATATCAAGTCGATTTAAATGAATATTATCAAGTTATTTAAATTGAAAGAATATCCTGTTATTTGAAGTTTAAAGGTTTTACTTAAATGATATTTGATTTTTTTAAGTAAACATTTCAAATCTAAATAATAGTAATTGAAATTGATTTATATGAAATTATCAAAGATTTAGTTTTGAAATGGTGGAATATTTAAGCTTTGAAATATATGGAAATTTATTTGTTTATTTGGGGATTCAAACCTATATTTGGATTTGATTTGTGAAGGTGAAGAATCTATTTTATTATATTAAGCAATTTAATATTTAAACCATTTAAGTGATGTAGTTATATTTCAAAGTTTTCAAAGGTTTATGTTTTGAAAGGCTATAATTCAAGCATTTGGTTTTGAATATTACAACTTTGAAATGTTTTGGGTTAGAAAAGGATATATTTGAAAATGATATCATACTGATTTGGTTTTAAAAAGGGGAAATGATACCGTATTTATATGGTTTTGAAGTAAATATTATATCCTGGTTTTGAAGTATAAATTATTTGAAAAGACCGGGGTGTTATAATAACGTTTGGTTGTTGAAGAGACCGAGATCGGAAGTTGTCATACTCTCTGCCAACTCCGAAAACCACTTTAACAGCCGTGTACGCGGTGGAGATTCCAGAATGAAGTACGATGGCGGCGGCGTTTCCTTTAAGGTAAATACATGGACCCGACTCCCGTGAGTAAGCGTAAGGCGGCTAAACCAAGAGAGATTGATGGGCTAATGAGGTAGCACCTTTGATCTGACACATCCCTTCGATATTATACTTTGACTTTTGGATTGATTCGGTGGCCACTTTTATTTTTTTATCTGGGGGTGTGGCTCGAGGTGGGCAGTAGCTGCGCGTTACGCGTTACCACGGCCCGGAAGCGTAATTGGTATATCTACCCTGGCATTGCCTAGTTGTGCCATATCACCTACCCTATCGCGCCTTGTACGAGTTTCTATTTGTGTCGTACCTATGGAATATCCTCTGATAGCCTCCCGATCAGGAGGTATTACGGTACAGTATAGACTATTGGCATTATTACGTGTTAAGGTGGAAAATATAAAGCCTTAACGCTATTTAAAAGTAAGTTTATTTTACTAATAGATACTATTATAATAGCAAAATATTACTACATAGTAAATAGATTAACGGATCCTTAGGAGATGCGAATCTCGAGCATCTTTTGAGTTACTGCACTCACGTTAGACACTGGATAGGAGATGTCAAATCCCGTAAACATCTCTGACACCATTCCACTCATATTGTTTATTGTTGATTTAACTTACATAAGATATTTTTGTTCTAACTTGAGTGTTTTGTCTTTTCAATTCGCTCGGGTCAGTCCGAGCATTTCAGGATCGAAGACTTTATTTCTGGAGGACGAAGACGAAGATTTATTATTATCTATTATACTATTCCACTACACCATTTAATTCCGCTGCATCGATTATTATTTGTTGGTATGTGCAACTCTAATATGTATTGTATAAATATAATTAAATGTTTATAAAACAGCTTCATGAACTGTATATTTGATTATTATATTTTATCGTTCCGCTGTAAGATTCTATTTGGTTTTTTCTTTTCCTGTTTTTTCTTATTTACCCCATAACAATCCGCCCTTCTGTATGGTTTAAGTCTGACGTGCGTGGTTTATCGTCGATTTAAAACGTACGAAAGGGCGAGACGTTACAAAAACAAAACAACATCAGAACCTCACAAACGCAGCGGAACAATATATAATAGATATGTCACGACCCGGATTTCAGCCTTCGAAAATCGACATCCATATTTCACTCATATTCTAATGCCGCAGATTCAAATGTTGAAATTCGATTCGCGCTGGAGCTTATAACACATTAAATACAACAACACAACGGAAGAAAACAATGAATATATCATTGATAAACAACATTTGATACAGCAATGATACAACATCTGATACAATAAGATACAACTGATCCAAAAATATCGGAGCAGAATATAACAGTAGAATATGACACATAAGAAAGAAATTTCCAACTTTATCTCTAAGAGAGAAAGGAAGAATCCAAAACTGCAACTCTAATGCCAAGGCTCAAAAGACTCCAAACTCCATATCGAAAAGCTTGAACCACCATTACGTTGAATTAAGCAAGGTCAGTCCAAGTGAATAATTGCTATCGCTGAATCCAAAGGCTGGATGCTATCGAATTCTACATCTATTATTTGATTATCTGAAAAATCCAACTCTAGACTGCCCGTATGGAAATTGTGGGCTCTCAGAGTTTAGAAAGGGAACAATAAACTCCAGGCCAGTCATGGGACTGGTGTGAGCAAACCAAAACAGCTTTAAACAAAATGAACAACAAAAGAACTTAAGGTTGAAACCCGCAATGCTTTTTGGAAAATGAAACTACCATAAGGTCTCCCCGCACACACACAATGCAAGCGCACAATTGGAGGAGATTTCTCCTTATGATAATCAAACATACTTGATATGAGAAAATCTTTTGATAATATTATTATTAGTGCATAGTGCAGAAAATATTTCGAAAGTATAATATTAATCTTAGCCAGCATAGACATTTTGTACTATGCCTACTATAGCTACCATGTTCAATAGCAGGTTACCACCACATTCCATGGCAGGTTATACAACTAAAACCGTACAGTGTGCGTATTGTTTTTTGGATTTCCAACAAATGGTCAGGCAAAGGAACTTCCTGGAACACCTACAAGTATGCCATCCCCGGTCGTTACCAATCTTTATCCGAGGATCCTCAACCACAAAGCAACAACCACAAAGTAATAAATTTGCAGCAACCACATAAGTTAAATATCTGGGCTCCGTACCATGATACCACCTTTTTTCAAAAGAAATGGACATATTCTAGGGGCGCGACCCCTAATAACCCTGCTGTATCTTTCCTGTTTCGACCATTTTCGGATTGTGAGGTCCGACGAGGTCACGTCCACAAAGCTACACTTTCCACAAAAGCCATGCTTCGATCAACACATGATCAGCAGCACTTCGTATGCCACATTACCAAATTGGGAATGTATCACTAGTAACCATCAACTACATAACCTTTGAGCTCGTACTCTTAGAGAAGGGTGTTAAGCTAAGAGAATAAATTATCCACACCAAACAGAAATGTATTTGATAGAACCAGCTTTACATCTCAAAGTGTAATGTCAGACATACATCCATACAAGTCTGTTCCGGGTTCAAACAGAATCGAAGGCACTTCACAAAGAAGCCCTTGCAAATCCAAATAATTCCTAATCACATCCGGACTCCCCCCATCACAAAGAGTGATCAAATCTCTATACCGGGGATCAGCCGATGCAGAGACATTCGACAAGTTATCCTTTCGCTTTCGAAAATATCCGGTCTTCAAATGCTATCCATAACATCATATCATTATTCGAAATGGGTTTTATGACACAAAGTCTTCTCCCGGCTAAACCGAATAATGAGCGCTCAATTTTAAAAACATATGGATATTAGGATCTTAGTTAAGTCACAACTTAAAGCCCAAAAACCTTTCTTCAAATGGTTTAAACAAATTACCATTTACAAATGTTTAAACAAAAAGATTCACTTCACAAAGTTCACCGATCTTTCATAAAGATTAATTCATACCTTTCAAAACAATTCCTTTTCAATCCCAAATCTTTTATACAAAAGATACCTTTTAAGATCCTCTTCAATTTCAAAACAAAGTTCAACAATCTTCCACAAAGATTCAATTATAGCTTTCAAAACAATCCTCTTTTCAAATTTGAAACCCTTTTAAAAAAAAATGGAAATCCTTTCTTTCTTTGAAAGCTATTATCATTTGGAAACTAAGAGTTTTCGTTTCGGGAAAATCCAATTACATTTGCTCAAGTTAAAGCCTTTCAAGTATAAACTAGGGTTGAATTTAAATTCTCAAAACAATATATTTAACATACTTTAAAGATGGTTTTAAAATCCATATATATATTATATAACTTATATAAACCTTTCAAACCAAATTCCAAAACAATTTCAAAACTTAATAAGATATAGTCGTATTCAACTAAATTTTAATTTCAAACTTCCTTTCAAAAAGCTTTCCATATTCAACCTAATTGCCCTTCCAAAACCATTTGGATTCAAAATTCAAACTTTTAAACAAATAATATCTTAATTCAAAACATCTGTGACTTAACCGATTTCCCGTGAAATCCATATTTATGTTTGTATAGTGTAGTCCAGGGGTTTTACACAATAGTGCAACATCATCAATCATTACAGATTCAAGCACAGCAATATCAATAAGCGGTATAATCCTATAACGCTTATCTTCATGCATAGATTTACAGATAATATAATATACATTCATTACAAATAAATAATTTACATTCATCACAGCTCGAATCAAAATAATTCATATCACAAAGTATCAAGCATTAGAGATATCAAACAATTCAACATCCAAAAGAATCCAAACATCCACAAGTAAGGTAAATTAATTATACGATTAATTTAAATCAGATAAATTACTTATGAATAAACTACCAATCCTGGTTAGTTAATATTAATTAATTACAAACCATTTTAATTAATTAACCTTTAATAATAAATTAGTCAACCTTTAATTATTAATTAATCAACCTTAGTTAATAAATAAATCAACCTTTAATCATTAAATAATTAACCTTTAATTATTCAACTATCCTTTAATTAATTACCCTTAATTAATTAATCAATAAATTAATTAACCCTTAATTAATTACCATTAAATTAATTATCATTAATTAATTACAATAAGTGATTATCCCTAATCAATTTCATTTATTAATTAATCTTAATTAACTAATTATCCTAAAATTAATTTCCTTAATTTATTAATCACCCAAATTAATTATCTTTAACTAATTATTCTCTAATCACTTGATTAATCAACTTGAATCATTAACTGTAACGACTCGTAAAATTTCGATAATTTAATTGTTAATTTTATTAAATGTTTGTTATCTAATATTGGAAAAACAGAAATTTGTGATTCATTAATGAAATAATAAATTAAATGAGATGTAATAATGCTAATCTAAGTTAATTATTAACTATTTGAATGAAGTAACAATTAATGGAGTTAGTGTAAATGTTATACTAGGCTATAAATTGAATATAAGAAAACAAACGTAAATATTGAATTAATTAATGAATTGATATATATTGAATGGTAATTGAGTAAAATCAATGTTTAGTAAGAAATTATAACATTAGTTTGGGAATGATAAACTTATAAAAATGTGATTGAGAGTTAATGATAACAATTATTATAAGTTAATCATTTATTTAGTCCATTAAATCAAAATTTGTAATCAACTGCAATGAATCTCAATTCAATGTTATGTTAGTGTAAATTAAGGAAATAATATGAAATAATGTTAATTCTATTCATAATATGACAATTGGTTGAATGAGAAGAATGGAAAATCAAGATTTATTTATTTATTGAGATTTAAATTTAATAATTGAATTAATTGCAAATAAATGGAATTAAATATTTAAATATTACATGAATGGAAATTAAGATGAAATTGGGAAACATTAGTGTACTAATAGGTAATCCAATGTTAGTTATAACCTTATTGTAATAAAAGACTTGAATAAAAGGTTTAAAATTTAATAAATGGATTTTTTGAATTTTAATTTATAATTTCTGAATTTAATGAAATTGAGATTAACACTGAAATTGAAATTAATCAACTCTAAATTGACATCTAAATTTGTTAAATTAGTGTAAATGATTAAGAAATTTAAAAATGATAAAATTGCCGATTATAGAATTGAAATTGAAAATTTGATTTAATTAATTTAATATTTATTTAATTAATGTAAAAATAGCCATTTTGGCCACTGACTCGAATTTCGATGAAACAAGTTTCATCGGATCCGTAACGGTGATTTATAATAGGATTTCAAGTTTCGTAGCGATCAGATTTGTCGTTTGATCATACGGGCTCGAAACGCCTAGGAATCGATTAAATTGAAATCAATTGAAATCAATTTGAAATAACTTGATTTGAGCATAACTTCTTCATACGATGGAATTTGGGTGTGAAATTTGTTCCATTGCGTTTAAAATATTTAAAAACATCTATTTTGATATATGGGTTGACTCATTTTCGTTCCGGAGTCGAAACGGGCTTTTGGGTCGATATCGTTCGATCAAATCTGATTTGTTCTTTTTATTATCAAACCTACCTATATATATCCAGTTATAAACCCTAGCAGCCTTCCTATTTCTCATTTCTGTACGTACAGAAATTTCTGTTGCTCCTCTTTCTCAATGGCAGACAAATCATTTCCAATTCAATTTCACAATCAAAAATCAAATCAAAAACTAAATCTCTCCAAACTATAACTAATTATATATTGATTTGAAGCTCTCGACAAACGCAAGTCAATTCTATGATCCGTTTTTCAATTGGGTTCACCATTTGTCCTAAAATTGGGAATGAAGCACAGCCGTTTATTTTGGATTTTGGCAATCCAACGGCGGATCTACAACTATTGGACGATTAGACAGCGCCATTGGGAAGAGAGAGTTGAGCAGGCCTCGGATCTGTGGTTCGTTCGACTCCATGTCACACCGATTTACCAGAAATTTCTAGCAAATGGAGTGGCGGCGCTGGAGAATTGGAGGTGCATGAGGCGCTCGGCCGAAGGTCATGGGGGCGCCTGGGTTTGTATGTCAAGGTGGCATGGCTAGATCGTGGTGGAAGTCATCGTAGGAGCCATGGAAATTGGTCAAAGAATGGCAGCTCCGGTCTGTGGCGTGCAGAGAAGGGTTCGCGAGAGTGACGCTTTCCATAGAGGATGTGGCAAGGTCGCGCTGTTTCGTTTTTTTTTTTAAATTTTGTTGTTCTAATACGCGTATCTTTCGCATGCGAGGTCTGTTTCATGCATGGTTTCTTGCGTTGGGATCGTATTAAAATTTCGGACATTTTGTAACAGAGCGGATTTTTCCCGCTCGAAAATCGACATCCATACTTTACATCGTACTCGAATGCCGTAGATTCGACCGTTCATATCCGATTCGCCGGAGCTTATAACAACATTAAGTAGACAACACAACGGAATAAAAGAATAATACATTGATATACAGCTTTGATACAATATCTGATACAACAGATGATCCAATAGATATCAATATACATCAGAGATATGATACAATAAATAGCAGCGGAAAAGAAAATAGATGACATCTAGCAGCGGAACAATATAACTCTAAGATAGTCTTCAAAAGAGAACTCCGAGAACTGCAACTCCATCTCCAAGAACCAATCTAGCAATAGCTCGAACTCCCAATAACGATGCACCAAGACAAGCAAGACTGGTGTGATCCAAAGACTGAACCAACTCCAGATAATCTACTACATCTGACTATCTGAAAAACCCAACTCTAGACTGCTCGTGTAGAAAATAATGAGCACCCAGAGTTTAGGAAAGAGACAATAAACTCCGGACCAATCATGGGACTGGTGTGAGCAAAAAAAAAAAAACAGTTTATCTTTTATTCAAAATCAAAATAGAGGAATATTTTTAAAGTCAATTCGCAATGCTTTTAAAAATGAGACTACCATAAGACCTCCCACCACACACACAATGCAAACGCAGACTTGGAGGAGATTTCTTCTTATGTTAGTCAAAGATGCTTGATACGCATTAAAAAGAAACATTTGATATTATTATTAGTGCATAGTGTAAGAAACATTTCGAAAGTAGAATACAAATCTTAGCCAGCATAGGTACCATTATATTATGCCTGCTATAGCTACCTCCTGAGGAAGCAGGTTCTACAACTAAAACCGTACAAGATCGTATTGTTTCTTTGGATTTCCAACAAATGGTCAGGCCAAGGAACTTTCCATTGCCACATGAGAACGCCTCTGGAAGGACGTCCCCGAGAACCAAACCGGATCTCTGCCAACACAAGGCCGGGTTACCCCTAACTGGGTAACTACTGACACGAGTATGCCATCCCCCGGTCCTTTGGGACCTTTATCCGAGAGCTCTCTAACCAACATCACACAATGATAAATAAAGTGTTTCAACATGAGCAAGTATCTGGGCTCCATACCATGATACCACCCTTTTCCAGAAGGAAATGCACATACCCTAAAGGGAGCTACCCCTCATAACCTTGCTGCATCTTTCCTGTTTTGACCATTCCGGGGTGTGGGGCTCGACGAAGTCTCGTCCACAAAGCCACGCTTTATACAAAAGCTGTGCTTTGGGGTCAACAAATGATCATAGAAATGATCACAAAGATAAGTGATCAAACAAATGATCACATCACAAATGATCAAACAATGATCATTTCACAGCAACACTCAGCATGTCACATTACCAAATTGGGAATATATTGTTGATAATCTTCAAGTACATAACCTCTGAGCTCGTACGTCTCAGAGAAGGGTGTTAAGCTAAGAGAATAAATTCTCCGCCACCAACAGAAATATATTTGAAAGAAATCAGCTTTATATCTCAATTTGTAATGTCAGACATACTATCCATACAAGTCTGTTCCAAGCTCGAACAGAACCGAAGGCACTTACAAAGAAGTCCTTGCAATCCGGATATTCACTAATCACGTTCGGACTTCCCATCACATATGGAGTCTCTATACCGGGGACCAGTCGATGCAAAGACATTCGACGAGTTGTCCTTTCGTTTTAAAAAATATCCGGTCTTCAACACCGATCTTCAAATGCTATCCATAACGACATATCACATATTCGGAATGGGATATATGACACAAAGGTCCTCTCCCGGCTAAACCGAATAGTGAGCGCAGTATTTCAAAAACATATGGATATTGGGATTTCAATTAAGTCACAACTTAAAACCCAAATCTTTTCTTCAAATGGTTTAAACCAATTACCATTTTAAATCTTTATATTACAAAAAAGATTTATTTCACAAAGATCAATTTGTAGACTTTAAAACAATTTCCATTCCAATTGGATTAACTCATTAAATCTTTAAATCAAAGATTTAACTATTGCTTTCAAAATTCGATTAACTTGTTGAATCTTTAAATCAAAGATTCAACTTATAGTTTTCAAAAATCATTTTCATAACTTGGAAATTATCTTCATTTTCAAACTTAAAATTCTTTTTAACACAAATTGGACGTTCATTTCTTATGTGAAAGCTTTTATTATTTGAAAACAAACAGTTTTCGTTTCAGAAAAATCCAATTATATTTACACGAGTTAAAGCCCTTAATTTATATTCATATTCCCAAATAAATTCATTTTAAAATAGTTTAACCCATATATAACTGGTATAACATCTTTAATCCCTAGTTTTAAATCATAGAATTCAATTTCAAATCTTGAATTTAAGTTCAACTCAAATTATTCAACTTCATATTTTATCGAGTTATTCAAAATAAATTTCATTTATGAAATTCCATTTCAAAATCTTTTCACTTTAAACCCAATCCATTCCCAAAACATTTGAATTCAAATATTCAACTATTAAACTATTTCAAAATCCGCGACTTAATTGATTTCCCCGTGAAATCCATATTGGTGTGTGTATAAGTGTGGTCCAGGGGTTTAACACACTAGTGCAACATCATTTCAATCATCACAGATTAAAACACAGAATATAGTTGATGAGCGATATAACTATAAAGCTTATCGCCCTTTCACAGATTCACAGATAATATATAGATTTATCATAAATAAATGAATAAAATATACATAGCACAATCACAGAACAAAGTATCACAGATCAGATAGGACAATCAATTCAATGCATCTCATACAATAAAATCCTTCATAAGTAGGGCTAACATTTAATAATCATTTATAAGTAGGATTAATTAATCGTTTAATCCTACTTAATTCAATTTATTTCCAAATAAATTAATTTCTTATGAATTAATTACCCAATCTTGATTAATTCATTACAAATCATTTGATATCAATTTATCATACACTTTAATAAATTAAATTATTCTTAATTAATCATATTAATTTAATTACTTAATAATCTCTAGTTAATTATCTTCATTAACTAATAACATTTCCTTAATTACTTTCTCAAGAAAATTATCTTGGATTAATTCATCATTAATCATTTCTAATTTCAAATTAAATTTAAATTACTTATTTATAAATTAAATAAATCATTCTTTAATTACCCTATTAATTTAAATCATTTTATTTCCTTAATTATCTCTAAGATAATTAATTTCTTTATTAATGACTTCATTAATATTTAAGTTTATTTCTATCATTACACTTTAAATCTTAAATTCAAATTAATTTAAAAAAAAATACACTTAATCATTCATGAAAAAAAAACTTCTTTTATTACAAAACTAAGATTCAAATTTAGATTGAATTCCAGATTTAAACATTGGTTAAATCTTTGTTATAATTCATTTCTTTATAATTTTCAAATTCCATTTTAAATTCAAATTCTTTAAAACATACTTTAATTGCTTAAACTCTTTTATTTAAAACAATTTTAAAGTTAATTTTTTTTACTAAGTTTGAAACTTGAACTTGAATTTATATTTAGACCTTTGTTTTGAAACTTAATTTAAACTTTGCTTTAAACTTGAATTTTAGTTCCCGAATCAGTACTATATTGGCTTTGAGCCAACACTGGAAAACCCGAGTAAAATACTGAGTTACGCGAGTTCCCCTTCGAGCTCTTCACCATATTTTCCCAGGCACTTTCCTGGTACGCATCTTCTTCTCCTCTTTTTTTTATTTACGTTCAAGTTACAACAGCAATAACACGTGCAAATAAACCCACGCGCCCAGGGTTCGCCTCGAAGAAACCTCCCATCATACTCGAGCATTAACTCGCATCGTCCACACCCAGAAATTTCCAGGAACGACATCAACGCCGTGCACGTGCACAGATCGTCAACGACGATCCCACCTCCGGCGACACCATGAAAAGTCGCCGACCATCCCCACGTGCCATTCCAGTCTTTGAACGAGCAACACGAAGAACGAAACGAAAATTGACCCATCATTCGAAACCGAGGCATACGACCCTTCAACAGATCGCCTCGCCCCTCCTTGCTCTGACCATCAGAGACGCTGCAGCTCCGGCCTCGCCTCGCCGACTCTTCGAACTACCCTTCCCCAGAATCTCGAACGGCTCGATCGATCAGAGAAGACAGAAACACTTTGTTTCTGGCACGTCCAAAAACCCATGTGAAAACCCTAAATCCTCCTCGTTCTATCAATGTTTGCAATAATTCTTTTTTTTAAACATTTTTCCTAAACCCATTGATAACCAAGCAAGCTTCCATCAAAATCTCAACCCTCAAAGATTCATCGATCGCAGGAAATTGGGAAGAAAAGCATTTCTGATCGACTAGGGACCGCTCTCAACATAGTAAATGAAAAATCAAAGTTTCTATTTTAAAAATCATGTTTTTAACTAATGATTCCACTTATATACTCGATTCAACAATTCATTTTATTTGATTTTTATCATATTCATATGTGTTCATACGTTCCATGGAGTATCAGACTCCTTTCAAATCTATTTCGCTGGAAATAAGTATTAAACTTTTATTTATAAACTAATAACATATTGTGCTTAAGTCTTTTATCCTAACAAAGATCAAAAGAGTTGATATCTGGGTTTTTTATTTACTTATTTATTTGATTGAACTTTGGACTTAAGAGAACAGGGGTGTCATATTCATTCCCAGCACAAATTAAATTGAACACATATAGATATATTCATCTATATAAGATCATACAACACAATATTACTTAGAATTCACATATTCCAATATTCATTACTTTAAACTTCAAAATTAAGTGTTTACTCACTGTTTTGGGTTTTTAACAGAGAATAGAGGTGAATATATAAACCTATATAGACATGCATCAATTATCCCAGACAATCACATAATTACTTCCATAGAAACCACATTATTGTGATTGTTTATCACAAAAAATATCATATATATGGATTTATTTATCAAGTTAAGAATTTTCTCACCTTGTTTTCAACTGAACAGAGAATACTTCTGTAGTGTTGACACTAGCTCGTGAAATTTGCAAGGTGAAGATCTTTTTCTTTAATCCCCTAGGTTGCAGTGATATGTATTGTTGTGAAGTGAATTTTGTTTTGATGTTTTAACTGGAATGTTGTTTGGGTTTTCAAGCTTTTACTTCAGTTTTGATGGTCGAAACTGAGATATGAATTGATATATAGAAGATGTATGTAGGCTTGTACTCCTTGCTGATACAAGTGATCCCATATCTTTTTCATTACTTAGTGGCTGGTGTGAAATCAAAGCATGGCTTGCATTAATTGCCTGATACCTTGCTCCCATGCTTAGCCCATGCTTGCTTGTCTCGGCTGAGATGTGGCATTAGTTATCATTGTTTTGTTTAAGTGTACATATATATATATATATATATATATATTTGTTTACACTTGAATATATGCTTTGTACTTATGTTTTCATTTGTTTGCCTAGTTTGTTTTTGATTTGTGGTGGCTGATATTTTTGTTTTGGTGGATATTTTATTTTCTTTTTTTTATCTTGTCTACACTATTGGCTGCATATTTTATTTACAACATTGTTTCTTATTTTGTTTAGTTTACTTTGTATTGCAAATAAATTTCTATTTTAATTATGTTTGTATGCATACATTTGTTTGTAATTTATTTTATTTTAAATTCACAAGTCATAGCTTTCTTTAAAAATATACATATATATAAATAAATCTGAAATAACCATTTCTATTTATAAAAATCCATTTGTAAAAATATTATACTATTAATATTGTTTAAATACAACTCATTATTTAATTAAAACAATTTATAAAAGAAACTATCTTTATTTTAATAAATAACATATTTTTATTTGAATTTGGAAAAACTTGAATAATTTATCATTAAATTTCACAATTTTAAATCAAAAATGAATTTAATTATCAATTTAAAATTGATTAAAATTCAGGATCGTTACAGACTTCCCCCCTTAAAAATAATTTCGTCCTCGAAATTCGCAGGCACGAAAACAACACAGAGATAGACTCAATCTTTACAATTTCTCAAATACAAGATATGGATTCCAAATTCAAGTCGGAATATTTCAAAATATATACCAAGTTGTCCCTCTTCGGACTTCAACCAACCCAAGAAATTACAACAGAATTTCAAAATTTGGTTTTAAACAAAATCGTTTTATCGGTACAATTCAAATTATCCTTCATATTCTATTAATCAATTTTAACTCAATTTAAAATTTCCAATTCATTTAAAATTTCCAATTCCGAATTTCAAATTCATATTCATTAAGGTTTAAATCAAAAACTGATGAGAAACTGATGAAAATACGAAGTAAAGATTTCCTCCAACGATTTGCAGAGCCACCATCACACAGAAACTTCTTCTGGAAATATCACGAAGCAAATAAAAAGAATTTGGAAAGATGAATCGAAAGAGATTGATAGAGAAAGATTGTTTCCACTGTTGCAGGGCATCGACCATTTATAGTGATACTCCCCTGTCCCCTATCGCGTTCTCTTCTTGCACTCATACTGACTATCGGTGAATAGTAAGAGAATTTACTGAGGCATTCAAATGGATATCTTAGGGATGTACTCATTCTAGGGATACTTCATCCCATCTCTAATGAGCTACTTAATGTGTTATACTCCTGAGCTAAAGTTTAACCTTAGCTCTGATACCAAATGTGACGAGAGCGGATTTTGCCCGCTCGAAAATCGACATCCATACTTTACATCGTACTCGAATGCCGTAGATTCGACCGTTCAAATCCGATTCGCCGGAGCTTATAACAACATTAAGTAGACAACACAGCGGAATAAAAGAATAATACATTGATATACAGCTTTGATACAATATCTGATACAACAGATGATCCAATAGATATCAATATACATCAGAGATATGATACAATAAATAGCAGCGGAAAAGAAAATAGATGACATCTAGCAGCGGAACAATATAACTCTAAGATAGTCTTCAAAAGAGAACTCCAAGAACTGCAACTCCATCTCCAAGAACCAATCCAGCAATAGCTCGAACTCCCAATAACGATGCACCAAGACAAGCAAGACTGGTGTGATCCAAAGACTGAACTAACTCCAGATAATCTACTACATCTGACTATCTGAAAAACCCAACTCTAGACTGCTCGTGTAGAAAATAATGAGCACCCAGAGTTTAGGAAAGAGACGATAAACTCCGGATCAGTCATGGGACTGGTGTGAGAAACAAAAAAAACAGTTTATCTTTTATTCAAAATCAAAATAGAGGAATATTTTTAAAGTCAATTCGCAATGCTTTTAAAAATAAGACTACCATAAGACCTCCCACCACACACACAATGCAAACGCAGACTTGGAGGAGATTTCTTCTTATGTTAGTCAAAGATGCTTGATACGCATTAAAAAGAAACATTTGATATTATTATTAGTGCATAGTGTAGGAAACATTTCGAAAGTAGAATATAAATCTTAGCCAGCATAGGTACCATTATATTATGCCTGCTTAGCTACCTCCTGAGGAAGCAGGTTCTACAACTAAAACCGTACAAGATCGTATTGTTTCTTTGGATTTCCAACAAATGGTCAGGCCAAGGAACTTCCCATTGCCACATGAGAACGCCTCTGGAAGGACGTCCCCGAGAACCAAACCGGATCTCTGCCAACACAAGGCCGGGTTAACCCTAACTGGGTAACTACTGACACGAGTATGCCATCCCCCGGTCCTTTGGGACCTTTATCCGAGAGCTCTCTAACCAACATCACACAATGATAAATAAAGTGTTTCAGCATGAGCAAGTATCTGGGCTCCATACCATGATACCACCCTTTTCTAGAAGGAAATGCACATACCCTAAATGGAGCTACCCCTCATAACCTTGCTGCATCTTTCCTGTTTTGACCATTCCGGGGTGTGAGGCTCGACGAAGTCTCGTCCACAAAGCCACGCTTTATACAAAAGCTGTGCTTTGGGTCAACAAATGATCATAGAAATGATCACAAAGATAAGTGATCAAATAAATGATCATATCACAAATGATCAAACAATGATCATTTCACAGCAACACTCAGCATGTCACATTACCGAATTGGGAATATATTGATGATAACCTTCAACTACATAACCTCTGAGCTCGTACGTCTCAGAGAAGAGTGTTAAGCTAAGAGAATAAATTCTCCGCCACCAACAGAAATATATTTGAAAGAAATCAGCTTTATATCTCAATTTGTAATGTCAGACATACTATCCATACAAGTCTGTTCCGGGCTCGAACAGAACCGAAGGCACTTACAAAGAAGTCCTTGCAATCCAGATATTCACTAATCACGTTCGGACTTCCCATCACATATGGAGTCTCTATACCGGGGACCAGTCGATGCAAAGACATTCGACGAGTTGTCCTTTCGCTTTCAAAAATATCCGGTCTTCAACAGGTCTTCAAATGCTATCCATAACGACATATCACATATTCAGAATGGGATATATGACACAAAGGTCCTCTCCCGGCTAAACCGAACAATGAGCGCAGTATTTCAAAAACATATGGATATTGGGA
Organism: Allium cepa; assembly: GCA_030765085.1. NCBI lineage: Eukaryota > Viridiplantae > Streptophyta > Magnoliopsida > Asparagales > Amaryllidaceae > Allium > Allium cepa. Next base: position 497,086,560 of record CM060944.1, on the reverse strand, counting down.
TTTCAATTAAGTCACAACTTAAAACCCAAAACTTTTCTTCAAATGGTTTAAACCAATTACCATTTTAAATCTTTATATTACAAAAAGTATTTATTTCACAAAGATCAATTTATAGACTTTAAAGCAATTTCCGTTCCAATTGGATTAACTCATTAAATCAAAGATTTAACTCATAGCTTTCAAAATTCGATTAACTTGTTGAATCTTTAAATCAAAGATTCAACTTATAGTTTTCAAAAATCATTTTCATAACTTGGAAATTATCTTCATTTTCAAACTTGAAATTCTTTTTAACACAAATTGGACGTTCATTTCTTATGTGAAAGCTTTTATTATTTGAAAACAAACAGTTTTCGTTTCAGAAAAATCCAATTATATTTACACGAGTTAAAGCCCTTAATTTATATTCATATTCCCAAATAAATTCATTTTAAAATAGTTTAACCCATATATAACTGGTATAACATCTTTAATCCCTAGTTTTAAATCATAGAATTCAATTTCAAATCTTGAATTTAAGTTCAAATCAAATTATTCAACTTCATATTTTATCGAGTTATTCAAAATAAATTTCATCTATGAAATTCCATTTCAAAAGCTTTTCACTTTAAACCCAATCCATTTCCAAAACATTTGAATTCAAATATTCAACTATTAAACTATTTCAAAATCTGCGACTTAATCGATTTTCCCGTGAAATCCATATTGGTGTGTGTATAAGTGTGGTCCAGGGGTTTAACACACTAGTGCAACATCATTTCAATCATCGCAGATTAAAACACAGAATATAGTTGATGAGCGATATAACTATAAAGCTTATCGCCCTTTCACAGATTCACAAATAATATATAGTTTTGTCATAAATAAATGAATAAAATATACATAGCACAATCACAGAACAAAGTGTCACAGATCAGATAGGACAATCAATTCAATGCATCTCATACAATAAAATCCTTCATAAGTAGGGCTAACATTCAATAATCATTTATAAGTAGGATTAATTAATCGTTTAATCCTACTTAATTCAATTTATTTCCAAATAAATTAATTTCTTATGAATTAATTACCCAATCTTGATTAATTCATTACAAATCATTTGATATCAATTTATCAAACACTTTAATAAATTAAATTATTCTTAATTAATCATATTAATTTAATTACTTAATAATCTCTAGTTAATTATCTTCATTAACTAATAACATTTCCTTAATTACTTTCTCAAGAAAATTATCTTGGATTAATTCATCATTAATCATTTCTAATTTTAAATTAAATCTAAGTTACTTATTTATAAATTAAATAAATCATTCTTTAATTACCCTATTAATTTAAATCATTTTATTTCCTTAATTATCTCTAAGATAATTAATTTCTTTATTAATGACTTCATTAATATTTAAGTTTATTTCTATCATTACACTTTAAATCTTAAATTCAAATTAATTTAAAAAAAATACACTTAATCATTCATGAAAAAAAAAACTTCTTTTATTACAAAACTAAGATTCAAATTTAGATTGAATTCCAGATTTAAACATTGGTTAAATCTTTGTTATAATTCATTTCTTTATAATTTTCAAATTCCATTTTAAATTCAAATTCTTTAAAACATACTTTAATTGCTTAAACTCTTTTATTTAAAACAATTTTAAAGTTAATTTTTTTTTACTAAGTTTCAAACTTGAACTTGAATTTATATTTAGACCTTTGTTTTGAAACTTAATTTAAACTTTGCTCTAAACTTGAATTTTAGTTCCCGAATCAGTACTATATTGGCTTTGAGCCAACACTGGAAAACCCGAGTAAAATACTGAGTTACGCGAGTTCCCCTTCGAGCTCTTCACCATATTTTCCCAGGCACTTTCCTGGTACGCATCTTCTTCTCCTCTTTTTTTTTATTTACGTTCAAGTTACAACAGCAATAACACGTGCAAACAAACCCACGCGCCCAGGGTTCGCCTCGAAGAAACCCCCCATCATACTCGAGCATTAACTCGCGTTGTCCACACCCAGAAATTTCCAGGAACGACATCAACGCCGTGCACGCGCACAGATCGTCAACGACGATCCCACCTCCGGCGACACCATGAACAAGTCGCCGACTATCCCCACGTGCCATTCCAGTCTTTGAACGAGCAACACGAAGAACGAAACGAAAATTGACCCATCATTCGAAACCGAGGCATACGACCCTTCAAAAGATCGCCGCGCCCCTCCTTGCTCTGACCATCAGAGACGCTGCAGCTCTGGCCTCGCCTCGCCGACTCTTCGAACTACCCTTCCCCAGAATCTCGAACGGCTCGATCGATCAGAGAAGACATAAACGCTTTGTTTCTGGCACGTCCAAAAACCCATGTGAAAACCCTAAATCCTCCTCGTTCTATCAATGTTTGCAATAATTCTTTTTTTTTAACATTTTTCCTAAACCCATTGATAACCAAGCAAGCTTCCATCAAAATCTCAACCCTCAAAGATTCATCGATTGCAGGAAATTGGGAAGAAAAGCATTTCTGATCGACTAGGGACTGCTCTCAACATAGTAAATGAAAAATCAAAGTTTCTGTTTTAAAAATCATGTTTTTAACTAATGATTCCACTTATATACTCGATTCAACAATTCATTTTATTTGATTTTTATCATATTCATATGTGTTCATACGTTCCATGGAGTATCGGACTCCTTTCACATCTATTTCGCTAGAAATAAGTATTAAACTTTTATTTATAAACTAATAACATATTGTGCTTAAGTCTTTCATCCTAACAAAGATCAAAAGAGTTAATATCTGGGTTTTTTATTTATTTATTTATTTGATTGAACTCTGGACTTAAGAGAACAGGGGTGTCATATTCATTCCCAGCACAAATTAAATTGAACACATATAGATATATTCATCTATATAAGATCATACAACACAGTATTACTAAGAATTCACGTATTCCAATATTCATTACTTTAAACTTCAAAATTAAGTGTTTACTCACTGTTTTGGGTTTTTAACAGAGAATAGAGGTGAATATATAAACCTATACAGACATGCATCAATTATCCCGGACAATCACATAATTACTTCCATAGAAACCACATTATTGTGATTGTTTATCACAAAAAATATCATATATATGGATTTATTTATCAAGTTAAGAGTTTGCTCACCCTGTTTTCAACTGAACAGAGAATACTTCTGTAGTGTTGACACTAGCTCATGAAATTTGCAAGGTGAAGATCTTTTTCTTTAATCCTCTAGGTTGCAGTGATATGTATTGTTGTGAAGTGAATTTTGTTTTGATGTTTTAACTGGAATGTTGTTTGGGTTTTCATGCTTTTACCTCAGTTTTGATGGTCGAAACTGAGATATGAATTGATATATAGAAGGTGTATGTAGGCTTGTACTCCTTGCTGGTACAAGTGATCCCATATCTTTTTCATTACTTAGTGGCTGGTGTGAAATCAAAGCATGGCTTGCATTAATCGCCTTGATACCTTGTTCCCATGCTTAGCCCATGCTTGCTTGTCTCGGCTGAGATGTGGCATTAGTTATCATTGTTTTGTTTAAGTGTACATAGATATATATATATATATATATATATATATATATTTGTTTACACTTGAATATATGCTTTGTACTTATGTTTTCATTTGTTTGCCTAGTTTGTTTTTGATTTGTGGTGGTTGATATTTTTGTTTTGGTGGATATTTTATTTTCTTTTTTTTATCTTGTCTACACTATTCGCTGCATATTTTATTTACAACGTTGTTTCTTATTTTGTTTAGTTTACTTTGTATTGCAAATAATTTTCTATTTTAATTATGTTTGTATGCATACATTTGTTTGTAATTTATTTTATTTTAAATTCACAAGTCATAGCTTTCTTTAAAAATATACATATATATAAATAAATCTGAAATAACCATTTCTATTTATAAAAATCCATTTGTAAAAATATTATACTATTAATATTGTTTAAATACAACTCATTATTTAATTAAAACAATTTATAAAAGAAACTATCTTTATTTTAATAAATAACATATTTTTATTTGAATTTGGAAAAACTCGAATCAATTTATCATTAAATTTCACAATTTTAAATCAAAAATGAATTTAATTATCAATTTAAAATTGAATAAAATTCAGGATCGTTACACATTTTGACGCTGGTTTGGATGGATTCTGAAACTGTTCAAATTTTGAGTTTAAATTGGATTTAAATTCAACAAAAGGTGAGTGTTTTAACCCACTCACAACTTCTAAAATTTCTTATGTTTGTTAATGATGTGATTTGAAATTTATTTATGTCTGTTTGGCATATTTTTAATGTGACGACCCAGAATTTTAGGGATTTGAAATTGGAATATTTAATTAATTTTAAATATTTAAAAGTTAATTTTTAAATTGAATTCAAATATTATTATTTTTTAGCAATTGAGTTGTTGGATTTAATAAACTGAAATTGGGTAAATTGTTGAATCTGAAATTCTAAGCCTGTTTAAAATAATTTAAGGGCTTGCAAAATTTATATTGATAATACTGAAGATAGTAAAAGTGTTAAAATTAAATTTGGATGTGTTTTGTTCAGTTTTGAGATTTATCGTTTAAATCGATATTTAAAAATAGCCTTCCGAGACACAGTCTTAGAATTTGACGAAACTAGTTCCATTGGATCCGTAATGGTTAGTTATTATTAGATTTCAATTTTCCTAGCAATCAGAGTTGTCGTTTGACCCTGGCAGCTCAAAACGCATAAAAGCTATTTTAATCGATTTAATTTAAAATTGATTGTTTATTTCCGTAACTTGCGCATATGATCGAATTAGCCTTCGAAACCTTTTCCATTGCGTCCGAAATAGGGGCATAACATTATAAACGCCTGGCGGAATGCCTCGCTAGGATGTCAAGATTTTAAGTTGCGAATTCAAGTCGATTTAAATTTAAATTTAAAATTTAAATTTAATGTTCTGACCAGTTATAATCCTTTCACGTCAAAACTTTTTCCAGTCCTTTCCAAAGCACTGTAGCTTACCTTCCCGTGCACGACACTTTCTGTTCAACATCACATCTTGCCTCCCTTCATTTCGTCTTATCACGCGACTTCTTTTTCTTCCCTCGGTTTAATAATCGAATAGTCGAAGAATATAAAACATAACGAAAGAAAAATGGCCGAACAACAGTTCAATCGCGAACTCCTGTTCTTTCTTTCCAAACTAAAAACCACGTTTCCCTCTTCCCTCTTCATATCAGTTTGCGAAAATAAAAAAGGGGTATATCATAGCCGAGATTCATCTATCAAATCGCATCGTCACTGTTCTATGCTCGGCCAGATCCTCAAGTCACACGTCTCGTTCGAATATTAAATAGCGACAGGCGGTCGTGAATGCCGAGGGTGGAAAAAATGATCGAACGGGGTATAAATCGAAGCAGTTAGGGCTTCGAATTCAAGGTGGCGGCTGATTCGTTCATGCCTAGGTGATCATTTGGGAAGAAGGGTTTGGATGGGCCGATAGAGCTTCGGGTTTGTGGTGGCCGCGACAATCAGGGAGGCTCGTACTTAAACGAGAGTTTGGGTAGACGACTCGTTAAGGTATTTTCGAGTTATTTATTTAAGTTTGTATGTGAATGCATATATTCACAGATTATAGTAAGTGTGACGACCTGGAATTTTCAAGCATTTAAAATCGGAATATTTAATTGATTTTAAGTGTTCAATAGAATAACTTTTAACTTGAATTCAAATATCACTATCTATTTGATAATTGAATTTTTAAATTAAATAAGTTGAAGTTCGGTAAAATGTTGAATCTGGAGTTTTAAGCCTATTAAAACTAATTTGAAGGCTTATAAAATTTTTATTGATAACATTGAAGATAATAGAAGTATTAAAATTGAATTTAACAATGATTTGTTCAGTTTTGAAATTTATATCGTTTAAATTGAATTTAAAATTACCCTTCCGAGGCACAGTCTCGGAATTCGACGAAATCGGTGCCATTGGATCGGTAATATTGAATTATTATCAGATTTCAATTTTTATGGTATTTGGAGTTGTCGTGTGAGCGTACACAATATAAACGCGTTGAAATTTATATCGAAATTCAATATAATAACAGATCCAGAAAAGCTATTTTCTCCATATGATCGAATTAGGACTCGAAACCTTTTCCATTACGTTCAGAAAAGGGATATAACATTAGGAACGCCTAGCGGCATGCCTCGATAGGAAGTCAAAATTTTAAGTGATGATTTCGAGAGGATTCAAATTCAAATTTAAATAATTTGTACACATAGTTGACTGGTCAAGCTGCTATTTACGTCAAAACTTTGTATTTTCACCTCAATTACTATTCGTAATCTAATTCTATAGGAAACCCTCCCTTCAAAGCACGTTCCTCGTGCTTCCAAAACAATCCAGCCGACCTTTTTTTTATCTTCAAACAGATACAAATTCGAATTAAAAAAAGGGAAACGAAAAACTCAATAAATCCATGGCCGCTTTCTATTTCGATTCGTATATACTCTCCTCCCCTTCTCTTTTCATTCTAATCGAAAGCTCGAATCCAAAAATCAACGAGGAGAATCGAGGCGAGGCACTGGCGACGACTTCAGGGACGCGATCGTAGATCTACGGTAGCTTGGTTGGGTTTCCTCTGGTAGCGCCTACGTGTGTGCTCGCGCACACAAGGTGGATCTCGCGTAGGAGGCGGTAATCTCCAGTCGCACGAGGCCGCGTGAGAAAGGAAAGGCTCGAATTGGAAGGTTTAGTGCGTGTGATGGAGCTGGAGGAAGGGGGATGTTATAATTTCGCCGGCGATGATGATCTCGCGAGCACGATAGGAAGATTCAGGGCGGTGAGGTATAACAATATATCTTTAATTTAATTTTATAATTATACAAAAAAGGGGAGATTTTTACAGTAGAAGTAAATTGATGTGGTTATTCACAAAAAGATTTTCTACGCACATATTTTGATATATAGGTAAAAATGGAAAATATATACATATATATATATATTTGGATAAGGTTTTAAAATATATATAGGAATTTCAGAAATGTTGAAAGTTTTATACAAATTAGATTTCTATAAAATATATATAAATTATTTTATATACAGTTTGAAGAGAATAATAAATACAATTTACCAGTTTGTATTAAAATAATTTATTTAGGTGATTAATTTATTTGATTTACTCATATAATTATTTAGTTACTAATAATATTTATTATAGGAAAATTTGTTTAGGGTAAGTTATTAGTCCAAACTAAATTATTAATTCATTAAATAAAAAGGGGGAAAAAAATAAATTATTCGATTAATTCAAATGTTAACAAAACCGTATAAAGTTTATACAAGGTCCGAAATCGTGAAGAAAACAAGCTGGGTTGGATCAGATTGCAATATTAAAAATCAAAAGTGAGTTAATCTCACTCAGCAGAATTTAAAATTTAAATTTAAATGATTAAATTTAAATAATTGTTTGAATGGTTGAATTGTTTGATGTGCTATATTATAATATATATTACATCTTGGAATGATTGATTTCCCGCATTTTTATAGCGGATGAGACCCTATGCGCCGCATAATAGCGGATAATATTATATTTAATCCCATATACCGCGATATTCCTCCTTGAAGTGGAATTGGTATTTATGTTGTGCTAACGTTTGTGGATGCAGGGAAAACAGGTTGGAGGGATCCAACTGGATTCCTCAACATTTATTTAAATTATTTAATATTCTCTGTTGTGATTATTTGACATTCTATGATAAATTATATTGGAATATTGAGTGTTATGGTTTGAATATATTTGGGTATAATGAGCTACCAAAAATATATAAATTGGATTTTGGAAAGAAAATAAAAGAAGTGAATTCGTAAGCGAAATAATTATAGAAAATTGAATAAATTAAGAATGAATTGAAAAGAAATGGAAGTGATATTGAAGTACTAATAAATAACTTCGAGTATGAACAGAAACAAAGATTTTGAATAAACAGAAATTAATGAATTGTAAAATTAAGTGATATTATTTTAAAAGGAATAAAGTTCAAATTTGTTTAAAAGGATTAAGAAGTAATTTGAGAAATCTAAAATTGGTATATTCAGTTAAAATTAGTTTAAATCATAATTAAGGAATAAATCTGAAACTAATGGATTTTGGAATAAAAAGGGAGTAAATTGTAAATCAATTTGGAAATTAATTCAACTGTTTGAAATTGGAAATTTAAAGAAGAATGTGAAGAGAAGTATATTTCTCTGGATAGCCAAGTACGTTTTCAAAGTAAATTTTTAAATATAAGATAAAAGTTTAATGTTGTTTTAAAAAGCATGTTTTAGAAAATTTATTATTTCTAAATGTTTAAATTCTAAAGTAAATATTTTTCAAATCTATTATCGTAGTAATTATTTAAGGTAACTTGGTATTTTGTTTTAAAAAGAGAAATTTAGTTCTATATTCTATAAAGTAGCTTTATTTCAATTATTTTTAAAGTATATATATATATATTTAATAAAGCATTAAAGTAGTTTTAATTTAAATATTTAAAAGTATATTTTATAATAAGGTGTTTTAAATCATTTTAAAACCTAAGTGTTGTGCTTGGTAATTTCAGTGGAAATAGAAAATATTTGGAAAATTTATTCTGAGGAAGGAAGATAGTTTGAAAATGTTTACAAAAGGCTTTGAAAAGTGGAAATATAACTTGTGAAGATATTTTTGGGATTAATAAATAATTTGGGAAATTATTTATTGTTTGATGGATGTTGTAAATATTAATTGATAGTTAAATCACTGACTATCAATATTGGCCAAATGCGTTGATTGTTTCGAAGAGACCGGGATCGAGATTTATTTCTCGATAACCACTTCGATCCGGTTTGTATGTTTCGTGGGAAAAGAGTTTGGATTCGTAGTTGGAGCAATGAAGTGCAAGGGCTAGTCGCTACTAATCCTGAGGATATTTCCAAAATGGATGTAGTAGGAGTAGTGCCTTCGGTTCCGTTCGAACCCGGGACGGACTTGTATGGATGAATGCTTTTAGAACATCGTCAGGTGGGCGATGGGCATTCTAAGGGATATGTTCTAAAAAGGTAACGCTTAGCCTCAAGCCTCATCAACCGGGAATGACTGAAAATCAGGGGTTATGCAGCAAGGCTAGGTGGGTAGCACCCATTTCAGGGTAAGGTCATTCCTGTCTAGATGTCCCTTTTTGTTTCGGCTTAGTGGGCGGTTGCTGATCCAAACCGTGAGGTAATCTTGCTCGGAACTGTTCAGTAAGGGATGGTTCCGGTCTTGTGTTGCAGGGTGGCTCCTCGGTACTGTGATCTAGGCCACGTACTGTGACAGGTGTTATCCCAGTGCCTAGTCATTAGTTGGAAATCCATTCTCCCTACGTGCCTTTTACGAGTTTTATTTGTATTACCCACTCTGTGGCTAGTAGCTGGAATTTAATAAATGTAACAATTTTGGCTATTTTAATAAGTATTTGTATATAGACCCTATTATAATATAGAGGATTTTAATAAAAAATGTTTTAGCTATCGTATGGTAAAAACCCGACATGTTTATTTGTAGCATGGTCTTATGAGATGCTTTTGTTTTCAAAAGAATTTTTGAAACTTTAATAATCAATTGAGTGTGATTTCTCACGCTGGTATTCCAGACTGACTCGGGTGTTATTTAACTGTAATGCTCGGGTCAAACCGAGTATTATAGGATACAGGATATGTTGCTGTGAAGCTCAGGAGAACGAGCTGGATGGCGATACGTACTTCCGTATTTGATTATTATTCCGCTGTGTATACAATTGTATGTTATTGATGTGGAACTCTGATGATTTACTCTGATGATGTATGTATAAAACAGATATAGTTTTCTTTTGTGTAAAGATCTGTTATTATATATTATATTTTATTCCGCTGCGTTGGTTAGATTCTGTTGTTGTTTCTGTTTTCTCTTCTTCTACCTCTTCTTCTTTAACCCAAATGGTTCGCATTTCTGTTCAACTTTAGTTAATAGATGTAGAATAGTGTTGACTCAAGGAGTACGGATTTGCGGGTCGTTGCACTTGGTATCAGAGCTTAGGTTGGTGATAACCTTGGCTCTGGTGGGAATTACTCATTAAATAAGGTCCGTAAGCACTCTAGAATTCTAGAATGAGTTTGAGAGTATTAATAGATATGAGCGCGTATTTGTCAGTGAATATAAAATTGTTTTTATATTGTGTTGATTTATCGGTTGAGTGTTTATGGATTCTGGTCGATATATGGGACGCCATGTCATCGATAGGAATTTCTAAACTCTTAAACAAGATACACCGACACAGTATTGTTTTAAATAGGGTAAATGAAATAATTTTACCCAAAATTATTTTTGTATATAAAAGAAATGATTTTTCGTAAATTATTGTAGCTATACATGGATGCTTGGTTTTTAGGACTGTTAATATTAAATTATTATTATCAATGTGTAAAATTGAATAAGAATTCAAATAATAACTAAAGATTAAGGAAGAAATTAATAATAAATGGGATTTGTAAATGTGATTTATAATTGAATAAGGAATTGGAACCATAATTAAAAAAAACTAGAAACAAATTCATATACAAATGAAATTTGTAAATATAAACTAAATATGACTTATAGAGTGATTAATTATTAAAACATGATAAAATTCCAAAGTAACGTGTGAATATAAATTTAAAGGATTTGGGATTTGGAAATTTAGGTTCCTTTGAGTTTGATAATGATTCTCAAAAAGTTGGGAAAATAAATCTATGTGAGAAATATTTTTGAATCGGACTTGAAAATCTAGAGAGATTTGGAATTTAAAAATATTTGAAGGGTTTTAAAAGAGATAAAAGCATTGAACTCTTTCGGTCGTTGGAAAATAACTTTGGTGATGACTGCAGCATCATCGATGTTCATTTTCGAGTTTCCAAGAGAGAAATTGCTACCAAATTGTTTGCAAAACTGGGTGGGTATTGAAATTCAAAGAGAAAATTGAATTTATCAAAGGATTTTGGATATAAATAATTTCAAAAGTGATTTTGAAATACTTATGTGATTATTGAAAACTCTGGTATCGGTTTAAAGAATTTTGGGATGTTTAAGCAATAGTTTAAAACTCTGGAAATAAACTGGAATGCTTAAAGAATAAATTTGGAAACTTATATGTTTGAATTTTTTTAGAATAGAAATATAACTTGGGAAGAATTAGATAATAATAAGTGAGTAGCTTATAAAAATTTAAAAGGAAATTGAAATTTAATGTTGAACTTAAGTTTGAAAAAAAAAATTAGTCAAGTTGGATTAAATGAAATTCAATACGGGATGATGCTTGATTTAAATGTGTAAAATAAGGTGCAGAATAGGTTCAAATGGACTAAAAATAATTAGTGTTTGGAAATAAAATTTATTGGTTGAAAATGAATCTGTGATTGAATAAATGGATCAACTATTCAACTTATAAAGTAAAGTTGATATATTAATAAGAAGAAATTGGAAATTTTAATCCGGAAATTATAATTTAACCTAAGTGAATGAAAGTGAAGAAAATATATCTGAATTTAACTTGAGATAAATTAAATAAAATTGTAATTGAAATTGAATTAGATTTGGGTTGACTTGAATCAAAAGTCAGTTGTGTCATGAATGATATTAATGGAATTAAGTCCTTGCTTAATAAAATTCAAAGGAATGGTATGTAACAAGATTTAATTGGGGTTAGGTTAAATAGAATTGAATTGGAGTAAAATTCAATTGAATTATGGGTATTATTGAATGGAAATATATTCTTACCTGAATAAACGGAAGTAGGTTGGACAAGAAATAAGTTGGAATAAATAAGCCGGAATAAAAATATTGTATTCTGAGATAAAAATCCAAACTTGGGATATAAAATAAGATTGAACTCAAGGAAATCAAATAAAATGATTTTCAAGATAGATGAAAAAGAACATCAAGTATGGGATTATAATTGGATTATAATTGGAAGTGTTATTGAATGAAAATTGAATTGGATTAAAATGGATATGGTGTGAAATATAAACAAATCCATTTCAAGCATAAATTGAATGGCCTTATTATTAATAAATTCAACAATGAATTGTTAATGTAAATTAAAATTTAAAATGGATAAAAGTATAAACTAATCGAATAAATTAGTGAAATGGTTGGGATTTGATCAAAGGATAATCAAATCCAAGATTGTGAATGGATAATAGAGTTTGGAAATAAAGCTTGAGTTGCATGGAATTGGATTAAAATAAAAATGATTTGAGATGAAAATAAATCCAATTCGAGTATGAATAAATTTTAAAAAAAAGGGGAATGAACTTAAGTTATGAAATGGGAGTGAATTGAAGTAAATTAACTTAAGTTAAAAATTTATTGAAGCATGAGATGATGTCGAGTATAATGAAATGGCTTTGAACAAATCCAAAGTGAACGGAATGGAACGTAACTATATGGGTTTTAAATGAGTTAGATTGAAATGGAATTTATATACATTGAGTTGGAATCAATTTAAATTGGTTATGAACCAAAGCAATGGTTTATTTGAATAAATATTGTCGAATTACGTAAGAAAATTGGTCGATCGACGAAAATGGAAGTAAACAAAATTATATGAATCAATAGTGGTTTAATAAATTGATTTTGGCATCAATTGGAATGAATATGAGTTCGTTTCGTTTAAAAATGAATTAAATGGAATGATATGTAATTTGGATGCAAACAATTTAAAACTAGTGTTGAAATCTTGCATATGTACTTATGAATGTATACCACATGCATTCCTTATGAAATCTATGTGTTAGCTATTTGAATATAAGTGAAATATTAATAAATTGCATATATTTAGTACTTATATGTTTGAATTGAGTAAGTACAGGTTCAGGGAAGCCGTATGGATGGATTTGATCATGCAAAATGCTAAAATAATAAACCGCTTGCTTATAAATGCTAAATAAGGTACGCCTACGAAATAAAAATAGGAAATATGAACTGTTTTTGGTTTTTTCGACCGTGTGGGTCGATGTATACATATTGATATCTTTTGTCAAATTGCAAAAGCTCCTCCGTGCATAGGAGACTATGCCAAAATTTGCCGAAAATTTTGTGAGTTAGAAAAATTTTTTTGAAAATTTTTGGTAAAATTTTTTGTTGACGACAAAAAGATTTCAAATTGAAAATTGAAATAAATTAGGGAATGAAATTACTTTAAATTAATAATATGAATCAGTATAAATAGAAGATAAAATTTAAATGTTCAGAGTTAAAGATAAAATTTGAATTTATATGGAAATGGAAGAAATAATGTGAATAGAAATAGATATAAACTAAAAGTGGCGAAGTGAAAATAAATAAAGAAGCGTATTAAATGCTTATACCAAACTTAAGAAAGGAATGGTGAATTCTTAATTGGAAATTGATATAAAAAATATATTCTAAGTTAATTGTAACGACCCGAAATTTTCGAACCGAAAATTCTAGATAGTTATGAAAAAGAAGAAAAGGATAGAAGAAGAAGAACAGAATCATCAACAACTCACATTCGCAGCGGATAAAATATAATAATAAACAATAACAGTTTACAAAAGAATATTATATCTGTCAATCACATTTAAATACATCAGAGTTACACATTTATTCAGACATTGGATATATAATTATCATGCCTCAGATTTACAATATATAATTACAGCGGAAATATTCTATACGTTCTTGCCATCCAGCTCGCCTCCTAAGTTCCAGAACGTACCTACATGAAAATCTGTAATACTCGGTCTGACCCGAACATTACATCGAAGTAACACCCGGGTCAGGCTGGAAACCAGTGTGAGTAAACCCAACTAATATGGAATACAAAGCATTCAACTTATATAAAACCCGGGATAACTCGAAGCAATTCACAAGCCACAGTTTTTCTATAAACATCACCGATTTCACCCATCAATTTCTAATTACCGTATTTAGATTAAATAGTCCAATTCACTTAAATCATTTCATTCCAGTCAATAGATTTTACATATCAATCTATAAACATTTGAAGTGGTTTCGGGTATTTTCTAATACCCGACACCGGCCTCTTTGAGTTTCATGTCATTCTAACCTAATCTATCCAAATGAAATACACAACGTTTCATATCAGAGATATCAACTCATTCAAAGCATCCAATATCAATCAATCATCCATAAGCAAATTTTATCACTTTCAAATTAATTCAATTGATTCTAATTGAATTTCTAACCTCAATCACTTAGATTCCTACATTTAACATTAATTAATTCCAAATCAATTAATTAGTCAACCCTTCATTATTCATCTTAATTAATCACCCTGGATTAATTATTTTCAATTACATTCAAGTAATTATCTTTATTTAATTTCATGATATTAATTATTCTTAACCAAATTCAATAAGTAATCTTAATTACTTCATAAATTAATTAACTATTTTAATTACATTAATCCTTAATTAATTATATTAGTTAATTTTTCACACGTCATTATTTATGGGTTAATCAATCTTAATTAATCAATCTTTGATTACATCATTAATTATATAGATTAAGGATTTCCAATTATATTTAACTTATCCTAATCTAAATTAATTACATTAAATAATTAACCATTAATTAAATCATAAATATTTATCACTCTTGATTTATCTCAACCAGTAATTTACTATCTTTTTTTGCTTACTTCATTAAATAAATTAACTACTCCTTTATTTACTATTTTAATTAATCTCTTGATTAATTTCACAAAGTAATTATATTTTATTAATCACATTTGGTAATTACTTATTAAACCACCCAATGATCATTCCAATTTAATATAAACTTAGCTAATTAACCCAAATCATTAAACCCTATTTGATTTTAAACAGAACCATTTTCTTATTTATGATTTAAGTTCAAAACCATTTAAAATCCAAATACCTCGAGTCAAACCACAATTAACTCGAGAAACAACCAAATCTAAAATCACCAGATCATCAGTACACCTCCAAACAATTCAATCATTCATCCAATTATTTAAATTTAACCATTTAAATTTAAATAAAATCCAGAGCGTGAGACTACTCACCTTTGATTTTGCTGTTTGCAATCCATTCCAATTCGATTTTGTCTTCTCAGTTAAGAGCTTGTATAAATATCATATAAATTAAATAACACTTGAATTTTAAATCAATAATTTATTATCATTCACTTATTTAATTTAACTCATAAATTGACTTAAATTCTTAAACTAAAAATCACCTTAAACATATATTTTAGTCCAAAAATTAAATAAGTTAATTGAAACAGTTTAATAAATTTGATTCACCAAATATTTTATTCGAACAAATTTCCTAAAAAATATAGTAATTATTCCTCTTCTTTTGAAACCTATATACTAAAATTAATTTATAGTTTTCCAAAAATCTAATTTTATATAAATATTCAACATTTAAAATTTTTCTTTCTAGCCTCTATATACATGTACTACAATAAAATCAACAGAGTTGTTTTAAAATTTCTTTACTGTAAAAAATAAAATTTCACATGTATATACTTATTCATTAATTAAATTAAATAAATTTAAATGAATATACCTTGCTGCCTCATGACTGCAGTAACTTCACCTACAACCAAAACCCTCAAGGCCAGAACCAACATCGCTACCCCAACCCTACCTGCTTTATCTCCCACTCGCGACTGCAATTCCCCCCCACTACCTCGATCGCTCGCAACCCGAAACCCTAGCTCAAACCCCTCTGCGCGGCCCCCAAGCTATTTCATGCTCACCTCCTTCACTGTCACGAACGACATCACTGTCGCCTCCTATCGGCGCACGCTCACCAAGGCCTTCAGGCGATTCGAAACGAATCGAATTCCTCCACAATCAATCGCGACCCATATTCGATCGGCCATGATTAGGGTTTGTGCTAGAAGGAGGAGGGTTTCGATTCGAGAAAAAGGGGAGCTTGTTTTCAAAACATCTTCGACCATTTTCTTTCTGCCTCTGATTTTTTTTAATAAGACGAATCGGTATTAGGATAGAAAATGAGGGAGATAAAGGAAACGACTTTCAATCGCTATTATATTTTTTTTTCCGTACACGTTCGATCTGCTAAGAGAATAAAGAGGGGGGAACGGGATGAAATATAGGAGGGTGGAAAGCTTCTTGAGCACGACATTGTAAAAGAAAATATCTTGCTAATTAAATTTAATTATATTATAAAACTTCAAAACGTCTCGTTAACCGCTTATTAAAATTTTGAACTCCTCTTAAGGAATGCCACGAGGCGATTATAAGGTTTTACCTGCATTCCGAACACAATGGAATGTGTTTGGGAGGCTAATTCGATCATAAGCGCGAGTTACGGAAGTAAATGATCAATTTTAATTAAATTGATTAAAATAGTTCTAAGCGTTTTGAGTTGCCAGGGTCAAACGACAACTCCGATTGTTATGAAAATTAAAATCCGATAATAACTAACTATTACGGATCCAATGGAATTAGTTTCGTCGAATTCCGAGACTGTGCCTCGGAAGGCTATTTTTAAATTTAATTTAAACGATATATTTTTAAAACGGAACAAAACACTTCCAAACTCAACTTCAACACTTTCACTACCTTCAGTGCTATCAATATAAATTTTATAAGCCTTCAAATTATTTTTAACAGGCTTAAAACTCCAGATTCAGCGTTTTACCCAATTTCAAATTATATGATTCAATATTTAAACTATATAATTCAATAATTTAATTATCAAGTAAATATTGATATTCTGAAATTCAAGTTAAAATTAACTTTTCAATATTTAAAATCAATTAACAATTCTAATTTAAGTTGTTAGAAATTCCGGGTCGTCACATTAATATTCGAATGAATAAATATTGGCATTTTGTAAGGATGTCAATAAAATGTTTTGAAGGTTGTGATTGGATATTATTGCTAAGTAAGATATGCAAGTATTATGAAGGGAACAGAGAAATGGGTTTTAATTTCAGATGATAAATTTGAATTGCTCAACAAAAAGGTATGTATTTAAATTTCGATATGAAATTTGATTGGGTTTTTGATCGAGCCTGTGACGCCCCACCTCTATACCCACGCTAGCCAAGAACATTACTGTGAATGCTGTCAACTAGCACGGAGAATAAGGCTGTTGAGGAGCGACCATCCGTGTAATTGATTTGCGCGAGCATCGATATGTCAGATAGTAATAATATAAGTTTTCATCTCAAGAGGAAATCCGACATACAGACACAAACTCAAAGCTATCACACAGTGGCTATATAAAATCTTCGGAAACAAATATAGAAATAAACATAACACAAATCAGTCATAGACAATTCATATCACAAAGGCGGAAATAGATATGAATATAACACATGAAAGTGTACATCAGAGTAGTGGTCAAAAGATCCACGATAATACAAAAGAATAGCAACACGTGCTATACAAAAGAATACAACTATGAGTCTATATCTCAAGTGTATACAACAAAATAAACTACTAATCTAAGTAGTTTGCCAAAAGTCAGAGTAATGATCCTGGATGAGAAGTCAAGCAGAAGCACCTGTAACATCTCGGTCTGACCCGAGTATTATTTAATAAGAAAATAATAAACGGATCAGTCTAGCTATAAATATCAGATGAAGTGATATATAATAAGAGATATGACACAAACATATAATAATCACAATGCCAAGCTGTGATAAATAAGTAATTGAAAATCAACAAGAGATTAATCAATATCACAATAATCTACTCAAGATAAAAAGGAATGTCATACTCCTAATTTCATTCACCAAGTCACAATAATTGACATATATATCAATGCCCATCGTAAAAGTTGGTGAAACATAAATTCCATAAATCAACACACGAAATCCATAAATCACAAAAAGGTATGTGTGAGTCGAAATCACAAAAATGGTGTCTAGGCTAACCGAAAAGGTATGTGTGAGTCGAAATCACACAAATGGTGTCTAGCCTAACCAAAAAGCAAAAAGGTATGTGTGAGCGGAATCACACAAATGGTGTCTAGGCTAACCGAAAAAGTATGTGTGAATGGAATCACACAAATGGTGTCTAGCCTAACCAAAAAGCAAAAAGGTATGTGTGAGCGGAATCACACAAATGGTGTCTAGGCTAACCGAAAAAGTATGTGTGAATGGAATCACACAAATGGTGTCTAGCCTAACCAAAAAGCAAAAAGGTATGTGTGAATGGAATCACACAAGTGGTGTCTAGGCTAACCGAAAAAGTATGTGTGAATGGAATCACACAAATGGTGTCTAGCCTAACCAAAAAGCAAAAAGGTATGTGTGAGTGGAATCACACAAGTGGTGTCTAGGCTAACCGAAAAAGTATGTGCGAATGGAATCACACAAATGGTGTCTAGCCTAACCAAAAAGCAAAAGGGTATGTGTGAGCGGAATCACACAAATGGTGTCTAGGCTAACCGAAAAGGTATGTGTGAATGGAATCGCACAAGTGGTGTCCATCCTAACCTCGTAAACAAAGAGACATCGCACATTGCTAGTCTAAACCATAAAGATGATCGTCATGATCAACGAGAAGTGTCAATTACAATAAGCTAGTAAATATATGAGCTTAGCTTCATGTCCCATAACCATTAGCTTAACTTAAATATTTACGAACAAATTGTAGATCTCCACTAGAAAATTGTCACAAGAGTTTCAATCGAACAAGTCCAAGAATTAACCGACAAAGTAAACGCAAGCGTTTCATACCACTCGTTTTACTAAGTCGTTTAATTAGATTTCTCATACGAGTGAGGTAAAGGTTTGTATATACTAATAGATTGGAAATCGGTTTGAGAAAACGAGCTTTGTTATAAAATAGTGTTGAAATCATTTGAAGAAAGAGTTTTGATATTTACTACTAGTATAGAAAACCTTTATATTTTTAAAGTGACAAATCACAAAGAAGATTGTAGGAACAATCAATCACTAAGATTCACATTCGAAAACGTGAATAAAATCCAATGAAATCGATACCGAATCCATCGAAATGGATGTTCCAAGAATTCCCAAAGAAAATAAGTCATCAAAGTCGATAATAAATGACAACAACAAAAGGGAGACAACACGGATCGATTAAAGTTGGAAATTCAAACGAATTAGCAATATAGGCTATCTGGCAAATAGTAGCAGGTCGGTCGACCAGACTCCCTGAGTTGGTCGACTGAGCCAAGGGTTGGAATGTGCTCGGGGCACTAGGTCGGTCGACCGGCCCAGGGGGCTCGGTCGGCCAAAGCCTGTAACCAGCACTTCCAAACAGAGGCAGGAAGTGCCTGGACTACAGGTCGGTCGACCGGCCCGGGGGGCTCGGTTGGCCGAACCTGTATAATTGCACTTCCTACCCTATTTTAAAGGAGGTGCAAATCCCAACCAAATTGCAATCGCACGAGCAACGACGCTAAGGGTTTATGCCAATCGACTACCCGGCCCTATATGCTCCTCGATGCACAATCAAAAACACATTCAAACATCAAAGTTAGGATTTTTAACGAATTGAACTCAAAACACTAAAAATTGGAATATTCACCAAATCAATCCAAACCGAAAGCAAATGCACACGAATAAGTGTTAGGAATTCATACCTAACAATCGAAGATAATTATAAGCATAGATGTGAGATTAAAAATCTCACCTTTGAATCCGAAAACAATAAAGAAGAAGCTTGAAAGCAAATGGAAGTCAACCACACTTCAATCTCACACTAGAAGCTTGAATCTAAGCTTAAAAGAAGAACATTCCCTAAGTTAGGTTTAGGAAATTTCTGAAATTCAAAGAGAGAATGAGTTGGAGAAGAAGAAGGAGATGCTTACCAATGGGTTCTCATAGATTTTGGAGCAAGAACTTGGATTTTGCTATGGAACTAGGGCTTGGAGTTTTAATTTCCTCTTCCACTCTCCATTGTTGTAAAAGCTTGAGTATTAGGAAATGAAGAATGTAGTAATGAAGAGGAGAGGGGTTGGGACTGAATACATAAGTGGGGTTATTGGGCTCAGCCCAAACCAAATCCCTAAGTAAAAAGTGGCAAAAATCAACTTTCTCCAAACATATCGAAGCTTATACTAAAAAAGGTCGCAAACGTCATTTTGAACTCGATGGGGGTGGTCTCAAGTTCTAATTCGACCGTATGCAAAAAGTAGTTTTTCGGACCAAAATCCGACGAACGATAAAATATTTAAATAAAATATTTAAATATAGAATCGATAAATATGCGGGTTGTTACAGACTCCCCTCCTTAAAGAAATTGCGTCCTCGCAATACTTAAGAAGAAAATAAGAAGTAACAACCATAGAAGCATATCAACACAAAAGAAATTTGAAATAGGAAGTTCACCATAAAGAGCACGAAAGAGTAAGTCCGAAAGTTTTCGTTCAATGAATTCTCAAGATTTCTCAAGAGCAATCCTTAGGATTTGAGAACCATTGAACTCTTACCAAAAAGAACATCTTTATATCGAAGGCGCTAAACCTACGAAGTAATGATGCGAATGGAATGTTGCTCAAAAGTCAAATTTGGTGAAACTTCAATTTCCACAATATCACCGGGCACAAGAATAAAAATCGGAATCCCTAAGGCATTTCCGTAGATAAAAGACGTGGAAAACGTCAAGAATAGCAGAAAGTTGAGCCGGTGCAACGGCGTAGTACAAATACGGTACGCCCGAGAAACTAGAAACTCGAAAAATTTGGAACATCTGCGTAGTACAAAAACGGTACGCCAATGATCCAATAGACCGGAACAATGTTGTAGTATAATAATGGTACATCCATTGATCCAGATAAGACGGAACATCGATGTAGTATAATAATAGTACATCCGATGAACCGAACACCATAAAAGAACATCGGACGCAAGTCCATAAAAAGAAATGAGATGAAACTCAATAAAACGAAGTACATCAAAATGTTCGATGAACTTGATAAAGAGATAATTCCCTTCCGACAACATCAAAGAATCAACCACTTGTTGCTTAATACAAAGCGCATTGGCAACACGATTTCCCTTCCGGGAATAAAAAGAATATCAAGATCACAAAATGCCAGGAACTCGAGTCAACATGAAGTTCCTTATGAGAAATAAATATTCCAAAGATTTATGATCGAGGTAGAGAACAAATTTCTCATCCAAATATGATGATGCCAAATTCCAAAAGTAAAAACAATAGCCGCGAGCACTAGATCATGAGTGGCATACCTAGTCTCGATCGGCTTTAATGGTTTAGAAGCACAAGAGATAGCACGTTCTCCTTTGCAGGAGAACGGCATACAAACCAATACGACTAGTATCGGTACAAATAGCAAAGTCTTGGTTCCCTTTCAGGAATCACAAGAATAAAAGTATCGAAAAGAAAGAATTTCTTTTAAATAATCTTCTTTCCTGAAAAGTTAAAACTTTCAAAATTACATTTATCATTATGTAATAATCTTTCTAGAAAAATTTACTATTTTCAAGTTAATATACTGTGTCTGACTGTCTTATCAAAGCGTTTAGGAGATTCTTATCGATAACGTTGATCAAGCGCATCGATCAGAATTCTTAACACACTAAATGGGCAATACAATCACAAAATCGTATTCTATAGGATAAGTAAGTTTTCTCAAAAACTTCTAAGAATATTCTTTGTTCGTTTTAAGAACAAAAACCCAGTTATACTTCTAAATAAATCTTATGAAAAAGATTTGCAAAAATTACTATTTTCATCCAAAATCAGTAAATACAAGAATAGTCTCATCGAAATATTCATAGAATATTCGATTTATAAAATGGATGAAATAAGCTGGACAGATTGAATGACATAATAAGTCGTTCATAAGAATCATAACGAGTGCGGAATGCGGTAAGTGGAATGCTAACTTCCGCAACTCGTAGCAATGAAAACCGGTGGTAAGGTCAAACTGAAAAGACCTTAGCACCACACAAAGATTACTTAGGTGATAAATCCTAAGACAAGCTCAAAAATACCGGAAAATTTCTCAAACTATTTAGATAAGAGAAACAACACTTTCGTTATAAGTGGGCTTAAGGAATAAAATGATGCCATCAAGTTGGAATCAAAATCATAAAGGAAAAATAGAAATCTGCTTAACAGATTGAAAATGTCGAAGAGGAAAAGTCCACACGAGAAAATAGGATATGGGCTTCACAACGATTAAGCCAATCCTTACAAAAGAAAATTCCGAAGCCTAAGTAAAAATATCGGCTCGGAAAGATAAATCACATAAAATAATTTCGACATCAAATAAAAGTGAATTGAGGGTTGCAGATCTACCATCCGGATTTGCAATCCTCAAAAAAGTCATCAAGCCCAAAATATTCAAAGAAAAAGAATCGACAAGTTCTTTTGATATAAAATAGTGAGCCATATCAAAAAGAACTCAAATAAGAAGATCACGAAATAAATGTAGTCAAGGATTAAATGAGAAATACCTTGACCACGAGAAGTGCTACCAGGAGCTTGCACTACATTGAGCTCTCCCTCCTTCTTACTTCGAAGTACGGGACATGCAGAAATAAGGTGACCCGAATTTTTGCAATAGCGACAAAAGAGGGGTCTCAGACACTCCCTTGCATAGTGGTTCGTGGAACCACAATTGTAGCATTGTCCACCACTAGAGGTAGGTGCTTTTGCTACCGGGGTTTCAAGCCTCCCTTTCTTGTTGGGATTGGGGCCTTTGAATTTGATAGGCCTCTTCAATTTATTGTCGAAGTTTTGTTGGGCACGCACAACTTCAACATCACCTTCATTATCGGCCTCTTCAAGACGAAGAGCGATATCAATAAGCTGATCAAATGAAACTTCAAGTTTCAGGAGTAATGGCTTCTTAAGATTCTTATTCAAGCCATAGACAAATCTCTGGTTTTTCTTCAATGGGGGTGTTGATGTATTCAACCCCGTATTTGGACAGAGATTCGAAAGATGCGACATAGTCTGTCACAGAAGATTCACCTTGAACAAGGTCAATAAAACGCCGGGCCAAAGTTACTTTTTCAGCCTCCGACACAAATTTCAATTCGAACCTTTCCCAGAATTTCTCCCAAGTGAGACCCGCTTCAGTGATTTCAGAAATTAAAAGCTCATACCAATCTAACGCTCTTTCTTGAAGCATGCTAGAAGCCACTTGGACTCGATGAAGGTCAAT
The DNA here is from genome assembly GCA_030765085.1 of Allium cepa. Lineage (NCBI taxonomy): Eukaryota > Viridiplantae > Streptophyta > Magnoliopsida > Asparagales > Amaryllidaceae > Allium > Allium cepa. Next base: position 497,063,373 of record CM060944.1, on the reverse strand, counting down.
AAGGTTCATGCGAGAAAAGATGCGATCGCATGATTTGAGCCAAGCTTGAATTTCTATAACACTCTCGGATCCCTTGAATGGCCTTCCACCCAAATCGGTGTAGTCTCTGCACAAGCGTGCAAAACCGGATCTAGGATGAGTAGGCTCTGGATTGGGTCCAGCTGCTTGAGCGTTATTAACAAGATCTAAAAGCTGCTGGGCAGACATAAAAACTCCATCCTAGGGAGTAGCACTAGATTGACCGACGCTGGGACGGCCAGGTCTAACCATTTCTCTTCTTTAAGAAAGAAAGAAAGAAGAGGAAAAAGTTATTCTCAAAATAAATTTCAATCAAACTTGATTGATAAAACAAGGAATCATAAGGAAAATAGGATGAATCGGTACGAAGACTCGAATTAAATCCTAAAGCACGACTCCTAAGAAAGACTTAGGACGATGATCCTTGTTATATTATTCTACATTGTTCCGAAGTTTGGCTCTGATACCACGCTGTGACGCCCCACCTCTATACCCACGCTAGCCAAGAACATTACTGTGAATGCTGTCAACTAGCACGGAGATTAAGGCTGTTGAGGAGCGACCATCCGTGTAATTGCTTTGCGCGAGCACCGATATGTCAGATAGTAATAATATAAGTTTTCATCTCAAGAGGAAATCCGACATACAGATACAAACTCAAAGCTATCACACAGTGGCTATATAAAATCTTCGGAAATAAATATAGAAATAAACATAACACAAATCAGTCACAGACAATTCATATCACAAAGGCGGAAATAGATATGAATATAACACATGAAAGTGTACATCAGAGTAGTGGTCAAAAGATCCACGACAATACAAAAGAATAGCAACACGTGCTATACAAAAGAATACAACTATGAGTCTATATCTCAAGTGTATACAACAAAATAAACTACTAATCTAAGTAGTTTGCCAAAAGTCAGAGTAATGATCCTGGATGAGAAGTCAAGCAGAAGCACCTGTAACATCTCGGTCTGACCCGAGTATTATTTAATAAGAAAATAATAAACGGATCAGTCTAGCTATAAATATCAGATGAAGTGATATATAATAAGAGATATGACACAAACATATAATAATCACAATGCCAAGCTGTGATAAATAAGTAATTGAAAATCAACAAGAGATTAATCAATATCACAATAATCTACTCAAGATAAAAAGGAATGTCATACTCCTAATTTCATTCACCAAGCCACAATAATTGACATATATATCAATGCCCATCGTAAAAGTTGGTGAAACATAAATTCCAAAAATCAACACACGAAATCCAGAAATCACAAAAAGGTATGTGTGAGTCGAAATCACACAAATGGTGTCTAGGCTAACCGAAAAGGTATGTGTGAGTCGAAATCACACAAATGGTGTCTAGCCTAACCAAAAAGCAAAAAGGTATGTGTGAGCGGAATCACACAAATGGTGTCTAGGCTAACCGAAAAAGTATGTGTGAATGGAATCACACAAATGGTGTCTTGCCTAACCAAAAAGCAAAAAGGTATGTGTGAGCGGAATCACACAAATGGTGTCTAGGCTAACCGAAAAAGTATGTGTGAATGGAATCACACAAATGGTGTCTAGCCTAACCAAAAAGCAAAAAGGTATGTGTGAATGGAATCACACAAGTGGTGTCTAGGCTAACCGAAAAAGTATGTGTGAATGGAATCACACAAATGGTGTCTAGCCTAACCAAAAAGCAAAAAGGTATGTGTGAGTGGAATCACACAAGTGGTGTCTAGGCTAACCGAAAAAGTATGTGTGTATGGAATCACACAAATGGTGTCTAGCCTAACCAAAAAGCAAAAAGGTATGTGTGAGCGGAATCACACAAATGGTGTCTAGGCTAACCGAAAAGGTATGTGTGAATGGAATCGCACAAGTGGTGTCCATCCTAACCTCGCAAACAAAGAGACATCGCACATTGCTAGTCTAAACCATAAAGATGATCGTCATGATCAACGAGAAGTGTCAATTACAATAAGCTAGTAAATATATGAGCTTAGCTTCATGTCCCATAACCATTAGCTTAACTTAAATATTTACGAACAAATTGTAGATCTCCACTAGAAAATTGTCACAAGAGTTTCAATCGAACAAGTCCAAGAATTAACCGACAAAGTAAACGCAAGCGTTTCATACCACTCGTTTTACTAAGTCGTTTAATTAGATTTCTCATACGAGTGAGGTAAAGGTTTGTATATACTAATAGATTGGAAATCGGTTTGAGAAAACGAGCTTTGTTATAAAATAGTGTTGAAATCATTTGAAGAAAGAGTTTTCATATTTACTACTAGTATAGAAAACCTTTATATTTTTAAAGTGACAAATCACAAAGAAGATTGTAGGAACAATCAATCACTAAGATTCACATTCGAAAACGTGAATAAAATCCAATGAAATCGATACCGAATCCATCGAAATGGATGTTCCAAGAATTCCCAAAGAAAATAAGTCATCAAAGTCGATAATAAATGACAACAACAAAAGAGAGACAACACAAATCGATTAAAGTTGGAAATTCAAACGAATTAGCAATATAGGCTAATCTGGCAAATAGTAGTAGGTTGGTCGACCAGACTCCCTGAGTCGATCGACCGAGCCAAGTGTTGGAATGTGCTCGGGGAACCAGGTCGGTCGACCGGCCCAGGGGGCTCGGTCGGCTGAAGCCTGTAACCAGCACTTCCAAACAGAGGCAGGAAGTGCCTGGACTACAGGTCGGTCGACCGGCCCAGGGGGATCGGTCGGCCGAACCTGTATAATTGCACTTCCTACCCTATTTCAAAGGAGGTGCAAATCCCGACCAAATTGCAATCGCACGAGCAACGGCGCTAAGGGTTTATGCCAATCGACTACCCGACCCTATATGCTCCTCGATGCACAATCAAAAACACATTCAAACATCAAAGTTAGGATTTTTAACGAATTGAAATCAAAACACTAAAAATTGGAATATTCACCAAATCAATCCAAACCGAAAGCAAATGCACACGAATAAGTGTTAGGAATTCATACCTAACAATCGAAGATAATTATAAGCATAGATGTGAGATTAAAAATCTCACCTTTGAATCCGAAAACAATAAAGAAGAAGCTTGAAGGTAAATGGAAATCAACCACACTTCAATCTCACACTAGAAGCTTGAATCTAAGCTTAAAAGAAGAACATTCCCTAAGGTAGGTTTAGGAAATTTCTGAAATTCAAAGGGAGAATGAGTTGGAGAAGAAGAAGGAGATGCTTACCAATGGGTTCTCATAGATTTTGGAGCAAGAACTTGGATTTTGCTATGGAACTAGGGCTTGGAGTTTTAATTTCCTCTTCCACTCTCCATTGTTGTAAAAGCTTGAGTATTAGGAAATGAAGAATGAAGTAATGAAGAGGAGAGGGGTTGGGACTGAATACATAAGTGGGGTTATTGGGCTCAGCCCAAACCAAAGCCCTAAGTAAAAAGTGGCAAAAATCAACTTTCTCCAAACATATCGAAGCTTATACTCAAAAAGGTCGCAAACGTCATTTTGAACTCGATGGGGGTGGTCTCAAGTCCTAATTCGACCGTATGTAAAAAGTAGCTTTTCGGACCAAAATCCGACGAACGATAAAATATTTAAATATAGAATCGATAAATATGCGGGTTGTTACAGAGCCACTTGGCTTTTTGTTTCTTTTGGATTTTGGGAGCCCGTAGAGGCCTTTTGTAGTTGTACCGAGCTAGCCGTGCAAAGGAGACGCTGACGAATTTTTTTGGAAATTTAGGGAGTTAGAAAATTTTTGAGAAAAATTTGATGATTCAAAATTGATTTTAAATTGAAATTTGAACGATTGAGCACATAGTATTGTTTGAAACTATGGGGGAGTTTGGAAAGTTACTAAGAATGATAGTGGGTATTTAATAAAAGATATGTTATGGCAAGTTGACAAAACTGTTTGGTTTTGGGAAAAGTAAACGGGTATTGGACCATTCTTCCTAACTAGTAATTTCGGGGAAGAAATTCTTTTAAGGAGGGAGGAATGTGACGACCCGAAATTTTGGAGCATTTAAAATTGGAATATTTAATTGATTTTAAATATTCAATAGAATAACTTTTAACTTGAATTCAAATATCACTATCTACTTTATAATTGAATTATTAAATTAAATAAGTTGAAGTTGGGTAAAATGTTGAATCTGGAGTTTTAAGCCTATTAAAACTAATTTGAAGGCTTATAAAATTTTTATTGATAACATTGAAGATAATAGAAGTGTTAAAATTGAATTTAACAATGATTTGTTCAGTTTTGAAATTTATATCGTTTAAATTGAATTTAAAAATAGTTTTCCGAGGCACAGTCTCGGAATTCGACGAAATCAGTGCCATTGGATCCGTAATATTGAATTATTATCAGATTTCAATTTTTGTGGCGTTTGGAATTGTCGTGTAAGCATACGACATATAAACACGCTCAAATTTATATCGAAATTCAATATAATAACAGATCCAGAAAAGCTATTTTCTCCATACGATCGAATTAGGACTCGAAACCTTTTCCATTGCATTCGGAATAGGGATATAACATTAGGAACGCCTAGCGGCATGCCTCGATAGGAAGTCAAAATTTTAAGTGATGATTTCGTGTGGATTCAAATTTAAATTTAAATAATTTGTACACAGAGTTGACTGGTCAAACTGCTATTTACGTCAGAACTTTGTATTTTCGCCTCAATTACTATTCCTAATCTAATTCTACATGCAACCCTCCCTTCAAAGCACGTTCCTCGTGCTTCCAAAACAATCCAACCGACCTTTTTTTTATCTTCAAACAGATACTAATTCGAATTAGAAAAAGGGAAACGAAAAACTCAATAAATCCATGGCCGCTTTCTATTTCGATTCGTATATACTCTCCTCCCCTTCTCTTTTCATTCTAATCGAAAGCTCGAATCCAAAAATCAATGAGGAGAATCGAGGCACTGGCGACGACTACGGGGACGCGGTCGTAGATCTACGGTAGCTTGGTTGGGTTTCCTCTGGTAGCGCCCACGTGTGCGCTCGCACACACAAGGTGGCTCTCGCGTAGGAGGCGGCAATCTCCAGTCGCACGAGGCCGCGTGAGAAAGGAAAGGCTCGAATTGGAAGGTTCGGCGCGTGTGATGGAGCTGGAGGAAGGGGGATGTTGCAATTTCGCTGGCGATGATGAGCTTGCGAGCATGATAGGAAGATTCAGGGCAGTGAGATATAGCAATATATCTTTAATTTAATTTTATAATTATACAAAAAAACGGGGTATTTTTACGGTATAAGTAAATTGATGTGGTTATTCACAGAAAGATTTTCTACACACATATTTTGGTATATAGGTAAAACTGGAATATATATATATATATATATATATATATATATATATATTTGGATAAGGTTTTAAAATATATATACAGGAATTTCAGAAATGTTGAAAGTTTTATATAAATTAGATTTCTATAAAATCTATATAAATTATTTTATATACAGTTTTAAGAGAATAATAAATACAATTTACTAGTTTGTATTAAAACAATTTATTTAGGCGATTAATTTATTTGATTTACTCATATAATTATTTAGTTACTAATAATATTTATTATAGGAAAATTTGTTTAGGGTAAGCTATTAGTCCAAACTTAATTATTAATTAATTAAATAAAAAAGGGCTGGAAATAAATTGTTCGATTAATTCAAATGTTAACAAAACGGTATAATGTTTATACAAGGTCTGAAATCGTGAAGAGAACAAGCTGGGTTAGATCAGATTGCATATTAAAAATCAAAGGTGAGTTATTCTCACTCAGCTGATTTTAAATTTTAAATTTAAATGATTAAATTTAAATAATTGTTTGAATGGTTGAATTGTTTGATGTGCTATATTATAGTATATATTACATCTTGGAATGTTGATTTCCCGCATTTTTATAGCGGATGAGACCCTATGCGCCGCATAATAACGGATAATATTATATTTAATCCCATATACCGTGATATTCCACCTCGAAGTGGAATAGGTATTTATGTTGTGCTAACATTTGTGGATGTAGGGAAAACAGGTTGGAGGGATCCAACTAGATTGCTCAACATTTATTTAAATTATTTAATATTCTCTGTTGTGATTATTTGACATTCTATGATAAATTATATTGGAATATTGAATGCTATGGTTTGATTGAATACATTTGGGTATAATGAGCTACCAAAAATATATAAATTGGATTTTGGAAAGAAAATAAAAGAAGTGAATTCGTAAGCGAAATAATTATAGAAAATTGAATAAATTAAGAATGAATTGAAAAGAAATGGAAGTGATATTGAAATACTAATAAATAACTTCGAGTATGAACAGAAACAAAGATTTTGATTAAACAGAAATTAATGAATTGTAAAATTAAGTGATATTATTTTAAAAGGAATAAAGTTCAAATTTATTTAAAAGGATTTAGAAGTAATTTGAGAAATCTAAAATTGGTATATTCAGTTAAAAGTAGTTTAAATCATAATTAAGGAATAAATCTGAAACTAATGGATTTTGGAATAAAAAGGGAGTAAACTGAAAATCAATTTGGAAATTGATTCAACTGTTTGAAATTGGAAATTTAAAGAAGAATGTGAAGAGAAGTATATTTCTCTGGATAGCCAAGTACATTTTCAAAGTAAATTTTTAAATATAAGACAAAAGTTTAATGTTGTTTTAAAAAGCATGTTTTAGAAAATTTATTATTTCTAAATGTTTAAATTCTAAAGTAAATATTTTTCAAATCTATTATCGTAGTATTTATTTAAGGTAACTTGGTATTTTGTTTTAAAAAGAGAAATTTAGTTCTATATTCTATAAAGTAGCTTTATTTCAATTATTTTTAAAGTATATATATATATATATTTAATAAAGCATTAAAGTAGTTTTAATTTAAATATTTAAAAGTATATTTTATAATAAGGTGTTTTAAATCATTTTAAAACCTAAGTGTTGTGCTTGGTAATTTCAGTGGAAATAGAAAATATTTGGAAAATTTATTCTGAGGAAGGAAGATAGTTTGAAAATGTTTACAAAAGGGTTTGAAAAGTGGAAATATATCTTGTGAAGATATTTTTGGGATTAATAAATAATTTGGGAAATTAGTTATTGTTTGATGGATGTTGTAAATATTAATTGATAGTTAAATCACCGACTATCAATATTGGCCAAATGCGTTGATCGTTTCGAAGAGACCGGGATCGAGATTTATTTCACGAAAACCACTTCGATCCGGTTTGTACGTTTCATGGGAAATGAGTTTGGATTCGTTGTTGAAGAAGTGAAGTGCAAGGGCTAGTCGCTACTAATCCTGAGGATATTTCCAAAATGGATGTAGTAGGAGTAGTGCCTTCGGTTCCGTTTGAACCCGGGACGGACTTGTATGGATGAATGCTTTCGGAACATCGTCAGGTGGGCGATGGGCATTCTAAGGGATATGTTCTAAAAAGGTAACGCTTAGCCTCAAGCCTCATCAACCGGGAATGACTGAAAATCACGGGTTATGAAGCAAGGCTAGGTGGGTAGCACCCATTTCAGGGTAAGGTCATTCCTGTCTAGATGTCCCTTTTTATTTCGGTTTAGTGGGAGGTTGCTGATCCCAACCGCGGGGTGATCTTACTCGGAACTGTCCAGTAAGGGATGGTTCGGTCTTGTGTTGCTGGGTGGCTCCTCGATACTGTGATCTAGGCCACGTACCGTGACAAGTGGTACCCCAGTGCCTTGTCATTAGTTGGAAATCCATTCTCCCTACGTGCCTTTTACGATTTTTGTTTGTATTACCCACTCTGTGGCTAGTAGCTGGAATTTAATAGATGTAACAATTTCGGCTATTTTAATAAGTATTTGTATATAAACCCTATTATAATATCAGAGGATTTTAATAAAAAAATGTTTTAGCTATCGTAAGGTAAAAACCCGACATGTTTATTTGTGGCGTGGTCTTACGAGATGCTTTTGCTTTCAAAAGAATTTTTGAAACTTTAACAATCAATTGAGTGTGATTTCTCACGCTGGTATTCCAGACTGACTCGGGTGTTATTTAACTGTAATGCTCGGGTCGGACGTATTATAAGGTACATGATATGATGCTGTGAAGCTCAGGAGAACGAGCTGGATGGCGATACGTACTTCCGTATTTGATTATTATCCCGCTGTGTATACAGTTGTATGTTATCGATGTGGAACTCTGATGATGTACTCTGATGATGTATGTATAAAACAGATATAGTTTTCTTTTGTGTAAAGATCTGTTATTATATATTATATTTTATTCCGCTGCGTTGGTTAGATTCTGTTGCTGTTTCTGTTTTCTCTTCTTCTACCTCTTCTTCTTTAACCCAAATGGTTCGTATTTCTGTTCAACTTGAGTTGATTGATGTAGAATAGTGTTGACTCAAGGGGTACGAATTTACGGGTCGTTGTAGTAAGCAGAAGAAGAAATTTATAAATCAGGTTCTTATGGTTCATATATTTATATATATTAAAGGAGTTTTACCGTAAAGTAAACTTGACCTGTTAAGCTGTTTTTATTTTAAAGTTAATGATTTTTTTCAAATGTTAAAAGTTTATATAAAAGTTAGATTTTAAGCCTATATATATTATTTTTATATGCAGTTTGGGAATGGAGAAAAATAAATTAAAATACATAGGCACATTATTTAAACCTACCAATTATTTTAAATAATGTGTTTCAGTGATTAATTTGATTAATAAACTTATTTAATTTATTTAGCCACTAAAAGATTTTTAAGAAAGAAATTATTGTTTTAAAATAAATTTATTAGTTAATTAAAATGTCAAATGGTAATTGATTTTCGATTTTTTCAAATATTAATAAACTACCTAATTATTTATACAAGGTTAAAAATCGAGGATTGCAAATAAAAGCAAAGGTGAGTAAATCTCACTCCTTTGGATTTTTATCTAAATTTAAATGGTTAAATTTAAGTATTCGGTTGCATGATTGAATTGATTTGATGTGCACTGTGAACTGATGATTGGGTAACTTTGGTTTTGGTTGGTTCTCGTGTTAATTGTGGTTTGACTCGAAGTATTCGGGTTTTAAGTTGTTTTAAACTCAAGTCATAAATAAGAAAATGTTTTCATTTTAATGTTAATAAGGGCTTAATGATTTGTGATTCATCAAATTAGAAGGATAATTAAAATGGATAATTAATTAATTCAATTAATCAAATGATTTGGGTTGATTAATTTAGTAATTAAGGGTTTGAATTAATTAATTAAGGTTTAAGTTAATTTATTAAGTTTAATTAATTTAGAATATTCAATGGATGGTTTAATAGGTAATTACCTAATGTAATTAATAAAATATAACTACTTTGTGAAATTATTCAAGAGATTAATTAAGATAGTTAACTAAGGAGTAATTAATTTATTTAATGAAGTAAATAAAAAGGCAGATAATTACAGGTTGAGATAAATCAAGAATGATTAATATTTGCGGTTTAATTAATGATTAATTATTTATTGTAATTAATTTAGATTAGGATAAAGTGAAATATAATTGGAAATCGTTAATTTATATAATTAACGATGTAATTAAAGATTAATTAATTAAGATGAATTAATCAATAATAAGTGACTTATGAGAAGTTAATTAATATAAGTAATTAAGGATTAATGTAATTAAAATAGTTAATTAATTCATGAAGTAATTAAGACTACTTATTGTTTTTGGTTAAGGATAATTAATATTGTAAAGTTAATTAAAGATAATTACTTGAATGTACTTGAAGGATAATTAATCCAGGTTGATTAATTAAGATGAATAATGAAGGGATGATTGATTAATTGATTTGAAATTAATTAATGACAAGTGAAGAAATCTAAGTGATTCAGGTTAGAAATTCAATTAGAATTAATTAAATTAATTTTGGTAGCGATCAAGCTTTGCTTATGGATGATTGAATGGTATTGAATGCTTTGAATGAGTTGATATCTCTGATATGAAATGTTGTGTATTTCATTTGGATAACTTGGGTTAGGATGACGTAAGACTCGAAGAGACCGGGTTCGGGTATTAGGAAATACCCGAAACCACTTCGAATTTTATAGAATGATATGTGAAATCTATAGGATGGAATGAAGTGATTTAAAGGGATTGGGCTATTTATATCTAAATCTTGGTACTTAGAAAATTGATGTGTGGAATAAGTAATGCCTATAACAAATTGTGAGTTTGTAAATTGATATGAGTTACCCGGGTTTTATATAAGTTGTATGCTTTGTATTCCATGTTGGATGGGTACTCACGCTGGTTTCCAGCCTGACCCGGGTGTTACTTTGATGTAATGCTCGGGTCAGACCGAGTATTATAGATTTTCAGGTAAGGATGTTCAGGAGCTCAGGAGGTGAGCTGGATGGCAAGAACGTATAGAGTGTTTCCGCTGTATTATATTGCTGTATAACTGTGATATGGTAATTGTGTATATTCAGAGTCTGTATATATGTGTAACTCTGATGTATTATAAAGGTATTTTGACAGATACAGTATTCTTTGTAAACTGTTATTATTTATTATTATATTTTATCCGCTGCGAATGTGAGATGTTGATGTTTCTGATCTTCTTCTTCTTCTTCTATCTCTTTCTTCTTTTCATAACTATCTGGAATTTTCGGGATCGAAAATTCCGAGTCGTTACAGTTGGTATCAAAGCTGAAAGGTTAAACGAGAACCTTGGCTCTGGTGGGGATTACTCATTAAATAGAGTCCGAAGTACTCTAGGATGAGTTGAGTGTGTGTGTGTGTGTGTGTATATATATATATATGAGAGCATACTTGTTATTTTCTTATATAAAGGTTTTAAATGATTTTATATAAAAATATCTTTTGATATATAAAGAAATATTTCCTTCTAATAAATATTAAGGTGATTGGTTGTTAAATTATTGGAATTAAATTAAGAAGCAATATAAAATACAAACAAACTGAAACCTTGAATTGGAATTAAATTAAGGGGTAATAAAAATACAGCCAAATTAAAATTAAAAGACAAGTTTGAAATGGATTCAGAATTAAATGGTATAAGGAGATAAGTTGACTTGATTTAAAGGATTAAGTCAACATTTAAAAATTTAACTCGAATTTATATAATTCGGGATGGTTTAAATTTGAAATTGGAATTGAAATCATTCAAATTAAATCTGATTTGAATTAAATGGATTTGAGATTGAAGATGTGTAAGTTTAAAAATTTAAATGGAAAATTTGGATTGGATTAAATTGAAATGATTTGAAATTGAAGTGGGTTCAATTGATATTAGTCCAAATTGATTGGAATAATTTAAAATTGTAATTAAAGTTGAGTAGATTTAAAGTCAAATGGAATTTGATTTCAAAGTGGAAAGAAACTGGATTGATTCAACTTGGTTTGGGGTTAAATCAATTTCAATAGAAATTGAAGTTATTTAAATTGGAATTGAGTCAATTTAAATGGAAGAGGAAATTTAAATTGAATTGATGGGAAAGTGCACAGTTTTGACTCTGGACTATTTTCAATATAAATTATTTTAATATAAACTTGTTTTTCCAAGCTATTTAATATATACAACCTTTCTTTTTAAAAGCCAAATTATTTTATATTTGTTTTACAATTATTTTTGAAACTATTTTACAATTTGTTAACTATTTTGCAGCTATTTTGCAAACTCATAATTATTTTTCAACTACTTATCTATTTTTTAAAAATTTCAAGCTATTTTCTAAATATAAACTAGTCGAAGTTCAAGCTGTTATTGATTAAATACCCAACCGAGATCATAATTGAAGTGATAATCCAAATGTGGATTAAGGCAAATGTGAATAAGTGAGTAAAATTCAAAGTGAGGATGAATTGAAAAGGAATTGATTTGGCTAATAATCAATGAAGTTAAATACGTAGGATGTACGTATATTATTCTATTCGTAGTGATTTGATCCAGATTCGAGCACAGAATTTCCAGATAGTTATATCGATCCGAGTTGGGATTTTTTTCACTCGATTTTCGACGGCGAACTTGGATATGGATTGTTGATTGGTTCTGGATATTCTCTATCATAGTTGTAGCTATGCAAGGAGAATGACGGTTTCTGATCAAGAAACCAAATCTGAGTCCGCACTAGGAAATCGGGTGGATGATACTAGTTCGGAAGTGAAATTGTGTGATCGAGCGAGCGATCAGATTGGTATAACGTATGGATGATATGTGTACATCGTGCAGATTTGAATGGAATTGATATTGGAAAGAGTAATAAAATTTGAATATTTGATTTTGAATAAACAAAGTTACATATCTTTCTTCCCTTGTTGAATCTATTGTCGGAAGAAAGGATTTTAAAAGTGTTTGAAGTATGAAAGGAGTTTTATACAAGTTTGAAATGATCCAAAGATTTTTATCAAGGATTATATATATATATATATATCTATATATATAAAGGATCTTATGAGGAATTTAGAAAAAGGTTTTGGGAACCTTTGGATTTGGAAAGGCTTTTGATTTTTGGGTAAAATCAATATTGGAATTTGGAAAGCCTAGTTTGAGAATTATCGATTTTGGGATAATCAATTTTGTGTAAAGGAGCTTTGTATGAGATCATACTAGGGGTATGATTTGAAAGATACTATATGTATAGTATAAAGTGTTTTGATGATGGCTCTGGGGAAAAGGCGTTCCCTTGAAATGAACTTCTCAGGAGTGCCACCGGGTGGTGCTGCCTTGAACCCTAAGGGGGGGGGGGGGTTCTAAAGTTGATCCTGTGAGGAGTCCGGACAAAACTAGTTCTTGAGGATTATGAGTAGTGTGTAGCGTAAATCGAGGGCGCTGATGCCTACAGAGGCATTTGGGTTATGCTGTGACGACAGTTTAACTCGATGTCACTACGATCTACTGTAGACCATAGTGAAAGTCGTGTGTGCCGCTGAGAGCCAACAGTCTGCGTTTGATTTTATATCGGTAGACTGCGACCTATGATAACATAGCGAAAATCATATATTCCACTGAGAGCCAACAGTCTGCGTTTGATTTTATATCGGTAGACTGCGACCTATGTAGGAGTGGAGAAGTTTCATTTTGACAACGAAAATCGAGGGCGCTGATGCCTACAGTTACATGGACTTTTGCTGCAATGGCAACGTAATCCTGGAATGTAACTGCGATCTGTTATGGGTTCCATGGCATAATCGAGGGGCGCGGAGTGCCTACAGTTACATGGACTTTTGCTGCGATGGCAACGTAACCCAGGATGTAACTGCGACCATGGATGAGGGTGATGATTTCCAGAGCATTCTCACCAAAGATATTTCCTCTATTTTCAAAAACTTTTTTCTATATTTTCAATAAAATTATTTTCCCAAAGTATTTTCACTGGATGTTGAAAATAGGTCTGCCAAGCACATATAGATTTTCAGTCCTACGCTTGATCGACGCATGACCGAATTTCTATGAGAATAAGGATGGGCTGGTTGAGACATCGAGTTATAAGAAGTATTTTTTATAAAAAGCTATTTTAATAGAAGCAAATAAATCGATTTTAAGATCAATTGAATTGAATATGAGCTTGTTTGGATTAAAAATAAATTGAATGTAAGAAATTGAGTTGTAAACCATTAAAATTAAATGAAATGGCATATGAATGGGTTGGAAGTAATTGGGTTAGCTTTAAGTCATATAAATCGCTTACGGGAAGCGTTTGGTGCTTGTTGCTTATGAAATGCATGTGTTTAGCTATTGAAAGTAAGTGAAATGCTAATAAATTTTCTATATATGGCACTTACATATTTAAATTGATTAAGTACAGGTACCTAAAGGCCGTTTGGCCGGCTTTGGTTGCGCTAATTGCTAAAATAAATAAGCCGCTTTCTTAAAATGCTAAATAAAGGTACGCCTACGCAATAAAAATAGGAAATATGAACTGTTTTTGATTTTTCGACCGGGTGGGTCGATGTATATATATTTATATCTCTTGTCAAATTGCAAAAGCTTCTCCGTACAAAGGAGACTCTGCCAAAAAATTTCGAAAATTTTGGGTGTTAGAACGTTTTTGTTAGCAACAAAACGATGTCAAATTGGAAATTGAAATAAATTTGTGAATGAAACTAATTTAAAATATTGATATGAATCAGTTGTAAATGGAAGATAAAATTCAATATTCAGAATTGAAGATAAATTGAATTCATATGGAAATGGGAAAAACTAATTTGAATAGAAGTAGGTATGAAACTTATGTAAGGAAATGTATAAAATGATTTGAAAAGTTACGATTGGATATTATTACTAAGTGAGATATGCAGGTATTATAAAGGGAAAGGAAAATTGGTTTTGATTTCAGAAGATAAATTTGAATTGTTCAACAAAAAGGCATGTGTTTAAATATCTGTATGGAATTTGATTGGGTTTTGATCTAGCCACTTGACCTTTTGTTTTCTTTTGGAATTTGGGAACCCGTAGAGGCATTTTGTAGTTGTACCGAGCTAGCCGTGCAAAGGAGACGCTGGCAAAAAAATTCAAAAATTTAGGGAGTTAGAAAAAATTTGAGAAAATTTTGATAATTCAAAATTTGGTTTTAAATTGAAATTTGAATGATTGAGCAAAAGGGTATTGTTTGAAAACTGTGGGAGAGTTTGGAAAGTTAGTAAAATGATAAGGGGTCTTTTATAAAAGATAGTTGGTAGGATGTTGAGCTGTTGGTTTTGGGGGAAAAGTAAACGGGTATTGGACCATTCTTCCTAACTAGTAATTTTGGGGACGAAATTCTTTTAAAGGGGGAGAATGCGACGACCCAGAATTTTAGGCATTTGAAATTGGAATATTAAATTAATTTTAAATATTTAAAAGCTAATTTTTAACTTGAATTCAACTATTATTATTATTTAGCAATTGAGTTATTGGATTTAATAAACTGAAATTGGGTAAATTGTTGAATCTGAAATTCTAAGCCTGTTTAAAATAATTTAAGGGCTTGCAAAATTTATACCGATAATACTGAAGATAGTAAAAGTGTTAAAATAGAATTTGGAAGCGTTTTGTTCAGTTTTGAGATTTATTGTTTAAATCGATATTTAAAAATAGCCTTCCAAGACACAGTCTTAGAATTTGGCGAAACCAATTCCATTGGATCCGTAGTGGTTAGTTATTATCGGATTTCAATTTTCGTAGCAATCGGAGTTGTCGTTTGACCCTGGCAGCTCAAAACGCATAGAAGCTATTTTAATCGATTTAATTTAAAATTGATCGTTTATTTCCGTAACTTGTGCATATGATCGAATTAGACTTCGAAACCTTTTCCATTGCGTCCGAAATAGGGGCATAACATTATAAACGTCTAGCGGCACGCCTCGGTAGGATGCCAAGATTTTAAGTGGCGAATTCAAGTCGATTTAAATTTAAATTTAAAATTTAAATATAATGTTCTGACCAGTTAAAATCCTTTTACGTCAAAACTTTTTCCAGTCCTTTCCAAAGCACTGTAGCTTACCTTCCCATGCACGACACTTTCAGTTCAACATCACATCTTGCCTCCCCTCATTTCTTCTTATCACGTGACTTTTTTCATCCCTCAGTTTAATAATCAAATAGTTGAAGAATATAAAACATAACGAAAAAAATGGCCGAACAACAGTTCAGTTGCGAACTCCTGTTCTTTCTTCCTTAACTAAAAACCGCGTTACCCTCTTCCCTCTTCATATCAATTTGCGAAAAAATAAATAAAGGGGTATATCATAGCCGAGATTCATCAATCAAATCGCATCGTCACTGTTCTTTGCTCGGCCAGATCCTCAAGTCGCACGTCTCGTTCGAATATTAAATCGCGGCAGGCGGTCGCGAATGCCGAGGGGGAAAAAATGATCGAACGAGGTATTAATTGAAGCAGTTAGGGCTTCACATTCGAGGTGGCGGCTGATTCGTTTGTGCCTAGGTGATCATTTGGAAAGAAGGGTTTGGATGGGCCGATAGATCTTCGAGTTTGTGGAGGCAGTGACAATCAGGGAGGCTCGTACTCGAACGAGAGTTTGGGTAGACGACCCGCTAAGGTATTTTTGAGTTATATATTTAAGTTTGTATGTGAATGCATATATTCACAGATTACAGTAAGCAGAAGAAGAAATTTAAAAATCAGGTTCTTATGGTTCATATATTTATATATATTAAAGGAGTTTTATAGTAAAGTAAACATGACCTGTTAAGCTGTTTTTATTTTAAAGTTAATGATTTTTTTTAAATGTTAAAAGTTTATATAAAAGTTAGATTTTAAGCCTATATGAATTATTTTTATATGCAGTTTGGGAATGAAGAAAAATAAATTAAAATACATAAACACATTATTTAAACCTACCAGTTATTTTAAATAATGTATTTTAGTGATTAATTTGATTAATAAACTTATTTAATTTATTTAGCCACTAAAAGATTTTTAAGAAGGAAATTATTGTTTTAAAATAAATTTATTAGTTAATTAAAGTATCAAATGGTAATTGATTTTCGATTTGTTCAAATATTAATAAACTACCTAATTATTTGTACAAGGTCAAAAATCGAGGAAACTAAGGCAATTTTGAGGTGGATTGCAAATAATAGCAAAGGTGAGCAAATCTCACTCCTTTGGATTTTTATCTAAATTTAAATGGTTAAATTTAAGTATTTGGTTGCATGATTGAATTGATTTGATGTGCACTATGAACTAATGATCAGGTAACTTTGGTTTTGGTTGGTTCTCGTGTTGATTGTGGCTTGACTCGAAGTATTCAGGTTTTAAGTTATTTTAAACTCAAGTCATAAATAAGAAAATGTTTTCATTTTAATGTTAATAAGGGCTTAATGATTTGTGATTCATCAAATTAGAAGCGTAATTAAAATGGATAATTAATTAATTCAATTAATCAAATGATTTGGGTTGATTAATTTAGTAATTAAGGGTTTGAATTAATTAATTAAGGTTTAAGTTAATTTGTTAAGTTTAATTAATTTAGAATATTCAATGGATGGTTTGAGAGGTAATTACCTAATGTAATTAATAAAATATAATTACTATGACGCCCCACCTCTATACCCACGCTAGCCAAGGACACTACGGGTTATAGTGTTGTCAACTAGCACGGAGAATAAGGCTGTTGAGGAGCGACCCTCCATGTAATTGCTTATCACACGGTGGCTATAAATAATCTTCGGAAACAAACATAGAAATAAGCATAACGCAAATCAGTCACAGACATCCATATCACAAAGGCGGAAGAAGATATGAATATATAACTAACACATGAAAGTGTACATCAGAGTAGTGGTCAAAAGATCCACAATAATACAAAAGAATAGCAACACGTGTTACACAAAAGAATACAACTATGAGTCTATATCTCAAGTGTGTACAACAAAAACTGCTAATCTAATTAGTTAGCCAAAAGTCTGAGTAGCAAATCCCGGGAAGAAGTCAAGCAGAAGCACCTGTAACATCTCGGTCTGACCCGAGTATTATTTAAGAAAATAATAAACGGATCAGTCTAGCTATAAATATCAGATGACATGATATAAAATAAAAGATATGGCATAAACATAAAATATCCATACTGACATACTACTATAAGTATGCAAATGATGATCAACAGAAGATCAATCAATAAGAGATAAATCAATATCACAAGAATCTTCTCAAAGATCCAAAGAGGGAATCATACCATAAACTTGTACTCATAACAAGTCAATGACATAAATTCCAGAAATCAACACGAGAAATCCAGAAATCATAAAAAGGAAAAGAGGCCTATCACATGACGGTCCGAAGACCATGGGGAGCTACCCCATATGGGTGAGTCGGAATCACCCAGATGAGGTCTAGGCTAACCAAAAAGCAAAAAGGTATGTGTGAGTGGAATCACACAAGTGGTGTCTAGCCTAACCTCGCAACAAAAAGGTATGTGTGAGTGAAATCACACAAGTGGTGTCTAGACTAACCTTGCGGACGAAGAGATACGTGTGAGTCGGAATCACACCAATGAGGTCTAGTCTAACCTTGCAAACAAAGAGACATCGCACAATTGCTAGTCTAAATCATAAAAATGATCGTCATGATCAATGAGGAGTGTCAATTACACTAAGCTAGTAAATATAAAAGTTTAGCTTCGTGTCCCATAACCACTTTCTTAACTTAAATGTTTACGAACAAACTGTAAATCTTCACTAAAAAATTATCACAAGAGGTTCAATCAAACAAGTCCAAGAATTAACCGACGAAGTGAATGCAAGCGTTTCATACCACTTATTTTACTAAGCCGTTTAATTAGATTTCTCATCCGAGTGAGATAAAGGTTTGTATATACTAGTAGGTTGGAAAACGGTTTAAGAAAAGAGCTTTGTTATTGAAAATAGAGTTGAAATCATTTTGTTGAAAGAGTTTTGATATTTACTACTAGTATTGAAACCTTCATATTTTTAAGTGACAAATCACAGAAGCGATTGTAGAAACAATCAATCACAAAGATCACAATCGAAGATGTGATAAGAATCTAAGGAAGTCAACTCAGCAAGTTCTGTTGAATGTTTTTTAGATAAGATCCCCTACGGAGGGGGGGGTCCAGGGGGGGTGGCAACGCCCCTGCTACGGGGTTCGACCTGCCCGGTCAGGTCGCGGGGGTCCAGGGGGCAGCGCCCCCGGCGGGGTGCGAGGCAGCGCCCCGTCCAAAACGGTACGACCTAGTGAAGACCTAAGGGAGGCGAGCGACTTATAAAACTCGCGACCTAAAAGTTAGCAAGGCCGAGCGACCTATCGGTGTAAACAACTTAACGGTGTAAGGGCCATGCGACCTAACATCCCAAGCGACTCAACGAAGAGGGGGTGAGCGACCTATGGTCATAAACGAGGTCGAACGACCTATAGAGGCATAGGGTGCAGCGACCTAAAACGTCGTGACCTAGCGACCTAAGAGAGGGCGAGGTACGCGACCTAGTGGCAGAACAGATCGAGCGAGTTAAAAAGGTCAACGACCTAATGGCTTAAGCAGGGTCGAGCGACTTAAGGAAATAGGCATGGCCGAGCGACCTACGACCTATCTTCCCCACGACCTACGACCTAACTTCTCCACGACCTACGACCTACGACCTAACTTCTCCACGACCTACGAGTTAGCGACCTAACTCCGAACGAGGTAAAAATGGTCAGAACGACCTAGGGTTAACTCGTAAGAGACCTACGACCTATGGACGAGCGACCTAACTCCGAACGAGGTAAAAATGGCCAGAACGACCTAGTAGCAGTTTTTCACCAAAATCACTAAAATTTGGAGTTTTTCGCCAATCCAATCCAAACCAAATGCAAATGTGCATACTAAAGTGATAGGGAATCATTCCCAACAGTCCAATATAGATATAGACTAGATTTGTGGGATAAAAATCTCACCTTTGCACCAAAATTTATGAAGATGAAGATTGAAAGCAAGGAGAAGCAATCCAAAGCTTGAATCCAATATCTTCTACTTGAATTTGGAGTTGAATGTTGGATTAGCAATTAAATTTGAGCTTGGAGTTTTAATTTCCCATTCTCTTCACCATTAATGCAAATCTTGAGTTAGTTAGGAATTTATGAAGAGTGAGGAGAAGGGGTTGGGACTTGGGTTTTAATGGGCTAAACTAACCCAAAGTCCAAAGCGGAAAAAGTTAGTGAAATTCCACTGACTCCAAACACATCGATGTTTATACTTAAAAAAGTTGTAAACGACATTTCGAACTCAATGGAAGTGGTCTCGAGTCCTAATTTCACCGTTTGCAAATGTAGCTTTCCGGACCAAAATTCGATTAACGATATAATATATAAATAAAATATTTAAATATAAAATCGATAAATATGCGGGTTGTTACAGACTCCCCTCCTTAAAGAAATTGCGTCCTCGCAATATATATAAGATGGAAATAGAAAGTAACAACCATAAAAGCATATCAACACAAAAGAATTTTGAAATAAGAAGTTCACCTCAAAGAGTAGGAGTGAGCAAGTCCGGATGTGTACGCTCGATGAATTCTCTGGATTCCCAAGAGCAATCCTTAGGATTTGAGGACCATTGAACCTTCACCTGTGGAACATCTTTATTTCGAACCCGTTTAACCTCCGAAGCAGTAATTCGAACAGGATGTTGCTCATAAGTTAAATTCGGCGAAACTTCAATTTCTTCCATAACAGCAGGCTCAAGAATGGAATCGGAATCCCAAAGGCATTTCCGTAATTGAGAAACGTGAAACACGTCATGCATAGCAGAAAACTGAGCCGGTAACGCAAGGCGATAAGCCATGGAACCAATACGTTCAGTGATGGGAAATGGCCCAATATATCGAGGCGCTAACTTTCCCGAACGACTGAAACGTACAACACCTTTCATAGGTGAAACATGAATAAAAACAAGATCTCCAACAGAAAATTCTAATTTCCTTCTTTGATTATCAGCATAGGATTTTTGTCTACTCTGGGCTTCTTTCATCCTATGTCGAATAAGTTCAATCTTTTCTGTGGAATCACGAATAAAGTCTGGACCTAAAACCAGCTTCTCACCGGCCTCAAGCCAACAAGAAGGAGATCGGCATGGCCTTCCATAGAGTGCCTCGAAAGGTGCCATACCAATACTAGATTGGAAGCTGTTATTATAGGAAAATTCAACAAGTGAAATATGATCTTCCCAACTTCCACCAAAATCAAGCACACAAGCCCGAAGGAGATCTTCAAGAGTTTGATTCACACGCTCGGTTTGTCCATCGGACTGGGGGTGATAAGCGGTGCTAAAATTAAGCTTCGTTCCCAAAGCTTTTTGAAGACTCTTCCAAAATCCACTAGTAAAAAATGGATCACGATTTCTAACAATAGAAGTAGGAACTCCATGCAATTTAACAATTTCTTTGATAAAAAGTTTGGCCAAAAGTGGAACGGTTCGGTTAGACCAAACGGGAATAAAATGGGCGGATTTAGTAAGTCTATCAACAATCACCCATAAGGTATCATGACCCGAACGAGAACGGGGAAGGCCATCTATAAAGTCCATGGAAATTTGATCCCACTTCCAAATTGGAATTTCTAAAGGTTGCAATAACCCACCAGGCCTTTGATGTTCGGCCTTGACAAGTTGGCACGTCATGCAACACTTAACAAAGTTAGCAATATCTGATTTCATTCCCTCCCAATAATAAAGTCGCTTCATATCAGCGTACATTTTACTACTACCGGGATGAATGGTGAATTTAGAACGATGGGAATATTCTAAAATATTTTTACGAAGATCACTAATATTTGGTACGATAAGTCTACCAAATTTTCGAATGCCGCCACGAGAATCAATATCAAAGTCTTTCAAACCTTTAATATCAATTTTATCCTTAACATTTTGGCCAAGAAGAGCCAATTCAGGATCTAGCCCTTGAGCTTCAAGAATGCGGTCTAAAAGAGAAGGATGAGCCTCATGGCTACATAAAACAAGTGATGAGCATAAATCGGATACGCGCTCTCGAATCTCACAAGTGGCTAAAATCTCGAGATCGTTCCATTTGGATATCATCATAGAAACAACTGCTTGTTGTTTACGGCTAAGAGCATCGGCGACACGATTACCCTTACCGGGGGTATAAAGAATATCAAGATCATAAGGTGCAAGGAACTCGAGCCAATGCTGTTGACGTAAATTAAGTTCCTTTTGAGAAAATAAATATTTCAAAGACTTATGATCTGTGTAAAGAATAAATTTCTCTCCCAACAGATAATGACGCCAAATTCAAAGGGCGAAAACAATAGCCGCGAGTTCTAAATCATGTGTGGCATATCTGGACTCGGCCGGTTTTAATTGCCTAGAAGCATAAGCAATAACACGTTCTTTTTGCATAAGAACGACACCCAAACCAACGTGACTAACATCAGTATAAACAACAAAATCTTGATTCCCTTCGGGAATAACAAGAATAGGAGCATCAGAAAGGAGTTCTTTCAATTTTTGAAAAGAGGCTTCACATTTGTCCGACCAAATGTATTTAACTCCCTTCTTAGTAAAGCCAGTAAGAGGCACGACAATCTTAGAAAAGTCTTTAATGAAACGACAGTAATAACCCGCCAATCCGAGAAAAATACGAATCTCTGTCACACTCTCCGGTCTCTTCCAACCTTAAATCGCTTCAATCTTTGAAGGATCCACGGAAATTCCGGATTCGGAAATAATATGACCAAGAAACTTCACACGAGATTGCCAAAAGTGGCATTTAGAAAATTTTGCCTTTAATTGATTACTCCTAAGAGTTTCCAATACAATCCGAAGATGCTTTTCATGCTCCTCCTCGGTTTTAGAATACACAAGAATATCATCAATGAAAATGAGAACAAACCGGTCGAGGAAATCTTTGAAAACTCGATTCATGAGGTCAACGAAATAAGCCGGAGCATTCGTTAACCCAAATGGCATAACAAGACATTCATAAGATCCATATCGAGTACGGAATGATGTCAAAGGAATGCTATCCTCTGCGATACGAAGTTGATGGAAACCAGTAGCCAAGTCCAATTGTGAAAAGACCTTAGCACCACTAAGCTGATCGAATAGATCATCAATCCGAGGTAAAGGATATTTATTTTTAATAGTAAGATCGTTAAGCTTGCGATAATCAACGCAGAGCCTAAGAGTACCATCGGATTTCTTTATGAAAATAGCCGAAGCTCCCCAAGGCGAGGAACTAGAGCGAATAAATTGCTTCGTCTCCAATTCGGATAATTGTTTGCGCATCTCTTCATTTTCCTTATTGGACATGCGATAAGGAGGACGAGTAATAGGTCGAGCTTCAGAGGTAAGATTAATTCTGAACTCAATTGCTCGCTTAGGTGGTAAACCTAAAACGGGCTCGAATATGTCGGAAAATTCACGGACAACGTGAATTCTAGAAATGACGTCTTCCTCATCATCATCATCGTCGTTTCGAGGATTTAAAGAATATAAAGATGCAGTCAAAGAAGAATCCGAATCTTTAAGAATAATAGAAATCGGATTTACAGATTGCGGATGTCGGAGATAAATAGTCCGCTCAGGACATAGGATATGAGCTTCATAATGGTTAAGCCAGTCCATACCCAGTATCATTCCAAAGCCTAAGTAACGCATAACATGCAAATCGGCTAGGAAAGAAAAATCGCATAAAATAATCTCCACATCTTTACAAAGCAAACTAAGAGTTGCGGATCCACCAACAGGATTCGCAATTTTTAAAGAAGTCATTAATGCAGTAACACTTAAGGAAAAAGTGTCTACCAGTTCCTTTGATATAAAAGAATGAGATGCACCCGTATCAAAGAGAACTCTAATAGGTTGATCATGAAATAAAATAATACCATCAAGAATGGAGTAAGAAATACCTTGGCCACGAGATGTGTTGCCAGGGGCTTGAGCCACATTCAACTTTCCTTCCTTCTTACCTTCACGTTTGAGGCATTAATGTATGTAATGATCTGGGCTCTTACAATAGCGATAAGATTTGGGCTTCTAGCACTTACTCGCAAAATGATCCCCAGATCCACAGTTGAAGCATCTCGCACCACTAGGAGAAGGAACCTCTGCAGCAGGAGTTGCTTCTTACCCTTTTTGTTGGGATAAGGACCCTTGAATTTGATTGGCCTCTTCTTGTTGTTGAAGTTTGGTTTAGCGCCTTCCACTTCAACATCACTCTCTCTATCAGCATCTTCAAGACGAAGAGCGATATCAACGAGTTGATCAAATGCGACTTCTAGTTTCAGGAGTAGTGGCTTCTTAAGATTCTTATTTAAGCCATAAACGAACCTCTGGTTCTTCTTCAATGGGGTGTTGATGTATTCAACCCCATATTTGGAAAGCGACTCGAAGGCTGCGACGTAATCAGTCACAGAGGATTGACCTTGAACAAGGTCTATAAAACGTCGAGCCAAGGTTACTTTCCCAGCTTCTGGTAAAAACTTTAACTCGAAGCGTCCCTGAAATTGCTCCCAGGTGAGATCCGCTTCATTAATTTCTGAAATAAGGAGTTCGTACCAGTCCAATGCTCTCTCTTGGAGCATGCTGGAAGCCACCTGAACGCGGTGGAGAGCGATAAGGTTCATGCGAGAAAATATTCGATCGCATGATTTTAACCAAGCCTGGACCTCGATGATAGTTTCCGAACCTTTGAAGGGCTTCCCACCCAAGTTGGTGTAATCGCTGCACAAGCGTGCAAATCCCGACTTAGGGTGAGTAGGTTCTGGGATAGCTCCAGCTGCTTGAGCATTTGTTACTAAATCAAGAAGCTGTTGAGCAGTCATAAAAACTCCATCCTGGGGAGCAGCACTAGATGATCCAGTTCTGGGACGGCCTGGTCTAGACATTCTCTTCCTTTAAGAAAGAAAGAAGAGAAGAAAGAAGGTTATTCACCAATGAATATCAAGCAATATTGATAGATAAAACAAGGAATCATAAAGGAAATAGGATGAATTGGTACGAAGACTTGAATTAATCCTATGGTATAACTCCTAAGATAGACTTAGGACGATGATCCTTGTTAAGTTATTCTACATTGTTCCGAAGTTTGGCTCTGATACCAAGCTGTGACGCCCCACCTCTATATCCACGCTAGCCAAGGACACTACGGGTTATAGTGTTGTCAACTAGCACGGAGAATAAGGCTGTTGAGGAGCGACCCTCCATGTAATTGCTTATCACACGGTGGCTATAAATAATCTTCGGAAACAAACATAAAAATAAGCATAATGCAAATCAGTCACAGACATCCATATCACAAAGGCGGAAGAAGATATGAATATATAACTAACACATGAAAGTGTACATCAGAGTAGTGGTCAAAAGATCCACAATAATATAAAAGAATAACAACACGTGCTATACAAAAGAATATAACTATGAGTCTATATCTCAAGTGTGTACAACAAAAACTGCTAATCTAAATAGTTAGCCAAAAGTCAGAGTAGCAAATCCCGGGAAGAAGTCAAGCAGAAGCACCTGTAACATCTCGGTCTGACCCGAGTATTATTTAAGAAAATAATAAACGGATCAGTCTAGGTATAAATATCAGATGACATGATATAAAATAAAAGATATGGCATAAACATAAAATATCCATACTGACATACTACTATAAGTATGCAAATGATGATCAACAGAAGATCAATCAATAAGAGATAAATCAATATCACAAGAATCTTCTCAAAGATCCAAAGAGGGCATCATACCCTAAACTTGTACTCATAACAAGTCAATGACATAAATTACAGAAATCAACACGAGAAATCCAGAAATCATAAAAAGGGAAAGAGGCCTATCACATGACGGTCCGAAGACCATGGGGAGCTACCCCATATGGGTGAGTCGGAATCACCCAGATGAGGTCTAGGCTAACCAAAAAGCAAAAAGGTATGTGTGAGTGGAATCACACAAGTGGTGTCTAGACTAACCTTGCGGACGAAGAGATATGTGTGAGTCGGAATCACACCAATGAGGTCTAGTCTAACCTTGCAAACAAAGAGACATCGCACAATTGCTAGTCTAAATCATAAAAATGATCATCATGATCAATGAGGAGTGTCAATTACACTAAGCTAGTAAATATAAAAGTTTAGCTTCGTGTCCCATAACCACTTGCTTAACTTAAATGTTTACGAACAAACTGTAAATCTTCACTAAAAAATTATCACAAGAGGTTCAATCAAACAAGTCCAAGAATTAACCGACGAAGTGAATGCAAACGTTTCATACCACTTGTTTTACTAAGCCGTTTAATTAGATTTCTCATCCGAGTGAGGTAAAGGTTTGTATATACTAGTAGATTGGAAAACGGTTTAAGAAAAGAGCTTTGTTATTGAAAATAGAGTTGAAATCATTTTGTTGAAAGAGTTTTGATATTTACTACTAGTATTGATGTAGGATCTAGATTAACCCTAGAGGGGGGGTGAATAGGGTTATAGCAAATTTTCTCGATTTAAACACAGAAATAAACTGCAGAAATAAATATGTTGAAAAGTAAATCACATACAAAATTTACCCAGCTTAGGCAACCCCTGCCTATTGCTGCATTCCCAGATTTCTATTAGAATTAAACAGTATCATGCTTACAAACACTCTATTAGACTCGCAGACCCTTTTGCTCCCGCTCACAAACACTCTACTAGACTCGCACACCCTGCTCCCGCCTATAGAGTTTCGCTTACTCGCAAACACTGCTCCCGCCTATAGAGCTTTGCAAACTCGCACACCCTGCTCACTGAACTAATTCTAAATAGACAATCTGACACTACCTAAACCCTAGGTGGTGATTTACAAAAATTTTAACTCAAAAAGAAAAAATACAGACTTCAAAAATAGACGCAAGAGCAAAAATTAAAATAAAAGCTTGAATATAAATTTTTGCTCTCAAATTAAAAACCCTTTTTAAAACACGGCCCTTTATATCAAACCGGCCCAATTGTTTTTCTTCTCTGATCCTTTTCTGTCTTCTATTGTGAAGGTTGAAGCCGATCCTTTGTTACAGAAATTAGGGCTTCGGCTTCTTTCTCGAATTAGGGCTTCGGCTCTGAATGATTGATACTCTTACTTGCGTTGCTCTTGCTCACGCTCGTTCTCTGATGATTTATGCTTGTTGCTAGCTCGATCGAGTTGTTGATTATTTCGGTATGTAATTTCTTTTGTTGCTTGTTTGATAGCTTACTCCTTTTCTCGATGCCAATGATGATAGTATGGGGTTTGTATTTATATGAATTCGAATCAATTGATTCGTTCGTATTCACTTTGATACTTTCCCAATTTTGTTGCAACTTGATGCGCACGGCTTCTATTCTGTAGCGTTCGATTTCGCTTGATTCACACGGCATTAAAACTTTCCTCTTTTTGATACTTTGACTATTTCAAAGAATAATGATACGAATTTGATGCACTGTCATGAATTCGAACTTCGGCCCATCTCTGCACTGTTGAATCTCGTGGTTGGTTTATGATCTTCACTGTGATCTTTACTTGGGCATTTTGTATGTTTCATTTTGATCCACTTTGTCATTGCATATCTATATATGCTTGACCTCTGTTGCATGCTTGCTGTTGCATGCTTGTTTGTATGTTGCACTTGTTACCTTCACTTGTATATTTGTACTGTTGGGACCATTGGGTTGTAGTTTGCATTGCTGAACTTTTTTCACACAGCAACAGCTTGTTGTTTACCTGTAGTTGCTGCTATATTACTTCGAATTTCATTCTGTGCATGCTGTACTCGGTCGAGTTCATTTGTATTTGAACTACTCTCTGGAGTGGTTGTTGTGTTCTCTGACTCTGGTGCCTTGTACAACAATGTTCTCTTGTTCGATCACTTGCTTGGATTAGCTCTGTATATTACTATGTTGATGGTTGCTGTGCACTCTGATGTATATGCGTTTGCCACTGTCTTTTACTGTAGTCTTCATTGTTGTGTTTTGTACTTGATTTGCACTGCTACACTGTTGCATTATGGTCTTCTCATTCTATTGCACTTTGGTTTAGTTGTGCATTTGTCCAGCCATTCAAACTGACCTTGTACTTCTGTAAATTTGGGCTTGTTGTTACATTTGTATCACTGTTGGATCTTGCATGCTTTACATAGACGCTCCACTTGTTCATTTTGTTCAAGTGTACTACTGCAGTTTGCATTTCTGAACTTGGTCTCTACTTGATGCTGTCTTGAATTTGCGCAGTCCATGTTGCATTCATTCCATTTTGCATTGATGCAGTGCTGTCATGTTGTTTGCAACTGTGTTGCACTTGTATCACTGGTATTTGAACTAAACTTGTGTATCTTGTAGCTTTCATCACTGTTGCATGTACATTGCTTCATGTTGCCTTCAGTAGTCTTGGCCATGTTGGTTCGAATTGTACTTGCTCTTTTGTACTACTTCACCATGTCACTTGAGGTTTTGCAGTTGGTTTATTGATGCATTCATGTTCATGCAGTCTCATCTCCATTCTGTGTAATTTATTTTATTCAACAAATATTTATTTAATCTATGAAAAAAAAAATAGCATATTACCAAATACATTTAAATGAATATATATGTTTATTATCATCAAACAAAAACATATAAGCGCATATTCAACAATCTCCCCCTTTTGATGATAACAAACATATATTTAAGATTTTGTACATGTGTTAAATGTATTTGATCAATGATATACTTTTTTTTGGCATGGCCGACGGTTTTATAGTGGACCGACCACTTTTATTACGAAAGTAATAAAGTTGAAGTACAGGAGTAAGGCAAAGACACCTTAACTACAAAATGTAAAGACAAATACAGAACAGGAGCATGACAGATACGTCACATCTACTATAAATAAATATCACCGCTAGTTCTCCTCAGCTGAGGAAGAAACAGTCGCACCCTCATCTTCCTTGGAAGAAATCATAGGTCCACCATCCAGACGTCCAATAAAGGGGCGAAAAAGAACAGCAAGGGAAGGGTCATAACAGTCACTGCAAGAAGAGTAGACAAAAGATCGTTCCCAGTCAGGGTCAGCAAGAATCTCAGAATTCGACATAGCATATGCACCGTCCTCGTCTAGTACCAAGGAATCACCAGAAATGCAATAGAAAAGACATCGAAGATCCAGTAAATCATCAGATATATATCGAAAATATGTGTTATCCACTGGATTGTATCTCATATCAGTACGACAATCAACCCAAGAGAGCTCAGACTTGACCCAAACAACGAGAGACGGATAGAGGATCGGAGCCAAAGGGGGAGCGGGAGGAACAGTACCAAGATCCGGGGAAACAGGAGGCACTAAGGAAGGGGGAGAATCAGAGACAGCAGCTTCAAGAGAGGCCTTGGGAACCCATTTCCTAAGGGGAGGACGGGGCAGTGGAATTTTAGGAGCAGCAGCAGGAACCTCAGAGCGCACGCATACAGCATCAGTATGACCGAAGGAATGACAAGAGGAACAAATATCAGGGACCCATCCATAACGTACACGAACATTGGCCACATGACCAACAGCTAGCTGAACAGGTATAGAGGTGGGAAGAGGCTTGTCGGGAGTAATCTCAATCAAGGCTTTGGCGAAAACAAGCTTGTCACGCGCAACCGTATTAGTATCAAAGCATTTCAATTTTCCAATATTGCACGCAAGCCAATTCAAGCCAAGCAACGGCTGTAAAGCAGAGGGAATTTGGGAAAAATAAACCCAAACAGGGACCGAAAAAACTTGCTCACGAACACTTGCTATCGTCGGCGACCAGGGGGTAAGTATAAAAGGTTGGCCGTCAAAAAAGGAGGGTTCAGACTCTAGAACACGTCTACGATCCTCAGGGGAGGAGAACAAAAGATAGTACAAGGAATCGACCAACTTAACTCTAAGACCTCCTTGCAATCTCCAGGCCCTACGACAAACAGCAGCTACATCACGGAATCGATGCTTAGGGTCCAAAAAGAATCCTACAACGTATTCAGACCAAAAATCCATACCCGCTTGCATAACACAGGGGGGCGGGATCATAACTCCATCAACCTCAACAATCTCGAAGTCAACCGGTTCATATACGCCCGCATTTCGGGGCATGGATGTAAAGAGGGAAGACCACGATCTAGGAACCGAAGTGCTAGGGGCAGTAGTACGACATTCCTCACTAGAAACAATGTGCGATGCAGTTTTCACACAAGTTCCAGGCATGACATCATTGAGCACAGGTTCAAAACTAGTATTTGCATTTTGTCGAGCAGGTGGTATGCCAGAATCATTTCCATTAGCATTGAGAGATGGCCTAATCAGAGGAGCCTCAGGTGTGACATCAACAATTACACCAGAACTAACCAACGCGGAGTGTATTAATGTAGGACTGTTACTCAAGGGGAAATCCAAACTAGCATTTTGTCGAGCATGAGGTGTGCCACAGCTAACCACAGAAATGTCGCAAGCCAACGAAGACAAAGATGGAACCGATAGTTCCACACTGCTCTTAGATCTAGTATCCTTAACACAAGAACCCAATACACAACCAATACTTCGGTTGACACACTCAGTAGTTCCAATCGGAGGGAGAAATAAGGGCTCACCTGGAGTTGACGAAGCAGATAACTTATCCGCTAAACCAAATGCCTCCGCAGATGCGTCACACGTTACAGCTAGGGTGGATTGCGATACCAGCGATCCCGAGGCAAGAATACCCTAAAAGCGACTGGGATGAGATTCGACATTCATAGCTGAATTAGGGAGTGACGCAGCAAATTCCAAGGGGGATGGAACGGATGCGCTCACGAAATCTTCACGTAAGCAGGATCGAGTAAAAGGTATCGATGGAGTCAGAGTGTTAACAGAGAGGGGCGGGAAAACATGGGGCGAAAGCAGGTCAGGGCTAGCACCAACAGCATCAGCCATTGCACTGTACACACGACCAGAGCGCGTGGATGAGGGGGACAGGAGACGAGATAGGGAAGAGGGCATGAAGGGGAACAGAGAATGGACGCGAAGGAGGAGGAAAATTAATCGCCTGGAACCAGAATGGACGCCATTTTAATTTATCTTTTCAAGCTTTTTAAACTTTGGGGACAGGGAGACTATGTCGCCCTGACCTTTGGTTAGACTGAGATTTATAGTGCCCAGACACTCATGTCTCATACTTGTGGCCGCTGGGAATCGAACCTGTGCCACCACAACAAGATGCAGCAACTCACCTCATGTCGTAAACCACTGGACCACAAGTACTTGACAAAACTTTGGGGACAGGGAGACTATGTCGCCCTGACCTTTGGTTAGACTGGTTTTATAGTGCCCAGACCACTCATGCCTCATACTTTGTGGCCGCTGGGAATCGATCCGGTGCCACTACAACAAGATGTAGCCACATCCACTAAGTCGTAAACCACTGGACCACTAGTACTTGGCAAAACTTTGGGGACAGGGAGACTATGTCGCCCTGACCTTTGGTTAGACTGAGATTTATAGTGCCCAGACACTCATGTCTCATACTTGTGGCCGCTGGGAATCGAACCTGTGCCACCACAACAAGATGCAGCAACTCACCTCATGTCGTAAACCACTGGACCACAAGTACTTGACAAAACTTTGGGGACAGGGAGACTATGTCGCCCTGACCTTTGGTTAGACTGGTTTTATAGTGCCCAGACCACTCATGCCTCATACTTTGTGGCCGCTGGGAATCGATCCGGTGCCACTACAACAAGATGTAGCCACATCCACTAAGTCGTAAACCACTGGACCACTAGTACTTGGCAAAACTTTGGGGACAGGGAGACTATGTCGCCCTGACCTTTGGTTAGACTGAGATTTATAGTGCCCAGACACTCATGTCTCATACTTGTGGCCGCTGGGAATCGAACCTGTGCCACCACAACAAGATGCAGCAACTCACCTCATGTCGTAAACCACTGGACCACAAGTACTTGACAATCAATGATATACTTTAATTGCTCCCCCTATTTAAATGCTTCCTCTCTACATGATGCTCCCCCTACATATATGCATACAAATAGAAATATTCAAATAAGCCTAGATGCATATGGGAAAATTATTTGACCTTTGCTTGATTCTATTTGACAAAATCTTAACTTTTCTCTCCCCCTTTTGTTATCAGCAAAAGAATAATAGTGTTAGAGAAAAATAGAGATTAAGTGATCAATATTAATCCAACATTAAACTCAAATTGAATATAAATAGTAAACTTCAATAAGAATCAAACAAAAACCATAACTACCCTTGTTAGGCGCATATTCCACTTTTAGAAATGATGGATATGATGTTCATATAAAATCATACAGTTGAATCTTCTTGTGGTACATTCATATCGGGAATTTGAATATCTACTAATCATGCATAACCGTTAGGACTTTTAAATGAGATTAGTAGTATTCGAATTTAATTTTAAAAAATGAAATCAAGTATCTTCTAACCACGCATGACCGTGAGGACTTTTAAATGGGATTAGAATCAACTTGTCTAATTAAGCAATTAATTTTGATATGCGTTCCATACATGCATAACCGTAAGGACTTTTAAATGAGCATGGAAGCACATAATCAAAAATCCAAGTAATTCACCCATGCATAACCGTGAGGACTTTTAAATGAGAGTGAATACTTTGGATATTTATTTATTTATTTTTAAAAAAATGTGACATGAAAAATAAATGATTCCTGATTATAGTACCACATATCGACAAACTATATTGAATATTTGATAAACCATGGTCGATAGAAATAATGATAGATATAGAAATGGTCATGGAATCTTTACCCAACAAAAAGTTTTATAATTCTTGTTTTAATTCCTAAAGAAAATTTTCAAATATACTCTCTTGAGTAATGTATGTTAAATATCAACACTTATCACTTTTCAATCACTATTTATCCTTTTGATAATTAGTAGGGAGTCAGATTAGTCGAAATTTGTCATTTAAAATCAAATAAAAATGACTAATCTGAAAATATGGTCAAACAATTATTTTCTCGAAGGGGTTATATGAGAAAAAAAATTCTGCTAAATGAAAAATTATTTCAAGTGAAAAATATGCAAATATTTTCTTTGAAAAACGATGCAGCAAATGAGTGTTTCAAAAATTAATCACGTTACACTAGTAATTTCTCTATCAACTATATTACCAGTGTAATCTGCATCTGAATTTAAATTTCACTCAATATTCACTCGTTGGATGTCAAAGACCAGATTGTGAAATTTCAACAAACTATTTCAGAATGAAATTTGAAATGAAGCCATGTTCACACTCAAACAAATATCATGGTGTTAATTTCAGAAACCATAGGATAAACAATTATATTCATGAGTAATCAACAGTCGATCAACATCATAATTATTTCAAAAACAATTTTTTGAAGTTTCAATAATTTCTTAAAATCCTTTTTAACAGCTTTCACATGAAATTTGAAATCGTGCAAATTTAAAAGAAGTGACCAAAATGTCAAAATATATCTACATGTAGCATGAGTAATCAAATATCAATAAAATACCATCATTTGACCGAACAAATTTATATGGATTAGTTCAAAGTTGAAAATCTGTTTGGTCATCATTTAAGCACAAATCAAGGTCATAAATAAGAACAAGTCAAAAGAAAAATCATATCGATAAGTCAGAATTAAAGACATCACATCATTATCACAATTTTGGCTGATTTAATTCAGAATATGGTGCAGATTATCACATTTAATATACCTTCACCTGTTTTACCTTTACGATAATTTCTCATGATTGCCCATTGTGATTTTGTCACCTTTATATTAGGCTAAGGAACTTTTCTATGTTGCCCGTTGTGTTTCTGGAATAGCCAAAATCCTGAGAACACCGTTGTTGTTCCTTAGCCTGCCACCACACCTACACGATGAAAGATTTTTGTGACCTATTTCTAGGTCCATGATTGTTAGTGGCAGAAGCATTATGAATAAACAAACCTTTTGGAACCCAAACTTGTTTAGACCTTTCATTCTTGTTCCAATAGACATGAAATTTGTTTGTAGAATTCTTAGGAACCCAAACTTGTATAAATTTTGTGTTCTTGTTCCTATGGCTACAATTTTCAACACGATGTCCAATTATTTCACATCTATCAAAGACACTCTGCCCTTTTGCATTATCCTCAACTTGTGTTTTCCCAAAACCTAGTCCTTTTCTGTTGTTAGCAAAAATCTGATTTCCCAATAGCATGTTGAAAGATTTTTCGCCTCTTGAAAAGTTATTCAAAGGTTTCTCAAGATTTTGGACTTTGGTTTTTAGTGTTGTGTTTTCAGTGACAAGTGAGGTGCATCGATTTATAAAATCCTTTTTCCTAGTGTCAATGATCTCTTTAAGACTCAAGTTTTCTTTTTCAAAATTCTCAGAGTTATTCTTAAGTCTTGTCAATTCTGAATCTAAAACTTTGCATCTTTTACATTCTAGGTTTTGAATATTTTCAAGTTCAGTTTTTAACCTAAAATTTTCACGAGCAAGTTCTCTCCTATTAGTTTTTAGTTTTTCAATTTTAGATTCAAGAGCATCAACTACTTTAGTGAGATCAAGACACATAAAAACAAGATCTCTATAGGAATACTCACCTTCCTCACTAGATTCCTCTGAGCTTGAATCTGAATCTGATTTCACCATAAGACACAAGTTAGCCTCATCTGAGCTGCTATCCGAAACTTCTTCTCCTTCTTCATCATCCCAAGTCGCTGCAAATACCTTCTTCGTCTTTTTCTTTCCTTTGTTGTTTTTGAGAAATGGGCATTTTTGTATGAAGTGTCCGGGCTTCTTGCAGTTAAAGCACGTCGGTTCATTATCGGAATTGTCAGAATCTTTTGGCCTATTACGATTTGTTTTCTTCTTGCGTGGCTTGAATCTCGACCATTTTCTAAGATTATTGACAGCCATTGCAAGTTCTTCAATTGGATCTTCTTCATCTATATCGCTTTCTTCGTTGCTCTTTAAGGCAATCGTCTTCTTCTTTGGTTCGGAGTTGTTGCGTTCCTCTTTTGCTTTTAGCTCAAGCTCACATGTCATCAAGTTGCCAATCAACTCCTCCATGCTTAGTTTACTCAAATCTTTCGATTCTTTGATTGCCGTGACTTTTGCCTCAAAGTTCATTGGTAAAACTCGTAGTATCTTCCGCACAAGCTCTACCTCAGTGAAGACCTTTCCAAGCGCTCTAGCGTTGTATACCAAGGTTGAAAAGCGTCCAAACATGTCCTTTATACTCTCGCCTTTGTCCATCACAAAATTTTCGTATTCATAGCTGAATAGGGCGAGACGAGACTCCTTGACTTGAGAAGTTCCTTCGTGTGTCACCTCCAAAGTGTGCCAAATTTCCTGTGCTGTTGTACAATGAGAAATTCTATTAAATTCATTTTTATCAAGAGCACATATCAAAGCATTCATGGCTTTAGCATTTGTCGTTTTCAATCTCTTATCGTTAGCATCCCACCTATCCTTAGGTTTAGGAATCTCAGTATCACCAACGATTATAGTGGGAGGTTTATAGCCAGTTTCAATAATATCCCAAACATCATAATCAACAGAACTAAGATAGATACCCATCCTAACTTTCCAATAAGCATAATCGTTCCCGTTAAACATGGGTGATCTAACAATAAATTGCCCCTCAGAAAAAGCACTATTTGACGGATTCATGACTCTAGAGTTAAAAAAAAATACCTCGCTCTGATACCACTTGTAGGATCTAGATTAACCCTAGAGGGGGGGTGAATAGGGTTATAGCAAATTTTCTCGATTTAAACATAGAAATAAACTGCAGAAATAAATATGCTGAAAAGTAAATCACACACAAAATTTACCCAGCTTCGGCAACCCCTGCCTACTGCTGCATTCCCAGATTTCTATTAGAATTAAACAGTATCACGCTTACAAACACTCTATTAGACTCGCAGACCCTTTTGCTCCCGCTCACAAACACTCTACTAGACTCGCACACCCTGCTCCCGCCTATAGAGTTTCGCTTACTCGCAAACACTGCTCCCGCCTATAGAGCTTTGCAAACTCGCACACCCTGCTCCCGCCTATAGAGTTTCGCTTACTCGCAAACACTGCTCCCGCCTATAGAGCTTTGCAAACTCGCACACCCTGCTCACTGAACTAATTCTAAATAGACAATCTGACACTACCTAAACCCTAGGTGGTGATTTACAAAAATTTTAACTCGAAAAGAAAAAATACAGACTTCAAAAATAGACGCAAGAGCAAAAATTAAAATAAAAGCTTGAATATAAATTTTTGCTCTCAAATTAAAAACCCTTTTTAAAACACGGCCCTTTATATCAAACCGGCCCAATTGTTTTTCTTCTCTGATCCTTTTCTGTCTTCTATTGTGAAGGTTGCGGCCGATCCTTTGTTACAGAAATTAGGGCTTCGGCTTCTTTCTCGAATTAGGGCTTCGGCTCTGAATGATTGATACTCTTACTTGCGTTGCTCTTGCTCACCCTCGTTCTATGATGATTTATGCTTGTTGCTAGCTCGATCGAGTTGTTGATTATTTCGGTATGTAATTTCTTTTGTTGCTTGTTTGATAGCTTACTCTTTTTCTCGATGCCAATGATGATAGTATGAGGTTTGTATTTATATGAATTCGAATCAATTGATTCGTTCGTATTCACTTTGATACTTTCCCAATTTTGTTGCAACTTGATGCGCACGGCTTCTATTCTGTAGCGCTCGATTTCGCTTGATTCACACAACATTAAAACTTTCCTCTTTTTGATACTTTGACTATTTCAAAGAATAATGATACGAATTTGATACACTGTCATGAATTCGAACTTCGGCCCATCTCTGCATTGTTGAATCTCGTGGTCATCATGTCTTTGTCTCTGGCCATCTTTTTCTGGTTGGTTTACGATCTTCACTGTGAACTTTACTTGGGCATTTTGTATGTTTCATTTTGATCCACTTTGTCATTGCATATCTATATATGCTTGACCTCTGTTGCATGCTTGCTGTTGCATGCTTGCTGTTGCATGCTTGTTTGTATGTTGCACTTGTTACCTTCACTTGTATATTTGTACTGTTGGGACCATTGGGTTGTAGTTTGCATTGCTGAACTTTTTTCACACAGCAACAACTTGTTGATTACCTGTAGTTGCTGCTATATTACTTCGAATTTCATTCTGTGCATGCTGTACTCGGTCGAGTTCATTTGTATTTGAACTACTCTCTGGAGTGGTTGTTGTGTTCTCTGACTCTAGTGCCTTGTACAACAATGTTCTCTTGTTCGATCACTTGCTTGGATTAGCTCTGTATATTACTATGTTGATGGTTGCTGTGCACTCTGATGTATATGCATTTGCCACTGTCTTTTACTGTAGTCTTCATTGTTGTGTTTTGTACTTGATTTGCACTGCTACACTGTTGCATTATGGTCTTCTCATTCTATTGCACTTTGGTTTAGTTGTGCATTTGTCCAGCCATTCAAACTGACCTTGTACTTCTGTAAATTTGGGCTTGTTGTTACATTTGTATCACTGTTGGATCTTGCATGCTTTACATAGACGCTCCACTTGTTCATTTTGTTCAAGTGTACTACTGCAGTTTGCATTTCTGAACTTGGTCTCTACTTGATGCTGTCTTGAATTTGCGCAGTCCATGTTGCATTCATTCCATTTTGCATTGATGCAGTGCTGTCATGTTGTTTGCAACTGTGTTGCACTTGTATCACTGGTATTTGAACTAAACTTGTG
The DNA here is from genome assembly GCA_030765085.1 of Allium cepa. Taxonomy (NCBI): domain Eukaryota; kingdom Viridiplantae; phylum Streptophyta; class Magnoliopsida; order Asparagales; family Amaryllidaceae; genus Allium; species Allium cepa. The sequence goes on along the minus strand of CM060944.1, from coordinate 497,026,160 downwards.
TATCTTGTAGCTTTCATCACTGTTGCATGTACATTGCTTCATGTTGTATTCAGTAGTCTTGGCCATGTTGGTTCGAATTGTACTTGCTCTTTTGTACTACTTCACCATGTCACTTGAGGTTTTGCAGTTGGTTTATTGATGCATTCATGTTCATGCAGTCTCAACTCCATTCTGTGTAATTTATTTTATTCAACAAATATTTATTTAATCTATGAAAAACAAAATAGTACATTACCAAATACATTTAAATGAATATATATGTTTATTATCATCAAACAAAAACATATAAGTGCATATTCAACAATTGAAACCTTCATATTTTTAAGTGACAAATCACAGAAGCGATTATAGAAACAATCAATCACAAAGATCACAATCGAAGATGTGATAAGAATCCACGGAAGTCAACTCAGCAAGTTCTGTTGAATGTTTTTTAGATAAGATCCTTTACGAAGGGGGGGTCTGGGGGGGGGGGGGGGGTGGCAACGCCCCTGCTATGGGGTTCGACCTGCCCGGTCAGGTCACGGGGGCCCCGGGGGCAGCGCCCCCGGCGGGGTGCGGGGCAGCGCCCCTTCCAAAACGGTACGACCTAGTGAAGACCTAAGGGAGGCGAGCGACTTATAAAACTCGCGACCTAAAAGTTAGCAAGGCCGAGCGACCTATCGGTGTAAACAACTTAACGGTGTAAGGGCCATGCGACCTAACGTCCCAAGCGACTCAACGAAGAGGGGGTGGGCGACCTATGGCCATAAACGAGGTTGAGCGACCTATAGAGGCATAGGGTGCAGCGACCTAAAACGTCGCGACCTAGCGACCTAAGAGAGGGCGAGGTACGTGACCTAGTGGCAGAACAGATCGAGCGAGTTAAAAAGGTCAACGACCTAATGGCTTAAGCATGGTCGAGCGACTTAAGGAAATAGGCATGGTCGAGCGACCTACGACCTATCTTCCCCACGACCTACGACCTAACTTCTCCACGACCCACGACCTAACTTCTCCACGACCCACGACCTAACTTCTCCACGACCTACGAGTTAGCGACCTAACTCCGAACGAGGTAAAAATGGCCAGAATGACCTAGGGTTAAATCGTAAGCGACCTACGACCTATGAACGAGCGACCTAACTCCGAACGAGGTAAAAATGGCCAGAACGACCTAGTAGCAGTTTTTCACCTAAATCACTAAAATTTGGAGTTTTTCGCCAATCCAATCCAAACCAAATGCAAATGTGCATACTAAAGTGATAGGGAATCATTCCCAACGGTCCAATATAGATATAGACTAGATTTGTGGGATAAAAATCTCACCTTTGCACCAAAATTTATGAAGATGAAGCTTGAAAGCAAGGAGAAGCAATCCAAAGCTTGAATCCAATATCCTCTACTTGAACGTGGAGTTGAATGTTGGATTAGCAATTAAATTTGAGCTTGGAGTTTTAATTTCCCATTCTCTTCACCATTAATGCAAATCTTGAGTTAGTTAGGAATTTATGAAGAGTGAGGAGAAGGGGTTGGGACTTGGGTTTTAATGGGCTAAACCAACCCAAAGTCCAAAGCGGGAAAATTTAGTGAAAGTCCACTGACTCCAAACACATCGATGTTTATACTTAAAAAAGTTGTAAACGGCATTTCGAACTCAACGGAAATGGTCTCGAGTCCTAATTTCACCGTTTGCAAAAAGTAGCTTTTCCGACCAAAATCCGATTAACGATATAATATATAAATAAAATATTTAAATATAAAATCGATAAATATGCGGGTTGTTACAATTACTTTATGAAATTATTCAAGAGATTAATTAAGATAGTTAATTAAGGAGTAATTAATTTATTTAATGAAGTAAATAAAAAGGTAGATAATTACAGGTTGAGATAAATCAAGAATGATTAATATTTGCGGTTTAATTAATGATTAATTATTTAATGTAATTAATTTAGATTAGGATAAACTGAAATATAATTGGAAATCATCAATTTATATAATTAACGATGTAATTAATGATTGATTAATTAAGATGAATTAATCAATAATAAGTGACTTATGAGAAGTTAATTAATATAAGTAATTAAGGATTAATGTAATTAAAATAGTTAATTAATTCATGAAGTAAATAAGACTACTTATTGTTTTTGGTTGAGGATAATTAATATTGTGAAGTTAATTAAAGATAATTACTTGAATGTAATTGAAGGATAATTAATCCAGCTTAATTAATTAAGATGAATAATGAAGGGATGATTGATTAATTGATTTGAAATTAATTAATGACAAGTGAAGAAATCTAAGTGATTGAGGCTAGAAATTCAATTAGAATTAATTAAATTAATTTTGGTAGCGATCAAGCTTTGCTTATGGATGATTGAATGGTATTGAATGCTTTGAATGAGTTGATATCTCTGATATGAAATATTGTGTATTTCATTTGGATAATTTGGGTTAGGATGACATGAGACTCGAAGAGACCGGGTTCGGGTATTAGGAAATACCCGAAACCACTTCGAATTTTTAAAGGGTGTGATTTTTATAACTTGATTTGGTTTAGAGTGATTTAAATGAATATCAAGTTGATTTGATATGTCTAGTTAAATAATTTGAAAGAATGTCCAGTTATTTTAAGTTAAAAAGTTTTACTTAAATGATATCGATTTTATTAAGTAAACATTTCAAATCTAAATAATTGTAATTGAATTTGATATTTATGGAATTATCAAAGAATTAGTTTTGAAATAGTGGAATATTTAAAGCTTTGAAATATATGGAAATTGAAATGGTTTATTTGGGGGTTCAAATTTGTATTTGGAAATTGATTTGTGAAATTGAAGAAGCTATTTTATTATATAAAGTATTTTAATATTTAAACCATTTAAGTGGTGGAAGTTATGTTTCAAAGTTATGAAGTTCAAAGTATTATGATTTGAAGGTGTTATATTCAAGTGCTTCGATTTCGCAATGTTATAACTTTGAAAGTGTTATGATTTTAGAAGGGATATATTTGAAATTAAAATGATATCGTATTGATTTGGTTTTGAAGGGCAATAATAATTGGTTTTAAAGTATAAACTATTTTGAAAATGAACGCGGTGTTATAATAACGTTTGGTTGTTAAAGAGACCGGGATCAAAAGTTGTCATACTCTCTGCCAACTCCAAAAACCACTTTAACAACCATGTACGCGGTGGAGATTCCAGAATGAAGTAGGATGGCCGCGACGTTTCCTTTGAGGTAAATACGTGGACCCGACTCCTGTGAGTTGGCATAAGGTGGCTAAAACAGAAGCGATCGATGGCTAAGAAGGTAGCACCTTTTATCGGACACAATACTTCGATACCATTCTATTATTTTCTGATTGATTTGGGCCTTTTTGATTTTGGGTGTGTGGCTCGAGGTGGGCGGTAGTAGCTACTACGCGTTACCACCGGTCTAATTTAATTATTTAATTATCAAAAACGATAATCAAATCTCAAATCACAAATATTTAATTATCAAAAACGAAAATTCAAATCTCAAATATCTAATTATCACAAGCGATAATCAGAAACAACAAATATCCGATTATCAAAAACGATAATCAGAAATCACAAATATCCGATTATCAAAAACGATAATCAGAAATCACAAATATCTGATTATCAAAAACGATAATCACAAATATCCGATTATCAAAAACGATAATCAGAAACAACAAATATCCGATTATCAAAAACGATAATCAGAAATCACAAATATCCGATTATCAAAAACGATAATCAGAAATCACAAATATCCGATTATCAAAAACGATAATCACAAATCACAAATATCCGATTATCAAAAACGATAATCAGAAACAACAAATATCCGATTATCAAAAACGATAATCAGAAAACACAAATATCTGATTATCATAAATGATAATCAGAAATCACAAATATCCGATTATCAAAAACGATAATCAGAAATCACAAATATCCGATTATAAAAAATGATAATCAGAAACAACAAATATTTCAATTAACGAGTCCGGAATTAACCGAAATAGCAAACGCACATGTCCCATAACCATGAGTTTTACTAAATCGTTTAATTCTCTTCATCGTTTCCTAAATTGTGTGTTCAAAAAAATAACATTTCACATTCTCAAACGGACAAGTCCGAAATTAAGCGAATCAGCAAAAGAAAGGGGTCATAGTCCTCGATTTTGCTGAAACGTTTAAATCGCTTCCTCATTCTTTTGAAAGCGCAAACTGCAAAACTTCTGAAAATAATTTTCATTTATTTTATAAAAGTAATAATTTACATTCTCAAATGGACAAGTCCGGAATTAAACGAATCAGTAAAAGAAAGGGGTCATAGTCCTCGATTTTGCTGGAACGTTTAAATCGCTTCCTCATTCTTTTGAAAGCGCAAACTGTAAAAATTTTGAAAACAATTTTTATTTTGAATTTTTTTTTAAAACACGTGATTTAAACAGCAACATTAGTAGCAACTTCGACAAGGAAATTGCACTTCTCAAAATCCAGAATGAAACCGCAGTTGAAACAAGCAAATAGCCAAGAAACTAAACAGTCAAGCAACGACAACGCAAGTGCCGAACTCAACTGGACAACATAAGTTAATGACTGCAACACTACAATGAAATCAACATGTATGCAACAGTGAGTTGAATTGGACAGTACAACTCAATCTCAACAATGCAATGGCCATAGCCAACTCGATACAGGTACGAACTAAAAGTGAGAAAACATAAACAATGTCAAATACCCGAAACCCAAAGCAACTCGAGCAAGCTGATTGACCCAGCTCTCAAGTCCAGATGACACAAAGTATGAAACTGAAGAAGTAATAAATGTACATAAAGGCAGCAAACTCAACTGACTCGAAGCAATGTTCATCATTTTGAAAGCCAGCTACCTTGAAATACAAGGTGCACAAAACTTTGACCAGATTGATCCCAAACTAAATAAAAATACAGAGGTATGGTGGAGCAACAAAACCACAACAGCAAGTGATACTGAGTATCCATATCAAAGTCCAAGCATATATACTTGAAGTCAGAAACAATATCAAGTACAGAAATCATGATATTCAAACTGCAGGTCAATGATACAATGATCGATGTCATAAAGCAGTAAGTAAACTCGAACAAAGACGAAAGTGCTACTAGAAGAAAATGCATCAGAGGAACCACGGTACAAACCAAGTTAATCAGAAACCAGATAAAACAATGGAGCAACATTATATATGAAATACAATGGTCAGACAATCTAAAGCACAAGGCAAAACAAGTCGATACAACATGATCAAACCTAATTCGCAACCAAATACAGTAATTGCCGAAGTCATAGAAAAATTTATCAACATCGAGCAAAATCGAACCAAGTCAGAAAAGTCACCAATCACCATAACAAAATCGAATTGCAGAAGCACCATTTTAGAGATGAATTAGATGTGAGTAAATAGAATTACTCGCCTTAGTACGTAGCGTAGACGAACACAGTCAAACGACCGAAGTTATCTCACGAGACGCTCAACAAAGCAAGGAGATCGAACTCCATCAAGCATTCCAAGATCGAATGGTTGTGCGTCGAAGCCGTGGAGAACTCAAATCAAGCATCCGAAACCACTATAAATCGAACCCTAATTTGAAGAAGAGGAACGAATACGAACGAGCCGCCATTTTTAATCTCGTTCGTGTGTTTTGATTTTTAGGTTTAGGGTTTTCCAATGAAATAAAAAGGGGAACGGGTATTGGATTTATCACGGCATCAAACAAAATATGGGATAAAATTAATTTTTAAAGCCCAACAACATTAATTAAATTTTTAAATGAATTTCGATTGGTTAAATGCCAAAAGCAATTAGCAACCAAATTAAATCGTCATTTGACGATAATTTATTGTTACAAAAATCCCAGGGTTGTTACAAAGATTTTATTACTATTATTTGTTATATTATTCCACTGCATTCATACTGTTCCACTGCATTGTAATTATTATCCTCTGGTATGTGTAACTCTGATTCTATAGTGTATTAGTATAATCAAATGTTTTGTAAATAGCTTCATGAACTGTATTTGATTATTATATTTTGTCATTCCGCTACAAGATTCTGTTTTGTTTTATTTCCTTCACTGTTTTTCTTATTCACCCTAATAACGATTCACCCTTTTGTATGGTTTGAGTCTGACATGTGTGGTTTATCGTCGATTTAAAACATACAAAAAGGCGGGCTGTTACATTAGCCAACCTTCGATTAATTTTAATTAATTTCATTAAGTAATTACCTCTTAATTACTTACATTAATTAATCTTAATTAATTATCCTTAAATGTAATTAACAAAGTAATTAGCATTAATTTAATTACATATAGTAATTATTTATCAATTATCTTTAAAAACATTTAATCTTTGAAAGTAAAATTATTATTATTCCATAAATAGACTTAGATTTTTAAGTTAATTAACAACCAAAACACTTTATCTTTTCAATTAACCTCTTAATTATTAAGTTTATTGAAAATAAACTTATAAATAATAGTTATATATCTATTGAAATACTTTAAACTCAAAATAATATTATTTTCAAACCTTTAATAGATTCCAAATTTAATAAACATTAATTACTTTGGAAAAAGTGGTTAACAAATAGTTTAACCCGATTGAATTTTAAACTTTAAAACTTTTTATTTCTTTTTATTTTTAAAACTTATCAACATAACCAATAACCTGAGTTAACGTTCAGAATTCCTGAGTATAACCGTGAGCCAGATGTATAAAATCTAGAGCTCGAACCCGAGTCGTTTCCCTTCTTCTCCTTTTAACTTTGTTTCATTAAAATATACAACTGTTATACTCATACAAATGAATCCAGCAACCCACTCGAGCCACAATCCCATTTACCCGAGACCTTCTTCGAGACCACTCAGCACCAACATCGTCTAACACAAATGGTAACTCATGCTCGTGCACCGTCGCCTCGGTCATCTCCGACCATTGCCATGACCTTCGATAAGTCACCGGCGACTTCGCCAAGCAACCCAAACACCCAGATCGATGAACCCACCTAAAAATCAAAATCAAGACATCAAACAGTTTCCTAAAACCCATCTTCTCAGATAAACTGCTTTGCCGACAAAGATCCTACCATCTGAGACAACGCCGCCTCGTCCAAAGCTTCGTCGTGACACTATGCTTTTAATTTCCCCAGTCCGATCATCTCTAGCTCTCTATTGGCGACGCAAACCCCTCGAGAATGATGACAGCCAGAACTGGTCGTAAAAATCTAATTCAACGTCGACCCATCATTCCGATCAACTAAAAAATATCCGAGTATATTCCAACGACCCCTGCCATACCACCTTCCACCATGATCAACTACGACCTCCCAATCATCATCGATCGTCGTAAATCGACTAATTAATGTTTTTCATTTAACTCGATAATTCGCATAATTTACTTACTAAAAATCATGAAACCTTCACCTAAAATCATCGTTTCTTAATACGAATCAATTTATGAAATCCAAATTTGAATTCATGATAAGTGATTTTTCCTGTTTTTGAATCTATATGTTACTGTAATTCCAATTTTTAGAATGTTTGCTTAATAAATAAACTTGAAATTATTTTTAAAAATCATATCACACTTGTACACACAATTCATCTTTAAAGATCTTAACCCAACATTGATTGTATGACAACATATTGAATTTTATTCCAGGGATTTGAACTTTTTCTTTGAACAGGTTTGAAAACTGTAACCAAAGACAGAAATCTTTGTATGCCTATTTACAGACTTACACCCCAATAATTTCATATGTATACAGATATATTTTCTATTCGTGTGAACATATCTATAGCATTACTCTGATCATTCATCACATTCCCTAAAAATATAAACATATAAAAGTTTAAAAGGTGGCGTTTGCTCACTTGTAGATGACGCACAGAGGAAACAGAGTCTGGATAATGCAAATCTGAAAATTTAAACTTCGATCTGGATGAATTTGCATGCTACAGGGTTGAATGAGGTTGAACTAGAATTTGATTGCTTGATGTTTGCATGCTTTTGCTTTGTTGTTGATTGTTTTCTATTTCTCTAATTTGAATTTTTATGTTGGCCTTTAAAAAAAACTGGAACTCTGATTTGCTCTGGAACTTGAATCTCTTTGAACTCAGGTTTGAGTTTTGATCTTGAGAACCCTGATTTGCTTGATTAAGCTTCAGATCTGAGTTTAAATATTTTTGAGTTGATTTGTTTCAGGTTTTGATTTTGAACTATACTTTGTTTTTATTTTCTTTTCAGATTTGAGGTTTTTCTTTTGTTTTGAACGCTTGAAATAAAAAATGAAAAGAGTATGATAGTTTTTACTCATTTCTTAAATTCAAAAATGAAAAGAATATTTAAAAGATGACACTTGTTAACTCACTCAACACTTGTTATTTACTTGAGTAATCATTTTACAAATGTCAAAAACCACAAAATTTATGTTTAAGTCCTTCTTTAAATAATTTTATAAAATTTTGTTTTAAACCCTTGTTAAACTTTTATTTATTTATGTAGATTATCTATATATGTTTATATTTCAAATTTATAATATACAAACTATTTTTATTCATTTTAAGAGAAAATATAATTTAAATCTTGAATTAAATCTCACTTTACATATTTTCAAACTAATCTTACCTTGATATTCATACATTTTATATTTCTTACATTTATTCAACTTTTAAAGAAAATGATTTGGAATCAAATTATTTATTACTAATACATAATCATATATTCATATATATATATATATATATATATATTTGTTTCTTTGAAATATAAAGTTAATAAATCCAATTTTATTTCTAAATCAAATTTATTTAGAATTCTATATATACATATGTATATAATAATTCCAAGACAAATTTTTATTAGTTTTAAATTATATAGTATTCAAATTCATTTTATCTTAGAATTTCAATTTTCAAAATCCAATTTAAAAATCAACCTATTATACAAAACAAACACTTACTATATTAAATTTTGGAAAAATTCAAATTCAAAATTTCAAATATCTATTTATATAAATAAATAAGCATATATCTTATTTAATTTGAAAAAAATTCAAATTAATTCACAATTCAATTTCAAAATTTATATTAATTATCAATTTAAATTTTGACTCTAAAAACCGGGATCATTACAAGATAATGACTGATCTTTATACAAAAAGAACTATATCTGTTTTATACATCACATCATCAGAGTACAACACCATCAATAGCAAAATACAGGACAACTATATTAACTTGTCCCCACAAAGCTGAACATACAACAACCATGCACAGCGGAAATAAGACAGATACGTGTGATACGTCTCGCCATCTAGCACATCCCCTGAGCTCCATAGTTGTCCATTCAGAATCTGCAATCTATAATACTCGGCTGACCCAAGCATTATAGTGAAATAACGCCGGAGTCAGTCTGGAATACCAGCGTGAGAAAATACACCCAATTGGATTATTAAAGTTTCAAAATCCTTTGAAATCAAAGGTATTTCGTAAGACCACACCACAAATAAATATGCCGAATTTTTACCCTACGATAACAAAAATATATTAATCAAATCCGTCTGATATTATAATAGTGTCTATAGAAAGTAAAATAGAATCTAGCTGAAATGCTTGCATCTCACGTTTCAGCAATAGATGGACACAATCAAAACCGTACAGGCGCTTATTGGAGGTTGGATTCCATATAATTGCAGGGCTACTGGGGTACCTCCCATCACAGTACCCGGTCTAGATCAGCGTACCGAGGATTCCCCCGATCCCCTGCAACACAAGACCGGAGCTACCCCTTACTGGATAGTCCGAATAAGATCACCCTATGGTTGGGATCGGCAACTGCCCACACAGCCGAATAAAAGGGACATCTAGACTGGGATGACCTTACCCTAATTGGTTGCTAGCCACTTAGCCTTGCTGCACCTCCCCTGTTTTATCCATTATCGGTTGATGAGGCTCGAGGCTGTGCGTTACCTTTTTAGCACACATTCACTTAGAATGCTCATCATCCTCCTAACGATGTTCTGATAGCATTCATCCATACAAGTCCGTTCCTGGTCCGAACGGAACCGAAGGCACTACTCCTACTACATCCATTTTGGAATCACCTCCAGGATTAGTAGCGATTAGCCCTTGCACTTCACTGCTCCATCTTCGACTCCAAGCTCTTGTCTTCATTAGAAAACATACAAATTAAATCGAAGTGGTTTTGGAAAATTAATCCCGATCCCGGTCTCTTCGAAACGATCAGCGCATTGGCCAATATTGATAGTCGGTTATTCAACTATCATATAACATCCACAAACAACCATCAAGCCTTAATAATTTTCCAAATTATTTACTTCAAAATATCTTCGCAAGATTTTTTTCTACACTTCAACCTTTTGAAAATAGTTTTCAAATCACTTTTTCTCTCGCAGAATAAATTCCCACCCAATTGTTTATTTCCATTTAAAATCACCAAGTCTTAATACTTTATATTTTTAAATAATTTAAATCACTTTATCCAAAAATATATACTTTAAAACACTTAAAATAAAAACTACTTAAAAACACTTTATTTAAAATACTAGTTATGAAATTTTATAATAATTTCTCATGTAAAACTTAAGCCAAACTAATTTCAAAATAAACTATTAGATAGAGCATAGATATTTAATAACCAACTTTTAAATCAAATACTAGATAAACCTTTAAAATACTTTACTTATATATTTAACTTAATAATTATTTACTTTTAAAAAATTTAAACCACTAAATAATGATTTATTTCTAAAAGATTCTTTTAAAACCACTTTAAAATCTCTAACTTATACTTGGAAGTCTTTCTTTAAAAATATACTTGGCTTTTCAGGGAAATACACTTTCCATTCCAAATAGTCCATTTAATCAGTTAATAAATCCTTCTCGATTTATCCCAATCTAATTTACGTCTCAAACCCGTAAATTTCTTTTCCACACGTTTAAAAATAAAACCATTTTTTATTTTTAAAACACATTTCCATCTCCTTATAATCACTTTTAAAAATATATACTTAAATTATTTACATTAAGGCTGCTAAAATTACTTAAATAAAATAATACTTAAGAAATTTATAAGAGTTTCTAAATAAAACTTAAACCAAAATTTCGGTTTAAAATAAAGTTATTATATCAAATATTTATGTTAAAATTCCCTTTCTAAAAATCATAATGCCAATTTACCTTTAAAAGTAATAAACTACCATAATTAAATTAAATAAATATTTACTTTTCTCTTAAAAATAATTAAAATAATAAATTTTCTAAAACATTCTAAAAAAACATTTCTAAACTTCTAGTTCATACTTTGAAATTTTTTCTTCGAAAATATACTTAGTTTTCCAAGAAAAATATACTTTCCCACTTTTAAAAATAAAATCACCTTTTATTTTTAAAATGAATTGCACCCTTTTCTTATAAATTCCATCAGAATCTGTACTTTCAAATTTATCCACTGATAAATATTCTACTTCATTTATAACCAGTATACAAATTTCCATTTCTTCTTTTCCTTTAAATCACAGTTTCCAAAACATTAAATCGATTTCAATCCGATTTCTTGGTTTGAAATTCCTTTTAAAATTTATAACTCGATTTATCCAATTCCCAATAATTATTTACTTAAGAATTTCCTTTTCATCTCCTTTAAAAATTAAAACTTTATATATATATTTTCCATTTCTCAAAATAGCCATATATATTCAGCCAAGCATAGCATTCAATAATTTTAATCCCTAATATAATCAATATAATCTATCACAAATCATCAAATAAATCACATCGCTGAATATAAAAAAAATTCAATGTTTTGAGGAATCCAGTTGGATCCCTCCAACCTATTTCCCTGCATCCATAGATGTTAGCATAATATAGAGTACCAATCCCACTTTGAGGGAGAAATCACGGTATAAAGGGCCATCTGCTATTATGCGGGACGCATAGGGTCTCATCTGCTATATAATGCGGGAATATCAATCACTCCAATATATATATATATATATATATATATATGTATATATATAATATATACCACATCCAAATGAAATCGACCAATAATTTATATGACTATTTAAGTTATCCAGAAATCCAGATGTGAGTGAGATTAACTCACCTTTGATTATATTAGCAAATCCGATCCAAACCAGCTTGATTCTCAATGATTTTAGACCTTGTATAAACATTATAGGATTTATTAATATTTGAACTATTGAACAATTAATTTCCATTTAATAGATTGAATTAACTAATTATTAGATTTAAAACTAAATTTCCTTTAATAAATTATTTTTAGTAACTAAAATAACTAAATAAGTTTATTAAATAAATTAATCATCCTAAATACATTTTTATCTTTGAAACTTCATATATATACTTATAAAAATAAATTCCAAAGATCCAACTTTTATAAAATCTCTACAATATCTTAAAATTTCTATATCTTTCCAAAATCATATATATATATATTCTGTTTTAAATTAGAAAATACATGTGGGTATATATATATATATTTATTAAATTAAAAACAAAATTATTTTATACCTTACTGAAATAAAATTCTTTCTAACATATATTATATATATTAAAATAGAAATGGTTTTGTAAAACCTACTGTTATATTTTTCAAAATCTTCCTAATATATCTATATATGTATCAATTAAATAAACTCTAATACCGGAAGAAATCGATTCGATACCTCACTGACTGCAGCTCGATGCAACTTCGACTCCATCACTGGCGTAGGCCCTCCTTCGGACGAACGAAATCGTCCCCTTCGACTTAAAGCAGGTCGCTGCGACCCCATTAACGTCGACGTCGAAGTCATTTATTCCCAGATCGAGATTGCCCTGACGCTCCGACCACTTCCCAAATGAGTCGTCCCTCTACATCGAGTCGAACGCGACTGCATGCCAAAAACCCCAAGCCAGAGAACCTCAATTTGACCATCAACCTTCCCCCTAGCACCTCGGTCCAGCCATTGCGACCTTATCTCGACGAGTTCGTCAAACTCGATTCTGATTCTGGACAGAAGGGAGATGAGAGGACTTGCGACACTTTATTTTTTGATTTTGGGTTTTGAACTCTAGAGGGAAAGGAAATCTTGATTTTAATTTTTCTTATTAGCAGTGGATTCGATTTTGAAGAAGATAAGAAAGCCATTTTATATTTTTTACTTCCTGGCTTTTAATTGATGCGTGTTTTAAAAAGGGGAATAGAATGGGACAAGACGTGAGGCTTTAGTGCTCGAATGGTGAACACTGATTGAAAAGAAAAAAAAAGTTCCGATTTGAATATATTGTCAATCAATGTAAATTTATGTAAATTTATTTAATTTTTTAAATCATCTTGAATTACAACTCAAAATCTCGGCCTCCTATCGAGAAGTGCCGTTAGGCATTCATAATGTTATGCCCTTATCCTGAACGTAATGAAAAAGGTTTCAAGTCCTAATTCGATTGTATGGAGAAGATAGTTTTTCGAACCCAGTTATTATATTGAATTCGATATAAATTTCAACGCGTTTACATATCGTGCGATCACACGACAACTCCAAACATTACAAAATTTGAAATCCAATAATAATACAATATTATGGATCCAATGGAACTGGTTTCGTCGAAATCCAAGAATATGCCTCGGAAGGCTATTTTAAATATCAATTTAAACGATATATTTTCAAAACTTAACAAAACACTTTCAAATTCAATTTTAGAGCTTTCGTTATCTTCAGTGCTATCAATATAAATTTTACAAGCTTTTAAATTATTTTTAATAAGCTTAAAATTTCAAATTCAATAATTTACCCAATTTCCAATTATTTAATTAAATAATCAAATCACTCAATAAATAATGACATTTGAAATTCAAGTTAGAAATTAACTTTTAGATATTTAAAATCAATTAAATATTTCAATTTCAATTGTCCGAAATTCCGGGTCATCACATTCCTCCCCCTTAAAAGAATTTCATCCTCGAAATTACTAGTTAAGAAGAATAGTCCAATACCCTTTTACTATTTTTCCCAATCCAAAGTTTTTAACAGTTTCCCAAAGCAATCTTTTTATTAAAGACACTATCACCCTTACTAACTTCCTAAACTCCTCCATAGGTTCCAACCAATATTATTTACTCAACCATTCGAACTATAAGTCAAAATCAAATTTTAAAGCATCAAAATTATCTCAAAATTTTTCTAACTCTCTAAATTTTCAAAAAATTTCGCCAGCGTCTCCTTTACGCGGCTAGCACGATGCGACTACAAAATGCCTCTACAGGTCCCCAAATTTCAAAAGAAAACAAAATGCCAAGTGCCTAGATCAGAAAACCATCAAATTTCATAAGACAATTAAATACATACCATTTTGTTGGGTAATTCAAATTTATCTTCCGAAATAAAAAAAGACCAATTTATCCCTTGCTTTTAAACACTTGTATACTACTTAGCAATAATATCCAATCATAGACTTCAAAATCATTTTATTCATTTCTTTTACAAAATTTTCAATATTGTTTAACTTAAGCCATACGATGCACATATATCATCCGTACGCAATGCCAAATTCGATCTCACTCGATCACACAATTTCACTTCCGAATTAGTATCGTCCACCCGACTCCCTAGTGCGGACTCAGATCTGGTTTCTTGATCAAAAACCGTCATTCTCCTTGCATATCCATTTATTATGATAGAGAATTTCCAGAATCAATGAAAAATCCATTTCCAGGGTTCGCCTTCGAAAATAGAGTGAAAAATCCCAACTCGGATCGATATAACTATCTCGAAATTCTATGCTCGAATCTGAATCAAATCATTATGCGAATAAAATAATATACGTACATCCTACGTGTTTGTTTCCAATTGATTATTAGCTATATCAATTCTCCTTTATTCACATCTATTTTGATTTCCATTCACTTATTTACAATTTCTCATTTCACACACCTTATTAAACCTTCATTCATTAACTAACTTGGTATATTTTCACTACCAAATTTACTTTACGGATATCACCATCCTTTTCTTAAGTTCACTATAAATAGTTTATAAACTTCTTATACTTATTTCACTTCACCACTTAAGCTTTCACATCTACTTTTATTTGACTTAAATTTTCAATTCCATTCTGAATTCAATTTATCTTCAATTCTTAATTTATTTCCAAATCAATTTAATATTGAATTCTTTTTACCTTATCTCAAACCATTTTTATTTCCAAACTTTTATTATTTTAGTCCATTTCGAATTAATTCTTCAACTTTACTTAACCCAATTCAAAATGAATTCCAGTACTTTAGTTTCAATTCTATTTACTTACCCATTTCACTTAATTGGTATATTTTACACATTTATTTTGACATAATTCAAATTTGAACATTATTCAAATGTTCTGTTTCGATTCCCATTTAGTTACACTAAATAAATTTGTTCATTCACCAATTTATTTTCCAACTTATAATTTTTTTTATTTAAAGTAACCATTTCACTTAGTCTACTTAGACTTTTTCTTTAAATTCACTTTTACTTAGATAGATTTAATTAAATTCCAATTTAATTCAAAATTTTAAACTTCTTTAAGTTTTCCGACTTATTTACACCCATTCACTAATTTATTCAATTTTTTTCATTTAATTGGTTTACTTTTCTAACTTATTTCATTTCCATACTTATTTTAATTTAACTCTTCTTAAGTTAAATTTCTATTCTAAACAAATTTCAATTTTTATAAGTTCCCAATCTCATTTATTATTCCATAGACATTTTTAGTTAAACTCCCAAAGTTTAATCGATTGCTTATATATTCAAAAACATTTTTGAAATCATATATATATATATATATATATATATATATATATATACCCAAACCAAATTATTCCTTGCATTCCAAAATCAAATCCAATTTTTGCAAACAAATACCAATTCAAAACATTTTGGCAGCAATTCCTCTATAGGAAACTCAAAAATGTACATCGATGATGCTGTAGTCATCACCGAAGTTATTTTCCAGCGACCAAACTGAGCTCAATGCTTTTATCTCTTTAAAACCCCTTCAAATATTTTTAAATTCCAAATCTCACCAGATTTCAAATCCAATTCAAAATATTTCCGAAAAATATCACCATTGTTCCTCCAAAATCTTTGAAAACCATTTCAAACCCAAAGGAATTTAAACTTTTTCCCAAAATTTCAATATTCAAATCCTTCCAGTCAATATTCAAACATTACTCTGGAATTTTATCTCATTTCAACTATAAATCACATTTATAATTCACATTTACAAATTCCATTCTATTATATGAATTTATTTCCTTATCCTTTGGTTATTACCTTAATTTCTTATTCAATTTCCATATAATAATGTTAGTAGTTTAATATTATCACTTCCTACAACTACGCAACCATATATAGCTATAATAATTTACAAAAATTATTTCTTTTATATACAAAAATAATTTGCTCAATGTTATTTCATTTACCCTATCTAAATCAATGCTACGTCGAGTTGTTCTGTTCAAGTGTCTAGAGATCCCTATCAATAACGTTAATTACTCATATTGACCAGAATCCATAAGCCACTCAACAAAGCAATCGATACAGTATCAAACAATTTTATATTCACTAACAAATACACGCTTATATCTATTAATACACTCAACCTCATTCTAGAGTACTACGGACTCTATTTCTAATGAGAAATCCCCACCAGAGCCAAGGTTCTCGCTTAACCTCGCTTTGATACCGAATGTCACGTCTCGATTTTTCGACGCCCTAAAATCGGCATCAATATGTCCACTATATCAAATGATGAACAATCGAGTGCCGAAAAACCAGCCCGTAAGGGAAAGAAGAAGGAGGTAGAAGAAGATAAAAACAAAACAACATCAAAATCTCACAAACGCAGCGGAACAATATATAATAGATAAATGACCGATCTTTATACAAAAAGAACTATATTTGTTTTATACATTACATCATTAGAGTACAACACCATCAATAGCAAAATATAGGACAATTATATTAACTTGTCCCCACAAAGCTGAACATAAAGAAACCATACACAGTGGAAAAAGGGCAGGTACGTGTGATACATCTCGCCATCCAACACATCCCCTAAACTCCTTAGCAGTCCATCCAAAATCTGTACTCTATAATACTCGGTCTGATCCGAACATTATAGTGAAATAACACTCGAGTCAGTCTGGAATACCAGCGTGAGAAAATACACCCAATTGGATTATTAAAGTTTCAAAATCCTTTGAAATCAAAGGTATCTCGTAAGACCACGCCACAAATAAACATGTAGAGGTTTTACCTTACGATAACCAAAACATTTTTATCAAATCCGTCTGATATTATAATAGTGTCTATAGAAAGTAAAATAGAATCTAGATGAAATGCTTGCGTCTCACATTTCAGCAATAGTTGGGCACAATCAAAATCGTACAGGCGCTTATTGGAGATTAGATTCCATACAATGGCAGGGCTACTGGGGTACCGCCCGTCACTATACCTGGTCTAGATCAGCGTATCGAGGATCCCCCTTGATCCCTTGCAACACAAGACCGGAGCTACCCCTTACTGGATAGTCCGAATAAGATCACCCTGTGGTTGGGATCAGCAACCGCCCACACAGCCGAATAAAAGGGACATCTAGACAGGGATGACCTTACCCTAATTGGTTGTTAGCCACTTAGCCTTGCTGCACCTCCCCCGTTTTAGCCATTCCTGATTGATGAGGCTCGAGGCTATGCGTTACCTTTTTAGCACATATTCACTTAGAATGCTCATCTTCCTCCTGATGATGTTCAGATAGCATTCATCCATACAAGTCCGTTCCCAGTTTGAACGGAACCGAAGGCACTACTCCTACTACATTCATTTTGGAATCACCCTCAGGATTAGTAGCGATTAGCCCTTGCACTTCACTGCTCCACCTTCGACTCCAAGCTCTTGTCTTCATCACGAAAATGTACAAATCAGATCAAACTTGTTTTCGAGAAATTAATCCCGATCCCGGTCCCTTCAAAACGATCAGCGCATTGGCCAATATTGATAGTCGGTTATTTAACTATCATATAACATCCACAAACAACCATCAGGCCTTAATAATTTCCCAAATTAGTTACTCCAAAATATTTTTGCAATATATTTTTCTACACTTTAACCTTTTGAAAATAGTTTTCAAATCACTTTTTTTCTCGTAGAATAAATTCCCACCCAATTATTTTATTTCCATCGAAAATCACCAAGTCTTAATACTTTATATTTTTAAATAATTTACATCACTTTATACAAAAATATATAGTTTAAAACACTTAAAATAAAAACTACTTAAAAACATTTTATTTAAAATACTAATTATGAAATTTTGTAATAATTTCTCTTGTAAAACTTAAGCCAAACTAATTTCAAAATAAACTATTAGATAGAGTATAGATATTTAATAACCAATTTTTAAATCAAATACTACTTAAACCTTCAAAATACTTTACTTATATAATTAACTTAATAAATATTTACTTTTAAAAAATTTAAACCACTAAATAATGATTTCTTTCTAAAACATTCTTTTGAAACCACTTTAAAATCTCTAACTTATACTTGAAAGTCTTTCTTTGAAAATATACTTGGATTTTTAGAGAAATACACTTTCCATTCCAAATAGTCCATTTAATCAGTTAATAAATCCTTCTCGATTTATCCTAATTTAATTTACGTCTCAAACCCGTAAATTTCTTTCCCACACCTATAAAAATATAACCACTTTTTATTTTTAAAACACATTTCCATCTCCTTATAATCACTTTTAAAAATATATACTTAAATTATTTACATTAAGGCTACTAAAATTACTTAAATAAAAATAATACTTAAGAAATTTATAAGAGTTTCTTAATTAAACTTAAACCAAAATTTCCTTTTAATATAAAGTTATTATATCAAATATTTATGTTAAAATTCCCTTTTTAAAAATCATAATACTAATTTACCTTTAAAAACAATTAACTACCATAATTAACTTAAAAATATATTTACTTTTCTCTTATTATAAATTTTCTAAAACATGCTAAGAAAACATTTCTAAATTTCTAGTTTATACTTTGAAATCTTTTCTTTAAAAATATACCTAGTTTTCCAGGAAAAATAAACTTTCCAACTTTTAAAAATAAAATCACCTTTTATTTTTAAAATGAATTGCACCCTTTTCTTATATATTTCACCGAAATCTATACTTTCAAATTTATCCACTGATAAATATTCCACTTAGTTTATGAACCAATTTACAAATTTCCATTTCTCCTTTTCCTTTAAATCATAATTTCCAAAGCACTAAATCGATTTCTTGGTTTTAAATTCCCTTTAAAATTTATTACTCATTTATCCAATTCCCAATAATTATTTACTTTAGAATTTCCTTTTCGTTTCCTTTAAAAATCCAAACTTTATATATATATATATATATATATATATATATATATGTTCCATTTCTTAAAATACCCATGTATATTCAGCCAAGCATAGCATTCAATAAATTCAATCCCCAATATAATCAATATAATCTATCACAGATCATCAAATAAATCACATCACTGAACATAAAATAAATTCAACGTTTTTAGAAATCCAGTTGGATTCCTCCAACCTGTTTCCCTGCATCTACCGATGTTAGCACAATATAAAATACCAATCCCATTTCGAGGGGGATATCGTGGTATAAAGGGTCATCCGTTATTATGCGGGGAACATAGGGTCTCATTCGCTACATAATGCGGGAATATCAATCACTCCAATATATATATATATATATGTGTGTGTGTGTGTGTATATATAGATATAATATACCACATCCAGACTGATAATAATTATCAATGCAATCAATAATAATTTATAATTTTGACTATTTAAATTATCCAGAAATCTATATGTGAGTGAGATTAACTCACCTTTGATTATATTAGCAAATCTGATCCAAACCAGCTTGATTCTCCATGATTTTAGACCTTGTATAAACATTATAGGATTTGTTAATATTTAAACTATTGAATAATTAATTTCCATTTAATAGATTGAATTAACTAATTATTAAATTTAAAATTAAATTTCCCTTAATAAATTATTTTTAGTAACTATAATAACTAAGTAAATTTATTAAATAAATTAATCACCTAAATACATTTTTATCTTTGAAACTTCATATATATACTTATAAAAATAGATTCCAAAGATTCAACTTTTATAAAATCTCTACAATATCTTAAAATTTCTATATCTTCCCAAAATTATATATATATATATATATATATATTCTGTTTTAAATTATAACATGCATATGCATATATATATTTATTTATTAAATCAAAAACAAAATTATTTTATACCTTACTGAAATAATTTCTTTCTAACATATATATATATATATATATATATATATTAAAACAGAAATGGTTTTGTAAAAACTACTGTTATATTTTTCAAAATCTTCCTAATATATCTATGTATGTATATATTAAATAAACTCTAATATTGGAAGAAATCGATTCGATACCTCACTGACTGCAGCTCGATGCAACTTCGACTCCATCACTAACAGAGGCCCCTCTTCGAACGAACGAAACCGTCCCCTTCGACTGAGAGCAGGTCGCTGCGACCCATCATCGCCGACGTCGAAGTCGTCGATTCCCAGATCGAGATTGCCCCGATGCTTCGACCACTACCTAAATGAGTCGCACCTTACATCGAGTCAAAGGCGACTGCATGCCAAAAACCCCATGCTAGAGAACCTCAATTTGACCGTCGACCTTCTCCCTAGCACCCCGGTCCAGCCATCGCGACCTTGTCTCGACGAGTTCATCGAACTCGATTCCGATTCCGAACAAAAGGGAGATGAGAGGACTAGAGACACTTCATTTTTTGATTTGGGTTTCGAACTCTAGAGGGAAAGGAAAGGAAATCTCATTTTAATTTTCCTTGTTAGTAGTGGATTTGATTTTGAAGAAGATAAGAAAGCCATTTTATATATTTTGTTTCCTTCCTGGCTTTGAATTGATGTGTTGTGACGACCCAAAATTTCTAGATATTTGAAATTGGAATATTTAATTGATTTTAAATATTTAAGAGTTAATTTTTAACTTGAATTTCAAATATCACTATTTATTTGGTAATTAAATTATTGAATTTAATTATTAGAAGTTGGGTAAAATACTAAATCTTGAGTTTAAGCTGGTTAAAAATATTTTGATGGCTTATAAAATTTATACTGATTTTACTGGAGATAGTAGAAGTGTTAAATTTGATAACATGTTTCGTTTCCAACGCCATCTGTCCCTCATGCCTTGTTCCTTTTTTTTTGTTTTTTCTTTTTGTTAATCAAACCCAATAACAATGTCCTCTTCGGCTCAAATTCTTTTCAAATCAAATTGAATGCTCAAGAAAAATCTATGGCCATAAAAAAAGAGATCTCGAACCAAATTCAAATCAGGGGGGTCGTGATTCTTTGTCACGCACGGTGAAGTGAGGCTCAGGTTCGCATTGGTGTCGAACTGGTGCTCTGTTGTGCTGCGCTCAGGGGAAAGGCTTGTTTAGGGTGCGTTGTATGGCGCGACAACAGTTTCGAAGTCGACGTGGGGATTAGCTCGAATTCGAGGACCAAGGTGTGGTCTAGTGATAATGGCATACGCTTAGGAAGACGTGCTACTGACAGGATGATGGCATCTACGATCGAAGGGGGAAGATTTAGCTCGATGTATTTTGCGAGGTATCCTGTTGTTTATTACTTCTGTATTGTTTTGGTTCTGGGATTTTACATTATATATTTATAAATATATATGAGCCTTATATGTATAAATGCAAAGAAAGAATTTTGGAAACTAGATTTTTTTAATATATATATCTATATTCGAAAAGAAGAGTTTTTATAGTTTATGAGATTACTGTTTTTTAGATTAAAATATCAATTCAATACGACAATTTGCTATTTTAAAAAAAATGAAAAAATAATATATATATTTTTAGTATAAACAGTTTAAACAAAATATGTATATAAAGAAAAGGATTTTAAAAAATAGTAGTAAGAACCTTTAGTGTTGGAAGTTTTCAACTCTCTATAGATTATTGTTTTAGTATATATGTAGTTTCAAAGATAAAATTACTTATACATATATTAAACCTCCTAATTGATTTTAGAAAAATGTATTATAGTAATTTACTCATTTTAATAAAATTTTAAATTATTTTAGCTGGTAGGGATTATTTATTAAAGGAAAATTAGTTTACAAATTTAATTATTAGTTTATAAATTTAATTAATAAATGGTAATTGATTATTCGGTTATTTCGACTATTAATAAAACTATATAATTAAATTTGTTAAATGGTAATCAATTGTGTGGTTAGTTCAAATATTAATAAAATCATCTAATGTTTATCAAGGTCAGAAAAACCATGAACCGAGTCAGGATTGGAGTGGATTGCAAAAATCAAAGGTGTATTAATCCCACTCATTTGGAATTCCATTTAAATTTAAATAGTTAAATTTAAATATTTGGTTGAATGATTGAATTGATTGAATGTGGTATATTATATAGTAGTATATAGTATATATTGGAGTGATTGATTTCCCGCATTATATAGCGGATGAGACCCTATGCGTCGCATAATAGCAGATGAGATAATATAACCCCATATACCACGGTATTCCACCTCGAAGTGGAATAGGTATTTTATACTATGCTAACATCTGTGGATGTAGGGTAACAGATTGGAGGGATCCAACTGGATTCCTCAAATTTATTTAGATTATTTTAATATTCTGTGATATGGTGTATTTGATAATCTGTGATAGACTGCATTGGTAACTGGAAATGATGGATGATATGTTTGATTGAAAATATTTGGGTATACTGTGTTATGAAAAATATATAGATTGGATTTTTGAAAAATAATTAAAAAAGAGAATTTTTAAGTAAAACAATTATAGAGAATTTGAATAAAATAAAGAATGAATTGGAAAGGAATAAAAGTGATTTTTAAAATTCTAATAAATAAATTCCTAGTATGGGAAAGGAGATTTTGAATAAAAAGGGAAATAATGAATTTTAAACTTAAGTGATATTATTTAAAGGAATAAAGAATTTATTTTAAAAATTCAAGGTTTAAATTTATTGGAAAGGATAAAGAAGGAATTTTGAAAAATATGAAATTGGTACTTTTCAGTTAAAAATATTTTTAAATCATAATTAAGATGTAAACTCTGAAGTTAATGGATTTTGAAATAAATTGAGTAAGTAAAGTAATTTATTTCAAAAAGTAGTAATTTGAAAATCGATTTGGAGATTGATAAAGTGTTTTGAAACTGTGATTTAAAAGAAGTGAGACTGTAGAATTTATAAACTGGTTATATAAAGTGAAATAGATATCAGTGATATTTGAAAGTATAAATTTCACGACGGAAATTTATAAAGGAATGGTTAATTTGTTTTAAAAATAAATAGAGGTTTTTTTAAAAAAAAAGATGTAATAAACCGGGATTTTGGAGATTACTGTTAATATTAAATTGTAATGAAAATTATAATTTAATATTATGTTTAAAAATGAATTGGATAATAAAATGAGGGATTATATTATTTATTTTATATATAAACAATACCTTGATGAATATAATTTGGGATTTGAAATTTAAATAAGTCATATTATTTTATTTAAAGCCCGTTTCAACGTTTGATTGTTGAAAAAAAAAGTGTAAATGAATGAAATAAAGTTTGAAAAACTTTATTTGTGGATTTGGATTGAAAATAAATAATTGTGATGGTTTAATTTTAGTTAATTAGTAATATTGGAAATTTATTCCAATGTTAGCCTTATATTGTGAAATAAAAGGAATAATATGAAGAAAATAAAATTTAGAAGTGTAATTAGGCTTTGAATGATGTATTAATGTTATAAAAATGTTAAAACATTTTAATACACTTCATTAGACTTAAAAAATAAATTTTATTTGGTTGAAATGGATGAAAACAATGATTTTTCACTAAAATGGAAACATTGGTAAATATTGTTAGAAAAATTTATATGGGGAAAATAATATTTTAATTGAAAATTTAAAATTTTGATATCACTAACATGTTCCCTTTATTAAAACATGAACAATGCAACTTATTTCATGTGATTTGGAAATTTTATGCAAAAGTTATGTGCAAATTACTAAAACACATATGCATATTTACTCTAAATATTTTCTAAGTGTGAGAATTGGGCTTATAGGGTTATTTTGTTACCACAAACCCAATTTCTAGAATGTTTAAAGCGATATACATTCATTTATCTTTGATTATTTTTTCATTTAAACACTTTTCTTCTAAAAACTTCAATATTCTAATCAATGACCTCCATAGAAAGAGAAAATCAATGGCTTCCTTCTTATAAATCAATTTCACACATAATCTCTGCAAATTAAGGAAATAAATCAATCAAATAGAGATATAAGAGAAAGTTAATCTCCAATCTAATCTATCTTAGAATCTATGTAAACTCTAGAATGGTTTTCTATAAATTTTGTTTTGATCAATTGCTTTTTTGCATGTACTGTATTTTTCTATTTTCAGATGTTTAGGGCTCCAATTTTGTGTTAAAGGTTCAATCTTACTTGCAAATCCTCGCTTATTCACTGCAAATCAAAAGGTAAGTGTAAAAGCTTGCAAATGGTAGCCAAAATCAAAGTTTTGAGTTGAATTTTCGTATTAATAAGGTTATGTTTCGTCTTTGTTATTTTCTGTTTTCTGTCGCCACATTGTTTTGGCCATAACTTTCTTATTACCTATCGGAATTTAGAAATTTTTGAAATTCTGGAAACCTTATGATTTAGGATATAACTTTAATATTTTGAATTTTGAGTATTTATGATGTTTATATGGTGAAGAATCCATATTTTTGTGACTGTCCTGTCATTGACAGAGAGTGTTTATATATTCACCTGGAAAGTAATTTGATCATAAATTTCTTGTTACCTATCGGAATTTAGAAAATTTTGAAGTTCTAGAAACCTTATGATTTAGGATATAACTTTCATGTTTTGAGTTTTCTGTAATTTTGAAGTTAGCATGTCAAAATCTAATTTTTCTACTGCTAACCCGAGAGCAAAACCAATATTTGCTCTGTCCTTGAAGCTGAAATGAAATTGGCCATAACTTTTTCGTTTCTTAACCGATTTTGATAATTTTAGATGTTTCGGAAAGAATAAATCATGTGTTACAACTTTCATCTTTTGAGGTTTCTATAATTTTCAGGTTAGCTATGTCAAAATCTAATTTTTCTACTGCTAACCCAAGAGCAAAATCAATATTTTCTCTGTGTTTGAAACCGAAACGAATTTGACCATAACTTCTTCGTTTCTTAACCAAATTTGATAATTTTGGATGTTTAGAAAATCTTAGGTCATGTGCTACATGTTTTATTCATTGTATTTTCTAGAATTTTGAAGTTTTCTTGGTTATAATTATGGTTGTATGTGGCTGTCCTGAGAGCAAAATGACAGCAACAACAATCGTTGACCTTAGATTGTATTCGCTCGTTTTTGCTCTCATTCTCTTCGGTTTTGATGATGCTTTTGAGATAGTTTGAGAGCTATGATGCCTACCAATAGGCTAGCTATATTTGGAGAATTTGAAATTCAAATTTAAATGGACTTTGAATTGATTTTGGGTTAGATTTGAATTGAATTCGTATTGAATTCAAGTTATCTGTTTTGAGATATCCCTCTTAGTTTCATTGCTTTTGAGAACGATTTTCACTAAACCATTTTTGAAATACATGGACATTTCAAATTATTATTACATAGTATTTTTTTAATTATTTTTCTAAATAAAGATAGATTCAATAGGTGGAACCGCAAATATGGAAATCCAGTCAAAAATCATCAATTGAAGAGCAAAATATCAAAGTTCTAGACAACTTCGAAAAACAGGAGATCATTTGCCACAAGTGTAATAAACCAGGTAATATCAAGCCAAAGTATCCTCAGATTCGACTCTGCCAAGGAAAGAAACCGAAAAGGAGAATTTTTGCAGCTACTTGGGATAAAAGTGATGAAGATGAAAATGAAAGCACTGGCAGTGAGAGTGAAAAAGAAAATCCGTGTCTTCAAGGAGAAATAACTAACGGTGATGATGATGAGAGAAGCGAGGTATCAAAACTTACTCATTCAGAATTACTTATATATTTTCATGAAGTAAATGGCTGTTTTGAACGACTTATGGAAAAGTACGCTAAAATCGAATCACAAAGAGATAGTTTGATAGAATTAAATAAACAGCTTAATCAATTGGTTAAAAACTATCAAAACAATAGCCCTAAGTGTGATAAGTGTCCATCACTTGAAGAAGAAATTAAAAAAACAGAAATTAAAATTTAATCACTTGAAAATAAAATTATGATTTTAAAAGAAAGTGAAAACACTATGAGAGAAAATTCTATTAAAAGGTGCATCTTGTTATAGAATGAAAATGAATCACTCAAAATACAAGTCCAACAATTGTCCACAACTTTACGAAAATTTTCCAAAGGAGAAAATCACTAAATATGCTATTAGGGAAACAAACTGTCAATATTGTTAGACCAGAACTTTGGTATACTCAATCTGAACATATTAGAAGTAAAATTGATGAAGTTGATTCCAAGTGCATGATTTGCGAAAAAACTAGACACAGTCACAATAATTGTTGGTATAGACCCAAACACATGAAAACCATACCAATTTGGGTTCCAAAAGGCACGAAAATATAATCCCTTAAAGTCAAACAAATTTAGGTGCCAAAAGGAACAAATATAGAATTTTTGGGTCTACACAAACATATTTTTCAGAATCTTTTGACACTAACAATCATGGACCTACAAAACAATTAGGTCACTAAATTTATTTCTTACATAGGTATGTTGGCAGGCTAAGGAACAACAACAATAGTACCTGGATTCTGGTTGTTCCAGGCACATGACAGGCGACAAATCAAAGTTTCTTATCCTAGAGAAGTACAAAGATAGCAGAGTCACAATGGGTAACAATGACAAATGTAAAATTATCGATAAAGGTAAAGTAGGTAATAGTACATTTACCTTAAATGATGTATTATATGTTAAAAATCTTCATTATAATCTAATTTCAATCAGCCAGTTATGTGATAAGAGAATGAATGTTATTTTTGACTCTGACTTGTGCAAAATTGTTGGCCAATCATCAAAAGAAATTATTTTCAGGTAAAAGGAAAGGTAATATATACTCTATATCTTTTAATGATCTCACTCTTTCAAAATGTCTGATAGATAAGGATGTGGAAGTCAATTTGTGGCATAGATGATTAGGACATGCTAGCATGAATCTGTTAAACGAATTAAAAAGAAAAGATTTGGTAAGAGGTTTGCCATCACATGATTTCAAAACGGAAAAACTATGTAAAGTAGGTACTATGGGAAAACATAATAAATCATCTTTTCATGCCAAGAACACTGTAAGTACTTCTAGAATCCTCAAACTAGTTCATATGGATTTGTTTGGACCTAACAATATTGCAAGTTTAGGTGGTAAGAAATATTGTTTTGTATTGGTTGATGCTTACTTAAGATACGCGTGGGTATACTTCTTAGCGAAAAAATCAGAAACTTTCTAATACTTCACTAAATTCACAAAATTAGTTCAAAATGAAAAAGGAGTTTCTATCATTTCGCTAAGAAGTGATCATGATGGAGAATTTGAAAATTATGAATTTAAAATGTTTCATGATGAAAATAGATTTAAACATGAATTCTTTGCCCCACGTACTCCACAACAAAACGGGGTAGTCGAGAGAAAGAATTGAACCTCATAAGAGTTGGCTAGATCTACGATAAACGAGTATAAACTATCCTTGTCCTTTTGGGCAGAGCTAGTAAATACAGCTTGTTATGTAATGAATAGAGTCATGATTAGGCCGATTCTTGAGAAAACACCATATGAACTATGGTTCGACAAAAAACCAAACATTGCATATTTCATGGTTTTTGGTTGTCCGTGTTTTATTCTTAATATAGGTGATCAATTGGGAAAATTTGAGCCAAAAGCTGACAAAGGCATGCTCATGAGATACTCGTCCAGAAGCATAGCCTATAGAGTATACAACAGAAGGACAAGAACAATCATGGAGTCAATCCATGTGAAATTTGATGAACGTATTGATGATCAAAACAAGGAAACAATCAAAAGCAATGTTGAAGAGGAGAACGAAAAAGATGAAAATGAAAGACCAAAAGAAACTACAACCACAAAAGAAGTCCAAAGAAATCTAGATCTAGAGAGATTGAAATTCAAAATAGATCATCCTCCAGAATTGGTAATAGGAAATCCTATCCCAGGTATTCAAACTCGTTCCTCCTTCATAAATTTGTGTGATCTGTGTCTATACAATGGATTTATTTCAAAAATTGAACCCAAAGACATAAATACAGATCTTAATGATAAAATTGGTTTCTGGCTATGCAAGAAGTGTTAAATCAATTTGAGCAAAATGATGTTTAGACTCTAGAACCTAGACCTAATGGTTATCCAGTCGTAGGAACAAAATGGATTTTTAAAAATATATTTGATGACCCTGGAATGTGATTAGGAATAAAGCTAGGTTAGTTGCTAAAGGTTATAATCAAATTGAAGATTGATTTGATGAAACTATTGCACCAATAGCAAGACTAGAATCCATTAGGATATTGTTAGCTTTTGCTTGCTATAAAGGATTTAAACTAAGACAAATAGATATTAAAAGTTCTTTTCTTAATGGAATTTTGAAGGAAGATGTATTTTTTAAACAACCAGAAGGTTTTGAAAGTCATGAATACCCTAACCATTTATATAAACTTAAGAAAGCACTATATGGATTAAAACAAGGCCCTAGAGCTTGGTATGAATGTCTTAGCACTTATCTCCTTGAAAATGGGTTCAAAAAGGGCTGTGTAAACACCACATTATTTCTATGCATGAAAATGATGATCTTTTGATTGTTCAAATATATGTTGATGACATTGTTTATGGTGTCACTAACAACTTGTTTATGAGAAATTTGAAAAGGTCATGCGGGAAAGTTTGAAATGAGCTTGGTTGGAAAGTTAAAATTCTTTTTAGGATTTCAAATCAAACAAAGCGATAAAGGTACATTCATCTCTCAAACAAAATATATTAGAGAACTTATCGACAAATTAGGATTGAAAGATGCTAAACCTGTAAAAACTCCCATAAGCACAACTATTAAACTTGACAAGGATGAAAAAGGCAAGGCAGTTGATCAAAAGAAATATCGAGGTATGATTGGATCACTTCTTTATCTTACTGCTTCTAGACCTGACATTATGTTCGCTGTCTGTTTATGTGTACTATTTCAATCAAATCCAAAAGAATTTCATTTACAGGCTGTCAAAAGGATTATAAGATATCTATTGCACACCCCATGTTTTGGTCTATGGTATCCAACTAATGGTAACTTTGAATTAAAAGGATATTCAGATGTAGACTATGCTAGAAGTCTAGCTGATAGAAAAAGTACTAGTGGAACATGTTTTATGTTAGGACGTTCGTTAATTGCACGGTCAAGTCGAAAACAGAATTGTATTGCATTATCCACCACTGAGGCAGAATATATTGCTCTAAGCGGTTGCTCTGCTTAAATTTTATCGATGATATAAACTTTGCAAGACTATGATCTAAATTTTAAAAAAATTCCACTTATGTGTGATAGCAAAAGTGCAATAGATCTTAAAAATAATCCTGTACCGCATTCTCGCACCAAGCATATAGATGATAGACATCATTTCATTAGAGATCACATATCCAAACAAAAAAAATATTTGCATAAATTTCATTCCAACTGATTCTCAGTTGGCAGACACTACAAAACCTCTTCTAGAAAATAGTTTTTGTCAACTTCGTCTCAGTTTAGGTATTTTAAATTTTGATTTGATTTTTTTGATCTTAAATGCCTATTTGATAAATCTAACTCCCTATTGATTACCGAAAAGATAAATAGTGAATTAAAAAGTGATGAGTGTTGATATTAATCATATAATATGACTTGAGACAGTATATTTAGTAAATTTCTTTAAAAATTTAAACAAGATCTATAATAACTTTTGTTGGTGAAAATTCCATGACCATCTCTATTTCTGTCATATTTCTAACAACCATCACTCATCAGAACCCAATATAGCATGTCAAAATGTGGTATTTTAAACAGGAAATTATTCGTTTTTATTTTATTTATTTTTTTATAATTAGAACATCCAAAGTATTCACTCTCGTTTAAAAGTCCTCATGGTTATACATGGGTGAATTACTTGGAATATATGTTTATATACTTTCATGCTTATTTAAAAGTCCTTATGTTTATGCATATATGAAACACATATCAAATTTATTATTAAATAGACAACTTGATTCTAATCCCATTAAAAAGTACTCACGGTTATGCGTGGTTAAAAGATGCTTGAAATTCATTTTTTTTATAAATATTGGGAATACTACTAATCTCATCTAAAAGTCCTAACGGTTATGCATGGTTAGTAAATATTCAAATTCCTGATATAAATATACCATAAATAGACACGACTATATGGTTCTATATGCCAACATTATCCCTATCACTCTAAAGTGGAATATGCGCCGAACAAAGTATTTATGATTTTTGTTTGATTTTTATTGAAATTTAATATTTATACTCGATTGGGTACTGATGTTGTATTAATATCTATCACTCTATCTCTATTTTTCTAATACTATTACTCTTTTACTAATAACAAAAGGGGGAGAGAAAAGTTAAGATTTTGGCAAATAAAGGTCAAATATTTTATTTTTTTATTTGCATATTACCATCTAGGTTCATTTTGCATATTCTTATTTATTTTCGTGCATATGTGAAGGGGGAGCTTGGTTGTAGGGGGAGCATTCAAATAGGAAGAGCAAATAGATTTCATCAATGACCAAATATATTTGATAAATTCAAAACCTTAATATATGTTTGTTATCATCAAAAGAGGGAGATTGTTGAATGTACTGGTATATGATTTTTTTATGATAATAAACATATATATATAAATGTATTTGTTATTGTACTATCTTATTTTTCATGTAATTAAATAAATATATGTTGAATAAAATAAATAATATAGAATTTAAATTCAAACTAATATTTTATTCAAACTAATATTTTAATACAATTTTAAATAGTACAAATTTGAGCTCTCACTACATATATATATTTTCAGTTACAATACAATTTCGATTACATCACAAATTTTACTTTACAATGTTCCCCTCACTACATATCACTCATTCACTCGTATTTTATCTTCAACTTTATTCCAGCCTGTATCCAACATACGAATTATCTGCAAAATAAACACCTACACGGTAAAATTGAAAAGGAAATATTTTGTAGTTCACAACAAAAGTGTGTTCTTGAAAATGTTATTTGCCTCAGTTATTTGGGTTGTTCATCATTTATTTCTTTTGAATTCATCTTACATGAATAGCTTGTAACATGCACAGTGTATCACTGTACATGTGACAAGGCTGTGCACATCGATATACAATTGATAAAACTGCAGGGCAGGTGAACATAAGTTCAAACCCAACCAAATGGTGGATTCAACTCAGGTGCAATACAAAAAAAAATAGAATGGCCAGGCTTACGAGTTCAAGTGCATAAGCAGACAACGTCACATAAATAGCCCAAACATGAAATCAGTCTCACACGGATCAAACACATGAAAAAAGGCATTAGGAAACAACGTGCACCAATAACAGTTCAAGAATGAACCAGTGAAAACACACATGATCACAGTGACACTCAACATATGCATATGGTCAGACACAAGGCAACGCATGATGAAATACAATAGAACAGCGACTAACTGGCCAGAGCTACAAACTTATATGTATGCATATATGCAATTATATACATACACATAATAGCACAAGTATGTAGGCAACTAGATGCATGAACAAAGACCAATGAAAACTACATACATATGAAACAGAGATGAATGCATATACTTGAAACCAGAATTGATGCAATTTTCACATGCACACATAGATACATACATACATACATACATATATATGTATGTATGTATGTATGTATGTATGTATGTATGTATGTATGTATGTATGTACATGGAAATACCCAGTGAAATAGTTTCAAGCAAGGGAGCAGTTACCTCAATGGACCAGAAACATCAACACAGCCTCAACTGACCATAACAAACTTCACATCTACAACAAGTACCATCAAAGAGTTGAACCATAAAAAGAAATAGAGCAATCAAAGTCAACATGAATACAACCATCCAGATGAACACAAATGACTCAACACGCTTACATACGCAAAGTAGGGAGAACAGACCAGACCAAACAAGACCATCAATAGTAAAAGAAACTGACCCAGATTAGAATGGACCAACCATGTGCAACCATTCAAACCAGACTCAGGTGAACTATTAATGTATAACATGAGTGTGCAGATCAACACACATCAATGCAGACAAGGCAATGAACAAAACAAAGCAGCTATACACATGTATACATATATATACACGCGGTGATAACCAGAACAGTTCAGTTACAGATCCAACCAAACATATGTTCAACCAAGTGTATCAACACCCCAAGTATAAAGCAGTTTATGTCAATGCAAGTGGACAGTGCAACCAAGTGCAGGCATTCAAGTATTCAACCATACTAAGGCAACAACAAGCATGAAGATATACAACAGAGAAGACTACAACATAATGAAGTTTACATGAAGTCCCAAATTAACATAAGTACAAACCAACATAGCAAAAAAAGAGTTCGAATGAGTCAGACGTGTTTTAAATATCTTCGAACTTAAATGATGAAGTCAATTTTTATCTCACGAATTAACCAAGTCAATTCTCACAAGAATTCGAAGTTTTGAAGTCACAGAAGAAATGAACGAGAAACAAATTATAATGCCAGAAAAGAACGAAACCTAATCCCACCGAGTATGACTTAAACAAATCAGTACAATCACAAGTATTCAAGCAAAATCGAACGACCAAATAAAATTAGCTGAAGAATTCAAATCAAAAATACGAACGAAAATTAAGGGATTCGCTCCATATATAACCCAAAATCATCATCGGCAAATGAATCAATCGAATTCAAGCATAACAACGATAGTAAATAAAGGCAATTCATGTACCAGTTCAAATCACTCATTCGAACTCGCTAACTGAAGAAACCACATGCAATCATAAGCAAAGAGTCGACTAACGAAGCCAATCAAAACAACACAATCTCTTCAATCGATCGATTATCAAGCGGCATCTTCAATTTGGAACAAACCCTAAATTCAGAAGCAAAAGAGAAACGAAAAAGACTGGTTGAAGTATACAGAAGGAAAAGGGAGATGTTCTCTTTTATTAATAATTGGGCTGGTGTTTTTTTTATTTTGGGCTTTAATTTTATAACTAGGGTTTTGTTATTTAGTTTTTATTTCATTTTGAAATTTTCTTTTAAACTTTTGCAAAATTCTAGTCGTGTGACTAGCTTACGAACTACGGTGGTGTAGTTCGAGAATTCGTAACTCAGTGGCTGAGTTGTGGCAGAATTTTGAGCGTAGAATTAGGTTAGACGTTAGCGGGTGCCACTAGTTTACATGTGTAAGCATTTGACTACTTAATTTCTGCTAGAAACCTTGGAGCCAGCACATAGGTAGGGTTTTGTCGAAGCTGGGTAAATCTGTGTTGTTCTATTTTTTCTTTTATTATTTTTCTATTATCTGTCCTATAATTATTTTATATATTTTTGCATTAATTATTATTGTTATTCGTATCACCCCATTCACCCCCTTCTAAGGGGAAATCGATCCTACAAATAGGGTTTCAATCCATATAAACCAAACCCATATCATCATCGATAAAGTATCGAGCTCAAGTTCAAGAAAATCAACAGAGAAATAAAGTATATAACCACGTACCGATTTTATTCTATTCGAACTCGATCTTGAAGCGGCCACAAAGCAAGTCAAAGAACACCGATTAAAGCAGTAGGCTAATTGAGGAACGAAAGCATCAAGCGAACAATTTGAACTTTTATTTCAAGGCGGCAGCTTCAACTGAAAAACCCTAATTCTAGAATCACAAAGAAACAAGGCAGCGTGAAGGAAGCAACGAAAAGGGAAATCACGTTTATACTTTTATTTGGACCGCATCTTCTTATTAGGCAGTATAATTTTACATTGGGGTTTTAATTGTTTTTAGTTATTTTGTTTGTTTTTATTGTTTATTTAAATCAGATTCTAGTTTAACTAGGTTATGAAGTACGGTTTTGTAGTTCGAGAATTCGCAACTCAAGGGCTGAGTTGTGGCAGGGTTTTGAGCTTAGAGTTAGGTTAATCAAATTAGTGGGTATTGTGAGTTTTTGCATGTTTTTAAGCGTCTGATTACTTAACTTCAAGTAGAAACCTTGGGGCAGCATGTAGGCAGGTTTTTGCCAAAGCTGGGTAAATCTGTGTGTGATCTCTACTGCATTACTTTCTGTTTTTATTTTTGTAACAACCAGCTATTTCGTACCATTCAAATTGACAATAATCCACACATGTCAGACTTGAATGATGCAAAATAACAGATTGTAAATAAATTTGGAGCAAATAAAATCAAATACATAGAATCACAGACATGGAACAATCAGAATAACTCGCAGCGGAATATAAAATAACATAGTAGTTCATGAAGCTACTATAACAAAGTCTCAAAATAAATACATAATATCAGTCTAAAAACAACATAATAGAAATGCCAAATACAAAGAAGTTCACTAATACATGAGATAAACTAGAATAGTTGAACTGAAATAGATATATAAATATAGCTAGGCAGAATCTCCAGCAAAGACCAGCTCCAGAAAGAGAATTCAAAGCTGTGAATACTCAGGCTGACCCGAGCGTAAAGCAAATCACAAAACACTCGAGTCAGGACACATATATACTTATATAATGTAAACCAACTCAAGTGAACTGTAATAAAGATACAAGTAACTAAAAGGATGCCTGGACCGCCGATCCTCTAAGGATCCGTTAAACTATTTAGTATGTAGTAGCTATTATATAATGTCTACAGTAAAAAACTTACTTTAAAATAGCGTTAAGGAGTGACCCAATATTCCCCTTAACACATAATAGTCCCAGTAGTCCATCTAGTATCAGCGTATCTCCAGATCGGGAGACTACCCTAAATACTCCATGGGCTACGGGAGAAAAACAAACTCGTAGAAAAGGCTCGGTATGGTAGGTGACACGGCACACAAGGCAATGCCAGTGTAGATATACCAATTACACACACGGGCTGGCGGTAACGTAGCAGCCACTACGCCCACCCCGAACAACACTCCAAAATCAAGGGGTGCACCCAAATCAATCATAACAGTAATAGAACTGTAAAGGCCCGCAAATCCGTACCCCTTAGAGCTGGCCAAAACCACCACACTTCAGCTCAAAGTGGAACAAAAATACGAGTCTTCGGCTTTAAAGAAGAAAGAGGTAGAAGAAGAAGAACAAAAACAACATCAAAATCTCACATCGCAGCGGAATAAAATACAATAGGTAGAATACATATTTAAATACAAAGAATCTGTACTGTCATATATACATACATACCATATCAGAGTACATCAATCAGTCATACAGAGACAACTAATAATTGTCCATACACAGCGGAAATAATAGTCAAATACGGAAGTACGCTCTGTCGTCAGCTCGTCTCCTGAACTCCTTAGCTTTTAACCTGATCCTGTTTAACTCGGTCTGACCCGAGCATCATATAAAACAATACCCGAGTCAGTCTGGAAAACCAGCATGAGAAAATCACACTCAATTGGATTATTAAAGTTTCAAAAATCCTTTGAAAACAAAAACATCTCGTAAGACCACGCCACAAATAAACATGTCGGGTTTTTACCTTACGATAGCTAAAACATTTTTATTAAATTCGTCTGATGTTATAATAGTGTCTATAGAAAGTAAAATAAAATCTAGCTGAAATGCTTGCATATCACGTTTCAGTAATAGTTGGGCACAATCAAAACCGTACAGGCGCTTATTGGAGATTGGATTCCATACAATGGCAGGGCTACCGGGGTACCGCCCGTCACAGTACCTGGTCTAGATCAGAGTACCGAGGAGCCACCCTAACTCCCCTGCAACACAAGACCGGAACCATCCCTTACTGGACAGTCCCAAGCAAGATCACCCCGTGGTTGGCGCGACCAACCACCCACTAAGCCGAAATAAAAAGGACATCTAGACAGGGGAAACCTCGCTCTCCAGTGGGGGCTACCCACGAAGTCTTATTGCACCTCCCATATTTTAGCCATTCCCGATTGATGAGGCTTGAGGTTAAGCGTTACCTTTCAAGAATGCGTCCCACTTAGAATGCTCATCGTCCGCCTGACGATGTTCTGAAAGCATTCAATCCATACAAGTGGCTCTGGGTCTGGACAAACCGAATCACCGTCTTCAACTCTTCATGGTCTTCATTCGTAATCGTTCAAACCGGATCGAAGTGGCTTTCGGATAATTAAATCCGATCCCGGACTCTTCTAAACGATCAGCGCATTGTCCAATATTGATAGTCGGTTATTTAACTATCAATTCATCATTCACAAGCAACCATCAAATAATTTCTACAAATTATTTATCTCGAATATCTAATTAAGATATTATCTTCATATTTCAATGCCTTGAAATTACATTCAATTCACTCTATTTCTCGTGAAACCATTTAAGTCTTTGCCAACCATTTATAATATTTTCCCACTTCAATAGTTCTCAATAACTTGGAAAATATTTCTTTATCTCTTATTTCTTTCCTCAAAAATTATTTACTGTCTCATTTGTAAATTTTTCCAAAGCCATTTAGCTTATTAATATTTCAGGTTTCATTCCTGCTATTCTTGAGAATTTTATCTCACCTCGAAATTCACTAATCTTAAACTTGGGATGATACATGTTCTCATAACCACTATAAAATTTCCTCTAAAGATCTTATTCAAACTAATTACACTTGCTTTACTTCAAGAGGATTTATAATTGGATCTCCAAAACATTTTTGAAAATATCTTGACTTATAAAGTAAGAATAATGGTTTTATTTCAAATTATGGTTTAAGGTAAAAATTAAATATCAATGTTAAAATTCATATCCAGTTATTAATAAATTTTCAAAGCTGGTTTAGACAACTATAATTTATTATAATAAATACTAAGCATTAAAATAACTTTTCCGAAATATTCTAAATCTAGATAATAGTTCTTTACAACTTATATAGTATAGTAATTTTTTTTGAAAATATTCTTTAAAAACCAATTTATATTTTTAGAAAATCCAATATTCACTCATAAATTCCTCTTGACTATATTCTCATTTCTTATTTTCGGAAATATTCTACTATTTCCCTTTAAAACCAATTTTCATAACTCAAATTAAGTCCTTGCCATGACTTATCTCATTACGTATCCACCGATACTTTCTATCTCATTTATAAACTCCGTTTATAAATTTATAACTCCCTGAGTTTTCTTTTTCATTTATTTATAAAATAATTTATTCAAAAATCCTATTTTTATAATTTTATTCTTTAATACAATTTCATATTGTTCCTTAATAAAATTCCATTTCATCTCTTAATAAAGTTCTCTTATTCTTTTCTTAATAAAGTTTTGCTTTACTTCAAATCCATTCATCGGTTACAATATTTCTTCAAGTCTTTAATGTATAATTTACCTTTTTTTTCCGAACTCAACTTCAACCAATTTTAAGTATAACCCAAGTAATAAATATTTATTTTTATTTTTTTCTTGTTTTACTTTATTCTCAAAAGAAGTAGATCCAATTCCTAATTAAATATTCTTTTAATTTAAGTTTCACTTAACTTCTTTTAATTACATTATTTATGATATTTAAAAATTTCCAAGTTTCAATTTCCATGTTATTTATCACTTAATAGTTCAATTCACATGCAAATCCATATCAATATCATTCATCCTGCCATATAACAACAAATATATAATCAATAATATTTTTGAGGAATCCTGTTGGATCCCTCCAACCTGTTTCCCTGCACCCACAGATGTTAGCACAAAATAAAATATCAATTCCACTTCAATGTGGAATATTGCAGTATATGGGTTTATATTATCATCCGGTGAATAAATTATCCTAAATCAACCAAACACAACCAATGATTTAAATTTAACATTTAAATTTTATTTATGGCATCCAAATGAGTGAGAAAAATCTCACCTTTGCTTTTAAGTTGCAATCCTTTCCAATGTCGACTCGATTTTCCAACTTTTGACCTTATATAAACAATTATATGATTTTATTAATATTTGAACTGATCGAACAATTAATTTCCGTTTAAATAAATTTATCCTTTAACTCTAATAATTTGATTTTAACTAATGATCTATTTCAACAAATAATTAAATTTTAAACTAATTTTCCTTTATAAAAATCTTTTAGTACTAAAGTGACTAAGTAATTTAATTGAACGAAATTAATTACCTGAATAAATTATTCCCAGCAATTAAAATGGATATAGGTGTATATACTTTATTTCTCACTTAGGAATTACATATATATATATATATATATATGTTTATAAAAGTAAGCCATATAGATTTAAAAATCAAATTCTTATATATACATACATTTCTGTTTAAACCTCATATACATACATATATATATATATATATATATATATATATATCAAATTCTAATGAAAAAATAATATTTAATTCTTACAGGAATTATCCTATACTTTACTGTAAATTAATAATTCATTTACCAGTGTATATATATATAAGTATGTATATATCAATTTGAAGCCAGACTTGCTTTATTCCTTATTGTTAAGATCTTCCTAATCTACATATAGGTATACATAGATGTATTAAATTTTGAAATTACAAACATATATCCTTTACTGTAAAATATATATATTTAATCTATACGTATATATTTATTAAATTAAATAGCAGATAATTGTTATACCTCACTGCGCGCTCCATCGAGCATGAACCAGCCTCGACCCGTCCCCATCGACTCGCGAACACCACTGCGTTCCCCAAAAGCGACGCGGCCCCCAAACTCTCCCTTATCGAGATCAACAACACGACCTACCGATGACGCGCAACCCAAACCCAAGTCGACCACGAACTCCCAGCTCGCCTTCACCTCACGCGTCGACTTCACTTCGCCGAACCCTTCCCACGAAACGAAACCCCAAATTGATTTCGCGGCCACCAAATCCCAGCGCACGCGACCAGAGATTCCATCGAGAAAGAGAACAACCTGTCTTCGTTCATCCCACCGAGCTCGAATTTAAGTTTGGAAATGAGGAGAGAAGGCTTGCGATTTTTAAATGGAAAGAAATTTGTTCGGCCATTATCATTTGTTTTGTCTTTCGATTTGAAGGAATAAAAAAATGAAAAGGAAAAGAGACGCGACTTTTATGAGCGATGTAGGCG
The DNA here is from genome assembly GCA_030765085.1 of Allium cepa. Classification (NCBI taxonomy): domain Eukaryota; kingdom Viridiplantae; phylum Streptophyta; class Magnoliopsida; order Asparagales; family Amaryllidaceae; genus Allium; species Allium cepa. The sequence goes on along the minus strand of CM060944.1, from coordinate 496,986,560 downwards.
TATTGAAGAAGCTGAAGGAAATAATACGGCTGATGTGAAAAGAATTTGACAGGTGAAATGACGAGATATATTTAAATTTAAAACGATTAATAATTGTTTAAACGTTTCTATCTCGTACGGTCACACGGTAGCTCCGAAAATTACGAAATTTGAAATCCGGCAAAAATTCAATATTACGGATCCAACGGAACTGGTTTCGTCGAATTCCGAGACTGTGCCTCGGAAGGTTATTTTTTAAATGTCAATTTAAACGATACAGATTTAAAATTAAACAAACGACAGTTAAATTCAATTTTAATCCATCTATTGCTTCCAGTATTATCAATATAAATTTTATAAGCCGTTAAAATATTTTCAACAAGCTTACTATACCAGATTTTATATTTTACCCAATATCTAATTACTACTTTAATAATTAGTTAATTCAATAGGTCGTTATATTTTAAATTTTGAATTCTTTTTATTAAATAAAACAGCTTTCCACATTCAAAATCAAATTATAATTCAAATTAAATATTTAAATTCATTTTAAATATCGCAAATTAACTATTGAAAAAGCCGGGTTGTTACATTCCTCCCCCCTTAAAAGAATTTCGTCCTCGAAATTACTAACTCATAAGAATGTCCTAACCCGCTAACTATCTTTCCAAAACCAACCATTCAGCATCCTACCAAACTATCTTTTTAATAAAAGATGCATTACCCTTCTTATTAACTTTCCAAACGTTTCCCTAGTTTCAAACTATACTATTTGTTTAACCATTCAAGTTTCAATTTAAAATCAAATTTTGACTTATCAAAATTTTCTTAAAATTTTTCTAACACCTTAAGTTCCCGAAAATTTTTGCCAGCGTCTCCTTTGCGCGGCTAGCTCGGTACAACTACAAAATAGCTCTACGGCCTCCCAAAACCCAAAAGAAAACAAAAAGCCAAGTGGCTCGATCAAAATCCCAATCAATTTCCATATAGAAATTCAAACATATACCTTTTTGTCGAGCATTTCAAATTTATCTTCTGAAATCAAGATCAATTCTCTTTACCTTTATATTACCTGCATATCTTACACAGCAATATGTCCAATCACAATATACAAAACATTTTATCGACTTTCTTACAAATGTCAATATCTATTCATTCAAATATTATTTTAGATTATATTTGAAATATCAATTCCCAATTGAGAATGCATCATTTCTTACTTAAGTTAGTATAAGCATTTTATGTGTTTCTTATTATTTATTTTCATCTTACCACTTAGTTTGTATCTATTCTTATTCAAATTGATTTTTTTTCATTTCCATATGAATTCAATTTATCTTTCATTCTGAATATTTAAATTCTATTTTTCATTTATAACAAACTCATGTCATTATTTTAAATTAGTTTCATTCACTAATTTATTTCAATTTCCAATTTGAAAACGTTTATCGTTAACAAATTTTTTTAAAATTTCAAAAAATTTCTAACTCCCAAAATTTCCGAATTTTTTTGACAGAGCCCCTCTGTACGGAGGAGCTTTTGCAATTTGACAATAGATATAAATATATATACATCGACCCACACGGTCGGAAAAACCAAAAACAGTTCATATTTCCTAGTTTGTATTGCATAGGCGTACCTTGTTTAGCATTTTAAGCAAGCGGCGTATTTATTTAAGCATTTGCGCGTCCAAAATCTCGCCATACGGTCTTCCGGTACCTGTACTTCCTCAATTTAAACACATTAGCAACATATTTATGAAAATTATAACATTGTATTCATTTAAGCAACTACAACACATCAATAACATAAGCAATGCAATTTAAATAACTTCATAACAAATTTATATAGTTTCCAAACTAGTTCTATTTGTTTATAACCGACACAAATACCCTTTGCATTCAACTTTAAGTGGGTTACAACACATTTACTTATCTCCAATTCATAATTATGCCCAAACAAACCCATTTTCAATTTAATTGATTTCAAAAATCAATTTCTGCTTCTTAACAATTCAAAACCATATTTTATTAAGTTCGACAACCTCAACGCTAAAAATTTAACAATCATGTCCCAAATTTATATAAGTCATGCTTCATTGAATTTTAGACATAGGTTAATTTACTTCAAATTATTTAATTTTCATAACTTAAGTTTATTTCATTTGCCCAAAAATTCTTTCCCAATTTAATTTGATTTTATTTAAATCAAATCTCTTTCATTTACTTCTTAGCTCAACTAATTATTTCATTTAAAAATTTCAATTTCCATGTTCGATTCATTCTCGAACTTAATTAACTTATTACAAGACCATTTTCACTTTATTTATACACAATTGGATTTTGTTTGCACTTCTAACCATTTATATTTAATCCAATTTCATTTTATTTGCTAACCAATCCAAGTTGAATTTTATATTTATAATTCAAGGTCTCTTCCTCCCATTCACTTTAATTCACTCTCCACTTTTATTAATTTACCATTCAACTTTTATTTAACCAATTCAAAGTTTATCCACATATTCAAGTTACTAATTTATCCCAAATTAGTTTACTCCTAATTTATAATTCAATACTTGATTTTTAGCTTCAAAAATTTCTTCATTAAATTTCTTTGGTTCAATTCTATTTTGTTATTCAGGTTCGGATTTCTATTCATTTCCCAAATTCAAACAATTCTATTTGACTTATTTATTCCATCTTAATTTTATAAGTCACACTTCTTATTTATCTTCACACTTTCATTTATTTACAATTAACCACATTCCCATTTTATTTTAATTCAGGTTTATACATTTTTACTTAGCCAAGTGAGAGTTTTATTACAATATCATCTATACCTCAATTTAATCCATCTTTATTCAACTTCAAACATTAACTTAGCTTAAGATAATTCCAGTTCAATCAAAGTTCTCAATCCAATTAAATTGGCTATTTACCATCCAATCACATCCAAAGTTTAAGGTACTTTACCAATCTATTTTATTCAATGAACTTTCACTTTCTTCGAAATCACCTTTCCATAAATTTTAAATATTAAGTTAATTTTATTTATTGTAACTTCTTACTTAAATTCATTTCCAATTTATTTGATACTCAACTAGATCAAATCCCATGTGATTTAACTAGCCATTGTAAATTTGTTAAGGTAACATTCAAGGCCAATTTATTCCATCCATACTTGATTTGGATTTTATTTATAAATTCAAAATATCTTTACTTTAATCCAATTCATGTTTGATTCACTACAATTTCAATTTTAATTCAAATACAACTGAATTTTATTTTCAGTTTAATTCAATTTACTTCCATTCACATAACTTAAATTAATTTCAATCCACTTTAAGTTTTATTTCTCATTTCAACTTCATTTAAAATCTACTAATTTATTCCTTCCAAATCATTAATTAAATTTCAAGTTTTAAATTTTAATCCTAGTTAAATTTCCATCTTTAACTCTTCACTTTAAGTTTTAATTCCGAAATTCAACATTTAATGCTTTCCTCGATTAGATAACTATTTTAAATTTAATTATCTCATTTGTCATAAATATTATCATCTAAACATCTAAGTTTTAATAATTTCAGAAAATATTCCTTTTATATCAAAATATATTTTGGATGAAATTATTTCATTCACCCACTTTTGAAAATCAATATTGTGTCGAATTGCTCTATTTAAGTGTTTAAAAACCCCTTCGATACAGTTTTCGAGGCTGTGCCGACGAAGGTTCATATACCACTCAATAAATCAATCAACGCAATATAAAACCATTTATATTCACTAACAAATATGCATTCATATCTATAAATACGCTCAAACTCATTCTAGAGTACCATTGACTCTATTTCTAATGAGTAATTCCCCACCAGAGCCAAGGTTCTCGCTTAAACTTTCAGCTCTGATACCAAGTATAAAGGCCCGCAAATACGTACCCCTTTGAGCTGGCCAAAACCACCACACTTCAGCTCAAAGTGGAACAATATGAGTCTTCGGGTTTAAAGAAGAAAGAGGTAGAAGAAGAAGAACAAAAACAACATAATCTCACATCGCAGCGGAATAAAATACAATAGATAGAATACATATTTAAATACAAAGAATCTGTACTGTCATATATACATACATACCATATCAGAGTACATCAATCAGTCATACAGAGAAAACTAATAATTTTCCATACACAGCGGAAATAATAGTCAAATACAGAAGTACGCTCTGTCATCGGCTCGTCTCCTGAACTCCTTAGCTTTTAACCTGATCCTGTTTAACTCGGTCTGACCTGAGCATCATATAAAACAACACCCAAGTCAGTCTGGAAAACCAGCGTGAGAAAATCACACTCAATTGGATTATTAAAATTTCAAAAATCCTTTGAAAACAAAAGCATCTCGTAAGACCACGCCACAAATAGACATGTCGGGTTTTTACCTTACGATAGCTAAAACATTTTTGTTAAATTCGTTTGATATTATAATAGTTTCTATAGAAAGTAAAATAAAATCTAGCTGAAATGCTTGCATCTCATGTTTCAGTAATAGTTGGGCATAATCAAAACCGTACAGGCGCTTATTGGAGATTGGATTCTATACAATGGCAGGGCTACCGGGGTACCGCCCGTCACAGTACCTGGTCTAGATTAGAGTACCGAGGAGCCACCCTAACTCCCCTGCAACATAAGACCGGAACCATCCCTTACTGGACAGTCCCAAGCAAGATCACCCCGTGGTTGGCGCGACCAACCATCCACTAAGCCGAAATAAAAGGGACATCTAGACAGGGGAAACCTCGCTCTCTAGTGGGGGCTACCCACGAAGTCTTACTGCACCTCCCTTGTTTTAGCCATTCTCGGTTGATGAGGCTTGAGGTTAAGCGTTACCTTTCAAGAACGCGTCCCACTTAGAATGCTCATCGTCCGCCTGACGATGTTCTGAAAGCATTCAATCCATACAAGTTGCCCTGGGTCTGTAGAAACTGAATCACCATCTTCAACTCTTCACGGTCTTCATTCGTAATCGTTCAAACCGGATCGAAGTGGTTTTCGGATAATTAAATTCGATCCCGGACTCTTCTAAACGATCAGCGCATTGTCCAATATTGATAGTCGGTTATTTAACTATCAATTCATCATTCACAAGCAACCATCAAATAATTTCTACAAATTATTTATCTCGAATATCTACTTAAGATATTGTCTTCATATTTCAATGCCTTGAAATTACATTCAATTCACTCTATTTCTCGTGAAACCATTTAAGTCTTTGCCAACCATTTATAATATTTTCCCACTTCAATAGTTCTCAAAAACTTGGAAAATATTTCTTTATCTCTTATTTCTTTCCTCAAAAATCATTTACTGTCTCATTTGTAAATTTTTCTAAAGCCATTTAGCTTATTAATATTTTAGGTTTCATTCCTGCTATTCTTAAGAATTTTATCTCACCTCGAAATTCACTAATCTTAAACTTGGGATGATACATGTTCTCATAACCACTATAAAATTTCCTCTAAAGATCTTGTTCAAACTAATTACACTTGCTTTACTTCAAGAGGATTTATAATTGGATCTTCAAAACATTTTTGAAAATATCTTGACGTATAAAGTAAGAATAATGGTTTTATTTCAAATTATGGTTTAAGGTAAAAATTAAATATCAATGTTAAAATTCATATCCAGTTATTAATAAAGTTTCAAAGCTGGTTTAGAAAACTATAATTTATTATAATAAATACTAAGCATTAAAATAACTTTTCCGAAATATTCTAAATCTAGATAATAGTTCTTTACAAATTATATAGTATAGTAATTTTTTTTGAAAATATTCTTTAAAAACCAATTTATATTTTTAGAAAATCCAATATTCACTCATAAATTCCTCTTGACTATATTCTCATTTCTTATTTTCGGAAATATTCTACTATTTCCCTTTAAAACCAATTTTCATAACTCAAATTAAGTCCTTGCCATAACTAATCTCATTACGTATCCACCGATACTTTCTATCTCATTTATAAACTCCGTTTGTAAATGTATAACTCCCTGAGTTTTCTTTTTCATTTATTTATAAAATAATTTATTCAAAAATCCTATTTTTATAATTTTATTCTTTAATACAATTTCATAATGTTCCTTAATAAAATTCCATTTCATTTCTTAATAAAGTTCTCTTATTCTTTTCTTAATAAAGTTTTTCTTTACTTCAAATCCATTCATCGGTTACAATATTTCTTCAAGTCTTTAGTATATAATTTACCTTTTTTTTCCGAACTCAACTTCAACCAATTTTAAGTATAATCCAAGTAATAAATATTTATTTTTATTTTTTTCTTGTTTTGCTTTATTCTCAAAAGAAGTAGATCCAATTCCTAAATAATTATTCTTTTAATTTAAGTTTCACTTAACTTCTTTTAATTACATTATATATGATATTTAAATATTTCCAAGTTTCAATTTCCATGTTATTTAGCACTTAATTATTCAATTCACATGCAAATCCATATCACTATCATTCATCCTACCATATAACAACAAATATATGATCAATAATATTTTTGATGAATCCTGTTGGATCCCTCCAACCTGTTTCTCTGCATCCACAGATGTTAGCACAAAATAAAATATCAATTCCACTTCAATGTGGAATATTGCAGTATATGGGTTTATATTATCATCCGGTGAATAAATTATCCTAAATCAACCAAACACAACCAATGATTTAAATTTAACATTTAAATTTTATTTATGGCATCCAAATGAGTGAGAAAAATCTCACCTTTGCTTTTAAGTTGCAATCCTTTCCAATGTCGACCCGATTTCCTAACTTTTGACCTTATATAAACAATTATATGATTTTATTAATATTTGAACTGATCGAACAATTAATTTCCGTTTAAATAAATTTATCCTTTAACTCTAATAATTTAATTTTAACTAATGATCTATTTCAACAAATAATTAAATTTTAAACTAATTTTCCTTTATAAAAATCTTTCAGTACTAAAGTGACTAAGTAATTTAATTGAACGAAATTAATTACCTAAATAAATTATTCCCAGTAATTAAAATGGATATAGGTGTATATACTTTATTTCTCACTTAGGAATTACACACACACACACACACATATATATATGTTTATAAAAGTAAGCCATATAGATTTAAAAATCAAATTCTTATATTTACATACATTTCTGTTTAAACCTCATATACATATATATATATATATTTATCAAATTCTAAATCAAAAATAATATTTACTTCTAACAGGAATTATACTATACTTTACTGTAAATTAATAATTCATTTACCAGTATATATATATATATATATATATATATATAAGTATGTATATATCAATTTGAAGCCAGACTTGCTTTATACCTTACTGTTAAGATCTTCCAAATCTACATATAGGTATACATAGATGTATTAAATTTTGAAATTACAAACATATATCCTTTACTGTAAAATATATATATCTAATCTATACGTATATATTTATTAAATTAAATAGCAGATAATTGTTATACCTCACTACGCGCTCCATCGAGCATGAACCAGCCTCGACCCGACCCCATCGACTCGCGAACACCACCGCGTTCCCCCAAAGCGACGCGGCCCCAAACTCTCCCTCATCGAGATCAACAACACGACCTACCGATGACGCACAACCCAAACCCAAGTCGACCACGAACTCCCAGCGTCGCCTTCACCTCACGCGTCGACTTCACTTCGCCGAACCCTTCCCACGAAACGAAACCCCAAATTGATTTCGCGGCCACCAAATCCCAACGCACGCGACCAGAGATTCCATCGAGAACGAGAACAACCTGTCTTCGTTCATCCCACCGAGCTCGAATTTAAGTTTGGAAATGAGGAGAGAAGGCTTGCGATTTTTAAATGGAAAGAAATTTGTTCGGCCATTATCATTTGTTTTGTCTTTCGATTTGAAGGAATAAAAAAATGAAAAGGAAAAGAGACGCGACTTTTATGAGCGATGGAAGCGTATTGAAGAAGCTGAAGGAAATAATACGGCTGATGTGAAAAGAATTTGACAGGTGAAATGACGAGAGATATTTAAATTTAAAAGGATTAATTATTGTTTAAATGTTTCTATCTCGTACGGTCACACGGTAGCTCCGAAAATTACGAAATTTGAAATCTGGCAAAAATTCAATATTACGGATCCAATGGAACTGGTTTCATCGAATTCCGAGACTGTGCCTCGGAAGGTTATTTTTTAAATGTCAATTTAAACGATACAGATTTAAAATTAAACAAACGACAGTTAAATTCAATTTTAATCCATCTATTACTTAAAGTATTATCAATATAAATTTTGTAAGCCGTTAAAATATTTTCAACAAACTTACTATACCAGATTTTATATTTTATCCAATATCTAATTACTGCTTTAATAATTAATTAATTCAATAGGTCGTTATATTTTAAATTTTGAATTCTTTTTATTAAATGAAACAGCTTTCCATATTCAAAATCAAATTATAATTCAAATTAAATATTTAAATTCATTTTAAATATCGCAAATTAACTGTTGAAAAAGCCGGGCCGTTACAAGAATGGTATCGAAGAAGTGTGTCCGACTAGAGGAACTACACCTTTTGGCCCGAGATCGCTCCTGTTTTAGCCACCTTAAGCCAACTCATGGGAGTCAGGTCCATGTAATGTACCTCAAGAACGTTTCCACCATCCTACTTCCTTCTGGAATCTTCACCGCATACACAGTTGTTAAAGTGGTTTTCGGTATCGACAAAGAGTATGTCCATATCCAATCCCGGTCTCTTTGTCAACCAATCGTTATTATAACCCGTGGTTATAATTTAAAAATGGTATTTATACTTCAAAAATCAAATATCATTTCAAAAATACAATATCATTTCAAATACATTTCAAAATATCAAAATATCGTATCTTTTCAAAACCATATTCATTTTATATAAGATACCATTTCGATTCACATTTCAAAATAGTTTATATTTCAATTTGAATTACTTCATTTAAATCATTAAAATAAAGTTATTATATTTAATAATTAAATATTAAATTTCCAAAATTTTAATCATTCAAAATTCATTTATTCATTTAAGTTTATCAAAATAGTGAAAATTCACCTTTCGCGGCACTTAGAAAATGCTATGGAAAGTTATGTTTAAAATGTTCAATTTAACAAAAGACATCATTAAAAATGTTGTGATAGGGTTACTTTAGTTCAAATAAAACTTTAGTTAAATTCAACAATTACAGCACTTACAAAGTGCTATAATAGCTCTTAATTCAATTTGGCCATTTAGTTCATTTCTATCAACTACAGCATCTACAAATGTTGTAATATCATTTACATTAGAAAATAATAGCATTTCAAAAATGCTGTTAATTATATTCCACATATTCAATATAATTTCACAAACAATTAAATTTTTATTTAAACCATTTTTAAACTGATAAAATCATATATTTTCACTTTTAAAAACAATCATTTAATTACTCTTATATTTATGATTTTGTAAAGTGAAATTTCCATTCAAAAATCAAAATTTAATAATAATTTACTTATTAAACTCAAACATTCAATTTCAATTCATTATAATTAAAAAATTTAAGTTAACATTTAAGTTTAAACTTCCAAATATAACTTATTTTCATTATATTTACTTAACTTAAAATTTTCTTTTAAACAAAATTCACAAATTTCCAATTTAAGTTATATTTAAAAATTCAACTTAAATATTCATTCATTTCACATTTTAACTTATTCAAAAATGATTAACACTTTATAAAAATTATTTTAAATTCATTTTAAATCAAATTTTAAATCTATTTATTATATTTTCCTACTTAATTTAAATTCCATTTATAACCAAATCATAATTTCCAAAATAACATATATTCCAAATTTCTAACTTTACCATTAATTTATTTAGCTTATAATTTTTTATAAAATCAATAATTCTTTACAAAAAAATCATTTTTAATTAAGTTTAAATCAAAATATTATAATATTTAAATTTCTAAAATACTTTAAAATTTTCAAAAAAATATATATATTAACGATGGGTCTGTATATCATTTTCTAGCCTAGGTAAAGTGATACAGATAATATATCATTTCAATCCGTAATTTACAAATAAAACCCGGGTTTTATCATTTCAAACCCATAGTCCTAAGTAAAATGAAATAATTAAAAAATCGTTCCGGCTGATCATTTCAGCCCATAACGATTTTTCCCTATTCTAAAGTTCGTTCGGGTATGTATCATTTCAACCCATAGTGATTCTAATCTAAAGGGAACTTGCAGTGTGATAAACTGATATAAATAACAGAATAACATTATATAACAGTAACAGATGGTATAACATGTGTATAAGCATGGATGAACATCATATGATCATAGCATAACAGATATAACATAATGATATGTTTACATATTCAATTGTAATTAGTTTACTAGTCATATAAGTATGAATCCTGTCAGGTGAGAATTACTCACTTGTATAAGCTGAAGATGACAACCAAAAGCACAAACAAAGATCTTCAAAGGCACAATAACACGACTACGATTTGAGTGTAGGAGAGCCAAAGCTAATTACCTTGTTAATATCAAACAAAACAATGTACAACATGAATTTCAACCAAACTATTTATAAACAATGCTAGGAATAAATGTGCAACACAAAGCTAAAGCTTTTGCACTTGCATTCAACAACATATGCTTCAGCCATAGGCTAGAAAAGCACTGTTATGGGATGGATATGGATCGGGTTTAGATCAAGTTAAGGGTACAAAGGTTTGCCACAACAATATATGAAGGAGTAGAGAGATATGTGTGCATGTACACACAAATTCAGGGAATAAAAGTGGATTTCAAGGCCATAAATGGTCTCGGCCAAGCATGATTGGACAAGGTCAAATCTGTGAGTGCATGGGGTGATGTGGCAGGGTCTCAGGCCCAGGTTTGGTTGGTGGTGGTGGCGCACAAGTCGGCCATGGTGGTGGTTGGAGTGGTGGAAACAAGGGGGAGTTCGGCTTTGGTAATAAAGTGGAGTTTTCTTCATTTTCTTGGTTGATCATCAACTTGGATGGCCTCGGCTATGGAATGGCAGTGGGAAGGAGGAGATGATAGATGGTTGTGGTGGTGGTGAAGGCGGCCAAGGTGTTGGAGATGGAGGGGCCGAACACATGAAGGTGAATGCAAGTACAAAAAAAATCAAACAAACAATGGAAAAAATGAAAAAGACATGAAAATTTTACACAACTTTTGCTTCAGGAAATGGCCGAAAGTTTTTAGGTTTTTTTGAACTTTTCTTGTGCGTGAGAAAATGATGAAGTGGTCGCTGAACAATGGATGATATGGCAGCAAATGAAGTGATGCGTTGATTGGTGAAAAGGTGGAGTGAATATGAAAAGACAATGTACATAAAAGGTCACAAACTTTTCAAATTTCCTTAGTTCTTTTTTCAATTTTTAAATACATGTAAAATACATATGAATAAAGATAAAAACAAAAAATATAAAGAATACATAAAAATAAATAAATAAATTTCAAATAAATATAATTAAATGAAGAAAATAGCTAAAAATTGGAAACTAGGCTTTAAAATTTGAAAATAAATTCAATAAACGTTGGAAAAAATTTATCATTATTTTAGAAATATTTAAAAATGAAATCTTACAATAAATTTTTTTAAAAATAATTTCAAAATAAAATAAAGTCAAATTTAAAATTATATTCAAAAATCTAAGGCGGTTACACTCTCCCCTACTCAAATCTTTTCGTCCTCGAAAAGAAAAGGCAAGGAAAATAAAGAGAGACAAGATAGAAAACCAAATAGTACCTGAAACGAACAATTCCAGATTTGAAGCACGAATGCTCTCATCCATCTCCCAGGTACAATCTCGATCATCGGTACTCCACTGTACTTTGACCAATTAACAGATTTCCTTCTGAGCTGCTTCGTACCTCTATCGACAATACGAAGTGGGTTCCTCTCGACAGTTAGATTAGGTTCAATATCCAAACTATCAAGAGCAGAAGGCTGAACAATAAGAGATGGATCATGAAGATATCGACGAAGATGCGAGACATGGAATACATCATGCACTCTAAAAAGCTTCTCGGAAAAATCCAGACGATAAGCCAAAGAACTAACTCTTTCCACAACGTGGAAAGGACCAACGAACCTAGGAGAAAACTTCCCTCTATGACCAAAGCGAATGACATTCCTCAAGGGAGAAACCTTAAGGAACACCTGATCACCAACAGCAAATTCCAAATTCCGCCTACGCCTATCAACATACTTCTTCTGCCTATCCTGAGCAGCTCTTAACCTCTTCTTAATCTCCTAAATTCTCTCAGAAGCTTCCAAAATCACATCAGGACCAAGAACCAAACGATTACCGGATTCAATCCAGCAAGATGGGGATCTACAAGGTCATCCATATAGAGCAGCAAACGGAGATATTTTGAGACTAGCCTGAATGTAAAAATGGAATGAGATAGATAAAAGATTAAGATAAGGTTAAAATAGAAGATAAGATTATACCTGATAGTTATTATTGTAGGTGAATTCGGCAAGATGGAGATGATCTTCCCAAGATCCTCCATAATCAAGCACACAAGAACGAAGAAGATCCTCGAGAATCTGATTCACTCTTTCCTTTTAACCGTCGGTATGTGGATGGTAAACAGTGCTCAGATTCAAACGAGTACCCAGAGATTCCTGAAAAGCTTTCCAAAACTGACTGGTAAAGATAGGATCACGATCATAAACAATACTGGGAGGAACACCGTGGAGACGAACAATCTCTCTCGTGTAAATCTCAGATAAGCTAGAAGCAGAACGAGTAGACTTGACCGGAATGAAATGAGCGGACTTGGTCAGTCTATCCACAATAATCTACATACTCTCATTACCCCTCCGAGTCCTCGGTAAACCATCGATGAAATCCATGTAAACTTGTTCCCACTTCCAATTGGGAATCTCAAGGGGCTGCAACAAACCAGGGTTCTTCTGGTGATCGGCTTTGACTTGCTGACAAGTCGCACACCGACCAACAAATATAAAAATATTCCTCTTCATCCCCCTCCACCAATAAAGCCGCTTCATATCCTGATACATCTTTGACACACCAGGATGAATAGAAAGCCTGGATCGGTGATTCTCCTGAAGCAACTCCTGCCTCAAACCATCAACATTCGGGACACAAATCCTGCCATTAATCCTCAAAATCCCTCTATCATCGATCTGAGCCCCACTACCACTACTACTACCACCAACTCTGCTACCAACACTCTCCTTCATCAATCTAAGCATCTCATCCTCATCCTGCTTAGCCATGTTACGATCCAGAAGTGGAGAAGAAGAAACAACAAGCTGACACAACAAATCCTTCTTTCGACTTAAAGCATCGACCACAACATTAGCTTTACAGGGAGTATAGCTAATATTGAGGTCGTAAGAAGCCATAAACTCAAGCCAACGAACTTGCCTCTGATTCAAATCCTTCCAGTAGAAGATATATCTCAGAGACTGATGATCGGTGAAAAGCTCAAACTTGGTTCCAAGAAGATGATGCCTTCAAAGCTTCAAAGCAAAGACAACAGCAAGCAACTCTAAATCATGAGCAGCATAATTTGCCTCGTGGGTTTTCAACTGACGGCTGGCATAGGCAATGACCTTACCATCCTGCATGAGAACAGTACCCAAACCCACACGACTAGCATCAGTATATACCGTCAATCCCTCACTTCCGTTCGAAACGGTAAGAACTGATGCAGAAGTTAGCTTGCTCTTTAAATCATTGAATGCAACCTTACACTGATCACTCCAGATAAACTTGGCGTTCTTACCGGTCAAAGCAGTATAGGTGCAGCAATCCGAGCAAAATTCTCAATGAATCTCCGGTAGTAACCGGCAAGGTCCAGAAAACTACGAATATCAGATGGAGTCTTTGGAGTTTTCTAATCCTGAAATAGAATAGGGAGAACATAAGGACAATCGAAAATATAGAATTATTAAATGATAAAGAAAAGAGAAGAAAGAAAGACTTACATTGATCGCATCAATCTTGACTGGATCAACAGAAATTCCATTAATAGAAACAAAATGCCCGAGATATCGGACTTCATCCTTCCAGAAATGGCATTTAGAAAATTTAGCCTTCAACTGATGATTTCTTAGAGTCTCCAGAACAGATTTCAAATGCGACTCATGCTCTTCCTTAGTCTTAGAGAAGACAAGGATATCATCAACAAAGACTAGAACAAATTTATTAAGCATATCACGAAAAATACGATTCATCAAATCAACAAAGAAAGCAGGAGCATTAGTCAAACCAAAAGGTATGACTAACCATTCATAAAACGTATTCTCTGTTCGAAAAGCAGTCTTAGGAATGCTATCCTCAGCAACCCTGAGCTGATGAAAAACTGTGGCAAGATCAAGCTGAGAGAAAACAGTGGCGCCATAAAGCTGATCAAACATATCATTGATACGAGGCATTGGATATTTTTTTTCATAGTGAGCTTGTTCAGCTCCCTATAATCAACACGCATCCGAAGAGAACCATCAGACTTGGTGACAAAACCCACCGCGGGTCCCCATTCAGAAAAACTAGGCCTAATCAGACCTTTGGAAGACAAGTCCTCAATTTGCTTTCCCATCTCAACCTTCTCGCGGGGTGCCATTCTTCTAGGGGGAAGAACAACAGGTCGAGCACCAGGAACAAGATCAATCCGAAAATCAATTTCCCGCTTTGGAGGCAAAGAAGTGATTCACCAAATACATCAGGATATAGTCTAACCATAGGAGTTGAATCGAGATCACTAGGAGAAGAATCCAGAGAATAAATAAAGTTGCCAGCAAAATCGTAAGGCATGCGGCACTGAATAATCAAGGAATTCCCTTGGTCATCAACAAGGTAAATAGACCGTGCTTTACAAGAGATATGAGCATCATGATTCCCTAACCAATCCTGATCAAGCAATAAATCAAAAGCATCGAGGCCCAGAACATAAAAATCACCACTAAAGCGATAATCAGAATGGAGAAGTTTCACTTGCTTACAAATCCGATTAAGGTTAGCAGGTCCCCCAATAGGATTCGAAACACATAATGGAACAGAAGCATACTCAAGAGAAAGGAGATGCTCAAACTTATCACACAAATCAACTAAAATAAAACTGTGGGAGCTCCAGTATCAAATAAAACACGAACTGGATGATGGAAAATGTAAATGTACCCTGGAGAGTACCTTGGTCATCACTAGAAGCAGGAGCAGGTGGAGGAACTGGAGATGAGACAGAAGTGACAGCAAATATACCAGAAGGCGTACCCTTCTGCTAAGTAGGGCAATCCTTCCTAAAATGACCAGGCTGTAGACAGATATGGCAGCGATCACACCTAGCCAACTGAGCAGGTGGAGGAACAGCAACACCAGCTAAGGTAGGACAGCTATTGGCATAGTGTCCCTTCTGATCACATCTAAAGCAAGTGATAGAGGAAAGATCAATTGGTTGCCTTTGAGCAGGAGCAGATGATGAAGATCCCAAACCAGGACGCTTTTGCCAATTCTTCTTCTGCTGATGATAATTAGTCTTACGCTTCTTGGAATTAGCTGAGGAAGACTGAGCACCAGAAATAGCAGGACCTTTAGATGTGGGGTTCTCATAGCGAATGGCCATATCCATAAGCTGGGTGAAAGTTCCATGAACATGAGAAATGAGGCGACTATAATACTCTGGACGAGCACCAGCAATGAATTTCTCATTCTTCTTGAGTGGAGTATCAATCAGGCTATGATCGAACTTGGAAAGTTCGTTGAACTTCCTCTCATACTCAGCAAAAGACATGCTACCTTGCTTAAGATCCATAAATTCACGATAAAGCTGAGATTTCCCAGCTTCTGGCATCCATTTTGCCACAAAAGCCTCCTTGGAAAAGAGATATAGAACAATCTTAAGATAGATTCAAAAGAAAAGGAAAAATAGGAACAAAATTCAAGATAACACAAAAGATATCTAAACTGCTCCCAAGTAATATCAGCCTCGACGGTGTTAGCCGTAACGGACTCCCCCCAATCTAAAGCAGAATCCTACAACTGCCAAGCTGCTAACTGACGCTTCTAAGCATCACTAATCTCAAGACCAGTAAATATCCTCTCTAGACTCCGCAACCACTGCTGAGCCTCAATGATTCTCTCTGAACCGGTGAATGGGGTTCCACCAAGTTGAGAGAATTCCTTACAAAGAATAGTGAATCTAACAGGAGCAACATGCTGAGGAGCTGGGCTAATACCACGACCCCTACCTCTGGCATTTCCTCGATTTATCTTGAAAAATATCGAGAATGAATTTAGGACAAGTTAAAGACAAGCCAAAGATAAATTAAGATAAGACAAGAGAATTCACTTGGATGAATATCCTAAAGAAAGAAAAATCTAACAAGGTAGATACGAAAGGAAGGAAGTTAGAAAACATTTAAAAATCCTTTAAAACAAGAAAAAAAATTATATCAAAATAATCTTTGAAAAATCTTTTGAAAACATTTTGAAAAATCATTTTATACTTTGAAAATACCTCTCTCACAAAGATATGATTCTGAGATTGATTTCACTCATTCTAGGGTATCTCTACCCTATCTCTAATGAGTTTTTGCTCTGCAGAGGCAATGGTTTGCCAAAACCAAAGCTCTGATACCAAATGTGATGACCCGGCTATTTCGTACCATTCAAATCGACAATAATCCACACATGTCAGACTTGAATAATGAAAAATAACAGATTGTAAGTAAATTTGGAGCAAATGAAATCAAATATACAGAATCACAGATATAGAACAATCAGAATAACTCGCAGCGGAATATAAAATAACATAGTAGTTCATGAAGCTACTATAACAAAGTCTCAAAACAAATACATAATATCGGTCTGAAAACAACATATAAGAAATCACAAATACAAAGAAGTTCATTGATACATGAGGTAAACTAGAATAGCTGAACTGAAATAGATATATAAATATAGCTAGGCAGAATCTCCAGCAAAGACCAGCTCCAGAAAGAGAATCCAAAGCTGCGAATACTCAGGCTGACCTAAGCGTAATGTAAAACACAAAACACTCGATTCAGGATATATATATATATACTTGTATAATGTAAACCAACTCAAGTGAACCGTAATAAAGATAAAAGTAACTTAAAGGATGCCTGGGACCGCCCATCCTCAAAGGATCCGTTAAACTATTTACTATATAGTAATATTGTGCTATTATAATAATGTCTACAGTACAATAAACTTACTTTAAAATAGCGTTAAGGAGTGACCCAATATTCCCCTTAACACATAATAGTCCCAGTAGTCCATCCAGTATCAGCGTATCTCCAGATCGGAAGACTATCCTAAACACTCCATGGGTAACGGGAGAAAAACAAACTCGTAGTAAAGGCTTGGTATGGTAGGTGACACGGCACACAAGGCAATGCCAGGGTAGATATATCAATTACGCACACGGGCAGGCGGTAACGTAGCATCCACTACGCCCACCCCGAACAACACTCCAAAATCAAGGGATGCCCCAAATCAATCACAACAGTAATAGAATGGTATCGAAGAAGTGTGTCCGAGCAGAAGAGCTACCCCTTTTGGCCCGAGATCGCTCATGTTTTAGCCACCTTAAGCCAACTTACGGGAGTCAGGTCCACGTAATGTACCTTAAGACGTCGCCACCATCCTACTTCCTTTTGGAATCTCCACCGCATACACAGTTGTTAAAGTGGTTTTCGGTATCGACAGAGAGTATGTCCATATCCGATCCTGGTCTCTTTAACAACCAACCGTTATTATAACCCGTGGTTATAATTAAAGAATGGTATTTATACTTCAAAAATCAAATATCATTTCAAAAATTCGATATCATTTCAAATACATTTCAAAATATCACAATTTCATATCTTTTCAAAAACATATTCATTTTATATAAGGTACCATTTCGATTCACATTTCAAAATAGTTTATATTTCAAATTGAATTACTTCATTTAAATCATTAAAATGAAGTTATTATATTTAATAATTAAATATTGAATTTCCAAAATTTTAATCTCTCAAAATTCATTTATTCATTTAAGTTTATCAAAACAGTGAAAATTCACCTTTCGCGGCACTTAGAAAATGCTACGGAAAGTTATGTTTAAAACAATACAATTTAACAAAAGACGACATTTAAAAATGCTGTAATGGGGTTACTTTAATTCAAATAAAAATTTAGATAAATTCAACAATTACAGCACTTACAAAGTGCTATAATAGCCCTTAATTCAATTTAGCCATTTAGTTCATTTCTATCAACTACAGCATTTACAAATGTTGTGATATCATTTACATTAGAAAATAATAGCATTTCAAAAATGCTGTTAATTAAATTCCAAAAATTCAATATAATTTCACAAGCAATTAAATTTTTGTTTAAACCATTTTTATACTTATAAAATCATATATTTTCACTTTTAAAAATAATCATTTAACTACTCTTATATTTCTGATTTTATAAAGTGAAATTTCCATTCAAAAATCAAAATTTAATAATGATTTACTTATTAAACTCAAACATTCAATTTAAATTCATTATAATTAAATTTTTAACTTAACAGTTAAGTTTAAACTTCGAAATATAACTTATTTTCATTATATTTACTTAACTTAAAATTTACTTTTAAACAAAATTCACAAATTTCCAATTTAAGTTATATTTAAAAATTCAACTTAAATATTCATTCATTTCACATTTTAACTTATTCAAAAATCATTAACACTTTATAAAAATCATTTTAAATTCATTTAAATCAAATTTTAAATCTATTTATTATATTTTCCTACTTAATTTAAATTCCATTTATAACCAAATTAATTTCCAAAATAACTTATATTTCAAATTTCTAACTTTACTATTAATTTATTTCACTTATAAATTTTTAGAAAATCAATAATACTTTACAAAAAAATCATTTTTAATTAAGTTTAAATCAAAATATTATCATATTTGCATTTCTAAAATACTTCAAAAATTTCAGAAAAATATGTATATTAACCATGAGTCTGTATATCATTTTCTAGCCTAGGTAAAGTGATACGGATAATATATCATTTCAATCCGTAATTTACAAATAAAACCTAGGTTTTATCATTTCAAACCTGTAGTCCCAAATAAAATGAAATAATTAAAAAATTGTTCAGGCCTATCATTTCTGCCCATAATGATTTTTCCCTATTCTAAAGTCCGTTCGGGTATGTATCATTTCAACCCATAGTGATTCTAATCTAAAGGGAACTTGCAGTGTGATAAACTGATATAAATAATAGAATAACATTATATAACAGTAACAGATGGTATAACAGATGTATAAGCATGGGTGAACATCATATGATCATAGCATAGCAGATATAACATAATGATATGTTTACCGATTCAATTGTAATCAGTTTACTAGTTATATAAGTATAAATCCTGTCTGGTGAGAATTACTCACTTGTATAAGCTAGAGATCACAACCAAATGCACAAACAAAGATCTTCAAAGGCACGATAACACGACTACGATTTGAGAGTGGGAGAACCAAAGCTAATTGCCTTGTCAAATATCAAACATAACAATGTACAGCATGAATTCAACCAAACTATTTATAAACAATGCTAGGAATAAATGTGCAACACAAAGCTAAAGCTTTTGCACTTGCATTCAACAACATATGCTTCAGCCATAGGCTGGAAAAGCACTGTAATGGGATGGATCTGGATCTGGTTTGGATCCGGTTAATGGTACAAAGGTCGACCATAACAATATATGAAGGAGTAGAGGGATATGTGTGCATGCACACACAAATTCAAGGCATAAAAGTGGATTTCAAGGCCATAAATAGTCTCGGTCAAGCATGATTGGACAAGGTCGGATTTGGTGAATGCATGGGGTGATGCGGTAGGGTCTCAAACTCAGGTTTGGCTGGTGGTGGTGGTGCACAAGTCGGCCAAGGTGGTGGTTGGAGTGGTGGAAACAAGGGGGGGTTCGGCTATGGTAATAAAGTGGAGTTTTCTTCATTTTCTTGGTGGATCATCAACTTGGATGGCCTCAGCTATGGAATGGAAGTGGAAAGGAGGAGAAGATGGCTGGTTGTGGAGGTGGCCAAGGTGCTGGAGATGGAGGGGCCGAACACATGAAGGTGAATGCAAGTACAAAAACATCAAACAAATAATGGAAAAAATGGAAAAGACATGAAAATTTTACCAAACTTTTGCTTCAGGAAATGGCCGAAAGTTTTTAGGTTTTATTTGAATTTTCTTGCGCATGAGAAAATGATGAAGTGGTCAGCTGAAAAATGGATGATATGGCAGCAAATGAAGTGATGCATTGATTGGTGAAAAGGTGGAGTGAATACGAAAAGACAATGTACATAAAAGGTCGCAAACTTTTCAAATTTCCTTAATTCTTTTTCAATTTTTAAATACATGTAAAATACATATGAGTAAAGACAAAAAACAAAAATATAATGAAGATATAAAAATAAATAAATAAATTTTAAATAAATGTAATTAAATGAAGAAAATAGCTAAAAATTAGAAATTAGGCTTTAAAATTTGAAAATAAATACAATAAACTTTGGAAAAAAATTATCGTCATTTTAAAAATATTTAAAAATGAAATCTTACAATGAAAACAAATTTAAAATAATTTCAAAATAAAATAAAGTCAAATTTAAAATTATATTCAAAAATCTAGGTTGTTACAATTTTTATTTCCGCATTAGGTTTTATTAGCAGACCTTATTCACCCCTTGTAGGGTGAAAACGATCCTACAAGTGGTATCAAAGTTGGAAACAAAAACCTTTTTTTTGTTAAAAATTTTGATTTTTTTCTTTCGATGGCTTCTTTTAAGAATGCATTTGCTGAAGGTCAGTCTCCAGTTAGACCACCCATGTTCAATGGTGAATATGCATATTGGAAAATTAGTATCAAATTTTTTCTAAAAACCATAGATGCATGAAATATTATTGAAACAGGATATAGAACACCTATAATAATGGTAGATAATCAAGAAGTAGAAAAACCTTTGGATCAATGGACAGATCTTGAAAATAAACTGCAAAATGCTGATGCTAAAGCTATGAATTCTATTATTTGTTCATTAGATCAAACCGAATTTAATCATGTCTCGCATTGTGTAATTACGCAGGAAATCTGGCACACGCTTGAAGTGACTCATGAAGAAACCTCCCAGATTAAAGAATCTTACTTTACCATGCTTAGTAGCGAGTACGAGAACTTCACAATGGCCAAGGATGAAAGTGTCAAAGAAATGTTTGGATGACTTTCTAATCTTGTACACAAATAAAAATCCCTACGAAGACCATACAAATAGCTACTAAAATCGACAGCCATTAATAGTTTGGAAAATCCTCAAAATTATTCCATGAAATTTTGAAGCAAAATTGACTACCATTCAAGAATCAAAGGATCTAAAACAGGTTAAGGTCGAAGATTTCATCAGAAATCTCACCACTTATGAGTTAGAAATCAAATTCAAGAAAGAACGTAAAGGAGGAGACACACGAAAGAATTCAATAGCTCTCACTGAATGATGAAAAGTGAGATGATGGTGATCATAAAGGAGCAACTGAATTCGCACTAATAATAAAGAGATTCAAAAGGTTGAACCTCAAATATGGAAATCCAGCACAAAATCAACAACTGAAAAGCAGAATCGTCAAAGTTCTAGACAACTTAGAAGAGAAGGAGATCATTTATCACAACTGCAATAAACCTGGTCATATCAAGCCAAATTGTCCTCAAAATCAATTCATCAAATGAAAGAAACCAGAAACGAGAAGTTTTGCAGCTACTTGAGATGAAAGTGATGAAGTTGATAAAAGCATTGGCAATGAAAGTGAAAAGGCAAATTTATGTTTTTTAGGAGAAACAAGTGATAATGATGATGACGAGCCAAGCGAGGTATCAAAACTTGCTCATTTGCAATTACTTATATATTTTCATCAAGTAAATGGTTGTTTTGAAAGACTTAGGGAGAAGTACGCTAAAATTGAATCACAAAGAGATATTTTGATAGAACTAAATAATCAGCTTGATCAAATGGTTCAAAACTATAGAAATAAAAGCCCTAAGTGTGTTAAGTGTCCATCATTAGAAGTGGAAATAAAAAAATAGAAAATTAAAATTAAATCGCTTGAAAATGAAATTCTGATTTTGAAAGCAAGTGAAAATACTAGGAAGGAAAATTCTATTTAAAAGTGCACTTTGTTATTGAATGAAAATGAATCTCTCAAAACACAAGTCCAACAATTGTCTATAACATTAGGAATATTCTCCAATAGAGAAAGATCACTAAATGTGCTATTAGGAAAACAAATTGTTAATACTATTAGAAAATGACTTGGGTGTACTCATCTAAAAGAGATAGAAGTGAAACTAATCATGTCAACTCCAAGTGCACGATTTGTGGAAAAAGTGGACATAATCAAAGTTATTGCTGGTATAGACACATACACGTGCAAACCATATCAATTTGGGTTCCTAAAGGCATGAATGTAAAATCTCTTAAAGTCAAACAAATCTAGGTGCCAAAAGGGAAAAAAACATAGACTGTCTTGGTTCTACACAAACTTGTTTTCCAAAATTGTTTGTCACTAACAATCATGGACCTATAAAAACAAATAGGTCACAAAAATCTTTCCTCGCGAAGGTGTGTTGGCAGGCTAAGGAACAGCAAGAGTGGTACCTAGATTTTGACTGTTCTAGGTACATGAGGGACGATAAATCAAAGTTCCTTAGCCTAGAGAAATACAAAGGTGGTAGAGTCACAATGGGCAACAACAAAGTATTATATGTTGAAAATCTGCACCATAATCTAATTTCAATCAGCAAATGATAAACTGGGAAAATTTAAAATCATCTTATCATGCCAAGAACACTATACACATGGGTATACTTCTTTATCTTACTACTTCTAGACCAAAAATTATTTTCTTTGTTTGTTTATGTGCACGGTTTCAGTCAAATCCAAAGGAATCTCATTTAAAAGCTGTAAAAAGGATTATAACGTATTTGTTGAACACCCCACGTTTTTAACTTTTAGTTAAAAGGGTATTCATATACAGATTATGCTAGTACTCTAGTTGATAGAAAAAGTATTAGTGGAACGTGTTTTATATTGGAACATTCGTTAGCTGCATGGACAAGTCAAAAAACATCATTTCATTAAAGACCACATTTCCAAAGAAAATATCTGCATATATTTCATTTCAACTGATTTTGAACCGGCGACCATTTTTTACAAAACCCCTTCCAAAAAATAGTTTCTATCGACTTCGTCTCAAATTAGGCATTTTAGAAATTTGGATTTGATCTTAAATGCCTATGTTAATAATCCGATTCCCTACCAATTATCGAAAAAATAAATAATGACCGAAAAAATTGATGAGTGTTGATATTAATCATACATTATCACTTGAGTCGGTACATTTAGTAAAAAAAATTAAAAATTTAAACAAATATTTTAATAACTTCGGTTGGTAAAAATTCAATGACCATCTCTATTCCTATCATATTTCTACGACAATCACTCATCAAAATTCAACGTAGTATGTCAAAATGTAGTATTTAAACAGGAAATTATTCTTTTTTAATTAATTTGCAATAAAATCATCCAAAAGTATTCACTCTCATTTAAAAGTTCTTGCAGTTATGCATGGGTGAACTACTTAGAATCTCTGATTATGTGCTTTCATGCTCATTTAAAAGTCCTCACAGTTATGCATGTGTGGAACACATATCAAAAATTGATTATTAAATAATGAGTTGATTCTAACCCCATTTAAAAGTCCTCACGGTTATGCATGGATAGAAGATACATGTGATTCATTTTTTTAAATTTTTTTTGGAATACTACTAATCTCATTTAAAAGTCCTAATGGTTATGCATGGTTAGTAAGTATTCAAATTCCATTCATAAATATACCACAAATGGACATGACTATATGGTTTTCTATGCCGATATCACCCCTATCACTCTTAAATGGAATATACGCCTAACAGAGTATTTATGATTTTTGTTCGATTTTTTGTTGAAATTTAATATTTATACTCGATTATGTATTAATGTTTATCACTTTATCACTCTTATCTAACACTATTACTCTTTTGCTGTTAACAAAAGGGGAAGATAAGTTAAGATTTTAGCAAATAAGTTTAAATTTTTTATTTGCATATTCCCATCTAGGTTCATTGCATTTTTTATTATTTTTATTTGCATATTTTTTTATTACTTTCATGCATCTATGAAGAGGAGCCTTGTTGTGGGGAAGCATTCAAATGGGGGAGCCAATAGAATTCATTAAGACCAAATACATTTAATAGTTCAAAATCCTAATATAATTTTGTTATCATCAAAAGGGCGAGATTGTATAATACAATAGCCTAGGGTTTTTGTTTGATGATAATAAACATATATGTATTTGCCTAAATATATTTGTTATTGTACTATTTTATTTTTCAATATAACTTAATAAATATTTGTTGAATAAAATAAATATTTTAGAATTCATATTTAAACAAATATTTTATTCAAACAAAATTTTTATTATAAATTCAAATAGTACAAATTTGAGCTCTCACTACATTTACACATTTTCAATTACAACTACATTTACAACATAACTTTCACTTTACAGTTTTACATACATATTTCACCTACTACATATTCACTAACCACTCATATTTGATCTTCAACTCTATTCCAGCATGTATCTAGCATCTGAACTATCTGCAAAATAAACACTGACGTAGTAAAATTGAAAAAAATAATATTTTGCAGTGCTCAATAAAATGTGTGTTTTGAAAATATTATTTGCCTTAGTTATTTGGGTTGTTCATCATCATTTATGTTAATTAATCTTACACGAACAACTTGTGACATGCACGGTGTATCAATGTACATGACACAAGGTCGTGCACATTATTATACACTTGCTTGTTAAAATTGGGGGGCAAGTGAGCACAAGGTCAAACCCAAGCCGAGGCTGGATTCAACACAGGTGCAATGCAAAAAAAAAAACCACACAAACAAGGTCAAATTGAATGCAGGCATTTCAGAAATGCACACATGGTCAGCCCAGTTCTAAACATACAACAGAAGTGATTTTAAAATGAAAACCACATAAAGACATGAACACACTTGAACCAGACATGTATATTTATAGACATCAGTTCAGGTCCAACCAACACCAAAACAACCTCAACCAGCATGAAACCATGGAATAAAAAGCAAATGAACGGTGCAGACTCAAGTGAACACACAGCATTAAAGACATGCAACCAGGAGTTCAAAAGACAAGTAGGTTTCAAAAGGCACAAGAATAACATTAAAGTTCAATTCAGTCAACATGAAGTGCACAAGTTTAACTCGAAGCAACCTGACAAGTGTGGACGTAGTGCAAAATTAACCAAGAAGAAGGAACCATACATGAACACAGAATCATAGTGCAGACCATAACAATGCACCAGACAAAATCGACATAACCAGTCTCCAAATGAACTCCAAAAGATAGTGCAACAAGAGCAGACCAGACATGCTCATGAAACCAGAAACCAGTTGTGAACACAAGGGATGCAACATAGACCAAATCAATGAATGTGCAACAAGACCTCAAAATAAACCAGAGTATACTTCAAATGAAACAAGACCATGATAACAAATCAAGGCAACAAGACAGTGACTCAAATGTAAATATGAAGAGCAGACTCCAAAATGCAACATCAGGTTACAATGCAACATGAAGACTTAAATGAACATGCAACAAGACTTTAAGTGCATCAGACATAGAAAATGTAATGTACACATCAAAATGCAAGCACAACAAGTCAAACAAGCAGGTGGACCATCTTTGAAAACAATATAACAGAGCAGTCAAAATATGAACAAGTTGTATATGCAAGATAAAGGCAAGAAATGAACAATCACGTATATGTGTACATGTCTGTACACACATGTATACATATATAGTGGTAAACAGGGGCAGCTTAACTCGAAACAAAGTCTCAAAGCTTCAAACATGCTCACATGTACAAGAGATTAAGAAAATCAACATGACAACTCTAGCACAGTGGACCAAACATATAAAAGAAGAAAATCGAACATGATCATAAGCATAGTAACAAAGTTGTTCGAACAAAGACGTAGGTCACATTTCAAAAAGAATTGGTCAAACAAAACACTGTTTGAAGTGTTCAACAATTATCAGTGGCAGTTCAAATAGTGTCACAGAGGAATTCAACAAATGAAAAAGTAAGTGAAACAATGAATAGGTCATAGCAGAATAGAAAGGAGAAAATTTGAATTCATGGAGTAACGTTTATACACAAAAGAAGTCATAATTCATCACAATCATTAAATCAAAAATGTATATCTGAGCAAAGAAATGAACGAATTTAGACCAAAACATACGAGTGATAAAATAGGGTTTCAATCCCTGTAAATTGAATCCATATCATCATCGGTAAAGTATCGAGTTCAAATTCAAGCAAATCAATAGAGAAATAAAGTATAAAGTCACATACAGATTTTTTTTCCATTCGAACTCGATCTTGAAGCGGCTGCAAAGCAAATCGAAGAACACTGATTAAAGCAGTAGGCTAATTGAGGAACGAAAGCATCAAGCAAACAATTTGAACTTCTATTTCAAGGCGGCGGCTTTAACTGACCCTAATTCCATAATCACGAAGAAACAAGGCGACGTGAAGGAAGTAGTGTAAAGGGAAATCATGTTTATATTTTTATTTGGACCGCATCTTCTTATTGGCATGTATAATTTTAAATAGGGTTTTCATTTATTTTCAGTTGTTTTATTTTTTTATTATTTATTTAAATCAGACTCTAGTTGAACAAGGTTACAAACTACGGTTTTGTTGTTCGAGAATTTGCAAATCAGTGGCTGAGTTATGTCAGGGTTTTGAGCTTAGAGTTAGCTTAATCAAGTAAGCGGGTATCGCGAGTTTACAAGTGTTTGTAAGCGTCTGATTACTTAATTTCTAATGGAAACCTTAAGGTCAGCACATAAGAAGGTTTTTATAAAGCTAGGTAAATCTATGTGTGATCTCTACTACATTACTTTCTGTTTTTATTTTTATTTCCGCATTAATTTTTATTAGAAGACCCTATTCACCACCCCTCTAAGGTGAAAACGATTCTACAGTTTGGGGGAAATGGAAGCTATCGGAGCAGATGTCCAGAAAATTCACCTTTAACTTAGCTATTCTAATGGCCCCTTCTCACATGGGCTCCATTGCAGTCGATGTGGGGACAATGGTAGTTTCTGCATCAGATCTACGGCGTTGCTCGCCAGGCCTTGAAATTTGGGAAGGCGCTATGTGACGTGAAGTTTCAACACTTTGTTTTTCAGAGCCGGAGGATTGCGAGGGACATCTAAGTGGTGGAGAACAAAACCGAGAACGCAACCTACTTTGATATTGTTGCTCCCTCTCCCTCTCTCTCTCCCTATCCCTTTTGTAACGCTCCCTCTCTTTGCCGGAGCGCCCACAATCATGTTCTCTTTCGGACTCACGCCTGCGAGATTCGAAATATGAACTAGAAGAATAGCGTGCATGATGAAAACTACCAAGCATAGATCCCCGCTTCGACATCATATCTATAAAATGAAAAGAGAAACGAAGTTAGATAACTCTAGAGATTGAGAAATATTTGATTAAAGGTTGTGTAGAGCCATGAAGTGCGTGCATGTGCAAACTCCCAACCAACCGTTATGACAGCCGTGCTTAAAGGAGTTAGCTCCCTTATATATAAAGCACTTTGAAACCCCTCTAGTCCGATATCTTTATGTAAAGACAAGTCATTCGGAAAGGGAATGTTTACCAGTCCCTCAAAAGAACTCTCCATTCACGGAGGAGAAATCTCCACGCTTACATAGTTATGATGGGCAGAGATAGCACGACAATATTGCATCTCGTGGCTTTATGGGAAATAGATTTACCTCTTCTTTTCAGCTCTAAAGATCGAAGACTTTGCGTGGGCCTAGCTGCGAGCTTGTCTTCGGTGGTCACATTCTCATCACCGCCCTGTTCTATATTCACGATGCCGAGAGCTCTTTTCCCTCCATGCCTCGCAGGGGCCATTATGAAAACTCCCACCGATCCGATGCTCTGGTCTCTATCTATCAGCCCCACAGTGATCAAATTTTCATCTGTGAGGACTTTATCGATTTCTCTATGCGTAGCTGGCACCGCTTGAAGAACCTTTAGTGTTTCTTTGAATTGAGCCCTTTTAGGTCGTGGAATCGAAGCTGTATAAGAAGCAAAGTTTTAAAGTAGGCTCCAATTGATATTGTCCCATTAATCAACAAAGAGTTTGGAGCACTTAGGTCTAACTAGCCACCATCGTCGAATCCCGATGGACACCGAACGAAGAACCATTCGGTCTTAAAGTAGTTTAGCTTGTTCTAAGCTCCCGCAATTACTTGGCAATTTCTAACTGATAGAGTTAGGGGTATGCCCTAGGGGCAATTATGTAACATATCTAACTCGTTCACCAATCTTGTTTGAAATAAAAGATATTTTCTTCCTATTATATACTTGATATAATGTGATTATTGTTAGAGCCAAAATTGGTCACTAACACCCAAATCCAAATGAAAGCACCAAATCACAGTTACAGATCACAGACAGAATGTATGTAGAGAGTATAAATATAAAGAACGGTACAAATTAAAAAGAAAGCAGTAACAATGCAAGATTTATAGTGGTTCGGCTGACTCCGGCCTACGTCCACTCTGGAAATTTCCTTTCTATTGATATGATAATCAATTACAGTTACAATCCAGAGTTTTTAAAGCAATAATGGCAGAGTAGCCTTAATGGGGAAGAAGGAGGAAAACAGAATGAAGATCCTATTTCCCCCACATGATGTATTTATAGCCAAAACCTAAGTTACCGGGCTTCCTGAATGATCCGGGCCCATCAGTATTGTAGCCAGTCCAAAACCCAACACTACGACCAGCCCCGAGTTCAGAATATGCCGACCTGATATCCCCTGGGCATGACCCGAAGCAGGCCTACTCATGACTCGGAGTAAACTAGACCAGAACTCAAAGCAAGATGATATCGAACCCTTCCTTTAACATGCCGACCCATAGTTTGTTGCCAACCTACTTCCCTATATCGTTCTGGGGGTATGCCAGTGCTGACCTGAAGCAAATAAATCACACTCAGTCATGCCGTCTGACCCTGAAACCAAGTTGACAACCTGAGTATATTTGAGTACTGACCCAAGCTTGCCGCTTAACGACCTGAAGCAGAAATGGATGCCGACCCATAGTGCTATTCCCATGTCGATCCAATGGCTTACCGATCCACAAATAAAAGGCCGACCCGAGCATGTTCGAGCATTGACCCTAGTATAATCTTGTGCTGACACCGATCCACTCAACCATGCCGATCAACTACATCATGACCGAACCACCTTCCTACTGACCTAAAGCCTACACAACACTGACCCAGTGGTTATGCCCGACCGACCCAAACCCTTCACAACGCCAACCCAGTGTTCATGCCCGACCGACCCAAAGCATGTCGAACCACTACCTTATGCCAGTCCACTCCATCTTGACTGAACCACCTTCCTACCAAGCCAATCAAATTGCACCGACCCAAATGAGCAACC
This sequence comes from Allium cepa, assembly GCA_030765085.1. Taxonomy (NCBI): domain Eukaryota; kingdom Viridiplantae; phylum Streptophyta; class Magnoliopsida; order Asparagales; family Amaryllidaceae; genus Allium; species Allium cepa. The sequence continues at coordinate 496,956,835 of CM060944.1, read as the reverse complement.
CACATGGCCGAAATCTAATGATCGAATGCTCACGACCGACCCATGTTATGACGAACCATCCACGACCGATCGTCTATCCATCCAGTTGGCTCAAGCCCATTGTATTTCAATCTCAATAAAAGAGCAGTCGATTTTAGTTAAATCTTCTTATCTATGGCCTTGCCAAAATGCGGGATAATAATCATATCAATTAATTGACTTAATTAAAAGTATATTCAATAGAAAAATCCATAAATGGTATATTTTTTGATAGTAGTTACAAAGTGCTGTAGCTGTGAGTAATTTATCACAATGAAACAAGTATACCATTTTAAATGTTCCTAGTCAAGATGAATCGAGACTGGATATCGATGTATCCAGAGACTGGAATATGTAACGCTCTCCAGATGTTGGACAGTGTATTAATCATGACTACTGGGGACACCTAGGGACTACGTACTAATAGTTATTGGATAACTATGGAACGACTCATTGGATAGTTTTTTGTTGGTTAATATAACAAAAGTTAAACAAAAAATATCGATGTGACTGATTTACATGGTTCCCTCGACTTGAGAATACTATGGATCTTCAATATGAAAGCTCCGCTTTGATTATAGCCAAATCATGGCATGGCATCCACCGAGTGACCATAGTTGGGTCGAGTGGAAGTGTTGTAAGTGAAGCACTATTCAAGAGAGAATTCGTCTCCTCGGTTATATGTAGTTAGTATCACAGTGAACTCAAGTCAACTCAAGGTCAAAGTCTCTGGCCAAAGTATTTCGGTTAATAATAACTGTTATTATTAAACTAAGGATTTTGTATTTAGACTATAAAGTTGAATGTGGATGAGGTAGGAATTTTGACTGTTACCAAATTACATAAGTCCAAAGTGATATAGTTTTGACGAAGAGAATTGGTGTAAACAAATGTCACAACCAGGTAACCCTTATTAAACTAAAATTGGATTTCATCGAAAACAAGGAAGCGATAAATTTGGCCATAATGTCACACACCTTCTTAGTGGCATGTGAACGTTATCATTATAATAGTTCGATGTTAATTACTGACCAAATTTACACTCAAGAGTTACACAACCGAAATAATGAATTCCCTTAAGACGGAACGATTTAAATAGTTTATAATGAAATATTTATAAAATTAATAGTGTTATTATAAATTTTGGCTAGGGCTTACATGGTTTGAATTATTATAAATTAATTAATATTTATGAAATATTAGTTATAAAATTTGAATATGACTTGAGAAATAAATAATGTTATATATATTTATAACAGTTACAAATATATCGATCAATGTACAATATCGACAAGCGATTAAATTAGATTTAATTGCATATTATTTTGGCTAGGGATTACATGGGTTTAAAGCCCATCATTAGAGCTATAAAATTTCGATTTTGGAAAGGTCTAGGGGTGGCTAAAATAGGGAATTGCATGGAGATAATGGGTTGAGATAATGTGAGAATGGGTAAAAAAGTTTTCCTCGTTTCTCTCTAATACAACCCTATATATGTATGTATGTATCTCTATAAACAAGTACTAAACTTTTTGGCCGCCATTAACTTCTACATTGCTGATTAAAACATAGCTCTCAATCCACTCCCAAATTCTCAAATATATTTCAAATTAAAATAATACTATTCGATAGTTAGAGGTCGGTGATTCCAGACTTGCAATCTGACGAATTAAGAACAATAAAAGGAAGGAAAGTCATTGCTTCAACATAGATTCAAAGGCATCATTAAATTGGTAATTTTTGTCATGGCCCGAAATCCAGCGATTGAAAATCGACATCAAATACCTCACTTGTATTCGACTACCGGAGATTCAAACGTTGAACTCCTGTTCGGATGGAGCTTATAACAAAATTAGATGAATATAAATAGTGGAAAAAATGAATATCATTCATCACAACACAGAAAAAACATTGATACAATATTCATTACAGCATATCACCAACATCAGAGTGCTATAACACCATACAACAACAGAATGATAACGCTACAGTGGAATGATAACAACGGGTCTTCAAAAAGGCTTCAACATGCTTCAACTTAGATGAGGTCTTCAAGAACTCCAAACACTTCAAAAGATTTCCAAATCAAAAGCCTTCCAAAATCTGATAGCTACCAAAAGACTTCTAATCCAAGCTAGCTCCAAAACACGGATAACCTGCTTCTAGGCTGCCCGTGTGGAAAATTTTGGGCACCCAAAGTTTAGGAAAGGAACAATAAACTCCGGGTCAGTCATGGGACTGGTATGAGTAAACAAAAGCATTTGTTTGTACAAAAACAATTTATAAAAGAAATTCAATATGCTTTTGGAAAATGAAACTACCATAAGAATTCCCTCCACACACAATGCAATTGCAGAATTAGAGGACATTTCTTCTTATGATAGTCAAACATGCTTGATACGGGAAATTTCTTTTGATATTATTAGTGCATAGTGTAGAAAAGCTTTCAAAAGTATAATATTAATCTTAGCCTGCATACAACCATTATTGTATGTCTACTATAACTACCATCTAAACAGTGGTGACCACCATAATTAAACGACAGGTTATATAACTAAAACCGTAAAGGGCTCGTATTGAATGAATTAATTTCCAACAATGGTCAGGCAAAGGAACTTCCTACACCAAATGGGTACGCCTCTGAAGGGACGACCCCGAGAACCTATCCATTCCGTCGTATCACTATTCAGAATGGGCTATATGACACAAGGTCCTCTCCCGGCTAAACCGAATAGCGAGCACTTAATTTAAAACACGTCGATATATCATTCACAAAGATTCACCATTAAGGTTCAATGTGGGTTTCAGATAACCAACTGGAATCCGACTCCTTGTCGCATCGAAATTCAAATGCCGTTTTATGGGCCAATAGGTGTTCACATTCACACAGAAACAAATCACAGATATCACAGCTCAGCATAAAGCAATTTATATCATATAGATCACAATCACATATCAGAGACACCAATCAATGCAAAGCATTCAGTAATAATAAATCATCTATAATTAAGATGAATTATTCGTGCGATTATAATTAATTAATCACATAATTATTCTCACTAATTAACCTTAATTAATGATTAATTATTCTTAATTATAAATTAATTGGTCTTTGATTACTAATTAATAAATCTTAATTACTTTCATTAATTAAATATTTCTTAATTAATTACCTTAATTAATTAAACCTTAATTATAAATTAATTAACCTTTATTTAATAATTTGTTAACCTTTAATAAATCATTATTTAATCACTTAGTAATTATAAATCATTGATTAATTATCATTAACAATATAAATTAACTTAACTTTAAGTTAACAAATTAAAACATATTCGATTAATTCCTTAATTACTTAATTAAGTTTTTATTTAAATAAACTCTTTCTAAAAATATAAGTTTAAAACATCTTAAACTTAATTAATTTAAAATATTTTACTTTCAAAACCTATAACTACATATTCCAATTTAACAAACAATCTTCATAAGAAAAAAAATAGATTTAGAAATTTAGTTGGCAGAAATTGTTAAAGTTTTAAAAATTGGAAAATATAATACCGGAGATCAACTTCGAGTGTTAACCGAGACCATTGCCTGTTTGCTTAGAATTTTTTCCAAAATCAACCCGTATGATTTTATTTTTCAAACTTAAATTTTGTTTAAGTGTTAAACCCGGCGCACACATGAATTCACTCGAGCCCAACTTCGAGCTATCACCTTGATTCCCCGAAAACAGCTTTAAGTCTCCACCCTTCCTTCCTCTACCAGGCTACTAATACAAAACTTGGTGCCGTGCACATACACAGCAGCTCTGGCGAACTTCAATCGAAGCTACTACCTTACACACCGCGGCGACGATCCACATGGGCCTCACGAGCACCCAGAATCCCAAATGATTGACGAATTTGAATTTTTACTATCGAACTCAAACTAGAACAAGAACAATCATCATAGAGTCGACTCGCACCACCGCCTTAGGCCATCAGAGGCCGTGAAGTTTTTGTCAGAGCTTCGCCTACCCCCTAGCTTCAATTCCTTTAGGTCCCATGAAGCCCGATTCAACAATGACGACGAAATTCCAACGAGAACAAGCTCGACCAGAAACTATGCTAAAACCCTATCGTACCGTTGCAACCGTAGTTTATAAATTCATCTGTAACGATCCTAGTTTAAAGACAAATTTAATTTTGTATTTTAGATTAAATTTTGGATTAATTTGTGGGTTTATTTGAATTTTTCAAATTTAATAAGATATATATACTTATTTGTTTTAAAATTTGGATTTGAAACTCAAAACAAATATTTTCAATTGAATTGAACTATAAATAAATTTTGATTTGGAAATTCAAAATGAATTGGATTTAAAAAAATTACTTTGGAAAAGAATAATACGTATGATTATTTGTTAAATGTATAAATTATGTTTTAAATTCATTTTCTTTATGAAGTTATAAAGAGTACAAAATACAATTTATTCTATCAATATTTAATATAAGTGTAAAATATAAAAATAAAATATATGTTATAAATTTAATGTTTGATAGTTAAACTATAAATAGAAATGAAATTCAAGCATATATGTTAATAATAAAAATTTATGGTTATATGGCAACATAAAATCAAACTATAAAATAATAACAAATGAAATACATATAGGATTGTATGTGAATTAGGCAAGCAAAGAATAAATAAACTACAGTGTTATGTATATATAAAGAACAAAGGAAATAATAAAACACAAAAGCTTGCAAAAGAAGATAATAAAAGAAACAAAAAAATATCTATGTAATAAAATTTACAAAAGAAGAAACAAAAGAAAATATCTACAAAACAAAATTCAAATAGCATAAGCTGTAAACAAAATAGGAGACATATGAATTAATTTCATCATCTCAGCCGAAATAAGATCATTTCATTTCAGTAACGAAGGAAAAATCTTTAGTCAATGAAAGAAAATATCTATTTAACAAAAGAGGCTTTACCAGTAAACACCTCCCCTACAAACACTATCTTTTCTATATATATATATATATATATATATGTATGTATGTATATCTACACTATTCTTGTCCGTTCATTAACTTAGCATTCCAGAAAAAAATATAAGCATCATCAAAGACAGTTTAACAGCAAAACAAAGCAAGTTTAAGGGAAAATCAAACTGCAGCTTTCAATACAGTATTGTTCTCTGTTTTCTCATGATCCTGTGAGCAAACCTTCAACTTTTAATCTTTGATACTGATGCATGTGATTCACTTATGTGATGATGATGTGTGTATATGTTTTCTAGATGTATTCACTTGAATAAAATTGAATTAGGCATGACTGTATATATATATATACACACACACACTCTGTTGTGTTTTCCAGACCAAGAACAAACAAAGGAAAAAAAATCCATATCACCCAAACAACTTAGCATTAGGCTTGGATCTCTGAAAGAAACATGTTCATAATGTTGTAAAGTTATTTTTAAAAATAATATGAACTAAAATATGTGATGAAAAATTTGAAAATTTAGAATTTACAGAGAAAATATTAGAAATAGTAAAATTCAAGTATTTTAATTCTAAAATTCTGATCATTGGATCAGATTCGTTGTGCTAAATGATGATTTTTAAGAAACGTTTCATGATTTTTAAGTCCCTAAACATTGAGAAATCTCGTGTTGATCGGAAATGGTAAATTGGTCAAATCCCAATGATCGCGGTGGTTAAGAGTCTCGAGTTCGAAGTAGGAGATGACTGAGGTAATGGTGATTGTCGAAAAAACGAGGGAAATTTTTATACTACGTCGAGGTAGTCGATCGGTGTGGTTTTAGGGTTTTATACACAGTTTAAATCGCGAGTCTTCTGAGGAAATTTGCGGCATCGGGAATTGACCCGAAGGGGCCGAAGTTTGGGAAATTGTCGCTCAGAGGTGCGTGCAGCTTTGGACGAACCCACATGATTTCTGGTGGATTAGGTAGTCGGCGTTGAGGCGAAGTTTGAAGGGTAGTTAGGTTCCAGTTTCTGTCAATCAACTCATTTGAGTTTCGTAGTTGATCTCATCGGTCTAGGTGTTTGAGAGGAGAGTGGAGGTTGTAGTTGATGGATCATCGATTGAAGTTTGGGTCGAAGATGGCCAGCTTGCTTGTTCATGTGCACGGCATATCCATGGTGTCAGTGGTTTGGGGGAAGAAGATGGTTCATGTTCAAGCACGAGTGAAATGGAGGGTCAACTCGAAATTCCTCGTGTTTGACTCGTGGAATTGATGGCATTGCTCGAGTATGTGCTCGTGTGGGATAGCCTGGTGTAACAGTTTTTAAATTAAAACCAAGTCAAAAAGGAAAAGGAAAAGAAGAACAGGGTTTGACGCGGGGAAGGAGGGAAATGTCTCGGATATTCTTGAGTTTGACCCGAGTAATTCGAGTAGTTTACTCGAAGAGGTTTAGCGCTTGACTCGAAGCCAATATAGCCTGGCGCGGGTAGCATGTTGTACAGGTTTAAAATCTGTTTGTTTGGAATTTAGAAATTTAAATTTAAATTTATAAAACAAAGTTAAAATAAGCTTTTAAATCAGAGTTTAATTAGAACTCAAGTTAGTTTGAACTTAGTTTGGAAATAAATAAAGTTTTTTTATTTAATTGTTTAATAACTTAAAAAAAGTTTTGAGCAATTAAGTGGATTTAAAAGATTTGAATTTAAAATGGATTTTGAAATTGTAAATGAAGAATCTAAACAAAGTTAAATTAAATTTGAAACCTGGATCTAAATCTGAATTCGAATCCTGGATTTTGAAATGAAATTTAGTTTATATAATTTAAATGTTTAAATTTAGTTTTTAACTTTATATAAGATAAATTGGTATTCCGTTTGTATTTTGACATTAAAATGAAATTTAAGTATTAAATTTGAAAGAAATGTTTTCTAACGTATTTGTGAGTGCTAAATGAAACCATTTATAAGAATGAGTTTATCTTAAAGTTGAATCATGATTAAGGATTAACTATTTAAGAAATTAATTACGAATTAATAATTGTTTAATTAAGTAATTAGGAATAATTACTTATTATCATTAATTAAGGATAATTAATCAAATGGTAATAAATTAAGGATTAATTAATAAATGTGATAAATTAAGATTAATTAAATAATTAAAGGAGAATTCAATAAATAAAGGCTAATTGATTCATTAATTAAGGATGATGAGTTAATAATTAAAGGTTAACTAATAAATAATTAAAGGGAAATTTATTTCAAATGATTTGTAATTAACTTATGTTAATTAACTAGGACTAATGATTTATTCATAAGTAATACATCTGATTTAAGTTAATCAGTTGATTAATAAATTTTACCTGTGAATGTTTGGATTTTATTGAATGGGTGAATTGTTTGGTATTCCCGATGTCTGATGCTTTGTGATATGAATTATTCCGATCTGTGTTGTGAACTGTGATGTAGTTACTTATCTGTGATTAAATTTATTAATCCGTGATCTGTGTATGAAAGACAAGCGTTATAGTTTATACCGCTTATCAAATATATTGCTGTATTGGAATATGTATTCATTGATATTATGCACTATTGTGTAAAACCCCTGGACTACACTTATACACACACAAATATGGATTGCACTTGGAAATCGGTTAAGTCACAGATTTTTTAAATATTTTTGAATTTGAATTTTAAATCCAAACAGATTTGGAAATGAAATTGAGTTAAATATAAAAAGCTTTTGAAAAGGGATTTCAAAAATAAAAGTTATTTCAATTACTTAGTTAAGTTTTGAAATTTGAATAATTTGATTCAAATTGGAATTCAATATCTGAAATTGAATTCTATATTTGGTATTTATAATTTAAAAATGGTATACAAGTTTATATGGGTTTTAGACCATTTCTAAAGTGTTGTTTTTTGGAATTTGAATCAACCCAAGATTTTAACTTGTATAAATGAAATCGGATTTTTCCGAAATAAAAAAACTGTTTGTTTTCAAATAATAAAAGCTTTCATATGAGAAATGAATTTCCAATTTGTATTAAAGGAATTTCAAGTTTGAATTGAAAATAGTTTTCCAAGTTATGGATGAATCTTTGGAAACGAGTTTTGAAAGCTGTACGTCAAATCTTGATTTAAAGATTTAAATGAATTCATCCAATTGAATTGGAAGTTGTTTTGAAATCCGTAAATGGATCTTTGTGAAACTGGACGAATTTTGTGAAATAAATCTTTTTGTTTAAAGATTTGAAATGGTAATTTGCTTAAACCATTTGAAAGGAAGTTGAATTTTAAAGTTGTGACTTAATTGAAATCCCATATCCATATGTTTTGAAACATTGCGCTCATTATTCGGTTTAGCTGGGAGAGGACCTTTTTTCATATAACCCATTCCGAATAGTGATACGACGATATGGATAGCATTTTAAGACCGGTGGTGAATACCGTTATTTGCGAGAATGATAGGATGACCTATCGATTGTCTCTGCACTGAGTAGCTACAGTATAGAGATTCCCTAAGTGATGGGAAGTCCAATCGGGATTGTGAATACCCGGATTTGCAAGGGCTTCTTCGGAAGTGCCTTCGGCTCTGTTCGAACCCGGAATAGACTTGTATGGTTGTATGTCTGACACTACACCTTGAGATATAAAGCTGATTTCTTTCAAATACATATCTGTTGGTGGCGGAAAATTTATTCTCTTAGCTTAACACCCTTCTCTGAGATTTATGAGCTCAGAGGTTATGTAGTTGAAGGTTATCAGTGCTATTCTCCCAATTTGGTAGTGTGGCATGCTGAGTGATGCTGTGTGTTGATGATCATTCGTTGATTATTTGTGATCAAAGCATGGCTTTGTGAAAAATCGTAGCTTTGTGGACAAGACTTCGTCGAACCTCACAACCCCGTAATGGTCGAAACAGGAACCATGGAAGCAAGGTTATTTGGAGGTAGCTCCTCCTTAGGGTATGACCATTTCCTTCTGGATAAAAAGTGATGTCATAGTATGGAGCCCAGATATTTACTTATGTTGATTTTGGAAAGTTGGTATCATGGTATGGAGCTCAGATACTTTACTGTGTGGTTATTGGATTGAGGGCCCTTGGATAAAGGTCGGTAACGACCGGGGGATGGCATACTCGTGTCAGTTGTTACCTAGTTACAGAGGTAACCCGGCTTTGTGTAGCAGAGATCCGGTTAGGTTCTCGGGGGCGTCCCTCCAAAGGCGTTCCATTTTATGTGGGAAGTTCCTTTGCCTGACCATTTGTTGGAAATCCAAACAAAACAATACGAGCCCTTTACGATTTCAATTGTATAACCTGCCATCTCAGGTGGTAGCTATAGCTGGCATAATATAATAGTACCTACGCAGGTTAAGATTAATATTATACTTTCGAAATGTTTTCCACTATGCACTAATAATAATATCAAATGGTTTTCGCGTAGTAAGCATGTTTGACTGTCATAAGGAGAAATCTCCTCCAAGTTTGCGCTTGCATTGTGTGTGTGGCGGGAGGCCTTATAGTAGTTTCATTTTCCAAAAAGCATTGCGGATTTCAAATTTAAATTCCTTTGATTGCTTTTAAAGATAAACTGTTTTTGTTTGCTCATACCAGTCCCATACCTGACCCGGAGTTTATTGTTTGCTCATACCAGTCCCATTTTCATCTCGATCGAGATGAGTAGTGGTACTCATAGGAGTAGGTTTAGCATAAGTAGATTAGCACAATATTTTTCTTGGTTTATGAAAATTCCATTTGTTAATTGTTTAATTTGAAGTCCGAGAAAATATGATAATTCTCCCATATGAGACATTTCGAACTCCTTAGTCATTATATTTGAAAATTCTTTACATAAATTTTCATTTGTCGAACCAAATATAATATCATCTAAGTATACTTGAATTATTAAAATATCTTTAGTAGTATTTTTAATGAAAAGTGTTTGATCAACTTTTCCAATTTGAAATCCCGAATTTAGTAAGTAACTTTTAAGTCTTCCATACCAAGCACGAGGTGCTTGTTTAAGACCATATAGTGTTTTCTTTAATTTATATACATGATTTGGATATTTTTCATGTATAAATAAAGGAGGTTGTTCTACGTATACATTTTCTTTTATAAAACCATTTAAAAATGCACTTTTAACATCCATTTGATAAAGTTTAAAATTGTGAAAACATGCAAAAGCTAATAGAATACGTATTGCTTCAAGTCTTGCAACATGAGCAAAAGTTTCTTATCAATACCTTCTTCTTGATTATATCCTTGTGCTACTAGTCTAGCTTTATTCCTAGTTATATTACCTTGTTCGTCTATTTTATTTTTGTAAACCCATTTTGTTCCTATAACAGATTGATTATTTGGATGGGGAACTAATTCCCAAACATCGTTACGTTCAAATTGATTTAATTCTTCTTGCATTACAATAATCCAGTAATCGTCTGTTGATGCTTCTTTAGGATTTTTAGGTTCTATTGTAGAAATGAAAGCTATATGACCCATTTGATTTAGTTGATATCTAGTCTTAACTTGAGAATTGATTTCACCTATTATGTTTTGAGCAGGTTAATCTCGTAATATTCTTGGTGAAGATCTTAGTTCATTATTACAATTTTCAATATTTGTATTTTCTATATTTATAAATTCTTAATCATCTTTTATACTCAATTCTTTGTTGAAATTCTCATCAAAAGATACATGTAAGGTTTCTTCGATTACGTTTCTTCGTTTATTAAATACTCAATATGCCTTACTTCGTTCTGAATATCCTACAAAAATTCCTTCGTCGGCTTTTGGATCAAATTTACTTAGTTGATCTTTTGTATTTAAAATAAAACATTTTGATCCAAATATTTTAAAATAGGATACATTTGGCCTTTTGTTGTTGAATAGTTCATATGAAATATTTTTAGTTAACGGTCTAATTGATATTCTATTCAATACATAGCATGCAGTAGCTACGGCTTCTGCCAAAAAATGTTTTGGTAGAAAACTTTCATTTAATAATGTCCTAGCGCATTCTTGTAATGTTCTATTCTTTCTTTCTACAACTCCATTTTGTTGAGGAGTTCTAGGAAATGAAAAATTATGATTTATTCCTTTCTTTTTACAGAAAGTTTCAAAAGCTTCATTTTCCCATTCGCCAACATGATCACTTCGTATATTTTTAATCTTCAAATCTTTAGTGTTTTGAATTTTTTTGACAAATGTTTTAAAATGCCCAAAAGTATCACTTTTATTTTTCATAAAAATAGTCCATGTATATCTTGAGAAATCATCAACTATTACGAACACGTATCGATTATGATTAATGGATTGAACTTGTATTGGTCCAAATAAATCCATATGTAGTAATTCTAATGGTTGTAAAGTCGAAATATTTTTATTAGACTTGAAAGAAGATTTCGTTAATTTACCTTTTTGACAAACATCACAAAGATTTTTTATTTTAAAGTTTATTTTGGGTAAACCTCTTACTAATTCATTTTTGGAAAGTTTTCTAATAGTTTTAAAATTTATATGATAAAATCTTTTGTGCCATAACCAAGGATCATTATCTTTGGCTAGTAAACACATACTTGTATTATGATTAATATTCATATTTAGTACGTAAATATTCCTATCTCTATTTCCTTCAAAAACAAGAGTTTGGTTTTGATCAAAAATACTACATTTATTTTCCGAAAAAGTTATTTTAAAGCCTTTGTCACAAAGTTGACTTATGCTAAGTAGATTATGTTTTAGATTTTCAACTAATGAAACATTTGTTATAAAAGGTAAATTTGATGTACCATAATTGCTCACATCTCCTTTGCCAATGATATAGCCTTTTGAATTATCTCCGAAGGTAACCGAGCCACCATCAAAGTATGTGATGTTTGTAATCATATCTTTATCTCCGGTCATGTGTTTTGAGCGACCACTGTCTAATATCCATTTCTTCTTTTTAAGTGGGACCTGATAATAAATACAAAATTATTGGTACCCACCTTTTAATAGGGTCCTAAAAAGTTAGAGCTTAGGAAGCCAAACCCAATTTGGTTTAGTATCCTTTTTATAAATATAGTTTTTATTATAATGAACACTATCCATAAATGTTTTAATATATTTATTCCTAATTAACACATTGTTAGTCTTTGGAACCCAAATTTTAACTACCTTGGTTTCTACTTTTGTTTCATAGGTTTTCTTAACAATATTTGTTGTTTTGAATCAATTTTCCTTTTAAGATTTATATCCTTTTTATTAGGAATTTTTGACTCCTTTTTATACCCTAAACCTTGTTTATTTGAAGATGATTGAGAATTTTCTAATATCTTGGATAAATTTTCCCTTCCTTTGTTAAAGTTAGAAACGTTTTTAGTTATGTTATCTAATCTAGCTTGAAGACTATTATTTTCTAATTCAACTTGTCTAATCTTAGTTTTTAACTCATGATTTTCAGAAACAATTACATTGTTATTTTTCTTTTGAGTTTCAATTTCTTGACTTAAAAGAGATAATTGAGTTTCCGAACTTGAATAAGATTCTTGAACTTTTTCAAGTTCTTCTTCTAGAATTTTCTTTTCATCGTTTAACATATCTCTTTCAAATTCAACTTTGTTTTGATTTACACGAATTTCCTTAATTTTCTTTTTAAAATTTTTTGTTGTGCTCAAAAGTTCAAAGTTTACTTCAATTAGATCATCGAAAGTTAAATTACTTACTTCAGATTCTTGAGCCATGAAGCATACATTTTCTTGTTCATTGTCGCTATCATTTTCACTTTCGGATGAAGATGAATCCGAATCATCCCATGTTACAGAGAATGCCTTCTTTTTGAATTTCTCTCTCTTGTTTTTGTTGTTGAGAGCTTTCTGATTCTCTTTCTTTTGCTCTGGGCAATCCTTGTGCATGTGACCTGTGACAGTTGAAACATTCTATATTCGAGGATGTAGGTTTGTTTAAGAAATTCTTATTGAATCTGTTTTTATTTCCTTTTCTATACCTTAAGAATTTCTTAAATTTTTTGGCTATGAATGCTAAATCCTCATCTTCAGACTCTGATTCTTCCTTTTCCGCATGAAAAGCAACATTCTTTCTTTCTTGAGCTTGATCTTTCTTAGCTTGCATATTTACTTCATACGACATAAGATTTCCAATCAATTTTTCTGGTTTCATTGTAGATAGATCATTTGCTTCCTCGATTGCCAGTACTTTTCTCTCGCATTCATCAGTGAGTGAATTTAGAACTTTATACACAATGTCAAAATCCGTGTATTTTTCTCCTAGTCTGATTAAAGCATGATGAACGTCTTGAAATCTCGAGTACACGTCATTGATGGATTCATTTTGTCACATTCTAAAGTTTTGGAATTGATTCTTCAGCATGGATATCTTTGTTTTTTTAAACTTGTTTGTGCCTTCACGTATGACTTTAAGTGTTTCCCATATTTGATATGCAGTAGTACATATGCTAACACGGTTGAATTCGTTTCTATCCAAGGCGCAAAATAGCATATTCATAGCTTTGACATTTGCACTAGCTTCATTCTTTTGAGTTTGTGTCCATGTAGGATAATTGGTTGTGGATACAACAAACTCTGCTTGAGTAGCATTCCAGACTTCGAAACTTGTTGCTTGCATATAAATCCTCATCCTTGTAGCCCAATAGTTATAGTTTAGTCCATTGAATAGAGGTGGTCTTTGGGTAGATTGTCCTTCCGCAAATGTAGAACTATAGGCAGATGTTGTGCTTGTACTTGCATTATTTTCCATATTATTAATATGTCTAATAACGGTGTTATGGTTATAGGACGGCCTTGCTCTAATACCAATTGAAAGAGGCTATGCTGTAGGATTGTGTAATATGGAATAATGGAATTGTCTAGGTAGATAAAGTAAGTAAAAGCAAGGTAGACACTAGGATTTTATACTGGTTCAGACCTCTAGTCCTACGTCCAGTCCCTAAGCTTCACTTAGGAATTCCACTAACTAAAACCCTCACTTAACCAGGAGGAATAGGTTTACAACTTAGACGAACAACCGAACGGGATTTCTTGCCTCAACTACTAAAGAGGACTTCAACTCAATTACTAAAAACAATATTCGACTTGTTGTGTTGTTGTCAACACTAATGAGTCTAATGTAGTACAATATTCCTTTAATCTTATCCTCGAGAGTATGCAATGTGTTTGTGAAGATTTAGGAAATGTGAATTGCTATGAATCAAAAGAATATTAAAAAACAAAGTAGTGATTCAAGTAATAGATTTGTGATTGCTTTGAGAATATCTAGTTAATATGTTCAAGAAAATAGTAAGATTAAAGCAAGAGAATTCGTTGAATTGAAGATGTTAGAATTATGTATTTATACTTGTAGAAGAGGTGCATCTGTTGGCTAAGGGTGTAGACAAGAGATGCTTCTATTTCCATTGATGAATGGTTGCAACTCTTGGGAGGAAGAAGGTGTCCATTCAGAGAAAATTCGCAGGTTCAAATTCAGTCGACTAAACAGAGAATTCAGTCAAATGAAAATATGAAGTAAAATTTTCAGGAACAAATTCAGTCGATTGAGCAGGGTGTTTCAGTCGACTGAAATTGTACATGTTTGTATATGTGTAACAGGTTCAGTCGACTGGTCATCCCTGTTCAGTCGACTGAACTACTAAATTATGCACAATGAATGTTTATTAAAAAATGAAATTTATAAAATGTGTTCTAGTGTTTGTGCAAGCCTCTTGAGGATAGATTTTCACAATAAATCTAAACTAAGACCTATAAAAATCATACTTATGTTTATCCTTGGTCTTCATCGTTCTTTCTTTATCTTTGCACATATCTCTTCCTTTTTGTTGAAGCACATTGTCACTGATCAAAATCTTAGCGTATCAACAGTTCTCGCTTGTGGTTTGGAATTTTGGCTTAGAGCATTGGATTGGAGTCATCCCTTGGCTACTTGTTTTCCGCTGCTGTTTATGGTCTCTGATATTCTTGTATCATATTGTATCAGTGTTGTATCATAATTGGATATTGTATTCGTTGGAGTTGTATTTGATATTCATTGCTTTTTCTTCCACTGTGTTGTTTACTTAATTGTGTTATAAGATCGGTGAACCAGATTCGACGTTTGGATCTGCGGCATTTGAATACGAGTGTCGTATTCGGTGTCGATTTTCGAAGGTCGAGTCAGGATCGTTTCAAGTAGCTACGGTATAGAGATTCCCTAAGTGATGGGAAGTCCGATCGGGATTGTGAATACCCGGATTTGCAAGGGCTTCTTCGAAAGTGCCTTATGTTCTGTTCGAACCCGGAACAGACTTGTATGGTTGTATGTCTGACACTACACCTTGAGATATAAAGCTGATTTCTTTCATATACATATCTGTTGGTGGCGGAGAATTTATTCTCTTAGCTTAACACCCTTCTCTGAGACGTACGAGCTCAGAGGTTATGTAGTTGAAGGTTATCAGTGACATACTCCTAATTTGGTTGTGTGGCATGCTGAGTGCTGCTGTGTGTTGATGATCATTTGTTATCAAAGCATGGCTTTGTGAAAAAGCGTGGCAACCGTAGTTTATAAATTCATCAGACTTTTTTTGGTGATCCCTGATGACCATGCCCGCTCCAACCACAAACACGTGGTCCAATTTCTCACCGATGGCCAGAAATTTATGAAACTCACGATTCCGGTCATCGATGCTTTTCTCATTAAACACAAACTAAAAACCTTAAATTTAATTTTAAAAATCATATTTTTCGGAGTCAAATTTGGTGATATAAATGAATCAAGAGATTTTAATACTTGAATCAAGACATGGTTTTGGAGTTTTACTGTCCTTCCTTGTTTTCTGGAAATCCACTTGATAATTTTATTTGAAGATAATTTTTAAACTTTAATCTTGTTTATACAAACAAGTTTTATTTAAATCATAAAGCCTGAAATCAATTAAAGAGGAAGAATTTAATGTTTGAACGGGTTTTTTAAAACCTGGAACTAAAGGCAGGGATGATGAACCTGTATATTAACATGCACAGGCGAAATATACACATACACAGAGTTTTATAGACATGCAAACCAAAGTTCAATCTTGCTTTCATCATGAATTCAAACCACAGATTAAATACCAGAGTTTCAAAAGGTTTACTCACCTTGATCAAGAAGAAACATAGAGCTTTTTAAAAAAAATCCTGGAAGTTGATTTAATGTTGAAATATGGGCTTGATCTGAAGTCCTTGTTTTGCTGAGTTGAATTTTTGTTTTATAGTGCTGGAGCTATGAATTTTCTTAATCACTCGATGACTTTTCTATGTTATTTGTTTACAGACTTGAGTTTGAATCCTTGCTTTGATTTGAACTGGAAATCTTGGTTACTTTTGAAAAGATTATTGCCTTTTTGAATTCACTTCTGGTTTGATTTGTTCTTAAAGTTACTTGATGATTTTTTTCTTTTTAGTTTGAGAATTTGTACAGGGCTTTGTAAATGAAGATAAAAGAATAAAAAGGAGGAAGATGTTAAGTTTATATAATCTTGTTTCTCATTTTAATTAATTTCCTCTAAAAAATTGACACTTGTTAATAAATTGATAAAATCATTAAACTTGTAAATTATTTGTTAAAATTAAACACTTGTTAAATTGGATATCTTATTAACTAACACTTGTAATTTTCATAATTACATGTTTTGAAGTAAAATTTTGTATTACATTTGCTTATTTGTATAAATATATTCCTTTTATCATATATATAAAACCTTTTAAAAAGAATAAGGTTTTAAAACTAATTTATACATAAACTAAAATCATACATATATAATTCTAATTCAAATTATTTTACTAAGACATTCTTTTAAATTTTAAATTCCAATACAAATTCAAATTCAAATTCAAACTTAAATTCAAATCTACATATATATACATACATACATATATATATATATATATTAAATTTAAATAATTTTAAAACATTTATTATTTTAAATTTTTAAACTCAAATGCAAATTATACACAAATCAATGATTATCTGATTTGCCTTGAAAATTTCAAATCAATTTCAATTTAGATCCCAGAAATTCATATTAATTTCTAATTTTAAATCTGATAAAAATTGAGATATTACAGATTCCCCCTTAAGAAAATTGCATCCTCGAAATTTGAACGAGAGAGAGAGAGACAAACAAAGTACATATAAATATATAAAAGATGGAGAAATGGCTTACCAATCAAGCCGGAATATCCACTCTGCAATTGGGATAGGACTTTTGGATGCTGTCCTCTATTTCCCAAGTACGGTCAATTGGATCACCACTCCATTGCACTTTAACTAGTTTCACAACTTTATTTCTCAGCTGCTTTTCATCTCGATCAATGATCTTTATCATTTCTCTCTTTACTGCCAGAATTAATGTGCTATCCATATCTTGCTGAGTGGCTTCTTCAATAATATAGTCTGGATCGTGCATATATTTCTAAAGGTGAGAAATATGAAACATATTGTGCACGCCAGATAACTAGCTGGGTAGCTGCACTTGATATGCCAAACGACTGATCATCTCCAGAATAGGAAAAGGACCAATATATCGTGGTGCCAACTTACCAGTCTTCCCAAACCTTAACACACCACGCATTTGAGATTCTTTTAGAAATACAGAATCTCCAACCTGGAATTCTAGAGCTCTTCTCCTGCGGTCGTAATAACTCTTCTGATGACTTTGAGCAGTTATCAATTTATTTCAAATAAAATCAACTTTTTCCATGGCTTCTTTAATCATATCTGTTCCAAGGATGAGTCTATCACCTAACTCGATCCAACATGCAGGTGATCGATACGGACGACCATATAAAGCTTCGAAAGGAGCCATTTCAATATTAACCTGATAGCTATTGCTATATGAGAATTCAACCAGATGTAAATGGTCCTCCCATGAACCGCCAAAGTCAAGAATACAAGCTCGCAAAAGGTCTTCTAAATTTAAATTTATCCTTTCAGTCTGTCCATCAGACTGTGGGTGATAAGCAGTACTGAAGTTCAGTTTGGTTCCCAATACGGCTTGAAACGCCTCCCAAAATCTACTGGTGAAGATCGGATCACGATCACTCACTATACTGCTGGGCATACCATGGAGACGAACAATCTCTTTTATATACTGCCCTGCTAAGCTTGTTGTTGTATGGGTGGATTTCACTGAGATGAAGTGGACGGTTTTAGTCAGACGATCCACTATAACCCAAATTTCTTCATTTCCTTTCTTAGTTCGTGGCAACCCGTCGACGAAATCCATCGATACTTGATCCCATTTCCACTTAGGTACTTCCAAAGGCTGAATTAAACCCGCCTTTTTCTTTTGATCACTTTTAATTTGTTGACAGGTAGCACAACGACTCACAGATATAGATATGTCCCTTTTCATTGTTTTCCACCAGAAAGTTCTTTTGATATCACGATACATCTTATTAACTCCTGGATGGATACTAAGTTTGGACTTGTGACACTCGTCCAAAACATCACGTTTTAGATCCGGGATATCGGGAACACACATGCTGCCTTCCAATCTAATAATTCCATGACTATCGATTCCAAAATTGGAATCTTCACCATGACAAATTCTCCTATACATTTCTCAAAGAAGCTTGTCTTCTGTCTGCTGTCTTGCAATCTTTTTAAGAAGAGTAGGAGTGACAACAAGATGAGTAAGAATAGCATGTTTTTGTAAATATGCGCTTATATGTTTTTGTTTGATGATAATAAACATATATATTCATTTAAATGTATTTGGTAATGTACTATTTTGTTTTTCATAGATTAAATAAATATTTGTTGAATAAAATAAATTACACAGAATTTGAATTCAAACAGAACAAGTTACACAGAATTTGAATTCAAACAGAAATTTTATTCAAACAAATATTTATTACAATCTTGAATAGTACAAATTCAAGCTCTCACTATTCATATACATCTTTGAATACATCACAATTTAATTTACATTATAACCTCACTACATATCACTCACACTCGTATTTTGTCTTCAACTACATTCCAATTTGAATCCAGCATCTGAGCAATCTGCAAAAATATTCACTATCGCAGTAAAATTGAAAAAGAAATATTTTTGCAATATAAAATGAAATCTGATTTTTGAAAATATGATTTGCCTCAGTTATTTGGGTTGTTCGTCATCATTCATATTTGAATTCATCACACATGAACAGCGTGACATGCACAGTGTATCACTGTACATGCCACAAGGCCGTGCACATCGATATACACTTGATAATGCTACAGGGAAAGGTGAGCACAGGTCAAACCCAAATGAAAAGCCGGGTTCAACTCACGTGCAATATATTGAATATCACGACACGAGCACAAGGTCAAACCCGAGTTTTGAAACTGGATTTAACTTAAGTGAAATTTCAAAAATCAACATGAATGTATTCAAAGTCCAACACAGTTACAACAATGCATGCAAGTGCATCCAGAAGTTCAACAATTTCAAGTGACAACCAGAATGAAGACCAAAAGCAAAAGGGACTGCAACAATCATGTATGCAGACTAGACCAGACCAAACAAAGAACAACAAGTACAAAATGATGCAATACCAAACTTCACAAGCAATGACCAAAGCATCACATACATACATATGTACATGAGAAATGGCCAAGACTACAAGTAAATCAACATAGCAACAAAATCAGCAGATTTGGAAATGTGGCACGGCAGTTTTGAAAAGAAACATCAGGAACATGGATGTCAAAGGCAATACAGAAGTGATAGTGCACTAATAACCAGAATGATGCAAGACCACAAGTACAACAACTCCAGACCATGCTACAGAATGGATGCAGTGATACAAGACTCGAGTGAATGCAACTGCAATACAATTAAACCAACATGGCCAGTTACAACTACAAGAGTGACACAACAATATGCACAGATGCATTCAAGAATAAAACCAAGCAACAGTGAATGGGAATACACACATGAACATGAAATCAATCCAGTTCCAACACAACAATATGAATGCTATATTCAAACATGGTGAACAAGACACGGTGAAGTGCACAAGCAACATGACAGCAGACCAAAGTGCAACAAGATCAACACAGACCAACTCCAAATGCATCAGTGCATGAAGACTGAAACAACATCAAAGCATGAACTCACATGTATAACTGTGAAAACTGATGTGAAACAATGCATGGTGAAATTCGATCAACATGGTCAGAATGAAGACAAGTATACTTGAACAAAAATGAACAAGTGGAGCATCTGTGTAAACTGGGCAAGTATGGACAGAGCTCGAGCACAAGATATGAGACAAGTGATCAAATGCAACACAGTATCAAACTGGAACGAAGTGGTGAACCAACAATGTAAACAAAACCAGATGAACAAGACACAGCAGTATTCAAGTGAATCAAGTACAAGGCACAGTGCAGAGGTCTCAACAAGAAAATTGAACAACAGTATCAATGACAAATGCATCATATATACAACATCAAAGTGCAACCAGACAACAGCAATGCAGCTACAAACAAGTATAGATGAAACTGTGAAATGCTCAAACTTAGGTCAATACCAACAGAGGAAATGGCCAGAGACGAAGCTCATAGGGGCCGGAAAACCAAAGCAATAAATCACAGTGAAGTCAATAAGGAACCACACGAAAACAAATATTGACTGAGATTAAAAGAGGAAAGTTAGTTGCCATGGGACTCAAGACGAAATCAATTTCAAAAATCAAGTGCGTATCTGTATTCTTTGAAAAAGTCCAAAGTCAAAGCAAATTAAAAAGAGGAAAGTTTCTGCCTTTTTATTCAAGAAAAATCGTACGCATGAAAATCAAAGCCGTGAGTAACAAGTAGAAAATATATCAGGAAAGCCGTGCGCATCAAATAATTAACAAATTGGGAAAGTATCGAATTGATACGAACGAAAGCAAGTGTATTCGAATTCATATAAATACAAAACCCCAATTATCATCATCGGCATCGAGTCAAGCAAATCACTAAACCAGCAACGAAAAGAAATTACATACTAAATCAACGACGCACTCGATCAAAAGAGCAGCTGCTAAACAACGAGCAAGCCAAGCAACGAGAATCGATCAACAGAGGAGCAACACAATCTCGAAGTCAACCAAATCATCAGAGAACGAGAGTATCACAAACCAGAGCCGAAGCCCTAATTCGAGAAAGAAGCGAAGCCCTAATTCGACAAAGAGGAACGGCTAAAAGAAGTGGATCGGGTTAAAAATAAAGAGGCCGACACTTTTCACAAGCAAAAGAAAAAGGAATGGGAAATTCAATTGGGCCGACAATATAAAAGGGCTTTTGGTTTTATTTAGGGTTTAATTTTTTAAGAGGGTTTTCTTAATTTTTATTTGAGAAAAAATTACGGATTCACGTTTTTATTTTAAATTTTGCTCCTGCTTTATTTTTGAAGTTGTTTTTCCTTTTCGAGTCAAAGAATTTGTAAATCACCACCTAGGTTGTAGGTAGTGTCAGATTGTCTAGTTAGAATTAGTTCAGTGAGCAGGGTGTGCGAGTTTGCAAAACTCTATAGGCGGAGCAGAGTTTGCGAGTAAGCGAAACTATAGGCGGAGCTGGGTGTGCGAGTCTATGAGAGTGTTTGTGAGCGGGAGCAAAAGGGTTTGCGAGTCTAGTAGAGTGTTTGTAAGCGGGATACTGTTTAATTTTAATAGAAATCTGGGAACGCAGCAGCAGGCAGGGGTTGCCGAAGCTGGGTAAATTTTGTGTGTGATTTACTTTACAACATATTTATTTCTGCAGTTTTTTTTCTATGTTTAAATCGAGAAAGTTTGCTATAACCCTATTCACCCCCCCCCTCTAGGGTTAATCTAGATCCTACAGTTTTCTACTCGAAGCATCGGCTACTATATTGGCTTTTCCGAGTGTATATAAAATATCCAGGTCATAGAATGCCAGAAATCCCAACCAACGTTGTCGCCTCAAATTTAAATCCTTCTGGGTGAAGAGATATTTCAGAGATTTGTGGTCGGTGAATAATTCAAAATTTTCACCTAAAACAAGAAGGATTTATTAATTTTAAATATTATGTTAAGTTAAGTTAAACTTTTAAATTTTAGTAAAGCTGAAAGAGATTCTTATCCAGAAGATAATGTCGCTAGATTTTCAAAGCGAAAATAACAACTAGAAGCTCGAGATCATGGGTTGGGTAAATTTTCTCATGCGGACGCAATTGGCTACTCGCGTAGGCAATTACTCTACCATTCTGCATTGGCACTGCACCCACACCATCACCACAAGCATCTGTATAAACAGATAAGCCTTGATTCCCATTAACAATAGCAAGAAGAGGAGTGGTAGTCAATCTCTTCTTTAAATTCTGGAACGCTTCATCACACTTCGGAGTCCAATCAAATTTAGCATTCTTCATAGTTAGCTTAGTCAACGGACTAGCTATCTTAGAAAAGTCCTCAACAAACTTTAGATAATATCCGGGTAAACCCAGAAAACTTCTAACTTCTTTCGAAGCTGTGGGTCGCTTCCAGTCTAAAATAGCGAAAACCTTGCTAGGATCTACAGAGATTCCTTCTTCGTTAACAATATGCCCGAGAAATCTAACTTCTTTCACCCAAAAATGACATTTAGAAATTTTGGCAAACAGAATGTTCTTCCTTAATATCTCTAAAACAATTCTTAAATGTTCAGCATGCTCCTCCTCGGTTTTGGAATAGATTAGAATATCGTCAATAAACACCATAATAAATTTATTCAATACTCCTCAGAATACATGGGTCATTAAGTCTATGAAGTACGCGGGAGCATTGGTTAGTCCGAAAGGCATGACTAACCATTCGTAGAATGTGTCTGGTCCCCTGAAAGCAGTTAAATGAACATAGTCTTTAGCAATTTGCAGTTGATGGAATCCCTGGGCTAGATCCATCTTTGAAAAGAATTGTGCGTCGTGCAGTTGATCGAACAAGTTGTCGATCCTAGGCAAAGGGAATTTGTTTTTGAGAGTTAATTTAATGAGATTACGGCAGTCCACGCACAATCTCAAGGATCCGTCATACTTAGCTACTAACACCATGGCTGAACCCCAATCAAAAACACTAGGACGTGTCAACCCTTTCTCTAACAAATCTCGAGTTTGATTGACTAGTTCGATTCTTTCCCTAAATGCCATCCTACGGCTTGCATGGACAACAAGACCAGCATTGGGTACTAAGTCAATTCCGAATTCAATTTCTCTGTGTGGAGGTAAAGATTTGACCTCTTCAAATACATCGGGAAATTCCCGAACAATAGGTATGGACTCTAGACTAGGTTCGAGATATCTCAAAGTATCCTTTTCGGACTAGGGTCTTCAGAAGAGATTTCAATGAAATTTCAAGTTTTGTTTTGACCAGAATTGTTCGATTGTTACATTCTAATTTGGCTTCGTATCTCGTTAACCAATTCATTTCGAGTAATATTTCAAATTCGTTAAAGTAGAGAACATAAAGGTTGATAGGAAATTGATGGCAAGAATACGAGATAGGCACTTTCCTACAATATAGACAAAGATTTACAGGACCACCAATAGGATTCTTCACGCAAATGGGCTCGTCGACAAATTCAGGTTCAAGTTTAGTTCATTTACGGTTTGTTAGGAGATAAAGCTATGTGTAGCTCCCGTATCGAACAAAACTCTAAGAACTCTATCAAGGTTACCTTCTAAAACTCCTTTTTCTTTATCCACCTTTGAAGTTGAGGGGTCATCTTTTATCGCGTACATTTTCGCTACTTGTGCTTGTTTCTTTCGGGCAATTTTTAACTCCGTGACCTGGCTGGTGACAGCAATAGCATTCCTTGGTTCTTTGACTTGTCTTCATAGGTTGATTTTCTTTATTTGTTTCTTTGGCTTCTTACAATTGTTTGAACAATGACCCTTCTCCTGACAGTTGTAACAAGTAATATCTCTAGCCTGGTTTTTCCTGATTACTTTTCTTCTCATTGCCTTGATCCGGTTTCTTTCCTTTGAATTTTCTTTTCTTCCAATTCAGATTGCTTGCACTTCCTCTCTCCTCCAAAACTTCCTGCTTATCCAGAGTAGCATATCTATAACTTATCGATCGGATCCAAAAAGGATTCTTTAACGTGGGCAGTCATTCTTTCATGGTACTTCTTATTCATTCCCCGAATAAATCTTTCATTCTTTTTCAAGGGGGTGATTACCAACTCCGGACCAAATTGAGATAATTTGTTGAACTTATTCAAGTACACTTCAAATGATAAACTTCCTTGCTTCAAATCCATAAATTCCTGGTACATTCTGGAGATGCCAGCAGACGGCATATAACGCTGCTCAAACACTTCTTTGAGCCGACTCCAAGTAAACTCATCTTCCGGCTCATCCACAGTAACTGTCTCCCATCATGCTAAAGCTTCCTCCTGGAGTTGCCAAGAAGCTATTAATCTCATCTGATCATCTTCCAATTTCAGTCCCCTGAAAATTCTTTCACACGATCGGATCCAAGCTTGTGCTTCGACAATAGATTCCTTGCTAGTGAACGGCTTTCCACCAAGTCTGGAAATTTTTTTATATAGATCAGCTAGATTCGGCTGAGGTTGAGTAGGTATACTGCTGTGGCAGGGATTTGACCAGTTGTAGTGGTATTTCTCCGTCCCATACCTCGTCCTCTTCTCCCCCTCATTCTCACTATCTGTAAATAGTAAGAAAACTTGATTTAGGTATGCGGATGAGATATCTTAGGGAATATCGACAGTTAAAAGGAATAGATCAAGAAATTTTAGGGTTTCGGTCTTTCGGTTTATACTCATTCTAGGGTATACTTCACCCTATCTATAATGAGCCATCTAATGTGTTATACTCTGTAGCTAAAGTTCTTACTCAACCTTTAGCTCTGATACCACTTGTCACGACCCGAAATCCAACGATTGAAAATTGACATTAAATACCTCACTTGTATTCGACTGCCGGATATTCAAACGTTGAAATCCTGTTCGGATGGAGCTTATAACAACATTAGATGAATATAAACAACGGAAACAAAATGAATATCATTGATCACAACACAGATACGACATTGATACAATATTCATTACAGCATATCATTAACATCAGAGTGCTATAGCACCATACAACAACAGAATGATAACGCCATAGTGGAATGATAACAACAGGTCTTCAGAAAGTCTTCAATATACTTCAACTTAGATGAGGTCTTCTAGAACTCCAAACACTTCAAAAGATTTCCAAACCAAAAGCCTTTCAAAATCCGATAGCCACCAAAAGACTCATAATCCAAGCTAGCTGGGAAACACGGATAACCTGCTTCTAGGCTGCTCGTGTGGAAAATTATGGGCACCCAGAGTTTTGGAAGGGAACGATAAACTCTGGGTCAGTTATGGGACTGGTATGAGTAAACAAAGGCAGTTGTTTGTACAAAAACAATTTATAAAGGAAATTCGATATGCTTTTGGAAAGTGAAACTACCATAAAAACTCCCGCCACACGCACAATGCAATCGCAGAATTGGAGGACATTTTTTCTTATAATAGTCAAACATGCTTGATATGAGAAATTTCTTTTGATATAATTATTAGTGCATAGTGCAGAAAACCTTTCGAAAGTATAATATTAATCTTAGCCAGCATACAACCATTATTGTATGCCTACTATGGCTACCATCTAAACAGTGGTGACCACCATAAGTACATGGCAGGTTATATAACTAAAATCGTAAAGGGCTCGTATTGAATGATTGGATTTCAAACAATGGTCAGGCAAAGGAACTTCCTACACCGAATGGGTATGCCTCTGGAGGGACGACCCCGAGAACCTAACCGGATCTCTGCCAACACAAGCTCGGTTACCTCTATAACTAGGTAACTACTGACATGAGTACGCCATCCCCCGGTCGTTACCGACCTTTATCCGATGCGCCTCTCAACCAACAACCACAAAGCAATAAGTTTGCAGCAACCACATAAGTTAAGCATCTGGGCTCCATACGATGATACCACTTCTAATCCAGAAGAAAATGGACATACCCTCAGGGGCGCTACCCCCAAATAACCTTACTGCAACGATTCTTGTTTCGACCATAACTGAGTTGTGAGGTTCGACGAAGTCTCATCCACAAAGCTACGCTTTTCACAAAAGCCATGCTTCGATCAACAAATGATCAGCAGCACTCAGCATGCCACACTACAAAATTGGGAGTATATAACTGATAACCATCAACTACATAACCTTTGAGCTCGTACGTCTCACAGAAGGGTGTTAAGCTAAGAGAATAAATTCTACGCCACCAATAGAAATGTATTTGAAAGAGGTCGGCTTTATATCTCAAAGTGTAATGTCATACATACAACCATACAAGTTTGTTCTGGGTTCGAACAGAACCGAAGGCACTTCCAAAGAAGCCCTTGCAATCCGGGCATCCACAATCCTGATCGGACTCCCCATCACATATGAAGATCTCTATACCGGAGCAACTCAGTGCAAAGTCATTCGATAGGTTATCCTATCGTTCTTGAAGACACCTGGTCTTCCCCACTGTCTTCAAATGCTATCCATTTCGTCGTATCACTATTCGGAATGGGCTATATGACACAAGGTTCTCTCCCGGATAACCGAATAGCGAGCACTTAATTTAAAACACGTGGATATATCATTCACAAAGATTCACCATTAAGGTTCGATGTGGGTTCTGGATAATCAACTGGAATCCAACTCCCTGTCGTATCGAAATTCAAATGCCGTTTTACGGGCCAATGGGTTTTCACATTCATACAGAAACAAATCACAGATATCACAGCTCAGCATAAAGCAATTTATATCATATAGATCACAATCACATATCAGAGACATCAATCAATGCAAAGCATTCAGTAATAATAAATCATCTATAATTAAGATGAATTATTCGTGCGATTATAATTAATTAATCACATAATTATTCTCACTAATTAACCTTAATTAATGATTAATTATTCTTAATTATAAATTAATTGGTCTTTGATTACTAATTAATAAATCTTAATTACTTTCATTAATTAAATATATCTTAATTAATTACCTTAATTAATTAAACCTTAATTATAAATTAATTAACCTTTATTTAATAATTTGTTAACCTTTAATAAATCATTATTTAATCACTTAGTAATTATAAATCATTGATTAATTATCATTAACAATATAAATTAACTTAACTTTTAAGTTAACAAATTAAAACATATTTGATTAATTCCTTAATTAGTTAATTAAGTTTTTATTTAAAATAAACTCTTTTTAAAATATAAGTTTAAAACATCTTAAACTTAATTAATTTAAAATATTTTACTTTTAAAATCTTTAACGACACATTCCAATTTAACAGACAATCATCATAAAAAAGTAGATATAGAAATTTAATTGGCTTAAATTGTTAAAGTTTTAAAAATTGGAAAATATAATACCCGAGATCAACTTCGAGTGTTACCCTAGACCATTGCCTGTTTTCTTCGAGTTTTTTTTCAAAATCAACCCGTATGCTTTTATTTTTCAAACTTAAATTTTTTTTTTAAGTGTTAAACCCGACGCACACATGAATTCACTCCAGCCCAACTTCGAGCTATCACCCTGATTCCCCGAAAACAGCTTCGAGTCTCCACCCTTTCTTCCTCTACCAGGCTACTAGTACAAAACCTGGCGTTGTGCACATGCACAGCGGCTCTGGCGAACTTCGATCGACACTACAACCTTCCATACCTCGGCGACGATCCACATGGGCCTCACGAGCACCCAGAATCCCAAATAATTGACGAATTCGAATTTTTGCTAACGAAAAAAAACTGGAACAAGAACAATCATCATACAATCAACTCCCACCGCCGCCTCAGGCCATCAGAGGCCACGAAGTTTTTGTCAGAGCGTCGCCTACCCCCTAGATTCAATTCCTTTAGGTCCCATGAAGTCCGATTCGACAACGACAACGAAATTCCTCCAAGAACAAGCTCGACCAGAAACTATGCTAAAACTCTAAAACCCTATCGTACCATCGCCATCGTAGTTTATAAATTCATCATACATTTTTCTGGTGATCCCTGATGACCATGCCTTCTCCAACCATGAACACGTTGTCCAATTTCTCACCGATGGCCAGAAATTTGTGAAACTCACGATTTCGATCATCGATGCTTTTCTCATTAAACACCAAACTAAAAATCTTGAATTTAATTTTAAAAATCATATTTTTTGAAGTCAAATCTGGTGATATAAATGAATCAAGAGATTTTAATACTTGAATCAAGACATAGTTTTGGAGTTTTACTATCCTTTCTTGTTTTCTGGAAATCCACTAGATAATTTTATTTGAAGATAACATTTAAACTTAGTTCTTGTTTATACAAACAAGTTTTATTTAAATCATAAAGCCTGAAATAAATTAAAGAGGAAGAATTTAATGTTTGAATAGGTTTTTGAAAACATGGAACTAAAGACAGGGATGAATGAACCTGTATATTAACCTGCACAGGCGAAATATATACATACACAGAGATCTGCACACATGCAAACCAAAGTTCAATCTTGCTTTCATCATGAATTCAAACCATAGATCAAATACCAGAGTTTCAAAAGGTTTACTCGCCTTGATCAAGAAGAAACAGAGATCTTTTTAAAAAAAAAATCCTAGAAGTTGATTTAAAGTTGAAATCTGGGCTTGATCTTGAAGTCTTGTTTTGCTGAGTTGAATTTTTGTTTTGCAGTGCTGGAGATTTGAATTTGCTTAATCACTTAATGACTTTGTTATGTTGTTTGTTTACAGACTTGAGTTTGAATCCTTGCTTTGATTTGTACTGGAAATCCTGGTTACTATTGAAAAGGTTATTGCCGTTTTGAATTAACTTCTGGTTTGATTTGTTCTTAAAGTTACTTGATGATTTTTTTTCTTTCTGGTTTGAGAATTTGTACTGGGCTTTGTAAATGAAGATAAAAGAATGAAAAGGAGGAAGATGTTAAGTTTATATAGTCTTGTTTCTCATTTTAATTAATTTTCTCAAAAATAAAAATAACAAAATGACACTTGTTAATAAATTGATAAAATCATTACACTTGTAAACTATTTGTTAAAAATTAAACACTTGTTAAATTGGATGTCTTATTAATTAACACTTGTAATTTTCGAAATTACATGTTTTTAAATAAAATTTTGTATTACAATTGCTTATTTATATAAATATATTTCTTTTATCATATATATATATATATAACCTTTTAAAAAGAATAAAGCTTTAAAACTAATTTATACATAAATAAAAATCATACATATATAATTCCAATTCAAATTATTTTACTAAGACATAATTTTAAATTTTAAATTCCAATTCAAATTAAAATTCAAATTCAAAGTTAAATTCAAATCTACATATATATACATATACGTATATATTAAATTCAAATAATTTTAAAACATTTATTATTTTAAATTTTTAAACTCAAATGCAAATTATACACAAATCAATGATTATCTGATTTGCCTTGAAAATTTCAAATCAATTTCAATTTAAATCCCAGAAATTCGTATTAATTTCTAATTTTAAATCTGATAAAATTGGGATGTTACAATTTTAATTCATATTACAGTAATTGAATTATATTATATGATTCTATAATGAGCAATTTCGTATCTGTTTAAATATATTGCTACTATATGTTTAGTTAGGTGAGATTTCATAAGTAAATGTGGTTGTCACAAATCAGTTTGGTTATGTGCATAATTTGTTTATTATACTGTTTGATTTATGTATAGGCAAATGTTTGTTACTTTACAAAATCAATTTTTTTCATTAACAATTATTTTATATATATTTATTAATAAATTCACACACACATATATATATTAGTGTATATTTCTCTCTCATAATAGCATACATGCATATATATGATATATATATATATACATATATATGATTGAAAATTTTTAGTACACTTATTTATATATAATATGAATTCACAAATTCGAAAATTAATTATCATATATACATTCATATTTTTAATTTAACATTTATTGAATTTTTGAATTGTTTATTATATATAAAATAATTATTACATTAAAAATGAAATTTATATTTTTAAAATATTATATCATTTCAGAAACATATAGAGAAAAATTTAGGAATTTTTCAATAAATTTTACTGTTTTTAATAATTAATATTATTTCGAAAAAAATGTTTGTGACTTAGTAA
Organism: Allium cepa; assembly: GCA_030765085.1. Classification (NCBI taxonomy): domain Eukaryota; kingdom Viridiplantae; phylum Streptophyta; class Magnoliopsida; order Asparagales; family Amaryllidaceae; genus Allium; species Allium cepa. Next base: position 496,926,632 of record CM060944.1, on the reverse strand, counting down.
AAATTATAATTTGATTGAAAATTTCTTCAAAAATTTTCTTAAGATTCATGTTCATAGAACTTTTGAAAATTTTAATTTTTAATAATATATTATTATTTATTAAATAATTATTGCCAAAATCAATGTATTTGTTTTTAAAAATAATATTTCAACTTTGAAAAATCTCTAAATTTTTCCTAAGCTCTATTTTATGATCCTAAATTTTTGAAAATTGTAAAATTTGAATTATCATCAATAGATTATTTTATGTTATTTATTTATGGATGAAAACATTATTTTATTCATAATATATACAAATTAAAAAACTAAAATTATTATGTTTGCAAAAATAAGTTAATTTTGAATTATAAATAATTTATAATAATTGTTCTCTCTCTTTCAATATATACGTTTATCTATATGTCAAAGTTTTATGTTCATATATTATATATCATATATTTATACATATGTATCTGTGTGTGTATTTTGTAACACATATGCATGCATATATTCGGACAACATACATAACATACAAAATGAGCTAATATGTCTGTTGCAATGTAAATGCCAACATCTACATATTCGCATATTATACCTTTCAAGGATTATTATGTTACATATGCACTCACACATATATGTATATGATACATTTATGTATAAACTAAATCAAATAAAATTAATTTCATATCTTAATGTATTTGAATTTAAATAAAATAAATGATTATATTCAAATGGCGTTTAGAAATGTTCTAATTCAGTTAGACTTCATAGACCCAATAAAGGATCCAATAGGGTAAAATTTTAAAATTCACCCATAACTTCCACTGTGGGCTAGTCCAGTTCCAACAATGGTATCAGAGCCCAATAGCCTATGCGGTTTAAATTAGTCATATTAGGGCTAACTAATTAAGCTTGCCCCTTAGTACGGTGTCTAGAATGGTAACGTCTAGGATTGGAATTGGGTAATCAAGTACCCTGTCCAATCTGGTTACCGGCCTGACTCGAAAGGTGAAGAGAGCCCAAATGTTACTCCTAATAGAAAAGGCCCAACTTAATTTGGGCTTTAGGCTAATTTTCAAAATTGTTTTGAAAATTAATGTTAAAGATTTTAAATTTAATATTTAAATTTAAAATAAAACATGTTTATTATAAAAAATATAATAATACATAAGTTTTCAAAATGTTTGGAAGGATAAGTTTTCACTAATAGTACTTCATAATCATCATCACTTTTATTCCATGTGGCTGCAAAACTTCTCCTTTTTTTCTTTTCTAGGTCGTGTCGATTCTGAGGACAATTGGTCTTGATGTGTCCGACTTTGTTGCACTTATGACAGATGATCTCCCGTTCTTCTGGGTTGTCTAGTGCTTTGATTATTCTGCTTTTCAATTGTTGATTTAGAGCTGGATTTCTGTATTTGTGATTCCACCTTTTGAATTTCTTTATTAATAGTGCCAGCTCAGTTGCTCCATCATCATCGTCGTTATCATCACTTTCAGTTGTTCCTTTAAGAGCTATTGATTTCTTTCAAGTATCTCCTCCTTCATGCTCTTTCTTAAATTTCATCTCTAGCTCATAAGTGGTGAGATTTCTGATGATTACTTCGACTTTAATTTTTTTTCAGATCCTTTGATTTTTGAATGGCAGTAGCTTTTGCTTCAAAATTTTGTGGAAGGACTTTGAGAATTTTTCTGACTATTTCCAACTCTGTGTATGATTTTCCGAGAGCTTTTGATTTGTATATGAGATTGAAAAGTCGTCCGTACATCTCTTTGACATTTTCATCCTTGGCCATTGTGAAGTTCTCGTATTCCCTATTAAGCATGGCAAGGCGAGATTCTTTGACTTGAGATGTTCCTTCATAAGTCACTTCAAGTGTGTGCATAGACAATGTAAGACACAATTAAATTCAATATGATTTAATGAAAAAATAATAGAATTCATAGCTTTAGCATTAGCATTCTGTAGCTTATTTTCTAGATCTATCCATTGATTTATCGGTTTTTCTATTTCCTTATTATTTACCACCGGTGTCATATATCCCGTCCCAACTATATTCCAAGCATCAATGGTTTTCAGAAAAATTTTCATTCGATTTTTCCAGTAAGCATATTCACCACTGAACATTGGTGGTCTAACTATGGACTGACCCTCAGCAAAAGCATTATTAAAATAAGCCATTTTAAAAATTCAAATTTGTAAAACAAAAATTGGTTTTTGAAAAATCAAAATTTTAAAACAAAATTTGACTTCTTTTCCTAGCTCTGATACTACTTGCAGGATCGATTTCATCCTAAAGGGGAGTGAATAGGGTGATACTATTGATTATAAAAATTTATTGTGGAAGTATAGAATAATTTCAACACAGATCATAGTAGAATAATAGCGGCATAGATAATAGCAGAATATAAAAGTAGAAAACAGATCACACAGATTTACCCAGCTTCGGCAAAATCTTGCCTACGTGCTGTCCCCAAGGTTTCTACTAGAAATTAAGTAGTCAGATGGTTACACATGTAAACTCACGACACCCGTTATTGACTAACCTAATTCTACGCTCAAAACCCTACCATAACTCAGCCACTGAGTTGCGAATTCTCGAACTACACCACCGTAGTTCATCCCCTAGTCACATGACTAGAATTTACAATGGTTTAAAAGAAATTACAAACTTAAAAAACAATTTAAAAAACAAAGCCCTTAATTTAAATATTAAAGCCCAAATCAATTTCTGTTGACCGGCCCAAATAGAATTAAAAAAAAATCTCTGTTTCTTTTCTTTCGTTGCTCTGCTTTGCTCTGTAAAATAATTCGGCCTTTTTCTCTTTTATTCACATGTTCCTCTTTGCTAAAATTAAGGCTTTGGGATAACTGAAGTCATCGATTGATAATAAGTCGATTACAAAGGCTTTTACTTTGATTTGTGTCGGCAATCGACCGTTTCTTCACTTTGCTCACGGCTCCTTCAATTTGATCGAGTTCGACGATGAATTGGTATGTAATTTGTTACTTTTGCTTTACTGTTTAGCCTGCTTGAACTCGATGAATTCGTAGCCGATGATGTTAAACATTTATATAGGATTCGAGTTCATATTTTCTCGTTCGTCTATTTCTATGCTTGGTCGCTTGATTATTCTTGAATGATTGTGATGATTTCTGACTTGTTCAAATTCGTGTATTTTGTTACTTGATTGAAACGGCTTTGATTTATGACTTTCTTGGCCACCGCATCTCTGACTTTGGTTTGAAACTGTTGTTGACCTGCTTATGCTGATTTTGTGAATTTCTGATCACTTCGGCTTTGTACTTCTGGCATTTGAACTTGAATTTATGTTGACTTTGGCATTTAACTTTCTTTGTTTAAAATTGCTACTTTGATTTTCTGTTGCACTTTGTATCACTTCCTTGTATATTTCCTTAAGTCCGGTTCCAATGTGTATGCACACATGTCTTTGTATTTGGTTGCTCATTTTCACTGGTTTGATTTTTGTAACTGATCTGTGCAGTTATGTTTTTGCATTTAGTTTATCATGTAGTCTTGTATAAGTTACTGTTGGTCTGGTTTCTATTGGAAGTTGAGCTTTCCAGTCAAGTATCATGTAGCATTTGGACACTTTTGACTTCATATAGCATTTTCTGTTATCTGGTGGCATTTGAGTTATGATTAGACTTCATGTTGTTATGTTGCAGACTTCAGTCTTGGGGTAGCTACATATACATTTGTTTATTCAGTGTTATTTCATGAAATACTTGTTTAGTCTGGTCATTCATATATAAGTCTGGTATAGATGTTGTGCACTTTGATTTCATGATGTATCTTTGCAGCCTTGTTGGTTGGACTTATACACGTCTGGCATACTCATTGTATATGCATTCTGTCGAAATTTGGTTTTACTTGTTGTTCACTGGTCTTCGAGACAGTTCCTGTAGTGTCTGCTCTTGATTACATATAGATAGTCTACTTCATCGACTTGTATTTGGTCGTTGCATATTTGTACATGTCTCTGGTATCATTGTTTCATTCGAGTCTGTGCATTCTTCTCTGGCTTGATGTCTTGGCTTATTGAACTGTTTATAAGTTTTGTAGCCATACTGCTATGATGTATTGTGTTTGGTTTCATATTGCATAGTATTTTTGATGAGTTGCACTATGGTTTCTCTGACCAGTCTTATTGACTTTGTTTGCTTACTTCATGAGTACATTACCGAACTTTTTGGTCGAGACTTGTTTTAGTTGTCTAAACCATTTTCTTGAACTTGCACCTGTGTTGAATCCAGCTTGCAGCTCGGGTTTGACCTTGTGCTCGTGTCGTGACTTTATTTGTATTGCACTTGAGTTGAACACGACTTTTAATTGGGTTTGACCTTGTGCTCACCTGTTCCTGTCATTTTATCAAGTATACATTGGTGTGCACGGACTTTTGGCATGTATAGTGATGCACTGTGCATGTCACAAACTGTTCGTGTATGATGAATTCAAATTAAATGATGACGAACAAACCAAATAACTGAGGCAAATGATATTTTCAAAATATACACTATTTCTCAATACAAAATATTTTCTTTTCAATTTTACTGCGTTAGTGTTTATTTTGCAGATTGCTCAGATGCTGGATTCAATCTGGAATAGAGTTGAAGATAAAATACGAGTGAATGAACGATATGTAGTGAGGACAATTATGTAAATTGAAATGTACTGTAATTGCAAAATGTATATCTACAGTGAGAGCTCAAATTTGCATTATTCAAAATTGTAACAAATATTTGTTTAAGTAAAGTATCGGTTTGAATTTAAATTCTGTGTTATTTATTTTATTCAGCAAATATTTATTTAATCTGTGAAAATAAAATAGTACATCAACAAATACATTAAAATGAATATTTGTATGTTTATTATCATCAAACAAAAATCATATACTCACATATTCAAAAATCTCCCCTTTTTGATGATAACAAACATATTTAAGATTTTTAATTTATTAAATGTATTTGATTATTCAATTTTCTCCCCCTATTTGAATGCTTCCTCTCTATACAAATCTCCCCCTTCATATATGCATGTAAATAAATAAAAATGAATAAATAAACCTAGATGCATACAGAAAATACAAAATAAAATATTTGAACTTTATTTGCTTTTATTTGACAAAACCTTAACTTTTCTCTCCCCCTTTTGTTGTGTTAGAAAAATAGAGATAAAGTGATAGACAATAACATAACATTAATACTCAATCGAGTATAAATATTAAATTTCAATAAAAAATCAAACAAAAATCATAAATACCGTTTGACGCATATTTCCCTTTAGAGTGATAGGGATGATGTCATCATATAAAACCATACAGTTATCGGATAATTATCATCATATAAAACAAATTTTTTATTTGTCTCATTTACTTATATTCCATGTTTTTTCAAATAATTTTCCGTTTTTAAAATTTTTACCAGTACATTTTGTAAATATCATAATATTCACACTTCTTAAAATATGTTGTTTAACATTTCATTCTTTCTGTACGTGTAGGATTTAAATGTTTTTTATTTACACAATTTTGCTGGTAATAATTTTCACCTTTCGCGTACCATTCAAACTAGCATTTGTAGCAACAAATTTTTTCTTGCTACAGATGCCATAAAAGTGTTAATGAATGAACATTCAAATACTAACAAAATCTATTATCATACAAGTATCCATAGACTCCGGTTTATATATATCAAACAATAGAAGTGTAGAAGACCAGCACACGTAAATAAATTAAATAAATATAGGGTCAAATAAAACTATCTATAAATGCCACAAGTGTCGTTCCAAATTGGTTATTAAAACCGAAACAAAGAAGTATCCCATAAAAGACTTTGCTCCACCCTTTCATGTCTATTGGCAGCACAATTACAACCCTATCTCCAGCCCGAACCTCTTTTGCCCCACCCCACATCTCCCCTCTTAACCCCAAGACCACCCGACCTTCCATTGGCCGTCCACCCACCAACACCCGCACCCATATTTCCAACCTCGACCGCCTCCTCCTTAAACAATACCCTTCATAACAGTCAACCAGCAAACCCCAGGACTCCACCAACAAAAACAATAACCACCCAACCCGTTGTTCACGTGAACACAAAATCAACCGCGGCAATGGAAGCGGTCTCTTCAACGCCCTCAACCTCAACACAATCATCCCTTCCCTCCGCAACCCCACCACCGAAGCCATGTCTCCTCGCAGCCTCACCCACCTCCAATGCCTTCTCGACTCCCCTAATCCCTCCCCCAAAATCTCAATCGCCTCCAGTTGGAAGCTCTACCACGGATCCGATAACTGGACCAACCTCCTCGACCCCATCGACGAAAATGAGTAAGCGATAAATTTGGCCATAATGTCACACTACCTATCAAGTGACATGTGAATATTAACATTTGAATAGTTCGATGCTAATCGCTAACCAAATTTACACCCAAAGTTACACAGCCAAAATGATGAATTCCCTTAAGACCGAACGATTTAATTAGTTTATAATTGTTATAAATTAATTAAATTAACTAATATTTACGAAATATTAATTATAAAATTTGCATATGATTTGATAAATAAATAATGTTATATATATTTATGACAGTTATAAATATATCGATCGATATACAATATCGGCAAGTGATTAAATTAGATTTAATTGCATAGTATTTTGGCTTGGGCTTAGATGGGTTTAAGGCCTGTCATTAGGGCTGCAAAATTTCGGTTTGGGAAGGTCTAGGGGTGGCTAAAACATAGGGAATTGGCTTGGAGATAATGGGTTGAGATAAACTGAGAATGGGTAAAAAGGTTTTCCTCATTTCTCTCTAATACAACCCTATATACATGCATACATACATACATACATACATATATGTATGTATGTATGTATGTGTGTGTGTGTATCTAAAAAAAATTACTTACCTTCTTGACCATCATTACATTCTACATTACTGGTTAAAACATGGCTCTCAATCTACTCCAAAATTATCAAATATATTTCAAATTAAAATAATATGATTCAATAGTTAGAGGTCGGTGATTCCAGACTTGCAACCTGACGAATCAAGAACAGCAAAAGGAAGAAAAGTCATTGCTTCAACATGGATTCAAAAGCATCATTGAATTGGTAATTTTATTTCACATTACAGTAATGAAATTATATTCTGTGATCTTATAATGAGTAATTTAATATCTGTTTAAATATATTGCTAATATATGTTTAGTCAGGTGAGATATTGTAAGTAGCTGTGGTTGTCATAAATTAGTTTGATTATGTGCATAATCTGTTTATTATACCATTTGATTTATACATAAACAAATGAGGTTTACTATACAAAATCAATTTTTGTCATTAATAATTGATTTATATATATTCATTAATAAATTCATATATATATATTAGTGTATATTTCACTCTCATAATAGCATATATGCATATATAAGATATATATATATATGATTTAAAAATTTAGTACACTTATTTATATATAACATGAATTTACAAATTTGAAAATTAATTATCATGCACATATTCATATTTTTAAATTAACATTTATTGAATTTTTTAATTGTTTATTATATATAATATAATTACTACATTAAAAATTCAATTTTATATTTTTTTTAAATATTATATCATTTCAGAAACATATGGACAAAAATATAGGAATTTTTAAATAAAGTTTATTATTTTTAATAATTAATATTATTTGAAATTTTTTTTTTTACTATTTATTCAAAATTATAATTTAATTGAAAATTTCATTAAAATTTTCGTAACCGTTCATTCATGATCCTAGAATTTATGAAATTTTTAATTTTTAACAATATATTATTTTATATTAAATAATTATTGTCGAAATCAATGTATTTGTTTTTTAAAGTAATATTTCAACTTTGAAAAATCTCCAGATTTTTCCTAAGCTCTATTTTATGATCCTAGATTTTTAAAATTGTAAAATTTGAATTTTGCACAATATATTGTTTTAGGTTAATTATTTATGGAAGAAAACATTATTTTATTCATAATATGTACAAATTAAAATACTAAAATTATTATGTTTGCAAAATTAAGTTAATTTTGAATTATAAATAATTTTTAATAATTATTCTCTCTCTTTCTATATATATATATATAAATGTTTTATATTCATATATTATACATAATATATTTATACATACGTATGGGTGTGTGTGTGTATTGTAACACATATATGTGCATATATTTGGACAACATACATGACATATAAAATAAGCTAATATGTCCGCTGGGATGTACATCCCAACATCTACATATGGGTATATTATACCTTTCATGGATTATTATGTTACACATGCACTCACAGATATATGTATATGATACATTTATGTATAAACTAAATCAAAAAAAATTAATTGCATATCTTAATATTTTTGAATTTAAATAAAATAAATGATTTTATTTAAATGAAATTTAAAAATGTTCTAATTCAGTTAGACTTCATAGGCCCAATAAAAAATCCAATAGGGTAAAATTTTGAAATACACCCATAACTTCCACTGCAGGCTAGTCAAGTTCCAACACTAATCGCTTCCATAAAAGTGAAAGAAGGGTTGTCCCCATGACTTTTTATGTTGATCAGATATCAGATCTCTTCCACAGTCAGAGGTCGGAAGAAGTGCTCCATGAAGATAAGAAACAGACTATTGAGCAAGACATACCCATTCAGGTGCAACTGGGATGGAGCGATCCTCAAGAAAAGCAACACGTCCCGAATGAACTGATTGGGAAGTGTCCCAGCTCATACATGAATCTATTACAAGCCGTGTACCCGGGGGGTTGTGAGCTCTATCTTCCAGCCCCAACAATAAGACATCATTTAGTGGCAACCAATGCCTTAGGAAAATACCGCCTAACATGTCTTCGGAGATATTAGAGCGGACAGAATCCTATGGGTTCATAATAAAAGCAGCACCCGGCATCTTGTCTGGAGAGGGACTTATTACTTCAGCTGCAATGGTTGGCATTTCGATTACTGGAAGAGAAAGACTCTGGACATCTTGGGCTCAGAACTTCTGGGTCCCATAGCTATTGAACTCAGTAAAAATTATCATTAAATGGCAATAAACCCATGTTCCCCCCGGTGTGAAGTGCATGAATGTGTTATGTAGTGAATTCAGAAGGCGTTAGAATGACAAGACTTCGAGATTCAACAAAGGCGACCGTCATTACTGACCGTCACAACCATGCCAACCTGACTTCGAAGAATGATCCATGTCCAATTTTGTTAAGTTTGTCAAGTTATAGTTCCATCAATGAGCTCCGAAGGACAGTTAAATATGCAATTTAACAGTTAACTTCAGATATGCAAGGTTGAAGCTCGTCGGAGTCAAGTTCGATTATGCAAGATTTCGCATCCATCAAAGTTCAAACTTGGATCGATCACTAGAAGTGCAACTCGTATCGATCATGGGAAGCAGTGTTTTGTATCAATCGCTCAAAGATTAGTTCGTATCGAACCTAAACCCTCTGTTTCATGTCGATCGACAGAAGCACTTTCGTATCGATCGCAAGGTCTAAGATTTCGTATCAATCGCAAGGTCCAAGATTTGATATCGATCGCTCTAGATCGATATCAATGCCAATCATCGATCGATACGAAACAATTCCTCCCATCAATATGAACTTCTTCCTCATCCACAATCGATACGACTAAGTCCTTCATGTCCATCATCTCTTCTTCTTCTTCTTCCCTAAGCAGATAGGACACCATTTCTTCTTTCCTCGACCATGCTCTGATACAACTCCGGCATTAACATCACCGGAATCGATCGTAGATTTGTACGAATTGACATAAAATCCTAGTCTCATCGTTCTAAGATGAATTATTTCAACCAATTACCTAGTTTGGTGGATCGGCTTGGGAAATTAATGAGTTAATTTGGTTTTGGAAACGAAGGTAGTCTTCTTCTTTCTCACGTGCTCTATCGATACGAAGGCAAGTGTGAAAGTGATGGCAAGTAGAAAATTCAGCTAAATCCAAAAAGCATTTATACGAACTCATGACCGGCAAAAAACGATTCATCTCCCAGTAACCAAAACCGATTGGAGTGGTCACAAGTTCCATCGGTACAAAGAAGATTATCCGTATCCATCAATCCAGAACGTTCTGAAGTGTAGCGGTTCGTGTCCATCAGCTATCGATCTCATATGTCCCATCGGTACGAAAGGCCATTGCAAAATTGTACATCGATCATTCCGTCTCATCGATATGAAATGCAAACTTCATGTCCATCACTTTGATGACTACAAGAACTAATATCCATCGATATGAATCATCTGCAAAACCACCTGCTTTGTATCGATAGCCATCGATATGAAAAATATACCCCAACTTCTCAAATCGATCCAGGGGAGGATCGATACGAAGAAAGAACTTAAAATGACCGTCAAATGTCGTTACAACTGGAATTTCACATCGATCCAGAAGAGGATCGATATGAAACACTATCCACAAAAAAAACTAGAAAACTTGACAACGGCCCCTGAGCGCGCAAACGTGAATAGGTGTCAGTTAACATACGTGCATATATGATGGACTAACATTCAATTTTCAAAATTGATAGGAATTGAATGCTCACCCGATGACAATCAAAACAATAAACAACAAATTGCTAGCACTCAACACTCAGTTACAACAAAACACTGCATGATCATTGGCAATCAACAATTCATTATTTATATTACTGGAAATCAATCAAAAGTTACATCTCTTGATGAAAAGGCAACGACTATTGAACGAATCAGATAGAATTTTTCAAAATAATGATTGCAGCTTTTCAAAGCACATTATGTTCGCACAAGACGTACTTTGGAGGACAAATTTATTCCGCCTTTTAGCGAGACCATAAAACCAAGGACTTGGCTAGAAACCAAAGATAATTTGACTCGGAGATTGGTTATACACACGTTCACTAGAGATACTAGCGAATTTTGTCCGAGTCAAGATCGAGCTACAATTCACATGACATGACAAGCAAAGCTATGAAAGCCAACGTTTCAAATTTCAAGTCAATTGGAGTTGCTCAAGTTATGGATCGATCAATTTTTACATGAAACATGTCGGTTTCGTATCCATCAAATGGCATTAGTTCGTATCCATCCATCAAGTAACTCCATTTCGTGTCCATCCATCGAAATCAACCTTATTCGTATCCATCGATGTCAATATTTCGTATCAGTTTCATTTGTACACGTTTCGTATCGATCCTCCTATTCACACGTTTTGCATCGATCAGCCATTAATCGATACGGGGAACACATGACAGATCGATACGAACATCATCATCTTTAATCGATATGAAGCGGCCTCTAAATCATCGATACGAAAGAAGTTACTCTAGACCGATACTGTAACAACCCATAATTTTGGAAATATTTTTAATTAATTTTTTATTTGAAAACTTTAATTTTTAAATTATTTAAAATTTAATTTCTAGAATTTTCCAATGTAAGTTTGGAATTTGTTTGTAATTTATTTTTCAAATGCAATAAATAAACAATTTCTGAAATTTTATATTTTTGTCAAAATTTGAATTTCAGTTTAATTTTTTTTTAAATTTGAATTTTCAAATTTTAATCTTTTTCTTTGAAGCTGGATATAAATTTTATATTGGTTCTACTTTTCGTTTCGTGAAATTTCGATTTATACTTTTAGATTTGGATAAATTACAGCGTTTTACACGCAATAAATTTCTGTGCTTTTATTATATATATATTTTATATTTTTCCTATATCCATCCCTATTTTATCTTTCTATTTATTTGTCTAGGCTTTTATTGTATTTATTGAAATTTATTTATTTATATCTTTTTATAAATGGCCGGAGAAAATCAAGGGGACACACGTTACATTGTTTAAATTCTTACCTTTTTATTTCCTAGCCTCTTTATTAATTTTCTAGCCATTTCCTCCTCATTCCTAGCCATGAATTACTCTACTCATAGCTGTGCATATCAAGCTGAAATTTCGCATACAAAAATTTGTTTCCCATCTCTCATTTTTCATTTGCATTTAAAAATAAAATATATTGTACGTTTCTTTCTTCTTAACTTATGCCTTTCCGTTTCCTTAGCATTTATAACCCTTAGCTGTTTCTTTTTTTTCTTCTATAGCCGTGTATTTACTTTTGTCATTCAGGTACAAGAATATTTCATTTTCATTTCAATATTCTCATTTTTCATTTGCATTTGAGAATAAAATATATACAAGATTCTTTTCCTTCAATACAAAGTGTGTCTTTTCTTTCTCTTACCATTCAAAACTCCTCATTTATAGCCACAAATTGCTCCTATCATTCACGTACAAAATTCCTCAAACATTACTCTCATTTTATTCCATTTCACATTTCATCCCTTGAAAGAAAGAAAAAATTATTAAATACATCAAGTATTTGTTGCCCCTTTATTTTCCAAACCATTCAAACTCTTGCCTTTTATTGCCTAGCCTCTTTATTTCTTACCCTAGCCATTTACCTATTCTAGCTGTGTATTCCCCTATCAAATCTAGCATAAAATATTCTCATTATCTCATTTTCATTTGCATTTAAGAATTATATATATATATATATATATATATATATATATATATATATATATATTTCTTTCTCTTTAATTCTTGCCCTTTTGTTTTCCTATCATTTACTCCTTTTTAGCCGTTTAAATCTTTTCTTGCCATCCACTTCACTTCATAAATCACGTACAAAACTTCCCAAAACATCTCATTTCTCATTTTGCGTCTGAAAAAATACATCAAGCTCAAGTAATTTTCCTGGCATCTCCTTCTTCCTTCTTTCCATTTTTCTTTTATTTTTCTCTTTGATTTTTCTTTTGCTAGGCTCGGCTCCACCTTTCCCATGCCTTGCTTTTACATGACCTTATCACCTCCTTGGCACAAACTAGAGATGTACCTGACCCAGACAAAACCAAGGCTGAGCCCACTTGGTGGTTGAAGCAAAGGTTATGTCTTGTTATCTCATATTTTCCATTGTTTTAATTTCTATTCTTTTGTATTGAAATATATTCTTATGTATGTTGTATTTGTTTGCATACAAGATTTGGATCTGACTCTTCATTCACTCAAAAATATAGTTGTGCTTTATCATGCCTTTTCGTGCTTTGCGGAGTTTAGATTTGGGTTCGAATTTCAACTCTAGCTTTAAAAAGGTGAGTTATTCACTATAGACATATGTACTTTTATAATTGTCAAATGATGACAAGTGAATTATATAAATTAATATGATATGTCATATATGCCAATGATATATTTATATGATGTTAAATGTTGCTTGTATAACTGTTACATCGTCTGATATTATATGTTATATTGTACTGTTCATTTCATTTACTATATCATACTACAAGTTCCCTATCACTATGGGTTGAAATGATACATACCCGAATGGACATTAGAATAAGGAAAAATCATTATGAGCTGAAATGATAGGCTCGAGTGATTTTTATTGATTTTTATTGTATTTATTTTACTTAGGATTGCGAGTTTGAAATAATAGAACCCAGATTTTTCTTTTTAATTACGGATTGAGATAATACATATCCGTACCACTTGACCTAGGTTAGAAAATATTATACAAGCCCATGGTTAATATTTTTAAAATAATGTTTTCCTAAACGCTATTAAGTATTTTGAAAATTTTGAATATATGAAATTTTAGCTTAAAGATTTGATTTAATGACTTAGAATATAAAGAGACTTGGTTTTTCTATAAGCTAGAATTTATAAATCTATTATTGGTTTTAAGTTGAATATAAATATTTTATTTATGATAAATATCTTAAAAATTAAGTTTGATTTAATTTGGAATCTTAAATCTAACCTAGTAGTGTTAAATAAGGTTAATTCCTGAAATGGATATGTTGTGTATAATAAAAAAACGTATTTGGATTGATAAAATGAAATACAGTCTTAATTGGACTTGTTGTAATAAAATTTATTTAAATAGAAAATCATAGTTAATTGATGTCTAAATGAATAGATCTATGAAGAAAATTTGATTGTTATATTAACTATGATAAAATATCCTTTTGTAAAATGTTATGTTTTGTAAGATAAATAGCTAGACTTTAAAATGGAAAAATGTAAGTTAAAAATACATATGAGATGTAAGCTTAATTAATATTTTAATCGATTAATATAATAAATGTTCTTTACTATAATAACAAAAACGAAAGAAACATGTAAAGTTTTAAATTAATGCAAGAAACATGTAAAGTTTTAAATTAATGCAAGAAACATGGAAGGTTTTAATTAACGAAAGAAACGTGTAAAGTACTAATTAATGAAAGAAACATGTAAAGTTTTAATTAATGTAATATTGTTTAAAATAATAAATGCTCTTTACTGTAATAGAAATGTAAATTAAAACGTACGTTTGATAATGTAAGTTTTAATTAATGTAATATTGATTAAAATAATAAATGCTTTTTATTGTAATAAAATTGTAAATTAAAACGTACATTTGATAATGTAAGTTTTAATTAGTGCAATATTGACTAAAATAATAAATGCTCTTTATTGTAATAAAAATGTAAATTAAAACGTACATTTGATAATGTAAGTTTTAATTAGTGTAATATTTATTAAAACGATAAATTCTCTTTATTGTAATAAATGTAAGTTAAACGTACATTTGACATGTAAGTTTTAATTAATGTATGGTGTATTTTAAATTGATTAAAATGATAAATGTTCCTTACTGTAATAATAAAATGTAAGTTGATAATGTACATTTGATATGTAAGTTTTAATTAATGTAATGGCATATTCTAAATGATTAGAATAATAAAGTTTCTTTATTGTAATAATAAATGTAAGTTAATAATGTACTTTTAACTTAACATAAGAATTTCAGCTTTAAATTGGATATTAAAGTAACAAAGTTTATTTAACTATAAGGCTATGATAAAATGACCATGTTAAAATTTGTAAGTATATAAATACTTTGATTACATAAAATGTTAAAAGTGGAAAGTATTACATTCCGAAAAAGCTATGATTTCTTAAGGTTGCATTCCCAAAGTATTGTGATTTAAGCAGTAAGAATCCAAATGATAACATTTCTAAATTATTAGGATTTCAAAGTATTATGGTTTCAAAGTGTTTGGTTTCAGAGTTGTTATAACTTGAAAGTTATATGATTTTGGAAATGAATTTATTGGAAATTGTATTTAATTAAGAATTGTCTTTATATCTGTTAATTTGAAACTTGTGGAAATTAAAGATTTAAGAATATGACATTATAAAGTGGCTTGGTTTAAGATAATTAAAGGAATATTTCAAGTTAAATAGATTGAAGGAAATATTCAGTGATTTGGAAATGTGGGTTTTGTTTAAATGATATATTGGTCTGGTTTGGAAATGAAATAATATAGTATTTAGTTTTGAAATAGATATTATTTTGGAAAGTAATGGTATTTGGTTTTAAATGGTTTGGAATAGAAATGTTTGAAATAAATATCCATGGGTAATAATAACGCTTGGTTGTTAAAGAGACCGAGTTTGGAAGTTGTCATACTCTCTGCCAACTCCGAAAACCACTATAACAACCGTGTACGCGGTGGAGATTCCAGAATGAAGTAGGATTGTGGCGAAGTTCTTTTGAGGTATATACGTGGACCTGACTATCATGAGTTGGCATAAGGTGGCTAAAATAGGAGCGATTCCGGGCCAGTGAGGTAGCTCCTCTTATCAGACACACTCCTTCGATACTATTCTGACTTTGAGATTGATTCGGTGGCCACTTTTGATTTTGATTTTGGGGTGTGGCTCGAGGTGGGCGGTAGTTCTGCTATGCGTCACCACCAGTCCGGATAATAATTGGTATATCTACCTGGCATTGCCTAGTTGTGTCATGTCACCTACCCTACCGCGCCTTGTACGAGTTTGATTTGTGTCTTACCTATGGAGTATCCTCTGGTAGCATCCCGATCAGGAGGTATTACAGTAATGCATAGAGTACTGGCACTATTATGTGTTAAAGTGGAAAATATAAAGCCTTAACGCTATTTAAAAGTAAGTTTATTTTACTATTAGACATTATTATAATAGCGAAATATTATTCATAGTAAATAGTTTAACGGATTCTTAGAGGAGGGCAGTCCCAAGCATCCTTTAAGTTACTTGTACCATTTATTACAGTTCACTTGAGTTGGTCTACATTGTATAAGTGTGACATCCCGAAATTTGGGGCAATATCAATTTAATAATCTACATTAAAAATTAAATTGATTTGATAATATTTGTTAATAATATTTAAATTGATTTAATAATCTTCTTTTAAAATAAATATTTAACTAATGATTTATCTTTAAAAAGCTAGTAAATTGTTTTCTAATAATATATATATATAAATATATATATTTGTGTATAATCTAAAGATCAATTTTAAAATTTAATAAATAAGAATTTGTTTTCAAATTCTAATGTTTTGATAATTTGCAATTTGGATTAAAATATAGCTATTAAATAAATAATAATTTGGTTTTAAAGTATACTAAGGATAAAGTTAAAATTGGTTAAATGATTTTGACTCAAATCTAAATTTAACAAAGGTTGTTTTGTTTTTGTTTAAATATTGTTGATAAAATAAGTAATTTATTTATGTAATGATTTCATTTATGAATCATTTTAAATTAATAATGAGTTATCTTTAAACAATAACAATAATGAAATATCTTTAAAATGGATTTTAAATGAATCGAAATTTGTTATTTTAAACTTATGTGTATATATATATATACACACATACTTTGGGAAGCTATGATTTGGAATATAAATAAAATCTTTCAAGAATGTTTAAGATAAAATAAATTTTATAAAATATTTAAACAAAACAACAAAATAAAATAGCTTTGGATAAAATGCATACTCTATAAACTTCTTTATATATGTATATGAGATAAATACAAACCAGGTTTGTATATGTGTAGCCTGTAGGTTTTAAATGGCAAAGTGAGTTAACAAAGCAAAGTAAAAATAAAGGGCAGGTAACCTGTTAATATGACTCAGGCAAGAAATAAAATAAAATATGCAGGTTGCTTGTAAGAGAGATGCAAAGCTAAGTAAAAATATCTCTGTGCATGTTAAACATATAAGGTAGTTTGTAGAGCAAGCTAAAGCAAAGCAAAGTAGAAATAAGATGCAGGTAAGAGAAATGAAAAATTAGATAAGTAGGGAACACAAGTACATTAGCATTAAATGACACCATTTCTTAGCAGCTAACAATAGTCATTTCGAGTTGTATAAGATCAACTTAGCCTCCTAATATAAAATCTTTTCATATACAAACAAAACATAATCTCTGAAAAAATAATAATAATAAGATTTTACCTACAAACTTGCTAACCCAGTTATCACCTACCTATAAACTTCTTTATATACACATCTTCTTATTTTTAGTTCGTTCACTAAACATATCCAACCTGAAATAATAGAAAACATTTCCATTTATACAAACTCAAGTAATATTTACAACTGAAGATAGGCAAGAAGTTTAGGAAGATCACAGCAAACAAATTCTTAGTTTTAAAGTTCAAACCATTTTAGACAAAAGGGTGCTCTGTTCATTTTCCAACCTATGGTGAGTAACACTTTTAAAATTACTTTAGTTTAAAATCTGTTGCGTGATAATATTTGAATGCTTAAATATATATTGTGTGAATATTTAGATATTCATTTTTCTCTGGGTATTGGTGAGATGAAATTTCTGTATATTTCAAGCCTGCAAATCCAAACTGTTTCATTATAAACTTGCCTTGTTTTTCATTTGCTGTGAGTAACTTCATATTTTAAAATAATCTAAGTTTAATTTAGTTGTATGATGAATATCAGAGATTTTTGTTTGTATGGAAGTATATGCATTACACTATATTTTGATGAGATGAAGGCTGCATACTATTATCTGGATGTTGCCTTTGTTTATAATTTCAAAAGTCTGGGTTAATTCAAAAATCATTATTTGCTCAACCTATTGATTGTTAGGACAAAGCATTTCAAAAAAATATGTTTTGTTGATTATAAAGTAAATTTTAAAATTGAATTCATGCTAAACGAAGTTGATCTGCTCTGAAAACCTTAAGAACAGTTTAAATTTAATACAGGTGACATTTTCGAATATCTTGAATTATCAATTCAAGTTTATGAACTGATTACTATATCAAAATTAGGATTTTTTAAAACTCAACTAACATTTTTTAGTTGAGCTTTGAACATGCTTTACTGGGTTGATCAATTCGAGCATTTTGGGTTGCCTCGGGCAATACACTTGGTCGGAGAGGTTGGGATTCGCTCGGGAGGAAGATGGGGGATCGGAGAGGCCATGAAAAATGGCCGGAGGCACTATCAATCACTGTGGCGTCGGTGGCTTTCGATTTCAGTGGGGAAACCTAATTTTTGACTGGGTTGTAGTTTGGGTCTGTTCGATTTCCCTGGTGCATCGGGTTCAACGGGGTTCTGGGAAGTTGAAGCTTGGACATGGTCGAAGTTGTAGCCGGAGGTGGGGGTTCTCCGGTGGATGGAGTTTGAAGTGCGGTGGAGTTTCCAGGTTTCGAGAGGAACCTGATTTTTTTGTTTCCAGGTGGAGTTTTGAACTCGTTTTCGTTTTGTGCTGCCGTGATAATTTCGAGCGGTCGCGATCATGTCTGGAGGTGGTCAGCGGCGAGTTGAAGTTCAGGAGGGTGGCCGGAGTTGGCTGGGGCCACGGTGCACGTGCACCATACTCATTTCGATGTTGAAGCAATAGTGGGTGGTGCAGGGTTTTTGGCTCGGGAAGTACTCGAGTCACTCGAGTAGGTGAATCGAAGCAAGAGGGTGAAGTCTCGGAGCATTTTTGGGTTTGCGTCGCGCCAGTATTTGTTCAGGCATTGTAAACCTGGAAGCAGAGTTTGTTTTTTTTTAAAAAAATTCAAATGAAACGAAATAAATAACGGATTTAAACTAAGTTTAAATTCAGTTTGCAGAATGAATTCAAACTTATATTTTGAAATCTAAAATAAAGTTTAAATATTTAAATAAGTTTTCAGGTTTACAAACCTGGTAATTTCCAGATTTAAAAAAAAAATTAAATCTGAAATAAAAGCTCTAACAATAGTTTAAATTTGAATTTTAAAAGTATTGATTCAAATGAATACTGAATCTTAAGGTTTTAAAATAGATTTGGATTTGAAAAATCAAGATTTTAATTCAAGTTGTTAAAGGGAAGTTTAAATCAAAGCTTTTAAAATCAAAGATATATTGATGGATTCGAGTTTACTTCGAATTCAAATCTGAAAGATTAAATCAATTTTTAAGCATGATTGTTTTAAAAATAAGTTCAAATAAAATAGTTTTGAAAGTAAATTTGTTGAGAAAAGTTTTTAAATGGAAAGTAAATAAATTGTTTTAACTTGAACTTGCAAGTTAAAACATTAATGTATTTTGGAAATTTAAATTTAAATAAAAGTTAGGTTGTTGAATTTAAAAGGGCTTTTCTTATATAAGTTTCATATGTACGTAATTAATGTTATTTACAAGATTATAAATTGAATTTAAATTTGATTAGTGTTTAAATAAATAATCCTTTTGAATCGTAAATTCAGAATGGAATTTGAATTTAAATTTAAAATGTAATGTTCTAATACACTTTAATATTAATGAAGTCATTAATAAAGAAATAAATTATCTTAGAAATAATTAAGATATTTAAATGATTAAATGAATAAGTTAATTAAGAAATGACTTATTTTATAAATTAATAATTTAGATTAATTTATACTAGAGATTAATTAAGAAAGTAAATTAAGAAAAGTTATTAGTTAATGAAGATAATTAACTAAAGATTATTAATTAATATATGTGATTAATTTTGATAATTAATTAGATTAATTAGATAATCTATTGTAAATTGTTGAGTGTAATTACTTGATGAAAAGTAATTAAGAGATTAATTACTTATTGTAATTAATTTTGATAAAATGATTAATTTAAGTTAATTAATTTAGTTTAATTAATTTAAGAAAATCATTCGATATATTGATAAGTGTAATTACTTAGTGTATTCAATGGAGCATAATTACTTAAGGAAGTAATTAAAGTTAATTACTGAATGTGACTAGTAAAAGATGATGTGTTAATGAAGTAATTTGGGTAATTACTTTTGTAATTAATCGAGGGATTAATTAATGAAGATAATTAATTATGGGATAATTAATTTATTAATATGAGTAATTAAGGGTAGTTAATTACTGGTTAATATTAATCAAAGGTGATTAATAATTGTGTTTAATTAAAGATTAATCACTTAATGTAATTAAATTAAATAAGTAATTAAATTTAAATCTGAATTAGAGATCATTAATTAATATAATTAATGATGTAATTAAGAATTGGTTAATTAAGGAATAATCAATAATGGGGTGATTAATTTATGTAATTAATTAAGAATAAATGTAATTAAGTAAATGAAGTAATTAAATGTTAATTACTATAAATGGTTTAGAATAATTCATTTGTGAAATTAATTAAAGACCAAATTACTTACTGAAATTAGAGAATAATTAATTGATTTGATTTATAATTAATGGTTGTATAAGCAGGATTTATAGATAAAGAATTAATTTAATTTACTTTAAATTAATTAGAGATAGAAGTAGTTAATTTAATTCATTTTAAATTAATTACAAATGGTATGATTATAAATCATTGCTTATGGATGAATGTTATTGATATTTATTTGATTATTGGGAATTCAGATATGACATGAATAATATCTATGTGATATGGATGCATAGTTAAATATGATAATATTTATTATCTGTTTGGATGACTATATTGATTATCTGTTTATGATGATGATGTGATTATCTACTGTGATATTATGAATTATCTATCTGTGTGTATATTGATAATATTGAATTGAACTGTTAAGACTAAATAGACAACTTGGCCTTAAAAGACACGTTTTGGATTTCGATGAGACCGGGATCGGTTTTCCTTATTTGGAACATCCGAAAACCACATCGATTCCAAATTTACGATAGGTCATGAATCTGAAGTGAAGATGAAGATTCAGAGTGCAAGGGTTATTGTCGTTAACTCTGAGGGTGATTCCAAAATGAGTGTAATGAGATAATGCCTTCGATTTCGTTCGAACCCGGAACGAACTTGTATGGATTGAATGCTTTCAACACATCGTCAGGTGGGCGATGAGCATTCTAAGAAATGTTTTCTCTAAAGGTAATCGTAGCCTCAAGCCTCATCAACCGGGAATGGCTAAAACAGGGGAGGTGCAGCAAGGTTAAGTGGGTCATGACCAAGCAAGACAAGGATATTCCCCTGTCTAGATGTCCCTTTATTTTCGGCTGTGTGGGCGGTTGATTGCAACAACTGCCGGGGTTATCTTGTTCGGAACTGTTCAGTAAGGAATGGTTCCGGCCTTGTGTTGCAGGGGGTCGGGAGTGATCCTCGGTACGATGATCTAGGCCACGTACTGTGACGGGCGGTACCCCAGTAGCCCTGCCATTGTATGGAATCCACAATCCAATAAGTGCCAACGGTTTTGATTGTATTACCCACTTCTGTGGCTAGTAGATGGAATTTAATCATGTAACAATTTCGACTATTTTCTATTTACTTGAAAACCCTAGACCTATTATAATATCACTGAATTTCCTATCAAATGTTTTGGTTAGCGTAGGGTAAAAACTTTTCCATGTTTATGCATGGGAAGTCTTACGTGATACCTTTTATTTCAAAGGATTTTCAAAATTAAGCAACTTTAACCTGTTACTCACACCAGACCCATGTTTGACCCGGAGTTTATTTTTGTTTTTCATAAACTCTCGGGTACCCAAATTTTTACGGGTAGCCAAGGGATTCAGGTTAGCTTTGACGAGTTCTGGAGGAGCAATGGAGCAGGAGGCTTCAGCGTTGTAGATATACATATAGTTCCGCTGTGTTGGTATCTCTGTGTTATTTTGAGTTGTATCGAGTTGTCTTAGCTAGACAGGTGTTTATAACTGTCTAGTATGTGATGTATTGTCTGTATAACTCTGATTGATGTTGTATATTATGTAAATACTTATGTGATTATTATAATTTATTCGTTCCGCTGTGAGATTCTGATGTTGTTGTTCTTTCTTCTCTATCTTTTCTATTTTCTCACCTCTTTCTTTCTTCAAGACGAAACTGTTTTCTGGGCGTAGGAACCTGGGTCGTCACAGTTGGTATCAGAGCGCTAGGTTGAGTGAATACCTAGGCTCTTGAGTGATTTCTTTCTTGAGAGAACGTATTTGTAATTTTGATATATATATATATATATATATATATATATATATATATATTTGTTGGGTTACCTGTTCAGGTTTTCCAACATAAGTTATAAGGGTAGATTGGGTGGTGGTGTGTGTAACACAACTACCAATGGTTGGAGTTTAAATGATGAAGGTTGGAAGCGTATCTGTCAAGACTGTAGACCTAATACCGTCTCGAGTGAGCTTTGAGTGGTGTAACCTATTTCATCGATCTCTGAAGGAAACCTATTAAGGTTCGGAGTTCATTTTTGAAGTGTAAGTTTGGATGAGTTAGAGTTTGGATCTGTAGGTTGGACAGAAGCAAGTCGTGATATCTTGATATATCAAGGTGTAGTAGCTGTGTGATGAGATGCAGTGACTAGGGATGTCTTCGAAGATGTTTCTTTGAAACAAGATAAGGAAGTGTATCTGTTCGGTGTTGTCGCTGTGTTCAGCTGGGTTGTTCTATTTGGTTTGAGGTCTGAGTTTCTCGAATAACTTTGGATTAGGAAGTCTTCTGGCTAAGCTGTTTTCTTGGGGTAACTTCAGAAGCAGCAGAGTAGACCCATTTCTTCGATGGATTGGCCACATAAGCGTAATCTATTCTGATTTGTAAAGAGAGAGCAGTATCTTTGGAATTAAGCTGGATTGATCGCAAAAGTGACTTGCGATAGTTTGAGTGTTCTCTTGTGTTTTAGAGATATTTTTCTGGATGTCTTCAAGGAGTCAAAGATTTGCTAACATCTGGAAATTGAGTTTGGTAAAGTAGCTCAGGTTTTGGAGGAACTTCTGAGTTTTCTTTTTGATCTATGGAACCCTAATGTTGGAATGTGTTGTCTGATCTGTGTTCGACTTCAGCATTTTCGTCTGTACAATCAGAGTTGCGCAGTGGAAGCATGGTGGGAGCTGTTTTAGTTTGGAAGCAATGGGATGTTGCAATGTTTGGATTAGAGAGTTCTACAGGAAATTTTTCAGGATCTGAGGCCAGATTTGGAGTGCACCTGTTTTATCTTTTCCGAATGAGAGAAGTGAGTACTGTTTTCTGATTTGGAATAGAGTTTGTGTTCTGAGTTTTGGTTGATCTTGGAAAGATTATTTGTTGGATTGTTTTTGGTTCAGTTTGTTTCTAAGGAACAATAGCAAGAGTTAAGCTGATCAGGAAAGATGTAGGCAACACAGGATCGTCCGTAGAGTTTTGTGGATAAGAAACGGAGGAATTTAGATTTCGAAGTCGGAGATTCGATTTTGGATAAGTGTTTGGTCTTCAGGATTGAATTGTCAGTTTGGATAACTGGAATTCGTTGTGTTTCACGTATCTCTGAGGGAGTACGTGTAAGATCTATCTCTGGTTGTAGAACCAGCAGTTCTGGGAGTTTTGGTTGTTGATTCAGACTTGTCTGTAGCCTGATATTCTGTCTTGTTTTGTAAATCTAGATGAGTGGAAGCTCTGTAGCTTAGTAGTATTGATTTTTTGGGTTCTGTAGAGCGAGTAACCCGGTATTTTTACTTGAGGAAACTCGAGAAAAATTCTATCCTGATTTTGTCTGAAGATTTAGATTTGTTTGATTGGATAAATTGGTTGCTATGGTTATTAGCATATGATTGGCATATGCTTGTGTTTAAAATTTAAATCTTTAACTAGATTATTAAATTACCTTTGTTTTAAATTTCGGGGACGAAATTCTTTTAAGGTGGGAGGAATGTGACATCCCGGAAATTTGGGGAAATATCAATTTAATAATCTACATTAAAAATTAAATTGATTTGATAATATTTGTTAATAATATTTAAATTGATTTAATAATCTTCCTTTAAAATAAATACTTAACTATTGATTTATCTTTAAAAAGCTAGTAAATTGTTTTCTAATAATAAATATATATAAATATATATATTTGTGTATAATCTAAAGATCAATTTTAAAATTTAATAAATAAGAATTTGTTTTCAAATTCTAGTGTTTTGAAAATTTGCAATTTGGATTAAAATATAACTATTAAATAAATAATAATTTGGTTTTAAAGTATACTAAGGATAAAGTTAAAATTGGTTAAATGATTTTGACTCAAATCTAAATTTAACAAAGGTTGTTTTGTTTTTGTTTAAATATGGTTGATAAAATAAGTAATTTATTTATGTAGTGATTTCATTTATGAATCATTTTAAATTAATAATGAGTTATCTTTAAACAATAACAATAATGAAATATCTTTAAAATGGATTTTAAATGAATCGAAATTTGTTATTTTAAACTTATGTATATATATACACACATACTTTGGGAAGCTATGATTTGGAATATAAAATAAAATCTTTCAAGAATGTTTAAGATAAAATAAATTTTATAAAATATTTAAACAAAACAAAACAAAATAAAATGGCTTTGGATAAAAAGCATACTCTATAAACTTCTTTATATATGTATATGAGATAAATACAAACCAGGTTTGTATATGTGTAGCCTGTAGGTTTTAAATGGCAAAGTGAGTTAACAAAGCAAAGTAAAAATAATGGGCAGGTAACCTGTTAATATGACTCAGGCAAGAAATAAAATAAAATATGCAGGTTGCTTGTAAGAGAGATGCAAAGCTAAGTAAAAATATCTTTGTGCATGTTAAACATATAAGGTAGTTTGTAGAGCAAGCTAAAGCAAAGCAAAGTAGAAATAAGATGCAGGTAAGAGAAATGATAAAATTAGATAAGTAGGGAACACAAGTACATTAGCATTAAATGACACCATTTCTTAGCATCTAACAATAGTCATTTCGAGTTGTATAAGATCAACTCAGCCTCCTAATATAAAATCTTTTCATATACAAACAAAACATAATCTCTCAAAAAATAATAATAATAAGATTTTACCTGCAAACTTGCTAACCCAGTTATCACCTACCTATAAACTTCTTTATATACACTTCTTCTTATTTTTAGTTCGTTCACTAAACATATCCAACCTGAAATAATAGAAAACATTTCCATTTATACAAACTCAAGTAATATTTACAACTGAAGATAGGCAAGAAGTTTAGGAAGATCACAGCAAACAAATTCTTAGTTTTAAAGTTCAAACCGTTTCAGACAAAAGGGTGCTCTGTTCATTTTCAAACCTATGGTGAGTAACACTTTTAAAATTACTTTAGTTTAAAATCTGTTGCGTGATAATATTTGAATGCTTAAATATATATTGTGTGAATATTTAGATATTCATTTTTCTCTGGGTATTGGTGAGATGAAATTTCTGTATATTTCAAGCCTGCAAATCCAATCTGTTTCATTATAAACTTGCCTTGTTTTTCATTTGCTGTGAGTAACTTCATATTTTAAAATAACCTAAGTTTAATTTAGTTGTATGATGAATATCAGAGATTTTTGTTTGTATGGAAGTATATGCATTACACTATATTTTGATGAGATGAAGCCTGCATACTATTATCTGGATGTTGCCTCTGTTTATAATTTCAAAAGTCTGGGTTAATTCAAAAATCATTATTTGCTCAACCTATTGATTGTTAGGACAAAGCATTTCAACAAAATATGTTTTGTTGATTATAAAGTAAATTTTAAAATTGAATTCATGCTAAACAAAGTTGATCTGCTCTGAAAACCTTAAGAACAGTTTAAATTTAATACAGGTGACATTTTCGAATATCTTGAATTATCAATTCAAGTTTATGAACTGATTACTAAATCAAAATTAGGATTTTTTAAAACTCAAATCACATTTTTTAGTTGAGCTTTGAACATGCTTTACTGGGTTGATCAATTCGAGCATTTTGGGTTGCCTCGGGCAATACACTTGGTCGGAGAGGTTGGGATTCGCTCGGGAGGAAGATGGGGGATCGGAGAGGCCATGAAAAATGGCCGGAGGCACTATCAATCACTGTGGCGATGGTGGCTTTCGATTTCAGTGGGGAAACCTAATTTTTGACTGGGTTGTAGTTTGGGTCTGTTCGATTTCCCTGGTGCATCGGGTTCAACGGGGTTCTGGGAAGTTGAAGCTTGGACATGGTCGAAGTTGTAGCCGGAGGTGGGGGTTCTCCGGTGGACGGAGTTTGAAGTGCGGTGGAGTTTCCAGGTTTCGAGAGGAACCTAATTTTTTTGTTTCCAGGTGGAGTTTCGAACTCGTTTTCGTTTTGTGCTGCCGTGATAATTTTGAGCGGTCGCGATCATGTCTGGAGGTGGTCAGCGGCGTGTTGAAGTTCAGGAGGGTGGCCGGAGTTGGCTGGGGCCACGGTGCACGTGCACCGTGCTCATTTCGGTGTTGAAGCAACAGTGGGTGGTGCAGGGTTTTTGGCTCGGGAAGTACTCGAGTAGGTGACTCAAAGCAAGGGGGTGAAGTCTCGGAGCATTTTTGGGTTTGCGTCGTGCCAGTATTTGTTCAGGCATTGTAAACCTGGAAGCAGAGTTTGTTTTTTTAAAAACAAATTCAAATGAAACCTATTTAAAAATAAATAATGGATTTAAACTAAGTTTAAATTCAGTTTGCAGAATGAATTCAAACTTACATTTTGAAATCTAAAATAAAGTTTAAATATTTAAATAAGTTTTTAGGGTTTACAAACCTGGTAATTTCCAGATTTTAAAAAAAAATCTGAAATAAAAGCTCTAACAATAGTTTAAATTTGAATTTTAATCTTAAGGTTTTAAAATAGATTTGGATTTGAAAAATCAAGATTTTAATTCAAGTTGTTAAAGGGAAGTTTAAATCAAAGTTTTTAAAATCAAAGATAAATTGATGGATTCGAGTTTACTTCGAATTCAAATATGAAAGATTAAATCAGTTTTTAAGCATGATTGTTTTAAAAATAAGTTCAAATAAAATAGTTTTGAAAGTAAATTTGTTGAGAAAAGTTTTCAAATGGAAAGTAAATAAATTGTTTTAACTTGAACTTGCAAGTTAAAACATTAATGTATTTTGGAAATTTAAATTTAAATAAAAGTTAGGTAGTTGAATTTAAAAGGGCTTTTCTTATATAAGTTTCATATGTACGTAATTAATGTTATTTACAAGATTATAAGTTGAATTTAAATTTGATTAATGTTTAAATAAATAATCCTTTTGAATCTCAAAAATCAGAATGGAATTTGAATTTAAATTTAAAATGTAATGTTCTAATACACTTTAATAATAATGAAGTCATTAATAAAGAAATAAATTATCTTAGGAATAATTAAGATATTTAAATGATTAAATGAATAAGTTAATTAAGAAATGACTTATTTTATAAATTAATAATTTAGATTAATTTATACTAGAGATTAATTAAGAAAGTAAATTAAGAAATGTTATTAGTTAATTAAGATAATTAACTAAAGATTATTAATTAATATATGTGATTAATTTTGATAATTAATTAGATTAATTAGATAACCTATTGTAAATTGTTGAGTGTAATTACTTGATGAAAAGTAATTAAGAGATTAATTACTTATTGTAATTAATTTTGATAAAATGATTAATTTAAGTTAATTATTTTAGTTTAATTAATTTAAGAAAATCATTTGATATATTGATAAGTGTAACTACTTAGTGTATTCAATGGAGCATAATTACTTAAGGAAGTAATTAAAGTTAATTACTGAATGTGACTAGTAAAAGATGATGTGTTAATGAAGTAATTTGGGTAATTACTTTTGTAATTAATCGAGGGTTTAATTAATGAAGATAATTAATTATGGGATAATTAATTTATTAATATGAGTAATTAAGGGTAGTTAATTACTGGTTAATATTAATCAAAGGTGATTAATAATTGTGTTTAATTAAAGATTAATCACTTAATGTAATTAAATTAAATAAGTAATTAAATTTAAATCTGAATTAGAGATCATTAATTAATATAATTAATGATGTAATTAAGAATTGGTTAATTAAGGAATAATCAATAATGGGGTGATTAATTTATGCAATTAATTAAGAATAAATGTAGTTAAGTAAATGAAGTAATTAAATGTTAATTACTATAAATGGTTTAGAATAATTCATTTGTGAAATTAATTAAAGACCAAATTACTTACTGAAATTAGAGAATAATTAATTAATTTTATTTATAATTAATGGTTGTATAAGCAGGATTTATAGATAAAGAATTAATTTAATTTACTTTAAATTAATTAGAGATAAAAGTAGTTAATTTAATTCATTTTAAATTAATTACAAATGGTATGATTATAAATCATTGCTTATGGATGATGTTATTGATATTTATTTGATGATTGAGAATTCAGATATGACATGAATAATATCTATGTGATATGGATGCATAGTTAAATATGATAATATTTATTATCTGTTTGGATGACAATATTGATTATCTGTTTATGATGATGATGTGATTATCTACTGTGATATTATGAATTATCTATCTGTGTGCATATTGATAATATTGAATTGAACTGTTAAGACTAAATAGACAACTTGGCCTTAAAAGACACGTTTTGGATTTCGATGTGACCGGGATCGGTTTTCTTTATTTGGAACATCCGAAAACCACATCAATTCCAAATTTACGATAGGTCATGAATCTGAAGTGAAGATGAAGATTCAGAGTGCAAGGGTTATTATCGTTAACTCTGAGAGTGATTCCAAAATGAGTGTAACGAGATAATGCCTTCGGTTTCGTTCGAACCTGGAACGAACTTGTATGGATTGAATGCTTCCAACACATCGTCAGGTGGGCGATGAGCATTCTAAGAAATGTTTTCTCTAAAGGTAATCGCAGCCTCAAGCCTCATCAACCGGGAATGGCTAAAACAGGGGAGGTGCAGCAAGGTTAAGTGGGTCATGCCCAAGCAGGACAAGGATATTCCCTTGTCTAGATGTCCCTTTATTTTCGGCTGTGTGGGCGGTTGATTGCAACAACTGCCGGGGTTATCTTGTTCGGGACTATTCAGTAAGGAATGGTTCCGGCCTTGTGTTGCAGGGGGTCGGGAGTGATCCTCGGTACGTTGATCTAGGCCACGTACTGTGACGGGCGGTACCTTAGTAGCCCTGCCATTGTATGGAATCCACAATCCAATAAGTGCCAACGGTTTTGATTGTATTACCCACTTCTGTGGCTAGTAGCTGGAATTTAATCATGTAACAATTTCGGTTATTTTCTATTTACTTGAAAACCCTAAACCTATTATAATATCATTGAATTTCCTATCAAATGTTTTGGTTAGCGTAAGGTAAAAACTTTTCAATGTTTATGTGTGGGAAGTCTTACATGATACCTTTTATTTCAAAGGATTTTCAAAATTAAGCAACTTTAACCTGTTACTCACACCAGACCCCTGTCTGACCCGGAGTTTATTTCCGTTTTTCATAAACTCTCGGGTACCCAAATTTTTACGGGTAGCCAAGGGATTCAGGTTAGCTTTGACGAGTTCTGGAGGAGCAATGGAGCAGGAGGCTTCAGCGTTGTAGATATACATATAGTTCCGCTGTGTTGGTATCTCTGTGTTGTTTTGAGTTGTATCGAGTTGTATTAGCTAGACAGATGTTTATAACTGTCTAGTATGTGATGTATTGTCTGTATAACTCTGATTGATGTTGTATATTATGTAAATACTTATGTGATTATTATAATTTATTCGTTCCGCTGTGAGATTCTGATGTTGTTGTTCTTTCTTCTCTATCCTTTCTATTTTCTCACCTCTTTCTTTCTTCAAGACGAAATGGTTTTCTGGGCGTAGGAACCCGGGTCGTCACAATAAGTATGTATGTCCTGACTCGAGTGTTTTATGTTTTGCTTTACGCTCGGGTCAGACTGAGTGTTACAGCATTAGAGACTCACCTTTGGAGTTGGAGCTTTGCTTGAAGATCCAACTATCTATTTCAATTTCGGTGTTCAATTGATTCCAGCTTTATACTTAATCATTGTATTGAACTTCTATTTGTATCTTGTATAACTCTGATGTATTTACATAATAGCTTCACGAACTACTATCTCTTTGCTTCTGCTGCATTATATTACTCTGTGTCTGTGATTCTGTGATTTATTTATTTGCTGTATATTCTAAGATTTGCCAAATTTATTATACAATTTGGTATTTTGAGCAATTCAAGTCCGACATGTGTGGATGCGAATGGTTGAAAATATCGGGTCGTTACATTTGGTATCAGAGCTTTGGCTCTGGGCAAAACTTAGCGTGTATGGTAAATTTATTTACAGAATCACTTTCATTCGAGTGAATCTCTTTCTTTTGACTCGGTTTCCTTTGAATTTTGGAACGTTCCATGTGGTTCTAAAATCCATTCTTGTCCCTCATTATTCGTATTCTTTTGAATTCTAGAGCATCCCATAACTCCACTTCGAATGATCCTTATAATGAATCGGCAGTCTCGCCAATCTTCGAATGATTTGTACAGGGGTGAAACTCCTTTACAATGGCATTGATTCACTGGAGATTTTTATATATCCTCAGTTTAGATGCCAGCATCTCTTGTTATCCCGAATTCTATCTCTTGAGATCGAATGTAGTGTGTCCTCAGAATTCACATCGATCTAATTTTTGAAGTCGCGGTTGACCCGGTTAAGGTTTCCCGCGATTTATATAAGCTTATCCATTTCCTTATTCGGTTAGTTAATCATCTTATCTTTTGTTTCAATTTATCCTCAAATCAAAATTTTCTTTGATTTGAGTTAATTGAATTTGAATCTCTATCCTTGCTTTGAAATTCTATTCCTATATAGTGTATTTGTAAATCTATATTTAAAATGTTTTATGTATTGTGTTGTTTGAGTTGTTGATGGTGATTTGGGTTTTCGATCGATTTGTTTGATCAATGCTATCGATAGGATCCCCAAAACACTTGAACAGATAGAACCGACACAATATAGTTTTCAAACTTAGTAAATGAATAAATTTTGTTTCATATGTAATTAAATGGACTAGTTAACATGGTTATAAATTAATTTGGAAATTTAAATGAATTTAAATCAAGAACTTGAGAATTTAATTTACGATGAGTCCGAAATTTGGTTTTAAAGTTTTAAAAGATATATTATTTGAAATATTTCCAAATAGAAATTATTTCCAAAGAATTTGAAGTTTTAAATCAGTGCTCTTTTCTTTGTCGCTAGAAAATAATTTCGGTGATGGCTGCAACATCATCGACGTTCATTTTCTAGTTTCGAAAGGAAGAGACGATGCTGTAGTTTTGCTACAGTCTTGCTTTAGAGAAGTAAATTGATTTGAATTTCTAAAATATGACTTGATTTATAATATATATATATATATATATATTGATATATGATTTAAATTTGATTTGATATATATTAAGTATATATATTTATTTATCTCAAAATTGTTTGAAGTAATTGGAAATCTAATTCTTAAACTTTGTCTTAAAGGATAATGTCAATTGTAAAATAAAACCAAAATTTTGAATAAATATGTATACTTGAATAATTGAAGTGGGAAAACTTATTTGTATAATATTCAATTGCATTCCAATGTAGCTTACCTAAATTATTGAAAGTTAACAATGTAACTAGATAATATACAATATAAAAGGGATTTTATAAATAAAATTTGAGTGTTCATAATAAATATTATACACTTAAATTTTAGTTATAAAGGATTAGTAGAGGTAAATAGAATAAAATGTTAATTGAATAATTTACATATAAAATGATGTTAAGGGAATTTATAAATAAATCGGAGTAGTTATAATAAAATGTAAATATACTTAACTTATGTGATTAGGTATATTCAGTGGAATAAATCTAATGGTCAATTGGAATAAAGAAGGACTTAAACTTAGTGAATAAATTATGAGCATAATACATGATTTTTCAAATCCATAATTTTAGAAATTGTTAATTGGATGATAAGACAATGAAATTAGAATTAGTTAAGATTTATTTAACTTAGGTGAAATCCAGTATTTATGTAAGTTGAAATTTTCATAGTTTTAAATTTATTATCTTAATTTGTTTTCCAATCTCCTTTCTTTCGGGGTTATTATTTTCCTCTTGTCTTAATCCTATCTCCTTATATCTTGTTTTTCTCTGTTTCCTTGCTTCGTTCCTTTTCGGGGACGAAAAGTTTTGAGTGGGGGAGAGTATAACAACCCATAATTTTGGAAATATTTTTAATTAAATTTTTATTTGAAAACTTTAATTTTAAATTATTTAAAATTTAAATTCTGAAATTTTCCAATGTAACTTTGGAATTTGTACGTAATTTATTTTCCAAATGCAATAAGTAAACAATTTCTGAAATTTTATATTTTTGTCAAAATTTGAATTTCAGTTTAAATTTTTAAAAAAATTAAATTCTTAAATTTTAATCTTTTTCTTTGAAGCTGGATATAAATTTTATATTGGTTCTGCTTTTCGTTTCGTGAAATTCCGATTTATGCTTTTCGTGTCGTACCTATGGAGTATCCTCCGGTAGCCTCCCTATCAGGAGGTATTATGGTACTGTATAGACTACTGGCATTATTACGTGTTAAGGTGGAAAATATAAAGCCTTAATGCTATTTAAAAGTAAGTTTATTTTACTATTAGACATTATTATAATAGCGAAATATTACTACATAGTAAATAGTTTAACGGATCCTTAGAGGATGGACGGTCCCAAGCATCCTTTAAGTTACTTGTACCATTTATTACAGTTCACTTGAGTTGGTTTACATTGTATAAGTATGTATGTCCTGACTCGAGTGTTTTGTGTTTTGCTTTACGCTTAGGTCAGACTGAGTGATACAGCATTAGAGACTCACCTTTGGAGTTGGAGCTTTGCTTGAAAATCCAACTATCTATTTCAATTTCGGTGTTCAGTTGATTCCAGTTATTCAGTTGACTCCAGTTCAGCTTTGTACGTAATCATTGCATTGAATTTCTGTTGTATCTTGTATACCTCTGGTGTATTTATATAGTAGCTTCATGAACTACTATCTCTTTGCTTCCGCTGCATTATATTACTCTGTGTCTATGATTCTGTGATTTATTTATTTGCTGTATATTCTGAGATTTGCCAAATTTATTCTACAATTCGGTATTTTGAGCAATTCAAGTCCGACATGTACGGATGCGAATGGTTGACAATATCGGGTCGTTACAGATACGAAGAAGGCACGGTCAAGTGAAGGAAGCGGTCACGCAGCACGAAAAATGGATCTCTCCATAACTGTCGCTCCACGTCATCCGATCGATACGTAGAGGATCGACATGAAGACCCATCGATACGAAATGGGATGGATACGAACAATTCTGCCTGTTGTAAATGCAACCTTGGATCGATAATAACTCAAGATCTACAAGTCCAAATGCTACCAAATTTTTGCAAGAGCTTATAACCACCTTAACATTGTCTTTGATCGATCTCAGCTCAAATGGATGTCGTTTTGATCGATACAGACAAAGTAGTGATCGATCAAGGATCGATCCCAAATGACTCAGATCGATCAAGTGGGCTCACCCACGTGGGAGAAGAGGTATTCCGAGATCTAAGCCAGATATTTTTAGACTACACCTATAAATAGCAGCCCTACGTTTTCAGAAAAGGTACTTTTTGATGCCATTACGTCGTTACTCTATCAGAGATCAATTGTAACTTGAGTGTTTGAGTTATTCTATATTGCAATCAGTTAGCAATCAGCAATAAAGATCAAATCATTCAAAGTGGACGTAGGCTACAGCGCCAAACAACTATAAATCTCTGTCCATTTCTATTTCTTTTTGCTTGAATTTGCGTGTTTGTTAGATTATCCTCCTTTTACATTTAAGTTCTTCATTTTAATCTCTTCAAATACGTCCGAAAGTGTTGTGCCTAATTTTGGTACAAACGGTTACATTCTCCTCCCTTAAAAGAATTTCGTCCTTAAATTAGCACACAAGAACATAACATAACTCAAAAGGGCATATAAATATATATATATATATATATCATGAAACTTATATAAAGGCATACACACTAAGCAACCATATCACAAATAGCACATACATAAGCCATACAAATAACAAACAACAAACAACTATCCTAGAATCAACTCAGGATAAGCTTTCCTCAAACGATCCTCTGCCTTCCAAGTACACTCTCTAGGATCTTCACTCTACTGAACCTTAACAAAACTTACTACCTTATTGCGTAGTCTCTTCACATCCCAATCTACAGTACGAATTGGATGTCTGATCACCCTCAAATTTGGTTCTAGCTCCAAATCCTGTTGCATAAATGGCTCCACGATCAATGACGGGTCATGCATGTTTATCCTCTGATGGGATAAATCGAACACACTATGGACCCCCAACAACCTCTTCGGTAACTCAACTCTATAAGCAAGAGGCCTAATACTCTCAAGAATACAAAAAAGTCAAACATACTTGGTGCTAACTTTTCGGATTTCCCAAATCTAACAGCTCCTCTAATTGGTGAAATCTTTACGAACACAAAGTTTCCAAAAGAAAATTCCAAGTTCCTTCGCCTCTTATCCACGTGATTTTTTTATCCATCTTAGGCTTCCTTCAAACTTTTCTTAATCACTGCGGCCTTTTCAGTAGTTTCCCAAATCATATTCGGTCCAAGAACTAGACGATCACCAGTCTTCACCCAATATGCTGGTGACATGCACTGCCGTCCATACAGAGCTTCGTAAGGCATCATGCAAATGCTAGCTTTGTAATTGTTGTTGTGGAAAATTCCACCGAACACATATGATCCTCCCAAGATCCACTAAAGTCCAGGATGCAGGCTCTCAACAAATCCATCAAGATTCGGTTCACACTCTTAGTTTGACCATCGGTTTGAGGGTAGTAGGCAGTGCTTATATACACACACACATACATATATGTGTGTGTGTGTGTGTTTAACTATTTTTAACATTAAATAAATGTGTGTGCGTATATTTATTTTATATTAAACTTTAAAATTAGTTTAAATATGTATATAAGATTATATGTATATGTAATTTTCAAAAAAAACTAAAATTCTTCAAATTTCAAAAATATAATATATATATATATATAATTAATAAATCATTCTGAGCTTGAAATTAGTAGATATTTTATATAAATCTGAATCTGAAAAAATTTAAAATTTGAATCTATATTATGGATTATATGTGTATTGATATTTATGGTTATTTTATATATTATATATATATACACACACATATACAAATATTTATATTTCATAAAAATAATTTTATATTTTATAAAACTATACACATGCACACAGATATATGTATGTATGTATGTATGTATGTATGTATGTATGTATGTGTGTGTGTATGTATGTATGTATGTATGTATGTATGTATGTATGTAGATATATGTATATACGCTCATAACATATATGTATATGAAGGAGCTAATATATCCATTGCGGCGTGATTCTAGCACTAATACATAGGCATGTTAAACTATGTACACTATATATGTTGTATATGCACATAGACAGATGTGTATATGTTGCACATGTTATGTTATGTTACGTTATATACATATAACATTAAAATAAAACATTATATACAAATAAAATAAAATATTAATTTTATCTAAAATTATTTAGAACGGATCTAAATAAATTTGGACTTCATAGGTCCACCAAATAGAATAGTCTTTATTTAAGTTTACTAATTTACCACCCCCTCCCCATGGTGGTCCAATTCCAATAAATATATCTTTTACACATCAACCATACGGTAGGTATGTCCATCACATCAATCACAACATAATAATACAAAGTGGATAATAACCTGCCTTGACACACGCACGCAAACAAAAGTAATCCAATCCTTATTTCTACCAATGTCAATCAAAGTGTCAACCAATCATTAATATTCATTCGTAAAAGTGACTATATAAATTCATAAATAATAATCACAATATGGACACATCAAATAGGAATAATGACCATCGGTGATACTAGGAAGAAAAAAAGCTATCCGCGTTAAACATTATTAACTATGTACCTTGCGGTCGAGTACATACCATCGAATAGATCATATGAAAATAGTAATCACCATTTAAACAGCATGTCCGCAAATGGTAAGTGTTGTGTCCTGAATATATCATTCTATTATAATTTATAAATTCTTTTTAAGTATATTATTATTACCCTTATAACACTAGCAATAAAGGTAATAATATTTTACATTATAAATTAAAGTTTATATTGCTATTAATTTCTTTCTAAAGACATTAAGTCACCTTAAAGTCTATTGATTCTTGGAATTTAGGACCGATAATTAGAACCACAAATCCGAACCAAACCGACCCGAACCCTATGGGTCTCGGGTTGGGTTTAGGTGATGAAAAATACTATAAAGGCCCAATCAAACCCGACCAGACTTAACCTACCTAGAAGAGTCAACTAAAAATATTGAAATATATGCATTTTTAGTGTTATCACATGAACCGAACCTCATGTTGGTTCGGGTCTAGATTTTAAAATGTATATTTTGAACATGACAAACCCCAATCCACCTAGAACCAAGACCTACCGGGTCAAAACCGGATTCGGTCCATCGAGTCGATCTAATTGCCACCCCTATTGGAATCGTTTATTATAATAAATATTTATTTAACTTGCTTAAATGTATTTTACTATTATGTATTAAAGTAAATTGTTTTCTTCTCTTGTATAACCATTTTAAAGTACTATTTTGTTACTTGGCTTTAAGCAACTTTTTAACATAAAACTTTAATTTATACACAATATTAATTTATAATTATTACTTATTAATTTTCCTCTAAATTCATAAATGATTTTCTAAATTAACTATATAATATGTAAAGATTTATCCAACTAATATAACAATTAAATAAATAACCAACATAGTTAAATCCAAAATAATCATATTTTGCAAGCAAAAATATCAAAATATGCAAACAATTATTCATTACAATTACGTATTAGTGGATATACATATACATGTGTGTGTGTCTATTTAATATTTTAAAATGTGACTACCTAGGACCTTCGAATCCTACTAAGACACTTTCACCAACAATGTCGAAAGACACCAAACCATATGATAACTTGTCAAAAATATCGCAACAAACCCAACGCAAGAAACCACGTGTGAAACAGATGTTGTATGCAAAATTATAGTAATTAGTAATCATATGGTTTAAAATGTAATTGTTAAAAGTACAAGCATTATTTATAAATCTACCATTCCATAAAAAAACTCACTTATGCACTTGACCTAGCTGCTGCCTTTGATACTTCATCGCCGCCGCCATCATTCTCCAACGGTCGATTGATAACTGTCGTCAAACTCCACACGCCACCACATTCTTAGCCAAAACCGTCAGAGATCCTACACTACCTCCATTCGACGGCCACCAGTGCCAAGTTTTCACACGTTTTCCAAACTTCCGGCCACCTCATCATGATCTATGACGATCGTCCACCACCAGGGCCGGCCCCAGCGCAAGGCGACCAAGACGGTCGTAGGGCAACACAGCGGAGGAGGGCAACATTTTCGGTATACGTGTTTACAAATTGTCTGGTTGATATAAGTAAAAGGGCATAAATTTCAATAGGATTATTTGATTCAGTGGTTTGTTTGCTTCCTTTCTAACTGAACAACCCGAGTTCGAGCATGTGTTCTTGCAATTTTAATTTTTTACCCCTCTTCCATTTCATGTTTGTCTAGGGCAACGAACTGCCTAGGGCCGGCTCTGTCCACCACATATGTGCTCTGCTCGTTGTCCTTTACACAATGGTACTCTCTTGCACACCCTATACCTAAAATCGTCATCTAGTCATTAATTTCACCATTTAATCACAATTGGACGCCATGGAAAGTTAAGAATGTTTCACCAATTTTTGATCAACAGGTGCACCAAACTAAAAAACCGAACTACACATGTTTCTTTATATTGTTGAGAGTTTCGATTTGATAAATCATATGCTTGATTCTGATCTCGTTCAACACTTGGAGATGTTTATTAGGGAGATTCTGGTAATTAATTCTTTATTAACTATCATTTCCTCAAGTGGAGGCCACCCTTGGGATTTTCTAAATTCATTTGTTTTGGTAGTTAAGTAGGTTTGACAATTTACAATTGTTTGGCTCAAATCGGTTATGTGCCTTAATATGATATTGTAAAGTCTTTATTTCATGAACCATAACATTAAATTTATCGATTTATACTCTAAACCGATCAGCTTGAAAAGTTCTACGCGATGATTATAAATACCACACCTAAATTATTATCTCGTCAAAATTCCATTTTAATTAATCAATACTAATTATGTTAAATTTGTGGGTTATTGCATAACCAAGACAAGCCCTAGGGTAAAGCGAGCAAGATAATTGCCTAGGACAACCCCTGCGAAGAGCAACCAACCCTTGTAATTCAATATATACAATAAATTCACATAGTTTAAGGGAGCAACTAGACGTTTAGTTGTTATAATAATGCATTTTGATAGAAATTCAAATCTAATTAGATTCGTTTTATTTGTCACTACCTATATTTGTTTTAGTATTATTGTTATTTTCTTCAATGAGAGGCAACATAATTATACTTTGTTAGGAGCAATCCAAATGATAGGATCAACACTGTACATAACTAATTCATTCTCCGTCTCCGTGTTTCGGATGTTTATTTCCCTTTGATACATAGGTATATATTATAGAGTATTACAAATTCGCTTTTGGCGTATGAAGATGGGTTTTGGTGCTTCTTGAGGAGGTTGTGGAGGAAAGAAAATGTATTCTAGAATATGATTCCATCATTGTTAGAGGTAATCATTTCATGGTTATGAGTCCTATTGTGGATCTAGCTAGATGGCAAGTGCTCACTAATACGATGTTGGTTTATTTTTTGTAGAATCTCCTCTATATTATGAACTTTACTTGGTATTAATTGCTTTGGTATTACTTATCATATCGAATTGGAGATTTTATTTGTTATATGACGAATCAACTAAGTAATCAAACCATTCCAAGTATAGTAAGACATTGACTGAGGTCGAGCCAAACTAACCATTACCGTTAAAATTAAGGTCTAGTACAATATCCACATAGTTTTGTTACTTGCGGTTGGAAACCTAATATTTTTAAATATTAGTCATTTTACTGCAGTAGCATACATTCCCTTACTGTCAAATACACGACTTTTAGTAAACGTCCTCGGTACTCCCATCCTTGTAACAGGATTCCGCATTCAAAAGTCCGTCTTTTCAACATTGGATAACTAGAACTCTTGTTCTCATGCCTTCGGTATCAATAGTTGTGACCGTTTTATCTTCAATCCCTAAGGAGGAATACACCGAACTAATGTGTCCGTCAGTCTTCGCATTATCCATTATTGATCGTTGCTACCATAGCATACATCGAGGAGATGAAACGAGTGAAGAACATCAATAAACAAAGAACCATAGACAAAACAGCAGGCATCAGACTAGTTAAACTAAGAAATCATTCAATTAAACATGTGCACAACAACAAAACCACAGTAGTTAAAGCAGGAAACATCAACGATAAACCATCTTCTAATGCAGGAAACCAGTAATACTTGAGAAACATCACTCTTTTAAATCACAATGCCCCAAATACTGGAGGATCTTCTTCCATCTTTACTCTCTTCGTCTTATTTTCATCTATGCTATCTTTGCTATCATTGCTATCTTCTTCTCTTTCTTCAGAACTAGGATAGTGTAGATTAGTCTCAATCCCGTAAGCAGGGCTACCAAGGCAAACACATAAACCTAGATATAAAATGAAACGGCCATGTAACAGATATTTACACAATTATTATTGCATAAATACACGTGCGCCGTGTGTGTAGTGTGTAAACTGTTGAATTTATGTGATTCAAATATTTCCAAAGAAGATAAGAAAATAATTAATTGATTCAGTCAATCAATTAATTAGGCTGTATATGGAATGATAAAGAGGAAAGATATGTGTGGTATCTTTTAGAGAATGAAAACTAATTAATTGCTAATCAATCAATTAGTCAGATTTATTATATGAAGATAGAGAAGTTTATACATGGAGATTAATTTAAGCAATAGAAATTTATGGAAACATAGATTTTTTATCATTTATGTGCATTGGAATCAAATCAAGTAATCTGGAAAGGTTGTCACATAATCTGGAAGTTAATTTTCTTCATCTCCAAGCATCCTTCATTTTCATGCCTATTTAAATGAAGGAAGTTCTTCTTCATATGTGTTTGAGCGTGTGATACAGCATCCACCATTATCCTCTTCTTCTTTAAACCCTAATTTCTGCAGTCAATCAATTAGGGGTTTTGAGCGTAAGTAAGTCTTTGGATAAATTGATTATTCAATTTGTAATTATAGGTTAGTCTCTCCACTTTGCTACCTATAATTTTGTAATCTCTCTCTCTTTTGTACTCTCTTTATTCAGTGAAATAAAGAATAGTTGTTGGGTCCGTGGACGTAGGCAATCTAGCCGAACCACGTTAAATCTCTGTGTTCTCCTTTCTTCTATATTTTTTTGTTTGGTGATTATTTTTCATTGAATTTATGGTTGGTAATTAATCGACAAGCTAGATCCTTCTTTTTGATTGTTTCCACACAGTAGCATTCCGCTGCGTTTTTGGAGTTTGTGCGAATCAATTGAATTTCCGCACAACAGTTTGGTATCAGAGCTAGCTGTCTTGTTCTAGATTAGTTATCAATGACAAATTCTTTCAGTAGTGGTTTGAAAAATTATGGCATCAACAAATTTGTTAGAAAAGGAGTTTTTGGGACATGTAAGATGAAGACTAATGACGGTGTTCTTCAGCAACAACTTCATTCATCTAAAGGAAGAGATAAAAAGTAGAAGCACCTTGGAGGTAGAGATATGCGTAGGTCTCATTTCATGGGTCCTAGAAGAGGTGCTTGCCATTATTGTAAGAAGAAGGGACATTTCATACGGGATTGTCCAGCTCTTAGAAAGAAGAGAGAAAAGAAGGAGAAAGCTTCAGTTTTGCCAGCAGTTAGATCAAATGCGGATAGAAGTGATAGTAATACATCATTACTTTCAGCCAGTATTTCACCTTTAGAGCATACAAGTTGGGTGATTGATTCTGGAGCCTCTTGTCATATGACGCCAGATAAGAGCATTTTTGTCAGTTACAAGAAAATTGATGGCGGAGCAGTTCATATGGGGAATGACACATCTTGTCGTGTTGTGGGCGTTGGAAGTGTGAGGTTTAGGATGCATGATGGTGTTGTTAGGACTATCACGGATGTTAGACATGTTCCGATGCTGCGTAGAAGTTTGTTATCAGTTGGAGCTTTGAGTAGACTTGGTATGAGGATAATAATAGATGGAGAGAATTTGAGAGTGGCGAAGGGTTCCTTGGTAGTGATGAAAGGGGTGCGAGTTAATGATATTTATGTGCTTCATGGAGAGACAGTCTTAGAAGAGTCGGTAATTTCTACTGATTCTAGTATTTCAGATTCTACTCAGTTATGGCATCTTCGTTTAGGTCATGTTGATGAGGAGAGTCTTGAAGTATTGAAGAAGCGTGGGTTGATTGATGGTGTTTGTCAGTTGAAGCCTAGCACTTGTGGAGATTGTTCTTTTGGAAAGAAGAAGCATGTCACATTTGATGTTGGAAGACCTAGAGCTATAGAGTTTCTAGAGTATGTTTATTCTTATGTGTGGGGACCCACCCCAGTTGCATCTTTTGGTGGAGCCAGTTACTTCGTCTTATTTGTGGATGATTTCTCACGTAAGGTTTGGGTCTATTTCTTAAAGGCCAAACATGACATATTTGCCCAATTTTGTAAGTGGAAGACCTTGGTAGAGAAGCAGTCGAGGAAGCGTTTGAAGGTTCTCAAAGTTGGAAATAGCAGTGAATTTATGTCACAAGAATTCACTAACTATTGTGAGTCCGAGCATGTAATTAGAGATTTTTCTATTTCTGCTGAGTCACATTGTTACGGAGTGGCGGAGAGCATGTGTCGGATATTGTGGGAGAGAGCTACGAGC
Organism: Allium cepa; assembly: GCA_030765085.1. NCBI lineage: Eukaryota > Viridiplantae > Streptophyta > Magnoliopsida > Asparagales > Amaryllidaceae > Allium > Allium cepa. Next base: position 496,884,409 of record CM060944.1, on the reverse strand, counting down.
TTGAGGACGACTGCTGGTCTAGAAGTGGGATTTTGGGCAGAAGCGATATTTATGGCAGTATTTCTCATCAACCGCACACCTTCTATTGCCATAGATATGAAGATCCCAGAAGAGATATGGAAAAGAGAGCCTGTTGATTATTCATTCCTTAAAGTGTTTGGTTGTCCAACTTATTTAGAAGATGAGAGACATCATAAGTTGAAGCCTAGGGAAAGCAAGTACATTTTGTTAGGCTATAGAGAAGGAGTGAAGAGGTACCAGTTGTGGTGTAAAACAACTAGGAGAATTGTGACTAGCAGACATGCGATATTTGATGAGAGGTCTTTCTTGAAGGTGGAGCCTCTATCAAGTGATGACATTGGGAGGACAGAAAATTACCAAACACATTTGGAGTCATCAGATTGTTTTCATATTCGAAGAGATGTTGGTATTTCCGATGATACCATGGTTGATGAGAAGATTACAGAGGTTCAGACTCTAGGTGGAGCTCACTTGGTGGAAAGGCCTTTTGGTTCAGTTAGCCCTATTTGTAAGCATATTTGTAGCGATGATTCTTCATCTTATGCTTTGAATATTGTGAAGCTTGTTGGTGAGTCTGCTGATGTTGACTTAGGAAAGTCTAGCAAAATTCTTGTGGAGGAGATTGGAGTAGATAATATTGAGTATGTCCTCACTCAATTTGGAATGGAGAAGGTGAAGCGCATTGTTAAATCTCCATTGGTCTCTCGAAGATTAGTATCTACATGTTCGTCTCCAACATCGAATTTGTTGAAGAATTTTGGTACTTTCTCGTATGCATTATATTTGATGATGTGCATACTATCTTTCTTGTGTTTGGGAAAGATTTGGAAGCTCTATTTGGGCAATATTGCCCATACTAGTTAAATTTGAACTTGTTGACGTTGACCCAACAATTTGTCGAGATGTGGTGATGTAGAGAGATAGTTATATTTGAATCAAGGTGGAGTGTTGAATTTATGTGATTCAAATATTTCCAAAGAAGATAAGAAAATAATTAATTGATTCAGTCAATCAATTAATTAGGCTGTATATGGAATGATAAAGAGGAAAGATATGCGTGGTATCTTTTAGAGAATGGAAACTAATTAATTGCTAATCAATCAATTAGTCAGATTTATTATATGAAGATAGAGAAGTTTATACATGGAGATTAATTTAAGCAATAGAAATTTATGGAAACATAGATTTTTTATCATTTATGTGCATTGGAATCAAATCAAGTAATCTGGAAAGGTTGTCACATAATCTGGAAGTTAATTTTCTTCATCTCCAAGCATCCTTCATTTTCATGCCTATTTAAATGAAGGAACTTCTTCTTCATATGTGTTTGAGCGTGTGATACAGCATCCACCATTATCCTCTTCTTCTTTAAACCCTAATTTCTGCAGTCAATCAATTAGGGGTTTTGAGCGTAAGTAAGTTTTTGGATAAATTGATTATTCAATTTGTAATTATAGGTTAGTCTCTCCACTTTGCTACCTATAATTTTGTAATCTCCCTCTCTTTTGTACTCTCTTTCTTCAGTGAAATAAAGAATAGTTGTTGGGTCCGTGGACGTAGGCAATCTAGCCGAACCACGTTAAATCTCTGTGTTCTCCTTTCTTCTATATTTTTTTTGTTTGGTGATTATTTTTCATTGAATTTATGGTTGGTAATTAATCGACAAGCTAGATCCTTCTTTTTGATTGTTTTCACGCATTAGCATTCCGCTGCGTTTTTGGAGTTTGTGCGAATCAATTGAATTTCCGCACAACATAAACATGCATATGGATTTCAGTAGGAAGTTGTCTTTAGAAGACGTTCCTTTTCTCGATTAACAGTCTGAAGCTATTAGTGCTGTTTTGACTGATAATCAGCTCTAAAATAGTGCATGGATTTAGCGTGTACAGTATAACAGGCCTTTGGATCTCCCTGCGTTTACCATAATCAAGTGCTAAATTCACATGTATTAACATCAAAAGACAGACATAGGAACTAACTGTTTGAGAGAATATCCTGACTTGTATTTGAAGCAAAATAGACCACAATGTACCATGAGTTTGAGACAAACATTAGAGCCTAATTTTCTCAAATAGAACAACATTGAAACATCTTAACCTTAACAGCCATGAAACTGTTGGCCAAGCAAGATAAGCAAACTAAGTGTTTAATGCTGCTATGCAATTGATTTAGCATAGCTCGACACTAATCTGTAAAGCTATGTTTTCGAACAGGATGCGCTAACATGTTTGCACATACAAAGTTCGGTTCTGGTAAGATTATTATTGTTTTCTATTCTAAATATTATTTGGCAGCAATAGTTAGAAAGCTTAGTATGCACTAAATTCAACTATCAAATTAGAACATGTTCGTCAAATTATGAGCGTTGTCTCTTCGTTTTGACGCTTAAAAGCAAGCCTAAGTGCTGAATTGACCAATCAATCAGTGTGAGCGTCATACATATATCAAAATAAAGTGAGCTGCCATGGTTATCAATTTATTACGTAGCTTAAATAACTGTTGCAGCTTACTTTATTTAAACAGTTCACTTATCTCAAATGAGTGTTCCGTCTAACCCCTTCAAAAGGGATAACAACAATGCTCCCACAGATCATACTATAATTTTTCTCCTAGTCCTTATGCAGTGAATATGTGGTTGAGACAGATATTGATTATTTTTAAACATGATCCGCCATGTCAAATGAAACCAAGCATGTGAAAATTTTTATTTATTAATGTTAAATGAGGTAGTCGATAACAAATATCCCAAAATAGAGCAAGGCTTGGGCTATTTTGTTCACCACAATAAAATTTTCATTATATATATATATATATATATATATATATATATATATATATATATATAGACTAAAGCAGTCATGGTCTATGTTTACACAAATATCAACTCATTCATTTATGATTGTCACTGTTATTTTATTAAACTTTGCACTGTAATGTAATTGTGGATTGGAATTTTCAAGGCAAATTGTTAGTTGGTGTCTCCTGTTCAAATTCATAACCCTCGAACCACGCTTTATAATTGTTAACACCATATCGTAAATTAAATCCATCTAACAATTTATTCGTTACTTCTAGGGATTTATCATCATCCCCGTCCTTATTTTTTTCCTAATGGAGATTGACTATTTAAATTGTTGTCTTTCATAAATTTCTAGGTTGAACCATAATTCTGTTAAATTCAATGCATCTTTAGATTATTTTTAATATATTTTTCGATGTTGATTTCAATGTTCTTTTTTTTAATGTAAATTTTGATTCCATTTATTTCGAGATTTTTGGCATTATATAAATTATACTTATCAAAACAAGCTTCGTAGTTGTTTAGTAAATGAAAATGATGTGATATAATATCAGAACATATGTATATTTTAGATGCTTATAAACAGAAAGAGATGATATTGTATTCTAACTGTTAACTCTTTCATCTGGTTAAGTTGGTATGACAACAGGACTTGAGTCATATATGAATCTACACAATAGCATGTAATATTTGAAAAGTAGATCATAAATTAAAACATTTGTTACTCGGTTCAATGACTAATTTTTTGTCGAAAACAAAGTAGATAATAGTGTCATTGATTATGTGTCAAAATTTGATATCTTGTACCGAATAATTTGCTTTCTTATACCATCAAAATAAACCAGCCCATAATGTCATTTTCAAAGTATTTGTTAAGTAGCACTTTTGATGTATGAGAGATGAAATTTTACAACGTTTTATCAAATGAAAAAAATTGCTCTTAAAGTGTTATTCAACAAAATTTACAAGAAAAGGATGTCCAACTTCCACGTATATTTTTTTCAACATTAAAACGATAGAGAGATATAACAAAGTCTAATATTGCAAACTATTAAGTTTCATAAAGTATAAAAAATTAGAAAAAAGCATTAAATGAGGTAAATAACATAATTAGCAAATTTAACATGAATTCTTAAAGTTATAAAGTTTCTACTATTAATATTATAGCTAGAGAAATAACAAATTTTGATTTTTTTTTCCACATGTACATTTTGAGTATAGTACGTCTACCAAGCACATATATTCAATTATTTTAAGAACAATGGTCGTTCTCCGATAAACGATTTTGATTTATTACTGAAGACATATGATTGGTTAGTGTACCCATATCTTAGTTCGTGTCATTCAATTTTATATGAGCTTTTTTCAACATACATACCTAAAATAAATAAACCAACAAAATAGCATGTTACTTCGGGTTATTCGTTTTTTGCGCATTGACAAATTTACGGTCTATTTTGCGCTATAGATGACACGTGTTGTATTATAGGTTAAATAGCAGACATCCTGCACTATGGACAATTTTGCACAATAGCACACGCTACGGTAACTCTGATGTTAATAATGCAGTATTTAAGATTGTAATATTGGTGTCCACATACATAGCTAGGAACTACTGAATATTAAAATTTGATGTAACTATATGGATCGACTGATATAGTAGACTGAAAAGAGGAAGTGAATCAGAATATTTACACATAAAAGCACTAAATGGCCTTATTCTGACAGACAGTGTTGATATTTTGAGTGCATAAGCTTATTATGAGGAAAATATCACCCTCCTGCATTTACAGTCTATAGCATATTTTCTCGAACTTCCATTAGATCAACCATTCACCTAAGTTATTATGGTGTCTTCAGTACACGTTACATAAAATACTTAAATCTTATTTTCACTAGCACAGCTTAGTGAACACTGGAAGCACTTTGAATTTTTTTGCAAGTGTAGAAAAACATATGTGATATGGGTAGTTTTCTGAATATGCGTTATCAAATGAATTTGAAGAGCCCATGTAAAAAAGGCATGTGTGTTATCATAGAACTAATAAGGTCAAACCTGAGTAGATAATCATAGGTGCAGTCAAATAGTTACTCTGTGTGTATTATAGATAATATTTATGAATAGTTGGCCTTTGAAACAAAGTTGTGTAATCGGTATAACTCTAAATTGGGTCAAGATCCTATGTCCCTGATTTACATATTTTCATGTGCCCAATATTACCCAAAAAATTCATTATTTGTATATTAAAAAAGGTAAAAAAAAAGAAAAGAAAAAAAATAGAACGGGCCACATTGATAACGAATGGTGCGGATTTCGGAGGCGCACACCTGGATTATGGATAGAGAAATTGGTGTGCTTTAACTTCCTAACCAGCGGGTCAAATATTTAATTCGCTCACTTGAGATTTCTTGGTATATGCTATTTGCTGATGATGTTCTGCTAATTGATGAAAATAGGATTGGAGTTGATAGACAACTGAAGCTGTGAAGGTAGACTTTAGAATCAAAGGGATTTAGGCTTAACAGAATTAAAACAGAGTATATGAAGTGCGAATTCAGAGGTGTCAGATCAGAGGATGGAGGTGTCACTCTGGCCGGATAAATAGTTCTCAAGAAGGAATTCTTTCGATATTTAGGATCAATGTTGCGGTATGATGTAAGATTGATGAAGACGTTAATTTTATATTTCGAACGGGATGGATGAAATGGCGACAAGCGTCTGACATTCTCTGTGACAAGAAAGTCTCACAAAAGTTTAAAAGAAAGTTCTACAGAACGACAACCAGAAATGCGATTTTATATGGTGCAGAATGTTAGCCTACTAAAAGGCAACATGTCCAGAAGATAAGTGTAGCAGAGATGCGTATGTTGCGCTGAAGCTACGGTCATACAAGAAGGGATCGAATTAGAAATGATGACATACGTGATAAACTTAGAGTAGCACCAATTGAGGAGAAGCTAATTCAACACCGTTTAAGATGGTTTGAACATCATCAACGAAGACCGCCCGAGGCACCTGTGCGTGTTGGAATTATAGGCCTCGTTGAATACTTAAAGAGAGGTAGAGATCGACAAGGTTGACATGGAAGGAAATGGTAAAAAATGACTTGAAGGATTGGTGTATATCTGAAGAGCTAGTTACGGACCGGAGCGTGTAGAAGTTAGTGATTCAGTACCAGAACCATGAGCTGAGTTTTATAAGTTTTAGATTATAAGACAAGGGAACATGAGCTTAAGACGTAGGTTTGGTCGATGACCAATATTACTATTAGTACCATTATCGTTATTAATATTATTATTATTACTATTTTTTATATACATATATATTTTTATCTTTATTTTTATTTTACTTAGTTATTATTGTTATTAATTTACTTATTTGATTTTATTTTATCATTAGAAGACAAGAGGACGGGATCATTCTAGTCAAGCTGGTAGTGGACGGTGTGATTCTGAACGTCATAAGTGCATATGCCCCACAATTAGGTCTACGTGAAGCCGTCAAGATGAATGTCTAGAAAGAGCTAGATATTATGGTTAGAGATGTGTCTAGTAGCGAAAAACTATTTATAAGAGGATATTTCAACAGGCATGTTGGTACAACTAATGGTGAGTTTGAGAGAGTGCATAGTGATTTTGGATACATCGATATGAACCCAGAAGGAGAAGAAATGCTGAATTTCGCTATTGCTTATGACATCATGATAGCGATACCTTCTTTAGAAAGAAACAGTCACACTTAGTTACTTTTAGTAGTGGTCAACACTTTAGCCAGATTGATTTTGTCCTTACTAGAAGAGATGACAAACGAGCTCGTGTAGATTGTAAAGTCAGACCTGGAGAATGTGTCGTCTCACAACGTCAGCTTCTGACATCCGAGTTTCGTCTTCGAATACGTGTTCGACATGATAAAGTAGCCAAGATTAGTCGGACGAAATTGTGGAAGCTCAAAGGAGATACTTCACGGGTGTTTAAGGATAAAGTGATAAGAGAAAGGACATGCAATTTGAAAGGAGAAACAAATCACATGTGGCATGAGATGGCAACGCGCATTCAGAAAGTGACTGCTTATGTGTTTGGGGTAACAAAAGGAAATAAACGCGAACCTAAAGATTCGTGGTGGTCGAACGGTGATGTGGAAAAGGCTATCAAAGATAAGGAATGCTACAAGTGTTTGCATTATCACTGGAGCGATGACAACATGCAAAGGTACAAAGTAGTAAAGAAGAACACAAAGAGAGTGGTGAGTGAAGCAAGAGGTCGGACGTATGAAAACATGTATCATAAGCTAGGTACGAGGGAGGGTGAAAAGGACGTCTATAGGATAACTAAGCTCCGTAAAGGAAGACAAGAGACTTCAACCAAGTTAAGTGCATCAAAGATGACAATAATAGACTTTTGGTGAAGGACGATGAGATAAAAAATAGATTGAAAGATTACTTCGACTAGCTATTCAAAAAACCAATTTGGCTTCATGCCTGAGAGGTCGACCACAGAGACGATTTTCTTGATAAGACAACTTATGGACAAGAAGCAAAAGAATGATCTACACATGGTATTTATCAATTGGGAGAAAGCTTATGACAAAGTACCACGAATGATGATGTGGTGGGCTCTGGAAAAGAAGAGTTCCAACAAAGTATAATACACTTATCAAAGATACGTACGATGATGTTGTGACTAGTGTCAGAGCATGCGATGGTGTAACCAGTGACTTTCTCATTAACATAGGATTACATCAAGGGTCGGCTTTGAACCCCTACATTTTTACCCTAGTGATGGATGAGATTACGAAGGGTATACAAGAGGAGATTCATTGGTGTATACTATTTGATGATGATGTTGTGATAATTGATAAAAGTAGTATTGGGGTTGATAGACAACTTAAGCTGTGAAGACAGACTTTAGAATCAAAGGGATTTAGGCTTAGCAAAACTAAAATGGAATATATGAAGTGCGAGTTCAGCGGTGTCAGTTAAAAAGATGGAGATGTCACTCTGGTCGGACAAATAGTTCTTAAAAAGGAATCCTTTCGATATTTAAGATCAATGTTGCAGTGTAATGTTGATATTGATAAAAATGTTAGTTTTAGAGTTCGAACGAGATGGGTGAAATGGCGATAAACATCTGGCATTCTCTGTGACAGAAAAGTCCCATGGAAGCTCAAAGGAAAGCTCTACAGAACGACAATCAGACCTACGATGTTGTATGGTGCAGAATATTGGCCTACTAAAAATCAACACGTCCAGAAGATAAGCGTAGCAAAGATGCGTATGCGATGGAGTTGGGGTCATACAAGAAGAGACCGAATTAGAAATGATGATATATGTGAAAAACTTGGAGTAGCACCAATTGAGGAGAAGCTAATTCAACATCGCTTGAGATGGTTTGGATATCTCCAACGAAGGCCGCACGAAACACCTGTGTACGTTGGAATTACAATCCGCGTCATATGCTCAAAGAGAGGTAGAGATCTACCAAGGTTGACATGGGAGGAAGTAGTAAAAAGAGACTTGAGTGATTGGAATATATCCGAAAAGCTGGTAATGGATAGGAGCGCGTGGAAGTTAGCGATTCACGTACCAGAACCATGAGCTATGAGTTTTACAAGTTTTAAATTATACGACTAGAGAAAAGGAGCCTAAGCCATAGCGTTTGGTATTTGATCAATATTATTATCGTCATTATTATTATATATACTATTATCATCATTTATTTATTTTATTTTCTCTATACACACACACACACACACACACACACACACACATATATAGACATTTATCTTTATTTTTACTTTGCTTAGTTACTATTATTAATTTACTTATTTGACTTTATTTTATTATTGCTATTGTTATAACCTTTAAATTAACTGTAATTTAGTTTTGAATTCCATCTCTAGCCGATCCCAACCTGTTTAGGAATAATGGCTTTGTTGTTGTAGTATTGTTATTATTATGACTTTTAAATTGACTTTGTCATTTATTTTTGGGTTTCATCTCTAGCCGGTCCCAACTTGTTTGGGAATAATAATTTGGTTGTTGTTGTTGTATTAGAATATGTAAATATGTTTATATCGCATCATTACACACTTTTGGATATCCATATTCTATATTTTGATCTTCTCTTTAACATGTGCAAAATGTTATCGCATTCCAATTTAGATTTTGAAGACGGATGAATTTAAGCGTGTTGTTCCTTTTATCTAATTTTTAATACAACTATATCATATGCTGTAGCCGATCTTTTATTCTAAACATGACATCTCGATTGTTTAGTCAGGAATAAAATTACTAACTCAAGAGAGAAAGGTGCGAACTCTTAACAATATATAGCTTTGACTGGTCTTAGGTTTCCTTCACGGGATGTTTTAGAAAAACATTCATATCTGCATGAACACCATGATCAAGAGGAACGACGCAAGGCAGGAACTTTCAAAGTCCAAATTTGACAAACCAATCTCACTTGCATGTCTTGAATTCTGTTCTATTTTCTTATGATGTTTCTAGAGTTTGTACTAAAACTATTGTACTTTCTGTACTCATACCATATTTCAGCCATTTGAACTAGAACGGTGTAACTGTGTAAGTATGATTTATGTTTGTACCTAAACTTTATCTAAATCTATGTATTACAGTACAACATTTTATTATCATTTTCTACAATTTATCTCCGATATGCAGAGTAGTACATCAGTGTGTTGATGAATATTTGGTCAATGCTATGATCTATTTTAGAATTCTATAACTCAATGCCACAATCCCATAAATAGCCCGTGTGTGAAGCACGGGTTCCATTCTAGTCTAGTAAATGATATGACAATACACATTGATCTAAAAATCACGTTCAGCCACTAAAACACCACAAGCAAAAATCTACGTATTGTTTCTAAACATTAATGTGCTGCAAAAAAAATTCAGTTGCATAATGCATTTATGTTGTACATAGATACACACATATAATTATTGTTATAACATATATGCAATCACATTTACAAATATTGCAAACAAAAACATCAAATTTGAACATGAAGTAATACCTTTATCCACGAAACAGCAGCCCCATTTAGCCGTAAGTAGAATGTAGCCATCTTGACCCAAAATGTAATGTTGTTCATCAATTGGTAAGCTACGAGGAATCATAGTTAGTCTTACCATGCTCATAAATTTTCCAACGTCGCCTTCTAATGACACTTTAATATCGAAAGCCCAAATGCGATGTGGGAGAATTAAGCTTGAGCAAATTACGACCTATGATTCCTCATTTTTGCGTTCCCCATCAAAAAGAGTTATATCACATTCGTCTTTTCCGAAAAGAAAATATGCATGTATATCACCACTGAAATTAAGTGCCGGACTAGCTACAATCAACCTCATATAATCTTATTTAAAGTTCCAGCCTCAAAGCATCGCTAAACACCGAATAATTCAATTCACAATCATCAACCGTTACAGTCAAACTCCTATCACAATCTTCAGTGTCTATGATCAAACCAACAACTTTAGCCTTATTTGTATCATTTTCATTTCCTTTTTCGCTGTGTATTTCAATCTCAAGTTCATATATCAATGGATGAAATTTGGCGGACCAAGGAAAAATACCCGACTTCTCATTCACTTTTATGTTCCAAATGTGAAATATCTTAAAATTCTTAATACCCCATCCATTTATATGGATACGTTCTTCCACAGAAATCAACAAAACGCACGGCTTTGATTTACAAGAACTGATGGATTTTCCTACAGAGGCAAAAAATTGCGATGCGGGGAACTCAGGGAAGCTAAAATTTTTGAGATGATTCCCATGAAGATTCGCTGTTAGGGTCTTTTAGCATTAGCACTTTCAATCGGTTACAAAAAAACCTATAGAGCAATTTTAAAGACCTGAAAACTATCTACGGATAGAAATTCAAAACCCCACACAAACCCTTCTAGTTATTCTAGAAATAGTTATGATAAAAACCCATTATCCTTGCCTCCCTCTAACCCTGCTATTGAAAGAGAATCTGCCGAAACCTCTAATAATAATAAAAAAAGTTAACCCCTTAATTAGGAGACTATTGATAGAAGAAGGAAGAGGCTACGCGTTGGGTGTAATGTATGGTGGTACGTTAGACATGACTGTAAGAATAAAAGGAAATATATTTTGAAGGGAGTCATGTCTTAGGTAATCAAGAAGACTTGATTCAAGAAGAGCATGATGAATCCGACGAAGAGCAAGATCTTATAAAAGAAAACCTGACCAGTGAAGAATCCTTCTCCATCACATTGCATGCTATGTGTGGTATACCCACATAAAACACAATTAAACTGAATGAGAGCATCAATGGTAAGATGGTGCTGATACTTACAGATTCTTCATCAACTCATCATTTTATTAACACTTATGGAACAAAGAAGTTAGGATTGAAAGTTAACGAGCCCAAAAGCTATGATGTTATAATTGCCAATGGAGAAAAATTGAAAAGAAATGGAATGTGCAGTCCGGTTAAATTAAAGTGTCATGGATGTATCATGCCTATTCACCTCTTACAGCCGTCATTGGATGGCTGTCAACTAGTTTTAGAGGCTCGGTGGATGAAAAATCTAGGAGAACACACCCAATCTTGACAAGCTACAGGTGAGTTCAAATATAAAGGCAAGAGGTATGTATGGCAAGGACTCAATTCAGAAGAATTAAAGGTTGGTAGCAGGGGACAAGACTAGCAATAAAGAAGTACATAAAGGACAACTAGCTTTAATATTATTTTACCAAGAAACTCCACCCACAATACAAGCTAACGCTCTCAAAATTCCTGAAGAAATTACACAAGTGACAACCCTACCACCTCATAGAAACTGTGACCACCAAATCCCTTTAAAACCTGGGTCTAAGCCAGTTTGATTAAGGCCTTATTGGCATTCTCATCGCGTCAAAAATGAATTAGCCAGAGAAGTTAATCAATGATATGCTGACCTCAGGCATTATCAGGTCCAGTTCTAGTTCATATTCATCATTCAGTGCTGATGGTCAGAAAAAAGATGGGACTTGGAGGCTTTACATTGACCATAGAGTTCTCAATTCTCAAAAAATTAAAGACAAGTATCATATCCCTTTAATTGATGATCTGATTGGTGAATTGCACAGTTCAAGTATTACTTTATTTGATTTAAGATGCGGTTATCATCAGATTAGAATGCACGAAAACGACATTCATAAAATTGCTTTTAAAACATGTGAAGGATACTATGAGTTTTTAGTGATGCCATTTGGTTTATTTAACGCCCCATCGACTTTTCAATCTTTGATGAATGATATTTCTAGACCTTATCTAAGAAAGTTTATATTGGTATTTTTTGATGATATAATGGTCTATAGCCAGACATAGTCTGAGCACCTACACCATCTTCAGATAACCTTGCAGTTCCTTCAAAAACAAGCCTAGTGATCATATTATCTAAATGTTCTTTTGCCAAAGAGTCTATTAGCTACTTGGGGCACATCATTTCAGTGTATGGCATCGAAGTGGATAAGAAAAAATTAAAGCAATGATGGAATGGCCAATACCAAAGTCTATCAAGGATCATAGAGGTTTTTTAGGACTCACTTGTTACTACAGAAAGTTTGTGAAGAATTATGGTACCATTGCTAAATCCTTTACTAACTTGTTGAATAAGAATTCTTATATATGGACAGAAGAAGCTACTAAGGCTTTTGAGGAACTTAAGGGACACATAGTGCAACCACCAATATTAGCTATGCTAAGTTTCGAACAAGAATTCATTGTAGAGTGTGATGCTAGTGGATATATAATAGGTGCTGTACTGCTTCAAAATGGTAAACCCATTGCTTTTATCAACCAAGCTTTGCATGGAGAGAATCGGAATTTATCAACATATGAGAAGGAATTGCTTGCACTTATTTTGGCAACTAAAAAATAGTCACAATATTTATTGGTGGGCAGTTTGTTATCAGGACGGACCATTAAAGTCTTAAGAAAATGCTATCTCAAAAGCTAAGCATTGAACTACAACGCAGGTGGTTAACTAAACTCCTACAGTTTGATTATAGGGTTGAATACTGTTAACAAGAAAACTTGTCAACGCTCCAAAACAGAGCTTAAAGGATAAGTGATTCCTTCGAAACCACCTTTCGAAAAGATGAAAGTAGTCAATACCTTTTGATCAGGCTAAGATAGTTAAAAACTCCTTTTTACAACCTTTCGACTTGGTCGAAACACCTAAATCCCTTCTAATATAGTCTTTCAAACTAGCTAAGTTGGTTTAGTATCCTTTCGAAACCCCCTTTTGAAACAGTTGAGGTGACTCAAAGGTTGGCCCTTAGGATATGAATTAGATGGAAAGGTTCCGACTTCTTCGAAAGTTGTCCTTTCAATAACTTTGGGGTTAGGAGATATTAGTTGAGCTAAATGTTTCGTCTTACTCAAAAGGTGATCTTTCGATCAAGTTGACATAAGCATATCACAAATATAATCTCATATGAATATCAAATCAGCTACATATTCAAAAATATCATAATCTTGCTTTGATTAAACTAAAGTAATACAAATTGATCAAATCCCCAATCTATTTGAGAATTAGGGTTTACAAATTTAAGAAAGTACAAGAGTGAAGTGAATCAATTTGGATCCCCTAAACTAGACAGTAAGATCTTATTTATAGGTGCGGGTACCTTTCGAATCAATCCTTTTGACCTGGTCGAAAGGTGCCTTGGAGACCTTTCATTGTCTTTCATACTAGGGCATACTTCTCCATTTCTTTTAAATCGGCTTGAGTTCTTTTGACTTCATTGGAAGGGATATGTGCGCTTCTCTACTTTGAGTTGTTGTGTTGTTGCAAGTAAGAAAATGTATGAGTTTTCGACTTTGTCGATGGATAGATCTTTGGGGCTTCGAAGGAGTGGAGACGCTGAATGTTTTAAAACGAAAGGTAGCTTTCGATGGCACATTTCCTGATTGATATGGAACCCCATCCTCTAATGTAGGAGATTGCAATATTGAACCCTAGTAAGATCTTCTTTCTCAATTGCAAATGGTTTTGACCAGTTCGAAAGGATTATTTATGCTTTCGAAGTGTTTTCTATGATAAGACATTCTTATGTGGATTGTAAATGAAGGTAAAACCCTCGGTTTCAAAAGGTTTGGCGTGCATGTGAGTGACTGTAATTTGTTGGCTTCAAAAGGTGTTCCTTAACTTATTCGAAGCGTGTTCATGCATGTGGAAGCATCCATTTCGAAAGGAAGCAATTGAAGCGAAAGGGTGCTTTCATCTCCCTTCGACCCCTTTAAAAGCTTATAACACATCTAACTTTTGCTGTAACATCCCTTCGACTCCTTTAAAAGGCTTTGTTGACGCTATCATGTCTTGTAAATCCTTCTCTTTTATTCATCTTAGTTTCGACAAGGCTGAAGTGAGAATTGATGGTAACACTTGTCCCCCCTTGCGAAGGGATGCTCTTGACTTTCCAAGTCAACCATTTCGAAACCGATGAAATTTCCTGCCCTTTGATATTCCCAGATAGATCTGATCGTTCTTTTAAATTTGATCGGACGGCTTCTCTGCATCTGCTACTTTTTAAATTGTGCTTTCTTATTCTCTTTTTCTTTTACCTGCCATTGAAAGCTCACAGCAAAAATAAAAAATTACAACTTCTTTTTAAATTGTTATTTTCATTCCACACAAGTTCGAATTCAAGGTATGTGCTTGTTATTTTATCCTTAGTACTAATTTACCGCACTTGATTTTGATTTCATTTTTTTTGTTTTGAACTTATATTTCTATTCTAATCTCATAAAGGTGATTCGAGTTTTTTGTCTACATGAAATTATCCTTAGATTTATTTATATGCTTATTTCATTCGATTTTATGGTATCAATTTTAAATTGGAGTTCAAATTTGTCAGATTTGGGGATTATTTGTTATTACTGAGTATGAACCCATGTTCAAACTCTACTACACTTAACTCAGCCCTTTTTTTATGCTTCGAGCTTGAATTTGGGATTCTTATTGTTGTCGAGCATAAACTCATGTTTGATTCAATTTAATCGCTGGCCACCTAAGGTATTAGATGAAAATTGAACTAGGGAAAGAATTTTTTTCCAGTTGCTTCATAGAGAAGATTAAGTTGTACGTATTAACACCTGCAAATGTAATTTGTCTTTTCATTTTTTTTAACCTATTCGAAAGGGGTTGAGGCGGTCAATTTTAATTTTCTTTTTCGACCTCTTTCGAAGCAAAATGATGTTGTGTGTTTACCTTTGAGTGAACCCCTTCGAAGAAGTTAATGTAATCGATAAGAAATGGACTCCTTCGAAAAAAGAAGTACATTTCGACACTATTCTGATTTCTTTCAAAGAAGTCATCTTAATGTGTTTCATTTAATGGTCACATAATACACACTTTAAGAAGCCCAGCTTTTATTTTAAAAGGTCTGAAACCTAATATATAAAAGTGGATTTAACCTATCTTTTGATTCCTGTCCAACTTTAATTTACTTTAGAAGGTATAGAGAGTTAGAAGTTTACGTTCCTTATCATATATTGGACTAAGAATAATATATTATTTTCAAAGTTGTGATTCTTATCAAGCCTTTCGACTTGATCGAAACCTTCCAAATCAAAACAAGTCTAGTTGTCTGCATGATTTCAAAACCTTAGCCCCTTTCGACTTTCTCGAAACCTATTGTAATTATCACGGGTATAACTATTGTTTTTATAAACGTTGTTGAAACGTTCCAAAGCACTTTTCATTTGTATCAAAGTTATTTAGATTCGAATCTTTCAACTTTAATGGCAATACAATGTTTCGGAAACATTCATATTCTTTAAGTAACACAAAATTTTTAGGTTTTGGCATTTTAAGGTTTATTTGGCTTACTCGTGAAATTTTGTTAACGTGTATACACACACACACACACATTCAAGCTAGTAATATAAGGTAAGTTATTCCTTTTTAGTAGTAAAATTTTTCCTGCGCTTTTGACATCGTCGAAGGGAGTTTCTAGGTGTTTCCATTCCACCTAACCCTTAAATATCATCAGCCAGATAAATTTGATGACCCCAAATTGACTTTAACATCCTTTTAAAGATATTGAGTATTATGCTTGGCTGATATTTGAACCATTGCAATAGGTTTTTGACATCTTTGAAGTATTAATTATAAGACAAATTATAACTTTTAATGAAATGATTTCACCTAGAAGAACCATGGGCTTGAAAAAGGTCTCCAAGAAACCTGAAAAGATACCGTAATAGAGGTAGAATCTTCTCCAAAGAAGGTCGAAGCCATTTTCAAATATTCTCTAATATTTTTCTGAGGATGAGGTTGACGCCATTATGAATGGCTTTGGCATCACTAGGGTTAAAAGCCATTCCCCCTAGGGATAGCGATACCATTCAAAATCCTCCCGAAGGATACTTTGCTTATATCGCCATTCATATTTGGCATGGTGGCTTCCTTCCCTTTTCAGATTTCTTATCTAAGTTCTTGAACCACCTGTGCATTGCTCCTATAAAGTTATCACCCAATGTATTTACATACCTTCTGTCTTTGGAACTTATGGCTCTGGAATCAGGCATTCCTTCATTAAATGCTGAAGTTCTCAACTATTTGATTTGCCTAGTCAAACTCAGCAATCTGAACAACTAAATTTTCAGAGCTAACCCCCCCAAAAACTAATCTTAGAGGGGGTAAATAAATTTAGAGACTGGAAGATGCAATTCTTCTTCTTCAGATGCTTTCCAAACATCAATGAAGTCTTTTCTTCTCCTTATAAGTTGATTATAGTCTTTATCTTTATTCAACTACTTTCTTTTGCTAATCTTTGATTCTTTGTTAGGTCCTACTTCTAAAGATCTCAACGATGAGGATAAGAGAACAGTAAAGTTGTTGATTGTCGCTTCAAGTAGCATCGGAAATAAGCTTACAATATTGACTCCATCAAATCTTCGAAAACATTCTCTTTTCCCTATTGGTCAAAGAGTACTTGGTCAACCTCCCCTTATCCAACATACTTCTCGAAGAAAACGTTTCTTATCCTTAGGTGATCCCAAGAACTTCTCTCCTATATCTCCAATTTTCCCAAATCATTCTAGTAAGCTTAAGCGTAGTACTCGCAAATTATTATTGTGTTGCCTTAGATTACTCTACTAACTTATACTTTTTAAATTTTCGGCAACTGCTTCTCTAGTTGAATTGATCGTGAGTGACCCAATTCTCCCGATTTCTACATCTAGTGCATCATCCTTGACTCGAGCCATCGCTAGGTCGAAGATGATCGCTTAAAGAAAATTGGGTGAGGTGGCTGAAGCGGGCCCATCTCTTAAGAAAGCTAAAATTATTGATGTTCCATCTTCTTCGCTACCAAAAGAGAGAGAAACTGTCGATATGGGAAAAACTTTAGGGAGTCCTATTCTTGAAGCTCCTCTTGATCGATCTAAAACAATTCCCTCAAAGGACGATCCCATATCTCGTATTATCGTTTCGATTCTCCTTATGTTATCGAGCAGATGTAAAAAGATTTGGAAACTTCAACTTCCTCTCAGGAGTTGAACCCTTCTAGACCCACATCACCGGTGCGTTCTAATGATTTTGAGAAAATGGTACAATCTATCATGAATTCCTCGTCTTTTACTTCCATTCATCCACCTTCTTCCATTCCTGACCCAGTAGGTCATTGCCGATCCTTAATAGAGCAATAACTTCTGGTATGTTTCATATTACTTAACCTTTCTATTATTGTTTCTTACTAATTTTGATGCATGTTTTTATATTTCTAAGAGCTGGTTCTCTCTTCAAGAAAGTGCGTCAAAATCTTCTACCTAGACATCCAGACTTTAAGAAGAAATCTCAGCCTTAAATAGCCAGATCATCCCTCTTTCTTTTGACAAAATGACGCTGTGAAGGAACAGGAAAGATTGGGTGCCTCTCTTGCTCAAGCAAAACCTATTATTTCTGAAGATGGGAAAGAAAAATAGCTCTTAGCTGATGAAAATTTGACTTTGAAAGAATTTGCAGATGAGAAGGCTCGAATGGTGGTCAAACAATCCTCTCTCAGGAAGAAGCCGGAGAAAATGTAAAATTTCTTAACGTTGGCCGTTAACACTATTTCTGAAGCCAAGTAAAGGGTGTCACAATTTCTAATTACTTCCCTCAACGACATCATTGTGAACTCCTATGAGGTGCCCTTGTGCTTGCATATACCGACAATATTGAAAAGTGCCTAGACTTGAGCTTTCCCTCACTCGACCCTGCTCTAGTCAAAATATTTATGGACAAGGTCAAAGAAATAGGGCAGGGAGTCAAAGTCCCTGAGAGGGATGAGATTGATGCTGCCAAAATATTAGCTTTTGAAATACATTCTATCGAAGTAGACTCTGATTCTGATGAAGAAGGTGATGACGATGAAGTTGTCGTAGAAGAAGGCGGCAATGATGATGATGATAATGATAATAATGATGGTGATAAGAATAATGATAACGAAGATAGAGGTCAGGGTTCAGGTGGCAAAAGAGGCGGTCATGCTGATGTTCGTGAAAAAGATGGTGATGATATCGCCAGGGCTTCAAAAAAAGTCAACCCCAATCCGAGTGATCGTGAAACAAGCCCACCTGAACTTCTCGAGCCTTCTGACCTTCAAGAAGAGACTGCTAACATCAACGTTGAAGAATAAAGGGAGAAAAAGGTCTGTAACAACCCTGTATTTTGTGATTATTTTATTGTATATTTTATTTATGTTAAATTGAATTCCTAATTTAAAAACTTTATTTTATTTATTTAAAAGAATAAATTTTGTTCTTCAAATATAAATTTTGATTATTGTGTGAATTATATTTCCAAACTTGAATAAAATTGAATTTTTGGTCCATATGGTCAAACTTTGAATTTTAAATTTTAAATTTAAATATTTAAATTTTTTTATTTTATCTTTTATTATGAAAATAGATTAAATTTTGAGAATACTTCTTTTCGTTTCGTTGAAATCGGAGTTATATTGTGAAAGTTATGTTATTTTCAATATTGGGTGTAAATTGTTTTATTTAATAATATCGTTTATTTTAAATTATATAAATAATCTTTTTATTTGTCATATCTTATTCAAATTTGTATTATATGTTATGTTACATATATTTTTGTCTTTTAAATATTTTTAAAGTGATGTTTGAATTTTTTCAAAGCTTATTGAATTTATTTTCAAATTTTTAAGCCTAGTTTCCATTTTTCTGCTATTTTCGTCATTTAAATTATATTTAATTAAAATTTATTTGTTTATTTTTGTGAATGCATTTTATTTTGTATTCTTATCTTTGTTTATAAATATTTTTCAGGTACATAATAATTTTCCAAAGTTTGTTTCATTTATTTTTAAATTTTCAAGACTAGTTTACATTTTCTTTGTTATTTTCTTAATTCAATTATATATATTTAATATTTATTTATTTATTTTTGTTTATTTACTAAATTTTCATATTTTATCTGAATTTATATATATATTTCAGTTATATAAAAACTTAAAAGAAATTGGAGAAATTTAAATGGTTTTGAAACCTTTTGTATCCCTTGACTTTTCACCTCCCCACCTTTTCACATTTCAACCAACATTTACATTCAATTTTTTGGCCGACTTTCTCCCTATCTTCAGCCGTACCTTTTTCCTCATCTTTCACGTGAATTATTTCTTCTCAACTCTGAAAAAAAAGTCGGCTTCTTCTTGTGAAAAAAGTTTGGTAAATTTTTATTTCTTTTCCATTGTTTTTTCTTCTAGTTATGTTGATTTTCACTTGCTTTCTTCAACTTTATAGACTCGTCCTTAGCTCCTCCTTCACCATGGCTGCCACCACCACCACCTGAACCACCCACCACCTCCTCCAGTCCAGCCCCAAGCCACTGGCCGTGCCCAATAGTTGATCAAACTCCGCCTAAAATTGCAACATCCACTTGATTCATGCATTGCTATACTCCTATGCCTTCACCACTTCCAAACCTTCCATTGGCCGCCACCTACTCCACCTCCACCACCCATGGATGACCTGAAAACCTCTGGCACACCATCCTCCAGCCCACTACAATGATTGTCGTGCCTGGTCTTGCTTGGGCCGAGCCCAATGTTGCATAGAATCCATGGTAGTTGCCTTGTAGTGTTAGTTCCATGCACACATACTTTTGCTCCATCACCATCCATGCTAGGCCGACCTCTTATGAACCCAAACCAGACCCTAACACACACTTTGGCCATGCAAACCTGACCTATGGCTGAATCATATGTTGTAGAAGGCAAGTACAAGTGGTTTGGAGATGATTTATGCATTCATTTCTACCATTGTTTAATCGTATTTTTAGTTGAAAACTAATGTTGTTTGTATTGTCTTATTTGAATGTGTTCAAGGCAATTTATCTTTGGCTCTCGCAAACTCGAATCTTTGTCGTGCTATCATGCCTCTGAAGATCTCAGTTTGTGCTTTTGATCGTTGTCTCCAGC
The DNA here is from genome assembly GCA_030765085.1 of Allium cepa. Taxonomy (NCBI): domain Eukaryota; kingdom Viridiplantae; phylum Streptophyta; class Magnoliopsida; order Asparagales; family Amaryllidaceae; genus Allium; species Allium cepa. The sequence goes on along the minus strand of CM060944.1, from coordinate 496,864,116 downwards.
TTATACAAGTGAGTTATTCTCACCAGACAGTTTTATACTTATATGATTGTAAACTGACCCCATTTGAATCTGTAAAATGCATTACCATATTATATCTGCTATATTATGATCATATGATGTTCAGCCATGCTTATACACCAGTTATATCATCTGTTACTGTAACATCCCGCCTTTTTGCACGCTTTAAATCGACACACGTGCCAATTCAAACCATACGAAAGGGCGGATTGTTATGGGGTAAATTTAGAAAACAAGAAAGAAATAAAAACAAACCAGAATCTCACAACGGAAGGATAAAATATAATAATAAATATACAGTTCATAAAACTATTTACAAAATATTTGATTCTTCTTTATACAATAAATATCAGAGTTCACATACCAATAAATATCAATGCAGCGGAACAGTATGAGTGTAGTGCAATAATATAAATAATAATAATACAAATCTTCGTTTTCATCCTCCAGAGCTAAATCTTTAAATCCTGAAAACCTCGGACTGACCCGAGCGAATTGAAAAGACAAAACACTCGAGTCAGAACTAAGAGATCTTATGTAAGTTAAATTAACAGAAATAAATATGAGTGCAGTAACTTAAAAGATGCTCGGGATTCACATCTCTTAAGGATCCGTTAAACTATTTACTATGTAATATATTTCGCTATTATAATAGTGTCTAATTGTAAAATAAACTTACTTTTAAATAGCGTTAAGGAGTTACCCAATCTCCCCCTTAACACAATAATAGTCCCAGTAGTCCATCCAATATCATAGTCCCTCCTGATCGGGAAGCCACCAGAGGATACCACACGGGCTACGGAAGAAAACCAAACTCGTACAAGGTGCGATAGGGTAAGTGACACGACACAACTAGGCAATGCCACGGTAGATATACCAATTACGCATCCGGGCTGGTGGTAACGCGTAGCTGCGACTACTGCCCACCTCGGACAAACTCCCCCAAAAATCAAAGAAATCAAAAGTGGCCACCGAAACAATTCAAAGTCAGAGTATAATATCGAAGAGGAGTATCCGATCAGAGGAATGACCTCATTGGCCCGAGAATCGCTCCTGTTTTAGCCACCTTATGCCAACTCACAGGAGTCGGGTCCACGTATTTACCTTTAAGGAAACGCCACCACCATCCTATTTCATTCTGGAATCTCCACCACGTACACGGTTGTTAAAGTGGTTTTCGGAGTTGGCAGAGAGTATGACAACTTCCGATCCCGGTCTCTTTAACAACCAAACGTTATTATAACACCGCGGTCTTTTCAAAATAATTCATACTTAAAACCAGAATATAATATCCCTTTTTAAAACCATATAAATACGATATTATTTTCCTCTTTAAAAATCAAATCAATATTGATATCATTTCAAATATATCTTTCTCTAAAAAACCATACCACTTTAAATTTTATAATATCTCGAAACCATACATTTAAATTATAACTCTTCAAAACATAATACTTCGAATCCATAGCTTTAAAACCATAACTTCCAACTTAAATGGTTTGGATATTCAACGGCATATAAATAAAATGGTTTGAATTTAAAATTACTTTATAAAGTAAATAATTTCCACGACTTTAGAATTTTATTTTCTCTAAATTAAGTCTAAATCCAAAATTTTTAAATTCACTTCCAGTTTCAATAAACCACTTCAGTTTCAATATATTTCAGACTTTGAATATTAAACATTTGGAACTAAGGTTGGAAATTTCTATTCAACAATTTAATGTCCTATTATTTAGTTTGAAATATTTCCAAAATAAATCCATAATCCTTTAAATAAAACTCAAATTACTTATAACTAAATATTTCCTTCAATTTTATTTATACTAGAAGTATTCATTTAATTCATCTTGAATAAAAATTCAGTTATAAATATCATACCTTTTAAAATTTCAAGTTAATAAATTCTACATCAACTTATGAAGTTAACTTCTTAATTAAGCTCAATTCCAAATAAAATTTCAATTTAACTCCCAATCTTAATTGATTTAAATTATTTAAAACTCTATATATATTCAATATCTTAACATGTACTTAACCATATAATATAAAATAATCAAACTCCATTATTCCACTTATTTATTTTATTTAGCAGATTATACATAGCTTAAATTCAAAATTTAACTATATATGTATAATTATAAATTAATATTTATATAATATCAAAATTTAATATTTATTAAACCGTATCATATCCAAACCATAAAAATCATTTCAAAAATAATTTTATATATATACCACGGTGCCTGTATAAAATTTTCTATTGTATGGTCAAGTGATACGGATATTTATCATTTCAATCCGCAATTTAAGAATAAAAAATGCGGTTGTATATCATTTCAAACTGCAATCCCGAATGAAATGAAAATGTATAATAACTTGCAGTTTATACAATATAAATTATCGCATCCATTCATCCAAATATCAATCATCAACCATTTATTACAATCATCATCCAATTTAAACAAACATCAATATAAAGCATATAAAAATATAACAGGTAATAAATAACAGGTATTAACTAACAGTTTATATTCAATAATAAATTTAGTAACTGTTAACTAGCAGTTTATATGCAAGTAAATAAATTTTAACTATCAATTTATATGCAATAATAAAATTAATTATCAGTTAAATTAAATAAATGCGATTTAACTGAGATAATGAATAAAACACGCCAAATAGTCATAAATAAATTTCTACTCTTATCTTAAATCAATTTAACAAACATAAGAAAACTTAGAAGTCGTGAGTGGGTTAAAACACTCACCTTTTGGATTTAAATTGAATTTAAATCCAATTTAAACCCAAAAATTTGGCAGTCTCCAAATTTGTCCAAACCAGCGTCAATAGATCCGGAATTTTATTACGATCCTAACAAAAACAATTGCGCGTAAAATAGATGTTGTATGTGGAAGTTATAATAATTTGAACGAGTTGAAATTGAATTTAAACAAAATAAAATAAACAAAGAATATACTCACGTAAGGGCCACGTCATCACCACAATTCTCTCTCCCTCACGCGTTTGACCGAGCTTCCAGGAAATACACGAAACCGAACCCAACAAGATTAGCCGTTGACCCTCCTTTGACCGCTCGATACTCGCGCCACCAATCACTAGAGGACCTCCGACCAAGCCCATCGCCACGCCATCGCCGTGGCGCACCTCCCAGTGGTCGTGCCTTCACCATTGGCCACCCCAACGCCGTGCGCGCCACCTCTATCAAAACCCTGATCCAATTTATACGCCACATCTAACCGTTGATTTGCCCAGCTAACCCCTCTGACGAACTCTCCATTCGACTCTCCACACGACAGTACCAACGATTTGTCGATCCGTCACTATCCATCGACGATCAACGAACGTTTGTTATTAATTCGCCTATTTCTGGCCACACATGGACTCAGATCGAAAAACGAACTGTAGATCTAGGTTGCGCTCGTCGGAAGCTTCAAATCCATATATAATTTGTTATGGTTTGAGGAGATTGAATTTTTGCTTTGGATTTGATTTTTGAATTGTATTTGGATCTAGTGTTTGCAGCCATTGGAAGAGGAGGAGTTGAGGAAATGAACGCACAAACAAATGAGAATAGATGGAGGCTAGGGTTTATAACTAGGTTTATATAGGTAGGTTAGAAATAGAGTAGATGGATCCGATAAACAAACGTGCTGAACGATAATTGGCCCAAAAAGCCCGTTTCGACTCCGAAACGAAACTGGGTTAACCCATATATCGAAATAGGTATTTTAAAATATTATGAACGTGATGGAAAAAGTTTCACGTCCAAATTCCATCGTATGAAGAAGTTATGCTGAAATCAATATTTTCAAATTGATTTCGAATTGATTTTAATTAAATCGATTTCAAGGCGTTTCGCGTTCGTACGATCAAAAGACAAGTCCGATCGCTACGAAACTTGAAACCCTATAATAATCCACCGTTACAGATCCAATGAAATTGGTTTTGTTGAAATCCGAGTCTGTGACCAAAATGGCTATTTTTATATTAATTAAAAAAATTAAAATTAATTAATTAAATCAAATTTTGCGTTAAAATTCTGAAATTTGCAATCTTTATTACTTTATAATTTTCAAACATTTACAATGATTTAATAAATTTTTAAAAGTCAATTTATTAAAGACTAATCAATAGAAATCTTCAATTTCATAAAATTCAAAATTATAGATAAATTTCCAAAATTTCCGTTAAATTTAATTTACCCATATTTATTTCATTCATAATTTCAGATAGAAGGGCTTACCAGTGGATTTAAAATTATTACACAATTATTTCCAAATTTCAACTTAATTTTTAAATTATCGTAATAATTTAATATTTGATTTCATTCATTTGCAATAAATCCAATTATTATAAATTAAATAAATTAACTCACTATAAAAATTCAAATTCTATAATTCATAAATTTTATCATCTTGATTTACTTATAAATTTATAAATTTCAAACCAATTCCCATCTCAATTTAAAGTAACTTAATTTATCCATTATAGAATTTATTTCAGTTTCTTAAAATAACCCGTTTATTATAAATTGAATCCAATTTATTTTACCAAGTTTCCAGTTGAATGAATTAGATTCAATTTCAACCTTTAACTTACACTTAAGTTTAGGTCATAATCAATTTATAACTTGTTCCTTTCTTAGTTATTACTTTACATACTTCTCGTATTAATTTCACAATTAATCATAATTATTAAAGTAACGCTTATAATAAATACGACCCTATAATCACTCAACATTTAGACGAACGTTATTTCATTTTCCATTAGTGTAAGATTCATTTATTTTATTATCACTTGTTACAAATTCTAATTCCATTAACAAACAAGCAGGTAATTTATAATATATGTTACAAATTTTTAATTAATCACTATTCATTATTATTGACTTTAATTTAGCATTACTTACCTTGCATTAACATTGTTACTTAAAATCCCTTTCCAATTGCAATTACTATTCTAATGAATACATTTACTCTTTTCCGTTATGTTATTAATTATCATCAAGGCACATCTAATTATCTTTATTGGTAAATGAGTGAATTTACTAGTAACCCACTATTATAACCTTTAATATACTTGTATATTTATTCATCAATCAAAATTTACGTTTTTTTTCCATTCAAATTGATTTATAACCTAATATACATTTATATTAGTCCCATTTCATTCCATTCATTAATGGGTATTGCACTAACCTTATTACTTTACATTACATTCAGTTTCCAAATTTTATAGAATTAAATTCTAATTACTTACCATTTAATCCATCAATTATTGATTCTATCCAAACATGTATTTAGATTTTATTTTAATTAATTTATTCAATGTTGACATCCACTTAATAAAATTTACTTTCATTTATATAGTTGCAATTCAATTCAGTTATTATTTCATAAATACTATTTCCAATTTATTTCTTCCAGTATTAATTTCAAAAATCAAATTTAATTAACATATTATAATGGTTTCCATTATTTCTTCAATTGGATTTCATTTCAATACTAATTTATCACCTTTTTTTTATTTTTACAAAATTTCAGTTACAAAATCCTATTTAATTGACAACCTTAATTGTCGAAATTTACGGGTCGTTACACTCTCCCCTACTCAAAACTTTTCGTCCTCGAAAAGGAAAAGAAGGGAAATGAAGAATTAAGAAATCATTATATCTTACATAAAATATTAAATTTATAACCAAATAGATTTACCAAATCAATAAATTTAAATACAATATACCAATTTATAACCATTAAATCTTTTGATACTTAAATTAATAAAGTTTGTAAATTTTTTCAAAAATTTCTAAGTCCAAAAATTTCGAAAATTTTTGGCAGAGTCTCATTTGTACGGGGAGGCTCGGGAGAAAGTATAATATAAAAATAACAATATACAACAAAAATTTTACAGTATAATATAAATCCCACCAAGGGAAAAATATATAATAGCGTTATAAACGTAGTCCGAAAACGTACCTATTTGTTGGGCAATTAACGCTAAATTTATGATACCAAATGCAGTAGCAATTGCTTCCATATCCTGCATTTTACTTATATAATCCAAAGGGTTAACAATTTATATAAAGTGAAATATTTATGTGGTTTCGATCACTAACAACAAATCAATACAACAACCATCCATTTCAACAACAACATACACAACAAATACAAAGCAACTATTCAATCAAACAACAAATAGTTGTTCGGTTTCAAAACTTTTAAATTGTACGGAATGAAGAATAAACTACTAGCGCATCATTTACTCAACAGTCTTAGATAAAACTAAATAGGTTATTCACACATTCATACAAATTTAAAGTATCCTTACCCCAACAACCATAAACCAAACAACACAATTCAAATCAAATTTACTTATTATTAATTTTATTTCATACATTAGTTGTTTAATTTCATTTCTTTCATTCATTCAATGATTCTTTTCATTCATATAACGCTTTATCTTTTTATTTTCATTTATTTCTTTCAATTTTATTTAGAAATAACTTTAACCCCTTTACTTAAGTTTACAATTTCTCTTTATTATATTACATTCATTTATAATTGCATGACCTCATCTATTTACACTTTAATTACTTAAGTTTATAATCATCTATTTGTCATACTTACTTTTAGTTATATTTACTTGGTAAAATTTCAATTATAACTTAAGTTTATAACATTAAATTCTCATTTAACATCAAATTTCATTGAATACTTTCATTATTTCAAATTTCTACTCGTAATATTCTATTTCAATCTCTTATTAAACATTTTAACTTTTAATATTTGGTAAATTATATATATGTTATTTAAGGGTGAAATTTGAAAGTTAAACAGGTTTGTTCCATTTCCTTTTATTAATTCATTGTTCAATAAATTTTTACCTTTTCCTTTTAAGTTACAACTTCAACTTCCTTTTTATTTCCTTTATAACTTAGCCTTAAATCTCTTACCTAAATTAGAGGTTTCAATTTTTAATTACTTACCTTTCATTTCACTACCATAATTGAACCAATTAATTAATGAAAATTTAAGAATTTAATACAGGGTTAAATTTCAAATTATTTTAAAATAATAGATAAATATATTCTTACAACTTTTATATCTCTAATTATATTTAAAACAATTCAAAATATATATATATATTTTCTTAAAAAAATGAATTTGCAGTAAAACTACTACAGTGGTCTTCCCCTTCGAAACTCGAAAATGAAAGTCGATGATGCGGCCGCCATCACCGAAATTATTTTCCAGCGACAGAGAGGGAAGTACAAAACTTATTTTCTCCAAAATCTTCTTTAAACAATTCTTTCGAATTATATCAAAATATTTATATCATAAAATACTTATAAACAATATTATTATATTCCAAAATTTATTCGAAAGAAATTCAAAACCCCGAAACTTAAGTTCTAAATTTCCAAATTTCCTTTTTTTATATTTTTCAATCTTATTTCTATTATTATTTATACACTTTATTACCTAACAACCAATCTAATAGATATTATTTGAATTTTTTTTTATTTTATATATAGAAAATATAATAGGCAAAATTATTTCATTTACCTATATTAAAAACAGATATTATGTCGGTCTGTCATATTAAGTGTTTAGAAATCCCTATTGATGGCATAGCGCCCCATGCACCAACCAAAATTTATAAATACAAAACGGAACATATTAACACAATATTAAAACCTTTTTATAACACTAACAAATACGCTCTCTCATATATATACTCAGCGACTCCCATAGGGTATTACTACTCTATTAATAAAGAGTCAGACCCCACAAAGCTAAGGTTTATCGCTAAACCAAAGCTCTGATACCAGATGTAACATCCTGCCTTTTCACACGCTTTAAATCGACACATGTGCCAATTCAAACCATACGGAATGGCGGATTGTTATGGGGTAAATTTAGAAAACAAGAAAGAAATAAAAACAAACTAAAATCTTACAGCGGAAGGATAAAATATAATTATAAATATACAGTTCATAAAACTGTTTACAAAACATTTGATTCTTCTTTATACAATAAATATTAGAACTCACATACCAATAAATATCAATGCAGCAGAACAGTATGAGTGTAGTGCAATAATATAAATAATAATAATACAAATCTTCGTCTTCGTCCTTCAGAGCTAAATCTTCAAATCCTGAAACGCTCGGACTGACCCGAGTGAATTGAAAAGACAAAACACTCGCGTCAGAACTAAGAGATCTTATGTAAGTTGAATTAACAGAAATAAATATAAGTGCAGTAACTTAAAAGATGCTCGGATTCACATCTCTTAAGGATCTGTTAAACTATTTGCTATGTAGTATATTTCGCTATTATAATAGTGTCTAATTGTAAAATAAACTTACTTTTAAATAGCGTTAAGGAGTTACCCAATCTCCCCCTTAACACAATAATAGTCCAGTAGTCCATCCAATATCATAGTCCCTCCTGATTGGAAAGCCACCGGAGGATACCATACAGGCTACGGGAGAAATCCAAACTCGTACAAGGCGCGATAAGGTAGGTGACACGGCACAACTAGGCAATGCCAGGGTAGATATACCAATTATGCATCCGGGCTGGTGGTAACGCGTAGCTGCTACTACCGCCCACCTCGGACAAACTCCCCCAAAAATCAAAGAAATCAAAAGTGGCCACCGAAACAATCCAAAATCAGAGTATAATATCGAAGAGGAGTATCCGATCAGAGGAATGACCACATTGGCCCGAGAATCGCTCCTGTTTTAGACACCTTTAAGGAAACGCCGCCACCATCCTTGTAACATCCCGCCTTTTCGCACACTTTAAACCGACACACGTGCCAATTCAAAGCATACACAAGGGCGGATTGTTATGGGGTAAATAAGAAAAACAGAGAAGAAATAAAACAAAATAGAATCTCACAGCGGAAGGATAAAATATAATAATCAATATACAGTTCATGATAACTGTTTACAAAATATTTAATTTACTTATACAATGAATATCAGAGTTACACATACCAATACAATCAATGCAGCGGAAATTTAGAGTGTGGTGCAATACTATAGATAATAATAATACGACTCCTTCGTCTTCGTCCTTCAAAGCTAAAGTCTTCGATCCTGAAACGCTCGAACTGACCCGAGCGAATTTGAAAAGACAAAAACACTCGAGTCAGACTAAAAGATCTTATGTGAGTTAAATTAACAGAAATAAATATGAGTACAGTAACTCAAGAGATGTTCGGGATTTACATCTCCTAAGGATCCATTAAACTATTTACTATGTAGTATATTGCGCTATTATAATAGTGTCTATTTATAAAATAAACTTACTTTTAAATAGCGTTAAGGGGTTACCCATATAGCCCTTAACACAAATAATGCCAATAGTCTATACAGTACCGTAATACCTCCTGATCGGGAAGCTACCAGAGGATACTCCATAGGTACGACACAAATAGAAACTCGTAGTAAAGGCTCGGTATGGTAGGTGACACGGCACAACTAGGCAATGCCAGGGTAGATATACCAATTGCTATCCAGGCTGGTGGAAACGCGTAGCCGTAGTTACCGCCCACCTCGGACTAACTCCCCAAAATCAAAATATAGAAGTGGCCACTGAATCAATCCAAAATCAAAGTATAATATCGAAGAGGAGGGTCCGATCAGAGGAATGACCTCATTGGCCTGAGAATCGCTCCTGTTTTAGCCACCTTATGCCAACTCACGGGAGTCGGGTCCACGTATTTACCTTACAGGAAACGTCGCCACCACCTACTTCATTCTGGAATCTCCACCGCGTACACGGTTAGTCAAAGTGGTTTTCGGTATCGACAGAGAGTATGTCAGATATCCGATCCCGGTCTCTTTGCCAACCCATCGTTATTATAACACCGCGGTCATTTAAAAATAGGTTATACTTTAAAAATCAGAATGAACATTCCATTTCATAACCATGAATACGATATCATTTCAAAACCCAAAACCATATTTTATCACTTATCCCAAATATAATTCTTTTCCAAAATCAAAATGCTTTAACTCCATATCGTCTGAAAATCAAATATTTTCAAAGCATAGTATTTTGAAAATCATAATTTAAAACCATAACTTCTATAAAAAAAACTTGAATGGTTTGGACATTCAACGGTATATGAATTAAATGGTTTAACTTAAATGTTACTTTGTAAAGAAAATAGTTCTCATGGCTTTACAAATACATTTCTTTATTAAAGTCTAAACCAAAATTTATATTATCTCTCTCAAGTTCCAAAACCACTTCAATTTATTTATATATACGTATATCCATTTTGAGTAACAATATTTCAAACTAAAATTGGATTTTATGCTTTCAACAAATCAATTGTTCTATTAATTAGTCTTGAATATTCATATAAAATCCATAAATAATAAGACTTCAATTTCTAGTAATAAAATATATATATTTTTCCCAATTCAAATTATACTAGAATATTCATTTCAATTTATTTTGGGAAAAACCCAATTATAAATATCATATCTTAAAATTTCCAAACTTAACATTTAAACATCTGATATAAATTATTAAACTCCATTTTCTAAATTTTCTTCCATTTTTAATAAAGATTTTTATACACCTTTTAATTTCAAAATTTTCAACTTCATATGTATATATATATGGAAGAAAAATATTTATACAATATAAAATTTAAGATTATTATAAACCGTATTCCATCCAAACCATAGAAATCACATTAAAATAGTTATATATATACCGCGGTGCCTGTATATAATTTTCTATCCTATGGTCAAATGATACGGATATTTATCATTTCAATCCGCAATTTAAAAGATATAAAATTTTGCGGTTATATATCATTTCAAACCACAATCTCGAATGAAATGAAGTATGCATGATAATTTGCAATTTAATGATATACAATAAACATCCATTCATCAACATCACCCATCATCCAATCACAATCATCAAGCAATATCAATCAGTAACAATTTATATTTGATAATATATAACAGGTAATAACTGGCAATTTTATTCAGATTAAATTTAACAACTATTAATCTAACAGTTTATTATTCAGTAATAATCTATATAACTGTTAACTAGCAGTTTATAGGCAAACAAATAAATTCTAACTATCAATTAATACGCAATACATAAATTAAAATATCAGTTAAATTTAATCTATGCAATTTAACAAATATGAGTGAAATAAACATGCCAAATACTCATAAATAAATTTCTATTCATTTCTAAAATTAATTTAACAAACATAAAAGCTTCTAGTAGTTGTGAGTGGGTAAAAACACTCACCTTTGGAATTTAAATCGAATTTAAACTCAAAATTTTGACGGTCTCCAAATCCATCCAAACCAGCGTCAAAACGTCAGAAATTCCGATACGATCCCAGCAAAACAAACCGCGCATGAATCCGAGCTCGTATGCAAAAGTTATGGAAATTTGAAAAATGGAAAAATTCTGGTCCTGGGTCGACTTCGGGTTCGACTTCGGTGCGCCGCCTCAATTCCCCGGTGCTTGCTTGGAGTTTTCGCCAAAACGACCCGGAGCGACTCGAGTCATTTTCTTCCTGATCCGAAGTTGCTCTAGGGTTTTCTCCCCTGAAACCCGAAGCGCGACCAGAAGCTGCTGCAGATCCGAAATTTTTTTTTTTTTTTTTAAATTTGATTTTTTTTTTGTTTTGAACTGACTGGATCTAGGGTTAGCACCCATTGAAGAAGAAGAGGAGCTTGAAGAAAGTATACGCTCAGATGAAAAGAAATTAGGTGGAGGCTAGGGCTTGTAGGTAGGTTTATATAGAGGGGTTAGAGATAGAGTAGATAGACCGTAGAATGAACGTGCGGAACAAACTATGGCCCAAAAAGCCCGCTATGCCTCCGGAACCGAATTTATTAAATCTGTATATCCAAATAGGTAATTTAAAATATTCTGAACGCGATGGAAAAAGTTTCACGTCCAAATTTGATCGTATGAAGAAGTTATGCTGAAAACAAAATTTCCAAATTGATTCAAATTGATTTTAATTAAATTTGATTTCAAGGCGTTTCACGCCCGTACGATCAAACGACAAGTCCGATCGATACGAAACTTGAAACCCTATAATAATTCGCCGATACGGATCCGATGAAACTGGTTTCATCGAAATCCGAGTCCGTGACAAAAAAAAGGCTATTTTTATATTCATTAAATAAATCAAAATAAATTACAAAAATCCAAATTTTATATTATATTCTAAAATTGTCCAAATTTTATTACTTATATAATTTAATCAATTTCAAATGATTTAACAAGCTTGGATGTGAATTAAAATTATAAGTATATCAATTTGCAGTGTTAATTTCTGCACTTTCCTATATTTAAGAATTATAAAATTAAATGCTCAAAACCCCGTATATTAGATTTTAACTTTTGTATACTCATTCTTTATCCAAATAGGGATGCCACATACTTTGGTTCATGATTCACAATATTATTCTTAAAGTTCATTTTAAATTTCAGTAACGTAATATTTAACGTTAAATTCCCTTTATTTATGCAATAAGCGCAATTATTGAATTTGATACTCAAATTGATTTATAGATTCTGCTTTCAAAAAATCTATATCAACAATTTGGTCTAATTATAAATAGAATAAGTATTAACCTCATCTTATAGAATTAATTATTGCAATAAATCCAATTTACCATATCTTAAATCCAAACTAATAGATAAAGCTTGATTCCTTTATTAACTCCTTTGGTTTTCAATTAACCTTTTATGGTGAATATAAATTCCAATGTATAATTGAAACCTTATTTCCATTTAATTTCACTATTTCATTAAAAATCCTCATATTCCAGCTAAATTTCAACTAACGTATAAATTAGCTATTTCAATTTCATTTAATTGCGATTATCATACTATAGAAATTAAATTCCATTAAATAAATAAATAAATGTTGATTCCCATCTATTTACATTATATTACATTGGTACTTCTATTTACAACTTAGCTTTGTATAAATGTTTGAATGTAGAATCTTGTCTATTTCACGTATTAATTAAGCCTTAAAAATCAATTAATATTATATCCTTGGTCTAACCTCATTTTACCCATATTTATATTAATATATCCTTTGAATTAGGTAAATTACCATTGATTATCTACCTTAACTTATCAGACTCCACTAACGTAATGGTTAAATATTAATTCCATTTGTAAAAAAAAAGCAATCTACAAGATTTGCATTTCACATTGCAAATGAATTCATAAATCTTGGCTTTCTTTTTCTTTGCTTCTTAAAGGCCAAATCAAACTACCCTATCATCACTAATTTATGGCAATTAATTGCAATTGATTCTCCATTAAACTACATAAGTTATCCAATTGAAACCTAAGTGAAACGTTTATTTATTTAAAAATCCTACTGTTTAAAAGAGTATATCATCTATGGTATAATTTACATTTGACCTGATTTCTCATATATTTCACACAACAGTGAATTCCAATTTCTACCAAAATTATGTTTAATATAAATTGGAAATCCAAATCATTGGTATTTCACAACCTTATTGCGTACATTTACATATAGTTACACTAAGTCCATACACTGATTCATGAATTCATTAATTAATACACAATTTGCCTTTGTTTTCTTATATTAAGTTTATTACCGTTTTTAAGTACATTCATTATCGAACAATATTCATAAAATTTTTTATCTACACTTATTGCATTGGTTTATTCAACGGTCACCAAATGAAACAATCCTACTATTTATTTTAATATTAAATGAATCCCATTCTAGTAAATATTTTATTAATATTCACTAATTCAACATTTATTGGTTTCTTAACATTAACTTTTAACAAAGTGTGACAATTACATTATCCAAAACTATTGTCATAAAAATTAAACTGTTACATTAAATTCCAATTACTATAACAAATTACTACATTTTCTCAAATAAATCTTAAAGCCTTTTTTTTTTCTAAATCAGGTTAGAAATTATATTAATTTAACTCATTTAATATTATTAATTTAACGGGTCGTTACAATCCTACTTCATTCTGAAATCTCCACCGCGTACACGGTTGTTAAAGTGGTTTTCGGAGTTGGCAGAGTGTGTGACAACTTCCGATCCCGGTCTCTTTAACAACCAAACGTTATTATAACACCGCGGTTTTTTAAAAATAATTATACTTAAAACCAGAATAAAATATCCCTTTTTAAAACCATATAAATACGATATCATTTTCCTCTTTAAAAATCAAATCAATATTGATATCATTTCAAATATATATTTCTCTAAAAAACCATACCACTTTAAAATTTTAATATCTCGAAACCATACATTTAAATTATAAGTCTTCAAAACATAATGCTTCAAATCCATAGCTTTAAAACCATAACTTCCAACTTAAATGGTTTGGATATTCAACGGTATATAAATAAAATGGTTTGAATTTAAAATTACTTTATAAAGTAAATAATTTCCATGACTTTAGAATTTTATTTTCTTTAAATTAACTCTAAATCCAAAAATTTTAAATTCACTTCTAGTTTCAGTAAACCACTTCAGTTTCAATATATTTCAGACTTTGAATATTAAACACTTGGAACTAAGGTTGGAAATTTCTATTCAACAATTTAATGTCCTATTATTTAGTTTGAAATATTTGCAAAATAAATCCATAATCCTTAAATAAAATTCAAATTACTTATAACTAAATATTTCCTTCAATTTTATTTATACTAGAAGTATTCATTTAATTCATCTTGAATAAAAATTCAGTTATAAATATCATACCTTTTAAAATTTCAAGTTAATAAATTCTACATTAACTTATGAAGTTAAATTCTTAATTAAGCTCAATTCCAAATAAATTTTCAATTTATCTCCCAATCTTAATTGATTTAAATTATTTAAAACTCTATATATATACAATATCTTAACATGTGCTTAACATATAATATAAAATAATCAAACTCCATTATTCCACTTATTTATTTTATTTAGCAGATTATACATAGCTTAAATTCAAAATTTAACTATATATGTATAAATTATAAAATAATATTTATATAATATCAAAATTTAATATTTATTAAACCGTATCATATCCAAACCATAAAAATCATTTCAAATATAATTTTATATATATACCGCGGTGCGTGTATAAAATTTTCTATCCTATGGTCAAGTGAGACGGATATTTATCATTTCAATCCGCAATTTAAAAATAAAAAATGCGGTTGTATATCATTTCAAACCGCAATCCCGAATGAAATGAAAATGCATAATAACTTGCAGTTCATACAATATAAATTATCGCATCCATTCATCCAAGTATCAATCATCAACCATTTATTGCAATCATCATCCAATTTAAACAAACATCAATATGGAGCACATAAAAATATAACATGTAATAAATAACAGGTATTAACTAACAGTTTATATTCAATAATAAATTTAGTAACTGTTTAACCAGCAGTTTATATGAAAATATATAAATTTTAACTGTCAATTTATATGCAATAATAAAATTAATTAACTGTTAAATTAAATAAATGCGATTTAACTGAGATAATGAATAAAACATGCCAAATAGTCATAAATAAATTTCTACTCATATCTTAAATCAATTTAACAAACATAAGAAAACTTAGAAGTTGTGAGTGGGTTAAAACACTCACCTTTTGGATTTAAATTGAATTTAAATCCAATTTAAACCCGAGAATTTGACAGTCTTCAAATTTGTCCAAACCAGCGTCAACAGATCCGGAATTTTACTACGGTCCTAACAAAAAAAATTACACGTAAAACGGATGTTGTATGTGGAAGTTATAATAATTTGAACGAGTTGAAATTGAATTAAAACAAAATAAAATAAACAAAGAATATACTCACTAAAGGGCCACGTCATCACCACAATTCTCTCTCCCTCACGCGTTTGACCGAGCTTCCAGGAAATACACGAAACCGAACCCAACAAGATTAGCCGTTGACCCTCCTTTGACGGCTCGATACTCGTGCCACCAATCACTAGAGGGCCTCCGAACAAGCCCATCGCCATGCCCTCGCCATGGCGCACCTCCCAGTGGCCGTGCCTTCACCATCGGCCGCCCCAACGCCGTGCGCCGCCACCTCTATCAAAACCCTAATCCAATTTATATGCCACATCTAACCGTTGATTTGCCCAGCTAACCCCTCTGATGAACTCCCCATTCGACTCTCCACACGACAGTACCAACTTGTCGATCCGTCACTATCCATCGACGATCAGCGAACGGTCGTTATTAATTCACATATTTCTAGCCACACAGAGACTCGGATCGAAAAACGAACTGTACATCTAGGTTGCGCTCGTCGAGAGATTCAAATCCATATATAATTTGCTATGGTTTGAGGAGATTGAATTTTTGCTTTGGATTTGATTTTTGAATTGTATTTGGATCTAGTGTTTGCAGCCATTGGAAGAGGAGGAGTTGAGGAAATGAACGCACAAACAAATGAGAATAGATGGAGGCTTGGGTTTATAACTGGGTTTATATAGGTAGGTTGGAAATAGAGTAGGTGGATCCGATAAACAAACGTGCTGAACGATAATTGGCCCAAAAAGCCCGTTTCGACTCCGGAACGAAATTGGGTGAACCCATGTATCGAAATTGGTATTTTAAAATATTTTGAACGCGATGGAAAAATTTTCACGTCCAAATTTCATCGTATGAAGAAGTTATGCTGAAATCAATATTTTCAAATTGATTTCAAATTGATTTTAATTAAATCAATTTCAAGGCGTTTCGCGTTCGCACGATCAAACGACAAGTCCGATCGCTACGAAACTTGAAACCCTATAATAATCCACCGTTACGGATCCGATGAAACTGGTTTCGTCGAAATCCGAGTCCATGACCAAAATGGCTATTTTTATATTAATTAAATTTTTTTTAAATAAATTAATTAAATCAAATTTTGCGTTAAAATTCTGAAATTTGCAATCTTTATTACTTTATAATTTTCAAACATTTACAATGATTTAACAAATTTTTAAAAGTCAATTTATTAAAGATTAATCAATAGAAATCTTCAATTTCATAAAATTCAAAATTATAAATAAATTTCCAAAATTTCCATTAAATTTAATTTACCCATATTTCTTTCATTCATAATTTCAAATAGAAGGGTTTACCAGTGGATTTAAAATTATTACACAATTATTTCCAAATTTCAACTTAATTTTTAAATTAACGTAATAATTTCATATTTGATTTCATTCATTTGTAATAAATCCAACTATTATAAATTAAATAAATTAACTCACTATAAAAATTCAAATTCTATAATTCATAAATTTTATCATCTTGATTTACTTATAAATTTATAAATTTAAAACCAATTCCCATCTCAATTTGAAGTAACTTAATTTATCCATTATAGAATTTATTCCAGTTTCTTAAAATAACCCCTTTATTATAAATGGAACCCAATTTATTTGAATAAGTTTCCATTTGAATGGATTAGATTCAATTTCAACCTTTAACTTACACTTAAGTTTAGGTCATAATCAATTTATAACGTGTTCCTTTCTTAGTTATTACTTTACATACTTCTCGTATTAATTTCACAATTAATCATAATTATTAAAGTAACGCTTATAATAAATACGACCCTATAATCACTCAACATTTAGACGAACGTTATTTCATTTCCATTAGTGTAACATTCATTTATTTTATTATCACTTATTACAAATTCTAATTCCATTAACAAACAAGCAGGTAATTTATAATATATGTTACAAATTTTTAATTAATCACTATTCATTATTATTGACTTTAATTCAGCATTACTTACCTTGCATTAACATTGTTACTTAAAATCCCTATCCAATTGCAATTAGTATTCTAATGAATACATTTACTCTTTTCCGTTATGTTATTAATTATCATCAAGGCACATCTAATTATCTTTATTGGTAAATGAGTGAATTTACCAGTACCTACTATTATAACCTTTAATATACTTGTATATTTATTCATCAATCAACATTTACGTTTTTTTTCCATTCAAATTGATTTATAACCTAATATACATTTATATTAGTCCCATTTCATTCCATTCATTAATGGGTATTGCACTAACCTTATTACTTTACATTACATTCAGTTTCCAAATTTTATAGAATTAAATTCTAATTACTTACCATTTAATCCATCAATTATTGATTCTATCCAAACATGTATTTAGATTTTATTTTAATTAATTTATTCAATGTTGACATCCACTTAATAAAATTTACTTTCATTTATATAGTTGCAATTAAATTCAGTTATTATTTCATAAATACTATTTCCAATTTATTTCTTCCAGTATTAATTTCACAAATTAAATTTAATTAACAAATTATAATGGTTTCCACTATTTCTTCAATTGGATTTCATTTCAATACTAATTTATCACCTTTTTTTTTACAAAATTTCAATTACAAAATCCTATTTAATTAACAACCTTAATTGTCGAAATTTATGGGTCGTTACAGTTACTGTTATATAATGCTACTCTTTTATTTATATCAGTTTATCACACTGCAAGTTCTCTTTAGATTAGAATCACTATGGGTTGAAATGATACATACCCGAACGGACTTTAGAATAGGGGAAAATCGTTATGGGCTGAAACGATAGGCCTGAATGATTTTCAATTATTTTCATTTACTTGGCACTGTAGGTTTGAAATGATAAAACCCGGATTTTCTTTGTAAATTACGAGTTGAAATGATATATTACTCGTATCACTTTACCTAGGCTAGAAAATTATATACAGACCCGTAGTTAAATTATATTTTTCTAAAATTTCTAAAATATATTTGAAATGTAAATATTATAATTTTTGATTTAAAACTTAATTAAAAATGATTTTTGTAGAGTATTATTAATTTTCTAAGAATTTATAAGTGAAATAAATTAATGATAAAGTTGGAAATTTGAAATATAAGTTATTTTGGAAATTTTGATTTAATTTTAAATGGAATTTAAATTAAAACGAAAATATGATAAATTTATGATATTTTGAATTTAAAATGATATTTTTTATAATATATTAATTATTTTTGAATAAAGTTAAAATGCTAAATGAATGAATATTGAGTTGAATTTTGAAATGTAACTTAAATTAGAAATTTGTGAATTTTGTTTAAAAGGTGAAATTTTAAGTTAAGTAAATAAAATGAAAATGAGTTATATTTGAAAATGTAAACTTAAGTGTTAAGTTAAAATTTAATCTAAAGAATTGAAATTGAATGTGTGAATTTAATAAGTGAATTATTATTAAATATTGAATTTGAATGGAAATTTAACTTTATAAAATCATGAATATAATGATATTTAAATGATTATTTTGAAAGTGAAAATATGTGATTTTATAAGTTAAAAATGATTTTAAATAAAAGATTAATTGTTTGTGAGATTATATTGAATATTGGAAATGTAATTAACAGTATTTTGAAATGCTATTATTTCTAACGTAAATGATATTACAGCGCTTTGTAAGTGCCGTGGTTGATACAAATGAACTATGTATAAATTATAACTAAGTGGTATTACAGCACATAGTAAGTGATGCGGTAGCAGAAAGATAATTAAAATCTGAAACTAAATAGAGGGCTACAGTAGCACTTGATAAGTGTTGCGGTAGGCTGAAATGAATATTTGGGGTTTTGATTTAAATAAATGAGCTTAGAATTTGTCTAAAATTTTAGGAACTGAATATTTTATTTTAAAAATAATGACTTCATTTTAAATGGTTTAAATGAATTGTTTTGATTTAAATATAAACTATTTAAAAGGTGATTTGAAAGGATAATAAATGAATGATATTTTTGAATTAAAAAGGATAATAAATGATATCTTTGAATTAAAAAGGATATTTAAATGTGTACATTCGGATTTGAATTCCAATAGTGATTTGAAATGAATTTTGAAAGATATGATATTTTGATATATTGAAATGGTTTGGAAATGATTAGATCTTGTTTTGATAAAGATTTGAATTTGAAATGATACTTTATTTTGAAGCATAAACTATGATTTTTAAATTATAACTACGGGTTATAATAACGATTGGTTGTTAAAGAGACCGGGATCGGATATGGACATACTCTCTGTCGGTACCGAAAACCACTTTAACAGCTGTGTACGCGGTGGAGATTCCAGAATGAAGAAGGATGGTAGCGACGATCTTGAGGTATATTACGTGGACCCAACTCCCGTGAGATGGCATAAGGTGGCTAAAACAGGAGCGATCTCGGGCCAAAAGGGGTAGCTCCTCTGGTCGGACACATTCCTTCGATACTATACTCTTACTTGTGATTGATTAGATGGCCATCCTTCGATTTTGATATGGGAGTGTGTTTCGAGGTGGGCGTATGTGGCTGCTGCGTTACCACCGGCCCGTGTGCGTAATTGGTATATCTACCCTGGCATTGCCTTGTGTGCCGTGTCACCTACCATACCGGGCCTTTACTATGAGTTTGTTTTTCTCTCGTAGCCCATGGAGTATTTAGGGTAGTCTCTCGATCTGGAGATATGCTGATACTGGATGAACTACTGGGACTATTATGTGTGAAGGGTGATATGGGTAGCCCAGAACGCTATATAAAAGTAAGTTTATTTTACTGTAGATATTATTATAATAGCGCAATATTACTACATAGTAAATAGTTTAACGGATCCTTAGAGGATGGACGGTCCTAGGCATTCTTTAAGTTACTTGTACCTTATTACAGTTCACTTGAGTCGGTTTACATTATATAAGTATATGTTGTCCTGTCTCGAGTGTTTTGTGTTTTGCTTTACGCTCGGGTCAGCCTGAGTATTCACATCTTTGGATTCTCTTTCTGGAGCTGGTCTTTGCTGGAGTTTCTGCCCATCTACATTTATATCTATTTCTGTTTCAGCTGTTCTAGTTCATCTCATGCATTAGTGAACTTTTATGTATTTAGGATTTCTATTATGTTTTTTTTCAGACTGATATTATGTATCTGTTTTGAGACTCTGTTATAGTAGCTCATGAACTACTATGTTTTTTATATTCCGCTGCGAGTTATTCTGATTGTTCTGCGTTTGTGATTCCGTGTATTTGATTTCATTTGCTCCAAATTTATTTACAATCTGTTCTTTCGCATCATTCAAGTCCGACATGTGTGGATTATTGCTGATTTGAATGGTACAAAATGGCGGGTCGTTACAAGGTCCCTTAAACTTTAGTTCCCATTTCTCTAGTATGGGATTCCTTGTCTAAATGGTTTTCATTTCCAAGATAATAATAGCTGACATCTTTTATGTTAGATAACGGGAAAATCCATTCAAATTTATAAAACAAAGCTTGAAGGAAAAAAACAGAAATAAATAGCTTGTATAGAGAGTTAGATAAGCAGTTAAAAGAACACAATACACTCTCTGACAAGTTTTATAGGCTTAACAAAAGTTTGGCAGTGTTAGCATCTTTTAAAGATCAAGAAGCTACTCCTGACTGAAGAGGGCATGCCTTCGATATGATAAACTTTTGGAAGAGAATCGATAATTAATTACACTCTTTTGGATGTTGACTGAAGATAGGGACATCCTAGTAGACTTCCTATACAAAGCCTAATGCAAACACCCGACTGTAGATTTTTCATACTTAGATGATTTTAGTAGGGGTCCACTTAGGCATTTACATAGGAGATACTTGGATGAATTTGGATCCGATCCACATCTGGAGGCTTGCTAGAACTTACTGCAGGTCAAATCAGTCTCTTATAAGATGGCTTCCAAAAAACTTAAATGTTATAAAGATAAATTTATTTTTGAGTTATTCAAAAAGTCGATTTTGTATGAACCGGATGAACAATCATAATTATGTAATTATGTTGAGTTGAAAATAAATGAACCGGATGAACAATCATACTTAGTTGTATTTTGTTACGTTATCAAAAAATAAATGTCTCTCAGGCAGCTCTGTTTCTAGAGATTATTTAAGCAAATATGTTAGACTAAGAAGAGATTATCTAGAAAAGGCTTCGCTTTTGAAATCTTTAAAATTAGCCAGATACTGCTTTCTTATTGACTTGCAGAGACTTTACATAGAACATCCTCGCTTTCGTTTTGATTTTCTTGGCGAAGAAAAATAAAAACTTCTCAAGGAAATTCGAACATATCATAGCAGATTAATATGTGGTCATGATATACCTTCTGCCGGGGAATGAGACTATAGAAAATATCCTCCAGTTATTGCCCTGGAAGCATTAAATCCCACTTTTGATTCAATAGTTACTCTTTCAGCTAATTCCTTGAAAAAAGTCAAAAATGCTGTTTCTCAACTTTAAGTGTAGTAAAACAAGTGTTTGATTGAAACATTGAGAATGTAAATTTTGTTTTATTTCTTTTTGAATTGTAATCTTTATTATTGTAACAAAAGAGATTGATTAATTGAGTTTTGACTTAGTTTTTGTTTAAATAGGGCTCATAGTTAGCCATCGTATCACTCTCAGTGGATTCCCTATCCCGTTTACCAGCATCAAAGATAGATTGACTACAGATATTGAAAAGAGAAACCTCCTTAAAGACCCTCTATTTGCTCATCTGTAAGGAAACACTACAAGCATCAAAGATAGTTAGCCATCGTATGACTTATGATCCTTAAAGCTTCAAATCTCAACATTTGTTCTTCATGAACTTTAGAATCATTAACTATTCTATAGGAGAATCTAATTGGATGTAGCTCTGAGGATCCTTGTTTGGACCTTTTGATTTTGCAAAACATGGCGATGTAAAGTCTAAAGTAGGTAAGTTTTGGAATAGAATTGGATTAGAGGAAAGTGGAGTTGGAAGTTCAACAAAATCAGAGGTGATTTCTTCTAGCGATAAAAATGTAAACAAGAAAACTTGTCAACATTCCAAAACAGAGCTTAAAGGATAAGTGATTCCTTCGAAACCTAATTTCGAAAAGATGAAAGTAGTTAATACCTTTTGATTAGGTGAAGATAATTAAAAACACCTTTTACATAACCTTTTGACTTGGTCGAAACACCTGGATCCCTTCTATTGTAGTCTTTCAAACCAACTAAGTTGGTTTAGTACCCTTTCGAAACCCCCTTTCGAAATAGTTGATGTGACTCAAGGGTTGTCCCTTCAGATATGAATTAAAATGAAAGGCTCCGACTTCTTCGAAAGTTGGCCTTTCGATGACTTGAGGTTAGGACCTAAGGATCTAAGGATATCGGTTGAGCTAAAGGTTTCATCGTAGTCAAAAGTTGACCTTTCGATCAAGTTGACATAAGCAGATTACAAATAGAATCTTATATGAATATTAAATCAGTTGCATATCCAAAAATATCATAAGCTTGCTTTGATTAAGCTAAAGTAAAACAAATTGATCAAATCCCCAATCTAATATGAGAACAAGGGTTTAAAAATTTAAGTAAGTATAGGAGTGAAGTGAATCAACTCGGATCCCCTAAACCAGACCCCTAGGGTCTTATTTACAAGTGCGGGTTAGAACCTTTCGAATCAGTCTTTTCGACCTGGTCGAAAGGCTGTCTTGGCTATCTCTCATTGTTGTTCATATTAGGGCATCCTTCTACACTTTTTTAAATGGACTTGAGTGCTTTCGACTTCATCTGGAGAAGTAGGTGCAATTCTCTACATTTTGTTGTTGTGTTGTTGTAAGTAAGAAAAGATATGAGCTTTTGACTCTGTCTATAGGTAGATCTTTAGGGCTTCGAAGGAGTTGAGACGTTGACGGTTTTGAAATGAAAGGTAGCTTTCGATGGTACACTTGCTGATTAATATGAAACCCCATCCTCTAATATAGGAGATTGCAATATTGAACTCTAGTAAGCTCTTCTTTCTCAATTGCGAATGGTTTTTGTTGGGTCACAAGTTTTATGAAAGTTTTGATTTCTGACAAACAACTAAAGGCGATCGACAAAACAAGGTCATTAGAGCTACATATGTTACTCTAGATTATAGATTGATTATTTGATATTATATTAGTGATAAAATTGTTAAAATCTATCCTCAAATAATCATGCATTTTCAAGAAAATTAATATATATACGATTAGAATGTAGTTGCACATTCAGTGTGCAACTTTACAGGGACCGGTCGACCGGTCACAATCTCGGCGGTCGACCGTTCCTGCATAATGTGCACACATACACATAACGTATATATGTTTTAAATTCCTGTCTACTGGTCACTTTTTAACCTGTCGACAGTTTTTAAACAGAAAGCAATTTTTCCAAAAGACACTTCTCTTCTCCAAAGGTTGCATCTCTTACCTTTCACCAAAGATCATATCTCTTAATGGCAAAGAGTTACAACCATTCTTATCTATATAAACTCATCCAATTCGTTGATTAAAGAACAACAATTTCATATATTCTTTTTAATCTAATCTCTGATCTTACTTTATATACTCCTGCATTCTAAAAAGCTCTCGATTATTTATTGAATCATTGAAACTATTTCATATCTTTTGATTCAATAAGTAATATATTTTCCTTAATCTTTTTAAAACATCATTCGCATACTTTGAGGATAAGATTATAGGAAGGGTGTACTGTTAGTAACAAATCCGTGTTTTCAAGAACACAAGTTGTCAACAACAATTGTATTTGTTCTTTTGTTGAAGTCCTCTGTGTTGTAAGAGGCAAGTGTTGAAGTCCTCAGTGTATTTGAGGCGTGAAATCCCGTTCGGCTATTCGGGTGTTGTAAACCTGTTCCTCCGGGTGAAGCGAGGAAGTTAATAGTGAAAATCCAGATAGAAGTCTGGGACTGGACGTAGGACGGTGCTCCGAACCAGTATAAAAATCTCTGGTGTGATTTTTCTATTTTTTATTTACTATTCTATTATCATCTATTTCCGCATTTGTATTGTAATCCATATTACACGATCCGTGTATACTATATTAGCACATATAATTGTATACACACCGCACTTTCATTTGGTATCAGAGCACGGTCATCATATAACCGTAACACAGTTATTTGATATATTATAGTAATATGGCAAATAACGTAAGTACTAGCACTCTAAACACCACTTACACAGAGGGTCAATCGACACAAAGACCTCCATTTTTCAATGGTCTTAACTATAGTTATTGGGCAACACGTATGTCATTCTTTATGCAATCAAATAGCTATAATGCTTGGAATGCCACTCAAAGAGAAATAGTGAATCCAACAACTGATTATTCAGAATGGACTGCAGCTGAGAAAACGGCAGCAGCCGTAAATGCTAGAGCAATAAATATGTTGTTCTGTGCATT
This sequence comes from Allium cepa, assembly GCA_030765085.1. Classification (NCBI taxonomy): domain Eukaryota; kingdom Viridiplantae; phylum Streptophyta; class Magnoliopsida; order Asparagales; family Amaryllidaceae; genus Allium; species Allium cepa. The sequence goes on along the minus strand of CM060944.1, from coordinate 496,838,771 downwards.
AGACCAAAATGAATATAATCATGTTAGTATCTGCACTACTGCATATCAAATTTGGCAAACACTAAAAATCACTCATGAAGGTACTAACAAGGTTAAACAAGCCAAAATAGCCATGCTGAAAAGTCAATTTCAAAACTTCAAAATGAAACCAAACGAGACAATCAATGACATGTATTCACGGTTTCAAACTATTCACCATGCACTTATTGGCTTAGGACAAAAGTATTCTGATTTCGATGTTGTTTCAATAGTCCTACACTCTCTGACTAGTGAATGGGAAGGAAAAGTATTAGCAATTGAAGAAGCTAATGACCTTTCTGTCATGAAGTCAGATGAATTGATAGGAAATTTAATGTCCTATGAAGCAAATCTGTAGGCTAGAAAAGAACAGAAAGAAGAAAAGAAAAATGTAGCATTTCATGTTGAGAAAGATGAAAATGAATCAGATTCTGAAGACGAAGATTTGGCATTCATTGCGAAAGGATTCAATTTTTTTTTAAAATATCGAAAAGCCAGTCGTTACAATAAAAGGAAACCTGGATCAAATAAACCATCTTCATCTGCTATAGAATGTTTCAACTGTCACAAAAAGGGACACATGCAGAAAGATTGTCCAGAACAAAAGAAGAAGTCAGAAAATGACAAATTCAAATATAAGAAGGACAAATCTAAGAAACGAGCCTTCTCAGTAACATGGGATGATTCAGAATCATCTTCATCAGAAAGTGAAAGTGATTCAGAGAATGAACAAGCTAATGTGTGTTTTATGGCAATAGAAGATGAGGTACAAATTCCTACATTTGATGAATTACTTGATATTAATGCTGAATTAATAGTCAAATATAAAGACATAAAACGTCAATTAAAAGTAGTCAAAGCAGATTTAAGTAGAGCAAAGTTTGAACGAGATATGTTAAAAGATGAGAAGAAAATATTAGAAGAGGAACTTGAAAATATTCAAGAATCATCATCTAATGTTGACTCTCAAATATCTCTTTTGAGTCAAGAAATAGAAACTCAAAAAGAGAAAAATAATGCTCTCACTACTGAAAATAATGAGCTTAAAGCAAAAGTCAAAATTCTAGACCTAGAAAAAGCTAGCTTACAAACAAAGTTTGATGACATTACTCAAAATGTTTCTAATTTTAACAAAGGTCGAGAAAATTTGACAAAAATCATTGAAAGTTCACAATCTATTTCAGACAAACAAGGATTGGGATTTAACAAACAAGAAACCAAGAAACATCTTGGAAATAAAAGGAAAAAGAAAGTACAAAAAACTGAAGCTAAGAAAAATCTTAGTCTATTATATTCCAAACCAAAACCAGTTGTGAAATTTCAAAAGAAAAATGTCAAGACTATCAAAATATGGGTTCCTAAAACAAATAATAATTTGATTAGGAACAAATACATTCAGCAATTCTTGAATACTGTGCATTTTAATAATAATTATATATATAAAGGGGATACCGGACCCAAATGGGTTTGGACTCCTAAGACCTAACTCTTAGGACCCTATAAAAATTGGGTACCATGGACTTAACTCTATTTTTTGCAGGTCCCACTTAAGAAAAGAGGAAAGTGGATATTGGACAGTGGTTGCTCAAAGCACATGACGGGAGACAAGAGTTTATTAACAAATATTACATATTCAGATGGTGGCTCCGTCACTTTTGGAGACAATTCAAAAGGCTATATCATCGGCAAAGGCGATGTGAGCAATTGCGGTACATCTAACTTACCTCTTATTACTAATGTCATGCTAGTTAGAAATTTAAAACACAATTTGCTTAGTATTAGTCAGTTATGTGACAAAGGTTTTATAATTTCATTTTCAAATAATAAGTGTAGTATTTTAGATAAAGACCATAATTTGGTTTTCGAAGGTTATAGAGACAGAAATATATATATTTTGAATAAGAACATTAATCATAATTCAGATATGTGTCTTGTGGCTAATGACAATGATACATGGCTATGGCACAAACGCTTCTGTCATATAAACTTCAGAACTATTGACAAGCTAGCCAAAAACAATCTAGTTAGAGGACTACCCAAAATGAGTTTCAAAGTTAACAACATTTGTGATGCATGTCAATTAGGAAAATTGACCAAATCATCTTTTAAATCCAAGAAAGTCATATCAACATTACAACCACTTGAGTTACTACACATGGATTTATTTGGACCTACTAGAGTTCAATCAATAAATCATAGTCAATACGTGCTTGTAATTGTTGATGATTTCTCTCGTTATACATGGACAATTTTCTTAAAAAATAAAAGTGACACTTTCGATCATTTCAAATCTTTCGTCAAAAGAATTCAAAAATCAAAAGGGATTAAAGTTAAAAATATTAGAAGTGATCATGGCGGAGAATTTGAAAATAATGAATTTGAACATTTTTGTACAAAGAAAGGTATATATCATAATTTTTCGTTTCCTAGAACTCCACAACAGAACGGAGTTGTAGAACGGAAGAACCGAACTTTACAAGAATGTGCAAGAACATTATTGAATGGAACCATCTTACCAAAAAATTTTTGGGCAGAAGCTGTGGCAACTGCCTGTTATGTTTTGAATCGTGTATCCATAAAACCTCTTACCAAGAATACTCCTTATGAATTATTTAACAAAAGGAAGCCTAAAATTTCATATTTCAAAGTTTTTGGTTCCAAGTGCTTTATTTTAAATACGAAAGACCAGCTTGGCAAATTCGATCCAAAGGCCGATGAAGGAATATTTGTCGGTTATTCGGAAAGAAGTAAGGCCTATCGGATATTTAATAAACGAACCAAAACTATTGAAGAATCACTTCATGTCTCTTTTGATGAAATCTATCAGCACCCTCACACTATATCAGATGATGACGAATCAGTAGTCACTGACAATCAAATCATCACAAATATTGATTCTGACTCAGAAATAATTATTGAGAATATTCCTCAAATATGTGAGTTACAATCACCACCAAGAATATTAAGAGACCATCCGCCTCAAAATATAATCGGTGAAATAACATCACATGTCAGAACAAGGAGTCAACTCAATCAAATGGGTCATGTCGCTTTTCTCTCAAATATCGAACCGAAGAATCCAAAAGAAGCTGCTACAGATGATTATTGGATCATTGCCATGCAGGAAGAACTAAATCAGTTTGAGCGCAATGACGTTTGGGAACTTGTTCCACGACCAACTAATCAGTCAGTAATTGGTACTAAATGGGTCTATAAAAATAAGGCAGACGAACAAGGAAATATCACCAAAAATAAAGCAAGATTAGTAGCACAAGGATATAATCAGGAAGAAGGTATCGATTATGAAGAAACTTTTGCACCAGTTGCTCGACTAGAAGCTATTAGAATCCTATTATCTTTTGCTTGTCACCATAATTTCAAACTTTATCAGATGGATGTCAAAAGTGCATTTCTCAATGGATTTATCAAAGAGAATGTCTATGTCGAACAACCTCCTTTGTTCGTACATGAAAAATATCCTGACCATGTGTTCAAACTTAAGAAAGCTCTGTATGGTTTAAAACAAGCACCTCGTGCTTGGTATGAACGACTACGTAGCTATCTTATTAGCTCAGGATTTCAAATAGGCAAAGTCGATCAAACTTTGTTTATTAAACATTCTCGAAAAGATATTCTAGTTATCCAGATATATGTAGACGATATCATCTTTGGTTCAACAAATGATAAACTTTGCAAAGAATTTGCAAGTATTATGACCAAAGAATTCGAAATGTCTCATATGGGAGAACTATCTTATTTTCTTGGACTTCAAATAAAGCAACTTTCAAACGGCATTTTTATCAATCAAGAAAAATATTGTGAAAACCTTATCAAACGCTTCGGATTAGAAAATACATCTGGTAAACCAACTCCTATGAGTACAACTACACATCTTGACAAAGATGAAAGTGGTAAGAATGTTGACCAGAAATTGTATCGAAGCATGATTGGTTCTCTTCTTTATCTTACAGCTAGTCGTCCAGATATAATAATGAGTGTTTGTTTATGTGCTCGTTTTCAAGCCGATCCAAAGGAATCACATCTACGAGCAGTGAAACGTATAACTCGTTATCTTAATAATACCAAAGATTTCAGTCTTTTTTATCCAAAAGAATGTCCATTTGAATTAGTATCATATAGTGATGCTGATTTCGGTGGCTCAAGAACGGATAGAAAAAGTACAAGTGGTACGTGCCATTTTATTGGAAAATCACTTGTCTCTTGGTTCAGTAAGAAACAGAATTGTGTTTCACTATCAACATGCGAAGCTGAATATATATCAGCAGCTCTCGCTTGTACTCAAGTACTATATATGCAACAAACACTTCAAGATTTTGATATTCATTTATCAAATTCTATTATATACTGTGATAACACTAGTGCTATAAATCTCTCTAAAAATCCAGTAAATCATTCTAGAACCAAACACATTGATATCCGTCATCATTTCCTTCGAGATAATATTGACAAAGGAAATATATGTCTTGAATATGTTCATACTGACAATCAATTAGCAGACATTTTTACTAAGCCTCTGCTCGAATCTAATTTTATTAGATTATGAAGAGAGCTTGGTTTAATTTCAAGAAAAAATCTTGACTAAGTAATTTCTAAAGAACGTCTTCTTGTTAGTTATCCTTTAGTTATTCTTTTTAGTTATCCTTTAACTTTAACTATTGCATAAACTATATTTTTATTACATTAAATATAAGCCACTGCTTTATTTAATGGTTAAATTCTCTTTACTCATTTTTTTGTGATCGTCCTTTCCTTTCTCATTTTATAAATTCAGTTTTAAAAAGAAAGCTATTTTTAGATTTACAGTAAAATTTCTGCTTATGTTTTCTTGGTTAACATTTATCATTAACTCACATCCATAGGTTTATGCACAAAAAAAACTTGTATATAAGCTTGCAAAAATTTTATATTTTGTTCATCTTTTCTTTTTTATCTAACCATAATATTCTATACAACATACACTATGGCTCACATTTGTGATAAATGTGCTCAAGAATCATACATTTCAATTACGAGTTCTGAGTCGGAGGAATTTTATTCTCCTACAACTCCAAAACAAAAATCAAGTTGTCATCATCAATGCTCTTGTATGTCTGATAAAACTCCAAATTCAAAACGAGTGAAGAGGACATTATTCTATTCTCCTCGTACCAAAGCTCAAATCGATGAAATACACCACTACCAGAAACATCAGATAGACCTTCAGAGACAGCTCCATTACGGGCAAAGTCAACTTTATCACGAGCAACAGCGGACATCGACACGATTATCCGTTTTAGAAAAGTTGGCAACATTTTTCTGCGGTTCCAACAAGCATGACGTGCATGAACCAATGCCGTCTAGGCCATCAACATCTAAAAGTCCTAACTCGTGGGATCGGAACTATGAGAAGAATGAAGGAGCTCAGAAACAATGGAGTCCATGGTCGAAACGTATTGAAGGAAACAACGATAATTCTAATGACGAATTTTCTCATTAGATTTATATATAGTTATTATATCTTTATCTATCTCTTGTGTAATGACGGTTATATTTTGTATTACGTGTAAAATATAATATATATAGGTTAATATATGATAAAAACTTGAAAAATAAACTTATTACTCACAGCAGACCAAAACCGGTCGACCGCCCCTGTTATAGCCGGTCGACCGTTTGCTCTCTGGTTGAAAACGGTCGACCGGCCAAAATTAGTAGGTCGACCGGTTGACGTATTTTCAGTTTTTTATATAAACCTATGCGTCATTCTTCCCTCTCCCCTCTTTCACTTTTTACTCAAGCTGTTCTTTTACCCAAAATCACAAACCCTAATTTCCTATTTTCAACTCCCAAATCTCAAATCCTCCAACAATGGCTCCTCCTCAAAAGAAATCCAAGAAAGGAGCAACCTTTGAAACTTCATCTCCTACCATCTCCGTCAAAAAATGGCTTCAAAGTCCAATTGCTGTAACAAGATGGAATCAGATGACAAATTACAAGTTTCATCCAGGCTCTTTCATCAAATTTGATGATTTCACGGCTTATGGAGTTCGAAGGTTAGCCAATAATTCCAACATTACTCCATTAATCGATTTTTCAGAAAATAGTGTGGAGATAAATCATTTGATGATCAAATTATTTTACGCCAACATGAATCTTGATGAGTATCAACCTGATAATCCAAACGGCGTCATCTGGTCTGTGGTCTGTGGCAAGCAAATTTTTCTAACTCATGCTAGAATTGCCTCTATACTTGGTATACCAAATCGAGGCGAAGAGTTTTCATCTAACTTCTGCGAAGTCTTCACTCGAAATAATACTAGTCATCAGTTCATAGAAGACGATAGTGATGGCACTAAGTCTATTGGACTTCGACCGACAGCCAGACTACTTCATCGGGTTTTGATGCATTCTCTTTTTCCTAGACTTGGAAATTATGATGCAGTGTACAAAGAAAACTTCAAGGCACTCTATGCTATTTATGGTGAAATCCAAATCAATTGGGTTCACATGCTTTTTGATGAAATTCTCAAGGTAAATAACTCAACACGGCCTCATTTCTTCTACAATGAATATATCATGAGACTTTTGTTAGCTTGTGGGGTCAATCCTCCTGATTCTGCAACCTCAAAACCAAAATGCATTGATTCCATCACCATCAAGCGGATGAAGCTTCCTCCACCTTATCTTGAGATTATGCCTTTTGAAGAATGGCAACAAAGAGGACCAAGGAAACAACGAGCAACTTCCTCTCGTCCTCGTTCCGATGAAGTAAAACTATTAAAATCAAAGTCCTCTACAAAAGAATCACTTGAAACAATCGCGCGTAACCAATTTTTGCTTGAATCACGTCTCAAGCGCATGGACTCTAAAATCGATAAGCGCTTCAATAAGGTCAAGTCATTCTTTGGTATGCTATGGGATGCTATATCATGTTCCACATCCACCTCTGTTCAAGCACAAGACCCAGGAAAACGTCCTGCTGCTCCAGTTTTCACCTGGACATCATCTGACGAGTCTACAGGAATGAGTGGTCATGGACATGGAGAATCATCTAGAGGGCACAATGACGAGGAAGAAGAAGATGATGATGACGACGACGACGATGATGATGAAGAGGAGATACGATCTGCTTCATCCTAGATTCTATTATGGTTTAGCACTTTAAAAACATTCTTCGACACTTGTACTTAATAGTGTCGTTATTTTTGTTTTTCATTTGACATTATGTTCTGTAGTAAACTCTGTTATGTTTTTGATGTGTTAATGATTTATTTTGCCATGCATTCTACTATTCTAGTATTTGTTACTCCTTTTTGTCGATGACAAAGGGGGAGAAAGGGCTAACAATTGCTTGCAGGAACATACATATATAAGAATTCAAAGAGAGAGAGATCACATACTCAGGGGGAGATTCAGATTTGCAGATATATATTGTCATCAATCAAAAAGGGGGAGAATGTTGGGTCACAAGTTTTATGAAAGTTTTGATTTCTGACAAACAACTAAAGGCGATCGACAAAACAAGGTCATTAGAGCTACATATGTTACTCTAGATTATAGATTGATTATTTGATATTATATTAGTGATAAAATTGTTAAAATCTATCCTCAAATAATCATGCATTTTCAAGAAAATTAATATATATACGATTAGAATGTAGTTGCACATTCAGTGTGCAACTTTACAGGGACCGGTCGACCGGTCACAATCTCGGCGGTCGACCGTTCCTGCATAATGTGCACACATACACATAACGTATATATATTTTAAATTCCTGTCTACTGGTCACTTTTTAACCTGTCGACCATTTTTAAACAGAAAGCAATTTTTCCAAAAGACACTTCTCTTCTCCAAAGGTTGCATCTCTTACCTTTCACCAAAGATCATATCTCTTAATGGCAAAGAGTTACAACCATTCTTATCTATATAAACTCATCCAATTCGTTGATTAAAGAACAACAATTTCATATATTCTTTTTAATCTAATCTCTGATCTTACTTTATATACTCCTGCATTCTAAAAAGCTCTCGATTATTTATTGAATCATTGAAACTATTTCATATCTTTTGATTCAATAAGTAATATACTTTCCTTAATCTTTTCAAAACATCATTCGCATACTTTGAGGATAAGATTATAGGAAGGGTGTACTGTTAGTGACAAATCCGTGTTTTCAAGAACACAAGTTGTCAACAACAATTGTATTTGTTCTTTTGTTGAAGTCCTCTGTGTTGTAAGAGGCAAGTGTTGAAGTCCTCAGTGTATTTGAGGCGTGAAATCCCGTTCGGCTGTTCGGGTGTTGTAAACCTGTTCCTCCGGGTGAAGCGAGGAAGTTAATAGTGAAAATCCAGATAGAAGTCTGGGACTGGACGTAGGACGGTGCTCCGAACCAGTATAAAAATCTCTGGTGTGATTTTTCTATTTTTTATTTACTATGCTATTATCATCTATTTCCGAATTTGTATTGTAATCCATATTACACGATCCGTGTATACTATATTAGCACATATAATTGTATACACACCGCACTTTCAGTTTTGACCGGTTCAGAAGGCTTATTTATGCTTTCAAAGGGGTTGCTCTGGCAAAACATTATGACGACCTGGAATTTTGGACAATTTAAATCGGAATATTTAATTGATTTTAAATGCTTAAAAGTTAATTTTTGAATCGAATTCAAATATCAATATTTATTCGATAATTAAATCATTGAATTAAATAATTTGAAGTTGGGAAAAATGTTGAATCTGGAGTTTTAGGCCTATTAAAAATAATTAAAGGGTTTGTAAAATTTATATTGATAATACTGAAGATAGTAAAAGTGTTGAAATTGAATTTGGGAATTTATATCGTTTAAATTGAATTGAAAAAGAGCCTTCCGAGACACAGCCTTGGAATTCGACGAAACCAGTTCCATTGGATCCGTAATATTTTATTATTATCGGGTTTCAATTTTCATAGCATTATGAGTTGTTGTGTGAGCACACGGTTAGTAAACGCGCTGAATTTATATCGAAAGTTTATATTTAATATATATATATATATATATATATATATATATATATATATATATATATATACACCGGTCAGTTTTCAGCTGAAATAATTTAACATCATAAACTTTTCTTTTCATTTCGAAATCACTATAGCTGCCTGTACAGTGTCTCCTCATCCCTTCTTCAACACACCTCCTTTCTCATTCTTAAAAGCCGAGCCTTTTTTTTTAACTACCTTCAGAGCTAAAAGAATGGCCGAGCAAAAAGCTTTCCACAAAATCGCACCTTCTCCCTACCATTCCATTTCTCCTTTTCGAATTGAATTTACCTAGTTAAAATAAAAAAAAAGAAATGGCAAGCTCGAATTCGCGAAGATTATGGGTTGCGCGAGGCAGCGCCGTCGCGAAGTCGATCTGGGCACGCTCGTGTTTATGGGGTTTTCTTCTTGCGCGAGGCTCTCGGTGGCCGTCGCGTGTTTGGGGTCGCAGTGGGTAGGTAGTGGGCTGCAGTAGAGGGGGGCTGCTGTGGTTCGAGTTGAAGGCTTCGGTTCGCAAAGAGGCGAAGATGCAGCTTGGGGCTTTTAGGGTTGGCGACGTTAGGATTCGCGGCAGCATATGTCGCGCGCGTGCGTGCGATCTGGTGTCGATGCGCCGATCGAACTTGGCTTGGATGAAGGTGCGGCATGGCGATGGAGTGTTGTTCATGTGCGCGTGGGAATGGGGGACTGGCTTTGGCGGCTAGCGCACTGAGGTGGCGACTGCTATCTCAATTTGGGTACGACTCCTTTTCGAATTTATATAAAACATATAAATAAATTACTGAGTTTTATATGTATAAGTGTGTATCCAGTAGGTGAAGAAAATGATAAATGAACAAAAATGTACATATATGCCTAATTTCATTCACTAGTTTATTTTAATAATATATGATCAAGATAGCTTATTTAATAAAATTCATTTAATTGTTTTAGTTGCTGAAAGAAATAATTATTAAAAGGAAATTTAACAATAAGTTAGTTCGATCTATTTAAAATTGGAAATTAATACCGCCTAATATTTTTCACAATGGCGACAATGGCGACAAAGGCGTGTTCCAAATCCCCCCCGCTCTCCAATTCAATCGCTCGCCCCCTTCCATCCCCTTCTGCTCCACCTCCGATCTCCTTCGTCCCCAGCTCCTACAAATCCCTTCCAAACTCATTGTCCCACTCCCCACGAATTCCAGCTCACCCCTCCGGTCGTAAGCTCCCCGCTTATGGCACTGAAAATCTCGTTACCCCTCAACAGAATCCAGCCACATTTAAATCATATGCTCAGGCCCTGGGTTCTAAACCCCAGATCTTGCCCAACCCTGCTCAAACTCAGCTCCGACGAAGGGTGATACCAGATTTCATATCTGTTCAAACTACAATTGAATTTCTGAAGTCGAAAGGTCAATGCCTAAGGTGCGCAGGATTGAGACACGTGGCGAAGGCGTGTAGGGAACCAAAGATTTGCTATCTTTGTGGCTCTTTTGGACATGCCAGCTCGCTCTGTCCCAATAAAAAGTTCCCTAAACCCAATAAATCCAACCGAAGCTTTTCCACAAAAGACAAGTCCAAATGCCTTTTCAATCCTGCAGTGAAGGTCCCACAGTCATCATTACATCTCGAAAAGCAAAAAGCCTCTCAGCAGCATCCCGAACCTTCTCAACCCCTTACCTCTCATAATCCTCTTCACACTCATCCCATCTCTCATACCACACGAAAATTTTCAATGGCGGACTCCTCACTCTATCTCACTGCCAAGATCATTGACGGCTTTTGGTCCGTCGAGACTCTGCACAGCACTCTCTCGGATACTTTTGGCCATGAAGAGTGGCCTCTCTGGATACTTGCAGATGACCGCTTTATCTTCTGCTGCCCCACCTTCGACATCCGTAACCAAGCCCTTCAACTAAAATTCTTAAGGAAGCCAGGTGGTTCGATCCTTCTTCAAAGATGGGAGGACACAGACCAAAGAATCCCAGAACTTGAACCATCATCGTGGGCCAGAATCAGCGGCTTCCCTGAATTCCTCCGAGATAATCCGATGGCGGTTCGCGAGGCGCTCAGAACGGTTGGCAGATTTATCGCCTTCGATGACTGTGACTGGGCAAACATTGACCACAGATTTCTCCTTGTCTGTCTGCAATTTTACAAGGGGGTAACCAATCCTTGCTCGTTGATAGTACACCTAAACGACGCGGAATACCTCATCACGGTAGAAAAGTGGGTACATGCCCATCCTACGCACAGACCAGAGCAAATGCTCCTGGGAGCCGATTATGACATGGAAATCAGAGACTTTGACGATGTCGGTCACCCAGTCGACTTGAGTGAGGACCGCCTGGATGCCATGTCCCTAGACCCATCCATCCCACAGCCCCTGCCCGTGGCTGATCTCCAAGCATCCCAAGAAGTCGATGGCCCACTGGGTACGAATCCCTGGCCGTTGGATCCACCGGATGTCCTTGCAGCTATCCCCAACCCAAACACCCAAGCCGCCGATGATATGTACCGGGATCCTCCACTCTTCCCCATTGGCCTTTTCAACCCTATCCCTAGTATCCCACCTTTCTCCCCGGCCATCGTTCTTCACCCTAACCCAAACTCCCAAAGTACCCCATTAGCAGTCATGAAGCCCATACCTTCACAACCCTCTGTTGACCCTTCCAATCATGATCCTACGACCACGCTTATCCCTGTTGATGTCCAAGCCCCCCCCCATCGCTCACAATTCCAGCCACCAGACCCCTGAACCTGACCAGCTGGGGCGCTTTTCGCCTGCCATCGTTCGCCGGAGCTCAAGAATCAGTCGCGCCTCTTCTCTTCCTGGTAGTTTCTATAAAACTGTTATTTTTTCTTCCTCCAATAAAAGTTTAAATAAAAAAATGGGTCGTTGCATGGGTGTGAGTTTAAATGATGAGCAATATCGGGCTATGCAAGCCCTAGAATCAGAGAGAATTTCTCTCTCCCAATGAAAGTAGTCTCGTGGAATGTTCGGGGTTTGGGGGACCCACACAAAAGACATGCAGTTAGTCTTATCCTAACCCCACATAAAGCAGACATTCTTTTCTTACAAGAAACAAAAATATCTGATCCCCCTCAATCTTACATCACACACATGGGTGGGCCAACCCAAACGGGTTGGGCCCATATAAACGCAGTGAGATCCGAAGGAGGGTTAATCACTGCCTGGAATGAAGCAGTTTGGACCCATTGCAGCACCTCTTCTCACTCATCTGCTTTACACGTAATCCTTCGACACATCCAATCTGACACTGTCTTCTTCTTCACCAACATTTATGGCCCACAAAGTTCACAAGAAAGAAGTAAACTCTGGGCGGAATGTTTCTCCTTTGCCTCTTATCTCAACGGCCCTTGGATCGTTGGAGGAGATTTTAACACAACTAGATCACCTTCTGAACGCAACTCGGATAGCTTTTTAGTAGATTCAGACTCCTTCAACTCCTTTATCAACGATTGTTCCCTCATAGACCCCTCGATCAATAACCGCCATTACACTTGGTCCAATCGCAGATCAATCCCCACCCTAGCTAAACTTGATAGATTCCTTTATAATTCCTCATGGGAAGATCTATTCCCCCTTTCCTCGGTCTCCGGTTTGGCTTCATTGATTTCCGATCACTGCCCCATCATTTTAGACACTGGATCTCGGTCCCCCATCTCTCGTCCCTTCAGATTCGAACGCCTTTGGCTAATGGAACCCTCTTTCGACAATTTCATCTACCAACTATGGTCCCAGCCATCGCCAATTCACTCGGCCTCCGCCAGAATTGTATCCAAACTTCGTTCCCTCAGAAAAATCATCAGACCATGGGCCAGATCTATCTGGGGATCCATCCGCAAACGAATCTCATCTACCCAGGATGAGATTCTAAAACTCAACATCATGGAAGAATCTAACCCGTTATCTGACTCGGACCGGGCTCGCCTCCTATTCCTAGAATCAGATCTGGATAGACTGATCAAACAAGAAGAAATAGGCTGGAAACAGAGATCTAAAGAGAGGTGGTTAAAAGATGGAGACAAAAACACCTCATACTTTCATCGAATGGCCAGTGGGCGCCGCAGATCGCTTCTTATCTCAGAACTGCTTCATGACAACTCCTCTTTCTCGGACCCGTCCGACCACCTCCGTCTATTCACCGACTACTTTAGGGACATCCTCGGTAAGAGTTCCCCCCCTCCCTGATATCAATTGGTCACTCCTCTATCCATCCCAACCCAGCATCCACATTGACCACCCCTTTGCTGAAGAAGAAGTATGGGATGCGTTAAATGATATGGCAGATGATAAAGCGCCTGGCCCGGATGGTTTCGGTCCTATTTTCTTCAAACATTTCTGGAATTTGGTCAAGTATGACATTCTAGAAATGTGTAGAGAATTCCAATCTGACCCTTCCACCATCTCAAGATTAAACTACGCTAAAATTATCCTCATCCCCAAGGTCCCTGGCGCTAACTCACTCCCCGATTTCCGTCCAATCAGCCTCCTCAATACAACTTTCAAGATCATCACCAAGGTCCTTGCTAACCGCCTCCAGAGTGTCATCGCCCCTCTAGTCGGCTCTGAACAATCGGCCTTCATACTAGGAAGGAACATCATGGATTGTATTGCCTCGACCCAAGAAATCATCTCTTTCTGTCACCACACTGCCACGCCCGGAGTTCTTCTCAAGCTCGATTTTACCAAAGCCTTCGACACTGTAAACTGGGACTTCATTCTCGAGCTTATGACACACAGAGGCTTTTCCTCCACTTGGTGCTCTTGGATTAAACATATTCTTTACTCGAGCATCTCTTCGGTCTCGATTAATGGTGCATCGGGTGGTCACATCAAATCAGCTAGGGGGTTGAGACAGGGCGACCCCCTTTCACCTTTGATCTTCGTTCTAGTGGCTGATGTCTTTAACAGAATGCTGAAATTGGCCTCAGCTAATGGCCTATTCTCAGGAATCTCCCCTCCTGGTTCGTCGGTGTCAGTCTCCAACCTGTAGTTCGCAGATGACACTATCATATTTGCATCCCCCCAACAAGAATTTATCCACTGCTTAAAAGTAGCACTATACTCCTTTGAAAGAATATCTGGTCTCTCAATCAATTTCAGCAAAAGTTCAGCCATTATGCTAGGTAAATCACATCACCTGGGTCCTTACATTTCATCTATGCTTAACTGCAAGATAACAGACTTCCCACTGTCATATCTCGGCATAACCCTCCGGCCCACCAAGCTCATCAGATCTGATTGGCTCCCCCTCATCTCCAAAATTGGTTCCAGGCTCTCGGGCTGGAAGGCCCACTCGTTATCCACCGCGGGCCGTCTTGTCCTCGTTAAATCGGTACTCTCTGCCATTCCATCATACTGGATGTCACTCCATAAGCTTCCTTCTTGGGTCATTAATCGTTTAGACAAAATCAGGAGAAACTTCCTGTGGAACGGGGGTGGTGTTAAAAGACTAGTTAGCTGGGATACCGTTTGCTTGCATAAACGCCATGGGGGCCTGGGCATCCCTAACCTCAGTGCCCTCAATATCGCCCTTTTAGCTAAATGGCTTTGGAAATGTCTCTGCCCCGATCATTACATTTGGAAAGATTTGGTCCTTTCGCAATACTATCGCTCCAAAATCCACCTTATCCTCCACTATCCTCCAAACATAAGACCCTCACCTTTCTGGGCGGGAGTGATTCAATGCTTACATCGTGTCAAATCCTTATTCCACATGACCATTGGCAATGGTGAAAACTGCTCTTTCTGGTTTGACACGTGGCTTGATCAGCTCCCCCTCGCCAAAGTCTTACATAATCTCTTCCTCCACTCGTCCGATCCGACGATTACAGTCAGCGATTGTGTTCATCTTGGCCCTGACTCTCTTTGCCCTTCCTCTCTTTTCAGCCCTGCCACCTTCTCCGACCTTATCTCTGCCTCCATCATCCTTCGATCTACTCTCCTCTCCTCTCATCCAGACCGAGTCATCTGGGCGCTTGCACCCTCCAAAGGATTCTCTATCGCCTCATGCTACGCCTTTCTGACCAACCCCGGTCGCTCCTTCGGTTTCTCCAGACTTTGGAAATGCCCAATTCAGCCCCGAGTTGTATTCTTTCAATGGTGCCTCTCTCACAACCGCGTCAACACTAAAGATCGTCTCACTCGTTTTCTTATTCAAATCAATCCACTTTGTGTCTTCTGCTCAGAACATAATGAAAGCATCCACCATCTGTTTAGTCATTATGACATCACTTACTCAGTTTGGGCCGCCTCTAGCGCCCATACACTTGGATTTGTTCCTGACAGGCCCATCATTTTCGATTACTGGCAGAACAACTCACATGATCCCAACCTCGACATACTCATTTCTATCTTCTGCTGGTGTATCTGGAAAGAGAGAAATGCTCGAGTGTTTGGTAAACCCACATCACATCTTGATGGCCTATGCAGGCGTATATCTCACCTATTCAATCTATATACAGGTTGCAGCCACTCAGCGCCTTTCAGGCTTCGCTTACCCTATCGCAGTCCGTCGCCGGCTAACTCACAATGCAGTAGTACAGATTTTCCTCCCGGAGGTGCTTGATAGCAGAAGACTTTATCTCCCTAACAGCTTGCTGTTTTGTTTTGATGTTCTGGTTCTTTTTGCTTGTCCGTAATATGACTTTGGGGTTTTGATGTAGTTTTTATTTTGCTGATGGTGCTACCGATCAAGCATGTTGATCGGCTATTATACTGCTTTTCATATATATATATATATATATATATATATATATATATATAACCGGCTATGTAGTCTCGCGCTACATACCCGTCTTTCTCCACAAAAAAATTGGAAATTAATTGTTCATCTAGTTCAAATATTAATAAAATCGTTAACTCAAATGCGTCATTTAATTCTCAATAATTAGAGAGTTAATTTATTTTAATAAAAGAATTTGAATTGTTACCGGGAAAAGCAGTATGATAATTTGTTAGGAAATTAGAAAAATTAGTTTAAAAATTAAATAATTAATTTAATATATTAAATGGAAATTAATTGTTCCATTAGCTCAAAATGTTAATAAAACGTGAATTGTTTATACTAGGTCAAAATCTGTAATAGAAATAACTGGTTTGGATTGGGTTGCAAAACAAAAAGCAAATGTGAGTTAATCTCACTCATCTGGTTGATATTTAAATTTAAATAGTTAAATTTAAATAAATGATTGAATGATTGAATTGTTTGATGTGCAATATTATATATAGTAGTATATAATATATATTGGAATGATTGATTTCCCGTATTATATAGCGGATGAGACCCTATGCGCCGCATAATAGCGGATGATATTATATTTAAATCCCATATACCGCGATATTCCACCTCGAAGGGGAATTGGTATTTTATGTTGTGCTAATGTCTGTGGATGTAGGAAAACAGGTTGGAGGGATCTAACTAGATTCCTCAAAGTTATTTGTATTGTTTAATATTCTCTATTATGCATATTCGATATTTTGTGATGAATATTTTTGATAATTGGAATATTGAATGCTATAGTTTGCTTGAATATATTTCGATACGCTGAGTTATCAAAATATACAGAATTGGATTTTTGAGAAGAAATTAAAAGAAGAGAATTTGTAAGTGAAATAATTATAGAGAATTTAAATAAAATAAGAATGAACTGGATAAGAATAATAGTGGTTTTAAAATTCTAATAAATAAATTCAGTATATAAAAAGGGGATCTTGAATAAACAGGAAGATAATGAATTTTGAACTTCAGTGTTATTATTTAAAAGAATAAAGCATTTAATTTAAATTTAAGATTTAAATTTTGAAAGGAATAACGAAGAAATTGGGAAAATCTGAAATTTGTATATTTTTGTTAAAAGATTTAAAATCAAACGGAAAATAATAATAATAAAGTCTATAATTAATGGATTTTGAAATGAATTGAGCAAGTAAAGGAATTTATTTTTAAGAGGTAAATTGGAATCAATTTGGAAATTGATTTAAATTTTTGAAATTGGAAATTTAAAGGAGAATGTGACTATGAAGTTTATAAACTGTGTTTATAAAAGTAAAGCAATATATCAGTGGATATTTGGAAGAATAAATTCACGGTGAAAAATTATTAAAGAAATGGAAAATTTGTTTAAAAATAAATAGTGATTTATTTTTAAGGGGATGTGAAGAGAAGTATATTTCCGTGGATAGCCAAGTACATTTTCGAAGTAAATTTTTAAATATAAGTTAAAAGTTTAGATGTTGTTTTAAAAAGCATGTTTTAGAAAATTTATTTTTTCTAAACATTTAAATTCTAAAGTAAGTATTTTTCAAATCTATTTATAATAGTAATATTTAAAGGTGACTTGGTATTTTGTTTTAAAGGAGAAAATCTAGTTTAATATTTTATAAAGTAACCTCATTTTCAAATATTCCTATAACATGTCTTTTTAATAAAGTATTGAAGTACTTTCATTTTGAATATTATTAAAGTATATATTCTGAATAAGTACTAAAGTAATTTTTAATTTTAAAAGTTTTAAAGGATAATTTATAATAAAGATTTTTAAATTATTTTAAAAATATAAAGTTTTGTGCTTGGTTGTTTTCAGTGGAAATAAATATTTGAAAATTTATTTTATGAGAAGAGTGTGGTTTGAAACTGTTTTCAAAGGATTGAATGTGGAAATATATCTTGCGAATATATTTTGAGGTAAATAAATAATTTGGTGAAATTATTTATGTTGATGGATGTTGTGAATGTTAACTGATAGTTAAATAACCGACTATCAATATTGGACAATGCGCTAATCGTTTCGAAGAGACCGGGATCGGGATTAAATTCTCGAAAACCACTTCGATCCGGTTTGTACGTTTTCGTGGAAAAACGAGTTCGGAGTCGAAGATGGAGCAGTGAAGTGCAAGGGCTAGTCGCTACTAATCTTGAGGATGTTTCCAAAATGGATGTAGTAGGAATAGTGCCTTCGGTTCTGTTCGAACCCAGAACGGACTCGTATGGACGAATGCTTTCGGAATACCGTAAGGTGGACGATGAGCATTCTAAGTGAAAGGATCTAAAAAGGTAACGCTTAGACTCAAGCCTCATCAACCGAGAATGATTGAAAATCAGGGGTTATGCAGTAAGGCTGGTGGGTAGTACCCATTTCGTGTGAGGTCATCCCTGTCTAGATGTCCCTTTTATTTAGGCTTAGTGGTACGGTTGCTGATCACAACCGTGGGGTGATCTTACTCGGGATTATCCAGTAAGGGGTAGTCCTGGTCATGTGTTGCAGGGGGTCGGGAGTGATCCTCGGTACGGTGATCTAGGCCACGTACTGTGACAGGTGGTACCCCAGTGCCTAGTCATTAGTTGGAAATCCATTTTCCCTACGCGCCCGTAGGGTTTTGATTGTGCCCAACTATTGCTGGAACGTGAGATATAAGCATTTCAGCTAGATTCTATTTTACTTTCTATAGACACTATTATAATATCAGAGAATTTTAATAAAAATGTGTTTTAGCTATCGTAAGGTAAAAACCCGACATGTTTATTTATGGCGTGGTCTTACGAGATGCTTTTGTTTTTAAAGGATTTTTGAAACTTTAATAATCAATTTGAGTGTGATTTCTCATGCTGGTATTCCATACTGACTCGTGTGTTATTTAACTATAATGCTCAGGTCAGACCGAATATTATAGGATACAGGAAAGGATGCTGTAGAGCTCAGGAGACGAGCTGGATGGTGATACGTACTTCCGTATTTGTGTTACATATTCCGCTGTGTATTCAGGTTGTGAGGACAGATTATGGTTACTGTCCAGTTGCGTGTTATGTGTACTCTGACGATGTATGTATAAACAGATATAGTATTTGTTTTTGGTGTAAAGTTCTGTTATTATCTATTATATTTTATTCCGCTGCGATGGTTAGATTCTGATGTTGTTTTCTATTTTCTTCTTCTACCTCTTCTTCCTTAACCCAAATGGTTCGTATTTCTGTTCATCTTGAGTTGATTGATGTAGAATAGTGTTGACTCAAGGGGTACGGATTTTCGGGCTGTTACAGTTGGTATCAGAGCTTAGGTTGGTGATAACCTTTGCTCTGGTGGGAATTACTCAAATAGAGTCAGTAGTACTCTAGAATGAGTTTGCGCGTATTAATAGATATGAGCGCGTATTTGTTAGTGAATATAAATTGTTTTAACATTGTGTTGACTTATTGGTTGGGGTGGAATATGAATTCTAATCGAGTAAGTTGGCCGCTACTCGAGAAGAATTTATAAACACCTGACACGATAAATTGACACAGTATCGTTTTAAACGTGGGTGAATGAAATTATTTTACCCAAAAATATATTTTGATATAAAGAAAAAGTTTTTTTAAACTATTTTAGCTAATATTTGGTTGCTTGGTTGTTAGGAATGATAATATTAAATTATTACCATTTTGTGTAAAAATTTAACCAGAAATTGAAAATATAATCAAAGGTTAAGGAAGTAAATTCATTTATAAAATGAAATTTATAAATATGAATTATGAACGTGATTTATAAATTGAAATATAATCAAATGGGAATTTGAATGAGTATAAATTATACCAATGAATTATAGTTAAAATTTGATTTAAATCAATTTTGAAAATTTAAAACCTGGAGATTTTGGATGTATTTTTCGAAGTATTTTGAAGACAAATAATAGCATCATTGTTTTAGAAGTATTTCTGAAATGAAATTGTTTCAAATAAATTTTAGGAAGGAATATAGCCTTGAACTCACTTCAGTCGCTGGAAAATAACTTCGGTGATGACTGCAGCATCATCGATGTTCATTTTTGAGTTTATAAGTGATGGATTGCCGCCAAATTGATTTGTTCAGAAGAACCAGTTGTTTTTGAAATTTCAAAGAAAATTTGTTGGGAATAAAAACCAGGATTGGTTTAAATATTTGAAAAAAATGTGATTTTGAGATAATGGTGATTTCAAAATGATTTGAAACCAAAAGCGACGTGTTTAAAAATCCTGATGAGATAGGTTATAAGCTTATAAATTGAGATGACTTTTAAATCAGGAAGGAAATATGAGCTTTGAATGTTGGAATTTAAACTTAAGTGAAACGTTAAAAATGAAATTAACTTGGATTGAGGAAGAAAATTTAATCGAATTGAATTAAATAAATTTAAGTTAAAATAGAATTGAATTGGAATAAAATTCAGTTGAGTTATAGGTGGTATTGAATGGACTTAGATCCTTACTTTAATAAATGGAAGTAAGTTGGATAAGAAATACGTTGGATAAGAACTGGATTGGTATAAATGAATTATAATAACTTATAAATGAATTAAAAATCCATGGAATAAAAATATGCTTGGGTTATAAATAAGTGAAAAATCTTGAGTTAAAAATAAAGATGAATATATTCAAGCCTAGAATGAATGGAAATGTGTAAAATAATAAGTTGTGACTTATAAAACTGGAAAATGGAATAGAAAACCCAAAATAAATATTGTTTGATGATTTGGAAAATGAAACAAAAATCCAAACTTGAATTATAAAATAAATTGAACTTAAGAAAATTTAATGAAGAGATTTTGAGATTAAGAATCAAGTATTGAATTATAAATAGGGGGAGAACTAATTAGATAATAAATTAGTTAATGAAATATGTAAATGGAACCTAATGTAGTTAAATAGAAGCTGAATTGGGAGTTAATAATGAAGTTTGGAAATAAAACTCAAGCTATAAATCAAATTTGACTTGAATCGTTAGTGAGGTAGATATAATTGAAAATGTGCCAAATAAAATGAAATTATATTAAAATAGGGATGGTTGTAGTTGCAATAAAACCCAGATGAGTAGGAATAAATTGAAAATGGCATTGTAGTTAATTAAATGAATTAAGAATAAATTGAATCTGAAAATTTAAAATTTATAATAAATAAACAAATAAATTTGTAGATTGAAATGAGATTTGATTGAAATAGAATCAAGTTAAATTGAAAAGAAAAATTCATTTGTAAAATGAAAATGAGCTTAAGTATGAAATTTGAATAATTTGAAATAAATTAATTAAGTTTAAAATTAGTGGAAGCTTGGCTTTGAGTAAGGGTAAAAGTCCATTAAATAAAAGCTTGGGTAAATTTAAATTGGGAAATGGTTATCAATATATAAGCACGGAATGGTTCTAGCTTAATAAAATGGTCTCAAATGAAATGAAGGCAAATGTGGAATGAAACGTAAATGAATGGATCGTGAATAAAATTAAAAAGGGATCAAATTTAAATAGAATGTGTCAAGCTAAATAAAATGGTTGTGAATGAATTAAAATAGAAGGAATTAAATAATAAATTGAGTTGGAATCAATTTAAAATGATTATAAGCTTAAGTAATATTTATTTGCATGAATAACATCAAATTTGCACAGAAAATTAGTCATTTTATCATAAACGAAAGTAAATGTATTAACAGAGGTGAATAAAATTGATTTTTAAATCAATTGGGATAATGTGGGTTTGTTTAAATTAAAAATGAATTGAATGTAAGCAAGTGGGTTGTAGACCATTCAAATTGAATGAAAATGGTATAAGAATTAATTGAAAATAGTTGAATTAGTATTAAAACTATAAATTGCTTATGGAAAGTGTTTAGTGTGCATTGGTTTTAGAATTCATGTGTTTAACTATTGCAAATAAGTGAAATGTTGTTAAACTTCATATATATGACACTTACATGTTTTAGTTGAGTAAGTACAGGTTCAGGGAAGTCGTTGGGCTGGATTTGATTGCGCAAAATGCTAATTAAATAAGCCGCTTGCTTAAAAATGCTAAATAAAGGTACGCCTACGCAATAAAAATAGAAAATATGAACTGTTTTGGTTTTTCCGACTGGGTGGGTCGATGTATATATATTTATCAAATTGCAAAAGCTCCTCCGTACAAAGGAGACCCAGCCAGAATTTTTCGAAAATTTTGGGAGCTAGAAAATTTTTGGGAAATTTTTTGTTCGCGACAAACGATTTCAAATTGGAAATTGAAAAATTAGTGAATGAAATTAGTTAAAAATAATGATATGAATCAATTATAAATGGAAGATAAAATACAATATTTAGAGTTGAGGATAAATTGAATTCATGTGGAAATGGGAAAACTAAATTGAATAGAAGTAGATATGAAAACTTCTGTAAGGAAATGTATAAAATGATTTTGAAAGATATGATTGGATATTATTGCTAAGTAGGGTACGCAGGTATTATAAAGGGAAAGGAAATTTGGTTTTGATTTCAGAAGATAAATTTGCATTGCTCGACAAAAGTTATGTGTTTAAATTTCTGTATGAAATTTGATTGGGTTTTTGATCTAGTCACTTGGCGTTTTGTTTTCTTTTGGAATTTGGGAGCCGGTAGAGGTATTTTGTAGTTGTACCGAGCTAGCCACGCAAAGGAGACGCTGACAAAAAATTTCGGAAATTTAGGGAACTAGAAACTTTTTGGGAAATTTTGAAATTTTGAAAATTGGTTTTGAATTATAATTTGAATGGTTGAATAAGTAAAGTTGTTTGGGAACTAAGGAAAAGTTTATGAAGTTAGTAAGAAAGATAATGGGTCTTTTATAAAAAGATCGTCGGTAAGATGTTGAATTGTTTGGTTTTGGGGAAAAGTAAACGGGTATTGGACCATCCTTCCTAACTAGTAATTTTGGGGACGAAATTCTTTTAAGGGGGGAGGAATGTGATGACTCGGAATTTTGGACAATTTAAATCAGAATATTTAATTGATTTTAAATGTTTAAAAGTTAATTTTTGACTCGAATTCAAATATCACTATTTGTTTGATAATTAAATCATTGAATTAAATAATTTGAAGTTGGGAAAAATGTTGAATCTGGAGTTTTAAGCCTACTAAAATTAATTTAAGGGTTTGTAAAATTTATATTGATAATACTGAAGATAGTAAAAGTGTTGAAATTGAATTGGGGAATTTATATCGTTTAAATTGAATTTAAAAAGAGCCTTCCGAGGCACAGTCTCGGAATTCGACGAAACCAGTTCCATTGGATCCGTAATATTTTATTACTATCGGGTTTCAATTTTCGAAACATTTGGAGTTGTTATGTGAGCACACGGTTAGTAAACGCACTGAATTTATACCGAAAGTTTAAATTTAATATATATATATATATATATATATATATATATATATTCATACCAGTCAGTTTTCAGCTGAAATAATTTCACATCATAAACTTTTCTTTTCATTTAGAAATTACTGTAGCTGCCTGTACAGTGTCTCCTCATCCCTTCTTCAACATGCCTCCTTTCTCATTCTTAAAAGCCGAGCCTTCTTTTCTTTTTCAAACTATCTTCAGAGCTAAAAGAATGGCCGAGCAAAAATCCTTCCACTTCAAAATCGAACCTTCTCCTTACCATTCCATTTCTCCTTTTCGAATTGAATTTACCCAGTTGAAAAAAAGAAAAAAAGAAATGGCAAGCTCGAATTCGCGAAGATTAGGGGTGGCGCGAGGCAGCGCCGTCGCGAAGTCGATCTGGGCACGCTCGTGTTATGGGGTTTTCTTCTTGCGCGCGGCTTTGTGTGGCGGTCGCGTGTTTGGGGTCATCGTGGGTAAGCAGTAGGATGTAGTAGAGGGGGGCTGCTGTGGTTCGAGGTGAAGGCTTCGGTCGCAAAGAGGCGACAATGCAGTTTGGGGCTTTTAGGGTCGACGACGTTAGGATTCGCGGCAGCATATGTCGCATGTGTGCGTGCAATCTGGCGTCGATGCGCCGATCGAACTTGGGTTGGATGAAGGTGTGGCATGGCAATGGAGTGTTGTTCGTGTGCGCGTGTGATTGGCTTTGGCGGCTAGGGCACTGATGCGGCGATTATTATCTCGATTTGGGTACAACTTCTTTTCGAATTTATATAAAATATATAAATAAATTACTGAGTTTTATATGTATAAGTGTGTATCCAGTAGGTGAAGAAAATGATAAATGAACAAAAATGTACATATATGCCTAATTTCATTCACTAGTTTATTTTAACAATATATGATCAAGATAGCTTGTTTAATAAAATTCATTTAATTGTTTTAGTTGCTGAAAGAAATAATTATTAAAAGGAAATTTAATAATAAGTTAGTTCGATCTATTTAAAATGGGAAATTAATTGTCCATCTAGTTCAAATATTAATAAAATCGTTAACTCAAATGCGATATTTAATTCTCAATAATTAGAGAGTTAATTTATTTTAATAAATGAATTTGAATTGTTACTGGGAAAAGCAGTATGATAATTTGTTAGGAAATTAGGAAAATTAATTTAAAAATTAAATAATTAATTTAATATATT
Source organism: Allium cepa (assembly GCA_030765085.1). Taxonomy (NCBI): domain Eukaryota; kingdom Viridiplantae; phylum Streptophyta; class Magnoliopsida; order Asparagales; family Amaryllidaceae; genus Allium; species Allium cepa. The sequence continues at coordinate 496,814,396 of CM060944.1, read as the reverse complement.
AAATGGAAATTAATTGTTCCATTAGCTCAAAATGTTAATAAATCGTGAATTGTTTATACTAGGTCAAAATCTGTAATGGAAATAGCTGGTTTGGATTGGGTTGCAAAATAGAAAGAAAAGGTGAGTTAATCTCAATCATCTGGTTGATATTCAAATTTAAATAGTTAAATTTAAATAATTGATTGAATGATTGAAATGTTTGATGTACAATATTATATATAGTAGTATATAATATATCTTGGAACGATTGATTTCCCGCATTATATAGCGGATGAGACCTTATGCGCCGCATAATAGCGGATGATATTATATTAAAATCCCATATACCGCGATATTCCTCCTCGAAGTGGAATTGGCATTTTATGTTGTGCTAACGTCTGTGGATGTAGGGAAACAGGTTGGAGGGATCCAACTGGATTACTCAAAATTATTTATATTGTTTAATATTCTCTGTTATGCATATTCGATATTTTGTGAATAATATTATTGATAATCGGAATATTGAATGTTATAGTTTGCTTGAATATATTTCGGTACGCTAAGTTATCAAAATATATAGAATTGGATTTTTGAGAAGAAATTAAAAGAAGAGAATTTGTAAGTGAAATAATTATAGAGAATTTAAATAAACTAAGAATGAACTGGACAAGAATAATAGTGGTTTTAAAATTCTAATAAATAAATTCCGTATATAAAAAAGGGATCTTGAATAAACAGGAAGATAATGAATTTTGAACTTCAGTGTTATTATTTAAAAGAATAAAGCATTTAATTAAAATTTAAGATTTAAATTTTGAAAGGAATAAAGAAGAAATTGGGAAAATCTGAAATTTGTATATTTCTGTTAAAAGATTTAAAATCAAACGGAAAATAATAATAATAAAGTCTATAATTAATGGATTTTGAAATGAATTGAGCAAGTAAAGGAATTTATTTTTAAGAGGTAAATTGGAATCAATTTGGAAATTGATTTAAATTTTTGAAATTGGAAATTTAAAGGAGAATGTGACTATGAAGTTTATAAACTGTGTTTATAAAACTAAAGCAATATATCAGTGGATATTTGAAAGAATAAATTCATGGTGAAAAATTATTAAAGAAATGGAAAATTTGTTAAAAAATAAATAGTGATTTATTTTTAAAGGGATGTGAAGAAAAGTATATTTCCCTGGATAACCAAGTACGTTTTCAAAGTAAATATTTAAATATAAGTTAAAAGTTTAGATGTTGTTTTAAAAAGCATGTTTTAGAAAATTTATTTTTTCTAAACATTTAAATTCTAAAGTAAGTATTTTTCGAATCTATTTATAGTAGTAATTATTTAAAGGTGACTTGGTATTTTGTTTTAAAGGAGAAAATCTAGTTTAATATTTTATAAAGTAACCTCAGTTTCAAATATTCCTATAGTATGTATTTTTAATAAAGCATTAAAGTAGTTTCATTTTGAATATTATTAAAGTATATATTCTAAATAAGTATTAAAGTAATTTTTAATTTTAAAAGTTTTAAAGGATAATTTGTAATAAAGAGTTCTAAATTATTTTTAAAAATCTAAAGTTTTGTGCTTGGTTGTTTTCAGTGGAAATAAATATTTGGAAATTTGTTTTATGAGAAGAGTATGGTTTGAAACTGTTTTCAAAGGATTGAAAGTGGAAATATATCTTGCGAAGATATTTTGAGGTAAATAAATAATTTGGTGAAATTATTTATGTTGATGGATGTTGTGAATGTTAATTGATAGTTAAATAACCGACTATCGATATTGGACAATGCGCTGATCGTTTCAAAGAGACCGAGATCAGGATTAATTTCTCGAAAACTACTTCGATACGCTTTGTACGTTTTCATGGAAAAACGAGTTCGGAGTCGAAGATGGAGCAGTGAAGTGCAAGGGCTAGTCGCTACTAATCCTGAGGATATTTCCAAAATGGATGTAGTAGGAATAGTGCCTTCGGTTCCGTTCAAACCCGGAACGGACTTGTATGGGCGATTGCTTTCGGAATATCGTCGATGGACGATAAGCATTCTAAGTGAAACGATCTAGAAAGGTATGCTTATCTTCAAGCCTCATCAATCGGGAATGACTGAAAATCAAGGGTTATGCAGCAAGGCTGGTGGGTAGTACCCATTTTGGGTGAGGTCATCCCTGTCTAGATGTCCCTTTTATTTCGACTTAGTAGTGCGGTTGGTGATCACAACCGTGGGGTGATCATACTCGGGATTATCCAGTAAGGGGTAGTCCCGGTCTTGTGTTGTAGGGGGTCGGGAGTGAACCTTTGTTCGGTGATCTAGGCCACGTACTGTGACAGGTGGTGCCCCAGTGCCTAGTCATTGGTTGGAAATCCATTTTCCCTACGCGCCCGTACGGTTTTGATTGTACCCAACTATTGCTGAAACGTGAGATGCAAGCATTTCAGCTAGATTCTTTTTTACTTTCTATAGACACTATTATAATATCAGAGAATTTTTATAAAAAGGTGTTTTAGCTATGGTAAGGTAAAAACCCGACATGTTTATTTGTGGCGTGATCTTATGAGATGCTTTTTGTTTTTAAAAGATTTTTAAAACTTTAATAATCAATTTGAGTGTGATTTCTCATGCTGGTATTCCAGACTGACTCGGGTGTTATTTAACTATAATGCTCGGGTCAGACCGAGTATTATAGGATACAGGAAAGGATGTTGTGGAGCTCAGGAGACGAGCTAGATAGCGATACGTACTTCCGTATTTGTGTTATACATTCCGCTGTGTATTCAGGTTGTGAGGACAGATTGTGATTACTGTCCAGTTATGTGTTATGTATGCTCTGACGATGTATGTATAAACAGATATAGTATTTGTTTTTGGTGTAAAGTTCTGTTATTGTCTATTATATTTTATTCTGCTGCGATGGTTAGATTCTGATGTTGGTTTCTATTTTTTTCTTCTACCTCTTGTTCCTTAACCCAAATGGTTCGTATTTCTGTTCATCTTGAGTTGACTGATGTAGAATAGTGTTGACTCAAGGGGTACGGATTTGCGGGCTGTTACAACATCCTTCCGTGGAATGTGAATGAAGGCGAAACCTTCAGTTTCAAAAGGTTTGGCACGCATGTGAGTGGCTGTAATTTATTGCCGTCGAATGGTGTTCCTCAACTTATTCGAAGCTTCTTCATGAATGTGGAAGCATCTGTTTCAAAAGGAAGCAATTGAAGCGAAATGGTGCTTTCATCCCCCTTCGACCCCTTCGAAAGCTTATGTCACATCTAACTTTTGCTATCGCACCTCTTCGACTCCTTTGAAAGGCTTTGTTAATGCTTTCATCAATTGTAAATCCTTCTCTTCAATACATCTTTGTTTTTGATAAGGTTGAATTGATAATTAGTGCTAACAAATACAAAAAGGGAAATGAATTTTTTTATTGGAACTGGACTCGCCCGCAGCGGAAGATATGGGTGAATTTCAAACTTTTTACCCTATTAGATCTTTTATTGGGCCTGCAAAGTCTAACTGAATTAGAACATTTATAAATTTCATTTAAATATATTCATTTATTTTATTTAAATTCAAATATATTAAGATATAAAATTAATATTATTTGATTTAGTTAATACATAAATGTATCATATACATATATGTGTGAGTGCATGTGTAACATAATAATTCGTGAAAGATATAATATGCCTATATGAAGATGTTGGGATTTACATCGCAACGGACATATTAGCTCATTTTGTATGTCATGTATGTTGTCTAAATATGTGCATGTATATGTGTTACACCACACACACATATATGAATAAATATAATATATATAATTTATGAATATAAAACATTTATATATAGATAAATGTGTATATAAAAAGTGAGAGAGAGTAATTATTAAAAATTATTTATAATTCAAAGTTAACTTAGTTTTGCAAACATGATAATTTAATATTTTAATTCGTATATATTACGAATTAAATAATGTTTTCAGCCACATATAATTAACATAAAATAACCCATTGATGAAAATTCAAATTTTACAATTTTCGAAAATCTAGGATCATAAAAAATTTGGAGATTTTTTAAAGTTGAAATATTATTTTTAAAAATAAATACATTGATTTCGGCAATAATTATTTAATATAAAATAATATATTATTAAAAATCAAATTTTAAAATCTCATAATTATAGGATCATAAATGAAAAGTTACGAAAATTTTTGAAGAATTTTTCAATTAAATTATTATTTTTAATAAATCATAAATAATTTTTCCAAAATAATATTAATTATTAAAAATAATAAACTTTATTGAAAAATTCCTAAATTTTTTCAATATGTTTTTGAAATGATATAGTATTTTTTAAAAATATAAAATTGAATTTTTAATGTAATAAATATTTTATATATAATAAAAAATTCAAAATTCAATAAATGTTAATTTGAAAATATGAATATATATATGATAATTAATTTTCGAATTTTTAAATTCATATTATATATAAATGAGTGTACTAAAATTTTAAAATCATTTGTATATTTTATATATGCATATATGCAATTATGAGAGAGAAATGTACACTAATATATATATATATATATATATATATATATATATATATATGAATTAATTAATAAATATATAGAAAACAATTATTAATGAAAAAAATTGATTCTGTACAGTAAACAACATTTGTTTATGCATAAGTCAAATAGTATAATAAACAAATTATGCACATAACCAAACTGATTTGTGACAACCACATCTACTTACCAAAATCTTACCTAACTAAACATGTAGTTGCAATATATTTAAACAGATATGAAATTTCTCATTATAGGATCATAAAATATAATTTAATGATACCTTTGAATCCAAGTTAAAGCAATGACTTGCCTTCATTTAACCGTTCTTGATTTGTTAGATTGCTAGTCCGAAATCGCCGACCTCTAACTATCGAATAATATTATTTTACATTGAAATATATTTGAGAATTTTGGAGTGGACTGTATGTTTTAACCAGCAATGAAGAAGGTAATGGCGGCCAAAAAGGTTAGTAATTGTTTTTAGAGATACATACATGCATGCATGGTTGTATTAGAGAGAAACGAGGAAAACCTTTTTACCCATTCTCACTTTATCTCAACCCATTATCTCCAAGCCAATTCTGTATGTTTTCGCCACCCCTAGACCTTCCCAAAACCGAAATTTTGCAATGCTAATGATGGGCCTTAAACTCATCTAAGCCCAAGCTAAAATACTATGCAATTAAATCTAATTTAATCGCTTGTCGATATTGTATATCGATCGATATATTTATAACTTTTATAAATATATATAAGATTATTTATTTCTCAAATCATATTCAAATTTTATAATTAATATTTCACAAATATTAATTAATTAAATTAATTTATAACAATTATAAACTAATTAAATCATTAGGTCTTAAGGGAATTCATCATTTCGGCTTTGTTACTCTTGGGTGTATATTTGGTCAGCGATCAACATTAAACTATTCTAATGTTAACGTTCACATGTCACTTTGCTTGTGGCGTGACATTATGGCCAAATTTATCGCTTACTCATTTTCGGTAAAATCCAATTTTAGTTTAATAAGCGTTACTCGGTTGTGACATTTGTTTACACCAATTCTCTTCATCAAAACTATACCACTTTGGACATATGGAATTTGGTAATGGTCAAAATTCCAACCACATCCACATTAAACTTTATAGTCTAAATACAAAGTCCTTGGTTCAATAATAACAATTATTATTAACCGAAATGCTCTAGTCAGAGACTTTGACTTTTAGTTGACTTGAGTTGACTGTGATACTAACCGTATATAACCGAGGAGACGAATCCTCTCTTGAATAGTACTTCACTTCCAATACTTCCACTTGACCCAACTATAGTCACTCGATGGACGCCATGCCATGGTTTGGCTATAATCAAAGCGAAGCTTTCATATTGAAGATCCACAGTATTCTCAAGTCAAGAGAAATGTGTAAATCAGTCACATCGATATTTTCTATTTGACCTTAGTTATATTAACCAACAGAAAACTATCGAGTGAGTCGTTTCATAGTTATCCAATAACTATTAGTACGTAACTTCTAGGTGCCCCCAACAGTCAAGAGTAATACACTGCCCAACATTTGGAGAGCGTTACGTACTCCAATCTCATTGGATACATCAATATCCAGTCTCGATGCATCTTGACGTAGAACATTTAAAATGGTATATTTGTTTCGTTGTGATAAATTACTCACGGTTACAACACTTTATAACCACTATCACAAGATATACCATTTATGGATTTTTATATTAAATATACTTTTAATTAAGTTAATTAATTAATATAATCACATTGTACCAAGTATATAATAGGAAGAAAATACCTTTTATTTCGAACAAGATTGGTCAACAAGTTAGATATATGTAACAAATTACATAATTGTCCCTAGGGCACCCCTAATTCTATCAGTCTCCCACTTGGACTTGGGGTCAATTATGGATCCTAATTCCAACTTCTCCAATCAGTTTTCTCAAAACCAATTAGGTCAGTCCCTTAGTGAATGGGCATGATATTATGTTGTAAATTATCTGCTTTGTCGATTAACTCTCTCCAACACTGATAAACTGCCTTTATCACGTTGAACGATTCGAAGTATGTCTTTCGATTTCTAGTGAGCTTTAAGTTCTATCATGACCAATTTGATGATATTGTTATCTTTTAACAATATTATGGGATTCTCAACATTTGGATTCACCTTTGGCTCAATTATAAATTTGTGCATTTATGTCTATATACATTGGTTTATTGTAGCGCTATTCAAGTTAATATTCTCAACATTTCGTTTAATCGACTACAATCACTTTTATTTTGAAACATTTTCAAATTAAAGATTTTTAACTTGAATTTTATCATTGACATGCTATACTCAATATCACTTATAAAGGTTTGTGTCCAAATCCTCCATCATAACAAGTTCGTTGTTTCTATATACAATTCTCTAGTATTTCATAAATACACCAGAACACCTCAAACAACCATTTAGTGATATCAATTTGGATTATATATTTGCTCCATGTATCAAATACATAAAGAAAACACAATATCATACACAACATAACCTGTATGATAGTTCCTATTGCAAATGCATAAGGAATCCAACTTCCATGTTCTCCTTTTAATAGAGTGCTCTTGTATATCGTTTTGGGACAATCCTTATATCTTTTATACTCACGATAAAAGACATCATTTACAATCCAAAATTGAGTATTAAAACAACTAAAGTTGATTTTAGTACAAGCATATTGTTAAAATCAACAATGTGTTGTTTACTTATAGTTTGGAAATATCAATGTACCTATGAACGTTCTTTCTTATGAACGCACACTTCCTCTGCACTTTGACTGAAAGTCAAACTATTTGATATTTCTACCAAAATACTTATTCAATATTGATGCTTATAACATGATACGTTCATATTATTTCTTGGATCATGTCCAAAGACTCACAAACCCAATATCGCTCCCACTGGCTTCGAGGCATTTTTGGTTAATATGTGTAAACAACTTACTCTAAATCATTATTAAGAATTTTCTATTTCAATGCATAAGTACCAAATACTAGTCTTATCGAGCGATAATTGTTTGAGTAAATCTGAATTACCTTGAGTATGTTGAGTACCGAATCTGTTATGCTAATTTCAACAATTGAAATTTGCGATATTCTTCTTATCAACATTTCTTATTTAATTTTAACTTCATTAATCTTTTCAATAATGACACATTCTCGACTGATGGATCACATCTCTTTGGTTACGAACACTAAAATAATATTTTGATAGCGTACTTAGAATTATTTCAGATCTGCGCATAATACCATATAGAGTCAACAATTTAATGGTTTAATTGAACAAATGGGAACTCATAGTTTCTCTTCGGTGTACGAGAATACTTATTAGAGATTCTAATGATATGTGTTTATTTAGATTAGTTAATTTCACTTCATCTCATATAATCAGATCTATTTATGGATCAGATCCAATTCCATTTAAGTACCAAAAATTTCTCAAAGAGATTCCTTCATATTGAAGTTGATATATCTTGAAACAACAATTGTTACTTAGTTCAAATAGAATAGGGATTCATAAACGCTTTATGAACCTTTTTATTTATAAAATTGATTTTAATTTACAAAAATTATGTTTAAAAAGTAAATATGTCATCTAATGACAGACCTTTCCCAAAACTTTTGGAGATTCATACAAGATCCATCATGAACAATTATTACATGCAATCTTTCGACTCGCACAACCTGCCAACTCCTTGGCCTAGGATATGTTGGGATTTTTTACAAACCCTTATCTTGTATGATTTTATAAACTGTTGTTTAGATGAAATAAAACCAACCTTATGTACTAATCTTAAGTACATGACCTTATAGAAAGAAACTAACTCAACTTCACTCACAATTAATCGTAAATTATCCAATGCCTGATTACTCCTTATCGATTCATCATTATGTATCACATGGAGGATTGATTTTGAGATTGAATCTATATTCATTTTTAGATACATTTGGAACACTTTCCAATATACTCACTTATTCGACCAAATCAAATCATTTTATTCTATCACATGTTATTTTATTTACTTTTCTTGTATATTCTATGATTTTATCATAAACTTACTACATGTGTATCTAATACACATATCCATGTTGATAATAAATCATCGATGAATATAACAAAGTATGTGGAACCATTTTGGTATCAATGGACTTGTGATTGCATACATCAATATGTGTTAATTCAAAGAGTTCATCAACTCTTATGATGCTCCCACTAAATGGTTGCATAGCCATTAATTGTTTGAGATATAATTAACTCGTATCATATGATTCATAATCATATAATAAAATTATTTCTCAAACTACGGTTTAGTCAATAATTCCAAAACAACTGTAAATAGTATTAGATAGATATGTATTTTTGTTGCATTACTTTTACTATAAAAACAATTCCATAATATAGTTCTATTTCATAATGAATATTCATAATACTCATACTGAAATATATTTATATCTATTTTTCAGTCAATACCAAAAAATAAACATTATTTAACAAATAATGTTCGGTACATTTTATGAAAATAATTTTCATAGTTTGATGCAATCATTAGGTGCTATATGGCTTGCCCCCAATTTCCGCCATTACTATAATAACATACTAAATTTAGAGGTCCACCGTTCACTTAATATTATTAATATTGTTTACTTGTTTCATACGCTGTAACTAGTTTATAGAGAAGAGTTCTTTGATCAAATATCTTGAACTCAAAGAAATAAACGCTATAGAAAACAAATTTCTATACGAAAATACATTTTGGAATAAAAATCATATTTCATATTCCAATATTAAGTATCAATTATTATTACAATTCTTGTTTCCGATGTTTCTCTATGAAGCAGAAGTGACTATTCATTCTCTTCATTCCAACTATACTTTAGATTGCTTCTATTCTTATACCTTCGTTTTTTAGATGGTCAAATTATTCAAAAGAAAACCTTACTACAATATCATAACAAACCTTTTACAAAAGCGCATTCCATTATTCTTTACATTTATGACATCAAATATGTTGCACTTTATGTAAACCGATCAAGATGACATTTCAATGATCGAGTTCTTAGTTGTATCTCGTAGTTTATGGTCTTGTATTACATTAACACAATACGATCCTTTTGAAATCATTCAAGTTGAATACATGATTTTAAAATACTGTTTATTGGCTTACTTCGAATGAACTAACTTCATCGAAATATTGTACCCCACAACTATGACTGTTCACCATATATCATTTATATGTGAAAGTATATGGATCAATATCCATATTCATGAATTGCATTTAGATTTCAAAAACTCATAAAATGCAATAAACGGTCTAAACCAAATAAACATATAAGTGACCAACTTATGAATGTATTAAGTAGTTGAAATTGGGCACTTGCATGAGTATAGAAACATTATATAACATGCAATTAGAATTATTAGTAAGTATATATTATATTTCTATTTGTCAACTTTCAATTCAGTTTGTTTATATATGTTAATTGACAAATGTTTTATCAATCATATTAAATACACAAATTTATCATTGTAGATAATTATAACATTTATAGCATATGTTCTTACGATATTAGAAATGTTAAATCTTACCATTTCATTTATCTAATAAGGCTTCCACTAGTCTTTTATATTTCTCCAAACCCTAAGATGAAACATAGAAATCTTACAACTTCACTAGTGGGTGTTAGGACTCTTTTGTTTTGTTATTCTGATCTTGAGTTTTCTTAACAAATCATAGCCCCACAAACGATGGATAACTTCTTATCGGTTGTATCATATACAACTCCTAACCCATTTTCCTTGTTCTAATCTCATTTTGACCTTGAGTTTGCTCAACAAATCGAAAGAGATTATTTACTCATACCTACCATATCGTGACGGCCTAAGTATAGTATATGTACCTTGAGTTTGCTCAATAAATACATATACTTATCTTACCTCATCTATTCAATATATTAATAATACTATGCATCACATCTCTAGCTTGAGTTTGCTTAACAACTAAGGAGTATGTAAGTAATTTATTAATATGTATATGGTAGAGGAAAACATTATATTCAATAGATATTGAGTGATATCGACTTATATAATTATATATTTCTTATAAAATACCCCAGCGATTCAAGTGTCAGACACATCAGAAATCATGGTATATTTACATTTACATATGTATTTATTTCTCAAGTCTATTTAGGTTTCTTTAATGTTCCACATTTAGTTTATACACATATCATATAAGTTTTATTGTTATTTAAATTTTATATTTCATATTACTTATATGATAGTCTTACGTATAATATATCATTAATTTTAATCAATTAGCTCTTTAATTAATTTTAAATTAGTATTCCAATAAAACTTTTATATTGGACATATCTACTATATTGGGCCTATGAAGTCTAACTGAATTAGAACATTTCTACATTTCATTTAAATAAAATTATTTATTTTATTTAAATTCAAATATATTAAGATATGAAATTAATTTTATTTGATTTAGTTTACATATAAATGTATCATATACATATATGTGTGAGTGCATGTGTAACATAATAATTTGTTGAAGGTATAATATGCCCATATGTAAATGTTGGGATTTACATCGCAACAGACATATTAGCTCATTTTGTATGCCATGTATGTTGTCCAAATATGTGCATGCAAATGTTACAATATATATATATATATATATATATATATATATGTGTGTGTGTGTGTGTGTGTGTGTATATATATATGTACGTATGTATATACATACACACGCACACATGTATGAATAAATATATTATATATAATATACGAAAATAAAACATTCATATATAGATAAATATATATAGAAAGATAGAGAACAATTATTAAAAATAATTTATAATTCAAAATTAACTTAGTTTTGCAAACATAATATTTTTAGTATTTTAATTTGTATATATTATGAATAAAATAATGTTTTCATTCATAAATAATTAACATAAAATAATATATCGATGAAAATTCAAATTTTATAATTTTAAAAAATCTAGGATTATCAAATAGAGCTTAGGAAAATGTGGAGTTTTTTCAAAGGTGAAATATTATTTTTAAAAATGAATACATTGATTTTGACCATAATTATTTAACATAAAGTAATATTTTATTAAAAATTCAAAATTAAAAATTTTAGAAATTCTAGCATTATGAACGAAAGGTTACAAAATTTTTTAAAGAATTTTTTAATTAAATTATTATTTTTAATAAATCATAAATAGTTTTTTTGAAATAATATTAATTATTAAAAATAATAAACTTTATCGAAAAATTAATAAAATTTTCAATATTCTGAAATGATATAATATTTTTATAAAATATAAAATTGAACTTTTAATGTAATAATTATTTTATATATAATAAACAATTCAAAACTCAATGAATGTTAGTTTAAAAATATGAGTATATGCATGATAATTAATTTCCAAAATTTTAAATTCATATAATTTATAAATAAGTGTACTAATTTTTTAAAATCATATATATGTATATATATATATATATCTTATATACGCTACTATGAGAGAGAAATATAAACTAATATATATATATATATGTGTGTGAATTTATTGATAAATATATATAAAACAATTATTAATGACAAAAATTGATTTTGTACAGTAAACAACATTTGTCTATACATAAATTAAATAGTATAATAAACAAATTATGTACTTAGCCAAATTGATTTGCGACAACCACATCTACTTACAAATATCTCACCTAACTAAACATATAGTAGCAATATATTTAAACAGATATGAAATTGTTCATTATAGGATCATAGAATATAATTTAATTACTGTAATATGAATACAAGTAACCAATTTAATGATGCCTTCAAATCCACATTGAAGCAATGACTTCTTTTCTTTTTACTGTTCTTGATTCGTTAGATTGCATGTTCGAAATCAACGAACTCTAACTATCAAATATTATTATTTTAATTTGAAATATATTTGAGAATTTTGGAGTGGAATGGGAGCTATGTTTTAACCAGGAATGAAAAAGGCAACATCGGCCTACAAGGTTAGTAATGTGTGTGTGTGTGTGTGTGTGTGTGTGTATAGGATTTTATTATAGAGAAACGCGGAAAACTTTTTTACCAATTCTCATTTTATCTCAACCCATTATCTCCAAGCCAATTCCCTATGTTTAAGCCACCCCTAGACCTTCCCAAGACCAAAATTTTTCAGCCCTAGTGATGAGCCTTAAACCCATTTAAGCCCATGCCAAAATACTATGCAATTAAATTTAATTTAATCGCTTGTCGATATTGTATATCGATCGATTATTTATAACTGTTGTAAATATATATAACATTATTTATTTCTCACATCAGATTCAAAATTTATATTTAATATTTCATAAATATTAATTAATTTAATTAATTTATAACAATTATAAACTAATTAAATCGTTCAGTCTTAAGGGAATTCATCATTTTGGCTATGCAACTCTTGGGTGTAAATTTGGTCAACGATTAACATCGAACTATTCTAATGTTAATGTTCACACGTCACTTAGCTAGTGGTGTGACATTATGGCCAAATTTATTGGTTACTCATTTTTGGTAAAATTTTAGTTTAGTAAGCGTTACCCAGTTGTGACTTTTGTTTACATCAATTCTCTTCATCAAAACTATATCACTTTGGCCTTATGTAATTAGGTAATGGTCGAAATTCCAAACTCATCCACATTCAACTTTATGGTCTATATACAAAGTTCTTAGTTAACCAATGACAATTATTATTGACCAAAATTCTTTGGCTAGAGACTTTGACTTTGAGTTGACTGTGGTACTAACCGCATATAACAGAGGAGACGAATCCCCTCTTGGATAGTGCTTCACTTCCAATACTTCCACTCGACCCAACTATAGTCACTCGATGGATGTCATTCCATGATTTGGCTATTGTGATAACCCGATTTGGAGTATTTGTTAATTGATAATTAATTGGGTTAATTAACAGAAATACTGATTTTTTTATCGATGGTTAAGGAAGAAAGAAATAAATCAAAAAATTAATATTCATACGTGGGAAAATAATTATTTGATAATCTCCTAATAGGATTATTTAAAATGGGCAAAACTTATTATCTCCAACATAAATTTAATAATATGTTTGTTTAAATTAATATATATATATATATATTTAACTTAATTTTAAATTGAAGTTTTAAATTGAATTTGAATTTGAAATTTGGATTTGAATTTGAAATTTAATATATATATATATATATATCTTGAAATTAGTTTGGATATAAAAGAATATACGAATAAAGTCCATTTAAAATAAGTTTTTTTTACATTAAAACAAAAGAATTTTTATTTATACAAATTTAGAAAGTATTTATTTAATGGTAAATAAATACAAAAGCTTTTAAATTAACATTTAAAAATGGATTAACTAATTTTATTTAGAATATAATTGGTATTTTTTTTTAAAAGTTTTATTTTTATGAAATTAAGAAAAGCATTTATTAGTTAAGAAATGTATTAATTAATTAGGAAATTTATTTCAAAGCTTTTAAGATCATTTAAAAATAATAAAAAAATGAATAAATATAAGTGTTTAATTTTGTAAACATATTGATAACATGTATTAAGAGTTAAATATTGGTATGTGACAAATGTAAACATTTTGGGCAAGTGTCATCCATTTTCTTTTCATTTTTCTTTAATTTAAATAATTCTAATTTTACACTGCATAAACTCTTACCTTCTTTCTTCAATTCGTTTTCTTATCATCTAATTTTTAAAAGCAACTAAACTCAAGCTAGAAAACTTCACCCGTAAAACTTCTTCAAACCAGAAAATCCCCACACAAACTCAAGTTCAAAATATTGTAACAAATTCCTATAGCAAATTCAATTTTCAATCAAAAGCAGCAATTCAAAGTATTCCAGTTTTAAAGAAATCAAGCAACTTCAAATTTTCAACCTGAAGCATCTTCAAGTTTACCAAGCTAAGCAGTTCAACCTCAAGTAAGGATCATCTCATGCATTCCCAAATAAAAAAAAACTGGAGTCTGTGTTCTCTGTTCAACAGCAAAAAGGTGAGTAAATTCTTCTTTAAAAACAGATTAAAAACCTATGAGTTTACCTGGAATTCTGTGATGATATATATAGTAATTTAGTTTGCGAATGTTTGTGAAGATGAATGCATGTGTGTATATAAGGATTACATGACTGTATATTACTGTGTTTATACAGTATGTTATGTGTGTTTATGGGCTTGATCACTAAATAAATTCTATATCTCACCATAAAATCAATATTAGATTTTGATTTGTGAATGAAAGATGTTTGAATTTGTGCAACATTTTTCCTAAAAAATAATTTCGAGAATTTTTATATTAGCAGTGATCTCAAAAACATGATGATATCAGTAAAGACCTTCACATATGTTAAAAGTCAATTAGGTTAATTTCAAATTCTGATTATATAAACTGATATGTTAAATAAAATGATGAATTTTGGTATTTGTATCTGGATTTTTAAGCCTGTATGCATTGTGTTTTTCTGAATTGATCAATTTGGGCTTTGTGGTCGATTGTAGTCGATCGGCAGTAAGGGGAGAGGCGAAATTAAGGCTGAAGGAGGATTGGATGTAGGGGGGGGAAAATGGTTATGGATTTTTCCAGTGGGCAAGGCGTCGGATTAGAGAAGAATTAGGGCTTAAGGACCGGTGAGTAACGACGACATTATCAGGGTTCGTGCGACATTGGTGAAGGAGTTTGTGACGCAGCTTGGGTTGGAGGGAAGTGGACTCAGGTGGGCGAGGTTCACGTCGGTGAAGGGTTTTAGCTGGTGGGTCGATTCCAGTTTCAATTGAAGTGCTCGTTTTCGATTCACGATGGGATCTTAATCTCTGGGTGATCGAGGTAGATGTAGAGGTCGATGTCGACATGTTGAAGACCAGAAGGATGGTCGGAGGCCTCAGAAATCGCCGTGCACGTGCACAAGATTGGGTTATATCTGATTTGCTCGATGGGTTTGGGAAGTCGATGATTTTCCCGGGTTTAGTTCGAGGATATCTCGTATTGTCTCGAAGCTGTATGGTTTTCGTGTTGCTCGGGTAGATGTTAGGAGTTTTTAGCGTTTTGGCTCGGGTATTGTTGTCGTGCTCGATTTTATTTTTTTTGAGTTTCCAGATTTATAAATTTTTAATGAGATAAAGTTTAAGTTTAAAGCAATCAAGATTTAGCTAATTAATTAATGTGACTAGTTTAAGATAATTAACTAGTTTAAATTAATCATTTGATGATTGATTAAGTATAATTACTTTGCGTAATTAATAAAGAAGAATAATTACTTAGTGAAAGTAATTAATAATTAATTACATGGTGTAATTAATTTAAGAATTGATTAATAAAGTTATTTGAAGTTAATTAAGTTATATAATTAATTAAGGATAATTAATTACTGATTGTGATTAATCAACGTGATTAATGAATAAAGATTAATTAAAGATTAATTATTAAATATGATTAATAATTAATTAATAAGTAATTAAGGGATCATTAATTAATGTAATTAATGATGTAATTAAGGATTGATTAATTAAAGGGTAATTAATCAATAATAAGTGATTATAAAGTAATTAATTAAATGTAATTAATTAAGGATTAATGTAATTAATTATAATTAATTAATCAATGAAATAATTAAAGTTTAATTACTGTAAATGGTTAAGAATAATTAATTTGTGTAATTAATTAAAGGCTAATTACTTATTGTAATTAGTGAATGATTAATCAAGGGTGATTAATTAAGATGAATACATAGAGGATGATTCATTGGTTTGTAATTAATTAATGGTTAAGTAAGCAAGATTTATAGTGATAAAAGTAATTAATTTAATTTATTTAAAATTAATTAAAGATGAAGTATGTAACGTCCCGCCTTTTCGCATGATTTAAACAGACACACATGCCAATTCAAACCATACGTAAGGGCGGATTGTTATGGGATAAATAAGAAAACAGAGAAGAAAGGAAACTAAACAGAATCTCACAGCGGAAGGATAAAATATAATAATCAAAATATACAATTGATGAAGCTGTTTTACAAAACCTTTGATTTTATCTATACAATACATATCAGAGTACACATACCATATAACAATGCAGCGGAACAAAATATGAGTGTAGTGGAATATAATTAATGATAATAATAAAAATCTCCGTCTTCGTCCTCCAGAGCTAAAGTCTTCGATCCTGAAATGCTCGGACCGACCCGAGCGAATTTGAAAAGACAAAAACACTCGAGTCAGAACTAAAAGATCTTATGTGAGTTAAATTAACCGAAATAGATATGAGTGCAGTAACTCAAGAGATGCTCGGGATTTGCATCTCCTAAGGATCCGTTAAACTATTTACTGTATAGTAAATTTCGATATTATAGTAGTGTCTAATTGTACAATAAACTTACTTTTTAATAGCGTTAAGGGGTTACCCATATAGCCCTTAACACAAAAAATGCCAATAGTCTATACAGTGCCTGCATATCTCCTGATCGAGAGACTACGAGAAGACACTCCATAGGTATGACACAAATAGAAACTCGTACAAGGCGTGATAGGGTAGGTGACACGGCACAACTAAGCAATGCCAGGGTAGATATACCAATTACGCTTTCGGGTCGGTGGTAACGCGTAGCGCGCAGCTACCGCCCACATTGAGCCACACCTCCAAATAAAATCAAAAGTGGCCACCGAATAAATCCAAGAGTCAAAGTATAATATCGAAGGGATGTGTCCAATCAAAGGTGCTACCTTATTAACCCGTCAATCGCTCCTGTTTTAGCCACCTTATGCCAACTCATGGAAGTTGGGCCCATGTATTTACCCTACAGGAAACGCCGCCACCAACCTACTTCATTCTGGAATCTCCACTGCGTACATGGTTGTTAAAGTGGTTTTCGGAGTTGGCAGAGAGTATGACAATTTCCGATCCCGGTCTCTTCAACTACCATACGTTATTATAACACCGCGGTCTTTCAAAATAATTTATACTTTTAAAACCAGAATATATTATCCATTTCAAAACCATATAAATATGATATCATTTCTTTTTAAACCAACTCATTTTGATATTATTTTTATAAAACCCAAATCAATAATATCATTTTTGTTTCAAATATATTTCTTTCCAAAATCATACTGCTTTAAAACTTATAATATCTGAAAACCAATATTTGAATTATAGCTTTCAAAACATAATACTTCGAAATTCATAGCTTTAAAACCATAACTTCTAATACTTAAGTGGTTTGGATATTCAACAGTATATAAAATAAAATAGTTGAATTTAAAATTTCTTTAAAAGTAAATAATTTCCACACCTTCACTTTTTTTTCACTTTAAATTCAATCTAAACCCATAACTTTTAGATTCACTTTTAGTTTAAATAAAACACTTCGATTTCAATATTTCATAACTTCGAGAATTTAATGAATTTCAAAACTAAGGTTGGAAATTTCAAAACAACAATTCATTTTCCTATTATTTAGTTTGAAAGGTTTATATGATAAATCCATAACCATTTAGAATAAACTAAATTTATTAACACTAAAATTTCCTTTCATTTATTTATACTAGAATTTTTTATTAAATCCAGTTATAATATCATACCTTAAAAATTTCCAATTTTAATAAGTTTACATCAACTTATGGAGTTAAATTTTCAAATAAGCTCAATTCAAATTAAATCTCCAATTTATCTATCAGTCTTAATTTATTTGAATCATTTATAACTCTATATATATACACCAGCACTTAACCTGTACTTAGAACATATAATATAGATTATCAAATTCCATTTTCAACTTATTCATTTTTATTTAACAGATTTATACATAGCTTAAATTCAAAATTTAGCTATATGTATATGTAAAATAATATTTATAAATATCAAAATTTTTATATTTATTAAACCGTATCATATCCAAACCATAAAATCATTTCAAAATTTATATATATATATATACCACGGTGCCTGTATATAATTCTCTATCCTATGGTCAAGTGATATGGATATTTATCATTTCAACCCGCAATTTAAAAATAAAAATGCGGTTGTATATCATTTCAAACCGCAATCCCGAATAAAATGAAATGCATGATGACTTGCAGATTTTAAAAATGATAGTACACATCATCCATTCATCCAATATCAAACATCCACCAATTTATTTCAATCATCATTAATTTAAACAACCATCAATATATAGCATATAAAATATAA
Organism: Allium cepa; assembly: GCA_030765085.1. Taxonomy (NCBI): domain Eukaryota; kingdom Viridiplantae; phylum Streptophyta; class Magnoliopsida; order Asparagales; family Amaryllidaceae; genus Allium; species Allium cepa. Next base: position 496,795,513 of record CM060944.1, on the reverse strand, counting down.
CATGAAATGAATAACAGTTATTTAACTAACAGTTTATATTCAAAATAAATTTAATATCTGTTTAACTAGCAGTTTATGCAAATAAATAAATTTAACTGTCAAATTTATATGCAATAATAAAATTAATTAACAGTTAAATTAAATAAATTCGATTTAACCGAGATGATGAATAAAACATGCCAAACAGTCATAAATGAATTTCTACTCATATCTAAAATCAATTTAACAAACATAAGAAATTTTAGAAGTTGTGAGTGAGTTAAAACACTCACCTTTTGAATTTAAATCGAATGTAAATCCGATTTAAACTCAATAATTCGACGGTCTCCAAATCTGTCCAAACCAGCTTCAATAGATCCGAAATTTAATTACGATCCTAACAAAAAAACGGCGCATGAAACGGAGTTCGTATGGAAAAGTTATCCGAGTTAATTTGATTGAAAAAAAATTAAAATTAAAACAAAACTTACCTAAATAACTAACCACGTATTTCTTCTTCTCAACACCAGACACGTGAACTCGGCCTCAAACCCTAACGCACACACGCTTTCCCAGGCTGCCGCCTCTGTTCCTTCATACGCGAATGCCACCGGCCCTCCACCGTGACCACACTCTAGCGCCAGAACGACGTGCTCGTCTCCCCCCATCGTTCGATCCTCGTGAACATAAAGCTGACCGCCACAACTTCTTCAAACCCTAACCAAATTTCCCCCAAATCCGACCGTCGAACCACCAGATCAACCACCTAGATGCGATGCACGCTCGACCCTCTCCAAAACCCAGAAACCAATTTCCGATCAGGTGACAAAAAATTTTGACGCAACGGATGGCCGAGAATAAACCAGGTTTTCTGGAATTTTTTTAATTCGATTTCAAAAACGAATTGCACCATTAAATTACGCTCGTTGAGAGCATTAACATATATTTTTTTGAGATTTTTCCGAGTCCTTTAATTTTTGACTTTGGATTTGATTTTTGAAATTGAACATGGATCTAGGGTTTCTAGCCATTGGAAGGAAAGAAGGAACTGATGAAATGAACGCACAAACAAATGAGAGTAGATGGATGTAGGGTTTATAACTGGGTTTATATAGGTAGGTTAGAAACTAGAGTATACGGATCCGATAAACAAACGTGCTGAACGATAATTGGCCCAAAAAGCCCGTTCTGACCCCGGAACGAAATTGGTTGAACCCATATATCGAAATAGGTATTTTAAAATATTCTGAACGCGATGGAAAAAGTTTCACGTCCAAATTCGCTCGTATGAAGAAGTTATGCTGAAATCAATATTTTCAAATTGATTTCAAATTGATTTTAATTAAATCGATTTCAAGGCCTTTCGCGTTCGTACGATCAAACGACAAGTCCGATCCCTACGAAATTTTAAACCCTACAATAATTCACTGTTACGGATTCGATGAAACTGGTTTCGTCGAAATCCGAGTCCGTGACAAAAATGGCTATTTTTATATAATTTAAATAAATTAAACAAATTGATTAAATCCAATTTTATATTTTAAATTCCAAAATTGACAATCTTATCATCTCTATATTACTCAAACATTTACAATGATTTTGACAAATTTAAATGTCCATATAGAGAAGATAAATTTATCAATTCCAAATGTTAATCTAACTTCTAATAATTAACTTCATTTAATTTACAAAATTATAAATAAAATCCTAAAATTCCATTTAGTTAAATAAATTAATTATTATTCCGTTCATAATTTCAAATCGAAGTGTCAACCATTGGATTTAAGATTATCACATAAATATTTCACGTTTTCAACTAAATTTCCAATTAACGTAAAATGTTATTATTAAATTTTAAATTAATTGCAATAAACCCAAATAAATACATAAAGCTTGATTCCTGTTTAAACATTTAACTCATTTGATTGCAATTAACCTCTTTATGGTAAATTAAATTCTGGCATATTAATAAAACTTTATTTCCATTCTTTATTCGCAAATCATCATATTTATGAAGAACATTTACGTTATTCTCCATTTATTACCTTAATTTATTTAATGTAACTCTTAATTTATATTTATTTCAATGATTTCCAAATCAATTGATTGAATTATATATATATGTATCACTAATAATAACTTGTGGTCACAACTCTTGATCACCTTTAAATAAGTTTATTATTTACAATCCAATAATCGCCACTCTATATATATACGAATTAATTAATTCAATATTTCCATTTCGTTTTCCTATACTAAATTTATTACTAAGTGTATTTACTCCATTCCAACAAGTTGGAATTTCATTCTTACTATAACAATCATTTCCCTATTCACTTTTATTAATAACCCACCATCATTGCATTTATTGTCTTTTATTGATTTAATCAAGTTACCCCATATTCCTTTAAATTCATACTAACGAAATATTCAATTACTATTCAATGCATATTTATTCATCAATCAATTCGGTATTTTCTTTTCTTTCCTTCTATTTGATAAATAACCTAGTATACATTTACATACATTCATTTCATTCCATTCATTTATGGGTATTGCATTGAAATTTAATTTATTAGCTAATACCAACATTATTACCATTAATTACAATTGGATTCCCAATTTTATTCAATACCCTGAATAAATAACATATATATTAATCAAATCCTTACATTTGTTTTTCTCATATTCCATTTAAAATCAAATCATAACATTAAATGATTTTAATGAACTGGAATTTCATTCAAGTCATAAATTATTAACTTGCACTAACATGATTCCTTAATTTATTCCAATTACCGTTTACACTCTTTTATTTCATTAAATCAATTTAATATTTTCATTAATTTCTCATATTAAATTTTTATATCCAGGTAAGAATCCTTTTTCTACTTAATTCAATTTGGATTTTATTCAAATTTCTATAAATAGGTTTTAAGTCACCATTTACATAATTTATTTTAGCCTTCATTTTAACATTTATTTATCCCCTTTATTGTTTCTACTAAAATAAATTACAAAAATCCTATTAAATAAACAAATTAAATTGTCGAAATATACGGGCCGTTACACTCTCCCCCACTCAAAACTTTTCGTCCCCGAAAAGGAAAAGAAGGGAAAAGAAGAAATAACAAAACAATATATCTTTCTTAATTAAATTTATAAACAAATAAGTTTACAAAATAAAATAATCTAACATAAAATATACCAATTTATAATCATTTAAATCCTTTATACATAAATTGTTAAAGTTTGTAAACGTTTTCAATTTTTTTCTAAGTCCAAAATTTACGGAAAATTTTGGCAGAGTCTCCTTTGTATAGAGAGGCTCGGAAGAAAATATAATATAAATATAACAATATACACAAATATTTTCCAAAATAATATATACCCCTACACGGGAAAATATATAAAATAGCGTATAAACCGAAATCCGAAAACGTACCTATTTATCGGACAATTTACGCTAAATTTATGGAACCAAAAGCAGTAGCAATTGCTTCCATAACCTGCATTTCACTTATAAAATCTAAAGGGTTAACAATTTATATAAAGTGAAATATTTAAGTTGTTTCAATCACTAACAACAAATCAATACAACAACCATCAATTTCAACAAACAGCATACACAACAATTACAAAACAACCATTCAATCAAACAAACAAGTAGTTATTCGGGTTCAAAACTTTTAAATTGTACGGAATGAAGAACAAATTACTAGCGCATCATTTACTCAACAGTCTTAGATAAAACTAAAAATATTATTCATTCACCCAAACCAATTTTAAAGTATCTTGCCCAAACAACCATCAATTAAACAACAACAATGCAGACAACAATCGACTTAGCCTATTATTAATTCCATCTCATATATTTTAATTTCTCTTTTTATTCATACCACATAAATTTTTATAATTTACATTTATATCTAACAAATTTTTTTAATTTCATTTACACATTCACTATTTGTTTCATTTGTTTTTACTTATTACTTACAATTATTCATTCCCACTAACTCAGGTCATGCCATTAACTACTATAATTATTCATCCATTTATTATTGCACGATCTCATTTATTTACACTTTAATTATTTAAGTTTATAATCATCTATTTGTCATACTTATGTGACGCCCCACCTCTATACCCATGCTAGCCAAGGACACTACAGGGTAATGCCGTCAACTAACACGGAGAATAAGGCTGGATAGGAGCGACCATCTATAGCCTTGCTCTAACTATCTATTGAATACATCGACAATAATCATACAAAGCAGATTGACATATCCAATGAATACTTAAAACAAAACCATAGGTGGTTGGAGGATCTATCAAAACAGAATATAACAACTCAAATGTAATATACATCACAGAACAGTAGATCATTATATACACATACACAGATACATAACAGAGTATACAAACTAAGACACGTCAAGTGGTATAGCAAACCACACTATACAGACGAATCAAAAGAATACATATATCAGAGTTACAATAAAAGGACTACACAAAAGCTTTAACAAAAAGGAACAAGCTGAATAGTCCATGCGGAAGCAAAATAGGCTAAGTCCACAAGCACCTAACCTGAAACATCTCGGTCTGACCCGAGTATAAAATACACGGGTCAGTCTAGCTAAACAAATCAGTTAGATAAACTGAACAACAATAAACCTGCAAGGTTACAAGGTATAACAAATATCTCTAAAAGAGATACCACAATCATCTAACAAAAGATGAATCATATGATAACAAAACAAGCCTCATATCATCGACAACATAGATAAACAAAGGATACAAATATCCCAAATCAAGCCAAAAAGGCAAATAAAAAATACCAATGAAGGTAACACAAGTTCCACAAGGTAATCGCTACATATCATGCGGCTCAAAAAGACCAACACCGAAGGGCGATACCTAGGGAATATACATATGAATAAAAACATCATAAAATTTGCTCGAGCTCAGTACTGTACAAACAAGGATCCATGAGCCCGAAGACTCCAAACCCAATATCACCCATGCGGCTCATAACGACCAACATCGGAAGCGATACTAAAGGGCACCCCAATATCACCCATGCGGCTCATAACGACCAACATCGGAAGCGATACTATAGGGCAATAAACCCGAAGGCACAAACCCGAAGGCAACAAACCGTAGTGGTGAAGGTCGAAGACCCAATACTGGACACCACTAACTGGCGGAATGTGTTATAACTCTCAAAAAGGAATCCGAAAAGTGGTAACGTGAGTCCCATAACCACTCGTTCGCACTAAACGGTTTACTATCCGTTAGTTAATTTCACACTCAAAGCAGTACAAAGTTCACCTCATATCATCGGTAAACCAAACCCGAAGGTCAAAACGATCAATTGAATAGGTCAGGGACTAATCGGAAGGATAAACGCACAGATTCATGGTCCGTGTTTTATCTAACCATTTAATCTCCTTTCCACTTCGCTCGAAGTGCGAAATTGTGCGCGTGTTTTAAATAGAATTTTTAAATCGGGGAAACGAACTTTTAATACGATTTGAAGAAATCATTTATAAAAAATCCATGAATGAATTCAAAAAGGAATCGTCAAGATCAAATATGCATAAACAACTAATTGGAATTAATATGCATTGATCAAATTTGGAAAACTAAGCGAACAAGGCAAATTGGAAAAAGACAATAGATTCAGACGTCTGAAAGAAGTGGTTCAGATGTCTGAATCTGGAAATTAATATGTTTTCCAGAACAGATTTCAGACGTCTGAATCCAAACTTTCAAACGTCTGAAATAGGCATTATTTTGTCTATTTCCTTTCTGGTCAAAATTAAGCACTTTCAGACGTCTGGAATATAAATTCAGACGTCTGAATCTGGGGACAAGAAACTTTCCTAGAACAATATTTAGACATCTGAAATTAGGGTTTCAGACGTCTGAAACCTGATGGTCAGGCATTTCCTGAACCTAGGCCATCTATGGCCAAACAAATCGAAAGCAATCAGATGCGTGTTAATTATGGGCTTACGTCAAATGACTACCCAACCTTAATGACCCACCCAAACACTCCGAACAACATAAACATCAACCATATAAGGTTTTACATAGATTTGGCTTCAAAAATCAATATTTGGCAATTTCACCAAAGCAATCCAAATCGAAAACAAGTGCATATGGACAAATGCTAGGAATTCATACCCAACATCAATGAAATCAAGAGAAGTAGATGTGAGTTCAAAACTCACCTTCTTACACCCAAACAAAGATATATATATATATATATATATATATATATATATAAGCATAGATGTGAGATAAAAATCTCACCTTATATCACAAAACAAAAAAAGAAGATGCTCAAACACAAGAAGGAGGCTAACTACTCTTCACTTCAACTCAACAAGCTTCAATCTAAGAATAAAACACATATTTTCCTAAGTTAGGTTTAGGAAATTTTGAGATTGAAGAGAGAAAGGGATAGAGAAGATTAAGAGGAGGCTTACCTATAGCTTCTCTTTGATTTTGGAGCAAGAATTCAATGTTGCAAGGAGAAACTAGGGCTTGCAATTTCTATTTCCCTTTCCCTTCCACCATTTTCAGTTTTTCTTAAGTTTAGAAGAGTGGAATGAGAGAATGGAGAGGAGAGGGACTGAGTTAGGTTATTAAACTAGCAAATTGGTTGAACCCAACCCAAACCCAACTAGAAAAAGTTGCAAAATACATCTGACTCTTACTCCAAGCATATCAAAGCTTATACTCAAAAAGATCGCAAACGCCATTTTGGAATCAATGGAAATGGTTTCGAGTTCCAATTCGGCCATTTGCAAAAAGTAACTTTTCGGACCAAAAATCCGACTAACGACGCTATATTTAAATAAAACATTTAAATATAAAATCGTTAAAAATGCGGGTTGTTACAGATCTCCCCTCCTTACAAAATTGCGTCTCCGCAATTCCTAGAGACGATACTTGTAACAACTACATACATACAATAGAAAAGAAAATAAGCTTGAGACGAAAAGATAAACTCACCGTTCCCAAGCAAAGATAGAAAACCCGGATAGGATCGCTCAGTAAACTCTCTGGTTTCCCAATTACAGTCATTGGGACTAGCGGACCATTGAACTTTAACGAGCGGCACGTCCTTGTTCCGATGGTGTCGCACCTCCGTGTCAAGTACGCGAATGGACTGCTGTACAATAGATAAGTTTGGTGAGATCTCAAGCTCAAGCAAATCAGGAGAATCAATAACAGATTCCGATTCCCGAAGACACTTCCGAAATTGCGAGACATGAAACACGTCATGAATGCCAGATAAATGTGCAGGAAGTGAAACTCTATAAGCCAAAGGGCCAATACGTTCAGTAATAGAAAATGGTCCTATATAGCGAGGAGCCAATTTGCCAGTCGTACTGAAACGCATAACCCCTTTCAAAGGAGAAACACGAATAAAAACAAGATCAACAATCGAGAACTCGAGAGGCTTCCTACGGCTATCCGTGTAGGATTTCTGGCGACTCTGTGCCTCTTTCATTCTCAACCGGATAAGATCAATCTTCTTAGAAGAATCATGAACAAAATCTGGAGCAAGAATAAGCTTCTCCCCAGATTCCAACCAACAAGAAGGTGATCGACATGGCCTTCCGTATAAGGCTTCGAAAGGAGCCATACCGATACTAGACTGAAAACTATTGTTGTAGGAGAACTCTACAAGTGGTAGGTGATCCTCCCAACTACCACCGAAATCAAAAATACAAATACAGAGAAGATCTTCCAAGATACAACTCACCCGTTCAGTCTGTCCGTCAGACTGCGGATGATAAGCTGTGCTGAAACTAAGCTTTGCTCCCAAAGCTTGCTGAAGACTCTTCCAAAAATGACTCGTGAATAAAGGATCACGATCACTCACAATAGAACTAGGAACATCGTGAAGTCTCACGATTTCCTTGATATATAACTTAGCCAAATGCGAAGCAGTCCTATTAGACTTAATAGGAACAAAATGAGCAGACTTGGTGAGGCGATCAACAATAACCCAAATGCTAGAATGGCCCGATCTCGAACGAGGTAGGCCGTCAATGAAATCCATAGAAATCTGATCCCATTTCCACAATGGAATCTCTAGAGGCTGAAGAAGACCAGAAGGACGCTGATGTTCGGCCTTAAAACGCTGACAAGTTATGCAATTACTCACATAACTCGCCACATCGCGCTTCTTGCCTTCCTAACAATAAAGACGACGCATATCGGCATACATCTTACTACTACCAGGATGAATGGTATACTTAGAACGATGACAGTCATCAAGAATGTCATGCCTAAGTGCAAAATCAGAAGGCACAAAAAGACGGTTCTTCTTGCGAAGACACCTATGAGAATCAATGCTGAAATCCCGCAATGCCTCTTCACAGGATCCAGACTCACAAAGCTGAATAAAATGCAACAAATCAGGATTACGCCGCTAGGCATCGGCAATACGATCCAATAAAATAGGTCGAGCTGCCAAACTAAATAATAGAATAGGAGAATCAGAAGATGAACCTCGATCACGAATTTCATAAAAAGATAGAGTCTCAAGAATATTCCATTCGGCGAGCATTATAGAAACAACAGCCGAATGTTTGCGACTAAGCGCATCAGCAACACGATTACCCTTACTAGGGGTATACTGGATATCAAAGTCATAGGAGGCAAGAAACTCGAGCCAACGCTGTTGTCTCATATTGAGTTCCTTCTGAGTGAACAAATACTTCAAAGATTTATGATCGATATAGAGAATGAAGCGCTCGCCAATAAATAGTGTCGCCAAATCTTCAAGGCAAAGACAATGGCGGCTAACTCAAGATCATGAGTGGCATAGCGAACTTCATTTGGACGCAGTTGCCAAGAAGCATAAGCAACTACCCGATCCTTCTGCATAAGAATAGCACCGAGACCACTACCACAAGCATCGGTGTAAACAACAAGATCATGATTCCCCTCGGGAACCACAAGAATAGGAGCATTAGTGAGAAGTTCCTTTAATGTCTGAAAGGAAGCTTCGCACTTGTCGGACCAAATAAAACGAATGCCTTTCCGAGTAAGGCTGGTGAGAGGAAGCACAACCCGGGAAAAATCCTTAATGAACCGACGGTAATAACCCACCAATCCAAGGAAACTAAGAATCTCATGAACATTCTCAGGCCTCTTCCAATTCTGGATGGCTTCGATCTTTGAGGGATCGACAGAAATGCCATCGGAAGATACAACATGGCCTAAGAACTTAACCTTATTCCCCCAAAAATGGCACTTGGAGAATTTGGCTTTAAGTTGATAATGACAGAGGGTACTCAAGACAATTCTCAAGTGATTAGCATGCTCGGCTTCAGACTTAGAATAAATAAGGATATCATCAATGAACACAAGGACGAACTTATCGAGATATTCCCGGAATACCCGATTCATGAGATCAACAAAGAAAGCAGGAGCCTTCGTCAAACCGAACGGCATAACGAGCCACTCAAAAGAACCATAACGAGTGCGGAAAGCTGTAAGAGGAATGCTATCCTCCGCGACTCGTAACTGATGAAAACCTGTGGCAAGTTCTAGCTGAGAAAAGACCTTAGCACCACTCAATAGATCGAACATATCATCGATCCTAGGAAATGGATACATATTCCTGATGGTTAACTCGTTAAGCTTGCGATAGTCAATGCAAAGCCTAAGAGTTCCATCGGACTTCTTCACGAAGATGACCGCGGATCCCCATGGAGAAAAATTGGACTGAATCAACTGCTTGGACTCATGCTCTAAAAGCTGCTTCTTGAGTTCCTCATTTTCCCTTATAGACATCCTCGTGGGAGGACGACTAACTGGCTGTGCGCCTGGAATGAGATCAATGCGGAACTCAATTGCCCGCTTTGGTGGCAAACCCGAGACAAGCTCAAAAACATCAGAAAAGTCACAAGCAATAGGAATACGAGATATATCATCATCATCTCGTGAATCCAGAGAATATAAAGCCATTTCGGAATTATCCACATCCGAAGAATAAGAGATAGCTGAGTAGGCGAATCCGGATGTCGAAGATATAAAATTCTCTCCGAACAAATAATCCTGGCATCATAACTTACTAGCCAGTCCATACCGAAAATCAAATCAAATCCCAGACAAGAAATAACGTGCAGATTCACACGAAAAGAAAAGCCACATAGAACAATCTCAATATCACCACAAAGCAGGCTAAGGGTCGCGGATCCCCCAATAGGATTCGCAATCCTTAAAGAAGTAACCAAACAAGAAACATCCAAAATAAATCATCAACGAGCTTTTTCGATACGAAAGAATGTGATGCACTCGTATCGAAAAGAACTCGTATACTATGATCATGAAATAAAATAGAACCTTCCAAAATAGATGGAGATATACCTTTGGGCCGAGAGGGACCTTCAGAAGCCTTAGCAGCATAAAGCTTGCTAGACTTGGCACCAGCCGGAACAGTAGGGCAAGCTGAAACATGATGACCTTCCTTCTTGCAATAGCGGCAAAAGAGAGGCTTATGACAAGCTCGAATAATATGATCAGGAGAACCACAATTGAAACACTTCCGAATGAAAGGTGTTCCAACAGACTGAGGCTGAGAGCTAGAACCACCAGTCTTCTTCTTCTTAGAAGGAAAAGGCTTCTTCTGAAATGGAAACTGCTTCTTGTTGGGGTTCTTGGAAACCTCAACATCAACATCACTATCACACTCCTTCTCGACGGTCTCGAGATGAAGCGCCGAATCAACCAACTCCTCAAAAGAAAGCTTAAGCTGGAGCAACAAAGACTTCTTAAGATATTTCTTAAGACCAGAGACAAACTTTAAATTCTTCTTATAAGAAGTTCTAATGAATTCAAGACCATACTTAGATAAAGCCTTGAATGATGCAACATACTCAGAAACATTTCCCTTGTTTCAACTCAAGGAAGCGACGGGTCAATAAAACTTTTTCAGATTCAGGAACGAACTTGAGTTCAAATCGCTCCTGAAACTGAGTCCAAGAGAGAGTAGACTCATCAATTTCGGCTATAAGAAGCTCATACCAATCAAGAGCACGCTCTTGTAATAAGATAGAAGTTACAAGAACTCTATCATGGTCAGAAAGATCCATACGAGAGAAGATACGCTCGGATATGCGAAACCAAGCTTGGACTTCAAGAACGGACTCGGAGCCTTTAAACGACTTTCCTCCAAGATGAGCAAAATCACTGCACTGGCGTGCAAAGGCAGACTTGCGAGGTGGAGAAATTCGAGGAGGAACTGGAGGCTGAGTGCTCCTAAACAATTCCAAAAACTGATCGGCAGACATATAAACGCCATCCGGATGTGAGCCACTGGATTGCCCAGCATCCGAACGTCGTCCCTTGCCTCTTCCAGCCATACGCTGAAAGTATGTTAAGAACAAGATTAATCACAAGGTAGATACTTCAATACGGAATACTATGGAATAAAATGCATTCCTAGACGTATTCCCCAAATTCTATCAAACCTTTGATAGAAGAAGGAATAGAAAGACACGATGATTCAAAGATTTGTATCACTTATACACTTTGATGTATCGTAATATGTGCATCTATTCTGTGTTTATCATACCTTGTCCGTAACTCAGATCTGATGCCATGCTGTGACGCCCCACCTCTATACCCATGCTAGCCAAGGACACTACAGGGTTATGCCGTCAACTAACACGGAGAATAAGGCTGGATAGGAGCGACCATCTATAGCCTTGCTCTAACTATCTATTGAATACATCGACAATAATCATACAAAGTAGATCGACATATCCAATGAATACTTAAAACAAAACCATAGGTGGTTGGAGGATCTATCAGAACAGAATATAACAACTCAAATGTAATATACATCACAGAACAGTAGATCATTATATACACATATACAGATACATAACAGAGTATACAAACTAATACATGTCAAGTGCTATAGCAAACCACAATATACAGACGAATCAAAAGAATACATATATCAGAGTTACAATAAAAGGACTACACAAAAAGCTTTAACAAAAAGGAACAAGCTGAATAGTCCATGCGGAAGCAAAATAGGCTAAATCCACAAGCACCTAACCTGAAACATCTCGGTCTGACCCGAGTATAAAATACACGGGTCAGTCTAGCTAAACAAATCAGTTAGATAAACTGAACAACAATAAACCTGCAAGGTTACAAGGTATAACAAATATCTCTAAAAGAGATACCACAATCATCTAACAAAAGATGAATCATATGATAACAAAACAAGCCTCATATCATCGGCAACATAGATAAACAAAGGATACAAATATCCCAAATCAAGCCAAAAAGGCAAATAACAAATACCAATGAAGGTACCACAAGTTCCACAAGGTAATCGCTACATATCATGCGGCTCAAAAAGACCAACACCGAAGGGCGATACCTAGGGAATATACATATGAATAAAAACATCATAAAATTTGCTCGAGCTTAGTACTATACAAACAAGGATCCATGAGCCCGAAGACTCCAAACCCAATATCACCCATGCGGCTCATAACGACCAACATCAGAAGCGATACTAAAGGGCACCCCAATATCACCCATGCGGCTCATAACGACCAACATCGGAAGCGATACTATAGGGCAACAAACCCGAATGCACAAACCCGAAGGCACAAACCCGAAGGCACAAACCCGAAGGCAACATACCCGAAGGCATCATACCCGAAGGCAACAAACCGTAGTGCTGAAGGTCGAAGACCCAGTACTGGACACCACTAACTGGCGGAATGTGTCATAACTCTCAAAAAGGAATCCGAAAAGTGGTAACGTGAGTCCCATAACCACTCGTTCGAACTAAACGATTTACTATCCGTTAGTTACTTTCACACTCAAAGCAGTACAAAGTTCACCTCATATCATCGGTAAACCAAATCCGAAGGTCAAAACGATCAATTGAATAGGTCGGGGACTAATCGGAAGGATAAACGCATAGATTCATGGTCCGTGTTGTATCTAACCATTTAATCTCCTTTCCACTTCGCTCGAAGTGCGAAATTGTGCGTGTGTTTTAAATAGAATTTTTAAATCGGAGAAACGAACTTTTAATACGATTTGAAGAAATCATTTATAAAAACCCGTGAATGAATTCAAAAAGGAATCGTCAAGATCCAATATGCATAAAAAACTAATTGGAATTAATATGCATTGATCAAATTTGGAAAACTAAGCGAACAAGGAAAATTGGAAAAAGGCAATAGATTCAAACGTCTAAAAGAAGTGGTTCAGACGTTTGAATCTGGAAATTAATATGTTTTCCAGAACAGATTTCAGACGTATGAATCCAAACTATCAGACATCTGAAATAGGCATTATTTTTCCTATTTCCTTTCTGGTCGAAATTAAGCACTTTTAGACGTCTGGAATATAAATTCAGACGTCTGAATCTGGGGATAAGAAACTTCCCCAGAACAATATTCAGACGTCTGAAATTAGGGTTTCAAACGTCTAAAACCTGATAGTCAGGCATTTCCTGAACCTAGGCCATTTATGGCCAAACAAATCGAAAGCAATCAGATGCGTGTTAATTATGGGCTTACGTCAAACGACTACCCAACCTTAACGACCCACCCAAACACTCCGAACAACATAAACATCAACCATATAAGGTTTTCCATAGATTTGGCTTCAAAAATCAATATTTGGCAATTTCACCAAAGCAATCCAAATCGAAAACAAGTGCATATGAACAAATGCTAGGAATTCGTACCCAACATCAATGAAATCAAGAGAAGTAGATGTGAGTTCAAAACTCACCTTCTTACACCCAAACAAAGATACATACATACATACATACATATATATATATATATATATATATGTATGTATGTATGTATGTATAAGCATAGATGTGAGATAAAAATCTCACCTTATATCATAAAACAAAAAAAGAAGATGCTCAAACACAAGAAGGAAACTAACAACTCTTCACTTCAACTCAACAAGCTTCAATCTAAGAATAAAACACATATTTTGCTAAGTTAGGTTTAGGAAATTCTAAGATTGAAGAGAGAAAGAGATAGAGAAGATTAAGAGGAGGCTTACCTATAACTTCTCTTTGATTTTGGAGCAAGAATTCAATGTTGCAAGGAGAAACTAGGGCTTGCAATTTCTATTTCCCTTTCCCTTCCACCATTTTCAGTTTTCCTTAAGTTTAGAAGAGTGGAATGAGAGAATGGAGAGGAGAGGGGCTGAGTTAGGTTATTAAACTAACAAATTGGTTGAACCCAACCCAAACCCAACTAGAAGAAGTTGCAAAATTCATCTTACTCCAAGCATATCAAAGCTTATACTCAAAAAGATCGCAAACGCCATTTTGGAATCAATGGAAATGGTTTCGTGTTCCAATTCGGCCATTTGCAAAAAGTAACTTTTTGGACCAAAAATCCGACTAACGACGCTATATTTAAATAAAATATTTAAATATAAAATCGTTAAATATGTGGGTTGTTACAACTTACCTTTAATTATATTCACTTGGTAAAATTTCGATTATAACTTAAGTTCATAACATTAAATTCTCATTTAATAGCCAACTCATTGGATACTTCATTACCTACTTTCACTTGTACAAATTCTATTACATTTCTTATTAAACATTTCAACTTTTTATATTTGGTAAGTTATATATATGTTTTTAAAGAATGTAATTGAAAGTTATGCAAGTTTTCCCATTTCTTTTAAGTAATTCATTGTTCAATAAATTTTTACCCTTTCCTTATAAGTTATAATTTCAACTTCCTTTTTATCTCTTTTATAACTTAGCCTTAAATCTCTTACCTAAATTAGTGGTTTCAATCATTAATTACTTACCTTTCATTTCACTACAATAATTGAAACAATTAATTAATGGAAATTTAAGGATTTAATACCGGGTTAAATTTCAATTTATTTTAAAATAATAGATAAATATATTCTTACCACTTATATATCTTAAATTATATTTAAAACAATTCAAAATTTATATTTTTCAAAAATGAATCTGTAGTAAAACTACTACAGTGGCCTTCCCCCTTCGAAACTCGAAAATGAAAGTCGATGATGCGGCCACCATCACCGAAATTATTTTCCAGCGACAGAGAGGAAAGTACAAAACTTTTTTTCTCAAAAATCCTTTTTAAAACAATTCTTTCGAATTACATTGAAATATTTATATCAGAAAGTCCTTATAAACAATATTATTATATTCCAAATTTATTCGAAAGAAATTTCAAAACCCTGGAACTTAAGTTCTAAATTTCCAAATTTCATTTATTTTATTTTAAATCTTATTCCGATTATTATATATAAATTTCATTCCTAACCACCAATATATTGCAACCAAATATAATATCATATGAAATTTTTTATTTTAAATATAGAAAATATAATAGGCAAAATTATTTCATTCACCTATATTAAAACAAATATTATGTCGGTCTGTCCTATTAAGTGTTTAAAAATCCCTATTGATGTCATAGCGTCCCATGCATCAACCAGAATTTATAAATACAAAACGGAATGGATTAACACAATATCAAAACCTTTTTATAACACTAACAAATACGTTCTCTCATATATATACACTTAGCGACCCCCATAGGGTATTACTACCCTATTAATAAAGAGTCAGACCCCACAAAGCTAAGGTTTATCGCTAAACCAAAGCTCTGATACCAGATGTAACGTCCCGCCTTTTCGCACGATTTAAACAGACACACATGCTAATTCAAACCATACGTAAGGGCGGATTGTTATGGGATAAATAAGAAAACAGGGAAGAAAGGAAACTAAACAGAATCTCACAGCGGAAGGATAAAATATAATAATCAAAATATACAGTTCATGAAGTTGTTTTACAAAACCTTTGATTTTATCTATACAATACAGATCAGAGTACACATACCATATAACAATGCAGCGGAACAATATGAGTGTAGTGGAATATAATTAACAATAAAAATAAAAATCTCCGTCTTCGTCCTCCAAAGCTAAAATCTTCGATCCTGAAACGCTCGTACTGACCCGAGCGAATTTGAAAAGACAATAACACTCGAGTCAGAACTAAAAGATCTTATGTGAGTTAAATTAACCGAAATAGATATGAGTGCAGTAACTCAAGAGATGCTCGGGATTTGCATCTCCTAAGGAACCGTTAAACTATTTACTATATAGTATATTTCGCTATTATAATAGTGTCTAATTGTAAAATAAACTTACTTTTTAATAGCGTTAAGGGGTTACCCATATAGCCCTTAACACAAATAATGCCAATAGTCTATACAGTGCCTGCATATCTCCTGATCGGGAGACTACGAGAAGACACTCCATAGGTACGACACAAATAGAAACTCGTACAAGGCGCGATAGGGTAGGTGACACGGCACAACTAGGCAATGCCAGGGTAGATATACCAATTACGCTTCCGGGTCGGTGGTAACTCGTAGCGCGCTGCTACCGCCTACCTCGAGCCACACCCCCAAATAAAATTAAAAGTGGCCACCGAATCAATCCAAGAGTCAAAGTATACTATCGAAGGGATGTGTCCGATCAAAGGTGCTACCTTATTAACCCGTCAATCGCTCCTGTTTTAGCCACCTTATGCCAACTCACGGGAGTTGGGTCCACGTATTTACCTTACAGGAAACGCCGCCACCAACCTACTTCATTCTGGAATCTACACCGCATACACGGTTGTTAAAGTGGTTTTCGGAGTTGGCAGAGAGTATGACAATTTTCGATCCCGGTCTCTTCAACAACCAAAAGTTATTATAACACCGCGGTCTTTCAAAATAGTTTATACTTTTAAAACCAGAATATAATATCCATTTCAAAACCATATAAATATGATATCATTTCTTTCTAAAACCAACTCATTTTGATATTATTTTTATAAAACCCAAATCAATAATATCATTTTTATTTCAAATATATCTTTCCAAAATCATACTGCTTTAAAAATTATAATATCTGGTAACCAATATTTGAATTATAGCTTTCAAAACATAATACTTCGAAATTCATAACTTTAAAACCATAACTTCTAATACTTAAGTGGTTTGGATATTCAACAGTATATAAAATAAAATAGTTGAATTTAAAATTTCTTTAAAAGTAAATAATTTCCACACCTTCATTTTTTTTCCACTTTAAATTCATTCTAAACCCACAACATTTAGATTCACTTTCAGTTTAAATAAAATACTTCGATTTCAATATTTCAAAACTTCGAGAATTTAATGAATTTCAAAACTAAGGTTGGAAATTTCAAAACAAAATTCATTTTCCTATTATTTAGCTTGAAAGGTTTATATGATAAATCCATAACCATTTAGAATAAACTAAATTTATTAACACTAAAATTTCCTTTCATTTATTTATACTAGAATTTTTTATTAAATCCAGTTATAATATCATACCTTAAAAATTTCCAATTTTAATAAGTTTACATCAACTTATGGAGTTAAATTTTCAAATAAGCTCAATTCAAATTAAATCTCCAATTTATCTTTCAATCTTAATTTATTTGAATCATTTATAACTATATATATATACACCAGCACTTAACCTGTACTTAGAACATATAATATAGATTATCAAATTCCATTTTCAACTTATTCATTTTTATTTTACAGATTTATACATAGATTAAATTCAAAATTTAGCTATATGTATATATAAAATAATATTTATAAAATATCAAAATTTTTATATTTATTAAACCGTATCATATCTAAACCATAAAATCATTTCAAAATTTTAATATATATATACCGCGGTGCCTGTATATAATTCTCTGTCCTATGGTCAAGTGATACAGATATTTATCATTTCAACCCGCAATTTAAAAATAAAAATGCGGTTGTATATCATTTCAAACCGCAATCCCAAATAAAATGAAATGCATGATGACTTGCAGATTTTAAAAATTATAGTACACATCATCCATTCATCCAATATCAAACATCCACCAATTTATTTCAATCATCATTAATTTAAACAACCATCAATATATAGCATATAAAATATAACAGGAAATGAATAACAGTCATTTGGCTAACAGTTTATATTCAAAATAAATTTAATAACTGTTTAACTAGCAGTTTATGCAAATAAATATATTTAACTGTCAAATTTATATGCAATAATAAAATTAATTAACAGTTAAATTAAATAAATGCGATTTAACTGAGATGATGAATAAAACATGCCAAACAGTCATAAATGAATTTCTACTCATATCTAAAATCAATTTAACAAACATAAGAAATTTTAGAAGTTGTGAGTGAGTTAAAACACTCACTTTTTGAATTTAAATCCAATGTAAATCCGATTTAAACTCAAAAATTCGACGGTCTCCAAATCTGTCCAAACCAGCTTCAATAGATCCGGAATTTAATTACGATCCCAACAAAAAAAACGGCGCATGAAACGGAGTTCGTATAAAAAAGTTATCCGAGTTAATTTGATTGAAAACAAATTAAAATTAAAACAAAACTTACCTAAATAACTAACCACGTCATTCTTCTTCTCAACACCAGACACGTGAACTCGGCCACAAACCCTAACGCACGCATGCTTGCCCAGGCGGCCGCCTCTGTTCCTTCATACGCGAACGCCACCGGCCCTCCACCGCGGCCACACTCTAGCGCCAGAACGACTTGCTCGTCTCCCCCCATTGTTCGATCCTCGTGAACATAAAGCCGACCGCCACAACTTCTTCAAACCCTAACCAATTTTCCCCCAAATCTGACCGTCGAACCACCAGATCAACCACCTAGATGCGATGCACGCTCGACCCTCTCCAAAACCCAGAAACCAATTTTCGATCAGGCGACCAAAAATTTCGACCCAACGGATGGCCGAGAATAAACCAGAGTTTTCTGGAAATTTTTTAATTCGATTTCCATACATTCATAATAACTTGTGGTCACAACTCTTGATCACCATTAAATAAGTTTATTATTTACAATCCAATAATCGCCACTCTATATATATATGAATTAATTAATTCAATATTTCCATTTCGTTTTCCTATACTAAGTTTATTACTAAGTGTATTTACTCCATTCCAACAAGTTGGAATTCCATTCTTACTATAACAATCATTTCCCTATTCACTTTTATTAATAACCCACCATCATTGCATTTATTGTCTTTTATTGATTTAATCAAATTACCCCATATTCCTTTAAATTCATACTAACGAAATATTCAATTACTATTCAATGCATATTTATTCATCAGTCAATTCGGTATTTACTTTTCTTTCCTTCTATTTGATAAATAACCTAGTATACATTTACATACATTCATTTCATTCCATTCATTTATGGGTATTGCATTGAAATTTAATTTATTAGCTAATACCAACATTATTACCATTAATTACCATTGGATTCCCAATTTTATTCAATACCCTGAATAAATAACATATATATTAATCAAATCGTTACATTTGTTTTTCTCATATTCCATTTAAAATCAAATCATAACATTAAATGATTTTAATGAATTGGAATTTCAGTCAAGTCATAAATTATTAACTTGCACTAACATGATTCCTTAATTTATTCCAATTACCGCTTACACTCTTTTATTGCATTAAATCAATTTAATATTTTCATTAATTTCTCATATTAAATTTTTATATCCAGGTAAGAATCCTTTTTCTAATTAATTCAATTTGGATTTTATTCAAATTTCTATAAATAGGTTTTAAGTCACCATTTACATAATTTATTTTAGCCTTCATTTTAACATTTATTTATCCCCTTTATTGTTTCTACTAAAATAAATTACAAAAATCCTATTAAATAAACAAATTAAATCGTCGAAATATACGGGTCGTTACAAAGTAATTAATTTAATTCATTTTAAATTAATTATAGATGGTGTGATTAATAGATCTTTGCTTATGGATGGCTGGATGTTATTGAATGCCTTGAATTGTTTATCTCGGATATGAGCTACGTGTTGATTTGTGATATTAGGTGCTTTGGTTGAATGGTGATGATATGATGTATCTATCTGTGAGATTATATAGATTAATTAATTAAAGGGAATCACTTAATTATGAATTAATTAAGTATAATTACTTGGTAGAGTAATTAATGGATAATTACTGGATGTAATTAATTAAAGGGGGAATTTCTTAATGAAGTAATTATAGGATAATTACTTAACGGAAGTAATTAAGGGTTAATTACTAGTGTAATTAATTTAGTTAATTAACTAATGTGATTAATTAATTAATGAATGTGATTAACTTAATATTAATTACTGAATGTAATTAATTAAAAGTGTGATTAATTAATGAAGTAATTAATTAAGAATTATTAATTAATGTAATTAATTACTAATTACTTAATGAAGTAATTAAGGATAAATTTATTAGTGTAGTTAATCAAAGGATTAATATAATTAATTAAGGAGTTAATTAATTAAGATAAGTAATTACAAGATGCTTAATTAATTTTTATGGTTAATTAAGGCTAATTAATGAGTGTGGTTAATGCCTTGAATTGGTTGATATCTCTGATATGAAATGTTTTGTGATATGATATGTTTTGGGTGGCCAGTGATAATGTGATTATCTATTGATGATAAATTGCTGTGTAAAAAATGATATCTTGTATTTAAAGTTGAATTGTATTTCACTTGGATAACGTGGGTTAAGATGGTATTGAATTCGAAGAGACCGGGGCCGGGTATCAATAAATACCCGAACCCACTTTCATTTGTAATCTCTAATAAATCTATATTGATTTGACATGTGAAATCAATAGGCTGGAATGGAATAATATGGTCCTTTGAAACTAAGTATGGGTACTTAGGGATTGACTTGTGAAATAAGTGTTGAGCATAACAAGTAATTTAGTGCATGGTAAAGTTATATATATATATATATATCTGCTATATAAGATAAATCTCCCATTGTTGAATCTTTTGCCAGAAGAAAAGGGTTTTTGAAAGTATTTGAAGTATATAAAGGGAATTTATACAAGTTTAAAATGATCCAAAGATTTTCAAGATTATATATATATATATACATATAAAGGATTTCATGAGAATGATTTTTGGAAAAAGGGTTTTGGGAACCTATGGATTTGGAAAAGGCTTTTGATTTTTGGGACAATCAATTTTGGAAATTGGAAAAGCCTAGTTTGAGAATTATCGATTTTGAGAAAGGAGATTTATACGAGATTCATACTAGTTGTATGATTTGGAAGATACTATAAGAGTATAGTATAAAGTGTTTTGAGATTGACTCTGAGGAAAAGGCGCTCCCTTGAAATGAACTTCTCAGGAATGCCACAGGGTGGTACTGCCTTGAACCCTAAGGGGGGTTCTAAATTTGATCCTGTAAGGAGTCTGGACAAACTAGCTCTTGAGGATTATGTGTAGTGTGTAGCGAAAGTCGAGGGCGCTGATGCATACAGAGGCATTAAGGTTATGCTGTGACGACAGTGTAACTCGTTGTCACTACCATCTTGTAACAACCCGGGGTTTTGCCCAATTTATAATCATCATTAAACAATTATTGAGCTAGCTAATCGCTAATTGATGTTTTCAATCAAGTGAAAATCCTTTTGTAATTCATCTAAAAATGGGTTAAGCGTTGTTGGGCTTTAAATATTGAATATTGGCCCATGGGTTTTCATACCGTGTTATCTCGTGTATTACCCGTTCCCCCCTTTTACCCTTTTCATTCGTAACCCTAAAACAAAAAGAAGCGAAAAAAAATGGCGGCTTGTAACAACCCTATATTTTGTAATTATTTTATTGTATATTTTAATTATTTTTAATGTAAGATTTTGATTTAAAAACTTATTTTACTTATTTGGAATGATTAAATTTTATTATTTAAATATAAATCTTGATTTTATATGAGCTATAATTCCAAACTTGTGTAAGTTGAATATTTGCCTGAAATGCTGATTTTGGTCAAAATAGTCAAACTGTGACTTTCAACTTAAAATTTTAAAAGTTTAAAATTTTAATTTTTTCTTTTATTATGAAAGTATATAAAATTCTAAGAACACCACTTTTTGTTTCGTTGAAATCGGATGTAAATTGTGAAAGTTATACCCTTTACAATATTGTGCGTATATAGGGTTATTTAACAATGACTATTTTAAATTGTATAAATTACTTCTTCTTTGTTATATTTTATTTTAATATGTGATAATATGTTATATTATGTATATTTTGACTTTTAAGTATTTTTAAAATGGTAATATAATTTTTCTAAAGTTTATTTGAATTTATTTCAATTTATAAAGCCTAGTTGGTATTTACTGCATTTTTCTTTATATAACTTTCTATTTAATAAAAATTAAATTATTATTTTACCTTGAAACTGTTTTAAAACCATCTTTAATTCAAATTTTGTGTTATAATACTTTTTTTTGTGAAGTGATAAATTTTCCAAAGTCATTGGAGATTTTCTTGTAATTTTTATGTCAGGGTTGCTATTTTTAAGCAATTTCTTATTTCCTTTTTCTATTTTACTTAAAATAAATTATTTATTTTATTTTATTCTTACTTAGTTTCGGTTTTAAATAACATTTCTGAGTTTATTTTGTTTTTATAAAATTAAAAAGAAAAGGAAATGCAAAAGGTTTAGAAAGTTAAGAGATCTTAAAAGCCTGAAACGTAAAGACGTTTTATCCGTTTCTTTTTGCAATTAATACATCAATTTATCTTAGCCATTCCTTTCCTCATCCTTTGCAGCCGACTCCCTCATATTATTCATGAATTTTCAAGCTCCAAAACCCTAAAAATCATGGCCTCCATCTTGAGAAAAAATCTGGTAATGGCTACATCTTTTTTTCTACCTTTTTCTTCTCATTTTCTATGTATTTTGCCTAGTTTTCTATGCTTTCTGGATTGGCCTCTACCACCCACCATCACCACCATACTCTCCGACATCCCCTACCACTCTTCCTTGGCATCATCTCCAGCCATCATTTCAGATCCATCCATGGCCACACCTCCCTTGGTGACAAAACTCCACAAAATTGCAAATAATGTCCAAAACAATGCACTAGCCACCACTATTACTTCACCACCTTCATACTTCACCATGGCCACCACCTCTAGCCACAACCACCACCTTGCTACCACCACTACACTTCATCTTAGCCTCTGTCTAGATCTGAAATTGACATGACCAAGACTCCATGAACCAAAACTCCACAAAAATAATGCATAAAGCCTTGAAACATTCATGATAGCCACCTTATCACTTCATATCTTCATCCACCACCTTGGCCACCACCATAGGCCGCTACCACCACCTTTTCCATACCTCCCCACACCCCTCCATCTACTGTCCAAACCTGTACAAGTATGACCAAGCCCCACTTGACCCAAGGCCGAGCCTTGTTGTGCTCAAAAACTTCATATATGTTGCCGTGACCAATTGTATGCTTCATGTTATAACCCTACCACTCCATACTCCTTCTAGCCGTGAGTTATGGTGCCAAACCTAAGCTATATCATCATCATGGCTGAACCCAAGAACCTCCTAGGCCAAGCATTTGAATGGTTAAAGCAAGGTCAAGTAATCTATTCCTTTGTTGCTTCGTATTTTCATTGTTTCAACATTGTTTTGCGTTGAATATTTATGTGTATATTGTCTTGTTTTGGTTATTGTTTACAAGACAAATATCAAGGCTCTCCATTCATTCAAATCAAAAGTCATGCTATGTCTTGCTTGTCGTGCTTTTGGAATCGCACTTGTGTTTGTTGTTTTGGTCTTCAGCTTGAAAAAGTGAGTCTTTCTCACTCTGACATTTATACTTATGAAAAGTGGATTGATGACAAGTGTTTAGTAATATAAAATGTTTATGCAAGTTAATGATGATCATATGATATGCTATGCCATGTTATTACCATATTATTACCATGTTAAAACTATTAATTTTCACCTGACATCTGATATATGACTGTATATTGTGATATTGACCTTGTGTATATTATTTTTGTATATGATCACACTGCAAGTTCCCTGTTAGAAAAAAAATGTTATGGGCTGAAATGATAGGCCTGAATGGTTTTAAATTTTTCATTTTGACTTCGGATTGCGGGTTTGAAATGATAAAACCCAGATTTTCTTTGTAAATTATGGGTTGAAATGATATATTACCCATATCACTTTACCTAGCGTAGAAAATTATATACAGGCCCGTACTTAAAATATGTTTTTCTAAAATTTTAAATATTTTAGAAATTTCATTATTATAATATTTTGATTTTAAATTTAATAAAAAAAAGGATTTTTGTAAATTATTATTGATTTTCTGAATAATTGTAAGTGAAATGAATTAATGAAAAAGTTAGAAATTTTGAACGTAAGTTATTTTGGAAATTTTGATTTAATTATAATTGGAAATTTAATTGAATATGAAAATATGATAAATTTATGATAATTTGAATTTAAATGAATTTAAGGTGATTTTTATATCATATCAATGATTTTAATAAAGTTGAAATGTGAAATGAATGAATATTGTAAGTTGAAATTTTGAAATACAACTGAAACTGGAAATTTATGAAATTGACGTAAAGGTGAACTTTTAGTTAAGTAAATAAAAATAAAACTAAGTTATATTTGAGAATTTGAACTTAAGTGTTAAGTTGATATTTAATGTAATGGATTTTAAAAATTCAACATTGCATTTTAATAAGTGAATTATTATTAAATCTTGATTTTTGAATGGAAATTTAACTTTATAAAATCATGAACTTGAGGAAAATTAAATGATGTTATAAATGTGAAAATGTATGATTTTATAAGTTAAAATGTTTTTAATAAAAATATAATTGGTTGAGAAATTTTATTGAATATTTGAAGTTAATTGACTGCATTTTTTTGAAATGCTATTAATTACAATGTAAATGATATTACAGCATTTGTAAACGCTGTAGTTGATGATAATGAACTAAAAAGCTAAGTTGAATTAAAAGCTATTATAGCAATCTTTGTAAGTGCTATAATTTTTGAATTTAACTAAGTTATTCGAATTTAAGTAAACCTATTATAACATTTTAAAATGTTGTCTTTTGTTAAATTGAACTGTTTTGAATGTAACTTTCCGTATAAGTTTTCTAAATGATGCGAAAAGTGAATTTTCACGGTTTTGATAAACTTAAGTGAATAAATAAACTTTGGAATTTGAAATTTTTGGAAATTTAATAATTTAATTATTAAACATAATAAGTTCATTGAAATGATAAAAAAGAATTTTTGGAATATAAACTGTTTTGAAATATGAATTGAAATGGTATTTTAGATTTAATAAAATGAATAATGATTTGAAATGAATGATGAAGTTTGAAAAGATACGATATTTTGATATATTAAAATGATTTGAAACGAAGTTTTGAAAGGATATGATATTTTGATATATTAAAATGATTTGAAACGAAGTTTTGGAAGATATGATATTTTTGATATTAAATGATTTGAAAAACGGAGTTTGAAAGATAGGACATTTTGATATTAACATGATTTAAAAAGAAGTTCTGAAAGATATGATATTTTGGAACTGAAGCTTTGAAAGGTTATGATATTTTGATATATTAAAATGATTTGAAAGGTAGTGTTGAAAGGGTATGAAAATTTAATATATTGAAATGGTTAGAAATGACTTGATATTTATTTTGATAAATATTTGAATTGAAAGATATTTTACGATGATATATTGAAATGGTTTTGGAAATGATTTAATCTTTAGTTTGATAAAGATTTGGATTGAAAAGGATATTTTATTTTGAAGTATAAAATATTGTTTTAAAGTTATAACTACGGGTTATAATAACGATTGGTTGTTAAAGAGACCGGGATCGGATATTGTCTTATAGCCGGCCAATACCGAAAACCACTTTAACAACTGTGTACGCGGTGGAGATTCCATAATGAAGTAGGATGGTGGCGACGTTCTCTAGGTATATTACGTGGACCCAACTCCCGTGAGTTGGCATATATGACTTAAACAGGAGCTATACCGGGCTACACAAAGGGTCGCACCCTTTCATAGAGCATGCTCCATCGGAAACCATTCTATTACTTTTGTGATTCGATATGTGGCGCCATTTTGATTCGGGGGTATTGTTCGAGGTGGGCGGAAGCTGCTGGCTTGCCGTCACCACCGGTCCGGGAGTGCAAACGGTGTATCCACCCTGGCATTTCCTTGCGTGCCGTGTCATATCCTTATATCGAGCCCACTACGATTTTGGTTTTAAAGATCCGACCGCGTTAAGGTTCACCATCCCCTTAACGCTATTTTCTATATGACTATACTTTACTGATTAGACACTACCGTATATAGCGTATATTACTACATAGTAAATAGTTTAACGGATCCTTAGAGGATGGGCGGTCCCAAGCATACTTTAAGTTACTGATGCATTTTGTTACTGTTCACTTGAGTTGATTTACAGTTTATAAGTATTTATGTCCTGACTCGAGGGTTTTGTGTTTTGCTTTACGCTCGGGTCAGATTGATTGAGTTAGCATTCAAGATTCACCTTCGGCGTTGGAGCTTTCCTTGAAGATCCAGCCATCTATTTTGTTTCAGTATCCAGTGGTTCAGTGATGTATCTGATTTGTACCTGATGTATCCTGTTACTCTTCTGTTGTATCTTATTTAACTCTGATGTATCTCATTTTTATATAGTAGCTTCATGAACTACTATCTCTTTTTCTTCCGCTGCATTTTTATATACTCTGTGTCTGTGATCTATGATTTTTATTTACTGTATATTCTGAGGTTTGCCAAAATTTTATTTACAACACGGTATTTTTAGCAATTCAATTCCGGCATGAGTGTCTGCCTATGCACTTATAATGGATGCGAATGGTTGAAAGTACCGAGTCGTTACACGACTCTTCATCTCTTTCCCTTGTTTGATAAAAAGTAGGGCTTCAGAGAGCTTTGACGATGTCGATCGATTTCGTTGCTCTTGACGATTGAAATCGATTTCCTTCTCTATTGATCGGCTGCTTGCCTCGAGTTGATCGATGTCTCCTTGAGTCATGCTCGGCTGCATCTATTCGTCGCCAAGGTGAGTAATTTTATTTACTCACATCTAGTTCATCCTTAGGTCGTTTGACTCTGTTTCGATGTTGATGATGTTTATCTGTCATGGTTCGTCTTCTTGTTTTAGACGGCTCGATGATTTTGATGTGATCATTTTGAGTTGTTCGACTCTGGCCATCCTTAGGCCACTTGACTTTGTTAAAACTTGTACCTTTGTTATTTTGTTTTTCTGACATTTTTAATTTGATTGCAAAGGCATCGACTTTGTTTATTTGTCTTCGACTGTGACTTTGAGCATTTTTTTATTGACATTGGTCTTGACCAATTAAACTTGATTTTTGCCTCGGCTTGTACTTGATCGTGTATTAGCTTTTGCCACTATAATTCTGACCTTGTTTCAAAGTATGGCTTTCTTTGATGTTGGGATAGACACTGTCTTGGTGGCTTTGTTTGAACTACCTATTTAAGCTTGAAATTGATTTTTGTGTTGTTTTGTACGACGTTGGCTTTGCATTTTTGTGTAATGGATTCGTCCCTTATATCTTTGATTTGATGACCTCGGCACTGTCACTGTCCACTGGTCATTGATAGTTTGATTTGGGTGGTGATTCACTGTCGTAGCTTGTTTTGATTGTGCTTCCCTTATTGTTGCACTTGCTTAAATCCATTTTTGTAGTTGCATACATGCTGTGCACTTTTCATGTTCTTTCCTTAGTACTATTGCAGTATATATGTGAGTTGATTCATACTTATGTTGTGCACTACTTACATTGTCCACTGATGCTATCATGTGTACATCACTGATTTATGCTTTACTTGAGCTTTCACTTGATAATTTGAATTTGTATTTGATTGATTCTGGTCAATGTTGGCATTTGGTTGTATTTGGTCCTGAGTTTGAGGCAAGGTTCTCACTGACTTCGATTCACTGTTGATTTCACTTGCCTGAGTTCTTGTACATGTTGGTAGCTCGTCCGTCACTTGTATGTGCCTCTACATTCTTGTTCTGGTGCACAGTTGAGTGTTGTTTCAGTTTGACCTTGCCGTCGCCCGAAACAATGTATTCTGGGCCGGTCTTGTAGTAGTGCACACTTGTTCATCCGAAACTCTGAGATGCTTTTCTATGCACTGTGTATGTGCATTATGTCCTTATAGAACTGATTGGTTTAAACTGAATGATCCATTGTTTTGAGCCCAAGCTTGCTTGGGTTTGACCTCGTATATGCACTTGCACTTGCACTGTGTTGAGCATGTTAACTTGACCTTTTGCATTTTTGTTGTGATTTATCCGATCAGTCATGTTGTATATGATTACATCCCCTCTAGTACCTTTTGCAGCATTGTTCACTTTTCTGAACAGTTTTGGTTGTCTTGTTACATGTGATGTTCGATTCAATTGAGCTTGCACTTGTACCATCCTGTACTTATAATTGCAGTGTGTATTTGATAGCCTCGTGCCTTTGCATATTGTTGCCCTACTTGAATCTTGTGTAAGCTGGGCATTACACCATATATACGATGCAGTAATTTTTGGGTTGCTATAGTTATAGCATTCGAGGCATTTGACATTTCGGTCTCATGATATGTTTGGCAGTGATATGAATTGATCATTCATTGTTGCCCAGACCTTTTCTTGGTATTTGCTGTTAACTTTGGTTTGGCCTCGCAGTTGTGTTGAGTCCTGGTAACAGTGACTTGACCTCTGCATTTTGTAAAGGATTGGCTTTGCAGTTACGACTTGTTGTTATTATTTGGAGTAGTGGTGACTTTATATGCTGTATTGGCGAGGCAGAGCACGCATGCGTGTACTGCAGCCACACAGTATTGATGTTTTTTAGAGACATTTCAATTGCATTTGATTTGGTTTAATTTGATGATTTCGTTGCTATCTAATTAACTTTTTGAAAATTAGATTATGAGTTTCTAATTATTTATTTAATAGTTAGATTTTGTTGTTAATTGCCGTTTGGGCAATTCTGATGTTTTCCAAATTATCTTTATCGATAATCTTTTCATTCATCTTTTTTTGATATTTTGAATCTTCTGATTTGTTGTTTAACATTGATACGTATTATATTTACCGTTATCCGATTTCCTTGTTAAAGGATTGGATAGACGAGATTTATTTTGACTGTCGTCTAATTGCTATTTATTATTATTGCTTCCGTGCATTAATAACTGAGTTTGAATTAGACTGACCCGTGTATTATTTTCTTTTTAATGTAATACTCGGTTCAGACCGAATATTTACAGGTTGTAGATTTTTAGCTTTGGGTTGCTGCTTGAGCTATGAAGTCACTTCATATCTTTTGGAGTTGTCGTTGTCATTTATTGTAGTTAGTGTATTTGTATAGGAAGATATGTATTCATGTATATTATATACGATAATGTACTTGTATATGTAACTTCCTGTGTCGACAGTTGTTGTTGTATCATATGTATTGTATCACATGTATGTCAAATGACTCCAGTTATACATATATGAGACTTTTCATTATCTATGTTCCGCATTTGACTTATCTGTGTTATTATTATATATATTGTCCTAAACTATTATGAACCATCGTAGTTCGTTTTATACTGGAATTGAGTATATCGATGAGAGTAAATAAATAAGAAATGAAAAACAAAAAAATATACTACTCCTATCGAAATAAGCAATACTAGTGTAAATCCTAACTATGGATGGCCGCTCCTATCCAGCCTTATTCTTCATGATAACAGATAGTATTTCCTTTAATACTCTTTGTTATGTGAGCACAGAGGTGGGGCGTCACAATTGGTATCAGAGCTTGGGGTTTATGGATATAATATAAAACATAACTTAGACGGAACATGTGTTACAACTATTTGTCGATGTTTTTAGTTGTGTTTTGCGTCAAAACTAAAGTTTTGAAAATATGATGGAAATTTTTAAATATCTTTATTTAAAAATAAAAGTGAAATTGTGTTTGATGATTAAGTAATTTGTGTTCTGTTTATCAGAGTGCGCAGCGAAAACCGTGACACTGCTTCGCTGAGTACAGCTGATAATTATTTTGATTTAAAAATCAAAATATGAAAATGAATTTAATCTTATTAAGTTGTTTAACCAGTGGTTTTGATTTTTAAAATTCTTGCTGGTTTTCTTGGATGCTAGTCACATATCTGATTAGATTTTGCTGTTTTAGAATATCTTCATTGGAGATATAATAGAATGATTTCTTTGTTCATTGTGTAGTGTATGTGCAGATTTGAGTTGCACGTTACTACATTAGTTTTACGTTGAGCCGATGCTTGGTTATGAAACGTATTTTGTTGCCGTTATTTTTACAACGGAATTTTTACACTGATGCTAGATTTTTGAAGCTCGGAGTTTTGTTGACATTTCTAATGAATGAAAATTCACTGGTATTATATTTTGATGCGAATTATTTTAATGAGATTTCGACGTATAAAAAAAAATACTGTCGCTTTGTCTTCAGTAACCATCAAATTTTGAAGTGGATTTTCAAGCGGTTATCCCGCAATGCTGATTTTGAGATCCGTTTTTACGGTGTTTTGAGAAGTGCAATTTCCTTTACGAAATTTGCTACCGATGTTGCTGTTTTAATAACGTGATTATAAAAAGCGTTTTAAAATAAAATTATTTCCAAAATTTTATAGTTTACGCTTTCAAAAGAATGAGGAAGTGATTTAAACGTTTCAGCAAAATCGTGGACTATGACCCTTTTCTTTTACTGATTCGCTTAATTCCGGACTTGTCCGTTTGAGAATGTAAATTGTTATTAAATAAAATAAAAATTATTTTCAGAATTTGTACAGTTTACGCTTTCAAAATAATGAGGAAGTGATTTAAACGTTTCAGCAAAATCGAGGACTATGACCCTTTTCTTTTACTGATTCGCTTAATTCCGGACTTGTCCGTTTGAGAATGTGAAATGTTATTTTGAATACACAATTTTGCACTTTCAAGGAAACGATGAAGAGAATCAAACGATTTAGTAAAACTCGTGGTATGGTACATGTGCGTTTGTTATTTTGGTTAATTCCGGACTCGTTAATTGAAATATCTGCTGTTTTGATGATTATGATGATTTTATTTAGCCTTCGAGCCACTCTGATGGACCTTCGAGTCATATGTTGGACCTTCGGGTCATATGATGGACCTTCGGGTCATTTGTTGGGCTTTCGGGCCACTCTGCGGACCTTCAGGTCAGTTACCCGTACTAGACCTTTGGGTCACTCTACGGACCTTCGGGTCAATCTGATGGGCGCTAAAATTTATAGTACTTGGTAGGCTTCGGCCACTCTGAGATGCACATGCGGCGTAGCTAAAACTCGCCATCTGATGGGATCGATCCAACCTTTTATGCTGATTTTCTAGAGTATCTTCATTGATTTCTAGATATTTGTTGTTTCCAATTATCTGTAGGTAATTGGATATTTGTTGATATGAGTTCTGATTATCGTTTTTGATAATTGGATATTTGTTGATATGAGTTCTGATTATCGTTTTTGATAATCGGATATTTGATGTTTCTGATTATTGTTTTTGATAATCAGATATTTGTTGTTTCTGATTATCGTTTTTGATAATTGAAATTTGTTGGTATGAGTTCTGATCATCGTTTTTGATAATCGGATATTTTATGTTTCTGATTATCGTTTTTGATAATCGGATATTTATTGTTTCTGATTATCATTTTTGATAATTGGATATTTGTTGATATGAGTTCTGATTATTGTTTTTGATAATCGGATATTTGATGTTTCTGATAATCGTTTTTGATAATCGGATATTTGTTGTTTCTGATTATCTCGTGTGATAATTAGATATTTGTTGATTTGATTATCGCTTGAGATAATTAAATATTTTTTGATTTGAGATTTAATTATCGTTTTTGATAATTAAATATTTGTTGATTTGAGATTTGATTATCGCTTGAGATAATTAAATAATTGTTGATTTGAGATTTAATTATCGTTTTCGATAACTGAATATTTGTTGATTTGAGAATTCTGATTATCGTTTTCGATAATTAGACCTTTGTTGTTTTCTGATTACCATTTTGGTAACTGGATATTTGCAGTTTTGCGATTTGTGATTTGTGTTTCCTAATTATCTTTGTTGATAATTAGATTTTACTGTCTTCTAATTATCGTATCGATAATTAGATATTGCTGTTTTGCGATTTCTGTATTCTGATTATCTATTTGATAATTAGATTTTGTTGAGAATTTATGAATTTCTTTTATGAAATTAAAAATATTTCTTTGGCGTTTGTGTTCCTGACCTTTATTTTTCTAGCTTAACCGGTTTATGTTAGAAAAATAATTGTTATTGACGTCCTTAATTATGAAAATTGCGGGGACGCAATTTTTATAAGGACGGGAGTCTGTAACAACCCGGGGTTTTGCCAATTTATAATCATCATTAAACAATTATTGAGCTAGCTAATCGCTAATTGAAGTTTTCAATCAAGTGAAAATCCTTTTGTAATTCATCTAAAAATGGGTTAAGTGTTGTTGGGCTTTAAATATTGAATATTGGCCCATGGGTTTTCGTGCCATGTTATCTCGTGTAATACCCGTTCCTCCCCTTTTACCCTTTTCATTCGTAACCCTAAAACAAAAAGAAGCGGAAAAAATGGCGGCTCTTCATCTATTTTCCTTGCTCGATCAAAAGAAGGGCTTCGGAGAGCTTTGACGATGCCGATCGATTTCGTTGCTCTTGTCGATTGAAATTGATTTCCTTCTCTATTGATCAGCTGCTTGCCTCGAGTTGATCGATGTCTCCTTAAGTCATGCTCGGTGCTTCTTTTCGTCGCCAAGGTGAGTAATTTTATTTACTCACATCTAGTTCATCCTTAGGTCGTTTGACTCTGTTTTGATGTTGATGATGTTTATCTGTCTTGGTTCGTCTTCTTGTTTTACACGGCTCGATGATTTTGATGTGATGATTTTGAGTTGTTCGACTCTGGCCATCCTTCGACCACTTGACTTTGTTACAACTTGTATCTTTGTTATTTTGTTTTCCTGACATTATTAATTTGATTGCAAAGGCATCGACTTTGTTTAGTTGTCTTCGGCTGTGACTTTGAGCATTTTTCTGTTGACATTGGTCTTGACCAATTAAACTTGATTTTTGCCTCGGCTTGCACTTGATCGTGTATTAGCTTTGTCCATTATAATCCTGACCTTGTTTCAAATTATGGCTTTCTTTGATGTTGGGATCGATACAGTCTTGGTGGCTTTGTTCGAACTACCTATTTAAGCTTGAAATTGATTTTTGTGTTGTTTTGTTCGACGTTGGCTTTGCATTTTTGTGTAATGGTTTAGGCCCTTATATCTTTGATTTTGATGACCTCGGCACTGTCACTGTCCACTGGTCATTGATAGTTTGATTTGGGTGGTCACTGTCGTAGCCTATTTTGATTGTGCTTTCCTTGTTGTTGCACTTGCTTAAATGCATTTTTGTATTTTCATACATGATGTGCACTTTTAATGTCCTTTCCTTTGTACTATTGCAGTATATATGTGAGTTGATTCATACTTATGCCGTGCACTACTTACATTGTCCAATGATGCTATCATGTGTACATCACTGATTTATGCTTTACTTGAGATTTCATTTGATAATTTGAATTTGTATTTGATTGATTCTGGTCAATGTTGGCATTTGGTTGTATTTGGTCATTAGTTTGAGTCAGGGTTCTCACTGACTTCGATTCACCGTTGACTTCACTTGCCTGAGTTCTTGTACATGTTGGTAGCACGCCCATCACTTGTATGTGCCTCTTCATTCTTGTTATGGTGCACAGTTGAGTGTTGTTTCAGTTTGACCTTGCCGTTGCCTGAAAAAATGTATTCTGGGCCGATCTTGTTGCAGTGCACACTTGTTCATCTGAAACTCCGAGTTGCTTTTCTATGCACTGTGTATGTGCATTATGTCCTTATAGAACTGATTGGTTTAAACTGAATGATCCATTGCGTTGAGCCCGAGCTTGCTTGGGTGTGACCTCGTATATGCACTTGTACTTGCACTGTATTGAGCATGTTAACTTGACCTTTTGCATTTTTGTTGTGATTTATCCGATCAGTCATGTTGTATATGATTGCATACCCTTTAGTGTCTTTTGCAGCATTGTTCACTTTTCTGAACAGTTCTGGTTGTCTTGTTACATGTGATGTTCGATTCAATTGAGCTTGCACTTGTACCATCCTGTACTTATAATTGCAGTGTGTATTTGATAGCCTCGTGCCTTTGCATATTGTTTCCCTACTTGAATCTTGTGTAAGCTGGGCATTACATCATATATCTGATGCAGTAATTTTTGGGTTGCTGTAGTTATACCATTCGAGGCATTTGACATTTCGGTCTCATGATATGTTTGGCAGTGAAATGAATTGATCATTCATTGTTGCCCAGACCTTTTCTTGGTATTTGCTGTTAACTTTGGTTTGGCCTCGCAGTTGCGTTGAGTCCTGGTAACAGTGACTTGACCTTTGCATTTTGTAAAGGATTGGCTTTGCAGTTACGACTTGTTGTTATTATTTGGAGTAGTGGTGACTTTATATGCTGTATTGGCGAGGCAGTGGACGCGTGCGTGTACTGCAGCCACACAGTATTGATGTTTTTAAGAGATATTTCAATTGCATTTGATTTGGTTTAATTTGATGATTTTGTTGCTATCTAATTATCTTTTGGAAAATTGGATTATGAGTTTCTAATTATTTATTTAATAGTTAGATTTTGTTGTTAATTGCCATTTAGGCAATTCTGATGTTTTCTAAATTATCTTTATCGATAATCTTTTCATTTATCTTTATTGATATTTTGAATCTGCTGATTTGTTGTTTAACATTGATAAGTGTTATATTTACCGTTATCCGATTTCCTTGTTAAAGGATTGGATAGACGAGATTTATTTTGACTGTCGTCTAATTGCTATTTATTATTATTGCTTCCGTGCACTAATAACTGAGTTTGAATTAGACTGACCCATGTATTATTTTCTTTTGAATGTAATACTCGGGTCAGACCGAGTATTTACAGGTTGTAGATTTTTAGCTTTGGGTTGCTGCTTGAGCTATGAAGTCACTTCATATCTTTTGGAGTAGTCGTTGTCATTTATTGTAGTTAGTGTATTTGTATAGGAAGATATGTATTCATGTATATTATATACGATAATGTACTTGTATATGTAACTTCCTGTTTCGACAGTTGTAGTTGTATCATATGTATTGTATCACATGTATATCAACTGACTTCAGTTATATATATATATATATATATATATATATATATATATATATATATATATATATATATATATATATATATATATATGAGACTTTTCATTATCTGTGTTCCGCATTTGACTTATCCGTGTTGTTATTATATATATTGTCCTAAACTATTATGAACCATCGTAGTTCGTTTTATACTGGAATTGGGTATGTCGATGGGAGTAAATAAATAAGAGATGAAAAATAAAAGTATATAGTGCTCCTATCGAAATAACCAATGCTAGTGTAAGGCCTTCCTATGGATGGCCGCTCCTATCCAGCCTTATTCTTCATGATAACAGACAGTATTTCCTTTAATACTCTTTGTTATTGTGAGCATAGAGGTGGGGCGTCACAGTTGGTATCAGATCTTGGGGTTTATAGACATAATATAAAACATAACTTAGATGGAACATGTGTTACAACTATTTATCGATGTTTTTAGTTGTGTTTTGCGTCAAAACTAAAGTTTTGAAAATATGATGGAAATTTTTAAATATCTTTATTTAAAAATAAAAGTGAAATTGTGTTTGATGATTAAGTAATTTGTGTTCTGTTTATCAGAGTGCGCAGCGAAAACAGTGAGACTGCTTCGCTGATTACAGCTGATAATTATTTTGATTTAAAAACCAAAACATGAAAATGAATTTAATCTTATTAAGTTGTTTAACCAGTGGTTTTTATTTTTAAAATCCTTGCTGGTTTTCTTGGATGCTAGTCACATATCTGATTAGATTTTGCTGTTTTAAAATATCTTCAATGGAGATATAGTAGAATGATTTCTTTATTCATTGTGTAGTGTATGTGCAGATTTGAGTTGCACGTTACTACATTAGTTTTACGTTGAGCCGATGCTTGGTTATGAAACGTATTTTGTTGCCGTTATTTTTACAACGGAATTTTTACACTGATGCTAGATTTTTGAAGCTCGGAGTTTTGTTGACATTTCTAATGAATGAAAATTCACTGGTATTATATTTTGTTGCGAATTATTTTAATGAGATTTTGACGTATAAAAAATAATAATGTCGCCTTGTCTTCAGTAACCATCAAACTTTAAAGTGGATTTTCAAGCGGTTATCCCGCAATGCTAATTTTGGGATCCGTTTTTACGGTGTTTTGAGAAGTGCAATTTCCTTTTCGAAATTTGCTATTGATGTTGCTGTTTTAATCACGTGATTATAAAAAGTGTTTTAAAATAAAATCGTTTCCAAAATTTTACAGTTTACGCTTTCAAAAGAATGAGGAAGTGATTTAAACGTTTCAGCAAAATTGAGGACTATGACCCCTTTCTTTTACTGATCCGCTTAATTTCGGAATTTTCCGTTTGATTGTAAATTGTTATTAAATAAAATAAAAATTATTTTTAGAATTTTTACAGTTTACGCTTTCAAAAGAATGAGGAAGTGATTTAAACGTTTCAGCAAAATCGAGGACTATGACCCCTTTCTTTTACTGATTCGCTTAATTCCGGACTTGTCCGTTTGAGAATGTGAAATGTTATTTTGAATGCACAATTCTGCACTTTCAAGGAAACGATGAAGAGAATCAAACGATTTAGTAAAACTCGTGGTATGGGACATGTGCGTTTGCTGTTTCGGTTGATTCCGGACTCGTTAATTGAAATATCTGCTGTTTTGATGATTCTGATGATTTTATTTGGCTTTCGAGCCACTCCGATGGACCTTCGGGTCATTTGTTGGGCTTTCGGGCCACTCTACGGACCTTCGGGTCAAATACCAGTACTAGACCTTCGAGTCACTCTGCGAACCTTCAGGTCAATCTGATGGGCGCCAAAATTTATAGTACTTGGTAGGCTTCGGCCACTCTGAGATGCACGTGCGGCGTAGCTAAAACTCGCCATCTGAGGGGATCGATCCAACCTTTTATGTTGATTTTCTAGAGATCTTAATTGATTTCTAGATATTTGTTGTTTCCAATTATCTGCAGGTAATTGGATATTTGTTGATATGAGTTCTGATTATCGTTTTTGATAATTGGATATTTGTTGATATGAGTTCTGATTATCGTTTTTGATAATCAGATATTTGATGTTTCTGATTATCGTTTTTGATAATTGGATATTTGTTCTTTCTGATTATCGTTTTTGATAATTGGATATTTGTTGATATGAGTTCTGATTATCGTTTTTGATAATCGGATATTTGATGTTTCTGATTATCGCTTTAGATAATCGGATATTTGTTGTTTCTGATTATCGTTTTTGATAATTGGATATTTGTTGATATGAGTTCTGATTATCGTTTTTGATAATCAGATATTTGATGTTTCTGATTATCGTTTTTGATAATCATATATTTGTTGTTTCTGATTATCTCGTGTGATAATTAGATATTTGTTGATTTGATTATCGCTTGAGATAATTAAATATTTGTTGATTTTGATTTAATTATCGTTTTTGATAATTAAATATTTGTTGATTTGAGATTTGATTATCGCTTGAGATAATTAAATAATTGTTGATTTGAGATTTAATTATCATTTTTGATAACTGAATATTTGTTGATTTGAGAATTCTGATTATCGTTTTTGATAATTAGACCTTTGTTGTTTTCTGATTACCGTTTTGGTAACTGGATATTTGCAGTTTTTCGATTTGTGTTTCCTAATTATCTTTGTTGATAATTAGATTTTACTGTCTTCTAATTATCGTATCGATAATTAGATATTGCTGTTTTGCGATTTCTGTATTCTGATTATCTATTTGATAATTAGATTTTGTTGAGAATTTATGAATTTCTTTTATGAAATTAAAAATATTTCTATGGCGTTCGTGTTCCCGACCTTTATTTTTCTAGCTTAACCAGTTTATGTTAGAAAAATAATTGTTATTGACGTCCTTAATTATGAAAATTACGGGGACGCAATTTCTGTAAGGAGGGGAGTCTGTAACAACCCGGGGTTTTGCCCAATTTATAATCATCATTAAACAATTATTGAGCTAGCTAATCGCTAATTGAAGTTTTCAATCAAGTGAAAATCCTTTTGTAATTCGTCTAAAAATGGGTTAAGTGTTGTTGGGCTTTAAATATTGAATATCGGCCCATGGGTTTTCGTGCCGTGTTATCTCGTGTATTACCCGTTCCTCCCTTTTTACCCTTTTCATTCGTAACCCTAAAACAAAAGGAAGCAAAAAAAATAGCGGCTCTTCATCTCTTTTCCTTGTTCGATCAAAAGTAGGGCTTCGGAGAGCTTTGACGATGTCGATCGATTTCGTTGCTCTTGTCGATTGAAATCGATTTTCTTCTCTATTGATCAGCTTCTTGCCTCGAGTTGATCGATGTCTCCTTGAGTCGTGCTCGGCTGCTTCTATTCGTCGCCAAGGTGAGTAATTTTATTTACTCACATCTAGTTCATCCTTAGGTCGTCTGACTCTATTTCGATGTTGATGATGTTTATCTGTCTTGGTTCGTCTTCCTGTTTTACACGGCTCGATGATTTTGATGTGATGATTTGAGTTGTTCGACTCTGGCCATCCTTTGGCCACTTGACTTTGTTAAAACTTGTACCTTTGTTATTTTGTTTTTCTAACATTTTTAATTTGATTGCAAAGGCATCGACTTTGTTTAGTTGTCTTCGGCTGTGACTTTGAGCATTTTTCTGTTGACATTGGTCTTGACCAATTAAACTTGATTTTTGCCTCGGCTTGTACTTGATCGTGTATTAGCTTTGGCCATTATAATTCTGTCTTTGTTTCAAAGTATGGCTTTCTTTCATGTTGGGATCGACACTGTCTTGGTGGCTTTGTTCGAACTACCTATTTAAGCTTGAAATTGATTTTTGTGTTGTTTTGTTCGATGTTGGCTTTGCATTTTTGTGTAATGGTTTCGGCCCTTATATCTTTCATTTTGATGACCTCAGCACTGTCACTGTCCACGGGTCATTGATAGTTTGATTTCGGTGGTGATTCACTGTCGTAGCCTGTTTTGATTGTGCTTCCCATGTTGTTGCACTTGCTTAAATTCATTTTTGTAGTTGCATACATGCTGTGCACTTTTCATGTCCTTTCCTTAGTACTATTGCAGTATATATGTGAATTGACTCATACTTATGCTATGCACTACTTACATTGTCCACTGATGCTATCATGTGTACGTCACTGATTTATGCTTTACTTGAGCTTTCATTTGATAATTTGAATTTGTATTTGATTGATTCTGGTCAATGCTGGCATTTGGTTGTATTTGGTCCTGAGTTTGAGTTAGGGTTCTCACTGACTTCGATTCACTGTTGATTTCACTTGCCTGAGTGCTTGTACATGTTAGTAGCACGTCTATCACTTGTATGTGCCTCTACATTCTTGTTCTGGTGCATAGTTGAGTGTTTTTTCAGTTTGATCTTGCCGTCGCCTGAAACAATGTATTCTGGGCCGATCTTGTTGCAGTGCACACTTATTCATCTGAAACTCTGAGTTGCTTTTCTATGCACTGTGTATGTGCATTATGTCCTTATAGAACTGATTGGTTTAAACTGAATGATCCATTGCGTTGAGCCCGAGCTTGCTTAGGTCTGACCTCCTATATGCACTTGTACTTGCACTGTGTTGAGCATGTTAACTTGACCTTTTGCATTTTTGTTGTGATTTATCCGATCAGTCATGTTGTATATGATTGCATACCCTCTAGTGTCTTTTGCAACATTGTTTACTTTTCTGAACAGTTCTGGTTGTCTTGTTACATGTGATGCTCGATTCAATTGAGCTTACACTTGTACCATCATGTACTTATAATTGCAGTGTGTATTTGATAGCCTCGTGCCTTTGCATATTGTTGCCCTACTTGAATCTTGTGTAAGCTAAGCATTACATCATATATCTGATGCAGTAATTTTTGGGTTGCTGTAGTTATACCATTCAAGGCATTTGACATTTCGGTCTCATGATATGTTTGGCAGTGATATGAATTGATCATTCATTGTTGCCCAAACCTTTTCTTGGTATTTGCTGTAACTTTGGTTTGGCCTCGTAGTTGTGTTGAGTCCTGGTAACAGTGACTTGACCTCTGCATTTTGTAAAGGATTGGCTTTGCAGTTACGACTTGTTGTTATTATTTGGAGCAGTGGCGACTTTATATGCTGTATTGGCGAGGCAGTGCACGCGTGCGTGTACTGCAGCCACACAGTATTAATGTTTTTAAGAGATATTTCAATTGCATTTGATTTGGTTTAATTTGATGATTTCGTTGCTAGCTAATTATCTTTTTGAAAATTAGATTATGAGTTTCTAGTTATTTATTTAGTAGTTAGATTTTGTTGTTAATTGCCGTTTAGGCAATTCTGATGTTTTCTAAATTATCTTTATCGATAATCTTTTCATTTATCTTTGTTGATATTTTGAATCTGCTGATTTGTTGTTTAACACTGATACGTGTTATATTTACCGTTATTTGATTTCCTTGTTAAGGGATTGGATAGACGAGATTTATTTTGACTGTCGTTTAATTGCTATTTATTATTATTGCTTCCGTGCATTAATAACTGAGTTTGAATTAGACTGACCCGTGTATTATTTTCTTTTGAACGTAATACTCAGGT
This sequence comes from Allium cepa, assembly GCA_030765085.1. Classification (NCBI taxonomy): domain Eukaryota; kingdom Viridiplantae; phylum Streptophyta; class Magnoliopsida; order Asparagales; family Amaryllidaceae; genus Allium; species Allium cepa. Next base: position 496,754,636 of record CM060944.1, on the reverse strand, counting down.
CAGACCGAGTATTTACAGGTTGTAGATTTTTAGCTTTGGGTTGCTGCTTGAGCTATGAAGTCACTTCATATCTTTTGGAGTAGTCGTTGTCATTTATTGTAGTTAGTGTATTTGTATAGGAAGATATGTATTCATGTATATTATATACGATAATGTACTTGTATATGTAACTTCCTGTGTCGACAGTTGTAGTTGTATCATACGTATTGTATCACATGTATATCAACTGACTTCAGTTACATATATATGAGACTTTTCATTATCTGTGTTCCGCATTTGACTTATCTGTGTTATTATTATATATATTGTCCTAAACTATTATGAACCATCGTAGTTCGTTTTATACTGGAATTGGGTATGTCGATGGGAGTAAATAAGTAAGAGATGAAAAATAAAAATATATACTACTCCTATCGAAATAACCAATACTAGTGTAAGGCCTAACTATGGATGGCCGCTCCTATCCAGCCTTATTCTTCGTGATAACAGATAGTATTTCCTTTAATACTCTTTGTTATTGTGAGCATAGAGGTGGGGCGTCACACATCTACTGCAGACCATAGCGAAAGTCGTGTGTGCCGCTGAGAGCCAACAGTCTACATTTGATTTTACATCGGCGACTGCGACTATGGTAATATAGCGAAACTTGTGTGTGCTGCTGAGAGTCAACATTCTACGTTTGATTTTACATCGATAGACTACGATCTATGAAGACATAGCGAAAGTCGGGAGGCCGTGAGAGCCTAAGGCTACATTGGGACTTGACTGATGTAGTCTGCGACCTATGTGGGAGTGGAGAAGTTTCATTCTTTTGGCAGCGAAAATCGAGGGTGCTGATGCCTATAGTTACATGGACTTTTTCTGTGATGGCAACGTAACCCTGGATGTAACTGCGATCTGTAGCGGGTTCCATGGCGTAATCGAGGGGCGCAGAGTGCCTACAATTACATGGACTTTTGCTGTGATGGCAACGTGACCCAGGATGTAACTGCGACCATGGATAATGGTGATGATTTGCAAAGCATTCTCACCAAATATATTTCCTATATTTTCAAAATGTTTTCTATATTTTCTATTAAATTATTTTCCAAGTATTTTCACTGGGTGTTGAAAATGGGTCTGCTAAGTACTTATAGATTCACATTCCTACGCCTGATCAAAGTATAACCGAATTTCTACAAGAATGAGGACGGACTAGTTGAGACATCGAGTTATAAAAAGTATTTTTATAAAACTATTTTTGTAATACTATGTAGATTTTAAAAGTGTTTTAACAATCCTTAATAAAAGAGTAATTTTCCTGATAACTAGCATCTTAATAAATTCTGGCTTCGTTCCTTTTCGAGGACGAAAAGATTCTAAGGGGGAAGGAATGTGATAACCTGAATTTTGGAATATTTGTTAATTGATAATTAACTGGGTTAATTAATAGAAATACTGATTTTTTTTTGCTGTTGGTTAAGGATGAAACAAATAAATCTAAAAATTAATATTCATATCTGGGAAAATAATTATTTGATAATCTCCTAACAGGATTATTTAAAATAAGCAAAACTTATTATCTTCAACATAAATTTAATAATGTGTTTGTTTAAATTAATATATATTTGAGTTGATTTTACATTGAAGTTTTAAATTGAATTTGAATTTGAAACTAGGATTTGAATTTGAAATTTAATATATATATATATATCTTGAAATTATTTTGGATATAAAAGAATATACGAATAAAGTTTATTTAAAATAAAATTTGTTTTACATTAAAACAAAAGAATTTTTATTTATATAAATTTAGAAACTATTTATTTAATGGTAAATAAATACAAAAGCTTTTAAATTAACATTTAAAAATGGATTAAATAATTTTATTTAGAATATAATTGGTTTTTATTTTATTTTATTTTTATGAAATTAAGAAAAGCATTTATTAGTTAAGAAACGTATTAATTAATTAGGAAATTTATTTCAAAGGTTTTTAAAATCATTTAAAAATAATAAAAAATGAATAAATACAAGTATTTAATTATGAAAACATATTAATAACATGTGTTAAGAGTTAAATATTGGTATATGACAAATGTAAACATTTTGGGCAAGTGTCATCCTTTTTGTTTTCATTTTTCTTTAATTTTAATAATTCTAGTTTTACACTATATAAACTCTTACCTTCTTTCTTCAATTCTTTTTCTTATCTTCTTATTTTTAAAAGCAACTAAACTCAAGCTAGAAAACTTCACCTGTAAAACTTCTTCAAACTAGAAAATCCCCACACAAACTCAAGTTCAAAATATTGTAACAAATTCTCAAAGCAAATTCAATTTTCAATCAAAAGGAGTAATTCAAAGTATTCCAGTTTTAAAGAAATCAAGCAACTTCAAATTTTCCTCCTGAAGCATCTTCAAGTTTATCAAGCTAAGCAGTTCAACCTCAAGTAAGGATCATCTCATGCATTCCCAAATAAAAAAATGGAGTCTGCGTTCTCTGTTCAACAACAAAAAGGTGAGTAAATTCTTCTTTAAAAACAGATTTAAAACCTGTGAGTTTACCTGGGATTCTGTGAAGATATATATAGTAATTTAGTTTGCAAATGTTTGTGAAGATGAATGCGTGTGTGTATATAAGGATTACATGACTGTATGTTACTGTGTTTATACAGTATGCTCTGTGTGTTTATGGGCTTGATCACTAAATAAATTCTATATCTCATCATAAAATCAATATTAGATTTTGATTTGTGAATGAAAGATGTTTGAATTTGTGCAACATTTTTCCTAAAAATAATTTCGAGAATTTTTATATTAGCAGTGATCTCAAAAACATGATGATATCAGTAAAGACCTTCACATATGTTAAAAGTCAATTAGGTTAATTTCAAATTCTGATTATATAAACTGATATGTTAAATAAAATGATGAATTTTGGTATTTGTCTCTGGATTTTTAAGCCTGTATGCATTGGCTTTTTCTGAATTGATCAATTTGGGCTTTGTGGTCGATTGTAGTCGATCGGCGGTTAGGGGAGAGGGGAAATTAAGGCTGAAGGAGGATAGGATGTAGGGGAAGTTGGGAAAAATGGTTATGGATTTTTCCAGTGGGCAAGGCGTTGGATCAGAGATGAATTAGGGCTTAAGGACCGGTGAGTAACGACGACATTATCGAGGTTCGTGCGACATTGGTGAAGGACCAGACTCGATCGCGAGGTGTGGCATTGGCAAAGGAGTTTGTGATGCCGCTTGGGTCAGAGGGAAGTGGACTCATGTGGGCAAGGTTGACGTCGCTGAAGGTTTTTAGCCGATGGGTCGATTCTAGTTTCAATTGAAGTGCTCGTTTTCGATTCACGATGGGATCTTGATCTCTGGGTGATCAAGGTAGATGTAGAGGTCGATGTCGACATGTTGAAGACCAAAAGGATGGTAGGAGGTTTCAGAAATCGCCGTGCACGTGCACGAGATTGGGTTATATCTGATTTGCTCAATGGGTTTGGGAAGACGATGATTTTCTCGGGTTTAGTTCGAGGATCTCTCGTCTCGAAGCTGTATAGGTTTCGAGTTGCTCGGGTAGATGTTAGGAGTTTTTAGCATTTTGGCTCAGGTATTGTTGTCGTGCTTGAATTTGTTTTGTTTGAGTTTCCAGATTTCTAAATTTTTAATGAGATGAAGTTTAAGTTTAAAGAAATCAAGTTTTAGTTAATTAATTAATGTGATTAGTTTAAGATAATTAACTAGTTTAAATTAATCATTTGATGATTGATTAAGTATAAATACTTTGCGTAATTAATAAAGAAGGATAATTACTTGGTGAAAGTAATTAATAATTAATTACATGGTGTAATTAATTTAAAAATTGATTAATAAAGTTATTTGAAGTTAATTAAGAAATATAATTAATTCAGGATAATTAATAACAGATTGTGATTAATCAACGCTGACTAATGAATAAAGATTAATTATTAAATATGATTAATAATTAATTAAGAAGTAATTAAGGGATCATTAATTAATGTAATTAATGATGTAATTAAGGATTGATTAATTAAATGGTAATTAATCAGTAATAAGTGATAATAAAGTAATTAATTAAATGTAATTAATTAAGGATTAATGTAATTAATTATAATTAATTAATTAATGAAATAATTAAAGTTTAATTACTGTAAATGGTTAAGAATAATTAATTTGTGTAATTAATTAAAGGCTAATTACTTACTGTAATTAGAGAATGATTAATCAAGCGCGATTAATTAAGATGAATACATAGAGGATGATTCATTGGTTTGTAATCAATTAATGGTTAAGTAAGCAAGATTTATAGTGATAAAAGTAATTAATTTAATTTATTTTAAATTACTTAAAGATGAAGTAATTAATTTAATTTATTTTAAATTAATTATAGATGGTGTGATTAATAGATCTTTGCTTATGGATGGCTGGATGTTATTGAATGCCTTGAATTGTTTATCTCGGATATGTGTTGATTTGTGACATTAGGTGCTTTGGTTGAATGGTGATGATATGATGTACCTATATGTGAGATTATATAGATTAATTAATTAAAGGTAATCACTTAATTATGAATTAATTAAGTATAATTACTTGGTAGAGTAACTAATGGATAATTACTGGATGTAATTGATTAAAGGGGGGAATTCCTTAATGAAGTAATTATAGGATAATTACTTAATGGAATTAATTAAGGGTTAATTACTTAGCGTAATTAATTTAGTTAATTAATTAATGTGATTAATTAATTAATTAATGTGATTAATTTAAGATTAATTACTGAATGTAATTAATAAAAAGTGTGATTAATTAATGAAGTAATTAATTAAGAATTATTAATTAATGTAATTAATTAATAATTACTTAATGAAGTAATTAAGGATAAATTTATTAGTGTAATTAATCAAAGGATTAATATAATTAATTAAGGAGTTAATTAATTAAGGTAAGTAATTACAAGATGGTTAATTACTTTTTATGATTAATTAAGGCTAATTAATGGGTGTGGTTAATGCCTTGAATTGGTTCATATCTCTGATATGAAATGTTTTGTGATATGATATATTTTGGGTGGATAGTGATAATATGGTTATCTATTGGTGATAAATTGCTGTGTAAAAAATGACATCTTGTATCTAAAGTTGAATTGTATTTCACTTGGATATCTTGAATTAAGATGGTATTGAATCCAAAGAGACCTGGACCGGGTATCAGTAAATACCCGAACCCACTTCGATTTGTAATCTCTAATAAATCTATATAGATTTGACATGTGAAATCAATAGGCTGGAATGGAATAAGATTGTCCTTTGAGACTAAGTATGGGTACTTGGGGATTGATCTGTGAAATAAGTGTTGAGCATAACAAATAATGAACTCGTAGTGAGGTACGAGTTACCTGGGCTTTTCTTTTATGGTTTGAACTTAGTATTTCAAATTATATGGGTTTACTCACGCTGGTTTCCAGCCTGACCCGGGTGTTACTTTGATGTAATGCTCGAGTCATACCGAGTATTACAGATTTTCAGGTAAGGACGTTCTGGAGCTCAGGAGGCGAGCTGGATGGCAGGAACGTATGGAGTGTTTACCTCTATGATGTATTGTTATATATCTTGGACAGGTTATTTTAACTGTCCAGTGATTGTGAAATGTTGTAACTCTGATGTATTAAAAATGTAAATTTACTAATATAGCTTTCTTTGTACAAATGATATTATTGAATATTTTATCTTTATCCGCTGCGAATGTGACAATCTATGTTTTTTTTTCTGTTTCTTCTTCTACCTCTTTTCTTCTTTTCCTAACTATCTGGAATTTTCGGGATCGAAAATTCCGGGTTGTTACAGCTATAATCAAAGTGGAGCTTTCATATTGAAGATCCACAGTATTCTCAAGTTGAGAGAACTGTGTAAATTAGGCATATCGATATTTTCTGTTGGACCTTAGTTATATTAACCAATAGAAAACTATTGAGTGAGTTGTTTCGTAGTTATCCAATAACTATTAGTTCGTAACCCCTAGGTGCCCGCAACAGTCATGAGTAATACACTGTCCAACGTTTGGTGTGGATATATCGATATCCATGTCGATACACCTTGACTAGGAACACTTAAAATGGTATATTTGTTTCGTTATGATAAAATACTCACGGTTACAACACTTTGTAACTACTATAACATGATATACCATTTATGGATTTTTCTATTAAATATATTTTTAGTAAAGTTAAACAATTAATATAATCACATTATATCATGTATATGATAGGAAGAAAATACCTTTTATTTCGAACAAGATTGGTCAACGAGTTAGATATATGTAACAAATTACATAATTTCCCCTAGGGCATACCCCTAACTCTATCAAATTTGAGAGCGAATTCACTATTCAGAAGAGATGAAGTTTCAGTCACTACCTATCAATGCCAAGCTTTATCCATGCTACAACCAAGGTGGCTGCAGGAATTAAAATTTTGTATAGCACTTCTTAGTATTTTATGAAAATAGAGACAAGGTGGTAGGAAGAAAATTTGAATACTCAAAAATATCAAAAGGTAAATGAATTGTTCTTCTACAAGGGAAAATTACTACTAGATTATAACAATACTTCTGTCATACAAATCATAGTACAAGAACTTCATTCTACACCTTTGGGAAGGCATTCAGGAGTTAAAATGAGACTACAAAGAACTAGACAATCATTTTATTGGAGAGAAATGAATGCTGACACTAATTTTTTTAAAGAATGTGACACATGCCAGAGAAAGAAAACTGAAAATATCAATATACCTGGCCTCCTACAACCCCTCCCTATCCTAGAAAAGATATGGACAGATTTGTCTAAGGATTTTATCATTCGGTTGCCCAAGATTAATAGATGCACAACAATCTTAGTAGTGGTAGATAGACTGTCTAAGTACTCCTATTTCTTTGCACTACATCATCCCTACACTAAAGGCATAGCTCAGATTTTATTTGATGGAGTGGTTGTGTTACATGGAATGCCTAAAACTAGTTTAAGTGATAGGGATCCAATATTTACCAGTTTTGTTTGGCAAGAGTTATTTAAATTACAAGGGTGTTCTTTGAAATCAAGTTCATCATACCACCCCCAAACTGATGGACAAACTGAGGTGACTAATGTGATTTTGGAAGGATATTTAAGATGTTTGTCAGTTCATAAGCCTTCTGAATGGAATAAGTAGCTGACACTAGCTGAGTATTTGTAAAATAATACTTATACAGATGCATCTAAAACTACTCCATTGGAAGCAGTTTATAGCGTACAACTCCTAGCTTATTGTCTTATGTGCCTAATGCTCATAGGTATCCTAGGTAGAAGGAGAGCTATTTTCCAAAGATATATCTATACAATTATTTAAGGATAAGCTAAAGCTAGCCCAAGAAAGAATGGGGAAATTAGTTGTTCAAAGGAGGACATAAAGGTACTTTAAGATAGGGGATTGGGTCTTTTTGAAGCTTCAACCTTATAAGTAGATCATAGTCAGAAATGAGAAAGAACCTAAACACTCACCCAAGTATTATGGAACCTATCAAATGAGAACTAAAATAGGAGAAGTTTCTTATAAGCTATAACTGCCAGAAAATGCCCAAATTCATCCTATCTTCAATGTATTTTTGCTAAAGAAAATGGTGGGAATAAGTATGGTTCACTATAACAAATTTGGCCTTTCACAGCGTTTTAGAAACACTATGAAAATATTTAACAACGTTTTGATGAACACTGTCCACTAAGAAGCTGTAATAGGTTCCAAAAATGTCACAACACTTGTCCAAACGCGGTAGAAAATAGACATACTACAACATTTTTGATGGTGCCGTTTCTTTTCTCTCCTGTCAAATATTTTACCGCTTTTTGCATCATTTCGTAGCATTTTAGAATAGTTGTCATGTTCACTATTCTACAGCGTTTTGCCTCATTTCACAGCGTTTGGAAAGTTGTCATGTTCACTATTCTACAATGTTTTGTTAATCTTTAGACCTAATCTTCAATGTTTTTGTTCAACTCGCCATCGTTTTTTACAGCGTTTTTTAAGTACCCTAATCACAGCGGTTGCACTTTGCACAACGTTTTCTGCTTTTGATACCATCTTTGTTGCAACGTTTTTGATGTATACTTATCACAACATTTTACATTTTCTACAGCATTTTTGCGCAGTGCATATATGTTCAGAATAATTACTAAATTCAAAAAGTGCAAATGAATATAATCTTAAAACTCTATCACATAAGCTACAATAATTCCATATGCCAAATAGACAATAGTTTTACATAACATTTTATAATCAATGTTCCTATCAGAGATGCTACTAACAGGTTTTTACAAAAGGAGCTTTCTAAGAAAAACAAAATACAAATCGTTGAAAGTCCAAGCTCGTGAGCTCCAAAGTTCGATATCCTATATAGGAAAAAAAAGCGAAATTAGAACCAATGTGATATGCACGAAGCACTTTGAACAATGTTGCACAGTAGTATTATCATCTTCATAAAGAAACAAATGTCAGTAATAACAAATTTCTAACTGTAGTTTATGGACAGTATACATCTAAAGATAGGAACTCACTCTAGGATCACATGAAGTACATGGATTACGTAGTGCAAAGGCCTTGGGTTGTGACTTGTAACGACCCGCCATTCATCCCACAGAATGATGCATCGTTAATAAGGAAGAAAAGGTAGAAGAGAGAAATGATAGAGAAGAAAGAACTAAACAACATTAAAATCTCACAGCGGAATGAATAAATTATATTAATCACATAAGTATTACATAGTATACAACATCTATCGGAGTTACGCAACTTATACAACACAAACTATACAATTATAAACACCTATCTAGTCTTTACAACTCAAGTACAACACAAAGGTACATATATAACTCTAGCACAGTGGAATCACTATATATCTACACGCTGAAGCATCCTGCTCCAAATCTCCTCCAGAACGCGAAAAAGCTAACCTGAATCCCTTGGCTACTCGTAAAAATTTGAGTACCTAAGGTTTAAGAAAAATATAATAAACTCTGGGTCAGACATGGGTCTGGTGTGAGCAAACGGTTAAAGTTACTTAATTTTGAAAAACCTTTGAAAATAAAAGGTATCATGTAAGACTCCCTACACATAAATACGGGTAAGTTTTTACCATACGCTAACCAAAACATTTGATAGGAAATCCAGTGATATTATAATAGGGTCTGGGGTTTTAAAGTAAAATACAGAAATAGCTGGAATGCTTACATCTCACGTTCCAACATAGTTGGGCACAATCAATACATACGACACTTATTGGAGTTTGGATTCCATACAATAGCAGGGCTACTAGGGTACCGCCCATCACAGTACGTGCCCTAGATCACCATACCGAGCATTATTCCCAAACCCCTACAACATAAGTCCGGAACCATCCCTTACTTGATAGTCCCGAATAAGAAAACCCCAGCGGTTGTAGCTATTCAACCGCCCACACAGCCGAATAAAAAGGGACCTCTAGACAGTGATAAATCTCATCCTGCTTGGGTGCTACCCACTTAGCCTTGCTGCACCTCCCCTATTTTAGCCATTTCCGGTTGATGAGGCTTGAGGCTACGATTGCATTTATAGAACATATCTATCTTAGAATGATCATCGTCCACCTGACGATGTGCTGAAAGCATTCAATCCATACAAGTTCGTTTCGGGTTCGAACGAAACTGAAGGCATTATCTCGTTATACTCATTTTGGAATCACCCTACGAGTTAATGACAATAACCCTTACACTTTAAACCTCCATCTCGATCTTCACTTGAGATTCACGACCTATCGTTAATTTGGATCGATGTGGTTTTCGCATATCCAAATTTGGAAACCCAATCCCGGTCTCATCGAAATCCAAAATGCCATCTTTTAGGTCCAAGTTGTTTAAAGGTTTAAACAATTCAATTCAATTCAACACTTGAAATCACACAGCATTAACACAGATAAATATCACACATTTATCGCAGATATATTCAAATATCATATCACAGAATATCACAAAATATCATCCAACAGATATTAACCAATCCAGATATTCTACACAATAATCATCCATAAGCAACAATCATTAATCCCTTTTATAATTAATTTAATCAACTTAAATTAAATTAATTACTTAAGAATTAATTACCTAACCTTGCTTAACCAACCATTAATTAATTACAACCTTTTTAATTAATTAATCATCCATCTATCTTAATTAATCACCCCTGATTAATTATTCTTCAATTACATAAAGTAATTGTCTTTTAATTAATTACATAAATTAATTATCCTTAACCATTTACAGTAATAAACCTTTAATTACTCTCATTAATTACATTAATTAATGATCCTTGATTAATTACTTCCATTAATTAATTAACTATAATTAATTACATTGATCCTTAATTAATTACATCAATTAATTAAACTTCAATTTATTACTTCCATTAATCAACTTCAATTAATCATAAATAGTAATTAACATCCTATAATTACTTACCTTACTTAATTAACTCCTTAATTAATTATATTAATCCTTTGATTAATTACACTAAGCAATCAATATTTAGTTACTTATTCCAAGTAATTTCCGCCATTACTATAATAACATACTAAATTCAGAGGTCCACCATCACTTAATATTGTTAATATTGTTTGCTTATTTCATACACTGTAATTAGTTTATAGAGGAGAGTTCTTTGATCAAATATCTTGAACTCAAAGAAATAAATGCTATAGAAAACAATTTTCTATACGAAAATACATTTTGAAATAAAAATAATATTTCATATTACAATATTAAGTATCAATTATTATTACAATTCTTGTTTCCGATGTTTCTCTATGAAGTAGAAGTGACTATTCATTCTCTTCATTCCAACTATACTTTAGTTTGCTTCTATTCTTATATGTTCGTTTTTTAAATGGTCAAACTATTCAAAAGAAAACCTTACTACAATATCATAACAAACCTTTTACAAAAGCGCATTCCATTATTTTTTACATTTATGACATCAAATATGTTGCACTTTATGTAGACCGATCAAGATGACATTTCAACGATCGAGTTCTTAGAAGTATCTCGTAGTTTATGGTCTTGTATTACATTAACACAATACGATCCTTTTGAAATCATTCAACTTGAATACATGATCTTAAAGTACTGTTTATAGACGTACTTCGAATGAACTAACTTCATCGAAATATTGTACCCCACAACTATGACTGTTCACCATATAACATTTATAGTGAAAGTACATGGATCAATATCCATAGTCTTGAATTGCATTTAGATTTCAAAAACTCATAAAATACAATAAACGGTCCAAACCAAATAAACATATAAGTGACCAACATATGAATGTATTAAGTAGTTGAAATTTGGCACTTGCATGAGTGTAGAAACAATATATAACATGCAATTAGAATTATTGGTAAGTATATATTATATTTCTATTTGTCAACTTTCAGTTCAGTTTGTTTATATATGTTAATTGACAAATATTTTATCAATCATATTAAATACACAAATTTATCATTGTAGATAATTATAACATTATATAGCATATGTTCTTACGATATTAGAAATGTTAAATGTTACCATTTCATTTTTCTAATAACGCTCCCACTAGTCTTTTATATTTCTCCAAACCCAAAGATGAAACATAGAAATCTTACAACTTCACTAGTGGGTGTTAGGACCCGTTTATTTTGTTATTCTGATCTTGAGTTTACTTAACAAATCATAGCCCCACAAACGATGGATAACTCCTTATCGGTTGTATCATATACAATTCCTAACCCATTTTTCCTTGTTCTAATCTCATTTCAACCTCGAGTTTGCTCAACAAATCAAAAGAGATTATTCACTCATACCTACCATATCGTGATGGCCTAAGTATAATAAATGTACCTTGAGTTTGCTCAACAAATACATATAGTTATCTTACCTCATCTATTCAATATATTAATAATACTACGCATAACATCTCTATCTAGAGTTTGCTCAACAACTAAGAAGTATGTAAGTAATTTATTAATATGTATATGGTAGAGGACAACATTACATTGAAGATTCATAATCTTCAGTATATATTGAGTGATATCGACTTATATAACAATATATTTCTTATAAAATACCCCAGCGATTCAAGTGTCAAACACATCAGAAATCATGGTATATTTACATTTACATATGTATTTATTTCTCAAGTCTATTTGGGTTCCTTTAATGTTCCACATTTAGTTTGTACACATATCATATAAGTTTTGTTGTTATATAAATTTTATATTTCATATTACTTATATGATAGTCTTACGTATAATATATCATTAATTTTAATCAATTAACTCTTTAATTAATTTTAAATTAGTATTCCAATATAACTTTTATATAGGACATATCTACTATATTGGGCCTATGAAGTCTAACTGAATTAGAACATTTCTAAATTTCATTTAAATAATTTTTTTTAAATTCAAATATATTAAGATATGAAATTAATTTTATTCGATTTAGTTTATATATAAATGTATCATATACATATATGTGTGAGTGCATGTCTAACATAATAATCTGTTGAAGGTATGATATGCCCATATGTAAATGTTGGGATTTATGTCGCAACAGACATATTAGCTCATTTTGTACGCCATGTATGTTGTCCAAATATGTGCATGCATATGTTACAATATATATATATATATGTGTATATATGTATGTATGTATATACATACACACGCACACATGTATGAATAAATATACTATATATAATATACGAAAATAAAACATTTATATTTAGATAAATATATATAGAAAGATAGAGAACAATTATTAAAAATAATTTATAATTCAAAATTAACTTAGTTTTGCAAACATAATATTTTTAGTATTTTAATTTGTATATATTATGAATAAAATAATGTTTTCATTCATAAATAATTAACATAAAATAATCTATTGATGAAAATTCAAATTTTATAATTTTAAAAAATCTAGGATTATAAAATAGAGCTTAGGAATATCTGGAGATTTTTCAAAGTTGAAATATTATTTTTAAAAACGAATACATTGATTTTGACCATAATTATTTAATATAAAATAATATTTTATTAAAAATTCAAAATTCAAAATTCATTGAAAAATTCCTAAAATTTTCAATATTCAAAAATGATATACTATTTTCATAAAATATAAAATTGAACTTTTAATGTAATAATTATTTTATATATAATAAACAATTCAAAACTCAATAAGTGTTAGTTTAAATGTATGAGTATATGTATGATAATTAATTTTCGAATTTTTAAATTCATATAATATATAAATAAGTGTACTAAATTTTTTAAATCATATATATATATATATATATATATATATCTTATATATATGCTATTATGACAGAGAAATATAAACTAATATATATATATATATATATATGAATTTAGTGATAAATATATATAAAATTATTATTAACGACAAAAATTGATTTTGTACAGTAAACAACATTTGTCTATACATAAATCAAATAGTATAATAAACAAATTACGCACTTAGCCAAATTGATTTGCGACAGCCACATATACTTACAAATATCTCACCTAACTAAACATATAGTAGCAATATATTTAAACAGATATGAAATTGCTCATTATAGGATCATAGAATATAATTTAATTACTGTAATATGAATTAAAGTAACCAATTTAATGATGCCTTTGAATCCTTGTTGAAGCAACGACTTCCCTTCTTTTTACTGTTCTTGATTCGTTAGATTGCATGTCCGGAATCAACGAACTCTAACTATCAAATAATATTATTTTAATTTGAAATATATTTGAGAAGTTTGGAGTGGATTGAGAGCTATGTTTTAACCAGCAATGAAAAAGGCAACATCGGCCTAAAAGGTTAGTAATATATATATATATATATATATATATATATATATATATGTATGTATGTATGTATGTATGTATGTATGTATGTATGTATGTATATTTATGTATGTAGGGTTGTATTATAGAGAAACGCGGAAAACCTTTTTACCAATTCTCATTTTATCTCAACCCATTATCTCCAAGCCAATTTCCTATGTTTAAGCCACCCCTAGACCTTCACAAAACCAAAAATTTTCAGCCCTAATGATGAGCCTTAAACCCATGCCAAAATACTATGCCATTAAATTTAATTTAATCGCTTGTCAATATTGTATATCGATCGATATATTTATAACTGCTGTAAATATATATAACATTATTTATTTATCACATCATATTCAAATTTTATATTTAATATTTCATAAATATTAATTAATTTAATTAATTTACAACAATTATAAACTAATTAAATCATTCGGTCTTAAGGGAATTCATCATTTTGGTTGTGCAACTCTTGGGTGTAAATTTGGTCAGCGATTAGCATTGAACTATTCTAATGTTAATGTTCACACGTCACTTAGCAAGTGGTGTGACATTATGGCCAAATTTATTGGTTACTCATTTTTGGTAAAATCCAATTTTAGTTTAGTAAGCGTTACCCAGTTGTGACTTTTGTTTACATCAATTCTCTTCATCAAAACTATATCACTTTGGCCTTTTGTAATTAGGTAATGGTCAAAATTCCAAACTCATCCACATTTAACTTTATAGTCTAAATAAAAAGTTCTTAGTTAACCAATAACAATTATTATTAGCCGAAATTCTTTGGCGAGATACTTTGACTTTGAGTTGACTGTGATACTAACCGCATATAACTGAGGAGACAAATCCTCTCTTGAATAGTGCTTCACTTCTAATACTTCCACTCGACCCAACTATAGTCACTCGATGGATGCCATTCCATGATTTGGCTATCGCGATAACTCGAATTTGGAGTATTTTTTAATTGATAATTAACTGGGTTAATTAATAGAAATACTGATTTTTTTACTGATGGTGTAACACCCCGCTTTTTTGGACGATTTAAATCGACGATAAACCACACACGTCAGACTTAAACTATACAGAAGTGCGGATTGTTATGGGATAAATAGGAAAAGCAGAGAAAGAAAGAAAAAAAACCAAACAGAATCTTACAGCGGAGCGATAAAATATAATAATCAAATATACAGTTCATGAAACTGTTTTACAAATATTCGATTATACTTATACAATACATATCAGAGTTACACTTACCAGAAAATATTAATAATGCAGCGGAATAAAATGGTGTAGTGGAATAATATAATAGATAATAGTAATAATATCTTCGTCTTCGTCCTTCAAAATAAAGTCTTCAAATCCGATGATGCTTGGACTGACCCGAGCGAATTGAAAAACAAAACACTCGAGCCAGAACTAAAATATCTTATGTGAGTTAAATCAACAGAAATAAATATGAGAGCAGTAACTTAAGAGACGCTCAGGATTCACATCTCCTAAGGATCCGTTAAACTATTTACTATGTAGTAATATTTCGCTATTATAATAATGTCTATAGTAAAATAAACTTACTTTTTAATAGCATTAAGGGGTTACCCATATAGCCCTTAACATGTAATAGTCCTAGTAGTCCATCCAATATCATTGTCACTCCTGATCAGGAAGCCACCAGAGGATACCACATGGTCTTCGGGAGAAAACCAAAATCGTATAAGGCGCGATAGGGTAGGTGACACGACACAACTAGGCAATGTCAGAGTAGATATACCAATTACGCTTCCAGGCCGGTGGTAACGCGTAGCGCGCAGCTACCGCCCACCTCGAGCCACACACCCAAAAAGAAAATCAAAAGTGGCCACCGAATCAATTCAAAAGTCAGAGTATAATATCGAAGGGATGTGTCTGATCAAAGGAGCTACCCCATTAGCCCGTCAATCGCTCCTCTTTTAGCTACCTTATGCCAACTTACGGGAGTCGGTTCCACGTATTTACCTCAAAGAAAACGCTGCCACCATCTTACTTCATTCTGGAATCTCCACCACGTACATGATTGTTAAAGTGGTTTTTGAAGTTGGAAGAGAGTATGACAACTTCCGATCCCGGTCTCTTCAACAACCAACCGTTATTATAAAACCGCGGTCATTTTAAAATAGTTTATACTTAAGAACCATGATATAATATTTATTTCAAAACCATACAAATACGATATCACTTCCTCTTTTTAAAAATCAAATCAATATAATATCAATTTCAAACATATCTTTTTTTAAACCATAACATTTTCAAAGTTATAGTATTTCAAAACCAAAACTTGAAATATAGCCTTTCAAAACATAAAACTTTGAATTTCGTAACTTTGAAACGTATTACACCACTTAAATGGTTTAAATATTAAATTATTTTATAAAATAAAATAGTTTCTTCACCTTCACAAATCAATTCCAATTGTAGATTCAAATTCCCAAATAAACCATTTCAATTACCATATATTTCAAAGCTTTAAATATTACACCATTTCACAACGAATTCTTTGATAATTTCGTATATATCAATTTCAACTACTATTATTTAGATTTTAAATGTTTACTTAATAAATCAAATATCATTTTAGTAAAACCTTTAGACATCAAATAACTGGATATTCTTCCAATTGAATTAACTTGATAATATTCATATAAATCAATTTGATATTCATTTAAATCCTCTAAACAAAAATCAAGTTATAAAATCATACCTTTTAAATCTCAATTTATTTACATTTCAAATCAAATCTTTTTCGAGGATAATTCTTGAATACTTTAATTCAAATCAAATTCACATTTATCTTTCAACCTTAATTTTATTTGAGTCAATGTAAACTCTATATACAATAGAATTTAAATAGATACTTAACCATATTATATAAAAGAAATCAAACTTTATTATTTAGCTTATTTTATAATTCAAAACAAATTTATACATAGCTAAAATCAAAACTAAAATAGGATTTATATAACATCTAAATCAATATCTGTATAGCCCATATATTTCTTTACAAAACCATATAAATCATTTAAAAAATACATTTTATACATATACCGCGGTGCCTGTATATAATTTTCTATCCTATGGTCAAGTGATACGGATATTTTGTCATTTCAATTCGTAATTTAAAAATAAAAAATGCGGTTGTATATCAATTCAAACCGCAATCCCGAATCAAAATAAATGCATAACAACTTGCATATTATGATGATATAAATACAACATCCATTCATCCATTATAAAATCATACATCCATCACAATCATCATATAAAACTATCAATCAATATTAATATATAACTGATAATATATAACAGGTTATTAACTGGTAGTTATATTTAATAATAAATTAAATAATGATTTAATTTAAATAAATGCAATAACATAGATGATGATTAAAAATATACGAAAAAGTCATAAATTAATGCATAATCACAACAAAATTTAATGTAACAAACATAATAAATTTTAGAAGTTGTGAGTGGGTTAAAACACTCACCTTTCGAATTTAAATCCAATTTAAACCAAAAATTTGACAGTCTCCAAATTCATCCAAATAAGTGTCAAAGTGTCCAGAATTCAGATACGATCCTAACAAAAGAAACCGTGCGTAAAACGGATATCGTACGTAAAAGTTATGCATTTCAGAACGATTGAAACCAAAATTAAATTAAAACAAAATAAAGTAACTCACCCTCAACCACAAAGCCACGTCACCTCACAAAGATCTTGCGCAAGACCCTTTACACCACACCCAGCACGCTACAGAACTCATCTTCCTCATATGTTTACTATTCGAAACCCATAGGCTGCCGCCTCCAACGCAGCCGGACTGCCTCTTCACGTTGTCTAACCCCACACCTCGCCCATGCGTGGGTCGCGCAACCCTACGGCTGACTCCAGTCAGGAAAAGCACCAGCCGCCGTCCCCTATTATGAAACCCTAATCAAATTATGTGCCAAATCCAACCGTTGATTCATAGAACGAACACCACCGATGAACTCCCCTCCGTTCCCTCTTCAAAACCCGGAAATGGTTCGTTGATCCGTCGATGTTCATCGACGTGCGATGAACGGTCAGAAATTGTTCTTCGATTTCTTGACAAACAATGCTTCAAATCGAAAAACGAGTTGCAGATTCGAGTTACGCTCTTTGAGACTTCGAATCCATATATAATTTGCTATATTTTGTGGAGTTTGAAATTTGGCCTTGATTTTGAATTGCAGTTGGAATAAGTGTTTGTCTGCCATTGAAATGAGGAGGGGAAGGAGATTTGTACGTGTTTAATTTAGATTCCACTAAATTCAGAAACTATAAATTAAATTACCAATAATTCCATTTAATTGACTTTTCATTATGTTATTCACTTCATTGCTATCAAATGGAAAAATTTTAACAATGGATTCAGACAATTACATTAATATTCTTAAATTTCATCTAAATCTCAATTCACGCAATAATTAAATTTCACTTAATTACAATAAATCCAGTTATTAATATAGTTCAAATCCAATAAATTGACAAATATTTATTCCCACTTTTATAATTCAGCAATTTCTCGATTATGAATAACATTAACGTTTTTCTAAATATTACATTAATTAATATTAACGTAATATTACATTAGACTTATGGTAACCGATCTCCAATTTAAATTAATAAGCAACTAGAATAGGTAACATACAATAATCGTTACGCTAAATTCTAGTCACATTAATAAGCTTTTATTACTTACAAATAAATGTTACCATTTATTTTCATAGTACTGATTCCATCTAATATTCCATTTATTTGCTTATGCCATTTATAGTCAAGTATAACATATCTTCATTAATTGTCATTTCATTCAATCCATTAAGTATTAATCTTAATTAGCACTGGTTATATCTTGATGCATTCTTTTATCACATCATTTATTACTTTACAAAATAAATGACATTTAAACTCATCAATGTAGTACCAAATTTCATTTTAAATCCAGTTGATTTCCAAATCAAAGTTTATACATATTTCAAACAACTATTATAATTACTATCAGAACATTGGTTTTATTAAATGACCATTTATTATAATTTAATTTCCTTAATTTAATCCAATGCTTACGCTTTGTTTTCATATATTCAATTTGTAGCTAAGTGTACATCTACATTAATTCCATTGATTGGCATTTCGTTCAATTTATTAATAGTTACCTTAGTTAAGTTACCTTAGTTAACATTACGTAATATTAGATTATAATTTTACAATCTTAACAAATTCATAAATTGTCAATTGCCAAATATATACATTAATTTACTATTAAATGTTCTCAATAAATTTATCTACTTGGTTTCAAACTTTTTATTCATCAATTACTGCCTTATAAATAAACTTCCGTTTCTAATCAATTTACATTCACCTTTCCATTATTATATTAATCATCATTAAAGTAACCTTTAATTACTTGTATGTTCATTCTTCCCAACTTATTACACCCTATTACACTATTTCACACATTAATTCAATAAATTACATTTGCTTTCTCATATTACACTTAAAACCAAGTCATACATTTAAATTATTTTATTTTATTTACCTTTTATATTCCATTATAAATTAATGCACACATTAATTAATATTTTAATTCAAATTAATCATTTCATCTTGGTAACATTCTTTTATGACAAATAGAATAAAATTAACATTTACATTGTTTCACTTATTGGAATTACATCCAAGTTATTAACAAATTAACTTACACTTATACTGTTACATTCAAGTTATTAAAAATTAATTTACCAATCTTATCCAAGTTATTATTATTCCATTAATAATTCTCTAAATTTTTATTGCCTTCAACATTAAGTTACCAAAATCTTCTTAAATTAAGAAATTTAACTACTGAATTTTACGAGTCGTTACACTCTCCCCCACTCAAAACTTTTCATCCCCGAAAAGGAAAAGAAGGAAATAGAGGAACTTATAAATTAATATCTATTATTCAAATCATTATATTCATAACAATAAATTTACAGAATAGGATAATTTAAATAAAATATATAGATTTACAGACAATTAAATCCTTTTATATTCAAATTAATAAAGTTCAGAAAATATTTTCAAAATATTTTCTAAGTCCAAAATTTATGGAAAATTTGGGTAGAGTCTCCTTTGTACGTGGAGGCTTGGGAGAAAATATAATATCAAATATAACAATATACAACATATATTTTTCAAAATAATATATCCCAACTTGAGAAAATAATATAATAACGCTATAAACCGTAATTCGAAAACGTACCTATTGGTCGGGCAATTAATGCTTATTTATGGAACCAAAAGCAGTAGCAATTACTTCCATAACCTGTATTTAACTTATATAATCCAAAAAGGTTAACAATTATATAAAATGAAATATTTAAGTTGTTTCAACCATAAACAAACAAATCAATAAAACAACATTCACTTGCAACAAGGCATACAACCATCATATAGAATCAATACAAGTCAATCATTCATTCATATCAAACAAAACAAATTGTTGTTCGGGTTCAAAACTTCAAATTGCACAGAATGAAAAATAAACTACTAAGCACACCATTTACTGTACAGTCTCTGATGGAGCTAAATAGATTATTCATACATCCAAACAATTTTAAAGTATCCTTACCCAAACAACCATAAACCAAAAAAAAAACAACAATTTCAACAATAAATCAAGTTTATTTTTTTTATCAATTACACTTCATCCATTTGTTGTTTGATTTCCTTTTCATTCATTATTTATTTTTATCTATTTCTACTCATTACCTACAAATTCATTTTCATCTATCTATATAATGCCAAATTCAATTTACTGCATTACATTTATTTATTTATATTATTATATTCAATCAAATTTCTTAGTAGGTAAATTTATTAACTTAAGTTTATAGTCATTTTTCAATATTCGTCTTTTATTCTTATTTTATTCAGAGCTAACTTCAGTCTACTACTTAAGTTTATTATTATTTATTTATAATACTAACCTTTCTTTTCTATTACATTGCATTTTAATTATACTTAAGTCCATAACAACTAGAACATCAATTCTTATTAATAAAAGCAATTTATTGAATACTTTCATAACATAAGTTTACTTGTACAATTTCCATCATATTTTCCTTTTTACATTTCAACTTTTTACATCTTTGGTAAGTTATATATACGTTGAAGAATGCAATTGACAATTATACAAGTTTATCTTATTTCTTTTAAATAAATTTAAATGTTCAATAATATTATCCTTTGTCTTATAAGTTACATATTTCAAATTTCTTTTAATTTCATTCATAACCTAGCAATAAATCTCTTATTTTAATTAAAGGCCCCATTTATTAATTAGTTATATTCCATTTTACTACAATAACTGAGACTATTAATTAATGGAAAATTAAGAACTAAATACCGGTTTAATTTCAAATCATTTTAAAATAATAGATAAATATATACTTACAACTTATATATCCATTTATATTTAAAACAACTCAAAATTTATATTTGTTTATCAAAATCATTCTGTAGTCAAACTGCTACATTGGCCTTCCCGCTTCGAAACTCGAAAATGAATGTCGATGATGCGTGCACTCATCACCGAAATTATTTTCCAGCAACAAAGAGGGTAGTACAGAAATTTTTCTTTTCAAAATTCCTTTTAAAACTATTCTTTCAAATTATATCAAAATATTTATATCAGAAAATACTTCTAAAATATTATTATTATATTTCAAAATCAATCAAAAGCAATTTTCAAAACCCCGGGACTTAAGTTCTAAATTTCCAATTTGATTTATTTTATTTTCAATCTTATTTAAACTACTATTTATAAATTTTATTACATAACAACCAATATATTGCAACCAAATATATATATATATATATATATCATTTAAAAATTTATTTTATATGTAGAAAATATAATAGGCAAAATTATTTCATTCACCTATATTCAAAACAAATATTGTGTCGATCTGTCCTATTAAGTGTTTAGAAATCTCTATTGATGTCATAGCGTCCCATGCACCAACCAGAATTTATAAATACAAAACAGAACAGAGTAACACAATATTAAAACCTTTTTATAACGATAACAAATACTCTCTCTCATATATATACACTCAACGACTCATCATAGGGTATTACTACCCTAATAGCGAAGAGTCAGACCCCACAAAGCTAAGGTTTATCGCTAAACCAAAGCTCTGATACTAGATGTAACACCCTGCTTTTTTTAGACAATTTAAATCGACGATAAACCACACACGTCAGACTTAAACCATATAGAAGGGCGGATTGTTATGGAGTAAATAGGAAAAGCAGAGAAAGAAATAACAAAAAAAACAAAACAGAATCTTGCAGCGGAACGATAAAACATAATAATCAAATATACAGTTCATGAAATTGTTTTACAAAATATTCGATTATACTTATACAATACATATCAGAGTTACACTTACCAGAAAATATTAATAATGCTGCGGAATAAAATGGTGTAGTGGAATAATATAATAGATAATCGTAATAATATCTTCGTCTTCGTCCTCTAAAAAAAGTCTTCAAATCCTGTAATGCTCGGACTGACCCGAGCGAATTGAAAAACAAAACACTCGAGTCAAAACCAAAATATCTTATATGAGTTAAATCAATAGAAATAAATATAAGGCAGCAACTTAAGAGATGCTCGGGATTCACCTCTCCTAAGGATCCGTTAAACTATTTACTATGTAGTAATATTTCTCTATTATAATAATGTCTATAGTAAAGTAAACTTACTTTTTAATAGCATTAAGGGGTTACTTATATAGCCCTTAACACGTTATAGTCTCAGTGTCCATCCAATACCATATTCCTCCTAATCGAGAAGCCACGAGAGGATACCACACGGGCTACGGAGGAAAACCAAAATCGTACAAGGCGCGATAGTGTAGGTGACACGGCACAACTAGGCAATGCCAGGGTAGATATACCAATTACGCTTCCGGGCCGGTGGTAACGCGTAGCGCGCCGCTACCGCCCACCTCGAGCCACATCCCCAAAAAGAAAATCAAAAGTGGCCACCGAATCAATCCAAAAGTCAGAGTATAATAACGAAGGGATGTGTCCGATCAAAGGAGCTACCTTATTAGCCCGTCAATCGCTCCTATTTTAGCCACCTTATGCCAACTCACGGGAGTCGGGTCCACGTATTTACCTCAAAAGAAACGCCGCCGCCATCCTACTTCATTTTGGAATCTCCACCGCGTACACGGTTGTTAAAGTGGTTTTCGAAGTTGGCAGAGAGTTTGACAACTTCTGATCCCGGTCTCTTCAACGACCAATCGTTATTATAACACCGCGGTCATTTTAAAATAGTTTATATTCAGAACCAGGATATAATATTTATTTCAAAACCATATAAATACGATATCACTTCCTCTTTTTAAAAATCAAATCAATATGATATCAATTTCAAACATATCTTTTTTTTAAACCATAACATTTTCAAAGTTATAATATTTCGAAACCAAAACTTGAAATATAGCCTTTCGAAACATAAAACTTTGAATTTCATAACTTTGAATCATACTACACCACTTAAATGGTTTAAATATTAATTTTATAAAATAAAATAGTTTCTTCACCTTCACAAAACAATTCCAATTATAGATTAAAATTCCCAAATAAACCATTTCAATTACTATATATTTCAAAGCTTTAAATATTACACCATTTCACAATGAATTCTTTGATAATTTCATATATATCAATTTCAACTACTATTATTTAGATTTGAAATGTTTACTTAATAAATCAAATATCATTTTAGTAAAACCTTTAGAATTTAAATAACTGGATATTCTTCCAATTTAATTAACTTGATAATATTCATATAAATCAATTTGATATTCATTCAAATCCTCCAAACAAAAATCAAGTTACAAAATCATACCTTTTAAATCACAATTTATTTACATTTCAAATCAAATATTTTTCGAGGATAATTCTTGAATACTTCAATTCAAATCAAATTCACATTTATCTTTCAACCTTAATTTTATTTGAGTCAATGTATACAATAGAATTTAAATAGATACTTAACCATATTATATAAAAGAAATCAAACTTTATTATTTAGATTATTTTATAATTCAATTTTTTTTTATACATAGCTAAAATCAAAAATAAAATAGCATTTATATAACATCTAAAATCAATATCTGTATAGCCCATATATTTCTTTACAAAACCATAAAAATCATTTAAAAAATATATTATATATATATATATATACCGCGGTGCCTGTATATAATTTTCTATCCTATGGTCAAGTGATACAGATATTTATCATTTCAATCCGCAATTTAAAAATAAAAATGCGGTTGTATATCATTTCAAACCGCAATCCCGAATCAAAGTAAATGCATAACAACTTGCAGATTATGATGATATAAATACAACATCCATTCATCCATCATAAAATCATACATCCATCACAATCATCATACAAAACAATCAATCAATATCAATGTATAACTGATAATATATAACAGGTTATTAACTCGTAGTTATATTCAATAATAAATTAAATAACGATTTAATTTTAATAAATGCAATAACTGAGATGATGATTAAAAATATACGAAAAAGTCATAAATAAATGCATAATCACAACAAAATTTAATTTGACAAACATAAGAAATTTTAGAAGTTGTGAGTGGGTTAAAACACCCACCTTTTGAATTTAAATTGAATTTAAATCCAATTTAAACCCAAAAATTTGATCGTCTCTAAATTCATCCAAACCAGCGTCACAGTGTCCGGAATTTAGATACGATCCTAACAAAAGAAACCGTGGTAAAACAGATATCGTACGTAAAAGTTATGTGATTCAGAACGATTGAAACCAAAATTAAATTAAAATAAAATAAAGTAACTCACTGTCAACCACAACGCCACATCACCTCACAAAGATCACGCGCAAGCCCCTCTGCACCACACACAGCATGCTACAGAACTCATCTCCCTCATGTGTTTACCGTTCGAAACCCATAGGCCGCCGCCTCCAATGCAACCGGACTGCCTCTTTACGTCGCCTAACCCCACACCTCGCCCACGCGTGGGTGGCGCAACCCCACGGCTTCCTCCGGTCAGGAAAAGCACCAGCCGCCGTCCCCTATTATGAAAGCCTTATCAAATTATGCGCCAAATCCAACCGTTGATTCGTAGAACGAACAACACCGATGAACTCCCCTCCGTCCCCTCTTCAAAACCCAGAAATGGTTCGTTGATCCATCGATGTTCATCGACGCACGATGAACGGTCGGAAATTGTTCTTCCATTTCTGGAAAAATAATGCGTCCGAATCGAAAAATGAGTTGCAGATCTGAGTTACGCTCTTTGAGAGCTTTGAATTCATATATAATTTGCTATATTTTGTGGAGTTTGAAATTTGGCCTTGATTTTGAATTGCAGTTGGAATTAGGTGTTTGTCTGCCATTGAAATGAGGAGGTGAAAGAGATTTATACACGTAGACAAATGAGAAATAGAGGTAGGCTAGGGTTTATAACAAGGTATTTATAGACAAGGTTGAAAAGAATAGATAGACCCGATTTATACACGCGCTAAATAATGAATGGCTCGAAAAGCCCGTTCTGGCTCCGGACGAAATTGGGTCAACCCATATATCAAAATAGATATTTTAAAATATTTTAAACGCAATGGAAAAGGTTTCACGTCCAAATTTCATCGTATGAAGAAGTTGTTACAAAATCAAATTATTTCAAATCGATTTCAATTGACTTCAATTTCATTGATTTCATGGCGTTTCGAGTCCGTACGATCAAACGACAAATCCCATCGCTACAAAACTTGAAATCCTACAATAATTCACTGTTACAGATCCGATGAAACTGGGTTCGTCGAAATCCGAGTCATTAGCTAAAATGGCTATCTTCCCATTAATTAAATAAATTAAAATATGAACAAATTAAATCACTTTTCAATCTCAATTCTTAAAACTAATAATCTTATCATTTTTAAATTTCTTATACAATTACAGAATTAAAAAATTTCAGATGTAAATCAAAGTTGATTAATTCATCACTTTCCGTGTTTAATTTAGATTCCACCAAATTCAGAAATTATATATTAAATTACCAATAATTCCATTTAATTGACTTTTCATTATGTTATTCACATCATTGCTATCAAATGGAAATTTTTTAACATTGGATTCAGACTATTACATTAACATTCTTAAATTCCATCTAAATCTCAATTAACGCAATAATTAAATTTAACTTAATTACAATAAATCCAATTATTAATATAGTTCAAATCCAATAAATTGATAAATATTTATTCCCCCTTTTATAATTCAGCAATTTTTCCAATTATGAATAACATTAACATTTTTATAAATATTACCTTAATTAATATTAACGTAATATTACATTAGACTTATGATAACTGATTTCCAATTTAAATTAACAAGCAACAAGAATAGGTAACATACAATAATCGTTAAGCTAAATTCTAGTCACATTAATAAGCTTTTATTACTTACAAATAAATGTTACCATTTATTTTCATAGTACTAATTCCATCTAATATTCCATTTATTCGCTTATGCCATTAATAGTCAAGTATAACATATCTTCATTAATTGTCGTTTCATTCAATCCATTAAGTATTAATCTTAATTAGCACGGATTATATCTTGATGCATTCTTTTATTAAATCATTTATTATTTTACAAAATAAAATGACATTTAAACTCATCAATGTAATACCAAATTTCATTTTAAATCCAATTGATTTCCAAATCAAAGTTTATACATATTTCAAACAACTATTATAATTACTCTAAGAACATTGGTTTTATTAAATGACCATTTATTATAATTTAATTTCCTTAATTTAATCCAATGCTTACATTTTGCTTTCATACATTCAATTTGTAGCTAAGTATACGTCTACATTAATTCCATTGATTTGCATTTCATTCAATTTATTAATAGTTACCTTAGTTAAGTTACCTTAGTAAAGTTACCTTAGTTAACATTACGTAATATTAGATTATAATTTTACAACCTTAACAAATTCATAAATTGTCAATTGCCAAATATATACACTAATTTACTATTAAATGTTCTCAATAAATTTATCTACTTGGTTTCAAACTTTTTATTCATCAATTACTGCCTTATAAATAAACTTCCGTTTCTAATCAATTTACATTCACCTTTCCGTTATCATATTAATCATCATTAAAGTAACCTTTAATTACTTGTATGTTCATTCTTCCCAACTTATTACACCCTATTACACTATTTCACACATTAATTCAATAAATTACATTTGCTTTCTCATATTACACTTATAGCCAAGTCATACATTTAAATTATTTTATTTAATTTACCTTTTATATTCCATTATAAATTAATGCACACTTTAATTAAGATTTTAATTCAAATTAATCATTTCATCTTGGTAACATTCTTTTATGACAAATAGAATAAAATTAACATTTAAATTGTTTCACTTATTGGAATTACATCCAAGTTATTAACAAATTAACTTACACTTATACTGTTACATTCAAGTTATTAAAAATTAATTTAATAATCTTAACCAAGTTATTATTATTCCATTAATAATTCTCTAAATTTTTATTTCCTTCAACATTAAGTTACCAAAATATTCTTAAATTAAGAAATTTAACCACCGAATTTTATGGGCCGTTACACTCTCCCCCGCTCAAAACTTTTCATCCCCGAAAAGGAAAAGAAGGGAAAAGAGGAACTTATAAATTAATATCTATTATTCATATCATTATATTCATAATAATAAATTTACAGAATAGGATAATTTAAATATAATATATAGATTTATAGACAATTAAATCTTTTTATATTCAAATTAATAAAGTTCGGAAAACATTTTCAAAATATTTTCTAAGTCCAAAATTTATGGAAAATTTGGGCAGAGTCTCCTTTGTATGTGGAGGCTCGGGAGAAAATATAATATCGAATATAACAATATACAACATATATTTTACAAAATAATGTAACCCAACCCAGGAAAATAATATAATAAGGCTATAAACCGTAATCCGAAAACGTACCTATTGGTCGGGCAATTAATGCTTATTTATGGAACCAAAAGCAGTAGCAATTAATTCCATAGCTTGTATTTCACTTATATAATCCAAAAGGGTTAACAATTATATAAAATGAAATATTTAAGTTGTTTCAACCATAAACAAACAAATCAATAAAACGACATTCACTTGCAACAAGGCATACAACCATCACATAGAATCAATACAAGTCAATCATTCATTCATATCAAACAAAACAAATAGTTGTTCGGGTTCAAAACTTCAAATTGTACAGAATGAAAAATAAACTACTAAGCACACCAGTTACTCAACAGTCTCTGATGGAGCTAAATAGATTATTCATACATCCAAACAATTTTAAGGTATCCTTACCCAAACAACCATAAACAAAAAACAACAACAATTTCAACAGTAAATCAAGTTTATTTTTTTATCAATTCCACTTTATCCATTTGTTGTTTGATTTCCTTTTCATTCATTATTTATTTTTATCTATTTCTATTCATTACCTACCAATTCATTTTCATCTATCTATATAATGTCAAATTCTATTTATTGTATTACATTTATTTATTTATATTATTCATATTCAATCAAATTTCTTAGTAGGTAAATTTATTAATTTAAGTTTATAGTCATTTTTCAGTATTCGTCTTTTATTCTTATTTTATTCAAAGGTAACTTCAACCTACAACTTAAGTTTATTATTATTTATTTATAACACTAACCTTTCTTTTCTATTACATTGCATTTCAATTATACTTAAGTCCATAACAACTAGAGCATCAATTCTTATTAATAAAAGCAATTTATTGAACACTTCATTACATAAGTTTACTTGTACAATTTCCATTATATTTTCTTTTGTACATTTTAACTTTTTACATCTCTGGTATTATATATATATGTTAAAGAATGCAATTGACAATTATACAAGTTTATCTTATTTCTTTTAAATAAATTTAAATGTTCAATAATATTATCCTTTGTCTTATATAAGTTACATATTTCAAATTTATTTTATGTTCATTCATAACCTAGCAATAAATCTCTTATTTTAATTAAAGGCCCCATTTATTAATTAGTTACATTCCATTTTACTATAATAACTGAGACTATTAATTAATGGAAACTTAAGAACTAAATACCGGGTTTAATTTAAAATCATTTTAAAATAATAGATAAATATATACTTACAACTTATATATACATTTATATTTAAAACAACTCAAAATTTATATTTGTTTATCAAATTCATTCTGTAGTCGAACTGCTATAGTGGCCTTCCCACTTCGAAACTCGAAAATGAATGTCGATGATGGGTGCACTCATCATCGAAATTATTTTCCAGCGACAAAGAGGGTAGTATAGAAATTTTTCTTTTCAAAATTCCTTTTAAAATAATTCTTTCAAATTATATCAAAATATTTATATCAGAAAATACTTCTAAAATATTATTATTATATTTCAAAATCAATCAAAAGAAATTTTCAAAACCCCGGGACTTAAGTTCTAAATTTCCAATTTGATTTATTTTATTTTCAATCTTATTTCAACTACTATTTATAAATTTTATAACCTAACAACCAATATATTGCAACCAAATATATATATATATATATATATATATATATATCATTTAAAAATTTTATTTTATATATAGAAAATATAATAGGCAAAATTATTTCATTCACCTATATTCAAAACAAATATTGTGTCGGTTTGTCCTATTAAGTGTTTAGAAATCCCTATTAATGTCATAGCGTCCCATACACCAACCAAAATTTATAAATACAAAACGGAACAGAATAACAGAATATTAAAAACTTTTTATAACACTAACAAATACGCTCTCTCATATATATACACTCAGTGACTCATCATTGGATAGTACTACCCTAAAAGCGAAGAGTCAGACCCTACAAAGCTATAGTTTATTGCTAAACCAAAGCTCTCATACCAGATGTAACGCCCCGGTTTTTTTGGTTGATTTAAATCGATGATAAACCACTCACGTCAGACTTAAACCATACAGAAGGGCGGATTGTTATGGGGTAAATAGGAAAAGCAGAGAAAGAAAGAACAAAAAAAACAAAATAGAATCTTGCAGTGGAACGATAAAATATAATAATCAAATATACAGCTCATGAAATTGTTTTACAAAATATTCGATTATACTTATACAATACATATCAGAGTTACACTTACCAGAAAATATTAATAATTCAGCGGAATTTAACAACCGAATTTTACGGGTCGTTACAGATGGTTAAGGATGAAACAAATAAATCAAAAAATTAATATTCATATCTGGGAAAATAATTATTTGATAATCTCCTAATAGGATTATTTAAAATGGGCAAAACTTATTATCTTCAACATAAATTTAATAATATGTTTGTTTAAATTAATATACATACATACATACATATACATACATATATATATATATTTAAGTTGATTTTAAATTGAAGTTTTAAATTGATTTTGAATTTGAAATTTGGGTTTGAATTTGAAATTTAAAAAGAATATATATATATATATATATTTCTTGAAATTATTTTGGATATAAAAGAATATATGAATAAAGTTCATTTAAAATAAGATTTATTTTATATTAAAACAAAAGAATTTTTATTTATGTAAATTTAGAAAGTATTTATTTAATGGTAAATAAATACAAAAGCTTTTAAATTAACATTTAAAAATGGATTAACTAATTTTATTTAGAATATAATTGGTTTTTATTTTATTTTATTTTCCTTTAAAAGTTTTATTTTTATGAAATTAAGAAAAGCATTTATTAGTTAAGAAATGTATTAATTAATTAGGGAATTTATTTCAAAGCTTTTAAAATCATTTAAAAATAATAAAAAAATGAGTAAATACACGTGTTTAATTTTGAAAACATATTAATAACATTGTTTTAAGAAGCTAATCGTGTTTCTCTTTTAATGGCGTGCTCCTGCGCGTTTTCCAGAACCGTGTTTCTCTTTTCCAGATCGTCGTAGCCATCCTCACAAACATCTTCCCTCCCGTCCGCGTTCATGTCGAGCTCCCCCCCTCGTTTTCCAATTCTCCCCGCAGCCCCTCCCCCTTCTTCTTCCCCCTCATCTACTCGTTCTGGAAAAGTTTTTAAGGTACCCCTGGTAACGAATAAATTTATGCCGGCCTTGCTATCTGCGATGGAGTTCCCTCCGCTACCTACTTCGATGGAGTTCCCTCCGCTCCCATCTGCTCAGACGAGCACAGTGGCTATTGCGTGCCCATCTATGAGTCTTGAGCGTGTTTTGGTGGGTCAGGACTGTCTGACTAACAATGGTACCATGCATTCACTTGCGAAAGTAGTTGATGTTGCTGGTGATATTGGTGATAATGGTGTGGACAGTGGAGTGATTGGAAGTGGGAATTTTTCGGCTGATCCTAAAATTTCGAATTTGCCTCAATGCACTCCAAGTGTTTGTCATAAGTCCATTGAGAAGGAAGTTTCCAATTGCAGTGTTTTAAGAACTGGTGTTACGTTTCTTGCGGCCTCCCCCACTGTTGTGCTTGCGTCTTCTGACGGTGGTACCTTTTTGGATGCCGTTCAACCAGCTGCTTCTCTTACAGGATCCAAAGCTTGGTCTTCGCTTTTTATTTCAATGCCCCGTAACGCGGGGGTTTACGAACCTGTGGAATTTGATATTGTAGAGGAGAATGGAGTGATGATCCCACCTCCAAATGTTATGCAAGCTGGTTTGGACTACTGGTCCGAATATTTAGTTGGGTTCTTTTTGGATCCTAAGCAACGTCTACATGAACCGTCTACTGTTTGTCGTAAGGCTTGGAAGCTACGAGGTAATCTCCGTGTTAAGCTAGTCGACACTATGTATTTCCTACAGTTCTCCTCCGCTGAGGAACGTTGCCGTGTTCTTGAGGCGGAGCCATCCTTTTTTGATGGGAAACCGTTTATTATTACACTTTCGTCCCCTACGGTAGCTAGTGCTCGTGAACAAGTGTTATCTACCCCTGTTTGGGTTTATTTTTCTCAAATTCCTTCGGCACTTCAACCTCTTCTGGGTTTGAATTGGCTTGCTTGCAACGTTGGTAAGCTGAAATGTTTTGATGCGAATACAGTTGCGCGTGAAAAGCTGGTGTACGCTAAGGCCTTGATTGAGATTACCCCCCTTAAGCCTCTCCCTACCACTATTCCTGTTCAGTTAGCGGTTGGCCATGTAGTTGTTGTTCGTGTTCGATATGGTTGGATCCCCGACATATGTACTTCTTGTCACTCCTTTGGCCACTTAGTTTCTGCCTGCTCCCATTCTGCTGCTTCCGCTTCTGTGCCTAAGATACCACTGCCGCGGCCACCAATCAGGAAATGGGTTCCCAAGGTGCCACAGGCTTCACCTCCTGTTGTTCCTGTCCCTGGATCGCTGTCTTGCTCTGCACGGCCAGCTTCCCCGGTTGCATCCATTGTTCCCGATGCTGTTCTTGTGGATTCCATTGTTATTCCGGATCTTGTTCCGTCTCAGTTGCCTATTTTTTGGGATGAGTCAGAGAGATGCTGGGTTGATCGATGTTCTGACTTGCGTTACAACCCTTTGGATGATTCCTTCTTTAGATATGTTTCCAACGATCTTTCGGACCTTCGATGCCTCTATTACAGACCGTCTGGTGACTCCTTGGTTCTTGATTCGGATGGTACGTATGCTGACTTAAATACCGCCATGCTTGCTGATTCTTCTTGGGATCGATCATTTCTATACTCATCTGATGTTGATATCTACGATCCTTCGCTTTCTCTCCTATTTCGCCCCTACTATGGTCTTCTTGGGGATGTCTCTTTGGTATCTTCTCAGGTTGAAGATGATGCTGGTGGCACTACCTCTTTGGAGGAGTCTTAGTTCTGTTTTTTCTAGTAGCTGTGACATGTCTGTCACACTCCTGTGTTGTATTTATTACTCTCTTTTTAGTAGTTAAGGTGTCTCTACCTTACTCCTGTACTTCATGTTTTTTATTACGTTCGTAATAAAAAGTGGACGGTCCACCATAAAACCGGCTGGCTTTGCCAAAAAAAAGAGTTAAATATTGGTATGTGACAAATGTAAACATTTTGGGCAAGTGTCATCCTTTTTGTTTTCATTTTTCTTTAATTTAAATAATTCTAATTTTACACTATATAAACTCTTACCTTCTTTCTTCAATTCTTTTTCTTATCTTCTTATTTTTAAAAGCAACTTAACTCGAGCTAGAAAACTTCACCCGTAAAAATTCTTCAAACCAGAAAATCCCTACACAAACTCAAGTTCAAAATATTGTAACAAATTCTCAACGCAAATTCATTTTTCAATCAAAAGCAGTAATTCAAAGTATTCCAGTTTTAAAGAAAACAAGCAACTTCAAATTTTCAACCTGAAGCATCTTCAAGTTTATCAAGCTAAGCATTTCAACCTCAAGCAAGGATCATCTTGTGCACTCCCAAATAAAAAAAAACTGGAGTCTGTGTTCTTTGTTCAACAGCAAAAAGGTGAGTAAATCCTTCTTTAAAAATAGATTTAAAACCTATGAGTTTACCTGGAATTCTGTGATGATATATATAGTAATTTAGTTTGCAAATGTTTGTGAAGACGAATGCATATGTGTATATAAAAATTATATGACTATATATTAATATTTTTATACAGTATGCTCAGTGTGTTTACGAGCTTAATCACTAAATAAATTCTATATCTCACTATAAAATCAATATTATATTTTGATTTGTGAATGAAAGATGTTTGAATTTGTGAAACATTTTTCCTAAAAATAATTTCGAGAATTTTTATATTAGCAGTGATCTCAAAAACATGATGATATCAGTAAAGACCTTCACATATGTTAAAAGTCAATTAGGTTAATTTCAAATTCTGATTATATAAACTGATATATTGAATAAAATGATGAATTTTGGTATTTGTATCTGTATTTTTAAGCCTGTATGCATTGGCTTTTTCTGAATTGATCAATTTGGGCTTTGTGGTCGATTGTAGTAGATCGACGGTACGGGGAGAGGCGAAATTAAGGCTGGAGGAGGATAGGATGTAGGGGAAGTCGGGAAAAATGGTTATGGATTTTTCTAGTAGGCAAGGCGTCGGATCGGATATGAATTAGGGCTTAAGGACCGGTGAGTAACGATGACATTATCAGGGTTCGTGCGACATGGGTGAAGGACCAGACTCGATCGCGAGTTGTGGCATTGGAAAAGGAGTTTGTGACGCAGCATAGGTCGGAGG
The DNA here is from genome assembly GCA_030765085.1 of Allium cepa. Classification (NCBI taxonomy): domain Eukaryota; kingdom Viridiplantae; phylum Streptophyta; class Magnoliopsida; order Asparagales; family Amaryllidaceae; genus Allium; species Allium cepa. The sequence goes on along the minus strand of CM060944.1, from coordinate 496,720,305 downwards.
GAAGTGGACTCAGGTGGGCGAGGTTGACGTCGGTGAAGGTCTTTAGCCGGTGGGTCGATTCCAGTTTCAATCGAAGTGCTCGTTTTTGATTCACGATGGGATCTTGATCTCTGGGTGATCGAGGTAGATGTAGAGGTCAATGTCGACATGTTGAAGACCAGAAGGATGGTCGAAGGGTTTAGAAATCTCCGTGCCCGTGCACGAGATTGGGTTATATCTGATTTACTCGATGGGTTTGGGAGCACGATGATTTTCTCGGATTTAGTTCGAGGATCTTTCGTATTGTCTCGAAGCTGTATGGGTTTCACGTTGCTCGGGTAGATGTTAGGAGTTTTTAGCGTTTTGGCTCGGGTATTATTGTCGTGCTCGACTTTGTTTCGTTTGAGTTTCCAGATTTCTAAATTTTTAATGAGATGAATTTTAAGTTTAAAGCAATCAAGATTCAGTTAATTAATTAATGTGATTAGTTTAAGATAATTAACTAGTTTAAATTAATCATTTGATGATTGATTAAGTATAATTACTTAGCGTAATTAATAAAAAATGATAATTACTTAGTAAAAGTAATTAATAATTAATTACATTGTGTAATTAATTTAAGAATTAATTAATAAAGTTATTTGTAGTTAATTAAGTAATATAATTAATTAAGGATAATTAATTACTGATTGTGATTAATCAAGGTTGATTAATGAATAAAGATAAATTAAAGATTAATTATTAAATATGATTAATAATTAATTAAGAAGTAATTAAGGGATCATTAATTAATGAAATTAAAGATGTAATTAAGGATTGATTAATTAAAGGGTAATTAATCAATAATAAGTCATTATAAGGTAATTAATTAAATGTAATTAATTAAGGATTAATGTAATTAATTGTAATTAATTAATTAATGAAATAATTAAAGTTTAATTACTGTAAATGGTTAAGAATAATTAATTTGTGTAATTAATTAAAGGCTAATTACTTATTGTAATTAGAGAATGATTAATCAAAGGTGATTAATTAAGATGAATACATAGAGGATGATTAATTGGTTCATAATCAATTAATGGTTATGTAAGCAAGATTTATAGTGATAAAAGTAATTAATTTAATTTATTTTAAATTAATTAAAGATGAAGTAATTAATTTATATCATTTTAAATTAATTATAGATAGTGTGATTAATAGATCTTTGCTTATGGATGGCTGGATGTTATTGTGCCTTGAATTGTTTATCTCAGATATGAGATATGTGTTGATTTTTGATATTAGGTGCTTTGGTTGAATGGTGATGATATGATGTATCTATCTGTGAGATTATGTAGACTAATTAATTAAAGGAAATCACTTAATTATGAATTAATTAAGTAAAATTACTTGGTAGAGTAATTAATGGATAATTACTGGATGTAGTTAATTAAAGGGGGAATTTCTTAATGAAGTAATTATACGATAATTACTTAATGGAAGTAATTAAGGATTAATTACTTAGTGTAATTAATTTAGTTAATTAATTAATGTGATTAATTAATTTATGTAATTAATTTAAGATTAATTACTGAATGTAATTAATTAAAAGTGTGATTAATTAATGAAGTAATTAACTAAGAATTACTAATTAATGTAATTAATTAATAATTACTTAATGTAGTAATTAAGGATAAATTTATTAGTGTAATTAATCAAAGGATTAATATAATTAATTAAGGAGTTAATTAATTAACGTAAGTAATTACAAGATGGTTAATTACTTTTTATGATTAATTAAGGCTAATTAATGAGTGTGGTTAATGCCTTGAATTAGTTGATATCCCTGATATGAAATGTTTTGTGATATGATTTGTTTTGGGTGGATAGTGATAATATGGTTATCTATTGATGATAAATTGCTGTGTAAAAAATGACATCTTGTATTTAAAGTTGAACTGTATTTCACTTGGATATCTTGGGTTAAGATGGTATTGAATTCAAAGAGACCGGGACCGGGTATCAGTAAATACCTGAACCCACTTCGATTTGTAATCTCTAATAAATCTATATGGATTTGACATGTGAAATCAATAGGCTGGAATGGAATAATATGGTCTTTTAAGACTAAGTATGGGTACTTGGGGATTGATTTGTGAAATAAGTGTTGAGCATAACAAGTAATGAACTCGTAGTGAGGTACAAGTTACCCGGGTTTTTCTTTTTTGGTTTGAACTTAGTATTTCAAATTATATGGATTTACTCATGCTGGTTTCCAGCCTGACCCGGGTGTTACTTTGATGTAATGCTCGGGTCAGACCGAGTATTACAGATTTTCAGGTAAGGACGTTCTGGAGCTCAGGAGGCGAGCTGGATGGCAGGAACGTATGGAGTGTTTTCTGCTATGATGTATTGTTATTTATCTTGGACAAGTTATTTTAACTGTCCAGTGATTGTGAAATGTTGTAACTCTGATGTATTAAAAATGTAAATTAACTGATACAGTTTTCTTTATACAAACGATATTATTGGATATTATATCTTGATCCGCTGCGAATGTGACAATCTGTGTTTTTTTTATGTTTCTTCTTCTACCTCTTCTCTTCTTTTCCTAACTATCTGGAATTTTCGGGATCGAAAATTCCAGGTCGTTACAGCTATAATCAAAATGGAGCTTTCATATTGAAGATCCACAGTATTCTCAAGTTGAGAGAACTGTGTAAATTAGGCATATCGATATTTTCTGTTTGACCTTAATCATATTAACCAACAGAAAATTATTGAGTGAGTTGTTTCATAGTTATCCAATAACTAGTAGTACGTAACCCCTAGGTGCCCGCAACAGTCATGAGTAATACACTGCCCAACATTTGGAGAGGATATATCGATATCCATTTCGATGCATCTTGACTAGGAACACTTAAAATGGTATATTTGTTTCGTTGTGATAAAATACTCACGGTTACAACACTTTGTAACTACTATAACAAGATATACCACTTATGGATTTTTCTATTAAATATACTTTTATTAAAGTTAATTAATTAATATAATCACATTATATCATGCATATGAAAGGAAGAAAATACCTTTTATTTCGAACAAGATTGGTCAACGAGTTAGATATATGTAACAAATTACATAATTGCCCCTAGGGCATACCCCTAACTCTATCAAAATTGAGAACGAGTTCACTATTCAGAAGAGATAAGTTTCAATCACTACCTATCAATGCCAAGCTTTATCTATACTACAACCAAGGTGGCTGTAGGAATTAAATTTTTTATATAGAACTTCTTAGTAGGTTATGAAAATAGAGACAAGGTGGTAGGAAGAAAATTTGAATACTCAAAAATATCAAAAGATAATGAATTGTTCTTCAACAAGTGAAAATTACTACTAGATTATAATAATACTTCTGTCATACACATCATAGTACAAGAACTTCATTCTACACCTTTGGGAAGGCATTCAGGAGTTATAATGAGACTACAAAGAACTAAACAATCATTTTATTGGAGAGAAGTGAATGCTGACACTAATTTTTTTAAAGAATGTGACAAATGACAAAGAAATAAAAGTGAAAGTATCAATATACCTGGCCTCCTTCAACCCCTCCCTATCCCAGAAAAGATATGGACAGATTTGTCCACTATAACAAAACAATCTTTTTACAACGGGCAATGCCCGTTGAAATATGGTTTTCGCAACGGGCATGTGCCCGTTGTAATAGGCCTCGTTGTAATAGATCCACCACATTTTACAACGGGCATTGCACGTTGTAAAAACCATTGCAGTATATCTTTTTACAACGGCTTATGACCGTTGTAATAGACTATAATACAATGGCTATAACCCGTTGCAATAGACTAACCATACTAGTTGCATAGCTTTTTTCACAACATGCAGTGACCGTTGTAAAAAGCATTTCTAACAACTTGCGATGCCCGTTGCAATATACTGTAATACAACGGCCATAACCCGTTGCAATAGACTAACCATACTAATTGCATAGCCTATTTCACAACATGTATTAGCCGTTGTAAAAAACCTATTTAACAATGTTTTTTGACTATTGTAAAAATCATATACAACAACATGCGTTGACCGTTGTAATAAGATCATATAACAACACATATTGCCCATTGCAAAATAAATGCAAATTTTAAAAAAAAATTACAGCAGCATCCATGCAATACATCCATATTAATAATAAATATTGTCGTAAAATAATTAAAATCACATACGAAAAGACTAAAAGCTAGAGTCATAGAATTCTAACACTCCAAAATGTTAGAGAAGTTTACATGCCAAATACGTAAAGCATTAACGCATAAAAGTTCGCTACAAATATCACGTTCTAAGTACAATCATACTATACCACAAAGATGAAGTCTTTATGCCACGCGACGGTTGATCCAACGGCCTCTTTGATAGTCTGCATCTCTGAATTTAGCCTAAATAAAAAGGCTTCTGGCTCCACCGCTACATTAATCCTTACTTTCCAAGCATTTTCTCCAAGCTTTACAAAATGTACTGAAGCATCAGGATAAGTGCTTGCTATCGTCCCCTCTGCAACTACGTTCTTCTGCCAACCCAATAGCTTGCACTTTTTTTTCACCAAACCATCCACGGTAAGCTGATCTTGAACCTGTATATTGTTACTCTCGCGGTGTGACTGCAAGCAAAAAACCATAGAACAAGGTTATATAAAAATACTGAAATGTTTTTTTCTAAAGTCCTAAGGGAATGTCATAGTGGTAAAAAAAAGAGCTACTGATACAGTTAACATTGAAGCCCCAGATTTCATAATGTTAAGGCTCCTATTCATTTGCAATCCTATGCATGATGGATGGCTTATTTACTGGTAATAAAGGGCGGTTTATGGTGACTATTATTTATAGTGACTGTTATTATTGGAGACTGTTATTTTGGTTGCTACATATGTTAATTAAAGTGTATATATTGTTGAATGTTATATTGATGATTGTATGGAATGTTATGACGATGACACGAGGTTAATGTGGCTATTTGGGAGTATGCTTTGGTCAATGAGGAAAAATATCGGTGATTGCATATGTACATGCAGTTTGACAAATGAGTATATTGGAGGAAGTAAGGATCAGGTTATGCAAACGCATGGTGGTAAGTGTAACGACCCTGAATTTTTAATAATTTAAGTTGAAAATATTTATTTAATTTTAAATATTTGAATGATGGTTTGACTTGAATTTCAAATTATCAGAATGAATATAGCGATTAATTTATAAAGTTTAATCTATTGAAAGTTGAATAAAAATTTGAATCTTCAATTTTAAGCTGATTAAAAATATTTCAAAGGCTTGTAAAATTTATATTGATAATACTGAAGATAATAGAAGCTTCAGAATTGAATTTCAAAGTGATTTGATCAGTTTTGAAATTATATCGTTTGAATCGATATTTAAAAAAATAGCCTTCCGAGGCACTGTCTCGGAATTCAACGAAACCAGTTCCATTGGGTCCGTAATAGTGTATTATTATTGGATTTCAAATTTCGTATTTTTTGGAGCTGTTATGTGAGCATACGGTAAGTAAACGCGTTGAAATTAAATCGAATACGATTTAATAATTTTAAATTTAAATTTGGTCAAAATCAAAGCACGTTACCTTCCTTTAACCACGCCTAAAATTACGCCTAGTATCACGCAACAAAATCGTTTAAGCACGTTTCCCCCTTCCTCCTTCATGTTTTAAATATCCCTCTTCAGTTTTAAAAATAAAAACGCATAAGAAAAACAAATAAATGGCCGAAGCCCTTCTCATTCAAATCGCGTCTCTCTCATTCAAATAATGGCCGGCGACCTAGGGGAGCTCGCGCTCGCGAGGATGTTGCTGGTGGGGGGAAATTCGTGCAGCTCGTGGCAACCGGAGGTGAAGGCGGCGAGGTGAAGCGTCGTGCTCGCAATTAGGGTTTCTGATTAGAGGCGTTGGGAGCATCGCGAGGCTCGCGCGAGCGCGATGGAGGCAGGTTTCGCAAGGTCATGAATTGGCGAGGCACGTTGCCGGGTGGGTGTTCGATCGAGGCAAGGTCGGAGGGGCAGCTCGATTCTAGGGTCACGCTCGAGTTTGGGTACTCGCGGCGACGATGTCGCGATCGATCATGGCGGTGCCAGTAAGGTTTCGCGAGCATAGGCGAGGTGAACCGGAGGATGGGCATCAGTGACGATGTCGCGATCTGTGTTAGGGCTGGAGCTCGGTCGGCGATTCAGTGTTCGTGTTGAAAGTGAATTTCAAATGTTGGCTCTTCGATTCATTTTGCCGTGTGGGATTAAGGTATATTCAAAATTTTCAGTTCAATTTAAATTTGAAAATGAATATAAACCCTGTACAGTTTATTATGAAATATATGTGTGTAAAAGAAATTTTAGTTTACAGTAAAAGGGAAAATTTTCAGTTGAATTGAATAATTAGTTTTTAACAATAAATTATAGTGGTTAACTTATTTAGTAAACCAAATTAGTTATTTCCAGTTACTAAAGGAATTGATTTAAAATAAAGATATTAATTTAAAATAAAATCTTGGTTGGATAGATTTATTTAAAAGGAATTAGTTCGAATTTTAAATTTTTATTTTGAAAAGAAAATCATTGGTTAATTTAAAGTACTCAAATATTAATCAATTGTGTAAATGTTTATATAAGGTCTATGAATCAAGAAAATCGAGTCAAGATGGAAATGGATTGCAAAATAAAATCAAAGGTGAGATCTTCTCACTCAAATTTAAAATTTGGATTGCAGTTATTGATTGTTGTTTGGTTGTGACATTAGATATAGTAGGATATATCTATATATAGCAATATATATATATATATATATATTGGCATATGTATATATTGGAGTTGTTGATTTCCCGCATTATATAGCGGATGAGACCCTATTGCGCCGCATATTAAGCGGATGATATTTTATGAATCCCATATACCACGATATCCCGTCTTGAAACGGGATTGGTATTGTGCTAATGTCTGTGGATGCAGGGAAACAGGTTGGAGGGATCCAACTGGATTCCTCAATCGTATTTATTTATTTATATATATTGTGATATTTGATTTATTATCATATCAATATATGATGTTTGAAAGTCGTGATTGACTATTTGATGTGTTGCATCATCGAATCCATTTTTGAAGTTTAAAAATAACGATTTTAATTTTTAAGGGATTTCTAAAGTGATTTTTGAAAATTATACGCTTATTAAATTTTCGAATTGATTCATTTAAAATAATTAAACAGTTATAAATTTTCATGTTATAAAAATTAGGATTTTTGTGAAATATAACCAAAGCATGATTTTTGAAATAAATAGTTGATTAAATTTATAAAATGGTTTAGATTGGGATTTTTAAATTATTATAAACTGTTTATATAAATGATTTATAAAATTGATATTTTATAAGTTAAAGATATTGGAATTATAAAACGAGCTTTTATAAGTGTTAAAATAAAGTTGTACCTAGTTTTATAAGTAAATAAGAATTTTAGATTTATAAATTAATGATGATATAAGAAAATGGATTTGTGAATAAATGGATTATAAGTAATTTACTTATAAGTTGGATTCGACATGTAAACGAAATATAAATAGAATTGGTGATTAAAGGAGATTTATAAATCGAAGTTGTTATAAAATATAGAATTGGAATTTATAAACGTTGTTTTTCCGTAATCAAATAAATTTGATAAGTAAACATAGAAATTTTTAAAGGAATTATATCCACGATTTTGGACTGTGGAAAATCCTTTAATTTAATAGTGAAAGTGTTGAATTTGGATTAACGAAGTATGTTCACGATTTTGGATAATGAATAATATATTAAGGAAATGTTTTAGGGAAAAATGATATTTTAAATAGAATTAAAACGATTAGAGATGTTTTAAATGTATTAAGTATTTAAAACATAGATTTCAACATTCATTGTTGAAATAGGCGTTTTCAAGGAATTAAAGGAAATGGTGGACTATAACACTGTTGTTATAGTAAATGATTTCCGAAAGGAAATGTTTTTGTATAGTATCGGGATTTATATATCTATTTTAATTTTGAATCCCTATACTAGTGATTTTGGGTCGTCGTAACAATGTTTTACGCAACATTCGTTTTTGACTCAAATAAATGTGTTTAAGTGAATGTTTTCCTTAAAGAATGAAATATATACTTAATTTCTATTTAAGTATATTGAATATTTTCCAAGTGTAGGAAATAAAAGATTTGTGAATTACTTATTAAATAAGTATGGAAATGTTTTTCCAATGTGAAATGAAACGTTTTTAGAGAATTTATCTTTTTGAAGATAAATTAAAAATGAATAATTGAAATCGTATATTCATAAATATTTTGGAATATAAATTCACTATGGAATTTATAAATGAAAAGGGGAATTTGTTTAAAAATAAATATTGATTTATTTTTGAAGTGTGGGAATTAATTTATGGATTTTGAACGTAAATATAAAGTAAATCGTTAAGGATTTATTTAATTGGTTTAAATGAACCATGTTGAAATGAAAGTAATGTCGTATAAGGGAATGATTTGAAAATTGTTTTCAAAGGTGGTAAAGTGAAAAGTGATTTGAAAATTGTTTTCAAATGTTGAAGTGTGGAAAATATATATATCTTGTAAAGATATTTTGGAAAGTAAATAATTTGGGAAATTATTTGGAATTTGGTGATGTTGAACACGCCTATTGATAGCTAAATAATCCGACTATCAATATTTACCTTTAAATAGGTATTTGTTGTGATTGCTTGAATTTGAATGTCACACTTATTTTTAAAATAAGCGCTCACTATTCGGGTTAGCCGGGAAAGGACCTTGGGGTCCTATAACCCATTTCGAATATGTGATACATCGTAATAGATAACATTGATGACCGGTGTTGAAGACCGGATATTTGTGAAAATGGAAGGATTACCATCGAATGTTTCTACATCGGATGATCCCCGACATAGAAATTTATTACCCTTTGTGATGGGAAGTCCGGTCGTGAATAGTGAATATCCGGATTGCAAGGACTTCTTTGTAAGTGCCTTCGGTTTCGTTCGATCCCGGAACGGACTTGTATGGATGTGTGTCTGACGTTACAATTTGAGATGTAAAGCTGGTTTCTATCAAATATATTACCGTTGGTGGCGGAGAATTTATTCTCTTAGCTTAACACCCTTAGAGGTTATATAGTTGATGGTTACTAGTGATACATTCCCAAATTGGTAATGTGGCATACGAAGTGCTGTTGAGAATTTGATGATCAAAGCACAGCTTTATATAAAACGTGGCTTTGTGGACGAGACTTTGTCAGACCTCAAACCCCGGAAATGGTCGAAACAGGAAGGATGCAGCAAGGTTATTAGGGGGTAGCGCCCCTTTAGTGTATGTCATTCCTTCTGGATAGAGGTGGTATCATGGTATGGAGCCCAGATACTTAACCTATGTTGCTGCTGCAAATTTATTGCTTTGTGGTTGTTGAAAATCGAGGATCCTAGGATATAGATCAGTTACGATCGGGGGATGACATATTCGTGTCAGTAGTTACCCAGTTAGGGGTAACCCGGCCTTGTGTTGGCAGAGATCTGGTTTGGTTCTCGGGACGTCATTCCAGAGGCGTTTCCATGTGGCAATGGGAAGTTCCTTGGCCTGACCATTTGTTGGAAATCCAAAGAAACAATACGAGACTTGTACGGTTTTAGTTGTAGAACCTGCCATTTACTTATGGTGGCGCCCCACTATTTAGATGGTAGTTATAGTAGGCATACGATAATGGTCGTATGTTGGCTAAGATTTATATCTTTACTTTCGAAATGATTTTTCCTACACTATGCACTAGTAATAATATCAAATATATTTTTTAATGCGTATCAAGCATCTTTGACTATCATAAGGAGAAATCTCCTCCGATTCTACGTTTGCATTGTGTGTGTGTGCGGGAGGCCTTATGGTAGTCTCATTTTTAAAAGCATTGCGATTAGACTTTAAAAATATTCCTCTATTTTGTTTTTAAAAGATAAATAACTGTTTTAAGTTCTCACACCAGTCACATGACTGACCTGAAGTTTATTGTTTTCCTTCCTAAACTCTTGGTGCCCACCAATTTCCACACGGGCAGTCTAGAGTTAAGGTTATCAGGTCATTCTGGATTAGGGAGTTGCTACAGAATCTGGAGGCAAGATGGATGGCGTAGCATATTACTAAGTATATAGTATTTATTTTCCGCTGTTTGCTGTTGTAAACTCTGATAATGAATGTAATGTGATGTAATGTATAAAATATACAGTTCTTTTGTTTTAATGAATATTCATTTATTTATTATATGTTGTTCCGCTGCGAATTGTGAGATTCTGATATTGTTCTGTTCTATCTTTTCTCTCTTCTTCTATCTTATCTTTTTCTTTTTCTTAAAACCCTGAGAATTCGTATTTTCGTTCATCTTGAGTTAATCAATGGAGATTAGTGCGGATTTACGGGTCTTTACATCTGGTATCAGAGCATATGGTTAATTGACAACCATGGCTCTGTTGGGTGTTACTCATTAGAGATAGAGTCAGTAGTACTCTAGAATGAGTTTGAGTATAATAATAGATATGAGAGCGTATTTGTTAGTGAATATGAAATTTTTTCATATTGTGTTGACTTATCGGTTGATTGTTTATAGATTCTGGTCGATGCAGTCTAGCTAACTATGTTGATAGGAGTTTCTAAACTTTTAAACAAGATAAACCGACACAGTATTGTTTTTGAATCGGGTAAATGAGAAAATTTTGCCCAAAACTATTTTGTATAGAAAAGAAATGATTTTCTATGAATTATTATAGTATATGGATGTTTGGTTGTTTGGAAGTGATAATATTGAATTATTATCATTGTTATATGGAATTAAATAAGAAATAAAATAGTATAACCAAAGATTTGAAAATAAATTCATTTAACAAATGAAATTTATAAATATGAATTGAAAGTATAAGGAAGAAAAAAATAAAAGATAAGCTTGAGTTTGAAGTGAAATTGCTTAAGTAAATATTGAATAAATACTCGACTTAAGAAAAAAAAACTTGTGAATTAATTTGCAAATTGAAGGAAATTAGTAAATGAAACTAATTTAAAATAGTAATATGAATCAATTGTAAATGAAAGTTGAAAGATAAAATTCAATATTCAGAATAGAAGATGAACTGAATTCGAATAGAATTGAAATTGTGAATTGAATTCAAATGAAATTGAAATGCAAAATTGGATGAAAATGAACATATAATTTCAATAGTGACGTAAAAGTGTATAAGAAGCATATGTTGGAAATTTTGTAATGAGATTGGCAAAATGGTTTGAATATTGTAATTGGATATTATGGATACTACTACTAGCAGGATATACAGGTGTATTAAAAGAAATGGAATTGGGATTTTGATTTCAAAGATAAAATTGAATTGCTCGACAAAAGGTACGTATTTCAATTTCAGTATGAAATTTGGTGATTTTCTTGTCCAGCCGCTTGGCTTTTCGTTTTCTTTTTTGAATCTGAGGGGCCGTGGTGCCATTTTGTAGTCGTACCGAGCTAGCCGCGCAAAGAAGACGCTGGCGAAATTTTTCGAAAATTTAGGGTGTTAGAAAATTTTTGAGAAAATTTTGAAAGTTTAAAATTTGAATTTAAATTTAAATTTGAATTGTTAAGGAAACAATGTTGCTTGAAACTTATAAGTGAAGTAGGAAAGCTAGTTGAAATGAAAATGAATCTCTAATAAAAAGATTTAGGGTAGTAAGTTGATAAGACTATTTGGAATAAGAAACATAGTAGACGAGTTAAGGACTATTTCTTCCTAACTTGTAATTTCGGGACGAAATTCTTTTAAGGGGGGAAGATTGTAATGACCCTGAATTTTTAACAATTTAAGTTGAAAATATTTATTTAATTTTAAATATTTGAATGATGGTTTGACTTGAATTTCAAATTATCAGAATGAATATGGCGATTAATTTATAAAGTTTAATCTATTGAAAGTTGAATAAAAATTTGAATCTTCAATTTTAAGCTGATTAAAAATATTTCAAAGGCTTGTAAAATTTATATTGATAATACTGAAGATAATAGAAGCTTCAGAATTGAATTTCAAAGTGATTTGATCAGTTTTGAAATTATATCGTTTGAATCGATATTTAAAAAAATAGCCTTCCAAGGCACAGTCTCGGAATTCAACGAAACCAGTTCCATTGGGTCCGTAATAGTGTACTATTATCGGATTTCAAATTTCGTATTTTGTGGAGCTGTTAAGTGAGCATACGGTAAGTAAACGCGTTGAAATTAAATCGAATACGATTTAAAAATTTTAAATTTAAATTTGGTCAAAATCAAAGCACGTTACCTTCCTTTAACCACGCTTAAAATTACTCCTAGTATCACGCAACAAAATCATTTAAGCACGTTTCCCCCTTCCTCCTTCACGTTTTAAATATCCCTCTTCAGTTTTAAAAATTAAAAATGCAGAAGAAAAACAAATAAATGGCCGAAGCCCTTCTCATTCAAATCGCGTCTCTCTCTCATTCAAATAATGGCCGGCGACCTAGGGGAGCTCGCGCTCGCGAGGATGTTGCCGGTGGGGGGAAATTCGTGAAGCTCGTGGCAACCGGAGGTGAAGGCGGCGAGGTGAAGCGTCATGCTCGCAATTAGGGTTTCTGATTAGAGGCGTTGGGAGCATCGCGAGGCTCGTGCGAGCGCGATGGAGGTAGGTTTCGCTAGGTCATGAATTGGCGAGGCACGTTACCAGGTGGGTGTTCGATCGAGGCAAGGTCGGAGGGGCAGCTCGATTCTAGGGTCACGCTCGAGTTGGGTACTCGCGGCGACGATGTCGCGATCGATCACGGCGGTGCCAGTAAGGTTACGCGAGCATAGGCGAGGTGAACCGAAGGATGGGCATCAGTGACGATGTCGCGATCTGAGTTAGGGCTGGAGCTCGATCGGCAATTCAGTGTTCGTGTTGAAAGTGAATTTCAAATGTTGGCTCTTCGATTCATTTTGCCGTGTGGGATTAAGGTATATTCAAATTTTTCAGTTCAATTTAAATTTGAAAATGAATATAAACCCTGTACAGTTTATTATGAAAAATATATGTGTAAAAGAAATTTTAGTTTACAGTAAAAGGGAAAATTTTCAGTTGAGTTGAATAATTAGTTTTTAACAATAAATTATAGCGGTTAACTTATTTAGTTAACCAATTTAGTTATTTCCAGTTACTAAAGGAATTGATTTAAAATAAAGATATTAATTTAAAATAAAATCTTGGTTGTATAGATTTATTTAAAAGGAATTAGTTTGAATTTTAAATTTTTATTTTGAAAAGAAAATCATTGGTTAATTTAAAGTATTCAAATATTAATCAATTGTGTAAATGTTTATATAAGGTCTATGAATCAAGAAAATCGAGTCAAGATGGAAATGGATTGCAAAATAAAATCAAAGGTGAGATCTTCTCACTCAAATTGAAAATTTGGATTGCAGTTATTGATTGCTGTTTGGTTGTGACATTAGATATAGTAGGATATATCTATATATAGCAATATATATATATATATATATTGGCATATGTATATATTGGAGTTGTTGATTTCCCGCATTATATAGCGGATGAGACCCTATTGCGCCGCATATTAAGCAGATGATATTTTATAAATCCCATATACCGCGATATCCCGTCTTGAAACGGGATTGGTATTGTGCTAATGTCTGTGGATGCAGGGAAACAGGTTGGAGGGATCCAACTGGATTCCTCAACCGTATTTATTTATTTATATATATTGTGATATTTGATTTATTATCATATCGATATATGATGTTTGAAAGTAGTGATTGACTATTTGATGTGTTGCATCATCGGATCCATTTTTGAAGTTTAACGATTTTGATTTTTAAGGGATTTCTAAAGTGATTTTTGAAAATTATACGCTTATTAAATTTTCGAATTGATTCATTTAAAATAATTAAACAGTTATAAATTTTTATGTTATAAAAATTAGGATTTTTGTGAAATATAACCAAAACATGATTTTTGAAATAAATAGTTGATTAAATTTATAAAATGGTTTAAATTGGGATTTTTGAATTATTATAAACGGTTTATATAAAGGATTTATAAAATTGATATTTTATAAGTTAAAGATATTGGAATTATAAAACGAGCTTTTATAAGTGTTAAAATAAAGTTGTACCTAGTTTTATAAGTAAATAAGAATTTTAGATTTAGAAATTTATGATGATATAAGAAAATGGATTTGTGAATAAATGGATTATAAGTAATTTACTTATAAGTTGGATTCGACATGTAAACGAAATATAAATAGAATTGGTGATTAAAGGAGACTTATAAATCGAAGTTGTTATAAAATATAGAAATGGAATTTATAAACGTTGTTTTATAAATCCGTAATCAAATAAATTTGATAAGTAAACATAGAAATTTTTAAAGGAATTATATCCACGATTTTGGACTGTGGAAAATCCTTTAATTTAATATGTGAAAGTGTTGAATTTGGATTAACGAAGTATGTTCACGATTTTGGATAATGAATAATATATTAAGGAAATGTTTTGGGGAAAAATGATATTTTAAATAGAATTAAATTAGAGATTTTTTAAATGTATTAAGTATTGAAAACATAGATTTCAACATTTATTGTTGAAATAGGCGTTTTCAAGGAATTAAAAGAAATGGTGGACTATAACACTGTTGTTATAGTAAATGATTTCCGAAAGGAAATGTTTTTGTATAGTATCGGGATTTATATATCTATTTTAGTTTTGAATCCCTATACTAGTGATTTTGGGTCGTCGTAACGATGTTTTACGCAACATTCGTTTTTGACTCAAATAAATGTGTTTAAGTGAATGTTTTCCTTAAAGAATGAAATATATACTTAATTTCGATTTAAGTATATTGAATATTTTCCAAGTATAGGAAATAAAAGATTTGTGATTTACTTATTAAATAAGTATGGAAATGTTTTTCCAATGTGAAATGAAACGTTTTTTGAGAATTTGTCTTTTTGAAGATAAATTGAAAATGAATAATTGAAATCGTATATTCATAAATATTTTGGAATGTAAATTCACTATGGAATTTATAAATGAAAAGGGGAATTTGTTTAAAAATAAATATTGATTTATTTTTGAAGTGTGGGAATTAATTTACGGATTTTGAACGTAAATATAAAGTAAATCGTTAAGGATTTGTTTAATTGGTTTAAATGAACCATGTTGAAATGAAAGTAATCTCGTATAGGGAATGATTTGAAAATTGTTTTCGAAGGTGGTAAATGTGGAAAGTGATTTGAAAATTGTTTTCAAATGTTGAAGTGTGGAAAATATATATATCTTGTAAAGATATTTTGGAAAGTAAATAATTTGGGAAATTATTTGGAATTTGGTGATGTTGAACACGCCTATTGATAGTTAAATAATCCAACTATCAATATTTACCTTTAAATAGGTATTTGTTGTGATTGCTTGAATTTGAATGCCACACTTATTTTTAAAATAAGCTCTCACTATTCGGGTTAGCCGGGAAAGGACCTTGGGGTCGTATAACCCATTCCGAATATGTGATACGTCGTAATAGATAGCATTGATGACCGGTGTTGAAGACCGGATATTTGTGAAAACGGAAGGATTACCGTCGAATGTTTCTACATCGGCTGATCCCCGACATAGAAATTTATTACCCTTTGTGATGGGAAGTCCGGTCGTGAATAGTGAATATCCGGATTGCATGGACTTCTTTGTAAGTGCCTTCGGTTTCGTTCGATCCCGGAACGGACTTGTATGGATGTGTGTCTGACGTTACAATTTGAGATGAAAAGCTGGTTTCTATCAAATATATTGCCGTTGGTGGTGGAGAATTTATTCTCTTAGCTTAACACCCTTAGAGGTTATATAGTTGATGGTTACTAGTGATACATTCCCAAATTGGTAATGTGGCATACGAAGTGCTGTTAAGCATTTGATGATCAAAGCACAGCTTTATATAAAGAGTGGCTTTGTGGACGAGACTTCGTCGGACCTCACACCCCGGAAATGGTCGAAACAGGAAGGATGCAGCAAGGTTATTAGGGGGTAGCGCCCCTTTAGTGTATGTCATTCCTTCTGGATAAAGGTGGTATCATGGTATGGAGCCCAGATACTTAACCTATGTTGTTGCTGCAAATTTATTGCTTTGTGGTTGTTGGAAATCGAGGATACTCGGATATAGACCGGTTACGATCGGGGGATGACATATTCGTGTCAGTAGTTACCCAGTTAGGGGTAACCCGGCCTTGTGTTGGCAGAGATCCGGTTTGGTTCTCGGGACGTCATTCCATAGGCGTTTCCATGTGGCAATGGGAAGTTCCTTGGCCTGACCATTTGTTGGAAATCCAAAGAAACAATACGAGACTTGTACGGTTTTAGTTGTAGAACCTGCCATTTACTTATTGTGGCGCCCCACTGTTTAGATGGTAGTTATAGTAGGCATACGATAATGGCCGTATGCTGGCTAAGATTTATATCTTTACTTTCGAAATGATTTTTCCTACACTATGCATTAGTAATAATATCAAATGTTTCTTTTTATTGCGTATCAAGCATCTTTGACTATCATAAGGAGAAATCTCCTCCGATTCTGCGTTTGCATTGTGTGTGTGTATGGGAGGCCTTATGGTAATCTCATTTTAAAAAGCATTGCGATTAGACTTTAAACATATTCCTCTATTTTGTTTTTAAAAGATAAATAACTGTTTTAAGTTCTCATACCAGTCACATGACTGACCTGAAGTTTATTGTTTTCCTTCCTAAACTCCGGGTGCCCACCAATTTCCACACGGGCAGTCAAGAGTTAAGGTTATCAGGTCATTCTGGATTAGGGAGTTGCTACAGAATCTGGAGGCAAGATGGATGGCGTAGCATATTACTAAGCATATAGTATTTCTTTTCCGCTGTTGTAAACTCTGATAATGACTGTAATGTGATGTAATGTATAAAATATACAGTTCTTTTGTTTTAATGAATATTCATTTATCTATTATATGTTGTTCCGCTGCGAATTGTGAGATTCTGATATTGTTCTGTTCTATCTTTTCTCTCTTCTTCTATCTTTATCTTTTTCTTTTTCTTAAAACCCTGAGAATTCGTATTTTCGTTCATCTTGAGTTAATCACTGGAGATTAGTGTATATTCAAGGAGTACGGATTTGCGGGTCTTTACAGTAAGTAACACATGTGCGGTTGTGCATGTCATATGTGAAGAGAAAGAAAAAATGGTAGTAAACACTCAGGCTTTGCATGAATCCAGGAAGTATTTGTGAACCGGAGAAGATGTATGATCAGAAAGATGTATTGTTTCATGCAGTAATTGGCAGTGTTTTTTGAATGGAACAATGAGTATATTAAAGAAAAGTAGGTACGTCGCTACCATTTCTCATTTCACAACTACCATCCCTGCCAACAACTCGTTTTCCAGCACTCTTCACAACCATATACACTGTCAACACTACTTACTGCTCCTCCATACTCCCCACCGGTTGCCAGTATCATCAGCCACCTCTGACCATACGCACTTCGCAGTGCATATCATGCACACACTACCCCTTATCATTCCCATTCCCTGCCTTCAAAACTGCTAATAACACCACCACATCATATCCTCACAACAGTGCACCAAACCAACTTCCTATTGTTCTACATCTATCAGCAATACAGCAGTGCATTTCTCATTTCCACTACCTCATCTACCCTTTGCTACTACCTAACTTGCCTCACCAATACCACAAATATCTTCCCTGTCAAACTTAACAACAGCCACACCATATATCAAAACCACCAATTCATCTACCACAAGCATCAACAACTTCAATTTTCACTAAACTTCCAACACCAAACTGTCACATACTAATACAACCTCTGTCATCAATAGCTTCATCCCCATGCTCACTTCTCATTACTTATCCAACCTCGCTTCAAACCATCAAACAACCCATCACAACACCACAAGCATTTCTCATTTCAAACACTGCTACCATTTCTGTTAATAGACCACCACAGAAATCAACTTCTTCGCCACTATCATCACTGATAACCAACGTCATACTTCACTCAATCCATTTGCTGCTGCAACCACGTTCATACTACAACAATCCCAAACTGTCACTACCAAAATAAACTGCTAACTAGAGATAATTATAGACTGCATATACTTCTTCCCCCAACTCTCCTCTTCATATCATTCCTTATTGTAACTCCTTTTAACTTCTCTGATGTGCTCCACCCACACATCAAACTTTGCATTAACCCTTACAGAACTGTCCACCGCTCATCAAAACGTCCCCTGACCACAGTATTGTGCACCATCATCTCATATCACTACAAAATCATACAACTCTAATACTCCACTTTCTGCAACTACACATCTCCACCAGTTCAACCGTTCACTGCCATTTATCATCATCACCACTTCTGCCAAAAAGAAAAAAAGAAGCAAAAAACACCCAGACCATAAACAAGCAACTGCACTTCAGTCTTTATCTGCCTTACTTCTGTCCTTCACCGATACAACTGCGACAACCATTCTTCATCGCTACAACAATCAAACAATCGAACAATCATAGCAACGTTCAAGCAACCAACTTCTGTTCCACTTCATTTGCACTTCACATTCATATACACTCATACACTCCTGTTCCAGCTCTACCACTATCAATACAGCCCCATCAATACATCCTCGACCAACTTCAACTTCGACAGAACTGCTTCTTCTCCTTACACAACTGCTCCTTCATATATCTAATTAGGTCACTGTTAATTGTGAACACATTATGCTGCAGGGATTCGTTGTTACTGGTGTGACTTTCTACTTACAAGCATAATGCATTCAGAAGAAACCCAAATGTATAGAGAAAAATATAACATAAGTTAACTCAACCTGAGGTGTATGAGCCTTAGCGATCTCCAAATCTGCCACATTATCATTTCTTCTCTGTAAAAGAACAAGAGATGACTTGGTAATTCATATGCACACACATATTTATTGACAATAGCTAATTAAATATAAACTTACTCTCATGACCAAATTTGTTAACTCTTCTACTCTAGCCGCCAAATGAGTTACTTGATTTTTCAATGCAATCACCTTTTTTGAATTAGTTGAATAAACACCCATTTGAGATGGTGCTATACCAAAACCAAGTCCTCTCACCCTTCCCCTATGTTTATTTCCAAAAACATGTGACACCCCATCTCCACTTACCGACATTGTTCCATGAGAGCTTTGAGCACTACTGTGCTCTTTTACCTTAGCCTACAAATCAAAATAGACCATTTCAAGAAAAATGAAATATGAATAAACTAATGAGGTTGCTATAACATAATATAAAAATATTTATTACCACACAGTAAATAAAATTCAAAACAACAAAATGAGGTTGCTATAACGTAATATAAAAAAGACGATACATCGTAGTTTTGCATGTTTACCGTTTTTAATCAAAAAATATGGTATTAGTGTCCAATGTTTTCCCGGAGGTTCATTCATCAACCATGTAACTTTCTATTCGTCCCCCAATCAACTTTAACACACATTATTTTGTACAAAATAAGCACATCTCTCTAACCATGTAATTGAAATAAATTAATCAAAATAAATGATACAAACTTATAAAAGGAAATAAATTAAATTCTCACAATATATTAGGCATACTTAAATAGCAATGAAATTATAGAAGGCAAAAATGAAGTAATGAAACCTGAATAGGAAAAGTATTAAAACATGAATTAGGTATGTATCAACAGAACAATATATTAGGCATACGCTGCAGATATATGTCAAATTGCAAATGTACAAAATAGCAAGAAATATTACAAAATAGTATTTAAAGATAGATACTTTACCAAAAGGAATTCACTTATAATATTGCATTACAATATTTCTGTCCAAGTTCTCTTGATGTTAATAAATATATTTATAAACAACATTTTTATGATAAATGTGTTGACTTAATATGGTAACAAACAATAAATATATAGAAAAATAATGGCAAAGTGCAAAGTGATCAGGCTTGCACTGGCGAAGTGACCAGGTGACTGTATTTTTGTTTGTTTTTTAGTTTTTCTTTCCATAAACTTATATTTTATTTTATATTCCAATAATTTATATCTTACTTACAGGTAACAATTAAATACTTTTGGGGACTAACATGTAATATGCATAAAACTAGGAATCTATTCTATCCTTCCATTTCTTAAGGTCTCACTCTTTCAAATTATCTTGTAAATGAGTAAAAATGACCTTAATTTCCTTGTACTTTAGAATTATCAATCATCCAGACCATCATGATAATCTTTATATTGTAAAAATGTTGTTTTTATTTTATAACTGCTTATAAAGACACGATATTTTATAATTAATAGAAATAAATGATATGCAAGTGGACTTATATGATGTTGCTAATTTAAAGGTACATCAAATTAAACTTCTGATCTTATCGTTTTATGTTATAAAATTAAAAGTAACTATTCTTGCATCAAAATTTTGCTTTTAATCATTTGTAGTCAACACGTTCTAACATATCTGTTTGCTCATGTTAACCAGCTATTTAACGTTTTAAAAATCATAATGTATCATACAAATATGTCTTTTAAAACCATTGATAGATTTACGATGGTCCTAGGCACCAGTTTGAGTTCAAATGCGAGAGTTAAGACATTCTAAAAATATTTTAGGCCGATCGCTTCAGTGACAGACCCGTCTCCATCTACCAAAAAATTACCAAAACGATAAAAACTTGTATGCATATGAAGTTACAACTCATTCAAAAGATGTGAAGACACTTTAATTGGATTATAATAAGATAGAATATTACCTCTGCTATGTAAAAATTAAGTAGTTGAGCTAGCTAGAACAATTATCAAAGAAAATACAGTAACTAAATAACAATATTTAAATATACATTAACACATATAATTGTTATACGAAGGCGGGTGGACAAGCAAAACAAAGCACGTGGACAATTTATAGGTGTGCAATATGTAATCCAAGGTAAAATTAATTTTGCTTATACGAAAACGGAAACGAGGTAAGCAGTGAGAGCGGCGGCAGCAGAAACGCGAATTAAGTTAACACATTTATCATAAAAATAAATGACCTACCCATTGTACAGGTAGTAAGCAACAAATGACCTGCCCATTGTACTCAATGAGTTCCCCATCTACTTCACACCCATTCTGATTATTTTTTTGTTGCCTTGAGATTCACTGGCTTCAGTAGTAAATAACAATTATATTTAGTTTAGAAAATGATAGCATCATAGCAGTGATGGTCATGCGTGGTTATGCATGAAGATGTATGATTGCTATAATCATTGCTGTGATGGTTAGATGAAATATGAAATATCTCAAAAGTAAAAAAAACTTACGATGCAATCGGCAACAACGAAATTCGGTGGGTCTTCACTTTTCTTTGTATGGGCTTTGCACCATAGCTCGTCTCTGCTAATATTTGATATTCCAGTTTCCTTTTTCTGCAAATAATAATAGTAAGAAGACGAACCAAAGAAAAAAATATTATTGATGTAAATGTACATGCATTTCTTACCATATCTTCGGCTAATCTCGCATAACCCTTTCTGCTCATTGTATGTGGAAGTTTATTTTTATCTCTCAGTGCTTTGAATTTTTTGCTAGTTTCCTACATAGGAGAAATTCATTAATAAACTATTATTTACCTTTTAATTTATACTGAATAAAATACAACTTATTACCTCAAATTTATCTGATAACTTTTCCTTAACAAAGTCGTTCCACTCTTGAACATTTTCTATAGTATCCGGTTTTAGCATCGCTAATCTAGAGGAAGCGTCAGGGCAAGTATAAGCTACTTTAATAGCCGAAACTAATCTTGACTTTGCCTCTCTCCATCGTACTCCTAACATCTTAAGCAAAAAACCCTGGTATGCTTCATCCACAACAAAAATCAGAAAACTGAATTCAGAGTGCATTATAGTAAACTGAATTCAAAGTGTATGGTTAAACTTTCTCATTTAGAGAGCATTAATAATACCAACTCATCAATTCGATTTTGTACAAAAAAGGTAATTCATTTCTTGTGTTTAACTTGTACGAAAGAAAAAAGATGCAAAACATGTGAAGCTTGCCTGATTAGCCAAACAAAAAAGGTAACTCATTACCAAAGAAAAAAGGTAATTCATTTCTTGTGTTTATCTCTAAAAAAGTTTTCTTCCTAGAAAAAATGGGAGTGTACTTTTTCATTATTTAGAATGCGTATATGAACAAGACAAGCTAGAAAAATATTACAATTTCCATTTGTTTCATTTTCTGTATCAGTAACTTGTTGATCTTCCTCAGTTTCATCTTCTAATATTTCTACAACTTTATCAGTTTCATCAATCAGAACCTCACTTTCATCTTCTCCATCACTATAAGTTGTTTCATCAATTGTTTGCAATATTGCAAATTTGTTTTTTGTTTTTATGACCTTTCCATGTTTTCTAGTGGAGTCAACTGGAACAGATAGCTATTTCCATTTTTTGTTTGCAATATATTTTCCTTTCCACTTTGCCTCCTTTGTTTTTCACTATCAATGTTGCCTCTTTTTTTAGTTCCCACCTTTTTCCATACTTTCTTATTTTCAAAACCAGATAGCTTTTTGAAATTTGCTTTTTCTTTTACAGTACAGACCACTTTTACGTTTTTCACACCAACTATATTCTTCTTATCATTTTCTTATTTGATATTATCCTCATTTTTATAGGTCAACTTTGAGTGCCTAAAAACTCTGCAAACAGTACATATATCTTGTCTCATAAGTAGTCAACATAAACAACTTATAGAGAACCATCTGGCAGTTGCACAGTGAATAATTCAACTAGCTCCTGGTTTGGGGGCATCTCAATTAAACATTTCGCATATTTAATTCTCTCTTGTTTCTCAGTCATTTCATCCATGCAAACCAGCTTACCAAGTCTGATTGCCATTGTACCAAAATTTTTGTTATTTATCCATGTTTAGAGGTATAGATGGTATGTGTATGGTTTGCTAGAAAAATGATAACAGTGTTATAATTGTCATTTACTAGAAAAACGATAACAATGTAAGAGGATTATGACTCATCTAAATGTTCTCATAAAAAAAGTTCTCAGCTTATTTCATACCTGAATACAAGTCCATAAATCTTTCTTTAAATTTGTGTCGACTTTTTTCCACTCTGAAATGGTCAAATGTACCATCTCCCTTGCTAAGGTACCGAGATAGGATGATAAGTGCTTAGAGTTGGAGCCTATTGGTTGACCTCGATCGTTGAATTCAATTTCGGCCTTTTCATTCGGCATACAAGAAAACGTTTTCATCATCGTCTTCCCTCTTTTTTTTCCTCGACTTCTCTTGTTGAATACCATCATTATCATCTGGGTTGTTCAAGGCATCCATGTCGTTGAGTGGGTCTGTGTTTATGGGGGTGATATTTGGAGATTCAGTTGAATTAGGGCCAGGATTGAGATTTGAAGACTGGATTGAACGGGTGGAGGCTGCATTTCATTACGCTTCCGAGGGTATCTTCTAGCATTGCTTTTTAAACTTTGAAGAGGATGAGCTACATCAAGATATCTTGTTTCATTGGTCTTCACACCAGCATTCTTATCTTTTGCACGTAAAGCTGCAACTATAGCTAGAGATTGTCTCTTTGAATATCTCATTGCTACCTTTGACATCTGAAATTAGCATACACAGTCATCAGATGAAACAAAAGTACAACAGTCTTAAACCATCATCAGAGATGGTAACAGTACAGCAGTGTTAAAACTTTGACATCTGAAAATTGTTTTCTTAAGGTAGATAATACATTATATATCACTAAAAAAACACTGTAATATGTAAGAAACAAAAGTGTTACTAAAAGAACATATAGTTGATTGATTGGTTAATCTGTTGGACAATGTGTTACAGAGAGTTGCCATCATTTGCAATATATACAAACCACAATGAAACAAAATAGAATATACAAAATTGGTGATATGTGATGCTTATGTTGCAATAGATTAGTGATATGTGATATGTGATGCTTATGTTACAACAGATTGGTGGGTTAACAGTGAAACAAAATAGAATATACAAACCACGCATTATATTTTTTTCCGAAATATATTTCAGCTTATTTGGCAGACAGTTACTTCATTTTCGTCTTAAGTACAACAGTGTTACTTCATTTTCACAGTGTTACTTCATTTTCACAGTGAAACAAAATTGGTGCTATGATAATTTACGTAGTAGAAATCAGCCTATTTGGTAGACAGTTACTTCATTTTCATCTTAAGTAAACAACCACGGATGATTTTAGTTAAACATGTCTTCTACTACTTGTAAAAAATAATAATATTTGTATTCAGATAAAAGGAAATCATCACATATTTACTTCTCCACCTATAGGAAATAACATCAATTTACACGTTAACAAAGGAAAAATCATCAATGTGTAATTAAAAGGTGGCTCCATTCTTGTCAAAGACATATAATTTACTAGAAAGCTCCCATGCTACACATATTGTGTCGTGGAATGCTGAAGGAGCCAGCGTTGTTGTGTGGTTACCTGATGAACTTTCGTAGTACATACTGCCTTGCTATTTCAAGCATTCCAACTTTTCAAGCTTCATACGCCAGCTCAACACTTATGTATGTGACTTCATATTTGTTCTAATTTTGAAAACCATCTCGAAGATCACATATTGATCATGGATTGCATCGTTAAGGTTGCTACTTTGTATTTCCAAAAGAATCATAGTTTGTTTCAAACTATACTCAGTTCATAACTTCTAAAGATGGTCAAGAGGTGGAGTATCTGATTTTCATTTGTTATGTTTGAGGCATGCATCTCTTAAATTTTATAAAAGATATGATGACAGATAGAGAGAATGATGTGATTTACTAAAATATATTTTTATTTTTTATTTGTTACTGCAGTCACATAATATATGTGGCTTACTTTGTTATATCAGGGATTCAAAAAATCTACACCCGATCGCTGGGAATTCCGACACGATAAATTTCGAGAGGGGGATTGCATTTGTTGACAGAAAGAAGTAGAAGGAAATGCGTAGCCAGCGTTTTCCGCCGTTTTAGCGGTGCCGGGCAGACCAGTTCTAACAATGATAATGCTAACAAATCTAACCTGATAAAGCAAAAAAAAGAACCGAGAAAAGAAAATGAAGAGCTGCAATCCCAGATCAATCTATATAAAGAACTCGAGAGGAAGCTACGAAGGATGGCTGATTCAGTATGTATAGTCAGTGAAATGTAACATGCAGGTTATAATATTTTCCTTAGGTTTAACGCAAAGCAAAGCAAAACTTGATGTATTCAAATAAAAAGAATAAATCAAGAACACCCAGGATCATGCACATTTTTGCAACTTAAAAGAAAGAGATTTGTAAAATGAACTCCAACATTAGTCTCCTTGACAACTATTTTATGACAAGCACCCCTAATATTAGCCTCATCTTATCACAATATTAGTCTCATCTTATCCAGTGATGAAATTCCTTTATTTTCCTTATCTTTTTCTCATGCCACTTCCTATCAAAAAAACACCCAAATTACCTCTTTCAAAATACCATTTTCCCTTAACTAAAAAACACACAAGTTAACAAGGAGACAAAAAAGAATAAACTAAGAACTTACAATATCTCTGGCAGGATTTAACATGCTAAATATCAAATATGACACTGCAAAATGTATGCTGATATCATCCCAGGCTTGGAAAACACTCAACCAAATACAATAGTAATAAGAATAATAGCGTTGAAAAATAATTTATATGAAACTCGGAGATAAAACTACCTTTTCAGCTCTTTGTTACTAAAAGAACATATAGTTGGTAATTCTTTGTACTATACATACCAAAAGGGTTCAGTATTCTTCAGAGAATATTAAAATTTATATCATGATATAAGAAATGTGAGTTTAAAAAAAAAAGTGCATATTAAAATTTTAATATTTTACCTCTCCTTGGCCTTGCTCCATTTTATCCATTGATGCTTCAAGTTCAATTATCTTCCGCTAAGGGAGAACCTAGAAAAAACATTATATATAGACAAATAATTAGAACATCACACTAATTAATCATTATTGTAAAGTATGAAAATCCTAATATACAACAGCAATACTTTGCAAAAAAAAGATTTTTTTTCCAAGTTTACAAATCAAAATTCATGGTTAATAATTCATGATTAATTAATATAACTATGCATAAAACTATGTATAATTACACTCTTTATGAATATAACTACGTGTAACACAAATATCAATAAAAATGCTTATATCGTACCAAAATACCGTCACAATCCTTTCTTATATAACTTTCATCCCCATCATCGACATCTCTATCATCAAGTATCGACTCATCTACCGGTTTGCTAGTTGACTCATCCTCCTCATCATAGCTTTCCAACTCATGAAAACCTCTAGGGGGGTGCTCTTAGCACAACATACCAATTTGAAAAACTACTTTCTCTACAAAAAAATACTTGTATGGCTTGCATTGCCAAGATGAAAGGGTCGCTTGCAAATTGATTTTGGAATTGAGGTAAATTGACTAACGTAAATCCATCTTCAACCTTAACTCCATGATCAATATTTTCCTAATCACACTTAAACAAGATAATTTGAAACTGGCGGTAGTCAAACAACAAAATCTCATGCAAAACACCATAATATATTACTTTCTCAACGGATCCATCTATGCGAACAGTACTTGCCTCAATGGAAACCCCACTATTTTGTGTAGATTTATCATTGTCTTTAGTACGAAAACAGCGACCATTTATTATATAACCAGTATAAGAAATTACTTGATGGCGAGGTCCATATGAAAGCCAATGTATTAGTTCACTAACATTGGATGTATTTCTATCATCTTTAACTTGGAAAAGCATAATATTATATATAAAGACTAATCACAATAACATGTACTTCTATGTCGAACTTATCCATCTTAAAAGATATAACACTATCAACCTTTTTTTTAAACCAATGACCAAAAGTCTCTGAATGCAGCTTTGAAAGTTCCAAATCATCTCGTGAAAGCCGGGGATGCAAACGTTTCAATTCCTCATTGTGCATCCTATATACGCAAACATACAGGTCAAAATCTAATTTATTTCACACAAAATAATTGAACTGAACTTATGCTTACTTTATATAAGGCCCTACTTCCTCGGTATTAAACAACACATACCGATGAGCGGCATCAATCACCACCTTAGTGACTACCATAGGTTTTCCTTTGGAAATAGGACGCCCCTCGAGTATGGAATCACTTTGTTCCACTTCATTTTTATTTTTCCTTTGTCCAGTTTCTAATGCACCATTAATATATCCAGTACAATACTTCATGCATTCATCAGCAGAATAGCGTTCAACTATGCACCCTTCAGGCCGTGCTTGATTTTTAACATACCCCTTCAGTGTTCTCATATATCTATAATCAAGATGCATAAGTAAAATATTTTCATAAACCCATGTATTATTAACTACCATAAGTACTAATGCCGAATTTTACCTCTCAAATGGATACATCCGTCGATATTGTACTGACCCACAAATTCTTGCTTCCCTCGCTAAATGTATTATCAAATGAATCATGATGTCAAAAAAAGGAGGAGGAAAAAATCTCTCATGATCGCATAGTGTTAATGCGACCTGATTCTCAATGGATTCTAATTTATCTTTATCAAGCACTCTTTGGCAAATGTCGCTGTAAAAAGAACATAGTCATAGTAATGCATTCCTTGTCCCTTTAGGTAGAAGTCCTCTCAGTGATACAGACAATAGTTGTTGCATCAAAACATGATAATCATGGGACTTCATACTTGAAATTTTGTTTTGCAAAACATTTTCCAATATTTGAGCTATACCCATCGGGTACTTTCAAATTCCTTATTCTATTGTAAAAGATCTCCTTTTCTGGATCAGTTAAGGTGCATGGGGAGGTTGGAAGTAATGCTTTGCTTCCCATCTCTATAAGATGTAACTTTTTCCTAATACCTAGTATTAGGAGATCTTTACGTGAGTTCATGCCATCTTTTGATTTTCCTTTAATATCAAGTAACGTGCCAAGAATACTTTCATTGATATTTTTTTCAACCTGCATTACATCTAGATTGTGACGTAAAGAAAGTACCTAAGAAAATCAAAAAAAGACTATAACTAATTAATAATAAAGTATCGATTACATAGATAGAAAAGAAGAAGCAATTTTTTTCTGATTAAACTTTACCTGCCAATAAGGCAAATCAAAGAAAATAGACTTCTTCTTCCACATTTGACTTCCATTTTTCTTCCCATCTCCCCTTTTTCTTTTCCTTTTTTCTTTCTCTTCCTCCTTTGATTTTTTCCCCTAATCATTGCAAATATCTTTAACAATATCAATGACTTGAGCACCGGCTTGTCTTGGAGGTCTTTGCCTAGTCTCTTTGGTTCCATCAAACAGGTTTTTCGTTGGCGATAGTCATGATTAGGATCAAGGAATCACCTATGGCCTAAATATGCACACTTCTTACTAAATGGTAACCATATTGAACATGTATTAATGCCACAAACAGGACATGCCCTCTCACCCTTTACGGTGCAACCTTCTAAATTTCCATAAGCTGGAAAATCATTTATCGTCCACATTAAAACTGCATTTAATCTAAATTCATTGCGAGTGTATGCATCATACGCCTTCACCCCTTTATCCCATAATTTTTTCAAATCTTCAATAAGTGGTTGTAGATACACATCAATATCATTCCCTGGTTGTCGTGGTCTAGGAATTAATAACGATAACATCATATTATCTTTGTGCATACAAAGCCACAGAGCAAAGTTGTACGCAACAAGAAATACTGGCCAACAACTATAGGCAGAGTTCCAATCCCCAAAGGGATTAAAGCCATCACTTGCAAGACCAAGCCTTAAATTTCATGGATCGGATGCAAAGGAAGGATACAACCTATCAATTGTAGCCCATTGAGAAGAATCTACTAGATGACGTAATTTACCATCTTCACTCTTATGATTGCTATGCCATCTTAATTGCTCTGATGTTTCTGCGGACATAAACATTCTTTGTAGTTTTGGTATTATTGGAAAGTATCTCAAGACCTTTGCAGGTACTTTGGTTTGCTTTCCATCTTCCTCGTCTTGTTTTTTTTTCCAACGAGATTTTCCACATTTTGGATAAAAATCACTATCTGCAAGCTCTTTCCTAAAAAGACAACAATTATTTATACATGCATGTATTTGTCTATAGCCTAAACCAAATGATTTAAGCAGCTTCTTTGTTGCATACGTCGAATCAGGAAGCGTGTTTTCCATAGGCAGCATATCTTTGAGAAGTTTAAGAAGTTCCGTAAATGCTGTGTCATATAAACCATTTCGAGCCTTGTGCTTGTAAAGAAGTATTGTAGCTGACAACTTTGTGTGGCTTGCACAACCAGGGTACAAAGGAATTTCAGAATTTTCTATCATCTCCTTAATCTCTACCCCATGTACCTCATATCTTACATTAGAATGATCTTCCACCTCGTCATTACAAATTTATGTGTCTAAGTACATTCTAGTGTATTTGTCACTTCATCGCCTTCATTTTATGAAGGGTTTGCTTCCCCATGAAAAACCCATACATCATACGTTGGGTCAATTCCAAAACAAACCAAGTGTGATACAACTTCCCTTGATGGATAGCAGATAAGATTCCTACATTTTGAACAAAGGCAAATGATTTTTTCTGGATTTCCCTTCCTTTCTGCATGCTCATATACAAAATTCCGAACAGCTTGCCTGTATTCTTCAGTCATTCTATGACATATAAAGAGATCAATAATCAACCGTAATAATTACAAGTATAAAACTGATAATCACTACCAGAAAATTACCTATCAACAGCAATATGTATCAGCGTTTTCGAGTTGAATGCTGTTTTTAATTTTGGACAAACCAATACGAATAATTATAAACGCTGTATAGCTAGCCTTAGCAAACATTAAAAAGGCGGGCTTCCAAATAATTTTTGAGGCCGCGTTATTTCTTTATTTTTACATTCTGTTTTGCACAAACATCTTCTTCTTCGTCTTCCCCAAAAAAATTAAAAACTCCAAAACAAAAGAGGTCTATTCTTCCTCTAATCTCGTTTGCTTCTTCCAGGTCAAGAGAAATTGGCTAAAGTTTGTTCGACCATGGATTTTAGCCCTAGACTTCTCCTCACCTATTTGCGATGTAAGCCAATAATGATAGTTGTACTTTAAGAAACTTAAGTAGTTACTACCGCTAAATTGCTTTCTGGATGAAAATTGGTTCTCTTATAAATTGCTTTAGCAAATTAGCTTTTTTTCTAATTGCAAAATTTGGGAATTTTAGGGCTATGGTCTCGTAGGTTGTGTGGGTTCATGCTCTACAGGATGGAGAAGCTTATTAGTAAGGAAAAATATTGGATATTAAGTGAAAATCTGGTAATTTGAAACTGTAATTGCCGTTGGTTTGAATAATTAAGCATTTAGTATATGGTTTTAATTCTCTTGTTATAAAGGCACCAAATACTGCTATTTTATTGTTTGCCAATATTTTATTACAGATGTCCGCTTATTCTCTCATTATGTGTAGATTAATCTTTGAACTTTTGTCAGCTCAAGTTATGCAATTATTTAACGTATGTCAGTTTAGGTTATAATTGCATTGTAACTTAATTAGTCTCATCCCAAATAGGTAAGGAGCCTTCATTTTTATTTTTAGCTATGGACATGTACTTGTGTAGTATTTCATCGAGCTTCTATGTGCAATACTTTATAAATGCTAATTACAAACATAATAAATACCTATGGTGGTGTGAACGCTATTAAGAGTATTCAAAATTTCAAAATAATACCTTTTAAAGAGTTTAGAAATAATGAAGGCCTTATTTAGAAAGCTAGCAATGTTACCTAATTTAGGAGAATAATATATTTATTATGTTGACCATGGTATTTTGGATATTGAATTTTCACTTCTTACACATGGTTACTAAACACAATTCCAGATATTGAATTTCCTTATTTTCATGAGAAAAGTAGCAAGCAATTTGCTCCATCATATATGATACTACTTGAGAAGCTATTTGTTATGTTGGAGGATATGATAATCTATAATAAGGAGAAAGTCATTTAGAAATCTGGTTTTGATAGTAAGAAAATATTAGAGTTTTCTATTAGCAGCCCAACAAATTCACATGCTTTACACATTTTTTACTTCTTTAACCAGACAAATTCACATCTTTAAGATGTTAAACAATGTATTGCTCTCAATCATTCACCATAGAATGTCAAAATAGTATTCCCATCATCAACGTTACACGGTAATGTACTTACCTGAATTTTTTGCATTGCAGCAGAAGATTCTGAAGAATTTCTATTCTTCAAGTGGCTGATTATCCCAACTTCTCTTTTTTCTTAATGGCTTTATTTTTAACATGGATCACCTAATGGTTAGATTAGCCTCCATCAAGATATGTGATATTCATATACGTTAATGTTATAGTATTTCATTTAGGTAAATGTATATGAATCGCACAATATTCTTATTTAGGTAAATGTGTACAAACCCCACATATTCTTATTTTCTGAACTTAAATACCACATATGAGTAAAAGAATGAGTCAATGACCCTTGGTTAGAAAACCACATGCCGGGTCATTCATATTAAGATGAAGTTAGAAACGTGAAAAAGGTTATGACAACCTTTATTTTTTAGTTTTGTTAACCTAGCTTAATATTATTTGCGCCGTTAAAGAGATATTAGGTCCCAGTCCCTGGGTATACTATAACTGAAATATATATGGCATGCAACGAATAAATGTGAGAAGTGAATCATCTAAGCATATGCACTTAGCTGTGCAACTTTTAAACCTGTTGTTATTTAATGTTTTGGCTGTATATGGAAAATATACATTTAATGCATTCATATCTGAAGTTAATGGCTAAAAAAAAATTACTTGAAATCTTTATCACACTTGGAATTGAAATAGTCATCACAGGCAACTGTTCCAAGATTAGTAGAAGAACATTCAAAGCCATACAAGCATATTTTTATATGCGGTAACATGATATATAAACACAGTTTTATAGAACAATTTTTTTTCAATGTCCTTTTATTAAAATAGCATAAAAATAAGTAATTGGAGGGAATAAAATATAAAAGTTTTTTATTAAGAAAACTTGATGACCATTTCATCCAAAATGGAGTGAATAATACATTTCTATCAACTGTAGTTTTGTTGAGTTCATAGAGAAAACATGTTAACTATAAATGTGTGAATCAGAAAAGAAAACAATGTTAATTAGTGAGTGAGTAAATCCAAAGTTTAGATGATGATTGGAAATAACAAGAATAGTGATGAAGACATGAATAAGTAGCATTTCTTCAAGAGGTTTTTGCATAAAAATAGGAAACAAAAGTATAATTGAAGTAACCTGCAAATCACATGAAATCAAAGGAGGATTGATAAGTCCGAACTACTATTTATTTTCAGTATTTTGCATTAAGCTTGCAATAAACTTAATATTACAAATTTCTACCATGGATTCCCCTTTATAAGAAATTCTTGCTTGCAAGTTATATTTCAATGAAATAATTTACATTTGTTAGCTTTCAGTTTAATATGGATATGAGTTTTAACAGTATTTTTTTGCAAATCATATTTGAATGGATTAAGGACATGGTAATAAACGTATTAATGCCATGTTTTGAATGTACTGAATGTATTTGAATGGATTAATGCTTTTAGTTCTTCCACTAGTGTACATGAAGAGTTTCCAATTGTATTAATGCCATGGTAATGGATTTAATGATACACAATTGGCTATTTAAATATGAGGACTTCATTTACTTATTTGATGCGTCTCATGTATGATAACTAGGTTGGTATGAATAATATGAATGGTATATTTTTTTTAGTAAAGAATGGGACATATGTGTAAGTAGTTAATAATAATTTCTGCAGTATAACATAGCAAATTTATTACGGAAAAACAACTAAGTCATAGAATAAAAATCATATTCTTTCCATTGTTTTCATCTGTATTATCCACATGCCTACCTACAGACTATCATTGAATTCTGATTTTATTACAGCATTTAACAATTTTATTGATGGTTACTGAAAATGGAATCAATTAATATGATCTTAATATGTTTACACTTTATAGATCTTGATGGCATTACTTACTAGGATCTATATTGAGGTAAGGCTTTATTTTGCCTGAAGCGAAACAATGGTCTATGCTTTACTTTCTAGTTTACTTATAGCTTAGCAGTCTCATTGCATGCATACTGCCATGATCATGCTATCTCAGTATTCATTTTCTTCAAGGGAAGCATATCATTTCAATCATTTTACATCGCTGAAGTCTGCTTTTACCAACTAAAGATAATAGTTCGGCATATCAATTTGTCATTTAAAGTTTTTAACATTAAACACTGTACTTGATATTGTCTTTTTGATACACGGGCACATTTGAATTTTTTTATAATAACAAGGTT
The DNA here is from genome assembly GCA_030765085.1 of Allium cepa. Lineage (NCBI taxonomy): Eukaryota > Viridiplantae > Streptophyta > Magnoliopsida > Asparagales > Amaryllidaceae > Allium > Allium cepa. The sequence goes on along the minus strand of CM060944.1, from coordinate 496,686,746 downwards.
TGTTATTTATGCCACAACAAACATAGTAGTTTTCTTTTTTTGTCAAAACCGTTTTTATAGTGTAGCTAAAAACCAAGTTATTTTATTTTTCTTATTTCTTTTTGTGGTAAAATTATTCATTGTGTTTCACTTTAATCTAACACTCGATAAGTTTACGTGTTTTGGTAAATAGCTTCCTCTGATGATGCTTCATATGTAGCATCTTCAATTTGAATTTTCAACTTTATCAAATGGGAAAGAAAGTCCTGTACCCTATCTCAACCCAATAAAAATGTAAATTTAAGGCATCACTATCCACTAAACCACCATTCAGTTGAATGCAGCATAAAAGAAAGCACCTTAAGTACAGCTCATTTGAATCGATTTAAGTAAGCCACTTTTTTTGCCTTTACAAAGCCAAATTGTATTGGTTCTGCCTTTTAAAAAACCAAAAGTTAGCTTATTTAAGTCATTTCAAACATGACCTAATAAGGTAATCCACTTGCAAACATTATAATGTTTCTAGAACCGTCAAACCTCTCAAATTTGCAATTTCACTTCATTAATTCAGTTCCACTTTTTTGTGATTTCTAAGCAATCAAAATTTATTTTGAGATAATTATAAAGAAAATATATGAATGCACATATAGTTTATGTCTAATTATGCATAAGCAAAATATACCTGCTTATGCAAGAGTGTTGGAAAAAAATTATGTATGCAATGTCATCATTGACTGTGACATATTATCCGAATGATCTATGTGTATGCATACATATATGAAAGGAAAAATAAGGGTAGCAAGGTCATATTAAAATATGCAGCATATCACGACATGTGGTGGCATTTGTTCATATAAAGCAAATGCTGGTACTGCTCGATAAAAAGAAGAAGTGTATACAAGAATATGCTTCGCCAAACTACAGAAATATACATTGGCATATTCCCTGAGAGTTGATCCAATAGAGAAATTATATTAATCACCACATATAAGCCTAATGTCTAAGAATATGAACAACATATACAATGACACATGTATATTATATTATGTGAATCATAATGAACTGAAATGAAAATATAAGTTGCAAGCAACGTAGTTACACATTCAACCACTTAAAAAGTCAAAAAATAAACTAAATTTCGTATATTTCTTCTTTTAATTTAGTGGTCAACTATCCGGCCATAATTTGATCCTACTTATAATAACTAATATGATTGGTTTAATAAAAAGGAATTTACGGCTGAAAAAATAATGAAGTTTAGTTTTGTATTTATTAAATTTGTACTAGTGTTCAGGATAAAGAGACGCACACAAGTTGTGAAAAATAGTAGAGTTCAAATGGGTAGAAGGAAATAAATAAGGAAACTTTTGTTTATTAGCTTTCAATGCAAAAGGAAGGCATCTAAGCAATTAGAAAAATGTCTTAATTGCATTGAAAAAATGGTATAAAGAAACACACGGCGTTCAGTACAATTTGCACAAATATTCATGAATGAGCAGATTTGAAAGTGTTGGAAAAAATTAAATAAAAGTATGTTATATGGGAGTTGATGTGTCTTAGAACTTAGCCCATAAGAAAAGCCCGTTTGGATTTGTTTTTGAGCATTGCTAATAGTCAAAAAACTATTTCAACTTCAGTTCACAATGAAAGGTGTGCGGTTCTTTTACTTTTCTTCTATGTTATAATCAGGCTATATACAAGTAATGTGGTTCTGGCTAACTTGTGGTAGAGCTTATGCTTATGCAAATGTACATTAGTGAATGTAGCAGTAACCTGGGTAGAAGCACGAATATGAGCAGGTTGATGAAGGACCGGAGCTGTTGAGGTTGATGAAGGACTTAAGCTGTTGAGGCAGTACGAAGAGCACAAGAACTACCAGGTTTTGCATCAATTCTCCTAGCGTGCATTATTGTTTTATAAATGCTGAACATCTCGAACTATTGGTCTAAAGAGGAATTTGTGCATAGCACAGTACAGTAGAAATTGTTAACTGCAGCAACAAATTAGAGTATGGAGTAGTAAATGGAAAGTGAAATTTGAAATCTGAATCATGCATAGCATAGTACAGTACTAATCAAAATACGAAATTATCTTCCTAATTACTCTTCCCTCATCGATTTCATTTTCCTCTCCTATTTGATATTATCTTGTTCTTCCGCTTAAAAAGTAAAGATCTTACTTTCAGTTTTTTTCTTTTCTTTTCAGATTCCTACTTTATAACTTTGATATATAATTTGTAGCGATGACAAAGACATGGAAATAGTAAGAACAAAAGGTAAGGTGATACTGTTTTGGTAAATGGATCAAAAATTTGGAAAAAAGATAGAAACTAAAATCGCCTAAAGATACTATCACTTTTCGATGTGGCTTCTACATCAACATAGGATATTCAGTTTCAAAGAAAGAAATAGAAAAATATTTGGTAAAATTAATTAAGATATATTTAGCTTCAAATTAATTAGATTGATCATATTTGATTAAAATGTAATTAAATAGTTTACTGAACAAATTTACCAATCAAACAGTCAAATTTTAGCTTCAAATTAGGTGAATGTAACTTAGTAGCTCTAGTACCCAGTTAAGGAATGATCGGAAGTTAAGCTATAACAAAAAATTACACATTGATGCTGATTAAAATACATTAAGGTTATACCAAATATAGGTTTTTAACCAAAATTGGGGAGTAATTTAGCATTTATTGACCAACATAATTTACTTTTAATTATAATCAAATTGGCCAGTAAATTTGATCAAAATTGTAGGCCAATTAATGTAAATGAAGTTGACCAAATTTAAAGGGAAAAATAAATCTATTATTAATGTTGGTTATTTTTATGTACTATTATTTGTGGATACATGGAATCTATATTAGTGCAAGGATAAATACATTGTTTAAGCACTTTGCAGCGATAATTGGTATCAAAGCTTTATTATAAGTTTCTGTGATTATTTTGTATGGTATGAGTTATAATTGGTATCAAAGCCTTTTAATTCTATTAAACATTAATCCTATATTTTTTTACAGGGGTAAAGGTTATCCCACATTGCAGCCATCTAAAAATTATCAACAACTACTTGATGTTAGTAAAGAATTCATCTTCCAAATCATAGAAGGTATTCTTTCAGGTGATTCCCATTTCTTCAAGAATATTTTTATCATCTCTTAATGTTGGTTTTGATGGAATTTCTAAACTGATTATTGTTTTCTTTTTATTGATTCAGATTTTAGCAAGGTGTTTAAGTTCAAATTTATTCATTTGGGAGGTGATGAAGTTGATACAAGTATAACTATCTTGTCATCTTTCTGTTCCTGCACTTATTCATAAAACCAATCATGTTAGACAACCTTTCCGATTGATTTTAATGCTTCTTATGAACGTTATTTCAAACTGTTTAAGTTTGTGTTTCTGCTACTTTAGGGATGTGTTATTAAATGTACAATAGTAAACATATTCTAGAAATTTATTAAGGATAATCAGGTATTACCCTTTTCACTAATGGCTGTACTTACGTTTGACTAAATTTATATAAGTAAGCTCTAAGCATGTAGTGCATATTCCTGGTTGCTCCTTTTTTAATATAAAATGTACTTAAGATTTCGATCTGTTATTTAATATCTGAATATAAAGTATTTGGATATATTTTTAAAATTATATACTAGATTTCTAGGTTATGCCATGTTTGTATACATTCATGAATACTGTTTAAAGAATGAACATATGGATATAAACTTACACCTTAGGTTTCCTATCTAATAGAAATTAATGGACTAAGCTGAACTTCTTCCCTTGCCTAATGTTGAGTACTCGTTGGATTATTTGATATGTGAATTGTTTAGTATTCATTGGATTCATTGTCGAGTGTAGAAAAATAAACAATTTTCTTTTAAATTTAGCATTGAAACCATTACACTATAACTATAAATATATTTCCTTAAGATGATTGCTATGTCATAGAAATTTTTAAATAATTTTCTATTTCACTGTCCTGATAAGTCTTCCTAATCACAAAGGTGTAAATTGATTTCATAACATTTCTGTAACCATTTAAATGTGGTACTAGTTATCAGAGTTTGTTACCTAACCATAGTTTTACTCAGATTTTCAATTACTATTCTTATATTCTTATGCAGTAGTGCATCAACTTCCTCTCTATTACTATTGTTTTGTTCTTAAATATTGTTTTTAAAGAATTTGTGCAGAAGCCTAAATTGATACACTTACAATGACAGGGAAGTAATATATGTTTCGAAAATTAAATTGATATAATTAAAAAGACATAGAGTATTGTTTGTTTAATAAACTTTTACTGGCAACCAGTGTGTACTTGCATGAGGATTAGCCAACTTTTACTGATGACCAGTGTGTACCTGCATTTGTTCTTAGATTGTAAATGGTGAACTCACCAATTAGCTCTATATTTGTTCTCTTCAACTTCTCAATGTTTGCAAGTGTATGGTTCTCTTTTAGCTTCTTTGTATCTGCAGTTATATTGATTTTTTATTACCATCAATTAACAATAACTTGCCAGCAGTGAACTGAGGCTTCATTAACAATAACTTGCCTGCATTAACAATAACTTGCCATCATTATAGCATTATTTCCATGTGCATTACTTTATTTGAATGTAACTACATATCTTTTCATTGCAAATATAGTCTTGTGGGAGACTTTGGATTTGATCCTTTGGGACTTGGAGAAGATTCCAAGAGTCTAAAATGGTTTGTACAGGCTGAGTTGGTTCATTCTTGTTTTGCCATGGCTGGAGTTGCCGGTATTCTTTTCACTGATGTAAGTTTTTATTAAACTACTGATGTAAGTTGGTATATATGCAATTTCACAAAATGCTCATAGTTAAAGTGTTCAAGAAAAAGAATTCTTCTTTTGGTTAAATTGGAAAACATTTATTTTTATTTTGGAGAATTGTTCTAAACTGTTCCTGCAATGTGCAGCTGTTATGCGTAAAAGGAATTAGCAAATTACCAGTTTGGTATGAGGCGGGTGCTACAAAGTTTGGATTTGCTAGCACCGAATCAAATGACACTTTTTAGATGCACGTTTTGTTGTTGGCATTTGGTGCAGACTTACTGTATTGATATTATATTTTTGTTTAACATATAACGTGTCTTTGTTTAACAGAATTTGTGGCAACTTGGTTTACTTTGTTATTTTTGTTTATGGATATTATTGAAACTTGGTTTATGGATATCTTTTGTTTATTAATATTATCTTAACTAGTTTATGTAACTAATTAATAGTTATTAGAACATGTTATATATACTAGTTGCTTGAATATACTCAAAATATAGTTCTGGAATATTCAAAAATAGAGTGGAATATTAAAGCTTTTATATAACGAGAAGACAGCGTCTGATTAATGCTGTCAATGAAGAAACAACAGCGTTCAATTCGTGCTATAATTATCTTTAAATAGTCAATAACAGCGTTTAGTACATGCTGTCGAAATAGTTGATGATTCAATAGCAGCGTTTATAAAAAGCTGTTGTAAACAGTTAAAGTAGAATTAAAATATCTTCGACAACTAAATTATTAACGCTGTAGAAACATAATACAGCATGTTTGAAAACGCTGTAAAAACATTATTGACAGCTTGTACGAAACGCTATCAAAGTGATGTTTCAACAGCGTTTATCAAAAAGCTGTTGTAAGTTCTGTATATACGACAGCATGTCGTTATACAGCGTTTGAACTAACGCTATTGTATCGTATTACAACGTTTATCAAACGCTGTTAAAAGCCTTTTGTGGTGTAGTGAATCAAAATTGACAAAACCTTGGTAGGTGGATCCATGCTTTGTCCATCTTGATAATCCTTTTGATGTTAGAACCTAATGAAATGACGTTATGCCAACAAAAATACGAGTTTTTCTCATGACGGAATTGCGCAATTACCTCCCAATGAAAACTATATAGTAATGTGACCCTACAAACTATGCCTAAAAAGAAAGAAAACTAATAAAATCAAACTCATGAATTACTAAACTCTGCAAAACCTGGATCAAACCAACAGGTATATCTTTGGTAAGTGAAATGGTGTTAGATATCTACTATACTCATTGCAGAGAGAAGTTCCAACCTCATGTGAGTTATTCAAAGCTTTAACCTCACAGAATTGAGTTTGGTTCATGTATTTTGTTTTGTAAATAATTTGAATAATTAGGCTGATAAACTTGAATTACTTAGGGTCTGTATGATTTCACTTTAAGTTTTGTGAATTGTGTCTTCATAATAAACAATTTAAAATTTTAGGCTACTACAACAATGATGGAGGAACGACAAAGGAGATGGAGGGACGGCGAAGTGGATATATTGTTCTTTCAATCTTTAAGACAATGTCTGTTGTAATTTCAGTAAGTCACGATTGTGCATCTTTGGTTAGCAGCATGCCTTCGTGCCTCAACTGCCTTCCTTGTTTACACCATTGTCAGCAGCCACCTTCAGTGTTCTTACCACTCACTTCTTTTCAGTTACACCTTTGTCAGCAGCCACCTTCCACTTTACTGATGCTTCCACCTCTGTTCTGTCCTCAAGCAGTGGCTCAGCATATTCATGTTAGTCCTCAATTTTCCAACCATAAATTTTTTTATTTCCACCATTTTAAAATGGAATTCTATTAACTCCTCTTTTCTCTTCCATGCTTCTAATGCAATTAAAGTTTCCTAAAAGAATACATGGTGAAAAATCATAATTGTATCCTCCTCCAAGTTGTCCTACATCTTAATTCAAAGATAATCGAAATTATGAGCGTAAACGAAGGTGCAAAAACAGACTGCCCACCAATATTCATTGGATGGACTGTTATATGTTGGTCACTTTTACTTGTAACTCGATTATCCCAGATCTCACTATCGATCATTATTAATATCCTATGATTTCAATAAAAATCAAAGTTCGATGTACACTTCCACTTACCATCAACCTGTACAATTAAAATTTCAATTTCATACTTCTTTATGTTGTTCTCAATTAGTCCCATAATGTCAAAAGCTGCATTAAATTACTGGAAACATCAAACATAAAAAAATTGAAATTTCAAAAGTTGCATTACCTAGTAGTTTTTAGTAATTTCCATGCATTACGTATCAAAAGGCCTATTAATTTACAATGAAATTGAACATATATGAAACAAGATAACCGAATAGAAGAATTTGAACTTGCGTGGTAGACCGGTTCGCTGCGAATCACTTGAATTCCCAAATCGAAAACCCTAGCTTCAGCGCAGGCAAACGAAAGTGCATACAAATCGAAAGTTAGTTACAACGATGTTTTTATCTCAATAAGAATTAGCTACAAACGAGAGCTAGCTCGCTTCAGCCCTAATCACATTGTCGATAAACACGTGAGAATTCGTAGTCCATTTATTACAACGGCCATATAGCGAATGTTGTGAAATATACATCTATTACAATGACAAAAGCTGACCGTTGTAATATCGCTCTATTACAGAGGGCAAATAATGCAAGTTGTAAGAAAGGCGTTGGACAGAGCATCTATTACAACGGTTCTAAAACGACCGTTGTAGTATCTGTCAATTACAACGGGCAATATATGCCCGTTGTAAAAAGGACATTGTAATAGGGTAATTTTGTTGTAGTGGTCTAAGGATTTTATCATTTGGTTGCCCAAGATTAATAGATGCACAACAATCTTAGTAGTGGTAGATAGATTGTCTAAGTACTCCTATTTCTTTGCACTATATCATCCCTACACTAAAGGCATAGCTTAGATTTTATTTGATGGAGTGGTTGTGTTACATGGAATTCCTAAAACTATTTTAAGTGATAGGGATGCAATATTTACCAGTTTGTTTTGGCAAGAGTTATTTAAATTACAAGCGTGTTCTTTGAAATCAAGTTCATCATACCACCCCCAAACAGATGGACAAACTGAGGTGACAAATGTGATTTTGGAAGGATATTTAGGTTTTTTCTCAGTTCATAAGCCTACTGAATGGAATAAGTGGCTGACACTAGCTAAGTATTTGTACAATACTACTTATAAAGATGCATCTAAAACTACTCCATTGGAAGCAGTTTATAGCGTACAACCTCCTAGCTTATTGTCTTATGTGCCTAATGCTGCAAAGGTACCCTAGGTAGAGGGAGAGCTATTTTCCAAAGACATAGCTATACAATTATTTAAGGATATGCTAAAGCTAGCCCAAAAAGAATGGGAAAATTTGCTGTTCAAAGGAGGACATAAAGGAACTTCAAGATAGGGGATTGTGTCTATTTGAAGCTTCAACCTTATAAGTAGATCATAGTCAGAAATCAGAAAGAACCTAAACTCTCACCCAAGTATTATGGAACCTATAAAATGAGAACTAAAATTGGAGAAGTTTCTTATAAGCTATAACTGCCAAAAAATGCACAAATTCATCATATCCTTCATGTATTTTTGCTAAAGGAAAAGGTGGGAATAAGTATGGTTCACTACAACAAATTTGGCCTTTCACAGCATTTTAGAAACACTATGAAATTATTTAACAAGCTGTAATAGGCTCCAAAAATGTCACAACAGTTGTCCAAACGCTGTATAAAATAGACATACTACAACATTTTTGATGGTGTCGTTCCTTTGCTCTCCTATCAAATATTTTACCGCGTTTTGCATCATTTCGTAGCATATTATAACAGTTGTCATGTTCACTATTCTATAGCGTTTTTCCTCATTTCACAGCGTTTGGAAAGTTGTCAAGTTCACTATTCTACAGCGTTTTGTTAATCTTTAGACCTAATCTTTAACGTTTTTTGTTCAACTTGCCATCGTTTTTTACAGCGTTTTTCTAAGCACCCTAATCACAGCGGTTGCACTTTGCACAACGTTTTCTGCTTTTGATACCATCTTTGTTGCAACGTTTTTGATGTAAACTTATCACAACGTTTTACATTTTCTATAGCATTTTTGCACAGTGCTATGTTCAGAATAATTACTAAATTCAGAAAGTGCAAACGGTATAATCTTAAAACTTTATCACATAAGTTACAATAATTCCATATGTCAAATACACTATAGTTTTACATAACATTTTATAATCAATGTTCCTACCAAAGAAGCTAGTAACAGGTTTTTACAAAAGGAGCTTACTAAGAAAACAAAATACAAATCATTGAAAGTCCAAGCTCGTGTGCTCCAAAGTTCAATATCCTACACGGGAAAAAAATTGAAATTAGAACCAACGTAATGTGCACGAAGCACTTTGAACAATATTGCACAGTAGTATTATCATCTTCATAAAAGAAACAAATGTCGGTAATAACAAATTTCTAATTGCAGTTTATGGATTGTATACATCTAAAGATAGGAACTCACTCTAGGATCACATGAAGTGCATGGATAACGTAGTGCAAAGGCCTTGGGTTGTGACTTGTAATGACCCGCCATTCATTCCACAGAATGACACATCATTAATAAGAAAGAAAAGGATAGAAGAGAGAAAAGACAGAGAAGAAAGAACTAAACAACATTAGAATCTCACAGCGTAACGAATAAATTATATTAATCACATAAGTATTACATAGTATACAACATCTATCAGAGTTACACAGCTTATACAACACAAACTAGACAGTTATAAACACCTATCTAGTCTTTACAACTCAAGTACAACACAAAGATACAGATATAACACTAGCACAGCGGAATCATTATATATCTACACGCTGAAGCATCCTGCTCTAAATCTCCTCCAGAACTCGAAAAAGCTAACCTGAATCCCTTGGCTACCCATAAAAATTTGAGTAACCAAGGTTTAAGAAAAACAGAATAAACTCTGGGTCAGACATGGGTCTGGTGTGAGTAAATAGTTAAAGTTTCTTAATTTTGAATAACCTTTGAAAACAAAAGGTATCACGTAAGACTCCCCACACATAAACATGGGTAAGTTTTTATCTTACGCTAACCAAAACGTTTGATAGGAAATCCAATTATATTATAATAGGGTCTAGGGTTTTCAAGTAAAATACAGAAATAGCTGGAATGCTTACATCTCACGTTCCAACATAGTTGGGCACAATCAATACGTACGACACTTATTGGAGTTTGGATTCCATACAATGGCAGGGTTACTAGGGTACCGCCCATCACAGTACGGGGCCTAGATCACCATACCGAGCATTACTACCAATCCCCTGCAACATAAGGCCGGAACCATCCCTTACTTCACAGTCTTGAATAAGAAAACCCCAGCGGTTGTAGCTATTCAACCGTCCACACAGCCGAATAAAAAGGGACCTCTAGACAGGGGTAAATCTCATCCTATTTGGGTGCTACCCAATTAGCCTTGCTGCACCTCCCCTGTTTTAGCCATTCTCGGTTGACGAGGCTTGAGACCACGATTGCCTTTATAGAACATATCTCTCTTAGAGTGCTCATCGTCCACCCGACGATGTGCTGAAAGCATTCAATCCATACAAGTTCGTTCCGGGTTCGAACGAAACTGAAGGCATTATCTCGTTACACTCATTTTGGAATCACCTTTAGAGTTTACGAAAATAACCCTTGCACTTTAAACCTCCATCTCGATCTTCACTTGAGATTCACGACCTATCGTTAGTTTGGATCGATGTGGTTTTCGGATATTCAAATTTGGAAACCCGATCCCGGTCTCGTCGAAATCCAAAATGCCATCTTTTAGGTCCAAGTTGTTTAAAGGTTTAAACAATTCAATTCAATTCAATACTAGAAATCACACTGCATGAACACAGATAAATATCACACATTTATCACAGATATATTCAAATATCATATCACAGAATATCCCAAAATATCATCCAATAGATATTAACCAATCCAGATATTCTACACAACAATCATCCATAAGCAACAATCATTAATCCCTTTTATAATTAATTTAATCAACTTAAATTAAACTAATTACTTAAGAATTAATTACCTAACCTTGCTTAACCAACCATTAATCAATTACAACCTTTTAATTAATTAATCATCCATCTAACTTAATTAATCACCCTTGATTAATTATTCTTCAATTACATAAAGTAATGGTCTTTTAATTCATTACACAAATTAATTATCCTTAATAGTTTACAATAATTAACCTTTAATTACTCTCATTAATTACATTAATTAATGATCCTTAATTAATTACTTCCATTAATTAATTCACTATAATTAATTACATTGATCCTTAATTAATTACATCAATTAATTAAACTTCGATTTATTACTTCCATTAATCAACTTCAATTAATCATAAACAATAATTACCATCCTGTAATTACTTACCTTAATTAATTAACTCCTTAATTAATTATATTAATCCTTTGATTAATTACACTAAGTAATCAATCTTTAATTACTTATTCCAAGTAATTACCCATTAATTACTTCCTATTAAGTAATTCCCTTTAATTAATTACATCCAATAATTATACATTAATTACTTACACTAAGTAGTTACACTATTTAATCTTATTAAGTATTTATACTTAATCAATCATCAAGATTATCTTTAATTAATCAACCAATTAATTAACTTAAATTAATCATATTCATTTGATTAACTACAATTAAGTAATTCTCATTACCCTTTAAACAAATTAATTAATCTTTAATTACAGATTAATTAATCCTTAATTATTAATTAATAAACCTTAATTATCAATTAATAAAACTTAATAACAAATTAATTAATCCTTAATTAATCAGTTAATCAATTCTTAGTAACAATTAATTAACCCTAATAGCAGTTAATTAACTCTTAATTAGCTTTAATTATAGATTAATAATTTCTTAATTATTAATTAATAAAGCCTAATTATTAATTAATAAAACTTGATTACAAATTAAGTACTATTTAATTACAAATTAATTAATCTCTAATTACTAATCAATCAACCTTAATTACTTAAATAATTAATCTCTAATCATTAATAATCTCTAATTATCTAATCAATTATACTTAATTATAAATTAATTAACCTCTAATTAATTAACTTATAACCCGTAATTATTAATTTTAAATAAATTAATTAAATCAATTAGTTACTCTTAATTAATTTCTTAATTAATTCTTAATCATTATTAATTAAATTAATTACTTATACTTAATTTCTCTTAATTAACTTAGTTAATTTAAGAACATTAAGAACCTTAGTTATTTTAAGATAAACATTATCTTATTATTGCCTTAATTATCATTAAAACATTTTAAACCATTTTATCTATATGAATAACTTTACTCAATTAAATCATTAATTAAGATTTAAAATAAAATAAATATTTAACTTGATAAATTTAAAGTTAACAAAACATAACTTCCATAACCTTAAACATTTATCAAATGATAGTTTAAACTAAATTCAATTTAAATTTTAGAACTAGTCTTTAAATTTCATTTGTACTTAAGTTTTAAAAAAACTTTAACAAAATTTAAATCAAACAAATTTCAAACTTCGTAATAAAATGTTAAAGAAAACATTTATTTTTATAAAGAATAGTATTCAAAAACAAGAATCATTTCAAAAGTTTAAAACATTCTGTATTTAAATTCAAAATTTGTTTTAACAAACATTTTAAAACTTTTGAAAATTTCTTTTAAATCAATCTGCTTCAGTTTGAACTTGAGTATCACTCGAGCCACTTTAAGTTCCATTTCTGTTCTTCAATTTTCAAAATTTTAATTTTAATTTTAATTAAAATACCTGTAACAATCAAAAACTGTTAACAGGTTTCCAAACCCAGAGCTACACAAGTTTCCAATCGAGTCACTAACTCAACAACAGAGTCTCTCCTTCAAGCAAACCACAACAAAACCCACAACTCAAAACAACTGACACCAGAACGTCCACTGTGCACATGCACCAGCGTCGGAATCATCTCCGACCTCTGACGATCCCTCCGGCACGTCACCCTATGTCGCAGCAACCATTTTCGATCATTAAAAATCATCACAATGCTCGAATCAAAATTGAGTAGTACAGTTAAAAACTGGAACCAAATCTCTTGCCAAACCACCTCGAACTCACGCCTCTGACCATCAGACAATGCGCAACCCCGTCCACTCCATCTCCGATCATCCACGAACCCATTCCCAAAGTCCCATCGAACTCGATGCACCAGAGAAGAAGCACTGATTCAATTTCCTCAGTTTGACCAAATTAGGTTTAAAACCTAAATCAGCTCGCCGCCGACGCCACGACCATATGGAACACTTCTAGTCATTTTTCCCAATCACGCCGTAATTCCTTCCACCTCCAGTTAAAACCCCGAGACATCTCTACCTTTTGATCGCCAGAGATAGCCCAAAAATCAATTTCCAGACATTCCCAAAATGCATACTAAAGCATTATTAAAAATTGTGCTTTTAGTTTTAAAAATCTTAACTTTCAAAGACGATTCAAGTTATAATCTTGAATCATTAAATTAGAGTGATTGATTTTAGCATATTCTTAAGTCTTTTATTCTTCTTACTATTTCTAGATAATTACAAATTTATTTTACTTAAATAAAATTGTTAAACCTTAATCTATGCTTTAACAAACAGATTTTGTTTGAAATCCAGATCCAAACAGTGATTCAATAAAAAGATGTTGAATTTTGATTTTATTTTAAACTCTGTAATTAGAAACAGAGAAGAATAGGTAAACTAATCAAGCATAGATCAAAACATACATATACACAGAGATTTACATTTGTATATTCACTAGCAAACACAATAGAATTTAAGAATCATATGTACAGATTTAATTTTTACTTAAGCTTTTAAATAAAATGTTCACTCACCTTTGAAAATGCAGAGAGTTTGAAAGGAACTGGGAAGCCTTGAAACAGTTTTGGATTTTTGAAAAACTTTGTCTTCGTTTGATTGAAAACTTGTATTTCTTGAAACTTTAAGACTGGAAAGCCTTGAAACTTGACTGTTTAACTGGAACATGATGATGATAACTCAAGCTTTGATTCCAGGCTTATGGAAATGCTTACGGGGTTTGTAAAAATGTTTCAGGCTCGAGTTTGGTCTTGTTTGAAAAATGGTTATAGGTTGAAGACAAAGTAGTTGAGTAGTGTTTTGATTTTTAGTTTGAGAAGCTTTCAGGTTTGATTCTTCTCTAGTTTGCATTTAAACTTGAGGAATGTATTACAGGGTTTTAAACTTGAAAATAATTTCAGGTTTGTATTTTGGTTTGATGAATGAATTCAAGTTTTTGATTTTGAACTGAGACTAGAAAAAAGAAATGAAGGGGAAAGATATAGGTTTATATAAGTTAATTTAGATTTTATTAAAATTTAAAGAAAATAAAATGAAAGATGACACTTGTTCAAATAAATTAACATTTGTCACAAACCATTATTTAATTCATAACACATGTTAACAATGAGCTTTATAACCATCCACTTGTCATTATGCACTATTTAATTATTTTTAAAAAGATTTAGAAGCTTTTATAATTATTTTTCCTTATTAATAAGTATGTTTCTTAATTTATAAATGCTTTTCTAATTTTCAATAAATAAAACTTTTTTAAAGAAAATAAAATAAAAACCAATCATATTTTAAATAAAATCGTATACAATTATTTAATCCATTTTCAAATGCTAGTTTAAAAGCTTTTGTATTTATTCCTATTAAATAAATACTTTTCCAAATTTCTATAAATAAATTTCCTTTAAAGAAAATAATATAAAACAATCTTATTTTAAATAAAAACCTTATCCATATTTTATATCCATATTTAAAAAACCACTCAGTATTAAATTATTTGAAAATAACTCTTTTGACAATTTTAAATAATTAATTAAGGAGATTGTCACATTTTAAATTCCTTGAAATTCTGAGATATCACATTCCTCCCCCCTTAAAAGAATTTCGTCCCCGAAATTTAAAACAAAAGATAATCCAATGTTTTTATTTTAAACAATTCAAGCATACATATCAGCCATACACTATCAATCAAACAACCAATTTCATCTAAATAATCAATTCAATCAAATAACACTAGCTATTCGGACACTGATCCGGATAAGCATCCTAAAATTATCCCAAGTTTCCCAGGTACAGACTCTGGAATACTCGCTCTACTGAATCCAAACTAGCTATACTACTAAGCTACTGAGCTCCTACTTATCTGGATCTATAATCTACACAAGATATCAAAACACACTCAAGACCTGATCAACTACCAAATTCTCCCAACAGTTAGTTCTAAAACCAATTATGGATCAAACACGTACTCCCTTAGAGATACGTGAAATATATTGAATCCCAGTCTTCCAAACTGGAAATTCAACCTTGTAGACCAAAGCACTTATCCTTACAAAAACTCAGAAGAATCCAATATACTACGGAGCTAACTCACCCGATCTTACCCAATCTTATTGCTCCCTTTTACCGGAGAAAACCCCAACAACAACGAAGTCTCCAACTTTGAATTCCCGATTCCTCCATCTTTTATCTACAGAATTCTTCTAACGATCCTGGGCTGCGTTCAGATCCTTCCTGATCAGCTCAACCTTCACTGATGCTTCTTGAAACAAACTGGACCAAAAACAACTCAACAAAATGATCCTCTCAAGATCTACCAAAATCAAGAACACAAAATCTACTTCATAATCATCAGTAGACTATAACTTACTTCTCTTATCCGGAAAAGACAAAATAGATGCACTCACCAATCTGGACTCAAATCCAAAAAAAATTCCTACAGAAACTCTTTAATCCAAACACTGCAACTTCCGGTTGCTTCCACTCTAGAATAGCTGCCACCTTGCTTCCGCTGCATAACTCTAATCTGGAGCAGATAAGAATGCCGTCGATGAACACGAGCACAGACTAGATAACACATCCCATAAATATGGTGCAACAGATCCATATAGAGAAAACATAGAAGTTCCAAGATATACTGAGCTGCTTCACCAAAACCTCTCTCTAGGAGACATCTTTCTACAGAGCTAAACTACTAGTATCACTCTGGGAATCAAGTTGATACGGAACTCAATCTCAAATGTAGACAAACCTCTAACTTCCCTGAAGACATCCAGAAAATAGTGACAACTTCTATAACTCCTATGCAAAAGATTACTCAAGAGAATCACTCAAACTATCGCAAGTCACTTTTGCGATCAACGCAACCTAAATTTCAAAGAAGCCATTATCTCTTTACAAATAGCAGCTTATGCTTGACTAACCCATCCATCGAAGATATGGGTCCACTCTACAGCTTCTGAATTCCACCACTAGAAAACTACTTAGCCAGATAACCTTCCGGTTGGCACACATAACACTCCGAACTGCACTGCTGACACACAAAGATTTCCTAATCCAAAGTTCCTCAAGAAACTCGGACCTCAAACCAAACAAAAACACCCTGCTGAACTCAGCCACAACACCGAAGTAGACACAATTCCTTAAACTCGCTCTAAAGAAAAACATCTCCGCAGACATCCATAGTCACCGTGTCTCATCACGCAGCTACTACTTCCTGTAGTTGCCAAGATATCATGACTCGCTTCTGCCTGACCGACAGATCCAAACTCTCGAAAATCCTCTCACATGAGAGCGATCAAACTTACACTTCAAAGATGGACTCCGAACCTTAACAGGTTTCTTTCAGAGATCAATGAAATCCTTACACCAAGCTGCAAAGCTTACTCGAGACGGTATTGGGTCCATAGTCTCGACAGATACACTCCCAACCTCAAACACTCGGACTTCTTGCATTGGTAGTCCTGTTACACTCACCACTACCCTATTTATGTTTATAACTTATGTTGGAAAACCCGAGCAGGTAACCCAATAGATAGGTAGAAAAAGATATATATATATATATATATATATATATATATATATATAAATTACAAATACGCGCTCTCAAGATAGACACCATTCCATAGCCCAGGTATTATCTCAACCTATGCTCTGATACCACTGTAACGACCCGCCATTCATTCCATAGAATGACGCATCATTAATAAGAAAGAAAAGGATAGAAGAGAGAAAAGGTAGAGAAGAAAGAACTAAACAATATCAGAATCTCACAGCTGAACGAATAAATTATATTAATCACATAAGTATTACATAGTATACAACATCTATCAGAGTTACACAGCTTATACAACACAAACTAGACAATTATAAACACCTGTCTAGTCTTTACAAATCAAGTACAACACAGAGATACAGATATAACACTAGCATAGTGGAATCGCTATATATCTACACGCTAAAGCCTCCTGCTCCAAGTCTCCTCCAGAACTCGACAAAGCTAACCTGAATCCCTTGACTACTCGTAAAAATTTGAGTACCCAAGAGTTTAAGAAAACACAATAAACTCCGGGTCATACATAGGTCTGGTGTGAGTAAACAATTAAAGTTGCTTAACTTTGAAAAACCTTGGAAAACAAAACGTATCACGTAAGACTCCACATACATAAACATGGGTAAGTTTTTACCTTACGCTAACCAAAACATTTGATAGGAAATCCAGTGATATTATAATAGGGTCTAGGGTTTTCAAGTAAAATACAGAAATAGCTGGAATGCTTACATCTCACGTTCCAACATAGTTGGGCACAATCAATACGAACGACACTTATTGGAGTTTGGATTCCATATAATGGCAGGGCTACTGGGGTACCGCCCATCACAGTACGGGGCCTAGATCACTGTACCGAGAATCACTTCCAATCCCCTGCAACACAAGGCCGAAATCATCGCTTACTGGACAATCCCGAATAAGAAACCCCAGCGGTTGTAGCTATTCAACAGCTCACACAGCCGAATAAAAAGGGACCTCTAGACAGGGGTAAATCTCATCCTACTTGAGTGCTACCCACTTAGCCTTGCTGCACGTCCTCTGTTTAAGCCATTCCCAGTGGATGAGGCTTGAGGCTACGATTACCTCTATAGAACCAACTATCTTAAAATGCTCATCGTCCACCTAACGATGTGTTGAAAGCATTCAAGCCATACAAGTTCGTTCCGGGTTCGAACGAAACTGAAGGCATTATCTCGTTACACTCCTTTTGGAATCACCCTCAGAGTTAATGACAATTACCCTTGCACTTTAAACCTCCATCTCGACCTTCACTTCAAATTCATGACTTATCGTTAATTTTGATCGATGTGGTTTTCGGATATCTAAATTTGGAAACGCGATTCCAATCTCATCGAAATCCAAAACGCCATCTTTTAGGTCCAAGTTGTTTAAAGGTTTAAACAATTCAATTCGATTCTATACTTGAATTCACGTAGCATTAACACAGATAAATACCACACATTTATCACAGATATATTCAAATATCATATCACAGAATATCCCAAAATATCATCCAATAGATATTAATCAATCCAGATATTCTACACAACAATCATCCATAAGCAACAATCATTAATCCCTTTTAAAATTAATTTAATCAACTTAAATTAAATTAATTACTTAAGAATTAATTACCTAACCTTGCTTAACCAACCATTAATTAATTACAACCTTTTAATTAATTAATCATCCATCTATCTTAATTAATCACCCTTGATTAATTATTCTTCAATAACATAAAGTAATTGTCTTTTAATTAATTACACAAATTAATTATCCTTAACCATTTACAGTAATTAACCTTTAATTTCTCTCATTAGTTACATTAATTAATGATCCTTAATTAATTACTTCCATTAATTAATTAACTATAATTAATTACATTGATAGTTAATTAATTACATTAATTAATTAAACTTCAATTTATTACTTCCATTAATCAACTTCAATTAATCATAAACAGTAATAACCATCTTGTAATTACTTACCTTAATTAATTAAATCCTTAATTAATTATATTAATCCTTTGATTAATTAAACTAAGTAATCAATCTTTAATTGCTTATTCCAAGTAATTACCCTTTAATTACTTCCTATTAAGTAATTCCCTTTAATTAATTACATCCAGTAATTATACATTAATTACTTACACTAATTAATTACACTATTTAATCTCATTAAGTATTTATACTTAATCCATCATCAAGATTATCTTTAATTAATCAACCAATTTAAATTAATCACATTCATTTGATTAACTACAATTGAGCAATTCTCAATTACCCTTTAAACAAATTAATTAATCTTTAATTACAGATTAATTAATACTTAATTATTAACCATTACACCTTAATTATCAATTAATAAAACTTAATAACAAATTAATTAATCCTTAATTAATCAGTTAATCAATTCTTAATAGCAATTAATTAACCTGTGACGACCCGGGATTTTGTCAATATTATTTTAATAAGCATTTAATCTAATTAAATAAAATACAACTCATCATTTTAAAAACAAAATAAATAATAAATAAGATTTTTAGCCTTTACCATTTATATATATATATATGTATGTATGTATGTATGTATATATGTATGTATGTATGTATTGTGAAGAAAGCTATGATTTGATAATTCAAAATAAAATCTTTCAAATAAAATCTATCTTATTCACATTGAATTAAATTAAAATGCTCTACCTTATTAACATTTGATACATACATACATACATACATATGAATGTAATCTTGTTAATAATGCTTAAATAAAATCAATCTTATCAATATTAGAGATAAGTATAAAAATATATGAATATAAATTAAGTGTATGATAGTATGGTTCTATGAAACATAAATAAACATATAAGGTAATTCTAGTAATATATATATATTATGGAAACACTTGTGTGAATGCAAGGCAAGAAGATAAATATATATATATATATATATATATATATATATATATATCTACATACAAAAAATAGGATAAGTATGTAAACTTGTAAGGAGACATGCATTTAATACTATCATCTCAAGCACCAAAATAAGGTCATTTGGAATGTGTATGAATCATTTCAGTTTCAGTAAAAAAAACTTGTTTGGTCAAAGAAGAAAAAACAAGAAAAAATATTTGACCAAATTATTAGAAAAAAAAGAAAATAATTGTACAGCAAATACCTACCCTATAAAAACCTTTTCTCTTTATATATACATACTTCTAGTTCCAGTTCATTCACAACTTAGCAAAGCAGAAAGAAAAGAAATAAGCAACGCTATTTTTATAAACTCAAATACAATTCAACTAAACAAAGTAAGGAAGATTTAAAAGAAAATCAAGTTTGCAGCTTCCAGAATGAGCTCTGTTCAAATTTTTCTCAGGTGAGTAAACATATCATTTTAAACTTAAATCTAATGTGATTTGCCTGTATATTATTAAGTAAGTAGCTCTCTATATATATATGATTGTACTATGTATTTTAGTATGGCCCGTTCTTCATTATTTTTGGTTACAGAGTGAAAAAACTAGAAAAAAATTAAATACATCTTCATCCAATCATTGTTAAGCTTAGAGTTTCAAACAAAACAAGTTTGTTTAAACTTAAATTATGGTATAAAATTTGTTTAAGCTTGGTATTGATGTATTGCCTTTGTAAATTTTGTTTTACAGAGCAAAATTTAAATTTATGTTAAATTCGAGTGTTACGAATTGTTAATTCAATTATATAACTTGAATCATCATCAGAAAATAGGATTTTTAAGATCCAAATGGTAATTTTTTGTTGAGTATGCTTAGTGCAGTTTATAGTTGAACTGAATATGAGTTTCAACCAATTTCCGGTGATGGGTGAAGTTTTGGAAGTTGAGTTTTACACTGGAGGAGGTGGAAGGAACGTCGAAGACGGGAAAAATAGTGGCAAGTGTTCCAGTTCGTCGTAGCGACGACGGGAGGCAAATTTGGTTTCCAACCCTAGTTTTTTCAATGGTCGAAAATTTAATCACCACGGCTTCGTTAGTGCATCGAGTGGCACGTGGCTGAGGGAAATGATTGCATGGAGGCTAATGGTGTCACAGCCGGAGTTTCGAGGCTTCTGGAGGTTTGCATCGCCTGAACGAGGAGATTGATGGTCGGACTAATTTTTGTATGAAAGCTTGAACTGTCATTTTTTTTGTTCTCGTGTTTCATCAGGGTTTGGCTGATGTGATCGAATGAATGGTCGATAGGCGACTTGTTGGCGATCGTCTCAGGTGACGAAAGTTCGTCGGCGGTGGGTGCACGTGCATGGTGGGTCGCATGCATGATTTGGTACTTTGAGCTGTGGGTTCTCGAGAGTAACTCGTGCAAAGGAAGTGATCTACTGGGGTAAATGAAAGGATTGCTTCGGGTTGGAACCTAAGTGCGTGAACATGCTTCCCAGTTTATTTTAGTTTAGAATTTAAACTTTAAAAAAAAAGGTATGAAGAAAGAAGGATTCAGTTGAAATAGAGAGGAAACTCGAGTTTTAACTCGAGTAAACTGGGGATTTCCTCGGGTTTGGTATTCAAGGTACATAGCTTAATAAAATTTAAGTTATGTCATCTTAAACAAATTTTAAATATTGATGACTTAATTAATGTTTGATAATTTAAGTAAAGAATTTATTTTAAGTTTTAATTATTTAAGTGAATACCTAAGAATGTTTTCAAATCCAACTAAAACTTTAATTAAGTGGTTAATGTAAGATAAGTGTTAAATTTAATTAACACTAAAGCTTTGTAAGTTAGTAATAATTTGATTTCAAAGTTATTAAGGAAGATTGTAAAATGTTAAGTAGGAAGATAATTAAGATAAATAATTATTATTAATTAATTATTGGTAAATGTAATTAAGAATGATTAATTAATTTAAGGTTGTAATTAATTATATGATTAGAGATTAATCAAATTGTAATTAAAGATTGGTTAATTAATAATTAAGTGTTTAATTAATTCCTAATTAAGAATTTTAAATTAGGTAATTAAAGTTAATTAATAAAAAATTTGTAGTTAATTAATTAAGTAATTAATTAAGGGTTAATGATTAACTAATTAGTAATTAATAATTAATTAATTAAGTAATGGGTAATTAAGGAGTAATTAATTAAATAATTAAGATTTATTTAATTGATTTAAAAGGGTAATTAAGAGATGATTAATTGATTAAATGGTTTGATTAGTTATTAATTAAGCAGGATTAGTGATTAATCTTTAAGAAATTAACTTAATTTAGGATAATTAAATTAATTATACCATGGATTAATAATTCCTGATTGGATGTTTGTATAAGTAGAATATCTGGATTTGTGATATCTATTGGGTGATATTCTGTGATACTCTGTGATATGCTTTGGATATACATGTGATGTTTGAGTATGATTTATCTGTGATAAATGCTATGTGAATTCAAAGTGTTGAATTAAACTGTTTAAACTATTAAACAACTTGACCTTTAAAATGGCGTTTGGATTTCGATGAGACCTGGATCTGGTATCAGTTATGATTATCCAAAAACCACATCGATCCAAAATAAACGATAGGTCATGGCATATCAAGTAAAGATCTAGATAGTATTTCAGAGTGTAAGGGTTATCGTCATTAACTCTGAGGATGATTCCAAAATGAATGTAACGCGATAATGCCTTCGGTTTCGTTCAAACCCGAAACGAACTTGTATGGATTGAATGCTTTCAGAACATCGTCAGGAGGACGATGAGAATTCTAAGAGATGTGTTCTCTAAAGGTAATCGTAACCTCAAGCCTCATCAACCGGGAATGGGTAAAACAGGGGAGGTGCAGCAAGGTTAGGTGGGTAGCACCCAAGCAGGACGAGATATACCCCCGTCTAAATGTCTCATTTTTCGGCTGTGTGGGCAGTTGCTGGCCCCAACTACGGGATTATCTTGTTCGGTACTGTCCAGTAAGGGATGGTTCCAGCCTTGTGTTGCAGGGGATCGGGAGTGATCCTCTGTACGGTGATCTAGGACCCATACTGTAACGGGCGGTACCCCAGTATCCCTGCCATTGTATGGAATCCAATCTCCAATAAGTGCCGTACGTTTTGATTGTGCCCAACTATGTTGGAATGTAAGATGTAAGAATTTCAGCTATTTTCTATTTTATTTTGAAAACCCTTGACACTATTATAATATCACTGGATTTCCTATAAAATGTTTTGTTAGCGTAAGGTAAGAACTTACCCGTGTTTATGTGTGGGAAGTCTTACGTGATACCTTTATTTTCAAATGGTTTTTAAAGTTAAACAACTTTAACCGGTTTACTCACACTAGACCCATGTCCGACCTGGAGTTTATTTTGTTTTTCTTAAACTCTTGGGTGCTCAAATTTTTATGAGTAGCTAAATGATCAAATCTTGGATTGTTGAAGTATGGAGAAGGTTGGAGCAGGAGTCCAGACGTATCTATCTAGTTCCGTTGTGTTAGTTGATGTATGTTTTATTTTGGGATGTATGAAATGACAGATATATATAACTGTCTTGTTTGAATGATGTTGTGTAACTCTGATATATGTAAAACTATGTAATAGTTATGTGATGTATTATATTTTGTTCCGCTTCCGCTGTGAGATTCTGATGTTGTTATTCTTTCTTTCTATCTTTTCTATTTCTATCTCTTTCTTTTCTTATTGATGATACGTCTTTCTGTGGAATGAAAGGCGGGTCATCGCAGTTGGTATCAGAGCATCTTTGAGATAATACTTAGGCTCTAGAATAGTATCTATCTTGAGAGTGCGTATTTGTATTTTATATAACTATATACCTATCTAAATTTGTTGAGTTACCTGTTTAGGTTGCCAATATGAGTTTTGGAAGGAGAGGCAGAGGTTGGGGCAGTACCACAACCGATAGTGGAAGAAGTCAGATTGCTAGTGAGGCTGTGGATCCAGTACCGCCTCAGGTTAGTTTTGCCGCTTTATGCAAAGACTTCACCAACCTTGGAGGTAAACCATTTAAAGGGTCAGAGACTATAATTGAGGTTCAAGCTTGGCTATGCTCTTATGAGCGCATCTTTAAGAATATAAAGTTGTTTGATGAGCGGAAAAGGGAAGGGCTTCATGGCAATTGCAAGAAGGCGCTAGAGCCTAGTGGGATGCAGCGATAGCAAATATCTCTGAGAATGATATTTCTTGGGAAAGATTTAACGAGTTATTTGAGGAGAAATTCATGCCAACAGTAGGGAAAACTTGTCTGTACCGGGATTTTCTGAATTTGAAGCAAGGGAGCATGACTATAGCGGAGTATGAGACCAAATTCAATGAACTTTCTTACTATGGACCAGGGCTCATTGATACTCCCCTCAAAAGAATGAAATGTTTGTGCAAGGCTTGATGACGGAATTTCATGAAAAGATGACAGTGCATTTGAAAGGATCTTTTATTGAGTTAATTGATATGGCTCTGAGATATGAGGATTTGATGAACACGAAACCAGTGGCACCTGTAGCAGCATCGGGAGGGAATTTTGCTAATCCAAATAAAAGGAAGTTCAATCTCAATTGAAGGAAGCAGAACAAGAAGAAGCCTGGAAGTAACAACGGACCTCGCAAATGCTATATATGTCAACAAGAAGGTCACATGGCGAATAAGTGTCCCAGGAAAGGATCTCAGCAATAGTAGCAACAGTCGCATCAAAGTGGACCGGGTTCGGCTTTGGTTCAGAAATCGCTATGCTTCGATTGCCACCAATCAGGTCATCTGATCAAGGATTGCCCGCTACTTCATAAAGCTTAGTAGAATAAGGTATTTTCTTTGGAGGGTGCACCATCAACTTCATCTAAAGGCAAAGGAGTATTGGAAGGTACATTACTTTTAGATGGCAAGTATATTAAAGTTTTGTTTGATTCGGGTGCTTCTTTGAGTTTTATTTCTCTGGAATTTGTAGCAAAGTTCTTTCTTACCCCTGGTACTGTAGACTGTCCCATCTTTGTATCTAATCCTATAGGAGGGTAACCAAATTAGATATGATCTGTAAGGATTTGAGGATTTCCTACCTATCCCATAGTTTTTCTTATGACCATTATGTGTTGGATTTTATGTGATTTGACCTTATATTGGGAATGGATTAGCTCGATAAGTACAAGGCTGTCCTGAATTGTGATGAGAGAATAGTCTCGTTGGAAACCGATCTGGGTAGAATTGCTAGAGTGGTGTGTGATAATTCTGGAATTCACTTGAGTAGTCTTTTACATGGAGTTGAGACTTCTCAAGAGAAGGTTGAAGATATCGATGTGGTCCAAGATTTTCCTGATGTATTCGAGGAAGTCAAATGTTTACCTCCGCATCGAGAGATAGAATTTCACATTAATTTAGGTCCAGGAGCAGTACCAGTAATTCAGCCTAGTAGGAGGATGGCTCCTAGGGAGAGGGAGAAGTTAGTGAAGCAAACTCAGGATCTTTTGGAAAAAGGATTCATTAGGCCCAGTTTTTCTTGTTGGGGTTCTGCTGTGGTGTTTGTCACCAAGTCGGATGGGTCGCTAAGGTTCTGTGTTGACTATCGTGAGTTAAACAAAGTGACCATCCGAAATAAATATCCTCTTCCTCGTATTGATGATCTCTTTGACCAGCTGCATGGAGCTTCTGTCATTTCTCAACTGAGTTTAGCTTCAAGTTTCCATCAGTTAAGGGTAGCTGAGGATAGTATCCCCTTGACTGCATTTAGGGGTCCAAATTGTTTCTATGAGTGGTTGGTTATGCCTTTCGGTTTAACCAACGCTCCTGCTTACTTTGTCGAACTGATGAACCGAGTCTTTCGAGATGTATTGAATAAGTTTGTTTTGGTGTTCATCGATGATATTATGGTCTACTCTTAAGTCTGAAGAAGAGCACAAGTAGCATTTGGGAATTGTGTTAGAGACTCTGAGAAGGCATGCTCTGAAGGCGAAATTTTCTAAGTGCCATTTTTGGAAATCGAAAGTCAAATTTTTGGGGCACATTGTTTCTAGAGAAGGTATATCTACAGATCCAGTGAAGGTTAAGACTATTCTGGAGTGGAAGCAGCCGTAGACACCGACTGAAGTCCGCAGTTTTCTGGGGTTAGCTGGCTACTACAGAAAGTTTATCAAGGATTATTCCAAGATCTCTTCGCACCTAACTAAATTTACAAGGAAAGGAGCTAAGTTTCAATGGACTCCTGAATGTGAGGAAGCTTTCCAGGAGTTGAAGACGAGGCTAACAATTGCACCTGTGCTAGCTATTTCGGATGGGAAGAGCATGTTTGAAGTTTATACAGATGCCTGTATAGTTGTACTGGGAGTAGTTTTGATGCAAAATGGTAGAGTTATTGCATATGTGAGTCGGCAATTGAAGCCTCATGAAAGGAACTACGCTATGCACGATATTTAGTTGTTAGCCATTGTTTTTGCTTTGAAGATCTGGAGGCACTATCTTTTGGGAGAGAAGTTTGAGTTATTCACGGAACACAAACCGTTGAAGTACCTTTTCTCTCAAAAGGATCTTAATCTGAGGCAGCAACGATGGGTCGAGTTTCTGGCATCATATGACTTGGATATTCTGTATACCCCGGGAAAGGCGAATGTTGTGGCAGATGCTCTTGGCAAGAATGCAATTTTGTCTCTTTTGGAAGTTGTTCCATCTCTCCAGGAAAGAATCATAAGCAACAAATAGAGCATAGGTCTTTTGAAGAACTGATTCTTGGAACCAAGGATGGTTGATATTTGGATTTCAAGGTGGACGATCAAGGTGCTTTGAGGATTAATGGTCGTTTGTGTGTACCTAATATAGATGGATTGAGGCAAGAAGTCTTATCTGGGTGTCATCGCTCCAGACTAAATATTCACCCAGGAATATCTAAGATGTATAAGGATATGAGAAGGGTTTTCTGGTTACCGAACATGAAGAGGGATGTACGTGCTTTTGTCAATGGTTGTGCTATCTTCCAGCAGGTTAAAGGAGATCCCTATAAGTTTGCCGAATTGTTGCAACCTTTAGAAATCCCGATGTGGAAGTGGGAGATGATTTCGATGGATTTCATCGACGTTTGCCTAGAACCAAGAAGGGAAATGAGGGATATGGGTGATTGTGGACCATCTAACTAAGAGCGCCCATTTCATTCCAGTTAAGGCCACTCATACTGCAGCTTCTCTAGCAGAGATTTTCTTGAGAGAGATAGTCAGATTATATGGTGTTCCAGTTAGTATAGTAAGTGATCGAGATCCTATCTTCACTAGCAAGTTCTAGGAGGCTCTGCAATCAGCTATGGGAACGAGTTTGAGATTGAGTACAACATATCATCCCCAGACAGATGGGCAAATGGAGAGGCTTAACCGAATTCTAGAGGTTATGCTGCGAGCTTGTGTTTTGGATTTTGGATTTTGGTGGATCGTGGGAAGACCATCTTCATCTGGTAGAATTCTCCTATAATAACAGTTACCAGGCGAGTATTAAGATGGCTCCTTATGAAGCTCTATATGGAAGACCGTGTAGATCCCCATCCTGTTGGATAGAGTCGAGAGATCGTCTTGTGCTTGGACCAGATTTGATTCATGAAGCATCTGCGAAAGTTGAGCTTATCAAGAAGAGAATGAAAGCTGCTCAGGACCGTCAAAAGGAGTATGCAGATAAAAGGCGAAGACAATTGGAATTTGAGATCAGAGATTTAGTCTTTGTCAAAGTTTCACCGATTAAAGAAGCTATTAGATTTGGAAAGATGGGAAAACTTGCCCCGAGATATATTGGTCCATTCTGGGTGCTGGAAAGGATTGGTGCTGTGGCTTACTGAATTGAATTGCCAGAATGAATGTCTAGAATTCAAAATGTATTTCATGTATCCCATCTAAAGAAGTTTGTCCATGATCCATCACTGGTTGTAGAACCAGTAGTCCAGGAAGATTTGGAGGTCGAGCCAAATTTGACTATGGTCAGGAACCTGTCCAGATTGTTGATCAAGACTAGAGGCAACTCAGGAGTAAAGTAGTTAAGCCTGTCAAAGTGCAGTGGAGCGAGGATCCTAGAGATTGTACCTGGGAAACTCTTGATAGCTTTAGAAAAGCCTATCCAAATTTGTGTCTGGATAGCTAGTAATGTTTGTTAGGATAGACTGTTTGATTGATTGTTAATGTATGGATGATTTGTATGTTAGGTAATTGATATAAAAGCTTTTGAATTATCTTTTGCTTCAAATTTCGGGGACGAAATTCTTTTAAGGGGGAAGGAATGTGGCGACCCGGGATTTTGGCAATATTATTTTAATAAGCATTTAATCTAATTAAATAAAATACAACTCATCATTTTAAAAACAAAATAAATAATAAATACAATTTTTAGGCTTTACCATTTATATATATATATATATATATGTATATATGTATATATGTATGTATATGTATTGTGAAGAATGCTATGATTTGAAAATTCAAAATAAAATCTTTCAAAAATATTTAAAATAAAATCTATCTTATTCACATTGAATTAAATTAAAATGCTCTACCATATTAACATTTGATATATAGATATATGAAGGTAATCTAGTTAACAATGCTTAAATAAAATCAATCTTATCAATATTAGAGATAAGTATAAAATTATATGAATATAAATGAAGTGTATGATAGTATGGTTCTATGAAAACATAAATAAACATATAAGGTAATTCTAGTAATATATATATTATGGAAATACTTGTGTGAATGCAAGGCAAGAAGATAAAAAGAATATCTACATACAAAAAAATAGGATAAGTATGTAAACTTGTAAGGAGACATGCATTTAATACTATCATCTCAAGCACCAAAATAAGGTCAATTCGAATGTGTATGAATCATTTCAGTTTTAGGAAAAAAATCTTGTTTGGACAAAGAAGAAAAAACAAGAAAGAAAAAAAAATCTTGTTTGCTAACTTACAAACAAGAAAAAACAATTTATGGTTGTAATTAATTATATGATTAGAGATTAATCAAATTGTAATTAAAGATTGATTAATTAATAATTAAGGGTTTAATTAATTCATAATTAAGAATTTTAAATTAGCTAATTAAAGTTAATTAATAAATAACTAGTAGTTAATTAATTAAGTAATTAATTAAGGATTAATGATTAATTAATTAGTAATTAATGATTAATTAATTAAGTAATGGGTATTTAAGGAGTAATTAATTAAATAATTAAGATTTATTTAATTGATTTAAAAGGGTAATTAAGAAATGATTAATTGATTAAATGGTTTGATTAGTTATTAATTAAGTAGGATTAGTGATTAATCTTTAAGTAATTAACTTAATTTAAGATAATTAAATTAATTATACCATGGATTAATAATTCCTGATTGGATGTTTGTACAAGTAGAATATCTGAATTTGTGATATCTATTGGGTGATATTCTGTGATACTCTGTGATATACTTTGGATATATCTGTGATGTTTGAGTATGATTTATCTGTGATAAATGCTATGTGAATTCAAAGTGTTGAATTAAACTGTTTAAACTACTTGACCTTTAAAATAGCGTTTGGATTTCGATGAGACTGGGATCGGGTATCAGTTATGATTATTCGAAAACCACATCGATTCAAATTAAACGATAGGTCGTGGCATATCAAGTGAAGATCGAGATAGTGTTTCAGAGTGCAAGGATTATCGTCGTTAACTCTGAGGGTGATTCCAAAATGAGTGTAACGAGATAAAGCCTTCAGTTTCGTTCGAACCCGGAACGAACATGTATGGATTGAATGCTTTCAGAACATCGTCAGGAGGACGATGAGCATTCTAAGAGATGTGTTCTCTAAAGGTAATCGTAACCTCAAGCCTCGTTAACCGAGAATCGCTAAAACAGGGGAAGTGCAGCATGGTTAGGTGTGTAGCACCCAAGCATGACGAGATATACCCCTGTCTAGATGTCCCTTTTATTTTGGCTGTGTGGGCAGTTTGTAACGATCCTGACCCGACCTTCGAAAATCGGCACTGAATACAACACTGGTATTCAAATGCCGCAGATCCAAAAGTCGAATCTGGTTCGCCGAGTTTATAACACAATTAAGTATAACAACACGACGAAAGAAAAAAAATGAATATCATACACAACTCCAATGATACAATATCCAAATATACAACAATGACCAATATCAGAGATACAATGAGATGCCACAGCGGAAACACCAATATCAGCAATCTTCATAGATAGCTCGGATCCATCATCAAGTTGCACCAAGCTAAGCAAGGTCAGTCCAAGAGAAACGAATGTTGTCGCCAACTCCAAAGACTGGATGCTATTGAATCTATATCTACTAATTGATTATCTGAAAAATCCAACTCTAGACTGCCCGTATGGAAAATTGTGGGCACCCAGAGTTTAGGAAGGGAACAATAAACTCCAGGTCAGTCATGAGACTGGTATAAGCAAACAATATAGTTTATCTTTTAAACAATCAACAAAAGAATTTTAAAAAAAATTCGTAATGCTTTTTAGAAAATGGAACTACCATAAGGCCTCCCGCCAAACACACAATGCAATCGCACACTTGGAGGAGATTTCTCCTTATGATAGTCAAATATGCTTAATACGCGAAGACCATTTGATATTATTATTAGTGCATAGTGCAGAAAACCTTTCAAAAATATAATATTAATCTTAGCCAGCATACAACATTTTGTCGTATGCCTACTATAGCTACCATGTTCGGTAGCAGGTTACCGCCATATTCCATGGCAGGTTATACAACTAAAACCGTACAAGGCGCGTATTGTTTCTTTGGATTTCCTACAAATGGTCAGGCAAAGGAACTACCTATACCGAAATAGAACGCCTCTGGAAGGACGGCCCTGAGAACCTAACCGGATCTCTGCTAAACAAGGCCGACGCTACCTTACGCTTTAACCAAGCTGTAACTAGGTAACTAACACACGAGCTATGCCATCCCCGGTCGTTACCGACCTTTAGTCCGAGCGCTCAACACCAACAACCACAAAGTAATAAGTTTGTAGCAACCATATAGGTTAAATATCTGGGTTCCATACCATGATATCACCTTTTATCCAGAAGAAAATAGACGTACCCTAGGGGCGTGACCCCTAAAAACCTTGCCGCAATATTCCTGTTTCGACCATTTCCGGGTTGTGAGGCTCGACGAAGTTTCGTCCACAAAGCTACGCTTTCTCACAAAGCCATGCTTCGATCAACAAATGATCAACACACAACAACACTTAGAATGCCACACTACCAAATTGGGAGTATATCGCTGATAACCTTCAACTACATAACCTCTGAGCCCGTACGTCTCAGAGAAGGGTGTTAAGCTAAGAGAATAAATTCTCCACCACCAACAAATATGTATTTGAAAGAAATCCTCTTTATATCTCAAAGTGTAATGTTAGACATACAACCATACAAGTCTGTTCCGGGTTCGAACAGAACCGAAGGCACTTCCGAAGAACCCCTTACAATCCGGGTATTCACAATCCCGATTGGACTTTCCATCACTTAGGGAATCTCTATATCGTAACTACTCAGTGTAGAGACAATCGATGGGTCATCCTATCATTCTCGCAAATACTCGGTCTTCACCATCGGTCTTCAAATGCTATCCATATCATCGTATCACTATTCGGAATGGGTTATATGAAACAAAGTCCTTTCCCGGCTAAACTGAATAATGAGCCTAATATACAAAAACATATGAATATTGGGATCTTAGTTAAATCACAGCTTAAAGCCCAAAACCTTTTATTCAAACAGTTAAAACAAATTACCATTTCCCATCTTTTAAACAAAAAGATTCACAAAGTTCACCCAGTTCCACAAAGATCCATTCACTGATTTCAAAACAATTTCCATTTCAATTGGATTAACTCATTCAATTTTTAAATCAAAGATTTAACATATAGCTTTCAAAACCCATTCCCAAAGGTTCATTCATGACTTGGAAACTTCATTTCAATTCAAACTTGAAATCCCCTTTAATACAAATTGGAAATTCGTTTCTTATAGAAAGCTTTTATCATTTGAAAACAAACAGTTTTCGTTTCGAAAAATTCGATCTCATTTATACAAGTTAAAATCCTTGGGTTAATTCAAATTCCCACAACAATACTTTAAAATGGTTTAAAACCCGTATAAACTTATATAATTCTTTTTAAATCATAAATACCAAATATTGGATTCAATTTTAGATATTGAATTCCAATTTAAATTAAATTATTCAATTTCATATCTTTATTAAGTAATTCAAGATAACTTACATTTTTAAAACACCCTTTCAAAAAAAAAACTTTTTCATTTTAAACCCAATCCATTTCCAACCCATTTGAATTTAAAATTCAAATTTAAAACTATTTTAAAAATCTGTGACTTAACCGATTTCCACGTGCAATCCATATTTGTGTGTGTATGGTGCAGTCCCGGGGTTTTACACAATAGTGCAACATCATCAATCATCACAGATTCAATCATATCAATATCGATAGGCGGTATAACCCATAACGCTTATCTTCATTCACAAATTCACAGATAAAGTAAATTTATCAGTCACAAAGCTTCACCATTACGGTTCGATGTGGGTTTCGGATAACCAACTGGAATCCGACTCCCTGTCGCATCGAAACTCAAATGCCATTTTACGGGCCAAGGGGTTTTCATATTCATACAGCAGTATCTTCATCACAGATATCATAGCTCAGCACAAAGCAATTTATATTACATAGCATCACAATCACATAATAGAGATATCAATCTAATACACATCATTCAATAATAATGAATCATCTTTAATTAAGATGGATAAACCGTGTGGTTTAAAATTAATTAGCCACGTAATTACTTTCCTTAATTATCCTTAATTAATGATTAATTATCATTAATTACAATTAAGTAAATCTTAATCACCTTTATTGATTATTCTTAATTAATTATTCTTGATTAATCACATTAATTAAATTAACTTTTAAGTTAATTACATAATTAATTATCCCATAATTACCCTTAAGTAATTAGAAATTTATCCACCTTTAATTATTAAGTAATTATTTCTTAATTACTTATTTTAATTCATCAACCTTCAATTACATTAAGGCAATTAACCTTTAAGTAATCACAAGGTAATGATCTTTTATGAATCAAAAATCATTACATGTCTTAATTATCATTTAAAACTTTTATTACTTAAACCTTTATAATAAATCACCATTAGCAAATAAAACAACTTATGTTCCTTAAGTTAATTTAAAATTTGAAAGCATTTCATTTTAACTTCTAAAACATAGTTAATGTGTTTTAAAAAAACTTGATTAAATTAACATATGCTTTGTAAAACTTTGTTAAAAATAGTTTAAAACCTGCTGTTCCAAAATTACCCGAGCCCGCTACCCAAAATGCTCGAACTATACCCGAGGCCAAACTTCATTTTCCCAAGAAACAACCCGAGTCTCCCTCTCTCATTTCTTTTCTGTTTTATTTAAAATTTTGAAACTGTTAAAACTTATAACCTCCACATGAATAACCCGAGAATATACATGAGAAAACTTCGACAAACCCACTATCATCTTTGAGACCAACCGATGCATCCCTCATCTTCCCCAAGCCTTAAATTGACAGATACACATATAAATTCATGCCCGTGTACAGAGACTCCAATCGACTTCGATCATCGTCGATCACCCCCCCAAATTGTCGACAACACCTACAAGCCCTCCACACACCCAGATCGGCGAACTTGACCACGAATTGAAATCGAGTAGATCAAACACCCAGGCAACCAAACCCAGTCAACACAAAATGCCTCGCCGACGTCACTTCTGACAATCAGAAATCACGTCCACGAATCTGAACTCTCGCCATGCTTCAACACTTCGATTCCACCACCTGCAATTATGTCCGATTCACCGTACTCGACGTACGAACATGGCAACTTTGTCAATAAAAAATGGGTGTAAAACCCTATTTCATCCTCGCACCTCCATCTCGATGATCGAAAAATTTTCCGATCATTTTAGTCGAGATCCCCCATCCTCAAACATGCTCCAGTAAAAATCTCGAGGCCAATTACTTCGCCAATCACCAGAAAATACTCGATATCCATATAATGTTCAACTCTCGATCTCTCGTTATTTAAAAGCCTAAAAATCTTGATTTTCATTTCAAAAATCCTAGTTTTTGATAGCATAACAGATTATATATCTGAAACAAACAAATCCTATGATCGAGATTTTGATAAGTTTTCAAAAGAACTGTTCTTCTTCCTTTTATTTAAACCAGCTACATGTTAAATTTTAAAAACATTTTTGAAATGGTTATTTTGATATAACCAATGTGATGCCCCACCTCCATACCCTCACTAGCCAAGGACACAATACGTCGTCAACTAGCGTGGAGAATAAGGCTGTTGAGGAGCGACCATCTGTATAATTGCTTTGTGCGAGTACCGATATGCTAGATAAAAATATAACTTTTCATCAGAAGAGGAAATTCGACATACCGACACAAACTCAAAGCTACTACACAGTGGCTATATGAAATCTTCGGAATAACACAAATCAGTCACAAAAGTTTATATCACAAACGCGGAAATAGATATGAATATATAACACTTAAAAGTGTACATCAGAGTAGTGGTCTAACAAGATCCACAATATCATAAAAGAATAAATACAGGTGCTAGCCAAAAGAATTTTTATACATCAAGGAGTCTCTATCTCAAATGTATAACAACATTAACTACCAATCTAATGTAGTTAGCCAAAAGTTAGATAATACTCCTTGGCGAGGAGTCAAGCAGAAGCACCTGTAACACCTCGGTCTGACCCGAGTATTATTTAATAAGAAAATAATAAACGGATCAGTCTAGCTATAAAAATCAGACAAAATGATATAGAATAAGAGGTATGACAAAAACGTATGATAACCATAAAGCCATACTGTGATAAGTAGGTAACTGAAAATCAACTAGAGATTAATCAATATCACAAGAATCTTCTCAGAGATCAAAAAGAATATCATACTCTTTATTTTTATTCACGAAGTCACAAATATTGGAAAACCTATCATTGCCAATCGTAAAAGTTGTTGAAAAAAATATTCACCAATGCACAAATATTGATAAAGCTTATCAATGTAAATCACGAAAATTGGTGAAACACAAATTCTAGAAATCGATTAATAGAAATCCAGAAATCACAAAAAGGGGAAGGCCTATCACAAAACGGGAGCATGAAAACTCACCAACACGTGTATCACAAAATGGGTCATTATCCCATAAAAATGAGCCGGAGCTCCGCCTGACAGGGTATTGTCCCCCATTGCGGACTATGAGCCGAAGCTCCTCCTGATGAGCCGAAGCTCCTCCTGACAGGGTACAGTCCCCCATTACGGACTATGAGCCGAAGCTCTTCCTGATGAGCCAAAGCTCGTCCTGATAGGGTATAGTCCCCCATTGCGGACTATGAGCCGAAGCTCCTCCTGATGAGCCGAAGCTCCTCCTGATAGGGTATAGTCCCCCGTTGTGGACTATGAGCCGAAGCACCTCCTGATGAGTCGAAGCTCCTCCTGATGAGCCGAAGCTCCATAAAATCGAGGTCTAGTCCCCCCACGTGGACAAAGAGAGGCAAAGATCAACATAACGGGGTACTGTCCCCCACGTGGACAAAGAGACATCGCACATCGCTAGTCTAAATCACAAAAATGATCATCATCGATCATCAAGAAGTGTCAATTACACTAAGCTAGTAAATATATGAGTTTAGCTTCATGTCCCATAACCACTGGCTTAACTTAAATATTTATGAACAAACTGTAAGTGTCCACTCGAAATTTGTCACAAGAGATTCAATCGAACAAGTCCAAGAATTAACCGACGAAGTAAACACAAGCATTTCATACCACTTGTTTTACTAAACCGTTTAATTAGATCTCGTACGAGTGAGGTAAAGGTTTGTATATACTAATAGAATGGAAAACGGTTTTATAAACAGGCTTAATATTGAAAATAGAGTAGAAATCATCTTTAAGAAAGAGTTTGAATATTTACTACTAGTATAGAAACCTTTGCATTTTAAAGTGACAAGCCATAGAAATGTTTGTAGAAACAATCAATCACCAAAAATTCACGTACGAAGATGTGAATTAAATCCAAAGAAATCGATACCAAATCCATCAAAATGGATATTCCCTAAAATCCAAGGAAAGAAGTCATCGAAATCGATAATAAGTGATAACAACTAACCGGATCAACAAAAATCGATAAACCTTGGAAATTCATTCAAAACCAGCCAAAATAAGCAAATTAGATAGTTCCAGATGTCTGGTAGGTGTTCCCAGACATCTGGCCCTAGGTTCTGGAAGTATATGCGTTTTTCTCCCTTCTATTTTTAATTCCTAGGCCATTTCAGACGTCTGAAATTTTCAACCAAACGTCTAAATTTGATTTCAGACGTTTGGATTTTGTTTTAGACGTCTGTATTTAGTCTCTGCCTTTTCCAGACCTCTTTCCAGATGTAACAACCCTAGATTTTTATGTATATTTTAATTTTGACTTTATTTCATTTTGAATTTTTTTAAAACTTGTTTCATTTCAAACATTTCATTTTAAATATAAACTTTGATTATTATGTGAATTACAATTCCAAATGGTATAAATTGAATATTTTCCTGAAATGTTGACTTTGGTCAATTTGGGTCAAACTTTGATTTTTAAATTTCAAACTTAAATATTTAGATTCTTAAATTTTATCTTTTATTATGAAAATAGACTTAATAACTTGAATACTGCTTTTCGTTTCGTTGAAAACAGATTTAAATTGTGAAAGTTATGTATATTCCAATATTGAGTGTAATCTGCTTTATATAGCAATTCTGTTTATTTTAAATAATATAAACTATATTTTTATTGTCATATTTTATTTTAAAATGTGTCAATATGTCAATTTATATATATTTTGTCTTTTAAATTTTATTAAAGTGGTTTTTAAATTTTCCCAAAGTCTATTGCATTTATTTTCTATTTTTAAAGGCTAGTTTCCATTTTTCTGCTATTTTCTTCATTAAATTATATTAAATTAATATTTATTTATGTATTTTGTGAATTCATTTTTTACTTTGTGTTCTTATCTTTATTTATAAATATTTTTCAAGTACATAAAAATTCCATACTTCATTGCATTTATTTTCACATTTTCATGACTAGTTTGCAATTTTTACTGTTTTTATTAATTAAATTATATATATAATTAATATTTATTTATTTATTTTTGTTTATTTACTATATTTTCGTGTTTTTATCTGTAATTATAAGTAATTTTTCATTTATTAAAATTTGCAAAAGAAAAAAAAGTAATATGAAGATTTTTAAACCTTTCACTTGCCTTTGTCTTTTCACCTCCTTTACCTTTTCAATTCCATATAACTCATGCATTAATTTTTTGCTGCCCATATCTCCTTTGTTCAGCTGACTTCCTCATCATTTTTAACGAAATTTTTTGTTTCTCAACTCAAAAAAAATCGGCCTCCATCTCCTGAGCAAAAACTTTGGTAAATAATTCTTTGTTTTTTTCACTTTTCTTCTTTGTTTTCTTATTCTACTTGCACTTGCTTCAACCTTATGTTGTTCGGCCTTGCTCCACCATCACCACCACCTTCATCACCACCTTGTCCAGCTGCAAACCACCTCCATCTCCTCTGACCTACCAGGCCATGGCCATCGTTGATGCAAGATCCACACGAAAATGCAAGCAACACTTCATATATATGCATAACCGAGCTCCTATGGCCTTCACCACTTCACCACACCCCTTGGCCACCTCTTGCATCACTTCCACCAGCACCTACCTGACCCAAAGCCACTGTCACACCATCCCCTAGCCTCCAGTAGGTCTGTCGTGCCACATAAGGCCATAGTCGTGACTTGTTGTTATATAAAAATGCACCTTTGCCTTGTGTTTGTACATTTATGCCATTAATCACTCAAACAACTTCCATACCTTCACTACCCATGTTAGGCCGAGCATATATGACCCATACCTGACCAAATACATCCCATGGTAGTGACTTATCACCCTATAAGCTGAGCATAGTGATGGTGGAAGCACGTGCAAGTGTTTGATTAATTGTTGTTCCTTAATTCTGCTTATTTAATGTCATATTTTGGTTTGAAATTCATGTTATATGCATTGTTTTGTTTCATACGCACAAGACAAATAGCTTTGGCTTTTCCTCACTTGAATCGTAGTCGTGCTTTTGCGCCTTTTGGATCTCTGTTGTGTGTCTATATTTGCTATCTCCAGCTTGTAGAGGTGAGTAAATCTCACCAGACTAATATGTACTTATATAGTGATAAGCTGCTATCACCTGAATCTGTAAATGCATATCATCCTGTTATAACTGCTATATTTTATTCATCTGAAGTTCACACCTATATTTACACTTGTTATACCATGTGTTACTGTTATTCATGTTATTCTATTATTTTCATCAGTTTATCACACTGCAAGTTCCCTGTAGACTAGAATCACTATGGGTTGAAATGATACATACCCAAACGGACTTTAAAATAGGAGAAAATCGTTATGGGATGAAATGATAGGCCTGAATGATTTTCAATTATTTTCCTTTACTTGAGATTGCGGGTTTGAAATGATCAAACCCGGTTTTCTTTGTAAATTACGGGTTGAAATGATATATTACCCGTATCACTTCATCTAGGCTAGAAAATGAAATACAGACCCGTTGTTAAAATATGTTTTTCTAAAAATTTTAAATTATTTTAGAAATGTAAATATTATAATATTTTGATTTAAGTTTGATTAAAAATGATTTTTGTAAAGCATTATTGATTTTCTGAAAATTTATAAGTGAAATAAATAAATGGTAAAGTTAGAAAATCTGAAATGTAAGTTATTTTGGAAACTAGAATTTGGTGATAAATGGAATTTAAATTAAATATGAAAATATGATAAATTTATGATATTTTGAATTAAATGAATTTAAAATGATTTTATAATATATCAATGATTTTTGAATAAAGTTAAAAATGTGAAATGAATGAATATTTAGGTTGAAATTTGGAAATATAACTAAAATTGGAAATTTGTGAGTTTGGCTTAAAAGTGAATGTTAAGTTAAGTAAATAAAAATGAAATTAAGTTATATTTGAAAATTTTAAACTTAAATGTTAAGTTAAATTTAATATAATGAATTTAAAATTTAATGTTGGAATTTAATAAGTGAATTATTATTAAATTTTGATTTTTGAATGGAGATTTAACTTTATAAAATCATGAATATAAGGGTATTTGAATGACTATTTTAAAAGTGAAATTATATGATTTTATAATCTAAAAATGATTTAAATAAAAATATAATTGTTTGTGAAATTTTATTGAATACTTGAAGTTAATTAACCGCATTTCTGAAATGCTATTAATTCTAATGTAAATGATAATACAACATTTGTAAATGCTGTAGTTGATAATAATGAACCAAATGGCTAAGTTTAATTAAAGGTTATTATAGCATTTTTGTAAATGCTATAATTATTGAATTTAACTAAGTTTTATTTGAACCTAATGTAACCCTATTACAACCTTTTTAAATGCTATCTTTTATTAAATTGAACTGTTTTGAATGTAACTTTCCGTAGCAATTTCTAAATGCTGCGAAAGTTGAATTTTCATCTGTTTTAATAAATTAAGTGGATAAATGAATTTTGAAAGACTAAAATTTTGTAAATTTAATAATTTAATTATTAAATATAATAACTTCATTTTATGATTTAAAATGAAGTAATTTGTTTCAAAATATAAACTATTTTGAAATGTGTTTTGTAATGGTATTTAAATTAAATAAAAATGAATGTGGTTTGGAAGATATTATATTTTGATATTATGAAATGGATTTTGAATGATATTGAATTTTGAAATGATATTTTATTTTGATGTATAAAATACCATTTTGAAATTTTAACCACGGGATGTATTTAATTTATAGTTTAACTGATTCTTAAAGGATGGGCGATCCCAAGCATCCTTTAAGTTATTGTGCATCTCTACTACAGTTCACTTGAGTTAGTTTACATTATATAAGTATATATTGTCCTGACTCGAGTGTTTTGTGTTTTACTTTACGCTCGGGTCAGCCTGAGTATTTACAGCTTAGCTTTGGATTTCTTTATGGAACTAGGAATTGCTGGAGATTCTGCTTATCTAGTTATCTATCCCTTCAGTTTCAGTTGTTCTATTTCAGCTTTGGTATTAATAAACTGCTATGTAATTGAGATTTCTATTGTATATGTTTTTCAGACTGATATTATGTATTATGTTTTGAGAGTTTGTTATAGTAGCTTCATGAACTACTATGGTATTTTAATTTCCGCTGCGAGTTATTCTGATATTTCTGTGTCTGTGATTCTGTGATTGTATTTCATTTGCTCCAAATTTATTTACAACGCGGTATTTTGAGAAATTCAAGTCCGACATGTGCGGATGCGAATGTCTGAAAATATTGGGTTGTTACAGTTGGTATCAGAGCTTTGGTTTTTAGGCAAACCTTAGCCTGCGGAGCAAAAACTCATTAGAGATAGGGTGGAAATACCCTAGAATGAGTGAAATCAATCTCAGAATCCTTTCTTTGTGAGAGTACGTATGTTCGAAGTATAAAATGATTTTTAAAAGATTTTTAAAAGATTTTTCAAAGATTATTTTGGTATAAAAATGTTCTTATTTCGAAATCAAGATTTTATAAACTTCATCTCTTCGTTATCCACCTTGTTAGAAATCTTTTGGTTAAGATTCTTATCGACTAGGATTCCTTGAACTTTGGAGCACTCCCACTTGTTCTGGAATCCAGTCTTGTTTTCCCCATTTTTCCTTTTAATTTTGGAGCATTCGTAACTCTACTTTGGAATGACCTCTCTAAAGAGCGATGATTCCGTAAATCTTTGAATGATTTGTAAAGGGGTGAAACTCCTTTACAATTGGCATTGATTCACTGAAGATTTTTGTATCCTCGGATGTCGATGCTATCTATCTCCTGATCTACCCGGATTCTATCTCTGGCGATCGAAGGTCGATTAGCCTTAGATTTCCGTATTGATTATATTCCTAGAGTCTCGGTTGACCGGTTAAGTTCGCCCGCGATTTATATAGGCTTATCTATCCTCTATTTGGTAATTAAATTATCTCATCTTCGTTTGAGTTTATCTTCGAACTAGAATTCTATTTGATTAGAGTTCCTCTAATTTTGAATCTTTGTTTGTTTGAAGTCCTATCCTTGAATCATCCTTTGGAAATTTGTGTTTGGTTGTATTTTGAAATTGTGCATACATCGGAATTATTAAGGATGACCATATTTTGTATATAAAAGTAAAATGTTTTTGATAAAGATTTTATATCTTTTAAAAAAATGAAAATTTGAAGCTTTGAAAGGATTTGAAATTTTGAAAATTTATGAGAAATTTAAATTTATATAAAATGATTTATAACTGAAAGGTTTTGAATTTGAATTTCAAGGAATCGAACTCCGGTGTTTTGAAATTGGTTTTAAGATTTTGGAAAATATATAATAATAATATGATTTAAAGATATTTTCTGAATAAGAAATATTTCAAATGTATTTGAATGAATTCCAAAGATTTTGAAGAGATTTTAAAGAAGTTTCAAGAAAGTAAAAGTCCAGAACCCACTTATGTCGCTGGAAAATAATTTCGGTGATGAATGCATGCATCATCGACATTGATTTTCGAGTTTCTGAGTGGGGAGAGGCCACTCTAGTAGCTTTGCTATGCGAGT
This sequence comes from Allium cepa, assembly GCA_030765085.1. Lineage (NCBI taxonomy): Eukaryota > Viridiplantae > Streptophyta > Magnoliopsida > Asparagales > Amaryllidaceae > Allium > Allium cepa. The sequence goes on along the minus strand of CM060944.1, from coordinate 496,645,222 downwards.
GATTTTGTGAAACCAATTTTGATTTTTGATTTTGAAGTATGGTTTGATATTCGAAAGATATATATATATATATACACATTTGAAATGATTTAAAGTAAGCCGGTGTTCAGTCCTCGAGATTCAGATATGTTTTGGTATAACCCTATCTTTTGAAATTGGTTTACTGATTTAGTGTTGATTTTCAACTCTTGGATTGAAAATATGACTTCTTCGACTATTTTATGATTCGAGCACTTCCAAATCAAGGTTAGTTTTTCAAAGCTAAATTTTTGAAAGGTATAAGGTATTTGATAAAGAATATAAGTTTAGTTGTATGTTTCAAGTATGAAATAATATGGTTTTATAAGTTGAAACTGTTTTGTTAAGTAAATAAATAAGACTATTTTGAATTATACTAATATACTAATATGAAATTTAGTTTTGAAATGTTTTGGATAAAAATTAGTCTTCAAATGTTTGAGAAAATTTTGGTTTTAAATGTTTTAACTTAGTAACATCTTTATAAAACTATTTATTTAACAAGTTGGAATAGATACATAAGTTGTACGTACGTTGTTTTATTCGCATAATTAATTTGATCCAAGTTTGAGTACACAAGTTCGAGGTGAATTACACCATTTCGTGTTAGGATTTTCATTTGATTCTTGATGGCGAACATTTGATATGGATTTTGGGCTTGATTCTAGAATTCTCTATCATAGTATATGGCTATGCAAGGAGACTGATGGCTTCTAGTCAAGAAACCATATCGAAGTCCGCATTTGGGAAGTCAAATGGACAATACTAGTTCGAAAGCGAACTTGTGTGATCAAGCGAGCAATCAAATGTAATGTTGCGAAATAATGACATATGTAAGTAATAATGAAGTAAAATTTGAGATATATGAAATTATGAAATTTAGTTTTGAAATATGGTATATTTAAGCCTTGAAACATATTTAAGATTTAATAGTTTATTTTGTAAATCAAATCTATATTTGAAATTGATAATATATGAAATGGTTTTGTTGGAAAACTAAATTGAAACTGATGGTTTGAATTGAATTAAAATTGGAAATTTTAGATTTTGGTTTAATTGAAAAAAATTGAAATGTAAAGAATTAAGGGCATGTTTTATGATTTCAAATGCATGATTTCTAAATGTTATGATTTTCAAAGTGTAATGATTTCAAGTATTTTAGTTTCGAAAGATTCATAACTTTGAAAGTATTATGACTTTTGATGTGAATACATGTTTGAAATGGAAATGGATTTATTTGACCTAAATTTCGTTGATTTGGAAATTTGGATTATTTTCTAAACCTATTGTTTTAAGAAATTTTGAAACTAAATATGTATAACTTGAAAGAAATGATTTGGTGACATCATATATGATTTTAAAATTTATTTGATATCGAAATGGTTTAAAATTTAGAACCTGTTTTAATTAATACTTGATTTGGGAGCTATCGAACTTATATAAAAATGATTTGTATAAGTAAACCATTGATTTGAGAACTGTTGATTTGAAAATGTACTCAATTTTGAAAAATGAAATCTTATATAATCGAAATTTATATAAGTGTGATTTGATATACTATTATTTTGGAAAGTATTTGATTTGAAATGAAATCTTATATATAATGGACTTTATATAAGTATGATATTTGAAAGTGATTTTGAAAGGTACTATATGATACATATTTTCGAAGTAAAGATATGGAAAGTGCCTTCTGCTTGATATCCGCTTTGTGGCCACACTGTGGATTCATTCTATCGATATTATTCTCTCTCTTTGATTTGGGTTTTACGGATATGATACTCGAGTGTCCATCGAATTCCACGGCGATCCCCGTGGTCTTATGATCGCGACTACATAGCGCAGCTGCCTGGCTGAGTCTGGCCTAGGGGTACGGATTGTTTCCTGGGGGATCCAGGCGTAACCATTGTGTATCCTGCAATCTGTGTAGGTCGCAAAGAGTAGCGCAAGTGCCTGGATGAGTCTTGCCTATGGGTACAGATTGTTTCCTGGGGGATCCAGGCGTAACCATTGTGTATCCTGCATTCTACTCGTCATCATGGCGTAACTCGCAGGGCTGAGAAAGCTTACGGATACGGATTGTTTCATGGGGGATCCAGGCGTAACCATTGTGTATCTGCGATCTATGGTTAGACAACTGTTTCGGTTTGGTTGATTTGTTTGGATTGTACTTTCCATGTCTGCTTTTTTTTAAAAAGAGTTTTCTAGTATTTTCATTGGGTGTTGAAACAAGTCTACTAAGTACCTGGAGAAGTCTAGCTTTGCGCCTGATCAACGCACTGCCAGAATCTACAGGAACGAGGATAAACTTGTTAAGACATCGAGTTATAAAAGTATTTTGATAAAGTACTATATAAAAAATATTTTGATCAGTTATTTTCCCTTCTAAAAATTTAAAATGTTTTAAATATTGTTTACTTTGAACCATCAGATTTGAATCAAATGACTATTCATCATACTAAAAATAATAATTTAAATTGAAATGTGTAATGGTTCATCCTTGTCTTTCAACCTGCTTTACCTCCCAGATATCTTTTTTCCCTACCTTCTTTCGGGGATGCATTCCAACCTATTGCTCTTTCTTGTTGTTTCTCCGCTTCCTTCCTTTTCGAGGACGAAAAGATTTGAGTGGGGGAGAGTGTAACAACCCTAGATTTTTATGTATATTTTAATTTTGACTTTATTTCATTTTGAATTTTTTTAAAACTTGTTTCATTTCAAACATTTCATTTTAAATATAAACTTTGATTATTATGTGAATTACAATTCCAAATGGTATAAATTGAATATTTTCCTGAAATGTTGACTTTGGTCAATTTGGGTCAAACTTTGATTTTTAAATTTCAAACTTAAATATTTAGATTCTTAAATTTTATCTTTTATTATGAAAATAGACTTAATAACTTGAATATTGCTTTTCGTTTCGTTGGAAACAGATTTAAATTGTGAAAGTTATGTATATTCCAATATTGAGTGTAATCTGCTTTATATAGCAATTCTGTTTATTTTAAATAATATAAACTATATTTTTATTGTCATATTTTATTTTAAAATGTGTCAATATGCCATTTTATATATATTTTGTCTTTTAAATTTCATTAAAGTGGTTTTTAAATTTTCCCAAAGTCTATTGCATTTATTTTCTATTTTTAAAGGCTAGTTTCCATTTTTCTGCTATTTTCTTCATTAAATTATATTAAATTAATATTTATTTATGTATTTTGTGAATTCATTTTTTTATTTTGTGATCTTATCTTTATTTATAAATATTTTTCAAGTACATAAAAATTTTCCATACTTCATTGCATTTATTTTCACATTTTCATGACTAGTTTGCAATTTTTGCTGTTTTTATTAATTAAATTATATATATAATTAATATTTATTTATTTATTTTTGCTTATTTACTATATTTTCATGTTTTTATCTGTAATTATAAGTAATTTTTCATTTATTAAAATTTGCAAAAGAAAAAAAAGTAATATGAAGATTTTTAAACCTTTCACTTGCCTTTGTCTTTTCACCTCCTTTACCTTTTCAATTCCATATAACTCATGCATTAATTTTTTGCTGCCCATATCTCCTTTGTTCAGCCGACTTCCTCATCATTTTTCATGAAATTTTTTGTTTCTCAACTCAAAAAAATTCGGCCTCCATCTCCTGAGCAAAAACTTTGGTAAATAATTCTTTGTTTTTTTCACTTTTCTTCTTTGTTTTCTTATTCTACTTGCACTTGCTTCAACCTTATGTTGTTCGGCCTTGCTCCACCATCACCACCACCTTCATCACCACCTTGTCCAGCTGCAAAACACCTCCGTCTCCTCTGACCTACCAGGCCATGGCCATCGTTGATGCAAGATCCACACGAAAATGCAAGCAACACTTCATATATATGCATAATCGAGCTCCTATGGCCTTCACCACTTCACCACACCCCTTGGCCACCTCTTGCATTACTTCCACCAGCACCTACCTGACCCAAAGCCACTGTCACACCATCCCCTAGCCTCCAGTAGGTCTGGTCATGCCACATAAGGCCATAGTCGTGACTTGTTGTTATATAAAAATGCACCTTTGCCTTGTGTTTGTACATTTATGCCATTAATCACTCAAACTACTTCCTTACCTTCACTACCCATGTTAGGCCGAGCATATATGACCCATACCTGACCAAATACATCCCATAGTAGTGACTTATCACCCTATAAGCTGAGCATAGTGATGGTGGAAGCAAGTGCAAGTGTTTGATTAATTGTTGTTCCTTAATTCTGCTTGTTTAATGTCATATTTTGGTTTGAAATTCATGTTATATGCATTGTTTTGTTTCATACGCACAAGACAAATAGCTTTGGCTTTTCCTCACTTGAATCGTAGTCGTGCTTTCACGCCTTTTGGATCTCTGTTGTGTGTCTATATTTGCTATCTCCAGCTTGTAGAGGTGAGTAAATCTCACCAGACTAATATGTACTTATATAGTGATAAGCTGCTATCACCTGAATCTGTAAATGCATATCATCCTGTTATAACTGCTATATTTTATTCATATGAAGTTCACACCTATATTTACACTTGTTATACCATGTGTTACTGTTATTCATGTTATTCTATTATTTTCATCAGTTTATCACACTGCAAGTTCCCTGTAGACTAGAATCACTATGGGTTGAAATAATACATACCCGAACGGACTTTAGAATAGGACAAAATCGTTATGGGCTGAAATGATAGGCCTGAATGATTTTCAATTATTTTCTTTTACTTGAGATTGCGGGTTTGAAATGATCAAACCCGGTTTTCTTTGTAAATTACGGGTTGAAATGATATATTACCCGTATCACTTCATCTAGGCTAGAAAATGAAATACAGACCCGTTGTTAAAATATGTTTTTCTAAAAATTTTAAATTATTTTAGAAAAGTAAATATTATAATATTTTGATTTAAATTGATTAAAAATGATTTTTGTAAAGCATTATTGATTTTCTGAAAATTTATAAGTGAAATAAATAAATGGTAAAGTTAGAAAATCTGAAATGTAAGTTATTTTGGAAACTAGAATTTGGTGATAAATGGAATTTAAATTAAATATGAAAATATGATAAAATTATGATATTTTGAATTAAATGAATTTAAAATGATTTTATAATATATCAATGAATTTTGAATAAAGTTAAAAATGTGAAATGAATGAATATTTAGGTTGAAATTTGGAAATATAACTAAAATTGGAAATTTGTGAGTTTGGCTTAAAAGTGAATGTTAAGTTAAGTAAATAAAAATGAAATTAAGTTATATTTGAAAATTTTAAACTTAAATGTTAAGTTAAATTTAATATAATGAATTTAAAATTTAATGTTGGAATTTAATAAGTGAATTATTATTAAATTTTGATTTTTGAATGGAGATTTAACTTTATAAAATCATGAATATAAGGGTATTTGAATGACTGTTTTAAAAGTGAAATTATATGATTTTATAAGCTAAAAATGATTTAAATAAAAATATAATTGTTTGTGAAATTTTATTGAATACTTGAAGTTAATTAACTGCATTTCTGAAATGCTATTAATTCTAATGTAAATGATACTACAGCATTTGTAAATGCTGTAGTTGATAATAATGAACCAAATGGCTAAGTTTAATTAAAGGTTATTATAGCATTTTTGTAAATGCTATAATTACTGAATTTAACTAAGTTTTATTTGAACCTAATGTAACCCTATTACAACCTTTTTAAATGCTACCTTTTATTAAATTGAACTGTTTTAAATGTAACTTTCCGTAGCAATTTCTAAATGCTGCGAAAGTTGAATTTTCATCTGTTTTAATAAATTAAGTGGATAAATGAATTTTGAAAGACTAAAATTTTGTAAATTTAATAATTTATTTATTAAATATAATAACTTCATTTTATGATTTAAAATGAAGTAATTTGTTTCAAAATATAAACTATTTTGAAATGTGTTTTGTAATGGTATTTAAATTAAATAAAAATGAATGTGGTTTGGAAGATATTATATTTTGATATTATGAAATGGATTTTGAATGATATTGAATTTTGAAATGATATTTTATTTTGATGTATAAAATACCATTTTAAAATTTTAACCATGGGATGTAATTAATTTATAGTTTAACTGATTCTTAAAGGATGGGCGATCCCAAGCATCCTTTAAGTTATTGTGCATTTCTACTACAGCTCACTTGAGTTAGTTTACATTATATAAGTATATATTGTCCTGACTCGAGTGTTTTGTGTTTTACTTTACGCTCGGGTCAGCCTGAGTATTTACAGCTTAGCTTTGGATTTCTTTATGGAACTAGGAATTGCTGGAGATTCTGCTTGTCTAGTTATTTATCCCTTCAGTTTCAGTTGTTCTATTTCAGCTTTGGTATTAATAAACTGCTATGTAATTGAGATTTCTATTGTATATGTTTTTCAGACTGATATTATGTATTATGTTTTGAGAGTTTGTTATAGTAGCTTCATGAACTACTATGGTATTTTAATTTCCGCCGCGAGTTATTCTGATATTTCTGTGTCTGTGATTCTGTGATTGTATTTCATTTGCTCCAAATTTATTTACAACACGGTATTTTGAGAAATTCAAGTCTGACATGTGCGGATGCGAATGGCTGAAAATATTGGGTTGTTACACCAGACGTCTGGATTTTTCAACCATACGTCTGGATTTTGCAACCAAACGTCTGGATTTGGTTTCAGACGTCTAAAATTAATTTCAGACGTCTGAAATTTTCTGCTAGGCAAAAAAAACAGCCTAGACAAAAAATGGCAAATCCAAACCGAAATGCGATCGAACGAGCGATGGATGCTAGGGATTTATGCCAATCGACAACCCAGCACTATAGGCTCTTCGATATGCCACAAACAACATGTTCAAACATCCAAGATAGGATCTTTAAAGATTTTGACTTCAAAATACCAAAATTGAAAAATTCACCAAATCAATTCAAATCAAAAGCAAATGAACATGAATAAATGTTAGGAATTTATACCTAACAATAATGAAAGTTATAGACATGGATGTGAGTTCAAAAACTCATCTTTACACAAAAAAAAGGAAAAAGAAGCTTGAAAACAAAGGAGGATCAACCACTCTTCAATCTCAACTGTAGATGCTCCAAACTAAGATCAAAACCAATAATTTCCCAAATTAGGTTATAGGAAATTTCTGAAATTGGAGAGAGATTGAGATGGAGAAAAAGAAGGAGATACTTACCTAAGCTTCTCTTTGAGTTTGGAGCTAGAACTTAGATTTGCAAATGAAACTAGGGCTTAGGAATTTCCATTTCCAATCTTTTCCCCATTTTTGCTAAAGCTTGAATGTATTAGGAAATGAAGAATGAATAAAGAGGAGTGGAGTGAAGTTAGGGTGTTATGTTGGGGTTAATGGGCTGAAACCCAAACCCAAAACCCTAAATGAAAGTGTCGAAATTCTAGCTAACTCCAAACATATCGATTTTATACTCAAAAAGGTCGCAAACGCCATTTTGGACTCAATGGAAGTGGTCACGAGTCCTAATTCGACAGTTTGCAAAAAGTAGATTTTCGGTTTTAAATCCGACTAACGATGCTATATATAAATAAAATATTTAAATATACGATCGTAAAATATGCGGGTTGTTTCAGACTGCCCTCCTTAAAGAAATTGCGTCCTCGCAATATTTAAGAAGAAAATAAAAAGTAACAACCATAAAAGCATATCAACACAAAACAAAATTGAAATAAGTAGTTCACCATAAAGAGCACGAAAGAGTAAGTCCGAAATTGTTTGCTCGATGAATTCTCAGGATTCCCAAAAGCAATGCTTAGGATTCGAGAACCATTGAACTTTCATAAGAGGAACATCTTTATTTCGAAGGCGCTCATCCTCTGAGGCAATGATGCGAATAGGATGTTTCTCATAAGTCAAATCTGGTGAAACTTCAATTTCCTCAATAACACTGGGCTCAAGAGTAAATTGGAATACCTAAGGCATTTCCGTAGTTGAGGGACGTGGAAAACTTCATGAATAGCAGAAAATTGAGCCGGTGCAACGAAGTTGTAAAATAACGGTATGCCCGAGAAACTAGAAAATCGAATAATTTGAAACAACAGTGTAGTACAATAACGGTACACCAGATGAACCAAAGCTCAAATAATTCGAAACATTGACACAGTACAAACGGTACGTCACATGAACCGAAGTTCAAATAATTCGAAACATTGACACAGTACAAACGGTACGTCAAATGATCCGAAGTTCAAATAATTCGAAACATTGACGCAGTACAAACAGTACATCAAATGAACCGAAGTTCAAATAATTCGAAATATTGACGCAGTACAAACGGTACGTCAAATGAACCGAAAAGTCGGGACATCGATGTAGTACAATAACGGTACGTCCGATGAACCGAACACCATAAAAGAACATCAGACACTAGTCCATAAAAGAAATGAGACGAAGCTCAATAAAGTGAGGTACATTGAAACGTACGACGAACTTGGTAAAAAGATCATTCCATTCGGACATCATCGAAGAAACAACCACCTGTTGCTCACGATTAAGTGCATTGGCAACATGATTTCCCCTTTTCCGGGAGTATAAAGAATTTCAAGATCATAAGATGCAAGGAACTCGAGCCAATGTTGTTGACACAAATGAAGTTCCTTTTGAGAAAATAAATGTTTCAAAGATTTATGATCGTTATGGAGAACGAATTTCTCTCCCAAAAGATAATGATGCCAAATTCTAAAAGCGAAAACAACGACCACGAGCACTAGATCATGAGTGGCATACCTAGTCTCGATAGGCTTTAATTGTATAGAAGCATAAATGATAGCACGTTCTCTTTTGCAAGAGATCGGCACCCAAACCAATACGACTAGTATCGGTACTAATAGAAAAGTCTTGATTCCCCTCGGGAATCGCGAGAATGGAAGTATCAAAAAGAAAGAGTTCTTTTAATTGATCCTCTTTCCCAAAAAGCTAAAACTTTCAAAATTACAATTAACTTTATGTAATCATCTTTCTAAAAAAATTACTTATTCCAAGTCAATTTACTGTGTCAGATTGTCCCATCAAAGCGTTTAGGAGATTCTTATCGATAACGTTGATCAAGCGCATCGACCAGAATTCTTAAAGCACTTAATGTGCAAAACAACACAAAATCATCTTCTATATGATAAAAATATCTCTTAAAAATTTTACGAACATTCTTTGCTTGTTTTAAGAACAAAAATTCAATTATACTTATAAATAAATCTTAAGAAAAAGATAAGCAAATTTTAAATTGCTGTTTTCATCCATAGTCAATAAATAAAAAAAAACTCATTGAGATATTCGTAGAATACTCGATTAATAAGATGGATGAAATAAGCTGAACAACTCGAATGACATCATGAGTCATTCATAAAACTCACAACGAGTGCAGAATACGGAAAAAGGGGAAAGCTATCCTCCACAACTCATAGCTAATGAAAACTGGTGGTAAAGTCAAACTGAAAAGACCTTAGCACCACACAAAAGATTAATTAGGTGATAACCTTAAGACAAGCTCGAAGATACCGGAAAATTCACGAACTACTTGAATGAGGAGGATAACATCTTCCTCAACAAGTGGGTCTAGAAAATAAAATGATGCCACAAAATTAAAATCAAAATCATTTTAGAAAAATAGAAATATGCATAACAGATTGAGAATGTCGAAGATGGATAGTCCACTCGGGACATAGGATATGGCTTCATAATGATTAAGCCAATCCTTTCACAAAAATAAATTCCGAAACCTAAGTAGCAATAGTATGCAAATCGGATCGAAAAGCACAATCACATAAAATAATCTTGACATCTTTTCAAAGCAAACTGAGTGTCGCGGATCCGCCAACCGGATAAGCAAATCTCAGTGAAGTCATCAAGCCCAAAATATTTAAAGAAAAAGAATCAATAAGTTCTTATGATATAAAATAGTGAGACGAACTCATATCATCAAGAACTCGAATAGGATGATCTCAAAACAAATGTCATCAAGGACTGAATGAAAAATGCCTTGACGAAGAGAAGTTCCACTAGGAGCTCGCACTACATTCTACTCTCCCTCTATCTTTCTTTGACGTTTAGGACACGAAGATACATAATGATCCGCACTTTTGCAATAGCGGCAAGAAATAGGCCTTGGACACCTATTTATATAGTGGTCCTTATAGCCACGATTGTAGCATTCTCCACGATTAGGGATTGGAGTTTTTGCTACAGAAGTCACTTGCTTCATTCTCTTGTTTGGATTAGGACTTTCGAACTTAATAAAGGGAAGCCTCTTCTTATTGACTCCCACAATCTCAACATCGCTTTGTTTATCGACCTCTTCAATCGAAGAGCGATATCAATAAGATGATAGAAAGAAACTTCTAGTTTCAAAAGCAAAGGCTTCTTGAGGTTCTTATTCAACCCATAGACGAATCTTTGATTTTTCTTCAATGGGGTATTAATATATTCGACCCCATATTTAGAGAGAGATTCGAAAGATGCAACGTAATCCGTCACAGAAGATTTCCTTGAACAAGGTCAATAAAACGCCGGGCTAAAGTTAATTTTTCAGCCTCCGGCACAAACTTCAATTTGAATCATTTTCGGAATTGCACCCAAGTAAGATCCGCTTCAATAATCTCTAAAGTCAAGAGCTCGTACCAATCTAATGCTCTTTCTTGGAGCATGCTAGAAGCCACTTGGACTCGAAGTAAATCAATAAGATTCATGCGAGAAAAGATGTGACCGCACAATTTGAGCCAAGCTTGAATTTCTATAACGCTCTCGGATCCCTTGAATGGCCGTCCACCCAAATCGATATAGTATCCCCACAAGCGTGCAAACCCGGATCTAGGATGAGTAGGCTCTGGAATGGGTTCGGCAGCTTGAGCATTCTTTACCAGATCTAAAAGCTGCTGGGTAGACATAAATACTCCCTCCTGAGGAGTAGCACTAGATTGTCCGGCACTGGGACGGTTTGATATAACCATTTCTCTTCTTTAAGAAAGAAAGAAGAAGAAAATGGTTATTCTCAGAATGAGTACCAAACAATCATGATTGATAAAACAAGGCATCACAAAGAAAACAGGATATGACGGTACGAAGACTCAAATAACATCCTAAGGCACAACTCCTAAGATGGACTTAGGACGATGATCCTTGTTAAATTATTATACATTGTTCCGAAGTTTGGCTCTGATACCAAGCTGTGACGCCCCACCTCTATACCCTTATTAGCCAAGGATACTACGGGGTAATGCCGTCAACTAGCATGGAGAATAAGGCTGTTGAGAAGCAACCATCTGTATAATTGCTTTGTGCGAGTACCGATATGCCAGATAAAAATATAACTTTTCATCACAAGAGGAAATTCGACATACCGACACAAACTCAAAGCTACAACACAGTGGCTATATGAAATCTTTGGAAACAAATATAGAAATATCATAACACAAATCAGTCACAGAAGTTCATATCACAAAGGCGGAAATAGATATGAATATATAACACTTAAAAGTGTACATCAGAGTAGTGGTCTAACAAGATCCACAATATCACAAAAGAATAGATATAGGTGCAAGCAAAAAGAATTTTTATACATCAAGGAGTCTCTATCTCAAATGTATAACAACATAAACTACCAATCTAAAGTAGTTAGCCAAAAGTCGGATAATACTCCATGGTGAGGAGTCAAGAAGAAGCACCTGTAACACCTCGGTCTGACCCGAGTATTATTTAATAAGAAAATAATAAACGGATCAGTCTAACTATAAATATCAGATAAAATGATATAGAGTAAGAGGTATGACAAAAACGTATGATAACCATAAAGCCATACTGTGATAAGTAAGTAATCGAAAATCAACTAGAGATTAATCAATATCACAAGAATCTTCTCAAAGATCAAAAAGAATATCATACTCTTTATTTTTATTCACGAAGTCACAAATATTGGCAAACCTATAAATGCCAATCGTAAAAGTAGTTGAAACAAAAATTCATCAATGCACAAATAATGATAAAGCTTATCAATGTAAATCACGAAAATTGGTGAAATACAAATTCTAGAAATCGATCAATAGAAATTCAGAAATCACAAAAAGGGGAAGGCCTATCACAAAACGGGAGCATGAAAACTCACCAACACATGTATCACAAAATGGGTCGTTATCCCATAAAAATGAGCCGGAGCTCCTCCTGACAGGATATAGTCCCCCATTGCAGACAATGAGCCGAAGCTCCTCCTGATGAGCCAAAGCTCCTCCTGACAGGGTATAGTCCCCCATTGCGGACTATGAGCCGAAGCTCCTCCTGATGTGCCGAAGCTCCTCCTGACAGGGTATAGTCCCCCATTGCGGACTATGAGCCGAAGCTCCTCTTGATGAGCCGAAGCTCCTCCTGACAGGGTATAGTCCCCCATTGCGAACTATGAGCCGAACCTCTTCCTGATGAGCCGAAGCTCCATGAAAGCGAGGTATATTCCCCCCATGTGGACAAAGAGAGGCAAAGCTCAACATAACGAGGTACTATCCCCCACGTGGACAAAGAGACATCGCACATCGCTAGTCTAAATCACAAAAATGATCATCATCGGTCATCAAGAAGTGTCAATTACACAAAGCTAGTAAATAGATGAGTTTAGCTTCATGTCCCATAACCACTGGCTTAACTTAAATATTTACGAACAAATTGTAAGTGTCCACTCGAAAGTTGTCACAAGAGATTCAATCGAACAAGTCCAAGAATTTACCGATGAAGTAAACACAAGCATTTCATACCACTTGTTTTACTAAACCATTTAATTAGATTTCTCATACGAGTGAGGTAAAGGTTTGTATATACTAATAGATTGGAAAATAGTTTTATAAACAAGCTTAATATTGAAAATAGAGTAGAAATCATCTTTAAGAAAGAGTTTGAATATTTACTACTAGTATAGAAACCTTTGCATTTTAAAGTGACAAGCCATAGAAATGTTTGTAGAAACAGCCAATCACCAAAAATTCATATACGAAGATGTGAAGTAAATCCAAAAAATCGATACCAAATCCACCAAAATGGATAATCCCTAAATTCCAAGGAAAGAAGTCATCAAAATCGATAATAAGTGATAACAACTAACCGGATCAACAAAAATCGATAAACCTTGGAAATTCATTCAAAACCAGCCAAAATAGGTAAATTAAACAGTTCTAGACGTCTGGTAGGTGTTCCCAGACGTCTGGCCCGAGGTTCTGGAAGTATATGTGTTTTTCTCCCTTCTATTTTTAATTCCTGGGCCATTTCAAACGTCTAAAATTTTCAATCAGACGTGTAACAACTCGCATATTTTACGATTGAATATTTAAATATTTTATTTAAAATAATTCATCGTTAGTCGGATTAGTGTCCGAAAGGATACTTTTTGCAAACAGTCGAATTAGGACTCGAGACCACCCCCATTGAGATCAAAATGACGTTTGCGACCTTTTTGGGTATAAACTTTGATATGTTTGGAGTTAGTGGAATTTTGCTACTTTTTCACTTAGGGCTTTGGTTTTGTTTCAGCCCATTAGACCCAAGCTTCACCCCTCTTCTCTTCATTACTTCATTTCTATTTCCTAATACTCAAGCTTTAGCAACAATGGAGAGAGGAATGGGAAATTAAAACTTCAAGCCCTAGTTTCCATTTGCAAATCAAGTACTAGCTCCAAATTTATAGAAGAAGCTTTGGTAAGCCTCCTCTTCTTCTTATCCAACTCATTCTCTTATCAATTTCAGAAATTCCTAAAACCTAACTTAGGAAATGTTTCTCTTTTTAGCTTAGATTCAAGATTGTTGGGTTGGAATTGAAGAGTGATTGTCCTTGCCATTGCTCTATAGCTTCTTCTTAATAGTTTTGGGTTCAAAGGTGAGATTTTTATCTCACATCTTAGTCTATAATTATCTTCGATTGTTGGGTATGAATCCCTAACACTTATTTTTGTGCAATTGATTTTGGTTTGGATTGATTTGGTGTATATTCCAATTTTTGGTGTTTTGAAATCAAAATCTACGAAAATCCTATTATGCATATTTGGACATTGATATTTGAAGTGTACCGAAGAGCCTTTAAGGCTGGTTTGTCGCTTGGCGTAAATCCCTAGTCGTTGCTCGTCCGATCGCTTCCGGTATTTATTTCGGCCGTTTTTGGTCTAGGTTCAGGGAATGCCCTGAACCCCAGCTTCAGACGTCTGAAAAGTCAGATTCAGACTTCTGAATATTATACTGGAAAGATTTTTATTCCCAAATTCAGACGTCTGAATCTATATTTCAGACGTCTGAATTGGTTTGTTTTGGACCAGAAAGGAAATAGGCTAAAAATTGCCTATTTTAGACGTCTGAAATATAGATTCAGACGTCTGAAATATGCTCTGGAAAATTTTTAGTTTTCCAGATTCAAACGTCTGAATCACTTCTTTCAGACGTCTGAATCTGCAATCTTTTGCCTATTTGCTTATTTAGCTTGAATTTCCAACTTTAATCGATTCGTGTTGATTCCGATTTGTTGCAATCATTTATTATCGTCTTTGATGACCTTTTCTTCGGGATTTTTGGGAATATCCATTTTGATGGATTTGGTTTCGATTTCTTTGGATTTTATTCACGTTTTTGAATGTGAATTTTGGTGATTGATTGTTCTTCAATCGTTTTTGTGATCTGTCACTTTAAAATATAAAGGTTTTGATACTAGTAGTAAATATCAAAACTCTTTCTTCAAAATGATTTCAACGCTATTTTATTACAAAGCTCGTTTTCTCAATCCATTTTCAAATCTACTAGTATATACACACCTTTACCTCACTCGTATGAGAAATCCAATTAAACGACTTAGTAAAACAAGTGGTATGAAATGCTTGCGTTTACTTCGTTGGTTAATTGTTTGACTTGTTCGATTGAATCTCTTGTGACAATTTTCTAGTGGAGATCTACAATATGTTCGTAAATATTTAAGTTAAGCTAGTGGTTATGGGACATGAAGCTAATCTCATATATTTACTAGATTAGAGTAATTGACACTTTCTTGATGATCATTAAGGATCATTTTTGTGTTTTAGACTAGCGTTATGCTATGTTTCTTTGTCCACGAAGGGGACGGTACCTCGTTTTATTGAGTTTCGTCTCATTTTTATGATAGGATAACGACCTATTTATTCCTTGGGGTTTCGACCCAATTCTTGTAGGCTAGCGAACCACATTTTTATGGAGTTCAGATCTTCGGGCGTACCATTGTACTACGTCGTTGTTTCGAATTTTACGAGTTTCAGGTTCCTCGGGCGTACCGTTGTACTACGTCGTTGCACCGGCTCTATGGTTAGCGACCATGGGATAGCGTCCCTTTTGTGATACACGTGTTGGTGAGTTTTCATGCTCCCGTTTTGTGATAGGCCTCCCCCTTTTTGTGTTTTCTGGATTTCCATTGATGATTTCTAGAATTTGTGTTTCACCATTTTTCGTGATTTTCATTGATAGGTGTTATCAATATTTGTGCATTGGTGAATTTGTTTGTCATTAACCTTTTGGGAATGAAGATATTGAGTATGACATTTCCTTTTGATCTTTGAGAAGAATCTGGTGATATTGACTAATCTCTTGTTGATTTTCAATTTTCATATTTATCACAGTATGGCTTTATGGTTATCATATGTTATGTCATATCTCTTATTCTATATCATTTTATCTGATATTTATAGCTAGACTGATCCGTTTATTTTCTTATAAATAATACTCGGGTCAGACCGAGATGTTACAGGTGCTTCTGCTTGACTTCACTTATGGGATTATCATCCTGACTTTTGGCTAACTACTTAGATTAGTAGTTTTTGTTGTATACCTTTGAGATATAAACTCCTAGATGTATACATATTCTTTTGTCTAGCACTTGTAACCATTCTTTTGTGATATTGTGGATCTTGTTTGACCACTACTCTGATGTACACTTTCATGTGTTATATTCATATCTTTTTCCGCCTTTCTGATATGGATGTCTGTGACTGATCTGTGTTATGTTTATTTCTATGTTTGTTTCCAAAGAATATATATAGCCACTGTGTAGTAGCCTTGAGTTTGTATCGGCATGTCGGTCTTCCTTGTACTATCTGACATATTGGTGCTCGCACAAAGCAATTATACGGATGGTCGTCCTCAACAGCCTTATTCTCCGTGCTAGTTGACAGCATTACACCGTAATGTTCTTGGCTAGCGTGGGTATAGAGTTGGGGCATCACAAGATGTATGAATTTGATTTCAGACATCTAGATTTATTTCAGACGTCTGGATTTAGTCTCTGCCTTTTCCAGACCTCTTTTCAGACGTCTGGATTTTTCAGCCAGACGTCTGGATTTGGTTTCAGACGTCTGAAATTTTCTGCTAGGCAAAAAAACAGCCTAGACAAAAAATGGAAAATCCAAACCGAAATGCGATCAAATGAGCGAAGGATGCTAGGGATTTACGCCAATCGACAACCCAGCTCTATAGGCTCTTCGATACGCCACAAACAACATGTTCAAACATCTAAGATAGGATCTTTAAAGATTTTGACTTCAAAATACCAAAATTGAAAAATTCACCAAATCAATTCAAATCAAAAGCAAATGAACATGAATAAATGTTAGGAATTCATACCTAACAACAATGAAAGTTATAGACATAGATGTGAGTTAAAAAACTCACCTTTACACAAAAAACAAGGAAGAAGAAGCTTGAAAACAAAGGAGGATCAACCACTCTTCAATCTCAACTGTAGATGCTCCAAACTAAGATCAAAACCAATAATTTCCCAAATAAAGTTATAAGAAATTTCTGAAATTGGAGAGAGATTGAGATGGAGAAGAAGAAGGAGATACTAACCTAAGCTTCTCTTTGAGTTTGGAGCTAGAACTTGGATTTGCAAATGAAACTAGGGATTAGGAATTTCCATTTCCAATCTTTTTCCCATTTTTGCTAAAGCTTAAATGTATTAGGAAATGAAGAATGAATGAAGAGGAGTGGAGTGGAGTTAGGGTGTTATGTTGGGGTTAATGGGCTGAAACCCAAACCCAAAACCCTAAACGAAAGTGTCGAAATTCTAGCTAACTCCAAACATATCGATGTTTATACTCAAAAAGGTCGCAAATGCCATTTTGGACTCAATGGAAGTGGTCTCGAGTCCTAATTCGACAGTTTGCAAAAAGTAGCTTTTCGGACTTAAATCCGACCAACGATGCTATATTTAAATAAAATATTTAAATATACAATCGTAAAATATTCGGGTTGTTACAACCAATAAATTAGGTTTATATATTATAGTCTAAAGAGACATAGGGAAGAAGATTTGATTTTTTTTTCAAGTTTGAAAACCTGAACAACAAGGAACATAGCCTAAATACAGATATGCATATCATTATCCCTCAACATACACATACATGCAAGCATAACCAAGGCATCAATCAAGCACATTTGAGAGAAAATTTCACAGATCATTCAAAAATATATCAGGTTGGGTTTGCTCACCTAGATTCCGTCAGAGCAGAGAGGAACAAAATTCTGGATTTTGATTGTTTGCTGTAGTTTCTATTGATCTGAATGCTTCCTTATCTTTGCATTAGTCTTAAATCTGCATTTTGATTTGTTCTAGTGTTTTGAAAACTTTGAATAGATTATTATTTGATTTTTTTTCTGGCTTTACTCTGATTTCAGTTTTGAAAACTGGAAGCTTGATGTTGAAACAAAGACTTTGAATTTAAGCCTTTAGTTGATTATAGTTTGGTTTCTGAAATGCTAAGTTATGTTTTGAACGAACAAAGTCTAAATTAGATGTATATATAAAGGGGGACAGTGTTCGCACAGGGAAGGCTTTACTGGTTCGGTCTTTTTCTCTTTTTTTATTTGATTTGATCAAAGATATTTCTTCTCTTGCCTACATTTTTTGAGCAGAGAATACTTTTGATTTGGAGGCTATTTTGGCTGAGAAGATATGAGTTAGTACATATGTTTCCATTTTTGTGTACATGAATCATTTCATTTTTTCTATTTGTGCTTATCCAATTTGTTTTATTAACTTCTTGCATACTTTTTTTTACACTTGTGCTTTTGAATTTCTCATCAATTAAAAGCTTTTAAATAATTTTTATATTGCATTTTTCTTATTTTATAATTACATCTTCTTAATCACTATTATATACACATTATTTAAAAGAAAATGTTTTTAAACTAACTACCCATAAATCAATTTTCAAAAAAAAAAAATATTCTTAAACCCAAATCATTTTCTAAGTCATTTATTCAAATTTTAAATACAAATTCAATATCCAAATTTAATTCCAAAATTTACATTAACTATTAATTTAAATTAAATTCAAAATTGGGATCATTACAGATTCCCCCCTTAAGAAATTTCGTCCCCGAAATTTGCCAAGGAGATAACAAAGATAGATGAAAGATAGAGAAATATCTTTCCAAATCAAACCGAATATCAATTCTGCATTTGGCTTACCAAATCAGAATATCTACAATAGATATGAGAAGAAACTCAATCGACTACGAAACAATTGGGTTATATGATCTACGAAGTATATAGGGGTATTGTCAGTTCGAAGGGATAACTAACCACTCGTAGATTTTATCGAAACCCAATGAAATAGACATTTATAGATTCGATTACGATCTCAGATTCAAAATTTAACTCATTTACGATTTGCCGAGGAATAAAATTATGGGTAGTTCCCGTATCGAACAAATTAATCGTAAATGAGAAAGTTACCTTCTAAAATTACTTTTCCCTTATCAGCCTATGAGGTTGAAGGATCATCTTTGATTGCATACATCTTTGCTACATGAGCTTGCTACCTTTTTAGGCAATCTTTAACTTCATGACCTGGCTTGTGACAGTAATAGCATTTCTTAACTTGTTTCTTCGAATTCTTGCAGTTGTTTGAATAGTGGCCCTTTTCTTGGCAATTGTAACAAGTTATATCTTTCGCCGAGTTTCCCTGATAGTCCTTCTTTTTGATGCCTTAATATGGTTTCTTGTCCCCGAACTTTATTTTCTTCCAATTTTGTTTGCTCGTATCTCCCCCTTCCCTTGGGGTTTCTCGCATATCCAGGGTAGCATACCTATAACCCATATCTATCAATTTAGAAAAAGATTCTTTAACGTGGGCTGTCATCCTTTCATGGAATTTTTTGTTCATTCCCCGAATAAACCTTTCATTCTTTTTCAAAGGTGTATTCACTAGTTCGGAATCAAAACGAGACAATTCGTTGAATTTGTTCAAATATTCCTCAAATGATAAACTTTCCTGCTTCAAGTCTATAAATTCCTGGTACATTCGGGAGATACCAGCCGATGGCATATATCGTTTCTCAAACACTTCCTTAAATCGCTTTCGAGTAAGCTCATCTTCTGACTCATCCACAGTAATTGCCTCTCACCAAGCTAATGCTTCTTCTTGGAGTTGCCAAGAAGCTATCAATCACATTTGATCATCTTCTAACTTCAATCCTCTAAAGATTTTTTCACATGACCGAATCCAGGCTTGTGCTTCGATAATGGTTTCTTTGCCTGTGAACGGCTTACCACCAAGTCTGGTAAAACTTCTATATAGATCAGCCAAATTAGGCTGAGATTGAGTAGGTATAGCTGCTTCTGCTGTTGCAGGGACTTGACCAGTTGTAGTGGTATTTCCCTGACCCTTACCTTGTCCTCTTCTTCCGCTCATTCTTACTATATGTAAATAGTAAGAAAACTTGATTTAGGCATATGGACAAGATATCTTAGGGATATCTACAATTTAAATAAATAGACTGAGTAATTCGGGCTTTCGGTTCACGGTTGTGCTCATTCTAGGGTATACTTCACCCTATCTCTAATGAGCCATCTAATGTGTTATACTCCGTAGCTAAAGTTCTTACTCAACCTCTAGCTCTGATACCACTTATAACGATCCTGACTCGACCTTCGAAAATCGGCACCGAATACGACACTTGTATTCAAATGCCGCAGATCCAAACGTCTAATTTGGTTCACCGGAGCTTATAACACAATTAAGTATAACAACACAGCGGAAAGAAAAAAATGAATATCATACACAACTCCAATGATAAAATATCCAAATGTACAACAATGACCAATATCAGAGATACAATGAGATGCCACAGCGAAACGCCAATATAAGCAATCTCCATAGATAGCTCAGATCCATCATCAAGTTGCACCAAGCTATGCAAGGTCAGTCCAAGAGAAACGAATTCTATCACCAACTCCAAAGACTGGATGCTATTGAATCTATATCTACTACTTGATTATCTGAAAAATCCAACTCCAGACTGACCGTGTGGAAAATTGTGGGCACCCAGAGTTTAGGAAGGGAGCAATAAACTTCGGGTCAGTCATGGGACTAGTATGAGCAAACAAAATAGTTTGTCTTTTAAACAATCAACAAAAGAATTTTAAAACAAATTCGCAATGCTTTTTAGAAAATGAAACTACCATAAGGCCTCCCGCCACACACACAATGCAATCACACACTTGGAAGAGATTTCTCCTTATGATAGTCAATATGCTTAATGCGCGAAGACCATTTGATATTATTATTAGTGCATAGTGCAGAAAACCTATCGAAAATATAATATTAATCTTAGCCTGCATACAACATTTTGTCGTTCGCCTACTATAGCTACCATATTCAATAGCAGGTTACCGCCATATTCCATGGCAGGTTATACAACTAAAACTGTACAAGGCGCGTATTGTTTCTTTGGATTTCCAGCAAATGGTCAGGCAAAGGAACTTCCCACACCGAAATGGAACGTCTCTGGAAGGACGTCCCCGAGAACCTAACCGAATCTCTGCTAAACAAGGCCGACGCTACCTCACGCTTTAACCAAGTTGTAACTAGGTAACTAACACACGAGCTATGCCATACCGGTCGTTACCGACCTTTATTTCGAGCGCTCGACACAAACAACCACAAAGTAATAAGTTTGTAGCAACCACATGATTAAATATCAGGGTTCCATACCATGATATCACCTTTTATCCAGAAGAAAATGGACATACCCTAGGGGCGCGACCCCTAAAAACCTTGCCGTAACATTCCTGTTTCGACCATTTCCGGGTTATGAGGCTCGACAAAGTTTCGTCCACAAAGCTATGCTTTCTCACAAAGCCATGCTTCGATCAACAAATGATCAACAAATGATCAACACACAGCAGCACTTAGCATGCCACACTACCAAACTAGGAATATATCGCTGATAACCTTCAACTATATAACCTCTGAGCTCGTACGTCTCAAAGAAGGGTGTTAAGCTAAGAGAATAAATTCTCCGCCACCAACAAATATGTATTTGAAAGAAATCTGCTTTATATCTCAAAGTGTAATGTCAGACATACAACCATACAAGTCTATTCCGGGTTTGAACAGAACCAAAGGCACTTCCGAAGAAGCCCTTGCAATCCGGGTATTCACAATCCCGATCGGACTTCCCATCACTTAGGGAATCTCTATACCGTGGCTACTCAGTGCAGAGACAATCGATAGGCCATCCTATCATTCTCGCAAATACCCGGTCTTCACCACCGGTCATCAAATGCTATCCATATCGTCGTATCACTATTCGGAATGGGTTATATGACACAAAGTCCTCTCCCGACTAAACCGAATAATGAGCGCAATATTTAAAAAAATATGGATATTGGGATCTCCGTTAAATCACAACTTAAAGCCCAAAACCTGTATTCAAACGGTTAAAAAAAATTACCGTTTCCATCATTTAAACAAAAAGATTCACAAAGTTCACCCATTTTCACAAAGATCCATTCACAGATTTCAAAACAGTTCCATTTCAATTGGATTAACTCATTCAATTTTTAAATCAAAGATTTAACTTATAGCTTTCAAAACCCATTTCCAAAGGTTCATTCATGACGTGGAAACCCATTTCAATTCAAACTTGAAATCCCCTTTAATACAAATTGGAAATTCGTTTCTTATACGAAAGCTTTTATCATTTGAAAACAAAAGGTTTTCGTTCCAGAAAAATCCGATCTCATTTATCCAATTGGGTTAATTCAAATTCCCACAACAATACTTTAAAATGGTTAAACCCCGTATAAACTTGTATAATTCTTTTTAAATCATAAATACCAAATATAGGATTCAATTTCAGATATTGAATTCCAATTTAAATTAAATTATTCAATTTCAAATCTTTATTAAGTTATTCAAGATAACTTACATTTTAAAACACCCTTTCAATTTTTTTTTCATTTTAAACCCAATCCATTTCCAACCCATCTAAATTTAAAATTCAAATTTAAAACTATTTTAAAAATTTGTGACTTGACCGATTTCTAAGTGCAATCCATATTTGTGTTTGTATGGTGTAGTCCAGGGGTTTTACACAATAGTGCAACATCATCAATCATCACAGATTCAATCATATCAATATCGATAAGCGGTATAACCCATAACGCTTGTCTTCATTCACAAATTCATAGATAAAGTAAATTTATCAGTCACAAAGCTTCACCATTACGGTTCGATGTGGGTTTTGGATAACCAACCGGAATCCGACTCCCTGTCGCATCGAAATTCAAATGTCGTTTTACGGGCCAAGGGGTATTCATATTCATACAGTAGTATCTTCATCACAGATATCATAGCTCAGCATAAAGCAATTTATATTACATAGCATCACAATCCCATAATAGAGATATCAATCCAATACACAACATTCAATAATAATCAATCATCTTTAATTAAGATGGATAAACCGTGTGGTTTAAAATTAATTAGCCACGTAATTACTTTCATTAATTATCCTTAATCAATGATTAATTATCATTAATTACTATTAATTAAATCTTAATCACCTTCTTTAATTTTTCTTAATTAATTAATTATTCTTGATTAATCACATTAATTAAATTAACTTTTAAGTTAATTACATAATTAATTATCCCATAATTACCCTTAAGTAATTAGAAATTTATCCACCTTTAATTATTAATTAATTAATTTACCTTTAATTAATTATCCTTTAATTATTAAGTATTGATTTCCTAATTACTTATTTTAATTCATCAACCTTCAATTAGATTAAGGCAATTAACCTTTAAGTAATCACATTAGGCAATGATTTTTTATGAATCAATAATCATTACATATCTTAATTATCATTTAAAACTTTTATTACTTAAACCTTTATAATAAATCACCATTAGCAAATAAAACAACTTAAGTTCCTTAAGTTAATTTAAAATTTGAAAGCATTTCATTTTAAATTCTAAAACACGGTTAATGTATTTTAAAAAAACTTGATTAAATTAACATATGCTCTGTAAAACTTTGTTAAAAATAGTTTAAAACCTGCTGTTCCAAAATTACCCGAGCCCGCTACCCAAAATGCTCGAACTATACCCGAGGCCAAACTTTATTTCCCAAGAAACAACCCGAGTCTCCCTCTCTCATTACTTTTCTGTTTGATTTAAAATTTCAAAACTGTTAAAACTTATAACCTCCACGCGAATAACCCGAGAATATACACGAGAAAACTTCGACGAAACCCACTATCATCTTCGAGACCAACCGATGCATCCCTCATCTTCCCTAGGCCTTAAATTGACAGATACACATATAAATTCGTGCATGTGTACAGGGACTCTGATCGACTTCGATCGTCGCCGATCACCCCCCCCCCCTCCAAATCGTCGACAACGCCTACAAGCCCTCCACACACCTAGATCGGCGAACTTGACCATGAATTGAAATCGAGTAGCTCAAACACCCAAGCAACCAAACCTAGTCAACACAAAATGCCTCGCCGACGTCACTTCTGACAATCAGAAATCACGTCCACGAATCTAAACCCTTCGATTATGCTTCATTATGCTTCAACACTTCGATTCCACCACCTGCAATTATGTCCGATTCACCGTAGTCGACGTACGAACATGGTAACTTTGTCAATCAAAAATGGGTGTAAAACCCTATTTCATCCTCGCACCTCCGTCTCGATGATCGGAAAAATTTTCGATCATTTTTGCCGAGATCCCCCATCCTCAAACATGCTTCAGTAAAAATCTCGAGGCTAATTACTTCGCCAATCACCAAAAAATACTCGATATCCATATAACGTTCAACTCTCGATCTCTAGTTATTTAAAAGCCTAAAAATCTTGATTTCCATTTCAAAAATCCTAGTTTTCGATAGCATAACAGATTATATACCTGAGACAAACAATTCCTATGATCGAGATTTTGATAAGTTTTCAAAAGAACTGTTCTTCTTCCTTTTATTTAAACCAGCTACAGGTTAAATTTTGAAAACATTTTTGAAATGGTTATTTTGATATAACCAATAAATTTGGTTTATATATTATATTCTAAAGAGACTCAGGGAAGAAGATTTGAATTTTTATTTTCAAGTTTGAAAACCTGAACAACAAGGAACAGAGCCTACATATAGATATGCATATCATTATCGCTCAACATACACATACATGCAAGCATAACCATAGCATCAATCAAGCACATATGAGAACAAATTTCATAGATCATTCAAAAATATATCAGGTTGGGTTTGCTCACCTGGATTCTGTCAGAGCAGAGAGGAACAGAATTCTGGATTTTGATTGTTTGTTGTAGTTTCTACTATCTGAATGCTTCCTTATCTTTGCATTTGTCTTAAATCTGCATTTTGATTTGTTCCAGTGTTTTGAAAACTTTGAATAGATTGTTATTTGATTTTTTTTCTGGCTTTACTCTGATTTCAGTTTTGAAAAGTGGAAGCTTGATGTTGAAACAATGACTTTGAATTTAAGCCTTTAGTTGATTATTGTTTGGTTTCTGAAATGCTAAGTTATGTTTTGAATGAACAAAGTCTAAATTAGATGTATATATAAAGAGGGACAATGTTTGCACAGGGAAGGCTTTACTGGCTCAGTATTTTTTTTTTTTTTGTTATTTGATTTGATCAAAGATATTTCTTCTCTTGCCTACATTTTTTGACCAGAGAATATTTTTGATTTGGAGGCTATTTCGGCTGAGAAGATATGAGTTAGTACATATGTTTCCATTTTTGTGTACATGAATCATTTCATTTTTATTTATTTTTGCTTATCCAATTTGTTTTATTACCTTCTTGCATACTTTTTTTTCACTTGTGCTTTTGAATTTCTCATTAATTAAAAGCTTTTAAATAATTTTTATATTGCATTTTTCTTTTTTTATAATTACATCTTCTTAATCATTATTGAAAATATTTTTAAACTAACTACCCAATTTTCATAAAAAAATATTCTTAAACCCAAATCATTTTCTAAGTCATTTATTCAAATTTTAAATACAAATTCAGTACCAAAATTTGATTCCAAAAATTACATTAACTGTTAATTTAAATTAAATTCAAAATTGGGATCGTTACACAGTTGTTGGCTACAACTGCGGGGTTATCTTGTTCGAGACTGTCCAGTAAGGGATGGTTCTGGCCTTGTGTTGTAGGGGATCGGGAGTGATCCTTGGTACGGTGATCTAGGCCCCGTACTATGACGGGCGGTGCCCTAGTAGCCCTGCCATTGTATGGAATCCAATCTCCTATGAGCGCGTACGTTGTGATTGTGCCCAACTATGTTGGAATGTGAGATGTAAGCATTTCAGCTATTTTCTATTTTATTTTGAAAACCCTAGACACTATTATAATATCACTGGATTTTCTATAAAATGTTTTGGTTAGTGTAAAGTAAAAAATTACCCGTGTTTATGTGTAGGAAGTCTTACGTGATACCTTTATTTTCAAATGGTTTTTAAAGTTAAAGAACTTTAACCCGTTTACTCACACCAGACCCATGTCTGACCAGGAGTTTATTCTGTTTTTCTTAAACTCTTGGGTACTCAAATTTTTATGAGTAGCTAAGTGATCAGGTCTTGGATTGTTGAAGTTTGGAGAAGCTTGGAGCAGGAGTCCAGACGTATCTATCTATCTAGTTCCGCTGTGTTAGTTGATGTATGTTGTATTTTGGGATGTATGAAATGATATATATATATATATATGACTTTCTTGTTTGAATGATGTTGTGTAACTCTGATATATGTAAAACTATATAATAGTTATGTGATGTATTATATTTTGTTCTGTTTCCGCTGTGAGATACTGATGTTGTTATTCTTTCTTTCTATCTTTTCTATTTCTAGCTCTTTCTTTTCTTATTGGTGATACGTCTTTCTATGGAATGAAAGGCGGGTCGTCACATAACCCTAATAATAGTTAATATTCTTAATTTACTTTAGTTATAGATTACTATTTTCTTAATTATAAATTAATAACGCCTAATTATTAATTAATAACACTTAATTACAAATTAAGTACTTTTTAATTACAAATTAATTAATCTCTAATTACTAATTAATCAACCTTAATTACACAATTAATTAATCTCTAATCATTAATTAATAATCTATAATTATCTAATTAATTATACTTAATTATAAATTATTTAACCTCTAATTAATTAACTTATAACCCTTAATTATTAATTTTAAATAAATTAATTAAATCAATTAATTACTCCTAATTAATTCCTTAATTAATTCTTAATCATTACTAATTAAATTAATTGCTTATACTTAATTTCCCTTAGTTAACTTAATTAATTTCAAAACATTAAAAACCATAGGTATTTTAAGATAAAACATTATCTTATTATTGCCTTAATTATCATTAAAACATTTTAACCATTTTATCCTTATGAATAACTTTACATAATCAAATCATTAATTAAGATTTAAAATAAAATAAAAATTTATCAAATTTAAAGTTAACAAAACATAACTTCCATAACCTTAAACATTTGTCAAATGATAGTTTAAACTAAATTCTGTTTAAATTTTAGAACTAGTCTTTAAATTTCATTTCTACTTAAGTTTTAAAACAAATTTAACAAAAATTAAATTAAAAAAATTTCAAACTTCTTAATAAAATGTTAAAAAAATATTTATTTTTATAAAGAATAGTATTCAAAAACAAGATTCATTTCAAAAGTTTAAAACTTTCTTTATTCAAATTTGAAACTTGTTTTATAAAACTTTTTAAAACTTTTGAAAATTTCTTTTAAATCAATCTTCTTTATTTCGAACCTGAGTATTACTCGAGCCACTTCAAGTTTCATTTCTTTTCATAAATTTTCAAAATTTAAATTTAAAAACCTGTAACAATCAAAAACTATTAACAGGTTTCCAAACCAAGAGCTACTCGAGTTTCTACTCGAGTCACCAACTCAATAACTTGGTCTCTCCTTCGAGTAGAAAAACCCAAACTCAAAACCACTGACACCAAAACCACCACTGTGCACATGCACCAACGCCGGAATCATGTCCGACCTCTGACAAACTGTAACGACCCGGAATTTATATTAATTAAAATTTGTATATTTAAATAATTTTAAATATTAATAAGTGAAATTTATAAGTCGAATAATTTTATGTCGAATAATTTTATTTTAAATAATTAGATTTAATTGGATAATTAAATCGATAATTTAATATGTTAAAATACAGAAATAATTGAAAATTGGGTTAAATATGATTGAAAATGATTTGTAAAATTTTATTTAATCATATTGGAGTTAGAACGATATTTTAGAACTTTTAAAATCGAATTAAAAGTTAATTTGTGAAAATTGAATATTTTAATATTTAATCGACTAGTGAAATTAGCCATTTTTCGAACAGTCTCAGAATTGGACGAAACTAGTTCCATTGGATCCGTAATAGTTTGTCATTATCGGATTTCAATTTTCGTAGCAATTGGAGTTTTCGTTTGACCGTGGCGGACGCATCGAAATTGTTTTAATATTAATTTGGCGAGTTAAAATAGCCATTTTTCAAACAGTCTCGGATTTCGACGAAACCAATTTCATCGGATCCGTAATGTGATATTATTGTATGGTTTCAAATTTCGTGTCTATCGGATTTACCGTTTGTCCGGGGCAAGCCAAAACGCCTAGAAATTTGATTTACCGATTTAATTTAAAATCGAACGTTTATAGCCATAACTCGCAGCACAGATGATCGAATTAGCTCCCGAAACACGTTCCATTGTGTTCGGAATGCAGGGTAAACCTTAGAAACGCCAACCGGCACGCTTCGTTTGGAGTTTGGAAAATCAGGGATGAATAGTGTTTGGAATATTTTCTATATAAGTCCCTCAATATTTCATTTTGCAAAGGAAAAAGAAGGCTAGGGTTTTATACGTTCATGGCCGCCACCTTCATAATATTCAATGGCCGATATTTCGTTTTCTTCCTTCCCAAATTTCTTTAAATCCGTGAAGCAATCCAACAAACTCTCAACTAGAAAAACATAGATCTCCTCGAGTACTTCATATCCAACGGTTATGATTAAGAATCGTTGAGTGAATCATTATCAATTCCAGCTCAAACAGCATGCGTTCGCACACGTTTTTCTCGTGCCTAGGGTGGCCGAGCTCGCCACTGTCATGACTGGAGATGGAGTTGTCGAAGGCCTACGCGTTGGCAAAGCTTGATCGGCTTGGAAGTGATGGATTTGGTGGCGGCTATTAGGGTTTGGAGGCAAGGGTTGGGTTCGGCCGTGCTGTGCAAACGCGTGGGGAAGAAGAATAGTAGGGGCGGCCTGATGCATTGGATGCAGGGATCAACGGCTTGATGCAGATTTAGGTTTAAAAATGTAAATAAATGTTGTAAATTTCATATATAAAAATTGTGTAAACTTTAAATATTCATATCTTTTTCATACGAGGTCGAAAACGCACGAAACCAGTTGCGTTGGGTTCGTATGGACGAGCACTACGCTATGGAATTGGATTGGAGTCGTTTGGAGCTAGCGAAAATTTTGGGTAAAATTAAACGCACGTTTAATTTTATTCGAAATAAAAGCTGAAAACGAAATTGAAATCAAGGTGAGAACTTCTCACTCAATTGAATAGGTTTCGATTTTAATTTTAAATAGATATATTTAAAATTATTGAATGTATGTTTGAATGATGATTGTTATGTATTGATTGTTAAAATAGACATTATACGCCGTTAGTAAACGGAGGTTATTTATTAAAAACATATACCGCGAATATTTCACAGTACAGTGAAATTGGTATTATTTATGTACTTGGAGTTGATTTCCCGCATTATATAGAGGATGAGACCCTATTGCGCCGCCTATTAAGCGGATAATATTTTAAATCCCATATACCGCGATAATTCCGTACTGGAACGGAATTGGTATTGTGCTAATGTTCGTGGATGTAGGAAAACAGGTTGGAGGGATCCAACTGGATTCCTCAAAAGTATTTATTTGATTTCAGATATTTTGTTATTTGATTGATTATCATATACAGATATATGATGTCGTTGTTGTCGTGATTGACTATTTGGTGTGTAGCATCATTGGGCCAATATTTTGGAATTTTAAAAGGATTTTTAAATGATTTTTTTTTAAAGTATACGTTTTATAAAAATATTTTTGGAATTGATTCATTTTAAATAAGTAAACGTTATGATTTTAATGTTAACGTTATAAAAATTATGATTTTTGGGAAATATAGTTAAAAGTTGATTTTTGAAAATATGGAGTTAATGATTTTATAAAATAGTTTAAATTGGGATTTTTGAATTTATTATAAAAAGTTTAAAATATAGGATTTATGAAATTTGATTATTTTATAAATCAAAGAAAACGATGAAATTTATAAAGGAGATTTATAAAAGGAAGTTGTTATAAAATAAATAGAAATGGAATTTATAAACATTGTTTTATAAATCCGCAAACGGCTTATTTTGATAAGTAAAATTGTTATAACTTATTAATGGAGTTATATTCACGTTTTAGACAGTGAATAATCTTTTAAATAAAATGTGTAGAAATGATGAAATTGGTTAACGAAGTATATTCACGTTTTTGAATAGTGAATAATATGTTAAAGAAAATGTCTTGGATGTGATGTTTTAAATAGAATTAAAATGATCCAACGATGTTTTTAAAATGTGTTAAGATTCGAAACCATAGATTTCAACATTCATTGTTGAAATAGACGTTTTCGAAAAATAGAAGGAAATGGTGGACTATAACACTGTTGTTATAGTAAATGATTTCCAAAAGGAAATGTTTTGTATAGTATTGGGATTTACATATCTATTTTAATTTCGAATCCCTATGCTAGTGATTTTGGGTTGTTGTAACGATGTTTTACGTAACATTCGTTTTGGCCCAAATAAAATGTGTTTTAAAAGAATGTGTTCCTAAAAAATGAAATGTATGCTTAATTTCGATTTAAGTATATTGAATATTTTCCAAATGTTGAAAATAAATGGATTTGTGAATTACTTATTTTTAAATAAGTATGGAAATGTTTTTCCAATGTGAAATGAAACGTTTTTGAGAATTTATCTTCTTGAAGATAAATTGAAAATGAATAATTGAAATCGTGTATTCATAAATATTTTGGAATGTAAATTCACTATGGAATTTATAAATGAAAAGGGGAATTTGTTTAAAAATAAATATTGATTTATTTTTGAAGTGTGGGAATTAATTTACGGATTTGGAACGTAAATATAAAGTAAATCGTTAAGGATTTATTTAATGGGTTTAAATGAACTATTTTGAAATGAAAATGAATAAAGATTTGTGAATATATCCCGTATAGGGAAATGATTTGAAATTTGTTTTTCAAAAGTGGTAAAGATGAAAAGTGATTTGAAAATTGTTTTCAAATGGTTGAAGTGTGAAAATTTTATATCTTGTAAAGATATTTTTGGAAAATAAATAATTTGGAAAATTATTTGGAATCCGGTGATGTTGTGCATATCCATTGATACTTCAATAACCGACTATCAATATTTACCTATGAATGGGTATTTGTTGTGATTTGTTTGAATTTGAATGCCACACTTATTTTTGAATAAGCGCTCACTATTCGGGTTAGCCGGAAAAAGACCTTGGGGTCGTATAACCCATTCCGAATATGTGATACGTCGTTATGAATTGCATTCGAAGACCGGTGTTGAAGACCGGATATTTTTGAAAACGGAAGGATTACCGTCGAATGTTTCTACACCGAATGGCCCCAGTATAGAAATTCCATATGTGATGGGAAGTCCGAACGTGATTAGTGAATATCCAGATTGCAAGGACTTCTTTGTAAGTGCCTTCGGTTCTGTTCGATCCCGGAACAGACTTGTATTGATAGTATGTCTGACATTACAAATTGAGATATAAAGCTGATTTCTTTCAAATATATTTCTGTTGGTGGCGGAGAATTTATTCTCTTAGCTTAACACCCTTCTCTGAGACGTACGAGCTCAGAGGTTATGTAGTTGTTGGTTATGAGCGATATATTCCTAATTTGGTAATGTGACATGCTGAGTGTTGCTGTGAAATGATCATTGTTTGATCATTTGTGATATGATCATTTGTTTGATCATTTATCTTTGTGATCATTACTTTGATCATTTGTTGACCCAAATCATGGATTTGTACCAAAGCATGGCTTTGTGGACGAGACTTCGTCGGACCTCACACCCCGGAAATGGTCAAAAACAGGAAGGATGCAGCAAGGTTATTAGGGGTAGCGCCCTTTAGTGTATGTCATTCCTTCTGGATAGAGGTGGTATCATGGTATGGAGCCCAGATATTTAACCTATGTTGTTGCTGCAAACTTATTACTTTGTGGTTGTTGGAAATCGAGGATCCTCGGATGTAGATCGGTTACGATCGGGGGATGACATATTCTTGTCAGTAGTTACCCAGTTAGGGGTAACCCGGCCTTGTGTTGGCAGAGGTCCGGTTTGGTTCTCGGGACGTCATTCCAGAGGCGTTTCCATGTGGCGATGGGAAGTTCCTTGGCCTGACCATTTGTTGGAAATCCAAAGAAACAATACGATCTTGTACGGTTTTAGTTGTAGAACCTATCATTCACTTATGGTGGTCACCACTGTTTGGATGGTAGCTATAGTAGGCATAAGTGCGAAATGCCTATGCTGGCTAAGATTTATATCTTTACTTTCGAAATGATTTTTCCTACATTATGCACTAGTAATAATATCAAATATTTCTTTTTAATGCGTATCAAGCATCTTTGACTATCATAAGGAGAAATCTCCTCCGATTATGCGTTTGCATTGTGTGTGTGTGCTGGAGGCCTTATGGTAATCTCATTTTTAAAAGCATTGCGAATTGACTTTAAAAATATTCCTCTATTTTGTTTTTTGAAGATAAAATAAACTGTTTTGAGTTCTCACACCAGTCACATAACTGACTCAGAGTTTATTGTTTTCCTTCCTAAACTCTGGGTGCCCACCAATTTCCACACGGGCAGTCAAGAGTTAAGGTTTATCAGGATATTCTGGAATTCAGGAGTTGCTGGAGGCAAGATGGATGGCATGGCGTATTCACTAGTATATAGTATTTCTTTTCCGCTGTTTGTTGTTGTACACTCTGATGATGTGATGTAATGTAATGTAATTACTGATATAGTTCTTTGTTTAAAGATTATTCATTTATCTATTATATGTTGTTCCGCTGCGATTGTGAGATTCTGATATTGTTATGTTGTTTTCTTTCTGTTCTGTTCTATCTTTTCTATCTTCTTCTATCTTTTTCTTTTTTTCTTTTTCTTAAAACCATGAGAATTCGTATTTCCGTTCATCTTGAGTTAGTCAATGGAGATTAGTGTCTATTCAAGGAGTACCTGTTCTATCTTCTCTCTTTT
Source organism: Allium cepa (assembly GCA_030765085.1). NCBI lineage: Eukaryota > Viridiplantae > Streptophyta > Magnoliopsida > Asparagales > Amaryllidaceae > Allium > Allium cepa. The sequence continues at coordinate 496,612,433 of CM060944.1, read as the reverse complement.
CTTCTACCTCTTTCTTCTCTTAAAACCCTAAGTGTTTGGTTTTCCGACATTCGAGTGCTCGGCAGTTGATACAGTGAACGTATTGATGTCGGTTTTCGGAAGTCGAAGAATCGGGTCCTTACACAAACCCTCTGGCATGTCACCCTACGTCGTAGCAACCCTTTCCGATCATCAAAACATCATCACTAGCCTCGAATCAAAATTGAGTAGTCCATTTAAAAACTGGAACCAAGTCTCATGCCAAAACCACCTCGAACTCACGCCTTTGACCATCAGACGACGCGCAACCCCATCCACTCCATCTCCGATCATCCACAAACCTATCCCCAAAGTCCCATCGAACTCGATGCACCAGAGAAGAAGCACTGATTCAATTTCCCCAGTTTGACCAGATTAGGTTTAAAACCTAAATCAGCTCGCCGACAACGCCACGACCATCTGGAACACTTCCAGTCATTTTTCCCAATCGCTCCGTAACTCCTTCCATGTCTAGTTAAAATCCCGAGACCTTTATACTCTTTGATCGCCAGAGGTAGCCCAAAAATTAATTTCCATACATTCCCAAAATGCATACTCACAGAATTATTAAGAATTGTGTTTTTATTTTTAAAAATCTTAAATTTCAAAGATGATTCAAGTTATAATCATGAATCATTAAATTAGAGTGATTGATTTTAGCATATTCTTAAGTCTTTTATTCTTCTTACTGTTTCCAGATAATAACAAATTTATCTTGCTTAAATAAAATTGTTAAACCTTAATCTATGCTTTAACAAACAGGTTTTGTTTGAAATCCAGATCCTAACAGTGATTCAATAAAAAGATATTGAATTTTGATTTTATTTTAACCTCTGTAATTAGAAACAGAGAAGAATAGGTAAACTAATCAAGCACAGATCAAAACATACATATACACAGAGATTTACATTTCTATATTCACAAGCGAACACAATAGAATTCAAGAATCATATGCATAGATTTAATTTTTACTTAAGCTTTTAAATAAATTGTTTACTCACCTTTGGAAATGCAGAGAGTTTGAAAAGAACTGGGAAGCCTTGAAATAGTTTTGGATTTTTGAAAAACTTTGTCTTGCTTTGATTGAAAACTTGTATTGCTTGAAACTTTAAGACTGGAGAGCCTTGAAACTTGACTGCTTAACTGGAACATGATGATGATGAATCAAGACTTTGATTCCAGGCTTAAGGAAAATGCTTACAGGGTTTGTAAAAATGTTTCAGGCTTGAGTTTGATCTTGTTTGAAAAATGGTTACAGGTTGAAGAAAAAGTAGTTAAGGAGTGTTTTGATTTTTAGTTTGAGAAGCTTTCAGGTTTGATTCTTCTTTGGTTTGTATTTGAACTTAAGGAATGTATTACAGGGTTTTAAACTTGAAAATGATTTCAGGTTTGTATTTTGGGTTGATGAATGAATTCAGTTTTTTTATTTTGAACTGAGATTAGAAAAAAGAAATGAAGGGGAAAGAAGTTTATATAAGTTAGTTTAGATTTTACTAAAATTAAAGAAAAATAAAACAAAAGATGACACTTGTTCAAATAAATCAACATTTGTCACAAACCATTATTTAATTCATAACACATGTTAACAATGAGCTTTATAACCATCCACTTGTCATTATGCACTATTTAATTATTTTTAAAAAGATTTAAAAGCTTTTATAATTATTTTTCCTAATTAATAAGTATATTTCTTAATTTATAGATGCTTTTCTAATTTTAAATAAATAATTTTTTTTTAAAGAAAATAAAATAAAAACCAATCATATTTTAAATAAAATCATATACTATTATTTAAACCATTTTTAAATGCTAATTTAAAAGCTTTCGTATATATTCCTATTAAATAAATACTTTTCCAAATTTCTATAAATAAATTTCCTTTAAAGAAAATAATATAAAACAATCTTATTTTAAATAAAAACCTTATCCATATTTTATATCCATATTTAAAAATAACTCATTATTAAATTGTTTGAAAATAACACTTTTGACAATTTTAATTAATTAATTAAGGAGATTATCACATTTTAAATTCCTTGAAATTCCGGGAATCACATGACTGGTGACTATAACTGCGTTTTATATAATAATTACACACATACACTACCCTGGACACAACACTCAACATATATATGTACACTGCCTGGAACACACATACACTGACCCTGCATATAATTAAAATCCTCAAACTCACACATGCAATCCCACTCTCGCAATCACACAGACATATGAATATTTATACACTTATGCACTCAAATCTAAAGACTTGTATAAATATGTTCTAGTTCTAAATTCAAATTTATTACCAACATGGCAGTTGGCACACTGCCTTCATAATGACAGCTAGATGAAAAAATAGCATACTTCTGCTAGTTGATACTTGATGAAAAATATAATGAATAAAATATACACACATATATTGAATTACCAGAAGATGTATGCAATCAATAAGTTCTTGTCTTCTCGCATCCTGATTTTGTTACCTGATTGCTGATCTTATTATTTGAAGCTTTATATATCAATGCATATTAATACATGAAATCTGTATATACAAAACTATATGTTCATGACATATATTCAAAACTCATAACATTTGAAATCCGTATATACAAAATTATATATTCATGAAACTGATGCTTTTCCAAATCAATATATATATATATATATATATATATAAAGTTACATATTTATAAGACTCATGCTTTTCAAAGTAAAATCTTTCGAAATCAAGTATATTCATTAACCAATTTGAAATCATGTATGTCTGAAACTTAATGGTATATCTTCAAAATCTTTGTGTTTTCAAATCTATACATATGAAACTTATGCAGATATCTAAAAAAATTCATGCTTATGAAATCAAATATGTCTGAAGCTTATAATTATTCAAAGATACATATATTGAAAACCATATACACTTGAGACCGTCGCTTTCTTTAAGACAGAGAAACTCAAGGCTCAAAGCACATTAATCCAAGGCTCAAACTATCAAACATGAACATAAGAGCCAAAGTAATTACTTTTAAAAACAGTATCAAAGCATATGACAAATGATTCTATATTTCTAACAGAGTATCAATTCATAGCACATACAGTTCACTTTCCCATCATTGAAAGCATATGACAAAAGGGAGAAAGGTACGTTTTTAAATTCAAGACATCCCAATGATTTATACAGGATTTTTTTTAGTGGCTTGAGAAGTATTTTCATGATTCATATTGAGGATAAGTAAAGTGAAGTTAGGTATTAAAGCAATTGCAAAAGCAGAAGTGAATATAACAATAAAAAGGTACCTGTCAAGCCCGAGGACAAGTAAACCATCATTTCTGATATGTTGCATATAGGTTTTCAGTGACCTACGTGAGAAAAAGTAAGCAATAAATAAGAAACAATGCACACATTTACTTATGCTTATTGTGTTCAATTAAATGCAGAAAAGTAATATTTTTAATATGATTCTTAGTCGTAAACGTAAGCATAATACAAAATTGAAAAAAAATACATCATACTTACTTGAAGTCGATTCTGCGATAACATTCGCAAAAGGCAAAGCTATAGTAGGACCAATTGCATCTTCAATAAACTCAAACTCAGATGTAGGTCTCCATAAAGGTGGATTTGGAACTTTAATAACATCAATCCAAACTTTAACAGCATCTTCTCCCAATGGAACAAATGGACCATCGCATTTGGATCAGTCGAAGACACGCATCCTTCAGCAACAACTTCTTTCGCTCCATGAACACTAATCAACTTGCATTTAATATTTGACTTGAAATTTGTGCTCTGTCGTGTAATTTATGAAACTGTTTAAATATATTTTCTAAAAAAGAAGCGATTCTAAAATTAAAACAGTGTCAAGGTATATGTTTTTACAAATTAAATACATAAACTATACACATTACCATTGAATGTGATATAATATTTGCCATATGAGTAGATGTCGTAGCATTAATATTCTCCACAACTACATTTTTTTATGGCCAGACTACTTTGCAACCAATAGCTTCTCCAACATATGTCATACCAATCGAAGGTCCCCATAAGTATGCATTTGGTTTTTTTGGCTCTTCAATCAAAACAAGCACAGTAGACTGTCCAAGTGGAATATTATTCACAAGCTGATTTGGATCGGTAGAGCACAACGACCTTTCAACAACTAATTCTTTGCTTCCAATCCATTCATACATCTTCAATTTCTTATTTGTACTGCTAGTTTTACTCTATAAAAAACAAATTTATCAGATTTTTATACTAAATGATTTAACAAAGCTAATAAGTGCATAAAGAATTTAGTATACCACAATGTCATCATTTTCAGAGTCTACCATAGGGTGAAGAACAACTCTATCAACTGGCCATGCTACTATCTCATCCTTAGCTTCTTCAATATGTAATCATCCTAGGAGTAGACCTCCAAAAAATGCATCCAATTTATTTGTAAATTCTATCAAAATTTTCACGGCATTTAGTCCAAGAGGAATAATGTGTAAAAGCTCTTTTGGATCATTTGAAAGAGCTCTTCCTTCGGCAACTATTTCATACATCCCAGTCCAATCCAATAAATTACATTTGGCGTTTGGTTTGTCATACTTATTCTACAAATAGTCAAAATCAATTATATTATATACTAAATCAAAATAAATTCAAATGATATTAAAACAGTAATATAAATAATTTATACCACTTGAGATAGACTCTCATCTCTGCAACTTCCTTAACCTTGATAAACAATTATGCAAGTCTCTACAGATGCACACAGATACTGACAAATATATAAACATGCACACACTAACAAATATATAAACCTGCATACAACAATAATAACTCACCCGCACAGATGTGCTCACGCAATCCGACAAACCCAACATGATCTCTAATGAACATACACACACTGCAACCCCACTATTTAGCAACAACACACATTTATGTAGTATACACACACATTGATATACTCACCCTGCCACAGGCTTCAAAACACATAGCAAACAAAGTCAAGAACCCAAAGCAAGATTTTCATGAAAACACACAACATCAGAATAAAAATGTAAAGACATGCAAACACACTAAAATGCAAATATATGCATATATCACTCACATAGCAGGCATACCTGTACGCCATATAAAAACAAAGCTATTAAAATGAGTATGCAAACACTCAAGCCAATTCATTTTATATGGACACAACACTCAACATATATATGTACACTGCTTGGAATGCACATACACTGACCCCGCACATAATTAAAATCCTCAAACTCACACATGCAGACAACTACACACACACAATCCCACTCTCGCTATCACACAGACATATGAATATTTATACACTTATGCACTCAAATCCAAAGACTTGTATAAATTTGTTTTAGTTCTAAATTTAAATTTATTACCAACGTGGCAGTTGGCATACTTCCTTCATAATGACAGCTACATGCGAAAACAGCATATTCCTGCTAGTTGATACTTGATGAAAAATATAATGTGTAAAATATACATGCATTCACAAATCCAGAGCCATCTCAAGTTTTTTTTTCATAAATAAAATAATAAATATTCAATGCCAACATAATTTAATATTACATTTTTCATGCTATACGAATTTCATACAAGTTTTAAAAACATTTAATAAAAAGCTGATACAAATTTTATTAAATGTTTAAATAGATTATATAATATAAACAATTTACAGTCGATGTTAACCCAACCTAGCCCAGTCCAAAAATTCAAATCCATGTCACTATCTTAAAAACTTTGCTGTGTTACCAAACCATGCCCTAATCAACTTTCATTCTAATTCAGTGATTTCAATGCAAAAAAAGAATACCTGCATTTTAACATTTCATATATCAATGAGGAAGTAGTTTAGATTCAAAATTTTCTACGTCATGGTGGTTGCTTTGGCAATGAAATTAAATTAAATTTTTTTCCCCTAAAAAAGCATCTGTGGTAGAGCAACCCAATTTAGAATTTCAGTTTTAGAAATACCTGGCTTCAGGATACTAGCATCTGAACCGTCTTCTCCAAATCCGCAATTCTATTTTGAAGTTGCATTGTTTGTTTTTGATTAGCTTGTGACAAAATAAACTTGGTGTAGGTCATACCTCTTCCCATTCCTCTTAATCATCCTGGTCTACCTTGTCCTAGCACTGTTGCAAGAGCATCTTCTCTCACATTAATTGTCGCGCTAGATTGTTATTCAGTGTCAAACTTTTTAATCTACTCCTGTAAAGGTCAACATACATTATAATCTTCAACATTATCACATTCTAAAATCATTTGCAATATGTTAATTTGAAACGAAACCACGTACAATAGTTTCTACAACAGCCAAGCTCGTCGGCTCACTGTTTTTTGAGTGTGAGATCAAATCCAAACAATGGATCTAGAGATAGAAGAGGTATCTGAGGTCACTTTTTTCTACGTTAATAAAAATTGAATAAAACAATTGATCATAACTCTATAACCGGCATGACAAGTACGCAATATTAAAAATATTTCTCACCATATCTGCGGCTAATCGAGCCATTCCTTTACGGTTGCATGAATGTGGCATCTGTTTGCCCCTAATGGCTTTGAATATTTCACTTTGTATCTAAAATAAAACATTAAAATATATTGACTAGTTAATTCGTACAAACGAAGAATGACCATTTAGACATAATTTACCTTAAATTTTGAACTGGTTTTCAAGCTGATAAAATCATTCCACTTTGTCATAGTTTTTATATTATCTCGTTTCATTCGAAGTCTTTCCTCCTTGAACTTTGCTTTGACTATTTTATTAACTAATATGCATTTTGAATACCTAAAAATACACCCCATTTGCCAAAATATAGGGACCTTTTGCCATTCCTCGTCCAATTTAAATCTAGCCTTTAAAAAAAAGGTTCACAATTTGGAAAGGTAAAAAGGTTAACCTGAGCACACCGAGTGCTCAATAAAAGCAAATGCATGCGCATACATTCAAGGCACATATACACCAAAATATATAAAACGAAAACTCTGTCCACACGGAATCCTACAAGCAATTTCAACCTCAACAGGCAAATAACATGAAAAATTATACCTTAAAAGCCTAAAAATATGCGTTGATATTACAAAGCATTTAATCCAGAAATTTCAAAAACTAAGGATATAAAATAATGTCGATTCAAGTGCTACTACTACTTTAAAGCAACAGCCTGCTAGTGCTGGTGCATGTAGCATGTATGTATTTAAGCAGGTGCTTATATGTAGCATGTATGTATATGAGCAAGTGCAGGTGCATGTAGCATGCATTTATGTATAGGTGCAGCAGCCTGCTAGTACTGATACAAAATATTTCTACTCGTATCCAAAAACCATTTAAAAAGAAGAATTCATATAATAAGTGCATGTGCATGTATGTATATGAGCTAGATAGACCCAGCTAGATAGAAATCAAAAAATATACCTTAATGCAATCCCATAAAATGGCTTTCAAATCATCGCCAAGGTGTCTCCAATTGGTAAGTTTGACTGGAACATGCTTTCGTACAAGCGGCCCTAAAAAAGAAGATAAATGGATTTATCCTTCAACTATTGGTTCGACATTCTCATTAAATTCAACTTCAACACAATTTGCAAAATTTAAAGGACGTCTCTTCATTTTCGTAGGACTTCTAATCATTCTTTTCTTTGGTGGATTTGCATTTACATCTTTAATAGGTCCATCGGTTTCCATCATTGCTTCCACATGTTGTTCATTTTGCATTGTATGGTTCTCCAATGCATAAGGATTGTTTTCTACTATTTGTGGATTATTTTCTACTACTTGTGGTGGATTATCTTCTACTACTTGTGGATTCCCTTGCCTTGAACACTGTTGTCTTCAATATTCTTAATCCGTTCATTAGGCTCCATGAGTACAATTTTGGCTTCTTTGTTTTTTTCTTCTGATTCCGAGTAATTCTCCTCATTTCCTATTAATAAACTATAAGAAAGAACAAGATTATATGCATCCTCTTTCACCAATTATGCATAAATGTTTTAGTATAATATAATCTATTATAATCTGTTAAATGTATTTTCATTGTTCTATAGTATTGAAATCAATCGAAACATGGAATTATGGTCTATGACTTTTAAATTTCCCTTAACCATTTATACGGCCGGCATCTACTATGTCATGGTCCTGGATTTTATAAACCATGGTAAAGTATATCTACTGTACATGATATTTATATGGTATTTTACAATAAAGCATGCAATTTTGACATATAAGCCAAAGAAATAATTTCAACATTAATAATATGTGACTTTAAAGTATTGATAGTGTGTGCATGCATGGCTTATTTCATGAACAAACAAGATTGAGAAAAAAATTGAATCATAGATATTTATTAACGATAATGAACATAATTAATTATATATGTATAAAATGTTTTAAATTTAAAAATGTGAATAATAACATGTTGGTAAGATATCATATTTGCATCTTTGTGTTTGTTATGTTTTTTGAAAAAATCCCAATGTATCATGTAATCATTGTTTTCTGTTAGCAAAAATAAAAATAAAGATCACATATTATTATTAAAATTGATGAAATATCATACTAATAAGAGTTTCATTCTAATTAATAATTTTAATGTATGTTTACGTTTTGAACTAATCCTCATTTCCTATTAATAAAGGTTTTTTTTTCTTTGAACATGAGTTAGCCTAAATATTATAATCTGTTATTGTCAATAAAGAAAAAAGTGAAGAAAACTTGTAAAATTAGAATAGAAAAAGCGTCTGAATAGCATTGGTTCCAAGCCATGTTCTCACATATGAGTACATCAAATTTGATTCCTAACTTTATTTAAAAAAAATTGAGCTACTTATTTTACGCTGTCTTTTTTTCTCCCCACTTTTCATGTTGTCATCAATCATGTATAACAGGAAAGAAAAAATAAAAAATATAATAGAGTGTTGGGTTTTGTTTTTCCCAAGCTGTTTTGTTTCTAGGTGTCAAATCGTTTTCAACTTGGTTATAATAATGTCTAGTGAATTAAAGCTTACCAAATATGGTTTTACCAATCTGCAGCACTGCCCGCTCCTAGCATTTTCGAGGTATCCTTCTTTGATTGTGTAACGACCCAGAATTTTTATTAATTAAAATTTGAATATTTAATTTATTTTAAATATTAATAAGTGAATTTGTAAGTCGAGTAAATTTTTATTTTTAATTATTGGATTTTAATTGGATAATTAAATCGATAATTTAATATGTTAAATTATGGAAATAATTGAAAATCGAGTTAAATATGGTTGAAAATGATTTGTAAAATTTTATTATATCATATGGGAGTTAGAATGATATTTTAGAACTTTTAAAATCGAATTAAAGTTAATTTGTGAAAATTGAATATTTTAATATTTAAATCGACTATTGAAAATAGCCAATTTTTGAACAGTCTCAGAATTGAACGAAACCAGTTCCATTGGATCCGTAATAGTTAGTTATTACCGGATTTCAATTTTCGTGTCAATCGGAGCTATCGTTTGAGTGTGGCAGCTCGAAACGCATCGAATTGTTTTTAATTTAAATTTGGCGAGTTAAAATAGCCATTTTTCAAACAGTCTCGGATTTTGACGAAACCAGTTTCATCGGATCCGTAATGTGATATTATTGTAAGGTTTCAAATTTCAAGTCAATTGGATTTACCGTTTGTCCGGTACAAATTAAAACGCCTAGAAATCGGTTTAAATCGGTTTAATTTAAATTGAACGTTTATAGCCATAACTCGCACAGATGTCCGAATTAGCTTTCGAAACCTGTTCCATTGTGTCCGAAACGCGGGATAAACCCTAGGAACGTCAGTTTCGACGCGTAAATCGGAGTTCGGAATTTCTGAAATGAATAGTGTTTACGTTCGATTTTCTATAAAAGGAGACCATTGCCTTCATAAATAATAAAAAAAAAAAAATAAGGTTATGAAACCCTAGCCGCCATATACAGAACCAAGGGCCGATACTTTCTCTCCTTCTCTCTTTGATTTCTTCAAATCTATTCAGTTTCATCAAATTTGTTCAACTACAATGTTGAAGAGGACATCAAGAACTACAACTTCAACGGTGGAGATGTGATTTGGAGCTGTATTTTGGGAGATTAGGGGCTGCGTTCGTCCATACTTGCGCACGCATTTTAAGGCCCCAGAGGCAGCCGAGCTTCGTGCTCTTCTTGGTGGTGGTAGCTTGCGTGTGGGGCTTTGAAGTGGAGGTGTTTGATCGGCGTGGAGATGGAAGGAGATTGCTCGAATTTAAACCCTAATTATCTAAATGGGTTCGGTGGCTAAACGTGAATACTGGAGGGGATAAACGTGAGGGAGAGGGAGAGTGGGGGTGCGGCCAAGATTTCATGAAGTTGGATCCAGCGGCTTGAGTTTGATAAGGTTGAAATTAATTATGAAAGGTTGTAATATGTTATATAAAAATCGTGTACAAACTTGTAAAATACATAACTTTTTCATACGAGGTCGAAAACGCGCGAAACCAGTTGCGTTGGAATCGTATGGACGAGCACTACGCGATGAAATTGGATTGGAATCGTTTGGAGTTAGTGAGAATTTTGGGTAAAATTAAACGTCCGTTTAATTTTATTCGAAATAAATCGCTAAAACGGAATTTAAAATCAAGGTGAGAACTTCTCACTCAATCGAATCGGTTTCGATTTTATTTTAAATAGTTAGACTTAAAATATTTGAATGCAAGTTTGAATGATGATTGTTATCTATTGATTGTTAAAATAGACATTATGCGCCGTTAGTAAGCGGATGTTATTTAATAAAAACATATACCGCGAATATTTCATAAACAGTGAAATTGGTATTATATATAATAGCAACATATATATATTGGCATATGTATATATTGGAGTTATTGATTTCCCGCATTTTTTTGTTTAGCGGATGAGACCCTATTGCGCCGTTATTAAGCGGATAATATTTAATAAAAACATATACCGCGATAATTTCGTACTGGAGCGAAATTGGTATTGTGCTAATGTTTTTGGATGCAGGAAAACAGATTGGAGGGATCCAACTGGATTCCTCAACAGTTTTTATTTGATTTCAGATATTTTGATATTTGATGGATTATCATATCGATATATGATATCGTTGTTGTCGTGATTGACTATTTGGTATGTAGCATCATTGGACCAAATTTTGAAACTTTAAAATGATTTTTAAAGTGATTTTTGAGAAGTATACGTTTTATAAAAAAATTTGGAATTTGATCCATTTTAAATAAATAAACGTTATGTTTTTAAAGTTATAAAAATTATGATTTTTGAGAAAAATAGTTGAAAACTGATTTTGAGAATATGATGCTAACGATTTTATAAAATAGTTTAATCGGGATTTTAGAATTTATTGTGAAAAGTTTAGATATAGGGTTTATAAATTTTAATTATTTTACGAATCAAAATGGTGAAATAATAAAGGAGATTAAAGACGTTTTAAAGAATAATATAAATTGATTTATATTAAGAGATTTATAAATGGATATTTATAAATTGAAATATTGACATTATAAAACGAGTTTTTATAAGTGTTTGAATGAAGTGAAAATGAATTTTGTAAATGAATGGAATTCATAAAATTATAAATGGTGAAGTTATAAATGAAATTTATAAATAGTAAGATTTATAAATTTTGTGAAATTATTAAAGAATATATTTGGATGAATAATTGAATCTTATAAGTTATAAGATTTATAATTATGAAGTTCAAAGGAACGATTTTGCAAACGAATAAATTATAAGTATTTCACTTATAATATGAACCTTTAGTTTATAATTGAGTTATAAATCGAATAGGTTAATAAAAGAGATTTATAAAAAGTTGTTATAAAATAAATAGAAATGGAATTTATAAACGTTGTTTTATAAATTCACAAACGACTTATTTTGATAAGTTAATTGTTGAAACCTATTAATGGAGTTATATTCACGTTTTTGAACTGTGAATAATCCTTTGAAATAAAATGAATAAAAGGATGAAATTTGTTAACAAAGAATATTCACGTTTTTGAATAGTGAATAATATGTTAAAGAAAATGTTTAGAATGTGATATTTTAAATAGAATTAAAACGATCTAATGATGTTTAAAATGTGTTGAGATTCAAAACCATAGATTTCAACATTTATTGTTGAAATAGATGTTTTCGAGAAATAAAAGGAAATGGTAGATTATAACACTGTTGTTATAATAAATGATTTCCGAAAGGAAATGTTTTGTATAGTATTGGGATTTATATATCTATTTTAATTTCGAATCCCTATACTAGTGATTTTGGGTTGTCGTAACGATGTTTTACGTAACATTCGTTTTGGCCCAAATAAATATGTTAAGAGAATGATTTCCTTAAAGAATGAAATATATGCTTAATCTCGATTTAAGTATATTGAATATTTTCTAAGTGTTGAAAATAAATAAAATTTGTGAATTACTTATGAATAAATAAGTATGGAAACATTTTCCAATATAAAGTGAATATTAGAGAATTTATCTTTTTGAAGATAAATTGAAATGAATAATTGGAATCGAATATTCATAGATATTTTGGATTATAAATTCACTAAGGAATTTATAAAGGAAAGGGGAATTTGTCTAAAAATAAATATTGATTTATTTTGAAGTATTGAAAATAATATATCTTGTAAAGATATTTTGGAAAATAAATAATTTGGAAAATTATTTGGAATCTGGTGATGTGTGCATATCCATTGATAGTTCAATAACCGACTATCAATATTTCCCTTTGAATGGGTATTTGATGTGATTTGTTTGAATTTGAATGCCACACTTATTTTTGAATAAGCGCTCACTATTCGGGTTAACCGGGAAAGGACCATGGGGTCGTATAACCCATTCCGAATATGTGATACGTCGTTATGAATTGCATTTGATGACCGGTGTTGAAGACCGAGTATTTGTGAAAGCGATAGGATGACCTATCGATTGTCTCTGCACTGGGTAGCTCCTGGTATTGAGATCTCCTAAGTGATGGGAAATTCGATCGGGATTGTGAATACTCGGATTGCAAGGGCTTCGTAAGAAGTGCCTTCGGTTTTGTTCGAGCCCGGAACAGACTTGTATGGATTGTATGTCTGACATTACAAATTGAGATATAAAGCCGATTTCTTTCAAATATATTTCTGTTGGTGGCGGAGAATTTATTCTTTTAGCTTAACACCCTTCTCTAAGACGTACGAGCTCAGAGGTTATATAGTTGAAGTTATCAGCGATATATTCCCAATTTGGTAATGTGACATGCTGAGTGTTGCCGTAAATGATCATTGTGTTGATTATTTGTGATAGGATCGTTTATTTCATCGTCTATCTTTGTGATCATCTCTATGATCATTTGTTGACCCAAAGCATGGCTTTTGTATAAAGTATGTTTTGTGGACGTGACTTCGTCGAGCCTCACACCCCGTGAATGGTCAAAACAAGAAAGATGCGGCAAGGTTATGAGGGGTAGCGCCCTTTAGGATGTGTGCATTTCCTTCTGGAAAAGGGTGGTATCATGGTATGGAGCCCAGATACTTACTCATGTTGAAAACACTTTATGATTGTGTGAATTGATTGCGAGCGCTCGGTGAAAAGGTCCCAAAGGACCGGGGGATGGCATATTCGGTCAGTTGTTACTCAGTTAGGGGTAACCCGGCCTTGTGTTGGTAGAGATCCGGTTTGGTTCTCGGGGATGTCCATCCAGAGGCATTCTCATGTGGCAATGGGAAGTTCCTTGGCCTGATCATTCGTTGGAAATCCAATTCCCAATACGTGACTTGTACGGTATTAGTTGTAGAACCTGCCATTTACTTATGGTGGTCACCACTGTTTAGATGGTAGCTATAGTAGGCATACGATAATGGTCGTATGTTGGCTAAGATTTATACTCTACTTTCGAAATGAATTTTCTCTACACTATGCACTAATAATAATATCAAATGTTCTTTTTAATACGTATCAAGCATCTTTGACTATCATAAGGAGAAATCTCCTCCGATTCTGCGTTTGCATTGTGTGTGTGTGCGGGAGGCCTTATGGTAGTCTCATTTTTAAAAGCATTGCGAATTGACTTTAAAAATATTCCTCTACTTTGATTTTTAAAGATAGATAAACTATTTTGAGTTCTCACACCAGTCACATGACTGACTTGGAGTTTATTGTTTTCCTTCCTAAACTCTGGGTGCCCACCAATTTCCACACGGGCAGTTAAGAGTTAGGTTTATCAGGATATTCTGGATATTCTGGAGTTGCTGGAGGCAAGCTGGATGGCATGGCGTATTACTAGCTATATAGTATTTCTTTTTCCGCTGCACTGTTTGTTGTTGTTGTACACTCTGATGATATGATGTAATGAAATGTAATGTATGAAATGTAATAACTGATATAGTTCTTTGTTTAAAGATTATTCATTTATTATTATATGTTGTTCCGCTGCGAATTGTGAGATTCTGATGTTGTTCTGTTGTTTTCTGTTCCGTCCTATATTTCTCTATTCTCTTTTCTCTCTATCTTCTACCTTCTTGTCTCTTCTTCTTCTTTTCTTTTCTTCTTCTTAAACCCTCAGTGTTCGGTTTTCCGTCGTTCGATTACTCGGCAGTCGATAAAGTGAGTATCGATGTTGAATTTTCAAAAGACAAAGAATCGGGTCCTGACAGATTGCAAAATATTAAAAGCATAATTTAAATTCATAACATCCGATACAATGAACATAGATAGTGATACTAATGTACTACTCAAGTATTCCTTCTCAATCTTCCCTAACATAGCTAACATCCTCAGCGAAACCATCAACCTCCATATCAGTTTCTCCAAAATTCTCTATAGCCAAGCTAAATTCATCAAATGAATCATCTATATCTATCTCATGAAAACTTTTTGATGGTGGCCTCATCACAATATACCAATTAGAAGAATCATCTTCTCTTGAGTAGAAAATTTGTTTCGCTTGGGATGCAAGGATATATGGATCTTTTGAAAAAGAAGATTTTGATGTAAGTTGACAAGAGTAAATCCATCTTCTACCTTCACACCATTTCCTATATCTGCCCAATGACACTTAAAGACAGGAATATAAAAAATATGATAGTCTAACAAAATTATATCGGTCAATA
This sequence comes from Allium cepa, assembly GCA_030765085.1. Taxonomy (NCBI): domain Eukaryota; kingdom Viridiplantae; phylum Streptophyta; class Magnoliopsida; order Asparagales; family Amaryllidaceae; genus Allium; species Allium cepa. The sequence goes on along the minus strand of CM060944.1, from coordinate 496,597,280 downwards.
TCCCATAATAAGTGACTACGTCAACCACTTGGTAAATATCTTTTGCGCTCGCCCTACACATGGTAGTTGCATCACAAGTGTCTCCACTATTTTGAGTTTTTCTCTCAATATCTTTTTTGTGAAAACGTAGTCCATTGATGATATATCTTGTATAAGACAATGCAGTACTCCTTGGACCATATACAATCCATTTTAACATTGTGTTGTGATCGTTCGAATCAAAAGGTATCTGTAAATGATTTTTTTTAAAGATAGATCTCTATAATATATCTAAAGTTAATAAGATAATATTTCAAAATTCAAGTCACCTTCTTCTTAATCCAATCGGCAAAGTAATTTGTATCAGTCCAGAGTAAGGTCGCATTTTTTCCTATGCACTTGTTTGAGTGTTGCAACTCCTCCAAATTCAAACTATTATAAAAGAAAAAAAACTAAGTTGCACTTACGGTTACAAAAAAATTTAAACAATAAAACAAAATGCAATGGTGACTTATTCTAAAAAGGTTCCAGTATAGCCATATTCATTAGCACAACCAAATGAGCAAATTGTTCCTCATTGTCAGACAACGTAATTATCTTGCAAGTTGAAATTGGCCTCCTTCAAGTATGGCGTCGTTTCAGAATGTTCATTTCGGACTTCCTTCTCTTCTATTTGTATTGATTTCTTTAAAAATTCACTGAAATATTTCGTGCACTCATCTGCAAGATAGGATTCTGCAATACCCCCCTCAGGACGTGCATTGTTTCTTACATAATGTTTAATGTCTTCATATATCTTTCAAATGGGTACATCCAATCGAAATGAACCGGTCCACACAATCGGGATTCTTTTCCAAGATGAACTGTCAAGTGTACCATTATATCAAAGAATGAAGGTGAAAAATATCTTTCAAGTTCACATAAAATTAAAATAATCTCACCATCAAGATGTTGCATTTTTTCTCCATCGATAACATGTTGGCATAATTTATTGAAGAACGAACATAAATGAATTATTGCTTTCCATGGCTTCTTGGTAACAATTCTCTTATTGCAACCGGCAACAACTGCTGCATTATAAAATGATAGTCATGTGACTTCAAATCGCTAATTTTACAATCCTCCAACGATGTAGATCTTTTAAAATTCGAGCAATAATCATCAGGTCCCTTAAAATCATATAATCTTTTAGAAAATATTTTTTTCTTCAGAATTGAGCAATGTCTATGGAGTTGGTGGATGATATGTTTTTTTCCACGAGATTGTGCATAAAGGCCACGTAGAATTCCCCACTCTTCCAAATCTTTTCTAGCATTAATTTCATCTTTCGATTTGTTGTCAGGCAACATCGTGCCGATTATGCTTTCACCAACATTTTTTTCTACACGCATTACATCTAAATTATGACGCATTGGAAGTTCCTACAAAAATCAACAATGTTAAATTTCATTAATAAAAAATTATATTATCATTCCACAAAAAAAACATTAACCTCTCTATATGGTAAATCAAAGAAGATTGATCATATTTCCACCTTGATAGCTCTATATTTACATGATCACCATCTTCACCTCTATTTTCTTTATTATTAGTATTTTTTCTCTTGTTACTTTATCGCTTAATTTTTGTCTTCTTACTTTTTCCCTTTTTTCTCTTATTATTTTCATTTTTGATTTTTTCCCAAAATTATTTGGAAAGTTTTTCAAAATAGCATAGATGTTTCTTCCAATCGAAACTCCGGGTCTACGACAATTTTCTACAGTATTATCAAACCAGATTTTTTGCTTTCTCAATGAATCTAAAGGGGGTAAAAATCTCCTATGACCCATATAAGAATTCGTATGACTATGATTCAACCATCGATGGTGTGTAGCGATACCGCATAACGGACAAGTGTTTTTACCTTTCACACAATATCCAACTCTGTAAGCTTGAAAGTCATTTATCATCCATAGCAAAATCGCTCTCATGTTAAAAAGCGATCTACTAAAGGCATCATAATTTTGAAATTCATTGTTCCACAGGTGTTGTAAGTCTCCAATTAATGGCGCCAAATATATGTCAATGTCATTTCCTGGTTGCTTTGGACCATAATTCAACAATGTTAACATGATATTTTCTTTTTTCATGGATAACATTGGCAAGAGGTTGTATGTCACAAGCATCACAGGCCAACAACCATATTTGGAAGTCAATGTCAAAAAAGGATTAAAACCATCGGTAGTAAGGCCAAGTCTTATATTGCATGGATCATTTGCAAATGATTCCCATTTCTCATCTACTACGTTCCACGTTATTGAATCCACAAGATGATGCATTTTTCCACCATTGCTTTTGTTACTAAAATGCCACCTTAAATATTCTACCGTCTTTTAAGATCTAAACATTCTTCTAAATCTAGGAATGATTGAAAAATATGTCAAAATTTTAACTGAATGCCATGCATAATTTAATTTGTACGTTCATTCTTCTTCCATCTTGAAAACCCACATTTAGGGCAACTTTCCAAATCTTTGTACTCTCTTCTAAATAGTCAACGATTATTTTGACAAGCATGCATTTTTTTGAAACCCAAATCGAATGTTATCAGAATTTTTTTTACCTCATATAATGTCTTGGGAAGTTTATTATTCTTTGGCAACAATAATTGTTGCACATTTAGAAGTTTATCGAAGACAGTATCAGACAACCAAGTCTCACATTTGAAATTATATAAGGAAATAATGGCAGATAATTTTGTTTGATCAATGCAATCAGGATACAATGGGGTTTCCACTTCTTCCAAGTTTATTAATAAATCATCCTCTAGTCTTCGTGCGATATCTTCATCTTTATTATCATCGAAAAAAGTATGATTGATGAAATCTTCATCTTCATAATCGATAGCTTTAAAAAAATCATAAATGTCATCGGACTTAACATCTTTGCTTATATTTGTTTGCTCGCCGTAACAATACCACCTACGTCTCTTATATGCAGGATCCATTGCTCATATAATCAGATGCTCAACTATAACCTTCTAATATTGATGACTAAGATTTCAACAATCTGAGAAAGGGCATAGAATTTTTTCTAAATTTCCAGAATTTTTCATAGCGGTATGCACAAACTTCCAGGCTCCTTACTCATACTCATTACTAGTTCTTTGAAGAAAAAAATTATTACCTTTCATCAAAAATATGATTTGATTCGAAAATTACATTTGTGTTGAGAATTATATAGTTACTTGTGTAGATACACCCAATTTTTAACCATCGCCAGCTAATACATAAGCAGGCAAATTTCTAAAATTTGGAGTAACAATCGGTTGTTGAGTAAAAGAAAAATAACTACTTAAATAAAAAAGTGATATTTATATTAAATATAAATAAAAATTAATTTTTATAATATGGATTTGTAAACTAAACGATCAAACCATACACCCAAAATGGGCAATGCCTATGATGTGAATGAAGTCCATAATTTTATTATTCCTCCGAAGAAAAATAAAATGTGAAGTTCTATTATTTCAACCATTTTTCTTTCTTTCGTTTGCACATACCTTGGTCATTAAGTGTAACCAAGAAAGTGAGAAGAAAAAATTAAGCGTGAAGATCATGTATGTTTCGACACTCAAATTAAGTTTCAAGGTTTCAATGTTTTCCCAAAACTAGTTAAGAACTAGTTCACTCAGTCATTCTCCTATACAAAATACAGTGGCAACAAACATATTAATTAAAATTTCTTATTACCAACACAATTTTTGCAAGCATTACATTACTCTGTAGTTCGCTCTGTAGCCATTCAATACATATCTACCGTGTAAAATTGTGACAGCAAACAAGCCAACCACCAATGACTCAGCAATTAGTTATAGCAAACGATAAACAGAAATTTGTTATTGCTATACAAACTGATGGAATTATATAATTCCATATGTGATCAAAATAAGGTAATCCTAAAACGTGAGTTGAGCAAATTAATAAATTTTACATTACGTGTATATACATATACATACATATATATATATATATATATTGTGGAAGAGGCTTGTCGTATGGAAATTTACTAAATATAGTTTGAGTCTATAACCAAATTATTGAACTGTATAGATTATTGCACCTTTTAATACTGAAAAGAAAAGCAAATAATATAAAAATACATATTCAATAAATGGGAATTGTACTGGGTCACATTTGATTCATCTTCTTAGTTCAAAAAGGATAGTCGGATGTACTGATAAACTTTTTAGTTGCTTTCTTCCCCAAATAAAAGGTTATAAACTAGTACAGAAATGGAAATGGAAATGCAAATAGGACAATATGTTTTTTGTTTTGTGAATATATCAAGTGTTGCAAATATAATAAACCAGGACAAAGTCTTTTTAGGCATAACAAAGTTTCGTATTCAAGCATAGAAAATATAAAGTAAACATTAGAAAGATCAAATAGTATTATCTTTTCATTATTGATCGACAGGCTTCACATAATCAACAAATAATACCATCCATCGGTTTCAGTAAATTGTTATAACTATTTGTCCAAGATACTTGATATAATTGTTCCCATCTCACTTGTCTTTATATGCAATGGTATTTCTTTCACTGAAGTAATTCCAATATGAAGGCGCTTTCCTTCTTATGTTTTTATGCAAAATAGGAACACTATCTATCATGCAAATCCAAAGAACTATAGCATATCCAATATAGCTATAATATATTTTGTTCTTTTTACATGCTAAAAAATTGAGTTCTTTTTCTTTGAGGCTTTTATAATTGGATGTCAAATTTCGTTCTTAATTTGATATAGTGAGGGTTACTTTGAGATATACTGTGTGTTCTATAATCTGGATAAACCAAATAAACAACAGTATAACAGATACATATCTAAACCCAAATCTGTTATATGTTTGGAAAGGCAGGATTAAATAATAAAAATGCTTTAGCTCTATAGCACAAAACACCATCCAGTTTCATACATTTTCCTTAGACATTTGCCTCTTGGAATGTTTGTTTATTTTAAGGAGCAGAGCTTAGGTTAACTGTTTTTTTTTGGAAAAAGGTACTTTATTAACAGTAGAAAAGAAAAACATATATTTCCGTGATATGCCTCATTAAAACCTTGCAATCCCCTTAACCTAAACGGATACCTTACAAGGAAAAGAGTACATATCATTTCCATATATTAACATTACAAAACCATGACTATTGATACCAAGTTGTTGAATAGATGGAGGAGTAAACTAAACATAATATACACTCAAAACCATCCGTAAAATCACATTGATTAATAGTCACTAGAATATCTAAAAAAGAAGAATAAACAAGAGCATGAAACCGGCAAGAGGACTTCACGTGTGGTAGGGCATCATCTCCAACAGTTGATGAATTAATCTTTCTCAGCGGATAAGCAGTATGCAGGAGAGAGAAAACATCTAATTAGATCTGAAGCAAAAATGGGTGAAATAAAAATCCGACATTACTCCCAAAGCTCAGGTTAACTGTTAAATTTCAAAAAAAGGTAAGGTGACCAAAAGACCATAAAACTGGATTACTTTGTCCTTTGTCGTTGAATTTTTGCACAGTTAAAATGATCATCAAGCTGGATTACTTTACTTTTGTCATGGAATTTAGGACATTTCAAATGACCATGAAACTGGATTACTTTTCCTTTTGTCATCGAAATTTTGATAAGTGAACCGAAGTTTTTATTGCTTAAATCAGTGTCTTTTTTTGGCAAAAGATAATTATCTAAGAATTAAAATAAATTGATAATCTCAGTAGTTGTGTTACTAACAAATACTACAATTTAACGGTCGAATTTGCTTCTAAAACATGAAATCAACTTTTATACTCAGGTTCTGTTAAGCAACATCTTATATACTACAATTTGCTTTCAAAACATGAAATCAACTTTTCATACTTTGCTTCCAAAACAATATACTACAGTTCATATATATACCAATCTCCAAAACGATGCTTAGCATGGGAAACTATCTTCAAAAGGCAGATTTTCATTCAAGAAAAACATGACAGTATACTACGACTTTTAGTTCACAATGCACTACAACCTAAATTACCATCTTTTAAAAGAAAACAACAGTAGAATTAGAAAATACCACAGCGCGTTGTTGTCTTCTTTTACCTCCCATCTTCCATCATCTCGCTGAGATCTTCATGTCTCGTCATCGTCAAATCCGGTTGATGAAGTCGAAGAATAGGGCGGCAGTGATGGCGTTTGCCACTACAACCTAAAGGAGGATGAATGAGTCAATTTATTTTTGGTGGCAGCGATGGCGTTGATTTTTTTGGCACTGCAACCAAAAGGAGGATGAATGGGTCGATTTGTTTTTGGTGGCAGCGATGGCGTTGATTTTGGTAGGGGAAATTTTTTTCCTGGATGAAATAGGAGAAGGAAATAGGCAAAATGCGGGAGGAAATAGGTATACGCGGCTAAATGTGGGGAAATAAAATTTTAGCGGTAGTGGTATTCTGGACAGCGATTTCATAAGCTGTTTTAGATTAATTCATGTTTTATATTACAAATTGACAATATATTGTTCAAAGCGCTGAAATTATATGCTGTCCAAAAATAATTTTCTTGTAGTGGTTATTCAACAAGAAATGCTACTTTCGTTGAGCGGATAATTGAACAACCTAAGACAATTTTAGATAGAAAATTGATACTAGAACTACAAAGCTATTATACAGGTTTTGCTAAAATGGAAGGAGAAAACTATTGATGAAGCAACGTAGGAAGATTACTGGGATTTGATTAAGAGATTTTCCACCTTGACCTTGTGTAACGACCTAATTTTTCGACCCCCGAAAGTCGACATTAATACGTCCATTGTATCAAATGTCGCATAGTCGAATGTCGAATGTGACGCCCCACCTCTATACCCACGCTAGCCAAGAACACTACAGTGTAATGCTGTCAACTAGCACGGAGAATAAGGCTGTTGAGGAGCGACCATCCGTGTAATTGCTTTGCGCGAGCACCGATATGTCAGATAGTATAACATGCATTTTATTTCAAGAGGAAATCCGACATACCGATACAAACACAAAGCTACTACACAGTGGCTATATATAATCTTCGGAAACAAATATAGAAATAAACATAACACAAATCAGTCACAGATAATTCATATCACAAAGGCGGAAGAAGATATGAATATATATATAACACATAAAGTGTTCATCGGAGTAGTAGTCAAGAAGATCCACAATAATACAAAAGAATAGCAACACGTGCTATACAAAAGAATACAACTATGAGTCTATATCTCAAGTGTATACAACAAAATAAACTACTAATCTAAGTAGTTAGCCAAAAGTCAGAGTAATGAATCCCAAGTGAGAAGTCAAGCAGAAGCACCTGTAACATCTCGGTCTGACCCGAGTATTATTTAATAAGAAAATAATAAACGGATCAGTCTAGCTATAAATATCAGATAACATGATATAGAATAAGAGGTACGACTAAACACATAATAATCACCATGCCAAGCTTTGATATATATATAAGTAATTGAAAATCAATAAGAGATTAATCAATATCACAAAAATCTTCACAAAGATCCAAAAACGTCATACTCCTTATTTCGTTCACCAAACCATAAATATTGACGATTTTATCAATATCAATCACGAAAGTCAATGACACACAAATTCACCAATACACAAATATTGATAAAACTTATCAATAAAAATCACGAAAATTGGTGAAACACAAATTCTAGAAATCATATCAAGAAATCCAGAAATCACAAAAAGGGGGAAGGCCTATCACAAACGGGAGCATAAAGCTCACCAACACGTGTATCACAAACGGAACGCTAATTCCATGGTTGCTAACCATCACAAATTGAGCCGAAGCTCCACAAACGGCCCGAAGACCATGGGTTGCTACCCCACCAATTTGAGTCGAAACTCCACAAAACGGGGTTTAGTCTCCCTCGCAGACAAAGAGACATCGCACATTGCTAGTCTAAATCACAAAGATGATCATCATGATCAACGAGAAGTGTCAATTACACTAAGCTAGTAAATATATGAGTCTAGCTTCATGTCCCATAACCACTTGCTTAACTTAAATATTTACGAACAAACTGTAGATCTCCACTAGAAAATTGTCACAAGAGTTTCAATCGAACAAGTCAAGAATTAGCCGACGAAGTAAACGCAAGCGTTTCATACCACTAGTTTTACTAAGTCGTTTAATTAGATTTCTCATACGAGTGAGGTAAAGGTTTGTATATACTAATAGATTAGAAGTCGGTTTGAGAAAACGAGCTTTGTAATAAAATAGTGTTGAAATCATTTGAAGAAAGAGTTTTGATATTTACTACTAGTATAGAAAACCTTTATATTTTTAAAGTGACAAATCACAAAGAAGATTGTAGGATCAATCAATCACTAAAATTCACATACGAAGATGTGAATAAAATCCAAAGAAACCGATAAAGAATCCATCGAAATGGATATTCCAAAATCCCTAAAAAGGAGTCATCAAAGGCATAATAAATGATAACAACAAATAGGATCATCACGAATCGATTTAAATTGGAATTCTCAAGCGGATAGGCAAATAGGCAAAAAGAGTGCAGATTCAGACGTCTGAAATCAAGGATTCAGACATCTGAATCTGGAAAATAAATATTTTCCAAAGACAGAATTCAAACGTCTCAATCCTTGAATCCAGAGGTCTGAAATAGGCACTTTTTAGCCTATTTCCTTTCTGGTTCAAAATGAACCAACTCAGACGTCTGAAATCATATATTCAGATGTCTGAATCTGGGACTAGAAATCTTTCCAAAACAATATTCAAACGTCTGAATCTTACGTTTCAGACGTTTGAATGAAGGGTTCAGGGCATTCCCTGAACCTAGGCAAATAATGGCCAAAGGGATACCGAAAGCGATCGATCGAGCGACAACGACTAAGGAATTACGTCGAGCGTCAACCCAGCCTTAACGGCTCTTCGATACGCCTCAAATATCAATGTCCAAATATCCATAATAGGATTTTCATAGATTTTGATTTCAAAACACCAAAAATTGGAATATACACCAAATCAGTCCAAACCAAAATCAATTGCACAAAAATAAGTGTTAGGAATTCATACCCAACAATTGAAGATAATTATAGACTAAGATGTGAGATAAAAATCTCACCTTTGAACCCAAACGATTGAAGAAGAAGCTATAGAGCAATGGTAAGAACAATCACTCTTCAATTCCAACCCAACAAGCTTGACTCTGAGCTTAAAGGAGAAACATTTCCTAAATTAGGTTTAGGAAATTTCTGAAATTGAATGGAGAAAGAGCTGGAGAAGATGAAGGAGGTGCTTACCAATGGGTTCTCTTGAATTTGGAGCTAGATGTTGTATTTGCTAAGGAAGACTAGGGTTTTGGAGTTTTAATTTCTCATCTCTCCCACCATTGATGCCTTAGAACTGAAAAGAGGAGGAAGTGAGAGTGAATGGGGGGAAAGTGGTTCAGATTTGAGTACAAGTTAAACATAGGGCTGAACCCAAACCCAAACCCAAAGTGAAAAAGTAGTAAAACTTGACTAACTCCAAACATATCAAAGTTTACACTTAAAAAAGTCGCAAACGGCGTTTTGAACTCAATGGGAGTGGTCCCGAGTCCTAATTCGACCGTATGCAAAAAGTAGCTTTTCGGACTAACTTCCGAGTATCGATAAAATATTTAAATAAAATATTTAAATATAAAATCGACAAATATGCGGGTTGTTACAGACTCCCCTCCTTAAAGAAATTGCGTCCCCGTAATCCTTAAGAAGAAGATATATAGTAACAACCATAAAAACATATACAACACAAAAGAAGTTTGAAACAGGAAGTTCATAACAGTCCAATGCTCTTTCTTGGAGCATACTAGAATCCACCTGAACTCGGTGAAGATCAATGAGGTTCATGCGAGAAAAGATTCGATCGCATGTCCTTAACCAAGCCTGGACTTCAATAATAGTTTCAGAACCTTTAAATGGCTTCCCGCCCAGGTTGGTGTAATCATTGCACAAACGTGCAAACCCAGATTTAGGGTGAGTAGGTTCCGGATTAGAACCAGCTGCTTGAGCATTCGTGACAAGGTCAAGAAGTTGTTGGGTAGTCATAAAAACTCCATCTTGGGGAGTAGCACTAGATGGTCCAGCTCTGGGACGACCAGGTCTAACCATTTCTCTACCTTTAGAAAGAAATAAAGAAGAAGAAAAAGGTTATTCACAAAATGAATATCAAGCAATCTTGATAGACAAAACAAGAAATCATAAAAGAAAATAGGATAGGACGGTACGTAGACCCGAATAAAATCCTAAAGCACGACTCCTAAGATGGACTTAGGACGATGATCCTTGTTATAATATTCCATATTGTTCTGAAGTTTGGCTCTGATACCAAGCTGTGACGCCCCACCTCTATACCCACGCTAGCCAAGAACACTACTGTGTAATGCTGTCAACTAGCACAGAGAATAAGGCTGTTGAGGAGCGACCATCCGTGTAATTGCTTTGCGCGAGCACCGATATGTCAATGCGTTTTATTTCAAGAGGAAATCCGACATACCGATACAAACACAAAGCTACTACACAGTGGCTATATATAATCTTCGGAAACAAATATAGAAATAAACATAACACAAATCAGTCACAGATAATTCATATCACAAAGGCGGAAGAAGATATGAATATATATATAACACATAAAAGTGTTCATCAGAGTAGTAGTCAAGAAGATCCACAATAATACAAAAGAATAGCAACACGTGCTATACAAAAGAATACAACTATGAGTCTATATCTCAAGTGTACACAACAAAATAAACTACTAATCTAAGTTGTTAGCCAAAAGTCAGAGTAATGAATCCCAAGTGAGAAGTCAAGCAGAAGCACCTGTAACATCTCGGTCTGACCCGAGTATTATTTAATAAGAAAATAATAAACGGATCAGTCTAGCTATAAATATCAGATAACATGATATAGAATAAGAGGTACGACAAAATACATAATAATCACCATGCCAAGCTGTGATATATATATATAAGTAATTGAAAATCAACAAGAGATTAATCGATATCACAAAAATCTTCACAAAGATCCAAAAACGTTATACTCCTTATTTCGTTCACCAAACCATAAATATTGACGATTTTATCAATATCAATCACGAAAGTCAATGACACACAAATTCACCAATGCACAAATATTGATAAAACTTATCAATGAAAATCATGAAAATTGGTGAAACACAAATTCTAGAAATCATCTCAAGAAATCCAGAAATCACAAAAAGGGGGAAGGCCTATCACAAACGGGAGCATAAAGCTCACCAACACGTGTATCACAAACGGAACGCTAATTCCATGGTTGCTAACCATCACAAATTGAGCCGAAGCTCCACAAACGGCCCGAAGACCATGGATTGCTACCTCACTAATTTGAGTCGAAACTCCACAAAACGGGGTTTAGTCTCCCTCGCAGACAAAGAGACATCGCACATTGCTAGTCTAAATCACAAAGATGATCGTCATGATCAACGAGAAGTGTCAATTACACTAAGCTAGTAAATATATGAGTTTAGCTTCATGTCCCATAACCACTTGCTTAACTTAAATATTTACGAACAAACTGTAGATCTCCACTAGAAAATTGTCGCAAGAGTTTCAATCGAACAAGTCAAGAATTAACCGACGAAGTAAACGCAAGCGTTTCATACCACTAGTTTTACTAAGCCGTTTAATTAGATTTCTCATACGAGTGAGGTAAAGGTTTGTATATACTAATAGATTAGAAGTCGGTTTGAGAAAATGAGCTTTGTAATAAAATAGTGTTGAAATCATTTGAAGAAAGAGTTTTGATATTTACTACTAGTATAGAAAACCTTTATATTTTTAAAGTGACAAATCACAAAGAAGATTGTAGGAACAATCAATCACTAAAATTCACATACGAAGATGTGAATAAAATCCAAAGAAACCGATAAAGAATCCATCGAAATGGATATTCCAAAATCCCTAAAAAGGAGTCATCAAAGGCATTATAAATGATAACAACAAATAGGATCATCACAAATCGATTTAAATTGGAATTCTCAAGCGAATAGGCAAATAGGAAAAAAGAGTGCAGATTAAGACATCTGTAATCAAGGATTCAGACGTCTGAATCTGGAAAATAAATATTTTCCAAAGACAGAATTTAGACGTCTCAATCCTTGAATCCAGACGTCTGAAATAAGCACTTTTTAGCCTATTTCCTTTCTGGTTCAAAATGAACCAACTCAGACGTCTGAAATCATATATTCAGACGTCTGAATCTGGGAATAGAAATCTTCCCAGAACAATATTCAGACGTCTGAATCTTATGTTTCAGACATCTGAATGAAGGGTTCACGGCATTCCCTGAACCTAGGCCAAAAATGGCCAAAGGGATACCGAAAGCGATCGATCGAGCGACAACGACTAAGGAATTACGTCGAGCATCAACCCAGCCTTAACGGCTCTTCGATACGCCTCAAATATCAATGTCCAAATATCCATAATAGGATTTTCATAGATTTTGATTTCAAAACACCAAAAATTGGAATATACACCAAATCAATCCAAACCAAAATCAATTGCACAAAAATAAGTGTTAGGAATTCATACCCAACAATCGAAGATAATTATAGACTAAGATGTGAGATTAAAATCTCACCTTTGAACCCAAACGATTGAAGAAGAAGCTATAGAGCAATGGTAAGAACAATCACTCTTCAATTCCAACCCAACAAGCTTGAATATAAGCTTAAAGGAGAAACATTTCCTAAATTAGGTTTAGGAAATTTCTGAAATTGAATGGAGAAAGAGTTGGAGAAGATGAAGGAGGTGCTTACTAATGGGTTCTCTTGAATTTGGATCTAAAAGTTGGATTTACTAAGGAAGACTAGGGTTTTGGAGTTTTAATTTCCCATCTCTCCCACCATTGATGCCTTAGAACTGAAAAGAGGAGGAAGTGAGAGTGAATGGGGGGAAAATGGTTCAGATTTGAGTATAAGTTAAATATAGGGCTGAACCCAAGCCCAAACCCAAAGTGAAAAAGTAGCAAAACTTGACTAACTCCAAACATATCAAAGTTTACACTTAAAAAAGTCGCAAACGGCGTTTTGAACTCAATGGGAGTGGTCCCGAGTCCTAATTCGACCGTATGCAAAAAGTAGCTTTTCGGACTAACTTCCGAGTATCGATAAAATATTTAAATAAAATATTTAAATATTAAATCGACAAATATGTGGGATGTTACACCGAAAAACTGAACCGTTAGGGATAAAGAAGAAGAAGATAGAAGAAGAAACATAAACAATAGCAGAATATCACATTTCGTAGCGGAACAACATATAATAGATAAATGAATATCTTTAAAACAACAGAACTATATTAGTTATTGCAATACAACATCAGAGTTGTCAATGACACCATTCAACACTAGGCATTTACAAAAACTAATTCCATATTAAAACTGAACTTGCAGCAATCCCAACACAACAAATAATACATAGTATAATGATACGTCTTGCCATCCAGCTTGAACTCCAGATCTCTACAGCATACTTCTGACTTCGCTCTAGAATAATGATAACCTGACTCTAGGCTGCCCGTGTGGAAAATGATGGGCACCCAAGAGTTTAGAAAGGGAATAATAAACTCCAGGTCAGCCATGGAAAAGAAATCCGCTATGCTTATGGAAAATGAAACTACCATAAGGCCTCCCGCCACACACATAATGCAAACGTAGAATTGGAGGAGATTTCTTCTTATGATGGTCAAATATGCTTGATACGCAAAATCCTTTTAAATATTATCTTTAGTGCATAGCGTGGAAAACATTTCAAAAGTATAATATTAATCTTAGCCAGCATGGACATTTCGCACTTATGCTTACTATAGCTGCCATGTTCAATAGCATGTTACCGCCACATTCCATGGCAGGTTATACAACTAAAACCGTAAAGGGCGCATATTGTTTCTTTGGATTTCCAATAAATGGTCAGGCTATGGAACTTCCTAACCGAAATGGAATGCCTTTGGAGGGACGTCCTCGAGAACCTAGCCGGATCACTGCCAACACAAGGCCGAGTTACCCCACGTTGTAATACAACTATACATGAGTACCTACCACAAGTATGCCATCCCCGGTCGTTACCGACCTTCATATGAGGATCCTCAACCACAAAGCAACAACCACAAAGCAATAAATTTGCAGTAACCACATAAGTATCTAGGCTCCATACCATGACACCACCCTTTTCCAGAAGGAAATGGACATACCCTTAGGGTGCTACCCCCAAATTGTCTTGCTGCAACATTTCTATTTCGACCATTTCCAGGTTGTGAGGTTTGACGAAGTCTCGTCCACAAAGCTACGCTTTTTACAATAGCCATGCTTCGATCAACAAATGATCACCAGCGCTTCGTATGCCACATTACCAAATTGGGAATATATCGCTAGTAACCATCAACTACATAACCTCTGAGCTCGTACGTCTCAGAGAAGGGTGTTAAGCTAAGAGAATAAATTATCTGCCACTAAAAGAAATGTATTTGATAGAAACCAGCTTTACATCTCAAGGCGTAACGTTAGACACACATCCGTACATGTCCATTCTGGGATAGAACGGAACCAAAGGCACTTCAAAGAAGACCTTGCAATCCGGATATTCACTAATCACCTCCGGAATCCCCATCACAAAAGGTGATCAAATCTCTATTTCAGAGCAACTTGGTGTAGAGACATCCGACAGGTAATCCTTTCATTTTCGAAAATACCCGGTCTTCAACACCATCTTCAAATGCAATCCCATTTTGTCGTATCATTATTAGGAATGGGTTTTATGACACAAAGTCCTCTCTCGGATAATCCGAATAGCGAGCGCTTATTTTAAAAATAAGTGTTACATTCAGATTTCAAACAAATCACAACAATTTCCACTTTGATCTTTTAAACAAAAGATTCATCACAATCACAAAGGTTTGACGTGGTTTTAGAATATCCATTTGGAATCCGACCCCCTGTCGCATCGAAATTCAAACGCCATTTAAAGGCCAATATTGATAGTCGGTTATTTAACTATCAATCAACACTCACAACAAACACCTAATTTAAATAATTTTCCCACATTTTTTATTTTCAAAATATCTTTGTAAGATATAATTTTAACACGTCAACCATTTGAAAACAAATTTTAAATCACTTTTCACCTTTCAATCTTTTGAAAATAAATTTCAAATCACCTTTCATTCACGGAATAAGATTCCCAATATTATTTATTTCCAATGAAAGTCTGCCGAGTTCAAATACTTTAAAATACTTTAAGTCACTTATCCAAAATATACTTGGAAACCTTTAGAATAAGAATCATTTCTAACACTTATTTAAATATTAGCTATGAAAATATTACACCAATATCTCATATAAAACTTCAAGTCCAAACTAATTTTTAAAATAAAATTAGTAGATAGAGTGTAAATATTTAAATAACCATTTTCTAAATCAAATATCCATTTAAACCTTTAAATAATCACTTCTATAATTTATTAAATAAATCTTTACTTTAAAGATTTTCAAAATAGCTTAAGAAAATAATTTCTCCAAAATATTGTTTTAAAACCAACTCTAGAACTTTTTAATTTTTATTTGAAAACTACTTTTAGAAAACATACTCATCTTTCCTACGAGAATACACTTTCCATTTCAAAATGGTCCTTTAAACCAATTAATAAATCTTTCTCGATTTATTTTAAGTTTACATTCCAAATCCGCAGATTTCTTTCCACACTTTTAAAAATAAACCGATATTTATTTTTAAAACAAATTTCCCTTTCTTTTATAAAATTCCCATTGTGAATTTAAATTTTCAAAAATCAACTTATGTACGATTTTCAAACCGATTACCAAATATTCACTTTCAACACCAAATCAATTTTCAAATTGATTTCCAATTTATTTCAAATACCGAATCAAATCCCAAATTGATTTTCCAAACATTTATTTCAAACACCAAATCGATCTTAGAATTGATTTCCCAAAATTTATTTCTAAACACCAAATCAATTTCAAATTGGTTTCCCAAAGATTTATTTTCAAACACCGAATCAAATTCGAAATGGATTTCCAAATTTATTTTCTTTTAAAATAAATTCCTTTATTTCTTTCAAACTATTTAAAATCCGTATTTTAAATAATTTCTTCAACTTTTGAATAATATTACCCGAAATCCATTTATTAAGCCTTTTTCCCATATTTTGGAATTTTATTCAATAGGATTCAAAAATAAAAATTTATCCTTTTAAAATTCCTTCTTTTAAATTTGTCTAATTCTCAAAAATAAATTTTGCTATAAATTTTCAACTTGAATTTTAAGAATCAAATTTTATTTATTTCCGGTATCCTACTATACCAAAAATATATTCGGCTAAACTATAGCGTTCAACGATTTCAATCACAAGCATGATCACACCCAGATTATAAATAATCAACACATAACATTGAAACAAATTCAAATTTTTTGAGGAATCCAATTACATCCCTCCAACCTGTTTCCCTGCATCCATAAACGTTAGCACAACAATTAAATACCAATTCCACTTCGAGGTGGAATATCGCGGTATATGGGATTTATATAATATCATCCGCTATTGTATGGCGCATAGGGTCTCATCCGCTATATAATGCGGGAAATCAATCGCTCCACATACATATATAATACCAACTCCACTTCGAGGTGGAATATCGTGGGATATGGGTTTATATAATATCATCTGCTATTATGTGGCGCATAGGGTCTAGTGCAATACAACTGATAATAATTTATCATCCAAGCACACAATCAACAATTTTATATTTAACTATTTAAAATTAAACTGGAAATTCCGATTGAGTGAGAAGATCTCACCTTTGCTTTCGCATGCTACCCATTTTCAATCCGGCTTGTTTTCTTTGCAATTTCGACCTTGTATAAACAATTATATAATTTATTAACACTTTGAAATAATCGAATATTTAATTTCTTTGAAATAGATTTAATTAACTAGTTATTTAATTTAAACTATTCTTCCTTGTAAATAAATTATTTTTAGTAATTAAAATAATTAAATGGGTTTGTTAAACAAATTAACCACCCTCCTTATATTATTTTGAAATAACTAGTAGATTAAAATATGAATATGTATATTCATTTTATTCTTTTCTTTGAAAATAATCTATATAGATTTTAAAATCTATTCTATGTAAATTTTCAAACATTTAAAATTTTCCACTTTCTTTGAATACAAACATTTTTCTATTTTTTGTTGTATACTTCTAAATTAAATTAAAACAGAGTTATTATACCTTTACTATAAGTACCCTTTCTTTTTTTTGTGTATATATATATATATATATAAAGCAAAAAAACAAAATCGGCGTATGTATACTTCACTGAAAAAATTTCTGTGAATTTATATATATATATATAGACATGCAAATAAATTGGAAAAAAACTGCAGAAAATCTCACCGAATAGATCTGCACAACTACCCAATGCTTCGTGTTGGCCACGATCCTCACGAGCCTCCATCACCAACCCTAAATCCCTCTGTTAGCGACAGAGCCACCAACACTACCGCCGCTCGTCCCTTCCAGATCGAGCCCCCCTTAAATCCATTGAGAAGCCTCTATCCACCACACATGAACGAAAGCACGCAACAACTTCCTTCAGCCGATCGTCTGAGTTGCTTTCACGAGGCATGTGATCTCGCGATGACTCGGTGGCTTCGATTCAACTGAAAGACTCAAGGGAGAAGGTAGGCGATTTTGCCGAGCTTCATCCTTTTTTTCTTTTCAGTGTTTAGTTTCGAATGAAGAACGAGATCATGGAGATGTTCGGCCATGATTTGAATTTTTTTCTTCAGATAATTTGAGGAAAAGTAGTTTCGTGATTTTAATCTGGAGAGGAGCGGCCATGGATTTAAAATACTCGCTGTGTTTTTCTTCGATTCGAATTAGTTTTGAGTGAGAATAATGATTTTTGTCTTTATTTCTTTTGTTTTGAAAACAAATTATATATATATTTTTTCCTTTCTCAAACGTGTGTAAACCTTAAATCAACACGTGTTGTACAAGAGGGTATGTGTCTGATTATATATTTTTTTTCTTTTTTTTGTGAATTTAATTCAAATTCAAATTTAAATCGCCACGATTTCACAAAAAATCTCGACCTCCAATCGAGGCGTGCCGCTAGGCGTTTATAATGTTAAACCCCTATCCCGAACATAATGGAAAAGGTTTCGAATCCAAATTCGATCGTATGGAGAAGATGGCTTTTTGGACCAGCTATTAAATTGAAATTTCGATATAATTTTCAGCGTGTTTGCTTATCGTACGATCACACGACAACTTCGAATGGTACAAAAATTGAAATTCGATAATAATACAATATTACGGATCTAACGGAACTGGTTTCATCGAATTCCAAGACTGTGCCTCGGAAGGCTATTTAAATATTGATTTAAACGAAAAATTTCAAAATTTAATAAAACATTTCCAAATCCAACTCTGAAGCTTCCATTATCTTCAGTATCATCAATATAAATTTTCAAAGCCTTGAAATTATTTTTAACAAGCTCAAAACTGAAGATTAAATATTTTACGCAACTTTAATAAATTAAATTATGTAATTTAATTGCCAAATAAATCCCGATATTTGAAATTCAAGTTAAATTAACATTCAAATATTTAAAATCAATTAAATATTCTAATTTCCAATGTCCAAAATTCAGGATCGTCACATTCTTCCCCTCTTAAATGAATTTCGTCCCGAAATTACTTCTTAAGAAGGATGATCCTTAACCCATTCGCTATCTTTCCAAAACTAAATAGTTTTATCAACTTGCCAATACAAATCTTTTTATTAAAGACTCATTTTCATTTCAACTAACTTTCCAAAATCTTACATGGATTTCAAACAATATTGTTTATTCAACCATTCAAATTTCAATTCAAATTCAAATCTTGAATTTTCAAAATTTTCTAACACCCTAAATTTCAAAAAAATTCGCCAGCGTGTCCTTTGCACGGCTAGCTTCGTACGACTACAAAATGCCTCAATAGGCCCCCAGATTCAAAAAGAAAACGAAAAGCCAAGCGGCTAGGCAAGAAAATCATCAAATTTCATACTGAAATTTAAATACATACCATTTTCGAGCAATTTAAATTATCTTCTAAAATCAAATCCCAATTCCTTTTCTTTTATAATACCTGTATGCTATTTAACAACCATATCCAATTTCTATATTCAAAAATCATTTTGCACATTCCATTACAAAGTTTGAATACTTACTTCTTATACCATTTTTACTTCACTATTGAAGTTATATATCATTTTTCATTCAATCTTACATTTTCAATTTCATTTAAATTCAATTTACACTTCTGAATATTGAATTTTATCAACTATCTTTCATTCACAACTGATTCATATCACTATTAGTTTCATTTACTAATTCATTACAAATTCCAATTCGTTTTATCTCAAACCATTTTTTTATTTCCACCTTTATTATCTTTAGTTCACTTCGAACTAATTTTACAACTTCATCATTTTTATTTCACACAATTCAAATTGGGTTTCAATATTCAGTTTCCATCCCAGTTTTATTCTTTTGTTCATTTCTAAATATTTATTTTCAATTCACCATTTTTGGTTATAACCACTTATATTTAAACTGGATTTCGAATTTGATATGAATTCAATTTATCTTTCATTGGTAATTATTAAATTCAACTCATTTTAAACCTGATCCATTTTGTAACGTCCCGCCTTTTCGCACGATTTAAACCGACACACGTGCCAATTCAAACCATACGGAAGGGCGGATTGTTACGGGGTAAATAAGAAAAAAATCAGAGAAGAAAAAAACTAAATAGAATCTCACAGCGGAAGGATAAAATATAATAATCAAATATACATTTTACAAATCTGTTTAAAAAACCATTTATATAATACATATCAGAGTTACACATACCAATAACAATGCAGCGGAACAGTGTGTAGTGCACTAGTATAAATAATAATATTATAAATCTTCGTCTTCGTCCTCCAGAGCTAAATCTTGAAATCCTAAAACGCTCGGACTGACCCGAGCGAATTTGAAAAGACAAAAACACTCGAGTCAGAACTAAAAGATCTTATGTGAGTTAAATTAACAGAAATAAATACGAGTACAGTAACTCAAGAGATGCTCGGGATTTACATCTCCTAAGGATCCGTTAAACTATTTACTATGTAGTATATTGCGCTATTATAATAGTGTCTAATTGTAAAATAAACTTACTTTTAAATAGCGTTAAGGGGTTACCCATATAGCCCTTAACACAGAATATATTCCCATAGTCTATACAGTACCGTAATCTCCCCCGTACTGGGCGTCGTCAGAGGGCACTCCATAGGTATGGTACAAAGCTAAAATCGTATAAGGCGCGCTAGGGTATGTGACACGGCACAACTAGGCAATGCCAGGGTAGATATACCAATTACGCTTCCGGGTCGATGGTAACGCGTAGCCGCAGCTACCGCCCACCTCGAACAAACTCCCCCAAAATCAAAAATAGAAGTGGCCACTGAATCAAACCAAAGTCAAAGTATAATATCGAAGAGGAGTGTCCGATCAGAGGAATGACCTCATTAACCCGTCGATCGCTCCTGTTTTATCCACCTTATGCCCACTCTCGGGAGTCGGGTCCATGTATTTACCTTACAGGAAACGTCGCCACCAACCTACTTCATTCTGGAATCTCCACCGCGCACACGGTTAGTCAAAGTGGTTTTCGGTATCGACAGAGAGTATGTCCATATCCGATCCCGGTCTCTTTGTCAACCCATCGTTATTATAACACCGCGGTCATTTAAAAATAGTTTATAATTTAAAACCAGAATGAAATTTTCCATTTCAAAACTATGAATACGATATCATTTTTAAAACCTAAAACAATATGATATCATTTTATCCAAATATAATTCTTTCCCAAAATCATACTGCTTTAAAATCTATAATATCTGGAAACCAACATTTGAATTATATTTTCAAAGCATAATATTTCGAAAATTCATAGTTTTAAAACCATAACTTCTAGAACTTGAATGGTTTGGATATTCAACGGCATATAAAATAGATGGTTTAACTTTTAAGGTTACTCTGTAAAGAAAAATAATTTCCATGGCTTTACAAATATATTTCTTATTTTAAGGTCTAAACCATAATTTAAATATCACTTCCAAGTTCCAAAACCATTTCAATTTCTATATATATATATCCATTTGGCGTATTAATATTTCAAAACAAAAGTTGGAATTTATTCTTTCAGCAAATTAAACGTACTATTATTTAGTCTTGAATATTCACATCAAATCCATAAATAAAACTCCAATTCTAGTAATTAAATATTTTCTCAATTTTACTTTATAGTAGAATATTCCTTTTTAAATGCACTTAGGAAAAATTCAGTTTACAAAGATCACATTCTTAAAACTTCCAAACTTAACATATATTATAAATTATCAAATCCATTCCTAAATTTTTTTATTCCATTTTTATTTAACGGATTTATACAAATCTCAAATTCAAAATTTAGCTTTCATATGTATACATATATGGAAGAATAATATTTATAAAATATCCAAACTAAATTTTAATGATCGTATCTCATCCAAACCATAAAAATCACTTTAAAATAATTTATATATAGACCACGGTGCCTGTATATAATTTTCTATCCTATGGTCAAGTGATACGGATATTTATCATTTCAATCCGCAATTTAAAATAAAATTTTGCGGTTGTATATCATTTCAAACCACAATCCCGAATGAAATATGCATGATGACTTGTAATTTAAAAATAAAACATCCATTTATAAACATCATCCATCATCCAAATCACAATCATCATCCAAAATAAACAATATCAATATATCTCTGATAATATAAACAGGTAATAACTGTCAGTTATATTAAAAATGAATTTAATAACTATTAAACTAACAGTTTATATTCAGTAATAAATTTATAACTGTTAACTAGCCGTTTATATGCAAATAAATAAATTCTAACGGTCAATTAATATGAAATAAATAAACTACATTAACAGTTAAACTAAATAAATGCAAATTAACAGATATGATGAATAAACATGCCAAATAGTTGTAAATAAATTTCTACTCATATCTAAAAATGGATTTAACAAACATAAAGACTTTTAGAAGTTGTGAGTGGGTTAAAACACTCACCTTTTGAATTTAAATCGAATTTAAATCCGATTTAAACCCAAAATTTGACGGTCTCCAAATCTGTCCAAACCAGCGTCAACAGATCCGGAATTTAATTACGATCCTAACAAAAGAAATCTCGAGTGAAACGCAGTTCGTATGCAAAAATTATCCCCGTAAATCGATTTGAAAACTTAATTTATAATGTAAAACATACTAACCATTTTAACACACAAATAAAAGCCACGTTACAGCTTCCCTTCCTCTCTCCAGAAAACGCAACCCAAAGCATCAGTACGCAAGCGAATTTTGAAAGCCAAGCCCTAGCCGCCACGCAATCGATCAAAACGCCTCCACCATCATCGTCATCGACCGGATCTGAGAGCATCACCGAGTCCCCCATCCACGGCCGACCCAAAGGACCCCACGCGCACGCCCCCCGAGACCCCCTGCACCCTCCGTTGCCGCCCTTAATCGTGCCAAATTCTGGCAAATTCGAACCCCTTGACGACGAACGAATGTAAGATCCGGGGCCTACTCGCCATTAGCTTTACAACGGTACCTTCTGATCGACCAACGGTCGACGATCCACCGTTGGATCGTCTCACATCTCATACGAACGGCCCTGGTTCAACTGGAGTTTCAGGACAAATGGGAATTCGAATCGAAAAACGAATTGCACCGCTGGATTACGTATTTCGAGAACTAGGACATATATTTTTTTCAGAATTTTTCCGGAGAGTTTGAATTTTCACTTGATTTTGAACTGTAGATAGATCTAGGTTTTTCAACCATTGAGGAAGAGAAAGAGATGAAGAAAATGAACGTAACAGATAAATGATGGAAGATGGAGGCTAGGCTTTATAATCGTCTATTTATAGGTAGGGTTGGGTTAGAGATAGAGTAGATAGACCGTAGAATGAACGTGCGGAATAAACTATGGCCCAAAACCCGCTATGCCTCCGGAACCGAATTTGTTAAATCTATATGTCCAAATAGGTAATTTAAAATATTCTGAACGCGATGAAAAAAGTTTCACGTCCAAATTTGATCGTATGAAGAAGTTATGCTGAAAACAAAATTTCCAAATTGATTTCAAATTGATTTTTAATTAAATCGATTTCAAGGCGTTTCGCGTTCGTACGATCAAACGGAAAGTCCGATAGTTACGAAACTTAAAATCCTACAATAATTCACTGATACGGATCCGATGAAACAGGTTCGTCGAAATCCGAGTCCGTGATCAAAAGGCTATTTTTATACTAATTAAATAAATTAATAATTGATTAATTAAATCAATTTTAAACCTTTCAATTTTCAGATTTCCAATTTTCTCCCTTTAAATTTTCTTAATTATAAATTCTAAACAAATTTAAGTGTCAATACATAGTTGTTCTATTCATAAATTTGAATGTTAATCCTTAACTTCAATATTAAATTCCAATTTCATTAAATTCAACATTATAAATTAAATTTCGATAAAACTTATTTAATTCTCTTCCTTTCTATTATTCAAATTTATTGATTTCAATTTAATGAAATTTACATTGGCTCAATCACTATACATTAAAAATCTCCAATTTAACTTCAGATCTCAATTTACGAAAAAAAATTAAATAATTAATTCTATCTAAATTTATGTCTTCATAATATCTAAATATTTAATAATTATCTTACCACCTTTAAATTAAATATTTAACTAGTAGATTTGTGTCATTTCTAAACCCTTAGATATTTAAAAATAACTAAAAGTAAATTCACATATAAATTCATTGTCAATTTTTCAGTAAATAAATCTTCAAAGGTTACTGCAATTAATCCCATAAATCGCAATAAATTCTAATAAATTTGACTTTATTGGATTTCAACTCAAAAATAAATCAATTATTCCTCAACTACATAGTTAACGTTTCTTTTATATTTCACTACAGTAATATTTCCCAATGTTCATCTTTTGTTTGCATAAATTACTATATTCCATTTAAATTGAAATTTTGTTAACCTTTACTCCTAAATAAAACTTAAAACCTCAATTAATTCATTCCATTTTGGTTTCATTCTTTATATCACCTTAATCATCATATTATAGATGGAAATTTTCCTAGGTTGCAAACTTACTGGATTCACAATCTTTACTTATCCATATATAATCCACACTAATTGCAATAATTTAGTGCATTAATTGAAATTGATCAAAATAAAACTTAACAAACTAATAGAATAAATAACTTACAAAATTTATTGTCATAAATCTATTTTATAAGTCTATACCTAATTATTACCTTACAATACGTTTTACGTTACTATAAACTTATATTCACTCTTCCGTTACTATATTAATAATTACTAAAGTAACGTTTTTCTAAATTGAAACTTTCTCCACAAATGAATGAACTTTATATTCAATACATACTACCGAATTGCATTTACTTATGATCTTATCCAAACATTCATTTATATTTTATTTCCATCAATTAGTTAATATTTACATCCATTTATTAACAATTTACTTCCATTATACAATTGCAATCTATTATAGTTATTATTACATTAATACTATTTCAAATTTTATTCTTTTAGTATTAATTAAACAATCGTATTAAATTAAGAGATTATAATGATTTTCACTATTCCTTTATTGATATTTCACCTAACCTTTCAACAGTTAAGTTAAATAACCGTTTCTACAATTCATTATTAATTATAAATTTAAATCCCCTTTATTTATTCAACTTACACAAGGGTATAAATCTTACATTATCTCAATCATTAGATTTCTATTAAATTTAACAAATAATTAAGATTTTTACATTACCGTTGCTATAAATTTTCATTTTGCGTTCATCTAATATTAATTTATCTCCTTTATATATATACATATATATATAACCCTTTTTGATTAATAATTTAATTGTCGAAATTTACGGGTCGTTACACATTTGGTCATTCTTCAATTAGTTTCACTTACTAATTTTAGTTTTATACTTCACTTTGTTTAACACAAATCAAATTCAATTCCAGTTCCAGTTCTATTTACTTACAAATTCGAAATGAATTTCAATACTTAATTTCCCACTCATTTACTTGCAATTGCAAATTTATTTATTCATTCACAATTTTATTTTCCACCTTAATAAATTTTATTCCAATCATTTAGTCTATTGGAGTAATTTACCTTTATTCAAATTAACTCAAGTTAATTTTAGTTTAAATCTTAATTTTTCTAAGTTTTCAAACTTATTTTTTATTCCATAACTATTTTAAATAAGATTCCAGAGTCTCGCCAACATTTCAAAATCATTTTTTTGAAATCAATTCAATTTATCTTTTGAATTCCCAAAACCAAACCCAGTTTTCCAAACAACTTCCATTTAAAATTATTTGGTAGCAATTCCTCCCTTGGAAACTCGAAAATGAACACTGATGATGTCGCGATTATCATCGAAATTATTTTCCAGCGACCAAAAAGAGTTTAGAGCTTTTATCCCTTCAAAAGCATTTTTTCCAAACTTTTGAAAACCATTTCCAAACTCCAAAGGAATTTAGACTTTTCCAAATCTCCAATCTTTTCCAAATTTGAAAACTTTTCAAACCCTTTTAATTCTTTTCAAAACATTTCTATGGAATTCCATTTCAAATTACAAATCACATTTACAATTTATATTCTCAAATTCCATTTGTATGTGAATTTTATTTCTCAGCTTAAAGTTATGATCTCAATTTTCCTTATTCAATAATTAATGATAATAATATATTATCACTTCCTAATAGCTAACAACAGTATAGTTTACGGAAAATTATTTCT
This sequence comes from Allium cepa, assembly GCA_030765085.1. Taxonomy (NCBI): domain Eukaryota; kingdom Viridiplantae; phylum Streptophyta; class Magnoliopsida; order Asparagales; family Amaryllidaceae; genus Allium; species Allium cepa. The sequence goes on along the minus strand of CM060944.1, from coordinate 496,571,220 downwards.
TTTATATACAAAAATAATTTGGGTAAAATTATTTCATTTACCCTATTTTAAAACAAAACTGTGTCGGTTTATCTTGTTTAAGAGTTTAGAAACCCTATAGATACAGTTGGCTAAACTGCACCAACAAGAATCTATAGACAATCAACTGATAAGTCAACACAATATAAAACAATTTTATATTTACTAACAAATACGCGCTCATATCCATTATTACACTCAAACTCATTCTAGAGTACTACTGACTATATCTCTAATGAGTAACACCCACCAAAGCCAAGGTTGTCGCTTAACCAAATGCTCTGATACAACATGCAACGGTCTAGGCTTTTCAACCATCGACAGTGGCCACTCTCGACTAGTAGGCTTTTCAACCATCCTAGCCCCGCCATGGCATACAATGGTACCCTGCCCTTGTTTTTACGGCCAGCCTTTCGAATCTCAACTTGCCCGATTAGCCAACCCCTCACCGGGGACATGTAGGGGTAAGAGTCTCCCGTTCGCCACCAAACGCAAAGCGTGAACCTCCTATCACGTTGTATTAAACAAGGTCAGTCATAGGACTGGTGTGAGATCTTGAAAACAGTTATTTTCATGAAGAAAATAAAAGAAATCCGCTATACTTTTGGAAAATGAAACTACCATAAGGTCTCCCGCCACACATGCAAATGCAGAATCGGAGGAGATTTCTCCTTATGATAGTCAAATATGCTTGATACGCAAAATTGTTTTTAATATTATCTTTAGTACATAGCGTGGAAAACATTTCGAAAGTATAATATTAATCTTAGCCAGCATAGACATTTTGCGCTTTTGCCTACTGTTGCTACCATGTTCAATAGCAGGTTACCGCCAAATTCCATGGCAGGTTATATAACTAAAACCGTACAGGGCGCGCATTGTTTCTTTGGATTTCCAACAAATGGTCAGGCTAAGGAACTTCCTACATCGAAATGAAACGCCTCTGCAGGGACGTCCCCAGAACCTAACCGGATCTCTGCCAACACATGGCCGAGTTACCCCACGCTGCAATACAGCTATAACATGAGTAACTACCACAAGTATGCCATCCTTGGTTGTTATCGACCTTTATCCGAGGATCCTCAACCACAAAGCAAGAACCACAAAGCAATAAATTTGTAGTAACCACATAAGTTAAGTATCTGGGCTCCATACCATGATACCACATGGAATCCGACCCTGGTTTTCGAATATCCATTTGGAATCCGACCCCCTGTCGCGTCGAAATTCAAATGCCATTTAAAGGCCAATATTGATAGTCGGTTATTTAACTATCAATTAACATTCACAACAAACACCAAATTTAAATAATTATTTTCAAAATATCTTTGCAAGATATAATTTTAGCACTTCAACCATTGGAAAACAAATTAAAAATCACTTTTCACCTTTAAATCTTTTGAAAAAAATTCAAATCACCTTTCACTCACGGAATAAGATTCCCGATATTATTTATTTCCACTGAAAGTCTACCGAGTTCAAATACTTTAAAATACTTTAACTCACTTATCCAAAATAAACTTGGAAACCTTTAGAATAAGAATCATTTCTAAACATTTATTTAAATATTAGCTATGAAAACATTATACCAATATCTCATATAAAACTTCAAGTCCAAACTAATTTTTAAAATAAAATTAGTAGATAGATTATAAAAATTTAAATAACCATTTTCTAAATCAAATATCCATTTAAACCTTTAAACAATCACTTCTATAATTTATTAAATAAATCTTTACTTTAAAGATTTTCAAAATAGCTTAAGAAAATAATTTCTCCAAAATATTCTTTTAAAACCAACTCTAGAACTTTTAAATTTTTATTCGAAAGCTACTTTTAAAAAACATACTCGGCTTTTCAGGGAGAATACACTTTCCATTTCAAAATGGTCCTTTAAACCAATTGATAAATCTTTCTTGATTTATTTTAAATTTATATTCCAAATCTGCAGATTTCTTTCCACGCTTTTAAAAATAAACCAATATTTATTTTTAAAAAATCCCTTTCTTTTATAAAATTCCCATTGTGAATTTAAATTTTCAAAAATCCACTAATATACGAGTTTCAAATCGATTCCCAAATATTCACTTTCAACACCAAATCAATTTTCAAATTGATTTCCAAATTTATTTCAAATACCAAATCAAATCCCAAATTGATTTTCCAAACATTTATTTCAAACACCAAATCAATTTCAAAATTGATTTCCCAAAATTTATTTTTAAACACCAAATCAATTTTAAATCGGTTTCCCAAAGATTTATTTTCAAACACCGAATCAAATTCCAGATTTATTTCCAAATTTATTTTCTTTTAAAATGAATTCCTTTATTTCTTTCAAACTATTTAAAATCTGTATCTTTAATAAATTCTTCAACTTTTGAATAATATTACCTGAAATCCATTTATTAAGCCTTTTCCCATATTTTGGAATTTTATTCAATAGGATTCAAAAATAAAACTTTATCCTTTTAGAAATTCCTTCATTTAAAATTTTCCAATTCTCAAAAATAAATTTTACTATAAATTTTCAACTTGAATTTTAAAAATCCAATTTTGTTTATTTCTGGTATCCTACGATACCAAAAATATATTTGGCTAAACTATCGCGTTCAATGATTTCAATCACAAATATGATCACACAAAGATTATAAATAATCAACACATAACATTGAAACAAATTCAAATGTTTTGAGGAATTCAGTTGGATCCCTCTAACCTGTTTCCTGCATCCACAGACGTTAGCACAACAATTAAATACCAATTTCACTTCGAGGTGGAATATCGTGGTACATGGGATTTATATAATATCATCAGCTATTATGCGGCACATAGGGTCTCATCCGCTATATAATGCGGGAAATCAATCACTCCAAATACAAATATAATACCAATTCCACTTCGAGGTGGAACATCGTGGTATGTGGGTTTATATAATATCATCTGCTATTATGCGGCGTGTAGGGTCTAGTCTAATACAACTGATAATAATTTATCATCCAAGCACACAATCAACAATTTTAAATTTAACTATTTAAAATTAAATTGGAAATTCCAATTGAGTGAGAAGATTTCACCTTTGCTTTCGCATGCTACCCATTTTCAATCCGGCTTGTTTTCTTTGCAATTTCGACCTTGTATAAACAATTATATAATTTATTAACACTTTGAACTAATCGAATAATTAATTTCTTTAAAATAGATTTAATTAACTAATTATTTAATTTAAACTACTCTTCCTTGTAAATAAATTATTTTTAGTAATTAAAATAATTAAATGGGTTTGCTAAACAAATTAATCACCCTCACTATATTATTTTTGAAATAACTAGTAGATTAAAATATGAAAATGTATATTTATTTTATTCTTTTCTTTGAAAATAATCTATATAGATTTTAAAATCTAATCTATCTAAATTTTCAAATATCTAAAATTTTCCACTTTCTCTGATTACAAACATTTTTCTGTTTTCTGTTATATACTTATAAATTAAATTAAAACAGAGTTATTAGACCTTTACTATAAGTATCCTTTCTTTTTCTCTCTGTGTCTATATATAAAACAAAATCGGCATATGTATACTTCACTCAAAAAAAAATTATGCGAATTTATATATATAAAGACATGCAAATAAATTGGAAAAAAACTACAGAAAATCTCACCGAACAGATCTGCACAACTACCCAATGCCTCGCGTTGACCACGATCCTCGCGACCCTCCATCACCAACCCAAAATTCCTCTATTAGCGAAGAGGCACCAACACTGCTGCCGCTCGTCCCTTCCAGATCGAACCCCCTTAAATCGATCGAGAAGTCTCTACCCACCACAGATGAACGATTGCATGCAACAACTTCCTTCAGCCGATCGTCTGAGTTGCTATCGCGAGGCATGCGATCTCGCGACGACTCGGTGGCTTCGATTTGACTGAAAAACTCAAGGGAGAAGGCAGACGATTTCGCCGAGCTTCCTCCTTTTTTCTTTTCTGTATTTAGTTTCAAATGGGGAACGAGATCATGGAAATGTTCGACCATGATTTGATTTTTTTCCAGATAATTTGAGGAAAAGGAATTTCGTGATTTTAATCTTTAATCTTAAGAGAAGCGACCATGGATTTAAAATACTCACTGTATTTTTTTCGATTCGAATTTAGTTTTGAATGAGAATAATGATTTTTATCATTATTCCTTTTGTTTTGAACGAACAAATTATATATATATATATATATATATATATATATATATTTCCTTTCTCAAACGCGTGTAAACCTTAAATCAACACGTGTTGTACAAGAGGGTACGTGTCTGATTATATATATATATATATATATATATATATATATATATATATATATATATTGTGAATTTAATTCAAATTCCAATTTAAATCGCCACGATTCCGCAAAAAATCTCGTCCTCCAATCGAGGCGTGCCGCTAGGCGTTTAAAATGTTAAACCCCTATCCCAATACAATGGAAAAGGTTTCGAATCCAAATTCGATCATATGGAGAAGATAGCTTTTTGGACCAGTTATTAAATTGAAATTTCGATATAATTTTAAGCGCGTTTTCTCATCGTACGATCACATGACAACTCCGAATGCTATAAAAAATGAAATCCGATAATAATACACTATTGCAGATTCAACGGAACTGGTTTTGTCGAATTTCGAGACTGTGCCTCGGAAGACTATTTTTTAAATATCGATTTAAATGATAAATTTTCAAAACTGAATAAAACATTTCCAAATCCAACTCTGAAGCTTCCATTATCTTCAGTATCATCAATATAAATTTTCAAAGCCTTGAAATTATTTCTAACAAGCTCAAAACTAAAGATTAAATATTTTACCCAACTTCAATAAATTATTTCGATAATTTAATTGCCAAATAAATCCTGATATTTGAAATTCAACTTAAACTAACATTCAACTATTTAAAATCAATTAAATATTCTAATTTCAAATGTCCAAAATTCAGGATCGTCACACCTTGAGACAAGGTCCACTTTTGAAGAGGAGAGAGGGTTGTTGTAACAACCCTGGCTTTGGTGATTACCTGTAATACTAAATTATAACGGTGGTTATAATTTAATATTGAGAAATAAAAATAAATTAGAGATTTATAATTTTTTATTTTGAATAAACAATGAATTTTGGAAAGAATAAATATAGTTAATATAATAATATTGATAATAAATGGTGGAGAATGGAAATATATTAATTTGATAATTTATTGGATTAAATAAAAGATTAAAAAGTGTTAATTCCATAATAATTTGTTGAAATAAATATAAAATGTTAAGAATAAAGTTTTAAAAACTTCACTTTGATTGTTTGGGTTGGAAATGAGCAATATATATTTTAATATGAGAAAATGCAATAATTCTAGTAATTATTACCAAATGTGGCATTTATTGATTTTAAATGAAGTATTTAACTTAATATGTTGCTTATTGTAAATAAAAAGGTGAAATATTGGATAAAAATAATTTTTGGAAGTAGAAATGATGTTAAATTGGTTTCTTATATTTAACTATACAAGGAATAATTTTTGTGTAATTTTTGGTGTTAAAAATAAAGTTTTGTGTAAATTATAGTGTAAATTGTACATTTAATTAAAATAAGAGTTTTTAATAATGAAAAATATTTTTGTAACTAAATTGTCTTTTTAATTGTTGTTAAAATGTTTGTTAAACTTGAAAATATGTTTGAAAGATTTTATTATGTTAAAATCTTGTATATATATGTTGTTTTATTAATGACATAGGTGTATATATGTGTTTAAGTGGTTAGAGAGTTAATTTTATTTTTAGTTTAATTAAATATTGGCCTAAGCTCATTTTCGTTCTAACCTGTAAAGAAATAAGAAACATCTTTCTCTTCGTCAAACATCAATACGTTCATTCTCATTCAAAGTAAAACATAACTCAGAAACCATTCCTCTTTGTAAACCCTAAAGCTCTAAATCTTCGGTTCCTACATTAATTTGCTGATTTTAATCAAACTAAAGCTATATTTCTCAGGTAATCTGCTCCAAAACTTATTCTATTTCATAAAATTTGGATTTTTTCAAAGGATAATTGTTTTTAACTGGGTTTCCTTGTGTGCACGTTGTTGTAATGTTGTTTTATAGATTCTAGAAGCTAAAATCCAAGCAAAAGTTCCAACCTTTCGACATTAATTCGAGTTTTTGCATTTCCATAGCAAGGTGAGTATCAAAACTCACAAATGCTAGTTGAAGCCAAGCTTCAAATTGTTGTAAACTATGAAAATTTAGCATTTGTATCTTAGTTTTGCTCGGTTTGTTTGTGCTAAAACTGTTGTGACCTCAACTTTGTATGTTAATATCTTGCATTTCCGGCAACGAACGATGCCGGATTTTCTTCTGATAGTAGTTCATATGTTGTAGTATAAATTTGCAAAATTTCATAGCAAAACACTTTTGTTTGATACCTAAAAACTTTGCTGCAAAATCAATGCGCAGCCTGGAAATCACCTGCACATTTTTATTTTTTTAACTGTTGCAAACATGGCCTGAGTCCATGTTTGAGACAACATAACTTTTTCATTTCTAGTCGGAATTCATTGATTCTTTTTTTATTTGAAAGCTAAAGTTTTCTAGTATGCGCAAACCAATTTTTACTCAATATAAGGTCGTTTGATCCTCCATTATAGGACTGTAAATTGAACCCAAGATGGTTTTTAGGCCTGGGAAAATTTTTATTTTTGAACTGTTGCAAATATGGCCTGAGTTCATATTTAAGACATCATAACCTTTTCATTTCCAATCAGAATTCATTGATTCTTTTTTATTTGAAAGATGAAGTTTTCTTTTATCTGAATACGAATTTTTAACTCAATATAAGGTAGTTTGATCCTCTATTTCAGGCCAGTATGTTGAATCCAAGATGGTTTTCGGGCATGGGCAAAGTTTTATTTTTGAACTATTGCAAATATTTCCTGAGTACTTGTTTGAGATATCGTAACTTTTTTATTTTCGGTTGGAATTAATTGATTCATTTTTTGTCTGAAAAAAAAAGTTTTCTAGTATGTGCAAACCAATTTTCAGCTCTATATAAGGTGGTTTGTTCCTCTGTTTCAGGTCTATAAATTGAATCCATGATGGTTTGCAGGCCTGGGCACATTTTTGTTTTTGAACTGTTGCAAACATGGCCTGGATCCATGTTTGAGACGGCATAACATTTTCATTTCTAGTCGGAATTCATTGATTCTTTTTTGTTTGAAAGTAGAAGTTTTCTCCTATGTGCAAACCAATTTTTAGTTCAATCAGAGATTGTTTGTCCACACGTATCATATCCAAAAATTGAATGTAGAGAAGATTACAAACCCGGGTATTATTTTGCCAATGCATTTATGTTCTTTTTCCGTCCGACTTTTGAATTTTACTTCATAGATTTGTGGTATTTCTGAATTGATTTGAGTGCTATGATGCCCATCAATAGGATAGCTAAGTTTCGATGAATTTGAAATTCAAATTTGAATTGGATTCGAATTGAATTTAAATGACAGTTTTGAGTGATTTCTTTGATTTCGAGCACTGATTTTTCCAAAAAATTTTGAAATAATTTTTAAAATTTATGGGCATTTCAAAATAATTATTATATAACATTTTAACGTATTTTCAAGTGTAAAATCTATTTATTCTCTATAATATGGGAAATTTTCCAATAGGGTTTTCAAATTGATTTCGAGAATTAGTTTTCAAAGCTTGTTTTTTAAAGTAATTTATTATTTTCTATATAAATTACATGTTTTTGCACATTTTGAGCGAATGAGAAGGAGAATTAAATGGTTTGGTAAAACATATGGTATGGGACACGTGCGCTTATCTTATCGGTTAATTCCTGACTTGTCTATTTGATCGTTTTGACATTCGAGTCGAGTTTACTGATGAGATGAGGTAAACTTTTTACTGCTTTGAGTGTGAAATTTACTAGCGGTTAGTAAACCATTTAGTGCGAACGTGTCATATGGGACACAGGTTAACACTGTTCGGGTTCCTATCGAAGAGTTTGTGACACGTTTGCCATTGCGGCGTATTGCCAATACTGGACCTTTGGGTCTTTGCCATTGCAGAGTTTGCCACTGCGGTGTATTTGTCCTCGAGACGTTTTGTGACGCCCCACCTCTATACCCACGCTAGCCAAGAACACTACGGTGTAGTGCTGTCGACTAGCATGGAGAATAAGGCTGTTGAGGAGCGACCATCTGTGTAATTGGCTTGTGCGAGCACCGATATGCCAGATAGTAAAAACGTGCATTTCATTTCAGGAGGAAATCCGACATGCCGATGCAAACTCAAAGCTACTACACGGTGGCTATAATAGTCTAGGACAAAAATATAAAATAATAACACAGATAATATAAATGCGGATCACAGATAAAACAGAAAGTCTCATATATATATAATAACTGATGTCAGTTACAATACATTTGACACGGTACATGTGATACAACTACAACAGTCGACTCAGGAAGTTATATATACAAGTACATTAACGACTAATATACATGAATACATATCAACCTATACTATGACTCGACAACTCCAAAAGATATGAAAAGTCTTCATAGCTCAAGCAGCATCCCCAAAGCAGAATATCTACAACCTAAAAATACTCGGTCTGACCCGAGTATTAAATTTCAAAAGAAAATAATACTCGGGTCAGTCTAATTCAAACTCAGTTATTAATGCATGGAAGCAATAATAATCAAATAACGAATAGATGACAATCACAATAAATCTCAACTATCCAATCACTAACAAAGATGAATTGGATAAAGGAAACAATCAAGTAATTGGAAACATCAATTAAGAGGTCGACACGAGTAGGGCTGCAGTATACGCATGCGTAAACTGCCTCGCCACTACAACATATGGAATACGAAATAGATCCATAAATCAAAAGCAAAAGAAATGACAATAAAAGCAGTACCGTGTGGCTGCAGTTCACGCTTGCGTGCACTGCCTTGCTATAACAGTGGTGATGTACCCAATGAATACCGTGTGGCTGCAGTTCACGCTTGCGTGCACTGCCGTGCCACTACAGTGATGATGTACCCAATGAATATTCACAAGCGTCGCCGTGAATATCATAAGGCCAAGTGTCGATTAAATTGCAAAGACAAATGCGAGGTCAAGCCCAATGAATTTTAGGCTCAACTCAAGGCAATGAGCAAAGTAACAAGTCATGTACACTAAAACAAAGTCAAGAACGTATAAATGCACATGAACAAGTACTGTGCATATACAAGTGCACATAAACAAGTGTAGTTCAATGACTAGATTAGCAAATGTAGTATACAAGTGATGCAGGCAAAATGGATTTATGCAACCTGAACCAACAGAGCACGAAGGCTCGAATGGCCAAAAGCACATGGCAATGGTACAACATGGTGCAAAAGAAAGATGCAATTTACATCAAACTGCAATGAACTAAAAATCACAAAACCAACATCAACTAAATTCAAAGGGGTTAAGACAGCTTCAACACAAATTGAAACTACTTATATACTCGAAGCACAGTGCCAAATGGCATGAAAAAGACTCTAATGTACAACCACCATTGTATATATATATACACAGTAAAATGGCTGCAACATAATCAGGGTAGTAAAGAATGAATGCCACAACTTCAAAGAGCATGCGCAAGAGACTCGAAGCAGTGAGTCAAATATAGTTAAGACAGTGGTGAATATGCAGCACCACGCAACAAAAAGCAAACTCATGTGAACATGTACATGGGGACTCAAATCTGGACGAATTTTCCATCAGGTGAATAAGAAACAAAGACCAGGCTACTCAATGCATACAACATGCAGTGCAACAAAACTCTAGTTAAACTGAGTACAGTTCAATGCAAAAACAGGACCAGACCAACATATGAAATATGAATATGTACATGAAGTAAACATATACACATATGTGTGCAGTCAGTTCAAGTCTAACCACACAGTGAACCTCAAAATCGAAATGAGACAGTAATGCAAGCAATTCCACAATATGTCTCAGAAATTATCCATATGCAATGAAGACAGTATTTGAAACTGAGATCGAAATATATAATGTTAAACAACTCGAAGTCAAGTGATAAAAATCAGGTTTAAAAAGTCAGTGCTGAAGTTCAGATGGAAATCAAGTTGAAGCCATGTTCAATAGAAATTGAAGTCATGATAGCCACAAAAATCAAAGCCGAAGCTTAGTATTGTTAACCAAAACAATGCAACACTCAAATGATCAGAGAATCGAGATAACCAGAGAACAAGTTTAAACAAATTCAAGTGGCCAAAGTCAATCAGATCAATGCCAAAGAAATGGTAAAAAATCGAACTACCCAAAATCAACACTGCAATGACCATGAAGATCGAATATATCAAACATCATCAAATGCAAAAGAATTCGAACACTGATAGCCAAGAGAATGAACAGCCTAAAGAACAAAATCAACATTTGAGCAAAAATCATTGTCGAGCATAGCTGAATTAGATGTGAGTGACACGTAAATCACTCACCTTTGCCACAATCAAAGCAGCCGAGAGCCAAGCAAGGAGACGCCGATCGTCAGAGCAAGCGGCGACAATCATCTTAAAGTCGGCATCTTTGATTTTGAATGTGCCCTAGCTTTTGAGGAACGAACGAAATTTACGAGGCCGCCATTTTGTTTCGTTTGCTTATTTTTTGTTTAAGGGTTTCGAAAATGAAAAGAGTAAAGGGGAATGGCATATTCACTTTAACACGGCACCAACAAAAACAAAAACGTGGGCCAATATTCAACATTTAAAGCCCAACAACACTTAATCCATTTTTAAACGAACTACAAAAGGATTTTCACTCGATTGAAAACTTCAATTGGTAATTAGCGAAGATATTAATTGTTTAATGTTGATTGTAAATCGACGCGAAATACCGGGTTGTTACACGTTTTCCATTGTAGCGTTTGCCATTGCAGTGTATTTTTCATTGCGGCGTATTTGCCATTGCGGCGTATTTGTCATTGTGACGTATTTGCCTTCGGGCATGGCACCATATTTGAGATTAGTACTTGGTAGGCTTAGGCCAAAAGCACGTGCAAATTTTGAGATGTTTTCATTGATTTTCCGAGTGTATCGCCTTTTTCATGGTTGGCCATTCGAGCCATTATATACATACATACATACATGCATACATATATATATATATATACATACATGTATATGTATGTATGTATGTATGTATGTGTGTGTGTGTGTGTGTGTATATATGGCGATTACCTTATGGGAATTTGTGCTACCCATTGGCGTTATTACATGAGATTACTTTTGGCATTTATTTGGGATTATATTCTCCTATTTTGGAGAGTTATACTTGATTGCCTTGTGGTATATTTTTGAGATGGTGATTTCTTTGAGATTTCTTTGAGTTTGCCAATATGGCTAGTTTTGGGATTTCTCCTTTTTAGGAGCTATATTTTCGCTAAACCAATATTGATGATTTGTGATATGCCGATGATATGAGGCTTACTATATTTAGCGTTTTATGGATTGTTTTATCTCTTTTGAGATCATATGTTTGTGTAAGTTATATCATCTCATCACTAAAAGTAACCATACCATACTTACACTCATGCTTATACTCAGTATTGTTCCTTCGTTTCTAAGAAAAACATTAACCTTATTCTTATACATTTATTACTGTTTATCCTCTTAAACTGTTATGTTCGGCTAGACTGACCTATGTATTTTACACCTGGGTCAGACCGAGGTGTTTCAGGTTAGATACCCTTGTGGACTTAGCCTATTCTGCTTCTGCATGGACTTTTCTGCTTCCCTTTTTGTTGTAGTCTTTTTTGTTGCCACTCTGATATGTATATTATTTTGATTCATGTATATTGTGGCCATCATACCACGTATGTGATGTATCATTTTGTATACTATGTAATGTATCTGTATATGTGTATATATCTGATCCGGGAAAGGTTTAGTTTGATTAGTTTAGTTGGATTTACAGTAATGATCGGTTAATAACTCAAGATCTATATGCGCTATCAACATGAAACTTGAAGTACAAGCATATTATAATACATGGCACCAAAGGGATTGCATGAAAAAAGAAGCAACTTAGAGGGATCGACATCTGTCCCTATATAGGGATTGGGCGCTATCCCTATTCAAGGATTGGTTTAATTTAATTTGCAGTAATGATCAATGGATACCTCAAGATCTTTAAGAGCGATCGATATGAAATTTGGAGAGCAAGATGATAACATCATGGGGGACCGACCGGTTCGCACCCTATGATTCCACCAAAATAGAATTCGAATTATAGGCTCTGGTGTGCCCAAAACATTCTAGGAAAGCTTGTATTCGTTTCAGGGTTCCAAGGCAAGGTTTCGAGAAAGATATTTTCACATCTTCTCCTGTAAATACTGTAGGCATGACAAAAAAAAGGAGCTTCTTTCTGCTTCTCTTTATCTTCAACCTAGGCTACACTCTACCAATTTTGTTCTTGGATTTCAAATTGTAACCGTAAACAAACTAAAATATGGTAAAATCGATTATTATGGAGTGGATGTAGGCCAAAGTTAGACGAACCATTGTAAATTTGTTTGTTCTTTATATTATATTCTCTACATAAGATACTATCTGAGATATGTGATTAGATATTGGTGCTTTCACATAACTGGGTGTTGGTGGCCAATTTTGACGCCAAAACAACTATATTGTACCGCTACCTACGAAGCACTATTTTTAAAGATAATATTTTTTTATTTCGTTTAAAGTGTCACTCAAAAGAGGTTGTTTGGGGTTGTAATCTTTCATTTTGTATGATTTACTAAAGCTTTATATTCCTAATCCTTTATTAATTTCTAATATAACCACTTTGTGTGATTTGCTAGAGGTTTGCATTCCTATTCTCCTTCATATTTATCAAGGATACTTTGTTAGTGCTTATCCAACTTATAGGATCTGATTCATCTGAATATCTAATTTAATATTCATTAAAAAAATTGATGATTATTAGAGTTGAAGAGAAGAAGATATAGTGATTGACCTAACTAATATAATACCATGTAGCATAAATTATCTAGTTTTTGTATAGTTCATGAAAAAAATGTACAAACGAAACATTTGAAAGCATGCTAATGATTAATTAGTTAAACTTCATATTCAATTAATGGGTAGAAGAAAGAGTGATTAGGAGGGTCGATAACTTGACAAGTCAAAAAGTAACTTTCTCGAAGCCAAGAAATGGAAAGCCAAAGAGCCGGTTATACTTTGTGATGCAGAGGTTAGGTTGACCATTTTTTAGGCACAGGTAGATTATATGAATCTGCTAATCCCAGGCTATCTATCTACGGATAAATCTTTATGCCTATAAATTCTTATTTTGATGAACTTTTTTAGATTGTTTAAGTCATTTTAGTTTGTTATAGTATGTCGATGTAACAACATATTATTTTTCCTTTATAAGAGATTTAATCAATAACCGCTAATGTATCAACATGTCGTTGTTCAAAAGTATGGATTTACCATTTTCTAAGATAAAGGGATGTCTTATAAGACCAATTCGTATTAATATAGAGACCAACCGCCAGCTATCCATTCCAAGGTTACCTTGTATTTTTTTTAAAAGAAATTGAATAGGATTATACATATATTTTGATAAAGAAAATGCTTCTGCACTTTGTATCTGCCTAATTATTTCACGTTGAAAAAAGGATTACTGTAGAGAATAACATTTCCAATATAAGATGTAATGGTCCCGGTTTTTTAGCTAAATTAATTTAGTGATTAATTTGATTTCTGAATTTAATATAGAATTAATTGGTAATTTAATTTGGAATTTCCAGGAACAAATGAAATCAAATGTGTTTGTTTACATAAAAACAGATTAAAAAAAATTTGATTTAAAAATTCAAGGATAAGTATCTTATAAATAAAAAAAATTGGATTTGTTAACTCTATATTTTAAAAAATTAAAGTATATATGTATATAAGGTTATTTATTTGTGTATAATAGATTTTCAAATCATTTTTCTTTATATAAGTACAAACATAAACATTCATTCATTTAAACTATAAATTTTAAAATTTAAATAAGAATAATTATGAAAGTATGGTTTAAATTCAACATAATATTTACAAAAGTCTTCAAAGTTAACCATTTTCAAAACATTAAGATAGATATTTATTTATTTAAAGGTTGGTGACTTGAGTTTAAAATTGAAATAAGATTTGTATACATGTAAATATAAATACAGGAAAATATAATTCATGAATTAATGTGCAAAATATAAAAACAAAAATTCTAAATTAATTAAGAAAAACGACTTAGAAAGAATTTATAAAAAAAATAAAGTAAAGGTCTATACATAAATTTCAGGTTTTAACAAGTGTAGGAAGATTAAAAACAAGTGTAAACAAGACTACAAAATAAATTTACAAGTGTTCACAAATATTAATAAGTGGCTTACATATCTCTTAAAATTTAAATTATATGAAAGTACGAGTAAAAAAAGAAATAACCAGGTTTTTCAATCTCTTCATTTTTCTCTAACCGAACCTAAGAATTGAAGAAAGCAAACCAAAAAAAAAGAGAATTCAAGATAAAAATTCTGGAAAATATAAAACCTGATCAAGCTAACAAACTCTTCAAACCTGAAAACAAGATCAGGTTCAATCAAAAACAAGATCCAGATCAAGTGTAACAAACAATTACAAGCCTGGAGCATTTCAACCTGAGCAAATTCAAAGTTTTAAGCAAGAGCAGATTCAACATCAAACAATAATTTCAAAAGTCGGGAAGTAATTCAAGATCAAATCAGGCAACGAAAAAATTCAACTGGAAATCGAATCTCAGCTTTAAAGCAAAGAACAGATGATCATCAAAACAAATTCTAGTTTGAAAAGAGTTAAGGAATCCAGTCTTGAATCAAGTTCAGGCTAAATCAAATTCCAGATAAAACCATTTTGCTTTTCAAATTCCATTCCTCTGATCTGCATCTCCAAGTGAGAGAACCTTTAATTCAGAACCTTGAATTTGTTAATTGATGTTGTGATTAATGCTTTGAGTTGCTGTGCAAAAAAAATGCTTTACTGTTCTTTGTGTTTGCGTGTCTGTATGTATGTATATACATACAAATGTTATACTCTGTTGAAGATCAAATTTAAGGCCACTAAGAAAAATTCAAACCGCACTTTAATAATCAATTTTAGATTTTGATTTACACATAGAAAATGATCATAAGACTGCAATATTATTTTTAAAATTTATTTCAGGTGTTTATACTCAGTAATTTTTCCGAAAATAATATTTACAATGAAGAATCAACTTAAGGCAAAAAGTCAAGTATTAAATTACAACGTTTTGATTACATAATCGAATTCGCATTTGAAAATGACGAATTTTAACGATAATATTGTGATTTTTAAATTTGGGATTTGTGGGAAATTTGGAGTTGCACAGAAAGTGCAATTCCATCAATATCTGATGAACGGTGAGGCAATGGAAGTCATGGTCAATTCTGGAGAAGGCTGGATAATGGGGAATCTAGGAAAAATGTTCGCACATTTTTCAAATGACTAGAATGGTCGGGGAACGGTGAAATAGGGTTTCGTACCCAGATATGGTCGATGAGTTTTAAGTAGGAAATTTGTCGTCAATGATGGATTGGGAGCAATCGCACATGTGAGAAATGTCGCATGGGACGATGATGAAGTTGAGGACGTGGTCACGTGGCGTCAGGAGGTCAATATGATCGGAACGAGGTGATTTTGTGATCGGCGATTGAAATTTAGTTAGAACTTGACTGGCTCGATTTGGATTTTTGGTTCGAAGTGTCGATCTAGGAGGTGGTGTTGTGTGTCGAGATGGTCGACGACTTGCCTGAAGTTGCAGCGTCGATCAACGCTGCTCAGATGAACTGTGCACGTGCACGATCGTCTCCGTGCACAAGTGTTTTGGATGGAGCAGTTTTCTTGTGTTTGGGTGTGTGTGACCAGCATGGTCTCAAGCGTATCGAGGTAAGGTGATGTTCGATTTACGGTCAAAGTTGCGAATGTTTTCTGGAATCGATCAAGGGTGATTGTTTCGTGTGGATTGAGAAGATTTTCTGGAACCAAAGAAGTGATGAGGAAGAAGGATGGGTGTCGGTGTTTTGTTGACTTTGGGTTCGTCCCTATATTTTCGTGTTTGGACTTCGGTCAAATTTGGATCGTATTTGTGTTTAGATTTTTAAGAGGTGCAAGTTGTTTAATATTGGTTGTGGGCTTCGGAACAAATGGGTCCTTGTTTAAAATTAAACAAGTTTTCAAAGAAAAGAATTTTCCAAGTTTAAAGTTATTAAAAACGATAAAGCGTTTAATAAATTTTTTTAAAGCAAGTTTTAAAGGTTTAAATTTGAAGTAAAATGTTTTCAAAATTGTTTTTGGGTATAAAATTAAGAATTTGGTTAATTAGTGGAAGTGATAACTTAAAGGATAATTAATCAGTGTAAGTGATTATGGGATAATCGATTTATGTAACAAATTATGGTAAAATAAATTTATAAAAGTACGTAGGGATAATTACTTTGTATACTTATTATTAAAGGATAATTAATTAATTAAGATTAATTAATGAAAGTAATTAAGGTTAATTAATTGATGATTAAAGGTAGATTAATCAAATGATATAAAGAATAATTAATTAAGGGATAATTAATGTGATTGATAAATCAAGATAATTAAATTAAAGGATAATTAATTAATGAAGGTAGTTAATGAATAATTTATTAACTAAGGGTAAATTAATTAACGATAATTAATTAAAGAATAATTAAATAATTAAAGGTTAATTATTTAGTGATTAAAGGTTGATTTATTCATTAATTAAGGTTTATTAATTAATAATTAAAGGTTGATTAATTTATTATTAAAGTTCAACGAATAAATGATTGAAGGATAATTAATTTAAGGTTTATAATTAATTAATATTAATTGACCAGGATTAGTAGTTATTTATAAGTAACTAAATCTAATTTAAAATTAATCGGATGATTAATAAATCTTACTTATGAATGTTTGGATTCATTTGAATGTTGAATTGTGTGATACCCCGAATGTGTGATGCTATGTGATATGAATTATTTTGATTCGAGCTATGATGAATGTAATTTATTTTATATGTGATGAATTTATATTATCTATCTGTGAATCTATGAATGAAGATAAGCGTTATAAGAATATACCGCTTATGATATTGATATGCTTGAACCTGTGATGATTGATGATGTTGCACTATTGTGTAAAACCCCTGGACTATACTATACACACACAAATATGGATTGCACGAGGAAATTGGTTAAGTCACAGATTTTTGAAATGGTTTTAAAGTTGAATTTTGAGTCCAAATAGTTTGGGAATGGAATTGGGTTAAACGTGAAAAGCTTTTGAAAAGGAGTTTTAAAATAAAAGTTATTTTGAATAACTTGATAAAGTTTTGAAATTTAAATAATTTGATTTGAATTTGAATTCAAGAGTTGAAATTGAATTCTATGTTTGGAAATTATGGTTTAGAAAGGTTATACAAGTTATAAATGTGTTTATATGAGTTTAAACCATTTTAAAAAGTATTGCTTGGGTATTTGAATTTAACCCAAGTTTAATACTTGAAGGGCTTTAACTTGTGCAAATAAAATCGAATTATTCCGAAACGAAAGTTATTTGTTTTCAAATAATAATAGCTTTCATATAAGGAATGAATTTTCAATTTATGTTGAAAGGATTTCAAGTTTGAAATGAAAATGGTTTTCCAAGTTATGAATGAATCTTTGGAAATGGTTTTGAAATCCATGAATTAAATCTTTGATTTAAAGATTGGACGAGTTAATCCAATTTGAAAGGGAAATTGTTTTGAATGAATATGAACGAATCTTTGTTAAAGATTGGTATACTTTGTTTTCAAATTGAAAAGGAATCTTAAAAGTGTATCCTTTCTATATAAGATTTGAAATGGAAATTGTTTTGAAATCTGTGAATAAATCTATGTGAAAGATGGGTGAACTTTGTGAAGTGAATCTTTTTGTTTAAAGAATTGAAAATTGTAATTTGTTTAAACCATTTGATAGGCAAGTTTTGGGTTTTAAGTTGTGACTTAACGGGAATCCCAATATCCATATGTTTTTAAATATTGCGCTCATTATTCGGTTTAGCCGGGAGAGGACATTGTGTCATATAACCCATTTCGAATAATGATACGACGTTGTGGATTGCATTTGAAGACTGGGTATTTTCGAGAGCGAAAGGATTACCCGTCGAATGACTCTGCACTGAGTAGCTGCGGTATAGAGATCACCATATGTGATGGGGAGTCCGATCGAGATTGTGAATACCCGGATTGTAATGGCTTCTTTGGAAATACCTTCGGTTCTGTTCGAACCCAGAACAAACTTGTACAGATGTGTATCTGACGTTACACTTTGAGATGTAAAGCTAGTTTCTATCAAATACATTTCTGTTTGGTGGCGAAGATTTATTCTCTTAGCTTAACACCTTTCTCTGTGACGTACGAGCTCAGAGGTTATGTTGTTGATGATTACTGGTGATACATTCCCAATTTGGTAATGTGGCATACGAAGTGCTGCTGATCATGTATTGATCGAAGCATGGCTTTTGTGAAAAGCGTAGCTTTATGGATGAGACTTCGTCGAGCCTCACAACCCGGAAATGGTCGAAACAGGCATGTTGCAGCAAGGTTATCAAGGGTCACACCCCTAGGGTATGTCCATTTCCTTCTGGATAAAAGCTGGTATCATGGTATGGAGCCCAGATATTTGACCTATGCGATTGCTGAAAATCTATTGCTTTGTGGTTGTTGGTTGAGGGCCCTCGAATAAAGGTCAGTAACGATCGGGGATGGCATACTTATAGGTGTTACTTCCGGATGGGGGTAGCCTGACCTTGTGTTGGTAGGGAACCGTTTTGTTTCTTGGGGGCGTCCCTCCAAAGGTGTTCCATTTAATGAGGAAGTTCCTTAGCATGACCATTTGTTGGAAATACTATCATCCAATACAAGCCCTTTACGATTGTCTTTGCATAACCTGCCACCTCAGGTGGTAGCTATAGCAGGCATAATATAATGGTACCTATGCTGGCTAAGATTAATATTATACTTTTGAAATATTTTCTACACTATGCATTAATAATAATATCAAATGATTTTCGCATATCAAGCATTTATAACTGTCATAAGGTGAAATCTCCTCCAAGTGTGCGCTTGCATTGTGTGTGTGGCGAGAGGCCTTATGGTAGTTTCATTTTTCAAAAAGCATTGTGGATTTCTACTTTAAAATCTTTTGTTGTTTGTTTTAAAGATAAAACTGTTTTTGTTTGCTCATACCAGTCCCATGACTGACCTAGAGTTTATTGTTCCCTTCCTAAACTCTAGGTGCCCACAATTTTCCACATAGGCAGTCTAGAGTTGGGTTTTTCAGATAATCAAATAGTAGGTGTAGATTCAATAGCATCCGATCTTTGGATTTTGGTTATCGCTTGGTGCTTCTCTTCAATATTCATGACCGACCTTGGTTAATGCATCGATGATGGTGGTTCGAGCTTTTGGTTCAAGCTATCTTTGGTTTGGAGTTTGGAGATGGAGTTGTAGGATAGTGTTGGATTCTTTTGGAGATTCTATTGGAGTTATCTTTCCGCTGTCAATGGTCACAAAGTCTAAACCATCCAGTTGTGCTATTCTTTCTGCTGTTATGTATCTTTGATATATGATATTCATTGTATCATTTTCTTCCGCTGTGTTGTTGTACTTAATGTGTTATAAGCTCCAACATACGAGATTCGACGTTTGAATCTGCAGCATTCGAATACGGGTGATGTATTCAGTGCCGATTTTTAAAGGTCGAGTCAGGGTCGTTACAGTGGTATTAGAGCTGATGGTTGAACTTTAGCTCAGGAGTATAACAAATTAGGTAGCTCATTAGAGATAGGGATATAAATGCCCTAGAATGAGTATCCCTAAGATATCCATCTATACGCCTCAGTAAATTCTCTTATTATCTACTGATAGTAAGTATGAGTGCAAGAAGAGGATGAGATAGGGGACAGAGGAGTACCACTTCAAGTGGTCAATACCCTATAGTAACAAGGAAACAGTCTTTTCTCTATCAATCTCTTTTGATCATCATTCGATTTCAAGTTCTTTGATGGCTTCATGGCAACTCGAGGGAGAAGCTTTGGTATGATGGCCCTGCAAATCGTTGTAGCGGAGGTTCTCAATTCATATTCTCTTCATCGGATTCTTATGAGCTTTTCGTTTCAACTTTAATGAATTTGAAATTTCAAATTAAAATAAATTAGTAAGAAAGAATATAAAGCTGAATTGGGTTGTATCGATTTCGATTAAAACCAAATTTGAAATTCTATTTTAATTTCTTATGAGTACCAAAGTCCGAGGAGGGACAAGATAGTGTATACTTTGGGATATTCCGATATGAATTGAGTATCCGCTTGTTTATTCTTTGGGGTCCAGATATATTCTATGAGTGGTTATGTTATCCCTTCGAACTAACCAATACCCATACATATTTTATGGATCCGGTAAAGCGAGTACTTCATAAAGTATTGTATGAGTTTGTTCTCATATTTTTGATATTCTGATTTGGTATGCCAGATGCAGAATAGATAATTAGCTTGATTGATGAGACATATCTTTGTGTATCCATTCTTTGTTATCTCCCTGGCAAATTTCGAGGACGAAATTTTCTTAAGGGGGGAATCTATAACGATCCTAGTTTTTTAGCTAAATTAATTTAGTGATTAATTTGATTTTTGAATTTAATATAGAATTAATTGGTACTTTAATTTGGAATTTTCTGGAACAAATGAAATCAAATGTGTTTGTTTACATAAAAATAGATATATAAAAAATTTTGATTTAAAAATTCAAGGATAAGTATCTTATAAATAAAATAATTGGATTTGTTAACTCTGTATTTTATAAAATTAAAGTATATATGTATATAAGGTTATTTATTTGTGTATAATTGATTTTCAAATAAGTACAAACATAAACATTCATTCATTTAAATCATAAATTTTAAAATTTAAATAAGAATAAATAGGAAAGTATGGTTTAAATTCAATATAATATTTACAAAAGTTTTCAAAGTTAATCATTTTCAAAACATTAAGATAGATATTTATTTATTTAAAAGGTTGGTAACTTTAGTTCAAAATTTAGATAAGATTTGTATATATGTAAATATAAATACATGAAAATATAATTCATGAATTAATGTACAAAACATAAAAACACAAATTCTAAATTAATTAAGAAAAAGGACTTAGAAATAATTTATAAATAAAATAAAGTAAAGGTCTAAACATAAGTTTTCTTGTTTTAACAAGTGTAGGAAGATTGAAAACAAGTGTAAACAAGATTACATAAGAAATTTACAAGTGTTCACAAATAGTAACAAGTGGCTTACATATCTCTTAAAATTTAAATTATATGAAAATATGAGTAAAGAAAGAAATAACCAGGTTTTTCAATCTCTTCATTTTTCTCTAACAAAACCTAAGAAATGAAGAAAGCAAACCAGCAAAAAAAGAGAAATCAAGATTAAAAAAATATGGAAAACTAAAACCCGATCAAGCTAACACACTCTTCAAACCTGAAAACAAGATCGGGTTCAATCAATTGCAAAAACAAGATCCAGATCAAGTGTAACCTGGAAATCAAGATAAAGATCAGAATCAAAACAAACAATTACAAGCCTAGAGCATTTCAACCTGAGCAAATTCAAAGTTTTAAGCAAGAGTAGATTCAACATCAAACAATAATTTCAAAAGTGTGGAAGTAATTCAAGATCATATCAGGAAATAAAAAATTCAACTAGAAATCGAGTCTCAGCTTCAAAGCAAAGAACAGATAATCATCAAAACAAATTCCAGTTTGAAAAGAGTTAAGGAATCCAGTCTTGAATCAAGTTCAGGCTAAATCAAATTCCAAACAAAACCTTTTTGCTTCTCAAATTGCAGTCCTCTGATCTGCAACTCCAGGTGAGCAAACCTTTAATTCAGAACCTTGAATATATGAATTGATGTTTTGATAAATTCTTTGAGTTGTCGTGCAAAAAAAGTGCTTTATTGTTCTTTGTGCTTGCATATCTGTATGTATGTATAGACATACATATGTTATACTCTGTTGAAGCTCAAACTTAAGGGCACTAAGAAAAATTCAAACTGCACCTTATTCAATCAATTCTAGATTTTGATTTACAAATAGAAAATGATCATAAGACTGCAATATGAAGTTTAAAATTTATTTCAGGTTATTATACTCAGTAATTTTTCCAAAAATAATTTTTACAGTGAAGATTCAACTTAAGGCAAAAAGTCAAGTATTAAATTACTACGCTTTAATTACATAATCTGTGACTCCCCACCTCTATACCCACGCTAGACAAGGACACTACGGGGTAATGCCGTCAACTAGCGTGGAGAATAAGGCTGTTGAGGAGCAACCATCTGTATAATTGCTTTGTGCGAGTACCGATATGCCAGATAAAAATATAACTTTTCATCTAAAGAGGAAATCCGACATACCAACACAAACTCAAAGCTACCACACAGTGGTTATGTATAATCTTCGGAAACAAATATAGAAATATCATAACACAAATCAGTCACAGAAGTTCATATCTCAAAGGCAGAAATAGATATGAATATACAACACTTGAAAGTGTACATCAGAGTAGTTGTCAAACAAGATCCACAATATCACAAAAATGAATAGTTACAAGTGCAACACAAGAGAATAAGTATACATCAAGGAGTCTCTATCTTGAATGTATACTAACAAAAACTACTAAACTAAAGAGTTAGCCAAAACTCATATGAAGGACCATGATAGGAAGTCAAGCAGAAGCACCTGAAACACCTTGGTCTGACCCGAGTATTATTTAATAAGAAAATAATAAATGGATCAGTCTAGCTATAAATATCAGGTGAAATGATATAGAATAAGAGATATAACCATAATGCCATACTGTGATAAGTATGTAATTGAAAATCAACAAGAGATCAATCAATATCACAAGAATCTTCTCAAAGATAAAAAGAAATGTCGTACTCTTTATTTCATTCACCCAACCATAAATATTGACAATTATATCAATGCCAATCACAAAGGTCAATGACACACAAATTCACCAACGCACAAATATTGATAAAAACTTATCAAAGGTAAATCACAAAAATTGGTGAAACACAAATTCTAGAAATCATCAATGGAAATCCAGAAATCACAAAAAGGGGGAAAGAGGCCTATCACAAGAACGGGAGCATGAAAACTCCCAACAGGTGTATCGCAAAACGAGCCGAAGCTCCTCCAAACGAGGTATCGTCCTCGACGTAGACAAAGAGACATCGCACATTGCTAGTCTAAATTACAAAACGATCATCATCGATCATCAAGAAGTGTTAATTACACTAAGCTAGTAAATATATGAGCTTAGCTTCATGTCCCATAACCACTGGCTTAACTTAAATATTTACGAACAAATTGTAAATCTCCACAAGAAAATTGTCACAAGAGATTCAATCGAACAAGTCCAAAAATTAACTGACGAAGCAAACGCAAGCATTTCATACCACTTGTTTTACTAAGCCGTTTAATTAGATTTCTCGTACGAGTGAGGTAAAGATTTGTATATGCTAGTAGATTAGAAAACGGTTTAAGAAACGAGCTTTGTAATAAAATAGTGTTGAAATCGTTTTGAAGAAAGGGTTTTAATATTTACTACTAGTATTAAAAACCGTTATATTTTAAAGTGACAAATCACAAAAATGATTGTGGGAACAATCAATCAATAAAATTCATATACGAAGACGTGAATAAAATCCAAAGAAATCAATACCGAATCCATCAAAGTGGAAATACCCAAAAATTCCAAAAATAGAAGTTATCAAAGTTGACAAATGTGATAACAACTAATCGGAGAAGAAGAATCGATTAACAATTGGAAAAACAAAGCAAAACGAGCATAAATAGGCAAACAAGGAAATAGGAGCAGGTCGGTCGACTGAACCACTGAGTCGATCGACCGAAAATAGGCCAGAATTGTTTCGGCTACAGCTTCGGTCGACCGACTCAGGGAGTTCGGTCGACCGAACCTGATGTCCTGCATTTTGTATCCCATTTTAAATAAAGTTCAACTCAATAAATTTGCAATCGGGCAAGCACGGACGCTAGGTGTTTACGCCAATCGGCAACCTGGCCCTATTGGCTCCTCGATGCATCACCAAAAACATGTTCCAACATCAAAGTTAGGATTTTTAAAGATTTGAACCCAAAACACTGAAAATTAGGATATTCACCAATTCAATCCAAACCAAAAGCAAATGCACATGAGTAAGTGTTAGGAATTCATACCCAACATTCAAAGATAATATAAGCATAGATGTGAGATAAAAATCTCATCTTTTCAAAAAAATAAGGAAGGAGAAGCTTGAAAACAAGGGAAGACAACCACACTTTAATCTCAACACAAGAAGCTTGAATCTAAGCTTAAAAGAGAAACATTTCCCAAATTAGGTTTAGGAATTTTCAGAAATCAAAGAGAGAATGAGTTGGAGAAGGAGGAGATGATACTTGCCAATGCTTCTCTTTGAATTTGGAGCTAGAATTTGAGTTTGGAAAGGAACTAGGGATTAGGAATTCTAATTTCCAATCTTTTCCCCCCATTATTCTCTTGAGCTTGAGAGAGTTAGGAAATGAGGAATGAATGAAGAGAAGTGGAGAGGGGTTGGGTTGATATAACCAGAATTGGGCAAATGGGCTGAACCCAAAGCCCTATAGAAAAAGTAGCAAAAATCAACTTACTCCAAACATATCGAAGCTTATACTCAAAAAGGTTGCAAACGACATTTTGAACTCAATGGAAGGGGTCTTGAGTCCCAATTCGACTGTTTGCAAAAATTAGCTTTTCGGACCATAATCCGACTAACGATGAAATATTTAAATAAAATATTTAAATATACAATCGATAAATATACGGGTTGTTACATAATCGAATTCGCATTTTAAAATGATGAATTTTAACGATAATATTGTGATTTTTAAATTTGGGATTCATGGTAAATTTGGAGTTGAACAGAAAGTGAAATTCCGTCAATATCTGACGAATAGCAAAGCAATGGAAGTCATGGTCGGTTCTAGAGAAGGCTGGGATATCGAGGAATCTAGGAAAAATGTTCGCACATATTGCAGATGACCTGAATGGTCGGGGAACGGTGAAATAGGGTTTCGTGCCCAGATATGGTCGATGAGTTTTAAGGGGGAAATTTATCGTCAACGATGGATTGGGAGCGATCGCACATGGGGGAAATGTTGCGTGGGACGATGATGAAGTTGAGGACGTGATCGCGTGGCATAAGGAGGTCGATATGATCGGAACGAGGTGATTTTGTGATCAGAGATTGAAATTTAGGTAGAACTTGACTGGCTCGATTTGAATTTTTGGTTCGAAGTGTCGATCTGGGTGGTGGTGTTGTGTGTCGAGATGGTCGATGACTTGCCTGAAGTAGCGGCGTCGATCGCCGTTGCCCAGACGAACTGTGCACGTGCACGATCGTCTCCGTGCACAGGAGTTCTGAATAGAGCATTTTTCTCGTGTTTGGGTGTGCATAACTGGCATGGTCTCCAGCGTATCGAGGTGAGGTGATGTTTGATTTACAATCGAAGTTGCGAATGTTTTTTGGAATCGATCGAGGGTGATTGGTTCGTATGGATTGAGACGATTTTCTGAAACCGGAGAAGTGATAAGGAAGAAGGATGGTGTTTGTGTTTTTTTGACTTCGGGTTCGTCCCTATATTTTCGTGTTTGGGCTTCGGTCAAATTTGGATCGTATTTATGTTTAGGTTTTTAAGAGGTGCAAGTTGTTTAGTATTGGTTGTGGGCTTCGGCCCAAGTGGGTCCTTGTTTAAAATTGAACAAGTTTTCAAAGAAAATAATTTTCCAAGTTTAAAGTTACTAAAAATGATAAAGTGTTAAATTTTTTTAAAGCAAGTTTTAAAGGTTTAAATTTGAAGTAAAATGTTTTCAAAATTGTTTTGGGGTATAAAATTAAGAATTTGGTTAATTAGTGGAAGTGATAAATTAAAGGATAAATAATTAGTGTAAGTGATTATGGGATAATCGATTTATGTAACAAATTATGGTAAAATAAATTTATAAAAGTAATTAGGGATAATCACTTTGTATACTTATTATTAAAGGATAATTAATTAATTCAGATTAGTTAATGAAAGTAATTAAGGATAATTAATTAAAGAAGGTAAATGAGGAATAATTTATTAATTAAGGGTAAATTAATTAAGAATAATTAATTAAAGAATAATTAAATAATTAAAGGTTAATCATTTAGTGATTAAAGGTTGATTTATTTATTAATTAATAATTAAAGGTTGATTAATTTATTATTAAAGGCTAACTAATAAATGATTAAAGGATAATTAATTTAAGGTTTGTAATTAATTAATATTAATTTACCAGGATTAGTAGTTATTTACGATTAATTAAATCTGATTCAAAATTAATCAGATGATTAATAAATCTTACTTATGAATATTTGGATTCAATTGAATGTTGAATTGTGTGATATCCCTGATGTGTGATGCTTTGTGATATGAATTATATTGATTCGAGCTATGATGAATGTAATTTATTTTATCTGTGATGAATTTACATTATCTTCCTTTGAATCTATGAATGAAGATAAGCATTATAAGAATATACTGCTTATCAATATTGATATGCTTGAATCTGTGATGATTGATGATGTTGCACTATTATGTAAAACCCCTGGACTACACTATACACACACAAATATGGATTGCACGAGGAAATTAGTTAAGTCACAGATTTTTGAAATGGTTTTAAAGTTGAATTTTGAATTCAAATAGTTTGGGAATGGAATTGGGTTAAACGTGAAAAGCTTTTGAAAAGGAGTTTTAAAGATAAAAGTTATTTTGAATAACTTGGTAAAGTTTTGAAATTTAAATAATTTGATTTGAATTTGAATTCAAGATTTGTAATTGAATTCTATGTTTGGAAATTATGGTTTAAAAAGATTATACAAGTTATGTGTTTATATGAGTTTAAACCTTTTTAAAATGTATTATTTGGGAATTTGAATTTAATCCAAGTTTTGTACTTAAAGGGCTTTAACTTGAGCAAATAAAATCGGATTTTTCTGAAACGAAAACTATTTGTTTTCAAATAATAATAGCTTTCATATAAGGAAAGAATTTCCAATTTGTGTTAAAAGGATTTCAAGTTTGAAATGAAAATGGTTTTCCATGTTATGAATGAATCTTTGGAAATGGTTTTGAAAGCTATGAATTAAATCTTTGATTTAAAGATTGGATAAGTTAATCCAATTTGAAAGGGAAATTGTTTTGAAAGAATATGAACGAATCTTTGTTAAAGATTGGTATACTTTGTTTTCAAATTGAAAAGGGATCTTAAAAGTGTATCCTTTCTATAGAAGATTTGAAATGGAAATTGTTTTGAAATCTGTGAATAAATCTTTGTGAAAGATGGGTGGACTTTGTGAAGTGAATTTTTCAGTTTAAAGATTTGAAAATGGCAATTTGTTTAAACCATTTGATAGGAAAGTTTTGGGTTTTAAGTTATAACTTAACTTAAATCCCAACATCCATATGTTTTTAAATATTGCGCTCATTATTCGCTTTAGCTGGGAGAGGAGCTTGTGTAATATAATCCATTCCGAATAATGATACGACGTTGTGGATTACATTTGAAGACCGGTGGTGAAGACCGGGTATTTTCGAGAATGAAAGGATTATCCGTCGAATGACTCTGCACCGAGTAGCTACGGTATAGAGTTCTCCATATGTAATGGGGAGTCCGATCGAGATTGTGAATACCCGGATTGCAAGGGCTTCTTTGGAAGTGCCTTCGATTCTGTTCGAACCCGGAACAGACTTGTATGGATGTGTGTCTGGCGTTACACTTTGAAATGTAAACCTGGTTTCTATCAAATACGTTTTTATTTGGTGGCGGAGATTTATTCTCTTAGCTTAACACCCTTCTTTGAGACGTACGCGCTCAGAGGTTATGAAGTTGATGGTTACTAGTGATACATTCCCAATTTGGTAACGTGGCATATGAAGTGTTGCTGATCATGTGTTGATCGAAACATGGCTTTTGTGAAAAGCGTAGCTTTGTGGGCGAGACTTCGTCGAGCATCACAACCCGAAAATGGTTGAAACAGGAATGTTGCGGCAAGGTTATCAAGGGTCGCGCCCCTAGGGTATGTCCATTTCCTTCTGGATAAAAGGTGGTATCATGGTATGGAGCCCAGATATTTAACCTATGTGGTAGCTGCAAATCTATTGCTTTGTGGTTGTTGGTTGAGGGCCCTCGGGTAATGGTCGATAACGACCAGGGATGGCATACTTGTAGTTGTTACTTTCGGGCAAGGGTAACCTGGCCTTGTGTTGGTAGGGAATTGTTTTGGTTCTTGGGGGTGTCCCTTTAGAGGCGTTCCATTTAATGAGGAAGTTCCTTAGCCTGATCATTTGTTGGAAATCCAATCATCCAATCCGAGCCCTTTATGATTGCAGTTGTATAACCTACCACCTCAGGTGGTAGCTATAGCAGGCATAATATAATGGTACCTATGCTGGCTAAGATTAATATTATACTTTCGAAATATTTTCTACACTATACACTAATAATAATATCAATCGCGTGTCAAGCATTTTTAACGATCGTTAGGAGAAATCTCTTCCAAGTGTGCGCTTGCATTGTGTGTGCGGCGGGAGGCCTTATGGCAGTTTCTTTTTCCAAAAAGCATTGCAGATTTCAACTTTAAAATCTTTTATTGTTTTCTTTAAAGATAAAACTGTATTTGTTTGCTCGTACCAGCCCATTATTGACCTGGAGTTTATTGTTCCCTTCCTAAACTATGGGTGCCCACAATTTTCCACAGGGGCAGTCTAGAGTTGGGTTTTTCAAATAATCAAATAGTAGGTGTAGATTCAATAGCATGCAGTCTTTGGATTTTGGTTCACTTTGTGCTTCTCTTCAATATTCATGACTGACCTTGCTTAATGCATCGATGATGGTGGTTCGAGCTTTTGGATCAAGCTATCTTTGGTTTAGAGTTTGGAAATGGAGTTGCGGGATGGTGTTGGATTCTTTTGGAGATTCTATTGGGTTATCTTTCCGCTGTGATGGTCGCAAAGTCTAGATCATCCAGTTGTGCTATTCTTTCTCCTGTTATGTATCTCTGATATGTGTTATTCATTGTATCATTTTTGTAGTCAACTGTTGTATCTATTGTGTATCAATGATATCATTCATTTTCTTTCGCTATGTTGTTGTACTTAATGTGTTATAAGCTCTGGCTAACTAGATTCGACGTTTGAATCTGCGGCATTCGAACACGGGTGATGTATTCGGTGCCGATTTTTAAAGGTCGAGTCAGGGTCGTTACACAAGAAGGATACACGTATCTACTTTAAGTTAGACTATTAATGTACTAATTCAAATTTTGCAGATGATATAAGATGTCGGAAGCATAAGCATAATATTTTATATACATCAAATCACCAATAAGCATTAGGATGGATTTTTGCTACAACAACCGGTGTTCCAAATTTTCTCTACTTCTAACCAAACCTTGTTACCCTCACAAAATAAAAGAGTACTGCACAGGGCACCTATATTTAGTCTTACTGTTACAGCTCCAATACTTACAAGTTGAATTATCTAAACATTGGGCAATCATATTTATTATAATTTTCCCACTCTTTTGTTCACTCAAGGTTGTCAAAATGGGACTTAGATAGTAAATTTCAAACTATAAATCGAAACGGAATTCAAATAGTAAAACATGATTCATTAATGTCAACAAGTTTCAATCTCGAGGATCGAACTCGTGACATTTAATTTTGTAGGTTAAACTATGAACTAAGTGATCCATCAACTTCTAATTTAAAGTTTGATGTTTTACCTGAAATTTTGCAACCCCCACATAATCAATCCGATGTTGATAGTTCTCTTAGAAGCAAACAACTTAAAATAGATGTTGTTGAGTTTTTAAAGGAAAAGGATATAAAATTCTTCCTTTTTAACGAAATTAAAACATAAGCTTCTCTTACCACAAAATGAAGAAAATCAAGCAAGAACTCGCTACAATGTTCCTTTAATTACTTTACTTGTTCTTTATGTTGGAGTGTATAAAATACACGATGAGCCTGCCGCTTAATAGAAAAAGTTGAGTTCTCCTCCTATGGATAGCTTTCTAGTGGATGTTGCCATGGATATTTACCAGTATATGGTTGCCAACTTTGATTCGGAGGGCTTGTACCTATTCTTCAATGCTATGGCTAATTAGTTTTGCTACCCTAACAATTACACTTAATATTTTTCCCTTTTGTGCTGCTATAAATTTGCAAAGGCCAAATAGGGCAGCAGTGAACTTTTTATTATAACTAATTTGTGTTTGAGAATTATTTCCTATTGTTTGTGTTTAAAGCTCCGAATTATGTGACATAGTTTGCATTCTGACCATATGGAGATATAATGATGCATGCTTTGATCTGCGGTGAATATACATGAAGTTGTTACTAATAATTATCAAGATTTTGATCGTTGTTAAAGACATGAGAAATGCAAGATTTTCCACACTAGTTTGTGAAGTCTAAAAAGGGCTTGAGGTATGAAATCTGAATAACTGTGGGTCTACTTAATATCTCATTTCACTTAAATTCATCTTCTTTCCATCACCTCATCACCTATTGTAGTTAATGACTGCAATGCACTATGCAATTATCTTTTCATCGCCTATTGTGGTTAATGACTAAATGTGTTTTATGGTGAAATTTCCATTGTTACTTGAACGTTGTAACTACAAATCCAAAACCATTTATACTTATCATTATCTTTAAATATATTTTTTAACGATTTAATTATACTTATTAATAAGATAATGCACTTTAATTAACTTCTCAAAACCAATCATTGTAAAAGAGTGTTATAAAAAAACGACTCATTTTTTATAAAATAATTAACTCATTTTCCAAATTTATATATATATACACTTTTAAAATGCTCATAAACATATATTTAATAATTATATAAAATACTGCTTAGAAATAACTAAATTACTTTTAAGTAATTTCAAAGTACTTTAATTAATGTTAATAAACATCCCTGAAAATATTTAGGAAAAATAATTTATTTAATTTTCCTTTTTAACCATTTTAACCCTCAAACAACATAATACGGCGTTTAACAGAAGTGCTATCAAAAATTCCGAAACACCCAAAAGCGTTTCAGTTTCTTAGTGTTGCAGTTTCATACTTTTGCTACAAAACCAGTTTTAAACCCTTGAGTGTTTGATCATTTTTCAACATGCTAACAATTGATTTAAAGTCCATATTTTTACCATAAGAACTTCACTCATAGTACTTAATGACCATGCAAAGAAACCCCTAAGTATGTCTTTACAAAATCCCACTAAAAATTGCCAAAAACAAGGCATTTTATGAAGTACTCATTTGATGACCTTTTCGCTATTAACGTTTTCAACTTCGTTCAACTAGTTTTAAAATAATTTAAACATTTATATTTTTTACAGTAAGTAGTAAACACATAGTACTTATTTAAACAACAAAGAAAACCCTAAGAATGTCTTCTAAAATCATATTAAAATTCGTCGAACATAAGACATTTACAAAGTGCATCAGTAGCGACCTTTTTGCTATAAATTTTACAACTTTGTTCTATATGTTCTATAGATTTTCAAAAAACTTCCTCATTGTTTCATACATTACTATAAATGTAGAGCATAACCAAAATATACACTCATACAATACGTTCACAAATAGCCAATTTAAGGAAATTAAACGCAAGGGATCCGAAGTGCACTTATAATGATTATTCTCACTTCAGACTAGTTCATACATACTTTAACTTCACACACAATCACACCTGTAATGAGCGGCCTTTTCGATCCTCAGACATCGATACTAATACATCCACAATATTCATGTACCAAACATCCAAGTGTCGAAAAGACAGATTGTATGGCGAAAGAAAGAAATGACATAACATAATCTTACAACGTGACGAGTAATATATAATATACAACTTGTTTTTAAAAAAAGAAAAAGACCTTTAAGATACATACTATCATCAGAGAAAAACTAATATCTTCATTCTGGACGGTTATAACAACCTATCCTTACAAATGCTAACAATAACAAACAAGAACAAAATAATGGAAGATAAAATATGTAAATATGTATTGGAAGCATCTAGCTCGCCTTCTGAAGCTCCAAAGTGTCTAACTAAATCTGGAAATATGCTTGGGCTGACCCGAGCATTATAGGAAAATAACGCTCAGATTAGTCTAGTAAGCTAGTGTGAGAAACATAATTAAATGGATTTTTAATATTATAAAACCTTTCAAAATAAAGGTATCTCATAAGAGCATGCCATAGAAACATGTACTGACTTATACCTTACAATAACCAAACCATTTTATTAGAAAATCCAATGATATTATAATGATATCCAGGGTTAAAAATAAATGTATAACATAGTTAGTTACTCACATTTCAACAGTTAGGCACAACTAAGTCCGTAAGGGCCTCACATGGACCCCCTGCCAACACAGAGTCAGGTGCCCCGTTAACATGGCATACTGGATTACATCATTCCCTAAGCACCAAGGCAGCAAAACATTTGCACCAGGCCATGGCCCCACTCCTCACGTGTGCACGCTTATCAAATCCATAAATATCAATTCTAGATAAAAGAATAAATGTTCCTAATGGTAGTGAACCACATAGCTTTGTTGCATATCTTCTATTTTAGTCATTATCGGGTTATGAGGCTTGTGAAGTCACGAGTACATTTTCTTATCTTAGCAAATACCACTTGGATTGCTAACACCGCCTTTTAGGGAGAAACGTAATTCCCGCATTCATCTATACAAGTTATTCGGGATATGAACAAACCGAAGGCACTACTTTCACTACATCCATTTTGAAATCACCCTCAGATTAGTAGCAAGTAGCTCTTGCACTTTAAAGGACTCCTTCTTTGATTCCATTATCCCAAACCAGTCTCGACAAAGCATTAAACGCGCTTATGGCTTGGAGTGGTTACGGTTTCGAGTCATCTCATATAAATACTCAACCTTGGCTCTTTTGAAAATAATCAGACAATACATAAAAGCGTAGGTCATCTCTTAAACATTTAAGTGAATGGATTTCCTTATCATTTGCCCTAGGAGAACAGA
Organism: Allium cepa; assembly: GCA_030765085.1. Classification (NCBI taxonomy): domain Eukaryota; kingdom Viridiplantae; phylum Streptophyta; class Magnoliopsida; order Asparagales; family Amaryllidaceae; genus Allium; species Allium cepa. Next base: position 496,537,866 of record CM060944.1, on the reverse strand, counting down.
GCGAGATTCACAGGTATAGTACAACATTATCGAAGATGATTGTGCCATATAACTTTTGTGTTTCTCATAGATATTTCTAGAGTTATATTCTGACCAAGATTTGTAATCAGTTATTTAACTATCAAATAAACAAATAATCAAACATAGATTAAATTCCATGCGGGATTCGCTAAGCCTCTGTATTGTTAATCTTTCATTAATTAAAACTCTTTTCAGTTATTTGATTCCAAAAATACCTTCACAAAAGATATTTTCACAAACCCTTTATACCCATTTCAATACTTGGAAAAACATCCATATACTTATCTCATCAGTATAAGTATATTAATATAACATTATACTTCCAATACCAAACCAAACCAACCAAATTAAATTTTGTTGGTTCAGTTGGTTATCTGATTTAACCGAACTGAAAATGATCCACATTTTATGTTTTGAATATTCATTGTAATTTGTAATAAAATCAAATATATGATTAAAGGTTACTTATTTAGTATACTTGTACTTTATAATAGTTTTTTTGAGAAAAATGTGTAATCCTCTAATATAGAGCATAACACATATGTAAATATATATATATATATCACATTAGATATGGTGCTGCCAACATGGCTAACATGTAGCTAATCGTTGTATAAATAAAAAGAAAATAACTCTGGCACCCCTAGAATGAGCTCCGGCAAGGCCACCGTCCATTACACCGCAATATCGAGCTCCAGCAAGGCTTGGCAACCTAAAAATTAAAAACAAGATACATACAATTATATATATATATATATATATCCAAGAAAAACTCAAACAAATGAAAAACAAAACAAACAAAACCAATTTTTTTTCAAATGATTCTTTTTAAAAGAGAAAACAAAGCAAAACTAAAAGAAAACAAACGCTTTTTTTATAATAAAAAACAAAACTTCCTAAAAGGAAACAAAGCAAAATAAAAAAACTATTTGTCTCCTTTTTTTATATAAAAACTAGGGGTGGACATAAACCGCACCGCTATACAGAAACCGCCCGCACCGGACCGCAAAAGCGGTGCGGAAACCCGCACCGAATTTTCTAACCAAACAGATACTCCAAACCGGACCGACCCGCATCGATGCGGTTCGGTTGCGGTTTAGACGATTTAACCAACCATATTAAACCGGACCGAACCGAAAATTTAAATTAGTAATTTTATGATAAAAATATAAGCAACTCCTATCTTATTTTAGATTCTAACGATGTACATTCTATTTTTAGCATATGTTGTTGTTATATTAATAATAATCGCTGACATAAAGGAAGAAGTTATAGTTTGGTATAATATTTTTCATCTCATTTTTTTGTGAATAAATGCTAATTATAATCTTATTCTAGTCATTTTCCTTAATGATTATGCATTGATTAATGTTGATGTTTGGTTAATCTACCAAAAAAAAGTCTCACTTGTAGGTAAATGTCAAATTGAAATATTTATACAATTAAGAACTAATCTTTCATTTCAGTATAACATTGTGTGTTCTAATCTTTAAATGTAAAAGTTTCACACGGTTTTCTTTGTAAATTGATTGTTGATGGAAGTAATTCTTTTATTTCATATTTAATATGGGTTCAAACCGGACCGAACCGAAACGGAACCGTATTACATTCAAACTGGACCGAAACCGAACCATTTAAAGGATTGATATAATGGTTTGTATTTTTGATTAACCGTTTGACGCGGTGCGGAAGCGGTTTGGACTCCAAACCGCACCAAATTGACCCACGCCCACCCCTAATAAAAACAAGTAACAGCCCGAAGTTGAAGTTCAAAATGAAATTCTTCCAACAATCAACCCGGCCCAAATTAAGTTCTCAAACCAAATTAAAAAAAACGCCTTTTTACTCAAGAATGTGTGTATCCCTTTTTTTCCTTGAACCATTCGCAAACCCGGCCCAAATGGAAATGGGGTCGTCTATTAACCCCCCAATATATTCTCTCCACCCCCCGGTAAAAAATTTAAAATTTTATTTCCAATTATACCCTTTAACAAACTAAAAGATATCTTATTCAATTTACTTTTGCTGTGTCTATTCATCTTCATCTCTCTTCCGTTTGCTGAAATTGATATGGAAGATACGACAGATGACTACGTACAACAAAATCAGGTATGCTTCTTTCATGGCTGCTCCTATACTAGGAACTTAGATAATCATAGTGCCATATACACTAGGAATTGATCAAAACCTAATTTACCATGTACTAGAAAATAATGAAAACATTGTTCGTTACATTCTATGCCCCTTTTTTATTTTGTAGATTGGATGGGTGGCCGAAGAAGACGAAGAAATTGTTATGGATTATAGTAATGAGTTCACAACATATGATGTATGTAATTTATTTTACTATTATGTAAATTAGTTTATTTTCCAAATTGAAAATTTCTCATTTTTTTTATTGTATGAAGGTATTTCCAAATAGATATAAAATGAAAGAATGGATTGATTTAACTGCTAGAAGGAATGCAATGGTAGTCGTAATCTTAAAATCGGATATTAACAGTAGTGATAGAAATCCAAGAATTATATTTGGATGTGAGAGAAGTGGAGCATATAAAGAGTACAAAGGCAAGAAATCTAACAGTATTAGATTAACAAGTACAAAAAAGTGCAATTGCCCATTTCGTTTGAAAGGTGTTAAACTTCATAGTTTAGATAATTGGAGATTAGAAGTCATATGCGGTGTTCATAATCATTCTTCACTTTATAGCTCGGAAGGCCACTCTTTTCTTGGTCGACTAACGGAGGATGAAAAAAAATTAGCCGTTGAAATGTACAAAAATATGGTGAAGCCAAAAGCCATTTTGCACACTATAAAACAAAACGATCCATCTAATAGTACAACAATTAAAACTATATATAACGTTCTTTCTAGGCACAAGAAAATGGATAGAGCAGGTCGTTCTCAAATACAATATCTCTTAAGCAAGCTTAAGGATAAAAATTACTTCGAATGGCATCGTAATACTTTAGATGGAAGTGATGTAATTACTGATATATTTTGGGCTCATCCTACGAGTATAGATTTGCTAAGAACATTTCCACATCTTCTTGTTATGGATTGTACTTACAAAACAAACAAATATAGAATGCCGTTGCTGGAGATTGTTGGTGTCACATCAACTAATAAAACCTTTTGCGTTGCTATTGCATATCTCGTATCTGAACGTGAAAATTACTATCTTTGGGCCTTAACTCGTCTTCAATTGGTAATGATTGATTGTGATATAAAAATGCCAAGTGTCATTGTCACGGATAGAAAGATAGCATTGATTAATGCCATTAACATTGTTTTTCCCCAAGCAGCTCATATCCTATGCAAGTGGCATATCGAAAAAAATATTCTTTCTTTTATTCAAAGAAGAGTTACGGGTATGAAAAAAGAAGGAAAAAAACAATTTTTTCAAGATTGGGCCAATTTATGTGAGTCTGGGAATATTGAGCAATATAATAATGATCTACAAGATTTGCATTTCAAGTACGGTGAGTACCCAAAGTTAATAAAATACATTACTGAAAATTGGCTTGAGACATGGAAAGATCGATTAGTCCATGCTTGGATTGACAATTTTATGCACTTTGGCAACTACACATCAAATAGGTAAGACACTTGATTTTATATTTATTTAATTATTTTGGAATTTTTTATAACAATAATTTAATATTTATTTTCTTCTAGAGCCGAGGCCACACATGCTAAATTGAAAAAACATTTATCCACAAGTCAATGCAACTTTGAAAGAGCATGGGAGAGTTTGCATTCACTACTTGAACTATCTTTTACCGAACTAAAAGCTTCATTTGAAACAAGCCTATTAAAAGTAGCTCATGTTTATCATAAAAAAGAATTTAAAAATCTACGTGGTGTAGTTTCACTTGCGGCTTTGGAGCTAATTCATTCCAAGCTTCTACAGGTAACTCTTATGAAATTATAGATGATGACTTATGCGGATGTGTCATTCGTAAGACGCACGGACTTCCATGCTTTCATGCGTTAGCAAAAGTCGGTCGAAATGTTGAAATACCTTTGGACTTGATTCATATTCATTGGACTAGATTGCATATTATAAAAATGGAAGAGAAAAGAGATTTTAATATGAAGAAAAAGCTTGAAGAAACGCTAAATGAAGTTATGAAATTGGAATTACCGCATAAAATGCAAGTCTATAAGAAAATAAAAGAGATTATTTATCCACAAACATCAACTCTTGCATCTCCGGTTAGCAAAGTCAAAACCCGTGGAAGGTCTCATAAAAAAATTGATACTTCGACAAAAAGGTTACCTTCCGCATTTGAACTTGGTGAATGTGCTTCAACCCAATGTAGCATAGCTAAGAAACAAAAAGTTGATCCTTGTATTTCGGTACAAAAAGAAAAACTGATTGTTCGTAGACCTAAAAATATAAATTTAGGTGTGTATGAAAATTGCATACCAAAAGAGTGGAAGCCATACATTGAAGGAATTGTAGACGTGGATATGGATGGTAATTGTGGATTTAGATGTGTTGCTTCTTTTTTAAGAGTAGGAGAAGATCGATGGTGGCAAGTCCGTAAGGAATTAATGGAAGAACTTGAACAACATCAAGAGATGTATGAACAAGTGTTTATTGAAAAAGGTAGAACCACCTATTTGTTAAATGTGCTTAATCACGAATTTGGCGGTGCCGAACCAAGTAAGTGGATGATTATGCCCGAGATTGGGTAAATAATAGCTACGAAATATAATATTGTCGTTTTTAGTATCAGTGACAGGTTGAGTTTGACTATACCACCTTTAAGAGGAAAAATTCCATCTCAATTGTATCGTCGTGAACTAGGGATTATTCACGTAAACAATCACCATTTTGTCCAGGTTTTATGCATTAATCATTTTATTTCCAACAAATAGATGAAGGATTTACAATTACAATGAATTTTTTTTATTTGTATAGGCCGTCTTACAAACGAACCATCCGGTACCACCAGTATACATCAGTTGGTTTAATAATCGCCATGTTGAAGCGGAACAATGGGAGCATATATTACGAGCTAGAAGAGAAGAATGGAAGATGATGGAAGATTATGAAAATATGGCTACGTGGGAAAATTGTGACCATGTTATTCTAAGTTAAAATGTAGTTTGAAAACAAAAATGTTGAAATAGTAAAAATGTTTGAAAACAAAATTGTGACCATGTACTTTGAATTGAAATAGTTGTTGTGAAATTGTTGTTGTGAAAATTGCTTCTGTACCTGTTATAACTTGTTGATTGCAGTACAACGCACGTGGTATACAAAGAAGTCGCGTCAGCAGACTATGTTAACAATAAATAAACTAACGCCTGAACCGGACGAGATCTTTGGAAAATATAAAGGTCGAGGTAAACGTTAAATACATGTTACCCTCGTTGTATGCAGGGTGTTCAAAATCAACAGAACCCGAGAGTTTTCCACATCAAAAAATAGCTAATGAACGACATTAACATTTATTTTACGTCAAACAGAGACGTGGCTAGCACAGGTATACCGTATGGAGCGAACGTTGTAGTTTATATTGACCACGTCTGTCCCTGACGATGAAGTTTGGCAAATATCGTTCATACTTAACGTTATCTTTATGTAAGTCCCGTTCCTTACAGGGTATTGACAACAAATGTTTCACCCGAGAGTTGTTTAAAGCAACCATGAAAATTCGAACGAGTATTGCATGCAATCAACGTCCATTATTGACGTGGTCAACTATAGAGGCAACGTTTGCGGTTGACGATATATAAAGGTTATTTTAGCTCACGCTGAACGTTATTAGCACATTATCCTCGTTCTATACAGGGTCAAGAACTTTAAGCCTTACCCGAGAGTTTGAAGAACCAGATCACTACATTATAACAAACAAACTGAAATAAGCATACTGAATTCATTAACTACAAGAAGTACATTAACCATCCATACTAAATCCATGATGGTGAAATAGCAAACTGAATACAAGAAGTACAAACATTAGCTCACGATGATCAGTTGAAATAGCAAACTGAAATAAGCAAACTGAATTCATTAACAACAAGAAGTACAATAAGCAATCTGAAATAAGCAAACTGAATCCATGATCAGTTGAAATAAGCAAACTGAAATAACAAACATGAAAATTAATCAACCATGTAGGCACATTATAACAAAGAAGAAGTACATTAACTACAAGAAGTACATTAACCATCCATATAGTACAAAATAACCATCCACTTAAACAACAAAAAGAGTTGAAATTGTTCCACAACAAGAAGTACATTAACTGAAAATCACTAACTAAAACTAATCATCCTTTTTAACAAAACGGGCACAAATCTTTTTAGCTTTAGTAAGGGCTTTGCGGATTCTACCAAGATGAGGCAAACGTGAAGTCTCCGGTTGTGATGAAGCCAATGTTATGCCTTCACTAATCACATCATTAAGCTCTTCATAGCTCTGCAGTGGAAATCGATAATAAGTTATTATTGTAAAATCAGATATAAAATAATAGTATATTGAACTTTTACCGTGTATAAATGATCGTACGAAGGTCGATTGCTACGGTGAATAATTTGTTCATTAACCGGATGAACTTTTAACACGGTGCGCGGGTAATACCAATCAAAATAATCACTTGTCACCGTTTCAGTGGATTCACGCAGAAGAATGAAATGATATTGTGCACTAACAACATGATTTAGCCACTCATTCCAAATATTTTCCACAAACTCATAAAGCACTTTATACGTTGAAGCCGTAGCACCGCGATGAGTGTTTTTACTAGTTGATTGAATGATAGGCCGCAGAATGTTTTGAACCCTACCAAATTGCCGCAAAACCCGGGTGGGGTGATATGGTTCTACCACATTTAAGCATAATAAACAACTAGAATACCAAGCAATTTGCGAAAAAGGATGGAATTGTCTTGCATGCATGTAAGGGTCAAAGACTACCTACATGAATTTGTAAAAAAAAATGCAGTTATTATAACTTGAATTAAAAAAAAAATCAAATGATTCAAGCCTAATTTGTAAAAAAAAAAATTTCAAAAATTCAACTGATTCAAACCTCATGTTCTTGAATGTTATCAAGATACAGCCTAAGTTCCTTATGAGATGCACGATAATCGTTTGCTGGATCCCAACGGGCCGCTCTTGGTGAATTTTCATTATACATTTTGGTTGATGGATGCAGATGTACGAAATGTTCATATATCCATGATTCCAACAATCCGAGAAAACCAGCAACTTGTTTCACTTCAATTCTACTCGCAAGACCTAGCTGCCTATATAGCCAACATAGAGTTGCCGAACCCCAAGAATAATTACGAACTTCATCCAAATTACCAATCTGGTTCAAATAATGTACGAACACATGAGCCTTACTTTTATCAACAAATAACGTATTGCCCACTAAATACAGTAGATATGCACGAGCAGCTTGTTTAATTTTTTCTTCTTCCCAATCATCGCAGACTCCATCAAAAATTTCGTACAATTTAGTATAAAGCAATTTGTATCCAACACTGTCCTTCATGATATTTGTGACGCCCCACCTCTATACCCACGCTAGCCAAGAACACTCCGGAGTAGTGCTGTCAACTAGCACGGAGAATAAGGCTGTTGAGGAGCGACCATCCATGTAATTGTTTATCACACGGTGGCTATAAATAATCTTCGGAAACAAACATAGAAATAATCATATCACAAATCAGTCACAGATATCCATATCACAAAGGCGGAAGAAGATATGAATATATAACTAACACATGAAAGTGTACATCAGAGTAGTGGTCATTAAGATTCACGATAATACAAAAGAATAGCAACACATGCTATACAAAAGAATACAACTATGAGTCTATATCTCAAGTGTATACAACAAAAACTGCTAATCTAAACAGTTAGCCAAAAGTCAGAGTGATGAATCCCTGGGAAGGAGTCAAGCAGAAGCACCTGTAACATCTCGGTCTGACCCGAGTATTATTTAAGAAAATAATAAACGGATCAGTCTAGCTATAAATATCAGATGACATGATATAACATAAAAGATATGGCATAAACATAAACATTCATAACGACATACCACTATAAGTATGTAAATAATGATCAACAGAAGATCAATCAATAAGAGATAATCAATATCACAAGAATCTTCTCAAAGATTCGAAGAGGGCATCATACCCTAAACTTGTACTCATAACAAGTCAATGACATAAATTCCAGAAATCAACACGAGAAATCCAGAAATCATAAAAAGGGAAAGAGGCCTATCACATGACGGTCCGAAGACCATGGGGAGCTACCCCGCATGTGTGAATGGAATCACACAGATTGAGGTCAAGACTAACCAAAAAGCAGAAAGGTATGTGTGAATGGAATCACACAAGTGGTGTCTAGTCTAACCTTGCAATGAAAGAGACATCGCGCAATTGCTAGTCTAATTCATAAAGCGATCATCAAGATCAACGAGAAGTGTCAATTACACTAAGCTAGTAAATATAGAAGTTTAGCTTCATGCCCATAACCGCTTGCTTAACTTAAATATTTACGAACAAACTGTAAATCTTCACTAATAAAATTGTCACAAGAGGTTCAATCGAACAAGTCCAAGAATTAACCGACGAAGTGAACGCAAGCGTTTCATACCACTTGTTTTACTAAGTCGTTTAATTAGATTTCTCATCCGAGTGAGGTAAAGGCTTGTATATACTAATAGATTAGAAAACGGTTTAAGAAAAGAGCTTTGTTATTAAAAATAGAGTTGAAATTGTTTGTTAAAAGAGTTTTGATATTTACTACTAGTATTGAAACCTTTATATTATAAAGTGACAAAACACAGAAGCAATTGTAGAAACAATCAGTCACAAAAATCGCATACGGAGATGTGAATAAAATACAAGGAAATCAGCTCAATGTTTTTCAGATAAGATCCCCTACGGAGGGGGGGTCCAGGGGGGGTGGCAACCCCCCAAGGTGGGGGTGCGGGGGCAACGCCACCGCTTACGGGGTTCGACCTGCCCGGTCAGGTCGCGGGGGTTCAGGGGGCAGCGCCCCCGGCGGGGTGCGGGGCAACGCCCCGACCAAAACGGTACGACCTAGTGAAGACAAAATGAGGTCTAACGACCTAAGGGGAATAGGGTCGAGCGACCTAAGGGTTGCGACCTAGGAGTCCAAGGGGTCAAGCGACCTATCGGGATAAGGTCCAACGACCTACGAGTCAAAGGTCCAACGACCTATAGGGTTATAATGTCATGTGACCTATCGGTTTATAAGGTCATGCGACCTAACGAGCTATGGCCAAACGACCTAGTAATGGTAGTAGGGTTGAGCGACCTAAAGGTTTAACCGGTCAAGCGACCTAAGAAAGGTAAGGTCTAACGACCTAACGCTCGCGACCTAACGGTCTAAAGGCCATGCGACCTAGAGGAAAACAAGGTCAAGCGACCTAAAACGTCGCGACCTAACGACCAAAAACGTCGCGACCTAGCGACCTAAAAATGGAAGGCAAGGCCAAGCGACCTAACGAAGAGGGGGTGAGCGACCTATGGTCATAAACGAGGTCGAGCGACCTATAGAGGCATAGGATGCAGCGACCTAAAACATCGCGACCTAGCGACCTAAAGGTTTAACCGGTCAAGCGACCTAAGGAAGGTAAGGTCTAACGACCTAACGCTCGCGACCTAACGGTCTAAAGGCCATGCGACCTAGAGGAAAACAAGGTCAAGCGACCTAAAACGTCGCGACCTAACGACCAAAAACGTCGCGACCTAGCGACCTAAAAATGGAAGGCAAGGCCAAGCGACCTAACGAAGAGGGGGTGAGCGACCTATGGTCATAAACGAGGTCGAGCGACCTATAGAGGCATAGGATGCAGCGACCTAAAACATCGCGACCTAGCGACCTAAAGGTTTAACCGGTCAAGCGACCTAAGGAAGGTAAGGTCTAACGACCTAACGCTCGCGACCTAACGGTCTAAAGGCCATGCGACCTAGAGGAAAACAAGGTCAAGCGACCTAAAACGTCGCGACCTAACGACCAAAAACGTCGCGACCTAGCGACCTAAAAATGGAAGGCAAGGCCAAGCGACCTAACGAAGAGGGGGTGAGCGACCTATGGTCATAAACGAGGTCGAGCGACCTATAGAGGCATAGGATGCAGCGACCTAAAACATCGCGACCTAGCGACCTAAAGGTTTAACCGGTCAAGCGACCTAAGGAAGGTAAGGTCTAACGACCTAACGCTCGCGACCTAACGGTCTAAAGGCCATGCGACCTAGAGGAAAACAAGGTCAAGCGACCTAAAACGTCGCGACCTAACGACCAAAAACGTCGCGACCTAGCGACCTAAAAATGGAAGGCAAGGCCAAGCGACCTAACGAAGAGGGGGTGAGCGACCTATGGTCATAAACGAGGTCGAGCGACCTATAGAGGCATAGGATGCAGCGACCTAAAACATCGCGACCTAGCGACCTAAAGGTTTAACCGGTCAAGCGACCTAAGGAAGGTAAGGTCTAACGACCTAACGCTCGCGACCTAACGGTCTAAAGGCCATGCGACCTAGAGGAAAACAAGGTCAAGCGACCTAAAACGTCGCGACCTAACGACCAAAAACGTCGCGACCTAGCGACCTAAAAATGGAAGGCAAGGCCAAGCGACCTAACGAAGAGGGGGTGAGCGACCTATGGTCATAAATGAGGTCGAGCGACCTATAGAGGCATAGGATGCAGCGACCTAAAACATCGCGACCTAGCGACCTAAAGGTTTAACCGGTCAAGCGACCTAAGGAAGGTAAGGTCTAACGACCTAACGCTCGCGACCTAACGGTCTAAAGGCCATGCGACCTAGAGGAAAACAAGGTCAAGCGACCTAAAACGTCGCGACCTAACGACCAAAAACGTCGCGACCTAGCGACCTAAAAATGGAAGGCAAGGCCAAGCGACCTAACGAAGAGGGGGTGAGCGACCTATGGTCATAAACGAGGTCGAACGACCTATAGAGGCATAGGATGCAGCGACCTAAAACATCGCGACCTAGCGACCTAAAGGTTTAACCGGTCAAGCGACCTAAGGAAGGTAAGGTCTAACGACCTAACGCTCGCGACCTAACGGTCTAAAGGCCATGCGACCTAGAGGAAAACAAGGTCAAGCGACCTAAAACGTCGCGACCTAACGACCAAAAACATCGCGACCTAGCGACCTAAAAATGGAAGGCAAGGCCAAGCGACCTAACGAAGAGGGGGTGAGCGACCTATGGTCATAAACGAGGTCGAGCGACCTATAGAGGCATAGGATGCAGCGACCTAAAACATCGCGACCTAGCGACCTAAGGGGATAAGGGCCGAGCGACCTAACATTCGAACGACCTACGACCTAAGGGGATAAGGGCCGAGCGACCTAACATTCGAACGACCTACAACCTAAGGAGCTTGCGACCTAAAGCCCAACGACCCACGACCTAATTCCAAAGCGCCGAGCGACCTAACGTTATAGGCCATTTTAGGTCGGAAACGAGCTATTCGAAGGCCGAGACTTTTCCACACGAACGACCTAAGGGTTAGGTCGCGAACGACCTAAGGGTTAGGTCGCGAGCGACCTAACTCCGAACACACGAAAATGGCCAGAACGACCTAAGTGCAGAAAATTCACCAAAACGCTAAAAATTGGAGTTTTTCGCCAATCCAATCCAAACCAAATGCAAATGTGCATGCAAAAGTTATAGGGAATCATTCCCAACAGTCCAATATAGTTATAGACTAGATTTGTGAGATAAAAATCTCACCTTTGCACTAAAGTTTATGAAGATGAAGCTTGAAAGCAAGGAGAAGCAATCCAAAGCTTGAATCCAATATCTTCTACTTGAATTTGGAGTTGAATGTTGGATTTGCAATTGAATTTGAGCTTGGAGTTTTAATTTCCCATTCTCTTCACCATTAATGCCAAAGCTTGAGTTAGTTAGGAAATTTATGAAGAGTGAGGAGAAGAGGGTTGGAACTTGGGCTTAATAGGCTAAACTAACCCAAAGTCCAAAGCGGAAAAAGTTAGTGAAATTGCTATAACTCCAAACCTATCGATGTTTATACTTAAAAAATTGTAAACGACATTTCGAACTCAATGGAAGTGGTCTCGAGTCCTATTTTGACCGTTTGCAAAAAGTAGCTTTTCGGACCAAAACCCGATTAACGAGTTAATATTTAAATAAAATATTTAAATACAAACTCGATAAATATGCGGGTTGTTACAATATTTTTTGCTTCAATATCACTTATCCCCAAATTATTGACAACCAAATTAGTAATATCACTTCGGGAATAATTATGTGTTTGTATTGGTAATCCTTCAACTGGAATATGTAGTAGGGAGGCAACATCGTCTAATGTTATAGTCATCTCACCGAATGGTAGGTGAAATGTATTTGATTCCGGATGCCAACGCTCAACAAAACAAGATATAAGTACTTTATTTACCGAGCTATAACATGTCTCTACTAGAGAAAATAATCCGGAAGATTCCACATATCCTTTAAAAATTGTTGCATCGCTTGGTATTTTCCAATTTAAAATCTTTGTACCATGGTTTACACATAATAGAGTGTCTCGTTCCTAAAGGACAACGTAACAGTATATTACGCTATTGTGATATATAATTTATTTAATATAATATTGTAAGACATACCTTGCCATTTCGTATCAATGAAGCAACGTGGGTATCGTAGCTGCAAATCACATCGGTTATTCTGGTTCCACCGGAAGATGTATTTTGTGTGCCACTAGAACCACCGATATCTTCATGCGTAAGATGCTCTTCAACATGTTGTGAAGGTTTCTGTTGAACAGGCTGTGAAGGTTGTTCTTCTAAATTTTGCTCTTGAACAACATGCTCAACAATTCGCTCTTGAATATCATGCTCATCTCGATTTTGTTCCTCTGTTTGAGTTGTAGTGTCTGGATTTCTCGCTTTCACGCGTCGATTTCTTTCGGAAGCCGTTAGGGGATTGCGTGTTGGTTTTTTTGAATTTTCTGCAACAACAAAACAAATTTTAAATCCATATGTACACCATGATGCAAACTGTTTTATATACGACTTATAAACTTCAAAAAAAAAAAGACGTTAAAAACCATGGCTGCGAAATTTTCAAAAATTGAACTGTTGTTTTACCATGAAGTTACAAATTACTGGAAACTAAAAGAAGAAAAATAAACACAGTGACACCTAAATTTGGTTTACAAAGTAACCCATATCAAAAAAATCTTCGCAAATGTTAATGTCAGTAATGTTAGTGACACCTAAATTTGGTTTAGCACCAACACTTGTGAAGACTCAACAGACCATATCAAATGTGGCAGAATTTCAAACTGCACAAATGATAATGTCAGTAATACCATGTAATGCAATGCAAATAAAATGCAAATTTTTCATTAAGCTTTGGTCGAGATAATGGAGGAAAAGTAGAGATATGAATTTTGACCAATTCGACCTACGAAATGCAATTAGAATTCACCATTCGACCATAGATGAAACGACACGAACGAGGTTGCTTAATCAACCTCGTCCGGTCATAACGTGGGCGTTAACAACACAACGTTATACTCACACGAGGTTGATTAAGCAATCTCGTTCCTGTCGTTTCATCTACGGTCAAATGGTGAATTCGAATGCAGAAACCGAAAGCAACAACATCGAATCCTTAATTCGAGTACAGAAATCATACCGTGCATATGCTTGCTCCTTCGTTCTTTCTCCATGGCGCGACGACGACTGCAAAAGCGACGGCGACTGCGGCGGCGACTCCTTCGAGCTGTGTTTTAATCGGCTTGGTTGAAGGTTAATTAGGGTTTTGATTGGCAAATAGGGTATTAATGGAATTGCACGGGGTGGGAAGAGAAATTAATGGGGTGGATTTTTTTTTTTAAATATGGGGTGGGAAGGGAAAATGACGGGGTGACAATAGACCAGGCCAATGGAAATAAACGGTTTTTGCAATCCTAATCAAACATCTCGTTCCAGAGTCAAAAATATTGCTTTACTTTAGAAAAAATACGGATAGAAAACGAAGTCCAAAATCGAGAAAAATTCTCAATCCACAAACATGTTTGTTCACAATTCTGGAAAATTCAAGCTTGTTTCGCGAATTCCCAGTAAAAATCGATTGCGGCGTGGTGATTTTGTTCGATTGAAGCGTGAGGAGATTGTCGAATTTGGTGGATGTGGTCGATTTGGTGAAACTGCGGGCAAGAGGTGGCCATAGCTGATGTTTATGGATGGACTGACGACGACTTGGGAACGCAGTGTTCGGTGGACTGGCGATTTGGTTTCGACTGCGATTTGGATTGGTGTTTGATTTGGGTAGTTCCGCGACGATGTTGCTTTTCGAGGTGGGTGACGTTTGGAATTTTCGAGGAGGAGTTCGTGGCAGTAGGTGTTTCGGCTTTGTGGGTTGATGGTGTGTGAGGCTGCCGAAGTTGCGGAAAATTTGCAGGTTGATCGAGCTTGGTTGCTTGAAGCAGTTTGTTCGTCAGAGGAGAAGGTGTTTTGCCACTGGTGGTGGTCGAATTGCAGGGGGTAAGTTTGAATTGAAGTGGCTGTTGCAAGTGGCAGTTGTGTCGGGGGAAGGCTGTCAGTCAACAAGTTAAGGCCGTAGATGAATGAAGGCAACGGTAGTGAGGAGTGGATGGTCAGGTGGACAGTGAGGTTGTGGTATGATGTTTCAGTTGCAGTGTGACATGGGAAGGCGCTGATGTAACATAGATATGGTTTGTTTGATGGTCTGAAGTGAGGTTGGAGAAGTAATGAGAAGTGACTGTGGGGATGAAGCTGTTGATGACAGTTTGGTGTTGGAGAAGTAATGAGAAGTGAGGTTGTATTGGTATGTGACAGTTTGGTGTTGGAAGTTTAGTGAAAATTGAAGTTGTTGATGCTTGTGGTAGATGAATTGGTGGTTTTGATATATGGTGTGGCTGTTGTTAAGGTTGACAGGGAAGATGTTTGTGGTATTGGTGAGGCAAGTTAGGTAATAGCAAAGGGTAGATGAGGCAGTGGAAATGAGAAATGCACTGTTGTATTGCTGATAGATGTAGAACAATAGGATGTTGGTTTGTGCACTATTGTGAGGATATGTTGTGGTGGTGTTATCAGCAGTTTTGAAGGCAGAGAATGGGAATGATGAGGGGTAGTGTGTGTATGATATGCACTGCGAAGTGCGTATGGTCAGAGGTGAGTATGGAGGAGCAGTAAAAATAGCGTTGACAGTGTATATGGTTGTGAAAGAGTGCTGGAAAACGAGTTGTTGGCAGGGATGGCAGTTGTGAAATGTTATGCTGTGATGTTGCAGGGTGTTGGTTTGAAGTTGTTGTGGAGGAGTATGTTGATCAATTGTATGAGTAGAGATGAGGCACAGGCTTGATGGTTGAAAGCAAGCAATGGTGAATAACTGTGGTAGGTAGCAATTGTTTTGAGGAGCTGCTGTGATGAAGTTTGTGGGTGGATGTGGGGTACTGTTGTGATTGTGGTTTGATTTGCTTGTCAGGTGGGTTGAAGCAATTTTAGCAGTTGGAAGTCCAGGTGATGGTGAAATTGGTCAGGGAAGTTTGGGAAGCAACAAGCAAGGTTGTTGATATGCAGAAAGGTGCACGGCGCAACAGTGCACTGTTATATGCACAGATTTTTTTTCTTTTTTTCTTTTTGCAAATGTAAATGAAAGGAGAAAATGAAATGTAAAAAAAATGCGAATGCAATAATTTTTTTCTTTTGAAATTGTGTGCCTCTTTTTTTTTAAATATACAAATGCAAAAACAAATAGAAAATAAGAAACAAGCACACGAACACAAGGCACACAAAAATTGAAGTGCAAACAAACACACACAAAATCAAACAAAAATAATTCGAAAAATAGAAATTAAAAATCGAAGCAACTTCTCGGCAACGGCGTCAAAAACTTGTTTAACGACAAATTTTCTATTGAGTTAGAAAACCGTCGAGAAATTTTAAAATAAAAATAACCGCAAGCGCACGGTGTACTATCGTAGTACGTCGCGAATACGGGTCGATCCATAGGGAATTGTATATTTTAAAATTCTTCAATCAAATTAAACCAAAGTTGAAAGTGATTAGCTAGAAAATGTAAGAAAAATGACAAAAAGAAAGCGATAAAAAATATGAGAATAAATGACAATTTAGAGATAATTCTACTCTCTCTATCATATAGTTCAACAAAATATGAAATTATTAAATCTCTTTTTTGGTCATAAATGAGTTTAAATGATGTGTTTATCATAAGTATGACTCATTTGTGCTATTAATTAGTTCAACATAAGCCATCAAACTATAACACAACCTTTAAACCACTTTTAATTCTCATGAAAAATAACAAGAAGTTGAAAATGAAATCTATTTTAAGCATGACCTATTAACTATTGATTAAAAATATAGACCATCAAATTTTGATTTACTTGCACTTCATTGCCATAATCATATGTAAATGAAGAGGCAATTTGTGATTCATATGACTAAGCATAACATATTTGTTTTAAACAACATAGGCTATCAAACTCAATACCAAACGCAAAATTACATAAACATCAAATTTCCATCAAGCACAAAAAGAGAACAAAGATTATCAAATTATGTTGAAGCTACATGATTAGAGAGCTTCATTACCCCTAAGTTGAAGGGGTTTAGCCTCTCATATTTGTTATCAAATCAACAAATATAGCTTGCAACATGAAACAAAAAGGAAAGGAAAATGAAAGCTAAATAAACAAGAAATAAAACTATTCTAGTTACATTAAAATCAAACTACACTACTAGCATGAAAGGAAGTAAACAAGAAAAGAAAGGAGCAATGTATTAAAGTTGCATAAAAAAATAACTTACATGAAAGAAATGGCTAAGTAGCCATGAAAAGAAAAGAGAAGCTTTCTTTTATTTCTAAGCTAAAAACTAAAACTAAAAGGAAGAGGGTTACATGAAACATAAGGGGTATTTATACAAGTTAGAAACCCTACTACATATTTTTGGGAATGCTCAAAATGCCGTTGAGAAAGTGTGGAGGCCAATTAATCATTAGCTTCTACTAATCATCATTTGAGTGTACATTAAGCCATTAATTTTATAAGCATGTGCATTAGCCTCTAATTTGTATATTAAGGTAGGTGGGTAGGTGGGGTCCTCCGTGATCATGGCTTTGAATTATTTTCATCTCCATTCCTTTGTATTCACTCTTGTGCATGTATATCTTCATGAAACCACATGTAATTTCCATCCAATTTTCCTATAAAATAACATAGAAATTTCAAATTAATTTTTCTCAAATTAATATATGCACAAAAATGACCATTTTGCCCTTGGATGAAGATAATATGTGACGATTTGAAATAATTTGAATTTTTGGTTTAAACAAGTTAAAATATCCGATATGATCATTTATTTAATTTAAATATATTAAATATGGTGGTAAAAATATGCACATTTATGTGCACATCATTATTCACTTATATTACACTTAATTAGTAGCATTTCAACTACTAACTTCAGTTTATTACAATTTATAATATCAGAATTCCTATTTATAAAAGTAAGTCTATTCAACACTTTCATTTTCTGAAGTTTACTTGCATAATCTTCTATTACATATCTTATTTAACATTACAACTTTTAATATTTGGTAAGTTATATATATATATATATATATATATATATATATATATATATATATATATATATATGTCTTTTAGAATGCAACTGAATATTACCCAAATTTCTCTTATTTATTTAGTTAACAAAAATGTTCAATAGTTACTATTTCTTAATTTCATTTCTTTTTATTTATATCTTACAAATTTTCAATTTCTTATTATTATTATTTTCATTTTAGAAGCTTCCAATTATTAATGTAGTCAAGATACCATTCATTACAATAATTTCAATTTCTAATTTATAGAAACTTAAGAATTAAACAACTGGGTTTTATTTCAACACTTTTAAAATAACACACACATATATATACACTCATAACTTATATATCAAATCATATTTAGGAAAATTATGTTTGTTATCAAACAAAAGTGCAGTAAAACTACTACAGCAGCCTTCCTACTTTGAAACTCGAAAATGAATGTCGATGATGCATGCACTCATCACCGAAATTATTTTCCAACGACACAGAGGGGAGTACATGCTTATTTCCTTCCAAAAATTATTTTAAAACATTTTTAAGATCATCTTGAAATAATTTTATTTGAAATACTTCCAAATATATTAATATTATCTTCCAAAATCTTTCGAAAGAAATTTTCAAAAAAAATCCTGGAATTTAGGTTCTCAAATTTCAATTTATATTCATTTTAGTTTAAAATTTATATTTTCAATCAATATTTATATAGAATTTCACTACCTAACAAACAAATATATAACAACCAACTATATCATTTATGAAATTTATTTTTTATATACAAAATATGCAATAGACAAAATTATTTCACTTACCTATATTTTAAAACAATATTGTATCGATCTGTCCTATTAAGTGTTTAAATATACCTATCGATGTCATAGCGTCCTATGCACCAATCAAAATTTATAAATACAAAGCGGAACAAATTAACACAATACAAGACATTTTATAACACTAACAAAAATGCTCTCTTATATATATACACTCAACGACTCATTCTAGGTATCACTACCGTATTTCTAGTGAGTCAGACCCCAAAAAGCTAATGTTATCGCTAAACCAAAGCTCTGATACCAACTGTAACGACCTGCTATTTTGGACAGTTTAAATCGACGATAAACCGCACACATCAGACTCAAACTATACAAAGGGCAGATTGTTATTGGGGTAAATAAGAAAAAGCAGAGAAAGAAAAAAAAATACAGAATCTCGTAGCAGAATGATAAAATTAATATAATAATCAAATAACAGTTCCTGGAGCTGTTTTATAAATACATTTGATTATTCATTACAACACAAAATCAGAGTTATAGAAACAGGAACGAATAAATAATAAATGCAGCGGAACAACATGATGCAGTGGAATGATTATAGTAAATAATAATAGTACAAATCTTTGTCTTCGTCCTTCAGAAAAAAGGTCTTCAACCTCGAAATGCTTAGGCTGACCCAGGTGAGTTGAAAAGACCAAACACTCGAGTCGGACTAAACGATCTTATGTAAGTTAAATCAACGGTAAGTATGAGTGTGATGGCGGCAAAGATGTTTATGGGTTTTTGCATCTCCTATCCAATGTCTAACGTGAGTGCAATAACTTAAGAGATGTTCGGGATTCGCATCTCCTAAGGATCCATTAAACTATCTAATATGTAGTAAAATACGCTATTATAATATGTCAACAGTAAATTAAAAGTACTAAAATAGCGTTAAGGCGTTACCCATGTCCCCCTTAACACATTTTATATATTCCCATTGTCTATACAATACCGTAACTCCTCCGTAAACTGGAGGCTATCAGATGGCACTTCATAGATATGGTACAAAACAAACTCATAGAAGGCGCGATAGGGCATGCGATAAGGCACTAGATGCAATGCCAGTGTAGATATACCAATTGTGTATCTGGACTGGTGGTAATGCATATCAACTACTACCGTCCACCTCGGAACACACTTCCAAATAAAAATCAAGGGGTGGCCACCAAATTATCATAAAGTCATAATATGGTATCGAAGAAATGTGTCCGATCGGAGGCGCGACCTCACTTAGCCCGGCATGGCTCTTGTTTTAGCTACATCAAGCTGACTCACGGGAGTCAGGGCTACGTAAATACCTCAACAGAATCATACACCAAACCATCCTATTTCCCTTTAGGAATCTCCATCACGTGCACAATTGTTAAAGTGGTTTCGGTATTGGCAGAGGGGTATGACAATATCCGATCCCGATCTCTTTAACAACCAAATGTTTATTCCACACCGGATGGTTATTTTACATTTCAAAAGTCAATTCACAATTAATAGTCAAAATATCATTATCTCAAAGCCATATCACTTTCAAAATCATATTTACTTTCTAACTATATTCACTTCAAAATCATATTCACTTTCAAATCATATTCACTTTTGAAATTCATATTCACTTTCATATTATATTTCACATTCAAAAATCATATTTACTCAATATGTAAATTTTAAAGGGTATCAATTCTAAATTACATCTTAAGTTGTATTATCATTAAGGATTTAAATATAAATATTTCAGCTTTACACTGTCTGAAATTTTAGGAAATAGTTTAGATAGTCATGAATAGTTTTACAATAGTTAAAATAGTATGAATAGATTAAAATGGTTTGAATGGTAAAAATAGTTTAAATTGAATTTAATTTAATTTAATTAGACTTAAAATGATTTAAATAGATTTAAATGGTATTGAATAGATTTAAAATAGTTTAAATAGATTTAAAATGGTTTAAATAGATTTAAAGTAGATTAAATAGATTTAAAATGGTTTAAATAGATTTAAAATAGATTTGATAAATGTAATTTGTTTAAAATTGGTAAAATAGATTAAATTGGATTAAATAGGTTATAATAGATTAATATAAATTAAAATAGTCTAAATTGATTAAAATAGATAATTTAATGGAAATAGTTTAAATTAGTTTAAAATAAATTTCAAGGTTATATCCAAACATTTTCAATAATTCAATTCCGATATATTCATTCATATTCGACACTTCAACCTTGAAATTCCAATTTAAATCCTTTGAACAATTCATTTAAACCAATTTCAATTTCAGCATTAACAATTGGATTATTGAAAATAATCCAATTTATATAAATCAAGTTCTATTTCAAAATACCAGTTAACTGAATTCAAAATTTTAAAAATTCAAAAATCATTTAATTTAACAAATCAAGTGTCCGTATATAATTTTCTACCCTAGGGTCAAGTAATACGGATATTTATCATTTCAATCCACAATTTACCATTTTACAGTTATATATCATTTCAAACTGCAATCCCGAATTAATTAAATTTCCATAAAATCACTTGAGTCTATCATTTCAACCCATAATAATTTTTCCCTAATCTATAGATCGTTCAGGTATGTATCATTTCAATCCATAGGGAACTTGCTTTGTGATACAATATATAAATTAAACATAACATCCAATTATCCAATCAACAATGAAATATCCGTTATAATCATCATTTAATTCAACTAATAAATATCAACAATTAACTAATCATCAATAACAGCTATTTAACTGGCAATTTAAATTCAATAATAAATTAAATGGCTATTAAATCCAAAATAAATTCAAATTAATTGAAACGACGATTAAAAATACCAAACAACAATTAATAAATTCCTAGTCACATCATAAATTTAATTTAACTAACATAAGAAATTTTAGAAGTTGTGAGTGGGTTAAAACACTCACTTTTGATTTTAAATCGATTTGAAATTGAAAATAGGGCCTAAATTTGAATAGTATCTGAATTCATCCAAACCAGCGTCAAAATGTCCGAAATTTCGATGAGATCCCAGCGGAATAAACCACGAGTAAATCGGACATCGTATTCAAAAGTTATGTAAATTAGAACATTTGAATATAAAACTAAAATTAAAATAAAACAAAACCACATTATCTCACTGTACATGTCATCATGAGCACGGGTCAAATTTCCAGCTAAATGATCAAACCTGAACCCTAGAAGCCGCCACCGCCCTTCGCAATTTTTTCCACAACCACGCCAAGCTTCAACGCCATCGGTGGACATCGTTGGGTTCGTCGTGTCAGGCCGCCCGTCTAGGAGGCTCGCAACCACCGACAATGCTCCGAGGCGCCTCATGCCGCCCCGATCTCTAGCGACGGTTTCTGGTGAAATCGTTGACCATCATGACACCCTAACCCATTAGAAGCACTCGTCTTTACACCCTCTACGCTCTGGCAACCTCCGATTGACCCAACGACGAAGATCCACCATCGAATCCAATAACCACCTATGAACGGCTGTTGATAAATGGTCGATTTTCGGTCAAACTAGGATCCAAATCGAAAATAAAAGGTTGCTAGGGTTTATAACGGGCTATTTATAGGCAAAACTGAAAATAGAAAGAATGGACCAGATCAATTTGGATTGAACGATAAACGACCGAAAAGCCCATTCTTTCTCTGGAACGAAAATGAGTCATCCCATATATCGAAATAGATGTTTTCAATATTCTTAAATTCAGTGGAATAGGTTTCAATTCCAAATTCCATCGTATGAGGAAGTTAACTTAAAATCAGCTTATTTCAAATTGATTCTAATTGAATTGAATTAAATTGATTTCTAGGCGTTTCAAACCCGTACGATCAAATGACAAGTCCTATCATTACGAAACTTGAAATCCTACAACGAAACTAGTTTCGTCGAAATTCAAGACAGTGGCCAAAATGTCTATTTTCACATTAACTATATAATTTAATATTAAACTATTTAATCACTTTTTAATTCAATATTTAATAATTAACAATTTCCATCATTCCCGATTACTTAGACATTTACAATGATTTAAAGCAAATTTATTCAAATCCAGTGTTGGTTATTATACTAATTACAGTGTTCAATTTCGCTGTAATTAAATCCAATAAATTTCAATTTAAGTTTCCATAAATTGATAAAAATTTGATTTCAGCCCTATTATTCAACCTATCATTACCCCATGTATATATTTGACCTTAGTTTATACTTTATTACATTAATATCCTCAAACTTCACCTTTTATCAAGTTGATTGTAATATTTCAATAACATTGAATTTTGTAAATTTTCATATTAATTATAATTTAAAAATCCTACTTAATTTATTTATCTTGGTTTCATTCATTTATTGTTATCCCACCTTTGGGACAAGGCTGGGATATTAACAGATTGGTTGGAAAGGATGGATATCAGGATTGGAGATCGATTGGAAACAAGGCTATGATCGATGTCGTCAAAATTTGGCCGAGCTCCAATCAAGATGAGATCGATTGGGAACGATGAACAAGGCTAGTTGAGGCTATGTTTCAAATTTCAGATCAATCGGAGTTCGTATGCTCGAGATATTGATGGACCAATATTGGTGAGGGGTGGTTCTAGATCGATATCTTCATATCGATCAAAGATGGATCCAGCAGTTCAGTTCGAATCGATGGTTTTTGTATCGATGTAATATGCATCGATCTAGTTGGACATGGTACAAGTTTAGCAAAATACTTCGTATCGGCCGAAGGGGGGACAGACACGCAGAGAAAATGATGGTCACAAGGAGTCTGGATGAGCAACTCGTATCGATCGAGTGTTGATCGATATGAAGGATATACTCGGAGGATAGATATGAAGATAGAGTTCATGCCGGTCTTGTTCGTATTGATCCATAACAAAAGCTTGGGTCGATATGAACAACATGGTTATGAAAGAAGCAGGTTGAATGGATACGAAGGCATGCGCTTTCAGAGTGCTCAAGGATCGATACATAGAGGACAGTGGCCGATCGATACGAAGAGGATAGTGGCCAATCGATACGAAGAGGGGAATAGGTTGACGGACACGTTGGTTATGGATACGAGATCTATGGATACAAACGAGGCAGCCAACTTACAAACTACAACTTGCATCGATCATAACTCAACATCGACAACTCCAAATGCGAAGAAATTTGGAGAGGAGTTTCCGGATGGACTCGAGAACCTCCACGATCGATCTCAGCCCGAATGGACTACTTTTAGATCGATACGTATTGAACACGCATCGATCCAAAATCACTCTGGATCGATCTGGTGGGCCCACTTTCGCAATAGAAGAGGTATTCTAGGTTTTGGGGCGAATATTTTCAGATCTACACCTATAAATAGGAGCCCTACGGCAACTAAAAAGGGGATCTTCGGTGGCTCAAATGTGGAAACTCTGCCATTTTTGCAATTGATACTAAAGGCTTGTAATTGTAATTACAGTACAAAATCAATAAAAAGGATTGATTCAAAGTGGACGTAGGCTGGATTACCGAACCACTATAAATCTTGTGTTCTTTCATACTTTCTTCCATTTTAATTTTACTGTTTCTTCACTCTTACTCTCTACATTATCTAGATCTGAGATCCGTGTGTGAATATTATGTATCTGTGTGTAAATACTGGTGCTTTCGCGTTGGGGTTTGTGACCAATTTTGGTGCAAACACTTTGGTGTTTTCATTGAGGAGACTAGCACCCACTATATCGGACTCGGAGTTCAGATTTGAAAAGATGAAGGACCAGATCTAAAATGGACCATGGTTAGGAAATCAGCTAGAAAGACATTACCAGATGTTATCCCACCTTTTGGTCAAGACCGGAATAACAATAAATTAGCTGGAAAGGATGGATATCAGGATTGGAGATCGATTGGAAACAAGGCTGTGATCGATATCGTCAAAATTTGGACACGCTCCAATCGAGGTGAAATTGCTAGAAAGTGAAAGGCAAGGCTATGAAAGGCTATGTTTCAAATTTCAAGTCGAACGGAGTTCGTTTGTTCGGGATATTGATGGATGCATGCTCAAGGGCATCTCGTTCGTATCGATGCCTATAAATATGAATAAGATGTTCGCATCGATCACATAGAAAGGTTAAGTGGTTTTTGATTCGATGGCCGTGGACATGGATTGAATAAATAGGCGTCCGATGTTTTGTTCGAATCGAGGTAGTTTCGTATCGATCAAGCCTTGTGATCGATGCGAATTAAGGATACGGAGAAGATTGCCAGGACCGATATGAGCACATTGTTCATATTGATCAAGGAGAAGGGATGGAGCGTAGCAGCTTACTTCGAACAGGTAGACTTCGCATCGATGCATTATGAATCTATTAGATGGATGCATAGGTGTATTTCGTATCGATCGTTGCAGGATTGTTACGAAGGGGAAGCAATGGTTTTAGGACTCTGATTGGAAATGTCGTATCGATCGCTTATGGATCGATGCGAAGAAGGTGCTTGGGAGCGATACGAAGAGAGTAGGTTTCATGGATGCAAAGTAACGGACTCGAATAAATGGGTGCGAAGCACATCTTGGACACGAATGAGGGGCATGCATTATTTCAGGGAAGAAGCATTCAACTCAGCATGAAAATGGGATCAAGCCATGGAAATAGAGCCACGTCACCAACGAGCGTGCACATGGTATCGATACAAGCCAGTATCGATAAGAAATTGATCGATGCAAACTAAAAATCTCAAGAACATCTAATTCGTATCGATCATAACTCAAGATTTACGAGTTCAAATGCCACCAAATTTTCACCGGAGCTTGCATACAACGTGAAGAATGTGCATGCCAAATTTCAACTCGATTGGCTCAAATCTTGATCGATACGAAATTCATTCGTATCGATTATGGATCAAGTCGAAATCACCTAGGATCGATCACGTGGGCCGCTCATGTGCTAGAAGAGGTATCTTTAGATCTGAGCGAGATATTTGCATCCTACGCCTATAAATCGCATCCTAGAGCCTAAAGAAAAGGGACTTTTGGTTCTCCGACGTCCAGACTCTGTTGGAATCACTACTGTACTCAAACTCCATTGTTGTACTCAAAAATTATTGTTGTAATCTGTTGTAACCAGCAAGAAAAGTCAATAAAAGATTAACCTTTAAAGTGGACGTAGGCCGGAAATAGCCGAACCAATATAAATCTAGCATCTCTTTTTATTTTTTTCTGTTTTAAGTTTATTATTCTTCATTTTTCATTCTCTACATTACCTAGTTCTGTGATTTGTGATCATATACTATTGATCTGTGTTCATACACTGGTGCTTTCACGATATTTGGGGTTTGTGACCAGTTTTGGCGCAAACACTTTAGTGCTTTCATTGACAGCAACTAGCACCTGCTATACCAGATTTGGAGTTCAGATTTGAAAGGCTAAAGGATCAGATCAAGAAGGAGCTATGACAAAGCAATCAACAAGGAGACAAAGAGTAGAGAGAAGTCAGCATGAAGGAAGCCAGGAAGCATCTTCAGAAGCAAATCAAACTTCAGCCTTCATCACCAGAGACGAGATGGAAATGATGATGAGAGCTATGCATGAAGAGTTTCTAAAAAATAGTAGGAAATGATGCAGAACCTCCTTAGACAGTTCGAACAGGCAGGGACAGCTAGAGTTGCTGGAGTTTAGATCCACGGAGCTGGAACAGAAGGACCCAATAGGCAATCAGACGGAGCAGCTCAACATGGCGTAGCCCCAAATCAGCACACAACTGCTAATCTGCATGGATTATGCTCGAAAAGGTTCTGGAGAGACCAGGATTCGGCCTAGCACTTAGGCCCCATAATATCTATCGGTTACTATTTCAGGTTGTTGAGTATGGACTATGCTTGGCAAGGTTACGGAGCGACCGGATTCGGCTTAGGACTTAAGCATGGCATTACTCATCGTTCAGGGACATTGAACCAAGGACACCAAGGTGTTCTTCAATAAAGGTTTTCGAGTGTGGCCTACTCTTAGCAAGAACCCGGAAAAGGTTATGGATTCAGATATCAGCCATGAACAGCTAAAGATTTGGGTATGGACCCGGAGTGGTCCCGGATTTGGATATCGACCCGGAGAGGTCCTAGATTCGATTATGGGTATGGATGGATTAGAACTCGGTTGCCAGATCCAAATGGATATGAAATTGTCTAAGGATTTGTTACCGGACTCGAAATCGAACATCGACTCGGAGTAGTCGTGGATTTGGATCAGGATATGGCTGTAGTGCTCGAATAGGATGGCTTGGTAATGGATTGGATTATGAATCAGATGGTATGGCTATGGATGGAATGTGGACTTCAGATGTCGGAATCAGAGCTTTCCAAAACATACCTTCTTGCCACAAGTCATGTTTTGGGTAGCAAATGTTATCCCACCTTTTGGTCAAGGCCGTGATATCAACAGATTGGCTAGAAAGGATGGATATCAGGATTGGAGATCGATTGGAAAGAAGGCTATGATCGATGTTGTCAAAATTTGGCCGAGCTCCGACCAAGACGGGATCGATTGGGAACGATGAAAAAGGCTAGGAGAGGCTACATTTCAAATTTCAGGTCAATCGGAGTTCGTATGATCGAGATATCGTTGGATCAATATTAGTGAGGGATGGTTCTAGATTGATATCTTCGTATCGATCAAAGATGGATCCAACAGTTCAGTTCGAGTCGATGGTTTTCGTATCGATGTAATATGCATCGATATGTTTGGAGACGGTACAATTTTGGCAAAATACTTCGTATCGGACGAAGGAGGGATCGACACGAAGAGCAGAACGATGGTCATAGAGAGTCTGGATGTGCAACTCGTACGATCAAGTGTTGATCGATGCGAAGGATATACTCGGGGGATGGATATGAAGATAGAGTTCACGCCGGTCTTGTTCATGTAGATCCATAACAAAAGCTTGGGTCAATATGAAGAACATGGATACGAAAGAAGCATGTTGAATGGATACGAAGCATGCGCTTTCGGAGTGCCCAAGGATCGATACGAAGAGGACAGTGGCCGATCGATACGGAGAGGACAGTGGCCGATCGATACGAAGAGGACAATGGCCGATTGATACGAAGACGATAATGGATGGTGGATACAAAGAGGGGAAAGGATTGATGGACATGAAAGTGATGGATAGAAGATCAATGGATACGAACGAGGCAGCCAACTAACAGACTACAACTTGCATCAATCATAACTCGACATCAACAACTCCAAATGCGATGAAATTTGGAGAGGAGCTTCCGGATGGACTCGAGAACCTCCATGGTCGATCTCAGGCCGATTGGACTACTTTTGGATCGATACGAATTAAACACGCATCGATCCAAAATCGCTCTGGATCGATCTGGTGGGCCCACTTGCGCAAGAGAATGTTAGTCCTTGAGAAGGATGGTTTTGATGACGACAACCTTAGGACTTATTATAAAATATAAATACTAACGTTATGGTTTAGATATATATGTATATGAAGGATATAAAAATGCAGGTACTAAGAATGAAGACTGTACAGTATAGAGATACATGACTGATGAATTTAAAGATCGAAGATATCAAGATTGAAGACTCATGAGTATCAAGATTATCAAGAGTTCAAGATTTCAATATAAGTAATTTAATTAGAAATTTTGTTAAAACTCCTAGAAAAGCACTGACATCTTAAAATCCATTTTATTCATGGAATGGAATCCACTTTGAGCCCGTTAAAGGGATGGAACCCTAAGTAGGATGGAACCTACGGAAAATCTAGTGGAACATTGTTTTGTATCCGCTAACTTTTATTCAAATGTTTTACAAAATTATATCTTGTTTTCAAAATGATTTCAAAATCTTCCTTTTTAAAATCAAAAACTCCTGGTTCTAAATACTTTTAGCCTCAAAATAATCTTTATTTTCAATATCAAATTATTATTGGTTTTAAACTATCTTTTAATTATAATATATTTAACTTTTAATATTTATGCTTAGATTTAAATATAAAATTATAGTAAAATTTTATATATACCAAAATATTATTCTCTATACTTATTTATGTATTTTAACTACACTTAAGTATATTTATAAAGTTTAAAATAGTTTTAATACAAGACAGAAGTTATTTTCAAAGAAAAAACAAATTTCCAAAAATCACTTAAGCCTGTCGACAACCCCATGGTACCCCTATCGACAAGGTGACATTTTATTTCAAAAGTTTGAATTTCAAAGGAAGTGTCTATTCGTCATATTCTTTCATGAATGGACATGGCTTTTGTCCTATTATAAATAGGGGCTGTTTTAAACGAATTTACATTCATATTTTCTCTGATTTTACTCCTCTTCTTCTTCCACATTTCTTTATATACATTTTTACCATTACTCTACCGAAATTATTATTGAATCTAACTAGATCATCTCTGGTTTGATTCTCTATCACTACCTCAAACAAGATCCCAGTGCTATTCGGATTTATAGACTTCTTTGTAACCAATCGAGCGAGAAAAGATGTGATTGTGGCCTGGAAAATCAATTAAGCGAGAAAAGGTGTGATTGTAGCCTGGAAAATCAATTGGGTGAACTTATTGCCCTTAAAATCAAGTACCTTTACCCAGAAGATTGTGAATCTGGAGTGGTGTACCTCGTGGCCTTGAAATCGAGGGTGTAACTGTAAGAATTGATTTTGAAAGGAAATCTGTACTTGTGTTGCGGGACTGGATGTAGGGTAACTCCGAACCAGTATAAAATTTGGTGTGTTCTTTCCTTTATTGCTTTTACTTTATATCTGCATCTGTGTTTGATTCTGTGATCATATCTGTGTCTGAATATTGCATACATTTGTGTTCAAATTAATAAAAACTCAAAAAGAATTAGTAATTCCTCAAAACACTATTCACCCCCTACTGTTTATTCAAGCCTTAAGATCCGTAATCTGCATTTCTCATAGAGAAGAGGTATTCTAGGTTTTGGGGCAGATATTTTCGGATCTACACCTATAAATAGGAGTCCTACGGCAAATAAAAATGGGATCTTTGGGAGCTCAAACGCGGAAACTCTGCCATTTTTGCAATTAATACTAAAGGCTTGTAATTGTAATTACAGTACAAAAGCAATAAAAAGGATTGATTCAAAGTGGACATAGGCCGGATTGCTGAACCACTATAAATGTTGTGTTCTTTCATGCTTTCTTCTATTTTAACTTTACCGTTTCTTCACTCTTACTCTCTACATTATCTAGACCTGAGATCTATGTGTGAATATTATGGATATGTGTGTAACCACTGGTGCTTTCGCGGCTTTTGGGGTTTGTGACCAATTTTGGCGCATACACTTATTAAATCAATTATTACCTTACTAATAAATTAACATTCCTATTCATTTCATTACATTCACACATTTTAGTTATTGTATTAACTCACATTAATGTAACATTTATTTACATTTCTTCGTAATTGATTTGCAATTTAAATTGGTAACAAATAACAATAGTCACCATTTCTATATTTAATAATATTTGTAAGTTTATTATCCACACAAGTATTATAATTACTATTTCAACACTAATTATATTCAATTACAATTAGTTACATCTTATTGAATTAATATTATATAATTATCAAATTAAATCTACATTAACTGCACTAATTAAATGAACTAATTGAAGTTGATTTCCAAATCAATTTTAACAGGCTAAATAAATAGATAGCATATAGTAATTATTACCATTAACTTTTAGTCACATCAATAATTTATTATTTACACCCAAAGGTTATAATTACTTACATAAAACTGATTTTATTCAGTTACCATAAATTATATATTATTTCATTAATTGATTCAATATTACACTTATTTTCCTATATTTACTTTATAACCAAGTATAATCTTTTAATCATTTCAATTGATTGGAATTTTATTCAAATTGTTAATAATTAACCTAAGTTAACCTTATTGCATTTAGTTATTATTTAATTAATAAATTACAAATTTTTATTTCTTTCAACATTAAATCACAATATCTTATTAAATAATTTTAACCATCGAAAATTACAGGTCATTACAGTTCTTTGATACTATTCTTAACCCATGAATGAAATTTTCAGTATACTATGTATTCCTTAACATGAGTATTCCTTAACATGTAAATATACATACAGACTAGAAATAATTCAACACACAACAATCAAGACGCGGATATAAAAACTCTAGACCTAGTTTTAGTGACACATATTTATGAAGAACAAAATCTTTTCACTCCCATTTTCACCTTTTGATTATATTATTGAATCTCTATCAAGAATGTCCACATCTCAAATTAGAGAAACTGGAAGAAAATCCACTAATG
Source organism: Allium cepa (assembly GCA_030765085.1). Lineage (NCBI taxonomy): Eukaryota > Viridiplantae > Streptophyta > Magnoliopsida > Asparagales > Amaryllidaceae > Allium > Allium cepa. Next base: position 496,507,062 of record CM060944.1, on the reverse strand, counting down.
ATGGATCTTTAAAAGATAACACTATAGAAAAAATGTATGTAAATAGAAATAATATTGTAAAAGGTATTTACAAAAATCAAGAAGCGGATATAACCGAATCAGAAATGAATTTCTCTATTTAACGGATTATATGACTAAAATATTTTTAGCCCTGGCACTCAAGCCAGACAGAGAATTTAATTTGAGTTTAATATCCCAAAATGAGAACCATTTAGGAAATGGTTTTTTGAAATATTTTCAAAAGAAGAATAGAAATATTTTCAAGAAGAATTCTATAGATTCACATCTGAAAGAAATATAATATTTCCCTTCGTTCCTTGGTTCACAGCAAATTATATTGAATAATACTTTTCTGTAATAGAAAGAGATTATAAATTTTCAAATGGAAATCTGCTAAATGGAGTATATCCGCCACAACAATCTTTTCAAATAGAAAAAAATGGTAAGTACTTAAGTTTTAATGCATTTTCGAAAATATTAGAAACAAATAAATGAAATATTTGAACAAAAATTGTGCAAATCTTTATTTAGCTATCACCGGTGAACAAATTACTTCATTACTAACCAAAAAGAAAAATTATTTTCTTCCAATAATAATATAAAACCTACTGTCTCAATTACAACTGACAAAATAAGTGAAGTGATTGCAACTTCAAATCTTCAGCCTCCTTCTAAAATTAAAGGTTTCAAGTTAAAACCAAAATCAGAATTAGAAAAGGCTTTTAAGTTAAGGTCAGAATCTGACTTAGAATAATTTCTGAAAGAAAGAATGGATAATCTCAGATTAAAAACTCTTTAAGAAGAATCTTCTCAACAAAATAATATTAACCAAACAGTTCACGATGAGATAGATAAACTTGAAAAATATGGATGTAAGCCTTCTCAAAAATTATTTTACTACAGGAGACCTTCTGATATGCACGAAATTGTGCATATATTTACATACATATTTTATCTCTTTTTATTTAAATAATCATCATATTTGGGCATTTTAACATGTTTAAAACCAAAATTCAATTATTTCCAACCATCATATTTTCATCTTCATTCAGGGGCAAAACGGTCATTTTTGTGCATGTGTCAATATAAAAATTTTTACTTGACATTTTTTGATAATTTTTATAGGAATTTGGATGCATATGGAAGAGGCTTATATGAAGATATATGCATGCACAAATGAATACAAAGGAAAGAAGAGGGAAATGATTCAAGCCATGAACATGGAGGACCCCACCCACTTACCTAAAAGGACAATTTGGAGCTAATGGACAACTAAGTGGAGGTTAAAGCTTCATGCAAAACAAACGATGGATTAATTAGTGGTTAATGGTTACTTGTTGGCCACACTTCCTAAAGGGCATTTTAGGTATCCCCCTAAAAATAGAATTAGGGTTTTATGCATGTATATATAGCCCTCTTATGTATATGAAACTATCTTCTACTCTTTTATTTTACTTAGGAAATTAAGAGATCAAAGTGTAAGCTCAATGTTCTATGAAATAAAAATGGCTTCCAAGCCTCTTTCTTCTCTCTTTTCTACATGCTTTTCTTTATTTTATTGTTAATGTTTATTTCTATGCTCTCTTTCTCCTTATGTTCATAGCTTAGATTTACATTTATGCAAGTAGTTAGTAGCTAATATCTTTTGTTTTCTTTGCTTATTTTCTATTTTCTTTTCTTTTTAATGTTGAAACTTACTTGTGTTTCTTCAATGCCACAAATGAGTAGCTAAACCCCTTCAATTTAGGGGTGATGAAGCTCTCTAACTTTATGTAATTTCAACATTTTTTATGATTTATGATCTCTTTGTTTATGCTTCATGAATGTGAATTTTGGTGCAAGTTTATACAAGTGGGTTTGATAGCTTATATTGCTTATGTAAATGAGCTATTCTTATTCAACATAAACACAATTTGCATCATCATTTGCTAATCCAATTTTGATTGTGAAATTTAAGTAAAAATGAAATTTGATGATCTATATTACTAGTTACAATAGTAAATAGATCATACTTAAAATAGCTTTTGCTTTGGCTTCATTTTCATGAGAATTATAAGTGGTTTATTTATTGTATTATAGTTTGATGGTTTGAGTTATGTTAATTAATAACATAAACAAACCATACTTATGATAAATACAACAATATTTCACTTAATATCAAAACTAGAGATCTTAAATTGTTTGTTTGTTGATTTAAAAAAATATGAGAGTGCATTTGCCTCTAAATTGTTCTCTAATTTCATAGTTTTTAGTCTCATTTTAATTCTATTTTTTCCTCATTTTATTTCTAGTTAACAATTCCTCCTCCATTTGGTCTAATTTGATTGAATAGAAATTTTAAAATCATCAATTCCCTGCCGATCGACCCGTATTCGCCACGTGCTACATTCGTACACCGTGCACTTGCGGTTATTTTTAAATCTAAATTCGTTCGACGGTTTTCTAAATTCGTACAGGAGACCTTCTCCTATGGATACTTTACCTGAAGAACCAGATTTTATAAGTAATAATAGCTACAGTGGAAAAAGTATATATGAATGGTATATTGACACATTTAGTGAGAAAAATATATTTAATATAGCCCATCGTATGCTAATGTTTAGTACAATTTACAAAAATAATGGTAATAGTGATGTTACTGTTGCATGAATGATAGTCGCTGGTTTTATTGGCCAGCTTAAAGGATGGTGGGATAATTATCTTCATACATCTCATAAAAGTGAAATTTATAACGTGTTAAAACAAGAAGATGCACAAATGGTCCAAAATGATACATATACTTTAATAGTTACTATTCTAGAACATTTTACTTGAAGAGTATCAGATAATAATGAATGTGTTCGCACACTTTTCTAGAATTTAAGATGTAAAACATTAACAGATTTTAGATGGTACAAAGATACATTTTTCAACAGAGTCATGGAATTACTAGAGAGTAATAGCTCTTACTAGAAATCAAAATTTATTGATGGACGCCCGTCCTTATTTGCAGAATGGGTAAGGAATTCTCTAAGAAAAGATAAAATAAATATTCCTTATGAATGTTATAATTATGGTAAACTGATTGGAACATGTATTCAGGAAGGTTTGTCATTACGTAATGAAATAAATTTTAATCATTAAAAAAAATGCCAAAATCCGACCGAAAGAAATCAATTAGGATAGTTTTATAGTCAATTTGGAATGGACGTTCCAAATATTGAATAACCTCATAGAAAAGATAATAAATTTAAGGAATCTTTCCATAAAAAGAAGAAATTCTATTCCAATAAAAAGATAGGGCAAAAAGCTCAAAGAAAAGAGGAAAAGATAAATAAAAACAAAAATAGAATCATCCACTGTTAGAAATGTGGAAAAATTGGACATTATGCTAATAGATGCAAACTAAAAAATAAAATTAATAATTTACAAGCTGATAATGAATTAAAAGAAACATTAGCAAAACTTCTATTAGACTCTAGTTCTGAAAATAATTCAGAAATAGAATCTAAAAATGATTCAGACTATTTGGTTGCTTCTAAAAACTTAAAGTTCTTGACGAGGAATCATTAGAATTTGAAGAAATTTTTTAACCTTGTGGACAGGGAAAACCCTATCTGAACTCAATATTAGGTAGTAAAGATGAAAAGGATGAATTCTATAAAATCCTCTCACAATTTCAAGATTTAAATATAAATGTATTAACTAATAATAATATTAAAGACTTTTTAAAATTAGTTAAAGACCCGAAATTAAGATAAAAAATGATAGATCAAATGGAAGATATTCCAGAAACAAGCACAAATAATGTAACATTAACAGAGACATTTCAATATATTGGTAGTTCTAAAAATCCATATTTTATAAATGAAGTTTATAAACTTTTAAAAGAACGACAAAGAATTGAATATCCTACTACTGTAGAAGATCTTAATAATGAGATCCAAAACCTTAAAAAAGGAAATTCAAATCATAAAAAGCAAAAATAGAAATCTTGATTATAGACTCTCTTTTCTAGAACATTCAAAATAGATTATCCCTATTGAAACAATCAAATAAATTGTTCTCAAGTAAAACTTACAAAACAAGAAGGATTTCTTTCAAAACTAGATATTATAATATCTCAAAATGGTTTATCAAAATAACTCTTTTAATCGATAACGATTTTAAAAAGGAATTAACTGTGCCTATAGATAGTGGTGCAGATATGAATGTAATTCAAGAAGGAATAGTTCCAACTAGGTATTTTCATAAAACCACTAATTCATTAAGTCATGCAGGTGGAGGAAAACATGATATTAAATTTAAATTACCACATGCTTATACATGTAAAAATAAGTCTTGTATTCCTACAAGCTTTTACTAGTAAAACATATTACTAATCAAGTCATACTTGGAACACCATTTATAGATAAAGTTTATCCTATAACAATTATCGATAAAAATGAAATAACAGGTATCTACGAAAATAAGCCTATTATTTTTGAATTTATAACTAAACCTTTTACAAAGGTTTTGCATGAAATAAAAGATCTTTTGACCCAAAAGACTTATCATTTAAATTTTCTAAAATAAGAAGTCATTTCGCTTAATATAGAGGAGAAACACCAAAATTCAAAATTACAAGAGAAAATCAAAATGATTTATAACAAATTTTCTACAGAAATTTATAATGATCATCCAATTCCTTTTGGGATAGAAAGAAGCATATTGTTAATCTTCCATATGAAGAAAATTTTGATGAAAAGAAATTCCCTACTAGAGCAAGACCATGTCAAATGAATTCTGAATATCTTGAATTGTGTAAAAAAGAAATTGAACCATTATTACAAAAGGGTTTAATAAAACCATCTTAATCACCCTGGTCATGTACTGCATTTTATGTAAATAAACATAGTGAAAAAGAAAGAGGGGTGCCTAAATTAGTAATAAATTACAAACCTCTTAATAAGGTTTTAAAGTGGATTAGGCATCCAATTCCTAAATGATTTATTAGACAGGCTATATGACTCTATCATATTTTCTAAGTTTGATTTAAAATCTGGCTATTGGAAGATCCAAATTTCAAACCTAACCAATACAAAACTGCCTTTAATGTCCCAATTAGGCTTTATGAGTGGACAATAATGACATTTTTATTCCATATAGCGAGTTTATCATAGTTTATATTTATGATATTTTAGTATTTTCTAAAGACATTGAAACACATTTTAAACACCTTGTTATTTTTGGAGAAATCATTATTCAAATGTGAGATTTTTAGGCCATAATATTGAAAAAGAAAAAATAATTCCTATAAATGGAAGTATAAAATTTTCCTCAAAAATTTCAGATATTGTTTGTACCAAAATTAGGCACAACACTCTTCTGATGTGTTTGAAGAGATAAAATGAAGAATATAAAAAGAAAAAGAGGAAGATCTAACAAATACACCAATGATAAGCAAGAAAAACACACAGATTTAGAGTGATTATGCGTATGTCCTACGTCCACTATGAAATTATTGACTTTATTGATTTTTTCTAGCTGGTTACAACGAGTTACAACAGTAAAATTCGAGCACAATGATGGTTTCGGCAGAGTATGAACGTGGAAGAGCCAAAAGTCGTTTTTCAGTAGGTCTTGGGCTGCTATTTATATGCATAGGCAGCAAATATCTCGCTCAGGTCTTGGAAGTCCTTTTCTCTCACGTGGGTAGGCCCTCATGATCGATCCCTGATCGTTTAGAGTCGATCCGTGATCGATACGAACACAATTCGTATCGATCAAGATTTAGTCCAATCGAGTCGGGATCGATCATGGACATTCCTGAGGTGGTATGCAAGCTCATATGAAAATTTGGTGGAATTTGGACTTGTAGGTTTTGAGTTATGATCGATGCAAATTTAGATCTGCAAAACACTACTGCCTTCATATCGATATTGTTCATATCGACTGCTTCATATCAATGGTTCTGCACATGATGTAAATTGACACGGCGCTAACCTTTAGGATCGATCCACTTTTTATGCCGAGTGACCGAGTCCTCCACATGACTGTGCTTTTTTTGTATCGATCCAAGACATTCCCTTCATATCGCTTTATAGTGTTCAACATCGCATCGATCCCTGCATTCAACTTCGCATCGATCTCTTACATCTTGCTTCGTATCGATAGTCCCGAGGCCATCTCGTATCGCTCATTGATTGGGGTGTTGATTTCGATCGATCTATGGCCGATCGATATGAATCATCTTTGACAGTGGATAAATACGAAGTGGACTCATATGTTACTACAGATGGATGCAAAGTAGTCGAGTTTGGATGGATACGAAGTGGGACTGCCTACCGATGGATACGAAGTGGAACTTGTCTACCAATCGATACGAATTGGACCGATCCAAACAGAGGCGGAACGATGGATACGAATGAGGTCGATTTTGTTGGTTTTCATAGATCGTAACTTGAGCATACGAACTTCAGTTGACTTGAAATTTGGAACGTTGACTTTCATAGCTTTGATTGTTGTGTCATGTTAATTGTAGCTCGATCTGGACTTGGGAAAAATTTACTAGCATCCATAACGAACCATTATATAACCATTCTTCGAGATGAACTGCTTTTGACTCGCTGTCAATTTCTTGGTGTCGCGGCCTTGCCAAAGGCAGGATAACATTTTCCACCCAAAGTACATCTTGTGATAACGTGACGTGCTTTGAAAAGCTGTAATATTCATTCTGAACAGTTTTATCTGACTTGTTTGAACGATTTGTCTTCTTGTCGAAAGATGTAACCTTTGATTGATCTTCAGTAATATAAATAATGAGTTGTTGACTACGAATTGTTGTACCGTTCACTGTTGTAACTGAGTGTTGAATGATATGAAACTATTGATGGTTGTAATTGTCGTCAAGTGAGAATTCACTTCCTGTGAATTTAAAAATTGGATGTTAGTCTACCATATAAATGCATGTACGTTAACCTGACTCCCGTTAACGTTCATACGTTCACGAGTCGTTGTCAATTTTCTTTTTTGTATCGAATTTCGTATCGATCCTCTCCTGAATCATTGTGAAATTTGAGTTGTAACAATGCTTGATGGTTGTTTTAATCCACTCCTTCGCATCGATCCTCTCCTGGATTGATCTAAGATGTTTGGATGCTGATTTCTTACAGATGGCTATTGATACAAAATAGATCAAGTATAGCATTCTGCGTATCGACCGATATAATAGGTGTGTTGTTGAGTCGATTGATACGAAAATTGCATTTCATATCGATGGAGTGTAGTGGTCCAAATATGACCTTGTTGTGACTTTCATATCGATGGGCTTCACATCAATGGATACGAAAATCCTGCTTTGAACCAATTTTAGTCGATGGTTATGAACAGTTGCGGCTGTAGTTCGATGGTAGACGGATATGAAGCACCATTCATATCGATGGTACGGTATTTCTCTTTACCGGTTAACATAACCGAGATGCGAATCGTTTCCTTAGGTTCGTACCCATATAAATACTTTAAGGACTTAGAAAAAAAAATTCACTTGCCATCATTTTATTTTCTGCCTTCGTATCGATAGAGCACTCAAGAAACAAGAACTGCCTTCGTCCCAAATTGATTTACTCTTCATTCCTTCTAATCGATTGTTCAACTTAGGTAATTAACCAATCCATTCCATTCTAAAATGATGAGGCTCGAGTTTCAATGCCAATTCGTTCAAAGTCGTGGCTGATTCCGACGATGTAGCTACCGGAGTTGGGTCGGAGCAAGTGAGGAAGGAGTAATGGCGTTCAAGCAGCTTGCGAAAGAAGGCTGATTGATGGGAATGAAGAGGTTGCTTCATCGGGAAGTAGCTTGTATCGATTTGGGAACATTGGAAGTTCATATCGATCCGGAAGTGCTGAATGGAAGGGTGAGATTCGTATCGATTGAAAATGGTAGGAGTTCAATCGATCTGGAGTGATCGATATGAAGACTTAGGCCGTGTGATTGATACGAAGCCCTAGCCCTGGTGATTAATAAGAAGACTAGGCCGATGATCGATTCGAAGTCGAAGGTTTTAGATTAATATGATCTTACCTGACCAATACAAAATTGATCATTTGTTGAACGATCCAAGTTTAAACCTTGATGGATACGAATCTTGTGCATACTCGAATCTGACTCCAACGAGCTTCAGCCTCGCGTATCTGGACTTAACTGTTAAACTGCATATTTGACTGCCCTTCGAAGCTCGCCAATGGAACTGTAACTTGATAAAATTTAACAAACTTTAACTTAGATTGGTCTCTAAAGTCTAGATGGCATGGTTATGACGGTCAACGATGTATGTCACTCCAATTGAATTCTGAAGCCTTGTCATTTGAACATTTCCTTTAATTCTGTAATTTTTTTAAGTATTATACTACACTACACAACACATTCATGCATGTGACATCCCGTAAATTTGGGGCAATATCAATTTAATAATTTGTGTAAAAATTAAATTAATTTGATAATAATTTGAATTGATTTAATAATCTTTATTTAAATAAATATTTATCTGATGATTTTTTTTCTTTTTAAAAGCTAATTTAAATTGTTTCTATTTATAATGTATATATGAACATATTTGTATATATTATAAACATAAGCTTTGTTTTATATTTAATAAATAAAGTTATGTTTTCTAATTCTAATATTTCTGAAAATTTGGAAGTTTGATTTAATTTAGTATTAAGCTATTAAATAATCATATGGCTTTAAAATTCTTAAGATTTAAGTTTAATTTGTTTAAAATAATTTAGCTTAAATTTAAATTAAACAAAAGGTTCGTTTGTTTTTAAAATATAGATTGATACAATAAGTAATTTATTAATAAAGGAATAATTTCTTTTATAAATTATTTTAAATTAATAATGAGATATTTTAAACAATATTAATGATGTAATGTCTTAACAAATGGATTTTTAGTACAAATAGGAATTGTTATTTTAAATTTATTTATATATTTATAATTGAATTTTGGAAAGAAAGCTATGATTGAAATTTTAAATAAAAGCTTTCAAAAATGTTTAAGATAAAATAAATTTTATAAATACATAAACATAAGAAAACTATGATATTAACATAAGCAATAAGAATAAATACATAAGTTAAAATTATAACAAATAACTAAAGCAACTTTATATATGTAATAAAGCATAACCAAACAAAAGAAAGAAACATCTACATACCCAAATAGGAAAAATAAAATAATAATGGAAGTAGCTTGTAAATTAAGTATGCATGCAAGAATAGAAAAAAAAAGGAAAAAAAGACAAGTATGCAAAACAAAATAAATATCTTCATTCAAGTCAAATGGAATTAGTCAAAGTATAGAAATAACACCTCACAAAAGATGTATATTATAGTTCACACTAGAGACAATAAAACAAATATCTATAAACAAGTAGCTTCATATACAAGCTAAATCTTGACCTGCAGATTATACACTTACACACATATATCTTTTAGCAGCTGAACATAAATATACTTATGTCAACTAATAGAGAAACCAAGTATTAATTACTATCATTACAGCACATTATTTTGTCAATTCAAGAGTATACAAATCTGTACATCTCAGATACAAAAGTCTGCTATATCAAAAACAAGTAAAACTTGTACATATGGTAACCTATAGCTGTTCAAAAGTTTTCCTATTTATATATCATGTCCTCTTTTATATTTTCATTCGTTCAACTCAACATAGCAAGTTTTTTTTTTCTTTTTATAACTGAAGCTTTGTATAACAACAATACATCAATGCAAACAAGATGAATTTAACAGAAAGATCAAAGCAAAAATATTTTACAACAGTTTCCAGTTTTAAAGTTTAAGCTATTTCAATACCCAAGGTGCTCTGTTCATTCTTTCAAAAGCAAGGTGAGTAACATCATTTTCATTTAATCTAAGAATGAATATGGTTATATGCTTTCTGTGATAAATGTTGTGGTATGTATATATGTAAATGAATCTGCTTGTGCATGTTTATGTCCATTTAAACATTCTCTGTTTAGTTTCCAGTTTTCCTGTTTTAGATTTAAGTTCATAATTCTCTTCAGTTAATTATTATTAGGACTTATTTACAAACAAAAGCTGTTTGATTTATTATGCATTTATGTTTAGAAGCTTGATTTAGTTAAATTCCAAGTCTGAGTGTCTCAGGAAGCTAAAAACAACAGTTTTTGATAAACAAAGTAAAATCTCAAACTTGTAATTTAGAGATCTAGCATTAAAAAATTTGGAAACAACAACTATAATATGATTTTTGAACTAAACATCATAATTTTTAGTTTGGGTTTTAGGGAGTAGTTCTGGTTTGAATGAAATATGAGAATATGGGTTTTTCTGGTGATCAAGCGGACTGGAGGGGTCGGGGTTCTTCTGGTTATAAATCATTGCTTATGGATGAATGATATTGATATTTCATTTGATGATTGTGAACTCAGATATGACATGAATAATATCTATGTGACATGGATGTTTAGTTTAAGTATGATAGTATATTATTATCTGATTGGGTTGATAATTTTGATTATCTGTTTGTGATAATGATATGATTATCTACCGTGATATTATGAATTATCTATCTTTGTGTATATTGATAATGTTGAATTAAACTGTTAAGACTAAATAGACAACTTGGCCTTAAAAGACACGTTTTGGATTTCGATAAGACCGGGATCGGGATTCCTTACTTGGAACATCCGAAAACCACATCGATTCCAAATTAACGATAGGTCGTGAATCTAAAGTGAAGATGAAGATTCAGATTGCAAGGGTTATCGTCGTTAACTCCGAGGGTGATTCCAAAATGAGTGTAACAAGATAATGCCTTCGGTTTCATTCGAACCCGGAACGAACTTGTATGGACTGAATGCTTTCAACACATCGTCAGGTGGGCGATGAGCATTCTAAGAAATGTTCCCTATAAAGGTAATCGTAGCCTCAAGCCTCATCAACCGGGAATGGCTAAAACAGGGGAGGTGCAGCAAGGTTAGGTGGGTCATGCCCAAGCAGGACAAGATTTTCCCCTGTCTAGATGTCCCTTTTTATTCGGCTGTGTGGGCGGTTGGATGTTCACCAACTGCGGGGTTATCTTGTTCGGGACTGTTCAGTAAGGCATGGTTCCAGCCTTGTGTTGCAGGGGGTCAGGAGTGATCCTCGGTACGTTGATCTAGGCCACGTACTGTGACGGGCGGTACCCCAGTAGCCCTGCCATTGTATGGAATCCACAATCCAATAAGTGCCAACGGTTTTGATTGTATTACCCACTTTTGTGGCTAGTAGCTGGAATTTAATGAATGTAACAATTTCGGCTATTTTCTATTTACTTGAAAACCCTAGACCCGTTATAATATCACTGAATTTCCTATCAAATGTTTTGGTTAGCGTAAGGTAAAAACTTACCCATGTTTATTTGTGGGGAGTCTTACGTGATACCTTTTATTTCAAAGGATTTTCAAAATTAAGCAACTTAAACCTGTTACTCACACCAGACCCATGTCTGACCCGGAGTTTATTTTTGTTTTTCATAAACTCTCGGGTACCCAAATTTTTACGGGTAGCCAAGGGATTCAGGTTAGCTTTGACGAATTCTGGAGGAGCAATGGAGCAGGAGGCTTCAGCGTTAAAGTTATGTATGTAGTTCCGTTGTGTTGGTATCTTTGAGTTATTTGTTTGAGTTGTGTTGTATTAACTAGACAGGTGTTTATAACTGTCTAGTATGTATTATCTGTATAACTCTGATTGATGTTGTATATTATGTAAATACTTATGTGATTATTATAATTTATTCGTTCCGCTGTGAGATTCTGATGTTGTTGTTCTTTCTTCTCTATCTTTTTTATTTTCTCACCCCTTTCTTTCTTTAAGAACGATACGTCTTCCTGGGCGTAGGAAGTCGGGTCATTACAGTTGGTATCAGAGCACTAGGTTTAGTGAATACCTAGGCTCTTGAGTGTTTTCTTTCCTGAGAGAGCGTATTTGTAATTTTGATATATATATATATATATATATTTATTTCTACCTATTGTTGGGTTACCTGTTCGGGTTTTCCAATATAAGTTATAAAGGTAGATTGGGTGGTGGTGTGTGTAACACAACTGCCATGGTTGGAGTTTGTATGATTAAGGTTGGAAGTGTATTTGTCGAGACTGTAGACCTAATACCGTCTCGAGTGAGTTTTGGATGTGTAAGGATTTCATCGATCTCTGAAGGAAATCTTAAGGTTCGGAGTTCACTTTTGAAGCGTAAATTTGGATGAGCTAGAGTTTGGATCTGTCGGTTGAACAGAAGCAAGTCATGATATCTTGATACATCAAGGTGTAGTAGCTGTGTGATGATACACAGTGACTATGGATGTCTCCCAAGATGTTTCTTTGGGACAAGTTAAGAAAGAGTGTCTGTTTCGGGTTGTGGCTGTGTTCAGCTCTATGTTTCTGTTGGTTTGAGGTCAGAGTTTCTCGAAGAGCTTTTGATTAGGAAGTCTTCTGGCTTAGCAGTTTTTTCTTGAGGGAACTTCACAAGCAGTAGAGTAGTTCCATTTCTTTGATGGATCGGCCGCATAAGTGTAAGCTGTTCTGTTGGTAAAGCGAGAGCAGTATCTTTAGAATTAGTTTGGATTGGCCGCAAAAGTGACTTGTGATAATTTGAGTATTCTCTTATGTTTCAGAGATTTTTCTTGGTGTCTTCGAGAAGTTAGGGTTTGGTCAGCAACTGGAGATTGAGTTTGGTATCGACTGGATTTCAGAAGTGGCACCGACAGATCAGCTTAGTAATTGGATGGTTATCAAGTTTAGTAGCTCAGATTTTGGAGAAACTTCTGAGTTTTATTTTGGAGAACTTTATTTTTGGAATGTGTCGTCCAGTCTGTGCTTGAGTCCATAGTCAGCATTTTCATCTGTTACTCAGAGGTGCGCAGTGGAAGCATGGTGGCAGCTGTTTAATTGGGAAGCAATTGGATGTTGCAATATTTGGTTTGGAGAGTTCTACAGGAGATTTTCAGGAATCTGAGGCCAGATTTAGAGTGCACCTGTTTTGTCTTTTCCTGGATAAGAGGAGTAAGTTCTGTTTTCTGATTTGGAATAGATTTTGTGTTCTGAGTTTTGGTTGATCGTGGAAAGATCATTTTGTTGGATTGTCTTTGGTTTTCTTTATTTCTAAGGCATCAGCAAGGGTTGAGCTGATCAGGGAAGATGTAATCAACCCAGGATCGTCTGTAGATTTTTGTGGATAAGAGATGGACGAATCCGGATTCTGAATTCGGAGATTTGATTTTGGATAAGTGTTTGATCTTCAGGATTGAATTGTCAGTTTGGATAACTGGAATTCTTTGTGTTTCACGTATCTCTGAGGGAGTACGTGTAAGATTTATCTCTGGTTGTAGAATCAGCAGTTCAGGAGTTTTGGTTGTTGATTCTGACTTGTCTGTAGTCTGATATCCTTTTTGGTTTGTAGGTCTAGATGAGTGGAAGCTCTGTAGCTTAGTAGTATTGTTCTTTGGATTCTGTAGAGCGAGTATCCCGGTATTTACACTGGGAGAAACTCGAGGAAATTCTATTCGGAATTTTGTCTAGATAGTTAGATTTTTTTGTTTGGATGAATTGGTTGCTATGATTGTTAGTTATGGTTGATATATGCTTGTGTTTAAAATTTAAATTTTTAATTGGATTATTAAATTACCTTTGTTTTAAATTTCGGGGACGAAATTCTTTTAAAGGGGAGGAATGTGACATCCCGGAAATTTGGGGCAATATCAATTTAATAATCTGTGTAAAAATTAAATTAATTTGATAATAATTTGAATTGATTTAATAATCTTTATTTAAATAAATATTTATCTGATGATTTTTTTTCTTTTTAAAAGCTAATTTAAATTGTTTCTATTTATAATGTATATATGAACATATTTGTATATATTATAAACAGATAAGCTTTGTTTCAAATTTAATAAATAAAGTTATGTTTTCTAATTCTAATATTTTTGAAAATTTGGAAGTTTGATTTAATTTAGTATTAAGCTATTAAATAATCATATGGCTTTAAAATACTTAAGATTTAAGTTTAATTTGTTTAAAATAATTTAGCTTAAATTTAAATTAAACAAAAGGTTCGTTTGTTTTTAAAATATAGATTGATACAATAATTAAGTTATTAATAAAGGAATAATTTCTTTTATAAATTATTTTAAATTAATAATGAGATATTTTAAACAATATTAATGATGTAATGTCTTTACAAATGGTTTTTTTAGTACAAATAGGAATTGTTATTTTAAATTTATTTATATATTTATACTTGTATTTTGAAAAGAAAGCTATGATTGAAATTTTAAATAAAAGCTTTCAAAAATGTTTAAGATAAAATAAATTTTATAAATATATAAACATAAGAAAACTATGATATTAACATAAGCAATAAGAATAAATACATAAGTTAAAATTATAACAAATAACTAAAGCAACTTTATATATGTAATAAAGCATAATCAGACAAAAGAAAGAAACATCTACATACCCAAATAGGAAAAATAAAATAATAATGGAAGTAGCTTGTAAATTAAGTATGCAGGCAAGAATAGAAAAGAAAAGAAAAAAAAGACAAGTATGCAAAACAAAATAAATATCCTCATTCAATTCAAATGGAATTAGTCAAAGTATAGAAATAACACCTCACAAAAGACGTATATTATAGTTCACACTAGAGACAATAAAACAAATATCTATAAACAAGTAGCTTCATATACAAGCTAAATCTTGACCTGCAGATTATACACTTACACACACATATCTTTTAGCAGCTGAACATAAATATACTTATGTCAACTAATAGAGAAACCAAGTATTAATTACTATCATTTCAATACATTATTTTGTCAATTCTAGAGTATACAAATCTGTACATCTCAGATACAAAAGTCTGCTATATCAAAAACAAGTAAAACTTGTACATATGGTAACCTACAGCTGTTCAAAAGTTTTCCTATTTATATATCATGTCCTCTTTTATATTTTCATTCGTTCAACTCAACATAGCAAGTTTTTTTTTCTTTTTATAACTGAAGCTTTGTATAACAACAATACATCAATGCAAACAAGATGAATTCAACGGAAAGATCAAAGCAAAAATATTTTACAACAGTTTCCAGTTTTAAAGTTTAAGCGATTTCAATACCCAAGGTGCTCTGTTCATTCTTTCAAAAGCAAGGTGAGTAACTTCATTTTCTTTTAATCTAAGAATGAATATGGTTATATGCTTTCTGTGATAAATGTTGCGGTATGTATATATGTAAATGAATCTGCTTGTGAATGTTTATGTCCATTTAAACATTCTCTGTTTAGTTTCCAGTTTTCCTGTTTTAGATTTAAGTTCGTAATTCTCTTCAGTTAATTGTTATTAGGACTTAGTTACAAACAAAAGCTGTTTGATTTATTATGCATTTATGTTTAGAAGCTTGATTTAGTTAAATTCCAAGTCTGAGTGTCTCAGGAAGCTAAAAACAACAGTTTTTGATAAACAAAGTAAAATCTCAAACTTGTAATTTAGAGATCTAGTATTAAAATTTTTGGAAACAACAACTATAATATGATTTTTGAACTAAACATCATAATTTTTAGTTTGGGTTTTAGGGAGTAGTTCTGGTTTGAATGAAATACGAGAATATGGGTTTTTCTGGTGATCAAGCGGACTGGAGGGGTCGGGGTTCTTCTGGTCAATGGAGGAGCGATCGATGATGCTAGGAAAAACGGGTGACGGTGATGGAGTTCACCAAGGAAGATGCGGCGGTGGGTTTTCTTCTAGAACCCTAAATTTTGCTGTGTTTGAGGAATCGATCGCCACGGCCGAAATAGGTGATCGAGTGCAGGGGCTTTTAGGGTGGTGTTAGTTGGGTTGTAGTCGAAGGAGAGGCCGAAGTTATAGACCCTCATATGGTCGGAGGGTGGAGAACTCGATGATGACAGGTTTTGAGGTGGGAATGTGTTGGTGTTTCCAGGTTTTAGAGGGGAGGTTTGTATTTTGTTTCGAGCAAGTGGGGTAGATTTTGGTGGTCGTGATCATATCTGGGGATGACCGGCGTCGTGTGGGAGTGCCAGTGGATGGCCGGAGTTGGCTGGGGCCACGGTGCACGTGCTCCGTGCCATTGGAGTGCTGGGTTGTTCTTTCGGTGTGCAGAGTTTTACCTCAGGAAATACTCGAGTCACTCGAGTAGGTGACTCGAAGCAAGGCGATGAAGAACTCGAAGCATTGAAGTGGGTTGGAATTTGAGATGGTTCCAGGTTTTGGAACTATCACAGTTTTGGGGTGCAGGGTTTTTAGGCTCGGGGAAGTCTCGGGTCATTTGCGTTGTTTACTCGAAGCAGGGAGGGAATTGACCCGAAGCACTTTGCTTTGGTCTCAGGTGGAGTTGGGTTGCTACAAGTTGTTTGTACTACCTGTAGTTTTAAATTTAAACAAAATTTAAAGCAAATTAATTGTAAGTTAGTTGTAATCATGATATTAAATTCAAATGAATTTAAGTTTGTCAACTAAGATTAAACAAAGTGTAAATCTAATTTGATGTATGAATTCAAATTTATATTTTGAATCTAAAATGAAGTTTTAAATATTTAAATGAGTTTCAGGTTTAAAACCTGATAGTTTCCATATTTTAAAAATTAGACCTGAAACAAAAGTTTTACAGCAGTTAAATTCGAATTTTTAAAGGTATTGATTCAAATGGATTTTTGAATCTTAAAGTTTAAAATGGATTTGGATTTAAAAATCGAGTTTCTAATTCTAGTTGTTAAAAGAGAGTTTAAATCGAAGTTTTAAATCAAGATAAATTGATGGATTCAAGTTTACTTAGAATCCAAATCTGAAAGCTTAAATCAGTTTTAAATATGAATGTTTTAAAAATAAGTTCAAATAAAATAATTTTGAAAAGTAAATTTGTTTCAATAAAAATTAACTTGATTTTGAGAATTCTTTGATTAAAGATTTTTGAATGAAAAGTAAATAAATTGTTCGACTTGAGATTTGCAAGTTAAAATATTAATGTATTTTGGGAATTTAAATTTGAATTAAGATTCAAGTAGTTTAATTTAAAAGATTTTCGTATATAAGTTCATATGTAAATAATAAATGTTATTTACATTTATTTAAAAGATTTTAATATGAATTTAAATTATAATCATTTTGGATCTTCAATTCAAATGATATTTGAATTTAAATTTAAAATGTAATGTTAATGAAGTCATTAATAAAGAAATAAATTATCTTAAGAATAATAGGGTAATTAAGGAATGACTCATGTATTTAAGTTAATAATTTCAATTGATTTATAACTAAAGATCAATTAAGAAGTAAATTAAGAAATGTTATTAGTTAATGTAGATAATTAACTAAGGATTATTAATTAATTCATATATATGATTAATTTTGGATAATTGATTAGATTAATTAGATAATCTATTGTAAATTGTTAAATGTAATTACTTGATAAAAGTAATTATGAAATTAATTACTTATGGTAATTAATTTTGATAAGATGATTAATTTAAGTTAATTAATTTATTTTAATTAATTTAAGGAAATCATTTGATAAATTGATAAGTGTAAATGACTTAGTGTATTCAATGGAGCATAATTACTTAAGGAAGTAATTAATGTTAATTACTGAATGTAATTAGTGAAAGATGATGTGTTAATAAAGTAATTTAGATAATTACTTTTGTAATTAATCAATGGATTAATTAATGGAGATAATTAATTATGGAATAATTAATTTATTTATATGTAATTAAGGGTAGCTAATTACTGGTTGAATAATCAAGGATGATTAATAATTGTGTTTAATTAAAGATTAATTGCTTAATGTAATTAATTTAAATAAAGTAAATTAATTTTGAGATCATTAATTAATATAATTAATGATGTAATTAAAAATTGTTTAATTGAGGAATAATTAATAATGTGGTGATTACTTTATGAAATAAATTAAGAATAAATGTTATTATTTATAAATAAGGTAATTAAACGTTAATTACTATGAATAATATAGAATAATTAATTTGTGAAATTAATTAAAGACTAATCACTTATTGTAATTAGGAATGACTAATCAAAGGTGTTTAATCAAGATAAATATTTAGAGATTAGTTAATTAATTTAATTTATTATTGATTAATGGTTATATAAGCAGGATTTATAGATGAAGTAAGTAATTTAATTCACTTTAGATTAATTAGGGATATGAGTAGTTAATTTAATTCATTTTAAATTAATTACAAAGGGTGTGAGTTATAAATCATTGCTTATGGATGAATGATATTGATATTTCATTTGATGATTGTGAACTCAGATATGACATGAATAATATCTATGTGACATGGATGTTTAGTTTAAGTATGATAGTATATTATTATCCGATTGGGTTGATAATTTTGATTATCTGTTTGTGATAATGATATGATTATCTACCGTGATATTATGAATTATCTATCTTTGTGTATATTGATAATGTTGAATTAAACTGTTAAGACTAAATAGACAACTTGGCCTTAAAAGACACGTTTTGGATTTCGATAAGACCGGGATCGGGATTCCTTACTTGGAACATCCGAAAACCACATCGATTCCAAATTAACGATAGGTCGTGAATCTAAAGTGAAGATGAAGATTCAGATTGCAAGGGTTATCGTCGTTAACTCTGAGGGTGATTCCAAAATGAGTGTAACAAGATAATGCCTTCGGTTTCATTCGAACCCGGAACGAACTTGTATGGATTGAATGCTTTCAACACATCGTCAGGTGGGCGATGAGCATTCTAAGAAATGTTCCCTATAAAGATAATCGTAGCCTCAAGCCTCATCAACCGGGAATGGCTAAAACAGGGGAGGTGCAGCAAGGTTAGGTGGGTCATGCCCAAGCAGGACAAGATTTTCCCCTGTCTAGATGCCCCTTTTTATTCGGCTGTGTGGGCGGTTGGATGTTCACCAAATGCGGGGTTATCTTGTTCGGGACTGTTCAGTAAGGCATGGTTCCGGCCTTGTGTTGCGGGGGGTCGGGAGTGATCCTCGGTACGTTGATCTAGGCCATGTACTGTGACGGGAGGTACCACAGTAGCCCTGCCATTGTATGGAATCCACAATCCAATAAGTGCCAACGGTTTTGATTGTATTACCCACTTTTGTGGCTAATAGCTGGAATTTGATGAATGTAACAATTTCGGCTATTTTCTATTTACTTGAAAACCCTAGACCTATTATAATATCACTGAATTTCCTATCAAATGTTTTGGTTAGCGTAAGGTAAAAACTTACCCATGTTTATTTGTGGGGAGTCTTACGTGATACCTTTTATTTCAAAGGATTTTCAAAATTAAGCAACTTAAATCTGTTACTCACACCATACCCATGTCTGACCCGGAATTTATTTTTGTTTTTCATAAACTCTCGGGTATCCAAATTTTTACGGGTAGCCAAGGGATTCAGGTTAGCTTTGACGAATTCTGGAGGAGCAATGGAGCAGGAGCCTTCAGCGTTAAAGATATGTATATAGTTCCGCTGTGTTGGTATCTTTGAGTTATTTGTTTGAGTTGTGTTGTATTAACTAGACAGGTGTTTATAACTGTCTAGTATGTATTATCTGTATAACTCTGATTGATGTTGTATATTATGTAAATACTTATGTGATTATTATAATTTATTCGTTCCGCTGTGAGATTCTGATGTTGTTGTTCTTTCTTCTCTATCTTTTCTATTTTCTCACCCCTTTCTTTCTTTAAGAACGATACGTCTTCCTGGGCGTAGGAAGTCGGATCGTTACAATGCATTTCACACTGAGGAACACATGGGCTTATTATCATCTAATGATGGTTTTTACTGAGTTGATTAGTTATGGAACCCGGGAGTTCTCAGCAGCAGGAAACTCAAAGTTCAACTTCTCTGATAATAAAGATACTAACCATTGCAACCGAAGTAATAGGTCCAGCTCCCGACGAGCTGCCAGGAGAAACTTTTGTCTCGAATCCCGAGGATTCTATGTGAAGATATGTTGGGGTAATATGCTTAAGACACGGTTTACTATTAGACGACGTTCTGCTACCCGGTCCAAATGACAGGCCACACGCTCCCCTACAAGGATTCGCAGCCTTTAATTGCCATTGATGCACAGCTAGAACACTTCCTCCATTCAACCATTATATTCAAGAAGTGCTAGCTTTCTTTGGAATCGCTCCATCGCAATTACATCCAAATGGATATGCACTGCCGAACAGTTTATTTATTGTTTTCATGGAACATCACTTTTAGCCCTCAACTCCAAAAGAAGTCAGATACTTGTTTAATGTCAACTGTCGAGGTGACAATCCTTCATTCACATTTCTAGAGGCAGATAGGAATTGCTAAGTGGTGACAGGATCCTGGACCAGGCTTAGCTAATCTAAGACGGAGTGGTTCTATGGCTGATGCCCCTCAGGGTTTGCGAGTCGGTGGTTAGTCAGACGTAAGTACTGCAATTTTCCCAGTAGCTATGGAGGTAGCCATAACTGATATTGAAACTAATATCTTCTTTCCTTTATAGCCACAATTCCACAATCCGATTGTGCTCACTTGAAAGGAATATTACGGGTTCTGCAGGAAGTGTCGAGCGAGATGAGAGAAATTGACACGGTGCTCACAGATAGAAACTTGAGGATTGTTGGGCTAATCATTCAAAATCAGAGCATAATACTTAAGGGATCGCTTGGGGTAGCCTCGGTGAGGCGGGCTAAACATAGAGCGTCCGAGATCGTAATAGCCGAGGAAGGCGATGAAGAAAATACGCCCACTGACGACGAACCCGTAGCCGGGCCTCCCGACAGTTTTCAGAATTTAGAGGAAAGGAGGAAAGGGAAGGCAGCAGCACATAAGCATCATAAATCTTTGAGATGGAAATCCATGGTTGTGTCCTGTCAGTCTCCGGTGTTAGAATTTTGGAGGCTACTCCCTCGCAAATGGAAAATCATTTTAAAGGTCTTGCCGACATTCCAACTTTGGACTATGTGTCGCTCCAACAAGACATCAGATTGGACGGGCTTCAAAGTGCCTTAGATTTCAGGGAGCCAATTCCTACAAGTGTGGCTGACATATCCAGTTGGTCGGGGGGTTTAACGCATGCATACATACACTTTATGGCACTACACGATTTCTAATCATAAGTTATTCATTTCTAGTGATTACTGATTCTGTTTTTTCTTTCAATTTCACAAATATGATGACTAGGTGAGAACCTATGTTAGGAAGCCTTTGCTCGGCACGCCAGTCATCCAGTTCATATTGTGAGTCCTGTAGGAGGGAAGCTGATAGAGACCGCAATCACAATTATTCTAGCCAGGAACGTTATGAGAGGGAGAGGGATATGGATAGAAAATACAAACATCGATCCCGATCACGTTCTCCACTTCTTTGAGCTCCAACACTACCCTTCGGTCATGGAAAACAACCCTAGCCTCCACGCCAAAAACAAGTCCGATTCACACGCTGTAGGACTGAGGCTGAAGCTCCCACAATCACTAAACAAGCGACCACCGATCCCACTGGGGAAGGAGTGATCAGAATCGCCCAGTTGAAAAAAGACTTCCCAAACATATCTTTCGATGGCCTTATCTTCACTCCACATTTAAAGAGAATCCCAGTTGAGGCTGAACAAACTATGCATGATTATATTCATGATGTCTACAACCAATATAGGGAGTGGATGAAGACTGCGGATAAGGCACCAGCAGTGGCCTTTGAGCGAGAAAAAACAATCGAGAAGTTAGAAACCGATATCTCTCATGTTAGCACCAAAATTGGCCACTAACACCCTTAAGAAAGATTGTGTAGAGAGATTAATGAAGATAATAAATAAAACGGAAGATAGTATGTAAATTAAACGCAGAGAATAAGAACACCAAATTTATAGTGGTTCGGCGTAACCGCCTACGTCCACTTTGAAGTTGATTTCTATTTCTTTCCTTGATAGTTGATTATAGATACAATCCGTTTTCAATTACTTGAATACAAGTTTGAATAAAGAATAGGAGAGTATGAAAAATGGCAGAGTCTCCCCAGCGTTCCCAAAAAAAGGTCCCTTTCACTGTGCCCCTGCCTCTTTATTTATAGACGAAGGTGGGTTGGGCTTCCTTGGTGGGCCTGGTAGCTGAATACCATGGTCCAAAAGTAGTGGTCTCTATATGCCGATCCATAGATGCCGAACATGGCATGAATGCCGAACAATACTGGAAGCCGAACCAGAGTGCTGTGCCGATCGACTAAATGCCGAACGAAGTGAGATGCCGAGTGCCGAGGGAATGCCGAACGATGATCGAAGTTGATTGAGGCTAGTTGAATGTCAAACACTTCTGACTGCCGAACGACCTCTGGATGCCGATCACCTCTGGGTGCCGAACGATCTTCGAATGCCGAGCGTCCAGAGATGCCGAACGTCCTTGATGCCAAGCGCTCCTCTAATGCCGAGCGCTCCTGGATGCCGATCGCTCCTAGATGTCGAGTGCTCCTGGATGCCGACCGCTCCCAAATGCCAAACGACCCTGATCGCCGAACACTCCCCAATGCCGAGTACTCACGAATGCTATTCGAGCCATTTGCGCCGAGCGTTCAGAATTCCGAATGGTACGTAAATGCAAACGATCCATAAATTGCCAGGCTATGTGCTAATGCCGAGTACTAAGTTGCCTGGTCAAATCTCCAGGAAACACTTGCCCCCCTAAAGTGCATCGCGTGGCCGAACATGATGCGCTTTGAATCATGAGTCCGCTGCCTTTGCTTCGAGACGAGGCTCAGTTTCCTCGATGGTGACTTCTCTTGATCACTGGTTGAGGTGGTGTGTGCCGAACGATACAGCCGGAGCCAAACGCTCTATGTGTGCTGGACGATACCTTTTTGACCGGTTCCACCAGTCATTGCCTCTTCAACTTCTCCATCTTCCCTATAAAGGCAGGCCTTTTCCTCCTTCTTCTCTTTTCACTTTTTACCTCCGCTACCTTGTACTTGCAGACCTCGCCTGTTAATAGCCTCCAAAGATCTAACGATCCTTCCCAATCCATTCGGCATCCCGCCACTTCTCGATCTACTAACTAGGTATCTATCCTCTATTTAACTCCTTTTCCTGATTAAAAAACTTTAACGAGAGGCTCCAGTTTGTAAATTAGAACATTAGAACCGAAGCTGATAAGCGTTGCGTGGGTGAAGGACTCAAACTATGATTAGGATGTTATTTAGGGCTAGATGTTGTGGAAGAAAGGAGAAATGTTCGGGGATGAGCACATGATGGAATTGTTGAGAGATGTATCATGGTTCGGCACGGTTCCCTTGTGCCGCACGAGATGGGAGGAAAAAAGAATAGAGGAGGAGTAGGAAGTGGCTTGGATGCCGAGCAGCATGGTCTGGTATGACTCGCCGAACGATCCGTCCTTGTCGTTCGGCGCGGAGGGAGGAAGAGAAGAAGGAATGAAACTGTTGTTAAGAACGGAGTGCCGAGCATTGGGACTTGGCGTAATTCCGGTTTGGCATGACTCGCCACATGCTGAGCAGTGGAATGGAAGGATATGATGGGAGTACGAATTAGATAGGATGCCGAACGTTATTTCGGTCGAACAAAACTTAGGCCGGTCGATACTTAGGCCAAACGATAGTTTGGCCAAACGATAGCTTGGCTGGCCGATACTTAGGCCGAACGATAGTTTGGCCGAACGATAGCTTAGCCGGTCGACAGTTAGGCCGAACAATATTTAGACCAAACGATCATGAATGCCGAACCATATCTCAGTCGAACAATACTTAGGCCGAAGAATCATATATACTGAACCATATTTTAGCCGAATAGGACTTAGGCCGGACACTCATTTACCTTGCCTAATCATATAACAAAACAAGGACAAGGACTCCAGCATACTAGCATATCGAACTGATCTGAATAGATAACTTCCTAGTTCCAATTACTCGTAAGCCTGAACTGAAGTCGATAAAAATAGATAAAAGCTTTTGACATACAATGTCGATGTCCGAGTCCAAAATTGAAAACATCGCAAGGCTGGTTTTCGGAGATGGTCAGCGATGACGGTCTTCGAGAATGACAGTCCAAAGTTCAACTTTATACCATCAGCTATGTGACTTATAATTTCTCAGTGTTTATATTTGAATGATTGCACTAGATCACACACCGCACAGGGGGGAAGAATTTATGTTGTTAAGTCTAACGCTGATTATTTTTCGAGTTTAGTTCAAACAGGTGCTCTGCCAAACTCAATATTTATTGGAAATGTCTAAGAGATCTAGCTCCGCCACGATTTCAGATAGACCGGGACCGTCCTCCCGACAAGAAGTCACAGATGTTTCAAATCCGTCAACCTCCCCTGCACATAACTTAGCTCTCGACGCTTTGAAGGCAGCAATTCTCTTGGATAACCCTGTTGATTCACAGGCTTCGAAGGTCAATGAAGTTGCGCTCCGACGAATATGCTCTATCAATGGGATCCCTTTCGACGACGTGCTGGTTCCCTCGGGGCACAATCGTCCACACTTGCCCTCGATTAGATACACGGCGTGTAATAAATTCATGTGCTGGGTTCGCAGCGTGCCACCGTTCAATTTATTTCTTTGGGATGTGCTGTAATACATTGACATTGCCCCATCGCAACTGCACCCGAACGGCCACGCATTTATCTACGGTACCTACATCCTCTTCATGACCGTCCTCTCTAGGCCCCCAACTCTGGGCGACATCAGATATATTTATATGATCAAGAAGCGGGGAGATAGCCCTTCTTACGTGTTTCTCAAGCCATATCGCAAATGCCAAATCTTAACTGGGGCGTGGAGCAAATTTGCCCTGTACAAACAGGAATGGTTCTATGTGCGTTGCCCTTCCGGTTTCGCGAGGAGATGGGTGGAAGGAAGTAAGTCTTTTCTCGGATTGATATTCGTACTTGGTCAAAGCCATGCCTTTTCTAATTCTTGTTTCATCTTTTCAGGTATCAACCCACGTCCTGACGATCACGGATACTCTGAGGCCATCGAGGCTATTCGAGCCCTTCCTACCGAATAAAGAGACATCCGGACTCTCATTTCGAATGAGTCGCTTACAAGGTTTGGGCTGTTGGTAGCAGGCTATCAGATAAGCCTTCCTCAAGGCACTACCGTGTCCAAGCCCACCTCTGGGAAGGGGAAGAAATTGGCTGAGTCATCAGTACATCACACTCCCGACGCACCAGAAAAGGTGGAAATTAAAGGTGATGATACACCCGAAGCACAAGGTGAGAACTTGGGTCCCACTCAGGATCCGACAGTCGAAGTGCATGACATCGAAACGTCATCTTCCCCTTCGAAGAGGAAAAAGAGATTGACGTACAAGATTAGGAAGGAGAAGGTTGGTGGAACTTTAAAAGTTACGCTCATTCTAACGGAGAAAGAGGCTTCTTCACAGCATGTAGAAAGTTCTTTAAAGGGCCTACCGAACCTCTCTATAACTGATGATCTGCTTAATTACGATTTTGATGATCCAGAAGCATTTCAACTTCACTCTCCCGTCAGAAGCGATGCAGGCGCTCTAGCCCAAAGTCAAGGAGAGAAAACTCCCATCAGTAAAGCAACTGGTCCGTCGGGGGGAAACACTAGGACACGCACATGCACTTGCACTTCACTTTGCGCTTTGATTCTCGTTGTCACTCTTCTAATTTCTACCTCATCGTTTCTCAAATTTCGTACAGGTGGCATGGGATGTACACACGGCATTAATCGCCTCCGCGGGTCATCTATTTTCTATCACTCCGGGCGTGATTCAGGTACCGAGAGACGTCGGGACAGAGACGATGATAGTGATAGGGATTATCATTCCCGGGATTCATCATCTTGGAAGAAAACATACTATCAGCCCAAGTACCACCAACATCCCTCTTCTCATTCGGAACCATGCAAAGATAAGCGCGGCCACAAGGGGTCGCAATCCGATGTCCCCCGGGATCAACACTCTGACTCCTCTTCCACTCAACAGTCCCGAGATCCTCACAGGAGGGCTGAACTTTCTAAGCCGTGTCCTCCTGCTCCTGCAATAGATCCAACCATGTCGGAGAGGCTGGCCGAGCTTAAGGATAAATTTCAAAAAATCTGCTTTGATGGCCTGAAATTCCTCCCGGCGATTCATCCTATTCCCGGACATGTCAAGCAGAGCGCCATCGCCTGTACCAACGACGTCTATGTTCAACATGATGCATTTGTTCATTTGGCTGAAAACCTTTCTGAAGTCTCCATGGAGCGCCAACACGAGATCGATCGCCTGAAGCTTGAGGCCATCCACGATAGAGATATCATTAAGGCTCAGAATGAAGAGCTTGCATCTTATAGATCTCAGCTTGAGGCCACCCGGCAGAGCGCTCAAGACACTGCCGAAGCTGTGACTCGTCTTGAATCGACACATAAAAAAGAGATCCACAAGGCGGTACAACGCTATGGGGCCCTAGCATTAGAGAAGGACTCGGCCCTAAAAGAGAGGGATGCATTTAGCCTCCGAGTCAAGGAACTTGAGGAGCAGCTCCGAAGAGAGAAAGAAGAGAAAACGGCTGCCCAAGAAGAGTCACAACGATACTGTGGCGAAATCTTTGCGACTCGACTCTTAAAAGAAAAACTTGAGGCTGAGCTTTCCAAAGTCGAGGCGATAAAGAGTGAAGCCCGTGAAGAGGGCAAGAAGATAGCGTCTGCGGACATTGACTCCCGTCTTGAGGCGGCTAGAGCAGAAGGTAGGGAAGAGGTCAAAATCATGTTTGATCCGATAATCGCTGGATTCAATGCTCGCGTCCTCATGCATTGAAACATGACTTTTCTGGGCGATGGCTATCTTGAATCTTTAGCCGTGGCATGGGAGGTCTTGATAGAAATCAGGAGGGCTGAGCACGGTACCGAAGAGATTGCTGAGGGGGCCTTGATAAAAGAATTCCTCAAGGGGAATGAGCCTTCGGACCTGTCAACGGCTAAAGCTATTTATTGCAAAGGCTCCCCCTCAAAGAAAGGGAAAGAAGTGATTACCGGTCAATCCGGGGTCGTACCTCCAGCTTATGAGCCTACTCAATCGGCCGATCGGCCGATACTCGATCCATTTGAGCAGCATATCGGTTATAATCCGGAGGACCCCGGCTTTGGCATCCATATTCTTTCTCCCATTCCGGAGGTTGAGACCCTTTTGACAGCTGAGAGCCTGCCGGAACCTGGAAGATAACCCTTCACTTTAAGATTTCAAAAGTCGTCATTCTTTATGAAGGACTATTGTACTCTAATGCTTGTTTTCAATGATTTTGCGCAGGTCATTCTGATCTCGGGCCCACTCCGAGGAGTGATGTCGCCAAGGAGGTAGAGGAAAAGATAGGTGAGGCCACTCAGGCAGGAGAGGCTCCCGGGCCAGATGCTCAAGCGATTGGAGCGCTGGATGAAGACAAGTCTGAGACTTCTTCTCCCATCGAGGGGAGTTATGAAGTAGAGATTACATGTGCCTCCAAACATACATCAGAGCTGTGTTTGAAGGAGCAGCTTGAGAAGGAGAAGAGAGAGACAGTCGAGATCAAGGTCGAGCCTCGAGTTATGGACCTAGACGATCCCTTGAATAAGCCGTTGAAGGTCATTCTCCCTGGCTGGTCCAAGCCCATGGATGTTCCATGTACTTCTTCAGTTGCTACCCCTCCATCAAAGAAGAGTACCACGGGTAAACGCATAGGGGAGGAGCCGTCCGAGAAGATAACGGAGGTGAAGAAGGTGAATAAGCACAAGAAGTGATCATTACTCTCGTTCAACGAGAGTTATTTTAAGTTATGTAATTATTTTCATCTACTTCCGCAGTCTTTGTAAATAGATTGTCGACTTCGAATTTTGGAGGGCTTGTAGTAGATACTTTTCTGAATAAAGCTTAGTTCCTTTCTTTTGTCTTTCAAAAGGCTCTTGTCATTCAATTTTTGTATGATTGCGATTTAAATCCAAGCTGTTGTGAATAACATGGACTTCTCGGTTCACCTTCATATAGCTCAGAGATTCTTCGAGAGTTGTTAGTTTTTCCTTCCGCGTTTCAAGCACTTAGAATATTTTTTAGTCCGCACATCAAGGACTTAGAGTACTCCAGTCCACACTCTGTGGACTTGGAGATTTTAGTCGTTTATACTCGAATCCATGCTCCGGGGACTTAGAGTACTCCAGTCCGCACTCTGGGGAGTTGGAGATTTTGAGTCGTTTATACTCGAGTCCATGCTCCGGGGACTTAGAGTACTCCAGTCCGCACTCTGGGGACTTGGAGATTTTGAGTTGTTTATACTCGAGTCTGCGCTCCGGGGACTGAGAGTACTCCAGTCCGCACTCTGGGGAGTAGGATATTTTGAGTCGTTTATACTCGAGTCCGCGCTTCGGGGACTTAGAGTACTCCAGTCCGCACTCTGGGGACGGACTGGGAGATTTCGAGTCCTTTATACTCGAGTCCGCGCTCCGGTGACCTAGAGTACTCCAGTCCGCACTCCGTGGACTTGGAGATTTCGAGTCGTTTATACTCGTGTCCGCGCTCCAGGGACTTAGAGTACTCCAGTCCGCACTCCGGGGACTTGGAGATTTTGAGTCGTGTATACTCGAGTCCGCGCTCCGGGGACTTAGAGTACTCCAGTCCACACACTGGGGACTTGGAGATTTTGAGTCGTTTGCATGTGTTCATACGTCAACCAGAATAATATAATTTCATTTGCCTGTCACAGGATCATCATACACAGAAACATTAGTAATTCATGGAAAAGATGGCTTCAAGCCTTTATTAATGAAAGCAAGCTAAATTGTCTTACTACATGCCAAGAACTAGAAATAAAAGCATACTGGGAATAAATGCAACTAATACATGAAAGAAATAGACTAATTATAATAATGCCGCAAGTGCTCGCTGTTCCATGCTCGGGGGAGTGTCGCGCCATCGACGGTCGCTTGCTTGAAAGTTCCTTCTCCAAGCTTCCGTTCGATGACGTATGGACCTTCCAATGCGGGATTCATATGAGATGGGATTGGAAAAACTCGTTTCAAAACAAGGTCTCCCACACCAAAAATTCTTGGTCGGACCTTTTCGTTATAATATTTAGCGACTCTATGTCTGTATGCGGCCGCTCTCAAATTGGCCTCTTCGCGTTTTTCATCAATGAAGTCCAACGATTCCAATAAAAGATTTTGGTTCGACTCGGGGTCGTAATAAGTTACCCGATGTGATGGAACTTCAAGTTCCATGGGTATGACAGCTTCCGTTCCATATGCCAATGCGAATGGAGTGTGACCAGTCGCGGTCTTGTGGGTGGTCCTGCAGGCCCAAAGTGCCATTGGAAGTTCATCCACCCACTTGCCTCTAGCCTTTTTGAGATGCTTTTTTAATATGGACTTGATTATCTTGTTTACGTCTTCCACTTGTCCGGTTGCTTTCAAGTGAGCAACCGCTGCGAACTTCTTCTCAATGCCATATTTTTGACAAAATTCTTTGAACTCCTTGCTTTCGAATTGAGTTCCATTGTCTGTAATGATGGTCCGTGGAAGGCCAAAACGACATACGATATTTCGTACGACGAAATTAATAACCTTCTTGGTGGTTATTGTGGCCAAGGGCTCTGCTTCTGCCCATTTAGTAAAGTAGTCGACCATAACTATTGCATATTTCACTCCACCTTTGGCTATGGGTAAAGAACCAACTAGGTCAATTCCCCACATTGCAAATTGCCAGGGACTAACCATTTGCGTGAGTTCCGCCGGCGGACCTCTCGGGATTCTTGCATATATCTGGCATTTATCACATCTTCTCGCATAGTCTGCAGCATGCCGATTCACAGTTGGCCAGTAGTATCCATAACGGAGGACCTTCTTTGCTAATGTCTGCCCCCAGTATGGTCGCCGCACTCTCCTTCATGGACTTCCCTCAAGACTCGTTTTATCTCATTATGGGCAATGCATTGGAGTAATGGTGTCGAGAATCCCCTTTGATACATTATTCCATCCTGTATTACATAACGAGAAGCCTTACGAAGGACTTGTCATCTTTCGCTCCTTCCTGTGGGTAAGATCTCGATAGCAAGTACTGCTTGATTGGGGTCATCCACGATTCCTTCTCGATTTCTGTTTCTAACATGAAATCTACCTCCATCATATCTATACTCGAAGCATGGAGGGTCTCAATAGGAAATAATCCCATTTGTTGTGCATCGCCTGTGCTTGCGAATTTTGCCAATGAATCGGCTGCTCTGTTTTGCTCACGCGGGACATGTGAAATATCATAATACTCGAGATTCGCTAGCAACTCCTAAACTCGAACAATATGGGGCAAGTCTCTGCCCCCTTGCTTGGTAGTCTCCTCGCACTTGTTACACCACCAACTGCGAGTCGCTGCAGATTTCAACCGATTTTACGCCTAGTTCTTTGATAAGTCTTAAGCCGACGATCAACGCTTCATATTCGGCTTAGTTATTCGTTGCTGTGAATTTGAGCTTCAAAACGTAGCAAACTGATAGGTTCTTAGGAGTTACAAGAGCTATGAAACCCCCTGAACAACGGTCGTTAGATGCCCCATCGGTGTACATCTTCCATTGAACGGGAGGTATGACATTGTGGTCGTTTGATTCGTCTCACACAGTAAATTCAGCAATGAAGTCAGCTAGTGATTGTCCTTGTATGGCCCTTCACGGTAGGTAGGTGATATCGAATTGAATTAATTCAATATTCCACTTTAACATCCTTCCGGAAGTCTCCGGAAGGTTAGAGTATCTGTCGTAGGGGTTGATCAGTGTAAACACTGACCGAGTGTGCCCGGAAGTACGGACGAAGCTTGCGTGATGCAATCACTAAGCAATAGGCTAATTTTTCAATCTTTGGATAATTTCTTTCTGCCCCCGTTAAGCATTTACTAATATAGTAAACTTACTTTTGAACTCGGTCTTTCTCGCGAACCAAGGCTGTACTGACAGCGTGCTGGGATACAACCAAGTATACGTACAACATTTCGTGGTCTATTGGTTTTGACAATACCGAGGGACTTTCTAAGTGCCTTACAAGAGCTCGGAATGCTTCCTCACAGTCGAATGTCCATTTGAAATTCCTCTTTCCTTTCTTTATAACATCGAAGAAAGGAATACACTTGTCTGTGTCCCTGGATATGAATCAGCTCAGCGCGGCCACCTTTCCATTCAAGCTTTGCGCTTGTTTTATGGTTCTGGGCACTTGTATATCTCTGATAGCCTGAATCTTCTCCGGGTTAGCCTCGATTCCCCACGCATTCACAATGAAACCCAGAAACTTTCCTGACGCTACGCCGAATGAACACTTCAAAGGATTGATCTTCATTCCATAATGTCTGAGTATGTCAAACATCTCCTCCAAGTCTCGGATGTGGTCGTTTGACTGCCGTGACTTCACGAGCATGTCATCCACATAGACTTCTATCGTTCTACCAATCTGATCTTTGAACATCCGATTCACCAGACGCTGATATGTTGCTCCTGCATTCTTCAATCCAAAGGGCATCACTACATAGCAATGCAACCCAACGTTTGTGACAAAACTGGTATGTTCTTGATCTGGGAGGTGCGTCGGGATTTGATTATATTCAGAATATGCATCCATAAATGATAGTAACTCATGTCCGGCAGTTGAATCGACCAACTAGTCAATCCCAGGCAACGGGAAACTATCCTTTGGGCATGCTTTGTTTAAATCAGAGTAATCAACTCAAGTTCTCCATTTTCCATTCGCTTTCTTCACTAGCACTAGGCTGGATACCCATTCAGGATAGAGGACGTCGTGGACGAACCCATTGGCTTTGAGTTTGTCCACCTCCTCTTTGAGAGCCGCAGACCTCTCCGGGTCCACACCTCTCCTTTTCCGTTTTACGGAAACGTACTTTGGGTCTATGTTCAACATATGACTCGCAACTTTTGGAGAAATCCCACACATATCAGAGTGTGTCCAAGCGAAAACATCAAGATTCGCTCGAAGGAAGTCAGTGAGGTTCTCGTCCACCACAGGGTCGAGTTGTGATCCAATTTTAAGAATTCGTGATGGGTCATCCGGCTGACTGGGATGTCAACTGCGAGTTCAGCCGGTGCTGCATTTTTTTTTCTGGGTCCCCCATCATCATCTCTCGGATCTACGTCTCTATAGACCCGAGAATGTTGCCCGAGCCAGGGCTCGGGCGTTACTTGTCAATCATCAGAATTTTGGATGCGGACGGGGCTGTCCGCAATCTTTCCTTTCTTTCTACGCGGAGCCTCTCTCAGCTCAGCCACATAGCATGCACGACCGGTCGTTTGATCGCCGTGTACCACTCCAACACCTCCGTCTGTTGTAAATTTTAACGTCAGACACCAAGGGGCCAATGATGCCATAAATTATGCCAGGGCTGAACATCCTAGAAATACGTTATATGAAGAGTCAACATCCAACACTATGAACGGTAGGATTCACACCCTCCTATGCTCACCTTGCTCCAGTTCAACTGGTAGCTCCACATATCCCACTGCGTCCGTTGCTGCGTCGTTAAAGCTATGGATTCTGGCTTTAGATGGTTTCAAATCCTTAGTCTCCAGCTTCATTTGGTCGTATGCCTTCTTGAAGACGATGTTAACGAAACTTCAGCAATCAATTAGAATTCTCTTCACAAACGCCGGCCCGATTGTCGCAGATATGACCTTCGGGTCGATGGTAGGAGCCTCCACCTTATCCACATCTATGCTCCTGAATACAATATTATCATCCATCGGGTCGATGGTAGGAGTCCCATCCACCACATTCGAACAACACTCGTACTCCGCATGTCTTAGAGAGTTAGCATACCGCTCCATCTCCTGCCAATTCTTATCCACAGGATGAGGTCTGCCAGCAATCGTGTTGATAACCAATCTACCCACAGTCCAAGTAGGTTGTTCTGGTTGGCGTGGAGCTGGCCCGCGCCCGGGGTCCGATGCCCCTTGTCTTCCGTCTTATAGGTCTTTGACAAACTCTTGCAGCTTCTTCTGTCTAATCGACTTTTCTATAGCGTCATGGAGGTGTCTGCACTCCTCTGTGCTGTGCCCATAAGACTTGTGAAAGCGGCAATACTTCCCGGTTCTCTTCTGTTCCTCTGTTGATTCCTTTAGGCGTGGTTTTCTATATTGAAAAGTGTTGCAAGTTGACAAATAGATGTTCTCAAGAGATGCGTTGAGCGGGGTGTATCCATTGTAGATCGGGATCCTTGAATTCCATTTTCCCGTCTCTCTTTTCTTTTCGGAATTTCCACCTCCGGATCCTTTAGAATGCCCAGGCTTGTTTTGGGCGTTGACTTGAGCTTTTCCCGAATTATCGCCGGTTTGCTTCATGGCGAGTTACTTTTCACAGTCTCCTGAGCAGACCCTGGTGCCTTGTCTCGTCTTGTCCATCGAGCTTCTTCCCTTCTTATGAGCTGATGAGCTTTCGATTAAAAACGCTCCAGCGTGGCTGGGGGCTTTCCCGCCAGCCAATCTCCAAATTCAAAGTCTGGATCCACTCTGCGCATTACCGCCATCAAAATTGCATGCTCGTTTGGATTGCTCACTTCGGTAGCCGCAACATGAAATCTCTACAAGTATGCTTTCAATGACTCTCCCGGAGCTTGGATGACGCTTGATAAGGACATCACATCCTTCGAATGAGTGGTGTGTATCCTGAATTGTTCTATGAATTTCATTGCCAATTCGTCAAAGCTGGATATAGATCATGGGGGAAGTCGAGTAAACCACATTGTGGCAATTCCAGATAGAGTGATTGGGAAGCACCTACATTTGGTTGCATCACTAGCTCTTGTAGAATCCATCATCCATCCGTACCTCATCACATGCTGCCTGGGATCAGTCTTCCCTTCGTAGGCCGGGATGGTCAGCATATTGAACTTCTTGGGGTACTCAGCCTGTAGGATACCATATGTAAAGGGAGTATGGCTTTTGGACACTCTCCAGTCTTCATTGGTCAAACCTTGGTTCTCTCTCATCAACTGCCTGACCATAGCTGTTAAGTCCGGAGTTTGTATGGAGGATGGAAGGTTGGGTTCCGTTTCACGGGACCGTGCGGGTTGATGTCTTGCCTGATTTGGGTCCTGGAGATTCGGGTGTCCAGTCTCTTCACGGGCTTGATCCTTAGTCAATCGATCTATGGCACCTGCCTATGCACCTTCATCCTTACGGCGCCTACGCCTAGGAGGTTTATCAGCTGAGGTTGAGCTATCAGATTCAGAATAAGGGGCAGGGTTACCTCCAGCATTCTGACGCTACTATTAAGTGAGCTGAGTCATGAGGTTAGTGTTAGCTTGAATCTGCTCAGCAATTTGCCTTCTACTTTCCTTGAGTTCTCTTATCAAGTCGTTGAACTCTGCTCGGGAAACGACTTCTGCTTGGTTTTGGGTGGAGGTCCCTGCACCTCGAGTTGCTTGCGGATTTCTAGATCCAACTTGTTGCACACTAGCAGTCTCGTGGACATCTGCGTTGTGAGAGGCTGATCTAGTTCGTGGTCTCCCCATGGTAGAGTTGTTGGTTGTGACTCTGAATAGAATCAATAGATGCCTTGTGAACGATCTTGGACCTCCTCTAGGGGATTTATGCAATCCAGTAGCTATAAAGAAGATCCTAACAGCCTGAGAATTCAATTTCCAGTGAAAGCACCAAAATGTTAGCACCAAAATTGGCCACTAACACCCTGAAGAAAGATTGTGTAGAGGGATTAATGAAGATAATAAATTAAAATGGAAGACAATATGTAAATTAAATGCAGAGAACAAGAACACCAAATTTATAGTGGTTCGGCGTAACTGCCTACGACCACTTTGAAGTTGATTTATATTTCATTCCTTGATAGTTGATTACAGATACAATCTGTTTTCAATTACTTGAATACAAGTTTGAATGAAGAATAGGAGAGTATGAAAAATGGCAGAGTCTCCCCAGTGTTCCCGAAAAAAGGTCCCTTTCACTGTGCTCCTGCCTCTCTATTTATAGACGAAGGTGGGTTGGACTTCCTAGGTGGGCCTGGTAGCTGAATACCTCGGCCCAAATGGAGTGGTATCTATGTGCCGATCCATAGATGCCGAACAGGGCATGAATGCCGAACAATACTGGAAGCCGAACCAGAGTGTTGTGCCGATCGACTAAATGCCGAATGAAGTGAGATGCCGAGTGGCGAGTGTATGCCGAGCGATGATCGAATTTGATTGAGACTGGTTGAATGCCGAACACTTCTGACTGCCGAATGACCTCGTGGTGCCGAATACCTCTGGTTGCCGAACGATCTTCGAATGCCGAGCGTATAGAGATGCCGAACTTCCTTGATGCCGAGCGCTCTTCTGATGCCAAACGCTCTTGGATGCCGAACGCTCTTCTGATGTCGAGCGCTCCTGGATGTCGAGCGCTCTTGGATGCTAACCGCTCCCAAATGCCAAACGACCCTGACTGTCGAACACTCCCCAATGCCGAGTACTCACGAATGCTATTCGAGCCATTTGTGTCGAGCATTCAGAATGCTGAACGGTACGTAAATGCCGAACGATCCTTAAATTGCCAAGCAATGTGCTAATGCCGAGTACTAAGTTGCATGGTCAAATCTCCAGGAAACAGCTCAAAAGGATCGTATAATTCAAGTGCTTAAGAATGAGGCTGAATCCTCCAGGAAGTTGGAAATAGAGGCCACTAAGAAAGCCGATGAGGCAAATCTGTCCATGGAAAGGATGTGATAGATGCATTTTGCTTTGGTTGAGGAGATGGGCTAACGAAACACTACTATTACAGCTAAAAGGGGTGCTGCACTGAAGGAACTTAACGAGCTTAAAGCCAAACTCTCCTGAATTGTCAAAGAAAAGGACGATGCAAACAAAGCGGCCCAGGAGGCGTGCGAACAAGCTGTGGCACTTTAGGGTGAAAGGGATGGAACAAAACATAAAATTTTGGAGGCAGAGGCTAGGGTTGAGGATGAAGTTAAGATGGCAAAAACCAGGTTAGAGGCCGATATTGAAGACCTTCTGATCACATACAATGCTAATGTTCTGAAGCACAGAAATCTAATCTGGCTCGATAATTATCCAACATATCTGTATAACGCTTGGGACCGATTAGTGGAAGATGAGAAGGCTGAATGACAAGTGGAATCAGTCGATGATTTCGAACTTTAAAACTGGGTGCTGAGCATGGATGAAAGAAAAGTTCTCCATGACATCATGATTGCATATGAAAAGGAGAAACTTAGCACTCAACACTTGGAGGCTAGAGAAGATTCTGGTGTTGAGCATCGTGATGTAAGTTCTGAAACTCTTGCGCCAACTCAGCCTGAATCTACATCCGTGGTTGATCCTCAGTCCATTCCTGCTTATAATCCTGATCAACCACGGTTATCTCCAATTTGTGAGCATGTCTCTGAAGTTGCTCCGTCACCTACGAGCCAAACTGAGGAAGGTATTCTTAACATTCCTTGTGCTCACCCAAAGCTGGAAGTGTTGATTGAATTGATCATTAACTCTTTTTATTTGTCTCTATTTAGTGATAGGGGCTTCATATGCCATGCCTCCAGCAACCTAAGATTTACATCATGAGGAGGAGGCTATCATAACGGAAGCGACCACGATAACGGCTACTGCACCTATAGATGGGGTACAAGGAAGCACACTTAATTTCGATGAACAGATGATGGAGGAACTTCTCAGTAATCACAATGACCCTTTTGTTGTTCTACCGTTTGTCATGAGTGGAAGCGCATCTGTGACTAGCTCCTTGGCCCAACTGCAAGCGTTCCCTGTGAGGTTCAAACAATTCATGAGAAGGAGATAATAGCCGAAATTAACGCCAAGATGGAAGCAACTGCGCGGGCCAGTAGCTTTGGAGGTGGAATGCCAGGTCCTGGCCCAGCTCCTTTGTGGATTATTTCTCCGGGAGGCACGGTCGTTGATACAAGTATGCCTCGTCCATCTTCTAACGTTGATCCTATCCCTCTGACTCCGCCTTCAGGAAGCATTCCAATTCATGTGAGTTTGGAGGAGGAGGTTACTATAATGCCTTCGACTGGAGACCAACTGCCAAAAGGCAAGGGCTCATAGAGGCAACCGAGTGGCGGCTCTAGCGGGTCAACGCTGAAGAAGAAGCCGAGAAAAAAGAAAGAATAGATATGTCTTTTTGGCTCATTTTTAGTAGATAGATAAGAATCTACTTTTGATTTCTTTTTGTAGGTCATGTATAGATGCAGGTACGGCCCTCGCTAGTAGGATTTTTGGTATAATTTTGTACTTATCATTTTCTTCCTAAGAATAGCTGAAATAAAATTTCATTTTGTCTCTGGCTCAATTCGTGTTTATTTGTTAAAGTGCTTCAGCGCTTGAACTTCCATTCAATACAATTGTGGAGTTTTAGTCTTTAAATCGGACCTGGGTGCAGTTGCTAAGTTCCGGAGCTATAGCTTCGAGTCACGATCAAGCGTTAAGTCGAATTCTGATATTGCACTGTCTTAATTAGTGGCTGTACTTAAGTTCTACCCCTAATTCCGGGGATAAGTTGAAAAAATTGGTTAACAATCGTCGATTTCCTTTAATACATCAGCTTGACTTTGCTAAAGCAGAATTGAAACAAGACAAGTTCAGGTGGTCACATCACACTTGCTCATCTATTGGCGATCGCTTCCACACTCTAAGGATTGTACTTGTAGATCAATGGTCTGTCACACTCGCACAAGGTTTTGAGATACGTCCGTGCTCCGAGGACTTAAGTTATTTTATGGGCGGTCAGTCACACCCATTTGATATTCAGAACTTCGTCCGCACTCTGGGGACTTAGGTTGATTGGTGGATGGTCAGTCACACCCGGTTTGTGTTTATACTCCAATCCACACTGTGGGGATTTAGAGTTAGTCGATGTGTATACTCCAGTTCACACTCTATGAATCCAGAGTTATTTACTGTTTATACTCTGATTCACACTCAGGGAATCCAGAGTTGGTTGATGTTTATACTCCGGCTCGCACTTGGGGAATCCGGAGTTAGTTGATGGGTGCTCAATCTTACCCATTTGGTATTTATGTTTATGCTCCAGTTGTGATGACCTGGTATTTTTCAACCATTCACATCCATACATATCGGACTTGAATTGATCAAAATATCAGATTGTTAATTTATATTTGGCAAAGATCAACATATATACAGTAAATAAATCAATCACAAAATCGCAGACACAAAGTAATATAATAATAATGCAGTGGAATAGATAAATAGTAGTTCATGAAGCTACTATATAAACAACAGAGTTTGAAATATAATACAACAGAATATCTCAAATATAGTGAAGTCTCAAATACAAACTGATGACATCTCTGAACAAATCAACTGGAAAAGCTAGAAGCTGAATCGATAGTTGGATCTCCAAGCGATGCTCTAAACTCCAAAGGTGAGTCTCAAATGCTGTATCACTCAGTCTGACCCAAGCACTCGAGTCAGGATTAACATTCTTATACCAATAAATCCAACTCAAGTGAAATATCAATTGAAATACAAGTAACTTAAAGGATGTTTGGGACAACCATCCTCTAAGGATTCGTGGAACTATCTACTATGTAGTAATATACGCTACTATAATATGTCTATAGTAAAGTAAAAGATATTAAAATAGCGTTAAGGCGTTACCCATATCCCCCTTAAAACATTTTATATATTCCGCAGTCTACACAACGCCGTATGTTCCTCCATAAACTGGTGTTTTACTCAGAGGACATCACATAGGTCGGTACAAAACAAACTCGTAGAAGGCACGATAGGGCATGCTACAAGGCACTCGAAGCAATGCCAGGGTAGATATACCGTTCGCATATCCGGACTGGTGGTAACGCATAGCAGCTACTACCACCCACCTCGTGACACACTCCCAAATCATATCGAGGGTGCACCCAATCAATCACAAAAGCAATATAATGGTATTGAAGAAATGTGTATGATAAGAGGAATGACCATCACTTGGCCTGGCGTGGCTCCTGTTTTAGCCACATCAAGCTAACTCACGGGAGTCAGGGATACGTAAATACCATATAGAATCGCCAACAAACCATCCTACTTCATTCTGGAATCTCCTCCACATGCACAGTTGTTAAAGTGGTTTTTGGTATTGGCAGAGAGTATGACAGTATCCGATCCCGGTCTATTTAACAACCAATCATTATTATAACACCATGGTCATTTCAAAATAGTTTATACTTCAAAACCAAAATATCATTTCCATTTTAAAACCATATCAATTCCATTTCAAATATATCCATTTCAAAAAATCACATTACTTTCAAAGTTATAACATTTCCAAAACCAATACTTGAAATTATAACACTTTGGAAATCATAACACTCTGAAATCATAGTACTTTGGAAAATCATAACTTCACCACTTAAATAGTTTTAGATATAAATGATAAAACTATTTATAAAATAGTTTATATTAAAATTTATAAAGTAAAATATAATTTAAAAATAGTTTATAATAAAATAGTTTTTTTCTCGAATTTCATGAATCAATTTCAAATCAACTTAAATTCAAAAATTCAAATTTAATCAAATTTGAAGTCATCAATTTCAATTCCATTCAGTTCGCAATAATCATTTCAAATTATATCAATGTTAAATACAAAGTTGAACCACAAATAGACCATTTAAATTCCAATATATTTCAAAGCTTTAAATATTCAACAATTTCAAAACTAAATTTGAAAATTTCGTATATATCTTAAATTAAATTTTATATTATTTAGTTCTGAAATATTCACTTAATAAATCTGATATCATTTAAATAAAACCCTAAATTACAAATCACTAAATATTTCCTTCAATTTGTGTAAACTTGAAATATCCATTTAATCACTTAAAATCGAAATCAAGTTATATAATCATATCTTAAAACCCTCAAATTCAATAAGTTTCAAATCGATTTGATTTAAACAAAATTCTTAATATAATAAATTCAAGTTAAGCTTTCCAACCTTAAATTATAGAAATCATTATAAAATCTATTTTATAATATAATTTTAAATAAATAATTAAAAATATTGTATTTTACTTAAATCAAACTTTACTAAATTTAAAGCTTATATTAAATCTATTTTTTTAAAACTTATTCATATACATAATATTTCAAATTTAAATAAGACCATATATATTTCCTTTCAAAACCATAGAAATCATTTCAATATATTTTATATATAAACCAACGGTGTCTGTATAAAATTTCCTATCCTATGGTCAAGAAAGATATTTATCATTTCAATCTGTAGTTTAAATATATACGGGTATATATCATTTCAACCCGCAATCCCAAATTCAATTCAATGAAAATTGCTTGGGTTTATCATTTCAACCAATAATGATTTTCTTCTATTCTACAATATCGTTTGGGTATGTATCATTTTAGCCCATAGGGAATTCTATACTAACAGGGTATTTGCAGAGTGATAACAGATATGATAATAACATAACAGGCATATATCATCAATAACAATATAATATAAACAATAGGATATGGTTTCATATCCCATAGGTGAATAGTTATAGATAATAGCATATATAACAATTTAAATAACTACAACAGCATATTTCAATTGTCATTTCAATTGAAATCAAATTTAACAAATAAAAGAACGTTAATCGTGAGCGATTGCTCATCTTTCGAGGCTAGAGAAGAACGAGAATATGATGAGTTACGAATCCAAGCATGAATTTTGAAGCAAAGCGCGATGGACCCGAGTTCGATGATCAAAGCTGATAAATAGGAATTGGTGAGAACAAATTAGCACCGTCTTGATATAACTGAAATAAGGTATATGTATATACTATTATTATTATGATTATTTTATTAAATAAATATTTAAGTTAAGACAAATATTAAAATAATATATATTTATAATTTAAAAATCATTATTATTATTTTTACACACACACACACACACACACACACATAACAAGACAGTCCAAATGCAACATTTCGAAACCATATACATATAACAAGCCTAGTTGATGTCATTATTATTATAGCATATATAATTTTATTTATATATATATATATATATATATATATATATATATAACATACACAGTACATGAAATCATTTACTAACTAATATTACTAGTGTAGAAATATAACTGTTTCAAGTAAACATTTCAGAAAGTAAATGTTTATATAGACAAGTAACATTATGTAGTAATTATATGACCTATTTATCATAAACAACTTATATACCGACTTTCATAAACATATTTTATTCCTTATAAATAACCACATATATTCATACACAATTTATATACATACTTTATTATTATTATTATTAATATAATTTACTACTATGAACTTATATATATGCATGCATATAAACAAAGCAGCTGGGCAATGTACAATTGCTTATACGTATACTGCCTGGATATAACATATAAAATCCAATATTCTTTCTTACTTATAGACTCTACAGATTATATTTTAACAAATCTATGCATAAAACTTACGCGTATATATATATACACTTATTTCCATGCAACACAGTTATATAAAATATATACAAACTTATATACAAAACATGCGACATATATACATACGCTTAGTTATATAAGCGAATTTACAAATAACCGATATATGTAAAATAAATGTAAAAATCATTTTTATAGGGCTTGAATACAGATATATGCATGCGACAAAAATGCAGGTTGATATGTGTGTGTGTGTGTGTATAATAACAATAGATTTTATAAATTTTAAACTTAAACCAACTAACACACATATATAAACTTATATATTAGTTACGACTGATACACACACACTGATGTAAACCTTGATATATAACCAACAAAACCTATATATATAACTTATATATATATAGTTAACAGGTCATAAAAAATCTTATATGTATGTATATATAATCTTATACAAACTTATATCCAGATAAATATATGTATATATAGGAATGCAAACAGATATGTATGTGCATACATAATATACAAAAAATTTATTAACTTATAGAAGAAACCAATATCTTAAACAAAAAAACAAAAAAACAATACTAACCATCAAGCATACATATACACGGCATATACATGTGAAGGAGAGGAATTCGAGTTCGGCCAGTGAGTAAGTTTCGGCAACGTGGAAGCGGGTCAGGGTCGAGGTAGCTCGGATCTCGGTCAGGCAGAGGACAGTGGGGAAGGTCGATTGTGCTTTGGCTGGAGAGCGCTGTTGCCGTGGTTACCCGTGAGGGACAGTGGGTTCGGTTTTGCTGATGGATGCTTACAATGGTGGACGGTGAGGTGAGACGAGGTTCAGATCAAACTAAAATGCAAACACAATTTTCCTTTTTTTATAGAAGGAGAATGGGTTGAAGTAGAGAAAAGCAAGTAAATTCCCGAGTTATAATTGTTATAGGCTTAAAAAGCAACGTACTTGACCTTTTTTTATAAAATTTTCAAATCGAACAGCTGTCAAGAGAGGAAGTGAAAGGATACCGATAATGTATTACAACCGTGGAATTATAAAATTCAGCACGAATTCAGGGATTTGAAAAGCAAAAGGCTACTTTGAATCCAATAGTTGATAGATGAAAAGACAAGAATCCAAAAGGTTAAGATTTGAGTACCGATATGGTCCGATGTTTCACCGATTGTGCCATGTACCCGACTTCAAAACACAAAATTGAATATACTACAGAGATCAGCACGACGAGATGATCGAAATGGTATACGGATATCAATAGTATGATCATCCGATCAAAAGTCGATATTCGGTACCAGGAATGCTGCTAATTTGTTG
The DNA here is from genome assembly GCA_030765085.1 of Allium cepa. NCBI lineage: Eukaryota > Viridiplantae > Streptophyta > Magnoliopsida > Asparagales > Amaryllidaceae > Allium > Allium cepa. The sequence continues at coordinate 496,464,276 of CM060944.1, read as the reverse complement.
AAAATAAGATAAACGGAGCAATTGCGGTCAAAATTTGGAGAAATGGAATATGACGTCTCACTCAGAAGATGATTTACAAATTTATTGTATAAAAATATTCAAGTTTGGAAAATGTTTTATTATCATCAAATATTAACTGATTTAATTAAATAAAATTACACAAAACTGAGCTTTCATATTTCTGATGAAAATTTTCCAATTGCTATGTTTAATTAGACGTATTCCAAATATTACTTTTTTATTTCCAAATTTTATTATTTAAAATTTCATAAAAATTCAACTAATTAAATAAATAAAACCACTAAAATTTCTGGGTCGTTACACTCTCTCCCACTCAAAACTTTTCCTCCCCGAAAATGAAGGAGGTAGAAGAATAAAAACAACCAAAAAGAAAATAGATTTAAAATATATAATACTAAATACAACCATCAATTCCAAACCATATAAATTTCATTTATTTTCAAACTGGTCTATATTCAGTTAATTGATTTCAATTCATTTTATTTAATCAATCAAATTTATTGTGTTCACATTTAATTGCGTCTCAATTCCATATTTCTCATTCAATTGATTGGTCTTCAACTTATTAACATTTATTACAAAACCTTCCCAACAAGATTTGTTTTATTTTACTCATTTATTAAATTTATTAGATCAACCATAGTTAATTCCACCTCAACATTCAACTTTGACTATTCGAAACCCTATAGATTTCAATTTTAAATAAATTATTATTCAATAATTTGGTTTAATCCATTTTATTCAACCAATAATAGTCATTCAATTAAATTGATTTTCTTTCATTTTATCAATATTTCTTTCAAACAAATTCATTTTGAATTAATTCATTTTGAATTAATTCATTTATTTATCCATTTATCTTCAGCTAAGTTGATTTCATTAAAACTCCATTTCAATTATTCTTAAGTCCATATTAATTTACTTAACTATCATTCTCCTTTATTTATTGAATTTATATCACTTAATATATATTTTGCAACATATATTATGTGTATAACATTCCTTATAACCATATGTTATTCAACAAATAAATTTTCCTCTTTATTATTTAAATTTTTATCCAATTTGTTATCCCATTTATTATCATGGAATTCCCTTAGAAAAATATCATTTTTGGATATCCTATTGTTTATCTCATGGTATACTATCCAATTACATTCTAATTACATTAAACTTCTAGGTAAGTTATATTAATGTTTCAGAGTGCAATTAAATACTATACAAAATTTCCTTCTATCTACTACATTTATATTTAGCCAGATCTCAGTTTGAACAGTTTATTACTTAAGTTTCTTTGTGTATAACCTTCAATTATATCCTAACATTTTAACTTTTTTAATATTATAAGCAAGTTATATATATTAGAATGAAATTTAGTGTTATACAAATAAGTTTATTCAAATTCATTATTTCAGGTTGGTTAAATTTATCATTTCAGATATTCCAATTATTCCAAAATTTCACTTTTATTTCATTAATTGAAACCATTTCTTAATATAAAACTTAAAATTCAAATTTTCGGTTTCACTTAAAACTATTTTGAAATAAATATACATACATATAATATTTTATAATTAAATTTATACATAAGAAATTTTAAGTCAAATCCATTTCCAAAACAAAAGTGTAGCAAAGCTACTAACTCATTTCTCCACTTTGAAACTCGAAAATGAATGTCGATGATGCTGCAGTCATCACTAAAATTATTATTCAGTGACAATGGAGGAGAGTACAGGTTTTAAACTTTAAATTGTTATTTTGAAACAAGTTCTATTCAGAAATATTTTTAAATAATAATACCTTTCAAAACTTTAAAAAACCAAAATGCTAAAAATCCTAGAAATCTAAATTCTCAAATTCTAAGTTTAAATTCATTTCAATTCCAAATTAAATTTTTAAACCATGTTTATAATTTCAACCTCTTGGAACATACAACAATAGTTAATGGTTGACAAACAATAAATGGTAATCCAGTATTATCATTTCCAATAACCAAATTTTATTAACTATCCAATTTCAGAAAATTATACTTTCATATAAAAAGGTAGCCATGTATAAATTATTTCATTTACAAATTTCGAACACAATATTGCGTCAGCTTGCTTTGTTCAAGTGTTTTGGAATTCCTATTGATAGCGTTAGCTATATGAATCGATCGAAACCCAAAATTCAAACTTAACAGCTCAAACAACACAATGTAAAACGTTTTTATATTGATTACAAATGCACTCCCTCACACGTCAAGGATGGATTTCAAAACAAGGATAGAGATTCAAATTAGAGGGACCCTAAACAAAAGGATTCTAACTAAGAAGATAGGCTTGAAGCGAGGATAAGATGGTTGAATAACAAAAGAGAAAAGATGGATAGACTAATATAAATCGCGGGTGGCCTTAACCGGGTCAACCGTGACTTCAAGAATAAGATCGATGTAAAATTTTGAGCCAAATCGACATCCGATCACAAAAGAAAGAATTCGGGTATAGCAAAAGATAGTAACATCTAAACCGAGTATACAGAAATCTCTAGTGAATCAATGCCGGTTGTAAAGGAGTTTTACCCCTTTTTAAAAAAAAATTAGGGGAGCTATGGGATGCTTCGAAATCCAGTGATCATGAATACGGAGAGACAAGAATGGATTTAGGAACCGAGGGGAACATTCCAAAAGTCAAAGAAAACTCGAATCAAAGAGGAAGAACTCAAGCTCGAACGAAAGTGATTCCATAATTAAATTTACTACATATATGGAGTTTTGCCTAAAACCAAAGCTCTAATACCACTTGTAGTGACATGGTATTTTCAACCATTCGCAACAGTACATGTCGGAATTGAATTGCTCAAAATATTAGATTGTTAATTTATATTTGGCAAAGCTCAGCATATACAGTAAATAAATCAATCACAGAATCGCAGAAACAGAGTAATAGAATAATAATGCAGTGGAATAGATAAATAATAGTTCATGAAGCTACTATATAAACAACAGAGTTTGAAATAGAATACAACGGAATATCTCAAATACAATGAAGTCTAAAATACAAACTGATGACATCTCTGAACAAATCAGCTGGAAAAGCTGAAAGCTGAATCGATAGTTGGATCTCTAAGCGAAGCTCCAAACTCCAAAGGTGAGTCCCCAATGCTGTATCACTTAGTCTGACACGAGTGTAAAGCAAAACAAAAAACACTCGAGTCAGGATTAACATTCTTATATCAATAAATCCAACTCAAGTGATATATCAATTGAAATGCATGTAACTTAAAGGATGTTTGGGATAACCATCCTTTAAGGATCCGTGGAACTATCTACTATGTAGTAATATACGCTACTACAATATGTCTATAGTAAAGTAAAATATATTAAAATAGCGTTAAGGCGTTACCCATATCCTCCTTAACACATTTTATATATTCCCGTTGTCTATACAATGCCATATGCTCCTTCGTAAACTGGAGTTTTACCTAGAGGACATCACATAGGTATGGTAGAAAACAAACTCGTAGAAGGCGCGATAGGGCATGTGACAAGGCACTCGAGGCAATGCCAGGGTATATATATCGTTCATGTATCCAGACTGGTGGTAACGCATAGCAGCTACTACCGCCCACCTCATGCCATACTCCCAAATCAAATCGAGGGTGCACCCAATCAATCGCAAAAGCAATAGAATGGTATTGAAGAAATGTGTCCGACAGGAGGAATGACCATCACTTGGCCCGGTGTGGCGCCTGTTTTAGCCGCATCAGGCTGACTCATGGGAGTCAGGGCTATGTAAATACCATATAAAATCGTCACCAAACCATCCTACTTCATTCTGGAGTCTCCTCCACATGCACAGTTGTTAAAGTGGTTTTCGGTCTTGGTAGAGAGTATGACAATATCCGATCCTGGTCACTTTTACAACCAAACGTTATTATAACACTATAGACATTTCAAAATAGTTTATACCTCAAAACCAAAATATCATTTCCATTTCAAAACCATATCAAATCCATTTCAAATATATCCATTTCCATAAATCACATTACTTTCAATGTTATAACAGTTCCAAAACCAACACTTGAAATTATAACACTTTGGAAATCATAACACTCTGAAATCATAAAACTTTGGAAAATCATAGCTTCACTACTTAAATATTTTTAGATATAAATGATAAAATAGTTTATAATTTTTTTTATATAAGCATAGTTTATATTAAAAATTTATAAAGTAAAATAGAATTTAAAAATATTTTTTATAATAAAATATTTTTTTCTTAAATTTCACAAATCAATTCCAAATCAACTCAAATTCCAAAATTCAAATTTAATCAAATTTCAAATCATCAATTTCAATTCCATTCAGTTCGCAATAATCATTTCAAATTATATCAATTTTAGATACAAATTTGAACCACAAATAGACCATTTAAATTCCAATATATTTCAAAGCTTTAAATATTCAATAATTTCAAAACTAAATTTGATAATTTCATATATATCTTAAATTAAATTTTCTATTATTTAGTTCTGAAATATTCACTTAATAAATCTGATATCATTTAAATAAAACCCCAAAATACAAATCATTAAATATTTCCTTCAATTTATTTAAACTCAAATACCATTTAATCACTTTAAATGGAAATCAAGTTATAAAATCATATCTTTAAACCCTCAAATTCAATATGTTCCGAATCGATTCGATTTAAACAAAATTCTTAATATAATAAGTTCAAATTAAGCTTTCCAGCCTTAACTTATAGAAATCATTATAAAATCTATTTTAAATATAATTTTAAATATATACTTAAACATACTGTATTTTACTTAAATCAAACTTTAAATCTATTTTTTTAAAATTTATTCGTATACATAATATTTCAAATTTAAACAAACCATATATATTTCCTTTTAAAACCATAGAAATCATTTCAAAATATTATATATATATATATATACCAATAGTGTCTGTATAAGAATTCCTTTCCTATGTTCAAGTGATACGGATTTTTGTTAGTTCAATCTGTAGTTTAAATATATACGGGTATATATCATTTCAACCCGCAATCCCAAATTCAATTTAATGAAAATCGCTTGGGTTTAACATTTCAACCCATAACAATTTTCTCCTATTCTACAATATCGCTCGGGTATGTATCATTTCAACCCATAGGGAATTCTATACTAACAGGGTACTTGCAGAGTGATACCAGATATGATAATAACATAACAAGCATATATCATCAATAACAATATAATATAAACAACATGATATGGTATCATATCCCATAGGTGAATAGTTACAAATAATAACATATATAACAATTTAAATAACTATAGCAGCATATTTCAATTGTCATTTCAATTGAAATCAAATTTAACGAATACAAGAACGTTAATCGTGAGTGATTGCTCACCTTTTGATGCTAGAGAAGAACGAGAATAAGATGAATTACGATTCCAGCATGAATTTTGAAGCAAAGTACGATGAACACGAGTTCGATGATCAAAGTTGATAAATAGGAATTGATGAGAACAAATCAGCACCATCTTGATATAACTGAAATAAGATATATGTATATACTATTATTATTATAATTGTTTTATTAAATCAATATTTAATTTAAGACAAATATTAAAATAATATACATATAATTTAAAAATAATTATTATTATTTGCACACACACACAACACACACACACATATAAAACAAGACAGTCCTAATGCAACATTTCGAAACCATATACATACAAGCCTAGTTGATGTCATTATTATTATAACATATATAATTTCAAATATATATATATATGTTATATTACATACACAGTATATGAAATCATTTACTAACTAATATTACTAGTATACAAATATAACTGTTTCAAGTAAACATTTCAGAAAATAAATGTTTATATAGACAAGTAACATTATGTAGTACTTATATGACCTATATATCATAAACAACTAATATACCAACTTTCATAAACATATTTTATTCGTTATAAATAACCACATATATTCATACACAATTTATATACATACTTTATTATTATTAATATAATTTACTACTATAAACTTATATATATGCATGCATATAAACAAAGAAGGTGGGCAATATACAATATTATATACATATACTGCCTGGATATAACATATAAAATCCAATATTCTTTCTTACTTATAGACTCCACAGATTATAGTTTAACAAATATATGTGTAAAACTTACATGTATATATATACTTATTTCCATGCAGTAAAGTTATATAAAGCATATACAAACTTATATACAAAACAGGCGATAAATATACATACACTTAGTTATATTAGCGAATTTACTAATAACCAATATATGTAAAAATCATTTTTATGCGGCTTGAATACAGATATATGTATGCAACAAAAATGCAGGTTGATATATGTGTGTGTGTGTGTATATATATAATAACAACATATTTTATAAATTTTAAACTTAAACCAACTAACACACACATATATAAACTTATATATTAGTTATGACTGATAAACACACACTGATGTAAACCATGATATATAACCAACAAAACCTATATATATAACTTATATATAGTTAACAGGTCATAAGCAATCTTATATGTGTGTACATATAATATTATACAAACTTATATCCAAATAAATATATGTATATATACGAATGCAAACAGACATGTATGTGCATACATAATATGAACAAAATATATTAACTTATATAAGAAACCAATATCTCAAACAAAAAACAAAAAAACTGTACTAATCATCAAGCATACATATACACGACATATATATGCGAAGCAGAGGAATTCGAGTTCGGGCAGTAGTTTCGTCAACGTGGAAGCGGGACAGAGTCGAGGTGGCTCGGTTCTCGATCAGGCAGAGGATAGAGGGAAAGGTCGATTGTGCTTTGTCTAGCGCGAGGTATTGCCGTGGTTACATGCGAGGGACAGTGGGTTCGATTTTACTGATGGATGCTTACGATTGTGGACAATGAGGTGAGATGAGGCGTAGATTAAAAAAAATGCAAACAAAGTTTTCCTTTTTATTATAGAAGGAGAATGGGTTGGAGTAGAGAAAAGCAAGTAAATTCCTGAGTTATAAACGCTATAGGCTTAAAAAGCAATGTACGTGACCTTTTTTATAAAATTTTCAAATCGAACAGCTGTCAAGAAAGGAAGTGAAAGGACACCGATAATGTATTACAACCATGGAATTATAAAAGTCAGCATGAATTCATGGATTTGAAAAGCAAAAGGCTGCTTTGAATCCAACAGTTGATAGATGAAAAGACCAGAATCCAAAAGGTTAAGATTTGAGTACCGATACGATCCGATGTTTCACCAATTGCGCCGTGTCCCGGGCTTCAAAACACAGAATTGAATATACTACAGAGATTAGCACGATGAGACGATCAATACGGTATATGGATATCTGTAGTACGATCATCCGATCAAAGTCGATATTCGGTACCAAGAATGCTACTAATTTGCCAAGAATAAGATAAACGGAGCAATTGCAGTCAAAATTTAGAGAAACGAAATACGATGTCTCACTCAGAAGATGATTTACAAATTTATTGTATAAAAATATTCAAGTTTGAAAATATTTTATTATCATCAAATATTAGCTGATTTAATTAAATAAAATTACACAAAAATGAACTTCCATATTTTCTGATGAAAATTTTCCGATTGCTATGTTTAATTAGACATATTCCAAATATTAAATTTTTATTTTCAAATTTTATTATTTAAAATTTCACAAAAATTCAATTAACTAAATAAATAAAACCACTAAAATTTCTGGGTCGTTACACCAGTTCACACTCCGGGAATCTAGAGTTGTCCGATAGATGGTCAGTCACATTAGTTTAGGCTTTAGGATTTCGTTCACACTCCAGGAACGACGGATCTATCAGGATCGTGGACGGTCGACTCACGTCCAGCCTGAGTTGACAAGTGAGGTCGTTGGATGGACGGGTCCATCCTCCTCGAACTTGGTTTGGATAAGGGCAAAGTCATTAGGTGGACGGATCCACCCTCTTCGAAACCGCATGTTTATACTCCAGTTCGCACTCTAGCAATCTAGAGTTAGTTAAAGTATTGTCGGGTATGAATCCTCTTTTGGCTTCAGTGTGATGGCTTGTCCCCAAGCTCGGGTCTCACTTTGCGAGTGATCGGTCATATCACAGTCACTCCCTATTTGAATAACTCCCACCTTATGGTGGAACTTAGATCTCCGTGCATAGTGATAGTCGTATAACGCATTTCAATAAATCACAGCACTAGCTCGAAGAGATTGCATTTTATTGCTAAAATAAGAAAATACGGCAAAGTCGGCTGCCTGATTACAAATTCAAATTTAAAAATGCATAAACAAATTGCAAATGAAAAATAGACCGAATAAATAAATGAGCCTGCTATGTGTAGTAGTGACGTAGACTTTCGCTGTTCTAGGCTCTTGGCAGAACGAGACCGTCAACGGTCGATAATTTGAATGTTCTATCTCCGAGCTTTCGTTCAATGACATATGGTCCTTCCCACATTGATTTTATATATGAAGGAACCGAGTAAATTCGCTTAAGGATAAGATCGCCGAGTTCAAAGGTTCAGGGTCGGACATTGGCATTGTATATTCGGACAACTCGACTTCGATATGCGGCTGACCTCAAATCAACCTCTTCACGCTTCTCAGCATTTAAATCCAGAGATTCGGCAAGTAATATAGCATTCGTTTTTGTATCATAATAAGTCATACGATGAGAAGGTACTTCCATCTCGATTGGAATAACGACTTCTGAACCGTAAGAAAGAGAGAATGGAGTGTGGCCGGTCGTGCATTTATGGGTTGTCTGATAAGCCTATAAAGCGATAGGAAATTCATCGACCCATTTGCCTCCAGCCTTTTCCCGTCGTTTCTTCAAAATAGACTTTATAACTTTATTAACTGCTTCAACCTATCCACTCGCTTGAGGGTGTGCAACTGCGGAGAACTTCTTTTGGATGTGGAACAGTTGACAGAAATTCTTAAATTCAATACGGTCGAATTGGGCTCTGTCTGTGATGTTGATATGTAGGAGTCCAAATCGGTAGATAATGTTGTGTACTACAAAGTTGATCACTTTCTTCATTGTAATTGTAGCGAGGGGTTCAGCTTCTGCCCACTTAGTAAAGTAATCAACTGCGACGATGGCATACTTCGCACCACCTTTGGTTAGAGGTAGAGAACCAATAATGTCAATGCCTCATAGTGTGAACGACAATGGACTGACCATCTGTCTTATTTCAGTATGTGGGGCTCTAGGAATCCAAGCGTGTTTTTGACATCTGTCACATTTTCCGGCATAGTCAATTACATCACAGTTTACAGTCGGCCAATAGTATCCATATCAAAGCAATTTGTTGGCAAGAGCTTGCCCTCCAATGCGATCGCCACATTCACCTTCGTGTACATCATGTAATACTCGTTTGATTTCATTGTGAGCAACACATCGAAGTAAAGGAACAGAGTACCCTCTCCTATACATGACTCTATCCTGGATAGTAAACTGTGAAGCTTTTCGAAGAACTTGTCTCTTTTCACTCCTATGCTCCAACAGGGTCCCATGCTCGAGATAGTTTCGAAAAGGAGTCATCCATGACTCCTTATAGGGAATGACCTCAAGTACCCAATCTGTTTCCATCTGATCGATGCTCGAGGAAGATAATTTTTCCATCGGAACGAATCCCATTTGTTGTGCTTCACCTATACTGGCTAACATTGCTAACGAATCGGCTTTCTGATTGTGCTCTCAGGGTATGCAATAGATGGCATAATAGTCAAACTGATTCAATATCTCCTGGACCCCAGTTAGGTAAGCAGCCATCCTTTGGTCTTTGGCCTGGTACTCCCCTCGAACTTAGCTCACAACTAATTGTGTGTCATAATAAATCTCCACAGCAATCACTTTTAAATCTCTAGCAAGTCTCAATCCGACATGCAGGGCTTCATATTCGGCTTCATTGTTGGTCGCATGAAAATCAAACTTTAAAGCATAGCACATATATTGACCTTTAGGAGTTTCAAGTACAACCCCGACACCTGAGCAACGGTCATTCGATGCACCATCAGTATGTAGCTTCCAGACATACTTGGGAGATTTACTAGTTTTGGGCAAATCCTCCGAGATAGTAAATTCAGCTACGAAATCTGTTAGGACTTGTCCTTGAATGGCTCGCCTTGGAGTGTAAGTAATGTCAAACTGACTTAGCTCAGTATTCCACTTAAATAACCTACCAGACATCTCAGGCCATGAAGGACATGTCGTAAGCTGGTCGGTGTAAACGATGATAGGATGAGCTTGGAAATACGGACGGGGCATCCTTGAGGCAATGATAAGATAATAAGCCAACTTTTTCAGCTTTGGATAATTTCTCTCTGCTCCCGTTAGTTGTTTACTAATGTAACAGACCGGCCACTGTATCTGGTCTTCCTCCCAAATTAGGGCCAAAGTGTTTGTACCAAAACTAGGCGTAACACTCTTCAGATGTGTTTGAAGAGATAAAATAAAGAATATAAATGGAAAAATAGGAAGATCTAACTAACACACCAATGATAAGCAAGAAGAACACACAAAAACACACGGATTTAGAGTGGTTCGGCATATGGCCTACATCCACTGTGAAATGATTGACTTTATTGATTTTTGCTTGCTGGTTACAACAAGTTACAACAATAAAATTCGAGTACAATGATGATTTTGGTAGAGTCTGGACATGGAAGAGCCAAAAGTCCTTTTTCAGTAGGTCCAAGGCTACTGTTTATAGGTGTAGGCAGCAAGTATCTCGCTCAAATCTAGGTGGGCCTTTTCTCTCACGTGGGTGGACCCACATGATCGATCTCTGATCGTTTGGAGTCGATCTGTGATCGATACATACGCAATATATATCAATCAAGATTTAGTCCAATCGAGTCAGGATTGATCATTGACATTCTCGAGGTGGTATGCAAGCTCCTGTGAAAATTGGTGGCATTTGGACTTGTAGGTTTTGAGTTATGATCGATGCAAGTTTAGATTTGCAAAACACTATTGCCTTTGTATCGATACCGTTCATATCGATTGCTTCTATCGTTGGTTCTGCACGTGATGTTAGCTGTTGTAGCGCTAACCTTTAGGATCGATCTACTTTTTATGCCGAGTGATCGAGTCTTCCACTTGACTGTGCTTTTTTCGTATCGGTCCAGGACATTTCCTTCGTATCGCTTTACAGCGTTCAACATCGCATCGATCCCCGCATTCAACTTTGCATCGATATCTTACAGCTTGTTTCATATCGATACGAACTCACATTCTTCGTATCGATAGTCCCAAGGCCATTTCGTATCACACATTGATTGGGGTGTTGATTTCGTATCAATCTATGGCCGATCGATACGAAGCATCTTTGACAGTTGGTCGATACGAAGTGGACTCATGTGTTACTAAGATGGATGCGATGTAGTCGAGTTTGGATGGATACGAAGTAGGACTTCCTACCGATAGATACGAAGTGGATCTTGTCTATTGATCGATACAAATTGGACCGATGTGAACAGAGGCAGAACGATGGATACGAATGAGGTCGATTTCGTTGGTTAGCATCGATTTTAACTTGAGCATACGAACTCCGATTGACCTAAAATTTGGAATGTTGACTTTCTTTGCTTTAATTATCGTGTTATGTTAACTATAGCTTGATCTGAACTTAGGAAAAATTTACCAGCATCCATAGCGAACCTTTGTACAATCGTTCTTCGAGATGAACTGCCTTTGACTCCCTGTCAATATCTTGGTGTCACGGCCTTGCCAAAAGGCGGGATAACGAATATTATAATTGATAAACCACGATTACAAAGATTTTTGGGTAGGTTAAGTTATATATCCTCTTATTATATTAATTTAGCTACAGATGCTGCTATCTTATATGAAAGATTAGAAAAGGATCCGACCCATGGACAAAACAACATACTAAAGCTGTTATAATGATAAAATAAAAGGTAAATAATTTGCCTTTTTTAATGCTTTCAAATCCAAATTAGGTAAAGATATTAGAGACAGATGCATCGGATATAAGATTTGGTGGAATTTTAAAACAAACATGTCCAAAAACAAAACAAGAATATCTTGTCAAATTTCACTAAGGTAAATGGACTAATAGTCAAAAGAACTATAAAACCATAGCCAAGGAAATTCTTGCTATAGTTAAATGTGTTTTAAAATTTCAAGATGATTTATATACTCAAAAATTCATCATAAAAACTGACTGTAAATCAGCTAAATATATGTTTAATAAAGATTTTAAACATGATGTATCAAAACATATGTTTGCCAGATGGCAAGCTCATTTAGCACCTTTTGATTTTGAAATCCTTTATAAAGAAGTGGAAGAAAATAGTCTTCCTGATTTTTTACAGGACAATGATCCCCAAAGGAAGGGGTAATTTCTTCTATAAAGGAAGAGGCAGAGGAAATATCCTGGCTCAACATGGTAGTAAAATGCTAATAGCCAAAAACCTGAGTAATACAAGCAGTAATAACTCTACTAATCCTTTATATGAAGAATTTCTTGAATTTAAGAAAAGACAAGAGGCAAATGGTCAAATGGTTAATAGCCAAACAATATCATCTTCATATGCTAGCATAACTGGCAATGAAGAAAATGAGGAGAATATAACAACATATGCAGAAAATCCTCATAAAGAAGTAATTATTCTTTTAGAATTTGATGATCTGAAAGGGAAAATGATCCCTAGAATTTGATGCAAAGATACCTGGATACGGCATCATTTGGTGCCACAGCTTATAAACAAAGGGGCTACTATGAGGCGATAATAAAAGCCTCTGAAACCTGTGAAATAACATATTTCAATGTAGGAGATCAAAGTGTTTATAGCTTTAGAAAAATAATTATAAAAAGGTTAATATTTCCAGAAGAATGGGATATCAACCCTTAAACAAAAGGTGGTGTTCTTGCCTGATAAAAGAACTACTATCAGGTATAATTATTGGGATAATGTGGTTGCATTAAATAAAGTGCTTCTTTATGAAAATAATCAGAAAAAACATTCATGGTTCATCAAGATATGTTCGAAAGTTTATAAAGTCCCATACCAAAATGGTTTTATGAATGATGGACAAATTATAGTCCATTTATTGACATTATTTCTGAAAAAATAAAAGAATTATATTTTGGATGGGTTGCTGCTTAACCCAAAATAAACCAACTGGACCAGTACCAAATGGTAACAGGATTAGGTCTAATATATTTCTTTATTGAATTTCCATTCCTTGGATATGGAAATGGAAACCGGAAATTGGTTATACCCAAAAAGAAATTCGTTGTTTATATAGGTGTTTTTTACAAAATTCTAGGATAAATTAACCAGAACTGATGCTAGCATAGGTCAAAAATTTGGCCAAGAAATGATAATAGAAATAAGCAATAAAATAAAAGATTATATGGAACAGGAGAAACAATATAAAGAAGCTCCAAGTCTATTCCAACATATTGCTAGAAAATTAAAAATGCAAAAGAATGTTGTCATAAAAGAAGATATTCTCTATGCCTACATTGAAGAAAAGAAGAAAGATTAAATAAAGAATCTCAAAAAGATGATCCAAAATCTGATACTTCAATGGAATCTTCAAAAGAAAAAAACTATAGTTGAAGATGATCAATTTTCAGATTTGAATGATGAAGACTTTGCCGAAATGTTCGAATAAATTGAAAAAGAGGTCCATAATGTGGGGCATGCTCAAGGGAAAATGGAAATTGATTAAGCCAACCTTGTATAGGAAAAAAACAAGCTACTTTTATAAAATAGAACAAGTGCCTGAATGCTTTTAAAAAACAAAACAGGTGGTTGAATGCTTGTATAAAAAGAAATACATATGACTAGCTAATTCAATTATGAAAGATATATAAGCTACTACAAAGATTCCTTTTTGGATTCAAAAATTTTAAAGTCCAAAGAAAAATGAATTTGAATTCCATGTGACGCCTCCACCTCTATACTCACACTAACCAAGGACACTACTAGGTAATGCCGTCAATTAATACGAAGAATAAGGCTGTTGAGGAGGGACCATCTATGTAATTGCTTTGTGCGAGTACCGATGTGTCAGATAGCATGTCATGCATTTCATTTTAAGAGGAAATCTGACATATCAAATACAAACTCAAAGCTACTACACAGTGGCTACCATGGGAAACAAATATTAAATAAGCATAACATAAATCATTCATGGATATTCATATCACTAAGGCAGACAGATATGAGTATAACATATAGAAGTGTACATCAAAGTAGTGGTTATACAAGATCCACTACCTCACAAAAGAATAGGTACAAGTGATAGACAAAAGAATATGTATACATCAAGGAGTCTCTATCTCGAATGCATAAAAACAAAAACTACTAAGCTAAAGTAGTTAGCCAAAATTCAGAAGCTAGTCCCCGCTAAGAAGTCAAGTGGAAGCACTTGAAACACCTCGGTTCGACCTGAGTATTATTTTAAAAGAAAAATAATAAATGGATCGATCTACATATAAATATCATATAATATGAGATAGGATAAGATATTTAACGAAAATATACGATAACAATAATGTCATACTGTGACAAGTATATATTTGATAACAACAAGAATCATATAATATCTCAAATCTCCCCAATTATCCAAAAAAAGTATTTCATATTCTTTAGCTTATTCATCAAACCTCAAATATTGACAAAACATATTAATGCAAATCACAAAAATTGGCGAAACACAAATTCCAGAAATCAATAATTAGAAATCCAAAAACACAAAGGGGAGGCCTATCACAAATGGGAGCATGGAACTCACCAACACGTGTATCACAAACGGAACTTTATTCCTTGATCGCTAACCTATCAAATTTGAGCCAAAGCTCCACAAATGGCCCAAAGACCATGGGTCCCTAGCCCATCAGTTTGAGTCGAAGCTCCACCAAAACGGGGTTTAGTCCCCCACTTAGACAAAGAGACATCATACATCGCTAGTCTAAATCACAAAATGATCATCATAGATCAACAAGTGTAAATTACACCAAGCTAGTAAATAAATGAGTTTAGCTTCATGTTTCATAACCACTGGCTTAACTTAAATATTTACGAACAAACTGTAGATTTCCACTCGAAAATTGTCATGAGATTTCAATCGAACAAGTTCAAGAATTAACCGACAAAGTAAATGCAAGCGTTTCATACCACTTGTTTTGCTAAGTCGTTTAATTGAATTTTCCCTACGAATGAGGTAAAGGTTCGTATAAACTAATAGACTGGAAAACGGGTTTAAAAACGAGCTTTATGTTAAAAGTAATGTTGAAATCATTCTTGTGAAAGAATTTGAGTGTTTGCTACTAGTATAGAAGCCTTTGTATTTTAAAGTGACAAGTCACATAACGATTGTAAACAATCTATTGCCAAAAATTCACATACGACGACGTGAATTAAAACCATGAAAATCGATATCGAATCCATCAAATGGATATTCCCAAAAATCTAGAAAAGAAGTCATCAAAGTTGATAAAAAATGACAACAACCAACCGGGTGAACAAAAATCGACTAAAACGGAAACCCACATAAAAATAGGCAAGTTGGCTGAATTTAACAGCGCTGTACGTTTGGTGGTTTTCCCAAACATCTGAGCTGAAGTTCTAGAATTTTTCTTCCAGACCGCTCAGATATCTGGGAATAACCTCGAACATCTGAGCTGTAAGTTTGGAATTTTTATTCCTTTGTCTCAGACGTCTGAGAGTGTCCCCAGACATCTGAGCTGAAGTTCAGGGCAAAATTTGCCTAGGCCAATGATGGCCAAATCAACTCGGAAGCGATCGAACGAGCGACGGTGGCTAGGGATTTATGCCAAGCAACAACCCAACCCTATAGGCTCTTCAATACACTCTAAACAACATGTCCAAACATCCATAATAGGATTTTGATAGATTTTGACTTCAAAATACCCAAAATCTGAAAATTCACCAAACCAATTCAATTCAAAAGCTATCGAACATGAAGTAAATGTTAGGAATTCATACCTAACAACAATGAAAGCTATAAATATGGATTTAAGTTCAAGAACTCACCTTTAAACTCAAAAACAACGATTGAGAAGCTCTAAAACAAGGAAAGATCAATTCCTCCTCAACTACACCTTAAAGATCTTCAATCTATTATCACACGCAAAGATTTCCTAAGTTAGATTATAGGAAACTTTGAAAATTGAAGAGAGATTGAGATGGAGAATATGAAGATGATGCTTACCTAAGCTTCTCTTTGATTTATAACTTGAATTTGAATTTCCTAAGAGAACTAGGGCTTAGGAATTTTAATTTCCCCTCTTTTTCCCCATTTTTCCTTTAAGGCTTAAGTGTTAGGAATAATGGAACGAATGAATAAAGAGGAGTGGAGTGGGATCTATTAGGTAGAAGAGTTTGGGTTTTCTTATTGGGTTAGTGGGCCAGACCAAACCCAAAGCCCAAATGAAAATACCAAAATCCTAATCAACTCCAAACATATCGATGTTTATATATAAATAAGTTGTAAACGTCGTTTTGAAATCAATGGAAGTGGTCTCATGTTTGGATTCGACTATTAACAAAAAGTCATATTTTAGACTTTAAACTCAACTAACGATGCTATATTTAAATAAAACATTTAAAACATAATCGTAAAATATGCAGCTTGTTACAGACTCCCCTCCAGAGAAATTGCGTCGTCGCAATACTTAAAAAGAAAATAAAGAGTAACAACCACTTTGTGACATAACAACACAGAAGGAAAAAAATTGAAGTGAGAAGTTCACCTTATGGAGCACGAGAGATTAAGTCCGGATGTGTTCGCTTGATGAATTCTCTGGATTCCCAAGAAAAATCCTTCAGATTTGCCGACCATTGAACTTTCACAAGCGGAACATCTTTGTTACGAAGGCGTTTAACCGTCGTAGCAATGATACGAATAGGATGTTTCTCATAAGTCAAACTAGGTGAAACTTCAACTTCTTCAATAACACCGGGCTCATGAATATCAGAATCTCCAAAGCATTTTCGTAGTTCAGAAACATGGAATACGTCATGAATAGTAGAAAATTGAGCCGGTAATAAAAGGCGATAAGCATAGAACCAATGCTTTCGGTAATGGGAAATGGGCCAATATATCGAGGTGCCAATTTCCCTTAACGACTGAAACGCACAACACCCTTCATAGGTGAGACACGAATGAACACCAAATCTCTCATAGAAAATTATGAATTCCTCCTTCGGTTATCCGCATAGGATTTATGTCTACTTTGAGATACTTTCATTCTTTGACGAATAAGGTCAATCTTTTCTGTGGAATCACGAATAAAATCTGGACCTAAAACCAGCTTCTCACCGGCTTCAAGTCAGCACGAAGGAGATCGGCATGGCCTTCTGCAAAGCGCCTCGAAAGGTGCCATACCGATACTAGATTGAAGCTATTATTATAAGAAAACTCAACAAGAGGAATATGATCTTCTTAACTTCCACCAAAATCAAGAACACATGCACGAAGAAGATCTTCAAGAGTTTGATTCACATGCTCTGTTTGTCCATCAAACTAAGGATGATAAGCGGTGCTAAAATTGAGCTTCGTTCCCAAAGCTTTTGGAAGACCTTTCCAAAATCCACTAGTAAATAATGGATCACGATCACTAACAATAGAAGTTGGAATTCCATGCAGTTTAACAATTTCTTTAATATAGAGTTTAGCCAAAAGAGGTATGGTCTGATTGGACCGAATGGCAATAAAATGGACGGATTTTGTAAGTCTATCTACAATCACCCATAGATTGTCATGACCCAAACGAGAACGGGGAACACCGCCACAAAAGTCCATTGGGACTTGATCTCACTTCCAAACCGGTAAAACGACCCGCCTTTCATTCCACAGAAAGACGCACCATTAATAAGAAAGAAAGGGATAGAAAAGAGAAAAGATAGAAAAGGAAGTATGCAAAAACATCAGAATCTCAACAGCGGAACAAATAAATTATATTAATCACATAAGTATTACATAATATACAACATCTATCAGAGTTACACAGCTTATACATCAAAAACTAGACAGTTATAAACACCTGTCTATCATACATTTCACAATACAACACAGAGATACCACCACAGCGGAAACACCTATATATCTACAAACGCTGAGCCTCCTGCTCCATACCTCCTCCAGAATTTGTCAAAGCTAATCTGAATCCCTTGGCTACTCGTAAAAATTTTAGTACCTAAGAGTTTAAGAAAACAGAAAATAAACTTCGGCTCAGACATGGGTCCGGTGTGAGTAATAGGTTAAAGTTTCTTAACTTTGAAAAAACTTTTGGAAACAAAAGGTATCTCGTAAGACTTCTCGCACATACACGAAAAAGTTTTTACCTTACGATAACCAAAACATTTGATTGGAAATCCAGTGATATTATAATAGGGTCTAGGGTTTTCAAGTAAAATATAGAAATAGCTAGAATGCTTACATCTCATGTTCCATCATAGTTGGGCACAATAAAAACATACGACACTTATTGGAGATTGGATTCCATACAATGGCAGGGCTACTAGGGTACCGCCTGTCACAGTATGTGGCCTAGATCATCGTATCGAGGATCCACCCTAAATTCCCTGCAACACAAGGCTAGAACCATCCCTTATTAGATAGTCCCAAACAAGACAACCCCAGCAGTTGTTGTAATCAACTGCCCACACAGCCGAATAAAAAGGGACCTCTATACAGGGGAAATCTTGTCCTACTTGAGCACGACTCACTTAGCCTTGCTGCACCTTCCCTGTTTTATCCATTCCCGGTTGATGAGGCTTGAGGCTACGATTACCTTTATAGAACACATCTATTTTAGAATGCTCATCGTCCACCTGACGATGTTCTGAAAGCATTCAATCCATACAAGTTCGTTCCGGGTTCGAAAGAAATCGAAGGCACTATCTCGTTACACTCATTTTGGAATCACCCTAGAGTTAGCAACAATAGCCCTTGCACTCTGAATCTTCAACTCGATCTTCACTTGAGATTGACGACCTATCGTTTAATTTGGATCGATGTGGTCTTCGGATATCCAAATTTGGAAATCCGATCACGGTCTCATCGAAATCCAAAACGCTGTTTTTAAGTCCAAGTTGTTTTAAAGTTAAAAAAATTTAGTTTATTATCTATGTTCACACACATAGATAATTCACAATCTCACAAATAGATAATTCGTATCATCGCAATTCAACCAAAGCATCTCATATCATAGATCAGCACATATCGCATATTAGAGATATCAAAACAATCCAAGGCATTCAACATCATTCAGCCATCCATAAGCAAAGATTAATAAATCACACCATCTCTAACTAATTTAAAATAAACTAAATTAATTACATCCATCTCTAATTAATTTAAAATAAAATAAATTAATCACTTCCATTACTATAAATCCAGCTTACTTAACCATTAATTAATTACAAACCAATTAATTAATCACCCTCTAATTATCCATCTTAATTAATCATCCTTGATTAATTATTCTCTAATTACTTTAAGTAATTAGCCTTTAATTAATTGCACAAATTAATTACCCTTAACCATTTACAGTAATTAACCTTTAATTACTCTCATAATTTAATTAACTATAATTAATTACATTAATCCTTAATTAATTACATTAAGTAATTACTCTATAATCACTTCATTGATTAATTGTACTTTAATTAATCAACCCTTAATTACTTCATTAATTATATTAATTAATGATCCTTTAATTACTTCCTTAATTAATTATTGTCCTAATTAATCACATTTAATAATTTAATCTTTAATTAATTTCATTCATTAATCAACCTTGATTAATCATATTTAGTAATTAACTACCCTTAATTAATTACATTACTTTAATTAACTTCTAAATAAATTTTATTAATTAATTCTTTAATTAATTACACTAAGTAATTAATCCTTAATTACTTCCACTGAGTAATTATCCTTCCTATTAATTACACAAATTAATTAGACCCAAATTAATTCCATTAATAAATTATTCTTCAATTAATTACATCCAGTAATTACCCATCAATTACTTCACTAAGTAATTGTACTTTATAAATCATATTAAGTAATTATACTTAACCAATTCCACAAATGATTATCCTTAATTAATTAATCTAATTAATTACCTTAAATTAATCACATTAATTAATTATTTTATAATCCCTAGTCAATGATCTTTACATTAACTATTAACAGTTCTTTAATTACTATCCTTACGTAATTAAACTTTAATTAACCATTATTAATTACAAATTAATTAATTTTTAATAACCAATTAATCAATCTATAATTACTTAATTAATCAATGCTTAATTGTAACTTAATTAATATTTAATTACTTAATTAATTAATTTCTAATAATTAATTAATAATCTATACTTTTCTAATTAACGATCCTTAATTTCAAGTTAATTAACCCTTAAATTAATAAACTTACAACCCTCAATTATTATTTATTAATCCTTAATCATTAATTAATTAAATTAATTAATTACCCTTTAATTACCATGTTAATATAATGAATCTCAAATCATTAAATCTTAATTAACTTCAAGATAAAACATTATTCTTATCAATGATTTAATTACCATTAAAATGTGCATTGAAACATTGTACTTTTTAATTTACTTTTTAATTTACTTTTTAATTTAAGATTTAAAAATGATTAACAAATTTAACATTAACAAAATTTAAATCAATTTACAAAACTTTTAATCAAATGTTAAAGAACGCTTATCTTATATAAAAGAAATTTATATAGGAAGATTTTTAAATTAATTTAGTTAAATTCAAAAACTTGCTTTTCAAAACTGTTTTAAAATGCAGCTTCGGGTTCAATCCCAAGTCAACTTGAGCCTTGACCCGTGAAAAACCCATTTCTTTCCTTCTTTTCAAAAATTTTGTTTAAATTTCAAAGTTTTAAAATCAGAAAACGAATCACTCTCGATTACTCGAGTCCTCACTTGAGACAATACCCAATTAACACGAGACCTCATTCGAGACAAAACCACCATCCAAACCTCTGACACAACGTCGCCGCCGTGCACATGCACGAGCAATCCAGCCTCCTCCAACCATCCACGATGCCTTTCTCATGTTGACGATCCTCCCCATACCAGATCCCGACCACCAGAACTCCGATAACAACTCAAAATCAAAATCGAGCCACTCTGCACAATCCTGGAACAAAAAGAAAAACCTGGAAAAACCTCGAACTCCCTCCTCCGACCACCGGAGCGCCCAAGCTTCCAGCCACGCCTTCACCAACCTCCATGCTACCGATCCCCAAAGTTTGGTGGAACTCGATCCACTAGAGGCGCCGTGGCAAACAGAATACCCGACCTTGCCAAAACTAGGGTTTAAAAACAAATTTGACCACCGCCGCCGCCACAGTAACCTGCTCACCCAGTGACATTTTTCCCACATTCTCCGATCATCCCTCTTCCTCCAGCGAAGAACACGTCCTCCTCGAGAACTTAGATCATCAGAAGCCAACAAAAATGCAAATTCTGATCAAACTCGAAATGCTCACTCAGGCCTAATCTAAAAATTATTATTTCAATTCTAAAAATCAAGTTTCTTGATAAGGTTTCAGATTATATGCCTGAATCAATGAATTATGAAGTTTTAATTTTAAACAAAACTCAAGCTTCCATATTCTTTTGGTTTTCCATAGCAAATTCAAATTTATTTAACTTAAATATAATTTTGAAACTTACTCTATGATTAAACAAACAAATTTTTTTTGAAACTTAAATCCTAACAAAGATTAGATCAAGAGATAAAGAATTTTGTTTAAAATCTTAGTTTGAAACTAAGAACAGTAAAGTCACAGATACAACAGGCATGCACACATCCATACATCCACATATACACAGAAAATTCATACATACAAAACATACTTTATTTGAGAAATTCACATGTAACCAGATTTCATACTTAAGATTTTAAAAAGGGGTGTTACTCACCACTAAAAATGATGAACAAAGCCTTATTTTGAAATAGCTTGAAACTTTAAAACTTGAATGTTGAAAAATGTTTTTGATTTAAAAACTTGAATTGCTGAGATCTGGAAAAGTACTTGAATTGTTGAAGAATGTGCTTTATTACTGAAACTTGCAGTGGAGATGACTAACTTTTGGTATAGAGATGAAATCTGCTTTGATTATAAGTTGAAGAAAATATACAGGCTTAGGTTTTGATTTTTATTTTGAAAATGATATACAGGCTGTTGAATTGGATTAGTTTCTGGTTTGAGGAACGTTGTTATCAGATTGGTTTTGAATTACAGGGTTTTAATTTCTTAGCTATGAACTGAGGAAGATAGAAAAAAAAAGATGAAGAGAAGAGTAATGTGCTTATATAGGTGAAAATGTGATTTATTAAAAATAAAAGAAAAACAAAAATCAAAAATGACACTTGTTTAAAATTCATCATTTGTCATTTACATTGTTAGTTAGCCTACACATGTTACTAATGTTTCTTGATTTAACTACACTTGTAATTATGTAATTTTATTTATTTTAAATATTAATAATAAGCATTTATACTTACTATTTATAAATAGTTATCTAAATATATATATTTATTTCTTTAAAGAGAATATTATAAAACCAATCATATATAAATATAGAAATAAAAGCTTATACATACATTTTAAATCCAAATATTTCAAAATATCTGTCTTTCGAATTTAAATTTTAAATCCAAATTTAAATTAAATTTAAAAATCTAATTTAAAATAAACTTATATATATACATATAACAACACAAATTTAATTTGAAAATAATAATTCTGTTTTCTTTAAAATCTATTTATATCTATATATAAAAACAAAACATTATTAATATTATTTAAAAATAACAAATTTTGTCAATTTTAAATAATTTATAAAATAGATTATCTCATTATTTATAAATTACTTATTTTACTAAATGAATTAATCTATCATATGTTTTATATGTTTGTAAATTTTATTTTAGCTTTTATATATATTTTCAAATCATATTTATCAAGCAATATTTAAAAAATTAAAACAAATCCTTTATTAATCTTATTTAAAATTAAACTTAAGCTAAGATATATTTTTAAGCAATTAAACATTTACCTTAAATAATTTAAAACTATATAGTTAACTTTTTAAATACCTTTGAAAAGTTTTATATTAAATTAATCATAATATCCAAATTACCAATATATATTAGAATTTGAAAACATGGTTTATTTGTTAAATTCCAAACAAAGCTTTTCTATTTACAATATATACAAATATATATACATTATAAATAAAAACATTTTATTAGCTTTAAAAGATAAAATTTTCCAATAAATATTTATTTGCTTTTAAAAGAATAAACATGCCAATTTAAATTAAAATTATGAAAGAAAATTATCAAATCAATTTGATTATCAATACAGATTATTAAATTGATATTGCCCAAATTTCCGGGTCATCACAACTGGAATGTCCAAAGGTTGCAATAACCCATCGGGCCTTGTAACAACCCAGTATTTTATGATTATTTTAATTGTTTATTTTAATTATTTAAATTGAAACTCCTTATTTAAAAACTTTATTTTGTTAATAAAATGAATAAATTTTGTTATTTTAAAAGTATATTTTGATTTTGCGTGAATTATAATTTCAAACCTGAATAAATAGGATATTTCCAAAAAAGTGGATTTTTGGTCAATCTGGTCAAACTTTGACCTTTAAATTTAAAATTTAAATATTTTAATTATTTAATTTCATATTTTATTATGAAAATAAATTTAATTTCAAGAATACTACTTTTCGTTTCGTTGAAATCCGATATATATTGTGAAAGTTATGCTTTTTACAATATTGGGTGTAAATTGATTTATTTAATAAAATTTTCTATTTTAATTTATATAAATAATATTTTTATTTGTCAAATCATGTGCTAATATGTGTTATATGAAATGTTAGGCATATATTTTATTTTAAAACAATTTTAAAGTGATGTTATAATTTTTCCAAGGCTTAGTGTATTTATTTTCTATTTTTAAAGCCTAGTTTCCATTTTTCTGTTATTTTCTTTATTTAAATTATATTTAATTAAAAATTTATTTATTTATTTTTGTGAATGTATTTTTATTTCGTGTCCTTATCTTTATTTATAAATATTTTTCAAGTACATAAAAAATTTCTAAAATTTATTTCATTTATTTTCAAATTTTCTAGCCTAGTTTACATTTTCTTTGCTATTTTCTTAATTAAATTATATATAATTAATATTTTTTTTTTTTTTTATTTACTAAATTTTCGTGTTTTTATCTGAATTTATATATATATATTTCAGTTATTTAAAATTCCAAAAGAATATGGTCGAAATTTGAAGGGTTTTGTGATCTTTGATTTGCTTAAGCCTTTTGTATTACACCTTTTCATTTTCTAATCACCACATGCATTGAAGAGGCCGACTTTATCATTTCTTTCAGCCGAGTTCTATTCATTTTTCACGTGATTTTCTTTCTCAAACTCTGGAAAAAAAAGTTCGGCCTCTCGTTTGTGAAAAGTTTTGGTAAATCTTCTTTTTCTTTTTTCACTTTTCATTGTTTTTGACTTGAATTTGCACTTGCTCTCTTCATCTTTGGGTTTGGCCTCACCACTCCAGCCACCTTTCCGTCTCCACCACCACCTGAACCTGTCACCACTACCTCCTTCTCACTGAACATCCCATGCCGAGCCACCCTAGTTTGACGATCCATCACAAAAATGCACCAAACTCCACCTAAATGTCCATAGCCGAGCACACCCATGCACCACCACCTCAAACTCCACCATGGACGCCACTTGCACCACCATCTCCAGCCCCTACCTGACCTGACACCACTGACACATCATCACCTAGTCCACACCAGACCTGGCCGTGCCCATATTGCCTTGGGTCGTGACCCATTGTTGCCTTGAACCTAGGTTTTGTTGCATTGGCTTATAGTTTCATGCATCACCACTTTTGCACCATCATATTCCCATGTTTGGCCGACCCCATGAACCCAAAAAAACTAGATCCTAACCCATGCTTAGCCATCTGTTTATGACCCTAGGCTGAAGCACAAGTTGTTGGAAGCAAGTGAAAAAGATTTTAGCTTTGCTTTGTGCATTCATTTCTAGCTTTGTTTAATTCAATATGGGTTGAAAACTTATGTAGATTGTTTTGTTTGTTTGAATGTATTTAAGGTGATTAATCTTTGGCTCTCCCAATCTCAAATCTTTGTCGTATTATTGTGCCTTTGAAGATCTCAGTTTGTGCATTCGATTGTTGTCTCCATCTTATACCCGTGAGTTATACTCACCAGATAGTTTTATACTTATATAATGTAACGCCCCGCCTTTTTGCACGTTTTACATCGACGATAAACCACACACGTCAGACTTAAACCATACAGAAAGGCGGATTGTTATGGGGTAAATAAGAAAAACAGAGAAAGAAAAAGAACAAACAGAATCTTACAGCGGAACGATAAAATATAATAATCAAATATCCAGTTCATAAAGCTGTTTTATAAAATATTTGATTTTACTCATACAATACATATCAGAGTTACACCTACCATAAAATAACAATTATGCAGCGGAATAAAATGGTGTAGTGGAATAATATAATAGGTAATAGTAATACAAATCTTCGTCTTCGTCCTCCAGAATAAAATCTTCAAATCCTGAAATACTCGGACTGACCCGAGCGAATTGAAAGGACAAAACACTCGAGTCAGAACTAAAGATCTTATGTAAGTTAAATCAACGGTAAAATGAATATGAGTGTAGTAACTTAAAAGATACTCGGGATTCGCATCTCCTAAGGTTCCGTTAAACTATTTACTATGTAGTAATACTTCGCTATTATAATAGTGTCAATTAGTAAAATAAGCTTACTTTAAAATAGCGTTAAGGAGTGACCCAATATTCCCCTTAACACATAATATATTCCCATAGTCTATACAATACCATAATCTCCCCCGTACTGGGCGTCGTCAGAGGGCACTACATAGGTATGGTACAAAACCAAAATCGTATAAGGCTCGCTAGGGTAGGTGACATGACACAACTAGTCAATGCCAGGGTAGTATACCAATTACGCTTCCGGGTCGGTGGTAACGCATAGCCGCAGCTACCGTCCATCTCGAGTCACACCCCTAAATCAAAGAAATCAAAAGTGGCCACCGAATAAATTCAAAATTCGAAGTATAATATCGAAGGGATGTGTCCGATAAAAGGGGCCACCTTCTTAAGCCGTCAATCGCTCCTGTTTTAGCCACCTTATGCCAACTCACGGGAGTCGGGTCCACGTATTTACCTCAAAGGAAATGCCGCCACCATCCTAGTTCATTCTGGAATCTCCACCACGTACACGTTTGTGAAATTTTTTTCGGAGTTGGCAGAGAGTATGACAACTTCCGATCTCGGTCTCTTTAACAACCAAACGTTATTATAACACCGCGGTCTTTTCAAAATAGTTATACTTTAAAACCAGAATATAATATCCATTTCAAACCGATATAAATACAATATCATTTCTATTTTAAAAACCCAAACCAATATGATATTATTTTTATAAAACTCAAACCAATATAATATCATTTTTATTTCAAATATTTTCTTTTCCCAAAATCATAGCATTTTCGAAGTAATAATACCTTGAAACCCATAACTTTGAAACATAACTTCTTAAACTTAAATGGTTTAAATATTAGGTTACTTTATATAATAAATAGCTTCTTTAAATTCACAAATCAATTCCAAATACAGATCTGTAAACCCAAATAAACCATTTAAAATTTCATATATTTCAAAGCTTTAAATATTCCACTATTTCAAAATTCATTCTTTTATAATTCCATATACATCAATTTCAACTACTATTATTTAGTTTGAAATTTGTAATATTTACTTTGGGAATCCAATATCGTTTAAGTAAAACCTTTAAACTCTAAATAACTGGATATTCTTTCAACTATTTAACTAGATATATTTATTTAAATCAACTTGATATCCCTTTAAATCACTCTAAATCAAAATCAAGTTATAAAAATCATGGCCTTTATGTCCTTAATTTTATTAAATTTCAAATCAATTTCATATTTATCTTCCAACTTAATTTTTATTTAAGTCATTAAAACTCTAAATATACAATATCTTAAACAGGTACTTAATCATATAATAAAAACAATCAAACTCCATGAATAAACTTATTTTTATTACACAAATTTATACATAGCTTAAATTCAAGAATTTAACTACATATATTAAAATAATATTTATATAATATCAAAATTTAATATTTATCAAACCGTATATTTCTTTCCAAAATCATAGAAATCAATTTCAAATTATTTTTATATATAGACCCCGGTGTCTGTATATAATTTTCTATCCTATGGTCAAGTGATACGGATATCTATCATTCCAATCCGTAATTTAAAATAAAAAATACGATTGTATATCATTTCAAACCGCAATCCCGAATCAAAAATGATAAATCAATAAAGAACTTGCGGAGTACGATGATATAAATAAAACATCGATTCATCCATCTTAAATTATACATCCATCACAATCATCATCCAAAACAATCAATCAATATCAATATATAATTGATAATATTTAACAGGTAATTAACTGGCAGTTATATTCAATAATAAATTTAATAATGATTTAATTTAAATAAATGCAATTAACTGAGATGATGATTAGAATATACGAAACAATCATAAATAATTGCATAATCACAACGAAAATTAAATTTAACAAATATAAGAAATTTTAGAAGTTGTGAGTGGGTTAAAACACTCACCTTTTGAATTTAAATTGAACTTGAATCCAATTTAAACCCAAAAATTGAACAGTCTCCAAATCCGTCAAAACTAGTGCCAAAATATCTGGAATTTTATTACAAACCTAGCGGAGAAAACAGCACGTAAATCGGATATCGAACGCAAAAATTATGAAATTTAAAACATTTGATAACAAAATTCAATTAAAACAAAAACAAAACTCACCCACCAAAATTCAGCCACGTCACTATTTCCCAACAGTCAACACGCGAGACCATCTCCTGCATATTCGAAACCCTAGTTCGCACAGTAACCCACGCATGCCGCCACCATAACGTGAATTTTTTGCCGCCTCCCGAAGCCACGTCGCGCCGATTGGAGGCCGCCACCTCGTCCACCTCTCTAAGCCAACCACTCCCACGCGACGTCGGTAACTGATAAAACGCATGGCCGCCGCCTATTTTACAAACCCTAGGTGAATTTTTCCGTAGATCCCACCATCAAAACGACGAATAAACTATGCCGATGCGATCCTCTCAGTCCACTCTACAATACCCAAAATTGGTTTGACGATCGGACTAATTTGATTCCGACGTGATGAACGGTCGAAAATTGTTCTTCGATTTCTGGACAAACAATGCGTCGAATCGAAAAACGAGTTGCAGATCTGAGTTACGCTCTTCGAGAGCTTCGAATCCATATAAAATTCGTTAGTATTTGAGGAGATTGAATTTTCATTTGATTTTTGAATTGCAATTGAAATTAGGGTTTGCAGCCATGGAAAGTGGAGGAGCTGATGGAATTGTACGCACAGACAAATGAGAAATAGAGGTAGGCTAGGGTTTACAACAGGTTATATAGAAGCAAGGTTGAAATAGAATAGATGGAGCCGATTTATAAACGCGCTGAACGATGAATGGCATGAAAAGCCCGCTCTGACTCCGGAACGAAATTGGATCAACCCATATATCAAAATGGATGTTTTTAAATATTTTAAACGCGACGAAAAAGTTTTCAAGTCTAAATTCCATCGTATGAAGAAGTTATACTAAAATCAATTTATTTCAAATCGATTTCAATTGACTTCAATTTATAGATTTCAAGGCGTTTCAGGCCCATACGATCAAACGACAAGTCCGATCGCTATGAAACTTGAAATCCTGCAATAATTCACCGTTACGGATCCGATGAAACTGGTTTCGTCGAAATCCGAGTCAGTAGCCAAAATGACTATTTTTACACTAATTAATTAAATTAATAAATTAGCTAATTAAATCAAATTTCTAATTTCAATTCTTTAATTGACCAATTTCAACATTTTTAATTTCTTAATCATTTACAATGATTTAAACAAATTTAAATGTCAATTTAACATTGATTCATGCATCAATTTCAGCGTAAAATTTCCAATTTCATTTTATTCACAAATTATAATTCAAATTCTCAATAATCGCATTGAATTTTCTTTTCATTCTTATTATTCAATTCATTATCTTCCAACAGATGAAATAACATTGGTTCATTGTTTATTTCATTATTATTTTCAAATTTCATCTAAATTCCAATTAATGCAATAATTAGATATCAAATCTCATTTAATTGCAATCAATCCAATTATAAATTTTAAGTTAATAAATCTTGATTCTCACTCCTTTTATTACTTTACTATACTCTAATTTGACAACTCCAAAACCTCTTATTACATTTCCCATTAATGTAACATTTATTTATTTTATTAACATTTATTTCCAATTCTAATTCCATCAACTAATTAAACATGTAACTTAATATTTGTTTACAAGCCAAATGTTACACGTAAGTTTCTCATACTTCAACCAATTGTCATATTATGAATGGAATTAACATTAATTTCAAATATTATCTTAATTTACATTAAGATAATATTTAATTACCTTTAATGAAATTTATTTCCCAATTTATTTAATGCAATCAAGTATGATCTTAGAATTGGTTTCCATTAATTGTGATTGCACTAAATTAATTATTTATCAACTTGCATTAATGTTATTAATTTAATCTACATCCAATTACAATTAATACTCTTATTAAATTTATTTAGCTTTCTATTACACCAGTTACTATCTTATAAATAAATTTTACGTTCCTTTTAAATTTACATTCACACTTTCCATCATTATATTATAACTTTACAATTTTAATAAATTCATTAATTGTCATTTCATTCAACCTATTAATTATTAACCTAAATTAGCATTGTTACGTTTTAAGTTACTTTTTAGTTTGCAAAAAGTGCTACCATTAGTTCATACACTAATTCATTCCATTTCCATTCATTATACATTATTCTATTAGTAAGTCAACATTTTAAATTATTAAATTACATTTTATATCCCATTATAAATTAATGCATACCTTAATTAAGATTTTAAATCAAATTAATCATTTCATCTTGGTAACATTCTTTTATTACAATAAGAATAAAATTAACATTTACATTGTTTCACAACTTGGAATTACATCCAAGTTATTTACAATTAACTTACATTTATACTGTTACATTCAGGTTATTAAAAATTAACTTACCAATCTTATCCACGTTATTATTTCCATTAATAATTCACTAAATTTTTATTTCCTTCAATATTAAGTTACCAAAATCTTATTAAATTAAGAAATTTAATTACCGAATTTTTCGGGTCGTTACACTCTCCCCCACTCAAAACTTTTCGTCCCCGGAAAGAAAAAAGAAGGGAAAGAAAGAATTAAGTAAACCATACATCTTATTCAAAGATATTAACTTTATAAACAATAAATTTACAAAATAAATTAATTCAAATAAAATATACCAATTTATAAACATTAGATCTTTTTATACTTAAATTAATAAAGTTTGAAAAAAAATTTCAAAATATTTTCTAAGTCCAAAATTTATGGAAAATTTCGGTAGAGTCTCCTTTGTACGGAGAGGTTCTAGAGAAAATATAATATCAAATATAACAATATCCAACATATATTTCCAAAATAATATATATCCCACACGGGAAAACAATATAATAACGCTAGAGAAACATAATCTGAAAGCATACCTATTTGTCGGGCAATCTACGCTTATATTATGAAACCAAATGCAGTAGCAATTGCTTCAATAACCTGTACTTTACTTATATAATCCAAAAAGGTTAACAATTTGTATAAAATGAAATGTTCAACTTGTTTAAATCAATAACAAACAAATCCATACAAACAACCATCACTTGCAACAAGGCATACAACCATCACATAAAAATCAGCACAAATCAATCATTCACTAATATCAACGAACAAATAGTTGTTCGGGTTCAAACTTTAAATTGCACAGAATGGAAAATAAACTACTTAGTGCACCATTTACTCAACAGTCTTAGATGAAACTAAATAGATTATTTATCCATCCAACCAATTTTAAGGTATCTTTACCCAAACAACCATAAACCAAACAAACAACACCAATTTCGAACAATAGATTTAGTGTATCCTTATTAATTCCATTCATACATTTGTTGTTTGATTCTCTTTTTCATTCATATAATGGTTTATCTTTTTAATTTACATTTATTTCTTATAGTTTTATTTAGAAATAACTTCAACTTATTTACTTAAGTTAAAATTTCTTACTTACATACCTGCCTACCATTATATTTAATTAGTAGTATTTCTATTATACTTAAGTTTATAACAACTACAATACCAAGCTCATATTTATTAAAGAATTTCATTGAACCTTCCTATTACAAAAGCTCTACTTGTATAATATCCATTACGTTTTCTTTTTTTTAAAAACCCTACTCCGAAGAGTCGAGCCCCCAACCTAGCATGTCCAACCAGAGCTAGGAAAGGAGGTAAGCCTGCCCAGCAGGAAGCATTCATTTCCCAACCGCGATCAATTGGAAGAAACACAACTTCCCGCCTTGAGGGAGTAGGGCAGACGGGACTCGAACCCGCGTCCTCTTTAACAGGAAGCGAGTGTCGAACCACTAGGCCACTACTGCGGACATTTCGTTTTCTTATTAACATTTCAACTTTTTACATCTTCTGGTAAGTTATATATATGACTTTAAGAATGTAACTAAAATCATACAAGTTTATCTTATTTCTTTTAATTAATTAATGGTTCAATAATTATATCTTTCATTTTATAAGATTACCATTTCAACTTTCTTTTAATCTCATTTATAACTTAGCATTAAATCACTTATTTTAATTAAAGGTTCCAATTTATAAATTAGTTATATTCCATTTTACCACACTTAATTGAAACTATTAATTAACGGAAACTTGAGACTTAAATACCGGGTTTTATTCCAAATCATTTTAAAATAACAGATAAATATATACTTATAATTTATATATCCAATTATAATCAAAACAATTTAAATTTTTTTATTTGGTTTATCAAAACAAATCTGTAGTAAACTACTACAATGGCCTTCCCACTTCGAAATTCGAAAATGAATGTCGATGATGTGGCCGCCATTACCGAAATTATTTTCCAGCGACAGAGAGGGGAGTACATAACTTATTTCTTTTTAAAAATTTCTTTAAAACAATTCTTTTCAAATTATATTGAAATATTTATATCAGAAAATACTTCTAAATAATAATATTATTATATTCCAAAATCATTCGAAATAAAGTTTCAAAACCCTAGAACTTAAGTTCTGAATTCCCAATTTTCATTTATTTTATTTTCAATCTTATTTCAACTATTATTTATAAATTTCATTACCTAACAACCAATACATTGCAACCAAATATAATCTTTATAAAAAATTATTTTATATATAGAAAATATAATAGGCAATATTATTTCATTCACCTATATTAAAAAAAATATCGTGTCGGTATTTCCTATTAAGTGTTTAGAAATCCCTATTGTTGTCATAACGTCCAATGCATCAACCAGAATTTATAAATAAAAAACGGAACAAATTACCACAATATTAAAACCTTTTTATAACACTAACAAATGCGCTCTCTCATATATGTACACTCAGCGACTCATCATAGGGTATTACTACCCGATTAAAAAGAGTCATACCCCACAAAGCTAAGGTTTTCACTAAACCAAAGCTCTGATACCAGATGTAACTCCCCGTCTTTTTGAACGTTTTAAATTGACGATAAACCACACATGTCAGACTTAAACCATACAAAAGGGCGGATTGTTATGGGGTAAATAAGAAAAATAGAGAAAGAAAAGGAACAAATAGAATCTTGCAGCGGAACGATAAAATATAATAATCAAATATCCAGTTCATGAAGCTGTTTTACAAAATATTTGATTTTACTTATACAATACATATCAGAGTTACACCTACCATAGAATAACAATTATGCAGCGGAATAAAATAGTGTAGTGGAATAATATAATAGGTAATAGTAATAAAATTCTTCATCTTCGTCCTCCAGAATAAAATCTTCAAATCCTGAAATACTCGGACTGACCCGAGCGAATTGAAAGGACAAAACACTCGAGTCAGAACTAAAGATCTTATGTAAGTTAAATCAACGGTAAAATAAATATGAGTGTAGTAACTTAAAAGATGCTCCGGATTCGCATCTCCTAAGGTTCCGTTAAACTATTTACTATGTAGTAATACTTCGCTATTATAATAGTGTCTATTAGTAAAATAAACTTACTTTAAAATAGCGTTAAGGAGTGACCCAATATTCCCCTTAACACATAATATATTCCCATAGTCTATACAATACCATAATCTCCCCCGTACTGGGCGTCGTCAGAGGGCACTACATAGGTATGGTACAAAACCAAAATCGTATAAGGCTCGCTAGTGTAGGTGACATGGCACAACTAGGCAATGCCAGGGTAGTATACCAAATACGCTTCTAGGTCGGTGGTAACGCATAGTCGCAACTACCGCCCATCTCGAGCCACACCCCCAAATCAAAGAAATCAAAAGTGGCCACCGAATAAATTCAAAATTCAAAGTATAATATCGAAGGGATGTGTCCGATAAAAGGTGCCACCTTCTTAAGCCAACAATCGCTCCTGTTTTAGCCACCTTATGCCAACTCACGGGAGTCGGGTCCACGTATTTACCTCAAAGGAAATGCCGCCACCATCCTACTTCATTCTGGAATCTCCACCACGTACACGGTTGTCAAAGTGTTTTTCGGAGTTGGGAGAGAGTATGACAACTTCCGATCCCGGTCTCTTTAACAACCAAACGTTATTATAACACCACGGTCTTTACAAAATAGTTATACTTTAAAACCAGAATATAATATCCATTTCAAACCGATATAAATACGATATCATTTCTATTTTAAAAACCCAAACCAATATGATATCATTTTTATAAAACTCAAACCAATATAATACCATTTTTATTTCAAATATTTTCTTTTCCCAAAATCATAGCATTTTCGAAGTAATAATACCTTGAAACCCATAACTTTGAAACATAAATTCTTAAACTTAAATGGTTTAAATATTAGATTACTTTATATAATAAGTAGCTTCTTTAAATTCACAAATCAATTCCAAATACACATTTGAAAACCCAAATAAACCATTTAAATTTTCATATATTTCAAAGCTTTAAATATTCCACTACTTCAAAATTCATTCTTTGATAATTCCATATACATCAATTTCAATTACTATTATTTAGATTTGGAATTTGAAATATTTACTTTGGGAATCCAATATCGTTTAAGTAAAACCTTTAAACTCCAAATAACTGGATATTCTTTCAACTATTTAACTAGATATATTTATTTAAATCAACTTGATATCCCTTTAAATCACTCTAAACCAAAATCAAGTTATAAAAATCATACCCTTTATGTCCTTACTTTTATTAAATTTCAAATCAATTTCATATTTATCTTCCAACTTAATTTTTACCTAAGTCATTAAAACTCTATATATACAATATCTTAAACAGGTACTTAATCGTATAATATAAAACAATCAAACTCCATGAATAAACTTATTTTTATTACACAAATTTATACATAGCTTAAATTCAAGAATTTAACTACATATATTAAAATAATATTTATATAATATCAAAATTTAATATTTATCAAACCGTATATTTCTTTCCAAAATCATAGAAATCAATTTCAAATTATTTTTAAATATAGACCCCGGTGTCTGTATATAAATTTCTATCCTATGGTAAAGTGATACGGATATCTATCATTCCAATCCGTAATTTAAAATAAAAAATACGGTTGTATATCATTTCAAACCGCAATCCCGAATCAAAAATGATAAATCAATAAAGAACTTGTTGTGACGCCCCACCTCTATACCCATGCTAGCCAAGGACACTACTGGGTAATGCCGTCAACTAACACGGAGATAAGGCTGGTTAGCAGCGACCATCTATATCCTTGCTCTAACTATCTATTGAATACATCGACACTAAACATACCAAGCAGGTCGACATACCCAATGAATACTAAAACAAAACCATAGGCGGTTGAAGGATCTATCAGAACAGAATATAACAACTCAAATGTAATATACATCACAGAACAGTAGATCATCAAATACACATATATTGATACATAACAGAGTATACAGAATAATACATGCCGAGTGGTATAGCAAACCATAATATACAGACGAATCAAAAGAATACATATATCAGAGTTACAATAAAAGGACTACACAAAAGGCTTTAACAAAAAGGAGCAAGCTGAATAGTCCATGCGGAAGCAAAATAGGCTAAGTCCAAAAGCACCTAACCTGAAACATCTTGGTCTGACCCGAGTATAAAATACACGGGTCAGTCTAGCTAAACAAATCAGTTAGATAGACTGAACAACAATAAACCTGCAAGGTCACAAAGTATAACAAATATCTCTAAAAGAGATAACACAATCATCTAACAAAAAGATGAATCATATGATAACAAGACAAGCCTCATATCATCGACAACTCATAGAAACAAAGGATAGGAATATCCCAAAACAAGCCAAAAGACAATAACAAATACCAATAAAGGTAACACAAGTTCCACGAGGTAATCGCTACATATCATGCGGCTCAAAAAGACTAACACCGAAGGGCGATACCTAGGGAATATACATATCAATGAAACATCAGAAAATTGCACGTGCTAAGTACTGTATAAACAAGGATCCATGAGCCCGAAGACTCCAAACCCAAATATCACTCGAGCAGCTCATAAAGACCTAACTCCGAAAGCGATGCATTATGGCAAAAAACCCGAAGGCACAAACCCGAAGGCACAAACCCGAAGGCAACATACCCGAAGGCAACATACCCGAAGGCAACAAACCTAAAGGTGCAACCCGAAGGCAACACACCCGAAGGCAACAAACCGAAGTGGTGAAGGTCCGGAGGCCCAGTACTGGACACCACTAACTGGCAGAATGTGTCATAACTCTCAAAAGGAATCCGAAAAGTGTTAACGTGAGTCCCATAACCACTCGTTCGCACTAAATGGTTTACTATCCGTCAGTCAATTTCACACTCAAAGCAGTACAAAGTTCACCTCATATCATCAGTAAACCAAACCCAAAGGTCAAAACGATCAATCGAATAGGTCGGGGATTAATCGAAAGGATAAACGCATAGATTCATGGTCCATGT
Source organism: Allium cepa (assembly GCA_030765085.1). NCBI lineage: Eukaryota > Viridiplantae > Streptophyta > Magnoliopsida > Asparagales > Amaryllidaceae > Allium > Allium cepa. The sequence continues at coordinate 496,427,746 of CM060944.1, read as the reverse complement.
TTTGCCCAACCATTTAATCACCCTTCCACTTTGCTCGAAGTGAGAAATTGTGCGTGTGTTTTAAATAGAATTTATAAATCGGAGAAGCGAACTTTTAATATGATTTGAAGAAATCATTTATAAAAAACTCGTGAATAAATTCAAAAAGGAATCATCAAGGTCAAATATGCATAAACAACTAATTGGAATCAATATGCATCGATCAAATTTGGAAAATTAAGCGAACAAGGAAATTTTGAAAAAGACAATAGATTCAGACGTCTGAATCTGGAAATTAATATGTTTTCCAGAACAGAATTCAGACGTCTGATCCCAAACTTTCAGACGTCTGGAATAGGCATTATTTTGCCTATTTCCTTTCTGGTCGAAATTTAGCACTTTCAGACGTTTGGAATATAAATTCAGACGTCTGAATTTAGGAATAAAAATCTTCCCAAGAACAATATTCAGACGTCTGAAATAGGGTTTCAGACGTCTGAAACCTGATGCTCAGGCATTTCCTGAACCTAGGCCATCTATGGCCAAACAAATCGAAAGCAATCAGATGCGTGTTGATTATGGGCTTACGTCAAACGACTACCCAACTTTAACGACACACCCAAACACTACGAACAACATAAACATCAACCATATAAGGTTTTACATAGATTTGGCTTCAAAAATCAATATTTGGCAATTTCATCAAAGCAATCCAAATCGAAAGCAAATGAACATGTAGACATATTAGGAACTCATTCCTAATAACCCAAGATAGCTGTAAACATAAATGTGGGATAAAAATCTCACCTAACATCAATAATATCAAGAGAAGTAGATGTGAGTTTAAAACTCACCCTTTAATTCAAAACAAGAATAGAGAAGCTCAATAGCAAAGAAAACAACCAACCACTCTCCACTTCAACTCTACTAGCTTCAATCTAAGATCAAAACAAGTATTTTCCTAAGTTAGGTTTAGGAAATTTTCTGAAATTGAAGGAGAAAGAGTTGGAGAAGATGAAGATGAGGCTTACCAATAGCTTCTCTTTGATTTTGGAGCAAGAATTCAAGTTTACAAGGTAAACTAGGGCTTGGAATTTCTAATTCCTCTTCCTTTCCCCCATTTTCAGTTTTGCTTAAGCTTAAGAAATGAAAATGTGTGAATGGAAGGAGAGAAAGGGCTGAGTTGGTTTATAGAATAGTTTGGGTAAAACCTAAACCCAAAAGTCTACTTAGCAAATAGCAAAATTCGACTTACTCCAAACATATCAAATCTTATACTCAAAAAGATCGCAAACGCCATTTTGGAATCAATGGAAATGGTTTCGAGTTCCAATTCGGCCATTTGCAAGAAGTAACATTTCGGACCTAAATCCGACTAACGACGCTATATTTAAATAAAACATTTAAATATATAATCGTTAGATATGCGGGTTGTTACAGATCTCCCCTCCTAACAAAATTGCATCCTCGCAATTCCTAGAGACGATAATTGTAACAACTACATACATACAACATTCAAAAGAAAGGAAAATAAGCTTGAGATGAAAAGATATACTCACCGTTTCCAAGCAAAGATAGAAAACCCGGATAGGATCGCTCAATAAACTCGCTGGTTTCCCAAGTACAGTCATTGGGATTAGCGGACCATTGAACTTTAACGAGCGACACGTCCTTTGTTCCGAAGGTGTCGCACCTCCGTGTTAAGTACGCGAATAGGCTGCTGTACAATAGATAAGTCCGGTGATACCTCAAGCTCAATCAAATCAGGAGAATCGATAACAGAATCCGATTCCCGAAGACACTTCCGAAGTTGCAAGACATGAAACACATCATGAATGCCAGATAAATGAGCAAGAAGTGAAATTCTATAAGCCACAGGGCCAATACGTTCAGTAATAGAAAATGGTCCTATATAGCGAGGAGCCAATTTCCCAGTCGTACTGAAATGCATAACCCCTTTCAAAGGAGAAATACGAATAAAAACAAGATCGCCAATCGAAAACTTGAGAGGCTTCCTACGGCTATCCGCGTAGGATTTCTGGCGACTCTGTGCCTCTTTCATTCTCAACCGGATAAGATCAATCTTCTCGGAAGAATCACGAACAAAATCTAGACCAAGAATAAGCTTCTCCCCAGATTCCAACCAACAAGAAGATGATCGACATGGCCTTCCGTATAAGGCTTCGAAACGAGCCATACCGATACTAGACTGAAAACTATTGTTGTAGGAGAACTCTACAAGAGGTAGATGATCCTCCCAACTACCACCGAAATCAAAAAATACAAATACGGAGAAGATCTGCCAAGATACGATTCACCCGTTCAGTCTGTCCGTCAGACTGTGGATGATAAGCTGTACTAAAATTAAGCTTTGTTCCCAAAGCTTGCTGAAGACTCTTCCAAAAATGACTCGTGAATAAAGGATCACGATCTCTCACAATAGAACTAGGGACAACGTGAAGTCTCACAATTTCCTTGACATATAACCTAGCCAAATGCGAAGCAGTCCTATTAGACTTAATAGGAACAAAATGAGCAGACTTGGTGAGGCGATCAACAATAACCCAAATGCTAGATGGCCCGATCTCGAACGAGGTAGGCCGTCAATGAAATCCATAGAAATCTGATCCCACTTCCACAATGGAATCTCTAGAGGCTGAAGAAGACCAGAAGGACGCTGATGTTCGGCCTTAAAACGCTGACAGGTTATGCAATTACTCACATAACTCGCCACATCGCGCTTCATGCCTTCCCAATAATTAAGACGATGCATATCGGCATACATCTTACTACTACCAGGATGAATGGTATACTTAGAATGGTGACAATCATCAAGAATGCCATGCCTAAGCGCAAAATCAGAAGGCACAAAAAGACGGTTCTTCTTGCGAAGACACCCATGAGAATCAATGTTGAAATCCCGCAACGCCTCATCACAGGATCCAGACTCACAAAGCTGAATAAGATGCAGCAAATCAGGATCACGCTGCTGGGCATCGGCAATACGATCCAATAAAATAGGTCGAGCTCCCAAACTAAATAATAGAAATGGAGAGTCAGAAGATGAACCTCAATCACGAATTTCAAAAAAAGATAGAGTCTCAAGAATATCCCATTCGGAAAGCTTCATAGAAACAACAACCGAATGTTTGTGACTAAGCGCATCAGCAACACGATTACCCTTTCCAGGGGTATACTGGATATCAAACTCATAGGAAGCAAGAAACTCGAGCCAACGCTGTTGTCTCATATTGAGTTCCTTCTGAGTGAACAAGTACTTCAAGGATTTATGATCCGTATAAAGAATGAAGCGCTCGCCCAATAAATAGTGTCTCCAAATCTTCAAGGCAAAGACAATGGCGGCTAACTCAAGATCATGAGTGGCATAGCGAACTTCATTCGGACGCAGTTGCCTAGAAGCATAAGCAACTACCTGATCCTTCTGCATAAGAACAACACCGAGACCACTACCAGAAGCATAGGTGTAGACAACAAGATCATGATTCCCCTCGGGAACCACAAGAATATGAGCATTAGTGAGAAGTTCCTTTAATGACAGAAAGGAAGCTTCACACTTGTCGGACCAAATAAAACGAATGCCTTTCCGAGTAAGGCTGGTGAGAGGAAGCACAACACGGGAAAAATCCTTAATGAACCGACGGTAATAACCCGCCAATCCAAGGAAACTACGAATCTCATGCACATTCTCAGGCCTCTTCCAATTCTGGATGGCTTCGATCTTTGAGGGATCGACAGAAATGCCATCGGAAGATACAACATGGCCTAAGAACTTAACCCTATTCTCCCAAAAATGGCACTTGGAGAATTTGGCTTTAAGCTGATGGTGACGAAGAGTACTCAAGACAATACTCAAGTGATTAGCATGCTCGACTTCAGACTTAGAGTAAATAAGGATATCATCAATGAAGACAAGGACGAACTTATCGAGATATTCCCGGAATACCCGATTCATGAGATCGACAAAGAAAGAAGGAGCGTTCGTCAAACCGAACGGCATAACGAGCCACTCAAAAGAACCATAACGAGTGCGGAAAGCGGTAAGAGGTATGCTATCCTCCGTGACTCGTAACTGATGAAAACCTGTGGCAAGGTCTAGCTGAGAAATGACCTTAGCACCACTCAATAGATCAAACGTATCATCGATCCTAGGCAATGGATACTTATTTCTAATGGTTAACTCGTTAAGTTTACGATAGTCAATGCAAAGCCTAAGAGTTCCATCGGACTTCTTCACGAAGACGACCACGGATACCCACGGAGAAAAACTAGACTGAATCAACTGCTTGGACTCAAGCTCTAAAAGCTGCTTCTTGAGTTCCTCATTTTCCCTTGTAGACATCCTCGTGGGAGGACGACTAATTGGCTGCGTGCCTGGAATGAGATCAATGCGGAACTCAATTGCCCGCTTAGGTGGCAAACCCGAGACAGGCTCAAAAACATCAGAAAAGTCACAAGCAATAGGAATACGAGATATATCATCATCATCTCGCGAGTCAAGAGAATATAAAGCCATTTCGGAATTATCCACATCCCGAAGAATAAGAGATAGCTAAGTAGGAGAATCCGGATGTCGAAGATATATAATTCTCTCCGAACAAATAATCCTAGCATCATATCTTACTAGCCAGTCCATACCCAAAATCAAATCAAATCCCAGACAAGAAATAACGTGCAGACTCGCACGAAAAGAGAAGCCACATAAAACAATCTCAACATCATCACAAAGCAGGCTAAGGGTCGCAGATCCCCCAATAGGATTCGCAATCCTTAAAGAAGTAACCAAACAAGAAACATCCAAAGATTAATCATCAACGAGCTTTTTCGATACGAAGGAATGTGATGCACCCGTATCGAAAAGAACTCGAATACTGTGGTCATGAAATAAAATAGAACCTTCCAAAATAGGTGGAGATATACCTTTGGGTTGAGAGGGACCTTCAGAAGCCTTAGCAGCATAAAGCTTGCTAGACTTGGCACTAGCCGGAACAGTAGGGCAAGTGGAAACATGATGACCTTCCTTCTTGCAATAACGACAGAAGAGAGGCTTCGGACAAGCTCGAATCATATGATCAGGAGAACCACAATTGAAACACTTTCGAACGAAAGGTGTTCCAGAAGACTGAGGCTGAGAGCTAGAACCACCAGTCTTTTTCTTCTTAGAAGGAAAAGGCTTCTTCTGAAATGGAAACTGCCTCTTGTTGGGGTTCGTGGAAACCTCAACATCAACATCACTATCACACTCCTTCTCGACGGTCTCGAGATGAAGTGTCGAATCAACTAACTCCTCAAAAGAAAGCTTAAGCTGGAGCAACAAAGACTTCTTAAGATATTTCTTAAGACCAGAAACAAACTTCAAATTATTCTTTTAAGAAGTGCTAATGAATTCAAGACCATACTTAGATAAAGCCTCGAATGATGCAACATACTCAGAAACAAAAAATTTCCCTTGCTTCAACTCAAGGAAGCGATGGGTCAATAAAACTTTTTCAGATTCAGGAACGAACTTGAGCTCGAATCGCTCCCGAAACTGAGTCCAAGAGAGAGTAGTCTCATCAATTTCGGCTATAAGAAGCTCATACCAATCAAGAGCACGCTCTTGTAATAAGCTAGAAGTTACAAGAACTCTATCATGGTCAGAAAGATCCATACGAGAGAAGATACGCTCGCACGTGCGAAACCAAGCTTGGACTTCAAGAACGGACTCGGAGCCTTTAAACGGCTTTCCTCCAAGATGAGCAAAATCACTGCACTGGCGTGCAAAGGCAGACTTGCGAGGTGGAGAAACTCGAGGAGGAACTGGAGGCTGAGTGCTCCTAAACAATTCCAAAAACTGATCGGCAGACATATAAACACCATCCGGATGTGAACCACTAGATCGCCCAACATCCGAACATCGTCCCTTGCCTCTTCCAGCCATATGCTGAAAGTATGATAAGAACAAGATTAATCACAAGGTAGATACTTCAATACGGAATACTACGGAATAAAATGCATTCCTAGACGTATTCCCCAAATTCTATCTAACCTTTGATGGTGGAAGGAATAAAGAGACATGATGATTCAAAGATTTGTACCACTTATACACTTTGATGTACCAGAATATGTGCATCTATTCTGTGTTTATCATATTTGTTCCGAACTCAGCTCTGATACCATGCTGTGACGCCCCACCTCTATACCCATGCTAGCCAAGGACACTACTGGGTAATGCCGCCAACTAACACGGAGAATAAGGCTGGTTACGAGCGACCATCTATAGCCTTGCTCTGACTATCAATTGAATACATCGACACTAAACATACCAAGCAGGTCGACATACCCAATGAATACTTAAAACAAAACCATAGGCGGTTGAAGGATCTATCAGAACAGAATATAACAACTCAAATGTAATATACATCACAAAATAGTAGATCATCATATACACATATATTGATACATAACAGTGTATACAGAATAATACATGCCGAGTGGTATAGCAAACCATAATATACAGACGAATCAAAAGAATACATATATCAGAGTTACAATAAAAGGACTACACAAAAAGCTTTAACAAAAAGGAGCAAGCTGAATAGTCCATGCGGAAGCAAAATAGGCTAAGTCCAAAAGCACCTAACCTGAAACATCTCGGTCTGACCCGAGTATAAAATACACGGGTCAGTCTTGCTAAAAAAATAAGTTAGATAAACTGAACAACAATAAACCTGCAAGGTCACAAAGTATAACAAATATCTCTAAAAGAGATAACACAATCATCTAACAAAAAGATGAATCGTATGATAACAAGACAAGCATCATATCATCGGCAACTCATAGAAACAAAGGATAGGAATATCCCAAAACAAGCCAAAAGGCAATAACAAATACCAATAAAGGTAACACAAGTTCCATGAGGTAATCGCTACATATCATGCGGCTCAAAAAGACCAACATCGAAGGGCGATACCTAGGGAATATACATATCAATGAAACATCATAAAATTGCATGTGCTCAGTGCTGTATAAACAAGGAACCATGAGCCCGAAGACTCAAAACCGAAATATCACTCGAGCGGCTCATAAAGACCTAACTCCGAAAGCGATACATTAGGGCAACAAACCCGAAGGCACAAACCCGAAGGCAACATACCCGAAGGCAACAAACCTAAAGGTGCAAACCTGAAGGCAACACACCCGAAGGCAACAAACCGTAGTGGTGAAGGTCCGGAGGCCCGATACTGGACACCACTAACTGGAAGAATGTGTCATAACTCACAAAAATGAATCCGAAAAGTGTTAACGTGAGTCCCATAACCACTCGTTCGCACTAAACGGTTTACTATCCGTCAGTCGATTTCATACTCAAAGCAGTACAAAGTTCACCTCATATCATCGGTAAACAAAACCCGAAGGTCAAAACGATCAATTGAATAGGTCGAGGATTAATTGGAAGGATAAACGCACAGATTCATGGTCCGTGTTTCGCCCAACCATATAATCACCCTTCCACTTCGCTCGAAGTGCAAAATTGTGCCTGTATTTTAAATAGAATTTATAAATCGAAGAAGCGAACTTTTAATACGATTTGAAGAAATCATTTATAAAAAAAACCCATAAATAAATTCAAAAAGGAATCACAAGGTAAAATATGCATGAACAACTAATTGGAATCAATATGCATCGATCAAATTTGGAAAACTAAGAGAACAAGGCAATTTGGAAAAAGACAATAGATTCAGACGTTTGAAAGAAGTGGTTCAGACGTCTGAATCTGGAAATTAATATGTTTTCCAGAACAGAATTCAGACGTTTGATCCCAAACTTTCAGACATCTCAAATAGGCATTATTTTGCCTATTTCCTTTCTGGTCGAAATTTAGCACTTTCAGACGTCTGGAATATAAATTCAGACATCTGAATCTGGGAATAAAAATCTTCCCTAGAACAATATTCAGACGTCTGAAATAGGGTTTCAGACGTCTGAAACCTGATGGTCAGGCATGTAACAACCAGCATATTTATCGATTTTATATTTAAATATTTTATTTAAATATTTCATCATTAGTCGGATTTTAGTCCGAAAAGCTACTTTTTGCATACAGTCGAATTAGGACTCGGGACCACTCCCATTGAGTTTAAAATGTCGTTTGCGACCTTTTTGAGTATAAGCTTCGATATGTTTGGAGAAAGTTGATTTTTGCTACTTTTCACTTTGGGTTTGGTTTTGGGCTCAGCCCTATGTTCTAACTTATACTCCAAAACTGAACCACTCTCCCCATTCTCCCTCACTTCTTTCTCTTTTTAGTTTTCTTAGCATTAATGGTGGGAGAGATTGGAAATTAAAACTCCAAAACCCTAGTTTCTCTTGCAAATCAAATTCCTAGCTCCAAACACAAGAAGAACCCATTGGTAAGCTTCTCTCCTTCTTCTCCAACTTATTTTCTTACCAATTTCAGAAATTCCTAAACCTAATTTCGGGAATGTTCTTGTTTTGAGCTTAGATTCAAGCTCAATTGGGTTGTGTTGAAGAGAGGTTGATTCTCCATTTGCTTTCAAGCTTCTTCTTGTTCGATTTTGTGAAAAGGTGAGATTTTTAATCTCACATCTAAGTCTATGAATTATCTTCGAATGTTAGGTATGAATTCCTAACACTTATTCATGTGTATTTGCTTTTGGATTGGATTGAATTGGTGTATATTCCAATTTTTAGTGTTTTGAGTTCAATTCGTTAAAAATCCTAACTTTGATGTTTGAACATGTTTTTGGTGATGCATCGAGGAGCATATAGGGTCGGGTCGTCGATTGACATAAACCCTTAGCGTCGTTGCTCGAGCGAATGCAATTTTGGTCATGATTGAACCTCATTTGTAATAGGCAGGGAAGAGGCTGGAAACAGGTTCGGCCGACCGACCCCCCTGGTTCGGTCGACCGACCTGCTTCCAAGTGCATAAGCACTTTCTGTTTGAAGGTTCGGTCGACCGAGTACAGGGTTCGGTCGACCGACCTGCTGTCCCGAGAGGTTTCCAACCTTTGGTTCGGTCGACCGACTCAGGGAGTCCGGTCGACCGACCTGATGATTTTTGCCAGATTTGCCTATTTTGCTAATTTGTTTGAATATCCAACTTTAATCGATTCGTGTTGTCTCCCTTTTGTTGTCGTCATTTATTATCGACTTTGATGACCTTTTCTTTGGGAATTTTAGATATATCCACTTTGATGGATTTTATATCGATTTCTTTGGATTTTATTCACGTTTTCGAATGTGAATCTTAGTGATTGATTGTTCCTACAATCTTCTTTGTGTTTTGTCACTTTAAAAAATATAAAGGTTTTCTATAGTAGTAGTAAATATAAAGACTCTTTCCTCAAACGATTTCAACACTATTTTATTACAAAGCTCGTTTTATTAAGCCATTTTCCAATCTATTAGTATATACAAACCTTTACCTCACTCGTATGAGAAATCTAATTAAACGACTTAGTAAAACAAGTGGTATGAAACGCTTGCGTTCACTTTTTTGGTTAATTCTTGGACTTGTTCGATTGAAACTCTTGTGACAATTTTCTAGTGGAGATCTACAATTTGTTCGTAAATATTTAAGTTAAGCTAATGGTTATGGGACATGATGCTAAGCTCATATATTTACTAGCTTACTGCAATCGACACTTCTTGATGATCATGACGATCATTTTTGTGATTTAGACTAGCAATATGCGATGTCTCTTTGTCTGTAAGGGAGACTAAACCCCGTTTTGTGGAGTTTCGACTCAAATCGGTGGGGTAGCAACCCACGGTCTTCGGACCATTCGTGTGTCAGGTCTTCGGGCCATTCGTGTGTCAAATTAATGGCTAGCTACCATGAGATAGCTTCTCGTTCGTGTGTTACAGCTGTTGGTCAGTTTTCATGCTCCCGTTCATGTGATAGGCCTCCCCCCTTATTTTACGTGATTTCTGGATTTCGTGTATCGAATTCTGGAATTTTCTTCTTCACCTATTTTTGTGATTTCTATTAATATGATTTATCAATTCTTGTGCATAGGTGAATTCGTGTGTCATTGACTGGATTTCGTGTGTCGAATTCTGGAATTTTCTTCTTCACCTATTTTTTTGATTTCTATTGATATGATTTATCAATTCTTGTGCATAGGTGAATTCGTGTGTCATTGACTGGATTTCTTGTGTTGATTTCTGGAATTTATGTTTCACCAACTTTGTGATTTCTATTGATATGATTTATCAATTCTTGTGCATAGGTGAATTCGTGTGTCATTAACTTGTTGTGAATACAAGTTTTGGGTATGATACCCTTTTTGGATCTTTGAGAAGATTCTTTGATATTGATTAATCGTTTGTTGATTATCATTTACATACTTATAGTAGTATGCCATTATGGATATTATACGTCTATGCCATATCTTATATGTCATTTATTGTGGCTTGGTGAATGAAATTAGGAGTATGACATTCCTTTTTATCTTGAGTAGATTATCGTGATATTGATTAATCTCTTGTTGATTTTCAATTACTTATATATATCACAGCTTGGCATTGTGATTATTATGTGTTTAGTCATATCTCCTATTCTATATCATGTTATCTGATATTTATAGTTAGACTGATCCGTTTATTATTTTCTTCTAAATAATACTCGGGTCAGACCGAGATGTTGCAGGTGCTTCGACTTGACTTCTCTCCGGGGATCCATTACTCTGACCTTTTGCTTACTACTTAGATTAGTAGTTTTTTTTTGTATACATTTGAGATACAGACTCCATAATCTATACTTATTCTTTTGTGTAGTTCATGTAACTATTCTTTTGGGATATTGTGGATCTTTTTAGACCACTACTCTGATGAACACTTTCATGTGTTATATTCATATCTATTTCCGCCTTTGTGATATGAATTGTCTGTAACTGATTTATGTTATGTTTACTTCTATATTTGTTTCCGAAGATATTATAGCCACTATGTAGTAGCTTTGAGTTTGTGTCGGCATGTCGGATTTCCACTTGAAAAGAATTGCATGCTATACTATCTGACATATCGATGCTCGCACAAAGCAATTACACGGATGGTCGCTCCTCAACAGTCTTATTCTCCGTGCTAGTGACAGCATTCACCGTAATGTTCTTGGCTAGCGTGGGTATAGAGGTGGGGCGTCACATCTTGGTATCGGAGCCAAACTTCGAAACAATATGGAATATTATAACAAGGATCATCGTCCTAAGTCCATCTTAGGAGTCGTGCTTTAGGATTTAATTCGAGTCTTCGTACCGATTCATCCTATTTTCCATATAATTCCTTGTTTATCTGTCAAGATTGCTTGATATTCAATTTGGTGAATAACCTTTTTCTTCTTTTTCCTTTTATCTAAAGGGAGAAAAATGTCTAGACCAGGCCGCCCTAGAGCCGTGCCATCTAGCACTCCGCCCCAGGATGGAGTTTTTATGACTGCTCAACAGCTTCTTGATTTAGTGACGAATGCTCAAGCAGCTGGAGCTAACCCGGAACCTACTCACCCAAAGTCGGGTTTTGCACGCTTGTGTTGCGATTACACTAATTTGGGTGGGGATCCATTCAGAGGTTTCGAAACTGTTATTGAAGTACAGGCCTGGCTAAGGTCATGCGATCGAATCTTTTCTCGCATGAATCTTATTGACCTTCACCGAGTTCAGGTGGCCTCTAGTATGCTCCGAGAAAGAGCATTGGACTGGTACGAGCTTCTTATTTCTGAGATTAATGAAGTGGATCTCACCTGGGAGAAATTCCGAGAATGCTTCGAGTTGAAATTTGTACCAGAAGCTGAGAAAGTGACATTGGCTCGACGATTTATAGACCTTGTTCAAGGTGAGTCCTCCGTGACTAATTACGTCGCCTCCTTCGAGTCGCTTTCCAAATATGGGGTTGAATACATCAACACCCCTCTGAAGAAGAATCAAAGATTCGTCTATGGCTTAAACAAAAGTCTCAAGAAGCCATTACTTCTAAAATTAGAAGTTTCTTTCGACCAACTCGTTGATATCGCTCTTCGTCTTGAAGAGGCGGATAGGGAGAATGATGTTGAAGTGGTGGGTTCCAAACCAAACTTCAACAACAAGAAGAGGCCAAGAAAATTCAAAGGTCCTTATCCCAATAAGAAAGGGAGGCAAGCAACTCCTACTGAAAAGACCTTTTCCTCTACTCAAGGGAAATGCTATAATTGTGGTTCGAAAGACCATTTTGCGAACAAGTGTTCAAAGCCTCGTACTTGTCGCTATTGCAAGAGCCCGGACCATTTTATGCATGTGTGTCCCAAACTTCAAAATAGGAGGGAGGGAAAACTTAATGTTGCTCAAGCCCTTGGCAACACATCTCGTGGCCAAGGTATTTCTCATTCTATGCTTGATGGAATTATTTTATTTCGTGATCATCCTATTCGAGTTCTTTTTGATATGGGTGCGTCCCATTCTTTTAGATCAAAAGAACTTGTTGATACTTTTTCTTTGGATGTTTTGTGCTTAATGACTTCTTTGAGAATTGCGAATCCGGTTGGTGGATCCGCAACGATCAGTTTATTGCATAAAGATGTCGAGATTATTTTGTGTGATTTTTCTTTCCTAGCCGATTTGCATGTCATGCGTTATTTAGGCTTTGGAATGATTTTGGGAATGGATTGGCTTAACCGTTATGAAGCCCATATCCTATGTCCTGAGCGGACTATTCATCTTCGACATCCTCAATCTGTTAAACAAATTTCTATTAATCTTCAAGATTCAGTTTCCAGCTTGGTTGCATCTTTATATTCTTTAAATCCTCGTGATGACGACGATGATGATGAGGGTGATATTATTTCTCTTATTCATGTCGTTCGTGAATTTTCCGACATATTCGAGCCCGTTTTAGGATTACCACCTAAGCGAGCAATTGAGTTCAAAATCAATCTTATTCCTGGAACTCAACCTATTACCCATCCTCCTTATCGTATGTCCAATAAAGAAAACGAGGAGATGCGTAAACAATTATCCGAATTGGAGACGAAGCAATTTATTCGCTCTAGTTCCTCGCCTTGGGGAGCTTCGGCTATTTTCGTGAAAAAATCCGATGGTACACTTAGGCTTTGCGTTGACTACCGCAAGCTTAATGATCTTACTATCAAAAATAAATATCCTTTACCTCGGATTGATGATTTATTTGACCAACTTAGTGGTGCTAGAGTCTTTTCACAATTGGACTTGGCTACCGGTTTTCATCAGCTTCGTATTGCAGAGGATAGCATTCCTTTGACATCGTTCCGTACTCGTTATGGATCTTATGAATGGCTTGTGATGCCATTTGGGTTAACGAATGCCCCGACTTATTTCGTTGACTTAATGAATCGAGTTTTTAAAGACTTCCTCGATCGATTTGTTCTCATCTTTATTGATGATATTCTTGTGTATTCTAAAACCGAGGAGGAGCATGAAAAACATCTTCGGATTGTGTTGGAAACTCTTAGGAGTAATCAATTAAAGGAAAAAATTTCTATGTGCCACTTTTGGCAATCTCGTGTGAAGTTTCTCGGTCATATTATTTCCGAATCCGGAATTTCCGTGGATCCTTCAAAGATTGAAGCGATTCAAGATTGGAAGAGACCGGAGAGTGTGACAGAGATTCGTAGTTTTCTCGGATTGGCGGGCTATTACCGTCGTTTTATCAAAGACTATTCTAAGATTGCCGTGCCTCTCACTGGCTTGACGAAGAAAGGTGTTAAATACATTTGGTCGGACAAATGTGAAGCTTCTTTTCAGAAATTAAAAGAACTCCTATCTAATGCTCCTATTCTTGTTATTCCCGAGTGGAATCAAGATTTCGTTGTTTATACCGATGCTAGTCGCGTTGGTTTGGGTGCCGTTCTTATGCAAAGAGAACGTGTTATTGCTTATGCTTCTAGGCAATTGAAGCCAGCTGAGACTAGATATGCCACTCATGATTTAGAGCTCGCGGCTATTGTTTTCGCCCTTCGTATTTGGCGTCATTATCTCTTAGGAGAGAAATTTGTTCTTTACACAGGTCATAAGTCTTTGAAATATTTATTTTCTCAAAAGGAACTTAATTTGCGTCAACAATGTTGGCTCGAGTTCGTTGCTCCTTATGATCTTGATATTCTTTATACGCCCGGTAAGGGTAATCGTGTTGCCGATGCTCTTAGCCGTAAACAACAAGCTGTTGTTTCTATGATGATATCCGAATGGAACGATCTCAAGATTTTATCCACTTGCGAAATTCGAGACCGTGTTTCCGATTTATGCTCATCATTTGTTTTATGTAGCCTTGAGGCTCATCCATCTCTTTTAGACCGCATTCTTGAAGCTCAAAGGCTAGATCCTGAATTGGTTCTTCTAGGCCAAAATATTAAGGATAAAATTGATATTGAAGGTTTGACAGACTTTGATATCGATTCTCGTGGCGGCATTCGTAAATTTGGTAGACTTATCGTGCCAAATATTAGGGATCTTCGTAAAGATATTTTAGAAGATTCTCATCACTCTAAATTTACCATTCATCCCGGTAGTAGTAAAATGTACGCGGATATGAAGCGACTTTATTATTGGGAGGGAATGAAACTTGTCATCGCTAACTTCGTTAAGCGTTGCACGACTTGCCAACTCGTTAAGGCCGGACATCAAAGGCCCGGTGGGTTATTGCAACCTTTAGAAATTCCAGTTTGGTAGTGGGATCAAATTTCCATGGATTTTATAGATGGCCTTCCCCGTTCTCGATCGGGTTATGATAGCTTATGGGTAATTGTTGATAGACTTACTAAATCCGCCCATTTTATTCCCGTTCGGTCTAACCGAACCGTTCCTCTTTTGGCCAAACTCTTTATTAAAGAGATTGTTAAATTACATGGTGTTCCTACTTCAATTGTTAGCGATCGTGATCCATTGTTTACTAGTGGATTTTGAAAGAGTCTTCAAAAAGCCTTGGGAACGAAGCTTAATTTTAGCACCGCTTATCATCCCCAGTCCGATGGACAAACTGAGTGTGTGAATCAAACTCTTGAAGATCTTCTTCGTTCTTGTGTGCTTGATTTTGGTGGAGGTTGGGAAGATCATATTTCACTTGTTGAATTTTCCTATAATAATAGCTTCCAATCTAGTATTGGTATGGCACCTTTCGAGGCACTCTATGGAAGGCCATGCCGATTGCCTTCTTGTTGGCTTGAGGCCGGTGAGAAGCTGGTTTTAGGTCCAGATTTTATTCGTGATTCCATAGAAAAGATTGATCTTATTCGTCATAGGATGAAAGAAGCCCAGAGTAGACAAAAATCCTACGCCGATAACTGGAGAAGGAAGTTAGAATTTTCTGTGGGAGATCTTGTGTTCATTCGTGTTTCACCAATGAAAGGTGTTGTGCGTTTCAGTCGCTCGGGAAAGTTAGCGCCTCGATATATCGGGCCATTTCCTATCACTGAACGTATTGGTTCCATGGCTTATCGCCTTTTATTACCGGCTCAATTTTCTGGTATCCTTGACGTGTTTCACGTTTTCAACTTCGGAAATGTCTTTGAGATTCCGATTCTATTCTTGAGCCCAGTGTTGTGGAAGAGATTGAAGTTTCGCCTAATTTAACTTATGAGCAACATCCTATTCATATCATTGCTTCGGAGGTCAAACGACTTCGAAATAAAGATGTTCCGCTTGTTAAAGTTCAATGGTCTTCAAATCCTAAGGATTGTTCTTGGGAATCTAGAGAGTACATCGAGCGAACACATCCGGACTTACTTTCTCGTGCTCTTTGAGGTGAACTTCTTATTTCAAACTTCTTTTGTGTTGAATATGCTTTTATGGTTGTTACTATATATCTTCTTCTTGTAATATTGCGAGGACGCAATTTCTTTAAGGAGGGGAGTCTGTAACAACCCGCATATTTATCGATTTTATATTTAAATATTTTATTTAAATATTTCATCATTAGTCGGATTTTAGTCCGAAAAGCTACTTTCTGCATACGGTCGAATTAGGACTCGGGACCACTCCCATTGAGTTTAAAATGCCATTTGCGACCTTTTTGAGTATAAGCTTCGATATGTTTGGAGAAAGTTGATTTTTGCTACTTTTCACTTTGGGTTTGGTTTTGGGCTCAGCCCTATGTTTTAACTTATACTCCAAAACTGAACCACTCTCCCCATTCTCCCTCACTTCTTTCTCTTTTCAGTTTTCTTAGCATTAATGGTGGGAGAGATTGGAAATTAAAACTCCAAAACCCTAGTTTCTCTTGTAAATCAAATTCCTAGCTCCAAACTCAAGAAGAACCCATTGGTAAGCTTCTCTCCTTCTTCTCCAACTTATTCTCTTACCAATTTCAGAAATTCCTAAACCTAATTTCGGGAATGTTCTTGTTTTGAGCTTAGATTCAAGCTCAATTGGGTTGTGTTGAAGAGAGGTTGATTCTCCATTTGCTTTCAAGCTTCTTCTTGTTCGATTTTGTGAAAAGGTGAGATTTTTAATCTCACATCTAAGTCTATGAATTATCTTCGAATGTTAGGTATGAATTCCTAACACTTATTCATGTGTATTTGCTTTTGGATTGGATTGAATTGGTGTATATTCCAATTTTTAGTGTTTTGAGTTCAATTCGTTAAAAATCCTAACTTTGATGTTTGAACATGTTTTTGGTGATGCATCGAGGAGCATATAGGGCCGGGTCGTCGATTGACATAAACCCTTAGCGTCGTTGCTCGAGCGAATGCAATTTTGGTCATGATTGAACCTCATTTGTAATAGGCAGGGAAGAGGCTGGAAACAGGTTCGGCCGACCGACCCCCCTGGTTCGGTCGACCGACCTGCTTCCAAGTGCATAAGCACTTTCTGTTTTAAGGTTCGGTCGACCGAGTACAGGGTTCGGTCGACCGACTTGCTGTTCCGAGAGGTTTCCAAGCTTTGGTTCGGTCGACCGACTCAAGGAGTCCGGTCGACCGACCTGATGATTTTTGCCAGATTTGCCTATTTTGCTAATTTGTTTGAATATCCAACTTTAATCGATTCGTGTTGTCTCCCTTTTGTTGTCGTCATTTATTATCGACTTTGATGACCTTTTCTTTGGGAATTTTAGATGTATCCACTTTGATGGATTTTATCGATTTCTTTGGATTTTATTCACGTTTTCGAATGTGAATCTTAGTGATTGATTGTTCCTACAATCTTCTTTGTGTTTTGTCACTTTAAAAATTATAAAGGTTTTCTATACTAGTAGTAAATATCAAGACTCTTTCCTTAAACGATTTCAACACTATTTTATTACAAAGCTCGTTTTCTTAAACC
Source organism: Allium cepa (assembly GCA_030765085.1). Lineage (NCBI taxonomy): Eukaryota > Viridiplantae > Streptophyta > Magnoliopsida > Asparagales > Amaryllidaceae > Allium > Allium cepa. The sequence continues at coordinate 496,410,479 of CM060944.1, read as the reverse complement.
ATTTTCCAATCTATTAGTATATGCAAACCTTTACCTCACTCGTATGAGAAATCTAATTAAACGACTTAGTAAAACAAGTGGTATGAAACGCTTGCATTCACTTTGTTGGTTAATTCTTGGACTTGTTCGATTGAAACCCTTGTGACAATTTTCTAGTGGAGATCTATAATTTGTTCGTAAATATTTAAGTTAAGCTAGTGGTTATGGGACATGATGCTAAGCTCATATATTTACTAGCTTACTGCAATCGACACTTCTTGATGATCATGACGATCATTTTTGTGATTTAGACTAGCAATATGCGATGTCTCTTTGTCTGTAAGGGAGACTAAACCCCGTTTTGTGGAGTTTCGACTCAAATCGGTGGGGTAGCAACCCACGGTCTTCGGACCATTCGTGTGTCAGGTCTTCGGGCCATTCGTGTGTCAAATTAATGGCTAGCTACCATGAGATAGCTTCTCGTTCGTGTGTTACAGCTGTTGGTGAGTTTTCATGCTCCCGTTCATGTGATAGGCCTCCCCCCTTATTTTACGTGATTTCTGGATTTCGTGTATCGAATTCTGGAATTTTCTTCTTCACCTATTTTTGTGATTTCTATTAATATGATTTATCAATTCTTGTGCATAGGTGAATTCGTGTGTCATTGACTGGATTTCGTGTGTCGAATTCTGGAATTTTCTTCTTCACCTATTTTTGTGATTTCTATTGATATGATTTATCAATTCTTGCGCATATGTGAATTCGTGTGTCATTGACTGGATTTCTTGTGTTGATTTCTGGAATTTATGTTTCACCAACTTTGTGATTTCTATTGATATGATTTATCAATTCTTGTGCATAGGTGAATTCGTGTGTCATTAACTTGTTGTGAATACAAGTTTTGGGTATGATACCCTTTTTGGATCTTTGAGAAGATTCTTTGATATTGATTAATCGTTTGTTGATTATCATTTACATACTTATAGTAGTATGCCATTATGGATATTATACGCTATGCCATATCTTATATGTCATTTATTGTAGCTTGGTGAATGAAATTAGGAGTATGACATTCCTTTTTATCTTGAGTAGATTATCGTGATATTGATTAATCTCTTGTTGATTTTCAATTACTTATATATATCACAGCTTGGCATTGTGATTATTATGTGTTTAGTCATATCTCCTATTCTATATCATGTTATCTGATATTTATAGTTAGACTGATCCGTTTTTTATTTTCTTATAAATAATACTCGGGTCAGACCGAGATGTTGCAGGTGCTTCGACTTGACTTCTCTCCGGGGATCCATTACTCTGACCTTTTGCTTACTACTTAGATTAGTAGTTTTTGTTGTATACATTTGAGATACAGACTCCATAATGTATACTTATTCTTTTGTGTAGTTCATGTAACTATTCTTTTGGGATATTGTGGATCTTTTTAGACCACTACTCTGATGAACACTTTCATGTGTTATATTCATATCTATTTCCGCCTTTGTGATATGAATTGTCTGTGACTGATTTATTTTATGTTTACTTCTATATTTGTTTCCGAAGATATTATAGCCACTGTGTAGTAGCTTTGAGTTTGTGTCGGCATGTCGGATTTCCACTTGAAAAGAATTGCATGCTATACTATCTGACATATCGATGCTCGCACAAAGCAATTACATGGATGGTCGCTCCTCAACAGCCTTATTCTCCCTGCTAGTTGACAGTATTCACCGTAATGTTCTTGGCTAGCGTGGGTATAGAGGTGGGGCGTCACAAGGCATTTCCTGAACCTATGCCATTTATGGCCAAACAAATCGAAAGCAATCGGATGCGTGTTGATTATGGTCTTACGTCAAACGACTACCCAACTTTAACGACACACCCAAACACTCCGAACAACATAAACATGAACCATATAAGGTTTTACATAGATTTGGCTTCAAAAATCAATATTTGGCAATTTCACCAAAGCAATCCAAATCGAAAGCAAATGAACATGTATAGGAACTCATTCCTAATAACCCAAGATAGCTGTAAACATAAATGTGGGATAAAAATCTCACCTAGTATCAATAATATCAAGAGAAGTAGATGTGAGTTTAAAACTCACCCTTTAATTCAAAACACGAATAGAGAAGCTCAATAGCAAAGAAAACAACCAACCACTCTCCACTTCAACTCTACTAGCTTCAATCTAAGAACAAAACAAATATTTTCCTAAGTTAGGTTTAGGAAATTATCTGAAATTGAAGGAGAAAGAATTGGAGAAGATGAAGAGGAGGCTTACCAATAGCTTCTCTTTGATTTTGGAGCAAGAATTCAAGTTTGCAAGGTAAACTAGGGCTTGGAATTTCTAATTCCTCTTCCTTTCCCCCATTTTCAGTTTTGCTTAAGCTTAAGAATGAAAATGTGTGAATGGAAGGAGAGAAAGGGCTGAGTTGGTTTATAGAATAGTTTGGGTGAAACCCAAACCCAAAAGTCTTCTTAGCAAATAGCAAAATTCGACTTACTCCAAACATATCAAAGCTTATACTCAAAAAGATCGCAAACGCCATTTTGGAATCAATGGAAATGGTTTCGAGTTCCAATTCGGCCATTTGCAAAGAGTAACATTTCGGACCTAAATCCAACTAACGACGCTATATTTAAATAACATCTTTAAATATATAATCATTAAATATGCGGGTTGTTATACTTGCAGAGTACGATGATATAAATAAAACATCCATTCATCCATCATAAAATTATACATCCATCATAATCATCATCCAAAACAATCTATCAATATCAATATATAACTGATAATATTTAATAGGTAATTAACTGGCAGTTATATTCAATAATAAATTGAATAATAATTTAATTTATATAAATGCAATTAACTGAGATAATGATTAGAATATACGAAACAATCATAAATAATTGCATAATCACAACGAAAATTAAATTTAACAAACATAAGAAATTTTAGAAGTTGTGAGTGGGTTAAAACACTCACCTTTTGAATTTAAATTGAATTTAAATCCAATTTAAACCCAAAAATTGAACAGTCTCCAAATCCGTCCAAACTTGTGCCAAAATGTCTGGAATTTTATTACGAATCTAGTGGAGAAAACAGCACGTAAATCGGATATCGTACGCAAAAATTATGAAATTTAAAACATTTGATAACAAAATTCAATTAAAACAAAAACAAAACTCACCCATCAAAATTCAGCCACGTCACTATTTCCCAATAGTCAACACGCGAGACCATCTCCTGCATATTCGAAACCCTAGCACGCACAGTAACCCACGCAAGCCGCCACCATAACGTGAATTTTTTGTTGCCTCCTGACGCCACGTCGCGCCGATTGGAGGTCGCCACCTCGTCCACCTCTCCAAGCCGACCACTCCCACGCGACGTCGATAACTGATAAAACCCATGGCCTCCACCTATTTTACAAACCCTAGGTGAAGTTTTCCGTAGATCCAACCATCAAAACGACGAATAAACTATGTCGATGCGATCCTCTCGGTCCACTCTACAATACCCAGAATTGGTTTGACGATCGGACTAATTTGATTCCGACGTAATGAACGATCGAAAATTATTCTTCGATTTCTGAACAAACAATGCGTCGAATCGAAAAATGAGTTGCAGATCTGAGTTACGCTCTTCGAGAGCTTCGAATCCATATAAAATTTGATAGTATTTGAGGAGATTGAATTTTCATTTGATTTTTGAATTGCAATTGAAATTAGGGTTTACAGCCATTGGAAAGTGGAGGAGCTGATGGAATTGTACGCACAGACAAATTAAAAATAGAGGTAGGCTAGGGTTTATAACAGGTTATATATAAGCAAGGTTGAAATAGAATAGATGGACCCGATTTATAAACGCACTGAACGATGAATGACACGAAAAGCCCGTTCTGACTCCGGAACGAAATTGGATCAACCCAAATATCAAAATGGATTTTTTAAAATATTTTAAACGCGACGGAAAAGGTTTCAAGTCTAAATTCCATCGTATGAAGAAGTTATGCTAAAATCAATTTATTTCAAATCGATTTAATTGACTTCAATTTATAGATTTCAAGGCGTTTCAAGCCCATACGATCAAACGACAAGTCCGATCGCTATGAAAATTGAAATCCTGCAATAATTCACCGTTACGGATCCGATGAAACTGGTTTCATCGAAATCCGAGTCAGCGGCCAAAATGACTATTTTTACACTAATTAATTAAATTAATAAATTAGCTAATTAAATCAAATTTCTAATTTCAATTCTTTAATTGACCAATTTCAACATTTTTAATTTCTTAATCATTTACAATGATTTAAATAAATTCAAATGTCAATTTAACGTTGATTCATGCATCAATTTCAGCGTAAAATTTCCAATTTCATTTTATTCAAAAATTATAATTCAATTTTTCAATAGTCGCATTGAATTTTCTTTTCATTCTCATTATTCAATTCATTATCTTCCAACAGATGAAATTAACATTGGTTCATTGTTTATTTCATTATTATTTTCAAATTTCATCTAAATTCCAATTGATGCAATAATTAAATATTAAATCTCATTTAATTGCAATCAATCCAATTATAAATTTTAAGTTAATAAATCTTGATTCTCACTCCTTTTATTACTTTACTATACTCTAATTTGACAACTCCAAAACCTCTTATTACATTTCCTATTAATGTAACATTTATTTATTTTATTAACATTTATTTCCAATTCTAATTCCATCAACTAATTAAACAGGTAACTTAATATTTGTTTACAAGCCAAATGGTACACGTAAGTTTCTCATACTTCAACCAGTTGTCATATTATGAATGGAATTAACATTAATTTCAAATATTATATTAATTTACATTAAGATAATATTTAATTACCTTTAATGAAATTTATTTCCCAATTTATTTAATGCAATCAAGTATGATCTTAGAATTGGTTTCCATTAATTGGGATTGCACTAAATTAATTATTTATCAACTTGCATTAATGTTATTACTTTAATCTACATCCAATTAAAATTAATACTCTTATTAAATTTATTTAGCTTTCTATTACACCAATTACTATCTTATAAATAAATTTTACGTTCTTTTTAAATTTACATTCACACTTCCATCATTATATTATAACTTTACAATTTTAATAAATTCATTAATTGTCATTTCATTCAACCTATTAATTATTAACATAAATTAGCACTGTTACGTTTTAAGTTTCTTTTTAGTTTACAACAAGTGCTACCATTAGTTCATACACTAATTCATTCCATTTCCATTCATTATACATTTTCTATTAGTAAGTCAACATTTTAAATTATTAAATTACATTTTATATCCCATTATAAATTAATGCATACCTTAATTAAGATTTTAAATCAAATTAATCATTTCATCTTGGTAACATTCTTTTATTACAATAAGAATAAAATTAACATTTACATTGTTTCACAACTTGGAATTACATCCAAATTATTTACAATTAACTTACATTTATACTGTTACATTCAGGTTATTAAAAATTAACTTACCAATCTTATCCACGTTATTATTTCCATTAATAATTCACTAAATTTTTCTTTCCTTCAATATTAAGTTACCAAAATCGTATTAAATTAAGAAATTTAATTACCAAATTTTTCGGGTCGTTACACTCTCCCCCACTCAAAACTTTTCATCCCCGAAAAGAAAAAAGAAGGGAAAGAAAGATTTAAATAAACCATACATCTTATTCAAAGATATTAACTATATAAACAATAAATTTACAAAATAAATTAATTAAAATAAAATATACCAATTTATAACCATCAGATCTTTTTATACTTAAATTAATAAAGTTTGAAAAACATTTTCAAAATATTTTCTAAGTCCAAAATTTATGGAAAATTTCGGTAGAGTCTCCTTTGTACGGTGAGGCTCTGGAGAAAATATAATATCAAATATAACAATGTCTAACATATATTTCCAAAATAATATATATCCCACATGGGAAAACAATATAATAACGCTAGAAAAACGTAATCCGAAAGCATACCTATTTGTCGGGCATTCTACGCTTATATTATGAAACCAAATGCAGTAGCAATTGCTTCCATAACCTGTACTTCACTTATATAATCCAAAAAGGTTAACAATTTGTATAAAATGAAATGTTTAACTTGTTTAAATCAATAACAAACAAATCCATACAAACAACCATCACTTGTAACAAGGCATACAACCATCACATAAAAATCAACACAAATCAATCATTCACTAATATCAACGAACAAATAGTTGTTCGGGTTCAAACTTTAAATTGCACAGAATGGAAAATAAAATACTTAGTGCACCATTTACTCAACAGTCTTAGATGAAACTAAATAGATTATTTATCCATCCAACCAATTTTAAGGTATCTTTACCCAAACAACCATAAACCAAACAAACAACACCAATTTCGAACAATAGATTTAGTTTATCCTTATTAATTCCATTCATACATTTGTTGTTTGATTCTCTTTTGCATTCATATAATGGTTTATCTTTTTAATTTACATTTATTTTTTATAGTTTTATTAAGAAATAACTTCAACTTATTTACTTAAGTTAAAATTTCTTACTTACATACATGCCTACCATTATATTTAATTAGTAGTATTTCTATTATACTTAAGTTTATAACAACTACAATACCAAGCTCATATTTATTAAAGAATTTCATCGAACCTTCCTATTACAAAAGCTCTACTTGTATAATATCCATTACGTTTTCTTATTAACATTTCAACTTTTTACATCTTCTAGTAAATTATATATGCCTTTAAGAATGTAATTAAAATCATACAAGTTTATCTTATTTCTTTTAATTAATTAATGGTTCAATAATTATATCTTTCGTTCTATAAGACTACCATTTCAACTTTCCTTTAATCTCATTTATAACTTAGCATTAAATCACTTATTTTAATTAAAGGTTCCAATTTATAAATTAGTTATATTCCATTTTACCACACTTAATTGAAACTATTAATTAACGGAAACTTGAGACTTAAATACCGGGTTTTATTCAAAATCATTTTAAAATAACAGATAAATATATACTTATAATTTATATATCCAATTATAATTAAAACAATTTAAATTTTTTTATTTGGTTTATCAAAACAAATTTGTAGTAAACTACTGCAGTGGTCTTCCCACTTCGAAACTCAAAAATGAATGTCGATGATGCGGCCGCCATTACCGAAATTATTTTCCAGCGACAGAGAGGGGAGTACATAACTTATTTCTTTTTAAAAATTTCTTCAAAACAATTCTTTTCAAATTATATTGAAATATTTATATCAAAAAATACTTCTAAATAATATTATTATTATATTCCAACATCATTCGAAATAAAGTTTCAAAACCCCGGAACTTAAGTTCTGAATTCCCAATTTTCATTTATTTTATTTTCAATCTTATTTCAACTATTATTTATAAATTTCATTACCTAACGACCAATACATTGCAACCAAATATAATCTTTATAAAAAATTATTTTATATATAGAGAATATAATAGGCAAAATTATTCCATTCACCTATATTAAAAAAAATATTGTGTCGGTCTGTCCTATTAAGTGTTTAGAAATCCCTATTGATGTCATAGCATCCAATGCATCAACCAGAATTTATAAATACAAAACGGAACAAATTACCACAATATTAAAATCTTTTTATAACACTAACAAATACGCTCTCTCATATATATACACTCAGCGACTCATCATAGGGTATTACTACCCTATTAAAAAGAGTCAGACCCCACAAAGCTAAGGTTTTCACTAAACCAAAGCTCTGATACCAGATGTAACGCCCCGTCTTTTTGAACGTTTTAAGTTGACGATAAACCACACATGTCAGACTTAAACCATACAAAAGGGCGGATTGTTATGGGGTAAATAAGAAAAACAGAGAAAGAAAAGGAACAAATAGAATCTTGCAGCGGAACGATAAAATATAATAATCAAATATCCAGTTCATGAGGCTGTTTTACAAAATATTTGATTTTACTTATACAATACATATCAGAGTTACACCTACCATAGAATAATAATTATGTAACGGAATAAAATGTTGTAGTGGAATAATATAGTAGGTAATAGTAATACAAATCTTCGTCTTTTTCCTCCAGAATAAAATCTTCAAATCCTGAAATACTCGGACTGACCCGAGCGAATTGAAAGGACAAAACACTCGAGTCAGAACTAAAAGATCTTATGTAAGTTAAATCAACGGTAAAATAAATATGAGTGCAATAACTTAAAAGATGCTCGGGATTCGCATCTTCTAAGGTTCCGTTAAACTATTTACTATGTAGTAGTACTTCGCTATTATAATAGTATCTATTAGTAAAATAAACTTTCTTTAAAATAGCGTTAAAGAGTGACCCAATACTCCCCTTAACACATAATATATTCCCATAGTCTATACAGTACCGTGTTCTCTCCCGTACTGGGCGTCGTCAGAGGGCACTCCATACATATGGTACAAAACCAAAATCGTATAAGGCTCGGTAGGGTAGGTGACACGGCACAACTAGGTAATGCCAGGGTAGATATACCAATTATGCTTCCGGGTCGGTGGTAACACATAGCCGCAGCTACCTCCAACCTCGAGCCACACCCCCAAATCAAAGAAATCAAAAGTGGCCACCGAATAAATCCAAAAGTCAAAGTATAATATCGAAGGAATGTGTCCGATAAAAGGTGCTACCTTCTTAACCAGTCAATCGCTCCTGTTTTAGCCACCTTATGCCAACTCATGGGAGCCGGGTCCATGTATTTACCTTAAAGGAAACGCCTCCGCCATCGTGCTTCATTCTGTAATCTCCACCGCGTACACGGATGTCAATGTGGTTTTCGGAGTTGGTAGAGAGTATAACAACTTCCGATCCCGGTCTCTTTGACAACCAAACGTTATTATAACACCGCGGTCTTTTCAAAATAGTTATACTTTAAAACCAGAATATAATATCCATTTCAAACTCATATAAATATCATATAATTTCTATTTTAAAAACCCAAACCAATATGATATTATTTTTATAAAACTCAAACCAATATAATATCATTTTTATTTCAAATATATTATTTTTCTAAAATCATAGCATTTTCGAAGTTATAATACCTTGGAACCCATAACTTTGAAACATAACTTCTAAAACTTAAATGGTTTAAATATTAGATTACTTTATATAATAAATATCTTCTTCTAATTCACAAATCAATTCCAAATACAGATTTGAAAACCCAAATAAACCATTTAAATTTTCATATATTTCAAAGCTTTAAATATTCCACCATTTCAAAATTAATTCTTTGATAATTCCATATACATCAATTTCAATTACTATTATTTAGATTTGAAATTTGAAATGTTTACTTTGGGAATCCAATATCATTTAAGTAAAACCTTTAAACTCCAAATAACTGGATATTCTTTCAATTATTTGACTTGATATATTTATTTAAATGAACTTGATGTCCCTCTAAATCACTCTATACCAAAATCAAGTTATAAAAATCATACCCTTTATATCCTCAATTTTATTGAATTTCAAATCAATTTCATATTTATCTTCCAGCTTAATTTTTATTTAAGTCATTAAAACTCTATATATACAATATCTTAAACAAGTACTTAACCGTATAATATAAAACAATCAAACTCCATGAATAAACTTATTTATATTACACAAATTTATACATAGATTAAATTCAAGAATTTAACTATATATATAAAAATAATATTTATATAATATCAAAATTTAATATTTATCAAACCTATATTTCTTTCCAAAACCATAGAAATCAATTTCAAATTATTTATATATATATAGACCCCTTTGTCTGTATATAATTTTCTATCCTATGGTCAAGTGATACGGATATCTATCATTTCAATCCATAATTTAAAATGAAAAATACGGTTGTGTATCATTTCAAACCACAATCCCGAATCAAAAATGACAAATCAATAAAGAACTTGTAGAGTATGATGATATAGATAAAACATCCATTCATCCATCATAAAATTATACATCCATCACAATCATCATCCAAAATAATTAATCAATATCAATATATAATGATAATATTTAATAGGTAATTAACTGGTAGTTATATTCAATAATAAATTAAATAACGATTTAATTTTAATAAATGCAATTAATTGAGATGATGATTAAATATACGAAACAGTCATAAATAATTGCATAATCACAACGAAAATTAAATTTAACAAACATAAGAAATTTAAACGTTGTGGATGGGTTAAAACACTCACCTTTTGAATTTAAATTGAATTTAAATCCAATTTAAACCCAAAAATTGAACAGTCTCCAAATCCATCCAAACTAGCGCCAAAATGTCTGGAATTTTATTATGAATCTAGCGGAGAAAACCGCGCGTAAATCGGATATCGTATGCAAAAGTTATGCAATTTAAAACATTTGAAAACAAAATTCAATGAAAACAAAAACAAAACTCACCCACCAAAATTCAACCATGTCATTATTTCCCAACAGTCAACACGCGAGACCATCTCCTCCATATTCGAAACTCTAGCATGCACAGTAACCCAGCAAGCCGCCACCATAACGTGAATTTTCACCGCCTCTTGACGCCACGTCGCATCGATTGGAGGTCGCCACCTCGTCCACCTCTCCAAGCCGACCACTCCCACGCAACGTCGACAGCTGATAAAACCAATAGCCGCCGCCTATTTTACAAACCCTAGGTGAATTTTTTTGTAGATCCAACCGTCAAAACGACGAATAAACTATGCTGACGAGATCCCCACGGTCCACTCTACAATACCCAGAATTGGTTTGACGATCGGACTAGTTTGATTCCGACGTGATGAACGACCGAAAATTGTTCTTCGATTTCTGGACAAATAATGCGTCGAATCGAAAAATGAGTTGCAGATCTGAGTTATGCTCTTCGAGAGCTTCGAATCCATATAAAATTTGATAGTATTTAGGAGATTGAATTTTTATTTGATTTTTGAATTGCAATTGAAATTAGAGTTTGCAGCCATTGGAAAGAGGAGGAGCTGATGAAATTGTATACACAGACAAATGAGAGGTAGGCTAGGGTTTATAACAGGTTATATATAGGCAAGGTTGAAATAGAATAGATGGACCCAATTTATGAACGCCTTGAACGATGAATGGCCCGAAAAGCCCGTTCTGGCTCCGGAACGAAATTGGATCAACCCATATATCAAAATGGATGTTTTTAAATATTTCAAACGGGATGGAAAAGGTTTCAAGTCTAAATTCCATCGTATGAAGAAGTTATGCTAAAATCAATTTATTTCAAATTGATTTCAATTGACTTCAATTTACGATTTCGAGGCGTTTCAAGCCCATACGATCAAATGACAAGTCCGATCGCTATGAAACTTGAAATCCTACAATAATTCACCGTTAAGGATCCGATGAAACTAGTTTCGTCGAAATCCGAGTCAGTGTCCAAAATGACTATTTTTATACTAATTAATTAAATTAATAAATTAGCTAATTAAATCAAATTTCTAATTTCAATTCTTTAATTGACCAATTTCAACATTTTTAATTTCTTAATCATTTACAATGATTTAAAAAAAACTAAATGTTAATTTAACGTTGATTCATTCATCAATTTCAGCGTAAAATTTTCAATTTCATTTTATTCACAAATTATAATTCAAATTCTCAATAATCACATTGAATTTTCTTTTCATTCTTATTATTCAATTCATTAACATCCAACGGATGAAATTAACATTGGTTCATTGTTTATTTCATTATTATTTTCAAATTTCATCTAAATTCCAATTAATGCAATAATTAAATATTAAATCTCATTTAATTGCAATCAATCCAATTATAAATTTTAAGTTAATAAATTTTGATTCTCACTCCTTTTATTACTTTACTATACTCTAATTTGACAACTTCAAAACCTCTTATTACATTTCCCATTAATGTAACATTTATTTATTTTATTAACATTTATTTCCAATTCTAATTCCATCAACTAATTAAACAGATAACTTAATATTTGTTTACAAGCCAAATGTTACACATAAGTTTCTCGTACTTCAACCAATTGTCATATTATGAATGGAATTAACATAATTTAAAATATTATCTTAATTTACATTAAGATAATATTTAATTACCTTTAGTGAGATTTATTTCCCAATTTATTTAATGCAATCAATTATGACCTTACAATTGGTTTCCATTAATTGGGATTGTACTAAATTAATTATTTATCAACTTGCCTTAATGTTATTACTTTAATCTGCATTCAATTACAATTAATACTCTTAATAAATTTATTTAGCTTTCAATTACACCAATTACTATCTTATAAATAAATTTTACGTTCCTTTTAAATTTACATTAACACTTTAAGTCATTATATTATAACTTTACAATTTTAATAAATTCATTAATTATCATTTCATTCAACCTATTAATTATTAACCCAAATTAGCACTGTTACGTTTTAATTTTCTTATTAGTTTACAACAAGTGCTACCATTAGTTCATACACTAATTCATTCCATTTCCATTCATTATACATTATTCTATTAGTAAGTCAACATTTTAAATTATTAAATTACCTTTATATCTCTTTATAAATTAATGCATACCTTGATTAAGATTTTAAATCAAATTAATCATTTCATCTTGGTAACATTCTTTTTTTTTTTTTGGAGAAGACAGCGGGGTTGACTGGACCCCTACCAGATTTTTATAAATAAGAAAAAAGAAGATAACAAACACACACACACAACAGAAGAAGGAAAACAAAATTGGAAGAGAAGAACAACAGAAAGCAAAGACCTACAAAAAAAAACCACCACAGAACAAAACCCCACAAATGCAAGACATAAACCCAAGCACAAGAAAAAGCATCAGGCTATCCCCACAAGTCATTTTGATGTGGGGAGAAACAATGACCAGAATCACGTAACCCACACTTTATCTCGTTCATCAATTTAATCCAAAAGCTCGAAGCTGACAATGCCACATTTTTGAAGCAACGCGTATTCCTCTCCAACCATACGTTGCGTATATAAACTTTTAGCACGTAGAACACTATATCCCATCTACTAGCTCGCCACCTAGTTGCTTTACGAAGGACATTCCAGTCAGCAGAGGAGATACCTTGAATATCAACGACTCCAGCTTTATTCATGACAGTCATCCACATGTTAACAAGAAAGCTGCATTCAAAAAGAATGTGATCAACCGATTCAGGTGATGCATTGCAAAAGACACAGAGGTCATCCACGTTCATGCCTAGAGCAATAAGCTTATCCCTTGTCTTCATAGCTTTGTTAATAGCTCTCCAAAGAAACACATTATCAGAGGAAGTCGAATACGCAGTCCAAACAACTTTGACCCAAATGCAAGCAGGCAACTCGTCTACGTTAGCAATGTGATTGTAAACTAATCTGATGCTATGCGGTTTCCCACACCAGGAAAGAGCATGTTCATTTTCTATAATTACTTTGCGGTTAGCCAAGCTTCTCCACAGGGTGTTAACAGAATGATTACTAGTATTCGGAACACACAACTTCTCATCAGTTATATAATTAATTGCCTTTGCCTTAGCACCAATACCGGATTGCTGCAAATCTTGAGCAGTCAACAGATTGGCTAAGATGCAACCATTTTTAACCCAAGGATCCTTCCAAAAGCTCACATTACTGTTAAGGGTTAAACTGAATTTAAGAATGGGAAGTAAAAGTGGCCTTATGCACATAATTTTCCGCCAAATCCAGCTACTACCCTGAGCAACCTCCATAGACCAGAAGTCATTTTCCTTTATATGATATCTCCATGTCCACCTAACCCATTGACTGTCCTTCTTCACTAATATGGCATTAACATGAGTGCTAATAGCAGCAATATTCCACTGTTTGATGTTAATGATACCAAGGCCACCTCTTCTTATCGGCTTTTCCAAGATTGAATATGAAACAGGTATTATTTTCCTATTGTGAATGGAACCAGTCCATAGGAATCTCATCATTGCAGCTCTGATCATGTGGAGAAGCTTGGATGGAAGAATGTAACTTCTTGCCCAATAAACAGTCATAGAAAAACAAACAGCTTTAATCAACACAAGACGCCCAGCGAAGGATAGAAGTTTAGTTGTCCAATACGACAACCGTCTTGTGATTCTCTCAAAAAGAGGAAGGCAAGCAGATTTTTATTACAATAAGAATAAAATTAACATTTACATTGTTTCATAACTTGGAATTACATCCAAGTTATTTACAATTAACTTACATTTATACTGTTACATTCAGTTTATTAAAAATTAATTTACCAATCTTATCCAGGTTATCATTTCCATTAATAATTCACTAATTTTTTATTTCCTTCAATATTAAGTTACCAAAATCTTATTAAATTAAGAAATTTAATTACCAAATTTTTCGGGTCGTTACATATAACTAGTAAATCGACCACATTTGAATCTGTAAAATGCATCACCGTGTTATATCTGCTATGTTATGATCATATGATGTTCACCCATGCTTATTTACCTGTTATATCATATATTACTGTTATTTTATGCTGTTCTGTTATTTATATCAGTTTATCACACTGCAAGTTCCCTTTAGATTAGAATCACTATGGGTTGAAATGATACATACCCGAACGGACTTTAGAATAGGGGAAAATCGTTATAGGATGGAATGATAGGCCTAAATGATTATCAATTATTTCATCTTACTTGGGACTACGGATTTGAAATGATAAAACCTAGCTTTTCTTTGTAAATTACAGGTTGAAATGATATATTACCCGTATCGCTTTACGTAGTGTAGAAAATGATATACAGACCCGTGGCTAAAATATATTTTTCTAAAAATTTTAAAATATTTTACAAATGTAAATATTATAAGATTTTGATTTAAACTTAATTAAAAATGATTTTTGTAAAGTATTTTTATTTTTCTAAGAATTTATAAGTGAAATAAACTAATGATAAAGTGGAAATTTGAAATATAAGTTATTTTGGAAATTTTGATCTAATTATAAATGGAATTAGAAATTAAATATGAAAATATGATAAATTTTTGATATTTTGAATTAAATGAATTTAAAATGATTTTCATAATATATTAATGGATTTTGAATAAGTTAAAATGTGAAATAAATGAATATTGTGTTGAATTTTGAAATATAACTTAAATTGGAAAATTTTGAATTTTGTTTAAAAGTGAATTTTATAGTTAAGTAAATAAAATGAAAAATAAGTTATATTTTGAAATTTAAACTTAAATGTTAAGTTAAAAATTTAATTATATGAATTGAAATTGAACGTTGGAATTTAATAAGTGAATTATTATTAAATATTGATTTTGAATGGAAATTTAACTTTATAAAATCATGAATTTAAGGAAAATTAAATGATGGTTAAGAAAGTGAAAAATATATTATTCTATAAGTTTGAAATGGGTTAAATAAAAATTTAATGGTTGGTGAAAGTATAATCAATATTTGGAATTTAATTAACAGCATTTTGAAATGCTATTATTTCTAAAGTAAAGGATATTACAGCATTTGTAAATGCTGTAGTTAATATAAATGAACTAAAGAGCTAAATTGAATTAAAGGCAATTATAGCACTTTGTAAGTGCTATAATTTTTGAATTTAACTAAGATTTTATTTGAATTAATGTAATCCTATTACAACATTTTGAATGCTGTCTTTTGTTAAATTGAATTGTTTTAAAAGTAAATTTTTGTAGCATTTTTCTAAATGCTGCGAAAGTTGAATTTTCATTGTTTTAATAAATTTCAGTGAATAAATGAATTTTGAAAGATTAAAATTTTAGAAATTTAATAATTTAATTATTAAATATAATAACTTCATTTTTATGTTTTAAAATGAAGTAATTTGTTTGAAATATAAACTATTTTGAAATGTATGTTGAAATGGTATTTTAAATAAATGATTGTGGTTTGGAAAATATGATATATTGATATTTTGAAATGGATTTTTGAACGATATTGAATTTTGAAATGATATTTGATTTCGAAGTATAAAATGCCATTTTGAAATTTTAACCATGTGATGTATTTAATTTATAGTTTAACCGATCCTTAAAGGATGGGCGATCCTAAGCATCCTTTAAGTTATTGTGCATTTCTATTACAGTTCACTTGAGTTGGTTTACATTATATAAGTATATATGTCCTGACTCGAGTGTTTTGTGTTTTACTTTACGCTCAGGTCAGCCTGAGTATTCACAGCTTTGGATTCTCTTTCTAGAGTTGGTCTTTGCTGGAGTTTCTGCCTATCTACATTTATATCTATTTCTGCTTCAGCTGATCTAGTTTATCTCGTGTATTAGTGAACTTCTATGTATTTGGGAATCTACTATGTTGTTTTCATACTATTATTATGTATTTGGATTGAGACTTTGTCATAGTAGCTTCATGAACTACTATGTTATTTTATATTCCGCTGCGAGTTATTCTGATTGTTTTGTGTCTGTGATTCTGTGTGTTCGATTTCATTAGCTCCAAATTTCTTTACAATGCGGTATTTTGAGCAATTCAAGTCTGACATGTGTGGATGAAATGGCTGAAATTAATGGGTTGTTACAGTTGGTACCAGAGCTTTGGTTTTAGGCAAACCATAGCCTGCAGAGCAAATACTCATTAGAGATAGGGTAGAAATACCCTAGAATGAGTGAAATCAATCTCAGAATCCTATCTTTGTGAGAGAACGTATTTTCGAAGTATAAAATGATTTCCAAATGATTTTTAAAGTATTTTCAAAGATTATTTTGGTATAAAAATCTTCTTATTTTGAAACCAAGATTTTCTAAGCTTCATTTCTTCTGTATCCACCTTGTTAGAAATCTCTTGGTTAGGATTCTTATCGATTAGGATTCCTTGAACTTTGGAACACTCCCACTTGTTTTGAAATCCAGTCTTGTCTTCCCTATTTTATCCTTTTGATTTTGGGGCATTCCATAACCCCACTTTGGAATGACCTCTCTAAAGATCGGTGGTTCCGTAAATCTTTGATTGATTGGTAAAGAGGTGAAACTCCTTTGCAATTGGAATTGATTAACCGGAGATTTTTGTATCCTCGGTTTACGCTGCTATCTATCCCCTGCTCTACCCAGATTCTATCTCTGGCGATCGAAGGTTGATTTGCTTAGATTTCTGCATTGGATATATTCCTGAAGTCACTTTTGACCGGTTAAGGTCACCCGCGATTAATATAGGCTTATCTATCTTCTATTGAGAAATAAAATTATCTCATCTTTGTTCAAGCTTATCTTCGAACCAGAATTCTATTTGATTTGGTTCCTCTAAATTCGAATCTCTATTTGTTCTGAAATCCATCCTTGAATCATTCTTTGGAAATTTGTGTTTGGTTATATTTTTAAATTGTGCATACATCGAAATTATTATTTTTTTGATAAGGATGACCCTATTTTATATATAAAAGTGAAATGTTTTCGATATGGATCATATATTTTTCTTTCTTTGAAATTTGAAGCTTTGAAAGGATTTGAAATTTTACAAACTTTATAAGAATTTGACTTATATAAAATGATTTATAATTGAAGGGTTTTGAATATGAATTTCGAAGAATCAAACTTTGGTGTTTTGAAATCGGTTTTAAGATTTTGGAAAATATATAATAATAATATGATTTAAAGACATTTTCTGAATAAGAAATGTTTCGAATGGATTCAAATGAATTCCAATGATTTCGAAGAGATTTCAAAGAAGTTTTAAGAAAATAAAAGTCCAGAACCCACTTATGTCGTTGGAAAATAATTTCAGTGATGAATGCATGCATTATCGACATTGATTTTCGAGTTTCTGAGTAGGGGAGAGGCCACTCTAGCAGCTTTGCTATGCGAGTGATTTTGTGAAACCAAATTTTGATTTCAGATTTTGAAGTATGGTTTGATATTCGAAAGATATATGTATATATATTTGAAATGGTTTATAGTAATCTGGTGTTCAGTCCTCGAGATTCAGATTTGTTTTGGTATAACCCTATCTTTTGGAATTGGTTTACAGATTTGTTGGTGATTTCCAACTCTTGGATTGAAAATTTAATTTCTTATATTTTGAAGGTTCAAGCACTTCCAAATCAAGGTTAACTTTTCAAAGCTAAGAAATTTTGAAAGGTATAGGGTATTTAATAAAGAATATAAGTTTAGTTTGGTATGATTAATGCATAAAGTAATATGATTTATATAAGTTTGAAACTATTTGTTGAGTGAAATAAATAAGACTGTGTTAAATTATACTGGTATGAAATATAGATTTGAAATGTTTTGAGTAAAGTATATATATAGAATAAAAATCTTTCCAATGGTAAATTGGATTTTTCATACAGAAATAAATAGTTTGAAGGTTTTAAAAAGTGATGGTTTTAAACTTAGTAACCATTTTAGATATTTGATGATTGAAATGGTTTGGAAATGATATAATCTTTATTTTGATAAAGACGTGAATTTGAAATGGTAATTGATTTTGATAAATGAATATTTGAAGTTTATATTTGTATGAAAGGATATTTGGTTTACTTGTAATTTGAGTTTATTTAAAAATGATGGATTTATGAAATGAATATTTCAAAATAAAAAAGGTAATAATGAAGTAAAATTTGAGATATATGAAATAATAAAATTTAGTTTTAGAATATGGTATATTTAAGCTTTGAAATATATAAGAGATTGAATATTTCATTTTATGGATCACATCTTTATTTGAAATTTGATTATATTTGAAATGGTTTTGTTGGAAGACTAAATTGAATTGAAACTGATGGTTTGAATTGAAGTAAAATTGGAAATTTTAGATTTGTGTTTAAATTAAATAAACTTATGAAATGTAAAGAATTAAAGGAATGTTTTATGATTTCAAATGTATGATATCGAAAAGTTATGATTTTCAAAGTGTAATGATTTCAAGTATTTTTGTTTCGAAAGGTTTATAATTTTGAAAGTATTATGATTTTTGAAATTGAATATATGCTTGAAATGGAAATGAATTTGTTTGACATAAATTTTGTTGATTTGGAAATTTGGATTATTTTCTAAATCTATTGTTTTAAGAAACTTTGAAACTGAATATATGTAAATAGGAAGAAATGATTTGGCGAAATCATATATGATTTTGAAACTGAATTAATATCGAATGGTTTGAAATTGAGAACCTTGTTTATTTAAATACTTTGATTTGGGAGTTATCGAACTTATATAAAATTGATTTGTATAAGTATGAAGTGATTTGAAAACTATTGATTTGTAAAGGTACTCAATTTGTAAAGAGAAATCTTATATAATCGAAGTCTATATAAGTATGATTTGATATACTTTTGATTTGAAAAGTATTCGATTTGAAATGAAATCTTATATATAATGGACTTTAAATAAGTATGATATTTGGAAGTGGATTTGAAAGGTACTATATGATACATATTTTCGAAGTAAAGATATGGAAAGTGCCTTCTGCTTGATATCCGCTTTGTGGCCACACTGTGGATTCATTCTATCGATATTATTCTCTCTCTGATTTGGGTTTTCCGGATATGATACTCGAGTGTTCATCGAATTCCATGGCGATCTCAATGGTCTTACGTTTATGACTGCATAGCGTAATTCGCCTGGCTGAGAGGGCCTGGGGATACGGATGTTTCCTGGGGGATACAGGCGTAGCCATTGTGTATCCTGCGATCTATGTAGGTCGTAGTAGTAGCGAAATTCGCTGGCTGAGATAGCTTAAGGGTACGTATGTTTCCTTGGGGATCCAGGCATAACCATTATGCATCTGCAGTCTACTAGTCATCATGGCGTAATTCGCTGGGCTGAGATAGCTTACGGATACGGATATTTCCTGGAGGATCCAGGCGTAACCATTGTGTATCTACGATCCATGGTTAGACAAATGTTTGGTTTGGTTGATTTGTTTGGATTGTAATTTCCATATCTGTTGTTTTAAAAGGTTTTTCAATATTTTCACTAGGTGTTGAAAAAAGTCTACCAAGTACCTGGAGTATTCTAGCTTTGCGCCTGATCAACGCTTAGCCAGAGTCTACAGGAACGAAAGTAAACTTGTTAAGACATCAAGTTATAAATGTAATTTGATATAGTATTGTATAAAGGATAATTTGATCATTTATTTTACTTTTCTAAATAATGTAAAATGTTTTAAATATTGTTTACTTCAAACTATCAAATTTGAATCAAATGACTATTGATCATATTATAAATAGTTTAAAACGTTGTAAATATCAAATTTTAAATTGAAATTTATATGGTTTTAAAATAATGGTCCATCCTTGTGTTCCAAACTATTTTTCCTTCTAGATATTCCTACCTTCTTCTTCTTTGAGGGTCTTTCCGCAATTGTGGAAAGAGTTGGTTCTTTAGCTTATCGTCTGGATTTGCGAAGAAGCAGTCTAGAGTGCATGATGTATTCCATGTCTCACATCTTCCCTAATATCTTCGTAACTCATCTCCTATTGTTCAGCCTTCTGCTTTTGATAGTTTGGATATTTAGCTAAATCTGACTGTCGAGAGTTAGCCACTTCGTATTATCAGCAGAGGTATGAAGCAGCTAAGAAGGGAATCTGTTAGTCTGATCAAAGTACTGTGAAGTACTGATGATTGGTATTGTACTTGGGAAACGAAGGAGAGCATTCATGCTTCGAATCCAGAATTTTTTTTCCAGGTACTATTTTTTGTCTATCTTGCTTTTCCTTATTTTCCTTGTTCGTTCTTTTCGAGGACGAAAAGATTTGAGTGGGGAAGTGTGTAACAACCCAGTATTTTGTGATTATTTTAATTGCTTATTTTAATTATTTAAATTGACACTCCTGATTTAAAAACTTTATTTTATTTATTAAAATGAATAAATTTTGTTATTTTAAAAGTATATTTTGATTTTGTGTGAATTATAATTTCAAACCTGAATAAATAGGATATTTCCAGAAAAGTGGATTTTTGGTCAATCTGGTCAAACTTTGACTTTTAAATTTAAAATTTAAATATTTGTATTTTTGAATTTTATCTTTTATTATGAAAATAAATTTAATTTCAAGAATAATACTTTTTGTTTCGTTGAAATCCGATTTATATTATGAAAGTTATGTTTTTTTATAGTATTGGGTGTAAATTGATTTATTTAATAAAATTTTCTACTTTAATTTATACAAATAATTTTTTTTGTCAAATTATATGCTAATATGTGTTATATGACATGTTAGGCATATATTTTATTTTAAAACATTTTTAAAGTGATGTTATAATTTTTCCAAAGCTTAGTGTATTTATTTTCTATTTTTAAAGCCTGGTTTCCATTTTTTTGCTATTTTTTTATTTAAACTATATTTAATTAAAAATTTATTTTTTATTTTGTGTTCTTATCTTTATTTATAAATACTTTTCAAGTACATAAAAATTTTTCAAATTTTTTTCATTTATTTTCAAATTTTCTAGCCTAGTTTACATTTTCTTTGTTATTTTCTTAATTAAATTATATATAATTAATATTTATTTATTTATTTTTGTTTATTTACTAAATTTTCGTGTTTTTATCTGAATTTATATATATTTTTCAGTTATTTAAAATTCCAAAAGAATATGGTGGAAATTTGAAGGGTTTTGTAACCTTTGATTTGCTTAAGCCTTTTGTATTCCACCTTTTCATTTTCTAATCACCACATGCATTGAAGAGGCTGACTTTATCATTTTTTTCAGCCGACTTCTACTCATTTTTCATGTGGTTTTCTTTCTCAAACTCTGAAAAAAAGTTCGGCCTCTCCTTTGTGAAAAGTTTTAGTAAATCTTCTTTTTCTTTTTTCACTTTTCATTGTTTTTGACTTGATTTGCACTTGCTCTCTTCATCTTTAGGTTCGACCTCACCACTCCAGCCACCTTGCCGCCTCCACCCCCACCTGACCCTGTCACCACCACATCCTTCTCACTAACCATCCCATGCTGAGCCACCCTAGTTTGATGATCCATCACAAAAATGCACCAAACTCCACCTAAATATCCATAGCCGAGCACACCCATGCACCACCACTTCAAACTCCACCTTGGCCGCCACTTGCACCACCATCTCCAGCCCCTACCTGACCTGACACTATTGACACATCATCCCCTAGTCCACATCAGACCTTGCCATTCCCATATAGCCTTGGGTCGTGACCCATTGTTGCCTTGAACCTAGGTTTTGTTGCATTGGCTTGTAGCTTCATGCATCACAACTTTTGCACCATCATCTTCCCATGTTTGGCCGACCCCATGAACCCAAAAAACCAGATCCTAACCCATGCTTAGCCGTGTGTTTCTGACCCTAGGCTGAAGCACAAGTTGTTGGAAACAAGTGCAAAAGATTTTAGCTTTGTTTTGTGCATTCATTTCCAGCTTTGTTTAATTGAATTTGGGTTGAAAATTTATGTAGATTGTTTTGTTTGTTTGAATGTATTCAAGGTGATTAATATTTGGCTCTCCCAATCTCAAATCTTTGTCGTGTTATCGTGCCTTTGAAGATCTTAGTTTATGCATTCGATTGTTGTCTCCAGCTTATACCAGTGAGTTATTCTCACCAGACAGTTTTATACTTATATAACTAGTAAATCGATCTCATTTGAATCTGTAAAATGCATCACCATGTTATATCTGCTATGTTATGATCATATGACGTTCACCCATTCTTATTTACTGATTATGTCATATATTACTATTATTTTATGTTGTTCTGTTATTTATATCAGTTTATCACACTACAAGTTCCCTTTAGATTAGAATCACTATGGGTTGAAATGATACATACCCGAACGAACTTTAGAATAGGGGAAAATCGTTATGGGCTGAAATAATATGCCTAAATGATTTTCAATTCTTTCATCTTACTTGGGACTGCGGGTTTGAAATCATAAACCCGGGTTTTCTTTGTAAATTACGGATTGAAATGATATATTACCCTTATCACTTCACCTAGTGTAGAAAATGATATACATGCCCTTGGTTAAAATATATTTTCTAAAAATTTTAAAATATTTTAGAAATGTAAATATTACAATATTTTGATTTAAACTTAATTAAAAATGAATTTTTGTAAAGTATTTTGATTTTCTAAGAATTTATAAGTGAAGTAAATTAATGATAAAGGTGGAAATTTGAAATATAAGTTATTTTGAAAATTTTGATTTAATTATAAATGGAATTAGAAATTAAATATGAAAATATGATAAATTTATGATATTTTTAATTAAATGAATTTAAAATGATTTTATAATATATTAATGGATTTTGAATAAGTTAAAATGTGAAATAAATGGATACTTTGTTGAATTTTGAAATATAACTTAAATTGGAAAATTTTGAATTTTGTTCAAAAGTGAATTTTGATGTTAAGTAAATAAAGTAAAAATTAAGTTATATTTTGAAATTTAAACTTAAGTGTTAAGCTAAAAATTTAATTATATGAATTGAAATTGAATGCTGGAATTTAATAAGTGAATTATTATTAAATATTGATTTTGAATGGAAATTTAACTTTATAAAATCATGAATTTAAGGAAAATTAAATGATGGTTATAAAAGTGAAAAATATATTATTCTATAAGTTTGAAATGGTTTAAATAAAAATTTAATGGTTGGTGAAAGTATAGTGAATATTTCGAATTTAATTAACAGTATTTTGAAATGCTATTATTTCTAAAGTAAAGGATATTACAGCATTTGTAAATGCTGTAGTTAATATAAATGAACTAAAGAGCAAAATTGAATTAAAGGCTATTATAACACTTTGTAAGTGCTATAATTGTTGAATTTAACTAAGATTTTATTTGAATTAATGTAATCCTATTACAGCATTTTGAATGCTGTCTTTTGTTAAATTGAATTTTTTAAAAGTAGTTTTTCGTAGCATTTTCCTAAATGCTGCGAAAGTTGAATTTTCATTGTTTTAATAAATTTAAGTGAATGAATGAATTTTGAAAGATTAAAATTTTGGAAATTTAATAATTTAATTATTAAATATAACAACTTCATTTTTATGATTTAAAATGAAGTAATTTGTTTGAAATATAAACTATTTTGAAATGTGTGTTCAAATGGTATTTTAAATAAAGGAATGTGGTTTAGAAGATACGATATTTTGATATTTTGAAATGGATTTTTGAATGATATTGAATTTTGAAACGATATTTGATTTCGAAGTATAAAATACCATTTTGAAATTTTAACCATGGGATGTATTTAATTTATAGTTTAACCGATCCTTAAAGGATGGGCGATTCCAAGCATCCTTTAAGTTATTGTGCATTTCTACTACAGTTCACTTGAGTTGATTTACATTATATAAGTATATATGTCCTGACTCGAGTGTTTTTTGTTTTACTTTATGCTAAGGTCACCCGAGTATTCACAGCTTTGGATTCTCTTTCTGGAGCTGGTCTTTGCTAGAGTTTCTGCCTATCTACATTTATATCTATTTCTGTTTCAGCTGATCTAGCTTATCTCATGTATCGGTGAACTTCTATATATTTAGGATTTCTATTATGTTGTTTGCAGACTGTTATTATGTATTTGGGTTGAGACTCTGTTATAGTAGCTTCATGAACTACTATGTATTTTTATATTCCGCTGCGAGTTATTCTGATTGTTCTGTGTCTGTGATTCTGTGTATTCGATTTCATTAGCTCCAAATTTCTTTACAATGCGGTATTTTGAGCAATTCATGTCCGGCATGTGTGGATGCGAATAGCTGAAAATAACGGGTTGTTACAGGCTTTTAAGGCTCGGCCTTTATGAGTTGGCAAGTCATGCAACGCTTAATAAAGTTAGCAATATTAGATTTCATTCGATCCCAAAAATAAAGTCGCTTCATGTCCATGTTGATTTTACTACTACCAGGATGAATGGTAAATTTAGAACGATGAGAATCTTCTAAATTGTCTTTGCGGAGGTCACTAATATTTTGTACAATAAGTCTACCATTTCGAATGCCGCCACGAGCATCGATTTCAAAGTCTTTCAAACCATCAATATTTCTATCCCTACAACTTTGGCTAAGATGAGCCAATTCGAGATCATGCTTTTGAACTTCAAGAATGTTGTCTAAAAGAGATGGATGAGCCTCAAGGCTACATAAAACATGAGATGAACATGAATCAGATTCATGATCTTGAATCTCACAAGTGGACAAAGTCTCGAGATCATTCCATTCGGATATCATCATGGAAACAACCGCTTGTTGCTTACGACTAAGAGCATCGACAACACGATTTTCCTTTCTGGAAGTACAAAGAATATCAAGACTGTAAGATGCAAGGAATTCGAACCAACGTTATTGATGCAAATTAAGTTCCTTTTGAGAACACAAATACTTCAAAGATTTATGATCGGTGTAGAGAACAAATTTTTCTCCCAAAAGATAGCGACGCCAAATTCTAAGGGCAAAAATAATGGTTGGAGTTATAAATTATGAGTGGCATATCTAGTCTCGGCAGGCTTTAATTGCTTAGAAGCATAAGCGATAACACGTTCCCTTTGCATGAGAACGACTCCCAAACCAATACGACTAGCATCGGTATAAACAATTAAGTCTTGGTTCCCTTCGGGAATCACAAGAATAAGAGCCTCAAAAAGGAGTTCTTTTAATTTCTAAAAAGCAGCTTCACATTTGTCTTACCAAATGTACTTAAATCTCTTCTTTGTCAAACTAGTAAGAGGTACGGAAATTTTAGAAAAGTCTTTTATGAACCGACGGTAATAGCCCGCCAATCTAAGAAAACTACGGATTTCCGTCAAACTCTCCCGTCTCTTCCAATTTTGAGTCGCTTCAATCTTTGAAGGATCCACGAAAATTTCGGATTCAAAAATAATATGTCCTAAAAATTTCACACGGGATTTCCAAAAGTGGCACTTAGAAAATTTAGCTTTCAATTGATTGCTCCTAAGAGGTTCCAACACAATTCGAAGATGTTTTTCATGCTCTTCATCGTTTTTAGAATAAACGATAATATCATCAATATAGATGAGAATAAATTGATCAAGGAAGTCTTTGAAAACTCGATTCATATGGTCAATGAAATAAGCTAGAGCATTCATTAAACCAAATGGCATAACAAGCCATTCATAAGATCTATAACAAGTACGGAACGATGTCAAAGGAATACTATCCTCGACAATTCGGAGCCGATGAAAACTGATTGCTAAGTCTAACTGTGAAAAGACTCAAGCACCACAAAGTTGATCGAATAAATCATCAATCCGAGCTAAGAGATATTTATTCTTGATGGTGAGATCATTCAGCTTGCGGTAGTTAACACAAAGCCTAAGTGTACCATCGGATTGCTTCACAAAGATAGCTGAAGCTCCCCAATGAGAGGAATTAGAACGAATAAACAGTTTTTCTTTCAATTCGGATAATTATTTACGTATCTCCTCATTTTCCTTATTGGACATACGATAAGAAGGATGAGTGCTAGGTACAGCTTTAAGCATTAGATTAATCTGAACTCAATTTCTCTCTTAGGGAGTAATCCTAAGACGGGCTCAAACATATCGGAAAATTCATGAACAACGTGAATAAGGGAAATGACATCTTCCTCATCATTATCGTCATCATACGGATTTAGAGAATATAAGGATGCTATCGAATTAGAATCTGAATTTTTAAGAACAATAGAAACCTGCTTAATAGATTGAGGATGTCGAAGATGGATAGTCCTCTCACGACATAGGATGTGCGCTTCATAACGGTTAAGCCAGTCCATTTCCAAAATCATTTCGAAACCTAAGTAGCACATAACATGTAAATCGACCCAGAAAGTATAATGACATAAATTAATCTCGACATCTTTACAAAGTAAACTGAGTGTTGCAGATCCATTAACCGGATTCACAATTCTCAGTGAAGTCATTAAGCCTATAACATTCAAAGAAAAAATATCAACAAGTTTTTTTGATATAAAAGAGTGCGATGCACCTGTATTAAAACGATCTCGAATAGGATAATCACGAAACATAATAATGCCATCAACGACAGAATGAGAAATACCTTGACCAAGAGAAGTGTTACCAGGGGCTTGCACAACATTCAACTTTCCCTCATTATTGCTTTGAAGCTTGAGACATGAAGATTTAGGATAACCCAAACTTTTGCTGTAATGACAAGTAAGGGGCTTCGGACACTTATTTGCATAGTGGTCTTTAGAACCATAGGTGTAGCATTCTCCATGACTAGAGGTAGGAGTCTTTGCTACTGAAGTTGCTTGCTTCCCTTTCTTGTTGGGATTAGGGAATTTGAACTTATAGTCAAGTTGCATCTTCTTGCTGTTATTGAAGTTCTATTTGGCACCCTCAACATCACCATCACTTTCTTTATCGGGCTCTTCAAGTCGAAGAGCGACATCTACAAGCTCATCGAAAGGAACTTCTAGTTTCAAAAGTAAAGCCTTTTTGAGGTTCATATTCAACCCACAGATAAACCTCTGATTTTTCTTCGATGGGGTGTTAATATACTCGACCCCATATTTCGAGAGGGTTTCAAATGATGCAACATAATCTGTCACAGAAGATTCACCTTGAACAAGGTCAATAGAGGATCAGGCTAAAGTTACCTTTTCATCTTTCAGCACAAACTTTAACTTGAACCTTTCCTGGAATTGCTCCTAAGTAAGATCCGCTTCAATAATTTCCGAAATCAAAAACTCATACCAATCTAATGCTCTCTCTTGGAGCATACTAGAAGCCACTTCGACTTGATGTAGATCCGCAAGATTCGTGCGAGAAAAGATGCGGTCGCATGTTCTAAGCCAAGCTTGGAATTCTATAACGCTTTCGGAACCCCTAAATGGCCTTCCACCCAAATTGGTATAATCACTGCATAACAGTGCAAACTCGAATTTAGGATGAGTAGGCTCAGGAATGGGTCCGGCAGCTTGGGCATTCTTTACAAGATCTAAAAGCTATTGGGCAGACATGAATACGCCATACTGATGAGTAGCACTGGATTGACCGGCGCAGGGATGACCAGGTCTAACCATTTCTCTTTTTTAAGAAAGAAAGAAAGAAGTGGAAAAAAGGATACTCTCAAAATGAATATCAAACAAACTAGATTGATAAAATAAGGCATCATAAAAGAAAATAGGATAGAACGGGTCCTAAGAATCAAATTAAATCCTAAGGCAGGATTCTTAAGGGAAACTTAGGACAATGATCCTTGCTAGATTATTCTACATTGTTCTGAAGTTTGGCTCTTAAACCAAGCTGTGACGCCCCACCTCTATACTCACGCTAACCAAGGACACTACAGTAATGCCGTCAATTAGTACGAAGAATAGGCTGCTGAGGAGCTACCATCTATGTAATTGCTTTATGCGAGTACCAATGTGTCAGATAGTATATCATGCATTTCATTTCAAGCGGAAATCTGACATATCAAATACAAACTCAAAGCGACTACAGAGTGGCTATGTGGCCTTTAGAAACAAATATAAAATAAGCATAACATAAATCAGTCATAGATATTCATATCACTAAGGCGGAAACATATATGAACATAACACATAGAAGTGTACAACAAAGTAGTGGTCATACAAGATCCACTACCTCACAAAAGAATAGGTACTAGTGCTAGAACAAAGAATATATACACACATCAAGGAGTCTCTATCTCGAATGTATAAAAAACAAAAACTACTAAGCTAAAGTAGTTAGCCAAAAGTTAGAAGCTAGTCCCTATTAAGAAGTCAAGTGGAAGCACCTGAAACATCTCAATCTGACCCGAGTATTATTTAAAAATAATAATAATAAATGGATCAGTCTAGCTATAAATATCATATAAGATGAGATAGGATAAGAGATGAGAAAAATATATGATAACAGTAATTCCATACCATGACAAGTATATATTTGATAACAATAAGAATCATATAATATCTCAAATATCCAAAAAACAATTTCATATTCTTTAGCTTATTCACCAAACCTCAAATATTGACAAAACATATCACTGCAAATCACAGAAATTGGTGAAACACAATTCCAAAAATCAATAATTAGAAATCCAAAAAACACAAAGGGGAAGGCCTACCACAAACGGGAACATGAAACTCACCAACTCATGTATCACAAATGGAATGCTATTCCATGGCTGACCTATCAAATTTGAGCCAAAGCTTCATAAATGGCCCAAAGACCATGGGTCGCTACCCCACCAATTTGAGCCGAAGCTCCACCGAAATGGGGTTTAGTCCCCTACTCAAACAAAAAGACATCGCACATCGTTGGTCTAAATCGCAAAATGATCATCATAGATCAATAAGTGTAAATTACACCAAGCTAGTAAATAAATGAGTTTAGCTTCATGTTCCATAACCACTGGCTTAACTTAAATATTTACGAACAAATTGTAGATTTCCACTCGAAAATTGTCACGAGATTTCAATCGAACAAGTCTAAGAATTAACCGATGAAGTAAGCACAAGCGTTTCATAACACTTGTTTTGCTAAATCGTTTAATTGGATTTCTCATATGAATAAGGTAAAGGTTTGTATATACTAATAGATTGGAAAACGGGTTTAAAAACGAGCTTTGTGTTAAAATTAATGTTGAAATCATTTTTGTGAAAGAATCTGAGTATTTACTACTAGTATAGAAACCTTTGTATTTTAAAGTGATAAATCACATAAACGATTGTGAAAACAATCTATCACCAAAAATTCACATACGACAACTTGAATTAAAACCATGAAAATAGATATCGAATCCATCAAATGGATATTCCCAAAAATTTAGAAAAGAAGTCATCAAAGTTGATGAGAAATGACAACAACCAACTGGATTAACAATAATCGATTAAAACGGAAACCCGTATAAAAATAGGCAAGTTGGCTGAATTTAACAGCGCTAGACGTCTCGTGGTTTTCCCAGACATCTGAGCTGAAGTTCTGGAAATTATCCTCTAAATCGCTCAAATGTTTGAGAATAACCTCGGACGTCTGAGCTATAAGTCTAGAATTTTTATTCCTTTGACTCAGACGTCTGAGAGTTTCCCTAGACGTTTGAGTTGAAGCTCAGGACAAAATTTGCCTTGGCCAATGATGGCCAAATCAACTCAAAAGCGATCGAATTAGCGATGGTGGCTAGGGATTTATGCCAGGCGAAAACCCAATCCTATAGGCTCTTCAATACACTCCAAATAACATGTCCAAACATCCATAGTAGGATTTTCATAGATTTTGACTTCAAAATACCCAAAATCTAAAAATTCACCAAACTAATTCAACTCAGAAGCAATCGAACATGAAGTGAATGGTAGAAATTCATATCTAACAATAATGAAAGCTATAGACATAGATGTGAGTTCAAGAACTCACCTTTAAACTCAAAAAAAACCATTGAGAAACTCTAAAACAAGGAAAGATAATTTCTCCTCAACTACACCTCAAAGATCTTCAATCTATTATCACATGCAAAGATTTCCTAAGTTAGGTTATAGGAAATTTTGAAAGTTGAAGAGAGATTGAGATGGAGAAGATGGAGAGGATGCTTATCGGAGCTTCTCTTTGATTTATAACTTGAATTTGAATTTCCTAAGAGAATTAGGGCTTAGAAATTTTGATTTCCCCTCTTTTCCCTCTTTTTTCCTTTAGGGCATAAGCGTTAGGAATAATGGAATGAATGAATGAAGAGGAGTGAAGTGAGAGCTATTAGGTTGAAGAGTTTGGGTTCTCTTATTGGGTTAGTGGCCTAGAACCGAACCCAAACCCCAAATGAAAATACCTAAATCCTAATCAACTCCATACATATCGATGTTTATACTTAAACAAACTGTAAACGTCATTTTGAACTCAATGGAAGTGGTCACGAGTTTGGATTCAACTATTTACAAAAAGTCACATTTTGAGCTTTTAATTCAACTAACGATGCTATATTTAAATAAAACATTTAAATACATAATCGTAAAATATGCGGGTTGTTACATTCTATTTCAGTTCCAGCCTCAACTCTATAAATAGGGGTTCTTTATTTAAAGAAGGCAGACATCATTCTTCCATTCTCTCGTCTACCACTTTCAAAAACGCTGGGAAAAATTAATTTATTTACGCAATACACTAAGCAGATTACAGAGCAAAGGATTGTTTTAGCATATTGCTACAGTACTGCTATAGTATGAATTTCGCAATAGTGTTTTCAGGATCTTACATAATGTGCTGAAAATACCAAAACATATATGAGGATTTTTTACATTTCAAGTATTGATCTAACAATAACTTTTGGATTATAAGCCAGTGTAAAGGGAGTCTGAAAAATGCCTTATCATGGCTTTGATATGGACAAAAGCATACGACTTAGAAGATAACCAGAGAATTACCGTTCTCTGATACTATTCTTAACCCATGAATGATATTTTCAATATACTATGTATTCCTTAACATGAGTATTCCTTAACATGAGAACATACATATAGAACAGAAATAATTCAACACACAACTAAATTAGCCTACCATTCAGGCTATATTCAATATATTAATACAAATTTGAAACGTAAAAAATATTGGGACCATTTCTAAATTTGTGCATGTTATCCTTGCATAGGGGCCATGCAATAGTATCAAAGAACAGTAATTCTCTGATTATCTTCCAAGTCGAGTACTTTTGTCCATATCAAAGCCACAATAAGGCATTTTTCAGACTCTCTTTACACTGGCTTTTAAGCAGAAGTTATTGTTAGATTAATACTTGACTTGTAAAAAAATCCCCATATTTTTTTGGTATTTTCAGCACATTATGTAAGATCCTAAATACATTGTTGCAAAATTCGTAATGTAGCAGTACTGTAGCAGTATGCTAAAACAATCCTTTACTCTGTAATTTGTCTTAGTGTCTTGTGTAAATGAATTAATTTTGCCCAGCATTTTTAAAAGTGCATTTATTATTCTTATAAATTTGAAAATTTATATAAAAGGCCAAATTATAAAGTTTACACTTACATGTTGATTTCAAACTTTGAACTAAATAAATTATTTATGTAAATTGTGGTTTAATTGGATATAATGCATGTATAATTAAAGGGATACATTGACTTATGTATAAAATTATTTATAGATGATGGAGTAACACACGCATAGATATATACACACACACATACATATATATATATATATATATATGTATATGTATGTATATATATGTATGTATATATGTGTTTATATATAAGAATATAAAACATAAATTAGGAATCATGCCTTGAAGACATATGCATTGGATGCATTTTAATTAAAGAAATATCCTAGGTCGGAAGGTATCCATCACTTGATATTGCTATGATCAAGTGCACCACTGTTTTTATTTTATTTTGAAGTTGTTAATGGTAGATGTATTCGGATGCGTAGTGGATTGGGTATGAGCTCACAAACAAGGGACGGAGGAAGGAAGAGAGAAGAAAATGAGGATTAGTAGGTTTATATAGAGAGAGACAGGGAGACAAATTTTCCACCTTTCACTTTTTCTTCTTTTACAAAGCAATATGATCTAAATTTGAAATTCAAAACCCTTTCTCCCCTCTCCATTGTGACAAACATGATTTTTGGCCCTCGGGAATCGACATTAATGCACCCTCGGTATTCACGTGCTACAAATTCAAGTGCGGAAAACCCAATCGTTAAGGGTAGAAAGAAAATAAAGACAGAATAGAATCGTACATGTAAGACTCCGCATTTTTCGATAATTAAATAATCAAATAAAGATGAGTAGTGAAAATAAATGTTTTTGGAATTATTAGAATATGGCATCAAAACTTATACCATTATGTCCATGGCGATTTTTTGATCAATTTCCATATATAATATGTCAAAATCCGAGTCAAAACGAAGAAGTTACAAAAAGAACAAGAAAGCAGAAAAAAATATGGGTCCACCCATAGGTCAACCCACAACACCACAGGTCGACCACCAGCCAACCCCAAGTGAACACAGGTCGACCTTTGCGTTGACCTGACCCGCATTATTACCTGGATGCAATCTCGTCCAGGTATGTGCCAAACCAAATAAAATTGATTTTTATTCAATCTGAACCACACGTTAATGCATCTGATGGCTCCAAACGACCTTGTGACATGGTGGCTTCAGATTCAATCCAATAATCCAACGAACTGAGATCCCCAAACTCCCCTATAAATAGAACTCTTGGCTTGGCTATTCTCTCACAATCATATTTTCTCCCAATTTGGTTCATTGCCTGAAGCTGAATCCTATATAGAAAATATTTCTAAGGAGAAGATCTCCTTAATAAAAATATTAGACACCTTATGTAACATCCCGCCTTTTTGTAC
The DNA here is from genome assembly GCA_030765085.1 of Allium cepa. Taxonomy (NCBI): domain Eukaryota; kingdom Viridiplantae; phylum Streptophyta; class Magnoliopsida; order Asparagales; family Amaryllidaceae; genus Allium; species Allium cepa. The sequence goes on along the minus strand of CM060944.1, from coordinate 496,377,107 downwards.
TATTCAAATCGAAGATAAATCACACACTTCAGGCTCAAACCATACAAAAGAGAGGATTGTTATTGGGATGAATAAGAAAAGCAGAGAAAGAAATAAAAAAACAAAATCTCATAGCGGAATGACAAAATATAATAATCAAATAACAGTTCATGAAGCTATTTTACAAAACATTTGATTATACTTATACAACACAGATCAGAGTTACACATGATAGAGAATAATAAATAATGCAGCGGAATACATGATGCAGTGAAATATAATAATAATAATAATAATAATAATAATAATAATAATAATAATAATAATAATAATAATAATAATACAATCTTCATCTTCGTCCTCTAGCAATAAGGTCTTCAAACCCTGAAATGCTCAGGTTGACCCGAGCGAATTGAAAAGACAAAACACTTGAGTCAGAACTAAAAGTTCTTATGTAAGTTAAATCAAAGGTAAAATATGAGTGGAATGGCGTCAGAGATGTTTACGGGGTTTGACATCTCCTATCCAGTGTCTAACGTGAGTGCAGTAACTTAAGAGATGTTCAGGATTTACATCTCCTAAGGATCCGTTAAACTATCTACTATGTTGTAATATACGCTATTATAATAGTGTCTAGAAGTAAAGTAAACTTACTTTTAAATAGCATTAAGGAGTTACCTATATCCACCACAACACATACATAGTCCCAGTAGTCTATCCAATATCATAGTCCCTCCTGATCGGGAAGCCATCAGAGGATACTCCACAGGCTACGAAAGAAAACCAAAATCGTACAAGGCGCGCTAGGGTAGGTGACACGGCACAGCTAGGCAATGCCAGGGTAGATATACCAATTGCACTTCCGGACCGGTGGTAATGCGTAGCAGCTACTACCGCCCCACCTTGAGCCACACTCCCAAAAATCAAAGGTGCACATCAATCAATCACAAAGTAATATAATGACATACGAAGAAGTGTGTCCGATAAGAGGAGCGACCTCATTAGCCCGTCGACTGCTCCTGTTTTAGAAACCTTATCCCAACTCACTAGAGTCGGGTCCACGTTCATACCTCACAAGAACATCGCCACCATCCTACTTCATTCTGAAATCTCCACTGCGTACACGGTTGTTAAAGTGGTTTTCGGAGTTGGCAGAGAGTATGACAACTTCCGATCCTGGTCTATTTAACAACCAAACATTATTATAACACCGCGGTCATTTTCAAAATAGTTTATACTTTAAAACCCAAAATATCATTACCTTTTCAAAACCAAATCAATACGATATCATTTTCATTTCAAATATATCCTTTTCCAAAATCATAGCACTTTCAAAGTTATAACAGTTCGAAATCAAAACACTTGATATATAACACTTTCAAATCATAATACTTTGAAACTCATAACTTTAAAACATAACTTCCACCGCTTAAATGGTTTAAATATTAAAATACTTTATATAATAAAAAAGCTTCTTCAATTTCACAGATCAATTCCAAAACAACTCGAATTTTTAAATTTTAAATTTAACCAAATCCTAAATCATAATTTTCAATTCAATTTAGGTTCCAAATAAACTATTCCAAATTATATCGATTTCAAAGCAGATTTGATCCACAGAATAAACCATTTCAAATTTAGTATATTTCAAACTTCAAGTATTCAACAATTTCAAAATTAAGTTTGTTAATTTCATACATACATATATATATATATATCAAATTCAATTATCTATTATTTAGTATTGAAATATTTTACTTAATAAACCCTTTATCATTTAAATAAAACCCAAATTACAAATAACTAAATATTTCCTTCAATTTATTTATACTTTAAATATTCATTTAATTCACCTTAAACCAAAATCAAATTATTAAAATCATACCTTTTAAAATTTTAAATTTAATAAATTTCACATCAAACTTATTTGAGTTTAATTCTAAAATAAATTCAATTTCAAATAAATTTCAAATCTAATGTTCCAACCTTAATTTATTTAAATCATTATAAACTCTATGTTAAAATATAATTTAAAAACTTAACCACGTTATCTTCAATAAAAATCAAACTTATTATTAAGTTTATTCTATATTAAAAGAAATTTATACATAGGTTAAAATCAAGAATAAAATAAATTTATATAATATCTAAAATCATTATTAATATAAAACCATATATTCCTTTAAAAAACCATTGAAATCATTTCAAAAATATTCTAATATATACAGACCACGGTGTCTGTATATAATTTTTTATTCTATGGTCAAGTGATACAGATATTTATCATTTCAGTCCGCAATTTAGTATTTTACGGTTGTATATCATTTCAAACTGCAATCCCAAATTAATAATAATCCATAACAAGCTTGTAGTTTATAACGATATAAACTAAACATCCATTCAACCAATATCAACAATCAACATCCATCACAATCATCATCCAAAACAGTCCGTTAATACGAACATAAAAACTGATAATAAATAACAGGCATTTAACTGTAGTTTATATGCAATAATAAATTAAATAACAATTTAATTCAAATAAATTCAGTTTAACTGAGATGATGATTAAAAATAAATTCCTAATCAAATCATGAATTAAATTTAACAAACATAAGAAATTTTAGAAGTTGTGAGTGGGTTAAAACACCACCTTTTGAATTTAAATCCAATTTAAACCCAAAATTCAAACATTTTTAGAATTCATCCAAACCATCGTCAAAGTGTCCAAAATTTAAATACGATCCCAACGGAACGAACCACATGCGAATTTGACCTCGTATGCAAAAGTTATATAGATCAGAACAATTGAAATTGAAATTTAAATCATAAACAAAACAAAAAAAATAATAATTTAATTACCACTTCACAGTCTTCCTAACGCCCACTATCATCACGCTATAGTACACGCTCGAACTCTACCCCGAAGCCAAAATCGAGCGCGACTGTAACGACCCGGAATTTTGGCAATATATTTTAATAAATATTTAATCTAATTTAAATTAAAATACAAGCTTTTCATTTTATAAACTGATAAGATTTTTGAATATTTATCAGTTATATATGTTCTGTAAAGGAAATTTTGATTTAAAATTTTAAAATAGAATGTTACAAAACTATTTAAAAATAAAATCTGTCTTATTCAATAAAAATTAAAGATTCTGTATTATTAACATTCGATAATGCATATATGAATATAAATGGAGTCCTTAATAATAATGTTTAAAAAAATAAACAAACTTATCAATATTAAACATAAATATTAAACATGAGTATAAAACAATATATGGTTATAAACCTAAATACATAAACATAAAAACATAAGTATAACACATAATTATGAATATAGGATATAAATAGAAATATAAAATATATAAATACAAGTATATGTTATAAATCAATGTTGAAAGTTAAATTACAAATAGAATAAAACTAAGAAACTAAGTAAACAATAACTATAATAGTCTTACATAAACATAAAAGGAAATAATAACAAGTTTGATGTATAATATATGCATATGTACAATGAAAAGAAGATAAACTTTTTTCATAACCTGTAACATACATATGTACAATACAAAGATGACAAATTCATTAACATATTCAAAATATCTTTGTACCTATCAGCCAATATTAATTGTGTGTTAACATATTTGAAGACATATGCACTAAATTAGCACCCATTTTTGTCAAAGAAAAATCTCAGCCAAAATATACAATATCATTTCACATTTGCAGTATATTTAATACAAAATCTTGTATGGTCAAATAAGTAAGGCTGTCCCAGTTATAACCTTTTTGTTCAAAGCCCTTTCTATATATACAACTTGCTATTTTGTTCGTTTACAAAACTTGAGAAGCTAACTGAGACAAGAAAGAAAAAAAATAGACATCTTTTCTTTACAAACTCAATTAAATTTAACAGCAAAACAAGGAAAGCTTTCAGGGATTCAAACTACAGTGTTTCTATCAACAAACTGTTCTTTGTTCAGATTGTTTTTTAGGTGAGTAAACATACTTTTCTTGAAAATTTAATCATGATAATTAGTTCCTAAAGTTTGTGTTGCTATATATTGTTAATAAGAGGACCTGTAATGATTTTTGTACTGGAAGCTTTATGTTCTTCATTGTTTTAAGCTTTTGAGCAAAGAAGTGTAAAGAATACTAATACTTCTTCAGTTTAATCAATTTAAACCCAGGAATTTAAGATAATTAAGTTTGTTTAACTTAAACCATAAGCCTGGAAATTTGTTTGAAGCATAACAGTATAATATAGAAACTATTTATTCAAGTTACAGCATAAAGAAATCATTATGTTAAAATTCGAATGTTTTAATTTGTTAATTTGATCCCATATCTTGTTAAACATACAAAGCTAAGATTTTTAAACCAAAAACAATGATTTTTACATGATTATACATGGTGCAGTTCCTATATGAACCCAAATTGCATTTTCATCAATTCCTGTTGGATAAACAAATGTTAGCTGCTGAAATTTGTTATATAGCAAGTTCAATAATCCACGAATCCAAGAAAAATGCTAAAAAAATTATTTAATGCGAGGATTTTGGGGTCGAATCAAATGTAGGGTTTGGTTCGTGTTTGTTTTTATGTTCTGTAAATTCATGATTTCGTCGCTGTAGCTTGATCGAGTTACGTGCGCTTCTGGGAAATGGTCAAGGAGAGTTTTGACGTGGTGTAGCCAAGGCGTCGTTGCCACTGGTGATCGACGTTCGAAGGTCGAGACGTTTTTCTGTTGGGGGTTCGAGCTACTGGGTCGAGCGTTAGGGCATTTTTTTCGATTTCGACTTTTTTTTGAAATACTGGGTTTTGATATCGAGTTGATGGTCGATTTCCGGTTTGCAGGGGACATCGTGGGTTGCCGGAGGGTCGGTGAACCACCGTGCACGTACACGGTGGCGTATGGTGTCAGTGGTTCGAGTTTGGGTCGTCGCATGATGTTGCTCGAGTATATTTGGGGTTTTCTTCGTGTTCGACCTGGTGCGTGAGTATGTTCAAGATACTGTAGTTTTATTTTAACTTAACTTAAGCTAAAAGAAGATCAGGTAGAAGAAGAAGAAGAAAGAGTATAGGGGAAATGCGGGAAAATAGGGGAGAAGACTCGAGACTTACTCGAGTAAATGTAACGTTTACTTCCGGTTCAAATTACTAGGAATTAGCCTAATACCTTTTTAAGTTATTTTGTTAAGTAAAGTTTAATATTTATTTAAGTAAACATTGTTGACAAATTTAAAACTAAGATATGATTTAAAATCATTAAGAGAGATTAGATTAATAATTAATTTATATGGAAAGTTAACTAAGAATGTAATTAATTTATACTTGTAATTAAATTATTTAATAAATGTGAGATTAAAGATTGATATTTATAACTTTGTGTTTAAATCAATTTAAACCTAAGAATTTTAATTAATTACTTAAAGTTAATTAATAAATAAATAATAGTTAACTAATTAAATGAATTAATTAAGGATTAAATGATTAATTAATTGGTAATTAATGATTAATTGGTAATTAAATGGGTAGTTAACTTTCATAAATTAATAATTAACATTATTAATTAATAATTAAGAAGTAATTAAGTAAGTGAGCAATTAAGTAATAATTTAATAATTTAATAAGATGATTAATTAGTGATTAATCAAACAGAATAATAATGGTTTTTTCTTAAGTAATTAATTAAGTTAAGTAGATCAAACTATTCTGATATGAACTGATGATTCTTGTTTGATTGATTTTGATATTTATTTGGTGATATTTTGTGATATTTTGTGATATATTTTGGATATATATGTGATGACTGTGTATGATTATCTGTGATAGTTGTTATGTGAATTCAAAGTGTTGAATTTAAACTGTTAAAACTAAGTAGACAACTTGGCCCTTAAAATGGCATTTGGATTTTGATGAGACCGGGATCGGGTATCAATTTGATATTTCGAAAACGACATCGATCCAAATTAAACGATAGGTCGTGATATCTCAAGTGGAGAACAAGATGGTGTTTCAGAATGCAAGGGCTATTGTCGTTAATTCTGAGGGTGATTCCAAAATGAGTGTAATGAGATAATGCCTTCGGTTTCGTTCGAACCCGGGACGAACTTTTATGGATTGAATGATTTCAGCACATCGTCAAGCGGGCGATGAGCATTCTAAGAATAATGTTCTAAAGGTAATCGCAGCCTCAAGCCTCATCAACCGGGAATGGATAAAACAGGGGAGATGCAGCAAGGTTAGGTGGGTCATGCCCAAGCAGGACGAGATATACCCCTGTCTAGATGTCCCTTTATTTTCGGCTGTGTGGGCAGTTATTGGCCACAACTGCAGGGTTATCTTGTTCGGGAATATTCATTAAGGAATGGTTCCGGTCTTGTGTTGTAGGGGGTCGGGAGTGATCCTCGGTACGGTGATCTAGGCCCCGTACTGTGACGGGCGGTACCCCAGTGGCCCTGCCATTGATGGAAACCCATTTTCCTTACGAGACCCTACGGTTTTGATTTGTATTACCCACTTTTGTGGCTAGTAGATGGAATTTAATGAATGTAACAATTTCGGCTATTTTCTATTTACTTGAAAACCCTAGACACTATTATAATATCACCGGATTTCCTACAAAATGTTTTGGTTAGCGTAAGGTAAAAACTTACCCATGTTTATTTATGGGAAGTCTTACGTGATACCTTTGTTTTCAAATGGTTTTCAAAGTTAAACAACTTTAACTCGTTTACTCACACCAGACCCATGTCTGACCCGGAGTTTATATTTTGTTTTTCATAAACTCTTGGGTACACAAATTTTTATGAGTAGCCAAGTGATAGGTTTGGATTTTGAATTTTTGGAGGAGCTTTGGAGGAGCTTTGGAGAAGAAGATCAGACGTATGTATCTATCTATATAGTTCCACTGTGTAGTTAATGTATGATGTATTTTGGATGTATGTATTAACATATGTACATGACTGTCCTATTGTATGATGTAGTATAACTCTGATGTATGTAAAAACTATATAATAGTTATGTGATGTATTATATTTTATGCCATTCCGCTGTGAGATTCTGATGTTGTTATTTTTTCTTTCTATTCTTTTCTATTTCTATCCCTTTCTTTCTTAATGATGATACGTCTTTCTGGGGTTAGAAAGGCGGGTCATCACAGTTGGTATCAGAGCGCTAGGTTGAGCGAGTACCTAGGCTCTTGAGTAATATCTATCTTGAGAGTGCGTATTTTTATTTTCATATAATTATATATATATCTCTCTAAATTTGTTGAGTTACCTGTCCAGGCGGCCAACATGTGTTTTGGAAGGAGAGGCAGAGGTAGGGGCAGTACCTCGACTGATAATGGACGAAGTCAAAATGCTAGTGAGGCTGTAAATCCAGTACCGCCTCGGGTTAATTTTGCCGCTTTATGCAAAGACTTCATCAACCTTGGGGGCCAACCATTTAAAGGTTCAGAATCGATAATTGAAGTTCAAGCCTGACTACGCTCTTGTGAGCGCATCTTTAAGAGTATGAAATTGTCTGATGAACGAAAAAGGGAAATGGCATCGTGGCAATTGCAGGGAGGCGCAACAGCCTGGTGGGATTCAACGGTGGCAAGCATTTTTGAGGAAGACATTTCATGGGACAGATTTAAGGAGCTATTTGAGGAGAAGTTTATGCCAACAGCGGGGAAGACTCAATTGTCTCAGGATTTTCTGAGTTTAAAGCAGGGTAGCATGTCTATAGCGGAGTATGAGACCAAATTCAATGAACTTTCTTGCTATGGACCAGGACTCATTGATACTCCCTTCAAAAAGAACGAAAAGTTTGTGCAAGGATTGAGGCCAAAATTTCATGAAAAGATGACTGTGCTTTTGAAAGGATCTTTTGTCGATTTAATTGATATGGCTCTGAGATATGAGAATTTGATGAGTAAGAAATCAGTGGCACTAGTTGCAGCTTCAGGAGGGAATTTCGCTAATCCGAATAAGCGAAAGTTCAACCCCAATTGGAGGAGGCCGAGCAAGAAGAAGCCTGGAAGTAACAATGGACATCGCAAATGCTATATTTGTCAACAAAAAGGTCATTTGGCGAATAAGTGTCCTAGAAAAGGGTTCCAGTAACAGCACCAACCGCCTTATAGTGGTCCAGGATCAGTAATGGTTCAGAGATCGTTGTGTTTCAATTGTCACCAACCAGGCCATACGATCAGGGATTGCCCATTACTTCACAAAGCACAGCAGAATAAAGTATTTGCTTAGGAAGGTGCACCATCTTCTTCTTCTAAAGGCAAGGGAGTTTTGGAAGGTACTTTACTTTTAGATGGCAAGTATATTAAAGTTTTGTTTGATTCGGATGCTTCTTTGAGTTTTATTTCTCTAGAATCTGTAGAGAAGTTCTTTCTTACCCCTAGTTCTGTAGATTGTCCTATTTTGGTATTTAATCCTATAGGAGGGGTGACCAAATTAGATACGATCTGTAAGGACTTGAAGATTTCTTGTCTATCCCGTAGTTTTTCTTGTGACCCTTATGTGTTGAATTTTAAGGGATTTGATCTTATTTTGGGAATGGATTAGCTTGATAAGTATAGAGCAATTCTGAATTGTGATGAGAGGACAGTTTCGCTGGAAATTGATTTGGGTAGAATTGCCAGAGTGTCGTGTGATAATTTTGGAATTCACTTGAGTAGTCTTTTGCCTATAATTGAGACTTCTCAAGAAAAGATTGAAGATATCGATGTGGTTCGAGATTTCGCTGATGTATTTGAGGAAGTAAAGTGTCTGCCGCCACATCGAGAGATAGAGTTTCGTATTGATTTCTAGGAGCAGTGCTGGTGATTCATCCCAGAAGGAGAATGCCTCCTACAGAGAGGGAAGAGTTAATTAAGCAAACTCAGGATCTTTTGGAGAAGGGGTTGATTAGGCCCAGTTTTTCTTGTTGGGGCTCTGCTGTAGTATTTGTAACTAAATCGAATGGATCGCTAAGGTTCTGTGTGGATTATTGAGAATTGAACAAAGTGACCATTCATAATAAATGTCCTCTTCCTCGTATCGATGATCTTTTTGACCAGTTGCGTGGAGCTCCTATATTTTCTTAACTGGATTTAGCTTCAGGTTTCCATCAGTTGAGGGTAGCTGAGGACAGTATTCCCTTGACTGCATTTAGGGGACCGAATTGTTTCTTTGAGTGGTTGGTTATGCCTTTTGGGTTAACCAACGCTCCTGCCTGCTTTGTTGACCTGATGAACCGAGTCTTTCATGATGTACTGAATAAGTTCGTGCTGGTATTCATTGATGATATCATGGTCTACTCCAAGTCTGAAAAAGAGCATAGGCATCATTTGAGAATTGTATTGGAAACTCTGAGGAAGCATGTTTTGAAGGAAAAGTTTTCGAAATGCCATTTCGGGAAATTGGAAGTTAAAATTTTAAGGCACATTGTTTCTGGCGATGGTATCTCTGTAGATCCAGCGAAGGTTGAAACTATTCTGGAGTGGAAGCAGCCGGAGACACCGACTAAAGTTCGCTGTTTTCTGGGATTAGCTGGCTACTACAGAAAATTTATCAAGGATTATTCCAAGATTTCTTCACATCTGACTAAGCTGACAAGGAAAGGAGCTAAATTCAAATGGACCCCCCAGTGTGAAGAAGCTTTTCAGGAGTTGAAGATAAGGCCAACCAGTGCACCAGTGCTTGCTATTCCAGATGGGAAGAGCAAATTCGAGGTTTGTACTGATGCTTGTATAGTTGGTCTGGGAGTAGTTCTGATGCCGAATGGAAGGGTAATTGCGTATGCGAGTCGGCAATTGAAGCCACATTAGAAGAACTACGCTACGCACGATCTAGAATTGTTAGCCATTGTTTTTGCTTTGAAGATTTGGAGACACTGTCTTTTAGGAGAGAAATTCGAATTATTCACGGACCACAAACCGTTGAAATATCTTTTCTCTCAAAAAGATCTTAATTCGAGGCAGCAGCGGTGGGTCGAATTTCTAGCATCCTATGATTTGGATATTCTGTACACCCCAGGAAAGGCGAATGTTGTAGCTAATGCTCTTAGCAGGAACGCGGTTCTATCTCTTCTAGAAGTTGTTCCATCTCTTATTGAAAGGATTTCAAGCAAGCAAGCAAGTGGTAAAATGTTGAGAAGGATCATCAAAAGAGTTAGGAAGGGTCAGTGTCCCAGTTTTGAAATTGATGGTCAAGGAACATTGAGGATTAACGGAAGAATTTGTGTTCTGAATGATAGGCATCTGAGACAGGATATGTTATCTGAGAGTCATTGTTCCAGATTGAATATTCACTCGGGAATCTCGAAGATGTATAAGGATATGAAGAGAGTCTTTTGGTGGAAGGGCATGAAGGAAGATGTAGCTGCTTTCGTGAATAATTGTGCCATCTGCCAACAAGTTAAAGGAGATCAGCAGAAGTCAGCCGGATTATTGTAGCCTTTGGAAATTCCAGATTGGAAATGGGAGATGATTTCGATGGATTTAATCGACTGTTTGTCTAGAACTAGGAAAGGAAACGATGGAATATGGGTTATTGTGGATCGTTTAACTAAGAGTGCCTATTTTATACCCGTTAAGGCAACTCGTACTGCAGCTTCTTTGGAAGAAATTTTCTTGAGGGAGATAGTCAGATTGCATGGTGTTCCAGTCAGTATTTTAAGTGATCGAGATCCTATTTTCACCGGCAAATTCTAGGAGGCTCCGCAATCAGCAATGGGGACGAGTTTGAGATTGAGTACAGCCTACATCCTCAGACAGACGGACAGACGGAGAGGCTTAATCGTATTCTCGAAGATATGTTGCGAGCTTGTGTTTTGGATTTTGGTGGATCGTGGGAAGACCATCTTCACCTAGTGGAATTCTCTTATAATAATAGTTACCAAGCGAATATTAAGATGGATCCTTATGAAGCTTAAAATGGAAGACCGTGTAGATCCCCATCCTGTTGGATAGAATCGAAGGATCGTCTTGTGCTCGGACCTGATCTAATTCGAGAATCTTATGTAAAGGTTGAGCTTATCAAGAAAAGGATGAAAGCTTCTCAGGATCGTCATAAGAAATATGCTGATAGAAGACGAAGACCATTGGAATTTGAGGTCGGAGATTTAGTATTTGTAAAATTTTCCCCGATAAAAGGTGCTATAAGATTCGAAAAGACGCGAAAACTTGCTCCAAGATATATTGGACCATTCCGAGTGCTGGAAAGAATTGGATCTGTAGCTTACAGAATTGAATTCCAAAGCGGATGTCTGGCATTCACAATGTATTTCATGTATCCCATCTGAGGAAATTTGTTCATGACCCATCACTGGTTGTAGAACCAGTAGTTCAGGAAGATTTGGAAGTAGAACCCAATTTGACTGTGGTTAGGAATCCAGTTCGGATTGTAGATCAAGACGAGAAGCAACTCAGGAGCAAAGTAGTGAAGCTCGTCAAAGTGCAGTGGAGCGAGGATCCCAGAGATTGTACCTAGGAAACTTTCGACAGTTTTAGGAAAGCTTATCCGGATTTGTGTCCGGATAACTAGTGATGTATGTTAGGATAGACTGTTTGTTTGACTGTTTGATTGTTTGTTATTATATGGATGATATGTATGTTTAAATTTTTAATATAAAAGCTTTAGAATTAACTATTGTTTTAAAGTTCGGGGACGAAATTGTTCTAAGGGGGGAGGAATGTAACGACCCGGAATTTTGGCAATATATTTTAATAAATATTTAATCTAATTTAAATAAAAATACAAGCTTTTCATTTTATAAACTGATAAGATTTTTGGATATTTATCAGTTATATATGTTTTGTGAAAGGAATTTTGATTTAAAAATTTAAAATAGAATGTTTCAAAACTATTTAAAAATAAAATCTGTCTTATTCAATAAAAATTAAAGATTCTGTATTATTAACATCTGATAATGCATATATGAATATAAATGGAGTCTTTAATAATAATGTTTAAAAAAAATAAACAACCTTATCAATATTAAACATGAATATGAAACATGAGTATAAGACAATATATGGTTATAAACCTAAATACATAGACATAAAAACATAATTATAACACATATCTATGAATATAGGATATAAATAGAAATATAAAATATATAAATACAAGTATATGTTATAAATCAATGTTGAAAGTTAAATTACGAATAGAATAAAACTAAGAAACTATGTAAACAATAACTATGATAGTCTTACATAAACATAAAAGGAAATAATAACAAGTTTGCTGTATAATATATGCATATGTACAATGAAAAGAAGATAAATTATTTTCGTAACCAGTAACATACATATGTACAATACAAAGATGACAAATTCATTAACATATTCAAAATATCTTTGTACCTATCAGCCAATATTAATTGTGTGTTAACATATTTGAAGACATATGAATTAAATTAGCACCACTTATTGTCAAAGAAAAATCTCAGCCGAAATATACAATATCATTTCACATTTGCAGTATATTTAATACAAAATCTTGTGTGGTCAAATAAGTAAGGCTCTCCCAGTTATAACCTTTTTGTTCAAAGCCTTTTCTATATATATAACATGCAATTGTATTCGTTTAAAAAACTTGAGTAGCTAACTGAGACAAGAAAAAAAATAAACAACTTTTCTTTACAAACTCAAGTAAATTTAACGGCAAAACAAGGAAAGTTTTCAGGAATTCAAACTGCAGTGTTTCAATCAACAAACTGTTCTTTGTTCAGATTGTTTTTCAGGTAAGTAAACATACTTTTCTTAAAAATTTAATCATGATAATTAGTTCCTGAAGTTTGTGTTGCTATATATTGTTAATAAGAGGACCTGTAATGATTTTTGTACTGGAAGCTTTATGTTCTTCATTGTTTTAAGCTTCTGAGCAAAGAAGTGTAAAGAATACTAATACTTCTTCACTTTAATCAATTTAAACCTAGGAATTTAAGAAAATTAAGTTTGTTTAACTTAAACCATAAGCCGGGAAATTTGTTTGAAGCATAACAATATAATATAGAAACTGTTTATTCAAGTTACAGTATAAAGAAATCTTTATGTGAAAATTTGAATGTTTTAATTTGTTAATTTGATCCCATATCTTGATTAAACATACAAAGCTAAGATTTTTAAACCAAAAACAATGATTTTTAGCTGATTATACATGGTGCAGTTCCTATATGAACCCAAATTGCATTTTTATTAATTCCTGTTGGATTAACAAATGTTAGCTGCTGAAATTTGTTATATAGCAAGTTTAATAATCCATGAATCCAAGAAAAATGCTAAAAAAAATTATTTAATGCGAGAATTTTGGGGTCGAAAAAAATGTAGGGTTTGGTTCGTGTTTGTTTTTATGTTCTGTAAATTCATGATTTCGTTTAGCTTGATCGAGTTACGTGCGCTTCTGGGAAATGGTCGAGGAGAGTTTGGACGTGGTGTGGCCGAGGCATCGTTGCCACTGGTGATGGTCGTTCGAAGGTCAAGACGTTTTTTTGTTGGGGGTTCGAGCTATTGGATCGAGCGTCAGGGCATTTTTTTTGATTTCGACTTTTTTTCGAAATACTGGGTTTTGATTTTGAGTTGTGGTCGATTTCTTGTTTGCAGGGGACATCGTGGGTTGCCAGAGGGTCGGAGAACCACCGTGCACGTGCACGGTGGCGTATGGTGTCAGTGGTTCGAGTTTGGGTCATCACGTGATGTTGCTCGAATATATTTTGGGTTTGATTCGTGTTCGACCAGGTGCATGAGTATGTTCAGGATACTACAGTTTTATTTTAACTTAACTTAAGCTAAAAAAATGAAGAAGAAAAGATCAGGTAGAAGAAGAAGAAGAAAGAGTAGAGGAGAAACGAGGGAAAATAAGGGAGAAGACTCGAGCCTTACTCGAGTAAATGTAATGTTTACTTCGGGTTCAAATTACTAGGGATTAGCCTAATACCTTTTTAAGTTATTTTGTTAAGTAAAGTTTAATATTTATTAAGTAAACATTGTTGACAAATTTAAAACTAAGATATGATTTAAAATCATTAAGAGAGATTAGATTAATAATTAATTTATATGGAAAGTTAATTAAGAATGTAACTAATTTATACTTGTAATTAAATTATTTAATAAATGTGAGATTAAAGATTGATATTTATAACTTTGTGTTTAAATCAATTTAAACTTAGAATTTTAATTAATTACTTAAAGTTAACTAATAAATAAATAATAGTTAACTAATTAAACGAATTAATTAAGGACTAAATGATTAATTAATTGGTAATTAATGATTAATTAAGTAATTAATTGGTAATTAAATGGGTAATTAACTTTCATAAATTAACAATTAACATTATTAATTAATAATTAAGAAGTAATTAAGTAAGTGAGCAATTAAGTAATAATTTAATAATTTAATAAGATGATTAATTAGTGATTAATTAAACAGAATAATAATGGTTTATTCTTAAGTAATTAATTAAGTTAAGTAGATCAAACTATTCTGATATGAACTTATGATTCTTGTTTGATTGATTATGATATTTATTTGGTGATATTCTGTGATATATTTTGGATATATTTGTGATGATTATGTATGATTATCTGTGATAGTTTGTAATATCCCGGAATTTTGGACAATATAAATTTAATAATTTGTGTTTAAATTTATATTGAATTGATGATTTTTGTTAATCAATTTGATTTGAATTAATAATTTTCTTTATTTAAATATTTAATTTGTGAATTTATTTTTAATAAACTAATGAATCTATTTTCTATTTAATAATGTATATGTATTTATATATATTTTAAATAGATAAGTTGTTTTTAATTAAATTAGTATAGCATAATTTTAATATTTGAAATTAGGAATTGTGATTTATTTTTAATTTAAGCTTTTCAAAAGTATTTAATAAAATACTAAATGATTTTTAAATATGTAAGATAAATGTTTTATTGGTTTAAAAATTCATTTTAACTTAAGTTTATATATTAAAATAAGTTACAAAAATGTTGTGTTATTCTTTCTAAAAATATTGATTTATAAAATGTGATTTGTTAATTTAATTTGAAATTTAAAATACAATTTAATATATGAAACATGTATTTATTAAGTTACAAACTCTTTTATAAATTTATTTTAATTGTTTGAAAGTTTCTTTTTCAAATGATTAATTTGTATATTGTTTTATTTAAAATAACACTTTGCTCTGTTCTTTAGAAATTAATTTTATACATAACTACATATTAAAGAAACTAATTAATTAAGTTTAATTTTTCTAAACACTTAATTAAATAACAAAAACATTTAAAAGACATGTGTAAAATGTTTAAACAAAGATACTTACAAGTGTTAACATTTCATACAAGTGTCATGTTTCAATTTTTATTTTTCTTTAATTTTAATTTAGTCATAAACTAGTTATATAAACTTGCATATACTCATTCCTTTCCTTTTTCTCATTTTTCATTTTGAACAAACAAATCTGAACACATACAAATCATTTTAGATTCGAAATCAAACTCCTCTTTTTCAAATACAAATCTGCATCTCAAATTTTAATCAAGAAAACTGCATGTTCTTGTAAACTAAATTATGCATGTCATTCCCTTTAATCAACTTCCAAAATGCACAGCACATCTCAAACCCTTATCCACTTTCAAAATCTGCAAAGTTCATCTCCTCATAATTTCAAAATTAAATACTTTAAAACCTAGGTGATTAGAATCTGGAAATGCAACACCTGCATTTTTGTTTCCTTCAGTCTACAACCTGGGGGGATTTGCATCTGCAACCATGAAGCAAGCAAAGGCCTGCAAGATTGTGGATTAAGGAGTAAGATCTGCATTTCTTTGCATCTGGAAGCAAGGGCCTGCATTCATGAATTTTCAAAATCTGGAACATGCAATTGAATTTGTGCTCTGCATTTTGCAAATTCAGGTGAGTAATTCATTTTTTTTAAATTTGTTTAATAGAAAAAGTTGTGCTTGATTTTTAAAATTTCAAATGAACTTATATGAAATTACTATGAATGTTACACCTATAATTATATGCATGTATACCTGAAGTTAACTGTTGCATGACTGTGCCTCAAAACCTTAAACACCTGTTTGATTCTTGAATGCTTTTCTTCATTTTGTTTGTTGTTATGACTTGAGCTTTTGAATAAAAACCTGTTATTTTAGAATAGGGTAAGATTAAATTTTATATAAATTTAATAGGATTGACTGTCACTTGGATAATCAAGTTACACAGAGCAATTTAGCCTAGAGTAAAATTCAAACATTATAATTTAATGTTTCAGGTTTATTAATGGAAACATCAGGTAAATTCATGAATTTTAAATCAAATACTACAATTTTTAGTGTTTTAAATAAAGCGCAGTTTTGAAATTACTGTGTTTTACATATTAGCTAATCACAGTTGAAGCTTGCAATGGTTTTGGGTGAATTTGATTCTGGAGATTGTATAGCCATCATAGATTATAGGAAAAATCTTGGATTGAGTTGAAATTAAAATTTTAGATTGTGATTTGGGAATTACAGTTAGGAACCGTAGTTTTACTGGGTTCAAGAAATTGAGTGCTGCGGCTTCTACAATGGTTCGAGTTCAAAGATCTTTTGGGTATGGTTAGATGATGTATTGATGGAGTTGTCACCAGAGTATGGAAGGTGATGGTGGTCGGAAATGGGAGAAATTGATGTTGACAGGTTTGATTTAGTTGTGGTCTAAGTGTTTCAGGTTTTGACTTTAAAGTTGAATTCAAATTCAAGTTAAAATTGTGGGGATCAGAGGATTAAAAGGTGATGTGGGGTTACTGGTCGATGGGGGATGGCCATTGACGATGGTCAGTGATGGCCGGAGTTGGTTTATAGGTGCACAGGGAGGTGTGTGCAGGTTGGTATTTGTTTTTGGGTTGCAGGGTTGTTTTCCTGTGATGGTCTCGGGGAAATTAGAGGGTGACTCGAAGTAGTGGTTGAGTCGACTCGAAGCAAGATTGAAATTTCTCGAGTCAAGTTGGTTTCAGGTTTTCAAATGAACAGAACCTGTTTTTTGTTCCAGTTTTTAAAATTTAAACAAAAGTGTTGATGCAAACTTAACTTTAAACCTAAGATTTAAAAACTGAATTTAAATTTGAATTCAATTAGTTTAATTTTAGGTTTGAAATAATTTAAATTTTGAAAATTTTATTTGGTCTTAAGCAAAAGCAGAAACCTGTTTTCCAGGTTTAATGAAATTGAAGTAAAAGAAAATTGCAAACAAAATCTGCAATAAGTTTGAATCTAGAATTGAATTTGAATTCAATTAAGTTTAAATTTTAGATTTTTGAAATTAATTTGGAATGCTTTTTAAACTCAAGTTTGAAACTGCTTTTCTGTTTTTAAAAATTTAAAAGTATAGCTTCAAATTGAAGATGGAGTTCAAACTGTAATGTTTTAAACCTGAAACTTAAATTTGAATTCAATAATTTAAATATGAGATATGAAATCATTTTTGAATTCAAATTTAAGATGTTAAACAGGAAACTGTTTTCTGTTTTTATGTTTTAAATTGAAAAGCAAATTTTAAAAATGCAACTGAAAACCTAAAAAACAAGTTTAAAATCTGGGAACAGAATTAGGAAGCTCAGGTTTGAATTTGATTTAAATCTGGAAAGTTTAAATTGGATTTTTTTAAATTTTTACAGTATAAAGAACATTGTTTGAATTTAAAACTATAAGTCTTAATGTATGAAATAAAGTTTAAACTAAGTTTAAATTTAGTTTTAAAACCTGAGATTTGACTTTAATGTCAGTTTTTAAAATTAAATAAGTTTCTAAATATAAATTTGTTTTAACTATTTTAGGAAAGGTTAAATAATTTGAATTTTGAAATGAAGATGAAAAAAGTAAGTAATGTTTTAAATTTTTAAGATTTAATTTGGGATGAAAATTTGAATTGTGTTTTCAGATGAAAATTAAAAAGAAATTTTTTAAATTAAATTTTGTTCGAAACAAATTGTTTAAATTACTTTGTATAAAGAAGAATGTTCCTTAATTTTGGACTTAAGAAAATTGGTTTCATTTAAATTATCAAATTAATTTAAATGGAATATTAATCATTTAATTAATGAATTATCTGGATTTTTAATTAAGTAATTAATAATTTTTAAATTAATTAGATATGAGAATAATTAATTTAGGTTAATTAATCTATAGTTTAGGATGGTTAATTAAATTTTAATTTATGATTAAGATTTATTTAATCAAGTGATTAAAGATAATTTAGATTTTAATTAACACTTAATTAATTAATAATTAGAGATTAATTAAATTGTAATTAAATATTAATTAATTGATAATTAATAATGATTTGTATAAGTTAATTCTTAATTAAGTAATTAAGTAATGTTAATGAAGGTCATTAACTTAAGATCATTTAACAATTAATTAATGTAATTAATTTTTGAAAATTAATTAAATTAATTAATTAATAATAATCAATTGTTTATGTTAATTACTTAATTAAAGTAATTAATGAATTAATTACTTGGTGTAATTAATTTGATTTATGTGATTAGTTTAGATTAATTAAGTTAAATTAATTTAAACATTTGTGTATTGTTGAAAATTACTTATATAATTTATGGATTTTTAATTACTTAAGGAAGTAATTAATAAATAATTACTAAATGAAATTAAAGATATTTATTATAGAAGTAATTTAGATTTAAATTACTTTGAATTAATCAAGTGATTAATGAAGATAATTAATTATGAGAAATTAATTTATGGGATGAGTAACTAAAGTAATTAATTACTGAATGATTATTAATCATGTGTGATTAATATATATGGTTTAAATTGAGGATTAATTACTTATGTAATTAATTTATATTGAGAGATTGATTAAATGTAATCAGAAATCATTAATTAATTAATTAATTATGTAATTAATTAAGGTATAATTAATAATAAATAAGTGATTAATGTAATTTTAATTAATTAATTAATTAAGAAAGTACAAGTTAAGTATTTGCAAAGGGTTTAATATAATTAACTTGTGTAAGTAATATTAAATGCTAATTACTTATTGTAATTAGAGATGGGTAATCAGTAATGATTAAGTGAAATAAATATTGAGATGGTGATTATTTAATTGATTTGTAATCAATTAGTGATTTAGTTAAGCAGGATTATAATGAAGTAATTAATTTAATTTATTTTAAATTAATTAGAGATTAAGTAATTAATTTAATTCATTTTAAATTAATTATAAATGGAATGATCATTAGATCATTGCTTATGTTTGATGATTGGTTGCCTGGTATGGTTTGTAATCTCAGTTATGAGATGAGTAAATGAATGTGATATGGATGCATTAGTTGCTTTTGGATGATAATATGGATTATCTGATTATGATATGATTGATCTGTTGGTAATGATAATGTTGATTATCTATTGTGATGAATTATCTATCTGTGTATATTTAGATTATTAAATTGAATTGTTTTAAACTTAAAACAACTTGGACTTAAAAGATACGCTTTGGATTTCGATGAGACCGTGATCGGGTTTCCATATTTGGATATCCGAAAACCACATCAATTCCAAATAACGTTAGGGCGTGAATCAAAATGGAGCGAGTGAAGACTCGAGGTGTAAGGGCTATACGTCAGTATAACTCTGTGGGTGATTCCGTAATGAGTTAACGGAATAGTACTTATAGATTCGAGATGAAGGTTCAGAGTGCAAGGGTTATTGTCGTTAACTCTTAGGGTGATTCCAAAATGAGTGTAACGAGATAATGCCTTCGGTTTTGTTCGAACCCGGAACGAACTTGCATGGATTGAATGCTTTCAGAACATCGTCAGGTGGACGATGAGCATTCTAAGTAATATGTCCTATTAAGGTAATCGTAGGCTCAAACCTCATCAACCGGGAATGGCTAAAACAGGGGAGGTGTAGCAAAGCTTCGTGGGTAGCCCCCACTTGAGAGCAAGATTTATCCCTGTCTAGAGGTCCCTTTATTTTCGGCTTAGTGGTGCGGTTGCTGATCACAACAGACCTGTTACTCATAGATTAAATTAATTAATTAATAATAATCAATTTTTTATGTTAATTACTTAATGAAAGTAATTAATGAATTAATTACTTGGTGTAATTAATTTGATTTATGTGATTAGTTTAGATTAATTAAGTTAAATTAATTTAAACATTTGTGTATTGTTGAAAATACTTATGTAATTTATGGATTTGTAATTACTTAAGGAAGTAATTAATTAATAATTACTAAATGAAATTAAAGATATTTATTATAGAAGTAATTTAGATTTAAATTACTTTGAATTAATCAAGTGATTAATGAAGATAATTAATTATGAGAAATTAATTTATGGGATGAGTAATTAAAGTAATTAATTAGTGAATGATTATTAATCATATGTGATTAATATATATGGTTTAAATTGAGGATTAATTACTTATGTAATTAATTTATATTGAGAGATTGATTAAATGTAATCAGAAATCATTAATTAATTAATTAATGATGTAATTAATTAAGGTATAATTAATAATAAATAAGTGATTAATGTAATTTTAATTAATTAATTAAGAAATTAAAAGTTAATTATTTGCAAAGGGTCTAATATAATTAACTTGTGTAAGTAATATTAAATGCTAATTACTTATTGTAATTAGAGATGGGTAATCAGTAATGATTAAGTGAAATAAATATTGAGATGGTGATTATTTAATTGATTTGTAATCAATTAGTGATTTAGTTAAGCAGGATTATAATAAAGTAATTAATTTAATTTATTTTAAATTAATTAGAGATTAAGTAATTAATTTAATTCATTTTAAATTAATTATAAATGGAATGATCATTAGATCATTGCTTATGTTTGATGATTGGTTGCCTGGTATGGTTTGTAATCTCAGTTATGAGATGAGTAAATGTATGTGATATGGATGCATTGGTTGCTTTTGGATGATAATATGGATTATCTAATTATGATATGATTGATCTGTTGGTAATGATAATGTTGATTATCTATTGTGATGAATTATCTATCTGTGTATATTTAGATAATTAAATTGAATTGTTTTAAACTTAAAACAACTTGGACTTAAAAGACACGCTTTGGATTTCGATGAGACCGGGATCGGGTTTCCATATTTGGATATCCGAAAACCACATCGATTCCAAATAATGTTAGGTCGTGAATCAAAATGGAGCGAGTGAAGACTCGAGGTGTAAGGGCTATACGTCAGTATAACTCTGTGGGTGATTCCGTAATGAGTTGACGGAATAATACTTATAGATTCGAGATGAAGATTAAGAATGCAAGGGTTATTGTCATTAACTCTGAGGGTGATTCCAAAATGAGTGTAACGAGATAATGCCTTCGGTTTCGTTCGAACCCGGAACGAACTTGTATGGATTGAATGCTTTCAGAACATCGTCTGGTGGACAATGAGCATTCTAAGTAATATGTCCCATTAAGGTAATCGTAGCCTCAAGACTCATCAACCGGGAATGGCTAAAACAGGGGAGGTGCAGCAAAGCTTCGTGGGTAGCCCCCACTTGAGAGCAAGATTTATCCCTGTCTAGAGGTCCCTTTATTTTCGGCTTAGTGGTGCGGTTGCTGATCACAACTGCGGGGTGGTCTTGTTTGGAACTGTTCAGTAAGGAACGGGTCCGGCTTTGTGTTGCAGGGGATTGGGAGTAATCCTCGGTACGGTGTTCTAGGCCATGTACTGTGACGGGCAGTACCCCAGTAGCCCAGCCATTGATGGAATCCAAAATCCAATAAGTGTCGTACGTATTAGTTGTGCCCAACTATGTTGGAATGTGAGATGTAAGCATTTCAGCTATTTCTGTATTTTACTTGAAAACCCTAGACACTATTTTAATATCATCGGATTTCCTATCAAATGTTTTGGTTAGCGTAAGGTAAAAACTTTTCCATGTTTATGTGTGGGAAGTCTTACGTGATTCCCTTTTCTTTTCAAAGGTTTTCAAAGTTAAGCAACTTTAACCTGTTACTCACACCAGACCCATGTCTGACCCGAAGTTATTTCTGTTTTTCTTTAACTCTTGGGTACTCAAATTTTTATGAGTAGTCAAGGGAATTCAGGTTAGCTTTGATGAATTGTGGAGGAGCATATGGAGCAGGAGGCTTCTGCGTATAGTTATATAGTTTTCCGCTGTGTTGGTATCTCTAAGAGTCATCTGTTATGTATTGAGTTGTAATAACTAGACAGGTGTTTATAACTGTCTAGTATGTGTTGTATTGTCTATGTACTCTGATATTTGTTGTATACTATGTAATACTTATGTTATTAATATAATTTATTCGTTCCGCTGTTGAGATTCTTGTGTTGTTTCTTCTTTCTCTTCTATCTTTTCTCTTTTCTATCCCTTTCTTTCTTAAGGATGATATGACTTTTTGTGGAAAAAAAAGTCCAGTCATCTCATAGTTGTTATGTGAATTCAAAGTGTTGAATTTAAATTGTTAAAACTAAGTAGACAACTTGGTCCTTAAAATGGCGTTTGGATTTCGATGAGACCGGGATCGGGTATCAATTTGATATTCCGAAAACCACATCGATCCAAATTAAACGATAGGTCGTGATATCTCAAGTGGAGATCGTGATGGTGTTTCAGAATGCAAGGGTTATTGTCATTAACTCTGAGGGTGATTCCAAAATGAGTGTAACGAGATAATGCCTTCGTTTTCGTTCGAACCCGGGACAAACTTGTATGGATTGAATGCTTTCAGCACATCGTTAGGCGGACGATGAGCGTTCTAAGAATAATGTTCTAAAGGTAATCACAGCCTCAAGCCTCATCAACCGGGAATGGCTAAAACAGGGGAGATGCAGCAAGGTTAGGTGGGTCATGCCCAAGCAAGACAAGGTATACCCCTGTCTAGATGTCCCTTTATTTTCGGCTGTGTGGGCGGTTGTTGGCCACAACTGCAGGGTTATCTTGTTTGGGACTGTTCAGTAAGGAATGGTTACGGCCTTGTGTTGTAGGGGGTCAGGAGTGATCCTCGGTACGGTGATCTAGGCCCCGTACTATGACGGGCGGTACCCCAGTGTCCCTGCCATTGATGGAAACCCTTTTTCCCTACGAGACCGTACGGTTTTGATTTGTATTACCCACTTTTGTGGCTAGTAGCTGAAATTTAATGAATGTAACAATTTCGGCTATTTTCTATTTACTTGAAAACCTTAGACACTATTATAATATCACCGGATTTCCTACAAAATGTTTTGGTTAGCGTAAGGTAAAAACTTACCCGTGCTTATGTGTGGGAAGTTTTACATGATACCTCTGTTTTCAAATTGTTTTCAAAGTTAAACAACTTTAACCCATTTACTCATACCTGACGCATGTCTGACCCGGAGTTTATATTTTGTTTTTCATAAACTCTTGGGTACTCAAATTTTTATGAGTAGCCAAGTGATAGGTTTGGATTTTGAGTTTCTAGAGGAGCTTTGGAGAAGAAGATCAGACCTATGTATCTATCTATATAGTTCCGCTATGTAGTTAATGGATGATGTATTTTGGATGTATGTATTGATAGATATGTATATGACTGTCCTGTTGTATGATGCAGTATAACTCTGATGTATGTAAAAACTATGTAATAGTTATGTGATGCATTATATTTTGTTCCATTTTGCTGTGAGATTCTGATGTTGTTATTCTTTCTTTCTATTCTTTTCTATTTCTATCACTTTCTTTCTTCATAATGATACGTCATTCTGGGGTTAGAAAGGCGGGTCGTCACAGCGACCTTCAGACACACGAGCCATCAGAATCGCCGGTCGAGCAACCTCCCCACATCGACCGCGCGTACAGACCTCACGATGCCCTCCGTGACCTCGATTCGAGGCAAAACGCACAGCCACCACCCTCTATTTCGATCCCTAGTTTCAATTGTTTTGCAAAATCCAACCGTTGACAACCCGAACAAATACCACAGATGAACCACACGTTTGACTCTCTTCAGATTGGTACAACCGATCGACGATCGGTCGTGGGTGATCGCGCTCGATTGATCGGTCGAGAATAACCCTCGAATTTATGGACAATCATTGATCCAAATGCATAAAACAATTACAGATCTTAGTTTCGCTCTTCGAGAGCTTCAAATCGATATGCAATTCGATATAGTTAGTGGAGTTTGAATTTTGAAGTGGAATTTTGAATTGAAGTTGAATTGGAAAAAATTAGGGTTTGTCTGCCATTGAGAAAGTGGAGCAACATAAATTTTATACGTACAGAAATGGGGAATAAGAAATGACTTAGGGTTTTTTAAGAACATATATATAGGCAGAACACAATAGAAAAAAATGGGCTTGATTGGTTTGAAAAATTAAACGATAATGACCTAAAAAGCCCGTTTCGACTCCTGAACGTAAATGGGTCAATCCATATATCAAAATAGATGTTTTTAAGTATTTTTAAATAGATGGGACAGGTGTCAAGTCCAAATTCCATTGTATGAAGAAGTTACGTTAAAATCAGCTTATTTCAAATTGATTTCAATTAATTTGATTTCAAGGCCTTACGAGCCCGTACGATCAACAGACAAGCTAGATCGTTACGAAACTTGAAATTCTACAATAATTCACCATTACGGATACGATGAAACTGGTTTCGTCTAAATCCAAGTCAGTGGCCAAAAATGGTTATTTTCCAATAAATTAATATTAAATTAATTAAATCAAATTTTCAATTACAATTCTATAATTAGCAATCTTTATCATTTTTGATTTCTTGAACAATTTCAATAATTTAAACAAATTTAGATGTCAATTTAAATTTGATTAATGCATCAATTTCAATGTTTAATTTCAATTTCATTAGATTCAGAAAGTATAAATTAATAATTCCAAAATCCATTTATTAAATTTTTAACCTTGTTATTCAGGTATTTTATTACAATAAGGGCATAACTAACATTGGTTTATCTCTTAGTACATTAATATTTCCCAATTTCATCTTAATTTCCCATTATCATAATATTTAAATATTTAATTTCATTTATTTGCAACAAATCCAGTTACTATCTTTTAAATTCAAATAAATTAATAAATCTTGATTTCCATTCTTTTTATTTAACTAGTTATCATATTATGAATAAAATTAACATTGCTTCCAAATATTAACTTAATTTACATTAACATAATATTTAATTACATTTATTGAAATTTATTTCCGGTTTAAATTAACAGGTTAAATAGAGGGCTAGCATATAATAGTTGTTACCGTTAGCTTTTAATTACACTTATAAGTTATTATTAACAAACAAATATTACAATTGCTTACATAACACTGTTTTTATCCAATTATCAATAATTATATACCAATCCACCAATTGATTCAATATTACACTTGTTTTCTTATATTCACTTTATAACCAAGTTATAACTTTTAAATTATTTTGTTTAATTGGAATTTCATTCAAGTTCATTAACTGTTAACTTTAATTAACCTTGTTATGTTTCATCCTAGTTATTATTTCATTATTACCTTACAACTTTTTATTCTTCCAATATTAAATAACAAGATTCATTTAATTAACAAATTAAATTATCGAAAATTTACGGGTTGTACACTCTTCCCCACTCAAAGCTTTTCGTCTTCGTAAAGGAAAAAGAAGGGAAAAGAAAGAATTAAGTAGTCAATACATCTTATTCAAAAATAGTAACTTTCTAAACAAATAAATTTACAAAATTAATTAATTTAAATAAAATATACCAATTTATAACCATTAAATCTTTTTATACCCAAATTAATAAAGTTTGGAAAACATTTTTCAGCATTTTTCTAAGTCCAAAATTTTCGAAAAATTTCGACAAAGTCTCCTTTGTATGAAGAGGCTCGGGATAAATTATGATATCAAATATAGCAATATATAACATATATTTTCCAAAATAATATATCCCAACACGGGAAAATAATATACTAACGCTATAAAACCGTAATCCGAGAACATACCTATTTATCGAGAAAATAAGGCTTATTTATGAAACCAAAAATAGTAGCAATTGCTTCCATAGCCTGTATTTCACTTATATAATCTAGAAAGAGTTAATAATTATATAAAATGAAATATTACAGTGGTTTCAACCACTAACAAACAAATCAATGTCCAAAAAACCAATCACTTGCAACCACAGCATACAATCATTATACAAAATCAATACAAATCAATTATCCATCCAAAGCAAACAAGACAAATGGTTTGTTTGGGTTTTTAGACATTCTAAATTGCATAGCATGAAAAATAAGCTACTAAGCATATCCTCTACTCAACAGTCTTAAATAAACTCAACAGATTATTCATACATTCAAACAATTAGAGATACCATTTCGTAAACAATCCATAAACCAAAAACGAATAACAGATTCCAACATTATTTGTGTTTGTTCATATTAATTTGTTTTCACATTTGTATCTTCCTTCAATTTCATTCATACAATGACTATTTCATTCACATATATTCATGTAATACTTATTTCCATTTGCTTATATCCATGACTTACAAAAATTCATTTTCATTTATTCATATCATGTCAATTTCCTTGCATTGCATTATATTCATTCATTCATTCATTTCTTAGTTTCATTTATTTACATTTATTTGTTTATAGGATTCAGGTTCAATTCAATTTCTTAGCATATCAATTCATTAGCTTAAGTTTACAATCATCTATTTATAATACTTACCTTTCTATTATATTTAATTAGTAGCATTTCAAATATACTTAAGTTCGTAACAACTACAACATCAAATTCTTATTTATTAAAGTGATTCATTGAACACTTTCATTACATAAGTTTTTCTTGTCCAATTTTCCATTACATTTTCTTATTAAACACTTCAACTTTTTAAATCTTTTGGTAAGTTATATGCATGTTTTTTTAAGAAAGCAATTAAAAGTTACGCAAATTATCTTATTTCATTTTGGTAAATAAATATTCAATAGTTACCTATTCTTATATTTCATTTCCTTTGTTTTATAGGTTGCAAATTTCAACTTTCTTATATACTTTAGTTATAATTTAGCATTTTAATTTTCGTATTTTCATTTAGAAGTTTCAATTATTAAATAGTTAAATTTCATTTCAATAATTAAAATCTCTAATTTATAGAAATTTAAGAACTAAATGCCGGGTTCCACTTCAAATCGTTTAAAAATAATAGGATGAAGTATATACTTATAACATATATATCCGATTATATTTACAACAATTTGTAATTTACATTTGTTTGTCAAAATAAATCTATGGTAAAACTACTACAGTGTCCTTCCCACTACGAAACTCGAAAATGAATGTCGATGATGCGTGTACTCATCACAGAAATTATTTTCCATCGATAGAGAGGGGAGTACAGAACTTATTTCTTTCCAAAATTTCTTTAAAACAATTCTTTCAAATCATATTGAAATATTTATATCAGAAAATACTTCTAAATAATATTATTATTATATTCCAAAATCATTCGCAAGAGATTTTCAAAAAATCCCGTAACTTAAGTGCTAAATTTCCAATTTACTTTATTTTTATTTGTAATTTTTTTTTACAACGAATATTTATAAATTTCACTACCTACCAACGAATATATATTACGACCAAATATATCATTTATAAAATTATTATTTTATATATAAAAATATACGATAGGCAAAACTATTTCATTTACCTATATTTCAAAACAAATATTGTGTTGGTCTGTCATATTAAGTGTTTAGAAATCCCTATCGATGTCACAGCATCATATGCACCAACTAGAATTTATGAATACAAAATGGAATAGATTAACACAATATCAAAACTTTTTATAACACTAACAAATACGCTTTCTCATATACACACTCAGCGACTCATCATAGGGTATTGCTACCCTATTAATAAAGAGTCAGACCCCACAAAGCTATAGTTTATCGCAAAACCAAAGCTCTGATATCAAATGTAACATCCAACCTTTTTGTACGCTTTAAATAGACGATAAACCACACATGTTAGGCTCAAACCATACAAAAGAGCAAATTGTTATTGGGGTGAATAAGAAGCAGAGAAAGAAATAAAACAAAACTGGATCTCACACCACAATGACAAAATATAATAATCAAATAATAGTTCATGAAGCCATTTTACAAATATTTGATTATACTTATACAACAGAGATCATAGTTACACATGCCAGAGAATAATAAATAATGCATCAGAATACATGATGCAGTGAAATATAGTAAATAATAATAATATAATCTTCGTCCTTTAGCAATAAAGTCTTCAAACCTTGAAATGCTCTGGCTAACCCAAGCGTATTGAAAAGACCAAACACTCGAGTCAGAACTAAAAGATCTTACGTAAGTTAAATCAACGGTAAAATATGAGTGGAACGGCGTCAGAGATGTTTACGGGGTTTGACATCTCCTATCCAGTGTCTAACGTGAGTGCAGTAACTTAAGAGATGTTCGGGATTTACATCTCCTAAGGACCCGTTAAACTATCTACTATGTAGTAATATACGCTATTATAATAGTGTCTAGAAGTAAAGTAAACTTACTTTAAAATAGCGTTAAGGAGTTACCCATATCCCCCTTAACACATACATAGTCCCAGTAGTCTATCCAATATCATAGTCCCTCCTGATCGGGAAGCCACCAGAGGATACTCCACAGGCTACGGCACAAAACCAAAATCGTACAAGGCGTGCTAGGGAAGGCGACATGGCAAAACTAGACAATGCCAAGGTAGATATACCAATTGCACTTCCGGACCAGTGGTAACGTGTAGCAGCTACTACCGCCCACCTCGAGCCACATTCCTAAAAATCAAATTTGCGCACCAATCAATCACAAAGTAGTATAATGGCATACGAAGAAGTGTGTCCGATAAGAGAAGCGACCTCATTAGACCATCGATTGCTCTTGTTTTAGCAACCTTTTGCCAACTCACTAGAGTCGGTCCACGTTCATACCTCATAGGAACGTTGCCACCAGCCTACTTCATTCTGGAATCTCCACCACATACACGGTTGTTAAAGTGGTTTTCAGAGTTGGCAGAGAGTATGACAACTTCTGATCCCGGTCTCTTTAACAACCAAACGTTATTATTAAACCGCGGTCATTTTCAAAATAGTTTATACTTTAAAACCCAAAATATCATTGCCTTTTCAAAACCAAATCAATACGATACCATTTTCAATTCAAATATATCTTTTTTCAAAATCATAGCATTTTCGAAATTATAACACTTCGAAATCAAAACACTTGAAATATAACACTTTCAAATCATATTACTTTGAAACTCATAACTTTAAAACATAACTTCCACCACTTAAATGGTTTAAATATTAAAATACTTTATATAATAAAATAGATTCTTCAATTTCACAAATCAATTCCAAAACCAGTCGAATTTCAAAAATTTAAATTTAACCAAATCCCAAATCATAAATTTCCATTCAATTCAGTTTCCAAATAAACTATTCCAAATTATATCGATTTCAAAGCAGATTTGATCCATAGAATAAACCATTTCAAATTCAATATATTTCAAACTTTAAGTATTCAACAATTTCAAAACTAAGTTTGGTAATTTCATATATATATATATATATATACACACACACACATATATATCAAATTCATTTTTCTATTATTTAGTTTTGAAATATTTTACTTAATAAACCCATTATCATTTGAATAAAACCCAAATTACAAATAACTAAATATTTCCTTCAATTTATTTATACTTGAAATATTCGTTTAATTCACCTTGAACCAAAATTAAGTTATAAAAATCATACCTTTTAAAATTTCAAATTTAATCAATTTCATATCAAACCTACTTGAGTTTAATTCTTAAATAAATTCAATTTGAAATAAATTTCAAATTTATCTTCCAACCTTAATTTAATTAAATCATTATAAACTCTATATTAAAATATAATTTAAAAATTTAACTATATTATCTTCAATAAAAATCAAACTTATTAGTTAGCTTATTTTGTATTAACAAAAAAAATAACATTTATATAATATGTAAAATCAATATTTATATAAAACCATATTTTTCTTTACAAAACCAAAGAAATCATTTCAAAAATATTTTTATATATATAGACCACGGTGTTTGTATATGATTTTCTATCCTATAGTCAAGTGATACGGATATTTATCATCCCAATCCGCAATTTAATATTTTACGGTTGTATATCATATCAAACCGCAATCCCGAATTAATAATAATCCATAACAAACTTGCAGTTTATAACGATGTAAACTAAAAATACATTCAACCAATATCAAGAATCAACATCCATCACAATCATCATCCAAAACAGTCCATAAATATCAACATAGAAACAGATAATAAATAACAAGTATTAACTGGCAATTTGTTTGCAATAGTAAACTAAATAATAATTTAATTCGAATAAATTCAATGTAACTGAGATGATGATTAAAATTATACCAAACAGTCATAAATAAATTCCTAATCACATCATGAATTAAATTTAACAAACATAAGAAATTTTAGAAGTTGTGAGTGGGTTAAAACACTCATCTTTTGAATTTAAATTGAATTTAAATCCAGTTTAAACCCAAAATTCAAATGGTTTCAAATTCGTCCAAACCAGCGCCAGAGTGTCTGAAATTTAAATATGATCCCAACGGAACGAACCACAAGTGAATTTGACCTCGTATGCAAAAGTTATATAGATTGGAACGATTGAAATTGAAATTTAAATCATAAACAAAACAAAACAAAATAAATAATAATTTAATTACCACGTCACAGTCTTCCTAATGCCCAATACCTATCATCACGCTACAGTACACGCTCGAACTCTACCTCGAAGCCAAAATATAGCACGACCTTTAGATACGCGAGCCATTAGAGCCGCCGCTCGAGCAACCTCCCCCCATCGGCCGTATGTACAGACCTCACGATGCCCTCCATGACCTCGATTCGAGCCAAAACGCACAACCGCCGTCCTCTCTTTTGAACCGTAGTTCTAATTGTTTTGCCAAATCCAACCGTCGACAACCCGGATGAATACCATAGATGAACCACGCGTTTGACTCTCTTCACATTGGTACAACCGAATCGATGATCGGTCGTGGGTGATTGCGCTCGATTGAAAACAAATAAAAATCAATTTCCCTTTTTGAAAAATCAATTTTATCTGTAAATATTTTTCCATTATATATAAAAAAAACCAAAAACGTTCTTGAAAATGTCCGAGTTTCCCCACTTACGTGAATTTTACAATAGTTGTGAAAATCAATATAATCCATATGATTTCACCCCAAGTATGGATATTTTAACGACAACTTTTTGCGTAAACAATTCAAATTTCGAACAACAAAATGTTCAAAACAATAACCTACCCTCGACTCTTGAAAATAGCATTTCATCTTTACTTGAATTCTCTACACAACGAAATAAAAGTATAAATGAATTGTGTAATTCATATTTGTGTAATAACTTGAGTTAAGGATTTCAAAATTTGAATTCAATTCAAAATTCAAACGAGTACGATTGTAACCCAGGCCAATTCAATTTCGAACTCCAAAATGAATTTCAAACTCAACATGAAAATGGGAACAGCTTTTCAAATGAATTTGGTAATGGGAATAATCTTAACCACGTTACGAGTGAATATTTTTGTTCTCAACAAATCCAAATCGAAAATTGTCAAATTAATAACTATAAATTGGATTTTATTGAGTAAATGGATAAAATTTACAATGATCACTCAGATTTGTTGATTGAAACATATGTGAAACAACGTGATAAACAAAATCAAATCCCAATGTGTGACGAGTCAAACAATAATCCATCTTTTACCCAAATCGACGATTTCAAATAATAAATTTTAAAATTGAAAATAACAATCTTAATGATGTTATTGAAATTTCGGTAATTGCATTGGATTTCAATTCTTTTGGGGGTGTGTAACCATTCTTAAAATTCGACCTTCCTTTTCTCGATTTCAAAATTTTAAATACAACTACTTTGTATTTTGAACTTGAGATACGCAATAAAGTTGTTGATAATCCAACAAAAGAAGACGAATTTAACGAACACGATTTCTTTGGACTTTTTGCAAATGAGTTGTTGAATTTTGAAAGGGATGATTTAAAATACCATTCTGATTTTGAAATCAATAATTTCGAAAAATTTATCTATAATGAGTTTGAATCCTAAATTAGTGAAAATAAACATGAACTTCAACCAATTGTTTTATCAACCCCAAAAATCATCCAAAATAAAACAACTCGAATGATTTTTTGCAAATCCACATTCAACTTCGAAATCTTTTACCATTTGGTTTTTTGAGCTTAAGCTATGTCTTGCATAATTGACGAGACAAATGAATCGGTCTTTGGAAGACCGTTTCATTTACTTTTTAACGATATACTTTCTGATGCCGTGTAAATACATTTCGTTTTCATGTAAATAATAATAAACGTTCCTTTCAATTGGGTTGATTGTGGGGACACGGTCAAAATCAAGTGTGGGGGGGGGGGGGGGAGTCTTATCATCTTTTTGATTTTTCATAGTTTATTTTACATTTTCTTTTCAAAACCCAAAAAAATCATGAAAAAAAACGGAAACAAAATTTTATTTTTTTAAGCATTTTGATTTATATTTAAAGAAACACTATAGGATAAATATGTGGTTTTGGTTTATTAAATTGAAATTTTTGAAAACTTATTTTCTTAACAAAAATAAAAATGAAGTTTGATTATAAATAACGATAATTTAACCAGTATATAGGAAGATTCATACGTGATAATTATGAATATATCCTAATTGAAAAATCTTTGTTTTAAAAAGTGGTTGATTTAAAGTAAAGGATATAACATTTTTTTGTCTTCTAAGTTAAGTGGTGCTAAGATAATTTTGCAAAACTCTGTCTTTCCAAAAAAAGTAAAAAATTAATTTTTTTTTGTATATATGTAAATATTTTCTATTAACACCTACGGTCGACAGGCGTTCACACTTGTGTGTACACTCGCCATACTCCGTACCTTTATTACCGAAGCCCGAAAGGCAGTGCATGATCGGTATATTTGGCCTCAGTTTATCTGAGTTAGGTGTATGTATATAAAAATTCTTTTATTAATAATGCCTACAGTCGATAATGTTCACACTTGTGTGTTTACTCTCCACGCTCTGTATTCCCCTCACATCAGTCCGCAAGGCAGTGCATGGGTAATATATCTGGCCTCAATTTACCTAAGTTAGGCATATAAATATTGTAAATATCAATAAATTTTTCAAAACTACAAGAGAGAGTAAACAATTGAAATCCTAGCACTATTTTTAACTTATTTGATTTGACTTGTTATTGAAAAGAAATGAATATACCACTTTGATAAACTTTGATAATCAACTAAGGATCCATTTTATAATTACACTTTGTTATCAACCGAAAAAACAAGTTAAATTATAGTCTATTTGTTATGATAACTTAATTTTTGTTGGAAATTTTGACGAGTAAATGACTTAAATTTTGAGGATAATAACCGAAACCTATATTTAACTTATTTGTGTCGTAAAGTGAATCCTTCATTGTAAATATTTTCAAAAATTCGCATTCATCTCTTTGTAAATAAATCTTGCATTTTGTAAATATTTTCATCCTGCATTTTGCAAATATTTTCATCCTGCATTTTGTAAATATTTTCATCCTGCATTTGGATTTTGTGGGTAGTATCCGCTGAAAACCCTCACGAGACAACACTTGTCCTATTGGGGACACTTAGAGGTCTAGCGGCTTGTTGCATACGCTCAATGCAATCGTACTCCCTAGGAAAATTGATTTATCTTAGTTTTTTTTCTTTATTCGAGGATGAATATATAATGTAAGAAAAATGATTATAAACTTAAGTTCGCATTTTAAGCTATTTAAAAACCAGAATGAATAGTAAAAGGTGAATACTGTAAGTAAATAATTATAAACTTGAATTAATGATGAAGCCATTTAGAACTATAATGAGTACTATATAAATTGAATGATTATAACTTCAGAGAACATTGGAAATGATTTAGAAGTGGAGTTAATATTCAATAATACTATATATGGAAGAATGAATGTGGAAAAGCAGTAATCTATAAATGGTGAATTGAATTGTAAAGAAACTTACCTAAAGATTATAATCCAATAATTTAAATAAAAAAATAACTTACCTAAGCAATGATGTAAAGTAATAAGATGCTAAAAATGGCATTTTAATAATGAATGCAAATTTATGAAAATAAACATTTTATGAATGAGAAAAGAAAAGTAAATTATGGAAAAAGAAAATCCAACTAAACTTTAAATGTGAAGTCAACTGAAATAAAATATATACAATACTTCAATAATGAATTCATTTATGACCCAAATAATTGAAATGGATATAACTTATATAAGTAAAGAATGTAAATTTAAGAAATAAGCCTTACATGGATGAATGAAAATTTAAATTTTGAAAGTAATGAACGTGAATTAAGGAAATTATTGTATAAAAAGTAAAATGAACAATAAATAATATGAAAAAGATTAATAGAATAAACTTAAAAATGTGTTGAATTCTTTGTTTATTTGGCTTATGGATTGGTTGGTAAAGAATAATTCTATTTTGTATAAAGATGTATAAATAATCTATAAAGTTTTATCTACGACTGTTGAGTGTATTGTTTACTTCATGGTTTACTTATCATTTTTATATAGTTAGAAGTTCTAAACCCGAACAAACCATGGGTTCGTTGTTATGGATGTATGTTTGATTACTTTGATTACATGTGATGATATGATGGTTGTATTGTTTATTTGTAAGTGACTATTGTATATTGTATTATTTTGTTTTTATTAGTTGAAATAAATTAAATATTTCTCTTTTATATAATTATTAAATCTTTTGGATTATATAAGTGAAATACAAGTTTATGGAAGCAGTTGCTACTGCTTTTAGTTTCATAAAATAAGCGTTGTTTGCCCGAGAAATAGGTGCGTTCACGGATTACGGTTTTCTAGTGATATTATATTGTTTTTCCAGTGGTTTGGGATACACTATTTTGAAAAATATAATATATTTTGTTATTATCGATATTATTATTTCTCCCGGACCTCTCCGTATAAAGGAGACTCTGTAGAAATTTTCCATGAATTTTGGACTAAGAAAATTTTGTGAAATGTTTTCCAAACTTTTGTCAACTTGAATATAAAAGGATTTAATTGTTATAAATTGATATGTTTTATTTTAGTTATTTAATTATGTAAATTAATTGTTTATAAATTTCATATTTTGAATAAGATATATTGATTCCTTACCTCATTTTTTCCCTTCTTTTCCTATCTAAGGACGAAAATTTTTAAGTGGGGGAGAGTGTAACGACCCGTAATTTTCGACAATTAAAATTATTTAATTTAATGAGTTATTCTGATTTAATGTTGGAAGAAATAAAAATTTGTGATTTATTAATGAAATAATAACTAAAATGAAATGCAATAAGGTTAACTTAGGTTAATTATTAACAATTTGATTGAAATTCCAATCAATTGAAATGATTAGAAGGTTATATTTGGTTATAAAGTAAATATAGGAAATCAAATGTAAATAATGAATCAATTAATGAAATAATATATTATTTGCGGTAATTGAATAAAATCTGTGTTATGTAAGTAATTATAACCTTCGGGTGTAAATAATAACTTATTAATGCGACTAAAAGTTAATGGTGGCAATTACTATTTGCTACCTATTTATTTATCATGTTAAATTTGATTTGGAAATCAACTTCAATCAATTCACTTAATTAGTGCAGTTAATGTAGATTAAATCTGATAATTGTATAATATTAATTCAATAAGATGTAACCAATGTAACTAATTGTAATTGAATAAAACTAGTGTTGAAATAGTAATTATAATACTTGTGTGGATAATAAACTTACAATTGTTATTAAATATAGAAATGGTGACAATTGTTATTAGTTACCAATTTAAATTGGAAATCAATTACAAACAAATGTAAATAAATGTTACATTAGTGTGAGTTAATACAACAACTGAAAAGTGTGAATGTAATGAATAGAAATGTTAATTTTATTCATAACATAGTAATTGATTTAATAAAGGAATGAAAGCAAGATAAATAAATTAAGTGGGATTTTTAAATTATAATTAATGTGAAAATTTACAAAATTCAACGTAATTGAAGGATTGCAATCAACTTGCTAAAAGGTGAAATTTGAGGATATTAATCTAATAAAGTATAAACCAAGGTCAAATATATACATGGGGTAATGATAGGTTGAATAATAGGACAGAAATCATATTTTTGTCAATTTATGGAAACTTAAATAGAAATTTATTGGATTTAATTACAGTGAAATTGAACACTGTAATTAGTATAATAACCAACACTGGATTTGATATATAAATTTGTTTTAAATCATTGTAAATGTCTAGGTAATCAGGAATGATGGAAATTGTTAGTTATTAAATATTGAATTAAAAAGTGATTAATTAGTTTAATATTAAATATTTAATTATTGTTAAATAACCATTTTGGCCACTGTCTCGGATTTCGATGAAACTAGTTTCATCAGATCCGTAATGGTAAATTCTTATAGGATTTCAAGTTTCGTAACGATTGGA
The DNA here is from genome assembly GCA_030765085.1 of Allium cepa. Lineage (NCBI taxonomy): Eukaryota > Viridiplantae > Streptophyta > Magnoliopsida > Asparagales > Amaryllidaceae > Allium > Allium cepa. The sequence continues at coordinate 496,340,467 of CM060944.1, read as the reverse complement.
CATGTCATTTGATCGTACGGGCTCGAAACGCCTAGAAATCAATTTAATTAAATTCAATTGGAATCAATTTGAAATAAGCTAATTTTAATTTAACTTCTTCATACGATGGAATTTGGACTTAAACCTTGTTCCATTGAATTTAAAAATATGGAAAACATATATTTTGATATATGGAATGATCCATTTTCGTTCCGGAGACAGAACAGGCTTTTCGGGTTGTTTATCGTTCAATCCAAATCGATTTGGTCCATTCTTTATGTTTTCAGCTTTGCCTATAAATAGCCCATTATAAACCCTAGCAACCTTTTTATTTTCTGTTGTCTGCACGTATATTTCTTTCTCATCTCCTCTTTCCAATGACAGACAATCCAACTCCTAATTCCAAAATCAATTGCAAACCAAAAATCAAATCAAAAATTCAAACTCCTCCAACCCAAACAAATTATATATTGTTGGAAAGCTCTCGTCGAGCACAACTCAAATTTACTGTCCGTTTTTTGATTCGGATCCTGGTTTGACGGAAAATCGACCATTTATCCACGGTTATCCACAGGTGGTTGTCGTATTCGATGGTGGATCTTCGTCGTTGGGTCAATCAGAGGTTGCCGGAGAGTAGAGGGGGTGGAGATTAGTGCATCCATGGGGTTAGGGTGTCGTGATGGTCAACAATTTCGCCAGAAACCATGGCCAGAGATCGTGGCGGCGCGAGGTGCCCCGGGGCGTTGCCGGTGGTCATGAGCCTCCTGGAGGGGCGGCCTAACACGACGAATCCAATATGACCATTGATGGCGTTGAAGCTTGGCGTGGTTGCGGCGAAATTTTCGAAGGGCGATGGCGACTTCTAGGGTTCAAGTTTGATCGTTTAGCTGGAGGTTTGACACATGTTCGTGATGACGTGTCTGGTGGGATAATGTGGTTTTGTTTTATTTTAATTTTAATTTCAAATTCAAACGTTCTAATCAACATAACTTTTGCATACGAGGTCCGATTTCCATGCGGTTTGTTCCACTGGAATTGTATCGAAATTTCGGATATTTTGTCGCTGGTTTGGATGAATTCTGAGAATGTTCAAATTTAGGCCCTAATTTGAATTTCAAATCGTAAAATCAAAGGTGAGTGTTTTAACCCACTCACAACTTATAAAATTTCTTATGTTAGTTAAATTAAATTTGTGATGTGATTAGGAATTTATTTATTACTATTTGGTATTTTAAATCGTCATTTCAGTTAATTTGAATTTATTTTTGATTTAATAGCCATTTAATTTATTATTGAATTTAAATTGCCAGTTAAATATCTGTTGTTGATATTTAGTTATTTGTTGATATTTATTGGTTGAATTGAATGATGATTATGATGGATGTTTGATTGTTGATTGGATAATTGGATGTTATGTTTAATTTATATATCATATCGCACTGCAAAATCCCTATGGGTTGAAATGATACATACCCGAACAATCTATAGATTTGAGAAAATCGTTATGGGTTGAAATGATAGACTCGAGCGGTTTTATGGCTTTTTAATTAATTCGAGATTGCGGTTTGAAATGATATGTGACTGTAAAATTGTAAATAAGGATTGAAATGATAAATATCTGTATTACTTTACCCCAGGGTAGAAAATTATATACAGATACAGGATTATTTAAATTAAATGATTTTTGAATTTATAAAATTTTGAACTCAGTTAACTGGTATTTCGAAATAGAAATTGATTTATATAAACTAATTTTTTTCAATAATCTAAGTGTTAATGCTGAAATTGGAATTGGTTTAAATGAATTGTTCAAAGGATTTAAATTGGAATTTCAAGGTTGAAGTGTCGAATATGAATGAATTTATCGAAATCGAGTTTTTGAAAATGTTTAGATATAACTTTGAGATTTATTTTAAAGTAATTTAAACTATTTCCATTAAATTAATTATTTTAATCAATTTAAACTATTTTAATTTATATTAATCTATTATAACCTATTTAATCCAATTTAATTTATTTTACCAATTTTTAAAAAAATTACATTTATCAAATCGATTTTAAATCTATTTAAACCATTTTAAATCTATTTAATCTATTTTAAATATATTTAAACCATTTTAAATCTATTTAAAATATTTTAAATCTATTTAATATCATTTAAATCTATTTGAATCATTTTAAATCTAATTAAATTAAATTTAAATATATTTAAACTATTTTTACCATTCAACCATTTTAATCTATTCATGCTACTTTAACTATTATTAAAAACATTCATGACTATCTAAACTATTTCCTAAAATTTCAAACTGTGTAAAGTTGAAGTGTTTATATTTAAATCCTTAATGATGATACAACTTAAGTTGTAATTTGGAATTGATACCTTTTTGAAAATTTACAGATTGAGTAAATATGATTTTTCAAAGTGAAATATGATTTGAAAGTGAATATGAATTTCAAAACTGAATATGATTTTGAAGTGAATGTAGTAGGAAAGTAAATAAGATTTTTTGAAAGTGATATGGCTTTGAAAATATGATATTTTGACTACTAATTGTGAATTCACTTTTGAAATGTAAAAGAACCATCCAGTGTGAAATAAGCATTTGTTGTTAAAGATACCGGGATCGGATATTGTCATACTTTCTGCCAATACCGAACACTTTAACAACTGTGCACATGGTGAAGATTCCAGAAATGAAGTAGGATGGTTTGGTGTACGATTCTATATGAGGTATTTACGTAGCCCTGACTCCCATGAGTTAACTTGATGTGGCAAAGACAGGAGCCACGCCGGGCCAAGTGAGGTCGCATCTCCGATCGGACACATTTCTTCGATACCATATTATGACTTTGTGATGATTTGGTGGCCACCCCTTGATTTTGATTTGGGAGTGTGTTCCGAGGTGGGCGATAATAGCTGCTATGCGTTACCACCATTCGGGATACGCAATTGTATATCTACCCTAGCATTGCCTCGAGTGCCTTGTCGCATGCCCTATCGCCCCTTCTATGAGTTTGTTTTGTACCATACCTATGACGTACCCTCTAATAGCCTCCAGTTTACGAAGGAGTTACGGTACTGTATAGACTATGGGAATATATAAAATGTGTTAAGGGGGATATGGGTAATGCCTTAACGCTATTTTAATACTTTTACTTTACTATAGAGATATATTATAATAGCTTATTTTACTACATAGTAGATAGTTTAACGGATCCTTAGGAGATGGGAATCCCGAACATCTCTTAAGTTATTTCACTCACGTTAGACACTGGATAGGAGATACCAAAACTAGTAAACATCTCTGATGTCGTCACACTCATACTTACCGCAGATTTAACTTACATATGATCTTTTAGTTCTGACTCGAGTGTTTTATCTTTCCAACTTGCTTGGGTCAGCTTGAACATTTCAGGGTTGAAGACCTTATTTTTGGAGGACGATGACGAAGATTTGTACTATTATTATTTACTATAATCATTCCACTACATCATGTTGTTCCGCTGCATTTATTATTTATTCATTCCTGTTTTTGTAACTCTGATTTTGTGTTGTAAAGAATAATCAAATGCATTTATAAAACAGCTTCTTGAACTGTTATTTGATTATTATATTATGTCATTCCGCTGCGAGATTCTGCATTTGTTTTTTCTTTCCCTGCTTTTTCCTATTTACCCCAATAACAATCTGCCCTTCTATATGGTTTGAGTCTGATATGTGTCGTTTATCGTCGATTTAAACTGTCCAAAAAGGCAGGCCGTTACAAGAACAGCAATTCTCTGGTTATCTTCTAAGTCGTGTACTTTTGTCCATATCAAAGCCATGATAAGGCGTTTTACAAACTCTCTTTACACTGGCTTATGAACAAGAAATTATTGTTAGATCAATAATTGACATTTAAAAAAACCCCATATTTGTTTTGGTATTATTAGAACATTATGTAAGATCCTGAAAACACAGTTGAAAAATTCGTATCGTAGCAGTACTGTAGTAATATGCTAAAACAATCCTTTACTGCATAATCTGTCTCAGTGTATTGTGTAAATAAATTAATTTTTCCCAATATTTTTAAAAGTGGGTATGTATATATATATTTATTAAAATTAGCTTTTGGATTACACAAAAATATAATTCTTACTGTCCAAATAATGTTTCACATATACATAATTTTATAATACCCATTTTATAGCACATACATATATAAATTATTGATACATACTAAAACAATATTTCGAATTTTAAATAAATTATTTAGTAATATAAATAATATTATTTTAATCTATAAATAATTATTTGTGTTAATATACATATTCAAATTTAATTAATGATGTTTTAACTGATATTTTAAGATCTAATTTTGAATTTTATAAGTTTTTGCTAAGTTTTAATTTGATATTTATAACACACACATGTATAAATTATTTATGCATATTAAAACATTATTTTGTATTTTAAATAAATAATTACATAATATATAGAATATTATTTTAGGTTATAATATATTTCAATTTAATTAACAATATTTTAACTCATATTTTTAAGATCTAATTTTGAATTAATTTGATATTTTAAATATAAGATTGAATTTAAAATCTACTATATTAGTTAAAATTAGATTAGATATTTTATATTTATTATTTACAGAAAAAATAAATTGAAATGGATAATTATATATTTTATTAATATAATAAATAATGTTTCATGACAATTAACATATATATAAATAACTAATGTTTACATAGTGGATATAAATCCTAATATCTACTTATATAATTATTAACCATGTACACCTTGCTATATTTCACAATATACTTATATATACATAGGTATATAATTATATACTTAAATCATATAGATATCGAACTAATTGACTAAATTAAGAAAAATAAATAAAATACGATTTTATTTAAACTATCTAGATTGGATCTAGTGCAACTCTTACACTTCATAATCCTACTAACATCTAGCTAGGGATTCTTTTTGAAATTACCTAAATGACCCATGCGCTCTAATTAGTCAACATTTTAGGCAAACTAACTAAACCTACTTGTTTGATTAGTGTTTAGAAAAGTAGCTTCTAGGCTTGATGTTGGATAATCAAGTATTCTTTACTTTCTAGCTATCAACTTGGCCCAATGAGTAAAGTAAGTTAAAAAGATTGGCCTAGATGTTACATTCAGAGTTATTTGGATCTTAGGATATTGTGACACCCCACCTCTATAATCACACTAGCCAAGGACATTATTGGATAATGTCGTCGACTAGTACGAAGAATAAGGCTGTTGAGGAGCAACCAACTGTATAATTGATTTGAGCGAGAACCGATATGTCAGATAGTATGTCATGCATTTCATTTCAATGGAAAATCCGACATATACAGTCCAAACTCAAATCTACTACACAGTGGCTAAGTGACCTTCAGAAAAAAATATAAAATAAGCATAATATAAATTAGTTATAGATACATATCACTAAGGCAGAATCAAATATTAATATAACATATAGAAGTGTACATTAAAGTAGTGGTCATCAAGATCCACAACATCACAAAAGAATAAGTATACATCAAGGAGTCTCTATCTCGAATGTATAAAAACAAAACTACTAAGCTAAAGTAGTTAGCCAAAAGTCAGAAGCTAGTCCCTGCTAAGAAGCCAAGTGGAAGCACCTGAAACACCTCGATCTGACCCGAGTATTATTTAAGAAGAAAAATAATAAACGGACCAGTCTAGCTATAATTATCATGTAAGATGAGATCGGGTAAGAGATACGATAAAAATATATGATAACAATAATACCATGTTGTGACAAGTACATATTTGATAACAATGAAAATCATACAATATCTCAAATTTTATCATATACCGAAAAAGGATATCATATTCTTTAGCTTATTCCCCAAACCTCAAATATTTGACAAAACATATCAATGCAAATCACAAAATTAGTGAAACACAAATTCTAGAAATCAATAATTAAAAATCCAGAAAACACAAAGGGGGAGGTCTATCATAAATGGGAGCATGAAAACTCACCAACACGTGTATCACAAACGAGATGCTATCCCATGGGTCGCTAACCCATAAAATTTGAGCCAAAGCTCCTCAAACGACCCGAAGACCATGGGTCGCTACCCTACCAAATTGAGCCTAAGCTCCAACGAAATGGGATTTAATCCCCTACGCGGAAAAAGAAACGTCGCACTTCGTTAGTCTAAATTACAAAATGATCATCCTGGATCAATAAGTGTAAATTACACTAAGCTAGTAAATAAATGGGTTAGGATTCATGTCCCACAACGACAAGCTTAACTTAAATATTTACGGACAGATTGTAGATTTTCACTCAAAAATTGCCATGAGATTTCAATCAAACAAGACCAAGTATTAACCGACGAAGTAAATGCAAGTGTTTCATACCACTTGTTTTGCTACGTCGTTTAATTGGATTTCTCATATGAATGAGGTAAAGGTTTGCATATACTAATAGATTGGAAAACGGTTTTAAAAAGTGCTTTGTGTTAAAAGAAATGCTGGAAGCATTTTTGTGAAAGAGTTTGAGTATTTACTACTGGTATAAAAACCTTTGTATTTTAAAGTGACAAATCATAGAAATGACTGTAAAAAAAATCTGTCATCAAAAATCCACATTCGACGACGTGAACTAAAACCCTGAAAATCGATATCAAATCCATCAAATGGAAACACCAAAAATGTAGAAAGTAAATCATCAAAGTCGGTATTGATTGAAAATAACTATTGGATCGTCAAAGATTGATAAAAATTGGAAATCCAAGCAAAAATTGGCAAATAGGCAAAAAAATAACAGAACCAGCCGTCCGACTGGTTTAACTAGACGTCTGACCCCGAGTTCTGGAAATTTATATTTTTTTCTCTTTTTTCCTTTTATTTCCCGAATCCTCTCAGACGTCTGGTTGGTTTAACCAAACGTCTGATCCTAGGCTCTGGAAATTTAATTTCGTTTTGATTTATTTTATTTCTCAGAAGCCCCTGCAAGATGTCTGGAAATTTCAACCCGATGTCTGGTTGCTTGGACCTGGGCAGAATTTGCCTAGGCCAATGATAGCCAAATCAATTTGGAAGTGATTGAACGAGTGATGGAGGCTAGGGATTTGTGCCAATTAATAATCCAGCCATATAGGCTCTTCGATACACCCCATATAACATGTCCAAACTCCATGGTAGGATTTTCATAAATATTGACTTCAAAACCAAAATTGGAAAATTCACCAAACCAATTCAAATCAAAATCAATTAAACATGAAATAGATGTTACGAATTCATACCTAACAACAATGAAAGATATAAACGTAGATGTGAGTTAAAGAACTCACCTTTAAACTCAAAAACAATAATTGAGAAGCTCTAAAACAAGAAATGATAAGCTATATTTCAATCACAACTCTAAAAGCTCCAATCCATGATCATATGCAAACATTTCCTATGTTAGGTTATAGGAAATTATGAAAATTGGAGAGAGATTTAGATGGAGAAGATGAAGAGAATTCTTACCTAAGCTTCTCCTTGATTTTGGAACTTGAATTTGAATTTCCTACGAGAACTAGGGCTTAGGAATTTCTAATCTCCTCTCTTTCCCCATTTTTCATTTAGCTTGAATGTTAGGAATTATTATGAGTAGAATGAATGAAGGGGAGAGGAGTTAGGGTATTTGGTAGAAGAGTTTGGGTTAGCTTATTGGGTTAATGGGTTAAAACCCAACCCAAAACCCAAAAGAAAATACCAAAATCCTAATCAACTCCAAACATATCGATAATTGAACAAGTTGTAAACGTCGTTTTGAACTCAATGAAAGTGGTGTCGAGTCCGAATTCGACTGTTTACAAAAAGTCACATTTTGGACTTTAATTCAACCAACGATGCTATATTTAAATATTTAATCGTAAAATATGCAGGTTGTTACAGACTCCCCTTCTTAAAGAAATTATGTCCTCCCAACATTTAAGAAGAGAATAAAGAGTAACAACCATTCCGTGACATAATAATCAAAAGGAAAAATTGAAATGGGAAGTTCACCTTAAAGAGTACGAGAGAGTAAATCCGGATATGTTTGCTCGATGAATTCTCCGGATTCCCAAGAACAATCCGTAGGATTTGAGGACTATTGAACTTTCACAAGCGGAACATCTTTATTACGAAGGCGTTTAACCTCCACAGCAATGATACGAATATGATGTTGCTCATAAGTCAAATTAGGTAAAACTTCAATTTCTTCAATAGCACTAGGCTCAAGAATAGAATCGGAATCCCTAAGGCATTTCCGTAGTTGAGAAACATGGAATACGTCATTAATAGCAAAAAAATTAAGCCGGTAATAAAAGGCGATAAGCTATGGAACCAATGCTTCGGTGATGGGAAACGGGTCAATATATCGAGGTGCTAATTTTCCCGAACGACTGAAACGCACAGCACCCTTCATAGGCGAAACACGAATAAACATCAAATCTCCTACAGAAAATTCTAAACTCCTCCATTGGTTATCGACATAGGATTTTTATCTACTTTGAGCTTCTCTTATCCTATAACGAATAAGGTCAATCTTTTCAATGGCATCACGAATAAAACCTGGACCTAAAACCAGCTTCTCATCGGTTTCAAGCCAACACGAAGGAGATCGGCATGGCCTTTCGTAGAGTTGCTCGAAAGGTGCCATAACAATACTGAATTAGAAGCTATTATCATAAGAAAACCTGACAAGGGAAATATGATCTTCCCAACTTCCACCAAAATCAAGAACATATGCACGAAGAAGATCTTCAAGAGTTTGATTCACATGCTCTATTTGTCCTTCGGACTGTGGATGATAAACGGTGCTAAAATTAAGCTTCGTTCCCAAAGCTTTTTGGAGACCTTTCCAAAATCCAATAGTAAATAACGGATCATGATCGCTAACAATAGAAGTAGGAACTCCATGCAATTTCACTACTTATTTAACATAGAGTTTCGCCAAATGAGGTACGGTACGATTAGACAGAACGGGAATAAAATGGACGGATTTTGTATGTCTATCTACAATCACCAATATACTGTCATGACCCAAACGAGAACGGAGAAGATCGTCAATAAAGTCCATGGAGACTTGATCCCACTTTCAAGCTGGAATGTCCAAAGGTTGCAATTACCCACCGGGCCTTTGATGCTCGGCCTATATGAGTTGGCAAGACATGCAATAATAATAAAGTCATTTCATGTCCGCATACATTTTACTACTACCAGGATGAATGGTAAATTTAGAACGATGAGAATCTTCTAAAATGTCTTTACGAAGGTCACTAATACTTTGCACAATAATTCTACCAAATTTTTGAATACCTCCAAGAGCATCGATTTCAAAGTCTTTCAAACCATCTACATCAATTTTATCCCAACAACTTTGGCTAAGAAGAGCCAATTCGGGATCTTGCTTTTGAGCTTCAAAGATGCGTTCTAGAAGAGAAGGATGAGCCTCAAGGCTACATAAAACAAGAGATAAACATGAATTGGATTCACGATCTCGAATCTCATAAGTGGACAAAGCCTCGAGAATGTTCCATTCGGATATCATCATGGAAACAACTGCTTGTTGCTTACGACTAAGGGCATTAGCAACACGATTTCCCTTTTTGGGAGTATAAAGAATATCAAAATCATAAGATGCAAGGAATTCAGGCCAACGTTGTTGACGCAAATTAAGTTCCTTTTGAGAAAATAAATACTTCAAAGATTTATGATCGGTATAGAGAACAAATTTCTCTCCCAAATTATAATGACGCCAAACTCTAAGAGCGAAAACAATAGCCGCGAGCTCTAAATCATGAGTGGCGTATCTAGTCCCGGCAGGCTTTAATTGCCTAGAAGCATAAGCGATAACAAGTTCCCATTGCATGAGAACGTCTCCCAAACCAACATGACTAGCATTGGTATAAACAATCAAGCCATGGTTCTCTTCGAGAATCACAAGAATAGGAGCATCGGAAAGGAGTTCTTTAAATTTATGAAAAGCAGCTTCACATTTGTCTGGCCAAATGTACTTAACTCCGTTCTTTGTCAAACTAGTAAGAGGTATAGAAATTTTAGAAAATTCTTTTATGAACCGACGATAATAGCCCGCCAATCCAAGAAAGCTATGAATTTTCGTCACACCCTCCAGTCTCTTCCAATTTTGAATCGCCTCAATCTTTGAAGGATCCATAGAAATTCTAGATTCAGAAATAATATGTCCTAAAAATTTCACACGGGATTGCCAAAAGTGGAACATAGAAAATTTTGCTTTCAATTAATTTCTCCTAAGGGTTTCCAAAAAAATTCGAAAATATTTTTCATGCTCTTCCTCAGTTTTAGACTAAATAAGAATATCATATATAAAGATGAGAATAAATCAATCAAGGAAGTCCTTGAAACTTCAGTTCATAAGATCAACGAAATAAGCTACAGAATTCGTTAAACCAAATGGCATAATGAGCCATTCATAAGATCCATAACGAGTACAGAACGATGTCAAAGGAAAACTATCCTCTATAGTTCGAAGCAGAGAAAAACCGGTTGCTAAGTTTAACACTGAAAAGAATTTAGCACCGCAAATTGATCGAATAGATCATCAATTCGAGGTGAGGGATATGTTATTCTTGATGGTGAGATCAATAAGCTTGCGGTAGTCAACGCAAAGCCTAAGTGTACCATCTGATTTCTTCACAAAGACAGCTGAAGCTCCCTAAGGAGAGGAACCAGAACAAATAAACTGTTTTGCTTCTAATTCGGATAATTGTTTACGTATCTCCTCATTTTCCTTATTGGATATACGATAAGGAGGACGAGTGATAGGTAAAGCTCTAGGGATTAGATTAATTCTGAACTTAATTGCTCACTTAGGTGGTAATCCTAAACGGGCGCAAATATATCGGGAAATTCACAAACAACATGAATGAGGAAAATGACATCTTGCTCATCATCATCATCATCATCTGTGGATTTAGAGAATATAAGGATGCCACCGAATTGGAATCTGAATCTTTAAGAACAATAGAAATCTTCTTAAAAAATTGGGGATGTCGAAGATTGATAGTCTTCTCGGGACATGGGATGTGGGCTTCATAATAATTAAGACAATCCATTCTAAAAATCATTCTGAACCTTAACTAACGCATAACCTGCAAATCGACACGGAAAGCATAATCACATTGAATAATTTCAACATCCTTACAAAATAAACTGCGTGTTGCGGATCCACCAACCGGATTTGCAATTCTTAATGAAGTCATTAAGCCCGTAAAATTTAAATAAAAAGTATCAATAAGTTCTTTTGATATAAAAAAGTGAGATGCACCCGTATCAAAAAGAACTCGAATTAGATGATCACGAGACATAATAATGCCATCAAGGACAGAATGAGAAATACCTTGACCAAGAGAAGTGTTACTAGAGGCTTGCACTACATTCAGCTTACCCTCTTTCTTACTTTTAAGTTTAGGACATGAAGGTTTAGGATGAGCCAAAATTTTGCAATAGCGACAAGTAAGGGGCTTCAGACACTTCTTTGCATAGTGGTCCTTAGATCCACAATTGTAGCATTCTCGATGATTAGGGGCGGGAGTCTTTGCTATCGAAGTTGGTTGCTTCCTTTTCTTGTTAGGATTAGGTTTGAACTTATTATCGGGATGCCTCTTTTTGTTGTTATTAAAGGTCTGTTTGGCACCCTCAACATCACCATCACTTTCTTTATCGGCCTCTTCAAGTCGAAGAGCGATATCTACAATCTGATCAAAAGGAACATCTAGTTTCAAAAGTAAAGCCTTTTTGAGGTTCATATTCAACCCATAGATAAACCTCTGATTTTTCTTCAATGGGATATTAATATACTCGACCCCATATTTAGAGAGGGATTCAAAAGATGCGACATAATCTGTCGTAGAAGATTCACCTTGGACAAGGTCAATAAAGCATCGAGCTAAAGTTATTTTTTCAACTTCCGGCACAAACTTCAACTCGAACCTTTCCAACAATTGCTCCCAAGTAAGATCTACTTCAAAAAGTTTCGAAATCAAAAGATCACACCAATTTAATGCTCTCTCCTCAAGCATGCTAGAAGCCACTTGGACTCAATGTAGATCCACAAGATTCATGCGAGAAAAGATGCAGTCGCATGTTCTAAGCCAAGCTTGGACTTTTATAACGCTTTCGGAACCCTTGAATGGCCTTTCACCCAAATTGGTATAATCACTGCACAAGCATGCGAACCCAGATTAAGGATGAGTAAGCTCAGGAACGGGTCCGGAAGCTTAGGCATTCTTTACAAGATCCAAAAGCTATTGAGCAGACATGAATACGCCATCCTGAGGAGTAGCACTAGATTGACCGACACTAGGATGACCAGGTTTAACCATTTCTCTTTTTTAAGAAGGAAAGAAAGAAGAGGAAAAAGGTTATTCTCAGAATGAATATCAAACAAACTTGATTGATAACACAAGGCATTGTAAATAGGATAGAACGGGTCTTAAGACTCGAATTAAATCCTAAGGCACGATTCCTAAGAGAGACTTAGGACAATGATCCTTTCTAGATTATTCTACATTGTTCCGAAGTTTGGTTCGGATACCAAGTTTGTGACACCCCACCTCTATACTCACACCAGCCAAGGACACTACTAGGTAAAGCCGTTAACTAGTACGAAGAATAAGGCTATTGAGGAGCGACCAACTGTATAATTGACTTGAGCGAGAGCCGATATGTTAGTGAGTATGTCATGCATTTCATTTCAAGAGGAAATCCGATATATCCAATCCAAACTCAAAATCTACTACACAGTGGTTATGTGACCTTCGGAAACAAATATAAAATAAGCATAACATAAATCAGTCATAGATATACATATCACTAAGGAGGAATCAAATATGAATATAACATATAGAAGTTTACATCAAAGTAGTGGTCATATAAGATCCACAGCATCACAAAAGAATAAGTATACATCAAGGAGTCTCTATCTCGAAAGTATAAAAGCAAAAACTACTAAGACAAAGTAGTTAGCCAAAGGTCAGAAGCTAGTCCCTGCTAAGAAGTCAAGTGGAAGCACCTGAAACACCTCGATCTGACCCGGATATTATTTAAGAAGAAAAATAATAAACGGATCAGTCTAGCTATAATTATCATGTAAGATGAGAACCGATAAGAGATACGATAAAAATAATGATAACAATAATTCCATGTTGTGACAAGTATATATTTGATAACAATGAAAATTATACAATATCTCAAATTTTTCAAATACCCAAAACGATATCATATTCTTTAGCTTAATCCCCAAACCTCAAATATTGACAAAACATATCAATGCAAATCACAAAATTGATGAAACACAAATTCTAGAAATCAATAATTAGAAATCCAGAAAACACAAAGGGGGAGGCTTATCACAAACGGGAGCATGAAAACTCACCAACCCGTGTATCACAAACGGAAAGCTATCCCAATGGTCGCTAACCCATAAAATTTGAGCTGAAGCTCCTCAAACGGCCTGAAGACCATAGGTTGCTACCCTACCAAATTGAGCCGAAGCTCCACCGAAATGTGTTTTAGTCCTCTACGCGGACAAAGAGACATCGCACATCGCCAGTCTAAATTACAAAATGATCATCATGGATCAATAAGTGTAAATTACACTAAGCTAGTAAATAAACGAGTTAGGCTTCATGTCTTACAACCACTGGCTTAACTTAAATATTTATGGACAGATTGTAGATTTTCACTCGAAAATTGCCATGAGATTTCAATCGAACAAGTCTAAGAATTAACCGAGGAAGTAACCGCAAGTGTTTCATACCACTTCTTTTGCTAGGTCATTTAATTGGATTTCTCGTACGAATGAGGTAAAGGTTTGTATAAACGGTTTTAAAAACGAGCTTTGTATTAAAAGAAATGTTGAATTCATTTTTTTGAATTTTTTTGAGTATTTACTATTAGCATAAAAACCTTTGTATTTTAAAGTGATAAATCACAAAAATGATTGTAAAAACAATCTATCACCAAAAATCCACATTCTACGACATGAATTAAAACCTTGAAAATCGATATCAAATCCATCAAATGGAAACACCAAAAATCTAGAAAAGAAATCATCAAAGTTGGTGTTGATTGACAATAACTATTTGGATCATCAAAGATCGATAAAAATTGGAAATCTAGGCAAAAATAGGCAAATAGGCAAAAAATAACAGAACCAGACGTCTGACCGGTTTAACTAGATGTCTGACCCTGGGTTATGGGAATTTATTTTTTCCTTTTTTCTTTTTATTTTCTGAAGCCTCCCAGATGTCTGGTTGGGTTTAAGATGTCTGGTTTGGTTTAACCAGACGTTTGGTCCTGGGCGCTGGAAATTTATTTTCGTTTTGATTTTTGTTTTTCTTAGAAGCCCCTACCAGACGTTTGGAAATTTCAACCAAATGTCAGGTTGCCTGGACCTGGGCAGAATTTTCCTAGGCCAATGATGGCAAATCAATTCGAAAGCGATCGAACGAGTGATGAAGGCTAGGGATTTATGCCAAGCGCTAACTCAACCCTATAGGCTCTTCGATACACTCCATATAACATGTCTAAACATCTATAGTAGGATTTTCATAAATTTTGACTTCAAAACCAAAATTGGAAAATCTACCAAACCAATTCAAATCAAGAGCAATTGAACATGAAATAGATGTTAGGAATTCATACCTAACAACAATGAAAGCTATAGACATAGATGTGAGATCAAGAACTCACCTTCAAACTCAAAAACAACAATTGAGAAGCTCTAAAACAAGGAAAGACCAACTACACTTCAATCACAACTCTAGAAAATCCAACCTACGATCATGTGCAAATATTTCCTAAGTTATTTATTAAAAATTTTAAAAATTGAAAAGGGATTGAGATGGAGAAGATAAAGAGGATGCTTACCTAAGCTTCTCCTTGATTTTGGAACTTGAATTTGAGTTTCCTAAGAGAACTAGGGCTTAGGAATTTCTAATCTCCTCTCTTTCCCCATTTTTCACTTTGCTTGAGTTTTAAGCATTATTATGAGTAGAACGAACGAAGGGGAGAGGAGATAGGGTATTTGGTTGAAGAGTTTGGGTTAGCTTATTGCGTTAATGGGCTAGAACCCAACCCAAAGCCCAAATGAAACTACCAAAGTTCTAATCAACTGCAAACATATTGATGTTTTACTTAAACAAGTTGTAAACGTCGTTTTAAACTCAATGAAAGTGGTTTTGAGTCCAAATTCGACTGTTTACAAAAAATCACATTTCAGACTTTAATTCAACTAACGATGCTATATTTAAACAAAACATTTAAATATATAATCATAAAATATGCGGGTTGTTATAGACAATTTATAAAATAAAATTTAAAAACTTCAAAATTTTATTTAAATTTAAGCGTTAAATTTGAGTATATCTAATTTAATAATGGTTATATAATAAATTTATATTTTTCTAAAATATTTTGAAAATTAAACTAATTAATTTTGAATAGCTATATATATATATATTTAATTAATTAATTAATTAAATATATGAAATAATTAATTAAAAAGTTAATTATTTAAACATTTGTGTGTGTTGATATATATATGTGTGTGTGTGTGTGTGCCTATAATTATTAAAGTCATATATTTATCATAATTTGTTTAGGATGAATCATATTAAATTTCTAGAAAATAATATAAATATTAACTTAATTTGTTTAATTAAATAACTGAATTTATTTAATAAAATTAATTAAAAATTTAATTAGTTAAAACATGTGCATATATCGATACGTGTATATAAATAAACTATAAATGTTATAGGTAATTATTTATCTTAAATAGTTCACGATGAATAATATAAAATGTTAGAAATTTTAAATAAATTAAATTAATTACTTATGATTTAATTAACAACGTTAAATTAATGAAATATTATTTAACTAATAAGAATTAAATTAATTGACATGGTTAATTAATAAGATACATATACGTTATATAAGTTAATTAAATTATAAAAGTTATAAATATAATATAATTTTTGTTTGCCAAGACAAGCCAATTTTATAGTGGTCGTCCACTTTGCATATAAGTGATACATGTGTAAGGCAAAAATGCCTTAGCAACTACATCGACTTAATACAAAATCGGAGTGAGACTACAATGCCTCTTCTACTATAAAGGATACAAACCAATCTCCCTTAGAAGAGGAGTCAATACCATCGCGGGTAGCGAAAAGGCCAATATTATGCAAATATCTAGAAAATAATGACAGTGGGAATAGGACATAGTCCGAAGAATTACATCTGTATAAATAGTCATGTCCTAGCTATCATCAAATCAAACAGACCTATTCTTATCACTAATGACATCAAAGTCAAAAGGAGATAGGCCTTCGGATATAACCAGGCTAGTTGGAAGTGAGTTAAATGAGTGAATTTCAAAAAAAAAAAAAAAAAAAAAAATCTATTTTTGATCTTTGTTAAGTTTATGAAGCTTAAATGGATTTTTGATCTAATCTAAAAAGTTTTAAATAAAATATTTATTTTATTCAATTTTGTGATTTAATTTATTAAATCTATGATTACTAAATATTAAGTTTGAATCTACGAATATATCAAATATATTCATATTTCTAAAAGATGTAAATAGGGGATGAACATTTTGTAGGATCTAGATTAACCCTAGAGGGGGGGTGAATAGGGTTATAGCAAATTTTCTCGATATAAACACAGAAACAAAACGCAGTAATAAATATACTGAAAAAGTAAATCACACACAAAATTTACCCAGCTTCGGCAACCCCTGCCTACTGCTGCATTCCCAGATTTCTATTAGAATTAAACAGTATCACGCTTACAAACACTCTACTAGACTCGCAGACCCTTTTGCTCCCGCTCACAAACACTCTACTAGACTCACAAACATTTGCTCCCGCTTACAAACATTCTACTAGACTCGCAAACATTTGCTCCCGCTCACAAACACTCTACTAGACTCGCACACCCTGCTCCCGCCTATAGAGTTTCGTTTACTCGCAAACTCTGCTCCCGCCTATAGAACTTTGATTACTTGCAAACTCTGCTCCTGCCTATAGAGCTTTGATTACTCGCAAACACTTCTCCCGCCTATAGAGCTCTGCAAACTCGCACACCCTGCCCACTGAACTAATTCTAACTAGACAATCTGACACTACCTAAAGCCTAGGTGGTGATTTACAACTCCTTTGACTCGAAAAGTAAAAACAACTTCAAAAATAAACCCAGGAGCAAAAAATTAAAATACAACTTTGGACCTGTAATTTTTGCTCAAAATAAAAGCTAAAAACCCCTTTATAATTAAACCCTAATAACTAAAGCCCCTTTTAAAAATAAATAAGGTCGGCCCCTTGTTTTCTTTCACTAGCCCGATCCACTTCTATGGTTTGTGACGATGGCAGCTTCGTTCTTCTTTCTCGAATTAGGGCTTCGGCTCCTTTCCTTTGATACTGTAAAAACACGGCCTCCCTTTCGTTCCTCTTTGCGCTTAAATTAGGGCTTCGGGAGAAATCACCGCTTGATAGTTGATGCTTCGATTTGCTTACTTCAATTTGATTGTTTGCGGCTTCTCCTCCTTGATCAAGTTCGACTGATGCTTCGGTATGTACTTTTATACGTTTGTGCTTTTGTGCTTTTCGTGCTTGAACTCGATCGTGATTCGAGTTGGATGATTTGTTCTTTGTTATGCTCGAACTCGAATGGATTTGCCGATGATGATCCTAGGGTTTATATAGGATTCAAAACCCTAATTTTGCGTTCGTATAAATTTTGTTCGAATTCATCTTCACTGTGCTTTGGCCGCTCGATTTTGTTTTGATGACTGAGATGTCACTGACTTTTTCATATACGTATAATTTGGGTTACTTAGTTGACACGGTTTAAAGTCATCGGCTTTGATTTTGACTTGTTCATATGCGTGTATATTCTTGCTATCCACGGCTTTGACTCCGATCATTTTACTGTTGACTTTGGTTTGATTAGTATTATACTTCGGTCATCTCTGCAATGTTTGTGTTCATCCTGGTGAGCTTCCTCTCTGGCCATCTGTGTTGGGCATTTCTCTGGTCTCCATTTGATTGTTTTTATTTGAACTTCTATAGTGATATGATATTACTGCAATGTGAACTGTTGTGATGGTTCCATTGTTGTATCTCTGACCTGTGCATTCCATTCTATTTTGCATTGGTGTAGTGCTGTCATGTTGGTTCGAATTGCACTTTCTCTTTTGTATTGCTTCACCATGTTACTTGAGGTCTTGCAGTTGGTGATTTGCACTTGCACACTTGCACTGCTTCATAAGTTCAATTTTATCTGTTTCCTGTCATGTTGTTTGCTACTATGTTTCATTTGCATAGCTGAACTTCACTGTTGCACTTGAGTTTTTGCTTCTAGCCTGCATGTAGCTGTTGCTCCCAGTGTTGCTTTGTCATTGATTTGAATTGTGCATTACTGGTCTTTGCATTTACCAGTTTCATTTAGTTGATACTGTATCTGTAGCTTGCATCACTGGTGCACGTTGTTTGCTGTGACACTTGTTCACTGCTGCTTGTTGTTTCACTAGTATCAGTGATGTTGCAACTGGCTTAATGTTTGTTCAATGCATTTACTTCAAATGTTTCACTCTGATATATATATATGCATTTGCCACTGAACTTGATTCATGCTTGTTGCATTCATTCGTTGTTTGCTTCATGTAGTTGATCTTGTCTCCATGTATTCAATTCAATGCTGAGTTGTTTCTTTGATATTGAGACCTGTAGTTGTATACTTGTGTACATTCTTTGTTTCTGATCTTTGTTCATTGGTTATTGTTCTGGTTCTTGGTGGCTTGAGCATTTGGTTTGCACTTGTTCATCATGTAGCTTGTTCTCTACATTTACTTGACTGGTCTGCATACATGTGCTTAATTGTTGTTTTGTTGACACTGGTTTGAGCCCTGTTGTCTGCACTTGCATGCTCTCGTGTATTGTCTTGTATCACTGGTTCATTCCACTGTTTCATGCATGCTCGACATTGTGACTTGTTTTGTTTGCATTTGGCCCTGTTGCTGTTGGTCTGGAGTTGTTTAATGAAGAGGTTGAACCTGTTAGTCGAGCTTGCATACTTCATGTAGCCTTGTGTTGAACCCAGTTTTACAACTCGGGTTTGACCTTGTGCTCGTGTCGTAATTTTAAATATACTGCACGTGAGTTGAACCCGGCTTTTTATTTGGGTTTGACCTGTGCTCACCTGTCACTGTAAATCAATCAAGTGTATATCGGTGTGCACGGCCTTGTGGCATATACAGTGATACACTGTGTATGTCACAAGTTGTTCGTGTTTGATGAATTCAAATTTAAATGATGATGAACAACCCAAATAACTGAGGCAAATCATATTTACAAAAATCATATTTTATTTTATATTGCAAAAATATTTCTTTTTCAATTTTACTGCGTTAGTTTATATTTTTGCAGATTGCTCAGATGCTAGATTCAAACTGGAAGGAAGTTGAAGATAAATATGAGTGTGAGTGATATGTAGTGAGGTGAACTGTAAATATGAAATGTGATGTAATTGTAATCAAAGTTGTATAGTTATAGTGAGAGCTTGAAATTGTACTATTCAAAGTTGTAATAAATATTTGTTTGAATAAAATTTCTGTTTGAATTCAAAATCCGTGTTATTTATCAACAAATATTTATTTAATCTATGAAAAACAAAATAGTATATTAACAAATACATTTAAATGAATGTATATATGTTTATTATCATCAAACAAAAATTATATAAGCGCATATTCAACACATATAAATAATAGATCCAAATGTAATCTCATTAAGATCTAAAAGGTAAAGGTGAAAAGGTGGTATAAACAATTGATTACCCTTCGTTTCTTGCAAATGTTCTATTATAGTTATGCCTAATCATTATTCAAAAGAAATTTGATAATAAATGGATAGCATGGCAAACAAGATATACATATATAGATACCAATTGCATTACAAAGAACAGAACAAGCAACAACAAAGACAATAAATGCATACATATCAATTTCCTCGATTTAGTTTTATTTTGTGAGATGTTTAATTGATTGCAAAATATGATAAGATCTAAGTATTAATAACGATGATTCTCTGCACAAAATAACATAAATTAATTAATACAAACATCATTATCTAAATCAAATTAAGGAATCGAAGTTTGGTTTATCAAGTTTCATTCATAATTAAGGCCTAGATACATTTGAAAGAAAATACTTAATGAATGAAATACTAACATTAATATACACACACACAGATATATATATATATATATATATATATATATATATATATATATAATTATAAAAATGGAAATAGTTTCATTTACTCAAAATGTATATATTTTAAATCAAAAAAATTGGTTCAACCGTATATTTTAATAATAATTAAATAGTTTTGACATGAACATGAGATTCACATACTTCAAAATACCTTTTATATACAAATATATATATATATATATATATATGTGTATGTGTGTGTGTGTGTGTGTCTCTGTATGGGTATATATATGATATTTAATCTTATCTCTTAAGATTAATCCATTCTAAAGCAAAACGATTCAAAGAATTATTAAGATCAAAACATAAACATAAGTTTTAGATAAATATTATTATACTTTTAATTTGATTTGAGATCTGTGTTTGGTTTGCAGATTTATATTTCTAACCTTATGTTTTGTGACTAAATCACATATAAATTAGATTTAAAACATTATGTATGCATAAAACCATATTTTTAAAATTATAATTTTTAAATGCATAAATATTTTCAGTTTTAAATAAAATGAATCAAATGATGTCATCCAGTTAATTATTTAAATCATTATGCCAATTTCAGATCTAGTTAAGACAATTATGGCGTCTAAACTTAATAAACTTGATGTATATCCGACCAAATAAAATTGGAAATTACCTAAAGATGAATCCAAAGATTTGCTCCTTGAATGAAGAATAAAACCTCGATTTTCTTGAACCAACGTCTGGATTTTGCAAGGATCAAGAGGTAAATACCTCCTACTATAATGACCTCCTTTTCGATCCTCAAAAGTCGACACTATTCTATCGATGGTATTTATGTGTCGAGCATCCGAGTGACAGGTTGTTGGGGTGAAAGAAAAGAAAAGACAAAACAAAATCTCACAGCGTGACAGGTACTACACACACACACCAATGATCTTTACGAAAGAATATTGTGTTATGTATACATAAATCATAGTAACTAACCTATCATTAGCATGGACAGTTATAACATCATGTCCTTACAATTGTAGACAAATACAAACAAATAGATACAGCAAAAATAAAATAATACATGAAAATACATCTTGGAAGCATCCGACTTGTCTCCTGAAGCTCCAAAACATCTATAGCTAAATCTAGAAAAGTCCTCGGGTCTGACCTAAGTATTATAAGAAAATAACATTCGAATCAGTCTGGTAAACTAGTATGAGAAACTCAAATCATACGGGTTGTTGTATCTTATAAAATCTTTCAAAAATAAGTGTATCTGGTAAGACCATTTTACTTAACACTTCGCTTACAACATAACCATATACTTATCTCAACGGTACAAGTATATTCACAAAACGTTACACTTTCAAACAGTTTTCCTTTTTCCCGAAATCATATTTAACCTAGCCAAAACAATTGTCATTGGAAACATTGTTACTATAAACCCAAACTACTTTTCTTTTGGCCTAAGTAAACGGATCGTATGGAAATTAGTCCAAATACACCTACCACAACTTCCGACTTCAAACAGTACTATCTTTAATTAATAATAAGATTGGGCAAATTAGAAGACTATCATTCCCTCGACGCACATTGTTACTTCTCAAGATAGAGATGAGTTTCCATACCTTAGAATTTGGTATTAAGTATGAAAAGAATGCTTTCCGTGTCACCATACTTTGTAGAGATCATATATCAAAATCAAATCTCTTTCCTTTTGTAAATCTTTATTCAAAAAAACCTATTTATAAAACTCCTTTTATAAATCTTCTTTAAAATCTATTTATAAAACTCCTTTTATAAATCCCCTATAAAAATCATTGCGTAAAACTCTTTTTATAAATATTCTACACTTGACATGTTTCTAATATTTTGACTTACCCTATCTCTCGCCTAGAAACTCTGGTTCTAGGTCTCTTAGAGAAAGGATCAGTCTACTCATAGACTTTTAGTACCAAAGATTGGACTACTAAATTTCCATAAATAACTATTATATATAGAAATAAGACTTCAAATGCGTAACATCAATCTTCGATTTCAAAATTAAAATTATCCTTAAGATAACAATAAAGTTGTTTAAGTTGAGTACTATTATCGCTCAAACCTTAACTAGAAAATATGCTTACCTTTCGGGAAGGTAGAAATCTACCTTCATTAAAGTTTAATACCAAGTATAAAACCCTTTAAATCCATATATTATTCATTAAAAACAAAGCGTGTAAACCAAACTTCTTTTGCCACTTTCCAAAATCTTTTACTATAATTAGAATATTATAGTCTTAAAATTCTTAAAATATTATTTTAAAATTTCCATATCAAAATTCCATGGAAATCCTTGTTTTAATCCACATTTGATTTGAAAGAGTAGACCTTTTTCCTGTATATTAAAATAAAAACTTACTTTAATATTTCAAATAATTCCCTTAAATCACATATCAAATTTCAAACCTCCTTTAAAATGCTATAAACAAATTTTTATACCTCATCCAAATCGTAACTTAAAAGTCACAACTTTTAAGAGAGAATTCGACTATGCAAAGTAATCTGATTTTCTTTAAATAAACCACTTGTTTAAATATTTCAGAATAAATCTTTTAGGTCATAAATCCCTTTTAAAATACTTATATTACCTTTATAAACAATATTTGAAAAGAGTTTACAAATTAACAAAAATATATAACCTTAATTTTTTATAAAAATTAAATATTTACAAAACTGCATTCACAACGACAGTCGCTGTGTGGAGCATAACTTTTAAAACTTGGTTTTATAAATCAAAGAGCCTTTAAACACAACTTCTTTCTATATTTATATTATTATAAGTATAGAAAATATTTTACTTCAAAATAAAAGTTGATGTTAAATAAAATCCAAAAAGTATAACTTTTAAAATTTGAAAAGAGGTTAGTGACTATTATGGCTTTTAAACAAAACCACTATTTATTTTTATTTCAAAAGAATTCAACTTTCAAGTCATATAATAATTTTCAACTTCACATCAGATCAAATTAAGTATAGGGATCGTACGTACAACATTACATACAAGGAAACAAAATACTGAAACATGAATAAAATGCATGTCATCAAAGTGCTCCTATAGCGACAATCGCTATTCGGACATTTCCATTTCAAGTCCAAGTGCCCTACTAACCCTTATGTGCCATTTCATTTATTCTAATACAAATCCAAGTCAAATCATATTCCATCGGATTTACATATGTTCTAAAATATAAGTCTATATTTTCAAGCCCATTAGACATGCTATTTAAACCAACAAATTAAAATGCTTTTCGAAGCACTACCACATACACAACAATATGGTTTTCCAAAGAAACAGTCAACATTCACATCAAAATATGATTTAATCGTCATAAGGTACCATTTTTATCATATATATATATATATATATATATATATATATATATATATTAAAAAGATTGTTTTTAAGGTAAGAATTACCATTTTCAAACCAAGCTAATCCAAGTATAGGCCTTCTAGAAATTAACGTTCACTTCCTACCATCGCTAAACTACACAAGATCCGATCTTTCACCACAAAACGACAAAACAATGCCTTACATACCCTCCTAATGCTCATGCATTACCTCCCTCCCCCTCCTTTGCTCCATCTTTGTCGACTCTTGGTTTGACAGAAGGGGATGTTGTGGTTTTAAAGACTATAGTGTAGTTTGGAGGAGATTAAGAAGATTAGAAGAAGTTATGGAAGAAAGAAGCGAAAAGGAAAAAGAAAAAGAGAATTTATTTTTGATTTTTTTCAAACTTTGAAACCTTTAAAATATTTTAAAAGAAACGAAATAATGAAGTAGAGAGAGAGAGAGACGTGAAATAAATAAAACCCATGTGCTTTCCCTAATTCATGTGCACGTTACTTCACTTATGTCCTTTATCATTTTAAATTAAAGAAGAAAGTCTTCTCACCTTAACGCATTACTAATTTATTACAGTAGTTACTAATGACTTCTCACTTTAATTAATCAATTTGACACCAATTTGAATTATCATTATATGTTCATTTGCTATTATAAAAGTTCCAAAATGTTTGAACAACTTTTATTGAATAAAAAGTTGATTTTCGACAAAACGTATTTCGATCACATTTTCACTTTTACTTTAAAGTATATATATGTATAAACCAATTTTCAAAATGAGTTCACCATCATTATTTGTTAATTAAAAGAGGGTTATTTGACAATTAAAAACCATTAATTGAATATTATAAATTAATTAAATATCTAAAAATCAAAGCGATAAAATTCTGGTAGCAACATTCTTCTTCCCTTAAAAGAATTTTAACCTCAAAATTTCATCCCAACCAAAATGAAGAAGTAAACAAGATAGATTATGAATACTTAAATTATTAATAAGCTGTACGATGTACATAGATCATTCGTACGCAATATCTGATTCGTCCACTTGCTCGAATACATCACTTCTCTTTCAAAATATTATCCCTTAGCCGACTTTCCTAGTGCATACCCCAATCATTTTTCTTGATTAAAATCCTCCGTTCTCCTTACATTGCCATATACTATGACAAAAAGCATCGGTAACGTATCAATCACCCTCACCATGTGTTCGCCATGAAGAATCGAGCGACAAATCCTTATTTGGGTCGGTGTGAATCACATCAGTGTCATGTACTCGAACCTTGGATCAGGAACCATGCGAAGAAATGATCTACATACAACTTGCATACTTATTCTTATTGGTTGTGATGACCCGGAATTTTGGGCAATAACAATTAATAATATTTATTAATAATTAAATTGACCTGTTAATTTTCTTTATTAATCATTTAAATTGGCAAATTTATTCTTTTAAAAAGCTAATATATTGGTTTAATAATCTTCTTTTATAAATATTTAATTGGTAAATTTTATTTTTTAAAGCTAATATTTTTTTTCTATTTATAATATATATATATATATATATTGTAAATAGGAAGTCTTTGATTTTAATTTAATAAAAGTTTTATTATGATTTCTTTTAAAGTTCATAAACTAAAATAGTTTATAAAAAAAAATATAGGTTTAAAATATTCATTATTTAAAATATCTCATGAATCAAGTACAATTTATATATATACACTTAAAACATAGTTTGTAAGCCCAGAATCGGCCGCCATGATCTTCGAGCTAAAGGTTGAAAGAAGAAGTATGCGTTGTCTACTTTTAGAAAGGCTCTAGTTGTACTAAGTTGTATTGACTTATCTATATTTTGTACTGGTCCATTGGGCTGAAAATGCCTTAATAAAAGTTTACCCATTTTCAAAAAAACATAGTTTGTAAGTATGTATAAGATTTTTGAGATATACATGTATAAAGATAGTTGTATATATGTATATTTTAAATTCTAATACATAGCATATTAATATTTAAAACAAGTTAAACCCTTGTCAATTAAGGAATTTATGAATAATACATTTGTCAAATTTGAGTAACAAGTGGCAACCTTTCCTTTTAAAAACTAAATTATATTATATAAAAGTTTTAGAGAAATTAGGCTACTCTCATTTTTAGCTCAAAACTTTATTAAATTTCTCTTCATATTTCTTTCTTTCTAAAAGAATATATACAAACCTGAAACCCAAAAATCAAAATTAACAGCAACAGATATTTCAAACCAGAATTAAGCAATGAAAGGATTAAAGCTTCAACAAGCAAGATTCAAGCTGAATTCAATCAAACAACAGCAAGTAAATTCAAATATCAAGTTCAAAGTTTAAGAGCAAAGTTAAAAACAAGTTTAAAAGTTAAGAAAATAATTAGTTTTCAAAGATAAAGGTTTAAAAAAGTTTGTAAAATATATTTAAAGCAGATAAGTTTTAAAAGATATAATAATTAAGTTTTTAAGAATAGGAATTTATTTAAACAAGTTTGAAAAGTTTTCAAAGATTTTAAATGTTGAAATTAAATGTTAAATTGTTTGTTTTAAAGCAGATCATATATTCTTAAATATGAAATGGATTTCTAAATACTTTCTAATGAAGTTTAATAAGTAATTAATGAAGATAAAGAAATTATCTTTAATTAAGGATGAGATTTGTCAAAGATAATTAATTAGTGAAATTAAGTTAATCACTTATTAAAATTAACAAGATTTGATTAATTAATGATTAATAATCAAAGGGATAATTACTTATTATAAATAATTAAGGAATAGTAAATGAATGTGTTTAAAGATCATTAACTAATGATTATGAGATGATTAATTAAGATAATTAATTAGATTAATTAATTAAGGATAATCATTTTTGGAAATTGGTTAAGTATAATTACTTAATGTAATTACTTAGTGAAGTAATTAATGGATAATTACTGAATATAATTAATTAAAGTAAATCACTTAAATGAAGTAATTAGAGGATAATTACTTAGTGGAAATAATTAAGGATTAATTACTTGGTGTAATTAACTAAGAATTAATTAATTAGTAAAATTAATTATAGAGTTAATTAATTAAAGGGTTAGTTAATTTCTAAATGTGATTAATTTAGTTTGATTATTGAATGTGATTAATTAAAGATTAATTACTAAATGTAATTAATTAAAAGAGTAATTAATTAATGAAAGTAATCAGAGGATCATTAATTAATGTAATTAATGAATAATTAAAGGTTAATTAATGTGAATGGTTAAGGATAATTGATTTGTGTTATTAATTAAAGGCTAATTACTTAATGTAATTGAAGAATAATTAATTAAGGATGATTAATTAAGATGATAATTAAGGGATGGATAATTAATTTATTTGTAATTAATTAATGATTAAGTAAGTAGGATTTAAAAGTAACTAAAGAAATTAAGTTAATTCATTGGTGGTTAATTAAATTAATTAGGGATGTTGTGGCTAATTAATCTTTGCTTATGGATGATTGAATGATATGGAATGCCTTGGATTGTTTGATATCTCTAATATGGGATATATGTTGATCTGTGATATGAGGTGCTTTGCTTGAATTGTTATGATATGGATTATCTATCTTTGAT
The DNA here is from genome assembly GCA_030765085.1 of Allium cepa. NCBI lineage: Eukaryota > Viridiplantae > Streptophyta > Magnoliopsida > Asparagales > Amaryllidaceae > Allium > Allium cepa. Next base: position 496,313,168 of record CM060944.1, on the reverse strand, counting down.
ATGTGAATATCTATCTGTGTGAATATAGATAATAAATTGAATTGCTTAAACTTAAACAACTTGGACATTAAGATGGCGTTTTGGATTTCGATGAGACCGGGATCGGATTTCCAAATTTGGATATCCGAAAACCATATCGATCCAAATAAAACGATAGGTCATGAATCTCAAGTGAAGTTCGAGATGAAGATTCAGAGTGCAAGGGCTATTGTCGTTAACTCTGAGGGTGATTCCAAAATGAGTGTAACGAGATAGTGCCTTCGGTTTCGTCCGACCCCGGAACAGACTTGTATGGATTGAATGCTTTCAGAACATCGTAAGGTGGACGATGAGCATTTTAATATAGATGTGTTCTATAAAGGTAATCGTAGCCTCAAGCCTCATCAACCGAGAATGGCTAAAACAGGGGAGGTGTAGCAAGGCCAAGTGAGTCGCGCTCAAGTAGGACGAGATTTCCCCCTGTCTAGAGGTTCTTTTTATTCGGCTTAGTGGGCAGTTGGTTTGCGGCTAACTGCGGGGTTGTCTTGTTCGGGACTATCCAGTAAGAGATGGTTTCGGCTTCGTATTGCAGAGGATCGGGAGGGATCCTCGGTACGGTGATCTATGCCCCGTACTGTGATGGGCGGTACCCTAGTAGCCCTACCATTGTGTGGAATCCAATCTCTAATAAGTGATTCTCGGACTTGCTTGTATAACCCGCTTTGTGGCTAATATGCTGGAATTTAATAATGTAACAATTTCAGCTATGTGAATATTTATTTGAGAACCCTAGACCCTATTATAATATAATCAGATTTCCTATCAAATGTTTTGGTTATCTTAAGGTAAAAACTTTTCCATGTTTATGTGCGGGAAGTCTTACGAGATACATTTTGTTTCCAAAGGTTTTTCAAAGTTAAACAACTTTAACCCGTTTACTCACACCAGACCCATGTCTGACCTGGAGTATATTTTCTGTTTTATTAAACTCTTGGGTACTCAAATTTTTACGAGTAGCCAAGGAATTCAGGTTTGCTTTGACGAGTTTCTGGAGGAGATATGGAGCAGGAGGCTTCAGCTTTGTAGATATATAGTTGTTCCGCTGTGTTAATCTCTGTGTTGTACCTTGAGTGTATGACAGATAGGTTTTATAACTGTCTAGTTTGTGATGTATAAGCTATATAACTCTGTTGTATATGATACTATGTAATATCTTATGTGATGTAATATAATTTATTCATTCCGTTGTGAGATTCTGATATTGTTTAGTTCTTTCTTTCCTATCTTTTCTCTTTTCTATCCCTTTCTTTCATAATCATGATGCGTCTTTCTGTGGGATGAAAGGCGGGTCATGACATTGGTTCTTACTTATATCGATCTCCTTTTATTTTCATAAAATTATTTATGGAAACATATCATTTATCAATATATTCCTCTATCAAAATACCCTTTTAAATCTTTACCAATTAATTACTTTCTAAGTTAAAAAGGAAACTTAAAAGAAAGCCAACAACCACCGCATATCATACCAAAGTGCATCAAAGGGTACATGCTAGACATGACTAGTATGAATACATAATACGAACCCAAGATACATACTAAAATGACAATACAAACTAGAGGTTCCTTACATCGACCCATGTAATACTTTTCCTTTTTATCCCTTCCTAGGTGTATGGTTTCTTCTTTTTGGTAAATCCCCTTGCTTGATGTACCTTCTACATAAGGGAGTAATTCTTCTAGATGTGTCCTAGCTCTTGGTAGATGAAGAAGTGTTTCTTTCGAACTATGGGAACTATTGGACCATTTTCTCCATTTGCAAAATAATTAATAGCATGCCCTTTCTTATGACACATATAGAAAATAATTTATTTCCCCTTTTGAAAAATTTCGTATGTGGACCACCTTCTTTTGGATTTCCCTCCCAAGGCATTTTTCAATGCGGTTAAAGTTTCTTCTTTTTGTGTTTGTTGTAGCTGATGCTACTGCTATTGCGGTTGGGTATTGCTGATGTCTTCTTCTAAACTTCAAATACCTCTTCTTTCTGAACCATAGTTTATTAGGGGCTTATTTATCAGCATTTCCATCTTAGTGGTTGTTCTTTTTAATCCCTTTTCTCGTCCATGTCCTCCTTGTGTACTCATTTATTGCTAACTAAATATAGTAAGATATCCATAAAATACACTTACGGATATGATTTATATTGGAAAAGGTACTATTTATAAATAATGATTAATTTTTTTTATTATATCCTAAAAAAATCGCAACCAAATAACTATATTGATTTTCGAAAATTATTCTTTTATATATAAAATATAAACCTAGGTAAAATTATTTATTTTACCAATTTAAAAACAATATGTGTCTATAATGACCTGCCTTTTTGACCCTCAAAAGTCGGCTCTAATAAATCAACGACATTCACTTGCCAAGCATCCAAGTGCCAGAAAGACAGATTACTGAGGTGAAAGCAAAGAAAAGATAAAACCAAATCTCATAATGTGACGAGTAATGTAACGACCCGTAAAATTCATGGATTTAATTTGGTTAAATTAATAAGTTTGTAATTAAATTTAGTAGAGAAATAAAATAAATTAAAACCTACTTATAGTAATTCGAAGTTAATTCAAATGATTTTAAGTAGTGAAAAGAATTTTACCTGTATATAAATTGAATATGAGAAATTTAAGGAAAGTATTAAACTGATTTAATGTAATAAACATCGTTAACAGTAAATGGAACATGATAATAAGAACAATTGCAAGTTTTGTATTTAGGGGCGAAATAATATTGATAGGTAATAATTGTTGTAGAGAATAAATTACAAATGTTATAAATTGTATAATGGTGACAACTATTATTCGTTACCAATGCATTTAATTAATAGCAATTTATTGTAATTAATCATTGCTTTTTGTAAGTTAAGAAAATAACTGAAAATTTTGATGGTAAAATCAATAGAAAGGTTAACTATATGCATAAGATGGAAAGTTGAATAGAATTCTAATAAATGATAATAATGGAAAACATATACAATCAATATAGGTAATTAGCAATTACAATGTTGTTGAAAGTAATAAACGTTTCTTTGTTGATAATTTATAACATAACGGAAAGAGTAAATGTACTCATTAGAATATTAATTGCAATTGGATAGGGATTTTAAGTAACAATATTAATGCAAGGTTATTAATGCTAAATTAAAGTCAATAATAATGAATAGGGATTAATTTAAAATTTGTAACATATATTATAAATTACCTGCTTATTTGTTAATGGAATTAGAATCGGTAATAAGTGATAATAAAATAAATGAATGTACACTAATTGAAAATGAAATAACGTTCGTTTGAATGTTGAGTAATTATAGGGTCGTAATTATTATAAGAGTTACTTTAAAATTTATGATTAATTGTGAAATTAATACGGGAAGATGTAAAGTAATAACTAGGGTAGTAATACGTTATAAGTTGATTATAACCTAAACTTATGTGTAAGGTTGAAATTAAATCTAATCCATTAAATTGGAAACTTATTAAATTAAATTGGATGCAAAGTGTAACTAAGGGATTATTTTAAGAAATTAAAATAAATAATATAATTGGTGAAATTATTTACATTTTACAATTTGAGATGGGAATTGGTTTAAAGAATTTTAAATTAATAAGTAAATCAAGAAGATGAAGTTTATGAATTATTGAATTTGAATCTTTAATAGTGAGTTAATTTGTTAATTCATAATAGTTGGACTTATTGAAATAAATGAAATCAAATTTTAAATTATTACGTTAAATTAAAAATTAAGTTGAAAATTGGAAAATATTTATGTAATAATCTTAAATCCAATGATAAACCATCCTATTTGAAATATGAATGGAATAATCATTGATGCATTTAATTTAATAGAATTATTAGAAAGTTAATTTATAATTTTGAATTTAATGAAATTGAGAATTAATATTGATATTTATAAATGAATCATTTAAATTTACATTTTTAAATTTGTTTATAATCATTGCAAATGATTGAGGAATCATAACTGATAAAAATTTCCAATTCTTAAACTGAATATATGAAATTTGATTTATTTACTAATTCTTAATTATTAATTTATATAAAAATAGCCTTTTTGGTCACGGACTCGGATTTCGACGAAACTAGTTTCATCGGATCCGTAACAGTGAATTATTGTAGGGTTTCAAGTTTCATAGCAATCGGAATGGTCGTTTGATCGTACGAACGCGAAACGCCTTGAAATCGATTTAAATAAAAATCAATTTGCAATCAATTTGAAATTATTGATTTCAGCATAACTTCTTCATACGATGGAATTTGGACGTGAAACTTTTTCCATCGCATTCAGAATATTTTAAAACACCTATTTCGATATATGCGTTTACCCAATTTCGTTCCGGGGTCAGAACGGGCTTTTTAGGCCACGTTAGCGTTAGCATGTTTGTTTATCCAATCCATCTATTCAAATTTCTAACCTACCTATATAAACCCAATTATAAACCCTAGCCTCCATCTATTCTCATTTGTTTGTGCGTTCATTTCTTCAACTCTTTCGCTTCCCAATGGCTGCAAATACTAGATCCAAATATAATTCAAAAATCAAATCCAAAGCCTAAAATTTAAACTCCTCAGAAAAATTCCAAAAAAAATATATATCGAAGATCTCATCGATACAAATCTACATCAACTGTTCATTTGTGGAGATGTTACTCGAATCAGCAGGAAATCGTGGTCAAAGTTCCAAATTTCGAAACCCATATGCGGATTTGGGCGTTTTTGATTCGGGCAGCAATGGTGCAATCCCTTTCTGGGTTTTGTTAGGCTTGGCTTCAGGAGTTGATAGGTGGTGGTCGTTGGGCCTATCTCGATCGGAGGTGACCGGAATTTCTAAATTAGGGTTTCGGCATGCTAAATAAGGGGCCGCGGCAGGTGAAGTTTCTGGCGTTCGGTCCAATGGTGGTGGAAGAGGGGACCTAAGCGAGTTCATTGGTGGCGGCGGCTTGGTCAATTGACGCCTGAGGTGGGGGCGGCGTACGGTCAAAGGTGGGAGTTCGAACGACGTGATTACTGGAAGGGTCGAACGTGTAGGGGGGAGAGAAATGAAGTGACGTGGCGGTAGCATATTATTTTTATTTTATTTTCTTTTATTTTGATTTCAATTCGTAAAATATTCATAACTTTCTCCTACGAACTCCGTTTCACGTGAGATTTTTTTATTAGGATCGTAATAAAATTCCAGATCTTTTGACGCTGGTTTGGACGGATTTGGAGAATGTCAATTTTTTGGGTTTAAATTCAATTTAAATCCAAAAGGTGAGTGTTTTAACCCACTCACAACTTCTAAAATTTCTAATGTTTATTAAATTAACTTAAGATATGAGTAGAAATTTATTTATGACTGTTTGGCGTGTTTTATTCATCTTCTCAGTTAAATCGCATTTATTTAATTTAACTGTTAATTAGTTTTATTATTGCATATAATTTGACAGTTAAAATTTATTTATTTGCATGTAAACAGCTAGTTAAACAGTTATTCAATTTATTATTGAATATAAACTGTTAGTTAATACCTGTTATTTATTATCTGTTATATTTTATATGCTCTATATTGATGATTGGTTAAATTGATGATGATTGAAATAAATTGGTTGATGATTGATATTGGGTGAATGGATGATGTGTTCTATATTATATAAACTGCAAGTTATTATGCATTTTCATTTCATTCGGGTTTGCGGTTTGAAATGATATACAACTGCATTTTTTATTTTTAAATTGCGGATTGAAATAATAAATATCCGTATCACTTGACCATAGGATAGAAAATTATATACAGGCACCGCGGTATATATATAAATTTATTTTTTAAATGATTTTTATGGTTTGGATATGATACGGTTTAATAAATATTAAATTTGGATACGATATAAATATATTTTATATATACATATATAGTTAAATTATTGAATTTAAGCTATGGATAAATCTGTTAAATAAAAATGAATAAGTTGGAAAATGGAATATGATAATTTATATTGTATCATTAAGTACAGGTTTAAGATCTTGTATGTATATATATATATATAGTTTTAAATGATTCAAATCAATTAAGATTGAAAGATAAATTGGAAATTTAATTGGAATTGAGCTTATTTGAAATTTTAACTCCATAAGTTGAGGTTAACTTATTAAAATTGGAAATTTAAGGTATGATATTTATAACTGGATTTAATGAATAATTCTAGTATAAATAAATGGAAGGAAATAATTAATGTTAATAAATTTGGTTTATTTTAAATGATTATGGATTTATCATGTAAACCTTTCAAACTAAATAATAGGAAATGAATTGTTGATTTGAAATTCCCAACATTAGTTTTGAAATTCATTAAATACTCAAAGTTTGAGAATATTGAAATCGAAGTGTTTTATTCAAATTGAAAGTGAATCTAAAAGGTATGTGTTTAGACTGAATTTAAAGTGAATAAAAATTTCTGAATGTGTGGAAATTATTTACTTTTAAGGAAATTTTAAATTCAAATGTTTTATTTTATATACTGTTGAATATCCAAACCACTTAACTTTGATAATTATGGTTTTAAAACTATGGATTTCAAAGTATTATGTTGAAAGTTGAAATTCAAATATTTGGTTTCGAGGTATTATAAATTTTAAAAGTGGCATGATTTTGGAAAAGAAATATATTTGAAATAAAATGATATCATATTTATTTGAGTTTTTAAAAGGAAATGATATAGTATTTATGGGTTTTAAAAATGGATAATTATAATCTGGTTTTGATAGTATAATTATTTTTATAATAACATTTGGTTGTTGAAGAGACCGGGATCGGAAGTTGTCATACTCTCTGCCAACTCTGAAAACCACTTTAACAACCGTGTACGCGGTGGAGACTCCAGAATGAAGTAGGATGGTGGCGGCATTTCATTTGAAGTAAATACGTGGACCCAACTCCCGTGAGTTGGCATAAGGTCGCTAAAATAGGAGCGATTCTCGGGCCAATGAGGTCATTCCTTTGATCGGACGCACTCCTTCGATATTATACTCTGACTTTTGGATTTGGATTCGGTGGCCACTTTTATTTTGATTTGGGGGTGTTGTTCGAGGTGGGCGGTAGCTGCACGCTGCGCGTTTCCACCAGCCCGGATGCGTAATTGGTATATCTATCCTGACATTGCCTAGTTGTGCCGTGTCACCTACCATACCGAGCCTTTACTACGAGTTTCTATTAGTGTCGTACCTATGGAGTATCCTCTGGTAGCCTCCAGATCAGGAGGTATTACGGTACTGTATAGACTATTGGCATTATTTGTGTTAAGGGTTATATGGGTAACCCCTTAACGCTATTAAAAAGTAAGTTTATTTTACAATTAGACACTATTATAATAGCACAATATACTACATAGTAAATAGTTTAATGGATCCTTAGGAGATGTAAATCCCGAGCATCTCTTGAGTTACCACACTCATATTTATTTCTGTTGATTTAACTTACATAAGATCTTTTAGTTCTGACTTGAGTGTTTTTGTCTTTTCAAATTCGCTCGGGTCAGCCCGAGCGTTTAGGATCGAAGACTTTGGATTTGGAGGACGAAGACGGAGATTTCTACTATTATTTTAATTATATTCCACTACACTATTTAATTCCGCTGCATTGATTATGATTGGTATGCGAACTCTGATATTTATTGTATAAAGAAGAATCAAAAGTTTGTAAATAGTTTATGAACTTTACATTTATTATTATATTTTATCCTTCCGATGTGAGATTCTATTTTGTTTTTCCTTTTCCTGTTTTTCCTTAATTACCCCATAACAATCCGTCATTCCATATGGTTTTAATTGGCACGTGTGTTGATTTAAAGCGTGCGAAAAGGCGGGACGTTACATCAGGTATCTGAGCATTGGTTTAGCGATAAACCTTAGCTTTGTGGGGTTTGACTCTTTACTAGTAGGTTAGTAATATCCTATGGGAGTCACTGAGTGTATATATAGGAGAGAGCGTATTTGTTAATGTTATAAAAAAAAGTTTTAATATTGTGTTAATCTGTTCCGTTTTGTATTTATAAATCCTTGTTGATGCATGGGACGCTGTGACATCAATAGGGATTTCTAAACACTTAATAGGACAGACCGGCATAATATTTGTTTTATAGAGGTGAATGAAATAATTTTGCCTATTATATTTTCTATATATAAAATAAATTTTTTCAAATGATATCTATATTTGGCTGAAATAGATTGGTTGTTAGGTAATAAAGTGTATAAATAATAATAGAAATAAGACTGAAAAATAAAATAAATAAAATTTGGAAATTTAGAACTTAAGTTCCGGGGTTTTGAAATTTCTTTCGGATAAATTATGGAATATAATAATATTGTTTATAAGTATTTTCTGATATAAATATTTTAATATAATTCGAAAGAATTGTTTTGAAGAGGATTTTGGAGAAAATAAGTTTTGTACTTTCCTCTCTGTCGCTGGAAAATAATTTCGGTGATGGCGGCCGCATCATCGACTTTCATTTTCGTGTTTCAAAAGGGAAGGCCACTGTAGTGGTTTTACTGCAAATTCATTTTTGAAAAAAAAAATTATATATAAATTTTGAATTGTTTTAAATATAATTAGAGATATATAAGTTGTAAGAATATATTTATCTATTATTTTAAAATAATTTGAAACTTAACCCGGTATTAAATTCTTAAATTTCTGTAAATTAATTGTTTCAATTATCGTAGTGAAATAAAAGGTAAAAATTTATTGAACAATTAAAATATTAAAAGAATTGAGAAAACTTGTATAACTTTCAAATTCTTTAAAAGCATATATATGACTTACCAAATATTAAAAGTTGAAGTATTAATAAGAGGATGTAATAGATATTATATAAGAAATAAACTGAGGTAATGAAAGTAATTAATGAAATTCTTTAATAAACAAGGATTTGATGTAGTAATTGTTGTAAACTTAAGTTACAATGGGAATTTTACTATATTTGAATATAATTAAAGGTAAGTATCATAAATAGATGATTATAAACTTAAGTAAATGTTAAAGTTAATTATTTTAATAAACAGAAAGATGAACACTGTAAATAAATAAAGTTAAGCAGTGAATAAATGAATGTAAAATAATAAAAGGAAAACTCATGATATGAATAAGTGAAAATATTTGGTAGAAATAAAATGAATAATTGTAAGAAATAAGTGAGAAGAAAAATGAAAAAAAAAGAAGAAAAAGAAGAAAAAAACAAAGATAAATCACTATTTGAAAGGAAAAATCAAACAACAAATATTATGAAATAAAATAAATAAGAATTAATTTGACCTATTTTCTGAAATTGTTGGTTGTTTAGTTGATGGTTGTTTGGGCAAGGATACTTTAAAATTGGATTTGGGTGAATGAAAATCTATTTAGTTTTATCTAAGACTGTTGAGTAAATGATGCGCTAGTAGTTATTCTTCATTCTGTACAATTTAAAAGTTTTGAACCCGAACAACTATTTTTTTGTTTGATTGAATGATTGTATTGTATTTGTTGTGTATGCTGTTTGTTGAGATTAATGGTTGTTGTATTGATTTGTTGTTAGTGATTGAAACCACTTAAATATTTCACTTTATATAAATTGTTAACCCTTTGGATTTTATAAGTGAAATGTAGGTTATGGAAGCAATTGCTACTACTTTTGGTTCCATAAATTAAGCGTAAATTGCCCGACAAATAGGTACGTTTCGGATTACGGTTTATAGAGCTATTTCATATATTTTTCCCGTGTTGGAATATTATATTTTGGATAATATATGTCATATAATTATTATATTTGTATATTATATTTTCTCCCGAGCCTCTCCGTACAAGGGAGACTCTGCGGAAATTTTCGTAAATTTTTGAACTTAGAAATATTTTGAAATTGTTTTCCAAACTTTAATAATTTAAATATAAAAGATTTAATAGTTATAAATTATGATATCTTATATAAAGTAATTAATTTTGTAAATTTAATTGTTTATAAGATAATATTTTGAATAAGATGTATTGTTATTCTTCTTTTTCCCCTTCTTTTTTCTTTTCGGGGATGAAAAGTTTTGAGTGGGGGAGAGTGTAATGACCCATAAAATTCATGGATTTAATTTGGTTAAATTAATAAGTTTGTAATTAAATTTAGTAGAAAAATAAAATAAAATAAAACCTACTTATAGTAATTCGAAGTTAATTCAAATGATTTTAAGTAGTGAAAAGAATTTTACCTGTATACAAACTGAATATGAGAAATTTATGGAAAGTATCAAACTGATTTAATGTAATAAACATCGTTAACAGTAAATGGAATATGATAATAAGAACAATTGCAAGTTTTGTATTTAGGGGCGAAATAATATTGATAGGTAATAATTGTTGTAGAGAATAAATTACAAATGTTATAAATTGTATAACGGAGACAACTATTGTTCGTTACCAATGCATTTAATCAATAGTGATTTAATGTAATTAATCATTGCTTTATGTAAGTTAAGAAAATAACTGAAAATTTTGAAGGTAAAATCAATAGAAGGTTAACTATATGCATAAGATGGAAAGTTGAATAAAATTCTAATAAATGATAATAATGGAAAACATATACAATCAATATAGGTAATTAGCAATTACAATGTTGTTGAAAGTATTAAACGTTTCTTTGTTGATAATTTATAACATAACGGAAAGAGTAAATGTACTCATTAGAATATTAATTGCAATTGGATAAGGATTTTAAGTAACAATATTAATGCAAGGTTATTAATGCTAAATTAAAGTCAATAATAATGAATAGGGATTAATTCAAAATTTGTAACATATATTATAAATTACCTGCTTATTTGTTAATGGAATTAGAATCGGTAATAAGTGATAATAAAATAAATGAATGTACACTAATTGAAAATGAAATAACGTTCGTTTGAATGTTGAGTAATTATAGGGTCGTAATTATTATAAGCGTTACTTTAAAATTTATGATTAATTGTGAAATTAATACGGGAAGATATAAAGTAATACTAGGGTAGTAATATGTTATAAGTTGATTATAACCTAAACTTATGTGTAAGGTGGAAATTGAATCTAATCCATTAAATTGGAAACTTGTTAAATTAAATTAGATGCAAAGTGTAATTAAGGGATTATTTTAAGAAATTAAAATAAATAATATAATTGGTGAAATTATTTACATTTACAATTTGAGATGGTAATTGGTTTAAAGAATTTTAAATTAATAAGTAAATCAAGAAGATGAAGTTTATGAATTATTGAATTTGAATCTTTAATAGCGAGTTAATTTGTTAATTCATAATAGTTGGACTTATTGAAATAAATGAAATCAAATTTTAAATTATTGCGTTAAATTAAAAATTAAGTTGAAAATTGGAAAATATTTATGTAATAATCTTAAATCCAATGACAAACCCTCCTATTTGAAATATGAATGTAATAATCATTGATGCATTTAATTTAATAGAATTATTAGAAAGTTAATTTTGAATTTTGAATTTAATGAAACTGAGAATTAATATTGATATTTATAAATGAATCATCTAAATTTACATTTTCTAATTTTTTTATAATCATTATAAATGATTGAGGAATCATAACTGATAAAATTTTCCAATTCTTAAACTGAATATGTGAAATTTGATTTATTTACTAATTCTTAATTTATTAATTTATACAAAAATAGCCTTTTTGGTCACGGACTCGGATTTCGACGAAACCAATTTCATCGGATCCGTAACAGTGAATTATTATAGGGTCTCAAGTTTCGTAGCAATCGGACTGGACGTTTGATCGTACGAACGCGAAACGCCTTGAAATCGATTTAATTAAAAATTAATTTGAATCAATTAGAAATTATTGATTTCATCATAACTTCTTCATACGATGGAATTTGAACGTGAAACTTTTTCCATCGCGTTCAAAATATTTTAAAACACCTATTTCGATATTTGGGTTTACCCAATTTCGTTCCGGGGTCAGAACGGGCTTTTTGGGCCATGTTAGCGTTAGCACGTTTGTTTATCCAATCCATCTATTCAAATTTCTAACCTACCTATATAAACCCAAACCCTGGCCTCCATCTATTCTCATTTGTTTGTGCGTTCATTTCTTCAACTCTTTCTCTTCCCAATGGCTGCAAACACTAGATCCAAATACAATTCAAAAATCAAATCCAAAGCCTAAAATTTAAACTCCTCAGAAAAATTCCAAAAAATATATATATCGAAGATCTCATCGATACAAATCTGCGTCAACTGTTCGTTTGTGGAGATGTTGCTCGAATCAGCGGGAAATCTTGGTCAAAGTTCCAAATTTTGAAACCCATATGTGGATTTGGGCGTTTTTTATTCTAGCAGCAATCGTGCAATCCCTTTCTGGGTTTTGTTAGGCTTGGCTTCAGGAGTTGATAGGTGGTGGTCGTTGGGCCTATCTCGACCGGAGGTGACCGGAATTTCTAAATTAGGGTTTCGGCATGCTAAATAAGGGGCGGTGGCAGGTGAAGTTTCTGGCGTTCGGTCCAATGGTGGTGGAAGAGGGGACCTAGGCGAGTTCATTGGTGGCGACGGCTTGGTCAATTGACGCTTGATGTGACGCCCCACCCCGAAGCCCATGTTAGTAAAGGGAATTAACAAGTAATTCTGTCTACTAACGCAGAGAATAGGGCTTGATAGGAGTGACCGTCATAACATACAATAGCTATGGACTAAACATGTCAAAAATATGTCTATTTTTTTTCATTTACCTCATACGTGGTTTGACATATCTAGTTCATAACCATCGCACATTATGAAGGCTAACTAAAACATTTCAGAAATAATGTAACAATATAGTGCAGAAACACAGTCACAGAACAGTAAACCCAGATTAGTCATATATATCCATATACATCACCATACATATCCATATAATACCATATACATATGTCGCTACAATGTAGCTAGTGCCAAAATATATACATCCCAAAATATACAAATAATACTAAGACGGAAACCCAAAAAGTCTGATGAACCAGCCAACCTGCAGATAGACGGAAACCCAAAAAGTCTGATGAACCAGCCAACCTGCAGATAGATGTGTCCCAAAAAGATCAAGCTGAACCAAAAGATAAGCAATTCAACTAACCTGCAACTCGGTCTGACCCGAGTGAAAACACACGGGTCAGGCAACTAAACTTATCAGTAGATAAGGTACTCAAAAGTAATAGCTAGGGAAAAACATTCAACCTGTTGTTTTAAAAAAATGAAGATGAACGAAAAGTGCAATGTGATAATCAAGTGAATTATCATCGGTATACATGTTACACATAAGGAGGATGTTAATAAGTTAAATAAATCATCAATAAACAACCATAAAGTCATCAAATCTCATAAATCTCATCAAATCAAAAATCATCAATAAAATTCTATTTAGCACGTGCTATTGTCTTCCACTAGTACTATACTTTGGTACCATACATCATTTTGATCGGGATCGGCCGCATCTATATCATTCGTGCTTACGCACACGACTACGTAGCCTATAATTTTCCATCCATCCCTATCGGTGACGTCATAAGACTCGAGTAATAACATAATATGATTGGAATTTGACTATCAAACTACAAATCCCAAGCTCTCGAAGTCTTTAGTACTAGTCTAGTAATCCATGTGTCACAACTTCACGAATAGGAACTAAAAAGGTGTTAATGCACGTCCCATACCATGCATTTAAGCCTAATGATTTCCTACTCATCGGTTGATACCACATCTCAAAGAAATAATAAAACAGTATCAACCCAAAACATATATGCATTGCCTCATCTCATCGGCGAATATTAATCTTCATCCATATAGTCTTTATTTAATAGACTATATCAAATATTAGTCAATTAGACTAATGCGGTAAAATGCCGTTTCTACCATTAAGTACAATGAAACATCTCAAATCAGATAACATCAAGGAGGTCTCTAATATCTCCTTAAATTTATTTCGATCGTACAAGTTTGCTATTAACCGATAAAGTAAACACACAAGTCCCATACCCCATGGTTTTACTAAACCGTTTAATTTACTTCCTTATACACTCGAAAAACATAAAAATATTAAAAATAAATAAAATTATTTATAAAATATTTTTCTAAAGAAGAAAAAAAAGAAAAAATAAAGAATTTTTTTAATGGTTTATAGAAGATTGGAGAATAAAGAATGCTTGTTTAAAAACCCTTAAAATGCTTAAAAACATTTATGATTTTAGCACAGAAAACATCAAAATATGGCAATGCAATTAAAGAAAAAGTTGTAGCTTAGTTTCTAAGCTTTCCGGAATGACCAAGATCATCAAATTCCGATCAGGGATCTAAAAATTTCGATCAATTTATTATAAGTCTTAAACAAGGCCTGTTGCATATGTATATTGACAGGACTGAGATAAACATTCATAATTTCAGTCTAGTAAACATCAGAATCTGGCAATATGATTAAAGAAAAAGTTGTAGCTTACAAATTGAGCTTTTCAGAACATATAAGATTATCGAATTCGGCCCAAAAACGAAAAAGTGATGGCCGATTTTGTTCCAGTGTCGAACACAGAGCAGAATTGGTTTTTGCTCTCGGGATGGCAGTAGGAAAAGAATGATTTTGACAAAGTTAGCTTCAGAATTAAAGGAAACTCAAAACATGAAAGTTATAACCTACATTCTAAGGTTTCTATAACATCCAAAATTTTGAAATTATGATTTGAAATGCAAAAGTTATACCAGAATTACTAAAAATTTAAAAGTTAAGCCTGGACTGATACATTTTCGGGACAGTGACAAACATTGTCAATTTTAGCATAGCAAACATCAAAATTACTGAAAACTCAACAAATGAAAGTTGTAGCCAACGAAATAAGCTTTCCGAAACATCTAAGATTATAAAATTTGTATTAGAAACAGAAAAGTTATGCCAATTTTCGTTTCTCCTTCAAAATGTACAGAATTTAGAAAAATTCAAACAATAGGAATATTCAACTATATGCACAATATTTTGATTCTAGACGGAGCTAATTCACTTACGGTTTGATGCAAGCATTTTCTTACCTATTGCAGTGAAGAAAAAAAAGATTCGAGCTTCGAGATGGAGCTTTAGCGGGAAGAAGGTGCTCTGGCGGCTGTAAATGCTAAAAAGAGGACATGCAAAAGAAAAACAAAAAAAAAACAATTATTCAATAAACAAAGAAATGGATTTCTTCATGAATTCGAGATAGCGATGGATAGAGATTACCTTTTAGTGATTTTAGACCTGATTTCTTTATTGGTTTCAGCTAGGACTGTTTAATTTGACAAAGATTTAACAAGAGGCCAAAGTTTTCTATTTTTAAGCTTCTGGAAAATTTTGAGGAGAAGGGTAAGATGAACGAAAGGAAAAAAAATTATACGTACCAATTCCTGGAAGTATCTATTGGGCTGAGATAGGTACAACCCAAATACCCATTAGTACTACTCTAATTTATGTGTTTATGTAATTATTTGCACTATCTACTTATGTACATATTTCACTCAATATTAATCCGATTTCTACAAACTTGAGTTCGTTGGAATTATTACAACATCTAGATTCCAAATAAAAGATTAAAACACAAGTTTATCACTTTTTATTATTTATTTTATTTAATTTAACCCAATTTTCATATATTTACAATATAAATTGTAAATTGGCATTATTGGCCAAATAAAATATATAGCATGTTCCAAAATATTAATACATGACTAAATCATCAATAAATATTTTATTTCACT
Source organism: Allium cepa (assembly GCA_030765085.1). Classification (NCBI taxonomy): domain Eukaryota; kingdom Viridiplantae; phylum Streptophyta; class Magnoliopsida; order Asparagales; family Amaryllidaceae; genus Allium; species Allium cepa. Next base: position 496,297,367 of record CM060944.1, on the reverse strand, counting down.
CATTAATGTTATTTTTATCACATGGAATATATTTTTCACTTATTCTTGATAATAAAATAGCAATACTAACAATAACTCTAAATTTTGCCAATACTAACATTTTACTCAAATATAATTTAATAATCATATTTGAAAATTCCCGAAATAAAACATAAATTTTATTCCGCTCAAGAATATCAATTATACATTCAGGATTTCATTTATTTATCACACTAGCTCAATTTAATCCAAATTCATTGTTTATTAAAATAAAAAATATTATATCCTTATTAATTCAGTTAATTCCAATATTAAATTATAATCATCATTATAATTTAATATTCATGGTAATCTCCAAAGCAGGGTTGTTACAGACTCCCCCCTTAGTAAAATTGCGTCCGCGCAATTCCTAAGGGAAAAATTCTATAACAGCTCATTGAATCAAACAAAAGAAGTAAGCAAGGCTCGAGATAAAAGATTTCTCACCATTCTCAAACGAAGAAAGGAAATCCGAAAATGAACGCTCAACAGATTCTCTGGTTTCCCAAGTGCATTCATTGGGATTCTCCGACCATTGAATCTTGACAAGAGGAACTTCCTTGCTTCAAAGGCTTTTCACCTCCGAACCAAGAAATCGAATAGGCCGCTGAACGGTTGATAAGCTAGGTGAGATCTCAAAATCATGCTGCTCCGAAGGTTCAATAATAAAATCAGAATCTCGAAGGCACTTCCTAAGCTGAGAGACATGGAAGACGGCATGAATACCCAATAAATAAGATGGAAGAGATAATCTATAAGCAACGGGACCGATACGCTCAATAATCGGAAACGGTCCTATAAAGCGAGGAGCCAATTTCCCTGTAGAGCTAAAGCACATCACTCCCTTCATCGGGGAAACACGGAAAAAGACAAGATCACCGACAGCGAATTCGAGAGGCTCCCTACGGTTATCCACGTAGGATTTCTGATGATCCTGGGCCTCTTTCATTCTCTGTCTAATAAGAAAGATCTTCTCCGAAGAATCACGAACCGAATCCGGTCCAAGAATAAGCTTCTCACCGGATTCTAACCAACATGATGGAGAACGACATGGTCTACCATAAAGAGCCTCAAACGGCGCCATGCCAATGCTAGACTGAAAGCTATTATTATAGGATAATTCAACCAAAGGAATATGATCCTCCCATGAACCATCAAAATCAAGAATGCTAGCACGAAGAAGATCTTCAAGAATTTGATTCACCCTCTCAGTCTGTCCATCAGACTGAGGATGACAAGCTGTCGAAAGATTAAGCTTTGTGCCCAAAGCTTGCTGAAAACTAGTCCAAAAATGACTAGTGAATAAAGGATCATGGTCACAAACAATCGAAGAAGGTACACCATGCAACCACACTATTTCCTTTATATATAGTTTAGCCAAGAAAGGAGCACCACGAGTAGATTTGATGGGAATGAAATGAGCAGACTTCGTAAGACGATCAACAACAACCCATATGCTAGAATGACCCGACCTAGAACGAGGTAGGCTGTCAACAAAATCCATCGAAACTTGATCCCACTTCCACAGTGGAATCTCAAGAGGCTGAAGGAGACCAGATGGACGTTGGTGTTCAGCTTTAACAAGCTGACAAGTCATGTAATTTCTTACATAACTTGCGACATCACGCTTCATGCCTTCCCAATAGTAAAGACGACGCATATCCGCATACATCTTACTACTACCTGGATGAATAGTATACTTAGAACGGTGACAATCATCAACTATGTCCCGCCTAAGTGCTGAATCAGAAGGCATAACAATACGGTTACCCAAACGAAGGCAACCTCGAGAATCAATCGAATAATCCCGCAATTCCTCATCACGGGACTCAGATGAGCAAGACTGAATGAGACGTATAATACTATCATCACATCTCTGAGCCTCTAAAATACGATCCAAGAGAGATGGACAAGCATCCAAACTAAACAACAAAGCAGGTGCATTAGGAGATGAAGCTCGATCGAAGATATCACAACAAAATAGAGTAGATAAAACATTCCACTCGGCTAACATCATAGCAACCATAGCCGAATGCTTGCGACTAAGCGCATCAGCAACTCGATTACCCTTTCCAGGGGTATACTCAATCTCGAAATCATATGAGGCGAGGAATTCCAACCATCGCTATTGCCTCATATTCAAATCCTTCTTCGAAAAGAGATATCGAAGAGACTTATGATCAGTATAAAGGATGAAGTTCTCTCCAAGCAAATAATGGCGCCAAAGGTTCAAAGCCAAGACAATGGCTGCAAGCTCAAGATCATGAGTAGCATACCGAACCTCATTCGGACGCAACTGCCTAGAAGCATAGTCATTTACTCGGTCCTTCTGCATAAGAACTGCACCAAGACTGGCATCGGTGTAAACAATAAGATATTGATTCCTATGAGGAACCACAAGAATAGGAGCATCAGTGAGAAGCTCTTTCAATCGCTGGAAAGAAGCCTCACACTCATCGGACCAAATAAATCGAACGCCTTTCCTCGTAAGGCTAGTCAAAGGAAGCACGATGCGAGAGAAGTCTTTAATGAAACGGCGATAATACCCAGCTAAACCAAGAAAAGAACGAATCTCGTGAACATTCTCAGGCTGCTTCCAATTCTAAATAGCTTCGACCTTAGAAGGGTCGACAGAAATGCCATCGGAAGATACAACATGGCCTAGGAATTTCACTTGCTTCTCCCAGAAATGACACTTAGAAAGTTTAGCCTTGAGTTGATGTCGGCGAAGAGTACTCAAGACAATTCTAAGATGTTGAACATGATCTTCCATGTATTTGGAATAGAACAAGATATCATCAATGAAAACAAGGACGAACTTGTCGAGATATTCCCGAAATACTCGATTCATAAGATCGACAAAATAGGCAAGGGCATTCGTCAATCTGAATGGCATGACGAGCCACTCATAAGAACCATATCGAGTGCGGAATGCCGTAAGGGGAACGCTATCTTCCGCGACTCGGAGCTGATGAAAACCCGTGGCTAGGTCAAGCTGAGAAAAGACCTTGGCACCACTCAACTGGTCGAACATATCATCGATACGCGGCAAGGGATATCGATTCTTGATAGTTAACTCGTTAAGCTTACGGTAATCGACGCATAGCCTAAGAGTACCATCAGATTTATTCACGAATACCACCGCAGCACCCCACGATGAAGAACTAGAACGAACAAAATTCTTAGCTTCAAGTTCGAGGAGTTGCTTTTTGAGTTCCTCATTTTCCCACATAGACATCCTCGTGGGTGGACGACTAATAGGATGAGCACCCGGAATAAGATCGATATGGAACTCAATAGCACGCCTAGGAGGCAAACCAGAAATAGGTTCGAAAACATCGAGAAAAACACAAACGACTGGAATACGAGAAACATTATCGCTAGCAACATCAGGGGAATCATGAGCAAATAAAGAAGCCATAGAATCAGCATCGGAATCACGAAGCGAAAAAGACAACAAATCTGGAGAATCAGGATGACGCAGAAAAAGAACTCGCTTCAAACAAAGAATCCTGGCATCATATCTAACTAGCCAGTCCATACCAAGAATCATGTCAAATCCAAGAAAAGAAATCATGTGCAGATTCGCACGAAAAGAAAAACCACAAATAGAAATCTCAACATCACTACACAATAAGCTAAGAGTAGTGGATCCTCCGATAGGATTAGAAATCCGCAAAGAAGAAAGTAGGAAAGAAACATCCATATGCAAGTCAACACAAGCTCTTTCTATACGAATGAGTGAGAAGCACCCGTATCGAAAAGCACTCTAATATAACGATCATGGAATAAAATAGAACCTTTAAGAATAGATGAGGATGTACCTTTCGGCTGAGAGGCATCACCAGAAGCAGATGCTACGTGAAGTTGTCCCTGACTAGGTCCTTTCCCCTTCTTGGGGCAAGACGCAACCAAATGTCCCTCTTTCTTGCAATGGAGGCAACGCTTTGGCTTAGGACAGTCTCTGACAGCATGATCAGGGGAACCACAGTTGAAGCAAGCAAAATACTTGGCTGAAGGAGCAGACTGAGGCTGAGAAGAAGAACCACCAAACTTCTTCTTCTTCTTCAAAGGAAAGGATTTAGGCTTGCCAAAAAACCTCTTCTTGTTCGGGTTGGCCCGAACACTATCATCAACATCACTATCCTTTTCCTTCTCGACCTCTTCAAGACTAAGGGCCGCATCAACAAGCTTTTCAAAAGAAAGCTCAAGACGAATCATAAGGGCTTTCTTCAAATACTTCTTCAGTCCAGAAACAAACATGAGATTCTTCTTGTGAGGAGTCGAAATATGCTCATGACCATACTTCGAAAGGCTCTCAAAAGAAGCAACATAATCAGAAACAGAAAGCTTTCCTTGCTTAAGGTCAAGGAAATGACGGGCTAGAACGGCTCTCTCAGATTCGGGAATAAACTTGAGTTGGAACCTCTCACGGAACTGGTCCCACTCAACAGAAGACTCATCAACCTCGGAAATCAGAAGATCATACCAATGAAGAGCTCGCTCTTGCAACATACTAGATGCTACAAGAACACGGTGACGAATAGAAATCTCCATGCGACCAAAGATACGCTCGCATGTACTGAGCCAGGCCTCGACCTCAATAACTGACTCAGTGCCTTTGAAGGGCTTGCCTCACAGATGAGTAAAGTCACTGCACATACGTGCAAAGGCAGACTTCTGAGGAGCAGAAGAAGAATCAGAAGTAGGAGGCTGAATGCTCCTAACAAGTTCAAGAATCTGATCGGTGGATAAATACACGCCCTCAGGACGAGAACCACTGGACGGTCCCGCCCCGGAGTGACGTCCTCTACCTCTTCCAGACATAACTGAAGAGATAAGATAGATAAGATTACACAGGGTAAATATATTGATAAGAAATTCGAATGCGAAAATTAAGGAATACTACGGAATATAATACATTCCAAGACGTATTCATTTCTATTCACCCCAAAGGAAACGAAAAGGAACACAAAAGACTTAAAGAAAAACAAGGGTAAGACAAAAATGAAACGGGATACGATTCATGGGATGTTACATGTAACAAGTATTATACTAAATGCATGGTATCTCGTATACTGTTCTGTATTTATTACATTTATTTCTGAAACGATGCTCTGATACCAAGCTGTGACGCCCCACCCCAAGCCCACGTTAGTAAAGGGAATTAACAAGTAATTTTGTCTACTAACGCAGAGAATAGGGCTGGATAGGAGCGACCGCCATAACATACAATAGCTATGGACTAAACATGTCAAAAATATGTCTATTTTTTTTCATTTACCTCATAAGTGGTTTGACATATATAGTACATAACCATCGCACATTATGAAGGCTAACTAAAACATTTCAGAAATAATGTAACAATATAGTGCGAAAACACAGTCATAGAACAGTAAACCCAGATCAGTCATATATATCCATATACATCACCATACATATCCATATAATACCATATACATATGTTGCTACAATGTAGCTAGTGCCAAAATATATACATCCCAAAATATACAAATAATACTAAGGCGGAAACCCAAAAAGGTTGATGAACAAGCCAACCTGCAGATAGATGTGTCCCAAAAAGATCAAGCTGAACCAAAAGATAAGCAATTCAACTAACCTGCAACTCGGTCTGACCCGAGTGAAAACACACGGGTCAGGCAACTAAACGTATCAGTAGATAAGGTACTCAAAAGTAATAGCTAGGGAAAAACATTCATCTTGTTGTTTCAAAAAAATGAAGATAAACGAAAAGTGCAATGTGATAATCAAGTGAATTGTCATCAGTGTACATGTTACACATAAGGAGGATGTTAATAAGTTAAATAAATCATCAATAAACAACCATAAAGTCATCAAATCTCATAAAATCATAAATCATCAATAAAATTCTGTTTTGCACGTGCTATTGTCTTCCACTAGTACTATACTTTGGTACCATACATCATTTTGATCGGGATCGGCCGCATCTATATCATTCGTGCTTACGTGCACGACTACGTAGCCTATAATTTTCCATCCATCCCTATCGGTGACGTCATAAGACTCGAGTAATAACATAATATGATTGGAATTTGATTATCAAACTGCAAATCCCAAGCTCTCGAAGTCTTTAGTACTAGTCTAGTAATCCATGTGTCACAACTTCACGAATAGTAACTAAAAAGGTGTTAATGCACGTCCCATATTTTTCTAAAGAAGGAAAAAAAAGGAAAAAAATTTAATGGTTTATAGAAGATTTGAGAATAAAGAATGCTTGTTTAAAAACCCTTAAAATGCTTAAAAACATTTATGATTTTAGCACAGAAAACATCAAAATATGGCAATGCAATTAAAGAAAAAGTTGTAGCTTAGTTTCTAAGCTTTCCGGAATGACTAAGATCATCAAATTCCGATCAGCGATCTAAAAATTTCGATCAATTTACTATAAGTCTTAAACAAGGCTTGTTGCATTTGTATATTGACAGGACTGAGATAAACATTCATAATTTCAGTCTAGTAAACATCAGAATCTGGCAATATGATTAAATAAAAAGTTTTAGCTTACGAATTGAGCTTTTCATAACATATAAGATTATCGAATTCGGCCCAAAAACGAAAAAGTTATGGCCGATTTTATTCCAGTGTCGAACACAGAGCAGAATTGGTTTTTGCTCTCGGGATGGCAGTAGGAAAAGAACGATTTTGACAAAGCTAGCTTCAGAACTAAAGGAAACTCAAAACATGAAAGTTGTAACCTACATTCTAAGGTTTCTAGAACATCCAAAATTTTGGAATTTCGATTTGAACCGCAAAAGTAATGCCAGAATTACTAAAAATTTAAAAGTTAAGCTTGGACTGATACATTTTCGGGAGAGTGACAAACATTGTCAATTTTAGCATAGCAAACATCAAAATTACTAAAAACTCAACAAATGAAAGTTGTAGCCAACGAAATAAGCTTTCCGAAACATCTAAGATTATTAAACTTGGATTAGAAACAGAAAAGTTATGCCAATTTTCGTTTCTGCTTCAAAATGGACAGAATTGAGAAAAATTCAAACAATAGGAATATTCAACTATATGCACAATATTTTGATTCTAGACGGAGCTAATTCACTTACGGTTTGCTGTAAGCATTTGCTTACCTATTGCAGGGAAGAAAAAAAAGATTCGAGCTTCGAGATGAATCTTTAGCGGGAAGAAGGTGCTCCGGCGGCTGTAAATGCTAAAAAGAGGACATGCAAGAGAAAAACAAAAAAAAACAATTATTCAATAAACAAAGAAATGGATTTCTTCATGAATTCGAGATAGCGGTGGATAGAGATTACCTTTTAGTGATTTTAGACCTGATTTCTCTATTGATTTCAGCTAGGACTGTTTAATTTGACAAAGTTTAACAAGAGGCCAAAGTTTTCTATTTTTAAGCTTCTGGAAAATTTTGAGGAGAAGGGTAAGATGAACGAAAGGAAAAAAATTATACGTACCAATTCCTAGAAGTATCTATTGGGCTGAGATAGGTACAACCCAAATACCCATTAGTACTACTCTAATTTGTGTTTATGTAATTATTTGCACTATCTACTTATGTACATATTTCACTCAATATTAATCCGATTTCTACAAACTTGGGTTTGTTGGAATTGTTATAACATCTAGATTACAAACAAAAGATTAAAACACAAGTTTATCACTTTTTATTATTTATTTTATTTAATTTAACCCAATTTTCATATATTTACAATATAAATTGTAAATTGGCATAATTGGCCAAATAAAATATATATAACATGTTCCAAAATATTAATACATGACTAAATCATCAATAAATATTTTATTTCACTCATTAATGTTATTTTTATCACATGGAATATATTTTTCACTTATTCTTGATAATAAAATAGAATACTAACAATAACTCTAAATTTTGCCAATACTAACATTTTACTCAAATATAATTTAACAATCATATTTGAAAATTCCCGAAATAAAACATAAATTTTATTCCGCTCAAGAATATCAATTATACATTCAGGATTTCATTTATTTATCACACTAGCTCAATTTAATCCAAATTCATTGTTTATTAAAATAAACAATATTATATCCTTATTAATTCAGTTAATTCCAGTATTAAATTATAATCATCATTATACTTTAACATTCATGGTAATCTCCAAAGCAGGGTTGTTACACTTGAGGTGGGGGAGGCGTACGGTCAAAGGTGGTAGTTCGAAGGACGTGAATACTAGAAGGGTCGAACGTGTAGGGGGGAGAGAAATGAAGTGACGTGGCGGTAGCATATTATTTTTATTTTATTTTCTTTTATTTTGATTTCAATTCGTAAAATATTCATAACTTTCTCCTACGAACTCCGTTTCACGCGAGATTTTTTTTACTAGGATCGTAATAAAATTCCAGATCTTTTGATGCTGGTTTGGACGGATTTGGAGACTGTCAATTTTTTGGGTTTAAATTGAATTTAAATTGAATTTAAATTCAAAAGGTGAGTGTTTTAACCCACTCACAACTTATAAAATTTCTTATGTTTATTAAATTGACTTAAGATATGAGTAGAAATTTATTTATGACTGTTTGGCGTGTTTTATTCATCTTCTCAGTTAAATCGCATTTATTTAATTTAACTGCTAATTAATTTTATTATTGCATATAATTTGACGGTTAAAATTTATTTATTTACACAAAAACTGCTAGTTAAACAGTTATTAAATTTATTATTGAATATAAACTGTTAGTTGTTACCTGTTATTTATTACCTGTTATATTTCATATGCTCTATATTGACGATTGGTTAAATTGATGATGATTGAAATAAATTGGTTGATGATTGATATTGGGTGAATGGATGATGTGTTCTATATTATATAAACTGCAAGTTATTATGCATTTTCATTTCATTCGGGTTTGCGGTTTGAAATGATATACAATCGCATTTTTTATTTTTAAATTGCGGATTGAAATGATAAATATTCGTATCACTTGACCATAGGATAGAAAATTATATACAGGAACCCCGGTATATATAAATTTATTTTTGAAATGATTTTTATGGTTTGGATATGATACGGTTTGATAAATATTAAATTGGGATATGATATAAATATATTTTATATATACATATATAGTTAAATTGTTGAATTTAAGCTATGCATAAATCTGTTAAATAAAAATGAATAAGTTGAAAAATGGAATCTGATAATTTATATTATATGATTAAGTATAGGTTTAAGATCTTGTATATATATATATAGAGTTTTAAATGATTCAAATCAATTAAGATTGAAAGATAAATTGGAAATTAAATAAGAATTGAGCTTATTTGTAATTTTAACTCCATAAGTTGAGGTTGACTTATTAAAATTGGAAATTTAAGGTATTATATTTATAACTAGATTTAGTGAATAATTTTAGTATAAATAAATGGAAGGAAATAATTAGTGTTAATAAATTTAGTTTATTTTAAATGGTTATGGATTGATCATGTAAATCTTTCAAACTAAATAATAGGAAAATGAATTGTTGATTTGAAATTCCCAACCTTAGTTTTGAAATTCGTTAAATACTCAAAGTTTGAGAATATTGAAATCGAAGTGTTTTATTCAAACTGAAAGTGAATCTAAAAGGTTTGGGTTTAGACTGAATTTAAAGTGAATAAAAATTTGTGTAGGTGTGGAAATTATTTGCTTTTAAAGAAATTTTAAATTCAACTGTTCTATTTTATATACCGTTGAATATCCAAACCATTTAAGTTTGATAGTTATGGTTTTAAAACTATGGATTTCGAAGTATTATGTTGAAAGTTAAAATTCAAATATTTGGTTTCTAGGTATTATAATTTTTAAAAGTGGCATGATTTTGGAAAAGAAATATATTTGAAATAAAATGATATCATATTTATTTGTGTTTTTAAAAGGAAATGATATCGTATTTATGGGTTTTAAAAATGGATAATTATAATCTGGTTTTGAAAGTATAATTATTTTTAAAATGACCGCGGTGTTATAATAACGTTTGGTTGTTGAAGAGACCGTGATCGGAAGTTGTCATACTCTCTGCCAACTCCGAAAACCACTTTAACAACCGTGTACGCGGTGAATATTCCAGAATGACGTAGGATGGTGGCGGTGTTTAATTTGAGGTAAATACGTGGACCCAACTCCCGTGAGTTGGCATAAGGTGGCTAAAACAAGAGCGATTCTCGGGCCAATGAGGTCGTTCCTCTGATCGGACGCACGCCTTCAATATTATACTCTGACTTTTGGATTTGGATTCGGTGGCCACTTTTATTTTGATTTGGGGGTGTTGTTCGAGGTGGGCGATAGCTGCGCACTGCGCGTTTCCACCAGCCCGGATGCGTAATTGGTATATCTACGCTGGCATTGCCTGGTTGTGCCGTGTCACCTACCATACCGAGCCTTTACTACAAGTTTCCATTTGTGTCGTACCTATGGAGTATCCTCTGGTAGCCTTCCGATCAGGAGGTATTATGGTACTGTATAGACTATTGGCATTATTTGTGTTAAGGGCTATATGGGTAACCCCTTAACGCTATTAAAACGTAAGTTTATTTTACAATTAGACGCTATTATAATAGCGCAATATACTACATAGTAAATAGTTTAACGGATCTTTAGGAGATGTAAATCCCGAGCATCTCTTGAGTTACTGCACGTGCTATTGTCTTCCACTAGTACTATACTTTGGTACCATACATCATTTTGATCGGGATCGGCCGCATCTATATCATTCGTGCTTACGTGCACGACTACATAGCCTATAATTTTCCATCCATCCCTATCGGTGACGTCATAAGACTCGAGTAATAACATAATATGATTGGAATTTGATTATCAAACTGCAAATCCCAAGCTCTCGAAGTCTTTAGTACTAGTCTAGTAATCCATGTGTCACAACTTCACGAATAGTAACTAAAAAGGTGTTAATGCACGTCCCATATTTTTCTAAAGAAGGAAAAAAAAGGAAAAAAAATTAATGGTTTATAGAAGATTTGAGAATAAAGAATGCTTGTTTAAAAACCCTTAAAACGCTTAAAAACATTTATGATTTTAGCACAGAAAACATCAAAATATGGCAATGCAATTAAAGAAAAAGTTGTAGCTTAGTTTCTAAGCTTTCCGGAATGACTAAGATCATCAAATTCCGATCAGCGATCTAAAAATTTCGATCAATTTACTATAAGTCTTAAACAAGGCTTGTTGCATATGTATATTGACAGGACTGAGATAAACATTCATAATTTCAGTCTAGTAAACATCAGAATCTGGCAATATGATTAAATAAAAAGTTGTAGCTTACGAATTGAGCTTTTCATAACATATAAGATTATCGAATTCGGCCCAAAAACGAAAAAGTTATGGCCGATTTTATTCCATTGTCGAACACAGAGAAGAATTGGTTTTTGCTCTCGGGATGGCAGTAGGAAAAGAACGATTTTGACAAAGCTAGCTTCAGAACTAAAGGAAACTCAAAACATGAAAGTTGTAACCTACATTCTAAGGTTTCTAGAACATCCAAAATTTTGGAATTTCGATTTGAACCGCAAAAGTAATGCCAGAATTACTAAAAATTTAAAAGTTAAGCTTGGACTGATACATTTTCGGGAGAGTGACAAACATTGTCAATTTTAGCATAGCAAACATCAAAATTACTAAAAACTCAACAAATGAAAGTTGTAGCCAACGAAATAAGCTTTCCGAAACATCTAAGATTATAAAATTTGGATTAGAAACAGAAAAGTTATGCCAATTTTCGTTTCTCCTTCAAAATGGACAGAATTTAGAAAAATTCAAACAATAGGAATATTCAACTATATGCACAATATTTTGATTCTAGACGGAGCTAATTCACTTACGGTTTGCTGCAAGCATTTTCTTACCTATTGCAGCGAAGAAAAAAAAGATTCGAGCTTCGAGATGGAGCTTTAGCGGGAAGAAGGTGCTCCGGCGGCTGTAAATGCTAAAAAGAGGACATGCAAGAGAAAAACAAAAAAAAAACAATTATTCAATAAACAAAGAAATGGATTTCTTCATGAATTCGAGATAGCGATGGATAGAGATTACCTTTTAGTGATTTTAGACCTGATTTCTTTATTGATTTCAGCTAGGACTGTTTAATTTGACAAAGATTTAACAAGAGGCCAAAGTTTTCTATTTTTAAGCTTCTGGAAAATTTTGAGGAGAAGGGTAAGATGAACGAAAGGAAAAAAAATTATACGTACCAATTCCTGGAAGTATCTATTGGGCTGAGATAGGTACAACCCAAATACCCATTAGTACTACTCTAATTTATGTGTTTATGTAATTATTTGCACTATCTACTTATGTACATATTTCACTCAATATTAATCCGATTTCTACAAACTTGAGTTCGTTGGAATTATTACAACATCTAGATTCCAAATAAAAGATTAAAACACAAGTTTATCACTTTTTATTATTTATTTTATTTAATTTAACCCAATTTTCATATATTTACAATATAAATTGTAAATTGGCATTATTGGCCAAATAAAATATATAGCATGTTCCAAAATATTAATACATGACTAAATCATCAATAAATATTTTATTTCACTCATTAATGTTATTTTTATCACATGGAATATATTTTTCACTTATTCTTGATAATAAAATAGCAATACTAACAATAACTCTAAATTTTGCCAATACTAACATTTTACTCAAATATAATTTAATAATCATATTTGAAAATTCCCGAAATAAAACATAAATTTTATTCCGCTCAAGAATATCAATTATACATTCAGGATTTCATTTATTTATCACACTAGCTCAATTTAATCCAAATTCATTGTTTATTAAAATAAAAAATATTATATCCTTATTAATTCAGTTAATTCCAATATTAAATTATAATCATCATTATAATTTAATATTCATGGTAATCTCCAAAGCAGGGTTGTTACAGACTCCCCCCTTAGTAAAATTGCGTCCGCGCAATTCCTAAGGGAAAAATTCTATAACAGCTCATTGAATCAAACAAAAGAAGTAAGCAAGGCTCGAGATAAAAGATTTCTCACCATTCTCAAACGAAGAAAGGAAATCCGAAAATGAACGCTCAACAGATTCTCTGGTTTCCCAAGTGCATTCATTGGGATTCTCCGACCATTGAATCTTGACAAGAGGAACTTCCTTGCTTCAAAGGCTTTTCACCTCCGAACCAAGAAATCGAATAGGCCGCTGAACGGTTGATAAGCTAGGTGAGATCTCAAAATCATGCTGCTCCGAAGGTTCAATAATAAAATCAGAATCTCGAAGGCACTTCCTAAGCTGAGAGACATGGAAGACGGCATGAATACCCAATAAATAAGATGGAAGAGATAATCTATAAGCAACGGGACCGATACGCTCAATAATCGGAAACGGTCCTATAAAGCGAGGAGCCAATTTCCCTGTAGAGCTAAAGCACATCACTCCCTTCATCGGGGAAACACGGAAAAAGACAAGATCACCGACAGCGAATTCGAGAGGCTCCCTACGGTTATCCACGTAGGATTTCTGACGATCCTGGGCCTCTTTCATTCTCTGTCTAATAAGAAAGATCTTCTCCGAAGAATCACGAACCGAATCCGGTCCAAGAATAAGCTTCTCACCGGATTCTAACCAACATGATGGAGAACGACATGGTCTACCATAAAGAGCCTCAAACGGCGCCATGCCAATGCTAGACTGAAAGCTATTATTATAGGAGAATTCAACCAAAGGAATATGATCCTCCCATGAACCATCAAAATCAAGAATGCTAGCATGAAGAAGATCTTCAAGAATTTGATTCACCCTCTCAGTCTGTCCATCAGACTGAGGATGACAAGCTGTCGAAAGATTAAGCTTTGTGCCCAAAGCTTGCTGAAAACTAGTCCAAAAATGACTAGTGAATAAAGGATCATGGTCACAAACAATCGAAGAAGGTACACCATGCAACCACACTATTTCCTTTATATATAGTTTAGCCAAGAAAGGAGCACCACGAGTAGATTTGATGGGAATGAAATGAGCAGACTTCGTAAGACGATCAACAACAACCCATATGCTAGAATGACCCGACCTAGAACGAGGTAGGCTGTCAACAAAATCCATCGAAACTTGATCCCACTTCCACAGTGGAATCTCAAGAGGCTGAAGGAGACCAGATGGACGTTGGTGTTCAGCTTTAACAAGCTGACAAGTCATGTAATTTCTTACATAACTTGCGACATCACGCTTCATGCCTTCCCAATAGTAAAGACGACGCATATCCGCATACATCTTACTACTACCTGGATGAATAGTATACTTAGAACGGTGACAATCATCAACTATGTCCCGCCTAAGTGCTGAATCAGAAGGCACAACAATACGGTTACCCAAACGAAGGCAACCTCGAGAATCAATCGAATAATCCCGCAATTCCTCATCACGGGACTCAGATGAGCAAGACTGAATGAGACGTATAATACTATCATCACATCTCTGAGCCTCTGAAATACGATCCAAGAGAGATGGACAAGCATCCAAACTAAACAACAAAGCAGGTGCATTAGGAGATGAAGCTCGATCGAAGATATCACAACAAAATAGAGTAGATAAAACATTCCACTCGGCTAACATCATAGCAACCATAGCCGAATGCTTGCGACTAAGCGCATCAGCAACTCGATTACCCTTTCCAGGGGTATACTCAATCTCGAAATCATATGAGGCGAGGAATTCCAACCATCGCTATTGCCTCATATTCAAATCCTTCTTCGAAAAGAGATATCGAAGAGACTTATGATCAGTATAAAGGATGAAGTGCTCTCCAAGCAAATAATGGCGCCAAAGGTTCAAAGCCAAGACAATGGTTGCAAGCTCAAGATCATGAGTAGCATACCGAACCTCATTCGGACGCAACTGCCTAGAAGCATAGTCATTTACTCGGTCCTTCTGCATAAGAACTGCACCAAGACTGGCATCGGTGTAAACAATAAGATATTGATTCCTATGAGGAACCACAAGAATAGGAGCATCAGTGAGAAGCTCTTTCAATCGCTGGAAAGAAGCCTCACACTCATCGGACCAAATAAATCGAACGCCTTTCCTCGTAAGGCTAGTCAAAGGAAGCACGATGCGAGAGAAGTCTTTAATGAAACGGCGATAATACCCAGCTAAACCAAGAAAAGAACGAATCTCGTGAACATTCTCAGGCTGCTTCCAATTCTAAATAGCTTCGACCTTAGAAGGGTCGACAGAAATGCCATCGGAAGATACAACATGGCCTAGGAATTTCACTTGCTTCTCCCAGAAATGACACTTAGAAAGTTTAGCCTTGAGTTGATGTCGGCGAAGAGTACTCAAGACAATTCTAAGATGTTGAACATGATCTTCCATGTATTTGGAATAGAACAAGATATCATCAATGAAAACAAGGACGAACTTGTCGAGATATTCCCGAAATACTCGATTCATAAGATCGACAAAATAGGCAAGGGCATTCGTCAATCTGAATGGCATGACGAGCCACTCATAAGAACCATATCGAGTGCGGAATGCCGTAAGGGGAACGCTATCTTCCGCGACTCGGAGCTGATGAATACCCGTGGCTAGGTCAAGCTGAGAAAAGACCTTGGCACCACTCAACTGGTCGAACATATCATCGATACGCGACAAGGGATATCGATTCTTGATAGTTAACTCGTTAAGCTTACGGTAATCGACGCATAGCCTAAGAGTACCATCAGATTTATTCACGAATACCACCGCAGCACCCCACGATGAAGAACTAGAACGAACAAAATTCTTAGCTTCAAGTTCGAGGAGTTGCTTTTTGAGTTCCTCATTTTCCCACATAGACATCCTCGTGGGTGGACGACTAATAGGATGAGCACCCGGAATAAGATCGATATGGAACTCAATAGCACGCCTAGGAGGCAAACCAGAAATAGGTTCGAAAACATCGAGAAAAACACAAACGACTGGAATACGAGAAACATTATCGCTAGCAACATCAGGGGAATCATGAGCAAATAAAGAAGCCATAGAATCAGCATCGGAATCACGAAGCGAAAAAGACAACAAATCTGGAGAATCAGGATGACGCAGAAAAAGAACTCGCTTCAAACAAAGAATCCTGGCATCATATCTAACTAGCCAGTCCATACCAAGAATCATGTCAAATCCAAGAAAAGAAATCATGTGCAGATTCGCACGAAAAGAAAAACCACAAATAGAAATCTCAACATCACTACACAATAAGCTAAGAGTAGTGGATCCTCCGATAGGATTAGAAATCCGCAAAGAAGAAAGTAGGAAAGAAACATCCATATGCAAGTCAACAACAAGCTCTTTCTATACGAATGAGTGAGAAGCACCCGTATCGAAAAGCACTCTAATATAACGATCATGGAATAAAATAGAACCTTTAAGAATAGATGAGGATGTACCTTTCGGCTGAGAGGCATCACCAGAAGCAGATGCTACGTGAAGTTGTCCCTGACTAGGTCCTTTCCCCTTCTTGGGGCAAGACGCAACCAAATGTCGCTCTTTCTTGCAATGGAGGCAACGCTTTGGCTTAGGACAGTCTCTGACAGCATGATCAGGGGAACCACAGTTGAAGCAAGCAAAATACTTGGCTGAAGGAGCAGACTGAGGCTGAGAAGAAGAACCACCAAACTTCTTCTTCTTCTTCAAAGGAAAGGATTTAGGCTTGCCAAAGAACCTCTTCATGTTCGGGTTGGCCCGAACACTATCATCAACATCACTATCCTTTTCCTTCTCGACCTCTTCAAGACTAAGGGCCGCATCAACAAGCTTTTCAAAAGAAAGCTCAAGACGAATCATAAGGGCTTTCTTCAAATACTTCTTCAGTCCAGAAACAAACATGAGATTCTTCTTGTGAGGAGTCGAAATATGCTCATGACCATACTTCGAAAGGCTCTCAAAAGAAGCAACATAATCAGAAACAGAAAGCTTTCCTTGCTTAAGGTCAAGGAAATGACGGGCTAGAACGGCTCTCTCAGATTCGGGAATAAACTTGAGTTGGAACCTCTCACGGAACTGGTCCCACTCAACAGAAGACTCATCAACCTCGGAAATCAGAAGATCATACCAATGAAGAGCTCGCTCTTGCAACATACTAGATGCTACAAGAACACGGTGACGAATAGAAATCTCCATGCGACCAAAGATACGCTCACATGTACTGAGCCAGGCCTCGACCTCAATAACTGACTCAGTGCCTTTGAAGGGCTTGCCTCACAGATGAGTAAAGTCACTGCACATACGTGCAAAGGCAGACTTCTGAGGAGCAGAAGAAGAATCAGAAGTAGGAGGCTGAATGCTCCTAACAAGTTCAAGAATCTGATCGGTGGATAAATACACGCCCTCAGGACGAGAACCACTGGACGGTCCCGCCCCGGAGTGACGTCCTCTACCTCTTCCAGACATAACTGAAGAGATAAGATAGATAAGATTACACAGGGTAAATATATTGATAAGAAATTCGAATGCGAAAATTAAGGAATACTACGGAATATAATACATTCCAAGACGTATTCATTTCTATTCACCCCAAAGGAAACGAAAAGGAACACAAAAGACTTAAAGAAAAACAAGGGTAAGACAAAAATGAAACGGGATACGATTCATGGGATGTTACATGTAACAAGTATTATACTAAATGCTTGGTATCTCGTATACTGTTCTGTATTTATTACATTTATTTCTGAAACGATGCTCTGATACCAAGCTGTGACGCCCCACCCCAAGCCCACGTTAGTAAAGGGAATTAACAAGTAATTTTGTCTACTAACGCAGAGAATAGGGCTGGATAGGAGCGACCGCCATAACATACAATAGCTATGGACTAAACATGTCAAAAATATGTCTATTTTTTTTCATTTACCTCATAAGTGGTTTGACATATATAGTACATAACCATCGCACATTATGAAGGCTAACTAAAACATTTCAGAAATAATGTAACAATATAGTGCGAAAACACAGTCATAGAACAGTAAACCCAGATCAGTCATATATATCCATATACATCACCATACATATCCATATAATACCATATACATATGTTGCTACAATGTAGCTAGTGCCAAAATATATACATCCCAAAATATACAAATAATACTAAGGCGGAAACCCAAAAAGGTTGATGAACAAGCCAACCTGCAGATAGATGTGTCCCAAAAAGATCAAGCTGAACCAAAAGATAAGCAATTCAACTAACCTGCAACTCGGTCTGACCCGAGTGAAAACACACGGGTCAGGCAACTAAACGTATCAGTAGATAAGGTACTCAAAAGTAATAGCTAGGGAAAAACATTCATCTTGTTGTTTCAAAAAAATGAAGATAAACGAAAAGTGCAATGTGATAATCAAGTGAATTGTCATCAGTGTACATGTTACACATAAGGAGGATGTTAATAAGTTAAATAAATCATCAATAAACAACCATAAAGTCATCAAATCTCATAAAATCATAAATCATCAATAAAATTCTGTTTTGCACGTGCTATTGTCTTCCACTAGTACTATACTTTGGTACCATACATCATTTTGATCGGGATCGGCCGCATCTATATCATTCGTGCTTACGTGCACGACTACGTAGCCTATAATTTTCCATCCATCCCTATCGGTGACGTCATAAGACTCGAGTAATAACATAATATGATTGGAATTTGATTATCAAACTGCAAATCCCAAGCTCTCGAAGTCTTTAGTACTAGTCTAGTAATCCATGTGTCACAACTTCACGAATAGTAACTAAAAAGGTGTTAATGCACGTCCCATATTTTTCTAAAGAAGGAAAAAAAAGGAAAAAAATTTAATGGTTTATAGAAGATTTGAGAATAAAGAATGCTTGTTTAAAAACCCTTAAAATGCTTAAAAACATTTATGATTTTAGCACAGAAAACATCAAAATATGGCAATGCAATTAAATAAAAAGTTGTAGCTTAGTTTCTAAGCTTTCCGGAATGACTAAGATCATCAAATTCCGATCAGCGATCTAAAAATTTCGATCAATTTACTATAAGTCTTAAACAAGGCTTGTTGCATATGTATATTGACAGGACTGAGATAAACATTCATAATTTCAGTCTAGTAAACATCAGAATCTGGCAATATGATTAAATAAAAAGTTGTAGCTTACGAATTGAGCTTTTCATAACATATAAGATTATCGAATTCGGCCCAAAAACGAAAAAGTTATGGCCGATTTTATTCCAGTGTCAAACACAGAGCAGAATTGGTTTTTGCTCTCGGGATGGCAGTAGGAAAAGAACGATTTTGACAAAGCTAGCTTCAGAACTAAAGGAAACTCAAAACATGAAAGTTGTAACCTACATTCTAAGGTTTCTAGAACATCCAAAATTTTGGAATTTCGATTTGAACCGCAAAAGTAATGCCAGAATTACTAAAAATTTAAAAGTTAAGCTTGGACTGATACATTTTCGGGAGAGTGACAAACATTGTCAATTTTAGCATAGCAAACATCAAAATTACTAAAAACTCAACAAATGAAAGTTGTAGCCAACGAAATAAGCTTTCCGAAACATCTAAGATTATTAAACTTGGATTAGAAACAAAAAAGTTATGCCAATTTTCGTTTCTGCTTCAAAATGGACAGAATTGAGAAAAATTCAAACAATAGGAATATTCAACTATATGCACAATATTTTGATTCTAGACGGAGCTAATTCACTTACGGTTTGCTGTAAGCATTTGCTTACCTATTGCAGGGAAGAAAAAAAAGATTCGAGCTTCGAGATGAATCTTTAGCGGGAAGAAGGTGCTCCGGCGGCTGTAAATGCTAAAAAGAGGACATGCAAGAGAAAAACAAAAAAAACAATTATTCAATAAACAAAGAAATGGATTTCTTCATGAATTCGAGATAGCGGTGGATAGAGATTACCTTTTAGTAATTTTAGACCTGATTTCTCTATTGATTTCAGCTAGGACTGTTTAATTTGACAAAGTTTAACAAGAGGCCAAAGTTTTCTATTTTTAAGCTTCTGGAAAATTTTGAGGAGAAGGGTAAGATGAACGAAAGGAAAAAAATTATACGTACCAATTCCTAGAAGTATCTATTGGGCTAAGATAGGTACAACCCAAATACCCATTAGTACTACTCTAATTTGTGTTTATGTAATTATTTGCACTATCTACTTATGTACATATTTCACTCAATATTAATCCGATTTCTACAAACTTGGGTTTGTTGGAATTGTTATAACATCTAGATTACAAACAAAAGATTAAAACACAAGTTTATCACTTTTTATTATTTATTTTATTTAATTTAACCCAATTTTCATATATTTACAATATAAATTGTAAATTGGCATAATTGGCCAAATAAAATATATATAGCATGTTCCAAAATATTAATACATGACTAAATCATCAATAAATATTTTATTTCACTCATTAATGTTATTTTTATCACATGGAATATATTTTTCACTTATTCTTGATAATAAAATAGAATACTAACAATAACTCTAAATTTTGCCAATACTAACATTTTACTCAAATATAATTTAACAATCATATTTGAAAATTCCCGAAATAAAACATAAATTTTATTCCGCTCAAGAATATCAATTATACATTCAGGATTTCATTTATTTATCACACTAGCTCAATTTAATCCAAATTCATTGTTTATTAAAATAAACAATATTATATCCTTATTAATTCAGTTAATTCCAGTATTAAATTATAATCATCATTATACTTTAACATTCATGGTAATCTCCAAAGCAGGGTTGTTACACTTGAGGTGGGGGAGGCGTACGGTCAAAGGTGGTAGTTCGAAGGACGTGAATACTAGAAGGGTCGAACGTGTAGGGGGGAGAGAAATGAAGTGACGTGGCGGTAGCATATTATTTTTATTTTATTTTCTTTTATTTTGATTTCAATTCGTAAAATATTCATAACTTTCTCCTACGAACTCCGTTTCACGCGAGATTTTTTTTTACTAGGATCGTAATAAAATTCCAGATCTTTTGACGCTGGTTTGGACGGATTTGGAGACTGTCAATTTTTTGGGTTTAAATTGAATTTAAATTGAATTTAAATTCAAAAGGTGAGTGTTTTAACCCACTCACAACTTATAAAATTTCTTATGTTTATTAAATTGACTTAAGATATGAGTAGAAATTTATTTATGACTGTTTGGCGTGTTTTATTCATCTTCTCAGTTAAATCGCATTTATTTAATTTAACTGCTAATTAATTTTATTATTGCATATAATTTGACGGTTAAAATTTATTTATTTACACAAAAACTGCTAGTTAAACAGTTATTAAATTTATTATTGAATATAAACTGTTAGTTGTTACCTGTTATTTATTACCTGTTATATTTCATATGCTCTATATTGACGATTGGTTAAATTGATGATGATTGAAATAAATTGGTTGATGATTGATATTGGGTGAATGGATGATGTGTTATATATTATATAAACTGCAAGTTATTATGCATTTTCATTTCATTCGGGTTTGCGGTTTGAAATGATATACAATCGCATTTTTTATTTTTAAATTGCGGATTGAAATGATAAATATTCGTATCACTTGACCATAGGATAGAAAATTATATACAGGAACCCCGGTATATATAAATTTATTTTTGAAATGATTTTTATGGTTTGGATATGATACGGTTTGATAAATATTAAATTGGGATATGATATAAATATATTTTATATATACATATATAGTTAAATTGTTGAATTTAAGCTATGCATAAATCTGTTAAATAAAAATGAATAAGTTGAAAAATGGAATCTGATAATTTATATTATATGATTAAGTATAGGTTTAAGATCTTGTATATATATATATAGAGTTTTAAATGATTCAAATCAATTAAGATTGAAAGATAAATTGGAAATTAAATAAGAATTGAGCTTATTTGTAATTTTAACTCCATAAGTTGAGGTTGACTTATTAAAATTGGAAATTTAAGGTATTATATTTATAACTAGATTTAGTGAATAATTTTAGTATAAATAAATGGAAGGAAATAATTAGTGTTAATAAATTTAGTTTATTTTAAATGGTTATGGATTGATCATGTAAATCTTTCAAACTAAATAATAGGAAAATGAATTGTTGATTTGAAATTCCCAACCTTAGTTTTGAAATTCGTTAAATACTCAAAGTTTGAGAATATTGAAATCGAAGTGTTTTATTCAAACTGAAAGTGAATCTAAAAGGTTTGGGTTTAGACTGAATTTAAAGTGAATAAAAATTTGTGTAGGTGTGGAAATTATTTGCTTTTAAAGAAATTTTAAATTCAACTGTTCTATTTTATATACCGTTGAATATCCAAACCATTTAAGTTTGATAGTTATGGTTTTAAAACTATGGATTTCGAAGTATTATGTTGAAAGTTAAAATTCAAATATTTGGTTTCTAGGTATTATAATTTTTAAAAGTGGCATGATTTTGGAAAAGAAATATATTTGAAGTAAAATGATATCATATTTATTTGTGTTTTTAAAAGGAAATGATATCGTATTTATGGGTTTTAAAAATGGATAATTATAATCTGGTTTTGAAAGTATAATTATTTTTAAAATGACCGCGGTGTTATAATAACGTTTGGTTGTTGAAGAGACCGTGATCGGAAGTTGTCATACTCTCTGCCAACTCCGAAAACCACTTTAACAACCGTGTACGCGGTGAATATTCCAGAATGACGTAGGATGGTGGCGGTGTTTAATTTGAGGTAAATACGTGGACCCAACTCCCGTGAGTTGGCATAAGGTGGCTAAAACAAGAGCGATTCTCGGGCCAATGAGGTCGTTCCTCTGATCGGACGCACGCCTTCAATATTATACTCTGACTTTTGGATTTGGATTCGGTGGCCACTTTTATTTTGATTTGGGGGTGTTGTTCGAGGTGGGCGATAGCTGCGCGCTGCGCGTTTCCACCAGCCCGGATGCGTAATTGGTATATCTACCCTGGCATTGCCTGGTTGTGCCGTGTCACCTACCATACCGAGCCTTTACTACAAGTTTCCATTTGTGTCGTACCTATGGAGTATCCTCTGGTAGCCTTCCGATCAGGAGGTATTATGGTACTGTATAGACTATTGGCATTATTTGTGTTAAGGGCTATATGGGTAACCCCTTAACGCTATTAAAACGTAAGTTTATTTTACAATTAGACACTATTATAATAGCGCAATATACTACATAGTAAATAGTTTAACGGATCTTTAGGAGATGTAAATCCCGAGCATCTCTTGAGTTACTGCACTCATATTATTTCTGTTTATTTAACTTACATAAGATCTTTTAGTTCTGACTCGAGTGTTTTTGTCTTTTCAAACTCGCTCGGGTCAGTCCAAGCGTTTCAGGATCGAAGACTTTAGATCTGGAGGACGAAGACGGAGATTTCTACTATTATTATTAATTATATTCCACTACACTATTTAATTCCGCTGCATTGATTATGATTGGTATGTGAACTCTGATATTTATTGTATAAAGAAGAATCAAAAGTTTGTAAATAGTTTATGAACTTTACATTTATTATTATATTTTATCCTTCCGATGTGAGATTCTATTTTGTTTTTCCTTTTCCTGTTTTTCCTTAATTACCCCATAACAATCCGCCATTCCGTATGGTTTGAATTGGCACATGTGTCGACTTAAAGAGTGCGAAAAGGCGGGACGTTACAAGTAATACATAACATATAAATGATTTTTACAGAAGAAATTTTTTAATATACTGTGACGACCCCACCGTTTTGCCCAGTTTAGCAAAGAACATTACAAGTAATGTCGTCTGCTAATCCGGAGAATACGGTTGGTTAAGGGCAATCGATTGTGAATATATCTTTATACTAACAATGACACATCTTATTTACCTTCTTGAGGATCTGAACTGAAATTTAGATGTGTACAATATTAATACAAAGTAATAAACACACCGATTGAAAATATTTAGAATAGTATATAATATATATAAATCGGTATCAGAGTCACAGATCACGGTGGAATAATATACATCATTATACACATAATAGAACGCGAGTCTACAAAATATCAGTACTAGACCCACATAAATGTATACACCATATTTAAAATCTTGTATCAGGTACAAGGTCACTGCTATATAATATAAATGACATAAATTCCTAACTATCAATATATACATATACGAAGTGTAATAAAACTATCAAAATAGTCTACGTCAATGCTAGCCTAAAATCTAAAGGTCAATGGATCCCTGTACCTGTAAAGTCTCGACCTGACACGAGTATTAAGATAATAAACGGGTCAGACTATATCTAAATAAAAGGTGAGATACAATATCATAACTTTATGACTTAAAATAATAAGCCATATAAAATATGCCAAATAAATAATTATAATAAGGCATATTAATTAAATTTACCACTTTATAAATCTATAAACGACGGCTTTAAAATAAGTCATTTCCAAAATATACCTAAAACCCAAAAATCCAGCAAAGGCATATCAAACCAATATTCACAAATCTCACAATTTTTGACTTAACAATAACCAAATAAGTCTTAAATAAAATATGCCTGAAACAAATACTCAAATACGGCATATCTAATAATTCACCATTTCATAAATACATATCAAGTCTAAATAGGCCATCATCTCAAAATATGGTGATAACAAATTCAAAATTCCCCATAGCCATAAAGGATACAGGATATTCATACTAAAAATCTCTGAAGAAATAATCATCAATAATGAAACAATAATTGTAGTCGTCTATCAGTTTAATACAGTGACACGAAACCTTCCGAAAGAGAACCGCTACATAGGAAGGAAGCCTTCTGAAAGAGACTGCAGGTTAGGGACAACACTCAAAGAAAAGAGCAGCCGAGTTCCTAATCTGTCCTATGCAAATTTACCTTCCAAAAGAGGTAAACATTGTCTAACTGTATAAAACAAAATAAACTGTTAGGTTGTAGTATCTATAGACTACGATGCATGTAAAAATCTACCTTTCGAAAGAGACAACCGTATTTACACCACAACAAATCTTCTGATAGAGATCTTCCTACCCAAATCTAAAAAAGTATCGAATCTTAGATCGATGAAAAATGAATTATCTTCTCTCGGGGATCTATCGGTCTGAAATCTGAACACCCTAAGATAATACAGCTCTAAGTGTTAATTACTGTCACTCCAGTAACTTCAAGAATTTAGCTACCCATACCAAAAAGTAAATTCGAGTTTTACTAAAAGCTAGTAATTTCCACTCAAACTCTATTTAACAAATTATAATAATAATCAAAAGAATTGTACAAAGTGTCCCATACCACCCGACGATTAAATCATTTATTTAAATTCTTTATTCCATAGAAAATCGTGAAATTTAATTCAAGCTTGTTCATCTATATTTTTAAAAGATAAGAGTTGAAAGATTTCTAATTAAAAAGAATGGAACTTCTTATCTAAAATTAGAAATCAAACTTGTACGGTTATAAACAATAACTTTCTTTGTTTTAAAATCTATATAGATATGTATAGTTACTTTTCTTTTAAAATTTATATAAATATATATGCTTTCGTAAAGCAACATCAACGTTAAAATTTTACTTTCAATCCTTTTTAAAACAAACTCTTTATATACATAATAAAATATGTATTTTCTTTAAACTAATTCATCAAAAGAGTTTGAAAATTTAATAACCAATTGCTACAAATAATCAGAATGTGGCATAGTCTAAACAAGCTCTATAATTCGCAAAACAACAATTAAATAGTAAAACAAATTTACAACTAGGAAATGGGCAAAACTGTCCATTTTTTTTCACCGATCGACTTTTAATGGTTCAGGAAAAATGTAAACCAATCTAAAGATGATATCAGGTCCTATAGACATCAATACACAAGCAAAACATATCCAGGTGCCTAATGTTGCTATGCAACAATTTTATCACAAAAACCCAACTACATATAATCAGTTTTCCAACCAACTTGGTAATAAAATCAAACCATACTTAATTTAAAGCATCTCTATTCATAGATATAGAAATTGTGAGTGTTCAACTCACCTTGACTGATTGCAACCCAAAGCTTCATTAAAAAGGTTCAACCTACCTCTACGTTCGCTACACACAGTCGGAGCCTTCCAAACATGCCTTCACCATCCCTAAACCGCCTCTAACGTTGCCCTGTCAAACCCGAGTTCAAGCCCAGGTCGCCGTTGTTTTCACGTTCACATGCCCTCCTCACAATCGCACGCCCTCTCAGTTTGTCGCTTCCATGTCATCACACCTTCAACTAAGACTACAAACCCTAATCGATACAGGAGTTGAAGTTCGCATTGACCAAAACTGCGAAGCTCACGCTCCTCTAATTTCCTTCGACCTCCTACCATGGGAGCGACTTTTCCCTCCACCGGCGATCGACAACTAGCCGATCCAAATCGCATTCGAGCATGCATTTTTTTCGAATTAGGCTATATGATTTTAGGGAGGAGAATATGGGCTTCAGGATTTGTGATGACCCACATTTCGGAGGGTTTAAATTGACAATAATTCACCCCTGTCTAACATAAACAATCCAAATTATAGATAATCAATGGGGTTAATTAAGCAAAAATAAGAAGAGAAGAAGAATCAAAAACAGAATCTCACAGCAGAACGACAAAATATAATAATCAAACAAATAGTTCATGAAGGTGTTTATATAATACACTTGATTATAATCTATACAACATTTATCAGAGTTATAAATACATCAAGAATAAAATAAAGTTATGCAGCAGACAACATGACGCAGGACTAATAATAATATACCAAAATCTTCATCTTTGTCCTCCAGAGTAAATCTTCAATAAGCTAAAAAACTCAGGACTGACCCGAGCATAATGAAAAGACAAAATATTCGAGTCAGGACTAAAATACCCTTATGTAAGTCAAATCAATATGGAATATAACATGAGTGTCATGGCATCAGAGATGCTTACGGGTTTTCACATCTCATATCCAGTGTATAACATGCATGCAATAACTCAAGATATGTTACAGGATTTTCCATCTCTTAAGGATCCGTCAAAATATTTATATGTATTAGAATACGCTACATATATAATCTCTAATCAATAAAAATAAATATTTTTCTTAGCGTTAAGGCTTTACATTGACCCCGCTTAACGTGTTTTTAAGCATTGTCGTATAGTTTGCATATAAAACACCAGCTAAACTGTCGGTGGACAGGGATGCGCCGTGATACGACAACACTAAATCAAAATCGTATGGGTCTTGTTAAGGGATAAAAGTATGACATGGCGCATGCGGCAATGCCTAAGGTAGTATACTACCCGTTTAGCCTTCCCAACTGATGGTAATGCATCATAGTCATGATCGCCCACCGTGCCCAATACTCCTATAATCCGGAGGGTGCGCACCAATCAATCACAATGCTAATGATGGTAATACGATGAAGTGTGCTAGCTCGGGGTAGCTAGCCCCCTTGGCCGGTATGAATTCTGTTTTAGTCATTTCAAATTGGCACAAGTGAAGGCTAATTCAACATCTTTCTCTTTCTTCAAATCCAACAAATGATGCCAAATCCAACCACTTCTTCTAGAGTCTCCTCCACGTACACAGTTGTCAAAGTGGTTTCGGTATCAATGGAGAGTATGCCCATATCCGGCTCCAGTATCTTTAACAACCAAACGCCGTTTAACACACTAGTTGGTACTTTTACTTTTCAAAAATAGTTCATACTTGATATCAAAATGTCATATTCATCTCAAAGTCCAATCCATTTCAAGATCATCATATTTACTAAAATTATACTAATCCAGTTCAAAATCATGTTCCTCGTAATATCTCGATTTCGATTCCAAAATTGTATCGAATTTCGATTTAGGTTGTAACTTCATTCTACCCAATCCATTCTTAAATCAATGATTTAGAACATTCCACTCCTGACCAGCTTGAATTTCTTTTCAAAAATAGTTTGAATAGTTTACGATAGTTTAAATAATTAAAATAGTTAAAATTAGTTTAAATGGTGAAATTAGTTTAATATAAAATAGTTCGAGTATTAAAATGGGTAAATAATTTGGAAAATCAAAATAATTTCAGTATTTTAAAGAATATAGATTTAAAACAATTAATACTAAAATAATTTATTTTACAATAGTTTCAAAGTCAAACTGATTCAATTTCCAAACCTCCTTAATTCAAATCAATTTTCCCTTTCGATTCAAATTTGATTAAATTCTGATTTTAGTTCTTCGATTCCAATTTATTCTAATTCAATTACGATTTCGATTTCAATCAATTTAAAATTCCAAATCGATTTCCATTTCAATTTCGACAATTTGATTCAATTCCAAACTAAAACCATTTCAATTCAATTCTTAATTTTAAAGCATTTTAATTTACATCAGTTCCTTGTTCGATTTTCAGAATATCGATTTTAAACACTTAATCGAATTTACCTTCAATATTCAATTTAAAATATAATTTTCAAATAAAATTTAATTCCAATCTCAATTCCAAAATATCGCTTTATAACACTTTTATTTGGTAATAATCCAAAATCCGAATAAAATCCAATTTTTTAAAAACAAATTAATTTATGAATTTCAATCGTATTCTGATTTTAACTTCAAAAACTCAACTTTAATTATTTAACAATTTATTTTAACCAAAATTTACTTCAACGTTTCGAACTCGAATTCGAGATTAATTTGATTTGTACAAATTTTATTTTTTTTCCTTTAAATCAAAACCATTTAAATAATTTCAAATCATTGATTTTGAAACAATTTAATTTAACCAATCCGGTGTTCATATATAATTTTCTATCCTATGCCCAAGTGATCAGTTATTTCAATTTAATTTCGGGGGTGGATATATATATATCATTTCAATCCAAATTTCAATCTCATAGGTATATATTATTTCAACCTATTTCTTAATTTATTCGAAATAATTCACTTTGCAGTTTTTTTATACACTATAAATAATATACAGGGTGATAACATGATATATATATATATATACAAATTGTAATGACCCGCCGTTCATTCCACAGAATTACGCATCATTATTAAGAAAGAAAGGTATAGAAAAGAGAAAAGATAGAGAAGAAAGAAAGAAATAACATCAGAATCTCAATAGCGGAATGAATAAATTATATTAATCACATAAGATATCACATAGTATCAAATATATCAGAGTTATACAACTTATACATCACATACTAGATAGTTATAAACACCTGTCTAGTTATTACAACTCAACAACAACACAGAAATACCAACACAACAAAAAACTATATCTGCAGATGCTGAAGCCTCCTGCTCCATATCTCCTCCAGAATTCGTCAAAGCTAACCTGAATCCCTTAGCTACTCGTAAAAATTTGCTCAAGAGTTTAAGAAAAACAGAAATGAACTCCGGGTCAGACATGGGTCTGGTGTGAGTAACAGGTTAAAGTTGCTTAACTTTGAAAAACCTTTGAAAACAAAAGGTATCTCGCAAGACTTCCCACACATAAACGTAGGTAAGTTTTTACCTTACGATAACCAAAATATTTGATACTAAATCCATTTATATTAGAATAAGGTCTAGGGTTTTCAAGTAAGTAAGAAATAGCTGAAATTGATACATGATTAAATTCCAGCATACTAGCCACAAAGTGGGTAATACAATCAAAACCGTAAAGGCACCTAGGAAGAATGGATTTCCATCAATGGCAGGGCTATTGGGGTACCGCCCGTCACAGTACGGGGCCTAGATCACCGTACCCAGGATTACTCCCAATCCCCTGCAACACAAGGACGGAACCATCCCTTACTGGATAGTCCCGAACAAGACAACCCCACAGTTGGTGCGCATATCCAACTGCCCACTAAGCCAAATAAAAAGGGACCTCTAGATAGGGGAAAATCTTATTCTACTTGAGCGCGACCCACTTGGCTTTGCTGCACCTCCTCTGTTTTAGCCATTCCCAGTTGATGAGGCTTTAGGCTACGATTACCTTTATAGAACACATCTATCTTAAAATGCTCATCGTCCACCTGACGATGTTCTGAAAGCATTCAATCCATACAAGTTTGTTCTGGGTTTAAACGAAACCGATGGCATTATCTCGTTACACTCATTTTGGAATCACCCTCAAAGTTAACGACAATAACCCTTACACTCTGAATCTTCATCTTCACTTTAGATTCACTACCTATCGTTAATTTGGATCGATGTGATTTTCGGATATCCAAATCTGAAAACCCGATCCCGGTCTCATCGAAATCCAAAATGTATCTTTTATGTCCAAGTTGTTTTAAAGTTAAAACAATTCAATTTTATTATCTATATACACACAGATAGATAATTCACAATATCACAATAGATAATTCACATTATCATCACAAATAGATAATTCACATTATCATCACAAACAGATAATTCATATTATCATCATAATTTAACCAAAGCATCCAAATCATAGATCAGCACATATCTCATATCAGAGATATCAAACAATGCAAAACATTCAATATCATTCAGCATTCATAAGCAATGATTTATTAATACCATCTATAATTAATTTAAAATGAATTAAATTAATTACTTCATCTCTAATTAATTTAAAATTAAATAAATTTATTACTTTCATTACTAAAAATCTTGCTTACTTAATCATTAATTAATTACAGATCATTTAATTAATCATCCTCTAATCATTCATTTTAATTAATCATCCTTGATTAATTATCCTTTAATTACATTCAAGTAATTAGCCTTTAAATTAATTTCACAAATTAATTATCCTCAACCATTTACAGTAATTAACCTTAATTACTTCATTAATTAATTAACAATAATTAATTGCATTCATTAAGTAATTATACTTACCCCATTTCATAAATGATTATCCTTAATTAATTAATCTAATTAATTACTAAAAATTAACCGTATAAATTAATTATTTAATAATATCAAGTTAATAATCTTCATTAACTATTAATAATTCTTTAATTAATTTTCCAAACTAATTTAACTTAGACTAATCATTATTAATCACAATTAATTAATCTTAATTACAAGTTAATTAATCTTTAATTACTTAACTAATTAAGTGCTTAACTGTAACTTAATTAATCTTCATTACTTGATTAATTAATTTCTAATCATTAATTAAAAATCTTAACTTATCTAATTAATGATCTTATTTTCAAATTAATTAACCTTATTTAATTAACTTAAACCTTAATTAATTAATTCAAACCTTTAATTACTTAACTAATTAATCCAAGTCATTAATTAATTAAATTAATTAATTATCCATTTTAATTACCTTAATAATTTAATGAATCACAAATCATTAAATCTTTATTAACTTTAAAATAAAAAACATTTTCTTATTAATGATTTAATTAAAATTCGCAAACACATTTGAAAACATTTTACTTTCAAATTTACTTTCAAATTTCAATCAAATTTAAGATTTAAAATGAATACAAATTTAACTTTATTAAAGTTTAAAAACAAATTAAAAAACTTTTAAATCAAAAATTAAAGAAATACTTATCTTATAAAAGAATTTTAAAAGAGTTTAAACCAAATTCATTTTAAATTCAAATCATTTAAATATACTTTAACATTTTAAGTTTGTTAAAAAAATTAAATTTTATAAAACTTTATTTAATTGGAAGCTAGGATACAAATTCAATTTTTAATATATACTTAAAACTTATTTAAAACTTTGTTTAAATCTATGTTTTCAATTTTAAAAACAAATTTAAAATTTTAAGAGTAGACAGGTTTTAAAACCTATAACCATCAAATGACCCGAGCCACCCTAAAAATACTTTGAGCCGAATCTCTCATCACTACGAGCAAACACTCGAACTACTCGAGATAAACTCGAGTACAAAACCACTGCATCAACCCAAACTTCACCAGGCACAAAACAATGTACCATGCATATGCACGGTGGCTACGACCATCTCCGGTCACCCCCGATGACCTTCTCACATCGGCAACCACCCTCACATCCTACTCTGACCATCAGATCACCAGTACAAACTCAAAACCAAAATCGAGCTTACTAACCCAATCCTAGAACCAAAAGCAACACCTAGAATCTCCTCGTACTCGTCCCTCCGATCACCGGAGTGTCAGCACTTCCGGCGAAGCCATCGTCAACGTCCAAGCAATCGATCCCCAGAGTTCTACTGAACTCGATCATCCAGAGACGTTGAGATGATCACAAACTCCTACCTTTCCAAAACTTGGTTTACGGACTCCAATGATCCACCACCATCGCCACCGTGCCTGGATCACCTTCCTAGCATTTTCCCTAAGTTTCTGACCATTCTTCTCCTTGTAAAAAGAACCACGACCTCCCAGACCATCGAGATCATCAGAAACCCCTCAAATACCAATTTCTGGTCAAACCAGAACTGCTCATTCATCCCACCACTAAAAATTATGATTTTAGTTTCAAAAATCAAGTTTTAGTTGAAATATTTGATTTATATTCCTGAATCCATGAATCATGGTAACTGAGTTTTGACTTATTTTAATTTTGCTCTATTGCTTTTGATTTCCAGAGACAATACAAATTTTTTTAACTTAAACAAAATTTTAAACTTAAATCTATGATACAATAAACATATTTTGTTCAAGACTTAAGTCCTAACAAGGATTGGATCATGAGCAAATGATTTTTGATTAGATCTTGAGCCTGGAAACTAGAATCAGGAATAATCCAGATACACAGCATGCACACACCAATATATTCATGCATATACACACAGAAATTTACTTATAAATATTCTCACAAACGTACTTGTTTCCAGAGATAAACATGCAATAGAATCATATACTTAAACTTTTAAATAGTGATGTTACTCACTAGTTTTGAGGATGAAGAACAGAGCCTCCAATTTGAAATAGCTTTTGAATCTTTTAAAACCGAAATGCCTTAGCTTCTTTGTTTTTGATTTAAAACTTGAGTTTCTTGTCTCAGGTTTGCATGCAGAGATGACTTCATTGATTTCCAGATTTTACTTGCTTTGATTTTAAAACTTGAATTACAGATTAGCTTTTGATATACTCAGGTTGAAGGTGAATGCAGGTAGGCTTTGTTCTTGCTTTTGAAAATGAGTTTACAGGTTTACGATTTTGATCTTTATTTTGAAGAAGATTTTACAGGCTACTGGTTTGAGGAAGATGTTTTTGATCTTTGAAAATGAAAATGAGATTACATGCTTTGATCTGGAAATGCACAGGGTTTGAAAATGAACAAGTTTCTGGTTTGAAGATGATTTCAGATAATTGAATTTTGATTTGGTTAGAGGAAGTACTAATTTCAGATTTGTTTTTGAGGGGGTTTGGTTTTAATTTCTTCTTGGCTTTGAGTAAGAAAATAGAAAAGAAATGAAGATAAGAAAACAATGTGTTTATATAAATGAAAAATGTGGTTTATTAAAAATAAAGAAAATTAAAATTT
Organism: Allium cepa; assembly: GCA_030765085.1. NCBI lineage: Eukaryota > Viridiplantae > Streptophyta > Magnoliopsida > Asparagales > Amaryllidaceae > Allium > Allium cepa. The sequence continues at coordinate 496,263,854 of CM060944.1, read as the reverse complement.
TAAAATGACACTTGTCTAATATCTTAATATTTTTCCTATACAATAGTTTATTAAATTACACATGTCACTATGGTTACTTAATATATTAACACCTTTTATTTAAGTATTTAATACTTATTTTAAATGTTAATAAAAGTTTTTACTTAATTTATTTATTCTTATGTAAATGTATATATGAATTTCTTAAGAAAATGTAATAAAACAAATTATATATAAATAAAAGCTTATCCAAATAATTTAAAAATGTTTATCCTTTTGAATTTCAAAATTAATTCAAATTAAAATCCAACTTAAATTTAAAAATCTAATTTAAAACCAATTTATATCAGCATATTCAATTTAAAATAGCAATTCTAATATCTTTAAAACCTATCTATATCTATATATTTATTAATATTATATGAAAATAACACATTTATCGATTTTAAATAATTTATTAAAGAGATTATAAATTACTTATTATTTATCTTACTTAAACGAATTAATGTTTTATATGTAAATTGTATTTTAAACTTTCATATCTAGTTACAAATCATATTTATCAAGTAATATTTAAAAAGAAAATAAAATAAAACATTCTATTAATTTGATATTTAAACTTAAGCTAAGATATAATTTTGAACAATTAACATTTACCTTAAGTATTTAAAACCATATAGTTGTTTATTAAATAACTTTGAAAAGTTATATATTAAATAAAATCATAATTTCCAAATTATCAAAATGTATTTTAGAATTTAAAAACAAGAATTTATTTATTTATTAAATTTCGAACCAAAGCTTATCTATTTATAATATATACATATATACATATATATACATTATAAATATAAAACATTTTATTAGCTTTTAAAAAGATGGAATCCACTAATTAAATATTTATTTAATTAGATTATTAAACTAAATCAAATTTATTAACAAAAATTATAAAATCAATTTAATTTTTAATTCAGATTATTAAGTTGATATTGCCCAAATTCCCAGTCATCACATTCCTCCCTCTTAAAAGAATTTCGTCCCCAAAATTTGAAAGCAAAGGTAATTTAATAATCTATCAAAGAATAAATTTTAATCCATAAGCATATATTATCAATCATATGCAAACGATCATAGCAACTAATTCACTCAATCAAACAAATCTAACTATCCAAAAAAAATTCTGGGGAGAAAACTTCCTAGAGTTTCCCAAGTATAAATACCAGGATACTCGCCCTACAGAACCCAAACAATCTACACTACTAGGCTACAGAGCTCCTACTTATCTAGATCTACAAAACTAAACAGGATATCAGACCACAGACAAGTCTGACTCAACTACCAAATCCTCCTGAACTGTTGGTTCCAAAACCAGAGATAGATCATACACGTACTCCCTCAGAGATACGTGAAACACATCGTATCCCAGTTATCTAAACTGGCAATTCAACTCCTGAAAACCAAAGCACCTATCCTCACAAGAATACAGAAAGATCCAATATCTCGGTGCTAGCTTCCCATTCTTACCAAATCTTATAGCTCATTTGATCGGAGAAAACTTATCCAAATTAAATCTCCGACTTCAAAATTCAAATTCCTCCATCTCTTATCCTCAGAACTCTTCTAACGATCCTGGGCTGCCTGTATCCTTCCCGATCAGCTCAACCTTTGCTGATGCTTTTAGAAACAACTGGACCAAAAACAACCCATCAAAATAATCCTCTCAAGATTAACCAAAATCAAGAACAAACTCCACTCCATAAACATCAGAAGATTGAACTTACTTCTCCTATTCGAAAAAGACAAAACAAAGTCACTTCCAAACTGCTTCCGCTGCACAACTCTGATCTGGAGTAGATGAAAATGCTGATGATGAACATGAGCACAGACCAGACAACACATCCCTCCATAAAAGAAAACTCAGAAGTTACAAGAAATACTGAGGTGCTTCACCAAAATCTCTCTCCAGAAGCCATCCTTCTAAACCACCGGTAGCTCCATGAACCAAGTCAATACAGAACTTAATTCTCCATTACGGACAAATCTCTGACTTCCCTGAAGACATCCGAAAAATATCTGATAACCCAAGAGAAAACTCAAACTATTGCAAATAACTTCTGCGATCAACCCATCCTAATTCAAAAGAAACTGCTCTCTCTTTACCAATCAAAACAGCTTATGCTTATCTAGCCAATCCATCGAACGAAAGGATCTACTCTGCTGCTTCTGAGCTCCACCTCTAGAAAACTGCTAAGCCAGAAGACCTTCTGCCGACACACAGAACACTCCGAGCTGCAATGCTGCCACAGATGCCAAAGACTTCCCAATCCAATGCTCTATGAGAAACTCAAACCCCGAACCAAATAGAAACACCCAGCTGAACTCATCCATATCACCGATGCAAACATACTTCCTTAAGCTTGTTCCAAAGAAACATCTTCGGAAACATCCATAGTCACTGCGTCTCATCACACAACTACTACTTCCTGAGGTTGCCAAGATACCATCACTCGCTTCTACTCAATCGACAAATCCAAACTCTACTCATCCAACTTCAAAGAGGGACTACGAACCTTTAAAGGTTTCCTTCAGAGATTGGTGAAATCCTTACACCACTACAAAGCTCACTCGAGACGATATTGGATCTACAGTTCGATAGATATACTTCCAACCTCAACACTCAGACTCCTTCCATTGGTAGTCGTGTTACACACACTACTACCTTTCCTACCTCTATAACTTATATTGGAAAACCTGAATAGGTATTCCAACAAATAAGTAGAAATAGATATATATCTATGTATGTATGTATATTAAAAAACAAATACGTTCTCTTAAGAAGAAATCACTCCAAAGCCTTGGTATTCACTCAACCTAGCGCACTGATACCACTGTAATGACCCACCGTTCATTCCACAGAATGACGCATCATTATTAAGAAAGAAAGGGATAGAAAAGAGAAAAGATAGAGAAGAAAGAAAGAAATAATATCAGAATCTCAACAGCAGAATGAATAAATTATATTAATCACATAAGATATTACATAGTACCAAATATATCAGAGTTATAGAGCTTGTACATCACATACTAGACCGTTAAAAACACCTGTCTAGTTATTACAACTCAACAACGACATAGAGATACCAACACAGTGGAAAACTATATCTACAGACGCTGAATCCTATTGCTGCATATCTCCTCCAGAATTCGTCAAAGCTAACTTGAATCCCTTGGCTACTCGTAAAAATTTGACTACCCAAGAGTTTAAGAAAAATAGAAATAAACTCCGAGTAAGACATGGAACTGGTGTGAGTAACAGGTTAAAGTTGCTTAACTTTGAAAAACCTTTGAAAACAAAAAGGTATCTCGTAAGACTTCCCGCACATAAACATGGGTAAGTTTTTACCTTACGATAACAGAAACATTTGATAGGAAATCCAGTTATATTATATAGGGTCTAGGGTTTTCAAGTAAATAAGAAATAGCTGAAATTGTTACATGATTAAATTCCAGCATACTAGCCACAAAGTGGGTAATACAATCAAAACCGTAAAGGCGCGTAGGAAGAATGTATTTCCATCAATGGCAGGGCTACTGGGGTACCGCCCGTCACAGTACGGGGCCTAGATTACCATACCGAGGATTACTCCTAATCCCCTGCAACAAAAGGCCGGAACCATCCCTTACTGGATAGTCCCGAACAAGACAACCCCGCAGTTGGTCAGCATATCCAACTGCCAACTAAGCCGAATAAAAAGGGACCTCGAGATAGGGGGAAATCTTGTCCTACTTGAGCGCGACCTACTTAGCCTTACTGCACCTCCCCTATTTTAGCCATTCCCGGTTGATGAGGCTTGAGGCTACAATTACCTTTATAGAACACATCTATCTTAGAATGCTCATCGTCCACCTGACGATGTTCTGAAAGCATTCAATCCATACAAGTTCGTTCCGGGTTCGAACGAAACCGAAGGCTTTATCTCGTTACACTCATTTTGGAATCTCCCTCAGAGTTAACGACAATAACCATTGCACTCTGAATCTTCATCTTCACTTAAGATTCACGACCTATCGTTAATTTGGATCAATGTGGTTTTCGGATATCCAAATCTGAAAACCCGATCCCGGTCTCATCGAAATCCAAAACGTATCTTTTAGGTCCAAGTTGTTTTAAAGTTAAAACAATTCAGTTCTATTATCTATATACACACAGATACATAATTCACAATATCACAATATATAATCCACATTATCATCACAAATAGAAAATTCACATTATCATCCCAAACTGATAATTCATATTTTCATCATAATTCAACCAAAGCATCCATATCATAGATCAGCACATATCTCATATCAGAGATATCAAACAATGCAAAGCATTCAACATCATTCAGCATTCAAAAGTAATGATTTATTAATCCCCATATATAATTAATTTAAAATGAATTACATTAATTACTTCATCTCTAATTAATTTAAAATAAAATAAATTAATTACTTCATTACTAAAAATCTTGCTTACTTAATCATTAATTAATTACAGATCAATTAATTAATCATCCTCTAATTATTCATTTTAATTAATCATCCTTGATTAATTATCCTTTAATTACATTCAAGTATTTAGCCTTTAAATTAATTTCAAAAATTAATTATCCTTAACCATTTACAGTAATTAACCTTAATTACTTAATTAATTAATTAACTATAATTAATTACATTCATCCTTAATTAATTACATTAATAAATTATTCTATAATCACTTATTATTGGTGAATTAATTTTAATTAATCAACCTTTAATTACATCATTAATTATATTAATTAATGACCCCTAATTATATTTTAATTAATTACTCTATTTAAATTAATTACATTTAGTAATTAATCTTTAATTAAACCACATTTATTAACACTCTTGGTTAACCTCATCCAGTAATTAACTACCCTCAATTACTTCATTAAATAAATTAATTACTCCTTAATTAATTATCTTTAATTAATCACTTGATTAATTACAAAAGGTAATTAAACTCAAATTACTTCCATTAATAAATCACCCTATAATTAATTACATCCAGTAATTACCATTAATTACTTTACTAAGTAATTGCACTTACCAAATCATCCAGTGATTATGTTAAATTAATTACACTTAATTAATTAACTCAAATTAATCAAATTTATTTAATTAATTACCTTGAGTAAATAATTCTTTTAATTGCTTTCATTAAGTAATTATACTTACCCCATTCATAAATGATTATCCTTAATTAATTAATCTAATTAATCAATAAAAATGAATCACATTAATTAATTATTTAATAATCTCAAGTTAATGATCTTCATTGACTATTAATAATTCTTTAATTACTTCTCTAAAATAAATTAACTTAGATTAATCATTATTAATCACAAATTGATTAATCTTAATTATCGGTTAATTAATCTTTAATTACTTAATTAATTAAGTGCTTAACTGTAACTTAATTAATCTTAATTACTTGATTAATTAATTTCTAATCATTAAACAAAAATCTTAACTTATCTAATTAATGATCTTATTTTCAAATTAATTAACCTGAAATAATTAACATAAACCTTAATTAATTAATTCAAACCATTAATTACTTAATTAATTAATTCAAACCATTAATTACTTAATTAATTAATCCAAATCATTAATTAATTAAATTAATTAATCCAAATCATTAATTAATTAAATTAATTAATTATCCATTTTAATTACCTTAATAATTTAATGAATCACAAATCATTAAAGCTTTATTAACTTTAAAATAAAAAAACATTTTCTTATTAATGATTTAATTATGATTCACAAACACATTTGAAAACATTTTACTTTCAAATTTACTTTCAAATTTCAATTCAAATTTAAGATTTAAAATGAATACAAATTTAACTTTAACAAAGTTTAAAAAAATTTAAAAAACCTTTTAAATCACAAATTAAAGAAATACTCATCTTATAAAAGAATGTTAAAAGAGTTTAAACCAATTTCATTTTAAATTCAAATCATTTAAATATACTTTAACATTTTATGTTTGTTAAAACATTTAAATTTTATAAAACTTTATTTAATTTGAAACTAGGATACAAATTCAATTTTGAATCTATACTTAAAACTTATTTAAAACTTTGTTTCAATCTATGCTTTCAAATTTAAAAAACAAATTTAAAATTTTAAAAGCAGACAGGTTTTAAAACCTGTAACCATAAAATGACCCGAGCCACCCTAAAAATACTTTGAGCCAAATCTCTCATCACTTCGAGCAAACACACGAACTACTCAAGATAAACTCGAGTACAAAAACCTCTGCATCAACCCAAACTTCACTAGGCACCAAACAATGCATCGTGCATATGCACGGTGGCTCGACCATCTTCGGTCACCCCCGATGACCTTCTCACATCGGCAACCACCCTCGCATCCTCCTCCGACCATCAAATCACCGGTAGAAACTCGAAATCAAAATCGAGCTTACTAACCCAATCTTGGAACCAAAAGCAACACCTGAAATCTCCTCGTACTCGTCCCTCCGATTGCCGGAGTGTCAGCACCTCCGGCCAAGTCTTCGTCAACGTCCAAGCAATCAATCCCCAGAGTTCTATTGAACTCGATCATCCAAAGACGTTGAGATGATCACAAACTCCTACCTTGCCAAAACTAGGTTTACAGACTCCAATGATCCACCTCCATCGCCACTGTGCCTGGATCACCTTCCTGGCATTTTCCCCCAAGTTTCTGACCATTCTTCTCCCTCAGAAAGAACCACAACCTCCCAGATCATCGAGATCATCAAAAACCCCACAAATACCAATTTCTAGTCAAACCAGAACTGCTCATTCATACCACCACTAAAAATTATGATTTTAGTTTCAAAAATCAAGTTTTAGTTTAAGTATTTTATTTATATTCCTGAATCCATGAATCATGGTAATTGAATTTTGACTTATTTTAAGTTTGCTCTATTGTTTTTGATTGCCAAAAACAATACAAAATTGTTTTAACTTAAAAAAAATTAAACTTTAATATGTGATACAACAAACACATTTTGTTCAAGACTTAAGTCCTAACAAGGATTGGATCATGAGCAAATGATTTTTGATTAGATCTTGAGCCTAGAAACTAGAATCAGGAAAAATGCATATACAAAGCATGCGCACACCAATATATTCATATATATACACACAGAAATTTACTTATAAATATATTCACAAACATACTTGTTTCCAGAGATGAACATACAACAGAATCATATACTTCAACTTTTAAATAGTGATGTTACTCTCCAGTTTTGAGGATGAAGAACAGAGTCTCCAATTTGAAATAGCTTCTGAATCTTTTAAAACCGAAATGCCTTAGCTTCTTTGTTTTTGATTTAAAACTTTAGTCGCTTGTCTCAGGTTTGCATGCAGAGATGAGTTGATTGATTTCCAGATTTTACTTGCTTTGATTTTAAAAAGTTGAATTACATATTTGCTTTTGATATACTCAGGTTGAAGGTGAATGCAGGTAGGCTTTGTTCTTGCTTTTGAAAATAAGTTTACAGGTTTATGTTTTGAACTTTATTTTGAAGAAGATTTTACAGGCTGCTGGATTGAGGAAGATGTTTTTGATCTTTGTTAATGAAAATGAGATTACAAGCTTTGATCTCGAAATGCATAGGGTTTGAAAATGAACAAGTTTCTGGTTTGAAGATGATTTCAGATAATTGAATTTTGATTTGGTTAGAGGAAGTACTGATTTCAGATTTATTTTTGAGGGGATTTGGTTTTAATTTCTTCTTGGCTTTGAGTAAGAAAATAGAAAAGAAATAAAGATGAGAAACAATGTGTTTATATAAATGGAAAATGTGGTTTATTAAAAATAAAGAAAATTAAAATTTTAAAATGACACTTGTCTAATATCTTAACATTTTTCCTATACATTAATTTATTAAACTACACATGTCACCATGGTTACTTAATATATTAACACTTTTTATTTAAGTATTTAATACTTATTTTAAATGTTAATAAAAAAATTTACTTAATTTATTTTTTCTTATGTAAATGTATGTATGAATTTATTTTTAATGAAAATGTAATAAAACAAATTATACATAAATAAAAGCTTATCAAAATAATTTCAAAATTAATTCAAACTCAAATCCAACTTAAATTTAAAAATCCAATTTAAAACCAATTTATATCAATATATTCAATTTAAAAATAACAATTCTAATGTCTTTAAAATCTATCTATATCAATATATTTATTAATATTATTTAAAAATAACACATATATCAATTTTAAATAATTTATAAAAGAGATTATAAATTACTTATTATTTATCTTATTTAAATGAATTAATTTTTTATACATAAATTGTATTTTAAACTTTCATATCTAATTAATTTATCACGTAATATTTAAAAAGAAAAGAAAATAAACCTTTTTATTAATTTGATATTTAAACTTAAGCTAAGATATAATTTTAAATAATTAACATTTACCTTAAGTATTTAAAACCATATAGTTATTTATTAAATAACTTTGAAAAGTTATATATTAAATAAAATCATAATTTCCAAACTATCAAAATGTATTTTAGAATTTAAAAACAAGATTTTATTTATTTATTAAATTACAAACCAAAGCTTATCTATTTAAAGTGTGTGTACACACACACACACACACACATATATATTATAAATAGAAAACATTTTATTAGCTTTTAAAAAGATGAAATTCACTAATTAAATATTTATTTAATTAGATTATTAAATTAAACCAAATTTATTAACAAAAATTGTCAAATCAATTTAATTTTTAATGCAGATTATTAAATTGGTATTGCCCAAAATTCTAGGTCATCACACAAATAAACATCAAAACATCCAAATATCAACCAATTTGAATCCATCACAATCAATCTTACAAATAGACAATATCATTCAGAGCAATTTCATAATTGTCATTATCTGGTAATTTATTTGCAATTAAATCCCAATTTCAATTTGACTGTCAATTTTAATTTCTAACAGTTAATTCAGTGACAATGTAGATGAAAATTAATTTTATCATACAACGACCAGTAAAATTTATATCACTTCATAATACCAAATTTAACTAGCACAAAAATATTCTAGTACGTTGTGAGCGTTATAAAATACTCACCTTGAGTTTTCAATTTTAAATCAAATCGAACGACGTTCGATTTGACCTAAAATTTTAGTTACTCCAATCATCTCCAAATTAGCTCCATGTTGCAGTGCTCATCGCCATGATTTCAACGCATCTTGTTTCATCCAATTCTTACCTTGTATGAGCAAGATATACATTTTTAAAGTTTACATGAATCAAGCTATTGTTTAATTTATAAATTAATTTAACAAATATCCTAACCAATCCCAATCATTGCTTCTTGAATCTGGGCCGCACCTTGATACCTTCCCTATTCGTTCGTTCGTAGATGCATACTCGAGAGAAACTCAAACACGCGTTCAAAACCTTAGATGCCGCACCACCACCATCGCCTAGAGTTTGATCAGAGGCCTCATTTTCGTGCGTCTCCATGCCATGCACCACCGCCCCAAACCATGCGATACTCGGCTGCACCATGATCGAGAAATCCACCTACAAATGCACGCCCTTTGCACCGTATTTTCCATCGAGCTGCTTAGCCATAGACGATCTTGACCGTTGGCTTTATAGATCCCTCTACTCTCTACAATACTATAGTTGATAGTTTTCCTAAATTTCTTACGGATTTAGAGATAAATTGAGGAGAAAGAGGAGACGTTTTGGCCATTAATAACTTAAACGGCGACTACGAACAAATTAGGGTTAGGGCTTTTACTGTGCGCGTATTTATACGCCTAAACCAATTATTTTAATATTATTTCCAACTTTTTCCAGACGAACTCCAACGAAGCATGCCACCGACGTTTATAATGTTTTACCCCTATTCGGAACACAATGGAAAATGTCTCTGTGACGACCCAAACTCGATGTCCAATAAATGACATCAAATTTGCATCGCCGGAGCTTATAACAACAATTAGATGAATATAAAACAGTGGAACTGAATCAATATCATAAATATCATCACTGTTACAACATCAACATAATATCCATACTGCAACAGAGTACGTAATACATATACCACAATCTCTAAATACAACATCAAGATAATATAACAGTGAACATATATCCAAAAATCCTCAAATGAGAAATGATAACGAACTCCCAAAAGCTAACACCTGTAATCTCCAATAGCTCCTAAGATATCTCCAAGATAAGAGCTCCAAAATAGTGCTACTCCAAAAATATAGAAACCTGCTACTAGGCTGCCCGTGTGAAAATAATGGGCACCCAGAGTTTAGGAAAGAAAACAATAAACTCCGGATCAGTCATGGGACTGGTATGAGTAAACAAGACAGTTGTATTTTAAATAAACAAGATTTATAAAAGAATTTTCGGAATGCTTTTAAAAATGGAACTACCATAAGACCTCCCGCCACACACACAATGCAAACGCAGAATTGGAGGAGATTTCTTCTTATGATAGTTAAATATGCTTGATACGAGAAAAGAAATTCTTTGATATTATCACTAGTGCATAGTGAAGGAAATCATTTCGAAAATAGAACATTAATCTTAGCCAACATACGACCATTATCGTATGCCTACTATAGCTACCATCTAAACAGTGGTGACCACCATAAGTAAATGGCAGGTTCTACAACTAAAACCGTACAGGGTTTCGTATTGTTTCTTTGGATTTCCAACAAATGGTCAGGCCAAGGAACTTCCCATTGCCACATGAGAACGCCTCTGGAAGGACGTCCCCGAGAACCAAACCGGATCTCTACCAACACAAGGCCGGGTTACCCCTAACTGGGTAACTACTGACACGAGTATGCCATCTCCCGGTCGTAACCAACCTTTAACCGGGGCCCCAGCAACAAATCACAAAATCATATATATATATCTGCGATATCCACATAAGTTAAGTATCTGGGCTCCATACCATGATACCACTTCTATCCAGAAGGAAATGTACATACCCTAAGGGGTGCTACCCCCAATAACCTTGCTGCATCTTTCCTGTTTCGACCATTTCGGGGTGTGAGGTCCGACGAAGTCACGTCCACAAAAACACACTTTATACAAAAGTCGTGCTTTGGGTCAACAAATGATCATAGAAATGATCACCAAGATAGACGATCAAACAAATGATCCTATCACGAATAATCAACACAATGATCATTTCACAGCAACACTCAGTATGTCACATTACCAAATTGGGAATATATTGCTGATAACCTTCAACTATATAACCTCTGAGCTTGTACGTCTCAGAGAAGGGTGTTAAGCTAAAAGAATAAATTCTCCGCCACCAACAGAAATATATTTGAAAGAAATCGGCTTTATATCTCAATTTGTAATGTCAGACATACTATCCATACAAGTCTGTTCCGGGCTCGAACAGAACCGAAGGCACTTCCAAAGAAGTCCTTGAAATCCGGATATCCACAATCCTGATCGGATTCCTTATCACATATGGAGAACTCTATACCGGAGCAACTCGGTGCAGAGTCAATCGACAGGTCATCCTATCGCTCTCGCAAATACCCGGTCTTCAACACCGGTCTTCAAATGCTATCCATAACGTCGAATCACATATTCGAAATGGGTTATACGACCCAAAGGTCCTTTCCCGGCTAATTCGAATAGTGAGTGTCAAATTTTAAAACATGTGGATGTCATTCACAAATATTCACAGGTTCGATGTGTGTTTCGGATAACCAACTGAAATCCGATTCCTGTCGCATCGAAGTTTAAATGCCGTTTTAGGGCAACAGGGTTTTCACATCAATACAGAGCAAAACACAACATAGTGCAGTACATATCAATCCACATATCACAGCATCACAATCAAACAGACAGTGTCAAACTTGGGCATAGTCATAGTTAAACTATTTTCAAATGTGGTTTAAATAAATTTACCACATAATTATTTTAAAACAATGCTAAGTATTTGAAAAATAAATTTAAATCTTGATTAACTCATTCTATTGTTTCTAAATTAATCATTTAAATTAATCGCTAAATTTTGATTTGTCGCTTTTATTTTATCTGGATAACGAATTCCTAATTTACAAAAAAAATTAATTCAAACGCTCAATTGTTTATAAATCAATTCAATTATGAATTATAAATCCTTATTAATTTCCTTTTCAAAATCATCAATAAATTTATAAACATTATTTACTTTCGTTACCATTTGAAAATCTTCTTAATACTTTGGAAATCAATCTATTATAGTTATAAAAAGTTTAAAATGTAAATTAACTTAAATTCTCATTTTAAATTTAATTATTTATTATATTGATTTGATTATTGGGTATCCCCTTAGTTATTAAAATTGGTAACAAGCCTTCAATTCAATGTAGTCTATATCAATTCCTTGATAAGTCTAAAATCTGTTATAAGTCAAACAAAATTTATTTGGGCCAAACCCATATTTAAAGTAAAGCCCGAGTCCCCTTTATGTTATTCGAACTCTTCATGTCCTCTTCCCCGTACTCTCTCCTTTCTCCAAGCTTCCCCTCTCCTTCTAATTTATTTTCTTCTTCCAGTTTATTTTTTTTTCTAACCCTTATATATCAAACTGGAAAGAAACTTCCTTCGCGTGCTCGAGTTCGGCCCCGAGTTTGACCCCCCCCCCCCCCATGCTCGATAACATCCCCGAGTCATGCTTCGAGTCATCTCGAGTGGCCAACACAAAAAAACTTCCTGACACCCAAACGAACGCTGTGCACGTGCACATCGTCACGGCGCCACTCCAGTGGCCATTGCGATCGCCAGCAAACCACGATGCATCCCTACATACGAGATTGAAACAAACTTCCTCACGAAATTGTAAAAATTGGAATTTGCCTGAAGCGTGCGCCAACCATGAAAATGCGTCATCCCCAATCACCTCGGCCTCGCGACGCCGTCCACCTGACACCGCGCCGCCCCTGTCACAACTCCTCTGGTCATCCACGAAGCTAACCCCCAGTACCCCATTCAACTCGATGCACCCCAAACCCATCGCGACCGATTCTTTTAACATGAACAGACAAGGGTTCCTAAACCCTATTTCAATCTCGCACTCAAAATTCTTGCAATAATTAAATTTTTAAATATTTTTCCTAACATTATTGAGTATTAAACTAGCTCCACGCGAAATTGCAACCTTCAAGAATCTTGCGATCATCAGGAATCGATTTAAAAGCAACTTTTGTTATAATATGAACTGCTCCTAAATTACTGAATTAAAAATCATCATTACTGTTTTGAAAATCATTTTTTCATATGTTCGTTCAAATTATAACATCAATTCCATGATTTAAAATGCTTGAATTTAACTTAAAATCTTGTTTTTACTGTAATATTCGTGTTACAGAGTCAAAGTTTTTATTTCAAGCTTAAAAATTTAAACTGTGAGTCAAGTATACACACAACCTATTTTGTTTTTTTAAGTATCCTAAGTTAAATGAAGTTCATTTGAATTTTTTTTTTTTTTTAACTAGCTCTGAGATATGAACATTAAAGAACAGAGCTTACTTATGTTTTCCAGTAACACAGAACAATATGCAGAGCAATAATTTTTTGTTTATATACAACAACACACATATTCATGGATTAAGTATTTATATTTCAAATAAATATAGGTTTACTCACTTGAACAATATAGAAACAGAGAATACTTTTATTTCTTTTTAACTGCAGTTTTGATTCTTCTCTTTTCTTCTTTCAGAAATTTGCCTTTCAACTTTTAATATATAAAGTGATGATCTTTTCCTTTTTAATTTCAGATCTTTGCAAAAATTTGTTTGAATGATACTTGAGTTGTTTTTAACAAATGAATGTGAGGCTTTGTATACGTATACATATAGGAGAAAAGTGGTGTACAGGGTAAAGCATAAGCAAGTACAAGTTGAAGTAAAAGAAAAACTAAACCATGCTTGTTAATAAATGTTAGCGTGTGCTGAAAAGATTGTGTACATGCAATGCATTAAATGAAGCATGTAGTGTTTCATGCTTTGTATATTTTCAGCATGTTATTTGATTTTCTTATTTTATTTATTACAAAACTTACTTTAATTTGTTTGTATATTGGTTTAGCTTCTTGGTGTACAATCCCTGTATAAGTGTTTACAGAGGGAGCATCACATTTTCATCACAGTGAAGCATGAACAAAGGCAGTTTACTATTGAAGTTTAAACTGTTTCAAAACAACTTAAAATCCATCACATAATCATGTTTACTCACTTGAACAATATATGAAAATAGAGGATGCTTTTTGTTTTTGGAATCTGCAGTTGGTCCTACTCTCCTTCACTCTCTGATTTTTTCCTTTTATTTTTCCTTTATAAAAACAATGATGTTTTAAATATTTTCTTCCCAGACTTTGCTATGTTCTTATTCGAATGGACCAAAGCAAATATGCATGTATATCTAGAAGAGATAGTTTGTACAGGGTTGGGAAAATAGGCTGATGTGATTCTTGTTTATTTATTTGATCATAGGTTTAATCATTTGTTTATTTGTTTGTTCTTTTGTTTAATTGTTTACTTGTTTAATTATTCATAGGATTATTTGTTTATTTGTTTAATTGTTTACTTGTTTAATTATTCATAGGTTTATTTGTTTAATTTTATTATGATGCGATTTAAATTTTAAAATTTTATCATAACTTACATTAACAATTTTTTTTTATTTCTTTTAAAAGTTTTAACTAAAAATACTAAACTTTGTTCATATTTTATTCCTTTACTACTTTCCAATTTTTATTTCAAAAAGTTTAAAATATATTACTAAATTTTAAATTCAAAATTTTCGGGATGTTACAATATCCCCTCCTTAAGAATATTTCGTCCTCGAAATTGAAAGAGAGAGAAACTTAAACAAAGAATATACGAATTCAGAAATAAGGAAATGACTTACAGATTTAAGTCGAGATGTCAATTCTGCATTTGGGATATGATTTCTTCATATTCTCTTCAGTCTCCCAAGTACAGTCCTTTGGATCACCACTCCATTTAACTTTGACCAATTTCACAATTTTGTTCCTCAATCGCTTCTCATCACGATCAACAATTTTCATCGGTTCCCTTCTAACTGCCAAGTTGGGAGTGATTTCAAGATCCTGCTGAGCAGCTTCTTCAATAATATCATCTGGATCGTGCACATATTTCCGAAGATTAGAAATATGGAACACATCATGTACGCCAGACAACCAGCTGGGTAACTGCACTCTATATGCTAGAGAACCAATCCTTTCCAGAATAGGAAAAGGACCAATATAACGCGGTGCCAACTTTCCAGTTTTCCCGAATCTCAACACACCCCGCATCGGAGATACTTTCAGAAATACAGAATCTCCAACTTGAAATTCCAAATTTCTCCTTCGACGGTCATAGTAGCTCTTCTGACGGCTTTGGGCAGTTAATAACTTCTTTCGAATAAAATTTACCTTCTCAGTGGCTTCTTTTATCATATCCGGTCCAAGAACAAGTATGTCACCTGATTCGATCCAGCATGTAGGTGATCGACACGGACGACCATATAAAGCTTCGAAAGGAGCCATTTCTAAACTGGCCTGATAACTGTTATTATAAGAGAATTCAACCAGATGCAAATGGTCCTCCCAAGAACCACCAAAATCATGAACACAAGCACGCAGTAGGTCTTCTAAAATTCGATTAGCTCTCTCAGTTTGTCCATCAGATTGCGGATGATAAGCAGTACTGAAATTTAATTTCGTTCCCAATGCATCCTGAAATGCTTCCCAAAATCTACTAGTGAAGATCGGGTCACGATCACTCACTATACTACTGGGAATACCATGGAGGCGAACAATTTCCTTTATATAAATACCTGCCAAGCTTGCCGCAGTCCGAGTAGATTTAACTGGAATGAAATGAGCATTTTTGGTTAGACGATCCACAATAACCCAAATCGCTTCATTGCCTTTCTTGGTACGAGGCAATCCATCGATGAAATCCATCGATACCTGATCCCACTTCCATTTCGGTACTTCTAAAGGTTGAAGTAAACCGGCCACTTTCTTTTGGTCGCTCTTGATCTGCTGACAAGTAGCACAACGACTCACATAAATAGATATGTCTCTCTTCATCGTTTTCCACCAGAATGTTCTTTTAACATCTCGATACATTTTGTTGACTCCTGGATGGATGCTGAATTTGGACTTGTGGCATTCGTCCAATACTTCTCGTTTCAATTCTGGAATGTCAAGGACACAAATTCTGCCCTTCATCCTTATAACTTCTCTATTATCTATTTCAAAAGTAGTATCCTTTCCTCGATCTATTCTTCTACGCATTTCTCGAAGAAACTTGTCTTCCGTTTGCCTGCTCGCGATTTTCTTAAGAAGAGTAGGAGTGATAACAAGATAAGCAAGAACAGCATAACTTCTGCTCAAAGCGTCTGCAACTACATTGGCCTTTCCCGGCGTATATTGGATATCTAAGTCATAAGATGCCAGAAATTCCAACTAACGTTGTTGTCGCAGATTCAGATCCTTCTGGGTGAAAAGATATTTCAAGTTTTTATGATCGGTGAATAATTCGAATTTTTCACCTAAAACACGGAGAGTTTATTAGGTATATTTCTTTAGTTAATTTCGCAAATTATTAAGAAAGCTGAAAAGATTCTTACCCAAGAGATAGTGTCGCCATATTTTCAAAGCGAAAACAACAGCCAAAAGTTCCAAATCGTGCGTTGGGTAGTTCTTCTCATGCGGACGTAATTGTCTACCTGCGTAGGCAACCACCTTTCCATTTTGCATCAATACTGCACCTACCCCTTCACCACATGCATCAGTATAGACAGATAAGCCTCGGTTCCCGTTAACAATAGTGAGAACAGGAGCAGTGGTCAATCTCTTTTTCAACTCTTGAAAAACTTCTTCACATTTTGAAGTCCAAATGAACTTTGCATTCTTCATTGTTAACTTAGTCAGCGGACTAGCCAACTTAGAAAAATCTTGAACGAATTTCCGGTAATAGCCTGCTAAACCCAAAAAGCTTCGAACTTCTCTTGGAGTAGTGGGTTGTTTCCAATCAAGAATAGCGGAAATTTTGCTAGGATCTACTGAAATTCCTTCTTCATTAACAATATGGCCAAGGAATTTGACTTCATTGACCCAGAAGTGGCATTTGGAAAATTTTGCATATAAAACATTTCTCCTTAAAATTTCTAAGACAATTCTAAGGTGCTCGGCATGCTCATCTTCAGTTTTGGAGAAAATTAAGATGTCATCAATGAATACAAGCACAAATTTATTCAGAACTTCCCGAAACACACGAGTCATGAGATCTACGAAGTATGCTGGAGCATTGGTTAGCCCGAAAGGCATAACTAACCATTCATAGAACATATTAGGACCTCTGAAAGCAGTCAAATGTACACAATCTTCGGCGATTCGTAATTGATGGAATCCCTGAGCTAGATCCATTTTTGAAAAGAAACGAGCGCCGTGCAACTGATCAAATAAATCATCAATTCTGGGCAGTGGAAATTTATTCTTGAGAGTTTGTTTATTTAGATCGCGGTAATCTACACACAATCTCAAGGATCCGTCTGATTTAGCAACAAATACGACGGCTGAGCCCCATTCAGAAACACTGGGTCTAATTAATCCTTTTGCTCGTAGCTCATCAGCTTGATGAACTAATTCAATCTTTTCCCTAGGTGCCATCCTGCGACTTGCGTGAACAACAGGACGAGTATTAGGTACAAGATCAATTCGGAATTCTATTTCTCGATGAGGAGGTAAAGATTTCACTTCTTCGAATACGTCGGAAAAATCCCGAACAACAGGTATAGACTGCAAAGTGGGTTCAAGATTTCCCAAAGTATATATCAATCTGTCGCTCCTTGGACTTGGATTCTCACAAGAGATTTCAATAAAATTTCCAAGGCTTGTTTTGATTAAAACTGTCCGATTACTACACTCCAATATAGCATCGTATCTCGTTAACCAGTTCATACCGAGTAAGATTTCAAATTCATCAAATTCGAGGACATACAGGTTGATAGGAAATTTATAGCTAGCATATGAAATAGGAACTCTCTTACAATATGAACTAAGATTTGCGGGACCTCCAACCGGATTTTTCACGCAAATAAGATCGTCAGCAAATTTAGTTTCAAGTCCCAATTCATTTACGGTTTGTTGGGAGATAAAGCTATGTGAAGCTCCTGTATCAAATAAAACTCTAACAGTTCTATTATTAATAGTAAGGTTACCTTCCAAAACACTTTTCCCTTTGTCAGCTTTTGAAGATGAGGGGTCCTCCTTTATCGTGTAAACTTTTGCCACCTGCGCTGGCTTCATCACTGGGCAAACTTTAACTAAATGTCCCGGTTTATGACAATTGTAACATTCTCTAGCTGGTTTCTTCGGTTTTGGGCAGTCATTTGAATAGTGGCCTTTCTCTTTGCAGTTGTAACAAGTGACATTTTCTGTTGCTCTTCCTTGAGTGTTCCTCTTCTTCTCATTGCCTTGCCAAGGTTTCTTGCCTCCGAATTTTCGCTTTTTATAATTCTGACCACCTGAATTACCTCTCTCCATAGTTGCTTCTTGTATATCAAGAGTAGCGTACCTGTACCCCATATCTACCAAATCCGAAAAAGATTCTTTAACATGACCTGTCATTCTTCCATGATATTTCTGGTTCATTCCCGGGATAAACCTTTCATTTTTCTTCAGAGGTGTATTTAGCAATTCCGGGCCAAACCGAGATAGTTCACTGAATTTATTCAAGTATTCTTCAAACGACAAACTTCCTCGCTTCAAATCCAGAAATTCCTGATACATTCTGGAAACTCCCGCCGATGGCATGTAACGTTTCTCAAACACTTCTTTAAAACGATCCCAAGTAAATTCTTCCTCGGGTTCATCTACAATGATGGTTTCCCACCAAGCTGAAGCTTCTCCTTGGAGTTGCCAAGAAGCTATAAGTCTTTTCTGCTCATCCTGCAATTTTAGCCCTTTAAAAATCTTTTCACACGATCTTACCCAAGCTTGAGCGTCAATAATTGACTCTTTGCCAATGAATGGTTTGCCACCAAGCTTTTCAAATTTCTTATATAATTCAGCCAAGTCCGGCTGCTGCTGAATTTCTATTACTGCTTCTGCGGCTGCGGGAATTTGATTGGGTGCTGCAGCATTGCCTAGACCCCTAGTTCTTCCTCTGCGTCCACTCATTTTCACTATCTGAGATTAGTAAGAAAATTGATTTAGATATACAGGCGAAATATCTTAAGGAATATCAGCAGTAAAAAGAAATAGACTAAGAAATTTCAAAGTTTCAATTTTGATTATACTCATTCTAGGGTATACTTCACCCTATCTCTAATGAGCCATCTAATGTGTTATACTCCGTAGCTAAAGTTCTTACTCAACCAACAGCTCCGATACCAATTTGTGATGACCCAAACACGATGTCCAATAAATGACATCAAATTTGCATCGCCGGAGCTTATAACAACAATTAGATGAATATAAAACAGCGGAACTGAATCAATATCATAAATATCATCACTGTTACAACATCAACATAATATCCATACTGCAACAGAGTACATAATACATATACCACAATCTCTAAATACAACATCAAGATAATATAACAGTGAACATATATCCAAAAATCCTCAAATGAGAGAGATGATAACGAACTCCCAAAAGCTAACACCTGTAATCTCCAATAGCTCCTAAGATATCTCCAAGATAAGAGCTCCAAAATACTGCTACTCCAAAAATATAGAAACCTGCTACTAGGCTGCCCGTGTGAAAATAATGGGCACCCAGAGTTTAGGAAAGAAAACAATAAACTCCGGATCAGTCATGGGACTGGTATGAGTAAACAAGACAGTTGTATTTTAAATAAACAAGATTTATAAAAGAATTTTCGGAATGCTTTTAAAAATGGAACTACCATAAGACCTCCCGCCACACACACAATGCAAACGCAGAATTGGAGGAGATTTCTTCTTATGATAGTTAAATATGCTTGATACGAGAAAAGAAATTCTTTGATATTATCACTAGTGCATAGTGAAGGAAATCATTTCGAAAATAGAATATTAATCTTAGCCAACATACGACCATTATCGTATGCCTACTATAGCTACCATCTAAACAGTGGTGACCACCATAAGCAAATGGCAGGTTCTACAACTAAAACCGTACAGGGTTTCGTATTGTTTCTTTGGATTTCCAACAAATGGTCAGGCCAAGGAACTTCCCATTGCCACATGAGAACGCCTCTGGAAGGACGTCCCCGAGAACCAAACCGGATCTCTACCAACACAAGGCCGGGTTACCCCTAACTGGGTAACTACTGACACGAGTATGCCATCTCCCGGTCGTAACCAACCTTTAACCGGGGCCCCAGCAACAAATCACAAAATCATATATATATATCTGCGATATCCACATAAGTTAAGTATCTGGGCTCCATACCATGATACCACTTCTATCCAGAAGGAAGTGTACATACCCTAAGGGGTGCTACCCCCAATAACCTTGCTGCATCTTTCCTGTTTCGACCATTTCGGGGTGTGAAGTCCGACGAAGTCACGTCCACAAAAACACACTTTATACAAAAGCCGTGCTTTGGGTCAACAAATGATCATAGAAATGATCACCAAGATAGACGATCAAACAAATGATTTATCACGAATAATCAACACAATGATCATTTCACAGCAACACTCAGTATGTCACATTACCAAATTGGGAATATATTGCTGATAACCTTCAACTATATAACCTCTGAGCTCGTACGTCTCAGAGAAGGGTGTTAAGCTAAAAGAATAAATTCTCCGCCACCAACAGAAATATATTTGAAAGAAATCGGCTTTATATCTCAATTTGTAATGTCAGACATACTATCCATACAAGTCTGTTCCGGGCTCGAACAGAACCGAAGGCACTTCCAAAGAAGTCCTTGAAATCCGGATATCCACAATCCTGATCGGATTCCCCATCACATATGGAGAACTCTATACCGGAGCAACTCGGTGCAGAGTCAATCGACAGGTCATCCTATCGCTCTCGCAAATACCCGGTCTTCAACACCGGTCTTCAAATGCTATCCATAACGTCGAATCACATATTCGAAATGGGTTATACGACCCAAAGGTCCTTTCCCGGCTAATTCGAATAGTGAGTGTCAAATTTTAAAACATGTGGATGTCATTCACAAATATTCACAGGTTCGATGTGGGTTTCGGATAACCAACTGAAATCCGATTCCTGTCGCATCGAAGTTTAAATGCCGTTTTAGGGCAACAGGGTTTTCACATCAATACAGAGCAAAACACAACATAGTGCAGTACATATCAATCCACATATCACAGCATCACAATCAAACAGACAGTGTCAAACTTGGGCATAGTCATAGTTAAACTATTTTCAAATGTGGTTTAAATAAACTTACCACATAATTATTTTAAAACAATGATAAGTATTTGAAAAATAAATTTAAATCTTGATTAACTCATTCTATTGTTTCTAAATTAATCATTTAAATTAATCGCTAAATTTTGATTTGTCGCTTTTATTTTATCTGGATAACGAATTCCTAATTTACAAAAAAATTAATTCAAACACTCAATTGTTTATAAATCAATTCAATTATGAATTATAAATCCTTATTAATTTCCTTTTCAAAATCATTAATAAATTTATAAACATTATTTACTTTCGTTACCATTTGAAAATCTTCTTAATACTTTGGAAATCAATCTATTATAGTTATAAAAAGTTTAAAATGTAAATTAACTTAAATTCTCATTTTAAATTTAATTATTTATTATATTGATTTGTTTATTGGGTATCCCCTTAGTTATTAAAATTGGTAACAAGCCTTCAATTCAATGTAGTCTATATCAATTCCTTGATAAGTCTAAAATTTGTTATAAGTCAAACAAAATTTATTTGGGCCAAACCCATATTTAAAGTAAAGCCCGAGTCCCCTTTATGTTATTCGAACTCTTCATGTCCTCTTCCCCGTACTCTCTCCTTTCTCCAAGCTTCCCCTCTCCTTCTAATTTATTTTCTTCTTCCAGTTTATTTTTTTTTCTAACCCTTATATATCAAACTGGAAAGAAACTTCCTTCGCGTGCTCGAGTTCGGCCCCGAGTTTGACCCCCCCATGCTCGATAACATCCCCGAGTCATGCTTCGAGTCATCTCGAGTGGCCAACACAAAAAAACTTCCTGACACCCAAACGAACGCTGTGCACGTGCACATCGTCACGGCACCACTCCAGTGGCCATTGCGATCGCCAGCAAACCACGATGCATCCCTACATACGAGATTGAAACAAACTTCCTCACGAAATTGTAAAAATTGGAATTTGCCTGAAGCGTGCGCCAACCATGAAAATGCGTCATCCCCAATCACCTCGGCCTCGCGACGCCGTCCACCTGACACCGCGCCGCCCCTGTCACAACTCCTCTGGTCATCCACGAAGCTAACCCCCAGTACCCCATTCAACTCGATGCACCCCAAACCCATCGCGACCGATTCTTTTAACATGAACAGACATGGGTTCCTAAACCCTATTTCAATCTCGCACTCAAAATTCTTGCAATAATTAAATTTTTAAATATTTTTCCTAACATTATTGAGTATTAAACTAGCTCCACGCGAAATAGCAACCTTCAAGAATCTTTCGATCATCAGGAATCGATTTAAAAGCAACTTTTGTTATAATATGAACTGCTCCTAAATTACTGAATTAAAAATCATCATTACTGTTTTGAAAATCATATTTTCATATGTTCGTTCAAATTATAACATCAATTCCATGATTTAAAATGCTTGAATTTAACTTAAAATCTTGTTTTTACTGTAATATTCGTGTTACAGAGTCAAAGTTTTTATTTCAAGCTTAAAAATTTAAACTGTGAGTCAAGTATACACACAACCTATTTTGTTTTTTTAAGTATCCTAAGTTAAATGAAGTTCATTTGAATTTTTTTTTTAACTAGCTCTGAGATATGAACATTAAAGAACAGAGCTTACTTATGTTTTCCAGTAACACAGAACAATATGCAGAGCAATAATTTTTTGTTTATATACAACAACACACATATTCATGGATTAAGTATTTATATTTCAAATAAATATAGGTTTACTCACTTGAACAATATAGAAACAGAGAATACTTTTGTTTCTTTTTAACTGCAGTTTTGATTCTTCTCTTTTCTTCTTTCAGAAATTTGCCTTTCAACTTGTAATATATAAAGTGATGATCTTTTCCTTTTTAATTTCAGATCTTTGCAAAAATTTGTTTGAATGATACTTGAGTTGTTTTTAACAAATGAATGTGAGGCTTTGTATACGTATACATATAGGAGAAAAGTGGTGTACAGGGTAAAGCATAAGCAAGTACAAGTTGAAGTAAAAGAAAAACTAAACCATGCTTGTTAATAAATGTTAGTGTGTGCTGAAAAGATTGTGTACATGCAATGCATTAAATGAAGCATGTAGTGTTACATGCTTTGTATATTTTCAGCATGTTATTTGATTTTCTTATTTTATTTATTACAAAACTTACTTTAATTTGTTTGTATATTGGTTTAGCTTCTTGGTGTACAATCCCTGTATAAGTGTTTACAGAGAGAGCATCACATTTTCATCACAGTGAAGCATGAACAAAGGCAGTTTACTATTGAAGTTTAAACTGTTTCAAAACAACTTAAAATCCTTCACATAATCATGTTTACTCACTTGAACAATATATGAAAATAGAGGATGCTTTTTGTTTTTGGAATCTGCAGTTGGTCCTACTCTCCTTCACTCTCTGATTTTTTCCTTTTATTTTTTCTTTATAAAAACAATGATGTTTTAAATATTTTCTTCCCAGACTTTGCTATGTTCTTATTCGAATGGACCAAAGCAAATATGCATGTATATCTAGAAGAGATAGTTTGTACAGGGTAGGGAAAATAGGCTGATGTGATTCTTGTTTATTTATTTGATCATAGGTTTAATCATTTGTTTATTTGTTTGTTCTTTTGTTTAATTGTTTACTTGTTTAATTATTCATAGGATTATTTGTTTATTTGTTTAATTGTTTACTTGTTTAATTATTCATAGGTTTATTTGTTTAATTTTATTATGATGCGATTTAAATTTCAAAATTTTATCATAACTTACATTAACAATTTTTTTTTATTTCTTTTAAAAGTTTTAACTAAAAATACTAAACTTTGTTTATATTTTATTCCTTTACTACTTTTCAATTTTTATTTCAAAAAGTTTAAAATATATTACTAAATTTTAAATTCAAAATTTTCGGGATGTTACAGTCTCGATGCCTAATTCGATCGTATGTGGAAGATAGCTTTCTGAATCGAATTAAAATATTAAATTTTCGATATTTTTTCAACGCGTTACTATCCCGTACGACCAAACGGTAACTCCAAACGCTACAAAATTTAAAATCCAATAATAATGCACTATTACGAATCCAATGGAACTGGTTTCATCGAAATCCAAGACTATGCCCTGAATCGCTATTTTTCAACATCTCGTTTATAATATAAAATTTTCGATTTCTAATTATTCATTTTTTAAATCCAATTTTAACTGTTAACAATCTTTATTTCTGTTCAAATAAAATTTAAATCAACTTCCAACATCATTTTCAATCATATTAAATTCAGAATTCAATTATTCGAATAATTGCAATATTAAATTTAAGCAATTTTGATTATTCAATAAATCACTGTCTTTTGAAATATATTTAAATGAACATACAAGATTTAACTTTTAAAACGAATTCAAATTATAGAACCACTATTTCCATTTATCAGTCATTCAATTATAGTTATTCAATTTCATTATTGATTTTAAAAATGGTCAAAACGTAGAATTTATTTCAATACTAGTTATCACAGAATCTTCGAAATTAACTATTTCAAATTTCATTCAAGTTCATATCCAAAAACTTACATTCAAAATCATTAAAAAGTTTATTTTTAACCATTTTTATTTGATAATTAAGTTAAATTTAATAAGTTGAAATAGCTAAAAATACGGGTCATTACAATTCCCCCAATTAAAACTTTTCGTCCCTGAAAAGACGTTAAGGAAAGAATTTAACATTTAATCTTTTTAAAAATATAATCAACTTGTAGAACATCAAATCCATTAGAAAATTTTTACTACGCTTCCGCCATGCCACTCTGATCGGCTATCGGAAGTTACAAGTTAGTTATCAAAACAAGTTATAAAATTTTTAAAACTTCAAAAATTTTCTAAAACCCGGATTTATGGAAAATTTTGGCAGTTACCTTTGCGCGGCTCGATCGGCACAACTACAAAATTCCATCACGGGCCGCAAACCAACAAAAGAAAACAAAAGCCAAGTGGCTCCATCATAAAACCATCAAATCAAATGACAAAATAAATATGTACCTTTTTGTCGAGCAATATAAATTTTTCTTAATTTTAAATACGTGCATCTTATTTACCAATGATATCCAATCATATAATTTAAAATCACTTTATATCTGCATTTTTCAGTTTCCAATATTTTCTTTACTTAAGCACGTGCATTGTACATATATCATCCGTATACAATATCAAATCTAATCGCTCACTCAATCACACAATTTCACTTCCAAACTAAAATCGCTCATATGACTCTCTAGTACGGACTCAGATTTGGTCCCTTGATCAGAAACCGTTATTCTCCTTGCGTAGCCATATACTATGATAGATAATTCCAAAGTCAAATAAAAAATCCATATTCGGGGTTCGCCGAATCAAGTGAATGATCCTGACTTGGATCGATATAAATTATCTCGAAATTCTATGCTCGAATCTGCATCAAATCGTTATGCAAATAAAATAATATATGTACAACTTACGTATTTATTTCTATAATTCTTTGCTATACCAAATTTCTCTGTTCACATTTACTTAGTTTCCATTCAATTATTCGACTCATTTCTTTCAACTGATTTACATTCATCTTTATAATTTCCTTCAATAACAGGTTTATTTGTGAAACATTTTATTAATCATCAATTTAGTTTATAATCTTTCTATAAAAGTATAACTTCTTATATATGAATTTTCTTAGTTTATAGTTATCTCAAAAGTTACAATTTCAACTTCACAATTTCTTTGCAATTTATATTTATTTCTATAACCAATTTACAAAGATATTATGCGATTCATTGTCAACTTTCTTAAGCTCACTTACTTATTCCATTTAGTAATTAATCATTTCATAATATACGTAAGTATACAACATTTATTATTACAACCAAATTTCCATTTATATGTATTTTAATTCCTTTTAAGTTTTTTTTACTTATATAATATCCCATTACATATCCAAATCATCATTTTGACTATTAACGTTTGGTAAGTCTCATTATATGTTATTAGAATGCGATTTGGCATTATACAGATTAATTTATTCATCTCTTACTTAATCAGAATGTTCACTATTTTAGCTTATTTAAATTTTCTTTACTTCCAATTTCTCTCTAAAGTTTCTTGAATATTTAGCTTAGATTTCTCAATTCACTTATTTTATAAGTTCTGGTCATTCAATATTTCATTTCATTCAAATAATTTTAAGATTAACAATTAACAAAACCTAAAAATTTAAAAACTTGGTACATTTCAAATCTTTTGAAATAAGTACATACACTTATCTCGTTTATATATCAAATCAAACCTTCGAGTTTAAACCAAAATCCGTTCATCAAAATAATTTCGAAGCAAAGCTTCTCAGACGTCTCCTCCACTTTGGGACTCGAAAATAAACGTTGATGATGCTGTGCGGTCATCACCGAAACTATTTTCCAACGACAGAAGAGGGGAGTACTGAATTCATTCCTTTTAAAATTTATTTGAAAATAATTTGTATTTGTATATACTTTTAAATAATACTAATATTATTTTCCAAACCTTGAAAACGTTTTTCAAAAACATCGGAATTTAAATTTCTCAAATTCTCAATTTTATGTTCATTTGACTTACAAGTTATATTTTATAAATCATATTTATACAATTTCATGTTCTTATAATCATATAGTAGCCAATAGTTTAGGAATAACGATGTAACAACCCAGTATTTTCAACCATTTGCATCCGCACATGTCGGACTTGAATTGTTCAAAATACCGCGTTGTAAATAAAATTTGGCAAATCTCAGAATATACAGTAAATAAATAATCATAGGTCACAGACACAGAGTAAGAAATGCAGCGGAAGTAGAGAAAATAGTAGTTCATGAAACCACTATCACATAGTCTCAAAATAAGTACGAATTACATAGTCTTAAAACCAATACAGTCCGAAATAACCACAGAAAATCCCAAATTCATTTGTCTCAATTACATAGGCTAAGATAAAATACTGAATAGAAAAATAGATAGCAGCTTGAAAGAGATGATCTTCAACAGTCCTAGCTCCGGGAAATGAAGTCCAAACTGATACTCAAGCTGACCCGAGCGTAATAAATAAACACAAACACTCGAGTCAGGACATACATACTTATACAGTGTAAGCTAATTCAAGTGAACTGTAATATAAAGGCAAGTAACTTAAAGGATGCTTGGGACCACCCATCCTCTAAGGACCCGTTAAACTTTTTACTATGTAGTAATACTTCGCTATTATAATAGTTTCTATATTAAAATAAACTTACTTTAAAATAGCGTTAAGGAGTGACCCAATATTCCCCTTAACACATAATATATTCTCATAGTCTATACAGTACCGTAATCTCCCCCGTATTGGACGTCGTCAGAGGGCACTCCGTAGGTATGATACGAAACCAAATGGTATAAGGCTCACTAGGGTAGGTGACACGGCACAACTAGGCAATGTCAGGGTAGATATACCAATTACGCATCTGGACCGGTAGTAGCGCGTAGCTGCTACTACCGCCCACCTCGAACAACACTCCCAAATCAAAGGTGTGCACCAAACAATCACAAAAGTAATAGAATGGCATACGAAGAAGTGCGTCCGATAAGAGGTGCTACCTCCTTAGCCCATCAATCGCTCCTATTTTAGCCACCTTATGCCAACTCACGGGAGTCGGGTCCACGTACATTACTCAATAGAACGTCACCACCATCCTACTTCATTCTGGAATCTCCACCGCGTACACGGTTGTCAAAGTGGTTTTCGGTATCGACAGAGAGTATGCCTATATCCGATCCCGGTCTCTTTAACAACCAATGTTATTATTACCCGTGGTTATAAATTCCAAAATAGTTTATATTTCAATCAAAATACATCATTTTAAACTATTTAAAGGTGAAGTTATTATTCTTACACAATCCAATATGAATCCTAAAAGTCTAGCCTTAGTTCATTTGCATCAACTACAGCACTTGCAAAGTGCGGTAATATCCTTTACAATAGATTTAAGTAAATTAAATTTCAGACTTCAGTATAATTTCAGCAATAATAAACCTTAATTTAAACCAATTTTAACTTATAAAATCATATTTTCCACTTTGAAATAGTCATTTAATTTACGCAATAATTTACGGTTTTTATAAAGTAAATTTCGCTAATAAATATCAAACTTCTCTATGCTTTACTTGTAATAGTCAAGTGCACAAATTTCTATAAAATTTTACTTAACAATTAGTTTAATTACCATTTCAAAAATAAATTAATTTCTAATTTATTTCTTAACTTACCTTTATTCTAAAACCAACTTCAATTTCTAAATTAAGTTATATTTCAACTTCCATTTTTAAGTATTCACTTATTTAACCATTTAATTCATAGAAAATATAAATAACACCTTATTAATTTATTTAAATTCAAATTTATATCATATTTATTATAATTTATTTACTTAACTTGAATTCCATTCCTTTACAAAAATCTAAATTCCAAAATAAATTCATACTTCAAATTCTAACTTAACCATTTATTTACATATTTAACTTGTACAATATCACTATACCTTATAAAATCATTTTTATTCAAATTTTAAACAAAATATTATAATTTACAAATTTAAAAATATTTAATATTTCCAGAAAATATATATATACTAACCACGGGTCTGTATAATATTTTCTAACCTAGGTCAAGTGATACGGATAATATATCATTTCAATCCGTAATTTACAAAGAAACCCGGGTTCTATCATTTCAAACCCGCAATCCCAAGTTAAATAGATAATTAAAATAAATAAAATAGATAAACAAAATAAAAATCACGCATGCCTATCATTTCAGCCCCAAGCGATTTCTACTCTATAGGGAACTTGCAGTATGATAAACAGTAAGACGGCATAAAATATAACAGTAGATAATATAACGGGTGATGTGACAATTTTATAACAGGGTTCTAACATCATAAATTTTTATATCACAAGTAAGTAAAATAAAATTATTCATTCTACAATTTCACTTGTTATTAATTTACAGATCTATAAGTATGTTTGTCAGGCGTGAATACTCACCTCTACGACGCTGAAGGCTAGATTCAAAACAATATCCACACCGGAACAAACGTACAAAAGGCACGATCAAATTTTAGCGGAGGCGACGATCAGATTCAAATCTTGAAACAAAACGAATAAAACTAATTACGCGAATTCAATTACGATCATATCAAACTTAATAAAGCAAAACTGAAAAGCTAGATTGAATAAAATGATATGATTAACCAATAACTCAGTGCCTTCACCACACGATTTAACCTATACCTCAAGTCTCGGCTATTTACCATATTGAAGGCCAGAGAAGCACGTACGTAGAGGGATGTTGAGGTATATAGCTGAGATTTAATTATGCACAAGTGGCGCATGCATTAATATAAATTTTTTTATAGCCTGAAACACGCAAGCAGTGGGAGATTGGAAAATTTAGGCTGGGTTTAAAACTCAAAGGTGGTGGAGGGATGAGTACTTAGTGTAGCAAAACAATGGATGAAAGAAACACAAGAAAAAGAAAAGGAAAGAAAATAAATAAAAGAAGGAAGAAAATTTTTGCAGCCATTACCTGAAGCAGAGAGCTCACTCAAGAAAGAAGAAAACTTAAACCAAAATGAGATGTAAAGAAAATTTGGTACGTGGGTTTTGTATTTATTTGGGAAACCTCAGGTTCATAAAGTGGGAAGGCGTAAATCATGGCATGTGAATTTTCAGGCAAGGAAGAATGAAATTTTGTGAACGTGTTTTATAATTAAAAGAAGTAATTGCGTTGATTTTAGTGGGAGAGAGAAAATGGCAAGAAATAATAAAATTTTGAACGGTAGAAAAATTAATGGATTTCGTTCCTATTAAAACAGAAAAGCAAAAGGAAAGTGCAGAAGGTTTACACATGAATTCAAGGCAAGCTTTAAATGAAATTGAACGGCTAGGGGATTCATTTCTTTCCTACTTGGAAATGCATGGCTACTGATTGATTTATTTATATAGCTAAGGTAAGAAATTTTAGAATGCGTATAACCGATGCAATAATTTAAACGAAATGTACGCCCATATTTATAGCAAAAGTAACGTATTTAAATTTATAAGTTTATTATTTATTTAGTAATTATATGCTAAAGAATATTTCATCAAATAACGTACCATTTAACGCCAACTAAATTAAACAAAACGGATATAAACGTACCAATTAAAACGTGAAATTAATTAGCTTATTTATACGCTATTTATTACTTAATTCAAAATTTGATTTGTTTACATTCGTTTGATTTATTTATCATTTAACTAAGAAACTGATGTATATACACATAAAAGAATGTAAAATTTTATTTCTTTTTACACAATGTTTATTACTTAATTTAAAAAGTTTATAACCAATTTAAAAAAACAAAAGCGGAATATATGTTGTACATACAGTTTAAATAAAAGTTTGGAAGGAGAAAAAAGTTAGAAAAAAAGAGGAGGCCATTACAATATTCCTAGCCGTGAGAAATAAAAGTGAGAGGAGATGTTTTTGAGTGAGAAATAAAGTGAGAAAACTCACGGCAATCAAGTGGAAGAAACGGTCAAGTAATCAATGTTTAAAACGACAAGATAAAATGAAGGGATTTGATTCCTATTTAATAAAAAGAATAAGTGAAAAATGAGAACTCTTCCTATCTTCACGTGAATTGATAGGCTACATGTAAGGAACGGCTATGGATTTTGAGGAATAAGTTAAGGTAGGAAATAAATAAATGATTTGAAGAAAAAATGGAAAAGAATTAAAGAAATAGTTTAGTAAATTGAAACAAGGCCTAAAAATTTACACATAATACCATTAGCTTTGGCAAAATTTCTACCACACTTTAAAGCAAATAAAAATCAGTGAATAAAATAAAACAAACTGAAATAAAATGAAAAAAATAAATAATTATATTTTAGGAAAATAGAAAGATAAATAAAGAAAATAGCTAAATTTATTGAAATTATCTTAAGAAAATTGCAAACATAATCCACTTAACTTTGAAAAATTACAACTCTTCTTAAAAATGGTTTAAAATAAATCTTTGAGAAACAAAATAAAGTGAGAATGAGAAAAACTAAGTTCTTAAGAAAAATATAAAAATAAATAAAGAATTTCTTAAATTAATTGAAGTTGGAAATTAGAAATTGTAAACAAAATACAACTGACACTGGAAAAATGTCAATTACACTTTTAAAAATGTTTTAAAACCAAAATATATACAAAACAAGTTATTTTACCCCTAAAAACATAAATTAGAACATTACATGACCAAATAAAATATTATTTGTATAATTTAAAGTAAACAATTTTGTTAAATACAGCAAATTACACACAATAGTTAAAAAGGCATAACTTTCACCTTATAAATAAGATTTCAACGAAACGAAAAGCAGTATTCTTAAAATTTTATTTACTTTCAAAATAAAAGATAAAATTAAAATGTTTAAACTTTTAAATTTTTAAATTTAAAAGTCAAAAGTTTGACCATATTGACAAAATTCACATTTCCGGAAATTATTCTAATAAGTCATGTGTGGAATTCTAATCCACAACAAAATTTATATTTTAAATAACAAAATTGTCTAAATTAAATAAATAAAACATTTATTAAAATTTTTGGGTTGATACATAGATGGTTTGGATGGCAAGCAAAGTGAGAGTAAATGCTAAGAAACAGAAAAGGCATAAGTTAAGGATTAAGAAACGTATATATGTATTATTCTTAAATGCAAATGAAAATGAGGAGTTTTGAAATGAGAAATAAATCTTCTTGTACATGATTTTCAAATGAGAAATACGCGGCTAGGAAAAGAGTTTGTATGGCTAAAGCAAGTGTTGGGCGTGTTCTCACCCAGGAGATTTCAAGACCAAGAAGCACCAATTTCGTCCAGGTTTACCTAAGTTTTATTCGGCATACCTACCACTGCCGAACCAGATTCACAACCATGGAAGACCGAACCAACTCGTTTCCAAAGCCTAGCCGAACCATAGTAAAGACTACCGGACCAGAACTCAACCCACTCACCACCGGACCAAGACTACCGGACCAGAACTCAACCCACTTACCACCGGACCAAGACTACCGGACCAGAACTCAACCCACTCACCTCCGGACCAAGACTACCGGACCAGAACTCAACCCACTCATCACCGGACCAAGATCACCGGACCCAGTCATGCTCTCAATACCGAACCAAAACGAAGAAGACTCTACCGAACCAAAGTGAAGAAGGCATTACCGAACCAACAGTGCCAGGCCAGATCACATCAGTCCAGGCCCAACAGCAGCTATATTCATCCAAGACCCCTACCCCATGCCTCACTCTATAAATAGAGGGGCAGGGGTACAACAATGGCGAACAAGTTTGAGAGCTCAAGCACGGACAGAACTTTCAAACAACTGTCATACACTTGTGATCAAAGCTTTGTACTTGTAATCTGAACAGTGAAAGAGAACAACATATGAAGTGGACGTAGGCACATTCTGGCCGAACCACTATAAATCTGTGTGTCTTTTACATTTTAGTCCCTGCTTTTTACATATTTGCATAAATCACCCAAATCGCTAAGAACAACATAAAATCGACTAAGTCATACGACTTGAAGGTGTTTGCCCATTTTTTGTGCAAACATTTTTGGTGCTTTCACTGAGAAATCGAGCTAGAAACTTCAGCTTCTCCCACTTAAACTGCTTCCGAACAGCATCGCTCATTGCTTGGAAGACATGCCTCCCAGGTAGAAGAAAGATTTAGCAAAGGAAAGAACATCGCAACTAGCAACGTTCCAGATCCAGTGATCACATATCAAGAGAATTGTCCCGTTCCAACAGAAGTACAAAATGGAAATCAGGCAAATCCAACAGCCCCTGCCACGGAACAGCCAGCAGCAATTACTAGGGCAGATCTAGATAAGGTTGTGGCTGAAGTGACTGACCGCTTCACATCCCAACAAGAAGCCTTGGTGAACCGACTCATGTCACGCTTAAGGGATGCTGAAGAATCCAACCGCAACACTGAATCATGGGGTAAGTCCCAGTCTGGAGGATCTCGGAGGCGACAAAGATCTTTCTTCTTCGAAGAAGCTAACAACAGAAACAGCAATGGTAGGAGCCGAGCCCGAACTCAGCCCGAACTCTGACCCAAGGAAACGCTTGGAACCGAACCCAACGGGGGAGGTACCGGGAGAGGGTCGACTGTAGCTGAGCCTGTCATGCTACCTAGCCATGGAAACACCAATGAACGGGGACGAGCTAGAGTCCAGCCTGAAGTTGGACTCGAGGAAGTGCTCGGAACAGAACCCAGCAGGGGAAGATCAAGGCAAGGGCCAGCTGACCCTAGCATGCTCCCAGAAGACCAGAGACAACCATTGGAAAATATTAGGAGTGATAGACGATACCACCCCTACAGATCATCTGGACGGGATCAATCCCGCAGAGAAGGACCAAACTCATTTCTATCTGCTCCAAATTCTGATGAAAGGATGGCGCGATTGTTCAGAGAGTGTGTCCAACGGGATCAAAGAGATCGAGGGATAGGTGCTAGGGTAACCAACCCTTTCACCCGCAATATCGAAATTGCCATCACCCCCCGAGAATGGAAAATGCCTACAATGGAACCTTACAAGGGAATCTCTAACCCCGTTGTACACTTGCAGAGATACACACAGCACATGCTCATGAGCAGAGCCACAGAAGGAGTATTGTGCAAATGCTTTCCACTATTCTTGGTAGATCTAGCAACCTCCTGGTTCTGCCATCTACCCCAAGGATCCATCAGCTCATGGGAAATGTTGAAAGAAAAGTTCATCAGCCAGTTCCGCATTCATGTGGAACAACCCAAGGACGCTTATTCCCTATCTAATATCAAACAGAAGCCTGGAGAGACATTGTAGCAATATCTAACCCGATTCAATGCTGCAGCGGCCGTAGTCCAAGATGCCGATGAGAAACTCATCTTAATGGCCCTCTGTAGTAGTGTGCATCCGGATACTAAGTTTACTAGAAGATTAACGAAAGAAAAACCAACTACCTTACCTGATTTCTTCCATGAAGCCGGGAAATATATGAGACTTGAAGACGCTGCCAATGAAAGGCATATGGGGCAACAAACTAAGGCAGCTCATGGAAACACACCCGCCGTAGCAAAGGACATTCGAAGAAATGACTCTAGAGACAATGCTGGGGGCAAGAAGGGAGAAAAACGTCTACATCGGCCAGGATCGAGATTTGACACTTACATTCCTTTGAATGAAACAATCGAAAAAAAATCTTCCTGGCCACCCAAGACGAAGTTAAATACAAACGCCCCCCGTACAAGAAGGAGTCAGATAACGCAATTAAGTCTTGAAAGTTCTGCCGCTTCCACGAATCTCATGGGCATGATACCAATGAATGCCATCATCTTCGGGACTTAATTGAAGAACACATCAGAAGGAAGAGACCTGAACGCTATGTAAAAGGTCAGTATAGGACCCCAGGTCCTGCCAATGAGAAGCCAAGGCTACCCCTCCCAGAAACAGGAGAGGGAAATCACAACACCAGCGGCTCCAGATAAGAGAAGATAGTGGTCCATACCATATCGGGAGGACCACACATCGCCGACAGGAACTGGACAGAGATTGAAAGATACGAAAAATCACTTAGAAACAATGAAGGCTACGTTAATTCTGTTATGGAAGAACGCCACTCGGAGCGAAAAGAGAATGATGACATTACATTCAATTGGCGTGACCTAGAAGGAAGGCAGTACCCTCACATGGATCCTATGGTCATCTCTGCCCGGTTCGGCCCGGCCGAAGTTTTCCGAATTCTAGTAAACACTGTAAGCTCAGTAAATATCCTATTCAAGCATGCTTTTGGTAGAATGAAGCTGTCAATGAAGGATGTGTCTCCCTGCAACAAACCACTACACGGTTTCACTGGAGACGCGAAGATGCCCCTCGGGCAATTGGACCTTTTTGTTGAAATAGGAAGTCACCCCCACTCCGTTGTACGGAAACAAACATTTGTGCTAATAGATAACCACTCGGCCTACAACGCCTTTTTAGGAAGACCAGCCTTGTCTGACTTCCAAATTGTCTTGGTCCCGTGGTGCCTGAAGATGAAATTTCCAACAGACAATGGAATAGGGGAAGTAGAGGGAGATCAAGACGTCACTCGAGATTGCTATGTAACTGAACTTCGCAATAATCGCAGGAAGGATAGAGGGAAGAATACAGAGACTACTCTCTACATGAAAAACTTGGAAGCATAGAAACTAAAGAAAGCCCCTCCTCTTCGATATACCAGTGATCCTTTCAATGAATTAGACCCCAGAGACAAAGAGGAGGAGGCCACCGCCAAGCCTGCAGAGGCTATGGAGTTTGTATCTGTAGACAAACACGACTCAAGTAGACTGTTGAAAATCGAATCTTAGCTAAGAGCAGAATTGAGGGATCAACTCGTTGATTTTCTCCGCCACAACTTGGATGTATTTGCATGGACGCACGCTGACATGACTGGAATTTCCCCAGACGTGGCATGCCACGTACTAAACATCAATCCTACCAAGGTTCCAGTAGAGTAGAAAAAGAGAAGTATGGGGGCAGAACGATCAGCAGCCCTCGATGAAGAAGTAAAGAACTGGCTTGCCAATAACTTCATACGAGAAGCCATCTACCTAGAGTGGATCGCTAACCCGGTACTAGTAAAGAAGGCTAATGGGAAGTGGCGAACATGCATTGACTTCTCCAACTTAAATGACGCTTGCCCGAAGGATCGCTTCCCACTCTCCCGAATCGATCAGCTAGTGGATAGCACAGCCGGGCATGAACTCTTATCTTTTATGGACGCATACTCAGGATATAACCAAATTCCTATGCACACCCCCGATCAAGACCACACTAGTTTCATCACTGACCGGGGATTGTACTGCTATAGAGTAAAGCCTTTTGGACTTAAAAACGCCGGAGCTACGTATCAGTGCCTTATCAACAATATGTTTGCGGAACTGATAGGACGAACTATGGAGGTTTATGTGGATGACATGCTAGTAAAATTGAGGAAAGCCAACTATCACGTAGGCCACCTGGGCGAGATGTTTAAAGTACTTCGCCAATATGGAATGAAGCTGAATCCTCTGAAGTGCTCATTTGAAGTATCATCAGGAAAGTTCTTAGGATTCATCGTCCATGCCAGGAGGATTGAAGCAAACCCCGAACAAGTCCAAGCTCTGAGAGATATCAGGATACCTTCCACTCGAAGAGAAATGCAAAGCCTAAATGGGAAGGTGGCCGCCCTAAGCATATTCATCTCTAAAGCGACTAACAAGTGCATCCCTTTCTTCGAAGCTCTAAAGAAAGACAAAGGAAAGTTCGAATGGACTAACGAATTCTTAATAGCCTTCCTCAACCTAATCGAACTCCTTCAGAGAGCACCAGTACTCTCAACTCCAAATGAAGGCGAAGAGCAATACCTATACCTTGCTGTGTCATCTCATGCTCTGAGCGCCGCTTTGGTGAGAGAAGACAACCGCGCACAGCGGCCAGTATACTTTGTGAGCAAGAGGTTTACAGGGTCAGAAGCCAGATATCCTAAACTTGAGAAGCTAGCATACTGTTTACTAATCACATCATGGAAACTCGACATTATTTCCAATCCCATTCCATCAGAGTTCTAACCAATCAACCGCTAAGGCAGGTACTCCATCGTCCTGACACTTCTGGGCGACAACTTAAATGGTGCATTGAATTGAGTCAATATGATATCACCTACCATCCTCGCACCGCCATCAAGGGACAAGCCATGGCCGATTTCATTGCCGAATTCACTACTAACGAAGGTAAGGAGCAATCTGAAATAGCAGAAGACATCAAGTGGAATCTTTTTGTGGATAGAGCATCAAACGAACAAGGCTCGGGGGCAGGTATTGTAATAATCACTCCCAGGGGAAGGAAGCTACACTATGCTCTAAGGTTGGAATTTGCTGCCAACAACAACGATGCAGAATATGAAGCAGTAATAGCTGGATTAGAACTTGCCTTAGAAATTGGAGTCGGTTCTTTATGTCTTCATAGTGATTCTCAACTTATTGTAAACCAAATACTAGGAGAATTTCAGACTCGAGGAGAACGACTCACAGCATATCTAAAGAAGACCAAGCTACTACTCGATCAATTGGATCACTATTTAATCAAACACATCCCTAGAGAAGAGAACCAAGAGGCCGACGAATTAGCAAAGCAAGCTAGCATGAAAGACGGCACCATTTCCGGAACAGTAGCCATCTCAAGGCAACTAACCCCGAGTTTCGAGCAAGAGAATCTGATAACTGCAACCGAAGAGGAAACTTGAATGTCTCCCATCCGAAAATTCTTATAAGATGGCATACTGCCCGACGAGCGTAACGAAGTCAAGAAAATCTTGAGGAGAGCTTCCCGCTACACAATACAAGAATGCATCCCCTATCGGCGCGGCTTCTCTAACCCCTTATTAAGGTGTGTCGCTGGAAGGGAAGCCAAGTAAATCTTATTAAACATCCATCAAGGAAGCTGCGGAGATCACACTGGAGGGCAGACTCTGGCAAAGAAGATACTCCGATATGGGTATTTCTAGCCCACCTTAAACAGAAACGCCTTAGACTTCGTCAAAAAATGTGACAGATGTCAGAAATTTGCTAAGATTCCTCGACTACCAACAAATGAGATTACTCAAATGACCAGCCCTTGGCCCTTTGCAGTATGGGGAATTGACTTGATTGACGAACTGCCAGTGGGCCGAGGCAGAGCCAAATATGCTATAGTGGCAGTTGACTATTTCACCGAATGGGTGGGAGCAGAACCTTTAAATAAAATATCTTCGGCAAAAGTTATTAACGTCTTAATCAAAAATGTTCTATGTAGGTACGGAGTTCCACTCAAAATCATATCGGACAATGGACTTCAGTTTGATAGCGAGGAGTTTGCCAACTGGTGCCAAGAGCACGAAATTCACAAAAGCTTCTCATCTGTAGCTTATCCCCAGGCAAACGGACAAGTCGAAGCTGTCAACAAAATTCTCAAAACTCTAATCAAGAAGAAACTTAAAAAGTCAAAAGGCGCTTGGGTGGATGAACTTCCTACGGCACTTTGGGCCTATCGCACGTCTTTCAGAACATCAACGGGGCATACTCCCTTCTCTTTGGCATACGGATCGGAGGCCATGCTCCCAGTCGAAACTATAGTGCCTTCCCACCGTAGGATCCGCTATAACGCAGAAGAGAACGAAGAACTCCTTCACATGTCTTTGGATCTAGTTGAAGAGAGAAGAAATGATGCAGCGCTCAAAGCAGCAACTCACAAGCAAAAAGTGGCAGCGCAATACAACTCCAAAGTTAAGCATCGTAGCTTACAAGAAGGAGATCTTGTCCTCAAGCGAATCTTCCCGCACCCCGGTGCACTAGATCCAATCTGGGACGGACCATATGTAATTCATAAAGATCTCCACAACAGAGCTTATATTTTGTCAACAGTGGACGGAGAGGTGTTCTAGAGGGCATGGAACATCCAACACCTTCGTCGATACTTTTCTTAACTTGTACAGCCCATATAAAGTGAATTAACAAAGAGAATCAGTGGACGTAGGCATTTTCGTGCCGAACCACTTTAAAAACTTGTCTCTTTTTTAACTTGTTCCTTTATATCTTGGCTGCTTGTTAATTTTATCCTTTTCTGTTGAACTAAATCCTGTGTAATGGCATTTCCATTCAAGACACATCACAGCGCGACTTCACCTGGACAAGACCTAACAGGTACTATACGAATCTATGCCCTCGCCAATGAGACACTTTGCTCCAACATCCCTCTGCTGCGGGTTAACTCATTGCTCGCGATCGGCCCTTAAATCCAACTATAATGAGCCAATTATAAGCCACGGAGAAGGCCGACTATAGCCGAGGCAGCTCATTACAGCTTTCGGCTCGCCGGCAACCGTGAACCTACTTTAAGCTCCAAAATAAGGTGTGGCCAGTCAGGGGTAGTTCACAGTTGACGATCGGCACCCATGCTAGCCGGCCACGGTAAATCGAATAATACCCACGATTACCGGGTAGTTACTGTGCGCGATCTCGGCTCCGACTGTCTTAAGTACGGCTGTGGTAATAAAGAGAAACTCCCCGCGGAGGCGTAAGATGGGTGGCAAATGTCTCCAAGACCCACAGCTAGGGAAAGTGACTACAAAACCCGTTTGCCACGAACTTAAGCACATCTCAGGCCTTCCGTGATTGGAAGTTTTACTATTTCTTATATTTCTATTTTGTTTAAAAACTTTCATCCTATCCTCTATAACGATCCCTAAAGTACAGGACACAAAATAGGAGAAGCTCGCTAATGGGAATAGGAACTCACAACTGGATGACAGGTCACTCAGCTGCATTCCATGCTCAGTCATACAAGACATTCACAGCAACCGTCTACGACTAAAACATGAAGGGCGGTACTTTCTTCTTTTGTATAAGAATACGTAGCTATAATTTATTCGCACATCACACTAACATTGCAAGATATGAAATTATATTTTAAGTAAGAACTTGACATCAAACACAATTGAATCACAGGAATGTGCACAGCTATATTTCTTATGCATCACACCAAAATAACGATAGCATTCAAATATGACAGAATTAGCTTAAGTTAAAAATTACATGCCAAAAATAAAGTCGTTCCTTACGAATAACATAACTACAGCCTAAAAATTACATTAATGTTTTGGGACTACCATAGACAACAATGTCAAGTAAACCAAAAGATATCCAGATCAAGTCAAGGAGTCGGCTGCATCGGAGCTTCACCTCTATCCTGCTGGCCCTCCGAGATCTACTTAACCGCAGGATTGGAACTCTCAGCATGTTGACCAGAGCTAGTTGGTGCTTCAGAGGTCCCGCCTGTCCAATTCAGGAGAAGAATCCATTAAATAAACAATAAGCAATCAAGTTACGAAAAGCTAAAAGGGAAGACTTACCAGCATTTGCTCCTGGATCATCATCCTCTAACTGCGTACAACCTCCTCAGCAGTAAGCAGCTGCATGCCCTCCTTCACCGCCGCTTTCTCCTCCTCGGTGAATTGAGCCGTAACCACGTCCATTCTAAAGGCCACGCCACCCTCCTTATCTGCATCGGCCTTAGCCTCCTCCAGGGCCCTGAAATAAATCCTGGCCATGACTCGGGGATAATCATCCATCCAAGATAAGTTGCCCTGTTTCCAATTGCGAAAGTATATATCCTAAAGCACCTCATCCATTATCCCCTCATTCTCCTCTAACTCCCTTATTCGGTCCTCAGAAGCCAACAGCTTTGCAGTGGCAGCATCCCTCTCCGATTGGTATCGCGAGCAGTCAGCCTGAAAGTATTTCATCATCGCCTCCATCTCCTCCTTCAGCTTGGTTTGAGCAAGCTCTGCGGCTTCAAGTTTCCCGGATAACTCCTATACCCGCTCGAGATCCGCTTTCCGAACATCATCCACCGTTGCAATAGCCATTTCAATCCGCTCCTTACAAACAGCCTCCATTTTCCGTAACTCTGTCCTGCTGGCCTCTTCCATGTTTTTCTTTAATTACCTAGAAGCGGCCTCATGTTGAGAGATCTGAATGGCCTGATCAGCGTGTTGTTTGGCCTGGTCAGAAACCACTAACTGCAGTCGAATGTTAGAACTCCCGATTTCTTGTCCAGCCTTGACCAGTCGGGCATGATGCCCCATCAGCTTCCTGGTTTCCTCAGCAACCCGGTCAATGTTTGCCTTAGCTTCGTCCCCCAAAGTTACGACCCGAGTGGTAAGCAAATCAAGGTCCAGGGACTTAGCTTCATCTAGTACTCTTACCATAGGATTACGAGGGAGAAGGTGCTCACCGGTAGCTTCATCAAAGGTAATATCACGAGAACCCGGATCCAGATCCGGATGACTCGCAAACGGATTACGAGCCAAGCCGGGATGATCTATTTGGGTAACGATAGGATTTTCAGACGGGTGCGGAGAAGGTATAAACTCAGTATTCTCCTCCGTGGTATCCTGAAGAGGCTGAGGACTAGGTGAAGATTCAAACAAGGAGCGGCTCCTCTTCTTCTTTTGCATATCCTCTTCGATAACTCCAAGAAGAGGACGGTAGCCGACTACGTCTCCAGGGCGGTTAGTCGGAGGCTTTGGTTTAGTAGAAGCCTTGAGAAGTTTATATTGTTCAAGACGATGCCGAACATCTATTGTCTTGGCCACCTTACCCATTTCTGTGATAAAAACCAAGTGTTACAAGCATACATTGAGCTATAATTTAAGAAATATATCAAGTTAAGAAGAGTAAAGAGAAGATTTTATTATACAAACCCTAGGGAGGAGTAGGATACTGCAATAAGTCCTGGATCTCATTCCAGGATGGGAGCTGACCATAAAATATTCGTAAATCCTTATCATAAATGGAGTCGGCAGGAGTCAAAAATTCACCTTGAATCGTAAGAATTGCCTTAGCTGAAGCTCTCTTAGAAGATGAATCGGCGCCGGTCCCGGCCTTGTCAGCTTTCTTAGGCTTCTCCACTAAAGCCGATCCTTCCTCCAACCCTTCAAAAGCTAGGCAGAAAGCGTCATCTGTCCATTCTTGGATCACACTTGCTTGCTTAGAAGACAAGGCCCCAGTGCCATCACCACTCTGTCCGTCGCCACCATCATTGCTATGACCATCACCATCACCTTCTCTACCACTTCCACTCTCCGCCTTACCTCCTTCATCCTCGCCTCTTTCCTCCTCCACATCTTCCTCCTCCGGGATGTCTGGACATGTGCTGGGGAGGGTCCATCGGACTTTTTAAGTTTCTTCCCCCCGGAAATTGGAGGTTTTGAAAAGGGTTTCCTTTTGGTGTTCTTCGCTGTAGCCCCTCCTTTAGCTTTGGCGGCCCTCTCCTCAGCTGTGCCTCTTTGCTTGACCACAGACTTCCGTGGCAGAATCAAGTTGAGCCCCAAAAGAGTAGCATTTCTGATCAAATAAGAAGTTGTCCTCTCGTTTTCCGGAATGGCTTCTATTTTCGCAGCCATCTGAGCCAGACGATCGCTCTCTACAACCGCAAAGCCACCTGTCGCTAGCAAGAAACAAAGCACATAAGGAGGAGCATTGCAGTCAGAACGAAAATTATAAATGAGATTCAACTTACAGCCAGAGGTGAAGCGGTGGAAAGAAATAGAGTCATCCTTGACAAAGAACCATTCCTTCTTGAACATGCTAAATTTTGAATATAAGTCCAGGACCGGCTTGAAAGACACGGCCGATTCTAAGCTAATATACGGAGACCCCTTCGTGTAGCCTCTCAAGTTGTACAGGTACCGAATTTCCCAGTTGGAAGGGGGACGCCCGTATTTTCTCTGGAAAATAATAAACAGACTCACCAAGATGGCATAGGAGTTGGGCTGAAGCTGGAAAGGGGCCACCTTCAAGTATGTGATGAAGCTGACGATCCAAGCGTTGATCGGAGGAATGGCTCCGCACATGCAGTGACACCTACTGTAAGCAAAATATCCTTCAAGGGGGTTATATGGCATCACTCCTTCCCCCGGAAATATCATATGCGCTCTGTCAATCCCAAAAGATCGAGATATAACGTCAAGCTGCTCACCTTTGAGGTAGCTGGGAAAGAAGTCAGGCAGTGAGTTCAAGAGCTGCTGAGGGCCATACCCGCCTACTAACGATCTCGGGGTTGGTCCATGACGTTCTAGTTCTGCCTGAACTGGGGGCACTATGGGGGACTCTCCTTTGTCCTTGGATTTCTTCTTGTCAGAACGAGTTTCTACTTTATGAGACATTATCTGCAACACGAGAAAATACATCGTTAGAGCAAGAAATGTAGACAAACAAGTACCTACAATATGAGATCTCATTCATGATTCAAAACATAAAAGGCTCATTCGGTAGTTCGAGGCCAAGGGCCCACTCGACACTCATACTCCCTAAGTTCATTCGGTAGTTCGAGGCAAAGAGCCCATTCGGCACTCGTACTCCCCAAGTTCATTCGGAAGTTCGAAGCAAAGAGCCCATTCGGCGCTCGTACTCCCCAATCTCATTCGGTAGTTCAAGCATAAAGTTTATTCGGCAGAAGAAAGCCTCACCTGGTCCGACAGTCAAACCTGGTTCGGTACTTGATTGATTCAGCTATTTCAAACGATAAAGGATGATAGAGGCGTGAAGCCCATACTTATAGGCAAGCGTAGGATGACCGAACAAACTGGTTCGGCACTTGGGACCGAATGAGAATGTCCAAACTGAATGATCTAAAACAAAGCACGACATATGCCCCACTTTGGGGGGCAAATGTTGGGCGTGTTCTCACCCAGGAGATTTCAAGACCAAGAAGCACCAATTTCGTCCAGGTTTACCTAAGTTTTATTCGGCATCCCTACCACTGCCGAACCAGATTCACGACCATGGAAGACCGAACCAACTCGTTTCCAAAGCCTAGCCAAACAAAGTAAAGACTACCGGACCAAAACTCAACCCACTCACCACCGCACCAAGACTAGCAGACCAGAACTCAACCCACTCACCACCGGACCAAGACTACCGGACCAGAAATCAACCCACTCACCACCGGACCAAGACTACCGGACCAGAACTCAACCCACTCATCATCGGACCAAGATCACCGGACTCAGCCATGCTCTCACTACCGAACCAAAACGAAGAAGACACTACCGAACCAAAGTGAAGAAGGCATTACCGAACCAACAGTGCTAGGCCAGATCACATCAGCCCTGGCCCACCAGCAGCTATATACATCCAAGACCCCTACCCCCAGCCTCACTCTATAAATAGAGGGGCAAGGGTACAACAATGGCGAACAAGTTTAAGAGCTCAAGCACGGACAGAACTTTCAAACAACTTTCATACACTTGTGATCAAAGCTTTGTACTTGTAATCTGAACAGTGAAAGAGAATAACATATGAAGTGGATGTAGGCACATTCTGGCCGAACCACTATAAATCTGTGTGTCTTTTACAGTTTAGTCCTTGTTTTTTACATATTTGCATAAATCACACAAATCGCTAAGAACAACATAAAATCGACTAAGTCATACGACTTGGAGGTGTTTGCCCATTTTTTGTGCAAACAGCAAGAAATAAAGATGCCATGTAGAAGAAGGCAAGAAATCAATCAATGACCTGGATTTAATTAATTTATTTCCTCTGTATTAACAATTGTTCTTAATTATATTGAATTTTTTAAATGTGTACATTTATTATGATTGAATCCTCAAATAAATTCATTCAGATAAGTTTCATTCTTTTATATTACCTTATGAATAA
Source organism: Allium cepa (assembly GCA_030765085.1). Classification (NCBI taxonomy): domain Eukaryota; kingdom Viridiplantae; phylum Streptophyta; class Magnoliopsida; order Asparagales; family Amaryllidaceae; genus Allium; species Allium cepa. The sequence continues at coordinate 496,219,050 of CM060944.1, read as the reverse complement.
AATATGCATTTCCACTTTAACATTCCTTCCTTATTCTATTACAAAGTTTATTTTTCTTCATATTAAATTACCAAAATTTTACCAATTTAACAATTTTAACTATTAAAAATTTATGGGTCGTTACACTCTCCCCCACTCAAAACTTTTCGTCCTCGGAAAGGAAGAAGGTAGGGGAATAGAAACAACCTGAAAGAAAACTGAATTGAAACACAAAATAGAATCATTAATCTAAACTATACAAATTCAATTTTAAATTAATATTGATTTCATATATTTAATTTCATTTAAGTTAAATTTAACTATTTCAAATTTCATTACTTCATCTTCCAATTATCTTAAAATAAAATTTTCTAAAACCATAAGTTTGAAAATCATTTGTTATACTCAAAAACGTGTTCAATAAATTAATTTCTTCTTTATTCCTAATTATAACTAAATTTATTTCTCTCAATATATTTTTATCATCTATGTTAAATATTTTTACACTTATTACAACTGCTTGAATTTATTCTTAGTTCCTTTAACATCATTTTATATTGTAAATTATTCTATTACCCTTTTATTCTATTTACCTCTGTTAATCTTCTTATAACTAGAATTTAAGGGTATAACATTTATTATAACCACTCAAATTTTATTTATAAAATCTTTTTATATTGTATATTATCCAGTTACATTGTTAACTTCTGAAAACCATGGTAAGTTATATTGAAATGCAATTGAGTATTATACTGTAACGACCCGTAAATTTTCAATAATTAATTTGGTTATTTAATGAGATTTTTGGTAATTAAATTTAGTGGAAATAAAAACTTTATAAATTAATATTGAAATGAATGCTAAATAAAATTTATAAATGGTAATCAAAACCTATTTATTAGTAAATTGAATAAAATTTCAACAAATGAAATAGTGTAAGTATTATACCTGAATATAAATTGAATATGAAAAGTATAGGGTAGGCATTGAATTAGTTAACGTAAGAACATATTGTTACAGTAACTGATTGTAAATTAAAGAAACGTGTTAATGCAAGTTAATAATTAATGAACTTGAATGAAAGTTCCAATTTACTAAAATAATTCAAATGTTATGACTTAGCTATAAATGGAATATAATAAGAACAAATGCAATTATTGTATTAATGTGTGAACTAATATGATAGATAATAGTTGTTGTGAAGGATAAACATACAAGTACTATAAAGAGGTATATTGGTGACCAATAATGAACATTTCTTAATGAAAATTAATATAATAACGGAAAGTGTGAAAGTATAAATTTCATAGAAACGTAATGTATGCATATAGTAATAAATTTATACTAGAGTGGAATTCAAATTAATTGAAATAATGGGAATAATATAATGTGTATAAATGAAACATAGGTAAACAAATGTAAGTATTGAATTAATATATGTTATTTATTTAGGTTATTGAATAAAATTAGTAATCCAATTGCAATTAATGGTAATAATGTTGATATAAGCTAATAAATTAAATTTCAATGCAATACCAATTAATGGATGAAATGAAATGGGATTAATGTAAATGTTATACTAGGCTATAAATCAAACGGAAGAAAACAAACGTAAAAATCGAATTAATTAATGAATTAATATGATTTGAATAGTAATTGAATGTTAATTTATGTAATGGGTGGATGCAAGTTGATAAGTAATTAAATTTATGCAATACCTATAAATTGGAAACAAATTGTAAGGTAATAATTGGGTGAAATCAGCAAATTGGAAAATAAATTCAAGTTATATTAATTGATGAAATAATACGCAGTAAAATGTAATTTGACATAATCAATGTTATAAGGTAAGAAATTTTATTTTTAGTCAATTGATAATAGGGTATAAATAGGAGTAGATTAGGCAAATTGTGATCACTATTAATTGTTATACTATTTATTTAATTTAGTGAATTAGATCTAAATCCATTGCAATTAAACGTAATTAATCACTACGTTGATATAAATTTAGTTGATTACTGGAAAATATTAGGGAATTGGATTTACAGTAATGTTAAACTTACCCATAAGATAATGATTGACTGAATTTAAGAGAATGGAAAGTTAGATTTTTAATTTAATTGAAGTCTAAAAATTCAATAATTGAATTAATGGAAAATAAATGAAATTTAACACTTAATTATTATGTTAATAGAAAGTTAGATGGAATGTAAGAATATTATGGTAATAGTTTGTAAATCCAATGTCAAATTTTTATCCGTCTAAAAATAGTGAATTGAATAATAGAATGAAAAGTGAATTTAATAGAATTATTGGAAATTAAATTTATAAATTTTGAATTTAATGAAATTGAGGTTAATATTGGAATTTATAAATTAACCATCTCTAAATTGACATTTAAATTTTTTTAGATCAGTGTAAATGATTGAGAAATATGAAAGTGATAAAATTTGTCAATCATAGAATTGAAATTAAAAAAATTGGGTTTAATTAATTAACTATTAATTTATTTATTTAATGTAAAAATAGCCATTTTGGCCACTGACTCGGATTTCGACGAAACTAGTTTCAACGGATCCGTAACGGTGTATTATTGTAGGATTTCAAGTTTCATACCGATCAGACTTGTCGTTTGATCGTACGGACTTGAAACGCCTTGAAATCAATGAAATTGAAATCAATTTGAAAAATATTGTTTTTAGCATAACTTCTTCAAACAATGGAATTTGGACTTGAAATTTTTTCTGTTGCATTTAAAATATTTTAAAACGTCTATTTTGATATATGGGTTGACCTAATTTCATTCCGGAGTCGAAACGGGCTTTTTGGGCCACTTTGGTGTTAGCGCTTAAATCTATCTTATCCATCCATTCAAATGTCAACCCTGCCTATATATATCCTACGATAAACCCGAGCAGCCTCTGTTCCTTATTTCTATATGTTCTTTTCACCTCCTCACTTCAATGGCAGACAAACTCTAATTTCGATTGCAATTCCAAATCAAATCCAAAGCTGAAATTTCAAACTCCATAATATATGCCAAATTTTATATCAATTCGAAGCTCTCGAAGAGCGTAACTCAGATCTGCAACTCGTTTTTCGATTCGACGTATTGTTTGCTAGAAATCGAAGAACAATTTTTGGCCGTTCATCACGTCGAAATCAAACTAGTCGGATCGTGGAATCCTTTCTGGGTATTGCAGAGGGGACTGAGGGGAGTCGATCTATGTGGTTAGTTTGGCGAGTTGACAGTCAGATTTGTGGCAAAATTCAATTTGAGGTTTAAAGGGGGTGGCGGTCGGTGGCCTTTGGGGGTGGTCGGACCTCGGCAGCGTGTAGAGCGGGGGTAAGGCGAGTTCGTGGGGGTTGTGCCTTCGTCGACGACGGCGTTTGGAGGATGTAATCGATGGTCAACGTTGAGTAGGGGACAGGATTCATGGGTTGTGTGCGTGCGTTAATTCTGGGAAGAAGAGGCAGAACGTGATTTGGGACTTGATGACATGGTCCAAATGTTCGATTGGTTTTTTTATTATTTTACTTTATTCTAATTTTGATTTCAATTCGTTCAAATAATCATAACTTTCTCATACGACCTCGAATTTACGCGTGGTTTCTTGCGGAAGGATCATATTTAAATTTCGGAGATTTTGACACTGGTTTGGACTAATTCTGAGGCTGTTGAATTTTTGGATTTAAATTGGATTTGAATTCAATTTAAATTCAAAAGGCGAGTGTTTTAACCCACTCACAAGTTCTAAAATTTCTTTTGTTTGTTAAATTGATTTATGATATGAGTAAAAAATTATTTATGACTGTTTGGCATAATTTTATCATCATTCCAGTTTAATTTAATTTACTTAATTAAATTGTTATTTAAATCCATTATTCCATAAAAACTGCCAGTTAGATAGTTGTTAATTTATTATTAAATATAAACTGCCAGTAAATGCCTGTTATTTATTACCTGTATATATTGATGTTATTGTCAGAAATTGGATAATGATTGTGAAAAATGGTTGATGATTGATATTGGATGAATGGATGTTTTATTTATATTGTAATAAACTGCAAGTTGTTATGCATTTTTATATCATTCGGGATTGCGGTTTGAAATGATATATAACCGTAATTTTATTTTTTATTATGGATTGAAATGATAAATATCCGTATCACTTGACCATAGGATAGAAAAATTATATACAGGCACCGCGGTCTATATATAAAATATTTTGAAATGATTTTCTATGGTTTTGTAAAGAAATATTATGTGGTTTTATGAGATATTGATGCAGATATTTGATAAAGGTTATTTTATATACAGTTAATTTCTTGGTTTTAGGCTATGTGTAAAAAATTTTAAAGTATGAAATAAGTTTAAATATAAGTTTGATTTTGTTAAAATATATTATGGATAAGTATTTACTTAAATTATATTTTAATATAGAGTTATATTGGTTTTTATAAATCAAAGTTGAGAAGATAGTTCTTAAATAGATTTGAAATTTTATTTAATTAAGATGTTATTGAAATTGAGATTTTTCTAAAGAATATGGTTTTATAACTTAGTTCGTGCTTAAGGTGATTTAAGTGAATAAATTGAGAAATATTCAGTTATTGGTATTTGGAGTTTTATTTAAAGAATATTGGATTTAGTAAGTAAACATTTCAAATCTAAATAATAGTAGTTGAAATTGATATATATGAAATTATCAAAGAATAAGTTTTGAAATGGTGGAATAATAAAGCTTTGAAATATATGGAAATTATATTGGTTTATTTGGGAATTTAAATCTATATATGGAATTGATTTATGAAGGTGAAGAAGCTATTTTATTTCATAATAACGTAGTTTAACATTTAAACCATTTAAGTGGTATAGTATGGTTCAAAGTTATGAAATTCAAAGTTTTGTGTTTTGAAAGGCTATATTTCAAGTTTTGATTTCGAAATATTATAACTTCGAAAATGTTATGGTTTTAGAAAGGGATATATTTGGAAATGATATCATATTGTTTTGGGTTTTAAAAGAGGAAGTGATATCGTAATTATATGGTTTTAAAATGGATATTTTATTCTGGTTTTGAAGTTTAACTATTTTAAAATGACCATGGTGTTATAATAATGTTTGGTTGTTGAAGAGACCGGGATCGGAAGTTGTCATACTCTCTCACAACTCCGAAAACCACTTTAACAACCGTGTACGCGGTGGAGATTCCAGAATGAAGTAGGATGACAACGACGTTCTATTAAGGTATATACGTGGATCCGACTCCCGTGAGTTGGCATAAGGTGGCTAAAACAGGAGCGATTCTCGTGCCAAGGAGGTAGCCCCTCTTATCGGACACATCCCTTCAATATTATACTCTGACTTTTTGATTGATTCGGTGGCCACTTTTTATTTTTTTATTTGGGGGTGTGGCTCGAGGTGGGCGGTAGCTGCGGCTATGCGTTACCACTAGCCCGGATAGCAATTGTTATATCTACCCTGGCATTGCCTAGTTGTGCCGTGTCACCTTCCCTAGCGCCTTATACGATTTTGTTTTGTACCATACCTATGGAGTGCCCTCTGACGACGCCCAGTACGGGGGAGATTATGGTACTGTATAGACTATGGGAATATAAAAGTGTGTTAAGGGCTATATGGGTAACCCCTTAACGCTATTTTCAATATATTATACTTTACTTTAGACACTATTATAATAGCGTATATTACTACATAGTAGGTAGTTAAACGGATCCTTAGGAGGTGTGAATCCCGAACATCTCTTAAGTTACTGCACTCACGTTGGACACTGGATAGGAGATGTCAAATCCCGTAAACATCTCTGATGCCATTACACTCGTATTATTTACTATTGATTTAACTTACATAAAATATTTTAGTTTTGACTCGAATGTTTTGTCTTTTCAATTCGCTTGGGTCAGCCTGAGCATTTCAGGATTTAAAGACTTTATTTCTGGAGGACGAAGACGAAGATTTTATTACTATTACCTATTATATTATTCCACCACACTATTCTATTCCGCTGCATTATTAATATTCTCTGGTATGTGTAACTTTGATATATATTGTATAAGTATAATCAAATATTTTGTAAATAGCTTAATGAACAGTATATTTGATAATTATATTTTATCGTTCTGCTACAAGATTCTATTTTGTGTTTTTCTTTCTCTGCTTTTTCTTATTTACCCCATAACAATCCGCCCTTCTGTATGGTTTAAGTCTGACGTGTGTGGTTTATCGTCGATTTAAAGCGTACGAAAAGGTGGGGCGTTACATCTGGTATCAGAGCGAGGTTTAGCGAAAACCTTAGCTTTGTGGGGTCTGACTCTTTGTTTATGGGGTAGTAATACCCTATGGAGTCGATGAGTGTATATATATGAGAGAGCATATTTGTTAATGTTATAAAAAGGTTTTAGTATTGTGTTAATTTGTTCCGTTTTGTATTTATAAATTCTGGTTGATGTATGGGACGCTATGACATCAATAAAGATTTCTAAACACTTAATAGGACAGATCGACATAATATTTGGTTTTAATATAGGTGAATGAAATAATTTTGCCTATTATATTTTCTATATATATAAAGTAAATTTAGTAAAGGTTATATTTGGTTGTATTATATTGGTTGTTAGGTAATATAATTTATAAATGATAGGTGAAATGAGATTGAAAATAAAATAAATACAAATTGGGAATTTAGAACTTAAGTTCCGCGGTTTTTAAACTTTCTTTTGAATGATTTTGAAATATAATAATAATATTTTAGTAGTATTTCGTGATATAAATATTTCACTATAATTTGAAAGAATTATTTTAAAGAAATTTGGAAGAAATGAATTTTGTACTCCCCTCTCTGTCGCTGGAAAATAATTTCGGTGATGAGTGCACGCATCATCGACATTCATTTTCGAGTTTCGAAGTGGGAAGGCCACTGTAGTAGTTTTACTGCAGATTCGTTTTGATAAACAAATGTAAATTTTAAATTGTATTAAATATAATTTGATATATAAGTTGTAAGTTTATATTTACCTAATATTTTAAAATAATTTGAAATTTAACCCGGTATTTAGTTCTTAAGTTTCCATTAATTAATAGTTTCTATTATTGTAGTGAAATGGAATGTGACTAATTAATAATTGGAACCTCTAATTGAAATAAGAGATTTAATGCTAGGTTATAATGAAATAAAAAGGAAGTTGAAGTAGTAACCTATAAAACAAATGATATGATTATTGAACGGTGAATTTATTAAAGAAAATGAGAAAACTTGTATAACTTTCAATTACATTCTTAAGAGCATATATATAACTTACCAAATATTAAAAGTTGAAATGTTTAATAGGAAAATGTAATGGAAATTGTACAAGTAAAAGTAAGTAATGAAATGTTCAATAAATTGCTTCTATTAATAAGAATTGAGGTTATAATTGTTATATACTTAAGTAAGTAATTATACTAAATGATTGAAGTTATTTATTATGAAAATAAGCAGAGGAATGAATACTGTAATACATGAAATTAAGCAGTGAATAAATGAATGTAATATAATAATAAATTTATTTTTCATGATATGAATAAGTGAAAATGAGACTTTGTTAGAAATGAATAAAATTAAATGAAACTGTAAGAAATAAAAGGCAAATTAAAAAGACAAATTATTATATGAATGAAATTAATAAACTTGATCTATTGTTTGAAATTATTGTTTGTTCGGTTTATGGTTGTTTGGGCAAGGATGCTTTAAATTTGTTTAGATGTATGAATAATCTATTTAGTTTCACCTAAGACTGTTGAGTGAATGGTGCGCTTAGTAGTTTATTTTCCATCCGTACAATTTAAAGTTTTAAACCTGAATAACTATTTGTTTGCCTTGATATGAATGATTGTTTTGTATTGATTTTATGTGATGGTTGTATGCCTTGTTGCAAGTGGTTGTTGTTGTATTGATTTGATTTCTTGTGGTTGAAACAACTTAAATATTTCATTTTATATAATTGTTAACCTTTTTGGATTATATAAGTGAAATACAGGTTTTGGAAGTAATTGCTACTACTTTTGGTTTCATAATTAAGTGTTGTTTGACCGAAAAATAGGTACGTCTTGGATTACGATTTATAGCGTCATTGTTTTTCCCGTTTTGGGATATATATATATATATATATATATATATTATTTTGGAAGAATATATGTTATATATTGTTATATTTTAATACTATATTTTCTCCTAAGCCTCTCCGTACAAAGGAGACTCTGCCGAAATTTTTCGTAAATTTTGGACTTAGAAAGTATTTTAAAAATGTCCTCCAAACTTTATTAATTTGAATATAAACAGATTTATTGTTTATAAATCTATATATTTTATTTAAATTATCCTATTCTGAAAATTTATTGTTACGAATATAATATTTTGAATAATATATATTGATTTATAAGTTCCTCTTTTCCTTTCTTTTCCTTTTCGGGGACGAAAAGTTTTAAGTAGAGGAGAGTGTAACGACCTGTAAATTTTCAATAATTAATTTGGCTATTTAATGAGATTTTTGGTAATTAAATTTAGTAGAAATAAAAACTTTATAAATCAATATTGAAACGAACGCTAAAATAAAATATATAAATGGTAATTAAAACCAATTTATTAGTAATTTGAATAAAATTTCAATAAATGAAATAGTGTAAGTATTATACCTGGATATAAATTGAATATGAAAAGTATAGGGTAGGCATTGAATTAGTTAATGTAAGAACACATTGTTACAGTAATTGATTGCAAATTAAGGAAACGTGCTAATGCAAGTTAATAATTAATGAACTTGAATGAACGTTCCAATTTAATAAAATAATTCAAATGTAATAGTCTGCAAATCCGTACTCCTTGAATAGACACTAATCTCCATTGATTAACTCAAGATGTACAGAAATATGAACCATTATGGTTAAAGAAGAAGAAAGAGGTAGAAGAAGAAAGAAAAAGATAGAAGAAGAACAGAAAAGAAACAACAGAACAATATCATAATATCACAATCGCAGCGGAACAACATATAATAGATAAATGAATAATCTTTAAACAAAGAACTATATCAGTTATTACATTACATCACATTACATTACATTACATCATCAGAGTGTACAACAACATAACAGCGGAAAAGAAATACTATATACTAGTGAATACGCCATGTCATCCAGCTTGCCTCCAGCAACTCCTGAATTCCAGAATATCCTGATAACCTGACTCTAGACTGCCCGTGTGGAAATTGGTGGGCACCCAGAGTTTAGGAAGGAAAACAATAAACTCCGAGTCAGTCATGTGACTGGTGTGAGAAATAAAACAGTTTATCTTTAAAACAAAGAACAGGATAATTTTAAAATAGATTTCGCAATGCTTTTTAGAAAATGAGACTACATAAGGCCTCCCTCACACACACACAATGCAAACGCAGAATCGGAGGAGATTTCTCCTTATAGTTCCCAAAGATGCTTGATACGCATTAAAAAGAAACATTTGATATTATTACTAGTGCATAGTGTAGGAAAAATTATTTCGAAAGTAAAGATATAAATCTTAGCCAGCATAGGCATTTCGCACTTATGCCTACTATAGCTACCATCAAAAAGTGGGGCGCCACCATAAGTGAATGATAGGTTCTACAACTAAAACCGTACAAGATCGTATTGTTTCTTTGGATTTTCAACAAATGGTCAGGCCAAGGAACTTCCCATTGCCACATGGAAACACCTCTGGAATGACGTCCCGAGAACCTAACCGGATCTCTGCCAACACAAGGCCGGGTTACCCCTAACTGGGTAACTACTGACACGAATATGTCATCCCCCGATCGTAACCGATCTATCCGAGGATCCTCGATTTCCAACAACCACAAAGAAATAAATTTGCAGCAACAACATAGGTTAAGTATCTGGGCTCCATACCATGATACCACCTCTATCCAGAAGGAATGACATACACTAAAGGGGCGCTACCCCCTAATAACCTTGCCGCATCCTTCCTGTTTTGACCATTTCCGGAGTGTGAGGTCCGACGAAGTCTCGTCCACAAAGCCACGCTTTATACAAAAGCTGTGCTTTGGGTCAACAAATGATCAAAGTAATGATCACCAAGATAAATGATCAAACAAATGATCATATCACAAATGATCAAACAATGATCATCCCACAGCAACACTCAGGATGCCACATTACCAATTTGGGAATATATCACTAGTAACCATCAACTACATAACCTCAGAGCTCGTACGTCTCAGAGAAGGGTGTTAAGCTAATAGAATAAATTCTCCGCCACCAACAGAAATATATTTGCTAGAAACCAGATTTACATCTCAAATTGTAACGTCAGACATACAATCCATACAAGTCTGTTCCGGGCTCGAACAGAACCGAAGGCACTTACAAAGAAGTCCTTGCATTCCGGATAATTTCTAATCACGTCCGGACTTCACGTCACTAAGGGTGATAAAAACCTCTATATCGGAGATCAGCCGATGCAGAGTAACTCAATGTAATCCTTCCGTTTTCAAAAATATCCGATCTTCAACACCGGTCATCAAATGCAATCCATTTCGACGTATCACATATTCGGAATGGGTTATACGACCCCAAGGTCCTTTCCCGGCTACCCGAATAGTGAGCGCTTATTCAAAAATAAGTGTGGCATTCAAATTCAAGAAATTCACAACAAATACCTATTTAAAGGTAAATATTGATAGTCGGATTATTTAACTATCAATAGGCGTGTTCAACATCACCAAATCCCAAATAATTTCCCAAATTATTTACTTTCCAAAATATCTTTACGAGATATATATTTTTCACACTTCAACATTTGAAAACAAATTTCAATCATTTTCCTTATGCGAAATACTTTCATTTCAACATGGTTCATTTAAACCAATTAAATAAATCCTTACCGATTTACTTTATAATTACGTTCCAAATCCGTAAATTTATTCCCGCACTTCAAAAATAAATCAACGTTTATTTTTAAACAAATTCCCCTTTTCATTTATAAATTCCATAGTGAATTTACATTCCAAAATATCTATGAATATACAATTTCCAAATCAATTTATAATATTCATTTTCAATTTATCTTTAAAAGATAAAATTTCAAAACATTCACTTCATATTGGAAAACATTTCCATACTTATTTAATAATAAGTAATTCACAAATCCATTTATTTACAACACTTGGGAAATATTCAATATACTTAAATCGAAATTAAGTATATATTCCATTCTTTAAGAAATCTTTCTCTTAAACACATTTGTTTGGGCCAAAACGAATGTTACGTAAAACATCGTTACGACGACCCAAAATCACTAGCATAGGGATTCAAAATTAAAATAGATATATAAATCCCAATACTATACAAAAACATTTCCTTTCAGAAATCATTTACAAAAACATAGTCCACCATTTCCTTATTTCTCGAAAACGTCTATTTCAACAATGAATGTTGAAATCTATGTATTCGATTCATAATACATTTTAAAACATCGTTAAAACGATTAACTTCATTTTATAATTTTCATTTTCCCAAGCATATCCTTTTTATTTGATAATATATTCACTGTCCAAAATCGTGAATATACTATCATTAACAACTTTCAATTTATCAAATTCCATTGATTTCGAATTTATAAACAATGTCTATAAATTCCATTTCTATTTATAAGCTTCGATTTATAAATCTCCTTTATTAATCCAGTTCAATTTATATAACTCAATTATATACAAAAAGTCCATATTATAAGTTAAATGCTTATAATCCATTTATTTACAAAATCGTTCTTTTAAAACTTCACAAATTATAAATCTTATTACTTATAAGATTTCATTTATAACCCTATTTTCAACATTAATAGAACTCCTTTTAAAATTCTATTATTTCAATTTATAAAATATATACTTTATAAATCTCAACTATAAACCATTTTTGCTTCATCAAAGATTTCAATTTAAATTCAAAAACCCAATTTAACTATTTTATAAATTTATTAACTACTTATCTCAAAAATACCTTTTGGTTATATTTCACAAAAATCTTAATTTTAATTACATAAAAATTTATAACGTTTTAATTATTTAAAATGAATCAATTCAAAAATTTAATAAAACGTATACTTTCAAAAATCACTTTAAAAATTCTTTTAAAAACCAAAATCATTATTTTAAAACTTCAAAAATGGATCTGATGATGCAACAGCACCAAATAGTCAATCACGACATCCAAATATCATATATCGATATGATAATCAACAAATATCAAAATATCTGTAAATAAATCAATACAGTTGAGGAATCCAGTTGGATCCCTCCAACCTGTTTCCCTGCATCCACAAGCATTAGCACAATACCAATTCCATTATAGTACGGAATTATCGCAGTATATGGGATTTATAAAATATTATCCGCTTAATAGGCGGCGCAATAGGGTCTCATCCGCTATATAATGCGGGAAATCAACTCCAAGTACATATATAATACCAATTCCAATCAAGATGGAATTATCGCGGTATATGTTTTTAATAAATAACCTCTGCTTACTAACGGTGCATAATGTCTATTTTAACAATCAATAGATAACAATCATCATTCAAACATGCATTCAAGAATTTTAAATATAATTATTTAAAATTAAATCGAAACCGATTCGATTGAGTGAGAAGTTTTCACCTTGATTTTAATTCTGTTCCAGCGTTTTATTTCGAATAAAATTAAACGCGCGTTTAATTTTACCCGAAATTCTCACTAGCTCCAAACGACTCCAATCCAACTTCATAGCGTAGAGCTCATCCATACGAACCCAACGCAACTAGTTTCGTGCGTTTTCGACCTCGTATGAAAAAGAAATGAATTTTTAAAGTTACACGATTTTATAACATGAATTAATTACAACTTATTTCTTTATTTAAAACCCTAATTTACATCAGCCGGTCAATCTTGCCTGATGAAATCTCGGCCACCCACTGCTATCATCTTCTTCTCCCAGGCCTCATTCGTGAAAACGTAACCCACGGTCGCCGTCTCCCCTGCAATTTTCACGACTTCATCTCCACGTTCCAGCTCGATCGAACACCTTCAAGTTGAAGCCCAGAGTCTCACGCGCCAACACCCCTAGACCGGCCGAGCTCGGTCAACTACAAGCCTCGATTTTTGTGCCCAAACTCATGGCGTTCACGAGCAAATTGCCATCGATTTACTGCTTTGATTTCGATCACCACCATCCAGATTGAAGATCACGATACGCTCTTTAACTTTGATGTTGAACATTCTTCGAATAGATGAACGGATTGGAAGACAAATGAGGATGTTTGTGGACGTTTTCTGGCCATTGACATTGTAAGTGGCGGCTGGCTTCAGTTTAGGGCTAGGGTTTTAAGTTTTTGGAAAATGTGAGGATAGCAACTCCTTTTATAGAAAAAATACGACGAATTACTATTCATCTCCAAATTTCCGAACTCCAAATCTCTCGCGATGACCAGCATTTTTAGGGTTTACCCCGCGTTCCGGACACAATAGAATAGGTTTCGGGAGCTAATTCGATCATCTGTGCAAGACATGGCTATAAACAATCGATTTTAAATTAAGTCGGTAAATCAAATTTCTAGGCGTTTTAGCTTGCATCGGACAAACGATAAATCCGATTGACATGAAATTTGAAACCATACAAAAATATCACATTACGGATCCGATGAAACAGCTTTCGTCAAAATCCAAGACTGTTTGAAAAATGGCTATTTTAACTCGCCAAATAAATATTAAAAACAATTTCGATGCGTTTCGAGCTGCCACGATCAAACGAAAACTCCGATTGCTATGAAAATTGAAATCCGATAATAACAAACTATTACGGATCCAATGGAACTAGTTTTGTCCAATTCTGAGACTGTTCGAAAATTGGCTATTTTTCTGTCGATAATTAAATATTAAAATATTCAATTTTCACAAATTAACTCTTAATTCAATTTTAAAAGTTCTAAAATATCGTTCTAACTCCAATATGATAAAATAAAATTTTACAAATCATTTTTAATCATATTTAACTCGATTTTCAATTATTTCAGAAATTTCAACTATTAAATAATCGATTTAATTATCCAATTAAATCCAATTATTCGAACAATAAATTATTCGACTTATAAATTTCACTTATTAATATTTAAAATTAATTAAGTATTTATATTTTAATTAATATAAATTCTGGGTCGCTACAGGCTTTCCTCCTTAAAAGAATTTTGTCCTCGAAATTACCAAGTAAGAAAAAGTTACAGAATTTATTAACTTTCCAAAACAAACGATTCAATTTATATTTTTACAAATCTCTTAAGTGTTTAACTTTCCCAAAATTCATAGTTAAACTTCTTACAAAATCTTTACAAACTTAGATTTCAAAAAAAATTCAACTTTCTCAAAAATATTCTAACGCCTTAAATTTTCGGAAAAATTCGCCATAGTCTCCTTTGCGCAGCTCGATCCAGGAAAAAAAATGACAGTATATATATCACAAATATACATCTCATCAAGTGATGAGGCATCCCGCAGGGAAAAAAGTGTAAAAGTACGATATTTAATCCGAGATATGTACCTTATTTATTGTTAGCGAACATACATGGCTAATATAGCGCGAAAGGGAGCTCCAAATGCGAAGCAACGCCATCCGCACTTACTAAACACTCAACAACGACATGAGAATCATGCATATATGAAAATAATATCAATATACAACATATAGCAACATAACAACCACATATGCCAACCTAGCAAATGCAACAAAACAACAAATGCAAACATCAACCAACTATCATCCATAACCAAATAAATATTCATTCATATTCTCATTAATATTCAATGAATTGGTTTTTCATTTAATCACATTTGATTCATTAACATTGGATTTACTAACATTCATTCATATTCAATTTTAATTAGTTTGCATTCACTAATTTACATTCACATTAGTTCACTTCCAAATCAAATTCAATTCTATTCAAATTTATTTACTTCTAATTTGAATTCAATTACATAGCTTTCAATTTCACTAACACTTAACGAATTTACATACAATCAATTTACATCCATATAACAACCAATGTATTTTCAACACAACCAAATTATTTAATTTACATTCAATTTGGTCCAACATTTTTACTTCCAATTGGTTTGTATTAATTGACTTTCATTCAATTTATTCAATTCCTAAACTTCATTAGCTTTTAATGAATTAACACTTACATTCATTATTCCATATCAATTTATTTGCATTCAATTGATTTACATTCAATCCATTAATTAATTCAATTGCTAATTCTTTTAACACTATAAAGTTGAATTTCATTCATATAACTCAAGTTCAAATTCTTAATGACTTCATTTCATTAATTCACTTATTAATTTTACTTTGATACTAAAATCAACTCTATTCAACTTCTCTTAAGTTATATTCCATTTAAACATTATTTGGTTTTACTTAACTTAAATTTCCACTTATAAATCCAATTCAGATTTCATTTCTATTTAACTTTTACCAAAGTCAAATTTATTAACTCATATTATAAGTTCAAAACTCTTTTCACTCATATTCAATTCATTCTTTTACAGCTGTTGTTTTTATTTAACTTATTCAAACAACATTTATTGACTTATATATATATATATATATATTTATATTTTCAACAACCAAGCAATCAATTCATATACACTTTAATAATTATGAAAAATTATTCCTTTGTATATAAAATATAATCAAGGTAAAATTATTTCATTTACCCAAATTAAAATGATATTATGTCGACTTGCCTCGTTTAAGAGTTTAGAAACCCCTATTGATTACGGTTGTACACCCCGCACCGACCAGAATTCATAAACAGCTCAATGGATCAGCAAACACAATATAAAACAATTTATATACACTAACAAATACGCGATCATAGCTATTATTACACTCACACTCATTCTAGAGTACTACTGACTCTATCTCTAATGAGTAATACTCAACAGAGCCATGGTTGTCGCTTAACCATATGCTCTGATACCAAATGTAATAGTCTGCAAATTCGTACTCCTTGAATAGACACTAATCTCCATTGATTAACTCAAGATGAACGTAAATACGAACCATTATGGTTAAAGAAGAAGAAAGAGGTAGAAGAAGAAAGAAAAAGATAGAAGAAGAACATAAAAGAAACAACAGAACAATATCAGAATCTCACAATCGCAGCGGAACAACATATAATAGATAAATGAATAATCTTTAAACAAAGAACTATCAGTTATTACATTATATCACATTACATTACATCATCAGAGTGTGTAACAACATAACAGCGGAAAATAAATACTATATACTAGTGAATACGCCATGTCATCCAGCTTGCCTCCAGCAACTCCTGAATTCCAGAATATCCTGATAACCTGACTCTAGACTGCCCGTATGGAAATTGGTGGGCACCCAGAGTTTAGGAAGGAAAACAATAAACTCTGAGTCAGTCATGTGACTGGTGTGAGAACTAAAACAGTTTATCTTTAAAACAAAGAACAGGATAATTTTAAAATAGATTTCGCAATGCTTTTTAGAAAATGAGACTACCATAAGGCCTCCCGCACACACACACAATGCAAACGCAGAATCGGAGGAGATTTCTCCTTATGATAGTCAAAGATGCTTGATACGCATTAAAAAGAAACATTTGATATTATTACTAGTGCATAGTGTAGGAAAAATTATTTAGAAAGTAAAGATACAAATCTTAGCCAGCATAGGCATTTCGCACTTATGCCTACTATAGCTACTATCTAAACAGTGGGGCGCCACCATAAGTGAATGATAGGTTCTACAACTAAAACCGTACAAGATCGTATTGTTTCTTTGGATTTCCAAAAAATGGTCAGGCCAAGGAACTTCCCATTGCCACATGGAAACGCCTCTAGAATGATGTCCCGAGAACCTAACCGGATCTCTGCCAACACAAGGCCGGGTTACCCCTAACTGGGTAACTACTGACACGAATATGTCATCCCCCGATCATAACCGATCTATCCGAGGATCCTCGATTTCCAACAACCACAAAGCAATAAATTTGCAGCAACAACATAGGTTAAGTATCTGGGCTCCATACCATGATACCACCTCTATCCAGAAGGAATGACATACACTAAAGGGGCGCTACTCCCTAATAACCTTGCCGCATCCTTCCTGTTTTGACCATTTCCGGGGTGTGAGGTCCGACGAAGTCTCGTCCATAAAGCCACGCTTTATACAAAAGCTGTGATTTGGGTCAACAAATGATCAAAGTAATGATCACCAAGATAAATGATCAAACAAATGATCATATCACAAATGATCAAACAATGATCATCCCACAGCAACACTCAGCATGCCACATTACCAATTTGGGAATATATCACTAGTAACCATCAACTACATAACCTCTGAGCTCATACGTGTAACGACCCAGAATTTTTATTAATTAAAAATTGAATACTTAATTAATTTTGAATATTAATAAGTGAATTTATAAGTCGAATAAATTTTATTTCGAATAATTGGATTTAATTGAATAATTAAATCGATAATTTAAATTGTGAAAATACAGAAATAATTGAAATTTGGGTTAAATATGATTGAAAATGATTTGTAAAATTTTATTATATCATATTGAAGTTAGAATGATGTTATAGAACTTTTAGAATTGAATTTAAAGCTTATTTGTGAAAATTGAATATTTTAATATTTAATCGACTAGTGAAATTAGCCAATTTTCGAACAATCTCAGAATTGAACGAAACTAGTTCCATTGGATCCGTAATAGTTTGTTATTATCGGATTTCAATTTTCGTAGCAATCGGAGTTATCATTTGATCGTGGCAGCTCGAAACGCATCGAAATTGTTTTAATATTAATTCGGCGAGTTAAAATAGCCATTTTTCAAAAAGTCTCGGTTTTCGACGAAACCTGTTTCATCAGACCCGTAATGTGATATTATTGTATGGTTTCAAATTTCGTGTCAATCGGATTTACCGTTTGTCCGGTGCAAGCTAAAACGCCTAGAAAATCGTTAAATCGGTTTAATTTTAAATTGAACGTTTATTGCCATAACTCGCACAGATGACCAAATTAGCTTCCGAAACATGTTCCATTGCGTTCGGAACGCGGGGTAAACCTTAGGAACGCCAACCGGCACGCTTCGTTTGGAGTTCGGAAAATCCGGGATGAATAGTGTCGCGTAAATTTTCTATATAAGCCCCCTATTTTCACAATTTACAAACCAAAAGAGGCTAGGGTTATAGCGGCCATTCTAAACAATCAATGGCCAAAAGTTCATAACCTTCTCCTCCAATTTTCTCTCAATCTACACATTAATTCAAGAAATTATCAACTACAAAGGTGTAGAGCTCTCCAAGCTCGATACATCCAACGGTGGGTTTTCGTTCTAGTGCTTTGGATTGATGGCAAATGGAGTTTGAACGCAACAAAGTCGCGCATGGTTTTTTCAACCAAGGAAAGGCCGAGTTCAACAGGGGTTTGGCCGTGGGTGGAGCTAGGGGAGGCACGCGACGTGGCGTTCCCTGATCGACGTGGAGATTTGTATTTTACTTGCGTGAATTAGGGTTGGTAGGCGGCACGATGGGTTCCTGATGCGTGAAATCGAACGTGAGGGAAGAAGGAGTTGGGGTCGGCCTAGATGCAAAGTGCAGGAGATCCAACGGCCCATGTTGATTTAGGTTAAAAAAAATTGAAGATTTGTTGTAAATTATATATATAAATTCGTGAATCTTGTAAAAATCATATCTTTTTCATACGAGGTCGAAAACGCGTGAAACCAGTTGCGTTGGAATCGTATGGACGAGCACTACGCTATGGAATTGGATTGGAGTCGTTTGGAGTTAGTGAGTATTTCGGGTAAAATTAAACGCACGTTTAATTTTATTCGAAATAAATCGCTAAAAACGAAATTGATATCAAGGTGAGAACTTGTCACTCAATCGAATCGGTTTCGATTTTAATTTTAAATAGTTATATTTAAAATTCTTGAATGTATGTTTGAATGATGATTGTTATCTATTGATTGTTAAAATAGACATTATGCGCCGTTAGTAAGCGGATGTTATTTATTAAAGACATATGCCGCGAATATTTATTAAACAGCGAAATTGGTATTATTTATGTACTTGGATTTGATTTCCCGCAGTATATAGCGGATGAGACCCTATTGCGCCGCCTATTAAGCGGATAATATTTTAAATCCCATATACCGCGATAATTCCGTACTGGAGCGGAATTGGTATTGTGCTAATGTTTGTGGATGCAGGAAAACAGGTTGGAGGGATCCAACTGGATTCCTCAACAGTATTTATTTGATTATGGATATTTTGATATTCGTTGATTATCATATCGATATATGATATCGTTGTTGTCGTGATTGACTATTTGGTATGTAGCATCATTGGACCAAATTTTGGAATTTTAAAAGGATTTTAAAGTGATTTTTGAAGAGAATACGTCGTAAAATATTTTTGGAATTGATCCATTATAAATAAATAAACGTTATAATTTTTAATGTTATAAAAATTATGGTTTTTGAGAAATATAGTTAAAAGTTGATTTTTGAAAATATAAGGCTAATGATTTTATAAAATAGTTTAATCGAGATTTTAGAATTTATTGTGAAAAGTTTAAAAATAGGATTTATAAAATTTAATTATTTTATAAATCAAAATGATGAAATTATAAAGGACTTTGAAGACATTTTGAAATAATACTATAAATTGATTTATATAAGGGATTTATAGATTGATAATTTGTAAATTAAAATATTGGGATTATAAAACGAGTTTTTATAAGGGTTAGAATGAATTATGAATGAATTTCATAAATGAATGAAATTTATAGAATTATAAACGGTGAAGTTATAAATGGACTTTTATAAGCAGTAGGTTTATAAAATTTATAAAGTTATAGAAAGAATAGATTTGGATAAATAAACGAATCTTATAAGTTATAAGATTTATAATTATGAAGTTTAAAAGGAATGATTTTTGCAAATAAATAAATTATAAGCATTTAACTTATAATATGGATTTTTAGTATATCATTGAGATATGAAACTTGATAGATTAATAAAGGAAATTATAAAAGGAAGTTGTACAAAATAGATAGAAATAGAATTTATAAACATTGTTTTATAAATCCGCAAACGACTTATTTTGATAAGTAAAAAAATTGTATAACTTATTAATGGAGTTATATTCACGTTTTAGACAGTGAATAATCCTTTAAAGTAAAATTGGTTAACAGGTATATTCACGTTTTTGGATAGTGAATAATATGTTAAGGAAAATGTTTTGGATGTGATGTTTTAAATAGAATTAAAACGATCTAACGATGTTTTACGCAACATTCATTTTGGCCCAAATAAATATGTTTAAGAGAATGATTTCCTCAAAGAATGAAATATATACTTAATTTAGATTTAAGTATATTGAATATTTTCCAAGTGTTGGAAATAAATGGATTTGTGAATTACTTAATAAGTAAGTATGGAAATGTTTTCCAATATAAAGTGAATATTTTGAGAATTTATCTTTTTGAAGATAAATTGAAAAATGAATATTTGAAACCTATTGAAATCGTATATCAGTAGATATTGTGAAATATAAATTCACTATGGAATTTATAAAAGAAAGTGGAATTTGTTTAAAAATAAATATTGATTTATTTTTGAGGTATTAAAATTTTATATCTTGTAAAGATATTTTTGGGAAATAAATAATTTGGAAAATTATTTGGAATCTGGTGATGTTGTGCATATCCATTGATAGTTCAATAACCGACTATCAATATTTACCTTTGAATGGGTATTTGTTGTGGTTTGCTGAATTTGAATGCCATGCTTATTTTTAAATTATTGCGCTCGTTATTCGGATTACCCATTCCGAATAGTGATACGACGTAATGGATAGCATTGATGACCGGTGTTGAAGACCGGGTATTTGCGAGAGCGATAGGATGACCTGTCGATTGACTCTGCACCGAGTTGCTCCGGTATAGAGTTCTCCATATGTGATGGGGAATCCGATCAGGATTGTGGATATCCGGATTGCAAGGACTTCTTTGTAAGTGCCTTCGGTTCTGTTCGAGCCCGGAACAGACTTGTATGGATAGTATGTCTGACATTACAAATTGAGATATAAAGCTGATTTCTTTCAAATATATTTCTGTTGGTGGCGTAGAATTTATTCTCTTAGCTTAACATCCTTCTCTGAGACGTACGAGCTCAGAGGTTATGTAGTTGAAGGTTTTTAGCAATATATTCCCAATTTGGTAATGTGACATGCTGAGTGTTGCTGTGAAATGATCATTGTGTTGATCATTTGTGATAGGATCATTTGTTTGATCGTTTATCTTTGTGATCATTTGTATGATCATTTGTTGACCCAAAGCACAGCTTTTGTACAAAGCATGGCTTTGTGGACGAGACTTCGTCGAGCCTCACACCCCGGAATGGTCAAAACAGGAAAGATGCAGCAAGGTTATGAGGGGTAGCTCCCTTTAGGGTATGTGCATTTCCTTCTGGAAAAGGGTGGTATCATGGTATGGAGCCAAGATACTTACTCATGTTGAAACACTTATTATTTGGTGTGATGTTGATTACGAGCGCTCGGATAAAGGTCCCAAAGGACCGGGGGATGGCATACTCGGTCAGTTGTTACCTAGTTTGAATGGTAACCCGGCCTTGTGTTGGCAGAGATCCGGTTAGGTTCTCGGGGACGTCCTTCCAGAGGCGTTCTCATGTGGCAATGGGAAGTTCCTTCGCCTGACCATTCGTTGGAAATCCAAAGAAACAATACGATCTTGTACGGTATTAGTTGTAGAACCTATCATTCACTTATGGTGGCGCCCCACTGTTTGGATGGTAGCTATAGTAGGCATAGTTCGAAATGTCTATGCTGGCTAAGATTTATATCTTTATTTTCGAAATAAATTTTTCCTACACTATGCACTAGTAATAATATCAAATGTTTTTTTTAATGCGTATCAAGCATCTTTGACTATCATAAGGAGAAATCTCCTCCGATTCTGCGTTTGCATGTGTGCGTGTGCGGGAGGCCTTATGGTAGTCTCATTTTTAAAAGCATTGCGAATTGACTTTAAAATTATTCCTCTATTTTGATTTTAAAGAAAAATAAACTGTTTTGAGTTCTCACACCAGTCACATGACTGACTCGGAGTTTATTGTTTTCCTTCCTAAACTCTGGGTGCCCACCAATTTCCACACGGGCAGTCAAGAGTCAAGGTTTATCAGGATATTCAGGAGTTGCTAGAGGCAAGCTGGATGGCATGGCGTATTACTTGTATATAGTATTTCTTTTCCGCTGTTTGTTGTTGTTTGTTGTTGTACACTCTGATGTAATGAAATGAAATGTAATGTAATGTAATAACTGATATAGTTCTTTGTTTAAAGATTATTCGTTTATTATTATATGTTGTTCGGCTGCGATTGTGAGATTCTGATGTTGTTCTGCTGTTTTCTTCTGTTCCGTTCTATTTTCTTTTCTCTCTATTTTCTATCTTTTTCTCTCTTCTTCTACTTTTTTTTTCTTAAACATTGAGAATTCGTATTTCTGTTCATCTTGAGTTAATCTATGGAGATTAGTGTATATTCAAGGAGTACGGATCTGCGGGTCCTCACAGGTGGTATCAGAGCATATGGTTAAGCGACAACCATGGCTCTGTTGGATATTACTCATTAGAGATAGAGTCAGTAGTACTCTAGAATGAGTTTGAGTATAATAATAGCTATGAGAGCGTATTTGTTAGTGAATATAAATTATTTTGTATTGTGTTGACTTATCGGTTGATTGTTTATAGATTCTGGTCGATGTAGTCTAGCTAACTATCGTAGATAGGGGTTTCTAAACTCTTAAATAAGATAAACCGACACGATATTGTTTTAAAATTGGGTAAATGAAATATTTTACCTTGAGTATATTTTATATATAAAGGAATGATTTTTCAAAATTATTAAAGTATATAAGTTGATTGTTTGGTTGTTGAATAAGATGTTTGAATAGTCTAAATAAAAGAATAATTGTATAAGCAAAAGAATTATAAGAATTGAATTATAGTTAAAATAATTTACAATTGTGAAATAAACTTATATATATAAGAAGTGAAACTATATGAATATATTTATGAATATGAGTTATGAATAAAAATGAGTTTGAATAAGTAATGAAATTTGACTTTGGTTAAAGTTAAATAAAAATTTACTTTAGAATTAGAATCTGAATTGATTTATAAGTGGGAATTTAAGTTAAGTAAAACCAAGTGATGTTTATAAAATGAAATATTACTTAAGAGATGTTGAATGAAGTTGATTTTGGTATCAAAGTAAAATAATAAAGTTAAGTGATAAATTTGAACTTAAGTTATGTAAATGAAATTCAACTTTAGTAATTGAATTGAATGAATGGATTAAAGGTTAAATAATTGATATGATATAATGAATATAAGTGTAATTCATTAAAATCTAATGTTACTGAAAGTTGAATAGTTGAATGAAAATCAATTTAATAAACCAAGATGAATTTAAGCAAAGGAATTTGGTTGTAATTAATATACATTGGTTGTTATATGGTTGTTAGTTGATTGTGTATAATTCATTAAGTGTTATGAAATTGAAAGATAAAGTAATTGAAATTCAATTGGAAGTTAGTAAATCTTAAATAGAATTGAATTTGATTTGGAAGTAAACCAACTTGAATATGAATTAGTGAATATAAAATAATTGAGAATGAATGTTAGTAAAAACATCCACTGTTAATGAATCAAATGTGATTAAATTGAAAACCATTTCATTGAATATTAATGAGAATATGAATGAATATTTATTGGTTATGAATTTGTTGGATGATAGTTGGTTGATGGTTGAATATATAGCTTTTACTACATTTGCTATGTTGGCATATATGGTTGTTATGTTGCTATATGTTGTATATCGATATTATTGTCTATATACATGTTTCTCATCTATTTGTTGAGTGTTTAGTAGGTGCGGATCGCGTTTGCTTCGCATTTGGAGCTCGCTTTTGCGCTATATTAGCCGTATATGCTCGCTAATAAAATATAAGGTACATATCTCGGATTAAATATCGTACTTTTACACTTTTTTCCCTACGGGATGCCTCATTACTTGATGAG
This sequence comes from Allium cepa, assembly GCA_030765085.1. Taxonomy (NCBI): domain Eukaryota; kingdom Viridiplantae; phylum Streptophyta; class Magnoliopsida; order Asparagales; family Amaryllidaceae; genus Allium; species Allium cepa. The sequence continues at coordinate 496,194,842 of CM060944.1, read as the reverse complement.
ATGTATATTTGTGATATATATACTATCATTTTTTTCGGATCGAGCCGCGCAAAGGAGACTATGGCGAATTTTTTCGAAAATTTAAGGCGTTAGAAAAATTTGAGAAAAATTGGAAAAATTGTGAAAACTATAACTTTGATTTTGGAATTGAAAGTTAAACAATAGTAGTTGTTTTTGAAAAGATAACTAAGTATGATTTGGAAACTTAGTAAAGATATTGTAAGAAGTTTAACTATAGATTTTGGGAAAGTTAATAGATTCTGTAACTTTTCTTACTTGGTAATTTCGAGGACGAAATTCTTTTAAGGGGGGAAGTATGTAACGACCCAGGATTTTTATTAATTAAAAATTGAATATTTAATTAATTTTAAATATTAATAAGTGAATTTATAAGTCGAATAAATTTTGTTTCGAATAATTGGATTTAATTGAATAATTAAATCGATAATTTAAATTGTGAAAATACAGAAATAATTGAAATTTGGGTTAAATATGATTGAAAATGATTTGTAAAATTTTATTATATCATATTGAAGTTAGAATGATGTTATAGAACTTTTAAAATCGAATTTAAAGTTTATTTGTAAAAATTGAATATTTTAATATTTAATCGACTAGTGAAATTAGCCAATTTTTGAACAATCTCAGAATTGAACGAAACTAGTTCCATTGGATCCGTAATAGTTTGTTATTATCGGATTTCAATTTTCGTAGCAATCGGAGTTATCGTTTGATCGTGGTAGATCGAAACGCATCGAAATTGTTTTAATATTAATTCGGCGAGTTAAAATAGCCATTTTTCAAAAAGTCTCAGATTTCGACGAAACTAGTTTCATCGGATCCATATTTTGATATTATTGTATGGTTTCAAATTTCGTGTCAATCGGATTTACCGTTTGTCCGGTGCAAGCTAAAACGCCTAGAAAATCGTTAAATCGGTTTAATTTTAAATTGAACGTTTATTACCATAACTCGCACAGATGACCGAATTAGCTTCCGAAACACGTTCCATTGCGTTCGGAACACGGGGTAAACCTTAGGAACGCCAACCGGCACGCTTCGTTTGGAGTTCGGAAAATCCGGGATGAATAGTGTCGCGTAAATTTTCTATATAAGCCCCCTATTTTCACAATTTGCAAACCAAAAGAGGCTAGGGTTACAGCCGCCGTTCTAAACAATCAATGGCCGAAAGTTCATAACCTTCTCCTCCAATTTTCTCTCAATCTACACATTAATTCAAGAAATTATCAACTACAAAGGTGTAGAGCTCTCCGAGCTCGATACATCCAACGGTGGGTTTTCGTTCTAGTGCTTTGGATTGATGGCAAATGGAGTTTGAACGCAACAAAGTCGCGCACGTTTTTCTCAACCAGGGAAGGGCCGAGTTCAACAGGGGTTTGGCCGTGGGTGGAGCTAGGGGAGGCGCGCGACGTGGCGTTCCCTGATCGACGTGGAGATTTGTATTTTACTCGCGTGAATTAGGGTTGGTAGGCGACACGATGGGTTCCTGATGCGTGAAATCGAACGTGAGGGAAGAAGGAGTTGGGGTCGGCCTAGATGCAAAGTGCAGGAGATCCAACGGCCCATGTTGATATAGGTTTAATAAAATTGAAAATTTGCTGTAAATTATATATATAAATTCGTGAATCTTGTAAAAATCATATCATTTTCATACGAGGTCGAAAACGCGCGAAACCAGTTGCGTTGGAATCGTATAGACGAGCACTACGCTATGGAATTGGATTGGGGTCGTTTGGAGTTAGTGAGAATTTCGGGTAAAATTAAACGCACGTTTAATTTTATTCGAAATAAATCGCTAAAAACGAAATTGAAATCAAGGTGAGAACTTCTCACTCAATCGAATCGGTTTCGATTTTAATTTGAAATAGTTATATTTAAAATTCTTGAATGTATGTTTGAATGATGATTGTTATCTATTGATTGTTAAAATAGACATTATGCGCCGTTAGTAAGCGGATGTTATTTATTAAAGACATATACCGCGAATATTTCATAAACAGTGAAATTGGTATTTATGGACTTGGATTTGATTTCCCGCAGTATATAGCGGATGAGACCCTATTGCGCCGTCTATTAAGCGGATAATATTTTAAATCCCATATACCGCGATAATTCCGTGCTGGAGCGGAATTGGTATTGTGCTAATGTTTGTGGATGCAGAAAAACAGGTTGGAGGGATCCAACTGGATTCCTCAACAGTATTTATTTGATTATGGATATTTTGATATTCGTTGATTATCATATCGATATATGATATCGTTGTTGTCGTGATTGACTATTTGGTATGTAGCATCATTGGACCAAATTTTGGAATTTTAAAGGATTTTAAAGTGATTTTTGAAGAGAATACGTCATAAAATATTTTTGGAATTGATCCATTATAAATAAATAAACATTATAATTTTTAATGTTAAAAAATTATGGTTTTTGGGAAATATAGTTAAAAGTTGATTTTTGAAAATATGAGGCTAATGATTTTATAAAATAGTTTAATCGAGATTTTTGAATTTATTGTGAAAAGTTTAAAAATAGGATTTATAAAATTTAATTATTTTATAAATCAAAATGATGAAATTATAAAGGACTTTGAAGACGTTTTGAAATAATAATATAAATTGATTTATATAAGGGATTTATAAATTGATAATTTGTAAATTAAAATATTGGGATTATAAAACGAGTTTTTATAAGCGTTAGAATGAATTGTGAATGAATTTCATAAATGAATGAAATTTATAGAATTATAAACGGTGAAGTTATAAATGGACTTTAATAAGCAGTAGGTTTATAAAATTTATAAAGTTATAGAAAGAATAGATTTGGATAAATAAACGAATCTTATAAGTTATAAGATTTATAATTATGAAGTTTAAAAGGAATGATTTTTGCAAATAAATAAATTATAAGCATTTAACTTATAATATGGGTTTTTAGTATATCATTGAGATATGAAATTTGATAGATTAATAAAGGAAATTATAAAAGGAAGTTGTACAAAATAGATAGAAATAGAATTTATAAACATGGTTTTATAAATCCGCAAACGACTTATTTTGATAAGTAAAAAAATTGTATAATTTATTAATGGAGTTATATTCACGTTTTAGATAGTGAATAATCCTTTAAATTAAAATTGGTTAACAGGTATATTCATGTTTTTAGATAGTGAATAATATGTTAAGTAAAATGTTTTGGATGTGATGTTTTAAATAGAATTAAAACGATCTAACGATGTTTTACGCAACATTCGTTTTGGCCTAAAAAAAAATGTTTAAGAGAATGATTTCCTCAAAGAATGAAATATATACTTAATTTAGATTTAAGTATATTGAATATTTTCCAAGTGTTGGAAATAAATGGATTTGTGAATTACTTAATAAGTAAGTATGGAAATGTTTTCCAATATAAAGTGAATATTTTGAGAATTTATCTTTTTGAAGATAAATTGAAAAATGAATATTTGAAACCTATTGAAATCATATATCAGTAGATATTGTGAAATATAAATTCACTATGGAATTTATAAAAGAAAGTGGAATTTGTTTAAAAATAAATATTGATTTATTTTTGAGGTATTAAAATTTTATATCTTGTAAAGATATTTTTGGGAAATAAATAATTTGGAAAATTATTTGGAATCTGGTGATGTTGTGCATATCCATTGATAGTTCAATAACCGACTATCAATATTTACCTTTGAATGGGTATTTGTTGTGATTTGCTGAATTTGAATGCCACACTTATTTTTAAATTGTTGCGCTCGTTATTCGGATTACCCATTCCGAATAGTGATACGACGTAATGGATAGCATTGATGACCGGTGTTGAAGACCGGGTATTTGCGAGAGCGATAGGATGACCAGTCGATTGACTCTGCACCGAGTTGCTCCGGTATAGAGTTCTCCATATGTGATGGGGAATCCGATCAGGATTGTGGATATCCGGATTGCAAGGACTTCTTTGTAAGTGCCTTCGGTTCTGTTCGAGCCCGGAACAGACTTGTATGGATAGTATGTCTGACATTACAAATTGAGATATAAAGCTGATTTCTTTCAAATATATTTCTGTTGGTGGCGTAGAATTTATTCTCTTAGCTTAACACCCTTCTCTGAGACGTACGAGCTCAGAGGTTATGTAGTTGAAGGTTTTTAGCAATATATTCCCAATTTGGTAATGTGACATGCTGAGTGTTGCTGTGAAATGATCATTGTGTTGATCATTTGTGATAGGATCATTTGTTTGATCGTTTATCTTTGTGATCATTTCTATGATCATTTGTTGACCCAAAGCACAACTTTTGTATAAAGCGTGGCTTTGTGGACGAGACTTCGTCGAGCCTCACACCCCGGAATGGTCAAAACAGGAAAGATGCAGCAAGGTTATGAGGGGTAGCTCCCTTTAGGGTATGTGCATTTCCTTCTGGAAAAGGGTGGTATCATGGTATGGAGCCCAGATACTTACTCATGTTGAAACACTTATTATTTGGTGTGATGTTGATTACGAGCGCTCGGATAAAGGTCCCAAAGGACCGGGGGATGGCATACTCGGTCAGTTGTTACCTAGTTTGAAAGGTAACCCGGCCTTGTGTTGGCAGAGATCCGGTTAGGTTCTCAGGGACGTCCTTCCAGAGGCGTTCTCATGTGGCAATGGGAAGTTCCTTCGCCTGACCATTCGTTGGAAATCCAAAGAAACAATACGATCTTGTACGGTATTAGTTGTAGAACCTATCATTCACTTATGGTGGCGCCCCACTGTTTGGATGGTAGCTATAGTAGGCATAGTTCGAAATGTCTATGCTGGCTAAGATTTATATCTTTATTTTCGAAATAAATTTTTCCTACACTATGCACTAGTAATAATATCAAATGTTCTTTTTAATGCGTATCAGGCATCTTTGACTATCATAAGGAGAAATCTCCTCCGATTCTGCGTTTGCATGTGTGTGTGTGGGATGCCTTATGGTAGTCTCATTTTTAAAAGCATTGCGAATTGAATTTAAAAATATTCCTCTATTTTGATTTTAAAGAAAAATAAACTGTTTTGAGTTCTCACACCAGTCACATGACTGACTCGGAGTTTATTGTTTTCCTTCCTAAACTCTGCGTGCCCACCAATTTCCACACGGGCAGTCAAGAGTTAAGGTTTATCAGGATATTCAGGAGTTGCTGGAGGCAAGCTGGATGGCATGGCGTATTACTTGTATATAGTATTTCTTTTCCGCTGTTTGTTGTTGTTTGTTGTTGTACACTCTGATGTAATGAAATGAAATGTAATGTAATGTAATAACTGATATAGTTCTTTGTTTAAAGATTATTCATTTATTATTATATGTTGTTCCGCTGCGATTGTGAGATTCTGATGTTGTTCTGCTGTTTTCTTCTGTTCCATTCTATTTTCTTTCTCTCTATTTTCTATCTTTTTCTCTCTTCTTCTACTTTTTTCCTTTTTCTTAAACATTGAGAATTTGTATTTCTGTTCATCTTGAGTTAATCTATGGGGATTAGTGTATACTCAAGGAGTACGGATCTGCGGGTCCTCACAGTACATCTCAGAGAAGGGTGTTAAGCTAAGAGAATAAATTCTCAGCCACCAACAGAAATATATTTGATAGAAACCAGCTTTACATCTCAAATTGTAACGTCAGACATACAATCCATACAAGTTTGTTCCGGACTCGAACAGAACCGAAGACACTTACAAAGAAGTCCTTGCATTCCGGATAATTTCTAATCACGTCCGGACTTCCCGTCACTAAGGGTGATAAAACCTCTATACCGGGGATCAGCTGATGCAGAGTAACTCAACGGTAATCCTTCCGTTTTCAAAAATATCCGGTCTTCAACACCGGTCGTCAAATGCAATCCATTACGACGTATCACATATTCGGAATGGGTTATACGACCCCAAGGTCCTTTCCCGGCTAACCCGAATAGTGAGCGCTTATTCAAAAATAAGCGTGGCATTCAAATTCAGGCAATTCACAAAAAATACCTATTTAAAGGTAAATATTGATAGTCGGATTATTTAACTATCAATAGGCGTGTTCAACATCACCAAATCCCAAATAATTTCCCAAATTATTTACTTTCCAAAATATCTTTACAAGATATATATTTTTCACACTTCAACATCTGAAAACAAATTCAATCATTTTCCTTATGCGAAATACTTTCATTTCAACATGGTTCATTTAAACCAAATAAATAAATCCTTACCGATTTACTTTATAATTACGTTCCAAATCCGTAAATTTATTCCCGCACTTCAAAAATAAATCAACGTTTATTTTTAAACAAATTCCCTTTTTCATTTATAAATTCCATAGTGAATTTACATTCCAAAATATCTATGAATATACAATTTCCAAATCAATTTCTAATATTCATTTTCAATTTATCTTTAAAAGATAAAATCTCAAAACATTCACTTCATAGTGGAAAACATTTCCATACTTATTTAATAATAAGTAATTCACAAATCCATTTATTTTCAACACTTGGGAAATATTCAATATACTTAAATCAAAATTAAGTATATATTTCATTCTTTAAGAAATCATTCTCTTAAACACATTTGTTTGGGCCAAAACGAATGTTAGGTAAAACATCGTTACGACGACCCAAAATCACTAGTATAGGGATTCAAAATTAAAATAGATATATAAATCCCAATACTATACAAGAACATTTCCTTTCAGAAATCATTTACTATAACAACAGTGTTATAGTCCACCATTTCCTCATTTCTCGAAAACGTCTATTTCAACAATGAATGTTGAAATCTATGTATTCGATTCATAATACATTTTAAAACATCGTTAAAACGATTAACTTCATTTTATAATTTTCATTTTCCCAAGCATATCCTTTTTATTTGATAATATATTCACTGTCCAAAATCGTGAATATACTATCATTAACCAATTTCAACTTTCAATTTATCAAATTCCATTGATTTCGAATTTATAAACAATGTCTATAAATTCCATTTCTATTTATAAGCTTCGATTTATAAATCTCCTTTATTAATCCAGTTCAATTTATATAACTCAATTATATACCAAAAGTCTATATTATAAGTTAAATGCTTATAATCCATTTATTTACAAAATCGTTCTTTTAAAACTTTACAAATTATAAATCTTATTACTTATAAGATTTCATTTATAACCCTATTTTCAAAATTAATAGAACTCCTTTTAAAATTCTATTATTTCGATTTATAAAATATATATTTTATAAATCTCAACTATAAACCATTTTTGCTTCATCAAAGATTTCAATTTAAATTCAAAAATCCCAATTTAACTATTTTATAAATTTATTAACTACTTATCTAAAAAATCACCTTTTGGTTATATTTCACAAAAATCTTAATTTTTATAACATAAAATTATATAACGTTTTAATTATTTAAAATGAATCAATTCAAAAATTTAATAAAACGTATACTTTCAAAAATCACTTTAAAAATTCTTTTAAAAACCTAAATCATTATTTTAAAACTTCAAAAATGGATCCGATGATGCAACAACACCAAATAGTCAATCACGATATCCAAATATCATATATCGATATGATAATCAACAAATATCAAAATATCTGTAAATAAATCAATACGATTGAGGAATCCAGTTGGATCCCTCCAACCTGTTTCCCTGCATCCACAAACATTAGCACAATACCAATTCCATTCTAGTACGGAATTATCACAGTATATGGGATTTATAAAATATTATCCGCTTAATAGGCGGCGTAATAGGGTCTCATCCGCTATATAATGCGGGAAAATCAACTCCAAGTACATATATAATACCAATTCCAATCAAGATGGAATTATCGCGGTATATGTTTTTAATAAATAACCTCTGCTTACTAACGGCGCATAATGTCTATTTTAACAATCAATAGATAACAATCATCATTCAAACATGCATTCCAGAATTTTAAATATAACTACTTAAAATTAAATCGAAACCGATTCGATTGAGTGAGAAGTTCTCACCTTGATTTTAGTTCTGTTCCAGCGTTTTATTTCGAATAAAATTAAACGCGCGTTTAATTTTACCCGAAATCCTCACTAGCTCCAAATGACTCCAATCAAACTCCATAGCGTAGAGCTCGTCCATACGAACCCAACGCAACTAGTTTCGTGCGTTTTCGACCTCGTATGAAAAAGATATGAATTTTTAAAGTTACACGATTTTATAACATGAATTAATTACAACTTATTTCTTTATTTAAATCCCTAATTTACATCAGCCGATCAATCTTGCCTGATGAAATCTCGGCCACCCACTGCTATCATCTTCTTCTCCCAGGCCTCATTCGTGAAAACGTAACCCACGGCCGCCGTCTCCCCTGCAATTTTCACGACTTCATCTCCATGTTCCAGCTCGATTGAACACCTTCAAGTTGAAGCCCAGAGTCTCACGCGCCAACACCCCCAGACCGGCCGAGCTCGGTCAACTACAAGCCTCGATTTTCGTGCCCAAACTCATGGCATTCACGAGCAAATTGCCGATTTACTGCTTTGATTCCGATCACCACCGTCCAGATTGAAGATCACGATACGCTCTTTAACTTTGTTGTTGAACATTCTTCGAATAGATGAACGGATTGGAAGAAAAATGAGGATGTTTGTGGACGTTTTCTGGCCATTGAAAAAGTAAGTGGCGGCTGGCTTTAGTTTAGGGCTAGGTTTTTAAATTTTTGGCAAATGTGAGGATAGCAACTCCTTTTATAGAAAAAAGGACGAATTACTATTCATCTCCAAATTTCCAAACTCCAAATCTCGTGCGGTGACCGGCGTTTCTAGGGTTTACCCCGCATTCCGGACACAATGGAATAGGTTTCGGGAGCTAATTCGATCATCTGTGCGAGATATGGCTATAAACGATTGATTTTAAATTAAGTCGGTAAATCAAATTTCTAGGCGTTTTAGCTTGCATCGGACAAACAATAAATCCGATTGACATGAAATTTGAAACCATACAAAAATATCACATTACGGATCCGATGAAACTAGTTTCATCGAAATCCGATACTATTTGAAAAATGGCTATTTTAACTCGCCAAATAAATATTAAAAACAATTTCGATGCGTTTCGAGCTGCCACGATCAAACGAAAACTCCGATTGCTATGAAAATCGAAATCCGATAAAAACAAACTATTATGGATCCAATGAAACTAGTTTCGTCCAATTCTGAGACTGTTCGAAAATTGGCTATTTTTCAGTCGATAATTAAATATTAAAATATTCAATTTTCACAAATTAACTCTTAATTCAATTTTAAAAGTTCTAAAATATCGTTCTAACTCCAATATGATAAAATAAAATTTTATAAATCATTTTTAATCATATTTAACTCGATTTTCAATTATTTCAGAAATTTCAACTATTAAATAATCGATTTAATTATCCAATTAAATCCAATTATTCGAAAAATAAATTACTCGACTTATAAATTTCACTTATTAATATTTAAAATTAATTAAATATTCATATTTTAATTAATATAAATTCTGGGTCGTTACATCAAATGTTATGACTTAGCTATAAATGGAATATAATAAGAACAAATGCAATTATTGTATTAATGTGTGAACTAATATAATAGATAGTAGTTGTTGTAAAGGATAAACATACAAGTAGTATAAAGAGGTATATTGGTGATCAATAATGAACATTTCTTAATGACAATTAATATAATAACGGAAAGTGTGGAAGTATAAATTTCATAGAAACGTAATGTATGTATATGGTAATAAATTTGTACTATAGTGGAATTCAAATTTATTGAAATAATGGGAATAATATAATTTGTATAAATGAAACATAGGTAAATAAATGTAAGTATTGAATTAATATATGTTATTTATTTAGGTTATAGAATAAAATTGGTAATCCAATTGCAATTAATGGCAATAATGTTGATATAAGCTAATAAATTAAATTTCAATGCAATACCAATTAATGGATGAAATGAAATGGGATAAATGTAAATGTTATACTAGGCTATAAATCAAATGGAAGAAAACAAACGTAAATATCGAATTAATTAATGAATTAATATACATTGAATAGTAATTGAATGTAAATTTATGTAATGAGGTTGATGCAAGTTGATAAGCAACTAAATTTGTCCAATACCTATAAATTGAAAACAAATTGTAAGGTTATAATTGGGTGAAATCAGCAAATTGGAAAATAAATTCAAGTTATATTAATTGATGAAATAATACGCAGTAAAATGTAATTCGACATAATCAATGTTAGGTAAGAAATTTTATTTTTAGTCAATTGATAATAGGGTATGAATGGGAGTAGATTAGGCAAATTGTGATAACTATTAATTGTTTAAATATTTATTTAATTTAGTGAATTAGATCTAAATCCATTGCAATTAAACGTAATTAATCACTACGTTGATATAAATTTAGTTGATTACTGGAAAATATTAGGGAATTGGATTTACAGTAATGTTAAACTTACCCATAAGATAATGATTGACTGAATTTAAAAGAATGGAAAGTAAGATTTTAATTTAATTGAAGTGTAAAAATTCAATAATTGAATTAATGGCAAATAAATGAAATTTAACACTTAATTATTACGTTAATAGAAAGTTAGATGGAATGTAAGAATATTATGGTAATAGTTTGTAAATCCAATGTCAAATTTTTATCCGTTTAAGAATAGTGAATTGAATAATAGAATGAAAAGTGAATTTAATAGAATTATTGGAAATTAAATTTATAAATTTTGAATTTAATGAAATTGAGGTTAATATTGGAATTTATAAATTAACCATCTCTAAATTGACATTAAATTTTTTTTAAATCTGTGTAAATGATTGAGAAATATGAAAGTAATAAAATTTGTCAATTATAGAACTGAAATTAAAAAAATTGGGTTTAATTAATTAACTATTAATTTATTTAATTAGTGTAAAAATAGTCATTTTGGCCACTGATTCAGATTTCAACGAAACCAGTTTCATTGGATCCGTAACGGTGTATTATTGTAGGATTTCAAGTTTCATACCGATCGGCCTTGTCGTTTGATTGTACGGACTTGAAACGCCTTGAAATCAATGAAATTGAAATCAGTTTGAAAAATATTGATTTTAGCATAACTTCTTCATACGATGGAATGTGGACTTGAAACTTTTTCCATTGCGTTTAAAATATTTTAAAATGTCTATTTTGATATATGGGTTAACCCAATTTCATTTTCGAGTCGAAACGGGCTTTTTGGGCCACTTTGGCGTTAGCGCGTAAATCTATCTTATCCATCCATTCAAATGTCAACGTTGTCTATATATATCCTGCTATAAACCCCAGCAGCCTCTGTTCCTCATTTCTATATGTTCTATTCACCTCCTCACTTCAATGGCAGACAAACCCTAATTCTGATTGCAATCCCAAATCAAATACAAAGCTAAAATTTTAAACTCCACAATATATGCTAAATTTTATATCAATTCGAAGCTCTCGAAGAGCGTAACTCAGAACTGCAACTCATTTTTCGATTCGACGTATTTTTTGTCCAGAAATCGAAGAACAATTTTTGGTCGTTCATCACGTTGAAATCAAACTAGTCGGATCGTCAAATCCTTTCTGGCTATTGCAGAGGGGACTGAGGGGAGTCGATCTATGTGGTTGACATAGCAAGTTAACGGTCAGTTTTGCGGCAAAATTTGATTTGGGGTTTAAAGGGGGCGGCGGCGGTGGCGTTTGGGGGTGGTCGGACCTCGGCAGCGTGTAGAGGGGGGAAAGGCGAGTTCGTGGGGGCTATGCCTTCGTCGACGACGGTGTTTGGAGGATGTAATCGATGGTCAACGTTGAGTAGGGGATAGGGTTCATGGGTTGCGTGCGTGCGTTAGTTCTGGGAAGAAGAGGCAGAACGTGATTTGGGATTTGATGACGTGGCTCAAATGTTCGGTTTTTTTATATTTTATTTTACTTTATTCTAATTTTGATTCCAATTTGTTCAAATAATCATAACTTTCTCGTACGACCTCGAATTTACGCACGGTTTCTTGCATTAGGATCGTATTTAAATTCCGAAGATTTTGACGCTAGTTTGGACAAATTCTGAGGCTGTTGAATTTTTGGGTTTAAATAGGATTTGAATTCAATTTAAATTCAAAAGGTGAGTGTTTTAACCCACTCACAACTTCTAAAATTTCTTATGTTTGTTAAATTGATTTATGATATGAGTAGAAATTTATTTATGACTATTTGGCATAATTTTATCATCATTCGAGTTTAATTTATTTAATTAAATTGTTATTTAAATCCATTATTGCATAAAAACTGCCAGTTAGATAGTTGTTAGTTTATTATTAAATATAAACTGCTAGTAAATGCCTGTTATTTATTACATGTATATATTGATGTTATTTTCAGAAATTGGATGATGATTGTGAAAAATGGTTGATGATTGTATTGGATGAACGGATGTTTTATTTATATTGTAATAAACTGCAAGTTGTTATGCATTTTTATTTCATTCGGGATTGCGGTTTGAAATGACATATAACCGTAATTTTATTTTTAATTACGGATTGAAGTGATAAATATTCGTATCACTTGACCATAGGATGGAAAATTATATACAGGCACCACGGTCTATATATAAAATATTTTGAAATGATTTTCTATGGTTTTGTATAGAAATATTATATGGTTTTATGAGATATTGATGCAGATATTTGATAAAGGATATTTTATATATAGTTAATTTCTTGGTTTTAGGCTATGTATAAAATTGTTTAAAGTATGAAATAAGTTCAAAAATAAGTTTGATTTCGTTAAAATATATTATGGATAAGTATTTACTTAAATTATATTTTAATATGTAGTTATATTGATTTTTATAAATCAAAGTTGAGAAGATAGTTTTGAAATAGATTTGAAATTTTATTTAATTAAGATCTTATTGAAATTGAGATTTTTTTTTAAATAATATGGTTTTATAACTTAATTAGGGCTTAAGGTGATTTAAGTGAATAAATTGAGAAATATTCAATTATTGATATTTGAAGTTTTATTTAAAGAATATTGGAATTAGTAAGTAAACATTTCAAATCTAGATAATAGTCTTGGCTATTTACTAGATTTAACCCACACCTCAAGTCTCGGCTATTTACCATATTCAAGGCTAGAGAAGCACGTACGCAGAGGGATGCTGAGGTATATAGGCTGAGATTTAATTATGCACAGGTGGCGCATGCATTAATATAATTTTTTTATAGCCTGAAACACGAAAGCAGTGGGAGGTTGGAAAATTTAGGCTGGGGTTAAAAAACAAAGGTGGTGGAGGGCCGAGTACTTGGTGTAGCAAAACAATGGACAAAAGAAACACAAGAAAAAGAAAACGAAAGAAAATAAATAAAAGAAGGAAGAAAAATTTTACAGCCATTACTAAAAGAAGGAAGAAATTTTTTGTAGCCATTACCTGAAGCAGAGAGCTCACGCAAAAAAGAAGATGACTGAAACCAAAATGAGATGTAAAGGAAATTTGGTACGTGGGTTTTGTATTTATTTAGGAAACCTCTGGTTGATAAATTGGGAAGGCGTAAATCATGGCATGAAAATTTTAAGGCAAGGAAGAATGGAATTTTGTGAACGTGTTTTATAATTAAAAAGAAGTAATTGCGCTGATTTTAGTGGGAGAGAGAAAACAGCAAGAAATAATAAAATTTTGAACGGTAGAGAAATTAATGGATTTCGTTCCTATTAAAACAGAAGAGCAAAAGGAAGGTGTAGAAAGTTTACACATAAATTCAAGGCAAGCTTTAAATGAAATTGAACGGCTAGGGCATTCATTTCTTTCCTACTTGGAAATGCATGGCTACTGATTGATTTATTTATATAACTAAGGTAAGAAATTTTAGAATACCTATAACCGATGCAATAATTTAAATGAAATGTATGCCTAAATTTATAACAAAAGTAAGGAATTAAAATTATACGTTATTATTTATTTATTAAATATACGCTAAAGAATATTTCACCAAATAACGTACCATTTAACGTCAACTAAATTAAACAAAACAGATATAAACGTACCAACTAAAACGTGAAATTAATTAGCTTATTTATACACTATTTATTACTTAATTCAAAGTTTGATTTGTTTACGTTCATTTGATTTATTTATCATTTAACTAAGACACTGATGTATATACGTATAAAAGAACGTAAAATTTTATTTCCTTTTGCACAATATTTATCACTTAACTTAAAAAAACAACAGTGGAATAGATGTTGTACATATAGTTTAAATAAAAGTTTGGAAGAAGAAAAAATGTAGACAAAAGAGGAGGCCATTACAATATTCCTAGCCGTGAGAAATAAAAATGAGAGGAGATGTTTTTGAGTGAGAAATAAAGTGAGAAAATTCACGGCAATCAAGTGGAAGAAACGGTCAAGCAATCAATGTTTAAAACGGCAAGAGAAAATGAAGGGATTTGATTCCTATTTAATAAAAAGAATAAGTGAAAAATGAGAACTCTTCCTATCTTCACGTGGATTGATAGGCTACATGTAAGGAATGGCTATGGATTTTGAGGAATAATTTAAGGTAGGAAATAAATAAATGATTTCAATAAAAAATGGCAAAGAATTAAAGAAATAGTTTATTAAATTGAAACAAGGCTTAAAAATTTACACATAATACCACTAGCTTTGGAAAAATTTCTACCACACTTTAAAACAAATAAAAATCAGTGAAAAAAATAAAAAAAACTGAAATAAAGTGAAAAAGAAAATAAATAATTATATTTTAGGAAAATATAAAGATAAATAATGAAAATAGCTTAATTTATTGAAATTAGCTTAAGAAAATTGCAAACATAATCCACTTAACATTGGGAAATTACAACTCTTCTTAAAAATGGTTTAAAATAAATATTTGAGAAACAAAATAAAGTGAGAATGAGAATAAAGTAAGTTATTAAGAAAAATATAAAAATAAATAAAGAATTTCTTAAATTAATTGAAGTTCGAAATTAGAAATTGTAAACAAAATACAACTGACACTGGAAAATTTCAATTACACTTTTAAAAATGTTTTAAAACCAAAATATATACAAAAAAAGTTATTTTACCCTTTAAAACATAAATTAGAACATTACATGACCAAATAAAATATTATTTATATAATTTAAAGTAAACAATTTTGTTAAATATAGCAAATTACACACAATAGTTAAAAAGGCATTACTTTCATATTATAAATCAGAGTTCAACGAAACGAAAATCAGTATTCTTAAAATTTTATTTACTTTCAAAATAAAAGATAAAATTCAAAATTTTAAACTTTTAAATTTTTAAATTTAAAAGTCAAAGTTTGACCATATTGACAAAATTCACATTTTCGGAAAATATTCTATTAATTCATGTGTGGAACTCTAATCCACACCAAAATTTATATTTTAAATAACGAAATTATCTAAATTAAATAAATAAAACACTTATTAAAATTTTTGGGTTGATACATAGATGGTTTGGATGGCAAGCAAAGTGAGAGTAAATGCTAAGAAACAGAAAAGGCATAAGTTAAGGAGAAAGAAACGTATATATGTTTTAATCTTAAATGCAAATGAAAATGAGAAATTTTGAAATGAGAAATAAATCTTCTTGTACATGATTTGCAAATGAGAAATACATGGCTAGGAAAAGAGTTTGTATGGCTAAAGCAAGAATAAAGAGGCTATGTAGAAAAAGGCAAGAAATCAATCAATGACCTGATGGATTTAATTAGTTTCTTTCCTTTGTATTAACAGTTGTTCTTAATTATATTGAATTTGTTAAATGTGTACATTTATTATGATTGAATCCTCAAATAAATTCATTTAGATAAGTTTCATTCTTTTATATTACCATATGAATAAAATATGCATTTCCACTTCAACATTCCTTCCTTATTTTATTACAAAGTTTATTTTTCTTCATATTAAATTACCAAAATTTTATCAATTTAACAATTTTAATTATTAGAAGGGTCGTTACAAATGACTAATCAAACAATAAACGATAATGATGCAATATTGTCACTTTTAACAACCACTTTATTTAACTATCTAGATTCCAGAAAACCATTCTTTTATATATAAATATAATCCTAGGTAAAATTATTTCATCTACCAAATTTCAAAAACATTATTATGTTGGCTTGCATTGTTCAAGTGTTTTAGAATCCTCATTGCTATTGTGGCGTCCCACGTACCGATCTAAGCCCAAAATTCAAACTTAACAATTCAACCAACACAATATAAAATATTTTATTCAACGCAAACAAATACGCTCTCTCATATATATACACTCAAACCGACTCATTCTATGGTATTACTGCCATATCTCTAATGAGTCAAACCCCCATAAAGCTAAGTTTATCGCTAAACCAATCCTTTGATACCAAATGTGACGACCCACATTTCGAAGGGTTTAAATTGACAATAATCCACTCATGTCTAACTTAAACAATCTGAAATATAGATAATCAATGGGGTCTATTAAGCAAGAATAAGAAGAGAAGAAGAAGCAAAAATGGAATCCCATAGCGAAACGAAAAAATATAATAATCAAACAAAAAGTTCATGAAGCTGTTTATACAATACATTTGATTATAATCTGTACAACATTTATCAAAGTTATAAATACATCAGGAATAAAATAAAGTAATGCACCAGACAACATGGTGCAGGACTAATAGTAATAATATACCAAAATCTTTGTCTTTGTCCTCCAGACTAAATATTCAATAAGCTGAAAAACTCAGGACTGATCCGAGCGTAATGAAAAGACAAAACACATGAGTCAGGACTAAAATATCCTTATCTAAGTCAAATAGATATGGAATATAACATAAGTGTCATGGCATTAGATATGCTTATGGGTTTTCACATCTCATATCCAGTGTACAACATGTGAGCTATAACTCAAGAGATGTTACGGGATTTTCCTTCTCTTAAGGATCCGTCAAAATACTTATATGTAGTAGAACACGCTACATATATAATTTCTAATCAATAAAATAAATATTTTTCTTAGCGTTAAGGCTTTATATTGATCCCCCTTAATGCATTTTAAGCATTGTCGTACAGTTTTCGTATAAAAACTCAGCTAAACGGCCGGTGGATAGGGATGCGCCGTAATACGGGAACACTAAACCAAAATCGTATGGGTCTCGTTTAGGGATAAAAGTATGACAAGGCACGTGAGGCAATCCCCAAGGTAGGGTACTACTAGTTTATCCTTCCCACCTGGTGGTAACGCATCATAGCCATGATCGCCCACCATATCCAACACTCCGATAATCCGGAGGGTGCGCACCAATCAATCACAATGTAAATGATGGTAATACGAAGAAGTGTGTCCACTCGGGATATCTAGACCACTTGGCCGGCTGATATGGCTCCTGTTTTATTCATTTCAAAGTGGCACAAGTGCCAAGAAAATCCTTCATTATTCTCTTTCTTCAAATCCAACAAACGACGCCAAATCCAACCACTTTGTTATGGAGTTTCCTCACGTACACAGTTGTCAAAGTGGTTCTGGTATCAATAGAGAGTATGCCTATATCTGGCTCCAGTCTTTTAACAACCAAAAGTCGTTTAACACACTGGTTAGTACTTTTACATTTTGAAAACAATTCATATTTGATATCAAATTATCATATTCGCTTCAAAATCAAATCCGTTTTGAGATCATCATATTTACTCAATATATACTAATCCAGTTTAAAATCATGTTCGTCTTAATATCTCGATTTCAATTCCAAATTTTTTTCGAATTTCAATTTGGGTTATAAATTTATTCTACTCAATTCGTATTTAGATCAATGGTTAAAAAATAAACATTCCACTCCTGACTAGTTTGAATTTTTTTCGATAAATAGTTTGAATCGTTTAATATAGTTTAACTAATTAAAATAGTTAAAAATGGTTTAAATTGTTAAAATTGCTAAAAGCAGTTTGAATGGTTAAATTATTTTAATATAAAATAGTTCAAGTATTAAAATGGGTTTATATAGTAAATAATTTGGAAAATCAAAATAATTTGAATATTTTAAAGAATATGGATTTAAAATAGTTTATACTAAAATAATTTATTTGACAATAGCTTCCAAGTCAAAATGATTCAATATCCAAATCTCCTGAATTCAAATCAATTCAATTTTCCCTTTCAATTGAAATTTGGTTCAATTTCGATTTTAATTCTTCGATTCCAATTTATTCTAATTCAATTACGATTTCAATTTCAATCAATTTAAAAGTCCAAATTGATTTCCATTTCAACTTCAACAATTCGATTCAATTCCAAACTAAAACCATTTCAATTCAATTCTTAATTTTAAAGCATTTCGATTTACATCAGTTCCCAGTTCGATTTCCAAAATATCGATTTTAAACACTTAATTGAATTTACATTCAGTATTTAATATAAAGTCAAATTTTCAAATAAAATTCAATTCTAAGCTTAATTTCAAAATATCGTTTTATAACACTTTTATTTGGCAATAATCCAAAATCTGAATAAAATCCAATCTTCTAAAAACAAATTAATTTATGAAATTCAATAGTATTCTGATTTTAACTTCAAAATCTCAACTTCAATTATTTAAAAATTTCTTTTAGCCAAAATTTACTTCAACATTTCGAACTCGAATTCGAGATTAATTTGATTTCTATAAAAAAATCCTTTAAATCAAAACCATTTAAATAATTTCAAATCAATATTTTAAAACAATTTAATTTAACCAATCTGGTGTCCGTATATAATTTTCTATCCTATGGCCAAGCAATCAGTTATTTCAATTACATTTCAGGGGTGGATATATATCATTTCAATCCAAATCTCAATGTCATAGGTATATATCATTTCAACATATTTCTTAATTTCTTCAAAATAATTCAATTTACAGTTTTTTTATACACTATAAATAATATACAGGGTGATAATTGTAACATCCCGGAATTTTCGATCCCGTAAACTCCAAATAGTTAGGGAAAGAAGAAAGAGATAGAAGAAAAAGAAGACACCACAAAGATTCTCACATTCGCAGCGGATGAAAATATAATGTCAAATAATAACAGTTTACAAAAGAATTCTGTATCTGTCAAATACATTTATAATACATCAAAATTACACATATATACAAACACTGGATATACACAATCATCATGTCTCAGAGATACAACACTATAATACAGCGGGGAAACAATCTATACGTTCTCGCCATCTAGCTAGCCTCCTGAGCTCCAGAACGTCCTTACATGAAAATCTGTAATACTCGGTCTGACCTGAGCATTACATCAAAGTAACACTGGGTTTAGGCTGAAAACCAATGTGAGTAAACCCATCTAACATGGAATATAAAGCATACAACTTATATAAAACCCGGGGTAACTCATATCAATTTACAAATTCACAATTTGTTATAGACATCACTTATTTCACACATCAGTTTTCTAAGTACCAAAATTTAGATTAAATGGTCCAATTAACTTAAATCATTTCATTCCAGCGTATTGATTTCACATATCAATCTATAAAAATTCGAAGTGGTTTCGGGTATTTCCTAATACCCGACCCCTATCTCTTCGAGTCTCATGTCATCCTAACCCAAGTTCCCAAATGAAATACACTTCAAACTTAAAATACAGGATGTCCCTTTACACAACAATTCATCATTGATAGATAACCACAATATCCTATCCGCACAAACATATGATACTACAAAGCTTTTCATATCAGAGGTATCAACTCATTCAAGGTATCTAATACCATTCAATCATACATAAGCAAACTTGATCACTTCCAAAATAAATTTAATCACCTCTAATTGAATTACAAATCTCAATCACTTAGATTCCTTCGCTTGACATTAATTAATTTCAAATCAATTAATTAATCATCCCTTAATTATCCACCTTAATTAATCACCCTGGATTAATTATCCTTCAATAACATTCAAGTTATTATCTTTAATTAATTACACAAATTAATTATTCTTAACCAAAAACAATAATTAATCTTTAATTACCTTCATTTATTAATTATTCTTCTAATTTCATTTAATAATAAATCTTTAACTTTAATTACATTCATTACTCAACCTTGATTTATCACCTTAGTAATTAACTTCCTTTAATTACTTATAATAATTAAATCAACACCTTAATTAATTTCATTATTTAATCCTTTAATTACACTGAGTAATCATCAATTAATTACTTCCCTCAAGTAATTATCCTTTAATTAATATCCATCAAGTAATTTCCCTTAATGAACTACATCCAGTAATTATTCATAAATTACTTCACTAAGTAATTATACTTAATCTCATCATCAAGTGATCCTCTTTAATTAATTACACTTAATTAATCAATTAAAATTAATCACATTAACTTAATTAATTACATTATGTAATTAATCTCTTAAATTACTTCATTAAGTAATTACTCTTACTTAATTCATAAGTGATTATCTTTAATTAATCACTAATTAATTACTTAGCTAATTATTAACTCATCATTTAAAATCAATTGAATAATTTCTTAATTACTTATACTTAAAGGATTCTTAATTAACACAAACTATTTATCTTAAATTCATCAAAACTCTTTATCACTTAAATATAAACTCTTTATTTTAATTGATGATTAAATCCTTATCATAAACTTTATTTAAAATATAACATTTTAGACATCAATTATAATTAAAACAATATAAACATCTAATTTTAAACCTTTAAAATCTTTGAACTTTCCAAAGTTATTAAATAAAATTATTTTGAAAATATACTTTTCTATCCTTTAGAAACTTATCTATTTAATATTTAAAACATGTTAAAAAAAATTATCCTTGAAAATAATTTAGTTTACTAAATAAACCTTGTTTACCTTTGTTTTCAAAACTTGAATTATTTACAAAAATCAATTTTCCGTGTTTCAAAACTTTAATTTAAAACTTCTTGTTCCATCTTAAAGTCTGAACAACATAACAAAAAAACCCGAGCAAACACCTCAACTTCCCCGATGCAAACACGAGACACGCCCACGTACATCGTGCTTCGAGAATAACTCGAACAATCCCGAAGTAAAACCGGAGCAACTTTCTCCTTCTTCCAAACCCAATTCCAGATGCACGCAAACATTCACATCCACGTACACTGACCATGATCGCTGACAAACCACGTTCAGGCCTCCGACCAGTCGACATCCACCTCGTCTTCATGTTTGACCACTCAATCTCCCTTGATTCGAATGAGAATCGAATTCGACGAAGAACCCACACAGCCGAATACGCCATCATCGGAAAATCAATCACCTCTAATGATCCTTGCCTCGAGAAGCTTCGCCATCTTCACCATAGCTCCGCCACGTCTTCCAGCACCTCCAAAACACCACGCAATCAACTCCGGTCGGGTCTAGACATCACGAATCCCCTTTGAACATCCACGTCCAAAATAGGTGATAAAACCCTATCCCATCGATTCCTGGCCACCACGATCAACAATAAATCACCATAGCATTTTTTCGATGATCCTCGTCTTCCACTTGACCTTCAAGCCCAACCACGTTGCTCAGTTCATTGCTGATCAACTGAAATTGACAAAAATAGTCGATCCGTTCAACTCAAGAAACCCAACCAATTATCCAACTAAAAATCAAGATATTCACACTATAATTCATGATTTCCCATCACAAATTCAACCGTACAATCCAATCTTAAAATTGAATTTATTAAATTTGGATCAAACTTACAATTTCACTGTAAATTACGAAATTTCGAGCCAAATATTCCCTTTAAATTCCTGTAATTATTTTTAGGAATGATGTTACATGATTTCGAACATTTTCCATTTACACATCATAAGCTAATTTGAATTCAAAGATGAGATATTGGATTTAAAGGGAAATCAAACTCTGATAAATACAGAGCTTATATTTGTATACTCACAGGCATTCACACAGACATTCAATATTCATACATAAACATGCTGTAACGACCCAAGATTTTTATGAATTTAAATTTATAATTTAAATGAATTTTTGAATTAAAAATTATGAAATTGATTATAAATGGCAGCGATTTTCCCCGATTCAAATAGAAATTATATTAAGTCATATGAATTTGAAAATTTGTATATATGTTAATATATATGTATATATTGGATTTGAAATAAAATCTTAAATAAATGGTTTTAAAAATAAATAAATAAATAAATAAAAGATAAAATTTTGGAAAATATATATATATATATATATATATATAAAGAAACAAATAATTGCTAAAATCTAAACAACAAATTAGAACTCTAGAAATTCCTCTATATTACGAAATAAATAAATTTTATTGTTTTATTCGATATAAAGTAAATATATATCTTAGTAAATCAATACAAAATAATACCAAGTAATAAAACAAACAAAAATATACAAAGAAAAAAAAAACACAAACAAAATTGTACTTAATAAAAACAATAAATATATATGAAGACTAAGCAAACATAGTCAAGTTGAACAAAAGAAGACAGCATTTTATATGTACAAGTATGTATACTTGTAAAATGAAGAAATACAAAGCAATGACAAAACAAAGTTTTGCATATAAGTATGAAGACAAAATAAAATAACATAACTAAAAATAAGTATGTAAATAAAATAAGAAGCAAAAGTACCTACCCCTATCATCCCAGCCGAGACCAACAGTGCAAGACCAGTGGTGAAAACATAAACAAATGTCTCTGCCTATTGTACATACTTCAGCCATGCTTAGTACTAGACAATATATTATCCTTTTGTACTAATTTTATATCACCTGTGCAAGCATCTTCAGCCATGCTTTGTATTGTTCAAACCATACATCACCTGTAACTCATTTATATACATCAATCTCCCATTTAATATTCGTTCATTTTAAAACTGAGAAACAAAAAAAAAGTGAAATAAAACATCATCTTAAACTTAAACAAATTTCAACAACAACTCAAATAAATTCAAACCAGAAGATCAAATTAAAAGCTTTAGCTTGAAAATGCAAGTCTGTTTCCAAATTGAAGAAACCTGTTCATTTCCTGGAAATCAGGTGAGTAACACCCTTTTTAAAAGCTTAAGCATATGAAACTGATTATAGGGTTAAAATCTGGATTATGTATATTGTTACATATGTATTTCTCTGTGTATACATATGGATGTCTGGATGATTTTATATGTTGTTCTTCTCTGCTTTAAGTTGTAAAGTCTAAATCAAATTCAAATTGCACTTTCTTCACCTCTGATCTTTGATAGGCATTAGTTTTCATGCCAATTGAGTTTGTTTAAACATGAACTAGGATCCAAATTTAGTTTTAAACATGAATATATTTATATAGTGCCTGGAAATCCAGATTTACAGTAAACATTTATAAACATATTAAAATCAATTTATACAATTCTCTGATTCAAATACATAAATTTATTTGGCCTGGAAAGTTATGATTTTTGAAATCAAAATCACGATTTAAAGTGAGGTATTGGATGTGAATTTGGGGATTGCCTGGAATTTGAGTTTTGGCCGAACTCTGATGATCTACGGAGTCGTGGTGGCCGAGCTTCCTCCTGGAGGTGGAGGAGTGATCATTGGCCCTAGGAAAAATATTGGTTGGGGTTGCAAGTGAACACGGTGGCGATGGTGATGGGTTTCAGTTCGTAACCCTAGTTTGGTCGAGGGTAAATATGTTGATTCGTTCTCGGTCTAGGGGTGATCGAGTTCAACGTGGTTTGGGGTAATGGTGGAGGAAGGGTTGACGCGTGCGTGGCCGGGGTTGTGCGAATTCAGGTGGTCGGGACGTCGAGCACGTGGCGTTGCCAGGTTTGGCGATGGGAAGGGGTTCATGTTCCAAGTTTTGATTTTTATGCTCGAATCTGATTTTGAGTCGATGAACACGATCTGATGATCGTGGGGAGTTGCTTGGAAAACCGTCGACTTGTTCGAGGGTAGGGGGGCGACCAGAGATGGTCATTGGCGTCGTGCACTTGCACGAGCACCGTATTGGGTGGTTTGGGCATTTTGATAGGCCTGGGTGGAACAGGGTTGCACGCGAGTTTATCTCGAGTGATTCCTGCGTTTTGCTCGAAGCAGGTAGGGGATGGACTCGAAGCAAAATTTGATTGCCTCGGGTCATTTGAAAATGTTACAGGTTTTAATTAAACTTGTCTGTTTGAATTTAAACAGATTTTGAAGATTTGAAACCAGATTTTAATATAAAGTTTAAAACTAGAATTTGAAAGATGGATCCAATTTTATTTTTGTATCCTAGTTGAATTAAAGAATGTTTTATAAAAATTTAATTATTTGAACTATTTTAAAAAAAGCGGTTAAAGTATTAGTTTAAAAATTTGAATTTAAATGATTGATTTAAACTCTAGTACAAATTTCTGTATAAAGGTAAATGTTTTATAACATTTGATTTTAAAAGAGTTTTAACTTGGTTAAAATTGTAAAGTTAAATTTGTAGTTATTTCAAATTCTTTTAATAATGAAATAGAATTTAAAAGTGAATTTGAAACAAAATGTTTTTTTAAATGTATTTGAGTATGATAATTAAATCATTACTAAAACGATGTTTTATCTTAAAGATAATTAAGGTTTAACGATTTATAATCCATCTAATTTTTAAGGTAATTAAATGGTTAAATTAATAAGTTAATTAATTTATGATTTGAATTAATTAAGTTATTAAGGGATGTTTATTAATTTAGAATTAATTAATCTTGTAATTAATTTAAAGTAAATCAATTGTTGTAACCAATTAAGATGACTAATTAATATTGATTACTTATTTTGGAAAGTAATTAAGACGGATTACTTTAAAATAGTAATTAGAGTTTGAATTAAAAATGTTTAAGTGATTAATTAAGAAGAATCATAGATTTCCAATTTGTGTTAAAGGAATTTCAATTTGAAAGGAAAATGGATAATTTATGATTAGAAATTTATTAATTGTAACTAAAAACCAATTAAGTTGTAATTAACACCTAATTGATTTAAATAATTAGGATTAATTAATGGATCATTAATGGTTAGTCAATTTCTATAAATAATGATTAAAGTTAATTAATCAAGTGACCAAGATATAATTACATTTAATGTAATAAAAAGTTGATTTATTTATAAAGGTAATAAATTACTTAAAGATAGTTATTTAATGAAATTAAATTAAGCTTAAATGATTTGGTAATTAACTTAAGGTTAATTTAATTAATGTCATTAATTAAGAATCATTTATTTAATTAAAGTGTTTGAATTAGTTTATATCAAATGATATAGAATTAATGAATCAGAATTGGATAATAAATTCATAAGTTATTAATTAAATTGGAAATAAATTGAATTAATTAGGATTAAATCATTAATTAATCCTACTTTCAAATGATTATTGAATGGTTGACCTTACTTATGAATGATTGTATTGTATAAAATGCATTGAATTGGTTGTCCTATCTGATTTGTGATATTTTGTTCTGTGGATTGAGCTGTGTATGATTCATTGATTTATTTATATTTGTATATTATCTGTGAATGGACGATGAGCGTTATAGTTATATCGCTTATCAACTATATTCTGTGTTTGATCTGTGACGATTGAATGATTTTGCACTATTGTGTTAAACCCCTGGACCACACTTATACACACACAAATATGGATTTCACGTGGAAATTGGTTAAGTCACAGATTTTTAAATAAGTTTGAATTTGAATTTTTAATTCAAATATTTATGGAAATAAATTAAGTTTAATATGAAAAGCTTTTGAAAAGCTGTTTTAAGAATAAAAGTTATTTTTGAATAACTAATGAAGATTTGGAATTTGAATAATCGAATTTAAAATAAAATTCAAAAATCTAAAATTGAATTCTATATTCAGTATTTATGATTTAAAAAGGACTTTACAAGTTATACGGGTTTAAACCGTTTTTAAGCATTGATTTGGAAATTTGAATTAAAGATTGTAACTTGTATAAATGGAATCAGGGTTTTTTTTTCCAAAATAAAACTATTGTTTCTAAGTGATAAAAAGCTTTCATATGAGTAATGAACTTCCAATTTATATTAAAGAGATTTCAAGTTTGAATCAAAAATGATTTTCCAAGTATGAATGAATCTTTGGAAACAAGTTTTAAAAGATATGAGACAAATCTTTGATTTAAAGATTTAAATGAGTTAATCAAATTGAAACGGAAATTGTTTTGAAATCCGTAAATGAATCTTTGTGAAACTGAGTGAACTTTGTGAAATAAACCTTTCTGTTTAAAAGATTTGAAATGGTAATTTGTTTAAACCATTTGAAAGAAAAGTTTTGGATTATTAAGTTGTGGCTTAATTGAAATTCCTTATTCATATGTTTTAAATCTTGCGCTCACTATTCGGGTTAGCCGGGAAAGGACCTTTGGGTCGTATAACCCATTCCGAATATTGGTTATGTCATTATGGATAGCATTTGAAGACCGGTGGTGAAGACTGGGTATTTGCGAGAAGGATAGGATGACCTATCGATTGTCTCTGCACTGAGTTGCAACGGTATAGAGATTCCCTAAGTGATGGGAAGTCCAATCGGGATTGTGAATACCCGGATTGCAAGGGCTTCATTGGAAGTGCCTTCGGTTTTGTTCGAACCCAGAACAGACTTGTATGGATTGTTATGTCTGACATTACAATTTGAGATATAAAGCAGATTTCTTTCAAATATATTTCTGTTGGTGGTGGACAATTTATTCTCTTAGCTTAACACCCTTCTCTGAGACGTACGAGCTCAAAGATTATGTAGTTGAAGGTTATCAGCGATATATTCTCATCTTGGTAATGTGGCATGCTGATTGTTGCTGTGAAATGATCATTGTTTGATCATTTGTGATATGATCATTTGTTTGATCTTTTATCTTTGTGATCATTTCTATGATCATTTGTTGACCCAAAGCACAGCTTTTGTATAAAGCGTGGCTTTGTGGACGAGACTTCGTCGAGCCTCACAAACCGGTAATGGTCGAAACAGGAATTGTGTGGCAAGGTTTTCAGGGATAGCTTCCCTAGGGTATGACCATTCCTTCTGGAAAAGGTTAGTGTCATGGAATGGAGCCCTGATACTTACTCATGTGGACACATTATATTTATTTCTGTGTGGTTGTTGGTTTAGAGGCGCCTCGTATAAAGGTCCCAAAGGACCGGGGGTGGCATATCTGAGGTTTTGTATATTCCCCGGGAAGGGGGGTAGCCGGCCTTGTTTGCAGAGATCTAGTTGGGTTCTCGGGGCGTCCTTCCAGAGGCGTTTCCATGTGGCGATGGGAAGTTCCTTGGCCTGACCATTTGTTGGAAATCCATTCTTCAAATACGTACCTTGTACGGTTTTAGTTGTATAACCTGCCACGGAATGTGGCGGTAACCTGCTATTGAACATGGTAGCTATAGTAGGCATAAGTGCGAAATGCCTATGCTGGCTAAGATTTATATCTTTACTTTCGAAATTATTTTTTACTACACTATGCACTAGTAATAATATCAAATGTTACTTTTTAATGCGTATCAAGCATCTTTGACTATCATAAGGAGAAATCTCCTCCGATTCTGCGTTTGCATTGTGTGTGTGTGCGGGAGGCCTTATGGTAGTCTCATTTCTAAAAAGCATTGCGAATTGGTTTTAAAATATTTCGTTGCTTGTTTTTAAAGATAAAACTGTTTTGTTGCTCACACCAGTCCCATGACTGATCCGGAGTTTATTGTTTCTTTTCTAAACTCTGGGTGCTCAATATTTTTCTACACGAGCAGTCTAGAGTTGGGTTTTTTTTCCAGGTAGTCAGATTAGTAGGTTATATGGAGCTAGTTCAGTCTTTGGAAATGGACTGCACTCGCTTATCTTTGGGAGTTCGAGCTATTTCTGGATTGGTGCTTGAAGATAGAGATTATCCGCTGCTGGTGTTATCTATTTTTCTTTTCCGCTGCTAGTTTCTTGTATCTCTGATGTGTATTGATATTCATTGTCCATTCTGTTGTACCAGATGTTGTATCAGTATTGTATATCAATGTATTATTCTGTTTATTCCGCTGTGTTGCTTACTTAATGTTGTTATAAGCTCCGGCGAATCGGATTTGAACGGTCGAATCTATGGCATTCGAATACGATATGAAGTATGGATGTCGATTTTCGAGCGGGAAAAATTCGTCTCGTTACATTTGGTATCAGAGCTAAGGTTAAACTTTAGCTCAGGAGTATAACACATTAAGTAGCTCATTAGAGATAGGGTGAAGTATACCCTAGAATGAGTATATCCCTAAGATATCCGTCCGAATGCCTCAGTAAATTCTCTTGCTATCCACTGATAGTAAGTATGAGTGCAAGAAGAGAACGAGATAGGGAACAGGGCAATACGACTATAATTGGTCAATACTCTGTAATAACAGTGGAAACAACTTTCTTATCAAATTTTCTTTGATTCGTTTCTAAATTCTTTTGATTGCTTCGTGACATCTCCAGAAAGAAGTTTCGGTTTGATGATGGCCCTACGAATCGTTGTTGGAAATTCTTACTTCGTATCTTAATTGGTTTCTTATCAGTTTTTGATTTAAACCTTAATGAATTTGAAATTGGAAATTTTAAATTGAGTTAAATTGATTAATAGAATATGAGGATAAATTTGAATTGTATCGATAAAGCGATTTCGTTTAAAACCAAATTTGAAATTCTATTGTAATTTCTCGTGAATACCAAAAGTCCGATGAGGGACAAATTGGTATGTATTCTGAGATATTCCGACTTGAGTTTGGAATTCATATCTTAAGTTTGAGGAATTATAGGAGATCGAATCTGTCTATCTCTGTGTTATTTTCGTGCCTGCGAATTTCGAGGACGAAATTCTTTTAAGGGGGAAGTTTGTAACGACCCAGGATTTTTATGAATTTAAATTTATAATTTAAATGAATTTTTGAATTAAAAATTGTGAAATTGATTATAAATGGCAGCGAGTTTCCCCGATTCAAATAGAAATTATATTAAGTCATATGAATTTGAAAATTTGTATATATGTGAATATATATGTATATATTGGAT
Source organism: Allium cepa (assembly GCA_030765085.1). Classification (NCBI taxonomy): domain Eukaryota; kingdom Viridiplantae; phylum Streptophyta; class Magnoliopsida; order Asparagales; family Amaryllidaceae; genus Allium; species Allium cepa. The sequence continues at coordinate 496,165,720 of CM060944.1, read as the reverse complement.
TTGAAATAAAATCTTAAATAAATGGTTTTAAAAATAAATAAATAAATAAAAGATAAAATTTTGGAAAATATATATATATAAAGAAACAAATTATTGCTAAAATCTAAACAACAAATTAGAACTCTAGAAATTCCTCTATATTACGAAATAAATAAATTTTATTGTTTTATTCGATATAAAGTAAATATATATCTTAGTAAATCAATACAAAATAATACCAAGTAATAGAACAAACAAAAATATACAAAGAAAAAAATAAAACACAAACAAAATTGTACTTAATAAAAACAATAAATATATATGAAGACTAAGCAAACATAGTCAAGTTGAACAAAAGAAGACAGCATTTTATATGTACAAGTATGTATACTTGTAAAATGAAGAAATACAAAGCAATGACAAAACAAAGTTTTGTATATAAGTATGAAGACAAAATAAAATAACATAACTAAAAATAAGTATGTAAAATAACATAACTAAAAATAAGTTTTGTCCTATCTGATTAGTGATATTTTGTTATGTGGATTGAGCTGTGTATGATTCATTCATTTATTTATATTTGTATATTATCTGTGAATGGACGATGAGTGTTATAGTTATATCGCTTATCAACTATATTCTGTGTTTGATCTGTGATGATTGAATGATGTTGCACTATTGTGTTAAACCCCTGGACCACACTTATACACACACAAATATGGATTTCATGTGGAAATCGTTTAAGTCACAGATTTTTAAATAAGTTTGAATTTGAATTTTTAATTCAAATATTTATGGAAATAAAATAAGTTTAATATGAAAAGCTTTTGAAAAGCTGTTTTAAGATTAAAATTTATTTTTGAATAACTAATAAAGATTTGGAATTTGAATAATCGGATTTAAAATAAAATTCAAAAATCTGAAATTGAATTCTATATTCAGTATTTATGATTTAAAAAGGACTTTACAAGTTATACGGGTTTAAACCGTTTTTAAGCATTGATTTGGAAATTAAATTAAAGATTGTAACTTGTATAAATGGAATCGGGGTTTTTTTTCCAAAATAAAACTATTATTTCTAAGTGATAAAAATCTTTCATATGAGTAATGAACTTCCAATTTATATTAAAGAGATTTCAAGTTTGAATCGAAAATAATTTTCCAAGTATGAATGAATCTTTGGAAACAAGTTTTAAAAGCTATAAGATAAATTTTTGATTTAAAGATTTAAATGAGTTAATCAAATTGAAACGGAAATTGTTTTGAAATCCGTAAATGAATCTTTGTGAAACTGAGTGAACTTTGTGAAATAAACCTTTTTGTTTAAAAGATTTGAAATGGTAATTTGTTTAAACCATTTGAAAGAAAAGTTTTGGATTATTAAGTTGTGGCTTAATTGAAATTCCTTATTCATATGTTTTAAATGTCGCGCTCACTATTCGGGTTTGCCGGGAAAGGACCTTTGGGTCGTATAACCCATTCCGAATATGTGATATGTCGTTATGGATAGCATTTGAAGACCGGTGGTGAAGACCGGGTATTTGCGAGAACGATAGGATGACCTATCGATTGTCTCTGCACTGAGTTGTAATGGTATAGAGACTCCCTAAGTGATGGGAAGTCCAATCGGGATTGTGAATACCCGGATTGCAAGGGCTTCATTGGAAGTGCCTTCGGTTTTGTTCGAACCCAGAACAGACTTGTATGGATTGTTATGTCTGACACTACAATTTGAGATATAAAGCAGATTTCTTTCAAATATATTTCTGTTGCTGGCGGAGAATTTATTCTCTTAGCTTAACACCCTTCTCTGAGACGTACGAGCTCAAAGGTTATGTAGTTGAAGGTTATCAGCGATATATTCTCATCTTGGTAATGTGGCATGTTGAGTGTTGCTGTGAAATGATCATTGTTTGATCATTTTTGATATGATCATTTGTTTGATCTTTTATCTTTGTGATCATTTCTATGATCATTTGTTGACCCAAAGCACAGCTTTTGTATAAAGCGTGGCTTTGTGGACGAGACTTCGTCGAGCCTCACAAACCGGTAATGGTCGAAACAGGAATTGTGCGGCAAGTTTTTCAGGGATAGCTTCCCTAAGGTATGACCATTCCTTCTGGAAAAGGGTAGTGTCATGGTATGGAGCCGCGATACTTACTCATGTGGACACACTATATTTATTTCTGTGTGGTTGTTGGTTTAGAGGCGCCTCGTATAAAGGTCCCAAAGGACCGGAGGTGGCATATCTGAGGTTTTGTATATTCCCCGGGAAGGGGGGTAGCTGGCCTTGTTTGGCGGAGATCCAGTTGGGTTCTCGGGGCGTCCTTCCAGAGGCGTTTCCATGTGGCGATGGGAAGTTCCTTGGCCTGACCATTTGTTGGAAATCCATTCTTCAAATACGTACCTTGTACGGTTTTAGTTGTATAACCTGCCATGGAATGTGGCAGTAACCTGCTATTGAACATGGTAGCTATAGTAGGCATAAGTGCGAAATGCCTATGCTGGCTAAGATTTATATCTTTACTTTCGAAATTATTTTTTACTACACTATGCACTAGTAATAATATCAAATGTTTCTTTTTAATGCGTATCAAGCATCTTTGACTATCATAAGGAGAAATCTCCTCCGATTCTGCGTTTGCATTGTGTGTGTGTGCGGGAGGCCTTACGGTAGTCTCATTTCTAAAAAGCATTGCGAATTGGTTTTAAAATATTTCGTTGCTTGTTTTTAAAGATAAAACTGTTTTGTTGCTCACACCAGTCCCATGACTGATCCGGAGTTTATTGTTTCTTTTCTAAACTCTGGGTGCTCAAAATTTTTCTACACGAGCAGTCTAGAGTTGGGTTTTTTTCAGATAGTCAGATTAGTAGGTTATATGGAGCTAGTTTAGTCTTTGGATATGGAATGCACTCGCTTATCTTTGGGAGTTCGACCTATTTCTGGATTGGTGCTTGAAGATAGAGATTATCCGCTGCTGGTGTTATCTATTTTTCTTTTCCGCTGCTAGTTTCTTGTATCTCTGATGTGTCTTGATATTCATTGTACCATTCTGTTGTACCAGATGTTGTATCAGTATTGTATATCAATGTATTATTCTGTTTATTCCGCTGTGTTGTTTACTTAATGTTGTTATAAGCTCCGGCGAATCGGATTTGAACGGTCGAATCTATGGCATTCGAATACGATATGAAGTATGGATGTCAATTTTCGAGCGGGCAAAATTCGTCTCGTTACACATGCATCCAATTTAATCCAAAATTTCAGGCAAGCAATATAATTTACAATCAGATATCACAGAAAAATCCAAGTTTAAAAATTGTTTTTAAGATTTGTTTAACCACCTATACAAAGTTTGAATAGAGAACAACTTCCTGTTTTGAAACTGCTAGCCTGATCTTCTTTTAAATCTTCTTGCTTTGTTTAGTTGAGTTGTTATTTAAGTTTGTAAGATGGTAATGCTCACTCATTCTCTGGTATGCTTAGTTTTGTGAACGAACAGGAACTACAAAAGATGTATATATAAAGAAGTATGCAGCCTGTATAACACTGTTTCTTCTTTGATATTTTATCCACCTACATTCTTTGACCAGAGATTTTTTTTGAAAATGAAGTGATTTATAAAGGTTGCGAAATGACTTTTATTGTGCTTGAGATGATAGCATTTAATGCATGTCTCCTTCCATGTTTACATACTTAACCTATTGATTTTGTATGTGTGTATATATATATATATTAAAATCTATTTTCAAAATCAGAATGATGTTAAAACTATCAACTCTTGTTTGAATTCTAAAATTTAACAATAATCAGAAGAGGAGGATTTTGATTTCTAACAGGTTTTGAAAACCTGTTATGCTAGAATAGAGAACCATGTCTGTTCTCTGACACGCATAGACCACTCATACTCATATCCATATATTTGCATGCATACAATTCTTCATCACTTTTTACTTTAACATGTTTATTAAACAACAATCTAAAAATCCAGATTCAAAAGTTTACTCACCAATTTCTGGAAACCAGAGAACCCTGGGAAAATGTTTCCTTCTAGGAACCTAGAAATTACTTGATTATAAACTGCTACTTGTTAATTTATATGTCTTAATAGCTTACACTGGTAATCTTCCATGTTAATAATAGTTTTATATATAATATATCACAATTTTCCATTACTTAGTTTATATTTATGTGTGTTTTTTTGATACAAACTTATATCTTTCTTAAATGCATTTCCTTTGTTTTATATTTATACAAGTTAAATGAAAATGGTTTAAAACTAATTTATACTTTAATAAAAATAATACATATATTATTTCCATATCCAAATAATTTTAAGATATTTATCTCTTAAATTTAAAATTCCAGTTCAATTCTATGTACAATCATATTTTATATTAGAAGATTATCAACTTAATATCATCCATATTTATTTATTTTTTTCCTTAATTTATTTTGTTCAACTAAATAAAATAAGTATCTCAAAGAGAAAATCAGTTGATTTTCCAATTACACATTAATTATGGTTTCAAATCCACTTTATACATCCATATATTAATTAGAATTTTACTTGTTAAATTTACAAATTAGCAATTTAAAAATCATAAACCCGTTAATTACCAATTACAGATATCCAAAAATTCAGGTTATCACATTCCTCCCCCCTTTGAATCTTTTCGTCCTCGAAAAGGAACGAAACCATAATTTATTAAAATGCTTATTATCAGAAAACTTAATCTTTGATTACTTTTTAAAACACTTTAAAAAACTATTTAATACTATAAAATAGTTTTTTTTAAAAATACTTTTATAACTCGATGTTTCAACAAGTCTATCCTTGTTCTTATAGAAATTCGGTCATATGTTGATCAGGCGTAGGACTGAAATTCTATAAGTATTTGGTAAACCCATTTTCAACACCCAGTGAAAATACTTTGAAAAATAATTTTACTGAAAATATCGAAAATATTTTTTTTGAAAATAGAGGAAGTATCTTTGGTGAGAATGCTCTAGAAATCATCACCCCCATCCATGGTCACAATTACATCCTGGGTTACGTTGCCATCGTAGTAAAAGTCCATGTAACTGTAGGCACTCCGGGCCCCTCGATTACGCCATGGAACCCACAACAAATCGCAGTTACATTCCAGGGTTACGTTGCCATCGTAGCAAAAGTCCATGTAACTGTAAGCATCAGCACCCTCGATTTTCGCTGTCAAAAATGAAACTTCTCCACTCCCACATAGATCGCAGTCTACCGATATAAAATCAAACGTAGACTGTTGGCTCTCAACAGCATATATGACTTTCGCTATGTTACCATAGGTCGCAATCTACCAATATAAAATCAAACGTAGACTGTTAGCTCCCAGCGGCACACACTACTTTCGCTATGGTCTGTAGTAGATCGCAGTGACATCGAGTTACACCGTCGTCACAACTTAACCCAAATGCCTCTGTAGGCATCAGCGCCCTCGACTTTTGCTACACACTACTCATAATCCTCAGGAACTAGTTTTTTCCGGACTCCTCACAGGATCAACTTTAGAACCTCCCCCTTAGAGGCTCAAGGCAGTAACAACCTATGGTACTCCTGAGAAGTTCATTTCAAGGGAGCGCCTTTTTCTCTAGAGCCATTTTCAAAACACTTTATATTATACACATATAGTATCTTTCAAATCATACACCTAGTATGAATCCCATATAAATCTCCTTTCTCAAAATTGATTATCCCAAAATCGATAATTCTTAAACTAAACGTTTTCAAAATCCAATATTGATTTTACCCAAAAATCAAAAGCCTTTCCAAATCCAAAGGTTCTAAACCTTTTCCGAAAATCCTCATGAAATCTTTTATATATACACACACATAGATATATAAAATTCTGAAAAAGCTTTGGATTACTACAAACTTGTATAAATTCCCTTTTTATACTTCAAATACTTTAAGAAACCCTTTTCTTCTGGCTATAGATTCAACAAGGGGAGATTTATCTTATGTAACAAAGATATATAACTTTGTTTTATTCAAATCAAATATTCAAATTTGATTATTCTTATAAAGTCAATTACCAAATTACTCACCTCCATAAAGTAAATTTCCACCATAGAAATATCAAATTTCCACTTTACTTCATCATATATTTCACAAAATATACATTTCATTTAAAGAACCATTTCACATTTCTTATCCACAAATTCCCAAATCAATTTTATTCAACCCACACGATGTACACATATCATCCATACGCTATATCAATCTGATCGCTCACTCGATTACACAATTTCACTTCCGAACTAGTATCGTCCACCCGACTTCCTAGTGCGGACTCAGATCTGGTTTCACGATCAAAAACCGTCATTCTCCTTGCATAGCCTAACTATGATAGAGAATATCCAGAACCAATCAACAATCCATATCCAGGTTCGCCGTCGAAAATCGAGTGAAAAATCCCGACTCGGATCGATATAACTATCTCGAAATTCTATGCTCGAATCTGGATCAAATCACTATAAAAATAGAATAATATACGTACATCCTACGCATTTATCTTCATTGATTATTAGCCAAATCATTCTCCTTTCTATTCACATTTAATTTAATTTCTATCCACTTATTCACAATTGCTTAAATCCTTATTTGGATTATCACCTCAATTCTTATCTCAAATGGATATTTAATCATAAATAGTTTGCGCTCCGACTGGCTTAAATTTAGAAAATAGCTTGAATTTTTTTTAAAGTAGGTAAGTAGTTGAAAAATAATTATTAGTTTGTAAAATAGCTGTAAAATAGTTAAGTAATTGTAAATAGTTGAAAAATAGTAAAATAATTACAAAATAGTGGTAGAATAGTAACTAGGTATAAAGTAGTTGGAAAAATAGTAATTAATTTATAAAATAGTTGTAAAATAGTTAAATAGTTCAAAAGGTAGTTGTTTAATAAATATAAGATAGTCTTGGAATTTAAAAAGAAAAGTTGTAAAGTAAATAGTTAGGAAAATAGATTTAAAATAGTTTATATCAAAATGATTTATTTAAAAATAGTCTAGAACCAAACTGTTCAATTTCCATCAATTCAATTTAAATTGACTCAATTCTAATTTGAATAACTTCAATTTCCCTTGAACTTGATTTATTCCCAATTCAAGTTGAATTAACCTCAATTTCTTTCCAAATTCAAATCAAATTCCATTTGATTTTGAACATATTCACTTTAATTACAATTCCCAAATTATTCAAATTAATTTAGACTAATTTCAAATTAATCCAATTCAATTTTTTTCCATTTGAATTTCATACTTATCCATCTTCAACTCTAATTAATTCAAACTAAGTTCAGTTTGAACCAATGAAATCTAAATCTCAACTTTTAACCCATCTCGTCTCGAATTATATATATTCGAGTTAAATTTCCAAATGTTGATTTAACCCCTTAAATCAAATTAACCTTTATTTTTAAATCAACAATCAAAATCTTAAAACAATTTAACTCTGAGTCCAATTCTCAAAATTCCATTTTAAATTATCTTTACTTAACTTATTTCAAAGTTTAAATTAAAGTTCAAAACCTTTTTAAACAACTAAATATTGAAATTCAATTTATTATTAAATTTCAATTTTGAAACCAAACCTTTGAAGTTTTATCTTAAACATCCAAATCTTAAGTCCAAAATGATTGCATTTTATCTTAATAATGGATATATTACCATACCCCATATCTTCATTCTTTAAAACGAACCCAATTTCAACTTAAAGATTATTAATAACAACAGGATGGTATCATTTAAATTATTTTAAAACATCCATCCATTTTCAATTTCCAGATCTCAAACCCTTTTAAGACCACACAAACTCCCAATTCAAATTAACCATTTAACTTTCCAAGTTAAATCCCAATTTTATCTTGAAATTTCCAATTTAGGTTGCTTGTTAAATTATTTAACTTTCCCAAAGTTAAATTCAATTTACTTAATCCAGCCAACCTTACCCAATTTGAATTCCCATTTCAAATTTTAAACTTCACATGAATAATCTTATTTGTTCAAAAACTTATCACCATGGATATCACACCTCATTTTAAATTTAAAACTCAACAGTTAGAGTTTATTTCAAACCATCTTTGATATTAGGTATATCCTCACATATATATATTTACTTCTTGGCCCACCAAGCCCAATTTTAAAATTTAAACCACCTTTAGTTTTAATTCAAAACAAATTTCTTTAAATTTTCAAGCAACTCTTATTTGAAATACGACCCTTTCATTCAAATACATTAAATAATATTATTTATTATTTCTTTATCGCTTTGACACAATTTTCAAATTCTGGATCCAGATTTAAAACTTCACAATTTAGATCATCTTCAGTTCCAATTTATAAGTCATACTTATCTAAAATATTTCATTTTTCTTACTCACTAATACACAACGATCATTTATGATAATAACCAAGATTATCATATCTGGAAACCAATTCATTATTATCTTACTCTAAAACTCCTTCCAAATTCAAGATTTAAATTTCAGTTTGAATCTATTTCAAACTTATCTTTTTATAATTTCAATTTGGTTGTATTTCTATTACCCCTTAATTTAATTTTAATAATTTAACAACCAATTACCATAATATTTATTAGAAAGTAATATTGCTTTATATATCAAAATATATTCTTATATAAAATCATTTAAAATCTTTATATAAGAAAATAACAAGTATGCACATATATATATATATATATACTCAACTCATTCTAGGGTACTATTGATCCTATCCTAAATGACTACACCCACCATAGCCAAGGTTCTCGCTTAACCTTCAGCTCCGATACCAACTGTAACAGCCCGAAATTTTCGATCCCGAAAACTCCAGATAGTTAGGGAAAGAAGAAAGAGATAGAAGAAAAAGAAGAAGAAACACCACAAAGATTCTCACATTTGCAGCAGATGAAAATATAATATCAAATAATAACATTTTACAAAAGAATTCTGTATCTGTCAAATACATTTATAATACATCAGAGTTACACATATATATGCAGGCACTGGATATACACAATCATCATGTCTCAGATATACAATAATATAATACATCGGAAACACTCCATACGTTCTCGCCATCCAGCTAGCCTCCTGTTCTCCAGAACATCCTTACCTGAAAATCTGTAACACTCGGTCTGACCTGAGCATTTCATCAAAGTAACACCCGGGTCAGGCTGGATACCAGCGTGAGTAAACCCATCTAACATGGAATACAAAGCATACAACTTATATAAAACCCGGGGTAACTCGTATCAATTTACAAATTCACAATTTGTTATAGAAATCACTTATTTCACACATCAATTTTCTAAGTACCAAAATTTAGATTAAATGGTCCAATTCACTTAAATCATTTCATTCCAGCCTATTGATTTCACATATCAATCTATAAAAATTCGAAGTGGTTTCGGGTATTTCCTAATACCCGACCCCGATCTCTTCGAGTCTCATGTCATCCTAACCCAAGTTCCCAAATGAAATACACTTCAAACTTTAAATACAGGATGCCCCTTTACACAACAATTCATCATTGATAGATAACCATAATATCCTGTCCACCCAAACATATGATACTACAAAACATTTCATATCGGAGGTATCAACTCAGTCAAGGCATCCAATACCATTCAATCATCCATAAGCAAATTTGATCACTTCCAAAATAAATTTAATCACCTCTAATTGAATTACTAACCTCAATCACTTAGCTTCCTTCACTTGACATTAATTAATTCCAAATCAATTAATTAATCATCCCTTAATTATCCATCTTAATTAATCACCCTGGAATAATTATCCTTCAATTACATTCAAGTAATTATCTTTAATTAATTACACAAATTAATTTTTCTTAACCAAAAACAGTAATTAATCTTTAATTACCTTCATTTATTAATTATTATTCTAATTTCATTTAATAATAAATCTTTAACTTTAATTACATTCATTACTCAACCTTGATTTATCACCTTAGTAATTAACTTCCTTTAATTACTTATAATAATTAAATCAACCCCTTAATTTATTATTTAATCCTTTAATTACACTGAGTAATCATCACTTAATTACTTCCCTCAAGTAATTATCCTTTAATTAATATCCATCAAGTAATTTCCCTTAATTAACTACATCCAGTAATTATTCATAAATTACTTACTAAGTAATTATACTTAATCTCATCATCAAGTGCTCCTCTTTAATTAATTAAACTTAATTAATCAATTAAAATTAATCACATTAACTTAATTAATTACACCAAGTAATTAATCCCTTAAATTACTTCATTAAGTAATTACTCTTAATTAATTCGTAAGTGATTATCTTTAATTAATAACTAATTAATTACTTAGTTAATTATTAACTCATCATTTAAAATCAGTTGAATAATTTCTTATTTACTTATACTTAAAGGATTCCTAACTAAGAAAAACTATTTATCTTAAATTCATCAAAACTCTTAATCACTTGAAGATAAACTTTTTATTTTAATTGGTGATTAAATCATTATCATAAACTTTATTTAACATATAAGATTTTAGACATTAATTATAATTAAAACAATATAAACATCTAATTTTAAACCTTTAAAATCTTTGAACTTTCAAAAGTTATTAAATAAAAATTATTTTGAAAATCTACTTTTCTATCCTTTAGAAACTTAACTATTTAAGTATTTAAAACTTGTTAAAAAATTATACTTGAAAACAATTCAGTTTACTAAATAAAACTTGTTTACCTTTATTTTTAAAACTTAAATTATTTACAAAAATCAATTTTCCTTGTTTCAAAACTTTTATTTAAAACATCCTGTTCCATCTTAAAATCTGAACAACATAACAAAAAAAAACCCGAGCAAACCCCTCAACTTCCCCGATGCAAACACAAGACACGCCCACGTACATCGTGCTTCGAGAATAACTCGAACAATCCCGAAGTAAAACCCGAGCAACTTTCTCCTTCTTCCAAACCCAATTCCAGATGCACGCAAACGTGCACATCCATGTACGCACTGACCACGATTGCCGACGAACCATGTTCAGGCCTCCGACCAGTCGACATCCACCTCGTCTTCATGTTCGACCACACAACCTCCCTTGATTCGAACGAGAATCGAATTCGACGAAGAACCCACACAGCCAAATACGCCATCATCGGAAAATCAATCACATTTGATGATCCTTGCCTCGATAACTTCGCCATCATCACCGTAGCTCCGCCACGTCTTCCAGCACCTCCAAAACACCACGCGATCTACTCCGGTCGTGTCTAGACATCGCAAATCCCCATTGAACATCCACGTCCAAAACAGGTGATAAAACCATATCTCATCGATTCCTGTCCACCGCGATCAACAATAAATCACCATAGCATTTTCCGATGATCCTCGTCTTCCCTTCGACGTTCAAGCCCAACCACGTTGTTCAGTTCATCGCTGATCAACTGAAATCGACTAAAATAGTTGATCCGTTCAACTCAAGAAACCCAACCAATTATCCAACTAAAAATCAAGATATTCACTCTAAAATTCATGATTTCCCATCACGAATTCAACCGTATAATCCAATCTAAAAATTGAATTTATTAAATTTTGACCAAACTTACAATTTCACTGTAAATAACGAAATTTCGGGCCAAATATCCCCTTTAAATTCCTGTAATTATTTTTAGGAATGATGTTACGTGATTTCGAACATTTTCCATTTACACATCATAAGCTAATTTGAATTCAAAGATGAGATATTGGATTTAAAGGGAAATCAAGCTCTGATAAAACACAGAGCTTATTTGTATACTCACAGGAATTCACACAGACATTCAATATTCATACATAAACATGCATCTAATTTAATCTAAAATTTCAAGCAAGCAACATAATTTACATTCGGATATCACAGAAAAATCCAGGTTTTAAAATTGTTTTTAAGATTTGTTTACTCACCTGTACAATGTTTGAACAGAAAGCAACTTCCTGTTTTGAAACTGCTAGCCTGATCTTCTTTTAAATCTTCTTTCTTTGTTTAGTTGAGTTGTTATTTAAGTTTGTAAGATGTTAATGCTCACTTATTCTCTGGTATGCTTAGTTTTGTGAACGAACAGGAATTAGAAAAGATGTATATATAGTGATGTATGTATAACACTGTTTCTTCTTTGATATTTTATCCACCTACAATCTTTGACTAGAGATTTTTTTTGAAAATGAAGTGATTTATAAAGGTTGCAAAATGACTTTTATTGTGCTTGAGATGATAGCATTTAATGCATGTCTCCTTCCATGTTTACATACTTATCCTATTGATTTTGTATGTACACACACACACACACAGATATATTAATATATTTACAAAATATGAATCATGTTAAAACAATCAACTCTTGTTTGAATTCTAAAGTTTAACAATAATCAAAAGAGGACGATTTTGATTTCTAACAGGTTTTGAGAACCTGTTATGCTAGAACAGAGAACCATGTCTGTTCTCTGACATGCATAGACCACTCATACTCCTATCCATACATATTTGCATGCATACAATTCTTCATCCCTTTTTACTTTAACATGTTTATTAAACAACAATCTAAAAATCCAGATTCAAAAGTTTACTCACCAATTTCTGGAAACCAGAGAACCCTGGGAAAATGTTTCCTTCTAGGAACCTAGAAATTACTTGATTATAAACTGCTACTTGTTAATTTATATGTCTTAATAGCTTACACTAGTAATCTTCCATGTTAATAATAGTTTTATATATAAAATATCACAATTTACCTTTACTTAGTTTATATTTATGTGTGTTTAAACTTATATCTTTCTTAAATGCATTTCCTTTGTTTTATATTTATACAAGTTAAATGAAAATGGTTTAAAACTAATTTATACATTAATTAAAATCATACATATATTATTTCCAAATCCAAATAATTTTAAGATATTTATCCCTTAAATTTCAAATTCCATTTCAAATTCTATTTACAATCATATTTTATATTAGAAGATTATCAACTTAATATCATCCATATTTTTTTCCCTTAATTTATTTTGTTCAACTAAATAAAATAAGTATCTCAAAGAGAAAATCAGTTGATTTTCCAAGTACACATTAATTATGCTTTCAAATCCACTTTATACAACCATATATTAATTAGAATTTTACTTGTTAAATTTACAAATTAAAAATTTAAAAATCTTAAACCCGTTAATTACCAATTTACAGATATTCAAAAATCCGGGTTATCACAATAATAGAATATATACATAAATAAATGAACATCCAAACATCCAAATCTCAACCAATTTGCATTCATCACAATCAACCATACAAACAGACAATATAATTCACAGCAATTTTATAGTTGTCAATATCCGGTAATTTACTTGCAACTAAATCCCAATTTCAGTTTGACTGTTGATTTTAATTTCTAATAGTTAATTCAATGACAATCTAGATGACAATTAAATTTATCAAGAAATGACCAATTAAATTTATATCACTTCATAATACCAAATTTAACTAGCACAAAAATATTCTAGTACGTTATGAGCATTATTAAACACTCACCTTGATTTTTCAGTTTTAAATAAAATCGAACGACGTCCGATTTGACCTAAAATTTTAATTTGCTCCAATCATCTCCAAATCAGCTCCATGTTGCAATGCTCATCGCTGCGATTCCAACGCATCTTGTTTCATTCAATTCTGTCCTCGTACAACCAAGATATACATTTTTAAAGTTTACATGAATTAAGCTATTGTTTAATTTATAAATTAATTTAATAAATATCCTAACCAATCCCAGCCGTTGCTTCCAGAGATCTAGGCCGCACCCTGAAAACTTCCCTCTTCGTTCATTCGCAGATGCGTACTCGAGAGAAACCGAAACACGCATTCGAAACCCTAGATGTCGCACCACCACCAGTCGCCTAGAGGTTGATTAGAGGCTTTCATTTTGTGCGTCTCCACGCGTGCAACACCGCCACAAACCACGCGACACTCGGCTGCACAATGGTCGAGAAATCCACCCATGAACGAGTGCCCTTTGCACCTGATTTGTCATCGATCTGCTCCACCTTAGACCATCTTGACCATTGGCTTTATAGGTCTCTCCACTCTCTACAATATTGCAGTTGATAGTTTTCCATAATTGCTTATGGATTTGAAGATAAATTGAGGAGAAAGAGGAGATGTTTTGGCCATTAATAAGTTAAACGACGACTATGAATAGGTTAGGATTAGGGCTTTTACTGTGCGTGTATTTCTATGCATGAATTTATTATTTTAATATTATTTTCAAATTTTTCCGGATGAACACCAAACGAAGCATGCCGCCAGGTGTTTTACCCCTATTCCAAATGCAATGGAACATGTATCGATGCCTAATTCGATCGTATGCGGAAGATAGCTTTTTGAATCGAAGTAAAATATTAAATTATCGATATTTTGTTCAACGCGTTACTATCTCATACGACCAAACGATAAATCCGAACGCTACGAAATTTGAAATCTAATAATAGTACACTATTACGGATCCAACAGAACTGGTTTCGTAGAAATCCGAGACTGTGCCCTGGATCTCTATTTTTAACTTCTTGATTATAATATAGAATTTCGAATTTCGAATTATTCAATTTTTAAATCCAATTTTAACTGGTAAAAATCTTCATTGTTGTTTAAACAAAATTTAAATCAACTTCGAACATCATTTTCAATCATATTAAATTTGGAATTCAATTATTCGAATAATTGCAATATTAGTTTTAAACCATTTTGATTATCCAATAAATCACTATCTTTTGAAATATATGTAAATGAATTTACAAGATTTAACATTCGAAATGAATTCAAGTTATAGAACCACTATTTCCATTTTTCAGTCATTCAATTCAAGTTATTCAATTTCATTAGTAACTTTGAACATAGTCAAAACGTAGAATTTGTTTCAATACTCATTATCGCAGAATCTTCGAAATTAACTATTTCAAAATTTTATTCAAGTTCATATCCAATAAATTACATTCAAAATCATTAAATTTTTTATTTTTAACCATTTTTATTTGATAACTACATTAAATTTAATAAGTTAAAATAGCTAAAAATATGGGTTGTTACAGGATTCCAAGGCCAAGGAAGATTACGCGATTTCTTTTTTTTTCTTAATGCGATAAGTATGCGACTTTATTTACTTGGGCTTTGGGCTTATTACTTTTTTTTTCTTATTATTTGATTCCTTTATAAATTTTAAATCTATTTTAGCTTAATTTGATTTGATATACACTTCATTTGAGGAGATAAATTTTCAAGTTGTAAAATTTCTATCAATTCAATATTAGTTCACTTTACTTAATTATGCAACGAACTAATATAAATAAATATATTCATCTTTGTCAATTTATCGATTTCTATTGAGTATCGAATAGAACTTCTTTTCATCTATTACTCTATATATATTCTATTTATACCTCAAAATATTTTATATTTAATGATAACACTTTAATTTAGTGTAACATATCTTCAAAAAAATTATTTTATTAGTTAATTCAATTTGTTAAAATTAAAATCCGTTATTAACTAGATTTCATTTAAATAAAACCTTATTTCCAAGATATTAATGATCAAAAATAAATTCGAATATTTTTGTTTAAATTAAATTTATATAATATTATGGTTTTGAAAAACAGGGTTGTTACAGACCTCCTCCCTTATGAAAATTGCGTCCTTGCAATTTCTTATAAGAAGACGTCAAAAACATATGTAAATATTAACTCTCATCGAATTTTACTATTTAGTTAAACTCGATCAAAACATAAGCAGTTAACATTAGAATCAAACTTATCGTACGTTATAAATTTAAATAGATTCATTTATTAATTTCCGTTTCTTCGCATACAAAAATTTATTGAAAATTTTCCAGGTGTTAAAATTTTTGGACAAATTCGGCAGAGTCTATTTTGTACGGAGAGCGGTTTGCAATTTCACACTAAGAATATATATGATATATATCGACCACACGGTCAGAAACACAATATATAACAATATTTCTATAATTGCTTTATTTAATCCGAAAACATACCTTTTTAGCGTTTTAAAGCAATTTATTAATTTCTTATAAGAGCGAGAGCGAGTTTTCACCATATTCCACTCCATGTGGTCTTCTTGTACCTATGCTTAACATAATTCAAAGTATAAGTCTCATATAAATAAATTTTAATAACACAACATAAATTCATTTAATAATTGATGCTTTTCCAAATTATCAAATTTAAACTTTTGCTCGATTGTAAATAGATATGTATACTATTATTTCCAATTAGAAATGTAATCAAATTTCTAAATATTCATTAACATATCAAAAAAAATTTGGATTCATTATTTTGCATTTCATAATACATGCACTGGTTGATATTTATTTATGCAACCTTTAAGTAAATGCAAAGCAACAATCATGATGCTATATAACAAATTTACTATGCCATGTAATTTAAAGAATGCACTGCTTTATGATTTAAAGCATGAAATCATGCTGCCTTAGACCTTTGTGTTTATAACTTAAAAACCATAAACATGTTAGATGACATGTTCAATAATACCTCACAACAATAACTCAAGGTAAGTGCGATTAAAGAAAAAAACATATAGGCCATTTTCGAATTTCATATATATATATATATATATATATATATGCATTGTTAAGAATCAAGCAACACTAGTAAGTAGCTTGTATTGAATTAAATACAAAGTTAGAATATTATTTAAGTTGAAAAGTACACAGTGCATAGGCCTAAGATTTCAAAATTTTGAAGTGTTTAATGATGTGAAAGCAAAAGACAACTTATGCATATATATAGTTGGCTATATTATAAAATATATATACAAAGTGTTTTCAAGCGACTGCTAACATATACAAAAAGATATCCAAGTTGAGGTTACTATTATTTTGTACGTGCAACATTAGTGACAAAACTTGAAAGAAATAAAAATGTTCACTTTTACAAGTTTATGTACAAAGCTTCTATACGGTAAAAGCAAGTGATTGCCTACTGATTTATGTATAAAACATAGCTATTAAATAGTTAGTCTATTATCTATAAAAATAAAACATGGACAACCTATTCTTTTGTTCGAATGATAGACCCTATAAGTTTTGAAACACACACACACATATATATATATACATATAATATAAATGTGACGCCCCACCTCTAGACCCATTCTAGCCAAGAACACTACGGAGTAATGTCGTCAACTAGTGCGGAGAATAAGGCTATTGAGGAGCGACCATCTGT
Organism: Allium cepa; assembly: GCA_030765085.1. Lineage (NCBI taxonomy): Eukaryota > Viridiplantae > Streptophyta > Magnoliopsida > Asparagales > Amaryllidaceae > Allium > Allium cepa. The sequence goes on along the minus strand of CM060944.1, from coordinate 496,148,423 downwards.
ATAATTGCTTTGTGCAAGTACCGATATGCCAGATAAAAGTATAACTATTCATCTCGAAAGGAAATCCGACATACCGATGCAAACTCAAAGCTACTATGCAGTGGCTATAATATCTTCGGAAACAAATATAGAAATAAACATAACATAAATCAGTCACAGATAATTCATATCACAAAGGCGGAAAGAGATATGAATATTACACATGAAAGTGTATATCAGAGTAGTGGTCAAACAATATCCACAATATCACAAAAGAATAGCTACAAGTGCTTCACAAAAGAATAAGTATACATCAATAAGTCTATTTCTCAAATGTATGCAACCAAAAACTACTAATCTAAGTAGTTAGCCAAAAGTCAAGATAATAATCCCAGATGAGGAGTCAAGCAGAAGCACCTGAAACATCTCGGTCTGACCCGAGTATTATTTAATAAGAAAATAATAAATGGATCAGTCTAGCTATAAATATCAGATAAAATGATATAGAACAAGAGATATGACAAAAGCCGTATGATAACCATAAAGCCATACTGTAATAAGTATGCAACTGAAATTCAACTAGAGATTAATCAATATCACAAGAATCTTCTCAAAGATAAAAAAGAATGCCATACTCTTTATTGTTATTCACCAAACCATAAATATTGACAATTATATCAATGCCAATCACAAAAGTCAATGACACACAAATTCACCAATGCACAAATATTGACAAAACTTATCAAATGTAAATCATGAAAATTGGTGAAACACAAATTCTAGAAATCATCAATGGAAATCCAAAAATCACAAAAAGGGGGAAGCCCTATCACAAAACGGGAGCATGAAAACTCACCATCACATGTATCACAAAACAGAACGCTATTCCATGGTCGCTAACCATTAATTTTAAGCCGAAGCTCCACAAAACGGTCCAAAAACCATGGGTCGCTATCCCACCAATTTGAGCCGAAGCACCACAGAAACGGGGTTTAGTCTCCCTCGTAGACAAAGAACCATCGCATATTGCTAGTCTAAATCACAAAATGATCATCATCGATCATCAAGAAGTGTCAATTACATAAGCTAGTAAATATATGAGCTTAGCTTCATGTCCCATAACGACTAGCTTAACTTAAATATTTACGTACAAACTGTAAATCTCCACTCGAAAATTGTCACCAGCAACTCAATCGAACAAGTCCAAGAATTAACCAACGAAGTAAACGCAAGCGTTTCATACCACTTGTTTTACTAAGTCGTTTAATTAGATTTCTCATACGAGTGAGGTAAAGGTTCGTATATACTAGTAGATTGGAAAACGGTTTAAGAAACGAGCTTTGTAATAAAATAGTGTTGAAATCGTTTTGATGAAAGAATTTTGATATTTACTACTAGTATTGAAATCCTTTATATTTTGAAGTGACAAATCACAAAAATGATTGTAGAAACAATCAATCACTAAAATTCACATTCAAAGACGTGAATAAAAATCCAAAGAAATTGATACCGAATCCACCAAAGTGGAAATACCCAAAAATTCCAAAAATATAAGTTATCAAAGTCGACAAAGGTGATAACAACTGATCGGAGAAGAAGAATCGATTAAAGATTGGAAAAGCAAAGAAAAATGAGAATAAATAGGAAAAACAGGGAAACAGGAGCAGGTCGGTCGACTGAATCACCGAGTTCGGTCGACCGGACCAGAAACAGAGAGGTGTTCTGGTAGCAGGTCGGTCGACCGGCTTACTGAGTTCGGTCGACCGGAACCTGTTTCCAGCACTTCCCAGCCTATCTAAACGAGGGCCAATCTCGACCAAATTGCAATCGTTCGAGCAACAGAGCTAAGGATTTATGCCCATCGACTACCCGGCCCTATATGCTCCTCGATGCATCACCAAAAGCATGATCAAACAACAAATCTATGATTTTTAAACATTTGACTTCAAAACACCAAAAATTGGAATATTTACAAAACCAATCCAAATCCAAATCAAATGCACATGATTGAGTGTTAGGAATTCATACCAAACAATCGAAGATGATTATAGACTAAGATGTGAGATAAAAGTCTCACCCTTTTACAAAATCAATGAAGGAGAAGCTTGAAAGCAAAGGAAGAATCAACCACACTTCAACACAACCCAAATGAGCTTGAACCTAAGCTCAAAAGAAGAACATTCCCAAAGTTAGTTTTAGGAATTTCCGAAAATTGAAAGGAGAATGAGTTGGAGAAGAAGAAGATGATGCTTACCAATAGCTTCTCTTTGGATTTGGAGTTAGATGTTGGATTTGCTATGGAACTAGGGTTTTGGAATTTTAATTTCTCATTCCTCTCTCCATTGTTGCTAAAGCTTGAGTATTAGGAAATAGAAATGAAGTAATGAAGAGAAGAGGGGTGAAGCTTGGGACTAATGGGCTGAAACAAAACCAAAGCCCTAAGTGAAAAAGTAGCAAAATTCCACTAAGTCCAAACATATCAAAATTTATACCCAAAAAGATCGCAAATGTCATTTTGAACTCAATGGAAGTGGTCTCGAGTCCTTATTCGACCGTATGCAAAAAGTAACTTTTCGGACTATAATCTGACTAACGATAAAATATTTAAATAAAATATTTAAATACTCAATCGTAAAATATGCGGGTTGTTATAGACTCCCATCCTTAATGAAATTGCGTCCTCACAATATTTAAAAAGAAAATATATGGTAACAACCATGAAAGCATATTCAACACAAAAGAAATTTGAAATAAGAAGTTCACCTCAATGAGCACGAGAAAGTAAGTCTGAATGTGTTCGCTCGATGAATTCTCTAGATTCCCAAGAGCAATCCTTAGGATTTGAGGACCATTGAACTTTAACAAGCGGAACATCTCTATTTCGAAGGCGTTTGACCTCCGAAGCAATAAGATGAATAGGATATTGCTCATAAGTTAAATTAGGCAAAACTTCAATTTCTTCCACAACACCGGGCTCAAGAATAGAATCGGAATCTCGAAGGCATTTCCGTAATTGAGAAACGTGAAACACGTTATGAATAGCAGAAAATTGAGCCGGTAATAAAAGGCGATAAGCCACGAAATCAATGCGTTTGGTGATGGGAAATGGACCAATATATGTAGGTGCTAACTTTCTCGATCGACTGAAACGTACAACACCCTTCATAGGTGAAACACGAGTAAACACATGATCTCCCACAGAAAATTCTAATTTCCTTCTCCGGTTATCGGCATTGGATTATTGCCTAATTTAGGCTTCTTTCATCCTATGACGAATAAGGTCAATCTTCTCTGTGGAATCACGAATAAAATCTAGACCTAAAACCAGCTTCTCACCGGCCTCAAGCTAACAAGAAGGGGATTGGCATGGCCTTCCATAGAGTGCCTCGAAAGGTGTCATACCAATGCTAGATTGGAAGCTATTATTATAGGAAAACTCAACAAGAGAAATATGATCTTCCCAACTTCCATCAAAATCAAGAACACATGCACGAAGAAGATCTTCAAGAGTTTGATTTACACGCTCGGTTTGTCCATCGGACTGAGGGTGATAAGCGGTGCTAAAATTAAGCTTCGTTCCCAAAGCTTTTTGAAGACTCTTCCAAAATCCACTAGTAAATAATGGATCACGATCACTAACAATAGAAGTAGGAAGTCCATGTAATTTAACAATCTCTTTAATAAAAAGTTTGGCCAAAAGAGGTACGGTCCGGTTAGACCGAATGGGAATAAAATAGGCGGATTTAGTAAGTCTATCAACTATCACCCATAAGCTATCATGACCCGAACGAGAACGGGGAAGGCCATCAATAAAATCCATGGAAATTTGATCCCACTTCCAAATTGGAATTTCTAAAAGTTGCAATAACCCACCGGGCTTTTGTTGTTCGGCCTTGACAAGTTGGCAAGTCATGCAACACTTAACAAAGCTAGCAATATCAGATTTCATTCCCTCCCAATAATAAAGTCGTTTCATATTCACGTACATTTTACTACTACCGGGATGAATGGTAAATTTAGAACGATGAGAATCTTCTAAAATGTCTTTACGAAGACCACTAATATTTGGCACGATAAGTCTACCAAATTTTCGAATGCCGCCACGAAAATCAATATCAAAGTTTTTCAAACCTTCAATACCAATTTTATCCCTACAATTTTGGCCAAGGAGGGCCAATTCGAGATCTAACCTTTGGGCTTCAAGAATGCGGTCTAAAAGAGAACGACGAGCCTCAAGGCTACATAAAACAAGAGATGAACATAAATCGAAAACACGATCTCGAATCTCACAAGTGGATAAAACCCCGAGATCATTCCATTCGGATATCATCATAGAAACAACCGCTTGTTTCTTACGACTAAATACATCGGCAACACGATTTCCCTTTCCGGGAGGATAAAGAATATCAAGATCATAAGATGCAAGGAATTCGAGCCAACGTTGTTAACGCAAATTAAGTTCCTTTTGAGAAAATAGATACTTCAAAGATTTATGATCGGTGTGAAGAATAAATCTTTCTCCCAAAAGATAATGATGCCAAATTCGAAGGCCGAAAACAATAGTCGCGAGCTCTAAATCATGAGTGGCATATCTAGTCTCGGCTGGCTTCAATTGCCTAGAAGCATAAGCAATAACACGTTCTTTTTACATAAGAACGGCACCCAAACCAATGCGACTAGCATCAGTATAAACAATAAAAACTTGGTTTCCTTCGAGAATCACAAGAATTGGAGCATCTGAAAGGAGTTCTTTTAATTTCTTAAAAAAGCTTCACACTTGTCCGACCAAATGTATTTAACACCTTTCTTTGTAAGCTAGTCAGAGGGACGACAATTTTAGAAAAGTCTTTAATAAAACGACGGTAATCGCCCGCCAATCCAAAGAAGCTATGGATTTCCGTCACACTCTCCGGTCTCTTCCAATTTTGAATCACTTCAATCTTTGAAGGATCCATGGAAATTCCGGATTCGGAAATAATATGACCAAGGAACTTTACACGAGATTGCCACAAATGGCATTTAGAAAATTTTGCTTTCAATTGATTGCTCCTAAGAGATTCCAACACAATCCGAAGATGCTTTTCATGCTCCTCCTCAGTTTTAGAATACACAAGAATATCATCAATAAAGATGAGAACAAATCGATCGAGGAAGTCTTTGAAAAATCTATTCATAAGGTCAACGAAATAAGTCGGAGCATTCGTTAAACCAAATGGCATAACAAGCCATTCATAAGATCCATAACGAGTACAGAACGATGTCAAAGGAATGCTATCCCCTGCAATACGAAGCTGATGAAAACTGGTAGCCTAGTCTAATTGTGAAAAGGCTCTAGCACCACTAAGTTGATCGAATAGATCATCAATCCGAGGTGAAGGATATTTATTTCTAATAGTAAGATCATTAAGCTTGCGGTAGTCAACGCAAAGCCTAAGTGTACCATCGGATTTCTTTATGAAAATAGCTGAAGCTCCCCAAGGCGAGGAACTAGAGCGAATAAATTGCTTTGTCCCCAATTCGGATAATTGTTTACGCATCTCCTCATTTTCCTTATTGGAAATGCGATAAGGAGGACGAACGATAGGTTGAGCTCCAGGAATGAGATTTATTTTGAACTCAATTGCTCACTTAGGTGGCAATCCTAAAACGGGCTCAAATATGTCGGAGAATTCACGAACAACGTGAATAAGAGAAATGACATCTTCCTCATCATCATTATCATCATCATGAGGATTTAAAGAATATAAAGATGCTGCCAAGCTGGAATCCGAATCTTCAAGATCAATAGAAATCTTCTTAACAGATTGAGGATGTCGAAGATGAATAGTCCGCTCAGGACATAGGATTTGAGCTTCATAACGGTTAAGCCAATCCATTCCCAAAATCTTTCCAAAGCCTAAGTAGCGCATAACATGCAAATCGGCTCGGAAAGAAAAATCACATAAAATAATCTCAACATCTTTACACAATAAACTGATTGTTGCGGATCCACCAACCGGATGCGCAATTCTCAAAGAAGTCATTAAACACATAACATCCAAAGAAAAAGTATCAACAAGTTCTTTTGAAATAAAAGAATGGGACGCACCCGTATCAAAAAGAACTCGAATAGGATGACCATGAAATAAAATAATGCCATCAAGGATAGAATGAGAAATACCTTGACCACGAGAAGTGTTACTAGGAGTTTGCACCACATTAAGCTTTCCCTCCTTCATGCCTTGAAGTTTGGGACATGAAGATATATAATGGTCCGGGCTTTTGCAATAGCGACAAGCACGGGGCTTTGGACACTTATTCGCATCATGGTCCCTAGAACCACAGTTGTAGCATTGCCCACCACTAGGGGTAGAAGTTTTAGTTGCCGGAGAGGCTTGCTTCCCTCTCTTATTGTTGGGATAAGAACCTTTGAACTTATTAGGCCTTTTCTTGTTGGTGAAGTTCGGTTTAGCACTCCCAACCTCAACATCACTTACTCTATCAGCCTCTTCAAGTCGAAAAGCGATATCAATGAGTTGATCAAAAGAAACTTCTAATTTTAGAAGTAATGGCTTCTTGAGATTTTTATTCAAGCCATACACAAATCTTTGGTTCTTCTTCAATGGGGTGTTTATGTATTCGACCCCGTATTTAGAAAGTGACTCGAAGGATGCGACATAATCTGCCACAGAGGATTCACCTTGAACAAGGTCAATGAAACTACGAGCCAATGTTACTTTCTCAGCTTCTGGCATAAACTTTAATTCGAATCGTTCCCAGAATTTCTCCCATGAAAGATCCGCTTCATTTATTTCAAAAATCAGAAGCTCGTACCAGTCAAATGCTCTTTCTTGGAGCATACTCAAGGCTAACTGGACTCGGTGAAGATCAATAATATTCATGCGAGAAAAGACTCGATCGCATGTTCCTAGCCAAGCCTGGACTTCAATAATGGTTTCAGAACCTTTGAATGGCTTCCCACCCAAATTGGTATAATCATTGCACAAACGTGCAAATCCAGACTTAGGGTGAGTAGACTCCGGATTAGAACCAGCTGCTTGAGCATTCTTTACTAGATCAAGAAGCTGCTGGGCAGACATAAAAACTACATCCTTGGGAGTAGCACTAGATTGACCAGCGCTGGGATGGCCAGGTCTAACCATTTCTCATCATTAAGAAAGAAAAAAGAAGAAGAAAAAGGTTATTCACAAAATGAATATCAAACAATAATGATTGATAAAACAAGGAATCACAAACAAAAATAGGATAGGATGGTACGAAGACATGAACTAAATCCTAAAGCACGACTCCTAAGATGGACTTAGGACGATGATCCTTGTTAAATTATTCTACATTGTTCCGAAGTTTGGCTCTTATACCAAGCTGTGATGCCCCACCTCTAGACCCATGATAGCCAAGAACACTACGGAGTAATGTAGTCAACTAGCATGGAGAATAAGGCTGTTGAGGAGCGACCATCTGTATAATTGCTTTGTGCGAGTACCGATATGCCAGATAAAAGTATAACTTTTCATCTCGAAAGGAAATCCGACATACCGATGCAAACTCAAAGCTACTACACAGCGGCTATAAAATCTTTGGAAATAAATATAGAAATAAACATAACACAAATCAGTCGCAGATAATTCATATCACAAAGGCGGAAAGAGATATGAATATTACACATGAAAGTGTATATCAGAGTAGTGGTCAAACAAGATCCACAATATCATAAAAGAATAGCTACAAGTGCTTCACAAAAGAATAAGTATACATCAATGAGTCTATTTCTCAAATGTATACAACCAAAAACTACTAATCTAAGTAGTTAGCCAAAAGTCAAGATAATAATCCCAGATGAGGAGTCAAGCAGAAGCCCCTGAAACATCTCGGTCTGACTTGAGTATTATTTAATAAGAAAATAATAAGCGGATCAGTCTAGCTATAAATATCAGATAAAATGATATAGAACAAGAGATATGACAAAAGCCGTATGATAACCATAAAGCCATATTGTAATAAGTATGCAACTGAAAATCAAGTAGAGATTAATCAATATCACAAGAATCTTCTCAAAGATAAAAAAGAATGTCATACTCTTTATTGTTATTCACCAAACCATAAATATTGACAATTATATCAATGGCAATCACAAAAGTCAATGACACACAAATTCACCAACGCATAAATATTGATAAAACTTATCAAATGTTAATCACGAAAATTGGTGAAACAAAAATTCCAGAAATCATCAATGGAAATCTAGAAATCACAAAAAGGGGGAGGCCTATCACAAAACGGGAGCATGAAAACTCACCAATACGTGTATCACAAAACGGAACGCTATTCCATGGTTGCCAACCATTAATTTTGAGCCAAAGCTCCACAAAACGGTCCGAAGACCATGGGTCGCTACCCCACCAATTTTCCACAGAAACGGGGTTTAGTATCCCTCGTAGACAAAGAGACATCGCACATTGCTAGTCTAAATCACAAAATGATCATCATCGGTCATCAAGAAGTGTCAATTATACTAAGCTAGTAAATATATGAGCTTAGCTTCATGTCCCATAACCACTAGCTTAACTTAAATATTTACGAACAAACTGTAAATCTCCACTCGAAAATTGTCACTAGAAATTCAATCGAACAAGTCCAAGAATTAACCGATGAAGTAAACGCAAGCGTTTCATACCACTTGTTTTACTAAGTCGATTAATTAGATTTCTCATACGAGTGAGGTAAAGGTTTGTATATACTAGTAGATTGAAAACGGTTTATGAAACGAGCTTTGTAATAAAATAGTGTTGAAATCATTTTGATGAAAGAATTTTGATATTTACTACTAGTATTGAAATCCTTAATATTTGAAGTGACAAATCACAAAAATGATTGTAGAAACAATCATCACTAAAATTCACATTCGAAGACGTGAATAAAAATCCAAAGAAATCGATACCGAATCCATCAAAGTGGAAATACCCAAAAATTCCAAAAATAGAAGTTATCAAAGTTGACAAAGGTGATAACAACTAATCGCAGAAGAAGAATCGTTTAAAGATTGGAAAAGCAAAGCAAAATGAGCATAAATAGGAAAACAGGGAAACAGGAGCAGGTCGGTCGACTGAATCACTGAGTTCGGTCGACCGGACCAGAAACAGCGAGGTGTTCTGGTAGCAGGTCGGTCGACCGGCTTACTGAGTTTGGTCGACCGGAACCTGTTTCCAGTACTTCCCAGCCTATCTAAACGAGGGCCAATCTCGACCAAATTGCAATCGTTCGAGCAACGGCACTAAGGGTTTATGCCAATCAACTACCCGGCCCTATATGGTCCTCGATGCATCACCAAAAGCATGATTAAACAACAAAGCTATGATTTTTAAACATTTGACTTCAAAACACCAAAAATTGGAATATTTACAAAACCAATCCAAATCCAAATCAAATGCACATGATTGAGTGTTAGGAATTCATACCTAACAATCGAAGATGATTATAGACTAAGATGTGAGATAAAAATCTCACCTTTTTACAAAATCAATGAAGGAGAAGCTTGAAAGCAAAGGAAGAATCAACCACACTTCAACACAACCCAAATGAGCTTGAACCTAAGCTCAAAAGAAGAACATTCCTAAAGTTAGATTTAGGAATTTCTGAAAATTGGAAGGAGAATGAGTTGGAGAAGAAGAAGATGATGCTTACCAATAGCTTCTCTTTGGATTTGGAGTTAGATGTTGGATTTGCTAATGGAACTAGGGTTTTGGAATTTTAATTTCTCATTCCTCTGTTCATTATTGCTAAAGCTTGATTATTAGGAAATAGAAATGAAGTAATGAAGAGAAGAGGGGTGAAGCTTGGGACTAATGGGCTGAAACAAAACCAAAGCCCTAAGTGAAAAAGTAGCAAAATTCCACTAAGTCCAAACATATCAAAGTTTATACCCAAAAAGATCGCAAACGTCATTTTGAACTCAATGGAAGTGGTCTCGAGTCCTAATTCGACCGTATGCAAAAAGTAACTTTTTGGACTATAATCCGACTAACGATAAAATATTTAAATACTCAATCGTAAAATATGCGGGTTGTTACAATAAACTTTATATATATATATATATATATATATATATATATATATATTGTGCTTAGACTAAAGCATGAACAAGTCCAAATATATATGAAATTTTCGAAACTTAACAAGTGAGATTGTTGCTGCAAGTTAGAAAATTAATTGTATGCTAAAACACTATATATATTTTCTACAATGGCAGGCTCTTTTTTAACCGTATTACCTACAAGATGTAAATGCAAATATAAGGTATTGAGGAATGAACTGGTAGAGTGATAGAATCCATCTGTCATATATAAAACACAATTGACTATTAAAACAAATGTCTGCAACATTTGCACAAAAAAAAACATCATGAAGAAAATAAATTCATAGTCAAACCAAACAAGTGTTATGTAGAAGAAAGTAACCGCTTAGAGAAAATGGTTAGTTTGGACATCATACTCTGGCTTTGAACATAAGTACAAAATTATAGGTTAAATTTTGACATGACAATCACAAAAGTGTGCCAATCTTCATGTCACTGATAAAGCTAATTAAAATCATTTCCATGTTACAGTTAAAGTTGAATTGGAAAATCAATGTTGTCCACACCAGAAAGTATCATTAATAGCTAATAGATGTTTCCTTGATATAAAAGATAAATCTGAAATATATAATATATATTTGTGAGTATTTCTGTGACATCACTCAAAGCTAATTTCGTATATGAAAGTAACTCTTTTAGTATAAATTGGTATCAATATTTGTGTTGCTTGTTCTTATCATCTTTTAATGTTACTAACAAAGAGCAAAACACAGATTCAAACTACCAATGTGACATGGCTGTGCCACGCGAAGAACATTGTGAGCATAAACGGGAAATTTTCTACACTTAGAATTGTAGCTAGGGAAGATGATCATGTTTTAGTAAGAGTTACTAGCTGCGTTTAGTAAAATATCGTCTTGTATTGGTAAGAGACAAAAAACATTCTACCAGAGTTTTATCTTATATTTATACCATATAAAGTTTGTGTCTAGGCATGGCTTTCGACGACTGCTAAGTGCATGAGCAGATGGACCAGCATACATAACCCAATGCCCGATTCAAACTAGGAAAGCTAAGATACAACTTTACATTTATTCAAATATAAATTATAACATCTATTACAACCACAATACTATATACTACATGTATATCATATTCAGGGAAAACTTACTTTAACTTCTCAATCAAATAAAAATATACTAAGAAAAGGAACATTTTCATTTACATCAAAATTATGTTGCCTTAACATTTTATTGATTCAGACAGTCGATGTTAGATATTGAAATCTAAAAGGAGGATACTTTACTTCATCGAAGAATTAACATAACTGGTCAATAATTATAGTAAGTATTATACACAACTCGCTTATGAAAGATAGGTTAACGTTACACATTATACTTTTCAACTTAAAGATAGAAAAACTAGAACAGAACTACTCCTAATGTAGTTAAAGTATCACAGTCTGTGTGTGTACATATACATGTATATGTATACATGTGTGTGTTTCTGTGTGTTAGTAAATCCATATTAAGGTAAATTTGAGGAAACCAAATTTTCTAAAGCATAAACATAATATTTTTTTCTGCTTGTACTTCGTGGTAAATTATTATTTTTCATCGATATTGTTTGCGCCAAAAATGGTCACAAACCCCAAGAATCGTGAAAGCACCAAAGTATTAATATAAGTCAGCAATATTCCAAACACGAGTCACAGATCACAGCAAATAACAAACAATAATCCAGAGATAATGAATAGAGACACAAGATATATAGTGGTTCGGTTATCTATGGCCTATGTCCACTTCAAAGTTTTATCCTTTTATTGATGATCTTGCTGGTTATAGATGATTACAACAGTAGTAATGAAGAATTTCGAGTACAATAGTTGTATTGAAGTGTAGAAATGAATCCGGCAGAGTCTGGACGTCCAATAGCGAAAAGGTCTTTTTTTTGTAGGCTTCAGGGGGCTATTTATAGGCGTAGGAGGCTCAGATCTCGCTCAAACTCCGGGAGACTTTTTCTGGCACGTGAGTGGGCCCACGCGACCGACCCCACCAAGTTTCGACTTGATCTAGGATCGATACGAAGTGATTTCATATCCATCAAAGAATGATCCAATCAAGCTGAAACTTGGCAGGAACATTCTTTACCTTGTATGGAAGCTTCTGTGAGAATTTCGTCGCATTTGGAACAGTGGATCACGAGTTATTGTCGATACAAATTGAGGTTTTCCGATGGCTGTCTGGTTTGACTCAATCATTTCGAATCGACGCCTTCAAACCGATCTCTTCACGTAGACTTGTGATGACGTGGCCTGTACATTTTGTCTCAATCCGGTCTTCACTCCGAGTTGACCGCATCGATTCTATATATTTCGCCCCATTCGTATCGAGGGACGACACGTCATCAAGTTTGTTGACTCGGTGGATTCGAATGATGCCTTACTCATGGATTCGAACTGCAACCGTTGATGGATACGAATCACTAATGGATACGAACCACTGATGGTTGATGGTTACGGACAGGTCCTTCCTTGATGGATGCGAACCATATAGCTTCTCAAAAAACATGAAATTAATCGACACGGACTGGAACCTTCTAATGGATATGAAGCAGGGTAACCTAATGGATATGAAGTGCTTTGACAAGATGGATTCGAAGAGAGGTTCTCATGACGGATACGAAGTGGTGACCATTGCCTCAGTTGATGGATGCGAAGTCATCGAGTCGAACTAGAACCTAACCGATGCGAACTTCATTGAGCCGAACCCATGCCAATCCATACGAACGGTATCGATACGAATGGTATCGATACGAACGGTATCGATACGAACATAATCCCTGATCAATACGAACATGGTCGATTCGAATTGGTGTACGAGGATGGATACGAAACCGAAGCTTTTCCCTTCAAATTGCATCCATCATAACTTGAGCATACGAACTCGGATTGATTTGAAACTTGAAATGTTGGCTTTCATGGCTTTGCTTGTCATGTCTTGTTAATGCGGCCTGATCCGGTCTCAGACAAAATTCGTCGATATCCATGGTTATCCTGCAATGCATAGTTGATATTCATGACTAGCTACTATTGATTTTTAGTCAGTTTTGGGTATCTCAGCTTTGCTAAAAGTTGGGATAACAGATATGTCATAATATTGGTAATTGGTAGTGGTAACGTTTTGCAATTTTTCTTTATCGGTAGAATTGGTATAGCAACTATTTTTCCATACTAGTTACATAAGTAGAGAAAATGGCTGTACAGTCCAAAGTTGTAGACTCTTAATAATTGAGCTTTTAACTACAAGAGAAAAAAGTAGGTAGTAGTTGAAGCATTAAACCACTGAACATCATAAATTTCTTTAGGGGCAAGCTGAACTCAAACTGATATTAAAACATATTTTTCAGGTAAAATAAGTTGATGAAAAAGTACCTTCGAACAATCGTTTAGGCTAATATGGTTAAATTGTCTATTCATGTAATCAGATCAGGTTTTATTGTTCCTGGTATATTCATTCTGATTACATGATTATCAAAGTACAAGTCACGTGAAAGAATAAACCTTCAATCGCACATGTAGTTCATCAGGTCTGCAATAAACAATAACATCCTTGTGTACACATTTTATAAACATCTCAAAATTCTCTTCAAAAAAATTTAGTATAAAAGTTATCATATTTAATTTAACATAATCTGAATACTTAATCTAAAAATAAAAAATTTAGAAAGAATATTAATGCAAACTGCTTTTCTATGTATGAATGCTTTATGTCCAAATTATTCAATTACTTTTGATAAATTTTTTACAAATTCAATCATTTAAAAACATAGATATCGTCTCAAAACATTTCGTACAAGATATATAGGTCAATATTTTCTTCATTTGAAAATATTTACATATTTAAAATCCTTCTTTTGAATTAAAATTCAAATAATCTAAAAATACTTTGGAGATTTTCAATAGTGGTATTTTTAAAATATCATACATAAGAAATTCAAAAATCTAGGATTTTAAATCAAATTTTCAGGTCATGGATTATTTATTAAAACATTGTATTTATTATTAAAAAGTTTAGATGCCTTATATTATTCTCAAAATATTGTTTACTTTTCCAAAACATATTATTCTTTTAAAACTGTTATGTCGAAATGCCTCGTTCTAGTGTTTAGGAATCCCTATCGATAACGTTGGCCAAACGCATCGAACAGAATTTCTTAAACACTCAACAGATAAATTAATACATATACCATAAAAATTCTTTTCAATCACCTTAGAAAATAATATTCATACTTACTCCAAATCATCCGTATTCTTACATAAAATTACTAACTTATGATGTTGCATATTTATACACATTCATTATCAACCATTTAAATTCAAACCGGTATATCACAACATATTCAATTATTCACAATAGTAAGCAACCATTCAAATATTATTATATCCTATTTTGTTTATTAAGTATATTTTTCAATTCCAATTTAATTAGATACATATTATTCATCATTCTATATTTTATAATTATTAATTGCTTGGACATTTTTTTCCAATGATTCTATTTTGGAGAAACCGTTGAATTTTATTAATAATTGGGTTCATCCAAATTCAAATGGGTTTATAAATTATTTGAATTATAAACTTTTATTCAATCTTTCAAACCAAGCTTAAACAAAAACAAACATTAATGCAAATAACATACATTTCAATCAAATAAACAAACAATCGCTTTTAGCGGAAAGCTATTTTCCAGCTTCTACTGTGCATTCTAATAATTAACAAATTAGGACACAAAAATTTAATTCTAATTCATCTGCTTCTACTTATTTATAATATCCATTAAATCTCATGCTTTAAAGAAGCGAGTTCCAATATTTTCATAACAATAAGTTATATAGTATTATACAAGATTTTCAAAATATGTCCCGATGATTATTCCCTATAATAATTTATATTCCTATTCCTAAATAGTTAATTAAATTACTAACAACTACACACCCAATAGACGGGAGTCTAGATCATCTAGGTTTAGATCTCGACTCTATGCAATTTATATTCTATAACGTTCTAAACCCAGCTCTGATACCAAGTTATGACGACCCCACTGCTATGCCCAGTTTAGCAAAGAACATTACAAGTAATGTCGTCTGCTAATCCGAAGAATACGGCTAGTTCAGGGCGATTGATTGTGAATGCATCTTTATATTAATATTGACAAGTCTTATTTACCTTTTTGAGGATCTGAACTGAAATTTAGATGTGTACTGTATTAATACAAAGTAATAAACACACCGATTAAAAATATTCAGAACAATATATAATATATATAAGTCAGAATCACAGTCATGGATCACAGCAGAATAATATAGATCATTATACGCATAATGGAATGTGAGTCTACAAAATATCAGTACTAGACCACATAAATATTGTAACGACCCAGAATTCCTATCATTTGAAATTCGTATATTTAATTCATTTTAAATATTAACAAGTAAAATTTGTAAGTCGAATAATTTTTTTTTCGAATATCTAGATTTAATTGGATAATTAAATCGATAATTTAATATTTGAAATTACAGAAATAATTGGAAATTGGGTTTAATGTGAATGAAAATGATTTGTAAAGTTGTATTAAGTCATATTAGAGTTAGAATGATGTTATAAAACTTTTAAAATTGAATTAAAAGTTAATTTGCAGAAATTGAATATTTTAATATTTAATTGACGAGTAAAAATAGTCATTTTTCAAACAGTGTCGGATTTTGACGAAACTAGTTTCATCGGATTCGTAATGTTAAATTATTGTAAGATTTCAAATTTCGTGTCAATCGGATTTACGGTTTGTCCGGGGCAAGCTAAAACGCACTGAAATCGGTTTAAGTGAATTTTAAATTTAAATAGTCGATTTGAAAACCTATCTTCCAAATACAATCAAATTGGCTCTCGATATATATTCCATTGCGTTCGGAATAGGGGTAAAACATTATAAACGCTAGGAGGCACGCTTCGTTTGGAGTTCGGAATAATTCTGGATGAATAGTGTCGCGAGAATTTTCTATATAAGGAATTCATAATTTTCTATTTGCAACATAAATCAAACCCTAACCCTAGCCGCCGGCCACAAAAACAACGGCCAGAAAATCGCCATCTTCTTCCTCAAATTCCTCTCGATCCGTCAATCGATTCGAGAAACTCCATAAAGCAAAAACGTAGAGGGCGGTGAGTACTACAATCTCAATGGTGATGATCGAAAATAACTTGATGGATGGACGGCAAATCGTGCTCGAATAGCCATGGTTCATGCACATTTTTCTACACGCAGAGGGGGCCGAGCTCGTCGTGGTTCCAGCCGAAGGTGGAGCTTGCTTCGAGCTTCGAGAAGGTAGCATCTGATCGTCGTGAAGTTGCACGTGGAGGCCGCATCGATCTTGGGTTTCGATCGAGGACGGGTTACGTGCTCGCGTTTTTCACTGGAGAAGAAAACAAAAACGCAGCCTGGATCTGATGGTAATAAAATCAATGGCCTTGATTGAGGTTATAAATAAAAGGTTGTAAATTATTATATATTTAAAATCATATAAAATTTGAAACATCATATCTTCTTCATACGAGGTCGAAAAATGACGAAACGAATTGCGTTGGGTTCATATTCGCGAGTACTACGCGATGTAGCTGGATTGGAATTGATTGGAGCTAGTGTGAATTTTGGGTAAAATTAAGCGCGTGTTTAGTTTTATTCGAAATAGAACACTGCAACTGTATTGGAAGCAAGGTGAGTGTGATATCCCAGATTTTCTGGACATCTATATTTGATAAAATAACTGGGTTAATTAATAGAAATATTGATTTATAAATTAAACAAATAAATATGATAATAAATATTTACATCTGGATTTGTATAGATGAATTTGAGCAATAATAAATACTAAGTTTTAAACATTTGGAAAATATTCATTTAATAATCTCCTGATATAATTATTGAAATTTGATAATATTTGTTTAATGATCTTCATAATTATTTTGGCAGAATTTATCTTTTACAGATAAATATATTTCTATTTTAATGTATATCAGTAATTGGCAAATAAAAGTTTGGATTTGAAATCCAAACATCTTAAAAAAATATAATAATAAATTTTTATTATAAAACAAATCTTTTTATTACTCTTACTTAAATTTAAACCTAAGCTTAAAATTATATTTTTAAACAACTAACGTTTATCTCAAAGAAATTCATGTGCATTTAGATAAGTATTTATAATTAGTAAATTAAAACGAAAGAAAAAGGGATTTTTATTAATTTTAAAATAAATAAGAATTACTTAAATGACATGTGAAAAAAAATTAAAGACATTGGTAACATGTTTAACTAATAAACAACTCTTTATGACAAATACAAGTGTAATTTTTTATTTTTTTCCTTTTTAAAATAAATCACATTATTACCAACATAAAAACATAGTTTTCACCTTCATCTTCTTTTTTCTATTCTCTCCAACTCAAGGTTAAGAAACAATACCCTATAAAATTCACCCAAACAATCTGAAAACTCATCCACCTCTAAAATCAGAATCAAATTCAAACGGGCTGTAATTCATTTTCTTAAATCAAAAGATCAAAAGCCTGTAAATGTTTTTCAATCAAACTGTAAACGTTTTCAATCAAAACAAAGTAAGAAATCCTGAAGGAAATCAAAGTTCAGGCAAGTGAATCAAAGCAACTTCAGTCAGTTTTGAAAGCTGATTATTTCAACATCAAGTTCCAGTAAAGCAAGCTTTCAAATTTTTCCTTCAGCATTTCCGGATTTCAAGATATAAGCTCTAGAACAGGTGAGTATCTACTCTTTAACATCCTAAATTTTCCAGTATCTTGATCTATATGTAGTGATTATTGAAGTTTAGATGTAAGAATTTGCTTGCATGCACGTGTATATCTGAAAATGATGTATGCATGTTTAGAAACAAGGATATTCTCTCTTTTTAAACCAAATATTGTGAGTAAATATATCTAAACCTTCCTGATTATCTGGTGCTAGTGATTTGTTGATGGTAGTTTTGTATAAATTGGCTTGAATGGTTGTATAAATGGTTTGTGTGTTACGTATATATAGGTAGAATGGCTGAATATATTAGAAATAATGTCTCTGATCTCTGTTTAAACCATTTTCAGTAAATAAACTATTTTCAAAATCTAATGAATTTTTTTATATGATGTTATGTATAGTTAAATTAAGGATTTTCAGCTTATGAAGAAGTATATGCCTATATATCAGTGTGGATACCTGTATATAACTTCCTTCCTCTGTTTTTATTGTCTTGGCTGTTAGTATCAAATTCAAAATTATACCAAGACATCTATTCAGTTTCAAACTTCTCTATCTAACATTTTATTAAGTGAGTAATCAGAGCTTTTAATCTGTTTTAGATTTTGTCGCATACAGTAAAACTCGAGGTAAACTAGTGATAATGGTGTGCATGATTATTTATATGATTACATGAATATATATATATATAGGTAGATTGGAATGCAGGTTTGCATACGACAGTTACACTGTCTTATTTCATTGTTTTTTTTAAAATTCAATATTTCCTTCCCTAATTCTTTTTAGATTTAGTGGTATTAACCAAACTTGTCTGTAATGACAAGATACATGTTCTAAAAATTGTTCCAAGTAATATACATAGCATTTACTTCGAAAATAAGAAGTTTATAGTAAAAGCAAGATAATGCAAGAATTTCGATCATTATAGTTTTGTGTTTCACCTATATGGTTAAATTCGATTTGGAAAATTGGGGTTTTTGGTAGGAGTTTTGTAATTTATAGGTTAAAATTTGAGGGAATATTGTATGTTGAACGGAATTGGGTGAAAGGCCAAATTTCGGTGGGTGGACGGATTTCGTGGCGTGCAGTTTGGCGTGGAGGAGCTTTAAGTCATGGTGCATCAGAGAAAATTAGCTCGAGAAGTTATAGAGGATCATGGAGTCGGGTTGAAGTCAATCTAGGGTTTACGGGTTGATTAGGGTGGTGTTCGGTCTCTAGGCAACTGCAAAGCGGAGGGAAGAAAAGAGGAATGCGGTCCTAGGTAAGAAGGAGAAGTGTAGAACGGCGAGTTGATTGGGAAGTTTTGGTGGAAGATGGACCACGGTGGTGGTTCGTCATGGAGGTTGAAGTTCACTGTCTGTTCGTTGTTTTAATTCAGGTGGGAAGAAAGCATGATTTTTCGAACACGGCCTGGGTTTCAAGTTTGTGACGCCCCACCTCTATGCTCACAATAACAAAGAGGATTAAAGGAAATATTGTTTGTTACTACGAAGAATAAGGCTAGATAGGAGCGGCCATCCGTAGTTAGGCCTTACACTAGTATTGGTTATCTCGATAGGAGTGGCATATATTTTTATTTTTCATCTCTTATTTATTTACTCCCGTCGACATACCCAATTCCAGTATAAAACGAACTACGATGGTTCATTATAGTTTAGGACAATATATATAATAATAACACAGATAATATAAATGCGGAACATAGATAAAACAAAAAGTCTCATATATATAATAACCATTGTCAGTTACAATACATTTGACACAATACATATGATACAACTACAACAGTCGACTCAGGAAGTTATACATACAAGTACATTATCGACTAATATACACGAATACATATCAACCTATACTACAACACGACAACTCCAAAAGATATGAAAAGTCTTCATAGCTCAAACAGCAACCCAAAGCAAGATATCTACAACCTAAAATAACTCGGGTCTGACCCGAGTGTTAAATTCAAAAGAAAATAATACACGGGTCAGTCTAATTCAAACTCAGTTATTAATGCACGGAAGCAATAATAAGTAAATAAAAATAGACGATAGTCACAATAAATATCGTCTATTCGATCCTTTAATAAGAAATCGGATAACGGCAAATATAACACGTGACGGTGTTAAACAACAAATCAGTAGATTCAAATTATCAACAAAGATAAATGAACTAATTATCAATGAAAATAATTTAGAAAACATCAGAATTGCCTAAATGGCAATTAACAACAAAATCTAATTATTGAATAACAATTAGAAACTCATAATCTAATTATCAAATAGATAATTAGACAACACCAAAATGATCGAATCAAATCAAATCAAAATACAATTTAAAAATATTGAATTAAATAAACAAAACAATTCAAACAAATGAAATATCACAAAAGTCAATACTGTATGGCTGCAGTACACGCACGTGTGCACTGCCTCGCAACTACAGTGATAAATAGGAATCAGCACAAGGTCAAATCCGAGCTACTAGCTGGATTCAACTCAAGTGCAAATGGCCAAAACTCAAGAATCAAGTGTCAACTAGTTCAATATGAACATGACAGAGAAGAAAATGAAATGGCACTCAACATAGATGCATATGCCTAAGTCAAGTGATGCACCAGTGATGCCAGTGGAATGAACAAGAGCAGTCCTACAAGAAGTTCTGAAACAAATGAAACCAGAGGCAACTGACAACAATTAATACAATATAAACCAGACTACATGAAATGCCTGGAGGCAATGCCCAAACAGCCGCAAGTAACTCAACCATTCACAATGCAATAACTTACATACATGAATGAATGTATACGCAAAGCAATGAAAGCTAGAAACTCATCTCAAATGATCCAAATGGAACTGTAACAGCCGGAATGGCGACATGCAGTATGCAACTGTGAAATTGGATAAATGCAAGTATCAGAATCGAGCATAAAGGCACAGACTCGAGTGGAAGTGAATTAATTGACACAATTCAAAACCAACAACATGAACTGGACAGTGCACCAAAGATAAGGCAAAAGAGCAAGGTCCAGCAAATAACATATATACAAGGCAGTGACAACATAAGATGATGACCCGGCAACAACCTAGATGCAACAAAAATGCCAACTGACTCTAATGACTCAAGTGTACAACTCGAAGCAATACTTAGTGTACAAAATACAAGTTCATATGTACAAAAAAGACAAAGCTAATGAAGGCTACAGACCGAACCAAGATATGTAGAGTCAAGGCAAATGATACCTGCACTCAATTACAATGTGGATGCACAGTGTGCAAATGAAGACCACAAGTGTGCAACTCGACTCACAGACTTAAGTACACAGGTGAACCAAACTGACCAACCAGGAAGTAAATTACCCATGTATGAGCAAATGTATATGGTACCTGATCCAACTTAATTGAAAGGCAACAGTAGTAACAAAGTGATCAATACTAATACTACTGGTTCAAGTAAAATCAAGACACGTCATCGCCAACAATGAAGTACTTCAACTAGACAGTGAACTGAAGTGAAGGCATGAACTGCAACTCAAAAGAGTAACCAGTGTTCACATGCCCAAGGCAAAACAAAAGAAGAAAACCAACTTAAGTGAAAAAATTTCAAACAAATTCACAGCATAACTCAGACTCAATAAGCTCAATATCCAACAAAAGCATAGCCTCAGAAATGAAGAACAAATGAATCAATATCAATGCAACACTATGGGCCGAGACAGTAACCAGAAATGCACAAACCAAAACTCGACCAAAAACTTATACAAAGTATCAATGTCAAATGCACAACAAGTCAGGAACTCTTCAAATATCAATGCCACTGCCTCAATAAATACATCAGGCAAATGAACTCAACAGTGAATCGAAGTCAGTGAGAGCCCTGACTCAAACTCAGAACCAAAAACAACCAAATGCCAACAATGACCAGACTCAAGTAAAGTTCAGGTAAGACCAAACTGCAACTAACAACAAAAACCCGAATTGAGTTCGCAAAGAAAAAGGCAGTCGAATTCAAAACACTATCGCAAAACCAAAGCGACCGAAGTCAAAGTATCCAAAAATTCAAAACCGTGGAAATCAAAAAACCACGTATATATATAAAGTCGAATTAGATGTGAGTAATTAAAAATTACTCACCTTTCTTTCCAGAGCGTGCATCAAAGAATTGATCGAAGAAATTGATGTCGGCCTCTTTAAATATTTTCAAAGCCCTAATTTTTTTTCGAACAAACGAAAGACGAGCAGCCACCATTTATTTTCATTTTCTTTATTTTAGGTTTAGGTTGAACGAATGAATGAAGGGTGAAAAGGGATCGGGTTATTAGCTTCAACATTTAACATAGCCCCCAAGCAAAAGGACGTGGGCCAAATTAAAGCCCGCTAACTCTTTAGCCAAATTTCAAAAGAATTTCAATTGATAAAATAAACTCCATCAACACACAGCTATTAGCCGGCAGAAATAAATCGTCTAATGATGCTAATAAATTAGCAACAAAACCCCGAGTTGTTACAGACTCCCCTCCTTATAAAAATTGCGTCTCCGCAGTTTTCATAATTAAGGTCGTCACTAACAATTATTTTCTAACATAAACTGGTTAAGCTAGAAAATAAAGGTCAAGAACACAGACGCCAAAGAAATCTTTTAATTTCATAAAAGAAATTCACAAATTCTCAACAAAATTTAATTGTCAAATAGATAATCAGAATACAGAAATCACAAAACAGCCATATCTAATTATCGATACGATAATAGAAGACAGTAAAATCTAGTTATCAACAAAGATAATTATAAAACCCAAATTGCAAATCGCAAAACCGCAATTATCTAGTTACCAAAACGACAATCAGAAAACAACAAAGGTCTAGTTATCAAAAACGATAATCAGAATTCTCAAATCAACAAATATTCAATTATCAAAAACGATAATCAAATTTCAAATCAACAAATATTTAATTATCACAAACGATAATCAAATCTCAAATCAACAAATATTCAATTATCAAAACGATAATCAAATTTCAAATCAATAAATATTTAATTATCACAAACGATAATCAAATCTCAAATCAATCAAATATTCAATTATCAAAAACGATAATCAGAAACAACAAATATTCGATTATCAAAAACGATAATCAAAATCAACAAATATCCGATTATCTAAAACGATAATCAGAAACAACAAATATTCGATTATCAAAAACGATAATCAAAATCAACAAATATCCGATTATCAAAAACGATAATCAGAAACAACAAATATCCGATAATCAAAAACGATAATCAAAATCAACAAATATCCGATTATCAAAACGATAATCAGAAACAACAAATATTCGATTATCAAAACGATAATCAGAAAAACAAATATTCGATTATCAAAAACGATAATCAAAATCAACAAATATCCGATTATCAAAACGATAATCGGAAAAAAAAATATTCGATTATCAAAAACGATAATCAATATCAATAAATATCCGATTATCAAAAATGATAATCAGAAACAACAAATATTCGATTATCAAAAACGATAATCAAAATCAACAAATATCCGATTATCAAAACGATAATCAGAAACAACAAATATTCGATTATCAAAAACGATAATCAAAATCAACAAATATCCGATTATCAAAACGATAATCAGAAACAACAAATATTCGATTATCAAAAAAGATAATCAAAATCAACAAATATCCGATTATCAAAAACGATAATCAGAAACAACAAATATTCGCTTATCAAAAGCGATAATCAAAATCAACAAATATCCGATTATCAAAAACGATAATCAAAAACAACAAATATTCGATTATCAAAAACGATAATCAAAATCAAAAAATATCCGATTATCAAAACGATAATTAGAAACAACAAATATTCGATTATCAAAAACGATAATCAAAATCAACAAATATCCGATTATCAAAAACGATAATCAGAATCAACAAATATTCGATTATCAAAAACGATAATCAAAATCAACAGATATCCGATTATCAAAAACGATAATTAGAATCAACAAATATTCGATTATCAAAAACGATAATCAAAATCAACAAATATCCGATTATCAAAACGATAATCAGAAACAACAAATATTCGATTATCAAAAACGATAATCAAAATCAACAAATATCCGATTATCAAAACGATAATCAGAAAAAAAAATATTCGATTATCAAAAACGATAGTCAATATCAATAAATATCCGATTATCAAAAACGATAATCAGAAACAACAAATATTCGATTATCAAAAACGATAATCAAAATCAACAAATATCCGATTATCAAAACGATAATCAGAAACAACAAATATTCGATTATCAAAAACGATAATCAAAATCAACAA
This sequence comes from Allium cepa, assembly GCA_030765085.1. Lineage (NCBI taxonomy): Eukaryota > Viridiplantae > Streptophyta > Magnoliopsida > Asparagales > Amaryllidaceae > Allium > Allium cepa. The sequence continues at coordinate 496,124,195 of CM060944.1, read as the reverse complement.
ATATCCGATTATCAAAACGATAATCAGAAACAACAAATATTCGATTATCAAAAAAGATAATCAAAATCAACAAATATCCGATTATCAAAAACGATAATCAGAAACAACAAATATTCGCTTATCAAAAACGATAATCAAAATCAAAAAATATCCGATTATCGAAAACGATAATCAAAAACAACAAATATTCGATTATCAAAAACGATAATCAAAATCAAAAAATATCCGATTATCAAAACGATAATTAGAAACAACAAATATTCGATTATCAAAAACGATAATCATAATTAACAAATATCCGATTATCAAAAACGATAATCAGAAACAACAAATATTCGATTATCAAAAACGATAATCAAAATCAACAAATATCCGATTATCAAAAACGATAATCAGAATCAACAAATATTCGATTATCAAAAACGATAATCAAAATCAACAAATATCCGATTATCAAAAACGATAATCAGAATCAACAAATATTCGATTATCAAAAACGATAATCAAAATCAACAAATATCCGATTATCAAAACGATAATCAGAAACAACAAATATTCGATTATCAAAAACGATAATCAAATTTCAAATCAACAAATATTTAATTATCACAAAGGATAATCAAATCTCAAATCAACAAATATTCAATTATCACAAGCGATAATCAGAAACAACAAATATCCGATTATCAATAACGATAATCGGAACTCATATCAACAAATATCCAATTATCACAAGCGATAATCAGAAACAACAAATATCTGATTATCAAAAACGATAATCGGAACTCATATCAACAAATATCCCATTATCACAAGCGATAATCAGAAACAACAAATATCTGATTATCAAAAACGATAATCAGAACTCATATCAACAAATATCCAATTACCTATAGATAATTGGAAACAACAAATATCTAGAATCCATTAAGATAACTAGAAAATCAACATAAAAGGTAGATCGATCCCATCATATGGCGAGTTTTAGCTACGCCGCACGTGCATCTCATATGGCCGAAGCCTACCAAGTATCGTCATCATAATTTTAGCGCCCATCATATGACCCAAAGGTCCAACATGTGACCCGAAGGTCTGGTACTGGTATTTGATCTGAAGGTCCTCATATGACCCGAAGGTCCATCATAGTGGCTCGAAAGCACACGAAAATCATCAAATATTTCAATTAAGGAGTTCGGAATTAACCAAAATAGCAAACACACATGTCCCATAACCACGAGTTTTACTAAATCCTTTAAATCTCTTCATCATTTATGAAAGTGCAAAATTGTGTATTCCAAAAATAACATTTCACATTCTCAAACGGACAAGTCCGGAATTAAGCGAATTAGTAAAAGAAAGGGGTCATAATCCTCGATTTTGCTAAAACGTTTAAATCGCTTCCTCATTCCTTTGAAAGCGCAAACTGCAAAACTTCTGAAAACAATTTCATTTATTTTATAAAAGTAATAATTTACATTCTCAAACGGAAAAGTCCGGAATTAAGCGAATCAGTAAAAGAAAGGGTTCATAGTCCTCGATTTTGCTGAATCGTTTAAATCGCTTCCTCATTCTTTTGAAAGCGTAAACTATATAAAAAAATTGGAAACAATTTTATTTTAAAACGATTTGCAAATCCGTGATAAAAACAGCAATATTAGTGACAATTTCGACAAGGAAATTGCACTTCTCGAAACACCGTAGAAACGGATCTCAAAATCAGCATTGCGGGATAACCGCTTGAAAATCCACTTTAAAATTTGACGGTCATTGAAGTCAAAGCGACAGTGATTTTTAAACGTCAAAATCTCATTAAAATAATTTGCATCAAAATATAACACCGGTGAATTTTCATTCATTAAAAATGTCAACAAAACACCGTGCTTCAAAGATTTAGCATTGGTGTAAAAATCCCGTTATAAAAATAACGGCAACAAAATACGTTTAGAACCAAACATCGGTTCAACGTAAAAATAATGCAGTTACGTGCAACATAAATTTGCACGTATACTGCAAAATGAACAGAGAAATCATTCGAATATATCTTCAATGAAAATAATTCAAAACAGCAAAAATCTCAACAAATTCACATAACTACAATCGCTTCGGATCCTCAATCGGATTCGAAATTTTCAAAGAAAACAAATTAGACATAGCTATGTAAACAACAAAGGAAATTTATTTCAATTTCATATTTTGATTTTTAAATCAAAAAGGATATCAGCTGTACTCAACGAAGACAGTCTCACTGTTTCCGATGCGCATTCTGATAAACAGAACACAAACCAATCAATCATCAAAACACAGTTTCACTTTTATTTTTAAATAAGGAAATTTAAAAATTTAATCATAATTTCAAAACTTTAGTTTTGACTCAAAGCACAAATAAAACATCGAATAATAGTTGTAACACATGTTCCTTCTAAGTTATGTTTTATATTATGTCCATAAACCTCGCTCTGATACCAACTGTGACACCCCACCTCTATGCTCACAATAACAAAGAGTATTAAAGGAAATACTGTCTGTTATTACGAAGAATAAGGATGGATAGGAGCGCCCATCCGTAGTTAGGCCTTACACTAGTATTGGTTATCTCGATAGGAGTGGTATATATTTTTATTTTTCATCTCTTATTTATTTACTCCCGTCGACATACCCAATTCCAGTATAAAACGAACTACGATGGTTCATAATAGTTTAGGACAATATATATAATAATAACACAGAGAACATAAATGCGGAACACAGATAAAACAAAAAGTCTCATATGTATAATAACTGATGTCAGTTACAATACATTTGACACAATACATATGATACAACTACAACAGTCAACTCAGGAAGTTATATATACAAGTACATTATCGACTAATATACATGAATACATATCAACCTATACTACAATACGACAACTCCAAAAGATATGAAAAGTCTTCATAGCTCAAACAGCCACCCAAAGCAAGATATCTACAACCTGAAATAACTCGGGTCTGACCCGAGTACTAAATTCAAAAGAAAATAATACACGGGTCAGTCTAATTCAAACTCAGTTATTAATGCACGGAAGCAATAATAAGTAAATAAAAATAGACGATAGTCATAATAAATATCGTTTATCCGATCCTTTAATAAGAAATCGGATAACGGCAAACATAACACGTAACGGTGTTAAACAACAAATCAGCAGATTCAAATTATTAACAAAGGTAAATGAACTGATTATCAATGAAAATAATTTAGAAAACATCAGAATTGCCTAAATGGCAATTAACAACAAAATCTAATTATTGAATAACAATTAGAAACTCATAATCTAAATATCAAATAGATAATTAGACAACACCAAAATGATCGAATCAAACCAAATCAAAATACAATTTAAAAATATTGAATTGAATAAACAAAACAATTCAAACAATTGAAATATCACAAAAGTCAATACTGTGTGGCTGCAGTACATGCACGCGTGCACTGCCTCGCAACTACAGTGATAAATAGGAATCAGCACAAGGTCAAATCCGAGCTACTAGCTGGATTCAACTCAAGTGCAAATGACCAAAACTCAAGAATCAAGTGTCAACTAGTTCAATATGAACATGACAGAGAAGAAAATGAAATGGCACTCAACATAGATGCATATGCCTAGGTCAAGTGGTGCACCAGTGATGCCAGTGGAATGAACAAGAGCAGTCCTACAAGAAGTTCTGAAACAAATGAAACCAGAGGCAACTGACAACAATTAATACAATATAAACCAGACTACATGAAATGCCTGGAGGCAATGCCCAAACAGCCGCAAGTAACTCAACCATTCACAATGCAGTAACTTACATACATGAATGAATGTATACGCAAAGCAATGAAAGCTAGAAACTCATCTCAAATGATCCAAATGGAACTGTAACAGCCGGAATGGCGACATGCAGTATGCAACTGTGAAATTGGATAAATGCAAGTATCAGACTCGAGCATAAAGGCACAGACTCGAGTGGAAGTGAATTAATTGACACAATTCAAAACCAACAACATGAACTGGACAGTGCACCAAAGATAAGGCAATAGAGCAAGGTCCAGCAAATAACATATATACAAGGCAGTGACAGCATAAGATGATGACCCGGCAACAACCTAAATGAAACAAAAATGCCAACTGACTCTAATGACTCTAGTATACAACTCAAAGCAATACTTAGTGTACAACATACAAGTTCATATGTACAACAAACACAAAGCTAATGAAGACTACAGACCAAACCAAGATATGTAGAGTCAAGGCAAATGATACCTGCACTCAATTACAACGCGGATGCGCAGTGTGTAAATGAAGACCACAAGTATGCAACTCGACTCACCGACTTAAGTACACAGGTGAACCAAACTGACCAACCAGGAAGTAAATTACCCATGTATGAGCAAATGTATATGGTACCTGATCCAACTTAATTGAAAGGCAACAGTAGTAACAAAGTGATCAATACTAATACTACTGGTTCAAGTAAAATCAAGACACGTCATCGCCAACAATGAAGTACTCCAACTAGACAGTGAACTGAAGTGAAGGCATGAACTGCAACTCAAAAGAGTAACCATAGTGTTCACATGCCCAAGGCAAAACAAAATAAGAAAACCAACATCAGTGAAAAAGTTTCAAACAAATTCACAGCATAACTCAGACTCAATAAGCTCAATATCCAACAAAAGCATAGCCTCGGAAATGAAGAACAAATGAATCAATATCAATGCAACACTATAGGCCGAGACAGTAACCAGAAATGCACAAACCAAAACTCGACCAAAAACTTAGACAAAGTATCAATGTCAAATGCACAACAAGTCAGGAACTCTTCAAACATCAATGCCACTGCCTCAATAAATACATCAGGCAAATGAACTCAACAGTGAATCGAAGTCAGTGAGAACCCTAACTCAAACTCAGAACTAAAAACAACCAAATGCCAACAATGACCAGACTCAAGTAAAGTTCAGGTCAGACCAAACTGTAACTAACAACAAAAACCCGAATTGAGTTCGCAAAGAAAAAGGCAGTCGAATTCAAAACACTATCACAAAACCAAAGCGAGCGAAGTCAAAGTATTCAAAAATTCAAAACCGTGGAAATCACAAAACCACGTGTATATATATAAAGTCGAATTAGATGTGAGTAATTAAAAATTACTCACCTTGCTTTCCAGAGCGCGCATCAAAGAATTGATCGAAGAAATTGACGTCGCCTCTTTAAATATTTTCAAAGCCCTAGTTTTTTTTCGAACGAACGAAAGACGAGCAGCCACCATTTATTTTAGGTTTAGGTTGAACGAATGAATGAAGGGTGAAAAGGTATCGGGTTATTAGCTTCAACATTTAACACAGCCCCCAAGCAAAAGGACGTGGGCCAAAATAAAGCCCGCTAACTCTTTAGCCAAATTTCAAAAAAAATTCAGCTGATTAAAAAAAAATCCATCAACACACAGCTATTAGCCGGCAAAAATAAATCGTCTAATGACGCTAATAAATTAGCATCAAAACCCCCGGTTGTTACAAAGTTTCTTTAGGGGGAGAGCGAAGGGCCGGTCGCGTGCGTTGACGGATGTCGATCGTTGGCGGAATTAGGTGGTCGGAGTTTGGATTCAGGTGCATGCATTCATGGACACTTGTGCACAGGAAGATAGAAGAAGAACTGGAGAGAAAAGTAAAGTGGAACGATTTGGGCCGAAAAATTTGGGCCTGTTAATTGAAGAGAAGAAGAAAGTGTAGAAGGGGGTGAGAAAGGGGTTGTATCGGGTCAGTTATAATTAAGGACGGGAATTTTTGTTTTGGGCCAGTAGCCTAATTTTGATTTAACCAAGTTTCAAATAAATTGTATGGTTTATATAATTTTAAAATAAGTTAATTATATGATTTTATTTCTCTGTGATTTCGAATGAAATTTTATATCGATTTGATTAAAAAGTTAATTAAGGTTATGGTTTACCTTTAATTTTAATTAGGGGCTTAATTTATTAACGAGTAAATAATCGATATGATTAATGAGAAGTTATTACTTAGGGTAATTAATTAAATGATTGGTTAAGGATAATTAATTAAAAGTGTTTACTGAAGAATAATTATTAAGACAAATAATTAAGGATCATTAATGTAAGTAATTTAAGGTTAATTATTGAATGTGAATGTTTATTTGATTAAAGAATTAATTTCAATAACTAACTAAAGGTTAATTAATGTAATTAATTATGGGTTAATGAGAGTAATTAAAGAATAGTTAATTACTCAATTAAATAAAAAGTAACAACTTAAATGTGATTAAGCATGGTATAATTAAACAATAAGAGTAATTAAAGGTTAATTACTTGTTGTATAATTAATTAATGTTAAATTAAAGGCTGATTAGTAATTTCATTTATTTATTAAATTGATTTGTTAATGTAGATAAGCTGGATTTAAAGGGAAATTATTTAATTTATTTGGAGATTAAATTAAATTAATTTTGGAAATAATCAATCTTATGAATCATTGAATGTTGTTAAATACTTGGAATTGAATGATATCTATGGTATGAAATGTTTGTGATATGGTATGTATCCGGATGGATAATGATAATGTGGTTTTATATCGATGATGAATTGCTATGGAAAAGTGGCATCGTGTATTTAAAGTTGAATTGTTTTTTTTCTTGGATAATTTGGGTTGAGATGGCATTAAACTCAAAGAGACTGGGGTCGGTATTAGTACATATCCGAAATCACTTCGGTTTGTGATCTATAAAATTTTATATAGATTTGATATGTGAAAACAATAGGCTGAAATGAAATGATTTAAGTGCATTGAACCATTTAATCTAAGTTGGTACTTAGAGATTGGTGTGTGAAACAAGTGGTCTATATAAGTTATATGCTTTTGTACTTCATGTTAGATGAGTTTACTCATGCTGGTTTCCAGCCTGACCCGGGTGTTACTTTGATGTAATGCTCGGGTCAGACCGAGTATTACAGATTTTCAGGTAAGGACGTTCTGGAGCCCAAGAGGTGAGTTGGAGGGCAGGAACGTATGGAGTGTTTCCCGCTGTGATATGCTATTGTATAACTTGGATATGTTGTTTCAAATTGTCCAGTGATTGGTGATAGTTGTAACTCTGATGTATAAAAATATAAGTGTAATGATTCAAATTCTTCTTTGTAAACTATTATTAGTGTGATATTATATTTTATCCGCTGCGAAAGTGAGATTCTGAGTTTGAGTTTTTTGTTTCTTCTTCTTTCTCTTTCTTCTTTCCACTAACTATCTGGAATTTTCGGGATCGAAATTTCCAGGTTGTTACATTTGGTATCAGAGCGAGGCTAAGTGAGAACCTTGGCTCTGGAGGGATACTCATTAAGGATAGGGTCAATAGTACCATAGAATGAGTTAAGTGTATAAATGAGAGAGCGTACTTGTTATTTTCTTATATAAAGATTTTAATTGAATATAAAATATATTTTGATATTTCTTTCTAACAAATAGTAAGGAAATTGGTTGTTAAATTATTGAATTAAATTAAGAAGTAATAGAAATACAACCAAATTGAAATTTAATAACGATAAGTTTGAAATAAATTCAAACTAAAATTTAAATCATGAATTTGGGAAAGAATTTCAGAATAAGATAATAATGAATTGGTTTTTAGAGATGGTAATCTTGGTTATTATCATAAATGGTTGTTGTATTTAATAATGAAATGTTTTAAGGAAGTAAACTTTAGGTAAGTATGGGTTATAAATTGAAATTGAAGTTGATCTAAATTGTGAAGTTTGAATCTTAAGATTTAAAACATTTGAAATTTGTTTCCAAATTATTAGAAGAAATAATAAATAATATTATTGAATGAGAAAGCTTGATGCAAACAAGAGTTGTTTAAAGATTTAAAGAAAAATTGTTTTGAATTAAAACCAAAGGTGGTTTAAATTTTAAAATTTGGCTTGTGAGCCAAGGAATAAATATGTATATGAGAGATATACATAATATCAAAGATGGTTTGAGATAAACTCTAAATATTGAGTTTTAAATTGGAAATGAGATGTGATACCCAAAAGCGATAAGTTTTTGAACTTATAAGTGGAAAAGAATTTTCAAATTTGAAATGGAAGTTCAAATTGGGTAAGGTTGACTGGATTAAGTAAATTAAGTTTAACCTGGGAAAAAGTTAAATAAGTTGGAATGATCAACCTGATTTGGAAATTTGAAGATGAAATTAGAATTTAACTTGGGAAGTTAAATTGTTGATTTGAATTAGGAAGTTCGAGTAATCTCAAAATGGGTTTGAGATCCGAAAATTGGAAATGGATGGATGTTTTAAAATAATTTGAATGATACCATCCTGTTATTATTAATAATCTTTAAGCTGAAAACTGGATTGGTTTCAAAATTTAAATTTGGGAATAAGTTTAAAAATTCAAATGGAAAATTTGAATTGGATTAAATTGAAACAATTTGAAATTGAAGTGGGTTCAATTTTAAACTAGTCCGAATTGATTTGAATAATTTGGAATTGTAATTAAAGTTGAATATTTTTAAATTGAAAAGAAATTTTAATTGAATTTGGAAGGAAATCAATAATAATTCAACTTGATTTGGAATGGAGTTTGAAATTGGGATTAATTCAAACTTGAGTTGAAATGAATTGAAATTGGAACTAGTTCAATGGAAATTTATTTGAATTAGTAGAATTTGAGATTATGGTTGAATAAAGTTAAATTTGGAAAGAAACTGAGGTTAATTCAACTTGAATTGGGGTTGAATCAATTTCAATGGAAATTGAAGTTATTTAAATTTGGAATTGGGTCAATTTAAATGGAAGTGGAAATTTAAATTGAATTGATGAGAATGGATATTGGGAAGTGAGCAGTTTTGACTCTGGACTATTTTTAATATAAATTGTTTTAATATAAACCTATTTTTCCAAGCTATTCATTAAATATACAACCTTTCTTTTAAAATCCAAACTATCTCATACTTGTTTTACAATTATTTTTGAAATTGTCTAAGAATTTTTCAACTGTTTTATAAACTAATTACTATATTTCAACTATTTTACAAAACTAATTACTATCTTACTATTATTTTGCAATTATTTAAAATTTATATAATTATTTTAACCATTTTCTAAATATTTTACACCTATTTTACAATAGTAATTATTTTCCAACTACTTATCTATTTTTAAATTTTTTTCAAGCTATTTTCTAAATAAACTGGTCGGAGTTCAAACTGTTATTGGTTAAATACCCAATCGAGTTAAGAACAGAGATGATAATCCAAATGGATTGAAGCAATTGTGAGTAAGTGAATGAAAATCAAAGTGAATGTGAATAGAAATGGAACTGATTTGGCTAATAACCAATAAAGATAAATACGTAGGGTGTACGTATGTTATTCTATTCGCATAATGATTTGATCCACATTCGAGCACAGAATTTCGAGATAGTATGTCGATCCGAGTTGGAATTTTTCACTCGATTTTCGACGGCGAACCTGGATATGGATTGTTGATTGGTTCTGGATATTCTCTATCATAGTTATGACTATGCAAGGAGAATGATAGTTTCTGATCAAGAAACCAGATCTGTGTCCGCACTAGGAAGTCGGGTGGACGATACTAGTTCGGAAGTGAAATTGTGTGGTCGAGTGAGCGATCAGATTTGTATAGCGTACGGATGATATGTGTACATCGTACGGATTTGAATGAAAATAATATTGAAAAGAGTGATCAAATTTGAATATTTGATTTTGAGTAAACAAAGTTAAATATCTTTGTTTTATAAAATGAAACTCCCCTTGTTGAATCTTTTGCCAGAAGAAAAGGGTTTTTGAAAATGTTTGAAGTATAAAAGGAGTTTTGTACAAGTTTGAAATGATCCAAAGTTTTAAAAAAATTTATATATATCTGTATATATAAAGGATCTTATGAGGATTTTAGAAAAGGTTTTGGGAACCTTTGGATTTGGAAAGGCTTTTGATTTTTGGGTAAAATCAATATGAGAATTTGGAAAGCCTAGTTTGAGAATTATCGATTTTGGAATAATCGATTTTGTGTAAAGGAGCTCTGTATGAGATCATACTAGGTGTATGATTTGAAGATACTATATGTGTATAGTATAAAATGTTTTGATGATGGCTCTGGGGAAAAAGGCGCTCCCTTGAAATGAACTTCTTAGGAGTGCCACCGGGTGGTGCTGCCTTAAGCCCCAAGGGGGGGTTCTAAAGTTGATCCTATGAGGAGTTTGGACAAAACTAGTTCCTGGGGATTATGAGTAGAGTATACCATAGCAAAAGTCGTGTGTGCCGCTGAGAGCCAACAGTCTGCGTTTGATTTTATATCGGTAGACTGCGACCTATGGTAACATAGCGAAAGTCGTGTGTGCCGCTGAGAGCCAACAGTCTGCGTTTGATTTTATATCGGTAGACTGCGACCTATGTAGGAGCGGAGAAGTTTCATTTTGACAGCTAAAATCAGAGGCCACGGAGATCCTGCAGTTACATGGACTTTTGCTGCGATGGCAACGCAACCCTGGAATGTAATTGCAATCTGTCGTGGGATCCATGGCGTAATCGAGAGGCCGCGAAGAGCCTGCAGTTACATGGACTTTTGCTGCGATGGCAACATAACCCTGGAATGTAACTACGACCATGGATAGGGGTGATGATTTCCAGAGCATTCTCACCAAAGATATTTCCTCGATTTCAAAATGCTTTCAATATTTTCAATAAAATTATTTTTCAAGTATTTTCACTGCGTGTTGAAAACGGGTCTGCTAAGTACTTATAGATTTTCAGTCGTACACCTGACCAACGTATGACCGAATTTCTGTGAGAACAAGGATGGACTGGTTAAAACATTGAGTTATAAAAAGTATTTTCATAAAAACTATTTTATAATATTATATAGATTTTCAAAGTGTTTAACTGGTTTCAAGCATTGTAATAAATTCTGGCTTCGTTCCTTTTCGAGGACGAAAAGATTCAAGGGGGGAGGAATGTGATATCCCAGATTTTTTGGACATCTGTAATTGATAAAATAATTGGGTTAATTAATTGAAATACTGATTTATAAATTAAACAAATAAATCTGATAAAAACTATTTACACCTCGATTTGTATAGACGAATTTGAACTATAATAAATACTAAGTTTTAAATATTTGGATAAATATTCATTTAATAATCTCCTGATATAATTATAGAAATTTGATAATATTTGTTTAATGATCTTCGTAATTATTTTGGCAGAATTTATCTTTTACAGATAAATATATTTCTATTTTAATGTATATTAGTAATTGGCAAATAAAAGTTTGGATTTGAAATCCATACATCTTAAAAAATATAATAATAAATTTTGATTATAAATCAAATCTTTTTATTACTCTTATTTAAATTTAAACCTAAGCATAAAATTATATTTTTAAACAACCAACGTTTATCTCAAAGAAATTCATGTGCATTTAGATAAGTATTTATAATTAGTAAATTAAGATGAAAGAAAAAAAAGGATTTTTATTAACTTTAAAATAAATAAGAATTACTTAAATGACATGTGAAAAAAAAAAATAGAGACATTGTAACATGTGTAACTAATAAACAACTCTTTATGAAAAATGTTGAAATGTTAAACATGTGTAATTTTTTATTTTCTTCCTTTTTAAAATAAATCACATTATTACCTACACAAATACATTGTTTTCACCTTCATCTTCTTTTTTCTATTCTCTCCAACTCAAGGCTAAGAAACAATACCCTGTAAAATTCACCCAAACAATCTGAAAATTCATCCACCTCTAAAACCAGAATCAAATTCAAAAGGGCTGTAATTCATTTTCTTAAATCAAAAGATCAAAAGCCTGTAGATGTTTTTCAATCAAACTGTAAACGTTTTCAATCAAAAAAAAGTACGAAATCCTGAAGGAAATCAAGTTCAGGAAAGTGAATCAAAGCAACTTCAGTCAGTTTTGGAAGCTGATTATTTCAACATCATGTTCCAGTAAAGCAAGCTTTCAAATTTTTCCTTCAGCATTTCCGGATTTCAAGATATAAGCTCTAGAACAGGTGAGTATCTGCTCTTTAACATCCCAAATTTTCCATTATCTTGATCTATATGTAGTGATTATTGAAGTTTAGATGTAAGAATTTGCTTGCATGCACGTGTATATCTGAAAATGATGTATGCATGTTTAGAAACAAGGATATTCTCTCTGTTTAAACCAAATATTGTGAGTAAATATATCTACACCTTCCTGATTATATGGTGCTAGTGATTCGTTGATGGTAGTTTTGTTTAAAATGGCTTGAATGGATGTATAAATGTTTTGTGTGTTACATATATATATAGGTTGAATGGCTGAATATATTAGAAATAATGTCTCTAATATCTGTTTAAACCATTTTTAGTAAATAAACTGTTTTCAAAATCTAATGAATTTTTTTTATGATGTTAAGTATAGTTAAATTAAGGACTTTCAGTTTATCAAGAAGTATATGCCTATATATCAGTGTGGATACCTGTATATAACTTCCTTCCTCTGTTTTTTTGTCTTGGCTGTTAGTATCAAATTCAAAATTATACCAAGACATCTATTAAGTTTCAAACTTCTCTATCTAACATTTTATTAAGTGAGTAATCAGAGCTTTTAATTTGTTTTAGATTTTGTCGCATATAGTAAAACTCGAGGTGAACTAGTGATAATGGTGTGCATGATTATTTATATGATTACATGAATATATATGGGTACAGTGGAATGCAGGTTTGTATACAGATAGTTACTCTGTCTTATTTCATTCTTTTTTTAAAAAAAATCAATATTTCCTTCCCTAATTCTTTTTAGATTTAGAGGTATTAACCAAAATTGTCTGTAATGACAAGATACATGTTCTAAAAATTGTTCCAATTAATATACATAGCATTTACTTCGAAAAGAATAAGTTTACAGTAAAAGCAAGATAATGCAAGAATTTCGATCATTATAGTTTTGTGTTTCACCTATATGGTTAAATTCGATTTGGAAAATTGGGGGTTTTGGTCGGAGTTTTGTAATTTATAGGTTAAAATTTGAGGGGATATTGTATGTTGAACGGAATTGGGTGAAAGGCCAAATTTCGATGGGCCGAAGGATTTCGTGGCATACAGTTTGGCGTGGAGGAGCTTTAAGTCATGGTGCATCAGAGAAAATTAGCTCGAGAAGTTATAGAAGAACATGGAGTCGGGTTGAGGTCAATCTATGGTTTAAGGGTTGATTGGGGTGGAGTTTGGTCTCTAGGCAACTGCGAAGCGGAGGGAAGAAAAGAGGAATGTGGTCCTAGGTAAGAAGGAGAAGTGTAGAATGGCGAGTTGATTGGGAAGTTTTGGTGGGAGATGGACCACGGTGGTGGTTCGTCATGGAGGTTGAAGTTAACTGTCTGTTCGTTGTTTTGATTCAGGTGGGAAGAAAGCGTGATTTTTCGAACGCGGCCTGGGTTTCAAGTTTCTTTAGGGGGAGAGCGAAGGGACGGTCGCGTGCGTTTAGGGACGTCGATCATTAGCGAAATTAGGTGGTCGGAGTTTGGATTCAGGTGCACGTATTCATGCACACTCGTGCACAGGAAGATGGAAGAAGAACTGGAGAGAAAAGTAAAAAGGAAGGATTTGGGCCGAAGAATTTGGGCCTATTAAATGAAGAGAAGAAGAAAGTGTAGAAAGGGGTGAGAAAGGGGTTGTATCGGGTCAGTTAGAATTAAGGACGGGAATTTTTGTTTTGGGCCAGTAGCCTAACTTTGATTTAACCAAGTTTCGAGTAAATTGTATGGTTTATATAATTTTAAAATAAGTTAATTATATGATTTTATTCCCATATGATTTCGAATGAAATTTTATATCTAAAAAGTTAATTAAGGTTATGGTTTACCTTTAATTTTAATTAGGGGCTTAATTTATTAATGAGTAAATAAACAATATGATTAATGAGAAGTTATTACTTAGGGTAATTAATTAAATGATTGGTTAAGGATAATTAATTAAAAGTGTTTACTGAAGAATAATTATTAAGACAAATAATTAAGGATCATTAATGTAAGTAATTTAAGGTTAATTATTGAATGTGAATGTTTATTTGATTAAAGAATTAATTTCAATAATTAATTAAAGGTTAATTAATGTAATTAATTAAGGGTTAATGAGAGTAATTAAAGAATAGTTAATTACTCAATTAAATAAAAAGTAACAACTTAAATGTGATTAAGCATGGTATAATTAAACAATAAGAGTAATTAAAGGTTAATTACTCTTATTGTATAATTAATTAATGTTAAATTAAAGGCTGATTAGTAATTTCATTTATTTATTAAATTGATTTGTTAATGTAGATAAGCTGGATTTAAAGGTAATTAATTTAATTTATTTGGAGATTAAATTAAATTAATTTTGGAAATAATCAATCTTATAAATGATTGAATGTTGTCAAATACTTGGAATTGAATGATATCGATGGTATGAAATGTTTGTGATATGGTATGTATCCGAATGGATAATGATAATGTGGTTTTATATCGATGATGAATTCCTATGGAAAAGTGGCATCGTATATTTAAAGTTGATGTAACATCCCAAAATTATCAATTAAAATAAATAATATATATTTAAACTCTTGGGGTTTAATTTGAGAATAAATTTTAAAAAAAATCTAAAACAAATAAAATAAGAGAAAATAATATATGAAATAAATTCCAAATTTATTTTTGGGTTTAAAATATTGAGATAATAAATGTTTGTAAAGGTCATTTGGATTTAAAATCTTATACATATGAACATTTCGTACATTAGTAAAATTTGATACACATTGGAATTTAATTTAAATTTGTTAAAAGATAAATGTTTATATTTCAAGTTTAAAATCTAAGTCTGAATTTGAATTTGGAATGAATGTTTTAAAATTAAGTAGCATTTAAAATCATTAAGGAATAAGTATACAATGGTCAAAACAACTTTTCTTTTGACATTGTACATATGCATATATATACAAATGAATAAAATATATACATGTATGGGTTTATAAAAGTATATATAATATAGAAAATAAAATTTATAAAGTTTCCATTGCTTTGTAAACAACAAAGGCCGAAACGTACATTCACAATAAAGTTAAATGATTAACAAAATCTAGTGCTTAAGATATTTCCTTACAAATGGCATAAACCATCATCTCTTTAATAAAATATTCAAATAAAAAATTCAGAAAACTCTTCACCTTCCAAATTTAAATTTTAAATCCCCTAACACCTGATGTTTAGTAATCAAAAGATCTTTGAAATTTCTACTTCAACATTCAAGAAGAAAAGTTCAGAAAAAGGAAAAATAAAAGAGGAAAAAAAGAAACCGTCTTCTTCAATTTCAAAGTAAAATCTGAAGTGTTTCAAACAATATTGTGATACTTTCAGGTAAGTTTTGTTTTAAAGTTTATGGTTTATGAAATTTTGATTTTTCAATCAAGTTTCAACAATCAATTCAAACTTAAACTGCAGATTTGTAAAGGGGAAGCTTCTGGTTTTAAGGCAGTGCAGTTTTTCTTTCTGGAAATAAAATTTAAAAAGGCAAGTAATTTTTATTTATTTATTTTGAATTTGAAGTTGTAATTCCTGATGAAGCAAGAGTTTAATACAACAATATCTAATTTTATTACAGGAAGAATCAAGGATTAGCTTTAATCTATTTATTTTTTGGTTTCAAGTTTTGGAAAAAAGGTTTTCGCTGCTATAAATCTTAAATGTAAGTACAATGGAAACCCCTGTTATTGATAATTTAAATGCATGAATACAAAAAATAATCATAGATCTGTACCCATCAATTTCAGATCTAAAACCCCAAGAGAATTAAAGTAGAAAAGAAGGGAAGTTGCAGGCCTCACCTCTCTGTTTGAATCTGTCAGTAAACTCTGGAAAAACAGGTGAGTAAACTCTGTTTTCTTTTCATCGCAGTTGCTTTTTGTATGTCTGGGTGATGTAGGAAACTTAAACTTTGTTTGTATGCAAGAGATTTGGATGTATGGTTGAATGCTTGGCTTGTTATGTTGATCTTGCAAAAATATTAGCCACTGTTTTAGTTTCAGGAAAAAAAATTATAAACAAAAAAGTGAAAACCTGTAAAATCCACTTTCTTTTTCCCCCCTGTCTCTATTTGATTTGAATGATTAACTAAGGTTAGCCATGCATTTTTGTTTCAGTAAACAAGATGGATTTTGTTCAAACTTGCACTAATTTTATTTTTTTTTGAAATAAATCAAAGCAAAGTAGTTTACCTGGAAGCTGTGAAACTCAATTTCATATAGCCTTCTTTTTGCAAGAATAAAACATATCAAAATCCCATTCAATCTTTCTCTTCCTTATTCCTTCTGAAAATGAATTGTAATAAGTTGAAGTTGTGTTTGGACTTGCACCATGATTCAGAAACAAATTAAAACAGGTTGTAGTCTTACTGGAAACTTTGGGAAAAAAAAAGAAATTTGTTGTCAAGCTTAAACTCTGGTTACAGAATGAAACACATCCAAATACAATATTCTTTTTCCCTCCTTACTCCTGAAACATGTTAGAAATTTAGATAAAATGATTGTTTAAACTTGTATTTCATCTAAACAATTAATTAAAGCAAATAAAAACAGGTTTTATCTTCACTGGAAGATGTAAACACAGTCACAACTCAAAATAGGTGAAAATTCGAACCTCATGAATTTGAATTCTAGTTACACCAATTGAATCACTACTTAGAATGATGATTTTTGAAATAAAAATTTGAATTTTTCATTGAGTCTTTATCGAGATTTTTGGGTTGATCAGAAAAATGCCTTTTTGTCAAACTCTGATGATCCCAACGATGGTGGGCCTCGAGTTCGTCGCCACGGCTAGATTTAGGGTTCAGCAACACCAGAAAAATGCAGTTTGATTTTTCAAAAACCCAGATTTTGAATTCGAGTTTGTTTTAGGGTTTAAGAACCATTTTCATTCACGTTCGAAAACGTCGATTCTGCGCCGTCCTCAGATGATCGGATATCGTGTCGATGGAGCCAATCGAAGCGTGGAACGATGTAGGAGCTTCGGTCCAAATATCACGGCCGCTGTCGGTTAGAGGAGGCGGCGCGAGGCGAATACGTGTCGGCGTGCCTGATGCTTTTTTTTTGGGTTCTGTTGCTTGATTTTGATTTGAGGGGAGATGGGGCGCTGCGATGGATGGAGATGGTTGCTGGGTTGGGGGTTGACGTGAGGCGATGTTCGTCAGTGGTTGGAATCGCCTCCGGTGCCGGTGCACGTGCACGTGGCTATGGGGTGTGTCAGTGTGATGGGTTAGAAAGGACCGAGGAGTAACTCGAAGAGCAGCAAGGGGAAATCGCGTGGAAACTCGAAGAGAGACTCGAGTGGCTTTAGCGTTTGTCGTGTCGTTTTTAAACCTTAAACAAATTTCGAAAAAAAAAATGAAGCACGGGTCATTTTGGTGGAAAACCCGAAGTTAAGGGGTGTTTGTCTCAGGGTAAACCCGAAGTAAGCCTCGGGCGAATGTAAAACAGCAACAAGCCCAGTTTTCAACCCAATTTTGAACATAAGTTGAATTTATTTCTGAATAAACTAATGATATTTGTAAATAGGATATGGAACAAATGGTAATTAGAATTCATGAAATCCAAGAATATTTTAAAATTAATAAAAGTTTGTTTAAAAGTTAGCTTAATGACAAATTCAAAAGTAAAAAAAATATCCAAATGTAACTTTAAAAACAAATTTATCTTGAAACCGTAATTAACAATTAATGTTTTATAATGATTTTATAAACAAATAATTTATTTAAAGAATAGCCAATGAATAAAGGTAATTAAACTTAATTAGTTAACCACCAAAAAAATTAATAAATTAAAACAATAACTAAAGAATAATCAACTAATTAAGCCAATCAAATTAAATCAATAAAAATTAAATTAACATTAATTTAAAATGTTTAATAAAGACAATTATATGGCTAATTCACTTTAATCACAATCACTTGAATTAACGATGATTGACCATCATCAAATATTCTATATTGGATTGATATTTTTGTTGTGATGCTGTGATTGCTTTGTGATGAACTGTGATTTGTGAATTGTTTCCCATATGTTTGTGTAACCCCTTTTGCCCGTAAAACGGCATTTAAACTTCGATGCGACAGGAAGTCGGAGTTCAGTTTGTATTTGAAACCCACATCGAACCTTGAATAAGAATCTTTGTGATTGATACACCCACATGTTTTAAATTTGAGTACTCACTATTCGGATTAGCCGGGAGAGGACCTTTGTGTCATATAACCCATTTCGAATAGTGATTCGACGAATGGATTGCATTTGAAGACCGGCGGTGAAGACCGGGTGTCTTCGAAAACGATAGGATAACCTATCGATTGTCTCTACACCGAGTTGCTCCGGTATAGGGATTCCCTAAGTGATGGGGAGTCCGATCGGGATTGTGGACGCTCGGATTTGCAACGGCTTCTTCCTTTATTAGACGAAGTGCCTTCGGTTCTGTTCGAACCCGGAACAGACTTGTATGGTCGTGTGTCTGACACTACACTTTGAGATATAAAGCCGATTTCTTTCAAATACATATCTGTTGGTGGCGGAGAATTTATTCTCTTAGCTTAACACCCTTCTCTGAGACGTACGAGCTCAGAGGTTATGTAGTTGAAGGTTATCGGCGATATACTCCCATTTCGGTAGTGTGGCATGCCAAGTGCTGCTGTATAGTGATAATCATTTGTTGATCATTTGTGATCAAAGCATGGCTTTCATGTAAAGCGTAGCTTTGTGGACGAGACCTCATCGGACCTCACACCTTGGAAATGGTCAAAACAGGAAAGATGCGGCAAGGTTATGTGGGTCGCGCCCTTTAGGGTATGTCATTTCCTTCTGGAAAAAGGTAGTATCATGGTATGGAGTCCAGATACTTACCTATGTGGTTGCTTCAATCTCATTATTCTGTGTGGTTGTTGCTTTATGATGGAGGGCCCTCGGATAAAGGTCCCAAAGGACCGGGGAGTGGCATACTCGAGTAGTAGTTACCTAGTTACAGAGGTAACCCGGCCTTGTGTTGGCAGAGAGCCGGGTAGGTTCTCGGGACGTCCCGCCAGAGGCGTACCCATGTGGCATAGGAAGTTCCTTAGCCTGACCATTTGTTGGAAAACCAATTCCCAATACGAACCCCGTATGGTTTTAGTTGTATAACCTGCCAGGGAATGTGGCGGCAACCTGCTATTGAACATGGTAGCTATAGTAAGCATACGACGAAATGTCGTATGTTCGCTAGGGTTGATATTATATTTTCGAAATGGCCTTCTACACTATGCACTAGTAATAATATCAAAGAATTTTCCCGTATCAAGCATATTTGACTATCATAAGAAGAAATCTCCTCCAATTCTGCGATTGCATTGTGTGTGTGGCGGGAGGTCTTATGGTAGTTTCCTTTTCCAAAAGCATACCGGTTTTTCTTGTATGAATCTATTTTATTTGAAAGCAATTATCTTTGTTTACTCGTACTAGTCCCATGACTGACCCGGAGTTTATTGTTTCCTTTCTAAACTCTGGGTGCCCACCATTTCTACACGGGCAGCCTAGTAGCAGGTTTTCTGTATTTGGCTCTAGCTACATTTTGGAGTATTTTGGTTTGAAGATTTTTTGTTTTTGGAAGCTCATACCTTAGAGACATTTTGGAAGCTTTTGGATCTCGAGGTACTTAGTTTGGCGTTCACTATCATTCTCTATCCTTTTGAAGACTTTTGGCATATGATATCTAGTTGTTCTATTATGTCATTCTATTTGGAGATGTTATTCATGTATTATGTACTCTGATGTTGTAACAGATATTATTATGATGTTGTATCTGTGATATGATGCATGATATTCATTTTATTTCCGCTGCTTTATATTCATCTAATGTTGTTATAAGCTCCATCCGACTGGAGTTCGATGTTTGAATCATTGACAGTCGAATACAAGTGAGGTATTTGATGTCAATTTTCGAACATGGAATTCCGGGTCATGACATGTGGTATCAAAGCTAAAGGTTGAGTAAGAACTTTAGCTACGGAGTATAACACATTAGATGGCTCATTAGAGATAGGGTGAAGTATACCCTAGAATTAGTATAATCGATCAACACCTCAAAAAATTTCTTAGTCTATTTCCTTTAATTGCTGATATTTCTTAAGGTATCTCGTCCAAATATCTAAGCCAATTTTCTTACTAATTACAGATAGTAAGGATGAGCGGCCGAAGAGGTAGAGTTGCGGGGCGAGGAAATGCCACAGCACCTAGCCAAGTTCCCCCTACCACCGAGGCAGCTTTACCTATTCAGAATCAGCCGAATCTGGCTGACTTATATAAAAACTTCTCAAGGCTTGGGGTAAGCCATTCACCGGCAAAGAGACGATTGTTGAGGCCCAGGCATGGATTAGATCTTGTGAGAAAATCTTTAAGGGGCTTAAGCTGCAAGATGATCAGATGCTTCTCATAGCTACTTAGCAACTTCAGGATGAAGCTTCAGCATGGTGGGAGACAGTCACTATTGATGAGCCTGAGGATGAATTTACTTGGGGCAGATTCAAAGAAGTATTTGAGAAGCGTTGTATGCCATCAGCTGGGATTTCTCGTATGTACCAGGAGTTCATGGATTTAAAGCAAGGAAGTTTGTCATTTGAGGAGTATCTCAACAAATTCAATGAATTGTCTTGCTTTGGTCCAGAATTAGTGAACACACCTTTGAAGAAGAATGAGAGATTCATTCATGGGATGAATAAAAATTTCCACGAAAGGATGACTGGCCACGTCAAAGAATCCTTCTCAGATTTGGTTGATATGGGATACCGTTATGCTACACTAGACATGCAAGAAGCACCAAGGGAGAAAGGAAACTCAAGCAATCAGAATTGGAAGAAGAGGAAATTCGGAGGCAAGAAACCATGGCAAGGCAAGGAGAGAAAGAAGAGCAATCAAGGGAGCACAACAGAGAATGTCACTTGCTATAATTGCTTGGAGAAAGGACACTATTCTAACAGCTGCAAGAAGCCAAAGAGAGATCTATCCGCTCAAGCAAAGCCCAGAAAGTGCTATTATTGTCAGAAGGTGGGACATGAAGTAAAAGACTGCCCAACTATGAAGCAAGCCCAGACAGCTAAAGTGTACTCAGTCAAAGACAAGCCTACATCTTCCAAAACAGAAAAGGGAAAGGGAGTTCTGGAAGGTAATCTTACCATTTATGATAGCAATGTTAGAGTTCTTTTTGATACTGGTGCTACACACAGTTTTATCTCTCAACAAGCTATTAATGAATTGAATATTGAACCTGATTTTGTTGATGAGCCTATATGCGTAAGGAATCCAGTTGGAGGTCCCGCAAACCTCTGTCTTCGATGTAGAGATGTTCCTATCTCATATTCTTGCCATCAATTCCCTATTAGTCCTTTTGTTCTAGACTTCAACGAGTTTTAAGTCTTACTCGGAATGGATTGGCTAGCAAAATATGAAGCCAAATTGGATTGCAATAATTGGTTGATTTCAATCAAAACCGAATTTGGGGATTTCATCGAAATTTCTTGTGAGGACCCTAGTCCTAAAAGGGAAGGGTTGATGTATAATTTGGGTTATCTGAACCCAGCTTGGAGTCCATTCCTATTGTTAGAGATTTTCCAGATGTATTTGAAGAAGTGAAATCTCTACCTCCTCACCGAGAAATAGAATTCACAATCGACCTTGTGCCTAATGCTTGTCCTGTCGTTCATGCAAGTCGCAGGATGGCACCTAGGGAAAGGGTTGAATTAGTCGAGCAAACTAGAGATTTACTAGAAAAAGGGTTGATTCGACCCAGTGTTTCTGAATGGGGCTCAGCCGTCGTATTTGTTGCTAAGTCAGACTAATCTTTGAGGTTATGTGTTGATTACCGCGATCTCAATAAGCAGACTCTCAAGAATAAATTTCCACTGCCCAGAATTGATGATTTATTTGATCAGTTGCACGGCGCTTGTTTCTTTTCGAAGATGGATCTAGCCCAAGGATTCCATCAATTGCGAATCGCCGAAGACTGTATTCATTTGACAGCTTTTAGGGGTCCCAATATGTTTTATGAATGGTTAGTCATGCCTTTCAGGCTAACCAATGCCCCAGCATACTTTGTGGACCTTATGACTCGTGTGTTTCGGGATGTATTGAATAAATTTGTGCTCGTATTCATTGATGATATTTTGGTCTATTCCAAGACCGAAGAGGAGCATGCCGAACACCTTAGAATCGTCTTGGAAATATTAAGGAGAAACATTCTATATGCTAAATTTTCCAAATGCCCCTTTTGGGTCAAAGAAGTCAAATTTCTTGGCCGTATTGTTAATGAAGGAGGGATTTCTGTTGATCCTAGCAAAATTTCCGCCATTCTTGATTGGAGAAGACCTACTACCCCAAAGGAAGTTCGAAGCTTTATGGGCCTAGCAGGTTATTATCGGAAGTTTGTGCAGGAATTTTTGAAGTTAGCTAGTCCTTTGACCAAGCTAACAATGAAGAATGCAAAGTTTATTTGGACTCCAAAATGTGAAGAAGCTTTTGAAGAGTTGAAGAAGAGATTAACCACCGCTCATGTTCTTGCTATTATCAACGGGAATCAGGGTTTATCCATTTATACTGATGCTTGCGGTGAAGGCTTGGGTGCAGTATTGATGCAAAACGGGAAGGTGATTGCCTACGCGAGTAGACAATTACGTCCTCATGAAAGAAACTATCCGACCCATGATTTGGAGCTTCTAGCTGTTATCTTCGCTTTAAAAATATGGCGACATTATCTTCTGGGTAAGAATCTTTTCAGCTTTCTTAACAATCTACGAATTTAATTTAATTCAACTTAACAAATATACTTATCAAATTCTCTTTATTTCTAGGTGAAAAATTTGAATTATTCACCGACCATAAATCCTTGAAATATCTCTTCACCCAGAAAGATTTGAATCTGCGACAACAACGTTGGCTGGAATTTCTGGCATCTTATGACCTAGACATTCAATATACGCCCGGAAAAGCCAATGTGGTTGCCGATGCTTTAAGTAGGAGGCACGATGTTCTTGCATATCTTGTTGTTACTCCTACTCTCCTTGAAAAGATCGCCAGCAAGCAAAAAGAAGGCCCGTTCCTTCATGGAATTTGTAAAAGAATCCATCAAGGTGAAGATTCCAGTTTTGAAATTGATGGTAATGAAGTTATAAAGATGAAAGGCAGAATCTGTGTCCCCGACATTCCAGATTTGAAACGAGAAGTGTTAGATGAATGTCACAAATCAAAATTCAGCATCCATCCAGGAGTCAACAAGATGTATAGAGATATCAAAAGAACTTTCTGGTGGAAGACGATGAAGAGAGATATATCTATTTATGTGAGTCGTTGTGCTACTTGCCAACAAGTCAAGAGCGACCAAAAGAAGATGGCGGGTTTTCTTCAGCCTTTAGAGGTGCCCAAGTGGAAATGGGACCAAGTGTCGGTGGATTTCATAGATGGTTTGCCTCGCACTCGAAAGGGCAATGAAGCGATTTGGGTCATTGTGGATTGTTTGACTAAGTCAGCCCACTTCTTGCCAGTAAAAGCTACCTGCATGGCTGCAAGTCTAGCTAATTTGTATGTAAAAGAAATTGTTCGTCTCCATGGCATTCCTAGTGGCATAGTGAGTGATTGTGACCCGATATTCACTAGTAGATTTTGGGAGGCGTTTCAAGATGCATTGGAACTAAGCTGCATTTCAATACTGGTTATCACCCACAGTCTGATGGGCAGACAGAAAGGATCAATCGAATCTTGGAGGACCTATTGCGAGCTTGTATACTTGATTTTGGTGGTTCTTGGGAGGACCATTTGCATCTGGTCGAGTTCTCCTATAACAAGAGTTATTAGGCCAGTATCGAGATGGCTCCCTTTGAGGCTTTATATGGTCGACCGTGTCGATCACCGGCATGCTGGATTGAGGCAGGTGATAGACTCATTCTTGGACCGGACATGATTAAAGAAGCCACCGAGAAAGTTGATTTTATTCGAAAGAAATTGAAGACAGCTCAGAGTCGTCAAAAGAGCTATTATGATCGTAGAAGACGGGATTTGGAATTCCAGGTTGGAGACTCTGTTTTTCTTAAAGTATCTCCTATGAGAGGTGTATTGAGATTTGGGAAGACCGGCAAGCTAGCACCCGATATATTGGTCCCTTTCCTATTCCGGAGAGGATTGGTTCTCTAGCCTATCGTGTGCAGTTGCCTAGCTGGTTATCGGGTGTGCATGATGTATTCCACATTTCTAGCCTTCGGAAGTATGTGCACGATCCGGATTGTATCATTGAAGAAGCTTCCCAACAAGATCTCGACATCACTCCCAATCTAACCGTTAAAAGAGAACCGATAAAGATTGTGGATCGTGAGGAGAAGCAATTAAGGAACAAAGTTGTAAAGCTTGTTAAAGTTCAGTGGAGTGGCGATCCAAAGGACTGCACTTGGGAAACTGAAGATAATATGCAGAAATCCTATCCCAATTGCAGAGTGGATATCTCGGCTTAGCCGGTAAGCCATTTCCTTATTCTTTTTGAATCTTATATTCTTTGTCTTTTTTTTTCTCTCTTTCAATTTCGAGGACGAAATTTTCTTAAGGAGGGGGTATTTGTAACATCCTAAAATTATCAATTAAAATAAATAATATATATTTAAACTCTTGGGGTTTAATTTGAGAATAAATTTTAAAAAAAAATCTAAAACAAATAAAATAAGAGAAAATAATATATGAAATAAATTACAAATTTATTTTTGGGTTTAAAATATTGAGATAATAAATGTTTGTAAAGGTCATTGGGATTTAAAATCTTATACATATGAACATTTCGTACATTAGTAAAATTTGATACACATTGGAATTTAATTAAATTTGTTAAAAGATAAATGTTTATATTTCAAGTTTAAAATCTAAGTCTAAATTGGAATTTGGAATAAATGTTTTAAAATTAAGTAGCATTTAAAATCATTAAGGAATAAGTATACAACGGTCAAAACAACTTTTCTTTTGACATTGCACATATGCGTATATATACAAATGAATAAAAATATATACATGTATGGGTTTATAAAAGTATATATAATATAGAAAATAAAATTTATAAAGTTTCCATTGCTTTGTAAACAACAAAGGCTGAAACATACATTCACAATAAAGTTGAATGATTAACAAAATCTAGTGCTTAAGATATTTCCTTACAAATGGCACAAACCATCATCTCTTTAATAAAATATTCAAATAAAAAATTCAGGAAAACTCTTCAC
Source organism: Allium cepa (assembly GCA_030765085.1). Lineage (NCBI taxonomy): Eukaryota > Viridiplantae > Streptophyta > Magnoliopsida > Asparagales > Amaryllidaceae > Allium > Allium cepa. The sequence goes on along the minus strand of CM060944.1, from coordinate 496,098,860 downwards.
CATTCAAATTTGAATTTTTAAATCCCCTAACACCTGATGTTCAGTAGTCAAAAGATCTTTGAAATTTCTACTTCAACATTCAAGAAGAAAAGTTCAGAAAAAGGAAAAATAAAAGAGGAAAAAAAGAAACTGTCTTCTTCAATTTCAAAGTAAAATCTGAAGTGCTTCAAACAGTATTGTGATACTTTCAGGTAAGTTTTGTTTTAAAGTTTATGGTTTATGAAATTTTGATTTTTTAATCAAGTTTCAACAATCAATTCAAACTTAAACTGCAGATTTGTAAAGGGGAAGCTTCTGGTTTTAAGGCAGTGCAGTTTTTCTTTCTGGAAATAAAATTTAAAAAGGCAAGTAACTTTTATTTATTTATTTTGAATTTGAAGTTGTAATTCCTGATGAAGCAAGAGTCTAATACAACAATATCTAATTTTATTACAGGAAGAATCAAGGATTAGCTTTAATCTATTTATTTCTGGTATCAAGTTTCGGAAAAAAGGTTTTCGCTGCTATAAATCTTAAATGTAAGTACAATGGAAACCCCTGTTATTGATAATTTAAATGCATGAATACAAAAATAATCATAGATCTTTACCCATCAATTTCAGATCTAATACCCCAAGAGAATTAAAGTAGAAAAGAAGGGAAGTTGCAGGCCTCACCTCTCTGTTCGAATCTGTCAGTAAACTCTAGAAAAACAGGTGAGTAAACCCTGTTTTCTTTTTATCACAGTTTCTTTGTGTATGTCTGGGTGATGTAGGAAATTTAAACTTTGTTTGTATGCAAGAGATTTGGATGCATGGTTGACTGCTTGGCTTGTCATGTTGATCTTGCAAAAAAATTAGCCACTGTTTTAGTTTCAGGAAAAAATAATATAAACAAAAAAGTGAAAACCTGTAAAATCCATTTTCTTTTTCCCCATGTCTCTATTTGATTTGAATGATTAACTAAGGTTAGCCATGCATTTTTGTTTCAGTAACAAGATGGATTTTGTTCAAACTTGCACTAATTTTTTTTTTGAAATAAATCAAAGCAAAGTAGTTTTCCTGGAAGCTGTGAAACTCAATTTCATATAGCCTTCTTTTTCCAAGAATAAAACATATCAAAATCCAATTCAATCTTTCTCTTCCTTATTCCTTATAAAAATGAATTGTAATAAGTTGAAGTTGTGTTTGGACTTGCACCATGCTTCAGAAACAAAGTAAAACAGGTTGTAGTCTTACTGAAAACTTTGGAAAAAAAAAGAAATTTGTTGTCAAGCTTAAACTCTGGTTACAGAATGAAACACATCCAAATACAATATTCTTTTTCCCTCCTTGCTCCTGAAACATGTTAGAAATTTAGATAAAATGATTGTTTAAACTTGTATTTCATCTAAATAATTAATTAAAGCAAATAAAAACAGGTTTTATCTTCACTGGAAGATGTAAACACAGTCACAACTCAAAATAGGTGAAAATTCGAACCTCATGAATTTGAATTCTAGTTACACCAATTGAATCACTACTTAGAATGATGATTTTAGAAATAAAAATTTGAATTTTTCATTGAGTCTTTATCGAGATTTTTGGGTTGATCGGAAAAATGCCTTTTTGTCAAACTCTGATGATCCCAACGATGGTGGGCCTCGAGTTCGGCGCCACGGCTAGATTTAGGGTTTAGCAACACCAGAAAAATGCAGTTTGATTTTTTTAAAACCCAGATTTTGAATTCGAGTTTATTTTAGGGTTTAAGAACCATTTTGATTCACGTTCGAAAACGTCGATGTTGCGCCGTCCTCAGATGATTGGACATCGTGTCGATAGAGCCAATCGAAGTGTCGCACGATGTAGGAGCTTCGGTCTAAATATCACGGCCGCTGACGGTTAGAGGAGGCGGCGCGAGGCGAATACGTGTCGGCGTGCCTGATGCTTTTATTTGGGTTCTATTGCTTGATTTTGATTTGAGGGGAGATGGGGCGCTGCGATGGATGGAGACGGTTGCTGGGTTGGGGGTTGACGTGCGGCGATGTTCGCCAGTGGTTGGAATCGCCTCCGATGCCGGTGCACGTGCACGTGGCTATAGGGTGTGTCAGTGTCATGGGTTGGAAAGGACCGAGGAGTAACTCGAAGAGCAGCAAGGGGAAATCGCGTGGAAACTCGAAGAGAGACTCGAGTGGCTTTAGCGTTTGTCGTGTCGTTTTTAAACCTTAAACAAATTTCGAAAAAAAATGAAGCACGGGTCACTTTGGTGGAAAACCCGAAGTTAAGGGGTGTTTGTCTCGGGGTAAACCCGAAGTAAACCTCAAGTGAATGTAAAACAGTAACAAGCCCAGTTTTCAACCCAATTTTAAACACAAGTTGAATTTGACTCTGAATAAACTAATGATATTTGTAAATAGGATATGGAACAAATGGTAATTAGAATTCATGAAATCCAAGAATATTTTAAAATTAATAAAAGTTTGTTTAAAAGTTAGCTTAATGACAAATTCAAAAGTAAAACAAATATCCAAATGTAACTTTAAAAACAAATTTATCTTGAAACCGTAATTAACAATTAATGTTTTATAATGATTTTATAAACAAATAATTTATTTAAAGAATAGCCAATGAATAAAGGTAATTAAACTTAATTAGTTAACCACCAAAAAAAATTAATAAATTAAAACAATAACTAAAGAATAATCAACTAATTAAGCCAATCAAATTAAATCAATAAAAATTGAATTAACATTAATTTAAAATGATTAATAAAGACAATTATATGGCTAATTCACTTTAATCACAATCACTTGAATTAACGATGATTGACCATCATCAAATATTCTATATTGGATTGATATTTTTTTTGTGATGCTGTGATTGCTTTGTGATGAACTGTGATTTGTGAATTTTTTCCCGTATGTTTATGTAACCCCTTTTGCCCGTAAAACGGCATTTAAACTTCGATGCGACAGGGAGTCGGATTTCAGTTTGTTATCCGAAACCCACATCGAACCTTGAATATGAATCTTTGTGATTGATACACCCACAAGTTTTAAATTTGAGCGCTCACTATTCGGATTAGCAGGGAGAGGACCTTCGTGTCATATAACCCATTCCGAATAGTAATTCGACGAATGGATTGCATTTGAAGACCGGCGGTGAAGACCGGGTGTCTTCGAAAATGATAGGATAACCGATCGATTGTCTCTGCACCGAGTTGCTCTGGTATAGGGATTCCCTAAGTGATGGGTAGTCCGATCGGGATTGTGGACGCTCGGATTTGCAACGGCTTCTTCCTTTATTGGACGAAGTGCCTTCGGTTCTGTTCGAACCCGGAACAGACTTGTATGGTCGTGTGTCTGACACTACACTTTGAGATATAAAGCCGATTTCTTTCAAATACATTTCTGTTGGTGGCGGAGAATTTATTCTCGTAGCTTAACACCCTTCTCTGAGACGTACGAGCTCAGAGGTTATGTAGTTGAAGGTTACCGGCGATATACTCCCATTTTGGTAGTGTGGCACGCCAAGTGCTGCTGTATAGTGATGATCATTTGTTGATCATTTGTGATTAAAGCATGGCTTTCATGTAAAGCGTAGCTTTGTGGACGAGACCTCATCGGACCTCACACCCCGGAAATGGTCAAAACAGGAAAGATGCGGCAAGGTTATGAGGGTCGCGACCTTTAGGGTATGTCATTTCCTTCTGGAAAAAGGTAGTATCATGGTATGGAGCCCAGATACTTACCTATGTGGTTGCTTCAATCTCATTATTCTGTGTGGTTGTTGCTTTATGATGGAGGGGCCTCGGATAAAGGTCCCAAAGGACCGGGGAGTGGTATACTCGAGTAGTAGTTACCTAGTTACAAGGTAATCCGGCCTTGTGTTGGCAGAGAGCCGGGTAGGTTCTCGGGACGTCCCGCCAAAGGCGTACACATGTGGCATAGGAAGTTCCTTGGCCTAACCATTTGTTGGAAAACCAATTCCCAATACGAACCCTGTACGGTTTTAGTTGTATAACCTGCCATGGAATGTGGCGGTAACCTACTATTGAACATGGTAGCTATAGTAGGCATACGACGAAATGTCGTATGTTGGCTAGGTTTGATATTATATTTTCGAAATGGCCTTCTACACTATGCCCTAGTAATAATATCAAAGAATTTTCCCGTATCAAGCATATTTGACTATCATAAGAAGAAATCTCCTCCAATTCTGCGATTGCATTGTGTGTGTGGCGGGAGGTCTTATGGTAGTTTCCTTTTCCAAAAGCATACCGGTTTTTCTTGTATGAATCTATTTTATTTGAAAGCAATTATCTTTGTTTACTCATACCAGTCCCATGACTGACCCGGAGTTTATTGTTTCCTTTCTAAACTCTGGGTGCCCACCATTTCTACACGGGCAGCCTAGTAGCAGGTATTCTGTATTTGGCTCTAGCTACATTTTGGAGTATTTTGGTTTGGAGATTTTTGGTTTTTGGAAGCTCATACCTTAGAGACATTTTGGAAGCCTTTTGATCTCGAGGTGCTTAGTTTGGCGTTCACTATCATTCTCTATCCTTTTGAAGACTTTTGGCATATGATATCTAGTTGTTCTATTATGTCATTCTATTTGGAGATGTTATTCATGTATTATGTACTCTGATGTTGTAACATATATTATTATGATGTTGTATCTGTGATATGATGCATGATATTCATTTTATTTCCGCTGCTTTATATTCATCTAATGTTGTTATAAGCTCCATCCGACTGGAGTTCGATGTTTGAATCATTGACAGTCGAATACAAGTGAGGTATTTGATGTCAATTTTCGAACGTGGAATTCCGGGTCGTGATAGTTGAATTGATTTTTTTTCTTGGATAATTTGGGTTGAGATGGCATTGAACTCAAAGAGACTGGGGTCGATATCAATACATATCCGAAACCACTTCGGTTTGTGATCTATAAAATTTTATATAGATTTGATATGTGAAAACAATAGGCTGAAATGGAATGATTTAAGTGAATTGAACCATTTAATCTAAGTTGGTACTTAGAGATTGGTGTGTGAAATAAGTGGTCTATATCAAATTGTGAATTTATTAATTGTTACGAGTTACACAGGGTTTATATAAGTTGTATGCTTTTGTATTTCATGTAAGATGAGTTTGCTCACGTTAGTTTCCAGCCTGACCCAGGTGTTACATTAATGTAATGCTCGGGTCAGACCGAGTATTATAGATTTTCAGGTAAGGCATTCTAGAGCTCAAGAGGCGAGCTGGAGGGCCGGAACGTATGGAGTGTTTCCCGCTGTGATATGCTATTGTATAACTTGGACATGTTGTTTTAAACTGTCCAGTGATTGGTGATAGTTGTAACTCTGATGTATAAAAATATAAGTGTAATGATTCAAATTCTTCTTTGTAAAACTATTATTTGTGTGATATTATATTTTATCCGCTGCGAAAGTCGGATTCTGAGTTTGAGTTTTCTATTTCTTCTTCTTTCTCTTTCTTCTTTCCACTAACTAACTGGAATTTTCGGGTTCGAAATTTCCGGGTTGTTACAGTGAGAACTTATCACTCAATCGAATTTGTTTCGATTTAAATTTTAAATAGTTAGATTTAAAATTGCTTGATTGTGTTGATTGTATGCTTGGATGATAAATTGCTATCTATTGTATTGAAATAGACCCTATACGCTCCATATTAAGCGGAGGTTATTTTATTAAACACATATACCGCGATATTCCACCTTGAAGTGGAATTGGTATTATATATGTACTTGGAGTTGATTTCCCGCATTATATAGCGGATGAGACCCTATTGCGCCGCATAATAGCGGATAATATTTTATATAGACCAATGTACCATGAAATCCCGTCTTGAAACGGGATTGGTATTATGTTAACATCTGTGGATGCAGGGAAACAGGTTGGAGAGATCCAAGTGGATTCCTCAAATAATTGAATTTGTTTCAATGTTGTGTGTTGATTTTTTATAATCTATGTGCGATTATCTTTGTGATTGAAATCCTTGAAGGCTAAAATTTAGCTGAATATAATTTTGGTATCGTTAGGTACCGGAAATAAATCAAAATTTGATTTTTGAAAATTCAGGTTGAAAGTTTATATTAAAAATTATGATGTTTTGAGAAATATAGTTGAAAGGTGATTTTTGGAAATACGTAGTTGATTTTTTTTACATAAAATAATTTAAATAGTGATTTTTAAATTTATTATGAAAGCTTTAATATATAAGATTTATAAATTGGATTTTTATAAATCGAAATGATGAAATTATAAAGGAGTATTAAAGATGTTTGAAAATGTATTAAGTATCGAAACCATAGATTTCAACATTCATTGTTGAAATAGACGTTTTCGAGAAATAAGGAAATGGTGAACTATAACACTGTTGTTATAGTAAATGATTTTCGAAAGGAAATGTTTTATATAGTATTGGGATTTATATATCTACCTTAATTTCGAATCCCTATACTGGTGATTTTGGGTTGTCGTAACGATGTTTTACGCAACATTCGTTTTTGACTCAAATATATGTGTTTCAGAGAATGTTTTCCTAAAAGAGTAAATTATATACTTAATTGTGATTTAAGTATATTGAATATTTTTCAAATGTTGAAAATAAATAGATCTGTGAATTACTTATTATTAAATAAGTATGGAAATGTTTTCCAATATGAAGCGAAATGTTTTGAGATTATATCTTTTAAAGATAAATTGAAAGTGAATATTTGAAATCGATTTGAAAAACGTATATCAATAAATATTTTGGAAATGTGAACTCACATGGAATTTATAAAGAAAAGGGAAATTTGTTTAAAAATAAACATTGATTTATTTTTGAAGTGTAGAAATAAATTTACGGATTTGGAACGTAAATTTAAAGTAAATCGGTAAGGATTTATTTGATTGGTTTAAATGAACCATTTTGAAATGAAAGTGTATTCCCCCCGAAAAGCCGAATAAAATTTCTGAATAGCTTTGAAAGGAATATATATATATATATATATATATATATATATATATATAAAATTCTAGAATTGGTTTTGAAAAGGATACTTTGGAGAAATTAACTTCTTAAATTGTTTTAAATCCTTTAAGTAAAAATTTATTAAGTTGATATAGAAATGATTTTTTCTAAGATTTAATCAATAATTGTTTTAGAAAATAGTTATTTAAATAGTTATACTCTATCTACTAATTTTATTTTGAAAATTAGTTTGGACTTAAGCTATATGTAGTATTGGTATAATATTTTTATAACCAATATTTTAAGTAAAGTGTTTAAAGAAAAATAGTTTTATTTCAAAGTGTTTTTCCTATATATTTTGGATAAGTGTTACAAATTATTTTAAAGTATTTGAACTTGGTAGATTTCCAATGAAAATGAATATTTGGAAGTGTTTCCGCGTAAGGAAAATGATTTGAAATTTGTTTCAAAAGTTGTAAAGGTGAAAAGTGATTTGAAATTTGTTTTCAAATGGTTGAAGTGTGAAATTTTTTATCTTGTAAAGATATTCTTGGAAAATAAATAATTTGGGAAATTATTTGGAATCTGGTGATGCCGTGCATATCTATTCATAGTTAAATAACCGACTATCAATATTTACCTTTAAATGGGTATTTGTTGTGATTTGCTTGAATTTGAATGCTACACTTATTTTAAAAATAAGCGCTCGTTATTCGGTTTAGCCGGGAGAGTACCTTCGGGTCATAAATCCCATTGCGAATAATGATACGTCGTAATGGATAGCATTTGAAGACCGGTGTTGAAGACCGGATATTTTCGAAAATGGAAGGATTACCGTCGAATGTCTCTGCATCGGCCGATCTCTGATATAGGGATTTTATCACCCTTTGCGATGAGAATTCTGGACGTGATTAGTGAATATCCGGATTGCAAGGGCTTCTATGGAAGTGCCTTTGGTCCCGTTCGATCCCGAAACGGACTTGTATGGATGTGTGTCTGACGTTACAATTTGAGATGTAAAGCTGGTTTCTATCAAATACATTTCTGTTGGTGGTGGAGAATTTATTCTCTTAGCTTAACACCCTACTCTGAGACGTACGAGCTCAGAGGTTATGTAGTTAATGGTTACTAGTGATACATTCCCAATTTGGTTATGTGGCATACGAAGTGCTGCTGATCATTTGTTGATCAAAGCATAGCTTTTATGAAAAGCGTAGCTTTACGGACGAGACTTGCTTGTCTTAGTGAAATGTGATGGGGGATTCTCGTTTCGCATTAGGTGGCGAACGAGAGACTCTTACCCCTACACGTCCTCTTTAACGGGTTGGTTAGGTGTAACCTATGACAGTCGAGAGGCCGACCGTAAAAGCAAGTTTCGAGTACCAGTTGTAGCCATGGTGGGTCTGGGATGGTTGCAAAGCCTACCGGTCGCTACTGCCTCGGGTCTTATAATTTGATATCAGTGCATTTGGTTAAGCGACAACCTTGGCTCTGTTGGGAATTACTCATTAAAGATAGAGTCAGTAGTTGTAACAACCGTGGTATTTTCAACCATTCGCATCCATTATAAGTGTATAGGTAGACACTCATGCTGGAATTAAATTGCTCAAAATACCGCGTTGTAAATAAAAATTTGGCAAATCTCAGAATATACAGTAAATAAAAATCATAGAATCACAGACACAGAGTAATAATAGTGCAGCGGAAGCAAAAGAAATAGTAGTTCATGAAGCTACTATATAAAAATATCAGAGTTACATAAAATACAATAGAGGAAATAAGGTACAAAAGAAGTCTCACTTCGTAGAAGTCAACTAATACAAGCGCTGAAAGGAACAACAGGTTTCAAAAGATAAACATGACAAGTAGATAATCTCCAGCGATTCCAATCTCCAGAAAGTGGAAATCCAAATCTGTGAATAACTCAGGCTGACCCGAGCGTAAATAAAAATACAAACACTCGAGTCAGGACATACATACTTATACAATGTAAACCAACTCAAGTGAACTGTAGTAAAGGTACAAGTAACTTAGAAGATGCTTGGGACCGCCCATCCTCTAAGGATCCGTTAAACTATTTACTATGTAGTATATTGCGCTATATACAGTAGTGTCTAATCGATAAAGTACAATCATATAGAAAATAGCGTTAAGGGGATGGTGAACCTTAACGCTGTCGGATCTTTAAAACCAAAATCGTAGTGGGCTCGATATAAGGATATGACACGGCACGCGAGGCAATGCCAGGGTGGATACACCGTTTGCACTCCCGGACCAGTGGTGACGGCAAGCCAGCAGCTTCCGTCCACCTCGAACAATACCCCCGAATCAAATGTGGCGCCACCGAATCGAATCACAAAAGTAATAGAATGGTTTCCGATGGAGCATGCTCGATGAAAGGGTGCGACCCTTTGTGTAGCCCGGTATAGCTCCTGTTTTAGTCATATATGCCAACTCACGGGAGTTGGGTCCACGTAATATACCTCGAGAATGTCGCCACCATCCTACTTCATTCTGGAATCTCCACCGCGTACACAGTTGTTAAAGTGGTTTTCGGTATTGGCCGGCTATAAGACAATATCCGATCCCGGTCTCTTTAACAACCAATCGTTATTATAACCCGTAGTTATAACTTTAAAACATATTTTATACTTCAAAATAAAATATCATTTCAACCCAAATCTTTATCAAAATAAAGATTAAATCATTTCCAAACCATTTCAATATATCATCATACCATATCTTTCAATTCAAATATTTATCAAAGTAATTATCAAGTCATTTCAAATCATTTCTAATACATAAACATCACATCTTCCAAATTCAATATTTATCAAAATAATTATCAAGTCATTTCAAATCATTTTTAATACATAAACATCATATCTTCCAAATTCAATATTTATCAAAATAATTATCAAGTCATTTCAAATCATTTTTAATACATAAACATCACATCTTTCAAACTTCATTTTCAAATCGTCTTAATTTCAAAATATCATAACTTTCAAAACTTCATCTTCGAATCATTTAATATATACCAGAATATCATATCTTTCAAAACTTCATTTCAAATCATTTCAATATATCATATCTTTTCGAAACCACATTTCAATCATTTAATATATCAAAATATCATCTCTTTTCACAACCACATTCATTTCAATATCATTATTCATTTTATTCAATTTAAAATACCATTTCAATTCATATTTCAAAACAGTTTATATTCCAAAAATCATTTTTAATCACTAAAATGAAGTTATTATGTTTAATAATTAAATTATTAAACTTCCAAAATTTTCAACTTTCAATGTTCATTTATTCACTTAAGTTTATTAAAACAGTAAAGATTCACTTTTCGTGGCATTTAGAAAATGCTACGGAAAAATACATTCAAAACAGTTCACTTTAACAAAAGACAACATTTTAAAATGTTGTAATAGGGTTTACTTAAATTTCAAATAAATTTAGTTAAATTCAAAAATTATAGCACTTACAAAAAATTTCTATAATAGCTTTTAATTCAATTTAGCTTTTTAGTTCATTATCGTCAACTACAGCATTTACAATGCTGTAATATCATTCACATTGTAATTAATAGAATTTCAAAAATGCAGTAAATTAACTTCAAATATTCAATAAAATTTATCAACCAATTATATTTTTATTTAAAACATTTTTTTAACTTATAAAATCATACATTTCACATTTATAAACATCATTTAATTTTCCTCAAGTTCATGATTTTATAAAGTTAAATTTCCATTCAAAAATCAAGTTTTAATAATAATTCACTTAACAAAATGCAATGTTCAATTTTAGATTCACTACATTAAATTTCAACTTAACATTTATGTTAAAATTCTCAAATATAACTTATTTTTATTTTTATTTACTTAACTAAAATTTCCCTTTCAAGTCAATTTCATAAATTTCCAATTTTAGTTATATTTCAAAATTTCAACTTAAAATATTCATTCATTTCACATTTCAGCTTTATTAAAAATCATTAATATGATATAAAATCACTTTAAATTCAATTTATATTCAAATTATCATAAATTCATATTCAATTAAATTTCCAATTATAATTAAATCAATTTTTCCAAAATAACTTACGTTCAAAATTTCTAACTTTTCCATTAATTCAATTCACTTACAATTATTCATAAAATCAATAATATTTTACAAAAATCCTTTTTAATTATATTTAAATCAAAATAATATAATATTTACATTTCTAAAATAACTATAAAGATTTTAGGAAAACATATATTAACTACGGGTCTATATATAATTTTCTACGCTAGGTAAAGTGATACGGATATGTATCATTTCAATCCGCAGTTTAAAAAGAAAAATCCGGGTTTTATCATTTCAAACCCGCAATCCCAAGTTAAATAAATGATTTGAAAATCATTCAGGTCTATCATTTCAGCCCATAACAATTTTCCCTTATTCCAAAGTCCGTTCGGGTATATATCATTTCAACCCATAGTGATTCTAATCAAAAGGGAACTTGCAGTGTGATAAACTGATATAAATAAACAGAATAGCATAATAAACAGTAACAAGTGATATAACAGGTGTAAACATCATATGATCATAATATAGCAGTTATAACATGATGCAATACATTTACAGATTCAAATAGTGTCGGTTTATCAGTTATATAGGTACAGATTGTCTGGTGAGAATAACTCACCGGTTTGAGCTGGAGACACATCAACGAATTTCATGAACGGAATCTACACAAGCACAAAAGCACGACACAGATACGAATGGAGGAGCCAAGGATTAATTCCCTTGAATACAAATCAAACAAACAATGACAAACATGAATTATAAACCAAGATATTACAAAACAATGCTAGGAATAAGTACACAATTCAAAGCTAGAACTTTTGCACTTGCATTCACCTTTGTATGCTTCAGCTATGGACTGGAAAAGCACTGTAATGGAATGGTTTTGGATCAGGTTTGGATGCAACAGGTCAGCGTATCATGGATTTGATGATGGTGCAAAGGTATGTGTACATGAAACTATGACTACAAGGCATAAACAAGGATTTTGGTCCATATTTGGCTCGACCTATGGCACACTTGGGCTGGCTATACTTACTCCAGATCTAGACAGTGGAGAGTGATGGTATAGCAGCACCCAAAGGTCATGTGGTTGCTGGTGGTGGTGGTTCTAGGGGTGGCCAAGAGGAGTATGTGAAAGGATATTGGCATTAAGGCTCGGCTAGGCTAGTTTTAAGGGTTTGCTTGCAATTTTTGTGGAGTTTTCAACATGGGGAGGCCACGGCCTGATCTGGTTCAGGTCTGGACAGTGGGTAGGTGGAGGGTCAAAGGTTGTATCGTGGTGGTGGTGGAACAATAGGAGGTGGCCAAGGCAATATATGAAGGAGATAGTGGAGTATATGGCTAGGCTAGGCAATTTCAAGGGGTTTGGTGCAAAGTTTGTGATGCTAACCTCAATGGATGGGCAAAACTTGGTTAATGTCAGAGGAGGGGGAGGAGGAGCTGCTGTAGATGGTGGAGGAGATGGTGGAGCTGATGGTGGAGAGGTTAGGCTGAGCAAAGCATGAAGAAGCAGGGCAAAAATCAAGGCAAACAAATGGAAAAAGGAAGAAGATGAGAGGAGAATGGAAGCCATATTTTTCTTTGAAGTGCCGTGAGTTTTTAGGAGATGAAGGAGGACATTTGTTTACGTGCAAATGATATGTGATCAGCTGAAAGAAATGAGATATGGTCGGCCTCAATTGAATGCAAGAGTTAGAAAATGAAAAGGTGGGAAAACAAAGAGACTTAAGCAACTAAAGAGTCACAAAACCTTTCAAATTTCCACTAAATTCTTTTTAATTTTAAATAAATGAAATATATATATAAATACAGATAAAAATACGAAAATTTAGTAAATAAACAATAATAAATAAATAAATTATTAATTATATATAGTTTAATTAAATAAAACAGCAAAATTTACAACTAGTCCTGAAAATATGAAAAATAAGTGCAATGAACTTGGAAAAATTTTTATGTACTTAAAAATATTTATAAATAAAGATAAGAACACAAAATAAAATGAATTCACAAAATAAATAAATAAATTTTAATTAAAATATAGTTTAGACGAAGAAAATAGCAGAAAAAGGAAACAGCCTTTTAAAAATAGGAAATCATCATAGTAAATTTTAGAAAAATCCTATTATTATTTTTAAAATATTTTGAGATGAAAATATACATAAATTAACATATCTACCCATATTAAAAGAAATATAAGAAAGAAAAATATGATTTATAAAATTTAAAATAGGCAAAATTGCACAATAAAACAAATTATACTAGAAATTGAAATGTACATAACTTTTACATTTTAACTCCGTTTTCAACGAAACGAAAAGTGGTTTTCTTAGAATTTTATGTAATTTCATAATAAAAGATAAAATTTATAATTTTAAACTTTTAAAATTTTAAGTCAAAAGTCAAAGTTTGACTATTTTGACCAAAATCAACATTTCAGGAACATATTCAAATTACACAAGTTTGCAATTATAATTTCATATAAAATCAAGATTTATATTTAAGTAATAAAATTTAATCATTTAAAATAAGTAAAATAAGTTTTTTTTTTTAATCAAAATAATTAAAATATAAAAAAAAATAAAGGGTTGTCACAGTAGTACTCTAGAATGTGTGTGAGTGTAATAATAAATATGAGCGCGTATTTGGTAGTGAATATAAAAATGTTTTATATTGTGTTTGCTTATCCGTTGAGCTGTTTGTGAGTTCTGGTTGGTATGTGGGATGCCATATTATCGATAGGGATATTTAAACACTTAAACGAGGCAAGTCGACATAGTATCATTTTAAATTGGGTAAATGAAATAATTTTACCTTGATTATATTTTATATATAAAGAAATAATTTTTCAGAAACTATCAAAGTATATATAAATTGATTGTTTGGTTGTTGAAAATGTAAGAATATATATAAGTTAATTAAAAGAATAATTGTATAAGCAAATGAATTATTAAGCAAGGAATTATAATTAATGTGATTTACAATTGTGAAATAATCTTAGATATATATGCATAAGAAGTGAAACTATATGAATATATTTATAAATATGAGTTGTAAATAAAAATGAATTTGGACCATGAATTTGAAAGTTTTGAATCCCGTCTATTTTGAAAGTTGTTTTTCAAAGTTAAATATGTTATTAAGTAAGATAAATTAATTTGGAGTAATCTTATGTAAGTGAAGTGGAATAGTGAAATTCTATAAGAAAAAGACTTATAAATGTGAGTTATAAGTAAAAGGAAAATTTTGAAAGAATATTAAGCACTGAATTCGCTATTGTTACTGCGAAATAATAAGGGTGATGACTGCATTATCATCAGTATCATTTTCAACTTTCTGTGTGATGGATTTGCTACCATAGTAAATTGAAAATTGAAGTTTGCTTGTGATAAACAAATTTAAAATTAAAATCCAAGTTGTAATTGTTGAATATAAGTGAAACGAGTTTTGAACATATAATATGAGATAATAAAGTTAGCTTTGGTAAAGTTAAAGGATTTGGGTTAGCATAGTAAATATAAGATGTGAAATTTAACTAAAGGAAAGTTAAATAAATTGATTTGGAGAAGATGTAAGTGAAACCAAATGATCAAATGTTGAACAATTTTTTTAAGCAAAATGAGATATGAATTTGAATAAGTGACGAAATTGACTTTTGTAAAAGTTAAATAGAATTTACTTTAGAATTGGAATCTGAATTGGATTTATAAGCAGAAATTTAAGTTAAGTTAAACAAATGATATTTGAAATGGAATATAACTTAAGTGATGTTGAATGAAGTTGATTTTGGTATCAAAGTAAATTAATAAAGTGAAGTGATGAATATGAACTTGAGTTATGTAATGAAATTCAACCTTATTTGTTAAATGAATTAGCAATTGAATTAATAAATGGATTGAATGTTAATCAATCTAATGTAAATGAATTGATATGGAATAATGGATGTAAGTGTTAATTCATAAAAAAACTAGTAAACTGGAAATTGAATAATTGAATGCAAGTCAATTTAATAACAACCAATTGGAATTAAAAGTGTTAAACCAAATTGAATGTAAATTTAATAATTTGGTTATGTTTGTTATGATTTGGTTGTGATATGATTGTTAGTTGATTGTATATAATTCATTAAGTGTTAATAAAATTGATTTGATAAAACTGAAAGCTATGTAATTTGATTTGAATTGAAAGTGAACTAATGTGAATTGCTTGTAAGCAATTAAAATTTGCATCGAAACCTTATAAATTGCTTATGGGAATTATTTTGATTGCATTGCTTATGAAAACTATGTGCTTCCTATTGAAAATTAGTGAAATGTAAATGAATTTCCTATATATGTCACTTACATGTTTAAATTGAGTAAGCACGGGTACCGGGGCTGTAGTTGGCTGGATTTGGTCACGCTAAAATGCTAATAAATAACTGCTTTGCTTAAAAATGCTAAAAAGATACGCCTACGCAATAAAAATAGAAAATATGAACTGTTTTTCTGTTTTCCAACCGTGTGGGTCGATGTATATTGCTTGCGCCAAAAATGGTCACAAACCCCAAATACCGTGAAAGCGCCAGTGTACGAACACAAATCAGCGATATTCAAACACAAATATCAGATCTCAGCAAATAAAAACAACAATTCTAAAATAATGAACAGAGACACAAGATTTATAGTGGTTCGGCTATCTCCGGCCTACATCCACTTCAAAGTTTTATCCTTTTATTGATTATCCTTGCTGGTTATAGATGACTACAGCAATAGGAATGAACAGTTTCGAGTACAATAGTTATATTGAAGTGTAGAAGTGAATCCGGCAGAGCCTAGACGTCCAATAGCCAAAAAGTCCTTTTTCTGTAGGCTTCAGGAGGCTATTAATAGGCCTAGGAGGCTGAGATCGAGCTAAAACTCCGGGAGACTTCTTCTGGCATGTGAGTGGGCCCACGCGACCGACCCCACCAAGTTTCGACTCGATCTGTGATCGATATGAAGTGATTTCGTATCCATCAAAAAATTATCCAATCGAGCTGAAACTTGGTAGGAACATTCCTTACTTTGTATGCAAGCTGCTGTGAAAATTTC
This sequence comes from Allium cepa, assembly GCA_030765085.1. NCBI lineage: Eukaryota > Viridiplantae > Streptophyta > Magnoliopsida > Asparagales > Amaryllidaceae > Allium > Allium cepa. The sequence goes on along the minus strand of CM060944.1, from coordinate 496,082,759 downwards.
GTTGCATTTGGATCAGCGGTTTGGGAGATATGATCGATACGAGCTGATGTTCTTTGTGGACTGCAGATTTCGAATCCATGCTTTCGCATCCATCTTCTTCGACTCGATTAGAAGCGCGTGCGCATCGATGACGTGGCGCTACTTCCCAGGCCAGATCTTGAATTCATGTCGAGTTGAAGGTTTCTTCCTTCGAACCATGCATGTCCTTAGCCACTTTGAATGCTTCTCCGCTTGGTTCGCGCTCGCATCCATAATTCGCGTTCATTCATGCCGATAATTTCGCTTCGCATCTGTATCCAACTGCGCATCGTATCGTTCTTCGTATCGATTTTAGGAGGGTGTTTCGTATCGATCTATCTGATCGATACGAAATAATGTTATGCGAGGCAATCGATATGAAAAACACACGAAAGGTATGGATACGAAGCTAGATACGAACGAAGCCTTACCTGATGGATACGAGCGAGGCCTTACCTGATGGACACGAACTTCGATAGCCTCCCATGGATACGAAAGCGTCAAAGTCCTTCTACTATCGATACGAGAGTATCAATTCGTAACATACCACCTCTTCCCATCCTGACCGATATGAAACCACTGAGTCGTGTCCATGATGATCGATACGAACAGTATCGATTCGATGTCCTTCACCCTGCTCTGCCTTTGATCGATACGAACACTATCGAGTCAAAATAACACATGATCGATGCGAACCCCATCGAGTCGAACTTCTACCGATCGATACGAAGCCGATCGATACGAAGTCGATCGATACGAAACATCAACTACCTGATCGATACGAAATGTATCGATATGAACCATCCCTGTGCGCTGATGGATACGAGTAGCATGCTCATCCTACCTTGCATCGATCATATTTCTTTCAAACGAACTCCGATTAATATGAAATTTGAAACATAGCCTCTCCTAGTCCTCGTCATCATCTCCAATCGATTCCGTCCCGATCGGAGCTTAACCAAATTTTGATGACATCGATTGCAGCCTTGATTCCAATCGATCTCTAATCCCAATATCCATCATTCCTTGCCAATTTGTTGATATTCCAGCCTTGACCAAAAGGTGGGATAGCATTTGCCCCCCCAAAACATGCCTTGTGATAAGAAGGCGTGTTTTGAATAGTTCCAAATTCGATATCCGAAGTCCATAGCCATATCATTTGAGTATATCATCCTTGACCGTTCAGAGGCGACGCCCAATTCCAAATCCAATAACCAAATCCTTAGCCAATTCCATATCCATCCGAACTCGACAACAGAGTCCTAATCCATCCTTATCCAATAGCCAATAACCGAATCCAGGACCTCTCCGGGTCGATATCCAAATCCACAACCTCTCCGGGATCTTGCCAAGCGCAATCCACACCTGACGACCGTGGTGCAGTGTCCCTGGATGTTGAGCTAACCTCTCTGGGTTCTTGCCAAGCGCAATCCACACTTAACGACCGTGGTCCAGTGTCCCTGGACGTTGTACAATGCCATGGCTTAAGTCCTAAGCCGAATCCTGGTCTCTCCGGACCGTTGTTGAGCATAGTCCATACTCAACGACCTTAAACAATAATCGATAATATGGGGCCTAAGTCCTAGGCCGAATCCTAGTCTCTCCGAACCCTTCTCGAGCATAGTCCATACTCGACGACCTAAAAATAACAATTGATAATACAGGGCCTAAGTCCTAGGACGAATCCTGGTCTCTTCGGACCCTTGTTGAGCATAGTCCATACTCAACGACCTGAATGAGTCAATTTACCACATTCGGGCAAAAGCGACTCACCCCTTGCCAGGCATAATCCATACCCGACGACCTTTTATCAAAAACCAGATAAAAATCCAATCAAAATCCAAATCAAAACCGGAAAATCAGATATCCAAACCATCATCCAAAAACGAAAACAATCATCCAAAGGAAAATCCAAATCAGAAAGCAAACAAAACCAGGAGCTCAATCCAAACTCCAAAACCAAACCAGAAAAATCAGTGTCCAATCCGGAAGCAAAAGACAAATTTCACAAACCATAGCATCGCGGTTTAACATCATTCAGAGCATGCCTAGAGGCTATCTCCGTCCCCATACATGTGTAAATGACTTTGCCATTTGCCAGTAGCTTGTTACTTATTTCATATTATCCTGGTCAATTGATAACTAATCGACTGTCATTCCTGGGCCTCACATCATCACGGTGTGAGGTAGTTGGTGGTTGCTCCTGCTCCACCGCTGCATTCCATGCCCCAACATACTGCCTCAGTTGTACATTCCTCACATGCTCCTCAATTATGCCCTTTAGATGCCTGCAGCTGTTTGTGTCATGTCCGTCTAAGTCGTGGAAGAGACAATGCCTTCCTGATGCCCTTTCCCGTTCAAATTGTTCTCCCCTTGCCGGCCTTCGGTAAGGAAGGCGATTCGAAGTTTCCAAGTAAATCTGCTCCAACATCTCATTCAATCCTGTGTATGTGGAAAACTTTGGATCCTTCCATCGCTTCCTAGCTTTTCCAGAATCATCATCCAACTTCCTATTTCCTTTATCTTTACCCGAACCTCTACTGGATGGTCCTCCATCCTCAGTTGCATTTACCTCCTTCAACTTTAAATCCATACTCGCATCTTCTTGCTGAAGGAACCTCTCTGCCTCGTGAAAGAATTCCCTGAGATCCAGTGGTGGGTCTCATACCAAAGATACCTTGAAATCCGAGTCCTCCCTGACTCCTGATACTGCCGCCGTTAAAACCATTGATGGATCCGGCCGATCCATCGAAGCAACTGCCGCATTGAATCGAGTTAGAAAAGCCCTAAGTAATTCATCCATCCTTTTCTTTACCGATGTCAATGTCATTATGTTCTTCGGCCTCTTGATATGAACCCGGAACTGCCCCAAAAACCTATCCACCAATTCCCTCCAAGTCCTTATAGATCCTTCTCCCAGCTGCCTAAACCACATTGCAGCTAAGTCTGTCAAGTACAAAGGGAAGCATCGGGCCATTACTTCCTCCGATGCCCCAATCACCTCCATGTGTCTGGTGTACCTCATCAAGTGATCAGTTGGGTCTGCCTTGCCATTATATGCCTCCGTGCTAGGTAACTTAAACTTAGGCGGATTCTGAGCCATCCTTATTTCTCGAGAGAATGGACTCATGTTCACCCCTTCCAAGTCTCTATTGGTCATGCCACCTCGCACAGTTTTCCTGATGATCTCCACTAATCCAGTATTGTCTGTTAGGGGTTGCCCCCCATGCCCCCGTGGGAACTCCGGTACATATTCTTCATGCGGTTTAGCAACGTTGGCTTTAGCCTGTTGAACTCCTTCCAAAGGTCCTCCTGCATTGGATCCTGTGGGCCTGCCCCCAAGCCCTCGTTGATTGCCTTCTAGTTCTGTATCCTGTCCTCCATTAGGTTCCAAAACCCTAGCTCCTTGTTCCACATCCACAACCACTGTAGCTGTTCCTAAGTTCTGCGTCCCTGCAGCTCTCATCTGCTCAAAGAAAGTCTGCATCATTTCCTGTTGACTCTTCAACAACCTCCCTTGCAGTGAATTTGCTATAGCTTCCATTTCGTCTCTGGTGATGTAGATGGAAGCTTGCCCTTCTCCTGCTCCAGAGGTTGCCTCCTGGCTTCCTCCTTGTTGGCTTCTCTCAGCTCTTTGCCTTGTCTGTCGAGTCATTGTCTTCAAATCCAAACTCTTCACTCTTTTCAAATCCAAACTTCAATCCGATGTAGCGGGTGCTAGTCCCTCTCAGTGAAAGCACCAAAGTGTTTGCGCCAAAAATGGTCACAAACCCAAAATACCGTGAAAGCACCAGTGTACGAACACAAATCAGCGATATTCAAACACAAATATCAGATCCCAGCAAATAAAAACAGCAATTCTGAAATAATGAACAGAGACACAAGATTTATAGTGGTTCGGCTATCTCCGGCCTACATCAACTTCAAAGTTTTATCCTTTTATTGATTATCCTTGCTGGTTACAGATCGAGTACAATAGTTATATTGAAGTGTAGAAGTGAATCCGGCAGAGTCTGGACGTCCAATAGCCAAAAAGTCCTTTTTCTGTAGGCTTCAGGAGGCTATTTATAGGCGTAGGAGGCTGAGATCGAGCTAAAACTCCGGGAGACTTCTTCTGGTATGTGAGTGGGCCCATGCGACCGACCCCACCAAGTTTCGACTCGATCTGTGATCGATACGAAGTGATTTCGTATCCATCAAAAAATGATCCAATCGAACTGAAACTTGGCAAGAACATTCCTTACTTTGTATTCAAGCTTCTGTGAAAATTTCTTTGCATTTGGATCAGCAGTTTGGGAGATATGATCGATACAAGCTAATGTTCTTCGTGGACTGTAGATTTCGAATCCATGCTTTCGCATCCATCTTCTTCGACTCGATTAGAAGCGCGTGCGCATCAATGACGTGGCGCTACTTCCCAGGCCAGATCCTGAATTCGTGTCGAGTTGAAGATTTCTTCCTTCGAACCATGCATGTCCTTAGCGGCTTTGAATGCTTCTCCGCTTGATTCGCACTCGCATCCATAATTCGCGTTCATTCGTGCCGATAATTTCGCTTCGCATCTGTATCCAACTACGCATTGTACCGTTCTTCGTATCGATTTTAGGAGGGTGTTTCGTATTGATCTATCCGATTGATACGAAATAATGTTATGCGAGGCGATCGATACGAAAAACGCATGAAAGGTATGGATACGAAGCTAGATACGAATGAAGCCTTACCTGATGGATACGAGACGAGGCCTTACCTGATGGACACGAACTTCGATAGCCTCCCATGGATACGAAAGCGCCAAAGTCCTACTATCGATACGAGAGAATCGATTCGAAACATACCACCTCTTCCCATCCTGACCGATACGAAACCACTGAGTCGTGTCCATGATGATCGATACGAACAGTATCGATTCGAATTCCTTCACCCTGCTCTGCCTTTGATCGATAAGAACACTATCAAGTCGAACCAACACCTGATCGATGCGAACCCCATCGAGTCGAACTTCTGCCGATCGATACGAAGCCGATCGATACGAAACATCAACTACCTGATCGATACGAAATGTATCGATACGAACCATCCCTGTGCGCCGATGGATACGAACAGCATGCTCTTCCTACCTTGCATCGATCATATTTCCTTCATACGAACTCCAATTAATCTGAAATTTGAAATATAGCCTCTCTTAGTCCTCATCATCATCTCCAATCGATTCTGTCCCGATCGGAGCTCAACCAAATTTTGACGACATCGATTGCAGCCTTGATTCCAATCGATCTCCAATCTCAATATCCATCATTCCTTGCCAATTTGTTGATATTCCAGCCTTGACCAAAAGGTGGGATAACATATACATATTTATATCTATTGTGATATTGCAAAAGCTCCTCCGTACAAGGGAGAATCTGCCAAAATTTTCCGTAAATTATGGGAGTTAGAAAAATTTTGAAAAAATTTTATTCACGAAAAGTCAATTTCTAAATTGAAATGAAAAGGTAGGAATTGAACTAGAAAAGTTTAACCATTGGATTTTGGAAAAAGTTAAGAAATTAAAATGAATCTGAAATCAAGTTGGAACGGTTTGTTTTTGAAGAAAAAAAGTTAATGGATTGTGTAACTTTTTCTTACTTGGAAATTTCGAGGACGAAATTCTTTTAAGGGGGAAGTTTGTAACGACCCAGAATTCCTGTCATTTAAAATTCGTATATTTAACTGATTTTAAATATTAACAAGTAAAATTTGTAAGTCGAATAATTTTTTTTTCTAATATCTAGATTTAATTGGATAATTAAATCAATAATTTAATATTTAAAATTACAGAAATAATTGAAAATTGGGTTTAATGTGAATGAAAATGATTTGTAAAGTTGTATTAAGTCATATTGGAGTTAGAAAGATGTTATACAACTTTTAAAATTGAATTAAAAGTTAATTTGCAGAAATTGAATATTTTAATATTTAATTGACGAGTAAAAATAGTCATTTTTCAAATAGTCTCGGATTTTGATGAAACTAGTTTCGTTGGATCCGTAATGTTAAATTTTTGTAAGATTTCAAATTTCGTGTCAATCGGATTTACGGTTTGCCCGGGGCAAGCTAAAACGCACTGAAATCAGTTTAAGTGAAGTTTAAATTTAAATAGTTGATTTGAAAACTTATCTTCCAAATACGATCGAATTGGCTCCCGATATATATTTCATTGCGTTCGGAATAGGGGTAAAACATTATAACGTCAGACGGCACGCTTCGTTTGGAGTTCGGAAAAATTCTGGATGAATAGTGTCGCGAGAATTTTCTATATAAGGACTTCATAATTTTCTGTTTGCAACATAAATCAAAACCTAACCCTAGCCGCCGGCCTCAAAAATAATGGCCAGAAAATCGCCATCTTCTTCCTCAAATTTCTCTCGATCCGTCAATCGATTTGAGAAACTCCATAAAGCAAAAATGTAGAGGGCGGTGAGTACTACAATCTCAACGGTGATGATCGAAAATAACTTGATGGATGGACGGCAAATCATGCTCGAATGGCCATGGTTCGTGCACGTTTTTCTACGTGCAGAGGGGGCCGAGCTCGTCGTGGTTCCAGCCGAAGGTGGAGCTTGCTTCTAGCTTCGAGACGCTAGCATCTGATCGTCGTGAAGTTGCACGTGGAGGCCGCGTCGATCTTGGGTTTCGATCGAGGATGGGTTACGTGCTCGCGTTTTTTACTGGAGAAGAAAATAAAAACGCGGCCTGGATCTGATGGTAACAAAATCAACGGCCGTGATTGAGGTTATAATAATAATAATAATAAGTTGTAAATTATTATATATTTAAAATCGTATAAACTTTGAAACATCATATCTTCTTCATACGAGGTCGAAAAATGACGAAACGAATTACGTTGGGTTCGTATTCGCGACTACTACGCGATGGAGCTGGATTGGAATTGATTGGAGCTAGTGTGAATTTTGGGTAAAATTAAACGCATGTTTAATTTTATTCGAAATAGAACACTGCAACTGTATTGGAAGCAAGGTGAGAACTTCTCACTCAATCGAATTTGTTTCGATTTAAATTTTAAATAGTTAGATTTAAAATTGCTTGATTGTGTTGATTGTATGCTTGGATGATAAATTGCTATCTGTTGTATTGAAATAGACCCTACACGACGCATATTAAGCGGAAGTTATTTTGTTAAACACATATACCGCAATACTCCACCTTGAAGTGGAATTGGTATTATATATATACTTGGAGTTGATTTACCGCATTATATAGCGGATGAGACCCTATTGCGTCGCATAGTAGCGGATAATATTTTATATAAACACATGTACCGCGATATCCCGTTTTGAAACGGGATTGGTATTGTGCTAACATCTGTGGATGCAGGGAAACAGGTTGGAGGGATCCAAGTGGATTCCTCAAATAATTGAATTTGTTTCAATGTTGTGTGTTGATTTTTTATAATCTCTATGTGATTATCTTTTGTGATTGGAATCGTTGAAGGCTAAAATTTAGCCGAATATAATTTTGGTATCGTTAGATACTGGAAATAAATAAAAATTTGATTTTTGAAAATTCAGGTTGAAAGTTTATATTAAAAATTATGATGTTTTGAGAAATATAGTTGAAAGGTGATTTTTGGAAATATGAATTTGATTTTTTTATATAAAATAATTTAAATGATGATTTTTAAATTTGTTATAAAAGCTTTAATATATAAGATTTATAAAATTGGATTTTTATAAATCAAAATGATGAAATTAGAAAGGAGTTTTAAAGATGTTTTAAAATGTATTAAGTATCGAAACCATAGATTTCAACATTCATTGTTGAAATAGACGTTTTCGAGAAATAAGGAAATAGTGGACTATAACACTATTGTTATAGTAAATGATTTTCGAAAGGAAATGTTTTATATAGTATTGGGATTTATATGTCTATCTTAATTTCGAATCCCTATACTAGTGATTTTGGGTTGTCGTAAGGATGTTTTACGCAACATTCATTTTTGACTCAAATAAATATGTTTAAGAGAATGTTTTCCTTAAAGAGTAAATTATATACTTAATTGTGATTTAAGTATGTTGAATATTTTCCAAATGTTGAAAATAAATAGATTTGTGAATTACTTATTATTAAATAAGTATGGAAATGTTTTCCAATATGAAGTGAAATGTTTTGAGATTATACCTTTTAAAGATAAATTGAAAGTGAATATTTGAAATCGATTTGAAAATCGTATATCAATAGATATTTTGGAAATGTGAATTCACATGGAATTTATAAAAAAAGGGAAATTTGTTTAAAAATAAACATTGATTTATTTTTGAAGTGTAGAAATAAATTTACGGATTTGGAACGTAAATTTAAAGTAAATTGGTAAGGATTTATTTGATTGGTTTAAATGAACCATTTTGAAATGAAAGTGTATTCTCCTTGGAAAGCCGAATAAAATTTCTGAATAGCTTTGAAAGATACATACATACATACATACATACATACATACATACATACATACATATATATATATATATAATTCTAGAATTGGTTTTGAAAAGGATACTTGGAGAAATTAACTTCTTAAATTGTTCTAAATTCTTTAAGTAAAGATTTATTAAGTTGATATAGAAATGATTTTTTCTAAGATTTAATCAGTAATTGTTTTAGAAAATAGTTATTTAAATAGTTATACTCTATCTACTAATTTTACTTTGAAAATTAGTTTGGACAAGTTATATGTAGTATTAGTATAATATTTTTATAACTAATATTTTAAGTAAATTGTTTAAGGAAAAATATTTTTATTTCAAAGTGTTTTCCCGATATATTTTGGATAAGTGTTATAAATTATTTTAAAGTATTTGAACTCGGCAGATTTCCAATGAAAATGAATAAATATTTCGAAGTGTTTCCATGTAAGGAAAATGATTTGAAATTTGTTTCAAAAGTTGTAAAGGTGAAAAGTGATTTGAAATTTGTTTTCAAATGGTTGAAGTGTGAAAAAATTTATCTTGTAAAGATATTTCTGGAAAATAAATAATTTGGGAAATTATTTGGAATCTGGTGATGCCGTGCATATCTATTCATAGTTAAATAACCGACTATCGATATTTACCTTTAAATGGGTATTTGTTGTGATTTGCTTGAATTTGAATGCTACACTTATTTTAAAAATAAGCGCTCGTTATTCGGTTTAGCCGGGGGAGTATCTTTGGTTCATAAATCCCATTCCGAATAATGATACTTCGTAATGGATAGCACTTGAAGACTGGTATTGAAGATCGAATATTTTCGAAAACGGAAGGATTACCGTCGAATGTCTCTGCATCGGCTGATCTTCGATATAGAGATTTTATCACCCTTTGTGATGGGAATTCCGGACGTGATTAGTGAATATCCGGATTCAAGGGTTTCTTTGGAAGTGCCTTCGGTTCCGTTCGATCCCGGAACGGACTTGTATGGATGTGTGTCTAACGTTACAATTTGATATGTAAAGCTGCTTTCTATCAAATACATTTCTGTTGGTGGTGAAGAATTTATTCTCTTAGCTTAACACCCTTCTCTGAGACGTACGAGCTCAGAGGTTATGTAGTTGATGGTTACTAGTGATACATTCCCAATTTGGTAATGTGGCATACGAAGTGCTGCTGATCATTTGTTGATCAAAGCATAGCTTTTATGAAAAGCGTAGCTTCGTGGACAAGACTTCGTCGGACCTCACAACCCGGTAATGGTCAAAATAGGAAAGATGTAACAAGGTTATAGGGAGTAACGCCCCTTAGGGTATGTGCATTTCCTTCTGGATAGAAGTAGTATCATGGTATGGAGCCCAAATACTTAACTTATGTGGATGTCGCAAATATATATGACTTTGTGATTGTTTTTGGTTGAGGATCCTCGGATAAAGGTAGTTTACAACCGGGGGATGGCATACTCGTGTCAATAGTTACCTACTTTTGCAGAGGTAACTCGGCCTTGTGTTGGCAGAGATCCGGTTAGGTTCTCGGGGCGTCCAGCCAGAGGCGTTCCCATGTGGCAATAGGAAGTTCCTTAGCCTGACCGTTTGTTGGAAAATCCAAAGAAACAATACGAGCCTTGTACGGTTTTAGTTGTAGAACCTGCCATTTACTTGTGGTGGCGCCCCACTATTTAGATGGTAGCTATAGTAGGCATTGGTCGTATGTTGGCTAAGGTTTATATTATACTTTCGAAATGTTTTCCTGCACTTTGCACTTATAATAATAATGTCAAAGAAATTTTTCTGCGTATCAAGCATGTTTGACTATCATAAGGAGAAATCTCCTCTGATTCTGCGTTTGCATTGTGTGTGTGTGCGGGAGGCCTTATGGTAGTTTCATTTTCCAAAAGCATTGCGGATCTATTTTAAAAATATTTATTTGTTTGTATTTTTTAAAGATAAACTGTTTTAAGTTCTCACACCAATCCCATGACTGACCTGGAGTTTATTGTTCCCTTCCTAAACTCTAAGTGCCTATCATTTTCTACATGGGCAGCCTAGGATCAGGTTATCAGGATGTTCTGGAATTCAGGAGGTGCTGTGGAGCTCAAGAGGCGAGCTGGATGGAGAGACGTATCACTTGTATATGATATTATCTTTTCCGCTGTGTATTCAGTTGTGAGGATAGGTTTATATAACTGTCCATTATTATGTCGTGTTGTATATTGTCTCTGAGGATGTAATGTATAAAATGTACAATTCTTTTGATTTAAAGATATTCATTTTTCTATTATATGTTGTTCCGCCGCGATTGTGAGATTCTGATATTGTTTTTGTTGCTTCTTCTTTCTTTCTTCTTCTACCTCTTCTTCTTAAACCCTAAGGGTTCGGTTTTCCGGCATTTGATTGTTCGGCTGTTGATACAATGGACGTATTAATGTCGACATTCGGTAGTCGAAGAATCGGGTCCTTATAAATATATACACCATATCCAAAATCTTGTATCAGGTACAAAGTCACTACTATATAATATAAATGAATAAATTCCTAACTGTCAATATATACAAATATGAAGTGAATAAAACTATCAAAATAGTCTACTTCAACGCTAGCCCAAAATCCAACAGTCAATGGGTCCCTACTGTAACGACCCGTAAATTTCATGGATTTAATTTGGTTAAATTTAATAAGTTTGTAGTTAAATTTAGTAGAGAAAAAAAAAATTAAAACCTAATTATAGTCATGCGAAGTCAATTCAAATGATTTTAAGTAGTGAAAAGAATTTAACATGTATATAAATTGGATATGAGAAATTTAAGAAAAATATTTAAACTAATTTAATGTAATAAACATTGTTAACAGTAAATGGGATATGATAATAAGAAAAATTGCAAGTTTTGTATTTAAGGGCGAAATAAATATTAATAGGTAATAATTGTTGTAGAGAATAAATTACAAATGTTATAAATTGCATAATGGTGACAACTATGGTTCGTACCAATGCATTTAATTAATAAAAATTTATGGTAATTAATCATTGCCTTTTTGTAAGTTAAGAAAATAACTGAAAATTTTGAAGGTAAAATCAATAGAAAGGTTAACTATATGCATAAGATGGAAAGTTGAATAGAATTCTAATAAATGATAATAATGGAAAACGTATACCATCAATGTAGGATAATTAGTAATTACAGTGTTGTTGAAAGTAATAAACGCTAAATTAAATTATGTAAATGGAGACTTAAAACCTATTTATAGAAATTTGAATAAAAATTCAAATGAATTAAGTAGAAGAAGATTCTTACCTGGATGTAAAGACTAATATGAGAAATTTATGAAAGTATTAATTTGATTTAATGAAATAAAAGATTTTAAACGGTAATTGGAATAAATTAAAGGATCATAATAGTGCAAGTTAATAATTTATGACTTGAATGGAATTCCAATTCAATAAAATCATTTAAATGTTATGATTTGATTTTTTATGAAATATGTGAAAAACAAATGTAAGGATTTGATTAATATATATGTTATTTGTTCAGGGTATTGAATAGAATTGGGAATCCAATTGTAATTAAGGGTAATAATGTTGATATTTGCTAATAAATTAAATTTCAATGCAGTACCCATAAATGAATGGAATGAAATGAATGTATGTAAAGGTATACTAGGTTATTTATCAAATAGAAGGAAGGAAAGTAAATATCGAATTGATTGATGAATAAATATACATGGAGTAGTAATTGAATGTAAAGTTAATGGTAATTATATAAAATCAATAAATGAATGTATATAGGTTGTAAAAGTATAATAATAAGTAGAAATTAGATGACATTAATACAAGATAATGAATTGCAAATTTTAGGTTTTTAACAAAGTGTGGATGGAAATTGAATGGTTATATTAATTGAATGGAATTCAAATCGATGGGAAAGTTAAATGGATATTTGGTAATAAATTTAAACGGACTTAAAGAGTGAATTTATTTAATTAATATACAATAAGTGATGATTGAATAAAAACCAATACGCTGTAAACAACAAACTTATAAATGTGGGATTTTGAGTTTTGACAACAATTATTACGAGCTATATGTATATTTAGTTCATTCAATTTAATTTGTAAATCATTGAAATAAATATAAATTAAATGTTACGATATATGAATTAGGGTAATAATGGGGAATAACGTGAATTTTTTTCATAATATGATAAATTGTAGAATACAACGTAAACTTAAGTATAACCTTTGGATTGAAAACAATTGTTAAACGTTACCTGTTAAATTTTTGATGGAATTGGAAATAAATGTTTATATAATAAATGCTACCCCTATGGGAAAGGAAATAAAGTGTCCAGAATTATGAAATTTGAGTATATTAAGAAATGGAGATTGAAATTTGAATCAATTGCAACGAATCTAATAATATGTTACATAAATGTTAAATTAAGGTAACATTTGGAAAATATGATAATAATTTTCAAATTTAACAAGTTGTGGAATTAAAAAGGATGGAAAAATCAAGATTTATTTTATTTATTGGAATGAAAAATTTATAATTTGATTTATTGCGAATAAATGAAATTTAATATGGTAATTTGCGAAATAATTAATGATTGAATTAACATAGAATTTGTTGTTAGTTATTAAAATTGTTTAAGAAATCAAAAGAGAGAAATTTTATAAATTTTAAAATTTGAAATTGGATTGGATTAGTGATTTAATTCAGTTAATATTAATTTATGTAATTAATGGGAAAAATAGTTTTTTTGGCCACTAACTCGGATTTCGACGAAACCAGTTTCATCGGATCCGTAACAGTGAATTATAATAGTGTTTCAAGTTTCGTAGCGATCGGACTTGTCGTTTGATCGTACGGACTCGAAACGCCTTGAAATTTATGCATTGAAATAAATTGAATTTGGAAAATATTGTTTTTAGCATAACTTCTTCATACGACGGAATTTGAACCTGAAACCTTTTTCCATTGAGTTTAAAATATTTTAAAACACCTATTTTGATATATGGGTTTACCCAATTTCGTTTCGGGGTCAGAACGGGCTTTTTGGGCCAATTATCGTTCAACACATTTGTTTATCGGATCCATCTACTCTATTTCTAACCTACCTATATAAACCCAGTTGTAAACCCTAGCCTCCATCTATTATCATTTGTTTGTGTGTTCATTTTCATCAACTCCTCCTCTTCCTCAATGGATACCCTATATCTATTTTCATTTCAAAATCAAAGCTAAAATTCAAAGTCCTCAAAAAAATCTCAAATTAATATATGTTGAAGCTCTCGACGAGCGTAATTCAATAGTGTAATTTGTTTTTCAATTCGACGCATCGTTTGACCAGAAATCGCGGTCAAAATTGAATTGGGCGTTTTTGAGTGGTGCGTCTGATCGGAAAATCCTTTCTGCGTTTTGAAGAGAGGACCGAGAGGACTTCAATCATGCACTTTATTTTGCGAATCGACGGTTGGATCGACGGAAAAATTCGTTAGGGTTTGGGAGCTTTAGTTGGCGGTTGCGTTTTAGTTTGGTGCGTGCGTTGCTTACTGAAGTGATGGGCTGTGCGTGCAGAAGCTGGGGATGATGTGGCATGTGTGATTTTGGTAAGAAATGTGTTCCATTTCTTTTATTTTATTTTTATGATTTCAATCGCATTTAACGTCACAACTTTTGCATAAAATATCCGTTTTACGCGCGGTTTCTTTTGTTAGGATCGTATTGAAATTCCGGACTTGATGACGCTGCTTTGGACAAATTCTGAGACGGTCAAATTTTTGGGTTTAAATTGGATTTAAATTCAATTTAAATTCAAAATGTGAGTGTTTTAACCCACTTACAACTTCTAAAATTTCTTATGTTTATTAAATTGATTTATAATATGAGTAGAAATTTATTTATGACTGTTTGGCATGTTTTATTCATCATCTCAGTTAAATCACATTTATTTAATTTAACTGTTAATAAATTTTATTATTGCATATAAATTTACAGTTAATTTATTTTTTTTGCATATGAACTGCTAGCTAAACAGTATTAAATTTATAATTGAATATAAACTGTTAATTAATACCTGTTCTTTATTGCCTGTATAAATTATATGCTCTATATTGATGTTGTTTAAATTGGATGATGATTGTAATAAATGGTTGATGATTGATATTTGGATGAATGGATGCTGTATTTTATATTGTATAAACTGCAAGTTATCATGCATTTCATTCATTCGGGATTTGCGGTTTGAAATGATATACAACCACCTTTTTTATTTTAAATTGCGGATTGAAATGATAAACATCCGTATCATTTGACCATAGGGTAGAAAATTTTATACAGGCACCGTGGTAAATATATAAAATTATTTTTGAAACGTTTTACTATGGTTTTGTAAATCTATATATATATATATATATATATATATATATACGTGGTTTATGGGATATTGATTTGGTTATTTATATATATATATATATATATATATATATAGTAAATTTTCGGTTTTTAAGCTTTGTATAAATTTGATTTGAAGTATAAATTAAAGTTTGATTTTTAAGATCAAATACGATTAAGCCTTTATTTAAAATCTAATTTTTGGAGTTTTTATGACTTAAATGAGAATAAGATTTGGAAGATGAATATCAAGTTAAATTGAAATTAAATAAAAATTAAATTTTTTAAAGGATATGATTTTTATAACTTGATTTTTTTTGTAAAGTGATTTAAATGAATATCAGGTTGATTTAAATGAATATATCAAGTTTAATAAATTGAAAGATTTTCCAATTATGTGAAGTTAAAGGTTTTACTTAAATTATAGTGAATTCATTAAGTAAACGTTTCAAGTCTAAATAATAAGTAATTGAATTTGATATATATGGGTTTGTCAAATGAGTTTGTTTTTGAAATGGTGAAATATTTAAAGCTTTGAAACATAAGAATTAAAAATGGTATTTGGAAGTTTAAATCGATATTTGGAATTGATTCATGAAATGTAAAGAAGCTATTTTGTTTTGTAAAGGAAATTTAATATTTAACCATTTGAGAGATGAAAATTTGTTTCAAAGTTATGATTTTCAAGGTAGTATAATTTGAAATATTATATTCCAGAGTTTTGATTTCTAAATATTTTACTTTGAAAACCCTATGAGTTTGGAAAGAATATATATTGGAAAATAAAATGACATCATATGGGTTTGGGCCTAAATGATATCGTATTGATTTGGGGTTTTAAAAATATAAACGATATCGTATTTATATGGGTTTAAAATGGATATTTATTCTGGTTTTAAAGTATAATTATTTTAAATGACCGCGGTGTTATAATAACGTTTGGTTGTTGAAGAGACCGGGATCGGAAGTTGTCATACTCTCTGCCAACTCCGAAAACCACTTTAACAACCGTGTACGCGATGGAGATTCCAGAATGAAGTAGGTTGGTGGAGGCGTTTCCTGCAAGGTAAATACGTGGACCCGACTCCCGTGAGTTGGCATAAGGTGGCTAAAACAGGAGCAATTCTCGGGCCAATGAGGCCATTCCTCTGATTGGACACTCCTCTTCGATATTATACTTTGACTTTGGATTGTTTCAGTGGCCACTTTTACTTTGATTTTTGGGGGAGGTTGTTCGAGGTGGGCGGTAGTTGCGGCTACGCGTTTCCATCAGCCCGGATAGCAATTGGTATATCTACCCTGGCATTGCCTAGTTGTGCCGTGTCACCTACCATACCGAGCCTTTACTACGAGTTTCTATTTGTGTCGTATCTATGGAGTGTCTTCTCATAGTCTCCCGATCAGGAGATATGCAGGCACTGTATAGACTATTGGCACTACTACGTGTTAAGGTGGAAAATGTAAAGTCTTAACGCTATTTTAAAGTAAGTTTATTTTACAATTAGACACTATTATAATAGCGCAATATACTACATAATAAATAGTTTAACGGATCCTTAGGAGATGTAAATCCCAAGCATCTCTTGAGTCACTGTACTCATAATTTTTCTGTTAATTTAACTCACATAAGATCTTTTAGTTCCGACTCGAGTGTTTTTGTCTTTTCAAATTCGCTCGGGTCAGTCCGAGCGTTTCAGGATTTGAAGATTTAGCTTTGAAGGACGAAGACGAAGATTCGTATTATTATTATTATTTATTCTATTGCACTACACTCATACTGTTCCGCTGCATTGTTATTGGTATGTGTAACTCTGATATTTATTGTATAAAGAAGAATCAATTATGTGTAAACGGTTTTATGAACTGTATATTGATTATTATATTTTATCCTTCCGCTGTGAGATTCTGTTTTATTTTATTTCTTCTCTGTTTTTCTTATTTACCCCATAACAATCCGCCCATCCGTATGGTTTGAATTGACACGTGTGTCGATTTAAAGCGTGCGAAAAGGCGGGACGTTACACCTACACTTGTAAAGTCTCGACCTGACCCGAGTACTAAAATAATAAACAGGTCAGACTATATCTAAATAAAAGGTGAGATACAATATCATAACTTTATGACTTAAAATAATAAGCCACATAAAATATGCCAAACAAACAACTATAATAAGGCATATTAATTAAATTTACCACTTTATAAATCTATATAAATGACAGCTTTATAATAAGTCATTTCCAAAATATGTCTAAAACCCAAAAAACCATAAAAGGCATATCAAACCAATAATCACAAATCTCACCATTTTGACTTAACAATAACCAAATAAGCCTTAAATAAAATATGCCTGAAACAAATACTCAAATAAGGCATATATAACAAATCACCATTTAATAAATACATATCAAGTCTCAATTGGCCATCATCTCAAAATATGGTGATAACCAATTCAAAATTCCTCACAGCCATAAAGGATACAGAATATCCATACAAAAAATCTCTGAAGAAATAATAATCAATGATGAAATAACAATTGCAGCCATCTATCAGTTTAATACAGTTACATGAAATCTTCCGAAAGAGACCCGCTACATATGAAGGAAGCCTTCCAAAAGAGACTGCAGGTCAGGGACACCGCTCAAAGAAAAGAGGAGCCGTCTACCTAATCTGTCCTATGCAATTTTACCTTTCGAAAGAGGTAAACATTGTCTTACTGTATAAAACAAAATAAACTGATAGGTTGTAGTATCTATATACTACGATGCATGTAAAAATCTGCCTTTCGAAAGAGACAACCGTATTTACATCACAATAGATCTTCCGATAGAGATCTGCCTACCCAAATCTAAAAATGTATCGATTCTAAGATCGATGAAAAATGAGTTATCTTCTCTCGGGGATCTATCAGTCTGAAATCCGAATACCCTAAGATAATACAACTCTAAGTGCTAATTACTGTCACTCCAGTAACTTCAAGAATTTAACTAACTGTCCCATACCAGAAAGTAAATTCAAGTATTTACTAAAAGCTGGTAATTTCCACTAAAATTCTATTTAACAAATAATAATAATAATCGAAAGAATTGTATAAAGTGTCTCATACCACTCGACAGTTCAATCCTTTATTAAAATTCTTTGTTTCATATAAAATCATGAAATTCAACCGAAATTCAATTCAAGCTTGTTCATTTATATTTTTAAAAGATAAGAGTTGAAAGATTTCTAATTTAAAAGAATGGAACTTCTTATCTAAAATTAGAAATGAAACTAGTACTTCTCCAGACAATAACTTTCGTTGTTTTTAAATCTATACAGATATATATAGTTACTTTTCTTCTAAAATCTATATAAATACATCGTTTCATTAAGCAACATTAACTTTTAAATTTTACTTTCAATCCTTTTTAAAACAAACTCTTCGTATACATAATAAACTATGTATTTTCTTTAAACTAATTCATCAAAAGAGTTTGAAATTTTAATAATCAATTGCTACAAATAATCAGGATGTAGCATAGTCTAAACAAGCACCATAATTAGCAAAACAACAATTAAATAGTAAAACAAATTTACAACTTGGAACTGGGAAAAATTATCCATTTTATTTTTTTTATTTTTTTTCACCGACCGACTTTTAGTGGCTCAGGCAATGTAAACCAATCTAGAGATAACATCTGGTCCTACAGACATCAGTACATAAGCAAAACATATCTAGGTGCCTATTGTTGTTAGGCAACAATTTTATCATAAAAACCCAGCTACATATAATCAATTTTCCAAGAAACTTAGTAATAAAATCAAACCATGCCTAATTTAAAGCATCCCCATTCATACATATAGAAATTGTGAGTGTTCAACTCACCTCGTCTGATTGCAACACAAAGATTCATTAAAACACTTCAACCTGCCTCTACGTTCGCGACACACAATCGGAGCCTTCCAAATATGCCTTCATCATCCCCAAACCGCCTCCAACGTTGCCATGTCAAACCCGAGTTCGAGCCCAGGTCGTCATCATTTTCACGTTCGCGTGCCCTCCCCACGATCGCACATCCTCTCAGTTCGTCACTTACATGTCCTCGTGCCTTAAACAAGACTATGAACCCTAATCGATACAGGAGTTGAAGTTCGCATCAACCAAAATCGCAAAACTCGTGCTCCTCCAATCGCCTTCGGCCTTCTACTATGGGAGCGACTTCTCCCTCCACTGGCGATCGACAACGAGCCAATCCAAATCACATTCGAGCATGCATTTTTTTCTTCGAATTAGGTTATACGATTTTGGGGAGGAGAATATGGGCTTCAGGATTCTAAGGCTGAGGAAGATTACGCGATTTCCTTTTTTATGAATGTGATAAGTATGCGGCTTTATTTACTTGGGCTTTGGGCGTATTACTTTTTTTTTCTTTTTATTCAATTCCTTTATAAATTTGTAAATCTATTGTAGCTTAATTTAATTTCATTTCCAATTCATTTGATAAGATAAATTTTCAAATTGCAAAATTTCTATCAATTCAATATAAGTTTATTTGAGTTAATTACGCATCGAACTAATATAAATAAATCTATTCATCTTTGTCAATTTATCGATTTTTATCGAGTATCGAATAGAATTTCTTTTCATCTATTACACTATATATATTCTATTTATGCCTTAAAATATTTTATATTTAATGATAACACTTGAATTTAGTTTAATATATCTTCTAAAAATTTATTTTATTAGTGAATTCAATTTGTTAAAACTAAAATCCATTATTAACTGGATTTCATTTAAATAAAACCTTATTTCCAGAATATTAATGATCAAAATTTAATTCGAATATTTTTATTTAAATTAAATTTATGTAATATTACGGCTTCGAAAAACAGGGTTGTTACATATACATACTGCATCAGAGTACTAACCTATAATCAACCTAGATAGTTTTAACAGTCTGTCGTTACAATTGCAGATAAATACAAAGAAGAACAAATAGTTGAAGATAAGATATGAGAGTACAACTTGAAGGCATCCAGCTCGTCTCTTGAAGCTCCAAAGCATTCAGCTAAATCTGGAAAACTACTCGGGTCTGACCCTAATATTATAAGAAAATTACACCCGGATCATTCTGGTAAAACTAACATGAGGAATCTTATAACATTTGGATAACTTAATGCTATAAAAACCTTTCAAAAATAAAGGTAACTTGTAAGACTACGTTACGCACAAACATGCATGGGTTTTTAGCTTACGATAACCAAATCATTTATATAGAAATTCAATGATATTATAATAATCTCTAGGGGTGTAAAATAAATATATAACATATCAGGAATGGTTATCCATAATTACATTCAACAGTACTAGGCTCTACAACTAAAACCAAAAGGCATGTGTTGGAGAATGGATTCCAACATGATAAGGTAGAGGACTACCTTTCATACAGTACACCTCTAGATAAAATTTGCCCAAGGGCCACACATGGAACCTAGCCAAGATAGAGCCGACTGCCCCTTTAACATGGCATACCGAATTAAACCATCACTCGAGCCTCGAGGTTGTAAACATTGCCCAACGGTTGCCCACACACACACTAAAATCCATAAAATTGAATCCAGATCAGGGAATGATGCTCCTAATGGTAGCTCGTGACATACCTCTATAGGCATTCCCTATTTTTAGCCAGTACCGAGTTATGAAGCTTGTAAGGTTATGTTTTTCCCTTTTCCTCCTAGCAATTCCCATTTAGAATGTTAACACTGTCTTCTAAGCAATATGCAATGCTAGCATTCATCAATAGAAGTTGTTCAAGATATGAACAAACCGAAGGCACCACTTCAACTACAACCATTTTGGAATCACCCATAGGATTAGTAGCAAGTAGCCCTTACACTTCAAAGAATTCCATCTTCGATTCCATTATCTTGAGCAAGTCTCGAATCTCTTCCAAAGCGTGGACATACATATTGTTTTGTAATGGTTACGTTTTTGAGTCATCTCATATAAGTGCACTTACCCCTTACCAGTCACTCCAAAACCAAATTGATAGTTCCGTTAAACAAAGCACCGGTTTTTTTTGAAATAATCAAAACTTATGTAAGAGCGGAGATCACCACCTAACTTTTAAGTGCATGGATTTCCTTATCACTGTCCAAGAAAAATACACAAGTTTATATGTACAATATAGCACCATTGAAGATAACTGTACCATTTAATACCAATGTTTCTTCTAGATATTTCTAGAGTTATATTTGGTATTCGATTATTTAACTATCAAATAAACAAATAATCAAACACAGTTTTAATTTCCTATGTAAATCACTAAGCCTTTTAATTTATCTGTTCTTTAATTAAAATCACTTTATAAATACTTGATTTAAAATATCTTTACAAAAAGATATATTCACAAACCCTATATACTTCTTTCCATACTTGGAAACTATTTATATACCTATCTCTTTGATATAAGTATATTCACAAAACACTACACTTTCACTACTTAAAAAATACATCTATATACTTATCTCAACGGTATAAGTATATTCACAAACATTACTTGTTTACTACTTAGAAAATGTATCCATACACCCATCTCAAAAGTATAAGTATATTTACAAACATTACATTTTCATTATGTAGAAAATGTATCCATATACTTATCTGAAAAGTATAAGTATATTCACAAATCATGCGAAAGATTTCATTTTTTCCATTTAGTATGCGAAGATGTTTTCCATACATTCATAATTATAAAGATCATTTATCGAAAACAAATATCATTTCTTTTACAATTTTTTTTATATAAACCCATTCCATATTTACGAGTCCTTTTACAAATCTCTAATATTAGTTATTAAACTCATTTTATAAATCTCCACAATTATCCATACAACCCCTCTTATAAATCTCTAAAGTTAAATAAAACTCTATACATCATAAATAAAATAATTAATTAACTTAAATCATCATTAATCAAATAATAAATTAAATTTGAACATCATTAACAAAGTAATTAATTAGCTTTAAAAATCATTAATAAAATAATTAATTAACTTTAAGCATCATTAACAAAATAATTAATTAACTTTTCAGATTCAGAAAGAGACTTAGCGACCACAATGGTACTTGAACAATGTACCATTTATTTAATTTAACTTTCTAAGTGTAACATTGGTATTTACACAAGCAAGCATGAATATAAATCCAATACATAATTAAATATCAATAGTTAACACATCATTTATGTAACGACCCATAAATTTCGATAATTAAATTTATTAATTAAATAAGTTTTGGAATTTAATGTTGTGAAAAAATAATAATTTAAGTATAATAGCGAGAATATTAACTAGAATGAAATGTAATAATGTTAGTGTAAACTAATGGATAATCATTTTAATGCAATTTCAATTAATTGAAATTTAATAATGTTAACTTAAGGCAATTGATAACTATTTTAATGAAATCTCAATTAATTGGAACGATTGTAAAGTTAAAATTGGGCATAAACTGTAAATGAGTAAATAAATCAAATGTTGTATTAACGGTGAAATTGTATGTAATTAATTGGAATCGATTAAAATAGAATAATTAATCCGTATGTGAATTTATTGGTTATGTTTGTTAATAATAAACATAAAATTATGTTTGAAATTATAAGTTGTATCATTGCATTATTTAATCTTTTGAAATTTAATTGTAAATTAATTGCAATAAATATAAGTAAATATTGCGTTAATATGAATTAAGGTGAAAATTGTAGAACATTGATGTAATAAATGAAAACCGATGTTAACTATGTCCATAAAGTAATGATTGATCGAATAAAAAGATTGAAATCAAAATGAATCAATTTATTAGGTTTTGAATTATAATTAATAAATTTATTGCAATTGGAATTAGAATGCTGTAATTAGCGCATAGTAGAATTTGACATGGAAAATTTGTTTTAAAAGATTATAATTACTAGTTAATCAAAAGTGATAAAATTTGTTAGTTATAAAATTTGAAAAGCGATAAATTTAATAATAATAATTTGATTAACTAACATGAAAATAGCCATTTTGACCACTGTATCTGATTTCGACGAAACTAGTTTCATCGCATCCGTAACAGTGAATTTTTGTAGGGTTTCAATTTTCGTGGCGATCGGACTTGTCATTTGATCGTGCGGGCTCGAAATGCGTAAAAATCAATTTGACTAAAATCAATATGAAATAAGGTGATTTTGAAAGCTAACTTCTGTATACAATGGATATAGAACTTGAAACTTGTTCCATTGAGTTTAAAAATATCGAAAACCTATATTTCGATATATTGGATGATCCATTTTTTGTCTCGGAAACGAAACGGGCTTTTCAGGTCGTTGTTATCATTTCGATCCAACCCTGCCTATATATAGGCTGTTATAAACACTAGTTGTTTCTCATTTTATTTTCTCTATACGTACATCTTCTTCCTCCTTCTCATTGTCAGAATATCAAACCTAATTTTTAAATTCCAAAACCTAACTTAAAAAAAATTGCTCCAGGTTTACTTCAAGTCGGGAAGAGGATTACTTCGAGTTCCAGAGGCAAAATTCTACAACGACTTCGGGTCAGATTGAGTTCCATGCCAAACAAGTGGGATGAGGGTGCGGTTCGAGTTCCAGAGATGAAAACATTGCAGTGACTTTGGGTCAGGAGCCAAATGAATCGTGTCTCGGGTCATTTTAGCAAAAAATCAGAGCAAACAACGGATAATTGAGGTGGCGACTCGAAGTAAGACCGAAAGTCGAAATTTTCCAATCTTTTAACGTTAATAACTTTTGCATACGAGCTCGGATTCACGCGAGGTTTCTGCATTGAGATCGTATCGGAATTCTAGACATTTTGAAATAAGTTTGGCTGCGTTACAAGACTGTTAAATTTTTGGGTTAATTTTGGATTTTAAATCGACGATAAATCGAAGGTGGTTGTTTTGACCCATTCACATTACTAAATTATCTAATGTTAGTTAAACTGAATTTACGACGTGATTAGAAGTTGATTCATTGTTGTTTGATATATTTAAATCGTCCTTCCAGTTAAATCTGAATTTATTGAATATAATTGCTATTTAATTTAATATTAAATTTTAATTGCCAGTTTATACCTGTTAATGATAATCAGTTAGTTGTTGATGTTTATTGGTAGATTTGAATGATGATCGTGTTGAATGTTTAATTGTTGATGCTGGATGACAAGATATTATGTTATTATATATAATGATATCACATTGCAAATTCTCTTAGTTTATTAATAGAAAACCCCTATGGATTGAAATGATATATACCCGAACAGTCTATAGGTTAGGGAAAAATCGTAATGGGTTGAAATGATAAACCCGAGCGATTTTATGGATTTTGAACTTATTCTGGGATTGCGGGTTGAAATGATATATACCCATAATTTTTAAATAATTGCGAATTAAAATGATAAATATCCGCATCACTTCACCATAGGGTAGAAAATTATATATGGACATCGGATTGGTTAAATTAAATGATTTTAAATCCTTAATTTTTGAATTCAGTTAAATGATATTTTGAAATAAAATTGGATTTATAAAAGAGAATTATTTTTGAAAATCCAAGCTTTAAATATTGAAATTGGTATTGGTTTAAAGGAATTGTTCAAAGGATTTAAATTGGAATTTCAAAGTTGAATTGTCAAATATAATGAATTTTATCAAAATTGAGTTTTTGAAATTGTTGAATATGACTTTGAAATGTATTTTAAACTAATTTAAACTATTTTAGTCAATTTAAACTATTTTAATTTATTTTAATCTGTTATAATCTATTTAATCTATTTTACCTATTTTAAACTAATTAAATTCATTTAATCTATTTTAAATCTATTTAATTTATTTTAAATCTATTTAATCTATTTTAAATCTATTAAATCTATTTAATATAATTTAAATCTATTTAATCTGAAAACCATTTTAAATCTAATTTAAATCTATTTAAACTATTGTAACTATTTAAACTATTTAACCTATTTTAAACTATTTTAAATCATTTAAAATATTTTAGAATATTAACTCTTTTAAACTATTTTTAAAACTATTAAAACTATTTATGACTATCTAAATTATTTTCTAAAATTTCAAACTGTGTAAAGTTAAAGTATTTATATTTAAATCTTTGATGACGATACAACCTAATTTGGGATTTGAAATTGATACTTTTTTGTGAAATGACATAATTGAGTAAATATGATGATTTTGGAATGAGGATTTAATTAACATATCTTATCGATAATTGAAAAGTGAATGTGGTTTTGAAAGTGAATATGATTTCAACAGTGATATGGTTTGAAATCAAAAATCTTATTTTGATATTAAAAATGAATTTGATTTTTTTGAAATATAAAAGAACTATCCGGCGTGAAATAAACCTTTGGTTGTTAAAGACCGGGATCGGATATTGTCATACTCTCTGCCAATACCGAAAACCACTTTAACAACTATGTACGTGGTGGAGACTCCAGAATGAAGTAGGATAGTTTGGTATACGATTCTATATGAGGTATTTACATAGCCCTGACTCTCGTGAGTCAACTTAGATGTGACTAAAACAGGAGCCACGCTGAGCCAAGTGAGGTCGCATCTCCGATTGGACACATTTCTTCGATACCATATTATGACTTTGTGATGATTTGATGGCCATCCCTTGATTTTGATTATGGGGGTGTGTTCCGAGGTGGCATTAGTAGCTGCATGCATTACCACCAGTCTAGATTCGCAATTGGTATATCTACCCTGGAATTGCCTCGAGTGCCATGTTCACATGTCCTATCGCGCCTTCTACGAGTTTGGTTTGTACTATACCTATGGAGTTCCATCTAATAGCCCTTCGGTTTACGGAGGAATTATGGTACTATATAGACTATGGGAATGTATAAAAATGTGTTAAGGAGGATATGGGTAACGCCTTAACGCTATTTTAATATTTTAATTTATTGTAGACATATTATAATAGCGTATTGTACTACATAGTAGATAGTTTAACGGATCCTTAGGAGGTGGTAATCCTGAACATCTCTTAAGTTATTGCACTCACGTTAGACACTGGATAGGAGATGTCAAACCTCGTAAATACCTCTGACGCCGTCAGACTCATATTTATTTACCGTTGATTTAACATACATAAGATATTTTAGTTCTGACTCGAGGGTTTTATCTTTCCAATTCGCTCGGGTCAGTCTGAGCTTTTCAGTTTATCAAGACTGCTTTCTGGAGGGTGAAGACGAAGATTTGGTAATATTATTATTTATTATATTTACTCCACTGCATCATGTTGTTCCGCTGCATTTATTTATTATTTATTCTTGTTGTATGTAACTCTGATCTGTATTATAAAAGTTTAATCAATGTTATTTGTAAATAGCTTCATGAACTTTTTATTTGATTATTATATTTTTGTCATTCCGCTGCGAGATTCTGTATTTGTTTTCTTTCTTTCCCTGCTTTTTCTTATTTACCCCATAACAATCTACCCTTTTGAATGGTTAGAATCTGACGTGTGTGGTTTATCGTTGATTTAAACCGTCCAAAAAGGTAGGTCGTTACAGTTGGTATCAAAGCTTTGGTTTAGAGATAACCTTTGATTTGCGGGGTCTTACTCATTAGGAATAGGGTAGTAACAACCTAGAATGAGTCGTTAAGTGTATACATATGAGAGAGTGTATTTGTTAGTATTATAAAAGGTTTTTGTATTGCGTTAACTTGTTCTATTTATTATTTATAAATTCTGGTCGATACATGGGATGCTATGGCACTGATAAGGATTTCTAAAAACTATATAGGGAAGATCGACACAATATTGTTTTGAAATATAGGTAAATGAAATAATTTTACCTAGTATTATATTTTGTATATAAAAGAATAGTTTTATAAATAATATGATTAAATGTGATATAATTGTTTGTTAGGATGTGGAATTTGTAAATCTTGGTTGTAGAATAGAATTTACAAATAAAGTAAATATAAATTGAAAATTTAGAACTTGAGTTCTAAGATTTTGAAAATTTCTTTAGAAAGATTTTGGAATATAATATTAGTATAATTTGGAAGTATTTTCTGATATAAATATTTCAATGTGATTTGAAAGAGAGTTTTAAAGGAATGTTTTAAAGGAAATAAATTCTATGCTCCCTTCTCTGTCGTTGGAAAATAATTTCGATGATGAGTGTAGGCATCATCGACGTTCATTTTCGAGTTTCAAAGTGGGAAGATAGCTGTAGTAGTTTTACTACACATTTGTTTGATGAACAAATCTTAATTTGTAAATAGGATTTGATATATGAAAAAGATATGAATATATATATTATTTTGAAATGCAACCCGGTTTTAGTTCTTAAGTTCTGTAAATTAGAAACTTCAATTATTGTAGTGAAATGAAATCTTAACTATTTAATAATTGGATACAAAGTGATCAAAGGGAATTATGTTTCTATCTGAAGAATTAAGATATATAAAAATGTTATAAACTTAAGTGATGTTTGAAGCCAATTATAATTAAAGTAAATAGTGAAAGTGAATACTATATGTAAAAGAAATAAAAGTGAAAAGAAAAGGAAAGAATAAAAATCTAAGTATGAATGCTTCACAAATGAATATTTATGCTAAATGGAAATCAAAGTAAATAATAATTGTGGAGTAAACTGAAATAATAAGTATGCAATATTTAAATAATGAATTCATTGATTATTTTAAATAATTGAATGGAAAATTGATCATGTAAGTAAATAGATGTAACAAATGGAAAATAGCATTGTATGTATAAATGAGAAATGAAATTTTGTAATAATGAACGTAAATTTATGAAGATAAGCGTAGTATGAATGAAACTTCTAAAAAAGGAAAAAATTAAGAAATTTGATGCTAAATGCTTAATGAAATATATAAGAAATTGAAAATATGTAACTAGTAGATATGAAAATTTAGAAGATGTAAATATTGAACATTTGTTAACTAAATTAATAAGATAAACTTGTGTAACATTCAATTACATTCTAAAAGACATATGTATAACTCACTAAAACATTAAAAGTTAAAATGTTAAAAAGAATAGGTAATAGAATATTATACAAGTAAAACTTAAGTAATGAAAGTGTTCAACGGAATTGTGTCTATAAATAAGAATTCTGATGTTATAAAATGTTATGAACTTAAATTAATAATTTTAAAGGCTACTAATTAAATTTAATAGAAAAGTTAATACTGTAAGTAAATGATTATAAACTTAAGTTAGTGCTTGAAGTCATTTATAATCAAAATGAGCAAAATGAGTAGCAAAGGTGAGTATTATATAAATTGAATGACTATAAATTCATAAAATGTGAAATGATTTAGAAATGGATGTTAAAAAGAAATAATCTATCAATGGTGAAATAAATTGTAAAGAGGCTTATATAATAATGGATAATCTAATAATTAAAGTAGAAATAACTTTTGTAAGCAATGAATGTTAAGCAATGAAAAGGAAAATTTTGGCATTATATGAATAAATGAATGGAAAATGAATCTTTGTAAGTAATAAATGTAAATTAAAAGAATAATCATTGTATGAAAAATAATAATGATGAACATTAAATAATGTGAAAGGAGATTAATGAGAAAAACTTACATGATTTTGAAATTATTGGTTTCTTTGGCTTATGGGTTGGTTGGGAAAGAATACTTCTAACTGTGTGAAGATGTATAAATAATCTATTAAGTTTGTTGAGTGTATGATATACTTAATAGTTTATTTATCATTTTACATGATTAAAAGTTTCTAAACCCGAATAAACTATTTGTTTTGGTTGTTATGGATGGATGGTTGATTACATTGATTGCATGTAATGAATTTATGGTTTGTTTGCAGGTGACTATTGTTATGTTGTGTTGAATTGGTTGTTATTAGTTGAAACAACTTAAATATTTCTCTTTTACATAATTATTAACTTCTTTGGATTATATAAGTGAAATACAGGTTATGAAGCAATTGCTACTGCTTTTGGTTTCATAAATAAGCGTTTTTTGCCCGACAAATCGGTACGTCTTCGAATTATGATTTTCTGGCGATATTATATTGTTTTTCTAGTGGTTTGAGATATTTTATTTTGAAATATGATATATATATATATATATATATATATATGTTTATTATTGATATTATTATTTCTCTCGGACATCTCCGTATAAAGGAGACTCTGCCGAAATTTTCTGTAAATTTTAGACTTAGAAATTTTTGTGAAAGTGAAAATGTTTTTAAAAGTTTTATTAACTTCAATATGAAGGATTTAATTGGTTATTAATTGATATATTTTATTTAATACTTAATTATGTAAATTACTTGTTATAAATTGAATATCTTGAATAAAATATATTAATTCCTTAATCCTTTCTTTCCCTTTTCGAGGACGAAAAGTTTTGAGTATGGGAGAATGTAACGATCAAAATTTTTTGATAATTAAATAATTTTTGGAATTTAATGTTGTGAAAAATAAAAAATTTAAGTTTAATAATGAGAATAATAACTTGAGTGAAATGTAATAATGTTAGTTTAAGTTAATGGATAACATTTTAATGCGATTTCAATTAAGAAATTTAATAATGTTAAATTAAGGCAATTGATAACTATTTTAATGAAATCTCAATTAATTGGAATGATTGTAAAGGTAAAATTCGATACAAACTGTAAATGAGTAAATAAATCAAATGTTGTATTAAACGGTGAAATTATATGTAATTAATTGGCATTGATTAAAATAGAATAATTAATCCGTATGTGAATTTATTAGTTTTGTTTATTAATAATAAACATAGAATTGTGTTTGAAGTTGTAAGTTGTAACAATGGTTTAATTATCATTGCATTATTTAATCTGTTGAAACTTAATTGTAAATCAATTGCAATAACTGTAAGTAAATATTGCGTTAATATGAATTAAGATTAAAATTGTAGAACATCGATGTAATAAATAGAAAACCAATGTTAACTACGTCCATATAGAAATGATTAATTGAATAAAATGATTGAAATCAAAATGAATCAATTTATTGGGTTTTAAATTATAATTAATAAATTATTGCAATTGGAATTAGAACGCTGTAATTAGCGCAATATTAATAGTTGAATTTGACATGGGAAATTTGTTTTAAAAGATTATAATTACAAGTTAATCAAAAGTGATAAAAAATTTTAGTTATAAAATTTGAAAAGCGATAAATTTAATTTAATAATAATTTAATTAATTAACGTGAAAATAGCCATTTTGGCCACTATCTCGAATTTCGACGAAACTAGTTTCACCGGATCCGTAACTGTAACATTACGTTTTTATCGGGATTCGAAGGTCGGCATTCTTACGTCCCCTGTATCAAATGCCGCATAATCGAATGCCGGAAAACCGAATTGTTAGGGTTAAAGAAGAAGAGGTAGAAGAAAAGGATAGAAGAAATAAGGAAACAGAACAGAAACAATATCAGAATCTCACAGTCGCAGCGGAACAACATATAATAGATAAATGAATAATTTTTAAAACAAAGAACTATCTCAGTTAATACATTTCATTACATCAGAGTATACAACAACAATATACAACACAACAGGGCAATGGACAATTATACAACATGTCCTTACAAGTGAATTTACAGCGGAAAGATAATATCATATTCAAGTAATACGTCTCGCCATCCAGCTCGCCTCTTGAGCTCCAAAGCACTCCTAAATCCAGAATAACCTGATAACCTAGCTCTAGACTGCCTGTGTGGAAATTGGTGGGCACCCAGAGTTTAGGAAGGAAAACAATAAACTCCGAGTCAGTCATGTGACTGGTGTGAAAACTTAAAACAATTATTATCTTTTAAAAAAACAACAACATGGATAATTTTATAGTCAATTCGCAATGCTTTTGGAAAATGAGACTACCATAAGACCTCCCGCCACACGCACAATACAAACGCAGAATTGAAGGAGATTTCTTCTTATGATAGTCAAAGATGCTTGATACGCATTAAAAAGAAAAATTCGATATTATTACTAGTGCATAGTGTAGGAAAAATCATTTCGAAAGTAAAGATATAAATCTTAGCCAACATACAACCATTATCGTATACCTACTATAGCTACCATCCAAACAGTGAGGCGCCACCATAAATGAATGGCAAGTTCTACAACTAAAACCGTACAAGGCTAGTATTGTTTCTTTGGATATTCCAACAAATGGTCAGGCTAAGGAACTTCCTACTGCCACATGGGATCGCCTCTGGCGGGACGTCCCGAGAACTTAACCAGCTCTCGGCCAACACAAGGCCGGGTTACCTTTGTCACTTGGTAACTACTACACGAATATGCCATCCTTCGGTCCCTTTGGACCTTTATCCGAGCGCTCGATAACCAACATCACACAGTAATAAATATAGTGTGTCAACATGAGTAAGTATCTGGGCTCTATACCATGATACCACCCTTTCTAGAAGGAAATGACATACCCTAAAGGGCGCGACCCTCATAACTTTGCCGCATATTCCTGTTTTGGCCATTTCCAGGGAGTGAGGTCTGACGAAGTCTCGTCCACAAAGCTACGCTTTTCACAAAGCCACGCTTTGATCAACAAATAATCAATAAATAATCATCACACAGCAACACTCAACATTACACATTACCAAATTAGGAATATATCGCTGATAACCTTCAACTACATAACCTCCAAGCGCGTACGTCTCAGAGAAGCGTGTTAAGCTAAGAGAATAAATTCTCCGCCACCAGCAGAAATGTATTTGAAAGAAATCTGCTTTATATCTCAAATGTAATGTCAGACACGTAACCATACAAGTCTGTTCCGGGTTCGAACAGAACAGAAGGCACTTCAAAAGAAGCCCTTGCAATCCAGGTATTCACAATCCCGATCGAATTTCCTATCACAAAGGAAACCTCCATACCGTAGCTAACGGTGCAGAGAAAATCGATAGGTCATCCTATCGTTTTCACAAATATCCGGTCTTCAAATGCTATCCATTACGACGAATCATTATTCAGAATGGGTTATACGACTCCAAAGTCCTTTCTTGGCTAACCCGAATAATGAGCGCTTATTTTTAAAATAAGCGTGGCATTCAAATTCAAGCAAATCACAATCAATACCTATTTAAAGGTAAATATTGATAGTCGGTTATTTAACTATCAATAGGTATGCACAATATCACCAGATTCCAAAATTTTCCCAATTATTTATTTCCCAAAAATATCTTTACAAGATATATAATTTCAATACTTCAAAAATAAATCAATGTTTATTTTTAAACAAATTTCCCCTTTTATTTATAAATTCCATAGTGAATTTATATTTCCAAAATATCTACTGGTATACGATTTCAAATCGATTTATAGTATTCATTTTCAATTTATCTTTAAAAGATAAAACCTCAAACATTCACTTCATATTGGAAAAACATTTCCATACTTATTAAATAATAAGTGTTTCACAAATCTATTTATTTTCAATATTTAAAATTAGATTTTATTATGACTTTTCAACTTAATTTTTCAAAAAATCCAATTTTATTCATTTTCGGCATCTAACGATACCCAATAGCATATTCGGCTAAATTCTAGCCTTTAATGATCTCAATCACAAAGATAATCACGCAGATTATAAATAGATCAATAAATAGATCAACACACAACATTGAAACCAATTCAAATGTTTGAGGATTCCAGTTGGATCCCTCCAACCTGTTTCCCTGCATCCAAAGATGTTAGCACAATACCAATTCCGCTTCGAGACGGAATATCGCGGTATATGGGATTTATAAAATACTATCCGCTATTATGCGGCGCAATAGGGTCTCATCTGCTATATAATACGGGAAATCAACTCCATGTACATATATAATACCAATTTCACTATACGGTGAAATATTCGAGGTATATGTTTTTAATAAATAACCTCCGCTTACTAACGGCGCATAATGTCTATTTTAACTATCAATAGATAACAATTATTATTCAAACATACAATCAAGCAATTTTTAAATATAACTATTTAAAATTTGAATCGAAACCGATTCGACTGAGTGAGAAGTTCTCACCTTACTTTCAATTCAGTTTCCGCGTTTTATTTCGAATAAACTTAAACACGCGTTTAATTTTACCCGAAATTATCACTAGCTCAAAACGACTCCAAACAAGCTCCATAGCGTAGTGCTCGTCCATACGAACCCAACGCAACTAGTTTCGTAATTTTTCGACCTCGTATGAAAAAGTTATACTTGTTTAAAGTTTACACGAATTATAAATATAATAAATTACAATTTCTTTTATTTATTTTAACCTAAATTGCATCTCAGCCCTCCATCCCAGAACGCAAATCACGGCCGCACGCGCCCAACTCTTCTTCTTCTCGTTCGTGAAAATCACGTAACCCATTTGCCGCCATCATCTTGCAATTTTCGCCGCTACTACGAACAACGTGGAGACGATCAGGTTGTGCCATATGGAAGCCCATCTCCTCCTCTACCTTCGGCATGAGCATGGCCAATCTCAGCCTCCTACTCTCCCCGAGAATCATGCTCGAACCACGCACGTACGCGGCCACCTAGCTCCCACTCCGTCGCTCCAAATCAAATCACAACCGTTGGATATGCCGTATTCATCGAGCTCTACACTTTTCTAGTTGGAGGTTTCTTGTAATTATTGATAGATTGAGAGATTTGAAGGGGGAAAGATGATAGATTTTCGGCCATACATTTGAAAATGGCGGCTAGGCTGTTGAAAATTAGGGTTTGGCAATTGAAATGAATAAAGGCTCCTTTTATACAAAACCGACGAAACACTATTCATCTCGGATTTTCCGAACTCCAAATCTCGCGCGATGACCGGAGTTTCTAGGGTTTAACCCGCGTTTCGGATACAATGGAATATGTTTCGGAAGCTAATTCGATCATATGTGAGAGTTACGGCAATAAACGATCGATTTTAAATTAAACCGATTAAGCGATTTTCTATGTGTTTTGGCTTCCCCCGGACAAACGATAAATCCGATTGACTTGAAATTTGAAATCTTATAATAATATAACATTATGGATCCGATGAAACTAGTTTCATCGAAATCCGAGACTGTTTGAAAAATGGCTATTTTAACTCGTCAATTAAATATTAAAATATTCAAATTTCACAAATTTACTTTAAATTCGATTTTAAAAGTTCTATAACATCATTATAACTCCAATATGATAAAATAAAATTTTACAAATCAATTTTAATCATATTTGACCCAATTTTCAATTATTTCTGTAATTTCAACTATTAAATTATCGATTTAATTATTCAATTAAATCCAATTATTCGAAATAAAATTTATTCGACTTACAAATCTTACTTGTTAATATTTAAATTCAATTAAATATACAAATTTTAATTAATAGAAATACTTGGTCGTTACAATCTTCCCTCCTTAAAAGAATTTCGTCCTCGAAATTACCAAGTATGAAAAAGTTTTGAAATCCATTAACTTTTCAAAATAAACCATTCAATTTGATTTACAAATCTCCTAAGTGTTTAACTTTCCCAAAATTTATAGTTAAACTTCATACAATAACTTTACTAAGTTTCCAAATCCAAACTCAGTTTTCAAAATTTTCAAATTTCTCAAATTTTTTCTAACGCCTTAAATTTTCGAAAAAATCCGCCAGTGTCTCCTTTGCGCGGCTCGATCCGAAAAAAAATGACAGTATATATATCACAAATATACATCTCATCAAGTGATGAGGCATCCCGCAGGGAAAAAAGTGTAAAAGTACGATATTTAATCCGAGATATGTACCTTATTTATTATTAGCGAGCATATACGGCAAATATAGCGCGAAAGCGAGCTCCAAATGCGAAGCAAGCGCAATCCGCACCTACTAAACACTCAACAAACCATGAGAAACATGCATATATGAAAGTAATATCAATATACAACATATAGCAACATAATAACTACATATGCCAATATGGCAAATGCAACAAAAACAACAAATGCAACCATCAAACAACTATCATACAATTAACATCCAACAAATCAATAACCAAATCAATATTCTTTCATTTCTCATTAACATTCAATGAATTGGTTTTTTTCATTTTAATCACATTTGATTTGTTAACATTGGATTTTATCAACATTCATTTATTCATCTTCAATTAGTATACATTCACTAATTTACATTCATTTTAGTTCACTTCCAAATCAAATTCAATTCTATTCAAATTCATTTTCTTCCAATTTGAATTCAATTACATAACTCTCAATTTTGCTAATTCAATTTTATCAACACTTAATGAATTTATATACAATCAACTAACAATCAAATAACAACCAATGTATATTCAATATAACCAAATTCATTCAATTTACTTTCAACATTCAATTCGGTTCAACGCTTTTAATTAGCTTTAATGGATTAGCATTTACATCCATTATTTCCTATCAATTTATTCATATTCAATTGATTTACATTCAATTTATTCATATTAGATTGGTTAATATTCAATCCGTTTATTAATTCAATTGCTAATTCATTTTACATTTCAAGTTGAATTTCATTTATATAACTCAAGTTCATATCCTTAATGGCTTCATTTCACTAATTCACTTATTAGTTTACTTTGACACCAGAATCAACTTCTTTCAACATCTCTTAAGTTATATTCCATTTCAACTTCTTTTACGTTTTACTTCCACTATACAACTTAAGTTCACTTCTTATTTATTTCAAATTCTATTTCATTTAACTTAACAAAATTGTTTAACCATTTTAACTATTGGTTTCACTTACATCTTCTCATTTTCTAAGTTATACAACTTATATATTTAAACTTCCAAATCCATTTACTTATCCAAAGCTAAATTTATTATCTCTTACTATAAGATCAAAATTCATTTCACTTATATTCATCAATTTCAACTTGGATTTTTTTATTTATTTTCAAATTTGTTTATCACAACAAAACTTCAATTTCAATTTACTATGGTAGCAAATCCATCACACAGAAACTCGAAAATGATACCGATGATGCTGCCGTCATCACCCTTATTATTTCCCAGCAACAATAGTGAAATCAGTGCTAAATGTTCTTTCAAAAATTTTCCTTTTATCTTATTTATAAATCACATTTATAATTTTTTCCTTATAAAATTTCATTATTTGCTCTTTACTTATATAAGATTATTTTACAATTGTAGATCATATTAATTATAATTCCATACTTTGTAATTCATTTCCTTATACAATTATTCTTTTTCAACTGTTGTATTTATTTAACTTATTCAAACAACTTTTATTGACTTATACAATTTTACATTTTCAACAACCAAACAATCAATTTATATGTACTTTAACAATTTCTGAAAAAATTATTTCCTTTATATAAAAATATAATCGAGGTAAAATTATTTCATTTACCCAATTTAAACAATATCGTGTCGAATTTGTTCTGTACAAGCGTTTAGAGATCCCTATCGATAGAGTTGTACGGACTATACCGACCAGAATCCATATACCACTCAACAAACTAATCATCACAATATAAAATAATTTTATATTCACTAACAAATACGCGCTCATATCTATTATTACACTCACACTCATTCTAGAGCACTACTGACTCTATCTCTAATGAGTAATACCCAACAAAGCTGTAACAACCCTAGATTTTGACTATATATTTAAATTTGACTTTATTTCATTTTGAAATTATTTTAATTTTTTTTTATTTGTTAAATTTCATCTCTAAATATTTTTAAAAAAATAATAGAATTTTCCAGAATTTACTGTGTTGATTTCCTATTTTTAAGGGCTGTTTTCCTATTTTCCGCTATTTTCTTCATAAAAAATTATATTTAAATTAATTTTTAAATATTTATTTTGTGAATCTATTTTTAATTTTTTTATTATTTATGTTTAAAAATATTTTACAAGCTTATATGAATTTTCTAAAAATTATTTCATTTAATTTCAAATTTTCTAGTCTGGTTCACTGTTTTAACTATTTTCCTTAATTTTATATATAATTAATAAATATTATATATATTTTTATATTTTGTTAAAATTTAGAAATGTTATCTGATATTATTATTATTTCAGTTACATAAACTTATATAAATAATTAAAGGTAAATTGAAAGGGTTTGTGACTTTTTTTTTCCGATGGCTTTTGATTTTCCCACCTTTTCACATTTTTACTTAATTTTGCCATCAATTAGCCATAACTACTCACATACTTCATCTGCCTACCTCCATTCTTCATTCACGTACATCATCTCCCATCTCATTTCTAAAAAAAGTCGGCCATCATCCTCTTGTTCAAGTTTGGCAAAACTTTTTTTTTTTTTTTTTTACTTTTATTGTTTTTTTGATAATGATTTGCACTTGATCTTCTTTATCATAGGATCGGCCATGCTCCTCTCCATCCCCTGTCGCCACCACCACCACCTGAGCACTCCACCAGCACCTCCTCCTCACTGACCACCCCCAGCCGTACCACCCTAGGTGGTAGTTCCTTCACCAAGTTCACCAAACTCCAACATCTTGACCTACCCGAGCACCAGCTTCCACATCCACCACTTCCACCACCCATGGCCGCCACCTACTCCACCTCCACCACCTCCAAAACCACCTGGACCCTCTTCCACGTCATCACCTTAGACCCCACACCTCTGGCCGTGACCACAGCAGCCTTGACCGAGCCTTGTTTGCTTGAAAACTTGTGATGTTGTTAGTAGTGATGCTTTGTTGTGTTGTTGTTCCATCTTCATAACTTTTGCCCATCAACAAACTCATGTTAGGCCGACCTTAGCAACCCAGACCTGACCCAAAACCATTGTCTTAGACCTGTACTCTACCTCTGGCCGAGCCTATGGGATGTCGGAAGCAAGTGCAAAGCATTTCAGCTTTGTTTTATGAAGTTATTTCTAGCATAGTTTATCGTATTTTGGTCTGAAACCTTATAATTGTTATATTGTTTTGTTTGATTTGTATTCAAGGGAATCAATCCTTGGCTCCTCCATTTCGTATCTGTGTTATGCTTTTGTGCTTGTGTAGATCCCATTTGTGCAATTCGTCGTTGTGTCATCAGCTCAAAACAGTGAGTTATTCTCACCAGACAGTCTTATACTTATATGAATAGTAAATTGATCGCTTGTGAATATGTAACTGCATCACCATATTTTATTTGCTATGTCACTATTATATGATGTCCACACATGATTAAACACCTGTTATATCATATGTTACTGTTATATTATTGCTATTTGTTATTTTATCAGTTAATCACACTGCAAATTCTCTTTAGATTAGAATCACTATGGGTTGAAATGATACATACCCCAATGGACTTTAGAATAAGGGAAAATCATTGTGGGCTGAAATGATAGGCCTGAATGATTTTCAAGTTTATTTCATTCACTTGGGACTGCGGGTTTGAAATGATAAAACCCGGATTTTCTTTGCAAATTACGGGTTGAAATGATATATTACCCGTATCACTTTTCCTAGTGTACAAAATTATATACAGACCCGTAGTTAATGTATGTTTTATACAAAAATTAAAATTATTTTAGGAATGTAAATATTAAAATGTTTTGATTTGAAGCTAATTAAAAATGATTTTTGTAAAATATTATGGATTTTCTGAATAATTATAAGTGAAATAAATTATTGAAAAAGTTAGAAAATTCTGAATGTAAGTTATTTTGGAAAATTTGATTTAATTATAATTGGAAATTAAGTTGAATATGAAATCATGATAAATTTATGATAATTTGAATTAAAAGAATTTAAAGTGATTTTATACCATATTAATGATTTTTAATAAAGTTGAAATGTGAAATGAATTAATAGTTAAGTTGAAATTTTGAAGTATAACTAAAATTTGAAATTCATGGAATTGACTTAAAAGTGAATTTTTAGTTAAGTAAATAAAAATAAAACTAAGTTATATTTGAGAATTTGAACTTAAGTGTTAGGTTGAAATTTAATGTAAGGAATTTGAAATTGAACATTGCAATTTAATAAGTAAATCAATGTTAAATATGAATTTTTAAATGGAAATTTAACTTTATGATATCATGAAATTAAGGAAAATTACATGGTGTTTATAAAAGTAAAAGAGAGTGATATTATAAGTTAAAAGTGATTTAAAATTATATTGAAATTTTGAAGTTAATTAACTGCATTTTTGAAATGCTATTATTTATAATGTAAATGATAATACAACATTTGTAAATGGTGTAGTTAATAAGTGAACTAAATAGTTAAATTGAATTAATGGCTATTATAGCATCTTATAAATGCTATAATTGTTGGATTAAACTAAATTTTCTTTGAAACTAATGTAACTCTATTACAGCTTTTAAAGGCTGTCTTTTTGTTAAATTGAACCGTTTTTGAATATAACTTTCTGCAGCATTTTCCAAATGCTGCGAAAGTTGAATTTTCACTGTTTTGATAAAATTTAAGTGAATAAATGAACCTTGGAAGTTGAAAATTTTGGAAATTTAATAATTTAATTTTTTTTATGTAATAACTTCATTTTAAATGATTTAAATGAAGTAATTTGTTTGGAATTGAACTATTTTGAAATGTGGATTGAACTAATTTGTTTGGAATTTAATAATTTAATTTTGTAACAACTTATCAAATGAAATGATAAGTTTGATATTTTGAAATGGATTTGAAATGATATTTGATTTTTTGGAAAATAAATACCGTTTTTAAATAAATATGGGTTATAATAACGATTGGTTGTTAAAGAGTCCGGGATCGGATATGGACATACTCTCTGTCGATGCCGAAAACCACTTTAACAACTGTGTACGCGGTGGAGATTCCAGAATGAAGTAGGATGGTGACGACGTTCCTAAGGTACATTTCGTGGACCTAACTCCCGTGAGTTAGCATATGGTGGCTAAAACAGGAGCGATCTCGAGCCAAAGGAGGTAGCACCTCTGGCTGAACACACTTCTTCGAAACCATTCTATTACTGTTGTGATTGTTTGGGTGCACCCCTTGATTTTGGAGTGTTGTTCAGGGTGGGCGTATGTGGCTGCTGCCTTACCACCAGCCCGTATGCGTAATTGGTATATCTACCCTGGCATTGCCTTGTGTGCCGTGTCACCTACCATACCGAGCCTTTATTACGAGTTTGTTTTTCTCCTGTAGCCCGTGTGGTATCCTCTGACAGTCACCCGGAGTGGAGATGGCATGATATTGGATGGACTACTGGGACTATTATGTGTGAAGGGTGATATGGGTAGCACAGAACGCTATTTAAAAGTATGTTTATTTTACTATAGACATTATTCTAATAGCAAAATACTACTATATAGAAAATAGTTTAATGGATCCTTAGAGAATGGGCGGTCCCAGGCATCCTTTAAGTTACTTGTATCTTTATTACAGTTCACTTGAGTTGGTTTACATTATATAAGTATATATTGTTCTGACTCGAGTGTTTTGTGCTTCGCTTTACGCTTGGGTCAGCCTGAGTATTCACAGCTTTGGATTCTCTTCCTGGAGCTGGTCTTTCGCTGGAGTTTCTACTTATCTACATATTTATCTACTTCTGTTTCAGCTGTTCTAGTTTATCTCATGTATTGGTGAACTTCTATGTATTTGGGATTTCTATTATGTTGTTTTCAGACTGTATTATGTATTTGGTTTGAGACTCTGTTATAGTAGCTTCATGAGCCACTATGTTATTTTATATTCCACTGCGAGTTATTCTGTTTGTTCTGCGTCTGTGATTCTGTATATTTGATTTTATTTGCTCCAAATTTATTTACAATCTGTTATTTCGCATCATTCAAGTCTGACATGTGAGGATTATTTTCGATTTGAATGGTACGAAATTGGGGGTTGTTACAGTTGGTATCAGAGCTTTGGTTTTGGCAACCATTGCCTCTGTGGAGCAGAAACTCATTAGAGATAGGGTATTTCTACCCTAGAATGAGTGCAATCAATCTCAGAATCATATCTTTGTGAGAGATGTATTTTCAAAGTATAAAATGATTTTTCAAAATGTTTTCAAAGGATTTTCAAAGATTATTTTGATATACAAAATTTTCTTGCTTTTAAAGGATTTTCAAGTGTTTTCTAACTTTCCTTTCTTTCGTATCTACCATGATAGGATTTTTCTTTCTTTAAGATATTCATCCAAGTGTATTATCTTGCCTTATCTTAATTTATCTTTGGCCTTTATTCTTGTCCTAAATTCATTCTTGATATTTTTCAGGATGAATCGAGGAAATGCTAGAGGTAGGGGTCGTGGTATTGCCCCAGCTCCTCAACCTGTTGCTCCAGTCAGGTTCACTGTTCTTTGTAAGGAATTCTCTCAACTAGGTGGAACCC
Source organism: Allium cepa (assembly GCA_030765085.1). Classification (NCBI taxonomy): domain Eukaryota; kingdom Viridiplantae; phylum Streptophyta; class Magnoliopsida; order Asparagales; family Amaryllidaceae; genus Allium; species Allium cepa. The sequence goes on along the minus strand of CM060944.1, from coordinate 496,041,505 downwards.
CATTCACCGGTTCAGAGACTATTATTGAGGCTCAGCAGTGGTTGCGGAGTCTTGAAAGGATATTTACTGGTCTTGACATTACTGATGCTCAGAAGCGTCAGCTAGCAGCCTGGCAGTTGCATGATTCTGCTTTAGATTGGTGGGTGTCCGTTACGGCTAACACCGTTGAGGCTGATCTCACTTGGTAGCAGTTTAGGTATCCTTTGTGTTATCTTAAATTTTTTCCTATATTTTTTTCCTTCCTTTGAATCTATCTTAAGTTTTTTTTTTGTATCTCTTTTCCAGGGAGGCTTTTCTGGCAAAATGGATGCCAAAAGCCGAAAAATCTCAACTTTATCGTGAGTTCATGGATTTGAAGCAGGGTACCATGTATTTTGCTGAGTATGAGAAATTCGGTCCTAGCCTTATTGACACTCCTCTTAAGAAGAATGAGAAATTCATTGCTGGTGCTCGTCTAGAGTATTATAGTCGCCTTATTTCTCATGTTCATGGTTCTTTCACCCAGCTCATGGATATGGCTATTCGCTATGAGAATCCCACATCCAAAGGTCCTGCTGTTTCTGGTGCTCAGTCTTCCTCTGCAGTTTCCCAGAAGCGTAAGCCAAATTTCCAGCAGCAGAAGAAGAATTGGCAGAAGCGTCCTGATTTGGGATCTTCATCATCTGCTCCTGCTCAGAGGCAACCGGTTGATCTCTCCTTCATCACTTGTTTTAGGTGTGACCAGAGAGGGCACTATGCCAATAGCTGTCCTACTTTATCTGGTGCTGCTGTTCCTCCACCTGTTCAGTCGGTTAGACGTGATCTCTGCCATATCTGTCACCATCCCAGTCATTTTAAGAAGGATTGCCCTACCCAGCTGAGGGGTGCTCCTTCTGGTATATTTGCTGTTACTTCTGCCTCATCTTCAGTTCCTCCACTTGGTTCTGCTCCTAGTGATGACCAAGGTACACTCCAGTGTTCATTTACTTTATTTCATCATCCTGTGCGGGTGTTGTATGATACTAGTGCTTCACATAGTTTTATTTCTATTGATTTGTGTGATAAGTTTGAGCATCTCCTTTCTCCTGAGTATACTTCTGTTCCGTTATGTGTTTCAAATCCTATTGGGGGTCCTGCTAACCTTAACCAGATTTGTCGAGAGGTGAAACTTCTCCATTCTGATCATCGCTTTAGTGGTGATTTTTATATTCTGGGCTTCGATGCCTTTGATTTATTTCTTGGTCAGGACTGGTTAGTGAATCATGATGCTCATATCTCTTGTAAAGCCCGGTCTGTTCGTCTCTTTGATGATCATGGGAATGCCTTGATTATTCAGCGCCGCATGCCTCAGGATTTTGCTGGCAACTTTATTTGTTCTTTGGATTCTTCTCCCAGTGATCTTGATTCTACTCCTGTGGTTAGACTATATCCCGATGCATTTGGTGAAGTCACTTCTTTACCTCCTAAGCGAGAAATTGACTTTCGGATTGATCTTATACCTGGTGCTCGACCTATTGTTCTTCCTCCTAGAAGAATGGCACCCCGCGAGAAGGTTGAGATGGGAAAGCAAATTGAAGACTTATCTTCCAAAGGTCTGATTAGGCCTAGTTTTTCTGAATGGGGAGCTGCGGTGGTTTTTGTCACAAAATCTGACGGTTCTCTTCGGATGTGTGTTGATTATAGGGAGCTGAACAAGCTCACTATGAAAAACAGATATCCAATGCCTCGTATAAATGATATGTTTGATCAGCTTCATGGTGCCACTATTTTCTCTCAGCTTGACCTTGCCACAGGTTTTCATGAGCTCAGGGTTGCTGAGGATAGCATTCCGAAGACTGCTTTCCGCACTGAGAACGGATTTTATGAATGGTTAGTCATGCCTTTTGGTTTGACTAATGCTCCTGCTTTCTTTGTTGATTTGATGAATCATGTTTTTCGTGATGTGCTCAATAAATTTTTGCTAGTCTTTGTTGATGATATCCTTGTCTTCTCTAAGACTAAGGATGAGCATAAGGCGCATTTGAAATATGTTCTTGAGACTCTCAGAAATCATCAGTTAAAGGCTAAGTTTTCTAAATGCCATTTCTGGAAGGATGAAGTCCGTTATCTTGGGCATATTGTTTCTAGTAATGGAGTTTCTGTTGATCCAGTCAAGATCACTATGATCAATGTAAGTCTTTCTTTCTTCTCTTTCTCTATCATTTTAATAATTCTATTTTTCCTGTTGTCCTTATTTTCTCCTGATTCTATTTCAGGATTGGGAAACTCCTAAGACTCCATCTGATATTTGTAGTTTTCTGGGCCTTGCCGGTTATTACCGGAGATTCATTAAGAATTTTGGTAGGATTGCTGAACCTCTCACAGCTTTGACTCAGAAGAATGCCAGATTTGTCTGGAGTGATTAGTGTAAGGCTGCATTCAGTGAGTTGAAGAGCAAGCTAACTTCCGCACCAGTTCTTACTGTTCCGAATGGAAGTTAGGGATTTATAGTTTATACAGATGCTAGTCGTGAGGGTTTGGGTGCTGTTCTCATGCAGGATGGTAGGGTCATTGCCTATGCCAGCCGTCAGTTGAAAACCCACGAAGCAAATTATGCTGCTCATGATTTAGAGTTACTTGCTGTTGTCTTTGCTTTGAAACTTTGGAAGCATCATCTTCTTGGAACCAAGTTTGAGCTTTTCACAGATCATCAGTCTTTGAGATATATCTTCTCCCAGAAGGATCTGAATCAGAGGCAAGTTCGTTGGCTCGAGTATCTGGCTTCTTACGACCTCGACAATAACTATACTCCCGGTAAAGCTAATGTTGTGGCCGATGCTCTGAGTCGGAAGAAGGCTTTGTTGTGTCAGCTTGTTGTTTCTTCTTCTCCTCTTCTGGATCGGATTATGGCTAAGCAGGATGAGGATGAGATGCTTAGATTGATGAAGGAGAGTGTTCGTAGCAGAGTTAGTGGTAGTAGTGGTAGTAGTGGAGCTCAGATTGATGATAGAGGGATATTGAGGATTAATGGCAGGATTTGTGTTCCGAAGGTCGATAGTTTGAGGCAGGAGTTTCTTTAGGAGAATCATCGATCCAGACTTTCTATTCATCTTGGTGTGTCGAAGATGTATCAGGATATGAAGAGGCTTTATTGGTGGAAGGGGATGAAGAGGGATATTTCTATCTTTGTTAGTCGGTGTGCGACTTGTCAGCAAGTCAAAGCCGATCACCAGAAGACCCCTGGTTTGTTGCATCCCCTTGAGATTCCTAATTGGAAGTGGGAACAGGTTTCCATGAATTTCATTGATGGTTTACCGAGGACTCGGAAGGGCAATGAGAGTATCTGGGTTATTGTGGATAAACTGACCAAGTCCGCTCATTTTATTCCGGTCAAGTCTACTCGTTCTGCTTCTAGTTTATCTGAGATTTACATGAGAGAGATCATTCGTCTCCATGGTGTTCCTCTCAGTATTGTTTGTGATCGTGACCCTATTTTTACTAGTTAGTTCTGGAAGGCTTTTCAGGAATCTTTGGGTACTCGTTTGAATCTGAGCACTGCTTACCATCCTCAGACCGACGGTCAAACGGAAAGAGTAAATCCGATTCTCGATGATCTTCTTCGTGCTTGTGTGCTTGACTATGTAGGATCTTGGGAAGATTATCTCCATCTTGCCGAATTTACCTACAATAATAGCCATCAGGTATAATTTTATCTTCTGTTTTCAGTCTATTCTTGATCTTTTTATCTATCCCATTCCAACTTTATATTCAGGCCAGTCTCAAAATGTCTCCGTTTGCTGCTTTATATGGGCGACCTTGTAGATCTCCATCTTGTTGGATTGAATTCGGTAATCATTTGGTTCTTGGTCCTGAAGTGATTTGGGAAGCTTCTAAGAGAGTTGAGGAGATCTTCTTGTTCAAGTTTGGTAAAACTTTTTTTTTTACTTTTATTGTTTTTTTGATAATGATTTGCACTTGATCCGCTTTATCATAGGATCGGCCATGCTCCTCTCCAGTCCCTGCCACCACCACCACCACCTGAGCACGCCACCAGCACCTCCTCCTCACTGACCACCCCCAGTCGTACCACCCTAGGTGGTAGTTCCTTCACAAAGTTCACCAAACTCCAACATCTTGACCTAGCCGAGCACCAGCTTCCACATCCACCACTTCCACCACCCATGGCCGCCACCTACTCCACCTCCACCACCTCCAGCACCACCTGGACCCTCTGCCACGTCATCACCTTAGACCCCACACCTCTGGCCATGACCACAGCAGCCTTGACCAAGCCTTGTTTGCTTGAAAACTTGTGATGTTGTTAGTAGTGATGCTTTGTTGTGTTGTTGTTCCATCTTCATAACTTTTGCCCATCAACAAACTCATGTTAAGCCGACCTTAGCAACCCAGACGTGACCCAAAACCATTGTCTTAGACCTGTACTCTACCTCTGGCCGAGCCTATGGGATGTCGGAAGCAAGTGCAAAGCATTTCAGCTTTGTTTTATGAAGTTATTTCTAGCATAGTTTATCGTATTTTGGTCTGAAACCTTATAATTGTTATATTATTTTGTTTGATTTGTATTCAAGGGAATCAATCCTTGGCTCCTCCATTTCGTATCTGTGTCATGATTTTGTGCTTGTGTAGATCCCGTTTGTGCAATTCGTCGTTGTGTCATCAGCTCAAAACAGTGAGTTATTCTCACCAGACAGTCTTATACTTATATGAATAGTAAATTGATCGCTTGTGAATATGTAAACTGCATCACCACATTTTATTTGCTATGTCACTATTATATGATGTTCACACATGATTAAACACCTGTTGTATCATATGTTACTGTTATATTATTGCTGTTTGTTATTTTATCAGTTAATCACACTGCAAGTTCCCTTTAGATTAGAATCACTATGGGTTGAAATGATACATACCCGAACGGACTTTAGAATAAGGAAAAATCATTATGGGCTGAAATGATAGGCCTGAATGATTTTCAAATTTATATCATTTACTTGGGACCGCGGGTTTGAAATGATAAAACCCGGATTTTCTTTGTAAATTACGGGTTGAAATGATATATTACCCGTATCACTTTTCCTAGTGTAGAAAATTATATAAAGACCCGTAATTAATGTATGTTTTCTATGAATTTTAAAATTGTTTTAGAAATGTAAATATTAAAATATTTTGATTTAAAGCTAATTAAAAATGATTTTTGTAAAATATTATGGATTTTCTGAATAATTATAAGTGAAATAAATTAATGAAAAAGTTAGAAAACTCTGAATGTAAGTTATTTTGGAAAATTTGATTTAATTATAATTGGAAATTAAGCTGAATATGAAATCATGATAAATTTATGATAATTTGAATTTAAATGAATTTAAAGTGATTTTATATCATATTAATGATTTTTAATAAAGTTGAAATGTGAACTGAATGAATAATTAAGTTGAAATTTTGAAGTACAACTAAAATTTGAAATTCATGGAATTGACTTAAAAGTAAATTTTTTTTTGAATTACCTAGAGAACCAAGCTTCGCTTGTAAACTCTAGGGAAGTATGTGCCTGCCAAACACATACTTCGGGTACTTGTCACAGGGTTGTCAGTTTCGGGGCTCGAACTCGTGACCTTCGATCACGCAGTCCGGACCATGAACCAACTGCGCCAACCCTATTGGCACTTAAAAGTGAATTTTTAGTTGAGTAAATAAAAATAAAACTAAGTTATATTTGAGAATTTGAACTTAAGTGTTAGGTTGAAATTTAATGTAAGGAATTTAAAATTGAACATTGCAATTTAATAAGTGAATTAGTGTTAAATATGAATTTTTAAATGGAAATTTAACTTTATGATATCATGAAATTAAGGAAAATTACATGGTGTTTATAAAAGTAAAAGTGAGTGATTTTAAAGTTAAAAGTATTTAAAGAAAAATATAATTGTTGTGAAATTATATTGAAAATTTGAAGTTAATTAACTGCATTTTTGAAATGCTATTATTTATAATGTAAATGATAATACAGCATTTGTAAATTCTGTAGTTGATAAGTGAACTAAATAGCTAAATTGAATTAATGGCTATTATAGCATCTTATAAATGCTATAATTGTTGGATTAAACTAAATTTTCTTTGAAACTAATGTAACTCTATTACAACATTTTAAAGGCTGTCTTTTTGTTAAATTGAACTGTTTTTGAATATAACTTTCTGCAGCATTTTCCAAATGCTGCGAAAGTTGAATTTTCACTATTTTGATAAAATTTAAGTGAATAAATGAACCTTGGAAGTTGAAAATTTTGGAAATTTAATAATTTTTTTTATGTAATACCTTCATTTTAAATGATTTAAATGAAGTAATTTGTTTGGAATTGAACTGTTTTGAAATGTGAATTAAAATGGTATTTTTAAATTGATGAAATGATAAGTTTGATATTTTGAAATGGATTTGAGATGATATTTGATTTTTTGGAAAATAAATACCATTTTTAAATTATAACTATGGGTTATAATAACGATTGGTTGTTAAAGAGTCCGGGATCGGATATGTACATACTCTCTGTCGATACCGAAAACCACTTTAACAACTGTGTACGCGGTGGAGATTCCAGAATGAAGTAGGATGGTGACGACATTCCTAAGGTACATTTCGTGGACCTAACTCTCGTAGGTTAGCATAAGGTGGCTAAAACATGAGCGATCTCGGGCCAAAGGAGGTAGCACCTCTGGCTGAACACACTTCTTCGATACCATTCTATTACTGTTGTGATTGTTTGGGTGCACCCCTTGATTTTGGAGTGTTGTTCAGGGTGGGCGTTTGTGGCTGCTGCGTTACCACCAGCCCGTGTGCGTAATTGGTATATCTACCCTGGCATTGCCTTGTGTGCCGTGTCACCTACCATACCGAGCCTTTACTACGAGTTTGTTTTTCTCCCGTAGCCCGTGTGGTATCCTCTGACAGTCACCCGGAGTGGAGATGACATGATATTGGATGGACTATTGGGACTATTATGTGTAAAGGGTGATATGGGTAGCCCGGAACGCTATTTAAAAGTATGTTTATTTTACTGTAGACATTATTATAATAGCGAAATACTACTATATAGTAAATAGTTTAACGGATCCTTAGACGATGGGCGGTCCCAGGCATCCGTTAAGTTACTTGTATCTTTATTACAGGTCACTTGAGTTGGTTTACATTATATAAGTATATATTGTCCCGACTCGAGTGTTTTGTGTTTTGCTTTACGCTCGGGTCAGCCTGAGTATTCACAGCTTTGGATTCTCTTCCTGGAGCTGGTCTTTCACTGGAGTTTCTGCTTATCTACATATTTATCTACTTCTGTTTCGCTATTCTAGTTTATCTCATGTATTAGTGAACTTCTATGTATTTGGGATTTCTATTATGTTGTTTTCAGACTGTATTATGTATTTGGTTTGAGACTCTGTTATAGTAGCTTCATGAACTACTATGTTATTTTATATTCCGCTGTGGGTTATTCTGTTTGTTCTATGTCTGTGATTCTGTATATTTGATTTTATTTGCTCCAAATTTATTTACAATCTGTTATTTCGCATCATTCAAGTCTGACATGTGAGGATTATTGTCGATTTGAATGGTACGAAATTGAGGGTTGTTACAAGAGCCATGGTTGTCGCTTAACCAAATGCTCCGATACCAGCAGTAACATTACGTTTTTATCGGGATCCGAAGGTCGGCATTCTTACGTCCCCTGTTTCAAATGCCGCATAATCGAATGTCGGAAAACCGAATTGTTAGGGTTAAAGAAGAAGAGGTAGAAGAAAAGGATAGAAGAAATAAGGAAACAGAACAGAAACAATATCAGAATCTCACAGTCGCAGCGGAACAACATATAATAGATAAATGAATAATCTTTAAAACAAAGAACTATCTCAGTTAATACATTTCATTACATCAGAGTATACAACAACAATATACAACACAACTTGGCAATGGACAATTATACAACATGTCCTTACAAGTGAATTTACAGCGGAAAGATAATATCATATTCAAGTAATACGTCTCGCTATCCAGCTTGCTTCTTGAGCTCCAAAGCACTTCTAAATCCAGAATAACCTGATAACCTAACTCTAGACTGCCTGTGTGGAAATTGGTGGGCACCTAGAGTCTAGGAAGGAAAATAATAAACTCCGAGTCAGTCATGTGACTGGTGTGAGAACTTAAAACAGTTATTATCTTTTAAAACAACAACAACAAGGATAATTTTAAAGTCAATTCGCAATGCTTTTGGAAAATGAGAATACCATAAGACCTCCCGCCACACACACAATGCAAACGCAGAATTGGAGGAGATTTCTTCTTATGATAGTCAAAGATGCTTGATACGCGTTAAAAAGAAACATTCGATATTATTACTAGTGCATAGTGTAGGAAAAATCATTTCGAAAGTAAAGATATAAATCTTAGCCAACATACGATCATTATTGTACGCCTACTATAGTTACTATCCAAACAGTGGGGCGCCACCATAAGTGAATGGCAGGTTCTACAACTAAAACCGTACAAGGCTCGTATTGTTTCTTTGGATTTTCCAACAAATGGTCAGGCTAAGGAACTTCCTGCTGCCACATGGGATCGCCTCTGGCGGGACGTCCCGAGAACTTAACCAGCTCTCTGCCAACACAAGGTCGGGTTACCTTTGTCAGTAGGTAACTACTACACGAATATGCCATCCCCCGGTCCCTTTGGACCTTTATCCGAGCGCTCGATAACCAACATCACACAGTAACAAATATAGTGTGTCAACATGAGCAAGTATCTGGGCTCCATACCATGATACCACCCTTTCCAGAAAGAAATGACATACCCTAAAGGGCGCGACCCTCATAACCTTGCCGCATATTCCTGTTTTGACTATTTCCGGGGAGTGTGGTCTGACGAAGTCTCGTCCACAAAGCTACGCTTTTTCACAAAGCCACGCTTTGATCAACAAATGATCAATAAATAATCATCACACAGCAACACTCAGCATGCCACATTACCAAATTGGGAATATATCGCTGATAACCTTCAACTACATAACCTCTAAGCGCGTACGTCTCAGAGAAGGGTGTTAAGCTAAGAGAATAAATTCTCCGCCACCAACAGAAATGTATTTGAAAGAAATCTGCTTTATATCTCAAAATGTAATGGCAGACACGTAACCATACAAGTCTGTTCCGGGTTCGAACAGAACCGAAGGCACTTCAAAAGAAGCCCTTACAATCCGTGTATTCACAATCCCGATCGAATTTCCCATCACAAAGGAAATCTCCATACCGTAGCTAACGGTGCAGAGACAATCGATAGGTCATCCTATCGTTTTCACAAATACCCGATCTTCAAATGCTATCCATTACGACGTATCATTATCCGGAATGGTATATACGACTCCAAAGTCCTTTCCCGGCTAACCCGAATAATGAGCGCTTATTTTTAAAATAAGCGTGGCATTCAAATTCAAGCAAATCACAACCAATACCTATTTAAAGGTAAATATTGATAGTCGGTTATTTAACTATCAATAGGTATGCACAACATCACTAGATTCCAAATAATTTTCCCAATTATTTATTTCCCAAAAATATCTTTACAAGATATATAATTTCAATACTTCAAAAATAAATCAATGTTTATTTTTAAACAAATTTCCCCTTTTCTTTATAAATTCCATAGTGAATTTATATTTCCAAAATATCTACTGGTATACGATTTTCAAATCGATTTCTAGTATTCATTTTCAATTTATCTTTAAAATATAAAACCTCAAACATTCACTTCATATTGGAAAAACATTTCCATACTTATTTAATAATAAGTATTTCACAAATCTATTTATTTTCAATATTTGAAAATATTAAATATACTTGAACCATAGTCGAGTATATATTTCATTCTTTAAGAAATCATTCTCTTAAACACATTTATTTGGGTCAAAACGTACGTTACGTAAAACATCGTTACGACAACCCAAAATCACTAGTATGGGGATTCAAAATTAAGATAGATATATAAATCCCAATACTATACAAAACTTTTCCTTTCGGAAATCATTGACTATAACAACAGTGTTATAGTCCACCATTTCCTTCTATTTCTCGAAACATCTATTTCAACAATAAATGTTGAAATCTATGGTTTCGATACTTAATACATTTTTAAAACATATTTAAATCGATTAATTCTATTTAAAACATCACTTTTCCAAAATATTTCTTTAATATATTATTCACAGTCCAAAATCGTGAATATATTTCCTTATCCAAATTCAACATTTCTACATATTTTATTTAAAGGACTATCCACTGTCCAAAATCATGGATATATTTCCTTTAATAAGCTATAATAATTAACTTATCAAAATAAGTCATTTTCGGATTTATAAAACAATGTTTATAAATTCCACTTATATTTATTTTATAAAAACTTCCACTTAAAAAATCCCTTAATGGACAAATTCTATTTATATCTCATTTAAATGACAAAATCCAATTTATAAGTTAATTACTTATAAAACTTTATTTTTATAAAATCTACACACTTTATAACTTCACAATTTATAAATCTATAAATTTCATTAACTTATGGAATCCATTTATACTTCATTTTAACCTTATAAAAACTCGTTTTATAATTCTAATAATTTTTAATTTATAAATATCAATTTTATAAATCTTTTATATAAATCATTTACAATAATTCAAAAATCCCACTTTAAACCATTTTACAAATTTATCAACTATTTATTTCAAAAATCACATTTCGGTTATATTTCACAAAAATCATAATTTTTATAACATTAAAATACGATGTTTATTTATTTAAAATGAATCAATTCCAAAATTAGATTTTATTATGACTTTTCAACTTAAATTTTCAAAAAATCCAATTTTATTCATTTTCGACATCTAACGATACCCAAAAATATATTCGACCAAATTCTAGCCTTTAATGATCTTAATCACAAAGATAATCACGCCGATTATAAATAGATCAATAAATAGATCAACACACAACATTGAAACCAATTCAAATGTTTGAGGAATCCAGTTGGATCCCTCTAACCTGTTTCCCTGCATCCAAATATGTTAGCACAATACCAATTCCGCTTCGAGACGGAATATCGCGGTATATGGGATTTATAAAATACTATCCGCTATTATGCAGCGCAATAGGGTCTCATCTGCTATATAATACGGGAAATCAACTCCATGTACATATACAATATCAATTTCACTATACGGTGAAATATTCGCGGTATATGTTTTTAATAAATAACCTCCGCTTACTAACGGCGCATAATGTCTATTTTAACAATCAATAGATAAAAATTATTATTCAAACATACAATCAAGCAATTTTTAAATATAACTATTTAAAATTTGAATCGAAACCGATTCGACTGAGTGAGAAGTTCTCACCTCGCTTTCAATTCAGTTTCCGCATTTTATTTCGAATAAACTTAAACACGCATTTAATTTTACCCGAAATTCTCACTAGCTCCAAACGACTCCAAACAAGCTCCATCGCGTAGTGCTCGTCCATACGAACCCAAGGCAACTGGTTTCGTAATTTTTCGACCGCGTATGAAAAAGTCATACTTGTTTGAAGTTTACATGAATTATAAATATAATAAATTACAATTTCTTTTATTTATTTTAACCTAAATTGCATCTCAGCCCTCCATCCCAGAATGCAAATCATGGCCGCACGCGCCCAACTCTTCTTCTTCTCGTTCGTGAAAATCACGTAACCCATTTGCCACCATCATCTTGCCATTTTCGCCGCTACTACGAACAACGTGGAGACGATCAGGTTGTGCCATATGGAAGCCCATCTCCTCCTCTACCTTCGGCATGAGCACGACCAATCTCGGCCTCCTCCTCTCCCCGAGAATCATGCTCGAACCACGCACGTACGCGGCCACCTAGCTCACACTCCGTCGCTCCAAATCAAATCACAACCGTTGGATATGCCGTATTCATTGAGCTCTACACTTTTCTAGTTGGAGGTTTCTTGTAATTGTTGATAGATTGAGAGATTTGGAGGGGGAAAGATGATAGATTTTCGGCCATACATCTGAAAATGGCGGCTAGGCTGTTGAAATTAGGGTTTGGTAATTGAAATGAATAAAGGCTCCTTTTATAGAAAACCGACGAAACACTATTCATCCCGGATTTTCCGAACTCCAAATCTCGTGCGGTGACCGGCGTTTCTAGGGTTTAACCCGCGTTTCGGACACAATGGAACATGTTTCGGAAGCTAATTCGATCATATGTGAGAGTTACGGCAATAAACGATAGATTTTAGATTAAACCGATTAAGCGATTTTCTATGCATTTTGGCTTCCCCCCGACAAACGGTAAATCCGATTGACTTGAAATTTGAAATCTTACAATAATATAACATTATGGATCCGATGAAACTGGTTTCGTCGAAATCCGAGACTGTTTGAAAAATGGCTATTTTAACTCGTCAATTAAATATTAAAATATTCAAATTTCACAAATTTACTTTAAATTCGATTTTAAAAGTTCTATAACATCATTATAACTCCAATATGATACAATTAAATTTTACAAATCAATTTTAATCATATTTGACCCAATTTTCAATTATTTCTGTAATTTCAACTATTAAATTATCGATTTAATTATTCAATTAAATCCAATTATTCGAAATAAAATTTATTCGACTTACGAATCTTACTTGTTAATATTTAAATTCAATTAAATATACAAATTTTAATTAATAGAAATTCTTGGTCGTTACAGTCTTCCCCCCTTAAAAGAATTTCGTCCTCGAAATTACCAAGTATGAAAAAGTTTTGAAATCCATTAACTTTTCAAAATAAACCATTCAATTTGATTTACAAATCTCTTAAGTGTTTAACTTTACCAAAATTCATAGTTAAACTTCATACAATAACTTTACTAAGTTTCCAAATCCAAACTTAATTTTTTCTAACGCCTTAAATTTTCGAAAAAATTCGCCCAAGTCTCCTTTGCGCGGCTCGATCCGAAAAAAAATGACAGTATATATATCACAAATATACATCTCATCAAGTGATGAGGCATCCCGCAGGGAAAAAAGTGTAAAAGTACGATATTTAATCCGAGATATGTACCTTATTTATTATTAGCGAGCATATACGGCTAATATAGCGTGAAAGCGAGCTCCAAATGCAAAGGAAGCGCAATCCGCACCTACTAAACACTCAACAAACCATGAGAAACATGCATATATGAAAGTAATATCAGTATACAACATATAGCAACATAACAACTACATATGCCAATATGGCAAATGCAACAAAAACAACAAATGCAACCATCAAACAACTATCATACAATTAACATCCAACAAATCAATAACCAAATCAATATTCTTTCATTTCTCATTAACATTCAATGAATTGGTTTTTTTCATTTTAATCACATTTGATTTGTTAACATTGGATTTTATCAACATTCATTTATTCATCTCCAATTAGTATACATTCACTAATTTACATTCATTTTAGTTCACTTCCAAATCAAATTCAATTCTATTCAAATTCATTTTCTTCCAATTTGAATTCAATTACATAGCTCTCAATTTTGCTAATTCAATTTTATCAACACTTAATGAATTTATATACAATCAACTAACAATCAAATAACAACCAATGTATATTCAACATAACCAAATTCATTCAATTTACTTTCTACATTCAATTCGGTTCAACACTTTTAATTAGCTTTAATGGATTAACATTTACATCCATTATTTCCTATCAATTTATTCATATTCAATTGATTTACATTCAATTTATTCATATTAGATTGATTAATATTCAATCCGTTTATTAATTCAATTGCTAACTCATTTTACATTTCAAGTTGAATTTCATTTATATAACTCAAGTTCATATCCTTAATGACTTCATTTCATTAATTCACTTATTAGTTTACTTTGACACCAGAATCAACTTCTTTCAACATCACTTAAGTTATATTCCATTTCAACTTCTTTCACATTTTACTTCCACTATACAACTTAAGTTCACTTCTTATTTATTTCAAATTCTATTTCATTTAACTTAACAAAATTATTTAACCATTTTAACTATTGGTTTCACTTACATCTTCTCATTTTCTAAGTTATACAACTTATATATTTAAAATTCCAAATCCATTTACTTATCCAAAGCTAAATTTATTATCTCTTACTATAAGTTCAAAATTCATTTCACTTATATTCATCAATTTCAACTTGGATTTTTTTATTTATTTACAAATTTGTTTATCACAACAAAACTTCAATTTCAATTTACTATGGTAGCAAATCGATCACACAGAAACTCGAAAATGATACCGATGATGCTGCAGTCATCACCCTTATTATTTCGCAGCAACAATAGTGAAATCAGTGCTAAATATTCTTTCAAAAATTTTCCTTCCCTTATTCATAAATCACATTTATAAATTTTTCCTTATAAAATTTCATTATTTTCTCTTTACTCATATAATATTATTTTACAGTTGTAGATCATATTAATTATAATCCATACTTTGTAATTCATTTCCTTATATAATTATTCTTTTTCAACTGTTGTATTTATTTACTTATTCAAACAACTTTTATTGACTTATACATTTTTACATTTTCAACAACCAAACAATCAATTTATATGTACTTTAATAATTTCTAAAAAATTGTTTCCTTTATATAAAAATATAATCGAGGTAAAATTATTTCATTTACCCAATTTAAAACAATATCGTGTCGAATTTGTTCTGTACAAGTGTTTAGAGATCCCTATCGATAGAGGTGTACGGACTATACTGACCAGAATCCATATACCACTCAACAAACCAATCATCACAATATAAAATAATTTTATATTCACTAACAAATACACGCTCATATCTATTATTACACTCACACTCATTCTAGAGCACTACTGACTCTATCTCTAATGAGTAATACCCAACAGAGCTGTAACAACCCTAGATTTTGACTATATATTTAAATTTGTCTTTATTTCATTTTGAAATTATTTTAAATTTGTTTATTTGTTAAATTTCATCTCTAAATATTTTTAAAATAATAATAGTATTTTTCCAGAATTTACTGTGTTGATTTCTTATTTTTAAGGGCTGCTTCCTATTTTCCGCTATTTTCTTCATAAAAAATTATATTTAAATTAATTTTTAAATATTTATTTTGTGAATATCTTTTTATTTTTGTTATTATTTAAGTTTAAATATATTTTACAAGCTTATATGAATTTTTTAAAAATTATTTCATTTAATTTCAAATTTTCTAGTCTAGTTCACTGTTTTAACTATTTTCCTTAATTTTAGTTTATATAATTAATAGATCTTATATATATATATATATTTATATTTTGTTAAAATTTCGAAATGTTATCTGATATTATTATATTTTCAGTTACATAAACTTATATAAATAATTAAAGGTAAATTGAAAGGGTTTGAGATTTTTTATTTCCAATGGCTTTTGATTTTCCCACCTTTTCACATTTTTACTTAATTTTGCCATCAATTAGCCATAACTACTCACATACTTCAGCTGCCTACCTCCATTCTTCATTCACGTACATCATTTCCCATCTCATTTCTAAAAAAATTCGGCCATCATCCTCTTGTTCAAGTTTGGTAAAACTTCTTTTTTTTTTTTCACTTTTATTGTTTTTTTGATAATGATTTGCACTTGATCTTCTTTATCATAGGAACAGCCAAGCTCCTCTCCAGCCCCTACCGCCACCACCACCACCTGAGCACGCCACCAGCACCTCCTCCTCACTAACTACCCCCAGCCATACCACCCTAGGTAGTAGTTCCTTCACCAAGTTCACCAAACTCCAACATCTTGACCTAGCCAAGCACCAGCTTCCACATCCACCACTTCCACCACCCATGGCCGCCACCTACTCCACCTCCACCACCTCCAGCACCACCTGGACCCTCTGCCATGTCATCACCTTAGACCCCACACCTCTGGCCGTGAACACAGCACCTTGACCAAGCCTTGTTTGCTTGAAAACTTGTGATGTTGTTAGTAGTGATGCTTTGTTGTGTTGTTGTTCCATCTTCATAACTTTTTCCCATCAACAAACTCATGTTAGGCCGACCTTAGCAACCCAGTCCTGACCCAACACCATTGTCTTAGACCTGTATTCTACCTCTGGCCGAGCCTATGGGATGTCGGAAGCAAGAGCAAAGCATTTCAGCTTTGTTTTATGAAGTTATTTCTAGCATAGTTTATCGTATTTTGGTTTGAAACCTTATAATTGTTATATTGTTTTGTTTGATTTGTATTCAAGGGAATCAATCCTTGGCTCCTCCATTTCGTATCTGTGTCGTGCTTTTGTGCTTGTGTAAATCTCGTTTGTGCAATTCGTCGTTGTGTCATCAGCTCAAAACAATGAGTTATTCTCACCAGACAGTCTTATACTTATATGAATAGTAACTTGATCGCTTGTGAATATGTAAACTGCATCACCATATTTTATTTGCTATGTCACTATTATATGATGTTCACACATGATTAAACACCTGTTATATCATATGTTACTGTTATATTATTGCTGTTTGTTATTTTATCAGTTAATCACACTGCAAGTTCCCTTTAGATTAGAATCACTATGGGTTGAAATGATACATACCCGAACGGACTTTAGAATAAGGGAAAATCATTATGGGCTGAAATGATAGGCCTGAATGATTTTCAAATTTATTTCATTTACATGGGACTGCGGTTTTGAAATGATAAAACCCAGATTTTCTTTGTAAATTACGGGTTGAAATGATATATTACCCGTATCACTTTTCCTAGTGTAGAAAATTATATACAAACCCGTAGTTAATGTATGTTTTCTAAAAAATTTAAAATTATTTTAGAAATGTAAATATTAAAATATTTTGATTTAAAGTTAATTAAAAATGATTTTTGTAAAATATTATGGATTTTCTGAATAATTATAAGTGAAATAAATTAATGAAAAAGTTAGAAAATTCTGAATGTAAGTTATTTTGGAAAATTTGATTTAATTATAATTGGAAATTAAGTTGAATATGAAATAATGATAAATTTATGATAATTTGAATTTAAATGAATTTAAAGTGATTTTATATCATATTAATGATTTTTAATAAAGTTGAAATGTGAAATGAATGAATAATTAAGTTGAAATTTTGAAGTACAACTAAAATTTGAAATTCGTGGAATTGACTTAAAAGTGAATTTTTAGTTAAGTAAATAAAAATAAAACTAAGTTATATTTGAGAATTTGAACTTAAGTGTTAGGTTGAAATTTAATGTAAGGAATTTAAAATTGAACATTGCAATTTAATAAGTGAATTAGTGTTAAATATGAATTTTTAAATGGAAATTTAACTTTATGATATCATGAAATTAAGGAAAATTACATGGTGTTTATAAAAGTAAAAGTGAGTGATTTTATAAGATAAAAGTGATTTAAATAAAAATATAATTGTTGTGAAATTATATTGAAAATTTGAAGTTAATTAACTGCATTTTTGAAATGCTATTATTTATAATGTAAATGATAATACAGCATTTGTAAATGCTGTAGTTGATAAGTGAACTAAATAGCTAAATTGAATTAATGGCTATTATAGCATCTTATAAATGCTATAATTGTTGGATTAAACTAAATTTTCTTTGAAACTAATGTAACTCTATTACAGCATTTTAAAGGCTGTCTTTTTGTTAAATTGAACTGTTTTTGAATATAACTTTCTATAGCATTTTCCAAATGCTGCGAAAGTTGAATTTTCACTGTTTTGATAAAATTTAAGTGAATAAATGAACCTTGGAAGTTGAAAATTTTGGAAATTTAATAATTTAATTCTTTTTATGTAATAACTTCATTTTAAATGATTTAAATGAAGTAAATTGTTTGGAATTGAACTATTTTGAAATGTGAATTAAAATGGTATTTTTAAATTGAATAAAATGAATATGTTTTCAAATGAAATGATAAGTTTGATATTTTGAAATGGATTTGAAATGGTATTTGATTTTTTAGAAAATAGATACCATTTTTAAATTATAACTATGGGTTATAATAACGGTTGGTTGTTAAAGAGTCCGGGATCAGATATGGACATACTCTTTGTCGATACCGTAAACCACTTTAACAACTGTGTACGCGGTGGAGATTGCAGAATGAATTAGGATGGTGATGACGTTCCTAAGGTACATTTCGTGGACCTAACTCCCGTGAGTTAGCATAAGGTGGCTAAAACAAGAGCGATCTCGGGCCAAAGGAGGTAGCACCTCTGGCTGAACACACTTCTTCGATACCATTCTATGACAGTTGTGATTGTTTGGGTGCACCCCTTCATTTTGGAGTGTTGTTCAGGCTAGGCGTATGTGGCTGCTGCGTTATCACCACCCCGTGTGCGTAATTGGTATATCTACCCTGGCATTGCCTTGTGTGCCGTGTCACCTACCATACTGAGCCTTTACTACGAGTTTGTTTTTCTTCCGTAGCCCGTGTGGTATCCTCTGACAGTCACCCGGAGTGGAGATGGCATGACATTGGATGGACTACTGGGACTATTATGTGTGAAGGGTGATATGGGTAGCCCGGAACACTATTTAAAAGTATGTTTATTTTACTGTAGACATTATTATAATAGCGAAATACTACTATATAGTAAATAGTTTAACGGATCCTTAGAGGATGGGCGGTCCCAGGCATCCTTTAAGTTACTTGTATCTTTATTACACTTTACTTGAGTTGGTTTACATTATATAAGTATCTATTGTCCCGACTCGAGTGTTTTGTGTTTTGTTTTACGCTCGGATCAGCCTGAGTATTCACAGCTTTGGATTCTCTTCCTGGGGCTGGTCTTTCACTGGAGTTTCTGATTATCTACATATTTATCTACTTCTATTTTAGCTGTTCTAGTTTATCTCATGTATTAGTGAACTTCTATGTATTTGGGATTTCTATTATGTTGTTTTCAGACTGTATTATGTATTTGGTTTGAGACTCTGTTATAGTAGCTTCATGAACTACTATGTTATTTTATATTCCGCTGCGAGTTATTCTTTTTGTTCTGTGTCTGTGATTCTGTATATTTGATTTTATTTGCTCCAAATTTATTTACAATCTGTTATTTCGCATCATTCAAGTCTGACATGTGAGGATTATTATCGATTTGAATGGTACGAAATTGGGGGTTGTTACAGTTGGTATCAGAGCTTTGGTTTTGGAAACCATTGCCTCTGCGGAGCAGAAACTCATTAGAGATCGGGTATTTCTACCCTAGAATGAGTGAAATCAATCTCAGAATCATATCTTTGTGAGAGATGTATTTTCAAAGTATAAAATGATTTTTCAAAATGTTTTCAAAGGATTTTCAAAGATTATTTTGATATATAAAATTTTCTTGCTTTTAAAGGATTTTCAAATGTTTTCTAACTTTCCTTTCTTTCGTATCTACCATGATAGGATTTTTCTTTCTTTGAGATATTCATCCAAGTGTATTATCTTGCCTTATCTTAATTTATCTTTGGCTTGTCTTTATTCTTGTCCTAAATTCATTCTTGATATTTTTTAGGATGAATCGATGAAATGCTAGAGGTAGGGGTCGTGGTATTGCCCCAGCTCCTCAACCTGTTGCTCCAGTCAGGTTCACTATTCTTTGTAAGGAATTCTCTTAACTAAGTGGAACCCCATTCACCGATTCAGAGATTATTATTGAGGCTCAGTAGTGGTTGTGGAGTCTTGAAAGGATATTTACTGGTCTTGACATTACTGATGCTCAGAAGCGTCATCTAGCAGCCTGGCAGTTGCATGATTCTGCTTTAGATTGGTAGGAGTCCGTTACGGGTAACACCGTTGAGGCTGATCTCACTTGGGAGCAGTTTAGGTATCCTTTATGTTATCTTAATTTTGTTCCTATATTTTTTTCCTTCTTTTGAATCTATCTTAAGTTTTTTTTCTGTATCTCTTTTCCAGGGAGGCTTTTGTGGCAAAATGGATGCCAGAAGCCGTAAAATCTCTACTTTATCGTGAGTTTATGGATTTGAAGCAGGGTACCATGTCTTTTGTTGAGTATGAGAGGAAGTTCAATGAACTTTCCAAATTCGATCCTAGCCTTATTGACACTCCTCTTAAGAAGAATGAGAAATTCATTGCTGGTGCTCGTCCAGAGTATTATAGTCGCCTTATTTCTCATGTTCATGGTTCTTTCACCCAGCTCATGGATATGGCTATTCGCTATGAGAATCCCACATCCAAAGGTCCTTCTGTTTCTGGTGCTCAGTCTTCCTCTGCAGTTTCCAAGAAGCGTAAGCCAAATTTCCAGCAGCAGAAGAAGAATTGGCAGAAGCGTCCTGGTTTGGGATCTTCATCATCTGCTCCTGCTTAGAGGCAACCGGTTGATCTCTCCTCCATCACTTGCTTTAGGTGTGACCAGAGAGGGCACTATGCCAATAGCTGTCCTACTTTATCTGGTGCTGCTGTTCCTCCACCTGTTCAGTCGGTTAGACGTGATCTCTGCCATATCTGTCTCCAGCCCGGTCATTTTAAGAAGGATTGCCCTACCCAGCAGAGGGGTACTCCTTCTGGTATATTTGCTGTCACTTCTGCCTCATCTTCAGTTCCTCCACCTGCTTCTGATCCTAGTGATGACCAAGGTACACTCCAGGGTTCATTTACTTTATGTCATCATCCTGTTCGGGTGTTTCTTGATACTGGTGCTTCACATAGTTTTATTTCTATTGATTTGTGTGATAAGTTTGAGTATCTCCTTTCTCCTGAGTATACTTCTGTTCCGTTATGTGTTTCAAATCCTATTGGGGGTCCTGCTAACCTTAACCAGATTTGTCGAGAGGTGAAACTTCTCCATTCTGATCATCGCTTTAGTGGTGATTTTTATATTCTGGGCTTCGATGCCTTTGATTTATTGCTTGGTCAGGATTGGTTAGTGAATCATGATGCTCATATCTCTTGTAAAGCTCGGTCTGTTCGTCTCTTTGATGATTATGGGAACGCCTTGATTATTCAGTGCCGCATGCCTCAGGATTTTGCCGGCAACTTTATTTATTCTTTGGATTCTTCTCCCAGTGATCTTGATTCTACTCCTGTGGTTAGACTATATCCCAATGTATTTGGTGAAGTCACTTCTTTACCTCCTAAGCGGGAAATTGACTTTCGGATTGATCTTATACCTGGTGCTCGACCTATTGTTCTTCCTCCTAGAAGAATGGCACCCCGTGAGAAGGTTGAGATGGGAAAGCAAATTGAAGACTTATCTTCCAAAGGTCTGATTAGGCCTAGTTTTTCTGAATTGGGAGCTGCGGTGGTTTTTGTCACCAAATCTGACGGTTCTCTTCGGATGTGTGTTGATTATAGGGAGCTGAAAAAGCTCACTATGAAAAACAGATATCCAATGCCTCGTATAAATGATATGTTTGATCAGCTTCATGGTGCCACTATTTTCTCTCAGCTTGACCTTGCCACAGTTTTTCATGAGCTCAGGGTTGCTGAGGATAGCACTCCGAAGACCGCTTTCCGCACTGAGAACGGATTTTATGAATGGTTAGTCATGCCTTTTGGTTTGACTAATGCTTCTGCTTTCTTTGTTGATTTGATGAATCGTTTTTTTCGTGATGTGCTTAATAAATTTGTGCTAGTCTTTGTTGATGATATCCTTGTCTTCTCTAAGACTAAGGATGAGCATAAGGCGCATTTGAAATATGTTCTTGAGACTCTTAGAAATCATCAGTTAAAGGCTAAGTTTTCTAAATGCCATTTCTGGAAGGATGAAGTCCGTTATCTCGGGCATATTGTTTCTAGTAATGGAGTTTCTGTTGATCCAGTCAAGATCACTGCAATCAATGTAAGTCTTTCTTTCTTCTCTTTCTCTATCATTTTAATAATTCTATTTTTCCTATTGTCCTTATTTTCTCCTGATTCTATTCCAGGATTGTGAAACTCCAAAGACTCCATATGATATTTGTAGTTTTCTGGGCCTTGCCGGTTATTACCGGAGATTCATTGAGAATTTTGCTCGGATTGCTGAACCTCTCATAGCTTTAACTCGGAAGAATGCCAGATTTGTCTGGAGTGATTAGTGTAAGGCTGCATTCAGTGAGTTGAAGAGCAAGCTAACTTCCGCACCAGTTCTTACTATTCCGAATGGAAGTGAGGGATTTACAGTTTATACTGATGCTAGTCGTGAGTGTTTGGGTGCTGTTCTCATGCAGGATGGTAGGGTCATTGCCTATGCCAGCCGTCATTTGAAAACCCACGAAGCAAATTATGCTGCTCATGATTTAGATTTACTTGCTGTTGTCTTTGCTTTGAAACTTTGGAGGCATCATCTTCTTGGAACCAAGTTTGAGCTTTTCATAGATCATCAGTCTCTGAGATATATCTTCTCCCAAAAGGATCTGAATCAGAGGCAAGTTTGTTGGCTTGAGTTTATGGCTTCTTACAACCTCGACATTAACTATACTCCCGGTAAAGCTAATGTTGTGGCCGATGCTCTGAGTCGGAAGAAGGCTTTATTGTGTCAGCTTGTTGTTTCTTCTTCTCCTCTTCTGGATCGGATTATGGCTAAGCAGGATGAGGATGAGATGCTTAGATTAATGAAGGAGAGTGTTCGTAGCAGAGTTGGTGGTAGTGGTAGTAGTGGAGCTCAGATTGATGATAGAGGGATATTGAGGATTAATGGCAGGATTTGTGTTCCGAAGGTTGATAGTTTGAGGCAGGAGTTGCTTCAGGAGAATCATCGATCCAGACTTTCTATTCATCCTGGTGTGTCGAAGATGTATCAGGATATGAAGAGGCTTTATTGGTGGAAGGGGATGAAGAGGGATATTTCTATATTTGTTAGTCGGTGTGCGACTTGTCAGGAAGTCAAAGCCGATCACCAGAAGACCCCTGGTTTGTTGCATCCCCTTGAGATTCCTAATTGGAAGTGGGAACAGGTTTCCATGGAATTCATCGATGGTTTACCGAGGACTCGGAAGGGCAATGAGAGTATCTGGGTTATTATGGATAGACTGACCAAGTCTGCTCATTTTATTCCGGCCAAGTCTACTCGTTCTGCTTCTAGTTTATCTGAGATTTACATGAGAGAGATCGTTCGTCTCCATGGTGTTCCTTTCAGTATTGTTTGTGATCGTGACCCTATTTTTACTAGTCAGTTCTGGAAGGCTTTTCAGGAATCTTTGGGTACTCGTTTGAATCTGAGCACTGCTTACCATCCTCAGACCGACGGTCAAACGGAAAGAGTAAATCAGATTCTCGAGGATCTTCTTCGTGCTTCTGTGCTTGACTATGGAGGATCTTGGGAAGATTATCTCCATCTTGCCGAATTTACCTACAACAATGTCCATCAGGTATAATTTTATCTTCTGTTTTCAGTCTATTCTTGATCTTTTTATATATCTCATTCCAACTTTATATTCAGGCCAGTCTCAAAATGTCTCCGTTTGCTGCTTTATATGGGCGACCTTGTAGATCTCCATCTTGTTGGATTGAATTTGGTAATCATTTGGTTCTTGGTCCTAAAGTGATTTTGGAAGCTTCTGAGAGAGTTGAGGAGATTAAGAAAAGGTTGAGAGTCGCTCAGGATAAACAGAAGAAGTATGCCGATAGGCGTATGCGGAATTTGGAATTTGCTGTTGGTGCTCAGGTGTTCCTTAAGGTTTCTCCCTTGAGGAATGTCATTCGCTTTGGTCGTAGAGGGAAGCTTTCTCCTAGGTTCATTGGTCCTTTCCGCATTGTGGAAAGAGTTGGTTCTTTGGCTTATCGTCTGGATTTGCCCGAGAAGCTTTCTGGAGTGCATGATGTATTCCATGTCTCGCATCTTCGCCGTCATCTTCATGATCCATCTCTTACTGTCCAGCCTTCTGCTCTGGATAGTTTGGATATTGAGCCTAACCTACTGTTCAGAGGAAGCCACTTCGTATTGTTGGTAGAGATACGAAGCAGCTCAGAAGGAAATCTGTTAATCTGGTCAAAGTACAGTGGAGTACTGATGATCGAGATTGTACTTAGGAAACGGAGGAGAGAATTCGTGCTTCGAATCCGGAACTATTCGTTTCAGGTACTATTTTGTTTCTCTATCTTGTTTCTCTTTATTTTTCCTTTCCGTTCTTTTGGAGGACGAAAAGATTTGAGTAGGGGAGAGTGTAACAACCCTAGATTTTGACTATATATTTAAATTTGACTTTATTTCATTTTGAAATTATTTTAAATTTATTTTATTTTTTAAATTTCATCTCTAAATATTTTTAAAATAATAATAGAATTTTTCCAGAATTTACTTTGTTGATTTCCTATTTTTAAGGGCTATTTTCCTATTTTCTGCTATTTTCTTCATAAAAAATTATATTTAAATTAATTCTTAAATATTTATTTTGTGAATCTATTTTTATTTTTGTTATTATTTATGTTTAAAAATATTTTACAAGCTTATAAGAATTTTCTAAAAAATATTTCATTTAATTTCAAATTTTCTAGTCTATTTCACTGTTTTAACTATTTTCCTTAATTTTACTTTATATAATTAATAAATATTATATATATTTTTATTTTTTTTAAAATTTCGAAATTTTATCTGATATTATTATTATTTCAGTTACATAAACTTATATAAATAATTAAAGGTAAATTGAAAGGGTTTGTGACTTTTTATTTCCAATGGCTTTTGATTTTCCCACCTTTTCACATTTTTGCTTACTTTTGCCATCAATTAGCCATAACTACTCACATACTTCAGCTGCCTACCTCCATTCTTCATTCACACACATCATTTCCCATCTCATTTCTAAAAAAAATCGGCCATCATCCTCTTGTTCAAGTTTGGTAAAACTTCCTTTTTTTTTTTTTTTTTTTTTACTTTTATTGTTTTTTTGATAATGATTTACACTTGATCTTCTTTATCATAGGATCGGCCATGCTCCTCTCCATCCCTTTCCGCCGCCACCACCACCACCGGAGCATGCCACCAGCACCTCCTCCTCACTGACCACCCCAGCTGTTCCACCCTAGGCGGTAGTTTCTTCACCAAGTTCACCAAACTCCAACATCTTGACCTAGCCGAGCACCAGCTTCCACATCCACCACTTCCACCACCCATGGCCGCCACCTACTCCACCTCCACCACCAACAGCACCATCTAGACCCTCTTCCACGTCATCACCTTAGACCCCACACTTCTGGCCGTGACCACAGCAGCTTTGACCGAGCCTAGTTTGCTTGAAAACTTGTGATGTTGTTAGTAGTGATGCTTTGTTGTGTTGTTGTTCCATCTTCATAACTTTTTCCCATCAACAAACTCATGTTAGGCCGACCTTAGCAACCCAGACCTGAACCAAAACCATTGTCTTATACCTGTACTCTACCTCTGGCCGAGCCTATGGGATGTCGGAAGCAAGTGCAAAGCATTTCAGCTTTGTTTTATGAAGTTATTTGTAGCATAGTTTATCGTATTTTGGTCTGAAACCTTATAATTGTTATATTGTTTTGTTTGATTTGTATTCAAGGGAATTAATCCTTGGCTCCTCCATTTCGTATCCGTGTTGTGCTTTTGTGCTTGTGTAGATCCCGTTTGTGCAATTCGTCGTTGTGTCATCAGCTCAAAACAGTGAGTTATTCTCACCAGACAGTCTTATACTTATATGAAT
The DNA here is from genome assembly GCA_030765085.1 of Allium cepa. Classification (NCBI taxonomy): domain Eukaryota; kingdom Viridiplantae; phylum Streptophyta; class Magnoliopsida; order Asparagales; family Amaryllidaceae; genus Allium; species Allium cepa. The sequence goes on along the minus strand of CM060944.1, from coordinate 496,015,833 downwards.
AGTAAATTGATCGCTTGTGAATATGTAAACTGCATCACCATATTTTATTTGCTATGTCACTATTATATGATGTTCACACATGATTAAACACCTATTATATCATATGTTACTGTTATATTATTGCTGTTTGTTATTTTATCAGTTAATCACACTGCAAGTTCCCTTTAGATTAGAATCACTATGGGTTGAAATGATACATACCCGAACGGACTTTAGAATAAGGGAAAATCATTATGGGCTGAAATGATAGGCCTGAATGATTTTCAAATTTATTTCATTTACTTGGGACTGCGGATTTGAAATGATAATACTCGGATTTTCTTTGTAAATTACGGGTTGAAATGATATATTACCCGTATCACTTTTTCTAGTGTAGAAAATTATATACAGACCCGTAGTTAATGTATGTTTTCTAAAAATTTTAAAATTATTTTAGAAATGTAAATATTAAAATATTTTGATTTAAAGCTAATTAAAAATGATTTTCGTAAAATATTATGGATTTTCTGAATAATTATAAGTGAAATAAATTAATGAAAAAGTTAGAAAATTCTTAATGTAAGTTATTTAGGAAAATTTGATTTAATTATAATTGGAAATTAAGCTTAATATGAAATCATGATAAATTTATGATTATTTGAATTTAAATGAATTTAAAGTGATTTTATATCATATTAATGATTTTTAATATAGTTGAAATGTGAAATGAATGAATAGTTAAGTTGAAATTTTGAAGTACAACTAAAATTTGAAATTCGTGGAATTGACTTAAAAGTGAATTTTTAGTTAAGTAAATAAAAATAAAACTTAGTTATATTTGAGAATTTGAACTTAAGTGTTAGGTTGAAATTTAATGTAAGGAATTTAAAATTGAACATTGCAATTTAATAAGTGAATTAGTGTTAAATATGAATTTTTAAATGGAAATTTAACTTTATGATATCATGAAATTAAGGAAAATTACATGGTGTTTATAAAAGTAAAATTGAGTGATTTTATAAGTTAAAAGTGATTTAAAGAAAAATATAATTGCTGTGAAATTATATTGAAAATTTGAAGTTAATTAACTGCATTTTTGAAATGTTATTATTTATAATGTAAATGATAATACAACATTTGTAAATGCTGTAGTTGATAAGTGAACTAAATAGCTAAATTGAATTAATGGCTATTATAGCATCTTATAAATGCTATAATTGTTGGATTAAACTAAATTTTCTTTGAAACTAATGTAACTCTATTACAGCATTTTAAAAGTTGTCTTTTTGTTAAATTGAACTGTTTTTGAATATAACTTTCTGTAGCATTTTCCAAATGCTGCGAAAGTTGAATTTTCACTGTTTTGATAAAATTTAAGTGAATAAATGAACCTTGGAAGTTGAAAATTTTGGAAATTTAATAATTTAATTTTTTTATGTAATAACTTCATTTTAAATGATTTAAATGAAGTAATTTGTTTGGAATTTGACGCAGCGGATTAATCAAACAAAACTTCAATCGATGAATGTAGCAATCGGTGAGTTAAAGATACCAAAACGCCCAAGTTCGTTGATCCAAAGATACCGAACTCTAGCTATCTCAAACACGTTGATAGCGCACTATACCGTGTTTCAAGATCTACGATTCTTCGCACGTTGATCTAGCGCACTAGATTCCGTGAATCGGCTTCTACGATCGTTGAATCGAGCGCACTCGATTAACCGAAAGAGGAGATAGGAGATTACACTCAACTACCAATTGGTATGAAAGCACAAAGCTAACAAAAGAGAAATTTTATTCAAAATCAACAACCCAAAAATTTACAACACACCCGCTATTTATAGGCATTACAACTCAACACAACATACAACACTCAACTCCTAGGTCGGCACCGGCTCAACAAATACGACTCATCTCGGCCGACTCAACATAGGTCGCTGCCGACTCAACAAGGCACGACTTAAAGACACAGCGGGTCACACGACTCAACACATGTACAGCCCCAACAATACACGACTCAAAAAATGCAACCGACTCATCAAACCCAGCAACCCACGACTCAATTATATACCGACTTAAAAACTCGCGACATACGACTCATACAAGACCGACTCATATAGTATATACATGACTCGTCTCAACACGACCGACTCAAGATACACAGCTTATCTCCTTGCCGACTCATCTTAGGTCGTAGCCCCTTAGCTCGGTCCCGACTCATCCTTTCTGCATTAACTCGCACCTTTCCTTCCTGTGTTCCATTGAATCGGGAACGACTCATACTAAGTCGTAAACGACTCATCTCCGAAGCCCACTTTGCTCGACCTATGTTATCTCCCCCTTGTAAACTCTTAAACCGGAAACGACTCATCACTTTAAATTGTGGACGACTCATCAAGCAGGAACTCCTCCAAGCTTTGTTAAATCGGCACCGTCTCATGCTCCCCCTATCTCGTGACCGACTCATCAAGCATGCATGTTTTAAACTTGTGTACGCCTTACGAGTTAAATCCGAAGCTCCTTGACTCGTGCATGATTTAATATGGTTTAACTTCTGAATTCCTATATGCCTTGCTGCATCATCCTTCCCAGGTTGAGAAAAATTCGACCTCGAATTTGCAAATTCTTTCTCATCAAAATGTTCATCCCCATGATACGGAATTAAATGTTTAACGTTAAAAATATCAGAAGTATAAACATCATCTGGTAGCTTTAATCGATAAGCATTCTCATTAATTTTCTTCAAAACTTCCACTGGACCAATTTTTCTGGCTTTCAACTTGTTGTAAGCACCCACTGGAAAACGATCCTTTGTCAATATAGCATAAACCAAATCACCTTCGTTAAATTCAACATTTCGACGTTTCAAATCTGCAGACTTCTTATACTTCTCATTCGACTTCTCCAATCGTTCCTGAACGATTTTATGACATTCATTCAGCTCTTCAACAAAATCAGTAGCTCGTTTAACTGTTCTCTTTGACTGTGGTACAACTGCTAAATCCAACGGCCCCCTGGGTAAATTTGAATAAACAATCTGAAACGGACTGAATCCTGTGCTTCGATTTACTGCATGATTATGAGCAAATTCTGCCTGGCATAGCTTCATGTCCCAACTTCTCAAATTATCCTGTACAAGACAACGCAACAAATTCCCCAATGACCTATTAACAACTTCTGTCTGCCCATCAGTTTGCGGATGATAAGCACTACTAAATTTCAGTTTCGTTCCCACCATCTTCCACAAACTCAACCAAAAGTGACTCAGAAAACGAGTATCTCTATCAGAAACAATAGATTCTGGTAAACCATGAAGTCTATAAATCTCCTTGAAAAATAACTGTGCTACTCGAACTGCATCTGCTGTCTTCTTGCAAGCAACAAAATGTGCCATCTTCGAAAATCTGTCCACCACAACAAATATCGAATCATTTCCCCTTTGAGTTCTCGGCAAACCCAAAACGAAATCCATGCTGATATCAACCCATGGCTTAGATGGTACTGGTAATGGCATATACAACCCTGCATTCGTTGCTGTCCCTTTTGAAACTTGGCAAATATGACATCGCTCCACAAATCTCTCAACTTCTTTTCTCATCGATGGCCAAAAGTAAGATTGCGAAATCAACTGTAAAGTACGATCACGGCCCACATGCCCTTCTTCATGTAATTCCTTCACAATCTTCATCCTCAAACTACAATCCGGAATACATAAACGATTTCCTTTAAACAGAAAACCATCAACCAACATGAATTCATCGGCAATCCCATCCTTCACTTTTTCAACATATTTCACAAAGTAAGGATCTTCTTCAAGAATCTCTGGCAACATTTCAAACCCCGTCACTTCAATCTTCATTGTCGTTAGTAAATGACTCCTCCTACTCAAAGCATCTGCTACTCGATTCGTCACCCCTGATTTGTGTTTAACGACAAAAGTAAACTGCTGCAAATAAGCAATCCATGACGCATGTCTCGCAGAAATCTTATCTTGCCCCTGTAAATGTTTCAAAGCTTCGTGATCAGTGTACAGAACAAATTCCTTCTGAAATAAGTAATGTCTCCAATGCTTAACCGTCTGAACAACAGCATAAAACTCAACATCGTATGTACTGTATCTCATCTTTGCCCCTGACAACTTTTCGCTGAAATAAGCAACTGGCTTCCCATTCTGGCTCAGAACTCCTCCAATACCAACCTTCGAAGCATCAGTATGCAATTCAAACAACAACTGAAAATTAGGTAGAACAAGAATTGGTGCAGACGTCAACAATTCCTTGATCCTTTCAAAGGCAACCCCCGCTTCCTCTGACCACACAAACTGTTTACCCTTCATGCAATCAGTCACTGGAGCCATCACGCTACTGAAGTGTGGTATGAACCTTCGGTAGAATGACGCTAGCCCATGAAAACTTCTCACTTCTGTAATTGTCTTTGGCTGTGGCCAATTCTTGACTGCTTCAACTTTGCTCTGGTCAACTTGAATACCTTTCCCTGAAACAACATAACCCAGGAATAAAACAGTAGGTGTCATAAACACACATTTCTTTGTAGCAGCATAAAATTGTTCTTCACGAAGAATAAGCAACACTTCCCTCAGATGTAGAACATGCTCCTCCGTACTCCTGCTATAAATCAAAATATCATCGAAATACACCACGACGAACTTTCCAATGAATGGTCTAAAAATTTGATTCATCACCCGCATGAATGTACTAGGTGCATTAGACAAACCAAATGGCATAACCAACCATTCGTACAACCCCTCTCTAGTTTTGAAAGCTGTCTTCCATTCGTCTCCAGGTCTGATACGAATTTGATGATAACCACTCTTCAAATCAATTTTCGAGAATATAGTTGCCCCACTCAACTGATCCAACAAATCATCCAACCTCGGCATAGGAAATCTGTAACGAACAGTGATCTTATTCAAAGCTCTACTATCAGTGCACATTCTCCAAGTTCCGTCCTTCTTTGGTACTAACAATGCAGGTACAGCACACGGACTCAAACTTTCCTGAATACGACCCTGTTCAAGTAATTCTTCCACCTGCCTTCGTAACTCCTCATGTTCCTTCGGACTCATTCTGTAATGTGGTCGGTGTGGTAACACTGCTCCGGGAACAAGATCAATCTGATGTTGAATGTCTCTAAGTGGTGGTAACTCCTTTGGCAACTCCTCTGGAAAGACATCTTCAAACTCTTCCAAAACTGGCTTTGCTTCTTCGGGAATCTCAACTTCTTCACTACTCTCTCTCCCAATCAACAAAAACACTTCCGGTTCTTCCTCCACTTCTTTAACAAACTCCTTCAAAGTCAACAGAGTTTTCAATTCTTCAATCTCTTCTAGCTTGCTCTCCTTCTGCTGCTGTCTCTTAGGAACTAAAGTGATTTTAGTACCCTCGAACATGAAACTGTAACTGTTGGCACGACCGTCATGCTGAACTGCTCTATCAAACTGCCATGGTCTGCCCAACAATAAGTGACAAACATCCATATCTACGACATCACACCAGATTTCATCTTTGTACTTCTTTCCGATTGAAAAATTCACACAAGCTCTTCGACACACTTTCACTTCACCTCCTTTCCTTAACCATGCTAGCTTGTATGGTTTAGGATGCTTCTCGGTCTTCAAATTCAACTTCCTAACTGCCTCTGTAGAAATAATATTATCACAACTCCCCGCATCAATAACGAACTTGCAAACTTTCCCCAGAATAGTACATGTCGATTGAAAAATATTGCTTCTCAGCCAACTACAATCCTCCTCTTGCTTAGGTGTCAAACAACTTCTCCTCATCATAAGATTACAACCTTCATCACCCGACACTTTTTCTTCCTCCTCAACATAAGGTACATTTGAATACTCTGCCTCCTCACCATCATCCTCCTCAACTTCTGCAACCATGGTTCTCTTCTTCGGCTTCGGACATTCATTGCTTTTGTGACCCAACTCCTGACAATTATAACACTTGAACCCACTGCTAACCTTCGCCTTCTCAGCCTCCTTCACCACTGGCTTTGAAACAGGTTTAGGAACATTAGAACTTCCACCAACACCCCTTGCTTGATTATTGGAGTTAGTAAACACACCACCTCCACGCCTTCCTTGTTTCTCCCAAGCCAGCGCTTTCTGATGTGCCTCTGCAACTGATCTAGGATCGAACATATTAACCATATCCTGGATCTGCATTCTCAATCCCCCAATGAATCTAGCAGTTAGCTGTTCTTCTGTCTCCATAATATCATTCCTGGCAATGAGTTGGTAAAATTCATCAGCATAATCACTAACAGACTTTGTCCCCTGCCTCAGATTCTGCAACCTCTGATACATAAGTGACTGGTAATTATAAGGTAAGAAAGTAGATCTCATCAACTTTTTCATCTTCTCCCAAGATTCTATCTTTGACTTCCCCATTCGTTCTCGAGTAAGTTTAGTTTGCTGCCACCATGCCAATGCTCTCCCCCTCAGCCTTGTAGCAACTAACTTCACCCTTCGATTCTCCGGCACCTCCTTGAAATCAAAGATTTCCTCCACATTAGACAACCAATCTAAGAATTCCTCAGCAACCATCCCGCCTTTAAACTCCGGAATCTCCATTTTCATACCCGACTCCCAACGACGGTCATCCTCCACATCACGGTAAGAATTTCGAACTTGGTCTCGATCTCGATAATGAATACTTGCTCTATCACCCTCTTCAACAAAATCAAAAGTACGCCTACATCGATCTCGACCAATGTCATCCCTTCGTTCATGCATGCTTCTTTGACTATGTCTCTCCTCATCTCTATATGCTTCATGGTCAAATTCACGTTGACTTCTTCTCTCTTCATGTGCATAGTCATGATGATCTCTTCGTGATGAAATTGATGTTTCTCTTCTATCTCTACAAGAATGTGGCGATACCCTCCTCGCTTCCGTAACCGATGGCGAAACTCGGTTTCCTCCATGGTTCGAGTTTGGTGATCTCCTTCTTTGATTCAAATCATTCATCAATCTCTCCAATTTACCAATGCCTTCATCAAATTTTTCATTAATACGTTGTTCCATAAGCTCGGCTTCTTCTCTACGATACAAAGCTTCAACGTTTTGATGTCGGTTAGCTCTCCTCGGTGGCATGGTTAAAAACTTCACAAAACTTCACACAATACAACCAACAATGTCTCGGCTATGCTTATATACGGCTCTACCTTAACTCGGCGCACTTGTCTCGGCAAGGCTTCACGACTTAACTTGGCTCAGTCCAAACTTGTCTCGGCTACCCATTACAAACACTTCAATGCACACAACAAGGCACGGCCACTCCCAAGTATACACGGCCTTCACACTTTAATCCTTGGCGCGCAAAAACCCAAGACCAAATTCAAACACCTTTGCTCCTTTTGATCCAAAATGAAATGGATCCAACACTCCAAACTTGATGCAATCCAATATGACACGATGAACTACTTCAAACTTCAAAAACTTGGCTCCAAGAATCAAACTTAGCTATGATTGGCTAAGTATGGCTCCGATACCAAACTGACGCAGCGGATTAATCAAACAAAACTTCAATCGATGAATGTAGCAATCGGTGAGTTAAAGATACCAAAACGCCCAAGTTCGTTGATCCAAAGATACCGAACTCTAGCTATCTCAAACACGTTGATAGCGCACTATACCGTGTTTCAAGATCTACGATTCTTCGCACGTTGATCTAGCGCACTAGATTCCGTGAATCGGCTTCTACGATCGTTGAATCGAGCGCACTCGATTAACCGAAAGAGGAGATAGGAGATTACACTCAACTACCAATTGGTATGAAAGCACAAAGCTAACAAAAGAGAAATTTTATTCAAAATCAACAACCCAAAAATTTACAACACACCCGCTATTTATAGGCATTACAACTCAACACAACATACAACACTCAACTCCTAGGTCGGCACCGGCTCAACAAATACGACTCATCTCGGCCGACTCAACATAGGTCGCTGCCGACTCAACAAGGCACGACTTAAAGACACAGCGGGTCACACGACTCAACACATGTACAGCCCCAACAATACACGACTCAAAAAATGCAACCGACTCATCAAACCCAGCAACCCACGACTCAATTATATACCGACTTAAAAACTCGCGACATACGACTCATACAAGACCGACTCATATAGTATATACATGACTCGTCTCAACACGACCGACTCAAGATACACAGCTTATCTCCTTGCCGACTCATCTTAGGTCGTAGCCCCTTAGCTCGGTCCCGACTCATCCTTTCTGCATTAACTCGCACCTTTCCTTCCTGTGTTCCATTGAATCGGGAACGACTCATACTAAGTCGTAAACGACTCATCTCCGAAGCCCACTTTGCTCGACCTATGTTATCTCCCCCTTGTAAACTCTTAAACCGGAAACGACTCATCACTTTAAATTGTGGACGACTCATCAAGCAGGAACTCCTCCAAGCTTTGTTAAATCGGCACCGTCTCATGCTCCCCCTATCTCGTGACCGACTCATCAAGCATGCATGTTTTAAACTTGTGTACGCCTTACGAGTTAAATCCGAAGCTCCTTGACTCGTGCATGATTTAATATGGTTTAACTTCTGAATTCCTATATGCCTTGCTGCATCAGAATTGAACTGTTTTGAAATGTGAATTAAAATGGTATTTTTAAATTGAATAAAATGAATATGTTTTCAAATGAAACGATAAGTTTGATATTTTGAAATGGATTTGAAATGATATTTGATTTTTTAGAAAATAAATACCATTTTTAAATTATAACTATGGGTTATAATAACGATTGGTTGTTAAAGAGTCCGTGATCGGATATGGACATACTCTCTGTCGATACCGAAAACCACTTTAACTGCTGTGTACGCGGTGGAGATTCCAGAATGAAGTAGGATGGTGACGACGTTCCTAAGGTACATTTCGTGGACCTAACTCCCGTGAGTTAGCATAAGGTGGCTAAAACAGGAGCGATCGCGGGCCAAAAGAGGTAGCACCTCTGGCTGAACATACTTCTTCGATACCATTCTATTACTGTTGTGATTGTTTGGGTGCACCCCTTGATTTTGGAGTGTTGTTCAGGGTGGGCGTATGTGGCTGCTGCATTACCACCAGCCCATGTGCGTAATTGGTATATCTACCCTGGCATTGCCTTGTGTGCCGTGTCACCTACCATACCGAGCCTTTACTACGAGTTTGTTTTTCTCCCGTAGCCCGTGTGGTATCATCTGACAGTCACCCGGAGTGGAGATGGCATGATATTGGATGGACTACTGGGACTATTATGTGTGAAGAGTGATATGGGTAGCCCGGAACGCTATTTAAAAGTATGTTTATTTTACTGTAGACATTATTATAATAGCAAAATACTACTATATAGTAAATAGTTTAACGGATCCTTAGAGGATGGGCGGTCCCAGGCATCCTTTAAGTTACTTGTATCTTTATTATAGTTCACTTGAGTTGGTTTACATTATATAAGTATATATTGTCCCGACTCGAGTGTTTTGTGTTTTGCTTTATGCTCGGGTCAGCCTGAGTATTCACAGCTTTGGATTCTCTTCCTAGAGATGGTCTTTCACTGGAGTTTCTTCTTATCTACATATTTATCTACTTCTGTTTCAGCTGTTCTAGTTTATCTCATGTATTAGTGAACTTCTATGTATTTGAGATTTCTTTTATGTTGTTTTCAGACTATATTATGTATTTGGTTTGAGACTCTGTTATAGTAGCTTCATGAACTACTATGTTATTTTATATTCCGCTACGAGTTATTCTGTTTGTTCTGTGTCTGTGATTCTGTATATTTGATTTTATTTTCTCCAAATTTATTTACAACCTGTTATTTCGCATCATTCAAGTCTGTCATGTGAGGATTATTGTCGATTTGAATGGTACGAAATTGGGGGTTGTTACAAGAGCCATGGTTGTCGCTTAACCAAATGCTCCGATACCAGCCATAACATTACGTTTTTATCGGGATTCGAAGGTCGGCATTCTTACGTCCCCTGTATCAAATGCCGCATAATCGAATGCCGGAAAAACGAATTGTTAGGGTTAAAGAAGAAGAGGTAGAAGAAAAGTATAGAAGAAATAAGAAAACAGAACAGAAATAATATCAGAATCTCACAGTCGCAACGGAACAACATATAATAGATAAATGAATAATCTTTAAAACAAAGAACTATCCCAGTTAATACATTTCATTACATCAGAGTATACAACAACAATATACAACACAACTTGGCAATGGACAATTATACAACATGTCCTTACAAGTGAATTTACAGCGGAAAGATAATATCATATTCAAGTAATACGTCTCGCCATCCAGCTCGCCTCTTGAGCTCCAAAGCACTCCTAAATCCAGAATAACCTGATAACCTAACTCTAGACTGCCCGTGTGGAAATTGATGGGCACCTAGAGTTTAGGAAGGAAAATAATAAACTCTGAGTCAGTCATGTGACTGGTGTGAGAACTTAAAACAGTTATTATCTTTTAAAACAACAACAACAAGGATAATTTTAAAGTCAATTCACAATGCTTTTGGAAAATGAGACTACCATAAGACCTCCCGCCACACACACAACAAACGCAGAATTGGAGGAGATTTCTTCTTATGATAGTCAAAGATGCTTGATACGCATTAAAAAGAAACATTCGATATTATTACTAGTGCATAGTGTAGGAAAAATCATTTCGAAAGTAAAGATATAAATCTTAGCCAACATACGACCATTATCATATGCCTACTATAGCTACTATCCAAACAGTGGGGCGCCACCATAAGTGAATGGCAGGTTCTACAACTAAAACCGTACAAGGCTCGTATTGTTTCTTTGGATTTTCCAACAAATGGTTAGGCTAAGGAACTTCCTACTGCCACATGGGATCGCCTCTGGCGGGACGTCCCCAGAACTTAACCAGCTCTCTGCCAACACAAGGTCGGGTTACCTTTGTCACTAGGTAACTACTACACGAATATGCCATCCCCCGGTCCCTTTGGACCTTTATCCGAGCGCTCGATAACCAACATCACATAGTAATAAATATAGTGTGTCAACATGAGTAAGTATCTGGGCTCCATACCATGATACCACCCTTTCCAGAAGGAAATGACATACCCTAAAGGGCGCGACCCTCATAAACTTGCCGCATATTCTTGTTTTGACCATTTCCAGCGAGTGTGGTCTGACGAAGTCTCGTCCACAAAGCTATGCTTTTTCACAAAGCCACGCTTTGATCAACAAATGATCAATAAATAATCATCACACAACAACACTCAGCATGCCACATTACCAAATTGGGAATATATCGCTGATAACCTTCAACTACATAACCTCTAAGCGCGTACGTCTCAGAGAAGGGTGTTAAGCTGAGAATAAATTCTCCGCCACCAGCAGAAATGTATTTGAAAGAAATCTGCTTTATATCTCAAAATGTAATATCAGACATGTAACCATATAAGTCTATTCCGGGTTCGAACGGAACCGAAGGCACTTCAAAAGAAGCCCTTACAATCTGTGTATTCACAATCCCGATCGAATTTCCCATCACAAAGGAAATCTCCATACCGTAGCTAACGGTGCAGAGACAATCGATAGGTCATCCTATCGTTTTCACAAATACCCGGTCTTCAAATGCTATCCATTACGACGATCATTATTCGAAATGGGTTATACGACTCCAAAGTCCTTTCCCGACTAACCCGAATAATGAGCGCTTATTTTTAAAATAAGCGTGGCATTCAAATTCAAGCAAATCACAACCAATACCTATTTAAAGGTAAATATTGATAGTCGGTTATTTAACTATCAATAGGTATGCACAACATCACCAGATTCCAAACAATTTTCCCAATTATTTATTTCCCAAAAATATCTTTACAAGGTATATAATTTCAATACTTCAAAAATAAATCAATGTTTATTTTTAAACAAATTCCCCCTTTTCTTTATAAATTCCATAGTGAATTTATATTTCCAAAATATCTACTGGTGTACGATTTTCAAATCGATTTCTAGTATTCATTTTCAATTTATCTTTAAAAGATAAAACCTCAAACATTCACTTCATATTGGAAAAACATTTCCATACTTATTTAATAATAAGTATTTCACAAATCTATTTATTTTCAATATTTGAAAATATTAAATATACTTGAATCATAGTCAAGTATATATTTCATTCTTTAAGTAATCATTCTCTTAAACACATTTATTTGAGTCAAAATGAACGTTACGTAAAACATCGTTACGACAACCCAAAATCACTAGTATGGGGATTCAAAATTAAGATAGATATATAAATCCCAATACTATACAAAACTTTTCCTTTCGGAAATCATTGACTATAACAACAGTGTTATAGTCCACCATTTCCTTCTATTTCTCGAAACATCTATTTCAACAATAAATGTTGAAATCTATGGTTTCGATACTTAATACATTTTTAAAACATCTTTAAATCGATTTAATTCTATTTAAAACATCACTTTTTCAAAATATTTCTTTAATATATTATTCACTGTCCAAAATCGTGAATATATTTCCTTATCCAAATTCAACATTTCTACATATTTTATTTAAAGGATTATCCACTATCCAAAATCGTGGATATATTTCCATTAATAAGCTATAATAATTAACTTATCAAAATAATTCGTTTTCGGATTTATAAAACAATGTTTATAAATTCCACTTATATTTATTTTATAAAAACTTCCACTTAAAAAATCCCTTAATGGACAAATTTTATTTATATCTCATTTAAATGACAAAATCCAATTTATAAGTTAATTACTTATAAATCTTCATTTTTATAAAATCTACACACTTTATAACTTCACAATTTATAAATCTATAAATTTCATTAACTTATGGAATCCATTTATACTTCATATTAACCTTACAAAAACTCGTTTCATAATTCCAATAATTTTTAATTTATAAATATCAATTTTATAAATCTTTTATATAAATCATTTATAATAATTCAAAAATCCCACTTTAAACCATTTTACAAATTTATCAACTATTTATTTAAAAAATCACATTTCGGTTATGTTTCAAAAAAATCATAATTTTTATAACATTAAAATTACAACGTTTATTTATTTAAAATGAATCAATTCCAAAATTAGATTTTATTATGACTTTTCAACTTAAATTTTCAAAAATTCCAATTTTATTCATTTTCGGCATCTAACGATACCCAAAAACATATTCGGCTAAATTCTAGCCTTTAACGATCTCAATCACAAAGATAATCACGCAGATTATAAATAGATCAATAAATAGATCAACACACAACATTGAAACCAATTCAAATGTTTGAGGAATCCAGTTGGATCCCTCCAACCTGTTTCCCTGCATCCAAAGATGTTAGCACAATACCGATTCCGCTTCAAGACGGAATATTGTGGTATATGGGATTTACAAAATACTATCCGCTATTATGCAGCGCAATAGGGTCTCATCCGCTATATAATGCGGAAAATCAACTCCGGGTACATATATAATAGCAATTTCACTACACGGTGAAATATTCGCGGTATATGTTTTTAATAAATAACCTCCGCTTACTAACGGCGCATAATGTCTTTTTTCACAATCAATAGATAACAATTATTATTCAAACATACAATCAAGAAATTTTTAAGTATAACTATTTAAAATTTGAATCGAAACCGATTCGATTGAGTGAGAAGTTCTCACCTCGCTTTCAATTCAGTTTCCGCGTTTTATTTCGAATAAAATTAAACACGCGTTTAATTTTACCTGAAATTCTCACTAGCTCCAAACGACTCCAAACGACTCCATCGCGTAGTGCTCATCCATACAAACCCAACGCAACTGGTTTCGTAATTTTTCGATCTCGTATGAAAAAGTTATACTTGTTTAAAGTTTACATGAATTATAAATATAATAAATTACAATTTCTTTTATTTATTTTAACCTAAATTGCATCTCAACCCTCCATCCCAGAACGCAAATCACAGCCGCACGTGCCCGACTCTTCTTCTTCTCGTTCGTGAAAATCATGTAGCCCATTTGCCACCATCATCTTGCAATTTTCGCCGCTACTACGAACAACGTGGAGATGATCAGGTTGTGCCATATGGAAGCCCATCTCCTCCTCTACCTTCGGCATGAGCACGGCCAAGCTCGGCCTCCTCCTCTCCCCGAGAATCATGCTCGAACCACCCACGTACGCGGCCACCTAGCTTCCACTCCGTCGCTCCAAATCAAATCACAACCGTTGGATATGCCGTATTCATCGAGCTCTACACTTTTCTAGTTGGAGGTTTCTTGTAATTGTTGATAGATTGAGAGATTTGGAGGGGGAAAGATGATAGATTTTCGGCCATACATCTGAAAATGGCGGTTAGGCTGTTGAAAATTAGGGTTTGGCAATTGAAATGAATAAAGGCTCCTTTTATAGAAAACCGACGAAACACTATTCATCCCGGATTTTCCGAACTCCAAATCTCGCGCGATGACCGGCGTTTCTAGGGTTTAACCCGCGTTACGGACACAATGGAAAATGTTTCAGAAGCTAATTCGATCATATGTGAGAGTTACGGCAATAAACAATCGATTTTAAATTAAACCGATTAAGCGATTTTCTATGCATTTTGGCTTCCTCCGGACAAACGATAAATCCGATTGACTTGAAATTTGAAATTTTACAATAATATAACATTACAGATCCGATGAAACTAGTTTCGTCGAAATCCGAGACTGTTTGAAAAATGGCTATTTTAACTCGTTAATTAAATATTATAATATTCAAATTTCACAAATTTACTTTAAATTCGATTTTAAAAGTTCTATAACATCATTATAACTCCAATATGATAAACTAAAATTTTACAAATCAATTTTAATCATATTTGACCCAATTTTCAATTATTTCTGTAATTTTAATCATATTTGACCCAATTTTCAATTATTTCTGTAATTTCAACTATTAAATTATCGATTTAATTATTCAATTAAATCCAATTATTCGAAATAAAATTTATTCGACTTACAAATCTTACTTGTTAATATTTAAATTCAATTAAATAAAAAAAATTTAATTAATAGAAATTCTGGGTCGTTACAGTAACAGTGAATTTTTGTAGGGTTTCAAGTTTTATAGCGATCGAACTTGTCGTTTGATCGTGCGGGCTCGAATCGCGTAGAAATCAATTTAACTGAAATCAATTTGAAATAAGGTGATTTTGAAAGCTTACTTCTGTATAAAATGGAATTAGGACTTGAAACTTGTTCCATTGAGTATAAAAATATCAAAAACCTATATTTCTATATATTGGATGACCCATTTTCGTCTCGGGAGGATGTTATAAACCCTAGTAGTTTCTCATTGTATTTTCTCTCTAGGAAATCTTATTCCTCCTTCTCAAATGTCAGAATGTCAAACCTAATTTGCAAATTCCAAAACTTAATTTGAAAGAAAAAAATTGCTCAAGGTTGACTTCGAGTTGGGAAGAGGTTCACTTCGAGTTCCAAAGACGAAAACCCTACAGCGACTTCGGGTCGGAGAGAGTTCCATGCCAAACAAGGCGGATTTGTGCGCGCTTCGAGTTCCAGAGGCGAAATTCCTACAGCGACATCAGGTCAGGAGCCAAATGACTCGGGTCTCTGTTCATTTTGGCAAAAACTCAGAGCAAGCACCGGATAATTGAGGCGGCGACTCGAAGTAAAACCCGAAGTCGAAATTTTGCAATCTTCTAACGTTAATAACTTTTGCATACGAGCTTGGATTCATGCGCGGTTTTCTCCATTGGGATCGTAGCGGATTTCCAGACATTTTGGAAGTAGTTTGGCTACATTCTAAGACTGTTAAATTTTTGGGTTAATTTTAGATTTTAAATCGACGACAAATCGAAGGTGTGTGATTTGAGCCACTCACATTACTAAATTGTCTTATGTTAGTTAAATTGAATTTTCGACGTGATTATATTTAAATCCTTGATGATAATACAACCTAGGTTGAGATTTGAAATTGATACCTTGTTGTGAAATGATATACTTGAGTAAATATGATGATTTTGGAATGAGGATTTAATTAACCTATCTTATCGATAATTGGAAAGTGAATATGGTTTTGAAAGTGAATATGATTTCGAAAGTGATATGGTTTGAAATCAAATATGATATTTTGATACAAAATAGGAATTTGATTTTTTTGAAACGTAAAAGAACCATCCGATGTGAAATAAGCGTTCGGTTGTTAAAGAGACCGGGATCGAATATTGTCCTATTCTCTGCCAATAACAAAACCACTTTAGCAACAGTGTACGTGCTAGAGACTCTAGAATAAAGTAGGATGGTTTGGTGTACAATTCTGTATGAGGTATTTACGTAGCCCTGACTCTCGTGAGTCAGCTTAGATGTGACTAAAACAAGAGTAATGCCGGGCTAAGTGAGGTCGCACCTCCGATCGGACACATTTCTTCAATACCAGATTATGACTTTGTGATGATATGGTGGCCATCCCTTGATTCTGATTATGGGAGTGTGTTCCAAGGTGGGGGTAGTAGCGGCTATGCGTTACCACAGTCTGAATCCGCGATTGGTATTTCTACCCTGGCATTGCCTCGAGTGCCGTATTCACATGCCCTATCGCGCCTTCTACGAGTTTAGTTTGTACTATACCTATAGAGTTCATTCTGATAGCCTTCTAGTTTACGGAGGAATTATGGTAATGTATAGACTATGAAAATATATTAAAATGTGTTAAGGGGGATATGGGTAACGCCTTAATGCTATTTTAATACTTTAATTTACTGTAGACACTATTATAATAATGTATTGTACTACATAGTAGATAGTTTAACGGATCCTTCGGAGATGGTAATCCCGAAGATCTCTTAAGTTATTGCACTCACGTTAGACACTGGATAGGAGATGTCAGACCCCATAAACTTCTTCGATGCCATTACACTCATATTTATTTACTATTGATTTAACTTACATAAGATATTTTAGTTTTGAATTGAGTGTTTTGTCTTTTCCATTCGCTCAGGTCAGTCTAAGCTTTTCAGTTTATCGAAGACTGCTTTCTGGAGGATGAAGACGAAGATTTTGTAGTATCATTATTTATTATATTTACTCCACTGCATCATGTTGTTCCGCTGCATTTATTTATTATTTATTCTTATTGTACGTAAATCTGATCTGTATTATAAAAGTTTAATCAATGTTGTTTGTAAACAACTTCATGAACTGTTTATTTGATTATTATATTTTTGTCATTTCGCTGCGAGATCCTGTATTTGTTTTCTTTCTTTCCCTGCTTTTTCTTATTCACCCTATAACAATCTGCCCTTTTAACTGGTTTGAGTCTGACGCGTGTGGTTTATCGTTGATTAAGACCCTCAAAAAAGGTAGGTTGTTACAATTTATCACATATAAATCAACTGGCATATAAATAAATTTCCATATTACATTTATAGCAGAACGAGGATTTATTTTGCTAAACAAATGTCATCAAGGATGTATAATTAACATAGCTGCGTTATTATTTAAATTAACGTAATTATATTCAATTAGTATTAATTGATTATTAAATTATACTACATTAATACTATCAACCATTTTTATTAAAGTGTTGTACTAGTCAACATGAGTCTAGTGCAAGAAATTGCCGGTTGAACGGATATAAAAGGGTGAGTTATCTCTATTCAAAGCTAACTCATATAAATTAAATAATTTAATTAATTAAGTTATTAATAAACTCCAGCCACTATGAAAGCCCAAACTGGTCCAGCTCTACTCTACTCAACCACAATTAAACCAAGCTCCTTCTTTCCAAACTCAATCCCCAAATCAACTCTTCTCCCATTACCTGTGTAAGATTATGCACGTGCACGCGACGACACGCCACCACTATCCACCAAACGCTAAACCAACCTCACACCCAAACATAGGTAGCTATGCTTGACTCGAATACCCCTTTGTCGTTGTTCCCAAACGACCTAAATCAAAAATTGATCGTTCGTCCCTAATATCGAATTCATACAGCCGCATTCATCCACCCCTCATCAGCGCCTCAACCACTACCAGCCTCTTCCACCACCACCAGTCAAATGTCACTCCTCTGCTCTACCTCTAGACCCAAGCACTGCCAACTCGACCCTCCCATATGCCACCACCAGTCCCATCTCTAAACCCAAACAAATAAAACCCTAAAGTGAGCTTGACTAGACAACTCAAACCACCAGCGACCACCCCATCGCCTCAGCTATGACGCTAGCATTCTCCTAGTGCCATTGGCTCCACTCCTAAACTCCTCGATAACTAGAATTTAAAAAATGAATGGGAACCGTTCATCTTGCCCCCATGACCATCCTCGGGAAATAAAAATACCACGACCACCACTGTAAATCACTACGCAATGATATCAACACGGCCCTAAACTCCATTCATCAAATCGAGCTCATCGAAAAACTATCCACACTCGATCATTTACTGTAGTTGGCCAATATCTTACACACTACTCAATGAAACAATACACGACTACTTTTAAAAAAATAAAGACTAAAACTAATAATTTTGTAGTTGATCACAATGGATAATTTTAAAAGGTGTAAGTGATATTGACTTTTGAATAAGAAATAGGAATCTTTTCTTTTATTTATAAGGAGCAGGAAAGAAAGAAGAAGATGGAAGTGTGTGTCAATGTTCATATATCTATGTTCATGTCTCCGTGTATGTTTAAGAACATTCATTTTCAAAGCAAATTCAACATAATATGATTTAACAGGTACATAAACATGAATATCATACAAAAGTCACAACCAAGCTACTAACAAATTTACGCAACATTCATTATTTATAAGGGTATTAACAAAGATTAGGGATTTCACTTTCTTGAAATAGTGAAAATGCAAGATCCAAGCATTTTTCCCTAGCAACCAAACCCCAACTCGTTACGCAACTTGATTTCAACTTTAAGATAAAAATAGAAGATTTTTTTTTTCAAATCCAACAATGCTAGAGGAAGAGAGAATGAAGACGAGCTAAGAAGTGCAAAATAAAAAAAAAATAGGACAAGAGCTTTCTATTTATGAATGCGTGAAAAGCTAAGGACCATAATACCCTTAATCTTTTTTTTCTTCTAACTCATCTTTTCTATAGCCACCTAGTAAAAACCACATGAATAAATATGGTGAATTCTTGAAAGGTCCATGTACCTTTCTCTGATTTTATACTCAAGTCATCAAACTCATCACTTCAGATTCAAATTTAAATGTATTTTATATTTATTAATTCTTCTTATTATTATTTTATTTATTTCTCTTTACATTTCAAAATAAAATCTTTTCTCTAAACATTTAAATGTTGTTTTAGAGTATATGCCAAGGTATTAACAATCCCAACAACTTATTGTTTGATAAAAAGTCGAAAATCCAAAAAGCAATTTTTGGTCACATTTTAAATTATTCATCGAACTACCTACTTTTTGTAAACAAATTTTCAACAAAAACTTACTACCATTCTTTATTAATAAAAAGAGGATTATTTGAGTTATAAGCTCAATTATTTGAATATTAAAAATTAATTAAATATTCACAAGCAAAGCGGTGAAATTCCAAATCGTTGCATTCTTCTCCCTTTGAAAGAATTTCGACCTCGAAATTTTACCATAACCCTAAACCTAGAAAAAAAACCATAGCAAGAATACTTAACATTATTCATAAGCCGTATAATGTACAAAAATCATCTATAAGAAAAATCTGATTTGATCACCTACTCAAATACAAAACTTTACTTTTGAAGTGGCACAGCTTACCCGACTCCCGAGTGCGTACTTTGATCAAGTTTCTTAATTAGAAACCTCTGTTCTCCTTACATAGCCATAAATTATGATCGAAAACTTTGTTTTTTGTATTAAGAATCCTCACCGAGTATCCGTTGTCAAGAATCGAGTGATAAATCCTTATTCGAAACGGTTTGAAAAATCTCAAAGTCATGCACTCGAATCTTGGATCAATAATTTATGTGAAAAAGAGAAATGATCTATGTACAACTTACATACTTATCTATAGGTTCCTACTTACCCACTTCTTTTTCCCAAAAATATTTATGAAAACATTTCACAAAAAATTCAACTTAGGTTCAAACATTTTAAATGATATACTTTACTTATGAAACGTTTTCATAAAATCATTTTACTTTATTAACTTGTATAACACACTTCTATATCCTAAGAGTATATACAAATATCTAATTTAAATCATTCCTCTTTTGACTATACAGATGTTGCCTTAAAATAAATTTGGGTCATTAAACCAAGTTGATCAATTCAACCTCTTTTCTCATTTGGTCTTGTAATTAGCTAAGAAGAGTAGGATGGTGGTATTTAAACTCAATCCTAGAGTCTACTTTTCCTTGGACACCTCCAAGGTAAAGATGTTTTATTAGCCGGCTTAATAACATCAAATAATCTTCCATATCCTACATGTTAAAGCCAAAATACTCTGTTTAAGTAAACAAAGTTTATTAAATCCTTCTTATTAAATTTAATCTAAATAAACTTGTGACGCCCCACCTCTATACTCACACTAACCAAGGACACTACAGGGTAATGCCGTCGACTAGCATGAAGAATAAGGCTGTTGAGGAGTGACCATCTGTGTAATTGCTTTGTGCGAGTACCGATACGTCAGATAGTATTATATGCATTTCGTTTTGAAGAGGAAATCTGACACATCTATAACAAACTCAAAAATACTATACAGTGGCTACATGATCTTCGAAAACAAATATAAAATAAGCAACATAAGTCAGTCACAAATATTCATACCATTAAGGTGGAAACAGATACGAATATAACACATAAAAGTGTACATCAAAGTAGTGGTCATATAAGATCCACAACATCACAAAAGACTAGGTACAAGTGCTAGACAAAACAATATGTATACATCAAGAAGTCTCTATCTCGAATGTATAAAAGCAAAAACTACTAAGCTAAAGTAGTTAGCCAAAATCAAATGACGGACCCCGATAAGAAGTAAAGCAGAAGCACCTGAAACACCTCGGTCTGACCCGAGTATTATTTAAGAAGAAATAAATGGATCAGTCGAGCAATAAATATCATATAAAATGAGATAGAATAACAATAATGCCATACTGTGACAAGTATACATTAGATAACAACAAAAATCACACAATATCCCAAATTTTCTCGAACACCAAAAAGAATGTCATATTCTTTATTTTATTCACTAAACCATAAATATTAATAAATCTTATCAATATAAATCACAAAAATTGGTGAAACACAAAGATTCCGGAAATCATCAATTAGAAATCCAGAAACCGCAAAGGGGGAGGCCTATCAAAAATGGGAGTATGAAAACTCACCAACACATTTACCATAAAAGGGACGCTATCCCATGGTCGCTAACCATAGAGTCGGTGCAATGACGTAGTACAATAACGGTACGTTCGAGGAACCTGAAACTCGAATAATTCAGAACAACAACGTAGTACAATAACGGTTTGCCCGATGAACCGAACTCCATAAAAGAACATGGTCGCTAGCCCAAAAAAAAAAATGAGACGAAGCTCAACATAATGGGGTATTGTCCCCCATTTGGACAAAGAGACATCGCATATCGATGGTCTAAACCACAAAATGATCTTCATAGATCAATAAAAAGTGTGAATTACACTAAGCTAGTAAATAAATGAGTTTAGCTTCATGTCCAATGACCACTGGCTTAACTTAAGTATTTACAAACAAATTGTAGATTTCCACTCAAAAATGTCACAAGATTTCAATCGAACAAGTCCAAGAATTGACCAACAAAGAAAACGCAAGCGTTTCATACCACTTGTTTTTGCTAAGTCGTTTAATTAGATTTCTCATACGAATGAGGTAAAGGTTTATATATACACTAATAGATTGAAAAATGGTTTTTAAAACGAGTTTTGTATAAAAAATAACATTGTAATCATTTTTGTGAAAGAGTTTGAATATTTACTACTAGTATACAAATCTTTGTATTTTAAAGTGACAATTCATAGAAATGATTGTAAAAACAATCAGTCACCAAATATTCACATACGATGACGTGAATCAAAACCATAGAAATCGATAACAAATCCATCAAACAGATATTTCCAAAAATCCAGAAAGAGGTCGTTAAAGCCCATAATAAATGACGACGACCAAACAGATCAACCAAAAATCGATATAAATGAAAAGCCATATAGAAATAGGAAATTTTCCTGAATGTCTGGTGCTTTCCCTAAACGTCTGAGCTAAAGGTTCGGAATTTTCTTCCAGATCATCCAGATGTCTGGGAAGTAAGATCAGACATCTGAGCTGAAAGACTAGAATTTTCATTCCGTAGCTTCAGATGTCTAAGCATACTACCAAACGTCTGAGCTGAAGCTCAGGGCAATATTTTGCCTAGGCCATTGATGGTCAAATCATATCGGAAGCGATTGGACGAGCAACGATGGCTATGGATTTATGCCAAGCGACAACCCAGTCCTATAAGCTCTTCAATACACTCGAAACAACATGTCAATACATCCAATATAGGATTTTCATAGATTTTACTTCAAAATATCAAAAATTGGAAATTTTTTCAAAACCAGTTCAATTCAAAAGAAAATGAACATGAAATAGATGTTCGGAATTCATACTTAACAACTATCAATGGTATAGACATAGATGTGAGTTCAAGAACTCACCTTTAAATCTAGAAATAATGAATGAGAAGCTCTAAAACAAAGAAAGACCGATTCCTCCTCAACAAAACCTCAAGAATCCTCAATCTATTATCGAATGAAATGAATTTTCTAAGTTAGGGTTTAGGAATTTCTGAAAATTGGAGGGAGATTGTGATGGAGAAGATGAAGAGGATGCTTACCTAAGCTTCTCCTTGATTTTGGAGCTTGAATCTTGAATTGGCTAGTAATATAGGGTTTAGGAATTTTAATTTCTTCTTCTTTCCCCCATTTTTGTTTTAGCTTGAGAGTGTTAGGAAACTAGAATGAATGAATGAAGAGGGGGGAGGGTCGTGTTAGGGTATTTTATTGGGTTAGTAGGCTGAAACCCAAACTCAAACCCAATAAAAAAAATAGCAAAATTCTACTCATCTCCAAGCATATTGATGTTTACACTCAAAAAGGTTGCAAACGCCATCTTGGACTCAGTGGAAGTGGTCTTGAGTACTAATTCGACTGTTTACAAAAAGTAGAATTTTCGACTTTAATCCAACCAACGATGCTATATTTAAGTAAATCATTTAAATATATTATCGTAAAAATATACGGGTTGTTGCAGACTCACCTCCTTAAAGAAATTGCGTCCTCGTGATACATAAGAAGAAAATAAAAAGTAACAACCATCAAAGCATATCAACATAAAAGAAAATTTTAAAACGAGAAGTTCACCTTAAAGAGCACGGGAGAGTAAGTTCAGATGTGTTCGCTCGATGAATTCTTTGGATTCCCAAGAACAATCCTTAGGATTTGCGGACCATTGAACTTTCACAACCGGAACATCTTTATTTCAAAGGCGTTTAACCTTCGTAGCAATGATGCGAATATGATGTTGCTCATAAGTCAAATTAAGTGAAACTTCAATTTCTTCAATAACATCGGGCTCAAGAATAGATCGGAATCTCTAAGGCATTTCCGTAGTTGAGAGACGAGGAAAACGTCATGAATAGCAGAAAATTGAGCCGGTAATAATAGGCAATAAGCCACGAACCAATACTTTCGATGATGGGAAATGGATCAATATCTCAAGGTGTTAGTTTTTCGATCGACTGAAACGAACAACACCCTTAATAGGTGAAACACGAATGAACATCAAATCTCACATAGAAATTTATAATTTCCTTCTTCGTTTATCGGCATAGGATTTTTGTCTACTTTGTGCTTCTTTCATCCTATGACGAATAAGGTCAATCTTTTCTGTGGAATTACAGATAAAATCTAGACCTAAAACTAGCTTCTCACCGGCCTCAAGCCAACAAAAAGGAGATCGACATGGCCTTCCATAGAGTGTCTCGAAAGGTGCTATACCAATACTAGATTGGAAGCTATTATTATAAGAAAACTCAATAAGAAAAATATGATCTTTCGAACTTCCAACAAAATCAAGAACACATGCACGAAGAAGATCCTCAAGAGTTTGATTCACACGCTCTGTTTGTCCATCGTACTGAGAATGATAAGCGGTGCTGAAATTAACCTTCGTTCCCAAATCTTTATGAAGACCCTACCAAAATCCACTAGTAAATAATGGATCACGATCACTAATAATAGAAGTAGGAGCTCTATACAATTTAACAATTTCTTTAACATAAAGTTTAGCCAAAAGAGGTACGGTCCGATTGGACCAAACCAGAATAAAGTGGGTAGATTTTGTAAGTCTATCTACAATCACCCAAAGGCTGTCATGACCCTAACGAGAACGGGGAAGATTGTCAATTAAGTCCATGGAGACTTGATCCTACTTCCAAATGGGAATGTCTAAAGGTTGCAATAACGCACCAGGCCTTTGATGCTCGGCCTTTATGAGTTGGCAAGTCGTGCAACGCTTAATAAAGTTAGCAATATCGAATTTCATTCCATCCCAATAATAAAGCCGCTTTATATTCGCATACATTTTACTACTACCGAGATGAATGGTAAATTTAGAATGATGAGAATCTTCTAAAATGTCTTTATGAAGATCACTAATATTTGGTACAATAAGTCCACCAAATTTCGAATACCGCCACGAGCATCGTTTTCAAGGTCTTTCAAACCTTCAATATTTCTATCCCGACAACTTTGGCTAAGATAAGCCAATTCGGGATCATGCCTTTGAGCTTTAAGAATGCGATCAAAAAGAGATGGATGAGCCTAAAGGCTACATAAAACAAGAGATGAACGTGAATTGGATTCACAATCTTGAATCACACAAGTGGATAAAGTCTTGAGATCATTCCATTCGGATATCAACATAGAAACGACTGCTTGTTGCTTTCGGCTAAAGGCATCGACAACACGATTTCCCTTTCCGGGAGTATACAGAATATCAAGATCATAAGATGCAAGGAACTCGAGCCAACGTTGTTGACGCAAATTAAGTTCCTTTTGAGATAATAAATACTTCAAAGATTTATGATCGATGCAGAGAACAAATCTCTCTCCCAAAAGATAATGAAGCCAGATTCTAAGGGCGAAAACAATGGCCACGAGCTCTAAATCATGAGTGGCATATCTAGTCCCGGCAGGCTTTAATTGTCTAGAAGTTTAAGCGATAATACATTCCCTTTGCATGAGAATGGCTCCCAAACCAACACGACTAGCATTGATATAAACAATAAAGTCTTGGTTCCCTTTGGGAATCACAAGAATAGGAGCATTGGAAAGGAGTTCTTTTAAATTCTAAAAAGCAGCTTCACATTTGTTCGACCAAATGTACTTAACTCCCTTCTTTGTTAAACTAGTAAAAGGTATGGAAATTTTAGAAAAGTCTTTTATGAACCGAGAATAATAGCCCTCCAATCTAAGAAAGCTACAAATTTTCTTCACACTCTCCGGTTTCTTCTAATTTTGAATCGCTTCGATCTTTGAAGGATCCATGAAAATTCCGGATTCAGAAATAATATGTCCTATAAATTTCACACGAGTTTTCCAAAAGCGGCACTTAGAAATTTTTTCTTTCAATTGATTTCTCCTAAGAGTTTCCAATAAAATCCGAAGATGTTTTTCATGGTCTTCCTCGGTTTTAGAATAAACAAGAATATCATCTATAAAGAGAAAGACAAATTGATCGAGGAAGTCTTTAAAAAATTGATTCATAAGGTCAATGAAATAAGTTGGAGCATTCGTTAAACCAAATGGCATAACAAGACACTCATAAGATCCATAAGGAGTACAGAACGATGTCAAAGGAATGTTATCCTCTGCAATACGAAGCTGATGAAAACCGGTTGCTAAGTCTAATTATGAAATGACTCTAGCACCGCTAAGTTGATCAAATAAATCATCAATCCAAGGTAAGGGATATTTATTCTTGATGGCAAGATCATTAAGTTTGTGGTAGTTAATGCAAAGCCTAAGTGTACCATCAGATTTCTTCACAGAGATACCTGAGCTCCTCATGGAGAGGAACTATAACGAATAAACTGGTTTGTTTCCAATTCGAATAATTATTTACACATCTCCTCATTTTCGTAATTAGACATATGATAAGGAGGACGAGTGGTAGGTAGAGCCCCAGGGATTAGATTAATTCTAAACTCAATTGCTTGCTTAGGTGGTAATCCTAAAACAGGCTCAAATATATCAAAAAATTCATGAACAACGTGAATGAGGAAAATGACATCTTCCTCATCATCATTATCGTCATCATATGGATTTAGAGAATATAAGGATGCTACCGAATTGGAACCTGATTCTTTAAGAACAATAGAAATCTTCTTAATAGATTGGGGATGTTAAAGATGGATAGTCCTCTCGGGACATAGGATGTGGGCTTTATAACGATTAAGCCAATCCATTCCGAAGCCTAAGTAACGCATAACATGAAAATCGGCTTGGAAAGAATAATCATATAAAATAATATCGACATCTTTACAAAGCAACCTGAGCGTTGCGGATCCACCAACCAGATTCGTAATTCTCAGTGAAGTCATCAAGCATATAACATTTAGAGACAAAGCAGCAACAAGTACTTTTGATATAAAAGAGTGAGACGCACCTGTATCAAAAAGAATTCGAATAGGATGATAACAAAATATAATAATGCCATCAAGGATAGAATGAGGAATACCTTTACCAAGAGAAGTGTTACTAGGCGCTTGCACAACATTTAGTTTTCCCTCTTTCTTGCTTGGAAGTTTGGGACATGAAGATAAAAGATGACTCAAAATTTTTCAATAACGACGAAAAAGGGGTTTCAGACACCTATTTTCATAATGGTCTTTAGAACCACAATTGTAGCATTGCCTACGACCAGAGGTAGGAGTCTTTACTACCGAAGTTGCTTGCTTCCCTTTCTTGCTGGGATTAGGGCCTTTGAACTTAATAGGCCTCTTCTTGTTATTGTCGAAGTTCTGTTTGGCACCCACAACTTTAACATCACTTTCTTTATCGGCCTCTTCAATTCGAATAGCGATATCAACAAGCTGATCGAAAGAAACTTCTAGTTTCAGAAGTAAAGGCTTTTTGAGGTTCTTATGCAACCCGTAGACAAACCTCTAATATTTCTTCAATGGGGTATTAGTATACCTGACCCCATATTTAGAGAGAGATTCAAATGATGCGACATAGTCTGTCACAGAAGATTCACCTTGAACAAGATCAATAAAGCGTCGGGCTAAAGTTACTATTTCTGCTTCCGGCACAAATTTCAACTCGAACCTTTCCCGGAATTGCTCCCAAGTAAGATTTGCACAAACAATTTTAGAAACCAAAAGCTCATACCAATCTACTGCTCTTTCTTGGAGCATACTAGAAGCCACTTGGACACGATGTAGATCAACAAGATTCATGCGAGAAAAGATGCGAGCACACGTTCTAAGCCACGCTTGGACTTCTATTACGCTTTCAGAACCCTTGAATGGCCTTCCATCCAAATTGGTACAATCACTGCAAAAATGTGCAAACCCGGATTTAGGATGAGTAGGCTTAGAAATGGGTCCGACAGCTTGAGAATTCTTTACAAGATCCAAAAGCTTTTGGGCCGACATGGATACACCATCCTAAGGAGTAGTACTGGATTGACCGGCGCTAGGACGACCAGGTCTAACCATTTCTCTTCTTTAAAAAAGAAAAAAATAAAGAAGAGGAAAAAGTAATTTTTAGAATGAATATCAAACAAACTTGATTGATAAAACAAGGCATCATAAAAGAAATTAGGATAGAACGGGTCCTAAGACTCGGATAAATCCTAAGGCACGATTCCTAAGAGAGACATAGGACAATGATCCTTGTCATAATATTCTATATTATTCTGAAGTTTGGCTTTGATACCAAGCTGTGACGCCCCACCTCTATACTCACACTATCCAAGGACACTATGGGGTAATGCCATTGACAAGCACGAAGAATAAGGCTGTTGAGGAGCAACCATCTGTGTAATTGCTTTGTGCGAGTACCGATATGTCAAATAGTATTATATGCATTTCGTTTTCAGGAGGAAATCTGACACATCAATAAAAACTCAAAACTACTATACAGGTGTTATGTGATCTTCAAAAAAAAATCATAACATAAGTCAATCACAGGTATTCATATCAGTAAGGTGGAAACAGATATGAATATAAAACATAAAATTGTACATCAATGTAGTGGTCATATAAGATCCACTACATAACAAAAGAATAGGTACAAGTGTTAGACAAAAGAATGTGTATACACCAAGGAGTCTCTATCTCGAATGTAATAAAAGAAAAAACTACTAATCTAAAGTACTAAGCTAAAAGTCAGATGACGGACCCCGATAAGACGTCAAGCAGAAGCACCTGAAATACCTCGGTCTGACCCGAGTATTATTTAATAAAAAAATAACAAACGGATCAGTCTAGCTATAAATATCATATAAAATGAGATAGGATGAGAGATAATAAAAGTGTATGATAACAATAATGCCATAGTTTGACAAGAATACATTACATAACAACAAAAATCATACAATATCTCAAATTTCTAAAACACAAAAAAGAATGTCATATTCTTTAATTTATTCACCAGACCAGAAATATTGATAAAGCTTATCAATATAAATCACAAAAATTGGTGAAACACAAAGATTCTAGAAATCATCAATTAGAAATCCAGAAATCGCAAATGGGGAGGCCTATCAAAAATGGGAGCATGAAAACTCGCCAACACATGTATCACAAATGGGACGCTATCCCATGGTCGCTAACCATAGAGTCGGTGCCACGTAGTACAATAACGATACATCTGAGGAACCAGAAACTCAAATAATTCGAAACAACGACGTAGTACAATAATAGTATGCTCGATGAACCGAACTCCATAAAAGAACATGGGTCGCTAGCCCATAAAAAAATGAGGCAAAGCACAACATAACGGGGTACTTTCCCCTATGTGGACAAAGAGACATCACATATCGATAGTCAGAACCCCAAAATGATCATCATAGATCCATAAAAAGTGTGAATTACACAAAGCTAGCAAATAAATGAGTTTAGATTCATGTCCCATGACCATTGACTTAACTTAAGTATTTACGAAAAAATTGTAGATTTTCACTCAAAAATTGTCACAAATTTCAATCAACAAGTCCAAGAATTAACTGACAAAAGAAAATGCAAGCGTTTCATGCCACTTGTTTTGCTAAGTCGTTTAATTAGATTTCTCATATAAATGAGGCAAAGGTTTTTATATACTAATAGATTGAAAAATGGTTTTAAAAACGAGCTTTGTATTAAAAATAACGTTGAAATCATTTTTTTTAAAGAGTTTGAATATTTACTACTAGTATAGAAACCTTTGTATTTTAAAGTGAAAAATCACAGAAATGATTGTAAAACAATCAATCACCAAAAATTCACATACGATGATGTGAATCAAAACCATAGAAATCGATATCAAATCCATTAAGTGGATATTTCCAAAAATGCATAAAGAAGTCATCAAAGTCGATAATAAATGACGACGACCAATCGGGTCAACAAAAAATCGATATAAATGGAAAGCCACAAAGAAATAGTCAATTTCCCTGAATTTAATAGTGTCAGACGTCTGGTGCTTTCCCCAGATGTCTGAGCTGAAGGTCTGGAATTTTCTTCCAGATCGCCCAGACATCTGGGAAGTAAGATCAGACTTTGAGCTGAAAGACTGGAATTTTCATTCCGCAGCTTCAGACGTCATAGCATACTACAAGATGTCTGAGATGAAGCTCAGGGTAATATTTTGCCTAGGACATTCATGGCCAAATCATACCGGAAGCGATCGGACGAGCAACGATGGCTAGGGATTTATGCCAAGCGACAACCCAGTCTTATAAGCTCTTCAATACACGCCATACAACATGTCAAAACATCTAATGTAGGATTTTCATAGATTTTGACTTCAAAATATCAAAAATTGAAAAATTCGTCAAACCAATTCAATTCAAAAGCAAATGAACATGAAATAGATGTTAGGAATTCATACCTAAAAACTATCATAGGTATAGACATAGATGTGAGTTCAAGAACTGACCTTTAAATCCAAAAACAACGAATGAGAAGCTCTAAAACAAAGCAAGACCGATTTCTCTTCAACAAGACCTTAAGAATCCTTAATCTATTATCAAATGAAATGAATTTCCTAAGTTAGGGTTTAGGAATTTCTGAAAATTGAAGAGAGATTGAGATGGAGTAGATGAAGAGGATGCTTATCTAAGCTTCTCCTTGATTTTGGAGCTTGAATCTTGAATTTGCTAGTAATCTAGGGTTTAGAAATTTTAATTTCCTCTTCTTTCCCCTATTTTGCTTTAGCTTGAGAGTGGTAGGAAAATAGAATGAAAGAATGAAGAAGGGGGCTGGAGTTAGGGTATTTTATTGGGTTAGTGGGCTGAAACCTAAACCCAAAGCCCAATAAAAAAAATAGCAAAATTCTACTCAACTCCAAACATATCGATGTTTATACTAAAAAAGGTTGCAAATGTCATTTTGGACTCAATAGAAGTGGTCTCGAGTCCTAATTCGACTATTTACAAAAAGTAGCATTTTAGACTTTAATCCGACTAACGAAGATATATTTAAATAAATCATTTAAATAAATTTTCGTTAAAATACGCGGGTTGTTACAAAATTTGTCTTAAATCGTGTTAAGGTTATTCAAAACTTATTAAATCCCCACATTTTTCGCTTTTAAAAGAAAAATCACTTTACACCCTTGCTAGCTATTTTCTATGATAAAAGAAAGAATTACTAAAACCAACAATAACTACATATCATACCAAAATATATCCAAAGGTGCACTAGACATAACTTCTAAAAGCACAATGCATACTAAGAGTTCATGCTAAAATACCTACCTAGGCCTAAGGTACCTCACGTCTTCCTATGTAATCCTTGCCCTTCTTATCCCATTTGAGGGGGATGGTTTTTTCCATTTAATAAATCCTCTAGCCTGTTGTATGCTTTCAATAAGAGGGTAATATTTCTTAACGTGTCCTAGCTCTTGGAAGACAAATAATGTTTTTCCCAAACTTTGGGAACTACTAGTCCTACCACTCCTTTTGTACAATAATCCATAGTATGTCTTGTCTTATAATACCCGTAGCGACTAGTTTTTTTCCCTTTTGAAAAATTTCCTTCGTGAGACACCCTTTAAGGAATTGTCCTCCTAAGGCTTCATCCAATCCGGCATCCTCTTTTTATGGTTGCTGCTATTGATGCTGCTGCAGTTTGGAGAGGTTGTTTGTTTCTTTTGAACTTCAAATACCTTTTTTTCCACAACCATAGCTGCTCTGGAGACATGTCTATCAGCCTCGCCATCCCTAATGGTTGTTCTATTCGATTCCTTTCCCTATCCACATGCTCCTCGTTTAGTCATTTCTTACTACCTAAATATAGTAAGATATCCTTATAATACTGTGATTACCCGACATTTTAACCCTCGAAAATCGACATCAATACTATATAACATGCCTAACAATAGAGTCATGGAAAGACAGATTGTTAGGGGAAAAGAAAGAAGGTAGAAAATAGAAGAAACTAAACACATACAGAATCTCATAACTTAATCAATAATATATAATATCAATAGCTCTTCATGCAAATCAAAACTGTATTATACATATCTCAAATCAGAGTACATAAGTCAACAATTACTAGCCTGGACAGTTATAAAAACCTGCCCTCATAATTGACGACAATTTCAATCAAATACTGCAGCGGAATAAACAAGTACGAGAATACGTCTTAGCCTCCGTCTCGTCTTCGAGCTCCAAAGCAGTCCAAACTAAATCTATAATATGCTCGGTCTGACCCAAGAATTATTATGAAATAATATCATACAGATCAGTCTGGTAAACAAGCGTGAGAAAACACACTCAATTTGATTTATTAAATTAAAACCTTTTCAGAATAAAGATATCGTAAGACCATGCCTCACATAAACACTGTTGGGTTTTTACCTTTCGATTACCAAACCATTTATATAGAAAATCCAATAATATTATAATAATGTCTAAGGGTCAAAATAATAATAATCAAGTAGCTGTGATGCTCGTGCTGTGTACATCCCAACAATACTAGTATAAAATCAAAACTCAATAAGGCTCGTGCGCTAATTGTGTAGGATTTCCACGGAGGTGCCCTCAGTACTTCGAGAATGGTCCTCCTGCACAAGGATCAGAGTTATCTTTCCGAAGCATTATACCCATCTAGCTGGGGCATTATAGGAAAAACATTACTGGTCTTGCTAAGACCGAATGCATCGCTTCGGCATCCCAAAAACACTTAAGGTACCGTTATTACTAAAAAAGGAGTCGCGTACACCCTAAGGGTTTGCCAACCCTAATGGCCATGCCTTCTATCTTTGGTTTTATTCATTTCCGCCGATGAGGCTACGTCCAGGGTTCCAGCTTACGTACCGCTCCAAAATAGATCACGGAATCCCATATGGATTCTTACACCACAATCGCCTTGGAATCACATACAGATTCCCACATCTCAAATAGATCCTGGAATCACACACGGATTCCCATACCCAACGATCTTGGAACCACACATGGATTTCAACATCTTAATATAACATGAAACTCCTCCATAGAACCGTATATGGTTTTGGTGTGGTAACGTTTCCAAGTCATCTCTTTCGAGTACACTCTCCTGCTTCCCGGGCACTCCAAAAACCGTTCGTCGATTTTATCGAATGGTCAAGAGCGGTTCTTTAGGAAATAATCAGACAAGACATAAGAGGAGTGATCACCCACTAAACGTTTAAGTGGATGGATCTCCTTATCATTTATCCTAGAAGAACAAAGAGTTTACACATACAGTACAACACCTTGAACGGTAGTTGTACTATATAATTCCCTTGTTTCCCTTAAATATTTCCAGAGTTAAAATCCCTCAGTGTTAAGTAGGAAATCATTTCCTACCACCCAAATTAAGAAGGATTACATATTTAGGCCAAGATTTGATAGTCGGTTATTTAACTGTCAAACAAACAAACATTCAACCATAGATCACATTTCCCAGTGAAATCACTAAGCCTCATTTATTTGATTTCGATAATTTTTAATTCCTTATTTAAAATAGGCATATACATATTTCATCTAAATAATTATATTCATAAATTCTTTCTTTCCAAAATACTTGATAACTCATTAAAATTGATATGGAAGTACAATTCGGTATCGACCACGTATCGTAGCTCGATAGTTGCGTCTCTATCCCAGAAAAATCAAACTTAACTTAAGAAATCTCTGCCTCCTGATTTCCTCCATGCAATCAATCATAGATCACGATTTGTATAACGGTTACGTCGCTTGTTGGATCATAAGGTTTTGAATGCTGACAAGAGGCGAATGATCTTCACAAATCTACGACTATGGAAAATCCAAGCTCATCAACTCAAATATGGTTCGTATTGATTGAGTCTATATGTAGACAGTCAAGTATAGAATTTTGTTAAAATCTATCCTCAAAGCTCATCACTCACAAATTTATTCTATGAAACTTGCATATTGTTTATAAAACTTTCATATATACTCAAAGTTTTATGTACACTTAAAAACAGTATTCAGTCGACTGAATACTGTATGTCAATCAACTGATACTACTTATAAATTTTTTAAATACAACAGTCAGTCGACTGACATCATACATCTTTTTTTATGCACGTTTGAATTTCAGTCGACTGCCCAAGCAAGTTCAGTCGACTGAATCTGTAACTGTCATTTTTCTCCAAAAGACACTTTTTTTTATCAAAGGGTTCCTTCTTCCTGGAAGGTCACAACTCTTAGATTCTAATAGATGTCGATTTCTATAAGTCATATCTCATCACACACTATATATACATCAAAATTCATAAGTTCAATCACTTAATTCTCTATTCTCTTTTGATCTATAGCACTTAGCATTCTTGGGTTCAATATATACAAGCTCTCATACAATCATTGCTTACATATTCATTTCCATACTCTTTAAGCAATATTATACTTCCTATTCTTGATACACACAAATATACACATCTACTTTGAGGAAAAGGTTATAGGAAGGGTGTACTATAAGTGACAAAGTCAAGTTACAATCCAGTTTGTAAGAAAGTCTTGTTCGGTTGCTCAGGCGGTCAAAGTCGTGTTTAGTTGCTCAGTCAGTCAAAGTCCTATTCAGTTGCTTAGGTGGTAAAAGTCCTGTTCGGTTGCTCAGGCAATGTAATACATATTCCTCCGGGTTAAGTGAGGGTTGCTAGCTATAATTCCAGAAGGAGTCTAGGACTGGACGTAGAACGAGAGTTCGAACCAGTATAAAAATCTTTGGTGTCATTTTTCTTTACTGTTATTATTATTTTCTACACTAGTTATGTATTATATTCCATAGTACACGATCCTTCAGTGTAGTAACTTTCATTTGGTATCAGAGCGTGGCTATTATTTAACCATAACATAGTTATCTGATATATTTTTAATATGGAAAACAACACGAGCACTGTAACTAATAATACTTTTCTTGGAAGTAAATCTACTGCACGACCACCTCTATTTAATGGAATGAACTATAACTATTGGGTACTAGAATGAGAATCTATATACAAGCAAGTAGTTATGAAACTTGGAACATTATGCAATCTGAATATATTATTCCTACTACTACTTAATCAACATGGTCTAACACATAAAAATTAGATGCTACTGCAAATGCTAAAGCTATGAATATCTTATATTGTGCATTAGACAAAAATGAGTTTAATAGAATAAGCATGTGTAAAACTGCTCATGAAATTTGGCGTACACTTAAAGTTACACATGAAGGTACTAAGAAAATCAAACAAAATAAAATTTCTATGCTCAAAAATCAGTTCCAAAATTTTAAAATGAAGCAAGATGAGACTATAAATGAAATGGACTTTAGATATCAAGATATATATCATTCTTTGATAACATTAGGAGAAACTTGTACAGATATTGATATTGTTTCAAAAATCCTCAACTCACTTACGGATGAGTGGGAACGAAAAGTCTTTGCAATCGAAGAAGTTAACGACATTTCAATCATAAAACCAGAAGAGTTAATTGGAAATCTAATGTCTTGTGAAGTTAATCTCCAGGCAAAACAAGTATAGGCTCAGGATAAGAAGAACATAACATTCCAGGCAAAAAAAAGATGAACCGGATTCAGATGAAGAAGATATCGCGTTCATTGCTAAAAATTTCAAAAAGTTTTGAAACTTAGAAAGAGCAACAAATTTAGAAATAACAAGAATAGCTTCAGCAATAATTACAACACCGACAAACTATCACCATCTGCTCCAGAATGTTATGAATGTCACAAGAAAGGTCACCTCAAGAAAGGCTGTCCTGAAAAGAAGGATAAATATAAGCACAAAAAGGACAGATTCAAAAAGAAAGCATTCTCTATCACATGTGACGATATAGAATCAACTTCATCATCAGATAGTGACTCAGATAGTGATGCAGAACAAGCAAATGTATGTTTTATGGCCATAGAAGATGAGGTGAGTGATCTAACTTTTGATGATCTATTGGAAATAATCTCAGAATTACTTGATAAGCTAAAAGACATCAAAGTAAAATACAAAGAATCTCTTGAAAAACTGAATAGAACTGAAATCATAATAGACATGCTAAGAGATGAGAATCAAATCTTAGAATAAGAACTTGAAGTTACCCAAGAATCTTGTTCTAATATGACATCTTAACTCTCTACGTTAAGTCAAGAGATAGAAACTCAGAAAGAAAAAAATGATGTTCTACTAAATAAGCATCATGATCTTAAAGCTAATATCAAGATTTTAGAATTAGATAACTCTAGCCTTAAAACAAAGTAAGATGTTATTACTAAAAATGTCTCCAATTTTAATAAGGCGAGGAAAATCTTTCCAAAATCATAGAAAATTCTCAAAATACTTCAAATAAAAGTGGACTAGGATATAAGAAATCATCTAAGTTATTCCAAAGAAAAAGTATTTTTCATATTAAAAGAATAATATTAAAATTGAAAAACCTAGTTCAAAAGTTTCAAATTTTTCTAAAACTATTAAAATTTGGGTTCCTAAGACAAATAATTATTTAATTAGAAATAAGTATATAGAATCTTTTATAAAAACTGTTCATAAAAACAAAAATTTTGTTTCAAAAGGAATACTGAACCCTCTTGGATTTGGCTTCCTAAGACCTAGGACCCAAAATAAAAGGGTGGGTACCAATGTTATCTCTATATTTTTCAGGTACCATCCAAAAAGAGAGGAAAATAGATACTAGACAGTGGTTGCTCAAAACATATGACAGGAAATAAAAGGATGCTAACAAACATTAATTACTAAGATGGAGGTTCTGTCACATTTGGAGATAATTCAAAAGGATATGTCATCGGCAAAGGTGATGTGAGCAATAATGGCATATCTAATTTACCTCTTATTACAGATGTTTTATTAGTTAAAAATTTGAAGCATAATCCACTTAGTATCAGCCAATTTTCTGACAAAGAAATTAATATTTCCTTTTCTGCAAATAGCTGTAGCATTTTTAATCAAAATAAAAATCTTATTTTTGAAGGTTTTAGAGTATTTTTTTTTAAAATATGAATGTAAATTATAATACAAATATGTGTTTAATAGCCAAACAAAATGATCCTTAGTTATGGCACAAAAGATTTTGTCATATTAATTTTAAAGATATAAATAAATTATCTAAAAATAATTTAGTAAACGGTTTACCAAAAATGAACTTTGATGTAAACAATATTTGTGATGATTGTCAATTTGTAAAATTATCAAAATCATCCTTTAAATCTAAGAAAAATATTTCTACTATATAAACACTAGAGCTATTACATTTAGATCTCTTTGGTCCAACTTAAATTGAATCTATGAATCATAATAAATATGTTTGTTATGGTAGATGATTTCTCAAGATATACTTGGACTATCTTCTTAAAAAATAAGAGTAATGCATTTGAAAATTTCAAGATTTTTGCAAAGAGAATTCAAAATTTCAAAAATTTGAAAACTAAAAATATTAGAAGTGATCTTGGAGGTGAATTTGAAAATGAAGGCCCTATTTGGTTTACTATTTTTAGTTTTGTGTTTTTGTCTAAACAAAAATTCGCATTTATTATGTATGATTGAAAAACGCACAATTTGGAAAAATGAAACTAACATAGAAAATAGAAAACAAATTTATTTGATTTTTCACTTTTTGAGACATAACAAAAGGATGGAAACCAATTCATCTCTTCCATTTTCCGTCCATCGTTGCGATGGCTAAGAATTGTAAAAAAAATTCCACAATTTATTGTATTTTATAGTGTATGTTGGAAACACAAAACATAAAACTCAAAACAAAACCAAACGGGGGCCGAAGCTTTTGAACATTTTTGTAACAAAAAGGGAATTTATCATAATTTTTCTTTTCCTAGAACACCCCAACAAAATGGAGGTTTCTAAAAGAAAAATAGAACGTTACAAGAATGTGCAAGAACTTTATTAAATTAAAGCACATTACCAAAACATTTTTGTATAGAAGCTGTAGCAACTGCTTGCTATGTTCTAAATCGTGTTTCCATCCGACCTTTAACAAATCACACTCCGTATGAGCTTTTTCATCAAAGGAAACCAAGCATTTCGTATTTTATAACTTTTGGCTCAAAATGTTTTATTTTAAACACAAAAGATCAGCTTGGAAAATTCGTTCCAAAATTTTATGAAGGAATCTTTGCGGGATATTCAGAACGAAGCAAAGCTTATCAAATTTTCAATAAAAGAACAGAAACAATCAAAGTAATACATCATGTTTCATTCGATGAAAATTTTAAATTTAATACAAATTTTAAGGATGATGAAAATATATCCAAGACAGTCACAAATACTGTTACTCAAAATATTTTTGAAGAAGATGAAAACATTGTTTATAATTTTGAAGAGATTGAAAACATTGTTCATAATGAAAATGAATTAAGATCTCCTCCTAGAATTTTACAAGATCATCCAGTAGAAAATGTCATAGGAGAAATTAACTCACATGTTAGAAGTGGAAATCAACTTAGTCAATGGAGCCATGTAGCATTTCTTTCCAATGAACCTAAAAATATAAAAGAAGCCTCCCCTGATTACTATTGGATTATAGCTGTAACATCCCGATGTTTTCAACCATTTGCATTCGCACATGTCAGACTTGAATCGCTCAAAATATCAGATTGTTAAGTTATATTAGGCAAAACTCAGCATATACAGTAAATAAATCAATCACGGAATCACAAACACGGAGTAATATAACAATAAGCAGCGAAAACAAAGGAATAGTAGTTCATGAAGCTACTATATATATAACCGAGTTAAATAAGATACAACAGAAGTCTCGAATACATAGAAGTCTCGAGACAATAGTCAAATAACAAAATCTGAATATATCACTGGAGTCAACTGAATAACTGAAAGATGAAAAGATATAGATGGATCTCTAAGCGAAGCTCCAAACTCCAAAGGTGGGTCTCGAATGCTGTGACACTCAGTCTGACCCGAGCGTAAAGCAAAAAAACAAAACACTCGAGTCAGGATTAACATTCTTATATCAATAAATCCAACTCAAGTGAAATATCAATTGAAATACAAGTAACTTAAAGGATGTTTGGGATAAGCATCCTTTAAGGATCTGTTGAACTATCTACTATGTAGTAATATATAATAATGTCTACAGTAAAGTAAACTATTAAAATAGCATTAACGCGTTACCCGTATTTGCCTTAACACATTTTATAGTGCCATAGTCCATACAATACCATGATAACCCATAAACTAGAGCTATCAGAGGGCACTCCATAGGTACGACACAAAACAAACTCGTAGTGGTCTCGATATGGTAGGTGGCACGGAACAACTACGCAATCCAGGATAGACATACCAATTACACTTCCGGGCTGGTGGAAACGCGGAGCCGCAACAATCACCCACTCGATCCACACTCCCAAAAATCCAAGGGTGCACCCAATCAATCACAAAATATTAGAATGGTGAACGATAGAGTGTGTCCAATCGGAGGAGCTGCCTCACTTGGCCCGTCAATTGCTCTTGTTTTAGACACCATAAGCCAACTTACGGGAGTCGGGTCCACGTATATACCTCATATAGGATTGCCTTCACCATCCTACTTCATTATGTAATCTCCACCGCGTATACGGTTGTTAAAGTGGTTTTCGGTATTGCCAGAGAGTATGACAATATCCGATCTCGGTCTCTTTAACAACCAAACGTTATTATAACACCGCGGTCATTTCAAAATAGTATATACTTCAAAACCAAAATATCATTTCCATTTCAAAACCATATCAGTACGAAATCATTTTTCACTTCAAATATGTCCATTTTCAAAAATCATAGCACTTTCAAAGTTATAACACTTTCGAAACCAGAACACTTGAAATTATAACACCTTTGAAATCATACATTTTGAAATCATAATACTTTGGAAAACCATAACTTTAAAATCACAACTTCCACCACTTGAACAGTTTAGATATTAGTAATTGTATATATAATAAAATAGTTTATAAAATAAAATAGTTTATATAAAAATAGTTATAAGTTAAAATAGTATATATAAAATAAAATAATTTGAATATTAAAATAGTTTATAATAAAACTAGTTTTATAATAAAGTAGTTATATTAAAATAGTTTTATAGTTAAATAATATATAAAGTAAAATATATAAATAGTTTGAAATATAATTTAAAATACATTATATAATAAATAGCTTCTTCAAATTTCACAAATCGATTCAAATCAACTCGAATTCCAAAATTCAAATTTAATTCAATCTTAGTTCATCAATTTCAATTCAATTCAATTTCTCAATAAACCATTTCCAATTATATAGATTTCAAATACAGATTGTACCACAAAATAAACCATTT
Organism: Allium cepa; assembly: GCA_030765085.1. NCBI lineage: Eukaryota > Viridiplantae > Streptophyta > Magnoliopsida > Asparagales > Amaryllidaceae > Allium > Allium cepa. The sequence continues at coordinate 495,975,752 of CM060944.1, read as the reverse complement.
CAATTTCAATGTATTTCAAAGCTTCAAAATTCAACATTTTCAAAACTAAATCTAACAATTCCATATATATATATATAACAAATTCACTTTACTATTATTTAGTATTGAAATATTTACTTAATCATTCCAATAACATCTAGATAAAACTTCAAATTTCAAATTTAAGTAAAACTAAATATACCATTTTAATTTATATAAATTTGAAATATCCATTTAAATCACTTTTAATCAAAATCAAGTTATAAAATCATATCTTTAAAATCCCAAATTTAATAAATTTCAAATCAAACTTATTTGAGCATAATTCTTAGATAAATACAATTTCAAACCAATTTCTATTATGAACTCTATATTTGAAATATATTTTTAAATAAATAGTTAATCATATTATTGAATTTATTTATATGTCAAATCTATTAATATATTTTAAAAATAGAAAAATATAAGTAAATTCTTAAATTTATAATTTCAAAAATTAACCTATAACTATAAAATTTTCAAAACATATAATTTTAAAAATCTAAAATTTAACCTTTATAAAATACATTATATAGTATCTTAAAATCAATATTTATTAAAACATATATTTCTTTCCAAACCATAAAATCATTTTCAAAATATTTATTTATATACCAACGGTATCTATATATAATTTTCTATCATATGGCCAAATGATACGGATATTTATCATTTCAATCCGCTATTTAAATATATACCAGTATATATCATTTCAACCCGTAATCCCAAATTTAATTCAATGAAAATCGCTTGGGTTTATCATTTCAACCCATAACGATTTTCTCCTATTCTACAGATCGTTCGGGTATGTATCATTTCAACCCATAGGGAATTCTAAACTAACAGGAAACTTGCAGAGTGATAGCAGATTTGATAATAATATAACATGCATATATCATCAATATAAATAACAGATGATGGTGTCAGATGTCACACGTGAACAGATACAAATAATAGCATATATATAGCAATGTAAATTACTAACAGCAGCATATTTCCATTGTCGTTTCAATTGAAATCAAATCTAATAAATATAAGAACGTTAATCGTGAGTGATTGCTCACCTTTCGAGGCTAGAAAAAATTTGACGATGAAATGAGTTACAACTCAAGCACGAATTCCAAAGCAGAGCAAGATTGGCATGAATTCAACGGATAGAGCTGATATCATAAATCGATGAGAACAAATCAAAATTTGTTTAACATACATTGACACAAAAATAAATATTATATCCATATATCCTTCTCCAATAATTAATATAAAATTTTAAACTCATAATTAAAATTATATATATATATATATATATATATATATATATATTTCTAAACAGAAGATCCCAGTATCAATATTTATTATAAAATCCGTATAAATAATTTATTTTAATATGTATATATAATTTATATAAATATGTAAACAAGTGTTTTATATCCACACCCAAACAAAACATACTACATAAACTTTTTATATGAAGCCACTTATACATTTTCTTTTCCAAACTATATACATATTCAAAACCAAACTCATGCATATATAGACTAATATATACCTACATATATAACCAACAAATTGTAACATATTTTTCTCTTCTTTATAAAATGAAAAGAAACATATTTGAATATAAACACATGAGTTAATCATATAAAATAAACTATAAAATACATATACATAAACTGACAAAAATATATAACTTACCAATAGAGCAGCAAACTGTAACTATATATAATACATATATGAACTAAAACAGACAATATAAATTTTATATTATAAGCACCTTATAAATATAACCTTTATATTGTAGAAATAAAATAATAAATGTACAGTAAATAGATATACTACTACCTGATATATATATAGACTTCAATATGTTAAATCTTCTAAAACATGAATAGGTATAAGAAAGCTTCAAGGATATACCGTAATATTCACATAAAACATATATATATACCCCATATATAACCGTGTATATATATATATATATATATATCTAATAAAAAAATCAATACAAACTTACTCTATTGTAGCATATACATATGTACAGATTCTATACAGCTTGTAAAATTATATATATATATATATTACTATAAAATAATATAAAAATATGATACTGTAACTTATTATAAAACTGCCTAAACTATGCATACATATACTAATAGATTATATATATATATATGTATATTATATAGCTTATATATATCTGCAAACCGTATAAAATAGCAACACATGCCATATATATATACAATATATTTATAAAATCAACAATATGAACCAATTCATATTTATTCACAGACCACACGTATATATATATATAGCTTAGGTAAATATATATATTTTGTCAACAAATTTCCTGACCAAAACAAAAATAAAATAAACTATATATATACTCATATATATAAACTGCTTACAAAACGTAACAACATAATATACATTATATTTTATAAATGCTTACCCATATTATATAAAATACTAATGCAACCTATATAACAGATAACTACGTGTCAATATATAGATATTCAATATGTTACACATATAAAATTTAAGGCCAACCCATATACTGTTAAACAAAATGCTATATACCATAATATATACCTATCATGTAAAAGTGGGAAGAAGGTGGATGGGAGAATAGGCGGCCACAGCCTGTAGGTGGATACCGACGTTGAAGTGGGTGTGATGCCCCACCTCTATACCCATGCTAGCCAAGGATACTACAGGGTAATGCCGTCAACTAACATGGAGAATAAGGCTGGTTAGGAGCGACCATCTATAGCCTTGCTCTAACTATCTATTGAATACATCGACAATAATCATACTAACAGGTCGACATACCCCATGAATACTTAAAACAAAACCATAGGTGGTTGGAGGATCTATCAGAACAGAATATAACAACTCAAACGTAATATACATCACAGAACAGTAGATCATCATATACACATATACAGATACATAACAGAGTTTACAAAACAATACATGTCAAGTGGTATAGCAAACCACAATATACAAACGAGTCAAAAGAATAAATATCAGAGTTACAACATGATAGGACTACACAAAAAGCTATGACAAAAAGGAACAAGCTGAATAGTCCATGCGGAAGCAAAATAGGCTAAATCCAAAAGCACCTAACCTGAAACATCTCGGTCTGACCCGAGTATGAAATACCCAGGTTAGTCTAGCTAAACAAATCAGTAAGATAAACTGAACAACAATAAACCTGCAAGGTTACAAAGCATAATAGATATCTCTAAAAGAGATAACACAATCATCTAACGAAAGATGAATCATATAGAACAAGCCGCATGTCATCGGCAACGTATAGAAACAAAGGATAAGAATATCCCAAAGCAAGCCAAAAGGCAATAACAAATACCAATAAGGTATACAAGTTCCACAAGGTAAAGGCTACGCATCATGCGGCTCAAAAAGACCAACACTGAAGGGCGATACCAAGGGAATATACATATGAATGAAACATCAGAAAATTTGCTCGAGCTCAGTATTGTACAAACAAGGATCCATGAGCCCGAAGACTCCAAACCCAATATCACCCATGCGGCTCATAACGACCAACATCGGAAGCGATACTAAAAGGCAACCCAATATCACCCATGCGGCTCATAACGACCAACATCGGAAGCGATACTAAATGGCAACAAACCCGAAGGCACAAACCCGAAGGCACATACCCGAAGGCAACAAACCGTAGTGGTGAAGGTCAGAGACCCAGTACTGGACACCACTAACTGGCGGAATGTGTCATAACTCTCAAAAAGGAATCCGAAAAGTGGTAACACGAGTCCTATAACCACTCGTTCGCACTAAACGGTTTACTATCCATTAGTTAATTTCACACTCAAAGCAGTACAAAGTCACCTCATATCATCGGTAACCAAACCCGAAGGTCAAAACGATCAATTGAATAGGTCGGAGATTAATAAGAAAGATAAACGCACAGATTCATGGTCCGTGTTTTGCCCAACCATTTAATCATCCTTCCATTTCGCTCGAAGTGCGAAATTGTGCGTGTGTTTAAAAAGAATTTATAAATTGGAGAAACGAGCTTTTAATATGATTAGAAAGATAATTTTATAAAACCCGTGGATGAAGTCAAAAATAAGTTATCAAAGTCAAAGAGGCAATAACAACCACTAATAACCAACATTAATCGATAAAATCCGAAAAACCAATCAAAATAAGCATAAATAGGCAAAACAGGAAAACAGGAGCAGGTCAGTCGACTGAAATCCCTGTTCAGTCGACTGAAAATTGTCTAGAAAAATTTCGGGCTTCAGCTCAGTCGACTGAACAGAGGATCCAGTCGACTGAACCCAATTTCCTGCATTTCCTACTTATTACCAATGAAGTGCAAACTCTCCCAACCTTCAATCGGACGAGCACGGACGCTAGGGATTTACGCCAAGCGGCTACCCGGCCCTATAAGCACTTCGATTCATCACCAAAAACATGATCAAAACATCAAAGTTAGGATTTCAAAGAATTGAACCCAAACACTAAAAATTTGGATATTCACCAATTCCATCCAAACTAAAAGCAAGTGCATATGAACAAGTGCTAGTTATTCATACCCAACATCAATGAAATCAAGAGAAGTAGATGTGAGTTCAAAACTCACCTTAACCCAAAACAAGAAGATGGAGCTCAATAACAAGGAGAAGACCAACCAAACACTACTTCAACTCAACAAGCTTCAATCTAAGAATAAAACACATACTTCCCAATTTAGGTTTAGGAAATTTTATGAAATTGAAGAGGAGAAGAGTTGGAGAAGATGAAGAAGAACTTACCAATGGATTCTCTTTGATTTTGGAGCAAGAATTTGGAGTTTGCAAATGGATTTAGGGCTTGCAATTTCTATTTCTCTTTCCCTTCCACCATTTTCAGTTTTGAGCTTAAGTTTTAAGAAATGGAATAAGTGAATGAGAGGAGAGGGCTGAGTTAGGGTTAATTAGATAGTTAGTGGGCTGAACCCAAACCCAAAACCCAATAGAAAAAGAGTCAAAATTTCACAAACTCCAAACATATCAAAGATTATACTCAAAAAGATCGCAAACGCCATTTTGGAACCAATGGAGGTAGTTTCGAGCTCCAATTCGGTCGTTTGCAAAAAGTAGCTTTCGGACCCAAAAATCTGAATAACGACGCTATATTTAAATAAAACATTTAAATATATAATCGTTAAACATGCGGGTTGTTACAGATCTCCCCTTCTTACAAAATTGCGTCCCCGCAATTCCTAGAGACGATATTTGTAACAACTACTGTGATGACCCGACTTTCCACTCCCAGAAAATCGCATCATCAATAAAGAAAGAAAGGGATAGAAGAAGAAAAGAAAGAAGAGAAAGAAGAAACAACACTAGAATCTCAACAGCGGAACGAATAAATTATATTAATAACATAAAATATTACATAGTTTACAACCATAATCAGAGTACATAGATATACATCACATACTAGACAGTTATAAACACCTGTCTAGTATTTACAACATAATACAATCCAAAGACAATCACAGAACACACAGCGGAATACTATATATCTAACGCAGAAGCCTCCTGCTCCATTGCTCCTCCAATATTCATCAAAGCTAACCTGAATCTCTTGGCTACTCGTAAAAATTTGAGTACCCAAGAGTTTAAGAAAAACAAAAAAAAATAAACTCCGGGCCAGACATGGGTCTGGTGTGAGTAACAGGTTAAAGTTGCTTAATTTTTTTAAAATCCTTATAAAAGAAAAGGTATCACGTAAGACTTCCCATACATAAACATGGAAAAGTTTTTACCTTACGCTATCCAAAACATTTGATAGGAAATCTAGTGATATTATAATAGTGTCTAGGGTTTTCAAGTAAATAAGAAATAGCCGAAATTGTTACATTTATTAAATTCCAGCTACTAGCCACAAATATGGGTAATACAATCAAAACCGTTGGCACTTATTGGATTGTGGATTCCATACAATGGCAGGGCTACTGGGGTACCGCCCGTCACAGTACGTGGCCTAGATCAACGTACTGAGGAGCCACCCTAACTCCCCTGCAACACAAAGCCGGACCCGTTCCTTACTGAACAGTTCCGAACAAGACAATCCCGCAGTTGGTGTACATCCAACTGCCCACAAAGCCGAAATAAAAAGGGACCTCTAGACAGGGATCAATCTTGCTCTCCAGTGGGTGCGACCCACGAAGCCTTGCTGCACCTCCCCTGTTTTAGCCATTCCCGTTTGATGAGGCTTGAGGCTACGATTACCTTTAGAGGACACATCTCTTAGAATGCTCATCGTCCACCTGACGATGTTCTGAAAGCATTCAATCCATACAAGTTCGTTCCGGGTTCGAACGAAACCGAAGGCATTATCTCGTTACACTCATTACGGAATCACCCACAGAGCTAACGACGATAACCCTTGCACTCTAAACCTATATCTCGAATCTATAAGTACTACTCCATCAATACTCATTACGGAATCACCCACAGAGTTATACTGACCTATAGCCCTTACACCTCGAGTCTTCACTTGCTCCACTTAGATTCACAACCTAACGTTAATTGGAATCGATGTGGTTTTCAGATATCCAAATATGGAAACCCGATCCCGGTCTCATCGAAATCCAAAGCGTGTCTTTTATGGCCAAGTTGTTTTAAAGGTTTAAAACAATTCAATTATCTATATATCCAAATAGATAATTCACATATTCACAACAGATAATCAACATTATCAACATATCAGGTATACCATATTATCATTATTCAAAAGAATAATCTATATCAACATCACTATTCAACCAATGCATCCAAATCATTTAACATAATCTATCTCATATCTGAGATTCTAACCATCCAAAGCGAACAACACTATCCAACCATATAAGCAATGATTAACCACACCAAATATAATTAATTTAAAATGAATTAAATTAATTATATCATCCATTAATTTAAAGTAAATAAATTAATTACTTCACCAATATCCCTTGTTTATATTACTATTGATAATTTATCAATCAAAGAGTTAACCTTCATCCAATTATTCATTTTAATTAATCATCCCTGATTAATTAACTCTTAATTACGTTCAAGTAAATATTTACAAATTAATTTCTCAAATTAATTATACTTAACCAAACACAGTAATTAATCTTTAATTACTTTCTTAATTAATTACCTAAAATTAATTACCTTTAATCACTTATTATTGATTTATTAATCTTAATTAATCAATCTTAATTACATCATTAATTATAATAATTAATGATCTCTAATTACATTTTAATTACCTTATTTAAATTAATTACTTTAAGTAATTAATCTTAATTTAAAACATAATTATTAATCACTCTTGATTAACCCCATTCAGTAATCAACTATCCTTAATTACTTCACCAAATAAATTAATTACTCCTTAATTAATTCTAATTAATCCCTTGATTAATTTACAAGTAATTATACTCAAATTACTTTTATCAACAAATCTCCTTCAATTAATTACATATAGTAATTACTTATTAATTACTTTCCTAAGTAATTTCTCTTCATTTAATTACATTAAGTAACTATACTTCACAAAATCATCAAATGGTTATTTTAAATTAATTAAACTGAATTAATTAACTTAATCTAATCAAATTAAAATCAATTAATTACAATAAGTAATTAATTCCTTAATTACTTCCATAAGTAATTATACTTAATAACTTACACAATTGATTATCGTTAAATTAATCAATCTAATTAATAATTAAAATTAATCACATTAATTAATTATTAAATAATCCTTAATGATCTTCATTAACTATTAACAACTCATTAATTATTTTCTAAAAATAATTAACTTATTTTAATCATTATTAATTACAAATTAATTAATCATTAATTAATCCCTTAATTAATCCCTAATTAATTAAATAATTAAGTGTTAATTAAGACTTAATTAAATCCATTATTACTTGATTAATTAATTATTAATCATTAATTAAAAACTAATTTTATTTAATTAACTATTCTTAATTACAAGTTAATTATTCAAAGAATAATCATTTCTAAACCCTTAAGATTAAACCCCTAATTACTTTAAGTAATCATTTACTTCATTAATTTATTAAATAAATTAGTTATTCATTTAATTACTCTAATAATTAAATTTAAATACAAACATTAAGTTTTTATTTAACTTTACAAGTTTAAATTCAATTTAAAACCTTTATTTGCTAAATAACACTTTTATTATAAAAGAAAATTTTCAAAAGTCAAACAAATTTCTTTTAAAATTAAAACCATTTAAATTTTCACATTATTATTCAAATTTTGTTTTAAACACATAAATTTATAAAACTAAAATACATTTTAAACCAAAGATTCAAAATTAGATTTGAATCAAATTTAGACTTTATTTAATCATTACTACATATTTCAAATTTCAAATTTAAATTCCAATTTCTTTTAAAAAATATTTTAAACTATAAACTCTTTAAAGTTATTTTAAAGCAAATTTGAATTTAAAACTTAATCATTTCAAATTTTAAGATTCAATTCAACTTGAATCTATAATTTAAATTAGATTTAAACTTAATTTTAAACTTTGCTTTATATTTCAAATTCAAATTTAAAATTTGAAACATAACAATTTCTAAACTTCAATCATTAGCCCGAGCTAACTCGAGTAACTCGAATAACAATTTCATCCTAAAATCTATTTAAATCTCAAGTATAAAACAGGTTTATACAAACCTATGCTACAGGTTACCAAACCCTGTAACAAAACTAAAAACCCGAGCCTCACATCAAAATCTTCGAGTCCCCAAACTAATTCCTTCGAGCAAACATGAGGTAATCCCGAGTAAAACACAACCCCCCTTCTTTCCAAAGTAAACAACTGACACGCCACTTCACTGTGCACCTGCACCACCACGACGACCACCTCCATCCTATCGCGACCCCTTACGCAAGTCGACGGCCCTCTCCAAACCCTAAATCGACCCTCAATCCAACTACAAAAACCCTAAATCAAAATCAAGCACTCGAGTACCAATACTGGACAAAAAATCGATATTGAAGATCATCTGAATCCTCTCGCCTCCGACCGCTAAAATGAACGCCACCTCCGTCCATAGACTCTCCCACACCCCAGCTTTCTTCACCTCAAATCAGGTACAGCTCGGTCTCTTAACTTGATCACAGTGACCCAATTTCTTAAGCATAGAAAAACTAGGGTTCATAAGTTCAAACCTAAATCACTTCTGCATTAATTATTAAATTTATCAACAATTATTTTTCCTATGAACTACACTCATTACTCCATCCACAAATGAAAACACAATCAACTCCAATCCCCTAGATTGATTGTACCAACCCAATTTATGTTTTCAGATTACACCAAAATTATTCAGTTGAATGCAATTTAGAAATCCAGATTATAGTTTTTAAAAATCAAGTTATTAATCAAGAAATTTATTTATAAACTTAAATAGATAAATCTGAAACATCAAATATTTGTTTACAGACATTTTGCTCTGTTGCTTATTTTGTTTATACAGGGACATCACAGTTTTAACCTTATTTCCTTTTTTTTTATAAGAGATTAAACTCTAACTTATATAACATAACTTACCAGGTTTACAAACTTAAACTATAACATTGATGATTTTTTTCTTTTTCTTTTCAGGAAGTCATGATTTGAACATAACAACAATCTGGAAACTAAAATAGGCAAAACAAGTTCACTGAGCAACATGCATTCAACATAAACAGAGTATACCATCAAATTTATTCACTTCAATAAGATTACCACAGGAAAAATCTAAGCAACTATAATTACTTAAATTATTTTTGTTAAAAATGTTACTCACTGTTTTTTAGGAGCAGAGCATATGAGCTTCAGATTCCCTTTAAACTGCAGATGCTTTTGCTTATAAAACTTTGAACTTCAGATTTGCTTTTTAAAAAACTTGAGATGATGTAATACTTTGCTTTCCAGATTTACATTTGCATGATCATTTCCATGTTCATTTGCATGCTTCCCAGAATAAAAATGCAGGTTTGAATTCTTTTTTTACAATAGAATGAAGACTGCAGGCTTTGGTTCTACTTCCAGATGCATGATGTTCCCAGAAAGGATATGTAGGTTTGTATATTTTTTTTTTAAAGACAGAAAGGAATTTTCAAGCTTTTCACAAATTTGCAAATTGATTGCAGGTCTACATGCATTTCAGGTTGGTGAATATGATTTAGATAGTTTTCTTTTTGGTTTTGAGTGAAAATAGAATTTGCAGATTATTTGAAGGTAGATGAATTCATATTTGGAATCTGAAAGTTTTCTTAAGTTTGAAGAGTAATAGGAAAAAGAAGAAATGAGGTTAAGAAGAAATGTATTTGTATAAGTGTATTTTATTTTAATAAAAATAAAATGAAAAGAAAATTTTAACATTACACTTGTTCTCATTTTAACAATTGTCACTTAAGTTTATTACATGACTAACACATGTCAATTTACATCCTAAGAAACTTACACATGTATATTAAAAGTGGTCTTTTTTTAAATTTTAATTTAAATTGTTTAACTTATTTTATTCCATATGTATATATATAAATGAATTTTATCTCTTCTTTTCTAATTTTAGAAATCAAAACAAACAAGTTATAAACAAAAGCTTATTCAAGTATATTTTAAGTGTTTATTCTTTTAAATTTTTAAAACATTGAATTCCAATTTAAATTAAATTATAAACTCCATTTTTTTTAAAATCAAGTTATACATATGCATATATAACTCTTATAAAATTTTAAAAGAACAAATCCTATTTCTATAAAAATCTATTTATGTTTATAAGAACTTAAGTATTATAAATTTTATTTAAAAATACAAATTAAACAATATTAAATAATTTACAAAAGAGATTATAAACCAATTAAGATTATTTGAAATTTACATTGTAAATTCTTATACAAAAATTCCAAGTAATATAAAATAAAACTTAACTTTTATATTTATCAAATTTTAAATTCATATTTTTAAGCTAAATAAAATTTTAAAACAAATAAGATTTGTCATAATATAAACCATAACATTATTTATTTATTTATTTTTTTTTTTTTTTTTTTTTTTTAAACTATAAACTCTTTAAAGTTATTTTAAAGCAAATTTGAATTTAAAACTTAATCATTTCAAATTTTAAGATTCAATTCAACTTGAATCTATAATTTAAATTAGATTTAAACTTAATTTTAAACTTTGCTTTATATTTCAAATTCAAATTTAAAATTTGAAACATAACAATTTCTAAACTTCAATCATTAGCCCGAGCTAACTCGAGTAACTCGAATAACAATTTCATCCTAAAATCTATTTAAATCTCAAGTATAAAACAGGTTTATACAAACCTATGCTACAGGTTACCAAACCCTGTAACAAAACTAAAAACCCGAGCCTCACATCAAAATCTTCGAGTCCCCAAACTAATTCCTTCGAGCAAACATGAGGTAATCCCGAGTAAAACACAACCCCCCTTCTTTCCAAAGTAAACAACTGACACGCCACTTCACTGTGCACCTGCACCACCACGACGACCACCTCCATCCTATCGCGACCCCTTACGCAAGTCGACGGCCCTCAAAAAAAAAAAAAAAAAAAAAAAAAAAAATAACATTATTTATTATATTGCTTTAAAAAGCAAATTTTTAATTTACTAAAAATAAACTAGAACTAGAAAATCAATTCATTCACTAAATTCAAAATCAAAATTTATCAGTTTACAATACATACAAATACATATATTATAAACAGAAAACAATTTATTTGTTCAAAAGGATAAAATCTTTCAATTTAAATATTTATTCTTTAAAATATTATTATTAAATCAAATTCCAAATTTGTTATTAAAATTATCAAATCAAATTAAATTTATAACACAAATTATTAAATTTATATTGCCCAAATTTTCGGGATATCACATTCCTTCCCCCTTAAAAGAATTTCGTCCCCGAAATTTAAAAGCAAAGGTAATTTAATAATCTATCTTTAAGATTTTATTTTAAAACACAAGCATATATCATCAAACATATGCTAATAACCATAGCAATCAATTTAAACAAAACAATCCTAATTATCAAGAAAAACATGGATACAATTTTCACGAGTTTCCCCGGTATAAATATCGGGATACTCGCTCTATAGAATCTGAACAATCAATACTATTAAGCTATAGAGCTCCTATCCAACTATATCTACCAACAAAACAATATATTAGACTACAAACGAGTCTGAATCAACAACCACATCCTTCTGAACGGCTAGTTCCACAACCAGAGATAAACCATACACGTACTTCCTCAGAGATACGTGAAACACATCAAATTCCAATTATCCAAACTGACAATTCAACTCTGAAAATCAAACACCAATCCTTACAAAAACACAGAAAAGATCCAAAACATCTCGGAGCTGACTTACCCAGTCTTACTCAATCATATAGCTCCTCAGATCGGAGAAAACTTATCTAAAATCAAATCTCCGACTCCGGAATCCAAACTCGATCGTCTCTTAACCACTAAACTCTTCTGGTGATCCTGGGCTGCCTTCAACTCTCTTGACCAGCTCAACCTTTGCTGATGTCTCTAGAAACAAACTGGACCAAACAATCCAACAAAATGATCTCCTCAAGATCAATTCCAAACCAAGAATACCAACTCTATTCCACAAATATCAGAAGATAAATTTTCTTCTCTTATCCGGAAAAGATAAAACAAAAGCACTTCCAAACTGCTTCCGCTGCACAACTCTGATCTGAAGCAGAAGAAAAACTCGAACACAAACCGGACAACACATCACAGAAGTATGGTTCAATAGATCCATAGAAGAAAACTCAAATGCCCCAACTAAACCAAAGTTGCTTCACCAAACCTCCGGCATCACTCCTAGAATCCAGCCGATAAGAAAACTCAGCCTCTAGGTACGGACAAACTTTCCATAGCTCAAGAGAACACTCAAACTATCGTAAGTCACTTTTGCGATCAACCCAGCGTAATATCCAAAGAAAACGGTTCTCTCTTCACCAAACAGAACAACATACGCTTAACTAGCCAATCCATTGAAGAAATGGAATCCATTCTGCTGCTTCTGAACTCTATCTTTAGGAAACTGCTAACCAGAAGACTTTCTTGCCAGCACAGAACACTCCAAACTGCACCGCTGACACCGACGCCAAAGATTTCCTAATTCAAAGCTCTTCGAGAAACTCAGGCTTCAAACCGGACAAAAACATCCTGCTGAATCCAGCCACAACATCGAAGCAGACTCACCTCCTTAACTTGTTCCAAAGAAAACATCTTCGGAAACATCCATAGTCACTGCATCTCATCACGCAGCTACTACTCCCTGAGGTATCAAGATACCATCATTCTCTTCTGCCCAACCGACAGATCCAAACTCTACTCATCTAATTCAAAGATAGACTCCGAACCTTTACAGGTTACCTTGAGAGATCTATGAAATCCTAACCCCAAGCAAATCTCACTCGAGACGGTATTAGGTCTACAGTCTCGACAAATACACTACCAATCTCAAGCATCAAACTTCAACCAAGGGTAGTAGTTGTGTTACACACCCCACTACCTTATCTACCTTTATAATCTATATTGGAAAAGCCGAATAGGTAATCCAACAAATAGGTAGAAGAAATTATATAAATATATACAATAAAAATACAAATACGCTCTCTCAAGATAGACACCACTCCAGAGCCTAGGTATTCACTCAACCTAATGCTCTGATACCACTTGTGACGACCCGACTTTCCACTCTCAGAAAATCGCATCATCAATAAAGAAAGAAAGGGATAGAAGAAGAAAAGAAAGAAGAGAAAGAAGAAACAACACTAGAATCTCAACAGCGGAACGAATAAATTATATTAATAACATAAAATATTACATAGTTTACAACCATAATCAGAGTACATAGATATACATCACATACTAGACAGTTATAAACACCTGTCTAGTATTTACAACATAATACAATCCAAAGACAATCACAGAACACACAGCGGAATACTATATATCTAACGCAGAAGCCTCCTGCTCCATTGCTCCTCCAATATTCGTCAAAGCTAACCTGAATCCTAACCTGAATCCCTTGGCTACTCGTAAAAATTTGAGTACCCAAGAGTTTATGAAAAACGAAAAAAATAAACTCCGGGTCAGACATGGGTCTGGTGTGAGTAACAGGTCAAAGTTGCTTAACTTTTTTAAAAATCCTTTTAAAAGAAATGGTATCACGTAAGACTTCCCACACATAATCATGGAAAAGTTTTTACCTTACGCTATCCAAAACATTTGATAGGAAATCCAATGGTATTATAATAGTGTCTAGGATTTTCAAGTAAATAAGAAATAGCCGAAATTTTTACATTTATTAAATTCCAGCTACTAGCCACAAAAGTGGGTAATACAATCAAAACCGTTGGCACTTATTGGATTGTGGATTCTATACAATGGCAGGGCTACTGGGGTACCGCCCGTCACAGTACGTGGCCTAGATCATCGTACCGAGGAGCCACCCTAACTCCCCTGCAACACAAAGCCGGACCCGTTCCTTACTGAACAGTTCCGAACAAGACAATCCCGCAGTTGGTGTACATCCAACTGCCCACACAGCCGAAATAAAAAGGGACCTCTAGACAGGGATCAATCTTGCTCTCCAGTGGGTGCGACCCACGAAGCCTTGCTGCACCTTCCCTGTTTTAGCCATTCCCGGTTGATGAGGCTTGAGGCTACGATTACCTTTAGAGGACACATCTCTTAGAATGCTTATCGTCCACCTGACGATGTTCTGAAAGCATTCAATCCATACAAGTTCGTTCCGGGTTCGAACGAAACCGAAGGCATTATCTCGTTACACTCATTATGGAATCACCCACAGAGTTAACGACGATAACCCTTGCACTCTAATCCTATATCTCGAATCTATAAGTACTATTCCGTCAATACTCATTACGGAATCACCCACAGAGTTATACTGACGTATAGCCTTTACACCTCGAGTCTTCACTTGCTCCACTTAGATTCACGACCTAACGTTAATTGGAATCGATGTGGTTTTCGGATATCCAAATATGGAAACCCGATCCCGGTCTCATCGAAATCCAAAGCGTGTCTTTTAAGGCCAAGTTGTTTTGAAGGTTTAAAACAATACAATTATCTATATATCCAAATAGATAAATCACATATTCACAACAGATAATCAACATTATCAACATATCAGGTAAACCATATTATCATTATTCAAAAGAATAATCTATATCAATATCACCATTCAACCAATGCATCCAAATCATTCAACATAATCTATCTCATATCTGAGATTCTAACCATCCAAAGCGAACAACACTATCCAACCATATAAGCAATGATTAACCACACCAAATATAATTAATTTAAAATGAATTAAATTAATTATATCATCCATTAATTTAAAGTAAATAAATTAATTACTTCACCAATATCCCTTGTTTATATTACTATTGATAATTTATCAATCAAAGAGTTAACCTTCATCCAATTATTCATTTTAATTAATCATCCCTGATTAATTAACTCTTAATTACATTCAAGTAAATATTTACTAATTAATTTCTCAAATTAATTATACTTAACCAAACACAGTAATTAATCTTTAATTACTTTCTTAATTAATTACCTAAAATTAATAACCTTTAATCACTTATTATTGATTAATTAATCTTAATTAATCAATCTTAATTACATCATTAATTATAATAATTAATGATCTCTAATTACATTTTAATTACCTTATTTAAATTAATTACTTTAAGTAATTAATCTTAATTTAAAACATAATTATTAATCACTCTTGATTAACCCCATTCAGTAATCAACTATCCTTAATTACTTCACCAAATAAATTAATTACTCCTTAATTAATTCTAATTAATCCCTTGATTAATTTACAAGTAATTATACTCAAATTACTTTTATCAAAAAATCTCCTTCAACTAATTACATATAGTAATTACTTATTAATTACTTTCCTAAGTAATTTCTCTTCATTTAATTACATTAAGTAACTATACTTCACCAAATCATCAAATGATTATTTTAAATTAATTAAACTGAATTAATTAACTTAATCTAATCAAATTAAACTCAATTAATTACAATAAGTAATTAATTCCTTAATTACTTCCATAAGTAATTATACTTAATAACTTACACAATTGATTATCTTTAAATTAATCAATCTAATTAATAATTAAAATTAATCACATTAATTAATTATTAAATAATCCTTAATGATCTTCATTAACTATTAACAACTCATTAATTATTTTCTAAAATAATTAACTTATTTTAATCATTATTAATTACAAATTAATTAATCATTAATTAATCCCTTAATTAATCCCTAATTAATTAAATAATTAAGTGTTAATTAAGACTTAATTAAATCCATTATTACTTGATTAATTAATTATTAATCATTAATTAAAAACTAATTTTATTTAACTAATTATTCTTAATTACAAGTTAATTATTCAAAGAATAATTAATTCTAAACCCTTAAGATTAAACCCCTAATTACTTTAAGTAATTATTTACTTCATTAATTTATTAAATAAATAAATTATTCATTTAATTACTCTAATAATTAAATTTAAATACAAACATTAAATTGTTATTTAACTTTACAAGTTTAAATTCAATTTAAAACCTTTATTTGCTAAATAACACTTTTATTATAAAAGAAATTTTCAAAAGTTAAACAAATTTCTTTTAAAATTAAAACCATTTAAATTTTCACATTATTATTCAAATTTGGTTTTAAACACTTAAATTTATAAAACTAAAATACATTTTAAACCAAAGATTCAAAATTAGATTTGAATCAAATTTAGACTTTATTTAATCATTACTACATATTTCAAATTTCAAATTTAAATTCCAATTTGTTTTAAAAAATATTTTAAACTATAAACTCTTTAAAGTTATTTTAAAGCAAATTTGAATTTAAAACTTAATCATTTCAAATTTTAAGATTCAATTCAACTTGAATCTATAATTTAAATTAGATTTAAACTTAATTTAAAACTTTGCTTTATATTTCAAATTCAAATTAAAATTTGAAACATAACAATTTCTAAACTTCAATCATTAGCCCGAGCTGACTCGAGCAACTCGAGTAACTCGAATAACAATTTCATCCTAAAATCTATTTAAATCTCATGTATAAAATAGGTTTATACAATCCTGTGCTACAGGTTACCAAACCCTGTAACAAAACTAAAAACCCGAACCTCACATCAAAATCTTCGAGTCCCCAAATTAATTCCTTCGAGCAAACATGAGGTAATCCCGAGTAAAACACAACCCCCCCTTCTTTCCAAAGTAAACAACTGACACGCCACTTCACTGTGCACCTGCACCACCACGGCGACCACCTCCATCCTATCGCGACCCCTTACGCAAGTCGACGGCCCTCTCCAAACCCTAAATCGACTCTCAATCCAACTACAAAAACCCTAAATCAAAATCAAGCACTCGAGTACCAATACTGGAAAAAAAATCGATGTTGAAGATCATCTGAATCCTCTCGCCTCCGACCACTAAAATGAACGCCACCTCCGGCCATAGACTCTCCCACACCCCAGCGTTCTTCACCTCAAATCAAGTACAACTCGGTCTCTTAACTTGATCACAGTGACCCAATTTCTTAAGCACAGAAAAACTAGGGTTCATAAGTTCAAACCCAAATCACTTCTGCATTAATTCTTAAATCTATCAACATTTATTTTTCCTATGAACTACACTCATTACTCCATCCACAAATGAAAACACAATCAACTCCAATCCCCTAGATTGATTGTACCAACCCAATTTATTTTTTCAGATTACACCAAAAATATTCAGTTGAATGCAATTTAGAAATCCAGATTATAGTTTTTAAAAATCAAGTTATTAATCAAGAAATTTATTTATAAACTTAAATAGATAAATCTGAAACATTCAAATATTTGTTTACAGACATTTTGCTCTGTTGCTTATTTTGTTTATACAGGGACATCACAGTTTTAACCTTATTTCCTTTTTTTTTATAAGAGATTAAACTCTAACTTATATAACATAACTTACCAGGTTTACAAACTTAAACTATAACATTGATGATTTTTTTTCTTTTTCTTTTCAGGAAGTCATGATTTGAACATAACAACAATCTGGAAACTAAAATAGGCAAAACAAGTTCACTGAGCAACATGCATTCAACATAAACAGAGTATACCATCAAATTTATTCACTTCAATAAGATTACCACACGAAAAATCTAAGCAACTATAATTACTTAAATTATTTTTGTTAAAAATGTTACTCACTGTTTTTTAGGAGCAGAGCATATGAGCTTCAGATGCCCTTTAAACTGCAGATGCTTTTGCTTATAAAACTTTGAACTTCAGATTTGCTTTTTTAAAAACTTGAGATGATGTAATACTTTGCTTTCCAGATTTACATTTGCATGATCATTTCCATGTTCATTTGCATGCTTCCCAGAATAAAAATGCAGGTTTGAGTTCTTTTTTTACAACAGAATGAAGACTGCAGGCTTTGGTTCTACTTCCAGATGCATGCAAGTTCCTAGAAAGGATACGCAGGTTTGTATATTTTTTTTTTTAAAGACAGAAAGGAATTTTCAAGCTTTTCACAAATTTGCAAATTGATTGCAGGTCTACATGCATTTCAGGTTGGTGAATATGATTCAGATAGTTTTCTTTTTGGTTTTGAGTGAAAATAGAATTTGCAGATTATTTGAAGGTAGATGAATTCATATTTGGAGTCTAAAAGTTTTCTTAAGTTTGAAGAGTAATAGGAAAAAGAAGAAATGAGGTTAAGAAGAAATGTATTTGTATAAGTGTATTTGATTTTAATAGAAATAAAATGAAAAGAAAATTTTAACATTACACTTGTTCTCATTTTAACAATTGTCACTTAAGTTTATTACATGACTAACACATGTCAATTTACATCCTAAGAAACTTACACATGTATATTAAAAGTGTTTTTTTTTAAATTTTAATTTAAATTGTTTAACTTATTTTATTCCATATGTATATATATAAATGAATTTTATCTCTTCTTTTCTAATTTTAGAAATCAAAACAAACAAGTTATAAACAAAATCTTATTCAAATATATTTTAAGTGTTTATTCTTTTAAATTTTTAAAACATTGAATTCCAATTTAAATTAAATTATGAACTCCATTTTTTTTAAAATCAAGTTATACATATGCATATATAACTCTTATAAAATTTTAAAAGAACAAATCCTATTTCTATAAAAATCCATTTATGTTTATAAGAACTTAAGTATTATAAATTTTATTTAAAAATACAAATTAAACAATATTAAATAATTTACCAAAGAGATTATAAACCAATTAAGATTATTTGAAATTTACATTGTAAATTCTTATACAAAAATTCCAAGTAATATAAAATAAAACTTAACTTTTTTATTTATCAAATTTTAAATTCATATTTTTAAGCTAAATAAAATTTTAAAACAAATAAGATTTGTCATAATATAAACCATAACATTATTTATTATATTGCTTTAAAAAGCAAATTTTTAATTTACTAAAAATAAACTAGAATTAGAAAATCAATTCATTCACTAAATTCAAAATCAAAATTTATCAGTTTACAATACATACAAATATATATATTATAAACAGAAAACAATTTATTTGTTCAAAAGGATAAAATCTTTCAATTTAAATATTTATTCTTTAAAATATTATTATTAAATCAAATTCCAAATTTGTTATTAAAATTATCAAATCAAATTAAATTTATAACACAGATTATTAAATTTATATTGCCCAAATTTTCGGGATATCACAACTACATACATAAAACATTCAAAAGAAAAGGAAATAAGCTCGAGATGAAAAGACATACTCACCGTTTCAAAGCGAAGAAAGAAAACCCGGATAAGATCGCTCGACAAACTCTCTGGTTTCCCAAGTACAATCATTGGGATTAGCGGACCATTGAACTATAACGAGCGACACGTCCTTGTTCCGAAGGTGTCGCACCTCCGTGTCAAGCACGCGAATAGGTTGTTGTACAATAGATAAGTCCGGTGAGATCTCAAGCTCTAACAAATCAGGAGAAGTAATAATAGAATCCGACTCCCGAAGACACTTCCGAAGTTGCTAGACGTGAAACACGTCATGAATGCCAGATAAATGAGCTGGAAGTGAAACTCTATAAGCCACAGGGCCAATACGTTCAGTAATAGAAAATGGTCCTATAAAGCGAGGAGCCAATTTCCCAGTCGCACTGAAACGCATAACCCCCTTCAAAGGAGAAACACGAATAAAAACAAGATCACCAATCGAGAAATCGAGAGGTTTCCTACGGCTATCCGCGTAGGATTTCTGACGACTCTGTGCCTCTTTCATTCTCAACCGAATAAGATCAATCTTCTCGGAAGAATCCCGCACAAAATCTGGACCAAGAATAAGCTTCTCCCCAGATTCCAACCAACAAGAAGGTGATCGACATGGCCTTCCGTATAAGGCTTCGAAAGGAGCCATACCGATACTAGACTGAAAACTATTGTTATAGGAGAA
This sequence comes from Allium cepa, assembly GCA_030765085.1. NCBI lineage: Eukaryota > Viridiplantae > Streptophyta > Magnoliopsida > Asparagales > Amaryllidaceae > Allium > Allium cepa. Next base: position 495,955,077 of record CM060944.1, on the reverse strand, counting down.
TTCTACAAGATGTAGGTGACCTTCCCAACTACCACCGAAATCAAAAATACAAATATGGAGAAGATCTTCCAAGATACGATTCACCCGTTCGGTCTGTCCGTCAGACTGCGGATGATAAGCTGTAGAAAAATTAAGCTTTGTTCCCAAAGCTTGCTGAAGACTCTTCCAAAAATGACTCGTGAATAAAGGATCACGATCACTTACAATAGAACTAGGAACACCGTGAAGTCTCACGATTTCCTTGACATATAATTTAGCCACATGCGAAGCTGTCCTATTAGACTTAATAGGGACAAAATGAGAAGACTTGGTGAGGCGATCAACAATAACCCAAATACTAGAATGACCTGATCTCGAACGAGGTAGGCCTTCAATGAAATCCATAGAAACCTGATCCCATTTCCACATTGGAATCTCAAGGGGCTGAAGAAGACCCGAAGGACGCTGATGCTCGGCCTTAAAACGCTGACAAGTTATGCAATTGCTCACATAAGTCGCCACATCGCGCTTCATGCCTTCCCAATAATAAAGACGACGCATATCGGCATACATCTTGCTACTACCGGGATGAATGGTATACTTAGAACGGTGACAGTCATCAAGAATGTCATGCCTAAGCGCAAAATCAGAAGGCACAAAAAGACGGTTCTTCTTACGAAGACACCCATGAGAATCAATGCTAAAATCTTGCAACGCCTCATCACAAGATCCAGACTCACAAAGCTGAATAAAATGCAACAAATCAGGATCACACCGCTGAGCATCGGCAATACGATCCAATAAAATAGGTCGAGCTCCCAAACTAAATAATAGAATAGGAGAATCAGAAGATGAACCTCGATCACGAATTTCACACAAAGCTAGAGTCTCAAGAATATTCCATTCGGCAAGCATCATAGAAATAACAGCCGAATGTTTACGACTAAGCGCATCTGCAACACGATTACCCTTACCAGGGGTATACTGGATATCAAAGTCATAGGAAGCAAGAAAATCGAGCCAACGCTGTTGTCTCATATTGAGTTCCTTCTGAGTGAACAAATACTTCAAAGATTTATGATCGGTATAGAGAATGAAGTGCTCGCCCAATAAATAGTGTCGCCAAATCTTCAAGGCAAAGACAATGGCGGCTAACTCAAGATCATGAGTGGTATAGCGAACTTCATTCGGACGCAGTTGCCTAGAAGCATAAGCAACTACCTGATCCTTCTGCATAAGAACAGCACCAAGACCACTACCACAAGCATCGGTGTAGACAACAAGATCATGATTCCCTTCGGGAACCACTAGAATAGGAGCATTAGTGAGAAGTTCCTTTAATGACAGAAAGGAAGCTTCACACTTGTCGGACCAAATAAAACGGATGCCTTTCCGAGTAAGGCAAGTAAGAGGAAGCACAACACGGGAAAAATCCTTAATGAACCGACGGTAGTAACCCGCCAATCCAAGAAAACTACGAATCTCATGAACATTCTCAGGCCTCTTCCAATTCTGGATGGCTTCGATCTTTGAGGGATCGACAGAAATGCCATCGGAAGATACAACATGGCCTAAGAACTTAACCTTATTCTCCCAAAAGTGGCACTTGGAGAATTTGGCTCTAAGCTGATGCTGACGGAGGGTACTCAAGACAATTCTCAAGTGATTAGCATGCTCAGCTTCAGACTTAGAATAAATAAGGATATCATCAATGAACACAAGGACGAACTTATCGAGATATTCTCGGAATACTCGATTCATGAGATCAACAAAGAAAGCAGGAGCGTTCGTCAAACCGAACGGCATAACGAGCCACTCGAAAGAACCATATCGAGTGCGGAAAGCTGTAAGAGGTATGCTATCCTCCGCGACTTGTAATTGATGAAAACTTGTGGCAAGGTCAAGCTGAGAAAAGACCTTAGCACCACTCAATAGATCGAACATATCATCGATCCTAGGCAATGGATACCTATTCCTGATGGTAAACTCGATAAATTTGCGATAGTCGATACAAAGCCTAAGAGTTCCATCGGACTTCTTCACAAAGACGACCGCGGATCCCCACGGAGAAAAACTGGACTGAATTAACTGCTTGGACTCAAGCTCTAAAAGCTGCTTCTTGAGTTCCTCATTTTCCTTTGTAGACATCCTCGTGGGAGGACGACTAACTGGCTGCGCGCTTAGAATGAGATCAATGCGGAACTCAATTGCCCGCTTGGGTGGCAAACCCGAAACAGGTTCAAAAACATCAGAAAAGTCACAAGCAATAGGAATACGAGATATATCATCACCATCTCACGAATCAAGAGAATATAAAGCCATTTCGGAATTATCCACATCCCGAAGAATAAGAGATAACAGAGTAGGCGAATCCGGATGTCGAAGATATAAAATTCTCACCGAACAAATAATCCTGGCGTCATACCTCACTAGCCAGTCCATGCCCAAAATCAAATCAAATCCCAGACAAGAAATAACGTGCAGATTCGCACGAAAAGAAAAACCACATAAAACAATCTCAACATCATCACACAGCAGGCTAAGGGTCGCGGATCCCCCAATAGGATTCGCAATCCTTAAAGAAGTAACCAAACAAGAAACATCCAAAGATAAATCATCAACGAGCTTTTTCGATACGAAAGAATGTGATGCACCCGTATCGAAAAGAACTCGAATACTATGGTCATAAAATAAAATAAAACCTTCCAAAATAGATGGAGATATACCTTTGGGTTGAGAAGGACCTTCAGAAGCCTTAGCAGCATAAAGCCTGCTAAACTTGGCACTAGCCGGAACTGTAGGGCAAGCTGAAACATGATGACCTTCCTTCTTGCAATAACGACAGAAGAGAGGCTTAGGACAAGCTCGAATAATATGATCCGAAGAACCACAATTAAAACACTTTCGAACGAAAGGTGTTCCGGAAGACTGAGGCTGAGAACTAGGACCACCAGTCTTCTTCTTCTTAAAAGGAAAAGGCCTGGACTTCTGAATTGGAAACGGCCTCTTGTTGGGGTTCTTGGAAACCTCAACATCAACATCACTATCACACTCCTTCTCGACAGTCTCGAGATGAAGTGCCGAATCAACCAACTCCTCAAAAGAAAGTTTAAGTTGGAGCAGCAAAGATTTCTTAAGATATTTCTTAAGACCAGAAGCAAACTTCAAATTCTTCTTATAAGAAGTGCTGATGAATTCAAGATCATACTGAGATAAAGCCTCGAATGATGCAACATACTCAGAAACAGAAGATTTCCCTTGCTTCAACTCAAGGAAGCGACGGGTCAATAAAACTTTTTCAGATTCAGGAACGAACTTGAGTTCAAATCGTCCCCGAAACTGAGTCCAAGAAAGAGTAGACTCATCAATTTCGGCTACAAGAAGCTCATACCAGTCAAGAGCACGCTCTTGTAATAAGCTAGAAGTTACAAGAACTCTATCATGGTCAGAAAGATCCATGCGAGAGAAAATACGCTTGCACGTGCGAAGCCAAGCTTGGACTTCAAGAACAGACCCGGAGCCCTTAAACGGTTTTCCTCCAAGATGAGAAAAATCACTGCACTGACGTGCAAAGGCAGACTTGCGAGGTGGAGATACTCGAGGAGGAACTAGAGGCTGAGTGCTCCTAAACAATTCCAAAAACTGATCAGCAGACATATAAACGCCATCCGGATGTGTGCCACTGGATTGCCCAGCATCCGAACGTCGTCCCCTGCCTCTTCCAGCCATACGCTGAAAGTAAGATAAGAACAAGATTATTCACAAGGTAGATACTTCATTATGGAATACTACGGAATAAAGTGCATTCCTAGACGTATTCCCCAAATTCTATCCAACCTTGATGGAATAAAGAGACACGATGATTCAAAGGTTTGTATCACTTGTATACTTTGATGTACTGTAATATGTGCTCTATTCTGTGTTTGTCATACTTTGTTCTGAACTCAGCTCTGATACCACGCTGTGACGCCCCACCTCTATACCCACGCTAGCCAAGGACACTACAGGGTAATGCCGTCAACTAACATGGAGAATAAGGCTGGTTAGGAGCGACCATCTATAGCCTTGCTCTAACTATCTATTGAATACATCGACAATAATCATACTAACAGGTCGGCATACCCCATGAATACTTAAAACAAAACCATAGGTGGTTGGAGGATCTATCAGAACAGAATATAACAACTCAAACATAATATACATCACAGAACAGTAGATCATCATATACACATATACAGATACATAACAGAGTTTACAAAACAATACATGTCAAGTGGTATAGCAAACCACAATATACAGACGAGTCAAAAGAATAAATATCAGAGTTACAACATGATAGGACTACACAAAAAGCTATGACAAAAAGGAACAAGCTGAAAAGTCCATGCGGGAGCAAAATAAGCTAAATCCAAAAGCACCTAACCTGAAACATCTCGGTCTGACCCGAATATGAAATACCCAGGTCAGTCTAGCAAAATAAATCAGTTAGATAAACTGAAAAACAATAAACCTGTAAGGTTACAAAGCATAATAGATATCTCTAAAAGAGATAACACAATCATCTAACGAAAGATGAATCATATAGAACAAGCCTCATGTCATCGGCAAAATATAGAAACAAAGGATAAGAATATCCCAAAGCAAGCCAAAAGGCAATAACAAATACCAATAAGGTATACAAGTTCCACAAGGTAAACGCTACGCATCATGCGGCTCAAAAAACCAACACCGAAGGGCGATACCAAGGGAATATACATATGAATGAAACATCAGAAAATTTGCTCGAGCTCAGTACTGTACAAACAAGGATCCATGAGCCCGAAGACTCCAAACCCAATATCACCCATGCGGCTCATAACGACCAACATCGGAAGCGATACTAAAGGGAAACCCAATATCACCCATGCGGCTCATAACGACCAACATCGGAAGCGATACTAAATGGCAACAAACCCGAAGGCACAAACCCGAAGGCACATACCCGAAGGCAACAAACAGTAGTGGTGAAGGTCAGAGACCCAGTACTGGACACCACTAACTGGCGGAATGTGTCATAACTCTCAAAAAGGAATCCGAAAAGTGGTAACGCGAGTCCCATAACCACTCGTTCGCACTAAACGGTTTACTATCCGTTAGTTAATTTCACACTCAAAGCAGTACAAAGTCACCTCATATCATCGGTAACCAAACCCGAAGGTCAAAACGATTAATTGAATAGGTCGGAGATTAATCGGAAAGATAAACGCACAGATTCATGGTCCGTGTTTTGCCCAACCATTTAATCATCCTTCCATTTCGCTCGAAGTGCGAAATTGTGCGTGTGTTTAAAAAGAATTTATAAATTGGAGAAACGAGCTTTTAATATGATTAGAAAGATTATTTTATAAAACCCGTGGATGAAGTCAAAAATAAGTTATCAAAGTCAAAGAGGCAATAACAACCACTAAGAACCAACATGAATCGATAAAATCCGGGAAACCAATCAAAATAAGCATAAATAGGCAAAACAGGAAAACAGGAGCAGGTCAGTCGACTGAAATCCCTGTTCAGTCGACTGAAAATTGTCCAGAAAAATTTCGGGCTTCAGCTCAGTCGACTGAACAGAGGATCCAGTCGACTGAACCCAATTTCCTGCATTTCCTACTTATTACCAATGAAGTGCAAAGTCTCCCAACCTTCAATCGGACGAGCACGGACGCTAGGGATTTACGCCAAGCGGCTACCCGACCCTATAAGCACTTCGATTCATCACCAAAAACATGATCAAAACATCAAAGTTAGGATTTCAAAGAATTGAACCCAGACACTAAAAATTTGGATATTCACCAATTCCATCCAAACTAAAAGCAAGTGCATATGAACAAGTGCTAGGTATTCATACCCAACATAATTGAAATCAAGAGAAGTAGATGTGAGTTCAAAACTCACCTTAACCCAAAACAAGAAGATGGAGCTCAATAACAAGGAGAAGACCAACCAAACACTACTTCAACTCAACAAGCTTCAATCTAAGAATAAAACACATATTTCCCAATTTAGGTTTAGGAAATTTTCTGAAATTGAAGAGGAGAAGAGTTGGAGAAGATGAAGAAGAACTTACCAATGGATTCTCTTTGATTTTGGAGCAAGAATTTGGAGTTTGCAAATGGATTTAGGGCTTGCAATTTCTATTTCTCTTTCCCTTCCACCATTTTCAGTTTTGAGCTTAAGTTTTAAGAAATGGAATAAGTGAATGAGAGGAGAGGGCTGAGTTAGGGTTAATTAGATAGTTAGTGGGCTGAACCCAAACCTGAAACCCAATAGAAAAAGAGTCAAAATTTCACAAACTCCAAACATATCAAAGATTATACTCAAAAAGATCGCAAACGCCATTTTGGAACCAATGGTGGTAGTTTCGAGCTCAAATCTGGCCGTTTGCAAAAAGTAGCTTTCGGACCCAAAAATCTGACTAATGACGCTATATTTAAATAAAACATTTAAATATATAATCGTTAAACATGCGGGTTGTTACAGTGGGTGATGCGAGGGCGGAGGAAAGTGTTAAAGTCGGTTGCTAGGCTACCGTGTAAGGTGGAGATCAGGCGAGGTTGGGGCCAGTGAGCATGGCCAGGTATGGCCGAACAAGAGGAGAGAGCAGAGGCTTCGGTATGCGTGTGTGGGCTGTTGAAGCTTGCAAGGGAACGAGATTCATCCATGAAAAGGAGGAAAACAAAAGGAGGGGAGAAGAAGATGAGCTGTAGGAAATTTTAATATTGTATTGGCTTTTCAGAATAAGGAAGTGTGCGAACCAAAGTAAATGAACAGACCATCATAAAATAAATTGGCATAGGGAATAGTGACGGTCATAGTTAAAATTCTGGAAATATAAATGGCTAGTCGATGGGTATTGATTGACACGGCAGAAAATGGAAAGACAAAGGAAATCCCAAAAATCAAACTATGGAACCGATACATTGGACCGTTACGCAGCTTTCGTTGCATACTGGACATCAAATGCACAAATGAATGAACCGTAGAGATCAGCATGATGAGACAATCAAAATGGTATACAGATATCAGTGGTACAACCATCCAATCAAAAGTTAATAATCGGTAACGAAAATGCTGCAAATTTGCCAAAAATAAGATAAAAGGAGCAATAGCGGTCCAAATTTGGAGAAACGAAATATGACGTTTCACTCAGAAGATGATTTACAAATTTATTATATAAAAATATTTAGGTTTGGAAAATATTTATTATCATATAATATTAACTGATTTAAATTGAAATAAAATTACACAAGAAAATAAACTTCCATATTATCAGATAAAAATTTACCAATTTCCATGTTTAAATAGACGTATTCCAAATATCAAATTTTTATTTCCAAATTCAATTATTTAAAATTTCACAAAATTTCGGTTAAATGCGTTATTTAAACATTTAAAATTTACGGACTACAATAGCTATGCAAGAAGAGCTAAACCAATTCGAACGAAACGAAGTTTGGGAACTAGTTCCTAGATCAAGTGATCAAACAGTTATCGGTACTAAATGGGTCTTCAAAAATGTAGCAGATGAACAAGGTAATATAACTAGGAATAAATCTAGATTAGTTGCACAAGGATATAATCAAGAAGAAGTAATTGACCACGAAGAAACGTTTGCTTCAGTTGCACGACTTAAAACAACACGAATCTTATTGGTCTTTGCATTTTTTTCATGATATCAAACTTTATCAAATAGATGTTAAAAGTGCCTTTTTAAATGGTTATATAAAAAAAATGTTTATGTTGAACAACCTCCTCTATTCACACATGAAAAATTTCGTGACCACGTCTATAAACTTAAGAAAGCCTTACAGGGTCTAAAACAAGCACCCCATGCTTGGTATGGGCGTCTTAAGAGCTATCTAATAGATTCTGGTTTTGAAATTAGGAAGGTTGATCAAACTCTTTTTTTTAAAAGATCTAAAAAGGATATTTCATTCATTTAAATTTATGTACAGATATTATTTTTGGTTCTACAAATGAAAAATTATGTCAGGAATTCTCAAAATAATGACCAAAGAATTTGAAATGTCACATATAGGAGAATTATCTTATTTTCTTGGATTGCAGATTAAACAAATAAAAAATGAAATTTTTATTAATCAAGAAAAATATTGAAATAATCTAATTAAATGTTTTAATATGGAAAGTACTTTCTCTAAACCAACTCCAATTAGTAACAGTTCATCTTGATAGAGATTAAGATGGAAAAAGCGTTGACCAAAAATTATATTGAAGCATAATTGGATCATTACTTTATCTTACTGCTAGTAGACCTGACATAATGATGAGTGTTTGTAACATCCTGGTATTTTCAACCATTCTCATCCGCACATGTCAGACTTGAATTGCTCAAAATATCGGATTGTTAATTTTATTTGACAAAACTTAGCATATGCAGTAAATAAAATAATCACAGAACAGAGTAATATAATAATAAGTAGCGAAAACAAAAGAATAATAGTTCATGAAGCTACGATATAAATATATAAACGGAGTTTAAACAAGATACAACAGAAGTCTCAAATACAATAGTCAAATACAAAATCTGAATATATAACTAGAGTGAACTGAATAACTGAAAGCTGAAAAGATGTAGATGGATCTCCAAGCAAAGCTCCAACTCCAAAGGTGAGTCTCAAAAGCTGTATCACTCAGTCTGACCCGAGCGTAAAGCAAAACACAAAACACTCGAGTCAGGATTAACGTTCTTATATCAATAAATCTAACTCAAGTGAAATATCAACTGAAATACAAGTAACTTAAAGGATGTTTGGGATAGCCATCCTCTAAGGATCCATTAAACTATCTACTATGTAGTAATATACGCTATTATAATAATGTCTATAGTAAAGTAAACTATTAAAATACTGTTAAGGCATTACCCATATCCCCCTTAACACATTTTATAGCGCCAATAGTCTATACAGTACTGTAATACATCCTGATCGAAAGGCTACCAGAGGATACTCCATAGGTACAACACAAAAAAAGTCATAGTGGTTTCGATAGGGTAGGTGAAACGACACAACTAGGCAATGCCATGGTATATATACCTATTACATTTTCGAGCTGGTGGTAATGCATAGCCGCAGCTACCGCCCACTTCGAGCCATGCTTCCAAATCGAAGGTGCGCACCAAATCAATCACAAAGTAATAGAATGGCATACGAAGAAGTGTGTCCGATCGGAGGAGCTACCTCACTTTACCCATCGACTGCTCCTATTTTAGTCACCTTATGCCAAATCACGGGAGTTGGCTCCACATATATACCTCATATAGGATCATCGCCACCATCCTACTTCATTCTAGAATTTCCACCGCGTACACAGTTGTTAAAGTGGTTTTCGGTATTGGCAGAGTGTATGAAAATATCCGATCCCGGTCTCTTTAACAACCAAATGTTGTTATAACACCGCGGTCATTTCAAAAAAGTTTATACTTCAAAACTAAAATATCATTTCCATTTCAAACCATATCAATAGAATATCATTTTCACTTCAAATATATCTATTTCCAAAATTATAGCACTTTCAAAGTTATAACACTTTCGAAATCAAAACACTTGAAATTACAACACTTTGGAAATCATAGCACTTTGAAATCATCACACTTTGAAATTATAACACTTTGAAAACCATAACACTTTGAGAGCATAACACTTTCCTTTAAATTGTTTAGATATTAATAATAGTATATATAATAAAATAGTTTATAAAATAAAATAGTTTATAAAAAATAGTTATAATTTAAAATAGTTTATAAATTAAAGTATTTGGGATATTAAACAGTTTATATTAAAATAGTTTATATCAAAATAGTATATATTAAAAATGATTTATATTAAAAATAGTTCATAACAAAATAGTTCATAAAGTAATATAAAATAGTTTTAAATATAATTTAAAATAATTTATATAATAAAATAGTTTCCATAAATTTCATAAATCAATTCAAATCAACTCGAATTCCAAAATTCACATTTAATTCAATCTCAATTAATCAATTTCAATTCAATTCAATTTCTCAATGAAGCAATTCAAATTATATCGATTTCAAATATAGATTGAACCACAAAATAAATCATTTCAGTTTCAATATATTTCAAAGCTTTAATGTTCAACATTTCAAAACTAAATTTGATAATTTCATATATAACTTAATTTTATTTCATTATTATTTAGTTTGAAAATATTCACTTGATAAAATCCAATATCATTTAAATAAAATCTCTGTTTACAAATAAACAAAATATTTCCTTCAATTTATTTAATCTTGATATATTCATTTAAATTACATAAACCAAAAATCAAGTTACAAAATCACATCCTTTAAAAATCTCAAATTCAATAAGTTTCAAATTGATTTAATTAAATAAATATTCTTTATTAAATACCATTTCAAATCAATTTCGAATCTATCTTCCCAACCTTAATTTATTAAAAATTATTATAACTCTATATTTGAAAATATAATTTTAAATAAATACTTAAACATATTGTTAATTTTATTTATATATTAAATCTATTCATATATTTTAAAAATAGTAAAATTATAAGTAAATTCTTAAAATTTATAATTTCAAAATTTAACTCATAACTATAAAATTTTCAAAACATATAACTTTAAAATCTAAAGTTTAAACCTTTATAAAAATACCTTTCTCTAATATCTTAAAATTAATATTTATTAAACCATATATTTCTTTCCAAAGCCATAGAAATCATTTTCAAAATATTTATATATATAGTCCAATGGTGTTTGTATATAATTTTCTATCCCGTGATCAAGTGATACAGATATTTATCATTTCAATCCGCAATTCAAATATATATACGGGTATATATTATTTCAATCCGCAATCCCAAATTCAGTTCAAATGAAAATCACTTGGGTTTATCATTTCAACCCATAACGATTTTCTCCTACTTTATAGATCGTTCGGGTATGTACAATTTCAAACCATAGGGAATTCTAAACTAACAAGGAACTTGGAGAGTGATAACATGTATGATAAGTATATAACAGGCATATATCATCAATATACATAATAGATAATGGTGTCAGATGTCACAGGTGAATAGATACAAATAATAGCATACATATAGCAATGTAAATAACTAACAGCAGCATATTTCAATTGTCGTTTCAATTGAAATCAGATTTAATAAATATAAGAACATTAATCGTGAGTGATTGCTCACCTTTCGAGGCTAGAGATGAACGAGAATAAGATGAGTTACGAATCCAAGCACGAATTCTAGAGCAAAGCAAGATTGGCATGAATTTAACGAATATAGCCGATAACAGAAATCGATGAGAACAAATCAAAAATTTATTTGATAAAAATTTAAACGAGATGTATATTATATTAAAATGTTCCTTAAACCAATATTCAATTTTAAAATACATGTACGTTTTTAAATCAATCTTAAAATTTAAACATATATATTGAAATCAAAAATCTATATAATATATATTTCAAAATCATTATTTCTTAACCCATTAACTAAAATAAAAATACCTGTAATATCTTGAGACCAAAATTCATAAAAAAAATCAAGTAAACTTACTTTACTAAAATTTATACAGAACTTAACAGATCAAATATAAACACATAACATATATAAACTTGTAGCGGATGCAGACTTATATTATAAACATCGTTTTTTTTAAGGATCAAAACATAAAGCAATATATATTGTATATGTAAAAGACTTGTCTACAAGCTGTTTACAAATTAACCTATATAAATTATATATATATACATATATAACTAATGCACAGTACATATAGCATATATGATAATAATATATGTATATAGCTTCTGCATAAACTATATAACAACAACATAGCTTTATATATCTTATATATATATAACAACAGTATATATGTATTTTATATAAAATATATAAAAACCTTATATAAACTTATTACTATATAAATATAAACTACTGTAACTATGTGTTTACAACTAACATAAACTAATATATATAACCTACACTATATATGCAAACTATAAATATAATAATATATAAGCTAAACCCATATTATGAAATTTACCTAACAAGATAGGGGTAAGAGGTCACAGCAAAACAAACTATACTTCAACAACCAACAAGCTCTCGAATAAGCAAGTATATCAGAAGGGAGGCTTGGCCATGGGAAGGAAGAGCATGGCTGAGGGTTTGGAGTTTGGCACCGGGCTTGGGGACGCAGCGCTCGAGATGGTGGTGGGTTTGGTTGCTAGCATGGTCAGTTTGTGGAGGTCATGGCCGGAGCTCGGTGAAGTTGCGAGCAGAGCATGAATGGGCCGCAATGGTGGTTGGGTGGCTCTCGATCTGGGGATTGACGGTGGGATGGTTGGTGCGGAGATGCAGAGCGAGGAGGACAGGAGGAGATTTGGTCGGCCTTCGGCTTGGTTGCGGGGTCGGCCATTGGTGGATAAAGTGAGCTAGGGTGATGGCTGTCATCGGATAAGTGGGAAAGCTTGTGGTGTTTCGACGCGAGGGTACATGTTGTTGTGGCCGATCACATGGAGGAGGGTGTAAGCATGCATGGATCAAAATAAAGAAGAAGGGAAAGGTTTCAAAAAAATAATATAAAAGAAACAGGTGGAAATTTAAAGGCATAACTCCGACATGTCAAATTGGCTTTCCAAATGAACAGTTCAATGAAAAGAAAGGGTCAGAGAAAATGAATCGGAAATAAATATCAACCAAATGTGAATAGTCAAAGTAAATAAATAAATTATGGGAATATTAAATGCAGTGTCCATTTATTTTTCAACCGTTAGACAAGTGATTGGACACCGGAAACTCAAAGGACCAAAACGGATACCGATATGGCTAACCGTTCCACGGTTTCCTCCATGTACCGAACACCGATGCACACAAATGAATATACTACGGAGATCAGCACGACGAGACGATCAAAATGGCATACATATATTAGTGGTATGATCATCGTATCAAAAGCCGATAATCAGTACCGAAAATGCTGCCAGTTTGCCAGAAATAAGTTAAACGGGGCAATATTAGTCCAAATTTGAAGAAATGAAATATGACATCTCACTCAAAAGATGATTTACAAATTTATTATGTAAAAATATTCAGGTTTGAACAATATTTTATTATCATCAATTTTAATTGATTTGAATTAAAATAAAATTTACACAAGAAAATAGACTTCAATATTATCTAATGAAATAGACATATTCCATATATTAATCTTTTATTTTCAAATTTAATTATTTAAAATTTCACAAAATTTTAATTAATTAAATAAATAAAAGCACTAAAATTTATAGGTCGTTACAATGTTTGTTTATGTGCTAGATTTCAAGCAAATCCTAAGGAATACCATATGCGAGCAATAAAATGCATATTGCGTTATCTTAGCAAAACCAAAGATTTTGGACTTTTCTATCCAAAAGAATGTCCTTTCGAGTTAGTTTCTTATAGTGATGCGGACTTTGGAGGATGTGGGATGGATCGAAAAAGTACTAGTAGGACTTGCCACTTTATTGGACAATCCTTAGTCTGTTGGTTTAGCAAGAGACAAAATTGTGTTTCACTTTCGACTTGTGAGGCAGAATATATTTCTGCAGCCTTAGGTTGTGCTCAAGTCATTTATATGAAACAGATATTACAAGATTTTGGTGTTAATTTATCTAAATCAATAATTTTTTGTGATAATACTAGTGTTATAAACTTATCCAAAAATCCCATCAATCAGTCACGAACTAAACATATTTACATTCGTCATCATTTTCTTCGTGATAATATTGAAAAGGATCAATTCTGACTGGAATTTATATCCTCTGAAAATAAATTGGCAGATATATTTACAAAACCTCTAAATGAAAATATCTTCATAAAATTAAGAAGAGAATTAGGAATTATATCCATACAGGATTTATATTTTTTTTAATAAAAAAAAGTTTTGAAGACTTGAACTCAGGATCTCTTACTTGGAAACCTGGTACTCTACCACTTCACTACTCTTTTCTTTACAACAAAACTAGGTTTTCTTTCTATTTTTATTGTTTACCTTACATTTTATTACCTGCTTTACAACCAAATTTTTCCCCGATTCTTATCAACCTAACCATTAATTTTGTTTCTATTTATATATAAATCTTTCATATAAATACATGTCTTTCCAATGAAATAAAAAATTATATAGTTTCATTTCACTTAAACAAAATGTCTTCCCAGCTAAATTCTGAATCCTCAACCCTATCATATTCCTCTCCTAGTTCAAGATCGGTAAATTTACCTACTCCAAAACCGATTTATGAACCAGTTCCTATTGTTCCACCATCAAACATCCACACCGGTTATAGCCCTCTCAACAAAATAGCTAAACGCTCTCTATTTTTTGGCTTTCCATCTACAAAAGAAAAAATAGACGGCTTTCATCACTATCAATGGGAGACTCACGAGTTACTTCGAGAACTATACTACGAGCAGGAGGTGAATGCGAAGTGGCTGAGCTTCCTTGAACAAGTGGCTCTTAAATTCCGTGGTTCGTCTTCACACAACATGATTCATCAACCAACAACTACTTTACATCATAATCCATGGAAACCATCACCTAAACATCCACCGTTATCTCCGAATTCTTGGGAACGTGGACAAGGCTGGTCACCATTACGACCTCTTCTTGAAAATACAAAAGTGGAACCGAAAGACTATCACACTCCTTCCTCTTCATCCAAACCATCTTAATTATATATATATATATGTATATATATATATATATATTGTACTGGTATATAAATTATGTGCATTGATTCGTGTTATTATTATTTTGTCAATTATATGATGTTCTATTCATTTTTTCTAAAAACAAGGGGTTCACTCTAAAATTCAACAACGCTATTCGACTGAATCAATTAAACAATCGACAGAACCTGTCTCCCTACAGTCGACTGGTTCTCCAAAACAGTCGACTGAATTCAACGTTTTCCAGTTATAAATTCTCGGGATGAAATCAGTCGACCGACCCTAGCTTTTCAATCGATTAAACTCCAAAAATGTGTTTTCAAACACAGTACCAGTCGACTGCCTATGAATATTCGGTCGACTGATATTGGGTATAAGACCTTTAACCCTTTACTTATTTACATTTTACCTTTACTAAAATCATTTTTTTTACCTTCAATCTTTTCAAATTACTGCCATCAAACTCTTTTTATCTTCAAACTTCAACTAGAATTTCATCAACTTTTGCCTAAAATTTTCCAATTCTTATCATTTAAAACTCCTACTTCATCACCAAAACCCTAGCTATTCAAATGTCTCCTAAAAGCTTTGACATTCTAAATCTTCAGCAACTTCTCCGGATTCACAAATAAGAGCACGGCTTCACAATGGCAAGGTAGTATAACGCTTTGAAAAGATGCAAAACTCCATAAATTTCGAAGGTTCTTTTATAAAATTCCTTGATTTTTCTTCTTATGCTATTCAAAACATAGCTTGCCGTAGCGGATTGGAGCATCTTTTTGATTTTGGGGCAAATAATAACAAGAATAATCACCTTCTTGTTAAATTTTTCTACGCCAACTTAAATCTAGATCATCACTCAATTACAAATCTGGATGACTATATTTGGATGGTAGTATGTAGTAAAAAGGTTTCTCTTCCATTACAGCGACTTGCACAGATTTTGCAATGTCCCAATAGGACTAACGAGCTCTCTGAGATTGTCGTAAACATGGATACCCATGACAGAGTTAGTCATTTGTTTCTCTCAGATGTTTTATAGAGTTAAAAGCAGTGCACTAAGGCCAAAATCTCGTATTAGGCATAAAGTTCTTACCCACACCATCAATCCCCGCACTGGAAGCTATGAGAAAGTCTATCGGCGTGATTTCCAATCCTTATACGCCATTTGGGGAAATAGACGAGTAAAATGGGCAAAGGTCATTCAGATGAGTTTCAAACTTTTAATCAAGGACGAATGAGGATGATCTACTATAGCGCTTACATCATGTGCATTCTCAAACTTTTTGATGTTCCTTTTTTTGATCCCGAATGTTCAAACATAGGTTCCTTGAATTCTAAAACCCTTTGTCTCATAAACCTACCAAAGCAATATCTTGATCACATCATAATTACTTATGAACATTAGTTTGAAAACCAAGCCGCGGGTCAACCTCAACCTTTCTCCCAACAAGCTCGTCAACAAACTTCTTGTATGCAAGCCTCTTCTTCATCCCAACCTCCTCGACCTAATCGAGAAATTTATGAGATTCAAGAAATAGATCCTCAAGCTCAGTCTCACGAAGCCGTAACTACAATTTCTCGTAATCAAAGACTTCTTGATAATCGTTTATCTCGAGTAGAATCAACTATCTCTATAGTTGATAAAAATGTCTCAAAAGTCAATAAAAAGCTTAATTATATTAAGTCCTTCCTCAATAATATCTGGGATGCTATCACATGCTCCCAACAATCTTCTACTTCCACCCACATCCCAACATCTTAAGGAAAACGACCGGTAGAACATTTTACATGGTCTACATCAAATGAGGAGCGGGAAGAAGCAACTGAAGAAGTAGGTGATGAATCAGATGACGAAGAAACTTAAGGCGACGAACAAAGTTCAAATGACGAAAGTCAAGGTGATGAATAAACTTTTTTATCTCTTTCTACATTGTTGTTAGTCTTTGTTTTTAAGTTCTTGTGAAATTATGTAATTGTCTAAAACTCTATGTGTTTTTATCTGTATGTCATGTTATTTTATTATTCTCGGGGGGTATGACTATTCTGTTTCTATGTACTGTGCCAAATTAAAGCTTCATATGTTTATGTGTTCCTGTACAATATTACTCATGCTTTCACTACCCTATACCTTGAGTACTCTCCTTTTTGTAGATGACAAGATGGAGAAAAACATAAGTTGTTGTTTATAGGAAATATAACATAGATTCAGGAGGAGATTTCAATATAAAAGATAAGTTGCAAGCATACTACTCAAGGGGAGAAATATTTTAACAAAATCATGTTTAATGAATCATTCGTAGAAAATGGAGTTGTCATCATCAAAAAGGGGGAGAATGTTGGATCATAAGGTTTTGAAAGCTGACAAGAGGTGAATGATCTTCACAAATCTGCGACTATGCAAATCCAAGCTCAACAACTCAAATATGGTTCGTATTGACTTAGTCTATATGTAGACAGTCAAGTATAGAATTTTGTTAAAATCTATCCTTAAAACTCATCACTCACAAATTCATTCTACGAAACTTGCATATTGTTTATAAAACTTTCATATATACTCAAAGTTTTATGTACACTGAAAAACAGTATTCAGTTGACTGAATACTATATGTCAGTCGATTGATGCTGCTTATAATTTTTTTTAAATATAGAAGTCAGTTGACTGAACTGCTTAAGTCAATTGACTGACAATGTACATGTTTTTTATGCACGTTTGAATTTCAGTCGACTACCCAAGCAAGTTTAGTCGACTGAATCTGTAACTGTCATTTTTCTCCAGAAGACACTTCTTTTGATCAAAGAGTTCCTTCTTCATGGAAGGTCACAACTCTTAGATTCTAATAGATGTCGATTTCCAGAAGTCATATCTCATCACACAATATATATACACTCAAGATTCATAAATCCAATCACTTAATTCTCTATTCTCTTTTGATCTATATCACTTAGCATTCTAGAGTTCAATATATACATGCTCTCATACAATCATTGCTTACATATTCATTTCCATACTCTTCAAGTAATATTATACCTCCTATTCTTCATACACACACAAATATACATACCTACTTTGAGGATAAGATTATAGGAAGGGTGTACTACAAGTGTCAAATTCGTGTTATTAAGAACACACAAAGTCAAATTAAAATCTAGTTTGTAAGAAAGTCATGTTCGGTTACTTAGGCGGTCAAAGTCCTGTTCTGTTGCTCAAGCAGTCAAAGTCTTGTTCTGTTGCTCAGGCGGTCAAGTCCTATTCGGTTGCTTAGGTGGTAAAAGTCCTGTTCGGTTGCTCAGGCGATGTAATACCCATTCCTCCAAGTTAAGTGAGGGTTTCTAGTTATAATTCCAGAAGGAGGCTGGGAGTGGACGTAGAATGGGAGTTCGAACCAGTATAAAGATCTCTGGTGTCATTTTTCTTCACTGTTATTATTATTGTAACAACCCTAGATTTTTGTATATTATTTAAATTGGACTTTCTTTTATTTTTAAATTAATTTAAATTGGTTTTATTTCAAACATTTCATTTTTTTAATATAAATATTGATTATTAAGTGATTTATAGTTCAAACTAGTATAATTTGAATATTTTACTGTAAAGTGAATTTCTGGTCAAACTGTTCAAACTTTGACTTTTAAACTTCAAATTTAAATTATTTTAAATATTAAATTTTATATTTTTTTGAAAATATATGAAATAACTTGAACACTGCTTTTTGTTTCGTTGAAAACGGAGTTAAACTGCAAAAGTTATGTACATTTCAATTTTGAGTATAATTTGTTTTATTTTGCAATTTTGTCTATTTTAAATTATATAAATTATATTTTCTTTGTCATATTTTGTTTAATCTGTGTTAATATGTTATTGTATGTATATTTTTGTCTTTTATTATTTTTAAAATGATAATATAATTTTTCTAAAGTTTATTTGAATTTATTTCAATTTATTAAGCCTAGTTTCAATTTTTCTACTATTTTCTTCATTTAAATTTTATTAATTTAAAATTTATTTATTTATTTTTGTGAATTCAATTTTATTTGGTGTTCTTATCTTTATTTATAAATATTTTTCAAGTACACAAAAATTTTCCAAAGTTCATTGCATTTATTTTTCATATTTTCAAGACTAGTTGCAATTTTTGCTGTTTTATTCAATTAAATTATATATAATTAATATTTATTTTTTATTTTTTGTTATTTACTAAATTTTCGTATTTTTTTATGAATTTAAATAAATATTTCAGCTACTTAAAATTAAAAGGAAAATGGTTGGATATATGAAAGTTTTAAACCCTTTATATTCCAAAGTCTTTTTACATTCCGCCTCTTCATTTTCCAACCTACATCTCATTAATTTTTGGCCATGCTTTTCATTTCTTTTCTCAGCTGCATTTACTCATTTTTCACGTATTCTACCTTTCTCAAACCCACAAAAAAATTACACGGCTATGGCTTCAAGTGTTTGGGTAAATTTCTTCCTTCTTTCTTTGTTTTTTTTTCCTAGTTTTCTACCTTGATTTTGCATTTGTTCTTCACTTTGCAGATCAGCTCCTCCTTCCTCCAGCCCTTGGCTGACCTCCACCACCTCCCATGCCGTTCACCAACCTCTCCAGATCACCTCCTCCCCAGGTCGACCATCACCAAGGCTTGAACATCCACCAAAAGTTCACAAAACCATTCACATGCATGCAAACCGAGCTACCAATGTTTCAATCACCTACCCCAACCTTCAACCACCATTAGCCGCCACTTCCTCCACCACCACCACCACCACCTTTGACCTGACCTCCACCCTCTGCCACGTCACCCACCACCACCTGGACCCACTGGCCATGCCCCATAGCTTCTGGCTGAGCCAAACTTTAGCAAAGAAATGATGTATGTTGCCTTGTTTCTTGCCTCGTTGTTGAAGTTTATGCACCTAGACTTATGCACCATCTCCAAACCCAGCCCATAGTCCCTGCCTTAGCTGAGCTTATTCTATCACTAACTGAACCATGTGAAGTTGAGAACAAGTGCAAACCATTCGATATGTTTTTGGGTATTGATTCCTTGAATTATTTGGTGATAATTTGTGTTGAAAACTTATATCTATCCTATTGTTTTGTTTAAATGTTTGAACAAGGCAATTTTCTTTGGCTCTCCACTATCAAGTTGTCTCTGTGCTATCGTGCCTTCATAATGTCAGTATTGTTGCTTTGGTGGCGATCTCCAGCTTTGAACAAGTGAGTAAATCTCACCAGACTAATATGTACTTATATAGTTGATAAACGGACATCATTTGAATATGTAACTTATATCATCTTGTTATAACTGCTATATTATTATCACATGATGTTCATACCTGTTATTACACCTGTTATTTCATATGTTACTGTTATTTCAAGCTATTTCAGTTATTTATATCGGTTATCACCATTGCAAGTTCCCTATAGACTAGAATCGCTATGGGTTGAAATGATACATACCCGAACAAACTTTAGAATAAGGGAAAATCGTTATGGGCTGAAATGATAGGCCTGAGCGGTTTCATAATCATTCATTTTACTTGGGACTGTGGGTTTGAAATGATAGAACCCGGTTTTTCTTTGTAAACTGTGTATTGAAATGATATACATTCGTATCACTTGACCTAGGCTAGAAAACTATATACAGACCCGTGGGTTATAAATTATTTTCTGAAATGTTTTAAAATTATTTTTAAAAGTAAAAGTATAATAGTTTGAATTAAAATGAATAAAATGATTTTTTATAAAAATAAAAGTGATTTTTGAATAAATGAAAATGTGAATAAATGAATGTTTTAAGTCAAAATTTTGAAATATAACTTATTGTGGGAAATTTTGAACTTTTGTTAAAAATGACATTTTTATTAAGTAAAATAAATAGAAATTAGTTATAATTTGGTAATTTAAAACTTAATGGTGAAGTAATAAAATTAATTAAAGAAATGGGATTTAATACTTTAATTTAAATAAGAAAGTATGTTAAAATTTGATTTTTGGATGAAATTTAACTTTATAAAAATCATAAAAATAAGAGTATTGAAATGATGATTTTAAAATGTGAAATTTTATGATTTTATAAGTTAAATGGTTTAAAGTAAAATTAACTGTTGGTGAAATTTGCATTGAAGCCTTGAATTTGATTTAACAGCATTTTTGAAATGTAATGTAAGGGTATTACAGCATTTTGTAAATGCTGTAGTTGTTTTAAATGAACTAAAAAGTTAAATTGAAATAAAGGCTATTATAGCACTTTGTAAATGTTATAGTGGTTAAACTTAACATTTAAGTTTATTTGAAATTTAAAGGAATTCTATTACAGCACTTAAACGTTGTCTTTTGTCAAATGAACTGTTTTAAACTATAACTTTACGTAGCATTTTTTAGTGCTACGGAAACCATATTTTTGTTGTTTTAATAACTTTTATGAAAAAATAATCTTTGGAAAATGATAAAATTTTGGAAATTAAATGTTAAATTTCTAAAGATAATGAAGAGACATTTATATGGCTTTAAATGGAAGAATTTAAGTATTGGAAATTTAATATTTAATTAATAAATATAAGGAATTAACTTTAAATGATCTAAATGGAGAGATTTAATTTTTAATATAAAATCTTTTGAAACGAAGTTTGAAATGGTAATTAATTCCTAAATAAAATGAAGGGATTTAAAAGTTATTTAAATGAATAAAATGAATGATGTTTTGAATAATATTTTGACATTTTGATATTTTGAAAGGATATTTGATTTCTGATTTATATAATTTATTTGATAAATGAATATTTGAAGTATATATTATTTGAGTTTATTTAAATGATATTGGATTTATGAAAGGTGGGATATTCAAATCTTGAAATATACCAAAGATTGAATATTGTATTTTGTGGATTAAACCTATATTTAAATTTGATAAGATTTGAAATGGTTTGTCAATAAACTGAATTTGAATTGAAACTGATGGTTTGAATTAAATTAAATTGAAATTGAAATTTCTGTTTAATTTAATAAATTTGTAAATGTATAGAATTAAAAGATGATTGCAAATGTATGATTTCACAATGTTCTGATTTTTAAAGTGTAATGATTTCAATGTTTTGGTTTCGAAAGAGTTATAACTTTGAAACTATAAACTATTTTGAAAAGTGAATATATGTTTGGAATGGAAATGATATTGTTTTTGAAATAAAAAATGATTTTGGGTTTTCGAAGTATAAACTATCTTTGAATGATATTTTGATATTAAAATGATTTGTAGTGAAGTTTTGAAAGGATATGATATTTCGATATATTGAAATGATTTGAAAAGGAAGTTTTGAAAGGATGTGCTATTTTGATATATTGAAATGGTTTGGAAATGATTTAATCTTTATTTTGATAAAGATTTGGATTTGAAATGATATTCTATTTTGAAGTTTAAAATATTATATTTTAAAATTATAAGCATGAGTTATAATAACGATTGGTTGTTAAAGAGACCGGATCGGATATCTGGCATACTCTCTGTCGATACCGAAAACCACTTTAACAACTGTGTACGCGGTGGAGATTCCAGAATGAAGTAGGATGGTGGCGACGTTCTTGAGGTATATTACGTGAACCCAACTCCTGTGAATTGGCATTAGGTGGCTAAAACAGGAGCGATCTCGGGCCAAGTGAGGTCATTCCTCCAATCAGACACATTCCTTAGATACTATACTCTTACTTGTGATTGATTAGATGGCCATCCTTCGATTTTGATTGGGAGTGTGTTCCGAGGTGGGCGTATGTGGCTGTTGCATTACCACCAGCCCGTGTGCGTGATTGGTATATCTACCCTGGCATTGCCTTGTGTGCCGTGTCACCTACCATACCGATCCTTTACTACGAGTTTGTTTTTCTCCCGTAGCCCGTGTGACATCCTCTGACAGTCACCCGGAGTGGAGATGGCATGATATTGGATGGACTACTGGGACTATTATGTGTGAAGGGTGATATGGGTAGCCCAGAACGCTATTTAAAAGTAAAGTTTATTTTACTGTAGACATTATTATAATAGCGAAATATTACTACATAGTAAATAGTTTAACGGATCCTTAGAGGATGGACGGTCCCAGGCATCCTTTAAGTTACTTGTACTTTATTGCAGTTCACTTGAGTTGGTTTACATTATATAAGTATATATTGTCCTGACTCGAGTGTTTGTATTTTTATTTACGCTTAGGTCAGCCTGAGTTATTCACAGATTTGGATTCCACTTTCTGGAGATTTGGAATCGCTGGAGATTATCTGTTTATCTTGTCTTTTCTATTTCAGTTATGTTGTTGTATTCAGCTTGTACTTAGTTATCATATTGAAACTTCGGTTGTACTTTATTTCTTCTGTTGTATTTTATTTAACTCTGATATTTATATAGTAGCTTCATGAACTACTATCTCTTTTACTTCCGCTGCATTATTAAATACTCTGTGTTTGTGATCTGTGATTATTATTTACTGTATATTCTGAGATTTGCCAAATTTTATTTACAACACGGTATTTTGAGTAATTCAAGTCCGACATGTGCGGATGTGAATGGTTGAAAATACCGGGTTGCTACAATTATTTTCCGCACTAGTTATTTATTATATTCCATATTACACGATCCTTCAGTATAGTAACTTTCATTGCTATCCTAGCAAAAGCATTCCAAATTATATACAAGTTCTACCCCTCGAATTACGCTATGAAAATATACCATTACTCCCAAAAATTTCTTTATTTGATAAGTATTTCCAAATCTATTTGTAAAAATTCTTTATAAATTTCAAGGTTAACTTAGAGAAACATTCTTTTACAAACTTCAAACCATTTGTAAACTCCTTTTCCAAATTTCAAACCACCTTCACCTTCATAAACTCCTTTAACCAATTCTTCTCATAAAGGATTTCCTTTATAAACAATTTATTACCTAGTCATAATAAATGAGATATTAAACATCACAAAAATATCTTAGCCATTTTTGATAATAAAAAATTACTTTTAAAACATTTATTAATAATATAATCATTTAACCTTTAACGTTTTAAAATTTAATAAAATAAACTAAATCAACCTTTATATAAAATTAATCAACCTTTGAATCGTACTATTGCTAAAATAAATTTCTAGTTCTAAATAACTATTAATAATAAATAATCTTTAACTTTAAACAAAATCAATTGAACAATTAATTTAAAACATAACTAACTTTACTAAAGAATTGATTTTGACAAACATTTGTAAATAAAAATTTAAACAAAACAATTTTTAAAATAATTATTAAAAAAATCTTTTACTTCGAATTATAAAATTTGAAGTTAAACAGAAACCATAACCTTCCAAATCCAGAAAGAGACTTAATGATCACAATGGTACTTAACAAGCTACCATTTAATTTCAATTTAACTTTACAAATTAA
Source organism: Allium cepa (assembly GCA_030765085.1). Taxonomy (NCBI): domain Eukaryota; kingdom Viridiplantae; phylum Streptophyta; class Magnoliopsida; order Asparagales; family Amaryllidaceae; genus Allium; species Allium cepa. Next base: position 495,930,918 of record CM060944.1, on the reverse strand, counting down.
ATTACATGTATTTACATAATAACATGCATATATGTAAATCGAATCTACACCTAACAACACACATCAATTATCCAATATAAATCCATTTGCATTGAACAGTGACCAAATTTATCAAATAGCAGAATGAAGATTTATTCTTCTAACCAAGGTCATTCACAATAAAACTCCTCTATTTATTTTTCAACGGTGTTTATTTGTCCAAATAGATCACACCTGTAAATTTAGTTCAGTTCACGTTATACTTTAACAACTAAATCCCAAACACAATCCATTTATCAATTTCTCACATATATGATTTGTGACGCCCCACCTCTATGCTCACATTAGCCAAGGACACTACGGGGTAATGTCATCGACTAGCACGAAGAATAAGACTGTTGGGAGCGACCATCTGTGTAATTTCTTTATGCGAGTACCAATATGTCAGATAATATATCATGCATTTTATTTCTAGAGGAAATCCGTATCGAATACAAACTCAAAGCTACTACATAGTGGCTATGTGGCCTTCGAAAACAAATATGAAATAAGCACAACATAAAATCAGTCATAAATATTCATATCACTAATGCAGAAATAGATATGAATATAACACATAGAAGTGAACATCAAAGTAGTGGTCATAAAAGATCCACTACATCACAAAAGAATAGGTACAAGTGCTTGACAGAAGAATATGTATACATCAAGGAGTCTCTATCTCGAATGTATAAAATCAAAAACTACTAAGCTAAAGTAGTTAGCCAAAAGTTAAAGCTAGTCCCTACTAAGAAGTTAAGTGGAAGCACCTGAAACCCCTCGATCTGACCCGAGGATTATTAAAGAAGAAAAATAATAAACGGATCAGTATAGCTTTAAATATCATATAAGAGGAGATAGACAAATATAAATGATAACAGCAAAAATCATACAATATCTCAAATTTTCTCAAACACCAAAAAGAATGTCATGTTCTTTATTTTTATTTACCACACCACAAATATTGATAGAGCTTATCAATGCAAATCGCAAAAATTGGTGAAACACAAATTCTAGAAATCAATAATTAGAAATCTAAAAAACACAAAAAGGGAAGTTCTATCACAAACGAGAGCATGAAAACTCACCAACAGGTGTATCAAAAACTGTAACGACCCGCCGCTCTGACCGCCTCTAGTCGGTAATTAAACCAACTCGAAACGTTCAAAATGACGGATTGTTGTTCAGTTTATAAAGTTTAAACAGAATCAGCCACAGAATCACAGAATAATCATAATATTATTCATAAATGAATTTTTTCTTACATACATATATCAGAGTTTGTACAATACATTATATTTTATACAGCGGAACAATTTATTTTCATTAAGTACAAGAAAATTTTCAAGAAAAACTTTAGTGGAGTGCTTTCCCCAACTCTCTCTAACTTCGCGGCCTGAAAATCTTCAAGCTGTAAAAGTACTCGGTCTGACCCGAGCGTTTATTGCAAAACACAAAAACACTCGAGTCAGGATTAATCTTTATTCAAGTAATTAAATTTGTAATGAACTGAATAAAATGGTAACAGAGATGACGAATCACATGAATCAATTTAGATCTATTATGGATTTTTCACATTTACAACTTCAATTAAATTATTTTTTTCGAAATCTATCAATCCTGTGTGGCTGCAGTACACACGTATATTTTCACACATGTGCACTGCCTCGCCAACACGTGTGCACCAAACAAAAGCACAATCTACAAATCATGTACAAGTCAAAGTGAGGTTGCACAAGTACAAATAATACACAGCAGCACAGTGCAATGAACAAGAAACACAAGTACAGGCAGCAGTCTCAAGTGACACAGTGCAAAAAGCACTGTCAAAACAGGCAGCCAAGGGCAGAGACTCAGAAATGCCAGAGACACGAAGACATTAACAACAACAAGTGCAAGACCAGACGCAAAAGTAACACATCAGAAGTGAATAAGAACTCCACTGTGAACATGAGGACTGGAACAGCTACAAAAGTTCAAGGCTGAGACAACCCAATGCACCAATGCACAACATATAAGGTGCAGACACAAGGCTAGACAAAGGAACCAAATACAAATTAAAGTGCTCAGTGCAGACCCCAAAATACATGCTAAGTCTAGCTACTCAAATGAACACAGCATGTACAATGATCATGAAACCACTTAGCTAACAGAGTCAACACAAATGCAATGCTAAGTCTACAAGTGACTTGAACAAGACTCGAGAAGCTACAGATATCAGTTGCATTTTTATAGAAATGTGATTTAATAATTGGCACAATTGTGAAAACGAATGTTGTACAGAAAGTACGCAATTTAACAATCAAATCTTCAAAAAGTTTCAATTCAAGGCTCACACAAATACAAAATAGAAAAAGGGCTGGAAGCATTTTTCTTCAATTTGAAGTAAAAATATAGAAATCTGGAAATCAACAGAGATTAACTCTATACTTTCTCTCATTTCAAGACAAAGATTCAAACTTCTTAAATTATGTATGATAGCAAGTAAACAAGAAGCAGAAGCATGTAAGTTAAAAATCAAATCAAAAGGCTTCAACAATTAATATAAATGAATTTAACTACATGCTTTGGATAGAAGAAAGCAGTGCAGTGCTTTGAAACAAACTTAAGCAAAGAAATCAGTGATAAAAATCAAATCTGGGTTTCAAGTAACAGGTAAAGCCTTCTTTGTTGTATAAAAAATCAGGTGTAAGGCAAATATTTGTTCTGTTTTCAAATGCAAGAGGCCAGAAAATAATGTTGCAGTGAAAGAAATAAAGATAAGAATAAAATGCAATACATCTTAGTATGAAATCAAAGCAAAGGTTCAGGCATGCAGATGGCAATATGACATCTAGTGCTGGAATCAAACTAAAGCAATCAAGCTAATCTCTTCTTCAAATTCAAAAGCTAAAACTGAAGTATTTCTAAAGCCACAAAACTGTAGTGTGCTATCAGGTAAGTTTTTACAATGTCATAGTTAAATAACAGAGCACTGCACTTGAATTTCAGGCATGCACAACATACATGTAAGCTGATTGATTTTTCAACATATCAAATATCAGGAAAACAAATCAATTTAATCATGCATCAAGACACATAGCAGGTTCAAGATGAATTTGTTCACATGGTCATGTGAACAGAAACTAGACACTATATTTTTCTCTTACTGATGCTTTTAAACTTGCATGTTTTTAGGTTGCTTGATCTTCTTATTTTCAGGCATACATTTCAATTATCATCACACCATCAAATAATCAGCATAACATCACAATGTATCAACCAAATCAGGTTTCAAAAGAGGAAGTTGCTTACAGTTTTAATGAAGACAGAGAGGAACTATGAACAAAGAGGACTCAGATCATTTTCTTACTGTACTTTACTATTTTTTTTTTTGAAACAATCACTGGATTTAAAAACTTAAGTCAAGAACATCAACAATTACTGATACTAACAGTGTATACATACTTATGTAAGTACATAGTAAATTTCCAGAAACTCGTATACATACAAACAAATTTCTTCAATATTATCTTGCATCTGTCCTTATGGGTTTAAAACAAAAATTAATAGCATCTGCTCTTATCAGTTTAAATCGAATTACTAGAGCAATTCATAGCAAATATCACCCAACAAACAGACATGCAGTGTGTTATCTGCCCTTATTAGTTTAAATTCAAATTCAAAGAGCATCTGTCCTTAACAGTTTAAATTAAATTCAAGTAGCATCTGTTCTTATGGGTTTAAAACAAAAATTAATAGCATCTGTTTTCATCAGTTAAAATCGAATTATCAGAGCAATTGATAGCAAATATCACCCAAAACATAGCATGCAACCAAGATTCAATTCAACCAAATTTAAAAACTTGAATCTAAATTAATCGTGAGCAAAGAACTCACCTTGACTCGAATCGAAACAGCCGAAGAGTAATGAGCCAAGTTGAACGAAGATTGAAGCGAAGATTGAAGCCCCACATCAGATCGCAAGCCCTAGCTGAGATCCAACGAGAAACAACAAAGCCGCCATTATTCTTTTCCGTTTGATTTATTTAGGGTTTGAACAAGAAAGGTAAAAGGTAGGGTATAAAAGAGAAAGGGGGACGTGAATTTTGCGTGGAAAAAGGCGTGGTTGAAGGCGTGTTTTTAGCTAGTAAGGGGTAAGGTAATGTATCTAGCTGATGAAGGTATAAGGCAGATGTACTTTTTATTTTTATTTTTATTTTTTTATTTTATGTTATATTATTTTTACCTTTTTTTTATATTATAAATTCAATTTGTTTTGTATAATCTTTTTCTTAAATAATCTTATAAACGTTTTGCAGTTCATTTATCAAACATAAATTTATATTAACGTGTTTCTCAATTTATTTTATATTGATTAAAATTTTATTCCTTTTTTATTTAAGATAAAGAAAAATGTTATTAAAACTAACCATCCTTTATAAATTTAAATAAGCAACAATTCTTATGTCCAAATTTATTTTCTTCTAAGTCGTTAGTTTGAATTTCAATACAAATTCAATATTCAATTTCAACTTCAAAGTTAAATTCAAATTCTATTCAACTTTAAATAGATTAAATTCTTAAATTTAATCGCCAATTTATTCTGATAATTTGAAATTTAAGTCAAATTATCATTTAAATATTTAAAATAAATTAAATATTTACAAATTAATTTGCCCAAAAATTCTGGGTTGTTACAATCTTCCCTCCTTAAAGAATTTCGTCCCGAAATTACAAGTAAGGAAAAATAATTGCAAAAATCTCACCGATATTTATATCCTACACAATTCTACCAAGTTTCAAACTCGCAAATAATTATAGGATTCATTCCATTATTTTATTTCACTAGTTTTGTTCATCAATTTCAAAAATCAAGACACAAAAGTCTTTTACCAAATTTTTGACTTACAAAACTCAAATTTTTAAACTTGAAATCTTTCATGCTAAATATTTGCATATTACATCTTTTCCAAAGCTGTGTGCTTTCAAGATATTTTAAAGATCTTCTTCCTTAATTCATTAAGTTAGAATTATGTAATTCTAATTTCAGATTATTGATTTTCTATTTAAAGTTTGAAAATACTTGATAACTCGAAGTTTAACCAGTCCATCGTCGTTCTTACAGACATTAGGCATACGCTGGCCAGGCGCAAGACTAAAAATCTCCAAGTACTAAACATACTTGCTTCAACTCCCAGTGAAAATACTTTTTAAAAATTATTTTAAAAATGGATATGGAAAGCACGTTCCCCCATGGATCACAGTTTACCCGGCGGTTACGCTACTATCTCAGTAGAATCACTTGTAACCTTAGATTTCTCATCACTCTTGAATTTCGCCATGGTTGTCGCCTTAGATCGCGGTCCACACGGCGATTATGCTACTATCTCAGTAGAATCGCTCGTCGCCTTAGGCATCACGCCCCTAGAATTTCGCTTCGGTTTCCAGATCGCAGTTTACTCGGCGGTTGCGCCTCTATCTCAGTGGAATCGCTTGTAACTGTAGGCATCACGCCCCACGAATTACGCCAGCATCAATTCACATAATCCCAAACACGATGATCCATCGTGGGGGATATCATATCAGTCCCAATGGACATTCCACCAATGGAATTCTACGTAGCTACGATTTTCAATGGACACTCCACCGAGTTCCAATCACCTTCACAAATAATAAATGGAAGGTACATTTCCATATCCTCAGTTTTTAGAAAACATATGTCATATACATATAGTACTTCATTTCACATTTCGTACTTATCATACCTATGTAAACTTACACAGGACTTTTCATAATAATGACTTTCCAAACTGATGGTTTTCGAATTATTATATTCAAATATATAAGTTACGAAAACTTAATTCACATTCATCACAAATAGAGGATTCCAAATTTTCCATCACGTTTAAAATTTTCCTCTAAATCGATTTGAAAATTTAAGGTTATCTCAAACCTAATTCACATTCACAATCCAATTTATTATCGACTTCACATTCGATTTGGATTTCACGTTACATCGTCAATTCTCAACACATAATTGATGTCTATCGATATATAACCTCTAAGCTCGTATGTCTCAGAGAAGGGTGTTAAGCTAAAAGAATAAATTCTCCGCCACCACAGATATATATTTAATAGAGATCAAATGCTATGTCATCAATTCACAATGTTAGACATACAATCCCAATCGACTATCCAAATTCAAAGCTCAACTTATATTGTTTTTGGTGTCAAAGTTAAACTCAATTTTAACTCAAGATTCAATCTTTTTTTGGAAAATTTCCAAGTTGAACTAATTGTTCACATTTCTCAAAATAATATCTTTACAAGATATATAATTTTCACACTTAGCCATTTGAAACTAATTTCAAATACTCATTTTTTCAATTTATCTTTAAAAGATAAAATTTCAAACCTTTCATTTCATATTGGAAAACATTTCCATACTTGTTAAATAATAAGTAATTCACAAATTCTTTTATTTTCAACACTTTGAAAATATTCGATATACTTGAATCAAAATTAAGTATATATTTCACTCTTTAAGGAAATCATTCTTTTAAACACATTTATTTGAGTTAAAACGAATGTTGCGTAAAACATCGTTACGACAACTCAAAATCACTAGTATAGGGATTCGGATTTAAAATAGATATATAAATCCCAATACTATAAACAACATTTCCTTCCGGAAACCATTTACTATAACAATAGTGTTATAGTCCACCTTTTCCTTATTTCTCGAAACGGCTATTTCAACAATTGAATGTTGAAATCTATGTATTCGATAGTTAATGCATTTTAAAACATCTTTAAAACCATTAACTTTTTCAATTTCAACTTCAACTTAATTCATAGTTTGAATTCTGCATACTTTTCACAATATTAGTTTTAAACCGATCTCAAACTTTTCAATATTAAGTTTTCACTTAATTTAATTTTCCGCACGTTTAAATTCAAATTCATCACTGAATTTATTAAACCTATAATGGATTATCCTGTTGACAACTTCAAATTTGAAATCTAAATTTCATTTGAACTTTACATTTGCTTTCTATTTCAAAAATAATCAACTAGTTCTTTAGTAAATTATTCATCGAATTGGTTCCTTTAGATCTATATTTCCATATTAACTATTTTAGGCAATAGTTTTAAACTTGAAATATAAACTTCACATCAAACTAGTTTGATTCATACAGTTAAATCAACAATTAAACTTCCTTCCATAATATCACTTCCCAAGATGCTATTTCATTAAAATATTTCCTCCGTACAAAATTTTACATAGCTTAATACTTTTAAAAGACGTACACAGAAGATTGTGGATTACAAAAGATAGTATTACAAAATATATCGATTGGTTTAAGATTCAGAATAATTAAGGACTAACGACTTCTTGTCCGATAGTATGCATCTTTGCCAAACTTTCATCTTCGGATGACACTATTTCATGTGTGTTAAAGGAGAATTAACACATTCAAAATCCACATGTCCCCAATCCTTACAGTTATTGCAAAAATATGAGATGTTTCCATCCTTATCTATCACCTTAACACTTTTCGCTCTAGCTGGTCGGGCTATAGCTTGCTTTCCCTGTTGTCTTTCGATGCAGTTTCTGGCTATATGTCCAGACTGACGACAATGGTAGCAGATTGTCAATCTATCGACGGGTAAATTGAGTACGCACTTTTTCCTTTTCACTTTAGGGCAATGACTAAGAAAATGCCCTTTCTCCCGACATTTAAAACACACAATCTCAGGACGAGCGAACTGGTCATCCACATTCCTTTTCTTTCTCCTTACTCGGCACTTAATGGCATAATGTCCCTTTTTATGACATCGATAGCAAATAACCTCATCATATGGACCAGGTGCTTGCCTTTCACTGAATCTCCTTTCAATTTCCGCACGTCTCGCTTCTGCTTCTCTACGAGCAATTGCTCTTCGTTCACGGCGTGTTGCTTTTTGTGCTTCGGTTTTTGCCATTATAATTAACAAGGTGTTTTCGAAGTTCCTATCAATATTTGCAATTCTTATTAGCAGAGGTTGGATTATTCAATCATTTTACCTAAAACATATCTGTTTTATTCAATAATATATTCACTGTCCAAAATCGTGAATATACTTTGTCAACCAATTTCATCATTTCTACAACTTATTTTTATTTTTAAAGGGTTATCCACCGTCCAAAATCGTGGATATAACTCCTTTAATAAGCTACAACAATTTACTTATCAAATTCAATTGATTTCGAACTTATAAACAATCTTTACAAACTCCATTTCTATTTATAAACTTCGATTGACAATCTTTTTTATTAATTCAATTCAATTCAATTTATATAACTCAATTATATAACAAAAGTCCATATTATAAGTTAAATACTTATAATCCATTTATTCACTAAATCGTTCTTCAAAACATTTGAAATTAATTTTCAAAAGAATTCAGAATCAAATTCTCAAGTTATAGTTTAATTATCCTCTTGGCTATAACTAAATTGAAATATCATTTTATTTCACAATTATTATTTTGTAGATATTCACAATATTTGATTCAAACCAATTTAAACCAATTTCATTAATTCACTTCACTTATATTTTATTTTTCATAAGTCTCAATAATTTGATAATGGATTTCGAATGAGAAACTATCGCAATCCTAAATTTAGAGAGGGGATTTTTCAAAATAATTTTAATTTCCAAAATACCTTTCATTTCAAAGAAAACAATTTCATACTTCTTTAAATTTGAAAAACTTTTTTCTTTAAAGTGGTTCTAGTAACTATTCATATTAAACATCATAAACTGAGCTTTGAGTAAACCAAAGCTCTGATACCACTTTTGTAACGACCCGCCGCTCTGACCGCCTCTAGTCGGTAATTAAACCAACTCGAAACGTTCAAAATGACGGATTGTTGTTCAGTTTATAAAGTTTAAACAGAATCAGCCACAGAATCACAGAATAATCATAATATTATTCATAAATGAATTTTTTTCTTACATACATATATCAGAGTTTGTACAATACATTATATTTTATACAGCGGAACAATTTATTTTCATTAAGTACAAGAAAATTTTCTAGAAAAACTTTAGTGGAGTGCTTTCCCCAACTCTCTCTAACTTCGCGGCCTGAAAATCTTCAAGCTGTAAAAGTACTCGGTCTGACCCGAGCGTTTATTGCAAACACAAAAACACTCGAGTCAGGATTAATCTTTATTCAAGTAATTAAATTTGTAATGAACTGAATAAAATGGTAACAGAGATGACGAATCACATGAATCAATTTAGATCTATTATGGATTTTTCACATTAACAACTTCAATTAAATTATTTTTTTCGAAATCTATCAATCCTGTGTGGCTGCAGTACACACGTATATTTTCACACATGTGCACTGCCTCGCCAACACGTGTGCACCAAACAAAAGCACAATCTACAAATCATGTACAAGTCAAAGTGAGGTTGCACAAGTACAAATAATACACAGCAGCACAGTGCAATGAACAAGAAACACAAGTACAGGCAGCAGTCTCAAGTGACACAGTGCAAACAGCACTGTCAAAACAGGCAGCCAAGGGCAGAGACTCAGAAATGCCAAAGACACGAAGACATAAACAACAACAAGTGCAAGACCAGACACAAAAGTAACACATCAGAAGTGAATAAGAACTCCACTGTGAACATGAGGACTGGAACAGCTACAAAAGTTCAAGGCTGAGACAACCCAATGCACCAATGCACAACATATAAGGTGCAGACACAAGGCTAGACAAAGGAAACCAAATACAAGTTCAAGTGCTCAGTGCAGACCCCAAAATGCATGCTAAGTCCAGCTACTCAAATGAACACAGCATGTACAATGATCATGAAACCACTTAGCTAACAGAGTCAACACAAATGCAATGCTAAGTCTACAAGTGACTTGAACAAGACTCGAGAAGCTACAGATATCAGTTGCATTTTTATAGAAATGTGATTTAATAATTGGCACAATTGTGAAAACGAATGTTGTACAGAAAGTATGCAATTTAACAATCAAATCTTCAACAAGTTTCAATTCAAGGCTCACACAAATACAAAACAGAAAAAGGGCTGGAAGCATTTTTCTTCAATTTGAAGTAAAAATATAGAAATATGGAAATCAACAGAGATTAACTCTATACTTTCTCTCATTTCAAGACAAAGATTCAAACTTCTTAAATTATGTATGATAGCAAGTAAACAAGAAGCAGAAGCATGTAAGTTAAAAATCAAATCAAAAGGCTTCAACAATTAATATAAATGAATTTAACTACATGCTTTGGATAGAAGAAAGCAGTGCAGTGCTTTGAAACAAACTTAAGCAAAGAAATCAGTGATAAAAATCAAATCTGGGTTTCAAGTAACAGGTAAAGCCTTCTCTGTTGTATAAAAAATCAGGTGTAAGGCAAATATTTGTTCTGTTTTCAAATGCAAGAGGCCAGAAAATAATGTTGCAGTGAAAGAAATAAAGATAAGAATAAAATGCAATACATCTTAGTATGAAATCAAAGCAAAGGTTCAGGCATGCAGATGGCAATATGACATCTAGTGCTGGAATCAAACTAAAGCAATCAAGCCAATCTCTTCTTCAAATTCAAAAGCTAAAACTGAAGTATTTCTAAAGCCACAAAACTGTAGTGTGCTATCAGGTAAGTTTTTACAATGTCATAGTTAAATAACAGAGCACTGCACTTGAATTTCAGGCATGCACAACATACATGTAAGCTGATTGATTTTTCAACATATCAAATATCAGGAAAACAAATCAACTTAAGCATGCATCAAGACACATAGCAGGTTCAAGATGAATTTGTTCACATGGTCATGTGAACAGAAACTAGACACTATATTTTTCTCTTACTGATGCTTTTAAACTTGCATGTTTTTAGGTTGCTTGATCTTCTTATTTTCAGGCATACATTTCAATTATCATCACACCATCAAATAATCAACATAACATCACAATGTATCAACCAAATCAGGTTTCAAAAGAGGAAGTTGCTCACAGTTTTAATGAAGACAGAGAGGAACTATGAACAAAGAGGACTCAGATCATTTTCTTACTGTACTTTACTTTTTTTTTTTTTGAAACAATCACTGGATTTAAAAACTTAAGTCAAGAACATCAACAATTACTGATACTAACAGTGTATACATACTTATGTAAGTACATAGTAAATTTCCAGAAACTCGTATACATACAAACAAATTTCTTCAATATTATCTTGCAGCTGTCCTTATGGGTTTAAACAAAAATTAATAGCATCTGCTCTTATCAGTTTAAATCGAATTACTAGAGCAATTCATAGCAAATATCACCCAACAAACAGACATGCAGTGTGTTATCTGCCCTTATTAGTTTAAATTCAAATTCAAAGAGCATCTGTCCTTAACAGTTTAAATTAAATTCAAGTAGCATCTGTTCTTATGGGTTTAAAACAAAAATTAATAGCATCTGTTTTCATCAGTTAAAATCGAATTATCAGAGCAATTGATAGCAAATATCACCCAAAACATAGCATGCAACCAAGATTCAATTCAACCAAATTTAAAAAATTGAATCTAAATTAATCGTGAGCAAAGAACTCACCTTGACTCGAATCGAAATAGCCGAAGAGTAATGAGCCAAGTTGAACGAAGATTGAAGCGAAGATTGAAGCCCCACATCAAATCGCAAGCCCTAGCTGAGATCCAACGAGAAACAACGAAGCCGCCATTATTCTTTTTCGTTTGATTTATTTAGGGTTTGAACAAGAAAGGTAAAAGGTAGGTATAAAAGAGAAAGGGGGACGTGAATTTTGCGTGGAAAAAGGCGTGGTTGAAGGCGTGTTTTTAGCTAGTAAGGGGTAAGGTAATGTATCTAGCTGATGAAGGTATAAGGCAGATGTACTTTTTATTTTTATTTTTATTTTTATTTTATTTTTTTATTTTATGTTATATTATTTTTACCTTTTTTTTATATTATAAATTCAATTTGTTTTGTATAATCTTTTTCTTAAATAAACTTATAAACGTTTTGCAGTTCATTTATCAAACATAAATTTATATTAACGTGTTTCTCAATTTATTTTATATTGATTAAAATTTTATTCCTTTTTTATTTAAGCTAAAGAAAAATGTTATTAAAACTAACCATCCTTTATAAATTTAAATAAGCAACAATTCTTATGTCCAAATTTATTTTCTTCTAAGTCGTTAGTTTGAATTTCAATACAAATTCAATATTCAATTTCAACTTCAAAGTTAAATTCAAATTCTATTCAACTTTAAATAGATTAAATTCTTAAATTTAATCGCCAATTTATTCTGATAATTTGAAATTTAAGTCAAATTATCATTTAAATATTTAAAATAAATTAAATATTTACAAATTAATTTGCCCAAAAATTCTGGGTTGTTACAAAAAGGGATGTTATCCCACAGGTCGCTAACCCATAGAACCAGCAAAACGGTGTAGTATAATGGTATGCCCGAGGGACCTGAAACTCAAATAAGCTGGAACAGTGACGTAGTACAACGATATGCCCGATGAATCAAACTCCATAAAAAGACCATGGGTCGCTAGCCTATAGAAATGATACGATACTCCATTAAATGGTGTAAAGTCCCCCACGCGGACTAAGAGACATCGCATATCCCTAGTCTAAATGATAAAATGATCAGCATTGATCAATAAGAAGTGTAAATTACACTACGCTAGTAAATAAATGAGTTTAGCTTCATGTCCCATAACTCTGGCTTAGCTTAAATATTTACGAATAAACTGTAGATTTCCACTCAAAAATTGTCACAAGATTTCAATTGAATAATTCTAAGAATTGACCGACGAAGTAAATGCAAGCGTTTCATACCACTTGTTTTGCTAAGTCGTTTAATTGGATTTCTCATACAAATGAGATAAAGGTTTGTATATTCTAATAGATTGGAAAACGGTTTTAAAAACAAGCTTTGTATTAAAAGTAATGTTGAAATCATTTTTGTGAAAGAGTTTGAGTATTTACTACTAGTATAGAAACCTTTGTATTTTAAAGTGACAAATCACAGAAACGATTGTGAAAACAATCTATCACCAAAAATTCACATACGACGACGTGAATTTAAACCATGAAAATCGATATCGAATCCATCAAATGGATATTCCCAAAAATCTGAAAAAGAGGTCATCAAAGTTGATAATAAATGACAACAACCAACCTGATAAAAAAAAAGATAAAATGGAAATCCATAAAAAATAGGCAAGTTGGGCAAAATTTAACAATGCCATACGTCCGGTGGTTTTGCCAGACGTCTGAGCTGTAGGTCAGGAATTTTCTTCCAAATCGCTCCGATGTTTGGGAAAACCTCAGATGTCTGAGAAATAGGTTTGGAATTTTTATTCCATTTGCACAGACATCTGAGTGTTTTTGCCAGACGTTTATGCTGAAACTCAGGGTAAAATTCGCCTAGGCCAATAATGGCCAAATCAATTCGGAAGCGATTGAAAGAGCGATGGAGGTTAGGGATTTATGCCAAGCGACAACCCAGCCTTATAGGCTCTTCAATGCACTCCAAACAACATGACCAAATATCCATAATAGGATTTTCATAGATTTTGACTTCAAAATACCCAAAATTGGAAAATTCACCAAACCAATTCAAAAGAAATTGGACATGAAATACGTATTAGGAATTCATACCTAACAACAATGAAAGCGATAGACATAGACGTGAGTTAAAGAACTCACCTTTAAAGTCAAAAACAACAATTGAGAAGCTCTAAAACAAGGAAAGATCAACTCCACTTCAATCACCACTCTAGAAGCTTCAATCTATAATCATATGCAAATATTTCCTAAGTTTGGTTATAGGAAATTATGAAAATTGGAGAGGGAATGAGATGGAGAAGATGAAGAGGATGCTTCCGAAGCTTCTCTTTGATTCTAGAACTTGAATTTGAATTTCCTAAGGATCTAGGGCTTAGGAATTTTGATTTCCCTTCTTTTCCCCCATTTTCCTTTAGCTTAAGTGTTAGGGAATTATGAGTAGAATGAATGAAGAGTTGAGGAGTTTGGGTATTTGGTAGAGGAGTTTGAGTTATCTTGTTGGGTTGGTGGGCTAGAATCAAACCCAAAGCCCAAATGAAAATACCAAAATCCTAATCAACTCCAAACATATCGATGTTTATACTCAAACAAGTTGTAAATGTCGTTTTGAACTCAAAGAAAGTGGTCTTGAGTCCAAATTCAATTATTTACAAAATGTCACATTTCAGACTTTAAATTCAACTAACGATGTTATATTTAAATAAAACATTTAAATATATAATCGTAAAATATGCGGGTTGTTACAAACTCCGCTCCTTAAAGAAATTGCGTCCTTGCAATGCTTAAGAAGAAAACAAAGAGTAACAACCACACTAGGGCATAACAACACAAAGAAAATTTTGAAGTAAGAAGTTCACCGTAAGGAGCACGAGAGAGAAAGTGTGGATGTGTTTGCTCGATGAATTCTCTAGATTCCCAAGAACAATCCTTAGGATTTGCGGACTATTAAACTTTCACAAGCGGAATATCTTTATTATGAAGGCGTTTAACCTCCGTAGCAATGATACGAGTAGAATGTTGCTCATACGTCAAATTAGGTGGAACTTCATTTTCTTCAATAATATTGGGCTCAAGAATAGAATCGGAATCTCTAAGGCATTTCCGTAGTTGAGAAACGTGGAATACGTCGTGAATAGTAGAAAATTAAGCCGGTAATAAAAGACGATAAGCCATAGAATCAATGTGTTTGGTGATGGTAAATGGGCCAATATATCGAGGTGCTAATTTTCCCGAACGACTGAAACGGATGACACCCTTCGTAGGTGAAATACGAATGAACACCAAATCTCCCACAAAAAATTCTAATTTCCTTCTTCGGTTATCGGCATAGGATTTTCGTCTACTTTGAGCTTCTCTCATCCTATGACGAATAAGGTCAATCTTTGGAGTCACGAATAAAATCTAGACCAAAAACCAGCTTCTTACAGGCTTCAAGCCAACACAAAGGAGATCGGCATGGCCTTCCACAGAGTGCCTCGAAAGGTGCCGTACTAATACTAGATTGGAAGCTATTATTGTAAAAAAAAATCAACAAGAGAGATAGGATCTTCCTAACTTCCACCAAAATCAAGAACATATGCACCAAGAAGATCTTCAAGAGTTTGGTTCACATGCTCTGTTTGTCTATCGGACTGAGGATGATAAGCAGTGCTAAAATTAAGCTTCGTTCCCAAAGCTTTTTGACGAACTTTCCAAAAACCACTAGTAAACAATGTATCACGACCGCTAATAATAGAAGTAGGAACTCTATGCAATTTAACGATTTCTTTGACATAAAGTTTGGCCAATAGAGGTACAGTCCGATTGGACCGAACTGCAATAAAATGGACGGATTTTGTAAGTCTATCTACAATCATCCATAGGCTGTCATGAACCGAGCAAGAACGGGGAAGACCGTCAATAAAGTCCATTGAAATTTGATCCCGCTTCCAAACGGGAATGTCTAAAGGTTGCAATAACCCACTGGGCCTTTGATGCTCGGCCTTTACGAGTTGGCAAGTCATGCAACGCTTAATAAAGTTAGCAATATTAGATTTCATTCCATCTCAATAATAAAGTCTTTTCATGTTTGCATACATTTTATTTCTACCGGGATGAATGGTAAATTTAGAACGATGAGAATCTTATAAAATGTCTTTACGAAGATCACTAATATTTGGCACAATAAGTCTACCAAATTTTCGAATGCCTCAATGAGCATCAATTTCATAGTCTTTCGGACTATCAATATTATTTTTATCCCTAAAGCTTTGGCTAAGAAGAACCAATTCATGATCTTGCTTTTGAGCTTCAAGGATGCAGTCTAAAAGAGATGGATGAGCCTCAGGGCTACACAAAACAAGAGATGAGCATAAATTGGATTTACCATCTCGAATCTCACAAGTGGACAGAATCTCGAGATCATTACATTCGAATATCATCATGGAAACAATTGCTTGTTACTTTCAGCTAAGGGCATCGACTACATGATTTCCCTTTTCGGGAGTATAGGGAATATCAAGATCATAAGATGCAAGGAATTCGAGCCAATGTTGTTTACGCAAATTAAGTTTCTTTTGAGAGAAAAAATACTTCAAAGATTTATGATCAGTGTAGAGAACAAATTTCTCTCCCAGTATTTAATGACGCCAAATTCTAAGGGCGAAAACAATGGCTGCGAGCTCTAAATCATAAGTGGCATATCTAGTCTCGGCAGGCTTTAATTGCCTAGAAGTACAAGCGGTAACACGTTTCCTTTGCATGAGAATGGCTCCCAAACCAACGCGACTAGCATCAAACCCAAAGCTCAAATGAAAATACCAAAATCCTAACCAACTCCAAATATATCGATGTTTATACTCAAACAAGTTGTAAACGTCGTTTTGAACTCATTGAAAGTGGTATTGAGTCCGGATTCGACTGTTTACAAAAAGTCAGATTTTGGACTTTAAATTCAATTAATGATGCTATATTTAAATAAAACAATTAAATATATAATGGTAAAATATGCGTGTTGTTACATGATTCAACACTGGAATTAAGCTTGAAAATAAACAAAATTAGTTTAATAGCAATTTGAGATGCTGTATCGTGACCCTAGATCTGGTTCAACCAATCTAATAGCATTTCAAGATCCCATATCGTCATCCTAAATTAATTTCAACGATCACCAATTTTCAAAATCCAAACGAGCAGAAACAAATTTTATTTGCTATAAAACATTTCTGATTAACCAATTGAGTGAGTTTAACTCACTTTGAGTTTCAATTTTGCTAAAGTTCCAATTTCAAATCAAATCGAACAACGTTCGATTTAACCTAAATTTTAGCTAGCTCCAATCAAATCCAAATCAGTTCCATGATGCAGTGCTCGTCGCCATGATTCCATCGCCACTTAGTTGTGTCAAACGGACCTCGTATGTGAAAGATATGCATTTTATAAGATTTCATAATTTAAAACAAATAAATTTACTTTTTTTTAATAAACCTTAGATCTAGGTCGTTGGTTCTTATTTCTTGAAATCAAGGTCCCATAGTCTGTTCTTCTCATTCCTTCCAGACTAAAGACATATGCAACACAACCCATCGCCGCCGTTAAACCCACCATTGCCGCTGCTCCTTCAAGCCACTAGAAGGCGATCGAGCTCCACCACTATGCGCGCCTACTTCGACTCCCCCTACGGCCAAAGCCTCGATGAACTCGGTGCCTCCAAGGCTTGGGGAAATGTATACGAACGCCATGATCTTGAACGAGATTCTCCGCTGATATAATGTGCCATTTACGATTGTGACCGTTGAAAAGCAAGAGCTGGACGAGCTCGACAATTCTCTAGTTGGAAGCTTTGGGTAATAGTCGATGGATTGGAAGAAATTGAGGGTGGAATCTTGGCTAATTTCAGCCATTGGAAGAAAAATGGAGGCGCATATAAATATAATATTAATATTTTACTATTCACACACTTTTCCGGACGAATCCAAATGAGGCATGCCGCCTGGCATTTATAATGTTTTACCCCTATTTAGAACACAATGGAACATGTTTCGAAGGCCAATTTCCAAAGTATATGAAAGTTACAGCTTCGTCGAATTCTGAGACTATGCCCTAGATCGCTATTTTAACATGTCGATCAAATCGAGCGATTTTCAAAATCGATGAAATTACTTGAATTCTAATTTTTAAAACCGACTAACTCAACTATAATTCAAATAGAATTTATGTACATATTAGAAACTATTCTGATTCACATTAAATCACAAATTCAATCATTTTTCACTATTTCAAATATTAAATTTCACTATTTAATTAATTTATATATAATTTCAAATTTTAATTTATCGATTTTTAATTCCATTCAAAAATCCACTATCATCACTCTAATTCAAATAGAGTTTATATCAACTTTAGAAATCATTCCCATTCACATTTAACTCTAAATTGACGTATTTACCCAATTTCAAAATTTTAATTTACTATTCATCAAATCCATTTAATGGCTATATCTGTAATTTCATAATCATTTCACTAATTCAACCAAAATCTCCATATTCAAAATCAATTAATATTTTAAATTCAACATTTAAAAATATTAAACGTTCAAAAACAAATGACCAAAATTTCAGGTCGTTACAAATACACTTCCAAACAAGATTTATATTGGAAAAGGCATCACCTATAAATGATAGATTAATGTTATCATTCCTTAATAAACAATCACAACCAAATAACTATATCAACCTTTGAAACTATTATTTATATATAAAATATAATGCTAGGCAAAATTATTTCATTTACCCATTTTCAAAACAATACTGTGTTAGTTTTCCATGTTCAAGTGTTTAGAAACCCATATCGACATCGTAACATCCTATATCTCGACCAGAATTCACAAGCCACTCGGCAAATAAATCAACATACTATAAATCATTTTTACAACCCTAACAAGTATGCGCCCTCATATATAATACACTTAAATCATTCTAGAGTATTACTAACCCTATCTCTAATGAGTTTACGATACTAAGGCCAAGGTGTTATATTAACCTAAGCTTTGATACCACGTATAACGACCTACCTTTTCAACCCTCAAAAGCCAACACTAATACATTCACGATATTCACGTGCCAACCATACATGTGTTGAAAAGACATATTGTTGGGCTAAAAGAAAAGATAGAATCAAATTTCATAATGTGATAAGTAATATATAATATACCTACGATCTTTACAAAAGAAAAACTCTAATATACATATTATGTAACGATCCAGAATTTTATCGCTTTGATTTGTGATTATTTAATTTATTTTATATTTTCAATTAATGGTTTTAATGATTAAAATAGCTTTGAATTTTGTTAACAAAAATAATTAGTTCGAAGAAAAATAGAAATTGCGATCAAAAATCGTGTATCAAAGTTTAGATTTTTCATCATCTAAAAGTTGTCGGAAAGGTTGTAAACATTTTACTAAACATATACACATAAATATTTGTTATAACATAAGGGTGGTTAGTAATATAATATGGTAAAAGTGTGTTTACTTAAGTAAAGAAGAGTGATGTGACATTTTTCAATTTAATGAAAATAAAAAAAAAGTATGTAATGTCACATTATCATATACCATCATATGTGTAAGGAAGTGCAATGTATGTTGGACAATGGAGGGATTAATGGGTTTGTGTGTGGAAGAGGGAAGAAGTTGATGCGGTAAATTCTAAATGGAGGGTATGTGTAACGACCCGTATTTTTAGCTATTTTAAATTACTAAATTTAAGGTGATTATTGAATAAAAATGGTTAGAAAGAAAAATTTAATAATTTATTGATGTAGTTATAAAATATGAACTTGGATAAAATCTTGAAATAAATAATTTCAAAAATTTAGGGATTATTTATTTTAAAATAAAATTATAATCAATATTTGGATTGAATAATAAATATCGACTCATTTAACTAAAATTAAACTAATTATCGATGACTAAATTCATTGAGATTTTTAATATTGGATACTTAAATCGTTTGAATTTAGATATTGGAAATTATTCAAATAATTGAATATTGTATTAAGTATGAATGAAAATGAATTTTAAAGTTGATTTAAATTTTATTTAAACAACAATGAAAATGGTTAACATTTAAAATTGGATTTAAAAGTGAATAATTAAAAATTAAAATTTTTATATTATAATTAACGACCAAAAATAGCTATTTTGGCCTCGGTCTCGGATTTTGATGAGACTAGTTTCTTCGGATCCATAATAGTGAATTATTGTAGGATTTCAAATTACGTGGCAATTAGACTTGTCGTTTGGCCGTGCGAGCTTGAAACACGTAGAAATCAATTTAAGGAATTCGATTAAAATTTATCGATTTTGGAAAGCTATCTTCTGCATACGATTGAATTAGGCCTCGGGACTAGTTCCATTATGTTTGGAATGTGGGTAAAATATCATAAACGCCTGGCAGCATGCTTCGATTAGAGTTCGGGTTATTTTGGACCTAACTACATAAATACGTTACGCATAACGAGAAATTTTATTATTAATTTATTTCTGAAAACACTAGTTCTATGGCCGCCGCTTATTATATTTCAACGACCAGAAATTGCCATACTTCTTCCCTTTTGATCTCCTTCATCTTTCATCGAATTCAAAAATCTCCAACATGAAAGTTGTATATCTCAATCTCCTCTACACATCCAATGGTTGAAATGATCTATTTCATTATGGATTCACCAAGATCGAGCTTGGAAGGTTGCGCATGTTTTAGGGAATTTCTTGCGTGTTGAGACATTGTGGGGGGCCGCGTCACAGGTGAAGGAGGAGGGGGCGGAGGCGATTTGAGCGGCATGCTCTGATGATTGTCCGGTTGTCGTTTGTGTTACATGTTTGTAAATCATTGGTCACGTATGGATTCGGCCTATGTAGCTGTTCGAGAACGGTGACAGGAGGGTGAGCGTTGTTTTATTATTTTAATTATTGTGATGCTAATTATTGCATAACTTCCTCGTACGAGGTCCGATTTCGGTGAAACAAGTGGTGTTGGAATCATATCGACAAAGGCTATGCCACGGAATTGGTTCAAAATTTATTTGAAGCTGGAAAAATTTCCAGTTTCAAATAAAAGGTGAGTGCTTTATACGCTCACTATTGACTAAAATATTTTTATGTTAGTTAAATCGAAATGCTGAAGTGATTCGAATTTATTGATTGTGGTTTAATAAATTTAATTGACATTTAAATTAATATCTAAATTATCCGATAGAATTTAAATTGACAGTAAAATTGAACTGGAATTGAATTGCTGGTAAACACTTGATTTTGATAAATTATTTAGTTGTTGTGATACATTGGCTGTTTTTGATATTGGTTGCAAAGGGATGCTATTAGTTGATATGTGGTTGACTGGATGTTTAATTATTTTTTATATATCCTGTTGTTATCCTGTATATTATTTATAGTACATAAAACTGCAAATTGAATTATTTTGAATAAACTAAGGAATAGGTTGAAATGATATATACCTATGGCATTTATTTTGGTTGAAATGACATATATCCATCCTTAGAATTAAATTGAAATAACTGATTCATTTGGCCATAGGATAGAAAATTAAACATGGACATCAAAATGATTAAATGATTTTGAAAATTTTCGATTCGAAATTATTTAAATTGATTTAATTTAAGAAATAAAAATCGAGTTCATGGAAATAAAATTATTCTCGAACTTGAGCTCGGAATGTTGAAATTTAAATTTGATAGCAGGAATTGTTAAATAATCGAAGTTTAGATTTTGAAGTTATAATCAAAATATGATTTGAATTTTGGAAATTGATTTGTTTTAAAGGATTGGACTTTTATTCGAACTTTGAATATTATTAAGTAAAAGTAATATAAAACGATATTTCAAATTGAGCTCGAAACTGAGTTGTATTTGAAGATTTGGATTTTTAATTGAATAATGAAGGTTAATTTGATTTAAGTGATTTGAATTGATATTTAAAAAAAAGACTGGAAATTGTTATAAATCGAAATGGTTTAAATTTGAGAATTGAGTTGAAACTAATCTAGAATTAAGAATTGACATTAATTTGGATTTGAAATTGGAATTAAATTAGGACTGAACTAAAATTTATTCAAGTTAGAATTGAAATTGAAATCAATTGGAATTGAAAGAGAAATTGTATTAATTCGAAATTGAATTTATTTGAATTGAAATTGGAATTGAAGTAAAATTCGACTTGAAATCGGATTTGAATCGATTAAATTAAAATGCAAATTTAAACTGATTTGAATTGGAAAATTTGAAAGGTGAACCGGTTTGACTTTGAAACTATTTTCGAATGAATTATTTTAGTATAAACCATTTAAAATCTATCTTCTTAAATATTCAAATTATTTTGATTTTCCAAACTATTCTACTATATAAATAATTTTAATACTAAAACTATTTTCTATTAAACTATTTTAACTATTTAACTATTTTAAAACTATTTATACTATTTTCTAAAAATTCAAACCGGTTAGAAGGGTGGAATGTTTATATTTAAATCTTGGATTTAAATGCGAATTGGGTTAAATTGAAGTTACGACCTAAACTTTAATTCGAATCAAAATTTTGAAGCGAAATGATATATCAAACTGAATTGACATTTTGAAGTAAAATTATGATTTTTGAAGCGAATATGGTAATTTTAAAGTGAAATTTTGAAGCAAATATGATATTTTGATATCAAGGCTGAATTGTTTTTGAAATGTAAAAATACCAACCGATGTGTAAAACGACGTTTGGTTGTTAAAGAGACCTAGGCCTCTTATTTTCATACTCTCTGTTAATATTGGAACCACTTTGACAACCGTGTACACCATGGATGATATCCAGAATGTAGTGGTTGAACTAGTGAACGTTTACTGGAATGAAGTAAGAGAACAATGATGGATAGCTTTAACACTCGTGTCAAAATTAAAATGACTAAAATAGGAGCCTATGTCTAGCCAATGAGGTTAGCTACCTCTAGCGACGTTGATCTCTCATATTAATATTGTGATTTTGTATTCGATGGGTGCACCTTTTGTTTGGATTGATTATCGCGGTCGGCCATGGATGGGTTACGACCAGCCAGAAAAGGTAAACTGGTAGAATTCTATCTTGGGCATTGCCTCACGTGCCTTGTCATATTAATTATTATATGAGCCCATTACGACTTTGGTTTAGTATTGTACCTATATGGGACTCACTGGCTACCGACGTTACTAATTGTGTTAAAAGACCTCCATAGACTTCATGCTTAAAATGTGTTAAGGTGGATCAAAGTAAAGCCTTAATGCAATTTTAATATTTATTTTACTAATAGACATCACCTATTATAGCGTATACAATTATTAATAAATAGTTTAATGGATCCTTAGTTGATGGAAAATCCCGTAACATCTCTTGAGTTATTACATGCACGTTATACACTGGATAGGA
This sequence comes from Allium cepa, assembly GCA_030765085.1. Lineage (NCBI taxonomy): Eukaryota > Viridiplantae > Streptophyta > Magnoliopsida > Asparagales > Amaryllidaceae > Allium > Allium cepa. The sequence continues at coordinate 495,907,866 of CM060944.1, read as the reverse complement.
GATGTAAAACCCCATAAACATCTCCGAAGCCATGGCACTCATGTTGTTTGTGATATCGATTTGACTCCACATAAGAATATTTTAGTCCTGACTCGGTTGTTTTGTTTTTCATTGCACTCGGGTTAGTCCTGAGTATTTCAGTGCATTGAAGATTAATCTCTGTAGGACGAAGACCAAGATTTGGCATATTATTACAATTATTATTCCTTCATCTCTTATCTGCTGCATTATTTTTAACTATCCCCGCTGTATATATAACTCTGATAAATTGTAAAGGCCCGTATCTCCATAACCTTTGAGTCAACACTAAAACATACGTGTCCAACTCAAATTGAACAGATAAACGAATATTTAAGGGTGAAGAAATAAAAGATAGAATAAAACAGAAACAATAACATATAGAATCTCGCAATCGCAGCGGAACAAAATATAATATATAATAACAGATTTTTATACAAAAGAATCTACAGCTGTTAATATATGCACAATTATCAGAGTATAGCAGTCGACAAATCAATTTTGGACTGTTATAATAACTTGTCCTCTCCAATACTGAATATACAGTTTATCAAACAGTGGAATAACCAAGTACACAAAGACGTCTGGAATCCTCCAGCTCGTCTACTGAGCTCCATAGCATTCTAACCTGAATCTGTAATACTCGATCTGACCCAAGCATTATAAAAAATAACATCCGAGTCAGTCTGGAAAACCAGCTTGAGAAAACACACTCAATTTGAATTATTATTTTCAAAAATCCTTTTTAAAAACAAAGGTATCTCATAAGACCGCGTCACACATAAATACGGGTTTTTACCTTACGACAACCAAACATTTTATATCAATATCTTTTGATATTATAATAGTGTCCATAGAAAGTAAATCAGAAAGTAACTGAAATGCTTATATCTCACGTTTCAGCATAGTTGCTATACAATCAAAACCGCACAGGCTCATAGTGGATATTGGATTCCATACTATGACCAGGTAAGGAACTACCTTCGATGAGTACGTCTCTAGATCAATCACCCGGATTTGACAAGAACATTTTGCGCCCTGTCATACAGTACTGGCCTAGCACTTGACTACTAGTACTGAATATGTTACCAAGCTGGGTGTTCCCACTTTACTCAAGCGCTCGCTTTCCCATGCACACCCATTTCCATAATAATAATATATACAAGGGTCTCTAGAAAGGCGATAACATACCCTACTTTTGTGCGACCCACCTAGTCCTACTGCGTGCCGTATTTCAGTCATTTCCCAATTGATGGGCTTGAGGTTACGTTTTACCTTTTTGAATAGCAAATTCCGCTTGGAATGCTAACACTGCTTTCCAGGAAACAATGCAATGATAGAATTCGTCCATACAAGTTGTTCTGGGTTTGAACTAAACGAATCTCCTAAAAAATCACCGTCATCATTAGCCTCACGATATCACAATTCGTAATGCACAAATCGGATTGATGTGGTTTTTGGATAATTAAATCCAATTCCGGTCTCTTCGAAACGATCAACGAATTTGGCCAGATTTGATAGTCGGTTATTTAACTATCAAATAATGTCCATAAGCAGTCACTAGGCCCTATTTATAAATTTTCCAAAATATTTATTTCAAAATATCTAAACCAAGATATGTATTCAATCTCTTCCCGTATTCCAATATTTGGAAGCCAATTTCAAACTTATATCCATAACAGAATATATTTCAAATCATATCTTACTCCATCACTTATAAAAATATTTCCAGGTTCGATTTAAAAATCCATTACTTAGGAAAAATATTCTTATAGAATCATTTTGTAGTTAAATATTTCCAAACCCTTCTCTTCAATCCTTAAGAAAATATTAAGTATATTTTCCCAATCCTTTTAAATATCCATATTTAGGAAATGTTTATAAGTATTTTTCCTAAAATCATTTTATTTCCTATACTTAAGAAATATTCCATTTTTTTCTATTTCTTAAATCTTTTACAATTTATTTGTAAATCCCATAATTCACTTTACCGAATTCTGTAAGTTTTCAAGAATTTATTAATTAACTTCCTTTAACTCTTCAAAATCGATCACACTTTTCTATAATTCCAACTACCCGATTCTAACTTCCTTTCTTTGGCTTCTAATTCATTTTAAAGTTCTCAATTTTTGACATTCGGTAGTTTACTTAAGTTTCCAAATTCATTACAAGATTTCTCTAACAAAAATCATATCTGTTAAATAAACTCCATTTTCAAATTTTGAGAGAATTATAAATAAATTTCAATCATTCCAGAAACTCTATATATGTATATAATAAGTATTTTTTAACAATAATAATTTATTTTTTGAAACATGTTTAACTAATTATTTAAAATATCAAAACACTTTAAATAAAACATCGATAATTCATTGCCAACTCATTTTTAAATAAAACTAATCAATTTACAAGGCTGACTATAGAAATTAAAATTTTATTTCAATAAACATTAAATAGTTGAGTAACTAGTTTATCCAAAATATTTAAATCTAAATGATAGTTTTTAAACTACATAGTTTAATAAATAAAAATCCCATTTAAAAAAAATTAATTTATCGCCAAAATCTATTCTTTGTCAAAATTCAATATTGCGAATTTCAATTTATAAATCCCTTTCGATTCATATCCCATCGACTACGTTTCAATTCCACAACCATTTCCAAATTCCACAATAGAATTCGCTATTTCTTTCAAAACCGATTTCCACGTGTCATTATAAATCTACACTGTGAAATTTCTCATTTCAATTATCAACTGATCATTATCTCATTCTATTTATAAACATTGTTTATAAATTTATAAACCCATTCGGGTTCTACTTGTTCAAAATAAATAATCTTATTTATAAAAGTTCATTTATAAATCTATCATTTATAAATCCCATATTTTTCCAAAACTATTTTAAATATTTATTTCAAATTATTTTACGTATCTCAAAAGAATACAACCTTAAGTCCATTGTTAAAAATCCTTTATATAAATTATTATTTTAAATCTCCAATTAAAATATTTTACGAATGGTTAAGTACAACCCCACAACAAATCATCGTTTTATCCAAATCAATTTCTTTTAAACTAAATCCAAATTTTGACATAAATATTTTTATATTTCAAATTCTTTTTAATTCCTTCAAATTAAAAAAATAATATTTAGTTTATTTAAAATACCAAATCAAGGCCAGTACTACTGTAGCATCCAATAAATTAAACATATCATAATCCATAACAGGATATTCACACACATATACATCAATATTTATGAAACAATCAATATATTTTGAGGAATCCAGTTGAATCCCTCCAACTTGTTTTCCCTACATCCACAGATGTTAGATAACATAAAAATTTCAATCTTGCTTGGAGGCGGGATATCGCGCTAATATGGGGTCATCCGCTATTACGCGGGGCGCGTAGTGTCTCATCCGCTCCAATTGGCAGGAATATATCCAACTACTAATATATATATATATATATGTATAATATAACATTCAATAGATAATAATATATCAATTCAACGTATCATCCAATAATTTTTTTAATTATTATTAATTAGTTCTAGCAATCCAAAATGAGTGAGATTTACTCACCTTGATTTTTATTTACAGTCCATTCCAATTTTTCTTCTACCGCATAGATTTCCCCACCACAAATCCCACAGGACTGATGTCGTTCGATTGAACCTCGTATAAGCCAATTTCGAATTATATAAATTAATGATTTCAAATTTAATTATAATAAATAGACTTAATACTTAATTTAAACTAATTACCTGTTAATGAATTTAATAAACCTTCCTTCTCTATTATTAGAATTTACCTTAGCACGAACTATATACGAAAAATTAACATTTAAATTTATAAACTTGGTATAAAATTAAAATTATTAACTCAATGATAGTAAATGATAGTAATTAACTTAAATTATATAACTTACTCACGTTGATCACTGTGCACACGTTCGTGTATCATCCCTAACAGTCGAAAACAACCATACTAGATTCCACCTCCCTCACTCGATAAAACTTAGATACGAGCATGCCATCAACTCACTCCATGCCGGAGCTTCACCGCCATCACTGCCATGTCGAGACCGTGCCCCTCTCTTAAATCGCGATCTAGCACCGAACTTCCATGCTACAACGTCGCCTTTCCCATTTCAACGCCACACTCCACCGAACTCATCTTGCCCATGCCTTGCGAAGCCACAACTCGATACAATAAACCCAAAGCCTCTCATTTTCCAAATCGTTCGAAAACCATAACCCTAGCTACACGAACCAATATCGCGTTTGTGCTTCCCCCTCTACCAGCCGAGCTCACGATTTGCTGCCATTATATATATTTTTTATTTATTTTAATTTTGTTACTTTTGAACTTCGATTAAATTTTGATTTGAAGAGGAAGGGGGAAAATGTTCATGATTTAAACATAAAGGAGAAGGCTGCTGAGTACTGACCTAGACTTTAGGAACCCAAGCTACAAGTTTTTTTTCTCAAAATTTGTATGCTTCTTGAATTGATTTAAAAATTTAAAAGCTCAATTTATTTCTTTTCTTTTTCCTATATTGAAATGAAAAGGAGGGAAGATATGGAAGTCAATAGGGTAGGTTCGGTTATAGGGTGGCTAACGAGAAAATGAGGTCGACTGCAAGGAAAATGGGGTCAAGTCGAATAAAATATACTATTTAAAATTTCAAAATATCTGGCTGTAATTACAAAATCTAATCGAGACGTGCCGCATGGCGTTTCTAATGTTATAACTCAATTCCGAACTCACCGGACAAGTCTTGTGTCCCAATTCGATTGTATAGAGAAGATATCTTTTTAAATCAACTATTAAAATTAAATTAAATTAAATTATTTCTACGCGTTTCTAGATCACACGACCAAATGGTAAATCCAAATGCTGCGAAATTTAAAATCCGACAATAATACACTATTACGGATCTAATGGAACTAGTTTCGTTGATTTCTGAGACCGTGCCCCGTATCGCTGTTTTAACGTGTCCATTAAATTGACGATTTCAAAAAACAATTCACTTGAAATTTAAGCTTTAAAAACTTATTTACACAATTATAATTCCATAGAATTTATATCAACATTAGAAATCATTTCGATTTATATTAAACTACAATTAAATTATTTAAATGATTTTCAATTATTAATTCAACAATTTAAATTTATCCAATAACTCGCTATATTTGGAACTTAAGTTTTATTCCACTTATTTAATCGATAAAATTCATATTAAAATTCCATTTTCATTTCAAATTCAACACTTAAAATAAATTAAATGTTCAAAATCAAACGACTGAAATTTTTGGTCGTTACATTCCTCCCCGAAAGAATTTCATCCCCGAAATTGCTAAGGTAAGAAAAATGCTCCAACCCATTTCTTTTCAAACCCACTTAGTTAAAACTCTACATTTCACCTTTCTACGTTTCTAAACCTACATTCACTAACCAATTCCAAACATTTATCCAAAACCCTTTATTTCTCAGTTCAATTAAAAAATCAATTTCTAGTGAACAAAAGATTCCAAAAAATTTCAAAATTTTTCTAACACCCTAAATTTTCGAAAAATTTTAGTTGAGTTTCCCTGATGCGGAGAGCCTTTTGCAATATGAAAAAATTGATAAAAATATATACATCGACCCACACGGTCAAAAACACAATATGTATCAATATTTATTTTATTTTTGCTTTTAATGCGTAAGCGTACCTTATATTAGCATTATTAAGCAAGCGCGCTCAATTCATGTGCAATTTTCGCAACCAAATCTAGGCAAATGGTCTTCTTATACATATACTTACTTAAATCAACCCCATAAGTATCGAAAAAATATGAAGTTTAATAACATTTCATGAATTTAACTAGTTAAACACATTATTTCCATCACCAACATGTTATATCATTAATTTATCAAAAATCACAAGGTTCCATCGTTTAACCATTCGGTGCAAAGTTGTTTTGCATACCATTTATTCAGGTTTAAATTTATTCACATCAATACAATTGCATTCAATTTATATTTTTACCCAACAAATTCGTATTCTTTTCAAATTGATTCAAAATCAAATTTGTTCACTTTCTATTGTTTCTCAAAATTTTGTTTTCCTCTGTTTATGTCAAATGGCAAATTTTTCCATGTTATTTGGTGATATTCATTAATAAAATAACCACTTTAGCTTATAAACCATTTAATTAATTAATATTCCTCTTTCACCTTATTTATTACTTAGCAACCATTCCATCAAATTTGTTTTACAACTTAGGTTCATATTCATTTCATCTCAATCTAATTTCATTTAACTTTTTAAAGTTAAATTTTATTTCATTAATGCACTGCATTAATCCAATTCAAATCCTAATATACTTTATTGTAGAAATTTATTCTATTTAATTTAACTTAAGTTAAATCCAAAATCATAACACAATTTCACATTTTCTTTTCTTATCTGCATTATTTCTCAAATTATAAGATACAAACTTATTTTCAAAATTACTTTATTTATCTCGACTTAAATTCAATTCCATTTTGTGTTTCAAATTTTGATTTTTATTCCAGAAATCACTAAACTTAACTCGAGTTGAGTTAATCCAATTTAAAATTTATAACTTATAGTTATAAAATCATTTTACAACTCAATTTTTTTTTTATATTTACTTCAATTAGATTTTATTTCAAATCTAATCCAATTTTATTTAACTTAGCTTAAGTTAAATTCCAATTAATATAATCATTTTAACTTACTCAAGTTAAAATTCAATTCCAATTCCAACTTAATTCAGTATAACTTACCTTATGTTAAATTTTGAACCCACACAGTTCTCTTTTGCTAACTCGATTTATTTAACCCTACCCAAGTTAATTTTATTTCATATAGAAATTCACATTTCCCCATTTATAAATCCAAAAACTTACTTTCCTTCTGGATTCACAAACCATATAGTTGAGAATTTTTCGAATTCAAACACCCGGTTTCAATTTAAATCATTTTGAAATCAAATATATGGCTCTTTTTGGTTTTAACAAACTATTCTTTTAGAATTTTCAAAACCAATTTGGTTTTAACTAACACAAATTTCCTTCGGGATTCCCAAAATAACACTTGTTTTTCATAAAAAATTTACATATCAAATTATTACTGTAGCAATCCGTCATTTAGAAACTCAAAAATGAAAATTGATGATGTCGCTATCATCATTGGAATTATTTTCCAGTGGCTGAAGTGAGTTTAGTGCTATATCACTTCCAAAATCCATTTTTAAAATATTTTCTATTCAACAACAACTCATAATAATATTATCATTATTTATTTCAAAAATATTTCCAAACCAGCACCAATTTCATTTCCATGACACTTCTGGAAATATTTTCCAAACCTTCCGGGATTTAAATTTCTGAATTCTAGTTTTAATTCATTTTAATTATAATTTATTTGTATAATTCATACTTATACAATTTTCATTTGATTATATATAACCATTTTAAATTTTATAAATTTTTAGATTATAACATTATCAACTAAACACTCCAATATACTATAATAATTTTTGAAAATTATTTCCTTCGTATCAAAATATAATTTGGGTAAAATTATTTCATTTGCCCACTTTAAAACAATACTATATCGAATTGGTCTATCCAAGTGTTTACAAACCCTTATCGACACAGTTGTATGGACTGTGCCGACTAGAATTCATAAGCCACTCAATAAATCAACCAACACAATATAAAATAATTTATATTCACTAACAAATACGTGCTCATATCTATTAATACACTCATACTCATTCTACGATACCACTGACCCTATCACTAGTGAGTAATCCCCACCAAAGCCAAGGTTCTCGCTTAAGCTTCAGCTCTGATACTAAATGTAATGGACCGTATCTCCGTACCCTTTGATTCAACATAAATCACATGTATCCAACTCATACTGAACAGATATACGAATCTTTAGGGGTGAAGAAGGAAAAGATAGAAGAAAACCAAAACAACAACACACATAATCTCACAATCGCAGGGGAACATAATATAATATATATAATAACAGATTTTTATACAAAAGAATCTATAGCTATTAAAATACGCACAATCATCAGAGTTCAACAGTTAACAAATCAACTCTGTATTGTTACAATAACATGTCCTCTCCAATACTGAATATACAGTTTATCACACATAGAGGAGTAACCAAGTATGTGAATACGTCTGAAATCCTCCAGCTCGTCTCCTGAGATGTATAGCATTCTAACCTGAATCTATAATACTCGGTCTGACCCGAGCATTGTAATAAAATAACACCCGAGTCAGTTTGGAAAAACAACATGAGGAAACAAACTCAATTTGAATTATTATTTTCAAAAATCCTTTTGAAAAACAAAGATATCTCGTAAGGCCACATCACACATAAATACGACGTGTTTTTACTTTACGATAACCAAAACATTTTATATCAAAAGCTTCTGATATTATAATAGTGTTTATAGAAAGTAAATTAAAAAGTAGCTGAAATGCATGCATCTCCCGTTTCAGCATAGTTGGTATACAATCAATACCGTAGATGCTCGTAGTGGATATTGGGTTCCATACTATGACCAAATAAGGAACTACCTCCGATGAGTACATCTCTAGATTAATGCACCCGGGTCTGACAAGAACATATTGTACCGTACCACATAGGACCGGCCTAGCACTTGACTACTAATACCGACTATGTTACTACCCCGGGTGTTCTCACACTAATCAACCGCTCTCTTTCCTACGCACACCCATTTCCATAATTATAATATATCCGAGGTATTTAGAAAGGTGATAACACACCCTATTTGGGTGCGACCCACTTAGCCCTGCTGCATGCCCTGTTTTAGTCATTTACCGGTTGATGAGGCTTGAGGCTACATTTTACCTTTTTGAATAGAAAATTCTTCTTGGAATGCTAACATTGCCTACCAGGAAATAATGCAATGATAACATTCGTCCGTACAAGTTGTTTTGGGTCTGAACAAATCGAATCTCCTCAAAAATCACCGTTTTCATTAGCTTCGCAATATCACAATTCGTAACACAGAAATTTAATTGAAGTGGTTTTCGGATAATTAAATTTGATCCTGGTCTATTCGAATTGATCGACGAATTTGGTCAAATTTGATAGTCGGCCATTTAACTATCAAATAATATCCATAAGTAGTCAAGAGGCCCTATTTATAAATTTTCCAAAATAATTCAAAATATCATAACTAAGATATATATTCAATCTCTTCCCGTATTCCAATATTTGGAAGCCAATTTCAAACTTACATCCATTACAGGATGAATTTCAAACAATATCTTACTCCATCACTTAGTGAAATATTTCCAGATTTGATTTGAAAATCCATTACTTAGGAAAAATATTCTTATAGATTCATTTCGTAGTTAAATATTTCCAAACCCTTCACTTTGATCCTTAGGAAAATATTATAAGTATATTTTCCCAATCGTTTTAAAAATCCATACCTAGGAAATGTTTATAAGTATTTTTCCCAAAATCATTTTATTTCCTATACTTAGGAAATATTTCATTTTTTTTCTATTTCTCAAATCTTTTACAATTTATTTGTAAATTCCTTAACTCACTTATACCTAATTCTATATGTTTTCGAAAATTTATTAATTAACTTCCTTTAACTCTTCAAAATCGATTACACTTATTTATAATTACAGCTACCTTATTATGGCTTCCTTTCTATGACTTCTAATTCATTTCAAAGTTCTTAATTTTCAACATTCGGTAGTTTACTTAAGTTTTCAGAATTCATTACAAGATTTCTCTAACAAAAATCATATCCGTTAAATAAACCTCGTTTTCAAATCTTGATAGAATTTATAAATAAATTTCAATCATTTCAAAAACACCATATATGTATATAATAAATATTTTTTAAGAATAATAATTTATTTTTAAAACATGTTTCAATAATTATTTAAAATGTTAAAACACTTTAAATAAAACATTGATAATTCATTCCCAACTCATTTTTAAATAAAACTAATCAATTTACAAGAATGACTATAGAAATTAAAATTTTATTTCAAAAAATATTAAATATTTGAGTAACTTGTTTTTACAAAATATTTAAATCTAAATAATAGTTTTTAAACAACATAGTTTAATAAATAAAAATCCTTTTTAAAAAAATTAATTTCTCGATAAAATCTATTTTTTAAATTCAGTTTTAACTATTTCAATTTGTAAATCCCTCTCGATTCATATCCCATCGACTGCGTTTCAATTCCATAGCCATTTCCGAACTCCATAATAGAATTCACTATTGCTTTCAAAATCGATTACCGCGTCTTATTATAAATCTACACTATGAAATTTCTTGCTTCAATTTTCAATTGATAACCATCTCATTCTAATTATAAACATTGTTTCTAAATTTATAAACCCATTCGGGTCTCACTTGTTCAAAATAAATAATCTTATTTATAAAATTTCATTTATAAATCTATCACTTTATCAATCCCATATTTTTCCAAAACTATTTTTAATATTTATTTCAAGTTCTTTTGCGTATCTCAAAAGAATATCACCTTAAGTCCATTGTTAAAAATCCTTTATATAAATTATTATTTCAAATCTCCACTTAAATTATTTTACGAATAGTTAAGTACAACCCCACAACAAATCACCGTTTTATCCAAATAAATTTCTTTTAAAATAAATCCAAATTTCGATATAAATATTTTTATATTTCAAATTATTTTTAATTCCTTCAATTTAAAAAAAATAAAATATTTAGGGTATTTAAAATACCAAATCAAGGCCAGTACTTCTATAACATCCAATAAATCAAATATATCACAATCCATAACAGGATATTCACACAGCTCGTATATCAATATATATGAAACAATCAATATATTTTGAGGAATCCGGTTCGATCCCTCTAACCTTTTTTTCCTATCCATAGATGTTAAATAACATAAACATACCAATTCCGCTTCGAGATGGGATATCGCGGGAATATATGGTCATCCACTATTATGCGGGACGAATAGTGTCTCATTCGCTGTAACGACCCAGAATTTTAAGTAATTTAAATTTTAATATTTAATTAATTTTAAATATTAATAAGTGAATTTATAAGTCGAATAAATTTTTATTTGAATTTTTGGATTTAATTGGATAATTAAATCGATAATTTAATACGTTAAATTATGGAAATAATTGAAAAATTTAGTTAAATATGATTGAAAATGATTTGTAAAATTTTATTTTATCATGTTGGAGTTAGAAAGATATTTTATAACTTTTAAAATCGAATTAAAAGTTAATTTGTGAAAATGGAATATTTTAATATTAAAATCGACTAGTGAAAATAGCCAATTTTTGAACAGTCTCAGAATTGAACGAAACCAGTTCCATTGGATCCGTAATAGTTAGTTATTATCGGATTTCAATTTTCGTGTCAATCGGAGTTATCGTTTGAGCGTGGCAGCTCGAAACGCATCGAATTGTTTTTAATATTAATTTGACGAGTGAAAATAGCCATTTTTCAAAAGGTCTCGGATTTCGACGAAACCAGTTTCATCGGATCCGTAAAGTGATATTATTATAAGGTTTCAAATTTCAAGTCAATTGGATTTACCGTTTGTCCGTTACAAATTAAAACGCCTAGAAATCGGTTTAAATCGGTTTAATTTAAATCGATCGTTTATTGCCATAACTCGCACAGATGTCCGAATTAGCTTTCGAAACCTGTTCCATTGTGTCCGGAACGCGGGGTAAACCCTAGAAACGCTGGTTACGGCGCGTAAATCGGAGTTCGGAAATTCCGGGTGAATAGTGTCGTTTGAAATTCTATAAATAGACCAACATTTCACAATTTTAGAAAAAAGAATATCAAAACCCTAATATTTAACCTAGCCGCCACCTAACAAATGAAAGGCCAGATTTTTCCCACCTTCCTCCCTCAATTACTCCAAATCCGTCGACAATTAGCCTTAGGTTTCAACTAGAGAATGGAAGAGGACGATGAGATCTAGAGATCTATACGGAGATGATGGCGTGAAGTGGAGCAGAATGGTGTCAGGGAGGCCGCGTTCGTGGCCGTTCATCTTGCGTGCGCGAGTATCAAGGCTTGACCGAGCTTCATGGCCTTGGGGCCGAACATAGGGGAGGCTAGAGGCTTCGATTTGCAACTCCCTGATCGAAGTTTAGTCGAGTGATCGAGTTGCAATATTAAACCCTAAATCATGCTAATGGGTTCTTTGCTCACGTTGAAACCTGGAAGTTGCATTGGGAGAGAAAGAAACACGCGGCCCTGATGCATTCAGTTGGATCCAAAGGCCTGGATTGTTTAGGTTTAAAATTTAACTATAAGTTGTAAATTTATATTAATTTAAAATCGTGTAAACTTGTAAAATCAATATCTTTTTCATACGAGGTCGAAAACGCGCGAAACCAGTTGCGTTGGGATCGTATGGACGAGCACTACGCGATGGAGTTGGATTGGAGTCGTTTGGAGTTAGTGAGAATTTTGGGTAAAATTAAACGCACGTTTAATTTTATTCGAAATAAATCGCTAAAACGGAATTTAAAATCAAGGTGAGAACTTCTCACTCAATCGAATCAGTTTCGATTTTATTTTAAATAGTTAGATTTAAAATATTTGAATGCATGTTTGAATGTTGATTGATATCTATTGATTGTTAAAATAGACATTATGCGCCGTTAGTAAGCGGATGTTATTTATTAAAAACATATACCGCGAATATTTCATAAACAGTGAAATTGGTATTATATATAATAGCAATATATATATATATTGGCATATGTATATATTGGAGTTATTGATTTCCTGCATTTTTTTAGCGGATGAGACCCTATTGCGCCGTCTATTAAGCGGATAATATTTAAATCCCATATACCGCGATAATTTCGTACTGGAACGGAATTGGTATTGTGCTAACGTTTGTGGATGCAGGAAAACAGGTTGGAGGGATCCAACTGGATTCCTCAACAGTTTTTATTTGATTTCAGATATTTTGATATTTGATGGATTTTCATATTGATATATGATATCGTTGTAGTCGTGATTGACTATTTGGTGTGTAGCATCATTGGACCAAATTTTGGGATTTTAAAATGATTTTTAAAGTGATTTTTGAGAATATACTATATTTTGGAATTGATCCATTATAAATAAATAAAAGTTATAATTTTTAAAGTTATAAAAATTATGATTTTTAAGAAATATAGTTAAAAGCTGATTTTTTGAAAATAAGGAATTAATGACTTTATAAAATAGTTAAATTGGGATTTCTGAAATAATTGTGAAAAGTTTAAATATAGGATTTATAAAATTTGATTATTTTATAAATCAAAATGATGAAATTATAAAGGAGTTTAAAGACGTTTTTAAAATATTAATATGAATTGATTTATATAAGAGATTTATAAATAGATATTTATAAATTGAGATATTGAAATTATAAAACGAGTTTTTATAAGTGTTTGAATGAAGTGAAAATGAATTTCATTAAAGAATGAAATTTATAGAATTATAAACGGTGAAGTTATAAATGAAATTTATAAATAGTAAGAATTATAAATTTGTGAAGTTATTTGAAGAATAGATTTGGTTAAATAAATGAATCTTATAAGTTATAAGATTTATGGTTTGGAAAGTCTTTAGAGGAACGATTTTGTAAAATAATCGTTTTATAAGTATTTAACTTATAATATGAACTTTTAGTTTATAATTGAGTTATAAACTGGAATAGGTTAATAAAAGAATTTATAAAAAGGAAGTTTTTGTAAATAAATAGAAATGGAATTTATAAACGTTGTTTTATAAATTCGCAAATGACTTATCTTGACAAGAAAATTTGTTGAAACCTATAAATGGAGTTATATTCACATTTTTGAATAGTGAATAATCCTTTGAATTAAAATGAATAAAAGGATGAAATTGTTAATGAAGTATATTCACGTTTTTGAATAGTGAATAACACGTTAAAGAAATTGTTTTGGATTTTGATGTTTTAAATAGAATTAAAACGATCGAACAATGTTTTAAAATGTGTTGAGATTCGAAACCATAGATTTCAACATTTATTGTTGAAATAGACGTTTTCGAGAAATAGAAGGAGATGATGGACTATAACACTGTTGTTATAGTAAATGATTTCCGAAAGGAAATGTTTTGCATAGTATTGGGATTTATATATCTATTTTAATTTCGAATCCCTATACTAGTGATTTTGGGTTGTCGTAACGATGTTTTACGTAACATTCGTTTTGGCCCAAATAAATATGTTTAAGAGAATGATTTCCTTAATAGAATGAAATATATACTAAATTTCGATTTAAGTATATTGAATATTTTCCAAGGGTGAAAATAAATAAAATTTGTGAATTACTTATGAATAAATAAGTATGGAAATGTTTTTCCAATGTGAAATGAAACGTTTTGAGAATTTATCTTTTTGAAGATAAATTGAAATGAATTATTGAAATCATATGCATGGATATTTTGAAATGTAAATTCACTAAGGAATTTATAAAAGAAAGTGGGATTGGTTTAGAAAAATAAATATTGATTTATTTTTGAAGTATTGAAATTATATATCTTGTAAAGATATTTTGAAAAATAAATAATTTGGAAAATTATTTGGAATCTGGTGATGTTGTGCATATCCATTGATAGTTCAATAATCGACTATCAATATTTCCCTTTGAATGGGTAATTGATGTGATTTGTTTGAATGTGAATGCTACACTTATTTTTGAATAAGCGCTCACTATTCGGGTTAACCGGGAAAGGACCATGGGGTCGTATAACCCATTCCGAATATGTGATACGTCGTTATGAATTGCATTTGAAGATCGGTGTTGAAGACCCGGTATTTGCGAGAGCGATAGGATGACCTGTCGATTGTCTCTGCACTGAGTTGCAGGGGTATAGAGACTCCCTAAGTGATGGGAAATCCGATCAGGATTGTGAATATCCGGATTGCAAGGACTTCTTTGTAAGTGCCTTCGGTTTTGTTCGAGCCCGGAACAGACTTGTATGGATTGTATGTCTGACGTTACAAATTGAGATATAAAGCAGATTTCTTTCAAATATATTTCTGTTGGTGGCGGAGAATTTATTCTTTTAGCTTAACACCCTTCTCTGAGACGTACGAGCTCAGAGGTTATGTAGTTGAATGTTATCAGCGATATATTCCCAATTTGGTAATGTGACATGCTGAGTGTTGCTGTAAATGATCATTGTGTTGATTATTTGTGATAGGATCATTTATTTGATCGTCTACCCTGGTGATCATTTCTATGATCATTTGTTGACCCAAAGCATGACTTTTGTATAAAGTATGTTTTTGTGGACGTGACTTCGTCGAGCCTCACACCCCGGAAATGGTCAAAACAGGAAAGATGCGGCAAGGTTATGAGGGGTAGCTCCCTTTAGGGTATGTGCATTTCCTTCTGGATAGAGGTGGTATCATGGTATGGAGCCCAGATATTTAACCTATGTGGTTACTGTGAATTTATTACTTTGTGGTTCTTGGTTATCGGGATCCCGTGAGAAAGGTCGTTTACGATCGGGGAATGGCGTGCTCGTGTCAGTAGTTACCCAGTTAGGGGTAACCCGGCCTTGTGTTGGCAGAGTTCCGGTTTGGTTCTCCGGAATGTCCTTCCAGAGGCATTCTCATGTGGCAATGGGAAGTTCCTTGGCCTGATCATTTGTTGGAAATCCAAAGAAACAATACGAAACTTGTACGGTATTAGTTGTAGAACCTATCATTCACTTATAGTGTCGCAACACTGTTTGGATGGTAGCTATAGTAGGCATAGTTCGAAATGTCTATGTTGGCTAAGATTTATATCTTTATTTTCAAAATGAATTTTTCCCCTACACTATGCACTAGTAATAATATCAAATGTTATTTTAAATGCGTATCAAGCATCTTTGACTATCATAAGGAGAAATCTCCTCCGATTCTGCGTTTGCATGTGTGTGTGTGCGGGAGGCCTTATGGTAGTCTCATTTTTAAAAGCATTGCGAATTGAAATAAAAATATTCCTCTATTTTGATTTTTAAAGATAAATAAACTGTTTTGAGTTCTCACACCAGTCTTGCTAAGCTTTGGGCTATGTGATGGGGGGTTCTCGCTTCGCGGTTTGGTGGCGAACAGGAGACTCTTACTCCCACACATCCTCTTTTAGGGGGTTGGTTAGGTGTAACCTGAGACAGTCGAGAGGCTGGTCGTAAAAGCAAGGTCTGGGGTACCGGTGTAAGCCACGGTGGGGCTGGGATGGTTGAAAAGCCTACCGGTTGTGACCGCTACCTCCGGCACGTTACATTTGGTATCAGAGCATATGGTTAAGCGACAACCATGGTTCTGTTGGGTATTACTCATTAGAGATAGAGTCAGTAGTACTCTAGAATGAGTTTGAGTGTAATAATAGCTATGAGAGCGTATTTGATAGTGAATATATCAAATTGTTTTATATTGTGATGATTGGTTTATTGAATGGCATATGAACTTTCGTCAGCGTGGTCCGCAAGACTATGCCGAAGGGGTTTCTAAACACTTGAATAGAACAATTCGACACAATATTGTTTTAAAATTGGGTAAATGAAATAATTTTACCTTGAGTATATTTTGTATATGAAGAAATAATTTTTCAGAATTATTAAAGTGTATATAAGTGGATTGTTTAGTTGTTTGAATAATCTAAATAAAAGAATAATTGTATAAGTAAAATGAATTATAAAGAATTGAATTATAATTAATGTGATTTACAATTGTGAAATAAAACTTATATATGTAAGAAGTGAAACTAATGAATATATTTATGAATATGAGTTGTAAATATAAAAATGAATTTAAGTTATGTGAAAACAAGTGATGTTTGTAAATGGAATATAACTTAAGAGATGTTGAATAAAAATTGATTTTTGTATCGAAGTAAATAATCAAATGGATTAAATAAATGTGAACTTAAGTTATGTGAATGAAATTCAACTTTTATAATTGAATTGAATGAATCAATTGAATATAATTGCTTTATTGCAGTTGCTATGTTGGCATATATAGTTATTATGTTACTATATGTTGTATATTGAGATTATTGTCTATATGCATGATTCTCATGTTGTTTGTTGAGTGATTAGTAGGTGCGGATCGCGTTTGCTTCGCATTTGGAGCTCGCTTTCGCGCTATATTAGCCGTATATGCTTGCTAATAAAAATATAAGGTACATATCTCGGATTACATACCGTACTTTTATACTTTTTCCCTGCGGGATGCCTCATTACTTGATGAGATGTATATTTGTGATATATATACTCTCATTTTTTTTTCGGATCGAGCCGCGCAAAGGAGACTATGGCGAATTTTTCCGAAAATTTAAGGCGTTAGAAAATTTTTGAAAAAATTGGAAAATTTTGAAAACTTAAACTTTGATTTTGGAATTGAAAGTTAAATGATATAGTTTGGTTTTGAAAAAGATAACTAAGTATGATTTTGAAAACTTAGTAAATATTTGCAAGAAGTTTAACTATGAATTTTGGGAAAATTAATAGATTCTGTAATTTTTCTTACTTGTAATTTCGAGGACGAAATTCTTTTAAGGGGGGAAGATTGTAACGACCCAGAATTTTAAGTAATTTAAATTTGAATATTTAATTAATTTTAAATATTAATAAGTGAATTTATAAGTCGAATAAAATTTTATTTGAATTTTTGGATTTAATTGGATAATTAAATCGATAATTTAATACGTTAAATTATGGAAATAATTGAAAATTTGAGTTAAATATGATTGAAAATGATTTGTAAAATTTTATTTTATCATGTTGGAGTTAGAAAGATATTTTAGAACTTTTAAAATCGAATTAAAAGTTAATTTGTGAAAATTGAATATTTTAATATTAAAATCGACTAGTGAAAATAGCCAATTTTTGAACAGTCTCAGAATTGAACGAAACCAGTTCCATTGGATCCGTAATAGTTAGTTATTACCGGAATTCAATTTTCGTGTCAATCGGAGTTATCGTTTGAGCGTGGCAGCTCGAAACGCATCGAATTGTTTTTAATATTAATTTGACGAGTGAAAATAGCCATTTTTCAAAAGGTCTCGGATTTCGATGAAACCAGTTTCATCGGATCCGTAATGTGATATTATTGTAAGGTTTCAAATTTCAAGTCAATTGGATTTACCGTTTGTCCGTTACAAATTAAAACGCCTAGAAATCGGTTTAAATCGGTTTAATTTAAATCGATCGTTTATTGCCATATCTCGCATAGATGTCCGAATTAGCTTTCGAAACCTGTTCCATTGTGTCCGGAACGCGGGGTAAACCCTAGAAACGCTGGTTACGGCGCGTAAATCGGAGTTCGGATATTCCGGGTGAATAGTGTCGTTTGAAATTCTATAAATAGACCAACATTTCACAATTTTAGAAAAAATATATCAAAACCCTAATATTTAACCTAGCCGCCACCTAACAAATGAAAGGCCAGATTTTTCCCCCCTTCCTCCCTCAATTACTCCAAATCCGTCGACAATTAGCCTTAGCTTTCAACTAGAGAATGGAAGAGGACGATGAGATCTAGAGATCTATACGGAGATGATGGCGTGAAGTGGAGCAGAATGGTGTCAGGGAGGCCGCGTTCGTGGCCGTTCGTCTTGCGTGCGCGAGTATCAAGGCTTGACCGAGCTTCATGGCCTTGGGGCCGAACATAGGGGAGGCTAGAGGCTTCGATTTGCAACTCCCTGATCGAAGTTTAGTCGAGTGATCGAGTTGCAATATTAAACCCTAAATCATGCTAATGGGTTCTTTGATCACGTTGAAACCAGGAAGTTGCGTTGGGAGAGAAAGCAACACGCGGCCCTGATGCATTCAGTTGGATCCAAAGGCCTGGATTGTTTAGGTTTAAAATTTAATTATAAGTTGTAAATTTATATTAGTTTAAAATCGTGTAAACTTGTAAAATCAATATCTTTTTCATACGAGGTCGAAAACGCACGAAACCAGTTGCGTTGGGATCGTATGGACGAGCACTACGCGATGGAGTTGGATTGGAGTCGTTTGGAGTTAGTGAGAATTTTGGGTAAAATTAAACGCACGTTTAATTTTATTCAAAATAAATCGCTAAAACGGAATTTAAAATCAAGGTGAGAACTTCTCACTCAATCGAATCAGTTTCGATTTTATTTTAAATAGTTAGATTTAAAATATTTGAATGCATATTTGAATGTTGATTGATATCTATTGATTGTTAAAATAGACATTATGCGCCGTTAGTAAGCGGATGTTATTTATTAAAAACATATACCGCGAATATTTCATAAACAGTGAAATTGGTATTATATATAATAGCAATATATATATATTGGCATATGTATATATTGGAGTTATTGATTTCCTGCATTTTTTTAGCGGATGGGACCCTATTGCGCCGTCTATTAAGCGGATAATATTTAAATCCCATATACCGCGATAATTTCGTACTGGAACGGAATTGGTATTGTGCTAATGTTTATGGATGCAGGAAAACAGGTTGGAGGGATCCAACTGGATTCCTCAACAGTTTTTATTTGATTTCAGATATTTTGATATTTGATGGATTTTCATATTGATATATGATATCGTTGTAGTCGTGATTGACTATTTGGTGTGTAGCATCATTGGACCAAATTTTGGGATTTTAAAATGATTTTTAAAGTGATTTTTGAGAATATACTATATTTTGGAATTGATCCATTATAAATAAATAAACGTTATAATTTTTAAAGTTATAAAAATTATGATTTTTAAGAAATATAGTTAAAAGCTGATTTTTTGAAAATAAGGAATTAATGACTTTATAAAATAGTTAAATTGGGATTTCTGAAATAATTGTGAAAAGTTTAAATATAGGATTTATAAATTTTGATTATTTTATAAATAAAAATGATGAAATTATAAAGGAGTTTAAAGACGTTTTTAAAATATTGATATGAATTGATTTATATAAGAGATTTATAAATGGATATTTATAAATTGAGATATTGAAATTATAAAACGAGTTTTTATAAGTGTTTGAATGAAGTGAAAATGAATTTCATTAAAGAATGAAATTTATAGAATTATAAACGGTGAAGTTATAAATGAAATTTATAAATAGTAAGAATTATAAATTTGTGAAGTTATTCGAAGAATAGATTTGGTTAAATAAATGAATCTTATAAGTTATAAGATTTATGGTTTGGAAAGTCTTTAGAGGAACGATTTTGTAAAATAATCGTTTTATAAGTATTTAACTTATAATATGAACTTTTAGTTTATAATTGAGTTATAAACTGGAATAGGTTAATAAAAGAATTTATAAAAAGGAAGTTTTTATAAATAAATAGAAATGGAATTTATAAACGTTGTTTTATAAATTCGCAAATGACTTATCTTGACAAGAAAATTTGTTGAAACCTATAAATGGAGTTATATTCACATTTTTGAATAGTGAATAATCCTTTGAATTAAAATGAATAAAAGGATGAAATTGTTAATGAAGTATATTCACGTTTTTGAATAGTGAATAACACGTTAAAGAAATTGTTTTGGATTTTGATGTTTTAAATAGAATTAAAACGATTGAACAATGTTTTAAAATGTGTTGAGATTCGAAACCATAGATTTCAACATTTATTGTTGAAATAGACGTTTTCGAGAAATAGAAGGAGATGATGGACTATAACACTGTTGTTATAGTAAATGATTTCCGAAAGGAAATGTTTTGCATAGTATTGGGATTTATATATCTATTTTAATTTCGAATCCCTATACTAGTGATTTTGGGTTGTCGTAACGATGTTTTACGTAACATTCGTTTTGGCCCAAATAAATATGTTTAAGAGAATGATTTCCTTAATAGAATGAAATATATACTAAATTTCGATTTAAGTATATTGAATATTTTCCAAGGGTGAAAATAAATAAAATTTGTGAATTACTTATGAATAAATAAGTATGGAAATGTTTTTCCAATGTGAAATGAAACGTTTTGAGAATTTATCTTTTTGAAGATAAATTGAAATGAATTATTGAAATCATATGCATGGATATTTTGAAATGTAAATTCACTAAGGAATTTATAAAAGAAAGTGGGATTGGTTTAGAAAAATAAATATTGATTTATTTTTGAAGTATTGAAATTATATATCTTGTAAAGATATTTTGGAAAATAAATAATTTGGAAAATTATTTGGAATCTGGTGATGTTGTGCATATCCATTGATAGTTCAATAATCGACTATCAATATTTCCCTTTGAATGGGTAATTGATGTGATTTGTTTGAATGTGAATGCTACACTTATTTTTGAATAAGCGCTCACTATTCGGGTTAACCGGGAAAGGACCATGGGGTCGTATAACCCATTCCGAATATGTGATACGTCGTTATGAATTGCATTTGAAGATCGGTGTTGAAGACCCGGTATTTGCGAGAGCGATAGGATGACCTGTCGATTGTCTCTGCACTGAGTTGCAGCGGTATAGAGACTCCCTAAGTGATGGGAAATCCGATCAGGATTGTGAATATCCGGATTGCAAGGACTTCTTTGTAAGTGCCTTCGGTTTTGTTCGAGCCCGAAACAGACTTGTATGGATTGTATGTCTGACGTTACAAATTGAGATATAAAGCAGATTTCTTTCAAATATATTTCTGTTGGTGGCAGAGAATTTATTCTTTTAGCTTAACACCCTTCTCTGAGACGTACGAGCTCAGAGGTTATGTAGTTGAATGTTATCAGCGATATATTCCCAATTTGGTAATGTGACATGCTGAGTGTTGCTGTAAATGATCATTGTGTTGATTATTTGTGATAGGATCATTTATTTGATCGTCTATCCTGGTGATCATTTCTATGATCATTTGTTGACCCAAAGCATGGCTTTTGTATAAAGTATGTTTTTGTGGACGTGACTTCGTCGAGCCTCACACCCCGGAAATGGTCAAAACAGGAAAGATGCGGCAAGGTTATGAGGGGTAGCTCCCTTTAGGGTATGTGCATTTCCTTCTGGATAGAGGTGGTATCATGGTATGGAGCCCAGATATTTAACCTATGTGGTTACTGTGAATTTATTACTTTGTGGTTGTTGGTTATCGGGATCCCGTGAGAAAGGTCGTTTACGATCGGGAAATGGCGTGCTCGTGTCAGTAGTTACCCAGTTAGGGGTAACCCGGCCTTGTGTTGGCAGAGTTCCGGTTTGGTTCTCGGGAATGTCCTTCCAGAGGCATTCTCATGTGGCAATGGGAAGTTCCTTGGCCTGATCATTTGTTGGAAATCCAAAGAAACAATACGAAACTTGTACGGTATTAGTTGTAGAACCTATCATTCACTTATGGTGTCGCAACACTGTTTGGATGGTAGCTATAGTAGGCATAGTTCGAAATGTCTATGTTGGCTAAGATTTATATCTTTATTTTCAAAATGAATTTTTCCCCTACACTATGCACTAGTAATAATATCAAATGTTATTTTAAATGCGTATCAAGCATCTTTGACTATCATAAGGAGAAATCTCCTCCGATTCTGCGTTTGCATGTGTGTGTGTGCGGGAGGCCTTATGGTAGTCTCATTTTTAAAAGCATTGCGAATTGAAATAAAAATATTCCTCTATTTTGATTTTTAAAGATAAATAAACTGTTTTGAGTTCTCACACCAGTCACATGACTGACTCGGAGTTTATTGTTTTCCTTCCTAAACTCTGGGTGCCCACCAATTTCCAC
Organism: Allium cepa; assembly: GCA_030765085.1. Lineage (NCBI taxonomy): Eukaryota > Viridiplantae > Streptophyta > Magnoliopsida > Asparagales > Amaryllidaceae > Allium > Allium cepa. The sequence continues at coordinate 495,885,069 of CM060944.1, read as the reverse complement.
ACGGGCAGTCAAGAGTTAAGGTTTATCAGGATATTCTGGATATTCTGGAATTGCTGGAGGCAAGATGGATGGCATGGCGTATTACTACTATATAGTATTTCTTTTTCCGCTGCACTGTTTGATGTTGTATACTCTGATGATATGATGTAATGAAATGAAATGTATAAAATGTAATAACTGATATAGCTCTTTGTTTAAAGATTATTCATTTATTATTATATGTTGTTCCGCTGCGAATTGTGAGATTCTGTTGTTGTTCAGTTGTTTTCCGTTCTATGTTCTCTATTCTACTGTTCCTCTATTTTAAAGATTTCTATTTTCTGTTCTCTTTTCCCTCTATCTTTTCTACCTTATCTATTATCTTCTTTTCTTCTACCTTTTTCTCTCTTTTTCTTTTCTTAAATTCTTTTTAAAAAAACCCTAACTATTCGGTTTTTCGGCAACGAAAAATCGACATGTTACATTCGCTCTAATTGGTGGGAATATATCCAACCACTAATATATATAATGTAACATTCAACAGATAATAATATATCAATTCAACCAATCATCCAATAATAAAATTTAACTATTATAAATTAATTCCAGCAATCAAAAATGAGTGAGATTTACTCACCTTGATTTTTATTTGCAATCCATTCCAATCTTTATTCTATTGTGTAGATTTCCCAACCATAAATCCCTCACGACTGATGCTGCTCGATTGAGCCTCGTATAAGCCAATTTCGAATTATATACATTAACAATTTCAAATTTAACTATAATAAATCAACTAAGTACTTAATTTAAACTAATTACCTATCAATGAATTTAATAAAACTTTTTTCTCTAATATTAGAATTTACCTCAGCATGAACCATATACGAAAAATTAACATTTGAATTTATAAACTTGGTATAAAAATAAAATCATTAACTCAATGACAGTAATTAACTTAAATTATATAACTTACTCGCATTGATCACCCTGCATACGTTCGTGTATCATCCCCAATAGTCGAAATCAACCATCCTAGATTCCTCCTTCCTCACTCGATAAAACATAGATACAAGCATGCCATCAACTTGCTCCATGCTAGAGCTTCACCACCATCACTGCCATGTCGAGACCGCGCCCCTCCCTCAAATCGAGATCTGGCACCGAACTTCTATGCTACAATGTCACCCTTCCCATTTCTACGTTGCATTCCACCAAACTCTACTTTCCTAAGCCATCTGACGCTGCAACTCGATGCAATAAACCCCAAAGCGTTTCATTTCCCAAATCGTCCGAAAAACATAACCCTAGCTCCGCGATCCAATATCGCGCGTGTGCTTCCTCCTCTACCAACCGAGCTTATGATTTGCTGCCATTATATATATATATATATATATATATATATATATATATATATATATATTTGAACTTTAATTAAATTTTGATTTGAAGAGGGAGGGGGAAAACGTTTGTGATTTAAATATAAAGGAGAAAGCAGCTCGAGTACTGACCTAGACTTTAGGAACCCAAGCTATAATTTCTTTCTCAAAATTTGTATGCTTCTTGAATTGATTTAAAAATTTAAAAGCTAGCTTTATTTCTTTTCTTTTTCCTGTATTTGAAATGAAAACGGGGGAAAAGATATGGAAATCAATAGGGTAGGTATGGCTGTAGGGTGGCTAACGAGAAAATGAGGTCGATTGAAAGGAAATAAGTGGTGAAATCAAATAAAATATACTATTTAACATTTCAAAATATTTGACTGTAATTACAAACATCAATTGAGATGTGCCGCTTGGCATTCATAATGTTATAGCACTATTCCGAATGCAATGGAACAAGTCTCGAGTCCCAATTCGATTGTATAGAGAAGATAGCTTTTTAAATTGTCTGTTAAATTAAATTAAATTATTGCTATGCGTTTCCAGATCGCACGACCGAACGGTAAATCCAAACGCTACGAAATCTGAAATCCTATAATAATACACTATTACAGATCCAATGGAACTAGTTTCGTCGAATTCTGAGACTGTGCCCCGGATAGCTATTTTAACGCGTCAATTAAATCGACGATTTCAAAAATTTACCAATTCACTTGAAATTCCAATTTTAAAAACTTATTTACCCAATTATAATTCCAATAGAATTTATATCAACATTAGAAATCGTTTCGATTTATATTCAACCCCAATTCAATTATTCAAAAGATTTTCAATTATTAATTTAGCAATTTAAATTTATCCAATAACTCGCTATATTTGAAACTTAATTTTTATTCCACTTATTTAATCGATAAAATTCATATTAAAATTCCATGTTCATTTCAAATACAACATTTAAAATAAATTAAATGTACAAAATCAAACGACTAAAATTTTGAGTCTTTACATAAATTTTGCATAGATTATAATCAAATATTTAGCAAACAATTTCATGAACTATTTATTTGAGTATTATATTTTGTCATTCTGTCGAGGGATTCTATTTTTGTTTTCTTCTTCTTTTCTTATTTTTATTAATTAACCTCCTTGATTATCTATGTTTCGGATTGCTTAAGTTGTACATGTGTGGATTATTATCGATTTAAACCTTCCAAAATGTGGATCATCACAGTTGCTATCAGAGCGAGATTTAGCGATAACCTTGGCTTTGTGGGGTTTGACCCATTAGAGATAGGATAGTATTACCCTAAAATGAGCCTGTTTGAGTATATATATGAGAGAGCGTACTTGTTAGTGATATAAAATATTTTATATTGTGTTTACTTATCCATTGAGTTGTTTATGAATTCTGGTCGGTGCGTGGGACACCATCTTATCGATAGGGAATTCAAAATATTTAAACGAGACAAGTCGACATAATATTGTTTTGAAATAGGGTAAATGAAATAATTTTACATAAATTATTATATATATATATATAAAATGAATTTTTTAATGAAATTGTTGTGAGGAGATGATAATATTTAACTGTCATCGATTATTGGTTGAATTAAAATTAAATGAATACTTAATGAATTTTATTTTACGAGCGTTTGATAGTTATATTGAATTGAAATCTAATTATAATAAAAATTGTTTGGAATAACAAAGAAGAAAATTAATGAAATATTTTCATAGTAAAGAAATGGAATAGTATAAGCTATATTATAAGTAGAGGTATTAAAAAATTGAGAATTTTAGAATTTAAAACTCTTTTTTTCTTCTTCAAAATTTGTTTTCATAGACTTCAAAATTAATATTAATATTATTTGAAAGAGTTTGGACTAGAAAAATATTTTCAAAATATTTTTGAAGAAAGTTAAAGCATTAAACTCGCTTTAGTCATTGGAAAATAATTCTAGGGATGACCGCAACATCGTCAGTATTCATTTTCGAGTTTCTGGGTGAAAATTTCTATCAAAAGGAATTTATTTCTGATTAAAATGAGTTTTAATTAGGAAAAATATTCTAAGTATGACTTAGAAATATATGGAAATAGTTTTCAACTTTAAATTTAGAAGGAGGGTATAAAAAAATATGTTTATAACTTATGAATCTAAATAGGAAAGTAAAATTAGAATTTAAAACTATTGAATATTTTTGGTTAAGCAAACAAAAGCAATTTGAATTTGAGAAATGAAATAAAATAAATAACTTAAGAAATATTAATTAAAATTTAGTTAGTGAAATGAAATAAATAAAATATAGTTTAACTCAAATCCAATAACCAACTCAAATATACTTTTCTCCAATTCAATTTCTTTAAAATAACTCCAATTCCAATATATATTTTACTATCAAATTCCCTTCAATTCCATACATTTTAAAATATACATTTATAGTATTTAAATTATCTAATTTCAGGCCATTGCTACAATAGCATCCAATCATTCCAAATCACTACAAAAACCTGTAACAGATTATTCTACACGAACCATATATCAATATATATGAAAAATAAACAATATATTTGAGGAATCTAGCTGGATTCCTCCAACTTGTTTCCATGCATCCACAGATGTTAAAATGACATATAATAAATACCAATCCCACTTCGAGGGAGATATCACTTATATAGGGTCATTCGCTATTATGGAGGACGTATAGACTCTCATCCACTATAATGTGCGAGAATATCACTCTAGATACTAATATATAAACTACTATTTATATATATCATTCATGAGATAATAATTTCTAAATACAACCAAGTAACCAATAATTAATTTTAACTATTTAAAATTAAATCGAAATCTGAATGAGTGAGAATTTTTCTTACCTTGATCGTCCAAAATTGTTAATCGTTCCAACTCCCATTTTTTCAATTGCGTAATATTTTCCACCACTGATCAATCGTGACTCGCTTCCATGATTTTTTTAAACCTCGTATGAATACATTACAACACTTATAAGATTTTCAATTCCATAAAAAATTAATTAATTTTTTTCTAAACACCATAAGTCAACAATTTGCTATTATTATTATTTTCCATTCGAGTAATTAAAATAAAATTAGCTTAAATTTTTTTAAATCAGAGACCGATTTACTCACTATATCTCCGAACACAACACACCCAGGTCACCAGCTACCCCGACCTCAACCACTCTCGCCGCCGCCTGGAGTTGCTCGGACCCCACTACCTTGCGCTGCCATAGCCTAACCACGACCGAACCCAATAACCCATACGCGAATTCCTTCATCGTCTCGACATCATTGCTGTCCTTCACCAAACCATGCTACGTCGCCCGCGCAAGTGTCACAAGCGTCACGACTGCGCCATCCCCTTGCACGTCGCTCCAACTTCGATCACCGCCCTCCCTAGACTCGCCTCCATCCATACTTGCAACCGCGAACACTTCTTTTTTTCTTCAATCGAATGAATTTTATTCTCTTTGAGTGAAAGAGCAGGATACTAGATTTTGATTTGAATTGGGAGAAGCTGGATATGAAGATGAATACATGAATTTTTTTCTTTTATTTTTATTTTGAACGAGTCCGTTAAGCTCTTTTTTTTAAAAAAACTCTCAACTGCATTTTTAAATCCATAAAGCTAAAGAGGGACCGTGTTTTTCTTGACAAGGTAAGTTCAAATCATAAGCTAGGGTGACTAATATGAAAGAAGACATAGGTGCAAAGAAAAGTTCATTTAACAATATTTTAATCAACTCCCAAAATGTCTCGATTTATGCGACTCAAATGTTTGAAATCCTATCAAGGTGTGCCGCTAGGCTTTTATAATGTTATACCCCTATTTCGAATGCAATAGCAAAGGTTTCGAGTCCTAATTCGATCGTATGGAGAAGATAGCTTTTTGGACCAAATTATTATATGGGGCATTTCAACAGAAGGACAAACTTTGCAGTCCAATTAGTTCTAGTACACACATTCAAGGAAATTACTTTCAAGGCCAAAGTTAGCAGAATAATTACTTTTAAGGACAAATTCAGCAGTCTAATTACTTTCAAGGACATAATTTCATAGGTTTTTAGGCCCTAGAAACTAATTATTTTGTGTTTTGTTCTTGAAAGTAATTATTTCTGTTGTGTGTCCTAGAAACAAATTCCACTTGCTGAAGAGGCCCTTGTAGCTAATTTCCACTTATTATATTAGGTTTTCGATATAATTTTCAGCGCATTTTAAATTCCTTATGGCCAATTGACAACTATAAACGCTACAAAATTTAAAATCCGATAATAATACACTATTAAGGATCCAATGGAACTAGTTTTGTCGAATTCTGAGACTGTGCCTTGGAAGGCTATTTTTAAAAGTCAACATAAACAAGTTACTTTAAAATTGAACAGATCACTTTTAAATTCAATTAACTTTTTTCCTGATTGTTATTAATTTAAATTTTATAAGCCTTCAAATTATTCTTATCGATCTTAAAACTTAGGATACAATAATTTAACCAATATTCCATTATAACATTCAATAATTAAATTATCCAATAAATCGCTATTCTTAAATTTTGAATTTTTTTATAAATAAAAACCAAACTTTCAAATTTAGAAATCAATTTATAATTCAAATTCAATATTTAAAACCATTTAAATACTCAAATCAAACGTCGAATAATTCGGGTCGTTGCATTTTTTTCCGACCGTGTGGGTCGATGTTTATATATATTTATCTCTCTTGTCATATTGCAAAAGGTCCCTGTACAAAATAGGCTCTGCCAAAAAAATTTGAAAATTTAGGGTGTCAGAAAATTTTTGAAAATTTTCGTTAACTGAGAAGTTGATGTTCAACTTTGAATTGAAATAAGAGATTTTGGATTAGAAATGGAAACTAATTGTTTGGGTTGAAACTAAAAGACTAGAAAGGTGAAATATCAAAATTTCACCAAGTGGGTTTTGGACAAGTTAGTCAGTACGGAGCATTTTCCTGCCTTAGCAATTTCGGGGTTGAAATTTTTTAAGGGTGGAGGAATGTAACGACCCCGATATTGGTCGTTTGATTTTGAATATATAAGTGGCTTTAAATATTTAATTTGGAATATAAATTGATTTTTTGATATGAATATTCTAAATGAAAATATTAAAATAAATTTAGAGTTCCAAGTATAGCAATTTAACTAATAAATTTAATTGTTGAGTTAATAATTAAAAATCGTTTAAATAATTGAATTGGAGTTGAATATGAAGCTGAAATGATTTTTAATGTCGATATAAATTCTATATGAATTAGAAATTAGTTAGTAAGATTTTAAAATTGAAATTTTAAGCAATTTCGTAAATTTTGGAAATCGTCGATTTAATCGACGTGTTAAAATAGCGTTCAGAGGCATAGTCTCGAATTTGACGAAACTAGTTCCATTGGACCTGTAATAATGTATTATTATTGGATTTCTAATTTCGTAGCATTTGGGGTTACGTTTGGTCATATGGGATATAAATGCATTGAAATTAATATCGAAAATTCAATTTAATAATTTGGTCCAAAAAGCTATCTTCCCCATACGATCGAATTGAGACTCGAAACCTTTTCCATTGCATTCGAGATATGGGTATATCATTATAAACGCCTAGTAGCACGCCTCAATAGGAGGTCGAGATTTCTTGATATGTGACTCGAAATATTTTAGATATAAAATAAATAATATATATAAAAATAAATTTTGTCGTCCTAGACAAGCCACTGTACCATCTCAAAACGCCTTATTCCCCCAGTATAACTCGCGTACCCTTCTTTGTAACCCATGTTCTTTCCCTTCTTTTACTCGAGAACGAAATCAATTCGTTCATAAAAAATTCGAAATATATATATATCTCGATCGAATCATATAGCTATCCGCTTGGGTAATGGTCGCGGCTCAACGACGAGGGAGGCGAAGCACGTTGGAGCGTAGGAAGGCTTATGGCTTGGCTCGAATTTTTTGATGGCAACTCCCGTGTGGTCGATGGGTGGGGGAGGCGATTTGTGGCCGTCGAGCGATAGGGTTTGGTCGTGCGATTTTGGAGGCGACGACAACGTAGGAGTGGCCAGAGGCGAATGCGCACAGATGCGAGGGGGATCGCTGAAGCAGGAGGCGATTCTAGAGGTGATGATGCGTGATGGCTGGGATGTTGCTTTGGCAGAGGGTAGTTCGTTGGAATTCGTCTCAGTGAGGAAGGAGTTTTATGCTAAGCCGGGTAAATTTAAATTTTAATACTATAATTTAATTTAAGTTAATTTAGTTAAGTTTCATCAATGTTAATAAAATCGTGATTCTTTTTTTTACATGGTCAAAAAAATTGTAGAATTGGTCACGTTTGGTTCGTAATGACATAGGCTACGCAGTGGAATAAATTTGAATTTGGAACGATTAGCAATTCAGAAAATCAAGGTGAGAATTTCTAACTCATTTGGATTGCCATAGTTTAAATTTAAAATGTTGAAAATTTAAAGTATCGTTTGGTTGAATGATTTGATAACTTTAACTATCTGTTTGATGATTATATAATATATAATAGTACATATATTAGTAGTTGAAGTGATATTCCCGCAAATTATAGCGGATGAGACCCAATGCGCCCCGCATAACAGCGGATGACCCTATATATCGCGATATCCCCCTCGAAGTGGGATTGATATTTTTATTATTGTCTAATATCAATGATGCAATGAAATGGGTTGGAGGGATCCAACTGGATTCCCCAAAATTTCATTGATTGTTTTTCATATATAATCTGTTATGGATTATTGTTGTGATGTGAATTATTGAATGTTATGGTGGCACTGGCCTGAATTTTGGTATTTCGAATACCATAAATGCTATTTTTAAATTTGAAGGAATTTTGAATGTAAAAATATTTTTATCAAAATTTGGATTATTTTTAAGAAATTGATTTGGATAAAAACAATAATTGATTTTGGTGTAATTAACTATCCATAAAAATAATTTAAATAGAGATTTAAAATAATTTATATAAAGAATTTTTAAATGGCGGATATTTAAACGATATTTTTTTGGAAATATGGAAGAAGTTGAAATCAATATTAAAAATAAAAATATAAGGTTTATAAGAGAATGGACTTATGAAATGAAATTTTATAAATAAGATATTTTTTATAAAAAGGGTGAAATTCGAAGAAGTTATAAAAATTTATAAACGATGTTTATAAATTAAGGAATTTGATATTAGATAAATTTGGAATATAAATTTACAGGAAGAATTTCTATTTGAATATGGGCATAAGATGAGAGAAAAATTGTAGATACCATTTTCGAAGTAAAAATGGTTAAGGAGACCGAAATGGAAGTGATGTGATGGAAATCGAGAGGGATTTATAAATTGAAATTTGGTTATTGAGATTCTAAAATATTATTTTATTAATAAGTTAATTTTTTATTTTAAAAGGAAATTTTATTTATTAAACTGTGTAATTTAAGTTAGTTAGTATTGAAATACTTTAGAAGTGAATTTTTTTCAAATACTTAATATTTATTTTAATAAATCCTAAATTTTTAAACCTGCTTTATAAAGTGATGTTATAAAAAGGTGCTTTCAATATTTTAGATAATTATTTGAACATGTCTTAAAAATAAATTATTATTATTCTTTTAAATACTTATTATATATATATATAGGTTTGATGTGATTGAAAGTTTTATTTATATATTCTCTCGAGACTCATGAATGGGTCTTATAAATAGAACTCTGGAAATTTAAGGGAATTCCAAAGTGTATAAATACAGAACATCGAAAAATGAATTAAAATCCATGAAGAAGTTTTAAATGGATAAACAAGAATTTAAGTGTGTATAATCGATTTTAGAAAATGAAAAGGAATTAATATAATTTTCGAAAATGTAGGAAATAAGCTAAGAGAATTCCTATGTTTGGATACTTGAGATGATTTGGAAAATGTTTTCAAATATTGAAATATCAAAGATGATTGAAGATATATCTTGGAAAAGATATTTTTGAAATGAATGTTTTGAATTTTATAATATTGGCCTAGTGACTGCTTATGGATGTTTTATTGACAATTATATAACCGACTATTAGTATTGGCCAATTTCGTTAATCGTTTCGAAGAGACCGGGATCGGATTTAATTATCTGAAAACCACTTCGATCCGGTTTGAACATTGTGAATGAATACCATGAAGATGATGAAGATGGTGATTCAGTTTGTCTAGACCCAGGACAAATTATATGGACGAATGTTACAGAATATCATCATTGGAGGACGATGAGCATTCTAAGTAGAACTATTCCTTAAAGGTAACGTTTAGCCTCAAGCCTCATCAACAGGGAATGACTAAAACATGGGAGATGCAGCGAGGCTAAAGGGTCGCACCCAATTAGGGTATGTTAAGACTTTTCTAGATATCCTCGAAAACCTATATATTATGGATATGGCTGCGCATGAAAGAAGGTGAACTCGATTGTAAGGGTGGGAACACCCGGGGTGATAACATATTCGGTCTATCCATGTTAGGGGTAGGTCGGTCTTGTGCAGCATGGGATCTCAGCGAGGTCCTCGGTACATTGTTCTAGAGGTGTACTGTGATGGGCAGTACCCTAGTGGCCCAGTCATTGTATGGAATCCATTCTCCAATAAGCGTCGTACGGTTTGTACTGCGCCCAATTATGCTGAAACGTGAGATGCAATCATTTCAGCTATTTTCTATTTAATTAGTTTGGACGCTATAATAATATCAGATGATTTTGATAAAAATGTTTTGGTTATCGTAAGGTAAAAACCTGTCGTGTTTATGTGTGATGTGGCCTTACGAGATACCTTTGTTATAAAAGGATTTTGATAAAAGCTAATAATTCAAATTGAGTGCGTTTTCTCACGCTGGTTTTCCAGACTGACTAGGGTGTTATTTTATTATAATGCACGTGTCAGACCGAGTATTACAGATTCAGGATAGAATGCTATGGAGCTCAGGAGGCGAGCTGGATGACAGAGACGTATCTCCATACTTAGTGTATATTTCTATTGTATGAGGACAAGTTACTATAATTTCCCAGATTAATGTATGGATTGTTGTACTCTGATGATTCTAAGTATATAATACCGCTACAGATTCTTTTGTATAAGAATATGTTGTTATATATTATTTTTTGTTCAACTGCGATTGTGAGATTCTGTGATGTTGTTTTTTGTTCTTCTTCTACTTTTCCTCCTTCAACGTTAAAGATTCATATTTCTGTTCAATTTGAGTTGAACTGATGTGAATTATGGTTGGCTCAAAGGGGTACGGATTTACGAGCCTTTACACTTGGTATCAGAGCTAAAGGTCGAGTGAGAACCTTGGCTTTGGTGGGGATTACTCATTAGAGATAGGGTCAGCAGTATGCTAGAACGAGTTTGAGTGTATTAATAGATATGAGCACGTACTTGTTAGTGAATATAAAATGGTTTTATATTTTGTTAAGTTATTGGTTTAGTGGTATATAAATTCTGATCGAATAGTGGGACGCCACTAACTCGATAGGAGTTTCTAAACACTTTAATATGACAAACCGACACAATATGGCTTTGAAGCGGGGAAATGTAATAATTTTACCCAAACTATATTTTAGTATAGAAGAGAATAGTTTTCTGAAAATTATTATAGTGGTGTGTTTAGTTGTTATTATATAATCAAAATAAGATTATAAAAATTGAAATGGTTATATATATAACCAAATAGAGATTGTATAGGTATGAATTATACAAATGGATTACAGTTAAAATGGATTCAAACCAGAATTTGGAGATTTAAAATCCCGGAAGCTTTAAGAAATGTTTTTAGATAGGTTTGGACTAAGTATTGGGAAAAATTGAAATCCTAGAGTTTAAAAATGTTTCCAAAGTGGTTGAAAGAAAAATGAGTTAAATTTGAGATTTTTGAAGAAAAAATATTTTTAAATGGATTTTGGAAGTGATAAAGCACGGAACTCACTTCAATTGCTGGAAAGTAATACTGGTGATGATTGCAGCATCATCAGTATTCATTTTCGAGTTTCTGGGTGACGAACTGCTACCATAGTAAATTGATTTTTCGATGAAAACAAGTGCTGCTTTGTAATTTCCAAGGGAATTGTTTTGGGGGAAAAAATCAGTTTGATTTTGAAATTCGAAGGAAGTGGTTTGTTAGGCCAAAAACAGTGTGTATGTGTGTGTGTATGTATATAAATTTGATTTTAAAGTAATCTAAAATATATACCAGGTGTTTGAATTTTGAAATTTTAATATAAATATCTGGAAAAACCTTAGGAATAGGTTATGAACTTATAAAGAGAGGATGATTTCAATAAAAAGGAAAGTATGGAATTTGAGTTTTGGGAAATAAATTTTAACTTAAGTATGTTAAAATAGGTTGTGTGAATTGAATTTAACTTAAGGGAAGTTAAATAAATTTATTGGGATTGAGGCAATAATAAATTCGAATGGTGAAATTGCTATATAAATATAAGTAAGGAAGGGGAAAATTTTGAAATTGGAATTGAATTCTTACTTGATTTAAATTTAATGGACTAAAAATAAAATTGTTTGGGTGAATTAATTTAAGTACGAATAACTTGAATTTGGTTTTGAAATGTTGGTTAAAAGGAATGGAAATTTAAATAGAACATGAAGTCACTGTATAACTTTAAAGTATAAAATTGGAATTGGATTAGAAATAATATTGAATTGAAGTTAATATAAATTGTGAATTGTGAAATATTATATAACCATAAGGTATAAATCTTGAATGAGATTAAATTTGAGTGAAAATCTAGAATTTTGAATATATAAATGTGAATACTTTTTCAAAATTGAAATTTGTGGAATAAAAACATACTTGGGCTATAAATAAATGTATAATCTCGTACTAAAAATAAAATGTGACTATACTCGAGTATAGAATTGATAGAAATGTGGAAAAATAAGTTGTGTGACTTATAAAGTTGAAAAGTGAAATAGAAAACCCAAAATAAAATGGTTTTATATTTTGGTGAAGGAAATAAAATCCAAACTTGAATTATAAAACTGAACTTGAACTCAGGTAACTTAAATGAAGTGATTTTTAAAATAAAAATCAGATATTGAATTGTAAATGGAGGTGAACTAATTAGATAATTAATTAGTTAATTGAATATAGAAGTGGGTATTAGCTTGGTTGAAAAAAAAATTGGATTGTGGATTAAAAGTGGATATTGAAATGGAAATTGAATTATAAACAAATTTCGACTTAAAATGTAAGCGAATTTAATATAATTGGGAATATTGCTAAATAAAATAGAATTGGGTTGAAATAGCAATGACTTAAGTCATAAATAAATTCAGTTTAAGGTGTAAATAAATTGAATGTGGCCTTGAATGCGAATTAAATAAATTCCAGAATGAATTTGAGTATGAGATTAAAATTGAAGTGGATCAAATGAATAATAATTAGCAGATGAAATGGAAGTTGGCTGAAGTGAATTAAACTTAAGTTATAAGGTTGAAATAATTGAAATTAAACAACTAACTTAAGTTAATATTGGAGGGGAGCTTGGCTCAAATAAAACTATGAAATAATTCATAAGTAAATAGCATGTAATGATAACATGTTTAATAAAATGGATTTGGATATAATGAATATGGGCATGAATGCAATGAAAGTAGATATTGATGGAATGCAATTGAATTGATTGAAAATAAATTTGTAATGAAATAATATTAAAAATAAATTGATTTGGAATCAATTTGAAATAGCTATAAGCTAAAATGATTATTCTATTAAATGAATATCAACGAAATTGCACAAAAAGATTGGCGTTTGGCATAAACGGAAGTAAATAAAATTCTATGAATTGATAGAAGTGAATAAAATTGACTTTTAAATCAATTTCGAATGGATAAGAGTTGTTTGGTATAAAAATAAATTAAATGCATGTAAAGTGAGTTTTAACTCATTTAAATTGAATGAAATGGTATATGGATTGTTTGAAAGTAACTAAATTAGCATCAGAATCTTAAACTGCTCATAATATAAGTTTGGCATGAGTGGGTTATGAAGTTTATGTGTTTTAAGTATTTAAATAAATGGAATGTCAGTGAATTTCATATTTTGGTGCTTACGTGGTTTAAATTGAGTAAGTACAGGCACACAGGGAATATATGACTAGATTTGGGGTTGCGAAATTTCTTTTGAAGCAAATGCTTGCTTAAAATGCTTAAAAAGGCTAAATAAAGGTATGATTTCAGATTAAATATTGCAATATAAATATTGATACACACACACACACCTAGGTGTTCCTCTATCCTCCAATAAGATTACTAACAGAGAATGTACAGTTTTAATTTCTTCTATTAGGGACAGACTGCAGGGATGGAGTTCCAGACTCCTATCACTAGCAGGTAGAATTGAACTGGTGCATACGGTTATTCATTCCGAGGTCAACTTATGGTTACAAACATTCCAGTTACCTGATGCATCCATACAGAAAATAGAAAAAGTATGTGCCGACTTTATATGGAAAGATGGTCTTCACAAGATTAAATTTGAGAATCTATGCAGACCTAAAGAGGAAGGAGGTGTGGGCCTTAGAAGACTTAAAGACATGTGGATGGTTTACACCCTGAAGCAAGCCTGGAGAATTATTGAAGGAAAGGGTCTATGGGGGAAATGGATGAGGAAAAGGTATATTAGAGGCAACTTCTGGAACATGCCAATAGACAATAATGCATCTGCAAATTAGAAAGCAACTATGAGAGTAAGAAGATCACTAGCCTCATGCTGTACAAGAGAAATTGCCATAGACAGGTAGACTGATTTGTAGAAGGATCCTTAGATTCAAGGTGAATACTTGATTGATATCTTAGGGCTTAACACCTTTTCTGATTATAAGTGCCAAGATAAAAAAGTGATAGAAGCAATAAACAATAATGGCTGGAATTGTTCCTCGTTACCAGTGAATCAAGAAATTAAGCAAAAAATTCAACTTATGCCAATATTTAGTGGTAGAGACAATGATATCTGGGTGTGGGAGCCTACTGGTAGTGAATTTACCACTAAATCAGCATGGAATAAGGAGGTAAGACATAGAGACAATGTTACAACCCGGGGTTTTTCCCAATTTATAATCGTCAAAAAAATAAAAAATTATTGAGCTAGCTAATCGCTAATTGAAGTTTTCAATCGAGTCGAAAATTCTTTTGTAAATTTTTAAAGGGATTTTATCTTGTTGAAATTAGTTTGAGATTGTTGAGAGGATTTCGGGCTTTAAAAATTTAATTTTCGGCCCAAGTTTCTTTGGCTCGGGGCTGTGAAAAATATCGAATCAGACGCCATTCCCTTTTTGTATTCAAACCGACCGTTCCTCCTTATCTTTGTTTTCATTTTCGCAATGCCCTAATCGAATAAAAAAAGAAAAAAACTAGGGTTTTCTGAAATTCGAACATGGCAACTCCAAAAGCTCGATCCAACTCGATTTCTTAGCTTCGGTTGTCGTTCGTCTCGAGATACCTTCGGCCGCTTGATGATCGTTGCTGTTTCGATACGGGGAGGTCTCAGCTTCGATTCGAATTTGTGCTCTTCAAAGGTGAGTGATCCCCTTCACTCACATCTAATTCCACTCGTGTTTTGACAGTTTAGTATTTGTTTGAATGTCGATGATTTTTGATGGTTTCAATTCACCCACGGTTTCGATTTTTTTGTGACTTCAGTCACTTGATTTTGGGGACTTTTGTTTGGTGGACCATACTATGCTTCAACTTGATTTTTTATTAAAGTTGATTTGGTTCGATTTTGGGCACTGACTTGTTTATTGTCGGCCTTGCATTTTTGTGACAGTTGATTTTGATTTCGTGACTTTCCCCTTTGACATTGGCATGGGTCTTCACTTTAGTCTTGTTATTTAATTGAATCATATGTATTTGCTTGCTTATGTTGCTACTGTATCATCTACTGGTTCATCCTCTGTTAACATTGCTCATTGCAAATTATTCGCAACCTTGAAATTGGTTACGCCACCATATTGGCTGTTACCTTGACTGTGCTTCATTCGTCACTCATTGCCTTTCATCCATAATTTGTTGCCTTGACTCTGTTCATCCTTCACCGCCCTGTTGCTGTGACAATGAGTCACGAATGCCTTAAAACTCTGTTCGCATAATACCCTGCAGCCATGGAAATTTGTATGCATGTTTCACTGTCATGTTTGCATTTGAGCTCCTTGATGTTGCACTGCTTCATCAGAGCACTCGACCTATTTCGATTTGGGCATTGTCGCGCTAAACATGTCTGCACTCTCTTGAGTCTTTATTTGATAGTTGCTTGTATATACACTTGATTCATTTTAATGGTTGCTGTGCGCTCTGGTTTCCAGATGTATGTTTGCAGTCATTGATGCTTTTGATAATCATGTTTCCAAGCTGCTATATGAATTATGTTTTCTGTTGCCTGTACTTTGGTCTTGTCTCAATGATGCATTCTATTGTTTCATTTATTGAAGTGAGTCATTTGCTTATTGATCATTAGCTTGATTTTTGTAACCTGCATTGCACTGGAGATTGATCGTGATTATTTGGGTTTCAGTTGCACTTGGTCAAGTTGCAGTTTGAAGTTGTGTACATGTATATTGTTGAGTAGCTTCATTTGCATTTGTGTTCTGGCCATATTTAATTGCATTGTGTAGTTGACTAAGTCACTGACTTTTTTTTGTCGAGACTTATTTTAGAAGTCTAGACCACATGCTGCCTTGACCTATGTTGTCACTGCACTCCTGTTCATCATGTAATTCAATGAATTGGGTCTCGAACATGGTTATTTTATTGTTTAGGCTGCTGCACATGTAATCTTTGTTGCATATATGTGTCAGTTGCAAGGGTGGGTCGGTGGTTCAGTTAGGTAGCCAAATTATGTACCTTCCACTGTTGCACATAGGTGATTGTCCATCCATACTGTATGACCTGTAGCATGCTCTGTTCATGCATTTTGATGGTACTGTCCGGTTTCACTATGGTATACCTGTAGTATCTTTTGCAGTTCCATGTTGCACCTCTGATTTATTTTGTTCCTGTGCAGTTCGTTATTGCGTACAATTGAGTTTACATGCTTGAAATTCTGTTACAGACCTTATTTTGATACTAGCGTGCATGTGAACCATTTTGTGTTGGAGCATAATTTTGTTTGCACTGCTTCATCATATCACTATTTTCATTTGAATCTGAGGTATTGTCTCAAAGTCTGTACATTGTCATGTTGTGTTTGTCTCCATACTTGTCTGGATATCGAACTTTACTGATTATTCAGAGTTGTTGCAGTCTTTGATTTCTGTTGATGAATTTGAACTTGGGTCGGTACTTTATTTTTATGTCTTGACCATTTCCTTTGAATATGTACATTGAGTTGAATCCAGCTTAGACGCTCGGGTTTGACCTTGTACTCGTTTGTGAACTTTTATTGAGTTTTTTTGTGTACATCATCACTGTAGTGGCAAGACAGTGCACGCAAGCGTGAACTGCAGCCACACGGTATTGTTTTTATTGATATTGTAATTGCTTTTGATTTATGGATCTTTTGCGTATTCCATATGTCGTAGTGGCGAGGCAGTACACGCGTGCGTGTACTACAGTCCTACTCAAATTGTCGTTTTAATTGATATTTAAATTGTTTGAACTGTTTCGTTTATTCAATTCAATATGTTTTGGAATCATATTTTGATTGGTTTAATTTGATGATTTTGTTGTTAATTGCCGATTAGGCAATTTTGATGTTTTCCAAATTATCTTCATTGATATTCTTTTCACTTATCTTTGTTGATAATTTGAATCTGCTGATTTATTGTTTAACACTGTTAAGTGTTATATTTATCGTTATCCGATTTCTTTATTTAAGGTTCGGATATACGAGATTTATTGTGACTGTTGTCTATTCATTATTTAATTATTATTGCTTCTGTGCACTAATAACTGAGTTTGAATTAGACTGACACGTGTATTATTTTCTTTTGAATGTAATACTCGGGTCAGACCGAGTATTTATAGGTTGTTGATATCTTACGTGAGTTGCTGTTAGAGCTATGAAGTCTTTTCTTACTTTTTTGGAGTAGTCGTTGTCTTAGTATAGGATGTTGTATATTCGTGTATATTAATTACGATAACGTACTTGTATATGTAACTTCCTGAGTCGACAGTTGTAGTTGTATCATATGTACTGTATCACATGTATTGTAACTGACATCAGTTATTATATATATGGGACATTTTTTTTATCTGTGTTCCGCATTTATATGATCTGTGTTATTATTATATTTATTGTCCTAAACTATTATGAACCATCGTAGTTCGTTTTATATTGGAATTGGGTATGTCGATGGGAGTATATAAATAAGAGAAGAAAAATTAAAAATATACACCACTCCTATCGAGATAACCAATACTAGTGTAAGGCCTAACTACGGATGGCCGCTCCTATCCAGCCTTATTCTTCGTAATAATGGACAGTATTTCTTTTAATACTCTTTGTTATTGTGAGCATAGAGGTGGGGCGTTATAGTTGGTATCAGAGCTTGGGGTTTATGGACATAATATAAAACATAACTTATATGGAACATGTGTTACAACTATTAGTCGATGTTTTATTGTTCTTTGTGTCAAAACTAAAGTTTCGAAAATATGTCGAAATTTTTAAATATCTTTATTTAAAAATAAAAAGTGAAACTGAGTTTTGAAGATTGATTGAGTGTATCTGTTTATCAGAGTGCGCAGCGAAAACAGTGAGACTGCTTCACTGAGTATAGTTGATAATTATTTTGATTTAAAAATAGAAATATGAAAATGAATTTAATTTCATTATGCTGTTTAACCAGTGGTTTGATTTGTTGAAGTTCTTGCTGGTTTTCTTTGGTGCTAATCATATCTGATTAGATTTCTACTATTTTGAATTATCTTCATTGAAGATATATTTGAATGATTTCTTTGTTCATTTTGCGGTATACGTGCAAATTTATGTTGCACGTTACTGCATTAATTTTACGTTGAACCGATGTTTGGTTTGAAATGTATTTTGTTGCCGTTATTTTTATAACTGGATTTTTACACCGATGCTAGGTTTTTTGAAGTACGGTGTTTTGTTGACATTTTAATGAATGGAAATTCACTGATACTATATTCTGATGCAAATTATTTTGATGAGATTTTGACGTTTAAAAATTACTGTCGCATTGACTTCAGTAACCGTCAAATTTTAAAGTGGATTTTCAAGCGGTTATCCCGCAATGCTGATTTTGAGATCCGTTTCTATGGTGTTTTGAGAAGTGCAATTTTCTTATCGAAATTGTCATTAATGCTGCTGTTTTTATCACGGATTTGCAAATCGTTTTAAAAATAATAATTGTTTTCCAAAATTTTTATAGTTTTCACTTTCAAAAGAATGAGGAAGCGATTTAAACGTTTCAGCAAAATCGAGGACTATGAACCCTTTCTTTTACTGATTCGCTTAATTCCGGACTTGTTCGTTTGAGAATGTAAATTATTACTTTTATAAAATAAATGAAATTGTTTTCAGACGTTTTGCATTTTGCGCTTTCAAACGAATGAGGAAGCGATTTTAACGTTTCAGCAAAATCGAGGACTATGAACCCTTTCTTTTACTAATTCGCATAATTTCGGACTTGTCCGTTTGAGAATGTGAAAGGTTATTTTTGGAATACACAATTTTGCACTTTCAAGGAAACGATGAAGAGATTTAAACGATTTAGTAAAACACGTGGTATGGGACATGTGCGTTTGCTATTTTGGTTAATTCCGGACTCGTTAATTGAAATATTTGATGATTTTCGTGTGCTTTCGAGCCACTATGTTGGACCTCCGGGTCATTTGTTGGACCATCGGGTCAATACCAGTACCAGACCTTCGGGTCATTTGTCGGACCTTCGGGTCATTTGTTGGGCGCCAAAATTATGTTGGGTACTTGGTAGGCTTCGGCCATTTGTTGATGCACGTGCGGCGTAGCTAAAACTCGCCATTTGTTGGGATCGATCCACCTTTTATGTTGATTTTCTAGATTATCTTCATTGATTTCTAGATATTTGTTGTTTCCAATTATCTGCAAGTAATTGGATATTTGTTGATATGAGTTCTAATTATCTTTGTTGATAATTAGATATTTGTTGATTTGAGATTTGATTATCGTTTTTGATAATCGAATATTTGTTGATTTGATTATCGTTTTTGATAATCGAATATTAGTTGATTTGAGATTTGGTTATCGTTTTTGATAATCGAATATTTGTTGATTTGATTATCGTTTTTGATAATCGAATATATGTTGATTTGAGATTTGATTATTGTTTTTGATAATCGAATATTTGTTGATTTGATTATCGTTTTGATAATCGAATAATTATTGATTTGATTTTCGTTTTTGATAAGTGGACATTTGCTAATTTTAATGATTATGAAATTTTCTAGTCTCCAATTGGTTCTAGATTATGTTGATTACATTGAATTGTTGTTTTCTGTCCATCTCTCATGATAGTTAGAGTTTGCTGATTATGAAGTTCGTGTTTTCTATTTATCTGTTGGATAACTAGATAATTGCTGTTTTGGGATTTATGTATTCAATTTATCTAATTGATAATTGAATATTGCTGATAATTGTATTTATTCAGTTTTGTTGCTTTCTGATTCTCTTTTGATAGTTAGATTTGGTTGAAAATTTGTGAATTTCTTTTATGAAAGTAAAAAGATTTCTTTGGCGTTTGTGTTCCTGACCTTTATTTTTCTAGCTTAACCAGTTTATGTTAGAAAAATAATTGTTATTGACGTCCTTAATTATGAAAATTGCGGGGACGCAATTTTTATAAGGAGGGGAGTCTGTAACAACTCGGGGTTTTGCCCAATTTATAATCGTCAAAAAACAAAAATTATTGAGCTAGCTAATCGCTAATTGAAGTTTTCAATCGAGTCGAAAATTCTTTTGTAAATTGTTAAAGGGATTTTATCTTGTTGAAACTAGTTTGAGATTGTTGAGAGGATTTCGGGCTTTAAAAATTTAATTTTTGGCCCAAGTTTCTTTGGCTTGGGGCTGTGAAAAATATCGAATCAGATGTCATTCCCTTTTTATTTTCAAACCGTCCGTTCCTCCTTATCTTTGTTTTCATTTTCGCAATGCCCTAATCGAACGAAAGAAAACTAGGGTTTTCTGAAATTCGAACAATGCAACTCCAAAAGCTCGATCCAACTCGATTTCTTAGCATCGGTTGTCGTTCGTCTCGAGATACCTTCGGCCGCTTGATGATCGTTGCTGCTTCGATACGGGGAGGTCTCAGCTTCGATTCGAATTCGTGCTCTTCAAAGGTGAGTGATCCCCTTCACTCACATCTAATTCCACTCATGTTTTGACAGTTTAGTATTTGTTTGAATGTCGATGTTTTTTGATGGTTTCAACTCACCCACGGTTTCGATTTTTTTGTGACTTCAGTCACTTGATTTTGGGGACTTTTGTTTGGTGGACCATACTGTGCTTCAACTTGATTTTTTTATTAAAGTTGATTTGGTTCGATTTTGGGCACTGACTTGTTTATTGTCGGCCTTGCATTTTTGTGACAGTTGATTGTGATTTCGTGACTTTCCCCTTTGACATTGGCATGGGTCTTGACTTTAGTCTTGTCGTTTAATTGAATCAGATGCATTTGCTTGCTTATGTTGCTACCGCATCATCTACTGGTTCATCCTCTGTTAACATTGCTCATTGCAAATTATTCGCAACCTTGAAATTGGTTAGGCCACCATATTGGCTGTTACCTTGACTGTGCTTCATTCCTCACTCGTTGCCTTTCATCCATAATTGGTTGCCTTGACTCTGTTCATCCTTCACCGCCCTGTTGCTGTGAAAATGAGTCACGAATTCCTTAAAACTCTGTTCGCATAATACCCTGCAGCCATGGAAATTTGTATGCATGTTTCACTGTCATGTTTGCATTTGAGCTCCTTGATGTTGCATTGCTTCATCAGAGCACTTGACCTATTTCGATTTGGGCATTGTCTCGTTAATCATGTCTGCACTCTCTTGAGTCTTTATTTGATAGTTGCTTGTATATACACTTGATTCATTTTAATGGTTGCTGTGCGCTCTGGTTTCCAGATGTATGTTTGTAGTCTTTGATGCTTTTGATAATCATGTTTCAAGGCTGCTATATGAATCATGTTTTCTGTTGCCTGTACTTTGGTCTTGTCTCAATGATGCATTATGTTGTTTCATTTATTGATGTGAGTCATTTGCTTATTGATCATTAGCTTGATTTTTGTAACCTTCATTGCACTGGGGATTGATCGTGATTATTTGGGTTTCAGTTGCACTTGGTCAAGTTGCAGTTTGAAGTTGTGTACATGTATATTGTTGAGTAGCTTCATTTGCATTTGTGTTCTGACCATATTTAATTGCATTGTGTAGTTGACTGAGTCACTGACTTTTTTTTGTCGAGACTTATTTCAGAAGTCTAGACCACATGCTACCTTGACCTATGTTGTCACAGCACTCCTGTTCGTCATGTAATTCACTGAATTGGGTCTCGAACATGGTTATTTTATTGTTTAGGCTGCTGCACATGTAATCTTTGTTGCATATATGTGTCAGTTGCAAGGGTGGGTCGGTGGTTCAGTTAGGTAGCCAAATTATGTACCTTCCACTGTTGCACATAGGTGATTGTCCATCCATATTGTATGACCTGTAGCATGCTCTGTTCATGCATTTTGATGGTACTGTCCGGTTTCACTATGGTATACCTGTAGTATCTTTTGCAGTTCCATGTTGCACCTCTGATTTATTTTGTTCCTGTGTAGTTCGTTATTGCGTACAATTGAGTTTACATGCTTGAAATTCTGTTACAGACCTTATTTTGATACTAGCGTGCATGTGAACCATTTTGTGTTGGAGCATAATTTTGTTTGCACTGCTTCATCATATCACTGTTTTCATTTGAATCTGAGGTATTGTCTCGAAGTCTATACATTGTCATGTTGTGTTTTTCTCCATACTTGTCTGGATATTGAATTTTATTGATTATTCAGAGTTGTTGCAGTCTCTGATTTCTGTTGATGAATTTGAACTTGGGTCGAGACTTGATTTTTATGTGTTGACCATTTCCTTTGAATCTGTACATTGAGTTGAATCCAACTTAGGCGCTCGGGTTTGACCTTGTACTCGTTTGTGAACTTTTATTGAGTTTTTTTGTGTACATCATCACTGTAGTGGCAAGGCAGTGCACGCAAGCGTTAACTGCAGCCACACGGTATTGTTTTTATTGATATTCTAATTGCTTTTGATTTATGGATCTTTTGCGTATTCCATATGTCGTAGTGGCGAGGCAGTACACGCGTGCGTGTACTGCAGCCCTACTCAAATTGTCGTTTTAATTGATATTTAAATTGTTTGAACTGTTTCGTTTATTCAATTCAATATGTTTTGGAATCATATTTTGATTGGTTTAATTTGATGATTTTGTTGTTAATTGCCGATTAGGCAATTTTGATGTTTTCCAAATTATCTTCATTGATATTCTTTTCACTTATCTTTGTTGATAATTTGAATCTGCCGATTTATTGTTTAACACTGTTAAGTGTTATATTTATCGTTATCCGATTTCTTTATTTAAGGTTCGGATATACGAGATTTATTGTGACTGTCGTCTATTCATTATTTAATTATTATTGCTTCTGTGCACTAATAACTGAGTTTGAATTAGACTGACCCGTGTATTATTTTCTTTTGAATGTAATACTCGGGTCTGACTGATTATTTACAGGTTGTTGATATCTTACTTGAGTTGTTGTTAGAGCTATAAAGTCTTTTCTTACTTTTTTTGAGTAGTCGTTGTCTTAGTATAGGATGTTGTATATTCATGTATATTAATTACGATAATGTACTTGTATATGTAACTTCCTGAGTCGACAGTTGTAGTTGTATCATATGTACTGTATCACATGTATTGTAACTGACATCAGTTATTATATATATGAGACATTTTGTTTTATCTGTGTTCCGCATTTATATGATCCGTGTTATTATTATATTTATTGTCCTAAACTATTATGAACCATCGTAGTTCGTTCTATATTGGAATTGGGTATTTTGATGTGAGTATATAAATAAGAGAATAAAAATTAAAAATATATGCCACTCCTATCGAGATAACCAATACTAGTGTAAGGCCTAACTACGGATGGCCGCTCCTATCCAGCCTTATTCTTCGTAATAACTGATAGTATTTCTTTTAATACTCTTTGTTATTGTGAGCATAGAGGTGGGGTGTTACAGACAATAAAGTAGTATGGAGCAAAATCATTTGGAATCGTTTTAATAATCTAAAAATAGCCTTTACTGCTTATAAAGCTGTTCTCAGAAGATTGCCCACAAGGGATAGACTTTGAAAATGGGTGATTATAACAGATAAAATATGTAACATCCCGCCTTTTGTATGCTTTACATTGACGATAAACCACACATGTCATACTCAAACCATACAGAAGGGTGGATTGTCATTGGGGTTAGTAAGAAAAAGAAGAGAAAGAAAATACAAAATAGAATCTTACAGTGGATTGACAAAATATAATAATCAAATAAACAATTCATGAAGTTGTTTTACAAAATATTTGATTATACTTATACAACACCAAATCAGAGTTACACATACCAAAGAATAATAAATAACAATCCAGCGGAACAATATGATGCAGTGGAATAATATAGTAAATAATAGTAATAAAATCTTCGTCTTCGTCCTCCAGAAGTAAGGTCTTCAAACCCTGAAATGCTCAGGCTGACTCGAGTGAATTGAAAAGACAAAACACTCAAGTCAGAACCAAAATATCTTATGTAAGTTAAATCAATGTAAATGATATGAGTGGAACGGTGTCGGAGATGTTTACGGGATTTGACATCTCCTATCCAGTGTGAACGTGAGTGCAGTAACTTAAGAGATGTTCGGGATTCACACCTCCTAAGGATCCGTTAAACTATCTACTATGTAGTAACATACGCTATTATAATAGTGTCTAAAGTAAAGTATAATATACTTGAAAATAGAGTTACGGCTTTACATTTTCCACCTTAACACACTTTTATATTCCCATAGTGTATACAGTACCGTAATCTCCACCGTACAGGGCGTCGTCAGAGGGCACTCTATAGGTATGGTACAAAACAAAATCGTATAAGGCACGCTAGGGTAGGTGGCACGGCACAACTAGGCAATGCCAGAGTAGATATACCAATTAAGTTTTCGGGACGATGGTAACGCATAGCCGCAGCTATCGCCCACCTCCAGCCACAACCCCAAATCAAAAATCAAAAGTTGCCACCGAATCAGTCCAAAAGTCAAAGTGTAACGTCGAAGGGATGTGTCCGATCAAAGGTGCTACCTCATTAGCCCGTCAATCACTCCTGTTTTAGCCACCTTATGCCAACTCACGGGAGTCAGATCCACGTATATAAATCAAAGGAACACCACCACTATCCTACTTCATCCTTGAATCTCCACCGCGTACACGGTTGTTAAAGTGGTTTTTGAGGTTGGTAGAGAGTATGACTTCCGATCTCGGTCTCTTTAACAATCAAACACTATTATAACACCGCGGTCATTTCAAAATAATTATACATCAAAACCAGAATATAGTATCCATTTCAAAACCATATAAATACATATCATTTCTGTTTTAAAACCCAAATCAATAGATATCATTTTTATAAAAACCCAAATCAATATAATATCATTTTTATTTCAAACATATCCTTTTTCCAAAATCATAGAACTTTTAAAGTCATACAATTTGAGACCAAACACTTGAAATTATTACCCTTTCAAATGATAATACTTTGAAACTCATAACTTTGAAACATAACTACACCACTTAAATGGCCTACATATTAAATTACTTCCTATAATAAAATAGCTTCTTCAATTTCACAATCAATTCCGAATATAGATTTGAACCCCCAAATAACCATTTCAATTTCCATATATTTCAAAGCTTAAATATTCCACCATTTCAAAACTAATTCTTTGATAATTCCATATATATATATATATATATATATATATATATATCAAATTCAATTACTATTATTTAGAATTGAAATGTTTACTTAATAAATCCAATGTCATTTAATTGAAACTTTTAAACTTCAAATAACTGGATGTTCTTTCAATTTATTTAACTTGATACATTCATTTAAATCAACTTGATATTCATTTAAATTACTCTAAACCAAAATCAAGTTATAAAAATCATACCCTTTAAAATCTCAATTTTATTTAAATTTAAAATCAAATTTATTCGAGTATAATTCTTAAATAATTTAATTCAAATCAATTTCATATTTATCTTCCAAACTTAATTTTTTTAAGTCGTTATAAACTATATATACAATATAATTTAAACAGATACTTAACCATATTATACCAAAACAATCAAACTTTATTATTTAACTTATTTTATATTTCAAAACAAATTTATACACAGCTAAATTCAATAATAAAATAACATTTATATAATATCCAAAATAAATATTTATATAACTCATATATTTCTTTATAAAACCATATAAATCATTTCAAAATATTTTTATATATAGACCACGGTGTCTGTATGTAATTTTCTATCCTATGGTCAAGTGATACAGATATTTATTATTTCAATCTGTAATTTATAATATTAATACGATTATATATCATTTCAAACCACAATACCGAACGAAATAAAATCTATAACAACTTGCAGTAGATAACAGTATAAAATACAGCATCCATTCATCCAGTATCAATCATCAATCATCTATCACAATCATCATCCAATTCAATCAATAACATCAATATATAGCAGATAATAAATACCAGGCATTCACTGGCAGTTTATATTCAATAATAAATTAAAAAACTATTTAACTCGCAGTTTATATGTAATAATAAATTAAATAACAATTTAATTCAAATAAATTCAATTTAACTGGGATGATGATTAAAAATATGCCAAATAGTCATAAATAAATTTCTAATCACATCAAAAATTAATTTAACATGCATAAGAAATTTTAGAAGTCGTAAGTGGGTAAAACACTCTCCTTTCGGATTTAAATTGAATTTAAATCCCATTTAAACCCAAAGTTTGAACAGTCTCAGAATCCGTCGAAACAAGCGTCAAAATATCCGGAATTTCATTACGATCCTGATGGAAGAAACCACGCATGAAACGGTCCTTGTAAGCAAAAGTTATGACGATTAGTGTGTTTGAATTTCAATTTTTAAAATTAAAATAGAAGAAACAATTATACATCCCCCTCACTGCCACATCATCTGTCAAAGCATGTCCCTCTTCTCAGATACGAAACCCTAGGGTCGCATTCGAAGGTTCTAGCCGCCACCTCGATCAAGAAGCCGCCGCGCAACGCTAAACACCTTCAGCCGAGTCGCCTCCACAATGTGACTCCGTCCACGCGACAACCCCGTCGACCTCAACGTCGCAGAAAACCCACCTCCGCCAAAAAATCCGAAACCCTAATGCAATTTTTTCGTAGATCTAGCCGTTAATTCGACGAATTACAGCTCCGATGAGCAGCAATCGGTCACCTCTTCACAACCCTACCCTCGATTGAATGATCAGAGGAAGTTGATTACGGCACGATGAATGGCCGTGCTTTGTTCTTTAATTTCTGGACGTACAAAGATTCAGATTGGAAAACAAATCACAGATTTGAGACGCGCTCGTCGAGAGCTTTCCGACGATATAAAATATGATATAGTTTGAAGATTTTCAAATTTAGATTTGGTTTTGAATTGCAATTGGATTTGAAAGTGAGAATTTGTTTGTCTGTCATTAAGGAGGAGAGACAACTGAATTGTACATACAGAAATGAGGAATAAGAAATAGGCTAGGGTTTATAATGAGGTATATATAGACAAAGCTAAAAAATAGATGAACAGATACGATTGGTTTGGAACGTTGAACGATAAATGGCCCGAAAAGCTCGTTTCGCCTCCGGAACGAAATTGAGTCAACCCATATATAAAAATAAATGTTTTCAAATATTTTAAACACGATGGAACATGTTTCAAGTCCAAATTCCATCGTATGAATAAGTTATGCTCAAATCAAGTTACTTCAAATTTGATTTCAACTGATTTCAATTAAATCGATTTCTAGGCGTTTCGAGTCCGTACGATCAAACGACAAGCCCGATCGCTACGAAACTTGAAATCCTACAATAATTCATCGTTACAGATCCGATGAAACTGGTTTCATCGAAATTCAAGTCGGTGGCCAAAATGGCTATTTTCCAGTTAATTAAATAATTTAATAATATAATTAGATCAATTTTACAGTTCAAATTTAATTATTCACAAATTCTTATCAGCTTGGATTAATTGGTAAATTTAGAATCCTTTAAACAAATTACTGCTTCAATTTATCACTGATTATTTCCCAATTTACAGTATTTAATTTCAATTTCGATTTATCCAGTAATTATAAATTTAGATTCCCAAATAAATTCATTTATTTGGTTTTAAATCCTGTTATTCACAAAATTTTCATCTCATAGTTACAACTAACATTGGTTTGTATTTATTACATTAATACTCTAAGATTTCATCGTAATTTTTTTATTAATGTAATAATTAAGTATTAAATTTCATTTAATCAATTAATCCAATATATTAAATTTAAATTAATAAATCTTGATTCCCTCTCTTACTTTATTATCAAACACAATTATTATAATTACTTATCTAGCATTGATTCTTTCAAATTACAATTTTTACGTATCATTTCATAAATTAATATAACTTTGAATTATTTTCAAATTTACTATTTACCATCAATTATAACCCTACAATTGTTTCAATCTATTGGGATTACACTAATTTAGTTATTTATTAACTTGCGTTAACATTATTACCTTTATTTTAGTGATTTCATTATTAAATTGCAGATTTTTATTTTTCTTTCCGAATTAAATTACCAAAACTTGGTAAATTAACAAATTTAATTATCGTAAATTTCGAAAAAATTGAGTAAACAATACATCTTATTCAAAAATATTAACTTTATAAACAATAATTTACAAAATTAATCAATTTAAAGGAAATATACCAATTTATAACAATTAAATCTTTTATACTCAAATCAATAAAGTTTGAAAAAATATTTTTCGAAAATTTTCTAAGTACAAAATTTATGGAAAATTTCGGCAGAGTCTCCTTTGTACGGAGAGGCTCGGGAGAAAATATGATATCAAATATAACAATATACAAAAATATTTCAAAATAATATATCGCAACACGGGAAAAAATAGTATAATAACGCTAGGAAACCGTAATCCGAGAACGTACCTATTTGTCGGGCAACAACGCTTAATTATGAAACCAAAAGCATTAGCAATTGCTTCCATAACCTGTACTTTACACATATAATCTAAAAAGGGTTAATAATTATATAAAATGAAATAGTTAAGGTCGTTTCAACCACTAACAACAAACTAATATAGATGACAATCACTACAACTAATATACAATCATCACAAAAATCACTGAATCAATTATCCATCCATATCAGCCAAAACAAATAGTTAGTTCAGGCTTAGACACTTTTAAATTACATAGAATGACAAAATAAACTATTAAGTATATCATTTACTCAACAATCATAGATGAAACTGAATAAATATTCATACATCCAAACAATTTTAAGTTATCTTTGCCCAAACAACCATAAACCAAACAATCAACAATTTCAAATAATAGATCGAGTTCATTCTTATTAATTTCATTCATATAATAATTTATCATTTTAATTTACATTCTATTTCTTACAGTTTCATTTACTTTTATTCATTTCTAACAAAATCTCATTTTCATTTTTTCATATCATGTAAATTTTCTTTTTATTATATTACATTCATTTATTCACTACTTAATTTCATTTATTTATAGTATTCATCTTTCTGCTTATTTTTAAAATAAATAACTTCAACATTTACTTAAGTCTATAATTACTTACTTACAGCATTTACCTTCTATCGTATTTTATTATAGTAAGATTTCCATTATAACTTAAGTTCATAACAATTACAACATCAAATTCTTATTTATTAAAGAATTTCATTGAATACTTTATTACTTCAAGTTTTACTTGTAAAATTTCCCATTGCATTTTCTTTTAACATTTTAATTTTTTATAGTCGGTAAGTAATATATACGTAAAGAATGCAAATTGAAAATTACACAAGTTTATCTTATTTCATTTTAATTAACTTAATGTTCAATAATAATATCCTTTGTTTCATAGGTTACAATTTCAAATTTCCTTTAATCCCATTTATAAGTTAGCATTAAATCTCTTATTTCATTTTGAGGTTTCAATTATTAGTTAAATTCCATTTCACTACACTAATTAAAAATATTAATTAACGGGAACTTAAGAACTAAATACCGGGTTAAATTTCAAATCATTTTAAAAATAGTAGATAAACGTATATATTTACAATTTATATGGCCAATTATATTTAAAACAATTTGAAATTTATATTTGTTTTTCAAAACAAATCTGCAGTAAAACTACTATAGCGGCCTTCCCACTTCAAAATTCAATAATGAATGTCGATGATGCGTGCACTCATCACCGAAATTATTTTCTAGCGATAGAGAGGGTAGTACATAACTTATTTCTTCCAAAATTTCTTTAAAACAATTCTTTCAAATCATATTAAAATATTTATATCAGAAAACACTTCTAAATAATACTATTATTATATTCCAAAATCATTTGAAAGAAATTTTCAAAACCCCAGAACTTAAGTTCTAAAATTTTCAATTTTCAATTTTCAATTTATTTTAATTTAAATCATATTTTCAACCAATATTTATAAATTTCACTACCTAACAACCAACATATTACAACAAAATATATATCATTTTTAAAATTTTATTATATATATAGAAAATATAATAGGCAAAATTATTTCATTCACCTATATTCAGAATAAATATTGTGTCAGTCTATCCTACTAAGTGTTTAGAAATCCCTATTGATGTCATAGCGTCCCATGCACCAACCAGAATTTATAAATACAAAACGGAACAAATTAACACAATATTTAAACCCTTTTATAACACTAACAGATACGCTCTCTCATATATATACGCTCAGCGACTCATCATAGGGTATTACTACCCTGTTAATAAAGAGTCAGACCGCACAAAGCTAAGGTTTATCGCTAAACCAAACTCTGATAGATGTAACACCCCGCTTTTTTGTATGCTTTACATCGATGGTAAACAACACACATCAGACTCAAACCATACAGAAGGGAGGACTGTATTGGGGTGAATAAGAAAAAGCAGAGAAAAAAACAAAACAGAATCATGCAACGGATCGAGAAAATATAATAATCAAATAAACAGTTCATGAAGCTATTTTACAAATCATTTGATTATACTTATACAACACAGAATCAGAGTTACACATACCAAAGAATAATAAATAACAATGCAGCGGAACAATGTGATGCAGTGGAACAATATAGTAAATAATAGTAATAAAATCTTCGTCCTCCAGAAGTAAGGTCTTCAAATCCTAAAATGCTTAGGCTGACCCGAGCGAATTGAAAAGACAAAACACTCGAGTCAGAACTAAAAGATCTTATGTAAGTTAAATCAATGTAAATGGTATGAGTGGAACGGCGTCGGAGATGTTTACGGGATTGGACATCTCCTATCCAATGTCAACGTGAGTGTAGTAACTTAAGAGATGTTCGGGATTTACACCTCCTAAGGATCCGTTAAACTATCTACTATGTAGTAACATACACTATTATAATAGCGTCTAAAGTAAAGTATAATATACTTGAAAATAGCGTTAAGCCTTTACATTTTTCACCTTAACACACTTTTATATTCCCATAGTCTATACAGTACCGTAATCTCCCCCGTAATGGGCGTCGTTAGAGGGCACTCCATAGGTATGGTACAAAACAAAATCGTATAAGGCGCGCTAGGGTAGGTGCCACGGCACAACTAGGCAATGTCAGGGTAGATATACCAATTATGCTTCTAGGCCGGTGGTAACGCATAGCCGCAGCTACCGCCCACCTCGAGCCACACCCCCAAATCAAAAATCAAAAGTGGCCACCGAATCAATCCAAAAGTCGAAGTATGATATCGAAGGGATGTGTCCGATCAAAGGTGCTACCTCATTAGCCTGTCAATTGCTCCTGTTTTAGCCACCTTATGCCAACTCACGTGAGTCGGGTCCACGTATATACCTCAAAGGAACGCCGCCGCCATCCTACTTCATTATGGAATCTCCACTGCGTACATGGTTGTTAAAGTGGTTTTTGGGGTTGGCAGGGAGTATGACAACTTCCGATCTCGGTTCTCTTTAATAACCAAACGTTATTATAACACCGCGGTCATTTCAAAATAATTATACTTCAAAACCAGAATATAATATCCATTTCAAAACCGTATAAATATGATATCGTTTCCGTTTTAAAACCCAAATCAATATGATATCATTTTTATAAAAATCCAAATCAATATAATATCATTTTTATTTCAAATATATCTTTTTTCCAAAATCATAGCACTTTCAAAGTCATACACTTCTAAACCAAACACTTGAAATTATAACCCTTTCAAATCATAATACTTTGAAACTTATAACTTTGAAACATAACTGCACCACTTAAATGGCTTAAATATTAAATTACTTCCTATAATAAAATAGCTTCTTGAATTTCACAATCGATTCCAAATACAGACGCTACTACAAAATAGGTCATTTGCATCGGTTGTTTACCCTCCTTTTGCATCAGTTCAACAACCGATGCATATGCAACCGACGCAACAGGCTTAACACTTTTGCATCAGTTCTGAAACCGATGCAAAATGGTCCTTTTTGCTCGGTTGTTACTAATAACTGATGCAAAAATATCATGGTTGGTTGCTTGGACACAGCCCCCATGTTGCATCGGTTGTAATGAAAATCGATGCAACTAATCCCGCTATTGCATCGGTTTTTTATAACAACCGATGCAAAACTAATCCCTCTATTGCATCAGCTATTTATACCTGATGCAAAAAAAACCATTCTCAGATACCATTATTACAGTACTTAAATAGACTATATATATATTATTTATTATAACAAACAATTATTGCATGCAATATTACTATCATTCAAAATTAAATTTATTGGAAAATACATAATCAGATTTAATAATTCTACAAAATAATGAAAAGCATAAATAAATTCCATGGTACATAATCTGACAGTTGGTAG
This sequence comes from Allium cepa, assembly GCA_030765085.1. Taxonomy (NCBI): domain Eukaryota; kingdom Viridiplantae; phylum Streptophyta; class Magnoliopsida; order Asparagales; family Amaryllidaceae; genus Allium; species Allium cepa. The sequence goes on along the minus strand of CM060944.1, from coordinate 495,852,382 downwards.
TAAAAAAATAAATGCAACCAAAACCACTCATTTCACTCTCCTCCACATACAAACCATTAATCTGCTTGCATACATTTCCTCCCTGAGCCACATACAAATACAGACTCAAACATCACCACAGCCTACAACCAGTTCATTAGTAATCATCACCGTATCCATCACAAAACTGCACCCCACCACCTGTACTTCTTGAAAACATCTCCCAACAAGACGTTACTGCTGCTCAGCCATCATGTTCACCACAACAACAAACATCATCACATTTCCAACCACATCAAACCACTGCCACTCCTTAAATACCCCATACATCCATCATCTTCCACCACCAGCCTGCCTTCCCTCTGCATACTACACTTCTGCAAAACCACAACCTTCAACCAACTTTAAGCAACTACACACAAACACCATAACATTGCTATCATCCCCACATTGCTGCCACCATCTTTTGCAACTGCCCTCTGCATTCACTTCACCACTCCTCTAACCACCTCACTGCCTACCTCCTCCATACAACACTAAAATATCGAACACTACCATTAAATACTACTGGCACCATAACATAAATATATCTGAACAAGTTACTTTAAAAATTCACATACCTTTCTAAGTGGAACAAAAATGAGAAGTCTGACGAAACTTATAACAAAAAGAAATGCAGTCATCCGACAAATTGCAGGCTCTTTATAACTCCCTGCTTGATTTCCTTCTATGCTCGCTCCTCCACTCAGATCATATGTCTTCTTATTCAACCCCAATAAATATGACCCAAATCCCCTTACATTCAAATATCAAACTTGATTAATGTAACAATATCGAGTATTGTGAAAAATATTAAATTACTTTCTTTAATGATTTTTTGATCAAAATTATTTGCAGCCCATCCTTGTAGTGTGCTGATTAAAGAAATAAAATGTCAATAAAAGGTGCCGGTATGGAATTCAAACAACATTAATAAATCTCTAAAACATAATCATAGCGACAGCATTGAAAATTACCCTGGCAATGTGAGGACATCATAACACTCATTTTCCATAGTTTTTATGCAAATTCATACGTAATTAGAATTAGATATTAAATATATAGTTTCCAACATGGAATTATCCTCGACATCTCTTTTGTATAGTGTATATCTTTAATCACATATTGTATCTCTCAAAGATAATATTAGAAACTGTCATAAATAAGAAAACAGAAAGTAAATTAAAAAGGTATTTCTTAATACATTTATATATAAATATAATTATATTATTTCAATGTGATAATAATCTACCAAACATAATTTGTATTCGGTTTGTCAATAATGAATAAACTACGCTAGCTTATAAAATTTTGACATAATCTTAAACAAAGTCATACCTCCAACTGCAACATTGTAACAGGCAACAACACAAGTCTGAACCACAGTATTCTCTTGCCTAGTGAAAGGCTTCGACATAACACCAAACCGTAGAAGCAACTTAGTCCATAATTTCAAAATAACAAAAGCAAGAAGAGCAGTCGACACATTAAGAGTTGGAACTAGTACAATAGTCAAGTTCAGCTTCATCACTATCACGCTATACATAATTCCTATTATCAAACTCGTAAACAAACCTCTTAAAGTCAGTTGATCTTTCCATGATGGAATTGATTTCATGTCTTCTGTTTGCTCATTTGTGTTCTCTCCTTCTTCGGTGTCATTGTTTGTTCTGATCTCTTCCCTTGAATTTGATGCTTGTTCTGTTGGAATTCCATTATTTTTGTGACTGTTTCGATTGCAGAGTTGAGGAAATAAATGAGCGTATTTCGAATGTAATCAAGGCTATAAAGATATGAATGTGATAATGGAATGATATTCTCCTCAATTATGTAGAAGTACTGAAGGAAACATAATGAAAATTAATCTTGGGTATATATTGACTGGAATCAAAAACTTATGGCCAGGGGATAAAACAAAGATAATGACTTATAGAAATAACACCTATATTAAGAAGAAGATTGTGGTTAGTCCTATTTATATACACACATATATACTCAAGATTGGTTAAGAGAAAGTTAGAGAAAATGTCAATTTTATATAATATATTTATTAACATTGCATAAGCAGTAGTGATCATATATAAGAATAGTACAGGATATATGTTGTAACTATGTTGTATTAAGATAGTTGAAATGATCTTTTTAGGTAAATGGTATATCTCTCTTAAGGCATATCAGATTTGGATCACAATTGGTACATATAACATATAACAATGTTTCTAGGAGCAATTTTACCCTTTAACATTTAACCAAAGTGAAAAGGAGAAGACTATGAGAATTATGTTGTTTAAAAGAAAAACATTTTAGATTGACATTCTTTTAAGATACATCGATCTTTTAAGTTTTAATGGTTATGCTCAGCCATGCTATTTAGATCAATCAATGCCTACACTTTAGCCTACTATTCCAAAAATTTGTTAAAATATTCCGTCTGTCAATCTATGGGTAAACTTTCTAGCTCTTGTGTTTCAACTAGAGCCTAGAGAAGAAGATGATTAAAGTACATACAATAATTTGTCATTTAACCATTTATAGAAAATCAAAATTCTGAATATGGGACAAATGTAGAAAATTAAAAAAAAGAACGATTTTATAATGTGATGAGTTGAAGAAACTATTAAGGCGTGTGGAAGAAACTATTAAGGCGTGTGGCTTCAACATGCCTATGAGAAAAAAGTATATAACTACGAAAGAGAAAGAGCCAAAAAGCACTTAATTTTCAGTGCTTCATCATTAATTTAGACCCTGTCCTGTATAATTTTTCCACTATCATTCGTTGACTCCATACAAGTGTATTTGGGTTATAGCTTGTTTTTTAGTAAAAAATACTTGGCATAACCACAGTCTTCCATAACAAAAACATATTTGATAAAGGAAATTTCAACGGCTAGTGATTATCATGGTGGTTTGAGCTAAGGTATAAATTAGACTAACATCTCACTTCATATTTCCAACTTTTTCACCCAATATATATCTGGATCATGATTGAGCTACTTCATGAAAAATGAAGTAGCCAAAAAGAAAGAAGAAATGTATTGAGTCAGTGCTAATAAATAAATAATCAAACCTGATACTTTGAGCATCCACCAACTCTACCGTTTCATTTTCAGATTCCTCTTTGACTTTGGCAAGTGGAGAAAAAAACTAATGATACAAAAGTTACCAAAATTTAAATAGTGTCAACTTACTGTACTGCACTGCCATGTTATATATAATCATGGTTACCTGATGCATAGAAATAAAAACTATTGAAATTCCCAACATGAAGTTTATAGTCAGGGAATGACCAAATAGTGCAGCAGAAGCAAATCCAGTAAATATAGTGGCAACAGTTGATGAATATTTCTTCAAAATTGTATCTGTGTACATCAATTACATTGAGATAAATGATCTACATCATGTATGTATTAGACCCACACCAAGGAAGAAAAAAAAGGAAAGACTAACTACATAATTACCTGCATATTTGAAAAAGAATGATGATAGTATGCCTTGCGCTGCATTATTCAATATGAGTAGCATTGTAGCCTTCGAGTGGCCTTGAAGAATATCTAGACTGCCCGTACCTGTTTAACATCATGATAGTGTTGTTATACACTAAAGAATAGAAATAACCTATGTTCGACTACAATCATTTATATTCCATACAAATATCATCAATATATTTTTCAACCCCAAAATAATAAATATTTTTAACTATTAAAATGATTATTTGGAGAAGGGTGTGTACCTTTAAATATTGCAATCCCAACAATGGCTAGTAAGTTGAATATGGCACCATATCCATATAAAAATATATTCTGTATATGTTGAAATAGAAACCATATAGTAAATAGTAAGCACCAAAAATTCAAAGTCAAGATTTCTAATAGAGATTAAGATCTATAATGAAAACAGTCAAATCATGCAATTGCAAGTCGAAGGGTCACCTGAAGATAAATACTTGTATCAAACTGGCTTTTTAATGCATATTCATTGAAGACGGAAGTTAGTGATGGCACATTTATCTGAAATATCATAATTCAAATGGGATCACACGATTTAGGTCGTGTGAAGCAAGGGAATAGTTGAACATAATTCAGATATTAGTTCTTAAGGATGTTTAATCTAATATATACCGATGTAATATAAACATTAGTTTTTCATATGTCATGGCAGTGTATCTAGTCTTGTTTTTATGGGCCATTAACAAAAGACAAAAAAACCTTACAAAAATCAGTGTGTAGAAGTATGCAATTGTTGCAAGTGGAAGGTCGAGTGTAGTAGTGCCACTAGGTTGCGACTTGAGTTGATTAACACTGATTCCAATAAGTAACAGAGCAAGAGCCTCCGACTACATTAATGGACTCATCAAGAAACACAATAATTAGAGCACAACGAAAAATGAATAGCCTCACCACTCTGTATTATAGGCACGATATACACAAAAAGTAGTGAATGTGAATAAATCTCAATTGCAAGAACAAATAAATCTAAATTTCTTACTATTATTTGTTTACATAACTTGCAGTAGAATAGTAGTTCTTCCAAAATGTGACCAAATTAAGGACACCGACACCGTTTTTAAGATAATTATCAAACTGAATACAGAAAGAACTTATTCCAAAGCTCGAAGCATACCTGAATTATGGAAAAACGTCTTCTCATGATTTACTTTAAAAGGACAGCAATAACCAAAACCTGCAAAGGTGTGAAAGAAAAATGCAAAATAAAGCAGCAGTGCTAGTTAACTTAATAGAAATTTCAAATGGAGCTCCCATAACGTCAATAAAAAAATGATGTCATCCAGAGCATGAGTGCGCTCATACATACACCACAAACAAACCCAAAAAAAAGGAAAGCATTGAAGAAAGAAATTCATAAAAGATGACGTTATTTTATTCAAGCTTTCAAAATGGTAGAGAAAAATAACTGATTATCGATATTTTTGGTAAGGGTAAAGAGGATAATACCTTCAGATTGCTTAACATTTTTACGGTTGCAAGATTGAAATATAGCTGCATGGGAGAAAGAAAAAATAAAACACATGTCAGCTCTATTACTGTACATTAAATAGAAATGGAATAACATATCTAAGTATCATAAGCTTGCTCACCTACATAATAAACTTTAAATAGTTAATTGATGGCATATAAAAGTGCAGGAACGGCTAAAAGAACGTTATTTCGAGCAGCCTACAAAAAATAGTGCAAAATAGTTACAAACCACCATCACCTCACCTCCCACTCCTACTACCAAATACCTTCAACAACTTCACACATCAAATCAGACCAACATCAACTCGACACCCCCCGCAATTCAACAACACTGCTACCATAATACACATCTACCAATACTATATTCATGACCACCACTACCATGCCATATCAAACCACCATCACAATATCAAACCACCATCATACCGTATTATCTGCAAACTTTCCCTGTCCAGAACCACCACCGCACAAAACCACGAACAAAGTCGCGACTCCCCAATAAGAGCCACGCAAGCATCACCACAACCCACCTCTTTGAACAACTCCATCACCATCCAAAACTTCCACTTCTCCACAAGAATTTTCAACGCAGTCTCAACGGCAAACTCAAAATTGATCGCTTTTAGGGTTTCGGTAGGCCAAATCTAATCGCGAAATAACGTACGGTGACAATCAATTTAGGGTTTTTTTTATTTCAAGGCAGGCGAAATATTTGGGGAAAAGAATGGGAGCGGCGAAAAAAATTGGAAACGCGGGAAGTAAAAGGTGAGCAATGAAAACCCTAAAAATTGAAAGTGCATAGCCAGGCTACGGAACCGATGCGAAGATTTTTATTTGGGATGCAAAGTAAGGTAGTTGCATCGGTTAACTTTAAAACCGATGCGGCTAAAACTATTTGCATCGACATATTTGCATCGGCATTTGGTGACAACTGATGCAAATATGATTTTTCTATTACCTATTTCTTTCTACGTACCAATTGCATTAGTTATTAAGATAGAACTGATGCAAATGGTTCTATTTGCATCAGTTTTTACTTCAGCCGATTCAAATGAGGCGATGCAAATGGCCTGTTTTGTAGTAGTGAGATTTGAACCTCCAAATAACCATTTCAATTTCCATATATTTCAATGCTTAAATATTCCACCATTTCAAAACTAATTCTTTGATAATTCCATATATATCAAATTCAATTACTATTATTTAGATTTGAAATGCTTACTTAATAAATCCAATATCATTTAAGTAAAACTTTTAAGCTTCAAATAACTGGTTATTCTTTCAATTTATTTAACTTGATATATTCATTTAAATTAACTTGATATTCATATAAATTACTCTAAACCAAAATCAAGTTATAAAATCATACCACTTAAAATCTCAATTTTATTTAAATTTCAAATCAAATTTATTCGAGTATAATTCTTAAATAATTTAATTCAAATCAATTTCATATTTATCTTTCAAACTTAATTTTATTTAAGTCATTATAAACTATATATAAAATATAATTTAAACAGACACTTAACCATATTATATAAAAACAATCAAACTTTATTATTTAACTTATTCTATATTTCAAAACAAATTTATACATAGCTAAAATCACTTATAAAATAACATTTATATAACATCTAAAATTATTATTTATATAACTCATATATTTCTTTACAAAACCATAGAAATCATTTCAAAACTTTTTTATATATGGACCTTGGTGTTTGTAAATAATTTTCAATCCTATGGTCAAGTGATACGGATATTTATCATTTCAATCCATAATTTAAAATATAAATACGGTTATATATCATTTCAAACTGCAATCTCGAATGAAATAAAATCCATAACAACTTGCAGTAGATAACAGTATAAAATACAACATCCATTCATCCAATATCAATCATCAATCGTTTATTACAATCATCATCCAATTCAATTAATAACATCAATATATAGCAGAAAATAAATACCAGGCATTCACTGGTGGTTTATATTCAATAATAAATTAAATAACTATTTAACTGGCAGTTTATATGCAATAATAAATTAAATAACAATTTAATTCAAATAAATTCAATTTAACTGGGATGATGATTAAAAATATGCCAAACAGTCATAAATAAATTTCTAATCGCATCAAAAATTAATTTCACATATAAGAAATTTTAAAAGTCGTGAGTGGGTTAAAACACTCACCTTTAGAATTTAAATTGAATTTAAATCCAATTTAAACCCAAAAATTTGAACAGTCTCAGAATCCGTCCAAACCTGTGTCAAAATGTCCGGAATTTCATTACGATCCTAACAGAAGAAACCGTGCTTGAAACGGTCCTCGTATGCGAAAGTTATGACGATTAATGTGTTTGAATTTCAATTTTTAAAATTAAAATAGAAGAAACAGTTATACCTCCCTCTCACTTCCACATCATCGGTCAAAGAACGTCCCTCTTCTCAGATACAAAACCTTAGGGTCGCGTTCAAAGGTTCAAGAAGCCGCCGTGCCACGCTAAACACCTCCAGACGAGTCGCCTCAGCAGTGCGACTCCATCCACGCGACAACCCCGTCGACCTCCACGTCATAGATAACCCACCTCTGCTAAAAAATTAGCAACCCTAATGCAATTTTCCCATAGATCTAGCCGTTAATTCGACGAATTAACAACTCCGATGAGCAGCACTCGGTCACCTCTTCACAACTCTACCCTCGATTGAACGATCAAGCGAAGTTGATTACGGCACGATGAACAGCCGTGCTTTGTTCTTTAATTTCTAGACGAACAGAGATTCAAATTGAAAAAAAAACAGATCTGAGATTCTCTCTTTGAGAGCTTTCCGACGATATAAAATATAATATAGTTTGAAGAGTTTGAAATTTTGATTTGGTTTTGAATTGGAATTGGATTTGGAAGTGAGAATTTGTTTGTCTGCCATTGAGGAGAAGAGACAGCTGAATTGTATGTATAGAAATGAGGAATAAGAAATAGGCTAGGGTTTATAATGAGGTATATGTAGACAAAGCTGAAAAATAGAGGAACGGATACGATTGGTTTGGACCGTTGAACGATAAATGGCCCGAAAAGCCTGTTTCGACTCCGGAACGAAATTGGGTCAACCCATATATCAAAATAGATGTTTGTAAATTTTTTATATGCGATGGAACAGACTTCAAGTCCAAATTCCATCTATGAAAATGTTATGCTCAAATCAAGTTATTTCAAATTAATTTCAATTGATTTCAATTAAATCGATTTCTAGGCGTTTCGAGTCCGTACGATCAAATGACAAGCCCGATCGCTACAAAACTTGAAATACTACAATAATTCACAGTTACGATCCGATGAAACTAGTTTCATCGAAATCCGAGTCGGTGGCCAAAATGGCTTCCACTTAATTAAGTAATTTAATAATAAATTAATTAGATCAATTTTAGAATTCAAATTTAATTATTTACAAACTCTTATCAGCTTGGATTAATTGGTAAATTTAGAATCCTTTAAAAAAATTCTACATCAATTCATCATTGAATATTTCCCAATTTACAGTATGTAATTTCAATTTCGATTTGTCCAATAATTATGAATTTAGATTCCCAAATAAATTCATTTATTGTGTTTTAAATCCTGTTATTCACAAAATTGTCATCTCATAGTTACAATTAACATTGGTTTGTATTTATTACATTAATACTCTCAAATTTCATCTTAATTTTTTTATTAATGTAATAATTAAATATTAAATTTCATTTAATTTCAATTTATCGAATTTAGTAAATTTAAATTAGTAAATATTGATTCTCTCTTACTTTATTATCAAATAATAATTATTATAATTACTTATGTACCATTGATTCTTTCAAATTACAATTTTTACGTATCATTTCATCAATTAATATAACTTTGAATTATTTCCAAATTTACTATTTACCATCAGTTATAGCCCTACAATTGTTTCAATCTATTGGGATTGCACTAAATTAGTTATTTATTAACTCGCATTAACACTATTTCCTTTATTTTAGTGATTTCATTATTAAATTACAGTTTTTTATTTTTCTTTCCCTATTAAATGACCAAAACTTAATAAATTAACAAAATTTAATTGTCGAAAATTTTGGGTCGTTACAAAATATGTGTATTATGTAATCAAGAAGAGGAAACTCGTGAACATCTTTTCTTTTCCTGCAAATTCTCGACAGAGGTGTGGAAATTGTGTAAAATCTCAATAAATTCATCATCTCAATCGACTCTATTAGCGCACGAAATCAACTACCTGATTCATAGAGGTCATGGCGAAGACCTGAAAGCCAAACTGAGTAGCATAGCTATCACTGTAACTGTTTGGAGTGTGTGGAAGGAGAGAAACCGCCGTTTGTTTCAGAACAAACAAAGAAATTACCTTGAGGTCAACAAACTAGCTATAAGTGACATGCGCCTGGTGCAAAGAAGAATAGAAAACTGGACACCTACCTTACTGGAACGAGATGCAGCTCAAACCGCAGAAGAGGATCAGAGTTATTCATTGGCAGCTATCCCAAGACCAACTATTTTGTCCAGTTCTAGCTGCTATGAATTTAGCTTAGAGAAGAAGAAGTAGATGCTCGGGTGTTTTCTTTTTGGAAAGTTCGAGTGATATGTTGTTTTGCTTGGCTTATTTTGTATGAATGATTTGGGCCATCATTTCGGTCTTACGTCCTAGGCTAAAAATGCCTTAATAAAAATCTTACACATTTTCAAAAAAAAATATTTTTTTCCGACCATATGGGTCGATGTATATATATTTATCTCTCTTGTCATATTGCAAAAGGTCCTCCATATAAAGGAGACTCTGCCAAAAAAATTTTGAAATTTTGGGTGCTAGAACTTTTTTGAAAATTTTCCATAACTGAGAAGGTTATGTTCAAATTTAAATTGAAATAAGAGATTTGGGTCAGAAATGGAAACTGATTGTTTTGGTTGAAACTAAAAGATTAGAAAGGTGAAATAATGAACTTTCACTAACTAGGTTTTGGATAAATTAATGGGTTTGGAGCATTTTCCTGCTTAGAAATTTCGGAGACGAAATTCTTTAAAGGAGGAGGAATGTAGCGACTCAGATTTTGGTCGTTTGATTTTGAAAATTTAAGTGGTCTTTAATATTGAATTTGGAATACAAATTGATTTTTAGGTATAAAGATTCTAATTGAAAGCTTTAAAATGAATTTAAAGTTCCAAATATAGCGATTTAATTAATAAATTTAATTGTTGAGTTAATAATTAAAAATCGTTTAAATAATTGAATTGGAGAGGAATATGAAACCGAAATAATTCCTAATGTCGATATAAATTCTATTTTAATTAGAAATTAGTTATTAAGATTTTAAACCTGAAATTTTAAGCGATTCCGTGAATTTTGGAAATCGTTGATTTAATCGATGCGTTAAAATAGTGGTCTGGGGCATAGTCTCGGAATTCGACGAACTAGTTCCATTGGATCCATAATAGTGTATTGTTATTGAATTTCAAATTTCATATCATTTGGGGTTATCCTTTGGTCGTACGAGATGTAAATTCAATTGAATAATTTGATCCAATAAGCTATCTTCCCCATAAGATCGAACTAGGACTTGAAAACTTTTCCATTGCGTTCGGAATAGGGATATAACATTATAAACGCCTAGCGGCACATCTCAGTAGGAGGTTGAGATTTCTCGGTATTGGATTCGAAATACTTTAAATATAAAGTGTAACGACCCGTAATTTTCGATAATTAAAAATAATTAATTTAATAAAGTTTTGTGATTTAATGTTGGAAGAAATAAAAATTTGTGATTGAATAACAAGATTGTAACTAGAATGAAATGTAATAGTATTAATTTAAGGTAAATTGATAACCACTTTAAAAGTAATTCCAATTAACTAAAATGATTAAAAATTTATAATTAGTTATATATTGGAAATTAATTGTAATAATGTGTGTATTAATTGAAATTGGATTAAAAGAGTAATTGGTAATTTAAATGCTGTATTAATTAATGAAATAGTAAGTAATAAATTGTAATTGAATAAAGTTAGTGTTGTGTAGATAACTATAACATTTGTGTGTAGATAACAAACATACAAATGTGATTAAATATAGAAAAGTGACAATTGTTATTTCATATCAATATATTTAATCATTTACAATTAAAAGAAATTTAATTTTACTTTAATATGAGTTAAAGACGATAACTGTAAAAGGTGAATGCAATAAAATGTATAAAAATGTCAATTATATTCACAAAGCAATAATTGATTAAATAAAAAGAGTGAAACAAAGATAAATTAATTTATTAAGATTTTTAAATTTTAATAAAATTGACAAAAATTAAATGTAATTGAAATATTGCAACTAGTATGGTAATGATGATAATTGTAGAATATTAATGTAATAAAATGTAAAACAATGTTAACGATGCCCATAGAGTAATGATTGATTGAATAAAAAGATTGAAACCAATAAATCAATTTATTGAAATTGAATCATAATAAATTGGATTTAACTACAATTGAAATTGAACATTGTAATTAGTGTAATATTTAACATTAGATTGATACGTACATTTGTTTTAAATTATTGTAGATGTCTAAGTAATGGATAATGATGAAAATTTAGTTTATAAATATTAAATTAAAAAGTTATTTAAGTAATTTAATATTAATTTTTTTAAATAATGTGAAAATAGGCATTTTGGTCATTCTCTTGGATTTCGACGAAACCAGTTTTATCGGATCTGTACGGTGAATTATTGGAGGATTTCAAGTTTCGTAGCAATTGGACTTGTCGTTTGATCATACGGACTCGAAACACGTAGACATCAATTTGAAGTAGGTTGATTTTAAAGAAACTTCTTCATACGATGTAATATGGACCTGAAACCTATTCCATTGAGTTTAAAAATATCAAAAACATCTATTTTGTTGTATGGGATGACTTGCTTTTGTTCCAGAAGCAGAACGGTCTTTTCGGGTCATATTTGTCATTACAAACCAATTCAGGTATTATTCATTTCTTATTAGGCTTCGTTGGTATATATTAATTTTTTCAAACCCTAGCAGCCTTTCATTTCTCATTATTGTACGTACAGTGCTATATGACTATTCCTTTTCTCTTCTCCAATGGCAGAAACCCAATTTGCATTCAAACCCAAAATTCAATCTCCAAATCAATTTTAAAATTTAAACTCCTCCAAACCTTAACAAATTATATATCAATTCGAAGCTCTTGATGAGCGTAATTCACTGGTGTGATTCGTTTCTCAAATTGGATCATCATTTATCCAACTAATGAATTAGTTTCGGCCGTTCATATAGGGTTATCATTTTTGACGGTGGATCTGCATCCTAGAGACGATTGGAAGGTGCTCGTGTGTATAGGGCATCGAGTAGGGTGCACCCATAGGCTTCATTCGTTAGATGCTCTTCGAGTTGGCCAGAATTTGATAGAAACGGCAACGGCGGCGGCAAGCTTTGTTGAGGCGGAGGTGATCGTGACCCTACTGGAGGGGTCAGCTGGTTCAGGCAAGCGTGATGGCAAGCCTCGATTTGGTCGTTGTTGAAAGGAGGGATGTGCATTCATCTGAGATGATAGCGGCGGGGTATGAGATGGTCACGTACAAGTATGCGTTTAGGGTTTCTTGAGGTGGGCGAATTTACAATTTAGCCCTTGTATTTAATTTTATTTAAATATTTGTAACTTCTAACGCACATAACTCATATATATGGGTCGGACTTATGCGTGGTTTGCTCCGCTGCGATAATAACAAAATTACGAACATTATAAAAAAAGTTTGGATGAATTCTAAGACTTTTCAGATTTGGGGCTTATTTTTGGATTTCAAATCGATTTGAAATCAAAAGTGAGTGTTTTAACCAACTCACAACTAATAAATTATCTTATATTGGTTAAACTAAATTTAATATGTGAATAGAAATTGACTGATTAATGTTTGGTATATTTAAATTGTCATTCCAGTTAAATATGACTTTTATTGAATTTAGTCGTCATTAAATTTAATATTAAATTTTAATTCGTCGGTTTATACTTGTTATTGTTAATCTGTTAGCTATTGATGTTTATTGATTGATTTGGATGATGATTTTGATGGATGTTTGATTGTTGATATTGGATGACTGGATATTATATTTTATATTGCTGTAACATTGCAAGTTCCCTATGTGTTGAAATGATACATACCCAAACGATCTGATGGATTAGGGAGAAACTGTTATTGGTTGAAATGATAGACTCGAGCAATTTCATGTATTGAAATTAAATTTTAGGATTTCAGGTTGGAATGATATATACCCGTAGAATTTTAAACTACGGATTGAAATGATAAATAACCATATCACTTGACCATAGGGTAGAGAATTATATACGGACATCGGATTGGTTAAATGAATCAATTTTAAATCCTTAAATTTTGAATTTAGTTAAATGATATTTTGAAGAAAACTTGATTTATATAAACTGAATTATTTTCAAAAATCCGAGTTTTAAATGTTGAAATTGGAATTGGTTTAAATCGAAATATTGAAGTTGTAATTGAAGTATAAAGGACATTTATCAAAATTAAGTTATTGAAATGTTAGAATGGAAGAAATGGTTAAATATGATGTTAATTTCAAAATTTATTATCTCAATATAAACTGTAAATGTTCTATTAAATTCTAATTTTAAGGTTTTCAATATTAAATTAAGTTAATCTAATTTAAACAAACTTAATCAATTTAAACCATTTAATTTATTTTAATCTAATTTAACCTATTTTAAACTAATTAACATATTTAACCCATCTTAATCTGTTTTAATTTATTTGATCTATTTTAATATATTTTAATCTATTTTAAATCATTTAAACTTTATTAAACTATATTGAACTATTTTAATCCATTTAAAACTATTTTAATTTATTTTAAACTATTTAATCTATTTTAATTCTATTTAATATATTTTAAATTAATTTAATCTATTTTAAATCTAATTAATCTATAATAAACCTATTTAATCTATTTTAAACCATTTTAAATGTAATTAAAGTATTTTAATCTATTTTAATCTATTTTAAATTTATTTAATCTATTTTATACCTATCCAACCTAATTTATCTCTATTTAAAACTATGTAAACTAATTAAACTATTTATAGCTACCTAAATTATTTTCTTAATTTCAAATGGTGTAAAGTGGAAATGTTTATAATTAAAGCCTTGATTCTTAAGCGAATAAGATTTAATGATGTTATAACATAAGTAGGGATTTAAATGACATATTTTTGGAATATGATGATTTAAATAAGGATTTAATCTATTTTTGGAAATATAATTCGAAAGTGATATGATTTCAAATGTGATATAATTTCGGAAGTAAATGTGATTTCCAAAATGATATGGTTTTGAGAATATGATATTTTGGTATCAATTGTGAATTGACTTTTGAAATGTAAAGGAACCATCCGATGTGAAATAAGCGTTTGGTTGTTAAAGAGATCGGGATTGGATATGGTCATACTCTATGCCAATACCGAAAACCACTTTAACAACTATATACGTGGTGAAGATTCTAGAAATGAAGTAGGATGGTTTGGCGAACGATTCTGTATGAGTTATTTACGTGACCCTGACTCTCGTGAGTCAGTTAGATGTGACTAAAAAAGGAGATATACCTGTCCAAGTGAGGTCATTCCCCCTATCGGGCACATTTCTTCGATACTATATTTTGACTTTGTGATTGATTTAGTGGCACCCCTCGATTTTGATTATGGGAGTGTGTCCGAGGTGGGCGGTAGTAGCTGTTATGCGTTACCACCAGTCCTAGAGTGCAATTGGTATATCTACCCTGGCATTGCCTCGAGTGCCATGCTCACATACCCTATCACACCTTCTACGAGTTTGTTTTGTGTCGTAACTATGGAGTGCTCCCTGATAGCCCACCTGCAGGTGGAGTTTACAGTATCTGTATAGACTACGACATTATATAAAATGTGTTAAGGGGGATATGGGTAATGCCTTAACACTATTTTAATACTTTACTTTACTGTAGACACTATTAAAATAGCGTATTGTACTACATAGTAGATAGTTTAACGGATCCTTAAGAGATGGGAATTCCGAACATCTCTTAAGTTGTTGCACTTATGTTAGACACTGGATAGGAGATGTCAAACCCTGTAAACATCTTGATGTCGTTACACTCATATTTATTTACCGTTGATTTAACTTACATAAGATCTTTTATTTCTGACTTAAGTGTTTTGTCTTTTTAATTCACTCGGTTCAATCTGAGCTTTTCAGTTTATCAAAGACTGCTTTCTGGAGGATGAAGACGAAGATTTAATGCTGTTATTTTTATTTTATTTAGTCCACTGCATTATGTTGTTCCGCTGCATTTATTAATTCCTGTTGTATATAACTATGATCTGTATTTTAAAAGTATAATCAAATTTTATTTGTAAATAGCTTCATGAACTGTTTATTTGATTATTATATTTTGTCATTCCGCTGCGAGATTATGTGTTTGTTTTTCTTTCTTTCTCTTCTTTTTCTTATTTACCCCATAAAAATCCTCCCTTTGAATGGTTTAAGTTTGACATGTGTGGTTTATTGTTGATTTAAACCGTCCGAAAAGGTGGGTCGTTACAGTTGGTATCAGAGCTTTGGTTTAGCGATAACCTTAGTTTTGTGGGGTCCAACTCATATAAAATAGGGTAGTATTAACTTAAAATGAGTAGTTGAGAGTATATATGCAAGATACGCGAGGGAAGCCAATGCTTTCTTTTTTTTCATTTTTTTCTGTGAATTGTTAATGAACTGCTTCATTTGTCAACTTTATCTGATCTTATATTTCTCTAAAGCACGATATGAGAGAGCGTATATGTTAGTGTTATAAAGGTTTTTTGTATAGTGTTAATTTTTTCTGTTTTGTATTTATAAATTCCAATCGATACATAGGCGCTATGACATCGATAGGGGTTTCTAAACACTTAATAGGACAGGCCGACAAAACATTGTTTTGAAATATAGGTAAATGAAATAATTTTGCCTATTATACAATATTTTGTATATAAAATAGTAAATTTTATAAACGACATAGTTGGATGTGCTATGTTGTTTGTTAGGTAGTGAAATTTTTTAAATACTGATTGGAAAACAAGATTTACAAATAAAATGAATATAAATTTGAATTTAGAACATAAATTTCGAGAATTTAAGATTTCCTTCAAGAGATTTTGGAATATAATATTAGTAATATTTGGATAAATATTTTCAATATGATCTGAAGAAAATTTTTTAAAGGAAATTTTAAAGGAAATAAGTTCTGTACTCCCCTCTCTGTCCCTGGAAAATAATTTCGGTGATGAGTGCATGCATCATCGACGTTCATTTTCGGGTTTCAAAGTGGGAAGACTGCTGTAGTAGTTTTACTGCACATCCAATTTGATAAACGAATCTTAATTTTTATTTCTGAAGTTCGATTTGATATATATATATATATATATATATATATATATATAAGCTATAAGAGTGTGTGTAAGGGATTGAAATGAAACCCGGTTGTTTAGTTCTTAAGTTTCTGTAAATTAGAAAATTTAAATTATTGTAATGAATGGAATCTTGACTATATTAATAATTGAAAACTTCTAAAATGAAAAATAAGAAATTGAAAATTTGTAAACTGAAAAAAGGGAAATGAAAATAAGAAAATGTAACTATTGAACATTCTGTTAATAAAAAATAAATATGACAACTTGTGTAACTTTCTACTGCATCCTAAAAAGACATATATATAACTTACCAAAATGTAAAAAGTTTGTAGTGTTAAATAGGATATGTAATAGAATATGGTGCAAGTAAACTTTAGTAAACGAAAATGTTCAATGGAATTACTTTTATAATTAAGAATTCTGACATTGTAAATTGTTATAAACTTAGGATTAATAGTTGAAATGTTACTAGTCAATGTAATAAAAGTGAATAGGGTAGGAAAATGATGATAAGCTTAAGTTAACATTTAAGCTATCTGTAATTAGATTGAATAGTAAAGGTGAATACTGTAAGTAAGAAATTATAAACTTAAATTAATATTGGAGCCATTTATAATTAAAGTGAGTATTACGTTAATTAAATGGTTATAACTTCAAAAAGCATTGAAATGATTTAGAAATGGATTTAATATTCAATAATACTATATATGGAAGAATGAATGCGAAGAAGAAATAATCCATTAATGGTGAATTGAATTATAAAGGGATTTACATAATAGATAATCTAACAATTGAAATGGAAATAGTTTATGTAAGCAATGAATGTAAGTAACAAAAAGAGATAAAAAGCATTGTGTGTATAAATGAGAAATGAAATTTTGTAAGTAATAAATGTATTAATGGGAAATGAATTTTGTAAGTGATAAATGAAAAAAAAGGAAATCATTGTATGAATAAAAAAAATTATGAAAAATAAAGGATGTGAAATAAAATTAACAAGAATAAACTTGAATAATACTTGAAATCATTATTTATTTAGGCTTGTTGGATGGTTGGGAAGGATACTTCTAACTGTACAAAAAGGTGCAAATAATCTATTGAGTTTTATCTACAACTGTTGAGTGTATTGTTTACTTCATAGTTTATTTATCATTTATATGATTAGAAGTTTTGAACCCAAACATACCAATTAATTTGGTTGCTATGGATGGATGATTGATTTCTTGGTTGAAATGATATTTTTACTGTTTGTTTGCAAATGATTATTGTTATGTTGTGGTATTTTTTTGTTATTAATTGAGACAACTTGAATATTCCCTTTTATATAATTATTAACCTCTTTGGATTATATAAGTGAAATATAGGTTTATGGAAGAAATTTCTACTGCTTTTGGTTTCATAAATAAGCGTTTGTTTGTCCGAGAAAAAGGTACGTTTTCGGATTACGGTTTTTATAACAACCCGGAAATTTTAACGGTTTTAATAACAAAAATTAACTGAATTTTTGTGGAATTTTAAATAATTAAATTTCGAAATAAAAATTTGATATGTAGTATGCGTCTACTTAAACATAGAAAATGGTAAAAAAATTATTTGAAAATGTGAATGCTAGTTTTATTGTATAATTTTCAATTTCATTTTAAATCAGTTAATGCGATGAAAATAAAATGTTTTCAAAATCTGAATATTTTTATACAACAAAAATGTATAATATTTCCTAAGTGAGATGTCATCTTTCGTTTCATCAAATTTGGACTTATGTATCTTCATTTATCTTATTTTCGACAGATTCACATCATTTTGGGCACCGAATATCGAGTTTTGACAGGATGATCGTATCACCGATATCTGTGTTCCATTCTATTCGTCTCGCCATGCCGACCTCCATAATATATTAATTTCTACAATTAGGCGTTCGGTACGCGGCAAAATCCGCGAAACGGGTTGTTGTATCTGTACCCGTTGGAACATTTTGGTGTTCTGCGTCCTTTCATAATCCGGCGTCAAAACGATGGTCACTTGTCTATTAATACTTCTAGCAATTTATGACCACTTTTGCTATTCCTATTGGTTTATTTTATTTCATCTGAAATCAAAATCTTTCTACCGTTCATTCATATTTTCCTGAATTCGAGAGATTGGCTTTTGTCATTCCGTCAGTTCAAAATTTTATTCTCGGGTTCATTGTCTATTTGCGTTTTGTTATTTCTACTTGAAAGAAAAAAATATTCTCAGATTGCTTTCTCCTCCTATCGATTCTACACTTCTTCTTCAAAAGAATATATATATATATATATATATATATATATATGTATATATATATATAATATAATATAATATAACAGCTTTTGCATATGGGCTTGTGAACTGCGTACGTCCATATTTTTCTTTCTTCAACATGGTTGACCAAGACAACACATCATCAACCTCAGCTGGCCTTTGCCTCGCCACCACATACGTACACAACACAACCGAGCCTTACACCCAGCCTCTGCACAAACTCCGCCCTCGGCCGAAGCAAACCTGCCACCTCACTCCTTTCTTCCATCAACAGCTACGGGCCACCAAACTCATGCTACTAACCTCCACTTCCTTCCCTTTCCATCACGGCCTCTGCTCCGCCCATCCATAATTCAACCTCCCATGAGTCGAGCACAGCCTTACGAAGCACACAGCAGACCCAAGCCCTAACCACCTAATTTCCGCAACCCTACCCACCTTTCCTTCTAAGCCTTCCTTGAACTCCACGCCTATCCTCCCGTAAAATCACCCACCTTGCAACTCGTAGGTCCTTCCCCCCTCCCTGACATCAAAGTTTGCAACATATATATGCGGTTGTTTATATGTACGAAAAATTTACGGGAGCTGCCGTGCTTTACCCAAAGCCTGAGCATTCCTCCTGTCTATAGCATGCACGTCTTCTTATGCATCAAAACCATCACTCTCTCATGTGCCTGCTTCCCTTCTTCATTTGTAAATGCATGTGTACAGGTTTATTTATATTGATATACATATTTACAGTAGTTTATATATTTACAAAATAGATACGTTCACATTAGTGTATATATATATGGTATGGTATTTTGTCATATGTTTAAGGGTATATAATATAATATGTTTTTAAGCTTTGTTAGGTTGATATGTTCCAAAAGTATATAGGTTCTACATATATGTTATTTCATAGATATTATATATGTATCTCATATGTTGGCAATATAGATTTTGAATGTAACGTGTATAAGTACGTTGCATTTTAATAAATATATATATAAGCCGTATATTTTCCAATCTCTTTTATCGTATATATTTTACTTACAGTTTTATATAGGTTCGACTGTATTCTACTTGGCATACGTATTGGTTAAGTGTTGATTTTAAATGTTTTGTAGAGAGAAAAGAAATGTATTGATTTTAAAATATAGCGTGTGTGTATATATATATTTTTTAATTTTGAATCCATGCGTTTTAAATTAAGTAATGATTTTGTAATGAAATATGTATAAATTCTAATATTATTTATGTTATATTTTAATATTGATTATATACACACACAAACATATACAAAGATTTTTTTTTTGATACTGATTTTAATTTATAATATATAAAGTTTCATTTTAAACATGTGTTTCCAAATTGATTTCAGAGAAAAAGATATAATATAATATGTGTGTATCTTGTTCCATTTATGTAAAGACAGTTTTGATTCGTCTTCTCTATTTCCAAGCAATCAACTTTGCCCGTCGAATTCGTGTTCATCGTGCCGTGCTTGGAAATTATGCTTGGTTTGTCGTTGTCCCGCTAGGTCTATATCAGTGTCCATATCCATGTCGTCTTCTTGTTCTCTAACCTCGAAAGGTGAGCAATCACACACGATTAATATTCTTTTATTTATTAAATTTGATTTCATTTGAAATGACAATTGAAATATGCTGCTAAATTGAACTGTTAATTTTATAATTTCTATATATTATATGCTATTATCTGTAACTGTTCACCTGTAGATATGACACCATATCCTATTGTTTATATTTTATTTTATTTATCACTGATGATATACGCTTGTTATTGATATGTTATATTATTATCATAACTGTTTTCACTCTACCAGTTCCAAGTTAGTATATAATTCTCTATGGGTTGAGATGATACACACCCGAACGATCTTGTAAAATAAGAGAAAATCGTTATGGGTTGAAATGATAAACCCAACCGATTTTCATTGAATCAAAATTGGGATTGCGGGTTGAAATAATATATACCCGTAATAGTTAAATTGCAGACTGAAATGATAAGTATCCATATCACTTGACCATAGGATAGAAACTTATATATTGGCACCGTTGGTCTGTTTTTTTCAAAATGATTTCCAAAGTTTGTAATGAAATATATGGGTTTTTAATAGATATTGATTTTTAAAATATAATATAAAATATAGATTTTAAAATAATATGCTTTGGAAATTTTAAGTTATAAGTTAGTTTTGAAAAATGTAATATCAAGATTTTACTTATATTTTACTTATTTTAAATATATATGTATAAGAATAGATTTAACACAAAATACATTTAATTATAAGATTTAATTTAATAAAAATTTAACTTAATTAATTGGATTAAAATATATTTTAAGTATTTATTTAAATTTATATTAATATTTTAAAAATAGATTTTATAACTTTAATAATAAAGGTTGGGAAGATAAATTAATGTTGGCTTGGAATTTAAATTGGTTAATAAGTGAATTTAAATAAGAATTAGTTTAAACTTATTGATTTTTGGGACTTTCGAAAGATATGATTTATAACTTGATTTGATAGAAGGTGATTTAATTAATATTCTCAACTTTAAATAAAATTAAGATTGAATATTTAATATTGATTTAAATTTACAAATCGAGATTTTAAATAATTGTTATTAAAATGATTAAGTGAATACTTTCCAATTTGAATAAAATTTAAAGTTAAATGTTGAAATACAAATGAAATTTTTATTGTAAATGTTGAATATTTAAACTTGAATCTTATTGGAATTAAAGTGATAGTTCAAAACCCGAATTTTATTTGAATATTAAAAAATCTTAATGAGAATTTGAATTGAATCTGTGAACTTTAAATTGAAATGGTTAAACTGGAATTGATTTAAAATTTAATTTTGGAATTTAAGAAGATGCAAATTGATTTGCGGAATTGGAGGAAATTATTTTTTATTTATAAAGTATTTTTAATATATAAACTATTTTAATTTATAACTATTGTAATATATACTATTTTCTATATCTAAACTGTTTAAGTCGTAAATGTTTTAATTTAAAAGTCTTGCGATTTCCAAAGTTTTATGATTTCCAAATTGTTATGATTTCAAATGTGTTATGATTTCAAAAGTGTTATGATTTACAAAGTGTTATGATTTCAAAAGTGCTATGTTTTCAAAGTGTTATGATTTTGAAAGTGCGACAATTCAGAAAATGAGTATTATTTAAAATGAATAGGGATATCCAATTGATATGGTTTTAAAATGAATATGATATTTTTATATGAAGCAAGAATTATTTGAAATGAAATGACCACGGTGTGAAATAAGCGTTTGGTTGTTAAAGAGATCGGGATCAGATATTTTCATACTCTCTGCCAATACCGAAAACCATTTTAACAACTATGTACGTGGTGAAGATTCCAGAATGACGTGTGATGGTTTGGTGACGATTCTATATGGTATTTACATAGCCCTGACTCCCGTGAGTCAGCTTGATGCGGCTAAAACAGGAGCCATGCCAGGCCAAGTGAAGTCATTCCTCCTGTCGGACACATTTCTTTGATACCATTCTATTGCTTTTATGATTTGATTGGGTGCACCTTTTATTTGGGAGTGTGTCACGAGGTGGGCGGTAGTAGCTGCTATGCGTTACCACCAGTCCGGATGCGCAAACGGTATATCTGTCCTGGCATTTCCTCGAGTGCCTTGTCGCATGCCCTACTGCGCCTTCTACAAGTTTGTTTTTTACCATACCTATGGAGTGCCCTCTGATAGCCCTCCAGTTTATGGGGGAGTTACTGTATTGTATAAACTATGGGAATATATAAAATGTGTTAAGGGGGATATGGGTAACGCCTTAATGCTATTTTAATATTTTTACTTTACTATAGACATATTATAATAGCGTAAATTACTACATATGTAACACCCTGGTATTTTCAACCATTCGCATCCACACATGTTGGACTTGAATCGCTCAAAATATCAGATTGTTAATTTAAATTTGGAAAAACTCAGCATATACAGTAAATAAAATAATCATAGAATCACAGACACAAAGTAATATAACAATAGTGCAGCGGAAACCAATGAATAGTAGTTCATGAAGCTACTATATATAAATAGAGTTAAACACGATACAACAGAAGTCTGGAGTACAGTAGTCAAATACAAAAAAAATCTGAATACATCACTGGAATCAACTGAATAACTACAAGCTGAATAGATAGATGGATCTCCAAATGAAGCTCCAACTCTAAAGGTGAGTCTCAAATGTTGTATCACTCCGTCTGACCCAAGGGTAAAGCAAAACCCAAAACCCAAAACACTCGAGTCAGGATTAACATTCTTATATCAATAAATCCAACTCAAGTGAAATATCAACTGAAATAAAAGTAATTCAAAGGATGTTTGGGATAACCATCCTTTAAGGATCCATTAAACTATCTACTATGTAGTAATATATGCTATTATAATAATGTCTATAGGAAAGTAAACTATTAAAATAGCGTTAAGGCGTTACCCATATACCCTTAACACATTTTATATATTCCCATAGTCTATACAGTACCGTAATCTCCCCCGTACTGGGCATCATCAGAGGGCACTCCATAGGTATGGTACAAAACAAACTCGTAGTGGGCTCGATATGGTAGGTGACACAGCACAACTAGGCAATGCCAGGGTAGAGATACCAATTACGCATCCGGGCTGGTGGTAACGCATAGCAGCCACTACCGCCTACCTCGAAACACACTTCCAAATCAAAAAAATCAAGTGTGGCCACAAAATCAATCACAAAATCAGACTATAGTATCAAAGGAATATGCCCGATCGGAGGAATGACCTCACTTGGCATGAGAATCACTCCCATTTTAGCCACCTTATGCCAACTCACGGGAGTCGGGTCCACGTATATACCTCATATAAGATCGTCGCCACCATCCTACATCATTCTGGAATCTCCGCCTCATACACAGTTGTTAAAAGTGGTTTTCGGAGTTAGCAGAGAGCATGACAACTTCCGATCCTGGTCTCTTTAACAACCAAACGTTATTATAACATCGCGGTCATTTCAAAACAGTTTGTACTTCAAAACCATATCAATACGATATCATTTCCATTTCAAAACCAAATACGATATCATTTCCATCAAATATATCCATTTCCAAAATCATAGCACTTGAAAGTTATAACACATTCGAAACTAAACACTTGAAATTATAACACTTTCAAAACATAATACTTTGAAAACATAACTACCACCACTTAAACAGTTTAGATATTGTTAGCACAGAATTGGTCACTAACACTCTTAAGAGAGATTATGTAGAGAGATTGATGAAGAAAGTAAATGTAAACAGTGAACAGAATGCTAAACTTAATGCAGAAAATAAGAACACTGGATTTATAGTGGTTTGGCGTAATTGCCTGGTTTGGCGTAATTGCCTACGTTCATTTTGAGGTTAATCTTTTTTACTTTACTTATCAACTGGTTACAGATACAATCCGTACACCAACTATTTTATTACAATTGTTAAGCAAAAATTATAAGTTTTGAATGTGTCTTGAACGCGGCAGAGTCTCCCCGGTGTTTTCCCCAAAAAAGAACCCTTTCACTATGCCCCTGCCTCTCTATTTATAGGCGAAGATGGGTTGGACTTTCTGGTGGGCCTAGCAGTAAGATATCTCAGCCCAAAGCAAGTAACTCCTGTGTGCCGATCCAATAATGCCGAACGGCATATGGCGAACGTCCCTAGATGCCGAACGAGATTGTTGTGCCGAGCGGCCCTGGATGCCGAACGAGCTTGTATGCCGAGCAAGGCATGAATGCCAAACGATCCATGAATGCCGAGATGAATGCCGGTCAAGGTCTAAACGTCGAACACTCTTGAATGCCAAACGCTCTTGAATGCCGAGCGCCTTGAATGTCGAACGCTCTTGAATGCCGAACGCTCTTGAATGCCGAACACTCCTGAATGCCGATCGACCCGGTTGTGCCGAACGAGTATTATGTGCCCAACGAGTATGTTGTGCCGAACGCGCTGTATGTCGAACGGTGCACAAATGCCGAGTCCCTAGTTTCCTGGTCAATCCTCCATGTAACACTTACCCCCCAAAGGGCATCATGTGGTCGAACGTGATGCGCTTTGAGTCACGAGTCCTCCGTGTTTTGCTTCGAGCCTTGGCTTAGTCTTCTCGATATTGTCTTCTCCTGGATGCCGAACGAGGCATCGTATGCCGAACTACATGCTAATGCCGACGACACACGAGTGTCGAATGTCTTAACTGATGCCGAGCGACATTCAAATGCCGAACGACCTTAATGCCAATCGAGGGAAATGCTTTGACCGGTTCTACCGGTCGCTGCCCCTTCGTCTTCTCTTCTCTCTATATAAGCTGAAACTCTTTCTTCTCCCCTCTTTTACTTTTACCTTCGCTTTTCAGAAACTATGAACTCAACTCCCAAAAAAGAAAAAAGAAAAAACTTCAGCAAGCTACCTACCCTTCCTCTCCCACACCCATACGATGCCTCGTCTCCTTCTCAAATCAGTCAAACCTAATTAGAGCCGCGCTCCCTACTTCAGAATCTCCCCGAATCTCCGTCTCACATTTTAGGTGAAAACCCTTTCCTGAAACACTTCACCTCGACGAGGAGACCCTTACATGAGATTTGAACTCGTGAATCTCAGCAAAATCGAGGTCAGTAGTAATTGCATGGAGCAAGAGGAGTTAAGAGTGAAGCATGGGCTTTTAAGAGGAGTTTAAGGCTAGGCGGAGAGGTAAAGATGATAGAGGTGTTTGAAGGAGGAA
The DNA here is from genome assembly GCA_030765085.1 of Allium cepa. Lineage (NCBI taxonomy): Eukaryota > Viridiplantae > Streptophyta > Magnoliopsida > Asparagales > Amaryllidaceae > Allium > Allium cepa. The sequence continues at coordinate 495,826,824 of CM060944.1, read as the reverse complement.
GTTGGTGGTAGACAACTAAGGTGGATCGACATGATATCCTTATGCCGAGCGATGGAGGGGAAGTAACATAGTGAAATAGAAGTTAAAGTTTAGTGTACCGAGCGATGCAGCAAGGCATAGCCACGGCTCGGAGTGATTACCTCATACCGAACGAGGTAGGAGGAAAATAGAGGAGAAATAGAAACTGGATAGAATGCTGAGCGGTAAGAAGGTCATGTTGGATGAAAGTTTTTGAGGGTAAAATGTCGAGCGATGCAGCTCGGCATGATTGTGGTTCGGCATGACCTGCCGCATGCCGAATGGTGGAGAGTAGGAAATGGGAGAGTGGTGTGCCGAACGGCATGGTTCGGCATGTCTATGGTTCGGCATGTCTTGCCGCATGCCGAACGGTGATGATGAGTGGTAAGCGAAGGTTGGTGTTGAAGGTAGAATGCCGATCGAGGTAGCTCGGCATGATTGTGGTTCGGCATGACTAGTTGAATGCCGAACGATGAAATGGTTAGGTAGGAGGGTTGTGTGCAACAGCAACACCAGTCGATCTTAATGCAAAATTAACTCCACACATATTTTAGGCCTACACAGAGGATAATGAACAAGGACAGACTCAAACAACAAAGCATATTAGACAATCCGGACTGACAAATCCCGTATTTAAACAACTGAAAACTTGGACTTTAACCTTCTTAACAGCTAATGGCCTTTCAAATGCAGTGACAATGTCGGGTTCAAAACGCAAATCAACAAGCCTTCATAGACGGTCAGTGATGACGGTCTTCGAAGGCGACAATTCAATGCTTAACTTTATATCGTAAACTCTATAACTTTTAATTTCTCAGCACTTATATTTAATAATCGCACTAGTTCACACACCACACAGGGGGAATATTTGTGTTGTTAAGTCTAATGTCGATTATTTTTCAAGTATAGTTCAAACAGGTGCTCTGTTAGATTCAATCTTCATTAGAGATGTCTAAAAAATCTAGCTCAGCTACGATCTCAGATAGACCTAGGCCATCCTCTCGACAAGAAGTCGTAGATACTTCTCATCCGTCAACTACCCGTGCTCAAAACTTACTGAACCCAGTGACTACATCTGTCGACTTGGCCCTTGACGCTCTGGAGGCAACGATTTTTCTAGACAACCCAATCGATTCTCAGGCTTCAGAGATTAACGAAAGTATGCTCCGTCGGATTTGTTCTATCCATAGAATCACCTTTGACAACGTACTAGCTCCATCGGGGCATGATCGTCCACATTTGTCCCCAGTCGGATACACAGCTTGCAAAAAATTCATGTGCTCGGTTGGCAGCGTGCCACCGTTCAACTCATTTCTTCGAGACGTGTTGTAGTATGTCGATATCGCTTCATCGCAACTGCGTCCAAATAGCCATGCATTCATCTACGACACTTGCATCCTTTTCATGAGTGTCCTCTCTAGGCTTCTGACTCTGGGTGATATCCGATACATATATTGCATCAAGAAACGAAGGGACAACCCATCTTTCATGTTCCTCGAGCCGCATAGCAAATGCCAAATCTTAACTGGGGCATGGAGTAAATTTGCCCAGTATAAGAAAGAGTGGTTCTACGTGCGTTGCCCCCTGGCTTTGCCAGAAGATGGGTAGAAGGAAGTAAGTCTTTTTCCTAGATCGATACTCATGTTTGATCGAAGCTATACCTTTCCTAACTCTCTTCCATCATTTCAGGTATTAATCCGCGTCCCAAGGGCCTCAGATATTCCGAAACCATTGAATCCCTTCGAGCCATTCCCACCGAAGACCGAGACATTAGAACTCTCATTACAAATGAGTCGCTTACAAAGTTTGGGATGTTGGTAGAAAGTCGTCGGATAAGCCTCCCTTAGGGCGTTACTATACCCAGGCCTCCTTTCAGAAAAGGGAAAGAAAAAGTTGAATCTTCAGTACGTAACGCCCTTGACACACTAGAAGATGGGGAAATTAAGGAAACCAAAACTCCTGAGGTGCAACATGAGAACGTTAGTCCCCTTCGGGATCCGATAGTCGAAGTTCATGACATCGAGACGTCATCTTCCCCTTCAAAGGGGAAGAAAAAACTAACATGCAGGCTGAAGAGGAAAAAGTCGGTGGAACTTCTACAGTTACTCTTGTTCCAATGGAGAAAGAAACTTCTTCACAGCATTTATAAAGTTCATTAAAAGGCTTGTCTAACCTGTCCATACCTGATGATCTACTCAACTACGACTTCGACAATCCAGAGGCCCTTCAGCTTCATTCGCCCACAAGAGGCGATGCAAGCGTTCAAGCCCAAAACCAAGGAGAAAAAACTCCTATTAGTAAAGAAACTGGTCCATCGGGGGGAAACACTAGGACATACACAAACACATGCACTCCACCTTGAACTTAAATTTTTGTTGTCACCCTCTTCTTTGCTAACTCACCGTTATTTCAACTTTGTGTAGGTGACATGGGGCGCACGCATGAACTTGACCGCCTTCGCGGGTCATCGATTTTCTACCAATTTGGCCAGGATTCGGGCTCCGGCAGGCGTCGAGATAGGGATGAAACTAGCGACCGAGACTACCACCGCCGGGAGTCATCATACCGAAGAAAAACTTACAATCAGCCCATATATCCTCGCGATCCTCCCTCTCAATCTAAGCAGAGCAGAGAGAAATCTGGACATAAGGGATCTCAGCCTGATGCATATTGGGATCAACACTCTGGTTCATCAAGTATGAGGCAATCTTGAGATCCCCACAAATCGCCTGCGGTCTCCAAGCAGACTCCTCTTACTCCCATGACCGATCCAAAGGTTGCTAAGCGGCTTTCTGAACTTAAAGCCTCATTTTCGAAGATATGCTTTGATGGCTTGAAGTTTCTTCCAACGATCCACCATATTCCAGGGCATGTGAAGCAAAGTGCTATCACTTGTACCAATGATGTCTATGTACAGCATGATGCGTTCGTGCACTTGGCTGAGAAAGTTTCGGAAGTTTCCATAGAGCATCGGCATGAGATAGATCGCTTGAAGCTTGAGGCCATTCACGATAAAGGTATCATTAAAGCTTAGGACGAAGAACTTGCCTCTTATAAGTCCCAGCTTGAAGCCGCCCAGCAGAGTGCTAAAGAAACCACCGATGCTGTTACTCGTCTGGAGTCAACCCATAAAAAAGAAATTGACGAGGCGGTACAACGTTGTGGGGCCTTGCTTTGGAGAAGGACTCAGTACAAAAGGAGAGGGATGCCTTTGCCCTCTGGGTTAAAGAGTAGGAGGAGCAACTCCCCAAAGAAAAGGAGGATAAGACCGCTGCCTAAGAAGAGTCGTAACGATATTGCGATGAGATCGTTGCCACACGACTTCTGAAGGCGAAGCTTGAGGATGAACTTTCTAAGGTTGAGGTGCTAAAGAATGAAGCCCGTGAAGAGGGCAAGAAGATAGCATCAACGAAGATCGACTCCCGTCTTGAGGCGGCTAAAGAATAAGGTAGGGAAGAGGTCAAAAGCTTGTTCGATTCGCTAGCTGCAGAATCCAATGCCCGCGTTCTCATGCACCGAGACTTAAATTTTCTGGGCGAGGGCTATCTCAAATCTTTAGCCGAGGCATGGGAGACCTTAATAGAAATCAGGAAGGCCGAACATGGTACCGAGGAGGTTGATGAAGGAGCTTTGATAAAAGAATTTCTTAAGGGAAATGAGCCTTTGGACTTGTCAGCGGCAAAAGCTCTTTATTGCAAAGGCTCCCCCTCAACGAAAGGGAAAGAGGTTATTACCGGTTCATCCCGGATCGAGTCTCAAGCTCATGCGCCTACTCAGTCGGCCAATTGGCCGATACTTGATCCCTCTGAGCAGCACATCGGTTATGACCCGAAGGACCCCGGCCTTGGCTTTCACATTTTGTCTCCTATTCCAGAGGGTGAGACCCCTCTGACGGCTGAGAGCCAGCCGGAACCTGGTAGATAACTCTTTCACTTTAACATTCCAAGAGTCGTCATTTTTCACCCAAATGTATCGTATTCTAATGCTTGTTTTTCATGATTTTATGCAGGTCATTCTGATCTTGAGCCCATTTCGAGGAGCGATGTCGCCGAGGAGGTGAAGGAAAAGACAAGTGAGGCCACTCACGCAGGAGAGGCTCCCGGTCCAAATGCTCAGGTGATCGGAGCGCTTGATGAGGATAAATCCGAGACTTCCTCTCCCATCGATGGGAGTTATGAAATTGAAATTACGGGTGCCTCTGAACACACATCTAAACTGAGCATGAAGGAGCAGCTTGAGAAGGAGAAGAAAAGAGACGGTCGAGATCAAAGTCGAGCCTAAAGCTGTGGACCTAGATGATCCTATGAATAAGCCGTTAAAGGTCATCCTCCCAGGCGGATCCAAGCCCATGGAAGTTCCCCGTACTTCTTCAGTTGTCACTGCCCCATCAAAGAAAGTTATGAAGGACAAGCGCACGGGAGAGGAGTCATCTCGAAAAAGGTCGAAGAAGTCAAAGAAGTAGTCGTTGCTCTCGTTCAACGAGAGTTAGTTTAGATTATGTAATTATTTCTAGTTATCTTCTTAGTTCATGTAAATAAACTTTTGACTTCGAATTTCGGAGGAGTTGTAGTAGAAACTTAATTCTGATGAATAAAACTTAGTTCTTTTGCCTTTCAGAAGACGTCTGTTGCTTGATTTTTTGTATAATCGTGGCCAAAACCCAAGCTATTGGAAGTTACATAAACTTCTCGATTCATCTTCAAATAATTTGAAAACTTTGTGGCATTGCACATTCTTTATTCCACACTCTGGGTACTTAGAATATTTTCCAATCTGCACGCTAAGGGTCCGATGACTTCAAGTCATTTGTGTTCCGTTCTCCCTCAGGGGACATGGATATTTAAATCGCTCATTCTCTACTCCATGATCTGGAGACTTAGACTATTATAGTCCGCACTCCGGGGACTTAGTGATTTTGAGTGGTTTATACTCTGGTCCACACTCCGGGGACTCAGAGTACTCCAGTCTGCACTCCGGGGACTTGGAGATTTAGAGTCGTTTATACTCTGGTCCGCACTCCGGGGACTCAGAGTACTCCAGTCCGCACTCCGGGGATTTGGAGGTTTTGAGTCGTTTATACTCTGGTCCACACTCTGGGGACTCAGAGTACTCCAGTCCGCACTAAGGGGACTTGGAGATTTTGAGTCATTTTTACTCTGGTCCGCACTCTGGGGACTTGGAGTACTCCATTCCGCACTCCGGGGACTTGGAGATTTTGAGTCGTTTATACTCTGGTCCGCACTCTGGAGACTCAGAGTACTCCAGTCCACACTCCGGGGACTTGGAGATTTTAGAGTCGTTTATACTCTGGTCCGCACTCCGAGGACTCAGAGTACTTCAGTCCACACTCTAGGGACTTCGAGATTTTAAGTGTTCGTGCGCGTTCGTAAGTCAGGCAGAATAATGTATTTCTTAGTTATTTGTCACAACGTTATCTTACACAGAAACATCGACAATTCATAAAGAAAATGGCTTCAAGACATTATTGATGCAAACAAGCTAAATTGTCTTATTACATGCCATAAACTAGGAATATAAACTTGTTGGAAATAGATGTAACTAAAATATGAAAGAAATGAACTAAGTGTAATAAGGCCGTGAATGGTCGCTATTCAATGCTCGAGGGAGTGTCGCACCATCAACGGTCGCTAGCTTGAAAGTTCCTTCTCCAAGCTTCCGTTCAATGACGTATGGACCTTCCCATGTGGGTTTTATATGTGATGGAAATGGGAAAATTCGTTTCAAAACGAGATCACCCACACAAAAGATTCTCGGTCGGACTTTTTTATTATAATATCGAGCAACATGGTGCTTGTATGCGGCCGCTCTCAAATTTGCCTCTTCACGCTTTTCATCGATAAAGTCCAATGATTTTCGCCAAAGATATTGATTTGACTTATGGTCATAATAAGTTACCCAATGTGATGGAACTTCAAGTTCTACGGGTATGATAGCTTACATGCGGTGTGCCAATGCGAATGGAGTGTGGCCAGTCATGGACTTGTGGATGGTTTTGTAAGCCCAAAGCGCTGTTGGAATCCCATCCACCCACTTGCCTCTAGCCTTTTCCAAACGTTTTTTTAATATGGAATTGATTATTTTGCTTACGGCTTCCACTTGTCCATTGGCTTTCGGGTGAGCAATTGCTACAAACTTTTCTCAATACCATATTTTTGGCAAAATTCCTTGAACTCTTTGCTTCCAAACTGAGTTCCGTTTTCTTTAACGATGGTTCGTGGAAGGCCAAAACGACATATAATATTTCATACAACGAAATTAATGACCTTTTTGGTGGTGATAGTAGCCAAAGGCTCTACTTCTACCCACTTGGTAAAGTAATCGACTGCAACTATTGCGTATTTTGCACCACCTTTGGATAGGGGTAAGGAACCGACTATATCGATCCCCCACATTGCAAATGGCCAGGGACTAACCATTTGTGTGAGTTCTGTCGGCCGAGCTCTCGGGATTTTTGCATATTTCTGACATTTGTCGCATCTTCTCACATAGTCTGCGGCATCCCAATTTGCAGTCGGCCAATAATATCCATAGCGGAGGATTTTCTTTGCTAACGTCTGCCCCCCGGTATGGTCGCCACATTCACCTTCATGGACATCCTTCAGGACTTGTTTTACCGCATCATGGGCAATGCACCGGAGGAAGGGGTCGAGAAACCCCTCCGATACATTATCCCATCTTGCATTACATAACGCGAAGCCTTACGAATTACTTGTCGTCTTTCGCTCCATTTTTCGGGGACGACCCTATGTAAAAAGTACTGCTTGATTGGGGTCATCCATGATTCCTTCTCGATTTCGGTCTCTAACACGAAATCTTTCTCCATCATATTTATGCTTAGAACATGTAAGGTTTTAACGGGAAATAATCCCATCTGCTGCGCATCGCCAGTGCTTGCAAATTTTGCCAATGAATCGGCCGCTCTGTTTTGCTCACGTGGGACATGTGAAATGTCATAATACTCGAGATTCGCTAGCAGCTCCTAAACTCGAACCAAATACGGGGGCAAGTCTCTGCCCCTGTGCTTGGTCGTCTCCCCGCACTTGGTACACCACCATTTGCGAGTCGCAAAAGATTTCAACCGATCTTAATCCCCGTTCTTTGATAAGTTTTAAGCCGGCAATCAGTGCTTCATACTCGGCTTCGTTATTCGTTGCTGTGAATTCGAGCTTCAGAGTGTAGCAAACTGATCGGTTCTCAGGAGTGACAAGAACTATGCCAACCCCCGAACAACGGTTGTTAGATGCCCCATCGGTGTACATCTTCCATCGAACGGGAGGTATGACATTGCGGCCATTTGATTTGTCTGTCACGGCGAATTCAACAGTGAAATCTGCTAGCGCGTGCCCCTGTATGGCCCTTTGCGGAAGGTAAGTAATAACGAACTGACTCAACATAATATTCCATTTTAACATCCTCAAAGAAGTTTCTGGTCATTGGATTACCTGTCGCAAGGGTTGACCGGTGTAAACACCGATCGAGTGTGCCTGGAAGTATGGGCGAAGCTTGCGTGATGCAATCACCAAGCAATAAGCCAGTTTCTCAATTCTGGCATAATTTCTTTCTGCCCCTGTCAAACGTTTACTGACATAATATATTGGCTTTTGAACTCAGTCCTCCTCGTGAACTAGAGCCATACTGATAGCATGTTGGGATACTGCAAAGTATACATACAACATTTCATGATCAATTGGTTTTGATAGCACCGGGTGACTTTCTAGATGTCTAAGCAGAGTTTGGAGTGCTTCCTCGCAGTCAGATGTCCACTCGAAATTCCTTTTTCCTTTCTTTATCACATCAAAGAAAGGAATGCACCTATCCGTGGCTCTGGATATGAATCAACTCAACGCGGCTACCTTTCCGTTCAAGCTTTGCACTTGCTTTGTAGTTCTAGGCACTTGTATCTCCCGAATAGCCTGAATCTTTTCCGGGTTAGCTTCAATTCTATGTGCGTTCACAATGAAACCCAAGAACTTCCCTGATGCAATGCCAAAAGAACACTTTAATGGGTTGATTTTATCCCGTAATGCATGAGTATATCAAACATCTCTGCTAAGTCTCGAATGTGGTCGTTTGACTGCCGTGACTACATGAGCATGTCATCCACATAGACTTCCATCATTCTACCAATCTGGTCTTTAAACATTCGATTCACCAGACACTGATAAGTTGCTCCCGCGTTTTTCAATCCAAAGGGCAATACTACATAGAAATATAGCCCCACATCTATGACAAAGATGGTGTGTTCTTGGTCTGGAATGTGCATCTGGATCTGATTATATCCCGAATACGCATCCATAAATGACAATAACTCATGTCTGGCGGTAGAGTCGACGAGCTGGTCGATTCTTGGTAAAGGGAAACTATCCTCCGGAATGCTTTATTTAGATCGGAGTAATCAACACAAGTTCTCCACTTCCCATTTGCTTTTCTCACCAGCACAGGGTTAGATACCCATTCGGGGTAGAGGGCGTCGTGGACGAACCTATTGGCTTTGAGTTTGTCCACCTCCGCTTTAAGAGCAGCGACCTCTCCGGGTCCATGCCTCTCCTTTTCAGTTTCACAGAAATGTATTTTTGGTCTATGTTCACATATGACTCACAAAAATGGGAGAAATCCCACACATATCAGAATGTGTCCAAGGGAAAACATCCAGATTCGCTCGAAGGAAATCAGTAAGGTCCTTGGCCACTGAAGGGTCAAATTGTGATCCAATCTTATGGACTCGTGATGGGTCATCCCCACTGACTGAAATGTCGATCGTCAGCTCAGCCGGTGCTGCATTCGTTTTCCTAGGTTCCCCAAAATCATCTCTCGGATCTATGTCTCTAAGGATCCGAGTATGTCGCCCGAGCCAGGGCTCGGGCACTACTTGTCAATCATTAGTATTTAGGATGCAGACGGTGTTGTCCGCAACCTTCCCTTTTTCTCTCCGCTGAGCTTCTCTCAGCTCTATCACATAACATGCGCGACCGGTCGCCTGATCACCATGTACCACTCCAACTCCCTTGTTAGTCGGAAATTTCAACGTCAAACACCAGGGGGCCAAGGGTGCCCTAAACTCCGCTAAGGCCGGAAGACCCAGAAATGCATTGTATGGAGAGTCAACATCCATCACTATGAACGGTAGGACTCACACTCTCCTATGCTCACCTTCCCCCAGTTCAACTGGTAACTCAATATACCCTATCGCGTCGGTTGCAGCACCATTAAAGTCGTGGATACGGGCTTTGCATGGTTTCAAATCTTTTGTCTCCATATTCATTTGTCATAAGCCTTCTTGAAGATGATGTTGACAGAACTTCCACAATCAATCAAAATTCTTTTTACGTAAGCTGGCCCAATCGTTGCAGATATAACCATCGGGTCAATAGTAGGAGCCTCCACCTTGTCTGCATCTCGACTCCTAAGCACTATATCGTCTGTCATCATGCGTTGTTGTTTTGCGGGGGTTCCATCTTCCACATTCGAACAACATTCATAATTCGTATGCCTCAGGGAGGTAGCATATCATTCCATCTCCTGCCAATTCTTGTCTATAGGATGAGGTCCTCCGACTTTAGTGTTTTTGATCAACCTACCTACGGTCCGGACAGGTTCCTTTGGGTGGAGTGGAGCCGGCCCGCATCCGGGGTCTGTCATTCCTTGCCTACCCTCTGGTAGAACTCCTGTACCTTTTTCTTCCTGATCAACCTTTCTACGGCATAATGGAGGTGTCTACACTCCTCAGTATTGTGCCCGTAGGTCACATGGAAGCGACAATACTTCCCCGTCCATTTTTGTTCCTTAGTAGACTCCTTTAGGCGCGGCTTTCTGTAATGGAAGGTGTTACAGGTAGATAGGTAAATGTTTTAAAGAGACGTATTCAGGGGGGTGTATTCGTTGTAGGTCGGAATCCTTGACTTCCATCTCCCTCTCTCTTTTTTCTTTCCGGGATTTCCACCTCCGGATCCTTTAGATTGCCCAGGCTTGTTCTGGACGTTAACTTGAACTTTTCCTGAATTGTCGCCGGATTGTTTCACGGTGATATTACGTTTCACAGTTTCCTGAACAGGCCCTAGTGCCTTATTTCGTCTTGTCCATCGAGCTTCCTCCTTCCGTATGAACTGGTGAGCTTTGGAATAGAATCGTTCCAACGTAGTTGGGGGCTTTGCTCCCAACCAATCTCTAAACTCCAAGTCCGGATCTACACCTTGCATTATCGCCATCAAGATTTCATGATCGTTAGGGTTGCTAACTTCAGTGGCGGCAACATGGAACCTCTGAAGTACGCTTTTAAAGACTCTCCCGAAGCTTGGATCACGCTTGATAAGGACATCACATCCTTTGGACGAGTAGCATGTATCCTGAATTGTTTAACAAATTTCACCGCCAACTCGTCGAAGCTGGATATAGACCGTAGAGGAAGTCGAGTAAACCATATAGTGGCGATTCCGGACAAAGTGATTCGGAAGCACATACACTTAGTCGCGTCATTCGCCTTTGCAGAATCCATCATCCATTCGTACCACATCACGTGTTGCCTAGGTTCAGTCTTTCCTTCGTAGACTGGGATAGTCGGCATGCTAAATTTCCTGGGATACTCTGCCTGTAGAAAAGTATTTGTGATGGGAGTATGACTCTTGGACACTCCTCAGTCTTCATCGGTCAAGCCTTGGTTCTTTCTCATTAACTGCCTGACCATGGCTGTTAAGTCTGGAGTTTTATGAAAGATGGGAGATTGTGTTCTGTTCCACAGGACTGTGCGGGTTGATGTCCCACCTGCTGGCGGTTGGCTAAACGTGCATCCTGAAGGCCAGCTTGATTTGGGTCTTAGTGAGCCGGGCATCCGGTCTCCTCATGTGCCTAATCCCTGGTGAATCGATCAGTGTCACTTGCCTGTGCAGCTTCAGTCTTACGGCGTCTACGCCTAGGAGGTTCATTAGCTGAGGTCAAGCTGTCAGATGAAGAATAAGGAGTAGGACTACTCCCAGCATTCTGATGCTGTTGCTGGGCAAGCTGAGTCATGAGATTAGTGTTGGCTTGAATCTGCTCAGCCAGTTGTCTTCTACTTTCCATGAGTTCTCTTATCAAGTCGTTGAACTCTATTCGGGAAACGACTTCCATTTGATTTCGGGTGGAGGGCCCTACGCCTTGAATTGCTTGCTGGTTGCTAGGTACAACTTGTTGCACACTAGCAGCCTCATGGACGTCTGCATTGTGAGAGGCTAATGGGGTGCTTGGTCTTCCTATAGTAGAGTTGTCGTTTGGAACGATGAATAGATTCAACGGGCGTCCAATGAATAAGTCGGATCTTCTTCGGGGATTTTTCAATCCAGTAGCTACAAAGTAGATCCTATCGTCCTGAGAATTCGAGCTCTCAGTAAAAGCACCAAAATGTTAGCACTAGAATTGGTCACTAAAACCCTTAAGAGAGATTATGTAGAGAGATTAATGAAGAAAGTAAATGTAAACAGTAAAAAAAATGCTAATCTTAATGCAGAAAATAAGAACACCGGATTTATAGTGGTTCGGCATAATTACCTATATCCGCTTTAAGGTTAATCTTTTTTACTTTACTTATCAACTGGTTACATATACAATCCATACGCCAACTATTTGATTACGATTGTTAAGCAAAAAAGATAAGCCTTGAATGAGTCTTGAATGCGGTAGAGTCTCCCCGGTGTTCTCCCCAAAAAAGGTCCCTTTTACTATGCCCCTGGCTCTCTATTTATAGGCGAAGATGGGTTGGACTTCTCAGGTGGGCCTAGCAGTAAGATTCCTCGGCCCAAAACAATTAACTCCTGTGTGCCGATCCACAAATGTCGAACGGCAAATGTCGAACGTCCCTAGACGCCGAACAAGATTGTTGTGCCGAGCGGCCCTGGATGCCGAACGAACTTGTATGCCAAGCAAGGCATGAATGTCGCACGATCCATGAATGCCGAATGAGATGAATGCCGGTCGAGGTCTAAACGCCGAACACTCTTAAATGTTGAACGCTCTTGAATGTCGAGCGCTCTTAAATGCCGAACGCTCTTGAATGCCAAACGCTCTTGAATGCCGAACTCTCTTGAATGCCAAACGCTCCTGAATGCCGATCGACCGGGTTGTGCCAAACGAGTATGTTGTGCCGAACGCGCTGGATGTCGAACTGTGCACAAATGCCGAGTCCCTAGTTGCATTGTTAATCCTCCAGGTAACAGATATTAAAATAGTATATATAATAAAATAGTTTATAAAGTAAAATAGTTTACATAAAAGAGCTATAAGTTAAAATAGTTTATATTAAATTAGTTAGTATATTAAAATAGCTTATATTAAAATAATTTATAAAGTAAAATATAAAATAGTTTTAAATATAATTTAAAAATACTTTATATAATAAAATAAATTTATCAAACTTCACAAATCAATTCCAAATCAACTCGAATTCCAAAAATTCAAATTTAATCCAATCTTAAATCATCAATCTCAATTTATTTTGGTTTCTTAATAAACCATTTCACACTATATCGATTTCAAATACAAATTTGAACCACAGATAAACCATTTCAATTTCAATATATTTCAAAGCTTTAAGTACTCAACAAAACTAAATTTGATAATTTCATACACACACACACACACACACATATATATATCAAATTCAATTTACTATTATTTAGTTTTGAAATATTTACTTAATAAATCCAATATCATTTAAATAAAATTTTCAAATTTCAAATAACTGAATATTCCTTCAATTTATTTAAATTTTATACATTCATTTAATCATCTAAACTAAAATGAAGTTATAAAATCAAATTCCATAAGTTTCAAATCGATTTAATTAAATAAATTCTTAATTAAATACCATTTCAAATAAATCTTCTAAACCTTAATTTATTAAAATTAATATAAAACTATTTTAAATATACTTCTAAATAAATACTTAACATATTATAAATTTATTTATATATATTAAATCTATTTATACAAATAAATTCTTAAAATTTATAATCTCAAAATTTACTTATAACTATAGAATTTTCAAAACATATAACTTAGAAATCAAAAATACCTATATATAATATTTAAAAATCAATATTTATTAAGCCATGTATTTCTTTCCAAATTCATAGAAATCATTTTCAATATATATATATAGACCAACGGTGTCTGTATATAATTTTCTATCCTATGGTCAAGTGATATAGATATTTATCATTTCAATCAGTAATTTAAATTTTATATGGGTATATATCATTTCAACCCACAATCCCAAATTAAATTAAAATAAAATCGCTTGGGTTTATCATTTCAACAGATAACGATTTTCTCCTATTCTACTGATCGTTCGAATATGTATCATTTCAACCCATAGTGAATTCTATACTAGCAGGGAACTTGCAAAGTGATAACAGATAGATAATAATATAACAGGCATATATCATCAATATAAATAACAGATAATGGTGTCAGATGTCATAGGTGAACAGGTATAGATAACAACATACATACATACATACATACATAAATATATATATATATATATATATATATATATGGTAATGAAAACAACTAATAGCAGCATATTTCAATTGTAGTTTCAGTTGAAATCAAATTTAAAAAATAAGAACGTCAATCTTGAGTGGTTGCTCACTTTTCAAGGCTACAGAGGATGGACAATGAATTGAGTTACGAATCCAGGCACGAATTTCAAAGCAAAGCTCGATGGATACGCATTCGACAAACAAGGCTGATAAATAGGGATTGATGGAAACGAATCAGAACTATCTTGATATAACTGAAACAAAATGTGTATATATATCAAATCAATATTTTAACATTAAAACCAATAAAACAAAAATCTAGAATCTATGAACAACATATTATAACTACCTATATTTAGTTAATTAATAGTATATACATAGCTCAAATTAATATTTAACATATTATATACATACTTTATGTAGGATCTAGATTAACCCTAGAGGGGGGGTGAATAGGGTTATAGCAAATTTTCTCGAATTAAACTGTAGAGAAGTAAATATGCTGAAAAGTAAATCACACACAAAATTTACCCAGCTTCGGCAACCCCTGCCTACTATTGCATTCCCAGATTTCTATTAGAATTAAACAGTCTCCCGCTTACAAACACTCTAACAGACTCGCAACCCCTGCTACCGCCTATAGAGTTTTGCAAACTCGCAAACCCTGCTTACTGAACTAATCCTAACTAGACAATCTGACACAACCTAAATCCTAGGTGGTGATTTACCAAAATTTAATTCGAAAAGTACAGATTTCTAAAAATAAAACTTAGAGCAAAAATAAAATAAAAAAACTTGAGTACAATATTTTTTGCCCTTAACCAAAATACCCCGACCCAAACTAAATAAAACATGGCCACTTCCCCTTTTTGATTTCTGATGCAATTTTAGGGTTCTGAAAAAATGTCGGCTTTGCCTCAACCACGATTCGATTTGATCTCTGAGTTGCCTTGCTCGACCGAGTGTGTTGCTCGCTGCTTCTCTGATGATCAGCTGCTTGCCTCGAGTTGAATGATGTCTCTTTGATTCGCGCTCGGCTGCTTCTCTTGATTGTTCTGTGAAATTAGGGTTTTGATGAAGTTGGCTTGGTTGCTTCAAGATGATCGAATTCGACTTTTCTTCTGGTATGTTATTTGTTTCTTTCGCTTTCTGGATTGATTGCTTGAACTCGATTGTTCCTTTTTGCACACCCCTATGATGATTTTGGGTGTGGTATTTATATGAATTCCGAGACCCTTGAATTTGTTCGTATCAATTCGTCACTTTCCTATTTCTCGATTTCCTGATATTTGTGACTTACTTGATGCACACGGTCTTGATTTTGAAATGTTCGATTTACCTTGAATGATATGGCAAAAACTTTCCTCTTTTGATTTTCCTTGACTATTTCAAAGATACGCACTTGAATTTTGATTTTTTTCCATTTTTATACTGCGTTGATTATTTTGCGTCTGCATTGTTATTCTTCGACTTGTTTAACATCTTGATTGCCACGGCTTCGGTCATCTTTGTGTTCATCCCTGTGAGCTTCGTCTCTGGCCATCAACTTTATTACACCGGAACTTTGGCACTTTTGCACTTGAACCTTAGTGTTCTTCATACTATGCATACATGCTTCATTTGATCTGTTCTCTGTAAGCATATACATGTTTACTTTGTAGACTTGAGCCTTGTGTTCTTCATACCCTGCAGATATTGTTTCTTTTTACTGTTGCATTGTCTTTGTGGTCTTCATATTCAAGTGTGTCTGTTGCACTTGCTAATGTTCCCTGAGCTTGTTTGCAATTGAAAATCTGGCACACCAACTTGTTGAGGTCACTGTATTTTGATGTTCTTATTCTGATGCATTTGAACTTGAGCATACTTGATGCACTTTACTTCATCTGTCCATTTTTGTATGGTAGCCGCATTACTCTTTCTGATATAGTTGCTTTCACAGTTTGATGTGTGTTTGCTCATGTACATATGTATGTGATGCTTTGTTCATACTGTGTTGATTGAAACCGAAATTACTTTGTCACTGACACTACTTCATCGATTCGTATATGCAAGCCTGGAGTTGTCTCTGGCCAGTTGGATCATTAACTGTTGTTTGGGATGTGATATTGTGTACATGTTGCTGCATTTGCTTGCGTACCTATTACTGCATTGTTCACAATATATTGATATTATTGTTAAGTGAAATCATGTTTGTGCTTGTCTCTGATATTTTGGTCATGTTGTTTCTCGGCTTCAATTACTGTCTTCATTGTATATGGATAATTTCATATTATGGTTCACTGTTTGCATCACTGGTCTTTGAGGTTTGTGTAGTTTGGTCTTGCATTTTGTCTGGAGTTGTTTCTTTGATATTGAGACCTGCAGTTGTATACTTGTGTACATACTTTGTCTCTGATCTTTTGTTGCTCATCTGCATATATAAGCTTTGCATTTGTGTACATGTTTACCATGTACTTGAGTCTGATTCTTGTTGCACTTCACCTGTTATGTCTACTGTCCGGTCATTGCTGTCCTTTGAGTCAGTTTGTTAGTGGAATACTTTTTCACTATTGTCTGGTCTTTGACATTTTGTTTGCTTGGTGGCATTTCTTCGAGTCAGTTTGCATCATTACAGTGGTTTCTTGATGGTGCACTGTCACACTGTCATCTGGATGCATTCACATTGTCACTTGTAGTTTGCTAATTTGCTTTGGTGCACAGTTTTGGTTTTTCTGTTTGCGTGCTTGCTTTTGTTGACTGCGCACACGAGTTGGTGAGGCAGTGCTCACGTGTATAAATGTACACGTGTGTATTGCATCCACTCATGATTACCTGTCCTTAATAAGGACATAAGTGTATATCGGTGTGCACGGCCTTGTGGCATGTACAGTGATACACTGTGCATGTCACATTGTTCGTGTATGATGAATTCAAATGCAAATGATGACGAACAACCCAAATAACTGAGGCAAATAATATTTTCAAAATCCATATTTTATTTTATATTGCAAAAATGTTTCTTTTTCAATTTTACTGTTTTAGTGAATATTTTTGCAGATTGCTCAGATGTTGGATTCTAACTAGAATGAAGTTGAAGATAAACTACGAGTGTGAGTGATATTGTGACATCCCGAAAATTTAGCAACATTTTATTAATGGGTATTTAATCAGATTAAATGAAATATAAAATTATTATTTCCAAAACAGCTATAATATGTGTTTTGATATAAGTAAAATATACCTTATCAATATCTAAACATAAGAATAATATGAATATGGTCTGGGATATAAAATAAAAAGTTTTAAAATTTCAATAATGTTTAAAAAGTACAAAAATATCTTTTAGATATTTAAACAATTACATGGTTTGGAAAAATTTGAATCGTATAACTTTAAAACATAAGTACAACTCAAATATAGTTATAAATGCAAATATATGCTTGTGAACATCTACATATATATTAAAATAAGAGAACTATCAATGAACATAAGTATAAACAAATATATGATAGGATAAACATGGATGTGAAATACACATCTTAGTCAAGTAACATATTAATGCACTTAAGAAAATTAAAACAAGACAAGTTATATATATACATGCTAGCACAAAACAATTCTTTCCAGCCTCCTTTTTGATAAAAATATCTCTTGCCAAATTATAAACAAAACAATATACTAGTACAACTAAAAATCTTTATGACCAGTGGTGGTACATCAAGTCTGCACATTTGGTTTCTTATATGTATCATCCAATACGTTTTATTTCGTTCATAAGCCTAGAATTATATATATATATATATATATATATATATATATATATATATATATATGCAAACAAATCTAAACTAAACTCAACAACTTGATCAAACTTGAAGACTGGGAAACAGATTAAGTGTTACTGTATAGTATATATATATTTGTACAATACAAAACTTTTAATAAAAGCTATTTACATTGCTGAATAATATATGGACATGTATAATGCAAGAAGACAAGTATTCACATCATATTCAAACTTAACTTTGTATACAAATGTAAAATATCTTTGTACCAAAGATAAGAATCAGCTAATATTAATTATATGTAAACAAATATGAAGACATGCATTTAAGAGTAGCACCACAAATTGTCAATTCAGGTTGCAAGATAATCTTCCTGCCGAGATTTGCTAGATCACTTCAGTTTTACAGTAATTAAAAACACAAAAGTCTTGTATGGTCAAACAAATAAGACTGTCCTAGTTATAACCTTCTGTCCAACTATATCTGTATATACACATCATAATATACTAGTTCATTTACAATAACTTAGCAAATTTAGTAAACCTGAGAAAAGAAAGATAATAAATATCATCTTGTATTTTCAAACAAGCTCATCATGGCAGTGAAGTTCTTCAGGGATTCAAATCTGTAGTTTTCTTCAACTTTTGCTTTCTGTTTCAACAGTACCTGAAGGTGAGTGAACCTGAAATTTAAAGCTTTAAGTTTAATTTAAAAACATGTCATGATTTATTGATATATGGTGGTGTAGCGACCCGAAATTCCACTCCCGGAAAATCGCATCACTAATTAAGAAAGAAAGGGATAGAAGAAGAAAAGAAAGAGAAGAAAGAGAAAACAACACATCAGAATCTCACAGCGGAACGATTTAAATATAATATAGAACATATACAGAGTATCATATACATCAGAGTACACAACTAAACATTTCAAATTAGACAGTTATAACATTTCTGTCTAATACAATACAAGACATCATACATTAAACAACACAGCGGAAACTCTAACCATATCTACACGCTGAAGCCTCCTGCTCCAAAGCTCCTCCAGAATCCGTCAAGAGATAACCTGAATCACTTGACTACTCATACATAATATGAGTACCCAAGAGTTTAATAAAACAGAAAATAAACACTCGGGTCAGACAGGGGTCTGGTGTGAGTAAACGGTTTAAGATTGCTTAACTTTAGAAAAACCTTTGAAAGAAAAGGTATCACGTAAGACTTCCCACACATAAACATGGAAAAGTTTTTACCTTACGCTAACCAAAACATTTGATAGGAAATCCAGTGATATTATAATAGTGTCTAGGGTTTTCAAATAAATATGAAATAGCCGAAATTGTTACATGATTAAATTCCAGCTACTAGCCACAAAAGTGGGTAATACAAACAAAACCGTAGGGTCTCGTAGGGAAAATGGGTTTCCAACAATGGCAGGGCTACTGGGGTACCGCCCGTCACAGTACGTGGCCTAGATCACCGTACCGAGGATTACTCCCTTCATCCCCTGCAACACAAGACCGGGACCATTCCTTACTGAACAGTCCCGAACAAGACCACCCCGCAGTTGGCTGCAGTTCCAACCGCCCACAAAGCCGAAATATAAAGGGACCTCTAGACAGGGATGAATCTTGCCCTCCAGTGGGCGCGACCCACGAAGCCTTGCTGCACCTCCCCTGTTTTAGCCATTCCCGGTTGATGAGGCTTGAGGCTGCGATTACCTTTATAGGACCAATTATCTTAGAATGCTCATCGTCCGCCTGACGATGTGCTGAAAGCATTCAATCCATACAAGTTCGTTCCGGGTTCGAACGAAACCGAAGGCACTATCTCGTTGCACTCATTTTGGAATCACCCTCAGAGTCAACGACCATAGCCCTTGCACTCTGATTCACCATCTCGAATCTATAAGCACTATTCCGTCAAACTCATTACGGAATCACCCACAGAGTTATACTGACGTATAGCCCTTACCTCGAGTCTTCACTTGCTCCACTTGGATTAACGACCTAACGTTTAATTGGAATCGATGTGGTTTTCGGATTCCAAATATGGAAACCCGATCCCGGTCTCATCGAAACCAAACGCCATTTTAATGTCCAAGTTGTACTTAAGGGATTTAAACAATAGATATTTAGAAATATCACTTAACATAAATGGATGTATTCACAACACAAATAGATAAGCATCTATTATCACATGCATCTATGCATATCACAAAGCAGCATATATATCACAATCAGATATAGCATGTACATATCATCATCCATCAATCAATGTCATCCAACAACAACCAATATCATTACTCATCCAATGATATATCATCCAATCATTAACCATTCATAAACAAGTTTGATTCAAACTTGATTAATTTAATTAATCCTTAAATTAAATTAATCCTTAATTAAATACTTGGATTATCTTCAATCCAACTTCTCATTCATTAATTAATTACAAATTAATTAACTAACCATCACTTAATTATCCACTTCAATTAATCCTCCCTGATCAATTATCACTTAATTACTTAAGTAATTATTACTTAATTTCCATATTAATTAATCATCCTGATTAATTACTTCCAAATTATACTAAGTAATTACCTCTTAATTACTTCTAAATTAGTCAACCTTGATTAATTATTCTCTAATTATTCTGATAATTATTCCTTAATTATCTTTAATTAATTACACTTGATTAATCATTTTTAATTAATCACATTTGATTAATTATTTTTAATTAATCATACTTAATTAATTACTTTTAATTAATCACCTTTAATTAATTACTTTAATTACATTTAGTAATTAAAACTTAATTATAATTTAATTATTTTTAAATTATTAATTAACAATTAATTAATTATTTTCATTAATTAATGATTCCATCATTAATTAAATTTCTTTCTTAATTAATTACTTTTACAAGTAATTAATCACTTAATTAATTACTCTTAATACTTTAATTAATCAATCATTGATCAATTAATTTAAACCTTTAACTAATTATTAATTAAGTCATTAATTAATAACTAAAGTGATTAACTCTTAATCACATTTACTTAATTACTTTTCATAAAGTAATTAACTCTTACTTAATTACCTTCTGAATTAATTTCTTATTTACTTTAATTACTTCCCTAAGTAATTAGATTAATCCAAAGTGATTATCTTAATTAATCACAAGTTAATCATTTAATTAATTATTCAACTTAATCATTTAAAATTAATTAAATGATTCTTAACTTATTATATTAAAAGATACTAAATTAAGAAACCATTATCTTAATTAAATCATTTATTAACAATTAAAGCTCGATAATTAAAATAATTTAATTATCTCAATTAACTTTACAAATTTAATTATCTTTAATTAAATCAAATTCAAACTAACTAAAGATAATCTTTATTACAATTGATTGTCAAATTCTAAATTATTAAACTTAATTTAAATAAAATATAATGATTTAGAAATAAATTAAATTTAAACATATTTTGAGTTGAACTTTGAAATCTTTTAAAATCTTTCCAAATTTATTTATTAAAGTTTAATATAAACTTAAATTTAAATCCACTTATTATATTTAAAAACTTCCATATTTTAAAATATATAAACTTGTTTAAAACATAATTTGAAACAAATTTGAAACTTGCTCAACCTTTGATTTAAAAACTAAATTTCTAAAACAAATATTCTTTGCATTAGTCATAACAAACTTCAGTACTAAAACCTGAATACCAAAATACTCGAGAAACCAAACTTCAACTCGAGCCACACCCGAGTAAACTACTCAAAAACCAAGTGATTACCCCGAGTTCCCCCTGCTGCCTTCATGCTTCGAGTTGAAACAACAAAAACCCGGAGCAACCTTCGAGTTTCCTATTTCTTCTCCCCTCATATTTCCAGAACCCAGAATCAACCCATGACACCGTGCACCGTGCAACGTGCACCGATCACCATTCCACCAGCGATCATCGCCGCAGCTCCGACAAGTCATCCTCGACCCCAACTTCCTAACGCAACACCCAGAAATCCAAACACAAACGAAAAACGACACTTCAACATTCGAACCCAACTGTTCGAAATACCATGCCAGAAAAACCTTCAATTGCCGACCATCCCTTTCACCGTAGACCACGCCACCACCTCCGAAGCTTCCCCACGTCTTCCTCGATCCATGGCAATGCTCGCGATCAACTCCGACAGCCTTATGACACCTCGAAGTCGCGATGAACCCATCGACCATAATCAGGCAATAAAACCCTACTTCATCGAACTACGGCCATCCCACTCATCTAAAAATTCGTGGACCATTTTTCGCGCGTTCCCTACAGCCTACTCCATCTTCGAGTTCACCCACGGCGATCAATTCGCTGCCGTACGCCTTGATTTTGCCAAAAACCCCAAATCCAAGAATTCCAAAATGCTCACTGAATACTCCATTAGAAATTGTGATTCAAGTTCTAAAATTCATCATTTTCCATTTGCAATTCAATTGTGAAATCAAAACTTGAAATTGTTTTAATAAAATTTTGACCCAATTTCCATTTAACTGCAAATTTGAAGATTTTAAGCTAATCTTTCATTTTCAAAACCTATATCTATTTTTAGATAAGAAGTTGCATGATTATAAACAACTTTTGTTTACATATCATGGATCAATACGACTTCATTACTGAATTATTGATTTAGTTAAGAAGTCGAGCCTGTTAAATTACACAGAACACAAGTATGCTTACAGGCAAGACAGATACACCCCAATTCAAACATGTATTCAGATTTAAATCTAATATTCCATCAAACATTATGTTATCTAATCATAGAAACAGGTTGAGTCCAATGTTCAAACTGTTTTTAAAAGATTATTCACTCATATAATATCCAGGACAGAGAACAGATCATCATGCATTACTTATTCTTGAACAAGAAATCAACTATTTATATTTCAAACAGGCATAAATAAAAAATCAAGCAAATCATCATAATTATCTATACTTGAACAAGATGAAATTCAAGATTAGAACTGTTTTTAAAATTTCATTTACTCACCTTTGCAAAAAGCAGAAAACAGAGCTGCATTTTCCAGGCTCTGAAATTTACTTGCATGCCTTTGAATTTCTTGATTCCAGTACTGCTTGATGTTTCCTAACTTTGCATGTTGAAGTTTTACTTGCATCATGTTTATTAATTCTACTGCATGTTGATTTACTGCTGCATTTGATTGAGTTTCCAGGTTTGCAGATTGTTCTTCTTTATTTTCTTCTTTCCTGAACTTTGTTTTGATTTGCATTCTTTTATTTTTGAATCAGAATTTGTCAATTGAAGTTTGCATAAGAATGCTGCTGATTGATTAATATGTTGATGAAGAACTTGCATTTGACATCCTTGCATTTGCATGTTGATTAATTGCTGAATTGATTGATTCTAGCTCTTGCATTTTCCAGATCTGTATTTTGCTTTTGTTTGAAAGAAGAAAGTGATTTCTTCTTTTTGATTTCAATTTGTATTTTGCCTTTTGTATTCAGTTTTGAGATTGAATAAAAAAAATGTTTTTCAGCTGCAAATAAAACTATCTTTATCTACAATTAAATCTTAAATTTAATTATTAAAGAAAAAATGACATTTGTCACCTCTTATGCTTTGATTAATCTACACCTAAGCAACTTAATTTACATTTGTCTCAACCCATACTAAAATGTTTACAAGTGTTATTTTTATTTTATTTTTATTTATTTTAAATTTTGCATGAAAGATGAATATATATATAATGTATTCTAAGGCTTAATTATTTATTTACTATGTAATATTCATATGAAACAAGTAACTTACATTTTAAATTCAATCATGTTTATATGTTTGAAATTTCTCTTTTAATTTTAAATCTTATTTAAAAGCTTAAAGTACATATTTATCATAAATAAGGAATTAACTTTGTTATTTTAAATTTAAATCTCAATTATCAATTTAAAGTCATTTAAATCAAATTATCATTTTAAATTTTCAAAACTAAATATATTCAAGTTTGAAAACTATTATTAAATTCAAATTAATGCAATTCCTATTTCAAATATATATATACAAATATATATACACATTTCAAATAGAACATTCTAACATTAAATTTATTAATTTCCAAATTAAATTTTAAAACAAATCTCAAATCACAATATATATACATTCATATATATTATAATTTGAATCTAAAGTTTTTATTACATTAAAACTTCTTATTTATCAAAATAAATATTTTCCAAATCAGATTATTATAAACTTTCAAAAGAATTTATCTTGCCTATTCATATTTGTAAAGAAAAATATGAATAGATATTAACAAATTATTATCATTAACCTTTAAAATAAATTTAACTTGTCAATTTATAATATAAAATGATCAAATCAATTTAATTATTATCAAAGATTATTAAATTGATATTGCTCAAAATTCCGGGTCGTCACATTCCTCCCCCCTTAAAAGAATTTCGTCCCCGAAATTTAAAAGCAAAGATAATTTAATAACCCAGTTAAAGAATTTAAATTCCTATCAGAAAACAAACAATCAATCATAGCAACTAATTCAAACAAACAATTTATCTATTCAGAAAAATTCTGAATAGAACCTCCTAATATTATTTAGAGTTTTCCAGGCACCTATACTGGAATACTTGCTCTACAAATCTTAACTAACTACACTACTAAAACCAAGAACTCCCTCACCTGATTCTACAAATCTGAACAAGACATCAGACTAACTCAAAACCAGCACAACCACCAGATTTCTTCTGAACTGCTGATTTTATCACTCAAAGAATCATACACATATTCCTCAGAGATATGTGAAATACAATGAATTCCAGCTATCCAAACTGGCAACTCAATCCTGTAGTTCAAAATCAAATCTCTAGAGATCACAGATAAAACTCCAAATACCTACAAAGCTAACTCTCCAGTTTTACCCATTCTTATATCTTCTTTGATCGGATAAAACAAAATCCAAATTCTAACTACACATTCCAAAATTACTCAATTCTTAACTGCACAACTCTTCAGATGAGCCTGAGTCACCTCCAATATCCTGATCAGCCTAACTCTTGCTGATTGCTCCATGAAACAACAGCACCAGCTCAAACCAAATCTCCAGGTCCTACTCAACAAATGCCTTTCCAAAAATAATTTGCTGAAATCCAAATACAACTCTATACCATAAGCACCAATGGACTCCAGACCTATATCTCAAATCTAAATAGCCAAACAGTTGTACTTGACAACCTTGCCTTCAAATTTAGAAAATTCCTTCATACTTAAATTTCCAGTAGAAATCCTATAATCCAACATCCGGTTGCTCCTATACCAGAATAACTGCCAACTCGCTTCCGCTGCACAACTCTGATCTAGAGCAGATAAGAATGCTATCGAAGAACACAAGCACAATCTTCTCCATACACAGTCCACCCGACTCATAAAAATCTCAACGACCATTCCACTTGGTCAAAACATCTTAGCAGAATCTCAACATAGAATAAGATGATCAATCCAAAGGATCCTGAGCTGCCACACCAAACTCTTCTCGCTCTAAGAGTCATCCCACTATAAGGTTGAACCATCAAAACTGCTCTTGGAAATCCAAGTCGAAAAGAAATCTCAATCTCTGATTCGGGTATACCTCAGCTTTCCTCAAAAACATCTGGAGATCTCTGACTACTTCCATAGCTTCCATATCTTTCACCTCTATTTGAGATGCCTCAATCTCAAACCAAAGAATACTCCAAGATTCCCAACTAATCGCAAGTCACTTTTGCGATCCTACAGTTCAAATTCCAAAGAACTGTCTTCACCAACTAGAACAGCTTTTCCCATCAAGATCAATCTTTCCAGAATGGCTTACCTATCAGAAAAACTGATAGATCACTTCCAACAGATATCTCGCTCTGTTGAGCCTTCCAAAGAAAAGAATAAGCCTTCACTATCTGCCTGCTCTGCTGATAGTAGAATCCAAAGATTACTGAATCATCGAAGAAACAGATCCATGCTGCTACTTCCAAACTTCACTCCAATAATACAGCTAAGCCAAAAGATCTTCCTTAACCAGAAGCTCCTGAAACACCAAACTAACACCCAAATCCTCTAAAACATCCTTGAGACGAGTAAACATCTCCTCAAGAAACTCGGCTCTAAAAGAAACACCAGCTACTTATCTTCTTAAGAAAACAATTGAGACCATGTCCGAAATGAGGTAACTCATCGACCTTAGTCTCTTTCTTCAATAAAGATAAGATACCCTTACTTGAGATCCAGAAAATCTCTAAACATCTGAACCTTCCCTGCAGCAGACATCAATGCTCTTCCAACACCATCTAAATCTGGCTCCAAAAGAAACATCTTCAGAACCATCTATGGATACTGCATCTCATCTCACCACACAGCTATTCCCTCTTGAAGTCACCACTTGCTTCTATTAAGCTGACAAACTCAACTCTTGGAAATCCCGCTCACTCGAGAGCAAATCATCCTCACACTACAAGAATATACTCCAATCCTTGAAAAAGACTTCCTTTGGACTCAAAGAAATCCTTTCTACAATCCACAAAACTAATTCGAGACAGTATTAGGTCTACAATCTCGATAAACACCTCCAACTACAACATATAAACCTCAACCAATAGTGGTAGTCGTGTTCCACACACTTCTACCTTATCTACCTTTATAACCTATGTTGGAAAATCCGAACAGATAACCCAACAGATTAGGTAGATATATAAATATATATTTATATAAAAATTACAAGTACGCTCTCTCAAGATAGACACCACTCCAGAGCCTAGGTATTCACTCAACCTAACGCTTCCTAAAGAAAGACAAACTTCAGAGCCTAGGTATTCACTCAACCTAATGCTCTGATACCAGCTGTAGCGACCCGAAATTCCACTCTCGGAAAATCGCATCACTAATTAAGAAAGAAAGGGATAGAAGAAGAAAAGAAAGAGAAGAAAGAGAAAACAACACATCAGAATCTCACAGCGGAACGATTTAAATATAATATAGAACATATACAGAGTATCATATACATCAGAGTACACAACTAAACATTTCAAATTAGACAGTTATAACATTTCTGTCTAATACAATACAAGACATCATACATTAAACAACACAGCGGAAACTCTAACCATATCTACACGCTGAAGCCTCCTGCTCCAAAGCTCCTCCAGAATCCGTCAAGAGATAACCTGAATCACTTGACTACTCATACATAATATGAGTACCCAAGAGTTTAATAAAACAGAAAATAAACACTCGGGTCAGACAGGGGTCTGGTGTGAGTAAACGGTTTAAGATTGCTTAACTTTAGAAAAACCTTTGAAAGAAAAGGTATCACGTAAGACTTCCCACACATAAACATGGAAAAGTTTTTACCTTACGCTAACCAAAACATTTGATAGGAAATCCAGTGATATTATAATAGTGTCTAGGGTTTTCAAATAAATATGAAATAGCCGAAATTGTTACATGATTAAATTCCAGCTACTAGCCACAAAAGTGGGTAATACAAACAAAACCGTAGGGTCTCGTAGGGAAAATGGGTTTCCAACAATGGCAGGGCTACTGGGGTACCGCCCGTCACAGTACGTGGCCTAGATCACCGTACCGAGGATTACTCCCTTCATCCCCTGCAACACAAGACCGGGACCATTCCTTACTGAACAGTCCCGAACAAGACCACCCCGCAGTTGGCTGCAGTTCCAACCGCCCACAAAGCCGAAATATAAAGGGACCTCTAGACAGGGATGAATCTTGCCCTCCAGTGGGCGCGACCCACGAAGCCTTGCTGCACCTCCCCTGTTTTAGCCATTCCCGGTTGATGAGGCTTGAGGCTGCGATTACCTTTATAGGACCAATTATCTTAGAATGCTCATCGTCCGCCTGACGATGTGCTGAAAGCATTCAATCCATACAAGTTCGTTCCGGGTTCGAACGAAACCGAAGGCACTATCTCGTTGCACTCATTTTGGAATCACCCTCAGAGTCAACGACCATAGCCCTTGCACTCTGATTCACCATCTCGAATCTATAAGCACTATTCCGTCAAACTCATTACGGAATCACCCACAGAGTTATACTGACGTATAGCCCTTACCTCGAGTCTTCACTTGCTCCACTTGGATTAACGACCTAACGTTTAATTGGAATCGATGTGGTTTTCGGATTCCAAATATGGAAACCCGATCCCGGTCTCATCGAAACCAAACGCCATTTTAATGTCCAAGTTGTACTTAAGGGATTTAAACAATAGATATTTAGAAATATCACTTAACATAAATGGATGTATTCACAACACAAATAGATAAGCATCTATTATCACATGCATCTATGCATATCACAAAGCAGCATATATATCACAATCAGATATAGCATGTACATATCATCATCCATCAATCAATGTCATCCAACAACAACCAATATCATTACTCATCCAATGATATATCATCCAATCATTAACCATTCATAAACAAGTTTGATTCAAACTTGATTAATTTAATTAATCCTTAAATTAAATTAATCCTTAATTAAATACTTGGATTATCTTCAATCCAACTTCTCATTCATTAATTAATTACAAATTAATTAACTAACCATCACTTAATTATCCACTTCAATTAATCCTCCCTGATCAATTATCACTTAATTACTTAAGTAATTATTACTTAATTTCCATATTAATTAATCATCCTGATTAATTACTTCCAAATTATACTAAGTAATTACCTCTTAATTACTTCTAAATTAATCAACCTTGATTAATTATTCTCTAATTATTCTGATAATTATTCCTTAATTATCTTTAATTAATTACACTTGATTAATCATTTTTAATTAATCACATTTGATTAATTATTTTTAATTAATCATACTTAATTAATTACTTTTAATTAATCACCTTTAATTAATTACTTTAATTACATTTAGTAATTAAAACTTAATTATAATTTAATTATTTTTAAATTATTAATTAACAATTAATTAATTATTTTCATTAATTAATGATTCCATCATTAATTAAATTTCTTTCTTAATTAATTACTTTTACAAGTAATTAATCACTTAATTAATTACTCTTAATACTTTAATTAATCAATCATTGATCAATTAATTTAAACCTTTAACTAATTATTAATTAAGTCATTAATTAATAACTAAAGTGATTAACTCTTAATCACATTTACTTAATTACTTTTCATAAAGTAATTAACTCTTACTTAATTACCTTCTGAATTAATTTCTTATTTACTTTAATTACTTCCCTAAGTAATTAGATTAATCCAAAGTGATTATCTTAATTAATCACAAGTTAATCATTTAATTAATTATTCAACTTAATCATTTAAAATTAATTAAATGATTCTTAACTTATTATATTAAAAGATACTAAATTAAGAAACCATTATCTTAATTAAATCATTTATTAACAATTAAAGCTCGATAATTAAAATAATTTAATTATCTCAATTAACTTTACAAATTTAATTATCTTTAATTAAATCAAATTCAAACTAACTAAAGATAATCTTTATTACAATTGATTGTCAAATTCTAAATTATTAAACTTAATTTAAATAAAATATAATGATTTAGAAATAAATTAAATTTAAACATATTTTGAGTTGAACTTTGAAATCTTTTAAAATCTTTCCAAATTTATTTATTAAAGTTTAATATAAACTTAAATTTAAATCCACTTATTATATTTAAAAACTTCCATATTTTAAAATATATAAACTTGTTTAAAACATAATTTGAAACAAATTTGAAACTTGCTCAACCTTTGATTTAAAAACTAAATTTCTAAAACAAATATTCTTTGCATTAGTCATAACAAACTTCAGTACTAAAACCTGAATACCAAAATACTCGAGAAACCAAACTTCAACTCGAGCCACACCCGAGTAAACTACTCAAAAACCAAGTGATTACCCCGAGTTCCCCCTGCTGCCTTCATGCTTCGAGTTGAAACAACAAAAACCCGGAGCAACCTTCGAGTTTCCTATTTCTTCTCCCCTCATATTTCCAGAACCCAGAATCAACCCATGACACCGTGCACCGTGCAACGTGCACCGATCACCATTCCACCAGCGATCATCGCCGCAGCTCCGACAAGTCATCCTCGACCCCAACTTCCTAACGCAACACCCAGAAATCCAAACACAAACGAAAAACGACACTTCAACATTCGAACCCAACTGTTCGAAATACCATGCCAGAAAAACCTTCAATTGCCGACCATCCCTTTCACCGTAGACCACGCCACCACCTCCGAAGCTTCCCCACGTCTTCCTCGATCCATGGCAATGCTCGCGATCAACTCCGACAGCCTTATGACACCTCGAAGTCGCGATGAACCCATCGACCATAATCAGGCAATAAAACCCTACTTCATCGAACTACGGCCATCCCACTCATCTAAAAATTCGTGGACCATTTTTCGCGCGTTCCCTACAGCCTACTCCATCTTCGAGTTCACCCACGGCGATCAATTCGCTGCCGTACGCCTTGATTTTGCCAAAAACCCCAAATCCAAGAATTCCAAAATGCTCACTGAATACTCCATTAGAAATTGTGATTCAAGTTCTAAAATTCATCATTTTCCATTTGCAATTCAATTGTGAAATCAAAACTTGAAATTGTTTTAATAAAATTTTGACCCAATTTCCATTTAACTGCAAATTTGAAGATTTTAAGCTAATCTTTCATTTTCAAAACCTATATCTATTTTTAGATAAGAAGTTGCATGATTATAAACAACTTTTGTTTACATATCATGGATCAATACGACTTCATTACTGAATTATTGATTTAGTTAAGAAGTCGAGCCTGTTAAATTACACAGAACACAAGTATGCTTACAGGCAAGACAGATACACCCCAATTCAAACATGTATTCAGATTTAAATCTAATATTCCATCAAACATTATGTTATCTAATCATAGAAACAGGTTGAGTCCAATGTTCAAACTGTTTTTAAAAGATTATTCACTCATATAATATCCAGGACAGAGAACAGATCATCATGCATTACTTATTCTTGAACAAGAAATCAACTATTTATATTTCAAACAGGCATAAATAAAAAATCAAGCAAATCATCATAATTATCTATACTTGAACAAGATGAAATTCAAGATTAGAACTGTTTTTAAAATTTCATTTACTCACCTTTGCAAAAAGCAGAAAACAGAGCTGCATTTTCCAGGCTCTGAAATTTACTTGCATGCCTTTGAATTTCTTGATTCCAGTACTGCTTGATGTTTCCTAACTTTGCATGTTGAAGTTTTACTTGCATCATGTTTATTAATTCTACTGCATGTTGATTTACTGCTGCATTTGATTGAGTTTCCAGGTTTGCAGATTGTTCTTCTTTATTTTCTTCTTTCCTGAACTTTGTTTTGATTTGCATTCTTTTATTTTTGAATCAGAATTTGTCAATTGAAGTTTGCATAAGAATGCTGCTGATTGATTAATATGTTGATGAAGAACTTGCATTTGACATCCTTGCATTTGCATGTTGATTAATTGCTGAATTGATTGATTCTAGCTCTTGCATTTTCCAGATCTGTATTTTGCTTTTGTTTGAAAGAAGAAAGTGATTTCTTCTTTTTGATTTCAATTTGTATTTTGCCTTTTGTATTCAGTTTTGAGATTGAATAAAAAAAATGTTTTTCAGCTGCAAATAAAACTATCTTTATCTACAATTAAATCTTAAATTTAATTATTAAAGAAAAAATGACATTTGTCACCTCTTATGCTTTGATTAATCTACACCTAAGCAACTTAATTTACATTTGTCTCAACCCATACTAAAATGTTTACAAGTGTTATTTTTATTTTATTTTTATTTATTTTAAATTTTGCATGAAAGATGAATATATATATAATGTATTCTAAGGCTTAATTATTTATTTACTATGTAATATTCATATGAAACAAGTAACTTACATTTTAAATTCAATCATGTTTATATGTTTGAAATTTCTCTTTTAATTTTAAATCTTATTTAAAAGCTTAAAGTACATATTTATCATAAATAAGGAATTAACTTTGTTATTTTAAATTTAAATCTCAATTATCAATTTAAAGTCATTTAAATCAAATTATCATTTTAAATTTTCAAAAATAAATATATTCAAGTTTGAAAACTATTATTAAATTCAAATTAATGCAATTCCTATTTCAAATATATATATACAAATATATATACACATTTCAAATAGAACATTCTAACATTAAATTTATTAATTTCCAAATTAAATTTTAAAACAAATCTCAAATCACAATATATATACATTCATATATATTATAATTTGAATCTAAAGTTTTTATTACATTAAAACTTCTTATTTATCAAAATAAATATTTTCCAAATCAGATTATTATAAACTTTCAAAAGAATTTATCTTGCCTATTCATATTTGTAAAGAAAAATATGAATAGATATTAACAAATTATTATCATTAACCTTTAAAATAAATTTAACTTGTCAATTTATAATATAAAATGATCAAATCAATTTAATTATTATCAAAGATTATTAAATTGATATTGCTCAAAATTCCGGGTCGTCACAGGTGGTATATGCTTTGACCTTGAAAATAATCCTGTGTTGCTTATGCTTCTCTGTTTAACTGTACAGGGTGAATATTGTTTTTTTTCCAAACTCAAATTTATTTTCTGTTAATCATTATGAAGTTTTAATTCTGCAATCAAACAAGATATTTAAACTTAAATTAAGAATTTGTAAAAGGCTGATTAAACCATCTTGATGAGGAATCCCACTATAATATTGTTTTACAGGTAAATGGGCAACAAGTTGATAAATTTGATTGTTGTAAAATCTTAATTCCAGTTTATAAATCGAATTTTTACTACAAGTTAGGATTTTTAAAACAAAAACGAAGATTTTTAGTTTTGTATTCACAGAGTAGTTCGAATTTGAATAAAATTTGCATTTCCCCCATTTTCTAAAAATCGAACCAATTTAAAATGTTGAAAATTTGTGTGAAGCTTGTATAAACATCATTGATTTCGAGAAAATTGTCAAAGCATTTTTCCATTGCATAAATTATTAAAATGAGATCGAATTAGGGTTTGGGAACAAGCTTTTAGACATGTCTGTAAGTGTGATGATTTTGTCGTTCTTAAGTGATCGAGCTTCGCGTAACCTTGGGAGTTGGATGCTTTGTGCGTTGTCGTGGTGTGGAAGAAATCTGGGCGTCTCTGGTGGACAAAGTGATGGAGGCGAGGTGGTTGTGTTGACTGGGGTGAGCTTCAAGTTCGAGCAAGAATGCCTTTTCCGACTTTGAATTTTTGGGAACAAATCGAATTTGGATTTCGAGTGCTTGGATAATTTATGACTTGCTGGTGGTCGTGGAGTTCGTCAGAGCTTGGCCGTATTGCCGTGCACGTGTACAGCAGTGGGATGGGTATCAGTGGCGATGGTATCTTAGGTCACGAGTTGCTACTCGAGTCGTTACTCGAGTTATCTAAGTGGTGGCTTCAGGTTTAGGTCGAGTTTGAGAGTGAGTTTCCTGATACTTCATTTTTTTTACTTAAGTTTAAATTTAAACTTGCTAAAAAAAAGAGAAGAAGAGGATGGACATGAGAGAGGGAGAGAGTGTATCGGGAAAAACTGGTGGGAGACTCGAAGTAACGCTCGAACTAAACTAGGGGAGAGTTCGGGTTTTCAAACTGCAGCATATAAGGAAAAGAAATTAAGGTTTAAAAACAAAAAAAAAACAAAAAAAAAATATTCTTCAACCAGATCAAGCACCGTGAACATAATAAATGTTTATCGAGTTTAAGTTAAGATTTTAATACAAATTATAACTATGTAGTTAATATTTAACCAGGTTTTAACTCTTAATTATTATTTTGATTTAGTAATTAATTTAAGTATAAAAATTATTAACATTAAAGATTTGTAGTTAAAATGTTAGTTAAGATGGTTAATTATTCAACTAATTATTTTTAGAAGTAATTAAGAATAATTAAATTATAATTATAATCAGAAGTTGGATTAATTAATGATTAATTAATAAATAAATTTGTAATTAACTACATAAAGTTAATTAACGAAATTAGTAATTAAGTAAATTAAGCAATTTAATTAACTGGCGGTAAAGGGATACTTAAATTGTAATTAAGTTGCGTTAATCAATAATTAAGGTTTATTAAATAATGGTTGAAGAAAAAAAAATTAATCTGCAATTAAGATTTATTAATCGGATTTAAAGGTAATTAAGGGATGGATTACCCGATTGAAATTAATTTGTTAATTAATTTAAGGTAATCTCTTGGAGATTAATTAATTACAAACACTTATTGAGATTTAGTGAAGAAATTCACTATTTCAGGATGTAATAAACTAAAAGTAATTAATTAAATGGGAAGTAATTAAAGGGTAATTGCTTAGTAGAAGTAATTAAGGATAAATTACTTGGTGTAATTAATCAAAAGGGATTAATTATTAAGTAAGGGATTAGTTACTTAAGTAAGTAATTACTGAGGGGTAATTACTGTTTATGAGTAATTAGGGTTGATTAATGAATGCGATTAGTTAAGGATAATCATTCATGGAATGTGGTTAAGAATAATTACTTAATGGAAATAATTAGATAATGATGATAAACCTTAATGTAATTAAAGATGAAAGATTATGGAATGGTAAATCAATTGGGTTAAAATTAATTAATAAGTAGGACTTAAAGGTAATTGATTTAATCCAATTATGGTTATTTAGATTTATTCGAGATGGTGTGATTGATTATCTTGCTTATGTAAGATTAAATGATTGTTTAAATAACCTGAATCGATTGATACCCTTGATATGAAATGGTTCATGATATGATGTGTTTGGGTGGGCAATGGTAGGTGGTTATTTGTCAATGATGAATTACAGAGTAAAAGGGTGACATCTTCTATTTAAAGTTGAATTGCATTTCACTTGAATAACATGTGTTAAGATGAACTGAGTTTCGAAGAGGCCAGGGTCGGGTATTGAAAAATAGCCGAAACCACTTCAAATTTATATAAATTGATTTGTGAAATCAATACGATGAAATGAAATGATTTAAGTGAATTGGTTAAACTTATATAAGTTACCCGGGTTTATATAAGTTGTTTGCTTTAGTATTCCATGTTAGTTGGGTTTACTCACGCTGGTTTCCAGCCTGACCCGGGTGTTACTTTGGTGTAATGCTCGGGTCAGACCAAGTATTACAGAATTTTCAGGTAGGACGTTCTGGAGCTCAAGAGGCGAGCTGGATGCCAGGATCGTGTAGAGTATTTCCGTTTGTATTATATTATTGTTAATCTGAGACATGATAATTGTATACAATCAGTGACTTTATATATGTGAAACTCTGATGTATATTAAATGTAATTGACGGATATGGTATTCTTTTGTAAACTATTATTATTTATTATTATATTTTATCCGCTGCGAATGTGAGTTGTCGATGTTTTCGGTTCTTCTTTTTCTTCTTCTTCTTCTATCTCTTTCTTCTTTTTCATAACTATCTGGAATTTTCGGGTTCGAAAATTTCGGGTCGTTACAGTTGGTATCAGAGCAGAAAGTTAAGCGAGAACCTTGGCTCTGGTGGGGATTACTCATTGAATAGGGTCCGTAGTACTCTAGAATGAGTTGAGTATATATATATATATATATATATATATATATGATAGCGTACTTGTCATTGGCTTATAATTTTTTTTAATGATTTTATAAAAAAAATATTTTTGATATATATAGCAACATTTCCTTCTAATGAATATTTAGGTGATTGGTTGTTAAATTATTGGAATTAAGTTAAGAAGTAATATAAAATACGACCAAATTGAAACTTATAATCAAAGTTGAAGAATAAACATATATAACAAAATAGAATTTGAAATATAGATTGTAAATGAAATTTATAAGTTGAAATAAACTTCATAAATAAATGAGATTATAATTTGAAATAGAATTCCAAAGAATATTTGAAAATAAAGTAAGAATAAAATTCCAGAGTAATGTATAAATATGAATTGGATGGATTGGGAATTTGGAATTTTTGGGAAACTTTAAAATTCCTTTGGATTTGAAAGTGATTTCCAAAGGTTTTGGAGAAATAATAGTATTATTTCAAAAATATTTTTGTGTTGAATTTGAAATCTTAGAGATTTGAAATTAAAAATATTTGGAAATGTTTTTAAAGAGATAAAAGCATTGAACTCTTTCGGTCACTGGAAAATAACGTCGATGATGACTGCAGCATTATCGATGTCTATTTTCGAGTTTCTAGAAGAGAAATTGCTACCAAATTGTTTTAAATTGGAATTGTTTGTGAACTAGGTTTGGTTTTGAAGTTCAAAGGGATAAATGAATTTGCCAAAGAATTTTGGATATAGTTGAATTCTAAGGTGATATTGAAATTTTGGAAATTTGTTTAAGCTCTGGAATCTTGATTAAATGTTTATGGAATAATAAAAATATATTGGCTAAATAAAATGTATATTTCTGAGTTAAAAGCAAAATGTGAATGTAATTGATTATAAATAGAAGATGTAAAATTGAAATTTATAATTAAAGTTGTACAAGTTTAAAGATCAAATGGAATTTTGAGAATTGGACTCAAAAATTAAATTGATTAAAAACTTTGAATAAAAGTTAATTTGGTTTAAAAAGGTTAAACCAACCTTTGAGAATTTAACCCGAATTTATATAATTCGAGGTAGTTTAAATTCAAGATTTAAATTGAGTTACTTCAAAATTGAATTTGGTTTAAATAAATTTCAATGGAAGTTGGAGTTATTAAAATTGGAATTGGATCAATTTAAATGGAAGTGGAGATTTAGATTGAATTGATGAGAATGGAGTTTGGGAATTGAACGGTTTGACTCTAGACTATTTTAAATAAATTGTTTTAATATACACTTATTTTTCTAAGCGATTAAAAATATACCACCTTAAAGCCAAATTATTTTATACTTGTTTTACAATTATCTTTGGAGCTATTTAACCATTTTCAACTATTTCTAAACTAATTTCTATTTTTTTTCCAACTATGTTACAAATTATTCACTATTTTACAACTATTTTGCAATTATCTAAAAGTTCTGAAACTATTTAGCTATTTTCCAATTATTTTATAATTAGTTAACTATTATACAGCTATTTTGCAAACTATTAATTATTTTTTCAACTAATTATCTATTTTTAAATTTTTCAAGCTATTTTTTAAACACGAACTGGTCGGAGTTCAAACTGTTATTAATTTAAATACGCAATTGAGATAAGAATTAAAGTATAAAAGGGGTTTTATACAAGTTTGAAATGATCCAAAGTTTTAAAAATTATATATATCTGTATGTGTGTATATATATATATATATATATATATATAAAGGATCTTATGAGGATTTTGGAAAGGGTTTTGAGAACCTTTGGATTTGGAAAGGCTTTTGATTTTGGGCAAAATCAATATTTAATTTGGAAAGCCTGATTTGAGAATCATCGATTTTGGGATAATCGATTTTGTGTAAAGGAGATTTTTATGAGATTCATACTAGGTGTATGATTTGAAAGATACTATATGTATATAGTATGAAGTGTTTTGATGATGGCTCTGGGGGAAAAGGCGCTTCCTTGAAATGAACTTCTCAGGAGTGCCACTGGATGGTGATGCCTTGAGCCCCAAGGAGGGGGTTCTAAAGTTGATCCTGTGAGGAGTCCGGACAAAACTAGCTCCTGAGGATTATGAGTTGAGTATAGCATAGCGTAAGTCGTGTGTGCTGCTGAGAGCCAACAGTCTGCGTTTGATTTATATCGGTAGATTGCGACCTATGGTATAACATAGAGAAAGTCGTGTGTGCTGCTGAGAGCCAACAGTCTGCGTTTGATTTTATATTGGCAGGCTGCGACCTAAGTAGAAGTGGAGAGGTTTCATTTCGACAGCGAAAATTAGAGGCCGCTGAGATCCTGCAGTTACATGGACTTTTGCTGTGATGGCAACGTAACCCTGGATGTAACTGTGATCTGTTGTGGGTTCCATGGCGTAATCGTGAGGCCGCGGAGAGCCTGCAGTTACATGGACTTTTGCTGCGACGACAACGTAACCCTGGTATGTAACTGCGACCATGAATGAGGGTGATGATTTCCAGAGCATTGTCACCAAAGATATTTCCTTTATTTCCAAAAACTGTTTCCTGTATTTCAACAAAATTATTTTCCAAGTATTCTCACTGGGTGTTGAAAACAGGTTTACCAAGTACTTATAGATTTTCAGTCCTACGCCTGATCAACGTATGACTGAATTACTGTGAGAACAAGGAAGAACCGGTTAAGACATTGAGTTATAAGATATATTTTTATAAAAAGCTATTTTAATTGTATTATCTGAATTTAAAGGCATTTCTAAATTTTAAAATAAAGGGGAATCCAAACTGGAATTATAAAGTAAAACTGAACTCAGGAAAATTTAATACAGGGATTTTAGTAATAAAATCGAATACTGATTTAAAAATTTAAAGTAAGCTAATTGGCTAAATAGTGGATGTCTGGAATTTAAAAATTGAATTGCCAGATCGGATGTCTGGAATTCATAATGTATTTCATGTATCGCATTTGAGGAAATCTGTTCATGACCCATCACTGGTTGTAGAACCAGTAGTTCATGAAGATTTGGAAGTAGAACCTAACTTGACTGTGGTAAGG
The DNA here is from genome assembly GCA_030765085.1 of Allium cepa. NCBI lineage: Eukaryota > Viridiplantae > Streptophyta > Magnoliopsida > Asparagales > Amaryllidaceae > Allium > Allium cepa. The sequence goes on along the minus strand of CM060944.1, from coordinate 495,788,768 downwards.
AATCCAGTTCAGATTGCAGATCAAGAGGAGAAGCAACTCATGAACAAGGTGGTGAAGCTCGTCAAAGTGCAATGGAGTGAGGATCCCAGAGATTGTACCTGGGAAACCCTCGACAGTTTTAGGAAAGCTTATCCGGATTTGTGCCCGGCTAACTAGAGATGTTTGTTAAGATAGACTGTTTGTTTGACTGTTTGATTGTTTGTTATTGTAGGGATGATATGTATGTTTGGATTTTTAATTAACTGTTGTTTTAAATTTCGGGGACGAAATTCTTTTAAGAGGGGAGGGATGTGACATCCGGAAATTTAGCAACATTTTATTAATGGGTATTTAATCAGATTAAATGAAATATAAACTTATTATTTCCAAAACAGCTACAATATATGTTTTGATATAAGTAAAATATACCTTATCAATATCTAAACATAAGAATAAAATGAATATGGTCTGGGATATAAAACAAAAGGTTTTAAAATTTCAATAATGTTTAAAAAGTACAAAAATATCTTTTAGATATTTAAACAATTACATGGTTTTGAAAATTTTGAATCGTATAACTTTAAAACATAAGTACAACTCAAATATAGTTATAAATGCAAATATATGCTTATGAACATCTACATATATATTAAAATAAGAGAACTATCAATGAACATAAGTATAAACAAATATATGATAGGATAAACATGGATGTGAAATACACATCTTAGTCAAGTAACATATTAATGCACTTAAGAAAATTAAAACAAGACAAGTTATATATATACATGCTAGCACAAAACAATTCTTTCCTGCCTCCTTTTTGATAAAAATATCTCTGGCCAAATTATAAACAAAACAATATACTAGTACAACTAAAAATATTTGTGACCAGTGGTGGTACATCAAGTCTGCACATTTGGTTTCTTATATGTATCATCCACTACGTTTTATTTCGTTCATAAGCCTGGAATTTTTTTTATATATATGCAAACAAATCTAAACTAAACTCAACAACTTGATCAAACTTGAAGACTAGGAAACAGATTAAGTGTTGCTGTATAGTATATATATTTGTACAATACAAAACTTTTAATAAAAGCTATTTACATTGCTGAATAATATATGGACATGTATAATGCAAGAAGACAAGTATTCACATCATATTCAAACTTAACTTTGTATAAAAATGTAAAATATCTTTGTACCAAAGATAAGAATCAGCTAATATTAATTATATGTAAACAAATATGAAGACATGCATTTAAGAGTAGCACCACAAATTGTCAATTCAGGTTGCAAGATAATCTTCCTGCCGAGATTTGCTAGATCACTTCAGTTTTACAGTAATTAAAAACACAAAAGTCTTGTATGGTCAAACAAATAAGACTGTCCTAGTTATAACCTTCTGTCCATCTATATCCATATATACATATCATAATATACTAGTTCATTTACAATAACTTAGCAAATTTAGTAAACCTGAGAAAAGAAAGATAATAAATTTCATCTTGTATTTTCAAACAAGCTCATCAAGGCAGTGAAGATCTTCAGGGATTCAAATCTTCAGTTTTCTTCAACTTTTGCTTTCTGTTTCAACAGTACCTGAAGGTGAGTGAACCTGAAATTTAAAGCTTTAAGTTTAATTTAAAAACATGTCATGATTTATTGATATATGGTGGTATATGCTTTGACCTTGAAAATAATCATGTGTTGCTTATGCTTCTCTATTTAACTGTACAGGGTGAATATTTTTTTTTTCCAAACTCAAATTTATTTTCTGTTAATCATTGTTAAGTTTTAATTCTGCAATCAAACAAGATATTTAAACTTAAATTAAGAATTTGTAAAAGGCTGATTAAACCATCTTGATGAGGAATCCCACTGTAATATAGTTTTTTAAAGGTAAATGAGCAACAAGTTGATAAATTTGATTGTTGTAAAATCTTAATTCCAGTTTATAAATCGAATTCTTACTACAAGTTAAGATTTTTAAAACAAAAACGAAGATTTTTAGTTTTGTATTCACAGAGTAGTTTGAATTTGAATAAAATTTTCATTTCCCCCATTTTCTAAAAATCGAACCAATTTAAAATGTTGAAAATTTGTGTGAAGCTTGTATAAACATCATTGATTTCGGGAAAATTGTCAGAGCATTTTTCCATTGCATAAATTATGAAAATGAGATCGAATTAGGGTTTGGGAACAAGCTTTTAGACATGTCTGTAAGTGTGATGATTTTGTCGTCCTTAAGTGATCGAGCTTCGCGTAACCTTGGGAATTGGATGCTTTGTGCGTTGTCGTGGTGTGGAAGAAATCTGGGCGTCTCTGGTGGACAAAGTGATGGAGGCAAGGCGGTTGTGTTGACTGGGGTGAGCTTCAAGTTCGAGCAAGAATGTCTTTTCCGACTTTGAATTTTTGGGAACAAATTGAATTTGGATTTCGAGTGTTTGGATAATTTACGACGTGCTGGTGGTCGTGGAGTTCGCCGGAGCTTGGTCGCATTACCGTGCACGTGTACAGCAGTGGGGTGGGTATCCATGGCGATGGTATCGTAGGTCACGAGTTGCTACTCCAGTCGTTACTCGAGTTATCTAAGTGGTGGCTTCGGGTTTAGGTCGAGTTCGAGAGTGAGTTTCCTGATACTTCATTTTTTTTTACTTAAGTTTAAATTTAAACTTGCTAAAAAAAAGAGAAGAAGAGGATGGACACGAGAGAGGGAGAGAGTGTCTCGGGAAAAACTGGTGGGAGACTCGAAGTAACGCTTGAACTAAACTAGGGGAGAGTTCGGGTTTTCAAACTGCAGCATATAAGGAAAATAAATTAAGGTTTAAAAACAAAAAAACAAAAAAAAATATATATTCTTCAAGATCAAGCACCGTGAACATAATAAATGTTTATCGAGTTTAAGTAAAGATTTTAATACAAATTATAATTATTTAGTTAATACTTAACAAGGTTTTAACTCTTAATTATTATTTTGATTTAGTAATTAATTTAAGTATAAAAATTATTAACATTAAAGATTTGTAGTCAAAATGTTAGTTAAGTTGGTTAATTATTCAATTAATTATTTTTGGAAGTAATTAAGAATAATTAAATTATAATTATAATTAGAAGTTGGATTAATTAATGATTAATTAATAAATAAATTTGTAATTAACTACATAAAGTAAATTAACGAAATTAGAAATTAAGTAAAATAAGCAATTTAATTAACTAGCGGTAAAGGGATACTTAAATGGTAATTAAGTTGCGTTAGTCAATAATTAAGGTTTATTAAATAATGTTTGAAGAAAAAAAAATTAATCTGCAATTAAGATTTATTAATCGGATTTAAAGGTAATTAAGGGATGGATTACCCGATTGAAATTAATTTGTTAATTAATTTAAGGTAATCTCTTGGAGATTAATTAATTACAAACACTTGTTGAGATTTAGTGAAGAAATTCACTATTTCAGGATGTAATAAACTAAAAGGAATTAATTAAATGGGAAGTAATTAAAGGGTAATTGCTTAGTAGAAGTAATTAAGGATAAATTACTTGGTGTAACTAATCAAAAGGGATTAATTATTAAGTAAGGGATTAATTACTTAAGTAAGTAATTACTGAGGGGTAATTACTGTTTATGAGTAATTAGGGTTGATTAATGAATGCGATTAATTAAGGATAATCATTCATGGAATGTGGTTAAGAATAATTACTTAATGGAAATAATTAGATAATGATGATAGACCTTAATGTAATTAAAGATGAAAGATTATGGAATGGTAAATCAATTGGGTTAAAATTAATTAATAAGCACGACTTAAAGGTAATTGATTTAATCCAATTATGGTTATTTAGATTTATTCGAGATGGTGTGATTGATTATCTTGCTTATGTAAGATTAAATGATTGTTTAAATGCCCTGAATCGATTGATACCCTTGATCCGAAATGGTTCATGATATGATGTGTTTGGGTGGGCAATGGTAGGTGGTTATTTGTCAATGATGAATTACAGAGTAAAAGGGTGACATCTTCTATTTAAAGTTGAATTGCATTTCACTTGAATAACATGTGTTAAGATGAACTGAGTTTCGAAGAGGCCAGGGTCGGGTATTGAAAAATACCCGAAACCACTTCAAATTTATATAAATTGATTTGTGAAATCAATACGATGAAATGAAATGATTTAAGTGAATTGGTTAAATTGATATAAGTTACCCGGGTTTATATAAGTTGTTTGCTTTAGTATTCCATGTTAGTTGGGTTTACTCACGCTGGTTTCCAGCCTGACCCGGGTGTTACTTTGGTGTAATGCTCGGGTAAGACCGAGTATTGCAGAATTTTCAGGTAGGATGTTCTGGAGCTCAAGAGGCGAGCTGGATGCCAGGATCATATAGAGTGTTTCCGTTGTATTATATTATTGTTAATCTGAGACATGATAATTGTATATATTCAGTGACTATATATATGTGAAACTATGATGTATATTAAATGTAATTGACGGATATGGTATTCTTTTGTAAACTATTATTATTTATTATTGTATTTTATCCGCTGCGAATGTGAGTTTTTGATGTTTTCGGTTCTTCTTTTTCTTCTTCTTCTTCTATCTCTTTCTTCTTTTTCATTACTATCTGGAATTTTCGGGTTCGAAAATTTCGGGTCGTTACAAATATGTAGTGAGGAATTTATGTAAATTGAATTGTGATGTAATTAAAATCAAAATTGTATATGTATAGTGAGAGCTTGAATTTGTACTATTCAAAACTGTAATAAATATTAGTTTGAATAAAATTTCTGTTTGAATTCAAATTCTATGCAATTTATTCTGTTTGAATTCAAATTCTGTGTAATTTATTTTATTCAACAAATATTTATTTAATCTATGAAAAATAAAATAGTACATTAACAAATACATTTAAATGAATATATATATGTTTATTATCATCAAATAAAAATCATATAAGCGCATATTCAACAATCTCCCCCTTTTGATGATAACAAACATATATTTAAAATTTTGATTCTGTTAAATGTATTTGATCAATGATATACTCTAATTGCTCCCCCTATTTAAATGCTTCCTCTCTACATGATGCTCCCCCTACATATACGCATACAAATAGAAATATACAAATGTGCCTAGATTCAAATGGAAAATTATTCGACCTTTGCTTAATTTTATTTGACAAAATCTTAACTTTTCTCTCCCCCTTTTGTTATCGGCAAAAGAATAACAGTGTTAGAGAAAATAGAGATAAAGTGATCGATATTAATCCAACATTAAAACTCAAATTGAATATAAATATTAAACTTCAATAAAAATCAAACAAAATCATAACTGCCCTTGTTAGGCGCATGTTCTACTTTTAGAATGATGGAAATGATGTCACCATATAAAACCATACAGTTGCATCTACTTGTGGTACATTTATATCAGGGATTTGAATATCTACTAATCATGCATAACCGTTAGGAATTTTAAATGAGATTAGTAGTATTCCAATTTAATTTTTTAAAAATGAATTCAAGTATCTTTTAATCACTCATAACCGTGAGGACTTTTAAATGGGATTAGAATCAACTTGTTTATTTAATAAATCAATTTTGATATGCGTTCCATACATGCATAACCGTAAGGAATTTTAAATGAGCATGGAAGCACATAACAAATTCCAAGTAATTCACTCATGCATAACCGTGAGGACTTTTAAATGAGAGTGAATACTTTGGTATTTATTTATTTTTACTTAAAAATTGTAAAATGAAAAACGAATGATCCCTGATTATAGTACCACATATCGACAAACTATATTGTATTTTTGATAAACAATGGTCGATAGAAATATGATAGACATAGGAATGGTCATGGAATCTTTACCCAACAAAAAGTTTTTATAACTCTTGTTTGAATTCCTAAAGAAATTTTCCAAATATACTGTTTTGAGTAATGTATGTTAAATATCAACACTTATCACCTTTTCAATCACTATTTATCTTTTTGATAATTAGTAGAGAGTCGGATTAGTCAAAATTTGTCATTTAAAATCAAATATTTTTTTTTCAAAATGACCAATCTGAAAATATGGTCAAAAATGATTTTCTCGAAGGGGTTATATGAGAAAAATTTCTGCTATTTGAAAATTATTTGTAATGAAAAATATGCAGATATTTTCTTTGAAAAACGATGCAGTTACTAAATGTCTCACCATAAATCACGTTCAACTAGTAAATTTTCTGTCAACTAGATTACCAGTATGATCTGCATTTGAATTTCTCTTTCACTTCAAAAACATCACTAATTAAATTTCATAGACCAGACCATGAAGTGTGCATGAAACTCGAACTCAATTTTTAACAGCCGGTGCAGATTATCACATTTAATATATCAATCAAATAAATATACCTTCACCTATTTTACCTTTGCGATAATTTTTCGTGGTCGCCCATTGTGATTCTGTCACCTTTGTGTTGGGGATGCGGATTAAGGATCTTAAGGCAGAAATAACACTAGAGGGGGGTGAATAGTGTTTTAAAAAATATATGAACTATATGACTAAATTAAAACTTTCAACACAAATGTAAACAGAATTCTAACACAGAATGATCACAGAACGTATAACAAATGCAAATAGTAAAATAAAGCAAGTAAAAGGAAAGAGCACACCGGATTTTATACTGGTTCAGAATCCTCCTACATGCAGTCCGGCACCAATGCAATATCCTTGTACAGATTTTTATAAGCCAATATCCAAATTACAACCCTCAATTTCTAAGGCCTTGAGGAACCCTCCTATCTCCGAGTCTAGGGTAAACTCTCTTGATTTACGGGACACAAGATCACCCTAATACTTTCTAATACCAATCCTTTTGCATGGATAGACTCTATGGACTTTTTGAATACAAATTAATCCTATAACTCTGAATAGCACTTTGATCTTTATTAGAATGAAGGAGAATCAATAGAGAGAGTATCTAAATGATTTCCTATTGAGAATTTGGCAGAATGATGGCACGATCTTGAAAATATGAAGTTTTATGGATATGGAATGGTGGAGAAGAAAGAGTGAAGAAAAATAAGAAAGTAGTTATTAAAAAATTCGTTTTGGAAGCCTTTATATAGATGCTCAACAGTCATAAACATTGGCGAAAGGTTTTTGAACGAATGGACACTTCTTTTGAAATGTGAATTTTGAATCCAACTGTCACCATGTCGACATGGGGTATCCCCATATGTCGACATCCCTCAGTTCAAAATTGTAGAGATGTTGTTTTGTAAAAGCATTTGAATTCAAAACAAGTTGAAACTTCTCTGAAGCAAAACAAAGTGTTTAAACAATATTTTGAGATAGAGAATGAATATAAAACATTATTTTAAATATATATATATATATATATATATAATTGATATAGACCGTCAATTATATAAGTAATATTTAAAATCAGAATAAGTTTTGATGTTTTAAAAATAGAAGTTTTTAAAATCAGAATGGAGGAATATTTCAAGGCTAAAACAAAGTTTGAAAACATTTTTGAAAACATGATTTTGAAAGCTAAAACATTTTGAAAAACAGATTTAAAAACATTTTGAAAAATCTATTCAAACTAAAATTGCAAGAACCTTCCTACAGAGCTCCTCCATAGGACTCGAGAACTTGTACAAAGTAGTTTAAATGATTTTGATTTTCGTGGGTTTGTAAGCCACTTGTCGTTGGTTTGTAAGCTACTTGTCGTGGGTTTGTAAGCCACTGGTTTCGATAGAAATTGGGTTCCATCCCAAAAGAAAATTGGAAGAAAGATGAGAGTGCTATTATTAAATTTTAACAAAATACTAGACACTTATCTTGAGATCTTGAAATCTTGATTCTCTAGAGTCTTGAATCTTGAATCTCTAATCTTCATCTTGATGCTTGAGTCTTTATACTGATCAGTCTTCGATAATATACCTGCATATACTTCGTATATACATATATATATATATATATATATATATATATATATATATATCTAGCTATATGAAAATGTTAGTATATATTTTATAAAGTAAAGTATAATGTAACGACCCTGAAATTCAGACCCAGTTTAAAATTTTAAAATCGCTTATTTATGTGGAAATTCGAATTTTCACAAACAACTTCCGTTGCTATCCAAACTTCACATTTGGAATGCGTCTAGGTAGACATAGGCGTGCGCCAAATTTCGTCGGAAAATATTGAAGTAAATTACGCTCGTCGCATTTACATTTTAGTTAAAATCTTATGTGTAAATTTCCTATCGTCCGAACTCAAATATTTTTCTCGATGTTGCATAAGAAAAATATTCTGAACTTGATGGCGCATTTCGTTTCGTTAAATTTCTCTTTTAATTGCTAGTTAAAATGTTCGCTCGTGCAAATGGTTAAATAAGAGTAACCACTTCTCAAACAATGTCAAACCATCAATATCTTCAAGCCGTTGTGTCCGTCTCGACGCACTGATCAAAACGGTATATTTATTTGTGTCAATCGGAGTTCGGCGTTGCAAATTATAATTTTTAACGGAGCGCAAACCAGTCGTTACGCAGCACAAACCGGTACCCAACTTTACAATATTCAAAAATTTAGAGCCTATGCATCTGTCTTGGGAACCCAATAGCCTCCACTTTGCAAAATCATCATTGCACTGACCTCTGCACACTCTAAACCCTGTGTATATATCTCCCTTCATTTACTCCACTGCACACCAGCTCACCTCATTAATTGCTCTGCATCAGTATTTTCACTTTTCTCTCTGGTACGTAACCTCTCTTCCTCCTCTCATCATTCTTCTATTTTTCTGTTCTCCTCTCTCCAGTGAAAAATGAAATCAACCTCTCCTTTTTCTTCTTCTCTAGCACATTTTCTTTTCTGATTTAAAACTTCAAACCCCCAGTGCAGCTCCTCCCTTTCTCTTCTCTTCTTCCTGCACTCCCTTCCTCCTCTCTCTTCATATTTTTTTTTTACTTCAAAATGAAATACCTACTCCACTTCCCCTACGCCCCTTCCCCTCCGATGCTCCGCCTCACCCCCACATGCGACCTCAAAACCACTCCGTCCCTACCCCCTGCTCACCCCAGTTCCACTCGGCCACCCCATGCAACCACCCCACTGCTCCACGTCGACTCACCCAGCCTCCGCCCCTACCAGCTTCGTCCCTACCCACCGCCCGTTCTCGCGCCACGACCCCTGCTCGTGCCACAACCCCATGCGAGTCCCACTGCCACCCACGCCATGACCACAGCCCGCCACCGGCTCCGCCTCCCCGCGTCCCACAGCCCGCATCTCCCTCCAACCCACTACCCACGCATCCCACGGCCTGCCACCCACGCACTGCCCTCCGCCCACTCCGTCGCCGTCCACTTCCCACCGCACTACACCACAACCCACTCCGCCGAGCTCTCGGACGTCGAGCCGACTCCCCACACTCCTCCCAGTCAACCGCCACCTTTCCCATATACCAAAAAAAAAAGGGAAGCTTGATTTTTTTTAATGCAGGGTATTAATCTGCAAAGTACAAAGAGTTTTATTTTTACGGAAACAAGTACAGTCGTATGTGTATATATATTAGTTCCTATGTAGTTGATAAGCTACAGATTTTGAAAAATTTATAAGTGTACATGTTTTAGTTTTGGTATATACAAGCTTCGGCTGTTGATTAGTTTAGTTTCCATGTTGCATATGAAGTTTAAACATAAAAACTATATATCTCAGTTTTGTTATTTTGTGAAGTATAGTATAAAACTTTATATATAGGTATAGTTATAGGTCCATACTCTTACGTGGTACTTGTGGTTTTACAAAGTCAGTGATATATTATGTTCAGCTATGATTCTGAATAGTTATATATATATATATATATATATATATATATATATATATATATGATAGAAGTCCTAGTATATAGCCGTATAACTTTGAAATTCTAGTTAATTACATACAGTGTTTTACTGTGTTTGTATCAACCATTGCTCCGGAGACGTAGGCTTCCATTCAACTTATCAAAATCTATCTAGTTTCTTTGTTTTGTTGTGTTCATTTTGCGTCGTGCTCGTTAGGGTCCACTATATCTATTCGCCATCGTGCTTCCCCGTCATCTTCTTCAACCACGCAAGGTGAATATTTCATTCACGACTCAATCTATTATGCTATGATAATCAAGTGATAATTGTGTTTATATTAATTTGGATGTTAAATTGTTGATTGTTAGAATTGTTGAAATAAAAATTGTAAATCGCTATGCAAGTTAAATTTGAATATTGCTAGTTTACGACAAATAGTTGTGACACTAAAATTATTATGTGATGATTGAATTTGGTTGTTAATATAAGTGAAATTTAATATGAGATTGAAATTTATATAGGATAGTCAACAATTTAAAATGGATTATATATGTTGAACTTGACCCCTTTAAATGTTAAATAAATCGTCGCGTAGAAATAGCGTAAACTACACTTTGAACCATTGAATGTATGATTGATATAGTAGTTTGATAATAGACACCAAGTGGAAACCATGATAATCTTTAATCTGCATGAAACGATAGTGTGGATTCTAGGAATAATTATATTAATTTGCATAAATAACAAATGTAATTTAATACGATTATTTCGGGATTATTTAATAAATTGGTAAATTGTTATGTATGGTTGCTATTGCTTGTTTATTTACTTTGACACCATCCCAGTCATCACACTGCAAGTTCCCTTTGCTATGCTTTGTTTTATATTGAATGACATTGGGTTGAAATGATAAATACCCGAATTAAACAACTTGGCCTAGGATAGAAAATAAAAATAAGAAACCCGATTGGTCAACAAAACCATTTTCGAAATTGAAATATATTTTAAATTTAAGGAATGAACTTAACAATTTGTTTGGAAATTTAATAACGAACTTAAGGGATTTAAGTTGAAATAAATAAATGAATTTAATCGAATGAGATTTAGAAACAAGTAAGTTTAGAATTTAATAAATTTATTAGATTTGTAGGTTAAGATTAAAACTCGGGTTTAAATTAAATGGAATTGGAACATGTTATAAATTTTATTTGAAAATTTAGGAAATTTGACTTAAGAGGAATACAAAACTAACTAAAGTTTTATGGATATAACTTAGTGATATTTAAATTTAAAACGATTTTAAACTTATAAATTAATCAAATCAGGACATTGTAAATGAAAATGGATTTCTTTGATTTGGGAATTCAATTGAATAGGTAAATAAATCAAATGATGTTTGATAAAAGGAATTTAGTAATGAAATTGATTTATCGGATTTATGATAACAGTGGATGTAAACATGAAGTGAAATGAATAGAATTTGATTTAGTAATTTAAACTAAGTTTAGCATTAAAGTGAATTCGTTGATTATGAACTAAATTCAATAAGCGACATTTAGACATTATTAAATCGAACTTGAATACTTAATTTTAAATTGTCAACTCAAATGTTTGAACTAAAAAAAATTAATTACATTCGGAAATATGTTTAAAATATCTAAAAATAAATTGAATCGTGAAATATCAAATTTTGGAAGTCAAATTTGCACCTTGACTTTTGGACTTTGATTTGTTTAAACGTTAATTTGACCGACCATCGGGTAATAAATACGTAGTTATTAAAGAGACCGGGATCGGGAATGGACACACTCTCTGTCGATACTGAAAACCACTTTAATAACTATTATGCGCGAAGTGTTGATCCAGAATGAAGTGGATGGTTTGGTGAACGCGTTGACTGAAGAAAGAGAACGATATTGGATGACCCATGACATGACTAAAACAGGAGCCGCGCCGGGCCATTGAGGATCGCCACCTCTAGCGGACACGCTTCTTTGATACCATATCTATTACTTTTGTGATTCGATTTGGGTGCACCCCTTGATTTGGGAGTGTTGTTTCGCGGTGTTGAGATAGTAGCTACTATGCTCAACATCAGTCCGGATCACGCAACTACTAGTATCCTAGTTGGTATCGCCTCATGTACCTTGTCATACTGATTATCCTATTCGTGACCACTACGTTTTGTTTTGGGTTATTCCTATGGGGTACCCTCTGATAACCACTATTTTACGGTGGGGTTTACGGTGCTGTATAGACCATGGCATTATAAAATGTGTTAAGGGGAATTATGGTAACGCCTTAACGCTATTTTAATATCGTACTTTACTGATTAGACATTATCTACATACCGTATTATATTGTATATATAGATAGTTTATCGGATCCTTAGAGATGTTATTTATTCATCTTTGAGTTATGGACTTTATTCCCTGCACTTGATTATCCTGTATAAGATTTTGAGTCCTGACTCGAGTGTTTCTTTTTGTATATGCTCGGGTCAGTCTGAAGCTATCCAGTTTGCTGATCAAGGTTGGTTGAAGATGCTGAAGACTTAGCATTTATCTTTATCAGTCTATTTCTATTCCAGTATTGATGTCCTTGTCTGTTGGACATTTATGTATTTCCTTTCAGTCACCTTTTGTTTAGACATTGTTGTACTTTATGTAGTAGCTTCATGAACAGCTGTTATGACGATGTATTTTCCGCTTCATTATTCTGTGACTGTTCTGTGACTGTGATGTTGTATTGATTCTCATTTACATTTATGTATTTATAATCCCATAATGATTCGTGTTTTGTATTATTTAAATTGACATGTGAGGATTATTGTCAATTTAAATGGTCCAAATATATGGGTTGTTACTGTTGGTATCAGAGATTTGGTTTCCCTAAAAACCTTTGTTTGGGGTTATATAAACTCATTATAGATAGGGTAGCAATACCCTAGAATGAGGAGAATCAAATCAATATCCCGATTCTTTAAAATTCAAACTTCTTTGATTCATTCATTAGATTTTCTTCAAGCTGTATGATTTTCTATCCTTGGTTCTAAATCTCTTTCGATATTTCAGGATGAGCACCGGAAGAAACAATAGGGGAGGAAGAGGTCATGGTCCTGCCCGGGATGCACCTGCCGTCCCAGCTCCAGTCAAATTCACCACTCTTAGCAAGGAGTATACACAGCTAGGTGGTACTAAGTTTTCTGGATCCGAGGGTATTATCGAGGCTCAGCAATGGCTCAAAGGCTTAGAGAAGATATTCTCAGGATTGGAGATCACTGATGCTCAGAAGCGTCAGCTTGCTGCGTGGCAACATCAGGATGCCGCGCAAGATTGGTGGGAATCTGTTACTTCTCGTATCGAGGATAACACCATCACTTGGGCCCAGTTTAGGTATAAATTTGGCTGGATTTCGTAGTCTAAATTCTTCTCTCAATCTTTGAAATGTTATTTATCTAGTCTATCTTTTGATTAGGAATACTTTCTCGGCACAATGGATGCCCGCTGCTGGAAAAACCCAACTTTATAGAGCTTTTGTGGATCTTAAGCAAGGCAGTATGACTTTTTCTGAGTACGAGAGGAAATTCAACGAACTCTCCAAGTTTGGCCCGGGATTGATCGATACACCACTTCTAAAGAACGAGAAGTTCATTATGGGAGCTAGACCAGAGTATTATGACTTGCTTACTGGCCACACTCACTACACCTTCACAGAGCTTGTTGATTATGCTCTTAGATATGAGGCAAAGCCAAGGGGACCCCCTGCCAAGGCCCCTCCTACTTAGCCCTCTTCCAGCCAGCTCGGAAAGAGGAAGATGAATTTTGATCAACAAAAGAAAGCTTGGCAAAAGACTACAGGATTAGGATATGCCCAGAAAAGCCCAATCGACCTTGCTAAGATCACTTGCTTCAAATGCGGTAAGAAGGGCCATTATGCTAATAGTTGTCCATCCACCGGAGCTGCTATTCCACCACCTCCTCAGATGAGGAATGATTTATGCCATGTCTGCCTCCAGCCAGGTCACTTCAAGAGAGACTGCCCATTGAGGAAGAAAGGCACACCATCAGGAGTATATGCTATCACCACTCCTGCACCACTTCCACCACCTGCTCAGGATGACCGAGGTACCTTACGAAGTACTTTTTCATTTCGTGATTTACCTGTTAGGGTATTATTCGATACTGGTGCATCTCATAGCTTCATATCTATTGATCTTTGTAATAAGCTCAAATTAGAACCTACTCTTGCTACTACTTCCTTATGTGTCTCCAACTCTATTGGAGGACTTGCCAACCTCAGTCGGATTTGTAAAGAGGTTGTGCTTTTGTATGGAAGATATCGATTCACTTGGGATTTTTATGTGCTTGTCTTCGTAGCATTTGACATTTTATTGGGTGCTGATTGGTTAAGAAAATTCGATGCTATTATTTATTGCAAAGCTCGATCTGTTTCTCTAGTCAACGACAAGGGTCTACCTCTTGTCATTGAATGCAAATCACCTCAGAAATATGCCGGAAGCTTCATATTCTCTCTTGATGCTCACCTGGATGACCTTAGTACTACTCCTATTGTTCAGAAATTTCCCGATGTATTTGGAGAGGTCAACTCTCTACCGCCTAAACGGGAGATCGATTTCCGCATTGACCTTATTCCTGGAGCTACTTCCGTAGTTCTCTCTCACAGAAGGATGGCTTCTAAAGAAAAAGCTGAACTTAATACCCAAATTGATGATCTATTTGCTAAGGGTTTGATCAGAAGAAGTTGTTCTGAATGGGGCGCCGCAGTCATATTTGTCACCAAATTTGATGGATCTCTTCGCATGTGTGTTGATTACCGGGAATTAAACAAGCGCACTCTCAAGAACCGCTATCCGATGCCTCGCATCAATGATTTATTCGATCAGCTCCATGGAGCTAAGGTTTTCTCACAACTTGATCTTGCCACTGGGTTCCACCAACTCAGAGTAGCAGAAGATAGTATTCATAAGACAGCTTTCCGTACCGAGAATGGATTCTATGAATGGTTGGTTATGCCATTCGGTTTGACCAACGCACCTGCTTATTTTGTCAACTTAATGAATCGAGTCTTCCGTGATGTCCTTAACAAGTTTGTTCTTGTCTTCATTGATGATATTCTCGTCTTCTCCAAAGATGAGAAAGAGCATGAAACACACCTTGCTTACGTTCTGGAAACTCTCCGAAATCATCAGCTTAAAGCAAAGTTCTCTAAATGCCACTTCTGGTGAGACAAAGTACGATTCCTTGGCCATATTGTTTCTGAAAACGGGATTTCGGTCGATCCAGCTAAGATCGCAATGTAAGTTCTATCCTATTCGTTATTTCTATTCGATCCATCTTATTCCTTTCTAATTTGAAAAATTTATCTACAGGATTGGGAGACTCCCAAAAATCCTACTTATATCCGTAGCTTCTTGGGCCTACCCGGTTATTATCGCAGATTCATTGAGCACTTTGCCCGGATTTCTGCCCCACTTACTGCTTTAACTCGGAAGGATGTCAATTTTATTTGAAGTGAGAGTGTGAATCAGCTTTTAATGAGCTGAAACGTAAGTTAACTTCAGCCCCGGTTCTTGCGGTAATTGACGGGAGTGAGGGATTAACTGTCTATACCGATGCTTGTCGAGAAGGTTTAGGCGCTGTCTTGATGCAAAATGGTAAAGTTGTTGCCTATGTTGGTCATCAGTTGAAGATCCATGAAGTAAACTATGCAACACATGATTTAGAGCTTCTTGCAGTTGTATTTGCTTTGAAACTATGGAGGCACCATCTTTTGGGGACAAAATTTGAATTATTCACAGATCATAAGTCCTTGCGGTATATTTTCTCTCAGAAGGACTTGAACCAGAGACAAGTGCGATGGCTCGAATTCTTAGCTGCATATGATCTCGATATCAATTATACTCCTGGAAAAGCAAATGTAGTAGCTGATGCTTTGAGCCGTAGCAAAGCATTGTCTTGTTGTAATCTTGTAGAAGGCATGCTATTTCAGCTTGTTATCTCCCCATCTCTTTTGGATCGCATCAAAGCTAAGCAATATGAGGACACCTTGCTCTATCGCATGAAGGAGTTAGTTCTTGGTAGAGTTGGAAATGCTGACAGTAAAGTGGGAGCACAGATAGATAGTAATGGAGTTCTGAAGATTGACAACCGTATTTGTGTTCCTAATGTTGATGGATTGTGACAAGTAGTGCTTAAAGAGAACCATCAGTCATCACTTTCATTCCATCCTGGTGTCACCAAAATGTATCGAAATATGAAGCGTTTATATTGGTGGAGTGGGATGAAGAGAGATATTTCCATATATGTCAGTAGATGCACCACTTGCCAGCAAGTCAAGGCCGATCACCGGAAGACGGCAGGATTACTTCAACCCCTAGAGATTCCGTGTTGGAAATGAGATCAGATTTCTATGGACTTCGTTGATGGATTACCGAGGACCAGAAAAGGTAACGAGAGTATATGGGTGATTGTTGATAGGTTGATAAAATCTGCTCACTTTATTCCGGTTAAGACCACTCGTACTGCTTCGAGTTTGGCCGAGATTTGTATGAGAGAGATTGTTAGACTTCATGGAGTTCCATCTAGTATTGTATGCGATAGAGATCCCTTGTTCACTAGTAAATTCTGGAAGGCATTTCAGGACGTCTTGGGCACCAAACTGAATCTGAGTACAGCTTACCATCCTCAGACAGATGGCCAAACTGAGAGGTTAAATCAGATTTTGGAAGATCTGCTCCGAGCTTGCATTATTGATTTCGGTGGATCTTGGGAAGACCATCTCCATTTGCTTGAATTCACTTATAACAACAGTTATCAGGTAATCAGAAATTTTCAATTTGAATAAGTAAAATTGAATTGAAATTTAACTATCTTTATAATCAGCCGATTATCGATATGGCACCGTTCGAAGCTTTATATGGACGGCCATGCAAATCGCCAGCTTGTTGGATTGAGCCTGGTGACCGATTAGTTCTTGGCCCGGATATGATTGTGGAAGCATCCGAGAAGGTTAATGAGATCAGAAGGAAGATGAAGACTGCATAGAATAGGTAGAAGAGCTATGCAGATAGGCGTAGAAGAGAGTTAAAATTCTAGGTTGGAGATGAGGTCTTTCTTAAAGTATCACCTTTGAAGAATGTTATTCGATTTGATCGTAGAGGGAAGCTCGCTCCTAGATTTGTTGGACCATTCACTATCACTGAGACGATTGGTACATTAGCCTACAGAGTTGCACTGCCGGAGAAATTTGAGGGCGTGCACAACGTATTCCATGTTTCACATCTTCGGAAGGTTGTACATGATCCATCCATGACCATTCCTATTGCTCAGTTAGATGAGGTTGATACTGAGCCAGATTTGACTATAGAGAGGAGACCACTTCGTATTATTAATAGGGATACGAAGCAGCTTAGAAGGAAATCAGTTGGCCTGGTCAAAGTCCAATGGAGTCTCGATGATCGTGATTGTACTTGGGAAAATGAGGAGAGTATCCGAGATTCTAATCCAGAATTGTTTGTTGAAGGTAAACCATACTTTATTCGATAATCTATTCTATACCCATCGTATCTCTTTTATTGTTCTTCCACTCTTTACTTTGTCCCCTTTCCGAGGACGAAAAGTTTTGAGTGGGGGAGAATGTAACGACCCTGAAATTCAGACCCAGTTTAAAATTTTAAAATCGCTTATTTATATGGAAATTCGAATTTTCACAAACAACTTCCGTTGCTATCCAAACTTCACATTTGGGATGCGTCTAGGTAGACAGGCGTGCGCCAAATTTCGTCGGAAAATATTGAAGTAAATTACGCTCGTCGCATTTATATTTTAGTTCAAATCTTATGTGTAAATTTCCTATCGTCCGAACTCAAATATTTTTCTCGATGTTGCATAAGAAAAATATTCTGAACTTGACGGCGCATTTCGTTTCGTCAAATTTCGCTTTTAATTGCTAGTTGAAATGTTCGCTTGTGCAAATGGTTAAATAAGAGTAACCACTTCTCAAACAATGTCAAACCATCAATATCTTCAAGCCGTTGTGTCCGTCTCGACGCACTGATCAAAACGGTATATTTATTTGTGTCAATCGGAGTTCGGCGTTGCAAATTATAATTTTTGACGGAGCGCAAACCGGTCGTTACGCAGCACAAACCGGTACCCAACTTTCCAATATTCAAAAATTTAGAGCCTATGCAGCTGTCTTGGGAACCCAATAGCCTCCACTTTGCAAAATCATCTTTGCACTGACCTCTGCACACTCTAAACCCTGTGTATATATCTCCCTTTATTTACTCCACTGCACACCAGCTCACCTCATTAATTGTTCTGCATCAGTATTTTCACTTTTCTCTCTGGTACGTAACCTCTCTTCCTCCTCTCATCATTCTTCTATTTTTCTGTTCTCCTCTCTCCAGTGAAAAATGAAATCAACCTCTCCTTTTTCTTCTTCTCTGGCGCATTTTCTTTTCTGATTTAAAACTTCAAACCCTCAGTGCAGCTCCTCCCTTTCTCTTCTCTTCTTCCTGCACTCCCTTCCTCCTCTCTCTTCATATTTTTTTTTTTACTTCAAAATGAAATACCTGCTCCACTTCCCCTACGCCCCTTCCCCTCCGATGCTCTGCCTCACCCCCACATGCGGCCTCAAAACCACTCCGTCCCTACCCTCTGCTCACCTCAGTTCCACTCGGCCACCCCATGCAACCGCCCCACTGCTCCACGTCGACTTACCCGGCCTCCCCCCTACTACCTCTGTCCCTACCCACTGCCCCTTCTCGCGCCACGACCCCTGCTCGCGCCACAATCCCATGCGAGTCCCATTGCCACCCACGCCATGACCACAGCCCGCCACCGGCTCCGCCTCCCCGCGTCCCGCAACCCACAGCCCGCATCTCCCTCCAACCCACTACCCACGCATCCCACGGCCTGCCACCCACGCACTGCCCTCCGCCCACTCCGCCGCCGTCCACTTCCCCACCGCACTGCACCACAACCCACTCCTCCGAGCTCTCGGACATCGAGCCGACTCCCCACACACTCCTCCCAGTCAACCGCCACCTTTCTCATATACCAAAAAAAAACGGAAGCTTGATTTTTTTTAATGCAGGGTATTAATCTGCAAAGTACAAAGAGTTTTATTTTTATGGAAACAAGTACAGTCGTATGTGTATATATATTAGTTCCTATGTAGTTGATAAGCTACAGATTTTGAAAAATTTATAAGTGTACATGTTTTAGTTTTGGTATATACAAGCTTCGGCTGTTGATTAGTTTAGTTTCCATGTTGCATATGAAGTTTAAACATAAAAACTATATATCTCAGTTTTGTTATTTTGTGAAGTATAGTATAAAACTTTATATATAGGTATAGTTATAGGTCCATACTCTTACGTGGTACTTGTGGTTTTACAAAGTCAGTGATATATTATGTTCAGCTATGATTCTGAATAGTTATATATATATATATATATGATAGAAGTCCTAGTATATAGCCGTATAACTTTGAAATTCTAGTTAATTACATACAGTGTTTTACTGTGTTTGTATCAACCATTTCTCCGGAGACGTAGGCTTCCATTCAACTTATCAAAATCTATCTAGTTTCTTTGTTTTGTTGTGTTCATTTTGCGTCGTGCTCGTTAGGGTCCACTATATCTATTCGCCATCGTGCTTCCCCGTCATCTTCTTCAACCACGCAAGGTGAATATTTCATTCACGACTCAATCTATTATGCTATGATAATCAAGTGATAATTGTGTTTATATTAATTTGGATGTTAAATTGTTGATTGTTAGAATTGTTGAAATAAAAATTGTAAATCGCTATGCAAGTTAAATTTGAATATTGCTAGTTTACGACAAATAGTTGTGACACTAAAATTATTATGTGATGATTGAATTTGGTTGTTAATATAAGTGAAATTTAATATGAGATTGAAATTTATATAGGATAGTCAACAATTTAAAATGGATTATATATGTTGAACTTGACCACTTTAAATGTTAAATAAATCGTCGCGTAGAAATAGCGTAAACTACACTTTGAACCATTGAATGTATGATTGATATAGTAATTTGATAATAGACACCAAGTGGAAACCATGATAATCTTTAATCTGCATGAAACGATAGTGTGGATTCTAGGAATAATTATATTAATTTGCATAAATAACAAATGTAATTTAATACGATTATTTCGGGATTATTTAATAAATTGTTAAATTGTTATGTATGGTTTCTATTGCTTGTTTATTTACTTTGACACCATCCCAGTCATCACACTGCAAGTTCCCTTTGCTATGCTTTGTTTTATATTGAATGACATTGGGTTGAAATGATAAATACCCGAATTAAACAACTTGGCCTAGGATAGAAAATAAAAATAAGAAACCCGATTGGTCAACAAAACCATTTTCGAAATTGAAATATATTTTAAATTTAAGGAATGAACTTAACAATTTGTTTGGAAATTTAATAACGAACTTAAGGGATTTAAGTTGAAATAAATAAATGAATTTAATCGAAATGAGATTTAGAAACAAGTAAGTTTAGAATTTAATAAATTTCTTAGATTTGTAGGTTAAGATTAAAACTCGGGTTTAAATTAAATGGAATTGGAACATGTTATAAATTTTATTTGAAAATTTAGAAAATTTAACTTAAGAGGAATACAAAACTAAATAAAGTTTTATGGATATAACTTAGTGATATTTAAATTTAAAATGATTTTAAACTTATAAATCAGGACATTGTAAATGAAAATGGATTTCTTTGATTTGGGAATTCAATTGAATAGGTAAATAAATCAAATGATGTTTGATAAAAGGAATTTAGTAATGAAATTGATTTATCGGATTTATGATAACAGTGGATGTAAACATGAAGTGAAATGAATAGAATTTGATTTAATAATTTAAACTAAGTTTAGCATTAAAGTGAATTCATTGATTATGAACTAAATTTAATAAGCGACATTTAGACCTTATTAAATCGAACTTGAATACTTAATTTTAAATTGTCAACTCAAATGTTTGAACTAAAAAAAAATTAATTACATTCGGAAATATGTTTTAAAATATCTAAAAATAAATTGAATCGTGAAATGTCAAATTTTGGAAGTCAAATTTGCACCTTGACTTTTGGACTTTGATTTGTTTAAACGTTAATTTAACCGACCATCGGGTAATAAATACGTAGTTATTAAAAAGACCGGGATCAGAAATGGACACACTCTCTGTCAATACCGAAAACCAATTTAATAACTATTATGCGCGGAGTGTTGATCCAGAATGAAGTGGATGGTTTGGTGAACGCGTTGACTGAAGAAAGAGAACGATATTGGATGACCCCTAACATGACTAAAACAGGAGCCGCGCCGGGCCATTGAGGATCGCCACCTCTAGCGGACACGCTTCTTCGATACCATATCTATTACTTTTGTGATTCGATTTGGGTGCACCCCTTGATTTGGGAGTGTTGTTTCGCGGTGTTGAGATAGTAGCTACTATGCTCAACATCAGTCCGGATCACGCAACTACTAGTATCCTAGTTGGTATCGCCTCATGTACCTTGTCATACTGATTATTCTATTCGCGACCACTACGTTTTGTTTTGTGTTACACCTATGGGGTACCCTCTGATAACCACTAGTTTACGGTGGGGTTTACAGTGCTGTATAGACTATGGAATTATAAAATGTGTTAAGGGGAATTATGGTAACGCCTTAACGCTATTTTAATATCATACTTTACTGATTAGACATTATCTACATACCGTATTCTATTGTATATATTGATAGTTTATCGGATCCTTAGAGATGTTATTTATTCATCTTTGAGTTATGGACTTTATTCCCTGCACTTGATTATCCTGTATAAGATTTAGAGTCCTGACTCGAGTGTTTCTTTTTGTATATGCTCGGGTCAGTCTGAAGCTATCCAGTTTGCTGATCAAGGTTGGTTGAAGATGCTGAAGACTTAGCATTTATCTTTATTAGTCTATTTCTATTCCAGTGTTGATGTCCTTGTCTGTTGGACATTTATGTATTTCCTTTCAGTCACCTTTTGTTTAGACATTGTTGTACTTTATGTAGTAGCTTCATGAACTGCTATTATGACGATTTATTTTCCGCTGCATTATTCTGTGACTGTTCTGTGACTGTGATGTTGTATTGATTCTCATTTACATTTATGTATTTATAATCCCATAATGATTCGTGTTTTGTATTATTTAAATTGACATGTGAGGATTATTGTCAATTTAAATGGTCCAAATATACGGGTTGTTAAATATAATAACTATATAAGGTTGTTGTCATCAAAACATCATCAACTCAGTTCCTAACAATCTCCCCCTTTTTGATGATGACAACCTTTATTTATAAAATATTCTTACCATTCCAAAACTCTCCATAACTCCCCTTTACTCCGTGACTTCTTCTTAAAACTACAACTCCCCTTTATTCCATGACTCCCCCTTACACCAAGCACATATATTTTTATAACTTTCTCCCCCTTTGTCATCAACAAAAAACTATTAACTGCTTAAGAATTCAAGAATGATTAGTATGAACAAATAATATGTATAGAACAAGCATGAAATAATGAGTATAAGTGAACACATTTTTGTTATTACGACATATATAAGAACATACATAAACACGAACAAACAAAACAAATTAAAACAAAGAATAAAAAAGAAAGTACGCTTTAATGGTGATCCTTAACTATAGGGGACTTATGAATCTAACAATTGGGGTAGTGGAGACAAAAGTTTCCACGTTGTTCAATTATTTTTCCGTTAGTATCAACAAGGATCTCACCAACGCAAACAACGCTCTCGTCCTCATTTATAGGGACTTCGGGTTAAGGAAAAGGTTGATCTTCCTCTTGGTCTTCTTGTGGCTCTTCCATAGGTTCTTCTTCCTCTGATTCCATGGCTTGTGAAGAGTCTTCAATATTAATAGGATTTGTACCGTTATCCATAAGGAATTTTTGTACATTCCTAATAATATTCCCTTGCCTTTGTTGTTCTCTAGCCATCCTAAGTTGACTTACTTGAATTTCAATCAACAATTGAAGGATATCTTTCATCTTCTCTTGCAATTTGATCACTCGAGCGTGCGTAGATCGTTGAAATGGACCAGAATGAGGAGATGTGGGTGAAGTGGGTTCATTAGTAGAAGAGGAGGCCATTATTTTATTATTTCAGAAGTTATTTACAGAGAATATAGTGAAGAAAGAGGAGAGAAAACGAAATAAATAGATAAATAACCAAATAACTAATTTTGGAGGGAAATTCTATTTTCAAATTTTTGTTGGGTATGTCGACATCAGGGGATGGGGCACGTCAACATGTCTTTCAGAAAAAGTGTAATTTTTATTTTGAATTTTTATTGATTATTATATTATATTATTTTATATTTCAGATTTTGAACAAATACCTAATTCTCTTCTAAATTTAGTAAAATTCTGCTCGGTTAACGGTTTAGTTAATATATCAGCAATTTGTTTTTAAGTATTTATATAATCTAGAGTTATTATTTATTTAGTTATATTATCTCTAAGAAAATGATGTCTTATATCAATATGTTTAGTTCTAGTATGATGAGTTGGATTTTTAGATAGATTTATTGCACTAGTATTATCACAATATATTGGTGATTTACTTATGTTAATTCCAAAATCTTTAAAAGTTTGTTGCATATATATGACTTGTGAACAGGCCAGAGCAGCAGATATATATTCTGCTTCAGTTGTTGACAAGGAAACAGTATTTTGTTTCTTGCTGAACCAGGAAACCAGTGAATGTCCTAGAAAGTGACAAGTTCCACTTGTACTTTTTCGGTCTGATTTACAATCAGCATAATCAGCATCACAATATGATATTAAATCAAAAGTATTATTTTTATGATAAAATAAACCATAATCTAAAGTGTATTTTACATATCTTAAAAATTCTTTTAACAACTTTTTAGTGAGTTTACTTAGGTTGTGATTGGTATCTTGCACAGAGACAAACACTATGCATAATATCAGGACGACTCGCTGTTATATAAAGTAGCGAACCAATCATACCCCTATATAAAGTTTGATCAATATCTTTTGATTTATCTTCTTTACTTAAACCTACATTTGTTTACATTGGAGTTGGTTTCCCACTAAAGGTACTTAAACCAAATTTATTGATTAAGTCTTTAGCATATTTTTCTTGACTTATGAAGATTCCATTTTCTAGTTGTTTAATTTGAAGCCCTAAGAAGAAACTTAATTCTCCCATGTGACTCATTTCAAATTCTTTAGTCATTATATCTGAAAATTCTTTATTCATTATGTTATTAGTTGATCCAAAGATTATATCATCTACATATATTTGAACCAGTTGAATATCTTGATCATTTCTTTTAATAAAAAGTGTTGTATCTACTTTACCAATTTCAAAACCAGAATGAAGTAAATAAGATCTTAGTCTTTCATACCAGGCTCTAGGAGCTTGCTTTAGACCATATAGAGCTTTCTTTAACTTGTATACATGGTTTGGAAATTTATTATCTTCAAAAAGTGGAGGTTGTTCAATATAAACATCTTCTTTTACAAAACCATTTATAAAAGCACTTTTAACATCCATTTGATATAATTTGAAATTATTATAATTAGCGAATGCAAGTAGAATTCTTATAGCTTCTAATCTTGCTACGGGGGCCAAGGTTTCATCATAGTCAATTCCTTCTTCTTGACAATAACCTAGCGCGACTAAACGAGCTTTATTTCTTACGACCTCACCGTGTTCATTCATTTTATTTTTATAAACCCATTTAGTTCCAATTATTCTTTTATCCTCAGGTTTAAGAACAAGTTCCCATACATCATTTCTGGTAAATTGATTCTTCTTGCATAGCAAGAATCCATGAATCATCAAACGATGCTTCCTTTGGATTTTTAGGTTCAATTGTTGATATAATGGCTACAATACTCATACTACTTAATTGATTTCTAGTTCTTACTACAGATTCAATATTTCCTAAAACATTTTCTATAGGATGATCTTTTGGTATTTTAAATCTCTTATTAGGTTTATTTACTTCACTAATAGTTTCATTAGATTAATTTAAATTTATAAAATCTTCTTCATCATCTATTTGTACAATATCTTTAAGATTTTCATCAAAAGATACATGCATAGTTTCTTCAATAGTATTAGTTTTTAAATTAAAAACTCTAAATGCTTTTCTTCTATTAGAATAACCAATAAAGAATCCTTTATCATCTTTTGGTTCAAATTTATATAAATTATCTTTTGTATTAAGTATACAACATTTACTCCCAAATACTTTGAAATAAGCAACTATAGGTTTCTTATTATAAAGTAATTCATATGGAGTTTTATTTGTTAATGGTTTAACTAAAATTCTATTTAATATATAACAAGTTGTAGCAATTGCTTCATCCCAAAATATTTAGGTAAATTACTATCAGAAAGCATTGTACGAGCACACTCTTGAATCGTTCTATTCTTATGTTCTACTACTCTGTTTTGTTGTGGAGTTCTTGGAAATGAAAAGTTGTGAGTAATTCCCTTCTAAGTACAGAAATTCTCAAAATTTTCATTTTCAAATTCACCATCGTGATCACTTCGAATAGTTTTAATTTTGAAAGAATGTTGTTTTTGAATTCTTTTAGAAAATTTTTAAATATTTCAAAAGCATCACTTTTATGTTTTAAAAAGATTGTCCAAGTATATCTTGAATAATCATCTACTATAACAAAAACATATTTACTATGGTTAATTGATTGAACTTGAGATGGACCAAATAAACCTAAATGAAGTAATTCTAGAGGACTAGAGGTAGAAATAACATCTTTTAATTTAAGTGAACTTTTCTTAAGTTTTCCTAATTGACAAGCATCACAAATACTATCTACTTTAAAGTTTAACTTGGGTAGACCTCTAACTAAGTCAAGTTTTGATAGCCTAGATAATAATTTGAAATTCAAATGGCCAAATTTTTATGCCAAATCCAAGGGTCACTTGTATTAGCCAAAAGACATAGGTTATCATTTGAAATTTTCATACTAAGGATATAAATATTTTTCTTCCTAATACCTTCAAAAATTATATTAGACTTATCATCTTCAATGTGACATTTATCTTTTTCAAATTTAATTTTAAAGCCTTTATCGCAAAGTTGACTTATACTAAGCAGATTATGTTTAAAGTTCCTAACTAATAAAACATCAGAAATAAGTAAAGTTTTAGAGCTACCGACATTGCCGACGCCAACCACATATCCTTTAGAGTTGTCACCAAAATTGACTAATCCACCATCTTGATAAGTAATGTCCTTGAGTATCTCGGGATTTCCAGTCATATGCCTTGAACAGCCACTATCAAGTATCCATTTATCTTTCTCAATTTGCACAGTTTGTCCATTGGGTGTTGATTCGTCAAAAGCCATATAACATGTGTGTTCCTGCATAACACACCAATTCAGTAGATAAATTGATTTTTCAAAATAACTATATGCAGACTTATGAAACTTTGATGAAATGCATATATTCAAAATAGTTTTAACACAATTTTCCAAAAATGCCATTTTTATATTTTTCAAGTTTCAGATTATGAAAACAATGAAAACCAATGCTCTGATACCAATTGTTGGGGATGCGGATTAAGGATCTTAAGGCAGAAATAACACAAGAGGGGGGTGAATAGTGTTTTAAAGAATATATGAACTATATGACTAAATTAAAACTTTCAACACCAATCTAAACAGAATTCTAACACAGAATGATCACAGAACATATAACAAATGAAAATAGTAAAATAAAGCAAGTAAAAGAAAAGAACACACTGGATTTTATACTGGTTCGGAATCCTCCTACATCCAGTCCTGCACCAAGGCAATATCCTTGTATAGATTTTTATAAGCCAATATCCAAATTACAACCCTCAATTTCTAAGGCCTTGAGGAACCCTCCTATCTCCGAGTCTGGGATAAACTCTCTTGATTTACGGGACATAAGATCACCCTAATACTTTCTAATACCAATCCTTTTGAATGGATAGACTCTATAGACTTTATGAATACAAATTAATCATATAACTCTGAATAGCACTTTGATCTTCAGTAGAATGATGGAGAATCAAATAGAGAGAGTATCTAAATGATTTCCTATTGAGAATTTGGCAGAATGATGGCACGATCTTGAAAATATGAAGTTTTATGGATATGGAATGGTGGAGAAGAAAGAGTGAAGAAAAATAAGAAAGTAGTTATTAAAAAATTCGTTTTGGAAGCCTTTATATAGATGCTCAACAGTCATAACCATTGGCGAAAGGTTTTTGAACGAATGGACACTTCTTTTGAAATTTGAATTTTGAATCCAACTGTCACCATGTCGACATGGGGTATCCCCATATGTCGACATCCCTCGGTTCAAAATTGTAGAGATGTTGTTTTGTAAAAGCATTTGAATTTAAAACAAGTTGAAACTTCTCTGAAGCAAAGTAAAGTTGTTAAACAATATTTTGAGATAGAGAATGAATATAAAACATTATTTTAAATATGTATATATATATATAATTGATATAGACCGTCAATTATATAAGTAACATTTAAAATCAGAATAAGTTTTGATGTTTTAAAAATAGAAGTTTTTAAAATCAGAATGGAGGAATATTTCAAGGCTAAAACAAAGTTTGAAAACATTTTTGAAAACATGATTTTGAAAGCTAAAACATTTTAAAAAACATATTTAAAAACATTTTGAAAAATCTATTCAAACTGAAATTGCAAGAACCTTCCTACAGAGCTCCTCCATAGGACTCGAGTACTTGTACAAAGTAGTTTAAATGATTTTGATTTTCGTGGGTTTGTAAGCCACTTGTCGTAGGTTTGTAAGCTACTTGTCATGGGTTTGTAAGCCACTGGTTTCGATAGAAATTGGGTTCCATCCCAAAAGAAAATTGGAAGAAAGATGAGAGTGCTATTATGAAGTTTTAACAAAATACTAGACACTTATCTTGAGATCTTGAAATCTTGATTCTCTAGAGTCTTGAATCTTGAATCTCTAATCTTCATCTTGATGCTTGAGTCTTTATACTGATCAGTCTTCGATAGTACCTGCATATACTTCATACATACATACATACATATATATATATATATATGAAAATGTTAGTATATATTTTATAAAGTAAAGTATAATAACTATATAATGTTGTTGTCATCAAAACATCATCAACTCAGTTCCTAACACTTTGTACTAGGCTAAGGAACTTTTCTTTGTTGCCCGTTGTGTTTCTGGAACAGCCAAAATCCAAAGAACATTGTTGTTGTTCCTTAGCCTGCCACCATACCTACACGATGAAAGATTTTTGTGACCTATTTGTTTTTATAGGTCCATGATTGTTAGTGGCTGAAGCATTGTGAATAAACAATCCCTTTGGAACCCAAACTTGTTTAGTCCTTTTATTCTTGTTCCAATAGACATGAAATTTGTTTGTACAATTCTTAGGAGCCCAAACTTGTATAAATTTTGTGTTCTTGTCGACTACAATTTTCAACACAATGTCCAATTATTTCACATCTAGCAAAGACACTCTTACCTTTTGCATTATCATCAAATTGTGTTTTCCCAAAGCCTAGTCCTTTTCTGTTGTTAGCAAAAATTTGATTCCCAATCACATGTTGAATGATTTTTCACCTCTTGAAAAGTTATTCAGAGATTTCTCAAGATTTTGGACTTTGGTTTTTAGTGTTGTGTTTCTAGTTACAAGTGAGGTGCATCTATTTATAAAATCCTTTTTCCTAGTGTCAATGGTTTCCTTAAGACTCAAGTTTTCTTTTTCAAGATTCTCAAAGCTATTCTCAAGTCTTGATAATTCTGAATCTAAAATTTTACATTTTTTACAGTCTAGGTTTTGAATATTTTCAAGTTTAGTTTCTGACCTAAAATTTTCATGAACAAGTTCTCTCCTATCAGATTTCAGTTTTTCAATTTTAGATTCAAGAGTATCAACTATTTTAGTAAGATCACAACACATAAAAACAAGTTCTTTATAAGAATAGTGACCTACCTCACTAGATTCCTCTGAGCTTGCTTATGAATCTGATTTTGCCATAAGACACAAGTTAGCCTCCTCTGAGCTACTATTCGAAAATTCCTCTCCTTCTTTATCATCCAAGTCGCTGCAAAGGCCTTCTTCTTTTTCTTTCCTTTGTTGTTTTTGAGAAGTGGGCATTGTTGTTTGAAGTGGCCAGGCTTGTTGCAGTTAAAGCACGTCAGTTCATTATCGGAATTGTCAGAATGTTTTGACCTATTACCTTTCTTCTTGCGTGGCCTGAATCTTGACCATTTTCTAAGATTATTGACTGTCATTGCAAGCTCTTCAATTGGATCTTCTTCTTCTTCATCGCTATGTCCTTTCTCTTTAAGGCAATCGTCTTCTTCTTTGATTCGGAGTTGTTGCGTTCCTCCTTTGCTTTTAGCTCAAGCTCATATGTCATCAAGTTGCCGATCAACTCCTCCATGCTTAGTTTACTCAGATCTTTCGATTCTTGTATTGCCGTGACTTTTGCCTCAAAGCTCATCGGTAAGACTCCTAGCACCTTCTTCACAAGCTCTGCCTCAGTGGATACCTTCCCAAGCGCTCTAGCATTGTACACCAAAGTTGAAAAGCGTCCAAACATGTCTTTTGTGCTTTCGCCCTTGTCCACTACAAAGTTCTCGTATTCATTGCTGAATAGGGCTAGACGTGACTCCTTGACTTGAGAAGTTCCTTCATGTGTCACATCCAAGGTAGCCAAATTTCTTGTGCAGTTTTACAATGAGAAATTCTATTAAATTCAGTCTTATCAAGAGCATAGATCAAAGCATTCATGGCTTTAGCATTTGTAGTTTTTAATTTCTTATCGTTAGCATCCCACCTATCCTTAGGTTTAGGAATCTCAGTATCACCATGGGAGATTTATTGGCAGTTTTAATAATGTCCAAAACATCATAATCAACAGAATTAAGATAAATGCCCATCCTAACTTTCCAATAAGCATAATCATTCCCATTAAACATGGGTGGCCTAACAATAGATTGCCCCTTAGAAAAAGCATTATTTAGTGGATTCATGACTCTAGAGTTAAAGAGAAAATACCTTGCTTTGATACCACTTGTAGGATCTAGATTAACCCTAGAGGGGGGGGGTGAATAGGGTTATAGCAAATTTTCTCGAATTAAACTGCAGAGAAGTAAATATGCTGAAAAGTAAATCACAAACAAAATTTACCCAGCTTCGGCAACCCCTGCCTACTGCTGCATTCTCGGATTTCTATTAGAATTAAACAGTCTCCCGCTTACAAACACTCTAACAGACTCGCAACCCCTACTACCTCCTATAGAGTTTTGCAAACTCGCAAACCCTGCTCACTGAACTAATCCTAACTAGACAATCTGACACAACCTAAATCCTAGGTGGTGATTTACCTAAATTTTATTTGAAAAGTACAGATTTCTAAAAATAAAACTTAGAGCAAAAATAAAATAAAAAAACTTGAGTACAATATTTTTTGCCCTTAACCAAAATACCCCGACCCAAACTAAATAGAACACGGCCACTTCCCCTTTTTGTTTTCTGATGCAATTTTAGGGTTCTGAAAAAATGTCGGCTTTGTCTCAACCCCGATTCGCTTGGACCTCTGAGTTTTCTTGCTCGATCGAGTGTATTGCTCGCCGCTTCTTTGATGATCAGCTACTTTCCTCGAGTTGAATGATGTCTCTTTGAGTCGCGCTCGGCTGCTTCTCTTGATTGTTCTGTGAAATTAGGGTTTTGATGAAGTTGGCTTGGTTGCTTCAAGATGATCGAATTCGACTTTTCTTCTGGTATGTTATTTGTTTCTTTCGCTTTCTGGATTGATTGCTTGAATTTGATTGTTCCTTTTTGCACACCCCTATGATGATTTTGGGTGTGGTATTTATATGAATTCCGAGACCCTTGAATTTGTACGTATCAATTCGTCACTTTCCTATTTCTCGATTTCCTGATATTTGTGACTTACTTGATGCACACGGTCTTGATTTTGAAACGTTCGATTTACCTTGAATGATACGGCAAAAACTTTCCTCTTTTGATTTTCTTTGACTATCTCAAAGATACGCACTTGAATTTTGATTTTTTTCCATTTTTATACTGCGTTGATTATTTTGCGTCTGCGTTGTTATTCTTCGACTTGTTTAACATCTTGATTGCCACGGCTTCGACCATCTTTGTGTTCATCCCTGTGAGCTTCGTCTCTGGCCATCAACTTTATTGCACCTGAAATTTGGCACTTTTGCACTTGAACCTTAGTGTTCTTCATACTATGCGTACATGCTTCATTTGATCTATTCTTTGTAAGCATATACATGTTTACTTTGTAGACTTGAGCCTTGTGTTCTTCATACCCTACTGATGTTGTTTCTTTTTACTGTTACATTGTCTTTGTGGTCTTCATATTCAAGTGTGTCTGTTGCACTCGCTAATGTTCCCTGAGCTTGTTTGCAATTGAAAATCTGGCACACCAACTTGTTGAGGTCACTGTATTTTGATGTTCTTATTCTGATGCATTTGAACTTAAGCATACTTGATGCACTTTACTTCATCTGTCCATTTTTGTATGGTAGCCGCGTTACTCTTTCTGATATAGTTGCTTTCACTGTTTCATGTGTGTTTGCTCATGTACATATGTATGTGATGCTTTGTTCATACTGTGTTGATTGGAACCGAAATTACTTGGTCACTGACACTACTTCATCGATTCGTATATGCAAGCCTGGAGTTGTCTCTGGCCAGTTGAATCATTAACTGTTGTTTGGGATGTGATATTGTGTACATGTTGCTGCACTTGCTTGCATACCCATTACTGCACTGTTCACAGTATATTGATATTATTGATAAGTGAAATCTTGTTTGTGCTTGTCTCTGATCTTTTGGTCATGTTGTTTCTAGGCTTCAGTTACTGTCTTCATTATATATGGATAATTTCATATTGTGGTTCACTGTTTGCATCACTGGTCTTTGAGGTTTGTGTAGTTTGGTCTTGCATTTGGTCTGGAGTTGTTTCTTTGATATTGAGACCTGTAGTTGTATACTTGTGTACATACTTTGTCTCTGATCTTTTGTTTCTCATCTGCATATATAAGCTTGGCATTTGTGTACATGTTTACCATGTACTTGAGTCTGATTCTTGTCGCACTTCACCTGTTATGTCTACTGTCCGGTCATTGTTGTCCTTTGAGTCAGTTTGTTAGTGGAATACGTCTTCACTATTGTCTGTTCTTTGACATTTTGTTTGCTTGGTGGCATTTCTTCGAGTCAGTTTGCATCATTACAGTGGTTTCTTGATGGCGCACTGTCACACTGTCATCTGGATGCATTCACATTGTCACTTGTAGTTTGTTAATTTGCTTTGGTGCACTGTTTTGGTTTTTATGTTTGCGTGCTTACTTTTGTTGACTGCGCACACGAGTTGGCGAGGCAGTGCTCACGTGTATAAATGTACACGTGTGTATTGCAGCCACTCATGATTACCTGTCCCTAATAAGGATATAAGTGTATATCGGTGTGCACGGCCTTGTGGCATGTACAGTGATACACTGTGCATGTCACATTGTTTGTGTATGATGAATTCAAATGCAAATGATGACGAACAAGGCAAATAACTGAGGCAAATAATATTTTCAAAATCCATATTTTATTTTATATTGCAAAAATATTTCTTTTTCAATTTTACCGCTTTAGTGAATATTTTTGCAGATTGCTCAGATGCTGGATTCTAACTGGAATGAAGTTGAAGATAAACTACGAGTGTGTGTGATATGTAGTGAGGAATTTATGTAAATTGAATTGTGATGTAATTAAAATCAAAATTGTATATGTATAGTGAGAGCTTGAATTTGTACTATTCAAAATTGTAATAAATATTTGTTTGAATAAAATTTCTGTTTGAATTCAAATTCTGTGTAATTTATTCTGTTTGAATTCAAATTCTGTGTAATTTATTTTATTCAACAAATATTTATTTAATCTATGAAAAATAAAATAGTACATTAACAAATAAATTTAAATGAATATATATATATATATGTTTATTATCATCAAACAAAAATCATATAAGCGCATATTCAACACTTTACACAAAATTGTATTACATACGCAAAAAGTATAAAATAAAAATCCTTAAAATCATGAATCTATAAACACACATCTCCAACCACTAAGCAACCAATATAAAACCTAGATATTTTAAAAGTATATATACTGTAATAACATATATGTGCACGTAAACATATATATAATTCACTGTCATATATCAATAGTAAAAGTCTCCATCCAATTTCAGCATATATATGAAAAATGATATTTTGTAAACTTATATAAACTGGTAGATAAAACCCATACTATACAACGTTTATAAAACAATACTATATATACCCAGATATAAACTATACATATATATAAGATATAGAATATACAAACAAATATATATATATATATAAGTTTAAAACTAATGTATAAAATAAAATGCAGCAGACCCTTATACAAATAAGATCGAAATATTATCATCCTATGTATATAATACTAGACAAAATTTATATGTATATACTTTGTAAACATAACATTAGCTGTTATATCTGACAAATATTTATAGTAAATTATATATTAAATGTAACATGAACTATTAGACCAAAAACTAAAATGTAATCTATATAACTTATATACGTGCGAATATAACAGATTATATATATTTACACATTACCATTAAATAAATCGATATATGAACAGATTATATAACTATTAAAAATTAACATCATGAATAGAATTTGAAAAATAGAGAAGTTTTGCTACTAGAAAACAAGACAATGCACGGCGGGAAAGTAGGTGTTCGGCCGATAAGCATGTGGGCTGCTCGGTTGTTGGCAGAGCTCGATGGTGGATGGATGCTCGGGTGTTGGAGACAGAGGCTCGGTAGGCTTTGGCGAAGGTGGGTTCCGACGTGGGTTCTCTGGAGAGTGAGGGATGCCAGCGGCAAGAGGAAGTGGGCCGGCTAATGGTGGTTTTCAAGTGGATGAGGTGGCGGCTTGGTTGATGGTTTGAAGTCGTGCAACATACTCGGCTATTGGATGTTCGTTACTGGTGGGAGAATGTTGTCGAACATGCTGAGGAGATGGCTGAAGTGAAATAGGGGGAAGGAGCTTCAGGCAAAAAGAAGAGAACGGTCTCATTTTTTTCTATGAAGAACAAAACGCAATATAAATTAAAGTGAACGAGCCAAAATAATAATATGAAAAGGTAGAAATAGTAAAGGTCAAAATGAATTCTAGGAATACTAAAAGTAGAGGCCATTTGATTTCTCAGGTTGGATATACGAAAAGACAAAAGAAAGACCAAAGGTTCAAAATAACGGGTACCGATACAGTTATCTGTTTCACGAATTTCACCGCGTATCAGACACCGAAATACAAAAGTGAATATTCCACAGATATTAGCATGACGAGACGATCAAAACAGTATACATGTATTAGTGGTACGACCATCCTATCAAAAGTCGATAATCGATACCGAAAATGCTGGTAAAACGCCAGAATTAAGATAAACGGAGCAATAGCAGTCCAAATTTGAAGAAACGAAATATGACGTCTTACTCAGAAGATGATTTATAAATTTATGGTGTAAAAATATTCATGTTTGGAAAACAATTTATTATCATCAAATTTGACTGATTTGAATTGAAATAAAATTACACCAGGAAATAAACTTACATATTATTATATGAAAATTTACCATTTGCTATGTTTAAATATATGTATTTCAAATATCAAATTTTTGTTTCAAAATTTAATTATGTAAAATTGCACAAAAATCAAGTTAAATATATTATTAAAACAAATAAAAAATTTACGGGTCGTTACACTTTCCTCCACTCAAAACTTTTCGTCCCCGAAAAGGAAAGAGGTAAGAGAATATAAATAACCAGAAAGAAAATAGATTGAAATACAAAAATAAAAAATTAGTTCAAAACCATATAAATTTCAACTTAAATTAATTAATACTCAATATTTGATTTTAAATTCAAGGTATTTCAGTAAGTTGATTAAATTTCAATTTATAAATTCCTTCGAAAAAAATTATTCGTCTATCTTATTTATTCATCATCCTATTATCCAATTTATCTAAATTACATTTCTATAAATTATAAAATTAAGTATAAAACATTTATTATAACCACTCAAATTTTTTATAAATTCTTTTAACATCATTTTACATTGTACATTGTGCAATTACCCATTCAACTTCTGAATAATTTAGGTAAGTTATATAAAAATGTAATTGGGTATTATATAAGTAAAATTTCCAATTCAATTATTTCAAGTTTAAATATTTATTCAAAAAATTTGGTCTTCATTTTAAATTGAAATCATCCTTTAATCATAAATTTAAGCATTAAATGTTCGATTTCAATTCAAACCATTTAGGTATAAGTATATTGTATCTTCAAATCAAATCTATAAACATATACCTATATATATATATATATTATAAATCAAGTCATACTTAAGAAATTTAAATCAATTTATTTTCTAAACAAAAGTGTAGAAAAGCTACGAAATGTGTCTCTCCACTTCGAAACTCGAAAATGAATATCGATGATGCTGTAGTCATTACCGAAATTATTTCCCTGGGATAAAATAGAAGAATACTGATTTAAAACTTTAAAGTTATTTGGAAACGATTTCCTTTCGAAAATACTTTAAATAATATGCATTTTAAAACTTTAAAACCAAAGTTTGAAATCACCGAAAATTAAATTCTCAAATTTCTAAATTTTAATTCAATTAAATTTCCAAAATAGTTGCTAAACCATGTTTTCTATAATTCCATTTATTTATAATGTTGAAATAGGCAATTGCTTACAGAATAATAATTGAAATCAATTATATCATTTTCAACAACCAATTCAGTTAACTATTTAATTTTATAAAATTTTATACTTACATATATAATAATCATATAAAATTTATTATGTTAGTTTGCTCTGTTCAGGTGTTTTGGAATTCCTATGGATAGCGTTGATTAGACGAATCGATCAAAACCCCAAATTAACATCAACAACCGAAACAACATAATATATAAAACATTTTAATGTTAATTACAAATACACTCTCTCACTCGATGATTCCAGAAGAGATTTTAAAACAAAGATAGGAATTAAAATTTAGAGGAATCCTAATCAAAAGAATTCTAACTAGAATATAGGCTCGAAACGAAGATTAGATGATTGAATATCAGAATAGGAAGATGGATATACCAATATTAATCGCGGGTGACCTTAACCGAGTCAACCATGTCCTTAATCATAAGATCGATGTAGAATTCTGAGGCAAATCAACATTCGATCACAAGGGAAATTACCCTGGTCGTCTGCTAGAGAACGGTTCGGGTGTAGCAAGAGATAGCGGCATCAAATCGGGGATACAGAAATCTTCGGTGAACCAATGCTAGTTGTAAAGGAGTTTAGCCCTTTACAAATAATTCTAAGATTGGTGAGACCGCCGATTCCTTATAGAGATCAACCGAAATGGAGTTATGGGAAGCTCCAGAGTCAAGAAGAATTTTGATATTGGAAGACAAGAGTGGATTTCAGAACGAATAGGGGAGTTCCAAAATTCAACGGAAACCGAATCAATGAGAAGGGAATTCAAGCTCGAACGAAAGTGATTTTGTAATTAAATTTACTCTATATTCTAAGTTTTACCTAAAACCAAAGCTCTGATACCACATGTTACATCCTGGTATTTTCAACCATTCGCATCCACACATGTTGGACTTGAATTGCTCAAAATATCAGATTGTTGATTTAAATTTGGCAAAACTCAGCATATACAGTAAATAAAATAATCATAGAACCACAGAGTAATTTAACAATAATGCAGCGGAAACAAATGAATAGTAGTTCATGAAGCTACTATATATAAACAGAGTTAAACAAGATACAACAGAAGTCTCGATTACAATAGTCAAATACAAAAACATCTGAATACATCACTGGAATCAACTGAATAACTGCAAGCTGAATAGATAGATGGATCTCCAAACGAAGCTCCAACTCCAAAGGTGAGTCTCAAATGCTGTATCACTCAGTCTGTCCCGAGCATAAAGCAAAACACAAAACACTCTGGTCAGGATTAACATTTTTATATCAATAAATCCAACTCAAGTGAAATATCAACTGAAATACAAGTAACTCAAAGGATGTTTGAGATAACCATCCTCTAAGGATCCATTAAACTATCCACTATGTAGTAATATATGCTTTTATAATAATGTCTATAGTAAAGTAAAATATTAAAGCAGCGTTAAGGCGTTACCCATATTTCCCTTAACACATTTTATATATTCCCATAGTCTATACAGTACCGTAATCTCCCCCATACTGGGCGTCGTCAGATGGCACGCCATATGTATGGTATAAAACAAACTCGTAGTGGGCTCGATATGGTAAGTGACACGACATAACTAGGCAAATCCAGGGTAGATATACCAATTACGCATCCGGGATGGTGGTAACGCATAGCAGCCACTACTGCCCACCTCGAAACAACTCCCAAATCAAAAAATCAAGTGTGGCCACCAAATCAATCACAAAGTCAGAGTATAATATCAAAGGAATGTGCCCGATCGGAGGAATGACCTCACTTGGCCCGAGAATCGATCTTATTTTAGCCACCTTATGCCAACTCACGGGAGTCGGGTCCATGTATATACCTCATATAGGATGGTCGCCACCATCCTACTTCATTCCGGAATCTCTACCGCGTACACAGTTGTTAAAGTGGTTTTCGGAGTTGACAGAGAGTATGACAACTTCCGTTCCAGGTCTCTTTAACAACCAAACGTAATTATAACACCATGGTCATTTCAAAATAGTTTATGCTTCGAAATCAAAATATCTTTACAATTTCAAGACCATATCAGTACGATATCATTTCCATTTCAAAACCAAATACGATATCATTTCCATTTCAAAATATCCATTTCCAAAATCATGGCACTTCAAAGTCATTACACTTTTGAAACCAAACACTTGAAATTATAACACTTTCAAAACATAATACTTTGAAATCATAACTTCCACCACTTAAGTAGTTTAGATATTAAGATAGTATATATAATAAAATAGTTTATAAAGTAATACAGTTTATATAAAATAGTTATAAGTTAAAATAGTTTATATTAAAATAGTTAGTATA
This sequence comes from Allium cepa, assembly GCA_030765085.1. Taxonomy (NCBI): domain Eukaryota; kingdom Viridiplantae; phylum Streptophyta; class Magnoliopsida; order Asparagales; family Amaryllidaceae; genus Allium; species Allium cepa. The sequence continues at coordinate 495,750,646 of CM060944.1, read as the reverse complement.
TTAAAATAGTTTATATTAAAATAATTTATAAAGTAAAATATAAAATAGTTTTAAAATTTAAAAATACCTTATATAATAAAATAGTTTACTCGAACTTCACAAATCGATTCCAAATCAACTCGAATTCCAAAAATTCAAATTTAATCCAATCTCAAATCATCAGTCTCAATTTATTTCAGTTTCTTAATAAACTATTTCACATTATCCTAATTTCAAATACAGATTTGAACCACAAATAAACCATTTCAATTTCAATATATTTCAAAGCTTTAAGTACTCAACATTTTCAAAACTAAATTTGATAATTTCATAGATATATATATATATATATATATAAATATATATATATAGATCAAATTCAATTTACTATTATTTAGTTTTGAAATATTTACTTAATAAATCCAATACCATTTAAATAAAACTTTCAAATTTCAAATAACTGAATATTCCTTCAATTTATTTAAACATGATATATTCATTCAATCATCTAAACCAATATCAAATTATAAAATCATATCCTAAAAATATCAAATTCTATAAGCTTCAAATCGATTTAATTAAATAAATACTTAATCAAATACCTTTTCAAATAAATCTTCCGAACCATACTAAAATTATTATAAAACTATTTTAAATATACTTCTAAATAAATACTTAATCAAATACCTTTTTAAATAAATCTTCCGAACCATACTAAAATTATTATAAAACTATTTTAAATATACTTCTAAATAAATACTTAAACATATTATAAATTTATTTATATATATTAAATCTATGTATATAATTTAAAAATAGTAAAATTATAAATAAATTCTTAAAATTTATAATCTCAAAATTTACTTATAACTATAGAATTTTCAAAACATACAACTTAAAAATAAAAAATACCTATATATAATATTTAAAAAATCAATGTTTATTAAACCATATATTTCTTTCCAAAACCATAGAAATCATTTTAAAAATATTTATATATATAGACCAATGGTGTCTGTATATAATTTTCTATCCTATGGTCAAGTGATACGGATATTTATCATTTCAATCCGTAATTTAAATTTTATATAGGTATATATCTTTTCAACCCGCAATTCCAAATTAAATTAAATGAAAATCGCTTGGGTTTATCATTTCAACCCATAATGATTTTCTCCTATTCTACCGATCGTTCGAGTATGTATCATTTCAACCCATAGTGAATTCTATACTGACAGGGAACTTGCAAAGTGATAACATATATGATAATAATATAACAGCCATGTATTATCAATATAAATAACAGATAATGGTGTCAGATGTCATAGGTGAACAGGTACAGATAACAACATATATATAGTAATGTAAACAACTAACAACAGCATATTTCAATTGTCGTTTCAATTGAAATCAACTTTAATAAATATAAGAACATTAATCGTGAGTGATTGCTCACCTTTCGAGGCTAGAGAGGATGGGCAATGAATTGAGTTACGAATCCATGCACGAATTTCAAAGCAAAGCTAGATAGATACGAACAAGGCTGATAAACAGGGATTGATGGAAACGAATCAGAACTATCTTGATATAACTGAAACAAAGTGTGTGTGTGTATACACATCAAATCAATATTTTAACATTAACACCGATAAAACAAAAATCTAAAATCTATGTACAACATATTATAACTACCTATATTTAGTTAATATATAGTATATACATAGCTCAAATTATTATTTAACATATTATATACATACTTTACACAAAATAGTATTACATACATAAAAAGTATAAAAGAAAAAAATCTTTAAAATCATGAATCTCTGAACACACTACTCCAACCAGTAAGCAACCATTATAAAACCTAGATATTTTAAAAGTATATATACTGTAATAACATATATGTGCACGTAAACATATATACAGTTCACTATCATATACAAACAGTAAAAGTCTACATCCAATTTCACTATATAAATGAAAACTGATATTTTATAAATTTATATAAACCGATAGATAAAACCCGTACTATACAACATTTATAAAACAGCACATATAACATAAATATATACCCAGATATAAACTATACATATATATAAGCTATAAATATACATACAAATATATATATATATATAAGTTTAAAACTAATGTATAAATAAAATGCAGCAGACCTTTATACAAATAAGATCGAAATATTATCATCCTATGTCGATAATACTAGATAAAATTTATATATATGCTTTGTAAACATAACATTAGCTGTTATATCTGACAAATATTTATAGTAAATTATATAATAAATGTAATATGAACTAACAGACCAAAAACTAAAATGTAATCTATATAAATTATATACATGCAAATATAATAAATTATATATATTTACGCATTACTTTTAAATAAACTAGTATACAAACAGATTATATAACTATTATAAATTAACATCATGAATAGAATTTGAAAAACAGAGAAGTGTTGCTACTAAAAAACAAGGCAGAGCACGGCTTGAAAGGAGGTGTTCAACCGATGAGCTTTTGGGCTGCTTGTTTGCTGGCGGAGCTCGGTGGTGGATGGAGGCTGGGGTGTTGGAGACGTAGGGTCGAAAGGCTTTGGTGAAGGTGGGTCTCGACGTGGGTTCTCTGGAGGTTGAGGAGATGCCAGCGGCAAGAGGAAGTGGGCCGGCTGATGGTGGTTTTCGAGTGGATGAGGTAGCGGGTTGGTTGATGGTCTGAAGTGGGGCAAGGTACTCGGCTATTGGATGTTCGTTAGTGGTGGAAGAATGCAGTCGAACATGCTGTGGGGATGGCTGAAGTGAAATAGAGGGAATGAGCTTCAGGCAAAAAGAAGAGAACGGAAAAAAAATATTGGTCTTATTTTTTCTGTAAAGAACAGAACGCGATATAAATTAAAGTGAACGAACTAAAAAAATAATATGAAAAGGTAGAAATAGCAAAGGTCAAACTAAATTCTAGGAATACTAAAAGTAGAAGCCATTCGATTTCTCAGGCTGGATATACGAAAAGACAAAAGAAAGACCAAAGGTTCAAAATAACGGTTACCGATATGGTTATCCGTTTCGCGGATTCCTCCACGTACCATACACCGAAACACAGAAGTGAATATACCGCAGACATCAGAACGACGAGACGATCAAACGATATACAGACATTAATGGTACGACAATCCTATCAAATGTCGATAATTGGTACCTAAAAGGCTGCTAAAACGCCAGAATTAAGATAAACGGAGCAATAGCAGTTCAAATTTGAAGAAAGGAAATATGAAATATTCTAGTTTGGAAAACATTTTATTATCATCAAAATTGACCTATTTGAATTGAAATAAAATTACACCAAGAAATAAACTTCCATATTATAAGATGAAAATTTACCATTCGCTAAGTATAAATATACGTATTTCAAATATCAAATTTTTATTTCAAAATTTAATTATTTAAAATTTCACAAAAATTCTAGTTAAATATATTATTAAAACAAATAAAAATTTTACGGGTCGTTACAATATAGTAGATAATTCTGTGGATCCTTAGAGGATGGAAATCCCAAACATCCTTTAAGTTACTTGTATTTCAGTTGACATTTCATTTGAGTTGAATTTATTAATATAAGAATCTTAATCCTGACTCGAGTGTTTTGTGTTTTGCTTTACGCTCGGGTCGGACTGAGTGTCACAACATTTGAGACTCACCTTTGGAGCTTTGCTTGAAGATCCATCTATATCTGTTCAGCTTTCAGCTACCCAATTGTTTCGTTCAGACTTGTCATCTGTTCGTATTCGAGACTACATTGTATTTGAGATATTCTGTTATATTTTATTTCAAACTCTGTTGTTTATATGGTAGCTTCATGAAATACTATTTATCCATTTCACTGCTTATTGTTGTAATATTCTGTATCTGTGATTCTGTGATTGATTTTATTACTGCACATGCTAAGTTTTGCCAAATACAAATTTACAATCTGTTGTTTTGAGCAATTCAAGTCCAACATGTGTGGATGCGAATGGCATGAAATACCGGGTCGTTACAGTTGGTATCAGAGCTTTGGTTTAGGAAAAAATTAGCATATAGAGTGAATCTAATTGCAGAATCACTTTCGTTCGAGTTTAAATTTCTCCTCTATGATTAGGACTTCTTTCGAATTTTAGAATTTTTACTTTCGCTCTGAAATCCATTCTTGAAGCATCCCATTGTTCCACTTCGATTGATCTCTACAATGAATCGGTGGTCCCGCCAATCTTAGAATGATTTGTAAAGGGGTGAAACTCCATTACAACAGGCATTGATTTACCTGAGATTTCTGTAACCTCGGTTTAGACGCTGCTATCTCTTGCTATGCCTGAATTCTACCGCTTGTGATTAGGTGTTGATTTGCCTCAGATCTGCATCGATCTTATTCTTAAAGTCACGGTTGGCCCGGTTAAGGTCGGCTGTGATTAATATCAGTATATCCATCTTTCTATTTTGTAATTTAATTATCTTATCTTTGTTTTGAGCCTATCTTCGAATTGGAATTCTCTTTGACTGGGGTTCATCTAAATTTGAATCTCTATTCTTGTTATATAATCCATTCTTCAATCATCGAGCGAGGAAGGGTATTTGAAATTAATATAAAAATGTTTTATGTTGTGATGTTTGAGTTGTTAAGTTTGAATTTTGGGTTTCGATCGATTCGGCTAGCTAACGCTGCCGATAGGAATTTCAAAACACCTGAAGAGAGCAAATAGAAACAATATTGTTTTCGAAATTGGTAAATGAAATGACTCTATATATGATTATATTTTATATATAAAAGTAAAAAATTTTGAAATCAGATAGTTAAATTGAATTGATTGTTAGAAATGATAATACTATATTATCATTTATTGTTTCGTCAACATTCCCAAACCATTAACTATTGTTTTACAATTTTATAAAATATGGTTTATAAATCTGATGTGCAAATGAAATGAATTTAATTTAAGAATTTGAGAGTTTAACTTTTGGTGCTCTTCAAAAATCTGATTTCAAAAGTTTTGAGAATAAATTATTTGAAACATTATTGAATGGAAATTGTTTTCAAAGAATTTTAAAGTAGAAAATCAGTACTCTCCTCTTTTATCGTTGGAAAATAATTTCGGTGATGACTGCAGCATCATCGATATTTATTTTTTAGTCTCGAAGGGGAGAGGCCCCTTAGTAGCTTCGTTACACTTTTATTTTGAAAAAAATGGAATTGATTTAAGTTTCTTATGTATAATTTGATTTATAAAATATATATGTATATAATTATTTTGAAATAGTTTGAAGTGAAAATGGAAATTTGAATCTTAAGATTTATATTAATGGTTTCAGTTATTGAAATAAAGTGAAATTTTTGAACAATTGGAATATCAATAACGATAAATGAAATTAAACCAATGTGAAATAATTGAATTTGAATAAAATTGACTTGTATTATACTAAGTTGCATTTTAGTATATATATAACTAACCTAAAATATTCAGAAAGTTAAAATATTAGGGGAATATATAATTACAGGTTATACAAGAGAAAAATTAAGTAATAAATTGTTCAAATTAAAATTTGGCTTAATATAAATGTTGTAAGCAAAAGGGAAATTTGTATATGTTTAATTACACTCAGAAACATTAATATAACTTACCTAGAAAAGTTTAAATGTAATTAGAATGTAATTGGATAGTATACAATATGATATAAGTAATAGGATATTAAAAATGACATTTTGTTAAGGGAATTTACTGATAATAAATTGGATAATAAATTGAGTAATCAAAAGGAAAATTTATTTGTTGAATAGTATATGGTTATAAAATGTATGCACCTAATATATGTTGCAAAATATGTTAAGTGAAATAAAATAAATAATTAAAGAGAAGACTACTTCACATAAATATGAACTTATGAATAGTGAACTTGAATTTTAGTGGAATTGACTTAGCTAAAGACAAATGGATAAAATAAATGAGTTAATTTAAAAATGAATTAGTTTGAAAGAGATGTTGATAAAACGAATGAAAATCAAATTTTTTAGTTTGAGTGACTATTTATTAGTCGAATAAAATTGATTAAACCAAATTGTTGAATATTAATTTATTTAAATTGAAATTTATGTGGTTTTGAATAGTTGAAGTTGAATGTTGAGGTGGAATTAACTAGAGTGTGATCAAATAGATTTAATAAATGAGTTAAATAAAATAAATTGTTGTGATTTTTTTTGAAATGAGTGTTAACAAATGCAAAACAAATCAATTGAATGAAAATATATGGTATTAAAATCAATCAAATGCAAACACAATAAATTTGATTGATTAAATAAAATGAACTGGAATCAATTAATTAAATATAAACCAATTTTAAACAAATGAAATGTATGATTTGGAATTAGTTATGGTGTCTGGCATTTTATATTCCAAATCTATCCTTTCTTTCTAGTTGTTTCTAAGCTCCTATCTCTTTTCTTTTCGGGGAAGAAAAGTTTTGAGTGGGAGAGTGTAACAACCCGGAAATTTTAGCGGTTTTAATGGTGTAATTAACTGAATTTTTGTGGAATTTTTAATAATTAAGTTTGGAAATAAAAATTTGATATGTGGTATGCGTCTACTTAAACACAGCAAATGGTAAATTTTTATTTGAAAATATGAATGTTAGTTTTATTGTATAATTTTCAATTTCAATTTAAATCGGTTAATTAGATGAAAATAAAATGTTTTCAAAATCTAAATATTTTTATACAATAAAAATGTTTAATATTTCTTGAGTGAGTGGTCATCTTTTGTTTCATCAAATTTGGACTTCTGTATCATCGTTTATCTTATTTTAGACAGATTTGCAGCATTTTGGGCACTGAATATTGAGTTTTGATAGGATGATCATATCGTGTCTCGTCTTGTTGATCTCCATAGTACATTCATTTCTATAATTCGTCGTCTGGTACGCGGATAAGTCCACGAAACGGGTAGTTGTATCTGTAACCGTTGGAACCTTTTGGTGTTCTGTGTCCTTTCATAATCCAGCGTCAAAACGAATGGTCATTAGTTTATTAATACTTCCAGAAATTTATGAACAACTTCTGCTATTCCTACCGGTTTATTTTATTTCATTTGAAATCAAAATCTATCTACCGTTCGTTCATATTTTCATGAATTCAAGAGGTTGGTTTTTGTTGTTCCATCGGTTCAAAATTTTATTTCGGTTTCATTGTCTCTTTGCGTTCTGTCATTTCTACTTGAAAGAAAAAGTATATTTTCAGATTACTTTCTGCTCCTATCGATTTTACTCTTCTTCTTCAAAACAATATATATATATATATATATATATATATATATATATATAATATAAAAGCTTTCGCATATGGGCTTGTGAACTGTGCACGTCCATATTTTTCTTTCTTCAACATGCTCGACCAAGACCACACATCATCACCCTCGCTTGGCCTTTGTGTTGTCACCACGCACGCACATCATGCAACCAAGCCTTACACCCAGCCTCCACACAAACTCCTCCCTCAACCGAAGCAAAACTGCCACCTCACTCCTTTCTTCCATCAACAACTACCAACCACCAAACTCTTGCCACCAACCTCCACTTCCTTCCCTCTCCATCACGGCCTCCACTCCGCCCATCCACAACTCAACCTCCCATGAGTCGAGCACAGCCTTCCGAAGCACACAGCAGACCCGAGCCCTGACCACCTGACTGCCGCAGCCTTACCCACCTTTCCTTCCGAGCTCCTTAAACTCCACGCATATCCTCCCGTCAACTCAGCCACCAAGCAACTTGCAGGTTCTTCCCCCTCTCTGACATCATAGTTTGCAGCATATATATATGAAAAAATTGTGGAAGCTGCCATGCTTTACCCAAAGCCCGAGCATTCCTCCTTTCTGTAGCATGCACGTCTTCTTATGCAAAACCGTCACTATCTCATGTTCCTGCTTCCCCTCTTCATTTGCGAACGCATATGTACATGTGTATATTTATAGTGATAGACATATTTACAGTAGTCTATATATTTACAAAATAGATACGTTCACAGTAGTATATATATGTGGTATAGTATTTTGTCATATGTTTAAGGGTATATAATATAATATGTTTTAAAGCTTTGTTAGGTTGATATGTTCCAAAAGTATATAGGTTATACATATATGTTAGTTCGTATATATTATATATGTATTTCATACATTGGCAATATAGATTTTGAATGTAACATGTATAAGTAAATTGCATTTTAATAAATATATATAAGCCGTATATTTTCCAATCTCTTTTGTCGTATATGTTTTACTGACAGTTTTATATAGGTTCGACTGTACTCTACTTGGCATACATATTGGTTAAGTGTTGATTTTAAAATGTTTTGTAGAGAGAAAAGAAATGTATTGATTTTAAATATAGCGTGTGTGTGTGTATATATATATTGATTTGGAATCCATGCATTTTAACTTAAGTAATGATTTTGTAATGAAATATGTATAAATTTTTATATCAATTTATGTTCTATTTTAATATTGATTAGATATATACATATATATATATACAAAGATTTTTTTTATACTGAGTTTAATTTATAATATGTAAAGTTATATTTTAAGCATGTGTTTCCAAATTGATTTCAGAGAAAAAGTTATAATATAATATGTGTGTATCTTGTTCCAGTTATGTAAAGCTAGTTTTGATTCGTCTTCTTTATTTCCAAGCTATCAACTTTGCCCGTCGAATTCGTATTCATTGTGTCGTGCTTGGAATTTGTGCTTGGTTTGTCGCTGTCCAACTAATTCATGTCTTATCGGTGTTTGTATCCCAGTCATTTTCTTGTTCTCTAACCTCCAAAGGTGATCAATCACACACGATTAACATTCTTATATTTATTAAATTTGATTTCTTTTGAAACAACAATTAAAATATGCTGCTGAATTGGACTGTTAATTTTATAATTTCTATATATGATATGTTATTATCTGTAACCGTTCACCTGTGAGGTATGACACCATATCCTATTGTTTATATTTTATTTAATTTATCACTGATGATATATGCCTCTCATTGATATGTTATATTATTATCATAACTATTTTCACTCTGCAAGTATCCTATTAGTATAGAATTCCCTATGGGTTGAAATGATAAATACCCGAACGATCTTGTAGAATAGGAGAAAATCGTTATGGGTTGAAATGATAAACCCAAACGATTTTCATTAAATTGAAATTGGGATTGCGGTTTGAAATGATATATACTCGTAAATAATTAAATTGCAGACTGAAATGATAAGTATCTGTATCACTCGACCATAGGGTAGAAACTTATATACGGACACCATTTGTCTATTTTTTTAAAACGATTTCCAAAGTTTGAAATGAAATATATATAGGTTTTTAATAGATATTTATTTTTAAAATATAATATAAATATAGATTTTAAAATAATATGCTTTGGAAATTTTAACTTATAAGTTAGTTTTGAAAAATGTAATTTCAAGATTTTACTTATATTTTACTTATTTAAATATATATATATATATATATATATATAAGAATAGATTTAATACAAAATACATTTAATAATAAGATTTAATTTAATAAAAATTTAACTTAATTAATTGGGTAATAATATATTTTAAGTATTTATTTAAATTTATATTAATATTTTAAAAATAGATTTTATAAATTTAATAATAAAGGTTGGGAAGATAAATAAATGTTGGCTTGGAATTTAAATTGGTTAATAAGTGAATTTAAATAAGAATTAGTTTAAACTTATTGGTTTTTGAGATTTTGGAAAGATATTATTTATAACTTGATTTGATAGAAGGTGATTTAATTAATATTCTCAACTTTAAATAAAACTGAGATTGAATATTGAATATTGATTTAAATTTATAAATCGCGATTTCAAATAATTGTTATTAAAATGATTAAGTGAATACTTTCCAATGAATAAAATTTAAAGTTAAATGTTGAAATATAAATGAATTTTATATTGTAAATATTGAATATTTAAAATTAAACTTATTGGAATTAATGTGATAGTTCAAAACCTAAATTTCATAAGAATATTTTAAAATCTTATTGGGAATTTGAATTGAATCTGTGAACTTTAAATGGAAATGGTTAAACTGGAATTGATTTAAAATTGAATTTTGGAATTTAAGATGATTCGAATTGATTTATGGAATTGTAGGAATTTTTTTTATATTATATAAAGTATTTTTAATATATAAACTATTTTAATTTATAACTATTTTAATATATACTATTTTCAATATCTAAACTGTTTAAGTCATAAGTGTTATGATTTCAAAAGTGTTATGATTTCAAAAGTGTTATGATTTCCAAAATGTTATGATTTCAAAAGTGTTATGATTTCAAAAGTGCTATGATTTCCAAAATGTTATGATTTCAAAAGTGCTATGATTTCAAAAGTGTTATGATTTTAAAAGTGTTCTGATTTCCAAAGTGTTATGATTTCAAAGTGTTACAATTTTGAAAGTGCGATAATTCTGAAAATGAATATTATTTAAAATGAATAATGATATCGAATTGATATGTTTTTGAAATGAATATGATATTTTGATATGAAGTAAGAATTATTTGAAATGAAACGGTGTGAAATAAGCATTTGGTTGCTAAAGAGACCGGGATCGGATATTGTCATACTCTATGCCAATACCGAAAACCACTTTAACAACTGTGTATGTGGTGGAGATTCTAGAATGAAGTAGAATGGTTTGGTGACAGTTCTATATGGTATTTACGTAGCCTTATCTTCCGTGAGTCATCTTAATGTGGCTAAAACAGGAGCCATGCCGGGCCAAGTGAGGTCATTCCTCCTATCGGACACATTTCTTCGATACCATTCTATTGATTTTGTGCTTTGATTTGGTGCACCTTTTATTTGGGAGTGTGTTACGAGATGGGCGGTAGTAGCTGCTATGCATTACCACCAGTCCCGATCTACAAACGGTATATCTACCCTAGCATTGCCTCAAGTGCCTTGTCGCATGCCCTATCGCGCCTTCTACGAGTTTTTTTTATACCATACCTATGAAGTGTCCTCTAATAGGCCTCCAGTTTATGGGGCGAGTTACGGTACTATATAGACTATGGGAATATATAAATGTGTTAAGGGGGATATGGGTAACGCCTTAACGTTATTTTAATATTTTTACTTTACTATAGACATATTATAATAACATATATTACTACATGGTAGATAATTCCACGGATCCTTAGAGGATGGAAATCCCAAACATCCTTTGAGTTACTTGTATTTCGGTTGACATTTCACTTGAGTTAAATTTATTAGTATTAGAATGTTAATATTAACTTGAGTGTTTTGTGTTTTGCTTTACGCTCGGGTCAGACGAGTGTCAAAGCAATTAAGACTCACCTTTGGAGCTTTGCTTGAAGATCCATTTATACCTGTTCAGCTTTTAGCTATCTAGTTGTTTCGTTCAGACTTGTCATCTGTTTGTATTCGAGACTACGTTGTATTTGAGATATTCTGTTGTATTTTATTTCAAACCCTATTGTTTATATAGTAGCTTCTTAAACTACCATTTATCTATTTCGCTGCTTATTATTGTAATACTCTATGCCTGTGATTCTATGATTGATTTTATTATTATATATATGCTAAGTTTTGCCAAATATAAATTAACAAATCATTGTTTTGAGCAATTCAAGTCCGACATGTGTGGATGCGAATGGCACGAAATACCAGGTCGTTACAGTTTTATAGCGATATTACATTGTTTTCCCATGGTTCGTGATATTTTTTTTTGAAAATATGTGATATATATTGTTATTATTGATATTACTATTTCTTTCAGACCTCTCCATACTAAGGAGACTCGGCCGAAATTTTCCATGAATTTTGGACTTAGAAAGATTTTGTGAAAAATAGAAATATTTTCTAACTTTTATTGAACTTGAATATAAAAGGATTCAATTTTTATAAATTGATATATTTTGCTTAAATTATTCACTTTGTGTAAATTAATTGTTATAAGTTTAATATTTTGAATAAGATATATTAGTTCCTTAATTGCATCTTTTCATTTTCGAGGACGAAAAGTTTTCAGTGGGGGAGAGTGGAACAACCCGTAATTTTCGATAATTAAAAATAATTAATTCAATAAAGTTTTGTGATTTAATGTTGGAAGAAATAAAAAAAAATTGATTGAATAACAAGATTATAATTGGAATAAAATGTAATAGTATTAATTTAAGGTAAATTGATAACCGCTTTGAACGTAATTCCAATTAATTAAAATGATTAAAAAGTTATAATTGGTTATAGATTGGAAAGTAATGGTGATAATGTGTGTATTAATTGAAATTTGACTAAAGAGTAATTGTTAATTTAGACATTGTATTAATTAATGAAAAGTAAGCAATAAATTGTAATTGAATAAAATTAGTGTTGTGTAGATAACTATAACATTTATATGTAGATAACAAACATACAAATTTGATTAAATATAGAAATGGCAACAATTGTTATTTCCTACCGATTTATTTAATCAATTACAATTAAAAGTAATTTAATGTTACTTTAATATGAGTTAAGAGGATAACTGTAAAAGGTGAATGTAATAAAATGTATAGAAATGTTAATTATATTCACAGGGCAATAATTGATTTAATAAAAAGAGTAAAACAAAGATAAATTAGTTTATTGAGATTTTTATTTTTTAATAAAATTGACAAAAATTCATTGTAATCGAAATATTGCAACTAGTATGGTAAGGATGATGATTGTAGAATATTAATGTAATAAAATGTAAAACAACGTTAACTATGCCCATAGAGTAATGATTGATTGAATAAAAAGATTAAATCAGTTTATTGAAATTGAAATATAATAAATTGGATTTAATTACAGCTGAAATTGAACATTGTAATTAATGTAATATTTAACACTGGATTGATATGTAAATTTGTTTTAAATTATTATAAATGTCCAAGTAATGAAAAATGAAGATATTAGTTTATAAATACAGAATTAAAAAGTGATTTAATTAATTTAATATCAACTTATTTAAATAATGTGAAAATAGCCATTTTGGCCGTTGCCTTGGATTTCGACGAAACTAGTTTCATCGGATCCGTAATGTTTAATTATTGTAGGATTTCAAGTTTCGTAGCGATTGGACTTGTCGTATTATCGTACGGACTAGAAACACGTTGAAATCAATTTTTTTGAAATCAATTTGAAATAGGCCGATTTGAAAGAAAATTTCTTCATATGATGGAATTAGGACCTTGTAACGACCCGCTATTTTGGACCATTCAAATCGACAATAAAACCATACATGTCCGGCTTGAATAATTCAAAATACCGAATTGTTAATTAAAATTTGGCAAACCTTAACATATATAGTAAATAAATCATCACAGATCACAGACACAGAGTAATATAATGCATCAGAATAGATAAAGAATAGTAGTTCATGAAGCTACTATATACATTGGAGTTAGAAATAAAATACAACTGAATATCTTAGATGTATTGAAGTCTCCAGTATGCGCAGATGACTTCTCTGAACAAATCAACAGGATGACTGAAAGGATAGATAGCTAGATCTTCAAGCAAGGATCCAACTTCGAAGGTGAGTCTCAAATGCTGTATCACTCAGTCTGACCCGAGCGTAAAGCAAAACACAAAACACTCGAGTCAGGATTAACATTCTTATATCAATAAATCCAACTCAAGTGAAATATCAACTGAAATACAAATAACTTAAAGAATGCTTGGAATAACCATCCTCTAAGGGTCCATGGAACTATCTACAGGGTAGAAATATACACTATAACACTGTGGTTCTTTCATCTTAATTTATAACTCAAAATCAAATATCATTTCACTTCAAATATAGCTATTTTCCAAAATAGTATTTAGATATATTAAATAATTTATACCGTAAAATATTTTCAATTCCCTCAACTTAACAAATTGTTTCAACATCAACCTGACCTTCCCATTTAAATTAAATTCAATCTCAATTTATCAATTTAAATTCAACTCAATTCCTAAATTAACCACTTCAATTTTATCGATCTCAAATTCGGATTTGTAATCACAAAATACCCCTTTATATTCAATACTTTTAAACCTTTAAGTATTCAACGTTTCAACTAAATTTTTATTCAATTTAGTTTTCTAAATAATAAATTCAAATTTATTTCAACCTAAATTTTCATTTTAATTCAATTTAGTATCTAAATAACAAATTCAACTATATTGATTTCAAATACAGATCCGAATCTCAAATTTAAACCATTTAAATTCCAATATAGTTTAAGGCTTAAAAATTTAAATGTTCAATTTAACCGTTTCATATAGATCTCGATTTAACCTCATTATTATTTAGTCTTGAAATACTTCCTCATTTGATTCAAGATTATTTAATTAACCTTAAATTCCAATTTTCTCAATATTTTCTTTAATTTACTTAAACGTGAAATATGCATTTAATCGCTTAAATCAAAAATCCAGTTATAAAATCCTACCTTTTTAAAATTTCCCATTTAAAAATTTGAGATTGATTTAATTAAATAAATCCTTATTTAGGTAAACTCAAATTTATCTCCCCATCTTAATTTATCCCAATTATTTCAAAAATCTATTTGAAATATAATTTACATAAATATTAACATAGCTTATGTATTAAATCAAACTTAATTAAATTAAATATTATTAAATCTATATATATAGAAATTTAAGAATTAACATTTATTAAGACCATATATTTCTTTCCAAACAAAGAATTTATTTCCAAAATATTTATATATGAACCACGGTGTCTGTATATATATTCCTTATCATCTGGTCAAGTGTTACAGATATTTATCATTTAAATCCGTACACTAAATATATACGGGTGGATATCATTCCTATCCGTAATCCCAAATTTAATTAAATGAAAATCGCTTGGGTCTATCATTTCAACCCATAACGAAATTCTCCTATTCTAAAGTATGTTCGTGTATGTATCATTTCAACCCATAGTGAATTCTAAACTACAGAGAACTTGCAAAGTGATAACACATAACAAAAATATAGTAGGATATGATAATAATATACAACATGAATATATCATCAGTAATTAAATAAAGTATAAACAATAGGATATGGTGTCATATCCCGTAGGTGAACAGATACATGTAATAGCATAAATATAACAATTTAAATAACTACAGCAACATATTTCAATTGTCGTTTCAATTGAAATCAAATTTAATAAATAAAAGAACGTTAATCGTGAGTGATTGCTCACCTTTCGAGGCTAGAGAATGCTGCTAATTTTACAAAAGGGTATACAAATATCAGTGGTATGATCATCCGATCAAAAGTCGATGATCGGCACCAGAAATGCTGCTAATTTTACAAAAAGGGTAAACGGAGTAGTAGACGTCCGAATTTGGAAAAACGAAAGATGACGTCTCACTCAGAAGAGGATTTAGAAATTTTCTATAGAAAAATATTCAGGCTTGAAAATAAATTTATTATCAGCAATTATTAGCTGATTTGAATTTAATAGAATTACATAATAAATAAACTTTCACAAAACTAATTGAAAATTTGCCATCTGCTATGTTTAATTTGACGTTCTCCAAATACAAATTTTTTATTTCAAACTATATTTTAATTAAAAAAATTTAGAAATTCAATTAAATACGTTAATAAAACCATTAAGATTTATTAAAATTTATGGGTCATTATAGTGTCCCCCACTCAAAACTTTTCGTCCCCGAAAAGGAAGGAGCTAGGAGAATAAAACAACCAGAAAGAAAATAAATTGAAAGACCAGACAAACAATTAATTTTAAAACTATATAAATTTTACTTGAACTATTCATTTGAAAACTTCATTTGCAATTTAATTTTCTTTAATATTTAATACTTTTCAAACTCCTTTTGATGACAATTATTTACATTATTATTTATTATTTACAAAGACTATTGAAAATATTAAATCCAAAATTTGTGAACTTTTATATTTATCTTAAGATATCTTTCAAATATTGTCAATAAATTAATAATCAATTTTTTTTAGTTTTACTAAATTAATAACTTCAAAAATATTTATAACACTAAGATTTTCTACTAAACAATGAAGTATACAAATAAGCAATATTTACAAGATTATATAGTCAATTAAGGAAAAAGAAGGAAGATTCGGAAGAACGGAATATAGGTGAATAAATAAGCTTGAGCAGATAAGGTAGATTCAAACGAATAGTATCGGGCACGGATAGTTAATATCAAACCAAAAGGGCTTAAATTTCAAATATTAATTCAAAATTTCTTTGTTGGGAAAAAATACTTTTATAATAAATACCTTTATAATAATACTTTTATAATAAAAGACTATTATATCGAAATAAACTTTCCTTTCGAAAATACTTTTATAACTCAATGTT
This sequence comes from Allium cepa, assembly GCA_030765085.1. NCBI lineage: Eukaryota > Viridiplantae > Streptophyta > Magnoliopsida > Asparagales > Amaryllidaceae > Allium > Allium cepa. Next base: position 495,734,219 of record CM060944.1, on the reverse strand, counting down.
TCAACAAGTTTATCCTCGTTCTTGCAGACTCTGGCCATGCGTTGATCAGGCGCAAAGCTAGAATTCTTCAAGCACTTAGTAGACCCATTAACACCCAGTGAAAATAATTGAAAAACCCTTTAAAATAGATATGGAAAGTACAATCCAAACAAAACAACCAAACCAAAACCTTTGTCCGATCATGGTTCGCAGATACACAATGGTTACGCCTGGGTCCCCCAGGAAACAATCCATATCCGTAAGCTTTCTCAGCCCTGCGAGTTATGCCATGATGACTAGTAGAGTGCAGGATACACAATGGTTACGCCTGGATCCCCCAGGAAACAATCTGTACCCCTAGGCAAGACTCAGCCAGGCACTTGCGCTACTATTCGCGACCTACACAGATTGTAGGATACACAATGGTCACGCCTGGATCCCCCAGGAAACAATCCGTACCCCTAGGCAAAACTCAACGAGGCAATAGCGCGATGCATTCACGAGAGAAAAGAAAACCATGGGTTACGCCACGGTGGGAACACTCGAGTATTACATCCAGAAAACCAAAAATCAGAGAGAATAATACGATAGAATGAATCCACGATGTGGCCACAAAGCGGATATCAAGCAGAAGGCACTTTCCATATCCTTACTTCGAAAATATATATCATATAGTACCTTTTCAAATCACTTTCAAATATCATACTTATATAAAGTCCATTATATATAGGATTCCCTTTTTCCCAAATCGAATACTTTCCAAATCAATAGTAGATCAAATCATACTTATATAGACTTCGATTATATAAAATATATTTCCAAATTGAGTACCTACAAATCAACGGATTTCAAATCAATTTCATACTTTTACAAATCCAATTTATATAAGTTCGACTACTCCCAAATCAAGTGCTTAATAATATAAGGTTCTCAATTTCGAATCATTCAATATTCATTCAGTTTCCAAATCATATTTGATTTCACCAAATTTTCTTCCAAATTAAATATCTAAATTTCAAAGTTCCCGAAATAATAGGTTCAGAGAATTATCCCAGTTTCCAAATTAAAATAATTCAAGTCAAACAATTTCATTTCCAAAATCACCATATAAGTACTGGTTTTTAATTTCAATTTAATTTTCAAAACCAAATATTCTCTCAAAATCAATTATACTTAAAATGGTTTCCAAGTTTTCAATTACCCCTTTAAAACTTTTAAACTATCTATTTCTATTTGAGATATCCAATTTACCTTTCTGAAAACCATTATTCAAAACTATATTTTTTTTTCCAAAACATTTCAAAACTAAATTTATATTCTTTATCAACATTTTATACTCTTCGAAATTTCTTAGCTTTGAAAATTTAATCTCGATTTGGAAGTTATTTGAACATTCGAAATAGTTAGGGAAATCAAATTTTCAATTAAAGAGTTGAAAATCAACAATAAATCAATAAATCAATTATTAGATCCGAAACTCGAGGACTGAACACCGGTCTCATTTTAAATTGTTTCAAATATATACTTATATCTTTCTAAAATATCAAATTATACTTCGGAATTTGAAATCAAAACGGTTTTACAAAATCACTCGCATAGCGAAGCTATTTAAAGTGGCCTCTCCCCCACTCTGAAACTCGAAAATCAATGTCGATGATGCGTGCACTCACCACCGAAATTATTTTCCAGCGACATACGTGAGTTCTGGACTTCTATTTTCTTGAAAACTTCTTTGAAATTTCTTCAAATTATTGGAACTCATTTGAAACATTTCTTTTTCGAAAAAATACCTTTAAATCGTATTATTTTTATATATTTTCCAAAATCTTAAAACCAATTTCAAAATACCGGAATTCAATTCTTGAATTTCAAATTTAACTCTACAGTTATAAATCATTTTTTTTTATATAAATCAATTTCTTATAATTTTTCAAAATTTCAAATCCTTCCAAAACCTTTTTATATGGAATAACATTTCTTATTTGCTTTATATATATAGGTATATGATCCTTATAGAAAACATTTTCTTTTTTTATATAGAATAAATAGAATCATAGTTATTAAAATAAAAATTTCGGTACAAAACAATTTCAAAAATACAACATACTCGATTTTTCAAAGGGTGATTTAAGAATGGATTTCAAAACAAAGGTAGAGATTTAAATTAGAAGACTCTAACCAATAGAATCCTGATTCGAAGTTAGACTCGATCGAAGATGATTAAATTACAAAATAGGAGATGGATATACTTCTATCAATCACGGGCGACCTTAATCGGGTCAATCGTGCATTTAGCAATATGATGGATGCAGAATTCTAAGGCAAATCGACATTCGATCGCTAGAGATAGAATTTGGAATAACAGGAGATAGTAGCATCTAAACCGAGGATAAAAAATCTTCGGTGAATCGACGCCAATTGTAAAGGAGTTTTCATCCCCCTTTACAAATCATTTAGTGGAGTTATTGGATACTCCAGAATCAAAAGAATATAAATAGAGAAAGACAAGAATGAATTTTGGAACCAAGGGACATTCCAAAATTCAAAGGAAATCGAGTCAGAAAGGAAGTGATTCAACTCGACCGAAAGTGATTCTGTTAATAAATTTACCATATATGCTAAGTTTTGCCTAGAGCCAAAGCTCTGATACCAACTGTAACGACCCGCTATTTTGGACCATTCAAATCGACAATAAAACCATACATGTCCGGCTTGAATAATTCAAAATACCGAATTGTTAATTAAAATTTGGCAAAACTTAACATATATAGTAAATAAATCATCCCAGATCACAGACACAGAGTAATATAATGCAGCGGAATAGATAAAGAATAGTAGTTCATGAAGCTACTATATACATTGGAGTTAGAAATAAAATACAACTAAATATCTTAGATGTAGTGAAGTCTCCAGTATGCGTAGATGACTTCTCTGAACAAATCAACAGGATGACAGAAAGGATAGATAGCTGGATCTTCAAGCAAGGCTCCAACTTCGAAGGTGAGTCTCAAATGCTGTATCACTTAGTCTGACCCGAGTGTAGAGCAAAACACAAAACACTCAAGTCAGGATTAACATTATTATATCAATAAATCCAACTCAAGTGAAATATCAACTGAAATACAAATAACTTAAAGGATGTTTGGAATAACCATCCTCTAAGGGTCCATGGAACTATCTACAGGGTAGAAATATACACTATAACACCGTGGTTCTTTCATCTTAATTTATACCTCAAAATCAAATATCATTTCACTTCAAATATAGCTATTTTCCAAAATAGTATTTAGATATATTAAATAATTTATACCGTAAAATATTTTCAATTCCCTCAACTTAACAAATTGTTTCAACATCAACCCGACCTTCCCATTTAAATTAAATTCAATCTCAACTTATCAATTTAAATTCAACTCAATTCCTAAAATAACCACTTCAATTTTATCGATCTCAAATTCGTATTTGTAATTACAAAATACCCCTTTATATTCAATATTTTTAAACCTTTAAGTATTCAACGTTTCAACTAAATTTTTATTCAATTTAGTTTTCTAAATAATAAATTCAAATTTAGTTCAAACTAAATTTTCATTTTAATTCAATTTAGTTTCTAAATAACAAATTCAACTATATTGATTTCAAATGCAGATTCGAATCTCAAATTTAAACAATTTAAATTCCAATATAGTTTAAGGCTTAAAAATTTAAATGTTCAATTTCACCGTTTCATATAGATCTCGATTTAACCTCATTATTATTTAGTCTTGAAATACTTCCTCATTTGATTCAAGATTATATAATTAACCTTAAATTCCAATTTTCTCAATATTTTCTTTAATTTACTTAAACGTGAAATATGCATTTAATCGCTTAAATCAAAAATCCAGTTATAAAATCCTACGTTTTTAAAATTTCCCATTAAAAAATTTCAGATTGATTTAATTAAATAAATCCTTATTTAGATAAACTCAAATTTATCTCCCCATCTTAATTTATCCCAATTATTTCAAAAATCTATTTGAAATATAATTTACATAAATATTTACATAGCTTATGTATTAAATCAAACTTAATTAAATTAAATATTATTAAATCTATATATATAGAAATTTAAGAATTAAAATTTATTAAGACCATATATTTCTTTCCAAACAAAGAATTTATTTCCAAAATATTTATATATGAACCACGGTGTCTGTATATATTCCTTATCATCTGGTCAAGTGTTACGGATATTTATCATTTAAATCTGTACACTAAATATATATACGGGTGGATATCATTCCAATCCATAATCCCAAATTTAATTAAATGAAAATCGCTTGGGTCTATCATTTCAACCCATAACGAAACTCTCCTATTCTAAAGTCTGTTCGGGTATGTATCATTTCAACCCATAGTGAATTATAAACTGCAGGGAACTTGCAGAGTGATAACAGATAACAAAAATATAGCAGGATATGATAATAATATACAACAGGAATATATCATCAGTAATTAAATAAAGTATAAACAATAGGATATGGTGTCATATCCCGTAGGCGAACAGATACATGTAATATCATAAATATAACAATTTAAATAACTACAGCAACATATTTCAATTGTCGTTTCAATTGAAATCAAATTTAATAAATAAAAGAACGTTAATCGTGAGTGATTGCTCACCTTTCGAGGCTAGAGAGATGGACAACGAAGCTGATTTGAGTTACGAATCAAAGCGAAGAAAGATCGGTACGAATCCGACGATCAAAGCTGATAACGAGAAAACGATGAAATCAAATCAGAATTGGATCGACGAAGATAATGGAAAAAGTGGACGCATATATATTTAACCATATATAACTATTTATATAAAATCATATTATAAATGCTCAAACCCATATTAAATTAAATATATATGTATTTCAAAATTGCTGTTTGAAAATAGCGCATATATATTAAATTCACATATATACATCATATAAATTTGGGATACAACTTATAGATATAGCTAATATATAACTTACCATTAAGGATGATATAAAATTGTCAAACCCAACCTATGAAACACAGACATAAATCTAAACCGTATCTTGCGCATTCTATACACAACTTATCTGAATATAAAACTAATTTATATTACTGCAACATCTACAAATTATTATTTTATAAACAGAATAATACTATTACCTATATAATACTTTATATGAACTTGCCAGATCATTTACTTATGCAACTCATGGATATAAACAAATGGCTATCATATACCAACAATATTATAATGCTCTATATGTACAACAACTTGTGAACCCAACTATACATAACATATTATATAAACTGCCATACCAATGTAACTTCCTTTATAGTATGATACGTATATATATTGTAAACATATTTTTAGTATCCAAATGAAATCACCTTTCCAGATCAAAATATAAACTTATATAAATAGTATAGTTTATATAATAGTACTTATATGCTAGATCAATATAACCTGCAATTATTATACATTTATATATACTGACATAGTAATATACAACTGATAATATCATTCACTCGTTAGTATAAGCAAAACACAGTTTATATTTAGTATAGTTTTGCAATACTTTACATAGACAACAACAGATGGATATGACAACAAAATATAAATACTGACCTGGTATATAATATATATTATACTAAGCTAAGAAAGAGAGGTAGGTGGAGGGCTTGGTTGCAGTTGGTGACACTGGGAGTCGAGTGCTCGGATGATCGGTGGGTTCGACGGTTGTGGGGTCGGGGTGGGAGAGGCTGAGTCAGGTGGAGGGCGGCTTCGGCTGTGGAGGCTAGGGAAGCCACACGTGTTTGCAGCCAGGGTGAAGGCCGATGGTGATGACATATCGGAGAGGGAAGAAAATGTGTATGGGTTTGTATCGGCAGTTGCTTGGCTAACAAGGGAAGGGACGGTGGAAAACGTGGTGGACGACATAAGGGGAAGGGGAGAAGAAGCATGGGTCTGATGATGTCTCGGCATGGGGAGAAGCGGGCGGAGGAGAGATGGAAGCGGTGCCTTGGGTTCGATGAGGGCGGAGGCCGGGAAAGGAGTTGCGAGGTGAAGGGATTGGTTTCTCGGCTGTTGGTGGGGATGTCGCTGGCTGAACCGTAGGCGTGGGGAGGTGTTGCATCGGTCAGGTTGATGGTTGCGTTGAAGGTGGAGCCGATCCTACATGAGGCCGAGAGCAAGAGGAAGGAGGAGAGTGGGAAATGTTTCTACAGGTGAAGGAAGAGGATTTGTAGGGGAAGGAGAAATATGAGGCTACAGGGGTTTAGTAGGTAGAGTATTTATTTGTTTAGCTGATGGAAAGTTTAAATGGTCAGTAGTAACAAATGAAATCAACATTCATGCTATGATTTAGTAGAAAGTTAAAAGCAAATATTTATTGTGGCCCTGCTGAATGTTTTAATCTTTTGAAAACGAAGGAAAATAGGAATAGAGCAGGTTGCAAAAGGAAAGTTATAAATCAGATTGGAAATCACAACGTAAAGAAAGGAAAAGAAAAGATATAATAATAAAGGAATCAATGGATGCGAAATAGCGTACAAAACTTTATACGTTTCCAACTTTGTTTTTCTTTTTATACACGAAACCAGAGATGGAAATGAATCAATATGAAGGGTAGGGAATAGTAATACGCAACATTGAATTATGGGAATGGTAATAACTCGTGGCTATGATTCAGCTGAATATTGATTGAGAAGCTATTAAAGCAATTTTAATTCATTTCTGGGGATTCACGTTGAAGTTTTGAAAAATCAAAGCAAAGTTAATGGTCAACATATACGGGTACCGTTACAACGGACATTTATTGCTTCCGTTGTGCATCGGATTTCAAAACACAGAAGTAAATATACCGCTGATTTCAGCACGACGAGACGATCAAAACGGTATACAGATATCAGTGGTATGATCATCCGATCAAAAGTCGATGATCGGTACCAGAAATGCTGCTAATTTTACAAAAAGGGTAAACGGAGTAGTAGACGTCCGAATTTGGAAAAACGAAAGATGACGTCTCACTCAGAAGAGGATTTAGAAATTTTCTATAGAAAAATATTCAGGCTTGAAAATAAATTTATTATCAGCAATTATTAGCTGATTTGAATTTAATAGAATTACATAATAAATAAACTTTCACAAAATTAATTGAAAATTTACCATCTGCTATGTTTAATTTGACGTTCTCCAAATACAAAATTTTTATTTCAAAACTATATTTTAATTAAAAAATTCAGAAATTCAATTAAATACGTTAATAAAACCATTAAGATTTATTAAAATTTTATGGGTCATTACAGACCTAAAACCCGTTCCATTGAATTTAGAAATAGCGAAAACATCTATTTTGTTATATAGGATGACCTGCTTTCGTTCCGGAAGCATAATGGGCTTTTCGGGGCGTATTTGTCGTTTCAAATCAATTCGGGTATTATTCATTTCTTATCGAGCTTCTTTAGTATATTTTTTTTTTCAAACCATAGCAGCCTTTCATTTCTCATTATTGTATGTACAATGCAATCTGACTATTCCTTCTCTCCTCTCCAATGGTAGAAACAGAATTTGCATTCAAACCCAAAATTCAACTCCAAATCAATTTTAAAATTTAAACTCCTCCAAACCTTGACAAATTATATATCAATTTGAAGCTCTCGACGAGCGTAATTCACTAGTGTGATTCATTTCACGAATCGGGTCATCGTTTGTCCATAAATCAATGAATTAGTTTTGACTATTCATATAGGGTTATCGTTTTTAACGGTGGATCTACGTCGTGGAGACGATTGGAAGGTGTTGCAGTATAGAGGGCGTCAACTAGGGTGATCAATATGCTTAGTTCTTGTTAAATGCTCCTCGAATTGGCCAGAATTGGCTAGAAACGACGGCGGTGGCAAGCTTTGTTGAGGCGAAGATGAACGCGACCCTACTAGAGGGTTCAACTGGTTCAGGTGAGCGAATTGGTGAGCCTCGATCTTGTAGTTGTTGAACAGAGGGACGTGCGTTCATCTGAGAAAGACGACAGCGGGGTACGAGATGGTCACATATGAGTATGCGTTTAGGGTTTCTCGAGGTGAGTGAATTTAAAAATTAGCCCTTATATTTAATTAAATTAAATTAAATATTTATAACTTCTAACGCACATAACTTTTAAATACGAGGTCGGATTTACGTGCGGTTTTCTCCACCACTATCATATCGAAATTTTGAATATTATGAAACTTGTATGAACGAATTCTGAGACTGTTTAGATTTGAGGCTTATTTTGGATTTCAAATCGATTTGAAATTAAAAGTGAGTGTTTTTAACCAACTTACAACTACTAAATTATCTTATGTTGGTTAAATTAAATTTATGATGTGAATAGAAATTGACTGATTGATGTTTGGTATATTTAAATTGTCATTCTAGTTAAATATGACTTTTATTGCATTTAATAGTCATTTAATTTAATATTAAATATTAATTCGTCAGTTTATATTTTTTATTGATAATCGGTTAGCTATTGATTTTTATTGACTGATTTGGATGATGATTTTGATGGACGTTTGATTGTTGATATTAGATGACTGGATGTTATATTTTATATTGTTGTAACACTACACGTTCCCTATAGGTTGAAATGATACATACCCGAACGATCTGATAGATTAGGGAGCATTATGGATTGAAATGATATACTCGAGTGATTTCATATTTTGAGATTTCGAGTTGAAATGATATATACTTGTAGAATTTTAAATTGCAGATTGAAATGATAAATATCCATGTCACTTAACCATAGAGTAGAGAATTATATACGGATACCGGATTAGTTAAATTAAATGATTTTGAATCCTTAAATTTGAAATTTAATTAAACGATATTTTGAAGAAAACTTGATTTGTATAAACAGAATTATTTTCGAAAATCCGAGTTTTAAATGTTGAAATTGGAATTGGTTTAAATTGAAACGTTGAAGTTGTAATTGAAGTATAAACGACATTTATCAAAATTAATTTACTGAAATGCTAGCATAACGAACCCGTTTTTGAGTCGAATTTAAATTGGTAATTTAAATAAATTTTTGGATTAAATTGTGAATTAGTTTGAGTTTTTCCAAATTAAATAAGATATTTGTTTATATATGTATATGGATTGATTTTAAATTGAATTTTTGAATTGAAATTCGAAAATAAAACGCCTTAAAACTAAATTCGACTTAAAACAATATATATATATATATATGATTTTTATTAATATAATTAGTTTCAAATTATTTTCTTTAAAATTTTATCAATGTTAACATAAGGAAAATATAATGTATACATTTTATATAAAAAATAATACATGTATACATAGATAATACATAGATTAATACATAAAACTAAAAAGAAAATAATATAAGTACATATTCTCATGAAAAAAAATACAAGTGTAAAACATTTAACATATAAATTAACAAGTGTTAAATTTCTAACATATCAATTAAACAAGTGTTAGGATTTTAAGATAGGAATTGAACAAGTGTCGTGATTTTAATTTCTTTTCTTTATTTTCAAAAATAATAAAACAAGATATATAAACACATTTGCTCCTACTTTTCTCATTTTCTTTTGTACAATCCAAAACTGAAAAAAACTGGCAAACCAGAGATAAAACCTGAAACAAAAATTTAAGAAATACAAAATCAAAAAATAAGCAAACCAAATAAATCCAAGTTCTAGTTTCAAATATAGATCATATCAACGAAAATTCAAACTTAAAACAATCAAACCTGGAAAAAAAAAAGCAAAACAAAGATCAGTTTTAAAGCAAGGAAAAGATCAAAAGATTCCATATCATTTCTAGTTTTCAAAGCCTGGAAGTCCAAGTTTAAAATCCTAGAGCTAAAATACAAAATCATCTGATTTAAATCAAGCAACTGATTTAACTTCAACAGCAGATCATTTTCCAGTTTTCAGATTTAAAGAAAAACAAAATTCTGCTTCTCTACTTTCAAAATCCAAATGAGCAAACTTACCTTAGATCCGATCTTTGACTTGATGTGGTGATTAATGTTTGAAGTGAAGTTGTAAATGTGTTTGCATGTATGTCAATATGCATATTTATGTAAATATGGATGAGTGCATGTCTAGGTGCAAAGCAAATGGCTCTATTCCAGGTTAACAGGTTTTCAAACCTGTTTTCAAAAATTCAAATCTCTACCTCTAATCCTCTTTAGACCTTAGGGTTTAAACAAAATGTGTTTATATCATCAAGAACTAGGGCTTAAAATATTTTTGAGAAGAATTTATTTAAGTTTATCTGGAAATTTAAATATACAGTGAAAAAATTTCAAAGCACAATTAAATTGAATGTTATAATTGTTTGATTCACTTATACCATTCATCTCGTATTTGAAAATCACGATTTTTAAAATTAAAATCAGAATTTTTAATAAACAATTGAGCGAGGAATTCAAGGTTGAACGGAATCGCATATTTTATCAAATTCTGGTGATCGACAAGATGATGGACCTCGTGACCATAATTGTAGCTTGCTGGGTGGTCGGAGAGATTGGGAAAATGTTCGATAAAATTCCTGATCATCGTGGATGGAAAACATGATCGATCTAGGGTTAAAAACCAGTTTTAAGTAGATCGTGTTCCTGAGGCAATGGCATCGTCAATGTCGAATCGGAATCGACAGGGGTTGTTGGAATCAAAGCAGGGATCGTTGACGATAAGATGAGCGTGATAGCGATGTTTCAGACGGCTGGAATCGTCGAGGCGAAGGGTTTTTGTTGATCGGAGTTCGAGTTCACAGGTTGGTGGCATAGCTCGATTGCAAGTTCGTCAACATCTTGGTTTTCTGGGTGCTCTGGTGGCTGGTGGGGATTATCGCCGACTCGTCGATGATCGCGACATCGATCGAATTTTGCCGGAGTTTCTATGCACGTGCATGAGAAAATAATAGTATTTGGAACCATTGTTTTATTGAGGAAGAAGGTTTACTCGAAGTCAAACTCGAGATCGATAGGGTTTGTCTCGAAGCAAGAGAAGCATATGGGTTAACTCGAAGTAGGGCTCGGGTATTTCAGCATTTAGCTCGGGTTTTAGTTGAATTGAAAATAAAAAAGTTTTAATTTAAAAGAAATAATAAGTTTTAAAGTTTAAAAACTTAATCAAGGTTAAATAATTTATTAACCATTTTTTGAAATAATTAATGTTTAATTAAGATGGAACTTATTAAAGGTTTGAAAGATAAAATTATTTGAGTTTAAAATATTTCAGTATATATGTATAGCCTTTTTTTTTGAAAATTTATTTTAAATAAACTTAATATTGTGATTAAGTAAATGATTAAAAGATGAAGTGTTTTAATCATTAATTTAACTTAAGGGTTTAAGTTAGATGGTCAATGAAAATTAATTTCAATATTATTAAACCAGGTTCAAATTATAATTAAAGTAATTAATTAAGATAAGATGTTTTATCTTTTAATTAGTTAAGATCTTAAGTAATTAAGGATAATTAATTTATGTTTAAAGAATAATTAATTAAAGGATAATTAATTAATGTGATTAATTAATTGAGGTAATTAATTTGAGGATAATTGATTAATTAAAGGTTAATTAATTAAGGAAAGTGATTAAGGAATGATTTATTAATTAAGGGTAATTAATTACTTAAAGATAAATACTTAATTAAAAGTAATTTATTGATGATTAAAGTTGATTAATTTAGTGATTAAAGGATAATTACTCAATGTAATTAATTTGTGATTTATTAATATAAGTGATTAGGATAATCACTTATTGATTAAGGATAATTAATTAAATGGTAATTAATTAAGGGTTAATTAGTTTATTAATTATTTAATTAAGGGTAATTAATTTATAGGAAATTAAATAATTAAAGGTTAATTATTTAATGGTTAAAGGTTGATTTATTTATTAATTAAGGTTAATTAATTAATAAATTAAAGGTTGGTTAATTTATTATTAAAGGTTAATTAATAAATGATTAAAGGTTAATTAACTAAGATGGTTTGTAATTAATTAATATTAATTAACTAGGATTAGTGTTTATTCATAAGTAATTAATCTGATTTAAATTAATCAGATAATTACTTGATCTTACTTATGGATGTTTGGATTCTATTGAATGTTGAATTGTTTGATATCCCTGATGTGTGATGCTCTGTTTTGATTTGATCTACGATGAATGTAATTTATTTATCTATGATGAATGTAATTTATTTATCTGTGATGAATGTATATTATTTATCTGTGATGAATGTATATTATTTATCTGTGAATTTGTGAATGAAGATAAGCTTTATAGGAATATACCGCTTATCGGTATTGCTGTGCTTGAATCTGTAAATTAATGATGTTGCACTATTGTGTAAAACCCTGGACTACACCACACACACATAAATATGGATTGCGTGGAAGTTTTTTTGAAAGTTATGAATGAATCTTTGATAAAGATTAGTAAACTTTGTTTTCAAATTGAAGAGGATCTTAAAGGTGTATCTTTGGTATAAAAGATTTGGAATTGAAATTGTTTTGAAAGCTATGAATGAATCTTTGTGAACGATTGGCGAAACTTTATTTCAATTTGGAAGTGATGTTAAAAGGATGAATCTTTTGTTTAAAAGATTTGAAATGAAAATTTCATTAAACTATTTGAAAGAAAAGGTTTTGGGCTTTAAGTTGTGACTTAACTAAGATTCCACTGTATCCATATGCTTTTAAAAATAAGCGCTCATTATTCGGTTTAGCCGGGGAGGACTTTGTGTCATAAAACCCATTTTGAATAGTGATACGACGAAATGGATAGCATTTGAAGACCGGTAGTGAAGACAGGGTATTTTCGAAAGCGAAAGGATAATACATCGAATGCCTCTGCACCGAGTGGCCCCTGTATAGAGATTTGGTCACTCTTTGTGATGGGGAGTCCGGACGTGATTAGGGATTATCCGGATCGCAAGGGCTTCTTTTGAAGTGCCTTCGGTTCCGTTCGAACCCGAAACGGACTTGTATGGATGTATATCTGACGTTACACTCTGAGATGTAAAGCTGGTTTCTATCAAATACATTTCTGTCTGGTGGCGGAGAATTTATTCCCTTAGCTTAACACCCTTCTCTGAGACGTACGAGCTCAGAGGTTATGTAGTTGATGGTTACTAGTGATGCATTCTCAATTTGGTAATGTGGCATACGAAGTGCTGCTGATCAGTTTTTTGATCAAAGCATGGCTTTTTTGAAAAGTGTAGCTTTGTGGACGAGACTTCGTCGAACCTCACAACCCGAAAATGGTCGAAATAGGAAAGTTGCGGCAAGGTTATTAGAGGTCGACCCCCTAGGGTATGTCCATTTATTTCTGGATAAAAGATGGTATCATGGTATAGAGCCCAGATATTTGACCTATGTGGCTGTTGCTATTTGTTGATGAATCCCGGGATAAAGGTCTGTAATGACCGGGGATGGCTTACTTGTAGGTGTTACCTAGTTACAGAGGTAACCCGACATTGTGATGATAGAGATCCGGTTAGGTTCTTGGGGGCATCCCACCACAGGGGTTCCATTCAATTTAGAAAGTTCCTTAGCCTGACCGTTTGTTGAAAATCCGAAGAAACAATATGCGCTCTGTACGATTTTAGTTGTATAACCTGCCTTTTACTTATGGTGGTGACCCGCTGTTCAATCGGTAAATATAGTAGGCAGAGTACGAAATGTCTATGCCGGCTAAGATTAACATTGTACTTTCGAAATGTTTTCTGCATTATGCACTAATAATAATATCAAAAGAATTTTCGCTATCAAGCATGTTTGACTATCATAAGGAGAAATCTCCTCCAATTGTGTGCTAAGCATTGCGGATTTTTTTAAAATTTCTTTTGTTTCTTTTGTTAAAAATAAACTGTTTTTGTTTGCTCACACCAGTCCCATGATTGACCTGGAGTTTATTGTTCCCTTCCTAAACTCTGGGTGCCCACAATTTTCCACATGGGTAGCGTAGAGTCAGATTTTCAGATAATTAGCTGGTGGGTGTAGCAATTGGAAATCTTCTTCAGTCTTTGGTCTTTGGAGCCTTTGGATTTGGCGATCGCATTAGTTTCACTTCAACATTATGTTACCTTGTTTGCTTCCTTACAACTTGATCGTGATTCGAGCTATCTTTGGATTAGAGATTTTGGAGATGGTGTTGCAGTTACTCTTTAGAGTTGGATTCTTTTGGAGGCTCTGTTGCTATTTTATTTCCACTGCTGTTGTTCCGCTGTTATATTCTTTTGGCTCTGATATAGTTGGGCATCTATTGTATCATATTATATCAGATATTGTTTTCATTGTTGTATCAATGATATATTGTTTTCTTCCGATGAGTTGTTGTACTTAATGTGTTATAAGCTCCGGCGAACCGGATTCGACCTTTGAATCTGCGGCATTCGAATACGGGTGAAGTATGGATGCCGATTTTCGAGCGCCGGATTTCGAGTCGTCACTGCTAAAATGGAAGAAATGGATAAATGTGATGTTAATTTCAAAATTTATTACCTCAATATAAAATGTAAATATTCTATTAAATTCTTATTTTAATATTTTCAACTATTAAAATAAGTTAGTCTATTTTAAACCAACCTAATCAATTTAAACCATTTAATATATTTTAATCTAATTTAACCTATTTTAAACTAATTAACCTATTTTAATCTATTTTAATTTATTTAATCTATTTTAATATTTTTTTAATCTATTTTAAATCATGTAAACTTTATTAAACTATTCTAATATATTTAAAACTATTTTAATTTATTTTAAACTATCTAATCTATTTTAATTATAGTTAATCAATTTTAAATTCATTTATTCTATTTTAAATCTAATTAATCCACAATAAACCTATTTAATCTATTTTAAACCATTTTAAATCTAACTAAAGTATTTTAAACTATTTGAATCCGTTTTAAATTTGTTTAATCTATTTTAAACCTATTCAACCTAATTTATCTCCATTTAAAAGTATGTAAACTAATTAAACTATTTATAACTATCTAACTTATTTTCTAAATTTCAAATGGTGTAAAGAGGAAATGTTTATAATTAAAGCCTTTGCTTTTAGCGAATAAGGTTTAATGATGTTATAACATAAGTAGGGATTTAAATGACATATTTGAGAAATATGATGATTTTAAATGAGGATGTAATCTATTTTTGGAAATATGAATTCGAAAGTGATATGATTTAAAATGTGATATAATTTCGGAAGAAAATGTGATTTCGAAAATGATATGGTTTTGAGAATAAGGTATTTTGATATCAATTGTGAATTTACTTTTGAAATATAAAGGAACCATCTGGTGTGAAATAAGCGTTTGGTTGTTAAAGAGACGGGATCAGCTATTGTCAAACTCTCTACCAATACCGAAAACCACTTTAACAACTGTATATGTAAAGACCCAGAATTTCTGTCATTTGAAATTCGTATATTTAATTTATTTTAAATATTAACAAGTAAAATTTGTAAGTCGAATAAATTTATTTCGAATAATCTAGATTTAATTGGATAATTTAAATCGATAATTTAATATTGGAAATTTCATAAATAATTGGAAATTGGGTTCAATGCGATTGAAAATGATTTATAAAGTTGTATTAAATCATATTGGAGTTAGAATGATGTAATAGAACTTTTAAAATTGAATCAAAAGTTAATTTGCAGAAATTGAATATTTTAATATTTAATTGACGAGTAAAAAATAGCCATTTTTCAAACAGTCTCGAATTTCGACGAAACTGGCTTCATCGGATCCATATTGTTATATTATTATATGGTTTCAAATTTCATGTCAATCGGATGTACGGTTTGTCCGGGGCAAGCTAAAACGCGTTGAAATCGGTTTGAGTGAATTTTAAATTTAAATTTGTCGATTCAAAAACTTATCTTTCAAATATGATCGAATTGGCTCCCGAAATACATTCCATTGCGTTCGGAATAGGGGTAAAACATTATAAACGCCAGGCGGCACGCTTCATTTGGAGTTCGGAAAAATTCTGGATGAATAGTGTCGCGAGAATTTTCTATATAAGGACCTCACATCTTCTATTTTGCAAGCCCTAATTCATTTCTAGGTTTAGCCGCCGGCCTCAGGATCAATGGACAAGAAACATTGATCTTCTTCCCTTATTTTCTTCTACTCCACACAATATTAAGCCACGGCCCCGACTAGAAAAGTGTAGAACTCATCAAGACAAGAGCATCCATGCGGTGATGATCAACGATGGAGTGTCGTGGGGGCCCGATTTTGGCCGTGAAGTCACACGATCGGGCAAGTTTTTCGAGTGAAATGCTCGACCGAGCATGGACGGCCTCTGGCCGATGGTAGCATTCGCGTTGGGCTTCGAAACCATGGTCCCTGATCGTCGTCAAAATGTCGGGAGTAGGCGCGAGAATTAGGGTTTTAAAGGAGGCTATGGGTTTGTTTCGTTCGACTTTGAACGATGATAGAGAAGAACGTGCGAACGGCTGAGATCTACATCTAGTTGAAACGTGCGGCTCTAATTCATTAAGGCTATAAAAGTAATAAAATTTGTAAATTAATTTATATAATAAATTCGTGAATGTTTAAAACACTATAACTTGTTCATACGAGGTCGAAAAATGACGAAACGAATTGCGTTGGAATCGTATTGACGAATACTACGCGATGGAGCGGGATTGGAATCGATTGGAGCTAGTGAAAATTTTGGGTAAAATTAAACGCGCGTTTAATTTTATTCAAAATAAAACACTGAAACTGTTATTTGAAAACAAGGTTAGAACTTCTCACTCAATCGAATCTGTTTCGATTTAAATTTTAAATAGTTAGATTTAAAATTACTTGATTGTGTGATTGGATGATAAATTATTATCTATTGTTTTGAACTAGACCCTATACGTCGTATATTAAGCGGATGTTATTTATTAAACACATATACCGCGATATTCCATCTTGAAGTGGAATTGGTATTATATATGTACTTGGAGTTGATTTTCCCGCATTATATAGCGGATGAGACCCTATTGCGCCGCATAATAGCGGATAATATTTTATATGAACCCATGAACTGCGATATTCCATCTTGAAATGGGATGGTATTGTGCTAACATCTGTGGATGCAGGGAAACAGGTTGGAGGGATCCAATTGGATTCCTCAACAGTATTGATTTATTTACAGATATTTGCGATATATTCTGTTATCATATTGATATATGATGTTTTAATGCCGTGGTTGATTTATTGGTGTTGTTGCAGCATTGGGCCTAATTTTGGAGCTTTAAAAATGTTAAAATAACGATTTTGAATTTAAAAGGATTTTCAGGTAATTTTTGAAAGTATACATTTTATTGAATTTTGGAATTGATTCATTTTAAATGAATAAACGTTAAAAAATTTATGTTCTAAAAATTATGATTTTTTTGAAATATTACCGAAATGTGATTTTTGAAATAAGGTGTTGATTTATTTGTAAAATAGTTTAAAATTGGGATTTTTGAATCATTATAAACGGTTTATGTAAAAGATTTATAAAATTCATATTTATAAATTAAAATATTGGAATTATAAAACGAGTTTTTATAAGTGTTAAAATGAAGTATAAATGGATTTCATAAGTGAACGAAATTTATAGATTTATAAATTGTGAAGTTACAAAATAAATAGATTTTGTAAAATAAAAGATTTATAAGTAATTAACTTATAAATTTGGATTTGGCAATTAAATAAGATATAATAGAATTTGTAAATAAAGTGATTTTATAACTTGAAGTTTTTATAATATATAAATGTGAATTAATGAACATTGATTTATAAATTCAAAATTGATTGAATTTGATAAGTAAATATGAAAGCTTATTAAAGGAGATATATCCACGATTTTGGACAGTGGATAATCCTTTAAATTAAATGTGTAGAAATGTTGAATTTGGTTAACGAAGTATATTCACGATTTTGGACAGTGAATAATATATTAAAGAAATGTTTTAGGAAGTGATCTTTTATATAGAATTAAAATGATTTGAAGTTCTTTTAAAATGTGTTAAGGATCGAAACCATAGATTTCAACATTCATTGTTGAAATGGACGTTTTCGAGGAATAAAAGGAAATGGTGGACTATAACACTGTTGTTATAGTAAATGATTTCAAAAGGAAATGTTTTATATAGTATTGGGGTTTATATATCTATCTAAATGTCGAATCCCTATACTAGTGATTTTGGGTTGTCGTAACGATGTTTTACGCAACATTCGTTTGGACCCAAATAAATGTGTTTAAAGAGAACATTTTCCTTAAAAGAATAAAATATATACTTAATCGTGTTTTAAGTATACTGAATATTTTCTAAGTATTGAAAATAAATAGATTTGTGAATTACTTATTATTAAATAAGTATTTGGAAATGTTTTCCAATGTAGAAATTGAAATGGTTTAGAGAATATATCTTTTTAAAGATAAATTGAAGTGAATATTTGGCAAGTTATTTAATTTATGGAAGATTAAAAAAAGGGCCTAGTGATTGTTATGGGGCTGAATATTTGGTTGTTTGCTTTGATAGTTAAATAACCGACTATCATTATTTACCTTTAAATGGGTGTTTGTGTGATTTGCTTGAATTTGAATGCTACACTTATTTTTACAATAAGCGCTCGTTATTCGGTTTAGCCAGGAGAGGACCTTTGTGTCACAAATCCCATTCCAAATAATGATATGTCGTAATGGATAGCATTTGAAGACCGGTGTTGAAGACCGGAATTTTCGAAAACGGAAGGATTACCGTCGAATGTCTCTGCATCGGCTGATCTCCGATATAGAGATTTTATCACCCTTTGTGATGGGAAGTCCGCTCGTGATTGGTGAATATCCGGATTGCAAGGGCTTCTTTGGAAGTGCCTTCGGTTTCGTTCGATCCCGGAACAGACTTGTATGGATGTGTGTCTGACGTTACAATTTGACATGTAAAGCTGGTTTTTATCAAATACATTTCTGTTGGTGGCGGAGAATTTATTCTCTTAGCTTAACACCCTTCTCTGAGACGTATGAGCTCGAAGGTTATGTAGTTGATGGTTACTAGTGATATATTCCCAATTTGGTAACGTGGCATTCTGAGTGTTGCTGATCATTTGTTGATCAAAGGGTGGCTTTTGTATAAAGCGTAGCTTTGTGGACGAGACTTCGTCGGACCTCACACCCCGGTAATGGTCAAAACAGGAAAGATGCAGCAAGGTTATTAGGGGATAGAGCCCCCTTAGTGTATGTCATTTCCTTCTGGATAGAGGTGGTATTACGGTATGGAGCCTTGATACTTAACCTATGTTGTTGCTGCAAACTTATTATTTTGTGGTTGTTGGTGAATCCCGGGATTTAGGTCGGTTGCGACCGGGGGATGGCATACTCATGTCAGTTGTTAACCAGCTAGGGGTAACCCGGCCTTGTGTTGGCAGAGATCTGCTTAGGTTCTCGGGGCGTCTTTCCAGAGGCGTAGCTATGTGGAAATGGGAAGTTCCTTGGCCTGACCATTAGTTGGAAATGCAAACTCCAATATGAAACCTTGTACAGTTTTAGTTGTAGAACCTTCCATTTACTTATGGTGGTCACCACTTTTTAGATGGTAGCTATAGTAGGCATAGTTCGGAATGTCTATGTTGGCTAAGATTTATATCATATTTTCGAAATGTTTTCCTACACTTTGCACTTATAATAATAATATCAAAGAAAAATTTGTGTATCAAGCATGTATGACTGTCATAAGGAGAGATCGCCTCCGACGCTACATTTGCATTGTGTGTGTATGGAGGCCTTATGGTAGTCTCATTTTCTAAAAAGCATTGCGGATCTATTTTAAAATTAATTTCTTTATTTGTTTTTCTTAAAAGATAAACTGTTTTAAGTTCTCGCACCAGTCACATGACTGACCTGGAGTTTATTGTTCTCTTCCTAAACTCTGGGTGCGCATCATTTTCCACATGGGCAGTCTAGAGTTAGGTTATCAGGTTATTCTGGAATTCAGGAGTTGCTGTGGAGATCAGGAGCAAGCTAAATGACATGGCGTATCAACTAGTATATAGTATTTCTTTTCCGCTGCTTGTTGTTGTAAACTCTGATAATGTAATGTAATGTGATGTAATGTAATAACAGATACGATTATTTGTTTTAAAGATTATTCATTTATCTACTATATGTTGTACCGCTGCGAATTGTGAGATTCTGATATTGTTTCCGTTGTTTTTCTTTCTTTCTTCTTCTATCTTCTACCTTTTTCTTCTTCTTAAACCCTAAAGGATCGGTTTTTCGGCCTTCGATTGCTCAGCAGTTGATATAGATGACGTATTGATGTCGACTTTCGTGAGTCGAAAATCGTAATCCTTACAGTTGGTATCGGAGCATTTGGTTAAGCGACAACCTTGGCTCTGTTGGGTGTTACTCAGTAGAGATAGAGTCAGTAGCGCTTAGAATGAGTTTGAGTGTAATAATAGGTATGAGAGCGTATTTGTTAGTGAATATAAATTATTTCATATTGTGATGATTGATTTGGTTGTTAGATTGTTGTTAGTTGATTAAATATAATTCATTAAGTGTTTTGGAAGCTATGAAATTTGATTTGAATGTGGAAGTGAACTAACTTGAATGTAAATTAGTGAATATAAACTAATTGAAAATGAATGTTAGTAAAATCCAATGTTAATGAATCAAATGTGATTAAATGAAAAACCAATTCATTGAATATTAATGAGAGGTGCATGTATATTGATTTGATATGGATTTGTTGGATAAGTTGTTGGATGATGGTTGTTTAATGGTTGCATTTATTGCTTTTTGTTGCATTTGCAATATTGACATATATAGTTGTTGGTATATGTTGTATATTGATATGACTTTCATATATGCATGTTCTCATTATTGTTGAGTGTTTAGTAGGTGCGGATGGCGCTTGCTTCGCATATGGAGCTCGCTTTCGCGCTATATTAGCCGTATATGCTCGCTAATAATATATAAGGTACATATCTCGGATTACATATCGTACTTTTACACTTTTTTTCCTGCGGGATGCCTCATTACTTTGATGAGATGTATATTTGTGATATATATATATATATATATTTATTGCCTTTTTTTTTTGGATTGAGCCACGCAAAGGAGGCTATGGCGAAATTTTCTGAAAATTTAAAGCGTTAGAATATTTTTGAGAAAATTGGAAAATTTTGAAAACTTAGTAAAGTTTTTATAAGAAGTTTAACTATTGGATTTTGGGAAAGTTAAACACTTAAGTGAATTTGAAATTTAATTTGAACAAATTGTTTTGAAAAGTTAATGGATTCTGTAACTTTTTCTTACTTGGTAATTTCGAGGACGAAATTCTTTTAAGGGGGAAGTTTGCAACGACCAAGAATTTCTGTTATTTGAAATTCGTATATTTAATTTATTTTAAATATTAACAAGTAAAATTTGTAAGTCGAATAAATTTATTTCGAATAATCTAGATTTAATTGGATAATTTAAATCGATGATTTAATATTGGAAATTTCAGAAATAATTGGAAATTGGGTTTAATGTGATTGAAAATGATTTATAAAGTTGTATTAAATCATATTGGAATTAGAATGATGTTATAGAACTTTTAAAATTGAATTAAAAGTTAATTTGCCGAAATTGAATATTTTAATATTTAATTGACGAGTAAAAAATAGGCATTTTTCAAACAGTCTCGGATTTCGACGAAACCAGTTTCATCGGATCTGTAATGTTATATT
Organism: Allium cepa; assembly: GCA_030765085.1. Taxonomy (NCBI): domain Eukaryota; kingdom Viridiplantae; phylum Streptophyta; class Magnoliopsida; order Asparagales; family Amaryllidaceae; genus Allium; species Allium cepa. The sequence goes on along the minus strand of CM060944.1, from coordinate 495,712,468 downwards.
ATTGTATGGTTTCAAATTTCATGTCAATGGATTTACGGTTTGTCCAGGGCAAGCTAAAACGCGTTGAAATCGGTTTGAGTGAATTTTAAATTTAAATTTGTCGATTCGAAAACTTATCTTCCAAATATGATCGAATTGGCTCCCGATATATATTCTAATGCGTTCAGAATAAGGGTAAAACATTATAAATACCAGGCGGCACGCTTCGTTTGGAGTTCAGAAAAATTCTGGATGAATAGTGCTGTGAGAATTTTCTATATAAGGACCTCACATCTTCTATTTTGCAAACCCTAATTCATTTCTAGGTTTAGTCGCCGGCCTCAGGATCTATGGCCGAGAAACATCGGTCTTCTTCCCTTATTTTCTTCTACTCCACACAATATTAAGCCACGGCCCCAACTACAAAAGTGTAGAACTCATCAAGACAAGGGCATCCATGCGGTGATAATCAACGATGGAGTGTTGTGGGGGCCCGATTTTGGCCGTGAAGTCATACGAACGGGCACGTTTTTCGAGTGAAATGATCGATCGAGCATGGTCGGCCTCTGGCCGATGGTAGCATTCGCGTTGGGCTTCGAAACCATGGTCCCTGATCGTCGTCAAAATGTCGAGAGTAGGCGTGAGCATTAGGGTTTTAAAGGAGGCTATGGGTTTGTTTCGTTCGACTTTGAACGATGATGGAGAAGAACGTGCGAACGACCGAGATCTGCATCTAGTTGAAACGTGCGGCCCTGATTCATTGAGGTTATAAAAATAATAAAATTTGTAGATTAATATATATATAATAAATTCATGAATGTTTAAAACACTATAACTTATTCATATGAGGTCGAAAAATGACGAAACGAATTGCGTTGGAATCGTATTGACGTATACTACGCGATGGAGCTGGATTGGAATCGATTGAAGCTAGTGAAAATCTTGGGTAAAACTAAACGCCCTTTTAATTTTAATCAAAATAAAATGCTGAAAATGTTTTTTGGAAACAAGGTGAGAACTTCTAACTCAATCGAATCTGTTTCGATTTAAATTTTAAATAGTTAGATTTAAAATTACTTGATTGTGTGATTGGATGATAAATTATTATCTATTGTTTTGAAATAGACCCTATACGCCGTACATTAAGCGGATGTTATTTATTAAACACATATACCGCGATATTCCATCTTAAAGTGGAATTGGTATTATATATGTACTTGGAGTTGATTTTCCCGCATTATATAGCGGATGAGACCCTATTGCGCCGCATAATAGCGGATAATATTTTATATGAACCCATGTACCGCGATATTCCGTCTTGAAACGGGATTGGTATTGTGCTAACATCTGTAGATGCAGGGAAACAGGTTGGAGGGATCCAATTGGATTCCTCAACAGTATTGATTTATTTACAGATATTTGCGATATATTCTGTTATCATATTGATATATGATGTTTTGATGCCGTGGTTGATTTATTGGTGTTGTTGCAACATTGGGCCTATTTTTGGAGTTTTATAAATGTTAAAATAACGAAATTGAATTTAAAAGGATTTTCAAGTGATTTTTGAAAGTATACATTTTATTGAATTTTGGAATGATTCATTTTAAATCAATAAACGTTAAAAAAATTTATGTTCTAAAAATTATGATTTTTGTGAAATATTACCGAAATGTGATTTTTGAAATAAGTAGTTGATTTAAAAATAGTTTAAAATTGGGATTTTTGAATCATTATAAACGGTTTATATAAAAGATTTATAAAATTGATATTTATAAATTAAAATATTGGAATTATAAAATGAGTTTTTATAAGTGTTAAAATGAAGTATAAATGGATTTCATAAGTGAATGAAATATGTAGATTTATAAATTGTGAAGTTACAAAATAAATAGATTTTTGTAAAATAAAAGATTTATAAGTAATTAACTTATAAATTTGGATTTGGCAATTAAGTAAGATATAATAGAATTTGTAAATAAAGTGATTTTATAACTTGAAGTTTTTATAATATATAAATGTGAATTAATAAACATTGATTTATAAATTCAAAATTGATTGAATTTGATAGGTAAATATGAAAGCTTATTAAAGGAGATATATCCACGATTTTGGACAGTGGATAATCCTTTAAATTAAATGTGTAGAAATGTGGAATTTGGTTAACGAAGTATATTCACGATTTTGGATAGTGAATTGTGACGACCCGCCCTTCTCACTACCAGAAAGACGCATCATCATTAAGAAAGAAAGGGGTAGAAATAGAAAAGAATAGAATAGAAAGAAACAAAACATCAGAATCTCACAGCGAAACGGAACAAAATATAATATATCACATAACTATTACATAGAGTTCATATGTCAGAGTTATACAATATCAATATACATGACAATCATATATACATCTGTCACTATATACATCAGAGATACAGTATACATCAACTAACACAGCGGAACTAGATAGATATCTACAACGCTGAAGCCTCCTTCTCCATTGCTCCTCCAGAATTCGTCAAAGCCAACCTGAATCCCTTGGCTACCCGTAAAAATTAGGGTACCCAAGAGTTTGTGAAAAAAACAAAAAATAAACTCCAGGTCAGACATGGGTCTGATATGAGTAAACGGTTTAAATTGTTTAATTTTGAAATCCTTTGAAAACAAAGGTATCACGTAAGACTCCCCACACATAAATACGGGTAAGTTTTTACCTTACGCTAACCAAAACATTTTATAGGAAATCCAGTGATATTATAATAGTGTCTAGGGTTTTCAAGTAAAATACAGAAATAGCTGAAATGCTTACATCTCACATTCCAACGTAGTTGGGCACAATCAAAACGTACGGCGCTTATTGGAAATTGGATCCCATACAATGGCAGGGCTACTGGGGTACCGCCCGTCACAGTACGTGGTCTAGATCACTGTACCGAGGAGCCACCCTAACTCCCCTGCAACACAAGGCCGGAACCATTCCTTACTGAATAGTCCCGAACAAGATAACCCCACAGTTGGTGCGCATGTCCAACCGCCCACACAGCCGAAATAAAGGGACATCTAGATAGGGGTATATATCGTCCTGCTTGGGCATGACCCACCTAACCTTGCCGCACCTCCCCTGTTTTAGCCATTCCCGGTTGATGAGGCTTGAGGCTGCGATTACCTTTATAGGATATATTTCTTAGAATGCTCATCGTCCGCCTGACGATGTGTTGAAAGCATTCAATCCATACAAGTTCGTTCCGGGTTCGAACGAAACCGAAGGCATTATCTCGTTACGCTCATTTTGGAATCACCCTCAGAGTCAACGACGATAACCCTTGCATTCTGAAAGCACCATCTTGATCTTCACTTGAGAATTCACGACCTAACGTTTAATTTGGATCGATGTGGTTTTTGGAATATCAAATTGGATACCCGATCCCGGTCTCATCGAAATCCAAACACCATTTTAAAGGCCAAGTTGTCTAATTAACTTAAACAGTTTAATAATTTAAATTCAACAATTGAATTAATATAACATTTATCACAGATGAATTATATCCAAATATTATAGATATATCATAGCATATCACAGAGCATCACAAAATATCTCCGAATAACTATCACAACCAGATGTTCTATAAACATAACCACTCAAAGCAATCACCTTGAATTCTCAATTTAATCAAGTCAATTAAATTAATTACTTGAGGATTAACCTCTTAATCCTGATAGAATAATCATTAGTTAATAATTCATTACTTATTCCATTTCAAATTATTTTATTAATAATCAACTCTTAATTAATAATTATATCTTAATTACTTAGTTAATTACTCCTAATTATTAATTAATAACTTTAATTATTAACTTATAGAACTTAATTATCCATCAGTTACTTAATTACTTGAGAGTTAATCTCTTAACCTTGTTTAATCACTTATTTCCCTTCAAATTATTTAATCAACAAATAATTTCTTAATTAGTATATATATATATATATATGTCTTAATTGCTTAATTACTTAATTACTTTATTCACATTATTTAACTAATTACTTTCTTAATCAAGTTATCTAATTTTAATTACATAAGTAATTATTTCTTAATCACTATTCTTCGACCTAAATAGGACTTAATTATCTGTTTATTTATTGCTAATTGCTTCATTAATCATTTCTTAATTCTTAGTTAAATCACTTGATTAATTAACTATTAATCGTTCATTAATTATTTAAGTGGTTAATTACAATTACATTTATTTCTTATAATATACTACTAATTATAATTACAAAGAATTACTCTTAATTACTTTTCAATTCGATCAATCACTATTGATTATTTACTTAATTAACATTCAAGACTTCTTGAAATTTGACATCAACTAGATTACAAACTGAAACATTATTTGTTAATTTACTTAATTTGTTATAAAATATTAACAAGATTTTTAAAACAAGGTTAAGCTTTAATAAAATAATTAGTTAATTTTAAATATTTAATCACGAGTTAAAACTAATGTTAAGTCTTAACTAGGCTAATTAATACTTGAATGAACAGTATTCATTTCCTGTGATACTTGCTGGAAACATTTATTCACTAACACAATTTACAAAAATCTTACACGCAAATAAAAAAACCCGAGACTTCCCAGCAAAAACTCAAGCATTGCTTCGAGTTGTTCGCTCCTTCACCCGAGTAACCCACCCAGATACGCGACTTTATCGTCTTCTCTTCCTTTATTTTATTTTTTTTGTTTTTGTTCTACAGCAAGTCTCATATAAACTTAAGTAAAAGATAAAACAACAGAAGATCTCGCACCCAAACTCAAAGAAAACCGAAGCGAACCACCAATATTTCTCGAGAATGACTCGAGACAGCATTTTCCCCCTGCAAACGATGATACGCCACCGTGCCGTACACGTGCATGGTGATACGATCTGACTTCGACGATCATCAATCCTTCCAGCATACCACAAATCCCACGCAAACTCGTAAATCAAACAGGACTTGCAACAAAGAAATTCAAATCGAAAAAAGGCCTTCAGCTCAAAAAAAACAGAAACGCGGACATCCACCAAATTGTTTCGCCACCCACGCACGGTTCACCAGAGGCGATGCCATCTCGCCACACCTTGTCAACGTCACCAGAAACCTTCCAACCAAGCCTTGATTCACTCGGTCACGTGTACACGTCGATTCCCTCAATTTACTGACAGGTACAAAAACACACAGTAAACCCTATGTTGACCTCGTATTCAATTCCTATGCAATGGAAAAATAAATGAATATTTTTCCTAAGATCACTGACCTTTGTGCTAGCTTCAGTATGAATTTCAGTATTTTATATTGAGTAAATTTCGAGAATTTGATAGAACTTCAATTTCCATTCAACATCGAACTACTTGTGAAATACTTAAGTAAAAGACTTCGTTTTTGTTTTAAAAATCATGAATTCCAGTAATGTTTCAAATTATAAACCTAAATTAACTTATTTTATCAGTTGAACTTATCACCATTTTTTTTTTCTAATTCACTGTAAACAGGGTTTCAGGGTTACTGTTCTTGCAACATGCTTAAAACAAATTTAAAAATCTTGGTTTAGTTTTAAACATCTTGTTTGTAAAAATAAAACTCTAAGCTCTTCATAACTAGATGAGAATAACTTTGAGCATTGATGAGAATGTACAAACTGTAACATACAGAGCATCACATAATACACACAGAATTATATTCCAGACCAAAAATATACAATACCACATAATAAATGAATTATCTTTACTAATTTAATTAAACTTAAACTTAAGATTGATGTTTACTCACCTCAAATAATTGTTGAATAGGAAACCCTTAGATGCCTTGAACTGCAGTTGAAAAACTGTCTGTAACTTTGTTCATGAATCTGCTTTCCTTTAGATTTGAATATGTTTCCTTTTCTTGTTTTAGCTTCTTCTGGTTTCATTTTTTTTTCTCACGAACTTGCAGTAGCATGATAGATACATATAAATATAGAATAGAGTGGGAAGGCTTCAACTGGACAGTAGTTTCTTGATTGAACATGTTTTAAATATCTTGAGTTAACAAAGATTGGCTGAGAAGATTGACAATAAATGTTTTGCTTCCTAAATATGTTTACTAAATTATTATGTTGGCCGTATGAAGATATTTTGTATATAATTATTGTATTATGCATAAGGATATTAGTTTGCTCCTCTTCATTTTGCAGGCCAGCATAGCTTACACAAGAAGCTATTCATTTATACATATTTGCTATATCTTATTTAGTTTGCATAATTATTAAAATACTTGCTGCTCATAGATATTTATGTAAAAGTATGTACTTGCAGGTTTTTGATTTCTTATACATATACAGTTTACACTTATAATGCTTTGCTGACAAGCTTGTTTTGATACTTGCAGATTTTGTGTTGCATATTATTAATGTCTACATAATTATCAGGCTTTGCTATGTAAAAGGATTTTGTTATTTTTGTTTGTGCATAACATTTGCAGATATACATACATGTGTATTTGAAGTTAATTTGTTTTATTATTTTATACGTTATGCTTATTTTATTTTACGCTCTCAAATTAACAGTTTAGGTTGTATGCTTGTTTATCTATGTTATTCCATTTATGTTATTTTATTTTATACTTTGTTCTTAATTTAGTTATATTCATGTATTATACTTAATATTCTATATTTATATTTTAACTGTCCATATTTAAATTAGATTCGTGAGTTTACTCATTCTTTATATTTATTTTATTTGTATTTAACTATAAATATTTAAATTATGAATAATATGATTTATTTACATTTGTACTTATTTATATTTATCACCATTTGTATTTTATTTAAATTATATGCATAAGTTTGACTTATATTTCACATTTATATTTTAATCCTATTTCAAACATTATCATTCATATGTGTACTTGCCAAATATAAACAAAGTAGGATATTTTAATTCAATCATTAAAGACAAATTTTATTATGAATATTATTGAGATAATTTATTACACTTCCAAATCAATTTATTTTTTAAAAATACCATTTATATAAACAATGGCAATTATTTTCAAATTCACATCCGTTTCAAATGAATAAGTATACATTTTATTTAAATTGATTTGAATATTTATTAAAATAAATTGGGCCAAAATGCAGGGTCGTTGCATTCCTCCCCCCTTAAAAGAATTTCGTCCCCGAAATTTAAAACAAAGATAATTTAAAAGTTGTCATATCAACCATTCAAACATATATATCATTCATGTATTAACAAACAACCAACAATATATCCTAACAAACATCGCTAGCCATCCGGACACAAATCCAGATAAGCTTTCTTAAACTATCCAGAGTTTCCTGTACTATTGATTCTACAAATAATACTGAATCAAGAACAAATTTCTTTAGACGGGTCACACAGAATACACTATGAATTCCAGACATCTTTTCTGACAATTCGACTCTGCAAGCTACAGTTCCAATCTTTTCAATATCCGAAATGGTCCAATATAACTCGGGTCAAGTTTTCCCGCCTTCCAAATCTAATAGTTCCTTTTTAATCGGGAAACTTTGGCCAAAAACAAATTACCAAGCTCAAATTCCAATTGTCGCCTTCTTATCTGCGTACTTCTTCAAAAGGTCATGAGAAGCTCTCATCTTATCCTTTGATAAGCCTAACCTTAGCAGAAACTTCACAAAACAAAACTGGTCCGAACACAAGATAGTCTTTCCACAATTCACCAAAATCCAAAACTTAAACTTGCCGCATATCCTCTAAAATACGGTTCAGTCTCTCTGTTCGTCCATCTGAGGATGATAGGCTATACTAAATTTCAAACTCGTTCCCAAAGGCAATTGTAGAACCTTCAAAGAATTTTGCTGGTGAAAAATAGGGTCACGATCACTTATTATGCTAACAGGCACACCAAGCAATCTTACTATTTTCCTCAAGAAAAATTTGGCCTGAAATTATAGTCCGAGTTATCTAATTAGTATAGAATGAGCACTCTTAGTTAATCGATCCACAATAATCCATATTCCATCGCTTCTTCTAGTTTCTTGGCAAACCGTCGATGAAATCCATCAAAATCATCGCCCACTTCCATCTGAGATTTCTAAAGATTGCAATAGTCCTAGACAACTTCTATTGATCACCTTAACTTGCTGATGGAAAGTACAACTATAAATGAAAACAACTATGACCCTCTTCATGCTCGATCTCCAGAAAATTCTTCTCATATCTTTATACATCTTTAAAGATTCCGGGTGAATATTCAGTCTGGAGTGATGTCATTTAGCTAAAACTTATTGCCTCAATTCATCTATATCAAGCACACAAACGACCACTAATCCTTTAAGCACCTTGATCACCTACCTTAAAATTTGAACACCTTCCATCCTTAGTTTAAGAATCAATTCCTCAAAAGATCTATCCTCCCTTAGCTTACTTATGATTCTGCCCTGGAGAGAAGAAACAATTTCTAAAAGAATAATACCGCATTCCTACTACGAGCATCAACTACCACATTCCCTTATCCTAGGTATACAGAATAGCCATATCATATGAGGTCAGAAATTCGACTCACCACGGCTGCCTCAGATTAAAATCCCTTAGAGAAAAAAGAATATTTCAATGGTTTGTGATCCGTTAATACCTCAAATTATCTCCCAACAGATAGTGCCTCCCAAACTCAAAACAAACACAATAGCTAACGACTCAAGGTCATGCGTAGCATAGATCCCTTCATGTTGCTTTAATTGCTGTCACGCATACGCAGTTACTCTCCACTCTTGCATCAACACTGCTTCCCAAATCAATTATATAAGCATCTGTATAAATTCCAAATCTGCCCTTCCCTTTCGGGATAACAATCACTGGAGCTCTGGTTAGCCTCGTCTTCCATTCTTAGAATAGATTCTCCCTTCGCTGGGTCTACAGAGATATCTTCACCCATAATAATATGCCCCAAAAATAACTTTCGATTTCCAAAAATGGCACTTAAAGAACTCGCCTTCAAAACATGCCTCCTCAGTGTCTCCAACACTATTCTCGAATACAGCTTGAGCTCTTCTTCAACTTAGAATATACCAAAACAAACTTATTCATACTCTTATCGATCCTAAATCTGCTCAACTAACTCTACTCCCTTTCTCGGAGCCATTCTCCAACTAGACTAAATCACTAGCACTACCCTGGAATCAAATCAACACGGAACTCTATCTCTCGATGGGAAGACAAACAATTTGGATCACATCAATAACTTAAATCTTCTTTTTGAGAAGCCCCAACTCCAATAAAAGACTACTCAAATGTATTCCAGAATTGTCGTACAACACCCTGGTAATTCTACCCAAATAAGTTTGTTCTCCCTTCACAATTCAGAACAGCCATATACTGTTCGGTAATGAATCCACTCTGCTACTTCTGAAATCACCTCAAGAAAACTGCTAATCATCAAACCTTCTCGACAGCACACAGAACACTTCCAGCTATAGGGTTAACCTCAATGTCCAAAGACTTCTATTCAAAGCTCTTCGAGAAACTCGGGCCTCATCTAAACAAAAATATACCCTACTGAACTTAGTCACAATTCCGAAACGGACATACTTCCTTAACTTGTTCTAAAGAAATATCTTCGGAGACATCCAAAATCACTGTGTCTTATTACGCAGCTACTACACCCTAAAATATCAAGATATCATGACTTGCTCCTGTCCATCCGATAGATCCAAACTCAAACTCATCCAAAATTACATTCCAACAATGAAATCCTCACATCACCCAAAACTCACTCGAGACGGTAATAGGTCTGCAATCTCGACAGATACACTCCAACTACAAATATTCAAAACTCCAACCATCGGTAGTCGTGTTTCGCACACCACTATCTTGTCTACCTTTATAACTTATATTGGAATACCCGAACAGGTAACCCAATAATAGGTAGAAATAAATAAATAATTATATATGTATCAAAATTAAAAATACGCTCTCTCAAGAAAGATATCACTCAAGAGCCTAGATATTCACTCATCCTAGCGCTCTGATACCAAGCGTGACGACCCGCCCTTCTCACTACCAGAAAGACGCATCATCATTAAGAAAGAAAAGGGTAGAAATAGAAAAGAAAGAAACAAAACATCAGAATCTCACAGCGGAACGGAACAAAATATAATATATCACATAACTATTACATAGAGTTCATATATCAGAGTTATACAATATTAATATACATGACAATCATACATACATTCGTCACTATATACATCAGAGATACAGTATACATCAACTAACACAACGGAACTAGATAGATATCTACAACGCTGAAGCCTCCTGCTCCATTGCTCCTCCAGAATTCGTCAAAGCCAACCTGAATCCCTTGGCTACCCGTAAAAATTAGGGTACCCGAGAGTTTATGAAAAAAACAAAATATAAACTCCGGGTTAGACATGGGTCTGGTATGAGTAAACGGTTTAAATTGTTTAATTTTGAAATCCTTTGAAAACAAAGGTATCACGTAAGACTCCCCACACATAAATACGGGTAAGTTTTTACCTTACGCTAACCAAAACATTTTATAGGAAATCCAGTGATATTATAATAGTGTCTAGGGTTTTCAAGTAAAATACAGAAATAGCTGAAATGCTTACATCTCACATTCCAACGTAGTTGGGCACAATCAAAACGTACAACGCTTATTGGAAATTGGATCCCATACAATGGCAGGGCTACTGGGGTACCGCCCGTCACAGTACGTGGTCTAGATCACTGTACCGAGGAGCCACCCTAACTCCCCTGCAACACAAGGCTGGAACCATTCCTTACTGAACAGTCCCGAACAAGATAACCCCGCAGTTGGTGCGCATATCCAACCGCCCACACAGCCGAAATAAAGGGACATCTAGACAGGGGTATATCTCGTCCTGCTTGGGCATGACCCACATAACCTTGTTGCACCTCCCCTGTTTTAGCCATTCCCAGTTGATGAGGCTTGAGGCTGCGATTACCTTTATAGGATATATTTCTTAGAATGCTCATCGTCCGCCTGACGATGTGTTGAAAGCATTCAATCCATACAAGTTCGTTCCGGGTTCGAACGAAACCGAAGGCATTATCTCGTTACGCTCATTTTGGAATCACCCTCAGAGTCAACGACGATAACCCTTGCATTCTGAAAGCACCATCTTGATCTTCGCTTGAGAATTCACGACCTAACATTTAATTTGGATCGATGTGGTTTTCGGAATATCAAATTGGATACCCGATCCCGGTCTCATCGAAATCCAAACGCCATTTTAAAGGCCAAGTTGTCTAATTAACTTAAACAGTTTAATAATTTAAATTCAACAATTGAATTAATATAACATTTATCACAGATGAATCATATCCAAATATTATAGATATATCGTAGCATATCACAGAGCGTCACAAAATATCTCCGAATAACTATCACAACCAGATGTTCTATAAACATAACCATTCAAAGCAATCACCTTGAATTCTCAATTTAATCAAGTCAATTAAATTAATTACTTGAGGATTAACCTCTTAATCCTGATAGATTAATCATTAGTTAATAATTCATTACTTATTCCATTTCAAATTATTTAATTAATAATCAACTCTTAATTAATAATTATATCTTAATTAATTAGTTAATTACTCCTAATTATTAATTAATAACTTTAATTATTAACTTATAGAACTTAATTATCCATCAGTTACTTAATTACTTGAGAGTTAATCTCTTAACCCTGTTTAATCACTTAACCAACAAATCATTTCTTAATTAGTGTATATATATATGTCTTAATTGCACAATTACTTAATTACTTTATTCACATTATTTAACTAATTACTTTCTTAATCAAGTTATCTAATTTTAATTACATAAGTAATTATTTCTTAATCACTATTCTTCGACCTAAATAGACTTAATTATCTGTTTATTTATTGCTAATTGCTTCATTAATCATTTCTTAATTCTTAGTTAAATCACTTGATTAATTAACTATTAATCGTTCATTAATTATTTAAGTGGTTAATTAAAATTACATTTATTTCTTATAATATACTGCTAATTATAATTACAAAGTAATTACTCTTAATTACTCTTGAGTTCAATCAATCATTACTGATTATTTACTTAATTAACATTCAAGACTTCTTGAAATTTGACATCAACTAGATTACAAACTGAAACATTATTTGTTAATTTACTTAATTTGTTATTTAATATTAACAAAATTTTTAAAACAAGGTTAAGCTTTAATAAAATAATTAGTTAATTTTAAATAATTAATCACGAGTTAAAACTAATGTTAAGTCTTAACTAGGCTAATTAATACTTGAATGAACAGTATTCATTTCCTGTGATACTTGCTGGAAATATTTATTCACTAACACAATTTATAAAAATCTTACACGCAAATAAAAAAACCCGAGACTTCCCAGCAAAAACTCAAGCGTTGCTTCGTGTTGTTCGCTCCTTCACCCGAGTAACCCACCCAGATACGCGACTTTATCTTCTTCTCTTCCTTTATTTTTTTTTGTTCTACAGCAAGTCTCATATAAACTTAAGTAAATGATAAAACAACAGAAGATCTCGCACCCAAACTCAAAGAAAACCGAAGAGAACCACCAATATTTCTCGAGAATGACCCGAGACAGCATTTCCCCCTACAAACGCTGATACGCCACCGTGCCGTACACGTGCACGGTGGTATGACCTGACTTCGACGATCATCAATCCTTCTAGGATACTACAAATCCCACGCAAACTCGTAAATCCAACACGACTTGCAACAAAGAAATTCAAATTGAAAAAAAGGCCTTCAGCTCAAAAAAAAAAGAAACGTGGCCATCCACCAAATCGTTTCGCCACCCACGCACGGTTCACCAGAGGCGATGCCATCTCGACCACACCTTGTCAACGTCACCAGAAACCTTCCAACCAAGCCTTGATTCACTCGGTCACGTGTACATGTCGATTCCCTCAATTTACTGACAGGTACAAAAACACACAGTAAACCCTATGTTGACCTCGTATTCAATTCCTATGCAATGGAAAAATAAATGAATATTTTTCCTAAAATCGCTGACCTTTGTGCTAGCTTCAGTATGAGTTTCAGTATTTTATATTGAGTAAATTTTGAGAATTTGATAGAACTTAAATTTCCTTTCAACATCGAATTGCTCGTGAAATACTTAAGTAAAAGACTTCGTTTTTGTTTCAAAAATCATGAATTCCAGTAATGTTTCAAATTATAAACCTAAATTAACTTATTTTATCAGTTGACCTTATCACAATTTTTTTTTCTAATTCACTGTAAATAGGGTTTCAGGGTTACTGTTCTTGCAACATGCTTAAAACAAATTTAAAAATCTTGGTTTAGTTTTATACATCTTGTTTGTAAAAATAAAATTCTAAGCTCTTCATAACTAGATGAGAATAACTTTGAGCATTGGTGAGAATGTACAAACCGTAACATACAGAGCATCACATAATACACATAGAATTATATTCCAGACCAAAAAGATACAATACCACATAATAAATGAATTATCTTTACTAATTTAATTAAATTTAAACTTAAGATTGATGTTTACTCACCTCAAATAATTGTTGAATAGGAAAACCTTAGATGCCTTGAACTGCAGTTGAAAAACTGTCTGTAACTTTGTTCATGAATCTTCTTTCCTTTAGATTTGAATATGTTTCCTTTTCTTGTTTTAGCTTCTTCTGGTTTCATTTTTTTTTGTTTCACGAACTTGCAGTAGCATGGTAGATACATATAAATATAGAATAGAGTGGGAAGGCTTCAACTGGACAGTAGATTCTTGATTGAACAGGTTTTAAATATCTTGAGTTAACAAAGATTGGCTGAGAAGATTGACAATAAATGTTTTGCTTCCTAAATATGTTTACAAAATTATTTTGTTGGCCGTATGAAGATATTTTGTATATAATTATTGTACTATGCGTAAGGATATTAGTTTGCTCCTCTTCATTTTGCAGGCCAGCATAGCTTACACAAGAAGCTATTCATTTATACATATTTGCTATATCTTATTTAGTTTGCATAATTATTAAAATACTTGCTGCTCATAGATATTTATGTAAAAGTATGTACTTGCAGGTTTTTGATTTCTTATACATATACAGTTTACACTTATAATGCTTTGCTGACAAGCTTGTTTTGATACTTGCAGATTTTGTGTTGCATATTATTAATGTCTACATAATTATCAGGCTTTGCTATGTAAAAGGATTTTGTTATTTTTGTTTGTGCATAACATTTGCAGATACATATACATGTGTATTTGAAGTTATTTTGTTTTATTATTTTATACGTTATGCTTATTTTATTTTACGCTCTCAAATTAACAGTTTAGGTTGTATGCTTGTTTATCTATGTTATTCCATTTATGTTATTTTATTGTATACTTTTTTTTGTACTTTGTTCTTAATTTAGTTATATTCATGTATTATACTTAATATTCTATATTTATATTTTAACTGTCCATATTTAAATTAGATTCGTGAGTTTACTCATTCTTTATATTTATTTTATTTGTATTTAACTATAAATATTTAAATTATGAATAATATGATTTATTTACATTTATACTTATTTATATTTATCACCATTTGTATTTTGTTTAAATTATATGCATAAGTTTGACTTATATTTCACATTTTTATTTTAATCCTATTTCAAACATTATCATTCATATGTGTACTTACCAAATATAAACAAAGTAAGATATTTTAATTCAATCATAAAAGACAAATTTTATTATGAATATTATTGAGATAATTTATTACACTTCCAAATCAATTTCTTTTTTAAAAAATACCATTTATATAAACAATGGCAATTATTTTCAAAATCACATCCGTTTCAAATGAATAAGTATACATTTTATTTAAACTGATTTGAATATTTATTAAAATAAATAGGGCCAAAATCCAGGGTCGTTACAGTGAATAATATATTAAAGAAACATTTTAGGAAGTGATCTTTTAAATAGAATTAAAATGATTTGAAGTTATTTTAAAATGTGTTAAGGATCGAAACCATAGATTTCAACATTCATTGAAGAAATAGACGTTTTCGAGGAATAAAAGGAAATGGTGGACTATAACACTGTTGTTATAGTAAATGACTTCGAAAGGAAATGTTTTATATAGTATTGGGGTTTATATATCTATCTAAATGTCGAATCCCTATACTAGTGATTTTGGGTTGTCGTAACGATGTTTTACGCAACATTCGTTTGGACCCAAATAAATGTGTTTAAAGAGAACATTTTCCTTAAAAGAATAAAATATATACTTAATCATGTTTTAAGTATATTGAATATTTTCTAAGTATTGGAAATAAATAGATTTGTGAATTACGTATTGTTAAATAAGTATTTGGAAACGTTTTCCAATGTAGAAATTGAAATGGTTTAGAGAATATATCTTTTTAAAGATAAATTGAAGTGAATATTTGGCTATTTATTTAATTTATGGAAGATTAACAAAAAGGGCCTAGTGATTATTATGGGGCTGAATATTTGGTTGTTTGCTTTGATAGTTAAATAACCGACTATCATTATTTACCTTTAAATGGGTATTTGTGTGATTTGCTTGAATTTGAATGCTACACTTATTTTTAAAATAAGCGCTCATTATTCGGTTTAGCCGGGAGAGGACCTTTGTGTCACAAATCCCATTCCGAATAATGATATGTCGTAATGGATAGCATTTGAAGACCAGTGTTGAAGACCAGATATTTTCGAAAACGGAAGGATTATCGTCGAATGTCTCTGCATCGGCTGATCTCCGATATAGAGATTTTATCACCCTTTGTGATGGGAAGTCCGCTCGTGATTGGTGAATATCCGGATTGCAAGGGCTTCTTTGGAAGTGCCTTCGGTTCTGTTCGATCCCGGAACTGACTTGTATGGATGTGCGTCTGACGTTACAATTTGAGATGTAAAGCTGGTATCTATCAAATACATTTCTATTGGTGGCGGAGAATTTATTCTCTTAGCTTAACAACCTTCTCTAAGACGTATGAGCTTGGAGGTTATGTAGTTGATGGTTACTAGTGATATATTCCCAATTTGGTAACATGGCATTCTTAGTGTTGCTGATCATTTGTTGATCAAAGAGTGGCTTTTGTATAAAGCGTAGCTTTGTGGACGAGACTTCGTCGGACCTCACACCCCGGTAATGGTCAAAACAGGAAAGATGCAGCAAGGTTATTAGGGGATAGAGCCCCCATAGTGTATGTCATTTCCTTCTGGATAGAGGTGGTGTTATGGTATGGAGCCCTGATACTTAACCTATGTTGTTGCTGCAAACTTATTATTTTGTGGTTGTTGACGAATCTCGGGATTTAGGTCGGTTGCGACCGGGGGAAGGCATACTCGTGTCAGTTGTTACCCAACTAGGGGTAACCTGGCCTTGTGTTGGTAGAGATCTGGCTAGGTTCTCGGGGCATCTTTCCAGAGGCGTACCTATGTGGCAATGGGAAGTTCCTTGGCCTGACCATTAGTTGGAAATCCAAACTCCAATACGAAACCTTGTACGTTTTAGTTGTAGAACTTGCCATTTACTTATGGTGGTCACCACTGTTTAAATGGTAGCTATAGTAGGCATAGATCGGAATGTCTCTGTTGGCTAAGATTTTTTTCATATTTTCGAAATGTTTACCTACACTTTGCACTTATAATAATAATATCAAAGAAATATTTGCGTATCGAGCATGTTTGACTATCATAAGGAGAATTCTCCTCCGATTCTGCGTTTGCATTATGTGTGTGTGCGGGAGGCCTTATGCTAGTCTCATTTTCTAGAAAGCATTGCGGATCTATTTTAAAATTAATTTCTTTATTTGTGTTTTAAAAGATAAACTGTTTTAAGTTCTCACACCAGTCACATGACTGACCTGGAGTTTATTGTTCTCTTCCTAAACTTTGGGTGCGCATCATTTTCCACACGGGTAGTCTAGAGTTAGGTTATCAGGTTATTCTGGAATTCAGGAGTTGCTGTGGAGATCAGGAGCAAGCTAAATGACATGGCGTATCAACTAGTATATAGTATTTCTTTTCCGCTGTTTTTTGTTGTAAACTCTAATAATGTAATGTAATGTAATAACAGATACGATTCTTTGTTTTAAAGATTATTCATTTATTTACTATATGTTGTTCCGCTGCGAATTGTGAGATTCTGATATTGTTTCCGTTGCTTTTTCTTTCTTTCTTCTTCTATCTTCTACCTTTTTCTTCTTCTTAAACCCTAAAGGATCGGTTTTTCAGCCTTCGATTGCTCAGCAGTTGATACAGAGGACGTATTGATGTCGACATTCGTGAGTCGAAAATCGTAATCCTTACAGTATACATGGTGGAGATTCCAAAATTGAAGTAGGATGGTTTGGCAAACGATTCTGTATGAGGTATTTGCGTGACCCTGATTCTCATGAGTTAGCTTAGATGTGACTAAAACAGGAGCTATACGGGGCAAAGTGAGGTCATTCCTCCTATCGGGCACATTTCTTCAATACTATATTTTGACCTGTGATTGATTTGGTGGCCGCCCCTCGATTTTTATTATTGTGTCTGAGTTGGGCGGTAGTAGCTGCTATGCGATACCACCAGTCCGGGAGTGCATTTGGTATATCTACCCTGGCATTGCCTCGAGTGTCAAGTTCATATGCCTTATCGTGCCTTCTACAAGTTTGTTTTGTGTCGTACCTATGGAGTGCTTCCAAATAACCCAGCTGCGGGTGGAGTTTACAGTATCTGTATAGACCACGGCAGTATATAAAATGTGTTAAGGGGGATATAAGTAACGCCTTAACGCTATTTTAATACTTTACTTTACTGTAGACACTATTGCAAAAGCGTATTGTAATACATAGTAGATAGTTTAACAGATCCTTAAGAGATGGGAACCCCGAACATCTCTTAAGTTGTTGCACTCACGTTAGACAGTGGATAGGAGATGTCAAATCCCGTAAACGCCTCTGACGCCGTTGCACTCGTATTTATTTACCGTTGATTTAACTTACATAAGATCTTTTAGTTTTGACTCGAGTGTTTTGTCTTTTCAATTCGCTCGGATCAGCCTGGGCTTTTCAGTTTATCGAAGACTGCTTTCTAGAGGACTAAGACGAAGATTTAATACTGTTATCATTTATTTTATTTAGTACTGCATCATTTTATTTAGTCCACTCCATCATGTTGTTCCGCTGCATTTATTTATTTGTTCCTATTGTATGTAACTCTGATCTGTATTTTAAAAGTATAAAAAATGTTATTTGTAAACAGCTTCATGAATTGTTTATTTGATTATTATATTTTGTCATTCCGCTGCGAGATTCTATGTTTGTTTTTCTTTCTTTCTCTGATTTTTCTTATTTACTCCATAACAATCCTCCCTTTTGAATGGTTTAAGTTTGACATGTATGGTTTATTGTTGATTTAAACCGTCTAACAGGCAAGCCGTTACATAAAATAAATAATGTTTATAAAAATAATTAGTCGTACTAGACAAGCTGTCATAGTGTCTCAAACACGCCTTATTCCCCAAGTATAACTGCGTACCCTTCTCTATAACCCACATTCTTTCCCTTCTTTTACTCGAGAACGAAATCAATTCGTTCATTAAAAAAATTCAAAATCAAATTCGAAATATATATATATCTATCGAATCAGATGGCTATCGGGTATGGGGGAAGGTCGTGGCTAAGCGACGAGGTAGGCGAAGCACGTTGGAGCATAGGATGGTTTAGAGCTTGGCTCGAATTTTGTGATGGCAGTACACGCATGGTCGATGGGTGGCGGACGCGATTTGTGGCTACCGAGCGATAGGGTTTTGTCGGACGACTTTGGAGGTGACGACAATGTAGGCGCAACCACAGGTGAACGCGTGTAGGCGCAAAGGGAGGGATCGCTGAAGCAGGCAGCAATTCTGGAGGTGGTGATGCATGATGGCTGGGACATTGCTAGGGCAGAGGGAAGTTCATTTGAATTCGTCTCGGTAAGGAAGGAGTTTTATGCTAAGCCAGGTAAATTAAAAATTTAGAACTATTATTTAATTTAAGTTAATTTTAGTTAAGTTTTATCGATGTTAAAAAAACGTGATTCATTTTTTTATGAGGTCAAAAAAATTATGGAAATCGTCATGTGCATGATGGAATAAATTTGAATTTGGAACGATTTACAATTCGAAAAATCAAGGTCATAATTTCTCACTCATTTGGATTGCCATAGTTTAAATTTAAAATGTTGAAAATTTAAAGTATCGACTGGTTGAACTATTTAATGATTTTAATTATCAGTTGGATGATTATGTAATATATAGTTATATATATATATATATATTAGTAGTTGGAGTGATATTCTCGCACATTATAGCGAATGAGACCCTATGCATTCTGCATAATAGCGGATGACCATATATACCGCGATATCCCCCTCAAAGTGGGATTGACATTTTTATTATTGTCTAACATCTATGGATGCAGAGAAATAGGTTGGAGGGATCTAACTGGATTCCTCAAAATTTTATTGATTATTTTTCTTATATAATCTATTAGAATAATCTGGTATAGGCTATTGTTGTGATGTGAATTATTGAATTCTATGGTAGCACTGGTCAGAATTTTGGTAATTTGAATACCATATATACTATTTTTAAATTTTGAAGGAATTTTGAATATAAAAAATATTTATATTGAAATTTGGATTATTTTTAAGAAATTGATTTGGATAAAAAAATAATTGATTTTGATGTAATTAACTATCCGTAAAAATATTTTTGTGACGCCCCACCTCTATACCCACGCTAGCCAAGAACATTACGGTGAATGCTGTCAACTAGCACGGAGAATAAGGCTGTTGAGGAGCGACCATCCGTGTAATTGCTTTGCGCGAGCGTCGATATGTCAGATAGTATAACATGCATTTCTGAAATCCGACATGCCGACACAAACTCAAAGCTACTACACAGTGGCTATAATATCTTCAGAAACAAATATAGAAATAAACATAACGTAAATCAGTCACAGACAATTCATATCACAAAGGCGGAAATAGATATGGATATTACACTAGGAAGTGTACATCAGAGTAGTGGTCTAAAAAGATCCACAATATCACAAAAGATTAGTTACACGAACTGCACAAAAGAATAAGTATACATTATGGAGTCAATATCTCAAATGTATACAACAAAAACTACTAATCTAAGTAGTTAACCAAAAGTCAAGGAGGTAATCCCGGATGTAAATTCAAGCAGAAGCACCTGTAACATCTCGATCTGACCCGAGTATTATTTAATAAGAAAATAATAAACGGACCAGTCTAGCTATAAATATCAGATAACATGATATAGAATAAGTGGTACGACTAAACACATAATAATCACCATGCCAAGCTATGATATATATATATAAGTAATTGAAAAATCAACAAGAGATTAATCAATATCACAAAAATCTTCACAAAGATCCAAAAACGTCATACTCCTTTTTCGTTCACCAAACCATAAATATTGATGATTTTATCAATATCAATCACGAAAGTCAATGAAACACAAATTCACCAATGCACAAATATTGATAAAACTTATCAATGAAAATCACAAAAATTGGTGAAACACAAATTCTAGAAATCATCTCAAGAAATCCAGAAATCACAAAAAGGGGGAAGGCCTATCACAAACGGGAGTATAAAGCTCACCAACATGTGTATCACAAATGGAACGCTAATTCCATGGTTGCTAACCATCACAAATTGAGCCGAAGCTCCACAAACGGCCCGAAGACCATGGGTTGCTACCCCACCAATTTGAGTCGAAACTCCACAAAACGGGATTTAGTCTCCCTTGCACACAAAGAGACATCGCACATTGCTAGTCTAAATCACAAAGATGATCGTCATGATCAACGAGAAGTGTCAATTACACTAAGCTAGTAAATATATGAGTTTAGCTTCATGTCCCATAACCTCTTGCTTAACTTAAATATTTACGAACAAACTGTAGATCTCCACTAGAAAATTGTCACAAGAGTTTCAATCAAACAAGTCCAAGAATTAACCGATGAAGTAAACGCAAGCGTTTCATACCACTTAGTTTTACTAAGCCGTTTAATTAGATTTCTCATACGAGTGAGGTAAAGGTTTGTATATACTAATAGATTAGAAATCGGTTTGAGAAAACGAGCTTTGTAATAAAATAGTGTTGAAATCATTTGAAGAAAGAGTTTTGATATTTACTACTAGTATAGAAAACCTTTATATTTTTAAAGTGACAAATCACAAAGAAGATTGTAGGAACAATCAATCACTAAAATTCACATACGAAGATGTGAATAAAATCCAAAGAAACCGATAAAGAATCCATCGAAATGGATATTCAAAAATCCCTAAAAAGGAGTCATCAAAGTCATAATAAATGATAACAACAAGTAGGATCATCACGAATCGATTTAAATTGGAATTCTTAAACAAAAAGGCAAGCAGGCAAAACATTACAGTTTCAGACGTCTGAAACAAGTGGTTCAGACGTCTGAATCTGGAGAAATAAAAATTTCCAGAAAGTGATTCAGAATAGAATGAGAAATACCTTGGCCACGAGATGTGTTGCCAGGGGCTTGAGCAACATTAAGCTTTCCCTCCTTCTTTCCCTGAAGCTTGGTGCAAGAAGATATAACATGACCGGAACCTTTGCAGTAGCGACAAGAGAAAGACTTTGGACACTTGTTCGCGTAATGGTCCTTCGAACCACAATTACAGCATTCCCCACGACCAAAGGAAGAAGTCTTTGCCACAGAGGTTGCTTGCTTCCCTTTCTTATTGGGATAAGGACCTTTGAATTTGTTAGGCCTTTTCTTGTTGTTGTTGAAGTTTGGTTTGGAACCCACCACTTCAACATCATTCTCCCTATCCGCCTCTTCAAGACGAAGAGCGATATCAATGAGTTGGTCGAAATAAACTTTTAATTTTAGAAGTAATGGCTTCTTGAGACTCTTGTTCAAGCCATAGACAAATCTCTGATTTTTCTTCAATGGGGTGTTGATGTATTCAACCCCATATTTGGAGAGAGATTCAAAAGACGCGACATAATCTACCATGGAAGATTCACCTTGAATAAGGTCTATGAAACGCCGAGCCAATGTCACCTTCTCTGCTTCTGGCACGAATTTTAATTCGAAGCGTTCCAGGAATTGCTCCCAGGTGAGATCCGCTTCATTAATCTTAGAAACAAGAAGTTCGTACCAGTCCAATGCTCTTTCTTGGAGCATACTAGAAGCCACCTGAACTCGGTGAAGATCAACGAGGTTCATCCGAGAAAAGATTCGATCGCATGACCTTAGCCAAGCCTGTACTTCAATAATAGTTTCAGAACCTTTAAATGGCTTCCCACCCAGGTTGGCGTAATCATTGAACAAACATGCAAACCTAGATTTAGGGTGAGTAGGTTCCGGATTAGAACCAGCTGCTTGAGCATTCGTGACAAGGTCAAGAAGTTGTTGGGTAGTCATAAAAACTCCATCTTGGGGAGTAGCACTAGATGGTCCAGCTCTGGGACGACCAGGTCCAACCATTTCTCTTCCTTTAGAAAGAAATAAAGAAGAAGAAAAAGGTTATTCACAAAATGAATATCAAGCAATCTTGATAGATAAACAAGGAATCATAATGTATACTAATTCTTTTGTGTAGTTCGTGTAACTAATCTTTTGTGATATTGTGGATCTTTTTAGACCACTACTTTGATGTACACTTCCTAGTGTAATATTCATATCTATTTCCGCCTTTGTGATATGAATTGTCTGTGACTGATTTACGTTATGTTTATTTCTATATTTGTTTCTGAAGATATTATAGCCACTGTGTAGTAGCTTTGAGTTTGTGTCGGCATGTCGGATTTCAGAAATGCATGTTATACTATCTGACATATCGACGCTCGCGCAAAGCAATTACACGGATGGTCGCTCCTCAACAGCCTTATTCTCCGTGCTAGTTGACAGCATTCACCGTAATGTTCTTGGCTAACGTGGGTATAAGGGTTGGGCGTCACAATTTTCAATAGAGATTTGAAATAATTTATATAAGAATGTTTAAACGGTTGATATTTAAACGATATTTTTTTGGAAATATGGAAGAAGTTGAAATCGATATTAAAAATAAAAATATAGGGTTTATAAGGGAATGGAATTATGAAATGAAATTTTATAAATAAGATTTGTTTTATAAAAAGGGTGAAACTCAAAGGAGTTATAAAAATTTATAGACGATGTTTATAAATATAGGAAATTGATATTAAATAGATTTGGAATATAAATTTACAAGGAGAATTTATGTTTGAATATGGAAATAAGGCGAGAGAAAAATAATGGATACTATTTTCAAAGTGAAAATGGTTAGGGAGACCGAAATGGAAGTTATGTGATGGAAATCGAGAGGGATTTATAAATTGAAATTTGGTTATTGAGATTTAAAAATATATTTTTATTAATAAGTTAATTTTTTATTTTAAAGAGGAAATTTTATTTATTAAACTATGTAATTTAAAGTTAGTTAGTATTGAAATACTTCAGAAGTGAATTTTTTCAAATACTTAATATTTATTTTAATAAATCCTAAATTCTTAAACCTCCTTTGAAAAGTGATGATATAAAAATGTGTTTTCAATATTTTAGATAATTATTTGAACATGTCTTAAAAATAAATTATTATAATTATTATTCTTTTAAATACTTATTTTATATATATATAGAGAATTGAAGTGATTGAAAGTTTTATTTATAAATTCTCTCAAGACTCGTAAATCGGTCTTATAAATAGAACTATGGAAATTTAAGGGAATTCCAAAGTGTTTAAATACAAAACTTTGGAAAATGAATTAAAATCCATGATGAAATTGTAAATGGATAAACAAGAATTTAAGTGCGTACAATTGACTTTGGAAAATGAAAAGGAATTGATATAAATTTTTGAAAAAGTAGGAGATAAGCTAAGAGAATTCCTAAGTTTGACTTGAGATGATTTAGAAAATGTTTTCAATTATTAAAATATCAAAGAAGATTGGAGACATATCTTTGAAAAGATATTTTTGAAATGAATGTTTTGAAAATTTTATAATATGGGCGTAGTGACTACTTATGGATGTTTTATTAACAGTTCAATAACCGACTATCAATATTGGCCAATTTCGTTAATCGTTTCGAAGAGATCAGGATCGGGTTTAATTATCTGAAAACCACTTTGATCCGGCTTGGATATCACGAATGAATACCTGAAGATGATGAAGGCGGTGATTCAGTTTTTCCAGGCCCAGCACAACTTGTATAGACGAATGCTATCAAAACATCGTCATTGGTGGAAGATGAGCATTCTAAGAAGAATTATTCCTTAAAGGTAACGTTAGCCTCAAGCCTCATCAACCGGGAATGACTAAAACAGGGAAGATGCAGCATGGCTAAGTGGGTCGCACCCAATTAGGGTATGCTATCACTTTTCTAGATATCCTCGGAAACCTATATATTATGGATATGGTTGTGCATGAAAGGAGTGCTCGATTGTAAGGGTGGAAACACCTGAGTGATATCATATTCGGTCAATCCAGGTTAAGGGTGGGCTGGTTTTGTGTAGAAGGGGATCCTTACGAGGTCCTCGGTACATTGTTCTAGAGGTATACTGTGATGGGCTGTACCCGGTGGCCCAGTCATTGTGTGGAATCCATTCTGCAATATGCGCCATATGGTTTTGATTGTGCCCAGCTATGCTAAAACTTAAGATATAAGCATTTCAGCTATTTTCTATATAATTGGTTTAGATACTATTATAATATTAGCCGATTTTGATAAAAATGTGTTGGTTATTGTAAGGTAAAAACCCATGGTATTTACGTGTGATGTGGTCTTACGAGATACCTTTGTTTTAAAATGATTTTGATAAAATCTAAATTCAAATTGAGTTTGTTTTCTCATATTGGTTTTCTAGACTGACTCGGGTGTTATTTTATTATAATGCTCGGGTCAGACTGAGTATTACAGATTCAGGATAGAATGTTGGAGCTCAGGAGGTGAGCTGGATGACAGAGACGTATCTCTGTACTTAGTGTATATTTCCGCTGTATAAGGACAAATTACTATAAGTGCCCAGATTGATGTATGGAATGTTGTACTTTGATGATTGTAAGTATATAATACCGCTACAAATTCTTTTGTATAAAAATCTGTTATTATATAATATATTTTGTTCTGCTGCAATTGTGAGATTCTGTGATGTTGTTTATTGTTCTTCTTCTACTTTTTCATCTTCGCCCCTAAAGATTCGTATTTCCATTCAATTTGAGTTGAACTGAAATGAATTATGGTCGGCTCAAAGGGGTACGGATTTACCAGCCTTTACAACGGGGTTTGACATTTCCTATCCAGTGTCAACGTGAGTGCAATAACTTAAGTGATGTTCAAGATTTACATCTCCTAAGGATTCGTTAAACTATCTACGTACATAGTACAATACCTTATTACAATAGTGTCTACAGTAAAGAAATGTTAAAATAGCTTTGAAGCATTACCCATATCCCCCTTAACACATTTTATATATTCCGATAGTTTATACAGTACCGTAAACTCCCACAAACCGGACCCAGAGGGCACCTCATAGGTACGGTACAAAAAACTCATAGAAGGCGCGATAAGGCAAGTGACAAGACACGCGAGGCAATGCCCACGGGAGGATACTGTCGTTTTGCCGATCCGGACTAGTAGTAATGCATAACAGCTACTACTTCCCACCTCGGAACGCACTCCTAAAATCAAATTGAGGGGTGGCCCCCAAATCTATCACAAAG
Organism: Allium cepa; assembly: GCA_030765085.1. NCBI lineage: Eukaryota > Viridiplantae > Streptophyta > Magnoliopsida > Asparagales > Amaryllidaceae > Allium > Allium cepa. The sequence goes on along the minus strand of CM060944.1, from coordinate 495,686,636 downwards.
TCATAATATGCTATCGAAGAAATGTGTCCGATCAGAAGTGCGGCCTCACTTGGCCGGCATAGCTCATGTTTTAGCCACATCAAGCTGACTTTCGAGAGTCAGGGCTATGTTAATATCTATACAAAATCATTCGCCATACCATCTTACTTCATTATGCAATCTCCACCACGTACAGAGTTGTTAAAGTGGTTTTCGATATTGGCAGAGAGTATGACAATATCCAATCCCAGTCTCTTTAACAACCAAACCCTTATTTCACCCCGGATAGTTCTTTTACATTCCAAAACCGATTCTTAATTCATATCAAAATATCATATTCACAAAATCACTTTCGAAATCATATCGAAAAAATAGTTAAAATCCTCATTTCAAACATCATCATATTTACTCAAATATGTCATTTCACTAGAAAATATCATTTCAAATCCCAACTTAGGTTATAACATCATTTAACCAAAATTACTTTTAAATCCAGGATTTAAATATAAAAAATTCAGCTTTGCACGGTTTGAATTTTTGAAAATAGTTTAGATAGCCATAAATAGTTTCAAAATAGTTTAAAAATAGTTTAAAATAGTTTAAAATTGTTTAAATGGTTTACAATAGTTTAAAATAGATTAAAATAGTTAAAATAGTTCAAATAGATTTAAATTAGATTAAATTAGATTTAAAAGGATTTAAATAGATTTAAAATAAAAATTAGGTTTAAACTATATTAAATAGATTTAAAATAGATTAAATAGATTTAAAATAGATGAAATAAATTTAAATTACATTAAATATATTTAAAATATATTAAATACATTTAATTAGTTTAAAATAGGAAAAATAGATTAAATTGGATTAAATAGATTATAATAGATTAAAATAAATTAAAATAGTTCAAATTGATTAAAATAGTTTAAATTAGTTTAATATAGATTTCAAAGTTATATTCAAACATTTTCAATAACTCAATTTCGATAAATTTCATTTATATTCAACTTTGAAATTCCAATTTAAAGCCTTTGAACAATTCATTAAATCAATTCCAATTTCCACATTAACGCTTGGATTTTCAAAAATAAATCAGCTTACATAAATCAATTTCTATTTCAAAATACCAACTAACTGAATTCAAAATTTAAATATTTAAAAATCATTTAATGTAACCAAGCCAATGTCCGTATAATTTCTACCCTATGGTCAAGTGATACGGATATTTATCAATTCAAACCGCAATTTAAAACTTTACGGATATATATCATTTCAACCCGCAATCTCAAAATTTAATTTCAAATACATGAAGTCTCTCGAGTCTATCATTTCAACTCACAATGATTTGTCCCTCATCTATCAGATCGTTCGGATATGCATCATTTCAACCCATAGGGAGCTTTCAGTGTTACAACAATATAAAATATAACATCTAGTCATCCAATATTACCAATCAAACATCCATCAAAAACTATCATAAATCAATCAATAAACATCAACAGCTAACTGATTAGCAACAACAAGTATAAACGGACGAATTAAAAATTAATATTAAATTAAATGGCAATAAAAATCAATAAAAGTCAGATTAAAGAGGCATGACAATTTAAATATATCAAACATCAACCAATCAATTTCTAATCACATCATAAGTTCAATTTAACTAACATAAGTTAATTTAGTATATGTGAGTGGGTTGAAACACTAACTTTGATTTCAAATCCATTTCAAATCCAAAATAAGGCCCAAAATTCAATAGTCTTAGAATTCGTCCAAACCAGTTTAATAATGTTTAAAATATCGATACGATCCCAACAGAACAAACCGCGTATAAATCCGACCTCTTATGAAAAAATTATGTAAATTAGAACATTATACGATTTAAAATAAGAAATAGATTGAAAAAATTGAAAATTACTTTACACATCAGCTAGCCGCATCATCTCTTCCACGCGAGCTAACCTGCTCAAAAAAAAAAGAAACCCTAGCACGCATGGAAGCCGCCGCCGCCACCTATGCTCATCGCCGCATCAATCACGGCCATCCCTGGCATGCGCGACCACGCCTCAGCCCTCTCCCATGCCTCTCCACCCCCGCACATCTTCATCGATCACCAATAAGAGGACAGCCGCCTCCACTAATATTGCAACCCTAATCAGTTTCAGTTATTTACATACAATTTCACTGTTTAATACAATATTTGGTTTATTTACTCATTTACACTTATAGCCAAATTTTTGTATTTACAATCGTTTCAATTAATTGGACATATAGTAAAGTAGTTATCAATTACCTTAAATTAATACCATGACATTTCATTCCAGTTATATTCTTATTATTAAATCACAATTTATTTTTTCTTCCAACATTAAATCACAAAACCTTATTAAATTAACTATTTTCAATTATCGAAAATTACGAGTTGTTACAATTAATCAATTGAAATTAAATCCATTGAATGTAAATATATTGAATTGTAATCAATCAAATGTGATCAATGAATATTGATTGATTGAACAAAAAAGGATTGAAACCAAATTAGTGGAATGTAAATTAATTAAAAGCTAATGAATTGAATATAAATCCATTGTATGATTAATGAAATGAATATAAATAGGTGAATGTTAATCAATTAAGAAGTAAATAAAGTGTGTGCAAATAAATTGGATGTGAATTTAAATTAATTGAAAACGAGTCATAAATTTTTAATGAAATGAATGTTAATAGAAATGGAAGTGTATGAATGGAAATGTTGACATTGAATAAAAGTACGGTTATGAATAAAACATGCATTAATATGAGTGTTTGGATGTTTCTTTTATTGCATGGCTATGTTTGCTTGTATGGTTGTTGTATAGTTAGGTTATATCTCTTTCCATATATATATTCTCATCTATTATTGAGTGTTTAGTAGGTACAGAAGGGAATATGCTAGCTTCTAGAGCTCGCTTGCACGTATTTTGCTTTTGCTTACTTAAGACGAGCGAACTCGCTCGTATATTAATAATAAGGTACGTACCTCGGATTACATACCACGATTTTATATTTTTCCTTCCGGATGCCACATCTTTGAGATGAGATATACTTTATATATAATGGGTATATTTGTGTTATATATTATATTGTAAAAAAATTCCGATCGAGCCGCACAAAGGAGACTCTACCGAAATTTTCTGTAAATCTAGAAGTTAGAAAGTTTTTGAAGTTTTAGAAATTTTAGAAATTGTTTTACATATAACTTGTGATTTCCATAAGCCGATCGAAATGGCATAGTCGAAGCGTAACAAAGGTTTCTAATAAGATTTTAACGTTATAAGTGATTATTTGAATAAAACATATTGTATGTTGAATTCTTTACTTAATGCCTTTTCGAGGACGAAAAGTTTTAAATGGGGGGTATGCAACAACCCGTATTTTTAGCTATTTTAAACTATTAAATGTAAGGCGATTATTGAACAAAAAATGGTTAGAAAGGAAAATTTTAATAATTTATTAATGTAGTTATTGAATATGAACTTGGAAAATTTTTTGAAGTAAATAATTTGGGAAATTTAGGGATTGTTTATTTTGAAATACAATTATAATAAATATTTGGATTAAATAATAAATACCGACTCATTTAGTTGAAATTAAACTAATTGTCGATAACTAAATTCATTGAGATTTTTAATATTGGATAATCAAATCATTTGTATTTAAATATTGGAAATTATTCAAATAACTGAATCTTGTATTAAGTATGAATGTAAATAAATTTTAAAGTTGATTTAAATTTTATTTAAACAACAATGAAGATGGTTAACATTTAAAATTGAATTTAAAAGTGAATAATTAAAAATTGAAATTTTTATATTATAATTAATGAGTAAAAATAGCCATTTTGGCCACTATCTCGGATTTCGATGAAACCAGTTTCATTGGATCCGTAATAGTGAATTATTATGGGATTTCAAGTTTCGTAGCGATTGGACTTGTCATTTAGCCGTGTGGGCTTGAAACGCGTAGAAATCAATTTAAGGAATTCGATTAAAACTTGTCGATTTTGAAAAGCTATCTTCTGCATACGATTGAATTAGGCATTGCGACTAGTTCTATTATGTTCGAAATGGGGGTAAAATATTATGAATGCCAAGCGGCATGCTTCAATTGGAGTTCGGGTTGTTTGGACCTAACTATATAAATACGGCACGCATACGAGAAATTTTATTATTAATTTATTTCTGAAAACCCTAGTATTATGGCCGCCGCCTATTATATTTCATTAACCAGAAATTGCCATACTTCTTCCCCTCCGCTCTCCTTCATGTTTCATCGAATTCAAGAACCTCCAACATGAAAGTTGTAGATCTCAATCTCCTCTACAAATCCAATGGTTGAATTGTTCTATTTCATCACAGATTCACCAAGATCGAGCTTGGAAGGTTGCGCATTTTTTAGGGAATTGCTTGCGAATCGAGGCGTTGTGGGAGGCCGCGTTGCTGGCCAAGGAGGAGGGAGCGGAGGTGCTTCGACGGCATGCTCTGATCATGGTCCGGTCATCGTTTGTGTTGAGTGTTTGTAAATCATTGGTCGCGTATGGGTTCGGCCTGTGTAGCAGTTCTAAAACGATGATAGGAGGGTGACCGTTTTATTATTTTAATTATATCAATAGTTGTTAATATTAATTTTAATTATCGTGATGCTAATTATTGCATAACTTCCAAGGACCGATTCGGGCGAAACAAAAGTCGTTGGAATCGTATCGATGAAGTCTACGTCATGGAGTTGGTTCGAAATTTATTTGAAGCTGAAAAAAATTTAGTTTCAAATAAAAGGTAAGTGTTTTATAGGCTCGCGGTTGACTAAAATATTTTTATGTTGGTAAAATTAAAATGCTGAAGTGATTTGAATTTATTGATTGTTGTTTAATAAATTTAATTGACATCTAAATTAACATCTAAATTATCTGATAGAATTTGAATTGACAGGAATTGAATTGCTAGTAAACACCAACTATCGATAAATTATTTAATTGTTGTGATACATTGGCTGTTTTGGATATTAGTTGCAAACGGATGCTATTGGTTGATATGTAGTTGACTGGATGTTTAATTATTTTTTTATATATCACGTTGTTATCCTATATATTATATACAGTATATAAAACTGTAAATTGAATTAGTTTGAATAAATTAAAGAATAGGTTGAAATGATATATACCTATGGCATTTATTTTGGGTTGAAATCATATATATATATATATATATATATATATATATCCATCCTTGGAATTAAATTGAAATAATCGATTCACTTGGCCATAGGATAGAAAATTATATACGGACACCTGATTTGTTAAATTAAATGATTTTGAAAATTTTCGATTCAAAATTATTTAAAATGATTTTATTTAAGAAATAAAAATCGAATTTATGGAAATAGAATTATTTTTGAACTTGAGCTCGGAATGTTGAAATTTAAATTTGATAACGGGAATTGTTAAATAATTGAAGTTGAGATTTTGAACTTATAATCGAAATATGATTTGAATTTCAAAAATTGATTTGTTTTGAAGGATTATATTTTTATTCGAACTTTGAATATTTTTAAGTAAAAGTAATATAAAACGATATTTCAAAATTGAGCTTAGAATTGAATTATATTTGAAGATTTGGATTTTTAATTGAATATTGAAGGTTAATTTAATTTAAGTGATTTGAATCGATATTTGAAAAAAATCGAACACAAAATTATTATAAATCGAAATGGTTTAAATTTGAGAATTAAGTTGAAATTAGTTTGATATTGAGAATTGAAATTAATTAGGATTTGAAATTGATATTAAATTGGGATTGAATTGAAATTTATTCAAGTTGAAATTGAAATTGAAGTCAATTGGAATTGAAAGATAAGTTGAATTAATTTGAAATCGAAATTGAAACTATTTGAATTGAAATTGAAAATTGAAGTAAAATTCGACTTGAAATTAGAATTGAACCAATTAAATCGAAAAGGAAATTAAAACTGATTTGAATTAGAAAATTTGAAAGGTGAACCTGTTTGACTTTGAAATTATTTTCAAATGAATTATTTTAGTATAAACTGTTTAAAATCTATCTTATTAAATATTCAAATTATTTTGATTTTCCAAACTATTTTACTATATAAACCATTTTAACACTCAAACTATTTTCCAGTAAACTATTTTAACTATTTCAAAACTATATATAATATTTTCTAAAAAATTCAAACTGGTTAAAAGTGTGGAATATTTATATTTAAATCTTGGATTTAAATGCGAATTGGGTTAAGGTGAAGTTATAACTAACTGTATTTCTTATCAAAATTTCGATATGAAATCAATATATTGAACCGAATTAATATTTTGAAGTAAAATTATGATTTTTGCCGCGAATATGGTAATTTCGAAGTGAAATTGATTTTGAAGCGAATATGATATTTTGATATCAAGGAAGAATTGTTTTCGAAATGTAAAAGTACCAACCGGTGTGTAAAATGATGTTTGGTTCTTAAAGAGACAGGGGCCTCTATTGGCATACTCTCTGTCAATATTGGAATCACTTTGACAACCGTGTACGCGGTGGATGATATCGCGAATGTAGTGGTTAAATTGGCAAAATTTTACTGGAATGAAGTAAGAGAACGATGATGGATAGCTTTGACACTTGTGTCATAATTAAAATGACTAAAACAGGAGTCTGCGTTTGGCCAATGAGGTTAGCTACCTCTAGCAACCTTGTTCCCGCGTATTACTATTGTGATTTCATATTCGATGGGTGCACCTTTTGTTTGGATTGATTGTCGTGGTCGGCCATGGATGGGTTACGACCAGTTAGAGAGGTTAAACTGGTAGAATCCTATCTTGGGCATTGCCTCACGTGCCTTGTCATATCTATTCTTATACGAGCCTATTACGACTTTGGTTTAGTATTGTACCTATAGGGGACTCACTGGCTGCCGACGTTACTGGTTGTGTTACAGGACCAACATAGACTACATACTTAAAATGTGTTACGTTGGATCAATGTAAAGCCTTAACGCTATTTTGATATTTATGTTACTGATAGACATTACTTATTAAAGCGTATACTTTTATATATAAATAGTTTAACGGATCCTTAGAAGATGTAAAATCCTGTAACTTCTCTTGAGTTATTGCACACACGTTATACACTGGATAGGAGATGTGAATCACTGTAAACATCTCTGATGCCACGGCACTCATGTTATTTGCAATATCGATTTGACTCACATAAGAATATTTTAGTCCCGACTCGGGTGTTTTGTTTTTCATTATGCTCGGGTCGTCCTGAGTTTTTCAATGTATTGAAGAATATTCTCTAGAAGACGAAGACGAAGATTTGGTATATTATTACTATTATTATTCCTGCATCTCGTTGGCTGCTGCATTATTTTTAATTATCCATGTTGGTATATAACTCTGATAAATGTTGTATAGATTATAATAAAATGTATTGTAAACAGCTTCATGAATTGTTTATTTGAGTATTCTATTTTATCGTTCCGCTTGGAGATTCTGTTTTGGTTTTCTTCTTCTTTTCTTATTTTTCTTAATTAACCCCATTGATTATCTACATTTCGGATTGTTTAAGTTGGACATGTATGGATTACTATCGATTTAAATCTTCCGAAATATGGGTCGTCACGGTATGTACTTAAGGGCTTCTTGATAATTTACTCACTTCATTTTTGATAAAACCAATATCAAAATCTTTCTCTCTCAATTCACATTCATTTCTTACTTTTCAAAAAGTTCACCTGCTTTCCTAAGTTTTAAAAGTTCTCTAACGGCTTTCAAAATTTTACAAAAGCTTAAAAATCCTTCCTTTCTACTCCTTTAGTTTATAAAAACCTATAAAACACTGTCCTTTCTTCTATTACACCTTCCCTCCACCAAAGCTAGCCCAAAAACTACACTTACAACCAAGGTTGAGCCCTCTAATCACCTAGCCTAAGCCAAACTTCCACTTCCCTTGCCCAAAATCCAGTTTTTGCACAGTAAATTCAAGATCTAGGGCCGATCTAAGTTCGAATGGTGATTTAGTGTGTTTCATAAACTTTTGGTGAGTAAAACTCGCTTATTTTAAGGGAAGTTTTAACCTTTAATTATGTTGTATTATTGTTGTATAATAATGGTTGTTAGATGAATTATAATGATGATTTGGTTTGGTATATATATGTTTGTATGAGATGTTGAATTTAGACTTGAAAATGAAGTCTGATGTTGAGACTAGTTAGAAGTTATGATCTTGCTCGTGATTTGTTGTTAGGGCATGTAAATATATGATTTTGTTCATGTATGTGTTGTATATGCTAAAGGAAGTTGACATATGTATTTGTACAAGTGACTTAGAGGTTCCTTGGTTTTCAAATCATGTTTATTTTTATAATTTACTATAAAAGTTATAAACATTCAAACATTATTTCTAGTTTTCAAAGCTTCATACTATGTTTTGTAAAGTAAAAAGTAAAAGTTTCAAAGAGTGTTAGACTAGTAAAACTAGTTTAAAAAGTTACGGTATCCATAACGATAGTCGCTATGGATGTAGTTCGGAAAATCCAACATTTTTCTAGAACTAAAAGTGTTTACGTCTTAAATATTTTTTAAAAGTAGTTCAAAAAGATATTATAAGTATTAAAAGGTAATTATTACTTATTAAATAAGTATGAGCTTTGATGATTATTTAATTAACTAATTAAGTAAAGATAATTAGTACTTAATCGCTAATTAAATGAAAGTAATTAAACTTAATTATTGATTATGTGAGATACTTATAATTAGTTAATTAAGTAAAAGTTAGTATTTATTAATTAAGGAAGGGTTAATTATTTTAATAATTATGATTTAAGTTAGTTTTAATTAATATTAGTTATTAATTAAGGTTTAATTTGTAAATAATTATTAACCGGGCAAGGTTTAGTTATTTCTTAGTTACTAATTAAGTTAAGACTTAATTATTTAATTTTTATTAAATAAAGGTTTTATCTTTAATTACTTTATTTTCAAGGATCCGTTTGTTTAAAAATCAGCTTTCTTTTATATGTTAATGGGTTTAAATGAGGGATTCTCTTTGTCTGTGCCATTAATTAGCCAAACAAAAATGAAAATATTATGGATGATATCTGTTTAGCATAATAAATCCCCGTTCAGTTGTAAGTTAATTGAATATATTATTTTGGACATCTGTTTAGGAAAATAAAACACCGTTTTGTTATAATTTAATTAGACAGAATATTGATGACATTTGTTTGGCAGAATAAATCCACATTCCACTATAATTAAATTAATTAAATTATTTGGACATCCATTTAGTAGAATAAATCATCGTTCTGCTATTATATAGATTTGGACATTATACTGTATGTTAGCATATTAATATTGGATAAGTGACTGATTGGCTAGTAATTGCTAATTGATTCAATTACATACATGTTGCCTATGTAAATACTAGTTATATGACTTGAAAAGTCGGATTGCATTAAATGGTCATTTGATTTAGTACCATTATGGTCACTAAGTCACTTTTCGAATTTGTAAAGTTATGGATTTAATATAACTTCAATTGTATAACAATTTGAGGTTAAGTGTTTATAAATAATGTTTTACAATAAGTTATTTAATTATTTTAATGAATATTTTTAAAGCTACTTAATATAATTAATCATACTTCAATTTATTTAAGTATATTATTAATGTTGTTAGTTAATTTTTTTAGTTTTATTTTAAAGTTAATCAAATATTTATTTATGATGTTTAAAAGTAATTAATTAGTTGACTAAAGATGTCTATAAATAAGAAATTGTTTTATAAAAGAATTTTTCTTAGTAAAAGGGATTTATTTAAGGAGTCTTACAAATGATATTTTAAAATGGAGGTTTTAAGCGATAATCGGTAAAGGAGTTTTATAAAGAGTTTATAAATCATTTTAAGATATTTATAAAAGAAGTTTTCTAAAGTATTTGAGATTTATAAAAGTATTTGTAAATATGAAATAGGCTTATAGAAAGGGAATTTATAAAGGAATGAGGTTTTTTTACACTTGATCCTTCTTAATTATGGTGTTATGGAACATTCTTTCCTTAACACGGAAGGATACTAATTTGGTTTATAGTAAGAAATATTTTAAATAATATTTGTTAGGCCCATTTAAATATGACATGGAAAAGAGGAAATCTCCCTTAAGTTTTGGAATATATGCATATACAGCTGAGATAAGTATATGAATGTTTTTTATGTATTGGAAAAAGTATAAGGGGTTTTGTAATGACCCGTATTTTTGATAACTAGAAATATTAAATTTAATAAAATTTTGAAATTTAATATTATGAGAAATTAGAATTTATGATTTATAAATGGGTTATTAAAATATAATTTAATAATGTTGATTGAATGAAAATGACAACTGTTTAATGTTATTTTAATTAATGGTAATAATGAAAGTTAGTTAGGAATAAAATAAATGTTATATTAAATGGAGAAATCATAGGTTATTAATTAAAATTAGTTCTAATATAGAATATGAAATCAGGTATTGGTAAGTAAATTATAATCCTTGTTTGTAACTAATAAATTTGTATGTTTGAATTAATAAGTTGTAATAATTAATTTATTATTATCTAACTTATTAAATTAGTTGAAATTAATTTGGAAATCAATGTGAAATTAATGTAATTGAAATATTGCAATTAATATAAGGAAAGATGTTAACTGTAAAATAATGAATATAATAAAATCGAAGCTTATTTCTAATTAATTCATAAGGTATTAGTTGATTTAATATAAGTATTTAAATCAAAATAAAAGACATTGTTGGAACTTAAATTATAATAAACTAGGATTTATTACTATTGTAATTTGACATGAAATTAGTGTAATATTCAAATATTGGTTTTAGCATAGAGAACTATATTGTAAAAGATTATTAATTCTTGTGTAATCAGAAATGATGAAAATTGTTAGCTTTTAATTTAGAATTTAAAGGTGATTAAATCAATTTAATAGTATTTATTTAACTAACGTGTAAATTTATCCTTTTTGCACACTGTCTTGGATTTTGGCGAAACCAGTTTCATCGGATCCGTAACAGTGAATTATTATAGGATTTCAAGTTCGTAGCGATCGGACTTACCATTTGATCGTGCGAGCTCGAAACACGTAGAAATCAATTAAAAGAATTTAAATGAATATAATTTTATTTTGAAAGATAACTTCTATATACAATGGAATTAAGGTTTGAAACTAGTTCTATTGAGTTTAAAAATATCGAAAACCTATATTTTGGTATATGGGATGACCTACTTTCGTTTTGGAAACGAAACGGGCTTTTCAGGTCGTTGTTATCGTTTCGACCCAATATGATCTGTTCCATCCGATCTTATCCATCTCTGTCTATATATGAGCTATTACAAACCCTAGCAGCTTCTTATTTTCATTTTCTATATGTACAATTTCTATTTTTCCGTTCAATTATCTGTTCCTTCTCAATGGCAGACATTTCAAAACCTCAATTCTTAATTCCAAATAAAATCGAAAATTCAAACTCAACAAACGTTATCATATAATATGTCATCGTGAAGGTCTCGACGAATGCAATCTTCTTCTATAGTTCATTTTTGCAACTGAGTCACGATTTGTCCAGAATTTGGTGAAGAAGTTTTGGCCATTCATATTAGGGTTTCGCGATTAATGGTGGATCGTTGACCAATCGACAATCAAGAAGCGTCACTTGGTAGAGGAGGACATGCTGAGTCGATCAACTCCTTTGGGTAGATGGTGCAAGATTTGCCAAAATAGACAAGAAATTGTAACAACCCGCATATTTATCGATTGTGTATTTAAATATTTTTTATTTAAATATTTCATCGCTCGTCGGATTTTGGTCCGAAAACCTACTTTTGCAAATAGTCGAATTAGGACACGAGACCCCTCCCATTGAGTTCAAAATGCCGTTTGCAACCTTTTTGAGTATAAGCTTTGATATGTTTGGAGTTAGTCGAGTTTTTCTACTTTTTCACTTTGGGTTTGAGTTTAGGTTTCAGCCCAATGTTCCACCTTAAGACTCTAGCTACATTCCAACTCTTCATTACTTCATTTCATATTCCTAACACTTCAAGCTAAAGTAAAAAAGGTGGAAGAGATTGGAAATGGAAATTCCTAAGCCTTAGCTTTCTTTGCAAATCCAACTTCTAGCTCCAAATTCAAGAGAACCATTGGTAAGCATCTCCTTCTTCTTCTCCAACTCATTCTCCTTCCAACTTCAGAAATTTCCTAAACCTAATTTGGAAAATATTTCTCTTTTAAGTTTAGAATCAAGCTTCTTGAGTTGGGATTGAAGAGTGGGTTATCCTCCTTTGTTTTCAGGCTTCTTCTTCATTGATTTGGGTTCGAAGGTGAGATTTTTATCTCACATCTTAATCTATAATTATCTTCGATTGTTAGGTATGAATTCTTAACATTTATTCTTGTGCAATTGATTTTGGTTTGGATTGGTTTGGTGTATATTCCAATTTTTGGTGTTTTGAAATCAAAATCTATGAATATCCTTTTATGGATATTTGGACATTGATATTTGAGGCGTATCGAAGAGCCATTAAGGCTGGGTTGTCCCTTGGTGTAAATCCTTAGTCGTTGTCGCTCGATCGATCGCTTCCGATAATCGTTTGGCCATCTTTGGCCTAGGTTTAGGGAATTCCTGAAATTCGGTTTTCAGACGTTTGAATATGTATTTTCAGACGTCTGAATATGATACTGGGATTTTAACTCCCCAGTATTCAAACGTCTGAATTTATATTCCAGACGTCTGAAGTGGTTCGAATTGAACCAGAAACGAAATAGGCTAAAATTTAGCATTTCTAGACATCTGAATTTATTGACTCAGACGTCTGAATTATGTCTTGGAAAATATTTTATTTTCCAGATTCAGACGTCTGAATCATACCTTTCAGACGTCTGAATATGCCAATTTTTTCCTATTTGCCCATTTAGCTTGAGAATTCCAACTTTAATCGATTCGTGTTGATTTCCTTTTTGTTGTTATCATTTATTATTGCCTTTGATGACATGTTCTTCGTGACTTTTAGGAATATCCATTTCGATGGATTCGGTATTGATTTCTTTGGATTTTATTCACGTCTTCGTATGTGAATTTTAGTGATTGACTGTTCCTACTATCTTCTTTGTGATTTGTCACTTTAAAAATATAAAGGTTTTTAATACTAATAGTAAATATCAAAACTCTTTCTTCAAATGATTTCAACACTATTTTATTACAAAGCTCGTTTTTCTCAAACCGATTTCCAATCTATTAGTATAGACAAACCTTTACCTCACTCGTATGAGAAATCTAATTAAACGGCTTAGTAAAACAAGTGGTATGAAACGCGTGCCTTTACTTCGTCGGTTAATTCTTGGACTTGTTCGATTGAATCTCTTGTGACAATTTTCTAGTGGAGATCTACAATTTGTTCGTAAATATTTAAGTTATGCTAGTGGTTATGGGACATGAGGCTAAGCTCATATATTTACTAGCTTATTGCAATTGACACTTCTTGATGATCGATGATGATCATTTTATGGTTTATACTAGCAATGTGCGATGTCTCGTTGTCCATGTGGAGGACTGTACTTCATTTTATTGAGCTTCGTCTCATTTCTCGCGTGGGTCGTACCTATTTAGGTGCGTCGGTGTTTATTTACACATGGGTCATACCTATTTAGGTGCGTCGATGTTTGTTTACTTCGTGGAGCAATCGGCTCAATAAGTCGCCGCATGGGGCGTATCTTTCTAGGTACGTCGATCTTCGACTTTGCATGGGGTGTATCTTTCTAGGTGCATCGATGTTAGGTATTACATGGGGCGTATCTTTCTAGATACGTCGATGTTGATTTATGCATGGGGCGTATCTTTCTAGGTACGTCGATGCTTATTTATGCATGGGGTGTATCTTTCTAGGTGCATCGATGCTAGACATTACATGGGGCGTATCTATTTAGGTGCGTCGGTGTTTTTCTTTGCATGGATCGTACCTTTCTAGGTGCGTCGATGTTTGACTGTGCATGGGGCGTCTCTATTTAGGTGCGTCGATGTTCGGTCTATGGAATAGCGTTCCGTTTGGGATTGGCCATCCTTTTCTTGTGATTTCTGGATTTCTAATTGATGATTTCTGGAATTTATGTTTCACCAACTTTTACAATTGGCATTGATATATATGTCATTTTATTGTGGCTTGGTGAATGAAATAAAGAATATGACATTTTTTGATGCTATGAGACTCTTGATATATTGTATGACTTTTGTGGATTTTCTAATGTATACTTGTCGTAGTATGACATTTTTGGTTATCATACGTCTTTTTATTATACCTCTTGTTATATCTCATTTTATCTGATAATTATAGCTAGACTGATCCGTTTATTATTTTCTTATTAAATAAATAATACTTGGGTCAGACCGAGATGTTACAGGTGCTTCTGCTTGACTTCACTTCTAGGATTATCTCCTTGACTTTTGGCTAACTGCTTAGATTAGTAGTTTTTGTTGTATACATTTGAGATATAGACTCATAGTTGTGTACTTATTCTTTTGTATAGCACAAGTTGCTATTCTTTTGTGTCATTGTGGATCTTTTAGACCACTACTCTGATGAACACTTTTATGTGTTATATATATTCATATCTATTTCCGCCTTTGTGATATGAATTATCTGTGACTGATTTGTGTTATGTTTATTTCTATATTGGGTTCCGAAGACACTATTGCCACTGTGTAGTAGCTTTGAGTTTGTGTCGGTATGTCGGATGTCCTAGAAATGCAAGTTACATCTTATATGGCATATCGGTACTCGCACAAAGTAATTATATAGATGGTCGCTCCTCAACAGCCTTATTCTCCGTGCTAGTTGACGGCATTACACCGTAGTGTCCTTGGCTAGCGTGGGTATAGAGGTGGGGCTTCACAGCTTGGTATCGGAGCCAAACTTCGGAACAATGTAGAATAATGTAGCAAGGATCATGTCCTAAGTCTTTCTTAGGAGTTGTGCCTTAGGATATAATTCGAGTCTTCGTACCGATTCATCCTATTTTCTTTATGATTCCTTGTTTTATCTATCAAGATTGCTTAATATTCATTTTGTGAATAACCTTCTTCTTCTTCTTCCTTCTTTCTTTCTTAAGGAAGAGAAATGGTTAGACCTGGCCGTCCCAGCGCCGGTCAATCTAGTGCTACTCCTCAGGATAGAGTCTTTATGTCTGCCCGCAGCTTCTTGATCTAGTAAAGAATGCTCAAGCTGTAGGACCCAATCCAGAGCCTACTCATCCTAGATCTGGTTTTGCACGCTTGTGCAGAGACTATACCGATTTGGGTGGAAGGCCATTCAAAGGATCCGAGAGTATTATAGAAATTCAGGCTTGGCTTAAATCATGCGATCGCATCTTTTCTCGCATGAACCTTATTGATCTACATCGAGTCCAAGTGGCTTCTAGCATGCTCCAAGAAAGAGTGTTAGATTGGTATGAGCTTTTAATTTCTGAAATCGTTGAAGCGGATCTCACTTGGGAGCAATTCCGAGAAAGATTCCAATTGAAATTCGTACCAGAGGCTGAAAAAGTAACTTTAGCACGGCGTTTTATTGACCTTGTTCAAGGTAAATCTTCTGTGACAGATTATGTCGCATCTTTTGAATCTCTTTCCAAATACGGGGTTGAATACATTAATTCCCCATTGAAGAAAAATCAGAGATTTGTCTATGGCTTGAATAAGAATCTTAAGAAGCCATTACTCCTGAAACTTGAAGTTTCATTTGATCGGCTTATTGACATCGCTCTTCGTCTTGAAGAGGCCGATAGAGAGAGTAATGTTGAAGTTGTGGTTGCCAACAGAACTTCAACGACATCATGAAGAGGCCAATTAAATTCAAAGGCCCCTTTCCCAACAAGAAAGGGAGGCAAGAAACCCCGGTAGCAAAAGCCCCTACCCCTAGTCGTGGACAATGCTACAATTGTGGTTCCACGGACCACTATGCAAAGGAGTGTCCGAAACCTCATTATTGTCGCTATTGCGAAAATTCGGGTCACCATATAACTGCATGTCCCATACTTCAAAGTAGGAAGGAGGGAAAGCTCAATGTAGTGCAAGCTCTTGGTAACACTTCTCGTGGTCAAGGTATTTCTCATTTAATCCTTGATTACATTTGTTTTGTGATCATCCTTTCGAGTTCTTGTTGATATGGGTTCATCTCATTATTTTTATATCAAAAGAACCAGTTGATTCCTTTTCTTTAAACATTTTGGGCTTGGTGACTTCTTTGAGAATTGCGAATCCGGTTGGTGGATCCGCAACACTCAATTTTCTTTTTATTGATGTCGAAATTATTTTATGTGATTTTTCTTTCCGAGCCGATTTTTTTTTCTTTCTTAGGCTTCGGAATTGATTTTTGTAAGGATTGGCTTAATCGTTGTGAAGCCCATATCCTATTTCCCGTGTGGACTATTCATCCTCGACATTTATAATCTGTTAAGCAGATTTCTGTTTCTCTTTGTCATTATGATTCCAATTTGATGGCATCATTTTATTCTTTAAGCCTTCATGATAAGGAAAGTGTTGTTTCTCTTATCTAAATGGTTTGTGAAACTTTTCGGTATTTTTGAGTTTGTCTTAGGATTATCACCTAAGAAATCTTTTGTGTGGTGTTAAGGTCTTTCTAGTTCGACCTTGCCACCGATTTTCATTTGGCTACGAGTTGTGGGAGTTAGCATTCCACTTACCGCATTCCGCACTCGTTACGATTCTTATGAATGACTTATTATATCATTCAGTTTGTCCAGCTTATTTCATCCATTTTATAAGCCGAGCATTCTATGAGTATTTCGATGAGACCATTCTTGTGTTTATTGATTTTGGATGAAATTAGCAATTAAAAATTTTTGCAAATCTTTTTCATAAGATTTATTTATAAGTATAAATAGGATTTCTGTTTTTAGAACGAACAAAGAGATTTTTCAAAAGTTTTTAGAAACATGTTTATCCTATAAAAGGTGATTTTGTGATTGTATTGCCCATTTAGTGTTTAAGAATTCTGGTCGATGCGCCTGCTCAACGTTATCGATAGGAATTTCCTAAACGCTTTGATGAGACAGTCAGACACAATAAATTGACTTGTAAAAATGTAAATTTTTCTAGAAAGATTATTACATAAAGATAAATGTAATTTTGAAAGTTTTAAATTTTCAGGAAAGAAGATTATTTAAAAGAATTTCTTTCTTTTTGATACTCTTATTCTTGTGATTCCCGAAGGGAACCAAGACTTTATCTTTTGTACCAATGCTTATCGTATTGGTTTGGATGTCGTTCTCTTGCATAAGATGAGGTGCTATCACTTGTGCTTCTAAATCATTAAAAGCCGATTGAGACTAGGTATGCCACTCATGATCTAGTGCTCGCGGCTATTGTTTTCGCTTTTAGAGTTTGGCATCATCATTTTTGGGGGAGAAATTTGTTCTCCACCTTGATCATAAATCTTTGGAATATTTATTTTCTCATAAGGAACTTCATGTCGACTCGAGTTCCTTGCATCTTATGATCTTGATATTCTTTTTATTCCCGGAAGGAGAATTGTGTTGCCTATGCACTTGGTCGTAAGCAACAAGTGGTTGATTCTTTGATGATGTCTGAATGGAATTATCTTTTTATTAATTTCATCGGACGTTTTGATATACTTCGTTTTATTGAGCTTTATCTCATTCCTTTTATGGACTAGTGTCCGGTGTTCTTTTATGGTGTTCGGTTCATCGGATGTACTGTTATTATACTACATCGATGTTTCATCTCATCTGGATCAATGGATGTACCGTTATTATACTACATTGTTATTCCGGTTTATCGGTTCATTGGGCGTACCGTTTTTGTACTACGCCGTTGCACTGGCTCAATTTTCTTCTACCCTTGACGTTTTCTGCGTCTTTTAACTATGGAAATGCTTTTAGGTTTCCGATTTTTATTCTTGAGCCCGGTGTTATTAATGAAATTGAAGTTTCACCAGATTTGACTTATGAGCAACATTCTATTCGCATCATTACTTCGGAGGTTGAGCGCCTTCGAAATAAAGATGTTCTTCTTATGAAAGTTCCATAGTTCTCAGGTCCTAAGGATTTCTCTTGGGAATCCTGGGAATTCATCGAGCGAACCCGTTCGGACTTACTCATTCGTGCTTTTTATGGTGAACTTCCAATTTCAAATTTTCTTTTGTGTTGATATGCTTTTATGGTTGTTACTCTTTATTTTCTTCTTAAGTATTGCGAGGACGCAATTTCTTTAAGGAGGGGAGTCTGTAACAACCCGCATATTTATTGATTGTGTATTTAAATATTTTTTATTTAAATATTTCATCGCTCGTCAGATTTTGGTCCGAAAACCTACTTTTTGCAAAAAGTCGAATTAGGACTCGAGACCCCTCCCATTGAGTTCAATATGTCGTTTGCAACCTTTTTGAGTATACGCTTCGATATGTTTGGAGTTAGTCGAGTTTTTCTACGTTTCACTTTGGGTTTGAGTTTAGGTTTCAGCCCAATGTTCCACCTTAAGACTCTAGCTCCACTCCAACTCTTCATTACTTCATTTCATATTCCTAACACTTCAAGCTAAAGTAAAAATGGTGGAAGAGATTGAAAATGGAAATTCCTAAGCCCTAGCTTTCTTTGCAAATCCAACTTCTAGCTCCAAATTCAAGAGAACCCATTGGTAAGCATCTCCTTCTTCTTCTCCAACTCATTCTCCTTCCAATTTCAGAAATTTCCTAAACCTAATTTGGGAAATATTTCTCTTTAAAGTTTAGAATCAAGCTTCTTGAGTTGGGATTGAAGAGTGGTTGATCCTCCTTTGTTTTCAAGCTTCTTCTTTATTGATTTGGATTCAAAGGTGAGATTTTTATCTCACATCTTAGTCTACAATTATCTTCGATTGTTAGGTATGAATTCTTAACATTTATTCTTGTGCAATTGATTTTGGTTTGGATTGGTTTGGTGTATATTCCAATTTTTGGTGTTTTGAAATCAAAATCTATGAAAATCCTTTTATGGATATTTGGACATTGATATTTGAGCCGTATCGAAGAGCCGTTAAGGCTGGGTTGTCGCTTGGCGTAAATCCTTAGTCGTTGTTGCCCGATCGATCGCTTCCGATAATCGTTTGGCCATCTTTGGCCTAGGTTTAGGGAATGCCTGAAATTCGGTTTCAGACATCTGAATATGTATTTTTAGACGTCTGAATATTATACTGGGAATTTTAACTCCCTAGCATTCAGACGTCTGAATTTATATTCCAGACGTCTGAAGTGGTTCGAATTGAACCAGAAAGGAAATAGGCTAAAATTTCGCATTTCCAGACGTCTGAATTTATTGACTCAGACGTCTGAATTCTGTCCTGGAAAGTATTTTATTTTCCAGATTCAGACGTCTGAATCATACCTTTCAGACGTCTGAATATGCCAATTTTTGCCTATTTGCCCATTTAGCTTGAGAATTCCAACTTTAATCGATTCGTGTTGATTTCCTTTTTGTTGTTATCATTTATTATTGGCTTTGATGACATGTTCTTCCTGATTTTTAGGAATATCCATTTCGATGGATTCGGTATCGATTTCTTTGGATTTTATTCACGTCTTCGTATGTGAATTTTAATCATTGATTGTTCCTACAATCTTCTTTGTGATTTGTCACTTTAAAAATATAAAGCTTTTCAATACTAGTAGTAAATATCAAAACTCTTTCTTCAAATGATTTCAACACTATTTTATTACAAAGCTCGTTTTTCTCAAACCGATTTCCAATCTATTAGTATATACAAAGTGTAGCGACACGACTTTCTATCACCAGAAAATTGCATCACTAATTAAGAAAGAAAGGGATAGAAAAGAGAAAAGATAGAAAAAGAAGAAACAGACAACATCAGAAGCTCACAGTGGAACGATTTAAATATAATATAAAACATATACATAGTATCATATACATCAGAGTACACAACTAAACATCTCAATTTAGACAGTTATAACATTTCTGTCTAATACAATACAAGACATCATACAGAATAACACACAGCGGAAACTCTAACCATAGATATACACGCTGAAGCCTCCTGCTTCAAAGTTCCTCCAGAATTCGTCAAGAGATAACCTGAATCACTTGACTACTCATATATAATATGAGTACCCAAGAGTTTAATAAAACAGAAAATAAACACCCGGGTCAGACAGGGGTCTGGTGTGAGTAAACGGTTTAAGATTGCTTAACTTCAGAAAATCTTTTGAAAGAAAAAAAGTATCACGTAAGACTTCCCACACATAGACATGGAAAAGTTTTTACCTTACGCTAACCAAAACATTTGATAGGAAATCCAGTGATATTATAATAGTGTCTAAGGTTTTCACATAAATAAGAAATAGCCGAAATTGTTACATGATTAAATCTAGCTACTAGCCACAAAAGTAGGTAATACAAACAAAACCGTAGGGTCTCGTAGGGAAAATTGGGTTTCCATCAATGGCAGGGCTACTGGGGTACCGCCCGTCACAGTACATGGCCTAGATCACCGTACCGAGGAGTACTCCCACTCCCCTGCAACACATGGCCGGGACCATTCCTTACTGAACAGTCCCGAACAAGTCCACCCCGGCAGTTGTCATGATCAACCGCCCTACACAGCCGAAATAAAAAGGGACTTCTAGGCAGGGATCAATCTTGCTCTCCAGTGGGAGCTACCCACGAAACCTTGCTGCACCTCCTCTGTTTTAGCCATTCCCAGTTGATGAGGCTTGAGGCTGCGATTACCTTTATAGGACATATCACTTAGAATGCTCATCGTCCGCCTGACGATGTGTTGAAAGCATTCAATCCATACAAGTTCGTTCCGGGTTCGAACGAAACCGAAGGCACTATCTCGTTGCACTCATTTTGGAATCACCCTTAGAGTCAACGACCATAGCCCTTGCACTCTGAATCACCATCTCGAACCTATAAGCACCATTCCGTCAAACTCATTACGGAATCACCCACAGAGTTATACTGATGCATAGCCCTTACACCTTGAGTCTTCACTTGCTCCACTTGTATTCACGACCTAACTTTAATTGGAATCGATGTGGTTTTCCGATATCCAAATATGGAAACCCGATCCCGGTCTCATCGAAACCAAACGCCATTTTTAATGTCCAAGTTATACTTAAGGGTTTAAACAGTAGATATTTAGAATATCACTTAAACATAAATGGATGATTCATATTACACAGATAGATAATCCATTATTATCAAAAGCATCCATACATATCACAAAGCAGCATATATATCACATCCCGGATATATCACATTCATATCACAACATATCAGCCAATAACATATAATATCATCCAAATGATATTTTTCATCCAATCATTAATCAACCATTAACAAGTTTAATCCAAACTTAAATAATTTAATTAATCCTTAATTAACTTAATTCCTTACTTAATCACTTGGATTATCATTAATCCAACTTACTTACCATTAATTAATTACAAATTAATTAATTAAACATCACTTAATTATCCACTTTAATTAATCTCCCTTGATTAATCATTTCTTAATTACTTTAAGTAATTATTCCTTAATTACAATACTAATTATTCATCTTGATTAATTAATTATTAATCATTCCAAGTAATTACCTCTTAATTACCCTTTTTAAATTAATCAACCTTGATTAATTATTCTTTAATTACCCTGATAATTATTTCTTAATTATCCCTTATAATTAATCATACCTGATTAATCACTTTTTAATTAATCATACTTGATTAATTATTTTTAATTAAACTTACTTGATTAATTACTTTTAATTAATCACATTTAATTAATTACTTTTAATTAATCACCTTTAATTAATTACTTATAATTACACTGAGTAATTATCCCTTAATTACTATTCTTAAGTAATTATCCTTAATTAGTTACACTTAGTAATTATTCATTAATTACTTCACTAAGTAATTACACATTTCTAATTACACTAAGTAATTATACTTAATCCCATCATTAAGTAATTCTTTTTAATTAACTAAACTTAATTAATTAACTAAAAATTAACCCTAATTACTTAATTAATTACACTGAGTAATTAATTACTTTAATTACATCATTAAGAAATTATGTTTAAATAATTCTTCTAAATCATTAAGTAATTAACTTCTTAAATACTTATTAACTAATTATTTAAAAATTAATTAACCTTGATTAAATTAATTTCTAATTAAGTAATTAATTTCACTTAATTAATTACACAAACAAACTTACCTTAATTTAATCACTTATATTAACTAATTTAAGTTAATTAAGTGATTTACTCTAATTACCTTTTTAATCAAAAACTTGATTAAGATAAACCACTCCTTCATTAACTTTTATCAATCAATTTAAAAATTAAAATTTTAAATTCAAAACTTTTAATCGATTTATACTAAAACATCATCATTTAATTAAACATTATTAATTATCCTACCTTAATCACTTTTAAACTACTTCAAATACAATTTTATTTGAAAACATCATTACCCAAGCAAAAATGAAACAAACTATTTTTTTTTAACAAAAGGTTAAATTTAAAAATCCAAACTTAAAAACTAAAATTCTTTTAAATTCAAACATTCATTCTTTATTCAACTAAATTTAAACACTTTGTTTAACATCCATTTGCTTTTAAATGTGAAACTTCATTTTATAAATTATAGAAATCCGGTCAATACTAAACTAATTACAAACAAACAATTTTTAAACAAATTCAACTTAACTCATTAAAAAACAAAGTTTTAAATTAAAACATTTCTAACATTTGTAAACTATTTAAAAACTTTATTTAAAAGTTTAGTTTGTTTTAACTTCAGCAATTCAACTTGCAGTTAAACGAACAGGATAAAATTCCTGTAACCAAACTACAAACCCAAAACTTACGCGACATCCTCCTCTCCAAGCTTCGAGATACACGCGAGTCCAACACGAGGCTACGCTCGAGCAACACAGCGAAACACAAGGCCAAAGTTGTCTTCTTCCCAAACCATAACTGTTGCACAATCAATGGCTCGTGCACGTGCACGTTGGCCCCGGTCGGCGGCGATCAACGCCGATGATTCCCTCAAGTCATCTCTGGCCTAGGCAACCCCCCTCAACTCCTAGATCGACGAGAACACTACAGCATTGAAAAAATGATGTTCAGCCCTTCATCCAGAAAACATCGAACCACAAACGGTCGCCGCCAACGGCGAAATCCTCCACTGGAGGTCCTACCACTTAAGCCATGCACGCGTCACACCCCATGCAACTCTTTCCCCCACTAGCGATTCACCCCGAAGCAACAACGATGACGAACCTAAATCATTTCCGTCCCTAAGCAGAAACAACACTAAACCCTAATACGCCATCTCCTAATCACCATGACCGCTGTAAAAATCCCCCATTATTTTTCGTGAATCATCTATCACCGTGCCCTCCTCCATGCCAAATCTCATCATCCAACTCCACCTCTGTCAATTGGAATCGACCAAACTCCCAAATCCCTAAAACCCCCAAATTCACTTCAACCACCATTATAAAAATTACCATATTCATTTCAAAATTCATGGTATTGAAAAACCATTCAGATCAAATATTTCGAAATCTAAATTATTAAGTTTGATTTTTATCAAATTTTGGTCTTCCACTGTAAATCAAACTTTTGCAGTATATTTGTTCCATATAAATTTTTATATTTATTTTAAACACAAGATTACCCTATTATAATCAAGTTCTTCTCAATGATCAGTGCTTAATAATGATCAACTTAGGAGATAGGAATTTTCTTATAAAACTGGCACATGAAAAGAACAGAGTTAAAATCTTTCATAACAACAGGTATTTCAAACAGCTAAATAAACATACATTTAAACCATCAAATCAAGCATGCACACATTCATATTTTGTTTTCCATGACAATCATTTCACGGTACAAACAATTAAGAATTTTAAAACTGTTTTTAAAATAAGTTCACTCACCTAGTTTTGAAGCAGAGAACACTCTGCATCACTACATTTGAATTTTCCTGGTATTTGATTTTGCTTTTGCATCTTAACTTGCTGTTGAAACATTGAATTTTGCATTTACATGCTGTAGATTTTGCATGTTCTTCAGATTGAAGTTGTATAGCTTCAGATCGTCTTTTTTTTTCTTTTTTTTTCATTAGTTATATATTGAATTCTGTTTTCCTTTCTTTTCAGTTTGAATCTGCATTTAGTTTCCCTTCTTTTTTTTAATTGAAGAAGATTGAAGAAGTTTAGCTGAAGAAAATAAACCAACATATTTTTTCTTTTGAACTTTTAATTAAAAACAAAACTTTCTTTTAAAAGATAGATTGCCACTTGTTTAATGAATATACCCACATATTAACAAATGTCAAACTCTTTTATATTATGAATACAAGTGTATTTTCATAAATTCTTATAATGCCATGTGTTTTAAGATTACATTAATCATTTGTTTATAAATAAATAAACCTTAATTACTACATTAATCTAATACTCATGTTATATATGTATAACTATGAAATGCAATATATTTATAACTTTGTGTTTTAGTTTATAATTATTTAAAACTCACTTTCCTAAAGATAAGTTTTAAAAGAAAGTAACATTTGTTTAAATTTTATTTTAAAAGTTTAAACATAAATTTCTATAACTAACATTAATATTATATTAAGAATCTAAATTTGTTTTCAAAAATCAATTTAAAGGAAAATAATTTAAACTTTTATAATAATGTACTAATTTCAAGTTATTATTCATTTAATAAAAATAAATTTTCCTTTAAGTGCTTATAAATAAAAAAAATTAATTTTAAATAGCTTTTGAAAAGCACCTTATTAAATTAAATCCAAACTTTCCAAATTACTATAAAAACTTATGTACACTATAAATTTGAAAACATATTTTTTATTTAAGTTTAATTCATCATTTTCTATTCACAATAATTTTATACAAATATAAATATTCATTGTAAATAGAACATCTTGAATATTAGCTTCAGAAATTATTTGAATTTTTAAAACAAAACATCAAATCACAATATATAAACATATATATTATAATTTGAAAATATTTTTATTAAATTTAAATTGAACCAATTTCCTATTACAATGTATACATATATACATTACAAATGGAATTATTTTTATTAACTTAAAAAGATCAATCAATTACACTATTTTTATAATTTGAAAAGAATAAACATTCAAATTATATTATCATTGAATTTTGAAAAGAAAACATTTGTTAAATTAGATTAATTATTGGTTTTGAATGTATAATATTTGGTTAATTTAGATTTTAGATCAACATAATCATATTTTAAAATTAATTATAAATGGAAATTATTAAATAAGTATTGCCCAAAATTCCGGGACATCACAAAAACCTTTACCTCACTCGTACGAGAAACCTAATTAAACGGCTTAGTAAAACAAGTGGTATGAAACGCTTGCTTTTACTTCGTTGGTTAATTCTTGGACTTGTTCGATTGAATCTCTTGTGACAATTTTCTAGTGGAGATCTACAATTTGTTCGTACATATTTAAGTTAAGCTAGTGGTTATGGGACATGAGGCTAAGCTCATATATTTATTAGCTTATTGTAATTGACACTTCTTGATGATCGATGATGATCATTTTATGGTTTAGACTAGCAATGTGCGATGTCTCGTTGTCCATGTGGAGGACTGTACTTCATTTTATTGAGCTTCGTCTCATTTCTCGCGTGGGTCGTACCTATTTAGGTGCATCGGTGTTTATTTACACATGGGTTGTACCTATTTAGGTGCGTCGATGTTTGTTTACTTCGTGGAGCAATCGGCTCAATAAGTCGATGCATGGGGCGTATCTTTCTAGGTACGTCGATGTTCGACTTTGCATGGGGTGTATCTTTCTAGGTGCATCGATGTTAGGTATTACATGGGGCGTATCTTTCTAGATACGTCGATGTTGATTTATGCATGGGGCGTATCTTTCTAGGTACGTCGATGCTTATTTATGCATGGGGTGTATCTTTCTAGGTGCATCGATGCTAGACATTACATGGGACGTATCTATTTAGGTGCGTCGGTGTTTGTCTTTGCATGGGTCATACCTTTCTAGGTGCGTCGATGTTTGACTGTGCATGGGGCGTCTCTATTTAGGTGCGTCGATGTTCGGTCTATGGAATAGCGATCCATTTGGGATTGGCCATCCTTTTATTGTGATTTCTGGATTTCTAATTGATGATTTCTGGAATTTATGTTTCACCGACTTTTACAATTGGCATTGATATGTATGTCATTTTATTGTGGCTTGGTGAATGAAATAAAGAGTATGTCATTCTTTTGATGCTATGAGACTCTTGAGATATTGTATGACTTTTGTGGATTTTCTAATGTATACTTGTCGTAGTATGACATTTTTGGTTATCATACGTCTTTTTATTATATCTCTTCTTATATCTCATTTTATCTGATAATTATAACTAGACTGATCCATTTATTATTTTCTTATTAAATAATACTCGGGTCAGACCGAGATGTTACAGGTGCTTCTGCTTGACTTCACTTCTAGGATTATCTCCTTGACTTTTGGCTAACTGCTTAGATTAGTAGTTTTTGTTGTATACATTTGAGATATAGACTCATAGTTGTGTACTTATTCTTTTGTATAGCACAAGTTGTTATTCTTTTGTGTCATTGTGGATCTTTTAGACCACTACTCTGATGAACACTTTTATGTGTTATATATATTCATATCTATTTCCGCCTTTGTGATATGAATTATCTGTGACTGATTTGTGTTATGTTTATTTCTATATTGGTTTCCGAAGACACTATTGCCACTGTGTAGTAGCTTTGAGTTTGTGTCGGTATGTCGGATGTCCTAGAAATGCAAGTTACATCTTATCCGGCATATCGGTACTCGCACAAAGCAATTATACAGATGGTCGCTCCTCAACAGCCTTATTCTCCGTGCTAGTTGACGGCATTACACCGTAGTGTCGTTGGCTAGCGTGGGTATAGAGGTGGGGCGTCACAGAAATGGTAGTGGCGGCGGAACCTAGTCTTGCGATCGGAGATGGTCATGTTGGTGGGCGGAGGTGCGGCTAGACGAGGCAGAGATGATGGAGTGCTTTGATCTGATTGCAGGCGTGTGAATCGATGGCGATTGGTAGTCAAGGGAGACGGTGGCTGTAGCAGTGATGCATACGTGTACGATTAGGTTTGGTGAAGGTAATTCAAATTACAGTATTTCCCTCCCATTTTATTTTATTTAAATTTAAAAATTTTAACTTCTAATCCTCATAACTAATGCGTACGAACTCGGATTTAGACGCGTTTTCTTCCATTGGGATCGTATTGAAATTCCGGACAATATGGAATATGTTTGGTTGAACTTGGAGACTATTCAAATTTTAGGCTTTATTTGGATTTTAAATCGCCTATAAACCAAAGTGATTGATATAACCCACTCACGCAATACTAGATATTCTTATATTAGTTGAATTAAATTTATGACGTGATAAGAATTTTATTGATTGCTGTTTGATAGTTTAAATTGTTATTTTAATTGAAATTGAATTTTATTGAATTAAATTGACGTTTAGATTAATATGGAGTCGAATTGCTAAATAAATACCTGATATTGATAACTAGTAAATTATTGGGATTTATTGGGTGATTTAGATGTTGACTATATTGGATGATTATTTGTTGACATTTTAGATAATTGGATGTTTATTTATTTTTATATATGCCTATTATCACCCTGTATATTAATTGCAAGCACATAAACTGTTATTTGAATTATTTCAAATAAATTAAGAAATAGTTTGAAATGATACATACTTTGATTTGGATTGAAAAGATATATATATATATATATATATATATATATATATATATATATATCCATGAAATTAAAATTGAAATAACTGATCACATGGCCATTGGGTAGAAAATTATATACGGACACCGGATTGGTTAAATGAAATGGTTTTAAAATCTTGAATTTGGATTTTGATTAAATGATATTGTTTTAAAGGAAATAATTGTAGATTCATATGAATTAAATTATTTCTAATTCAATCTTTGAAACATTGAAATTGAAATTAGTTATAAGAAATTGTTTTAAAGAATTAAATTGAAAGATTAAAATTGAGTTTTGTTGATTTGAAATTTGGACATGGGTCAAGATTTATTGAAATTGAAAGAAACAGTTTGATTTAATATTACTTTCAAAAATAAATTATTTTAATATAAACTGTTTAAAATCTCTATTTTTTTAATCTTCAAATCATTTTGATTTTCCAACTATTTTACTATATAAACCATTTTCAATACTCAAACCATTTTTTATCGAACTATTTAAACTATTTTAAACTATTTAAAACTATTCTACTATTTTCTAAAAAAAATTCGAACTATGCAAAATTGGAATGTCTATATTCAATCGTCGATTTTTAATGCCAATGTGGTTAAATGAGGTTATAACGTAAATTTGAATTTGAAATGATATTTTCAAGTGGAAATAACATATTTTGAGTAAATATGATGATTTTGAAATGAAAGATATTTTGAAGTGAATATGATATTTTGATATCAAATACGAATTGGCTTTGAAATGTAAAAGAACCAACCTGTCTGAAAAATGACATTTGGTTGTTAAAGAGAACGGGGCCTCTTATTGGCACACTCTCTGTCAATATTGGAACCACTTTAACAAATGTGTACGCGGTGGATGTTATCCAGAATGTAGAGGTTGAATTGGAGGCGTTTGTTGGATTTGAAGAAAGAGAACGATGATGGATAGCCTTAACTTTCAAGTCATAATTTAAATGACTAAAACATAAGTTATACCAGGCCAAGTGGGATCACTCCCCCGATGGGCGGTAGTAGCTGCTATGTGTTACCACCAATCTGGGAGTGCATAACGGTAGAATCCTGCCCTCGGCATTTCCTCGCGTGCCTTGTCATATTATCCTTATCGAGCCCATTATGATTTTTGTTTGTGTCATACCTATGGAGTGCTCCCTAATAGCCAACCAGTTTACAGTGGAATTTACAATACTGTATAGACTACGATGCCTATGAAAATGTGTTAAGACGAATATGGGTAATGCATTAATACTATTTTCAATATTATACTTTGCTGATTGACACTACATATATAGCGTATCTTACTACATATAGATAGTTTAACGGATCCTTAGGAGATGGAAAATCTCGTAACATCTCTTAAGCTATTTCACTCACTTTATATACTGGATAAGAGATTTAAAATCCTGTAAACATCTCTAAAGCTATTACACTCATTTATTTGCTGCTGATGTGACTTATATCAGAATTTTTAGTTCTGACTTGAGTGTTTTGTCTTTTCATTATGCTCGGGTCAGCCTGAGCATTTCAGTGTTTGAAGAAATTATTTCTGAAGGACGAAGACGGAGTTTGGTATTATATTATTAGTATTATTCTGCCGCATCATTTTGGTATGTGGTTGATTGTCCTCTGATTATGTTGTAAAGTAGTGTAATCAAATGTATATTGTAAAACCGCTTCAAGAACTGTTTATTTGATTATTTTATTTTGTCATCCCGCCCTGAGATTCTGTATTTTGTTTCCTTCTTTTCTCTTATTTTTCTTATTTAACCCCATTGATAATCTACCGTTTTGAATGGTTTGAGTTAGACATGTGTGGTTTATTGTCGATTTAAACCATCCAAAAAGGTTGGTCGCCATAGGTTTGTGAACGTTATTTTGATGAAGGTATTTTGAATCAAATATTTGAAAAGAAATTTAATAATTAGAATATTTATTTTTAAAATCTTAGTGGATCCCATATGTAATTTAATCTATATTTGGTTGTTTGTTTATTTGATTGTTAAATAACCGACTGTCAAAATCTTAGCCAAAATTTAACTCTGGAAATATTAAGGAAAACATAGGTGTTATATGGCACATCCATCTTCGATGAAGCTGTACTATGTACAGAAACACGTTTTGTTCTCCTTAGACAAATGATAAGGAAATCGGTCCATTAAATGGTTAGGGGGTAATCCTTGCTCTTATATATTATTTTCATATTTCCACAAGAACTACGGTTGAGTTTACCAGAAACTATCGAATATTGATTCAGAAAGACTGGGATCGGATGAGTATGAATTATCCAAAAGCTGCTCCAAGCCATCTTAAGCATTAGAATTGGAAGACATCTTGAAGATAAGGACACTGAATAAGGATCTCTTTGAAGTGTAAGGGCTACTTGCTACTAATCTTGAGGGTGAATCCAAAATGAATGTAGTAGAAGTAGTGCCTTTAGTTTGTATATATCCTAAACAAATTGTGTGCATGAATGCTTACAATGCATTATTATCTAGAGGGCAGTGTTAGCATTCCATGTGGGTTTGCTATATAAAAAGGTAAAACTTAGCCTCAAGCCTCATCAATCGAGAATGACTAAAACAAGGGATATGCCGCAAGGCTATGTGAGTCCTACCCATTAGTTTATTCTTATCACCCTTCTAGATTATTATTTTGGATTAGGTTCTACATAAGAGCTCTCATGAAAAGGTTGCAAAGCAGTTGGGGTAATGAAATATTTGGTACTATCCAGTCAGGATAGGCTGGTCTTGCCATGCAAGGGTTGAAAGGTTTTAGACCTCGGTAAATTTTATCCAGAGGTGTACGGTGATGGGTGGTACCTCAATAGCCCTGTCATTAATGAAACCCATTTTTCAATAAGTGCCATATGGATTTAGTTGTAAACCTATTATGCTTGCATTTAATTAATGTAACAATTTCGGCGGTGATTAACATTTATTTTATCTTGGACATTATTATAATATCATAAGATTTCCTATAAAATGATTTAGTAAACGTAAGATAAAAACCTATCCGTGTTTATCTACAGAATAATCTTACGAGATACCTTTATTTTGAATGGGTGTATAAAATTATAAGAATCCATTTGATTGTGTTTCTCATGGTGGTTTTACCAGACTGATATGGGCGTTATTTTTCTTACAATGATCAGTTCAGCCCGAGCATATTTTCCAGATTTAGCTGGATAATTTTAAGCTTTAGGAGACGAGCTGGATACCTCTAAGGCATGCACTCGTATTTTCTTTAATCTTCCACTGTTTTATTCTTGTTGTATTTATCAGTGATTATAAGGACTTATCGTTATAAATGTACATACTGATGGTAGTTTATTGTTGCTCTGATGTTAGTACATATATTAAGATTCTTTTCTTTTTTGAAGACTGGGTTTATATTATATATTACTAGTCAAGTTTGTGAGTTCCTGTTCTATCTGTTCTTTTTCCTTTCTCCCCAACAATTTGTCTTTCTAGCACTTGGATGCTCGGCACGTAAATATGGTGGATGCATTAGTGTCGACTTTTGAGGATAAAAAAGTGGGTTGTTACACTTGGTATCAGAGCAGAATTTTAAGCAAGAACCTTAGTTTTGGTGGGGTTAACTAATTAGACATGAGGTTAGTAATGCCCTAGAATGAGTTTGAGTGTGTGTGTAAGCGCATATTTATAGTAATATAAAAAAATTGTATTATATTTTTTGATTGGTTGATTGGTTTATGAATTCTGGTCGATATATCTGGCACAGGTTATCAATAGGGATTCCTAAACACTTTAACAAGCCTAATTAACATGGTATTGTTTTAAATTTGATAAATGAACTAATTTTACCTAAAATTTTATATATAAAGGATAATTCAAAAGTTAATATAGTTATTTGTGATGTGGTTGTGATAATATTCAATTATTATCATTTAGGATTTGATTAGACATGCTCATTTAGTTTTGCGCATTTGACTATTATTTGTTGATTTAAAAAATTACCCTTTTTAAAAAAGCATAGGTGGGGTAGGAACATTGAAATGAACACCTTGTGAATTAAGTTTCAAAATTTGACTGTAAGGCGCTTGATATTAATGTTGGGTTAGCATTTGATTTTAATAAAAGATGTTTATTAAAGGAAAGCTAGAATATTTTAGGAATAAATATTTGAGAAATGATTTTAAAGAATGGGTTGGTTTTATCAAATTGGCTCATAAGAATGTGGATTTTAAATAAAAAGGATTTAAGTAAAGAATTTGAGAACAAAAATCCTGGTGCTTTTGAAAAATGGTTTTCAAGGTTTTGAGAAAAAAAATAACAATAGTATTATTTTAAAGTATTTATGAATAGAAATATTGTAACGACCCGTAAGTTTTCAATAAATAATTGGTTATTTAATTTGGAACTTTGTAATTTAATTTAGTATGAAATAAAAGTTTTAATTTACAATGAAATGTAATGTTAGAAATTTTAGGTAGCAATTTTAAGTAAAAATTTACAATGTAAAATGAAGTTGAAATTAAATGAAATAATGTACAATGTTTCACTTAGTTATAAAATATAAAATAGGTAAAAATTAATAAATGTATTAAATTGGTAAAGGTCAGAATTTATTGCATTAAATAAATTCAGAATTTAATTTCATTAAAGGAAATTAAATATTATCTCAATGTAAAAATTAGATAACTTCTGAAATTTATGCTAACTCCATTCAGAGTATGACAATTGGTGAAACATTTGGCTGGTAAGCATATATTATAAGTTACCTGTTAAATCAGTAGATGGAATTTGAATATGAAATAAATGTTAATAAAATAAATAAAATTACATTAATGTGAGAAGTGTGAATGAAAATTTAATAGTAACAATGCTTAATTAAATTTAATGATTTATGAACTTGCAAGAATTTCCAATTATAGAAAATAATCTAAAATGTATGTTTGACTATTAATTGTACACAAGTAAATAAATGGATTGAGAAACTAAAGGAAAATAGTAAATTGATTTATGTAATAAAACATTGTAACAGTAAATGAAAAAAAAAACTTAAGGAATTGTGTTAATGCAAGTATTTGATTTATTAATGAGATAATACCGTGCTAGTGACAATTTTTTTTAAATTGGTGTATATATGGAATATTAACCGGTGTCGTCAAGTAATAAACGTATAAATGCAAGAAAAGGAAAATTGATAACAATCTATATATGTTATTTATTTTATTTAGTATGATGAATAAAGGTTGGAATTCAAATTACAAATAAAGGAGAGTAGGTAGTACGTTATTAGGAAGTAAATTTAAAGGTAGGATAACAACTATTATAAATTTCCTAAATAAATTGGTCAATGAATTTATTTGAAATAACGATGATTTAAATGTGAGTAATCACAATGTCGTTATTGATTATAAGCATTACTTTAATAATTATGATTAATTGAGAAATTAATACGAGAAAGTATGTAAAGTAATAACTAAAAAGGTGATATGTTATAAATTGATTATAACCTAAACTTAAGTGTAAGTTAAAGGTTGAAATTGAATCTAATCCGTTTAATCGGAAACTTATTAAATTAAAATTGTATTCAATTTATAATAAAGGGGTTATTTTAAGAAATTAAAATAAATTCTATAATGGGGGAATTAAGTTACTTTAAATTGAAATGGGAATTGGTTTAAAGTAAATTAATAAGTAAATCAAGATGATAAAATTTATGAATTATAGAATTTGAATCTTTAATAGTGAGTTAATTTATTTAATTTATAACAATTGGATTTATTGCAAATGAATGAAATCAAATATTTAATTTTAACGTTAATTTAAAAAAAAATTAAGTTGAAATTAGGAAATATTTTAGGTAATAATTTGTAATCCAATGTAAACCCTTCTATTTGAAATTTATGAATGGAATAATTATGGCGTAATTCACTTTAATGGAAATTTTAGAAATTTATCTATAATTTTGAATTTTATGAAATTAAAGATTTATATTTAATAAATTGACATTCAAAAATGGTTAAATCATTGTAAATGTTTGAGAATTATAAAGTGATAAAGATTGCAAATTTCAGAATTTAAATTTTGAAATTTGATTTAATTAATTTATTCTAAATTTGTTTAACTAATAGAATAATAGCCATTTTGGCCACTGACTCGGATTTCGACGAAACCAGTTTCATCGGATCCGTATCGGTAAATTATTGTAGGGTTTCAAGTTTCGTAATGATCGGACTTGTCGTTTGATCGTACTAATGGGAAACGCCTTGAAATCGATTTAATTGAAATCAATTTGAAAATATTGATTTCAGCATAACTTCTTCATACGATGGAATTTGGAGGTGAAACCTTTTCCATCGCGTTTAAATTATTTTAAAACACCTATTTTGATAAATGGGTTTACCCAATTTCGTTCCGGGGTCAGAACGGGCTTTTGGGGGCCACGTTAGCGTAAGCACGTACATCTATCAACCCGATTCATATACTTATTTCGATTTGCCTACAAATACCTTAATAAACCCTAGCCTCCGCATATTCTCAATTGTCTACGCGTAAATTTCATCAGCTCTTCATCTTCTTCCAATGGCTGTAAACCCTAGATCCAATTTCAATTTCAAAAATCATATCCAAAGCCTAAAAATCAAACGTCCTCAGAAAAATTCCAAAAAAATATATGTTGATGCTCTCGACGAGCGTAATTCGATGGTGTAATTTGTTTTTCAATCCGAGTTGCTGTTTTTCCGAAAATTAGAGTTTAACCGCAGCCGTCCAAAGGCTAGGGTTTAGATCCAACGGTGGATTCGCGATATTACGACGGTCGGAAGGCATGATATCGTAGAGGACGTCGAGGGGGAAAGATCTATGCTTTTAGTCCAGCCTATTGACACCAGGATTCACCAGAAATCGAGGAAAATAGTGCTGTAGCGGAGTTCGTTCCGGCCACCGATAGGCGAGCGTGAGACCATGGTCATGTCGGCCTGACCTAGGGGAGGCATCGGCGAGGTTAGATCTGGCCCTAGGCCATCGTGGAGGCATGCGATCTGATGTTGCGTGGTCGTGTACTGCTGTGCGAACGTGAGAGACGAGGCGGCTAGGGTTTTCACGTGTTCAAAGCTCTGGTGACGTAAGATAACGCTGACGTGGCGTATGAGTAAGGTTAATTTTTTTTCTGTTTTATTTTAATTTTGTTTTCAGCCTGTTCTAACAGCTATAACTCTCGCGTATGAAATCCTTTTTATGTGCGGTTTTTTTATTAGGTTATTGAAATTCCGAACATTTTGACGCTGGTTTGGGCAGATTGTGAGGATGTTAAATTTTTGGGTTTAAATTGAATTTAAATTAAATTTAAAATTCAAAAGGTGAGTGTTTTAACCCACTCACAATTTTTAAAATTTCTTATGTTTGTTAAATTGATTTATGATATGAGTAGAATTCATTTATGACTGTTTGGCATATTTTATTCATCATCTCAGTTAGATTGCATTTATTTAAATTAAACTGTTATTTAATTTTATTATTGCATATAAATTGACGGTTAAATTTATTTATTTTTGCGTATAAACTTCCAATTTTACAGCTATTAACTTAGTATTGAATATAAACTATTCGTTGATACCTGTTATATATTTTTATGCTATATATTGATGTTTTATTCAAATTGGATGGTGATTGTAATAAACGGTTGATGATTGATGTCTGGTGAATGGGTGAAGTGTTCTATATTATATAGTCTGCAAGTTATCATGCATTTCATTTCATTCGGGATTGCGGTTTGAAATGATATACAACCAAAAACTTTTATTTTTAAATTGCGGATTGAAATGATAAATATCTGTATCACTTGACCATAGGATAGAAAATTCTATACAGACACCGTCGGTCTATATATAATTATATTGAAAATAATTTCTATGGTTTGGATAGGATACGGCTTAATAAATATAAAAATTTGATATTAATAAATATTATTATATATATACATATATTGTTAAACGTTTGAATTTAAGCTATGTATAAATCTGTTAAATAAAAATGAATAAGTTAAGAAAATGAAGTTTAATAATTTATATTTTTGTTTAAGTACAGGTTTAAATTTTGTATATATATATATAGAGTTTTAAATGATTCAAATCAATTAAGGTTGGAAGATAAATTGAAAATTTATTTGGAATTGAGCTTATTTAAAAATTAAACTCCATAAGTTGATGTAAACTTAATTAAATTTGGAAATTTAAAGGTATGATATTTATAACTGGATTTTTATTTAAGATAAAATCAAATCAATATTTCTAGTATAAATAAATTGAAGGAAATATTTAGTTGTTAGTAGTTTGAGTTTATTTTTGATGATTTTGGATTCATTATGTAAATATTTCAAACTAAATAATAGGACAATAAATTGATGAATAGAAATTTCCAACCTTATTTTTGAAATTGTTAATTACTCAAAGCTTGAAATATATTGGAATCGAAGTGTTTTATTGAAACTGGAAGTGAATCTAAAAATTTATGAATTTAGACTTAATTTAAAGTGAATAATGGTAAAGGCGTGGAAATTATTTACTTTATAAAGTAATTTAAAATCAACTGTTTTACGTACTGTTGAATATCCAAACCATTTAAGTTTTGAAAGTTATGGTTTTAAAGCTACAAATTTCATAGTTTTATGTTTGAAGTTATAATTCAAATGTTTGGTTTCCAATTTTTATAAATTTTAAGTAATATGATTTTGGAAAAGAAATATATTTGAAATAAAATGATATTATATTAATTTGGGTTTTATAAAATAATATCAAATGAGTTTGTTTTGAAATAGATATCGTATTTATATGGTTTTGAAATAGATATTATATTTTGATTTTGAAAGTAAAATTATTTTTAAATGACCGCGTTGTTATAATAACGTTTGGTTGTTAAAGAGACCGGGATCGGAAGTTGTCATACTCTCTGCCAACTCCGAAAACCACTTTAACAACTGTGTACGCGATGGAGATTCTAGAATGAAGTAGGTTGGTGGCGGCGTTTCCCGTAAGGTAAATATGTGGACCCAACTCCTGTGAGTTGGCATAAGGTAGCTAAAACAGGAGCGATCGACGGGTTAATGAGGTAGCACCTCTGATCGGACACTTCCCTTCGATACTATACTCTGACTTTGGATTGATTCGGTGGCCACCTTCACTTTTGATTTCTTTGATTTGGGGAGTTTGTTCGAGGTGGGCGGTTGCTGCGTGCTATGCGTTACCACCGACCCGGAAGCGTAATTGGTATATCTACCCTGGCATTGCCTAGTTGTGCCGTGTCACCTACCATACCGAGCCTTGTACGAGTTTGGATTTCTCCCGTAGCCCATGTGGTATCCTCTGGTGGCTTCTCGATCAGGAGGGACTATGATATTGGATGGACTACTGGGACTATTACGTGTTAAGGTGGAAAATGTAAAGCCTTAACGCTATTTAAAAGTAAGTTTATTTTATAAATAGACACTATTACAATAGCGAAATATACTACATAGTAAATAGTTTAACGGACCCTTAAGAGATGTAAATCCCGAGCATCTTTTGAGTTAGTGCACTTATATTTATTTCTGTTAATTTAA
This sequence comes from Allium cepa, assembly GCA_030765085.1. Lineage (NCBI taxonomy): Eukaryota > Viridiplantae > Streptophyta > Magnoliopsida > Asparagales > Amaryllidaceae > Allium > Allium cepa. The sequence continues at coordinate 495,649,137 of CM060944.1, read as the reverse complement.
CTTACATAAAATCTTTTAGTTCTGACTTGAGTGTTTTGTCTTTTAAATTCGCTCGGGTCAGTCCGAGCGTTTCAGGATCGAAGACTTTAGCTCTGGAGGACGAAGACGAAGATTTCATCATCATTATTATTATATATTATATGGTTCCACTACACACTATATTCCGCTGCATTGATATTTATTGGTATGTGAACTCTGATATTTATTGTATAAAGAAGAATCAAATTTTTTGTAAACAGTTTTATGAACTGTATATTGATTATTATATTTATCCTTCCGCTGTGATTCTGTTTCATTTTTTCCTTCTCTATTTTTCTTATTTACCCCATAACAATCCGCCCTTCCGAACGGTTTGAATTGGCACGTGTCTCGAATTAAAGCGTGCGAAAAGGCGGGATGTTACAAATATTCCTATGATACCTTGTAAAGTATTGAACTCACTTCTATTACTGGACAATAATTGCGATGATGACTGCAGCATCATCGGTGTTTACTTTCGGGTTCCTAAGTGAAGAAACACTACCATAGCAGTTTCCTATAGAACAATATTGATGAAGAAAATTTTTGATTTAATCCCAAGAGCATGGTTTCATTTTCAAATGGAAATAGATATATTATTATTCCAAATTTTTTATGGAAATAGGTAGTAATATTTTTACTTGAAAATATTTTTAAGTATAAAATTTCCAAAAAAGAAATTTTTAAATAAGGAGTATTTTCTTTGGTCGGTTCAGGGAATGAGTCAAGATTCGTTTTATGATTATCTGAATAATCATCTAAGTGATGATCGGATGTTTGCTTTGGAGAATGATGTAGTGCACTTAGTAAATTAATCCATTTATCATTGTATGATCGAAACAGGTTCAAATCCAAATGAACCTGAAGTATATACAATATTGTTTCAAAGATGGGAATTTGAAATGGAAGAAATATTATTATGTTATCTAGTTCGAGTGGCCTGAAAATAACTAAAAATGGAAAATAGGTCTGTTTGGATGGTAAGCGCTTCCCTTAAGTATTACCCTTCTTAGTAAGGGAATATAAGATATTATTTTGGTAGTACCCAGTTCCTTAGTATCATTTTGGGGCTACTCGGACTATATGTAAGTATTTTTCTATGGTTAAATATATAGTATAATTCCAGAAAGGAGTTTTAAATATAAAATGTAATGACCCATAAATTTTGATATTTAAAACTATTAAATTTAATAAGATTTTATAATTTAATATTGGAAGAAATTAAAATTTGCGATTTATTAATGAGGAAAATAATTCGAATATGATTAAATAATGCTTTTTGAATGTTGTTTACAACTATTTTAATATAATTTCAATCAATTGAAATATAATTATAAAGTTGATTTGGATATAATTATAAATAAGGAATAAATTAAATGTTAAATTTATCTGTTATTAATTGAAATTGGTTAATATAGAATGAAATCAACATTTGGTAAGTAATGTATTAACCATTTTTTGTAAGCAATAAGTTAAAGAGGTGTATTATTAATGTATAACAATTGATTTATTGTCATCTTGATATCTAATCTATGTGAAATTAATTTTAAATCAATTGGAAATAATATAATTAAATATTGCAGTTAATATGGTAAGGGATGATAACTGTAGAATACGAATGTAATAAAATGTAAACTAACATTCATTATATTCATGCGGTATGGTTGATCTAATAATAAGAACGTAAATGTAAATAAACGAATTTATTTGAATTTAGATTATAATTAATGAATTTATTACAGTTGTAATTGAACGTTGTAATTGATGTAATATTTAAATATGGAATTAGACATGGAAATTTATATTAAGATTATTAATTTCTATGTAATCAAGAATGATAAATTTGTTAACTTTTAAATTTGAATTTAAAAGTTATTAAATCAATTCAATAATAACAATTTATTTAACTAACGTGAAAATTAGTCATTTTTACCACTGTCTCGGATTTTGACGAAACTGGTTTCATCGGATCCATAACAGTAAATTATTATAGGATTTCAAGGTTCGTAGCGATCAGACTTGTTGTTTGGCCATACGACCTTGAAACACGTAGAAATCGATTAATAAAAATTAAATGAATATAATTTGATTTTAAAAGCTAACTTCTAAATATGATGGAATTAGGGTTTGAAACTAGTTCCATTGAGTTTAAAAATATCGAAAACCTATATTTTGATATATGGGATAACCTACTTTCGCTTCGAAAATGGAACGGGCTTTTCGGGTCGTTGTTATCATTTCGATCCAATTGGATATGTCCATTCGTTCTTATCCATCTATCCATATAGACATACACACACACCCCTCTAAAACCCCAACTGTCTATTCCATATTTCTTTACGTATCTCTTTAATCATCTTCTGCTTCCTCCTTCTTCAATCAGAAACCCTAATTTCAATTCTAAAATCAACTTCAAATTCAAACTCTCTAAACCCTACCATCCTAGGGATTTCATTTCAACGGTGGATTGTCGAATTTACGACGATCGAATGTTGCTCCATGGTAGAGGGAGATTAGGCGAGTGTATCCATGGGTTTACTTCATGTCGATAGTGTCAGAAATCGACAGAATTGGCGTTTTAGAATGGTAGCGGCGGAGGCTGATGTGTGGAGGCTGGAGGGGCGGCTTGGCGTGACAGAGGTGACGGCGTCATCTAGTCATGGTGTAGGAGGTCGATGGTGACGCGACGGTAAGATATTGATAGTGGTTGTTTGGGTTTAGAATAAGGGTTCGTGTATGTGAGAAAAGATGCGGCTAGGGTTTGGAGTGGTAATAATAATTACGATTTTGCCCTTCTTTTAATTTTTAATTTAATTTAAATTTTGAATGTTCTAACATGCGTAACTTTTTCGTACGAGCTCGGATTTGGGCGGGGTTTCTTACATTGGGATCGTATCGGAATTCTCAACAATCTGAAACTAGTTTGGTTGGATTCTGAGACGGTTCAAATTTTGGGATTCAATTGGATTTTAAATTAGTAAACTAAAGTTGAGTGATTTTACCCACTTACAAATACTAAACTATCTTATGTTAGTTAAATTAAATTTATAATGTGATAAGAATATTATTAGTTGTTGTTTGGTAGTTTAATTTGACCTTTTAAATTTAATTTGAATTTATACTGAATCAAATTTACATTTAAATTACTATTGAATTTAAATTGCAAATTAAACAACTGATAATGATAACAAGTCATTTGTTACGATTTATTGGTTAATTTGGATGATGATTGTGATGGATGTTTACTTGTCGACATTTCAGATGATTGTATGTCTATATCCTTGTTAATTAGTACGGGTTGAAATGATACATACCCGAATGATCTTATAGATTAGGGAAAATCGTTATGGGTTGAAATGATAGACCAAAGCTATTTTATTGATTCGGGAATTGTTGATTCAGGATACTAGTTGAAATGATATATACCCAGGAAATTTAACCAACTGGGGTTGAAATGATACACACCCTATCACTTGACCATAGGGTAGAAAATTATGGACGAACACCGTTAGTCGGTTTTAAATTATTTTCTAAATGGTAAAGTATATTTGATTTATAAATTATAAATTTTGAATTCTATTGAATGATTTATTTAAAAAAATTATTTGGAAAATAATTTATTTTATATGTTTCAAAGCTTTAAATTATCATTAATATATGGTTTAAATGTAAATTTAAGATTTTAACTTATAATTTTATTTAGTTTTAAATATATAATTAAATAGTTGAAAATTTAATTAAAAAAATATTTGTTATAATTTTATAATATATATTTTAAATTTAATTCAATATAATAAATATAGTTTTACTTTAATATAATAAATGTAAACTGTTATAATATGTAACAACCCGGGATTTTGCATCAATTAATTATCGTCATCAAACGGTTAATGGTGATAGCTAATTACTGTTTGGAGTTTTTAAATCGAGTTGAAATTCTTTTAAAGAATTGTTAAAATATGTGGGCTTTAGAATCATCTTGACCCATGTTTTCCTTGGTACCGTGTTATCTAAAGTGAAAACCGTTCCTCCTTTATCATTTTCCATTCGTAACCCTAAAACATAAGAAAGAAAATAATGGCGGCTCGTTTCGTTCGTTCCTCTCTGATCAAAAATTAGGGTTTTGCTTCGCTCGATTCATCAATTCACAGCTTCCCCTCTTTGATCGAGTTCGAGGTTTGCTTTGCTTTGAGCTTGGTCGTGCGGCTATGGATCTGACATCTCTTGTGCTCTTCGGTGATTAGGTGAGTGATTTTTCACTCACATCGTAGTTCATCCTCAAAAATTATGCTTTGGCCATTTGATTTTTGTTTCGATGTTGAGGATTTTCTGACTTAGTTTGATTTTTATTTGGCTTCGGCCTTGACTTGAAACTTCTACATGTTGTTGCAACATCCACCGTGTTGTTCATTTTGAATTGATTTTATTTGAATGCTGTTGATTTCTTTTGCGACTTCAGTCATTTGACTTTGTGTATGCTATTGTCTGACTTGTTCATTTGCTCACGGTTTTGACTTGATTTGATATTGTCACTTGTAGTTACTGTAGTGTTGCAGTCATTAACTTGTACCACTTGCAATTTACTGGAGTTAGTGGTTCATCACTTTCGTATTGATATTGCTTTGCATTTGTTTTCCCTGTCCACTGCTTCACTTGAAGTCTGGTACTTCACCATTGACTGTTTCATTGTACAATTGGATTTTGAGTTCAATTCTTGAGTTCATTTGACTTGGTTTTTCACTGACCTGTACACATGTCATTGCTTGTAGCCAAGTCTGCATTGCTGTCGCATGAATTAAACTTGTTGTATATCATTATTTTGGAACAGCTACATTTGTCTTTGTTTGAGACTGAATGCACTTGATTCTGGTATGTGCACACTGCTCTTGTGCACTTGTGTTGTTTGGATTTGGTCATTGGTTCAAGTACTACGCGTACTTGTTTGTCTGGTCTCTTGTTGGTTTAATTTTTGTACTTATGGTTTCTTTGATGTTCTTTTAAAGCTTGCATCTTGTAACATGTTCATGTCAGTTTGGTTTGACCATGTTTCATTTGATATAGATATGTTGTTGAGACCTGATTGTTGTATGCCTCTGTTGTAGTTGTAAGTTGCATCCCTGGTGCACTTGTAGCTTTCACTCTGGCCTGGTGTTCATGAAGATCATTTCAGGTTATGTTCACTTGATGGTTGCTTGAGTTTATCTCACCCTTGAACACTGTATTTTTCTCTGTCCAGTTTCCTGTTGTTGGCATATTTTTTTATTAGTTCGTTTTGAAGCCTGGTTTACTGGAGATTCATTTGTTGACTGCTTGGTTGTATATGCAGTTTTTATTGTTGTGTCACTATGGTGCACTGTGCCTTGAGTGTGCTTGCAACTGAGTTTTTGTTGCTGTCTTGCCTTTGTGACCTTGTGGTGGCTGCAGTTCTTGTTGCAGTTTTGCCCTTCTATTCTTGTGGTGGCTGTAGTTTAGATTAGGTTATGCATTGCACTGACCATTGTATTCATTTGTATTTTTGATTCACTGAGCTTTTTTGTAATTCATCACTATAGTGGCGAGGCAGTACACGCGTGTGTGTACTGCAGCCAAACAGAAGTGACGTTTTAATTGATATTTCAATTGTTTGAACTGTTTCATTTATTCAATTCAATATGTTTTGAATTCTATTTTTATTTGGTTTGATTGATCATTTTGTTGTTGTCTAATGATCTATTTCATAATTAGATTATGAGTTTCTATTTATTTATTTAATAATTAGATTTTTGTCGTTAATTACCGTTTAGGCAATCCTGTTGTATCGTAAATTATCTTCGTTGATAATCTTTTTCATTTATATTCTTTGATAATTTGAATTTGCTGATTTGTTGTTTAACACTGTTACGTGTTATATTTACCGTTATCCGATTTCCTTTTTAAAGGATTGGATAGACGAGATTTACTTTGACTATCGTCTATTTGTTATTTAATTATTATTGCTTCTGTGCATTAATAATTGAGTTTGAATTAGACTGACCCTTGTATTATTTTCTTTTGAATTTAATACTCGGGTCAGACCGAGTTATTACAGGTTGTTTATATCTTGCTTTGGGTTGCTGCTTGAGCTATGAAGTCCCTTTATATCATTTGGAGTAGTCGTTGTTATAGTATAGGATGTTATGTATTCATGTATATTATTCACGATAATGTACTTGTATATGTAACTTCCAGTGTCGACAGTTGTAGTTGTATCATATGTATTGTATCACGTGTATTGTAACCGACTTCAGTTTTATATATATATATATATATGAGATTTGATATTATCTGTGTTCCGCATTTAGTTTATCTGTGTTATTATTATATATGTTGTCCTAAACTATTATGAACCATCGTAGTTCGTTTTATACTGGAATTGAATATGTCGATGGGAGTAAATGAACAGAGTTGAAAATATATACCACACCTATTGAGATAATCAATACTAGTGTAAGGCCTAACTACGGATGGCCACTCCTATCCAGCCTTATTCTTCGTAATGACAGACAGTATTTCTTTTAATACTCTTTGTTATTGTGAGCATAGAGGTGGGGCGTCACAGTTGGTATCAGAGCGAGGGGTTTATAGACATAATATAAAACATAACGTAGATGGAACATGTGTTACAACTATTTGTTGATGTTTTTAGTTGTGCTTTGAGTCAAAACTAAATTTTTGAAATTATGATGAATTTTTTTAATATTCTTATTTAAAAATAAAAGTGAAATTGTGTTTTGATGATTGAGTAATTTGTGTTCTGTTCATCAGAGTGCGCAGCGGAAACAGTGAGATTGTCTTCGCTGAACACAGCTGATAACCTTTTTGATTTAAAAATCAAAAATATGATAGTGAAATAAATTTCATTATGTTGTTACATTGATGTGTTAATTTCGTTTTCTTTGAAAATTTCGAATCCTATTTGAGGATCCGAAGGGATTGCAGTTATGTGATTTTGTTGAGATTTTTGTTGTTTTAAATTATCTTCGTTGAAGATATATTCGATTTCTTTGTTCATTTTGTAGTAAACGTGCAAATTTGAGTTGCACGTTACTGCATTAATTCTACGTTGAACCAGTTTTGGTTTTAAACGTATTTTGTTCCCGTTATTTTATAACGGGATTTTTACATCGGTGCTAAATCTTTGAAGCACGGTATTTTGTTGACATTTTAATGAATGAAAATTCACTGGTATTATATTTTGATGTGAATTATTTTGATGAGATTTTGACGTATAAAAATTTCTATCGCTTTGACTTTAATAACCGTCTAATTTCAAAGTGGATTTTCAAGCGGTTATCCCGCAATGCTGATTTTGAGATCCGTTTTTATGGTGTTTTGAGAAGTGCAATTCCCTTATCTAAATTGCTACAGATGTTGCCGTTTTAATCACGTATTTTAAAAATCATTTTAAAATAAAATTGTTTTCCAAATTTTTTACAGTTTGTGCTTTCAAAAGAATGAGGAAGCGATTTAAACGCTTCAGCAAAATTGAGGACTATAAACCCTCACTTTTACTGATTCATTTATTTCGGACTTGTCCATTTGAGAACGTAAAATGTTATTAATTTAAAATACAAGATTTTGCACTTTCAAGGAAACGATGAAGAGAATTTAACGATTTAGTAAAACTCGTGGTATGGGACATGTGTGTTTGCTATTTTGGTTAATTCCGGACTCGTTAATTGAAACATTTGTTCTTTGATGATTTTGTGTGCTTTCGAGCTACTAGGTTTGTAACGACCCGTAATTTCGCTACTTCGAAAATGAGAGATTTCGTTTGTTTTAAATTTAAAAAGGTTTAAAAGTTGAATAAACAAGTTATATATAATACATAATAATAGAGAAATTATTTATTCTTGTAGTTGATAATGTAAATTTGGATTTTACAACAAACCAACAAACGTTAAGTTTTGTTAAAAATAAAATAAATGCTTAAATAAATAGGTTTAAATGTTTATTTAAAAAGATAAATCTTATTGAAAACATCTAATAAAGATAATAAAAGTATATTAAAATATTTATAAGTATGTTAATAATCGTTTTACAAAAATAACGAAATTTTGTCGCATTTTGTCAGTTTTATATACATCGTAAAATAGAGATTTTGATATTATTTAAATATGATTTTTAATACATAAAGAGACATGTTTTAATTTATTTAAAGAAGTAAAAAGTTTATTTTTAAATTTGGTTTACATAAATAAATAGTTTAACTAAAACGTCAAAACATGACCGTAAAACATTTTGTCGAAAAACGACGTTTTGTCGATTAAAAGTTGTCACAACGTCGCCGCACCTTTATTTTCTTATATAGGAACATATATTCAAATAGTGTAAGTATTAATTAATTCACTAATCAAGTTTACTTTTACTAAACAAGGTAGAAACTTCTAGAAAACAATTAAGAAAAGGTAAGCACAAAAAGACAAAATGTCATTTCAAAGCAAAAAGTAAAACATCAAATTAAAGAAACCTAATTATTACTTACTTTACTTAATATCTAAGTGAAAATGACATAAAGTAATGATTTGTAATGTGATGTTAAGTGTTGAAAAAAATAAGATTACTTTATAAGTAAGTAAGGTTATTTTGGTAATTTGGTAAAGGGATATTTTGGTAATTTACCACTTCATTTTTTTTCTATAAATACCTACCACTTCTTTCACAAATTTCACACTATTTCATTCTTCTTCTTCTTCTTCTTTCTTTTCTAATGCTTTTCTCTACCTCTTTAATGGCTTCTTCTTCTCTTCCATAATGCTTACTAAATTTTTCAAAACCATATCAAATCAACTCCAAACACCACCAAACTTTGCCAAAGACCTCTGAATACCATTTAAACATGGTTTAGCATCTAAGAAGAGAAGAAATGATGGAGGAAGGCAAGGAATAAGGCATGGCCGAACCTATGAGGAAGAGGAGGAAGTTGTGAAGCTTCGGAGCAAGAAAAAGAGAAGGACGTGCTCAAAAGGAAAGTCTACGAAAAAGATTTGGTGAAGATAATAGGATTTAAGAGAAGTGTTGTTGCATATGAATGTTGGTAGGAACAATTGGTTAAGTTAAAAGGTGAGTACTCTTACTTACTAATAAATCCATAAGTTATTTCAAGTAAAATGATTTAAAAAGTTTAAATATGTTAAAAGCGCGTTTGATAACTTGGTTGCAAATTAGTTGATTATGTGATTGATTATATGGATGATAACTTGGTTTGGCAAATGATAAGAGAAATGGTTAGTAAGTATAGTTAATTAAATGAGAATTAAATTCATATAAATGTGTATATGAAAGTTATTTAGCCTCTTAATGATTTTAAATGAGTTTAAAATGATTTAGAAATGTTTAATAAACATTTAAAAGTGTTTCCAAGAAGTTTGAAAAGAAATTGAAAAACAAGTCAAAACTATGCGCGTCGCGTAACGGTAGTTCGCGATTTCGCGCCATAAATGTTAAATGTGTGTACAAAGTGAAATATAGCTCGGAATTCTTCGAGATAAGAATTTTCCGATCTATTATATACATAGCTTTTCAACAAAGAAAGAAAATCATGATTTCATCAAGTAGATTTTGAAATATGTCCAAAATAATTTTCCAAAAACATCGCGATTTTGCAGTTCGGAATCCAAAACAGGATTTCTTTATAAATGATATTTTTAAAGGATTAAAAATATGGAATAAATTTGATAAATCTATTTAAATGATTTAAAAGAGATTTGGATTGGAAAATATGATTTTTCAAATATTTAAATGTTTTTTAAATCAAATAAGCTTATATAGCACTTTCTACAGCACTTTTATGCTGCGAATTCTGTAACTTTTGAAATATGAGTTTAAATGTAACGACGTTTCTCAGAATCAATTGTGAATGTTTTAAAAAGGATATTAAGCATTTTGAAAGATAATTTGGAATATTTATAAACAATTCCAAAATAAAGTTGAAAATGTAAGTATGTGGAAACGACTAGTACATTTGTCCCACCTGTCATCTGGGAAGATAAAATAAGGTTTTTAACTAAGGTTAGAGATGGAGCAACTAGTGTCCTGAACTTATCTGGCCTATGTTTTCTCTTCTTAGGCGAGGGGTGGAACATGTCGAAAGGAAATCCTGGATGCTCTAAAAGATCATATTTAAGTTTTTTCAAGTTAAAAGACAAAGATATTCATGATGTAGGATTACTTGCCATTAGTCCCTGGAGGTGAAAATTTCCATTAGTCCCTGGAAGTGAAACTTGCCATTAGTCCCTAGAGGTGAAACTTTCCGTTAGTCCCTGGAGGTGAAATTTACCATATTTAAAGTGGCAGTAGTACTATGTTATGAAAATTTTTGGTTGGCAAGAATATGATTTGAAGTTAAGGAAAAAAATCTTTGATTAAGATCTAATGAATGAATTTGGAATATTTTCCCTAAGTTTAAAAGTTATAACTTGAATACAAGAAAATCTTTGATTAAGATTTAATGAATGATTTGGGAATATTTTCCCTAAGTTTAAAAGTTATAACTTGAATGTAAGATAACTTTGATTAAGATTTAATGAATGATTTGGAAAGGTTTTCCTAAGTAAATGAGAAAATGATTTGGAATTATTACAGGATTTAAGGAAGGATTAAATAAACCAAATTATTTGATAAGTGAGGCTTAATGATTCTATATACATTTGAAAAGAAAATGGAATAACTTGAAAAGATTATGTCTAAGAAAGATATTTGATTTAAAAGATGAAGCGATTGATTGATGATTGATATCCACATATGAACTTAACATCTTTATAAAGCGATGATTGGTTTCGAAGGAAACGGAGTCGGATTTGGATGATTCCTATCCGAAAACCACTTCGAACCAACGTATACGTTCGAAAGTAAAGATATGTGGAAGATGGTGATTGTTGAAGACCGTGGATCTTCATAGCGTGAAGACTTCTTGTTGAACATGCTCTGGTTGGCCACCATTATAGAGTTATTTATAGCAGTGGTCTCCTCGTGATGGAGATTTTTCGGATTGCAAGGGCTTCTCGCCTACTAATGGCCGAGGAAAGTGCCTTCGGTTTCATTCAGTCCCAGAACGAACTTGTATGGACGTTTGTCTGGCATTGTATTCTAAATCACATTTGAGTGGTTTCTATAAACATATATCAGTTGGTGGCGGAGAAGGCAACTTCTCTTAGCTTAACACCCATTCCCGAGGCATAAAAGCTCAGGAAGTTATACTTTTCTAGAAATCAGTCGTGTGACGTGGAATGACAATGTGGCATTCAAAGTGGAACCGGTTAAGATCAAAGCGTGGTTTTGTATGAAAAACGTGCTTTGAAGAAATTGATCGTAGCTTCGCGAGAGTCACATCCCGGTTATGATGGGATTCTACGTGGTCAGATGTATGCTTGCATTTCGGATAGTAGTGATTTGGGTTATCAGATGTTCTGAGCCCTAGGTACTAGATACATCTATGCCTCAAGGCATTTATTGCCCCATGTGGATAGAGTGGTTAGCATGAGAAAAGCAGGGAAATACCGGTTATCATTTGTAGTGTAGCAAGTATAGTTCCAAGTGACTATTTTGAGAAAAGCGTTTAAGGCACCGTGGGAACTATGTTTGTTATGCGTGGATCGGAGAAAAGATCACTAGTTTCCTATCATGCTGGAAATCCAATCCCAATACGAGATTTACGGTTTTGGTTGTATTCCCAAAATAGCTGTAATGACATGCAAACATTTCAGCTACCCCTTTTTGTATTATATATTCCGTTCGGTATATTCTGTTGACCCAGTCCGGATATATTCCTTTGGACTTAGTCCAGATATTGATATCTTATTTGAATAAGTTTATTTGAAAAGTGTTTTCAAAAGAATGTCATTAAAAATAATATCAAATGTATTTTTGGTATGAAGTGTTTTGGTTATCATAAGGTAAAAACTCGTCTGTGTTTATGTGTGGGCGTGGTCTTATGAGATACCCTTCTTTTCAAAGGTTTTGATAACATGGTCATTTTAAAGTTCAAGTATCTCACGCTGGTTCATCAAGCCTGATCCGGGTATTTTTAATACTCGGGTCAGATCCGAGTAGTATCAGGTTTAGTTGAAGACGGTTGGAGTTTTTCAGAGGAGAGCTGGAGATCTTTATCATCGTATGGACGTATTCTATTATCCGCTGTGGTTTGTTAGTTTTGTTTGTTGTTTGTCAGCATATGTAAGGGCAGGTGTTATAACTGCCCAGGCTGAATTTAGGTTAGACTCTGATATTGTATTTAAAATTTTCCGCTGTAAAGATTATTATTGAAATAATATATGTTATTCCATTCGTGTGAGATTCTGTTCTGTCTTTATTTTCTTTTTCTACCCTTAATGATCTGCTTATTCGTGCAATTTGAGTTGGACATGTGTGGTTTATTGTCGATTCAAAGGGTACGGAAAACTGGGTTGTTACATTTGGTATCAGAGCTGATGGTTAAGCGAGAACCTTGGCTTTGGTTGGGTAAAGACTCATCAGAGATAGGGTTAGTAATACCCTAGGATGAGTAACTCATTTGACATGGGGTTAGTAACACCCTAGAATGAGTTTGGGTGTATTATATATGAGCGCGTATTTGTTAGTGACTAATAAAAATGTTTGGTGTTGATTTAACTATCGAGTGATTTATGGATTCTGATCGATGCGCCTGATCACCGTTATCGATCAGCGTTCCTAAACACTTGAACCAGACGAACCAACACTACTAATTTTGAAAAAATTGGTAAACGAAATAATTTTACCTAGGATTATATTTTGAATATAAAGTATATATTTTGAAAAGTTGTATAGATAGGATTTGGGATTAGTGAAATTTAAATATGAACATCTTATGATTAGAATTTCACAGTTTGACTATAAGATGTTTCATAAAGATAATCGCTAAGTAAGAAATATGATAAGGAAATTAAAGTCTTTAATACTTATTCCAAAATAATAAATTAAGAAATGATAATGTTAAGTTACTATCATAAAGTGATCAATTGTTTGATTTAAAAGTTTAAGTACAAATACCTTGTGAATTAAGTTTCACGATTTGACTATAAGGTGTTTGATAATAAAATTTGTTTAAGGAATGAACACATAAGATAAAAATGTATTTAAATGATTTTGTAAAACAATAAATATAAAATAAATGATAATTTAAATTCTAGTAAAAGAATTGTGGAAATTTAAATGAAGTTAATTAATATAAGATAAAATGAATTTATAAGATAGGTTTTACAAAATAATCTCTAAAGGATTTTGAAAATGGTACTATTTCAAATATAAAAAGGCATTTTATGATAACTAATTCGACGGGCTCAAAAATAAAGTAAAAATGGGCAAGTGATGTGTTCGGATGGTAAGCACTTCTCTTAAGTATTACCCTTCTTGTTAAGAGGATATATGATACTATTGGTAGTACTCAGTTTCTTGGATTATTTTGGAGTTACTCGATCTATGTAATTTTATTAAGGAAATGATGTGAATCATTGATTAATAATCTTTATACAAGTGTTTAAACTAAAGATAAATTTGGAATCGCTAATTGATAAGATATAGAGGGATTCTCGACGATTTTGGACAGTCAAAAATTTCTGAATCATACCTAACTCGGAGCTAAGGAATTTATGAAAACAAAAAGATTGTGAAATATTCTAAGTAAATGAAATTGGATAAGTATAATTTATAAATGTGACTATAAACAAAAAAAGAGGAAATTATAACCTAGAAGATGTTTTATTAATGAATTCTAGCATTAATTAAGAATTGGACTTAAGTCTTTAAAATGTGATTGATTTACATAAGTTATAAGATGTAATCAACTTAAGCGATAGTTTTACGAAATGATTCTTAGATAATATTAGTGTTAAAGGAAATATACCGAGTTAAAAGATTGTAGGAATTTTTTTTAAAGATAAATAATCATTTGAGTGAAAAAATGGTTTCTTTAGAATATTTTCCTTTATTAAAAATATTTGAAAATAAATAATAAAAGGGGATTATATAAATAAGCACCTTTATAAAGTGTTTGACTTAAGATAAAGTTTTTATGAAAGTTTTTGAAAATCAATAAATACATATGGTATATGTAAATCATTTCATCACATAAATTTTGATCTAAGATTCGAGTTCGGAACTTAAGACAAAAATATCATTTCAAAGCAAAAGGTAAAACATCAAATCAAAGAAACATAATTATTACTTACTTTACTTAATATGTAAGTGAAAATAACATAAACTAATGATTTGAAATGTGATGTTTAGTGTTGAAAAAAAATAAGACTACTTTATAAGTAAGTAAGGTTACTTTGGTAATTTGATAAAGGGATATTTTGGTAATTTACCACTTCATTTCTTTTTCTATAAGTACCTACCACTTCTTTCACAAATTTCACACTATTTCATTCTTCTTCTTCTTCCTTTTCCAAAGCTTTTCTCTACCTCTTTAATGGCTTATTCTTCTCTTCCAAAATGCTTACTAAATTTTTCAAAACCATATCAAATCAACTCCAAAAAACATCAAACTTTGCCAAAGACCTTAGAATACCATTTAAACATGGTTTAGCATCTAAGAAGTGAAGAAATGATGGAGGGAGGCAAGGAATAAGGCATGGGCGAACCTATGAGGAAGAGGAGCAAGTTGTGAAGCTTCGGAGCGAGAAAAAGAGAAGGAAGTGCTCAAAAGGAAAAATCTACGTAAAAGATTTGGTGAAGATAATAGGATTTAAGAGAAGTGTTGTTGCATATGAATGTTGGTAGGAAGAATTGGTAAGTTAAAAGGTGGGTACTCTTATTTACTAATAATTCCATAAGTTATTTCAAGTAAAATGATTTGAAAAGTTTGAATATGTTAAATGAGTGTTTGATAACTTGGTTGCAAATTAGTTGATTATGTGATTGATTATATGGATGATAACTGGTTTGGCAAATGATAAGAGAAATGTTTAGTAAGTATAGTTAATTAAATGAGAATTAAATTCATATAAATGTGTATATGAAAGTTATTTAACCTATTAATGATTTTAAATGAGTTTAAAATGATTTAAAAATGTTTAATAAACATTTAAAAGTGTTTCCAAGAAGTTTGAAAAGAAATTGAAAAACAAGTCAAAACTATGCGCGTCGCGTAACGGTAGTTCGTGATTTCGCGCCATAATTGTTAAATGTGTGTACAAAGTGAAATATAGCTTGGAATTCTTCGAGATAAGAATTTTCCAGTCTATTATATCCATAGTTTTTCAACAAAGAAAGAAAATCAAGATTTCATCAAGTAGATTTTGAAATATGTCCAAAACAGTTTTCTAAAAATATCGCGGTTTTGCAGTTCGGAAACCTAAACAGGATTTCTTTATAAATGATATTTTTAAAGGATTAAAAATATGGAATAAATTTGATAGAAATGATTTAAAAGAGATTTGGATTGGAAAATATTAATTTTCAAATATTTAAAAATTGGTTAAATCAAATAAGCTTATATAGCACTTTCTACGGCACTTTTATGCTGCGAATTCTAAACTTTTGGAACATGAGTTTAAACGTAACGACGTTTCCCAGAATCAATTGTGAATGTTTTAAAAAGGGTAATTAAGCATTTTGAAAGATAATTTGGAATATTTATAAGAAATTCCAAAATAAAGTTGAAAATCTGAGTATGTGGAAACGACTAGTACATTTGTCCCACCTGTGAGATCCGAGAAGATAAAACAATGTGTTTAACTAAGGTTAGGGATGGAGCAACCAGTGCTCTGAACTTACCTGGCCTATGTTTTCTCTTCTTAGGCGAGGGGTGGAATAGATCGAAAGGAAAGCCCGGATGTTCTAAAAGATCATATTTAGGTTTTTTCAAGTTAAAAGACAAAGATATTCATGATGTAGGATTACTTGTCATTAGTCCCTGGAGGTGAAAATTGCCATTAGTCCCTAGAGGTGAAACTTGCCATTAGTCCCTAGAGGTGAAACTTGCCATTAGTCCCGGAGGTGAAATTTACCATATTTAAAGTGGCAGTAGTACTATGTTATGAACATTTTTGATTGGCAAGAATATGATTTGAAGTTAAGGAAAAAATCTTTGATTAAGATTTAAAGAATGAATTGGGAATATTTTCCCTAAGTTTAAAAGTTATAACTTGAATAAAAGAAAATTTTTGATTAATATTTAATGAATGATTTGGGAATATTTTCCCTAAGTTTAAAAGTTATAACTTGAATATAAGATATCTTTGATTAAGATTTAATGAATGATTTGGAAAGGTTTTCCTAAGTAAATGAGAAAATGATTTGGAATTATTACAGGATTTAAGGAAGGTTTAAATAAACCAAATGATTTGATAAATGAGGCTTAATGATTCATATACATTTGAAAAGAAAATGGAATAACTTGAAAAGATTATGTCTAAGAAAGATATTTGATTTAAAAGATGAAGCAATTGATTGATGATTGATATCCACATATGAACTTAACATCTTTATAAAGCGATGATTGGTTTCGAAGGAAACGGAGTCGGATTTGGATTATTCCTATCCGAAAACCACTTCGAGCCAACGTATACGTTCGAAAGTAAAGATATGTGGAAGATGGTGATTGTTGAAGACCGTGGATCTTCATAGCGTGAAGACTTCTTGTTGAACATGCTCTGGTTGGCCACCATTATAGAGTTATTTATAGCAGTGGTCTCCTCGTGATGGAGATTTTTCGGATTGCAAGGGCTTCTCGCCTAATAATGGCCGAGGAAAGTGCCTTCGGTTTCATTCAGTCCCAGAACGAACTTGTATGGACATTTGTCTGGCATTGTATTCTAAATCACATTTGAGTGGTTTCTATAAACGTATATCAGTTGGTGGCGGAGAAGGCAACTTCTCTTAGCTTAACACCCTTTCCCGAGACATAAAAGCTCAGGAAGTTATACTTTTCTAGAAATCAGTCGTGTGACGTGGAATGACAATGTGGCATTCAAAGTGGAACCTGTTATGATCAAAGCGTGGTTTTGTATGAAAAATGTGGCTTTAAAAAAATTGATCGTAGCTTCGCGAGCCTCACACCCCGGTGATGATGGGATTCTACGTGGTCAGATGTATGCTCGCATTTTGGATAGTAGTGATTTGGGTTATCAGATGTTCTGAGCCCATGGTACTAGATACGTCTGGGCCTCAAGGCATTTATTGCCCTATGTGGATAAAGTGGTTAGCTTGAGAAAAGTAGGAAACTACCGGTTATCATTTGTAGTGTAGCAAGTATAGTTCCAAGTGACTAGTTTGAGAAAAGCGATTAATGCACCGTGGGAACTATGTTTGTTGTGCGTAGATCGGAGAAAAGATCACTATTTTCCTATCATGTTGGAAATCCAATTCCAATACGAGATTTACGGTTTTGATTGTATTCCCAAAATAGCTGTAATGACTTGCAAACATTTCAGCTACCACTTTTGGTATTATATATTACGTTCGGTATATTCCGTTGACCCAGTCCGGATATATTCCGTTAGACTTAGTCCAGATATTGATATCTTATTTGAATAAGTTTATTTGAAAAGTGTTTTCAAAAGAATGTCATTAGAAATAATATCAAGTGTATTTTTGGTATGAAGTGTTTTGGTTATCATAAGGTAAAAACCCTTCTGTGTTTATGTGTGGGCGTGGTCTTATGAGATACCCTTCTTTTCAAAGGTTTTGATAACATAGTCATTTTAAAGTTCGAGTATCTCACGCTGGTTTATCAAGTCTAATCCGGGTATTTTTAATACTCAGGTCAAATTCGAGTAGTTACAGGTTTAGTTGAAGACGTTTGGAGTTTCTAGAGGAGATCTAGAGATCTTCATCATCGTATGGACGTATTCTATTATCCGCTGTGGTTTGTTAGTTTTGTTTGTTGTTTGTCAGCATATGTAAGGGCAGGTGTTATAATTGTCCAGGCTGAATTTAGGTTAGACTCTGATATTGTATTTAAAATTTTCCGCTGTAAAGATTATTATTGAAATAATATACGTTATTCCATTCGTGTGAGATTCTATTCTGTCTTTATTTTCTTTTCTACCCTTAATGATCCGCTTATTCGTGCAATTTGAGTTGGACATGTGTGGTTTATTATCGATTCAAAGGGTACGGAAAAACGGGTTGTTACAAGGTTGGACCTTCGGGTCATTTGTTGGGCTTTCGGGCCACTCTGCTGGACCTTTGGGTCATTTGTTGGGTTTTTAGGCCACTCTGCAGACCTTCGGGTCAAATACCAGTACTAGAACTTCAGGTCACTCTGCGGACCTTCGGGTCATCTAATGGGCGCCAAAATTTATAGTTCTTGGTAGGCTTCGGCCATCTGAGATGCACATGCGGCGTAGTTAAAACTCGCCGTCTGATGGGATCGATCCTACCTTTTATGTTGATTTTCTAGAGTATCTTAATTGATTTCTAGATATTTGTTGTTTCTAATTATCGTATCGATAATTAGATATTTGCTGTTATGAGATTTAATTATCGTATCGGTAATTAGATATTTGCTGTTATGAGATTTAATTATCGTATCGATAATTAGATATTTGCTGTTATGAGATTTAATTATCGTATCGATAATTATATATTTGCTGTTATGAGATTTAATTATCTTATCGATAATTAGATATTTGCTGTTATGAGATTTAATTATCGTTTCGATAATTAGATATTTTCTGTTATGAGTTCTGATTATCGTTTGATAATTAGATATTTGTTGATTCTGATTATCGTCTTTGATAATTAGATATTTGTTGATTTGAGATTTCTAATTATCGTTTGTGATAATTAAATATTTGTTGATTTGAGATTTCTGATTATCGTTTTTGATAATTAGATATTTGTTGATTTGAGATTTCTGATTATCGTTTTTGATAATTAGATCTTTGTTGATTTGAGATTTCTGATTACCCATTTTGATAATTAGATATTTGTTGATTTGAGATTTCTGATTATCGTTTGTGATAATTAGATATTTATTGATTTGAGATTTTTGATTTTCGTTTGTGATAATTAGATATTTGTTGATTTGAGATTTTTTATTTTCGTTTGTGATAATTAGATATTTGTTGATTTGAGATTTCTGATTATCGTTTTGATAATTATATATTTGTTGATTTGAGATTTCTGATTATCGTTTTTGATAATTGGATATTTGTTGATTATGAGTATTGTTTTTGATAATTAGATATTTGTTGATTTAAGATTTCTGATTATCGTTTTTGATAATTAGATATTTTTTGATTTGAGATTTCTGATTATCGTTTGTTATAATTAGATATTTGATGATTTGAGATTTCTGATTATCGTTTTGATAATTAGATATTTGTTAATTTGAGATTTCTGATTATCTTTTTTATAATTGGATAATTGTGTTTTCTGATTATCTACTTGATCATTAGATTTTTGTTGAGAATTTGTAAATTTCTTTTATGGAATTAAAAGATTTCTTTCGCGTTTGTGTTCTTGACCTTTATTTTTCTAGCTTAACCAGTTTATGTTAGAAAAATAATTGTTATCGACGCCTTTAATTATGAAAATTATGGGGACGCAATTTTTATAAGAAGGGGAGTCTGTAGCAACCCGGGATTTTGCATCAATTAATTATCGTCATTAAACGATTAATGGTGATAGCTAATTACTGTTTGGAGTTTTTAAATCGAGTTGAAATTCTTTTAAAGAATTGTTAAAATTATGTGGGCTTTAGAATCATCTTGACGCATGTTTTCCTTGGTACCGTGTTATCTAAAGTGAAAACCGTTCCTCCTTTATCATTTTCCATTTTTAACCCTAAAACATAAGAAAGAAAATAATGGCGGCTTGTTTCGTTCGTTCCTCTCTGATCAGAAATTAGGGTTTTACTTCGCTCGATTCATCGATTCACGGCTTCCACTCTTTGATCCAGTTCGAGGTTTGCTTTGCTATGAGCTTGGTCATGCGGCTATGGATCTGGCATCTCTTGTGCTCTTCGGTGATTAGGTGAGTGATTTTTCACTCACATCGTAGTTCATCCTCAAAAATTGTGCTTCGGCCATTTAATTTTTGTTTCGATGTTCAGGATTTTCTGACTCGGTTTGATTTTTATTTGGCTTCGGCCTTGAAAAATTCTACATGTTGTTGCAACATCCACCGTGTTGTTCATTTTGAATTGATTTTATCTGAATGCTGTTGATTTCTTTTGTGACTTCAGTCATCTGACTTTGTGTATGCTATTCTCTGACTTGTTCATTTGCTCACGGTTTTGACTCGATTTGATATTGTCACTTGTAGTTGTTGTAGTGTTGCAGTCATTAACTTGTACAACTTGTAGTTTACAGGAGTCAGTGGTTCATCACTATCGTATTGATATTGCTTTGCATTTGTTTTCCCTGTCCACTGCTTCACTAGAAGTCTGGTACTTCACCATTGACTGTTTCATTGGACAATTGGATTTTGAGTTCAATTCTTGAGTTCATTTGACTTGGTTTTTCACTGACCTTTACATATGTTGTTGCTTGTAGCCAAGTCTGCATTGCTGTCACATGAATTAAACTTGTTGTATATCATTATTTTGGAACAGCTACATTTGTCTTTGTTTGCGACTGAACGCACTTGATTCTGGTATGTGCACACTGCTCTAGTGCACTTGTGTTGTTTAGATTTGGTCATTGGTTCAAGTACTATGCATACTTGTTTGTCTGGTCTCTTGTTGGTTTAAGTTTTGTACTTATGGTTTCTCTGATGTGCTTTTAAATTTTGCATCTTGTAACTTGTTTGTCAGTTTGATTTGACCATGCTTCATTTGGTATAGATATGTTATTGAGACCTGATTCTTGTATGCCTCTGCTGTAGTTGTAAGTTGCATCCCTGGTGCACTTGTAGCTTTCACTCTGGCTTGGTGTTCATGAAGATCATTTTGGGTTATGTTCACTTGATGGTTGCTTGAGTTTATCTCACCCTTGAGCACTGTATTTTTCTCTATCCAGTTTCCTATTGTTGGCATTGATTTGTATTAGTTCGTTTTGAAGCCTGGTTTACTGGAGATTCATTTGTTGACTGATTGGTTGTACATGCAGTTTTTAGTGCTGTGTGACTATGGTGCACTGTGCCTTGAGTGTGCTTGCATTTGAGTTTTTTTTGCAGTCTTGCCCTTATGATCTTGTGGTGGCTGCAGTTCTTGTTGCAGTTTTGCCCTTGTATTCTTGTAGTGGCTGCAGTTTAGATTGGGTCGTGCATTGCACTGACCACTGTATTCATTTGCATTTTTGATTCACTGAGCTTTTGTGTAATTCATCACTGTAGTGGCGAGGCAGTACACGCGTTCATGTACTGCAGCCAAACAGAAGTGACGTTTTAATTGATATTTCAATTGTTTGAACTGTTTCGTTTATTCAATTCAATATGTTTTGAATTTTATTTTGATTTGGTTTGATTGATCATTTTGTTGTTGTCTAATTATCTATTTGATAATTAGATTATGAGTTTCTAATTATTTATTTAATAATTAGATTTTTGTCGTTAATTGCCGTTTAGGCAATCCTGTTGTTTCCTAAATTATCTTCATTGATAATCTTTTCATTTATCTTCTTTGATAATTTGAATTTGCTGATTTGTTGTGTAACACTGTTACGTGTTATATTTACCGTTATCCGATTTCCTTATTAAAGGATTGGATACACGAGATTTACTTTGACTGTCGTCTATTTGTTATTTAATTATTATTGCTTCTGTGCATTAATAACTGAGTTTGAATTAGACTGACCAGTGTATTATTTACTTTTCAATTTAATACTCAGGTCAGACCGATTTATTACAGGTTGTTGATATCTTGCTTGGGTTGCTGCTTGGGCTATGAAGTCTCTTTATATCATTTGGAGTAGTCGTTGTTATAGTATAGGATGTTATGTATTCATGTATATTATTCAGGATAATGTACTTGTAACATCCCGCCTTTTCGCACACTTTAAACCGACACACGTGCCAATTCAAAGCATACGCAAGGGCGGATTGTTATGGGGTAAATAAGAAAAATAGAGAAGAAATAAAAACAAAACAGAATCTCACAGCGGAAGGATAAATTATAATAATAAATATACAGTTCAAAACAGTTTACAAACACTTGATTTGCTTTATACAATAAATATCAGAGTTACACATACCAATACAATCAATGCAGCGGAACAGTATGAGTGTGGTGCAATACTATAGATAATAATAATACGACTCCTTCGTCTTCGTCCTTCAAAGCTAAAGTCTTCGATCCTGAAACGCTCGGACTGACCCGAGCGAAATTGGAAAAGACAAAAACGCTCGAGTCAGAACTAAAAGATTTTATGTGAGTAAAATTAACAGAAATAAATATGAGTACAGTAACTCAAGAGATGTTCGAGATTTACATCTCCTAAGGATCCGTTAAACTATTTACTATGTAGTATATTGCGCTATTATAATAGTGTCTATTTATAAAGTAAACTTACTTTTTAATAGCGTTAAGGGGTTACACATATAGCCCTTAACACAAATAATGCCAATAGTCTATACAGTACCGTAATACCTCCTGATCGGGAAGCTACCAGAGGATACTCCATAGGTACGACACAAAAAGAAACTCGTAGTAAAGGCTCGGTATGGTAGGTGACACGGCACAACTAGGCAATGCCAGGGTAGATATACCAATTGCTATCCAGGCTGGTGGAAACGCGTAGCCGCAGTTACCGCCCACCTCGGACTAACTCCCCAAAATCAAAATATAGAAGTGGCCACTGAATCAATCCAAAATCAAAGTATAATATCGAAGAGGAGGTTCCGATCAGAGGAATGACCTCATTGGCCCGAGAATCGCTCCTGTTTTAGCCACCTTATGCCAACTCACGGGAGTCGGGTCCACGTATTTACCTTACAGGAAACGTCGCACCACCTACTTCATTCTGGAATCTCCACCGCGTACACGGTTAGTCAAAGTGGTTTTCGGTATCGACAGAGAGTATGTCCATATCCGATCCCGGTCTCTTTGCCAACCCATCGTTATTATAACACCGCGGTCATTTAAAAATAGCTCATACTTTAAAACCAGAATAAACATTTCCATTTTAAAATTATGAATACGATATCATTTTAAAACCCAAAACAATATGATATCCTTTATCCCAAATATAAACCTTTTCAAAAATCCAAATGCTTCAAAATTTATAACGTCTGAAAGCCAAATATCCTTTCAAAGCATAATATTTCGAAATTCATAATTTAAAACCATAACTTTCAAAACTTGAATGGTTTGGATATTCAACGGTATATGAATTAAAAGGTTTAACTTAAATGTTACTTTGTAAAGAAAATAGTTCTCATGGCTTTACAAATACATTTCTTTATTAAAGTCTAAACCAAAATTTGTATTATCTCTCTCAAGTTCCAAAACCACTTCAATTTATATATATATACCTATATCCATTTGGAGTATTAATATTTCAAACTAAAGTTGGATTTTATTCTTTCAGCAAATCGAATGTTCTATTAATTAGTCTTGAATATTCACATAAAATCCATAAATAATAAGACTTCAATTTCTAGTAATAAAATATATATATTTTCCCAATTCAAATTATACAAGAATATTCATTTCAATTTATTTTGGGAAAAATCCAATTATAAATATCATATCTTAAAATTTCCAAACTTAACCTTTAAACATATGATATAAATTATTAAACTCAATTTTCTTAATTTTCTTCCATTTTTAATAAAGATTTTTATACACCTTTTAATTTCAAAATTTTCAACTTCATATGTATATATATATATATATATATATATATATATATATGGAAGAAAAACATTTATACAATATAAAATTTAAGATTATTATAAACCGTATTCCGTCCAAACCATAGAAATCACATTAAAATAGTTATATATATATACCGCGGTGCCTGTATATAATTTTCTATCCTATGGTCAAGTGATACGGATATTTATCATTTCAATCCGCAATTTAAAAGATATAAAATTTTGCGGTTATATATCATTTCAAACCACAATCCCGAATGAAATGAAGTATGCATGATAATTTGCAATTTTAATGATATACAATAAACATCCATTCATCAACATCACCCATCATCCAATCACACTCATCAAGCAATATCAATCAATAACAATTTATATTTGATAATATATAACAGGTAATAACTGGCAATTTTATTCAGATTAAATTTAACAACTATTAATCTAACAGTTTATTATTCAGTAATAATCTATATAACTGTTAACTAGCAGTTTATAGGCAAACAAATAAATTCTAACTATCAATTAATACGCAATAAATAAATTAAAATAACCGTTAAATTTAATCTATGCAATTCAACAAATATGAGTGAAATAAAATTCCAAATACTCATAAATAAATTTCTATTCATTTCTAAAATTAATTTAACAAACATAAAAGCTTCTAGTAATTGTGAGTGGGTTTAAACACTCACCTTTTGAATTTAAATCGAATTTAAATTCGATTTAAACCCAAAAATTCGCCCGTATCGGAATTCGTCCAAACCAGCGTCACCAAGTCTGGAATTAAATTACGATCCTAACAAAAAAAATCTCACGTCAAACGGAGTTCGTATGAGAACGTTATGTCAAAAATTGCGAATGAAAACATAAAATATAAAATACAAAATGGAACACATTACTACTTCCATTCAATTGCCACGTCACCAAAGCAAACGTGTGTAGCCACCCTCCCCAAATTCCTGTACGCGCAACCTCTCTTCTCGTACGCAATAACGCATGCAGCACTAGCACGGCCAACTCTGACCATCGACCACCGTGACCTCGCCAAAACTATCGCCGCCGCTAAGGATCGTCTCGGCCTCGACCTAGTGCTCGCGTCGACCCTAAGAATATTGCAGCCGCCACCTTACATTAGAAACCCTAGTCGAAATTTTCTCCACATCCGACCGTTGATTCGACCCAAAAACTATACTGATGCGAACCCCTCGGTTATCTCCACAATACCCAGAAACAGTTTTCCGATCGGGCGAGTTTTGTTGCGACGATGATGAGTGGCCGAAAATGGTTTGAATTTTACTGGACGAACGAACAACAGAATCGAGAAATGAATCACGGATCTGTGACGTATACATCGACAGCTACAACATATAATTTTTTGAGAATTTTCTGGAGAGTTTGAATTTTCACTTTGTTTTTGAACTGACTGGATCTAGGGTTAACCCCCATTGAAGAAGAAGAGAAGCTTGAAGAAAATACGCGCAGATAAATGTAATTAGGCGGAGGCTAGGGCTGAATAGCTGGGTTTATATAGAGGGTTAGAGGTAGCGTAGATAGACCGTAGAATGAACGTGCGGAACAAATTATGGCCCAAAAAGCCCGCTATGTCTCCGGAACGAAATTTCGTAAATCTATATATCCAAATAGGTAATTTAAAATATTCTGAACGCGATGGAAAAAGTTTCACGTCCAAATTTGATCGTATAAGAAGTTATGCTGAAAACAAAATTTCCAAATTGATTTCAAATTGATTTTATTAAAATTGATTTCAAGGCGTTTCACGCCCGTACGATCAAACGACAAGTCCGATCGATACGAAACTTGAAAACCTATAATATTTCACCGATACGGATCCGATGAAACTGGTTTCGTCGAAATCCGAGTCCGTGGCCAAAATGGCTATTTTTAATATTCATTAAATAAATTAAATAAATTATAAAAATCCAAATTTTATATTAAATTCTAAAATTGGCCAAATTTTATTTCTTATATGATTCGTAATCAATTGAAAAGATTTAACAGGCTTAGTTGTGAATTAAAAGTTGACAGTATATTAATTGCAATGTTAATTTCTACACTTTCTTATATTTAAGAATTTTATAAATTATATTCTCAAAACCCATACTTTAGATTTTTAATCTTTATATTCTCAACTTTCACCTAAAATAAAGATGCCATAAACCTTAGTTCCTGATTCACATCATTATTCTTTAAGTCTAATTTAAATCTCAATAACGTAGTATTTAACGTTAGAATCCATTTTATTATGCATAAATTCCTAATTTTACTGACCCAAATTTTCTTCTTTTCATTCCATATCAATTGTCAATCCTATAAGAAAAATTAACATTAGGTTCATACTTATTACAAATAACTCTAATTTCTTCCAAATAATAATTACATAACTATTAAATATTAAATCCATTTAATTGCAATAAATTCAATTGATTGCAATTAATTTCCAAATAAATTTGGATCTTTATTTGGTTATACAAAAAAAAAATCCGTTATCACTTACCTAACAAAGTTATTATTACTTAAGATCTCATTGCATCCACATTTTCACATTTTCATTTCCTGGTTTCTTTACTTTATTCTACATAAATTATTATAAATGGGATTTTCTTGGTTATATCTTATTTGTATTTAACATTACTCATTCGCCAATTCATTTCACTTTAACTGCGGTAAATTGGCGGATATATTGAATTTGATTCCCAAAATTTAAATTAACAAGCAACAAGAAAAGGTAACACACAATAGTCGTTACGCTAAATTCTAGTCACCTAAATAAGCTTTTATTACTTTACAAAATGAAATAACTTTTAAACTCATAAATGTAATACCAAAACCGTTATAAATCCAATAAATTTCCAAATCGAAGTTTGTACACATTTTACACAACTATTATGATTTCTCACAGAACGTTGAATTTATTAAATGACCATTTATTATAATTTAATTCCCTTAATTGAATCAAATGCTTACAATTTTTACATTCTTACCATTCCTTCCCATTATAAATTCATTAACGGATTTACAAATCTCTATCTTCCAAATATTAAATAACCAAACTGATTACAACCACTGTTCTTATCAAATTTTCATAAATTTGTTCAAATCTATACTCTTTTTCCATATAAATAAATTTTATGTTACTACTAGATTTTTTTTATCCACTACAGCCATTAAATTTTTACTATCTACACTTATTACATTTTTGTATTAATGAATCCCATTCAAGTTAATATTTATATTAATATTCACAAATTCAACATTTATATGTTTCTTAAAATTAACTTTCAACCAAATGTGCCAATTTACATTTCATTTCTATTCAATATATATTCATTTTATTCCGTTCATTCGGGTACTGCATTGAAATATTTTTATTCTCTAATACCAACGTTATTATCATTAAATTATGATTGGATTCCAAGTTTTTATTCATTACCTTGAACAATAACTTACATATATTGCAATTCAATTCAGTTACTATTTCATTAATACTATTTTAATCAACTAATTATGACTTATAACCACAACACAAATCTTCGTTATTCTACCTATTGCCATATAACATTTCAATTGTTAAATCTTTAATCCCAGTTACTATATCCAACTCCCACATTTATTATAAATTAGATTAAAAATTATATTAAGTTAATCCATTTAATATTATCAAATTTAACGGGTCGTTACAATCTCCCCCACTCAAAACTTTTCGTCCCCGAAAAGGAAAAAGAAGGGAGAAGGAAGAGTAAAACAGTACATCTTATTTCAACCATTAACTTATTGACAATATTACTAAATTAATTCCCTTATATAAAATATACCAGTTTTATAATCATTATATTCTTTTGTACTTAAATTATTAAAGTTGGAAAAATATTTTCACAAAATTCTAAGTCCAAAATTTACGGAAAATTTTGGCAGAGTCTCCTTTGTACGGAGAGACTCTAGAGAAAATATAATATCAAAATATACAAATATATTACATATATTATCAAAATATTATATCCCAACACGGGAAAATTACATAAAATAGCACTAAAACGTAATCCGGAAACGTACCTATTTGTCGGGCAATATACGCTTATTATTTTGGAACCAAAAGCAGTAGCAGTTGCTTCCATCACCTGTATTCACTTATATAATCTAAAAGGTTAAATATTTATATGAAAGTGAAATGTTTAGGTGGTTTCGACCATTAATCAACCAATCAAATGCAACAACCATAGATTTTTAACAAACAGCACACACCACAAACAAGCAACCATTAATCCATCAACTAATTTGTTGTTTGGGCTCAACCTTGAAATTTGTATGAAATGAAATTAACTATCAAGTGCATCCTTTACTCAACAGTCTTAGATGGAACAAGGATAGATTATTTATTCATCCAACAACTTCAAATTCCTTACCCAACAAACATAAATCAACAATAACAATTCAAACCAACAACCAAATTAACTTATTATACATTTATTTCATGCTTCAGTGGGTTGATTTTCTTTCTTTCATTCATGGAGGGATTTCTTTGTTTCTTACAATTTTATTTTCCATTTATTACAAAATTCATTATATTTGTATTCCAATTTATTGACTAAAGTATATATCATCTATTTATACTACTTACCTTTACTTATATAGTAAAATTTCCAATTTATCTTAAGCTTATACAATTAATTCTCATTGCAATAGCAAATTAATTGAATACCTTTATTACCTCAAGCTTCACTTGTAAGATTTCTCCTTTCATTTTCTTAATAACATTGCAACTTTTATTATATGGTAAGTTATGTATGTTTTAAGAATGTAAGTGAAAATTTACAAGTTTCTTCTCAATTCCATTTTATTAATTTTAAACTAGTAGCTTTCATACCGTACTGAAGTTTATAACCCTCCACATCAATCCTTATTTAATAAAGAATTTCATTTTATTTACTTAAGTTCATATCACCTATTTATATTACTTATCTTTAACTTGAGATTTCAATTATAACTTAAGTTTATACCAATAATTTCTCATTTATAACAACGATTTATTGAATACTTCACTATTTCCAAATTTTCTACTTGTATAATATTCTAATCCAATTTCTTAATTAACATTTCAACTTTTATATTTGGTAAGTTATTTATGTCAAAGAAAAATGCAATTAAACTTATACAAGCTTTATCTCATCTTTTTAATTAAATTTAATGTTAATCAATATTACTCTTTGTAACAATTTCAAATTTCTCTTTATAACTTTTCATTAATTCTCTTACCTACATTAGAGGTTTCAATTAATTACTTACCTTTTATTTCACTAAAATAATTTAAAACAATTAATTAATGGAAATTTAAGAATTAAATACCGGGTCAAACCTCAAAATTACTTTAAAAATAATAGATAATTAATTTCTTACAACATTTATATCTCTAATTATCTTTTAAAACAATTAAATTTTAAATAATTTCAAAACAAATCTGCAGTAGAATTTACTACAGTGGCCTTTCCCCTTCGAAACTCGAAAATGAAAGTCGATGATGCGGCCGCCATCACCGAAATTATTTTCTAGCGACAGAGAGGAAAGTACAAAATTTAAATTCTCCAAAATCTTCTTTAAAATAATTTTTCCGAATTATACTAAATATTTATATAAGAAAATACTTACAAACCAAATCCCTATATCCCATAAATCCATTGAAAACAGATTTTCAAAATCCCGGACTTAAGTTCTAAAATCTCCAATTTGATTTATTATAATTTAAACTTAGCTTCAATTGTTATAAATATTTTATTTCCTAACACCCAATCTATAGCAACCAAATATATATATATATATATATATATATATCTTTATAAAAATATTTTTATATATAGAAAATATAATAGGCAAAATTATTTCATTCACCTATATTAAAAACAAATATTATGTCGGTCTGTCCTATTAAGTGTTTAGAAATCCCTATCGATGTCATAGCGTCCCATGCATCAACCAGAATTTATAAATACAAAGCGGAACAGATTAACACAATATCAAAATCTTTATTAACACTAACAAATACGCTCTCTCATATATATACACTCAGCGACTCCCATAGGGTATTACTACCCTATTAACAAAGAGTCAAACCCCACAAAGCCAAGTTTATCGCTAAACCAAAGCTCTGATACCAACTGTAACATCCCGCCTTTTCGCACACTTTAAACCGACACACGTGCCAATTCAAAGCATACGCAAGGGCGGATTGTTATGGGGTAAATAAGAAAAACAGAGAAGAAATAAAAACAAAACAGAATCTCACAGCGGAAGGATAAATTATAATAATAAATATACAGTTCAAAACAGTTTACAAACACTTGATTTGCTTTATACAATAAATATCAGAGTTACACATACCAATACAATCAATGCAGTGGAACAGTATGAGTGTGGTGCAATACTATAGATAATAATAATACGACTCCTTCGTCTTCGTCCTTCAAAGCTAAAGTCTTCGATCCTGAAACGCTCGGACTGACCCGAGCGAAATTGGAAAAGACAAAAACGCTCGAGTCAGAACTAAAAGATCTTATGTGAGTTAAATTAACAGAAATAAATATGAGTACAGTAACTCAAGAGATGTTCGGGATTTACATCTCCTAAGGATCCGTTAAACTATTTACTATGTAGTATATTGCGCTATTATAATAGTGTCTATTTATAAAGTAAACTTACTTTTTAATAGCGTTAAGGGGTTACACATATAGCCCTTAACACAAATAATGCCAATAGTCTATACAGTACCGTAATACCTCCTGATCGGGAAGCTACCAAAGGATACTCCATAGGTACGACACAAATAGAAACTCGTAGTAAAGGCTCGGTATGGTAGGTGACACGGCACAACTAGGCAATGCCAGGGTAGATATACCAATTGCTATCCAGGCTGGTGGAAACGCGTAGCAGCAGTTACCGCCCACCTCGGACTAACTCCCCAAAATCAAAATATAGAAGTGGCCACTGAATCAATCCAAAATCAAAGTATAATATCGAAGAGGAGGGTCCGATCAGAGGAATGACCTCATTCGCCTGAGAATCGCTCCTGTTTTAGCCACCTTATGCCAACTCACGGGAGTCGGGTCCACGTATTTACCTTACAGGAAACGTCGCCACCACCTACTTCATTCTGGAATCTCCACCGCGTACACGGTTAGTCAAAGTGGTTTTCGGTATCGACAGAGAGTATGTCCATATCCGATCCCGGTCTCTTTGCCAACCCATCGTTATTATAACACCGCGGTCATTTAAAAATAGCTCATACTTTAAAACCAGAATAAACATTTCCATTTTAAAATTATGAATACGATATCATTTTAAAACCCAAAACAATATGATATCCTTTATCCCAAATATAAACCTTTTCAAAAATCCAAATGCTTCAAAATTTATAACGTCTGAAAGCCAAATATCCTTTCAAAGCATAATATTTCGAAATTCATAATTTAAAACCATAACTTTCAAAACTTGAATGGTTTGGATATTCAACGGTATATGAATTAAAAGGTTTAAATTAAATGTTACTTTGTAAAGAAAATAGTTCTCATGGCTTTACAAATACATTTCTTTATTAAAGTCTAAACCAAAATTTGTATTATCTCTCTCAAGTTCCAAAAACACTTCAATTTATATATATATATATATATACATATATCCATTTGGAGTATTAATATTTCAAACTAAAGTTGGATTTTATTCTTTCAGCAAATCGAATGTTCTATTAATTAGTCTTGAATATTCACATAAAATCCATAAATAATAAGACTTCAATTTCTAGTAATAAAATATATATATTTTCCCAATTCAAATTATACTAGAATATTCATTTCAATTTATTTTGGGAAAAATCCAATTATAAATATCATATCTTAAAATTTCCAAACTTAACCTTTAAACATATGATATAAATTATTAAACTCCATTTTCTTAATTTTCTTCCATTTTTAATAAAGATTTTTATACACCTTTTAATTTCAAAATTTTCAACTTCATATGTATATATATATATATGGAAGAAAAATATTTATACAATATAAAATTTAAGATTATTATAAACCGTATTCCATCCAAACTATAGAAATCACATTAAAATAGTTATATATATATACCGCGGTTCCCGTATATAATTTTCTATCCTATGGTCAAGTGATACGGATATTTATCATTTCAATCCGCAATTTAAAAGATATAAAATTTTGCGGTTATATATCATTTCAAACCACAATCCCGAATGAAATGAAGTATGCATGATAATTTGCAATTTTAATGATATACAATAAACATCCATTCATCAACATCACCCATCATCCAATCACACTCATCAAGCAATATCAATCAATAACAATTTATATTTGATAATATATAACAGGTAATAACTGGCAATTTTATTCAGATTAAATTTAACAACTATTAATCTAACAGTTTATTATTCAGTAATAATCTATATAACTGTTAACTAGCAGTTTATAGGCAAACAAATAAATTCTAACTATCAATTAATACGCAATAAATAAATTAAAATAACCGTTAAATTTAATCTATGCAATTCAACAAATATGAGTGAAATAAACATGCCAAATACTCATAAATAAATTTCTATTCATTTCTAAAATTAATTTAACAAACATAAAAGCTTCTAGTAGTTGTGAGTGGGTTTAAACACTCACCTTTTGAATTTAAATCGAATTTAAATTCGATTTAAACCCAAAAATTCGCCCGTCTCGGAATTCGTCCAAACCAGCGTCACCAAGTCTGGAATTAAATTACGATCCTAACAAAAAATAAATCTCGCGTCAAACGGAGTTCGTATGAGAACGTTATGTCGAAAATTGCGAATGAAAACATAAAATATAAAATACAAAATGGAACACATTACTACTTCCATTCAATTACCACGTCACCAAAGCAAACGTGTGTAGCCACCCTCCCCAAATTCCTGTACGCGCAACCTCTCTTCTCGTACGCAATAACGCATGCAGCACTAGCACGGCCAACTCTGACCATCGACCACCGTGACCTCGCCAAAACTATCGCCGCCGCTAAGGATCGTCTCGGCCTCGACCTAGTGCTCGCGTCGACCCTAAGAATATTGCAGCCGCCACCTTACATTAGAAACCCTAGTCAAAATTTTCTCCACATCCGACCGTTGATTCGACCCAAAAACTATACTGATGCGAACCCCTCGGTTATCTCCACAATACCCAGAAACAGTTTTCCGATCGGGCGAGTTTTGTTGCGACGATGATGAGTGGCCGAAAATGGTTTGAATTTTACTGGACGAACGAACAACTGAATCGAGAAACGAATCACGGATCTGTGACGTATACATCGACAGCTACAACATATATTTTTTTGAGAATTTTCTGGAGAGTTTGAATTTTCACTTTGTTTTTGAACTGACTGGATCTAGGGTTAACCCCCATTGAAGAAGAAGAGAAGCTTGAAGAAAATACGCGCAGATAATTTAATTAGGCGGAGGCTAGGGATGAATAGCTGGGTTTATATAGAGGGTTAGAGGTAGCGTAGATAGACCGTAGAATGAACGTGCGGAACAAACTATGGCCCAAAAAGCCCGCTATGTCTCCGGAACGAAATTTTGTAAATCTATATATCCAAATAGGTAATTTAAAATATTCTGAACGCGATGGAAAAAGTTTCACGTCCAAATTTGATCGTATGAAGAAGTTATGCTGAAAACAAAATTTCCAAATTGATTTCAAATTGATTTTATTAAAATTGATTTCAAGGCGTTTCACGCCCGTACGATCAAACGACAAGTCTGATCGATACGAAACTTGAAACCCTATAATATTTCACCGATACGGATCCGATGAAACTCGTTTCGTCGAAATCCGAGTCCGTGGCCAAAATGGCTATTTTTAATATTCATTAAATAAATGAAGTAAATTATAAAAATCCAAATTTTATATTAAATTCTAAAATTGGCCAAATTTTATTTCTTATATGATTCGTAATCAATTGAAAAGATTTAACAGGCTTAGTTGTGAATTAAAAGTTGACAGTATATTAATTGCAATGTTAATTTCTATACTTTCTTATATTTAAGAATTTTATAAATTATATTCTCAAAACCCATACTTTAGATTTTTAATCTTTATATTCTCAACTTTCACCTAAAATAAAGATGCCATAAACCTTAGTTCCTGATTCACATCATTATTCTTTAAGTCTAATTTAAATCTCAATAACGTAGTATTTAACGTTAGAATCCATTTTTTATGCATAAATTCCAAATTTTACTGACCCAAATTTTCTTCTTTTCATTCCATATCAATTGTCAATCCTATAAGAAAAATTAACATTAGGTTCATACTTATTACAAATAACTCTAATTTCTTCCAAATAATAATTACATAACTATTAAATATTAAATCCATTTAATTGCAATAAATTCAATTGATTGCAATTAATTTCCAAATAAATTTGGATCTTTATTTGGTTATACAAAAAAAAAATCCGTTATCACTTACCTAACAAAGTTATTATTACTTAAGATCTCATTGCATCCACATTTTCACATTTTCATTTCCTGGTTTCTTTACTTTATTCTACATAAATTATTATAAATGGGATTTTCTTGGTTACATCTTATTTGTATTTAACATTACTCATTCACCAATCCATTTCACTTTAACTGCGGTAAATTGGCGGATAAATTGAATTTGATTCCCAAAATTTAAATTAACAAGCAACAAGAATAGGTAACACACAATAGTCGTTACGCTAAATTCTAGTCACCTAAATAAGCTTTTATTACTTTACAAAATGGAATAACTTTTAAACTCATAAATGTAATACCAAAACC
The DNA here is from genome assembly GCA_030765085.1 of Allium cepa. NCBI lineage: Eukaryota > Viridiplantae > Streptophyta > Magnoliopsida > Asparagales > Amaryllidaceae > Allium > Allium cepa. The sequence continues at coordinate 495,614,522 of CM060944.1, read as the reverse complement.
GTTATAAATCCAATAAATTTCCAAATCGAAGTTTGTACACATTTTACACAACTATTATGATTTCTCACAGAACGTTGAATTTATTAAATGACCATTTATTATAATTTAATTCCTTTAATTGAATCAAATGCTTATAATTTTTACATTCTTACCATTCCTTCCCATTATAAATTCATTAACGGATTTACAAATCTCTATCTTCCAAATATTAAATAACCAAACTGATTACAACCACTGTTCTTATCAAATTTTCATAAATTTGTTCAAATCTATACTCTTTTTCCATATAAATAAATTTTATGTTACTACTAGATTTTTTTTATCCACTACAGCCATTAAATTTTTACTATCTACACTTATTATATCTTTGTATTAATGAATCCCATTCAAGTTAATATTTATATTAATATTCACAAATTCAACATTTATATGTTTCTTAAAATTAACTTCAACCAAATGTGCCAATTTACATTTCATTTCTATTCAATATATATTCATTTTATTCCGTTCATTCGGGTACTGCATTGAAATATTTTTATTCTCTAATACCAACGTTATTATCATTAAATTATGATTGGATTCCAAGTTTTTATTCAATACCTTGAACAATAACTTACATATATTGCAATTCAATTCAGTTATTATTTCATTAATACCATTTTAATCAACTAATTATGACTTATAACCACAACACAAATCTTCGTTATTCTACCTATTGCCATATAACATTTCAATTGTTAAATCTTTAATCTCAGTTACTATATCCAACTCCTACATTTATTATAAATTAGATTAAAAATTATATTAAGTTAATCCATTTAATATTATTAAATTTAACGGGTCGTTACAGTACTTGTATATGTAACTTCCAGTGTCGACAGTTGCAGTTGTATCATATGTATTGTATCATATGTATTGTATCACGTGTATTGTAACTGACTTCAGTTATATATATATATATATATATATATATATATATATATATATATATATATATATATATATATATAAGAGATTTGATATTATCTGTGTTCCGCACTTAGTTTATCTGTGTTATTATTATATATGTTGTCCTAAACTATTATGAACCATCGTAGTTCGTTTTATACTGGAATTGAATATGTCGATGGGAGTAAATAAACAGAGTTGAAAATATATACCCCTCCTACCGAGATAATCAATACTAGTGTAAGGCCTAACTACGGATGGCCGCTCCTATCCAGCCTTATTCTTCGTAATGACAGACAATATTTATTTTAATACTCTTTGTTATTGTGAGCATAGAGGTGGGGCGTCACATAATAACTTTAATAAATAAAAATTGTAAGAGGTTTTGTAAAGGATTTATAAAGGTTATAGAGATTTTATAATGAATTTTGTTAAAAAGGATTTTAAATTGTTTATAAAGGAATTATAAGAGTTTTGAAGGGGACAATTTATAAACTATTTTGGAATTTATAAATAGCTTTATAAATGGTTCTAAAGCTTATAAATAGTTTATGAGTGGTTTAGAAGAGATTTATAGATTATTTCCGAAATTGATTGAAAGAAATCTTCCTCGGTATTTATGAATATATTTATACTTATGGAATAAGTATATGGATATCTTGATATGAAGGTATAAAATGTTTTCTGGTTTATTGTATAAATGTTTTTAAAATGACCACGGTGTTAAAAAATGTAAGCGTTTGGTTGTTAAAGAGACTGGGGTCGGATATTGTCATACTCTCTGCCAATTCCGAAATCGCTTTAACAACTGGGCACGTGGTGGAGAATCCACAACGAAGTAGGATGGTTGGCGAACGCAAGTGTAAGAGGTATGACCCCCCGGGTCATCTTGATATGACTAAAACAGGAGCTATCCCGGGACAAATGAGGTCGCTTCCCCGACCGAGCATATTTTTTCGATACCATATCTGTAACTTTATGATTAATTTAGAGGCCACCTTCGATTTGATTTTGGGAGTGTGTTCCAAGGTGGGTGGTAGTAACTGCTATTTATTACCACATGTCCGGGCATGCAAAACGGTAGAATCCTAACTTGGGCATTGCCTCGTGTGCCCTGTCATATGCCTTATCGAGCCCACTTTGATTTTGTTTTGTGTCGTACCTATAGAGTGCTCCCTGATTGCCCATCGGTTTGGTGGAGTTTACATTACTGTATAGACTAAAGCATTTATAAAATGTGTTAAGGGGGATATGGGTAATGGCTTAACGCTATTTTAATACTTTACTTTACTGATAGACACTATGTATATAAGATATATTACTACATAGTAAAAATTTAATGGATCTTTAGAAGATGGAAATCCCAAACATCTCTTAAGTTATTGTACACACGTTATACACTGGACAAGAGATGTAAAATCCCATAAACATCTTTGAAGCCATTACACTCATATTTATTTACTGTTGATTTAACTTGCATAAGATCTTTTAGTTCTGACTCGAATGTTTTGTCTTTTCATTACGCTCGGGTCAGCCTGAGCATTTCAGTGTTAAAGACCTTATTTCTAGAGGACGAAGATGGAGTTTGGTACATTATATTATTAGTATTATTCCACTATATCATGTTGTTCCGCTGCATTATCCTATTGTGCCTGTTGAATGTATAACCCTGATTGTATTCTAAAAGTGTAATCAAATGTTGTTGTAAAATAGGTTCATGAACTGTTTATTTGATTATTATATTTTTCATTTTGTTGTGAGATTCTGTGTTTTTTCTTTCCTTTCTCTTATTTTTCCTATTTATCCCATTAATAATCCTCTCTTTTGAATGGTTTGAGTTGACGTGTGTGGTTTATTGTCGATTTAAACCATCCAAGAAGGTAGGGCGTTACAGTTGGTATCAGAGCATTGGTCTAGCGATAACCTTAACTTTGTAGGGTTTGACCCATTAGAGTAAGGGTAGTAATACCCTAGAATGAGTTGTTTGAGCATACATATATGAGAGAGCATATTTGTTTGTGTTATAAAAGGTTTTTATATTGTGTTAATTTGTCATCTTTTGTATTTATAAATCCTGGTCCGTACATAGGATGCTATGGCAACGATAGGGATTTCTAAACACTTAATAGGGCAGACCCATATCTCGCTAGATGTAGTGGATAAATATGTAATGCAGCGAAACAACAAGATGCAGTGGATAAGTATAATAAATAATAATAGTACAAAATCTTCGTCTTCATCCTCTAGATATAAAGTCTTCAATACACTGAAATGCTCATACTGACCCGAGCGAATTGAAAAGACAAAACATTCGAGTCGGAACTAAAAGATCTTATTTAAGTTAAATCAATAGTAAATAAATACGAGTGTAACGGCGTCGGAGATGTTTATGGGGGTTGACATCTCTTATCCAGTGTCTAATATGTGTGCAATAACTTAAGAGATGTTCGAGATTTCCATCTCTTAAGGATCCGTTAAACTGTCTACATGCATAGTACAATACGCTATTATAATAGTTTCTACAGTAAAGTAAAGCATTAAAATAATGTTAAGGAGTTACTTATATCCCCCTTAACACATTTTTATATATTCATGTAGTCTATACAGATACTATAAGCCCCACCAAACTAATGGGACACTTAAGGAGCACTCCATAGGTACTGTACAAACCAAACTCGTAATGAGCATAATAAGGCATGTGACAAGGCACGCGAGGCAATGCCCAGAGTAGGATACTACCATTTTGCGGATTCGGACTAGTGGTAACGCAAAGCAGCTACTGCCCCCACCTCATAACACAGTCCTATAATCAAATCGAGAGGTGGCCACCAAATCAATAACAAAGTCATAATATGGCATCGAAAAAGCATGTCCGATCAGAGGTGCGACCTCATTTAGCCCGGCCTGGCTCCTGTTTTAATCACATCAAGCTAGCTCGAGGGAGTTAGGGCAACGTTAATACCTCACACACAATCGTTCGCCAAACCATTCAACTTCATTTTGGAATCTCCACCACGTACACAGTTGTTAAACTGGTTTTCGGTTTTGGCAGAGAGTATGACGATATCCGATCTCGATCCCCTTAACAACCAAACGGTTATTTCACACCTGATGGTTCTTTTACATTTCAAAAACCGATTCATAACTGATATCAAAATATCATATTCAATTCAAACCATATCACTTTCGAAACCATATTCACTTTCGAAATCATATTGACTAAAAAGGTTAAATCCACATTTCAAAATCATAACATCATTTTACCATATTCGATTTTAAATTAAGGATTTAAATATAACAGTTCAACCTTACACCGGTAGAAATTTAGAAATATATTTTAGATAGTCATAAATATTTTAAAGTAGTTAAAATAGTTTAAAATACTTTAAAATAGTTTAAATGGTTTAAAATAGTTTAAATTATATTAAAATTGCTTAAATTAGATTTAAAATTGTTAAAATATGTTAAAATAGTTTAAAATGGATTAAAATAGTTTAAAATGGATTAAAATAGTTTAAAATGGATTAAAATAGTTTAAAAGAGATTAAAATAGTTTAAAATAGATTAGAATGGATTAAATGGTTTAAAGTAGTTTAAAATAGATTAAATATAGTTTTATTAGTTTACTATAAAATGGTTTGATTTTTGAAATGATTTATATAGTAAATATTTAAAAAATCTAAATGAATCATAATTTTAAAATAATATATCCTTAAACAGTTTATATTAAAATAACTAATTTGAAACTAATATCGAATCAAACTATTTCTTTCATTTTAACACATCTGGACCATGTCCAGCTTTCAACTAAACAAACCCAATCTTGTCTTTGAATTCAGATTCTCATTTAAAACTATTCAATCAATATTGATTTCAAGTCCACGTTTGAACTAGAAATTCAAACTATTTCAAATTTTGTAGATTTCAAAATTTAAATATTCAAATATTTCAATAATTCAATTTCGATAATTTCTTTTATTCTTTAAATCCGACTATAAAATTTCAATTTAAATTCTTTAAACAATTCATTTAAAACAATTCCAATTCCAACATTTAAAGCTTGGATTTTTGAAAATAATTCATTTTATATAAATCAAATTTTAATTTCAAAATATCATTTAACTAGATTTAAAAATTTATGGTTTTAAAATCATTTAATTTAACCCATCCGGTGTTCGTATGTAATTTTCTACCCTATGGTCAAGTGATACCAATATATATCGTTTCAACCGATAATAAATTTAAAATTTAAGGGTATACATCATTTCAACCCGCAATCCCCAATCTTAACTACAAATCCATAAAATGGCTCGGGTTTATCATTTCAACCCATACAATTTTTCCCTAATCTATAGATTGTTCGGGTATGTATCATTTTAACCCAAAATAATTTTTCCCTAATCTATAAATTGTTCGGGTATGAATCATTTCAACCCATGAGGATTTTTCTAACAATAAACTAAGGGAATTTGCAGTGTTATAATAGTATAAATATAACATCCAATCATCCAATATTAATAATCAAACATCCATCACAATCACCATTCAAATCAACCAATAAACAAAAAAAACAATTAACTGAATATCATTAATAGGTCTTTAATAGGAAATTTAAACTTCGGTATTAAATTAAATGGCGAATAAATTCCATAAAAGTCAGATTTAACTGGAATGACAATTTAAATATATCCAATAGTAATCAATCAACTTCTAATCACATTATAAATTTAATTTAACTAACACAAGATAATTTATTAGCCATGAGTGGGATAAAAACACTCACCTTTGATTTCTAATTGATTTAAAATCCAAAAATAGCCCTAAAATTCAACAATATCAGAATTTGTCCAAATTAGTTCCATAATGTGCGAAATTTCAATACAATCGTAGTGGAACAAACCGCGCGTGAATCCGACCTCATATGTAAAAGTTATTAACATAAGAAGTTGTACGATTTAAAATAAAAAAAGGAAATAACACGTCACCGCCTGCTACGTTCTTCCATGCGACAACCATATCACATTCGAACCCTAGCAAATAATCATAATGCTGCCTCCAAGATGAACTCCAAAATGCTACACCAACCATCACCATCGATTAGATTTGGAACCGCCGCAGCCAACCTCATCGCGAGCCGACCCTATTAGCCAATCACGACACCTCCTGCACGAAGCCCCAATAGCTAGCCGCCGCCAATGGGTTTTGAACCCTAATCCAATTTTCATGGAAATTTGGTCGATGATTTGACAAACGACCATCATAGATGAACTCCCCTCGTCCATCTCCACGCAACCGTACCCTAGAATCGACGATCCATCACTGTCTATCAACTATCAAACAAACGATCGAAAATGTTTTGGCCAATTCTGGAGAAACCAAATCCCGATTGCAAAAATGAACAACAGATTTGGGTTATGATTGTCGAGAGGTTTCCAACGATATATAATATGATATAGTTTAAAGATTTTTAATTTTTCGATTTGATTTTGATTTGCAATTGAATCTGGGAATTAGGGTTTCTGCCATTTGAGAAGGAGGAACAGACAAATGGAAGTTGATGTTCGTACAGTAGAAACTGAAGACTGCTAGGGATTGAGAAACAAAGCTATTTATATGAACAAGGCTCGATAAGAAAGAATGAAAAAATCGAATTGGTTCGAAAAGACAATAACGACCCGAAAAACCCATTCCGTCTCCGAAACGAGAGTGGGTCATCCCTGTAAAGGCCCGCAAATCCGTACCCCTTTGAGTCAATAATATTTCACCATAGCTCAACTCAAATTGGATGGAAATACGAATATTTAGGATAAGAAGAAGAAAAAGAAAGAAGAGAAATAGAACCAACAGCACAAAATCTCACAATCGCAGTGAAACAAAATATAATATATATAATAATAGATTTTATACAAAGAATGTGTAACAGTTTCTTACTTACAATGATTAGAGTACTTCAATCAATACATCAAACTGGACATTTATATAACTTGTCGTTACACAACGTAATATAAGTCAAGTATGGAAATACGTCTGAAACTCCTCCAGGTAGCCTCCTGAGCTCCATAGCATTTAACCTGAACCTGTAATACTCGGTCTGACCCAAGCATTATAATAAAATAACACCCGAGTCAATCTGGAAAACCAGCGTGAGAAAACACACTCAATTTGAATTATTACAGTCATCAAAATCCTTTGAAAACAAAGGTATCTCGTAAGACCACGTCACAAATAAACACAACAGGATTTTACCTTACGATAACCAGAACATTTTTATCAAATCCGTCCGATATTATAATAGTGTCTATAGAAAGTAAATAGAAAATAGCTGAAATGCTTGCATCTCACGTTCCAGCATAGTTAGGCACAATCAAAATCGTATGGCGCTTATTGGAGAATGGATTCCATCGAATGACTGGGCTACTGGGGTACCATCCGTCATAGTACACCTCTAGAACAATGTACCGAGGACCACTCCGGGATCTCCTGTACACAAGGCCGGACTACCCACCCCGCGGTTGGTATCGGCAGCCGCCACACAACCGAACAAAAGGGACTTTAGACAGGTGTAACCTTACCTTACTTGGGTGCGACCCACTTAACCTTGCTTCATCTCCTCTGTTTTAATCATTCCTAGTTGATGTGGTTCGAGGCTAAGCGTTACCTTTCAAGAATGAAATTCACTTAGAATGCTCATCGTCGTCCAATGACGATGTTCTGATAGCATTCGTCCATACAAGTTGTCCTGGGTCTAGACAAATCGAATCACCGTCTTCATCACTTTCACGGTATTCATTCGTAACGTTCAAACCAGATCGAAGTTGTTTTTGGATAATTAAGTCCAATCCCGGTCTCTTCGAAATGATTAATGAAATTGGCCAATATTGACAGTCGGTTATTTAACTATCAAATAAACATCCATATGCAATCATCTGGCCTTAATATAATTTTTCTCAAAATATTTACTTTCAAAATATCTTTAAAGACATATCAATTTCTTTCAATATTTGAAAACAATTTCTCAAATACCTAATCCGAAACAGGATACTTCCAACACTTCGAAATATTTTTCAAATTTCACTTTTCTATACTTAGGAAAATTTTACCAGTCTTATTTTCCAAAATCCTTTCAAAATTAACGTTTCAAAGAATTATTTCGCAACCTTTTCCCAAAATTTCCGGAATCACAAATACATTTCCACTCCTCAAATCATATCTTTTTATAAGCTCCCTTTTTGAATCTCGAGAGAATTTATGAAGTAAAATAAATACGTCTTATTTTAAAAATCTACTTACCCGGTATTTAAATCTCAACTGGTTTAAAATTCCATAATTTTAAAATAATAAAATTTTCCCTTTTAAACAATCTTACCTCATATAATTTAAAATACATTTTTAAAATCCCAATAAACAATTTTTAATTTATAACTTTCTCTCGATTTCACAACATCTCGATTCATTGTCGATTCCCTAAACACTGTCATTTCAAAAATAGAATTTTCCATTTTTCTCAACCCTGTTTCCATATTCTAATATAAATTCCTCCTATGAACTTATATTTCCAATTATCATCTAATATCGAATTTCTTCATTATAAACATCATTTATCAACTTTATAACCCCTTTTGGTTTTACCTGTTTATAAAAACAAATCTATTTATTAAAATCCATTATATAAATTTTGTTTCTTATAAATTCCATTAACATTTCAATCTATTTTCCAATATTGACTTCAACTTCTTTTTATATTTCTAGAATATCACTTATAAAATTCTTTTATATAATTCATTTAAAAATCTTCATTTACTAATTCACAATAGTTAAGTATAACCAGTCAATTATAATTAGCTAATTTAATTTCTTTTTAATAACTCCAACTTCGGTATATATTTTTTTTATTTCAAATTACCTTTTATTCCATAAATTTTTACCTTTATAGTTTCTAAATTATAAAAATTCAGGCTAGTACTACAATAGCATCCAATAATTCAAATCACTACAATAAACTATAATAGATTATTCTATACAAATCATATATAACTAAATATGAAAAATAACCAATATATTTGAGGAATCCAGTTGGATCCCTCCAACCTGTTTTTTTTGCATCCAAAGATGTTAATACAACACAAAAGTAATACCAATCCCACTTCGAAGGGGATATCGCGGTATATAGGGTCATCCGCGATTATGTGGTGTGCATAGGGTCTCATCCGCTATAATGTGCAGGAATATCACTCCAATACAAATATATATATATACACACACATATATATAATTATCCAACCAATATTTAAAATTTATCAATCCAATCAACATCCAATATAAATTTAACAACTAAATTTTTAATACGGCAATCCAAAAATGAGTGAGAAATTCTCACCTTGATTTTATTTCTGCCGATCGTTCCAATTTATATTAAATCGAACTGGCGTTCGACTTAACCCAAGTGCACTGTTGACCCCAACATCTCCAATTCAAATCGATATTACAATTCACCATTTTTTATACCTCGCAAGCAATATTTTTTTTGGTCTCTGGGTTTTTGAAATTAAAATAGAAAATATCTATCATTAACTTAAATAAATCATAAATTTAAATTAAGTTAACTTTAATATAACTGCCTCGGCCTGCAAACATCTCGAACAAAAACAAATGTTCAAACATCTTTGGCCGCTGCATTCATTGCGACCCCGAACGCCACATCGCCTCGACTCCACTTCCACTCGCCTGCCCTCGAGAAATCGCGCTACTACAAACCCTAGCTTAGTCCTTCCACAAACTTCCCACCGCTGCTCACGTCCTGCCTCCCATCGATACGCTATTGTTCCATGCCTCGAATTTGACGCCGACTTCCCCTTACAACCGAACGCGAATGCTCCACAAACCCTAAGTGTTCATCGCCTTGCTCGAGCTTCCAACCTCGTGACTCCACCCCGTATCGAAATCGAATTGATTTGATTAATGGAAAGAGGGAACACGATTTCGATTAAGAGAAATAAGGGAAGACATTCGATTTCCCATTCGATTGAAAGGAGGAAAGGGAAAAAGGATTCGCGATTATAATTTGAAGCCAGCGGGTTTCTCTTTTTTATTCTGTTTGCGTTTGAACAAATTTCGAGTTAGAAGAAGGGAATGAGAGGGTTCCTTTTTTATTCGAACAGATGGATTGAAAAACGAGGGGAAGATGTGAATTTGAAAGGTGAGGGGTGTGATGGGTGGCGTGCTAGAGTAGGCCATCGTATAGTGAGATGATGGAATTGATGTTGATGTGAATATACGGGTCAATCAATTTAATTATATATATTATTTAAATTTTCAACGTCTCGGTTTCGTAGCTTAAATTCTCAAACCCCTGTCAAGGCATGCCGCTAGGCATTCATAATGCTATACCCCTATTCTAAACACAATGAAAATGGTTTTGAGTCCTAATTCGATCGTATGGAGAAGATAACTTTTGGATCCAAATATTATATTAAATTTTGATATTAATTCAGAGCGTTTCTATCCCGTACCTCCAAACGATAACTCCAAATGCAACGAAATTAGAAATCCGTTAATAATAGGCTATTACGGATCCAATGGAACTGGTTTCGTTGAATTCCGAGGCTGTGCCTCAGAATGCTATTTTTAAATGTCAATTTAAACAAGCTATTTTTAAAATTGAACAGATAACTTGTTGAATTAAATTTTAAAACTTTTATTACCTTCATTATTATAAATATAAATTTTACAAGACTTTAAATTATTTTTATCGAGCTTAAAACTCGAGATACAATAATTGAACCAATTATTAAATTCAATAATTAAATTATCCAATAAATCGCTATATTTAAATTTTGAATTTATTTTATAATTAAACCCAAATCTTCATATTCAAGATCAATCCATAATTCAAACCCAATATTTAAAACCATTTAAATATTACAAATCAACCGTCAAAAAATCCAGGTCGTTACAATCCCATATAACAAAATAGATGTTTTCGATATTTTTAAATTCAATGGAATATGTTTTAAGTCCTAATTCCGTTGTATGAAGAAGTTAGCTTTCAAAATTAGCTTAATTCCAATTGAATTCATTGAATTGATTTTTACCCATTTCGAGTCCGCAGGATCAAATGACAAGTTTGATAGCTACGAAACTTAAAATCCTACAATAATTCACTATTACAGATCGAATGAAACTGGTTTCGTCGAAATCCAAGATAGTGGCAAAATGGCTATTTTCATGCTAATTAGATAAATTATTATTAAATTGATTTTACCACCTTTCAAATTCAAATTTAATAACTAATAATTTTTATCATTTTTGCTTACCTAGTAATTTAAAATCTGTAACAACCCGCATATTTATCGATTTTATATTTAAATATTTTATTTAAATATTTTATCGTTCGTCGGATTTTGGTCCGAAAAGCTACTTTTTGCAACAGTTGAATTGGGACTCGAGAACACCCCCATTGAGTTCAAAATGACGTTTGCGACCTTTTTGAGTATAAACTTCGATATGTTTGGAGATAGTGAAATTTTGCCACTTTTTCACTTAGGGCTTTGGTTTGGGCTGAGCCCATTAACCCCACTTATGTATTCGGTCCCAACCCCTTCTCCTCTTCATTACTTCATTCCTCATTTCCTTATACTCAAGCTTTATATTAATGGAGAGTGGAAGAGGAAATTAAAACTCCAGGCCCTAGTTTTCTTTTGCAAATCAAACTCTAGCTCCAAACTAATAGAAGAACCCATTGGTAAGCTTCTCTTCTTCTTCTCCAACTCATTCTCTTATCAATTTCAGAAATTCCTAAACCTAACTTTGGGAATGTTCTTCTTTTAAAGCTTAGAATCAATCTTCTTGAGTTGGATTTGAGGAGTGGTTGATCCTCCTTTGTTTTCAAGCTTCTTCTTCATTGATTTGGGTTCAAAGTTGAGATTTTTATCTCACATCTTAGTCTATGTTTATCTTCGATTGTTAGGTACGAATTCCTAACACTTATTCATGTGCATTTGCTTTTGGTTTGGATTGATTTTGTGAATATTCCAATTTTTAGTATTTTGGGTTCAATTCTTTAAAAATCTTAACTTTGATGTTTTGATCATGTTTTTGGTGATGAACCAAAGAGCTTCTATGGCCGGGTAGTCGATTGGCGTAAACCCTTAGTGCCGTTGCTCGACGGTTTGTAAATTGAGAGAGTTTGTACCTCTTTTGAAATAGGGTAGGAAGTGCAAGTATACAGGTTCGGCCGACCGAGCTCAAGGTCCGGTCGACCGACCTGCTACCCAGGCACTTCCTGCCTCTGTTTTTGAAGTGCTGGTTACAGGATTCGGCCGACCGAGCCCCTGGGCCGGTCGACCGACCTGGTGCCCGAGCACTTCTAACCTCTGGTTCGATCAACCGACTCAGGGAGTCCGGTTGACCGACCTGCTCCTATCTGCCAACTATGCCTTTTTTGCCTAGTTGTTTGAATTTCCAACTTTAATCGATTCGTGTTATTTCCCTATTCTTTGTTATCATTTATTATCGACTTGATGACTTCTTTTCTTTGGGATTTTGGATATATCCACTTTGATGGATTCGGTATCGATTTCTTTGGACTTTATTCACGTCTTCGAATGTGAATTTTTATAATTGATTGTTCCTACAATCTTCTTTGTGATTTGTCACTTTCAAAATATAAAGGTTTTCTATACTAGTAGTAAATATCAAAACTCTTTCTTCAAATAATTTCAACACTATTTTATTACAAAGCTCGTTTTCTTAAACCGTTTTCCAATCTATTAGTATATACAAACCTTTACCTCACTCGTACGAGAAATCTAATTAAACGGCTTAGTAAAACAAGTGGTATGAAACGCTTGCGTTTACTTTGTCGGTTAATTCTTGGACTTATTCGATTGAATCTCTTGTGACAATTTTCTAGTGGAGATCTACAATTTGTTCGTAAATATTTAAGTTAAGCTAGTGGTTATGGGACATGAAGCTAAGCTCATATATTTACTAGCTTACTGTAATTGACACTTCTCTTTAATCATGACGATCATTTTCAGATTTAGACTAGCAATGTGCGATGTCTCTTTGTTTATGTGGAGGACTGTTCCTCATTTTATTGAGCTTCGTCTCATTTCTTTCATGGGTCGTACGTATTTAGGTGCATCGATGTTTGTTTATACATGGGTCGTACCTTTTTAGGTGCGTCGATGTTTATTATGCATGGGGTGTGCATTTTTAGGTACATCGATGTTTGTTTACTTCGTGGAGCAATCGGCTCAATAAGTCGGGACATGGGGCATATCTTTCTAGGTGCGTCGATGTTCGTCTATGCATGGGGCGTGTCTTTCTAGGTGCGTCGATGTTTGACTTTGCATGGGGTGTATCTTTCTAGGTGCATCGATGTTAGACATTACATGGGGTGTATCTTTCTAGATGCATCGATGTTTATTTATGCATAGGATATATCTTTCTAGGTGCATCGATGTTTATTTATGCATGGGGCGTATCTTTCTTGGTGAGTCGATGCTAGAGCATGGGGCGTATCTTTCTAGGTGCGTCGATGTTCGACTGTGCATGGGGCGTGTCTTTCTAGGTGCGTCGATGTCCAGTTTATGGGATTGGCCATCATTTTCTTGTAATTTCTGGATTTCGTGTGTTGAATTCTGGAATTTATGTTTCACCAACTTTTACGATTGGCATTGATATATATGTCATTTATTGTGGCTTGGTGAATAAAATTAGGAGTATGGCATTCCTTTTTATCTTTGAGAAGATCTTTGCGATATTGATTAATCTCTTATTGATTTTTCAATTATTTATTTATCACAGCTTGGCATTGTGATTATTATATGTTTAGTCATATGTCTTATTCTATATCATTTCTTCTGATATTTATAGCTAGACTGATCCATTTATTATTTTCTTCTTAAATAATACTCGGGTCAGACCGAGATGTTACAGGTGCTTCTGCTTGACTTCTCTTCTGGGGTTATCATATGATCTTTTGGCTAACTACTTAGATTAGTAGTTTATTTTGTTGTATACACTTGAGATATGGACTCATAGTTGTATTCTTTTGTATAGCACGTGTTGCTATTCTTTTGTATTACTGTGGATCTTTTTGACCACTACTCTGATATGCACTTTCAGGTGTTAGTTATATATTCATATCTTCTTCCGCCTTTGTGATATGAATTATCTGTGACTGATTTGTGTTATGCTTATTTCTATATTTATTTCCGAAGATTATTATAGCCACTGTGTAGTAGCTTTGTATTTGTATTGGTATGTCGGATTCCCTCTTGAAATAAAATGCATGTTATACTATCAGACATATCGGTGCTCGTGCAAAGCAATTACACGGATGGTCGCTCCTCAACAGCCTTATTCTCCGTGCTAGTTGACAACATTACACCGTAGTGTTCTTGGCTAGCGTGGGTATAGAGGTGGGGCGTCAGAGTTTGGTATCAGAGCCAAACTTCGGAACAATGTAGAATAATTTAACAAGGATCATCGTCCTAAGTCTTTCTTAGGAATCGTGCTTTAGGATTTTATTCGAGTCTTCGTACCGATTCATCCTATTTTCTTAATGTTTCCTTGTTTTATCATCATGATTGTTGATATTCATTCTAAGAATAAATTTTTCTTCTTCTTTTCTTTCTTTCTTAAAGAAAAGAAATGGTTGGTTCTGGCAGTCCTAGCGCTGGTCAATCCAGTAGTTCTTCTCTGGATGGAGCATTCATGTATGCCCAACAACTTTTGGATCTTGTAAAGAATCAAGAGTTTATCTATGCTTTGAGTAAGAACCCCGAAATGGTTCTACCTTTGAAACTTGAAGTTTCTTTCAATCAGCTTGTGGATGTTACTCTTCTTCATGGAGAGGTTGGTAAAGGAAGTGTTTGTGATATTGGGACTTCCAAGAAGAGGCATATTAAGTTCAAAAGCCTTAATCCCAATAAGAGAGTGAAGCAAACTACTTTTGTAGCAAAGACTCCAATCCCTAATCGTGGAGGATGCTACAATTGTAATTCTAACGAACACTATGCGAATATGTGTCCAAAACCCCATTCTTGTCGCTATTGCAAGAAACCGGGTCATCTTTTATCTGCATGTCTCAAACTTTTGAACAAGGACATGAGAAAGCTAAATATTGTGCAAGCCCCTAGAAACTCTTCTCTCGGTCAAGGTATTTTTCACTCAATCCTTGATGGCATTGTTTTATTTCGTGATCTTCTTATTTGAGTTCTTGTTGATACGGGTTTCATCTCACTATTTTATATCAAAAGAACTTGTTGATTCTTTCCCTTTAAACAATTTTGGGCTTGATGACTTCTTTGAGGATTGTGAATCCGGATGGTAGATCTGCAACACTTAATTTGTCTTTATTGATGTCGAAATTATTTTATGTGATTTTTCTGTCCGAGCCGATTTTTACTTAGGCTTCGGAATTTACTTTTGTAAGGATTGGCTTAATTATTATGAGGCAATATCCTTTGTCCCGTGTGGACTATTCATCTTTGACATTTTCAATCTGTTAAGCAGATTTCTATTTTTCCTTTATGATTTTGATTCCAACTTGATGGCATCATTCTATTCCTTAAGCCCACTTATAAGGAAAGTGTTATTTCTCTCGTTCATGTAGTTTGAGAAATTTTCCGGTATTTTTGAGCTTGTCTTAGGATTATCACCTAAGTAATCTTTTGTGTGGTGCTAAGGTCTTTTCAGTTTGACCTCACCACCGGTTTTCATTTGCTACGAGTTGAGGAGGTTAGCATTCCACTTACCGCATTCCGCACTTGTTATGATTCCTATGAATGAATTATTTTGTCATTCAGTTTGTCCAACTTATTTCATCCATTTTATAAATCGAGTATTCTATGAATATTTCGATGAGACCATTCTTGTATTTATTGGTTTTGGATGAAAATAGCAATTTAAAAATTTTACAAATCTTTTTCATAAGATTTATTTATAAGTATAGATGATTTTGTGATTGTATTGCCCATTTAGTGTTTTAAGAATTCTGGTCGATGCGCTTGATCAACGTTATCTATAAGAATCTCCTAAACGCTTTGATGAGACAGTCAGACATGATATATTGACTTGTAAAAATGTAAATTTTTGTAGAAAGATTATTACAAAAAAATAAAAATGTAATTTTGAAAGTTTTAACTTTTCGGGAAAGAGGATTATTTAAAAGAACTCTTCCTTTCGATACTCTTATACTTGTGATTCCTGAAGGGGAACCAAGACTTTGCTATTTGTACCGATACTAGTCGTATTGGTTTGGATGCCATTCTCTTGCAAAGGAGAACGTGCTATCACTTGTGCTTCTAAATCATTATAGATTATCGAGACTAGATATGCCACTCATGATCTAGTGCTCGCGGCTATTGTTTTTACTTTTGGAATTTGGCATCATCATATTTGGATGAGAAATTTGTTCTCTACCTCGATCATAAATCTTTGGGATATTTATTTTCTGATAAGGAACTTCATGACGACTCGAGTTCCTGGAATCTTATGATCTTGATATTCTTGAAATCGTGTTGCCAACGTGCTTTGTCGTAGGCAACAAGTTGTTGATTCTTAGATGTTGTCTGAATGGAATTATCTTTTTATCAAGTTTATCGAACGTTTTGATATACTTCGTTTTATTGAGCTTTATCTCATTTTTTTATAGACTAGCGTCCGATGTTCTTTTATGGTGTTCGGTTCATTGGACGTACCGTATTTGTACTACGTCGGTGTTCCGAAATTATTCGAGCTTTGGATCATCTGGCGTACCGTTTTGTACTACGCCGTTGTCCCAAATTATTTGAGTTTCTAGTTTCTCGGGCGTACTGTTATTATACTACGTCGTTGCACCAGCTCAATTTTCTGCTATTCTTGACGTTCTCCATGTCTTTTATCTACGGAAATGCCTTAGGGATTCCGGTTTTTATTCTTGTGCCCGGTGATATTGTGGAAATTGAAGTTTCACCAGATTTGATTTATGAGCAACATTCCATTCGCATCATTGCTTCGAAGGTTGAGCGCCTTCGATATAAAGATATTCTTTTTGGTAAAAGTTCAATGGTTCTCAAATCTTAAGGATTGCTCTTGAGAAATCTTAAGAATTCATCGAGCGATCCCTTTCGTGCTAACTCTTTTGTGCTCTTTATGGTGAACTTCTTGTTTCAATTTTCTTTTGTGTTGATATGCTTTTATAGTTGTTACTCTTTATTTTCTTCTTAAGTATTGCAAGGACGCAATTTCTTTAGGGAGGGGAGTCTGTAACAACCCGCATATTTATCGATTTTATATTTAAATATTTTATTTAAATATTTTATCGTTCGTCGGATTTTTGTCCGAAAAGCTACCAAACAGTCGAATTGGGACTCGAGACCACCCCCATTGAGTTCAAAATGACGTTTGCGACCTTTTTGAGTATAAACTTCGATATGTTTGGAGATAGTGAAATTTTGCCACTTTTTCACTTAGGACTTTGGTTTGGGCTGAGCCCATTAACCCCACTTATGTATTCGGTCCCAACCCCTTCTCCTCTTCATTACTTCATTCCTCATTTCCTTATACTCAAGCTTTATATTAATGGAGAGTGGAAGAGGAAATTAAAACTCCAGGCCCTAGTTTTCTTTTGCAAATCAAACTCTTGCTCCAAACTAATAGAAGAACCCATTGGTAAGCTTCTCTTCTTCTTCTCCAACTCATTCTCTTATCAATTTCAGAAATTCCTAAACCTAACTTTGGGAATGTTCTTCTTTTAAAGCTTAGAATCAAGC
Organism: Allium cepa; assembly: GCA_030765085.1. Taxonomy (NCBI): domain Eukaryota; kingdom Viridiplantae; phylum Streptophyta; class Magnoliopsida; order Asparagales; family Amaryllidaceae; genus Allium; species Allium cepa. Next base: position 495,596,811 of record CM060944.1, on the reverse strand, counting down.
TTCTTGAGTTGGATTTGAGGAGTGGTTGATCCTCCTTTGTTTTCAAGCTTCTTCTTCATTGATTTGGGTTCAAAGGTGAGATTTTTATCTCACATCTTAGTCTATGTTTATCTTCGATTGTTAGGTATAAATTCCTAACACTTATTCATGTGCATTTGCTTTTGGTTTGGATTGATTTTGTGAATATTCCAATTTTTAGTGTTTTGGGTCTAATTCTTTAAAAATCTTAACTTTGATGTTTTGATCATGTTTTTGGTGATGAACCAAAGAGCTTCTATGGCCGGGTAGTCGATTGGCGTAAACCTTAGTGCCGTTGCTCGACGTTTGCAAATTGAGGGAGTTTGTACCTCTTTTGAAATAGGGTAGGAAGTGCAAGTATACAGGTTCGGCCGACCGAGCTCAGGGTCCGGTCGACCGACCTGCTACCCAAGCACTTCCTGCCTCTATTTTGGAAGTGCTGGTTACAGGTTTCGGCCGACTAAGCCCCTGGGCCGGTCGACCGACCTGGTGCCCGAGCACTTCCAACCTCTGGTTCGGTCAACCGACTCAGGGAGTCCGGTTGACCGACCTGCTCCTATCTGCCAACTATGCCTTTTTTGCCTAGTTGTTTGAATTTCCAACTTTAATCGATTCGTGTTATTTCCCTATTCTTTGTTATCATTTATTATCGACTTCATGGCTTCTTTTCTTTGGGATTTTGGATATATCCACTTTGATGGATTCGGTGTCGATTTCTTTGGACTTTATTCACGTCTTCGAATGTGAATTTTTATTATTGATTGTTCCTACAATCTTCTTTGTGATTTGTCACTTTAAAAATATAAAGGTTTTCTATACTAGTAGTAAATATCAAAACTCTTTCTTCAAATGATTTCAACACTATTTTATTACAAAGCTCGTTTTCTTAAACCGTTTTCCAATCTATTAGTATGTACAAACCTTTACCTCACTCGCATGAGAAATCTAATTAAACGGCTTAGTAAAACAAGTGGTATGAAACGCTTGCATTTACTTCGTCGGTTAATTCTTGGACTTGTTCGATTGAATCTCTTGTGACAATTTTCTAGTGGAGATCTACAATTTGTTCGTAAATATTTAAGTTAAGCTAGTGGTTATGGGACATGAAGCTAAGCTCATATATTTACTAGCTTACTATAATTGACACTTCTCTTTGATCATGACGATCATTTTCAGAATTAGACTAGCAATGTGCGATGTCTCTTTGTCTATGTGGAGGACTAATCCTCATTTTATTGAGCTTCGTCTCATTTCTTGCATGAGTCGTACCTATTTAGGTGCGTCGATGTTTGTTTATACATGGGTCGTACCTTTTTTGGTGCGTCGATGTTTATTATGCATGGGTTGTGCCTTTTTAGGTACGTCGATGTTTTTTTACTTCGTGGAGCAATCGGCTCAATAAGTCGGGACATGGGGCGTATCTTTCTAGGTGCGTCGATGTTCGTCTATGCATGGGGCGTGTCTTTCTAGGTGCGTCGATGTTCGACTTTGCATGGGGTGTATCTTTCTAGGTGCATTGATGTTAGACATTACATGGGGTCTATCTTTCTAGATGCATCGATGTTTATTTATGCATGGGATGTATCTTTCTAGGTGCATCGATGTTTATTTATGCATGGGGCATATCTTTCTAGGTGCGTCCATACTAGAGCATGGGGCGTATCTTTCTAGGTGCGTCGATGTTCGACTGTGCATGGGGCGTGTCTTTCTAGGTGCGTCGATGTCCAGTTTATGGGATTGGCCATCCTTTTCTTGTGATTTCTGGATTTTGTGCGTTGAATTCTCGAATTTATGTTTCACCAAATTTTACGATTGGCATTGATATATATGTCATTTATTGTGGCTTGGTGAATGAAATTAGGAGTATGACATTCCTTTTTATCTTTGAGAAGATCTTTGCGATATTGATTAATCTCTTATTGATTTTTCAATTATTTATTTATCACAGCTTGGCATTGTGATTATTATACGCTTAGTCATATCTCTTATTCTATATCATTTCTTCTGATATTTATAGCTAGACTGATCCGTTTATTATTTTCTTCTTAAATAATACTCGGGTCAGACCGAGATGTTACAGGTGCTTTTGCTTGACTTCTCTTCTGGGGTTATCATATGATCTTTTGGCTAACTACTTAGATTAGTAGTTTATTTTGTTGTATACACTTGAGATATGGACTCATAGTTGTATTCTTTTGTATAGCACGTGTTGCTATTCTTTTGTATTATTGTGGATCTTTTTGACCACTACTCTGATATACACTTTCATGTGTTAGTTATATATTCATATCTTCTTCCGCCTTTGTGATATGAATTATCTGTGACTGATTTATGTTATGCTTATTTCTATATTTGTTTCCGAAGATTATTATAGCCACTGTGTAGTAGCTTTGTGTTTGTACCGGTATGTCGGATTCCCTCTTGAAATAAAATGCATGTTATACTATCAGACATATCGGTGCTCGCGCAAAGCAATTACATGGATGATCGCTCCTCAACAGCCTTATTCTCCGTGTAGTTGACAGCACTACACCATAGTGTTCTTGGCTAGCGTGAGTATAGAGGTGGGGCGTCACAAAATCTTATAAATAAATCTCCATGTCAAAACCAATGTTAAATATTACACTAATTACAGTGCTCAGTTTCAACTGTAATAAAATCCACTTAATTATATTTTAATTTCAAATAAATTCTTTTATTTTGATTATATCTTATTATTCACTCAACTGTCATCTTACGGATATAATTAACATGGTTTACATCTTGTTACATTAATATTCTCTAATTAACATCTTTTACCATATTAATTACAATATCCCAATTTTACAGAATTTTTGTCGATTTTCAAATTAATTCCAATAGACTAAATAAATAGCTGATAAATAACAATTGTTCCCTTTTACTTAATTAAATCACATTTATAAGTTTATTATCTACAAACAAATGTTATAACTACATACACAGCACCGATTATATTCAGTTTCAATTAATTACGTATTATCTTCCCATTCAATATAACATTTAGTTTATTTTCTTATTTACAGTTTCTAACCAAATTTAACTTTTCAATTATTTCAATTACTTGAAATTACATTTAAATTGTTATCAATTACCTTAAATTAACGTTGCCAAAATTACATTCTAGTTATTTTTTCCCATTATCGAATCTTAAATTTTTAGTTTTTCACAATGTTAAAATCCAAAACTTATTTAATTAATAAATTAAATTATCGAAAATTGTGGGATGTTACAATCTCCCCCCCCCCCAAAACTTTTCGTCCTCGAAAAGGGAAAAGAAGGAATTAAGAAATTAATATATTTTATTCAAAGTATTCAATTTATAAACAATTTATTTACATAATTAAGTATTTAGATAAAATATATCAATGTATAAGCAATTAAATCTTCGTATGCAAGTTAATAAAAGTTTTAAAATATCCTTACTTTCACAAAAAAATTCTAAGTCTAAAATTCACGGAAAATTTCGACAAAGTCTCCTTTGTACAGAGAGGTCTGGGAGAAATAATAATATCAAAAATTCAATATATATCATATTTCAAAAATAAAATATCCCAAACCATGGGAAAACAATATATTATCACTATAAAACCATAATCCAAAAACGTATCGGGCAAACAACGATTTATTTAAGAAACCAAATGCAGTAGCTATTACTTCCATAACCTGTATTTCACTTACATAATCCAAAATAGTGAGAATTATATGCAAGAGAAACTTTTAATCGTATAATCCAAAAAAGTTGTTTCAATTAATAACAAGTAAATCAACACAACATAATAATAGTCACTTGCAAACAAAACAATACAATCATCACATGTGGTCAAACTAATCAACCATCCATCCATAGCAACCAAAACAAATGGTTTGTTTGGGTTTAGAAACTTTTAATCGTATAAGGATGATATATAAACTATCAAGTGTACCTACGCTCAACAGCCTTTGGTAACAACTTAATAAAATATCTATACACCCTTATACCATTAGAAGTATCCTTTCCAAACATCCCATAAGTCAAACAACCAATAATTTCACATATTGTTTAAGTTTATTCTTATAAATTCCTTTTTACATCATTTACTGTTCATTGTTCTTCTCTTCATACAATGTTTATTTCTTTAATTTACATTCATTACTTACAAAATTCATTTCCCACTTATTCGTACAATGGCATTTTTCCATTACTTTATATTCATTTACTTACACAAGTTATTTCCGTTCAATTATCTAAAATAATCAATGAATTTAATACTGGACGATTACATACATTTTATTTCAGTTTAATTCACATTTATTTTTTAATTATATGCTTGATTTCCATTAAATATTAATATTCATTAGTGCATAAATTCATACTTAAGTTCCTTATCTTTTTAATTTACATTCATCCTTCCTTATATAGTGTCATTGAATATTAAATCTAATTCTGAATCATTTTAACATTTCTGAAGTTCTAATCATTTAATTAATATAGTATTCACTTTCTCTATTAAATTTTATTAGTATAATTTCAAATTATTAACTTGAGTTTATAACATTTTATAACATTAGAATTCTTAATTATAGAAATAATTTCACTGAACGCTTTCGTTACTTATGTTTTACTTATATAATATTCCATCACATATTTCTATTAAAATTTTGGTAAGTTATATATATGTGTGTGTCTTTTAGAATGTAATTGAATGTTGCCCAAGTTTATCTTGTTCACTTTAGTTCACAAAATATTCAATACTTACATCTTCTTAATTTTCATATCCTTTGATTTCCAAGTTACAAATTTTCAGTTTCTTATATATTCCATTAGTCACTTAATATCAAATTTCTTATTTTCCATTTTAAAAGTTTCCAATTATTAATATAGTCAAGATTTCATTCATTATAATAATTAAAATTTCTAATTTACATAAACTTAAGAACCGAATACTGAGTTTTGTGACGCCCCACCTCTATGCTCACAATAACAAAGATTATTAAAAGAAATACCGTCTGTTATTACGAAGAATAAGGCTAGATAGGAGCGGCCATCCGTAGTTGGGCCTTACACTAGTGTTGGTTACCTCGATAGGAGTGGTATATATTTTTATTTTTCATCTCTTATTTATTTACTCCTATCGACATACCCAATTCTAGTATAAAACGAACTACGATGGTTCATAATAGTTTAGGACAATATATATAATAATAACACAGATCAGCTAAATGCAGAACAAAGATACTATAAAATCTCATATATATATATATATATATATATATATATATATATATAACTGAAGTCAGTTACAATACATGTGATACCATACATATGATACAACCATAACTGTCGACACTGGAAGTTACATATACAAGTACATTATTGACAATAATATACAAGAATACATATCATCCTACACTATGACGACGAGTACTCCAAAAGGTATAAAGTGACTTCATAGCTCAAGCAGCAATCCAAAGCAAAATATCAACAACCTAAAATAACTCGGTCTGACCCGAGTATTAAATTCAAAAGAAAATAATACACAGGTCAGTCTAATTCAAACTCAGTTATCAATGCATGGAAGCAATAATAATTAAATAACAATTAGACAACAGTCACAATAAATCTCGTATATCCAATCCTTTAATAAGAAATCGGATAACGGTAAATATAACACGAAACAATGTTAAACAAGAAATCAGCAGATTCAAATTATCAACGAAGATAAATAAAAAGATTATCAATGAAGATAATTTAGAAAACAACAGGATTGCCTAAACGGCAATTAACGACAAAATCTAATTATTAAATAAATAATTAGAAACTCATAATCTAATTATTAATAGGATAATTAGACAACAACAAAATGATCCAATTAAACCAATTCAAAATGCAATTTCAAAATATTGAATTGAACGCACAAAACAATTCAAGCAATTGAAATATCAATTTCAAAACGTCAATACTGTGTGGCTGCAGTACACGCACGCGTGCACTGCCTCGCCACTATAGTGATGAAATACACAAAAGCTCAATGAATCAAAAGCAAATGGCATCAACACAAATCAAAATGAACCAGATATAACGGCACAACAAACACAACATCCATCCAGTAACCATCAAATGGACAAAGTGCACATAAAGGCATAATGAAAATTCACAATCAAGCACAAGGTCAAATCCAAAATATCGGATTCAACACAAGTGCAATAAATAATGTCACAACTTTCAGCACAAGGTCAAATCCGTGTTACTCACTTGATTCAACTCAAGTATAAATTCAAATGAAATGGTCAAGACATAAAACTCAAGCCTCGACCCAAGTTCAAATCAATCGACAGAAAACAAAGACTACAGCAGCTCCGGTCAACAATAAAGTTCAATATCCAATCAAGCATCATCAAAGACTGGTACATCTCAGTACAACAAAGCAATGTGGAAGTGCATACTTAATGAATAACAATGCAAGAAACAGCTGTGGATATAAATGTATCATTGTGGCACAAGTACAAGATACATGAACTAAACTTCGAATCAATTTATAATGTGCACAGTCACTAGCACGAGACAGTCAAATTCACATGCAACTGTCTTGAGAGAACAAGCACATGAAACAACATAAATGCAGACTAACTTAAAATATACAATGAGTGACAGCAGTGTGCCACCAGGTAAAATGAACAAAAGTTCTCCAGTCGACGCAAACTCATGTGACTCATAAGGAACAAGAACCAAATTCGACTGCTATAACGATACTACCCAAAATCAAACAACAATGGACCAGAGGATCAAGCTTCAAAAGACACAACCTAATGCACCAGTGAACACTAAATGAAATTGGACAGTACCATCAAAATGCATGAAAAAGCATGCTACAGGTCTTACAACATGGATGGACAATCACATATATGCAACAGTGGAAGGAACATAACTCGACTAGTTGACTGAACCATAGACCAACATTGCAATTGACACATATATGCAAGCAAATATCACATGTGCAGCTGACACATAATGAAATAGCCATGTTCGAAACCCAACACAGGGAATTACATGATGAATAGGTATATAAGTGAATGCATCATGAACCAAAGAACGCACCAGTAACACCACATGAAACTGGATGGTGCGATTTCAATAGAAAACGTACATGACATGAAGCAGTACTAACGTACATGAAGATGAAGACAACAAGTACAACAGTAAAATGAAGAGGAAGGCTGCCTCAAGCAACAACAAACATACGGGTTCGAACAGAGCAAAGAAATGCCAAAGTCGAACGAAATCACTTCGTCAAAATCACGTCAAAGCCGAAGTCGACCTGAACGAGAATGAACAAATCAAAGGGACCAAAGCCAAAGCATCAGAGAATTCAAAGCCGTGGTAAACACAAAATCACGAGTTCGAAATCGATGTCGTGCAAATCAAGTATCACAAAATGTACGCATATGAAAAGGTCAGGAATCAAAACTATGAAACTAGAAATCACCAAATATACGAATTCGAACCAATTCCAGAAACCATCTCAATGGAAGAAGTCACAGAGACCAAAATTAACAACATCAAAACACAAATCGAATGGCCGAAGCACAGTTGAATTAGATGTGAGTGAAATAAAAACACTCACCTTTGAACGAAGCAAAGACGAACTCGACCAACATCGAAGCAGCCAAACGCAACACAAGGAGACGAACGATCGACGAATCAAACACGCAAATATCCACTAATCGATCAACATAGGCGATGCTTCGAAGATTTCTCAAAAGCCCTAATTTAAGAGCACGGAACAAAAGAGAACAGGAAGCCATCATTTATTTATTTTCGTATGCTTTAGGTTTTTCGAAGAAATGAAGGAAGGGCGTTGGGTTTGCCAAAAGAAATGAAGAGGGGAACCGATTATACGCTTCGACATTTATCACAGTCCAACAATAAAAAGAAAACATGGGTTACAATTTCATTTAAATCCCACTTACACTTAACAATTTTTCAAAACAATTACAACAGATTAGAATTCCCAAATAACAAATAGCTAGCAAAATCAGTCGTTTAATAACAATAATTAACCGGTACAAAACCTTGGGTTGTTACTGGTTTCCTTTCAAATCATTTAAATAATATATATATATATATAAACATATCTTTTATATATCCAAATCCTATTTAGAAATTTAAAATTAAGATTTTGTTATCAAACAAATGTGCATTAAGGCCACTATTGCGGTCTTCCCACTTTGAAACTCGAAAGTGAACGTCCATGATGTGTGCACTCATCACCAAAATTATTTTTTAGTGATAGAGAGGGGAGTACGAAACGTATTTCCTTTTAAACTTCCTTTTAAAATATTTCTTTCAAATCACCTTAAAAATAATTATATCTAAAATACTTCCAAATAATACAAATATTATACTTCAAAATCTTTTAAAAGCAAAGTTCAAAACCCCAAAAATTAAGTTCTCAAATTCCAGTTTATATTTACTTTATATATAAATCTTTTTTTACAATCAATATTTATAAAATTTCATTTCCTAACAATCAAGCATATTACATACAACTATATAGATTAATAAAGATGATTCTTGTAATACAAAATATAATACTAGATAAAATTATTTCATTTACCCATATTTCAAAATAATATTATGTCTGTTTGGTCTATTAAGTGTTTAGAAATACCAATCGATGACATAGCATCCCAAGTACCGACCGAAATTTATAAATACCGGACAGAACAAATTAACACAATATAAAAACATTTTTATAACAGTAACAAGTATGCTCTCTCATATATATACACTCAAACAAACTCATTCTAGGGTATTAATACCCTATCTTTAATGAGTTAGACCCCATAAAGCTAAGGTTATCACTAAACTTGGCTCTGATACCAAATGTGACGATCCACCTTCTGGATAGTTTAAATTGATGATAAACCACAGTTGTCAGACTCAAACCATTCAAAAGGGAGGATTGTTACGTGGTAAATAAGAAAAGAAGAGAAAGAATAAAAAAATAGACACAGAATCTCATTGTGGAATGACAAAATATAATAATCAAATAACAGGTTATGAAGTTGTTTACAAATAGCCTTTGATTACACATTTACAATACTGATCAGAGTACATACAGTGGGAACAAATAAGTAATGCATTTGAACAACAAGATGCAGTGGATAAATATAATAAGTAAAATAGTACAAAATTTTTGTCTTTATCCTTCAGATATAAGGTCTTCAATACACTGAAAAGCTCAGACTAACCGAGCGAATTGAAAATACAAAACACTTGAGTCAGGACTAAAATAACTTATGCAAGTTAAATCAACAATAAATAAATATGAATTGAAAAGACCAAACTGATGGGATACTCAGGGAGCACTCCATAGGTAAGATACAAACCAAACTCATAATGTGCGCGATAAGGCATGTGACAAGGCATGCGAGGCAATGCTCAGGGTAGGATAGTACCGTTTGGTGGATCCGGACTGGTGGTAACACATAGCAGCTACTACCGCCCACCTCAAAACACTCCCCTATAAACAAATCGAGGGGTATCCACCTAATCAATCACAAAGTCATAATATGGTATCGAAGAAGCATGTCCGATCAGTGGTGCGACCTCACTTGGCCCGACATGGCTTCTATTTTAGTCACATCAAGCTAACTCGAGGGAATCAGGGCTACGTTAATACCTCATACAGAATCGTTCGCCAAACCATCCTACTTCATTCCGGAATCTCCACCACATACACAGTTGTTAAAGTGGTTTTCGGTATTGCAGAGAGTATGACAATATCTGATCCCGCTCGCTTTAACAACCAAACACTCATTTCACACTGGATGGTTCTTTTACATTTCCAAAACCGATTCATAATTGATATCAAAATATCACATTCAATTCAAATCATATCACTTTCGAAATCATATTCACTTTCGAAATCATATTCACTTTTGAAATCATATTCACTTTCGAAATCATATTCACTAAATAGGTTAAATCCTCATTTCATAATCATTATATTTACTCAAATATGTCATTTCACTAGAAAATATCATTTCAAATCAAAACTTAGGTTATAACATCATTTAACCATATTCACTTTTAAATGAAGTATTTAAATATAAATAGTTCAACCTTACACCATTAGAAATTTAGAAATAAAATTTAGATAGTCATAAATAGTTTAAAATAGTTAAAATACTTTAAAATATTTTAAATAGTTAAAAATATTTAAATTATACTAAATAGCCTAAAGTATATTAAAATGGTTTAAATTGTTTAAAGAGATTAAAATAGTGTAAAATAGGGTAAATGGTTTAAAGTAGTTTAAATATTGTTTTATTAGTTTAATATAAAATGATTTGATTTTTGAAATGATATATATAGTAAATATTTTAAAAAATCTAAATAAATCAGAACTTTAAAATAATAAATCTTTAAGCAGTTTATATTAAAATAATTAATCTGAAATTAATATCAAACTAAACTATTTGTTTCAATACAACACATCTGAACCAAGTCCAGCTTTCAAATCAACAAACCTAATTTTGTCTTTCAGTTCAGATTCTCATTTAAAACCATTTAATCAATATCGATTTCAAGTCCATGTTCAAATTATAAATTTAAACTATGTCAAATTTTGTAGATTTCAAAGTTTAAATATTCAAATATTTCAACAATTCAATTTTGATAATTTCTTTTATACCTCAGATCTGGCTTTAAAATTTCAATTTAAATTCTTTAAGCAATACATTTAAACCAATTCCTATTCCAACATTTAAAGCTTGGATTTTCGAAAATAATTCAGTTTATATAAATCAAATTTTTATTTCAAAATATCATTTAACTAGATTCAAAAATTCAAGGTTTTAAAATCATTTAATTTAACCAATCCAGTATCCGTATACAATTTTCTAACCTATAGTCAAGTGATACGGACTTATATCATTTCAACCCCCAATAAATTTAAAATTTGTGGGTATATATCACTTCAACCTGCAATCTCGAATTTTAACTTCAAATCCATAAAATCGCTCGGGTTTATCATTTCAACCCATAGCGTTTTTCTCTAATCTATAGATCATTTGGGTATGTATCCTTTCAATCCATAGGGATTTTTCTAACAATAAACTAAGGGAACTTGATGTGTTATAACAATATAAATATAACATCAACTGATCCAATATCAACAATCAAACAGCCTTCACAATCACCATTCAAATCAACCAATAAACAAAAATAACAGTTAACTGATTATCATTAACAGGTCTTTAACAAACAATTTGGACTTCAGTATTAAAGTAAATAACAATTAAATTCAGTAAAAGTCAGATTTAATTGGAACGACAATTGAAATATATCAAACAGCAATTAATCAACGTCTAATCAATTCATAAATTGCATTTAACTAACATAAGATAATTTAGTAATCGTGAGTGGGTTAAAAACACTCACTTTTGATTTTTAATTGATTTAAAATCCAAAAATAGCCCCAAAATTCAATTGTCTTAGAATTCGTCCAGCCTAGTTCCATAATGACTAGAATTTCGATACGATCACAGCGGAACAAACTGTGCATCAATCTAACCGCGTATGTAAAAGTTATTAATATCAGAAGTTGTTCGATTTAAAATATGAAAATAAAATTAAAAAAAAAGAAATAACACATCACCACCTTTTACATTCTTCCACGCGACAACAATATCGCATCCAAACCCTAGCAAATAACCATAACAATAGCCTCGATGATAACCTCCAAACTGCTACACCAACCATCGCCATCGACCAGATTTGGAACCACCTTAGCCAAACCCATTGCGAGACGACCCTACCAGCCACTCACGACACCTCCATGTCACCGTACGAAGCCCCAATTGCTAGCCACAACCAATGGGTTTCGAACCCTAATCCAATTTTCCAAGGCAAACTAGCTGATGATTTGACAAAAGACCATCACAGATGAACTCCCCTCATCCATCTCCATGCAACCGTACCCTCAAATCAACGATCTGTCGCCGTCGATCAACCATCAAACGAATGGCCAAGAATGTTTTGGCTAATTCCAGACAAACCGAAACCCGATTGCAAAAATGAACAACAAATTTGGGTTGCGCTCGTCGAGAGCTTTCCAACGATATATAATATTGTAACATCCCGCCTTTTTGGACGTTTTAAGAAGACACACATGTTGACTCAAACCATCCAAAAGGACGGATTGTTATTGTGGTAAATAAGAAAAAGCATAGTAAAAAACAAAACAGAATCTCGTAGCGGAATGACAAAATAGAATAATCAAATAAAAGTTCATGAAGTGTTTACAAAAGCATTTGACTATTCTTTACAACACAAATATCAGAGTTACAAAAATAGAAATAAATAAATAATAAATGCAGCGGAACATAATGTAGTGGAATATAATAAACAATACTAGTAAAATCTTCGTCTTTATCCTCCAGAATAAGGTTTTCAAATCCTGAAATGCTCATGCTGACCCAAGCGAATTGAAAAGACAAAACACTCGAGTCAGAACTAAAAGATCTTATGTAAAATAAATCAACGATAAATATGCGTATGATGGCGTCAGAGATGTTTACGGGGTTTGAAATCTCCTATCCAGTGTCTAACGTGAGAGCAGTAACTTAAGAGATGTTCGGGATTCACATCTCCTAAGGATCCGTTAAACTATCTACTATGTAATACAATACGCTATTATAATAGTGCCTACAGTAAAGTAAAGTATTAAAATAGCATTAAGGCGTTACCTATACCACCTTTAACACATTTTTATATATTCCCATAGTCTATACAATACCGTAATTCCTCCGTAAACTGGAGGGCTATCAGAGGGCACTCCATAGGTATGGTACAAAAAAAACTCGTAGAAGGCGCGCTAGGGCATGTGAACACGGCACACGAGGAAATGCCAGGGTAGATATACCGTTTGCGGATCCGTACTGCTACTGCCCACCTTGGAGCACACTCCCAAATCAAAAATCGAAGGGTGGCTACCAAAACAATCACAAATCAAAATATAATATCGAAGAAGTGTGCCCGATCAGAGGAATGACCTCACTTGGCCCAGCATGGCTCTTGATTTTAGTCACATCTAAGCTGACTCACAGGAGTTAGGGTCACGTCATACCTCATACAGAAATCATTTACCAAATTATCCTACTTCATTTCTGGAATCTTCACCACGTACATAGTTGTTAAAGTGGTTTTCGATATTGGCAGAGAGTGTAACAATATTTGATCCCGGTCTCTTTAACAACCAATCGCTTATTACACACCGGATGGTTCTTTTATATTTCAAAAATCAATTCACAATTGATATCAAAAATATCATATTCTCGAAACCATAATACTTTTGAAATCGTATTTACTTTCAAATCATATTCACTTTGAAATCATAGTTTGGAATTTTATTTCCTTTCAAAGTCAAATTCACGGTTTATATCAAAATATCGTGTTTTCAAAACTATACCACTCTCAAATCATATTTCTTCAAAATCATTTTTCAAATCAGGTTTAGTCCTTTCTTCAAAATCATCATTTCAATTCATTATAACATTCAAAATTCCAACTTAGGTTATAACGTCATTAACCATATTCACTTCAAAAATCAAGAAATTTTAATCTAAACCTATCCATTTTACTTGGTTTGGAATTTGGACGAAAATAGTTTAAATAGTTTTAAATAGTTAATATAGATTTAAAATAGAATGAATATAATTAAAATAGATTAAATATCTTCAAAATAGATTAATTAGATTTAAAATAAATTAAAATAGTTTAATTAATTTAAAATAAAATAAATTGGTTCGAAATAGAAAAATAATTCATATAGTTAATATTGGTTAAATAGTTTAATAAATTTTAAAATCGTAATAATTAGAAATTTTAAAATAATATATTTTTAAAACAGTTTATATTAAAATATGAGTTTGAAATTAATATCAAATTAAACTATTCATTTCATTTCAACATATTTGGACCATTTCCAATTTTCAAATCGACAAACCAAATTTCAGTAAACTATCGAATTTCGTATCGTTCAATCCATGTTTAAAATATCAATACAGATTACTCCAATTTTAAAATATTTCAAAGTTATTTTCAAACAAATTCACTAACTCAATTTTGATAGAATTTCATTTATGCATAAAAGTTTAACTTTAAACTTCCGATTTAATTTCTTAAAGAAATTCCTTTTTAAACCAATTCACATTTCAACACAAAACTTGATTTTTCTATAATACTCAAATTTATATAAATCAAATTATATTTCAAAACATCAATTGATTAAATTCAAAAGTTTAAGGATTTTAAAATCATTTAATTTAACCAATCCGATGTCCGTATATAATTTTCTACCCTACTGTCAAGTGATATGGATATTTATCATTTCTATCTGCAATTTAAAATTTTACGGTTATATATCATTTCAAACCGCAATCCTGAAATAAATAAAATCCATAAAGAACTTGCAGTTTATAATGATACAAAATAAAACATCCATTCAAACAATATCAACAATCAACATCCATCACAATCATCGTCCAAAACAATCAATAATATCAATATAGAACTGGCAATCGATGACAGGTATCTGTTGAATATGCGATTATATGATTTTTGTTTGATGATAATAAATATATATATATATATATATATATATATATATATATATATTCGTTCAAATGTATTTGTTAATGTACTATTTTATTTTTCATAGATTAAATAAATATTTGTTGAATAAAAATAAATTACACAGAATTTGAATTCAAACAGAAATTTATTCAAACAAATGTTTATTATAATCTTTGAATAGTACAAAGTTCAAGCTCTCACTATATATATACATTTCAATTACAGTACAATTTTGATTACATCATAATTCACATTTACATTTGACCTCACTACATATCACTTAGTCACTCAATTCGTATTTTATCTTCAACTTCACTTCAAATTAAATCCAGCATCTGAGCAATCTGCAAAAATAAATATTGACACAGTAAAATTGAAAAGGAAATATTTTTGCAGTATAAAATAAAATGTGGATGTTGAAAATAATATTTGCCTCAGTTATTTAGGTTGCTCGTCATCATTTAACTTTTAATTCATCATACACAAACAGCTTGTAACATACATAGTGTATCACTGTATATGCCATAAGGCCGTGCACACCGATATATACACTTGATAAAATTATAGGGATCGATGAGCACAGGTCAAACCCAAAATACCGAATCCAACTCAAGTGCAATAAAATAATGTCACAACTTTCAGCACAAGGTCAAATCCGAGCGACAAGCTAGTTTCAACTTAGGTGTAATTCGAAAAACAAATTCAAATGCAATAAATTGGTCAAGACAGACATAAACAGTCTCAAGTGAAATATTAGACAGTCCATTCAGACTATCAAGCAAATTCATATCAGACAATGTCACAAGACTCAGCATGTACATGAAGGCAGCTGAAACACCAAAACAGCATACAAAAAACCAAGCACCATATATACAACAAACACATATCAGCCCATATGTCAACAGTCAATAGTGCACCACTGACCATACAACAAAGCTCAACAGCACAACATCAGGTGATACAAATGCAGTAACCAAAACAAATGCAACAGTGAATCATAAACCAAGTGCACCAAAGATATGGCAACACAGCAACAAAGCACAAAGGCTACAAGTCTGAAACTCCAGGGCAAGCACAACATGAAGTATATAAATGACCAAATTCAATGCAGCAACATCAAGCAGAAGTTACCTCAAAGCATAATGCCATGAACAATGTGCCCAGATATAGTATGCGGATATAACACAAGTATAGATTCAACAATACATGCATATACACAAACAAATTTATATATGCACATATATGAATTCACACAAGTATATACACACTGCAAATATAAGTGCAGACAAGCTACCATAGATGTTCAAACTCAATGAAACAGACTATAGGTACAAGACCGAACCAACATATCATCAACAACAACAACCATGTCAAACACAGTGCAACTTGAACTCAACATCATGCAACATGAAGAAGTCAACATATATGATCAGAGGAAATCCAGATATAATGCAACAGTGTGCATAAAAGTGTTACAACACCAGTGAATTGAAATGGTCGACTAATAAACATTATATATACATGTGTATTAAAGACCAGTAATCAAGAAACTTCAGCAACATTGAAATGATAATATCAAGTCAATGCAACTGTGAAATTGGATCGAGCAAGTGCAGGATTAAGTGGTACAAGACTGAAACCAACATCAGCAACAAATGAAATATAATGCACAAGAACAACACATCAAATGAAACAGTACCAACATGTATGAAGTGACAACATCAGAGAGTATATGCGGAGTATTACAAAGTCAAGGACGCAAGTAAATCAAGTGCATAATGGCCGAAGCCAATACACAAAGAAAATGTAAAGTCGAAGTCATATGAAGACATGAAACAAATTAAAGTTAAGATAGAAAATCATCAACTGGCCGAAGTCATGAAACAGAGGTTGCTACAGCGATGAACACAATCAGTGGCAAGGTCAAGTAAGTGACAAAAATTCAACATAAAGCCGATACTGAACAAGTCAGTGCCAAAATCGTCACAGAATAGTCAGAGCCGTAGAAACCAAGAAATCGAACCCAGTCAAAAATCAAAACCGTGAATGTCAAGTATCAAATTATACGAAATTGACCAAGTCAGAGAAATCATCAACATCAAAACATAATCGAGTGGCTGAGACGAAGTCAAGCAACTATCAGACGAACAAAAATTTAGGAATTCGAATCCATTTAAAAACGTAAATCATCATCAGCTAAAATTAATCAAGTTCGAGAATATAAACAAGAAAAAATAAAAAGGAAATCACATACTATATCATTCAGTCGAACTTGACAATTTTGAAGTAGCTGTCTACAATTCAAAGCAACAACTGATCGAAATAGCAAGCAACGATAAATCATCAGTTTCGATCGATCAACCAGAAGCGGCGCTTCAATTTAAATCAATAAACCTAATTTGGAACGAAGGAACAAAGCAATAATTTGCAAGACGAGAACTTGCCGCCATTTTCATATCAAGGAATCAGGCAAAACGAAATAAAAGAGGGCCGTGTTTTTGTTTAATTAATTTGGGTCGGCCTCTCTCTTTAATATTAAGATTAAAAAGCAAATATTAGGGTTTTGATATTATAATTATTTTTATTGTGTTTTTAATTTGTAATTTCTTTTCAAATGGTTGTAATTACTAGTCCTGTGACTAGGGGACAAACTACGTGGCGTAGTTTGAGAATTCTCAACTCAGTGGCTGAGTTGTGGTAGGGTTTTGAGCGTAGAGTTAGGCTAGTCAGTAGCGAGTGTCGCGAGCTTACGTGTGTAAGCGTGTGACTACTTAATTTCTAGTAGAAACCTTGGGGCAGCACGTAGGCAGGGTTTTGCCGAAGCTAGGTAAATTCCGTGTCGTTCTATTTCTGCATTTATTGTTCTGCTATTATCTGTGCTACTATTATTTCGATATTTCTGTGTTGAAATAATTTTTTAAGCTTCCGCAATTAATTATTATAATTAACAGTATCACCCTATTCACCTCCCTTTACGGTGAAATAGATCCTACAAGTGGTATCAGAGCTAGATGCAAAAGCCGGTTTTGTTTTAAAAATTTGATTTTACAAAAACCAATTTTTGTTTTAAAAATTTGAATTTTTAAAATGGCTACTTTTGCTGAGGGTCGTCCCAATATTATTCCTCCTGTTTTTGATGGAACAGATTTTTTGAATTGGAAATTAAAAATGGAATTTGATTTGAAATCTGTTAATATTAAATGTTGGAATATTATTGAAAATGGGTGTGATATAACCGACAAGAAAATTATCTCGATTAGTGCTCTTTTTATGCATATATTATATTCTCATATTAATCCAGATAATTTTAACTTTATCTCTCATTGTGAAAATGCATAGGAAATCTAGAATGCTTTTGATGCAATATATGGTGCAAAAGTTAACAACAATGAGAAATCATCCTCAATCAACTCAGTTAAAGAAACGAGCTTAACAAGATTGGTAGAAGACAGTAGTGATGAGGATGACGATGATGAAGCAGCTGAGCTGACGCTACTAATAAAGAGATTCAAAAGTGGAACTACAAATACGGAATCTAGCTCCAAATCAACAATTGAAAAGCAAAATAATCAAAGCACTAGACAACTCATAAGAACACTGGATCATTTGTCACAAGTGCAACCAGCCCGGACACATCAAGCCCAATTGTCCTCAAAATCGACGCGACTTTGAAAAGAAATCAAAAAGGAGAAGTTTTGCAGCCATGTGGAATACAAGTGATGAAGATAATCAAAGTACTAGCAGTGAGAGTGAGAAAGCAGATATGCGTCTTCAAGGTAATATAACTTATAGCGACGATGATTGTGACGACCCGGAATTTGTAGGCCCTTTAAATCAGAGTATTTAATCGATTTTAAATATTCAATAGTATAATTTTAACTTGAATAGCGAGTATCACAACTTATTTGATAATTTAAATTATTGAAATAAATGATTAGAAGTTGGGTAAATTGATGAATCTAGAATTTTAAGTATGTTAAAAATAATTTGAAGGCTTATAAAATTTATATTGATAACTTTGAAGATAAAAGAAGATTTAAAATTGAATTTAACAGTGGTTTGTTCAGTTTTAAAATTTTATCGTTTAAATTGAATTTAAAAATAGCCTTCCGAGGCACAGTCTCGGAATTCGACGAAACCAGTTCCATTGGATCCGTAATATTTTATTATTATCGGATTTCAAATTTCGTATTGATTGGAGTTAGTGTGTGAGTGTATGATTTGTAAACACGCTGGACATTTAATTGATACTAATCTAATGAAATTTAATTTAATAAATCAAGCTTCTCCTATACGCCATCCATCTTTTCACGTTCAAATCATGTTTTTTCGTTCCCCTCGTTTTCCGTTTACTCGAGCCTTCTTCTCATCTATTCGATCAAATATCAGAGAAGAAAAAAAAAGCTTTAAATCGCGACTTCTATTTTTACCCTCTGACCAAATCAAAGAGTCGAGGCAAGCCTCGAATTCGCGCGTGAGGCTGCCACTGTGAGTCGCGATGGGATGTCGTGGGGAGGAGGGTCTCGACTTCAGTTGAGCGACGGCAATTCGTGAGGTCGCGACTTCCTATTGTCGCATCTAGGTTTGGGCGCTGGATTCTGGAGGTGGGAATCGCGACTAATCACGTGCATGGGTGGTCAGGGGTCGCGAGCTCGGGCTTAAGCTGAGGTCATCGGCGGCGACTCTAGTAGAGTTTCGAGCGAGTGGTGCAGGCAGTGAGGGAGGCGAGCACGTGAAGGAGAAGCTTGCGAGGGTTTTCGATGTCGTGGAAGTCTCGGTGGCAAAAGAATCGGGATAGCCTCAACTCGTTTCCCAGTAAGGTATAGATCTGATTTGTTTTATTCTATATATGAATTGGGAAAGAAATCGAAATATAAAATAAATAAATAAATAAAAGCTTTGAAATAGATTAGATGGTGAGTTTACTGTTAGGGAAAATTCCGTTTTGGATATTCATAGTAAAAGATAAAAGCCATTTTAATTCCAAATATAGTATATATATATAAAAGATTTGGGTAGTATAAAAGTTGTAAATGTTGTTAAATTTATATAAAGGTTGGATTTTTTTGAACTCATAAAGATCATTTTTATCGGATGTGGTTTCCATTTAAAATAATAATTATTATTTAGTTAAATTTGAATGGTTAGCTGATTAATTTATTTAAAGGGGTTTAGTTTTTAAATTTAATAATTAGTTAATTACATCTAAGGTTAAAATTTAATCATTAGTTAATAAAATAAATAAATTGTGAATAATTGTTTGATTGGTTCAAATATTAATAAAACCATAATATGTTTATTCAAGGTCAAAAAAAAATTGAGAAACCGAGGCAATATTGGAATGGATTGCAAATAAAGGACAAAGGTGAGTTAACCTCACTCAGTTGAAATTTTAATTTAAATGATTAAATTTAAATAATTGATTGTATGGTTGAATTGATTGATGTGATAGAGTATAGTATAATTTGAATTTGGCATATTATGTAATGCTAATGTCTGTGGATGCAGGGAAAACAGGTTGGAGGGATCCAACTAGATCCCTTAACATTTATTTAAAATTATTTAAATTACCCTGTTATGATGATTTGATATTTTATGATGGATTATGTTGAAATATTGAATGTTATGGTTTGATTGGATAATTGGGTATATTGAATTTCCAAAGAAATATATAACTTGGATGTTGGAAAGAAAAGAAAGGAAGTGAATTTGTAAGTAAAATAATTATGGAAATTTGAATAAATTTAAGAATGAAATAAAAATAAAATAAAGTGACATAAGAATTTTAATTAATAAATCTTGAATATAGAAAGTAGATTTTTGAATTAATAGAAAGTTAATGAATTGTAAACTCCAATGCTAATATCTAAAAGAACAGAACATCTATTTTAAATTTAAGATTTTAAATTTTGAAAGGAACAAAGAAGAAAATGGGAAAAGCCTGAAATTTGTATATTTCAGTTAAAAGATTTAAAATCAAACAACAAGTAATAATAATAAAAATAAAGTCCATAATTAATGAATTTTGAAATGAACCGAGCAAGTAAAGAAATTTATTTCAAATGGAATGAATTGGAAATCAATTTGGGAAAATTGATTTAGGTGATTGAAATTGGGATTTTCTCTAGATAGCCAAGTACATGTTTTTTAAAAAAAGTAAATCTTTAAATATTAATTAAATGTTTTAAAGTTGTTTTTAAAGAAAGCAAGTTTTGTAAAATTTACTATTTTTAATATTAAAAGTCTAATGTAAGTATTTTCCTTTAATTTATTTTAGTAGTAATTATTAAGAAGTAACTTGGTAATTTGTTTTTAAAAGCAGAAATCTATATTTATATTTTATTTAGTAACCTCATTTTCAAATATTCACATAGTATGTATTTTTAACAAATCATTAAAGTAAATTTTTAACTTGAATGTTTTAAAGTATATTTTTAAAATAAAATGTTTTAAATTAATTTAGAAAATCTAGTTTTGTGCTTGGTGATTCTAGAGGAAATAGAAATACTTGGAATTTATTCTGAGAAAGGCAGGTAGTTTTGAAAACTGTTTTTCAAAGGAATTTGAAAGGAGAAATATATCTAGTGAAGATATTTTTGAGATTTATAAATAATTTGGAGAATTATTTATTGTTGATGGGTGTTTGTGGATATAAATTGATAGTTAAATAACCGACTATCAATATTGGCCAACTGCGTTGATCGTTTCGAAGAGACCGGAATTGAGATTTATTTCTCGAAAACCACTTCGATCTGGTTTGTACGTTTACGTGAAAAAAACGATTTTGGATTCGAAGATGGAGCAGTGAAGTGCAAGGGCTAGTCGCTACTAACCCTGAGGATATTTCCAAAATGGATGTAGTAGGAATAGTGCCTTCGGTTCCGTTCGAACCCGGGACGGACTTGTATGGATGAATGCTTGCGAAAACATCGTCAGGTGGATGATGGGCATTCTAAGG
Source organism: Allium cepa (assembly GCA_030765085.1). Lineage (NCBI taxonomy): Eukaryota > Viridiplantae > Streptophyta > Magnoliopsida > Asparagales > Amaryllidaceae > Allium > Allium cepa. The sequence goes on along the minus strand of CM060944.1, from coordinate 495,575,194 downwards.
GATATTGTTCTAAAAAGGTAACGCTTAGCCTCAAGCCTCATCAAATGGGAATGACTGAAAATCAGGTGTTAGCAGCAAGGCTAGGTGGGTAGCACCCAAGCAGGGTGAGGTCATTCCAGTCTAGATGTCCCTTTTTACTTTCGGCTTAGTGGGCAGTTACTGATCCCAACCGCGAGGTGATCTCACTCGGGATTTTCCAGTAAGGGATGATCCCGGCCTTGCGTTGCAGGGGAGCGGGCGTACTCCTCGGTACGGTGATCTAGGCCCCGTATTCTGACAGGTGGTACCCCAGTGCCTAGTCATTTGTTGGAAATCCATTCTCCCTACGAGCCTTGTACGAGTTTTATTTGTATTACCCACTCTGTGGCTAGTAGCTGGAATTTAATAATGTAACAATTTCGGCTATTTTATAAGTATTTGTATATAGACCCTATTATAATATCAGAGGATTTCTATAAAAATTGTTTTAGCTATCGTAAGGTAAAAACCCGACATGTTTATTTGTGGCGTGGTCTTACGAGATGCTTTTGTTTTCAAAGGATTTGTGAAACTTTAATAATCAAATGGGTGTGTTTTTCTCACGCTGGTATTCCAGACTAACTCAGGTGTTATTTAACTATAATGCTCGGGTCAGACCGAGTATTATAGGATACAGGTTTTGATGCTGTGGAGCTCAGGAGATGAGCTGGACGACGATGCGTATTCTCTTACTTGTTTTATATGTGTATATTCCGCTGTGTTGAGTAGTTATGTATCTAGTTGTATGCTATTGATGTTGAGCTGTGATTGATGTACTCTGGTGATATATGTATAAATAGATATAGTTTTGTTCTATGTAAAGATCATTATTATCTATTATATTTTATTCCACTGCGATGGTTAGATTCTGATGTTGATTTCTATTTTCTTCTTCTACCTCTTCTTCATTAACCCAAATGGTTCGTATTTCTGTACAACTTGAGTTAATTTTGGTAGAATAGTGTTAACTCAAGGGGTACGGATTTACGGGTCATTACACTTGGTATCAGAGCTTAGGTTGGAGATAACCTTGGCTCTGGTGGGAATTACTCATTTAGAGTCCGTAGTACTCTATAATGAGTTTGAGCGTATAAATAAATATCAGCGCGTATTTGTTAGTGAATATAAATTGTTTTAATATTGTGTTGATTGGTTTATTGAGTGGCATATGAACCTTCGTCGGCACAGTCTGTACAACTGTATCGAAGGGGTTTCTAAACACTTGAATAGAACAATTGACACGATATTGTTATAAATGTGGGTGAATGAAATAATTTTACCCAAAAACATATTTTGATATAAAGAATTGTTTTTGAAAACTATTTAGCTAATATATGGTTGCTTGGATGTTAGGAAGAATAATATTAAAACATTATCATTGTTAAGTGAGAATTTGACTAGAAATGGAAATGTAACTAAAATTTAAGGGAATAAATTCATTATAAAATGAAATTTATAAATATGAATTGTAAATGTGAATTATAAATTGAAATATAATCAAATAAGAATTGTATGAGCATAAGCTATGCAATTGAATTATAGTTAGAATTGATTTAAGCAGGATTTGAAAATTTAAATCCTGGAGATTTTGGAAGTGTTTGTCGAAGTGTGTTGAAGATAAATGATGACATTATTGTTTTGGAGATATTTATGAAAGGGAATTTGTTTTAAATGGATTTTGAAAGTGAAATAGCATTGAAATCACCTGGATTGTTGGGAAATAATTCTGATGATGACGGTCGCATCATCCGTATTCATTTTCGAATTTCTAAGTGACGGATTGCTGCCAAAATTGATTTGTTCAGAAAAGCTAGTTGTTTTTGAAAATTTCAAAGGAAATTTGTTGGGAATAAAAAAAACCAAGATTGGTTTGACTTTTGATAAATGTGATTTGAGAAGTTGAAGATTTCAAAATAAATTTGAAACCAAAGCCGGGTGTTTAAAAATCCTGATAAGATAGGTTGTAAACTTATAACTTGAGATGATTTTTAAATCAGGGAAGGAAAAATAAGCTTTGAATGTTGGAATGTAAATATAAAGAGAAAAGTTAAAAATGGAATTTAACTTGTATTGGAAAATAAAAATTTAACTGGATTGAAATTAATTAATTAGTTAGGCTGAAAAATAATATTCAGTTGTATTCGAATTTAGTTGCAATCGAATTAAATTAAATAAAATTGAGTTAAGATAAAATTGAATTGGAATAAGAATTCAATTGAATTATTGAATGAAATTAGATTCTTACCTGAATAAATGGAAAATAGGTTGGATAAGGATTGAATTGGAATAAGTAAATCAAAATATCTGATAAAAGAATTAAAATCCAAGGTAACAAAAATATGCTTGGGATATAAATAAGCATAAGTCTTGAGTTAAAATAAAAGAATAACATATTTAAGCCTAAAATGAATGGAAATGTGTGAGAATAATAAGTTGTGACTTATAAAATTTAAAATGGAATACAAAGCCCAAATTTAATATTTTGATGAATTGGAAAATGAAAAGAAAATCCAAACTTGAATTATAAGGTATATTGAACTTAAGAAAATAAAATGAAGTGAAAGTAATTGAGAATGAAGCTGAATTGTGAGTTAATAAAATTGAATGGCAAATTAAAAAGTGAATGGTGGAATCAGAATTTGAGTTATAATTAAAAATTAGACTTGAAGTGTTAATAAAATAAATATAATTTGAAAAGTATAGAATAAAAATGAAATGGATTAAAATAGTAATGGTATGAATTGCAAATAAAAATCCTAATAAGTGGAAATAAATTGGAAATGGCCTTGTAATAAATTGAATGAGTTAAATATGGAAAGTTAAATTTTATAATAACCAATCAAATAAATTTGTAGTTTGAAATGAGATTGGATTGAGATAGAATCAAATTAAATTGAAAAGAGAAATTTATTTGCAAAATGAAGTGAGCTTAAGAATAGAAAAAAAGGGATTTACTTGAAATTAAAATGGGCTTTAGTATAAAATTGGAGTGAATAAACTTCAGCTAAAAGATGGAAAGGAGTTGAATTGAATTCAACTAAAAATTAAGTTAATAATAGTGGATTGGATTTAAATCATGTAAAAATAAATTTTAATAGAAATAAAATTCGGTGAGTTGCCGATAATATTTAATGAAATGGAAATGCTTAAATAAATAATTGTAAACCATTTAAATTATTAAGGGATTGAAATAACTTGAGACAATAAGGAAAATAGAATGTTTCGAGGTCATTAGAATGGTTTAAGTGAATGTGGATAAACTAATTATATTGAATAAATAAATGATGGAATAAATAAGTATCAAATGAAATGTGGTTTAAATAAGTTGTTAATGGTTATTAAATGAAATAGTTTGGAATAAACAAATATGGAATGAAATGTAAATAAATGGATTGTAAATGAAGTTAAACAGAATGTGTCGAGCTAAATAAATGATTGTGAGTAGATTAAAATAAAAGGGAAGTTAATTGGCAATTAAGATGAACCTAGTTGTAAATCGTTTTAAATGAACTAGTTGGTTAATAAAATGAGATGCAAAGTGAATGGTATTCAAATATAAAATGCAAAGAAAATGAGAATATATGGATTGTGAATAAATTGAAAATGGAATAGAATTAAGTATAATTTGAGTTGAAATTCAATTAAATTGGTTATAGACATAAGTACTTTTTTGTTCACATAAATCTCGTCGAATTACATGGAATAAATTGTCATTGGAGGTAAATAGAAGTAATTCAAATTCTATGTGTTGATAAGGGTAAAATAAATTGAGTTTGAGAGCAATTGAATTAAATATGAGTTCAGTTTTCTTAAAAATAAATTAAATGTAAGCGATTGAGTTTTAAACCATTCAAATTGATGAAGTTATATACGAATGGAATGAAAAACATTCACATTGAATGAGAATGGTTTATAAATTAATCGAAACAGTTAAATTAGTATAAGAACTATATAAATTGCTTACGGAAAATGTTGATGTACATTTCTTTTAGAATTCATATGTTTTAACTATTGCAAATAAGTGATATGTTGTTAAACTTCATATATTTGGCCACTTACATGTTTAAATTGAGTAAGTACAGATACCTGGAAGCCGTGTGGCTGGATTTGGTTGCTCTAACGGCTAAATAAATAAGTTACATGCTTAAAAATGCTAAATAAGGTTCGCATACGCAATTAAAATAGGAAATATGAACTGTTTTTGGTTTTTCCGACCGTGTGGGTCGATGTATATATATTTATCTCTTTTGTCAAATTGCAAAAGCTCCTCCGTACAAAGGGGACTCTGCCAAAAAATTTCAAAAATTTTGGGAGTTAGACAATTTTTGAAAACTTTTGGAAAATTTATTAACGACAAAACAATTTCAAACTAGAAATTGAAATAAGTTAGTGAATGAAACTAATTAAAATAATGACATGAATTAGTTATAAATGAAAAATAAAATTTAACATTTGGAGTTGAAAATAAATTGAATTCGTATGGAAATGAAAGAATCAAGTTGAATAGAAATTGATATAAAATAAAGTCGGAAATGAAAATAAATATAGGAAACATATAAAATGCTTATATTAACTTAAGAAGGGAATGGTGAATTCTTAATTGGAAATTGATGCTACAAATATATTCTAAGATAATATTAGAATGAATAGATATTGGCGTTTTGTGAGAAAATCGATAAAATGTTTTGGAATATTGTGATTGGATATTAGTGCTAAGCAGGATATGCAGGTGTTATAAAGGGAAAAGGAAAATTGATTTTGGTTTCGAAGATAAATTTGAATTGCCCGACTAAAAAGGTATATGTTTAAGTTTCTATATGAAATTTGATTGGGTTTTTGATCAAGCCACTTGGCCTTTTATTTTCTTTTGAGATTTGGGAGGCCGTAGAGCCATTTTTGTAGCTGTACCGAGTCAGCCGCGCAAAGGAGACGCTGGCGAAATTTTTCGGAAATTTAGGGAGTTAGAAAAATTTTGAGAAAATTTTGAGAATTCAAAATTTGGTTTTAAATTGAAACTTGAACGGTTAAACAAATGGTATAGTCTGAAACTAGGGAAAGGTTTGGAAAGTTAATAAGAATGATAATGGATCTTTTATAAAAAGATAGCTGGTAAGATGTTGAACTGTTAGAAACTGTTTGGCTTTGGGAAAAATAGTGACGGGTATTGGATCATTCTTCCTAACTAGTAATTTCGGGGACGAAATTATTTTAAGGGGGGAGGAATGTGACGACCCGGAATTTGTAAGCCCTTTAAATCGGAATATTTAGTCGATTTTAAATATTCAATGGTATAATTTTAACTTGAATAACGAGTATCACAACTTATTTGATAATTTAACTTATTGAAATAAATGATTAGAAGTGGGTAAATTGTTGAATCTAGAATTTTAAGTCTGTTAAAAATAATTTGAAGGCTTATAAAATTTATATTGATAACTTTGAAGATAATAGAAGATTTAAAATTGAATTTAATAGTGGTTTGTTCCGTTTTAAAATTTTATCGTTTAAATTGAATTTAAAAATAGCCTTCCGAGGCACAGTGTCGGAATTCGACGAAACCAGTTCCATTGGATCCGTAATATTTTATTATTATCGGATTTCAAATTTCGTATTGATTGGAGTTAGTGTGTGAGTGTACGATTTGTAAACGCGCTAGACATTTAATTGATAGTAATCTAATGAAATTTAATTTAATAAATCAAGCTTCTCGTATACGCCATCCATCTTTTCACGTTCAAATCATGTTTGTTCGGTCCCCTCGTTTTCCTTTTACTCGAGCCTTCTTCTCATCTATTCGATCAAATATCAGAAAAGAAAAAAAAACCTTTAAATCGCGACTTCTATTTTTACCCTCTGACCAAATCAAAGAGTCGAGGCAAGCCTCGAATTCGCGCGTGAGGTTGCCACTGTGAGTCGTGATGGGATGTCATGGGGAGGAGGGTCTCGACTTCAGTTGAACGACGGCGATTCGTGAGGTCGCGACTTCCTATTGTCGCATCTGGGTTTGGGCGCTGGATTCTGGAGGTGGGAATCGCGACTAATCACGTGCATGGGTGGTCAGGGGTCGCGAGCTCGGGCTTAAGCTGAGGGCATCGGCAGTGACTCTGGTAGGGTTTCGAGCGAGTGGTGCAGGCAGTGAGGGATGCGAGCACGTGAAGGAGAAGATCGTGAGGGTTTTCGATGTCGTGGAAGTCTCGGTGGCGAAAGAATCGGGATAGCCTCAACTCGTTTCCCAATAAGGTATAGATCTGATTTGTTTTGTTCTATATATGAATTGGGAAAGAAATCGAAATATAAAATAAATAAATAAATAAATAAAAAGCTTTGAAATAGAATAGATGGGGAGTTTACTGTTAGGGAAAATTCCGTTTTGGATATTCACAGTAAAAGATAAAAGCCATTTTAATCCCAAATATAGTGTGTGTGTGTGTGTGATTGTGTGTGTGTGTGTGTGTGTGTGTGTATAAAAGATTTGGGTAGTATAAAAGTTGTAAATGTTGTTAAATTTATATAAAGGTTGGATTTTTTTGAACTCATAAAGATCATTTTTATCGGATGTGGTTTCCATTTAAAATAATAATAATTATTTAGTTAAATTTGAATGGTTAGCTGATTAATTTATTTAAAGGGGTTTAGTTTTTAAATTTAATAATTAATTAATTACATCTAAGGTTAAAATTTAATCATTAGTTAATAAAATAAATAAATTGTGAATAATTGTTTGATTGGTTCAAATATTAATAAAACCATAATATGTTTATTCAAGGTCAAAAAAATTGAGAAACCGAGGCAATATTGGAATGGATTGCAAATAAAGGACAAAGGTGAGTTAATCTCACTCAGTTGAAATTTTAATTTAAATGATTAAATTTAAATAATTGATTGTATGGTTGAATTGATTGATGTGATAGAGTATAGTATAATTTGAATTTGGCATATTATGTAATGCTAACGTCTGTGGATGCAGGGAAAACAGGTTGGAGGGATCCAACTAGATCCCTCAACATTTATTTAAAATTATTTAAATTACCATGTTATGATGATTTGATATTTTACGATGGATTATGCTGAAATACTGAATGTTATGGTTTGATTGGATAATTGGGTATATTGAATTTCCAGAGAAATATATAATTTGGATGTTGGAAAGAAAAGAAAGGAAGTGAATTTGTAAGTAAAATAATTATGGAAATTTGAATAAATTTAAGAATGAAATAAAAATAAAATAAAGTGACATAAGAATTTTAATTAATAAATCTTGAATATAGAAAGAAGATTTTTGAATTAATAGAAAGTTAATGAATTGTAAACTCCAATGCTAATATCTAAAAGAACAGAACATCTATTTTAAATTTAAGATTTTAAATTTCGAAAGGAACAAAGAAGAAAATGGGAAAAGCCTGAAATTTGTATATTTCAGTTAAAAGATTAAAAATCAAACAGCAAGTAATAATAATAAAAATAAAGTCCATAATTAATGAATTTTGAAATGAACCGAGCAAGTAAAGAAATTTATTTCAAATAGAATGAATTGGAAATCAATTTGGGAAAATTGATTTAGGTGATTGAAATTGGGATTTTCTCTAGATAACCAAGTACATGTTATCTTTAAATTTTAATTAAATGTTTTAAAGTTGTTTTTATAGAAAGCAAGTTTTGTAAAATTTACTATTTTTAATATTAAAAGTCTAATGTAAGTATTTTCCTTTAATTTATTTTAGTAGTAATTATTAAGAAGTAACTTGGTAATTTGTTTTTAAAAGCAAAAATCTATATTTATATTTTATTTAGTAACCTCATTTTCAAATATTCACATAGTACGTATTTTTAACAAATCATTAAAGTAAATTTTTAACTTGAATGTTTTAAAGTATATTTTTAAAGTAAAATGTTTTAAATTAATTTAGAAAATCTAGTTTTATGCTTGGTGATTCTAGAGGAAATAGAAATACTTGGAATTTATTCTGAGAAAGGCAGGTAGTTTTGAAAACAATTTTTCAAAGGAATTTGAAAAGAGAAATATATCTAGTGAAGATATTTTTGAGATTTATAAATAATTTGGAAAATTATTTACTGGTTGATGGGTGTTCGTGGATATAAATTGATAGTTGAATAACCGACTATCAATATTGGCCAACTGCGTTGATCGTTTCGAAGAGACCGGAATCGAGATTTATTTCTTGAAAACCACTTCGATCCGGTTTGTACGTTTACGTGAAAAAAATGATTTTGGATTCGAAGATGGAGCAGTGAAGTGCAAGGGCTAGTCGCTACTAACCCTGAGGATATTTCCAAAATGGATATAGTAGGAATAGTGCCTTCGGTTCCGTTCGAACCCGGGACGGACTTGCATGGATGAATGCTTGCGAAAACATCGTCAGGTGGACGATGGGCATTCTAAGGGATATTGTTCTAAAAAGGTAACACTTAGCCTCAAGCCTCATCAAATGGGAATGACTGAAAATCAAGGGTTATGCAGCAAGCTAGGTGGGTAGCACCCATGCAGGGTGAGGTCATTCCAGTCTAGATGTCCCTTTTTACTTTCGGCTTAGTGGGCGGTTGCTGATCCCAACCGCGGGATGATCTCACTAGGGATTATCCAGTAAGGGATGATCCCGGCCTTGCGTTGTAGGGGAGCGGACGTACTCCTCGGTACGGTGATCTAGGCCCCGTATTCTGACAGGTGGTACCCCAGTGCCTAGTCATTAGTTGGAAATCCATTCTCCCTACGAGCCTTGTACGAGTTTTGTTTGTATTACCCACTCTGTGGCTAGTAGCTGGAATTTAATAATGTAACAATTTCGGCTATTTTATAAGTATTTGTATATAGACCCTATTATAATATCAGAGGATTTCTATAAAAATTGTTTTAGCTATCGTAAGGTAAAAAACCGACATGTTTATTTATGGCGTGGTCTTACGGGATGCTTTTGTTTTCAAAGGATTTGTGAAACTTTAATAATCAATTGGGTGTGATTTTCTCACGCTGGTATTCCAGACTGACTCCGGTGTTATTTAACTATAATGCTCGGGTCAGGCCGAGTATTATAGGATACAGGTTTTGATGCTGTGGAGCTCAGGAGATGAGCTGGACGACGATGCGTATTATCGTACTTGTTTTATATGTGTATATTCCGCTGTGTTGAGTAGTTTTGTATCTAGTTGTGTGCTATTGATGTTGAGTTGTGATTGATGTACTCTGGTGATGTATGTATAAACAGATATAGTTTTGTTCTATGTAAAGATCATTATTATCTATTATATTTTATTCCGCTGCGATGGTTAGATTCTGATGTTGATTTCTATTTTCTTCTTCTACCTCTTCTTCATTAACCCAAATGGTTCATATTTCTGTACAACTTGAGTTGATTTTGGTAGAATAGTGTTAACTCAAGGGGTACGGATTTACGGGTCGTTACACTGATGAGCTAAGCGAGGTATCAAAACTCACTCACTCACGACTACTTATATATTTCCACGAAGTAAATGGCTGTTTTGAACGACTTAGGGAGAAATATGCTAAAATTGAATCACAAAGAGATACTTTGATAGAATTAAATGAACAACTTGACCAACTAGTTAAAACCTATCAAAGTAGGATCCGTAAGTGTGATAAGTGTCCAACATTCGAAGAAGAAATAAAAAAATCAGATATAAATATAAAATCACTTGAAAATGAAATTCTGATTTTAAAAGAAAGTGAAAATACTAGGAGAGAAAATTCTATTAAAAAGTGCACACAATTATTAAATGAAATTGAATCTCTCGAAACACAAGTCCAACAATTGTCAACGACTTTAGATAAATTTTCCAAAAGTGAAAAATTGTTGAATATGAACAAACCGTTAATACAGTTAGACAAGGACTTGGGTATAATCATTCTAAAAATGTTAGAAATGAGATTAATCAAGTAAATTCAATGTGCACAATTTGTAGAAAATTTGGACACAATCAAAATAGTTTTGGTATAGACCCAAACACGTAAAAACCATTCCAATTTGGGTTCCAAAAGGCACAAATACAAAATTTCTCAAAGTTAAACAAATCTGGTGCCAAAAGGAACATATATAAATAGTTATGGGGATTTACAAAATTATTTTTCAAAATATTCTGCCACTAACAATCATGGACCTATAAAAACAAATAGGTCACAAAAATCTTTCATCGTGTAGGTGTGGTGGCAGGCTAAGGAACAACAATAGTGCTACTTGGATTCTGGCTGTTCCAAGGACACAACGAGCGACAAAGCAAAGTTTCTTAGCCTAGTACAAAGGTGAAAGAATCACAATAGACAACAACAAAAAATATCGTAAAGGTAAAACAGGTAATGGTATATTTATTTAAACGATATAGTAAATGTGATAATCTGCACCGTAATCTGAGTTAAATCAGCCAATAATGTGATGATGAAATATTGATGATTTTGATTCTGACTTATTCAAAATTGTTTGCCAATTATATTCTTATGCCAAGAACACTATAAAAATCTGTAGAGTCTTTGAATTACTTTATATATATATATATTAGTTTGGATTAATAATAGTGTTTTGTTGGATGATAATACATTTGGTTATAATACGACTAACTCTATATTCACGGTTTCTGATTATTTACACGGCTTCAATTCAAATTCAAGAGAATGTCATTTAAAAAGCTTTTAAAATTGATTTTGAGATATTTTGTTCATGGTCTAGTCTATCAAATTCAATTAATGATAATTTTGAGTGAAAGAGAAATTCAGATGCAGATTACCATACATCCACTTTATCAAATGTCGCGCAATCGAATGCCGGAAAACCGAACCGTTAGGGTTTAAGAAGAAGAAGATAGAAGAAGAACAGAAACAATAACAAAATCTCACATTTCACAGCGGAACAAATATAATAGATAAATAAATATCTTTAAACAGAATCACTATATCAGTTATCACATTGCATCACATTATCAGAGCTTACAACAACAAACAGCAGAAAAGAATATAACATATACTAGTAATGCGCTTCGCCATCCAGCTTCCACCCCTGATCTCCACAGCAACTCCTGAATTCCAGAATGACCTGTTAATCTGACTCTAGGCTGCCCGTGTGGAAATTTGTGGGTACCCAGAGTTTAGGAAGGGAACAGTAAACTCCAGGTCAGTCATGGGACTGGTGTGAGATCTTAGAAACAGTTATTCTTTAATAAAAAGAAAACAAAAGATTTTAAAAGAAATCCGCAATGCTTTTTCTGAAAAATGAAACTACCATAAGGCCTTCCACCGCACACACAATGCAAACGCAGAATTGGAGGAGATTTCTCCTTATGATAGTCAAACATGCTTAATACGCAAAATCTTTTGATATTATTATTATTAGTGCATAGTGGAAAACATTTCGAAAGTATAATATTAATCTTAGCCAACATAGGCATTTTGCACTATGCCTGCTATAGCTACCATCTAAACAGTGGTGACCACCATAAGTAAATGGCAGGTTATACAACTAAAACCGTACTGGATTCCTTTTGGGAATTGGATTTCCAAAAAATGGTCAGGCCAAGGAACTTCCCATTGCCACATGGGTATGCCTCTGGATAGACGCCCCGAGAACCTAACCGGATCTCTGCCAACACAAGATCGGGTTACCTCTGCAAAAATAGGTAACTACTACACGAGTATGCCATCCCTTGGTTGTAAACAACCTTTATCCGAGGATCCTCAACATCAACAATCACAAAGTAATATATATTTGCGACATTCACATAAGTTAAGTACCTGGGCTACATAACATGATACCACTTCTATCCAGAAGGAAATATACATACCCTAAGGGGCGCTACTCCCTATAACCTTGCCGCATCCTTCCTGTTTTGACCATTCTGGGGTGTGAGGTCCGACGAAGTCTCGTCCACAAAGCTACGCTTTTCACAAAAGCCATGCTTCGATCAACAAATGATCAACGGCACTTCATATGCCACATTACCAAATTGGGAATGTATCACTTGTAACCATCAACTACATAACCTCTGAGCTCGTACGTCTCAGAGTAGGGTGTTAAGCTAAGAGAATAAGTTCTCCTCCACCAACAGAAATGTAGTGTAACGTCAGACATAGATCCATACAAGTCCATTCCAGGATCGAACGAAACCAAAGGCACTTCAAAAGAAGCCCTTGAAATCCGGATATTCACTAATCATGTTCGGAATCCCTATCACAAAGGGTGATAAAATCTCTATACCGGAGCAACCCGGTGCAGAGACATTCGATAGGTATCCTTTCGCTTTCGAAAATACCCGGTCTTCAACACCATCTTCAAATGCAATCCCATTTCGTCGTATCGTTATTCGGAATGGGTTTTATGACACAAGGTCCTCTCCAGGCTAATCCAATTAACGAGCGCTTATTTTAAAATAAGTGTTCATTCAGATTCAAATAAATCATAACAATTTCACTTTGATCTTTCAAACAAAAGATACATCACAATCATAAAGGTTTGATGTGGGTTTCGAATACCATTTGGAATTCGACTCCCGGTCGCATCGAAATTCAAATGCCGATTAAGGCCAATATTGATAGTCGGTTATTTAACTATCAATCATCATTCACAACAGTCATTGGATTTCAAATAAATTTTCCTCAATTATTATTATTTTCAGTATATCTTCGCAACATAAAATTTCACAATTCAATCTTTTGAAAATAAATTTCAAATCAATTTCCGAACATTTATTCATTTCCACTGAAAATCTGCCAATTTCAAATATTTTAAAATAATATAAAAATACTTATTCAAAATATACTTGGAAACATTTAAAATAAATTATTTTAGAATATTTTCTTACATATTAGTTATGAAAAGTATTATACTAATATCTCATATGAAATTCAAGTCCAAAAAATAATTTTAAAATAAAATTAGTAGATAGAGTATAAATATTTAAATACCAATTTCCTAAATCAAAAATCAATTTAATCTTTTTAAATAATCCATATACAATTAATTAAATAAAAAATTTACTTTAAATAATTTCCAAAACTAATTTCTCCAACAATATTATTTTTAGAACCAAATCTAAAACTTTTAAATTTTATTCAAAGGCTATTTTAAAAATATTCTCGGCTTTCCAGGGAAGAATTTCTTTTCCCAATATAAATGGGTCCATTCAAATAAATTAATAAATCTTCTCGATTTATTTTAAATTTACATTCCAAATATCAACTGATATATATGAATTTAAATTGATTCCCAAATAACATCTTCACACCCGTTCGAATTCCAAATTAATTTCCAGTTTATTTCAAATACAAAATCAACTTCCAATTTGATTTCCCCAAATTAATTTTCCAATATCAAATAAAATCAATTTCAAATTGATTTCCTAAACTCACCAAACCAAATTTCGAAATCGATTCCTAAGGTTTATTTTACTCCAAATTAATTTCTGAATCGATTTCTATAATTAATTTCAACTTTAAATTAAATTCCAAAATTTAATTTCTAAATTTATTTCCTATTGAAATAAATTTCTTTATCTCTTTTAATTATTTAAAAATCCATATCTTAAATAAATTCTTCAACTATTTAACAACATTACTCGAAATTCCTTTATAAAAATATTTCCCATATTTTTGCAATTTATTCAATAAGTTTTCAAAGATAAAACTTTATCTATTTAAATTTCCTTCTTTTAAAATTCACCCGATTCCTTTGAGTGAATTCATTATAAATTTTCTATCCAAATTTCAAAATCAATTAAACTATATATTTTTGGTATCCTACGATACCAAAAATATATTCGGCTAAATTACAGCCTTCAATGATTTCCATCACAAACATTTACATGAATTAGAAATAATCAACACACAACATAAGCAACAAATTAAACATTTGAGGAATCCAGTTGGATCCCTCCAACCTGTTTCCCTGCATCCACAGATGTTAGCACACAATTAAATACGCATTCCACTTCGAGGTGGAATATCGCGGTATATGGGATTTATAAAATATTATCCGCTATTATGCGGCGCAAATAGGGTCTCATCCGCTATATAATGCGGGAAATCAACAACTGAAGATACATATATAATACCAAATCTACTTCGAGGTGGAATATCGCGGTATATGGGTTTAATATAATAACCTCCGCTATTATGCGGCGTATAGGGTCTAAACTAATATAACTAGTAATAAATAAATTATCCAAACACACAATCAATCAATTTTAATTTAACTATCACAATTCCATAATCCATCAATAATTGGAAATTAAAATTTTGAGTGAGAAGATCACACCTTTGCCTTTTATTTTGCTATCCATTTCCATCTTGACTCGATTTTCTTTATTTATACCTTGTATAAATATTTACATAGTTTATCAATATTCGAATTAAATCGAACACTTAAATTATCGTTCGATTTATTTACCTAATAATTTTTTTATTTTAACTAATTTTCCTTTTAAAATTAATTTAACTAGAAAATTTTAAATTGAACTAAATTTCCTTTAGTAAATTATTTTCAGTGGTAAAAATGATTAAATAGGTTAAATAAACAAATTTATCACCATACTAAATTATTCTTAAAAACTAGACTAGTAAGTTAAGAGTGTATATATTTATATTTATTTTTCCTTCCTTTTGAAACTACATATATATACACTTATAACATATATATATATATATAGATGTAAAAGTCTGATTTTTATATCAACTTTCAAGTATTTTAAAATTCATATTTATTTTATTTATTTCAAGCTGCTGATAAAAATGAGCTATTAAAATCTTATCTTTATATAATTCTTACATATATTTTTCTGTGAATAAACAAACAGTAAACATTTGCTTTTCTTTTTACTGTAAAAAAAAATTATTTCCTTGCATGCATATAAAAATATGAAAACTACATAAATATATATAGTTTAAAATGCTTATTGTTTTAAAATTTAAAATATGTGTCCATCATTTTTTTTTTACTGTCAATCAAAATTCAATACACATATTTTTGTTTATATACCTACTAATTTGATCCAAATTAAAACAAAATTTTATACCTTACTGTAAATCGAGCAACCCAGACCTCGACGAACTCCATCTCGCGAATCTCACTGCTCGAATGAACCCTAGCCGGCACTCCACGCGCGTGCGTGCCAAAATTGATTGCCCCCAACCTTGCGATCCCTGCCCTAGCACCCACGCGACCTCCCATGCGACCGCGCGACACCGCCTCGGCCACCAAGCCGCGAATCCTACTGCTACGCGTGATGCAATTTTTCGCGCATGCCCTAAACATCGCGCGCCATGGCCGACGTACCTCCATTGATCGAAACACCCATCCTCCTACGAACAAATTTGATTTTGTTCGATTTGAATCAAAATCGAAGAAGAAGTGGCCACAGATTGATTTCGTATAGGTTGAAACGAGAATTTGTTCGAACGAACGAACGAAAAAGGGACGCTATTTGTTTTTTCTTTTTTTTCGATTTCGTTTAGTTTTTTGAAAAATGGAGAGGGTTCATTATTTCTTTTTCTTCTATCTGTTGCATGCTTATTTTCTAGCACAAGTATATATTTTTTTCTTCGATAACGAACACGTGTTTGATTGTTTGTTTTTGAGAGGACACGTGCTTGAATGTTGAAACGTGTAGTTATCTTAGGAAATAATATGATATTAAATACAAATATACATATAAAATTTAAATTCAAATTTAAACAAAATCGTTCAAATTTCGCATTGCAAAATCTCAATCTCCAATCGAGATGTGCCGCTAGGCGTTTATAATGTTAAACCCCTATTCCGAATGCAATGGAAAAGGTTCCGAGTCCAAATTCGATCGTATGGAGAAGATAACTTTTTGAACGAGTTATTAAATTAAATTTCGATATAAATTTCAACGCGTTTGCCTATCGTACGGCGAAACGAACACTCCAAACACTACGAAAATTGAAACCCGATAATAATAAAATATTACGGATCCAATGGAATTAGTTTCGTTGAATTCCGAGACTGTGCCTTGGAAGGTTATTTTTAAATATCGATTTAACCGATAAAATTTCAAAACTGAATAAAACAGTTTCAAATTCAATTCCGAAGCTTCTATTAACCTCAGTATTATCAATATAAATTTTTTAAGCCATTAAATTATTTTTAACAGGCTTAAAATTGAAGATTTACAATTCTACCCAAATTTCTATAATTAAATTTGATAATTAAATTGCTAAATTCATAGTTAAAATTAAAATTCAAGTTAAATTAACGATTCAGATATTCGAAATCAATTGAATATTTCAATTTCAAAGGTCGAAAATTTTGGGTCGTCACATCCTTCCCCCTTAAAAGAATTTCATCCCAAAATTACTAGTTAAGAAGAATGGACCTTAACCCGTTTGATATTTTCCAAACCAAACAGTTTTATCAATTTATCAACCCAAATCTTTTTATTTACGATTCATTTCAACTAACTTTCCAAGTTCAATTATAAATTCCAAACAATATTGTTTACTTCCCAATTCAAATTTCAACCTTTCAAAATTTTCTCAAAAATTTTCTAACACCCTAAATTTTTGAAAATTTTTGCCAGCGTCTCCTTTGCGCGGCTAGCTCGGTACGACTACAAAATGGCACCACAGGCCCTCAAATCCCAAAAGAAAATAAAAAGCCAAATGGCTGGACAAGAAAATCACAAAATTTCATATAGAAATTTAAATACGTACCTTTTTGTCGAGAAATTCAATTTTATCTTCAAAATCAAAATCCAATTCTTTTTCCTTTAATAAACCTGTATATCCTGCTTATCATAATATCCAATTACAACATTCAAAAATCAATTTGCATATTCCTTTACAAAATCTTCAATATATACTTCTTATACCATTTTTAGTTTACTATTGAAGTTATATATTCGTTTTCATTCTATCTTGCATTCTCAACTTTATTTTAATTCAATTTACACTACAATTCTATTTGAATTCAATTTATCTTCTACTATGAATATTGAATTTTATCATTCAATTATAACTGATTCATATCATTATTTTAATTCGGTTTCATTCACTAATTTACTTAAATTTCCAATTTGAAATCGTTTGTCCCTAACAATTTTTTTAATTTTTTTTTCCAACTCCCAAAATTTTCGAAAATTTTTGGCAGTCTCTTTTGTACGGAGGAGCTTTTGCAATTTGACAAAAGATATAAATATATATACATCGACCCACCCGGTCGGAAAAACAAAAAAAGTTCATATTTCCTATTTTTATTGCGTAGGCGTACCTTATTAGCATTTTTAAGCAAAGACGTTTATTATTAGTATTTTAGCACGACCAAATCCAGCCAAACGGCCCTTCTGTACCTGTATTTACTCAACTTAAAAATATAAGTGACATATATAAGAAATTTATTCACATTTCACTTATTTCCAATAGTAAACACATAGTTTTCACAAACAATATATTCAAAATAGTTCCCATAAGCAATTTATATGGTTCCGATACAAATTTAATTGCTTATAATCAATTCACATAGCATTTCTATTCAATTCAAGTGATTTACAACTCACTTTCTTTTATTCAATTTATTTTTAAGCGAAATGAACTCATATCTATTTCAATTTATTCAAAAATCAATTTGATTTGCTTTTATTACTCTTAGAATTTTATACATACTCGTTTGTGTCAACAACAACCATTTCTATGCAAATTTCGACGATATTCACTTGATAGAATATCCAATCTAGTTTATAACTAATTTAAATTGATACAAACTCAATTTACTCTTCATTCTATTTCATTTCCAATCGATTCCGTTCAATTCATTTTGCATTCCATATTCACATTCATATCAATAAAAAACCATTTCACAATTTCCAGTTTATCCTCCATTTCATAATTTAGAATATTTCCCAACTCTAAATTTTACTTAAGAATTTTACCATTTATTTCTTAAGTTCAAGATAATTATTCTATATACTTCTTATATTTATTTCCAATTCACCACTTTGGTTTATAACCACTTATATTTAAACTGGATTCCAAATTCCATATGAATTCATTTTACCTTTCATTTATAAATATTGAATTCAATTCATTTTGAGCCATATTAAATTTGTCATTATTTTAATTAGTTTCACTAATTAATTTAAGTTCCTTGTAACACTTAGCCCAATTTGACCCAATATTCACTTAAGTTATTTTAATTCAAAATTCAAATTTATTATCCCTGTTAACAATTTCCAATTTTCAAACCCTTGATTTGATTTTCATTTATCAATTCATTCCATCTACTAATTTAATTAGATTAGTTTTATCCTCTTATCCATTTAAATTTCAACTTTCCTTTCTCAATTCATCTTGGATTTATTTTATCAATAACCAGGAAATTTTGAATTTATATCTACTTACTTGAATTTATCTGCAAATTCAAACCATTTTTATTTAATTCACAATTCAAGTTTTAATTTAACTAATTCAACTTTCCTATTTCATGAATTAATTAATTATCATACTAGTTTACTTGAATTCAATCCATTTTATTTTCTTAGCATTTGGTTTTGATTTCAATTTCTCATACAACGATGATATTAACCTAATATTATCACTTCCTAATAACCAAACAACCATATATTGTAATAATTCACAGAAAATTTATTTCTTTTATATAAGAAAATAGTTTTGGGTAAAATTATTTCATTTAGCCTATTTTAAAATAATACTGTGTCGGTTTATCTTGTTTAAGAGTTTAGAAACCCCTATCGAAATAGTTGGTCAGACTGCACCGACCAGAATCTATAACCAATCAACCGATAAGTCAACACAATATAAAACAATTTATATTCACTAACAAATACGCGCTCATATCTATTATTACACTCAAACTCATTCTAGAGTACTACTGACTCTATCTCTAATGAGTAATACCCAACAGAGCCAAGGTTGTCGCTTAACCAAATGCTCTGATACCAAATTGTAACGACCAAATTTTACGACGCCCGAAAGTCGACATTTATATGTCCACTGTATCAAATGCCACGCAATCGAATGCCGAAAAACCAAACAGCTAGGGTTTAAGAAGAAGAAGATAGAAGAAGAACAGAAACAATAACAGAATCTCACATTTCGCAGCGGAACAAATATAATAGATAAATAAATATCTTTAAACAGAATCACTATATCAGTTGTTACATTACATCACATTATCAGAGCTTACAATAATAAACAGCAGAAAAGAATATAACATATACTAGTAATACGCTTTGCCATCCAGCTTCCACCCCTGATCTCCATAGCAACTCCTGAATTCCAGAATGACCTGATAACCTGACTCTAGGCTGCCCGTGTGGAAATTTGTGGGCACCCAGAGTTTAGGAAGGGAACAATAAACTCCAGGTCAGTCATGAGACTGGTGTGAGATCTTAAAAACAGTTATTCTTTAATAAAAAGAAAACAAAAGATTTTAAAAGAAATTCGCAATGCTTTTTTTTGGAAAATGAAACTACCATAAGCCCTCACGCCGCACACACAAATGCAAACGCAGAATTGGAGGAGACTTCTCCTTATGATAGTCAAACATTCTTAATACCCAAAATCTTTTGATATTATTATTATTAGTGCATAGTGGAAAACATTTCGAAAGTATAATATTAATCTTAGCCAACATAGGCATTTCGCACTATGCCTACTATAGCTACCATCTAAACAGTGGTGACCACCATAAGTAAATGGCAGGTTATACAAATAAACCGTACTGGATTCGTATTGGGAATTGGATTTCCAACAAATGGTCAGGCCAAGGAACTTCCCATTGCCACATGGGTACGCCTCTGGATAGACGCCCCGAGAACCTAACCAGATCTCTGCCAACACAAGGCCGGGTTACCTCTGCAAAAATAGGTAACTACTACACGAGTATGCCATCCCCCGGTTGTAAACAACCTTTATCCGAG
This sequence comes from Allium cepa, assembly GCA_030765085.1. Lineage (NCBI taxonomy): Eukaryota > Viridiplantae > Streptophyta > Magnoliopsida > Asparagales > Amaryllidaceae > Allium > Allium cepa. The sequence goes on along the minus strand of CM060944.1, from coordinate 495,555,265 downwards.
GATCCTCAACATCAACAATCACAAAGTAATATATATTTGCGACATTCACATAAGTTAAGTATCTGGGCTCCATACCATGATACCACTTTTATCTAGAAGGAAATGTACATACCCTACGGGGCGCTACTCCCTATAACCTTGCCGCATCCTTCCTGTTTTGACCATTCCGGGGTGTGAGGTCCGACGAAGTCTCGTCCACAAAGCTACGCTTTTCACAAAAGCCATGCTTCGATCAACAAATGATCAGCAGCACTTCGTATGCCACATTTCCAAATTGGGAATGTATCACTAGTAACCATCAACTACATAACCTCTGAGCTCGTACGTCTCAGAGTAGGGTGTTAAGCTAAGAGAATAAGTTCTCTGCCACCAACAGAAATGTATTTGATAGAAACCAGCTTTACATCTCAAAGTGTAACGTCAGACACACATCCATACAAGTCCGTTCCGGGATCGAACGGAACCGAAGGCACTTCAAAAGAAGCCCTTGAAACTTGGATATTCACTAATCACGTCCGGAATCCCCATCACAAAGGGTGATATAATCTCTATACCGGAGCAACCCGGTGCAGAGACATTCAAAAGGTATCCTTCGCTTTCGAAAATACCCGGTCTTCAACACCATTTTCAAATGCAATCCCATTTCGTCGTATCATTATTCAGAATGGGTTTTATGACACAAGGTCCTCTCCCGGCTAATCTGAATAACGAGCGCTTATTTTAAAATTAGTGTTCATTCAGATTCAAATAAATCACAACAATTTTACTTTGATCTTTTAAACAAAAGATCCATCACAATCATAAAGGTTCGATGTGGGTTTCGAATAACATTTTGAATTTGACTCCCGGTCGCATCGAAATTCAAATGCCGATTAAGGCCAATATTGATAGTCGTTTATTTAACTATCAATCATCATTCACAACAGTTACTGGATTTCAAATAAATTTCCTCAATTATTATTATTTTCAATATATCTTCGCAACATAAAATTTCACACTTCAATCTTTTGAAAATAAATTTCAAATCAATTTCCGAACATTTATTCATTTCCACCGAAAATCTGCCTATTTCAAATATTTTAAAATAATATAAAAATACTTATTCAAAATATACTTGGAAACATTTAAAATAAATTATTTTAGAATATTTGCTTAAATACCAGTTATGAAAAGTATTATACTAATATCTCATATAAAATTCAAGTCCAAAAACTAATTTTAAAATAAAATTAGTAGATAGAGTATAAATATTTAAATACCAATTTCCTAAATCAAAAATCAATTTAATCTTTTTAAATAATCCTTATACAATTAATTAAATAAAATTTTTACTTTAAACAATTACCAAAACTAATTTCTCCAACAATATTATTTTTAGAACCAAATCTAAAACTTTTAAATGTTATTCAAAGGTATTTTAAAAATATTTTCGGCTTTCCAGGGAAGAATTTCTTTTCCCAATATAAATGGGTCCATTCAAATAAAGTAATAAATCTTCTCGATTTATTTTAAACTTACTTTCCAAATATCAACTGATATATGAATTTAAATTGATTCCCAAATATCACCTTCACACCCAATCGAATTCCAAATTACTTTCCAGTTTATTTCAAATACAAAATCAACTTCCAATTTGATTTCCCCAAATTAATTTTCCAATATCAAATCAAATCAATTTCAAATTGATTTCCCAAACACACCAAACTAAATTTCCAAATCGATTCCTAAGGTTTATTTTACTCCAAATTAATTCCTGAATCGATTTCTAAAATTAATTTCAACTTTAAATTGAATTCCAAAATTTAATTTCTAAATTTATTTCCTTTTGAAATAAATTTCTTTAACTCTTTTAATTATTTAAAAATCCGTATCTTAAATAAATTCTTCAACTATTTAACAACATTACTCGAAATTCCTTTATAAAAATATTTCCCATATTTTTGGAATTCATTCAATATGTTTTCAAAGTTAAAACTTTATCTATTTAAATTTCCTTCTTTTAAAATTCACCCGATTCCTTTGAGTGAATTCATTATAAATTTTCTATCCAAATTTCAAAATCAATTAACTATTTATTTCTGGTATCCTACGATACTAAAAATAAATTCGGCTAAATTACAGCCTTCAATGATTTCCATCACAAACATTCACACGAATTAGAAATAATCAACACACAACATAAGCAACAAATTAAACATTTGAGGAATCCAGTTGGATCCCGCCAACCTGTTTTCCTGCATCCACAGACGTTAGCATGCAATTAAATACCCATTCCACTTCGAGGTGGAATATCGCGGTATATGGGATTTATAAAATATTATCCGCTATTATGCGGCGCAAATAGGGTCTCATCCGCTATATAATGTGGGAAATCAACAACTCCAAATAGATATATAATACCAATTCCACTTCGAGGTGGAATATCGCGGAATATGGGTTTAATATAATAACCACTGCTATTATGCGACGTACAGGGTTTAAACTAATATAAGTAATAATGAATAAATTATCCAAACACACAATCAATGAATTTTAATTTAACTATCACAATTCCATAATCCATCAATAACTGGAAATTAAAATTTTAAGTGAGAAGATCTCACCTTTGCTTTTTATTTTGCAATCCATTTCCATCTTGACTCGATTTTCTTGATTTATACCTTGTATAAATATTTACACGGTTTATCAATATTCCAATTAAATCGAACACTTAAATTATCGTTCAATTTATTTACCTAACAAAATTTTTATTTTAACTAATTTTCGTTTTAAAATTAATTTAACTAGAAATTTTTAAATTGAACTAAATTTCCTTTAATAAATTATTTTCAGTGGTAAAAATGATTAAATAGGTTAAATAAACAAATTTATCACCATAATAATTATTTTTAAAAACTAGGCTAGTAAGTTAAGAGTGTATACATTTATATTTATTTTTCCTTCCTTTTGATACTACATATATATACACTTATAATATATATATATATATATATATATATGTATCTATAGATGTAAAAATCTGATTTTTATATAAACTTTCAAGTATTTTAAAATTCATATTTATTTATTTCAAACTGCTTATAAAAATGAGCTATTAAAAATCTTATCTTTATATAATTCTTACATATATTTTCTGTGAATAAACAAATAGTAAACATTTGCTTTTCTTTTTACTGTAAAAAAAAATTATTTCCTTGCATGCATATAAAAGTATGAAAATTGCATAAATATATATAGTTTAAAATGCTTATTGTTTTAAAATTTAAAATATGTGTCCATCATTTTTTTTTACTGAATCAAAATTCAATACACATATATTTTTGTTATATACCTACTAATTTAATCCAAATTAAAACAAAATTTTATACCTTATTGTAAATCGAGCAACCCAGACCTCGACGAACTCCATCTCGCAAATCTCACTACTCGAATGAACCCTAGCCGGCACTCCACGCACGCGCGATAAAATTGATCGCCCCCAACCTCGCGATCCCTGCCCTAGCACCCACGCGACCTCCAACGCGAGCGCGCGATACCGCCTCGGCCACCAAGCCGCGAACCCTACTGTTGCACGTGATGCAATTATTCGCGCATGCCCTAAACATCGCGCGTCATGGCCGACGTCCCTCCATTGATCGAAACACCCATCCTCCTACGAACAAATTTGATTTTGTTCGATTTGAATCAAAATCGAAGAAGAAGAGGCCGCAAATTGATTTCGTATAGGTTGAAACGAGAATTTGTTCGAACAAACGAACGAAAAAGGGACGCCATTTGTTTTCTCTTTTTTTTTTCGATTTCGTTTTGTGTTTAGAAAAATGGAGAGGGTTCGTTTATTTCTTTTTCTTCTATCTGTTGCGTGCTTATTTTCTAGCACAAGTATATTTTTTTCTTCGACAACGAACACGTGTTTGATTGTTTGTTTTTGAAAGGACACGTGCTTGAATGTTGAAACGTGTAGCTATCTTAGGAAATAATATGATATTAAATACAAATATATATATATATATATATATAATTTTTAATTCAAATTTAAACTAAATCGTTCAAATTTCGCAATGCAAATTCTCGATCTCCTATCGAGAGTGCCGCTAGGCGTTTATAATGTTAAACCCCTATTCCGAATGCAATGGAAAAGGTTCCGAGTCCAAATTCGATCGTATGGAGAAGATAGCTTTTTGAACGAGTTATTAAATTAAATTTCGATATAAATTTCAACGCGTTTGCCTATCGTACGGCCAAACGATCACTCCAAACACTACGAAAATTGAAATCCGATAATAATAAAATATTACGGATCCAATGGAATTAGTTTCATTGAATTCCGAGACTGTCCCTCGAAAGGCTATTTTTAAATATCGATTTAAACGATAAAATTTCGAAACTGAATAAAACAGTTTCAAATTCAATTCTGAAGCTTCTATTAACCTCAGTATTATCAATATAAATTTTCTAAGCCATTAAATTATTTTTAACAGGCTTAAAATTGAAGATTTACAATTCTACCCAAATTTCTATAATTAAATTTGATAATTAAATTGATAAATTCATCGTTAAAATTAAAATTCAAGTTAAATTAACGATTCAGATATTTGAAATCAATTGAATATTTCAATTTCAAATGTCGAAAATTTTGGGTCGTTACAATCTAGTTGACAGAAAAATTACAAGTTGAACGTGATTTTTGTTGAGACATTTAGTAACTGCATTGTTTTTTTTCAAAGAAAATATTTGCATATTTTTAATTTCAAATAATTTTCAAAGAGCGGAAATTTGTTTCATATAACCCCTTGGAGAAAATCATTTTTGACCATGTTTTCAGATCAGTCATTTTGAAAAATTGATTTCATAATTATTTTTGAGTTTGATTTTAAATGACTATTTTGACTAATCCGACTCCCTAATAATTATCGAAAAGATAAATAGTGATTGGAAAAGTGATGAGTGTTGATATTTATCATATATTATGACTCGAGACGGTATGATTAGTAAATTTCTTAGAAATATAAACAAGATTTATAAAACTTTTTGTTGGCAAAAATTCCATGACCATCTCTATTTCTATCATATCTCTAGCGACCATCACTCATCAAAATTCTATATAGTTTGTCAATATGTGGTACTTTAAACAGGAATCATTCATTTTTCATTTTTCATTTTTTAATAAAAAAATTAATAAAATTAATAAAATAATAATAATAAAAAAATCCAAAGTATTCACTCTCATTTAAAAGTCATCACGGTTATGCATGGGTGAATTACTTGGAATTTGTTATGTGCTTCCATGCTCATTTAAAAGTCCTTACGGTTATGCATGTATGGAACGTATGTCAAAATCGATTTTTACAATAAACAAGTTGATTCTAATCCCATTTAAAAGTCCTCACGGTTATGCGTGGTTAGAAGATACTCTAATTCATTTTTTTAGAAATAAAATTGGAATATTACTAATCTCATTTAAAAGTCCTAACGGTTATGCATGGTAGGTAGATATTCAAATTCCTGATATAAATATACCACAAATAGACACAACTATATGGTTTTATATGATGACATCATTTCCACCATTCTAAAAATGGAATATGCGCCTAACGGTTATCTCTATTTTCTCTAACACTATTACTCTTTTGCTTAATACAAAAGGGGGAGAGAAAAGTTAAGATTTTCTCAAATAAAATCAACTAAAGGTCAAATATTTTCTATTTGCATCAAGGCTCATTTGCATATTTTTAATTGTATGCATATATGTAGAGGAAGCATTTAAATAAGGGGAGTAATTAGAGTATATCAATGATCAAATACATTTAACATGTTCAAAATCTTAAATATATGTTTGTTATCATCAAAAGGGGGAGATTGTTGAATATGGGATTATATGATTTTCGTTTGATGATAATAAACATATATATATTCGTTTAAATGTATTTGTTAATGTACTATTTTATTTTTCATAGATTGAATAAATATTTGCTGAATAAAAATAAATAACACAGAATTTGAATTCAAACAAAAATTTTATTCAAACAAATATTTATTACAATCTTTGAATAGTACAAAGTTCAAGCTCTCACTATATATATACAATTTCATACAGTACAATTTTGATTACATCACGATTCACATTTACATTTGACCTCACTACATGTCACTCATTCACTCAACTCGTATTTTATCTTCAACTTCACTTCAAATAGAATTCAACATCTGAGCAATCTGCAAAAATAAATATTGACGCAGTAAAATTGAATAGGAAATATTTTTGCAGTATAAAATAATATGTGGATGTTGAAAATAATATTTGCCTCAGTTATTTGGGTTGTTCATCACTATTTAACTTTGAATTCATCTTGCACGATGTAACGACCCATAATTTCTATCAATTAAAATTGGTATATTTAATTGATTTTAAAAATTAATGAGTGAAATTAAACAGTCGAATAAATTTTATCTCGAATAATTGGATTTAATTGGATAACTAAATCGATAATTGAATATGTGAAATAACAGAAATAATTGAAACTTGGGTTAAATATGATTGAAAATGATTTGTAAAATTTTATTTTATCATATTGAAGTTATAATGATGTTATAGAACTTTTAAAATTGAATTTAGAGTTAATCTGTGAAAATTGAATATTTTAATATTTAATGGACTAGTGAAATTAGCCATTTTTCAAACAGTCTCAGAATTGGACGAAACTAGTTCCATTTGATTCGTAATAGTTTGTTATTATCGGATTTCAATTTTCGTAGCAATCGGAGTTTTCGTTTGACCGTGGCAGCTCGAAACGCATCGAATTTGTTTTAATATTAATTTGGCGGGTTAAAATAGTCATTTTTCAAACAGTCTCGGATTTCGACGAAACTAGTTTCATCGGATCCATAATGTGATATTATTGTAAGATTTCAAATTTCGTGTCAATCGGATTCACCTTTTGTCCGGAGCAAGCCAAAACGCATAGGAAATTAGTTTAATCGGTTTAATTTAATTTTGATTGTTTATTTTCGTAACTCACACATACGATGGAATTAGCCTCCGAAACACGTTCCATTGTGTTTGGAACGTGGGGTAAACCTTAGAAAGGCCAGCCGGCACGCTTCGTTTGGAGTTCGGAAAATTTCGGGTGAATAGTGTTTTGGCCATTTTTCTATAAAAGCACCTCTATTTCTTCATTTGCAAACAAAAGCCCAAAACCCTAATTCCTTTGCTTCAGCCGCCACTTTTCTGTTAATGGCCAGAAATGAAGATCTTCTCTCCTTAATCTCTTCCAATCCGTGAATAATTAGACGAAACGTTCAACTACAAACTTCTAGAGGATGATGAGAGCTTCGATTCTATATGGTGATGATCGAATTTGGAGTATCGTGGTGGTCGCTAGGGGGGTGCGTTCACATCAGGTCATGCACGTTTTTTGGGTAATGGGGAGGCCGAGCTTGCTATGCTCGTGGGTGAAGGTGGAGGAGGGGTGGTGTGACGCCCCACCTCTATACCCACGCTAGCCAAGAACACTACGGTGTAGTGCTGTCAACTAGCGCGGAGAATAAGGCTGTTGAGGAGCGACCATCCATGTAATTTCTTATCACACGGTGGCTATAAAATGATCTTCGGAAACAAATATAGAAGTAAGCATAACATGCGAATCAATCACAGATATCCATATCACAAAGGCGGAAAGAGATATGAATATATATCACATAAAAGTGTACATCAGAGTAGTGGTCTAAAAAGATCCACGATAATACAAAAGAATAGCAACGCGTGCTATACAAAAGAATACAACTATGAGTCTATATCTCAAGTGTAAACAACAAAAGCTGCTAATCTAAACAAGTAGCCAAAAGTCTGAGTAGTGAATCACTGGGGGAGGAGTCAAGCAGTAGCACCTGTAACATCTCGGCCTGACCCGAGTATTATTTATAAGAAAATAATAAACGGATCAGTCTAGCTATAAATATCAGATGACATGATATAAAATAAAAGATATGGCATAAACATAAAATATCCATACTGACATACTACTATAAGTATGCAAATAATGATCAACAGGAGATCAACCGATAAGAGATAAATCAATATCACAAGAATCTTCTCAAAGATCCAAAGAGGGCATCATACCCTAAACTTGTACTCATGACAAGTCAAAGAGATAAATTCCAGAAATCAACACAAGAAATCCAGAAATCATAAAAAGGGAAAGAGGCCTATCACATGACGGTCCGAAGACCATGGGGAGCTACCCCACATGTGTGAGTGGAATCACACAGATTGAGGTCAAGACTAACCAAAAAGCAGAAAGGTATGTGTGAATGGAATCACACAAGTGGTGTCTAGTCTAACCTTGCAATGAAAGAGACATCGCGCAATTGCTAGTCTAATTCATAAAGCGATCATCAAGATCAACGAGAAGTGTCAATTACACTAAGCTAGTAAATATAGAAGTTTAGCTTCATGTCCCATAACCACTTGCTTAACTTAAATATTTACGAACAAACTGTAAATCTTCACCAATAAAATTGTCACAAGAGGTTCAATCGAACAAGTCCAAGAATTAACCGACGAATTGAACGCAAGCGTTTCATACCACTTGTTTTACTAAGTCGTTTAATTAGATTTCTCATCCGAGTGAGGTAAAGGCTTGTATATACTAATAGATTGGAAAACGGTTTAAGAAAAGAGCTTTGTTATTAAAAATAGAGTTGAAGTTGTTTGTTAAAAGAGTTTTGATATTTACTACTAGTATTGAAACCTTTATATTATAAAGTGACAAAACACAGAAGCAATTGTAGAAACAATCAGTCACACAAAATCGCATACGGAGATGTGAATAAAATCCAAGGAAATCAGCTCAATGTTTTTCAAATAAGATCCCCTACGGAGGGGGGGTCCGGGGGGGGTGGCAACCCCCCTAGGTGGGGGTGCGGGGGCAACGCCACCGCTTACGGGGTTCGACCTGCCCGGTCAGGTCGCGGGGGTCCAGGGGGCAGCGCCCCCGGCGGGGTGCGGGGCAGCGCCCCGACCAAAACGGTACGACCTAGTGAAGACAAAATGAGGTCTAACGACCTAAGGGGAATAGGGTCGAGCGACCTAAGGGTTGCGGCCTAGGAGTCCAAGGGGTCAAGCGACCTATCGGGATAAGGTCCAACGACCTACGAGTCAAAGGTCCAACGACCTATAGGGTTATAATGTCATGTGACCTATCGGTTTATAAGGTCATGCGACCTAACGAGCTATGGCCAAACGACCTAGTAATGGTAGTAGGATTGAGCGACCTAAAGGTTTAACCGGTCAAGCGACCTAAGGAAGGTAAGGTCTAACGACCTAACGCTCGCGACCTAACGGTCTAAAGGCCATGCGACCTAGAGGAAAACAAGGTCAAGCGACCTAAAACGTCGCGACCTAACGACCAAAACGTCGCGACCTAGCGACCTAAAAATGGAAGGCAAGGCCAAGCGACCTAACGAAGAGGGGGTGAGCGACCTATGGTCATAAACGAGGTCGAGCGACCTATAGAGGCATAGGATGCAGCGACCTAAAACGTCGCGACCTAGCGACCTAAGGGGATAAGGCAACCTAGGTCTAACGACCTAACTGCTCGCGACCTAAGGGTCTAAGGTTATGCGACCTAAAATGGGTTCGCGACCTAACACTCAAACGACCTAAAGAAAATAAGGGGCAAGCGACTTAAGTGGTTTACGCGACCTAGTGGACGAACAGGTTGAGCGACCTAAGAGGTTCGCGAGTTATCGGTTTAATAAGGCAGAGCGACCTAATGAAGGAACAAGGCCGAACGACCTATAGGGCTCGCGACCTACGACCTATAGGGCTCGCGACCTACGACCTAAAAGGCTTGCAACCTACGACCTAAAACCGAGTGAATCAAATACGAAGGCCGTGACTTTTCCACCCCGAGCGACCTAATGAAGACAGAACGACCTAAGAGCAGTTTTTCACCAAAAACACTAAAAATTGGAGTTTTTCGCCAATCCAATCCAAACTAAATGCTAATATGCATGCAAAAGTGATAGGGAATCATTCCCAACAGTCCAATATGGTTATAGGCTAGAATTGTGAGATAAAAATCTCACCTTTGCTCCAAAACCCAATGAAAATGAAGAACAAAGCTTGAAGGCAAATGGAGAAGCAACCATAAGCTTGAATCCGATGTCTTCTTCTTGAATTTGGAGTTGAATGTTGGAGTTGCAATAAAACAAAGACTTTGGAGTTTTAATTTCTCATTCCATTCACCATTTTTGTTGAAGCTTTAGTGTTAGGAAATGAAATGAAGCAATGAAGAAGAAGGGGGGTGGAACTTGGGCCTAATGGGCTAAAAGTCCAAACCAAAGGCTCGAGTGAAAAAGTGGTGAAATTCCACTAACCCCAAACATATCAATGTTTATACTTCGAAGATTGCAAACGACGTTTCGAACTCAATGGAAGTGGTCTCGAGTCCTAATTTGACCGTTTGCAAAAAGTAGCTTCGGACCAAAATCCGATTAACGATAAAATATTTAAATAAAATATTTAAATATAAAAATCGATAAATATGCGGGTTGTTACAGGTGGAGCTTCGATTTGGTGGTGGAGTGATGGGGTCTCGTGCGTTGTGGTGGCCGTGGTTTCAAACCCTAGGTGTCGGCTAATGGGTTTCCTTGTACGTGATATTCACGTTTGAGAAGAAGGAAAGGGCGTGGCCCGATGTTGAGGCTAAGTGATCAACGTCTAGGATTAGCTGAGGTTGAAAATATAAAAGAAATTGTAAATATTATTATATTTAAATTCGTGTAAACTTATAAATATCATAACTTTTTCATACGAGATCGAAAAATGATGAAACGAATTGCATTGGCTTCGTTTTGTCGAGCACTATGCAATGGAGCTGGTTTGGAGTCATTTGGAGCTAGTGAGAATTTCGGGTAAAATTAAACGCGCATTTAATTTTATTCGAAATAAAACGCGGAAACTGAATTGAAAGCAAGGTGAGACCTTCTCACTCAATCGAATTGTTTCGATTTAAATTTTAAATAGTAAGATTTAAAATTGTTGATTGTATGCCTGAATGATAAATTATTATCTGTTGTTGATTGAAATAGACATTATGCGCCGTTAGTAAGCGGAGGTTATTTATTAAAAACATATACCGCGATAATTCCATTTTGATTGGAATTGGTATTATTTATGTACTTGGAGTTGATTTTCCCGCATTATATAGCGGATGAGACCCTATTGCACCGCCTATTAAGCGTATAATATTTTTATGAATCACATATACCGTGATATTCCGTATTGGAACGGAATTGGTATTGTGCTAACATCTTTGGATGCAGGGAAACAGGTTGGAGGGATCCAACTGGATTCCTCAACTATATTGATTTATTTACAGATATTGTGATATTTGTTGATTATCATATCGATATATGATATTTGGATGTCGCGATTGACTATTTGGTGCTGTTGCATCATCGGATCCATTTTTAAAAGTTTAAAAATAACGATTTTGATTTTTAAAAAAGGATTTTTAAAATGATTTTTCAAAGTATACGTTTTATTAAATTTTTGAATCGATTCATTTTAAATAATTAAAACGTTATAAATTTTTATGTTATAAAAATTAAGACTTTTGTGAAATATAACCAAAAGGTGATTTTTAAAAATAAATAGATTTATAGAATAGTTTAAATTTGGATTTTTGAATTATTATAAAGGATGTATATAAAAGATTTTTAACATTGATATTTATAATAAATATATATATATAATATTGGAATTATAAAACGAGTTTATTAAGTGTTAAAATGAAGTATAAAATGGATTCCATTAAAAATCATAGATTTATAAATTGTGAAGATTATAAAATGAATAGATGTTGTAAAATAAAAGATTTATAAGTAATTAACTTATAAACTGGATTTTGGGCATTTAAATGGGATATTAATAGAAATTTTTAATAAAGGAGATTTTATAAGTTGAAGTCGTTATACAATATAAATGAATCTTATAAGTAATAAGATTTAAAATTTGTGGAGTTTTAAAGAACGATTTGGTAAATAAATGAATTATAAGTACTTAACTTATAATATGGACTTTTGGTATGTAAATTGAGTTATAAATTGAATTGGTCATTAAAGGAGATTTATAAATCGAAGTTTATAAGTAGAAATGGAATCTATAGACATTGTTTATAAATTCAAAATCAATGGAATTTGATAAATTGAATGTTGAAATTGGTTAAGAAAGTATATTCACGATTTTGGACAGTGAATATATTATTAAATAAAATGGATATGCTTGGGAAAATGAATATTATAAAATGAAGTTAATCGTTTTAACGATGTTTTAAAAAGTATTAAACTTCGAAAACATAGATTTCAACATTCATTGTTGAAATAGACGTTTTCGAGAAATAGAAGGAAATGATGGACTATAACACTGTTGTTATAGTAAATGATTTCCGAAAGGAAATATTTTGTATAGTATTGGGATTTATATATCTATTTTAATTTCGAATCCCTATACTAGTGATTTTGGGTCTCGTAACGATGTTTTACGCAACATTCGTTTTGGCCCAAATAAATGTGTTTAAGTGAATGTTTTTCCTTAAAGAATGAAATATATACTTAATTTTGATTTAAGTATATTGAGTATTTTCCAAGTGTTGAAAATAAATGGATTTGTGAATTACTTATTATTATTAAATAAGTATGGAAATGTTTTCCAATATGAAGTGAATACTTTGAGAATTTATCTTTTAAAAGATAAATTGAAAATGAATATTAGAAATCGATTTGAAATCGTATATTCATAGATATTTTGGGATTGTAAATTCGCTATGGAATTTAAAAAAGAAAGGGAAATTTGTTTAAAAATAAACGTTGATTTATTTTGAAGTGTGAGAATAAATTTACGGATTTGGAACGTAAATATAAAGTAAATTGGTAAGGATTTATTTAATTGGTTTAAATGAACCATGTTGAAATGAAAGTATTTTCGCGTAAGGAAAATGATTGGAATTTGTTTTCAAAGGTGGTAAAGGTGAAAAATGATTTGAAAATTTGTTTTCAAAAGGTTGAAGTGTGGAAATTATATATCTAGTAAAGATATTTTGGAAAGTAAATAATTTGGGAAATTATTTGGAATTTGGTGATGTTGAACACGCCTATTGATAGTAAAATAACCGACTATCAATACTTACCTTTAAATAGGTATTTGTTGTGATTTGATTGAATTTGAATGCCACACTTATTTTTAAAATAAGCGCTCACTATTCGGGTAAGCCGAGAAAGGACCTTGGGGTCGTATAACCCATTCTGAATATGTGATACGTCGTTATGGATTGCATTTGATAACCGGTGTTGAAGACTGGATATTTGTGAAAACGGAAGGATTACCGTCGAATGTTTCTGTATCGGCTGATCTCCGATATAGAAATTTATTACCCTTTGTGATGGGAAGTCCGGTCGTGATTAGTGAATATTCGGATTGCAAGGACTTCTTTGGAAGTGCCTTCGGTTCCGTTCGATCCCGGAACGGACTTGTATGGATGTGTGTCTGACGTTACAATTTGAGATGTAAAGCTGGTTTCTATCAAATATATTTACGTTGGTGGCGGAGAATTCATTCTTTTAGCTTAACACCCTTAGAGGTTATGTAGTTGATGGTTACTAGTGATAGATTCTGTAACGACCCGCTATTTTGGACCATTCAAATCGACAATAAAACTGTACATGTCCGACTTGAATAATTCAAAATACCGAATTGTTAATAAAATTTGGCAAAACTTAAAATATACAGTAAATAAATCAATCATAAATCACTTACACAGAGTAATACAATGCAGCGGAATAGATAAAGAATAATAGTTCATGAAGCTACTATATACCTCAGAGTTAGAAATAAAATACAACCGAATAGTTCAAATGCCATGAAGTCTCCAATGCAACAGATGACTTCTTTGAACCAATCAACTGGATGACTGAAGGGACAGATAGCCGGATCTTCAAGCAAAGCTCCAACTTCGAAGATGAGTCTCAAATGTTGTATCTCTCAGTCTGACCCGAGCGTAAAGCAAAACACAAAACACTCGAGTCAGGATTAACATTCTTATATCTATAAATCTAACTCAAGTGAAATATCAACTGAAATATAATTAACTTAGAGGATGTTTGGGATAACCATCCTCTAAGGGTCCATGGAACTATCTCAAAGATAGAAATATACACTAATAACACCGTAGTCTTTTCAACTTAATTTATACTTCAAAACCAAATATCATTTTCACTTCAAATATTTCTATACTTCCCAAATAGTATTTTTATATATTAAATAATTTGTACAGTAAAGAAATTTCAATTCCCTCAACTTAACAAATCGTTTAACATCAACCCGACCACCCCATTTAAATCTATTTCAATCTCAACTTATTAATTTAAATTCAACTCAGTTTCTAAAATAACCACTTCAATTTTATCGATCTCAAATTCGGATTTGAAATCACAAAATACCCTTTATATTCAATATATTTCAAAACTTTAAGTATTCAACGTTTCAAACTAACTTTTTAATCAATTAAGTTTCTAATTAATAAATTCACCTATACTGATTTCAAACACATATCCGAATCTCAAATTAAACCATTTAAATCCCAATATAGTTCAAAGCTTTAATATTTAATTAAATGTTCAATTTAATAGTTCCATATAGATCTCGATTTAACCTCATTATTATCTAGTCTTAAAATAATCCCTCATTAGATACAATATCATTTAAGTAACCTTAAATTACATTTTACTCAATATTTTCTTTAATTTGTTTAAACGTGAAATATTCATTAAATCACTTAAATAAAAATCCAGTTACAAAATCATACCCTTAAATTTCCCATTCAAAAATTTCAAATTGATTTAATTGAATAAATCCTTATTTAAATACCATTTAGATAAACCCACATTTATCTCCCAATCTTAGTAAATTGCAGAATACTTTTGGAATAAAATTTACATAAATATTTAGCATAATTTATGTATTAAATCAAATTTTGACTAAATTAAATATTATTAAATCTATATATCATTACCCTTTATATATAATTTTTTTTTAAGGATTAACATTTAATAAGACCATATATTTCTTTCCAAAACAATGAATTAAATTTCAAAATATTTATATATATGGACCAACGATGTCTGTATATATTTTTTATCATATGGTCAAGTGTTACGGATATTTATCATTTCAATCCGTACACTAAATGTATACGGGTGGATAGCATTTCAACCCGTAACCCCAATTCAATTAAATGAAAATCGCTTGGGTTTATCATTTCAACCCATAACGATTTTCTCCTATTCTAATGTCTGTTCGGGTATGTATCATTTCAACCCATAGTGATTTCTATACTAACAGGGAACTCGCAGAGTGATAACAGATATGTAAATAATAATAACAACAGGCATATATCATCAAAATAAATATATAAACAATAGGATATGGTGTCATATTCCATAAGTGAATAGTTACAGATAATAGCATATATAACAATTTAAATAACTACAGCCTCATATTTCAATTGTCGTCTCAATTGAAATAAAATTTAGTAAATAAAAGAATGTTAATCGTGAGTGATTTCTCACCTTTCAAGGCCAGAGAAAAAGAAGTGAGTTATGAAATCCAGATCCGAATTCCAAAACAAAGCTAGATGGACACGGTTCAATGATCAAAGCTGATAATAGGAATAGACGAATTCAAATCAGAATTGGATCAAGGAAGATAAATAGGATAAGTGAGCTTATATACAACTAGCCAACATATGCAGATACAGTTTATAAAATATGCAACAAAATATGCATGCCTCGGTTAATATATATACATAGGTGTGCAGACCGACTATATTAATATAACCATATATATACTATATAACATTTCCTCTACCAATTTGTATATGACTATACATATGACTATACTTGAAATCAAAATACACATCCCTTAAAAAAAAAGTCCAACGTATATCAGTCAGTGCAAACAACCTTAAGGCTGACATGAAATAAACTTTTGAAAGCATATACTGTTGAAATTATAAAATATTGATATAACTTATACTGTAAAACTACCATAGAAAATTTATATATATACCTACATTTAAATATAACTTATGTAAATTGTTGAAAATAAAATAAAATATAGTACGGTAGATTCTAAAATACTAAAACAATCATAAAAATATATATATTATAAATTGACCTATCAAACTTGTACCCACCAATTTTATGTAATACATATACCAAAACAGTAACGAAAATTGAAATACTATATTTTATATATCTAACATATGAAAGCTAATAAAATAACATATTTTATTATAGTTGAAACTGTTATAACCAAATATATAAAACATATAAAAATACGTATATTAATAGAAGGCTGCCAAACTTATACCATATATACTGTAAGCTATCAATAGTAAAATAAAACGCATATATATATATATATATATATATATATATTTAACTTATCAACTAGTTAGTAAAACATACGTATCTAAAAGCCGTACGATAACTATATGCTAACAAAAGTCAAAAACTATATACCATAAAATCTTAAAATAATATACATAATACAGTATAAATATATACTAACCTTTATATATGAACAGAAGTTAAATATTTATATACACGTTTATAAATATAACAATTATCATATATATACTATTATGAAATATATTATTATTTTTAAAGTTCAACTGTTAGGGAATTCAAAATCCCTATAGTTGCAGTAAACATATAAAACAAAACTTATGCACAATCTATACTGTTCTTAATATATAAAATAGACTTATATCAAATAAAATGCGTACTTACTTTTAAAAACCAGAGAGGAAATGTTTTGCCAACTAATGCATGCGGCCATGGGGAGGAGGCAGGCCAAGGAAAAGAGAGAGCTCATGCTCAGGTTTGGAAGAAATAAGAAAAGATGGAGGGGAGATGTGTAACAACCCTAGTTTTTAGCTATTTATTTTATTTTAATTATTTAATTTTGAAATATATTTTATATAAATTGTGTTTAACAATATAATTTAATTATTTAATTTGAAGATATATTTTATAAAATTGTATATGTCAATAAAATTAAATAATAACTGTGAAAATTTAAGCTATGATTTAACTGTCAAATTTCGCGTTTAAAAGACGCGTCAATTTTAGGGTATAAACAACGTAATAAAACGTGTGTTTTTAAAATGTTATTTTTATTGAAATATGTGATGTTTTGGACTGCGTCTGTTTAACGTAGTGTAAAAATCAAGTTTTCGAATAAATTTGAAGAAAAATATCAGTCAGTAATTTTATAGTAACCGTTACTTTGTTTTAACTGACAGATTGGTTTTTAATAAATTATATACGTTTGCATGCCTAAAGCCTACATAAAATTTTGCCTTTTCATTTAGCAAAATCAAACTA
Organism: Allium cepa; assembly: GCA_030765085.1. Lineage (NCBI taxonomy): Eukaryota > Viridiplantae > Streptophyta > Magnoliopsida > Asparagales > Amaryllidaceae > Allium > Allium cepa. The sequence goes on along the minus strand of CM060944.1, from coordinate 495,537,817 downwards.
AATCACGATTGGTTAGTTAGAGAGGAATCATCCTTATAGTAACGTTCGAAGCAAAATTTGGGGAGAGGAATTAGTGCATTCTTAAATATGAACGTGCACATTTACTTATTCTTTCTTCCTCTGCTTTTAGACAGTACTGCATATGTAACGTAAAACATATCTTAGCCTTCCACTTTATCAACTGAAAACTCTCGAACATGATCAAGCAAATATGTATGTAACAGTTATTTCTTTTGCCTTGTTGAGTGAAAGCTTTTTCAATTGATTTCCAAAAAAAAAAAAAAAACACTCAACCAATTAAATGGTATTAAATAGGGTAATCAAGTTTTATAAACTGGAAAAATTTATTTTGCCAAGCATCACGCATTGATAACTCTCCTGGTTTATTTCTTTAACCACGTGTACCAGCAATTATCAAAAAGAAAACTGAAATGTGCATTAATCTGGAAGATGTTAAACCAAACAATTATTTACTGGTATAAATGGTGAAATCAAATATGTAGTTAATAGGCAGCTTAAATCACGCAAGCTAATATATTCATAACGTTGTAACTAATACTTTAAACCCATTATTAAACAAATCAATATCACGCATACAAAAATCAAATCAAATTGATATCAGTGGTCCCTAAAAAAAAAATCACTCTCGGCCTTACCTAAACAAAAACGATCTATATCCATCAAAATCTTCATTTATTGGCAGTATAAATCAACGCAGCTTTTAGTAGAAAATTTTCGTATAAACTTTCAAACTTATATAACTGGAAATAAATCTCTGAGATCTGTTTGCTCTTTTCCATTTGATTTCACCTCAAATCAATTCTTGTGTGACTGATGGAAATGAATTCTCGGCCATATCAATAGTATTAATAAAAAAAAAAAAAAAAAAAAACTGATACGTTTCTTTTAATTCTTCTGAATGATTCGAAGCATTTGCTTATAAATTCATTTTCTCCTCTGCCAAACTTTCCTCTGTGCTTCATCTCATCTTTTCCTTTGTTCGAGCTATCAGGTAAGTCTTTTCATTTTTTTTTTCTTAAAAGTTCCTCTGCCTTTTTGTTTGCTCGGCCTCCCCATGTTGTATGTGTTTGCATCTATGTACAAGTGGTCTGCATATATGGTTCAGATTTGCATTTATGTCATAGGATGCATTTGTGTCATAAGTTTGGGCCTTTGTATCATTTTCAGTTTTAAGTGCTGAGGAGTTTATAAGTTAGAATGTGAAATAACTGAAACAATATGGTAAGCAAAGTTGAAATAGGAAGTAGGATCTGGATAGGAGTTGTTGTTAGGCAGAAAATCTGGGAAAGTGGTAAGGATTAAGCATAATTGAGTAATAGGCTATGCATGTTCTAAAAGCTGACAAGGAGTAGCATACCTGTCTGCTTACAATTGACAAATGAGTAGTACAGATTTTCATCTGATCTGATTTGGGTAGTGTAGACTGAAGTAGTTGATGTTTAGGTGTGGGTATGTCCAAAATTGCAGCCTGTGCACTCTGTGCACGTTGGATCTGAAGTGTTAGGTAGGATTCTGAGAGTGGGTAAGTGGATATGTGATCCAAAGCTGGACATAAAAATCAGCAACAAGCAACTGCTACAAAGTAGCATAAGACTAGTTCTTGCCTAGACCTATTCAATGCAGATTTACTTAAAGTATAGATGGGAGTTGAACATGCTTGAAAAAGGAATACATGCAAAGATTTCCAGTGTGCATGTCAAAATATGTGATACCTGTGCATGTTGCATCTGACTTGGTTTGGGCAGGTGAAGACTGGAGTTGTTGAAGAAGTAATAGAGGCAGGTTAGTAGTCAGTGAAGTAGTGCAAAGTTGATTCGAAGCTGGTGCATGTGTCTCGAAGTGCTTTCAGGCTTTACCCGAAGCTTTAGCATAATTTCCCCGAAGCAGACACAGGTTTTTCTCGAAGCAAATAGGTGGTGGCTCGGGTAGCAGAAAGAGACTGCATATTTTGTCATCTGCATATTTTTTCATCTGAATGTTTTATCATCTGCATTGTTCAGTTGAATCTGGAAAGTAGATTTAGGATAAAAAGAAAAAAAAAATTTATAAACCAGTGTAAAAAAATAAGTTAAAATACAAAGCTTAGAAAAAGAAAACAAAATATGGTCAGCATATAGGAAGAAGGTGTAGTCTGTGCATATAGGCATCAGTTGTGCACCTGTGCATTTTAATAGCTGGATATAGCTGCGAGTTGCTGGGTTGATTTGCTTTGGAACTGGACTTGGCAAAGGCATAGGGTTGGTTGAAGTGGGAGGCATGGCAGTGAGGCAGTGTCAGATTTGAGTAGGCTTGCAGGAGAGGGTTGTGTGTGAAGTCTGGGAAAAGCTGAAGTAGCATGGCAACAAGGCATGGGTGAGTAGGTGGGTAGTGACTCATAATAGTGATGCTCTGGTCTGTTGCCATTTTGTTGGAAACTAAGATATATGTCAGAAGAAATTTAGCTACAAAATGTTGCATGAGTTTTGTTTAAGTACAGATTTAACTAGGAAATTGGAGGTGGGTGAGCATGTGCAGGTGATCAAATCTGTGCATGTTAAGTTGAAGCATGAGTGCATGACTTGGCAGAGAAATGGTAGTGAATAAGCTGAATAGGTGGATTATGGGTGGGTTATGATGTGAACTGGAAAGAATTGCAGAGAGATAGATTAGGAATTTAGGAATGTAAATATAAGTAAAAATGTAAAAGCTTTGAAATGTGGGAAGAGTAGTCTGCACCTAAATAATTGCCGTGTGTGAACAAGTTGGAATGTAAAGTGTGCACGTGCCCATGGGTATCACGACATGGAGAAAATTCATTTTTGCCTTAGTCACCTCTAGGAAATTGTGTCGTAGTTTTAGTATTAGAACGGTTCACAGTTTTGGGTATATTTTAGGCACTTTACACAGTGGAGTGGTCGAGCAAGTCAAATCAATTTCCGTTCTATTTTAAATCTTTTCTTGACCATATATTCTAAAGTCGCGTTTCAAAATATTTGAATTTGTTCTAGATTTGAATCTAGGCGACATCAGAAGAAATTTGATCGTTATTTTTTTGTCGGTCTTTACCGGTGAATCGTCATTTTGAATTCAAATTTTCTGCAACTTTCATGTGAGTATTTCTCACCAGACATACGTATTTATATTTTAGTAAATTATTGCAAGTGTATGTGTAAAATTGTATGTCACTATTATCTGTCTGTAGTGTAATATAGCATGATGGACCCCATTTAAATTGACACCACATCAGTTATTTATCTGTTATATTATTTCTGCAGTTATATTATATTTTGTTATCTACTGCTTAAAATCACCACTGCCAGTTCCCTGTTAAATTTAGTTTGTATGGGCTGAAATGATAGGCCTAAATGATTATTATTAAATTATGCTGTTAACTGCTAAACTGTTGAACTTGGGATTGCGGGTTTGAAATGATAGAACCCGGGGTATTTGTAAATTACGGGTTGAAATGATATAAATCCGTATCACTTGACCTAGGCTAGAAAACTATATACAGGCCCGTGGTCCTTATAATATTTTCTGAAATATTTAAAATCATTTTGGAAGTTAAATATTTGATTTATATCTTTAAAGGAATTTATATTGATTTTTAATAAGTTATAAATAAAAATAAATAAATGTTTGAATAAAATTTGGAATATAACTTATTTGGTAAATCGGGATTTTGAAAGAATAAGATTTCAGTTAATAAATAAATAAATAAGTTATATTTGGAAATATTTATTAAGTAAACAATCTATTACAGCATTTAAATGCCGTCTTTTGAAATTGGACTAGTTTTACCCATAACTTTAGGTAGCATTTCCTAAGTGCTATGGAATCTAGAATTTGATTGCTCTAAAATTTATGGAATTTGATAAATTTTATTTTACCTTAAGTTTGGAAAAACTTAAGACATAATATTTATAACTGAATTTTCCTTAATAAATTAAAGATGAATATTCTGGTATTAAGTAAATTTTGAAAATTTAATGGCTAAAAATTTGGAGTTTTATTTATGGAAATTATGGGAATATTCAAGACTAAATAATAAAACATTGATTTGTGAAAGAATAAAACCCAAACTTAGTTTGAATAGTAAATACTCCAATTTAATATATATATATATGGGAATTGTAATGCTTTGGGAACATAAAATGATATTTAATTTATGGTTTAAACTTTAAAAAAAGAAATATTATTTGTAAAGCTATGTAAATTCTCTTCTTTACAAAGTAACCATAAAGTTAACCCATTTATTCTATATACCGTTAAATATCCGAACCATTTGTGTTTGGGAGTTATGGTTTTAAGTAAAGTTCCAAAAATATTATCCTTTGAAGATATAATTCAAATATTTGGTTTCCAGATATTATAATTTTAAGCAGTATGGTTTTGGAAAAGAATTATATTTGAATATAACGATATCCTATTGTTTTGGTTTTAAAATGATATCGTATCTATAGTTTTGAAATGGAAATGTTTATTCTGATTTAAGGTATAAACTGTTTTTAAATAACCACGGGTTATAATAACGAAGGGTTGGCAAAGAGACCGGGATCGGATATGGACATACTCTCTGTCGATACCGAAAACCACTTTGACTAACCGTGTACGCGGTGGAGATTCCAGAATGAAGTAGGTTGGTGGTGACGGTTTCTTGAAAGGTATATACGTGGACCCGACTCCCGTGAGTTGGCATAAGGTGGCTAAAACAGGAGCGATTCTCGGATTAATGAGGTAGCTCCTCTGATCGAACGCACTTCTTCGTATACCATTCTATTGCTTATGTGATTGTTTGGGTGCACCCTTTGATTTGGGAGTGTTGTTCGAGGTGGGCGGTTGCTGCGGCTTCGCGTTACCACCGGTCCGGATAGCAATTGGTATATCTACCCTGGCATTGCCTAGTTGTGCCGTGTCACCTACCATATCGAGCCTTGTACGAGTTCGGTTTTCTCCCGTAGCCCGTGTGGTATCCTCTAGTTGCTTCCCGAGTAGGAGGAGCTATGATATTGGATGGACTACTGGGACTATTACGTGTTAAGGTGGAAAATGTAAAGCCTTAATGCTATTTAAAAGTATGTTTATTTTACCGTAGACACTATTATAATAGCGCAATATACTACATAGTAAATAGTTTAACGGATCCTTAGAGGATGGGCGATCCCAAGCATCCTTTAAGTTACTCGCTATATATTACAGTACACTTGATTTAGCTTACATTATATAAGTATGTATGTCCTGACTCGAGTGTTTTGTTTTATTGTACGCTCGGGTCAGCCTGAGTTGCAGTTTCAGTTTCTCTCCGAAGCTAGGACACTCAGTAAAACATTCGTGCTGCTGGAAGTTGTTTCAGCCTTTATCCTTTCTGGAATTCAAGACTTTGAAGACTCTATCTCTATTTATGTCTTAAATTTGTATTGAGGATTATAGACAAAGTAAGTTCTGTTTTTGTAAAGTTGTATCAGTGGCTTCATGAACCACTAAATTTTTAATTTCCGCTGCGAGATTCTGATATCTGTGTCTGTAATTCTGTGATTTATTTACTGTCTATCCTGAGTTTTGCCAAATTTATATTACAACGCAGTATTTTGAACACTTCAAGTCCGACATGAGCGGATGCGAAGGGTTGAAAATATTGGGTTGTTACAAGATGAGAACAGGCGATTTTTAAAGGAAGAATGCATGCGTGATTCAAGCAACATGACATAGCGAAGGGCATTCTTCAGGCAACAGAGAATTTATTCTTTTAGCTTAACACCCTTAGAGGTTATGTAGTTGATGGTTACTAGTGATAGATTCCCAAATTGGTAATGTGGCATATGAAGTGTTGTTGAGCATTTGTTGAAACAAAGCACAGCTTTTATATAAAGCGTGGCTTTGTGGACGAGACTTCGTCGGACCTCACACCCCGGAAATGGTCAAAACAGGAAGGATGCGGCAAGGTTATTAGGGGGTAGCGCCCCTTCAGTGTATGTCATTCCTTCTGGATAGAGGTGGTATCATGGTATCGAGCCCAGATACTTAACCTATGTTGTTGATGCAAATTTATTGCTTTGTGGTTGTTGAAAATCGAGGATCCTCGGATATAGATCGGTTACGATCGGGGAATGACATATTCGTGTCAGTAGTTACCCAGTTACGGGTAACCCGGCCTTGTGTTGGCAGAGATCCGGTTAGGTTCTCGGGTCGTCTTTCCAGAGGCGTACCCATGTGGCAATGGGAAGTTCCTTGGCCTGACCATTTGTTGGAAATCCAAAGAAACAGTAGGATCTTGTACGGTTTTAGTTGTAGAACCTATCATTCACTTATGGTGGTCACCACTGTTTGGATGGTAGCTATAGTAGGCATAAGTGCGGAATGCCTATGCTGGCTAAGATTTATATCTTTATTTTCGAAATGATTTTTCCTACACTATGCACTAGTAATAATATCAAATGTTTTTTTTTTAATTCTTATCAAGCATCTTTGACTATCATAAGGAGAAATCTCCTCCGATTCAGCGTTTGCATTGTGTGTGTGTGCGGGAGCCCTTATGGTAGTCTCATTTTCTAAAAAAGCTTTGCGAATCTATTTTTAAAAAAAATTATCCTGTTCTTCGTTTTAAAGATAAACTGTTTTAGTTCTCACACCAGTCACATGACTGACTCGAAGTTTATTGTTTTACTTCCTAAACTCTGGGTGCCCACCAATTTCCACACGGGCAGTCAAGAGTCAGGTTTATCAGGATATTCTGAAATTCAGGAGTTGCTGGAGGCAAGCTGGATGGCATGGCGTATTCACTAGTGTATATAGTGTTTCTTTTCCGCTGTTTGTTGTTGTTTGTTGTTGTACACTCTGATGATGTAATGTAATATGATGTAATGTAATAACTGATATAGTTTTTTGTTTAAAGATTATTCATTTATTTATTATATGTTGTTCCGCTGCGATTGTGAGATTCTGATATTGTTTTCTGTTTCTTCTTTTTTTTTCTCTTTTCTTCTATCTTTTTCATTTTCTTTAACCATAACGGTACGGTTTTCCGGCCTTCGATTGCTCGGCAGTTGATAAAGTGGACGTATTGATGTTGGTTTTCGAGCGACGAAAAATCGCGTCGTCACATTTGGTATCAGAGCATATGGTTAAGCGACAACCATGGCTCTGTTGGGAATTACTCATTAGAGATGGAGTCATTAGTACTCTAGAATGAGTTTGAGTGTAATAATTTATACGAGTGCGTATTTGTTAGTGAATATAAATTGTTTTATATTGTGATGATTGGTTTGTTGGGTGGTATATGGATTCTGGTCAGCATGAGTAATTAACATTGTTGATAGGGATCTCTAAACACTTGTACAGAGCAATTTGACACGATATTGTTTTAAAGCGGGTAAATGAAAAAATTTTGGCCAAAAATTATATTCTGATATAGGAATAATTTTCAAAATATATTATATATCTTTGGATGTTCTGTTGTTAATGAAATAATCAAATATAAGAACTTAGAGTTTGAAAGGGTTTTTAACCAAATAAAATTCTATAAGTACTATTTATCCTAAGGAAGAATAACTAAATATGATTTAAACCAGAATTTAAATCCCGGGAAATTTTAAAAGTGTTTTAACTGTAATGAAAACAAAAGGTTTGGGGATTTAAAGCTCTTGGGAATGTTGAAATGTTTTCCAAAGTGTTTGAAGGAAACGATTGAATATTATTTTAGGGAAATATTTTTGGAGGAATTGATTTAAAATGAATTTGTGGAAGTGAGGAAGCACTGAACTTACTTCGGTCGCTGGAAAATAATCTTGATGATGATGGCCACATCATTAGAATTCATTTTCGAGTTTCTAGAGTGATGGATTGCTTCCATAGGAAATTGGGTTTGAGTTGATTATAATTTCAAAAATGGTTTTGAAGTAAAAACCGGGTAATTGAATTCTGGAAACTCTATCTAGATAATGTGAAAAGTTAAAATGAACCAACTATTGAACCTATTAAGTGATGTTGATATTAGTAAAATAAACAAATGATATTTGAAATGGAATATAACTTAAGTGATGTTGGATGAAGTTGATTTTTGGTGTCAAAGTAAATTATTAAGTGAACTAATGAAATGAAGTCATTAAGAATTTGAACTTGAGTTATATAAATGAAATTCAACCTTATTGTTAAAGGAATTAGCAATTGAATTGATAAATGGATGGAATGTTGATCAATTGAATGTAAATAATTGATATGAAATAATGGATGTAAGTATTAATTCATTAAAAGCTAATTGAATAAATTGAATGTAAGTCAATTTAATATCAACCAATAGAAATTAAAAGCGTTAAACCAAATAGAATGTAAATTTAGAAATTTGGTTATGATGTTTATGGTTGGGTTGTTATATGGTTGTGAATTGATTGTGTATAATTCATTAAGTATTAATGAAGTTGAATTGATAAAAAAAATTGGAAGTTAAGTGAATTTTGAATAGAATTAAATTTGATTTAGAAGTCAACTAACTTGAATATAAATTAGTGAATGCAAGCTAATTGAAATTGAATATGAATAAATGTTAGTAAAAACATACAATGTTAAAGAATCAAATGTGATTAAATTGAAAACCAATTCATTGAATATTAATGAGAATATGAATGAATATTTATTTGGATTTGTTGGATGTTTATTGGTTGGATAGTTGTTTGATGGTTTCATTTGTTGGTTGAATGCATTGCTATGTTGGCACATGTAGTTGTTATGTTACTCTATGTTGTATATTGATATTATTTTCATATATACATGTTTCTCATTGTTTGTTGAGTGTTTAGTAGGTGCGGATTGCGCTTGCTTCGCATTTGGAGCTCGCTTTCGCGCTATATTAGTCGTATATGCTCGCTAATAATATAAAAGGTACATATCTCGGATTAAATATCGTACTTTTACACTTTTTTCCCTGCGGGATGCCTCATCACTTGATGAGATGTATATTTGTGATATATATACTGTCATTTTTTTTCGGATCAAGCCGTGCAAAGGAGACTATGGCGAATTTTTCCGAAAATTTAAGACATTAGAAAAATTTTGAGATTGGAAATTTTTTGAAAACTATAACTAAGTTTAGATTTGGAAACTTAGTAAAGATTTTGTAAGAAGTTTAACTATGAATTTTGGAAAAGTTAAACACTTAAGAGATTTGAAAAATCTAAATTGAATGGTTTGTTTTGAAAAGTTAACGGGTTCTGTAACTTTTTCTTACTTGGTAATTTCGAGGACGAAATTCTTTTAAGGGGGGAAGTATGTAACGACCCATAATTTCTGTCAATTAAAATGGGTATATTTAATTGATTTTAAATATTAATGAGTGAAATTAAACAGTCGAATAAATTTTATCTTGAATAATTAGATTTAATTGGATAATTAAATTAATAGTTTAATATGTGAAATTACAGAAATAATTGAAAATTGGGTTAAATATGATTGAAAATGATTTGTACAATTTTATTTTATCATATTGAAGTTATAATGATGTTATAGAACTTTTAAAATTGAATTTAGAGTTAATCTGTGAAAATTGAATATTTTAATATCTAATCGACTAGTGAAGCCATTTTTCAAACAGTCTCAGAATTGGACGAAACTAGTTCCATTGGATTCGTAATAGTTTGTTATTGTCGCATTTCAATTTTCGTAGCAATCGGAGTTTTCGTTTGACCGTGGCAGCTTGAAACGCATCGAAATTGTTTTAATATTAATTTGGCGAATTAAAATAGTCATTTTTCAAACAGTCTCGGATTTTGATGAAACTAGTTTCATCGGATCCGTAATGTGATATTATTGTAAGATTTCAAATTTCGTGTCAATCGGATTTCCGTTTGTTCGGGGCAAGCCAAAACGCATAGGAAATTAGTTTAATCGGTTTAATTTAATTTTGATCGTTTATTTCCGTAACTCGCACATACGATGGAATTAGCCTCCGAAACACATTTCATTGTGTTCGGAACGTGGGGTAAACCTTAGAAATGCCAGCCGGCACGCTTCGTTTGGAGATCGGAAAATTTCGGGTGAGTAGTGTTTTGGCCATTTTTCTATAAAAGCACCTCTATTTCTTCATTTGCAAAAAAAAGCCCAAAACCCTAATTCCTTTGCTTCAGCCGCCACTTTACTGTTAATGGCGAGAAATGAACGATCTTCTCTCCTTAATCTCTTCCAATCCGTGAATAATTAGACGAAACGTTCAACTACAAACTTCTAGAGGATGATGAGAGCTTCTATTCTATACGGTGATGATCGAATTTGGAGCGTCGTGGTGGTCGCTAGGGGGTGCGTTCAAATCGGGTCATGCACGTTTTTTTGGGTAACGGGGAGGCCGAGCTTGCTATGCTCGTGGGTGAAGGTGGAGGAGGGGTGGAGCTTCGATTTGGTGGTGGAGTGATGGGGTCTCGTGCGTTGTGGTGGTCGTGGTTTCAAACCCTAGGTGGCGGCTAATGGGTTTCCTTGTACGTGATATTCACGTTTGAGAAGAAGGAGAGGGTGCGGCCTGATGTTGAGGCCAAGTGATCAACGTCCAGGATTAGCTGAGGTTGAAAATATAAAAGAAATTGTAAATATTATTATATTTAAATTCGTGTAAACTTATAAATGTCATAACTTTTTCATACGAGATCGAAAAATGACGAAACAAATTGCGTTGGCTTCGTTTTGTCGAGCACTACGCAATGGAGCTGGTATGGAGTCGTTTGGAGCTAGTGAGAATTTCGGGTAAAATTAAACGCGCGTTTAATTTTATTCGAAATAAAACGTGGAAACTGAATTGAAAGCAAGGTGAGAACTTCTCACTCAATCGAACTGTTTCGATTTAAATTTTAAATAGTTAGATTTAAAATTGTTGATTGTATACCTGAATGATAAATTATTATTTGTTGTTGATTGAAATAGACATTATGCGCCGTTAGTAAGCGGTGGTTATTTATTAAAAACATATACCGCGATAATTCCATTTTGATTGGAATTGGTATTATTTATGTACTTGGAGTTGATTTTCCCGCATTATATAGCGGATAAGACCCTATTGCGCTGCCTATTAAGCGGATAATATTTTTATGAATCACATGTACCGCGATATTCCGTATTGGAACGGAATTGGTATTGTGCTAACATCTTTGGATGCAGGGAAACAGGTTGGAGGGATCCAACTGGATTCTTCAACTCTATTGATTTATTTACAGATATTGTGATATTTGTTGATTATCATATCGATATATGATATTTGGATGTCGCGATTGACTATTCGGTACTATTGCATCATCGGATCCATTTTTAAAAGTTTAAAAATAACGATTTTGGTTTTTAAAAAAGGATTTTTAAAATGATTTTTCAAAGTATACGTTTTATTAAATTTTTGAATTGATTCATTTTAATTAATTAAAACGTTATAAATTTTTATGTTATAAAAATTAAGATTTTTGTGAAATATAACCAAAAGGTGATTTTTAAAAATAAATAGATTTATAGAATAGTTTAAATTTGGATTTCTGAATTACTATAAAGGATGTATATAAAAGATTTTTAACATTGATATTTATAATAAATATATATATATATATATATGTATAAAATATTGGAATTATTAAACGAGTTTATGAAGTGTTAAAATGAAGTATAAAATGGATTTCATTAAAAATCATAGATTTATAAATTGTGAAGATTATAAAATGAATAGATGTTGTAAAATAAAAGATTTATAAGTAATTAACTTATAAACTGGATTTTGGGCATTTAAATGGGATATTAATAGAAATTGTTAATAAATGAGATTTTATAAGTTGAAGTCATTATAAAATATAAATGAATCTTATAAGTAATAAGATTTAAAATTTGTGGAGTTTTAAAGGAACGATTTGGTAAATAAATGAATTATAAGTACTTAACTTATAATATGGACTTTTGGTATGTAAATTGAGTTATAAATTGAATTGGTCATTAAAGGAGATTTATAAATCGAAGTTTATAAATAGAAATGGAATAATTGTTTATAAATTTGAAATCAATGGAATTTGATAAATTGAATGTTGAAATTGGTTAAGAAAGTATATTCACGATTTTGGACAGTGAATATATTATTAAATAAAATGGATATTCTTGGGAAAATGAATATTATAAAATGAAGTTAATCGTTTTAACGATGTTTTAAAAAGTATTAAACATCGAAAACATAGATTTCAACATTCATTGTTGAAATAGACGTTTTCGAGAAATAGAAGGAAATGATGGACTATAACACTGTTGTTATAGTAAATGATTGCCGAAAGGAAATATTTTGTATAGTATTGGGATTTATATATCTATTTTAATTTCGAATCCCTATACTAGTGATTTTGGGTCGTCGTAACGATGTTTTACGCAACATTCGTTTTGGCCCAAATAAATGTGTTTAAGTGAATGTTTTCCTTAAAGAATGAAATATATACTTAATTTTGATTTAAGTATATTGAGTATTTTCCAAGTGTTGAAAATAAATGGATTTGTGAATTACTTATTACTATTAAATAAGTATGGAAATGCTTTCCAATATGAAGTGAATATTTTGAGAATTTATCTTTTAAAGATAAATTGAAAATGAATATTAGAAATCGATTTGAAATCGTATATTCATAGATATTTTGGGATTGTAAATTCGCTATGGAATTTACAAAAGAAAGGGAAATTTGTTTAAAAATAAACGTTGATTTATTTTGAAGTGTGAGAATAAATTTACGGATTTGGAACGTAAATATAAAGTAAATTGATTAGGATTTATTTAATTGGTTTAAATGAAGCATGTTGAAATGAAAGTATTTTCGCATAAGGAAAATGATTGGAATATCTTTCCAAGGTGGTAAAGGTGAAAAATGATTTGAAAATTTGTTTTCAAAAGGTTGAAGTATGGAAATTATATATCGAGTAAAGATATTTTGGAAAGTAAATAATTTGGGAAATTATTTGGAATTTGGTGATGTTGAACACGCCTATTGATAGTTAAATAACCGACTATCAATATTTACCTTTAAATAGGTATTTGTTGTGATTTTCTTGAATTTGAATGCCATACTTATTTTTAAAATAAGCGCTCACTATTCGGGTTAGCCGGGAAAGGACCTTGGGGTCGTATAACACATTCCGAATATGTGATTCGTCGTTATGGATTGCATTTGATAACCGGTGTTGAAGACTGGATATTTGTGAAACCAGAAGGATTACCGTCGAATCTTTCTGCATCGGCTGATCTCCGATATAGAAATTTATTACCCTTTGTGATGGGAAGTCTGGTCGTGATTAGTGAATATCTGGATTGCAAGGACTTCTTTGGAAGTGCCTTCGGTTCCGTTCGATCCCGGAACGGACTTGTATGGATGTGTGTCTGACGTTACAATTTGAGATGTAAAGCTGGTTTCTATCGAATATATTTTCGTTGGTGGCAGAGAATTTATTCTTTTAGCTTAACACCCTTAGAGGTTATGTAGTTGATGGTTACTAGTGATAGATTCCCAAATTGGTAATGTGGCATATGAAGTGTTGTTGAGCATTTGTTGAAACAAAGCACAGCTTTTATATAAAGCGTGGCTTTGTGGACGAGACTTCGTCGGACCTCACACCCCGGAAATGGTCAAAACAGGAAGGATGCGGCAAGGTTATTAGGGGGTAGCGCCCCTTCAGTGTATGTCATTCCTTCTGGATAGAGGTGGTATCATGGTATCGAGCCCAGATACTTAACCTATGTTGTTGCTGCAAATTTATTGCTTTGTGGTTGTTGAAAATCGAGGATCCTCGGATATAGATCGGTTACGATCGGGGAATGACATATTCGTGTCAGTAGTTACCCAGTTACGGGTAACCCGGCCTTGTGTTGGCAGAGATCCGGTTAGGTTCTCGGGTTGTCTTTCCATAGGCGTACCCATGTGGCAATGGGAAGTTCCTTGGCCTGACCATTTGTTGGAAATTCAAAGAAACAATAGGATCTTGTACGTTTTTAGTTGTAGAACCTATCATTCACTTATGGTGGTCACCACTGTTTGGATGGTAGCTATAGTAGGCATAAGTGCGGAATGCCTATGCTGGCTAAGATTTACATCTTTATTTTCGAAATGATTTTTCCTACACTATGCACTAGTAATAATATCAAATGTTTCTTTTTAATGCGTATCAAGCATCTTTGACTATCATAAGGAGAAATCTCCTCCGATTCTGCGTTTGCATTGTATGTGTGTGCGGGAGGCCTTATGGTAGTCTCATTTTCTAAAAAAGCATTGCGAATCTATTTTTAAAAAAAATTATCCTGTTCTTCGTTTTAACGATAAACTGTTTTAGTTCTCACACCAGTCACATGACTGACTCGGAGTTTATTGTTTTCCTTCCTAAACTCTAGGTGCCCACCAATTTCCACACGGGCAGTTAAGAGTCAGGTTTATCGGGATATTCTGGAATTCAGGAGTTGCTGGAGGCAAGCTGGATGGCATGGCGTATTCACTAGTGTATATAGTATTTCTTTTCCGCTGTTTGTTATTGTTTGTTGTTGTACACTCTGATGATGTAATGTAATGTAATATGATGTAATGTAATAACTGATATAGTTCTTTGTTTAAAGATTATTCAATTATTTATTATATGTTGTTCCGCTGCGATTGTGAGATTCTGATATTGTTTTCTGTTTCTTCTTCTTTTTTTCTCTTTTCTTCTATCGTTTTCTTTTTCTTTAACCATAACGGTACGGTCTTCAAATGTTTGAGAACTATCAAATGTTTGAGAACTATCAAATAGTTTTCGAATCAATAGTTTTCAAATCAACTTCATACTTACACAAATCAATTTTTATATAAGTTCGATAACTCCCAAATCAAGTATTTAGTAAATCAAGGTCTCAATTTTAATTTGTTCAATATCAATTCAGTTTCAAAAATCATATATGATTTCACCAAATCCTTTCTTCCAAATTACATATATCCAGTTTTAAATTTTCTTAAAGCCAAAGATTTAGAATATAATCCAAAGTTCCGAATCAACAACATTTATTCCAAACAAATTCATTTCTATTTCAAACATATATTCATTATCAAAAAATCATAATACTTTCAAAGTTGTAAATCTTTCGAAACCAAAATACTTGAAATCTTTACACTTTGAAAATCATAACCCTTTGAAATCATACATTTGAAATCATCAAACATTCCTTTAATTCTTTACATTTCACAAATTTATTCAATTAAACCCAAATCTAAAATTTCCAATTTTAATTCAATTCAAACCATCAGTTTCAATTCAATTTAGTTTTCCAACAAAACCATTTCAAATATTATCAAATTTCAAATATAGATTTGATTTATAAAATAAACTATTAAATCTTAAATATTTTTCAAGGCTTAAATATACCATATTTCAAACTAAATTTTATAATTTCATATATCTCAAATTTTCTTAATTATTACTTACATATGTCATCATTTCGCAACATTACATTCAATCGCTCGCTTGATCACACAAGTTCGCTTTTGAACTAGTATTGCCCATTCTACTTCCTAATGCGGACTTCGATATGGTTTCTCGACTAGAAGCCATCAGTCTCCTTGCATAGCCATATACTATGATAGAGAATTCTAGAATCAAGCCCAAAATCCATATCAAATATTGCCCATCAAGAATCAAATGAAAAATCCTAACACGAAATGGTGTAATTCACCTCGAACTTGTGTACGCAAACTTGGATCAAATTAATTATGCGAATAAAACAACATACGTACAACTTATGTATCTATTCCAACTTGTTAAATAAATAGTTTTATAAAGATGTTACTAAGTTAAAACATTTAAAACCGAATTTTTCTCAAACATTTGAAGACTAATTTTTATCCAAAACATTTCAAACTAAATTTCGTATTAGTATAATTCAAAATAGTCTTATTTATTTACTTAACAAAACAGTTTCAACTTATACAAATCATATTATTTCATACTTGAAGCATACAAACAAAACTTATATTCTTTATCAAATACCTTATACCTTTCAAAATTTCTTAGCTTTGAAAAGTTAAAGTTGATTTGGAAGTGCTCGAACCTTCAAAATAGTCGAAGAAATCATAATTTCAAATCCAAGAGTGGGAAATCACTAACAAATCAGTAAATCAATTCCAATAGATAAGGTTATATCAAAACAAATCTGAATCTCGAGGACTGAACACCGACTTACTTTAAATCATTTCAAATATATATACATACATATACATATATCTTTCGAATATCAAACCATATTTCAAAATCTAAAATCAAAATTGGTTTCACAAAATCACTCGCATAGAAAAGCTACTAGAGTGGCCTCTCCCCCACTCAGAAACTCAAAAATCAATGTCGATGATGCATGCATTCATCATCGAAATTATTTTCCAGCGACACAAGTGAGTTCTGGACTTCATTTAACTTTGAAAAACTTCTTTGAAATTCCTTAGAAATCACTGAAATTCATTCAAATACATTTGAAACATTTTTTTATTTGAAAAAAATATCTTTAATCATATTATTATTATATATTTTCCAAAATCTTAAAACCGATTTCAAAACACCGGAGTTCGATTCCTCGAAATTCAAATTCAAAACCCTTCAGTTATAAATCATTTTTGTATAAATCAAGTTCTTATAAAATTTTCAAAATTTCAAATTCTTTCGAAGCTTCCAATTTTCATTTTAAAAGGTATATAATCCTTATTGGAAACATTTCACTTTTTATATACAAAATATGGTCATCCTTAATAATTTCGATGTATGCACAATTTCAAAATACAACCAAACACAAATTTCCAAAGGATGATTCAAGGAAGGATTTCAAACAAACAAATATTTAAAATTAGAGGAACTCTAATCAAATAGAATTCTAGTTCGAAGATAAACTCGAACGAAGATGAGATAATTTAATTACCAAATAGAGGAGAAGATAGATAGCATCGACATCCGAGAATACAGAAATCTCCGGTGAATTAATGCCAATTATAAAGGAATTTCACCCCCTTTATAAATCATTCAAAGATTTACGGAATCACCGCTCTGTAGAGAGGTCATTCCAAAGTGGGGTTACGGAATGCCAAAATCAAAAGGGTAAAATAGGGAAGACAAGACTGGATTTCAAAACAAGTGGGAGCGTTCCACAGTTCAAGGAATCTTAATCAATAAGAATCCTAGCCAAGAGATTTCTAACAAGGTGGATACAGAAGTAATGAAGTTCAAAAACAATCTTGATTCCAAAATAAGAAATTTTTTATACCAAAATAATCTTTGAAAATCCTTTAGAAATCATTTGGAAATCATTTTATACTTCGAAAATACGTTCTCTCACAAGGAAATGATTCTGAGATTGATTTCACCCATTCTAGGATATTTCTACCCTATCTATAATGAGTTTTTGCTCCATAGGCTAAGGTTTGCCTAAAAACCAAAGCTCTGATACTAACTGTAACAACCTGATATTTTCAGCCATTCGCATCCGCACATGTCGGACTTGAATTGCTCAAAATACCGCGTTGTAAATAAATTTGGAGCAAATGAAATACAATCACAGAATCACAGACACAGAAATATCAGAATAACCCGCAGCGGAAATAAAATACATAGTAGTTCATGAAGCTACTACGGCAGAGTCTCAAACCAAATACATAATACAGTCTGAAAACAACATAATAGAAATCCCAATTACATAGAAGTTCACTAATACATGAGATAAACTAGAATAGCTGAAACAGAGAGTAGATATAAATGTTGATAAGCAGAAACTCCAGCAAAGACCAGCTCCAGAAAGAGAATCCAAAGCTGTGAATACTCAGGCTGACCCGAGCGTAAAGTAAAACACAAAACACTCGAGTCAGGACAATATATACTTATATAATGTAAACCAACTCAAGTGAACTGTAGTAGAAATGCACAATAACTTAAAGGATGCTTGGGATCGCCCATCCTTTAAGAATCGGTTAAACTATAAATTAATTACATCCCGTGGTTAAAATTTCAAAATGGTATTTTATACTTCAAAATCAAATATAATTTCAAAATTAAATATCATTCAAAATATCATATCTTCCAAACCACATTCATTTTTATTTAATTTAAATACCATTACAAAACACATTTCAAAATAGTTTATATTTCGAAACAAATTACCTCATTTTAAATCATAAAATGAAGTTATTATATTTCATAATTAAATTATTAAATTTCCAAAAGTTTAGTCTTTCAAAATTCATTTATTCACTTAATTTATTAAAACAGATGAAAATTCAACTTTCGCAGCATTTAGAAATTGCTACGGAAAGTTACATTCAAAACAGTTCAATTTAACACAAGATAGCATTTAAAAATGCTGTAATAGGGTTACATTAGTTTCAAATAAAACTTAGTTAAATTCAACAATTATAGAATTTACAAAAATGCTATAATAACCTTTAATTAAACTTATCCATTTGGTTCATTATTATCAACTACAGCATTTACAAATGTTGTATTATCATTTACATTAGAATTAATAGCACTTCAGAAATACAGTTAATTAACTTCAAATATTCAGTATAATTTCACAAAAAAATGGTATTTTTATTTAAATCATTTTTAACTTATAAAATCATATAATTTCACCTTTAAAACAATCATTCAAATACCCTTATATTCATGATGTTATAAAGTTAAATCTCCATTCAAAAATCAAAATTTAATAATAATTCACTTATTAAATTCCAACATAAAATTTCAAATTCATTAAATTAAATTTAACTTAACACTTAAGTTTAAAATTTTCAAATATAATTAATTTAATTTTTATTTATTTAACTTAAAATTCACTTTTATGCCAAATTCACAAATTTGCAATTTTAGTTATATTTCAAAATTTCAACATAAATATTCATTCATTTCACATTTTAACTTTATTCAAGAATCATTAATATGTTACAAAATCATTTTAAATTCATTTAATTCAAAATATCATAAATTTATCGTATTTTCATATTTAATTTAAATTTCATTTATCACCAAATTATAATTTCCAAAATAACTTACATTTCAGATTTTCTAACTTTACCATTTATTTATTTCACTTATAAATTTTCAGAAAATCAATAATGCTTTTCAAAAATCATTTTTAATCAAATTTAAATCAAAATATTATAATATTTACATTTCGAAAATATTTTAAAATTTTTAGAAAAACATATTTTATCAACGGGTCTGTATTTCATTTTCTAGCCTAGGTAAAGTGATACGGGTAATATATCATTTCAACCCGTAATTTACAAAGAAAACCCTGGTTTGATCATTTCAAACCCGCAATCCAAAGTAAATGAAAATAATTGAAAATCATTCAGGCCTATCATTTCAGCCCATAACGATTTTCTCCTATTCTAAAGTCCGTTCGGGTATGTATCATTTCAACCCATAGTGATTCTAGTCTACAGGGAACTTGCAGTGTGATAAACTGATGAAAATAATAGAATAGCATGAAATAACAGTAGCATATGGTATAACAAGTGTAAATATAGGTGTGAACTTCATATGAATATAATATAGCAGTTATAACAGGATGATATGCGTTTACAGATTCAGGTGATGTCAGTTTATCACTATATAAGTACATATTAGTCTGGTGAGATTTACTCACTGTTTTGAGCTGATGACACAACGACGAATTGCACAACGGGATCTACACAAGCACAAAATCACGATACAGATACGAAATGGAGGAGCCAAGGATTAATTCCCTTGAATACAAATCAAACGAACAATATAACAATTATAAGGTTTCAGACCAAAAATGCGATAAACGATGCTAGAAAATAAGGAACAACAATTAATCAAACACTTGCACTTGCTTCCACCATCACTATGCTCAGCCTATAGGGTGATAAGGTACTGCCTTGGGGTGTATTTGGTCAGGTATGGGTCATATATGGTCGTCCTAGTAAGGGTAGTGAAGGTATGGAAGTTGCTATGTATGAAAATACAAGTACAAGGCAAACAAGTGGATTTTTGTGCAATTTCAAGCATCGGGCAAGGCTACAAATGGCATGGCCAGACCTGCTGGAGGCTAGGAGATGGTGTGGAAGTGGTTTTGGTTCAGGTATGAGCTGGAGAAGGTGGTGCAAAGGGCGGCTAAGGGTGTGGTGAAGTGGTGGAAGTTACAAGGTGTGAATACAAAGGGTTTAAGGCAAATAAGTGGCTTTTGTGCAACCATGGCTCAACCAAAGGACCATTGGGCTCGGCCCCTACAAGGTGAAGGTCAGGTGGGGTCTGGAGTGTCGGCCAAAGGTGGTGGAGGGACTGGTGGTGGCGGCCAAGGAGGTGGTTTAGGTGAAAAATGAAGGGTATGTGCATAAATGGTTCGGCTAGGCTAGTTTCAAGGTGATTTTGCCACATTTGGTGATGATAGCTTCAAGGGGACTCACGGCCTGGTCAAGTCAGAGGGAAAGGATGGTGGAGTGTCCATGGACAGTGGTGGGGTTGGTCGGAGGAGGCGGTGGAGGAGTATGGCCAAGCAAAGCATGAAGAGACAAGTGCAAAACCATTAAAACAATGAAAAACAAAGGAAAAGAGAAGAAATTTTTACCCAAACTTCTACAACAAATGGCCGTATGTTTTTTTTGAGTTTGAGAAAGAAAATAACATGAAATGATAGAGGAGTCGGCTGGAGAAATGAGTTAAGGCAGCCAATTGAATGAAAAGTAATGGTTGGAGTTGAAAAGGTGAGAATACAAAGAGCCTTAAGAAATAAAAAGTCACAAAACCTTTCAAATTACCTTTTATTATTTATATAAATTTATGTTTCTGAAATAATAATAATATCAGATAGGATTTCGACATTTTTCACAAATATACAAATATATATAATATTTATCAATTATGTAAAGTAAAATTAAGGAAAATAGTTAAAACAATGAACTAGACTAGCAAAATTTGGAGTTAAATGAAATAATTTTTAGAAAATTCATATAATCTTGTAAAGTATTTTTAAACATAAATAATAACATAAAATAAAAATATATTCACAAAATAAATATTTAAAATTTAATTTAAATATAAAATTTTAATGCAGAAAATAGCAGAAAATGGGAAAACAGCCCTTAAAAATAGAAAATCAATACAGTAATTTTTGGAAAAATTCTATTATTATTTTAAAAATATTTAGAGATGAATTATCACAAATAAAAAAAATTTAAAATAAAACAAATAAATTTAAAATAAAGAAAATGACAGAAAATTAGAAAACAGCCTTTAAAATAGGAAATAAATACAGTAAATTTTGGAAAAATTATACTATCATTTTAAAAATGTTTAGAAATGATATCACACAATTAAAAAAAATTTAAAATAATTTCAAAATGAAATAAAGTCAAATTTAAATATATGAAAAATCTAGGGTTGTTACAATAAAATTACAGGGATAGGTGAGCACAGGTCAAACCCAAAATACCAGATTCAACTCAAGTGCAATAAAATAATGTCACAACTTTCAGCATAAGGTCAAATCCGAGCTACAAGCTGGATTCAACTCAGGTGTAATTCGAAAAACAAATTCAAATGCAATCAAGTGGTCAAGACAGCTACATACAGTCTCAAGTGAAAGATTAGACAGTCCATTCATACCATCAAGCAAACGCATATCAGACAATGTCACGAGACTCAGCATGTACATGAACGCAGCTGAACCACCAAAACAGCATACAAAACAACCAAGCACCATATATACAACAAACACATATCATCCCATATGTCAACAATCAATAGTGCACCACTGACCATACAACAAAGCTCAACAACACAACATCAAGTGATACAAATGCAGCAACCAAACCAAATGCAACAGTGAATCACAAACCAAGTGAACCAAAGATATGGCAACACAACAACAAAGCACAAAGGCTACAGGTCTGAAACTCCAAGGCAAGCACAACATGAGGTATATAAATGACCAAATTCAATGCAGCAACATCAAGCAGAAGTTACCTCAAAGCAGAATGACATGAACAATGTGCACAGATATAGTATGCAGATATAACACAAGTATAGATTCAACAATACATGCATACACACATAGAAATGTATATATGCACATATATGAATTCACACAAGTATATACACACTGAAAATATAAGTGCAAACAAGCTACAATGGATGTTCAAACTCAATGAAACAGGCTATAGGTACAAGACCGAACCAACATATCAGCAACAACAACAACCATGTCAAACACAGTGCAACTTGAACTCAACAATCATGCAACATGAAGAAGTCAACATATATGATCAGAGGAAGTCCAGATATAATGCAACAGTGTGCATAAAAGTGTTGCAAGACCAGTGAATTGAAATGGTCAACTAATGAACATGATATATACATGTGTATTGAAGGCCAGTAATCAAGAAACATCAGCAACATTGAAATGATAATATCAAGTCAATGCAACTGTGAAATTGGATCGAGCAAGTGCAGACACAAGTGGTTCAAGACTAAACCCAACATCAGCAACAAATGAAATACAATGCACAAGAACAACACATCAAATGAAACAGTACCAACATGTATGCAGTGACAACATCAGAGAGTATATGCGGATTATAACAAAGTCAAGGCCGCAAGTAAATCAAGTGCATAATTGCTGAATCCAATACACAAAGAAAATGTAAAGTCGAAGTCAGGTGAAGACATGAAACAAATTAAAGTTAAGCCAGAAAATCATCAACTGACCGAAGTCATGAAATAGAGGTTGCTACAGCGATGAACACAATTAGTGGCAAGGTCAAGTAAGTGACAAAAATTCAAGCTAAAGCCAATACTGAACAAGTCAGTGCCAAAATCGTCATAGCATAGTCAGAGCCGTGGAAAGTAAGAATTTGAACCCAGTCAAAAATCAAAACCGTGAGTGTCAAGTATCAAATTGTACGAAATCGATATATAATTCGATATATATTGAGGCGTTCGAATTTTGAAGTTGAATTTTGTATTGAAATTGAATTGTGAAATTTAGGGTTTTCAGCCATTGAGGAAGAGATGCAACAAAAATTTCTGTATGTACAGAAATGAGAAATAGAAAGGCTGCTATAGTTTATAACCGGATATATAAAGGCAGATCATGAATAGGAACAAATGGATCAAATTGGTTTAAAAGTTGAATGATAAACGCCCGAAAAGCCCGTTCTGTCTCCAAACAGAAATTGGGTCAATCCATAATTCAAATATTTTAAACTCAATGGAACAGGTTTCACATCCTAATTCCATTGTACGAAGAAGTTATGTTAAATCATCTTATTTCAAGTTGATTTCAATTAAATTGATTACTAGGCGTTCGAGCCCGTACGATCAAGCGATAAGTTCGGTCGTTACGAAACTTGAAATCCTACAATAATTCACCGTTATGGATCCGTTGAAACTAGTTTCGTCAAAATCTGAGTCAGTGGCCAAAATGGCTATTTTTCAGCTAATTAAATAAATTAATATTATATTAATTAAATCAAATTTTCAATTTCAATTCCATATTAACAAATTTTATCATTTTTGATTTCTTTAACAATTAAAATACTTCAATCAATTTAGATATGGATTCAAAGTTAATTAATTTACCAATTTCAATGTTAAATTTCAATTTCAGTAAATTCATTAATATCAACTAGAATTTCAATAAATCAATTTATTCAATTTTCAATCCTGTTATTAAATCAATTATCATCTTATGGATATAATTATATCTCAGTGCACTTATAATTTCCAAATTCATCTTAATTTCAATTAACGTAGTATTTACTTTCATTTACTTACAATAAATCAATTTATTATAAATTGAATTCCAATTATTTATAATTACTTCCAATCTTTTGATTTGATTCAATTCCAATCTTTTTATTATGTCCATTATTACTCTATAAACCTAGTTAACCTTGGTTTTACCTTTCATTGCCTTAATATACTCAATTTAATAACTTCTAAACATTGTATTACATTTCACAATTAATGTAACATTTATTTACATTTAATAAAAATAGATTTCCAATTTCAATCTAATTAACTAAATAAATAGGTAACTTATTATGATTGTTACCATTAACCTTTACACATATCTATGTAGCATTTTATTGACATATATTTGTAATTGATTAATTAAATTGGTAACAACAACAATTGTCACCATTATACATTTTAGAACATTTGTAAGTTAATTCTTTAAAAACAATTATCACGACAACTCTCATTACACTAAACTTATTCCATTTCCATCCATTTCACATTATTTTATTAATAAATCAACCTTTAAATTATTAATTACCTTTTATATCCCACTATAAATCAATGCACATATTTATTCAAATTTATACTCCTAATTATTTATTCATCTAGATTTCATTCTTTTATCACATCAATTGTTACCTTACAAATAAAATTAACATTTCTATTCTTTTTGTTACATTCACAATTTTCAGTTATTGTCTAGATCTTATTAGTGTAACATTAAAGTTCATTTAATTGTAACCGATTTCCCATTTTAATCTAATAGACCAAATATAACACTTACGTTATTTCAATTTATGGAACTTCCATAAAAGGTTACCCTTTTCTTAAGTTAACCGTATTCCATTTCACTGTTTTTATTAATTTCCCTTAATAAATCACAAATTTCTGTTTTTCCCAATATTAAATAACAAAATTTAATTAAATTGACAAATTTAAATTAATGAAAATTTACGGGTTGTTACAAATATTATATAGTTTGAGGAGTTTTAATTTTTCGATTTGATTTTGATTTGCAATTAAATATAGGAATGAGGGTTTGTGCCATTTGAGAAGGAAGAACAGACAGATGGAAGCTGATGTACATATAGTAGAAACTGAAAGACTGCTAATGTTTGAGAAACAAAGCTATTTATATAAACAAAGCCCGATAAGAAAGAATGAACATATCGAATTGGTTCGAAATGACGATAACGATCCGAAAAGCCCGTTTCATCTCCGAAACAAGAGTGGGTCATCGCATATATCAAAATAGATGTTTTGATAATTTTAAATTCAATGGAATAGGTTTCGAGTCCTAATTCCATTGTATGAAGTAGTTAGCTTTCAAAATCATCTTAATTCCAATTGAATTCATTGAATTGATTTCTACGCCTTTCGAGCCTGCACGATCAAACGACAAGTTTGATCACTATGAAACTAGAAATCCTATAATAGTTCACTGTCACGGATCTGATGAAACTAGTTTCATCGAAATCCGAGACAGTGGCCAAAAGAGCTATTTTCACGCTGATTAGATAAATTATTATTAAATTGATTTTACCACTTTTCAAATTTAAATTTAATAACTAACAATTTTATTATTTCTGCTTACCTAGCAATTTAAAACCTTTTAAAATAAACCTCCATGTCAAAACCAATGTTAAATATTACATTAATTACAGTGTTCAGTTTCAACTGTAATAAATTCCACTTAATTATATTTTAATTTCAAGTAAATTCTTTTATTCCGATTATATCTTATTATTCACTCAACTATCATCTTATAGATATAATTAATATTGGTTCACATCTTATTACATTAATATTCTACAATTATAATCTTTTACCATATTAACTACAATATCCCAATTTTACTGAATTTTTTTCGATTTCCAAATTAATTCCAACAGACTAAATAAATAGGTGATAAATAACAATTGCTCCCTTTTACTTAATTAAATCACATTTATAAGTTTATTATCTACAAAAAAATGTTATAACTACTTAACAGCACCGATTATGTTCAATTTTAATTAATTACGTCATTATCTCCCCATTTAATATAACATTTTATTTATTTCCTTATTTACAGTTTCTAACCAAATTTAACTTTACAATTATTTCAATTACTTGAAATTACATTCAAATATTTATCAATTACCTTTTATTAACATTACTAAAATTACATTCTAGTTATTTTTCTCATTATTGAATCTTAAATTTTTAATTTTTCACAACGTTAATTTCCAAAACTTATTTAATTAATAAATTAAATTATCGAAAATTATGGGTCAGTACAATATAGAGTGCAATCATATTTGGTAAGTAATTTATCAACCTTTTTTTGTAAAAAGCAGGTTAATAGAAGTGAATTATTAATGTATAACAACTGATTTATTATCATCTTGATATCTAATCCGTTTGAATTTAATTGTAAATCAATTGGAATTAAAGTAATTAAATATTGCAGTTAATATGGTAAGGGACGATAACTATAGAATATGAATGTAATAAAATATAAGCTAACGTTAATTATATTCATGGAATATTATTGATATGATAATAAGAATGTAAACGTAAGTAAATGAATTTATTGGAATTTAAATTATAATTAATGAACTTATTACAGTTGCAATTGAACGCTATAATTAGTGCAATATTTAAATATTGAAATAGACATGGAAATTTATTTTAAGATTATTAATTTTTATATAATCAAGAATGATAAATTTGTTAACTTTTAAATTTGAATTTAAAAGTGATTAAATTAATTTAATAATAATAATTTATTTAATTAATGTGAAAATTAGCCATTTTGGCCACTATCTTGGATTCCGACGAAACAAGTTTTATTAGATCCGTAACAGTAAATTATTATAGGATTTCAAGTTTCATAGCGATCGGACTTGCCATTTTGCCGTGCGAGCTTGAAAAGCATAGAAATCGATTAATAGAAATTAAATGAATATAATCTGGTTTTAAATGCTAATTTTTGTATACAATGGAATTAGGGTTTGAAACTAGTTGCACTGAGTTTAAAAATATCGAAAACCTATATTTCAATACATGGGATGACCTGCTTTCGCTTCGGAAATGGAACGGGCTTTTCGGGTCGTTGTTATCGTTTTGATCTAATTCGATATGCCTATTCGTTCTTATCCATCTGTCTATATATATGTGTATATGTATATGTATATGTATATGTATATGTATATGTATATGTATATGTATGTACATATATTTCTCTGAAACCCTAGCTGTCCATTCCATATTTTAGACGTATCTGTTCAATCATCTTTTGCTTCCTCCTTCAATTAGAAACCCTAATTTCAATTTCAAAATTCAAACTCTTCAAACCCTATCATATTATATATCGTCGTAAATCTCTCGACGAGAGCAATCTATTACTTCAATTCGTTTTTCAATTTGACTCATAGTTTGGTCAGAAATCATCGATTTATCATCGGCCGTCCATCTTTGGGTTTTCATTTCAACGGTGGATCATCGATTTTACGATGATCGGATGTTGCTGCATGGTAGAGGGCGATTAGGCGAGTGCATCCATGGGTTTACTTTATGTGTATGGTCTCAGAAATCACCAAAATTGGTGTTTTAGAATGGCGGCGGTGGAGGCTAATGTAACTGCCAATAATTTTAATGGGTTTTATTTACGTAATTAACTGATTTTTTGTGAAATTTCAAATAATAATATTTTGAGATAAAAACTTGATATTTGGAATACGTCTATTTAAACATAGCAAATAATAAATTTTCATCATATAATATGGAAGTTTATTATATTGTGTAATTTTATTTAAATTAAAATCGGTTAATATTTGACGATAATAAAATATTTCGCAAACCTGAATATTTTTACATAATAAGTTTGTAAATCATCTTCTGAGTGAGACGTCATATTTCGTTTTGTCAAATTTGGATTTCTATTGCTCCGTTTATCTTATTTTCAGCGTTTTGGCAGCATTTTCGGTACCGTTTATCGACTTTTGATAGGTGGTTGTACCGCTAATATCTATGTACCATTCAATTTATCTCGTCATGTTGAACTCCGCAGTATATTCATTTGTGTATTTTGGAGTCCAGCACACGGTGAAATCCGTGAAAACGGTTAACCATATTGGCATCCATTTTTGAACTTTTGGTTTCCTGTTTCCAATCAAATTTTCCAACGGTCGAAAATCAAACAATCATTGCATTTAATAATTTGAATTCAATATTATGAATTTTACTATTCATATGATTTCAGAATATATTCGTAGATTTTCCCTCTTATGTTCATTTCTCTCCTCTCATTTTTTGTCTCTGAAACTTCCATTTGAAAAAAAATCTGTTCTTCTTCCTTGCTGGCCTCATCACGATCTACCATTCACATTCCTTTCCTTTACCTCCGCCATGTCCAACCCACCAATCGACAACAGCTTGACCACCACGCCCAGAGATAACCTCCTCCATGCACCCCACACCCAACCTTTCCTTCTGACCCACTTGTTCAATTTCGAATGTCCTCAGCCCGCCACTGTGACCTCCCAACGTCGTCGGCCTCCCCTTGCCCACTCCTCAACCCGCCATATTCCTTGAGACAGCCACATCTAGTTTTCACCTGACCATCCCTATTCATCATACTTATCACAATATTTTGCTCACGCCCTGTCCATGTGTTGTGCTTGTTTATGAAAAAAAGAAGAAAATATATACATATATCAATCTTATATATATTTGGTTTCTTGAAATCTGCTGCCCTTTTCTCATTTCCTCGATAAATTTCAATCACAACCCCCATCCATGATCGCCTCACATGGCCGAGTAACCAACAAGCAGCATATATACAAATATATATGTCATATATCTGAACTGGTATGCTCTAGTGTATATGTATTATATATATATTATATATACAAAGATCTGAGCAATTGTGTTATGTATAATACATAAATATACGAAGTTGCATATATTTCGTTGGATATGTAAAATCTACACATATGTTTAGTCTACCTGCATTCACGTTTAACCTATAGGCGTGTTTTGTTTTTTTATGGTCTGCACATATGTATGTATATATTAACCGAGATATGTATATTTTGTTGTATATTTGATAAACTCTGTCAGCATATTTATTTACTCTGCATAGTACATTTAGTTGTAATTATATACTGTGTTTACATATATATATTTGATCCTATATGTAGAGAGAGTATACATTATATATATGTATGTATGTATGTATGTATGTATTTTCTTATATTGTTTTAAATATAATATATAGTTACTGTGTTATATATATAGGTATTTTAGTCTCTGCATTTTTATATAGATTTATATATATAGGATATTGGTATTGTGATGTATAGGTTACATATGATATGTTAGATATAATACATAAGCTTATACAAGTTGATATACTCAGTTTAGTTATATATGGAAATTTAGTATATATTTTGTTGTCTGTTGCATATAGGGTTCTATAAATTTATATTGACCTGGTGAGTTATATATATATATATATATATATATATATATATATATTGATTTTAGTAAAGTATAAGTTTAAAAAGCTTAAAGTGTTGTACTATAATATATATATATATAAATTATATATATGTTTATATAAAAATTTATTACCTGTTTCTTCTTATTTCCCGCATCTGCCTTCCCCCACCATCCCTTCGTACAATACGTGCAATGCTTCCATCTCGTCCATCGTACCCCAACCACCAGATCCTCCACCTTTTCCTCCACGTCGTGTCATTTCCCTACCCCTTCATGTCAACTGTCCTCTTCTCATTCCTGCACCAACTCCCGCCCCAATATCTCATCCTTCATCTTCTTCCCCCTCTCCACCCTTGCTAACTTCACCTTCCCAAGCTGTACCATGGTCCACACTTTTCAAGACCAGACCAAGAAATGCTGGGAAATTCATCCCGGTGAACTTTCCACTTGTCTATGAAGGGGAAGCAATTGTTCCTCCTACTGAAGTTATTCAGGCTGGAAATGATGTGTGGGGCCAGAACCTAGTCGGCTTCTTCCTTGACAATCCTCTACCGTATCTTGTTGTCATGAACCACTTGAAGAGATATTGGAAACTCAAAGGCTCCATACAAGTAAAGTCTGATGGGAACTTGTTCCTCTTCAATCTGTCCTCTGATGAGGATAGAAGGAAGATAATCCAGGCAGACCCTATAATAATGAGGAACAAGTTGTTTATCGTGAAGGAATGGGATCCCACCATTGGTAACAGTGTCAGCACCATTAAATCTGTTCCAGTATGGATAAAGTTGTCCAATATTCCCCTTTTCTGTTGGTCACACTTAGGTGTTAATTGGCTAGCAACAAGACTTGGTAGATTTCTTTGCATGGATGAAGCAACTGAAAAGCTAGACAGGATTGGGTATGCAAAGTGCATGGTTGAGGTTACTGCAAAGTTTGATTTACCCGAGTCATTCTCGGTGAAGTTGTTAGACGGTTCGACGCAAGTGGTGAAGGTTGAATACATGTGGAAACCAAAGATCTGTGTGAGTTGCAAGGAATTTGGGCATGATAAACAGGATTGTTTGGTCATTAAAAGTTTAGTGGTAGGAAAGATGAAGGCCACAAAATTGATAACTCTGGTGATAAAAAGTGTGATAACACGTATAAGTATGAGGTTACTAATGTGGATAATAAAGTTGATACAGGAAGAAACAGTGGGTGGAGAAGGGTACCATATAGGAAGGGAAAGTCAAGTAATTATGATAAAAGGAAAGTGGTTGATCAAGTAAATTGTTTGAATAAAGGAAAAGTGCCATCAGTGGCAGGGGATATTGCAGTGGTGGACAAACCTGAAGCTCAATTTGGTAATAGTGTTGTTGTACCCGAAGTAGATCCCTATTTACTTCGTGTTGGACCCGAGTATTCTGATGTTTTGCCCGAAGCAGTTATAAACCCTAATCCATTCAATATTTTACAAAGCTCTGGAACTGGTGAAGAAACAAACATGGAAAAAAACTCCAAAATAGCAGAAGTTGATCATGAAACTACAGACTTTATGGCAGACAAAGTAATACAAACCCAGTTACACACAACTTTTGAAAAAGCATCAAGTCATGATAATCAAAGTCAAATCACTTTGGTCTCTGAAAGAGCAGCTACTGAATTTGGATTTTCATCTGATCAACCACTATCAAAAACACACGAATCCCATGCAAAGGTGATGACAACAAGAAACTTACTACTGTCCATTTACCAAGACTTCATGCAAACCATTGAAAAAACTGTCCTATCTCTCCTTCGACCATCA
This sequence comes from Allium cepa, assembly GCA_030765085.1. Classification (NCBI taxonomy): domain Eukaryota; kingdom Viridiplantae; phylum Streptophyta; class Magnoliopsida; order Asparagales; family Amaryllidaceae; genus Allium; species Allium cepa. The sequence continues at coordinate 495,506,802 of CM060944.1, read as the reverse complement.
TTACCAAATCTGACTCCACAGCAGGAATCCTCCCCTCTGTCATCTCAATCCATTCCCAGCTCCTCCCCATATATCTTCAAGGGCACCATTCCTGGTTGGGTCTCTCCAACAGATGATCCACCCACAGTTAATCACAAATCCGCTAAGTCTCCCTCACTTTCCGCAAAACTTAAGTTAGTTAGAGTTGATCCTCCTTCAACAAGGAGTAGGGCAGGAGTGTCTCATCTCTCCCTATAGTCTTTTGATGATGAATAAGATTGTTGCTTGGAATATAAGGGGTGCCCATAATAATGAGAAACTTGATCATGTTAAGTCCATCATACATGACAACAACATCAAAATGTTTGCCATTTTGGAAACCAAGCTCTCCCTCCCTTTAACTATCAGAGCTGCAAACTATATAAATCCAACTTGGGATTACAATCACAACTTGAATGAAGCCCCTTATGGTCGTATCCTCGTAGTACATGATCCCATAGTTTTCTCTCTCAATCATATTCTTTCTTCCTCGCAAATGATTCACTTCCATGCTCTTTTTCAGACTTCTCAAATTTCCTTTTATATTACCTTCATTTATGCGCATAATGTTGTTGCCTCAAGGCAATCGCTTCTCAATACTCTCCCTTCCTTACGTCAAAATTCCCATCCATGGTTAGTTTTGGGGGATTTCAACTGTTGCATTAATCTCACCGATAAGCTTGGTGGACTGCCGCTGATGCCAAGGGATATTGCTCCTTTAAACATCTCCATTTCTGATTTTGATCTTCTCACTGTTGTTCGTTCTGGTGTTCCTTATTCTTGGAATAACAAAAGTCATTCTGGCTTACGAATCTTCTCAAACATTGATCACACCTTTTGCAATGCTACTGCCTTCACTCTCTGACCTTCTCTTTACACTTTCATGCCTCACCCAATCTTATCTGATCATTCCCCCCAAATTCTTTCCCTTTCTTGTTTGGCTAGAAGTGGAAAGAGGGCTTTCAAATTTTATAATGCTTGGGTATTAGAGCCAGAGTATGTTAATATTATTTCTACTTCTTGGTCCATTAATATACATGGCAATCCTATGTTTGTTCTTTGCAGGAAATTAAAGGCAACTAGGAATGCATTACGACAATGGGCTCATGACAAACATGGTGATGGAACACAACATATCAAGAATATCAAGGCCCAGCTGAAACACGCTCAGGATATGCTAAATGAAGACCCAACCAACCTTGTCCTTTCACAGAATGAATCCAACCTTTTTCTCCAACTCAATGATGCTCTTAGTGCTGAAGCTAGTATGAGGAAGCAGCAGTATCATCAAAAGTGGGTTACTGAGGGTGATAGGAATACTAAAATTTTTCATGCTTCTATCAATGTCAAACGTGCTAGAGATCATATAGCCACGTTGTGGGATGAATCTGGGAACTTAATTGATACAACTGAGGAGATTGATAATTATCTTCTTCAATCCTTCACTGATCATCTTGGTAACAGCTCTAACTTTATACCTGATCTTGAAAAGCTTAATAATATCCCCCTCCCCAAGTTGCAAGCTGAAATGAAAGAGTTGCTTGTTGCTAAAGTGACTAACCATGAAATCAAAAAAGTTTTATTTTCCATGAATTCCAGCTCCTGTGGCGAGCCAGACGGTTTTAACATGGTGTTCTATAAAAGTAGTTGGAATGTAATTAAATCTGATTTTTATGCTGCAGCTCATAACTTCTTCGACAAATTTAAGTTGTTGAGTGAAGTTAATGAAACAAACCTAGTTCTCATCCCGAAGGTTAGACCTGTTATTAATGCAACATCCTTTAGACCAATATCGTGTTGTAATGTGGTTTATAAATGTATATCAAAAATCCTCGCTTCTAGGCTTATGCTTGTTTTGTCTTCAGTTATTTCGACAAATCAATCTGCATTCATTCCTGGAAGAAACATTCTTGACAATGTCATGCTGGCCCATGAATTAATTAATGGTTATGGTAGGAGTCAGATCTCCCCTCGTGCAATGATGAAACTTGATATAAGCAAAGCCTACGATAGCATACAATGGTCATCTATCGTATGAATTATGTCCACAATGGGATTTCCCAAAGTTTTTGTCGCCTGGGTGTATGTGTGCATTTCCAGTCCCATTTATACACTTTGTTATAACGGGAAAACTTATGGGTATTTCAAAGGGAAGCAAGGAGTGAGGCAAGGGGACCCAATATCTTCATACTTATTCATTATAGTCATGGAGGCTCTCTCCAGCATGCTATCCATCAAGTTCGATGACAAAAGTGTTTTGTATCATCCTAAATGCCAACCCCTTCATATAACATCCCTCTTCTTCGCAGATGATATCATGATATTCACCAAACCGACCGAACAATCCATTCTCAATATTCTTGATCTCAATATTCTTGATACGTTGAATACCTTTTTCCTAGCCACAGGCCTCAAATTAAATGCTTCTAAATCCCTGCTGGCATTGACAATATTGATAGGTTGAGGATTGTAAGTATGTCTGGTCTCCAATCTATGAACAATAATATGACATACTTAGGTCTTCCTTTATGCACCTCGAGAGTCACTAAATCTGCTTGCCTTCCACTTTACAACAGAATCATCAACAGGTTAAACTCGTGGTCAACTAAATTTCTATCAATGGCGGGAAGACTTATTCTTATCAAAGCAGTGAGCTTTTCGATGATTGTTTACTGGGCGAGATGCTTCATTCTACCTTCCAAGCTTCTCCACATGATAAGAGCTGCCATGATGAGATTCTTATGGATTGGAACTATACATAATAGGAAGATTATCCCTGCACATTACTCTACCCTTGAGAGGCCATAAAGAAATGGTGGCCTTGGAATCAAAAACATCAAACTTTGGAATATTGCTATCGTTAGTTCCCATGTCAATGCCATCTTGGTTAAGAAAGATAGCCTGTGGGTGAAATGGACTTGGAGATATCATATAAAGGACAAAGATTTTTGGTCTATGGAGGTCACTCAGGGTAGATGGAGGAAGATTTTGGGTATACAGACTTTGTTGCTCCCCTTATAAAGTACTGTCTGTCCCCTACCAGCTCTGTGAGCTTTTGGAATGATCCATGGGTCAACTTTGGTTATGTCTTATCTTCCTTCTTGTCTAGACATGATCAAGCTCAATCTGGAATTGGTTCCAATGCGAGGGCTGTCAATTATATTGCTCATGGGAAGATGATCTTTCCTCATACTAGTAATCATAATGTTAATACTCTCTGGAGAAGCTTGGCTCATCATACTGCTGTTACTACGCCTGAGGATGCTCTTTCCTGGAGGGGTGTTTCTCATGGCATCAGTGCAGTCTACGATCTTCTTGCCAGGGTTGGGGAAATGCCTGTATTCTCGTGGGAAAAAGTTGCATGGACTACATATTCATCTAGCTCCGATAATCTATTGTTTTGGAAGGCCGTTAACAAAGCTTTGTTGATTAGGGATAAGCTTGAGGCAGTTGGTATGGATGTGGTCAATATTTTTGTTTTTTGCAATATCTCACCTGAGTCGGTTGATCACTTACTCTTTGAGTGCAGTTACCTTATCAATTTATGGCTAACAATCATGCAAAAGGTCGGGGTTGACGGCATACTTGGTGTCACGACTTCTGACTGGGCTGTTCTTCGCAAGGCAACGCGTTGGAGATCTAACAGATGGGATATTGTATTTAATGTTGTGAAAATCTACATAAAAAATGTGTGGATGGAGAGGAATAAACGCTGCTTTCACTCTGAGTTTCTACCTGCAATAAAATTATGGCAGAAGTTGTTGAGAGAGATAAAGTACGGTATTTGTGTTTCTGGACATAGCTTCTCCCCACATCAGTTTGATTTCTGGTGTTAGTTCTCTGTTTTTCCTGGGGTTGCATTGTGCATGGCCATTGCATGCTTATGGTGGTGGGTTTTGTACTGTGCACTCTTTTTTCCTCCTCTTAGGTGTTCTTCGTTCCATCTCTGTATTGTGTTGTGGATTTGTGTCTGTTGTTGTTTATGTGATTGTGTTTGTTCTTGTAGTGTTTTTTTAGTTTTGGTCATTGTGTTGCTGTTGTTCCGTGTGTTTCTCCTTTATTCCATCTCAATAAATCTGGTAGGGGCCCAGTCAACCTCGCTGTCTATTCCAAAAATTTATTACCTGTTGTTGTAGATAAGTACATGTATAATCTACGTTGTATACATAAATATATATGAGTTTTTATATGAGTTTATATATATAAAGTAAGCTTATATTGATTCTTATATATAATACATATATAAGTTTATTATAGTTTATATATATAATTAGCTATCATTCATGTAAGTTGTATAATGTATAAGTTCATATTAACATATATATATATATATAAACATGATTTTTGATTTTCAAAAATAAATATATATATATATATATTATTTTAAAAATATGTTTTAAATTTATTGTTATAAAATTTATACATATGTCTTTTATCTTGTTTCGTCGATCTCATGCCCATCTTGACTTATCTTTTCAATATCGAATTTGTCGCAGAAATTCCATACTTTTCGCTGTTCCGCATGCGTATCTGTGTCTGTGTCATCTTCTTGTTTCTCTAGCCTCGAAAGGTGAGAAATCACTTACGATCAACATTCTTATATTTATTAAATACGATTTCATTTAAAACGACAATTGAAATATGCTGCTAGATTTAACTGTTAATTATATAATTGCAATATATGATATGCTTCTATTTGTAATTGTTCACATATGAGATATGACGCCAAATCTTGTTGTTTATATTTAATTTAATTTATTATTGATGATATATGCCTGTTGTTGATATGTTATATTATTATCATACATGTTCTTACTCTACAAGTTCCCTTTTGGTTTAGAATTCCCTATGGGTTGAAATGATACATACCCGAACGATCTTGTAGAATAGGAGAAAATCATTATTAGTAGAAATGATAAACCCCAACGATTTTATTGAATTGAATTTGGGATTGCGGGTTGAAATGATATATACCTGTAGATATTTAAATTGCGGATTGAAATGATAAATATTCGTATCGCTTGGCCATATTATAGAAAATTATATACAGACACTGTTGGTGTATATGTATATGTATATGTGTGTGTATATATATATATCTTGAAAATGATTTCCAAGGTTTTGAAAATATATGGTTTTAATAAATATTGATTTTTAAAATATAATATATAAATGTTATTCTATATATGTCAAAATTTTAGATTTTTAAAATTATATGTTTTGGAAATTTAAACTTAAAGTTAATTTTAAATTATAAATTTTTAAGATTTTCTTAAAATTTTACTATTTTTAAAATACATAAAATAAGTTTTAATATAAAATAAATTTAATAATAAGATTTAATTTAATATAATTTAATATAATTAATATATAATATGTTTAAGAATTTATTTAAAACTATATTTTAAAAAAAGATTTTTAATAATTTTAATAAATTAAGGTTGGAAGATAAAATGAAATTTGATTTGAAATTGTATTTGTTTAAGAATCATACCTAAATGAGACCAATTTGACACTTATAGAATTTCGAAATTTCCACGATATGATTTTATAACTTGATTTTGATAAAAGATGACTAAACGAATATTTTAAAGTTTAAAATAAATTTAGGGGAATAGTTAGTTTATTTAAATTGTAATTTAGGGTTTTAAGTAAATGATATTGAGTTGACTAAGTGGATATTTCAATATTAAAAATGGTAAAGTTGAATTTGAAATAAATATATGAAATGATCAAATTAAGTTATTATAAAGGTTTGAATATTTAAACTTTAAAATCTATTGAAATTGAAATCGTTTATTTTGTGGTTCAAATCTGTATTTAAAATCGATATAAAATGGTTTATTGAGAATGTAAGGACCCGATTCTTCGACTTTCGAAAATTCAACATCGATACTCACTTTATCGACTGCCGAGCAATCGAACGACGGAAAACCGAACACTTAGGGTTTTAAGAAGAAGAAAAAGAAGACAGAAGAGAGGGAAGATAGAAAATAGAGAGAAAAGAACATAGAAAATAGAACGGAACAGAACACAACACAACAATATCAGAATCTCACAATTCGCAGCGGAACAACATATAATAACAAATGAATAATCTTTAAACAAAGAACTATATCAGTTATTACATTACATCACATTTCATTACATCATATCATTAGGGTGTACAACAACAAACAACAACAAACAGCGGAAAAAGAAATACTATATACTAGTAATACGCCATGCCATCCATCTTGCCTCCAGCAACTCCAGAATATGCAGAATATCCTGATAAACCTAACTCTTGACTGCCCGTGTGGAAATTGGTGGGCACCCAGAGTTTAGGAAGGAAAACAATAAACTCCGAGTCAGTCATGTGACTGGTGTGAGAACTCAAAACAGTTTATTTATCTTTAAAATCAAAATAGAGGAATATTTTTAAAGTCAATTCGCAATGCTTTTAAAAATGAGACTACCATAATGCCTCCCGCACACACACACACAATGCAAACGCAGAATCGGAGGAGATTTCTCCTTATGATAGCCAAAGATGCTTGATACGTATTAAAAAGAACATTTGATATTATTACTAGTGCATAGTGTAGGAAAAATTTATTTCGAAAGTAGAATATAAATCTTAGCCAACATACGACCATTATCGTATGCCTACTATAGCTACCATCCAAACAGTGGTGACCACCATAAGTGAATGGCAGGTTCTACAACTAAAACCGTACAAGTTTCGTATTGGGAATTGGATTTCCAACGAATGATCAGGCCAAGGAACTTCCCATTGCCACAAGAGAACGCCTCTGGATGGACATCCCCGAGAACCAAACCGGATCTCTACCAACACAAGGCCGGGTTACCCCTAACTGAGTAACAACTGACCGAATATGCCATCCCCCGGTCCTTTGGGACCTTTCACCGAGCGCTCGCAATCAATTCACACAATCATAAAGTGTTTTCAACATGAGTAAGTATCTGGGCTCCATACCATGATACCACCCTTTTCTAGAAGGAAATGCACATATCCTAAAGGGCGCTCCCCTCATAACCTTGCTGCATCTTTCCTGTTTTTACCATTCACGGGGTGTGAGGCTCGACGAAGTCACGTCCACAAAAACATACTTTATACAAAAGCCATGCTTTGGGTCAACAAATGATCATAGAAATGATCACCAGGATAGACGATCAAACAAATGATCCTATCACAAATGATCAACACAATGATCATTTTCAGCAACACTCAGCATGTCACATTACCAAATTGGGAATATATCGCTGATAACCTTCAACTACATAACCTCTAAGCTCGTACGTCTCAGAGAAGGGTGTTAAGCTAAAAGAATAAATTCTCCGCCACCAACAGAAATATATTTGAATGAAATCGGATTTATATCTCAATTTGTAATGTCAGACATACAATCCATACAAGTCTGTTCCAGGCTCGAACAGAACCGAAGGCACTTCTTACGAAGCCCTTGCAATCCGGGTATTCACAATCCCGATCGAATTTCCCATCACTTAGGGAATCTCTATACCAGGAGCTACCCAGTGCAGAGACAATCGATAGGTCATCCTATCGCTTTCGCAAATACCCGGTCTTCAACACCGGTCATCAAATGCAATTCATAACGACGTATCACATATTCGGAATGGGTTATACGACCCCATGGTCCTTTCCCGGTTAACCCGAATAGTGAGCGCTTATTCAAAAATAAGTGTGGCATTCAAATTCAAACAAATCACATCAAATACCTTTCAAAGGTATATATTGATAGTCGGTTATTGAACTATCAATGGATATGCACACATCACCAGATTCCAAATTATTTTCCAAATTATTTATTTCACAAAATATCTTTACAAGATATATAATTTCAATACTTCAAAAATAAATCAATATTTATTTTTAAACAAATTCCCCTTTCTTTTATAAATTCCATAGTGAATTTATATTTCAAAATATCTATGAATATACTATTTCAATTATTCATTTCAATTTATCTTCAAAAAGATAAATTCTCAAAATATTCACTTTATATTGGAAGACATTTCCATACTTATTTAAAAATAAGTAATTCACAAATCTATTTATTTTCAACACTTGGAAAATATTCAATATACTTCAATCGAGATTAAGTACATATTTCATTCTTTAAGGAAATCATTCTTTTAAACATATTTATTTGGGCCAAAACGAATGTTGCGTAAAACATCGTTACGACGTCCCAAAATCACTAGTATAGGGATTCGTAATTAAAATAGATATATAAATCCCAATACTATACAAAACATTTCCTTTCAGAAATCATTTACTATAACAACAGTGTTATAGTCCACCATTTCCTTTTATTTCTCGAAACGTCTATTTCAACAATGAATGTTGAAATCTATGGTTTCGAATCTCAACACATTTTAAAACATCGTTAGATCGTTTTAATTTTGTTTAAAATATCACATCCTAAACAATTTCTTTAACATATTATTCACTATTCAAACGTGAATATATTACGTTAACAAATTTCATCCTTTCTATTCATTTTATTTTAAAGGATTATTCACTGTCTAAAACGTGAATATAACTCCATTAATAAGTTTCAACAATTTACTTATCAAAATAAGTCGTTTGCGGATTTATAAAACAATGTTTATAAATTCTATCTCTATTTGTTTTATAACTACTTCCTTTATAAATCTCCTTTATTAACCTGTCTCAATTCATATCTCAATGATATACTAAAAGTTCATATTATAAGTGAAATACTTATAATTTATTTGCTTGCAAAATCATTCCTTTGAACTTCATAATTATAAATCTTATAACTTATAAGATTCAATTATTTATCCAAAACCATTCTTTTAATAACTTTATAAATTTTATAAACCTACTGCTTATAAAATTCCATTTATAACTTCACCGTTTATAATTCTATAAATTTCATTCATTTATGAAATTCATTCACGATTCATCCTAACACTTATAAAAACTCGTTTTATAATTCAAAATATTCTAATTTATAAATATCCATTTTATAAATCTTTTATACAAATCAATTTGTATTATTATTCTAAAACATCTTTAATCTCCTTTATAATTTCATCATTCTGATTTATAAAATAATTAAATTTCATAATTCCTATATTTAAACTTTTCACAATAATTTCAAAGATCCAATTTAAACTATTTTATAAAATCATTAACCTGTATTTCTCAAAAATCAACCTTTAACTATATTTCTCAAAGATCGTAGTTTTTATAACATTAAAATTTATACGTTTATTTATTTAAAATGAATCAATTCAAAACATATAGTATATTTTCAAAAATCACTTTAAAAATCATTTTAAAATTCCAAAATTTGGTCCAATGATGCTACACACCAAATAGTCAATCACGACAACAACGATATCATATATCGATACGATAATCCATCAAATATCAAAATATCTGAAATCAAATAAATATTGTTGAGGAATCCAGTTGGATCCCTCCAACCTGTTTTCCTGCATCCACAAACATTAGCACAATACCAATTTCGCTCCAGTACGAAATTATCGCGGTATATGGGATTTAAAATGTTATCCGCTTAATAGACGGCGCAATAGGGTCTCATCCGCTATACAAATGCGGGAAATCAATAACTCCAATATATACATATGCCAATATATATATATTGCTATTATATATAATACCAATTTCACTGTTTATGAAATATTCGCGGTATATGTTTTTAATAAATAACATCCGCTTAATAACGGCGCATAATGTCTATTTTAACAATCAATAGATAACAATCATCATTCAAACATGCATTCAAATATTTTAAATCTAACTATTTAAAATAAAATCGAAACCGATTCGATTGAGTGAGAAGTTCTCACCTTGATTTTATTTCCGATTTCAGCGATTATTTCGAATATAATTAAACACGCGTTTAATTATACCCGAAATCTTCACTATCTCCAATCGCTTCCATTCCAGCTCCATCGCGAAGTGCTCGTCAAGACGAAGCCAACGCAAAAAGTTTCGTTCGATTTCGACCTCATATGACCAAAATATGATTTTTCAAAGTTAATACAACTTTTTATATAAATAACTACAACATTTTTTTTATAATTTAAACCCTAACACAAATGATCACCATTCGATCTTGCCCCTTGCAATCCAGGCCGCATCTTGCTTCTCCTTCCCCACGTTATTCTTGCTTCAGTAAACAAAACGCACGCAACAACATACCCATCGGCCGCCCTCTTCCCTCAATTCTTGCCACCACCACGATGACTTCTAGCATGATCAGGTACCATCACCCTGTAGCCCTCACCCAACTCCATCAACGACCCTATTATCATCAAGCTCGGTCAAGCTTTATGCTCAAGAAACGAGCACGAACGGCCTATGAACGGCAGCCTCCAACTCTTTCCTCGTCGCGACTTATTCAATCTCCACCGTCAGATGTAACGATCTCGTCGAGCACTACAACATTGTAGTTAATACTTTCACGAATCGATGCATGGATTTTGAGAAATTGGAGGGGGAAGATAAGTAACTTTCGGCCATTGATTTCATGGTGGCGGCCGGCTCTGTCTCAAAACCCTAATTATTTTTTTCTATTTTGTGAATTTTAAGGCCTATTTATAGAAATTAAAACGAACACTATTCATTCCGGAAATTCCGAACTCCGATTTACGCACCGTAACCAGCGTTTCTAGGGTTTACCCCGCGTTCGGACACAATGGAACAGGTTTCGAAAGCTAATTCGGACATCTGTGCGAGTTGTGGCAATAAACGATCGATTTAAATTAAACCGATTTAAACGATTTTCTAGGCGTTTTAATTTGTACCGGACAAACGGTAAATCCAATTGAAACGAAATTTGAAACCATACAATAATATCACATTACGGATCCGATGAAACTGGTTTCGTCGAAATCCGAGACTTTTTGAAAAATGACTATATTAACTCGCTAAATTAATATTAAAAAACAATTCGATGCGTTTCGAGCTGCCACGATCAAACGATAACTCCGATTGCTACGAAAATTGAAATCCGATAATAACTAACTATTACGGATCCAATGGAACTGGTTTCGTCCAATTCTGAGACTGTTCAAAAATTGACTATTTCCACTAGTCGATTAAATATTAAAATATTCAATTTTCACAAATTAACTTTGAATTTGATTTTAAAAGTTCTAAAATATCATTCTAACTTCAATATGATAAAATAAAATTTTACAAATCATTTACAATCATATTTAACTCAATTTTCAATTATTTCCATAATTTAACATATTAAATTATCGATTTAATTATCCAATTAAATCCAATAATTCGAAAAAAAATTATTCGACTTATAAATTCACTTCTTAATATCTAAAATTAATTAAATATTCAAATTTTAATTACTTAAAATCCTGGGTCGTTACAATCTTCCCTCCTTAAAAGAATTTTGTCCTCGAAATTAATAAGTAAGAAAAGTTACAGAATCTATTAATTTTCCAAAATTCATAGTTAAACTTCTTACAATAACTTTACTATGTTTTCAAATCATACTTAGTTATCTTTTCAAAAACAACTACTATCGTTTAACTTTCAATTCTAAATCAAAGTTAAAGTTTTCAAAACTTTTCAATTTTCTCAAATTTTTTCTAACGCCTTAAATTTTCGGAAAAATTTGCCATAGTCTCCTTTGTGCGGCTCGATCCGAAAAAAATGACAGTATATATATCACAAATATACATCTCATCAAGTAATGAGGCATCCCGAAGGGAAAAATTTGTAAAAGTACGATATTTAATCCGAGATATGTACCTTATATTTTATTAGCAAGCATATACGGCTAATATAGCGCGAAAGCGAGCTCCAAATGCGAAGCAAACGCAATCCGCACCTACTAAACACTCAACAAACAACATGAGAAACATGCATGTAGACAATAGTATCAATATACAACATATAGTAACATAATAACTATATATGCCAACATAGCAAATGCAACTAAAGCAAACATCAACCAACTAGCATTCATAACCAATAAATATTCATTCATATTCTCATTAATATCCAATGAAATAGGTTTTTCCATTTAATCATATTTGATTTATTAACAGTGGATGTTCTTACTAACATTCATTTTCAATTAGTTTACATTCACTAATTCATATTCAAGTTGGTTCACTTTCAAATCAAATTCAATTCTATTTAAGATTCACTTAACTTTCAATTGGATTCCAATTACTTTAGCTTTCAATTTCATTAACTCAATTTCATTAATACTTAATGAATTATATACAATCAATCAACTAACAACCATATAACAACCAAAGTATATTAATTACAACCAAATTACTTTGCTTATATTCGTTCATTTTGGTTTAACACCATCACTTTCAATAACATTAGATTTTAATGAATTACACTTACATTCATTATTTCTTATCAATTATTCACATTTAATTGATTTACATTCAATCCATTAATTCAATTCAATTTAGAAAAGTTGAATTTCATTACATAACTCAAGTCCATATCTATCACTTAACTTTATTAATTTACTTTGATATCAAAATCAACTTCATTCAACATCTTTTAAGTTATACTTCCTTTTATAAACATCACTTGTTTTTACATAACTTAAATTCCAACTTATAAATAAATTCAGATTCCAATTCTAAAGTAAATTTTCATTTAACTTTAAATTCATTTTTTTATTTATAACCCATATTCATAAATATATCCATAAAGTTTCACTTCTTTCACAATTGTAAATCACTTTAATTATAATTCAATTCTTATAATTCTTTTGCTTATACAATTTTTCTTTTATTTAGATTATTCAAACAACTAAACAATTAATCTTATATACACTTTAATAATTCTGAAAAATTATTTCTTTATATATATAATATAATCAAGGTAAATTATTTCATTTACCCAATTTTAAAACAATACTGTGTCGAATTGTTCTATTCAAGTGTTTATAAAACCCCTTCGGCATAGTGGTACAGACCGTGCTGACGAAGGTTCATATGCCACTCAATAAACCAATCATCACCATATAAAACAAATTTTATATTCACTAACAAATACGCTCTCATAGCTATTATTACCCTCAAACTCATTCTAGAGTACTACTGACTCTATCTCTAATGAGTAATACCCAACAGAACCATGGTTGTCGCTTAACCATATGCTCTGATACCACATTGTAAGGACCCGATTCTTCGACTTTCGAAAATTCAACATCGATGCTCACTTTATCGACTGCCGAGCAATCGAACGACGGAAAACCGAACACTTAGGGTTTTAAGAAGAAGAAAAAGAAGACAGAAGAGAGGGAATATAGAAAATAGAGAGAAAAGAACATAGAAAATAGAACGGAACAGAACACAACACAACAATATCAGAATCTCACAATTCGCAGCGGAACAACATATAATAACAAATGAATAATCTTTAAACAAAGAACTATATCAGTTATTACATTACATCACATTTCATTACATCATATCATCAGAGTGTACAACAAAAAACAACAGCAAACAGCGGAAAAAGAAATACTATATACTAGTAATACGCCATGCCATCCATCTTGCCTCCAGCAACTCCAGAATATCCAGAATATCCTGATAAACCTAACTTTTGACTGCCCGTGTGGAAATTGGTGGGCACCCAGAGTTTAGGAAGGAAAACAATAAACTCCGAATCAGTCATGTGACTGGTGTGAGAACTCAAAACAGTTTATTTATCTTTAAAATCAAAATAGAGGAATATTTTTAAAGTCAATTCGCAATGCTTTTAAAAATGAGACTACCATAAGGCCTCCCGCACACACACACGATGCAAACGTAGAATCGGAGGAGATTTCTCCTTATGATAGCCAAAGATGCTTGATACGTATTAAAAAGAACATTTGATATTATTACTAGTGCATAGTGTAGGAAAAATTTATTTCGAAATTAGAATATAAATCTTAGCCAACATACGACCATTATCGTATGCCTACTATAGCTACCATCCAAACAGTGGTGACCACCATAAGTGAATGGCAGGTTCTACAACTAAAACCGTACAAGTTTCGTATTGGGAATTGGATTTCCAACGAATGATCAGGCCAAGGAACTTCCCATTGCCACATGAGAATGCCTCTGGATGGACATCCCCGAGAACCAAACCGGATCTCTACCAACACAAGGCCGGGTTACCCCTAACTGAGTAACAACTGACCGAATATGCCATCCCCCGGTCCTTTGGGACCTTTCACCGAGCGCTCGCAATCAATTCACACAATCATAAAGTGTTTTCAACATGAGTAAGTATCTGGGCTCCATACCATGATACCACCCTTTTCTAGAAGGAAATGCACATATCCTAAAGGGCGCTCCCCTCATAACCTTGCTGCATCTTTCCTGTTTTTACCATTCACGGGGTGTGAGGCTCGACGAAGTCACGTCCACAAAAACATACTTTATACAAAAGCCATGCTTTGGGTCAACAAATGATCATAGAAATGATCACCAGGATAGACGATCAAACAAATGATCCTATCACAAATCAGCATGTCACATTACCAAATTGGGAATATATCGCTGATAACCTTCAACTACATAACCTCTAAGCTCGTACGTCTCAGAGAAGGGTGTTAAGCTAAAAGAATAAATTCTCTGCCACCAACAGAAATATATTTGAATGAAATCGGCTTTATATCTCAATTTGTAATGTCAGACATACAATCCATACAAGTCTGTTCCGGGCTCGAACAGAACCGAAGGCACTTCTTACGAAGCCCTTGCAATCCGGGTATTTACAATCCCGATCGAATTTCCCATCACTTAGGGAATCTCTATACCAGGAGCTACCCAGTGTAGAGACAATCGATAGGTCATCCTATTGCTTTCGCAAATACCCGGTCTTCAACACCGGTCATCAAATGCAATTCATAACGACGTATCACATATTCGGAATGGGTTATACGACCCCATGGTCCTTTCCCGGTTAACCCGAATAGTGAGCGCTTATTCAAAAATAAGTGTGGCATTCAAATTCAAACAAATCCATCAAATACCTTTCAAAGGTATATATTGATAGTCGGTTATTGAACTATCAATGGATATGCACACATCACCAGATTCCAAATAATTTTCCAAATTATTTATTTCACAAAATATCTTTACAAGATATATAATTTCAATACTTCAAAAATAAATCAATATTTATTTTTAAACAAATTCCCCTTTCTTTTATAAATTCCATAGTGAATTTATATTTCAAAATATCTATGAATATACTATTTCAATTATTCATTTCAATTTATCTTCAAAAAGATAAATTCTCAAAATATTCACTTTATATTGGAAGACATTTCCATACTTATTTAAAAATAAGTAATTCACAAATCTATTTATTTTCAACACTTGGAAAATATTCAATATACTTCAATCGAGATTAAGTACATATTTCATTCTTTAAGGAAATCATTCTTTTAAACATATTTATTTGGGCCAAAACGAATGTTGCGTAAAACATCGTTACGACGTCCCAAAATCACTAGTATAGGGATTCGTAATTAAAATAGATATATAAATCCCAATACTATACAAAACATTTCCTTTCGGAAATCATTTACGATAACAACAGTGTTATAGTCCACCATTTCCTTTTATTTCTCGAAACGTCTATTTCAACAATGAATGTTGAAATCTATGGTTTCGAATCTCAACACATTTTAAAACATCGTTAGATCGTTTTAATTTTGTTTAAAATATCACATCCTAAACAATTTCTTTAACATATTATTCACTATTCAAAACGTGAATATATTACGTTAACAAATTTCATCCTTTCTATTCATTTTATTTTAAAGGATTATTCACTGTCTAAAACGTGAATATAACTCCATTAATAAGTTTCAACAATTTACTTATCAAAATAAGTCATTTGCGGATTTATAAAACAATGTTTATAAATTCTATCTCTATTTGTTTTATAACTACTTCCTTTATAAATCTCCTTTATTAACCTGTCTCAATTCATATCTCAATGATATACTAAAAGTTCATATTATAAGTGAAATACTTATAATTTATTTGCTTGCAAAATCGTTCCTTTGAACTTCATAATTATAAATCTTATAACTTATAAGATTCAATTATTTATCCAAAACCATTCTTTTAATAACTTTATAAATTTTATAAACCTACTGCTTATAAAATTCCATTTATAACTTCACCGTTTATAATTCTATAAATTTCATTCATTTATGAAATTCATTCACGATTCATCCTAACACTTATAAAAACTCGTTTTATAATTCAAAATATTCTAATTTATAAATATCCATTTTATAAATCTTTTATACAAATCAATTTGTATTATTATTCTAAAGCATCTTTAATCTCCTTTATAATTTCATCATTCTGATTTATAAAATAATTAAATTTCATAATTCCTATATTTAAACTTTTCACAATAATTTCAAAGATCCAATTTAAACTATTTTATAAAATCATTAACCCGTATTTCTCAAAAATCAACCATTAACTATATTTCTCAAAGATCATAGTTTTTATAACATTAAAATTTATACGTTTATTTATTTAAAATGAATCAATTCAAAACATATAGTATATTTTCAAAAATCACTTTAAAAATCATTTTAAAATTCCAAAATTTGGTCCAATGATGCTACACACCAAATAGTCAATCACGACAACAACGATATCATATATCGATATGATAATCCATCAAATATCAAAATATCTGAAATCAAATAAATACTGTTGAGGAATCCAGTTGGATCCCTCCAACCTGTTTTCCTGCATCCACAAACATTAGCACAATACCAATTTCGCTCCAGTACGAAATTATCGCGGTATATGGGATTTAAAATATTATCCGCTTAATAGACGGCGCAATAGGGTCTCATCCGCTATACAAATGCGGGAAATCAATAACTCCAATATATACACATGCCAATATATATATATATATATATTGCTATTATATATAATACCAATTTCACCGTTTATGAAATATTCGCGGTATATGTTTTTAATAAATAACATCTGCTTAATAACGGCGCATAATGTCTATTTTAACAATCAATAGATAACAATCATCATTCAAACATGCATTCAAATATTTTAAACCTAACTATTTAAAATAAAATCGAAACCGATTCGATTGAGTGAGAAGTTCTCACCTTGATTTTATTTCCGATTTCAGCGATTATTTCGAATATAATTAAACACGCGTTTAATTATACTCGAAATTTTCACTATCTCCAATCTCTTCCATTCCAGCTCCATCGCGAAGTGCTCGTCAAGACGAAGCCAACACAAAAAGTTTCGTTCGATTTCGACCTCGTATGACCAAAATATGATTTTTCAAAGTTAATACAACTTTTTATATAAATAACTACAACATTTTTTTTTATAATTTAAACCCTAACACAGATGATCACCATTCGATCTTGTCCCTTGCAATCCAGGCCGCATCCTGCTTCTCCTTTCCCACGTTATTCTTGCTTCAGTAAACAAAACGCACGCAACAACATACCCATCGGCCGCCCCTCTTCCCTCAATTCTTGCCACCACCACGATGACTTCTAGCATGATCAGGTACCATCACCCTGTAGCCCTCACCCAACTCCATCAACGCCCCCATTATCATCAAGCTCGGTCGAGCCTTATACTCAAGAAACGAGCATGAACGGCCTATGAACGGCAGCCTCCAACTCTTTCCACGTCGCGACTTATTCAATCTCCACCGTCAGATGTAACGATCTCGTCGAGCACTACAACATTGTAGTTAATACTTTCACGAATCGATGCATGGATTTTGAGAAATTGGAGGGGGAAGATAAGTAACTTTCGGCCATTGATTTCATGGTGGCGGCCGGCTCTGTCTCAAAACCCTAATTATTATTTTTTCTATTTTGTGAATTTTAAGGCCTATTTATAGAAATTAAAACGAACACTATTCATTCCGGAAATTCCGAACTCCGATTTACGCGCCGTAACCAGCGTTTCTAGGGTTTACCCCGCGTTCCGGACACAATGGGATAGGTTTCAAAAGCTAATTCGGACATCTGTGCGAGTTATGGCAATAAACGATCGATTTAAATTAAACCGATTTAAATGATTTTCTAGACATTTTAATTTGTACCGGACAAACGGTAAATCCAATTGACACGAAATTTGAAACCATACAATAATATCACATTACGGATCCGATGAAACTGGTTTCGTCGAAATCCGAGACTTTTTGAAAAATGACTATTTTAACTCGCTAAATTAATATTAAAAAACAATTCGATGCGTTTCGAGCTGCCACGATCAAACGATAACTTCGATTGCTACGAAAATTGAAATCCGATAATAACTAACTATTACGGATCCAATGGAACTGGTTTCGTCCAATTCTGAGACTGTTCAAAAATTGACTATTTCCACTAGTCGATTAAATATTAAAATATTCAATTTTCACAAATTAACTTTTAATTTGATTTTAAAAGTTCTAAAATATCATTCTAACTTCAATATGATAAAATAAAATTTTACAAATCATTTACAATCATATTTAACTCAATTTTCAATTATTACCATAATTTAACATATTAAATTATCGATTTAATTATCCAATTAAATCCAATAATTCGAAAAAAAATTATTCGACTTATAAATTCACTTCTTAATATCTAAAATTAATTAAATATTCAAATTTTAATTACTTAAAATCCTGGGTCGTTACAGAGAAGCTGAATTGAATTGAATGGATGAACTGGGATTGAATTAAATTGTATTTTTGGAATTTGAGTTGATTCGAATCGATTTGTGAAATTAGAGGAAACTATTTTATTATATAAAGTATTTTAATATATATATAAACTATTTAATACATATACTAATTTCAACATCTAAACTATTTAGGTTGAAACTGCTATGATTACAAAAGTAACATGATTTCAAAGTGTTATCATTTCAAAGTGTTATGATTCCAAAGTTTTTTGATTTCAAAAGTGTTATGATTTCAAAAGGGTTATAATTTAGAAAGTGTTACGATTTTGGAAACGTATATTATTTAAAGTGAATAATAATATCAAATTTATATGCTTTTGAACTGAATATGATATTTTGATATGAAGGATAAACAATTTGAAATAAAGTGGTCACGGTGTGAAATAATTGTTTGGTTGTTAAAGAGACCGAGATCGGATATTGTCATACTCTCTACCAATACCAAAAACCAGTTTAACAACCGTGAACGTGGTGGAGATTCCAGAATGAAGTCGGATGGCTGGGGACGATTCTATATGAGGTATTTACGTGGACCTAACTCCCGTGAGCTAGCTTAAGGTGACTAAAACAGGAGCAATTGATAGGCCAAGTGAGGTAGCTCCTCCGATCAGACACACTTCTTCGATACCGTTCTATTACTTTGTGATTGATTGGGTGTACCCTCGAATTTTGGGAGTGTTGGACAAGTTGGGTGGTAGCAGCGGTTATGCGTTACCAATAGCCCAAGTGTAATTAGTATACCTACACTGGCATTGCCTAGTTGTGTCGTGTCACTTACCATATCGAGCGCACTACGAGTTTGTCTTTTACCATACCTATGGAGTGCCCTCTGATAGCCTCCAGTTTATGGAGGGTTTACGGTACTGTATAGACTATGGGAATATATAAAAATGTGTTAAGGGGGATATGGGTAACGCCTTAACGCTATTTTAATAGTTTATCTTACTATAGACATATTATAATAGCATTTGTTACTACATAGTAGATATTTCCACGGATCCTTAGAGGATGGTTATCCCAAACATCCTTTGAGTTACTTGTATTTCAATTGATATTTCACTTGAGTTGGATTTATTGATATAAGAATGTTAATCCTGATTCGAATGTTTTGTGTTTTGCTTTGTGCTCGAGTCAGACTGAGTGTCATAGCATTTGAGACTCACCTTTGGAGTTGGAGCTTCGCTTGGAGATCCATCTATATCTGTTCATCTTTCAGTTATTCAGTTGACTCCAGTGATATATTCATATTTTGTTATTTTACTATTGTATTGAGACTTCTATGTACTCGAGACTTCTGTTTATCTTGTTTTAACTCTTTTATATATAGTAGCTTCATGAACTACTATTCGTTTATTTCTGTTGTTTATTGTTATATTACTCTGTGTCTGTGTTTGGTTTATTTATTGTATATGCTGAGTTTTGCCAAATATAAATTAACAATGTGATATTTTGAGCAATTCAAGTCCGACATGTGTGGATGCGAATGACACGAAATACGGGTCGTTACAGCTGATGCGTGGAGGCTGGAGGGGCCGCTTGGTGTGACAAAGGCGACGACGTCGTCTGATCATGGTGTAGGAGGTCGACAGTGGCGCGTCGACGAGATAGCGATGGCGACTAATTGGGTTCAAAACGAGGGTTCGCGTACGTGAGAAAAGATGCAGCTAGGGTTTGGAGTGGTAATAATAATTACGATTATGTCCTTGATTTAATTTTAATTTTAATTTTAATTTTGAATGTTCTAACATGCGTAACTTTTCATACAAGCTCGGATTTGGGCTGGTTTCTTGCGTTGGGATCATATCGGAATTCCGGACAATATGAAACTTGTTTGGTTAGATTCTGAGATTATTTAAATTTTGGGCTTTCATTGGATTTGAAATTGACAAACCTAAGGTAAGTGATTTAACCCACTCACAAACACTAAACCATCTTATGTTAGTTAAATTAAATTTATGATGTGATAAGAATAATATTGGTGTTGTTTGGTAGTTTAATTTGACCTTTTAAATTTAATTTGAATTTATATTGAATTAAATTTCCATTTAAATTAATATTGAATTCAAATTGCTAGTTAAACACCTGATACTGATAACATGTCATTTGTTATTATTTATTGGCTGATTTGGATGATGATTGTGATGGATGTTTATTTGTTGACATTTTGGATGATTGGATGTTTATATCCCTGTTAATCACTATGGGTTGAAATGATACATACTTGAATGATCTTATAGATTAGGGAAAATCGTTATGGATTGAAATAATAGACCCAAGCAATTTTATTGATTTGAAAATTGTTGCTTCGGGATACGGGTTGAAATGATATACACTCGAGAAATTTAACTAATTGGGGTTGAAATGATACATACCCTATCACTTGACCATAGGGTAGAAAATTATATACGGACATCGTTGGTTGGTTTCAAATTATTTTCTAAATAGTAAAGTATGTTTGATTTATAAATTTAAAATTTTTATTTAATGATTTATTTAAAATTTATATTTGGAAAATAATTTATTTTATACGTTTCAAAGCTTCAAATTATAATTAATATATGGTTTGAATGTAAATTTAAGATTTTAACTTATAATTTTGTTTAGTTTTTAAATATATAATTTAAATAGTTGAAAATTTAATTTAACAAAATATTTAATATAATTTTAATATAATATTTTTAATTTAATTTAATATAGTAAATACAGTTTTAATTTAATATAACAAATATAGACGTTATAATAACTTTAATAAATAAAAATTGTAAGAGGTTTTTTAAAGAATTTATAAAGGTTATAGAGATTGTATAACGGATTTTGTTAAAAAGGATTTTATAAAGGATTTTAAAAAATTTATACAGGAATTGTAAGTGTTTGAAGGTGAAGAATTGTAAACTATTTTGGAATTTATAAATAGCTTTATAAATGGTTCTAAAGCTTATAGATAGTTTACAAATGGTTTAGAAGAGATTTATATATTATTTTCAAAATTTATTGAAAGAACTCTTCCTCGTTATTTATGAATATATCTATACTTATGGAATAAGTATATGGATATCTTGATATGAAGGTATAAACTGTTTTATGGATTATTATATAAATGTTTTATAAAATGACCACGGTGTGAAAAAATGTAAGCGCTTGGTTGTTAAAGAGACTGGGGTCGGATATTGTCATACACTCTGCCATTTTCGAAACCAAATTAACAATTGTGTATGTGCTGGAGAATCAAGAAAGAAGTAAGATGGTTGAAGAATGCTACTGTATGAGGTATAAACGCAGCACTGACCCCCCGGGTCAGCTTGACATGACTAAAATAGGAGCTTTCCCAGGCCATGTAAGGTCCCTCCTCCGATCGGGCACATTTCTTTGACACCATATTTGTTACTTTGTGATTGATTTGGTGGCCACCTTCGATTTGATTTTGGGAGTGTGTTCCGAGGTGGGTGGTAGTAGCTACTACGCATTACCACCATTTCAGGCATGCAAAACGGTAGAATCATACCCTGGACATTTCCTCACGTCACTTGTCATATACCTTATCGAGTCCACTATGATTTTGTTTTATGTCGTACTTATGGAGCGCTTCCAGATAGCCCATCAGTTTGGTGGAGTTTACAGTACTATATGGACTATGACATTTATAAAATGTGTTAAGGGGGATATGGGTAATGCCTTAACGCTATTTTAATACTTTACTTTACTAATAGACACTACGAATATAGCGTATATTACTACATAGTAAATAGTTTAATGGATCCTTAGGAGATGGAAATCCCGAACATCTCTTAAGTTATTGCACGTAAGTTATACACTGGATAGGAGATGTAAAATTCCTTAAACATCTCTGAAGTCGTTACACTCATATTTATTTACCATTGATTTAACTTGCATAAGATATTTTAGTTCCGACTTGAGTGTTTTGTCTTTTCATTATTACGTTCGAGTCAGCCTGAGCATTTCAGCTTGAAGTCCTTATTTCTGGAGGACAAAGACGGAGTTTAGTATATTATATTATTAATATTATTCCACTGTATCATGTTGTTCTGCTGCATTATCCTATTGTGTCTATTGTATGTAAAACTCTGATTGTATTGTAAAAGTCTAATCAAATGTTATTTGTAAAATAGCTTCATGAAATGTTTATTTGATTATTATATTTTGCCATTCCGCTATGCTATGTTTTGTTTTTCTTTCCTTTCTGTAAATTTTCTTATTTACCCCATTAACAATCCTTCCTTTTGAATGGTTTAAGTTGACATGTGTGGTTTATTGTCAATTTAAACCATCTAAAAAAGTAGGTCATTACAGTTGGTATCAGAGCTTTGATTTAGCGATAACCTTAGCTTTGTGGGGTTTGACACATTAGAGATAGGGTAGTAACACCCTATAATGAGTTGCTTGAGACTATATATATATATATATGAGAGAGCGTATTTGTTAGTGTTATAAAATATTTTTATACCATGTTAATTATTTTGTATAGTATTTATAAATCCTGGTCGGTACATAGGATGCTATGGCATCAACAGGGATTTCTAAACACTTAATAGGGCAGACTGACACAATATTGTTTTTAAAATACAGGTAAATGAAATAATTTTACACAGTATATTTTGTATACAAAAGAATAATTTTATAATTGGATATAGTTGTGTGTGATATTGTTGTTTGTTAGGAAGTGGAATTTTATAAATAATGGTTAAAAAATAGGATTTACATATAAAATGAATTTAATCGGAAATTTGAGAACTTAAGTTTTAGGGCTTTGAATTGGTTTTCAAAGATTTTGGAAGATAATATTTGTATTGTTTGGAAGTATTTTCGGGTAAATATTTTCAATGTAATTTGAAAGAAATATTTTAAAAGAACTTTTAAAGGAAATAAGTTCTGTACTCATATCTTTTGTCGCTAGAAAATAATTTCGGCGATGATGGCCGCATCATCAACATTCATTTTCGTGTCTCAAAGTAGGGGAGGCCGCTTAGTAGTTTTGCTATGCATTTGGTTCGATAAATAGATTTTGATTTAAAATTTCTAAGTATGATTTGATATGTGTAAAGGATATGAATATATATATATATATATATATATATATATATATATATATTATTTCTAAATGATTTGAAATGAAATCCGCAATTTAGTTCTTAACCTTTCCATAAATTAGGGGTTTCATTTTTTGTAATGAAATGAAATCTTAACTATTTTAATAATTGAAAACTTCTAAAATGAAAAATAAGAAACTAGAAGCTAAGTGACTAATGAAATTATATAGATATTGGAGAAAATTTTAAACAACTTAAATAATAATTTCTCAAAAACATTCTTTTAAAACAACTTTAAAACTTTTAACTATACTAAAAAATCTGCTCTGAAAACGTACTTGGCTTTTCAAAGAAATACACTTTCTTTCACACCTTTAAAAATAAACCACTATTTAATTTTTAAAAAAATTACACATTCCTTTATAAATTCCCACCTGAATTTATACTTCCAAATTATCCTCTGATAAATATTTCACTTTAATTATAAACCCCGTTTATAAATTCCATAATCTCATTCTCCTTAAATCCCAGTTTCACACACTTAATCAGTTTTCAAATCGATTTTCAAACTACTTTACTTAACCCAATATTAATAAAATTAGTCATAGTAGTAATTATTTTAAAAGGTTAATTGGTATTAGGATCCAAAAAGATAATTATTAATATTTATATTTTATAAAGTAGTTTTATTTTAAAGATAGTTTGGCTAAAGTTTTTCTTTGGAGAACTTGTATAGAATTTCATAACTTTTATTTTAAGATTTTTTTTGCTTAAGTTTTACATGAGAAATTATTATAAAATTTCATAACTAGTATGTTAAATAAAGAGTTTAAAATAGTTTTTATTTTAAGTGTTTTAAAGTATATATTTTGGGATAAAGTGATTTAGATTATTTTAAAATCTAAAGTATTAAGACTTGGAAAATTTTCAGTGGAAATAAAAATTGGGTGGAAACTTATTCCACGAGAGAAAAGTGATTTGAAAACAATTTTCAAAGGGTTGAAGTGTAGAAAAAAATATCTTATGAAGATATTTTTGAAATAAATAATTTGGAAATTTATTAAGGCCTGATGGTTGTTTGTGGATGTTAAATGATAGTTAAATAACCGACTATCAATATTGGCAATGCTCTGATTGTTTCAAAGAGACCGGGATCGAGATTATGTAACGTCCCACCCCGAGACCCATATTAAGAAAGTGAATCACAGAGTAATTCTGCCTGCTAAAACAGAGAATAAGGCTGGTTAAGGGAGACCAACTATAACCTTGTTTTAACTATCTATTGAACATGCCGATAAATGTTATCTTTCTTTTTTTTCTACTCGAATGTATCGACATATTCAATTAATAATCGATACAAAGCTATAGATGGCTATGGATCTATCAGAACAAAACACCATAACTAAATGAATAGCTCATCACAGAAAAGTAACAAATATACATATACATTGATACATCTCAATACATTACAAGTACTACAATGAAGTGGTATGACGATCACTTAATATACAAGAGGGAAAGAATAAACAACTAGAAGACATCTCGTAAAAATACTAACAACCCTAAGGAGAAGCCCCGATCTCATAAGAAAGCATCATGAACTGCTACATCCAAAAGAGAATCTAATACTTGAAACAAACTCACACTGACCCGAGTGAAAACAACACGGGTCAGGTAGGCTAGAACTAATCATTAGTAAAGGTGATGATAGAAGAGATAAGGGGAAAACCATTCCACCATTACCAATGGAATGATATAAGTCATCAAGTTATTTCTAGGGTGATACATCAATGGTTAATCTTGATTGCATAGAGGAATACAGTATGTATATTAGATAGACATGGTTCATCTAATTATATATATATATATATATATATATATATATAACTGAATGAAATGGGTGAGGATATGGACCATGAAGTAAATCTTGATAAGATAATTAAAACTTCAAGAATCCATCATAAATAAAACTCATCCAACAGAAACTTCTTAATTATTTTACCTCATCTCGTCAGTATAAATCTAATTACATCTCAAATCCATCATTAAACTCATTATAAAGGAATCTCCATAATCATTTATACCTCATCTCATCGGTATAAATATAAATATATCTTAAATCTATTATCAAAACTCTTCATAAAAGCATTACCATAATTATACCTCATCTCATTGGTATAAATATATAATGTCTCAAATCCATCTTGATAGATCCCGGAAAGAATCCAAAACATCATATCGAAATCACAAATAAAACCATATATGTCAATAAGCCTTTTTCTTACTTAAGGCTATAATAAAGCGTCATCGTCAAAACAGTGAAATCAAAACACCTAAAACCTCATGGAAAACAGTACGTGCATTTACATCTTCACTAGTACAACCATTATTTGGTACCATTTATCATGATGACTTGGGGTCACATAACATTATAACATCGTGATCATCTTGATTGACTATAGTCGGAAACATCTTGTGACACCCAGTCACAAACACCCGAGTAATAACATCGTGATGATTAGAGTCGAGTAATAACATCATGAACATCGTGAAGACTCCAATCGAGTACTCGGTCTGTAGTACTAGTAACATCGTGAATGTGTCTCAACTTCTCGGATAGGAACCCAATAGGCGTCAACGTACGTCCCATACCATACGTTCACACATATTGGTTTACTATTCGTTATTCGATACCACATTAGAAAACCATCATAAAAAAACATCAAATAAACACTGCCTCATCTCATCGGCGAGTGTAAGATACCTAACTGGTGTTATTTCTTACTTGGACGAGTTTTAAGTGACATCGAAACTTGTCTCATTTTATTGACAAGTAAAAATTCAGCATAAATATCGAAATCATCATCAATCCATCATAACAACTTGCCTCATCTCCTTGGAAAGTAAAAGAACATCGTGATGGTTATTTCTAACAATAGTTGCAAATTAAAACTTAACATCAGTATTGCCTCATTTCATCGGCCATCACAAAATCCATCTAGATTGCTTTGTCGTCGAATGTACTCAAAGAGTAATTCTCAAACCAATAATCTTCGCCAAAATTTGGTAACTTCTAAATCAACTCAAAATAACACTTCAAATTGGTTTCGATTGTACAAGTTCGATATTAAGCGATAAAGCAAAAATACATGTCCCATACCATGTATTTTTACTAAATTGTTTAATTCTCATACTTATACGTCGAAACTCATAAACATAGGCTAAAATATATTCAAAATAATTTTTTAGAGAAAACAGAATTCTTAAACAATCTAGAAACCATTTTAAAAGTTTGTACAGAAAAATCAACTATTTTAAAGAGAACTTCTATTATAAAAACAATTTAAAATAATTAATAATTGATTAAAAAATCTCTTAAAAATGCTACAAAATACTTATTTCATAAACAATGATTTATTTTTATTTTTTTTAAGAAATATTCGAGAATTTATTTCAAATTAAAATCATTTAAAACCATCAAAATACTTACATATCGGTATTAACCGTTATTTAAATTTAAATGGAATTTAAATAAAACTTAAATCTCAAACTTCTTAAAATCTAAGATAATATATTCATGGACATATGGATATTGGGATCTCAGTTAATTCACAACTTAAAGTCCAAAGCCTTTCTTTTAAATGGTTTAAACAAATTACCATTTCCAATCTTTTAAACCAAAAGATTCACTTCACAAAGTTTACCAATCTTTCACAAAGATTCATTCATAGCCTTCAAAACCATTTCCTTTTCAAATTGGATTAACTCATCCAATTATTAAATCAAAAACTCAATTCATAGCTTTTAAACCCATTTCCAAAGATTCATTCACAATTCTAATTTCAAATCTTTTATATAAAAGATACTCCTTTTAATATCCTCTTCAATTTCAAAACAAAGTTCAACAATCTTTCACAAAGATTAATTCATAGCTTTCGAAACAATTCTATTTCAAATTTGAAATCTTTTCAACATAAATTGGAAATCCTTTCTTTACATGAAAGCTATTTTTATTTGAAAACAAATAGTTTTCGTTTCGGAAAATTCCGATTACGTTTACATAAGTTAAAGCCTTTCAAGTATAAAACTTGGGTTAAATTCAAATTCCCAAAACAATGCTTTTAAAATGGTTTTAAAACACATTTATAACTTGTATAACCTTTTTAATCCATAATTTCCAATCATAGGATTCAATTTCAAATCTTGAATTTAAATTCAAATCAAACTATTTAAATTTCAAAACTTTATCAAGTTATTCAAAATAACTTTTGTAACAACCCGCATATTTACTGATTTTATGTTTAAATATTTTATTTAAATATTTCATCATTAGTCGGATTTTAGTCCGAAAAGCTACTTTTTGCATACGGTCGAATTAGGACTCGGGACCACTCCCATTGAGTTTAAAATGCCGTTTGCGACCTTTTTGAGTATAGGCTTCGATATGTTTGGAGAAAGTTGATTTTTGCTACTTTTCACTTTGGGTTTGGTTTTGGGCTCAGCCCTATGTTTTAACTTATACTCCAAAACTGAACCACTCTCCCCATTCTCCCTCACTTCTTTCTCTTTTCAGTTTTCTTAGCATTAATGGTGGGAGAGATTGGAAATTAAAACTCCAAAACCCTAGTTTCTCTTGCAAATCAAATTCCTAGCTCCAAACTCAAGAAGAACCCATTGGTAAGCTTCTCTCCTTCTTCTCCAACTTATTCTCTTACCAATTTCAGAAATTCCTAAACCTACTTTCGGGAATGTTCTTGTTTTGAGCTTAGATTCAAGCTCAATTGGGTTGTGTTGAAGAGAGGTTGATTCTCCATTTGCTTTCAAGCTTCTTCTTGTTCGATTTTGTGAAAAGGTGAGATTTTTAATCTCACATCTAAGTCTATGAATTATCTTCGAATGTTAGGTATGAATTCCTAACACTTATTCGTGTGTATTTGCTTTTGGATTGGATTGAATTGGTGTATATTCCAATTTTTAGTGTTTTGAGTTCAATTCATTAAAAATCCTAACTTTGATGTTTGAACATGTTTTTGGTGATGCATCGAGGAGCATATAGGGCCGTCGTCGATTGACATAAACCCTTAGCGTCGTTGCTCGAGCGAATGCAAATTTGGTCATGATTGAACCTCATTTGTAATAGGCAGGGAAGAGGCTGGAAACAGGTTCGGCCGACCGACCCCCCTTGTTCGGTCGACCGACCTGCTTCCAAGTGCATAAGCACTTTCTGTTTTAAGGTTCGGTCGACCGAGTACAGGGTTCGGTCGACCGACCTGCTGTCCCGAGAGGTTTCCAACCTTTGGTTCGGTCGACCGACTCAGGGAGTCCGGTCGACCGACCTGATGATTTTTGCCAGATTTGCCTATTTTGCTAATTCGTTTGAATATCCAACTTTAATCGATTCGTGTTGTCTCCCTTTTGTTGTCGTCATTTATTATCGACTTTGACGACCTTTTCTTTGGGAATTTTAGATATATCCACTTTGGTGGATTTTATATCGATTTCTTTGGATTTTATTCACGTTTTCGAATGTGAATCTTAGTGATTGATTGTTCCTACAATCTTCTTTGTGTTTTGTCACTTTAAAAAAATATATAAAGGTTTTCTATACTAGTAGTAAATATCAAGACTCTTTCCTCAAACGATTTCAACACTATTTTATTACAAAGCTCGTTTTCTTAAACCATTTTCCAATCTATTAGTATATACAAACCTTTACCTCACTCGTATGAGAAATCTAATTAAACGACTTAGTAAAACAAGTGGTATGAAACGCTTGCGTTCACTTTGTTGGTTAATTCTTGGACTTGTTCGATTGAAACTCTTGTGACAATTTTCTAGTGGAGATCTACAATTTGTTCGTAAATATTTAAGTTAAGCTAGTGGTTATGGGACATGATGCTAAGCTCATATATTTACTAGCTTACTGTAATCGACACTTCTCGATGATCATGACGATCATTTTTGTGATTTAGACTAGCAATGTGCGATGTCTCTTTGTCTGTAAGGGAGACTAAACCCCGTTTTATGGAGTTTCGACTCAAATTGGTGGGGTAGCAACCCACGGTCTTCGGACCATTCGTGTGTCAGGTCTTCGGACCATTCGTGTGTCAAATTAATGGCTAGCTACCATGAGATAGCTTCTCGTTCGTGTGTTACAGCTGTTGGTGAGTTTTCATGCTCCCGTTCATGTGATAGGCCTCCCCCCTTATTTTGTGAAATTTCTGGATTTCGTGTGTCGAATTCTGGAATTTATACTTCACCTATTTTTGTGATTTCTATTGATATGATTTATCAATTCTTGTGCATAAGTGAATTTGTGTGTCATTAACTGGATTTCTTGTGTTGATTTCTGGAATTTATGTTTCACCAACTTTGTGATTTCTATTGATATGATTTATCAATTCTTGTGCATAGGTGAATTCGTGTGTCATTAACTTGTTGTGAATACAAGTTTTGGGTATGATACCTTTTTTTGGATCTTTGAGAAGATTCTTTGATATTGATTAATCGTTTGTTGATTATCATTTACATATTTATAGTAGTATGCCATTATGGATATTATACGTCTATGCCATATCTTATATGTCATTTATTGTGGCTTGGTGAATGAAATTAGGAGTATGACATTCCTTTTTATCTTGAGTAGATTATCGTGATATTGATTAATCTCTTGTTGATTTTCAATTACTTATATATATCACAGCTTGGCATTGTGATTATTATGTGTTTAGTCATATCTCCTATTCTACATCATGTTATTTGATATTTATAGTTAGACTGATCCGTTTATTATTTTCTTATAAATAATACTCGAGTCAGACCGAGATGTTGCAGGTGCTTCGACTTGACTTCTCTCCGGGGATCCATTACTCTGACCTTTTGCTTACTACTTAGATTAGTAGTTTTTGTTGTATACATTTGAGATACAGACTCCATAATGTATACTTATTCTTTTGTGTAGTTCATGTAACTATTCTTTTGGGATATTGTGGATCTTTTTAGACCACTACTCTGATGAACACTTTCATGTGTTATATTCATATCTATTTCCGCCTTTGTGATATGAATTGTCTGTGACTGATTTATGTTATGTTTACTTCTATATTTGTTTCCGAAGATATTATAGCCACTGTGTAGTAGCTTTGAGTTTGTGTCGGCATGTCGGATTTCCACTTGAAAAGAATTGCATGCTATACTATCTGACATATCGATGCTCGCACAAAGCAATTACACGGATGGTCGCTCCTCAACAGCCTTATTCTCCGTGCTAGTTGACAGCATTCACCGTAATGTTCTTGGCTAGCGTGGGTATAGAGGTGGGGCGTCACAGCTTGGTATCAGAGCCAAACTTCGGAACAATATAGAATAATTTAGCAAGGATCATGTCCTAAGTCTTTCTTAGGAGTTGTGCTTTAGGATTTTATTCGGGTCCACGTACCGTCTTATCCTAATTTCTTTTATGATTCCTTGTTTTGTCTATCAAGATTGCTTGATATTCAATTTGGTGAATAACCTTTTTCTTCATCTTCCTTTTTTCTAAAGGGAGAAAAATGTCTAGACCAGGCCGCCCTAGAGCCGTGCCATCTAGCACTCCGCCTCAGGATGGAGTTTTTATGACTGCTCAACAGCTTCTTGATTTAGTGACGAATGCTCAAGCAGCTGGAGCTAACCCGGAACCTACTCACCCAAAGTCAGGATTTGCACGCTTGTGTAGCGATTACACTAATTTGGGTGGGGAGCCATTCAGAGGTTCCGAAACTATTATTGAAGTACAGGCCTGGCTAAGGTCATACGATCGAATCTTTTCTCGCATGAATCTTACTGACCTTCACCGAGTTCAGGTGGCCTCTAGTATGCTCCGAGAAAGAGCATTGGACTGGTACGAGCTTCTTATTTCTGAGATTAATGAAGCAGATCTCACTTGGGAGAAATTCCGAGAACGCTTCGAGTTGAAATTTGTACTAGAAGCTGAGAAAGTGACATTGGCTCGACGATTTATAGACTTTGTTCAAGGTGAGTCCTCCGTGACTAATTACGTCGCCTCCTTCGAGTCGCTTTCCAAATATGGGGTTGAATACATCAACACCCCTCCGAAGAAGAATCAGAGATTCGTCTATGGCTTAAACAAAAATCTCAAGAAGCCATTACTTCTAAAATTAGAAGTTTCTTTCGACCAGCTTGTTGATATCGCTCTTCGTCTTGAAGAGGCGGATAGGGAGAATGATGTTGAAGTGGTGGGTTCCAAACCAAACTTCAACAACAAGAATAGGCCAAGCAAATTCAAAGGTCCTTATCCCAATAAGAAAGGGAGGCAAGCAACTCCTATTGAAAAGACTTTTTCCTCTACTCAAGGGAAATGCTATAATTGTGGTTCGAAAGACCATTTTGTGAACAAGTGTTCAAAGCCTCGTACTTGTCGCTATCGCAAGAGCCCGGACCATTTTATGCACGTGTGTCCCAAACTTCAAAATAGGAGGGAGGGAAAACTTAATGTTGCTCAAGCCCCTGGCAACACATCTCGTGGCCAAGGTATTTCTCATTCTATTCTGGATGGAATTATTTTATTTCGTGATCGTCCTATTCGAGTTCTTTTTGATACGGGTGCGTCCATTCTTTTATATCAAAAGAACTTGTTGATACTTTTTCCTTGGATGTTTTATGTTTAATGACTTCTTTGAGAATTGCGAATCCGGTTGGTGGATCCGCAACAATCAGTTTATTGTGTAAAGATATCGAGATTATTTTGTGTGATTTTTCTTTCCGAGCCGATTTGCATGTCATGCGTTATTTAGGCTTTGGAATGATTTTGGGAATGGATTGGCTTAACCGTTATGAAGCTCATATCCTATGTCCTGAGCGGACTATTCATCTTCGACATCCTCAATCTATTAAGCAGATTTCTGTTAATCTTAAAGATTCAGATTCCAGCTTGGTCGCATCTTTATATTCTTTAAATCCTCGTGATGACGATGATGATGATGAGGGTGATATTATTTCTCTTATTCATGTCGTTCGTGAATTTTCCGATATATTCGAGCCCGTTTTAGGATTACCACCTAAGCGAGCAATTGAGTTCAAAATCAATCTTATTCCTGGAGCTCGACCTATTACCCGTCCTCCTTATCGTATGTCCAATAAAGAAAACGAGGAGATGCGTAAACAATTATCCGAATTGGAGACGAAGCAATTTATTCGCTCTAGTTCCTCGCCTTGGGGAGCTTCGGCTATTTTCGTGAAGAAATCCGATGGTACACTTAGGCTTTGCGTTGACTACCGCAAGCTTAATGATCTTACTATCAAAAATAAATATCCTTTACCTCGGATTGATGATTTGTTTGACCAACTTAGTGGTGCTATAGTCTTTTCACAATTGGACTTGGCTACCGGTTTTCATCAGCTTTGTATTGCAGAGGATAGCATTCCTTTGACATCGTTCCGTACTCCTTATGGATCTTATGAATGGCTTGTGATGCCATTTGGGTTAACGAATGCCCCGGCTTATTTCGTTGACTTAATGAATCGAGTTTTTAAAGACTTCCTCGATCGATTTGTTCTCATCTTTATTGATGATATTCTTGTGTATTATAAAACCGAGGAAGAGCATGAAAAACATCTTCGGATTGTGTTGGAAACTCTTAGGAGTAATCAATTAAAGGCAAAATTTTCTAAGTGCCACTTTTGGCAATCTCGTGTGAAGTTTCTCGGTCATATTATTTCCGAATCCGGAATTTCCGTGGATCCTTCAAAGATTGAAGCGATTCAAGATTGGAAGAGACCGGAGAGTGTGACAGAGATTCGTAGTTTTCTCGGATTGGCGGGCTATTACCGTCGTTTTATCAAAGACTTTTCTAAGATTGTCGTGCCTCTCACTAACTTGACGAAGAAAGGTGTTAAATACATTTGGTCGGACAAATGTGAAGCTTCTTTTTAGAAATTAAAAGAACTCCTATCTAATGCTCCTATTCTTGTTATTCCCGAGGGGAATCAAGATTTCGTTGTTTATACCGATGCTAGTCGCGTTGGTTTGGGTGCCGTTCTTATGCAAAGAGAACGTGTTATTGCTTATGCTTCTAGGAAATTGAAGCCAGCTGAGACTAGATATGCCGCTCATGATTTAGAGCTCGCGGCTATTGTTTTCGCCCTTCGTGTTTGGCGTCATTATCTCTTAGGAGAGAAATTTGTTCTTTACAAAGATCATAAGTCTTTGAAATATTTATTTTCTCAAAAGGAACTTAATTTGCGTCAACAACGTTGGCTCGAGTTCGTTGCTCCTTATGATCTTGATATTCTTTATACGCCCGGTAAGGGTAATCGTGTCGCCGATGCTCTTAGCCGTAAACAACATGTTGTTGTTTCTATGATGATATCCGAATGGAACGATCTCGAGATTTTATCCACTTGCGAAATTCGAGACCGTGTTTCCGATTTATGCTCATCATTTGTTTTATGTAGCCTTGAGGCTCATCCATCTCTTTTAGACCGCATTCTTGAAGCTCAAAAGCTAGATCCTGAATTGGTTCTTCTTGGCCAAAATATTAAGGATAAAATTGATATTGAAGGTTTGAAAGACTTTGATATCGATTCTCGCGGCAGCATTCGGAAATTTGGTAGACTTATCGTGCCAAATATTAGGGATCTTCGTAAAGAAATTTTAGAAGATTGTCATCACTCTTAATTTACCATTCATCTCGGTAGTAGTAAAATGTACGCGGATATGAAGCGACTTTATTATTGGGAGGGAATGAAACTTGACATCGCTAACTTCGTTAAGCGTTGCATGACTTGCCAACTCGTTAAGGCCGAACATCAAAGGCCCGGTGGGTTATTGCAACCTTTAGAAATTCCAGTTTGGAAGTGGGATCAAATTTCCATGGATTTTATAGATGGCCTTCCCCGTTCTCGATCGGGTTATGATAGCTTATGGGTAATTGTTGATAGACTTACTAAATCCGCCCATTTTATTCCCGTTCGGTCTAACCGAACCGTTTCTCTTTTGGCCAAACTCTTTATTAAAGAGATTGTTAAATTGCATGGGGTTCCTACTTCAATTGTTAGTGATCGTGATCCATTGTTTACAAGTGGATATTGGAAGAGTCTTCAAAAAGCTTTGGGAACGAAGCTTAATTTTAGCACCGCTTATCATCCCCAGTCCGACGGACAAACTGAGTGTGTGAATCAAACTCTTGAAGGTCTTCTTCGTGCATGTGTTCTTGATTTTGGTGGAAGTTGGGAAGATCATATTTCTCTTGTTGAATTTTCCTATAATAATAGCTTCCAATCTAGTATTGGTATGGCACCTTTTGAGGCACTTTACGGAAGGCCATGCCGATCTCCTTCTTGTTGGCTTGAGGCCGGTGAGAAGCTGGTTTTAGGTCCAGATTTTATTCGTGATTCCATAGAGAAAATTGAACTTATTCGACATAGAATGAAAGAAGCCCAGAGTAGACAAAAATTCTATGCCGATAACCGGAGAAGGAAGTTAGAATTTTCTGAGGGAGATCTTGTGTTCATTCGTGTTTCACCTATGAAAGGTGTTGTACGTTTCAGTCGATCGGGAAAATTGGCGCCTCGATATATTGGGCCATTTCCTATCATTGAACGTATTGGTTCCATGGCTTATCGCCTTTTATTGCCGGCTCAATTTTCTGCTATTCATGACGTGTTTCACGTTTCTCAATTACGGAAATGCCTTCGAGATTCCGATTCTATTCTTGAACCCGGTGTTGTGGAAGAGATTGAAGTTTCGCCTAATTTAACTTATGAGCAACATCCTATTCGTATCACTGCTTCGGAAGTCAAACGACTTCGAAATAAAGATGTTCCGCTTGTAAAAGTTCAATGGTCTTCAAATCCTAAGGATTGTTCTTGGGAATCTAGAGAGTACATCGAGCGAACACATATGGACTTACTTTCTCATGCTCTTTGAGGTGAACTTCTTATTTCAAACTTCTTTTGTGTTGAATATGCTTTTATGGTTGTTACTATATATCTTCTTCTTGTAATAATGCGAGGACGCAATTTCTTTAAGGAGGGGGGTCTGTAACAACCCGCATATTTATCGATTTTATATTTAAATATTTTATTTAAATATTTCATCATTAGTCGGATTTTAGTCCGAAAAGCTACTTTTTGCATACGGTCAAATTAGGACTCGGGACCACTCCCATTGAGTTTAAAATGCCGTTTGCGACCTTTTTGAGTATAAGCTTCGCTATGTTTGGAGAAAGTTGATTTTTGCTACTTTTCACTTTGGGTTTGGTATTGGGCTCAGCCCTATGTTTTAACTTATACTCCAAAACTGAACCACTCTCCCCATTCTCCCTCACTTCTTTCTCTTTTCAGTTTTCTTAGCATTAATGGTGGGAGAGATTGCAAATTAAAACTCCAAAACCCTAGTTTCTCCTGCAAATCAAATTCCTAGCTCCAAACTCAAGAAGAACCCATTGGTAAGCTTCTCTCCTTCTTCTCCAACTTATTCTCTTACCAATTTCAGAAATTCCTAAACCTAATTTCGGGAATGTTCTTGTTTTGAGCTTAGATTCAAGCTCAATTGGGTTGTGTTGAAGAGAGGTTGATTCTCCATTTGATTTCAAGCTTCTTCTTGTTCGATTTTGTGAAAAGGTGAGATTTTTAATCTCACATCTAAGTCTATGAATTATCTTCGAATGTTAGGTATGAATTCCTAACACTTATTCGTGTGTATTTGCTTTTGGATTGGATTGAATTGGTGTATATTCCAATTTTTAGTGTTTTGAGTTCAATTCATTAAAAATCCTAACTTTGATGTTTGAACATGTTTTTGGTGATGCATCGAGGAGCATATAGGGCCGGGTCGTCGATTGACATAAACCCTTAGCGTCGTTGCTCGAGCGAATGCAATTTTGGTCGTGATTGAACCTCATTTGTAATAGGCAGGGAAGAGGCTGGAAACAGGTTCGGCCGACCGACCCCCCTGGTTCAGTCGACCGACCTGCTTCCAAGTGCATAAGCACTTTCTGTTTTAAGGTTCGGTCGACCGAGTACAGGGTACGGTCGACCGACCTGCTGTCCCGAGAGGTTTCCAACCTTTGGTTCGGTCGACCGACTCAGGGAGTCCGGTCGACCGACCTGATGATTTTTGCCAGATTTGCCTATTTTGCTAATACGTTTGAATATCCAACTTTAATCGATTCGTGTTGTCTCCCTTTTGTTGTCGTCATTTATTATCGATTTTGATGACCTTTTCTGTGGGAATTTTAGATATATCCACTTTGATGGATTTTATATCGATTTCTTTGGATTTTATTCACGTTTTCGAATGTGAATCTTAGTGATTGATTGTTCCTACAATCTTCTTTGTGTTTTGTCACTTTAAAAAAAATATAAAGGTTTTCTATACTAGTAGTAAATATCAAGACTCTTTCCTCAAACGATTTCAACACTATTTTATTACAAAGCTCGTTTTCTTAAACCATTTTCCAATCTATTAGTATATACAAACCTTTACCTCACTCGTATGAGAAATCTAATTAAACGACTTAGTAAAACAAGTGGTATGAAACGCTTGCGTTCACTTTGTTGGTTAATTCTTGGACTTGTTCGATTGAAACTCTTGTGACAATTTTCTAGTGGAGATCTACAATTTGTTCGTAAATATTTAAGTTAAGCTAGTGGTTATGGGGCATGATGCTAAGCTCATATATTTACTAGCTTACTGTAATCGACACTTCTCGATGATCATGACGATCATTTTTGTGATTTAGACTAGCAATGTGCGATGTCTCTTTGTCTGTAAGGGAGACTA
The DNA here is from genome assembly GCA_030765085.1 of Allium cepa. NCBI lineage: Eukaryota > Viridiplantae > Streptophyta > Magnoliopsida > Asparagales > Amaryllidaceae > Allium > Allium cepa. The sequence goes on along the minus strand of CM060944.1, from coordinate 495,469,170 downwards.
AACCCCGTTTTATGGAGTTTCGACTCAAATTGGTGGGGTAGCAACCCACGGTCTTCGGACCATTCGTGTGTCAGGTCTTCAGACCATTCGTGTGTCAAATTAATGGCTAGCTACCATGAGATAGCTTCTCGTTCGTGTGTTACAGCTGTTGGTGAGTTTTCATGCTCCCGTTCATGTGATAGGCCTCCCCCCTTATTTTGTGAAATTTCTGGATTTCGTGTGTCGAATTCTGTAATTTATACTTCACCTATTTTTGTGATTTCTATTGATATGATTTATCAATTCTTGTGCATAGGTGAATTTGTGTGTCATTGACTGGATTTCTTGTGTTGATTTCTGGAATTTATGTTTGACCAACTTTGTGATTTCTATTGATATGATTTATCAATTCTTGTGCATAGGTGAATTCGTGTGTCATTAACTTGTTGTGAATACAAGTTTTGGGTATGATACCTTTTTTGGATCTTTGAGAAGATTCTTTGATATTGGTTAATCGTTTGTTGATTATCATTTACATACATATAGTAGTATGCCATTATGGATATTATACGTCTATGCCATATCTTATATGTCATTTATTGTGGCTTGGTGAATGAAATTAGGAGTATGACATTCCTTTTTATCTTGAGTAGATTATCGTGATATTGATTAATCTCTTGTTGATTTTCAATTACTTATATATATCACAGCTTGGCATTGTGATTATTATGTGTTTAGTCATATCTCCTATTCTATATCATGTTATCTGATATTTATAGTTAGACTGATCCGTTTATTATTTTCTTATAAATAATACTGGGTCAGACCGAGATGTTGCAGGTGCTTCGACTTGACTTCTCTCCGGGGATCCATTACTCTGACCTTTTGCTTACTACTTAGATTAGTAGTTTTTGTTGTATACATTTGAGATACAGACTCCATAATGTATACTTATTCTTTTGTGTAGTTCATGTAACTATTCTTTTGGGATATTGTGGATCTTTTTAGACCACTACTCTGATGAACACTTTCATGTATTATATTCATATCTATTTCCGCCTTTGTGATATGAATTGTCTACGACTGATTTATGTTATGTTTACTTCTATATTTGTTTCCGAAGATATTATAGCCACTGTGTAGTAGCTTTGAGTTTGTGTCGGCATGTCGGATTTCCACTTGAAAAGAATTGCATGCTATACTATCTGACATATTGATGCTCGCACAAAGCAATTACACGGATGGTCGCTCCTCAACAGCCTTATTCTCCGTGCTAGTTGACAGCATTCACCGTAATGTTCTTGGCTAGCGTGGGTATAGAGGTGGGGCGTCACAACTTTTATCCTTAAAACTCCTTTTCCAAAGCTTTTCATATTTAACCCAATTCCATTTCCAAAACCATTTGGATTCAAAATTCAATTTAAAAATCATTTCAAAAATCTATGATTTAACCAATTTCCTCGTGCAATCCATATTTGTGTGTGTAAGGTGTAGTTCAAGGGTTTTACACAATAGTGCAACATCATCAATCATCACAGATTTAAGCACATCAATATCGATAAGCGGTATAATCTATAACGCTTATCTTCCATTCACAGATTCACAGATAAAGTAAATCTATCACAGATAAATAAATTACATTCATCACAGATAATTACATTCATCACAGCTCGAATCAAAAATAATTCATACCACAAAACATCACACATCAGTGATATCACATAATTCAGCATTCAATTGAATCCAAACATCCATAAGTAAGATCAATTTAATCATCTGATTAATTTAAATCAGATAAATTACTAATCCTGGTTAATTAACATTAATTACAAACCATTAAATTAATTATCCGTTAATCATAAATTCATTAATTAACCTTAATTAATAAACAAATCAACCTTTAATCATTAAATATTTAACCCCTAATTATTTAATTATTCTTTAATTAATTAATCTTAATAATTACATGAATTAATTAATCCTTAATTTAATTACCATTTGATTAGTTATCCTTAATTAATAAGTGATTATCCCTCATCACTTTCATTAATTAATTAACCTTTAATTAATTACTCATCCTCCAATTAATTACCTTAATTTATTAATCACATAGTTAATTGTCCTTTAATTAATTATTCTTTAAATTGATTGCACAGATAAATTACCTTTTAATCAATCACTTTAATCCTTAATTAATCAAAAATAAACCACTTATTTTACCTAGTTAAGATTTGAATCTTATCAATTTTTTAAAGCTTGAAATTGATTTATTACAAAATAAATTAAGATCTTTTATTAATTAAAATTAATACGTTTTCCTTTAATTACTTAATTAATTTAAATTTCTTTAAAATAATTTTAAAACATTTAACATTTTATACTTTAAAACTTGTTAAACTTGTTTTAAATAAATTGACTTTAAAGACTAATTCATATTTACTTTTAAAACTTAGTTAGTTCATTTTTATGAAAACTTGTAAATTTTCATTTAGCTTTGAAATTTAAAACGTTTATTTTAAAAAACTTATTTAAATAATTTCACTTGAAAATTTGGTTAACATTTTACTTTAAAATTTATATTTCATCTTCTAGTTGTTTTTTAAACCATGGTACAAGGTTACTTACCAGATTTTAAAACCTGTACACAAATTCGTTTATTTTTAAATTTTAAAACCCTGAAACTTGATTCTTTTGAAAGCTCAGGCTAATCAAAACAAAACTCGAGCTCAAGCTTCTAATACCCGAGATCTACTTCAAGTCATTCGCCACCTTTTTCTTCTTCGAGTCAAACCCACGTAATTCCAAACAAAAACCCGCGGTGAATCTTTCTCCCCCAAATCCTCAACTACCTGACACATTTGATATGTTGTGCACATGTACATCACTTTACCGATGATCCTATTAACTCCGCTGCCATGAACACATCGTTGACGATCCGCCTAAACCTCACATGCACCTAGATTCCCTGATTTGGCTGTAGATTAATAATGACTTGTCGATCGAATTGGAACACAAACCCAGATGACAAAATCCTCCTCACACCGCCGTGTCAGATCACCAGGAAACTCGCGATTGTGTTCTGAGCTTCTCCATATACTTATGTTTTGATTCCACCCCTTGCCAAAAAACCCGATCCATCCTGGATGACACACAAGCAAAAGAATCATCGACAACCAAACTCGGCCATAAAACCCTACTTCACCGTTCCCCAATCATTATGGCCATTTGAAAAATGTACGGACATTTTTTTGAGGTTCCCCGATACACTAGCTTTCTCCAGCTTCAACCCCGACAATTCTAGACCTCCCAATTATTTGTAATCGATGGAAGAGAATTTTCTATTCTATTCACTCATACTCGAAATTTATTAACTTAAAAATCATGATTTAAATATCAAAATTCATTATTTACAAATGGAATTCCATTTCTAAAATCAAAACTTGAAAATAAATCATTCGAATTTCTGACTAATATTGTTCATCATTATGTTATTTGATTTCCAAAATAGTTTCTAAATATTTCTTCTTTGAACCATTTCTAAAATTTAAATTATAATGTTATAAACAATTTTCTTTCAGACATTATAATCAAATTTTTGTTATACGAAGAGATATGAATTTTTTCTTGAATTTTTGAAGGCCTGTTACTTAACAGAGCCATATAAATACACCTCTACGGGCATGCACACCCATATATACAGAGAAGTTCAACCATTTTTCAGATAAAAACCATTCATGCAAACCATTTTCACTATCACACTTTCAAGTATTATCCAAATATCAAGATATAATGACAGATTCCAAAAGTTTGCTCACCTGGGTAGGAACAGGGAAGAGAACAGGAACAAATTCTTTTGCCTGGAAATTTTTGATGTTGATCTTTAAATTTGAAAATCTTTGATTTGCTTGCGGATTTGTTTGAGATGTTCTTGGATTTGAACTACTGTTTGCTATTGATTTCTTGCATTTAAATTGCTCAAGTTTTACTACTTTGATCTTTTTCTAGTTTTGAAAACTATTTGTTTGATTTTGTATTGCTTCCAGGTTTTGATTCCAGAAAATCATCTGTTGTTTGAACTTAGAGTTGAATTTGATCTTTGATTTCCACAGTCTTCAGTTTGTTTTCCGATTGAAAATTAGATCTGAGATGACCTTAAATTTTATCAAGTTTTAATATGAACAAATTGTTTTGGTTTGTAAAAACTTTTCTCAGGTTCTTAAACCTGGTTTATTAATTTCTTTTCTTATTCATGTTTTTATGATTTCTAAATTAAAAGTAAAATTGCTTGCCGCTTGTTAAAACATGTTAACACTTGTTTATACATATTTTGATTTTCTTACAAATGTCTTTTATAACCTAAATTGTGTTTTAAGTCCTTACTTTAATTAATTATGAAATTATGTTTTAAACCCTTGTTAATTTTATATTTACATATGTATAGTTTCAAATTATGCTTATTATGGTTTAAATGTTACATACTTTTAAATCTTATTTTATAAATTTACAAACTAATTTTACATATGTATGTTTTCTTATTAATTTCTAAAAGATATGTATATTTAAGTTTTAATTTATTCTTATCCACATTTATATTCATACATTTTATTTTGTACTTATATAATTTAAAAAAAATGATTTGAAATCAAATTATTCATTACTAATAAATAATTATATATATCTATATATATCAGTTCCTTGGAAATATAAAGTTAATAAATCCAATTTTATTTCTAAAATATTTTCTTGTGAATTACAAAACCAAGATTCTATTTGAAATCTATTTACATACATTTAAACAAACAACCAAACATTTTATTTCATTTGGGAAAATTCAAATAAATCCATAATTTAATTCAAAAATTAAATTAATTTTCAAACTTATTCTTGCTAAAATCCGGGAATGTTACATAAACTATTTAGATAAATTAATTTGTGGATTGGAAATTGAAATATAAATTGGTTTTTGAAAAATGGGGCTTAAGTTATAAATAAATTCAACTTAAGTGATAAGAATGAAAATTCAACCTAATTGTAGATGAATTCAATATGGTTGGGGATGTTGTTTAATGAGAATGGAATGTGAACTTAAGTCAAAATGGAAACGAACTAAAATGTTGCATAAAAAGGTTATGATAAACCTTTATAATAATTTTATGAAATGGTTCGTAAATAAATTGGCGTGGATTGGTTTATTGTTGAATATAATATTGAAAAAACAAGATTTTGTGAATAAATTGAATGTGGATTAATAAAAAGTTGATAAATTGATTTGGAATCAATTTTAAATAGCTATAAACTGGAATGGTTATTTTATTAAATGAATATCACCAAATAGCATGGATTGAACTGTCATTCGACATAAACGGAAGAAAATAAAATTATGTAAATATAAATGGTAACTGAATAAATTGGTTTTGAATCAAGTGGAAATGAATATGGGTATAATATGTGTTGATATGAATTGAATGCTTATTGATAAGTTATGAAGCATTTGAAATTATATAAATGGCGCACAAATTGAATTGGAAGCAAAAGATTAAGTGTTGGGACCTTTTAATTGCATAAACATTCTAAATATACATGTTATATCATGCATTGCTTTTGAAATTTATGTATTTGACTAGTTAAATGAATTTAATGTTGCTAGATTTCATATTTTGGAGACCTACATGTGTAAATTGAGTAAGTACAGGTACAAGAAGACTATTTGGCTATATTATGGTTGCGCGGTTGCATATAAATTGAGCGAGCTTGCTTAATAACGCTAAATTAAGGTACGCTTATGAAATTAATGCACGGAAATAAAAATATTGTTATATATTGTGTTTTCCGGCCATGAGAGCCAATGTATATCATTTTATCATATTTTTCATATTGCAAAAGGCTTTCCAAACAAGGGAGACTCCGCCAAAAAAATTTGAAAATTTAAGGTGTTAGAAAATTTCTGTAAACCAAAATTTGAGTTCGAAATGTAATTGAAATAAGGAAGTTTGGTTTAGAAATGGAAACTAAATGTTTTGTATGGAACTAAAGGATTTAGGAAAATGAAATATCGAGTTTCTACTAAATGGGTTTTGATAAGTTAATGTGTTTGGAACATTTTTCCTACCTCAGCAATTTTAGGGACGAAATTCTTTTAAAGGAGAGGAATGTAATGGCCTGGATTTTCTGTCGTTTGACTTTGAATATTTAAATGGTTTTAAATATTGGATTTGAAATATAAATTAATTTTTGAATATGAATATTTTTGTTGGGATTGTAGAATGAATTCAAATTTCAAATATACGGAAAGGGTGAATAATTGAAATTTGAGTTGAATATGAATCCAAATGATTTCTAATGTTGATATAAATTCTATTCGAATTAGAATTGAGTTAGTAAGTTTTTAAAACTGAAATTTCAAGTGATTTTGCCAATTTTTGAAATCCTCGATTTAATCGACGCGTTAAAATAGCGATTTGGGGCATAGTCACAAATTTCAACGAAACCAATTCCATTGAATCCATAATAGTGTATTATTATCGGGTTTTAAATTTTGTAGCGATTGGAGTTACCATTTGGTCTTACGTGATAGAAACACGTTGAAATTAGTATCGAAAATTTAATATTATAAATTGATGCAAAAAGCTATCTTCTCCATACGTTCAAATTAGGCCTTAAGACTAGTTCCTTTGGGTTTGGAATAGGAGTATAACATTAGGAATGTCAGGCAGCACACCTCAATATGAGGTCGGGATTTTAAGTTTCTATAACGAGATACTTTGGAATTTAATAACATTAGAAAATTTTCAAAGCCAACATCTCAACTGACTTAGCATGAACGTTCAGCCATTGTAACGACCCATAAAATTTTAGCAATTTTTAATTGGTATTTAACGTATTGAATTGGATTTTGAGAAATTATTAATAATAAAATTTTGAAAAAAAAAAGAAAATATGTTATGTATATTAATGATTTGTAGTACGAGCTGTGTACATATATTTTAAAGTTTGGTTGTGGTTATACCTATAAGATCTAGTACAAAAACTTTATAAACTATTATTTATACTATAATATAAGTTAAGTTTGATGTAAATTTGGTAGCATAGTTCATTTCTATTGGGTATAAATATCAATAGCGTGGGTAATAAATTTACGGTCTCCTTTTGCTTTTCAGCAAGGTGTGTAAATTTTAAGTATGTTGAGTACGTTCCATATATAGTTATTTTGGAAAACCACTGTATATGTATGATGGTCTATTTGAAGTGTATATATAGTAAAGCGTATTTATACCAAGTTTTATTTAATTTATATGTGTTATAATAGCTATATATATATGTTAGTCTTGATACTAGTATATAGTTTTACTGAAGTTTGATTTCTAGTCATGTTAAATATATATATATATATATATATTTGATTTTGGGTTTTTGTGTCACCATTTCCAGTTTATTTTAGTGCATATTTAGTATATCTATACATATGTCGTCAGCTATAAATACGATAGTTAAGGGTTTCATATATCATATGAACCAAAGAAGAAGAGAAGTATATACTATATTTAACTACATATATGAAGTATATGTTTTAAGGGTTGATTTAAGGTCTGCATTAAAAAAAGTAGTTGTGATTACCATTATTTCAGATTGTACCTTCTATATTCCTAACTGACTTTCAGCGTTCATTCATTCATTTTTAATTGTGGGTTTTTCTTTTCTCTCTCTTTTCTTATAAATAATTGTACGCATTCATCTCTTTCCCTTTCTTATATTTTGTCCCTTCATCATCTTTTAGCCGTTAATTTTGTTTCGAAAATCAAGAAAATTTGTATACGTTTTATTCTTTTTGAACGTTTAATAATAAAGATAAATCTGCATAGTATAATCAGATATGAATTGAGATCTAGGAAATAAATAAATATAAAAACGTATAACATGCCACTAATAATAAATTGCTTTAATAGCTTCTCAATTAGCGTACAGCTGTTTCCATCCCATGCCATGTCAAAAGTTTGAAACGTAATAAATGCTATATGATTATTTCGCATTTATTTTTTTTTCCTTTATTATTTCCTGTACGTTTTCATTCCAATCTAAATTATAACTTTTTGATTTCCATGCCTTTTCGGATCTCAAACGCGCAGCCCAAGGAATATTTCTTTAATAATTTTCCTAAAAATCAGCTTTTGGCCGTTTTATTGCATTGATTTCAAATTGTGCCCGTTTGTTTTTCTCATTCCTCTCATACGTTACCACCTTTATTTATGCTCGGGACACAGCTCATTTTTTTTCCTTCGTTCCCTTTCTTTTATTTGCTTCCTTCGTTTCCATCGGTTCAATTATATAGATTTTTATATTCGTTGCACGTTTACATTCATTTATTTTGACCAGTCCTTTCCTTTGTTATTCCCTTAATTTTGTGCGTTACTTTACCATAACCAATGCTCCGTATTTATTCGCTTTAATCTTTTCAGCTGAATTTGACCATTACTATTCAAATCAATTCATATTTATTGTATACGTTTCGTATGCAACGGTTCTTTTCTTTATTTATTCTGCCTTTATAACCTTGTTTGACTTCGTTTCTTTCATATTGCAAACTGCTGTCACTTCCAATCTCATTCCTCATTTTAAGTTTTCTTCCTCCTCCTTCTTCCATTTTTCTTTCTACAGATCCACCTATTTTCTCCCTTCTTTTACCGTGCTTCCACCTCCCATCGCTTCGTCACCCACCACATCCAACTCATCCCTCTCCCTCCGCGTTTTTCTCTCCTCCTCTCATGCACATATCTCTCTACACGTGTTGTCATCGCCTGCATGCTCAGCCATCCTCAGAGCCTTCACCATCAACAATCATGCCACACGTTATCTTTGAGTAATAGGTTAGCATATATTTATAATATATATGTGTTATTGTATATTTTCTATAAGTCTGTATTTGGAATATGTGATCTGTCCTACATGATTTTAAATTCATGTTAGTTATGTATCATATGGTATTATATATATGAGTTCATAACAGTATTCTTTTTTTTTTCTTTTTTTTTTTTCGTTCATAGTGTGTATGATATTATACTATGTATAGAGATTTGATAACTTGATTGTTTTATACTTTATGTGTCACGTTGGTATTCAATTTTAAAAGTTTGAAGGTTATATATTAGTTAATATATAGTTTAATATATGTCAGTAATGTATATCTATGCAGTAATATTGTATGTATTATAGCAAAGTAAGTTTTTTTTTTTTTTGATTTAAGATATCATATATACATCTTATAAATATAGTATGGTTCCAAGTATGAAATGTTTGCAGTTTTCAGATTCTATATAATATAAAATTTTGTTCGCATGTTATAAAATTTGATAAGTGTATATATAAATATTATATAAAAAGTTAGTACATATATAAAACGTAAAGCATACTCATCTTATCAGTCGATTGTATATGTATTTAAATATATGATATGTTTAAAGCTATGTATTTTGTGAATAACTGGTTATACGTATATATATACACATTTGATTTAAAGTTATAAAGGTATGCATATTGTGAATTAGACTATATTAATGGTTAGCTTACAAATATTTATATAGTTTTATAGGGAAGTACGAGCTATGTGGGTTATATTTTTAGCAAGCGTATTGTTACCACTTTAAAATGGGTGAAGTTTTACAATTTACGGTCTATTTGTGTAAGTGTGTAATGTATGTTTAATTTAATAAAGTTATGATAGTTTTGTATAAAATGTTTAACTATTTATATATCTGATATAATGATAGTTTCATATCTGATATAGCTTATATATTATAAAGTTACAGGATACGCTAGTTTTATACGCTAGTTAATATATATATTTAATAATTGACTAAAATGTTTTCAGTGTGAGTTTACTTTTTTTTTTAGTGTTGGATTTTATACGGCATAGTATGTATACTTGTTCACAGTCTATATAAGTATATGAGTGCATGTGTCATTATAAGTATTTTGTTGTTTATAAATCTCGAGACATATATATGCGTTTAGGTGTTTGTTTCAGACTTACGTAATATATATATATAACCGAATATAGGCTATGCATTTGGAATTTCTATATATACATTTTTATTATGAACATATATAGGTTGCTTTCATGGGTTTTTTTTTTAAGTAATATATATTACAATAAGTGGTTATATTGTTTTTATAATAATTATTGACTATAAAATATAATACAATGGTTTTTTTTTTTGGACGAATTATGTTTAAATTACATATAGGTATATATAGATTTTAAATATACATTTTTAATTTGAAAATTGGTTTTGGGAGAATTAATATCATAATAATTTATATTTTTTTCTGTAATATCAAAATTGATTCGATTCATTCTCATCGATTTCCCATTATCAGCCTTGTCCGTCGTGCCTATTTTCTGCATCAAATCTTGTCCATCCAGCGTTGCTTTGGATTTCGTAGCTTATTTCATCATCATATATCTCTAGCCTCGAAAGGTGAGCAATCACTCACGATTAACGTTCTTTTATTTATTAAATTTAATTTCAATTGAAATGACAATTGAAATATGCTGCTGTTAGATTTAAATTGTTATATATGCTTTTATCGGTAACTGTTCACTTATGGGATATGATACCATATCTTATTGTTTATATTTACTTTGATGATATATGCTTGTTGTTATTATTATTTTCATATCTGTTATCACTCTGCAAGTTCCCTATTAGTATAGAAATCACTATGGGTTGAAAAGATACATACCCGAACGGACTTTAGAATAGGATAATTTCGTTACGGGTTGAAATGATAGACCCAAGCGATTTTTGATTTAATTTAAAATTTTGGATTTCGGGTTGAAATGATATCCACCCGAATATATTTAGTGTACGGATTGAAATGATAAATATCCGTAGCACTTGACTATATGGTAGGAAATATATATACAGACACCGTTGGTCCATATAAATATTTTGAAATTATTTCTATAATTTTGGAAAGAAATATACGGTTTAATAAATTTTGATTCTTAAGATATTATATAAATGGAAATTTTATATATAGATTTAGTCGTAATATTTGATTTAAATTAGATTGATTTAATACATATAATATAGTTGAGTATCTATGGAAATCTATATTTCAAATAGATCTTTCTCGTAATAAATTGAAAAAATAGGATTGGGAGGTACATTTGGGTTTATTAAAAATCGTATTTAAATAAGGATTTATTTAATTAAATCGACTTGAATTGAACTTGTAAATATTAAAGCTTTGAGCTATATTGGAATTTAAATGGCGATTTCGAGATTTAGATCTGTATTTGAAATAAATATAGTTGAATTTGTTATTTAGAAACTAAACTGAATTAAAATATAAATTTAGGTTGAACTAAATTTGAATTTATTATTTAGAAGCTAAATTGAATAAAAATTAGTTTGAAACGTTGAATACTTAAAGTTTGAAATATATTGGAATATAAAGGGGGTATTTTGTGATTTCAAATTTGAATTTGAGATTGATAAATTGGGATTTGAATTTAATTTGAATGGGAAGGTTGGGTTAATGTTGAAACGATTTGTTAAGTTGAGGGAATTGAAAATACTTTACTGTATAAATTATTTAATATATATAAACACTATTTGGGAAATATAGAGATATTTGGAGTGAAAATGATGTTTTGGTTTTGAAGTATAAATTAAGATGAAAGAACCACGGTGTTATAGTGTATATTTCTACCCTGTAGATAGTTCCATGGACCCTTAGAGGATGGTTATTCCAAACATTCTTTGAGTTAATTATATTTCAGTTGATATTTCACTTGAGTTGGATTTATAGATATAAGAATGTTAATCCTGACTCGAGTGTTTTGTGTTTTGCTTTACGCTCGGGTCAGACTGAGTGATACAGCATTTGAGACTCACCTTCGAAGTTGGAGCCTTGCTTGAAGATCCAGCTATCTATCCTTTCAGTCATCCTGTTGATTGGTTCAGAGAAGCCATCTGTTGCATTGGAGACTTCATGGCATTTGAACTATTCGGTTGTATTTTATTTCTAACTTTAATGTATATAGTAGCTTCATGAACTACTATTTTTATCTATTCCGCTGCATTGTATTACTCTGTGTAAGTGACCTATGATTGATTTATTTACTGTATATTTTAAGTTTTGCCAAATTTTTATTAACAATTCGGTATTTTGAATTATTCAAGTCGGACATGTACGGTTTTATTGTCGATTTGAATGGTCCAAAATAGCGGGCTGTTACAGTTGGTATCAGAGCTTTGGCTCTAGGCAAAACTTAGCATATATGGTAAATTTATTTACAGAATCACTTTCGTTCGAGTTGAATCTCTTCCTTTTTGACTCAATTTCCTTTGAGTTTTGGAATGTCCCTCGGTTTCGAAATTCATTCTGTCTCTCCCTATTTATATTCGTTTGATTCTGGAGTATCCCATAACTCCATTGAATGATTTGTAAAGGGGGTGAAAACTCCTTTTCAATTGGCATTGACTCACCGAAGATTCCTGTATCCTCGGTTTACGATGCTGATATATCTTGTTATGCCGAATTCTATATCTCCGACGATCAAATGTCGAATTGCCTCAGAATTCTACACCGATCTAATTTTGGAATCACGGTTGACAGGTAAAGGTCGCCCGCGATTTATAGAAGTATATCCATCTTCTATTTTGTAACTTAATTATCTCATCTTCGATCGAGTCTATCTTCGAATCAGGATTCTATTGATTAGAGTTCCTTTAAATTAAATCTCTATCTTTGTTTTGAAATCCATCCTTAAATCATCCTTTGAAAATCGGGTTTTGTTTGTATTTTAGAAATTGTTTATACCGAAATTATTATTTTGATAACTATGATTTTATTCTATATATATAAAGAAAATGTTTTCGGTAGAGATTATATACCTATATATAAAGCAAATAAGAAATGTTATTCTATATAAAAAGGGTTTTGAAAGGATTTGAAATTTTGAAAAAATTATAAGAAATTGATTTATATAAAAATGATTTATAATTGAAGTGTTAAATTTGAAATTCGAGAATTGAATTCCGGTATTTTGAAATTGGTTTTAAGATTTTGGAAATTATATATAAATAATACGATTTAAAAGTATTTTTCCGAATAAGAAATATTTCAAATGAATTCAAATGAATTCCAATAATTTTGAAGAAATTTCAAAGAAGTTTTCAAGAAAATAGAAGTCCAGAACTCACTTATGTCGCTGGAGAATAATTTCGGTGATGAGTGCACGCATCATCGACATTGATTTTCGAGTTTCAGAGTGGGGGAGAGGCCACTTTAATAGCTTCGCTATGCGAGTGATTTTGTAAAACCGTTTTTGATTTCAAATTCCGAAGTATAATTTGATATTTTCGAAAGATATATGTATATATTTGAAACAATTTGAAGTAAGACCGGTGTTCAGTCCTCGAGTTTTTGATTTGACTTAGAATAACTCTATTTATAAAAATTGATTTCCATCTCTTGGATTTGAAATTGATTTTCACCGACTATTTTGAAGGTTCGAGCACTTCCAAATCAAGGTTTAAAGGTTTAAAAACCAAGATATTTCGAAAGGTATAAAATATTTGATAAAGTATGCAAGTTTTGTTGTATGAGGTTAAACCTTTTATTAAGTAAGAGAATATGGCTATTTTAATTATACTAATATGGAATTTAGTTTTTAAATGTTTTGAAAGAATTTTAGTTTTAAATAATGGTTTTCAAAAAGGTAAATTGGATATTTCAAATCGAAGTAAATAGTTTAAAGGTTTTAAAGGGATAATTATAAATTTGGAAACCATTTTGAATATAATTGATTTTGAGAAAAATATTTGGTTTTGAAAATTAAATTGAAAAAAAAAAAACCCAGTACTTATATGGTGATTTTGGAAATGAATTTGTTTGACTTGAATTATTTTAATTTGGAAACTGGGATAATTTTCTACACCTATTATTTTGGGAACTTTGAAATTCAGACATTTAATTTGGAAGAAAATTTGGTGAAATCATATATGATTTTGAAACTGAATTGGTATTGAAATAATTTGAAATTGAGAACCTTAGATTACTAAGCACTTGATTTGGGAGTGGTCGAACTTATACAAAATGGATTGTATAAGTATGAGGTTGATTTGAAATCTATTGATTTGAAAGGTACTCAATTTGGAAAGAGATTTTATTTAATCGAAATCTATATAAGTATGATTTGATCTACTATTGATTTGGAAAGTATTCGATTTGAGAAAGGAATCCTATATATATGGACTTTATATAAGTACAATATTTGAAAGTGATTTGAAAAGGTACTATATGATATATATTTTCGAAGTAAAGATATGGAAAGTGCCTTCTGCTTGATATCCGCTTTGTGGCCACATCGTGGATTCATTCTATCGATATTATTCTCTCTGATTTTCGGTTTTCCGGATGTAATACTCGAGTGTTTCCCACCGTGGCGTAACCCATGGTTTTTTCTCTCTCGTGAATACACAGCGCAATTGCCTGGCTGAGTCTTGCCTAGGGGTACGGATTGTTTCCTGGGGGATCCAGGCGTAACCATTGTGTATCCTGCAATCTGTGTAGGTCGCGAATAGTAGCGCAAGTGCCTGGCTGAGTCTTGCCTAGGGGTACGGATTGTTTCCTGGGGGATCCAGGCGTAACCATTGTGTATCCTACACTCTACTAGTCATCATGGCGTAACTCGCAGGGCTGAGAAAGCTTACGGATATGGATTGTTTCCTGGGGGACCCAGGCGTAACCATTGTGTATCTGCGAACCATGATCGGACAAAGGTTTTGGTTTGGTTGTTTTGTTTGGATTGTACTTTCCATATCTGTTTTTAAAGCTTTTTTCAAGTATTTTCACTGGTTGTTGAAACAGGTCTACTAAGTACTTGAAGAATTCTAGCTTTGCGCCTGATCAACGCATGGCCAGAGTCTGCAAGAACGAGGATAAACTTGTTGAAACATCGAGTTATAAAAATATTTTTGAAAGAAAAGATTTATTTCGATATAAAAGGTATTTATTATAAAAGTATTTCCAACAAAGAAATTTTGTGTTAATATTTGAAATTGAAACTCTCATGGTTTGAAATGTACGATTCTTGCCCGATTCTATTCTTTTGAATCTACCTTATCTGCCCTGCTTTATTTATTCAACTATATTCTCTTTTCCGAATCTATCTTCTTTCCTTCTTTCCTTCTTTTGAATATATCCTTTAAAACATTGTTTATTTATATTCTACCTGGTTTAATAAGAGAGAAAAATTAGTGTTTTATAAATAATTGATCTCATAATTAATTGAATGGATTTGATAAAATGAGTAATCTATTAAATATTAATCAATTTAAATAATAACAAAAGAAAAAGTATATGGTTTTAAATAAATTTTTTAATTTGTTTTTCAAAGTCTAAATTTTTCATCTGGTTGTTTCTATTCTCCTACTTTATTCCTTTTCGGGGACGAAAAGTTTTGAGTGGGGGAGAGTGTAACGACCCATAAAATTTTAGCAATTTTTAATTGGTATTTAACGTATTGAATTGGATTTTGAGAAATTATTAATAATAAAATTTTGAAAAAAAAAAGAAAATATGTTATGTATATTAATGATTTGTAGTACGAGCTGTGTACATATATTTTAAAGTTTGGTTGTGGTTATACCTATAAGATCTAGTACAAAAACTTTATAAACTATTATTTATACTATAATATAAGTTAAGTTTGATGTAAATTTGGTAGCATAGTTCATTTCTATTGGGTATAAATATCAATAGCGTGGGTAATAAATTTACGGTCTCCTTTTGCTTTTCAGCAAGGTGTGTAAATTTTAAGTATGTTGAGTACGTTCCATATATAGTTATTTTGGAAAACCACTGTATATGTATGATGGTCTATTTGAAGTGTATATATAGTAAAGCGTATTTATACCAAGTTTTATTTAATTTATATGTGTTATAATAGCTATATATATATATATATATATATGTTAGTCTTGATACTAGTATATAGTTTTACTGAAGTTTGATTTCTAGTCATGTTAAATATATATATATATATATATATATATATATATTTGATTTTGGGTTTTTGTGTCACCATTTCCAGTTTATTTTAGTGCATATTTAGTATATCTATACATATGTCGTCAGCTATAAATACGATAGTTAAGGGTTTCATATATCATATGAACCAAAGAAGAAGAGAAGTATATACTATATTTAACTACATATATGAAGTATATGTTTTAAGGGTTGATTTAAGGTCTGCATTAAAAAAAGTAGTTGTGATTACCATTATTTCAGATTGTACCTTCTATATTCCTGACTGACTTTCAGCGTTCATTCATTCATTTTTAATTGTGGGTTTTTCTTTTCTCTCTCTTTTCTTATAAATAATTGTACGCATTCATCTCTTTCCCTTTCTTATATTTTGTCCCTTCATCATCTTTTAGCCGTTAATTTTGTTTCGAAAATCAAGAAAATTTGTATACGTTTTATTCTTTTTGAACGTTTAATAATAAAGATAAATCTGCATAGTATAATCAGATATGAATTGAGATCTAGGAAATAAATAAATATAAAAACGTATAACATGCCACTAATAATAAATTGCTTTAATAGCTTCTCAATTAGCGTACAGCTGTTTCCATCCCATGCCATGTCAAAAGTTTGAAACGTAATAAATGCTATATGATTATTTCGCATTTATTTTTTTTTCCTTTATTATTTCCTGTACGTTTTCATTCCAATCTAAATTATAACTTTTTGATTTCCATGCCTTTTCGGATCTCAAACGCGCAGCCCAAGGAATATTTCTTTAATAATTTTCCTAAAAATCAGCTTTTGGCCGTTTTATTGCATTGATTTCAAATTGTGCCCGTTTGTTTTTCTCATTCCTCTCATACGTTACCACCTTTATTTATGCTCGGGACACAGCTCATTTTTTTTTCCTTCGTTCCCTTTCTTTTATTTGCTTCCTTCGTTTCCATCGGTTCAATTATATAGATTTTTATATTCGTTGCACGTTTACATTCATTTATTTTGAACAGTCCTTTCCTTTGTTATTCCCCTAATTTTGTGCGTTACTTTACCATAACCAATGCTCCGTATTTATTCGCTTTAATCTTTTCAGCTGAATTTGACCATTACTATTCAAATCAATTCATATTTATTGTATACGTTTCGTATGCAACGGTTCTTTTCTTTATTTATTTTGCCTTTATAACCTTGTTTGACTTCGTTTCTTTCATATTGCAAACTGCTGTCACTTCCAATCTCATTCCTCATTTTAAGTTTTCTTCCTCCTCCTTCTTCCATTTTTCTTTCTACAGATCCACCTATTTTCTCCCTTCTTTTACCGTGCTTCCA
This sequence comes from Allium cepa, assembly GCA_030765085.1. Taxonomy (NCBI): domain Eukaryota; kingdom Viridiplantae; phylum Streptophyta; class Magnoliopsida; order Asparagales; family Amaryllidaceae; genus Allium; species Allium cepa. The sequence goes on along the minus strand of CM060944.1, from coordinate 495,451,827 downwards.
CCTCCCATCGCTTCGTCACCCACCACATCCAACTCATCCCTCTCCCTCCGCGTTTTTCTCTCCTCCTCTCATGCACATATCTCTCTACACGTGTTGTCATCGCCTGCATGCTCAGCCATCCTCAGAGCCTTCACCATCAACAATCATGCCACACGTTATCTTTGAGTAATAGGTTAGCATATATTTATAATATATATGTGTTATTGTATATTTTCTATAAGTCTGTATTTGGAATATGTGATCTGTCCTACATGATTTTAAATTCATGTTAGTTATGTATCATATGGTATTATATATATGAGTTCATAACAGTATTCTTTTTTTTTTCTTTTTTTTTTTTCGTTCATAGTGTGTATGATATTATACTATGTATAGAGATTTGATAACTTGATTGTTTTATACTTTATGTGTCACGTTGGTATTCAATTTTAAAAGTTTGAAGGTTATATATTAGTTAATATATAGTTTAATATATGTCAGTAATGTATATCTATGCAGTAATATTGTATGTATTATAGCAAAGTAAGTTTTTTTTTTTTGATTTAAGATATCATATATACATCTTATAAATATAGTATGGTTCCAAGTATGAAATGTTTGCAGTTTTCAGATTCTATATAATATAAAATTTTGTTCGCATGTTATAAAATTTGATAAGTGTATATATAAATATTATATAAAAAGTTAGTACATATATAAAACGTAAAGCATACTCATCTTATCAGTCGATTGTATATGTATTTAAATATATGATATGTTTAAAGCTATGTATTTTGTGAATAACTGGTTATACGTATATATATACACATTTGATTTAAAGTTATAAAGGTATGCATATTGTGAATTAGACTATATTAATGGTTAGCTTACAAATATTTATATAGTTTTATAGGGAAGTACGAGCTATGTGGGTTATATTTTTAGCAAGCGTATTGTTACCACTTTAAAATGGGTGAAGTTTTACAATTTACGGTCTATTTGTGTAAGTGTGTAATGTATGTTTAATTTAATAAAGTTATGATAGTTTTGTATAAAATGTTTAACTATTTATATATCTGATATAATGATAGTTTCATATCTGATATAGCTTATATATTATAAAGTTACAGGATACGCTAGTTTTATACGCTAGTTAATATATATATTTAATAATTGACTAAAATGTTTTCAGTGTGAGTTTACTTTTTTTTTTAGTGTTGGATTTTATACGGCATAGTATGTATACTTGTTCACAGTCTATATAAGTATATGAGTGCATGTGTCATTATAAGTATTTTGTTGTTTATAAATCTCGAGACATATATATGCGTTTAGGTGTTTGTTTCAGACTTACGTAATATATATATATAACCGAATATAGGCTATGCATTTGGAATTTCTATATATACATTTTTATTATGAACATATATAGGTTGCTTTCATGGGTTTTTTTTTTAAGTAATATATATTACAATAAGTGGTTATATTGTTTTTATAATAATTATTGACTATAAAATATAATACAATGGTTTTTTTTTTTTGGACGAATTATGTTTAAATTACATATAGGTATATATAGATTTTAAATATACATTTTTAATTTGAAAATTGGTTTTGGGAGAATTAATATCATAATAATTTATATTTTTTTCTGTAATATCAAAATTGATTCGATTCATTCTCATCGATTTCCCATTATCAGCCTTGTCCGTCGTGCCTATTTTCTGCATCAAATCTTGTCCATCCAGCGTTGCTTTGGATTTCGTAGCTTATTTCATCATCATATATCTCTAGCCTCGAAAGGTGAGCAATCACTCACGATTAACGTTCTTTTATTTATTAAATTTAATTTCAATTGAAATGACAATTGAAATATGCTGCTGTTAGATTTAAATTGTTATATATGCTTTTATCGGTAACTGTTCACTTATGGGATATGATACCATATCTTATTGTTTATATTTATTTTGATGATATATGCTTGTTGTTATTATTATTTTCATATCTGTTATCACTCTGCAAGTTCCCTATTAGTATAGAAATCACTATGGGTTGAAAAGATACATACCCGAACGGACTTTAGAATAGGATAATTTCGTTACGGGTTGAAATGATAGACCCAAGCGATTTTTGATTTAATTTAAAATTTTGGATTTCGGGTTGAAATGATATCCACCCGAATATATTTAGTGTACGGATTGAAATGATAAATATCCGTAGCACTTGACTATATGGTAGGAAATATATATACAGACACCGTTGGTCCATATAAATATTTTGAAATTATTTCTATAATTTTGGAAAGAAATATACGGTTTAATAAATTTTGATTCTTAAGATATTATATAAATGGAAATTTTATATATAGATTTAGTCGTAATATTTGATTTAAATTAGATTGATTTAATACATATAATATAGTTGAGTATCTATGGAAATCTATATTTCAAATAGATCTTTCTCGTAATAAATTGAAAAAATAGGATTGGGAGGTACATTTGGGTTTATTAAAAATCGTATTTAAATAAGGATTTATTTAATTAAATCGACTTGAATTGAACTTGTAAATATTAAAGCTTTGAGCTATATTGGAATTTAAATGGCGATTTCGAGATTTAGATCTGTATTTGAAATAAATATAGTTGAATTTGTTATTTAGAAACTAAACTGAATTAAAATATAAATTTAGGTTGAACTAAATTTGAATTTATTATTTAGAAGCTAAATTGAATAAAAATTAGTTTGAAACGTTGAATACTTAAAGTTTGAAATATATTGGAATATAAAGGGGGTATTTTGTGATTTCAAATTTGAATTTGAGATTGATAAATTGGGATTTGAATTTAATTTGAATGGGAAGGTTGGGTTAATGTTGAAACGATTTGTTAAGTTGAGGGAATTGAAAATACTTTACTGTATAAATTATTTAATATATATAAACACTATTTGGGAAATATAGAGATATTTGGAGTGAAAATGATGTTTTGGTTTTGAAGTATAAATTAAGATGAAAGAACCACGGTGTTATAGTGTATATTTCTACCCTGTAGATAGTTCCATGGACCCTTAGAGGATGGTTATTCCAAACATTCTTTGAGTTAATTATATTTCAGTTGATATTTCACTTGAGTTGGATTTATAGATATAAGAATGTTAATCCTGACTCGAGTGTTTTGTGTTTTGCTTTACGCTCGGGTCAGACTGAGTGATACAGCATTTGAGACTCACCTTCGAAGTTGGAGCCTTGCTTGAAGATCCAGCTATCTATCCTTTCAGTCATCCTGTTGATTGGTTCAGAGAAGCCATCTGTTGCATTGGAGACTTCATGGCATTTGAACTATTCGGTTGTATTTTATTTCTAACTTTAATGTATATAGTAGCTTCATGAACTACTATTTTTATCTATTCCGCTGCATTGTATTACTCTGTGTAAGTGATCTATGATTGATTTATTTACTGTATATTTTAAGTTTTGCCAAATTTTTATTAACAATTCGGTATTTTGAATTATTCAAGTCGGACATGTACGGTTTTATTGTCGATTTGAATGGTCCAAAATAGCGGGCTGTTACAGCCATCCTATATGTTGTTCCTCCTCCTTCTTATCTTAAACCATGACTGTCACTTCCTAATTATCGAACAAATCGACATCATGATTAAAAAAAGAAAAACGAAAATGGCGAACAAAGTCGCGATGGAAGGCAGGCGGTCGTGATGGGATAGGTGGGGCGGCATGCGCTCGAGCGACTACAATTTAGGGTCTAGGCGTGGCGGTCAGTAGGGTGGTGGAGGGAAAGGTCGAGGCTTCGACTAAATGTGATGCGTAGTCGGAGAGGTCACTACGACGGTGGCGATCTTCAATGGCTCGCTACAATTGTACGGTAGAGTGGAGGGGAATTCGTGACTTTCTAAAAAAGTTAGGGCGATTGGCGGCAATTTTAGCATCGACTTAGGCAGTAGGAGGTAGAGGAAGGTTGTGGTGATCCTCTCTAGTGATGTGGTGGGCTGGTGTGATACGTGGCCGTGCTTGGAAGCATTAGAAGTTTTGGGCTTGGTTGGGATCGTGGTTTGCTTGGAAGGAGAAGATGCGGTGCTTAGTTATTTTTAAAATTAGGTTAATTAACGGTGATTAAAAATATCTAATTTATGTAACTAAAACAATTATTTATTTTAATTCATCTATCTTCTAAATACTGTAACATGTTAATATGAGGTCCAAAACAAATGAAAAGGGTTGTGTTGCACTTGTATCTATGAAGGATGCACATAGGAATTTATAATAACCCGTCATTTCGAACCATTCAAATCAACAATCATCCACATGCCAGACATGAATTGCTCAAAACAAAAGATTGTGAACTTATTGGCAAAACTTAGCATATACAGTAAATAAATCAATCACAGAATCACAGACACAGAGTAATATAACAAGAAGCAACGAAATAGAATAATAGTTCATAAAGCTACTACAACATCAGAGTATGAAACAAATACAATAGAAAATCGCAAGTATATAGAAGTCACTAATACAAAAGCAACTGACAAGTCTGAACATAAAAAACTGGAAATAACTGAATAACTGAAGCTGAATAGATAAAGATAGATCCCAAGCAAAGCTCTAAAGGTGTGCCTCAAATGTTGTAACACTCAGGCTGACCTGAGTATAAAGCAAAACACAAAACACTTGAGTCTGGATTAATATTCTTGTGCAACTAAATCAAATCATATTGAGGCATATAGGGTGGCTGTATGCAAGTGAATAATTGAAATTTATACACTATTATGGATCCAATGCAAGTGAATAATTGAAATTTATACACTATTACGGATCCAATGCAACTGAATAATTGAAATTTATACACTATCAACGTTAAAATAGCAATCCGGGGCATAGTCTCGGATTTCGATGAAACTAGTTTCATTGGATCCATAAGAGTGTATTATTATTGGATTTCAAATTTCATAGCGTTTGGAGTTACTATTTGGTCGTACGGTATAGAAACGTGTTGAAATTTGTATCGAAAATTTAATAGTATAATTGGGTTCAAAAAGCTATCTTCTCCATACATTCGAAATAGGCCTCGAAACTAGTTCCTTTGGGTTCGGAATAAGGGTATAACATTAGGAATGTCAGGCGACATGCTTCAATACGAGTTCGGGATTTTAAGTTACTATAACGAGATATTTTGGAATTTAATAACATTAGAAAATTTTCAAAGTCAACATCTCAGCCGTCCTACCCTGAACATTCAGCCATCCTATATGCTATTTATCCTCCTCATTCTTATTTTAAACCGCGACTTTCTCTTCCTAATTGTCGAACAAATCGACATCACGATTAAAAAAGAAAAAGAAAATGGCGATCGAAGTCGCGATAGAAGGCAGGCGATCGCGATAGGAGATGTGCAGCGGTGTGGGCTCCAGCGATTGCGAGTTAGGGTCTGGGCATGGTGGTCAGCAGATCGGAGGAGGGTAAGGTCGATGTTTCTACTAGATGTGGTGGGTGGTCGGAGGGGCCACTATGGTAGCGACAATCTTCAATGGGTCGCGACAATTGTACAGTAGAGTGGAGGGAGAAGTCGTTACTTTCTGCAGAAGCTAGGGTGATTTGCAGCAATTTTAGCATCGACATAGGCAGTAGAAGGTAGAGGAAGCTTGTGACGATCCTCTCTGGTGATGCGGTAGGCTGATGTGGAATGTGGCGGTGCTGGGAAGCATTCGAAGTTGTAGGCTTAGTTGGGGTCGTGGTTTGCTTGGAGGGAGAAGACACCGTGCTCAGTTATTTTTAAAACAAGGTTAATTAACGGTGATTAAAAATAACTAATTTATGTAATTAAAATAATTACTCATTTTAATTCGTGTATCTTCTAAATTATGTAATATGTTTATATGAGGTCCGAAACATACGAAACGATTTGCATTACACTCGTATATATGAATGCTACACGAAGGAATTTAATTGACTGAAATTGGAGCTTCTAGAATTTGTAGCTAAATTCAACACCGTCAAAACCAAAACGCGAAAGCGACAACCGGAATCAATGTGAGTAAATCTCACTCGTTTGGATTATTGGCTTTAGTATAAAATGTTAAAAATTACTTACTAGTTGATTGGATGGATTGATAATAATTTATCGGTTCGATGTTATATTATATATATTAGTGTGTATATTAGTAGTTGGGTATATTCCCAGCGATTAGAGCGGATGAGACACTATGCTCCCGCATAATAACAGATAACCCTGCATTACATTATATCCCACCTCGAAGCGAGATTGGTATTTTATGTTATATAACATCTATGGATGCAGGGAAATAGGTTGGAGGGATCCAACTGGATTCCTTAAATATATTAATTGTTTTTCATATATAACGATATGTGACATGATTGAATAATCATTAATGGATTGTTATGTGATTTGATTTATTGGATGCTATAGTAGCACTAGCCCTAATTTTGGTATTACAAATACCATAAATAGTATTTTTGATTTTAAAAATGGAATTCAAGAGTGATTTTGGAAATGGAAATATTTATATTAAATTTTGGAATTATTTAAAGTGAATTGAGTAGGATAAAATAAATGAGTGGATTTGGATATTTATGTAGCTATTTCATAAAATAATTTCAAATAGAGAATTTTGAGTTGAGAATTTTTAAACAATGAAATTTAAATAAGATTCTCAAAATACGAAATGGAAGTCGAAATTGAAACTTGAATGATTTTGGAATATAGTTTGGATTATTTAAGAAAAAAATTTATAAGTGGAATTTTAATTAGAAATCGATTCATAGATAGATTTTTGTAATTAAATCGTTGTAAACTAGAAATGAGACTACGTTATAAACAATGTTTATAAATAAAGTGAAATGATTATCATTTGGGGATATAAATTCACGGTGAGAATTTTTAATGAGATAGGGTAATTGGTTTTAAAAGAAATGTTAGATTCTGTTTTTGGAATGTGAAAAAGGTTATGAAATTGGGAAGGTGGTCGATGTGTTGTGAATCCAGAGAGATTATAAATTAAAATTGGTTATACTGAAATTTTTAACATATATTTTTATCGAGAAGTTAAGTTTGTTTTAAAAAGAGAATTTTAATTATTAAACTATGTAATTTAAAACTGTTTTAGCATTGAAATATTTCAGAAAGTTAGTTATTTAAATATTTAAATTTGTTGACATGAATTCTAAGTTATAAACAAGTTTTGTAAATCGATTAGCAATTTTATAAATGAATTAGAATTAGTAATTGATGTGTATTTTAAAAGTGCTTTGATATTTTAAATAATTATTTAAGCATGTCTTTGAAATTATTGTTATATAAATATATATAGTTTAAAAGTAAGTGATTGCAATTTATTTATAATGCTCTTGAGATTTGTAAAAGGGATTCTATTTAATGGATGTGATTTATAAGAGAAAATCTTATAACGGAATTTTGGAAACTTGAGAAAATTTCCAAATTTTTAGATACGGGAACTTCGAAAATGAATCTGAATTCATAAAAGAAGTTATAAATTGTCAATAGGGATTTTAAATAAGTATAATCAATTTTGGAAATTGTAAAAGGAATTTATTTATAATTTCGGAAATTTAGGAGATGAGTTATGAAATATTTCCTATGTGTTGGTATTAGAAATGATTTTGGAAAATAGACTTATAATACTTTCCTATGTGTTGAAATGAAAGGTTTTGGAAATATTTTAGCGATGAATGGATTTATATAGAGATATTTTTCTAAGTAATGGATTGTAAAGTGAATTTGGAAATATTCCACTAAGCGTTGAAGTAAGATATGATTTGAAATATCCTGTTATGGATATAAGTATTTAAAATTGTTTTCAATTATTTAATATACTAGAAGAGATTTGAATATATATCTTCGTAAAATATTTTTGAAAGATTTATAATATGGCCTAGTGACTGCTTATGTGTGTAATTTGACAGCTAAATAACTGATTATCAAACCTGGCTAATTTTCGTTAATTGTTTCGAAGAGTCCGAGATCAGATTTAATTATCCAAAAACCACTTCGATCCAATTTAAGCGTTACAAATTATGATATCTCGAAGATAATAGAGATGGTGATCTTGAAAGGGATTCGGTTTATTCAGACCCAGAAGAACTTGTATGGATGAATGTTATCATTGTATTGTTGCTTAGAAGGCAGTGTTAGCATTCCAAGTGGGATTGCTATTCAAAAAATTAAACATTGCCTCAAGCCTCATCAACTAGATTGACTAAAACGTGGAAGATACAGCAGGTCTAAGTGGGTCGCACCCAAGTAGGTTATGTTATCACTTTTCTAGATACCCTCGGATGTATTATATTATGGATATGGTTGTGCATGAAAAGAGAGCGCTCGATAGGGTAGGAGTAACCGGGACGATAACATATTCGGTACTATCTAGTAAAGGGTAGGCCAGTCCTACGTTGGTAGGGATCGTTTGGTAAGATCTCGGTATAATTTTCTAAAGATGTATTGTGACGGGCGATACCCCAGTAGCCCTGTCACTGTATGAAATCCAATATCCGCCATGAACCTGTATGGTTTTAGATATGCCCATCTATGCTGAAATGTAAGATGCAAGCATTTCAGTTATTTTATAGTTTACTTTCTATAAACACTATTATAACATCGGATGATTTTGATATAAAATGTATTGGTTATCATAAGGTAAAAACCCATTGTGTTTATGTGTGGCATGGTCTTACGAGATACCTTTGTTTTCAAAGGATTTGATAACAGTAATATTTCAAATTGAGTGTGCTTTCTCACATTGGTTTTCCAGACTGGCTTGAGTGTTATTTTATTATAATGCTCGGGTTAGATCGAGTATTAAAGATTCAGGTTGGGATGCTATGGAGCATAGGAGACGAGCTGGAGGAGTCTCAGGTGTATTTCACATACTTTATTATATTCCACTCCATGAGTCATGCTCCTCGATTATATCCTTTAGATGCCTATAGCTATTAGTATCATGTCCATTCAGGTCATGAAAGAGACAATGCCTTCCTGATGCCCTCTCGCGTTCCAAGGGTTCCCTCCTTGCCAGCCTTCGATAAGGAAGGCAATCTCGAGTTTCCATGTACATCCATTTCAATGTCTCATTCAGTCCTGTGTAAGTGGAGAATTTTGGTTCTCTCCACCGTTTCCTTGCCTTTCCAAAGTCGTTATCCGACTTCCTCTTTCCTTTATCCTTATCCTTACCCGAGCTTTCACCAGATGGTTCTACACGTTTACTTCCTTTGACTTAACATCCAAGTTTGCCTCCTCTTGCCGAAGAAATCACTCTGCCCTATGAAAGAATTCCCCGAGATCCATTGGTGGATCCTGTATCAACGATATCTTGATATTTGAATTGTTCCTGACTCCTAACACTGCCTCCATTAAAACCATTGATGGATCCGGCCAATCCACTGAAGCAACCACTGCAAGTTTAGAAAGTCCTAAGAGACTCTCCCATTCTCTGCTTTACCGACATCAGTGTCATCATATTTTTTGGCCTCTTGATATGAACCCGAAACTGCTTCAAAAATCTATCCAATAATTCTATCCATGTCCTAATAGATCTATTTTCCAACTGCCTGAACCACGTAGCAGCTATATTTGTTAAGTATAGGGAGTAACATTGGGCCATAACCTCCTCCAACGGCCCCAGCACTTCCATGTGTCTTGTATACTTCATCAAATGATCAACATGATCCGTCCTACCATTGTACACTTCCAAAGAAGGCAGCTTGAACTCTGATGGATTCCTAGCCATCTTGATGTTATGGGTGAATGGACTCCTATTTACTCCTTGCAGATCTCTGTTTGTCAAACCTCCATGCATTGTTTGCCTGATAATTTCAGCCAATCCAGGGTTGTCCACTAAGGTTTGCCTTCCGTCTTCATTTCCTAACTGCCCCCTAAGTCCTTAAGGGAATTCTGGTACGTACCCATTATCACGCATTCTTGTATTCCTACAGGCACCATGCTGTGTAGCGTCACCTAGTATTCCTCCATTACTTGGTCCAGCATGACATGGCGGTGTGCCCTCGAGTCTAGGTCCATCCAAATTGATAGTTGTTTGCTGATTGGATGCTGTCCCCTGCTCAGCTGTCTATTTGGTAACCTACTGAGTCACTCTGATCCACCTACATGGATCTGTGCTCCAGCAGCTCTTGCTGCTTCGGCCTACCCAAACTAACTAAGAAGGTTCTGCATCATATCGTCCTTCCTTTTTAACAACTTATCCTGCATAGAATCCATCATAGTCTGCATCTCATCCCTTGTGATGTAGATGCATGTCTGATCTGCTCCAGCTCCAGAGGAAGCCTCTAGACTTCCCTCTTGATGGCTCCTTTCTGGTAAAGTCCTTCTAGCCAATTTCCTAACCATAGCTTCAGATCCAATCATTTGGCTTTCCAAATCTAAACTTCAAATCCGATATAGCGCGTGTTAGACTTCTCAGTGAAAGTACCAAAGTGTTTGCGTCAAAATTGATCACATACCCTAGAAATAGTGAAAGCACCAGTGTTTACACATAAATCCTCAATATCAAAAAACAGATCTAAGATCCAGATAATGTAGAGAGCAAAAATGAAGAAATAATAAAACTAAAATGGAAGAAAGTGAGAAAAGACATGAGATTTATAGTAGTTCGGCTATCTCTGGCCTACGCCCACTTTAAATTGTTCCTTCTATTCATTTTGCACTAATTACAATTACAATCCTTTGAAGTCAATCACCAAAATGATAGAGTTTCGTCTAGAAAAGAAGAAGATCCCTTTTTAGTTGCTATGGAGTTGCTATTTCTAGGAGTAGATTTGAAATTATCTGCCCCGAACTCGGAACACCTCATCTTACTCGTGGATAGGCCCACCAGATCGATCAGGGATCATTTGGGATCGATCCCGATCGATCCAAGTATAATTTGGATCGATCCAAAGATGGCCCAATGAAGCTGAGATTGATCATGGTTGCTCCTAAGTAAATAGTGAAGCTCTTGTGAAAATTTCATAGCATTTGGATCTATGGTTTAAGGGTTATGATTGATCCAAGTTTGTATTTGCAAGTAGGTTGAAGGCTTCGTATCCATGGATTTCGTGTCCATCGGCTTGTGTCCAACATCCCTCTTTCATATCGATCCATGTCACGTTCGTATCGATCCCTAGCTTGCCTACTACCTTCTTTGTATTGATGCCTGAGTGTGTCCCTTGTATCGATCAACAAGCGATTGATACGAAATCTTTTTCCCTATAACCACAGCCTCATATCCATCCTTTGCTCCTTCCTTCGTATCGATCCAGCCTTGACCGATACAAAAAGCTCTAACGTGCTCTGCTGCATTCATCCAATCAGTACATATGTATCGATACAAAACCCACAGCCCAAGTTCAACCTGATCGATATGGAAGCATCGATCCAAAGTAAATAGCCAAGTCCATTTTTATTGATGCGAACTATATCAATACAAAAGTATCAATATGAAACCACTCCCTTCCAATATTGATCCATCCATATTTTGAGCATACGAACTCCGTATGACCTGAAATTTGAAGTGTAGCCTCTCCAAGCCTTATTTATCATTTCCTATCGATCCCACCCTGATTGGAGCTCGGTCCAATTTTGATGGCATCGATCATAGCCTTATTCCCAATTGATTTCCAACCCTGATATCCATCCTTTTTAGCTAATTTATTGATATCTCGGCCTTGTTCAAAAGACAAGGTAACAACATGTGTGGTTTATTGTCTATTTAAACCGTGAAAAAAGGTGGGTCATTGCATAAAAAACCTGGGTATTTGGATCTTGAATTTACTTAAGGGACATAAATTCAAACGAAAAAGTTTGAAGCAGATAGCGGTATATACTCTCAGGATGTAGTAGGGCATTATACATATTAAACTTAAGTTTAGTTTTTATCAAATCTTTTCATAAAAAAACAAAAAGGAAATTGGTATTAGAGAGAAGCAATAAGGAAAAGTATGTAAGTTGAATGTAGACCATTCCTCTTTTCATATAATTTTGATCTAAGATTCAAGTATGTGACTTTAAGGTGTCTCACATTGTTTCAAATAAGGATCTATAACTCAATTCTTTACGACAAATACTTGGTAAGGGTTATTGATATGGAACCAAATATTTCTGCCATAGTATGTTGTTATTATAAAAAAAACGGACGTTTCTGAGTAAGAAGCCTGATTAGAGTCCGCAATAGAGAATCGGGTGAGCAATGTAGTTCGAAAGTGAAGGTATGTATTCGAGTAGAGATCGAAATAAATTTTGCATAGGGATGATCTATAAACGTCATACAGACTTATAATTAATATTGGATATTCATGTGGTGAAATTTTGGGTCAAAATTCTTTTAAGAGGGAGAATGTAACGACCTAGAATTTTATCACTTTGATTTGAGGATATTTATTTTATTTTAAATATCCAATTAATGAACTTAATAATTAAAATACGTTCTTTTAATTTATAACTAAGGACGAAAAATTATTTTTTGAATTTTGTTTAAAAAATAATTACTTCAAGGAAAAATAAAAAATGTGATTGGAAATCATTTTTTGAATTTTTAATTTTTCATCATCTAAAAGTTGTCGAAAAGGTTGTAAACATGTTAACAAATGACAAGCACCATTGTCCAAGTAGTTAAGTGTTTCAGCTTTGGTGCGAGAGGTCACACGTTCGAAACTTGCGTAGCGTGATTGAAACATTTATTGACATGTGATAAGTTGTCCTAGTGACATGTTGTATATAAAGTGCCATTTAAAAAAAACATATTAATAAACATATACACATACATATTTATAATAACATAAGTGCGGTTATAATATAATATGGTAAAAATGTGTTTATTTGAAGAGAGATGTGACATTTTTCAATTTAATAAAAATTGAAATAAAAAGAGTATGTAATGTCACATTATCATACACCATCATAAATACAAGGAAGTGAAATGTATGTTGGACAATGAGGGGTTCATGGACATGCATGTGGAAGAGAGGGGAGGGGTGGATGGAGTTGATGTGGCGAGTTCTAAATGGAGGGTATCTACTTAAGGGCTTTTAGATAATTTGCTCATTTTATTTTCCATAAAACTAACTTCAAATCTTTCTCTCTCACTTCACATTCATTTCTTCCTTTTCAAAAAGTTTATCTTCCTCCTAAGTTTTAAAGGTTCACTAACAATAGTTAATTTTTTTATAAAATCTTAAAAATCCTTCATTTTCGCTCTTTTAATTTATAAAAACTTATAAAATACTCTCCTTTCTCCTCTTACACCTTCTCTCAACCAAAGCTAGCGCAAAAACACCACCTACAACCAAGTCTGAGCCCTTTAATTTCCTAGCCCGAGCCAAATTTCCCCTTCCCATGCCCAAAATCATGTTTTTGTACGGTAGAATTCAAGATCAAGAGCCGATCCAAGTTTGAGTTGTCATTTAGTATGTTTCCTTTAACTTTAGGTGAGTAAAACTCACTTATTTTAGGGAAAGTTTTGACCTTTAATTATGTTGTACTATTGTTGTATAATATTGGTTGTTGGATGGATTATAGTTATGATTTACTTTGGTATATATGTGTTTGTATGAGATGTTGAATTTAGTCTTCTAAATGAAGTCTAATGTTGAGATTAGTTAGAAAGTTATGATCTTTCTTGTGATTTTGTTGTTATGACATATAAATATATGATTTTGTTCATGTACATGTTGTATATGCTAAAGGAAGTTAACATTTGTAATTGTATAAGCGACTTAGAGGTCCCTTGGTTTTAAAATCATGTTTACTTTTATAATTGACCAGAAAATTACAAAATTTCAAATTTTATTTCTAGTTTGCAAAATTCATACTATGTTTTATAAAGTAAATCAAAAGTAAAAGGTTTTATGAGTGTTAGACTAGTAAAATTAGTTTAAAAAGTTATGATATCCATAGCGATAGTCACTATGGATGCAGTTTGGAAAATCGAACATTTTTCTAAAACTAATGAGTTTTCATCTTAAATATTTTTGAAAAGTATTTTCAGAACATATTATAGGTGTAGAAAAGTAATTATTACTTATTAATTAAGTATGAGTTATCATGGTTATTTAATTGAATAATTTAGTAATGATAATTAGTACTTAATCACTAGTTAAGTGAAAGTAATTAGTACTTGATTATTAATTAGTAAGGCAATTATAATTAGTTAATTAAGTAAAGGTTTGTAATTGTTAACTAAGATTTAATTATTTTAATAATTAAAATTTAAGTAAGTTTTAATTAATATTAATTATTAATTAAGAAAGGTTTAGTTATTTCTTAATTTCTATTAAGTTAAGATTTAATTATTTAATTATTCTTAAAGAAAGGTTTTACTCTTATATTTTTAAGGATTGTTTTTGTTTAAAAAGCATCATTCTTTTATAAGTGAGCGAGTTTAAAAAAGGGATTCTCTTTGCCTATGTCAATAAGTAGCCAAACGAAAATGAATACTTTATGAGTTTATAGATGACATCTGTTTAGCAGAATAAATCTTTGTTCTGCTATAACTTAATTGAATAGATTATTTTTTATATTTGTTTAGCAGAAGAAAACACTGTTCTGCTATAATTTAATTGGATAAAATAATGTTGTCATCTATTTAGCAGAATAAATCCCTATTCTCCTATAATTAAATTAAGTAAATTATTTGGGCATCCATTTTACAGAATAAATCCCTGTTCTGCTATTATATTAATTTGGAAATTGAATTGTATGTCAGCAGATCAATATTAGATAACCGACGGATTAGTTAGTGAATGCTAATTGATTTTAATTACATACATATTGCCTATGTAAATACTAGTTATATAACTTGAAAAGTCAAATTGCACTAAATAGTAACTTGATTTAGTACCATTGTGGTCGCTAAGCCCTTTTTCAAATTTGTAAAGTTATGGATTTAAATAAGTTCAATTGTATAACCGTTTGAGGTTAAGTATTTATAAAAGATGTTTTAAAGTAAGTTATTTAATTATTTAATAAAGCTATTCGAAGTTATTTAATTATATTATTAATGATGCTTTGAGTTATTTAAGTATATTATTAATGTTTTTTATTAATTAGTTTAATTTTGTTTTAAAGTTAATTAACTACTTATCCACGATGTTTAAAAGTAATTAATTAATTGAATAAAGATGTTTATAAATGATAAATTATTTTATAAAATAATTTTTCTTAGTAAAAAGGATTTATTTAAGGAATTCTAGAAATAATATTTTGAAAGGGAGGTTTTAAGAAATATTTGGTAAAGGAATTTTATAAGGAGTTTGTAAATCATTTTAAGAGATTTATAATAGAATTTTTATAAATTATTTGATACCTATAAAAGTATTTGTAAATATAAAATTGGCTTAAAGAAAGGGAATTTTATAAAGAAATGAGATTTTTTTTTTGACACTTAATCCTTCTTAATTACGGTAGTATGGAACATTCTTTCCTTATTTAATAATGAAGGACAGTCATTTGGTTTATAGTAAGAAATATTTTTAATAATATTATTCTAGCCTATTTAAATAAGATTTGGAAACGAGAAAAACTCCTCTAAGTGTTGTAATACATACTTATTCCATGGGATAAGTATATGAATGTTTTAAAGTATTGGAAAAAGTTTAAGCGGTTTGTGAATGTTATCATTGTGAAGGTATTTTGAATCAGATATTAGGAAAGAGGTTTAATAATTAAAAGATTTATTTATAGTGGGCATAGTGGAACCCGTATGGAATTAAATCTATGTTTGATTGTTTGCTTTTTGATAGTTATATAACCGACTATCAAAATCTTGCCTAAAATCTAACTTTGGAAATATCTAGGAGAAATAGGGGGTTATATGGCACAGTCGTCTTCAATGGTGTTGTACCGTGCATATAAATCTCATTTTTATCTTTTAGGACAAATGGTAAGAAAATCCGCCCACTTAAGCGGTTAGGGGTGATCCCTACTCTTATTTATTGTCTATATATTTTCAAAAGAACCAAGTGGATTTTACCAAAAACTATCTAATGTTAGTTCGAAGAGACCAGGATCAGATGAGTGTTAATTATCTGAAAACCACTTCGAACCAACTTAAGTGTAGGAATTGGAATAAGTCTTGAAGTTGATAGGATCAAAGATGGAACTTTCTGAAGTGTAGAGGCTACATGCTACTAATCCTATGGGTGATTCAAAAATGGATGCAGTAGAAATAGTGCCTTCGATTTTATTCATATCCTGAACAACTTGTATTGATGAATGCTAACACTGGATACCTAGAGGCCAGTGTTAGCATTCCATGTAGGATTGATGTACAAAAGGTAAAATGCAGCCTTGAGCCTCATCAAACGGGAATGACTAAAACATGGGATATGCTGCAACACTGTGTGGGACGCACCCATTTGGGAATTGTTATCACCATTCTAGATTATTATTTATTAATTTGGTTGCCCACAAGAGCTCTCGGGATAAGGTTGTAAAGCAATCGGTGATGAAATATTCCATACTATCCAGTAAGGAGTACGCTGGTCTTGCCATGGAAGGGTTGAATGGTTTTGACCTCGGTACATTTATCTAGAGGTCTACTGTGATGGGAGGTACCCCAATAGCCCTGTTATTGATGGAACCTATTTTCTAATAAGTGCCCTACGAATTTAGTTATAAACCTATTAGCTGGAATTTAATTAATGTAACAATTTAGGCTACGATTAATATTTATTTTATCCTGGACTTTATTGAAACACCCCTAATTTTAGTAACATTATTTAGGGGATTTAATTAGATAAATTAAATAGAATAATGTAAAGATTAGGGTGATAAGGGGATTGAGATTTGAAAACTAATTAAATGCCGTGTTTAACTAAATTAAATTCAAAAAATGAGTTTATGGAAACGGTTGTGTAAGTCAAGTAATAAGAGAATATGGTAAGGGCATTATGGGAATAACAGTCCACCGCATCCATTAACCCCTAAACCCTTATTCTCACTCTCATTTTTCCAGCAAGTTCGTAATTTTAAAACATAAACTGAAAAGCTCAAATCCAGTCATAACTTTAGTGTGGAAATCAAACAAAAGTTTAAAGAATTTAGCAAGAAAGATTAAGCAAGATCAAATATCAAGTCTTTTTTCCAAAGTAAGGTGAATAATAGTTCTTACTTCTCATTTTTTATGATTTAAGTTTCTGTCCAAGATCCGAATTGTTTTTGCAAAGTATATGCCATGTTTTGTTTGTTTAAATGGATATATATACATTTTGATGAATTCTGATGCTTCATATTGATTATATGATAAGTTTTGATTTGGGAAATCTATTAAATGACATCCTTATAACTTACGATTTTGATATAAGGTAAGAAATATTATTTTAGAGATGGGTTACAAGTTTCATAACTTTTTGAGAATTTGTGGATTTATTATGAATTATCTAGTAAGGAAAATAGTTAAATTGGGTTTAAATTATTTTCGGCTATTATATGATAGTTTCGGGTCTGAAACTTAAATATGTTAGAAAACATATAAAAATTGCTTTATGGGAATTTTTAGAGAATTTTCCTAAGTATATTATTGAAGATATAAAATTATTTAAGGTGTGTGACTTAAATGCTTTGTATGTTTATAAAAGAAGAAGGGGCAATTTGTAAATGTTTTTAATTTGTTAATTACTGAAAATCAGCAGCACTCTTAGAAAAGGCTTTGAAAACGAATTGGCAGCCAATTATATATTGATAAACAAGGCAAGTTAGTTGGAAAGAAATTGCTTTAAAAAGTTAAAGTTCATTTTTATAAAGGGTTTACTATTTCGCCACTTATAGCAGTCACTTTTTGACCCTATATTGCCGCCTCCAACCAGGTCGAAACTAATACACATGGTATCAATGGCTTAGTATGTAGTGGATTGGAGTTAAGCAAAAGGTATGGAGTCGAAACATGCTTTTGAAGGAGTTGAAGTAGCTTTTGTAAACTAAGAACTATTTTGGTTGTAAATTAGGCTTTCGAAGGAGATAGCTTTCGACTTTATCAAATACCCCTTTGTTTTGGAAAAAGGGATTTCAAAACAGGTTGTTGCCTTTGTTTTTAAAATAAAGCTTTCGAAGGGGTCAAAACCACTACTGCAACACTCAACTTTTCAAAGCAGTGCCTTCGAAAGGGTCCTTTCGCTCTAAACACCAAAGTTGTTTCTCCAATGCTTCCGAAAGGGTAGGTTTCGAAATCATCCACTTTTTTTTATTTAGGATTAATGCTTTCGAAAGAGATTCTTTCATCCTAGTTCTTTTAAGACCCTTTGATGTAATGAAAGTTAAATCCAAAGGTTTTGAAGTAAATGGTCTTAAATGGTTTTGAAACTACGTTCCACAAAGTTTTGCTTGAACCCAATAGTTTCAAAAGGTGCATTTTAAGTATGTTGTTTAATGCTTTCGAAAGGTATGTAATGAAGGTTATGATGGGGAGATACCCCAATGTTTTCGAAAGGTACTTAGAGTATTTGAATGGAAGATTTCCAATGCTTTTGAAAGGCAATCTTAAAGTGTTTTAAAAAGAGGATGTTTATGATTTTTAATATAGCTTTCGACGGGTTATCCTTAATGGTTTAGAAAGGTTTATTTTAAGGGTTTCGAAATGCATGTTTTGGCCTTTCGGCCAAGTGTTTTAAGGAAAAGTAGTTAACTTATTTTGAAATGGGTACTTTCAATGGATTCAAAAAGGGAATGTTTAAAGTTTTAAACAAAGGTTTCGAATGGTTTATCATGGCTTCATAGCCTAAGGCCTTTTAAATTGAAAAGGGTTTTAACTTACTTTGGAGGGATAGATAATCCCAACACATTTCATCAACATTGTTTTGTGTAAAGTGTATATATCATGGCTTAAGTGTTTTGAGTAAAGAAAATTATATGGATTCTTTGTTTTATAAAAGTATGGTTTCAGGTGTAAGTCATTTGTAAAGGATGTTTACAAGGAAATAAATTTGACAGGGTAGTTGACCCTAAGACAGGAAATATATGAAAGAGTAGTTAACCCTAAATTTATGACTCAGATATTAGAAGACCAGACATTATTGGTATAGGATCGTTCCCTATACTTTAGCTATTAGCCCCTACCTAAATTAAAGTCCAAAATTCTAGTGTGTAGGGCTTGTCACAGATGGGACTGAATTGGGATTACACATCAAAAGGAATATATAGGGAAAAGTTAGGTTATTGGTAAGCCCATAAAAAACCATTAAGTTCAGTTGATCCTAGAAAAAGAAGTTAAGGCCAGTTAGCCCAGAAATCAAGGGTAGTTAACCTAGAGTTGTGTCAAACAAAAGTTAGATTTAGGTTATGTCTGGAAGGCTCGAGTCAGCCAGTGGCCAATAGTTAGCCAGCTAGAACTATGGTATGGACTGATAGTCCATTGATTTCCTGACTTTTCTGCATATTTATATGCTTGCTATTGTTGTTCAGTCAGTTTGATGCAGGATTTTGATTGAAAAAGATATGTTTTAGAAAGGGATATTAGTGCGCGGAAACTCATTCCGCTAAGTGGCGTGGTCTCACTTAATTCAGAAAATCGAGACGTGATAATATTATTCACACCAGGCTTTATGTCTGACTCGAAGTTTATGTTTTCCCCTTAAACTCTCGGGTGCTTAGAATTAATTTGAGTAGATTGAGAGTTAGGGTTTTACAGGTTTAGTAGGTGGACGAATAAAGCTTCCGAAGACATGCAGGAGGCAAAATTAGCTATTTAGGAGTTGTTATTTTTATTTCCGCCGTGATGTATTAAGACCGTTTTGTCTATTAAGTACTCTAATCATCCAATGGGGCATCTTCATATGTCGCTCTTGGCGTAATTTATAATAATTATATTTGATCGAAACCTAGAAACATTGGGGATTATGCAATGGAATATGAAACATGGTTTTGCAATGTAATCATTAAAGTGGTAGTTTTTGAAATCTATGATTTTGTTTCATACTCATGTGCTTCTGATATTATAGATACCATTAATATGGCCGTATTTTGTCATCGGAAGTTAATACTATAGATGAATATGACATCTATAGTGCTTAGCTTCAGGCCTTAAGATAGGGGATGTTACAACTTGGTATCAGAGCATAGGTTTATGAAAACTTAAAAGAAATTTTAAGCTTAAAATGCTTTCCAGAACAAAATCCAATGAATCATAAAAATAAGATTGGGGTTTTGGTTAACGCTATAGTAACATACCTGTATTTGATATATATATATATATATATAATATTATATGTGTGTGTGTGTGTGTTCCCCTCTTTCTTAGACCGTTTTTTCATATCTTACTAAGGCTCATGTGCAGATTTAGAGAAAGGAAGGGATGGAAGCAGGAAACGGAAGAGGAAATCTCGGTGAAGGAAGCACTATGACAAATGGAAATGCTTGGCCTAACAAGAGGAATCAGGGTGAACATGCAAATGCTAATCAAAATGCAAATGCCAACGTAGATGCTGAAAATCAGCTAGTAGATATAGGGATGATGTATCAATTCTTTGTTAATGTTAATGCAAGTTGGATCAGCTGCAGGAGTGGTTGGGGTAATGTTGGAGGAGCTAATCTAGTAGCCCCAGTTGGGAACAATTATGTTGCGTCGAGTCGAGACTATGCTAGGCTGGGAGGAAAGCCGTTTATCGGTACTGAAGCTGCAATTGAAGTATAGAATGGGTTGCTTCATTGTCAAAGGATTTTTGCTGATTTGGTGCTCAATGATGAGCACAAAAGAAGACTTGCTTCTAGGCAGCTACAAGGAGCAGCACTATACTGGTGGACGGTGTTACTGTGAGAGCAGATGAGGAGACCATGACTTGGGCTGAATTTCAAAGAAGGTTTGAGGAGAGGTTCCTGTCAGAGGTTACTAAGTCTACTCTGCTCAGAAAGTTTATGGAGTTAGAGTAGGGAGATATGACTGTGCTTGAATATGCCACCCGATTTGAAGAGATGTTGAGGTATGGATATGCTACGGTGGACATGGTTCTCAAAAGGAATGAGAAGTTCATCCGCAGACTAAAACCAGAGCTAGCTAAAGCCACCCTGGCACAAATCAAGGATCTGTGTGATGTAGTGGTTGGAATGGCTTTGAGGTAGGAGGAGATGCTTGCTCTTCATTATGGTAGTAAAGTAGGGGAAGATCAGTGTGGGTGGAACCAAAAGAGGAAATTTTCCAAAAGACGGTCGCTCGGAAGAAAAAGACTGCCAAGAAGGTAAAATCAAGTTGGTTTGTTATAAGTGTGAGAAGTAGGGACACGATGCCCATGAGTGTCTGACAGGAAAAGGGAAGAAGGTCGTAGATAAGAAGGAGTAAAGTGCTTTAATTGCGACCGATTGGGCATTATAAGAATCAGTGTCCAGAACGGGTTAGGATGGACAAAGGAAAAGTCTTTGCTATTGGAAAATCGTCTGCTAGGCCAACATCTACTGAGAAAGGAAAGACTGTGATGGAAGATATGGGTCATAGTGGACAGGTTGACCAGGATTACCCATTTCATTCCAGTTAATCAACTAGGACGGCACCTATTTTAGCTAAGTTATTCATGAGGAACATAGTTAGACTGCAAGGAATTCCTAGTAGTATAGTCGGTGATAGAGGTGCTTTGTTTACTAGTGAAATCTGGAAGAGTCTACAGGATGTGTTAAGTACCTAGCTCAAGCTGAGTACGCGTATCACCCTCAGACGGATGGGTTGACAAAGAGAGTCAATAAGATACCCGAGGATTTAATAAGGGCTTATTTGATAGACTTTAGTGGATCTTGGGTAGATCACCTACACTTGGTTGAGTTTTCCTATAATAACAATTATCATATTAGTATAGCAATGAGACCTTTTGAAGTTTTGTATGGAAGGCCATGCAAATCACCAGCATGTAGGTTAGAGGCTGGAGACAGATTAGTCTTAGGTCCAAATCTAGTTAGAGAGGAAGCTGAGAAGATTAACTTAATCCAAAAAGGATGAAGGAAGCTCAGTCTAGATAAAAGATTTACATAAATATGAGGCATAAATATCTAGATTTCTCAGTTGGAGATAGCGTTTTTGTTAAGGTATCATCGATGAAGGGTGTAGTAATATTCGGAAAGTTTGGGAAATTGGCATCGAAATATGTTGGTCCATTCCAAATTATAGAGAAAACCTGGAAGCTCACATATAGAGTAGAGTTGCCGAGCAGTATGGTAGATGCCATAATGTGTTTAATATATCTCATCTTCGCAAGTATGTGCATGATCCAGAGGCCGCTTGGAAGATTTGATAGTAGAACCGAATTTGATTATAGTTGGAAAATCAGTTCGTATAGTCGCAAGAGATGAGAATAGACTAAGGAGAAAGACAGTCAGATTAGTCAAAGTCCGGTGGAGTGGCGAGGAGAGAGACTGTAATTGGAAACTAAAACCACAATTAGAGATACTTATCCTGACTTGTTTCATAGTATGTTTTACCTTTATGATTGATATCATAAGTACCGTATCATAATTTCGAGGATGAAATTCTTTAAGGTGGGGAGTCTGTAACACCCCTAATTTTAATAACATTATTCGAAAGATTTAATTAGATAAGTTAAATAGAATAACGTAAAGATTAGAGTGATAAGGGGATTGGATTTGAAAACTAAGTTAAGGTCATGCTTAATTAAATTAAATTCAAAAAAATGAGTTTATGGAAACGGTTATGTAAGTTAAGTAATAAGAGAATAAGGTAAGGGTGTTATGAGAATAGCCGTCCACCACATCCCTTAACCCCTAAACCCTTATTCCCATTCTAATTTTTCACAAGTTCATAATTTTAAAACATAAACCGAAGAAATCAAAACCAGCAAAAAATTTAGGGGGAAAATCAAATAAAAAGCTAATGATCCAGCAAGGAAGATTATGCAAGATCAAATCTCAAGTTCCTTATCCAAAGTAAGGTGAATAATATTTCTTACATCTCAATTTTTATGATTTTGGTTTCTAGCTAAGATGCGAATTGTTTTCGCAAAGTATATGCCATGATTTGTTTGTTTGAATGGATATATATACATGTTAATGAATTTTGATGCTTCATATTGATTGTATGATAAGTTTTGATTTTGAAAACCTACTAAATGACATCCTTATGACTTGGAATTTTGATATAAGTTCGAAAATTTTATTTTATAGATGGATTTCAAGTTTCATAATTTTCTGAGAATTTATGGATTCATTATGAATTTTCTAGTAATGAAAAAATTTAGATTGGGGTTAATTATTATCGGCTATTATATGATAGTTTCGGGTCTGAAAATTAAATATATTATAAAACATATAAAAATTGGTTTATGGGTTTTTTAGAGAATTTTCCTAAGTATATTATTTGAGTAGATTGAGAGTTAGTGTTTTACAGGTTTAGCAGGTGGATGAATAAAGCTTCTGAAGACATGTAGGAGGCAAAGTTAGCTATTTAGGGGTTGTGATTTTTATTTCCGCTGTGATGTATTAACACTGATTTGTCTATTGAGTACTCTGACGTCCAAGGGGGCATCTTCATACGTCGCTCTTGGCATAATTTTTAATAATTGTTTAATTAAAACCTGGGAATCATTCGGGATTATGTAATGGAATATGAAACATGGTTTTGCAATGTAATAAGTGAATTTTTGTTTTTTGAAATCCGTTATTTTATTTCATATTCACGTATTTTGGATATTATGGATACCATTTATATTATCATATTTTGTCCCTGGGAGTTAATACTATAGATGACTACAACATCTGTAGCGCTTAGCTTCGGGCCACAAGATAAGGGGTGGTACAATTATTATAATATCACAAGATTTCCTATAAAATGGTTTGGTTATCGTACGGTAAACACCAGTCCTTGTTTATATGTAGCGTAATCTTACGAGATACCATTATTTTGAAAGGTTTATAAAACATTAAGAATCCATTTGATTGTGTTTCTCACGCTGGTTTTACAGATTGTTCTGGACATTATTTTTCTTATAATGCTCAGGTCAGCCCGAGCATATCTTTCAGATTTAGCTGGACACTGTGGAGCTTCAGGAGACGAGTTGGATGCCTCCAAGACATACTCTCGTATTTTCTTTTATCTTCCATTGTTTTGTTCTTGTTGTATTTATCAACGATTGTGAGGTAAGTTGTTATTATTATTCATGCTGATGTTAGGTTAGTGTTGCTCTGATGTTAGTATGTATATTAAAGATTCTTTTCCTTTACTGGTTTTATATTATATATTACTCATTATACTGTAAGATTTTGTTCTGTCTTTTCTTTTTTCTTTCTCTCTAACAATATATCTTTTTGGCACTTTGATGCTCGGCACGTGAATACTGTGGATGTATTAGTGTCGACTTCTAGGGTCAAAAAGGCAGGTTGTTACATACTACATCAGAGTAGTAACATATCATCAGCTTTGATAGTTATAATAGCATGTCCTTACAATTGCTGATAAATACAACTAAGAACAAACAACAAAAGATAAGATACGAGAGTAAGACTTGAAGGCATCCAGCTCGTCTCCTGAAGCTTCAAAGCATCCAACTAAATCTGGAAATCTACATGGGTCTGACCCAAATATTATAAGAAAATAACTACTAGATTAGTATGGTAAAACCGACGTAAGGAATCTCAACTCATTTGGAATTACTTAATATTATAAAAATCTTTCAGAAATAAAGGTATCTCATAAGATGCCATACATAAACACGGACGGGTTTTTACCTTAGGATAATTAAGCCATTTTTATAAAAAATTCAATAATATTATAATAATGTCTAGAGGATTAAAATAAATATGTAACATACCTTGAACGGTTACCCATAATAAAATTCAATAGTATTAGGTTCTACAACTAAAACCATAAGGCACATATTGGAGAATGGAATCCAATATGACAAGGTAAGGGACTACCTTTTGTACAATACACCTCTAGATAAAATGTACCCAAGATCCACACATGGGCCTCCTACCAAGATAGAGCCGACTGCCCCTTTAATAAGGCATAACGAATTACATCACCCCATGGACATAAAGGCTGCGAGCATTTCCCTACGACTGCCCCACGTGCATACCAAAATCCATAAAATTAAATCTATATCAAGGAATGATGCTCCTAATAGTGGCCCACTACGTAGCTCTAAGAACACTCCCTTTTATAGCTATTACCAGGTTGTGAGGCTTGTGAGGTTGCGCTTTTACCTTTTCCTTACTAAAATTTCCACTGGGAATTCTAACACTGCCTTCCAGGCAATAATGCAATGGTAGCATTCATCTATACAAATTGTTTAGGATATGAACTAAAAAAGACACTACTACTAAATCCATTTTGGAATCACCCTTAGGATTAGTAGCAGATAGCTCTTGCACTTCAAATAATTCCACCTTCGATTTCATCATCTCAAGTCAATCTCAAATCTCTTCCAAAGCATAGATGTGCACATAGTTTTGGAGTGGTTACGGTTTCGGGTCATCTCATATAAATACACTTCCCCAATTGTCAGTCGTTATGAAATCAAACCGATAGTTTCAGTAAACTCAATTTTGGTTCTTTTGGAGGTAATCTGACAATACATAAGAGCAGAGATCACCTCCAAACCGTTAAACGAACAGATTTCCTTACCATTTGTCTTAGAAGAACACATGAGTTTATATGCACATTATAGCACCATCGAAGATAATTGTACCATATAATTCTCATGTTTC
Source organism: Allium cepa (assembly GCA_030765085.1). Taxonomy (NCBI): domain Eukaryota; kingdom Viridiplantae; phylum Streptophyta; class Magnoliopsida; order Asparagales; family Amaryllidaceae; genus Allium; species Allium cepa. The sequence continues at coordinate 495,426,178 of CM060944.1, read as the reverse complement.
TTTTAGAAAGTTCCAGAGTTATATTTGGTCAAGATTTGATAGTTGATTATTTAACTATCAAATTAACAAACAATCAAACACAAATTTAATTTCCCATGGAAACCATTAAGCCTTTTTAAATAATCCTTTTAATAAATAAAATCACTTTATGAATACCTGATTTAATAAAAAGATATATTATCAAAACAATTATACTCCTTTCAATACTTGGAAAAATATCCATATACTTATCGCATCGGTATAAGTATATTCACAAAACACTGCACTTTCACTACTTAGAAAATGTATCCATATGCTTATCTCAACGGTATAAATATATGCACAAACATTACATTTTCACTATATACAAAATGTATCCATATTTTCATCTTAATGGTATAATTATATGCACAAACATTACATTTTCACTACTTAAAAAATGTATCCATATATTTATCTCAACGGTATAAGTATATTCACAAACACTGAGAAATATTTCCTTTTTGGTGTTAAGTATGGAAAGATGTTTTCCATACCACTATAATTATAAAGGCCATTTATGGAAATAAAATTGCATTTCTTTTATAAAATTCTTTTCTTTATAAAGCCATTCCATATTTACAAGGGCTTTTATAAATCTCTAAAATTCTTTATAAAACTCATTTTATAAATCTCTATAATTATTTATAAAAATCCTTTTATGAATTTCCAAAATTAAATAAAACTCTAAAAATAATAATTAATTAACTTAAGTCATCATTTATAAAATAATTAATTAACTTTAAACAACGTTAATAAAATAGTTGTTAATTTCAAACATCATTAATAAAATAATTAATTAAATTTGAACATCACTAATAAAATAATTAAATAACTTTGAATATCATTAACAAAATAATTAATTAACATTAAACATTGTAACAACCCGGAATTTTCACCAAATTTTTGAAATGAATTTAATCCGGGTTTTGTAAACCTTAAACAGCAATTTGCTATCGCCACAAACCGTTTAAAAATGATTATAAATTGGTGAAAATTCCGGGTTGTTACAGACTCCCCTCCTTAAAGAAATTGCATCCTCGCAATCTTAAGGAATAAATGGACAAAAGGTAACAACCATAAAGGCATATCATCACAAAATGACGAAATTTGAAATAGGAAGTTCACCATAAAAAGCATGAAAGAGTAAGCCTGAACGTGTTTGCTCGATGAATTCTCTGGATTCCAAAGAGAAATCCCTAGAATTTGAGAACCATTGAGAATCTCCTCAAGAGAAACATCTTTATTTCGAAGGTGCTCGACCTCCGAAGCAATCATGTGAATAGAATGTTGCCCAAAGTCAAATCTGGTGAAACTTCAATTTCTTCAATAATACCGGGCTCGAGAATAAAATCGGAATCCCTAAGGCATTTCCGTAGAAGGAAGACGCGTGAAACACGTCATGAATAACAGAGAATTGAGCCAGTAATAAGAGGCGATAAGCCAAGAAACCAATACGTTCAGTGATAGGAAATGGTCCAATATATCGAGGCACTAACTTTCCCGACCGACTGAAACGCACAATACCTTTCATAGGTGAGACACGAATAATTTGGAACAACAACGTAGTACAATAACGATACGCCGGATGAATCAAAGCTTCATTAATTTGGAACGCCGTCGTAGTACAAAACGGTACGTCCAATGAACCGATCAACATAAAAGAACATCAGACGTAAGTCCATAAAAGGAATGAGACGAAGCTCAATAAAATGAAATACATCAAAACGCCTGATGAACTTGGTAAAAAGGTGATTCCATTTGGACATCATCAATGAAACAACCACTTGTTGCCTACGACAAGTGCATCGGTAACAAGATTTTCCCTTCCGGGAGTGTAAAGAATAACAAGATCATAAGATATAAGGAACTCGAGTCAACGTGGTTGATGTAAATTAAGTTCCTTAAGAGAAAATAAATATTCCCAAGATTCAAGATCTTCACCCAAAAATAATGATGCCAAATTTTCAAGAGCGAAATCAATAGCCACGAGCACTAGATCATGAGTGGCATATCTAGTCTCAATAGGCATTAATGATTAAGAAACACAAGAGACAGAACGTTCTCTTATGCAAGAGAATGGCATGCAAACCAATACGATTAGCATTGGTACAAACGATAAAGTCTTGGTTCCCTTCGGGAATTGCAAGAGTAGAAGTATCGGAAGAGAGTTGTTTTAAATAATATTCTTCCCCGAAAAGCTAAAACTTTCGAAATTTACAATTTACTTTATGTAATTATCTTTTCAGGCAAATTTACATTTTAAAATTCAATTTACTGTGTCTGATTGTCTCATCAAAGCATCTAGGAGATTCCTATCGATAATGTTGATCAAGCGCATCGACCAGAATTCTTAAAGCACTCAATGGACAATACAATCACAAAATATTCAATTAACAAGTCCGGAATTAACCGAAATAGCAAACGCACATGTCCTATAACCATGAGTTTTACTAAATCGTTTAATTCACTTCATCGTTTCCTTGAAGGTGCAAGAATTGTGTATTTTAAAACAACATTTCACATTCTCAAACGGACAAGTCCGGAATTAAGCGAATCAGTAAAAGAAAGGGGTCATAGTCCTCGATTTTGCTGAAATGTTTAAATCGCTTCCTTATTCTTTTGAAAGCGTAAACTGTAAAAAATTTGAAAACAACTTTAATTTTTATTTTGAAACAATTTTGAAGAATAACAATTTTTTTTTAAACACGTGATTAAAATAGCAACGTCAGTAGCAACTTCGACAAGGAAATTTCACTACTCAAAATACCGTAAAAACGGACAACAAAATCAGCATTGCAGGGTAACCGCCTGAAAATTCATTTTAAAATTGACGGTTATCGAAGTTAATACGTCAAAATTTCATCGAAATAATTGGCATCAACATATAATACCAATGAATTTTCATTCACCAAAAATGTCACAAGAATCTTCTCAAAGATAGGGAGGGGTATCATACCCTAAACTTGTATTCATAACAAGTCAATAACACACGAATTCACCAATGCACAAAAATTGATAAAACTTATCAATAGAAATCACGAAAATTGGTGAAGCGCAAATTCTAGAAATCATCACAAGAAATCCAGATATCACAAAATGAGAGTATGAAAACTCAAATGGGAGTACGCAAACTCGAATGGGAGTACAGAAACTCGAATGGGAGTACAAAAACTCGAATGGGAGTACAGAAACTCGAATGGGAGTATGGAAACTCAAATGGGAGTATGAAAACTCAAATGGGAGTATGAAAACTCACCTACACGTGAGCATGAAAAATCACCAACACGTGGAACGCAAAGCGAGAACGGGAGCATGGAAACTCACCTACACGTGAGCATGAAAACTCACCAACACGTGCAACACAAAGCGAGAACGGGATCATGGAAACTCACCTACACGTGAGCATGAAAACTCACCAACACGTGCAACACAAAGCGAAAACGGGAGCATGGAAACTCACCTACTCGTGAGCATGAAAAATCATCAACACGTGCAACACAAAGCGAGAACGGGAGCATGGAAACTCACCTACACGTGAGCATGAAAACTCATCAACACGTGTAACGCAAAGCGAGAACGGGAGCATGGAAACTCACCTACACGTGAGCATGAAAAATCACCAACACGTGCAACACAAAGCGAGAACGGGAGCATGGAAACTCACCTACACGTAAGCGTGAAAACTCATCAACACATGTAACGCAAAGCGAGAACAGGAGCATGGAAACTCACCTACACGTGAGCATGAAAAATCACCAACACGTGCAACACAAAGCGAGAACGGGAGCATGGAAACTCACCTACACGTAAGCATGAAAACTCATCAACACGTGTAACGCAAAGCGAGAACGGGAGCATGGAAACTCACCTACACGTGAGCATGAAAACTCACCAACACGTGCAACACAAAGCGAGAACGGGAGCATGGTGGCTAACCAAAAAGCAAAAAGGTATGTGTGAATGGAATCACACAAGTGGTGTCTAGCCTATCCAGAAAGAAAAAAGATATGTGTGAATGGAATCACACAAATGGTGTCTAGGCTAACCAAAAAGCATAAAGGTATGTGTAATGGAATCACACAAGTGGTGTCTAGCCTAACCAGAAAGCAAACAAAGAGACATCGCACAATTGCTAGTCTAAATCATAAGAATGATCGTCATGATCAACGAGAAATGTCAATTACACTAAGCTAGTAAATATAAAAGTTTAGCTTCATGTCCCATAACCACTTGCTTAACTTAAATATTTACGAACAAACTGTAAATATTCACTAGAAAATTGTCACATGAGGTTCAATCGAACAAGTCCAAGACAATTTCTTTTGTACCAAAGAAATTTTAAAACTATCAGAGAGAGGCACATGAAAACCAACCAACCATGGATAAACAGACAGAGTCGACAATTGAAATGCAATTTGTCGGATAAACAGACAGAGTCGACAAATAGTTGTAACACATGTTCCATCTAAGTTATGTTTTATATTCATCCTAAACCCCAGGCTCTGATACCAAGCTGTGACTTGCGGACTTCAATTGAATTTGGCCCATGTTTTCTTTGTTGATGCCGTGACTATCAACAAAGGCAAGTGACCGTTCCCTTTTTATTTCTGTTCAACCCATTCCCCTTTTCACCATTTCAACTTTTATTCGAAACCTAAATTAAGAAACATACGAATGAAATGGCGGCCCCCCTTCTCGTTCGCCCCTCTTTTCAAAAATTAGGGACTCGTTCAGCTCCTAGGTGCCGCGACTTCGGCTTGCTCGATCGAATGATGGGTTTCGTTGCTCGGCTTCTTCTAATTTGTCGACAAGGTGAGTAATCTTTATTACTCACATCTAATTTGACTTAGTAAAATGTTTTGTGTTCGATTTGGTTTCGTTGTTGATGCTTTCTCTGATCTTGTCAAATTCGTGCAATTTCGTGATATTTGGTTAACTCGACTTTGATTTTTGGGATGTTTAATATCTCGTGACCATCACGAATTTCATTTTTTGTTGACTTCGGTCACTTTGATGGTTAAACCTCCTTGCTGTGTTTTACTTGAATTTGCCGAGCGTCTGTGACCTGAGCATTGATTCCCATCATGACTTCGGTCTTGACTTCTGGTAATACTCGTGTATTACCACTGTATTGTTCGATTTTAGGCTTGACTTATCGAAACATTTTTATGCTCGGCATTAGTTAATTGTGTTCATTCCTGACTTGTTCTCGCTGTTCAATTTTTGCCTTGCCTTTATTTGTGCTTGCATTTTTAACTGTGGCTTTGGCACTGGATTTGTTCGAACTTGTTTTAGTTGAACTTCGACATTGACTTGATAATGTCTTTGAGTTCTCGGTTTGATGTACTTGAGTCTGCATCCCTGCTCTCTGTTGTATTTTTGATTCTTTGTGCATTTGTGTGCACTGTCGAATGCTGCATGCTTCGTGATTTGAAACTGCTACCATCATTTGCTATCTGATGCATTTCATATTGTAACTGTGTCATATTGCTTCTATGGTGCATGTTGTTTTTGCTTTGACTTTGGCCGAGACTACCTGGACTTGTTCGATCTTCTGGCTTTGACTTGGTCGACATTGTCGAACCCTGTTCTGCCTTCTAACCTGTACATGTTGATGCTCGATTATTGTTAGTGTTATTGATGCGTTGGTTTTACCATGTTGTATCATTGAGTAAATTTGCACTGTGTCTTGTTTAAGCCACTGATGTTGTTTCTTTTTACTGTTGCATTGCCTTCAATTCACTGTATTGTGTCTTGGGTCGAGCAATATCTGTTTTGTGGCAGTCCATGCCTTCACTTTAGTCACTGGCATGATTCATATTCATTTGCATAGTGTAGTTGCCTTTGTGTCCGACCATGTTGCATCTCTGTCACCTAGGGTCTGAATTGCATTTGAATGCATGTATACTTTACCCTTTCATATGTAACTAAGTCCGCTGTTGCATTTCTATGCTCCTCCCTGTTGCACCCATGTGCATTCATTTGCTTATGCTGGTTCATATCTTCCAGGTTGCACTCTGTTTCATTTTTCCTTGGTCATTACTGACCACCTGGAGCTTGCAGTATCCTGACTTGTATTCTTGTGATGGTTGTCGTTTAAATTGGTTCGTGCATTGCACTGACCACTGCATTCACTGGCATATATGAGTTTTGTTTTCACTTGAGTTTGTAGTGTCTTGTTGCTTTGTGTTGAGTCATGGTTGTCGTGACTTGACCTTTGCATTTTGCTTGATTTTTGAAATATACTTGAGTTGAATCCAGTAACCCGGGTTTGATCTTGTGTTTGCTTGTGAATATTTGTTGGGTATATCATCACTGTTGTGGCAAGGCAGTGCACGCAAGCGTGAACTGCAACCACACGTAATTCATTGGGTACGTCATCACTGTAGTGGCAAGGCAGTGCACGCAAGCGTGAACTGCAGCCACACGGTATTGGTTTTATTGTTATTTCTTTTGCTTTTGATTTATGGATCTATTTCGTATTCCATATGTTGTAGCGGCGAGGCAGTACACGCTTGCGTATACTGCAGCCCTACTCGAGTTGACGTTTTAATTGATGTTTCCAATTGCTAGATTGTTTCCTTTGTCCAATTCATCCTTATTAGTGATTGGATAGACGAGATTTATTGTGACTGTCATCTATTCGTTATTTGATTATTATTGCTTCCGTGCATTAATAACTGAGTTTGAATTGGACTGACCCAAGTATTATTTTCTTTTGAATGTAATACTCGGGTTAGACCCGACTTATTTCAGGTTGTAGATATTCTGCTTTGGGATGCTGCTAGAGCTATGAAGTCCTTTCATATCTTTTGGAGTAGTTGTCGTCATTTATAGCAGTCAGTGTAATTGTATTGGAAGATATGCATTCATGTATATTATATACGTTAATGTACTTGTATATGTAACTTCCTGAGTCGACTGTTGTAGTTGTATCACATGTACCGTGTCAAATGTATTGTAACTGACATCAGTTATTATATATATATATATATATGAAACTTTCTGTTTCATCTGTGTTTCGCATTTATATTATCTGTGTTATTAGTTTATATTTTGTCCTACACTATTATAGCCACTGCGTAGTAGCTTTGAGTTTGCATTGGCATGTCGGATTTCCTCCTGAAATAGAATGCACGTTTTTACTATCTGGCATATCGGTGCTCGCACGAGGCAATTACATGGATGGTCGCTCCTCAACAGCCTCATTCTCTGTGCTAGTCGACAGCACTACACCGTAGTGTTCTTGGCTAGCGTGGGCATAGAGGTGGGGCGTCACAAACATCATTAATAAAAAATAATTAACTTTCAAATTCAAAAAGAGGCTCAATGACCACAATGGTACTTGAACAAGATACCATTATTTAATTTAACTTTCCAAGTATAACATTGGTATTTACATAAGCAAAATGTATGTAAATAAAATCCAAAATTAACAATAAGTAGTTAATACACCATTCATCATATACAAATCAACCAACATATAAATAAATGTCTGCATTATTATTATAGCAGAATAGAGATTCATTCTGCTAAATAGATAGTCAATGAAGTATAATTAACTTAACTACGTTATTATTTAAATCAACATAATTATATTAAATTGGTATTAATTTATCATTAAATTATATTGTACTAAAACAATTAACCATTTTTATTGAAGTGTTTTACTTATCAATATGAGTGTAGTGCAAGAACAACAGGTCAAAGGGATATAAAATGGGTAAGTTATCTCTCTTCAAAGTAAATACGTTTAAAATAAATAATTCAATGAACTAAATTATTAATAAACTCCACCCACTTCCCAGCCCAAATCTAGCCCAACTCCACTCTACTCAAACCCAATTACACCCAGCTCCTTCATCCTAAACTAGATCCCTAAATCAACTCTTTTCTTATCACCCATGCATGATCGTGCACGTGCATGCGATGACATACCATCATCATCCACCAAACGCTGAACCAACCTCATACCCCAACTCCAGTAGCCACGCACGACATGAACAATCCATTGTTGTTACTCCAGATGACCCAAACAAAAATTTTATCATTCGTCCCAAATATTATAGTCATACAGCCACGTTCATTCATCCATCACCATCGCCTCAACCACTACCAGCCTCTACCACCACCATCAATCGGATGTCACTCCTTTGCTCCACTTCCAAACGAAAGCGTGACCAACTCGGCCCTCCCATGTGCCATCGCCAGTCCTATCTCTGAACCCTAACAAACGAAACCCCTAAACCCTAAAGTGAACTCGACTAGACAACTCCGACCACCAATGATGATGCGATACCCCCATTGCCTCATACATGACCCCAGCCTCATTCTAATTCCATCTTCTCCACCCCTAGACCCCTAGTTCACCAAAATTTCACAAATGAATAAGAACCGTTCATCTTGCCGCCACAACCATCCCTGGCCAATAAAAATTTCATGACCACCGTAAAAAATCATTATGAACACGGCCTATACTCCATTCATAATTGACCCATCGAAAAACTAGGAACACTCGACCATTTACTAGAATTGACCAATATCTCACACCCTACTCCAAGAATCTACACATAAATTTAAAAAAAAAACTAGAGGCCAAAACTAACAACTTTACAGTTGATCACTATGGCTAATTTAAATAGTGTAAGTGATATAGATTTTTTAATAACGAATGGGAATGTTTTCTTCTACTTACAAAGAGCGGGAAAGAAAGAAGAAGATGGAAGTGTGTGTCTGTGATCATACATCTGCGCTCGTGTCATTATGTATTTTTAAAAATAACATTCATTTTCAAAGAAAATTAAACATAATATGATTTAACAATTACATAAACATGAATATCATATAAAATGACAACCAAGCTACTAACAAATTTACACAACATTCACTATTTACAAAGGTATTAACAAAGATTAGAGAATTCACCTTCTAGACATATTGAAGATGCAAGATGCAAGATTTTTTCCAAGCAACCGAACCCCAACCCACTACACAACTTGATTTTAACTTTAAGCTAAAAAGAGAAGATTTTTTTCCAATCTAAGAATCCTAGAAGAAGTGAAAAAGAAGATGAACTAGGAAGTGTAAAATGAAAAAGGGGAAAAGAGTTTTCTATTTATAAATGCATGAAATTCTAAGGATCATAATATCCTTAATCTCCTGTTTGAATCAAAAATTGCGCAAATACCCAGAAGATTATGAAAATAATAAAAAGCAAAGAAATTTAATGAAAACGAGTAAGGAAGAACATACAGAAATTTATACTGGTTTGGCTAAACTTGGCCAACATCCACTTAGTGATTTTATTGATTATCTTGCTGATTACAAGTAGGAGTTCTTACGGATCGTTATAAATGTGACAGTGATTAGAAGAAATTGGAGTAGAGGAAATCAAGAGCCAAACGTTTAGAAATGAGCCTTATCCTCCTATTTATAAAGGTACAAAGCCTAAAATCTCGCCCCATGATCTCCCCGTCATTTTCTATGCCGTAGACCACTTCTCTATGAAAATAGGTGGACATATCAGCAAGATTCGTGGATCGGTACTAATCATGGGCTGGGATCTGTACCGATCTGCAATATGGCCAGATTGGTTATCTTGAACTCTTTGTCTTGATTTGTTTGTTGGTTAGCTTCGTGATTTCATACTTTTTCACACTAATATTAGCTTCTTTCTAAGTCCAAATGATGGATTTGTAGAAGAATTAAGTTGCTAATTTAAGAGCTCATGGAGATCGATAGAGAATTGTATGTGATTGATGAAATAACACTTGAAATAGGCTTCTAACATCAAGTAGAGTGGGAGGAGCCGGGGCAAGTTTGGGTAAGGTGTTATGGATCGGTACCGATCCAAGCGGCTGGATTGGTACCAATCCAACATTTTTTGGATTTTTGAACTTTGGATTATTCGGATGTTTTGTGCTTGCCTTTGACTTCGTTAACATGGAGTCCAATCTGAGAAATTTAATTATTTGTATAGGACTCGACCGGAAGATTTTCTAAGATTTTTGTTTTTAGAGTTTTCCCTTGCTTGCTTGGAGTCGGACCTGAGACTTTTGTGTGTCCGACTCGAGTTCTCTTTCTTGGAGTCGAACCCGAAAATTCTATATGCTTGACCCAGCTCTTCATCGACAGTACTGATCCAACCACTTGGATTGGTACCAAACAAACTTTAGATCCTGCTTTGGGTTTCTACATGATTACTTTGGGTCGGGTTTGGAGATTTTTCAAGGCTATCCTGCTTCGAGTCTGATCTGAGGATTTTCTAGTTTTTCTCTGAGCCGGCTCTTCCAAAAACTTACACTTCCAAATTTTTAAATTTTTTGCTCATTTTTTGATATTTCCTTTATCTTTCCTTTTTATGATATTTCCATAGTCCATGGGTCATTTCTCCATTGTTTGCTTGACCGGTTCGATCATTTAGGTCTGTTCGAATACTGCCTAGTCAAAAGTTGGATAATATTTGTCTCCCAAAGTGCATCTTATTTCAAATATGATGTGCGTTGAATCGAGACAAGTTAGGATTGTTGTAAAGGATACCACTTTGTGCTTTGAATGGTCATTATTCCTCCTACAGATCACTTCAGTGAATAGTTATATCCATAGCTATTTACCGCGATGCTCGACAAAAATCTAGTGTTATAAATTTGGAGTGTCCTCTCTCGATCTATTGTTTCGAGCCTAGTGATTCTAAATTGGTTCCTCTTATGCATTTTCCAAGTATGGGTCTAATTTTCTTTGACTCTAGTCGTTGGGTGTCAAATATGATTATGTACATGTATACACTTGCACTCTCTTGTAGAAGTACTCAATCATAGCCATATGCTCATGTAGGCATATGTAGGTCATCATCTCCATTGTTGTTGTTGTTTGTTTTAGGCCAGCGTTGCATAGGTTCGGCCCCTGCTTTTGTTTTCAACTTATGTGTAAATAGAACTTGTACCTTTCTTTCCAAGATCTATTTCGAATGTGAATAACAAAGATTTTGTTTCACCAATATTTGGGTGAATTTGTCTAAGTATATGAGAAATGGGCATTCCATTCAATGTACTTGAGATCCATTTCTTTTCATGATTATTGTTGGATAAAGTCATTAGCCTATTCCATGATTTGCCGGCCTTTCGTCATTCTAGTTAACATAAAATAGCCGTTGGAGCATCAGTCCCTAGGCATTACATGTAACCATGTCCAATTCTGGAACCCTGCTGAACTTAGATCACATGAAAAACGATTTAGGCATTCCTTTTCGAGGAAATTTAAATGTGATTGTGCATGCCTGTGTAGATTAAAGTGAATTTCCTTGAACATTGTAATGACTCGGATTTTCCATCATTTGATTTTTAACATTTAAATGGTTTTAAATATTGGAGTTGGAATATAAATTGATTTTTGAATATGAAGATTTGGGTTGAAATTATAGAATGAATTTAAATTTCAAATATATCGATTTATCGCAATAGGAAATGGTGAATAATTGAAATTTGAGTTGAATATGAATCGAAACGATTTCTAATGTTGATGTAAATTCTATTTAAATTAGAATTGAGTTAATAAGTTTTCAAAACTGGAAGTTCAAGTGATTTCACTATTTTTGAAATCGTCGATTTAATCGACGTGTTAAAATAGCGATCCGAGGCACAGTTTCAAAATTCGATGAAATAAGTTTCAATTGCATCCGTAATAGTGTATTATTATATGATTTCAATTTCCATAGTGTTTGGAGTTATCGTTTGGTCGTACGGGGTAGAAACGCGTTGAAATAAATATTGAAAATTTAATATTGTAATTGGATTCAAAAAATCCATCGTCTACATACGATCGAATTAGGTCTCGAAACTTATTTCATTGCGTTCGAAACAGGGATAAAACTTTAGGAACACCAGGAAGAAGTGTCGGCAGCCAAAGCAAGGGGAAGCGCGGTGGTTTGGGATGATACACGACATCGTGTACACTTTGTTATTGGGTTGAAGTCATGATCAAAGGGAAGGGGACGGGGCCTTCATGATGATGATGATGATGTGGTGTAGTTTGAGTAGGGGGAGCTGGTGGTGGTGTTCGTTTGGTGAACGGAGCCGAGGTTAGGGTAGGGGAGATAGGAGAACTCGCGGCAAATGATTAAGGGGGATACTAGAAGGGGCGGGGTCGAATTGGAAAAGTTGGATTTTTAATTAAATGGGTAATTAGTTAAACATTAATTGTTAATTAATTATGTTAAATATAATTTTAATTATGTCATATATTAAAGATTCATAACTCATTCGTACGAGGTCCAAATCGAACGCGATGAGTCGCGTTGCGATCGCATCGACGAGTGCTACTCAACAAAATTGGTTTGGGGTTTTTTGGAGTCAGTTGGAATTTTAGATTAAATCAAACATTGATCGATTTAGTTCAAAATCTGGATGTTTGGAAAACTAAAAATCGAGGTGAGTAAATCTCACTCATTTTGGATTACTAGATATAATTTATAATAACTAAAATTGGATTGATATATTAATATCAGTTGGATATTATATTATATATTTTAGTATATATAATAGTTGTTGGATATATATTTCCCGCCAATTGGAGCGGATGAGACCATATGCACCCCGCATAATAGCGGATGAGCCTATCTTACCGCGATTGTCACAACTTGGTATTTTTAACAATTTAAATTGAAATATTTAATTGATTGTAAACATTTAAAAGGTTAACTTTTAACTTGAATTCAAATATTATTATTATTAGCAATTAAGTTATTAGATTTAATAAACTGAAATTGGGTAAAATATTGAATCTTCAGTTTTAAGCTTATTACAAATAATTTGAAGACCTGTAAAATTTAGATTGATAGTTCTGAAGATAATAAAAGCTTTTAAATTGAAATTGAAAGTGATTCGTTCGGTTTTAAAAATTTATCGTTTAAATTAATTTAAAAATAGCCTTTCGAGGCATAGTCTCGGAATTCGACGAAACCAGTTACATTGGATCCGTAATAGTTAGTTATTATCGGATTTCAAATTTCATAGCGTTTGAATTTACCGTTTGCTCGTACGGGTGAGAAACGCGTTGAAATTAAAACCGATAATTTAATATTTTAAATTGATTTAAAAAAGCTATCTTTTCCATACGATGGAATTAGAGCTCGAAACCTTTTCCATTGCGTCCGGAGTAGCGGTATAACATTTATGAACACCAGGTCGTATGCCTCAATAGGAGTTCAAAATTTTAAGTCGCATTTATAGAGAATATTTGAATTTAGTTAAACATATAAATAGTTATATTTGGTCAACCATTGGCTAAAATACTTTTCACATCAGTCATTATCCTCAAACCCAAATCACTGTAGAAAGTGTAATCCTACACGCTACTGTTTTCAGCACGCAAAAAAATCAAATCACGTCCTTGTACCCCTTTTCTTTTCTGATAGAAGTCACGCGAAAGAAAAAAGAAAACCAGGCTCTCTCTTCATTCCCCTTCTACTTTACATTGAAGCCGTAATCGTTAGAAATAGTGGATTACAAGAATCGAAAATCTCCTCTTCTTAAAAATCATTCAAACAACTATAATCGAAACCCAGCCCCTCTTCCTTCTCTTCAAGCAATCGCGAATCGAATTCGATGCTCCCGTCGGCTCGATTTCGATTCGAGAGTGGGTCGTTTCAGATGGATGCGGGCGTTTGTGGCAAGGCTGAAGGTTGAAGGGTGGAGTCTCACATGGTGGCGTGCGGTGCTACGACAGTGACGAAGCCGAGGAGTGAGGCGCAATCATTTTAGGTTGGATTGTTGATGGTTGTAGTCGATGATGATGGGTTTCGAGGCAGAGGCATTTTTCGTAGCTAGGGTGGTGAGGTTGGTCGTTCGATCGTACGTCTGAAGGTCTGAGCAGTGGCAAGGGGGAGTTCTTCGAAGTTCGAGCAGCTGACATGGCTTCTACGACGATTTAGGTGAGATAGCTTATATTTTTTGGTATATTAAATTTCAATTTAACAAGTTAATTGAGTAAAAGTATTCAGTTTAAAAAAAATAATTGAAAAAATGTCTCAATTTGGAAATTATGTATGAATGATTTTTGTAAATGTAGGAGGTTTCAAAAGAAAATTTTAGTTGGTTAAAACACTTTAAAAGTTGAAATCAATTTTAAATCGAACAAGTTAGTTGATTGAATTTAGTTAGTGGTAAATAATTTTAGGTCATTTCAAATATTAATAAGGATCATTTAATATTTATACAAGGTTAAAAATCGAGGAAACCAAAGCTATATTGAAGTGGATTGCAAAACAAAAGCAAAGGTGAGTTAATCTCACTCCTTTAAATGTTTATTTAAATCTAAATGGTTAAATTTAAATAATTGGTTGAATGATCAAATTGATTTGATGTGTACTGATGATCTGGTGACTTTAGTTTTTGGTTGGTTCTCGAGTTAATTGTTGCTTAACTCGAAGTATTCGAGTTTTAAATTGTTTTAAACTTAAATCATAAATAAGAAAATGTTTTCATTTTAATGTTAATAAGGACTTAATGATTTGTGATTCATTAAATTAGTAGGGTAATTAAAATGGATAAATAATTAATTCAATTAATTAATGATTTGGGTTAATTAATTTGGTAACTAAGGGTTTGAATTAATTAATTAATTAAGTTTTAAGTTAATTAGTTAAGTGTAAGTAATTCAGAATAATCATTGGATGGTTTGATAGGTAATTAATTAATGTAATTAATAAAATATAATTACTTTGTGAAATTAATCAAGAGATTAATTAAGATGATTAAATTAAGGAGAAATTTTTTTATTTAATGAAGTAGATAAAAAGGTAGATAACTACAAGATGAGATAAATCAAGAGTGATTAATATTTGTGGTTTAATTAATGATTAATTATTATACATAGTTAAATTAGATTAGGATAAATTGAAATGTAAATGAGAAATCATTAAATTATATATTTAATGACGTAATTAAAGATTGATTAATTAAGATTAATTAATCAATAATAAGTGACTTATGAGAAATTAATTAATATAAGTAATTAAGGATTAATGCGATTAATATAGTTAATTAATTTATGAAGTAATTAAGATTTCTTATTGATTTTGGTTAAGAATAATTAATATTGTGAAGTTAATTAATTTTGGTAGCGATCAAGCTTTGCTTATGGATGATTGAATGGCATTGGATGCTTTGAATGAGTTGATATCTTTGATATGAAATGTTGTGTATCTCATTTGGATAACTTGGGTTAGGATGACATGAGATTCGAAGAGACCGGGATCGGGTATTAGGAAATACCCGGAACCACTTCGAATTTTATAGATTGATATGTGAAATCTATAGGCTGGAATAAGGTGATTTAAATGAATTGGACTATTTTAGTTTAAATTTTGATACTTAGGGAATTGAGGTGTGTAATAAGTGATGTCTATAAAAAATTGTGAACTTGTAAATTTATTCGAGTTACCTCGGGTTCTATATAAGTTGTATACTTTGTATTCCATGTTGGATGAGTTACTCATGCTGGTTTCCAGCTTGACCCGGGTGTTATCTGATGTAATGCTCGGTTCAGACCTAGTATTACAGATTTTCAGGTAAGGACGTTCTGGAGCTCAGGAGGCAAGTTGGATGGTAAGAACATATGGAGCGTTTCCGCTATATTATATTGCTGTGTATCTGTGACATGATAATTGTGTATATTCAGTGACTGTATATATGTGTAACTCTGATATATTATAAATGTAATTGACAAATACAAAATGCTTTCTAAACTGTTATTATTTATTACTATATTTTATTCGCTGTGAATGTGAGATGTTGATCTTCTTCTACTTCTATCTCTTTCTTCTTTTTCATAACTATCTGGAATTTTCGGGTCGTTACAGTTGGTATCAGAGCTGAAAGGTTAAGCAAGAACCTTGGCTCTGGTGGGGATTACTCATTAAATAGAATCCGTATCACTCTAGAATGAGTTGAGTTGAGTGTGTGTGTGTGTGTGTGTGTATATATATATATATATATATGAGCGCACACTTGTATTTTCTTATATAAAGGTTTTAAATGAATTTATATAAAAATATATTTTGATATATAAAGCACTATTTCCTTCTAATAAATATTAAGGTGGTTGATGGTTCAATTAATAGAATTAAATTAAGAAGTAATATAAAATACAACCAAACTGAAATCTTGAACTTGAATTAAATTAAGTGGTAACAGAAATAAAACCAAATTAAAATTAAATTAAATTCTAGAATTAGAACTCAGAAATTAAATTGTTTAAAAACTTTAAATGAACAAAGTTAATTTGGTTTAAAAAGTTAAACCAACCTTTGAGAATTTAACTCGAATTTATATAATTCGAGATGGTTTAAAATTTGAAATTGGAATTGAATTCATTCGAATTGAATCTGATTCGAATTAACTGGATTTAAGATTGAAGATGTATAAGTTTAAAATTTTAAATGGAAAATTTGGATTGGATTAAATTGAAATGATTTGAAATTGAAGTGGGTTCAATTGATATTAGTCCAAATTGATTGGAATAATTTGAAATTATAATTAAAGTTGAACAGGTTTAAAATCAAATGTAATTTGATTTGAAATTGGGGTTAAGTCAATTTCAAGGGAAACTGAAGTTATTTAAGTTAGAATTGAGTCAATTTAAATGGCAGTAGAATTTAAATTGAATTGATAGGGAAGTGAACAGTTTTGACTGTGGACAATTTTCAATACAAATTGTTTTAATATAAACTTGTTTTTCCGAGCTATTTAATATATACAACCTTTAACCGTTCTTCTTAAAGCTAAATTATTTTTCGAACTATTTAACGATTTTTCAACTGTTTTATAAACTAATTACTATTTTTCAACTATTTGACAAATTAATTGCTATTTTACAACTATTTTGTAATTATCTAAAATTTCTGAAACTATTTAACTATTTAACTATTTTACAATTAGTTAACTATTTTACAGTTATTTTACAAACTAATAATTATTTCTCAACTACTTATCTATTTTTAAAATTTTCAAGCTAATTTCTAAATATAAACTGGTCGGAGTTCAAACTGTTGTTGATTAAATACCCAACTGAGATAAGAATTGAAGTGATAATCCAAATGGGGATTAAGGCAATTGTAAATAAGTGAATGGAAATTAAAGGAAATGTGAATAGAAAGGAACTTGATTTGGCTAATAATCAATGAAGATAATTACATAGGATGTACGTATATTATTCTATTCGCATAGCGATTTGATCCAGATTGAACATAGAATTTCGAGATAGTTTATCGATCTGAGTTGGGATTTTTCGCTTGATTTTCGACGGCGAACCTGGATATGGATTGTTGATTGGTTCTGGGTATTCTCTATCATAGTTATAGCTATGCAAGGAGAATGACAGTTTCTGATCAAGAAACCAGATCTGAGTCCGCACAAGGAAGTCGGGTGAACGATACTGGTTCGAAAGTGGAATTCTGTGATCGAGTGAGCGATCAGATTGGTATAGCGTACGAATGATAAGTGTACATCGTACGGATTTGATTGAAATTGATATTGAAAAGAGTAATCAAAATTTGAATATTTGTTTGAAATAAACAAAGCTATATATCTTTGTTATATAAGATAAATCTCCCGTTGTTGAATCTATTACCCGAAGAAAAGGATTTTTGAAAATGTTTGAAGTATAAAAGGAATTTTATACAAGTTTGAAATGATCTAAAGTTTTAAAAATTATATATAACTGAATATATATATATATATAAAGGATCTTATGAGGATTTTGGAAAAAGGTTTTGGGAACCTTTGGATTTGGAAAGGCTTTTGATTTTTGTGGGTAAAATCAATATTGGAATTTAGAAAGCCTAATTTGAAAATTATCGATTTTGGGATAATCGATTCTGTGTAAAGGAGCTTTGTATGAGATCATGTTAGGTGCATGATTTGAAAGATACTATATGTGTATAGTATAAAGTATTTTGATAATGGCTCTGGAGAAAAAGGCGCTCCCTTGAAATGAACTTCTTAGGAGTGCCACCGGGTGGTGCTGCCTTGAACCCTAAGGGGGGGTTCTAAAGTTGATCCTGTGAAGAGTCCGGACCAAACTAGTTCCTGAGATTATGAGTAGTGTGTACCATAGTAAAAGTCGTGTGTGCCGCTGAGAGCCAACGGTCTACGTTTGCTTTTATATCGGTAGACTGTGACCTATGGTAACATAGCGAAAGTCGTGTGTGCCGCTGAGAGCCAACACTCTACGTTTGATTTTACATCGGTAGACTGCGATCTACGTAGGAGTGGAGAAGTTTCATTTTGACAGCGAAAATCGAGGGGCGCTGATGCCTACAGTTACATGGACTTTTGTTGCGATGGCAACGTAACCCTGGAATGTAACTTCAATCCGTTGTGGGTTCCATGGCGTAATCGAGGGGCGCGGAGTGCCTACAGTTACATGGACTTTTGCAGCAATAGCAACGTAATCCAGGATGTAACTGCGACCATGGATGGGGGTGATGATTTCCAGAGCATTCTCACCAAAAATATTTCCTTTATTTTCAAAAACTGTTTTCGATATTTTCAGTAAAATTATTCCAAGTATTTTCACTAGATGTTGAAACGGGTTTACCAAGCACTTATAGATTTTCAGTCCTGCGTCTGATCAATGTATGACTGAATTTCTATGAGAACAAGGATAGACTGGTTGAAACATCGAGTTATAAGAAATATTTTTATAAAGAGTTGTTTTAATAGTATTATGTGAATTTAAATGTATTTCTAAAATTTTAAAATAAAAGTATTGGAATTTTGGAAAATGAAGAAAATCCAAACCGGAATTATAAAATAAAATTGAACTCAGGAAATTTAATGAAGTGATTTTTGTAATAAAAGTTAGAAGTAAGCTAATTAGCTAAATAAATTATTTGATGGAGTATATTAATAAAATTTAACTCGGTTAAATAAATGGACTGTAAGTTAATAAAGGAGTTTGGAAATGAATTCGAATTGTCAATAGAATTCGACTTGGATTTGATAATGAATTAAATAAGTGGAGATGTTGTAAAAATAAAAATAAAATAGAGTTGGATCGAAATAGTGATGGCTTGAATTAAAATAAAATTCAAGTGTGATATGAATAATATTTAACGAAATTTGCAAGTAAATTAGATATAAGGGAAGTATTGTCGAATGAAATGAAAGTGAATTATAATTGAAATGGTTTGAGTTGCAAACAAAACCCAGGTAAGTAGAAATAAATTGAGAATGGCTTTATATTAATAAAATAAATTCGAAAATGATTTAAGTAAGTGAATTAAAAATTTAAAATGGGGTAAATAAATTGGTTAATTGAATTAAATAATAAATGGATGAAGTCTGATTGAATAAAAATTAAATCAAAGTTATAACTGGAAATGGGTTATCAGAATGAACTTAAGTTATGAGGCATATTAATTTGAAGTAACATTACTTAAGTCAATAAAAGCTTGGTTTCGAGTAAGAATGGAAGACCATTAATTAAAGTTTGGGATCAAATTTATTTGGAAAATGTATATTAATATAAGCATCAAATGTTGTCAAGCTCAATGAAATAGTTTTAAATGAATCCAGTGCGGAGATAAAATGAAATGCAATGAATGGTTGGTGAATAAATTGGAAATGAAATGGAATTAATTGCAGAATGAGTTGAAATTAATTTGAAGTAGTTATAAACTAATGGATACTCTATTAGGCAAATATCGCCGAATTTACATAAAAATAGTTGTCGTTTGACGTAAACAAAAGTAATTAAAATTCTATGAGCTGATAGAGATTAAATAAAAATTGATTTTTTTGAATCATTTGAAGTGAATATGAGCTTATTTGGATTAAAAATAAATTGAATGAAAGAAATTGAGTTGTAAACCATTAAAGTTGAATAAAATAGCAAATGAATTGGTTGGAAGCAATTGAATTAGCTTTAAAACATATAAATCGCTTATGGAAAGCGTTTGGTGCTTGTTGCTTATGAAATGCATGTGTTTAGCTATTGTAAGTAAGTGAAATGCTAATAAATTTTCTATATATGGCACTTACATATTTAAATTGAGTAAGTACAGGTACCCGAAGGCCGTTTGGCTGGATTTGGTTGTGCTAATTGCTAAAATAAATAAGCTGCATGCTTAAAATGCTAACTAAAGGTACGCCTACGCAATAAAAATAGGAAATATGAACTGTTTTTGCTTTTCCGACCGGGTGGGTCGATGTATATATATATATATCTTTTGTCAAATTGCAAAAGCTCCTCCATACAAAGGAGACTCTGCCAAAAAATTTCAAAATTTTTGGGACCTAGAAAATGTTTGAAAAATTTTTGTTAACGACAAAACGATTTCAAATTGGAAATTTAAATAAATTAGTGGATGAAACGAATTTAAATAATGATATGAATCAGTTATAAATGAAAGATAAAATTCAATATTCAGAGTTGAAGATAAATTTAATTCATATGAAAATGGGAAAACTAATCTGAATAAAGGTAGATATGAAAAATTCTGTACGGAAATGTATAAAATGATTTGAAAGGTTACGATTGGATATTATTGCTAAGCAAGATATGCAGGTATTATAAAGGGAAAGTGAAAATTGGTTTTGATTTCAGGAGATAATTTGAATTGCCCGACTAAAAGGTACATGTTTAAATTTCTGTATGAAATTTGATTGGGTTTTTGATCTAGCCACTTGGCTTTCTGTTTTTTGTTTTTGGAATTTGGGAGCCCGTAGAGACATTTCGTAGTTGTACCGAGCTAGCCGCGCAAAGGAGACGCTGGCAAATTTTTTGGAAATTTAGAGAGTTAAAAAAATTTTGAATTTTTTTTGATAATTCAAAACTTGGTTCTAAATTGTAATTTGAATGATTGAGCAAAAGGGTATTGTTCGAAACTGTGGGAGAGTTGGGAAGTTAGTAAGAATGATAATGGGTCTTTTATAAAAAGATATATTATGACAAGTTGATAAAACTGTTGGTTTTGGGGGAAAAGTAAACGGGTATTAGACCATTCTTCCTAACTAGTAATTTCGAGGACGAAATTC
Organism: Allium cepa; assembly: GCA_030765085.1. NCBI lineage: Eukaryota > Viridiplantae > Streptophyta > Magnoliopsida > Asparagales > Amaryllidaceae > Allium > Allium cepa. The sequence goes on along the minus strand of CM060944.1, from coordinate 495,405,122 downwards.
TTTTAAGGGGAAGGAATGTGACGACCCGGAATTTTTAACAATTTCAATTGGAATATTTAATTAATTGTAAATATTTAAAAAGTTAATTTTTAACTTGAATTCAAATATTATTATTAATAGCAATTAAGTTATTAGATTTAATAAACTGAAATTGAGTAAAATATTGAATCTTCAGTTTTAAGCATGTTACAAATAATTTGAAGACCTGTAAAATTTATATTAATAGTTCTGAAGATAATAAAAGCTTTTAAATTGAAATTGGAAGTGATTCGTTCGGTTTTAAAAATTTATCGTTTAAATTGAATTTAAAAATAGCCTTCCGAGGCACAGTCTCGGAATTCGACGAAACCAGTTCCATTGGATCCGTAATAGTTAGGTATTATCAGATTTTAAATTTCATAGCGATTGGATTTACCATTTGCTCGTATGGGTGAGAAACGCGTTGAAATTAAAACCGATAATTTAATATTTTAAATTGATTTAAAAAGCTATCTTTTCCATACGATCGAATTAGAGCTTGAAACTTTTTCCATTGCGTCCGAAATAGCGGTATGACATTTATGAACGCCAGGTCGCATGCCTCAATGGGAGTTCAAAATTTTAAGTCGCATTTATAGAGAATATTTGAATTTAATTAAACATATATATAGTTATATTTGGTCAACCATCAGCTGAAATACTTTTCACATCAGCCGTTATCCTCAAACCCAAATCACTGTAGAAAGTATAATCCTATACGCTAATGTTTTCAGCACTCAAAAAAATCAAAGCACATCCTTGTCCCCTTTTTCTTTTCTGATAGAAGTCACGCAAAAGAAAAAAAAGAAAACCAGGATCTCTCTCCATTCCCCTTCCACTCGACATTGAAGCCGTAATCGTTAGAAATGGTGGATTACAAGAATAAAAAATCTCCTCTTCCTAAAAGTCATTCAAACAACTATAATCGAAATCCAGCCCCTCTTCCTTCTCTTTAGGCAATCACGAATCGAATTCGATGCTCCTACCGGCTTGATTTCGATTCGAGAGTGGGTAGTTTCAGATGGATGCTCGCGTTTGTGGCAAGGCTGAAGGTTGAAGGGTGGAGTCTTACATGGTGGCGTGTGGTGCTGCGATAGTGACGAAGCCGAGGAGTGAGGCGCAATCATTTTGGGGTGGATTATCGATGGTTGTAGTCGGTGATGATGGGTTTTGAGGCAGATGCATTGTTCGTAGCTAGGGTGGTGAGGTTGGTCGTTCGATCGTACGTGTGAAGGTCTGAGCAGTGGCAAGGGGAGTTCTTCGAAGTTCGAGTAGCTGAGGTGGCATCTACGGCGATTTAGGTGAGATAGCTTATACTTTTTGGCATATTAAATTTCAATTTAACAAGTTAATTGAGTAAAAGTATGCGGTTTAAAAATAAAATAAAATAAAAAATGTCTCAGTTTGGAAATTATGTATGAATGATTTTTGTAAAGGTAGGAGGTTTCAAAAGAAAATTTTAGTTGGTTAAAACACTTTAAATTTAAAATCAATTTTAATTCGAACAAGTTAGTTGATTGAATTTAGTTAGTGGTAAATTATTTTAGGTCATTTCAAATATTAATAAGGATCATTTAATATTTATACAAGGTCAAAAATCGTGGAAACCAAAGCTATATTGAAGTGGATTGCAAAACAAAATCAAAGGTGAGTTAATCTCACTCCTTTGGATGTTTATTTAAATCTAAATGGTTAAATTTAAATAATTGGTTGAATGATCGAATTGATTTGAGGTGTACTGATGATCTGGTGACTTTAGTTTTTGGTTGGTTGTCGAGTTAATTGTTGCTTGACTCGAAATATTCGAGTTTTAAATTATTTTAAACTTAAATCATAAATAAGAAAATGTTTTCATTTTAATGTTAATAAGGACTTAATGATTTGTGATTCATTAAATTAGTAGGGTAATTAAAATGGATAATTAATTAATTCAATTGATTAACGATTTGGGTTAATTAATTTAGTAATTAAGGGTTTGAATTAATTAATTAATTAAGTTTTAAGTTAATTAATTAAGTGTACGTAATTCAAAATAATCATTGGATGGTTTGATAAGTAATTACTTAATAATTAATAAAATATAATTACTTTGTGAAATTAATCAAGAGGTTAATTAAGATGATTAAATTAAGGAGAAATTGATTTATTTAATGAAGTAGATAAAAAGGTAGATAATTACAGGATAAGATAAATCAAGAGTGATTAATATTTGTGGTTTAATTAATGATTAATTATTAAACGTAGTTGAATTAGATTAGGATAAATTGAAATGTAAGTGAGAAATCATTAAATTATATATTTAATGACGTAATTAAAGATTGATTAATTAAGATTAATTAATCAATAATAAGTGACTTATGAGAAATTAATTAATATAAGTAATTAAGGATTAATGCGATTAACATAGTTAATTAATTTATGAAGTAACTAAGATTTCTTATTGATTTTGGTTAAGAATAATTAATACTGTGAAGTTAATTAATTTTGGGAGCGATCAAGCTTTGCTTATGGATGATTGAATGGCATTGGATGCTTTGAATGAGTTAATATCTCTGATATGAAATGTTGTGTATTTCATTTGGATAACTTGGGTTAGGATGACATGAGATTCGAAGAGACCGGGATCGGGTATTAGGAAATACCCGGAACCACTTCGAATTTTATAGATTGATATGTGAAAGCTATAGGCTGGAATGAAGTGATTTAAATGAATTGGACTATTTTAATTTAAATTTTGATACTTAGGAAATTGAGGTGTGTACTAAGTGAATTTTGATACTTAGGAAATTGAGGTGTGTACTAAGGAAATTGGATGCTATAGTAGCACTAGCCTTAATTTTGGTATTTTAAATACCATCATTCATAATTTTGAACTTAAAAAGGGAAATTCAAAGGCGATTTTGAAATTGATAATTTTTATATTGAATTTTGATTATTTAAAAAGGATTTGGTTTGGATAAAATAAATGATTTGATTTTGGGATTTGTACTTATCTGTTTCGGAACATATTTTAAATAGAGATTTTAAAATAATTTATATGAGGAAAATTGAACAATGGATTTAAAATATTTTTTTTGAAATATGGAAAAAGAGTCGAAATCGATATTTAAATAGGTTTGAAAAATAAAAAGGATTTATGAAGGGATAGGTTTATAAATGAAATCTTATAAAGAGATTATTTTATAAACAAGTGAAACTGGAAATGAATTTATAAAATTTATAAACGATGGTATAAATAAAGTGAAATGATTATCACTCAATGAATTAAGAATATAAATTCACAATATGAATTTATATCGAGTTATAAAAATCGGTTTAGAAAGAGATAGTGAATCTATTTTCGGAAAATGGAAATAGTTCTGAAATTGGTAATGAAAATCGATTTGCGATAAATGGAGAGAGATTTGTGAATGTAAAATGGTTATGATTGAATTACAAAAATATATTTTTACCGAGAAGTTAAGTTTTGTTTTAAAAATAGATTTTATTTGTTTATTAAACTTTGTAGTTTAAAAACTATTTGAAGTATTGAAATATTTTTGAAAGTTGATTCAAATATTTAATCTTAATTGAAATGAATTCGAATTTTAAAATAAGCTTGTAAATTAATTATTATTTTTTAAATGGGAAATTATTATCGTTGTCTATTTAAAAGCGTTTGATATTTTAATAAAGCGCTTAAATGGTTTGAAGTTTTATTACTATTCTTTAAACATACTTATTTTATAATATAGAGTTTTGGAAATTGATTGTAGTAATTTATAAATACTCTCAAGATTTGTAAATCGGGTTTTATTTAGTGGATGTGATTTTATAAGAGAAAATCTTATTAAGGAATTTTGGAAACTTGAGAAAATATCCAAAATGTTTAGATATGAGAACTTCGAAAATGAATCTGAATTAATAAAAGAAGTTATAAATTGTTAGTTGGGATTATAAATAAGTTATATTGGTTTTTGGAAATTGTGAAAAGGAATTAATTAATCATTTCGGAGATTTATGAGATAGTTTATGAAATATTTCCTAAGTTTGATATTAAAATGATTTTGGAGAATATGATTATAAATATTTTCTAAGTATTGAAAGAAGGATTATGGAAAGATTTAAGAGTGAAATGATTGGTATAGAAATATTTTTCAAAGTGTTATAAATTGAATTCGAAAATATTTCCAAGTGTTATACGGTTTGAAAATATCTCGTTAAGAATATAAGGATTTGAAATTGTTGTCAAACGTTGGAATACTGGAAGAGATCTGAATATATATCTATGTAAAGATTTTTAAATTGAATGTTTTGGATAGATTTAATAAAATATAGGCCTAGTGACTGTTTATGTGTGTAATTTGATAGTTAAATAGCCGACTATAAAATTGGCCAAAATTCGTTAATTGTTTCGAAGAGACTGCGATCTGATTTAATTATCCGAAAACCACTTCGATTCGATTTGTGCATTACAAATTGTGATATCTTGAAGGCAATAAAGATGGTGATCTTAGAGATTTGTTTGTTCAGATCCAGAACAACTTATATGGACGAATGCTATCATTGCATCGTTACATGGAAGGCAATGTTAGCATTCCAAGTATGAATGCTATTCTTAAGGTAATACGTAGCCTCAAGCCTCATTAACCAGGAATGACTAAAACAGGGGAGATGCGGCAAGGCTATGTGGGTCGCTCCCGTTAGGGTATGATCATCACTCATCTAGAGTGTACATTTATAATAATCATTATCTATCATTTGTTGTTGTTTCGAGGCCCACTAGTGGTGATCATATTCGTTACTATCCAGTAAGGGGTAGACCGATCTTGTGTTGGCAGGGATTGATAGGTTCGATCTCGATATGTTTTTTTAGATGTTTACTGTGGCGGACGGTACCCCAGTATCCCTGTCATTGTATGGAATCCAATATCCACTATGAGCCTGTACGATTTTAGTTGTATGCCAAATATGCTAAAATGTGAGATGCAAGCATTTTAGCTACTTTTATAGTTTATTTTCTATATATACTATTATAATATCAGATGATTTTGATATAAAATGTTTTGGTTATTGTAAGGTAAAAACCCATTGTATGTATGTATGGCATGGTCTTACTAAATACCTTTGTTTTTCAAAGGATTTTGATAACGGTAATAATTCAAATTGAGTGTGGTTTCTCATGCTGGTTTTCCAGACTGACTCGGGTGTTATTTTATTATAATGATCGGGTTAGTTCGAGTATTGCAGATCTGGGTTAGGATGCTATGGAGCTCAGGAGACGTATTACACATACTTGGTTATTTTTGTTGTGTGTGTTATGATGTATATTTAGTACATGTAAGGACAAGTTTTTATAACTGCCTGGATTAATTGTTGGTTGTTGTACGTTGATGATTGTATGTATATTACAGTTATAGTTTTCTTTGAATAAAGATCTATTATTATATTATATTTTGTTTCGTTGCGATTGTGAGATTCTGTATTATTGTTTCTGTTTTCGTCTATCCGTTTTCTTTTTCGCCCCTAATGATCGGGTATTTCCAGCACTCGATTTCTCGGCATGTTATACCGTAAACGTATTGCTGTCAATTTTTTAGGGTCGATAATCTCCGGTTCGTTGCGGTGGTATCAGAGATTAGGTTAAGCGAGAACCTTGGCTTTGGTGGCGATTACTCATTAGGGATAGGGCTAGTAGTACCTTAGAATGAGTCCGAGTGTATTATAGATATGAGCCCATATTTGTTAGTGAATATAAATTGTTTTATATTGTGTTGACTTATTGGATGAGTGTTTATGAATTGTGGTCGATACAATCTGGACAACTGTATCGTTAGGGGTTTCTAAACTCCGAACAACTTAAATCGACGTAATATTTTTTTAAAGTGGGTAAATGAAATAATTTTACCCGAACGATATTTCGATATAAAGGAAATAATTTTCTGAAATGATTATAGTATATTGATGTGTTTGATGATATTATTATAATCAAAACAAGATTATAAATTGGAATGGTCATATATAACCAAATTAAAAGGTATAAGTATGAATTATACAAATGAGTTAAATCTAAAAATTGATTCAAACTAGAATTTGGAATTTAAATCTCAGAAATTTTGAAAATGTTTTCCGAAGTGTTTTGAAATAAATAATAGTAATATATTCGGAATATTTCCAAATGGAAATTGTTTTAAATAAATTTTGAAAGTGATAAAGCACTGAACTCATTACAGTCACAGGAAACTAATTCTTGTGATGACGGTCGCATCATCAGTTTTTATTTTCGAGTTTTTAAGTGATGGATTGCTGCCATAGTAATTTGATATAGATATTTTTGTTTGGAAACAAGTGTTGTTTTGAAAATTCCAAAGGGAATTTGTTTTGGATAAAATCAAGTTTATTTTGGCAATTCCAAAGGAATGGTTTGTTAAACCAAAAGAGCTATATAAATATATATTTATGATTCCAAAATGATTTGAAATAAAACCGAGTGTTCGAATTCTGGAATTATTATTTAAATGTTTTATGAAACCAAAGAAAAATAAGCATTGAACTTATGAATTAAGAATAATTTTAATAAGAAATGGAAGTGTGAAAATTTGAATTTGGAATTGAATTTTAACTTAATTAAGTTAAATAAAATTGGATTTGGGTTTGAAACGATATCGAATTGAATGGAATATAAAATTTGAGTGTAAAATGACTATATAACTTCAAGTTATAAATTTTGAATGGAATCAAATCAAGTATAGAATAGACGAAAATGTGATAAGTTATGTAACTTATAAATTGGAAAAGTGGGGTTGAAAAACCGAAATAGAAATGGTTTCATATTTTTGTAAATGAATGGAAACCCGAATTTGTATTATAAAATGAAGTTAACTCAAGTCGAGTTAAATGAGATGATTTTTGAAATAAACTTAACTCAAGTTAAGAAAAGTGGAATGAAATAAAAAGGAAGTTGAACATGAATAAATGAGACAATTATTGGAATTCGATTTAATTTGAATTGAATTAATAGAATAGACTAACCAAGGAATTAGCGAATGGATGCGGGACTGAATTGTTACTGGTAATGATAGAAATGAGTTTTGAAATATTATTTAATAATCATTGAAATATGGACTTAAATCAGAAGTGATGAAAATCAAAAGTGATGGTACAAAAATTTTCTACTAGAACTCAAATAAAATGAAATAGATAAAATTATAATGGAATGGCGAATGAATATGGAATTTGAATTATAAATAAAATTTGAGTATGAACTTAAGTTTTGAAGTGAAATTAAATTCAAGTGTTGTATAAAATGTTATAATGAACCTTAATATTTATTTTATGAGGTGAGTCATAAACAAATTGGTATGGAATGAAATACAGGGTTATATAAAATGAAATGAACAAGATTTTGTGAAGGAGTGGAATGTGTATCAATAGAAATTGATAAATTGAATTAGAATCAATTTAAAATAGTTTGTAAGCTTAAGTGGTTATTTTATTAAATGAATACCACCGAATTTCTATGGAAAAATTTGTCGTTTGACGTAAATGGAAGTAAACAAAATTTGGTGAATCAATGGAAAGTGAATAAATTTATTTAGGATTAATTAGTAGTGGATATGAATATATTGGATATGAATATGAAATTAATATAAATGAATTGTTTGTGAATCACTTGGAATTGAATAAAATGGTATGTAAATCGATTGAAATGAATAATCGATGTTGGAACCTTGTGATTATTGATAAATTTATGCTATAAATGTTTGGTTATCAAATTTATGTGATTTAACTATTTAAATGAATGAACGTTATTAAATTTTATATATTTGGTACTTATGGCTTTTATTTGAGTAAGTACAGGTACAAGAAGACTATTTGGCAAGATTTTGGTTGTGCAATTGCATATATACTTAGTAAGCTCGCTTAATAACGCTAAAATAAAGTATGCTTACGAATTCAGCACATGAAAAATAAAAATATTGTTATACATTGCATTTTCCAGCCATGAGAGCCAATGTATATCTTTTTATCATATTTGTCATATTGCAAAAGTCTCTTCGTACAAGGGAGACTCTGCCAAAAAAAATTTAGAAATTTAGGGTGTTAGAAAAAAAAATTAACAAAAAATTGATTTCGAATTATAATTGAAATAAGGGATTTTGGTATAGAAATGGAAACTGAATGTTTTGTATGGAATTAAAGGATTTAGAAAAGTGAAATCTCTAGTTTTAACTAAGTGGATTTTTGAAAAGTAATGGGTTTGGATCATTCGTCCTACCTTAGCAATTTCGAGGACGAAATTCTTTTAAGGGGGAAGGAACGTAACGACCCAGATTATCCTTCGTTAGATTTTGAACATTTACATAGTTTTAAATATTGGAGTTGGAATACAAATTGATCTTTGAATATGAAATTTTTGATTTAAATTATCGAATGAATTTAAATTCCAAATATAGCGATTTATCGTAATACGGAAATGGTGAATAATTGAAATTTGAGTTGAATATGAATCGAAATGATTTTTAATGGTGATGTAAATTCTATTTAAATTAGAATTGAGTTAATAAGTTTTCAAAACTGAAATTTCAAGTGATTTCGTCAATTTTTGATATCGTCGATTTAATCGACGCTTTAAAATAGCGATCCGGAGCATAGTCTCAGAATTCAACGAACTCCATTTCATTGGATCCATAATAGTGCATTATTATCGGATTTCAATTTCCATAGCGTTTGAAGTTATCATTTGGTCGTACGAGATAGAAACACTTTGTAATAAATATTGAAAATTTGATATTGTAATTGGATTCATAAAAGCTATCTTCTGCATACGATCAAATTAGGTCTCAAAATTTGTCCCATTGCGTTTGGAATAAGGGTATAACCTTATGAACGCCAGGCGGCATGCCTCGATTAGAGTCTATAATTCATAGCTAGATCTTTTGAATTCTAAATTATATATTTCCATTGATTTAACCATACAGCGCCATTTCTTTCATTTCAACCGACTTGCAACAGCCACCCTACTCGTACCGACCTTTCTTTTAAATGTGTTTCCCCCCTCTTCATTTTCATGCAAAGAATAAAAAATGAATTTGAATGCTTCGTTTAAAGTCTTGAAATTTTATTTTGAATTTTAGGAGCTTAGATCTTCATGAGACATCGTTATAGGAGGGTGCGGCTGCTTTCACGAGTTCGTTAGTTTCTACCATGACATCATTAAGCTAGGGTTCATATTTGTGTTGGAATGGGAGGGTATTTGGCAAATTGGAGCTCGGTTTAGTGTTTATGGGGGGAAGGAGCATCGATGGCCAAGGCAAGGGGGAGCGGGCCGTCTAAGGTGGTACGGGACATCGTGTATGCTTCGTTACTGGGTTGAAGTCACGATCGAAGGGAAGGGGATGGGGCCTTTGTATTGGCGATGATGTGGTGTAGTTTGAGGAGGGGGAGTTGGTGGTGGTGTTTGTTTGGTGAACGGAGCCAAGGTGAGGGTGGGTGAGATAGGAGAACTCGCGGCAAATGGTGGAGGAGGATACTGGAAGGGGCGGGCTCGAATTGGAGAAGATGGATTTTTAATTATATGAGTACTTAGTTAAACGTTAATTATTAGTTAATTATGTTGAATATAAATTTAATTATCTCATATATTAAAGATTCATAATTCATTCATAAGAGGCCCAAATCAAACGTGACAAGTCACATTGTGATTGCATCGACGAGTGCTACTCAATAAAATTGATTTGGGATTTTTCGAAATCAGTTGGAATTTTAGATTAATTTAGAATCTGGATGTTTGGCAAATTAAAAATCAAGTTGAGTAAATCTCACTCATTTTGGATTACTGGATTTAATTTAAAATAATTAAAATTGGATTGATATATTGATAACAGTTGGATATTATATTATATACAGTAGTATATATAATAGTAGTTGGATATATATTTCCCGCCAATTAGAGCAGATGAGACCCTGTGCGCCCTGCATAATAGTGGATGACCCTATATTACCGTGATATCCCGCCTCGAAGCGAGATTATATTTTATATTATATAACATTTGTGGATGCAGGGAAACAGGTTGGAGTGATCCAACTGGATTCCTCAAACATATTGATTGTTTCTCATATATAGTGATATATGATGTGAATGGATAATCTGTTATGGATTCTTATGTGATTTGATATATTGGATGCTATAGTAGCACTGGCCCTAATTTTGGTATTTTAAATACCATCAATAATATTTCTAAACTTAAAAAGGGAAATTCAAAGGTGATTTTGGAATTGATAATTTTTATATTGAATTTTGGATTATTTAAAAAGGATTTGTTTGGATAAAATAAATGATTTGATTTTAGGATTTGTACTTATTTATTTCGAAAGATATTTTAAATACTGATTTTAAAATTATTTATATACGGAAATTAGAACAATGGATTTAAAATGGTATTTTTGAAATATGGAAAAGGAGTTGAAACCGATATTTAAATGGGTTTGAAAAATAAAAAGGATTTATGAAGGGATAGATTTATAAATGAAATCTTATAAATGATATTATTTTATAAACAAGTGAAACTGGAAATGAATTTACAAAATTTATAAACAATGGTATAAATAAAGTGAAATGATTATCACTCGATGAATTGAGAATATAAATTCACAATATGAATTTATATCAAGTTATGAAAATCGATTTAGAAAGAGATAGTGAATCTTGTTTTGGAAATTGGAAATAGTTCTGAAATTGGTAATGAAAATCGATTTGTGATAAATCGAGAGAGATTTATGAATGTAAAAGGGTCATGATTGAATTTTAAAATTAAATTTTTATCGAGAAGTTAAGTTTTGTTTCAAAAAGAAATTTTATTTATTTATTAAACTTTGTAGTTTAAAAATTATTTTTAGTATTGAAATATTTCAGAAAGTTGATTCATATATTTAATCTTAATTTAAATGAATTCTAATTTTAAATAAGCTTGTAAATTGATTATTTTTTTATAAATGGGAAATTGTTATCATTGTCAATTTAAAAGGGTTTGATATTTTAATAAATCGCTTAAATGGTTTAAAATTTGATTACTATTCTTTATAAATACTTACTTTATAATATAGAGTTTTGGAAATTGATTGAAGTTATTTATAAATACTCTCGAGATTTGTAAATCGGGTTTTATTTAGTGGATGTGATTTTATAAGAGAAAATCTTAAAACAAAATTTTGGAAACTTGAGAAAATATCTAAAATATTTAGATACGAGAACTTCAAAAATGAATCTGAATTAATAAAAGAAGTTATAAATTGTTAGTTGGGAAATTGTAAAAAAAAATTATTAATAGTGCCGGGGATTTATGAGATAAGTCATGAAATATTTTCTAAGTTTGATATTAAAATGATTTTGGAGAACAGGTTTATCAATATTTCCTAAGTATTGAAAGGAGGATTTTGGAAAGATTTAAGAGTGAAATAATTGGTATAGAAATATTTTTCTAAGTGTTATAAATTTAATTTGAAAATATTTCTACGTGTTGGTATGGTTTGAAAATATCCCGTTAAAGATATAAGGATTTGAAATTGTTGTCAAACATTGGAATACTGGAAGAGATTTGAATATATATCTGTGTAAAGATTTTTGAACTGAAGTTTTGAAAAGATTTAATATAATATGGGCCTAGTGACTGTCAATGTGTGTAATTTGATAGTTAAATGATCGACTATCAAATTTAGCCAAAATTCATTGATCATTTTGAAGAGATTGAGATCAGATTTAATTATCCAAAAACAACTTCGATTTGATTTGCGTGTTACGAATTGAGATATCGTGAAGACAATGAAGATGGTGATCTTGGAGATTTGGTTTGTCCAGACCCAGAATAACTTGTATGGATGAATGTTATCATTGCATCATTGCCTGGAAGGCAGTGTTAGCATTCCAAGTTTGAATGCTATTCTTATGGTAATACGTAGCCTCAAGCCTCATCAATCAGGAATGACTAAAATAGGGGAGATGCAGCAAGGCTATGTGGGTCGATCCCATTAGGGTATGATCATTACTCATCTAGTGTGGACATTTATCATCATCACTATCTAATATTTGTTGTTCTTTCGGGGTCCATTAGTGGTGATCATATTTGGTACTATCCAGTAAGGGGTGGGCCAGTCTTATATTGGTAGGGATCGATAGGTTCGATCTCGGTATATTTTTCTAGAGGTGTACTGTGGCAGGTTGTACCCCAGTAGCCCTGTCATTGTATGGAATCCAATATCCACTACGAGCTTGTAGGGTTTTATTTGTATATTAAATATTCTGAAACGTGAGATGTAAGCATTTCAACTATTTTTATAGTTTATTTTCTATAGACACTATTATAATATCTAATGATTTTGATATAAAATGTTTTGGTTATTGTAAGGTAAAAACCTATCGTAATTATGTGTGGCGTGGTCTTATGAGATACCTTTGTTTTTCAAAGGATTTTGGTAATAGTAATAATTCAAATTGAGTGTGTTTTCTCACGCTGCTTTTCCAGAATGACTCGGGTGTTATTTTATTATAATGCTTGGGTCAAACTGAGTATTGTAGATCCGGGTTAGGATGTTATGGAGCTCAAGTGACGAGCTGGAGGATTTCAACCGTATTACACGTACTTGGTTATTTCTACTGTGTGTGTTATGTTGTACATTTAATACATATAAGGAAAAGTTATTATAACTATCTAGATTGATTGTTGACTGTTGCACTCTGATGATCGTAAGTATATTATAGTTATAGTTTTCTTTGTAAAAAGATCCGTTATTTTATTATATTTTGTTCCACCGCAATTATGGATTCTATATTGTTGTTTCTGTTTTCTTCTATCCCTTTCCTTATTCACCCCTAATGATCGGGTATTTCCAGCACTCGATTGCTCGGCATGCTATATCGTGAACGTATTGATGTCAATTTTCGAGGGTCAAAAATCTCCAGTTTGCTACAAACATTAAGTCGGACGTCCTTCTTCGAGATGCGTGTTTCAATCATGTTGAACTTCGGGCATTGGTCAGGGCTAACAACTTAAGATCATGGTTTAGGTATCATTTTCTAGGATAGTAACATTCGATCGTGCTAGACTTGAGGCACCGATTAAAGAGACTTGCCTTGGGTAGCAAGTTTTGCATCCTTCTTCGGGATGCATGACTTGAATGCACCAATTCCGGGTGTTGGTTTGTGTTTACCATTTTAGACCATGATTTGGACATCCTCATCTAGGCGTTTTTTACGATAGCACTCGACTCCGAACATCAATCGAAGTTTATATGTAAGATCCTACCTTTCATCAAGTATGGATCTTTTGCCTCGCCTACTCCGGGCAAGGATTTTCGGCCTTGCCATCCTCTGGGTGACATTGATGCTCTGCCAAACTCTAGGCATGAGCTAATAGATGGACAGTCGAGTTACGTTCATTTCACCTACATCAAGGGCAAGAGTTAGTGGATGGACAGTCAAGTCACATCCTTTTTGGTTTATATTCCTGCCTCCGCTTTAAGGGCAAGAGTTAGTTTGATAGAAGGTCGAGTAACATCCATTTTGGTTTATACTCCAGCCCCCACTTCAAGGGCAAGAGTTAGTTGGATGGATGGTCGAGTCATGTCCATTTTGATTTATTAGCTTTTCCATCCTTTGGGCAAGGCGTTAGCGCTCTACCAAACTATGGGCATGAGCTAATCATTGAACGGTCACGTCGCGTCCTCTTTAGTTCATCGACCAGCCGAACTCTAGGAATGGCATCAACACTCTTCCTAACTCTAGGAATAAGCTATCGAATGGACGATCATTTAACGTCCATTTTGATTTATCGGCCTTACCATCCTTTGGAAAAAGCATTAGCGCCATGCCAAACTCCAGGCACGAGCGAATGAGCGGAAGATCATGTCATATGTACTTTGGGTTATTCCTATGTCAAGGCTAAAAGAGTTGACTGGCATCTACCTTCGGATGCCAAGGAAGGTTGAATTTCAAGGGTCCAATCATGGACAGTAGAAGTTTGGTCGGCACCTTATTCTGGGTACCTGCACACCTGCACTATACATATGTAGGCTCATTTAAGTTGATCACATTTCACAACTTTATAGTCATCTAGAGATAAAGTCGCAGAGGCCATTTCATTTTATCGGGAAATGACAGAATTCTGTCTTATTACATGGCTTTGAACAATTATGCCAAAATTTATCTTTAAGTGAAATAGTATCATAAGTGTTTGTTGTTTCACATCCTCGGGAGTCAGATCTCGTCCACTGTTGCCAACTGGAACGTGCCATCTCCAAGATTTTGCTTAATTGCGTACGAACCTTCTCAACTTGGTCCCAAGTTTTGAGGGCCTAGGAAGATTAATTTGAGAACCAGGTCACCGATTTCAAAGGTCCGACTTCTGGCCTTATCATTGTAATATAGATTGAGTCAGTTTCAGTGTGCAGCTGCTCTCAAGTCAGCTTCGTCGCACTTCTCATCGATCATATCAAGAGACTCTAGCAGGAGTAGCTCATTTGTTTGTGAGTCATAGTGAGGCACCCGATGAGAACGCACCTTTAGTATAATCACAATCATAGCCTCTGTTCCATAGGCTAAGGGAAATGGAGAGTTGCCAGTCGTTGACCTGTGGGTCGTTCGATAAGCCTAAAGTATCAATGGAAATTCATCGACCTACTTGCCCTTGAACTTTTCCAAATACTTCTTAAGAATGGACTTGATAATCTTGTTCACAGCTTCGACCTATCCATTCGCTTAGGGGTGCGCCACCAAAGCGAATCTCTTCTTTATGCGATGTCGACGGTAGAAATCCTTAAACTCGGTGATGTCGAATTGGATCCCATTATTAATAATGATTTCTTATGGAACTCAAAAATGACAAATGATATTTCAAACCATGAAGTTGATTACTTTCTTTGTGGTAATTGTGGCAAATGGCTTTGGCTTAGCTCATTTGGTGAAGATCAACTTCAACGGTGGCATAGGCAACACGTTGATGATATCAATCCCCAAAATTGCAAATAACAGGGACTGATCATTTGAGTAATCTCCATACGCAGGACTCTTGGAATCTTAGCAAATCTATGGCACTTGTTAGACTTTCTGATGTCATCATATGTGTCTCGGTTGATAGTTGACCGGAAGTGCCCATAGCCGAGAATCATCTTCACTGGAGTTTACCCCCTAGTATGCTCACTACAGGCCCCTTCATGAACCATGACTTGTTTGGCCTCATCGTAGGCGACACACCGAATCATAACAACGAAGATTCCCTTCTTATAAAGTACTTCTTCTATGATATATCTCGAAGCTTGGTGAGGGAGCTTCCGTCGTTCATTTCTCCTGTCTATAAGGATTCCTCTCTGTAAGCAGTCTTTTATTAAAGTCATCCATGACTCTTTTTTTGGGTTTAGCCTCCAAGATCCAATCAACATCCATTTGATTGATGCTCGGAGCTGATAATACTTTTGCCAAAACCAAGCCCATAAGCAGCGCATCTTCGAAACTCGTCAACTTAGCCAACGAGTCAGCCTTTTCATTTTCCTCTTTAGGAATATGCACTATCGTATAGTACTCAATTTATTAAGTAGCTTAAGAACTTGGTTCAGATATGGGGCTAGCCTTGCTCCTTTTCTACTAGCGAGGAATCATAGAAAATATGTAAAGCTTTTATCCTCAGTTCCTTGGCAATTGAGTCCTACGATCAAGGGCTCATACTCAGCTTCATTGTTCAACGTGGGAAAGTCAAGTCTCAAGGCATAACAGATAGGATGTTCCTCGAGAGTGACAGGTACAATTCCAGCACTAGAACATCACTCATTAGATGCACCTTCTATGTACATCTTCCACCTAGCATTCTGCTCACCACTGCTCTCCATAGTTTATCTCGCAAGGTTTATTCAACTACGAAATCCACCAAAGCCTGATTCTGGATGGCTCTCTGAGGGTGATAGGTTATGTCTTATTAGCTCAATTCAATGTTCCATGTCAATAGCCTTTTAGAAGTCTCATGTTGCTGCAAGACTTATTACAAAGGCTAGTCCATGAGAACCTTTATCGGATGAGCCTAGAAGTAGGGGCGGAGCTTCCTTGAAGCAATCAATAGGCAGTATGCAAGCTTTTCCACCTTTAGGTAATTCTTTCTATTCTTGTCAATTGCTCACTGGTACAATAGATAGGTCGCTAGATGCGGGATTCCTTACGTAAGAGTGCATCGCTCAAAGCATGCACTAACACTGCCAGATATATAAATAAGTCCTTGTCATCCACTGGCTTCAAACGAATTGGAGGTCTCCCCAAGTGATTTACCATATCCATAAATACATCTACACACTCCTGCGTCCAAGTGAAACTCCTTTTTCTCTTTGAACTTTTTCCTTTCTTAATCATGTCAATGAGAGGATGCATTTATCAACAGTTCTGGGAATGAATCAACTTGGGGTGGCGACCTTCCCATTTAGAAGTTGAACCTCCTTGATTGTCTTCGGCACATCCATGTCCCTTAATGTTGAAACTAAAAGTGGGTATCAACATCCAATAGAATCTCGTAGAGATTAAATGATGAATAAAATTAAAATATAGAAGAAAAAGTTAATGAACACATAGATTTTTAAAGTGGTTTGGCAATCTTGGCCTACGTCCACTTCATATTTTTATTGATCTTGCGCTTAATTACGATTGCAAAAATTTTTGGATCTGCTAGGATCCATTAATAAATGAGTGAAGAATGAAAATGGTGGAGCCTAGGCAACCCCTCAAAAAAGATCTTTTTACGAAGAATGGCCACTGTATTTATAGGAGAAGACATGCATGGATTGGGCTGAAATTTTGCAAGAAGAGTCTCTAGATCCATAAGGGCCCACCGTAACGATCGATTTCCCTAACTTGATATTTTGAAACGATCGGCCATGGTTATGTTGATCGTTATATTTGGTCTCCAATCGATGTTCAATCGTTTAAGGTGGTCTCACATTCCTCTAGACCTTGCTCCTAAAATATGTAGTCATTTGGATTTGTAGATTATGAGATATCTATTAATCTTTTTCAGACAAGCATCTTGGAAATCTTATACCGATCGTTCTGAATGATCGGTAGTAAATGATCGATGAAAATGCTGTTTTACGAATTTTGTCTTGTGTTCATTCTTGTAGGCTCCACTCTTCAATATATATATATATATATATATATATATATATATATATATATATACACATGTCCTAAAGGTTTCAAATGAATTCACCCTATGGATTTGGAGATTTGATCGGTCTTTGCTGATTTAAGTTGTTTCATGGATCATTTCTGATCGATCCATATAAATCTTTGCTTTATCCATAACTCGAGCATATAAACTACGATCGACTTGAATTTGAAATTTAGCTTCATGGGGCTATATTTGTCATTCTATACTGATTGGACCTCGATTGGGTGCCGGTCCAGATCTGCATGACCATCGTCCATAGTATTGTATGCTATTGATTCTCAAGACTGGTAACCATCCTTTTCTAGCCAAATTGATGATATCACAGCCTTATCAAAAGGCGGGATAACATTTGGCCCCCAAAGCATGTCTTGTTTAAACATGATGTGCTTTGAAATGTCTCAAACTTTAATTGTCATAAAGGATTCCATCAATTTTATTGAATTGTCAATACCCTTCCATTAATTTATCGTCCTAAAGTTGTATCCCTTTTTGATCATCATGACGCTTGGTCGATTTCCAGTAGTATAAATTCAAGATTGTGTTCTATCAGTTGTTACCTGTGTCCAGTTCTATGGGGCTAGCAAGCATTGGTTATCTGATCTAGTCTTTTCTCTAATAACCCCAGGTAAAATTTCAATTTCTATCAGTTTCAAGAAATCAAATTTTTATAATATACACGCACGCATTTAAGTACACGTTCTTGTCATTGGCTCCCGAGGTGCTTGTACACTCATGAGTCTTCACCAATTCCTCATAGTTTAATTGCAATTAGAGTGTAATTCCTCGTTAATAATTTTTATATATAATGAAATAGGGGTCATAATAAGTCACTCGATGGGAAAGGACTTCAAGTTCTACAAGGATGACGTCCACGAAGCCGAAAGCAAGGGAGAATGGATTATGGCCAGCCGCAAACTAATGGGTGGTTCAGTATGCCCATAGTGCTAATGCAAGTTTTTCCACCTACTTGGATCTAGCCTTTTCCAAATGTTTCTTTAGAATGGACTTTATGATTTTGTTAACAACTTCGACTTGTCCATTAAATTAAGTGTGAGCAACTACCGCAAATCTTTTCTCAAAATGACGCCGATGGAAGAATTCTTTGAATTAAATGTTATCGAATTGGGTTCGATTATCAGTTTTCGTGGATTGCAAAAATGATAGATGATGCTCCGGACAATGAAGTTAATCACTTTCTTCGTCGTGATCGTGGCTAAAGGTTTAGCTTCAACCCATTTGGCAAAGTAATCCACTACAATGTGGCGTAGTTCACTTCATCTTTAAGGATTGATAAGGAACCGATAATATCAATGCCCATTTACGTAACTTAAGTTGACGGAGCTTTAAGAATTTTTTGCAAACATCCATCTCATCACATTATCTAGCATGATGAGTTGTACCCCGTTTGACAGTTGGCAAGTAATACCCATAGTGGAGTATTTTCTTTATCATAGGTTTCCCCTAGTGTGATCATCGCATTCTCCTTCTTAGACTTCACTTGAGACTCGTTTTATTTCTTCATGGGTGATACACCAAAGGAGAGGAATGGGGAAACCTTTTCTATACGTGACTCCTTCTTGGATAATGTAGTGTGAAGCTTTGTGAAGGATCTATCATTCTTTGCTCCTCTTTCTAGGAAGGATCCCTCATTGTAGATAACCTTAGATAGGAGTCATCTATGACTCCCTTTTTGGCTACATCTCCAGAACCCAATTAATCTCCATCTGGTCGATGCTTGGAGCATTTAGTACTTTAATCTGGACAAAGTCTATTTGTTGTGCATTCTTGAAACTGGCCAACTTGGCTAGTGAGTCGCCTTTCTCATTTTGTATCTCTGGGGATGTGTGTAATGGTGTAATAATCGAAGTCGGCTAGTAGCTCTTGGATTTGGTTGAGATAAGGGGCAAGTCGCTGCCCCTAGCTTGAAAATCTCCCTTGACTTGGCATCATACTAACCAGGAATCACAAAATATTTGTAAAGGTTTCAATCCTAGTTCTCTAGCAACTTTGAGCCTAACAATCAAGGCCTCATACTCAACTTCATTATCTATTACAGGGAGTCGAGTTTCAAGGTATAGCAGATCGATTTTTCCCTCAGGAGTCACTAACACGACTCTGGCACCAAAACACCGATTGTTGGTTGCTCCATCCATGTACATTTTTCATCGATTGGTTGGTTCTCCACTACTCTTCGAAGAGTCATTTGGTATAGTGAATACAGTTACAATATCCACCAATGTCTATCCTGGAATATCCTTCGAGGGAGATAAGTGATATCGAATTAGCATAGCTCGATATTCCATTTGAGCAACCTTCCATACATCTTAAATCGTTGTAGGAACCATCATAACTGCTAATCAGTGTAGACGTTGATAGGGTGAGCCTAGAAGTATAGGCGGAGCTTTCATGACATAATGAACAAGCAGTACATGAGACCTTCCTGCTTCGGGTAGTTCCTCTCAACACCTGTCAATTGCATGTTAACATAATATACTGGCCTCTGGATCTGATTCTGTTTGTGTAACGGTGTAGTGTGTATGGCGCGCACTGAAACATCTAAATAGATGTGTACGTCTTCATGGTCCAACGGCTTGGATAAGATGGGAGGCATCTCTAACTGGTTCACCAAAGCATGGAATGTGTCTTCCCTTTCCTGTGTCCATTCAGAGTTCCTTTTGCCTCTTCAGATCAGGTCGAAGAAAGAAATACATTTACCAACGACTCTGGAAATGAACCTGCTTAGGATAGTGATCTTTCCGTTTAGGCTTTGTCCCTGCTTGATTGTCTTCGACACTTAGATATCTCTAATTTCCTAAATCTTCTTGGTATTGGCTTCAATTCCACGATAATTGATGATGAAACCCAAGAATTTCCCTAACTCAACATAAAAAGAGCATTTCAAGGAATTGAGTTTCATTTCATATTTTTGGAGAAACCGGACATCTCTGTCAAGTCATCGATGCAGTTGTTTGATTTCATTGACTTTATGAGTATATCATCCATATATACTTCCATTTATTTCTCGATATGGCCTCTGATCATTCAGTTGACCGGCCTCAGGTAAGTTGTACTAGCGTTCTTAAGTTCAAATAGCATCATAATGTTGCAACATAGCCTTAGATTAGAATGAAGCTAGTGTGCTTCAGATGGGGGACGTGCATCGGGATTTGGTTGTATCCATCGTATGCATCCATAAATGGAAGCAGTCCATATCCAATGGTTGGGTCTATCAGTTGGTCGATCCTCGAAAGTGGAAAGTTGTCTTTCAAACATGGCTCATTGAGGTCAGAGTGGTCGACCTTTGTCCGCCAGTTTCCATCATCTTTTATTATATGAACTGGATTGGATACCCATTTTGTGTAGAGGGCATCGCGAATAGACACCTTGTTTTTTAGTTTATCCATCTCCTCTTTAAGTGTAGCAAACCTTCTAGATTCATGTCGCTTTGCTTTTGCTGCATCGCTTTTGTTTCACCGAGACATGCCTTGGGTTGATATTCAATACATGGCTCACAATAGTCTGTGAGATCACACGCATGATAGAATAGGCACAAGCGAACACATCAAGATTCATTCGAAGAAAGCCATCTATTCCTTTTATCATCGTTGCATTAAGCTATGATCTGATCTTCAGTACCAACGATGGGTCTCCATGGCTGGCTATAATATTGATCTTTAGCTCGGTAGGTGCATCCTTGGATTCCTTGAGTTCAAACGTAACTATTTCATGTAACAATCATTGTGAAATCCGGTTGGGATGGTTACTCTATTCGAATCCCAAAGTCTTTTCATGAGTTATTAAGTTTGATAGTGAAGAGATCTAAATGCTTTGAGCGATTATCTATAAATGGCCGAAGATCAGGCTTAAAAACACATCGAATGAAATGTCGAGTAGGGTTCAGCCTCATGTTGCGCACAACTACATAGTTGGCTCTTATTTTTTGTTTGAATCTACTTACATGTTCGAGTAACGTGCTTTCCTTTCAATGTACTCATGATCTTTTACTCGTCGTTTAGGTTAGAGTGACGGTCGGTTGCCAATAAGATTGGGGCAGCGATTCTATCTCTAGGCATCCTTTTGATGGTAGCCTCAAGTCGTTGTAAACACCAGGTTGAGTCACATTATTGAGCTATCATAGTTAGTCTTTGAATGATCACACTTCTACTTTCGGTCTCAGGTTTATAGATGTACTACATGGACGGGTGAGCCTCGCCTTAGTCGAGTTTATGCTCTCACCTAAGCTCTGAAGACTTAGAGTTGATCGATGAATGGTCGGTTCACATTCATCTTGTTTCTTGGACGTGCCCCCAAGTCTAGGGTATACGTCAATAAGTAGGAAGGCAAGTTATGTTCACTTTAGCTTTATACTCTTTCCCATTGAATCATGGGATCAAGCTAGTTGATGGAAATCTGAGTCATGCGTATTCTAGTTTTTCCTTCCCGGGGGAAGACTTTGATGCTACGACTAATTTCAAGCATGAATTGGGTATTGAGCGGTCAATCACATATATTTTTAGTGCAGATGTCGCCATACTCTAAGCAGGACCAAAAAATAGATGGTTAAGTCACATCTAACTAGTGACTGATGCTCTCCCTATGAGACAAAGGGAAAGGATCGGTATGTAGATGGTCAAGTCACGTCCGTTTCATATCGCTCTTTTCATCGGATCATGGAAAGAGTTAACGAATGAATGGTTGCCTCACAAATATTCAAAGCTGGATGGTCAGTCATGCCCATTTTGATTCATATTATCCCATCAAATCTAGGGATAGAGTTGGCTTAGAAGTGGTCGAGTCATGCTCATCTTGTTTCGTACTCCTCTTGACAAATCAAAGGAAGGTGATGGAGAATGAATGGTCAAATCGCGCTCACTCGAGGTTTATTCTCCTATCCGCGCTCTGATGATTGGAGTTATTTGATGGATGTTTGGGACACATTCATTTGTGGATGGTGCTTCTCGATATTGACCCTCGATCCGATAGTATGATATAGTCGGTCACCCGTAACTTCGAATGTCGTTCTGATTGGTTTTGTGTTAAGGTCTCCCTACAGTCATTGCCTTAAGTCATAAATAACACCAAGCCAAAGCTATAGTGAGCGGTCGCATTTAACTTTCAGTAATTTGTACTCCTGTCCCCACTCTTGGGTCGGTGGAGTTAGTTTATGGATGGTTGAATTCCATTCGTAGTGATTTTATACTCCTCTTGTCAATTTCAAGTTGGAGTTTATGGAATAGTGAGTGGTCAAACTGCACTCATCTATTTATTTTTACTCATCTCCGCACTCTGGTGGTAAGAGTTTGTTAGCGGATGGTCGAATTGCCCCCAACTTGTGTTTATAGTCCCATTCACACTCTGGGGACTTAGAGTTATTACGGAAAATGGTCGAACCACATTTTCCTTAGTTATTTCTTCTGCCCTCAAGTGAGGGGCGGAAGTCGAAGAGTGGTCGGTTTGAATCATGTACACTCTTACTTGGAGTTTCATTTCGAATCATGGGAAGGAGCTGATTTGCATATTGTCGGGTCGTATCCGATTTAAACTCGGGCTCTCAAACTGCCCCTTGTATCCGGGGCAGGAATTAATGCACGGATGGTCATACCGCATCAACTTTCATTTAAATCTTACTTTAACTAAACCCTATGAGTGAGATAAGTGTTTTGGCAAACTTCATGCCCGAGCAGGGGAGCGGATGGTCAGACCTCATCCACTTTAAGCTGTGTCTTTGCGTCTAAGCCAGGGGAAGTGTTAAAAAGCAGGCGGTCGAACCACATCCAATTTCTTATGGTATTTATACCCCAGATCATGCTTTGAAGATTGGAGTTGGTTAGTGAATGGTCGAGCTGCGTCCATCTTTTTGTGTTTATACTCCAGTCCACAATCCAAGAACTAGAGTTGATCGATGGATGGTCAGACTACGTCTATTATTTGTGTTTATACTCCGGTCCGCACTCTGGGAACTAGAGTTGATTGATGGATAGTCGCACCGCATACATTTTTGTGTTTATACTTCAGTCCGCACTCTGGGAACTAGAGTTTATCGATGGACGGTCAAACCATGCCCATCTTTTTGTGTTTATACTCCAATTTGCACTTTGGGAACTAAAGTTGATCGATGGACGGTCGGACCGCGTCCATTGTTTTGTTTTTATACTCTAGTCCGCACTTTGGAATTAGAGTTGATCGATGAACAGTCGAACCGCATCCATCATTTTTGTGTTTATGCTCCAATCCATAATCTGGGAACTAGATTTGATCGATGGATGGCCAGACCGCGTCCTTCATTTTTGTGTTTATACTTCAGTCCGCACTTTGGAAACTAGAGTTGATCGATGGATGGTTGGACTGCGTCTATTTTTTGTGTTTATACTCCAGTTCGCACTCTGGGAACTACAGTTAATTGATGACAGTCAGACCGCGTCCATCTTTTGTGTTTATACTCCAGTACGCACTTTGGAAGCTATAGTTGATTGAGGGACGGTCATACCACGTCTATCTTTTTGGTAGTTATACTCTAGTCCACACTCTAGGAACTAGAGTGGATCGTTGGGCGGTCATATTGCATCCATCTTTTTGGTGTTTATACTCCAGTTCGCACTATTGGAACTAAAGTTATATGATGGGTGGTCATTCGTACCCATTTTTGATTTATTCTCCACCTATCAAATTGAGGTAAGAGTTGTCGAATGAATGATCGAATCATGTTCATTCATGGAATGGAATTCTTGTAACAACCCAAACTTTAACCAATAATAATTAATTCGCTAATTAATGTAATAATAAAATAATTTTTTGAAATTATCAGAACCGAGCCACGGGAGTTGCACCGTTATGTCCGTGGTAATTTTCTGGTCGATATCCATATATAGAACGTCAGATCCGAGCTAATATGAGTTAGAAACAAAATAAACAAGAAAAGAAAAAAATATTAGGCTAAGTTGACCCATGAGTCAACATAACCATGCCTTAGGTTGACCGGCCGTTCAACCTATGGAGAGAGGCAGCCGACCGCCCGGTCGATCCGCCTACGGGTATGGAATGAAGAAAATTTTCTTCATTCCAGAGGTTTTCGAACACGTGTTTTTCATTCTTTAGCCTCATCTGGTCCCTTTATGCTTCCGTCCGACGGCTCGTTTCAGCCTATGATGTGGCTGCATCCTATTCGATTTCCAAATCCAACGGTCTGAGATCCACTTCTACCCCTATAAATAAGATCTTAGGCCTAACACTTTTCTCATTCTAGATTTTCTCCGTCGGGTTCACCTTTTTAGTAAGGACCCTAAAAGGAATAATTTTCCAAGGAGAGAATCTTTTTTAATACAAATATTTTAATACCCTCAAGTGGATCCGGGAAGACCTAAAAGGAAGAGCTTCGGACCATAGGTGAGAGATTGTGATTATTTTAGATTTCGTTAAGTAAATTAAATAATAGGGTTTCCAATAGTTGTAGTTTTACTATGATTTTTGAATAACCTTTTTAGTGGTTTATTTTACAGTTTTTAGAATTATTTTCAATTTACTTCTTTTAGCTATTATTTTCAGTTAATTTTAGTTATTTGTGTTAATTATAGCTTTGCCGTTTATTTACAGTATTTTAATTTATTTACCGTTATTTATGTGTTATTTACATCTTTTTCCTAAGCTTTGGATTTTCTTCTATTTTCAGTTTTCTTTTATTTCTCCTTCTTCTTCACGTATGGATGAGAATAGATTAAACGCGAATATGGATTAAAATTATAAGAATATTGAAATAACGGAAGATAAGATGTAAATTGTAAAGACTGTAATAAAAATGGAATTAAGACAAATTGAGCCTAATTATATATTGATGTTAGAATCAGACTAATTAAAGATAAATGACCTAGTTATAACTTAGAATTATAACTAAAAAGAGTATAAGATGAAGCAATCTTATTTTTACACTTAGACCTTGGGTTAAAGTAATAAGCATGACTATAACGTAGGTTATAATAAGAAATAGAATAGAGTGAGGATTATTTTAAGACTTGGGATAAATTAATAAGCTCAGATAGTAAGAAAAAAAGCAAAGGCTTATTTATATAATTTATCTAAGTTACTAAGTAAAGATTAAAGTAGAACCTGTACTAAATAACGTTCCCTTATTTCTACGCACACGGTGTTTCACATAACCCTGAAGTGAAACAAGGTGTCTCACATAACCCCGAAGTGAGACAAGGTGTCTCACATAATCCTGTAGTGAGGCGAGGGGCACGCTTATGTTAATAACGATAGTAAATGGTCAATAAGTAGAAGTTCAAATTATAGGGGTTTTGGGCAAGGGGCACAACTAGATATTGTTTGGATGACAGGCCAGTACCAATAGCATTTTCCCTATTATTTCTATGAACACGGTGTTCCACATAACTCTAAAGTGAAACGAGGTGTCCCACATAACCCTCAAGTGAGACGATGTGTCTCACATAACCCTAAAGTTAGACGAGGTGTCTCACATAATTCTGAAGTGAGACGAAGGGCACTCTTATGCTCAAAGAAGACCCAATAGGTGGAACAATAGGTAACACGAGCATGTTGGCGGTTACACATGTGACTTCCATTCATGTGCTCAGTGATCGTTATGAGTTTTAAGCGCTTAGTGTGTGCCTTTCATAGGCACCAATGTCTACTACATAGGGAGCTTTAGCGTCCTCTCCACAGTAAATTCTATAGAGTAGTAGGTTGATCAAAGGGTAGTATTAGGAATTTGGCCTAATCTTAGCAGCTATTAAAAGCAAGGGCAAATAATCAAAGTTAAACAATTGTGTTAATTTAGTTAAATGTATTTATTTCCAGCTTATTCCTTCTTCATATTTCCTTTGTTTCCTTTATATATACTAGAACAATTTTAAGGTCTATTACTTTTACTTTGCTTAAAGATTCTAGTAATTACTATCATTCACCAAACTTTTAGTCTGACCCACTCCTCTATTTTCCTCTTTTCCTCCCATAGACAATCAAGGCAAGGAAGATAGACCGTAACTTCTTGGAAACTTGGAGACACATGTATTTCTTCTTTTTATTTCCATCTTTTTGTTCTTTTATTGTATTGGCACTGTATTGAGGGAAAGTTTGTATTTGTACACTGGTTTTTTTAATGAGACCGAGATTTTATTTTCATAAGACAATTGTATTTGGTATTTGGAACATATGTGATTTTTTGAGGGATTTATGAAGTGTTGATTTAAAATCGCTTATTGTTTTTAATTACTTCCATTGTGTTATTATCTATCTATTTTGTCTTGTAAATCTTAATCTCTGCTAGTTTTAGTTATACCTACAATGCAACATGCCTTTTAGTGTGTCCTTTTGGGTATACTAAGGGGTGTGGTGTGTTTGAATTCTACCTCCAGCATTAAGGACAGAACTTGGCAAGTAAGATGATCGGTTCATATCCACTTGGTGATTGTAGCTCTGTGATTGTAGCTCTTCATGTCTAGTCAAGGAAGAAAGTAGGCGAAGAATGCTCGGATCACATTCATGCTTGGTTTGGACAGTCAGGTCTCGTACAATTTGCTTTGTACTCTTCTTGGCAAGTGGAAGTAGAGAGTTATTGGGTGGATAGCCAAGCCGCATCTACCTTAAGTTGCAGTCTTGTCCTTGTGTCGAGGGCGATGGTTGATGAGTAGATAGTCAATCATGTCTACTTTTAGTCGAGCCCCCAATCTGCCTCCTGTGTCTAGGTTAAGGATTAATTTGTAGACGATCAAATCACATCCACTTTATTTAAACCTCGGTCTTACTGAACTTCGGTAGAGGCATTAGTATTTTGGCAAACTTAAAGTATGAGCTGGGGAGTGGATGGTCGGTTTGCATCCACCCCAAGTGTTTTTCGGGTCTTCAAGTTAGGCGCGGAAGTTGAGGAGTGGATGATCAGTCGTGTCCATTTTTCACTAGATTCTGAACCTATTGGGCTTTGAGTAAGTCATAGGTGTTCTTTCAGAATCAACGCATAGAGTAGGAAGTGGATGGTCAAGTTACACCCACTTTTCATTTCGAGTCCTTGCTCCTAAGTCATAGGCATATGGTAGTTGATGAGCGGTTGAGTCACACTCATCTTGATGAAACTCTAAAGTTCCGATCATGGTCCATGGAGATTGGTTGATGCTTAACTCTAAGTACTTGGCCACCTGCATCGTTTGGAAGTAATTTAGTTGAAGTTGGTCATAGTTCACAACATAATTCAAATTAAAATTGAAATAAATATTTTTTATAAGTGAAGAAGCATCATATGCTCGCTATTCCACTTCACCCTCGCCTTTCTTAGCTGGAAATCGACCGTCGGTGGTCTAATTGATAATCAAAGTCTTTATTAATCGGATGTTCCCTGCCAGCCATTCTACGGCGCTTGCACATATTGTTGAAGATTTCCTTTACGGATCAGCTTTTCAGCCATATCTCGACGGTTTCTGCAATTGCCAGTACGGCCATTTGCATCTTGAGGTATGCAATACTTCGTAGACTTCTCCTTGGTTTCAGTGGGATCTCTCGAGGTTGGTTTCCAATACTACTTCGAGTTATGAGTCTCCAAGTACAAATATTTTGATTGAATCGTCCAAATGAGTATATGAGTTTAATTTTATGATTCTGGCTTGTCTCATAGAATATGAGTCCTTATATAAGGCCTTAATGCTACCCTCGCTCTGAATTCCTTCAACCAATTGGCCTGCATTGTTCTTTCTCGTAGCCAGCCGCTAAATTTTGTCTTAGGGTCGATTCCCCTTATCAACACCATCTGTATGATATTCTCACTGGGATTGCTCACTTTAGTGATGACGACGTTGAATCTCTATAGCAGTTATTTGAGCGGCTCACCTGATGTCAGGATAATTTGATAATGACATCATATCCTTGGTGTGAGTAGCATACATCCTTAATTGCTTGACAAACTTTTGATTCGGTTAATCAAATGAGGAGATGGAGCTGGGTGGTAACTGCGTAAACCACATGATAGTTATTCTTTCAAGGAATATGGGAAAACATCTGAATTCAACTACATCCGTTGCTCTGATGAGATCCATGTGCCACGTGTGCTTCAGGGATGTTGTTGGGGGTCTATGTTCACAGAATACGCTGGCATGGTCAGCATAATGAATCGCCTCTGATAATCTACACGTTGAACGACTTTGATGAATAGGTTTTGAATGGGAGATGCTCAAGTTACGGCTGCTTGTAATTCTTGTGAATGATGTATGCATGGTAGTCCAGCATTTGAATGATTTAGAATGCTAATAGAAGGGAAAATCAGTTAGGATGGGGTCATTGATCGGTGATCATCCTCAAACTTTCATCCAAATGGGTTTCGATCCATATAAGGCAGTAAGGAAGGCCAGTTGAGGTTGCAAACCAAGTTTCAAGTCATTTGGAGTCCGTATGTCAAGTTATGAGCAATGTAAGATGTACCAGTATTGAGGGACTGGTGGTAATTTACTTGAAGTTGGACCTAACAAAATCTGCTATTAGCTTGGAGTCAGCAACTGGTTTGCTTGGAGTTGCTGAGTTTGGCCCTAGGCTAAAGTTTTTTGGATTCACTTCGAATCATATGGGTGATTACTTCAGGTCAGCCCTGAAGTAAGCTTTTTGACGACCATAGTCGTCATATCAGGCATCTGAAGCTGATCAATCATGGGCATTCGTAATCCACGCTGGAAGTTTGATCTAGTAATCGATCCTAGTTTTTATCATATCAACTTGGTTCTTCTGCCTTTGGCAATTTCATTTGATTAGCAGCTCCTTGTCTATTCCTAGGCAATAACTCAGAAGCTGCCACTTGATCCCCTATGTCTTGGTCAATCATAGGACGCGAGGAAAGTGGATTGAAAGCATCATCTTTAAGTTAAGTTCTGAATGTAGAATGTAGGGGCACTGTGCCGCGGCACGGGTTTGAATGTAATGAAAATGATCGATTGAAACAACAATTGGTTGAAAATGATCGGTTGAAATGCCAAAGCGATGGAATGATTGTTTGTAGTAATGATCGGTTGAAAAACCAAGGCATTTCAAATGATCGGTTGAAACACTAACCTGGAACGATCGGTGGAAACCATTTATTAGAACAATCGTTGGAAATAACAATTGGTTATTGCAATTTCTAGAAGGTGAAGTGTTGTGGATCGACCGATTGAAGAATGATTGGCTAATAAAACGATCGGTCTAAATCATGTTAGTGGAATGATCGTATAAAAAAACGATCGTACAGAGAAATGACCTTTCAAGATGACGTAGCATATGGATTTATAGGGAACGATCGTTCATTAAGAACATATGGAGCATGGCCGATGACCGATCGTTCACACATGCTTTAAAACTTGAAAATGTGCGCACATTGATCAAAAACATGACTAATCGGTCACTGAAATCATAATTTCCATATTCTACAAGGGAAGTAGACTTGGCTCCTCTGGCCATGGCTGATAGTTTCCTTGTAGATCTCTTTCATATCTGAGTAGAATAGGAAACTTGTCAATCCAAATCTGGATCTATCTCGCGAACATGAAAATCCACCGGCATAGGATGAGATCCAATCAAGTTGAGAATTCATTTCTCAGTGAAAGTACAAAAATGTTGACGCCAAAAATAGGCATCAACACCTACTAGAATCTTGTAGAGACTAAATGATGAATGAAATTAAAATATAGCATAAAAAAGTAAATGAACACATAGAATTTTATAGTGGTTCGGCTATACTGGCCTATGTCCACTTTATATTTTTACTGATCTTGCGCTTAATTATAATTATAAGAATGTTTGGGTCAGTTAGGATCCATTAGTACAAGAGTGAAGAATAAAAAAAGCAAAGCCTAGGCAGTCCTCCCAAAAAAGGATCTCTTTACGGAGAATGGCCAATGTATTTATAGAAGAAGATACGCATGGATTGGGTTGAAATTTTGAAACAAGAGTCTCTAACCATATGGACCCACCATAAGATCGGTGGCCCTAACTCGATATTTTGGAATGATTGCCTTAATTATGTGGATCATTATTTTTGGTCTCCAATTGATGTGCAATCATTTGTGGGAGGTCCCACATGCCTCTAATGAATTCATTCTGAGTTGTGGATTGTGAGATATCATCAATCTTTGTCGAACAGGTACCTTGGCAATCTTATATCGATGGTTTCGAACGATAGGTAGTAAACGATCGGTGAAAATGCAATTTTATGACTTATATCTTGCGATCATTCTTATGGGCACCACTGTTCAATATATTGATGTCCTGAAGGTTTCAAATGAATTGGCCTTGTGGATTTTGAGATATTGATCGATTTTCACCGATTTGAGCTGTTTCATGGATCGTTCCTGATCAATCCATATAAATCCTTGCTTTGTTCGTAACTCGAGCATATGAACTCCGATCGACTTAAAATTGGAAATGTAACTTCACGAGGCTATTCTTGTCACTCCATACAAATTGGACCTCGATTGGGTCCTGGTCCAGATCTACTCGACCATTATCCATAGTATCATATAAAATTGATTCTCAAGATTGGTAACCATATATTTCAAGCCAAGTTGATGATATCACGGCCTTGCCAAAAGGCGGGATAACACTTAACACCTTTATCATTTTCGAATTATCTTCAGTATCGTAGGAGTTCACAATGAAGCTCAAGAATTTCCTGGATGCAGTACCAAAAGAGCATTTCAAAGGGTTGAGTTTTACCCCGTATTTTCGAAGAACGTTGAACATTTCCACCAAATCATCAATGTAATTTCTCCAATGTTGTAACTTTATAAGCATACTATCCATATAGACTTCCATTGAATGTCCAATTTGATCTTTGAACCTCCTGTTTACCAATCTTTGGTAAGCTACTCCAGCATTTTTTAGTCTGAATGGCATGACTAGATAGCAATACAATCCATAGGTCGATTACAAAGCTGGTATGCTATTTGTTCGGGATATGCATTTGAATATAATTGTAACTAGAGTACGAGGACAGAATGACAGCAATTTGTGTCTATGAATCTACAAGCTGATTGGTCCTCAGGAGTAGGAAGTTGTCTCCTTCGAGCAAGCTTTATTCAGGTCGGAATAGTCGATGCATGTTCTCCACTTCCCGTTAGCTTTCTTTACCAAGACGGGATTGGATAACCATTTCGTGTATAAGGCATCACGAGTAAAGCCATTGTCCTTCAACTTCTCCACTCCTTCTTTTGAGTGCAACTGATCTCTCCAGACCTAGTCTGCGGCATTTCGATTTAATAGGAACGTAGTTAGGATTTACATAATGAACAGTACCGAGATCCCATACATATCATAGTGCATCCAAGCAAACACATCTGGGTTTGTCGAGAGAAAACCAACCAACACCTTCATCATCCTAACACTAAGCTATGATATGACTTTCAGGATCCCTGTTGGGTCATTTCGACTGATCGAGACATTAACCTTCAACTCAGCTAGAGCTGCTTTGCCACCTTTTGGCTCTTTTTGTGGATCCATATCCTTATGGAACCGACTTTGCTGCTCGAGCCAGGGCTTAGGAAGTTGTTGCTATGCATCCAAAACCTTCATGTAGAGAGTCCCCTCTACGCCTTGTCCTTTTTCTTTTCACATTGCCTCCTTTAGCTCAGGGACATAGCACTCATAGCCAAGTCCCTGATCTTCGTGCAGGATTCCCACACCATTGTCCGTAGGAAATTTTAGCATTAATCACCAAAGAGCTATAGCTGCTTTGTATTCAGGTATGGTCAGTCGGCTCAAAAATGCATTACAAGCAGAGTAAATATCCAATACTATAAAAGACATGACCCGCACTCGCTTGCGGTCGCCCTCTCCAAGCACCACATACCCGACTAGCCCCGTAGTCGTCCCGTTAAATCCATGTATCCAATGTTTACGTGGTTTCAAGTCTTGGGCTTCCAATAGCAGTTGGTCATAAGATTTCTTAAATAGAATGTTGACTAAACTCCCACAATCAACTAGCACCTTCCATAAAATAGAAAGGCCAATTGTGGCTGCTATAACTAATGAATCAATCATCGAGGCTTCCACACCATCAACGTCTCTGCTTTGGAAAACAATGTCGTCTGTCATGGTTATGAATTGTTTCACCGAAGCTCTATCCTCCACTGCCAAATAGCTCTCATTCTCTACATGTTAAAAGCATCAACATACATATCCATCTCACTAAGACTCTTATTGGCTGGATGTGGTCCATCGATGATTATGTTAACATTTTTCAACCTGCCTAGGCTCCTCTCCACTAGATCAGGCTTGCCTCCGTAGGGTTATCAACTCTGGGGTTGGAATTCCCTTGTCCACCATCATGTGGGGCTTTCACAAAATACTGTAGTTTCTTTTTTCAAATCAAGTCTTTGATCATACCCTGCATATATCTGCACTCCTTGGTATTATGACCGTGTATTTCGTGAAACCTGCATTAGTTGCTAGATCCTTTTTATTTAACTCCCTCGAAGTCGGCTTCATGTACTATTTGTTGTCTTGATTTACCAGATAGATATTCTACATTGAGTTATTCAACTCAGTATAATTGTCGTACTTAGGAATCCTAGGACGATTATTATCTGGCTTTCACTTCTTGGCCCTATTATCGATCTTTTTTCTGACTATAATTGTTGTTGTCATTGTCCACATTCACATTCTTAGAACTTCCTCCATATTGCTTTACAACAACGTTGCTTTCTACCACTTTATCTGGATTTCTAGCACCACTTCTCCGGTGATGATTGCGTGCTTCTTCCAAACACAAATATTGATCAGCTTATTTGTAGAAATTGTCCATAGTCAGCGGGAGGTTTCATTTTCATCCAATGGCCAAAATCAAACTCAGGGTGATTCCCCTAATAAATGCCATCGGCACTATATAATCTTTAGCATTCATACTTCCATCACAGTTGTATGGAACCGATCCAAAAAATATTTCAATGATTCTCCTCCGTGCTGGAAGAGGTTTGATAAGGACATCATGTCATTCGAACGTGAAGTGTGCAAATGGAACCGCTTCAAAATCTTTCATACTAATTCAGCAAAAGATGACATGGACCTTGACGGTAGCCAGGCGAACCATATCATAGCTACTCCTCTAAGAGGATTGGAAAACAATGGTACTTTATAGTGTGGAATGCTCTTGCAGTGTCCATGTGCCTCTCGTATTCCATTAAATGCTGCCTTGGATATGTCCTTCCACTGTACGACAACGACACTGGCATCACAAACCTTTGAGGATATCTCTCATGTAGAATGTTCTTAGTATACGGATTTTGACTTGGAGAGGTACCTTATTCATCGCTGCTTCTGAATAAATTTCTCTTATAAGTTTCCTGACCGTGTCTTCTAAGTAATCCGGGTCCATAGATGTTCCACTGAATGAATGGTTGAGATCTTTTCTGAGTGTTTAGCCTGGCGAATGCTCTTGGGCCTACTCCCAATACTTGGGTTCTCCAGATTCTGGGAGATCTGTTTATCCAATAGTACCCTTATTTGATTACTGCATGTTGTATCATCAGTAGCAGCTGGATATTTTGGATTCTGATCATCAACAGCATGCCTAGAGGCCAAGTCTAAGCCGCCATCCAAAGTCCAACCCCTAGAAGCAAGATTAGATAAATCGGTACAGATCCATCCTCATGGATCGGTACTGATCCATAAACCCGAGCCGTGGGTTAGTCTTGTCCCTTGATATGATGTTCAGCTATGTTTTGAGTCCTATTTTGTTTTCTATATCTCTATCTTTGCTCGAATGATGAGGAACTTTCAGATTCTGAACTAGAACGATGTAAATCCCTCCAACTCCTCTAATGGCTATTCTGAGTGAATTCATTCAGCAATCACAAGCTCTACTGCATCGTTTGATTCATCTTAAAGTCTATCCTCTATCTACTTCATCACATGATCCATCTCCAATCATGACATCAGCTGGATTATAGATCTTCGGTTGAGTTGGCTGGACAACTTCACCTACATGTTGAGGATCTTGATTTTTAGCATCTGTAGTAGCTCTGGAAGTTACAATATGTTCTTTCCTTGATGGGGCCATGGAAAGTAGCTTCTAATAAATTATGGAAAATCTACATAGCAGAAAATTGAAGTTGGAAAGTTGGATATATCCCTTGGAATTAAGAAATCCAATAATACATGATGGATCCAAGTGGCCTAAGAAAAGGTTTCTCAATGAAATCACTAAAACATTTGAACCAAAAATGGTACAAAGGCCCAGAAAATTAAGTGGAAAATTAAAAGTGAAGAAATTTAAATGAAAACGAGTAAGAAAGAACATACAACAATTTATAATAGTTCGGCTGATCTTGGCCTACGTCCACTGTAACACCCCGTAAAATAAACCATAATTAAACGGATTAAATTGAATTAAATTTGATAAGGTTGAATATGAGAATTTCAAATAGTCTGTAATGTGACCATGAAAGTTATTCCCTTGCATTCATGGTGGAATTCTGACTATTTCCATATACAATATGTTGAAAACAGATCTCAAATGAAGAAGTTACGAGCATTTGAAGTTTTCAACATTAAATTAGTTTAGTTTGAATTCAAATGAGAAATCAAATTTATGGTTTAAATTTCAAAAATTAGAATGACGGCTAAGTAAATGTTTAATTAACTTTTAAATTTTAATTAGGGAATAAAATAATATAGCAACGAAAATAATTAAACAACCCTTGAATAAAAGTAGCGGTCGACCATAGCGGTTGATTGGTTACTTATGGGTTATCAATCACTTGGTAACAAAAGTTACTAGTGGCTACTAGGGTTTGAAGCAATGTTTTATTCTATTATGGGCTCCGGATTTATCGATTTTCTACCTGAAAGTCTACATGGTGGATCGTGTAGTGTATATGCAAGCTCTCATTTGAAACTCGACTATCAAACACCCTCGCTTCGCCCGAAGGAATAGGCTTGGTTACAATAAGTTGTTCTTGTCAAATGTGTGTTCTAGTATAACACGGATATTGACTAATTAGTGCAATTGCTTTCAATACATATCTAGAGAGTATTATCTGTGAAGAACTAAATATATGGTAGAGTGAAATACAAGTATAGATTGCAAGAGTGTAGAGATCAAGAATATATGATAGAGTATGTAATTAGAGAGCGTAAGTGAGTAAGGTAATTTGTTCTCTTGATTCTTGATGCTATATATAGTTGTAGATTGGTGTCTTGAGTAGTTGCATCCATTAACAAGTGCTCTACAGTTGCTTCTGTGGATGATGAAGAGTTGCAGCAAAGAGAAGCGGAGATGAACATTCGAATATGGCAGTTGAAGTTCATATTTGAAATCCGAGTTACAAATCAGACGTTTGGAATATGTTTCAGACGTCTGATACTATATATAATTTTGAATATAGTAGTAGATCAGACGTCTGAGTGCAATTGCTAGACGTCTAGTTCACCCTATCTCTTGTTCCAGAGAACTGTTTCAGACGTCTGGCTTGTGCACCCAGACGTCTTCTAAGGATCCTAACTCGACCTTCGAAAATTAGCACCGAATACAACACTTGTATTCAAATGCCGCAGATCCAAACGTTGGATCTGGTTCGCTGGAGCTTATAACACATTAAGTACAACAACACAGCGGAAGAAAAATGAATATCAATATATACAACATTGATACAATAACCAGATACAATGATGATACAATAGAATAATAAAATACATATCAATACTATCAGAGATTTAAGAAAATAGCAGCGGAAAGATAATGTCTTCAATGCCAAACTCCAAAACTCCATCTTCAATCCAAAGCCAGCTTGAACCCACATCTCGTTTCACCTAGATAAGCAAGGTCGGTCGTCCAAGACTGAAGAAGGCCCCAAAGACTGAAAACTACCAATCAAAAGACTTCGAAGGCTATCGAATCTACACCTAATACTTGATTATCTAAAAACCCAACTCTAGACTGCCCGTGTGGAAAATAGTGGGCATCCAAAGTTTAGAAGGGAAACAATAAACTCCGGGTCAGTCATGGGACTGGTATGAGTAAACAAAGATAGTTGCTTTTAGGTAAAACAGATTATACAAGAAAATCCGGTATGCTTTTGGAAAATAAAACTACCATAAGACCTCCTGCCACACACACAATGCGATCGCAGAATTGGAGGAGATTTATTCTTACGATGGTCAAATATGCTTGATACGGGAAAAATTCTTTGATATTATTACTAGTGCATAGTGTAGAAAGCCATTTCGAAAGTATAATATAAATCCTAGCCAGCATAGGTACCATTATACTATGCCTACTATAGCTACCACCTGAGGTGGCAGGTAATACAACTGCAATCGTAAAGGGCTCGTATTTGGATGATTGGATTTCCAACAAATGGTCAGGCTAAGGAACTTCCTATTTCCACATGGGAACGCCTCTGCCGGGATGCCCTGCGAACCTACCCGGCTCTCTACCAACACAAGGCCGGTTTCCTCCCTGCCCGGGAGTAATACCTAAGATATGCCACCCCTAGTCCTTTGGGACCCTTATCTGAGGGCCCTCCAACAACATCACACAGTAATAAATATATTACAGTGTCCACATGAGTAAGTATCTGGGCTCCATACCATGATACCACCCTTTTCCAAAAGGAATGGTCATACCCTAGGGGAGCTACCCCTGAAACCTTGCCACATCTTTCCTGTTTCGACCATTACCGCCATGAAGCTCGACGAGGTCTCATCCACAAAGCTATGCTTTTTCACAAAGCCATGCTTTGATCAACAAATGATCATCAACATACAGCAGCACTTCGCGTGCCACACTACCAAATTGGTAGTATATCACTGATAACCTTCAACTACATAACCTCTGAGCTCGTACGTCTCAGAGAAAGGTGTTAAGCTAAGAGAATAAATTCTCCGCCACCAACAAATATGTATTTGAAAGAAATCGGCTTTACATCTCAAAGTGTAGTGTCAGGCACACAACCATACATGTCTGTTCCAGGTTCGAACAGAACCGAAGGCACTTCCGAAGAAGCCCTTGCAAATCCGGGTATTCACAATTCCGATCGGACTTTCCATCACTTAGGTAATCTCTATGCCGTAGCTACTCAGTGCAGAAACAATCGATAGGTCATCCTATCGTTCTCGCAAATACCCGGTCTTCACCACCGGTCTTCAAATCCTATCCATAACGACGTACCATTATTCGAAATAGGTTATATGACACAAGGTCCTCTCTCGGCTAAACCGAATAATGAGCGCAATATTTAAAAACATATGGATATGGGATTTTAGTTAAGTCATAACTTTAAAATTCAAAACTTTCTTTCAAATGGTTTAAAAAAATTACCATTTCAAATCTTTAAACAAAAGATTTATTTCACAAAGTTTACCCAGTTTCACAAAGATCCCTTCACGGATTTCAAAACAATTTCCATTTCAGTTGGATTAGTCCATTTGATCTTTAAATCAAAGATTTAACTTATAGCTTTCAAAACTGTTTCCAAAGATCCATTCATGACTTGGAAAACCATTTCAATTCAAACTTGAAATTCCTTTAATACAAATTGGAAATTCATTTCTTATACGAAAGCTTTTATCATTTGAAAACAGACGGTTTTCATTTTGGAAAAATCCTATTTCAATTATACGAGTTAAAATCTTCGGGTTAAATTTACTTCCCAAAACAACACTTTAAAAATGGTTTGAAACCCATATAAGCTTGTATAACCTTTTTACATCTTAAATTCTCAAAATAGAATTCAATTTCAAATTTTGAATTCGAATATAAATCAGACTTCAAAACTAAATTAAGTTATTCAAAAATAACTTTTATCTATGAAATTTTTGAATAACTTTTATCTTTGAAATTCTTTTTCAAAAGCTTTTCACTTTAAATCCGATCCATTTCCAAAGCCATTTGGATTTAAAATTCAATTTTAAAATTATTTCAAAAATCTGTGACTTAACCGATTTCCACATGCAATCCATATTTGTGTGTGTATAGTGTAGTCCAGGGGGTTTTACACAATAGTGCACAACATTACTCATCACAGATTCAGTCATATCAATATTGATAAGCGGTATAAACCATAACGCTTATCTTCGTTCACAGATTCATAGATAAAGTAAATTTATCAATCACAAAGATTCATCATTATGATTCGATGTGGGTTTTAGATAACCAACTGGAATCCGACTCCCTGTCGCATCGAAGTTTAAATGCTGTTTTACGAGAAAAAAGGGTTTTTTTCACATACATATAGGAACAAATCACAAATCACCGTACATCACAAAGCAATCACAGTATCATAACAGAAACATCAATCCAGTATAGAATATTTGATGATGGTCAATCATCTTTGATTAAGGTGATTGTGATTAAAGTGAATTAACCATATAATTATCTTTATTAATTATTTTAAATCAATGTTTAATTTTTTACTTAATTATGAATTAATTTAAATCATAATCAACTTTATTAGTTAATTATTCCTTTAAAAATTCTCCTAATTTATTAATCCTCAATTGTTGCTAATTTAGTTTAGTTACTTTTATAAGTTGGTTATTCTTTAATTAATTAATTATTAATTTTAAAAGGTCATTACAAAACATCAATTGTTAATTTTACTATTTCGTCATTATAGGCAAATTTGGTAAAAGTTGATACTTGAATATTTGATTTACATTTAAATTTTTATTAAGTTAAATATTAAAACAACTTTTATTTAAAGGAAAATATGAGATTTAAAATATCTTTGAACTTCACAAATTTTAAATAATTGATTTAATACCATTTACCTGGAATTCCATTTAAAATTACCATTAATTAATTCATAAAAATTAATTAACTTGTGTTTCAAAAATCTAGTTAAAAAAACTGGATTGCTTGCTATTTTATGACTAACCCGAGCCTTCCTCGAGTCATACCCGAGGAAAAACACCCCCAACTTCGAGTTTCTTCCCAACTAGACCCGAGTGACATATTTTTTCAAAAATTTGCTTAAGTGTTAAAATCAACCCAATACCACGCTAAAACAACTCGGGTTCGCCTTCGATTTTCCACCCAGAATCCCCGCGTAACACTTCGAGCAACCCCCATTCTTCCCCAAACCATCGTACTGACACACCAACCCCCCCCCCCCACATGCACGTGCACGGCTGGTTTCGCCGCCGCTGGTCGAAGCTGCAGCCACCAACACGTCGACGTCCATCCCCCAAAACGTTGCAAACACCTAGAATGTGATTTCATTTCGAGAACAAGGATCGAGACACCATGACCCAAACCATCATCTGGAACGTCATCGGAAAATTGCCTTGCACCGCCTCCCCTGACCATTAGCGACCACCAAACTTTGCCTCAAGCTTCAACATCACGCGACACTTCGGTTTGCCCCACTAACACGCAGTCCGATCAACCATAGGCGGCGCAGCACCGTTGTTTCTAACGTGAACAGAAAAAAGATTTTTTTAAACCCTAGTTTGACCTTGAATCAACAATCACATGATTTATAAATTCCAGTAATATTTTTTCTGGTGATGTTTAACATTCAAACGATCTGTAATGACGAATTCGAGGGCCCCGATCCACTTGGTCACCGAAAATTTGGCATATGCTCATTTTTCAGACCATCTCAATTACCTCGGTGAATAATTAATGAAAAAACTAAATTTTTGTTTCAAAAATCATTATTTTTAGAGGAGATTAAGATAGCACTACTGGAATTTAAATTCATGATAATTGAATTTTTGCCAAAAGTTAAGTAGTGCCTGTATTTCATACTTTCTAGAAAGAAAACAACATAGCCTTTTTTTTAATTTGTTATAGAAGTATAGTGCAAGTTAACAATACTCTAACTTGTTTTATAATCTATTCTTTCTAGAGGAAATGAGAAAGAGATTGATTTTGATTTTGATATAGTTTAACCTGTAACATAGAACTTAGGTAAAACTGTGTTTTTCATAGTTTCCAGTAAAACCACAAACTTGATTTGATTTGTTTCTTAAGCATGTTGCAAGTTTAAACACAAACTCCAACTTGTTGCGGTCCAGTTTCAAAAGAATTGAGGGAGAGAGATTTAGATCTTGTCACTGTGGTTTTACAGTTTTTAGAAACAACGAAACTTTCAATCTTTACTTTGATAAATTCCTAAAAAAATCATAGTACAAGCTTAAACAAACTCTATCTTGTTTACTGAAACATAATGCATGACCAACCATTGTTGATCATTCAGATCAAATAGAGACAGAGGGGAAGAAGGGGTTTGACAGGTTTTTCTTCTTCTTTTTGTTTTCCTAAAGCTAAACAAAGATTGCATTTTGTATAATCAACATGCACAGCCAAGACTTCAATCATATACCAAAATTCTTGCATGCCAAACAAAAATTAAGTTTCCTACATCAACCAAGCATACACACAGCAACAATGATTAAAAGAGAACAGGAGTTTACTCACTTATTTTCAGAAGCCCTGACAGTTTCTTTTTTTTTTCAAAACAGGGATGAAGGACTGCAACTCTCTTTCCTTGTCTACTTTAATTTCTTTTAAGTTTAGGTCTGCAAATTTTAAACACAGATCTGTGATTATTCTTGTTATGTTCATTCACTTATTTCATTAATAACAATAGTTTTTATTTTACTTATAGTTGGGATTTATAACAAAGAAGCCCCTTTTTTATTTCCTGAAACTTGAAAACCAAAGTAGCTTTTAATTCTTGATTCCTCCTGCAAATAATTGGATATGATTATATTAAATACCCTGTTATATTTATTTACTTAATCATAAATAACAATAGTTTTTTTTCTTTTATTTTACTTACAGTTTTAAAAAAATCAAAGAAGCTTCCCCTTTTTTTTGCAATTTTGAAACCAGAAACCAAGTTTTAGCCTTGAACTTGATTTTTTTCCTCCAGCAAATAATTAAATATTATTGTATTAAATCTTGCTCCATTTCAGATTATAACCTCAAATTCAAATTTTAAAAGGAAAGATTCACTTGCCTTTTTTTATTTCCAAAAAAAAGAACTGAACTGCCTAAAACCTGAAACTTCACCCTCCTCAAGCTAATCTGCAGTTTAAACTTTGCTTGCGTTAAAAATTGGTTTTAAGAATCATAATTTTATAAACTATAAAGTTTAAAACAAAACTTACTTGAAAGATGAATGTATCACTACAGTTTGAAAACACTTCAGATTTTACTTTTTGAATTGAGTTGAAGAAAAGCTTGACAGTTTTCCTTTCTTTTTTCTGAATTTTTCTTTCTTGAGAGTTGAAGTTAAAGATTGCAAAAATCTTTTTGGTTACTGAACTTCAGACATTAGGTGGTTTACAAAAAATTGAATTGCGAAGGTGAAGAGTTTTCTGAAATTTTTTTATTTGATTAATTTATTTAAGCAATTATGGTTTGTGCCATTTGTAAGAAGAAAATCTTAAGCTTTAGATTTTTGTTATCATTCTACCCCACCTTCCATGTGGATGTATGTTCAGCCTTTTTAATTTTTACAAAGCAAATGAATTTTATAAATTTTAAATTTATATCTTATACATTTTAAAAATAAATGTATATCTTTGTTCTTTTGTATATATATATACATACATGTACAATGTTGAAAGAATTTAACTAATATTTACATTACATATATTACATCTTAATAATTTTAAATGCTACTAATTTTTAAAACATTCATTTTAAATTTAAATTAAAACTTTAATTTTTTAAACTTGAAATATAAATACTTATGCCCATTTGTTATATTCACACTTATCTTGAACAAGTTTAGA
This sequence comes from Allium cepa, assembly GCA_030765085.1. Lineage (NCBI taxonomy): Eukaryota > Viridiplantae > Streptophyta > Magnoliopsida > Asparagales > Amaryllidaceae > Allium > Allium cepa. The sequence continues at coordinate 495,363,219 of CM060944.1, read as the reverse complement.
TTAAATTTTAAATATGCGTTCAATTTTACTCATATTTGTAATATACATATATATAAGATTTTAAATTTTAAATGACATTTTAAAACATTCATCATTTCAATATTTTAAACTCAAAATAAAATTGGAATTAATTGATATTAAATTTTCATTTATTTTATTTGTTTAAGATTTTTTTCCAATTTATTTCCAAATTAAATCCCAAGAGTTTAAAAATATATTGTTTATTTTAATTGATAACTTTTTGTAATATTACTTTCTATTCATAGATACTAAATATGGAATTTCAAATCCACAATTTAAATTTTAAAATCAATGTCCAAATAAATAAATATCCTCTTTAATTTGAAACTTTCAAATTATTTTACAATTTATTATTCAAAATTTTATTTTAATTATCAACTTGAATTTAATTAAAAATCGGGATCGTTACAGATTCCCCCATTAAAAAAAATTCGTCCTCAAAATTTGCAAGGGAGACAACAAAGATTGGATAGATACGCAAAGATAGAGAATTGATTCATAAATCAAACCGATTATCTATTCTGTATTTGGCTTACCAAATCAGAATATCAATAATAGATATAAGAATGAATCTATTTAACTCTTTACACGATACTCAGGTCCACCGGTCTACGAATATGCAAGGGCATTGATTAGATCGAAGGGATAACTAACTGTTCGTAGTATATATCTGGACCCCGAAAGAACAGATAATTGGATATAGTCTTTCAAAATTCTCAAATACTAGATATGGATTCCAAACTCAAGTCAGAACACCCCAAATTATATATCTAACTTGTCCCTCTTCGGACTCTGATATTCACAAGGAATTACAATAGAACTTCGAACTTGGTTTTAATCGAAATCGTTTTATCGATACAATTTATTTAACTTTATATTTTAGTTAACCAATTTATTTCAAATCAAATTTCAATTTCACTGAGGCTAAGAACAAAAAGCTGATAGAAATTTGACCAAGAGAATACAAAACAGAGACTTATCTATAAGGATTCGTAGGGCCACCATCACGCCGAAGCTTCTTCCTCGAGCTGCTACGAAGCAATCAAAGAAATGGGAAAGACAAATCAAAGGAGATTGATAAATGAAGTTGTTTCCGTTGTTGCAGGGCATTGACCTTTTTTTTGTGGTATTTCCCTGTCCCGTATCTCGTCCTCTTCTTGCGCTCATACTTACTATCGGTGGATAGTGAGAGAATTTACTGAGGAATTTGAATGGATACCTTAGGGATTACTCATTCTAGGGTATACATCACCCTATCTCTAATGAGTCACTTAATGTGTTATACTCCTGAGCTAAAGTTTTAACCTTCATCTTTGATACCACTTCTAACGACCCTGACTCGACCTTCGAAAATCGACATCGGATACGACACTCGTATTCAAATGCCGGAGATCCAAACGTCGAATCTGGTTCGCTGGAGCTTATAACACATTAAGTACAACAACACAGCGGAAGAAAAATGAATATCAATATACACAACATCGATACAATAACCAGATACAATGATGATACAATAGAATGATAAAATACATATCAATACTATCAGGGATACAAGAAAATAGCAGCGGAAAGATAATGTCTTCAATGCCAAACTCCAAAACTCCATCTTCAATCCAAAGCTAGCTCGAACCCACATCTCATTTCACCTAGATAAGCAAGGTCGGTCGTCCAAGACTGAAGAAGGCCCCAAAGACTGAAAACTACCAATCCAAAGACTTCGAAGGCTATCGATTCTACACCTATTACTTGATTATCTGAAAATCCAACACTAGACTGCCCGTGTGGAAAATAGTGGGCACCCAGAGTTTTGAAGGGAAGCAATAAACTCCGAGTTAGTAATGGGACTGGTATGAGTAAACAAAGATAGTTTCTTTCAGGTAAAACAGATTATACAACAAAATCCGGTATGCTTTTGGAAAATGAAACTATCATAAGACCTCCCGCCACACACATAATGCACTCGCAGAATTGGAGGAGATTTCTTCTTATGTAAATATGCTTGATACGGGAAAAATTCTTTGATATTATTACTAGTGCATAGTGTCGAAAGCCATTTCGAAAGTATAATATAAATCCTACCCAGCATAGGTACCATTATACTATGCCTACTGTAGCTACCACCTGAGGTGGCAGGTAATACAACTGCAACCGCAAAGGGCTCGTATTTGGAAGATTGGATTTCCAACAAATGATCAGGCTAAGGAACTTCCTATTACAACATGGGAACGCCTCTGGCGGGATGCCCCGAGAACATACCCGACACTCTACCAACACAAGGCCGGTTTCCTCCTTGCCCAAGAGTAATACCTACGATATGCCACCCTCGGTCCTTTGGGACCTTTAACCGAGGGCCCTCCAACAACATCACACAGTAATAAATATACTACAGTGTCCACATGAGTAAGTATCTGGGCTCCAAACCATGATACCACCCCTTTCTAGAAGGAATGGTCATACCCTAGGGTAGCTACCTCTGAAACCTTGCCGTATCTTTCCTGTTTCGACCATTACCGGTTTGTGAGGCTCGATGAAGTCTCGTCCATAAAGCTATGATTTTTCACAAAGCCATGCTTTGATCAACCAATTATCATCAACATACAGCAGCACTTCGCGTGCCACGCTACCAAATTGGGAGAATATCGCTGATAACCTTCAACTACATAACCTCTGAGCTCATACGTCTTAGAGAAGGGTGTTAAGCTAAGAGAATAAATTCTCCGCCACCAACAAAAATGTATTTGAAAGACATCGGCTTTAAATCTCAAAGTGTAGTGTCAGACACACAACCATACAAGTCTATTCTGGGTTTGAACAGAACCGAAGGCACTTCCGAAGAAGCCCTTGCAAATATGGGAATTCACAATCCCGATCGGACTTCCCATCACTAGGGAATCTCTATACCGTAGCTACTCAGTGCAGAGACAATCGATAGGTCATCCTATCGTTCTCGCAAATACCCGGTCTTCACCACCAGTCTTCAAATGCTATCCATAACGACGTATCATTATTCGGAATGGGTTATATGACACAAGGCCCTCTTCCGGCTAAATCGAATAATGAGCGCAATATTTAAAAACATATGGATATGGGATTTTAGTTAAGTCAGAACTTTAAAATTCAAAACTTTCTTTCAAATAGTTTAAACAAATTACCATTTCAAATCTTTAAACAAAAGTTTTATTTCACAAAGTTTACCTAGTTTCACAAAGATCCCTTCACGGATTTCAAAACAAATTCCATGTCAGTTGGATTAGTCCATTTAATCTTTAAATTAGAGATTTAACTTATAGCTTTCAAAACCATTTCCAAAGATTCATTCATAACTTGGAAAACCATTTCAATTCAAACTTGAAATTCCTTTCATACAAATTGGAAATTCATTTCTTATATGAAAGCTTTTATCATTTGAAAACAGAGGGTTTTCATTTTGGAAAAATCCGATTTCAATTATACAAGTTAAAATCTTTGGGTTAAATTTACTTCCCAAAACAACACTTTAAAAATGGTTTAAAATCCATATAAGCTTGTATAACCTTTTTACATCTTAAATTCTCAAAATAGAATTCAATTTCAAATTTTGAATTCGAATTTAAATCGGACTTCAAAACTAAATTAAGTTATTCAAAAATAACTTTTATCTTTGAAATTCCTTTTCAAAGCTTTTCACTTTAAATCCGATCCATTTCCAAAATCATTTGGTTTTAAACATTCAATTTTAAAATTATTTCAAAAATCTGTGATTAACCGATTTCCACGTGCAATCCATATTTGTGTGTATAGTGTAGTCTAGAGGGTTTTACACAATAATGCACAACATCAATCATCACAGGTTCAATCATATCAATATTGATAAGAGGTATAACCCATAGCGCTTATCTTCGTTCACAGATTCATAGATAAAGTAAATTTATCAATCATAAAGATTCATCATTATGATTCGATGTGGGTTTTGGATAACCAACTAGAATCCGACTCCCTGTCGCATCGAAGTTTAAATGCCGTTTTACGGGAAAAAAGGATTTTTTTTTCACATACATATAGGAACAAATCACGGTACATCACATAGCAATCACAGTATCACAACAGAAACATCAATCCAGTATAGAATATTTGATGATGGTCAATTATCTTTGATTAAGGTGATTGTGATTAAAGTGAATTAACCATATAATTATCTTTATTAATTATTTTAAATCAATGTTTAATTTTTTACTTAATTATGAATTAATTTAAATCTTAATCAACTTTATTAGTTAATTATTCCTTTAAAAATTCTCTTAATTTATTAATCCTCAATTGTTACTAATTTAGTTTAGTTACTTTTATAAATTGGCTATTCTTTAATTAATTAATTATTAATTTTGAAAGATCATTACAAAACATCAATGTTAATTTTACTATTTCATCATTATAGGCAAATTTGGTTAAAGTTGATACTTGAATATTTGATTTACATTTAAATTTTTATTAAGTTAAATATTAAAACAACTTTTATTTAAAGGAAAATATGAGATTTAAAATATCTTTGAACTTCACAAATTTTTAAATAATTGATTTAATACCATTTACCTGAAATTCCATTTACAATTACCATTAATTAATTCAGAAAAATTAATTAACTTGTGTTTCAAAAATCTAGTTAAAAAAACTGGATTGCTTGCTGTTTTATGACTAACCCGAGCCTTCCTCGAGTCATACCCGAGGAAAAACACCCCCAACTTCGAGTTTCTTCCTAATTAGACCCAAGTGACACATTTTTTCAAAAATATGCTTAAGTGTTAAAATGAACCGATACCACGCTAAAACAACTCGGGTTCGCCTTCGAGTTTCCACCCAGAATCCCCGCGTAACACTTCGAGCTACCCCCTTCTTCCCCAAACCATCGTACTGACACACCAACCCCCCACATGCACGTGCACGGCTGGTTTCGCCGCCGCTGGTCGAAGCTGGGGCCACCAACACGTCGACGTCCATCCCTCAAAACGTTGCAAACACCCAGAATGTGATTTCATTTCGAGAACAAGGATCGAGACATCACGACCCAAACCATCATCAGGAACGTCATCGGAAAATTGCTTCGCGCCGCCTCCCGTGACCATTAGCGACCACCATACTTTGGCTCAAGCTTCAATATCACGCGACGCTTCGATTTGCCCCACTAGCATGTAGTCCGATCAACCATAGGTGGCGCAGCACCGTTGTTTCTAACATGAATAGAAAAAGGTTATTTTAAACACTAGTTTGACCTCGAATCAACAATCCCATGATTTATAAATTCCAGTAATATTTTTTCTGGTGATGTTTAACATTCAAACGATCTGTAATGACGAATTCGAGGGCCCCGATCCACTTGGTCACCGAAAATTTGGCATATGCTCATTTTTCAGACCATCTCAATTACCTCAGTGAAGAGTTAATGAAAAAACTAAATTTTTGTTTCAAAAATCATTATTTTTAGAGGAGATTAAGATAGCACTACTGGATTTTAAATTCATGATACTCGAATTTTTGCCAAAAGTTAAGTAGTGCCTGTATTTCATGCTTTCCAGAAAGAAAACAACATAGCCTTTGTTTTAATTTGTTGCAGAAGTATCGCGCAGGTTAACAATACTCTAATTTGTTTTATAATATATTCTTTCCTGAGGAAATGAGAAAGAGAGTGATTTTGATTTTGATATGGTTTAACCTGTAACACAGAACTTAGGTAAAAATGTGTTTTTCATAGTTTCCAGTAAAACCACAAACTTGTTTTAATTTGTTTCTGAAGCATGGTGCAAGTTTAAACACAAATTCTAACTTGTTACAGTCCAGTTTCAAAAGAATTGAGGGAGAGGATTTAGATCTTGTCACTGTGTTTTTTACAGTTTTTAGAAAGAAGGAAACTTTCAAACTTTACTTTGACAAATTCCTGGAAAAAAATCATAATACAAGCTTAAACAAACTCCATCTTGTTTACTAAAACATAATGCATGACCAACCATTGTCGATCATTCAGATCAAATAGAGACAGAGAGGAAGAAGGGGTTTGACAGGTTTTTTTTTCTTTTTTTTGTTTTCCTGAAGATAAACAGGGATTGCATTTTGTATAATCAACATGCACAGCCAAGACTTCAATCATACACCAAAATTCTTGCATGCCAAACAAAGATTAAGTTTCCTACATCACCCAAGCATACACACATCAACAATGATTAAAAGAAAACAGGAGTTTACTCACTTATTTTCAGAAGTCCTGACAGTTTCTTTTTTTTTCAAAATAGGGATGAAGGACTGCAACTCTCTTTCCTTTTCTACTTTAATTTCTTTTAAATTTAGATCTGCAAATTTTAAACACAGATATGTGATTATTCTTGTTATGTTCATTCACTTATTTCATTAATAACAATAGTTTTTATTTTACTTACAGTTGGGATTTATAACAGAGAAGCCGCTTTTTTTATTTTCTGAAACTTGAAAACCAAAATAGCTTTTAATTCTTGATTCCTCCTGCAAATAATTGGATATTATTATGTTAAATCCCCTGTTGTGTTTATTTACTTAATCATAAATAATAACAGTTTTTTTTCTTTTATTTTACTTACAGTTTTAAAAAAATCAGAGAAGCTACCTCTTTTTTTCTGCGGTTTTGAAACCAGAAACCAAGTTTTAGCCTTGAACTTGATTTTTTTCTCCTACAAATAATTAAATATTATTGTATTAAATCTTGCTCCATTTCAGATTATAACCTCAAATTCAAATTTTAAAAGGAAAGATTCACTTGCCTTTTTTTTATTTCTAGAAAAAAAAGAACTGCACTGCCTAAAACCTGAAACTTCACCTTGCTCAAGCTAATCTGCAGTTTAAACTTTGCTTGTGTTAAAACTTGGTTTGAAAAATCATAATTTTATAAACTATAAAGTTTAAAACAAAACTTACCTGAAAGATGAATGTATCACTACAGTTTGAAAACACTTCAGATTTTACTTATTGAATTGAGTTAAAGAAAAGCTTGACAGTTTTCCTTTCTTTTTTCTGAATTTTTCTTTCTTGAGAGTTGAAGTTAAAGATTGCAAAAATCTTTTTGGTTACTGAATTTCATAGATTAGGTGGTTTAAAAAAAAATTGAATTGGGAAGGTGAAGAGTTTTTTGAAATTTTTTTATTTGATTAATTTATTTAAGCAATGATGGTTTGTGCCATTTGTACAAAGAAAATTTTAAGCTTTAGATTTTTGTTATCATTCTACCCCACCTTCCATGTGGATGTATATTCGGCCTTTTTGATTTTTACAAAGCAAATGAATTTTATAAATTTTATATTTGTATCTTATACATTTTAAAAACAAATGTATATCTTTATTCTTTTGTATATATACATACATGTACAATGTTGAAAGAATTTAACTAATATTTACATTACATATATTACATCTTAATAATTTTAAATGCTACTAATTTTTAAAACATTCATTTCAAATTTAAATTCAAACTTCAATTTTTTAAACTTGAAATATAAAAACTTATGCCCATTTATTATATTCACACTTATCTTGAACAAATTTAAATTCAATTTTAAATATGCATTCAATTTTACTCATATTTGTACTATACATACATATAAGATTTTAAATTTTAAATGACATTTTAAAACATGCATCATTTCAATATTTTAAACTCAAAATAAAACTGGAATTTATTCATATCAAATTTTCGCTTATTTTATTTGTTTAAGTTTTTTTTTCAATTTATTTCCAAATTAAATCCCAAGAGTTTTAAAATATATTGTTTATTATAATTGATAATTTTTTGAAATGTTACTTTCTATTTATAGATACTAAATATAGGATTTCAAATCCACAATTTAAATTTTAAAATCAATGTCGAAATAAATAAATATCCTATTTAATTTGAAATTTTCAAAATAATTTACAATTTTTTATTCAAAAATTTATTTTAATTATCAACTTAAATTTAATTAAAAATCGGGATCGTTACACGTCTGATATTGTGCATTTCAGTTCTTGTGCTCTTTCTTATGCTTCTTTGTTTCTATCGACTTGTAATCTCTTGTAGTGTCCTTTAAGCCTTGTTCTTGCCTTTCTAGTGATGTTGTTCTAGCAAATACCTATATATAAATATGTGTGTGTGTGTGTGTTTATTCGATTTCTATTGTATGGTTGTTGTCATCGAAACTGTAGATTTGATTTCCTAACAATCTCCCCCTTTTGATGATGACAACTATATAATGTACTTATATATAATTTTATAAATGTCCCCATGAATATGTGCTTTCCATTATTTATTGTGCTTTTTATTATCTCTCTCCCTTTGGTGTTATCAAAAAGTTCTAATAACTTTTAATTATAGACATCATGTCCATACCATTTAGTATTTACCAATCATTGTAAGGTTACATGAATATACACAGAAATAACATACCAAAAAGCAATTTTCATTAATCATATTAATCGATTACATTCATAGATTTTTTTTCCATTTTTACCTTCTAAAAAAAAATCTAAGGATCTTTTGGGGAAACTTTGACTTGATCATCTCCTTTATCTTCATTCTTGGAAGAGTTGGCTTGTTTTTTTGGAGATGCCGGAGTGTGTTCGAGAGGTTCTTTCTCCTTGTCAAACAGTTTGAAATGTTTTGAAGGAGGAGGAGAAGGCACAGGGATTGGCAAATCTTCTGAAGGTGGTGTAGGACCATGAACCCGTTAAAGAACCTCTTTTAGAACGGATAATGTAGTTGAAAGTGATGCTTCAACAGTGGCAAGGCGAGAAGCAAAAGATGTTTCAAAACTATCAATACTATTAGCAATAATTTTTCATTTCGAGACAAAATAAGTTGATTTTGGAGAGTTAAGTCGCAAACACTTTCATTTGGATTTGTCTCAGTGCGAGTCTCCAAAATATCGTCTTAAGATGTATAATCAAAAGGTGCAAGAGGAGGAGGTGTATTTTCATGATGTTGCTCTACCTCTTGTGATGGTTCAGGTTGTTTTTAAGGTGGAGTCCTAGCTTGTCAGGCTTCACGACGTTGCGCCCACTCTTCGAATGATATAAAATCTGGAGGATTTTCTGGTAAGTGCATTAGAGAGAAAAAAATTAATGACGCATATTTCGGAGAAATCTCTTTAAAAGTGGATAAATATGAAGGAATGTTGTGTGCTTTTAGAAATCTCATGATGTATGTAGGGTAGATGATGGATGGGCATGATCGAGTCCAAAAATGTTTGAGATCGTCAAATATAAATTTTGCCAAATAAACCCTTGTTCCACTGACTATAGCATATAGAGCCTTGTGCTCTAATTCCGTTATTTGCTCATGACTACCAAGGCGAGGAACGATAGTGTTGATGATCATTCTAGTGTGAAGTCTCGCCTTAGGTCATAGGTATTTTGATGCAGATCTAGGCATTTCATCTTTCCATATTTGATGAGTGATATTATCTCTCTATTTGAGATGCATATCCGGAATATTATATAAATCTTCTCCGGTGTCGGAACATCCGAGAGTTCGGCCTATGATCCCTGGAGTAAGTCTAATTGTGTTTCCGTAAACACTTGACCCATAGCCAATTATCATCGTTGTCAGTGTTCCAAACCGCCGTGCTATCTAAATTAGCATTGAAAAGAAATATGGCTGGCTGATCGATTTGGATATTATAGGGATTGAAGGAAATCAATGTTTCTAATCCAGCACTTTCGCACATTTCGTCCAAATCATACATGTAACATCCCGCCTTTTCGCGCGATTTAAATCGACACACGTGCCAACTCAAACCATACGGTAGGGAGGATTGTTATGGGGTAAATAAGAAAAATAGAGAAGAGAAAAAAGAAGAAAACAGAATCTCACAGCGGAAGGATAAAATATAATAATCAATATATAGTTCATAAAACTGTTTACAAAACATTTGCTTCTTCTTTATACAATAAATATCAAAGTTCACATACCAAAATATCAATGCAGCGGAATTAAATGTTGTAGTGGAATAATATAGTAGATAATAGTAATACAAATCTTCGTCTTCGTCCTCCAGAGCTAAATCTTCAAATCCTGAAATGCTCGGACTGACCCGAGCGAATTGAAAAGACAAAACACTCGAGTCAGAACTAAAAGATCTTATGTAAGTTAAATCAACAGAAATAAATATGAGTGCAGTAACTCAAGAGATGCTCGGGATTTACATCTCCTAAGGATCCGTTAGACTATTTACTATGTAGTATATTGCGCTATTGTAATAGTGTCTATTTGTAAAATAAACTTACTTTTAAATAGCGTTAAGGCTTTACATTTTCCACCTTAACACGTAAAATGCCAATAGTCTATACAGTATCGTAAAACCTCCTGATCGGGAGGCTACCAGAGGATACTCCATAGGTACGACACAAATAGAAACTCGTACAAGGCGCGATAGGGTAGGTGACACGGCACAACTAGGCAATGCCAGGGTAGATATACCAATTACGCTTCCGGGTCGGTGGTAAGACGTAGCGCGCAGCTACCGCCCACCTCGAGCCACACCCCCAAATAAAATCAAAAGTGGCCACCGAATCAATCCAAAGTCAAAGTATAATATCAAAGGGATGTGTCCGATCAAAGGTGCTACCTTATTAACCCGTCGATCGCTCCTGTTTTAGCCACCTTATGCCAACTCACGGGAGTCGGGTCCACGTATTTACCTTAAAGGAACGCCACCACCATCCTACTTCATTCTGGAATCTCCACCGCGTACACGGTTGTTAAAGTGGTTTTCGGGGTTGGCAGAGAGTATGACAACTTCCGATCCCGGTCTCTTCGACAACCAAACGTTATTATAACACCGCGGTCTTTAAAATAGTTTATACTTTAAAACTAGAAAATAATTATCCATTTCAAAACCCATAAATATGATATCATTCCCATTTCAAAAACAACTCACTTTGATATTATTTTTATAAAACCCAAATCAATAATATCATTTTTATTTCAAATATATTTCTTTTTCCAAAATCATACTGCTTAAAATTTATAATATCTGAAAACCAAACATTTGGATTATAACTTTCAAAACATAATACTTCGAAATTCATAGCTTTAAAACAATAACTTCTAAAACTTGAATAGTTTTGGATATTCAACAGTATATAGAATAAAATAGTCGATTTTATATTACTTTATAAAATAAAGTAATTTTCGCGACTTACCATTTATTTCATTTAAGATTAAGTAAAAATCCATAAATTTAAAATCGCTTTCAGTTTCAATAAACCACTTCAGTTTTAATATATTTCAAACTTTTAATATTAAACAATTAGAACTAAGGTTGGAAAATTCTATTCAACAATTTAAAGTCCTATTATTTATTTTGAAATATTGGGACAACAAATCTGAAATCATTTTAAATAAAACTCATATTACTTTTAACTATCAAAATTTCCTCCAGTTTATTTATACTAGAAATATTCATTTAATCCATCTTAAATAAAATTTCAGTTATAAATATCATACCTTTTAAAATTCCAAGTTAATAAATTCTACATCAACTTATGAAGTTAAATTCTTAATTTAGCTCGATTCCAAATAAATTTTCAACTTAACTCCCAATATAAATTGATTTAAAACATTAAAAGCTCTATATATTCTCAATATCTTAACATGTACTTAACCATATAATATAAATAATCAAACTCCATTATTCATCTTGTTTATTTTATTTAACAAATTTATACACAGCTTAAATTCAATAATTTAACCATATATGTACATAAAATAATATTTTTTATAAGGTCAAAATTTAATATTTATTAAACCGTATCCTATCCAAAACCATAAAATCCTTTCAAAAAAATTATATATATACCGCGGTGCCTGTATATAGTTTTCTACCCTGTGGTCAAGTGATACGGATATTTATCATTTCAACCCACAATTTAATAATAAAAATGCGGTTGTTTATCATTTCAAACCGCAATCCCGAATGAAATGAAATGCATAACAACTTGCAGTTGATATAAATAAACATTCATTCATCCAAATATCAATCGTCAACCATTTATTACAAATCATCATCCAATTTAAACAAACATCAATATTGAGCATATAAAATATAACAGGTAATAAATACAGGTATTAACTAACAGTTTATATTCAATAATAAATTAAATAACTATTTAACTAGCAGTTTATATGCAAATAAAATTTTAATTGTCAAACTTTTATGCAATAATAAAATTAATTCACAGTTAATTTAAATAAATGCGATTTAACTGAGATAATGAATAAAACATGCCAAACAGTCATAAATAAATTTCTACTCATATCTAAAATCAATTTAACAAACATAAGAAAACTTAGAAGTTGTGAGTGAGTTAAAACACTCACCTCTGGGATTTAAATCGAATTTAAATCCGATTTAAACCCAAAATTTCGACGGTCTCAGAATTCGTTCAAACCAGCGTCAACCAGTCTGGTATTTTATTACGATCCTAATAAAAGAAACCGCGCGTGAAACGGAGTTCGTATGTGAGATTTATAGCAAAAAATGTGATTGAAATCATAAAAATAAAAATAACGAAAGAGAACATAATCGCCCATAGTCCACGTCATCTTCACGTTTGTTTCCTCACGTACGCAAGCTTCAGGCCATAACCCTAAGCTCGTCCAAAATTGCTTCAGCCGCCACCAAAACTTGCGCTGCTCTATGCCGCAACACCTCAGATTTCTCGGCCGTGATCGCTAGAGCCGGCTCTCCCCCAATCGGCCACCAGTAGATGCTCCGCCTCCCCCCTGATACAACGCCGCAGCATGGGTTTTACAACCCAAATCGAATTATGCCCCACAATCAAGCCGTTAACTCGACGAACAACAAATACCGATGAACAGCGCTCGATTCCCTCTACACCAAGGTACCAATGATTTGTCAATCCATCACAGTTCATCAACGGTCAACGAACGGTCGAAAATGATTCCCTGAATTCTGGACAAACCGTGCGTCGATTTGAAAAACGAATTCCACTAGGAGATTACGCTCATCAAGAGCATCAACATATATTTTTTTTGGAATTTTCTGAGGATTTAAATTTAGGCTTTGGATTTGATTTTTGAAATTGAACATGAATCTAGGGTTTCTACCCATTGGAAGAAGAGAAGGAACTGATGAAATGAACGCACAAACAAATGAGAATAGATGGAGGTAGGGTTTATATCTGGGTTTATATAGGTAGGTTAGAAACTAGAGTATATGGATCCGATAAACAACGTGTTGAACGATAATTGGCCCAAAAAGCCCGTTCTGACCCCGGAATGAAATTGGTTAACCCATATATCAAAATAGGTGTTTAAAAATGTTCTAAACGCGATGGAAAAAGTTTCACGTCCAAATTCCATTGTATGAAGAAGTTATGCTGAAAACAATATTTACAAATTGATTTTCAAATTGATTTGAATTAAATCGATTTCAAGGCGTTACGCGTTCGTACGATCAAACGACAAGTCCGATCGCTACGAAACTTGAAACCCTACAATAATTCCCTGTTACGGATCCGATGAAACTAGTTTCGTCGAAATCCAAGTCCGTGACAAAAATGGCTATTTTTATTAATTAAATAAATTAAGAATTAGTAAATAAATCCAAATTTTATATTTCAGTTTCAGAATTGGAAAATTTTATCACTTATGATTCCTCAATCATTTAAAATGATTTAACAATTTTTAAATGTCAATTCATTAAAGATTAATCAATCGAAATCTTCAATTTCATAAAATTAAAAATTTTAGATAAATTTACAGAATTTCCATTAATTTAAATTTACCCATAATTATTCCATTCATAATTTCAAATAGAAAGGTTTACGATTGGATTTAAAATTATTACCTAAATATTTCCAAATTTTCAACTAAATTTTTAAATTAACGTAATAATTACATATTTGATTTTTATTCATTTGCAATAAATCCAACTAATGTAAATTAACAAATTAACTCACTATTAAAGATTCAAATTCAATAATTCATAAACTTCATCATCTTGATTTACTTATACCTATTCTAATTCTATTAACAAATAAGCAGGTGATTTATGATATATGTTACAAATTTTGAATTAATCACTATTCATTATTATTGACTTAATTTAGCATTACTTTCCTTGCATTAACATTGTTACAAAAAAAATCCCTATCCAATTGTAATTAATATTCTAATGAATACATGTACTCTTTCCATTATGTTATTAATTATCAGCAAAGAAACGTTTATTAATTTCAACAACATTGTAATTACTAATTACCTACATTGATTGTATACGTTTTTCCATTATTATCATTCATTAGAATTCTATTCAACTTTCCATTTCTTGCAATAACTCATATAGTATACTTTTTCATATAAATAAGCATGGTTCCAATAAATAGGATTTATTCAATTCACTCCCTTTAAATTAAGTCTATTACAATCAATGTAATATTTCATCAAATACCAATTGACCCAATTATTTCATTTATACTAAGTCATATCATTTAAAGTAATTTATCAAATTTAAATGTTCATTCAAGTTTATAGATTATTACTTGCGTTAACAAAATTCCTTAATTTATTCCAATTACTGTTTAACAAATGTTTTATTACATTAAATCAATTACTGTAACAATGTGTCCTTACACTTACTAATTTAATGTCTACCCTATATTTTCCATATTCACATTATTTCAATTTACAATACTTACACCATTTTATTTATTGAAATTTTATTCATATTACAAATAAATAGGCTTAAATTACCATTCATATATTTTATTTTAGCCTTCATTTTGAGATTAATTTACCCCCTTTATTATTTCTACTAAAAATTAATTACAAAATCCTATTAAATTAACAAATTAAATTGTCGAAATTTACGGGCCGTTACAATACATTAGGAACTTTAGAAAATTATAAAATGGACCTATATGGAGCTTCTTCTTTTGAATATCCTCGTATCTATTGGTTGAATGTGATACGCGATTCATCCATCTCTCAATTTGATCGTTAGAGCAAAATTGCGGATTGGATGAAGTAGCTTGGTCTTGCTTACGCTTAGAGGTTTTAGGGTTTTTCATTTTAGGGGCCATGAAATTCGAGCGTGTTTGGAGGAGAAAGCAAGTTTGAGAATTAGAAAATCGACCTTGCAGTAGAAATGAAATGAAATGTAAGTGAGAAAAAGTGAAAAAATAGACGTTAACAGGGTAATTTAGAGTGTCGATTGAATTTCAGACGTCTGGATGGTGAATCAGACATCTGATTTAACCTAGTTTTAAGAAAGTATATATGTTCAGACGTCTAGTTGTTGGTAGTAGATGTCTGGAATAGGTTGATTTGTAAATTTTGAAAGGCAGAGAGATTTATCAGACGTTTGGATGTAGAATCAGACGTCTGAAATAGGCCGAGGTCTAATTTTTGTAGGGCATATAGTTTTCTCCGACGTCTGGTCAATAGTTCAAACGCCTAAAATAGACTGGTTTATATATTTTTTTTATTAAGCAGAGATAATTTTCAGACATCTGGAAGGTTATATCAGACGTCGGATATATGCACGATGTTTAAAAATGATACAAGAGTGTCAGACGTCTGATGGCACTATTCAAACGTCTGAAATGACCAGTTTGTCTTAAAATAGCCGAATTTTGAAGTGTGTTGCTTATTTTTCGAGAGATTGATTTTAATAAAACATAATATTATTACTTGTGAAACAGAATACAAATATACGTAGATAAAAATACAATTAGAATAGGTAAATTTATTTAGATGAAGATGGAGCATTGCGATCTTCAGACTTGTCATCCCTCCATGGCTTGAGTGGAGACCATATATTTCCACGTTCGTTGGTTCTCGAGGAACTAGAGAATCGCCTAGTTGAAGGATCCAAAGGTGTACGATAAGAGTAGAGGGATCCAAAGGATTGCAAGGAATCGAAAGTGATTCATGTATATCCTTCTTTCATGAATTACAAAATTTTATCGCTACTTGCTCCAGAAAACTTAGTCGTCGCGCGGTAACCTTTTGTTCAAAGTATAATTCTCGTTGTAAATCTATTTGTTGCTTTTGGTAGTGATGTATCTCATCAATTTTCTCCTTGGTGTTAGAAGAGACAAATAGAGATCATTTGGACTTCTTTTTATCGGGAGTGAATCCCATGTGGTAGGACGACCACTTATAGGTCGGTTCTTGATCTGGTGTAGGAGTAGAAAGGCGATGAGGTGTATCCACTGAACTATATGTTGTTGGTGTCGAGAAGGAGAGATGAGAGTTGTTGGAAGACATGCTTTTTATTTTCTGTTGTAAAAAATATGAAATCTATATAATCTGTACTTTTTGTTTTGTAAAAAGGCTATTTATACATGATTTTAAAGGTTATTCATAGGTAATTTCAGAATACAAATTTCTAAAAAATTTAAGGTGCAGGACTTAACAATTTTGATTTTTGGATAAAAAGTTTTACCCAAAAATAAAATGAATGAAAATGTAGTATTAGTTGAGAAGATCATTAAGGGAACTATTACTAAATCGTGTCGCAGCTTAACAAATGTTTGTTCATTTAGTGGTTTTGTTAAATATCTGCTATATAATTCTTGATATTTATGTATTCTAATGTAATAATTCCTTTTTCTATATTGTCATGTAAAAAATGATGTCGCATATCTATGTGTTTAGTACGTGAGTGATTTACAGGGTTTTTTGATAGATTTAATGCACTTGTTTATCGTAATATATTGGTGATTTATCGATAACTTTGCTGAAATCCTTAAGTGTTTGTTGCATGTATATCACTTGTGCACATGCTAGAGCTGCTGAATATATATTCGGCTTCGTAAGTAGATAAGGAGACACAATTTTTCTTTTTGCTAAACTATGAAACTAATGATTGTTCGATAAAGTGACACGTTCCGCTAGTATTCTTACTATCTGTCTTACATCCACTGAAATCTGTATCACTATATGAAACTAGTTCAAACGATGATCCCTTAGGATAAAACAAACCATAATCTCTAGTACTTGATAGATATCGTAAGATACGTTTAACAGCTTTTTGGTGAGATTCTTTTGGTTTTGCTTGAAATCGGGCACAAAGACATACGCTCATCATAATGTCGGGTGGACTAACCATCAAATAAAGTTAGGAGCCAATCATACTGCAATATAATTTTTCATCAAAATATTTTCCGTTATCATCCTTTTCCAAGTGAACACTAGTACTCATTGGTGTTGGTTCGCTTGAAGTTTTATCCATTTCGAAACGATGTAATAGATCGTTACAATATTTTTCTTGATGAATAAAAATACCATTTTCAAGTTTTTTTATGTGTAAACCTAAAAAGAAATTTAATTCACCCATGTGATACATTTCAAATTCGCTTTTCATGATATTTGAAAAGTGACTACAAAGATTTTCATTAGTTGAACCAAAAATAATATCATCTACGTAAATTTGTACAACTAAAATGTTGTTATTTTCTTGTTTAATAAATAAAGTCGTATCGATTTTACCTATTTGGAAACTAGATGTAATTAAATGATTTTTACGACGTTCGTACCAGGCACGGGGGGCTTGCTTGAAACCATATAAGGATTTTTGTAATTTAAAAACATGATCAGGATATTTTTCTGAACAAACAATGGAGGTTGTTCACATATACGTTTTCTTTAATAAAACCATTTAAAAAAGCACTTTTGACATCCATTTGAAATAATTTAAAATTGTAATGACTTGCAAAAAAAAGTAATGTACATATGGCCTCGAATCTTGCTACTGGAGCAAAAGTTTCATCGTAGTCGATACCTTCTTCTTAATTATAACCTTGATCGACTAGACGTGCTTTATTTCTGACTATATTTCCATTTTCATGTGCTTTGTTTTTAAATACCCACTTTGTTCCAATAACTGATTAATTTCTGGTCTTGATACTAATTCCCAAACATTATTACGTTCAAACTGATTTAATTCTTCTTGCATAGCTATTATCCAAAAATTATCATTTGAAGCTTCTTTATAAAAAAATTTGTTTAAAATTTGACACAAATGCTATATGACTTATTCAGTTAAGTTGATTTCTAGTTACTCTGCAGTTAAGATCTCCAATGATATTATCTTTTGGATGATCTTTTAGAATTCTAAGAGATGACACTAAATTATTATTTTATACATTTGTCTCATTATTAGAAACAGTAAACTTCCTTCAATTGTGTTAGTTCGTTTATTAAAAATTCTATAAGCTTTGCTACGATCCAAATATCTAACAAAGATTCCTTCATCGGCCTTCGGGTCGAATTTCCCAATTTATCTTTTGTATTCAATAGAAAACCTTTTGACCCGAAAGTTTTAAAGTATGATACTTTAGGTTTTCTTCCAAAAAATATTTCAAAACAAGTATGTTTAGTCATAGGTCGTATGGTTACTCAATTCAAAACATAACAAGCCGTAGCAACAGCTTCAGCCCAAAAATGTTTTGATAAACTACTACTATTTAATAGTGTTCGTGCACATTCTTGTAACGTATGATTTTTTCTTTCCACTACACCATTTTGTTGAGGTATGCGGGGAAAAGAAAAATTATGACTTATGCCTTTTTTATTACAAAAATTAGTAAAAAGATCATTTTCGAATTCTCCACTATGATCACTTCGAATATTCTTAATTTTCAAATCCATTTGACTGTTAATTCTTTTAGCAAAAATTTTGAACATACCAAAGGTGTCACTTTTATGTTTTAAAAATAAAGTCCATGTATATCTAGAAAAATCATCAAGTATCACGAAAACATATTTGTTGTGATTTATATATCGTACTTGAGTTGGACCAAATAAATCTAAACGTAATAATTCTAATGGTTGTTTTGTAGATATATTATTTTTAGATTTAAAAGAGCTTTTCTTTAGTTTTCCAAATTGACAATTGTCACATAAATTTTCTACTTTATAATTTATTTTAAGTAAACCTCTAACTAGCTCATATTTTGCTAATTTATAAATATATTTAAAATTAATATGACAAAACCGTTTATGCCACAACCATGGATCGTCATGTTTGATAGTTAAACATAAATTTCAATTTCAATTTATATTAATATTTAAGACATAAATATTTTTGTTTCTAAAACCCTCAAAGATAAGTTGTTTGTTATTGTCGAAAATATTACATCTATCTTTTTCATAATTGATTTGAAAACCATTATCGCATAATTGACTAATGCTAAGTAGGTTGTGTTTTAAATTTTCTACTAACAAAACATTTGTAACAATAGGAGTTAGAAATACCAGAGTTGATGACTTCTCGGATGCCAACGACGTATCCTTTTGAGTTATCTCCAAAAGTTACCATTCCACCATCGATGCATGTTATATTTGATAACATTTTTGAGTTTCCGGCCATATGCTTGGAGCATCCACTATCAAGTATCCATTTCTCCTTATTTTTTATTTTGGGTACCTCATCAGTTTGTGCCATAAAGCATACATTAGCTTGTTCTCCGTCACTATTGTTGTCACTGTTTGATGAGGAAGAAGAATCCGAGTCATACTATTTACTTTGAAAGCTTTCTTCTTTTTGAATTTTTCAAATTTGCTCTTCTTTTTATCATTGTTGAGCTTGGGATAATCTTTCTTCATATGTCTAAATTGATCATATTCATAGCATTTGATTGACGTTTGATTTGTAGAGCTTGATTTTCCTCCTTTTTGAAATCTTGTCATTTTCCAAAATTTGTTGAATTTGTTGTAGTTTTTGGCAATAAATATGATTTCTTCTTCGTCTAAATCGGAGTCTTCATTTGTTGCTGGGAATGCTGTGTTTTTCTTCTCCGAATTTTGTTCTTTTCTTGCCTGCAAATTAGCTTCATAGGACATTAAATTTCCTACCAATTCTTCAACTAAGAATGTTGAGAGATCATTAGCTTCTTCGATAGCTAATACTTTTCTTTTCCACTCTAGAGCTCAAGAATTGAGTATTCTAGATATTAAGTCAAAAAAATTGAATTTGACTCCAAGTGCCATTAAATCGTGTTGTATGGTTTGGAATCTAGAGTACATGTCTACTATAGATTCATTTTGTTTCATTTTAAATGATGAAAATTGATTTTGTAAAATTGAAATTTTAATTTGTTTAACTTTGTTTGTGCCTTCGTGTGTAACCTGTAAGGTACGCCAAATATCATATGCAGTGTTACATAACATGACACGTGAAAATTCATTCTTATCTAATGAACAAAATAGAACATTCATAGCTTTGACATTATTAAAATCTGCGGTTTTTTGTGCATTATTCCATGTGTTCATTTCTGTGTCAGGTGCTTCATATTTATTTTGAGTGGCTGACCAAATTTCTGATCCATTAACTTCCATAAAAATTCTAATACGCGTTGACTAATATGCATAGTTAGAACCATTAAAAAGTGGGGGTGGTGCTATGGATTGACCTTCTTAAAAATACTTGCCATATTAAAGTGATTCAAAAACGTGTTACTGTACTTTGATCAAACCTTGCTCCGATACCAATTGAAAGTCTACAAGATGGATCGTGTAGTGTATTTGCAAATATATGTGACAAAATATATGATGCAACTAAAACAATATTAATCTAAGTAAATACAGAATAAGCACACCAAGATTTTATACTGGTTCGGACCTTCCATCCTACGTCCAGTCCCGAAGTTCCTCTTCGGAATTCGACTATCAAACACCCTCGCTTCTTCCGGAGGAATAGGCTTGGTTACAATAAGTTTTCTTGTCAAATATGTGTTCTAGTATAACATGGATATTGACTAATTAGTACAATTGCTTCCAATATATATCTAGAGAGCATTGTATGTAAAGAACTGAATATATGAAAGAGTGAAATACAAGTATAGATTGCTAGAGTGCAGAGATCAAGAATATATGATAGAGTATGTAATTAGAGAGCGTAAGTGAGTAAGGTAATTTGTTCTCTTGATTCTTGTTGCTATATATAGTTGTAGATAGGTATCTTGAGTAGTTGCATCCACTAACGAGTGCTATACAGTTGCTTCTATTGATGATGAAAAGTTGCAGCGAAGAGAAGCGAAGATGTCTATTCGCATGTGGCAGTTGAAGTTCATATTTGAAATCCGAGTTGGAAATCTGTAACAACCCAGAATTTCTATCATTTGAAATTCGTATATTTAATTGATTTTAAATATTAACAAGTAAAATTTGTAAGTCGAATAAATTATATTTTGAATATCTAGATTTAATTGGATGGTTAAATCGATAATTTAATATTTGAAATTTTAGAAATAATTGGAAATTGGGTTTAATGTGATTAAAATTGATTTGTAAAGTTGTATTAAATCATATTGGAGTTAGAATGATGTTATAGAACTTTTAAAATTGAATTAATGGTTAATTTGCAGAAATTGAATATTTTAATATTTAATTGACGAGTAAAAATAGTCATTTTTCAAACAGTCTCGGATTTCAACGAAACTAGTTTCATTGGATCCGTAATGCTAAATTATTTTAAGATTTCAAATTTTGTGTCAATCGGATTTAGGGTTTGTCCGGGGCAAGCTAAAACGTGTAGAAATCGGTTTAAGTGAATTTTAAATTTAAATAGTCGATTTGAAAACCTATCATCCAAATATGATCGAATTGGCTCCCGATATATATTCCATTGCGTTCGGAATAGGGGTAAAACATTATAACAACCAAGCGGCACGCTTCGTTTGGAGTTCGGAAAATTTTCGGATGAATAGTGTTTTGGCAATTTTCTACAAAAGGACCCATTATCTTCTATTTTGCAAAACCCTAGTTAACTCTAACCCTAGCCGGCCCTAACTGATTAATGGCGGAAATCGTTCGATTCTTCTCTCCTTAATCTCTTCTAATCCACGCATCAATTCAAGAAACTCTCAACTACAAAAACGAAGAGGATGATGAGATCTATCGATCTATACGGTGATAATCGAAACGAAGCTACGAATCATTGGCAATTTTCAATCGAACGCGTACGTTTGTGCACGTATTCCGAGGTGTGGGAAGCACCGAGCTCGGCCGGTCTGGGGTTGTTGGTGCGGCGAAGTATGTGCTTCAAAGTGGTGAGGCCCGATCAACTTCTAGGCGCGTAATGGTGGCTCGAAAATTCAAAGAGGAACGGCGGCATGGGTTCATTTTCACGTTCGAACGAAACTGGAAGAGGGAGGAAGAAAAAGGGCACGGTCAGCCTGATCTAGCAAAAGAAAACGAACGGCCCAGATTGGAAACAAGGTTTAAAAAATTAAAAATAAAATGTTGATTAATTTATATATTAATTCGTGAATGTTTAAAACACTATAACTTTTTGATACGAGGTCTGCTTCGTACGAAACAACTTGCGTTGGAATCGTATTGACGAGCACTATGCGATGGAGTTGGATTGGAGTTGATTGGAGCTAGTTTGAATTTTGGGTAAAATATTAAACGCGCGTTTAATTTTATTCGGAACGAAACGCCGAAACCGCTATTGGAAGTAAGGTGAGAACTTTTCACTCAATCTAATTTGTTTCGATTTAAATTTTAAATAGTTAAATTTAAAATTGCTTGATTGTGTGATTGAATGATGGTTGTTATCTGTTGTATTGAAATAGACCTTATATGCCACATATTAAGCGGAGGTTATTATATTAAACACATATACCGCGATATTCCACCGTGAAGTGGAATTGGTATTATATATGTACTTGGAGTTGATTTTCCACATTATATTGCGGATGAGAACCTATTGCGCCACATAATAGCAGATAATATTTTATATAAACCCATGTATCACGATGTCCCGTATTGAAACGGGATTGGTATTGTGCTAACATCTGTGAATGTAGGGAAATAGGTTAGAGGGATCCAACTGGATTCCTCAAAAAATTGAATTTGTTTCAATGTTGTGTGTTGATTATTTATAATCTCTGTGCGATTATCTTTGTGATTGAAATCGTTGAAGGCTAAAATTTAGCCGAATAAAATTTTGGTATCGTTGAATACCGTAAATAAATAAAAATTTGATTTTTGAAAATTCAGGTTGAAATTTTATATTGAAATTTATTTTTGAGAATTGGATAAATTTAAAAGAAGGAATTCTAAAATAATAAAGTTTTATTTTTAATCTTATTGAATAAAATTTCAAAATATGGGGAAAACTTTAATAAATGGATTTTAGGTAATATTATTTAGAAGTTGAAGAATTTATTCAAAATACGGATTTTAAAGATTTTGAAAAAATAAAAGAATTGGTTTTCTTTAAAAGGAATTTATTTTTAAAAAGGAAATAAAATTTGAAACTTATTTGGGAATTGATTTTTGGCGATTGAATTTAAAGTATTTTGAAAATCCATTTGGAAATTTATTAGGTGTTTTAAAATGAATTTGGAATCAATTTGAAAATTGATTTGGGGTTTAGTAGAAATTGATTTTAATTTGAGATTTGAATTAAATTCACTTGGTGTTAATTTCTTGGAAAATCAATATGGAATTTGATTTGGTTGTTTTTGAAATCAATTGTAAAATTGAGTTGTTGTTGAAAGTGAATATTTGAAATCGATTTGAAAATCGTATATTAGTGGATATTTGGGAATTCAAATTCACCATGGAATTTATAAAGGAAAGGGAAATGTGTCTAAAGATAAAATGTTGATTTATTTTTTAGTGTAGAAATAAATTTACGGATTTGGAACGTAAATTTAAAGTAAATCGGTATGGATTTATTTAATTGGTTTAAATGAACCATTTTGAAATGAAAGTGTATTCTCCCTGGAAAGCCGAATAAAAATTTCTGAATAGCTTTGAAATATATATATATATATGTATATATGTATATGTATGTATGTATGTATAAAATTCTAGAATTGGTTTTGAAAAGGATACTTTGGAGAAATTAACTTCTTAAATTGTTTTAAATCCTTTAAGTAAAGATTTATTAAGTTGATATAGAAATGATTATTTCTAAGATTTAATCAATAATTGTTTTAGAAAATAGTTATTTAAATAGTTATACTCTATCTACTAATTTTTATTTTGAAAATTAGCTTGGACTTAAGTTATATGTAACATTGGTATAATATTTTTATAACTAATATTTTAAGTAAAGTGTTTAAAGAAAAATAGTTTTATTTCAAAATGTTTTCCCGTTATATTTTGGATAAGTGTTGTAAATTATTTTAAAGTATTTGAACTCGGCAGATTTCCAGTTAAAATGAATAAATATTTGGAAGTGTTTCAACGTAAAGAAAATGATTTGAAATTTGTTTTCAAAAGTTGTAAAGGTGAAAAGTGATTTGAAATTTGTTTTCAAATGGTTGAAGTGTGGAAAAATATGTCTTGTAAAGATATTTTTGGAAAATAAATAATTTGGGAAATTATTTGGAATCTGGTGGTGTTGTGCATATCTATTGATAGTTAAATAACCGACTATCAATATTTACCTTTAAATGGGTATTTGTTGTGATTTGCTTGAATTTGAATAATACGCTTATTTTAAAATAAGCGCTCGTAATTCGGTTTAGCCGGGAGAGGACCTTTGGGTCATAAATCTCATTCCTAATAATGATACGTCGTAATGGATAGCATTTAAAGACCGATGTTGAAGACCGGATATTTTCGAAAACTGAAGGATTACCATCGAATGTCTCTGCATCGGCTGATCTCCGATATAGAGATTTTATCACCCTTTGTGATGGGAAGTCTGGACGTGATTAGTGAATATGCGGATTGAAGGGGCTTCTTTGGAAGTGCCTTCGGTTCCATTCGATCCCGTAACGGACTTGTATGGACGTGTGTCTGACGTTACACTTTGAGATGTAAAGCTGGTTTCTATCAAATACATTTCTGTTTGTGGCGGAGAATTTATTCTTTTAGCTTAACACCCTTCTCTGAGACGTATGAGCTCATAGGTAATGTAGTTGATGGTTACTAGTGATACATTCCCAATTTGGTAATGTGGCATACGAAGTGCTGCTGATCATTTGTTGACCAAAGCATTGCTTTTATGAAAAGCGTAGCTTTGTGGATGAGACTTCGCCGGACCTCACAATCCGGTAATGGTCAAAACAGGAAAGATGCAGCAAGGTTATAGGTAGTAGCGCCCCTTAGGGTATGTGCATTTCCTTCTGGATAGAAGTGGTATCATGGTATGGAGCCTTGATATTTAACTTATGTGGATATCGCAAATATATATATGACTTTGTGATTGTTGTTGGTTGAGGATCCTCGGATAAAGGTTGTTTACAACCGGGGGATGGCATACTCGTGTCAGTAGTTGCCTACTTTTACAGAGGTAACCCGGCCTTGTGTTGGCAGAGATCCGGTTAGGTTCTTGGGGCCTTCTTCCAGAGGTGTACCCATGTGGCAATGGGAAGTTCCTTGGCCTGACCATTGGTTGGAAATCCAAACTCCAATACGCACCTTGTATGGTTTTAGTTGTAGAACCTTCCATTTACTTATGGTGGTCACCATTGTTTAGATGGTTGTTATAGTAGGCATAGTTCGAAATGTCTATGCTGGCTAAGATTTATATTATACTTTCGAAATGTTTTCCTACACTTTGCAATTATAGTGATAATATCAAAGAAATTTGCGTATCAAGCATGTTTGACTATCATAAGGAGAAATCTCCTCCAATTCTGTGTTTTCATGGTGTGTGTGGCGGGAGGTCTTATGGTAGTTACATTTTCTAAAAGCGTTGCGGATCTGTCTTAAAATATTTCTTTGTTTGTTTTTTTTTTAAAAAAAGATAAACTGTTTTAAGTTCTCACACCAGTCCCATGACTGACCTGGAGTTTATTGCTCCCTTCCTAAACTCTAGGTGCCCGCCAATTTCCACACGGGCAGTCTAGAGTCAGGTTATCAAGTCATTCTGAAATTCAGGAGATGATGTTGAGATCAAGAGGCGAGCTGGATGGCGAAACGTATCACTTGTATATGATATTATCATTTCCGCTGTGTATCCACTTGTAAGGACAAGTTCATATAATTATCCAGTTGTGTTGTGTTGTAAGTTGACTCTGATGATGTAATGTATAAAATGTATAGTTCCTTTGATTTGAAGATTATTCATTTATCTATTATATGTTGTTCCGCTGCGATTGTGAGATTCTGATATTGTTTCTATTGCTTCTTCTTTCTTTCTTCTTTAACCTAAGGGTTCGGTTTTCCGGCATTCGATTGTTCAGCAATTGATACAGTGGACGTATTAATGTCGACTTTCATACGTGAGTCGAAAATCCCATTCCTGACAATTTGGTATCAGAGCTTTGGTTAAGTGACAACCCTGCTCTATTGGGAATTACTCATTAGAGATAGAGTCAGTAGTACTCTAGAATGAGTGTGAGTGTAATAATAGATATGAGCGCGTATTTGTTAGAGAATATAAAATTGTTTTGTATTGTGTTGACTTATCGGTTGATTGTTTATAGATTCTGGTCGGTGCAGTCTAGCTAACTGTATCGATAGGGGTTTCTAAACTCTTAAACGAGATAAACCGACATAGTATCATTTTAAATTGGGTAAATGAAATAATTTTACCTTGATTATATTTTATATATAAAGGAATAATTTTTTAGAATTACTAAAGTGTATATAAATTGATTGTTTTAGTTGTTGAAAATGTAAGAATATATATAAGTTAATTAAAAGAATAATTGTATAAGCAAATGAATTATTAAGTATGGAATTATAATTAATGTGATTTACAATGGTGAAATAATCTTATATATAAGAAGTGAAACTATATGAATATATTTATAAATATGAGTTGTAAATAAAAATGAATTTGAACTATGAAGTGAAAATGTTGAATCCTGTTTATTTTGGAAATTATTTTCCAAAATTAAAAGTTAAATAGTGAAATTATATAAGAAACAGACTTATAAATGTGAGTTATAAGTAAAAGGAATTTTTTTTGAAAGAATTTAAAGCACTGGATTCGCTGCTGTTGCTGGGAAATAATAAGGGTGACTACTGCAGCATCATCAGTATCATTTTCGAGTTTTTGTGTGATGGATTTGCTACCATAGTAGATTGGAAATTGAAGTTTTGTTGTGATAAACCAATTTGAAAATTAAAATCCAAGTTGTAATTGTTGAATATAAGTAATCAAGTTTTGAACTTATAATATAGGATAATAAATTTAGCTTTGGTAAAGTTAAAGAATTTGGGTTAGCATAGTAAATATATGATGTGAAATTTAACTAAAGGAAGTTAAATAAATTAAATCAGATTTGGACTAGATTGGATAAGTTAATGGATTTGGAAGTTTAAACATATAAGTTGTATAACTTATTAAATGTGAGAATGTAAGTGAAACCAAATGATAAAATGGTTAACAAATTTTGTTAAGCAAAACGAGATATGAATTTGAATAAGTGATGAAATTTGACTTTGGTAAAAGTATATAGAATTCACTTTAGAATTGGAATCTGAACTGGATTTATAAGGGGAAATTTAAGTTAAGTTAAACAAATGATGTTTGAAATGGAATATAACTTAAGTAATGTTGAATGAAGTTGATTTTGGTATCGAAGTAAAACAATAAAGTGAATTAAATGGATGTGAACTTGAGTTATATAAATGAAATTCAACCTTATTTGTTAAATGAATTAGCAGTTGAATTAATAAATGGATTGAATGTTAATCAATTTAATGTACATGAATTGATATGGAATAATGGATGTAAGTGTTAATTCATTAAAAACTAGTAAATTGGAAATTGAATAATTGAATGGAAGTCAATTTAATATCAACCAATTGGAATTAAAAGGGTTAAACCAAATTGAATGTAAATTTAATAATTTGGTTATGTTGGTTATGATTTGGTTGTTATATGATTGTTAGTTGATTGTCTATAATTCATTAAGTGTTAATGAAATTGAATTGATAAATGGAAGGCTATGTAATTCAATTTGAATTGAAAGTGAACTAATGTGAATTGGTTGTAAGCAATTAAAATTTGTATCGAAACCTTAAAAATTTCTTATGGGTATTATTTTGATTGCATTGCTTATGAAAACTATGTGCTTTCTATTGAAAATTAGTGAAATGTAAATGAATTTCCTATATATATCACTTACATGTTTAAATTGAGTAAGTACAGGCACCGGGGCTGTAGTTGGCTGGATCTGGTCACGCTAAAATGCTAATAAATAACTGCTTTGCTTAAAAATGCTAAAAAGGTACGCCTACGCAATAAAAATACGAAATATGAACTGTTTTTATGTTTTCCGACCATGTTGGTCGATGTATATATATTTATATCTATTGTGATATTGCAAAAGCTCCCCCGTACAAGGGAGACTCTACCGAAAATTTCCGTAAATTTTGGGAGTTAGAAAAAATTTTGTTAACGAAAAGTCAATTTCTAAATTGAAATGAAAATGTAGGAATTGAATTAGAAAAGTGTAACCATCGGATTTTGGAAAAGTTAAGAAATTAAAATGAATCTGAAATCAAGTTGGAACGGTTTGTTTTTGAAAAAAAAAATTAATGGATTCTGTAACTTTTTCTTACTTGGCAATTTCGAGGACGAAATTCTTTTAAGGGGGGAAGTTTGTAACGACCCAGAATTTCTATCATTTGAAATTCATATATTTAATTGATATTAAATATTAACAAGTAAAATTTGTAAGTCGAATAAATTATATTTCGAATATCTAGATTTAATTGGATAATTAAATCGATAATTTAATATTTGAAATTTCAGAAATAATTGGAAATTGGGTTTAATGTGATTAAAATTGATTTGTAAAGTTGTATTAAATCATATTGGAGTTAGAATGATGTTATAGAACTTTTAAAATTGAATTAAAGGTTAATTTGCAAAAATTCAATACTTTAATATCTAATTGGCGAGTAAAAATAGTCATTTTTAAAACAGTCTCGGATTTCGACGAAACCAGTTTCATTGGGTCTGTAATGTTAAATTATTGTAAGATTTCAAATTTCGTGTCAATCGGATTTAGGGTTTGTCCGGGGCAAGCTAAAACGCATAGAAATCGGTTTAAGTGAATTTTAAATTTAAATAGTCGATTTGAAAACCTATCTTTCAAATACGATCGAATTGGCTCCCCATATATATTCCATTGCGTTCGGAATAGGGGTAAAACATCATAAACGCCAGGCGGCACGCTTCGTTTGGAGTTCGGAAAATTTTAGGATGAATAGTGTTTTGGCAATTTTCTATAAAAGGACCCATTATCTTCTATTTTGCAAAACCCTAGTTAACTCTAACCCTAGCCGGCCCTAACTGATTAATGGCTGAACTCTATCGATTCTTCTCTCCTTAATCTCTTCTAATCCACGCATCAATTCAAGAAACTCTCAACTACAAAAACGAAGAGGATGATGGGATCTATCGATCTATACGGTGATGATCGAAAACGAAGCTACGAATCATTGGCAATTTTCATTCGAACACGTACGTTTGTGCACGTATTCCGAGGCTTGGGAAGCATCGAGCTTGGCCGGTCTGGGGGTGTTGATGCGGTGGAGTATGCGCTTCGAAGTGGTGAGGCCCGATCAACTTCTAGGCACGTAATGGTGGCTCGAAAATTCAAAGACGAACGGCGGCATGGGTTTATTTTCACGTTCGAATGAAACTGGAAGAGGGAGGAAGAAAAAGGGCACGGTCGGCCTGATCTAGCAAAAGAAAACGAATGGCCCAGATTGGAAACAAGGTTTAAAAAAAAATATTGATTAATTTATATATTAATTCGTAAATGTTTAAAACACTATAACTTTTTGATAAGAGGTCCGTTTCACATGAAACGACTTGCATTGAAATCGTATTGACGAGCACTACGCGATGAGTTGGATTGGAGTTGATTGGAGCTAGTGTGAATTTTGGGTAAAATTAAACACGCGTTTAATTTTATTCGGAACGAAACGCTGAAACCGCTATTGGAAGTAAGGTGAGAACTTCTCACTCAATCGAATTTGTTTTGATTTAAATTTTAAATAGTTAAAATTAAAATTGCTGGATTGTGTGATTGAATGATGGTTGTTATCTGTTGTATTGAAATAGACCCTATACGCCGCATATTAAGCGGAGGTTATTATATTAAACACATATACCGCGATATTCCACTGTGAAGTGGAATTGGTATTATATATGTACTTGGAGTTGATTTCCCGCATTATATAGCGGATGAGACCCTATTGCGCCGCATAATAGCGGATAACATTTTATATAAACCCATGTACCGCGATATCCCGTCTTGAAACAGGATTGGTATTGTGCTAACATCTGTGAATGCAGGGAAACAGGTTGGAGGGATCCAACTGGATTCCTCAAATAATTGAATTTGTTTCAATGTTGTGTGTTGATTATTTATAATCTCTGTGTGATTATCTTTGTGATTGAAATAGTGGAAGGCTAAAATTTAGCCGAATAAAATTTTGGTATCGTTGGATACCGGAAATAAATAAAAATTTGATTCTTGAAAATTCAGGTTGAAAGTTTATATTAAAATTTATTTTTGAGAACTGGATAAATTTAAAAGAAGGAATTCTAAAATAATAAAGTTTTATTTTTAGTCTTACTGAATAAAATTTCAAAATATGGGAAAAACTTTAATAAATGGATTTCAGGTAATATTATTTAAAAGTTGAAGAATTTATTCAAAATACGGATTTTAAAGAGTTTGAAAAAATAAAAGAATTGGTTTTCTTTAAAAGGAATTTATTTTTAAAAAGGAAATAAAATTTGAAACCCATTTGGGAATTGATTTTTAGCGATTGAATTTAAAGTATTTTGAAAATCCATCTGGAAATTTATTACGTGTTTTAAAATGAATTTGGAATCAATTTGAAAATTGATTTGGGGTTTAGTAGAAATTGATTTCAATTTGAGATTTGAATGAAATTCACTTGGTGTTTAATTTCTTGGAAGATCAATATGGAATTTGATTTGGTTGTTTTTGAAATCAATTGTAAAATTGAATTGTTGTTGAAAGTGAATAATTGAAATCGATTTGAAAATCGTATATCAATGGATATTTGGAATTTAAATTCACCATGGAATTTATAAAGGAAAGGGAAATTTGTTTAAAAATAAAAAATTGATTTATTTTTTTAGTGTAGAAATAAATTTACGAATTTGGAACGTAAATTTAAAGTAAATCGGTAAGGATTTATTTAATTGGTTTAAATGAACCATTTTGAAATGAAAGTGTATTCTCCCTGGAAAGCCGAATAAAAATTTCTGAATAGCTTTGAAATATATATGTGTGTGTGTGTGTATAAAATTCTAGAATTGGTTTTGAAAAGGATACTTTGGAGAAATTGACTTCTTAAATTATTTTAAATCCTTTAAGTAACGATTTATTAAGTTGATATAGAAATGATTATTTCCAAGATTTAATCAATAATTGTTTTAGAAAATAGTTATTTAAATAGTTATACTCTATCTACTAATTTTTATTTTGAAAATTAGTTTGGACTTAAATTATATGTAATATTGGTATAATATTTTTATAACTAATATTTTAAGTAAAGTGTTTAAAGAAAAATAGTTTTATTTCAAAGTGTTTTCCCGTTATATTTTGGATAAGTGTTGTAAATTATTTTAAAGTATTTGAACTCGGCAGATTTCCAGTGAAAATGAATAAATATTTGGAAATGTTTCCACGTAAAGAAAATGATTTGAAATTTGTTTTCAAAAGTTGTAAAAAGTGATTTGAAATTTGTTTTCAAATGGTTGAAGTGTGGAAAAATATATCTTGTAAAGATATTTTTGGAAAATAAATAATTTGGGAAATTATTTGGAATCTGGTGATGTTGTTTATATCTATTGATAGTTAAATAACCGACTATCAATATTTACCTTTAAATGGGTATTTGTTGTGATTTGCTTGAATTTGAATGCTACACTTATTTTAATATAAGCGCTCGTTATTCGGTTTAGCCGGGAGAGGACCTTTGGGTCATAAATCCCATTCCGAATAGTGATACGTCGTAATGGATAGCATTTGAAGACCGGTGTTGAAGACCGGATATTTTCGAAAACGAAAGGATTACCATCGAATGCTCTGCATCTGCTGATCTGCGATATAGAGATTTTATCACCCTTTGTGATCGGCAGTCCGGACGTGATTAGCGAATATGCGGATTACAGGGCTTCTTTGGAAGTGACTTTGGTTCAGTTCGATCCCGAAACGGACTTGTATGGATGTATGTCTGACGTTACACTTTGAGATGTAAAACTGGTTTCTGTCAAATACATTTCTGTTGGTGGCAGAGAATTTATTCTTTTATCTTAACACCTTTCTCTGAGACGTACGAGCTCAGAGGTTATGTAGTTGATGGTTACTAGTGATACATTCCCAATTTGGTAATGTGGCATATGAAGTGTTGCTGATCATTTGTTGATCAAAGCATAGCTTTTGTGAAAAGCGTAGCTTTGTGGACGAACAAGACTTCGTCGGACCTCATAACCCGGTAATGGTCAAAACAGGGAAGATGCAGCAAGGTTATAGGGAGTAGCGCCCCTTAGGGTATGTGCATTTCCTTCTGCATAGAAGTGGTATCATGGTATGGAGCCCAGATATTTAACTTATGTGGATATCGCAAATATATATATATATATATATATATATATATATATACACATATATATATGACTTTGTGATTGTTGTTGGTTGAGGATCCTCGGATAAAGGTTGTTTACAACCGGGGGATGGAATACTCGTGTCAGTAGTTACCTACTTTTGCAGAGGTAGCCCGGCCTTATGTTGGCAGAGATCCGGTTAGGTTCTCGGGGCCTCCTTACAGAGGCATACCCATGTGGCAATGGGAAGTTCCTTGGCCTGACCATTGGTTGGAAATCCAAACTCCAATACGCACCTTGTACGGTTTTAGTTGTAGAACCTGCCATTTACTTATGGTGGTCACCACTGTTTAGATGGTAGCTAAAGTAGGCATAGTTCGAAATGTCTATGCTGGCTAAGATTTATTATACTTTCGAAATGTTTTCCTACATTTTGCAATTATAGTAATAATATCAAAGAAATTTGCGTATCAAGTATGTTTGACTATCATAAGGAGAAATCTCCTCCAATTCTGTGTTTGCATGGTGTGTGTGGCGGGAGGCCTTATGGTAGTTACATTTTCTAAAAGCATTGCGGATCTATCTTAAAATATTTCTTTGTTTTTTTTTAAAAAGATAAGCTGTTTTAAGTTCTCACACCAGTCTCATGACTAACCTGGAGTTTATTGTTCCCTTCCTAAACTCTGGGTGCCCACCAATTTCTACACGGGCAGTCTAGAGTCAGGTTATCAGGTCATTCTGGAATTCAGGAGATGCTGTGGAGATCAAGTGGCGAGCTGGATGGCGAAACATACCACTTGTATATGATATTATCTTTTCCGCTGTGTATCCACTTGTAAGGACAAGTTCATATAATTGTCCTGTTGTGTTGTGTTGTAAGTTGACTCTGATGATGTAATGTATAAAATGTACAGTTCTTTTGATTTGAAGATTATTCATTTATCTATTATATGTTGTTCCGCTGCGATTGTGAGATTTTGATGTTGTTTTTGTTGCTTCTTCTTTCTTTCTTCTTTAACCCTAAGGGTTTGGTTTTCCGGCATTCGATTGTTCGGCAATTGATACAGTGGACGTATTAATGTCGACTTTCGTGAGTCGAAAATCCCGTTCCTAACAAAATAAGACGTCTGGAATATGTTTCAGACGTCTGATACTATATATATTTTTGAATATAGTAGTAGATCAGACGTCTGAGTGCAATTGCCAAACGTTTGGTTCAGCGTGTCTGTTGTTTCAGAGAACTGTTTCAGACATCTGGCTTGTGCCCCCAGACGTATGATATTGTGCATATCAGTTTTTATGCTCTTTTCCTTGTGCTTCTTTGTTCCTATCGACTTGTAGTCTCTTATAGTGTCCTTTGAGCCTTGTTCTTGTCTTTCTAGTGATGTTGTTCCAGCAAGTACCTGTATATATAAATATATGTGCATATTTGATTTCTATTGTATAATTGTTGTCATCGAAACCATAGATTTGATTTCCTTGCACTACATACTTCCATCCTATGGCTATGGTGTACTTCAACACCTATAAATAAAACCCTATCCTCTCCACTTTTATTAGTATTATTTTCGGGAATACGGCGAAAATTTACCAATGTTATCTCTCTCTAATAAGATTCGAAAACTCCATAGAGTATTCAGGTAAGAATTTAACTTCTTTCCTATTTGTTCCTTCTTCCTCCAATTTATTCTTGTCATATTCCTTTCCAGTTATTTTGAATCTGATGTGTGTGTGTGTGTCTACGTGTGTGTGTATATATATCTTTCCTATTGTGTGTGTATCAAAAGAGAGAGATTCTGAAAGAGATTATGAGGCATGCAAATCCAAGGAAGGCGAAGCTAAGGTTATTGAGTGAGTGGAAACCATAGTATTTCTTTTTCGCAACTGTTTAATGTATTTCTTGTTGGATTTGAATATGCCCTTGGGATTTTAGGATTCCAAAAATACTACAGATAAAATCAACTGAAATTTCTTTTTAGTTCAATATATCAACTCTACGTTGAGATTCCCAATTATTTACATTATATTGATGGAATTTTTTCATTTTGTAATTTTTGATGATTACATAGTTTATTTAACTTCTCCTTCTTCTTTAGGTCAAATTGTGATCCTTCGATAAAATAAGGAGTTTAGACTACGAATTATATTTGTAGTTTAGACCATCTATTCTTATTTATTTCTTTGTAAAAGAGGATTTGAATAAAATATGGGATTTAGATTACAATTCTTATTGTTTAAGATATTTCATTGAATTGGTGTAATAAATTTAGTTTTTATTTTATTTACAAGTCTTTTATTGCAGTTTTGATTATGAATATTTATTCCCTGTTTGGACATTAGAATTTTATGACATCTTAGGAAATTGAGGAAAAAAATACTTGTAATAATAATTGGTTAGGGAATTGACATTCAAAGCTAGTTTAGAGCGTAAAATCCATGCGTTTTAAACTTTTTAGGTATGAA
Organism: Allium cepa; assembly: GCA_030765085.1. Lineage (NCBI taxonomy): Eukaryota > Viridiplantae > Streptophyta > Magnoliopsida > Asparagales > Amaryllidaceae > Allium > Allium cepa. The sequence goes on along the minus strand of CM060944.1, from coordinate 495,328,216 downwards.
AATCTATTTATCTGTTTACAAACTAACATATAATTATTACGTATATGGCATAGGTAATTAGGCATTTGTTTACATTTATTTCCCCCGTTAGGAAGGTAATTGGTTTTGAGGTGAAAATAAGAGGAAACTCTTATATAGCCAAATTATTAATTTAAGGCGTAATAAGGAAGATTCCTTATAAGGCCTTATTTATTAAATAGTGAGATGAGTGTGTGTGTGCGTATGGAGAGTAATTGATTTATGGCCAAGTCATAGAGAAGCAAGATCAATAGAGTTACATGATGAAAGTTTGCCCTTCACTTTGAGACTGCCAGCAATTGTGTACACTTTTATTGATGTGAGATATCCTTATGATAAATATTTGTAATGACACAAAATTAGTTCCAAATTCTATAGCAGAAATCTACCCAACTAATCTAGCTACCAGTTCCTATGAATCACTAATGTGAGATGTCATCATGGGTTTGGGCCATAAGATGAAGGGCCAGATTTGGGGCATGAGATATTAAGTGGTTGGACCCACCTTTTTTGTGACGACCCGACTTCCTATCTCTAGGAAGACGCATTGGTAATGAAGAAAGAAAGGGATAGAAGAAGAAAAGAAAGAGAAAGAAGAAAGACAACAACATTAAAGAACTCACAGCGGAACGAATAAAATATAATATATCACATAAAATATTACACAGTATCATATTACATCGGAGTAAACAACTTATACAACACATATTAGACAGTTATAATCATCTGTCTAACTATACCACTCAAGTACAACAGATACAAATACCAAACAACACAGCGGAACCATAATATATCTACACGTGGAAGCCTCCTGCTCCATATCTCCTCCAGAATTCGTCAAGCAAACCTGAATCACTTGACTACTCATACATAATATGAGTACCCAAGAGTTTAATAAAACAGAAAATAAACACTCGCGTCAGACAGGGGTCTGGTGTGAGTAAACGGGTTAAGATTGTTTAACTTTATAAAACCTTTGAAAAGGAAAGGTATCACGTAAGACTTCCCACACATAAACATGGAAAAAATTTACCTTACGCTAACCAAAACATTTGATAGGAAATCCAGTGATATTATAATACTGTCTAGGGCTTTCAAGTAAATAAGAAATAGCCGAAATTGTTACATTATTAAATTCCAGCTACTAGCCACAAAAGTGGGTAATACAAACAACCGTAGGGTCTCGTAGGAAGAATGGGTTTCCATCAATGGCAGGGCTACTGGGGTACTGCCCGTTACAGTACGTGGCCTAGAACAACGTACCGAGGAGCCACACTAACTCCCCTGCAACACAAGACCGGAACCGTTCCTTACTGAACAGTCCCGAACAAGACAACCCCGCAGTTGGCGTGCGATTCCAACTGCCCACACAGCCGAAATAAAAAGGGACTTCTAGACAGGGGGAAATCTTGCCCTGAAATGGGCGCTACCCACCTAGCCTTGCTGCACCTCCCCTGTTTTAGCCATTCCAAGTTGATGAGGCTTGAGGTTGCGATTACCTTTATAGAACACATCTATCTTAGAATGCTCATCGTCCATCTAACGATGTTCTGAAAGCATTCAATCCATACAAGTTCGTTCTGGGTTCGAACGAAACCGAAGGCACTATCTCGTTGCACTCATTTTGGAATCACCCTCAGAGTCAACGACCATAGCCCTTGCACTCTAAATCACCATCTCGAATCTATAAGTACTATTCCATCAAACTCATCACGGAATCACCCACAGAGCTATACGGCCGTATAGTCCTTACACCTCGAGTCTTCACTTGCTCCACTTAGATTCACGACCTAACGTTTAATTGGAATCGATGTGGTTTTCGGATTGTCCAAATATGAAAACCCGATCTCGATCTCACCGGAACCAAACGCCATTTTAATGTCTGAGTTGTTCTTAAGGGTTTAAACAGTTAAACTTATATTTAGGATGATATAAACAGATAGATGAATCACATTATCATAACAGATAATTCATAACAACCATTCATCTCACAAAGCAACATATCACATATCACAGATATCCAATTCATCCAACATCAACTAATATCAATCACCCAATATTGATCATCCAATATCAATCAATCAACCAATATTAATCAATCATCCAAAGCAGAATTGATTAACTCTTAATCAATTGGATTAAACTTAATCCTTCTTTATTTATTTATTCCAAATAAATAAATTAACCATTTCTTAATGATCTTCTTTAATTAATCTTCCTTGATTAATTATACTTTAATTACATTCAAGTAATTATCCTTAACCATATTCAGTAACTAACCTTTAATTACTATCATTAATTACAAAAATTAATGATCCTTCATTTATTCCCATTAATTAATTAACTATGATTAATTGCATTAAACCTCAATTAATTACAATTAATTAATCACACTTAAATTAATCACTTTATTAATCAACCTTGATTAATTCATTAAATAATAATCCTTATTAATAATCCTTTAATTAATTAAATAATTAATTTTATAATTAATCATCTAATTAATCATAAACAGTAATTAACAATTTGTAATTACTTATCTTAATTAATTAACTTCTTAAATAATTATATTAACCCTTTGATTAATTAATCTAATTAATTAATCTTTAATTACTTCATTAAGTAATTATTAATCAATTAAATTAATAAATAATCCTTAATTAATTAAATTAATTACAAATTTAATTAATTATACTTAGTAATTAATCTTAAATTAATCTCATTCATTATTTAATCACATTAATTAATTAACTAAAATAATTAAGTAATTAACTCTTAATTACTTTACAAATAATTATCTTCTAATTACTTCATTAATAAATCTTGATTACTCTCTTAATTAATTACTTAACAAGTAATTTATTCCATCATTAAATAATCCTTAATACTTTAATTAATTAATTACTCCATAATTAATTAACTTCAAACAATTATATTAATCAATTTCTTAATTTAATAACATTAAGTGATTATCCTTTAATCACTTTCATCTAATTACTCACATGAGTAATTTCCATTAATTACTTCCATAAGTAATTATCATTCTTAATTACATTCAATTATTAACCATTAATTACTTCCTTAAGTAATCACACTTAATTAATTCTAATTAAGTGATTATTTAAAATTAAATAAACACTTAACTAATTTTTTAGAATTGATTAAATAATTAATTAACTTCTTATAATTTAAAATTCTTAAATAATTAAGAAAACATTATTCTTAATTAAACTTACTTATTAACAAATCTTAGTAATTAAGTATCCTTAAGTTCAAAACAATTTAATCTTAATTATCATCACAATTTAATCATTTGCATTAACCAAATTTTAATAACTTTAAAGACAAATTATTTTATTGGTTACAAAACTTTAACCTTACCCTTATTTGAAAATAAAACATTTAGAAATTAAATTGGAAATTTTAAAACACTTTAATTATCTAATTTAAATTTATTTATTTTCAAAATAATTTGAAAAACTTCATTATTACTTCAAAATTTAACTTAAAAACTTTGAATAAATAATTAAATTCAAAACACTTCCTCTAAATTGGATTTCAAAATTTAATTAAGATAATCACTTTCAAAACAATCATCTAAAAACAAATTTAAATTTAAATTTAATTTAATTAACACCCTTGTAAAGTTTGATTAACATTTTTTTCAAAACAACAAGTTTAAATTTTGTTTTCTTTATAAACTTGTTTATAAATTTTAATGCTTATCTTCATTACTCAATCTCGAGTCTACTTGCATTTACTTCAACTACAAGTTATTTGCACCTTATTATTATTCAGTACATAACATTATGCAGTACTATAAGAAAAGCATGCGACCAAAATCTCGAGCCAGAAACTCATATCACACGCGACTGCCCCGAAGACACCCCCATGCTTCGAGTCGCCCCCGAAAACAACATGAGTTTCCCTTTGGTCCCAACCCATCTTCCCCAAACAAGATTTTCAGTGCACAAAAAAAACACGTGTGCATAAGTCCCCTCATCTCCGGCCACCAACGTCCGTCACGATCATCAACGTCGGCCACACGAACCCTCTCGAGCAAGAAACCAAACCCAGATTTGAGAAAACAAACTCAAATCAAAAATTCGACCTCTTCATGAAATACTGCAGAACACAACACGACACAGAACCCCCCCAACGCCGACACCAAGACGCCGATGATCCTCGCCGTCCTCACCATAGAACCACCACATCCCCAAGCATCATCTTCCCCAGAAGCGATCGAACCTGAACCTTTATCCACGTCTCAAATTCCTCGGCAACCAAGAAAAACAAAAATCAATACTAAACCCTAGTTCATCCAAATTCCCTCAATTCACTCATTGGAAAAATTATTGAACAATTTTCCCATAGTCAACCATCCACAAGCTAGTCTCGCCTACAATTTCAAATCAAAACATTGAGAACAACATCGACAGTTCACGAAAATTCCCAAAACATACAAACCCAAAATTCGAATAAATTACCAAACTAAAAATTACAAATTTCATATCTAAATTCATGATTTTACATCAAGATTACATGCATGTAGTTAAATTTTGAATTTAAGATAATTAATTTTTTAACAAATATTCAAGTTCCTTTGTAAATTTTTATTTTAATCATGATTTATGATATTTAAAATTCTCGGACTATTTTATAATCTTTATCATACAATTACAAATCAATTTCATTCAAACTTAAGGCTAATATGGCTTTGAGTTGTGGGTATTGAATTTTTTCATTTTTTTTCAGAGCATTCACAACAAATCACAGCAGACACTCTTGCATGTATATAAACAGACAATCTTCCTAAACATATACATACCAATTCATATAAATTCATGCTAAAGAACTTTAATACAAGTCAATATCAACACATGAATAGCAGTAAAAATCAGATTAAACTTCTTTTTTTTAATAATTTACTCACCTTTTAAAGATTTGCAGAGCAGTTTTGATTACTTCCAGGATTTGAATAACTTGCAGAAATGGATTTTACTTTGCTGTTGAAAGGTGAATCCTTGCATGTTTTCAATTTTGATTGTTTAAAAGTTGAAACTGCAGATCTTCATGAATTTCAGGTTTGAAAGTTGCAGAATGAACATCACTCTGAATTTGCAGGTGCTAAATTTTGCAGATTTTGAAAAATGCAGATTCCACCTTTGATTTGTTTTGCAGATTGATCTTGCATATTTTAATTCTCAGGTTTGATTTTCATTTGAAGCTGTAGATGTTTTATCTCAGATTTTTATTTGATTATTATTTTCAGGTTTTTGAATTAATTTCTGGTTTGCCATTAGAATTTGAAAGAATGAAGAAGAGATGAAAAATATGTTTTATAACTTAGTTATGATTTAATAAAAATCAAAGGAAGTAAATTTTAAATTCAAGACACTTGTCACTTAATTTCTTAATCTCCTTACATGTGTAATTAGATTCCTTTAATAGCTTTACAATTGTTACTAACTTGTTAATATGTTTACACATATTTTTCTTAAGTGTTTTAGTAAAATTTTCATTTAATTTAAAATGTAATATAAACTTACTTATCTAATTCTCTTAATAAATATGATTTACATATGTATATTTAAAGAAATATTCTAAAACTAGTTATAATATAAATATACATCTTATACATATTTTTTTTCTTAAATCTAAAACATTTATACATATACATTTATGACCATTTAAAATTTTAAGCATTATAAAAGAAAACAAAAAGAAAACTTTGATTAAATTCTTTTTAACTATCATATTTAAAACAATAAATAACAATCTTATATTTTGAAAATAAATGAATTAATCTTTGAATTAGCTTTTGAAGAATATTAATTTTTAAACAAAGATTTAAATTATAATTTCATACATATACAAATTATTAATAGATTATATTAAATTTCAAACAATATCAATTATAACATATACACATATATATATTACAATTTGAAAATTCAATCTTTATTTAAAACAAAAGATATTCTATTCACAATATATATATATTATAAACAGAATAAAATTTATTAGCTTTGAAAAACAAATCTTATCAATATTAAATTGATAGAAAGATATTGATCAAAATTACCAGATTAAAAATTTATTAACCTTTAAAAGATTAAATTTACCAATTTAAATTAAAATTACAAAGAAAAATCATCAAACCAATTAAATTATTAATGCAGATTATTAAATTGATATTACCCAAAATTCCGGGTCGTTACAATCCTCCCCCTTAAAAGAATTTCGTCCCCGAAATTTAAAAGCAAAGGTAATTTAATAACCCAGCAAAGATTTTAATTTCAAACAGCAAAGCATTCCTAACAACCATAGCAATCAATTCAAACATACAAACCTAACTAATTATCCTGACCCAAATCATAATAAATCTCAAATACTATCTCGAGTTTCCCAAGTGTAAATCACCGGGAGACTCGCTCTACAGAAGCTAACAACTACACCACCAAAATCCAGAGCTCAACTCATCTCTAGATCCATCAATCTGAACAGAACATCAGACTATACTCAAGTCCAGCTCAACTTCCAAATCCAACTGAACTGCAGGTTCCACAACCAAAAAAGAATCATGCACGTACTCCCTCAGAGATACGTGAAATACAATGAATTCCAGCTACCCAAACTGGTAATTCAATCTTATAGACAACAGACCTTATCTTATCAGAACACAGATAAGAAATCTCAAATGCCTCAGAGCTAGCCATCCAATTACTGTTCTCTTAACCAGAGAAATCTTATCAACAATGAAGTCTCCAACTTCGAATTCCAAAACTCCTTATCTTATATCTGCATAAGTCAACAGACCATCATGGGTTGCCCATCTTCTTCCAAATCAGCTCAACCTATGCTGCTACTTCCAGAAACTATTAGACCAAAGCAAACTAATTTCTGGATCCTATTCAACAGAAAATCTTCCAAGATCCGTCGAAATCCAGAACACAAGCTCTACTTCTCAAGCAATAGCAAACTGAACTTGCTTCCTTCCTCGTAAAGCTGCTACCTCGCTTCCGCTGCACAACTCTGATTCTGGAATAGATAAGAATACTGTTGATGAACACGAGTATAAACTTATCCAATATATCAGGGAAAATTTGTTCATCAAATCCATATACTATGAGTGACCCATCAGACTTGGTCACTCGACCTTACAGCAGAATCCAACTCAAAAACTAGATCTGACCAATCCAATGTCTAAAATTTCTGAGCTGCTACACCAACTCTTCCTTCTACAAGAACCATCCTACAACCAGGCTAACTACCAAAATCACTTCTGGGACCAAACAACATGGAACTCAATTCCAGATGCAGACAAATTTCTGACTACCTCAGTAGCTCCTACTTCCATATGAGATCCTCAGTCTCAAACAAAAGATTGCCCAAGAAAAATTCCCAAACTAATCGCAAGTCACTTTTACGATCCAACCTAGTTCGGATCCCAAAGAAACTATCCTCTCTTTACCAATTAGAACAGCCTTAAGCTTCTCCAAACAAGGTTAACCCTTCTAGAAAACCTCCACCAACTACCCGGGCTGCTGATCGAAGAACCACAAAGATTCCTGACCCATCGGAGAAACGACCACACTGCTGCTTCCAAACTCTACCTTGATGATATAGCAGAGCTAAAAGACCTTCTCGCAGCACACCGAACACTTCGAACTGAAACTGCAACCACAACTAACCAAAGACTTCTAATCCAAAGCTCCTCGAAAACCAAAACCATCAACAAACGACACAACGGACCTTCGAGATGGCAGACAATCTCACAAGAAATTCGGGCTTCAAACCAAGTATCAACATCCCGCTCTCCTTAAGGAATGTCAAATGAGACCGTGCCAAAGTGAAACAACTCATAGACCTTAGTCTCATATTCCATAACAGCCAACCTCCTTGCAAAATATCCAGACAACATCCACAGACGAATCTTCCCTACGACAGGTAAGTACTTCTCCTCAACTACTTCTAAAACTGCTTCAAGAGAAAACATCTTTGGAAAATATCCATGGATACTGCATCTCATCACGCATTTACCAAGATATCATTACTTACTTCTGCACTTCCGACAGATCCAAACTTCCACTTCCAAGATAAACTCCGAATCTTTAAAAAGATTTACTTTGGATATCAGAGAAATTCTTACTCTAAACTACAAATCTTACTCGAGACGGTATTAGGTCTACAGTCTCGACAAATACTTCCAACCTCAAACCTAAGTACCTCTTCCATCAGTGGTAGTCGTGTTACATACACACACCACTACTCCATCTACCTCTAAAACTTATGTTGGAAAATTCGAACAAATAACCCAACAGATAAGGTAGATATAAATATATATATATATATAGTTATATATAAAAATTACAAGTACGCTCTCTCAAGATAGACACCACTCCAGAGCCTAGGTATTCACACAATGTAATGCTCTGATACCAACTGTGATGACCCGACTTCCTATCTCCAGGAAGACGCATCGCTAATGAAGAAAGAAAGGGATAGAAGAAGAAACGAAAGAGAAAGAAGAAAGACAACAACATCAGAGAACTCACAGCGGAACGAATAAAATATAATATATCACATAAAATATTACACGGTATCATATTACATCAGAGTAAACAACTTATACAACACATATTAGACAGTTATAATCATATGTCTAACGATACCACTCAAGTACAACAGATACAAATACCAAACAACACAGTGGAACCGTAATATATCTACACGTGGAAGCCTCCTGCTCCATATCTCCTCCAGAATTCGTCAAGCAAACCTGAATCACTTGACTACTCATACATAATATAAGTACTCAAGAGTTTAATAAAACAGAAAATAAACACTCGGGTCAAACAGGGGTCTGGTGTGAGTAAAGGGGTTAAGATTGTTTAACTTTAGAAAACCTTTGAAAAGAAAAGGTATCACATAAGACTTCCCACACATAAACATGGAAAAGTTTTTACCTTACGCTAACCAAAACATTTGATAGGAAATCCAGTGATATTATTATAGTGTCTAGGGTTTTCAAGTAAATAAGAAATAGCAGAAATTGTTACATTATTAAATTCCAGCTACTAGCCACAAAAGTGGGTAATACAAACAACCGTAGGGTCTCGTAGGAAGAATGGGTTTCCAGCAATCGCAGGGCTACTAGGGTACCGCCCGTCACAGTACGTGGCTAAGATCAACGTACCGAGGAGCCACACTAACTCCCCTGCAACACAAGACCGGAACCGTTCCTTACTGAACAGTCCCGAACAAGACAACCCCGCAGTTGGCGCGCGATTCCAACTGCCCACACAGCCTAAATAAAAAGGGACTTCAAGACAGGGGAAAATTTAGCCCAGAAATGGACGCTACCCACCTAGCCTTGATGCACCTCCCCTTTTTTATCCATTCCCGGTTGATGAGGCTTGAGACTGCGATTACCTTTATAGAACACATCTATCTTAGAATGCTCATCGTCCACCTGACGATGTTCTGAAAGCATTCAGTCCATACAAGTTCGTTCTGGGTTCGAACGAAACCGAAGGCACTATCTCGTTGCACTCATTTTGGAATCACCCTCAGAGTCAACGACCATAGCCCTTGCACTCTAAATCACCATCTCGAATCTATAAGTACTATTCCATCAAACTCATCACGGAATCACCCACAGAGCTATACGGCCGTATAGTCCTTACACCTCGAGTCTTCACTTGCTCCACTTAGATTCACGACCTAACGTTTAATTGGAATCGATGTGGTTTTCGGATTATCCAAATATGAAAACCTGATCTCGGTCTCACCGGAACCAAACGCCATTTTAATGTCTGAGTTGTTCTTAAGGGTTTAAACAGTTAACTTATATTCAGGATGATATAAACAGATAGATGAATCACATTATCATAACAGATAATTCATAACAACCATTCATCTCACAAAGCAACATATCACATATCAGAGATATCCAAATCATCCAACATCAATCAATATCAATCACCCAATATTGATCATCCAATATCAATCAATCAACCAATATTAATCAATCATCCAAAGCAGAATTGATTAACTATTAATCAATTGGATTAACCTTAATCCTTCTTTATTTATTTATTCCAAATAAATAAATTAATCATTTCTTAATGATCTTCTTTAATTAATCTTCCATGATTAATTATACTTTAATTACATTCAAGTAATTATCCTTAACCATATTCAGTAATTAACCTTTAATTACTATCATTAATTACAAAAATTAATGATCCTTCATTTATTCCCATTAATTAATTAACTGTGATTAATTGCATTAAACCTCAATTAATTACAATTAATTGTTCACACTTAAATTAATCACTTTATTAATCAACCTTTATTAATTCGTTAAATAATAATACTTATTAATAATCCTTTAATTAATTAAATAATTAATTTTATAATTAATCATCTCATCAATCATAAACAGTAATTAACAATTTGTAATTATTTATCTTAATTAATTAACTTCTTAATATATTATATTAACCCTTTGATTAATTAATCTAATTAATTAATCTTTAATTACTTCATTAAGTAATTATTAATCAATTAAATTAATAAATAGTCATTAATTAATTAAATAATTACAAATTTAATTAATTATACTTAGTAATTAATCTTAAATTAATCTCATTCATTAATTAATCACATTAATTAATTAACTAAAATAATTAAGTAATTAACTCTTAATTACTTAACAAGTAATTATCTTCTAATTACTTCATTAATAAATCTTGATTACTCTCTTAATTAATTACTTAACAAGTAATTTATTCCATCATTAAATAATCCTTAATACTTTAATTAATTAATTACTCCATAATTAATTAACTTCAAACAATTATATTAATCAATTTCTTAATTTAATAACATTAAGTGATTATCCTTTAATCACTTTCATCCACTTACTCCCATAAGTAATTTTCATTCATTACTTCCATAAGTAATTATCATTCTTAATTACATTCAATTATTAACCATTAATTACTTCCTTAAGTAATCACACTTAATTAATTCTAATTAAGTGATTATTTAAAAATTAAATAAACACTTAACTAATTTTTTAGAATTAATTAAATAATTAATTAACTTCTTATAATTTAAAATTCTTAAATAATTAAGAAAACATTATTCTTAATTAAACTTACTAATTAACAAATCTTAATAATTAAGTATCCTTAAGTTTAAAACAATTTAATCTTAATTATCATCACAATTTAATCATTTGCATTAACTAAATTTTAATAACTTTAAAGACAAATTATTTTATTGGTTACAAAATTTTAACCTTACCCTTATTTGAAAATAAAATATTTAGAAATTAAATTGGAAATTTTAAAACACTTTAATTATCCAATTTAAATTTATTTATTTTCAAAATAATTTTAAAACTTCATTATTACTTCAAAATTTAACTTAAAAACTTTGATTAAATAATTAAATTCAAAACACTTCTTCTAAGTTGGATTTCAAAATTTAATTTAGATAATCACTTTCAAAACAATCATCTAAAAACAAATTTAAATTTAAAATAAATTTAATTAACACCCTTGTAAAGTTTGATTAACATTTTTTTCAAAACAACAAGTTTAAATTTTGTTTTCTTTATAAACTTGTTTATAAATTTTAATGCTTATCTTCATTACTCAATCTCGAGTCTACTTGCATTTACTTCAACTACATGTTATTTGTACCTTATTATTATTCAGTACATAACATTATACAGTACTATAAGAAAAGCATGCGACCAAAATCTCAAGCCAGACACTCATATCACACGCGACTGCCCCGAAGACACCCCCATGCCCGCATGCTTCAAGTCGCCCCCGAAAACAACGCGAGTTTCCCTTCGGTCCCAACCCATCTTCCCCAAACAAGATTTTCAGTGCACAACAAAAACACGCATGCACGTGTCCCCTCATCTCAGGCCACCAACGTCCATCGCGATCATTAATGTCGGTCACACGAACCCTCTCGAGCAAGAAACCAAACACAGATTCGAGAAAACAAACTCGAATCGAAAATTCGACCTCTTCATGAAATACTGCAAAACAAAACACGACACCGAACCCCCCCCCCCCCAACGCCGACACTACGACGTCGATGATCCTTGCCGTCCTCACCATAGAACCGCCACATCCTCGAGCTTCGTCCTCCCCAGAAGCGATCGAACCCAAACCTTCATCCACGTCTCAAATTCCTCGGCAACCAAGAAAAACAAAACTCAATACTAAACCCTAGTTCATCCAAATTCCCTCAATTCACTCATTAGAAAAATTATTGAACAATTTTCCCATAATCAACCATCCACAAGCTAGCCTCGCCTACAATTTCAAATCAAAACATTGAGTATATCATCGACAGTTCACAAAAATTCCCAAAACATACAAATCCAAAATTCGAATAAATTACCAAACTAAAAATTACAAATTTCATATCTAAATTCATGATTTTACATCAAGATTACATGCATGTAGAGCGGTATCTGAAAACATATCTTGGGGACATCGTAGGGGACCGATCCAAACTATTCTGAAAAGCTTAAATTTTGAATTTAAGATAATTAATTTTTAACAAATATTCAAGTTCCTCTGTAAATTTTTATTTTAATCATGATTTATGATATTTAAAATTCCTGGACTATTTTATTATCTTTATCATACAATTACAAATCAATTCATTCAAACTTAAGGCTAATATGGATTTGAGTTGGGGGTATTGAATTTTTCCCCTTTTTTCAGAGCATTCACAGCAAATCACAACAGACACTCTTGAATGTATATAAACAGACAATCTTCCCAAACATATACATACCAATTCATATAAATTCATGCTAAGAACTTTAATACAAGTCAATATCAACAAATGCATGGCAGTAAAAATCAGATCAAACTATTTTTTTTAATACTTTACTCACCTTTTAAAGATTTGCAGAGCAGTTTTGATTACTTCCAGGATTTGAATAACTTGCAGAAATGGATTTTACTTTGCTGTTGAAAGGTGAATCCTTGCATGTTTTCAATTTGATTGTTTAAAAGTTGAAACTGCGGATCTTCATGAATTTCAGGTTTGAAAGTTGCAGATTGGACATCACTCTGAATTTGCAAGTGGTAAATTTTGCAGATTTTGAAAAATGCAGATTCCACCTTTGATTTTCTTTACAGATTGATCTTGCAGATTTTAATTCTCAGGTTTGATTTTCATTTGAAGTTGTACATTTTTTATCTCAGATTTTTATTTGATTTTTATTTTCAGGTTTTTGAATTAATTTCTGGTTTGCCATTAGAATTTGAAAGAATGAAGAAGAGATGAAAAATATGTTTTATAACTTAGTTATGATTTAATAAAAATCAAAGGAAGTAAATTTTAAATTCAAGACACTTGTCACTTAATTTCTTAGTCTCCTTACATGTGTTATTAGATTTCTTTAATAGCTTTACAATTGTTACTGACTTGTTAATATGTTTATACATATTTTTCTTAAGTGTTTTTAGTAAATTTTCATTTAATTTAAAATCTAATATAAAATTACTTATCTAATTCTCTTAATAAATATGATTTACATATATATATTTAAAGAAATATTCTAAAACTAGTTATAATATAAATATACATCTTATACATATATTTTTTTTAAATCTAAAAAATTTATACATATACGTTTATGACCATTTAAAATTTTAAGCATTATAAAAGAAAACAAAAAGAAAACTTTGATTAAATTCTTTTTAACTATCATATTTAAAAAAATAACAATCTTATATTTTGAAAATAAATGAATTAATCTTTAAATTAGCTTTTGAAGAATATTAATTTTTAAACAAAGCTTTAAATTATAATTTCATACATATACAAATTATTAATAGATTATATTAAATTTCGAATAATATCAAATTATAACATATACTTACATATATATTACAAAATTCAATCTTTATTTAAAACAAAAGATATTCTGTTCACAATATATATATATTATAAACAGAATAAAATTTATTAGCTTTGGAAAACAAATCTTATCAATGTTAAATTGATAGAAAGATATTGATCAAAATTACCAGATTAAAAAAATTTTAACCTTTAAAAGATTAAATTTACCAATTTAAATTAAAATTACAAAGAAAAATCATCAAATCAATTAAATTATTAATACAGATTATTAAATTGATATTGCCCAAAATTCTGGGTCGTTACATTTTTCTCCTGATGAAGTATTAAAGGGCCAAGGGATTGTATTAGGTGGTATCTCTACAGGGGTCCGCTTTTGAAAATACGTCTTAAATGATGAGGTCTGCCTTACTTAAGCTCTTAATGACCAGAGTCTACCTATTTTCCACTTGGAAGTATTAAGTGGCCTATGAGATTCCATATGATGTCAGCTAGATAGAACCGTTTAGGAGTACGCTTCTGGAGATGGGTCTGGGTCAACCTTAATTAAGGTCTTAAATAACCAGAATTTGCCTATTTTCCACTGGGAAGTATTAAGTGGCTTGGGTATCATCTCTTACATTATTACCTATTTATGACGTATGATTGGGATATGGGATTTTAGAAATCTACTTCTGGAGTGGAAGGTATTAAGTGGTTGGACCCGCCTCCTTTCCTTATGAAGAAGTATTAAATGATTTTAATGGTTTTTTGTTCGTAGACATATTCTTATTTTGAAATATATTACCCAAGTACTGAAAAGGTAAGACTCGAGGTCTTTATTCACCTGAAATTTGTTATTCTGACTTCCTCCTCATTAAAACACAGGTTAAAGACGGAGTGATAGCGGTGACGATGCTTAGAGATGGAGATGCTTGGCTTGTGGCAGTGTTTGTTATTATTACTTGCTTTTATGTGTAACCGTGTAACAAATATTATATTATTGTTTATATGGAATTTTGTATTATGACATTTTTATGGTTTTGAAATAACCGGATACACTTTACTGTTATATTTGTTCCATTCGCTTATAGCTCTGCAATGTTATTTCTTTGTACCACCAATAGCTTTCCTTAGAATGAATCTACATTTCGATGGGCTTTTTGGATTGAAATTTAGGCATGTTCTGTGGTAGGTTGTTACGTTTGGTATCGGAGCCTAGGTTACCTGATCCACGAAGAAAGTATGCTATACGTATAAGTGCCATAGTTTTTATTTTTTGAAGAAGGTTTTTCCAAAGTTTTTCCAAATATTCATGCTACACACACATGCACGCACACTTATTTTGAATTTATGCTTGACCCTATAATTCCGACTATAGAAGTAATTGCGACCATATTGTGAAAGGATGGACGAGGTGACTATGAGTTAGAAGAATAAATAGAGGTAATTTCTATTCCTACTCTGATTACCCACGAAGCGAAGATCATATCTTTAAGAGAAAAGTAGGGAGAGCATGACCTTTAATTATGAAAGCACCCTAGAAGTTAGATAGTAATTGACTCCTTGATGACCTAGTCTTCTTTTTCATTGCGGACCCAATAGACATATACAATAATAGGGATGACCGTAGATGGAAAGGTTGATAGGAAATAAGTGACCTTAAGGAAATGTCTGTTAGACCAACAACTAATAGGGAAAAATTAACATTTATGAAGGTAACGAATGAAGGAGTTATGTATTAATAAAATACGGAAGTAAGGAAAGGATCGAACTTCCGTAAGAAGGAATACATTTATCACTACAAGGAGGAAAGTGGATTTTTAAAGGGTAGAGTACAAAGTTTTAAACGAAAGAACAAATTTTAATCCTCCTTTTATGACATAATTTGATAAAAAGATTTCTTTGAAAAACACTTGAAAATTTTGAAGTGCCTTTCAAAATATTTTTAAATGAAAATCTTATAAGTCAGAAAGTTTTGATAAAAAGTGATTTAGATGACTTTTAAATTATACCACCATTTGTTTTGTAAATTTTTTGAAAAAGAGGTTGTAAATTTAAAAGGGTGGCAAAGCATATTTGGCAGGTGATTTTGATTTAAAAAAACAAAAAATTAGGTGACTTGAGAAGTTGGAAAAAAGGGTTTCCATTTATTAACTTCTTAATTTAAAATTTGATTGAATTAGAAAAGCTTTCAATTTCCTTGTTTATGTATTCTTCCATTTTTCTATGTTATATTTCCAATGCAATAAATTTGAAAGTTCTTTCTCTATAACTTCTTAGAAGATGTATAGGTTGGAAATTTTTAGAAATATAATTATGGTTAGTTTTGGAAAAGTTTGGAAAGGAAATGCAATTTTTAAAATCAATGAATTTCTTTAAGAAAAAATGGTGGATGGTTTTAATTGTAAATTAATTCCTTGAAAAGTTTTCATTTATTAACCTTTTTAATTTGATCAAACTGATTTTATTTTATGGTTCTTTGATCCTTTTATTTTTCCCTGTTTATAAATCTAAAAGTTCTTTCTTTAAAACTCTTTTTAAGGGTTTACAAATAGAACTAACACCTATTTTCAGATAGAGAAATATAAAATAGGAAGAAATAAATGTCCTATATTATAGGAAGGAGAGCATTCCCATATAAGATGACGAAGAGATTGATGGCTGGAATTTAGGTAATAATAGACTAGTGAATTCAGGTAGATGAGATATTGAAAGGAGTAATAGAGTAAGATAGAAGTTATCTTTGTTTACTCCATCTATTTTTCTATCGTATACAGTTATAAACAGAACCTTTGACTATTGATTGGATTTAAATGGCGATTGATAAATAAGTTAGATGTTTTTCTATATAGGGAAGCATTTATGTAAAGATGAGAATTTTATATGTTTTTCCTAATTTGAATACAAAAGTTATATGAACAATAATAATATTGGATTTGATAAAGAAAAGTGTTGCAAGAGATTTTAAGAGTTTTTTAGCACAGTTACGAGATATATTTCATCAAATATATATAATTTGAGTAATAAGGTAATAAATATTATTGTATGCTTTGGAAGAAAATAATTGTTATTTTGAAATGCTGATTATGAAAATTTTACTATTTTGTAACCGATAATTCTTGTAGCTAGAAAGCTCTGTGAAATAAAAATAGTTTAAAATATTATTTTGGAAGGATAATTAAGTTTTGAATCTTTTGTGTTAAAATTCCTATTTTCAAAAAAGAGTAAATCCATATGTTAGTAAGTTATTAAAAAGGAAAGTTTTTCATAAGTTCCTTTTTAAACAACCAAGAGAATTTTGAATGCCATAAATTAGAAATTCTAACTTTAAAAAAAAGTATTGATAAAGAAAGTTTTAGAATGGGAGATTATTTTATTCCTATTTTGGGACAAAGGAATTTTGAATCTTTGATAAAGGTTTTTATTAAAGTTTACATTTTCAAAGACGGAGTGAATGAATTTAATAATTCATGTTTTGAGTATTGTAAGAAATGAAATAATAAATACTTACTGTTAAATAATTTTATTTGTGTGAAGATATTTTATTTTGTGTGTGAAAGTTATGATTTTATGGGGTAGATATGGATCATGACCGAGGAAGGATAGACTAAGGTTTTTTTTAAGATATGAGTAAAATAGAAATAGAACGTACAACCTGATCTGAAAAGTCGAAGTGTGTTCCAAACCTCTATTTGAAGAAGTTGGTAAAGTGTAAACATATTCCAGATCTGTAATTGGGTTATGAATTAGGTTTCCCATAGAATATGATATTTCTATGTTAAATTTTGGAGCAATTTTTGTTGGTTTCCATAAATTATCAAATCCCAAAATATATGTGAAAGTGCATAATTTGAAGTAAAAAGGAATACGCTAAAAAAGGAAAGAGATGTGTAAGAGATGGATATTCCTTCCCATAGTTTACAATTTCTATTTCAGTAATAAGAAAAGAAATGATTCCTTGTAATTTCAAACAAAGCAAAAAATCTTAATTTTGGTTAATTTATGATAGTAATCTTTTTGGAAGGATAGCTTTGATGAATTAAAATATGAAAATGAGTATTCTAGTTATAGAATCAGTGGTTAGATATAACATCGTACAGCTACACTAAACAGCAAGAATATATAGATAGCATAGACTACGACTATCTAGGTATTAGTTAGTACTGACGCATTAGGATTTATGCATGTTAATTACAAATTTAATGGGCAATAAATTTGTAATTAGTGAGAGGAAAAGTCCTATAAAGGGGGGCTGATTAAGGAAATTTAATATTGCATTTCTCGAAGAAAGAAATTAAAGTAATGAGCGGATTCTAGAAACCAGAAGAAGGTTAAAAATATTGATGAAGGATTAATTGGAATGGTCCAATTCTGACAGTAACGATCGGCTACTATAGATATTGATTGAAGCAATAAGCGTACCATATTTATGAAAAAACAAAAAAAGGGATATTAGGAAAATGAATAGCAATGGAATGAAATATTATAAATAGCCAACCTTAATTTAGAAAGGATTGTTAGGAACTCAACACCATTTATATTAACTAATAATAAATGGAAACTTCTAGTAAAATTTTCTTTTGGAGTTCTTGGATTATAGTTGCCTGTTGATTTCCTTAGTTATTGAAAAAGTGGACAATGAGGTATAAGTTATATTCCCATTTTATTCCTGTGTAGACTTTATGAATGGGTTTTATTCCACTTGATATATGTTGAAAAGAAAAGTAAATAAGAAAATTTTATGGTAATACTTAACTAGTGATAGACCATATGTAAAACTAAAAGTTAACGAAGAAATTAGGTTTGCAGCCTAAAGCGAGTAAATGTTTCAATCTTAAAACTTCATATTTTAGGAAACTTAAGGGATTTAGCTCACAAAATGCCACCTTGCAAGAAAAAGAGAAAATGTATAGAAGTGAGAATGGAATTTCCTTTTTATTAAGGATTAAGTAAAAGGTGGCAGAAATTTACCATTAGAAGCGGTGGAATCGCAGCACTCCAATACATCTCTATAGAGTTGTGCTTTGCATCGTTAGTAATAGTTACCTTTAGTTTAATAGCAAATTTGGAGGGGTTTTCTAGTAGATTTAGGAACTAGCTTTACGAACTATGTTAAATCGAAGCATTGTTTACCGACTGAAGATCGATGGACAAACTGAAGGAATGGATGGGAACTTGAAGGATTTGTTGAGAGCTTGCATCTTGGATTTAGGAGGACCTTAGGAATAGCGCTTACCCTTAGTAGAATTCAGTATGATTGTAGTCATCAATGTGCGATTAGTATGGCACCCTTGAAGCATTTTATTGGGAGGCCATGCAAATCGTCAATTGTGGGTGGGAAACCGCCAACAAATTCTACTCGGACCAGATTTGTATTGCGAGACTTTGAAAAGTCAGAATTGATTAGCAGTGTACGATTTGGATAGTTGGAAAGTAGGCATAGGATTTATTGGATCTTTCCCAATAGGGAAAAAACAAGAAAACTTTTATATTGGCTAGAGCCCATAATGTTTTTTCATTTAAGGAAATACTTTCGTAGCATAACAATTGTTGTAGCGCCTAATCATTTGGGGGATTTTAAGATGGAGCTAGTAGCGTTCTATGCCATTACATGCATTGTAGAGCACAGAACTTGGAGGCTCACAATAAAGAATTAGATTGATTCGAGTACAATGGTGGGAAAATCAAATGGGAAGCAAGAGGACTCTTCGTCCAAAACTTTTCTCTAAAAAAATTCTCTCCAATATTAGTATTTTAGTTGCATTATAGTTGCTAGATTGGATGGTAGAAGATAGTTGCTACACTTTTTCATAAGCACTTTACACTCAGGAAGAAATTTTTATGCATGTTAGGGTATTTGCATATGTATTTTCATGGCACGATTAAACACACACTAGGATTGCGCTTGTTTTAGTATGTCTGTGGTACATAATCGCATTGCACTATTGGTTGAGTAGATGGTTGTGTATATAACTTGATTAAATAACATGGACTTATTACGTGTTACGTTGTTCGCCCCTTGGAAGATTTGGGGGTGAAATCCTTTTTAAATGGGGAAGAATGTAACACTCCACAAAAATGAACCATAATTGAATGGATTAAATTGAATTAAATATGATAAGGTTGAATATGGGAATTTTAAATAGGTTGGAATTTGACTAAAAAAATTATTTTGCTACATTCGTGGTGAAATTCTGATATGTTTCCATATATAATATGCTGAAAACAGCGCTCAAACAAAGAAGTCATGAGCGTTTGAAGTTTTCAGAATTCAATTAATTTAGTTTAAATTCAAATTCAAGTGAGAAATCAAATTTAGAGTTTGAAATTCAAAGTTTAGGGGCTAATTAAATGTTTAATTAACGTTTAATGTTAAGAAGTTACTTAGGGAATAAATTAATATGGCAATAGAAATAAATAAAAGTTCCTTGAATAAAAGGACGGTCGACCTAGCCGTAGTGGTCGATCGGTTGCCCAATGGTGGTCGACCGCTTGGCAATAGAAGTTGCCAATGACTGCTAGGGTTTAAAGCATTGTTTTATTCGGTTGTATGCTCCAGATTTTCATGTTTCCAACCTACTTTCATCCTATGGTTCTGGTGTGTTTCAACTTTTATAAATAGAACCCTATCCTCTCCACTATTATTCATATTATTTTGAGGAATATGACGAAACTCTTCCAATGCTATCTCTCTCTAATAAGATTCAGAAACTCCACAGAGAATTCAGGTAAGAATTTAACTTATTTCCTATTTGTTTCTTCTTCCTCCAATCTATTCTTATCCTATTCCTCTCCAATTATTCTGAATCTAATGAATATATATACATCTCCTTACTATGTATGTATATATATATATATATATATATATATATATATCAAAAGAGAGAGATTCTAGAAGAGGTTGTGTGGCATGCAAATCTAAGGAAGGCGAAGAAAAGGCTATTCAGTGAGTGGAAGCCTTAGTATTTCTTTTCAGCAATTGTTTAGTGTATTTCCTTTTGGATTTGAATATGCCTTAAGGATTTTGGGATTTCAAAAATATGACAGATAAAATTCCCTAAAACTCCTTTCTAATTCAGTATGTTAATTGTATGCTGAGATTTTCAATTATTTACATTAATTCGATGGAATTTGTTTCGTTATGCAATTTTGGATAATTTCATAGTATATTCCACTTCTCCTTCTTCTTTGGGTCAAATTGTGATCCTTCAATAAAACAAGGGGACTAGATTACGAATTCTATACGTAGTTTAAACCACTTATTCTTATCTATTTCTTTTTAAAAGAGGATATGAATAGAATATGGGGTATAGATTGCAATTCTTATCGTTTAAGATATTCGATTAAATTGGTGTAATAAATTGAGTTTCTATTTTATTTACAAGTCTGTTATTACAGTTTTGATTATGAATATTAATTCCCCATTTTGGACATTAGAATTCCATAATATCTTGGAAAATTAAGGAAAAAGGACTTGCAATATTAATTGGTTAGGGAATTGACATTTAACGCTAGTTTAGAGCGTAAAATCCATGTGTTTAGAACTTATTAGATACGAATAGTTATTTATCTCTATTTATGTAATCAAGGTATAATTATTGCATATATGGTGTAGTTAATTAGGCATCTATTTACTTTTATTTCCCCCATTAGGACGGTAACTGATTTTGAGGCGAAAATAAGATGAAACTCTTATATAGCCTAATCTATTATTTTATATTAAAGTTAACGACCCGGAATTTTGGGCAATAACAATTTAGTAATCTGTGTTAATAATTTAATTGGTTTGATAATTTTCTTTATAATTTAAATTTAAATTGATAAATTTATTCTTTTATGGTTAATAAATATTTAATCTGATAATTGTAATCAATATCTTTCTGACAATTTAAATTTGATAAGGATTGTTTTTCAAAAGCTAATTAAAATTTTATTCTATTTATAATATATATCTAATATATAGTGAATAGAAGATATTGTGTTTCAAATTAAAAATGAATTTTCAAATTGTAACATATATGTATGTATATGTTATAGTTTGATATTGTTTTGAAATTTAATTTTAATCCATTAATAATTTATATATGAATGGATATGGTAATTTAAAGCTTTGTTTTAATTTATATTTTCAAAAGTTAATTTAAAGTTTAATTCAATTTGTTTTCCAAATATAAGATAATTAATTATTTTAAATATGATAGTCTATAAAGGAAATTTTTCAATGTTTTACTTTTGTTTTCTTTAAAATGTTCAAAATTTTAAATGGTTAAAAATGTATATGTATAAGTTTTAGATTTTAAATACATGTATTAAAATATTTCTTTTAAGGGAAAACTTATATTTTAAATATGTAAATAAATATTTATCTAAGAGAATTAAATTATGTAAGTTATATTCACATTTAAATTAAGAAAATTAATTTAAAAATTTCATAAAGACATGTGTAAACATTTTAAACACTCTTAATAACACTTGTAAACTTTTAAAAATATGTTAGTGACATTTGCTCAATTTAATAACAAGTGGCAACATTTCATTTTAATTTTTAATAAATGTAAAAGAAGAAAACTAGTTTTTTTTTTCAAATACTCTTTCTTTGTTTTCATTTCTTATCTCAAATTAACGGAAATCTGAGAATATCAAACCTGATATTTTAAAATCAAAAGCAAAATTCTTCATATCAACAAACTTCAAACCTGAAGCTTGAATTCAAATCTGAAGTAAAAAGTGAAATCAGCAACTGCAAAATCTCTGCAATTCAACAAACCAGCATTTCAAGATGAAATCTGCAACTTAATGGAAGTTCTACTTCAACCTGCAACTTAAAAGGGTTCAGGATCTAGTTCAACAGAAGTATCAACTTTTGAAAACATAAATTGAGGCATGCAAATGGATTTTCTACTGCAAGCAAAAGTTTTTCCAGTTTGGATTAATGGGAAAGGAACTACTCTGCAAATTGGTGAGTAAACCTTTTAAAAAACAGCTTTTGTCATAGTATACTTGAATTTATTGTTGCATGTGATAAATTTGGCTTGGTAAATGGATATTTGTTTAAATGAGTACCGTCATATATGCATCTTAGTGGTAGAGATTGCCTGAGAGTAGAAAAACCTGTATAACATCTATCTCTGTTTTTTTTTATCTCAGAGGTTGATTTTGTAAGAAAATCCAAAATCTCTCAAACGAATTAATATTAGACATTGTTATATAAATGGAATTTGTAGGTTAATGTTCGATAGTAATTTTAAAATTTGTTTCATAATTATAAAAGAAACAAATGATTATAATTAAGGTGATTAACAGTAAAATTAAAAATTTTGTTAAAAACAAACTGTCTTAAAATCCAATTTGAATTACACGAATGTAATAATGATGGGAAATTATGATTTTAGATGATACTTCCTTAATTTTTAGTTGGACAATTTATGAGAATTTTGAGTTTGAAGGTTTTGGGGGTTTTTGGCAATTGCCGTTGATCGGCATGATGATTGGGGTTGAAATTCCGGTCGTAGCTTGATTTTGAGTTGTAGATTTTAGGAAAAATGCAAAGTAATTTTTCAAATGAGTAAATCGAAGGGAATTGGATCAACTAGGTTTTTTGTTGTTATTGTTTTCGGCTCGGCTGTGAAGAAAATTGTGGCTTGGTTTATGGATCGAGTTCCTTCATTTTTGGTGAAGTTGAAGTCCATGGATGTGATGTATATATAGTGGATCGGTGAGGATGAACGGCGATAAGTTTGACGTCGGTAATGGAGTTTTGGGTTCGAGTAATTTGCAGTATTTCGAGTTGAGTACACATTTTCGACCAGCGTTTATTTCGTTGGATCTGGGTTCACCTACGTGCTCGCGAGTGGGTTTGGGACTGTGGAGGATCGTCGCGATGGTCAATGGAGGCCGGTGGTGGAGGTGCACGTGCACTGTGCCTTTTGTGCATAGTTTGGGGCTGGAGAGAGATGTTTTGGAGAAGACGTATTGAACGCAAGAGGAGCTCGCGTTTTCCTGGGTTGCTCTCGTGTTGGCTTCAGGGGCGACTCGGAGGTGAAGGCTTCTGGTTTGCTTCGGGGAAGGCTCGGGTAGGTTGGGTGATTTACTCGAGCAATTAGGTGTAGTGTTTTTTGGTTGTACTATTATTAATATTAGTTTTCTAATTTAAACTTATTGAATAAGTTTAGATCAAGTATTAAGTATAAACAAGTTTTATAAAGGAATAAAAATGAAAACTTTAAACTTGTTGTTTAAAAATTTAATGTTAATCAAATTTATAAAGTATAAGTTGAAATTATATATTTTATTTCAATTTAAATTTATTTGAAGTGATTTCATATTGAAAGTAATTTAATTACATTTTGGATTTCAATTTAAATAGGATATTTTGAATTTAAATATCAAATCAAAATTTTAGTTAAAATGTTAAGAAATGATTCAAACTTAAGATTTCAAATTTTATATTGAAATAAATAAGATTAGTTTAAATGTTTTAAAGTATTGGAAACTTTGGAATTTGTTACTAAATTTTCTATTTCCAAATAAGATTATCATTATGATTTTGTAAACCAAGATTAATAACTTGTCTTTAAAATTAATTTATGTATTCAAATGATTTGTTTATAGGAATAATTAAGATTAAATTATTTGAATATGACTTAAGAATACTTAATTAAGTATAATTGTTAATAAGTAAGAGATTAAATAAAATTTATGTTTTTCTTAATTAATTAAATATTTTCTTTAATTATAAGAAGATTAGTTAACTAATTAATTGTTTAATTCATTTTAAATAATTAGTTAATTATTTATTAAATTTTAAATAATCACTTAATTATGGATTAATTAAGTGTAATTACTTAATAAAGTAATTAATGGTAAATTTTTGAATGTAATTAAGTAGGTAATTACTTATGGAAGTAATTAATGGTAATTACTCATGGGAGTAATTAGGGGAAGTGATTAATGAATAATCTTGTCAATTAAGGAATTAATTAAGTTAATTGTTTCCAGTTAATTAATTATGGAGTTATTAATTAATTAAAGAATTAAGAATTATTAAAATTGTAATTAATTAATAAAGTAATTAATTAAGGAAGTAACCATGATTTATTAATGAAAGTAATAAAGAGTTAATTACTTAATTATTTAGTTAATTAATTAATGTGATTAATAATTAATTAATGAGATTAATTTAAGATTAATCACTAAGGGTAATTAATTAAAATTGTAATTAATTAATAAGGTAATTTATTAAGGATTTATTTATTAATTTAATTGTTAATAATTACTTAATGAAGTAATTAGCGATTAATTAAATGGATTAATTAATCAAAGGATTAATATAATTAATTTAGAAGTTAATTAATTAAGAAGTTAATTAATTAAGATAAATAATTACAAATTGTTAATTACTGATTATGATTAATGAGTTGATTAATTATAAGATAATTAGTTAATTAATTAAAGTATTATTAATTAATAAGAATCATTAATTAATTTTTATAATTAATGACGTTAATCAAGGTTGATAAATAAAATGATTAATTAAAGTATGATTAATTAAATGTAATTTATTAAGAATTTATTTAATTAATTATAGTTAATTAATTAATTAATGGTCATTAATTTTTGTAATTAATGATAGTAAATTAAAGGGTTAATTACTGAATATGGATAAGGACAATTACTTAAATATAACTGAATTTAATTAATCAAGGGAGATTAATTAAGGAAATCATTAGAGATTATTAATTTATTTTATTTGGAATAATAAATAATGAAGAAGGATTTAAGGAATCCAAGTGATTAAGAGTTAATCAATTCTGTTATGAATGAATGATTGATCTTGGATGGTTGATATTGGATGTTTGATTAATATGGGTTGATTGATTAATATGGGTAAATTAGTTAATATTGGATGATCAATATTTTGGTGATGCTATTGGATGTTTGATTTTGGTTGATATTGGTTGATACTGGATATCTCTGTTATGTGATATGCTGCTTTGTGAAGATTAATGTTGTTATGAATTATCTATTGTGATAATGTGATTCATCTATTGTTTATATAATCCTGAATATAAGTTAAACTGTTTAAACCCTTAAGTATAACTTGGACATTAAAATGGCGTTTGGTTTCGGTGAGACCGGGATCGGATTTCCATATTTGGAATCCGAAAACCACATCGATTCCAATTAAACGTTAGATCGTGAATCCAAGTGGAGCAAGTGAAGACTTGAGGTGTAAGGGCTATACGTCAGTATAACTCCGTGGGTGGTTTCGTAATGAGTTGACGAAATAGTTCTTATAGATTCGAGATGGTGATTTAGAGTGCAAGGGCTATGGTCGTTGACTCTGAGGGTGATTCCAATAATGAGTGCAACGAGATAGTGCCTTCGGTTTCGTTCGAACCCGGAACGAACTTGTATGGATTGAATGCTTTCAGCACATCGTCAGGTGGACGATGAGCATTCTAAGATAAATGTGTTCTATAAAGGTAATCGTAACCTCAAGCCTCATCAACCGGGAATGCTAAAACAGGGGAGGTGCAGCAAGGCTTCGTGAGTAGCCCCCACTTGAGAGCGAGATTTACCCATGTCTAGAGGTCCCTTTTTATTTCGGCTTAGTGTGTGGTTGGCCGCGCCAACTACGGGGTGGTCTTGTTCGGGACTGTCCAGTAAGGGATGGTTCCGACCTTGTGTTGCAGGGGAGTGGGAGTACTCCTCGGTATGTTGATCTAGGCCACATACTGTGACGGGCGGTACCCCAGTAGCCCTGCCATTGATGGAAACCCATTCTTCCTACGAGACCTTACGGTTTTGATTGTATTACCCACTTTTGTGGCTAGTTGCTGGAATTTAATAGATGTAACAATTTCGGCTATTTCATATTTACTTGAAAACCCTAGACACTATTATAATATCACTGGATTTCCTATCAAATGTTTTGGTTAGCGTAAGTTAAAAACTTTTCCATGTTTATGTGTGGGAAGTCTTACGTGATACCTTTTCTTTTCAAAGGTTTTTCTAAAAGTTAAGCAATTATAACCCGTTTACTCACACCAGACCCCTGTCTGACCCGAGTGTTTATTTTCTGTTTTATTAAACTCTTGGGTACTCATATTATGTATGAGTAATCAAGTGATTCAGGTTAGCTTGACGAATTCTGGAGGAGATATGGAGCAAGAGGCTTCGACGTGTAGATATATATTGATTCCGCTGTGTTTGTTTAGTATCTGTTTCTGTTGTACTTGAGTTGTATAGTTAGGCAGAAGATTATAACTGTCTATTATCAGTTGTTTAAGTTGTGTACTCTGATGTAATGAGATACTATGTATTATTTTATGTGATATATTATATTTTATTCGTTCCGTTGTGAGTTCTCTGATGTTTTTCTGTTTCTTCTTTTTCTTTCTTTTCTTCTTCTATCCCTTTCTTTCTTCAAGATGATGCGATTTTCTGGGAGTAGAAAGTCGGGTCGTCACACTTGGTATCAGAGCATTAGGCTGAGTGAATACCTAGGCTCTAAAGTGTGTCTTTCTTTAGGGAGCATTAGGTTGAGTGAATACCTAGGCTCTAGAGTGGTGTCTTTGTTGAGAGAGCGTACTTGTAATTTTTATATATATCTATATATTTATATATCTGTATCTACCTAATAGGTTGGGTTATCTGTACAGATTTTCCAACATAAGTTATAGAGGTAGATGGAGTAGTGGTTTGTGTGTGTAACACGACTACCACTGATGGAAGAGGTCCATGTGTTGAGGTTGGAAGTGTATTTGTCGAGACTGTAGACCTAATACCGTCTTGAGTAAGATTTGTAGTTTGGAGTAAGGATTTCTCTGATATCCGAAGGAAATCTTTTGAAGATTAGGAGTTTATCTTTGAAGTGTAAGTTTGGATTTCGCTTGGGTAAGCGAATTTTTCTAGTATTTGGATTTGTCGGAAGTGCAGAAATAAGTAATGATATCTTGGTAACTGCGTGATGAGATGCAGTATCCTTGGATATTTTCTGAAGGTGTTTTCTCTGAAACAGTTTTTTTTAGGAGCAGTCTTTAGCTTCCGCAGATAAGACTCGTCTGTGTAGAAGTTGATTAGATCTTTAGTAAGGAGGTTGGCTGTTTTGGAATATGAGATTAAGGTCTATAAGTTATTTGCTTTGGCATGGTCTCATTTGTTATTCCCTAAGGAAAGCGAGATATGGATGCTTGGTTTGGAGTCCGAGTTTCTTGAGAAGTTGTCTGCCATCTTGGAAGTCAGTTGTGTGGTTTGTTGATGGTTTTGGTTTTGGAGAAACCTTTGGATTAGAGTCTTAGGTTAGCTGTGGTAGCAGTTTCAGCTCGAAGTGTTTGGAGTGCTGACGAGGAGATTTTTAGCTTTGCTGTATCATCGAGGTAGAGTTTGGAAGCAGCTGTGTGGCTTGTTTCTCCGATGCTTCAGAAATCTTGGTGTTTCTTCTAGCAGCAGCTTGGGCAGTTGGTGGAAGTTATCTTGAAGGGTTAGCTTTGTTTGGAAAAGCTTTAAGTTGTTCTAAATGGGTAAAGAGGGGACAGTTTTCTTTGGAATCCGAACTAGGTAGGATCACAAAAGAGACTTGCGATTAGTTTGGGAATTTTCTTAGGCTATCTTTTGTTTGAGACTGAGGATTCTCATGTGGAAGTAGGAGCTACTGAGGTAATCAGAAGTTTGTCTGCATCTGGAGTTGAGTTCCATACTGTTTTGATTTCAGAAGTGATTTTGGTAGTTAGCCTGGTAGTTGGATGGTTCTTGGAGAAAGCAGAGTTGGTGTAGAAGCTCAGAATTATTTTCTGGAATTGGAATTGGACTGATCTAGCTTTTAAATAGGATTATGTTGTAAGGATGTGTGACCGAGTCTGATGTGTCACTCAGATTTTTATGGATTTGATGAACAAAGTTTTTCGGATATAGTGGATAAGTTTGTATTCGTGTCCATCAACAGTATTTTGAATCAGAGTTGTGCAGCGGAAGCAAGGTAGCTGCTGTGCAAGGAAGGAAGTAAGTTCAGTTTGCTATTGCTTGAGTAATAGAGCTTGTGTTTTGGATTTCGATGGATTTTGGAAGACTTTTCTGTTGAATAGGATCTAGAAACTGCTTACTTTGGTCTAGTTGTTTCTGGAAGTATCAGCATAGGTTGAGCTGATCAGGAAGAAGTTTAGCAGCCTTGGATTGTCTGTTGAGTTATACAGATATGAGATAAGGAGTTTGGTATTTGAAGTTGGAGACTTCAGTGTTGTTAGAATTTTCTGGTTAAGAGAACAGATATTGGATAAGATTGGTTGATTAGTGCTGAGGCATTTGAGGATTTCTTATCTGTGTTTTTGATGGGATTGGATAGCTGGAATTCATTTTGTAACAAGTGTCTCTGAGGGAGTACGTGTATGATTCGTCATTGGTTGTTGAATCTATAGTTCGGTTGGATTTGGATGTTGAGCTGGATTTGAGAGTACTCTGATGTTCTATTCAGATTGAAGGATCTAGAGATGAGTTGAGCTCTGGATTTTGGTTGTATAGTCGGTTTGTTGGCTTTTGAGAGCGAGTCTTCCGGTGATTTATACTTGGGAAACTCGAGATAGTATTAGAAATTTATTCTGATTTGTGTCAGAATAATTAGTTAGGTTTGTTTGCTTGATTGGTTGCTATGGTTGTTAGTTAGTGGTTGTTACGTATGCTTTGCTGTTTAAAATTAAAATCTGTACTGGGTTATTAAATTGCCTTTGTTTTTAAATTTCGGGGACGAAATTCTTTTAAGGGGGAGGATTGTAACGACCCGGAATTTTGGGCAATAACAATTTAATAATCTGTGTTAATAATTTAACTGGTTTGATAATTTCCTTTATAATTTAAATTTAAATTGATAAATTTATTCTTTTATGGTTAATAAATATTTAATCTGATAATTGTAATCAATATCTTTTTGACAATTTAAATTTGATAAGGATTGTTTTTCAAAAGCTAATTAAAATTTTATTCTATTTATAATATATATCTGATATATAGTGAATAGAAGATATTGTGTTTCAAATTAAAAATGAATTTTCAAATTGTAATATATATGTATGTATATGTTATAGTTTGATATTGTTTTGAAATTTAATTTTAATCCATTAATAATTTATATATGAATGGATATAGTAGTTTAAAGCTTTGTTTTAATTTATATTTTCAAAAGTTAATTTAAAGTTTAATTCGGTTTGTTTTCCAAATATAAGATAATTAATTATTTTAAATATGATAGTTTATAAAGGAAATTTATCAATGTTTTATTTTTGTTTTCTTTAAAATGTTCAAAATTTTAAATGGTTAAAAATGTATATGTATAAGTTTTAGATTTTAAATACATGTATTAGAATATTTCTTTTAAGGGAAAACTTATATTTTAAATATGTAAATAAATATTTATCTAAGAGAATTAAATTATGTAAGTTATATTCACATTTAAATTAAGAAAATTAATTTAAAAATTTCATAAAGACATGTGTAAACATTTTAAACACTCTTAATAACACTTGTAAACTTTTAAAAATATGTTAGTGACATTTGCTCAATTTAATAACAAGTGGCAACATTTCATTTTAATTTTTAATAAATGTAAAAGAAGAAAACTAGTTTTTTTTTTCAAATACTCTTTCTTTGTTTTCATTTCTTATCTCAAATTAATGGAAATCTGAGAATATCAAACCTGAGATTTTAAAATCAAAAGCAAAATTCTTCATATCAACAAACTTCAAACCTGAAGCTTGAATTCAAATCTGAAGTAAAAAGTGAAATCAGCAACTGAAAAATCTCTGCAATTCAACAAACCTGAATTTCAAGATGAAATCTGCAACTTAATGGAAGTTCTACTTCAACCTGCAACTTAAAAGGGTTCAGGATCATGTTCAACAGAAGTATCAACTTTTGAAAACATAAATTGAGGCATGCAAATGGATTTTCTACTGCAAGCAAAAGTTTTTCCAGTTTGGATTAATTGGGAAAGGAACTGCTCTGCAAATTGGTGAGTAAACCTTTTAAAAAACAGCTTTTGTCATAGTATACTTGAATTTATTGTTGCATGTGATAAATTTGGCTTGGTAAATGGATATTTGTTTAAATGAGTACCGTCATATATGCATGTTAGTGGTAGAGATTGCCTGAGAGTAGAAAAACCTGTATAACATATTATCTCTATTTTTTTTATCTCAGAGGTTGATTTTGTAAGAAAATCAAAAATCTCTCAAACGAATTAATATTAGACATTGTTATATAAATGGAATTTGTAGGTTAATGTTTGATAGTAATTTTAAAATTTGTTTCATAATTATAAAAGCAACAAATGATTATAATTAAGGTGATTAACAGTAAAATTAAAAATTTTGTTAAAAACCAACTATCTTAAAATCAAATTTGAATTACACGAATGTAATAATGATGGGAAATTATGATTTTAGATGATACTTCCTTAATTTTTAGTTGGATAATTTATGAGAATTTTGGGTTTGAAGGTTTTGGGGGTTTTTGGCAATTGCCGTTGATCGGCATGATGATTGGGTTTGAAATTCCGGTCGTATCTTGATTTTGAGTTGTAGATTTTAGGAAAAATGCAAAGTAATTTTTCAAATGAGTAAATCGAAGGGAATTGGATCAACTAGGGTTTTTGTTGTTACTGTTTTCGGCTCGGCTGTGAAGAAAATTGTGGCTTGGTTTATGGATCGAGTTCCTTCATTTTTGGTGAAGTTGAAGTCCATGGATGTGATGTATATATGGTGGATCGGTGAGGATGAACGGCGACAAGTTTGACGTCGGCAATGGAGTTTTGGGTTCGAGTAATTTGCAGTATTTCGAGTTGAGTACAAATTTTCGACCAGCGTTTGTTTCGTTGGATCTGGGTTCACCTACGTGCTCGCGAGTGGGTTTGGGACTGTGATGGATCATCGCGATGGTCAATGGAGGCCGGTGGTGGAGGTGCACGTGCACCGTGCCTTTTGTGCACAGTTTGGGCCTGGAGAGAGATGTTTTGGAGAAGACGTATTGAACGCAAGAGGAGCTCGCGTTTTCTTGGGTTGCTCTCGTGTTGGCTTCAGGGGCGACTCGGAGGTGAAGGCTTCTGGTTTGCTTCGGGGAAGGCTCGGGTAGGTTGGGTGATTTACTCGAGCAATTAGGTGTAGTGTTTTCTGGTTGTACTATTATTAATATTAGTTTTCTAATTTAAACTTATTGAATAAGTTTAGATCAAGTATTAAGTATAAACAAGTTTTATAAAGGAATAAAAATGAAAACTTTAAACTTGTTGTTTAAAAATTTAACGTTAATCAAATTTATAAAGTATAAGTTGAAATTATATATTTTATTTCAGTCTAAATTTATTTAAAGTGATTTCATATTGAAAGTAATTTAATTACATTTTGGATTTCAATTTAAAAAGGATATTTTGAATTTAAATATCAAATCAAAATTTTAGTTAAAATGTTAAGAAATGATTCAAACTTAAGATTTCAAATTTTATATTGAAATAAATAAGATTAGTTTAAATGTTTTAAAGTATTGGAAAATTTGGAATTTGTTACTAAATTTTCTATTTCCAAATAAGATTATCATTATGATTTTGTAAACCAAGATTAATAACTTGTCTTTAAAATTAATTTATATAATTCAAATGATTTGTTTATAGGAATAATTAAGATTAAATTATTTGAATATGACTTAAGAATACTTAATTAAGTATAATTGTTAATAAGTAAGAGATTAAATAAAATTTATGTTTTTCTTAATTAATTAAAGATTTTCTTTAATTATAAGAAGATTAGTTAATTAATTAATTGTTTAATTCATTTTAAATAATTAGTTAATTATTTATTAAATTTTAAATAATCACTTAATTATGGATTAATTAAGTGTAATTACTTAATAAAGTAGTTAATGGTAAATTTTTGAATGTAATTAAGTAGGTAATTACTTATGGAAGTAATTAATGGTAATTACTCATGGGAGTAATTAGGGGAAGTGATTAATGAATAATCTTGTCAATTAAGGAATTAATTAAGTTAATTGTTTCCAGTTAATTAATTATGGAGTTATTAATTAATTAAAGAATTAAGAATTATTAAAATTTTAATTAATTAATAAAGTAATTAATTAAGGAAGTAACTATGATTTACTAATGAAAGTAATTAGAGATAATTACTTATGTAAGTAATAAAGAGTTAATTACTTAATTATTTAGTTAATTAATTAATGTGATTAATTAATTAATTAATGAGATTAATTTAAGATTAATCACTAAGGGTAATTAATTAAAATTGTAATTAATTAATAAGGTAATTTATTAAGGATTTATTTATTAATTTAATTGTTAATAATTACTTAATGAAGTAATTAGGGATTAATTAAATGGATTAATTAATCAAAGGATTAATATAATTAATTTAGAAGTTAATTAATTAAGAAGTTAATTAATTAAGATAAATAATTACAAATTGTTAATTACTGATTATGATTAATGAGTTGATTAATTATAAGATAATTAGTTAATTAATTAAAGTATTATTAATTAATAAGAATCATTAATTAATTTATATAATTAATGATGTTAATCAATGTTGATAAATAAAATGATTAATTAAAGTATGATTAATTAATTGTAATTATTTAAGAATTAATGTAATTAATTATAGTTAATTAATTAATGAATGATCATTAATTTTTGTAATTAATGATAGTAAATTAAAGGGTTAATTACTGAATATGGATAAGGACAATTACTTAAATGTAATTGAATTTAATTAATCAAGGGAGATTAATTAAGGAAATCATTAGAGATGGTTAATTTATTATTTGGAATAATAAATAATAAAGAAGGATTTAAGTAATCCAAGTGATTAAGAGTTAATCAATTCTGTTATGAATGAATGATTGATCTTGGATGGTTGATATTGGATGTTTGATTAATATGGGTTGATTGATTAATATGGGTTAATTAGTTAATATTGGATGATCAATATTTTGGTGATGCTATTGGATGTTTGATTTTGGTTTATATTGGTTGATACTGGATATCTCTGTTATGTGATATGCTGCTTTGTGAAGATTAATGTTGTTGAATTATCTATTGTGATAATGTGATTCATCTATTGTTTATATAAACCTGAATATAAGTTAAACTGTTTAAACCCTTAAGTATAACTTGGACATTAAAATGGCGTTTGGTTTCGGTGAGACCGGGATCGGATTTCCATATTTGGAATCCGAAAACCACATCGATTCCAATTAAACGTTAGATCGTGAATCCAAGTGGAGCAAGTGAAGACTCAAAGTGTAAGGGCTATACGTCAGTATAACTCTGTGGGTGATTCCATAATGAGTTGATGGAATAGTGCTTATAGATTCGAGATGGTGATTTAGAGTGCAAGGGATATGGTCGTTGACTCTGAGGGTGATTCCAATAATGAGTGCAATGAGATAGTGCCTTCGATTTCGTTCGAACCCGGAACGAACTTGTATGGATTGAATGCTTTCAGCACATCGTCAGGTGGACGATGAGCATTCTAAGATAAATGTGTTCTGTAAAGGTAATCGTAAACTCAAGCCTCATCAACCGGGAATGGCTAAAACAGGGGAGGTGCAGCAAGGCTTCGTGGGTAGCCCCCACTTGAGAGCGAGATTTACCCATGTCTAGAGGTCCCCTTTTATTTCGGTTTAGTGTGTGGTTGGCCGTGCCAACTACGGGGTGGTCTTGTTCGGGACTGTCCAGTAAGGGATGGTTCCGGCCTTGTGTTGCAGGGGAGTGGGAGTACTCCTCGGTACGTTGATCTAGGCCACGTACTGTGACGGGCGGTACCCCAGTAGCCTTGCCATTGATGGAAACCCATTCTTCCTATGAGACCCTACGGTTTTGATTGTATTACCCACTTTTGTGGCTAGTAGCTGGAATTTAATAGATGTAACAATTTCGGCTATTTCATATTTACTTGAAAACCTTAGACACTATTATAATATCACTGGATTTCCTATCAAATGTTTTGGTTAGCGTAAGGTAAAAACTTTTCCATGTTTATGTGTGGGAAGTCTTACGTGATACCTTTTCTTTTCAAAGGTTTTTCTAAAAGTTAAGCAATTATAACCCGTTTACTCACACCAGACCCCTGTCTGACCCGAGTGTTTAATTTCTGTTTTATTAAACTCTTGGGTACTCATATTATGTATGTGTAGTCAAGTGATTCAGGTTAGCTTGACGAATTCTGGAGGAGATATGGAGCAGGAGGCTTCGACGTGTAGATATATATTGATTCCGCTGTGTTTGTTTAGTATCTGTTTCTATTGTACTTGAGTTGTATAGTTAGACAGAAGATTATAACTGTCTATTATCAGTTGTTTAAGTTGTGTACTCTGATGTAATGAGATACTATGAATTATTTTATGTGATATATTATATTTTATTCATTCCGCTGTGAGTTCTCTGATGTTGTTCTGTTTCTTCTTTCTCTTTCTTTTCTTCTTCTATCCCTTTCTTTCTTCAAGATGATGCAATTTACTGGGAGTAGAAAGTCGGGTCGTCACAAAAGTAGGAACTTCCCAAAGCTGACGTGAACTACTATACCTTCCTCATTTCAAAATAATCCATCCTTATCCATTTTCGTGTTTTTTTTAACTTCCCCCAATCTGCTACAACACGTTGCAAGTTCCTTAACTTCCTTTTATTAATTTTTACTTTTTACCCACGACCTCTTATTCGTGCAATACAGTTTCCTTTTTGCCCTCTCAACAACTACGTCTACTGCATCTTATATTTTTTCCCCAATCCCTAAAAAAAATTCCCCAAAACCATTTTTGTTATCGTCTTCCAAAATAATCATTTCCTCGCCGAACAGATTATTTCCCCTATTCAGCGGCATCAACCATTGTGTAAGAAGTAAAGCACAATCAGATCTGTTGATCGATCACAATTATCAACCTCTTCAGGCGAAACCTGTGGTAAATACTGGGCATAAATTTATGGCTTAGTCTGGTCAATGTGTCAGATTAGGTTATAATTTCTATATTACCCACAAACTTTTTTACACTTCATTGTTTTCAATTCTGTACGCATTGTTGCTTTTGCAAAGTTGTGGTTTTAGTTATGCACCTTCCGAGATTCTGTATTGATGCCTATATGACCTGACAGTTGATTTTCTACATTATATTACTACTTTCAGTTCGTATGCCTACTTTGAAATAATGTAGAAGTAATTGGTCATAAAATTGAACTGTGGTACATACTTGCACGTTGATACTCATTTTAAATCATTAAAAGAATTGGTAATCATTGTCAGTTTGCCTGTGGACAGTTATATGTTCCTGTTTTAGTTTTGGGAAAGTATGTATCACTACCATACGCATGTACGGTACATGCACACAATATTTCTAGCCCTTTATCTATCAAAACGATGTTAAATGATTCATTCAGCATGTCAAGCATCTTTTGTTAAATCGCTTAATAAACAGGTTACCTTATTTCCTTCCACCATATTTTAGTCAACTCGATGTTGATATGGTTTTAATAAACAGTTTACCATATTTCCGTCCAGCATATATCTATTAACATTTCATCTGATTTCATGTATTATATCTTTTGGAAGACGAAATGGGAGTCGAATGTCCATTGAATCAAGCTTTCTTGGAAACGTTTCTACTATATAGGTGTTAATGTCTGTAGCAATGGTAATTCAAATATACTTCGACTAAATTATGTACATTAAATTTCACGGTAAATTTCCAAGTGCAAAAGAGTTAATTAAAAAAAATTGTGATTACTATGTGGTCATGGTTAGCGTAATCTATTAACATTTGCAGTTCTGTCCAATATAAGTGCAACCTGATGGTAAACATCCCCTTCTAAATGGCAAATCTTTTTTTTTTCTAAATTAGTTTTTATTTTTGCTTCTATGTTAAGGCTACGTGCAACATCTTCATGGAGCTACCTATCCTTTGTTGTTTGCAAAGAATCCATCCATTTGGAATGCATAAATTTTATTCGCGCAAAGCATCATGATGATTGACAACCAAGTTAGCAGGTGTTGAACCATAAGTTTTTAAACAACTTTGTAAACACTCTTCCGCCTTCAACTGCTACTTCTATGAAGTTATCGTCCAAATGTGGGTAAAAATGACTCGAGTATGTCAACAACAATCCCGACCTTTGATAAGGAAGCGGAAGGCGTTATAGGTCAAGATGCCGATGGAACGATTGCATTCTCCAAAATGGTTAGATTTTTACCAATTTTTCTACTTTATTGTTAAATCATTTATTGACCCGTTTCTGTTATGAATCTGTACATAAAAGTAATTTTAAATATTTAAATTCTAAATATCCACATAGAAATCAAAATGTAGTAAAAAATTTAATAAAATTTATGAGTTTAGATATTAACAGTGTTTAACTTGAATACGTTGGAACATGGTGTATAATGGTTCGAATGCCCTATTTTATGTAGTCTTAGGAAGTATATATAATTATCTCATGGATAAGCACTAAGTTGTTCTTTGATATTTTGATAGCAGGATCAATAGTTGTTCATAAGAAATTTGAAAATCATTAAAATTTAATTTTGTTTCTACTAACACCAAAATGGTTTTATATTCATTTTAGCAATTATTTTATATGGTTAAATATATTTTAAGCTTATTTTTTATGATAAGGTAAAGCTTTTATACAGTTTAGTATCTCATAATTTTCTTTAGAAGTGTATTACCGATCAAGATTTCTTTGCATATATAAATTCGGTATTTTTTGTTTATAATACTTTTATCATAGTAAAAGTGTTCTTGGTGAGTGGCAACATCCTATGTCTACTAAATGTTGCAATAAGTCTATATCCGCATGGGAGCTAACAACATGTTTCGCAATGGCTAAGTTTCCCAATGCTCTATGAGTTAACAATTTTGCACATAGAAAATATATAGGAACTTTTATTTGTAATGGGTCTAAAATGCTGCATGTATAAGTTACAAGTTGCAATATGATCTCCACCAACTATTTCATTCTTACGCCGACTTTGAGTGTTTTTGCTACTTTCAAATGCTTTATGATGTTTAAAAAATGTTTCCTTGGTAAAGTGGTGAGTGCCTGTTATGGCTTGCAAAGGCATATCCGGGGAAAAAAGGCAAAAGAAATATTCAAAAGGAACCGGAACTGAGCCCTAAAATATGTTTCATATTGAAGTTTTTTGGCCATAATTTTCCTCATACATATGGTTTACACTGTTAAATGCTTTATCAGCATCCAGTAATATTTTGATGTTGAAATGTACACAGATAGTTTTTGAATATTAAAGCTAGAGTTTTCACATATCAAAGTGTAGCCTTGACAAAACCCAACAACTTTATAAAAAATGGTTGAAATTTGAAAAATTAGACCACTCGATTTTTTTTGTATTACTGTTAGAATGGTTGATGACATAATAATGATTTAACATTACATACTGCTTGAAAATGGATTATTTGGATGCTTAAATTCATTTTTTATGTTATTTGAAGAGGAGTGTGAGAGCAACACTATTACCACCGCCTAGGGCCAACCTAAGCTAGTTGGTTGCCCTAGCGCAGATTTTAAAATAACCAAAAAAAATCAACATCTGCTAGGACTTGAACTCAGGCTGCCTCACTAAACTAACAACACAATAACCACCACACCACTCATTCACTTAAAAATGTTAGTATAAAAAGATATTTTATCTTAGTAAATTATAAACCATCACCACAAGCACCACCCGTTGCCCCTGTCGGATCGGTTGCCCCAGGCGGTTGTCTCGCTCGCCTTGCTCTGGGGCCGGGCCTGCCACCGCCCAATATTTTTCAATACAAGATGTGCATGAAAAGTTACGGCCTGATGTTATAGTTTGACAAGAAATTTCTACTACGCTTAAATTCTTCAGAGATTTGCGAATTTATTTAAAACATATCATGTTTTATTATGAAAGAGTCCCTCATATAAAATTTGCACCAAATATTATTTGGTAATACCCGTTTCATATCATGCTATTATGTAGACCATTAATGATGAGGAGTTAGATGTAAACTTCCTAATTTGTTTTATTTTCAGTTTGAACATTTGTTTCATGTTTCATGTCTATATTAGCCAGATTATGGAATTAGTAAAATAAAGGACCCATCAGGTAGCAGCTTTTTATGGACATAATCTTAGCATGTGGAAGAAGTCACATTTCAAGGTTAAGAATTATTCACTTTTGACTTCGTTATTTTTGGCACCATGTTCACTGATCTAGAACTAGGGCCTTCGTACACATATATCTGATGTCATTTTGTTGTGAAATAAGAAACATAAAACGCACAATTAGATTGTCTTTCAAAAAACAACATGATATTCAAAAAGTAAATCTCATATTGCTAATATGAAAGATACTTCAAACCAAATTCTGCTATAATAGTGGATAAATCAATGCTTTGGATGTAAACCCATGCATACAAAAATGCAAGTCGATCATCGACAAGGGGATGCATTGCATGAGTATCTTATAATTGTGGTGAGTTGAAGTTGTACCTTTATATAAAGCTAAGCCATTAGATACCATATTGGAATCAACAAGATAATAGTTTACTTGCTCTGCACATATCAGTAAAGAAGATAGGGACAAAGCGTGGTGCCATTACTTAAAGTCCAGCACTATTGAAATTCAGCACAATGCAAGTTATGAGGACATGGAAGGTCAGAATTAAAGGAAAATCTAACCATCATCAACTTATCCAAATGTACTAAGTTCTAACCATCATATGACTATGATATCTCATCAATATTTAGCTACGTGCTTTCAAAGTAATCTGATATTATTTTGATCACTTTGTCTAGAAGGAAATATTTTCATGCTTTCACTGGTCCTCAGTTATGGATTAACTTCCACTGTTTGCTTTGATTTAAATAACATACTCATGATATTCTCATCTATGTAATGCTAATACCTATTTGATCCAATTATGCCACTTTATATTAGAATATGGTGCATTTTGTTACCTTTGAAAGCATTATTTGTCCATCCATTATAACATGAAAAGAATAATAATTAACTTTTTGAGATCTGAAATTATGAATAGGGTGATAATATTTGAGGTAATAGCAAACAATGAGTTGATCCGTTTTGTATATTAAAACCTAATAAACCTATTCAAATTTTCAAATAAATAAACTTATTTAAAGTAGTTAAACCTGAACTTTTACACATTTTCTTTAAGAATTCTTACATTTCACTATCCTTTGGATATCAAAAGGCTGGTAATCAACTCCACTACATGTAAGAAGACAAGAAACGAACAAATGTAGCTTCACCATTCCATATTTTACTATTTGTAAAGCACCATAGATTGCATATCCCTCTACCATTCATATGTTATGTCACTTACATAGTTTGCAATTGAACCGCATCCCTGGCTGATGTCCATATTATGTGCCTCAAATACGAATAAGCATAACATACAGTTTGGAACAGACATCAAAGGAAAGAAACAAATTGCTCAGATTTGATTTACAGTCTTGGATGCTCTTCTGTCCATCTTCAATTGGTTGCACATAAATGATAGATTGTTCTATTTGGTAGGACAACTTTACCGTGAACCATCCGGTAGTTCCGGCTTTTGATCCACCACTCCGTAGGAAGACACTAAGAAGAGGAAATGCGATTCCGATACATATTTTTCACTTTTTTACTATCTATTTACTACTCCCATTAATTAACGTTTCATTGTACATCCTATGCTATGTTGTTTTACCGAATAACAATACCTAACTTTGTCCCTACAAAATCCTACCCGATTATTGTAGTTATGGATACCTATACTTTGAACTGTTATACCTTTCAAACTTATCTTGTCTCTACGTGTCTTAACTTGATAATGAAAACTATTATTACTTTAACATTTTTCTTACTAAGAACTTAAACCATATCTTATTTCCCTTATCTGCAGGATGGTGATATAGATCAGCATGCTGCAGCATCTCCTCGGATCAAGATTCAGAAGAAGAAGCAGAAAAATTAATTTCTAGCCGTTTATAATTTCATTTTTGTGGTACATTTACATTTTTATGTCTGCATCTACTAATTTTATGTATGTTTTTCACGTCTTCCTTTTCTTTTCTGCTATCTCATTTTGCAATTTTTGACAAGATTGTACGTCATGACGTATGATGATTGAATTATTTTGCTTCCATCCACCATATATATGTTTGGTTTTTTTAAATCGCAACTCCAGCTTTGAACTACTATTTTCGTTTTCCATGCTCAGTTGCACTACCGTTTTAACTGCATGCAATGTCTATGCTGACATATGTATATGTTGTACACTGTGCATCAATATGCATACGAACGATATGGTCACTCTTCTGCTCTAACGTCATCTTTCATGTGTTCCGATTAAACTTTACAGAGTATAACAATGCCTATGTGCGTAGCACGAGCTACTCACTAGTTATTAATTTAAAGCGTAATAAGGAAGATTCCTTATAAGGCCTTATTTATAAGACGGTGAGTTGAGTGTCTATATATATGGAGAGTAATTGATTTGTGGCTAAGTCATAGGGATGCGAGGTCAATAGAGTTACATAACGGTAGTATGTCCTACACTCTGAGGTTACCGGTAGTTGTGTACACTTTTATTGATCTAAGATATTCTTATGATAAATATTTGTAATGATGTGAGGTTAGTTTCGAATTATCTGGGGAAAATCTGCCTAGCTAATCTAGCTACTAGTTCATATGAATAGAGGACTAATGTAAGACGTCATTGTAGGTATAGGTCATAAGACGAAGGGTATGCTATGGGGTTTAAGGCATTAAGTGGGTGGACCAGCCTTTTTCCTCGAATGAAGTATTAAACAGCCATAGGGTTACATTAGGTGGTATCTCTACAGGGATCATTTCTTGAAATAGGTCTTAATTGATGGGGTCTGCCTTATTTAAGGTCTTAAATGACCAGAGTCTGCTTATTTTCCACTTGGAAATCTTAAGTGGCCAATGAGATTCCATATGATGTCAGCTAGATAGTACCATTGAGGAGCACGCTTTCAGATATAGGCCTTAAGTGATGGGGTCTACCTTAATTAAGGTCTTAAATGACCAAAGTCTGCCTATTATCCACCGAGAAGTATTAGGTGGCTTGGGTACCGTGTCTCACGTTATTAGCTATTTATGACGTATGATTGAGATATGGGGTTTTAAAAATCTACTTCTAGATTGGAAGGTATTAAGTGGTTGGACCTGCCTCCTTTCCTTATGAAGAA
The DNA here is from genome assembly GCA_030765085.1 of Allium cepa. Lineage (NCBI taxonomy): Eukaryota > Viridiplantae > Streptophyta > Magnoliopsida > Asparagales > Amaryllidaceae > Allium > Allium cepa. Next base: position 495,286,059 of record CM060944.1, on the reverse strand, counting down.
GTTTTAAATGATTTTAAATTAAATTATTTCAATGGTTTTATGTTCGTAGACATGTTCTTATTTTGAAATATACTTCTGAAATACTGAAAAGGTAAGACTCAAAGTTTTTATTCACCAGACCCTTGTTGTTCTGACTCCCTCCTCATTTTAACATAGGTTAAGGATGGAGTGATGGCGGTGACGGTGCTTAAAGAAGGAGAAGCTTGGCTTGCAGTAATATTTGTTATTATTACTTGCTTTTATGTGTACCTATGTAATGGATATTATATTACGATTCTTGTGGAATTTTGTATTATGACAATTTTTATGGTTTTGAAATAAACAGGTACACTTTACTATTATATTATTTTTCATCTATTGTGATTCTGAAAGTTTACTTATGGCTCTGCAGTATTGTTTCTTTTTACTACCAATAGCTTGCCTTAGAATGGATCTAAGTTTCGATGGGCCTTTTCTGAGTTGAAATTTAGGCCTGTTCTGGGATGGGTTATTACTTTCACTTAGTGATTTTATGGATTATCTTGCCAATTACAAGCAGGAGTTCTAACGGCTTGGTATAAATCCAATAGTGGTTACAAGCAGGAGTTCTTATGGATCGATATAAACCTGACAGTGATTATAAGAAATTGGAGTTATGGAAAGTAAGAGCCAAAAGATCCTTAGAAATAGCACTATCCTCCAAATTATGAAGGTAGGAAGCCTAAAATCTCACCCCCATGATCTCCAAATCATTTTCCACACTGTAAGCCGATTGTCCAAGAAAATAGGTTGTCACCTCAACACTCGGATTATTCTGGTAAATCGGCATGAGAAACTCAAATAATATAAGTTGTTATATCTTATAAAACCTTTCAACAATAAAGGTACCTCGTAAGACCACGCCACACATAAACACGGACAATTATTTACTTTTGATAACCAAACCATTTTATAAGATTACTTATGATATTATAGTAATATTTAGGCTTTAAAATGAATATATAACATAGCGAAATGTTTGCATCTCACGTTCCAACATAGTTGGGCAAGACTAAGTTTTCAAGGCACATATTGGGGATAAAATTCCATATAATGACAAGGTAATGGACTACCTTCCGTACTATACATCTCTAGAGAAAATGTACTAAGGCTGCAAACCTTGCACCTCTACCAACATAGAGCCGCCCTGCCCCTCTAACATGACAAGCTAGATTGCATCATCCCCCGGCTACCAAGGTTGCAAACCTATTGCATTTGGCTCCACTCTTGTCGTGCGCATGCATACCAAAATCCATAAATATAGATCTAGATCCGAGGAATGATGCTTTTAAAGATAGCGAACCACATAGCCCTACTGCATCTCCCTTATTTCAGGCATTACTGGGTTTTAAGGCTTATGAGGTCACGGTTGCCTTTTTCCTCTCTTAGCAAATCCCGCTTGGAATGCTAACACTTCCTCCAGGAAATATTGCAATACCAGCATTCATCCATACAAGTTGTTCAGGATATAAACAAACCGAAGGCACTACTTCTACTACATATTTTATGGAATCACCCTCAGGATTGGTAGCAAGTAGCCCTTGCACTTCAAAATTTTTTGTCTTCAATTACATCATCTTGAACCAGTCACAAACCTTTTCCAAAGTGTAGAATGTGCATATGATTTTGGATTGGTTACAGTTTCGAGTCATCTCATGCAAGTACAAACCCCGCTTATCGGCATATCCAAAACCAATCGATAGATTCTAGTAAACTCAACTCCAGTTCTTTTGGAAATAAACAGACAATACATAAGAGCAGATATCAACTCCTAACTGTTTAAGCGGAGAATTTTATAATTCATCCTAGAACAACACAACAAGTCCATATGTACAATGTAGCATCATTGAAGATAATTGTACCATATAAATCCTGTGTTTCTTCTAGATATTTATAGAGTTATATTTTGTCAAGATTTGATAGTCGGTTATTAAAATATCAAATAAATAAACAAACAAATTAGGGATATAACTTCTTATAACAACCACTAAGCCTCTTTAATTAATCTTCTCATTAGTTAATTCTCTTTTTAATTATTTGAGAAATATTCATATACTTATCTTAGTGGTATAAGTATATTCACAAACCATTTCACTTACAATATTTAGAAAACACAACCATATACTTATCTCAATGGCATAAGTGTAACGACCCATAATTTTTGATAATTAAAAATAGTCAATTTAATAAGGTTTGGTGATTTAATGTTGGAAGAAATAAAATTTTGTGATTTAATAATAAGAATATAACTGGAATGAAATGTAATATTATTAATTTAAGATAATTGATAACTGCTTTAAATGTAATTCCAATTAATTGAAATGAGTAAAAAAGTTATAATTGGTTATAGATTGTAAATTTATTGTAATAATGTATATTAATTGATAACTGGATTTAAAAGAGTAATTGATAATTTGAATGTTGTATTAATTAATGAAATAAGTTGTAATTAACTACAATTGATAAAAGTAGTGTTGTAGTAGTAGTTAGGACATTTGTGTGTAGATAATAAACTTGCAAATGTTATTAAATGTATAAATGGTGACAATTGTTATTTGTTACCAAATTATTTAATAAATTATAATTAAATGAGATTAAAATGTTACGTTAATATGAATTAAGACAATAACTGCAAATTGTGAATGTAATAAAATGTATAGAAATGTTAATTTTACTCACAAGGCGGTAACTGATTTAATAAAAGAGTGAAACCAAGATAAATCAACTTATTGGAATATTAAATTCTATTTAATGTGAAGAAAAGGACAAAAATTCAATATAATTGGAAATTTGAAATTAATAAATAAAAGATGGTAATTGTGGAATACCAATGTAATAAGATATAAACCAATGTAACTTTGTCCACAAAATAATGATTAGATGAAATAAAAAGATTAAAATAAAATTTGATCAATTTATTGGCATTAAACTATAAGTAATTGGAATTTATTTACAGTTGGAACCGAACACCGTAATTTGTGTAATATTCAACACTGAAATTTTATGTAAACTTGTTTAAATTATTATAAATGTCTAAGAAATCAAAAAGGATGAAAATTTGTTAGTTTATAAATATTGAATTAAAAGGTGATTAATTAATTTAATATTAATTTATTTAATTAACGTGGAAATAGCCATTTTGGCCACTGTCTCGAATTTCGATGAAATCAGGATCCATAACCATGAATTATTATAAGGTTTGAGGTTTCGTACCAATCGGACTTGTTGTTTGATCGTACGGACTTGAAACACGTAGAAATCAACTTAATTAAATTCAATTAAAATCAATTTGTAATAAGCTGATTTTAAGCTCACTTCTTCATATAATGGAAGTAGGACTTGAAACCTGTTCCTCTGAGTTTAAAATTATCGAGAATATCTATTTTCATATATGGGATGACTTGCTTTCATTCCGGAAGCAGAATGGGTTTTTCGGGTTGTTATCGTCAGTTCAAATCAATTCGAGTATTATTCATTTCTTATCGGGCTTCGTTACTATGCATATTTCTATCCAAACCCTAGCAGCCGTTTTATTCTTCATTACTGTACGTACAATTTCATCGGTCCGCTTCTCTTCCTCAATGGCAGTAACAGATTTAATCTCAAAATCCTGTTCAAATTTCAAATTCAATTCAAAATCAAACTCCTCTAAACCCTATCATATTACATATCGATTTGAAGCCCTTAACGAGCGCACATCAAATCTGCAGTATGTTTTTTGATTTGGGTTTTGGTGTGACCAGAATTGAGTGATGAAGTCCTGGCCGTTCGTCATGTCTTGATCAACTTTGTCTGATCGTCGAATCGAAGGTGCCGGGTTTTGGAGATTTGCGAGCATAGTCCATCGGTGTTATTCGTTTGGTGAGTTGACAGTTGGATTAGGCTTGATAGTTCAAATAGGGTTTAAGGTATGTGGCGGCGGCTGCACGTTTTTTATCGTCGTTCGGCGTCGTCTGGGTCGTGGGTGGTCGTGGGTTGTGAGGGACAATGCGAGGCATGGCCACGACTGGCTGAGGCATTTGCAGTTGAGGATCGAGGTAGTGGCTGTGTTCAGGCGCATTCATTCGTAGGTGCGGCTGTATGGGTGAGATAGAGGAAGGTGATGTGTTCTTCTTCTTATCAATTAATTAATTATTATAAAATTAAATTTGAATATTCTAACGCGTATAACTTTTGCATACGAGCTCGGATTCACGCGAGGTTTATTCCATCGGGATCGTAATGAACTTCTGGAAATTTTGATGCTTGTTTGGATAAATTCTGAGATTTTTCAAATTTGGAGCTTATTTTGGATTTCAAATCGATTTGAAATCAAAGGTGAGTGTTTTAACCCACTCACAACTACTAGATTATCTTATGTTAGTTAAATTAAAATTATGATGTGATTAGAAATTAATTGATTTATGTTTGGTATGTCTAAATTGTTGTTCTAGTTAAACTTGACTTTTATTGCATTTAATCATCGTTTAATTTAATATTGAATTTAATTGTTAATTTAATACATGTTAATGATAATTAGTTATCTATTGATGTTATTGGTTGATTTGGATGATGATTGTGATGGATGTATGATTGTTGATATTGGATGATTGGATGTTGTAATTTATATTGTTATAACAACGCAAGTTCCCTATGGGTTGAAATGATACATATCCGAACGATCTATAGATTAGGGAATAATTGTCATGGATTAAATGATAGACTCGAGCGATTTTAATGATTTTGTTTAATTTGGAATTGTGGTTAGAAATGATATATAACCGTAAAATTTTAAATTGCGGATTAAAACGATAAATATTCGTATCACTTCACCATAGGGTGGAAAATTATATACGGACAACGGATTGGTTAAATTAAATGATTTTTAATTCTTCAAATTTTCAATTCAGTTAACTGGCAATTTGAAATAGAAATTGATTTATATAAACATAATTATTTTCGATAATCCAAGCGTTAATGCTGAAATTGGGATTGATTAAATGAGTAGTTCATAGGATTTAAATTGGAATTTCAAAGTTGAAGTGTCAAATATAAATGTTTTTATAGGAATTGTGTGACGACCTATAAATTTGCAATAATTAAATTTGTTAATTTAATAAGGTTTTTGTAATTTAATATTGAAGAAAATGATTAATGTGAATTATTAATGAAAATAACAACTAGAATGAATTGTAACAATAAATGTAAGTTAGTTGTTAATAACTTGAATGAAATTCCAATCAATGAAATAATGTAAATATTATACTTGGATGTATATTGATATAAGGAGACAAATGTAAACATTGAATTAATAAATGAAATAGTACGAAATAAATGACCATTGAATAAATTCAGTATTATATAAGAATTGTACATTTGTTGTGAATAATGAATTCATAAGTGCATTTAAAGGTTATGGTAACAATTAAGTTACCTATTTAATTAGTCTTTAAAATTAATTGGAAATCAATTATAATTAAACGTAAATAAATGTTACATTAATGATATTTAGACAATAAGTGCAAAATGTGAATGCAATAAGATGAATGGAAATGTTAATTTATTTCATAAAGTAACAAGTGATGTAATAAAAGAATGAATTTTTGATTATTCACAATCATAAAGTAACAAGTGATGAATGGAAATGTTATAATGATTATGCTGAAGGCTTTTGTTTATGAAATTTGGAGGGAATGAAATAGGAGAATCTTTGAGTTGAAGGAAGAAACTGCTTTAGTAGTGTTTAATATTATAGATAGGAGAATTCGAAAAAGGATTGGAAGGCTATAAGTTTTTATACTAGTTGGGCTTTCATGTCTCATTTTTTACTTCTGTTATGTGATGTAAATTTGAATGTGATGTATTTCTTAGTTTGTATGCGATTGTACTCTTAAATGATTCATCTTAATAAAGTGGGCAGGGCTCCCTTAGCCCATTGCTTTTCAATAAAAGAATGAATTTTTTTAAAGGAAAAGAATGAAACTAAGATAAATAGTTAATTGGGACTTTAACTATTATTTATGTATAAATTTGACAAAATTTCAATATGAGTACAAATACAGCTGTCAATACAAATAAAAGATGGGAATTGGAATATATTAATATAATGAAATGTGAAACAAGTGTTAACTGTGTATAGAGTAATAATGGACTTAAATAAAGGATTGGAATTGAATCAAATAAATTTATTTGAATTAATTATAATTAATTGGAATTAAATCTATAATAAATGGCTTCATCGTAAGTGAATAAAATTAAATATTACGTTAACTGGAATTAAGATGAAATGGGAAATATTAAGGTAATAAATATAAACCAATGTTAATTATACCATAAGTTGAAATTGATTGGATAATAAATGGAAAGAAAATTTAATAGAATTATTAGAAATTTAATCTATAATCTCTAAATATATTGAAATTGAAATATAAAACTTTGGAATTGGTGAAATATGCAAAATTAAATATATATGGAAATTTGTTATAAAGAGTTATAAATTACTGAGTAAATCCAAAGTGGTAGAAACGATAAATTATTAAGTTTGAATTTAAAAGGGTTTATTTATTTAACTTGGAAAATAGCCAATTTGGCAACTCCTCAGATTTGGACGAAATTAGTTTCATCGAATCCATAACAGTGAATTATTATAGAATTTCAAGTTTCGTAAAGATCGAACTTGTCGTTTGATCGTACGGGCTCGAAACGCCTAGAAATCAATTTAATTGAAATCAATTGAAATCAATTTGAAATAAGTTGATTTTAGCATAACCTCTTCATATGATAGAATTAGGACTTGAAACATGTTCCATTGAGTTTAAAATGTTTGAAAACATCTATTTTGATATATGGGTTGACCCATCTTCATTCAGGAGTTAAAACGGGCTTTTCGGGTCGTGTATCGTTCAACATTCCAAACCAATCAAGCCTAATCCCTTTTATTTTGTTCTGCATATGTATATGTCATTATAAATCCTAGGTCATTTCTTATTCCTCGTTTTTGTACATACAAATCTATTTGCTCCTCCTCATTCCAATGGTAGACAAAACCAAATTCCCAATTGCAATTTCAAGTCAAAACCAAACCAAAATTCAACTCCACAAACATGTCGAATTATATATCGATTTGATACTCTCGATGAGCGCATCTCAGATCTGTAATTCGTTCTTCAATTTGAACATCTGTCTATCCTGGAATTGTAGAACAAGTCTCGGCCGTTCATAGCGCGTTAATGAACTTCGACGGATCGTCGATTGGAGGGTAGCGTATTGTAGAGGGGGACGAGTAGTGGACATCTATGTCGTTCATTAGGTTGATCAACGGTCAGATTTGCCATGAAAAATCAAGATAGGCCTAGGGTTTCTCGGAGGCGGCTGTGCCTTTTGGCTCGAATCGAACTCGCGGAGGTCATCGTGAGGTCTGTACGCGTGGCCGATGGGGGGAGGTTGCTCGAGCGGCGGCTCTGATAGCTCGCATGTCTGAAGGTCGCGCTCGATTTTGGCTTTGGGGTTGAGTTCGAGCATGTACTGCAGCGTGATGATAGGTTTCTGGGCGTTAGGAAGACTAAGTGACGTGGTAATTAAATTATTATTTACTTTTTTTTTTGTTTTTTTATGATTTAAATTTCAATTTCAATTGTTGTAATCTATATAATTTTCGCATACGAGGTCCAATTCATGCACAGTTTTCTTCACCAGGATCGTATTGAATTCCGGACATTGTGACGCTGGTTTGGACGAATTCTGAGACCATTCAAATTTTTGGCTTATTTTGAATTTAAATTCAATTTAAATTCAAAGGTGAGTGTTTTAACCCACTCATAGCTTCTAAAATTTCTTATGTTTATTAAATTTGATTTATGATGTAATTAGAAATTTATTTATGGCTGTTTGTTATATTTTGAATCATCATCTCAGTTAATTCGAATTTATTAAATTAAATCGTTATTTAATTTATTATTGAATATATATTGCCAGTTAAATACTTCTAATTGATATTAAATGAATGGATGTTGCATTTTATATTGTTATAAACTGCAAGTTTGTTATGGATTTTTTTTCATTCGAGATTGCGGTTTGAATCCTTAGGAGATGTGAATACCGAGCATCTCTTAAGTTACTACACTCACGTTAGACACTGGATAGGAGATGTCAAACCCTGTAAACATCTCTGATGCCATTCCACTCATATTTATTTCCATTGATTTAACTTGCAAAAGGTCTTTTTGTTCTGACTCGAGTGTTTTGTCTTTTCAATTCGCTCGGGTCAGCATGAGCATTTCAGGATTTGAAGACCTTACTTTCTGAAGGACGAAGACGAAGATATGTGCTACTGTAACGACCCACTATTTTGCACCATTCAAATTCGACAATAAATTAAAACATGTCAAACTTGAATAGTTCAAAACAATAGATTGTAATAAAAATTGAAGCAAATGAAATCAAATCACAGAATCACAGACACAGAAATCAGAATACTCATGGCGGAATAAAAATAACTTAGTGGTTCATGAAGCCACTATCACATAGTCTCAAAATAAGTATAAATTACATAGTCTTAAAACCAAATATAGTTTGAAACAACCACAGAAAATCCCAATATTCAATTGTCTCGATTACATAAGCTAAGATAAGAACTGAACAGAAATTAGACAACAGCTTGATAAAGATGATCTCCAGCAGTCCTAGCTCCAAGAAATGAAGTCCCAACTGATACTCAGGCAGACCCGAGCATAATAAATAAACACAAACACTCGAGTCAGGACGTACATACTTACACAGTGTAAGCTAATTCAAGTGAACTGTAATATAAAAGCAAGTAACTTAAAGGATGTTTGGGACTGCCTATCCTCTAAGGATCCGCTAAACTATTTACTATGTAGTAATACTTCGCTATTATAATAGTGTCTATTAGTAAAATAAACTTACTTTAAAATAGCGTTAAGGAGTGACCCAATATTCCCCTTAACACAAAATATATTCCCATAGTCTATACAGTACCGTAATCTCCACCGTACAGGGCGTCATCAGTGGGCACTCCATAGGTATGGAACAAAACAAAAATCGTATAAGGCTCGCTATGGTAGGTGACACGGCACAACTAGTCAATGCCAGGGTAGATATACCAATTACGCATCCGGACCGGTGGTAGCGCGTAGCTGCTACTACCGCCCACTTCGAACAACACTCCCAAAATCAAAGATGCGCACCAAACAATCACAAAGTAATAGAATGGCATACGAAGAAGTGCGTCCGATAAGAGGTGCTACCTCCTTAGCCCGAGAATCGCTCATGTTTTAGCCACCTTATGCCAACTCACGGGAGTCAGGTCCACGTATATACCTCAAAAGAACGTCACCACCATCCTACTTCATTCTGGGATCTCCACCGGTTCACAGCTGTCAATGTGGTTTTCGGTATCGACAGAGAGTATGCCCATATCTGATCCCGGTCTCTTTGTCAACCCATCATTATTATTACCCGTGGTTACAAATTTCAAAATAGTTTTTAACTAAATCAAAATACTTCATTTTTTAACTTTCAAAAGTGTAGTTATTATATTTACAAATCCAATATTCAAAATCTCAATTTCAGCCACTACAACACTTAACAAGTGCTACTGTAGCCCTTTTATTTACTCAAGTTTAGTTTAAATTCCGCAATCACAGCACTTACTAAGTACTACAATAGCCCTTAATTAATTTTAGCCTTTAGTTCATTTGCATCAACTACGGAACTTACGAAGTGCGGCAATATCCCTTACAACAGATTTTAAGTTAATTAACTTCAGACTTCAATGTAAATTCATCAAAAAATTTAAACTTTAATTTTAAACTACTTTAACTTATAAAATCATATTTTCCATTTGAATTAGTCATTTACCCAAAAAATTATGATTTTTATAGAGTAAATTCCGCTAGTAAGTGTCAATTTCTCAAGGCTTCACTTATTGAAGTTAAATACCAAATTTCTATATTTTTCTATCTTCAAAATTTACATAACAATTTAGTTTAATTACCATTTCAAAAATATAACTAAATTTCCTCTTTATTTCTTAACTTACCTTTATTCTTAAATCAAACTTCACATTTCCTAAGCTTGGTTATATTCAAAATTATATTTTTATGTATTTATTTTATTAACCATTTGATTTATAGAAAATTTAAATAAAACCTTATTTATCCATTTAAATTCAATTTATATCAAATTTATTTTATTTTATTTACTTAACTTAAATTTCATTGCTTTACAAAATCAAATTCCAAAATAAATTTATATTCCAAATTCCAACTTAACCATTTATTTATTTATATATTTTTAACTTGTATAAAATCACTAAAAATCATTTTAATACAAATCAAGTCAAAATAATAAAATATACAAATTTAAAATACTTAGATTTTTCCAAAATATATATATATATATATATAACCACGGGTCTGTATAATATTTTCTACCCTAGGTCAAGTGGTATGGATAATATATCATTTCAATCCGTAATTTACAAAGAAAATCCAGGTTCTATCATTTCAAACCCGCAATCCCAAGTTAAGTAAATAACTAAATAAATAAATAAATATCGTTCAGGCCTATCATTTCTGCCCGTAATGATTCTATTCTGCAGGGAACTTACAGTGTGATAAAATAGTAAATAAATAAATAGTATAACAGCATAAATATAACAGTATATAATATAACTGATGATGTGTCAATTTAATAACAGGGTTTTTAACATCATAAATTTATATCACAGGCAAGTAAAATATAATATAACCATTCTACAAATACACTTGTTATTAATTTACAGATCTATAAGTATGTTTGTCGGGTGAGAATACTCACCTTTTCGCCGCTGAAGATTTTATTCAAAACAACGATATCCACACCGGGAACGTACAGAAGGCACGATCAAATATTGGAAGATGAGACAATCCGATTCAAATCTTGAAACAAGATAAATAAATAAAACTAAATACGCGAATCCAATTACGATCATAGCAAATTTTTAAATAAATCAAAACTAGAACAAGATTTAAATAAGAGGATAATTGACAAAATTTGCTCGACCACTTCACCACAAAACTCGACCAACGTCTTCATGGCTCGGCCCATTTTTCATCTGAATTGTATGTATGTACGTGAGTTAAGATAGTGGATACTAGGCATATATGTTGAGATACTATGCGAAGGTGGTGCGCCTTTTTTTCCCCTTTCTTTTCCAAAGCAACAGGTGAAAAATATGCACGGTCACTGCCCTGCTTGGTACAGTTGGACCACCAGTGCCTGTAGGTGGTGCGTGCCTCGTCAAAGTCGGCATCACATGCCAGGAGGAGGTGGCTGTGGCTTCGTCTGATGGAGGAAGAGATGCAAGGGAATCGGTTAAGCTTTGATATGGGTTTTATAGTGATGAGCTACCCATGCAGCCACGTGAGGTTTGCCACATTAAGGGGCGGATGTAGGTTGTACTGGAGGAGATGGCGGAGGCGTAGGGTGCAGGCTAGTCGGTGGGAGGTGGGTGAAGCAGTCGATGAATCAAAAGAAAACAAGAAGGAGAAAGAAAGTAAAAGCAAACAAGGCCATTACCTGATGCAAGCTCGCATAGAAGGAAGAAGACTGAAGCCAAAAAATGAGATGTAAAAGAAAATTTGGTATGTGGGTTTTGATTTATAAGATGAGTTGCGTAAATTAAGGGAAAATTTGGCAAAGGATTTTGTTGAAATGGTAAGGAAACATGTACGCAAGTTGTGCATTTATCAGGGGTTGCGTTGATTTTGGTGAGGACGTAAATTTACGGCATTCGAAGTCTAAAGCAAGGAAGAATAGGATTTTGTGACCGTGTATTTAACAGAAGTAATTGCGTTGATTTTAGTGGCAAAATATTAGATTTGAATGTTATAGTCATGCAAAGATTTTATACCATTTTAAAACAATTGAAGCAAAGGAAAGTGTAGAAGTGTACACGCGAATGACAAAGCAAGTAATAAACTTGAACAGCTATATTTAATTCCTTCCCTCTTTTGAAACGGACGTCTACTGATAAATTTATTTATTTACAGCTAAGGTAAGAATTTAAGAATGCGTACTATAGATGCAATAAATACAACGAAACGTATGCCTAAAAAGTTAACAAAGTAACGTCAAAAAAAATTCGTTTATATTTGTTTAGTAAATATGCTAAAGAATAATGTTCCATTGTACACGTGTAATTAAATTAAACAAAACGGATATAACGTACAAATTAAAACGTGAAATTAAATAGCTTATTTACACTATTTATTACTTAATTTAAAATTTGATTTGTTTACATTGGTTTGATTTATTTATCATTTAACAAAAAAACTAATGTATGAAAGAAATGTAAAATCTATTTTTTTCAAAATATTAATTACTAAATTTAAAAATTCTAATTAAAGTTAGACTTGAACAAAAATAAAACTTATAGAAATTTGCTTATATTTATAAATGATTTAAAAATCAGTTTAAAAATTCAAACCTTTTGTAAAAATAAAACCCCAAAGTTTTAAAATAAATGAACAAAATATTTGTTAAAAATTTTGGGCTGTTACACTCTCCCCCACACAAAACTTTTCGTCCTAAAAAAGGAACGAAATAAGAAAAACAAAGGAAGATAAGATAATAGAGCAAAGTACCTGAAACAAATAATTCCGGATTCGAAGCACATATGCTCTCCTCCGTCTCCCAGGTGCAATCTCGTTCATCAGTGCTCCACTGCACTTTGATCAGGCAGACAGATTTCCTTCTAAGCTGCTTCGTACCTCAATCAGCGATACGAAGTGGCTTTAGTTAGGTCAGGCTCGATCTCTAAACTATCAAGAGCAGAAGGCTGGATAATAAGATATGGATCATGCAAACAGCGATGAAGGTGGGATACATGGAATACATTTTGTATTCCAACGAATTTCTCGGGGAAATCCAGTCGATAAGGAAGAGACCCAATCTTTTCCAAGATTTCGAATGGACCGATGAGCCAAGGAACAAGCTTCCCTCTACGCCCAAACTGAACCACATTTCTTAAGGGAGAGGCCTTAAGAAAAACCAAATCACCGACGGCGAACTCCAAGCTCCTTCTACGACGATCAGCGTACTTCTTCTGCCTATCCTGAGAAGTTCATAACCTCCTCTTCATCTCCTCGACTTTCTTCGAAGCTTCCAAAATCATCTCAGGACCGTGAACTAAGCGATTACCGGATTCAATCCAGCAGGATGGAGATCTACAAGGTTGCCCGTAAAGAGCAGCAAATGGAGACATCTTAAGACTAGGCTGAAAAAGATTGAATGAGACAGATAGGGGATTAAGATAAGATAAGAATAGAGGATTGGAATTATACCAGATAACTATTGTTATAGGTGAATTCCACAAGATGGAGATGATCTTCCCAAGATCCTCCATAATCCAAAATGCTAGCCCGAAGAAGATCCTCTAGAATTTGATTCACCCTTTCTGTTTGACCGTCAGTCTGAGGGTGATAAGAAGTGCTCAGATTCAGACGAGTACCTAAGGATTCTTGGAAAGCTTTCCAAAACTGACTAGTAAAGATAGGGTCTCGATCGCAAACAATGCTAAGGGGAACGCCATGGAGGCAAACAATCTCCCTCATATAAATCTCAGATAAGCTCGAAGTCGTACGGGTAGACTTGACCGGAATAAAATGAGCGGACTTGGTCAGTCTATCCACAATAACCAGATGCTATCATTTTCCCTCCTAGATCTCGATAAACCATCGATGAAATCCATAGAAACTTGCTTCCACTTCCAATTGGGAATCTCTAGAGGCTGCAACAAACCCCAGGTCTTCTGATGATCCGCCTTGACTTACTGACAAGTCGCACACCTACTAACAAAGATAGAGACATCTCGCTTCATACCTCTCCACTAATAAAGTTTCTTCAAATCCTGATACATCTTCGCTACACCAAGGTGAATGGAAAGTCTGGATTGATGATGTTCCCGAAGTAACTCCTTCCTCAAACCATCAACGTTCGGGACACAAATCCTATTATAAATCCTCAAAATCCCTTCATCAACAATCTGAGCTCCACTAACATCAGAATTACTACCTCCTCTGCTACAAACATTCTCCTTCATACTTCAAAGCATTACATCCTCATCCTGCTTAGCCTTGATATGATCCAAAAGGGGAGAAGAAACAACAAGCTGGCACAACAAAGACTTCTTCCTGCTCAAAGCATCCGCCACAACATTAGCTTTTCCAGGAGTATAGTTGATGTCGAGATCATAAGAAGCGAGAAACTCCAGCCATCGAACTTGACGCTGATTCAAATCCTTTTGGGTGAAGATATACTTCAAAGATGGATGATGAGTGAAGAGGTCAAACTTAGCACCCAAGAGATGATGTCTCTAAAGCTTTAATGCAAAGACAACGCCAGCAATTCTAAATCATGAGCAGCATAGTTGGCTTCATGGGTGTTCAGCTGAGGACTAGCATAGGCAATCACCCTCCCATCTTGCATCAATACCACTCCCAAACCCTCGCAACAAGCATCGGTGTATACCGTCAATCTCTCATTTTCATTCGGAACGGTAAGCACTGGTGCGGAAGTAAGCTTATTCTTTAACTCTTGGAATGCCGCTTTTCACTTATCGCTCCAAATAAACTTATCATTCTTTTGAGTCAGAGCAGTGAGAGGTGCAGAAATCCGAGCAAAGTTCTCAATGAACCTCCGATAGTAACCGCAAGGCCTAGAAAACTGCGAATATCTGTAGGAGTCTTAGGAGTTTCCCAATCCTGTAACAGAATAGGGAGAAATAAGGACTCTAGAAAAGATAGAGTGATTAGATTTAGAAGAGGAAAAAGGGAAAGACTTGCATTGATCGCAGCGATCTTGACTGGATCAACAGAAACTCCTTCACTGGAGACAATATGTCCGAGGAATCGGACTTCCTCTTCCCAGAAATGGCATTTAGAGAATTTAGCTTTTAACTGGTGACTCCTAAGGGTCCCTAACACAAAGCTCAAGTGGGATTTATTCTCTTCCTCAGACTTGGAAAACACAAGGATATCATCAATATATACTAGAACAAATTTGTTGAGCCATCGCGAAAGACACGATTCATCAAGTCGACAAAGAAGGCAGGAGCGTTGGTCAGACCAAAAGGCATAACTAGCCATTCAAAGAAACCATTCTCAGTACGGAAAGCAGTTTTGGGAATGCTCTCCTCAGCAACTCTAAGATGGTGGAAACCCGTGGCTAGATCAAGCTGAGAGAAAACAGTCGCTCCATAGAGCTGATCGAACATATCATTGATGCGGGGCATAGGATATCTGTTTCTCATAGTGAGCTTGTTCAGCTCCCTATAATCAACACACATCTGGAGAGAGCCATCAGACTTGGTGATGAAAACTATACCTGCTCCCCATTCTGAAAAGCTAGGTCTGATCAAACCTTTAGAGGGCAAGTCTTCAATTTATTTCCTTAATTCGATCTTCTCCCTGGGTGCCATTCTTCTAGGTGGAAGAACTACAGGTCGTGCTCCAGGAATGAGATCGATACGGAAATCAATTTCCCGCTTTGGAGGTAGAGAAGTGACTTCACCAAAAACGTCGGGAAAAAGCTTGACCACAGGAGTGGACTCGATATTACCAGGAAAAGTATCCAGTGTAACGACCCGGAATTTTGGGTCGCCAGATTTGAACGTTTAATTCATTTTAAATGTCAAATATGGATTATATTGAATTTTGAAATAAAAAGATTTTGGTTAAGTTAATGAAATTAGTTAAATTTCAAATACGGGAATTTAATTGAAATTTGGATAATTGTTGATTCTGGGTGTAAATAGATATAAAAATAGATTCTAAAATTTATTTTAAGTTGATTTGCATCTGAATTATAATATTGGACTGTTGGATGGAATTTAAAGTCGATAGGTTGAATTTGGAATTTTATATTAATTTAATAATGAAATTTAATAATATAATAATGCAAATAATCAGATTTTGGTTCGAAATAGATCCGAATGATTTCTAATGTGAATATAAATTTTATACGAGTTATAATAGAGTTAATAAAATTTTAAAGGTGAAATTTAAAGTAATTTCGACGATTTTGAAAATCGCTTGATTTAATCGACGTGTTAAAATAGCCTTCCGGGGTACAGTCTCGGAATTCAATGAAACCGGTTCCATTGGATCCGTAATAGTTAGTTATTATAGGATTTCAATTTTCCTAGCAATCGGAGTTGTCGTTTGACCCTGGCAGCTTAAAACGCATAGAAAATACTTTAATCGATTTAATTTAAAATTGATCGTTTATTTCCGTAACTCGCGGATATGATCGAATTAGCCTCCGAAACATGTTCCATTGTTTTCAGAACATTGGTAAAACCTTAGAAATGCCTGTCGGCATGCGTTATTTGGAGATTGTGTGAAAAAGTTGCTTTACAGTGAATTAAATAATTAAATAATCGGTTACACGTATATATATACGCGTTTATAAGCCAAACCCTAGCTATATTCTGGAGCCGCCGCTTATATTATTTCAATGGCCGAAAGTTTCTCGACATTCATCCCTAAAATTCTCTCAATCCATGCCTCTATACAAGAAACCCCCAACATGAAGATCGAAGAGTTCGGCGTCGGCTTCACATCCGTACGGTGGATCTCGGCTATCGTCGTCGTTTGGAGGAGCTAGCGACCCGGTTCTTTCGTGTTTGGTGGCGATTTACGGCAAGTAGGAGGGGCCAAGCTTTATGATACTTGGTGTGAAGAAAGGCGGCGCGTTGGGCTTCGCCGTGGGCTTAGATGATCGACGACTTGGTGATCGTCTAGGGTTCGACTGTCAATTTTTAAAATCGACAATGGGTTCTTTTGTTTTCCTGATCGCGTGAGGGAGAGGAGAAGGTGTGCGGCCTGTATAGTATTATAAAAAAAGAAATTTGTTTTTAAATTTATACTCAAACTTTAAAAATTCATATCTCGTGCGTTTGTTATCAGATTTCGACGAATTTAGCGACGCCGGAATCGCAGCGACGCGATCTACGCAGTGGAGCAATTCTGGAGTTATTCGGAGCAAGTAGAAATTTAGGTTGTTCGATTTAATTTAAATTTGAACGCTCGTCGAAAACCCAAAGGTGAGTTATTCTCACTCACATCTGGATACCAGTAATTTAAATAGCAAATATTTAAATGTTTGATTGGTTGATTAGCTGAATATGATAATTATTATCAAATTAAATAGATATTTATTTGTTGTGCTAATATCTGTGGATGCAGGGAACAAGTTGGAGGGATCCAACTGGATTCCTCACAAATAGAAAATTTTATTTATATTCTGTTATATATCTCATTGATATTATATGATAAATTGTTTTAGATCCTGTTATGCTTTACTCTATTTATATACTGCGTTAGATTAAATTGAGATTTTTATTGTGATTGTGCTATGATTGGGTGGATACCACCTGAGAATTTAAAATAAACAAATGAATTGGGTTTAAAAGAAATAAAAGAAAATTCTTAAGTAACGAATTTTAAAAGAGATTAAATTCAAGGAATGGGTTGAAAATTTTGAAGTGTTTGAAATTGTGATTTCAAAGGGAAATGTGAATTGTTTAAAATAATAGTGGGATTTATTTTTAAAGGATGGGAAGTGTGCTTTCTCCTGGAAACTTTAGTATGTTTTTAAGAAAAGTTTTCAAATAAAATCTGCATTTTAAATTTGTTTAGAATATTTAGAAGAAAATATATTATTTTAAATTGTTTTTAAGTGAAAGCAAATGTTTGATTTAGTAATTATGGTATTAATTATTTTGAAAAGGAAAAGTAGTATTAAGTTCACAAAAGCAAATAATAATATAAATATTTAATTTAATAACTTTATTTTAAAAGTTAAATTTGACTTTAAGTATTTAGGAAACCTCTATATATTTCCTTAAGTATTAATTTCAATTAAGTAATTTCTAGAAGCTTTATTTTAAATATTTTAAACACATGTTTGAAAATGATTTCCACGAAATAGCAATGTGTTTAAAAATAAAAGGAGCTATTTTTAAAGTATGGAAAGGATTTTACGGGATGAACGAAAAAATTGAATTGGGGTAAATCGTGTTAGATTGATAAAAAGAATTCTTTGGTTATCCTAAAATGAAAGTGTATTTCCTTGAAAGCCAAGTACGTTTTTAAAGTAGATTTTTGAAATGCTAGAGTTTGAAGTTGTAATAAAGAATGTTTTCAAGAAATTATTTAAGTTATAAGAATTTTAAAAGTAAGCATTTATCAAATCAGATATAGAAGTAATTATCTTAATGGTAAGTAGTATTATGTTTAAAAAAAATATTATTGACATTTATACTTTATGTAACGACCCAGAATTTTTATTAATTTAAAATTTGAATATTTAATTAATTTTAAATATTAATAAGTGAATTTATAAGTCGAATAAATTTTATTTCGAATAATTAGATTTAATTGGATAATTAAATCGATATTTTAATATGTTAAATTACAGAAATAATTGAAATTTGGGTTAAATATGATTTAAAATGATTTGTAAAATTTTATTTTATCATATTGAAGTTAGAATGATGTTATAGAACTTTTAAAATTGAATTAAGAGTTAATTTGTGAAAATTGAATATTTTAATATTTAATCGACTAGTGAAATTAGCCAATTTTTGAACAGTCTCAGAATTGGACGAAACTAGTTTCATCGGATCCGTAATGTGATATTATTGTATGGTTTCAAATTTTGTGTCAATTGGATTAACCGTTTTTCCGATGCAAGCTAAAACGCCTAGAAAATCGTTTAAATCGGTTTAATTCAAATCGAACGTTTATTGCCGTAACTCGCACAGATGACCGAATTAGCTTCCGAAACCTATTCCATTGTGTCCAGAACGCGGGGTAAACCCTAGAAATGCCGGTCACCGCGCGTATATTGGAATTCGAAAATTCCGGAATGAATAGTGTTTCGTCGGTTCTCTATAAAAGCACCGCTCTTCACAAATTTATTTGCAAACCCTAACTCAATAACCCTAGCCGCCAGTTTATATTCAAAGGCCAGAATTTAACGATCTTCCTCCTTTAAATTCGTCAAATCCGTTCATCAATTCAAGAAAAGTTCAACACGAAAGTTGTAGGGGACGACGAGGGCTTCACATCTATACGGAGATGATGGGTTTTGGAGCAACGTGGTCGCCAAATTTTGGCCGTGTATAGGTTGCGTATGCACACGTTTTTAGGGAGGAGGGGGAGGTCGAGCTCGCCACTATCAGGACCGAAGGTGGAGCTCATCGGGGGCTACATGTTGGCACTAGTTGATCGGCCTGGAGGTGTTTGTATTAGGTCGCGTGATTAGGGTTTAAATGTGGATGTTGGGTTCAGCACTTACTGGAGAGAACGCGCGTACGTGAAGATGAGGGAAGAAGGTGATGGACGGTGATGATTTAGGTGTGGGTTTAAAATTAAATTTTGTTGTAAATTTATAAGTATATAAAATCGTGTAAACTTTGAAAAATCATATTTTTTTCATACGAGGTCGAAAACGCGCGAAACCAGTTGCGTTGGAATCGTATGGACGAGCACTACGCTATGGAATTGGATTGGAGTCGTTTGGAGTTAGTGAGAATTTTGGGTAAAATTAAACGTCCCTGTAAGGACCCGGTTCTTCGACTTCCGAAAACCGACATCAATATGTTCACTGTATCAACTGTCGAGCAATCAAATGCCGGAAAACCGAACACTTAGGGTTTTAAGAAAAAAAGAAAGAAAAAGAAGAAGGTAGAAGAAGATATAAGAAGATAGGAAATAGAGAGAAAAGAAAATAGAACGGAACAGAAAAACAACAGAACAATAACAGAATCTCACAATCGCAGCGGAACAACATATAATAGATAAATGAATAATCTTTAAACAAAGAACAATATCAGTTATTACATTACATTACATTTCATTACATCAGAGTGTACAACAACAAACAACATCTTACAGCGGAAAAAAAATACTATATACTAGTATTACGCCATGCCATCCATCTTGCTTCTAGCAACTCATGAATTCCAGAATATCCTGATAAACCTGTCTCTTGACTGCCCGTGTGGAAATTGGTGGGCACCCAGAGTTTAGGAAGGAAAACAATAAACTCCGAGTCAGTCATGTGACTGGTGTGAGAACTCAAAACAGTTTATTTATCTTTAAAATCAAAATAGAGGAATATTTTTAAAGTCAATTCGCAATGCTTTTAAAAATGAGACTACCATAAGGCCTCCCGCACACACACACATGCAAACGCAGAATCAGAGGAGATTTCTCCTTATGATAGTCAAAGATGCTTGATACGCATTAAAAAGAAACATTTGATATTATTACTAGTGCATAGTGTAGGAAAAATTCATTTCGAAAGTAAAGATATAAATCTTAGCCAACATACGACAATTATCGTATGCCTACTATAGCTACCATGTTCAATAGCAGGTTACCGCCACATTCCATGGCAGGTTCTACAACTAAAACCGTACAAGTCTCGTATTGTTTCTTTGGATTTCCAACAAATGGTCAGGCCAAGGAACTTCCCATTGCCACATGAGAACGCCTCTGGAAGGACGTCCCCGAGAACCAAACCGGATCTCTGTCAACACAAGGCCGGGTTACCCCTAACTGGGTAACTACTGACACGAGTATGCCATCCCCCGGTCCTTTGGGACCTTTAACCGAGCGCTCGTCACCAACATCACACAATCATAAATAAAGTGTTTCAACATGAGTAAGTATCTGAGCTCCATACCATGATACCACCCTTTTCCAGAAGGAAATGCACATACCCTAAAGGGAGCTACCCCTCATAACCTTGCCGCATCTTTCCTGTTTTGACCATTTCGGGGTGTGAGGCTCGACAAAGTCTCGTCCACAAAGCCACGCTTTATACAAAAGCTGTGCTTTGGTTCAACAAATGATCATAGAAATGATCACAAAGATAAACGATCAGACAAATGATCCTATCACAAATGATCAACACAATGATCATTTCACAGCAACACTCAGCATGTCACATTACCAAATTGGGAATATATCACTGATAACCTTCAACTACATAACCTCTGAGCACGTACGTCTCAGAGAAGGGTGTTAAGCTAAAAGAATAAATTCTCCGCCACCAACATAAATATATTTGAAAGAAATCAGCTTTATAACTCAATTGTAATGTCAGACATACAATCCATACAAGTCTGTTCCGGGCTCGAACAGAACCGAAGGCACTTACAAAGAAGTCCTTGCAATCCGGATATTCACTAATCACGTCCGAACTTCCCATCACATATGGAATTTCTATACCGGGGCCATTCGGTGCAGAAACATTCGACGGTAATCCTTCCGTTTTCAAAAATATTCGGTCTTCAACACCGGTCATCAATGCTATCCATTACGTCGTATCACTATTCGGAATGGGTAATCCGAATAACGAGCGCAATAATTTAAAAATAAGCGTGGCATTCAAATTCAATAAATCACAACAAATACCTATTCAAAGGTAAATATTGATAGTCGGTTATTGAACTATCAATGGATATGCACAACATCACCAGATTCCAAATAATTTTTCAAATTATTTATTTCCCAAAATATCTTTACAAGATATATAATTTTCAATACTTCAAAAATAAATCAATATTTATTTTTAAACAAATTCCCCTTTCTTTATAAATTCCATAGTGAATTTATATTCCAAAATATTTATGAATATACGACTTCCGTTCGATTTCTAATATTCATTTTCGATTTATCTTTAAAAAGATAAATTCTCAAAACGTTTCATTTCACATTGGAAAAACATTTCCATACTTATTTATTAAGTAATTCACAAATCCTTTTATTTTCTACACTTGGAAAATATTCAATATACTTAAATCGAAATTAAGCATATATTTCATCTTTTTAAGGGAATTATTCTCTTTAACATATTTATTTGGGCCAAAACGAATGTTACGTAAAACATCGTTACGACAACCCAAAATCACTAGTATAGGGATTCGAAATTAAAATAGATATATAAATCCCAATACTATACAAAACATTTCCTTTCGGAAATCATTTACTATAACAACAGTGTTATAGTCCACCATTTCCTTCTATTTCTCGAAAACGTCTATTTCAACAATGAATGTTGAAATCTATGATTTCGAATCTTAACACATTTAAAAACATCGTTAGATCGTTTTAATTTTATTTAAAACATCACATCCAAAACATTTTCTCTAACATGTTATTCACTATTCAAAAACGTGAATATACTTGTTAACAAATTTCATCATTTCTATTCATTTTATTTTAAAAGGTTATTCACTGTCTAAAACGTGAATATAACTTCATAAATAAGTTATAACAATTTACTTATCAAAATAAGTCATTTGCGGATTTATAAAACAACGTTTATAAATTCCATTTCTATTTATTCTATAACAACTTCCTTTTATACATCTCCTTTATTAACCTATTCGATTTATAACTCAATTATAAACCAAAAGTCCATATTATAAGTTAAATGCTTAAAATTTATTTGTTTATAAAAAACGTTCTTTTAAACTTCCCAAATTTATAAATCTTATAACTTATAAGATTCATTTATTTACCCAAATCTATCTTTTTAATAACTTTACAAATTTTATAAACCTACTGTTTATAAAATTCCATTTATAACTTCACCGTTTATAATTCTATAGATTTCATTCATTTCTGAAATTCATTCACAATTCATTCTAACACTTATAAAAGCTCGTTTCATAATTCCAGCATTTTATTAATTTATAAATATCAATTTTATAATCTTTTAATATAAATCAATTTATATTATTCTTTTAAAACATCTTTAAACTCCTTTAAAATTTCATCATTTTGATTTATAAAATAATCAAATTTTATAAATCCTATATTTAAACTTTTAATAATAAATTCAGAAATCCCAATTTAAACCATTTTATAAAATCATTAATCCCATATTTTCAAAAATCAACTTTTAACTATTTTTCTCAAAAATCATAATTTTTCTAACATTAAAATTTTAATGTTATTTATTTATAATGGATCAATTCCAAAAATATTTTATAAACATATACTTTCAAAAATCACTTTAAAATCCTTTTAAAATTCCAAAATTTGGCCCAATGATGCTACATACCAAATAGTCAATCACGACAAACAACGATATCATATATCGATATGATAATCAACGAATATCAAAATATCCATAATCAAATAAATACTGTTGAGGAATCCAGTTGGATCCCTCCAACCTGTTTTCCTACATCCACAAACATTAGCACAATACCAATTCCGTTCCAGTACGAAATTATCGCGGTATATGGGATTTAGAATATTATCCGCTTAATAGGCGGCGCAATAGGGTCTCATCCGCTATACAATGCGGGAAATCAATCAACTGCAATATATACATATGCCAATATATATATTGCTATTATATATAATACCAATTTCACTGTTTATGAAATATTCGCGATACATGTTTTTAATAAATAACATCCGCTTACTAACGGCGCATAATGTCTATTTTAACAATCAATAGATAACAATCATCATTCAAACATGCATTCTAGAATTTTAAATCTAACTATTTAAAATTAAAATCGAAACCGATTCGATTGAGTGAGAAGTTCTCACCTTGATTTCAATTTCGTTTTAGCGATTTATTTCGAATAAAATTAAACGGACGTTTAATTTTAGCCAAAATTCTCACTAACTCCAAATGACTCCAATCCAATTGCATAGCGTAGTGCTCGTCCATACGATTCCAACGCAACTGGTTTCGCGCGTTTTCGACCTTGTATGAAAAGGATATGATTTTTCAAAGTTTACACGATTTTATATACTTATAAATTTACAACAAAATTTAATTTTAAACCCACACCTAAATCATCACCGTCCATCACCTTCTTCCCTCATCTTCACATATGCGCGTTCTCTCCAGTAAGTGCCGAGCCCAACATCCACATTTAAACCCTAATCACGCGACCTAATACAAACACCTCCAGGCCGATCAACTAGTGCCAACATGTAGCCCCTGATGAGCTCCACCTTCGGTCCTGACAGTGGCGAGCTCGGCCTCCCCCTCCTCCCTAAAAACGTGTGCGTACGCAACCTATACACGGCCAAAATTTGGCGACCATGTTGCTCCAAAACCCATCATCTCCGTATAGATGTGAAGCCCTCGTCGTCCAATACAACTTTCGTGTTGAACTTTTCTTGAATTGATGAACGGATTTGACGAATTTAAGGGAGGAAGGTCGTTAAATTCTGGACATTGAATATAAACTGGCGGCTAGGGTTATTGAGTTAGGGTTTGCAAATAAATTTGTGAAGAGTGGTGCTTTTATAAAGAACCGACGAAACACTATTCATTCCGGAATTTTCGAATTCCAATTTACGCGCGATGACCGGCATTTCTAGGGTTTACCCCGCGTTCCGGACACAATGGAACAGGTTTTAGAAGCTAATTCGGTCATCTGTGCGAGTTATGGCAATAAACGTTCGATTTGAATTAAACTGATTTAAACGATTTTCTAGGCGTTTTAGCTTGCACCGGACAAACGGTAAATCCAATTGACACGAAATTTGAAACCATACAATAATATCACATTACGGATCTGATGAAACTACTTTCGTCCAATTCTGAGACTGTTCAAAATTTGGCTAATTTCACTAGTCGATTAAATATTAAAATATTCAATTTTCACAAATTAACTCTTAATTCAATTTTAAAAGTTCTATAACATCATTCTAACTTCAATATGATAAAATAAAATTTTACAAATCATTTTCAATCATATTTAACCCAAATTTCAATTATTTCTGTAATTTAACATATTAAAATATCGATTTAATTATCCAATTAAATCTAATTATTCGAAATAAAATTTATTCGACTTATAAATTCACTTATTAATATTTAAAATTAATTAAATATTCAAATTTTAAATTAATAAAAATTTTGGGTCGTTACACTTTATAAATGGTTCTATTTTTAGGATAATCAATTAAAGTCTTATTTGAAACTTGTATAGAGTTTCATATCTTTATTTCAAATCTAGTATGACTTAACTTTATTTTAAAGATAATAGTTTATATTTTATTAAGCAGTTTTATTCGAGATATTTTTAAAGGCATATATAAATATATTAAATTAAGTATGTAAGAAGTTTTAAATATAAATGTTTTTGTGTATTTTCAAGAATAAAGTATTTAAATTATTTTACACCTTAAATATTGGTACTTGGATGTTTTTCAGAGGAAGTAAAGATTTGAAAATCCATTCCATGAGAAGAATTGGGTTTGAAAAGTATTTTCAACAGGATTTGAAATGGAAACATATCTTGCAAAGATAATCTTGAGGAAAATAAATAATGGGGCAATTATTTATTGTGTGATGGATGGTTGTGAATGTTAATTGATAGTTAAATCACCGACAATCAATATTGGACAAATGCGTTGATCGTTTCGAAGAGACCGGGATTGGGATAAATTTCTCGAAAACCACTTCGATTCGGTTTGTACGTTTTCGTGGGAAAAATGAGTTCGGAGTCGAAGACGTAGCATTGAAGTGCAAGGGCTAGTCGCTACTAATCCTGAGGATATTTCCAAAATGGATGTAGTATGAGTAGTGCCTTCGGTTCCGTTCGAACCCGAGACAGACTTGTATGGACGAATGCTTTCGGAACATCGTCAGGTGGGCGATGGGCATTCTAAGTGAAACGTTCTAAAAGGTAAAGCTTAGCCTCAAGCCTCATCAACCGGGAATGACTGAAAATCAGGGGTTATGCAGCAAGGCTTGGTGGGCAGCATCCATTTCCGGGTAAGGTCATCCCTGTCTAGATGTCCCTTTTTATTTCGGCTTAGTGGTGCGGTTGCTGATCCCAACCGTGGGGTGATCTTACTCGGGATTATCCAGTAAGGGATAGTTCGGGCCTTGTGTTGCAGGGGAGTTAGGGTGGCTCCTCGGTACACTGATCTAGACCAGGTACTGTGACAGGTGGTACCCCAATGCCTAGTCATTAGTTGGAAATCCATTCTCCCTACACGTTGTTTACGAGTTTTGTTTGTATTACCCACTCTGTGGCTAGTAGCTGGAATTTAATCATGTAACAATTTCGGCTATTTTATAAGTATTTGTATATAGACCCTATTATAGTATCAAAGGATTTTTATAAAAAGTGTTTTAGCTATCGTAAGGTAAAAACCCAACATGTTTATTCGTGACGTGGTCTTACGGGATTCTTTTGTTTTCGAAGGATTTTTGAAACTTTAATAATCAATTTGGGTGCATTATTATCAGCTAGTATTCCAGACTGACTCGGGTGTTATTTTATTATAATGCTCGGGTCAGACCGAGTATTATATGTTCAGGACAGGATGCTATGGAGCAGGAGAGGAGCTGGTGTCCGAGACTATTATCCGTACTTGTTTATATATCCGCTGCTGTTATTGTTGGAATTGTATGACTAGTAAATGTTGTTTGTTGAGATACTCCGATAATATATTGTATAAAACATATATAGTTTTCATGTTGTGTAAAGAGCTGATATATATATTATATTATATTCCGTTGCGACTGTGAGATTCTGATATTGTTTAGTTCCTTCTTTCTTTTCCTCAACAGTCTGTCTTTTTCTGCACTTGATCGTCGGCATATCATACTATGGAGTATTTTGTGTCGATTTTCGAGGGTCGAGAAGGGCGGGTCGTTACACTTGGTATCAGAGCTTAAGTTGGCGACAACCTAGGCTTTGGTGGGGAAATTACTCATTAAATAGAGTTGATAGTACTCTATAATGAGATGAGTGTAATAATAGATATGAGAGCGTACTTGTTAGTGAATATAAAAATTGTTTTTATACTGTGATGATTTATCGGTTGAGTGTTTATGAATTCTGGTCGGTACGGGAAGTACAACCGTATCGATAGGGGTTTCTAAACTCTTAAACAAGATAAACCGACATAGTATTGTTTTAAAGAGGGTAAATGAAATAATTTTACCCAAAATTATATTTTGATATAAAAGAAATAATTTTCTGAAATTATTATATATATTTGATTGTTTGGATATGGATATCTTAATCAAATAAGAATCTCAAATTTAATTTTAAAATTGAAATGGTTATAACCAAATAAAATTCTATGATTATAAATTATACAAAAGAAGAAATACTAAATTTGAATTAAACCAGAGTTTTAATCCAGGGGATTTTGGAAAGGATTACAAATGTATTGAAAACAAAAGTTTGGGAATTTAAACTCTTGGAAATGTTGGAAATGTTTTCCAAAGTGTTTGAAGGCAATGAAGTGTTATTTGGGGAGTATTTTTGAATGGAAATTGTTTTGAAATGAATTTGTGAAAGTGAGGAAGCACTAAACTCACTTCAGCCGCTGAAAAATAATCCTGATGATGATGGCCACATCATTAGAATTCATTTTCGAGTTTCTAAAGTGATGGATTGCTACCATGTCAGTGATTATGATAATTGTTGGACTTGTTTGAGATACAATTGAATTTAGAAATTTCAAATGGGGGAAATTTTTTTGGGTACAACCAAGTTGTTTTGGAAATCCGAAGATTTAATTGATATACCAAATGGGTATGTGTTGATTATTATTTCAAAATGGTTCTAGAATAAAACCGAGCAATTGAATTCTGGAAAATTCTATTTAAATAATGTGAAGGTTAAAATGGATCAACTAATGAACTTATTAAGTGAAGTTGATATTAATAAGAAGGAAATGAAAATTCTAATCATGGAATTAAAATTTAATTTGAGTGTATGGAAGTGAATAGAAAATTTGAATTTAACTTGGGAAAGGTTAAATAAATTAGATTTAGAATTAAATTGAAAGAAAATTTGTATCCTTAAGAATTCAGTGATATATATATATATATATATATATATATAAAATCTGGAATTGTGATTATAAGATGTAAATGGATTAAAATGAGCAATATAAGCTTTTAAATAAATGAGCTAATGAACTTAAGAATAGAAAATCAGGTTGTAAAACCAAGTAAAATGGAATTATAATCACAAATGGGAAGTAGTTGAATGGTATGGTGAATTCAAACTTAATCTCAAATGAAAGGTAAATTGAAATAAAGTGAAGAAAATATAAAATATAAAAGATGTGAATGAACTTAAGTTAGTAAATAAGTTTTGAACTTGTATATGGAGAACTAAAATTGGATTGAATTGGATTTAACTTCGATTAAATGAAATGGAGTTGAATTTGGATTGAATTAAAATTAAAATTCGGTTGTGTTACAAATAATTTTGAATAGAATTAATGTCTTATTTAAAATAGTAAAGGTAATAGCATAAACTCAAGTTGGCTAAATAAAATTTAGTTAAACTTGAATTAAATTTGGGAAAAGAATTGAATTGAAAGAAAATTTAATTAAGTTGAAAGGATATTGTATGAATAAAATTTTGACTCAATTAAATCCAAAGGAATTATTTGAGAATGAATTTAGCATAAGCTAAATTAAATAAAGAGAAGCTTGAAGATGAATTTAGTGTAAACTAAATTAAATGGAATTTGTATTGGCATGGATGAAATTTGGTGGTTTATTAAGAAAATTCTGAAAAGAAAAATAAAACCCAGTTCTAGTATGGGATTTAATTTTGGCAATAAAAAAAAGCTGAGAGTGTGAATGAATAATGGAATTAGATTATAATGGTGGTGGTTTGAATTGTAAATAAATTAAAATGAGTGAAATGATTTAAAGTGGTCTCATTGTTAACAAAATAAATTTAAATGGATTGAATAAGTAAACAAATTTAATTTAAAAAACTCAAATTAAAATAAAATAAAATAAATATAAGAAGAAATGGAAGTATTATGAAATCGAAAGAACTTAAGCAAATTGGAAAATAATTATGGTCGAGTTTTATAAGTGGTCTTGAATGAATTGTTTAGGTAATAAACATTGAAATGAAAATGAAAAGATTTTAATTAAATATTGTGATGAAATAAGAATGTATGAGTTGTAAATAATATAGAAGGGATGATATTAATTTAAACTTAAGTTGAATGATAAATTTGAAGTGAGAATAAGGATTTGATTTAAAGATTGCAAGGAAATAAGAATATTTGGGATTGTGAATAATTCCGGATGGAATAAATTTAATATAAATTTAAACAGGAATTAATTTTAAATGGTTATAAGCTTAAGTGATTGTTACTTGCTTGGATAACATTAAAATTTGCATAGAAATTGAACGTTTTGTTGTAAACAAAAATTCAATCGGCTTAAAGAAGCAAATGAAATTGGTTTTTGAATCAATTGGAATTGATTGAAATTTTATTAAGTGATTTTTGCATATGAATGAAAATGGATCATAAAAGAAATGCAAATGCTTCAAATTGAAAATAAGAATTTGATTATGAATCAATTTGGAATTGAATTGAAATAGATTGATGTTAGTGAAGCACATGTTAATCATATTGATGAGAATATGGGTTGAGAGTAGTAAACTTGAATTTAAATCATTCAAGTGAAATAAAAGTGAAGTTTGGATTTGTCGAGAAATTAAATGGTGATTGAAGTCTTTGAGTTGCTGATAAAATATGGTTAACATGTTAAATTCTGAAGTTTGCCTGGTTAAACTACGGAATTGATGTGTTTGGCTAATTTAAATGAGTAAAATGTTAATAAATTATCATCCTTATTGTGATTTTTTTTTAAGTAAGTACAGGTACGGGAGGCAGTAGATAGAGTTGGAGTACGTATATGCAGTATTATTTAGCTGCTTTCTTTTAAAATACTAATAAAAGGTATGCCTACGTAATAAAAATAGGAAATATGAACTGTTTTTTGTTTTTCCGACCGTGTGGGTCGATGTATATATATATTTATATCTATTGTGATATTGCAAAAGCTCCTCCGTAAAAGGGAGACTCTGTCAAAAATTTCCGGAAATTTTGGGAGTTAGAAAAATTTTGAAATTTTTTTTGAAACATTTCGTTAACGACAAACTGATTTCAAATTAAAATTAAATAAAAAGAATTTCAAAATAGGAATCAAAACTAGCAGTTTCGATTTGAAACTAAAGGATTTGGGTAGAATGAAATTGAGATTTTCACTAAGTGGGTTTTGCTATTGGGTTTGGAACATTCTTCTACCTTAGCAAATTTCGGGGACAAAATTTTTATAAAGGGGGAGGAATGTAATGACCCGGAATTTTAAGTCGCCAGATTTGAACATTTAGTTCATTTTAAATGTCGAATATGGACTATAATTTTAATTTTGAAATAAAAAGATTTTGGTTAAGTTAATGAAATTAGTTAAATTTCAAATACGGGTATTTAATTGAAATTTGAATAATAATAATTTAATATTGAAATTGGGATAATTGGTGATTCAGGGTGTAAATAGATTCTAAAATTTATTTTAAGTCTATTTGGATCTGAATTATAATATTGGACTGTTGGATGGAATTAAAAGTCGATAGTTGAATTTGGAATTTTATATTAATTTAATAATGAAATTTAATAATATAATAATGCAAATAATTAGATTTTGGTTCGAAATGGATCCGAATGATTTCTAATGTGAATATAAATTTTATACGAGTTATAATAGAGTTAAAAAAAATTTAAAGGTGAAATTTTAAGTGATTTCGACGATTTTGAAAATCGCTCGATTTAATCGACGTGTTAAAATAGCCTTCCGAGGCACAGTCTTGGAATTCGACGAAACCAGTTCCATTGGATCCATAATAGTTAGTTATTATCGGACTTCAATTTTCGTAGCAATCAGAGTTGTCGTTTGACCCTGGCAGCTTAAAACGTATAGAAAATACTTTAATCGATTTAATTCAAAATTGATCGTTTATTTGCGTAACTCGCGCATATGATCGAATTAGCCTCCGAAACATGTTCCATTGTGTTCGGAACGTAGCTAAAACCTTAGAAACACCTGTTGGCATGCGTCATTTGGAGATCGTGTGAAAAAGTTGCTTTAAAGTGAATTAAATAATGAAATGATTGGTTATACGTATATATATACGCGTTTATAAGCCAAACCCTAGCTATATTCTGGAGCCGCCGCTTATATTATTTCAATGGCCGAAAGTCGCTCGACATTCATTCCTCAAATTCTCTCAATCCATGCCTCTATATGAGAAACCCCCAACATGAAGATCAAAGAGCTCGGCGTCGGCTTCACATCCGTACGATGGATCTCGGCTATCGTCGTCGTTTGGAGGAGCTAGTGACCCGGTTCATTCGTTTTTGGTGGCAATTTACGGCGAGGAGGAGGGGCCAAGCTTCGTGATACTTGGTGTGAAGGAAGGCGGCGCGTTGGGCTTCGCCGTGGGCTTGGAAGATCGACGACTTGATGATCGTCTAGGGTTCGACTGTCGATTTTTAAAATCGACGATGGGTTCTTTTGTTTTCCTGATCGCGTGAGGGAGAGGAGAAGGTGTGCGGCCTGTATAGTATTACAAAAAAAATTGTTTTTAAATTTATACTCAAACTTTAAAAATTCATATCTCGTGCGTTTGTTATCAGATTTCGACGAGTTTGGCGATGCTGGAATCGCAGCGGCGCGATCTGCGCAGTGGAGCAATTCCGGAGTTATTCGGAGCAAGTAAAAATTTAGGTTATCGATTAATTTAAATTTGAACGCTCGTCAAAAATCCAAGGTGAGTTATTCTCACTCACATCTGGATACCAGTAATTTAAATAGCAAATATTTAAATGTTTGATTGGTTGATTAGCTGAATATGATAATTATTATCAAATTAAATAGATATTTATTTGTTGTGCTAATATCTGTGGATGCAGGGAACAAGTTGGAGGGATCCAACTGGATTCCTCACAAATAGAAAATTTTATTTATATTCTAATATATATCTCATTGATATTCTGTGATAATGTTTTAGATCATGTTATGCTATGCTCTATTTATATAATGTGTTAGATTAAATTGAAATTAAATTGTGATTGTTCTATGATTGGGTGGATACAACCTGGGAATTTAAAATAAATAATGAATTGGGTTTAAAGGAAATAAAAGAAAATTCTTAAGTAACGAATTTTAAAAGAGATTAAATTCAAGGAATGTGATGAAAAATTTGAAGTGTTTGAAATTATGATTTCAAAGGGAAATGTGAATTGTTTAAAATAATAGCGAGATTTATTTTTAAAGGATGGGAAGTGTGCTTTCTCCTGGAAACTTTAGTATGTTTTTAAGAAAAGTTTTCAAATAAAATCTACAGTTTAAATATGTTTAGAATATTTAGAAGAAAATATATTATTTTAAATTGTTTTTAAGTAAAAGAAAATATTTGATTTAGTAATTATGGTATTAATTATTTTTAAAAGGTAAAGTAGTATTAAGTTCACAAAAGAAAATTATAATAGAAATATTTAATTTAATAACTTTATTTTAAAAGTTAAATTTGACTTTAAGTATTTAGGAAACCTCTATATATTTCCTTAAGTATTAATTTCAATTAAATAATTTCTAGAAGCTTTATTTTAAATATTTTAAACACATGTTTGAAAATGATTTCCAGGAAATAGCAATGTGTTTAGAAATAAAAGGAGCTATTTTAAAAGTATGGAAAGGATTTTACGGGATGAACGAAAAAATTGAATTAGGGTAAATCGTGTTAGATTGATAAAATGAATTCTTTGGTTATCCTAAAATGAAAGTGTATTTCCCTGAAAGCCAAGTACGTTTTTAAAGTAGATTTTTCAAACGCCAGAGTTTGAAGTTGTAATAAAGAATGTTTTCAAGAAATTATTTAAGTTATAAGAATTTTAAAAGTAAGCATTTATCAGATCAGATATAGAAGTAATTATCTTAATGGTAAGTAGTATTATGTTTAAAAGAATATTATTAACATTTATACTTTATAAATGGTTCTATTTTAAAGATAATCAATTAAAGTTTTATTTGAAACTTGTATAGAGTTTCATAGCTTTATTTCAAGATCTAGTATGACTTAACTTTATTTTAAAGATAATAGTTTATATTTTGTTAAGAAGTTTTATTCGAGATATTTTTAAAGGCATATATATATTAAATTAAGTATGTAAGAAGTTTTAAATATAAATGTTTTTGTGTATTTTCAAGAATAAATTGTTTAAATTATTTTACACCTTAAATATTGGTACTTGGATGTTTTTCAGAGGAAGTAAAGATTTGAAAATCAATTCTATGAGAAGAATTGGGTTTGAAAAGTATTTTCAACAGGATTTGAAATGGAAACATATCTTGCAAAGATATTCTTAAGGAAAATAAACAATGGGGCAATTATTTATTTTGTGAGGGATGGTTGTGAATGTTAATTGATAGTTAAATCACCGACTATCAATATTGGAAAAATGCGTTGATCGTTTCGAAGAGACCGGGATCGGGATTAATTTCTCGAAATCCACTTCGATCCTGTTTGTACGTTTTCGTGGGAAAAACGAGTTCGGAGTCGAAGATGGAGCAGTGAAGTGCAAGGGCTAGTCGCTACTAATCCTGAGGATATTTCCAAAATGGATGTAGTAGGAGTTGTGCCTTCGGTTCCGTACGAACCTGGGACAGACTTGTATGGACGAATGCTTTTGGAACATCGTCAGGTGGGCAATGGGTATTCTAAGTGAAACGTTCTAAAAGGTAACGCTTAGCCTCAAGCCTCATCAACCGGGAATGACTGAAAATCAGGGGTTATGCAGCAAGGCTTGGTGGGCAGCACCTATTTCCGGGTAAGGTCATCCCTGTCTAGATGTCCCTTTTTATTTCGGCTTAGTGGTGCGGTTGCTGATCCCAACCGTGGGGTGATCTTACTCGGGATTATCCAGTAAGGGATAGTCCGGGCCTTGTGTGCAGGGGAGTTAGGGTGGCTCCTCGGTACACTGATCTAGACCAGGTACTGTGATAGGTGGTACCCCAGTGCCTAGTCATTAGTTGGAAATCCATTCTCCCTACGCGCCGTTTACGAGTTTTGTTTGTATTACCCACTCTATAGCTAGTAGCTGGAATTCAATCAAGTAACAATTTCGGCTATTTTATAAGTATTTGTATATAGACCTTCTTATAATATCAAAGGATTTTTATAAAAAGTGTTTTAGCTATTGTAAGGTAAAAACCCGACATGTTTATTCGTGGCGTGGTCTTACGAGATGCTTTTGTTTTCGAAGGATTTTTTAAACTTTAATAATCAATTTTGGTGCATTATTATCAGCTGGTATTCTAGACTGACTCGGGTGTTATTTTCTTATAATGCTCTAGTCAGACCGAGTATTATATGTTCAGGACAGGATGCTATGGAGCAGGAGAGGAGCTGGAGTCCGAGACGTATTATCCGTACTTGTTTATATATCTGCCACTGTTATTGTTGGAATTGTCTGACTGGTAAATGTTGTTTGTTGAGATACTCTGATAATATATTGTATAAAACAGATATAGTTTTCATTTTGTGTAAAGAGCTGATATTATATATTATATTTTATTCCGTTGCGACTGTGAGATTTTGATATTGTTTAGTTCCTTCTTTCTTCTACCTTCTTTCTTTTCCTCAACAATCTGTCTTTTTCGGCACTTGATTGTCGGCATATCATACTGTGGAATATTTTGTGTCGATTTTCGTGGGTCGAGAAGGGCGGGTCGTTACATCCAGAGAATTAATGAAGCTACCGGCAAAATCCTAGGGCAAACTACACTAGATCTTTAAGGAATTACCAACATCATTCTTGAGGGAAACAATTCAAGAACTACATGAGATATGGGCATCATGACTATTCAACCAATCACCCCTAAGCAGTAGATCAAAAGCGTCAAACCCCAAAACATAGAAATCACCAGTGAAACTATGATAGAGTTATATAAGCTTCACTTGCTTACAAATCCTACTAAGATTTGCAGGACCACCAATGGGATTCAAAACACATAAAGGCACAGAAGCAAATTCGGAAAAAGGCGATGCTCGAATTTATTACGAAGGTCCAAAGAAATGAAGCTATGGGAGGCTCCAGTATTGAATAAAACATGAACAGGAGATTTAAACAAAGTAAAAGAACCCTGAAGTATACCTTGAGAATCGCTAGGATCGGGACCGGGAGAAGGTGCAGGCTGTGGAGCTGGGAAGGATGCAGAAGTGACAGCGAAAATCCCTGATGCCTTGCCCTTCTTCTGAGTAGGGCAGTCTCTCTTGAAATGTCCCGGCTGAAGGCAAATGTGGCAAAGGTCTCGCCTAGCCAACT
This sequence comes from Allium cepa, assembly GCA_030765085.1. Lineage (NCBI taxonomy): Eukaryota > Viridiplantae > Streptophyta > Magnoliopsida > Asparagales > Amaryllidaceae > Allium > Allium cepa. The sequence goes on along the minus strand of CM060944.1, from coordinate 495,250,834 downwards.
GAGTGGGAGGTGGAATAGCAGCACCCAAAGTAGGACAGCTATAGCGTAGTGTCCCTTCTGGTGGCACTATGGCAAGTAATGGCAGAAAGGTCTACAGGCTGCCTCTGAGATGAAGAAGATGATCCTAAACCCGGAGCCCTATTCTTATTCTTCTGTCGATGCTGAAAATGGGGCTTCCTCTTCTTGGAATTACCAAAATACTAAGATGGGGTAGACTGGGCAGCTGGAGGATCCCTAGAGGTAAGATTCTCATATCTGATAGCCATGTCCATCAGAGCGACGAACGTACCATGCACGTGGGTAATGAGGCGATCGTAGTACTCGGGACGTGCGCCAGAAATAAATTTATCATTTTTCTTCAGAGGGGTGTCTATCAGATTAAGGCAATATTGTGATAGCTCATTAAATTTCCTTTCATATTCGGTAAAGGACATATCGCCCTGCTTCAAATCCATAAAGTCTCGATACAGCTAAGACTTCCCGCTTCGAGCATCCATTTTACGAAAAAAGCATCCCTAAGGCACGATAAGAGATATAAGACAAATTTAAAAAGGGAGGAAACAGAAACTAAATTTGGACAACCGAAGAAGATACCTAAATTTCTCCCAGGTGATGTCATCCTCAGCGGTGTGAGCTATAACTGACAGCCATCAATCCAAAGCGGCTCCTTTCATCTGCCAGGCTGCCAATTGCCGCTGTTGGGCATTAGTGATCTCGAGACCGGAGGAGATCCTCTCCAAGTCTCTCAACCACTATTGAGCTTCAATTATGTCTTCAGATCCTGTGAACTTTGTGCCACCAAGTTCGGTATATTCCTTGCAAAGCTTAGTAAATCTAACTAGGGCAGCGGGTGGAGGAGCTGCGGCAGCACCTCGTCCCCTACCTCTGGCATTTCCTCGATTCATCCTAAGAAATCAAGAATGAATTTAAGGACAGAGGAAAATATAGAGGCCAAGATATATTAGATAAGATAAAGTTTAACTAAACAGGCATTTAACAAAGGACCTAATCCATAAGGTGGAGACAGGAAAAGGAGTAGTTGGAAAAATTGATTTCAAAACAAGAAAGTTTTTATATCAAAATACTTCTTTGAAAATCCTTTAAAAATCATTTTATACTTTAAAAATACGCTCTCTCACAAAGAAAGGATTCTATGATTGACTTCACTCATTTTAGGGTATTTCTACCCTATCTCTAATGAGTTTTTGCTCCTCAGGCTATGGTTTGCCTAAAAACCAAAGCTCTGATACCAACTGTAACGACCCACTATTTTGTACCGTTCAAATTCGACAATAAATTAAAGCATGTCAAACTTGAATAGTTCAAAACAATAGATTGTAATAAAAATTGGAGCAAATGAAATCAAATCATAGAATCACAGACACAGAAATCAGAATACTCACAGCGGAATAAAAATAACTTAGTGGTTCATGAAGCCACTATCACGTAGTCTCATAATAAGTATAAATTACATAGTCTTAAAACCAAATAAAGTTTGAAACAACCATAGAAAATCTCAATATTCAATTGTCTCGATTACATAAGCTAAGATAAGAACTGAACAGAAATTAGACAGCAGCTTGATAAAGATGATCTCCAACAGTCCTAGCTCCAAGAAATGAAGTCCGAACTGATACTCAGGCTCACCCGAGCGTAAGAAATAAACACAAACACTCGAGTCAGGACATACATACTTACACAGTGCAAGCTAATTCAAGTGAACTGTAATATAAAAGCAAGTAACTTAAAGGATGCTTGAGACCGCCCATCCTCTAAGGATCCGTTAGACTATTTACTATGTAGTAATACTTCACTATTATAATAGTGTCTATTAGTAAAATAAACTTACTTTAAAATAGTGTTAAGGAGTGACCCAATATTCCCCTTAACACAAAATATATTCCTATAGTCTATACAGTACCGTAATCTCCCCCGTACTGGGCGTCATCAGAGGTCACTCCATAGGTATGGTACAAAACCAAAATCGTATAAGGCTGTGACGCCCTACCTCTATACCTACGCTAGCCAAGAACACTACGAAGTAATGCCGTCAACTAGCACAGAGTATAAGGCCGTTGAGGAGCGACCATCCGTGTAATTGCTTTGCACGAGCACCGATATGTCAGATAAAATATAACTTGCATTTCATCTCAAGAGGAAATCCGACATACCGACGCAAACTCAAAGCTACTACATAGTGGCTATAATGTCTTCGGAAACAAACATAGAAATAAACATAACACAAATCAGTCACAGATAATTCATATCACAAAAGCGGAAATAGACATGAATAAATATAACACATAAAAGTGTTCATCATAGTAGTGGTCTAAAAGATCCACAATGACACAAAAGAATAGCAACATGTGCTATACAAAAGAATAAGTACACAACTATGAGTCTATATCTCAAATGTATACAACAAAAAACTACTAATCTAAGTAGTTAACCAAAAGTCAGGATGATAATTCCAGAAGAGAAGTCAAGCAGAAGCACCTGTAATGTCTCGGTCTGACCCGAGTATTATTTATAAGAAAATAATAAACGGATCAGTCTAGCTATAAATATCAGATGAAATGATATAGAATAAGAGATATGACTAAACATATAATAATCACAATGCCAAGCTGTGATAAATAAGTAACTGAAAAATCAACAAGAGATTAATCAATATCACAAAAAATCTTCTCAAAGATCAAAAGGAATGTCATACTCCTAATTTCATTCACTAAGCCACAAATATTGACAACATATAAATGCCAATCATAAAATTGGTGAAACACAAATTCTAGAAATCATCAATTAGAAATCCAGAAATCACAAGAAAAGGATGGCCAATCCCAAACGTAATGCTATTCCATAAACCGGGCATCGACGCACCTAAATAGATATGCCCCATGCACAGTCAAACGTCGACGCACCTGGAAAGGTACGACCCATGCAAAGAAAAACATCGACGCACCTAAATAGATGTGCCCCATGTAATGTCTAGCATCGATGCACCTAAATAGATACACCCCATGCATAAATAAGCATCGACGCACTTAGAAAGATACGCCCCATGCATAAATCAACATCGACGTACCTAGAAAGATACGTCCCATGCATAAACGAACATCGATGCACCTAAAAAGACACACCCCATGCAAAGTCGAACATCGACGCACCTAGAAAGATATGTCTCATGCATAGATGAACATCGATGCACCTAGAAAGATACACCCCATGTCCCGACTTATTGAGCCGATTGCTCCACGAAGTAAACAAACATCGACGCACCTAAATAGATACGACCCATGTGTAAATAAACATCGACACACCTAGAAAGGTACGACCCATGCGAGAACTGAGACGAAGCTCTATAAAATGAAGTACAGTCCTCCACATAAGCAAAGAGACATCGCACATTGCTGGTCTAAACCATAAAATGATCATCATCGACCATCAAGAAGTGTCAATTACAGTAAGCTAGTAAATATATAAATTTAGCTTCATGTCCCATAACCACTTGCTTAACTTAAATATTTACGAACAAACTGTAGATCTCCACTAGAAAATTGTCACAAGAGTTTCAATCGAACAAGTCCAAGAATTAACCGACGAAGTAAACGCAAGCGTTTCATACCACTTGTTTTACTAAGTCGTTTAATTAGATTTCTCAGCCGAGTGAGGTAAAGGTTTGTATATACTAATAGATTGGAAAATGGTTCAAGAAAACGAGCTTTGTAATAAAATAGTGTTGAAATCATTTAAAGAAAGAGTTTTGATATTTACTACTAGTATAGAAAACCTTTATATTTTTAAAGTGACAAATCACAAAGAAGATTGTAGGAACAATCAATCACTAAAATTCACATTCGAAGACGTGAATGAAAATCCAAAGAAATCGATACTGAATCCATCAAAACGGATATTCCAAAAAATTCCCGAAGAAAAGAAGTCACCAAAGTTAATAACAAATGATAACAACAAATAGGGAAATAACACGAATCGATTAAATTTGGAAACCACGCAAACTAGGCGAAATAGGCAAAACAGCAACAGGTCGGTCGGCTGGCTACAGTGCTCGGTCGACCGGACCCTGTTCTGAAAAATCCTCGGGAAGCAGGTTGGTCGGCCGAACCCTGTAGTTGGTCGACCGGACCATAAACAGAGAAGTGCTTATGCACTTGGAAGCAGGTCGGTCGGCCGGCAGCAGGGCTCGGTCGACCGGACCTGTTGCTAGTCTCTTCCCAGCCCATCCAAATGAGGTCCAACCTCGACCAAATTGCATTCTCTCGAGCAACGGCGCTAAGGGTTTATGCCAATCGACTACCCGGCCCTATAAGCTCTTCGATGCATAACCAAAACACATTCAAACATCAAAGTTAGGGTTTTTAAAGATTTGAACCCAAAACACCAAAAATTGGAATATTCACCAAATCAATCCAAACCAAAAGCAAATGCACATGAATAAGTGTTAGGAATTCATACCTAGCAATCGAAGATAATTATATACTAAGATGTGAGATAAAAATCTCACATTTGAACCCAAATTAATGAAGAAGAAGCTTGAAAGCAAAGGAAGATCAACCACACTTCAATCCTAACTCAAGAAGCTTGATTCTAAGCTTTAAAGAGAAACATTTTCCAAATTAGGTTTAGGAATTTTCTGAAATCAAATAGAGAATGAGTTGGAGAAGATGAAGAGAAGGCTTACCAATGGGTCCTCTTTGATTTTGGAGCAAGAATTTGAGCTAGCAAGAGGAACTAGGGCTTGGAGTTTCTAATTCCCTTTTCTTTCCACCATTTTCAGTTGGAGCTTGAGTTTGAGGAGTGGGAATGAGTGAATGGAGAGGAGAGGGCTGAGCTAGAGTATAAGTGGGGTTAATGGGCTCAGCCCAAACCAAAGCCCTAAGTAAAAAAAGTAGCAAAAATTCAACTTACTCCAAACATATCGAAGCTTATACTCAAAAAGGTTGCAAATGGCACTTTGGACTCAATGGGAGGGGTCTCGAGTCCTGATTCGACTGTTTGCAAAAAGTAGCTTTTCGGACCATAATCCGACGAATGATAAAATATTTAAATATACAATCGATAAATATGTGGGTTGTTACAAAGGCTCGCTATGGCAGGCGACACGGCACAACTAGGCAATGCCAAGGTAGATATACCAATTACGCATCCGGACCGGTGGTAGCGCGTAGCTGCTACTACCGTCCACCTCGAACAACACTCCCAAAATCAAAGGTGAGCCTGTGTATCAGTCCTCGAACAATCTGCCCTTTTGAATGGTTTAAGTTCGACGTGTGTAGTTTATCGTCGATTTAAACCGTCCGAAAAAGCAAGTCTTTACAATAAGTATATTCACAAAAAACTGCACTTCCAATAATTAGAAAACATTTTTCCTTTTTCCCAAAATCATATTTAACCGGGCCAAAACAATTATCATTTGATACATTGTTACAATAAACCCAAACCACTTACTTTTTGGTGTAAGTAATGGATTGTATGGAAATAAGATCAAATAAACTTACCACCACTTTTCGATTTCAAACAGTACTATCTCTTGATTAATCATGAGAACGGACAAGTTAGAAAACCATCCTTGCCTCGACACACATACTTACTTCTCAAGGTAGAGACGAGTTTCCATACCTCGAAATTTAGTGTGAAAGAATACTTTCCATACCACCATAATTTATAAAGATCATTTATGAATATCAAATCTCCTTCCTTTTATAAAACTTCTTTAAAAAAAATTCTATTTACAGAACTCCTTTTATAATCTCCTTTAAAAAATCTATCCTCAGAAGTCGACACTAACACATACGCGGTATTCGCATGCCGAACATCTAAGTATCAGAAAGATAGATCGTTGGGGTGAGAGAAATAGAAAAGAATAAAATAAAATCTCACAACATGATGAGTGATCTATAATATATCAATGAATCTTTACCAAAAAGAAAAGCTTTATATACATATATCAATCAGAGTAACTAACATATCGTCGGCCTGGACAGTTATAACATTATGTCCTTACAATTGGTGATAAATACAAACAAGAACAAACAACGAAAAATAAAAGAAAACACAGAAGTATGTCTTGGAGGCATCTAGCTTGTCTTCTGCAGCTTCAAGTGTCCAACTAAATCCGAAAAAATATGCTTGGGCTGACCCATACATTATAAGAAAACTAACTCCTAGATCAGTCTGGTAAAACCAGCATGAGAAACACAATCAAATGAATCCTTAATACTTTATAAAACTTTTCAAAAAAAGGTATCTCGTAAGACTACACTGTACATAAACATAGATGAGCTTTTACCTTACGACAACCAAATAATGTTATAAAAAATCCAGTGATTTTATCATAATGTCTAGTTTAAATAAATATTTAGCCAAAATTGTTACATTAACTAAATTCCAACATAATATGTATACAATTAAATGCGTAAGGGCGTGTATTGGAGATTTTATTTCTACTAATGACAAGACTACTGAGGTACCATATGTCATAATACACCTCTAGAAATTATATCGAATGCCTTACATGGATACCCTGCCAACATAGAGTCGGCTTATCCCTTTAAAAATAACAAGCCGAATAACATCATTCCCGAGACAAAGGTCCAAAACAATGTGCACCAGCCATGGCCCCACATCTGCACACATACAAAATCCATAAATATCGATTCTAGATCGAGGAACGACTGCTCCTAATGGTAGAGAACCACATAGCACTGCTACATATCCCATGTTTTAGTCATTACCAGGTTGTGAGGATTGTGACGTCATGATTACCTTTTTCTTCTCTTAGCAATTCCCTCTTAGAATGCTAACGCAACATCCAGGCACCAAGCAATGCTAGAATTCATCCATATAAGTTGTTCGATATAAGAACAAACCGAAGGCACTACTTCTACTATATTCGTTTTGGAATCACCCTTAGGAGTATTAGCAAGCGGCCCTTGCACTTCAAAGAGCTCTGCCTTAGATTCCATCATCTTTGAGAAGTCCTCAATACGAAGCTTGAGTTGGTTTGAAGTGGTTTTCAGATAATTCATACTTATCTAATCTCGGTCTCTTCAAACCAATATTTGATTGTTTCCGTTAAACTCAACTCATGTTCTTTCATAAATAATCAGACAATATATGAGAGGGCGGATCATCTTCTAACCGTGTAATTGGACTGATTTCGTTATCATTTGTCCTAGGAGAATAAAACGAGATTCATACGCATAGTACAACATCATTGAAGATGACTTTTCCATATAGCTCCCTTATTTCTCCTAGATATTTTCAAAGTTATATTTTAGGCTAAGATTTGATAGTCGGTTATCTAATTATCAAATAAACAACAATCAACATGAATTTAATTTCATATGGAATCCACTAAGCCTCTATTCATCAACCTTCATTAATTAAATCACTTCAATTATTCACAAAAATATTCATATACTTATCTCACCGATATAAGTATATTCATAAACCCTTCTATTTACAAAACTTGGAAACCTTGCTATATACTTATACGATGTGTAAGCATATTCACAAAACATTAAGAAAGACATTCTACTTCAAAATCATATTAAATGGATCAAACAAATGTTATTCCAAAATATTATTTACTAAAAAACCTAGATCCATTATCCTTCGCTGTAATGATGGAAAAATTGTTTCCATACTCTCATAATTAAGAAGGTTTACTTATTTATTATTAATTTTGCGTTTATAAGTGATCCATTTCATATACGAAAATAAAATTCCGTATATTAACAAAATTATATAACCCAATCTTCTTTACACTTTATACTCCCTTTATAAACCTTTTAATTTAAAACAAAGCTTTCTTTATTAAATCCTTTTTATTTAATAAAATTCCTTGTTTGTAAAACAATTAATTATTTAAACACCATTAAATAAAACAAGTCATTATTTAAAAAAAATCTTTAATAAATGATTATAAATTTTAAACAACACTAAGAATATAATTAAAGAAATTTAAAAACAATATTAAGATAACTATAAAAATATTAATAATAAAATCAAATAACTTGAAACATTATTCACAAAGTAATAATAATTAACTTTAAACATTATAATCAAACAATAATTAAATATCTTTAAAACCATATTAAAATAAAATTGTCTTTAAACTGCAAAACATTATTCCTATAACAGTTAATTGGCTTTCAACCATTATTAATACAATAACTAATTAACATCCCAAACTCGAAAAGCGGCTTAGCGATGATGATGGTTCATAAGAAAATTACCATTCAATTTAACTTTCTAAGTTATATTGTCGGTATTTATATAAGCAAGCATATATGTAAATAAAATCAATAATTAACAACCAATGGTTAACACATCACTTGTTCAATATTAATTAATCCACATATTAATTAACGGCATATAATTAGATGTATAAATTTATATAATAGAAAAACGGGGATTTATTCTGCTCAATGGATGTCAAAATAATCTATTTAATCAATTATAGCAGAATAGTGATTATTCTGCTAAAAAGGTGTCTAAATAATCTATTCGGTTTAATTTAATAAATCGGTATTTTTTATTTGGCCAAACAGATATAACCAATAAAGTAAAATTTATTTAACCACATTATTACTTAAAATAACGTAATTAAATTCAATCTCTATTATTAGATCATAAATTGGTAGTTCATTTAAACTATCAATTGCTTAGACCATAGTGTTCTAAATGTCGTTACGAATCCAATGCAAAAATTCGTGGGTCAATCAATTTTAAAACAGATGAGATATTCCATTCCAAAGCTAATAACTTTTTATTATGAAACTATATATAAAAAAGGTATCTTACCAAACCCAAGCAAATCCACATGGGCCCAATGCCCAACCTTCCCATACCAAAACTATATAACCTTCTTCCTAAATCAACTCTCCATAACACTTTGCCTAAAAAAATCCAAATCGAACTCCCTTCCTCTTGTTCATAATGTGTACGGTGTACGTGCACAATCCATCAACACCGTTGTTCGACAATCACCAACCATCCACAAAATCTGCACCTCAAGCTCATTCGACTATACCCCATCGTCCGGCCTCTGGCCAACTCCACTGGATTGCAACCCTCCAACTGAAACAAGAATCGTCTCCGAGTAGTGCACTTCGAGCATGAACGTAGCCCCTCATCGCCACTACAACGATACCTAGCCATCGCCGTCGCCGCCACCATAGTAGCAACTGCCGCCCACTACAGCACATTTGAGCCTATCCTCTCCACATCCAATCTCCCGCATCCGTCATCCACGTCCAAAATGTCGAGCCCAAAATCATAGACAACGTAAACCCTAACTTGACCTCCACACGACACTACAAGCTACCGAACCACCTGCCAATTACACCCAAGCTCTACGACCATCTATGGTTGCTCCAGTCCACTCGCTCCGTGCCAAACCACCACATTGCCGGGATTTGATTTTTGATAAAAATCCATTATCTACTAATCACAAAACTATCCGACACCCTAAAATCCTGCGACTTGCTGTAAAAATCATGAATTTCCTAGAGGAACCCAACCATAAACTCCGTTTGTTGATAAGTGATGGTCGAAAAACTGTGGACATTCGACCACTCAATGTAATTTATCAATTTCTCTTAACTTAGTTGATGAAAAATCCTACGGCTATTTTTAAAAATAACTAAGGATCATAACGATCAACTTTGCAGTAGGCTGCATTAGCTAATTTTCTATGGTTCTGGAGATAACGGTTTTTAAAACTAGGATGGAGTGTTTATTCTAAAGGAAGAAGAGAACATCAACCAAAAGAAGATGGAACCTATACTTGTATATGTATCACTTCATGTATATTCATCATACAGTAAATAGAACGTAAATTTCAAAACAAATATCACTACAGTATGATCTAAACATATTTAAATCAACATTAGTATCATCAAGCTATTTAACAAAATATTCAACACTAAATATATTATAAAATTGTTTCTTTTTTTTTTTGATTGTCCGATTGGGTTAAATAAAAGATTTGGAGTACGTGATGCGTTATCTTTTTGGACCTTTGCCTAGACCCTGGAAGAAGAGCTAGATAGAATAGAGGTTGTGAAGCCCAATTAATATACTGCTTCGGTGCTAATACCGAAGAGTCTTTTAAATAGTTTGGAGTCGAATCATTTATCTAGTTGACCTATGAAAATGCCTAATTCATAGTTGCCCCGTGCCAATTCCTGTCTTCTTTGACCGTGGAAATCACTAGGAAAAGTTTCGAGATCTCAAAATAATACATTTATTTTCTAAAATTAAGTAAAGAAGAGTGTAGTGATTCTCACCAAAATGTAAGATTCAAGCTTTCTTTCTAGCAACCAAACTCCAAATCAGTTTCACAACTAGATCTCCAACCCTAAACTAAAAGATAAGATTATTTTTGATTTTAAGAATGGAAGAGAGAGAAGTAAAAATGAAGCTAGGAAATAAAAATGAAGATGAAAACAAATGAAAAGTTAAATAAAAACTTTACTTTATAATTGAGTGAAAATGTTAAAGAAGTAAATACCCTTAACCTCCATCTTTCAACATTGCCATCTTATCTTAAGTCAACAAAGGAGGAACCCCATGAATAAAATGGAGGATATTAGAGAGGGACTAGACACATGAAACAAAATGGTGGATTATAACGTGTTCTTAGTACTTTTGTTCACTTACACACTTAAGCCGTCTTTTCATATTTTCAAATATAATAAATTCTCATTATCACTTTTTTACTTATGTACTCATTTAAAAAATAAAAGTGTCTCCTTAATAATTTTATATGTTTTTAAAGTAAAACAAAGATATTACACCTTTTTACAACTAGTAGCTCGATAAAAGGTCGAAAATCCGAAAAATGGGTTTCAGTCACATTTTCTGTTTCTTATCTACTATTTTATTAACCAAAATGCAGAAATGAATTTTCTATTATCGTTTATAAATTAAAAGAGCATTATTTGATAGTTAAAATCAATAATTGAATATTTAAAATAAATTAAATATTCCCAAATCAAAATGATAAAATTCCGAGTCGTTGCATTCTTCCTTCTTTAAGAATTTCGACCGCTAAATTTCATCTCAAACAAACTAAGGAGGAATCTAGTTAACACAGAATTTAACCGCTTCACTTCCATAATTATTTAGGAAAACATTTACAATAATCACTGCTTAGGTTTCAAAATTTGTATAATACCCTATTATATCCTAAGGATATACACCACTATCTGGTTCAAGCCTCTTTATTTTGAATTTATTTCCTTTGATTAAACTCAAGATCCAACTACCCGGTTTCATGTCAAAATCCTTTTTGAAATGATACTATATATTTTAACTCATTATATATATATATATAGCCCAAGTAACCCTAGAATTATACTAAAGGACTAGGTACTACCAAATAGTATCATACATTCCCTTACCAAAAGAGGAATACTTAACAGAAGTGTTTACCATCCAGACACACCTCTTACCCATTTTTAGTTATTTTCAGGCCATGCAAACTAACTAACATTAAATTTCCCTTATATTTCAAAATCCCCCTTTTGAAACAGTACTTTACATATTTCCAAACAAATGTTTTTAACAAAATAGCTACGACCACTTGCTTTGGGTTCGTTCGGATTTGGACTCATTTTGATCATATAATGATAAAGAGAATAATTTACTAAGTGCACTACAACATTCGTTTAGGCAAGTATCCAATCGTCACTTAGAAGATTACTCGGATTACTATAAAACTAATTGGGACATTTTCCCCCAAACAATCCAAAGAAAGTAAATCTTACTTAAAATTCTTTTTCTGAAATATTTATATTTGTAAAAACTTCCAAGTAAACCATTACTTCTTTTATAAAAATCATTTTAAATAATAATATCCATATTTCCCTTTTGTAAATTAAATCATGCATTTGGGCTTTAAAGCAAATCTGCTATATCCAAACAATTCTATAGCAAATTGTTATGGTAGCATTTCCTTACTTAGAAACTCAAAAATGAACACTGATGATGCTGCATTCATCATCCGAATTATTTTCCAACGGTAAAAGTAAGTTTAGTCCCTTCTATCTCTTTTATCATCCTTTTAAAATATTTATATTCATAAATACTTTCAAATAATATTATTGCCCCTTTCCCTAGAACTTTGAAAACATTTTTTTCTAAAACATCAGGATTTCAGTCCTCAAATTCTTTACTAAAATCCTTTTTATTTACAAACCACATTATTATAATCATAAAATCAACTTCTTCTTTTATAAATCATTTCCCAAATATTTATCCTAAAATATTCCAATTTTCTCATAATAAACATTCTAATTAAAATCCAATTTTAATTCAACGTTAACATCAAACGCCTTATAGTCAAATTGTGAAACTTAATTCACAAGATGTTCGTTTCAATGTCCCACAACTTATATTTACCCAACACAGTTTTAAAAAGGAAAATTATCGATAAAACAAAAAATAATATTCAATGCCCAAAACTGGACAAGCATGACTAATCAAACCCTAAATGATAATAATTGAATATTATCATATCCTTACAAATAAGAATATCAAACATAACTTTATTAATTTTTGAAAATCGTTCATTCATACAAAATATATTCCTAGGTTAAATCATTTCATTTACCGATTTAAAATAATACTATGTAGGTTGGCCTTGTTCAAGTGTTTAGAAATTCCGATCAACAATGATAGCTACTCATATTTTATCCCGAATCCATAATCCACCCAACAGATCACTCAACACAATATTAAATATTTTTATAGCACTAACACATATTCGCTCTCATATATATATGCTCAAACTCATTTGAGGTTGTCATTTACACGATCCCTAATGAGTTTACCCCGCCAGTGTCAAGGTTCTAACTTAACCTTCAAATCTAATACTAAATGTAATGCTTTCTCTTTTTGGAGGTAACTACAATTGGTAGCCTCAAATCTGATTTTACGGAACAACCTCTCGACTCGTGAACCAACCCTTAAAGGGATAAGTTGGGGTAAGAGATAAAGCTTCATCACATCGTTCACAATGCGAGAACCCCCTATCATGCGTGAACACATCACCAACTAGATTTGGTAATCAGTTATTTATATATCAAATAGACAACAATAAACTTAGATTTAATTCTAGGTGGAATATACTAAGCCTAAATTAATTAATCTCCATTAATTAAATAACATCAACCATTCACAAAAATATTCATATACTAATCTCACCGGTATAAGTATATTCATAAGTTGTAACGGCCCGTAATTTTCGATAATTTAAAATAGTTAATTTAATATGTTCTTGTGATTTAAGGTTGGAAGAAATAAAATTTTGTGCTTTAATAATAAAAATGTAATTGGATTAAAACGTAATAGTATTAATTTAAAGTAATTTATAGCTGCTTTAAATGTAATCCCAATTAATTAAAATGATTAAAGAATTATAACTGGTATAGATTGTAAATAAATTAATTATAATAACATATATTGATTGATAATTGGATTAAAAGAGCAATTGATCATTTAAATGTTGCATTTATTAAATAATATGTAATAAATTGTAATTGAGTAAAACTAGTGTTGTGGCAGTAATTATAACACTTTTTGTGGATAATAAACTTATAAGATGTTACTAAATGTAGAAATGGTGACAATTGTTATTTGTTACCAATTTAATTAATCAATTGCAAATAAATGTAAATAAATGTTATATTAATGTGAGTTAATATAGTAACTGCAAATTGGGAATGTAATAAAATATACAGGAATGTCAATTACACTCATAAGACAATTAATTGATATAATAATAAAAATGAAACCAAGACAAATGTAATTGTGGGATTTTAAATTATAATTAATGTCAAAATCAACAATGGTTCAATATTATTGAAATACTGCAACTAATATGGTAAGAGATGATAATTGTAGAATATTTGTGCAATAATATATAAATAAATGTTAACTATGACTATAGAGTAAAAATTGATTGAAATAAAAGGATTGAAACCAAATTTGATCAATTTATTGGAATTAAATTATAATTAATTGGATTTAATTATAGTTGAAATTGAACGCTATAATTGGTGAAATATTTCACACTGAATTTGATATGTAAATTTGTTTTTAAATTTTTGTAAATGTCTATGCAATCAAAAATGATAAAAATAGTTAGTTAATTAATTTGAATATAAGGTGTGATAAATTTAATTTAATATTAATTTATTTAATTAACGTAAAAATAGCCATTTTGGCCACTGTCTCTGATTTCGATGAAACCAGTTTCATCGAATCCGTAACGGTGAATTATTATAAGGTTTTAAGTTTAGTAGCGGTCGTACTTGTCGTTTGATCGTATGGACTCGAAACGCGTAGAAATCAATTTTATTAAATTCAATTGAAATCAATTTGAAATAAGCCGATTTTAAGCTAACTTCTTCATACGATGGAATTAGGACTTGAACCTTATTCCATTGAGTTTAAAACTATCGAAAACATTTATTTTGATATATGGGATGACCCATTTTCGTTTCAGAAACGAAATGGGCTTTACGGGTCGTTTATCGTTCCAATCCAAATCGATCTAGCCCATTCATTCCTATTTCTGATCTGCCAATATATAGCCTGTTATAAACCTTAGAAATTTCTTATTCCATTATTCTGTACATACAATTCTATCTGCCTCTCTCTTTCCAATGGCAAACAAACCAAAACCAATTCCAAATTCCAAATTCAATTGTAAATGAAAATCAAATTGAAAATTCAAATTCCCCAAACCATATCAGATTATGTATCAATTCGAAGCTCTTGACGAGCGCAATATAGTTTTGCTATTCATTTGTGCAATCAAGTTATAGTTTGTTCAGAATCCATCAAATCGTTCTCGGCCGTTTATCAAGTCACGATCAACTTCGACCTATCGTTGAACTTATGGTATGGATGGGTGGAGATTGTTGAGGGGATAACATCCATGTGGTTCGTAGGCGACGTTGACGATCAGATTGCTTGGAAAAATTAGCTTAGGGTTCGAAAACCCTAGCTTTCAGGTGGTGGCACATGCCGATTCAGGCGACCGGATGGGGGCCATTGGATGCATCGCATCATGGGGAGGAGGACGGTGATGATCGGTGTCGCTTTGGGGGCCGGAGGCGCATGGATTTGGGTGGTCAATGGGAGGGTTCGGCCGTGTATGGGTCTGGTTATTCGGCTTCAAGCGTGAATAAGAGACGATGACGTGGCATTGTGGTATTGGTGTTCTTTTTATTTTTAATTTAAACTTTAATTTTCAAATGTTCTAATGTTAATAACTTTTACATACGAGGTCGAATTCACGCACGGTTTTCTCTGTTGTGATTGTATCAAAATTTTGGACATTTTGACAGGGGTTTAGAAAAATTCTGAGACTGTTTGAATTTTAGGCTTAAATTGGATTTTTATTCGATTTAAAATCAAAGGTGGGTGTTTTAACCCACTCACAAATTTCTAAACTATCATATGTTAGTTAAATTAAATTTACGATGTGATTTGAAATTTATTTAATTGACGTTTGGTATGTTTAAATTGTCATTCTAGTTAAATTTGACTTTTGTTGCATTTAATCATCATTTAATTTAATGTTGAATTTAAATTGTCGATCTAATATCTGTTATTGATGATCGGTTAACTATCAATGTTTATTGATTGATTTGGTTGATGATTGTGATGTATATTTCATTGTTGATATTGGATGATCGGATGTTGTATTTAATATTATTATAATATTGCAAGTTCCTTATGGGTTGAAATGATACATACCCGAACGATCTATAGATTAGAGAAAATTGTTATGGGTTGAAATGATAGACTCGAGTGATTTTACAGATTTTTATTTAATTTGGGATTGCGGTTTGAAATGATATATAACAGTAAAAATTTAAATTGTGGATTGAAATGATAAATATCCGTATCACTTGACCCTAGGGTAGAAAATTATATACGGACACCGGATTGGTTAAATTAAATGATTTTAAATTCTTTAAATTTTGAATTCAGTTAACTGACAATTTGAAATAGAAATTGATTTACATAAACTGAATTATTTTTGATAATCCAAACATTAATGCTGGAATTGGAATTGATTTAGCGAATTGTTCAAAGAAATCAATTTAGAATTTCAAATTGAAGTGGCAACGCTAAATGAATTTATCGGAATTGAGTTATTGAAATGTTTGGATATAACTTCGAAATCTATTTTAAACTAATTTAAACTATTTTAACTAAATTAACTATTTTAATTAAATTAACTATCTTAATCAATATTAAAACTATTTTAATTTATATTAATCTATTATAACCTATTTAATCCAATTTAATTTATTTTACCAATTTTAAACTAATTACATTTATTTAATCTATTTTAAATCTATTTAATATAATTTAAATCTATTTAATCTATCTTAAATTTATTTAAATCTATTTAAAACCTACTTAATATAACTTGAATCTATTTAACCTATATTTAACATATTTAAATCATTTTAAATCTAATTTAAGCTATATTTAATCTATGTAAATCATTTTAAAATCTAATTAAATTAAATTTAGATCTATTTAAACTATATTACTATTTTAATCTATTTTTAAATTATTTTCAAACTATTTAAAACTATGACTATCTAAACCATTTTTTAAAATTTCAGACTGTGTAAAGTTGAAGTATTTATGTTTAAATTCTTGATGATGATATAATCTAAGTTGGAATTTGAAATTGATACCTTTTGTGAAATGACATATCTGAGTTAATAAGATGATTTGAAATAAAGAATTAATTAACATAACTTATCGATAATTTCAAAGTGAATGTGAAATCCAAAAGTGAATAAGATTTCGAAAGAGATATAATTTGAAATTGAATATGATATTTTGATATAAATTGTGAATTGACCTTTTGAAATATAAAAGAACCATCTAGTGTGAAATAAGCGTTTGGTTGTTAAAGAGACTGAGATTGGACATTGTCATACTCTCTGCCAATACCGAAAACCACTTTAACAACTGTATACGTGGTGAAGATTCCAGAAATGAAGTAGGATGGTTTGGCGAACGATTTTGTATGAGGTATTTACGTGACCCTGACTTCTGTGAGTCAGCTTAGATGTGACTAAAACGGGAGCTATACCTGGGCCAAGTGAGGTCATTCTTCCGATCGGACATGCTTCTTCGATACCATATTATGACTTTGTGATGATTTGGTGGTCACCCCTTGATTTTGATTATGGGAGTGAGTCTGAGGTGGGCGGTAGTAGCTGCTATGCGTTACTACCAGCCCAGTTTGCAATTGGTAAATCTACCCTAGCATTGCCTTGAGTGCCGTGTTCACATGCCCTAGAGCATCTTCTACGAGTTTGTTTTGTGACGTACCTATGGGGTGTCCTCTGGGTAAACCACCAGTTTGGTGGAGCCTACGACATTGTATAGACTACATGAATATATAAATGCGTTAAGGGGGATATGGATAACTCCTTAATGCTATTTTAATACTTTATTATATACACTATTATAATAGCGTATTATACTACGTAGTAGATAGTTTAGCGGATCCTTAGGAGATGAAAATCCTGAACATCTCTTAAGATATTGCACTCACTCCGACGCCGCTACACTCATATTTATTTACTGTTGAGTTAACTTACATAAGATCTTTTAGTTTTGACTCAAATGTTTTGCATTTTCAATTCGCTTGGGTCAGTCTGAGCTTTTCAGTTTATCGAAGACTGGTTTTCGGAGGACGAAGACGAAGATATAGTACTACTATTATTTGTTTTATTTATTTCGCTGCAATCATGTTGTTCCGCTGCATTTAATTAATTATTTATTTATTCCTGTTTTATGTAACTTCGATTTTATGTTGTAAAAGAATAATCAAATGTATTTATACAATAACTTCATGAACTATTATGTGATTATTATATTTTGTCATTTTGCTGCGAGATTCTGTATTTGTTTTATTGCTTTCTCTTTTTCTTATTTACCCCATAACAAACTAACCTTTTGAATGGTTTGAGTCTGACATACGTGTCTGCTTAAAACGTCCAAAAAGGCAGGTCGTTACATAAACCCATCTATTTACAAGACTTGGAAACCTTGCAATATACTTATATGATGTGTAGATATATTCAAAAAACATTATAAAATATTTTTTATTTCAAAATCTTATTAAATGGATCAAAAAAATGTTATTTTAAAATATTATTTACTAAAAACCTAATTTCTTTATACTTCAGTACTAAGGTAGAAATAGAGTTTCCATACCCCCATAATTAAGAAGGATCACTTATTAACTGATTAAACTTTCTTTTTATAAGCGATCCATTTCATATATGAAAATAAAATTCTGTATACTAAAAAAATGATATAAACCATTTTTTTACTTTATACACCTTTTATGAATCTTTTTATTTAAAATATATCTTCCTTTAATAAATCCTTTTTATAAAACAATTAACCATTTAAACATCTTTAAATAAAACAAGTTATTATCTAAAAACATCTTTAATAAAGAATTATAAATTTTAAACAATACTAAGAATATAGTTAAATAACTTTTAAAACGATATTAAGATAACTTTATATAATAAAATCAAATAACTTCAAACATTATTAACAAAGTAATAATAATTAATTTTAAACATTATTATATAAAATAATAATCAAAAATATCTTTAAAAACCATATTAAAACTAAAATACTCCACTCTCCTTTAATCACTCAATCCTTAAGCATTACTCATCTAATGAGAAATCCAACCAAGTTCGAATCCTACTAACCACGTTGTCTAATGTATTTCAACATCATTCAACCTTCTTTGATATTCTCTATCTAAAACAAGATGTAATAAGGAACTCTATTATCCTCATTTTATCTTATACTATATAACTTATTAGTGGATCTATCTTAAAATCTTTCCAATTTTCTCATAATTTTAGAATTAAAATACTCAACTTTCCTTGATGCACTCAATTCTTAAACATCGTTCATTTGATGAGAAGTCCACCCAAGTCGTACAAACCTTTTGTAATTATTTTAATAAGTAAGCATATCCATTTGGTATCTTATTGGTTCTATTTTTGAAAATTAAAACCTTTTAGTGGATCTCTCTTAACATTTTTCTAATTTTCTTATGATTTTATAATTAAAGTACTTCACTCTCCTTGAATCACTCAATCCTTAAGTATTATTCATTTGATGAGAAATCCAACCAAGTTCGAATCCCATTAACCACGTTTCTCTAATATATTTCAAAATCATTCAACCTTCTTTGATATTCTCTATCTAAGACAAGATGCAGTTTGGAACTCTATTATCCTCATTTTATCTTATACTATATATCTTATTAGTGGATCCATCTCAACGTCTTTCCAATTTTCTCATAATTTTAAAATTAAATTACTCAACTTTCTTTGATGCGCTCAATTCTCAAACATCGTTCATTTGATAAGAACTCTACACAAGTCCTTCAAACATTTGGCAATTATTTTAAATAAGTAAGCATATCCATTTTGGTATCTTATTGGTTCTATTTTTCAAAATTAAAACTTTTTGAGTAAATAATAAACATCAATAAACATGTGTAGTAAAAGTATTGAGAGTGAGAAAATAAACTAATAAACCATCGATAACATATATGATAATAAATATGAATAAAATATACTATTCAACAAACCTTCGTATTTATTCAATTTAAGAGCAACATTTTCATTTAATGCCCTTTTTCCAAAGTACCATTATGCATTATCAGAATTTTTCTTAATTTTTTTTTGGTGTATTGCGATTTTTTAGAATTTATGTAATATACTACTAATTAGCACCTGAAAAAAAGTTAGCTCCAATGGAAAATCTATAACTTCTTGGTGATAATATTTACGGTGGTTTTTTTATATTAATAGCTAATGTTGTTCATGTTGTATTTATTTTTACCAACCAATGAAACCAAAGTCGACTTCTACTAAATAATAGTTTTTAATGTACTTATATTTCTTAACCTTTAAGAAATCGGTTCATATTTACTGAATAATAAACATGGAAACAATATAGTTACAATTGCATGTCATATCTTATACTTTGTATCCTTTTAGTGGAGCACTTTCGACATTTTTTCAATTTTCTCATGATTTAAAGTAAAAATATTTTACTCTTCTTGATTCGCTAAGTTATTAAGCATCATTCATTTGATGGGTACTCTAACTAAGCTTTAATGTCACTAACCATATTTTTCCTAATACATCTGAAATCATTCAACCCTCTTTGATTCCATTTATCTAAACAAGATGCAGTGTGGAACTCCATTATCCTCATTTTTTCTAATAAATTTTAGAATAATGATGTTCAATAATATACTTTTACTTTGTTTCCTTTAGGCCTCTTCCTACATTATAAATTTTACCAAAACCAAATCCTATGGCCCTTTATAGTTATTTCAAATAAGCAAGCGTGATTTATTTCGATATATTATTGATTTCATTTTTAAAAAATAAAACTCCATTTGTAAAAAAATGAATATCCTTAAACATTTATAGTAAAACTGTTAAGAGTAAAAAATTAAACTAATAAATCATTTATAACATAAATAACAAAAAATATAAATAAAATATACTTATAAGAATACCTTCATATTTATGGTTTAAGAGCTGTAATTTTCATTTTAATGAATTTATACATTATCAGATAGTTACTCAATTTTTTTGTTGAATATGTGATTATCTAGAATTTATTTATATACTCAGCGTTAGTACTTAAAAAACCTTAGCTTTAGTGCTAAATTCATAATTTATTGGTAATAATATTTATGGTACTTTGCGTTCTTTTCGGATGTTAATAATTATTACTGTTTATATTACATTTATTTTTACCAACTTATGAAAATGGAATTTGACTTCACCAAATAATGGTTCTCAATTTATTTATTTCTTAACCTTTAAAAAATTGGGTCCTGTTTGCTGAACAACAAATATGAAACCAGGATAGATTGCTATAGCACGCCATACTTACAAAAACTATGTGTTTAAAATTCCATGATGGAAAACGATTAGCTTATATTTAAAAGGTCTTATCAGTAGTTAAATTTACCTAAATTTGAATAAACAAAGTGCGTCCACCATATTCTTTGCATGATAGAACACCGATAACTATGTCCGCATTTGGATCCTCTATGAAACTTGATTGAATTAATAAAAGTCCTTGATATAATAATATTTACTCTCTATATTTATTTAGAAATTCCATAATTTCATTGAGTGAAAATTTACCATAGGTCATGTAAATTTTATATTGTAATGCTTATATTTGTATATGTTAGGTTTACTTTTATCGATTGTTGCTAAAAACGAAGATTTACTTTTGATATGCCAGGCAAAAAATGAGATCAAACTATCAAACATTTACAATTATGAAATTAACATTTACTATTATTTATTTTAGTTTCGAATATTATTACTTATTGTTGTCTGTAAGTTTCAAATATTTATGGTATTGAAATTATTATAATTTAAGTTTCAAAAACATTAGGTATTATATGTTTTTAAAAATTATTTTTTCTTTTCCTAACAATTATATCAATGTCGTATGCGTAGCACGGGTTTACGCGATTATGAGGTAATTTACATTATTGGGATTTAACCTTACATCTCACCTTATTTTTACTCTGGTAATGAAAGATAAGATAGAAAAAGTGATAGAAATCAGTGCCTACTTGGTTGAATACAAGCTGATTAACGGACCAGTTTCAAAAATGAAAGTTATATTCGACGTGTTAATGTTCATTGAAATAGGCAAGATGTCATCGTATAGTCTTGTTATGTTTGCGCAAAAAATGGGCAAACACCTCAAAGTCGTACGATTTAGTTGATTATATGTTGTTCTTAGCGATTTGGGTGATTTATGCAAATATATAAAAAGCAGGGACTAAACTGCAAAAGACACACAGATTTATAGTGGTTCGGCCAGAACGTGCCTACGTCCACTTTATATGTTATTCTCCTTTTCTCTTCAGATTACAAGTACAAAGCTTTGATTACAAGTAACTGAAAGTTGTTTGAAAGTTCCTTCCGTGCTTGAGCTCTCAAACTTGTCTGCCATTGTTGTACCCCTGCCCCTCTTTTTATAGAGTGAGGCTGGGGGTAGGGGTTCTGGATGTATATAGCTGCTGGTGGACCTGGGCTGATGCAACCTAGCCTGGCACATCTGGTTCGGCGGATCTTGGTTCGGTCGTAGCTGGGATGGTTGGACCGGTGGTAGGTTGGTCCGGTGATGGAGGAGAGGGGATCTGGTTCGGTGTGGGTTGGTTCGGTGATTGTTGAAGGTGAGGCTTGGTTCGGTAGGAGGTGGCCTGGATCGGTAGTTGTTGGAGGTGAGGCTTGGTTCGGCAGTGGAGTTGGGAATGCCGAATGGACTTCGGCATTGGGAATGTCGGATGAATCTCGGCATTGGGAATGCCGGATGAGCCATGGTATTTCGAATGCCGAATGAGATATCGTTTCATACTGCCGAATGGGCTTGAGTGTTGGAGTGCCGAATGGACTCTCGCATTGTTTCACCGAATGAACTTTTATACTTGAATCATGAGTGAAATCCCAGACTTATATACGCTTGCTTGCTTCTTCCTGGTGCGGTCGTGGTGGAAATGCACACAACATTGATATTCCAGTTTTGACCAAAAATGGGATAACACTTTGCCCCCCAAAACATGCCTTGCGGTAGGAAGGCGTGTTTTGTAATGCCATGAGCTGGAGGTTCATATCCTGTCGATGTCCTTGCGGTAGGAAGGCGTGTTTTGTAATGCTATGAGCTGGATGTTCATATCCTGTTGACAACCTGTAAAGAGCCTGATATTTTATATGGCCCCAAATGACGACCGTTCGGGATCGAGCTATTTGGGATGAAGCGCGGCCGTTCATGGTCAAGCGCCTAACTTCAAATGACGACCGTTCGCGATCGAGTCATTTGAGGTGAAGTGCGACCGTTCGCGGTCAAGCGTCTAAATCCATGCGACGATCGTTCGAGATCGAGTCATTTGCGGTGGAATGTGATCGTTCACGGTCAAGCGCTTTACTTCAAATGACGACCGTTCGGGATCGAGCCATTCGAGGTAAAGTGCGACCGAGCCCGGTCAGTGGGCGGATCTCAAATGGCGACCGTTCGCGATCAAGCCACTTGGGGTGAATTGTGACCATTCACGGCCGGTGCCGTTCGCGGCAAAAGATGGAATGGGACAGTTCGCGGTCAAGCACCTTACTTCGAATGACGATCGTTCGAGATCGAGCCATTCGTGGTAAGGTGCGACTGCTGGCGGTCAGGGGGTGGACCTCAAATGGCGACCTTTCGCGATCGAGCCATTTGTGACGAGATGAGTTGTGCCGTTCGAGGCGAGTTTGTGACTGTTCGAAGTCGGGTGCCGTTCGAGGCGAATTGTGACCGTTCGCATCGGGTGCCGTTCGAGGCGAATTGTGACTGTTCGAAGTCGGGTGCCGTTCGAGGCGAATTGTGACCGTTCGCGATCGGGTGCCGTTCGAGGCGAATTGTGACTGTTCGAAGTTGGGTGCCATTCGAGGCGAATTGTGACCGTTCGAGGTCGGGTGCCGTTCGAGGCGAGTTGTGACCGTTCGCGATCGGGTGCCGTTCGAGGCGAATTAGTGTGCCCGGGGGGGACTTAATAATATCAGTGCCGGAGTTATTGTTTGGGGGAGTTTCCGAATCAAAGACTTCGGCAGTTTGCTGCCATGCAAGAGGTGCTCGTGGACCGTTCGCGATCCAAAGGGCATACAAGTAATTTTTCCATAGAATTGTAAATGTTAAAGCAATAATCATATGAACCTTACGGAAGAAATGTCCAAACAGGAAGAATTTAAATGTTCAAATCAAAATCAAAGCAAAAAACAGAACGAAGATGTCAAAGCGTAAACTCTTACTATAACGCGGTTGGTAGTCATTCAGAGCATGCATATGGATCGTGCGCGATCGCTCACATGTGTAAATGATTTAACCGTGTTAGCGAGAGGTTTACAAATTGTTCATCCTTATCTTAATCAAGCAATCAATGGATAATCAAACGGTGCCCCGATTCAGGGTCACCTCTAGCCGATGTAGACGGTGGTCGCTCTGGCTCCACTGCTGGAGTTCGCCTCCTCACGTACTGAAGGAGCATACCGTTCCTGATATGCCCTTCCACCTCGTCCTTCAAATGCCTACAATCATTAGTGTTATGACTGTTTAATTCATGGAATACACAAAACTTATCTGATTTTCTTTCGTCAGAGGTTGGATCCCTTCGCATTGGTCTACGATACGGAACCTGCCCCTTGGTATCTTGATAAATTCGTTCCAGACTCTCATTCAGCTCAGTGTGAGTGATGAATCGTGGCTCCCTCCTTTGCCGCTTTGACCTGTCATCATTATCCTCAGCCTTTCTCTTTCCTTTGCTAGTCTCCGCACCCTTTCCAGGTGGATTTCCGCTCTTGATTGCGTAAACGTCATCTTCTTCCTCTCTTTCTGCACTAGCATCTTCCAAACGCAGAAACTTTTCAGCCTCATGATAGAACTCTCCCAGATTCATAGGCGGGTCCTTGGTTAATGAATTTTTGAACTCTGTACTATCAGCTATTCCAGATACAGCCGCCATCATGACCATAGATGGATCTGGTCGATCCACAGATGCTGCCGCCGCATTAAATCGCATTAGAAAGCTCCTCAAAGTTTCTCCAGATTTCTGCTTCAAGGTTGCCAAAGTCATCACATTCTTGGGTCTCGCAATATGAATCCTGAATTGCCTCATGAATCTCTCAGTTAAATCTGCCCACGTTCCTATGGAGCCGCTCTCCAGTTGCCTAAACCATAACGCTGCAATGTCCGTCAAATACAGTGGAAAGCACCGGGCCATGATCTCCTGTGATGCCCCCAGCACTTCCATGTGCCTCATATACTTAGTAAGATGGACCGTAGGGTCTGTCCTCCCATCGTACATCTCTACTGATGGTAGCTTGAATTCTGGTGGGTTCCTAGCCATCCTAATCGTAGAACAAAAAGGACTCCTGTTTACATCTTCCAAGTCTCTGTTTACTAAACCGCCTCTCATAGCTCTTCTAACCATCTCTGCTAATCTGTCATTGTCTCCAAGCTGTAGTCCTCGTTCACTGCCTTCGACCTGCCCCCCGAGTCCGCGGGAGTTTTCATGTGTATGCCTCCCTGGCTGAACGTTCATTCCTCTATTGCTACCAGGTGGCTCGGATGCCCCCATCTCTCTTCCCGGGGTCGGATCAACATGCTCTGCGTGAGTGCCCCCTAGCTCTGGTGCTACGCCAGATGGTCCTGCTCCGTTCTGAACTCCAGTTGCTCCTTGGTTTTGTGCTCCAAGTTGCCCAATTTGCTGAAGCAAGTTCTGGATCATCTCTTCTTGTCTTCTCATCATAGCCTCCATCTCATCCCTGGTGATGAAGGCTGAAGCTTGGTTTGCTCCTGAGGAAGCCTCTTGACTCCCTTCTTGTTGACTCTGCTCTGGCCTTGGCCTTCTGCTTGATTGTCTCGCCATGACTCTTCCAATCCGAATCTCTAACTCTCAAGTTCAACTTCCAAGCGGTAGGTCCCTGAGTTCAATTCTCAGTGAAAGCACCAAAATGTTTGCGCAAAAAATGGGCAGACACCTCAAAATCGTACGATTTAGTTGATTATATGTTGTTCTTAGCGATTTGGGTGATTTATGCAAATATATAAAAAGCAGGGACTAAACTGTAAAAGACACACAGATTTATAGTGGTTCGGCCAGAACGTGCCTACGTCCACTTTATATGTTATTCTCCTTTTCTCTTCAGATTACAAGTACAAAACTTTGATTACAAGTAACTGAAAGTTGTTAGAAAGTTCCTTCCGTGCTTGAGCTCTCAAACTTGTCTGCCATTGTTGTACCCCTGCCCCTCTATTTATAGAGTGAGGCTGGGGGTAGGGGTTCTGGATGTATATAGCTGCTGGTGGACCTGGGCTGATGCAACCTAGCCTGGCACATCTGGTTCGGCGGATCTTGGTTCGGTCGTAGCTGGGATGGTTGGACCGGTGGTAGGTTGGTCCGGTGATGGAGGAGAGGGGATCTGGTTCGGTGTGGGTTGGTTCGGTGATTGTTGAAGGTGAGGCTTGGTTCGGTAGGAGGTGGCCTGGATCGGTAGTTGTTGGAGGTGAGGCTTGGTTCGGCAGTGGAGTTGGGAATGCCGAATGGACTTCGGCATTGGGAATGCCGGATGAATCTCGGCATTGGGAATGCCGGATGAGCCATGGTATTTCGAATGCCGAATGAGATCTCGTTTCATACTGCCGAATGGGCTTGAGTGTTGGAGTGCCAAATGGACTCTCGCATTGTTTCACCGAATGAACTTTTATACTTGAATCATGAGTGAAATGCCAGACTTATATGCGCTTGCTTGCTTCTTCCTGGTGCGGTCGTGGTGGAAATACACACAACATTGATATTCCAGTTTTGACCAAAAATGGGATAACATGTTATAATTAGGAATGTCAGCGTATACTATTCAAACATTCTTAGAAATTCATTAAAATGGGAACATAACATACATACACTTCCTTAGAAATTCTTTAGCAGAGTAATGCCTGGTTATAGAATTAGAGGAGAGGTAATATTTCTTCGCAATATGTCGTGCATTTTATTCAAATTTACACATAGAAGTTAACCATAATTACATTTATTATGATTATGGTTATTTTACATTTTATTCTACTTGACAAAGAGTGAATGTGGTTTTGATATAATGTGTAGATAGTTTTGACCCAGTTCATATCGTGATTCTTCTAAATTAACCTAATAATTTGATTTGAGTTGAAAATCTATTTATAACCAATATTTTGATAATGTACTTAAAATCTGACTTTTTTTGCATATATATGTATATAAACATATAGTTATATATTTACACACACATTGTTCTTACATTTTGTGTATAGTTTCTTAGTAGGTATAAGTATATTCGTTGGACTGTATGGATTCTGTCGATCTTGAGGATTTACACATTTATCACACTTTGTTTTTGTGTATATTTCTTTTATGGACCTTAGTTATACAGTATTTGGATGGGATTGTTATTTTATTTTATTTATTTTTTATTTGTATGGGGATTGTTACTACTTGGTAGGCTTGTTGGCAGTTCCTTCTTAAATGTGGAATGAAATTATATGAGCGCTTTCCTCCTTGTGAGGATCACTCATTTTTCTCAAAAAAAGTTTTGCAGTCGCCAATCCTGAAGGAAAAAAAGAAGCAAAAATAAAATATTAAGGTATCATTTGTTTAAAGTGCTGAATACTGAATACTGAATGCTGAATGTTGATTGCTGAATGTTGCTTGTCGAATACTTAAAATGTTGTTTGTTTGCTATCAAATCAAAATTTTGTTTTAAGATACCATTTTGACAATACTACCCCTCAATTTTAAAATTAATTATTCTTTGGCACAATGCCATTGAGAACACACTTAATTATCTTATCTTATGTCTTATATTTATATTCAATAAAAAACGAATGCTTGAAGAAAATATTTACTTGTATTTTTTTTCCACATCTGCTTATATATTCCTTTCTATATATTTTTGAATCAAAAATATCATATATATTTTTGAATCAAAAATATCATATATATTTCGTTTTCCTTTTTACTAATCAATTTATAAACCACTATATTTTAATTTTAAATTATATCGAAACTTTAACTAGGCTGCCATCAATATTAATAAGTATATTTGTTTCTAATGCTTGGAAACTATAGTGTAAAATTATAATAAAAAAATGAAAAAATTACTTGAGAAAGAGATAACTGAGAACAGTATTGATATTATGTCTTTAACTTTTGGCAAATTCTATTTCAATCCGAGTATTTACTTAGTAGCCATCCAAAAATTAAAAAAATCTATAAATTCAAAAAATAACTTAGTAGCCCCTATCATTTCCAAAACTACCCTTTTCAAAACATGAAAAATTGAATTTTTTTCTTCACTGATTTAGAAACTAGGGTCAGAACATTTTCTTCACTGATTTAGAAACTTAATGGTGAAAATTTGAATTTTTTCTTAGTAAAATCTGCAAATAAAAAATAACTTAGTAAAATTGAATTTCTTCTTCACTGATTTAGAAACTTAATTCATATTTTCTTCAAAACTACAATTTAAAAAGTCTGTAAACGCAAAAAATTACTTAATATTGAAAAATTGAATTTTTTTTCCACTTATTTAGAAACTAGGGTTTTGAAAAAACGGTGGACTGATCTAGGAAGATAGTAGAATTGTGAAAAAAGAAAAAGAATGCAGCTTTCTAAGCGTATTTTAACCTTTAAAATTTTATTTATTTTAAAGATACTTAGCAATTATTTAAGTTGAAATAGAATTTGTCTAAAACTTTTTCAATTGTTTGAGACGTTGTATATATTGAAATTTTAACTGATAAGTGATCCGCACAACCCGTAAATACTTTGTTCAAACGAGCATTCGGCCTTTTATTTTACAAACAAACGGAGCCTAAATTTTCCCCAAATCATTCATCAATGGCGTCGCAAGAAATTGGTGAGTTTCCAACCGTAAAGGAAAGACCCGGGAATATTAAGATATGCAGAAGTATGGAACAATTCGGTGAAGAAATTCAAAATGCAACTTTAAAGGATAACGACGTTTTGGTAATACCACTTAATCTCTTATTTGTATACGAAATTATTTATGCCTAAATTTGGCCTGATATAACAATCATTGTTTTCGGATCTCACTTTCTTTTGGTTTAAATGAAATTGATCTTATTTGCTGTTCTTTCTTGAAGTTAGCTGATAAAATAGATAGAATGGTTCTTCAGAACTTTATAAACTATTTTTTTTTTAATAATTTTTTTAATTTTTTTCAGCACATTATGTTTCAAACTATCAAAGCTTCTTAGTAGAATTTATCACTCCTTGTAATTTTGTGCATGTTAGGGCTGATAGCATACCGTTAGCTTAAACTTTTGAACTAGCATGTCATGTCGTGTTTATAAAGTACATTCATGCATTTGGATTCTTAATGTGTATTTTATGCACTAACGTACCGCAGATGTACGATAAGTGAAGCCATCTGTGAACTCGGTTGCTAAAATATCCTTGCTTCTTTTCCTTTTAACAATTAACGATTGTTATTAGTAAAGGTACAGAAGGATTATTTTGAATACACATATTTTGATGAGTTTTTTCTAGAGTTTGACAAGTTGAAGTTGCACATTCTAAATGTTGATCATGTTCGTTTTTTCCCATTACAATAGAGTGTAGCACGCCAACGTGGACATGCGTGTTACTAGCTATTTGGATTTTATGTATTGTAGCTTATATGCTACCATTTTTAACTAGCACATTGTTTTCATTCATTCATTTCAACTTATTTGACGATTCTATATTTATTGTCATTATTGACTGAGATATCAACTACATTTTATTTCTTCATTCAATATTACTAATTAATCTCCACTTATTTCCTTAGATCTATTCTTTTCACGATGGGCCAAAATCATCACTCAATCATTATCATTTAGCTTTTCCACCTAGAGAACATATTTCTAAATTAGTTACTAAGTTTTGTACTTATTCGGTGAATGTATTAAAAAAGCTTGTGCATTCTCTTTATACTTAATCTATACAAATGAGAATCAACTTGTTTTACTATTGAATATGAAAATTTTGTACAAATTCATCGTTTCTTATTATATATTTACCCTCTAGTAAACTTTAATTACATTTTTCTACTTCTTTATTTCCAATGTGTACTGAAATCGAGTGTTATACTTGAATAAAGTATCACTTTTATGCTAAAAATGTACTGAAATAAAAATAGACATACTCGTTATTCATTCAAATTTCATATTATTTGATGCATCACTAATGATATAAAAGTAGGTTTACCTCAATAATTCTAACATTGATTTCCACCAGAACACTGCATTGTATCATAAGTCAAATTCCAAAGCACAACAAAAGGCAACAATATCATTTTGTTTGAAACAAATGCAATCCATTATAAGGATGTTGTATTGCATCAAATATAAATCATCATTATGAATCCTAAACCTAGCCAATCATTTACCATGGTATTGCATCAATATGTCCAAAAGCAGTTTTCATTTTAAAATTATTTTTCTTGCAATAATATAAAAATCTTGATAACTATTTAAAAGGCTAAAATGTTGAATTTTGGCGCTATATGGAGGAATTGAAATGGTCGGAAATAGCTTGGTGACGGAGAAGACAGTTTGCAAATCGGAGCTCGGAGGAGGAAGATATGGCGATGAAGGTGGAGTGCTGTGGCCAGCATCAGGCGACAGACGTCTGTCATAAAATGACAGACTTTGGCTCTTGGAATCACATTCAACAGTGGTTGGAACTCCTTCCATTTACTGTATCTCTCCGCCCGGTGGTACGGAAGAAGAGTGCTGCCAGGATTGGGAGGGCGGGAAAGAAGGACTAAAAGCCAACTGCTAGAGATAAGCCTTATCCGTGAAGAAAGTGTCTGTGACTTCAGGGGTTTGAAACTCGAGACCAATGACAGACGTCTGTGGTTTCAAGAGATGATTTCCCAAAACATATGATAAACTTTTGTCATAAAGTGACAGACGTCTGTGACGATTCTCAGCTTATTTTTCAGCTCGGACTTGGTGTGTTGATTTGTGATATTCGAAGGGGCAATTTTAAAATTTGGTAGTTTTTCTACCTCTCCTATATAAGCTACTTTCAGGATTCAGAGACCAGAACGACCAGACGACTGCAGAGGTTTGATATAGGGTTTATCTTCCATTAATTAGGGTTTATCTAAACCTAATTTTCTTCAATTCTCTTCTCCACAAACCAATTCTATTAGAATATTGATCATTGTAATCGATCTCTTATACTCTTCTCATTGATATTAATAAAGGTCCTCTCTCAAAGTAGATGTACACTAACGAGACGTTAGTGGAACCACCATAAATCGGTGCATGATTTATTTTATCGTTATTGCTTTGATTTTTCTATTACTTGTTTGGTGATTGTGATTGGTGTTGAATTGGATTGAGATTTGGATTGAGATGTTGATCGGTTGATTTTGCACTTCTTACCACGATCTCGTTTTCCGCTGTGTTTTGGGGTTTTGATTTGAGTGGTCTCGAGTTAGAATTCCCATAACATACAATACTCTCCAAACGTGCATCTTAACATCTATTCGAAATTGGGTTTTGTACATAACAGATTCATTGGTTTCCACATATTTTGTTTTTTCCCTTTCAGTTTATCATTCTCCATTGTGATTGAACCCTTTTCTTCAATATGCAGAATAGAATCATGATGTCTCCAATATCTACATATTTGAAAAAGTCTCGAAGGCACGTGCAAAAGAAAATATTTTGTGCAAACCGCATACGTTTCACGGATGTAGGCAATATATGTAGTATAAAATACTCATCAGGTTAAAATAACTAGTACAAATGATATGGGAAAAATCTTTGACTTTTAAACTTGAATTCTTTACTGAAACTAAACTTCTTTTACTTTCTGAAAATTGTTGTTCCTTAATCAAATATTGTTCAAAAGATAAAACAAACATCATATTGAGATTCAAAATCAAGTAAAAAGAAATTACATTAGTCGATATTAGTACACCTTTGTACTCAACATTTTTAATGAAGGTTCAAATCATCTTTAAAATTTACAATTTTTTATTAAAACTTCTGTTTTTCTCATTGATTCTCCACTTGATAATGCAACTTATAGTTGTGTATACATATAAATATAAATATATATAGTTATAGTTGTTTATATATATAAATATAAATATGTATAGTAATTATGCATGTGATTCTGAACATAATATACGTCCAAGGTATGTTCACAAAAAAATAGTAATTAATATCTACAAATAACAATAAACTATAAAAGTTCCATTGATTCTATATAAAAGGTGAAAATAATAAAGGAGAAAATAAAACGTATAAATAATAAATAACTTGCACAATAGAGAATTATTTGGTCATCACGGTAGGAAGAAGAGAATAGGAATGTTCTAAAGTAACAGAGAAGGGGATGGGGGATGTGAAAATAGGGCGTATTATAATTTATATATAAACCTTGGGTAGAATAATTTGGAATATTTTCTTCCATTATCCTTCACAAATTTACCCACTTTTTAGGTTTCTTTAATGTTTGATTAACTATTTAAATTCTTCCTTATATGTAATGTAAGTTGGGATAGAGTAATTTAGAAAAATATTTACCATTGTTTTTGTTTAAATTAGCTTATATTTTAGGTTTCTTCATTTTATGTTTGAGTAATTGAATCTGTCTAATTTAACTAAAATATTACATAAAAGTTTATAATACTAAATTTTTAGATAGTCAAATCCAGAAATATATTTCAAGGTGATCATAATGTACACAACAAAATTAGTCCATCAAAAAATTGTACAAAAATCAAAGTTCAAAATCCCGCTTTCCGTTTTCGTTTCGGTCTTCAAGAAATCTTGTTATTTCGGTTCCGTTTCGAAAATTCCGAAAATTCCGCTTTAATTTCGGTGTGCAAACTCCGGTACTACTTTTTATTAATATGTTAACTTATATTATTCTTTCATACGAATAATTCAACTTTTATACAAATTAAATAAAAATAAACTTTATGTACATATTACACAAAATCGTTTTATGATAATTCACTAATATTTAGTACAAATTATTTTACATTAACTAATCTACAGCAATTTTCATTAGCAGCCCAGCCCATAATTTCTTGCCCAATTAATAATAGTCCAAAACTTTCTTCATAAATTAATAATTGACCAAAACTTAACAACCCAGTCCCAGTCCAAGAATGTATAAATCCTGATCCAAAATTTGCTTCTTCCTTTCCTACCATAAATTCAGTCTGCTTTGCTAAAAACCCTAGATCACAATGGAAATTTTTGTTGAGAACGATACTCAAAAAGAAGCCGAATGGAAATTTTTGTTGAGAACGATACTCAAAAAGAAGCCGCATCTCTCTTCGTTGCATCTTCCACTTCCCCTCTCTCTCTTGTTATAGGTATTTGCATAGATAAATTACTTTTTTCTTTTTATTTACTTGTAACGTTCAAATTGGGTTTATAAGTGAATTCCGGTCCGGTTATCGTCGGAACCGGACCGAAATGGTCGGAATTCCGACGTGCCGGCCGGAATCTCGAACCATGATAAAAACCATTGTTTTAAAATGCGAAAACGTACTTCCGTGATGTGAGGCATAAGCCTCGAACCGTTGAGACGTATGTTTTTTGAATAAAAATGAAATGCAAACTTTTAATGTAATTTAACATTTTAAAATTAATCTATGCAACAAATGAAGAACAAGTAATTCAGGTCTAACTGAATAAGCATACTTTTTTTTAAGATAAAAAATAAATAATTGGAATCCATGTGTTCCGGTTTCGATTCCATAAAATTTATTTGAAGATTCCATAAAATTCTAGTGTTGATTCCTTCTACCAATTTAAATCAATTTGCAAAATTTATTTGGAGATTCAATGAAGTCTATTAACAAATTTTATTTAAATGACAACGAGAAAATCCATTACATAGCTCTTGATCGTTGCTTCGGATACAATCTTACTTGATTATGTCAATATTGAAATTGAAAAGTAAAAAAAAAACACCGACTTCCATTTTCTTAAATTGTCCTTTTTTTTAATTAAATAATTGAAGTTTAATCATTTCTGTTAGTGTTAATATTTACAACTAAAGGTAAAAAGAGTTTTGAGTCGCATGTCTCGACAGTTTGAGGCGTGTCGAGGCATATGCTAATGCTTTATACGCTTCGTATGTCTCAAGTTGTTGAGGCGCAAGTTTTATAGGTAAAAATCTTTTGAGAAAGCCTCAAGGCGTTTTATCATTCATTTCCTCAAGACGCTCCTTGAGGCGAGAATCGAGACGAGTATTTTAAAACAATAATAAAAACCCAAAGCTTGTTTCAATTGTTCATAAAAGAAACAAAATGTTATTTTAATCAAATTTTCAATTGTAATTGTTTTAGCTTCAAAAAATTGCATATAAATGCGATATTTAGAATAAAACATCGTACGTTCGTCATAAATCAAACTAAGGTACAAAACATTAAATTCAAGTCTACAAATAATAAAATATTTAAAATATAAAAATTACAACATCATTACTTAAAGTTTTAAATAGAGTTTTAAACTTTCAAAAACTTTTAATCACTCATATCATCATTTAAAACTTTAATAATTCATATAATTTATATAAATAACCTTAAAACTTTATACATATAAAACTTCATAAAATTTATAAAAATTTGGATTTACATTATAAATTATTTGTAAATTATCATTTTCAAATTGTAAATCAATTCAAATCTTTATATAACTGATATAGTTTAGTTTATAATTTTAATATAAATAAAATAATTAATATAAATGATAAATCAGGTAAATGATTTGTGATTAAAAAATTAGATTTAAATACGTGATGTCATAAATCAATTAAAACGTAAATCAACTAAATACATGTAAATGATAAATCAAATTTTTTATCACCTAATACATATATCGGAGCAGGCGACGAGGAGGCTGGCGGCGGCGAAGATCTTAAATTAGGGTTTTTGGTTGTTCAATATTGAATAAACGATGTTTTTTTTCCTATTCGATATTGATGTCGAGATGAATAAATAATTTTTTTTGGGGCTTGTTGGTGGATTTCAAAATCTAATAGCCCTCTATTTTAAGTCAAATACTCGAACTTTTTTCTCCTAAATAGTGCTGCATGAGGTGTGCTTTTGAGTGCTTCAAGACTCGAGCGCTTTTGCACCTTTGGAGTTTTTTTAGCGCCTTACGCATCGTCGACGCTTTGAAGGGAAAAAAACCAAGCTGGTTTCTAGGCGAAGGCTTTAATTACATAGATAATAGCTTCATTGTCAATCTTTTTTAATTTTAACTACAGTAGAAAGAATTTCTAATTTTTAATAATAGTTCTGCTGTCTTTGATGTCATACTTTTTTTTGTCAGCGTGGATTACCAAAACGTCCATTCACAGATATTACCAAATTTTAATATCTTTTAAAAATAGGATATAGCAAATAAACTTTCTTTACAAATTTGTTCTATATTAATTAATAATAGAAATAAAAATTTAGACTAATAAAAAGTAGATGTTGCAACTTAGAAAATAAATTTAACCAACTACACATGATTTCAATGCAAAAATATGGCTAAATATTTGTGCAAATTCTTTTGAACGTGTTAAACATATACACTTTATAAAAAACAATTCATGCGTGAAGCGCATGTCATAACGCTCGTAAAACGGTAACAATCAAAATTTGGCGGCAAATTTCTTTTTATTCTCAGCTTTCAAGACCCAAATACGTGTAAATGGACATTTCCACAATTCATCTCAAGAAAAATCCTACTTATTTATCAATCAACCAAACTGTAACTTGGGCCTTCACAAAGTTACAATTTACCAACAGCTCAATTCATTAGTCAATTAACAATCGCCTTAATAACTAGAGCCCAAAGATAAATAATTAAAAGAAAAGAAATAGCTTTATACCTTCACAATTTTAGTGCACAATGTGCCATATCTATGTTATTCAGTTCAGAAACATTCATCTTTTTGGTGAGCAGGAACATCTAAACAGTATAGCATAAATCAAAGAATAAAATTTGTAACTTATTCACAGCAAATATAAATGAAATAAATTGAAACTGACTTTATACCTTCACAAATTTAGTGCACAATATGCCATATCTAAGTTATTCAGTTCAGAAACATTCACCTTTTTGGTGAGCAGCAACTTCTAAACATTATAGCATAAATCAAAGAATAAAATTTGTAACTTATACACAGCGAATATAAATGAAATAAATTGAAACTGACATTATAAGGTATATCCAAATATTAAGCAAAACCCTGCAAACTCAAGATAACAAACATACAAAAAGTGAAATGATAAAGAACTGATTTTGAACCTTGTTATTGTTTCGATATCTGCAAAGCTACATCCATCACAAAACTTGGAGAGTCAAAAGATTCCAAATATGCTCTATAAAAAAGGTCCATGACATCCACTAATACAAAACAAAAACATGTGACTGAACTAAAAATAACATCCGAATTTTGTTTGTATATATGTATGTGTGTGATAGTAAAAGTGATATTTTAAAACCACAGACCTCTAGAATCTATGTCTACAACGTCATACCATTAACCAGTTGAGCTAGTGGTCCTTAAATTAAAAATAAACATCTAAATTTTGTTCATATCAACCAGTTGAGCTAGTGGTCTTTGAATTAAAAATAAACATCTAAATTTTGTTCATATATGAATTGAATAAACATGAACTCAAACAATACTAAAACGAAAATATATTGTTAAAATTATTATGGTAAACTCAAAGAACAGAAGAAATTGTGCAAGCGAATCAACTAACTTATAACTTTTACTCTTCTCTTGTTAAAGTTTCCTTCATTAAATGCTTAACAACATAAATGATCCATTAGGTCTTGAAAGTCTAATACTGTAAATTCTGATATTACAATATTCATGACAAATATACATTCATTCACGCTTCAGCTACTGACTATGAATCCATGTATATGTTGATCCATCTGCAAAATGACTTGCAATACTATTATTTTAGTACTCACGTGTGTAGCTATAAAATTAAGATGAACTTATTAATTTGAAAATAAAAGTGTTACTCAACCAAAGCAAAGGTAGTTGTCATACTATTAACGGAGATATACTCACATAGTTTTGCTTTGCATAATAATCTTGGTCTCTTTAAGAAAACTTGTCTGCATCTACTAATAAATTTTGAGCCCTTCAATGTTGATGCCACACCACAGTTAGCTCTTTCATTTTTGGCAAGCTATCCCAATATATAAATTGAAGCAACAATCTAAAAAACGGGTGTCATTGTTTTCGTTTCCCTGTAAGTGCAAAATACATAATCAATCAAATAACTACTGTTTAAAAATAATATCATACAAAAGACTGATTTGAGAATCTAAGTAAAAATGTCGGATGTGTACACTCATTGGAATGGTAGCAACTGCCCTCAAGAAAAAAAAAAGGAAAAGTACTTAATTAAAAGCATGACCCACACACATGCCTTATGTATATGGAAATAGAGGATTACTTGTTAAAATGGAAAAACAGTGCCTGCACATATAATGTTTATATGATGATGGTCAAAACTTCCATATTGTAGACAGCTGTCAACAAAATAATGAAACATTTTATTTCACTCAAAAAATTAATCATTTGCGATCAAAACGACGATTATCTGGCTTAAAAATCTTCGATTATACATTACCCCCCCCCCCCCCCCCCACACACACACAAAAACACACACACAGAAACACCCATCGTTTCCCAGCCTTGAAGTGCTCTTGCTTTATATGGACAGTAGCCATTAATTACCACTGTTCAAAGACTTAGGTAAACTGATGTTAAAAACAATTAATAAGTTTTGTATATTAAGTAAATTTGAGTCAGATAAGAAAATTTTCCACATCCTACAACCGAGCAAATTTCTTGAATAAATTTAATAATCCTTAAGTCCAGAACCTATTTGAACTATATAGAACCAAGTAAACCCAATATGATTTCATTAAGTGACAATAAGTTCAAAAAAGGAAGGTTAGGGAAAAAATAATGGAGGCTACAAAAAATGGAAATTATTGAACAAATGCATGTCATGGCATTTATTACAGGGTCAAAAAAATTTAATGTGAAAAATTAGTATTAAAAGGTAATACCATATAGATTTCGTTAGAATATTACCTTACCAAATGGAGGTGCTGAGGTTGAAGTGATTGGAGCTTGACATCAATAATATACCTGAGAATAAAATCAGTAGTTTCGTACTCACAAGTGATGAAAGGCTAAGGGTTGACGAGTGATGCTGGGTATTGGTGAATAAAGCGGCAACGTAAGGCTGTCAATGGATACTTGAAAAATCCAAAATCCGTCTGGATCCGTATTTGAAAAGCGGATAAACATCTGATATCCAAAAAAGAGGATACCGATGCGGATATAAAGGCATCCGTACTTGAAAATAATCTATTCGGTTTTTATCAAGATTATAGCTTATTTTATATATATTTTAGTACAATAAAAGACATGCGTTTTTTGTTTTATTAGGAAAATAGTTTATATTATATGCATTTAATTCACGTTAACTGTTCAAAACTATTTATTATCACACATACTTTAGTAATCAACATGATTAAGAAAATCAAAATTTTCTATTCATGTTTCTTGATTTATCGATGGTTAGCGGATATGATAATTATCTAATATCCATCGTATCTACGGACTCGGATATTCAAAATGATTTTGGATGCGGATACGATCCTATCTGCATCCGAAAGTATTCGTTGATAGGCCTACGACAATGTCTGTAGATAGTGCCACCGATGGTGCTAGAATCTTCAAATAATTTGTAAGTAACAAACGCTGAGATTTGTTTTTGCAAATAGTGTCGATGTTGGTGATGGGGATAGGTGGATCTTGCCAATGAGAGGAAGCAATGGAGTTGGCTATGGGAATCGACGAAGATAATTGGAATGTGACGGTGATGGAGAAGGTTTGATTTGCGCTGATCTGGTCAGAAAGTAGCACTTATTGTTTTTATTTGAGAAAAGTATATTGGGAAGTTCAAAATAACACGGTGGATTTGTACGAGATAAAGTTCTTAGATATTAGTCTATTTAAAATGCGATTTGAAATTTGAATTGTTTCAATCATAAATTTCAAATTTACTGCGTTCTTTCTTTCGTTTTGCACTGCATGTCAGGTAAAGTTTAATCGACTAATTATTAGTACATACTTGCTGTCTTCTCCATCTAATGAGATTTCTACCCATTTTATTATTCCTATGATAGCAACTTAAAATGATTGCGGGGATCACTTTTCTATCCCATTGTGGAGGAATTATTGCAGGAAAAAAAAAAACCATGAGTTTTAACTCATTTGAGCTACATGTGTTGTTTATTTATGTTACACAGCGTGAGCATATTAGTTAATTTGTTTGACCCTGCATATTTTGATGAGTTTTTTGTGGAGTTTGACAAGTTGCACATTCTAAATGTTGATCATGTTTAGTTTTTTTATTACAGTAAAGTTCTTAGGTATCAGTCTCTTTAAAAATGCAATTTAAAATTTGAATTATTTCGATCATAAATTTCAAATTTACCACATCTCTTTCTTTCACTTTGTACTCGTGGCATATTCTCATGCGTTGTGTGCACAAAAAATAATTGTAAAATGATTGTCAAGTCAACACAAACTACTACAATATTTTTCTAATTGATTTATTCATTTATTATTGCTATAGAATTTTTATGTTTTAGGAATATGAAACTATGTTCATGGCTTCTGAGTGATTTTTTTTTAATTTCTTAGATTGGATTTCTTTGTTCTATCCTCAGTAAAAAGCGTTTGAGGAGCTATATATCGTTTTCTTTGTTCACATATTTGTTTTTCCTTGTGGCATTATTTATTACTATTTTATGTTGATATTCTTAGTCTACTCGTTTCGCTTTATTAAAAACTTAAATTAATTATGCATTTACTTAAATCAGATAGTATTTTGAGAGTATGTTCCGTAGTCAAGCTAAGGGTTGTTTATTTCCATCGAATCCATTCACAGAAAAGACCCTCTTTACTACCGGCTTTCGGTTTCTGATTCCACTCAAAAACCTCTCCGAGCCGTTCCCATTGCACGGACTACTCGAAGGAGGACTCACAAAGAGTTGCATATGAGTTTTTCTATTTTGACTTGCTCCCCGCAGCGATCGAACGAGAATGGATAAGAGGCTTCCCTAAATTTCACATTGACTTACTTAGTGACAAAGTGATCTAAATAGGGGATGCTAGAAAGATATAAGGGCTTTGACTTTTTGTGTTTAGCATAACTCTAGTGAAGTGAATTATATATATTTTATGTTATCTTCTCCGTCATGCATAGTTTACCGTTTTGTTCATGAGAGAAGAGGTTCGGTTATGGAAGGGGATTTTATTATAGAGGGGTGGGATAAACGAAATTCCAGTTAGGTGAAATCAATCTTGTCTAAACAGACCGGTACATAGAATAATAATGGCTTGGATTCGGATCCAACAGGGATCCCCCATTCCGAAAGGGAAAGGGGCTTGACTATAGGATAGAATCCGTGCCCTCTTGACCGAGTTTCTTCGCAGACTTATGTACCGGATCATCTTTCCTTCGCTCGCCCCCTTTCAAGATGTGGGAATTGTTAGTCAAATGAAGAAAAGCCTATTGAAAAAACTAATTTCATTCCAGGATCCGCAGCAGTTGTTGCTTGCTTCCTGAGCCTATACCCGGTGAACTCCCTGGGGCTGAGAAGAAAGCTTAGAATTCGAGAAAAACATTTTCCCCTAGTGTTATGTCCATTTATGCGAAAAAGCCAATTCTCAAAAGCTCTATGGTTACTTTGGCATCAAGAAAAGTAAAGTCAATTTTTTTTTCTGAATTCCAATCGAATGCAATCGGATCTAGTATAGTATGAACTGGCCATGCCAGTTGTTTGATAGCTGCTCAAACAT
This sequence comes from Allium cepa, assembly GCA_030765085.1. NCBI lineage: Eukaryota > Viridiplantae > Streptophyta > Magnoliopsida > Asparagales > Amaryllidaceae > Allium > Allium cepa. Next base: position 495,210,225 of record CM060944.1, on the reverse strand, counting down.
TACGGAACTTCTTTTCATTACTGCCAACTATATGTTACCGAACCAAGTATATTTTCTTGAACCATGCATTGCCTCAGTCGGAGTAAGCTTAAAAAAAGTCTCTTTTGAAAACTAATCAATGATTTGTGTATTGATAAGACCATTCACTATTTCTTGAAGCTCGATCTTCCTCCAGATGAACCATTGAAACCAAGAAATACAGGCATGCCTGCCATCCACACCAGAATAGATAGAGTTTTCCGAACAACCCTGCTAGTGGAGGAAGACCCCCTAGGGGTAAGCGACATAGGGCCGAAGAGAGAGCCAAAAGAATATTTTATTTTCTTTCGAAAAAACATAAATAGATTTCTTCTGAGTAATGGAAAGATTATTTCATTTATGGTATTCGTGAAGAAAGAATTGCAATAAGTGTAGAAATTCTTCAATTTCTTTCGGAAGCAGATGACTAATCATCTGATTCTTACGTTTCGTGAATAGTCGGAATATTGAGGAAGATCAAAAAAGGCATTTCGGGAATCGATATGATTCTATCTCTGTTTGTTCCGTTTGAAGAAAGGAAGGATCCCAATGAATCGATCTTTTTTTTAATTGCCGAATCTCTGTGGAAAATTCAAAAACGATAAATTTTTTACCCATATTCCAGGTAAATAGAATTTATTTTTTCAAGGCGTGATTCTGTTCTTGTTGTGTCGAATCACGAAAAAATTACTTAACAAAGTGGAATTGCAACTTGCATTTTTCCTTCTGCAACAAAAAATATGTGTCCGATCCCAGGTAAGATCGGTTCAGGATCATGGGGTCTTTTTTCTATCAGATAGGAAGGGCTATTGCACAAAATGTACTTCTAAGTAATTGCCACATAGATCCTATATTTGAAAGAGAAAGGGAAATTTAGTTGCATTAAAGGCCTTTTCTTTAGCAAAGTCAGTTTCCATGGAAAATTCAAAAAGTTTTTTTTTGTTCGGCAAACAAATAAGAAAATCTTGAAATAATTCAAACTTGGAACGAGCATGAAGAAATTAACGATAATTCTTTATCTTTTGAGTTGTTCTGCCGGATTGGTCGCTCAAGATTTTTGGTCTTCACTGGACACGGATCCGGTGAAAAAAGTAGGATCACTTCTTATGGATTCGTTGAGAATGCTTCTGATATAGTTCTTTGTAGACTGGGCTGCAATCGAAACCGCTTCCTATTTTCTGAGATAATTTCATATAACATTTATTCATTCTTGTTAATTGTGCATCTATTCCAGAATATCTATATTCTAACGTTTAAAAAATGAAAAGCAAATAATTTCTGAAAAAGTACATGCAAAGAGCGTCAATTCCTACTGTCGCATAAACAAAAGGTCTAATATTTTGAAGGATGACATGCATTTCAAAATGCTGTCTGTATCAAAATGAAGGTCTGTGTTGGGCAAATCCTAATTTAATGTATCTACAGATTCTGGAAGATATCTCACTCTATAGATTTGTTATTTTTATCAGTGTTGTGCACGTGCAATCATTAATTTTTTTATTGCTTTCTATATAAAATTCAGATACCGTGAAAAAGGTGGAGAAGTTTATGTATAAGAATGAAACCATGTCTTCAATCTACTTCAGTTGATATGTATTGCATTTCATACTACAGTTTCATATTTAGAAAAGAATCGTCACTTGGTCTTATTCCATGTGAAAACCCAATCCATCATTTCGTTGTCATGTTTTTTTTTTAAATGATAATAATAATATATTATTCGCATCATAGTGTTCCTTTTTTTTTGGAATATGGCTAAGAAGTTCTAATGAGATTCAGCTCCAAAGCCTCAACGTAGACAATGTTGGAGTATACCACTGTACCATAAGGGTCATCTTATAGTCCTAATGCTTTAGAGCTACATTGGTTACAAGAACTGAATTTTTGTCAAAAGATAGTTTCTATGCGTCCGATCTACTTGGTAAAAGTTTAAGTAGAATTCATCACAAAATATTTAACCTGCTTGTTTGCTGCACTATATATAGAAAAGCTTCTGTTTTTCCCCTTCAATGTGAAGTATGAAATTTGTAAACATTGGATCTTTTTTGGGGGTATAATAAACTGATATATTATTGCAATATTTAGATTGTGATTTGTTTTGTTGCGAAATGGAGCGACAAATGCAAAAACATGGAGACATTTATAAATGAGCTTGCTGAAAAGGACAAGAGGGTTGTATTTATCACGGCGGATATAGATGATATGCAGGTGGGTAAATAAAATTCATTTGGTTTTGATAACGTCACAAAAAAAAAAAAAAAAAAAAAAAAAAAGAGTATCATACATTTGATTAATCTTATTTAATTTTAGGCACTGTCGTGGGATTGGGGAGTCGGATCAGTGCCAACGTATATTCTACTGAAGAGGGAGTACATTGTCGATAAGGTTTATGGTTATAGCAAGAAGGCTCTTGTGGATACTATATCAAAATGGAAAGCCTCAAATGTGTATGAGCGTCGTACTAATAGACAGATCAGAGAAGAGAATCCTAATGAACCTGTGGAAGATACTGGATTCCTCTTCAATGAATCCTGAATTCTTTTTCACTCAAATCCATTCGTTTTAAACTTCTTGCATTTCCTATTATGTACTGTTTTAATTCCATAAACATCGTTCGTATGCTTGTTAGAAGTACTCGTAAAGAGGATAAGGCTGTTGAAGGAAAGGTGTTGGTATAAGAAGTGAACCTAGTAGAACTCGTAAGTCCAAATAAAGTAAATATATTCGAGCAGGTTCTTAGGGTGAAGTCATAATTATCATACGAAAGATGAATGACGTTCCCCTTTATGTTTGGTTGAAGAGCTCGTTGTTAGGCAATTGAGAGCTACCTCATCGATATGCTTATGGAAATTTTGTTGAAGGCGACGACCATCGGAGAAGAGAGAGTGAAAATTGAAATCAACAAGGCATTCTCTCGGTAGAGAGACTGCTTACAACAAGAAGATAAGGTGTTTTAAAGCCCAAATATTAGAATCTTTTTCCCGAAGGATGAGGTTCGACAGTTTAGAAGGTTGTTAAGCGTTGAAAGTCTTGTGTAGGAAAGGGTTCGAACTTGGAGTTGTAAGACCCTCGGCTATCTACTTGTGCAACAATATTCAAATATTCAACAGTGTATTACTCATGTCTGCTTGAGGCACTAAAGGGTTATATACTTATATTTATTAGATAACTATAGAATGGTTTAGCTAAGACTGAAAGTTTTGTTAGTTGATAACAACCAAGTCAAATATGAAATCTCAGTGGGATGATGTTACTAAATTCTCTCGACCTAAGAAAATCGTGGAACTTTTATGTAATATTACGCTTTGATTATAGTTAAATCATGAATAATGACTATTGAGCAACTATAGTTGTGTCTAACTTGAAGCGTAGGAAGAGAGCATTATCAAATAAGAGTTTGTCCCTTCAGTTGTATAAATTTAGTATTATAGGAACTATAGTCAACTTAAAGTCAAAATCTCTGCCTTGAGTAGAACGATTAATAATAAATTTTAAAATCAATGATTTTGTATATGAACTGAACAATTGAATGATGATATTATTGGAGTTTTGACCGATACCAGACGCCATATATCTTAAAGCGATAAATATTGGAACTGAGTCAGCCCGCAACGGAAGTTATGGATGGATTTCTAGAAAATTTCTCTCATTGGATCTATATCGTGCCTATGAAATCTAATTTATTTAGAACATTTTTAAATTTATTAAATAAAATATCTTATTTTACTTAAACTTATAAATTATATACAATTTTATTTATTTTATATTATATATATATAAATGTACACATATGTATCATATATACATATGTATTGTGTAGCATGATAACCCGTGCATGGTATAACAGGACCGTATATAGATGAGATTTACATTGCAGCAAACATATTAGCTCATCTGGTATGTATTGTATGTCGTTCAAATATATGTATGTATGTAAACATGTTATTTATATCAATATTATATATACAAATATGTGTGTCTATGTAAATATTATTTAAATAATTTTATGAGAATGAAAATATTTAAACACACACATATATATATATATATGTGTGTGTACACATATATATATAACTTATATATATGTGTGTGTTTAAAATATTAACAATATATACACATATATATATTATTGCAATAAATATTAAAATAATATATATACACATTTTTTTTTTTAAATTATGAACTAATATATACGTGTGTATGTATTACAATGAAAAAATAATATATTTTTTGAATACACACACACACACATATTCATAAGCATATTTATAGTATATGTATACACGTATATTGTTAATAAAAGTAAATAATTTTTTTAACACTCAAGATCGTATGCACAGCACAGCAAAATGTTATTATATTAAAGTATATATAAATTGATTAATTAGTCAAAAAACAATAAAATATAATTTTTTTTTCTAAACATAGTATTCAAATTTAAAATTTTAAGAAAATCTAGCATGATATTTTAAGGTTTGGAACAATTTTCCATAATTTTTGTTGATGAAATTTATTTTTATTAATTAATTATTTATGATCATATACATATAATAATTTTTTTAAAATATAAAAATTTACTTTTAAATTCCCATTTTATGATCGATAGCTTATTTCATGATAATATAATTTTATAAAATTTAAAAGTTAATTTTCAAAACATATTTTATTTTATATAAATTATTTAGATAGTATATTGATTTAAATAATATTAAATAATAGTAAATAATTATTAAAAATAATTTGAAACTAATGAAAATTATAATTATTAGAAATATAGATGTATGAAATATATGTTCAGTTACTAGCATGAAATGATGATATAATTAAATACAAACCATATAATTATAATTAAATGACATATTAATATGTATATATTAATTAATAAAATAATAATTATTATAAATAAAATATTCGGTTATGCATATCCGACCCATATGTGAAAAAATTGTTTTTTAAATGAATACGTACATATAACCAATCTAGTATGTGACAACATCAATACATATAAGAATCGTCACCTAACAAACAATATAACAATAAAATATATGAATAATAAAATGTTAGTCCGTGAGATGATGGTTTTGATGATTAGAATAGATCATAAAATATAGATACTAACATTATAAGTTTAGATATATATGTATATGCAGGATTTAACCATGCAGGTACCAAGAATGAAGACTGCACAGTATAGAGATTCAAGATATCGAGATAGAAGACTCATGACTATCAAGATTATCAAGATTTCAACAATAAGTATTTTTATTAGGAATTTTTGTTAAAACTCGTGGAAAAGCACTGGCATCTTAAAATTTAATTTATTCGTGGAATGAAATCCACTTCGAGCCTGTTAAAGGGATGGAACCCTAAGTAGGATGGAACCTACGAAAATCTAGTGGAACATTGTTTTGTATCCACTAATTTTAATTCAAATGATTTTTACAAAATTATCTTGTTTTCAAAATGATTTCAAAACTTTCCTTTTATAAAACATCAAAACCCTCTATCCCGGTTTTAAATAATTTTAGCCTCAAAAAGTATCTTTAATTTCAAAGTCAAATTACTCCTGATTTTAAACTATCTTTTAATATAATATATTTAACTTTTAAATATTTATACTTAGATTTAAATATAAAATTCTATATATATTATTCTCTATATTTACATATGAATTTTAACTATAGTCAAGTATATTTATGAAGTTTAAAAAAGTTTTAATATAAAATAAAAGTTATTTTCATAGAGAATCAAAACACCAAAAAATCCTTTGGGATGTCGACATGCCCAAGTACCCCATGTCGACATGGTGTCAGTTGAGTTCAAAATTTAAATTTCAAAAGAAGTGTCTATTCGCCATAACTTCATGAATGTACATGTGTAACTTTCCGCCTTTTCGCACGATTTAAATCGACACACGTGCCAATTCAAACCATACGGAAGGGCGGATTGTTATGGGGTAAATAAGAAAAACGAGAAAGAAATAAAACAAAACAGAATCTCACAGCGGAAGGATAAAATATAATAATAAATATACAGTTCATAAAACTGTTTACAAAACATTTGATTCTTCTTTATACAATAAGTATCAGAGTTCACATACCAATATAACAGTGCAGCGGAACAATATGAGTGTAGTGGAATATAATAAATAATAATAATAGAAATCTCCGTCTTCGTCCTCCAGAGCTAAAGTCTTCGATCCTGAAAGGCTCGGTCTGACCCGAGCGAATTTGAAAAGACAAAAACACTCGAGTCAGAACTAAAAGATCTTATGCGAGTTAAATTAACAGAAATAAATATGGGTGCAGTAACTCAAGAGATGCTCGGGATTTACATCTCCTAAGGATCCGTTAAACTATTTACTATGTAGTATATTGCGCTATTATAATAGTGTCTAATGGTAAAATAAACATATTTTAAATAGCGTTAAAGAGTTACCCAATCTCCCCTTTAACACAATAATAGTCCTAGTAGTTGTAACGACCCGAAACTTTCGCACCCGAAAATTCCAAATAGTTATGAGAAAGAAGAAAGATATAGAAGAAGAACAACAGAAACACCAAACATCTCACAATCGCAGCGGATAAAATATAATAAATAATAACAGTTTACAAAAGAATATTATAACTGTCGGTTACATTTAATATACATCAGAGTTTTCAAATAATATACAGTCACTGAATATTTATCATGACTCAGATTAACAATATTATAAATATAGCGGATATGCTCTATACGATATTGCCTCCAGCTCGCCTCCTGAGCTTCAGAACGTACCTACCCGAAAATCTGTAATACTCGGGTCTGACTCGAGCATTACACCAAAGTAACACCCGGGTCAGGCTGGAAACCAGCGTGAGTAAACCAGTTAACATAAATTTCAAAAGCATAAAATTTATACATAACCCGGGTAGCTGACATCAATTACGATTTCACAAATTGTTACCGATATTATTTATTTCACTCACCAATTTACTTAAATCACGTCCTTCCAGCTTATTAATTTTACCAAGCAAGTTATGAAGAATCGCAGTGGTTTCGGGTATTAACTAATACCCGACTCCGGTCTCTTCGAATTCCATTTATCTTAACACATATTATTCAAGTGAAATTCAATCCGATTTTAAATAAAAGATGACACCTTTACTCAGCAGTTCATCATTGATAAACAACCACATTATCATTGTCCATCTAAACATATCATATCATAAAACATTTCATATCATAGTTAACAATCAACAATGGTATTAAATCATCATTCAACCATCCATATGCAAGACTTAACACTTCCAACATTATTTTAAATTATCCCTAATTAACCAATCTTAAACCAATTAATTAATCATCTTTTAATGTCCATCTTTAATAAATCACGCTTGACTAATTATCCTTTAATTACAATAAGTAATTAGTTCTTTATTTAATTTCACAAATTAATTAGCCCTCATCCATCACATTGATCTCATTGATCCTTAATTAATCACTCAAATTAATTATTCCTCAATCACTTACATTGATTAATTATCCTTTAATTAATCATACCTATTAATTTATTGACCCTTAATAAATTTCTTTGATTGATTAATCAATCCTTTAATTAATTACGCTAAGTAATTTATTCTCAATTTTTGTACGTAAGGAATTTACCTTAATTTACCCCCATCAAGTAATTATTCCCCTGGTTAATTTATTCTCAATATATTAACCTTGATCGTTAATTAATTTAAACCTTAATCTATCACATAGATAAATTAGCCTTAACCATTCACACTAAATAAAATTTTAAATTACTCCCATAAATTAATTATCTAAAATTGACTTATCTTTAATTAATCATATTCATTAATAAACCTTAGTTAAACCCATTCGTAATTAACTATCTCTTAATTACTTACATGAGGTAACTTACTTAATTAAGGTCATAAGAATTTATCATCTCATTTTCACTAGTTTCAATTAATTATAAACATTAACCATTCTTCCCATTTACTTATGCTAAGTAATTACCTTCTATTAGCATCATCAATTTATTAATCTATGAATCTCATTGAACGAAACTTATACTTATTCTACTAATTAATCTCAAGTACCTTCTTAATTAATCAAATAAATCTTGGAATTAATTTATCATTAACTGATAATGCTAACTTAAGTTAGATTTTCGATAAAAAATTTTATTTTCTCAATTTCCACTCAATCACATTATTGATAATGTTTTAAATAAACTTATGAACTACCTTGATAAATTACATAATCTCTTAAATTAACTAACATTTTAAACACCCTTATTATTTTAAAGAATAGTAAAAGTCAATTAAAACTTGATTATCTTTTACTTAATTTTTTTTTTTTTTTTTTTTTTTGTGGACCTTAACATTACCGAGCCCAAAATTATCCAGAGCCTCTCACGAATTCGTATGCTAAAGCCCTTCCCAAACAAACACAGGAAACTCGAGTAACAACCCACCAGCTATTATTTATCATAATTTCGAACTTCAACTCGGCATAGATCGTTGGTAATTACATATTGATTTAACAGAGCATGAATATCAATCAAACAGAGGAGATTGATTTAAATCCAAGTAAATTCATTCAGAAACATATTTAGCTTATCAAATGAACCTGGACAACAATCTAAAATTTTATAAAAGAAATGATTACTCACCGAAACCCTCACGCGCCTCCACCAATCTGCCGCATGCACGAGAACATACCAAATTGAAGTCGAAATCACCAGAGTCGCGAGCCTTAACAACGATTTCAAGAAACCCTAGTTTGGACTTCAGCAAGAAACTCGACTTCGGCAAGAAACCCAACTTCCCATCGTTCTCATAGCACTGTGAATTGGGTCGAGAGTAGGTCAACATCCCCCCCCCCAAGCTCTCGCCTCTCCTTGCGCGCGCCACCGATTGCAGCCTTCGCGAGATCAACCCCCCCTTCTTTGATTCGATCGACTCGCGCGGCCGTGAATACCCACTGTCGCCATTTTCCTATATTTTTTTTTCTCGAACGAATTTCGTTCGTTCTCTTTTGATTTCGAAAAACTGGAGAGAGAGTGCTTCGTTCCAATAACTAAAGGACCGAAGGACTAAATATTAAAGGGGAGGCGTGCTTTGGAAGATAGGGTTATTATCCATTAAATTATTTCATTAATATTCGCAAATCAACAACTGTTATAACCAACTCCAAATCACACGAGCCGCCCAGCGTTTATAGGGTTCTACCCGTATTCCGAACATGATGGAACGTGTTTCGAAGGCTAATTTGATCGTATGTGCGAGTTACAGAAGAAAACGATCGATTTTAAATTAAATCGATTAAAATAGTTCTAAGCGTTTTGAGCTGCCAGAGTCAAACTACAACTCCGATTGCTACGAAAATTGAAATCCGATAATAACTAACTATTACGGATCCAACGGAACAGGTTTCATCGAATTCTGAGACTGTGCCTCGGAAGGCCGTTTTTAAATTTAATTTAAACGATATATTACTAAAATTAAAGAAACCGCCTTTAAATTAAATTTCAACCATTCTATTATCATCAATATCATCATTATAAATTTTATAAGCCTTAAAATTATTTAAACAGGCTTAAAAATTTCGGATTCAACAATTTACCCAATTTCAATTATTAAATTCAATATTTATACTATACAAGCCAATGATATAATTATCAAATAAATATTGATATCTGGAATCCAAGATAAAATTAACTTTAAATACTTAAAATCGATTTATTATTCCAATTTATTTTGTTAAAGTTTCCGAGTCGTCACATTCCTCCCCCCTTAAAAGAATTTCGTCGCCGAAATTACTAGTTAGGAAGAATGGTCCAATACCCGATTACTTTTCTTCAACACTCACTATTCAACATTCTATCCACTATCCTTTATTAAGGATCCACTATCACCTCAATCAACTTTCCCCAAACCTTCTATAGTGTCAAACAATACCCTTTTTCTCAATATTTCAATTTAAAACCAAATTTTGAATTATCAAAATTTTCTCAAAATTTTTCTAACTCTCTAAATTTCCGAAATTTTTTGCCAGCGTCTCCTTTGCACGGCTAGCTCGGTACTACTACAAAAGGCCTCTAGGGGCTCTCAAATTCCAAAAAGAAAACAAAAGCCAAGTGGCTACATCAAAAACCCAATCCAATATCATACAGAATCACAATACGTACCTTTCAGTCGGGCAATTCAAATTTATCTTTTAGAACCAAATCCAATTTCCTTTTTCCCTTATAACACCTGCATATTCTATTTAACAACAATATCCAATCGTAATCTTTCAAAGCATTGTATACATTTTCTTACAGAAGCCTTCACATTACTTCTATTCAACTTAGTTTCCGCCGTTTCATATGAATTCAATTTATTTTCGATTTCTAATATGGAGTTATATCTTTCATTTAAACTGATTCATATTAGTTTCATTTACTAATTTATGTTAAGTTTCCCATTTGAAATTGTTTTGTCGTTAACCGAAATTTTCCAAAAATTTTCTAACTCCCAAAATTTTCGAAATTTTTTGGCAGAGTCTCCTTTGTACGGAGGAGCTTTTGCAATTTGACAATAGTTATAAATATGTATACATCGACCCACACGGTCGGAAAAAGCAAAAACAGTTCATATTTCCTATTTTTATTGCGTAGGCATACCTTATTTAGCATTTTAAGCAAGCTGCTTACATCCAACTCATTTTTAAGCGAAACGACCTCATATTCGCTTCAATTGCTCTTAAAATCAATTTATTTGCTTTCGCTCGCTTTTCTTATCCTTGCATTCAATTTAAGTAATGTACAACTCACTTACTTACCTTCAATTCATTTATAATTCTAAACAAACTCATATTCATATCAATTGATTCAAAAATCAATTATATTTGCTTCCACTAATTCACAGAATTTAATTAAATCTCGTTTACGTTAAACGACAATCATTTCTACGGAATTTGGTGATATTTATGTAAATAAATAATTTCTTAAGTTTTATAACCAATTTAAATTGATTTCAACTCAATTTTATTTAATTCTATTCCATTTTAATTTATTCACACCCATTTTATTTAGCGCGACACATTCCATGTTTGTATACTATTAGCCATTCCCAAACTCATTCAATTCTCGCTTTTATCTAATGGGCTTTCACCCTTATTCGAAGCCAAGCTTCTATAAATTTTAAACTTAAGTTAATTACTTTAATTTGTTCCAACATCAACTTAAGTTCACTTCCATTCAATTCGATTCTCATCCCATCAAATTCCATTTAATTCAATTAGCCCATCTATTACATTTTAATTCACCTCCACAATTTATCAAAATAATATCCAAACACATTTTTAACTCATCTATACTTCAAATTTATATACCACCGAACTTAAGTTCAGTCTGATAAGCCAATTCCAATAACCTCTTTGATTTAGTTTTTATTCAATCACACATCATCCATTTATTATTTAACTCAATTAACCCATTTTAAATTTAATTTACTTATTTAATCCAATTAACCCATTTATTTACCCATTTTAGATTTTTGAATTCATCTTCTTAATTCATTTCCAAATTCACTTTATTTATACAAAACCATTCTCAATTTATTTTTATTCACTTGGGTTTTGATTGCAACTAAAACCATTTCTATTATTATTCACTTCCATTTCATATGACATCACTTCTTTTATATCCAATCTACTTGCAAATTCCATTAAATATTATTCAAATCACACTTGAATTTAATTTGCAGTTTATCTATCTCTACTTCGATCCCACTCTATTTTATTTTTGCACCATTTCTTCTTATTTAATCCATTATTAAACCCAAGTCGAATTCTATTTATAATTCGAATTCATTTCCAAACTTCATTATCAACTTACTATCCATTTTAGTTAACCGCGTTAAATTTTATTAAAGTATTCAATTAAATAATTATTTTATTAACTAGCTTACTTCCAACTTTTAAATCAATATGCGATTTTATTACAAAGAATCGCATCATTTTAACTTCCTGAGCCAATTTTATTTTATAATTCCAATTTGGATTCCCCTTTTATTTTAAGATTTAGAAATGCCTTAAATTCAGATAATACAATTAAAATAGCCTTTTATAAAAATATTTCTTATAACTCGATGTCTCAACCAGTCCATCCTTGTTCTTACAGAAATTCAATCATACGTTGATCAATCGTAGGACTGAAAATCTATAAGTACTTGGTAAACCCGTTTTCAACACCCAGTGAAAATATTTAGAAAAATAATTCTATTAAAAGTATAGAAACAGTTTTTGAAAATAGAGGAAATATCTTTGGTGACAATGCTCTGAAAATCATCATTCCCATTCCATGGTCACAGTTACATACCAGGGTTACGTTGCAGTCGCAACAAAAGTCCATGTAACTGCAGGCTCTCCGCGGCACTCTCGATTACGCCATGAAACCCACACAACAGATCACAGTTACATCCAGGGTTACGTTGCCGTTGCAGCAAAAGTCCATGTAACTGCAGGCTCTCCGCGGCACTCTGATTTTCGCTGTCGAAATGAAACTTCTCCACTTCTACATAGGTCGCAGTCTACCGAGATAAACTCAAACGCAGACTGTTGGCTCTCAGCGGCACACACGACTTTCGCAATGTTACCATAGGTCGCAGTTACATCCTGGGTTACGTTGCAGTCACAACAAAAGTCCATGTAACTGTTGGCTCTCCGCGGCACACACGACTTACGCTATGGTAAACTCAACTCATAATCCTCAGGAACTAGTTTTGTCCGGACTCCTCACAGGATCAACTTTAGAACCCCCCTTGGGGCTCAAGGCAGCACCACCCGGTGGCACTCCTGAGAAGTCCATTACAAGGGAGCGCCTTTTTCCCCAGAGCTATCATCAAAACACTTTATACTATACACATATAGTATCTTTCAAATCATACACCTAGTATGAATTTTATCAAAGCTCCTTTACACAAAATCGATTATCCCAAAATCGATAATTCTTCAAACTAGGCTTTCCAAATTCAATATTGATTTTACCCAAAAATCAAAAGCCTTTCCAAATCCAAAGGTTCCCAAAACCTTTTCCAAAATTCTCATAAGATCCTTTATATATATATATACAGATATATATAATTTTTAAAACCTTGGATCACTTTAAACTCGTATAAAATTCCTTTTATACTTCAAACACTTCCAAAATCCTTTTTCTTCCCACAATAGATTCAACAAGGGAAGAATATATAACAAAGATATAACTTTGTTTACCCAAAATCAAATACTCACATTTGATTACTCTTTCCAATATCAATTCCTTTCTATTCACATTCACTTAAATTTCCATTCACTTATTCACATTTGCCTTAATCCCCATTTGGATTATCACCTAAATTCTTATCCCAGTTGGGTATTTAATCATAAACGGTTTAAACTCCGACCAGTTTAGAGAATAGCTTGTAAATTTTAAAAATAGATAAGTAGTTGAAAAATAATCAATAGTTTGCAAAATAGTTGTAGAATAATTGACTAATCGCAAAAGAGTTGGAAAATAGTTAAATAGTTATAGAAATCTTAAATAATTGCGAAATAGTTGTAAAATAGAAATTAATTCGTAACTTAGTTGAAAATTAGTAATTAGTGTATAAAACAGTTGTAAAATAGGTAAAGAGTTCCAAAAGTAGTGGCAAAACCAGTATAAAATAGTTTAGGTTTTAAAATGAAAGTTGTATAGTAAATAGATAAGAAAATAGATTTAAAACTATTTATATTAAAACAATTTAATTGAAAATGGTTTAGAGTCAAAACTGTTCACTTCCCCAACAATCCATTTTAAATTTCCACTCCATTTAAATTAACCCAATCCCAATTTAATTAACTCCAATTTCCATTGGACTTGATTCATTCCCAATTCAAATTGAATTGATTCTCAATTTCCTTCCAATTTCAGATCAAATTCCATTTGATCTTTAAACTTACAACCTTAAGTATAATTTCAATTTTACACCTTCTATTTATAATCAATTACATTCACATTTACTTTTAACTTAGAATTATACATTTTATTTAGCCAATATATTTTTATTATTCCATAAACATTTAATCAAGATTCCAGAGTTTAAACAAATTTTCAAATTTCAACCTTAGAATTCAACTATATCCAAAATTCTTTGGCGAATTCAATTATCCCTTTGAATTTCAAAACCAAACCCAATTCACAAACAATCCCAATTTAAAAACAATTTGGTAGCAATTTCTCTTCTAGAAACTCGAAAATGAACATCGATGATGCTGCAGTCATCACCGACTTTATTTTCCAGTGGCCAAAAGAGTTCAATGCTTTTGTCTCTCTAAAAACACTTCCAAATATTTTTGATTTCAAATCTCCCAAATTTCAAACACAAAAATATTTTTGAAATAATACTATTCTTTTTTCAAAACCCTTGGAAACCACTTTCAAACCCAAAGGAATTTTAATTTTTCCCAAAATTCCAAACTCCCAATCCATCAAATTCATATTTAAACATTACTCTGGAATTTTCATCTTACTCTATTTCAAATATTCTCTGGAATTCTATTTCAAATTATAATCACATTTATTTATGAAGTTTATTTCAATTTATAAATTACATTTACAGTCTATATTTCAAATTCCATTTTGTTATATAAGTTTACTCTTCAACTTGGTTATAAGTTTCAATTTGGTCGCATTTTATTTTACTTCTTAACTTAATTTCAATAATTTAACAACCAATCATCTAGATATTTCTTAGAAGGAAATATTGCTATATATATCAAAATATATATTTTTATATAAAATCATTAAAAATCTTTATAAGCAAATAACAAGTACGCTCTCCTATATATATATACACACTCAACTCATTCTAGAGTACTACGGACTCTATTCAATGAGTGATTCCCACCAGAGCCAAGGTTCTCGCTTAACCTCCAGCTCTGATACCATATGCAACGACCCGAAATTTTCGCACCCGAAAATCCCAGATAGTTATGAGAAAGAAGAAAGAGATAGAAGAAGAACAACAGAAACACCAAACATCTCACAATCGCAGCGGATAAAATATAATAAATAATAACAGTTTACAAAAGAATATTATAACTGTCGGTTACATTTAATATACATCAGAGTTTTCAAATAATATACAGTCACTGAATATTTATCATGACTCAGATTAACAATATTATAAATATAGCGGATATACTCTATACGATATTGCCTCCAGCTCGCCTCCTGAGCTCCAGAACGTACCTACCTGAAAATCTGTAATACTCGGGTCTGACCCGTGCATTACACCAAAGTAACACCCGGGTCAGGCTTGAAACCAGCGTGAGTAAACCAGTTAACATAAATTTCAAAAGCATAAAATTTATACATAACCCGGGTAGCTGATGTCAATTACGATTTCACAAATTGTTACCGACATTATTTATTTCACTCACCAATTTACTTAAATCACGTCCTTCCAGCTTATTAATTTTACCAAGCAAGTTATGAAGAATCGAAGTGGTTTCGGGTATTAACTAATACCCGACTCCGGTCTCTTCGAATTCCATTTATCTTAACACATATTATTCAAGTGAAATTCAATCCGATTTTAAATAAAAGATGACACCTTTACTCAGCAGTTCATCATTGATGAATAACCACATTATCATTGTCCATCCAAACATATCATATCATAAAACATTTCATATCATAGTTAACAATCAACCATGGTATTAAATCATCATTCAACCATCCATATGCAAGACTTAACACTTCCAACATTATTTTAAATTATCCCTAATTAACCAATCTTAAACCAATTAATTAATCATCTTTTATGTCCATCTTTAATAAATCACGCTTGACTAATTATCCTTTAATTACAATAAGTAATTAGTTCTTTATTTAATTTCACAAATTAATTAGCCCTCATCCATCACATTGATCTCATTGATCCTTAATTAATCACTCAAATTAATTATTCCTCAATCACTTACATTGATTAATTATCCTTTAATTAATCATACCTATTAATTTATTGACCCTTAATAAATTTCTTTGATTGATTAAACAATCCTTTAATTAATTACGCTAAGTAATTTATTCTCAATTTTTGTACGTAAGGAATTTACCTTAATTTACCCCCATCAAGTAATTATTCCCCTGGTTAATTTATTCTCAATATATTAACCTTGATCGTTAATTAATTTAAACCTTAATCTATCACATAGATAAATTAGCCTTAACCATTCACACTAAATAAATTTTTAAATTACTCCCATAAATTAATTATCTAAAATTGACTTATCTTTAATTAATCATATTCGTTAATAAACCTTAGTTAAACCCATTCGTAATTAACTATCTCTTAATTACTTACATGAGGTAACTTACGTAATTAAGGTCATAAGAATTTATCATCTCATTTTCACTAGTTTCAATTAATTATAAACATTAACCATTCTTCCCATTTACTTATGCTAAGTAATTACCTTCTATTAGCATCATCAATTTATTAATCTATGAATCTCATTGAACGAAACTTATACTTATTCTACTAATTAATCTCAAGTACCTTCTTAATTAATCAAATAAATCTTGGAATTAATTTATCATTAACTGATAATGCTAACTTAAGTTAGATTTTCGATAAAACTTTTTATTTTCTCAATTTCCACTCAATCACATTATTGATAATGTTTTAAATAAATTTATGAACTACCTTGATAAATTACATAATCTTTTAATTTAACTAACATTTTAAACACCCTTATTATTTTAAAGAATAGTAAAAGTCAATTAAAACTTGATTATCTTTTACTTAAATTTTTTTTTTTTGTCGACGTTAACATTACCGAGCCCAAAATTATCCAGAGCCTCTCACGAATTCGTATGCTAAAGCCCTTCCCAAACAAACACAGGAAACTCGAGTAACAACCCACCAGCTATTATTTATCATAATTTCGAACTTCAACTCGGCATAGATCATTGGTAATTACATATTGATTTAACAGAGCATGAATATCAATCAAACAGAGGAGATTGATTTAAATCCAAGTAAATTCATTCAGAACATATTTAGCTTATCAAATGAACCTGGACAACAATCTAAAATTTTATAAAAGAAATGATTACTCACCGAAACCCTCACGTGCCTCCACCAATCTGCCGCATGCACGAGAATACCAAATTGAAGTCGAAATCACTAGAGTCGCGAGCCTTAACAACGATTTCAAGAAACCCTAGTTTGGACTTCAGCAAGAAACTCAACTTCGGCAAGAAACCCGACTTCCCATCGTTCTCATAGCACTGTGAATTGGGTCGAGAGTAGGTCAACATCCCCCCCGAGCTCTCGCCTCTCCTTGCACGCGCCACCGATTGCAGCCTTCGCGAGATCAACCCCCCTTTTCTGATTCGATCGACTCGCGCGGCCGTGAATACCCACTGTCGCCATTTTCCTATATTTTTTTCTCTCGAACGAATTTCGTTCGTTCTCTTTTGATTTCGAAAAACTGGAGAGAGAGTGCTTCGTTCCAATAAATAAAGGACTGATGGACTAAATATTAAAGGGGAGGCGTGCTTTGGAAGATAGGGTTATTATCCATTAAATTATTTCATTAATATTCGCAAATCAACAACTGTTATAACAAACTCCAAATCACACGAGCCGCCCAGCGTTTATAGGGTTCTACCCGTATTCCGAACACGATGGAACGTGTTTCGAAGGCTAATTTGATCGTATGTGCGAGTTACAGAAGAAAACGATCGATTTTAAATTAAATCGATTAAAATAGTTCTAAGCGTTTTGAGCTGCCAGAGTCAAACTACAACTCCGATTGCTACGAAAATTGAAATCCGATAATAACTAACTATTACGGATCCAACGGAACAGGTTTCATCGAATTCCGAGACTGTGCCTCGGAAGGTCGTTTTTAAATTTAATTTAAACGATATATTACTAAAATTAAAGAAACCGCCTTTAAATTAAATTTCAACCATTCTATTATCATCAATATCATCATTATAAATTTTATAAGCCTTCAAATTATTTAAACAGGCTTAAAAATTTCGGATTCAACAATTTACCCAATTTCAATTATTAAATTCAATATTTATACTATACAATCCAAAGATATAATTATCAAATAAATATTGATATCTGGAATCCAAGATAAAATTAACTTTAAATACTTAAAATCGATTTATTATTCCAATTTATTTTGTTAAAGTTTCCGGTTCGTCACAGTAGTCCATCCAATATCATAGTCCCTCCTGATCGGGAAGCCACCAGAGGATACCACACGGGCTACGGGAGAAATCCAAACTCGCACACGGCGCGATAGGGTAGGTGACACGGCACAACCAGGCAATGTCAGGGTAGATATACCAATTACGCATCCGGGCTGGTGGTAACGCACAGCTGCTACTACCACCCACCTCGGACAAACTCCCCCTAAAATCAAAGAAATCAAAAGTGGCCACCGAAACAATCCAAAGTCAGAGTATAACATCGAAGAGGAGTATCCGATCTGAGGAATGACCTCATTGGCCCAAGAATCGCTCCTCTTTTAGCCACCTTATGCCAATTCACGGGAGTCGGGTCCACGTAATAACCTCAAAGGAAAACGCCGCCACTAACCTACTTCATTGTGGAATCTCCACCGCGTACACGGTTGTCAAAGTGGTTTTCGGAGTTGGCAGAGAGTATGACAACTTCCGATCCCGGTCTCTTTAACAACCAAACATTATTATAACACCGCGGTCTTTTCAAAATAATTATACTTTCCAAACCAGAATATAATATCCATTTCGAAATCATATAAATACGATATCATTTCCTTTTAAAACCCAAATCAATATGATATCATTTTTTTATTTCAAATATATTTCCTTTCCAAAATCATACCACTTTAAAATTTATAATACCTCGAAACCAAATACTTGAATCTTAACTTTCAAACATAATACTTTCGAAATCCATAGTTTCAAAACCATAACTTCCAAAACTTAAATGGTTTGGATATTCAACAGTATGTAAAATAGTTGATTTTAAATTACTCTACAAAGTAAATAATTTCTACGCCTTTACCATTTGTTCCCTTTAATTTTAGCCTAAACCCATAAATTTAGATTCACTTTCAGTTTCAATAAACACTTCGATTTCAATATATTCAGATTTTGAGTATTTAACAATTTATGGTTCTATTATTTAGTTTGAAACATTCACATACTAAATCCATAATATAAAACCCAAATTTCTAACAATTAAGTATTTCCTTCAATTTATTCATACTAGAATTATTCATTTAATTTATCTTGAATAAAAATCCAGATATAAATATCATACCTTTAAAAATTCCAATCTTAATAAGTTTACACCAACTTGTGGAGTTTACTTTTTAAATAAGCTCAATTCCAAATAATTTTCCAATTTATTTTCCAATCTTAATTGATTTGAACCATTTAAAACTCTATATATATACAATATCTTAAAACTGTACTTAATCATATAATATAAACTATCAAACTCCATTATTCAACCTATTTATTTTTGTTTAACAAATTCATACATAGCTTAAATTCGAAAATTATACTATGTACGTATATATTATAAAATAAGATTTTTATATAAGATCAAAACTTAATATTTATTAAACCGTATCCTATCCAAACCATAGAAAAATCATTTCAAAAAATAATTTTATATATATGTGCCGCGATGCCTGTATATAATTTTCTATCCTATGGTCAAGTGATACGGATATTTATCATTTCAATCCGCAATTTAAAAATAAAAATGCGGTTGTATATCATTTCAAACCGCAAACCCGAATGAAACGAGAATGCATAATAACTTGCAGTTTATATAATATAGAACACATCATTCATTCACCCAATATCAATCATCAACCAATTTTATTTCAATCATCATCAATTTAAACAAACATCAATAGAGCATATAAAATATAACACGTATCAACGAACAGTTTATATTCAAAATAAATAAATAAATAACTGTTTAACTAGCAGTTTATATGCAAAATAAATAAATTTCAACTCTCAATTTATATGCAATAATAAAATTAATTAACAGTTAAATTAAATAAATGCGATTTAACTGAGATGATGAAAAAATATGCAAAACAGTTATAAATAAATTTCTACTCATATCTTAAATCAATTTAACAAACATAAGAAAACTTAGACGTTGTGAGTGGGTTAAAACACTCAACTTTTGAATTTAAATTGGTTTTAAATCCAGTTTAAACCCAAAAATTTCACAGTCTCCAAATTCGTCCAAACCAGCGCCAACAAATCTGGAATTTTATCACGATCCTAACAAAAAAAATTCGCGTAAAAAGGAGTTCGTATGTAAAAGTTATCTCAGTTTGAGCAATTGAAATTTATAATTTAAATAAAATAAAAAAAAACAAGACAAATCACCTAGGCCACGTCAACCTCTCCCATCTGCACGTGCAACACAGAAACTCGCCCAAAACCCTAACCAAAAACGCGTACGCACGAACAGAAATCACGGCCACCACTGTTTCGCGAAAAACGCCGACCAAATCAACTCGCCAACACCCGATCCAAGGTCACCGTTGACCCCCACAGCCTCGGCCGCTTCCCTAGGACCCACGCCGTATGCCACGACGTCGCCACTTCCTCGCGCTGCCGCCCCCTTCTACGGTCGATTAACGACAATTCGTCAACCCATCACACAAACAAATACCATAGATCACCACTGCTCAGCGAGCCCTAACTCCCCATGCCACCTGATCGTCATAATAACGACGATCCACTGTCGAAATCACCCATGCCAAACGAACGGCCGAAACTAATTTGCCCCGATATGGACACACAGAAACTCCAATCGAAAAACGGATAGCACCATTGAATTACGCTCGTCGAGTGCATTAACATATATTTTTTCGGGATTTTTCTGAGGACTTTAAATTTTAGGCTTTGGATTTGATTTGAATTGTATTTGGATCTAGTGTTTGCAGCCATTGGAAGAGGAGGAGCTGTGGAAATGAACACACAAACAAATGAGAGTAGACGGAGGCTAGGGTTTAGAACTGGGTTTATATAGATAAAGTTGAAAAATAGATGGATCGGGTTGATAGATATACGTGCTACCGCTAACGTGGCCAAAAAAGCCCGTTCTGACCCCGGAACGAAATTGGGTAAACCCATATATCAAAATAGGTGTTTTAAAATATTTTGAACGCGATGGAAAAAGTTTCACGTCCAAATTCCATCGTTTGAAGAAGTTATGCTGAAATCAATATTTCCAAATTGATTTGAAATTGATTTCAAATAAATCAATTTCAAGGCGTTTCGCGTTCGTACGATCAAACGACAAGTCCGATCCCTACGAAACTTGAAACCCTACAATAATTCACTGTTACGGATCTGATGAAACTGGTTTCGTCGAAATCCGAGTCCGTGACCAAAATGGCTATTTTTATATCAATTAAATAAATAAAAAATTGATTAAATTAAATCCAATCTTTAAATTCCAACCTTAAAATTTGAAAATTTCATCACTCTTATATTTCTAAATCATTTACGAAATTTAACAAGTTTAGATGTAAATTAAAAGTTGATAAATCTATCAATTTCCGTATTAATTTCCAATTTCATTAAATTTAGAAAATATAAGTTAAATCTTCATTCATATTATTCACTTCAATATTTCACCGGATGAACTCAACATTTGATTCAAAATCTATTATACAGATATTCTTAGATTCCATTTTAAATTTCTATTAACATAATATTTAGGTGTTTGATTTCATTAAATTTCAGTTAACCTTAGTATTATACACAAATTCCAATTTATTGACACAACTTAAATTTTATTCTTTTCATTCAATATCAATTGTCAATTTTACAAGTAAAATTAACATTAGATTCATACTCATTACATAAATAACTTCAATTTCATCTCCATTTAATTGCTATTAATCTCTTTGATATCTATAATAACTAAAAGCAAATTCACATATCAATTTAGTGTTAATTATTTCAGTAAATACAGTGTTCAAAGGTCAGCTGCAATTAATCCAATAAATTGCAATTTAATTCCAAATAAATTTGATTTTATTCAGTTCCAAACTTAATATTTAATCAATTATTACTCAACTAACATAGTTAATATTATTTTATATTCCATTACATTTATATGTCTCAATTTTCATCTTGGTTTCATTTCTTTTTATTACATTAATTATCATCTTATGAATGGAATTTTACCTTGGTTACATCTTATTGAATTCAACATTTTTCACTTATCAATTTATTCCACGTTAACTGCAATAATTTAGCGAATTGATTGAAATTGATTACAAATTAACTTAAAAACCTAATAAAATAAGTAACGTACAATAAATATTGACATTAACTCTTAATTACACTTTTAAAGGTTCATTATTTACACCCCAATGTTGTAATTACTTACAAAACACTGGTTTTACTCAATTAACATTTATTTCAAACTATTCCAAAATTTATTCAATATTTATTAGTTCTCTTATATTATATTTATAACCAAGTGTAACTTTTAACTTGAATTGGTTGGATTTCCTTTCAAGTTATTAATAATCAACTTATACTAACATATTCTTAATTTATTCCAATTACCGTTACAATGTTTTTATTACATAATCAATTAATTACTTTCCTTTCTCATATTAAATTATACACCTGTATAATCCTTTCCACTATTCATTCATTAGCATTCCATTAAAATTTCAATCTCTTGCAGTAACTCTTTTATTATACTTTTGCATATAAATAAACAAGGTTCCAAATAAATAGGGTTTATTAAATTCAATCTTTATAATTTAGTCTATTACAACCAATGTAATATTTCATAGGTTAATTGTTATTACATTTACTTCGTTACCAATTATAACAATTATATTTCTTTATAATTTAATTCCAAAATCTTATAAATATGACAAATCTAATTAATGAAATTTACGGGTCGTTACAATCTCTCCCACTCAAAACTTTTCATCCCCGAAAAGGAGAAGAAGGGAAAAGAAGAAATAAGAAATCAATATATCTTTCTTAAATATTAAATTTATAAACAAATAAGTTTACAAAATAAAATAATTTAAAATAAAATATACCAATTTATACCCATTTAAATATTTTATACATAAATTATTAAAGTTTGTAAAACATTTCCAAATTTTTCTAAGTCCAAAATTTACGGAAAAAATTTCGGCAGAGTCTCCTTTGTATGGAGAGGCTCGGGATAAAATATAATATAAAAATATAAAAATTATATTACATATATTATCCAAAATATTATATCCCAACCCGGAAAAATATATAAAATAACGCTATAAACCATAATCTGAAACGTACCTATTTGTCGGGCAATTTACGCTTAATTTATGGAACCAAAAGCAGTAGCAATTGCTTCCATAACCTGCATTTCACTTATAAAATCCAAAGGGTTAACAATTTATGTAAAGTGAAATATTTAAGTGGTTTCAATCATTAACAACAAATCAATACAACAACCATCAACTTCAATAATAGTATACACAACAAATACAAAACAACCATTCAATCATACAAACAAATAGTTGTTGGGGTTCAAAACTTTTAAATTGTACGGAATGAAGAATAACTACTAGCGCATCATTTACTCAACAGTCTTAGATAAAACTAAATGGATTATTCATTCACCCCAAATCCAATTTTAAAGTATCCTTGCCCAACCAACCATCGCTAAACAACAACAAATCTAAACAACAATCAACTTTACTTATTATTAATTTCATTTCATACCTTTGTTGTTTGATTTTTTTTTTTCATATAATGATTTCTTATACTTCACATTTATTTCTTGCAAATTTTCACTTCATTTATTTATTTATTTGCATTACATTCATTTCTCAAATTTCATTTACTTATTTAGCGCTTACATTTCTATTATATTTAATTTTTGTAACAGTTTCATTACACTTAAATTTATAACTTTATAACATCAATTCTTATTTATTAAAGAATTCCATTAATTATTTTCATTATCTCAAGTTAATTACTTGTATAATACCTATTACAATTTCTTATTAACATTTTCAACTTTTATATCTTTTGGTAAGTTATATATATATATGCCTTTAAGAACGTAATTGAAAGTTATACAAGTTTTACTCATTTCCTTTAATTAATGGTTCAATAATTACATCTTTGTTATATAAGTTACAAATTTCAATTTACCTTTAATTTCAATTATATTTGGCATTAAATCTCTTACCTAAATTAGATGTTTCCATTATTAATTACTTACCTTTCATTTCACCACAATAATTGAGACAATTAATTAACGAAAATTTAAGAATTTAATACCGGGTTAAATTTCAAATTGTTTTAAAATAATAGATAAATATAATCTTACAACTTATATATCTCTAATTATATTTAAACAATTCAATATATATATATATATATATATATATATATTTCAAAAATGAATCTGCAGTAAAACTACTACAGTGGCTTTCCCCTTTGAAACTTGAAAATGAAAGTCGATGATGCGGCCGCCATCACCGAAATTATTTTCCAACGACAGAGAGGAAAGTACAAAACTTATTTTCTCCAGAATCTTCTTTAAAACAATTCTTCCTAACTATATAGAAGTATTTATATCAGAAAATACTTATAAACAATATTATTATATTCCAAATTTATTCGAAAAAAAAATTCAAAACCCCGGATCTTAAGTTTTAAATTTCCAAATTTTCATTTATTTTATTTTTCAATCTTTTTTCTATTATTATTTATACACTTTATTACTTAACAACCAATCTATTGCAGCCAAATATAGATATCATTTGAAATTTTTTATTTTATATATAGAAAATATAATAGATAAAATTATTTCATTCACCTATATTAAACAAATATTAAGTCGGTCTGTCCTATTAAGTGTTTAGAAATCTCTATTGATGTCACAGCATCCCATGCATCAACCAGAATTTATAAATACAAAACGGAACAGATTAACACAATATTAAAACCTTTTTATAACACTAACAAATACGCTCTCTCATATATATACACTCAGCGACTCCCATAGGGTATTACTACCCTATTAATAAAGAGTCAAATCCCACAAAGTTAAAGTTTATCGCTAAACCAAAGCTCTGATACCAGATGTAACGTCCCGCCTTTTCGCACGATTTAAATCGACACACGTGCCAATTCAAACCATACGGAAGGGCGGATTGTTATGGGGTAAATAAGAAAAATGAGAAAGAAATAAAACAAAATAGAATCTCACAACGGAAGGATAAAATAAAATAATAAATATACAGTTCATAAAACTGTTTACAAAACATTTGATTCTTCTTTATACAATAATTATCAGAGTTCACATGCCAATATAACAATGCAGCGGAACAATATGAGTGTAGTGGAATATAATAAATAATAATAATAGAAATCTCCGTATTCGTCCTCCAGAGCTAAAGTCTTCGATCCTGAAACGCTCGGACTGACCCGAGCGAATTTGAAAAGACAAAAACACTCGAGTCGGAACTAAAAGATCTTATGTGAGTTAAATTAACAGAAATAAATATGGGTGCAGTAACTCAAGAGATGCTCGGGATTTACATCTCCTAAGGATCCGTTAAACTATTTACTATGTAGTATATTGCGCTATTATAATAGTGTCTAATGGTAAAATAAACATACTTTTAAATAGCGTTAAGGAGTTACCCAATCTCCCCCTTAACACAATAATAGTCCCAGTAGTCCATCCAATATCATAGTCCCTCCTGATCGGGAAGCCACCAGAGGATACCACACGGGCTACGGGAGAAATCCAAACTCGTACACGACGCGATATGATAGGTGACACGGCACAACTAGGCAATGCCAGCGTAGATATACCAATTACGCATCCGGGCTGGTGGTAACGCGTAGCTGCTACTACCTCCCATCTCGGACAAACTCCCCCTAAAATCAAAGAAATCAAAAGTGGACACCGAAACAATCCAAAGTCAGAGTATAATATCGAAGAGGAGTATCCGATCAGAGGAATGACCTCATTGGCCCGAGAATCGCTCCTCTTTTAGCCACCTTATGCCAACTCACGGAAGTCGGGTCCACGTAATTACCTCAAAGGAAAACGCCGCCACCAACCTACTTCATTCTGGAATCTCCACCGCGTACACGGTTGTTAAAGTGGTTTTTGGAGTTGGCAGAGAGTATGACAACTTCCGATCCCGGTCTCTTTAACAACCAAACATTATTATAACACCGCGGTCTTTTCAAAATAATTATACTTTCCAAACCAAAATATAATATCCACTTCGAAATCATATAAATACGATATCATTTCCTTTTAAAAACCAAATCAATATGATATCATTTTTTTATTTCAAATATATTTCCTTTCCAAAATCATACCACTTTAAAATTTATAATACCTCAAAACCAAATACATGAATCTTAACTTTCAAACATAATACTTTCGAAATCCATAGTTTTAAAACCATAACTACCAAAACTTAAATGGTTTGGATATTCAACAGTATGTAAAATAGTTGATTTTAAATTACTCTATAAAATAAATAATTTCTACGCCTTTACCATTTGTTCCCTTTAATTTAGCCTAAACCCATAAATTTGGATTCACTTTCAGTTTCAATAAACACTTCGATTTCAATATATTCAGACTTTGAGTATTTAACAATTTATGGTTCTATTATTTAGTTTGAAACATTCACATACTAAATCCATGATATAAAACCCAAATTTCTAACAATTAAGTATTTTCTTCAATTTATTCACACTAGAATTATTCATTTAATTTATCTTGAATAAAATTCTAGATATAAATATCATACCTTTAAAAATTCCAATCTTAATAAGTTTACACCAACTTGTGGAGTTTACTTGTTAAATAAGATCAATTCCAAATAAATTTCCAATTTATTTTCCAATCTTAATTGATTTGAACCATTTAAAACCCTATATATATACAATATCTTAAAACCGTACTTAGTCATATAATATAAACTATCAAACTCCATTATTCAACCTAATTATTTTTGTTTAACAAATTCATACATAGCTTAAATTCGAAAATTTAACTATGTACGTATATATAAAATAAGATTTTTATATAAGATCAAAACTTAATATTTATTAAACCCTATCCTATCCAAACCATAGAAAAATCATTTCAAAAAATAATTATATATATATATATATATACCGTAGTGCCTGTATATAATTTCCATCCTATGATCAAGTGATACGGATATTTATCATTTCAATCCGCAATTTAAAAATAAAAATGCGGTTGTATGTCATTTCAAACCGCAATCCCGAATGAAATGAGAATGCATGATAACTTGCAGTTTATATAATATAGAACACATCATCCATTCACCCACTGTCAATCATCAACCAATTTTATTTCAATCATCATCAATTTAAACAAACATCAATAGAGCATATAAAATATAACAGGTATCAACGAACAGTTTATATTCAAAATAAATAAATAAATAAATATATGTTTAACTAGCAGATTATATGCAAAATAAATAAATTTTAACTGTCAATTTATATGCAATAATAAAATTAATTAACAGTTAAATTAAATAAATGCGATTTAACTGAGATGATGAAAAAGTATGCAATACAGTTATAAATAAATTTCTACTCATCTCTTAAATCAATTTAACAAACATAAGAAAACTTAGAAGTTGTGAGTGGGTTAAAACACTCACCTTTTGAATTTAAATCCAATTTACCCAAAATTTTCACAATCTCCAAATTCGTCCAAACCAGCGTCAACAGATCTGGAATTTTATCACGATCCTAACAAAAAAAAATTTCGCGTAAAAAGGAGTTCGTACGTAAAAGTTATCTCCGTTTGAGCAATTGAAATCTATAATTTAAATAAAATAAAAAAAACAAAATAAATCACCTAGGCCACGTCAACCTCTCCCATCTGCACGCGCGACATAGAAACTCGCCTAAAACCCTAACCAAAAACGCGTACGCACGAACAGTAATCACGGCCGCCATTGTTTCTCGAAAAACGCCGACCAAATCAACTCGCCAACACCCGATCCAAGGTCACCGTTGACCCCCACCGCCTCGGCCGCTTTCCTGGGACCCACGCCGTATGCCACGACGTCGCCTACTTCCTCGCGCTGCCGCCCCCTTCTACGGTCGATTCGCGACAATTCGTCAACCCATCACACGAACAAATACCATAGATCACCACTGCTCAGCGAGCCCTAACTCCCCATGCCACCTGATCGTCATAACAACGACGATCCACCGTCGAAATCACCCATGCCAAACGAACGGCCGAAACTAATTTGCCCCGATATGGACACATAGAAACTCCAATCGAAAAAGGATAGCACCATTGAATTATGCTCGTTGAGTGCATTAACATATATTTTTTTGGAATTTTTCTAAGGACTTTAAATTTTAGGCTTTGAATTTGATTTGAATTGTATTTGGATCTAGTGTTTGCAGCCATTGGAAGAGGAGGAGCTGTGGAAATGAACGCACAAACAAATGAGAGTAGATGGAGGCTAGGGTTTAGAACTGGGTTTATATAGATAAAGTTGAAAAATAGATGGATCGGGTTGATAGATATACGTGCTACCGCTAATGTGGCCCAAAAAGCCTGTTCTGACCCCGGAACGAAATTGGGTAAACTTATATATCGAAATAGATGTTTTAAAATATTTTGAACGCGATGGAAAAAGTTTCACGTTCAAATTCCATCGTATGAAAAAGTTATGCTGAAATCAATATTTCCAAATTGATTTGAAGTTGATTTCAAATAAATCAATTTCAAGGCGTTTCGCGTTCGTACGATCAAACGACCAGTCCGATCCCTACGAAACTTGAAACCCTACAATAATTCACTGTTACGGATCCGATGAAACTGGTTTCGTCGAAATCCGAGTCCGTGACCAAAATGGCTATTTTTATATTAATTAAATAAATTAAAAATTGATTAAATTAAATCCAATCTTTAAATTCCAACCTTAAAATTTGAAAATTTCATCACTCTTATATTTCTAAATCATTTACAAAATTTAACAAGTTTAGATGTAAATTAAAAGTTGATAAATCTATCAATTTCCGTATTAATTTCCAATTTCATTAAATTTAGAAAATATAAGTTAAATCTTCATTTATATTATTTACTTCAATATTTCACCGGATGAACTCAACATTTGATTCAAAATCTATTATACAAATATTCTTAGATTCCATTTTAAATTTCTATTAACATAATATTTAGGTGTTTGATTTCATTAAATTTCAATTAACCTTATTATTATACGCAAATTCCAATTTATTGACACAACTTAAATTTTATTCTTTTCATTCAATATCAATTGTCAATTTTACAAGTAAAATTAACATTAGATTCATACTCATTACATAAATAACTTCAATTTCATCTCCATTTAATTGCAATTAATCTCTTTGATATCTATAATAACTAAAAGCAAATTCACATATCAATTTAGTGTCAATTATTTTAGTAAATACAGTGTTCAAAGGTCATCTGCAATTAATCCAATAAATTGCAAATTAATTCCAAATAAATTTGATTTTATTCGGTTCCAAACTTAATATTTAATCAATTATTACTCAACTAACATAGTTAATATTATTTTATATTCCATTACATTTATATTTTCCAATTTTCATCTTGGTTTCATTTCTTTTTATTACATTAATTATCATCTTATGAATGGAATTTCACCTTGGTTACATCTTATTGAATTCAACATTTTTCACTTATCAATTTATTCCACGTTAACTGCAATAATTTAGCGAATTGATTGAAATTGATTACAAATTAACTTAACAACCTAATAAAATAAGTAACGTACAATAAATATTGTCATTAACTCTTAATTACACTTTTAGAGGTTCATTATTTACACCCCAATATTGTAGTTACTTACATAACATTGGTTTTACTCAATTAACATTTATTACAAACTATTCCAAAGTTTATTCAATATTTATTAGTTCTCTTATATTATATTTATAACCAAGTGTAACTTTTAACTTGAATTGGTTGGATTTCCTTTCAAGTTATTAATAATTAACTTATACTAACTTATTTCTTAATTTATTCCAATTACCGTTACAATGTTTTTATTACATAATCAATTAATTACTTTCCTTTCTCGTATTAAATTATACACCTGTATAATCCTTTCCACTATTCATTCATTAGCATTCTATTAAAATTTCATTCTCTTGCAATAACTCAATTGTTATACTTTTGCATATAAATAAACAAGGTTCCAAATAAATAGGGTTTATTAAATTCAATCTTTATAATTTAGTCTATTACAACCAATGTAATATTTCATAGGTTAATTATTATTACATTTAGTTCGTTACCAATTATAAAAATTATATTTTTTTATAACTTAATTCCAAAATCTTATAAATATGACAAATCTAATTAACGAAATTTACGGGTCGTTACAACATGGCTGTTGTTCTTCTATAAATAGGGGTTAGTTTCAACGAATTTTATATCAAATTTTTTGGTTTTTCACTCCTCTTCTTCTTCCACATTTCTTAATATATATTCTTACCATTACTCTGCCGAAATCAACTTTGAATCGAACTCGATTACTTCTAGTTTGATTCTCTATCACTATCTCTACAAGGTTCTCAGTGCTATTCAGAGTTATAGACTTCTTTGTAATCTATTAAGCGAGAAAAGGTGTGATTGCAGCCTTGGAAATCAATCAAGAGAGAAAACATGTGATTGTAGCCTTGGTAAATCAATTGGGTAAACTTGTGGCCTGGAAATCAAGTATCTCTACCTAGAGGATAGAAATTTTGGAGGGTGTACCTCGTAGCCTTGAAACCGAGGGTGTAATTGTACAATTGCTTTTGAAAGGAAATCCGTACTTGTGTTGCGGGACTGGATGTAAGGTAACTCCGAACCAGTATAAAATCCGGTATGTTCTTTCCTTTACTGCTTTTATTTTATTTCTGCATCTGTGTTTGTTTCTGTGATCATATCTGTTGCATACATTGGTGTCTAAATTAACATAAACTCAAAAAGATTTAGTAATTCTTTATTAACACTATTCATCCCCCTTTAGTGTTAATCCTAGCCTTAAGATCCGTAATCCGCATTTCTCACAATTGGTATCAAAGCATGGTTTTCAAAGTTTCATAATCTGATTTTTGAAAAAGTTTTTAAAATGGCTATATTTATTAATACTAATTTAGAAGTATTCAAAACATCATTGTTTTTTGAGTCTTCATATAATCAATATTCAAATTCAAGTTGTCTACCAAGATTGTTTGATGTGCAGGAATCATTCTTTATCGGTTTTGAGGAATCAATCCACAACGGACAAATTGTGCAGATCAGAAAGAACAAATGGATACTTGATAGTGGGTGTTCTAGACACATGACTGGCAATCCAAATATACTGAATGATATAATATACAAAGACGGAGGACTGGTTAACTTTGGAGACAATTCAAAAGGATATGTGATTGGCATCGACAAAGTCGGTAATTCTGAAACTCCTACTATTACTAATGTTTTGCTAGTTAAGAATCTAAAACATAATCTGCTAAGTATAAGTCAACTATGTGATAAAGGATATAAAATTAAATTTGAAAAAGATAACTGTCATATAAAAGATAATAATTCAACCATTATATTTGAGGGAGTCAGGAAAAAGAATATTTATGTTCTTAGTACGAAAGTTTCAAATGATAACCTGTGTCTGTTGGCAAATACAAGTGACCCTTGGATTTGGCATAAGAGATTTGGGCATTTGAATTTCAAACTCTTATCTAGACTATCAAAACATAATCTAGTAAGAGGTCTTCCTAAATTGAATTTTAAAGTAGATAGTTTATGTGATGCTTGTCAATTAGGAAAGCTTAGAAAAAGTTCCTTTAAGTTAAAAGATATGATTTCAACTTCAAAACCTCTTGAATTACTTCATCTTGATTTATTTGGTCCATCTCAAATTATATCAATAAATCATAGTAAAATGTCTTTGTAATTGTAGATGATTATTCTAGATTTACATGGACAATATTTTTGAAACATAAAAGTGATACTTTTGAATGTTTTAAAACATTTTCAAAAAGAATTCAAAACCAATTTTCTCTAAAAATTATAACTATTCGAAGTGATCATGGTGGTGAATTTGAAAATGAAAAGTTTGAGGAATTCTGCAATAAAAGGGGAATAACTCACAATTTTGCATTTTCGAGAACTCCACAACAAAACGGAGTAGTAGAACGTAAAAATAGGACGATTCAAGAGTGTGTGAGAACTATGCTTACAGAAAGTAATTTACCAAAGAATTTTTGGGCAGAAGCAGTTGCTACCGCCTGTTATATTTTAAATAGAATTTTAATTAAACCTTTAACTGATAAGACATCTTATGAACTTCTTTATTCAAAGAAACCTAAGGTATCTTATTTCAGAATTTTTGGAAGTAAATTCTTTATTTTAAATACAAAAGATAATTTAGATAAATTTGATCCTAAATCCGACAAAGGTATCTTTATCAGATATTCTAATAGAAGTAAACCGTACAGAGTGTTTAATTTAAAAACTAATTCCATTGAAGAAACAATGCATGTCTCATTTGATGAAAATTTTAAAATTTTTAAAGATACAAATGATGAAGAGGATTTAATCACTCAAAATCAAGAACCAATTGAAACTAATAATGAAATTAATCATTCTAATAAAAGAACAAAACTTTTAAAAGATCACCCTATAGAAAATATACTGGAAGATATGCGATCTGTTGTTAAAACTAGAAATCAACTAAGTCAAATGAGTAATGTAGCTTTTATATCAGCTATTGAACCCAAAAATCCAAAAGAAGCATCAACTGATGATTCATGGATTTTGGCTATGCAAGAAGAATTAAATCAGTTTACTAGAAATAATGTTTGGGAACTTGTTCCTAGACCAGAAAATAAAACTATAATTGGAACTAAATGGGTTTAAAAAAATAAAATGAATGAACAAGGAGAAGTAGTTAGAAATAAAGATCGATTAGTCGCTCAAGATTATTGTCAAGAAGAAGGAATAGACTTTGATGAAACCTTTGCTCCCGTAGCAAGATTAGAAGCCATTAGGATTCTACTTGCTTTCGCAAATCATAATAATTTCAAATTATTTCAAATGGATGTTAAAAGTGCCTTTTTAAATGGATTTGTAAAAGAAGAAGTATATGTTGAACAACCACCACTTTTTGAAAATGATAAATTACCAAATCATGTTTACAAACTTAAGAAAGTATTACATGGTCTAAAACAAGCTCCTAGAGCCTGGTAGACTAAGATCTTATTTATTGCAATCTAATTTTGAAATTGGTAAAGTAGATAATACTCTTTTTATTAAAAGAAATAAAAATGATATTCAACTAGTAGATATCATTTTTGGTTCAACTAATTTTGAAATGAATAAAGAATTTTCTGATATAATGACAAAAGAGTTTGAGATGAGTCATATGGGTGAATTAAATTTCTTTTTAGGATTACAAATAAAACAATTAGATAATGGTATCTTTATTAGTCAAGAAAAATATGCTAAAGACCTAATTAGTAAATTTGGTTTGACTACTGCGAGTGGAAAACCCACTCCCATGGCAACCAATGAGTACCTTAGTAAAGAAGATCTCTCGAAAGATGTAGATCAAAAACTATATAGAGGAATGATTGGATCACTACTCTATATTACTGCCAGTAGACCTGATATCATGCATAGTGTTTTTCTCTGTTCCAGATATCAATCTCAACCTAAAGAGACCCACTTAAAAGCCATAAAACGAATCATAAGATATGTTAAACACACATCCGATTATGCTTTATTCTACCCTAAAATGAATCTTTTGACTTAATATCTTACCGTGATGCTGACTATGCTGGTTGTAAATCAGACCGAAAAAGTACAAGTGGGACTTGTTACTTTTTGGGGCATTCTCTGGTTTCTTGGCTTAGTAAAAAGCAAAACACAGTTTCTTTATCAACAACTAAAGCAGAATATATTTCTGCTGCTTTGGCTTGTTCTCAAGTAATATATATGCAACAAACCTTAAAAGATTTTGGTTTAAAATTTTCAAAATCACCAATTTATTGTGACAATACGAGTGCGATAAATTTATCCAAAAATACTACTCAACATGCTCGAACTAAACATATTGATATCAGACATCATTTTCTCAGAGATAATATAAGTAAGGAAGTAGTTACTCTCGATTATATCAATTCTGAGAATCAAATTGCTGATATCTTGACAAAACCCTTAAATGAATCAATATTTACTAAATTAAGAAGAGAATTAGGTATTTGTTGCATAACTGAAATATAAAATATAAATAACAAGTATAATTAATAATTAATATTAAAATAATTCAAAGAGTTAAAATATAAAAGACCATGTCAACATCCCCCATATACCCATGTCGACATGCAACGTTTTTAAATTTTGAAATTTTTCCCACCAAAATTCAAAATAATTGGTTATATATTCTTCACATTTTCAAAATTTTATTCATCTTTTATGTTATCTCTCTGTTCTTCTCTCTGAAATCAAATAATCAATTGCCTCCTCTTCCAAATCTAACATAAAATCTACCTTTTCATTCCCCTCTCCTACGTCTGGTCCATTTCAACGTACTACTCTCGCTCGTGTGACTAAAATAGAGGACTCTCTGAAGGATGCACTTCAGATGATGACTGAAATTCAAGTGACTCAACTTCGTATGGCAAAGGAACAAGAGAGGCAAGGAAGATTCTTAGGAATTTGCAATAATTCCTAATGGATAACCATGCCAACCCTATCTTGATTGATGAAGACTCTTCACTCAATCAAGAACAAGAGGCCGACGAAGAAGAACCCATGGAAGAAGAAGCGCAAGTGGAAGATGATGACCAAGTCATGTGTGTTGGAGAAGTGTGTTTTGACAAAAATAGGAATCTTGTCGAACAAGTGGAAATTTCTGTTTCCACTATCCAAACTGTTCGATTCATAGATCTTCTATGTTTAAACACACACAATAGTTTCTTTTCTTTCTTCTCCATTGTTGTTTGTGTTTCTTTATGTTTTCTATATGCTCATGTATATACAACTTCATACGTAATAAATAACTCGTGTTCTTATACGTGTTTTAATTATACGTACTATTGTGAATTCTTAGTTAGGATAGTTAATTGTTTAGGACTATGTTTTAGTATTAGATTTAAGTGATGATTACTTATGATAACACTATCATTATAATCACATGTCATAGAGTGTTATTTTTAGGGGGAGTTATATGGTTTGGAGTGAGTTTTTGTTGATGATAAAGAGGGAGAAATATAAAATAGGGTAAATAGGGTAGTTAGGCATAAATTAAGGGGGAGTTATTAGTTTTAGTCGGAGTTATTAGGATAGAAGTAATATTTTATAAACAAAGGTTGTCATCATCAAATAAAGGGAGATTGTTAGTCCGTGAGATGATGGTTTTGATGACAACAACCTTAGAATAGATTATAAAATATAAATACTAACATTATAAGTTTAGATATATATGTATATGCATGATTTAACCATGCATGTACCAAGAATGAAGACTGTACAGTATAGAGATTCAAGATATCGAGATAGAAGACTCATGAGTATCAAGATTATCAAGAGTTCAAGATTTTAAGCGTAAGTATTTTTATTAGGAATTTTTGTTAAAACTCGTAGAAAAGCACTGGCATCTTAAAATCCAATTTATTCGTGGAATGGAATCCACTTCGAGCCTGTTAAAGGGATGGAACCCTAAGTAGGATGAAACCTACGAAAATCTAGTGGAACATTATTTTGTTTCCACTAATTTTAATTCAAATGATTTTTACAAAATTATCTTGTTTTCAAAATGATTTCAAAACTTTCCTTTAGAAAACATCAAAACCCTCTATCCTGATTTTAAATAATTTTAGCCTCAAAATTATCTTTAATTTCAAAGTCAAATTACTCCTGATTTAAACTATCTTTTAATATAATATATTTAACTTTTAAATATTTATACTTAGATTTAAATATAAAATTCTATATATATATTATTCTCTATATTTACTTATGAATTTTAAATATAGTCGAGTATATTTATAAAGTTTAAAATAGTTTTAATATAAAATAAAAGTTATTTTCAAAGAAAATCAAAACACCGAAAAATCCTTTGGGATGTCGACATTCCCAAGTACCCCATGTCGACATGGTGTAGTTGAATTCAAAATTTAAATTTCAAAAGAAGTGTCTATTCGCCATAACTCTTCATGAATGGACATGGCTGTTATTCTTCTACAAATAAGGGTTAGTTTCAACGAATTTTATATCAGATTTTTTGGTTTTTCACTCCTCTTCTTCTTCCACATTTATTAATACATATTCTTACCATTACTCTACCGAAATCAACATTGAATCGAACTCGACTACTTCTAGTTTGATTCTCTATCACTATCTCTACAAGGTTCTCAGTGCTATTCAGAGTTATAGACTTCTTTGTAATCTATTAAGCGAGAAAAGGTGTGATTGTAGCCTTGGAAATCAATCAAGAGAGAAAAGATGTGATTGTAGCCTTGGTAAATCAATTGGGTAAACTTGTGGCCTGGAAATCAAGTATCTCTATCCAGAGGA
Organism: Allium cepa; assembly: GCA_030765085.1. Taxonomy (NCBI): domain Eukaryota; kingdom Viridiplantae; phylum Streptophyta; class Magnoliopsida; order Asparagales; family Amaryllidaceae; genus Allium; species Allium cepa. The sequence continues at coordinate 495,173,512 of CM060944.1, read as the reverse complement.
TAGAAATTCTGGAGCGTGTACCTCCTAGCCTTGAAACCGAGGGTGTAATTGTACAATTGCTTTTGAAAGGGAATCCGTACTTGTGTTGCGGGATTGGATGTAGGGTAACTCTGAACCAGTATGAAATCCGGTGTGTTCTTTCCTTTACTGCTTTTATTTTATTTCTGCATCTGTGTTTGTTTCTGTGATCATATCCGTGTCTGTATATTGCATACATCGGTGTCTATATTAACATAAACTCAAAAAGATTTAGTAATTCTTTATAACACTATTCACCCCCCTCTAGTGTTAATCCTAGCCTTGAGATCCGTAATCCGCATTTCTCACATAAAATATTATTTTGAAATTATAAGCCATAAAATACAGTAAAAACATACCTAAAACTAATGCTTTAAAGCACACTTGGTAATGAAGAACTCTCTTTCCTTTGAAAGCATTTCGGTTCGGCGGACTATTAATCCTTGAACCGTAGACCTTTGACTATCAAATAGTAATTGTCTTTTGGATTGATTTTAGATGGATTTGCTTAAGCTTCTATGGGTTTAAATCGACCAGAAATGGATAGAGATAGTAGCAACCAAAAGATTCTATTCAATTAGAGTTTGAGGTCTTTAAATAGTGGATGAAAGAGGTAAAGTTATAGATCATACCTTAAACCGATTCTGATTAAATCTAAGTCATCCATTTCTAAAGCCTCTAACCTATTTTAGCCACCCCTATAACCCTCATTACAGCCGAAATTACCAACCTGTCATCCTGGTCCAATATCACATTTAAGCCTAAAAAAATATTATTAATCAAATCTAATTTAATTGCTTAACGATATCACATATCGATCGATATATTTATAACTGTTATAAATATATTCAATAATGTTTATTCCTCAAATTATATTCAAAATTTTATAATTAATATTTCATGGATACTACTTAATTTTATTAATTTATAACAATTATAAACTAATTAAATCGTTTTGATCTAAAGAGAATTCATCATTTCGGTTGTGTGACTTGTCAGGTATAAATTTGGTTAGCGATTAACATCGAACTATTCAAATGTTAATGTTTACGCGTCATTTAGCATATGGTGCTACATTTGGCCAAATTTATTGCTTACTTAGTTTTGGTAAAATCCAATTTTATTTTATTAAGTGTTGGCCAGTTGTGACTTTTATTTGCACCAATTCTCTTCGTCAACACTATATCACTTTGGACTTATGAAATTTGATAATGTTCAAAATTCAAATGTCGTCCATATTCAACCCCATAGTCCAAAAACAAAGTTCTTGGTTTAATAATAAGAATGTTTATTAACCGAAATGCTCTAACTAGATACTTCCACTTTGAGTTGACTTGAGTTGACCATGATACAAACCCTATATAACCAAGGAGAGAAATCCTCTCATGAATAGTGCTTCAATTCCAATACTTCCACTCATTCCAACTATAGCCACTCAATGGAGCCATACCATGATTTGATAATAATCAAAGCAGAGCTTTCATATTGAAGATCAGCAATATTATCAAGTCGAGAGAACTATGTGAATTAGTCATATTGATATTTTCTATTTGACTTTAGTTATATTAACAAATAGAAAACTATCGAGTGAGTCATTCCATAGTCATCCGATAACTATCAGCATGTAACCTCTTAGTACCCCCAGGAGTCATGAGTAATACATTGCCAAACATTTGGAGAGTGTTATGTACTCTAGTCTGAAGGGATACATTGAATCTAGTCTCGATGCATCATGACTAGGAACATTTAAAATGGTATATTTATTTTTATTATGATAAATTACTTACGATTAAACATTCTAATATCACAAAACATATCATTTATGGATTTTTTATTAAATAAATATCCCATTAAGTTGATTAATTAGTATGACACATTTATGTCAAGTATATTATAGAAAGAAAATGCTTTTATTTTGAACAAGATTGATCAATAAGTTAGATATACGTAACAAGTTACATAACTAACCCTAGGGCATACCCCTAACTCTATCAATCTTCCATCTACACTTGGGTTCAATTATGGAATCTTATTACAACTTCTTCAATCGATTGTCTCAAAACCAATGTGGTCAATCACTCGGTGAATGGGTATGCTATTATGCTCAATTATTTATTATGTCAATCAACTCTCTTCAGTGCTGATAAACTACTGTTATCGTGTGGAACAATTTAGACTATGTCTCTCGAATTCCAATGACTCTAAGTTTTGTTATGAACTATATTGTGACATTTTTATCATATAACAATGTTACGAGTTCTCAACATTTGGAATTACACTCAGCTCAGTTATGAATTTATGCATTTATATTTATATACATTTTTTTTATTGCGACGTTATTCAAGGTGATGTACTTAGCTTTTTCATTAAATTAGCCATAGTCTTTCATTTGGAATATTTTCAATTTGAAGGTTTTTAAATTGAATTTATTATTGACATATTATACTCGATATCACTTATAAAAATTTAAGCCCGAACACTACTTCATAAGGAGTTCGTTGTTTATGTAAACAATTCTCTAGTATTTCATAAATACATGAGAATACTTCAACTAACCATTTAGTGATATCAATTTGGATTCGATATTTGCTTCATGTGTCAAATACGTGAACAATTCATGATATCATGGACAATGTAACATGCATGATAGATAAATTCAATTGCCAATGCCTAAGGAATTCATCTTACAAGTTTTGTATTAAACAATTTAATAAGGTGTCTTTGCATATCGATTTAGGACATTCCCAACATCTTTTATGCTTACTATAAAAGACATCATTTACAATCCAACATTGAGTATTAAAACAACCAAGGCTGATTTTAACACAAGTACGTTGTTAAAATCAAAAATGTGTTGCTTACTTTTTTTTGAGAAAAATGTGTGATCCTCTAAAATAGAGAGAGCACACATGAATATATATATATATATATATATATATATATATATATCACAAGACAAGGTGCTGCCAATATGCAGGCATGTAGCTAATCTAAGTACAAAAATCAAAGAAAAAACTCAGGTACCCCTAAAATGAGCTCCGGCATGGTCATCGCCCATTACACCCCAATACCGAGCTTCGGCATGGTCACTGTTCGATATTAAGGTGTTAGAAGCACCTAAAATACAATGAATATCCAATGCTCTATCGAAGAAGGCAACTCTATACTACTGACTCAAAAGGCATGGAAAAGCGAGTGATCTGAAACAGAACCGCAAATGATCTGGACTGGAAACACCACTCTGAAGACTCAGTAAAGCTGGAAGTAGTGCATAGCTGAATAGTGAATCCTCCTAAAAACAGAATGCCATAATGAAGATGAAGATATACTGAGAAGAACCCCTCCCTGCATACAACAATCCTGCAAGCCGCAAACCTATGTACTTGCAATAAGAAACTAACACTAAATCTAGCCTAAGACCTGTATCTGAAACGGAACAAAAGAAAATAGTTAGAATGCTACACATATATGTATAAAATAAATAGAAATAATGATACAAGAGTTAAGCTAATATGAAAGAATAAAATAAAGATTAGAAAAATGACTAAAAGGAATCCATAATCGAATGAACTTAAAGATCTATAAACTAAAACAAACCAAAACTAAAACAAAATCTAAAACAAATCAAAGATAGCCTTATGGTCCCTTGATCAAAAGAATGTTATGATACATAGTGAAATTGTGATATCCCAAAAATTTCATGCAAAATTAAATGTAAAAATTCCCTTTATAAATAATTTTAAATTGATAAAATTGTTATTTTTTTTCAAACAATAATGATAATGGGTTGTTTTTAAACATAGATAAATAATGTTTTTTATTAATAGTATTATTAATTACAAATCGAATTTGGGTTTTTAAAATGTGTATGCATTGTTGAATTAATTTTAAATTGGATATGAAATTGAATTTAAATTTGAAAATTCGGAAAAAAAGAAGTACATTTTACATATATTTTAGGTTAAAGATATATTATATGTAATTTTATTTTGGATATAATTGGTTTTTATTTTATTTTCTTTAAAAGAATTTTATTTATATATTTAGGGAAGTATTTATTAATTAGTACATAAATATAAAAGCTTTTATTTAACATTTAAGAGGTTAATTAAAATTTGCAAATTACAAGTGTTTACATATAAAAATCTTTTAATTACAAGTGGAAGGTGATTAATTTATAAAATGACAAGTGTAAAATAATTAGATTTTGTATTAACATTTGTAAGTAAATTGGCTAGCAAATAATACAAGTGTCATCTTTGTATTATCATTCTCTTTAAATTTTAATAAAATCATAATTTACTCTTTATTTACTCCTATCTCTTTCATTTTTATTTTCCCCAAGTTCAAACTAAGAAACTTCAGCCTGTTAATGTCCTCCTGAAAATTCAAAGGCATGTGACATAAACCAAAGAACAAAGTCAAAAAATCTATAAGCATGCAACCAATTCTCAAATCCAAACTAAAAGCCTGTAACATATTTTATCTTCAACCTGAATCAAGCAAGATTTGGGATTACAACTCCAATCTGATGCAAAACTTCAACATCAAAATTTTCAAGGTCTAAAGTAAATCAAGTTATAATTTAAGACAAGTTTCAAATCAACAGCCAGGTTCCTGTAATAAGCCCTCTGTTCAATAGTGATGGTGAGTAAACATTTTCTTTTTAAAGCTATATCTGTCCATCCTGGTTTATATGTTAATTTGAATACACTTATGGAAATATGTTTGCATGCATGTATTTTTTTTTTAAAAAAATCTACACTGGTTGTTGATATACATGACTGTGTGTACATATACCAGGCTCTGTTATGATCTTCTAGCTCAAGAATTTGATTTAAAAATTCAAATCTCATTTCACAAACAGTTTTAGGTTTAGAGCTTTGAAGAAAATTTCTTTGTAATAACAAAATCTGATTTTAAAAAATACTTTAGGATAAAATTATCAAGTGGGTTGTTGGGAAAAAGGGGAACTACAGTAAACAAACTTTTAAGGCTAAAAGTATGATGATCAAAATTTTACAATTTGATCATGTGATCTGAATCGTATTTAGAAATGGCGAATTTTATTAGTAATTTGGTGATTTTTAAGTTTGTGGACGTTGAGGATTTTGGAGTTGAACGCAAATGGCGTTTTGACCAAATTCAGGTGATCGGAGTTTTGGGTGTGGTGGTACTCATTGCTGAAGAATGAATAAGGGGCGAGGAGCATTGGAAAAATAGGCGGTTGTTTTTCTGATCGCCGGAGCATTATGGCGACGATGATTTAGGGTTTAAACCATTGTCTGAGTTGATGTCGAATTCGGAATTCATATGGACTCGTCATCGAGTGGAACTTGATCATAGGTAGGGAAAAGGAATCATAGGTTGTCGATGAAGTTTCGATCATGGAGGCAGGGATGCAGATGGTCGGAGGATGGCGAAGTATGATGATTTGTGGCAGGGCCGTTTGTTTCAGGTAGGATGGAAATGTCGATTTCGTTTTGGGTTTGATATCAGGTTTTCTGGGTGACCAGATCAAAGGAGGGTGGTGTAGGCGGTGTGTGGGTGGCCGTAGCATCGGTCGGAGGGGAGCCGGTGCCATGTGCATGTGCACGGTTGGGTGGTTGTGTCTGAAGTTGTTCTGTGATGTTGAGGAAGATGGAGTTTTGTTTTGATCTGGCTGTGCACGGGGAAGATGTGAGGAGGACTCGAGTGTGGCTTCGAGTTATTTGAGTGGGTATGGCATGCTATATCAGTTTTAAAGAATATAAAAGATGATCAGGTTTTGAAAACAAGGTTTTTATAACAGGTTCAAGCAGATTTGTTTTTTTTCTTTTTACAAGTTTCCAAAATTTAATAAATGTTGTGAAATTAATTGTTTGTTTGTTTAGAATAAACAATTAAGTTTAAAATCCCTAAGTATTTTCAAAAGAAATTTTATAATGGAATTATGAAGTATTTAAGATCATTGTATTTAATCTTAAACCAATTATAAGATCTCTGGTGTTTGATTTCAGGCACTAAATTTAGACAAGAATAGGTGGTGGGAAGAAATCAATCAAAGGATAACTAATGTGATAAACCATTAGTTAAGTAGTCAATGTTATTAAGAAATTTATGAGGTTTACTAAAAAGTTAATTAATCAGTATAATTAATTAGTGCAATTAATTAAAGGATTGACTAATTAAGGAAACTAAACATGGGTTAGTTAATAGTGAGTATGATGGAAGTAAATGATTATTAATCAATGTAAATGATTATCGAATAATTAATTTGAGTAATTTATTATGGACAAATGTAATAAATGTGAATGGGTGTTGTGTAATTAACTAAAGGCTAATTACTTATTGTACTTTAAGTGACAATTAAGGATTGATTAATCAAGGTTAATCAATTAAGAAGTAATTAAGTGATAAGTAATTAAGAGGTTTATTACTTAATGTAAAAGAATTATTATGAATAATTACTTAATGAAGTAATTAAAGGAATTAATTACTCAGTATAATTAAGTTGATGTGGTTAATTTTAGTTAATTAATTCAGTTTAATTAATTAAAAGTAATCATTTGATGTTGAGTTGGAAGGATTAATTTATATAATTAATCAAGGAGTTGGTTTAATTGATGAAGTAATTAAGAAAAGTTAATTTCTGATTGTGATTAATCAAGATTGATTAATGAATGTAATTAAGTTAAAGATTAATTATTATATGAAATTTTAAAATAATTAACTAATAAAAGTAATTAGAGGATCGTTAATTAATGTAATTAATGGAAGTGATCAATCTTGCTTATTAATGATTAAATGATGATAGGTGCTTTGAATTGGTTGATATCTCTGATATGTTGGATGGACGATGATAATGTGATTATCAATCAATTATGAATTACTGTGTAAAAGTGTTATCCGACAATTAAAGTTGAATTGTATTTAATTGGATAACTTGGGTTTAGATGATATTGGATTCGAAGAGACCGGAGTCGGGTATTAGTAAATACCCGAAACCACTTCGATTCTTTATAATTTGATATGTGGGATCAATAGGATGAAATGGAATGATTTATGTGAATTGGACCCTTTAATATAAGTTTGGTACTTAGAAATCAATGTGTGATGTAAGGGATGTCTATAACGACTTGTGAAGTTGTAAATTGACACAAGTTACCCCGGGTTTATATAAGATTGTATGTTTTGTGTTCCATGTTAGATGGGTTTACTCACGCTGGTTTCCAGCCTGACCCGGGTGTTACTTTGATGTAATGCTCGAGTCAGACCGAGTATTACAGCTTTTCAGGTAAGGACGTTCTGGAGTTCAGGAGGCGAGCTGGATGGCAGGAACGTATGGAGCGTTTTCCGCTGTGTGTATTATTGTTGATTATTTGGGACATGTTGTTTTAAACTGTCCAATGTTGTGTAAATGTTGTAACTTTGATGTATAAAAATATAAGAGTACTGATACAGTTCTTCTTTGTAAAACTGTTATTTATGTGATATTATATTTTGATCTGCTGCGAATTTGAGGTTTCTGTGTCTTGTTCTATTTTCTTCTTCTTTCTCTTTTCTTCTTTTCCTAACTATTTGAAATTTTCTGGATGAAAATTTCCTGGTCGTTATGTTTGGTATCAGAGCTAAAAGGTTAAGCGAGAACCTTGGCTCTGGTGGGAATTAATCATTAAATAGAGTCCGAAGTACTCTAGGATGAGTTGAATGTGTATATATATGAGCGCATACTTGTTATTTTCTTATATAAAGATTTTAAATGCTTTTATATAAGAATATATTTTGATATATATAAAGCAATATTTCTTTCTAATAAATATTAAGTTAATTGGTTGTTAAATTATTGGAATTAAATTAAGAAATAATAAAAATACAACCAAACTGAAATTGAAATTGAATAAAGATAAGTTTGAAATGAATTCAAACTGAAATTAAAATCTTGAATTTGGAAAAGAGTTTCAGAATAAGGTAATAATAAATTGGTTTTCAGGTATGATAATCTGGGTTATTATCATAAATAATTGTTGTGTTCAATAATAAAATGTGTATTAATGAGTAAGCAAAAATGAAATGTTTTAAGGGCGTAACCTTTAAATAAGTATGACAACTAAATTGAAGTGGGTTTCAAACTGTGAAGTTTTGAATTCTAAATTTAAACATTTGAAAAAAAAATTCAAAATGTTAAAAGAAATAATATTATTCAAACTATTTTGAATGTAATCTTATTTTAGAATAAGAAGTTGTTTGTAAACTTTAAAGGTATTTGCTTGAATTAAAACCAAGGGTGGTTTAAATTTTAAAATTCGGCTTGAGGGGCCAAGAAGTAAATATGTATATATGTGTGGATATACATAATATCAAAGATGGTTTGAAATAAACTCTAAATGTTGAGTTTTAAATTTGGAATGAGATGTGATACCCAAAGTGAAAAGTTTTTGAACTTAATAAGTGGGAAGATTATTAATGTGAAGTTAAATAAGTTTAAATGATCAACCTGATTTGAAAATTTCAAGAAGAAATTAAAATTTAACTTGGGAAGTTAAATGGTTGATTGGAATTGAGAGTTTGAGTAATCTCAAATTGGGTTTGAGATCCGAAAATTGGAAATGGATGGATGTTTTAAAATAATTTGAATGATACCATCCTGTTGTTATTAATAATTTGTAAACTGTAAATTTGATTTGTTTAAAGAAATGGGGTGTGGTAATATATCCATTATTAAGGTAAAAATGGAATTTGGATTCAAAATTTAATGGTTTTAAAGATATAAGTTGATTTGATTTAAATGATTAAGTCAACATTTAAAAATTTAACTCGAATTTATGTGATTCGAGATGGTTTAAATTTGAAATTTGAATTGGATTGATTTGAAATGAAATTGAAGTTGAATAAGTTCAAATTCAAATGAGAATTGGGATTTCTTCAAACAGGAATTGAGATGATTTGAAACTGAAGTGGGTTCAATTTGTAGTTAGTCCAAATTGATTTGAATAATTTGGAATTGTAATTAAAGTTGAATAGGTTTAAATTCAAATGGAATTTGATTTGAATTTGGAAAGAAATTGAGATTAATTCAACTTGAATTGGGAATAAATCAAGTTCAAGGGAAATTGAAGTTACTCAAATCGGAATTGGGTCAATTTAAATGGATGTAGAAATTTAAATTGAATTAATGGGAATGGAGATTGGAAATTAAACAGTTTGGCTCTGGTCTATTTTCAAATAAATTATTTTAATATAAACTGTTTTAAATCTATTTTCCTGACTATTTACTATATAATTTTTCTTTTTAAAACCCAAGACTATTTTACACTTATTTTACAATTATTTTTGAAGCTATTTAACTATTTTACAACTGTTTTATAAACTAATTACTATTTCTCAACTACTTTATAACTGATTACTATTTTACAAACTATTTTACTATTATTTAAAATTTCTATAACTATTTGACTATTTTCCAACTATTTTACAATTACTTAACTATTTCACAATATTTCAGTAATCATTTTTCAACTACTTATCTATTTTTAATTTTCAAGCTATTTTCTAAAAATAAACAGGTCAGAGTTCAAACTGTTATTGATTTAAATACCCAACTAATAAGGATTGAAGTGATAATTCAATGGAATTGAAGCAATTGTAAATATGTGGATAGAAATTAAAGGAAATGTGAATAGAAATAGAAATTGATTTGGCTAATAATCAATAAAAATAAATACGTAGGATGTACGTATATTATTCTATTCGCATAGTGATTTGATCCAGATTCGAGCACAGAATTTCGAGATAGTTATATCGATTTGAGTTGGGATTTTTCACTCGATTTTCGACGGCGAACCTGGATATGGATTGTTGATTGGTTCTGGATGTTCTCTATCATAGTTATGGCTATGCAAGGAGAATGACGGTTTCTGATGAAGAAACCCGATCTGTGTCCGCACTAGGAAATCGGATGGACGAAACTAGTTCGGAAGTGAAATTGTGTGATCGAGTGAGCGATCAGATTGGTATAGTGTACGGATGATAAGTGTACATCATACAGTTTTGAATGAAATTGATATTGGAAAGAGTAATCAAATTTTGAATATTTGTTTTGAATAAACAAAGCTATGTATCTTTGTTATATAAGATAAATCTCCCCTTGATGAATCTATTGCTGGAAGGAAAGGATTCTTGAAAGTGTTTGAAGTATAAAAGGAGTTTTATACAAGATTGAAATGATCCAAAGTTTTAAAGATTATATATACTAAATATATGTATATATATATAAAGGATCTTATGAGAATTTTGGAAAAAGATTTTGGGAACCTTTGAATTTGGAAAGGCTTTTGATTTTTTGGTAAAATCAATATTGAAATTTGGAAAGTCTAGTTTGAGAATTATCGATTTTGGGATAATTGATTTTGTGTAAAGGAGCTTTGTATGAGATCATACTAGGTGTATGATTTGAAAGATACTATATGTGTATAGTATGAAGTGTTTTGATGATGGCTCTGGGGAAAAAGGCGCTCCCTTGAAATGAAATTCTCAGGAGTGCCACCGGGTGGAGCTGCCTTGAGCCCCAGGGGGGGAGGGGGGTTCTAAAGTTGATCCTGTGAGGAGTCCGGAAAAAACTAGTTCCTGGGGATTATGAGTAGTGTATACCATAGCGAAAGTCGTGTATACCGCTGAAAGCCAATAGTCTGCGTTTGATTTTATATCGGTAGGCTGCGACCTATGGTGACATAGCGAAAGTCGTGTTTGCCTCTGAGAGCCAACAGTCTGCGTTTGATTTTATATCGGTAGACTGCGACCTATGTAGGAGTGAAGAAGTTTCATTTTGACAGCGAAAATCGTGTGTGCCGCTGAGAGCCAACAGTTACATGGACTTTTGCTGCGATGACAACGTAACCCTGGAATGTAACTACGATCTGTTGTGGGTTCCATGGCGTAATCAAGGGGCGCGGAGTGCCTACAGTTACATAGACTTTTGCTGCGATGGCAACGTAACCCAGGATGTAACTGTGACCATGGATGGGAGTGATGATTTCTAGAGCATTCTCACCAAGATATTACCTTTATTTTCAAAAGAATTTTCTATATTTTCAATAAAATTAATTTCCTAAGTATTTTCACTGGATGTTGAAAATGGGTCTGCTAAGTACTTATAGATTTTCAGTTATACGCCTAATCAACGTATGACCGAATTTCTTTGAGAACGAAGATGGACTTGAGGAAACATCGAGTTATAAAAGTATTTTTATGAAACTATTTTGGTAATATAATATAGATTTTAAAATATTTTAAAGTTATCAAAGAATAAATTTTTCTGATAATAACCATTTTGATAAATTCTGGCTTCGTTCCTTTTCGAGGACGAAAAGATTCTAAGGGGTGAAGGAATGTGATATCCCAGAAATTTCATGCAAAATTAAATGTAATAATTCCCTTTATAAATAATTTTAAATTGATAAAATTGTTATTTTTTTCAAACAATAATGGTAATGGGTTGTTTTTAAATATGGATAAATAATTTTTTTTATTAATAATATTATTAATTACAAATCGAATTTGGGTTTGTTTAAAATGTATATGCATTGTTAAATTAATTTTAAATTGGATTTGAAATTGAATTTAAATTTGAAAATTTGAAAAAAAAGAAGTACATTTTACATATATTTTAGGTTAAAGATATTATATATAATTTTATTTTGGATATAATTAGTTTTTATTTTATTTTCTTTAAAAGAATTTTATTTATATATTTAGGGAAGTATTTATTAATTAGTACATAAATATAACAGCTTTTATTTAACATTTAAGAGGTTAATTAAAATTTGCAAATTACAAGTGTTTACATATAAAAATCTTTTAATTACAAGTGGAAGGTGATTAATTTATAAAATGACAAGTGTGAAATAATTAGATTTTGTATTAACATTTGTAAGTAAAATTGGCTAGCAAATAGTACAAGTGTCATCTTTGTATTATCATTCTCTTTAAATTTTAATAAAGTCACAATTTACTCTTTATTTACTCCTATCTTCTTTTTCTTTCATTTTTATTTTCCCCAAGTACAAACTAAGAAACTTTAGCCTGTTAATGTCCTCCTGAAAATTCAAAGGCATGTGACATAAACCACAGAACAAAATCAAGAAATCTGTAAGCATGCAACCAATTCTCAAACCCAAACTAAAAGCCTGTAACATATTTTATCTTCAACCCGAATCAAGCAAGATTTGGGCTTACGGCTCCAATCTGATGCAAAACTTCAACATCAAAATTTTCAAGGTCTAAAGTAAATCAAGTTATAATTTAAGACAAGTTTCAAATCAACAGCCAGGTTCCTGTAATAAGCCGTCTGTTCAACAGTGATGGTGAGTAAACATTTTCTTTTTAAAGCTATATATGTCCATCCTGGTTTTTATGTTAATTTTAATATACTTATGGAAATATGTTTGCATGCATGTATTTTTTTTAAAAAAAATCTGCACTGTTGCTGATATACATGACTGTGTGTACATATACCAGGCTCTGTTATGATCTTTTGGCTCAAGAATTTTTTTTAAAAAATTTAAATCTCATTTTACAAACAGTTTTAGGTTTGGAGCTTTGAAGAAAATTTGTTTGTAATAACAAAATCTGATTTTTAAAAATACTTTAGGATAAAATTATCAAGTGGGTTGCTGGGAAAAAGGGGAACTACAGTAAACAAACTTTTAAGGCTAAAAGTATGATGATCTAAGTTTTACCATTTGATCACGTAATCTGAATCGTATTTAGAAATGGCGAATTTTATTAGTAATTTGGTGATTTTTAAGTTTGTGGGCGTTGAGTATTTTGGAGTTGAACGCAAATGGCATTTTGACTAAATTCAGGTGATCAGAGTTTTGGGTGTGGTGGTACTCATTGCTGAAGAAGGAATAAGTGTCGAGGAGCATTGGATAAATAGGCAGATGTTTTTCTGATCGCCAGAGCATTATGGCGACGATGATTTAGGGTTTAAACCATTGTCTGAGTTGATGTCGAATTCGAAATTCATATGGACTCGTCATCGGGTCGAACTCCGAAGTAGGGAAAAGGCATCGTAGGTTCTCGACGAAGTTCTGATCATGGAGGCAGGGATGTAGATGGTCGGAGGATGGCGAAGTATGATGTTTTGTGGCAGGGCCGTTTGTTTCAGGTAGGATGGAAATGTCGATTTCGTTTTGGGGTTGATATCGGGTTTTCTGGGTGACCAGATCAAAGGAGGGTGGCGTAGGCGATGTGTGGGTGGCCGTAGCATCGGTCGGAGGGAAGCCGACGCCGTGTGCATGTGCACGGTTGGGTGGTTGTGTCTGAAGTTGTTCTGTGATGTTGAGGAAGATGGAGTTTGGTTTTGATCCTGGTGTGAACGGGGAAGATGTGAGGAAGACTCGAGTGTGGCTTCGAGTTATTTGAGTGGGTATGGCATGCTATATCAGTTTTAAAGAATATAAAAGATGATTAGGTTTTGAAAAAAAGGTTTTTATAACAGGTTCAAGCAGATTTTTTTTTCTTTTTACAAGTTTCCAAAATTTAATAAATGTTGTGAAATTAATTGTTTGTTTGTTTAGAATAAACAATTAAATTTTAAATCCCTAAGTATTTTCAAAATAAATTTTATAATGGAATTGAGAAGTATTTAAGATCATTATATTTAATCTTAAACCAATTATAAGATCTCTGGTGTTTGATTTCAGGCACTAAATTTAGACAAGAATAGGTGGTGGGAAGAAATCAATCAAAGGATAACTAATGTGATAAACCATTAGTTAAGTAGTCAATGTGATTAAGAAATTTATGGGGTTTACTAAAATGTTAATTAATCGGTATAATTAATTAGTGCAATTAATTAAAGGATTGATTAATTAAGGAAATTAAATATGGGTTAATTAATAATGAGTATGATGGAAGTAAATGATAATTAATCAATGTAAATGATCATCGAATAATTAATTTGAGTAATTAATTATGGACAAATGTAGTAAATGTGAATGGGTGATAGTTAAATTAATTTGTGTAATTAACTAAAGGTTAGTTACTTATTGTACTTTAAGTGACAATTAAGGATTGATTAATCAAGGTTAATCAATTAAGAAGTAATTAAGTGATAAGTAATTAAGAGGTTTATTACTTAATGTAAAAGAATTATTATGAATAATTACTTAATGAAGTAATTAAAGGAATTAATTACTCAGTATAATTAAGTTGATGTGGTTAATTTTAGTTAATTAATTCAGTTTAATTAATTAAAAGTAATCATTTGGTGTTGAGTTAAGTATAATTACTTAAGGTAATTAATGAGGTATAATTACTTAGTGAAGTAATTAGTGGATAATTACTGATGTAATTAATTTAAGGAAATTACTTGATGGGTAGTAATTAAAGGATGATTACTTGATGGAAGAAATTAAGTAATGATTACTTAGTGTAATGGAAGGATTAATTTATATAATTAATCAAGGAGTTGGTTTAATTGATGAAGTAATTAAGAAAAGTTAATTTCTGATTGTGATTAATCAAGATTGATTAATGAATGTAATTAAGTTAAAGATTAACTATTATATGAAATTTAAAAATAATTAACTAATAAAAGTAATTAGAGGATCATTAATTAATGTAATTAATGGAAGTGATCAATCTTGCTTATTAATGATTAAATGATGATGGGTGCTTTGAATTGGTTGATATCTCTGATATGTTGGATGGACGATGATAACGTGATTATCAATCAATTATGAATTACTGTGTAAAAGTATTATCCGACAATTAAAGTTGAATTGTATTTAATTGGATAACTTAGGTTTAGATGACATTGGATTCGAAGAGACCGAGTCGGGTATTAGTAAATACCCGAAACCACTTCGATTCTTTATAATTTGATATGTGGGATCAATAGGATGAAATGGAATGATTTAAATGAATTGGACCCTTTAATCTAAGTTTGGTACTTAGAAATCAATGTGTGATGTAAGTGATGTCTATAACGACTTGTGAAGTTGTAAATTGACACAAGTTACCCTGGATTTATATAAGATTGTATGTTTTGTGTTCCATGTTAAATGGGTTTACTCACGCTAGTTTCCTGCCTGACCCGGGTGTTACTTTGATGTAATGCTCGGGTCAGACCGAGTATTACAGCTTTTCAGGTAAGGATGTTCTGGAGTTCAGGAGGCGAGCTGGATGGCAGGAACGTATGGAGCGTTTTCCGCTGTGTGTATTATTGCTGATTATTTGGGACATGTTGTTTTAAACTGTCCAATGTTGTGTAAATGTTGTAACTCTGATATATAAAAATATAAGAGTACTGATGCAGTTCTTCTTTGTAAAACTGTTATTTATGTGATATTATATTTTGATCCGCTGCGAATGTGAGGTTTCTGTGTCATGTTCTATTTTCTTCTTCTTTCTCTTTTCTTCTTTTCCTATCTATCTGGAATTTTCTGGATGAAAATTTCTGGGTCGTTACAGAAATCATCATTTAAGTTTGAAAAATTATTAATACTACAATTATTTAATGTCGAAAATATTATTTTTATATTTAAAGAGGTTAATATTATTATTAACCTTATTAAGATTTTCTTTAAATAGATTATTTTTTAGCTAATTTATATTAAGGATTAGATATCCAATTAAAACAAAGAAGAAATTATAAAAATCAATTTATTAAAATGACTATAATTATTTTTAAAAAATTTCTGATTTCTTTCAAACCAAATATACCAACAAATTATAATGAATAAAGTGTCAAGTAAAAGTCTTTTTTCTTTTTGAACTTAAATATAAAACTATTCCAATAATATTCACAATCATAAATTTTAGTTGTTAGACTAAAGTTCAAGATTTTAAGGATATTATTCAGAATGAAATAAGTATCCATGCAAACATAATATACATGTTTAATATCTTCATAATGAAGATTACAAAAATAACATTTATTATCGATTTGCATATTTTTCTTTTTAAAAATTCTATAGTATTTAGTTTTCCGTGCATAATTAACCACATGTGAATTTTAGATTTAGGTGGAGCATTTATTTCCAAATAAATTTAAAAGAGTTATTGGTTACACCTGAAAAGTTATAAATCTATAAAAGAATTAGAAGTATATTTCTTACTCTTATCATATTCCCAACTAATATTATCTTTACCATTATCTGTATTATAAAGGTTGAACCTAGCATAAAGCAAAGCAGGCTGCCTAAGAGTTGAACCAACTAATTTTTTTTTAAAACTAAAATTCCAAGGAGGGTCATTTGCAGGCGAAATTACTTCTATAATTAAAGCATTCTTAAAATTACAGATATCATATAGCTCTTTAAATTATATTCTAAGAGGGATAACGAAAATCCAACGATCATGCCTAAAAGAAGTACCATTACCCGAATGAACTATTATATTAGTGTCTAAGTTAAAAATCTCATGACATTTTAAATAGATTTTCAAAAAATGGATAATTTACATATAACTGTTGGAGTAATTTGATATAAACTATTACTACCGTTATAGTAATATTTAGAAATGATTTGTTTCCAAATAGGATTATCATTAATATCCTTAAACTTCCATAACTAATTATCTAACAAAGATAAATTCATATTACGCAAATTAATGACTCATAAACCATCATCCCTTTTTGACTTACAAACAGTATCCCAATTTACTAAACATTTAATACTACTGTTAGAATTTTCCCCACTCCATAAGAAGTCCCTTCTAATTTTGTCAATTTTATCAATTACCCGATCTGGAAAAAGATGCATAGACATCCAGTATGTCGGGAGAGCTAATAAGACAGAGTCTATTAGAACTAATCTACCCGCCCTCGATAAAAATCTCTCATTCCAATTAGAAATCCTATTTTTGATTTTATCTATAATAATAAATCAGTCATCATGTTTAAGTTTAGTAGGTCTAATAAAAAAACAAGATAATCAAATGAAAAATTTGTAGTTTTACAATTAAGCGCACTAGCAACTACATTTTCAACCTTTTCAAAAATCATTTAAAACTAAAACTAAACTTTTATTAAAGTTTATTTTTAAACCTGATAAAAGTTTAGAACTATATAATATAAATTTAAGTGTAATAAAGTGTCTAAGCAAGTGGGAGCAAAACAGCAAGGTATCATCAGCAAATTGAAGGATAGATACACCGTTATGTGAGATATCATTACCCATATTCCCCAAGGATCCATTGTCAGCCGCTTTTTTAATTATCTTAGCGGAAACATCCGTGGCTAAGTTAAACAAGAGAGGTGATAAAGGATCATCTTTCCTTAAACCTCGCTTAGATTGAATTTTATTACCTAAAATACCATTAACCATAATACTAGAGTTACCAGTTCTACGTAAATTCATAATCCAGTTAATCCATCTATGACCGAAACCTCTAGCATGGAAAATATCTACTAGAAACTCTCAATCAACCGAATCAAAGGCTTTTGCAAATTCTAATTTTAAGATCGCACAAGTTATATTATTCTTACAATAATGATTAATGTATTCTTGAATAATAGCCACACTGTGATGCCCCACCTCTATATTCACATTAGCCAAGGACACGACTGGGTAATGCCGTCGACTAGCACGAAGAATAAGGCTGTTGAGGAGCGACTATCTATGCAATTGCTTTATTCGAGTGCTGATATGTCAGATAGTATAACATGCATTTCATTTCAAGAGGAAATTCGACATATCAAATAAAAACTCAAAGCTACTACAGTGGCTATGTGGCCTTCGGAAACAAATATAAAATATGCACAACACAAAATCAGTCACAGATATTCATATCACTAAGGCGGAAAAATATATAAATATAACACATAGAAGTGTACATCAATGTAGTGGTCAAATAAGATCCACAACAACACAAAAGAATAAGTACGCATCAAGGAGTCTCTATCTCGATGTATAAAAGCAAAAACTACTAAGCTAAAGTAGTTAGCCAAAAGTGAAAAGCTAGTCCCTGCTAAAAATTCAAAAGGAAGCACCTGTAACACCTCGGTCTGACCCGAGTATTATTTAAGAAGTAAAATAATAAAAGGATCAGTCTAGTTATAAATATTATATAAGATGAGATAGGATAAGAGATACAACAAAAATATATGATAACAAATATGTCATACTTCGACAAGCATACATTTGATAACAACAAAAATCATACAATATCTCAAATCTCCTCAAATATCCAAAAAGAATATCACATTCTTTAGCTTATTCACAAAACCTCAAATATTGACAAAACATATCAATGCCAATCGCAAAAATTGGTGAAACACAAATTCCAGAAATCAATAATTAAAAATCCAGAAAACACAAAGGGGGGAGTCCTTTCACAAACGGGAGCATGAAAACTCACCAACACGTGTATCACAAATGTGATGTTATCCCATGGTCATTAACCATAGAGCTGGTGCAACGACGTAGTACAATGGTACGCCCGAGGAACCTGAAACTCAAATAATCCGGAACAACGATGTAGTACATCGATACGCTCGATGAACCTGAAATTCAAATAAGCCGGAACAACGATGTAATACAGCGATACGCCCGATGAACCAAATTCCATAAAAAGGTTAAAATACCATGGGTCGTTAGCCCATAAAAATGAGACGAAGCTCTACAGATCGGGGTATAGTCCTCCACGCGGACAAAGAGACATCACACATCGCTAGTCTAAATTCCAAACGAACTTCATTAATCAATTAGAAGTGTAAATTATACTAAGCTAGTAAATAGATGAGTTTAGCTTCATGTCGCATAACCACTGGCTTAACTTAAATATTTATGAACAAATTGTAGATTTCCACTCGAAAATTGTCACAAGATTTCAATCGATCAAGTCCAAGAATTAATCGATGAAGTAAACGCAGGCGTTTCATACCACTTGTTTTGCTAAGTCATTTTATTAGATTTCTCATACGAATGTGGTAAAGGTTTGTATCTACTAATAGATTAGAAAACGGTTTTAAAAACGAGCTTTGTATTAAAAGTAGCCTTGAAATTGTTTTTTGTGAAAGAGTTTGTACTGCTAGTATAGAAACCTTTGTATTTAAAAGTGACAAATCACAGAAATTATGGTAAAAACAATCTTTCACCAAAAATCCACATTTGATAATGTGAATTCTAACCATAAAAATCAATATCAAATCCAATCAAATGGACATTCCCAAAATCCATAAAAGAAGTCATCAATGTCGGTAATAATTGATAATGACTAACCGGAGCAACAAAAATCGATAAAAATTGGAAATCCGCTCAAAAGCGGCCAAAATAGGCAAAATTGCATAGGACCAGACGTCTGGTTGGATTGGTCAGACGTCTGACCTGGGGTTCGGGAAATTTATTTTCCTTTTTCCTATTTTCTTTTTAATTTCAGAAGTCTTCCAGATGTCTGGATGGTTTGGACCTGACGTCTGGTCCTAGTCTCTGCCATTTTTCTTTTTCTGCTATATCTTTTTTTTTCTTCTAGTGCCCTAACCAGATGTCTGAGTTCTTCAACCAGACGTCTGGTTTCCTCTACTGGGCAACAATTTGCCTAGGCTATTGATGGCCAAATCAGTGCGGAAGCGATCGGACGTGCGACAAAAGCCAGGGAATTATGCCAAGCGACAACCCAGCCTTATAGGCTCTTCGATACACCCCTAATAACATGTCCAAACATCCAAGATAAGATCTTTAAATATTTTGACTTTAAAACTCCAAAATTGAAAAATTCACCAAATCAATTCAAATCAAAAGCAATTGGATATGAAATAGATGTTAGGAATACATACCAAACCACAATGAAAGCTATAAACATAGATGTAAGTTCAAGAGCTCACCTTTAAAACTCAAAAATAATGAATGAGAAGTTTTAAAACAAAGCAAAACCAATTCCTCTTCAATACGATTCTAGAATCTTCAATCTATTATCGAAGGTGAAGTTATTCCTAAGTTAGATTATAGGAACTTCTGAAAATTGAAGAGAGACTGAGATGGAGATGATGAAGAGAATGCTTACCTAAGCTTCTCTTTGACTTTAGAGCTAGAACTTGAATTTCCTAAGAGAAATAGGGCTTAGGAATTTTAATTTCCTATCTTTTCCCCGTTCTTTTCTTTTGCTTGAGAGTGTTAGGAATAATGGAATGAATGAATGAAGAGGAGTGGAGTGAGAGTTATTAGGCAGAAGAGTTGGGTTCTCTTGTTGGGTTAGTAGGCTGAAACCCAAACCCAAAGCCCAAATGAAAATACCAAAATTCTAATCAACTTCAAACATATCGATGTTTATACTCAAAAAGGTCGCAAATGCCATTTTGGACTCAATGGAAGTAGTCTCGATTACGGATTCAACCGTTTACAGAAAGTCACATTTTGAACTTCAAATCCAACTAATGATGCGATATTTAAATAAAACATTTAAATATATAATCGTAAAATATGCGGGTTGTTACAGACTCCCCTCCTTAAAGAAATTGCGTCCTCACAATACTTAAGAAGAAAATAAAGAGTAACAACCGTACTAAGGCATAACAACACGAAAGAAAATTTGAAGTAAGAAGTTCGCCTTAAAGAGCACGAGAGAGTAAGTCCGGATGTGTTCGCTCGATGAATTCTCTGGATTCCTAAGAACAATCATTAGGATTTGAGGACCATTGAATTTTCACAAGCGGGACATCTTTATTACGAAGACGTTTAACCTCCGTAGCAATGATGCGAATAGGATGTTGCTCATAAGTCAAATTAGGTGAAACCTCAATTTCTTCAATAACACCAGGCTCAAGAATAGAATCAGAATCCCTAAGGCATTTCCATAGTTGAGAGACGTGGAATACATCACAAATAGCAGAAAATTGAGCAGGTAATAAAAGGCGATAAGCCATGGAACCGATGCATTTGGTGATGGGAAATGACTAATATATCGAGATGCTAATTTTTCCGATTGACTGAAACGCACAACACCCTTCATAGGTGAAAAACGAATAAATACCAAATCTCCCACAGAAAATTATAGTTTCCTTCTTCGGTTATCGGCATAGGATTTTTGTCTACTTTGAGCTTCTCTCATCCTATGATGAATAAGGTCAATCTTTTCTGTGGAATAGTGAATAAAATTCGGACCTAAAACCAGCTTCTCACCGACTTCAAGCCAATACGAAGGAGATCGGCATGGCCTTCCGTAGAGTGCCTCGAAAGGTGCCATATCAATACTAGATTGGAAGCTATTATTATAAGAAAATTCAGCAAGAGCAATATGATCTTCCCAACTTCCACCAAAATCAAGAACACATGCACGAAGAAGATCTTCAAGAGTATGATTAACATGCTCTGTTTGTCCATCGGACCGAGGATGATAAGCGGTGCTAAAATTAAGCTTTGTTCCTAAAGCTTTTTGAAGACCCTTCCAAAATCCACTAGTAAACAATGGGTCACGATTGCTAACAATAAAAGTAGGAACTCCAAGCAATTTAGCAATTTCTTTAACATAGAGTTTGTCCAAAAGAGGCACGGTTCGATTAGACCGAACATGAATAAAATGGACGGATTTTGTAAGTCTATCTACAATCACCTATAAACTGTCATAAACCAAACAAGAATGGGGAAGACCGTCAATAAAGTCCATGGAAATTTGATCCCACTTCCAAACGGGAATGTCTAAAGGTTGCAATAACCCACCGGACATTTGATGCTCGACCTTTACGAGTTGGCAAGTCATGCAATGCTTAATACAGTTAGCAATATCAGATTTCATCCCATCCCAATAATAAAGTCGCTTCATGTCCGTGTACATTTTACTACTACCGGGATGAATGGTAAATTTAGAACGATGAGAATCTTCTAAAATGTCTTTATGAAGATCACTAATATTTGGCACAATAAGACTTCCAAATTTTCGAATGCCCCCACGAGCGTCGATTTCAATGTATTTCAAACAATCAATATTCCTATCCCTACAACTTTGGCTAAGATGAGCCAAGTCGGGATCATGCTTTTGAGCTTCAAGAATGCAGAGCCTTAAGGCTACGTAGAACAAGAGATGAACATGAATTGGATTCACGATCTCGAATCTCACAAATGGATAAAGTTTGAAGATCATTCCATTAAGATATCATCATGGAAACAACTGTTTGTTGCTTACGACTAAGGAAATCGGCAACACGATTATCCTTTCCGAGAGTATATAGAATATCAAGATCATAAGATGCAAGGAATTCAAGCCAACATTGTTGACCAAATTAAGTTCCTTTTGGGAAAATAAGTACTTCAAAGATTTATGATCGGTGTAGAGAACAAATTTCTCTCCCAAAAGATAATGATGCCAATTGTAAGGGCGAAAACAATGGTCTGGAGCTCTAAATCATGAATGGCATATCTAGTCTCGGCAGGCTTTAATTTCCTAGAAGCATAAGCGATAACAATTTTTTCTTTGCACGAGAACGACTCCCAAACCAATACGACTAGCATCGGTATAAACAATCAAATCTTTGTTCCCTTTGGGAATCACAAGAATAGGAGCATCGGAAAGAAGTTCTTTTAATTTCTGAAAAGAAGCTTCACATTTTTCTGACCAAATGTACTTAACTCCCTTCTTTTTCAAATTAGTAAGAGATATGGACATTTTAGAAAAGTCTTTTATGAAAAGATAGTAATAGCCCTCCAATCCAAGAAAGCTGTTACACTCTCTGGTCTCTTTCAATTTTGAATCGCTTCAATCTTTGAAGGATCCATGGAAATTTCGGATTCAGAAATAATATGTCCTAAAATTTCACACGAGATTGCCAAAAGTGGCACTTAGAAAATTTTGTTTTCAATTGATTACTCCTAAGAGTTTCCAACACAATCCTAAGATGTTTTTTATGCTCTTCCACAGTTTTAGAATAAACAAGAATATCATCTATAAAGATGAGGAAAAATCGATGGAGGAAGTCTTTGAAAACTCGGTTTATAAGGTCAACGAAATAAGCTGGAGCATTCGTTAAATCAAATGGCATAACAAGGCATTTATAAGACCCATAATGAGTACGGAACGATGTTAAAGGAATGTTATCCTCTGCAATTCGAAGCTCATGAAAACCGATCGCTAAGTCTAACTGTGTGAAGACTCTAGCACCGCTAAGTTGATCGAATAGATCATCACTCCGAGGCAAGAGATATTTATTCTTGATGGTAAGATCATTAAGCTTGCGGTAGTCAACGCAAAGCCTAAGTGTACCATCAGATTTCTTTACAAAAATAACTGAAGCTCCTTAAGGAGAGAAACTAGAACAAATAAACTGCTTCGCTTCCAATTCAGATAATAGTTTACGCATCTCCTCATCTTTCTTATTGGACATACGATAAGGAGGGCGAGTGATAGGTAGAGCTCCAGGGATTAGATCAATTCTGAATTCAATTGCTCTCTTAGGTGGTAATCCTAAAATGGGCTCAAATATATCAGGAAATTCACGAACAACGTGAATAAGGGAAATAACATCTTCCTCGTCATCATTATCGTCGTCATGTGGATTAAGAGAATATAAGGATGCCACCGAATTGGAATCAGAATCTTTAAGAACAATAGAAATCTGCTTAACAGATTAGGATGTCGAAGATGGATAGTCCTCTCGAGACATATGATGTGGGCTTCATAACGATTAAGCCAATCCATTCCCAATATCATTCCGAAACCTAGGTGATGCATAAAAAGCAAATCTTCACGGAAAGCACAATCATATAAAATAATCTCGACATCTTTACAAAATAAACCGATTGTTGTGGATCCACCAACCGGATTTGCAATTCTCAGTGAAGTCATCAAGCCCATAACATTTAAAGACAAAGTATCAACAAGTTCTTTCGATATAAAAGAGTGAGATGCACCCGTATCAAAAAGAACTCGAATAGGATGATCATGAAACATAATAATGCTATCAAGGATAGAATGAGAAATACCTTGACCAAGAGAAGTGTCGCTAGGAGCTTGCATAACGTTAAGCTTTCCTTCCTTCTTGCCTTGAAGTTTGGGACATGAAGATAAAAGATGATCCGAATGTTTGCAATAACGACAAAAAAGGGGTTTCGGACACCTATTTGCATAATGGTCATTAGAACCACAATTGTAGCATTACCCACGACTAGAGGTAGGAGTCTTCGCTACCGAAGTTGCTTGCTTCCCTTCCTTGTTGGGTTTAGGGCCTTTGAACTTAATATGCCTCTTCCTTTTGTTGTTGAATTTCTGTTTGGCACCCACAACTTCAACATCACTTTCTTTATCGGCCTCTTCAAGTCGAAGAGCGATATCTACAAGTTGATCGAAAGAAACTTCTAGTTTTAGAACTAAAGCCTTTTTGAGGTTCTTATTCAACCCATAGACAGACCTCTGATTTTTCTTCAATGATGTATTAATATACTCGGCCCCATGAGATTCAAAAGATGCGACGTAATCCGTCATAGAAAATTCACGTTAAACAAGGTCAATAAAGCGTCGAGCTAAAGTTACTTTTTCAGCTTTTGGCACAAACTTCAACTCGAACCTTTCTCAGAATTGCTCCCAAGTAAGATCCGCTTCAATTTCCAAAATCAAAAGCTCGTACCAATCTAATGCTCTCTCATGGATTATGCTAGAAGCCACTTGGACTCGATGTAGATCCACAAGATTCTTACGAGAAAAGATGCGATCGCATGTTCCAAGCCAAACTTGGACTTCTATAACGCTTTCGGAACCCTTGAATGCCTTCCACCTAAATTGGTATAATCACTGCACAAGCGTGCGAACCTGCAATTAGGATGAGTAGGCTCAGGAATGGGACCTGCAGCTTAGGCTTTCTTTACAAGATCCAAAAGCTGTTGGGCAGACATGAATACGCCATCCTGAGAAGTAGCACTGGATTGATCGGCGCTGGAACGGCTAGGTCTAACCATTTCTCTTCTTTAAGAAATAAAGAAAGAAAGAAAGAAGAGGGAAAAGGTTATTCTCAGAATGAATATCAAACAAACTTAATTGATAAAACAAGGCATCATAAAAGAGAATATGATAGAACGGGTCTTATGACTCAAATTAAATCCTAAGGCACATTCGTAAGAGTGACTATAACGACGCGAAATTTTCACATTCGAAAATTCCAGATAGTTATGAAAAGAAGAAAGAGATAGAAGAAAGAAGAACAGAATCAACAACACCTCACTTTCGCAGCGGATAAAATATAATAATAAATAATAACTGTTACAAAAGAATACTATTTCTGTCGATTACATTTAATATACATCAGAGTTTCACATACATTCAGTCACTGAATATATACAATTATCAAACCTCAGATTTATAATAATATAAATACAGCGGAAAAACTCTATACGCTAATGCCATCCAGCTCGCCTCCTGAGCTCCAGAACGTACCTACCTGAAAATCTATAATACTCGGTCTGACCCGAGCATTACACCAAAGTAACACCCGGGTCAGGCTGGAAACCAGCGTGAGTAAACCCATCTAACATGGAATACCAAAGCAAACAACTTAAATAAACCCGAGTAACATATATCAATTCACAAGCCACAAATTATTATAGTCAACACTTAGTCCACCTTTAAATTCCTAAATACCAAAGATTTAGATTTTTAAAACAGCCCAATACCTCCAAAATCACTTCAATCCAGCATAAAGATTTTATATATCAATCTACAAATATTCGAAGTGGTTTTCGGGTATTTCTCCTATACCCGACCCCTGTCTCTTCGAATCTCATGTTATCCTATACCAAGTCATCCAAAAGAAATACTCAACATTTCATATCAGAGTTATCAACTACCTTAAATCATCCAATTCCATTCAATTATTCAGAAGCAAAGCTTGATCACATACAAATCACTTTAATTGATTCAAATTGAATTTTAAGCCTTAATCACTTTGATTCTTTCACAAATAAATTCCGAAATAAATTAATCAACCCCTCCTGATTCATCTTAATTAATCACCCTGGATTAATTATCTTCCAATTCCATTCAAGTAATTATCTTTAATTAATTTCACGACCTTAATTACTTTAACCAAATCAATGAGTAATTTTGGATTACTCCACAAATTAATTTCTCATGTGTCTTATGATTAATTCATCTTGATTAATCAATCTTTAATTGCACCGTTGAATTTATATAAATTAATGATTTCCAATTATGTTTTGATTTGTTCTAGTCTATATTAATTACTTTAATTCACCCCCAATATTTATCATTCTCAATTAAACTCAATATGTAATTACTAATCCTTTAATTACTTCATTAATAAATCAGTTACCCCTTAATAAATTATCTTGATAGATTTCTTGATAAATTTCACAAAGTGACTGTATTTTATTAATTACATAAGTAATTATTTATCACACCATCAAATGATTATTCTGGATTATTTATACTTAGTTAATTAACTTACTACTTAATTTATTATTTGTTCAAACCTTTAATTATTGAATTAAATAACCCAATCATTAATTAATTAAATTAATTAATTATCCATTTCAATTATCCTACTAATTTAATGAATCGCTAACTCATTAAATCCTTATTGATTTTTAAAATAAACCATTTCCTTATTTATGATTTAAGTTTAAACAATTTAAATTCCATATGCTTCGAGTCAATCAACAATTAACTCGAGGACCAACCAAAACAAAAATCACCAAATCATCAGTGCACATCCAACAATTCAATCAATCATCTAATTATCTAAATTCAACCATTTAAATTTAAATAAAATCTAGAGCGTGAGATTACTCACCTTTGATTTTGCTGTTTGCAGTCCATTCCAATTCGATTTTGTCTTCTCAGTTAAGACCTTGTATAAATATCATATAAATTAAATAACACTTGAATTTTAAATCAATAATTCATTATCATTCACTTATTTAATTTAACTTATAAGTTGACTTAAATTCATAAATTAAAAATCACCTTAAACATATATTTAGTCCAGAAAATTTAACAAGTTAATTGAAACAGTTTAATGAATTTGATTCACCAAATATTTTATTCGAACAAATTTTCCCAAAAATAGTAACCATCCCCCTTTCTTTTGAAATCCATATACTAAAATTAATTCATAGTTTCCCAAAAATCTAATTTAATATACCTATTCAACATTTAAAAATTTCTTTACTGTAAAAAAAATAAAATTTCACATGTATGTACTTATCCATTAATTAAATTAAATAAATTAAATGCATATACCTTGCCGCCCCTTCCCCCCTCTTTGCCTCAAACGTTCGCAAGCCGAAACCCTAGCTCAACCCTCTGCGCGGCCTCCCATTCTAGCTAGAATCGCAAGCCCAAAATCACGAACGCTGCTACCCACGAGCCTCTCAACGCCGATCTCGATGACTCATACCCACTTGCGACCGCCGCGTCGCGACCTCCCACTACCCAAAACCCTTGCGAGATTTATTTCCCCCCCGACAAAACGAAACCCTAACCCCATCGATCGATCGCGACAACGCCTCCTTCCTTCACGAGTTCGAGTAAGACCGCGTCCCCATCGATTTGAAAGTCGTCTGCCTTTTTTTTTTCTGCGTCGGCCATTATCCTTTTTGTTGAGTTCGATTCGACCTGAGGAATAAAAAGGGAAACGAGACAATAAAGCCATTTGGGAAAGCTTACTACGTAAGATTGTTTATTTAATTAAATATTGAAAATATCTCGTGTCGCATCGAGAAATTCCGAACCCCGAATCAAACCTGCCGACAGACATTAATAGGGTTTTAACCGCGTTCCGAACATAATGGAACGTGTTTCGGAGTCTAGTTTGAACGTATGTGCAAGTCACGGAATTAAACGATCGATATTAAATTAAATCAATCAAAATAAATCTAAGCGTTTCGAGCTTCCAGGGTCAAATGACAACTCCGATTGCTACGAAAATTGAAATCTGATAATAACTAACTATTACGGATCCAATGGAACTGGTTTCGTCGAATTCCGAGACTGTGCCTCGGAAAGCTATTTTTAAGTTCAATTTAAACAATATAAATTCAAAACTGAACAAATTATCTTTAAATTGAATCCCAATCATTCTATTATCTCCAGTATTATCATTATAAATTTTATAAGCCTTCAAATTATTTTTAACAGGCTTAAAACTGAAGAATTCAATAATTTATCCAATTTCATTTATTATATCGAATAACTGAATCGCTATTAATAATAATATTTGAATTGAAGTAAAAAAAATTTAACTTTTAAATATTTACAAATCAATTTATAATTCCATCTTAAACTGTTAAAAATTCTGGGTCGTCACATTCCTTCCCCCTTAAAAGAATTTCGTCCCCGAAATTACCAATTAGGAAGAATGGACCAATACCCGTTTACTTTTTCCAAAACTCACAATTCAACTTCCTACCAACTATCTTTTATAAAAGGTCCACTATCACCTTAGCCAACTTCCTAAAACCTTCTATGGTTTCAAATACTACCCCTTTCGTTCAATCATTTAAATTCAAATTTAACCAACCTTTTGAATTATCAAAATTTTCTCACAATTTTTCTAACTCTCTAAATTTTCGAAATTTTTTGCCAGCGTCTCCTTTGCGCGGCTAGCTCGGTACAACTACAAAAAGCCTCTACGGGCTCCCAAATTCCAAAAAGAAAACAAAAGCCAAGTGGCTACATCAAAAACCCAATCCAATTTCATCTAGAAATTTAAATACGTACCTTTTGTTGGGCAATACACATTTATCCTTTGGAATCAAATCCAATTTTGCTTTCCCCTTTAATACCTGCATATCTTGCTTAGCAACAATATCCAATCGTAACTTTTCAAATCATTTTATACCTTTCCTTATAAAGGCTTTCACATCTACTTCTATGCAAATTTAGTTTCCCCTTTCCATATAAATTCAATTTATGTTCAATTTTGAATATTAAATTTTATCTTTTATTTACAGCTGATTCATATTAGTTTCATCCATTAGTTTATTTCAATTTCCAATATGCAATCGTTTGGTTGTTAACGAAAATTTTCTCAAACATTTTCAAAAAATTTCTAACTCCGCCAAAATTTTCAGAAAATTTTGGCAGAGCCTCCTTTGTACGGAGGAGCTTTTGCAATTTAACAATAGATATAAATATATATACAACGACCCACCCGGTTGGAAAAAGCAAAAACAGTTCATATTTCCTATTTTTATTGCGTAGGCGTACCTTATTAAGCATTTTAAGCATGCGGCTTACTTATTTTAGAAATTAGTGCATCCAAATCCAGCCAAACGGCCTTCGGGTACCTGTACTTACTCAATTTAAATATGTAAGTGCCATATATAGAGAATTCATTAACATCTCACTTACTTTTAATGGCTAAACACAAGCATTTCAAAAGCAACACACACCAAACGCTTCCCATAAGCGATTTATATAACTTTAAACCTAATTCAATTGCTTTCAACCAATTCATAAGCCATTTCATTCAATTTTTAATGGTTTGCAACTCAATTTCTTACATTTAATTGATTTTTAAGCCAAACGAGCTCATATTCTCTTCAAATGATTCAAAATCAATTTCATTAAATCTCTATCAACTCATAGTATTTTAAATACTTTGGTTTACACCAAATAACAATTGTTGTTATGCAATTTCGACGATATTCGGTTAATAAAGTTTCTATGTTAGTTTATAACTATTTCAAATTAATTTCAACTCATTCTGAATTTAATTTAATTTCATTTCTAATTTACTAATCAACCATTCATTGCATTTTATCCCATCCCCACATTGGATTCATTCAAAACCACATATTAGGCTTAACACATTCAAACTTATAAATTAATAACCATTTTCAAATTAATTTAATCCAAGTTTTTATTTAATGGGCTTCCACTCTTATTCGAAGCCAAACTTCCATAAATTTTAAACTTAAGTTAATTTACTTTAATTTATTCCAACATCGAACTTAAGTTTACTTCTATTTGATTCTCAATTAATCAACTTCTATTAAATTTAGTTAGCCCATCCATTTTAAATTTTAGTTTCAAATTCACCTTCTCAATTTATCAAAATAATATTTAAGCACAAACACAACTCATTTACACTTCAAATTAATATGCCACCAAACTTAAATTTAGTCTGATAATCCAATTCCAATCACAACTTAGGTTTAATTTTTTTATTCTATCAGACTTCATCCATTTATTATTTAACTCAATTAACCCATTTTAAAATTTCATTTATTTACTTAATTCATTATCGAGTTTATTTTATTAATACAAGGCCATTCTCAATTTATTTCTATTCACTTGAGTTTTGTTTTGCAACTCAAACCATTTCTATTATAATCACTTCTCTTATATCCAATTTACTTGCAATTTCATTAAATATTATTCAAATAACCCTTGAATTTTATTTGTAATTCAAACCATCACATTTCCAATCCAACTCAATTTTATTTTTATTTTACAACATCTCTTCTTATTTAATTTAGTATTAAATATAAGTTGAATTCTATTTAAAAATTTGAATTTATTTTCAAACCCATTATTAATTTATAATCCATTTGTTTACCCAAGTTAAACTTTATTAACATACTCAATCAAACAATCATTTAACCCATTAGCCTATATCCAATTTCTAAATCAATATTCGATTTCAATTACAAAATCACTTCATTAAAATTCCAGTTTGGATTTCCTTTATTTTCCTAAAATTCCAACACTTTATTTAGAAAAATTTAGAAATGCTTTTAAATTCACATCATACTTAGTAAAATAGCTCCTTATAAAATAATTTTAATGACTCGATGTCTCAACCAGTTCATCCTTGTTCTCATAGAAATTCAGTCATACATTGATCAGGCGTAGGACTGAAAATCTATAAGTACTTAGTATACCCGTTTTCAACACCCAGTGAAAATACTTGGAAAATAATTTTATTGAAAATATAGAAAATAGTTTTTTTTTGAAATCTAGAAAACAGTTTTGAAAATAGAGGAAATATCTTTGTTGAGAATGCTCTGGAAATCATCACCCCATCCATGGTCATAGTTACATACCAGGGTTACGTTGCGTCGCAGCAAAAGTCCATGTAACTGCAGGCTCTCCGCGGCCTCTCGATTACGCCGTGGATCTCACACAACAGATCACAGTTACATCCAGGGTTACGTTGCCATCACAGCAAAAGTCCATGTAACTGCAGGCTCTCAGCGGCCTCTGATTTTCGCTGTCAAAATGAAACTTCTCCACTCCTACATAGGTCGCAGCCTGTCGATATAAAATCAAACGCAGACTGTTGGCTCTCAGCGGCACACAGGACTTCCGCTATGTTATACCATAGGTCGCAGTCTACCGATATAAAATCAAATGCAGACTGTTGGCTCTCAGCGGCACACACGACTTCCGCTATGGTATACATTACTCATAATCCTCAGGAACTAGTTTTGTCCGGACTCCTCACAGGATTTACTTTAGAACCCCCCTAGGGCTCAAGGCATCACCACCCGGTGGCACTCCTGAGAAGTTCATTTCAAGGAAGCGCCTTTTTCCCCAAAGCCATCATCAAACACTTTATACTATACACATATAGTATCTTTCAAATTATACACCTAGTATGATCTCATACAAAGCTCCTTTACACAAAATCGATTATCCCAAAATCGATAATTCTCAAAATAGGCTTTCCAAATTCCAATGTTGATTTTACCCAAAGTCAAAAGCCTTTCCAAATACAAAGGTTCCCAAAACCTTTTCCAAAATCCTCATAAGATCCTTTATATATATACTGATATATATAAATTTTAAAAAACTTTGGACCACTATAAACTTGTATAAAATTCCTTTTATACTTCAAACACTTCCAAAATCCTTTTTCTTCCAACAATAGATTCAACAAGGGGTTTCATCTTAAATAAAACAAAGATATATAATGTAACGACCTGGAATTTTCGAACCCGAAAATCCCAGATAATTATGAAAAAGAAGAAAGAGATAGAAGAAGAAGAAGGACAGAAGCACCAAACATCTCACATTCGCAGCGGATAAAATATAATAATAAATAATAACAGTTACAAAAGAATACTATATCTGTCAATTTCATTTAATAAACATCAGAGCTTCACATACATTTCAGTCACTGAATATATACAATTATCATGTCTCAGATTGATAATAATATAAAACAGCGGAAATACTCTATACGCTGTAGCCATCCAGCTCGCCTCCTAAGCTCCAGAACATACCTACCTGAAAATCTGTAATACTCGGTCTGACCCGAGCGTTATACCAAAGTAACACCCGGGTCAGGCTGGAAACCAGTGTGAGTAAACCCAACTAACATGGAATACCAAAGCAAATAACTAACTCAAATCAATTTACAAAGTCACAATTTGATATAGACCTCACTTATTTTCAATAAGTTTTCTAAGTGCCAACATTTAGATTTAATAATCCGATTCCTTTAAATCCATTCATTCCAACCTATCCATTTCTCATATCAAATTATACGAAAATTGAAGTGATTTCGGGCATTTCCCAATACCCGATCTCGACTTCCTCGAGTCTCATGTCATCCTATCCCAAGTTATCCATTCTAAATACACAACATTTCTTATTAGAGAAATCACCCATTCAAAGCATCCAATACTATTCAATCACCCATAAGCAAAGCTTAACCACAAACAAATATAATTTAATTTATTCTAATTGAATTCCAAACCTCAATTGCTTAGATTTCTTCATTAATTTATTTCCAAACCAATTAATTAATCAACTCTTCCATATCCATTCATTTTAATTAATCACCCTGGATTAATTATCTTTCAATTTTCGTTCAAGTAATTATCTTTAATTAATTTCACGACATTAATTAGCCTTAACCAAAATCAATAAGTAATCTTAGTTATTCATAATTTAATTTACTATATTAGTTACGTGAATCCTTAATTACTTGTATTACTTAATTTCTCACAAGTCCCTTATTATTGATTATATAAATTAAGGATTTCCAATTATATTTTAATTTATCCTACTCAAATTCAATTATCTTACTTCAAACCACCGTATAATCTTTTCGATTGATCCCAAAACTATAATTACTATCTTTTAGTTTTTTTTTCATTAAATAAATCAATTACTCTTTTATTAATCATCTTAATCAATCTCTTGATCAATTCCGCAAAGTGATTATATTTCTATTAATTACATTTAGTAATTACTTAACAAACTATCCAATAATTATTCTGAATTACTTACACTTGATTAATTAAGTTAAAACTTAATAAATTAATTAATTCGACCCTTTGATTACTAAATTCAATGAATAGAGTTTAAAACTATTTAAAACCCAAATATTTCGAGTCAAACAACAATCAATTCACGAATCATCCAAAACCAAAATCACCCGATCATTAGTTCACAGTGCATATCAAATCAATTCAATCATTCCATCAATTATTTAAATTAGCCATTAAAATTTAAATAAAACACAACTGAGTGAGATTTACTCACCTTTGAATTACTGTTTGCAATCCATTCCAAACTGGCTTGATCCCTTGATTTTAAACCTTGTATGACCATTTACAGTTTATTAAGATTCCCAATAGATCAGAAAATAAATTTCCATTTATTTTCTAATTTAAACTAAATTTTAATTTATCTAAAAAATTAAATTTTTAAACTAACTTTATAAAGATAGTTCAATGTCTAAAATCCCTATATTTTCGGATTTACATAAGTTTATTACATCATTCCTTGATTTACATAAATTCATTTCCTTTACTGTAAATAACCTTTTCTGCTATATTATGCAACATGTATAAATTTAAATTTAATTTAATTGAGAGAATAAAAACAAAAACCTCTGCCGAAACTACCCTAAATCGTGCCATCGCCTACCGAACGCCATCTTGACCTTCACCTCGCCCCCTCGCCGTACCAAGCGTCGCGACCCCCCCTCCAATGCTCAAATCACCTCGCGACACTCACCATGTATCGATCGAACGACCTCGACCCTCGATAATCCCCAAGCTCGCCTCGCGAGCGCGAGATGATGTCCAATCACAATCGGTCTTCGAACGAGCTCGGCCAACATCTCCATGCCGCAAACCCTCCTTCGATATTGCATCGCGGTCCTAGCGTCGATCAGAGCAATCAAGTCGATTCACCCAGTCGTTCGCTCGTTCCAATTTGAACGAGATTATATTTGATTTTTGATTTAGCTGCCATTTTTTTATATGATTTCGATTTGCTTCCAGAACCAAGAGAGGGACGGGAATGGTATCTAATTGAGAGGAAGACGAGAATAGGATATAAGGTTGGAGAGGCTTCTCGAATACGCTTGTTGATTAATAAAAATATCTCTGACTTGTACTACAAATTAATTATATAATTAAATATAAAAACATCTCATATTCCATAACGCGAATCCCGAACCCTGAATCAAACATGCCGACAGGCGTTTATAAAGTTTTACCCACGTCCCGAACACAATGGAACATGTTTCGGAGTCCAATCTGATCGTATGCGCGAGATACAAAAGAAAACGATCAAATTTAAATTAAATCGATTAAAATAATTCTAAGCGTTTCGAGGTGACAGGGTCAAACGACAACTCCAATTTCTACGAAAATTGAAATCCGATAATAACTAACTATTACGGATCCAATGGAACTGGTTTCGCCGGATTCCGAGACTGTGCCTCGGAAGGCTATTTTTAAATTCAATTTAAACGATATATTTTCACAACTCAACAAATTACATTTAAATTAAATTCCTTCCATTCCATTATCTTCAATAACACCATCATAAATTTTATAAGCCTTCAAATTATTTTAAACAGGATTAGAATTTCAGATTTAACACTTCATCAAATTTCAATTAACTATTCAATTTTAAATTGTTAGAAATTTTGGGTCGTCACATTCTTCCCCCCCTCAAAAGAATTTCGTCCCGAAATTACTAGTTAGGAAGAATGGTACTAAACCCGTTTACCTTTTTCCAAAACTCACAATTCAACACTCTACCAACTTCCTAAAACCTTCTATAGTTTTCACGCAATACCCTTTTGTAATTCTTTGAATTTCACTTTAACACCATATTTTTAAATTATCAAAATTTTCTCAAATTTTTTTTTTTCCAACTCTCTAAATTTCCGAGAAATTTTGCCAGCGTCTCCTTTGCGCGGCTAACTCGGTACAACTACAAAAGGCCTCTACGGGCTCTCAAAATCCAAAAAGAAAACAAAAGCCAAGTGGCTACATCAAAAAACCCAATCCAATTTCATACAGAATTTTAAATACATACCTTTTAGTCAGGCAATTCAAATTTATCTTTTGGAATCAAATCCAATTTTCTTTTCCCTCTATAATACCTGCATATCTCACTTAGCAATAATATCCAATCATAACTTTCCAAAGCATTTTATACATTTCCTCACACAAGTTTCATACCCACTTCGATTCAAATTAGTTTCCATCGTTTCTTATGGATCCAATTTATTTTCAGTTTTGAGTATTGAATTTTATCTTTCATTTATCTCCGATTCATATTAGTTTTGTTTACTAAGTTATTTCAGTTTTCATATTTAAAATCGTTTTGTTGCTAACAAACATTTTTTTTTTCAAAAATTTTCTAACTCCCAAAATTTCCAGAAAATTTTGGCAGAGTTTCCTTTGAACGGAGGAGCTTTTGCAATTTGACAAGAGATATAAATATATATACATCGACCCACACGGTCGGAAAAAGCAAAAATAGTTCATATTCCCTATTTTTATTGCGTAGGCGTACCTTATTTAGCATTTTAAGCAAGCAACTTATTTATTTTTGCAATTAGCATACCCCAAATCTAGCCAAACGGCTTCCATGTACCTGTACTTACTCAATTTAAACATATAAATGCCATATATAGAAAATCTATTTGTACGCACTTACTTTCAAAAGCCAAACACATGCATTACATAATCAATAAGCACCAAATGTCTTCCATAAGCACTTTATATGATTTAAAGCTAATTCCAATTACTTCCAACCCATTCATAAGCCATTCCATTCAATTTTAATGGTTTACAACACAATTGCTTACATTCATTTCATTTTTAATTTATTCACCAAACCTTCATTGCCTTCCATTTCATTTCCGCAATTGTTCCATTCAAACAGTTTATTAAGCTTGACACATTCAATACTTATAAATTAATAACCATTTCCAATTGAATTTAACCCAAGCTTTTATTTAATGGGCTTTTATCCTTATTCAAAACCAGGCTTCAATAAATTTTAAGCTTAAGTTAATTACTTTAATTTATTCCAACATCAACCTAAGTTCACTTCCATTCAATTTGATTGCCATCAAATCTAATTTTATTTAATTCAGTTAGCCCATCCACTTTAATTTTAATTCACCTTCTCAATTTATCAAAATAATATCCAAGCACCTACTTAACTCATTTATACTTCAAATTAATATGCTACCGAACTTAAGTTCAGTCTGATAATCCAATTCCAATCACATTTTTGATTTAGTTTTCATTCATTTATTATTTAATGCGATTAACCCATTTTAAATTTTATTTTACTTACTTAATTCATTTTTGAATTTATTTTATTAATACAAGGTCATTCTCAATTTATTTCTAGTCACTTGGGTTTTGTTTGCGACTCAAACCATTTCTATTATAATCCACTTTCATTTCATTCGACAACACTTCCATTATATCAAATTTACTTGCAAATTACGTCAAATATTATTCAAATCACTTGAATTTTATTTTCAATTCGAACCATCACTTTTTCAATCCAACTCAATTTTAGTTTTACACCATCTCTTCTTATTTAATCCATTTTATTTACCCAAGTTAAATTTTATTAACATACTCGATCAAACAATTATTCAGCTAATTAGCTTACTTCCAATTTTATATCAAGATTCGATTTTATTACAAAGAATCGCATCATTTAAATTTTTCCCGAGTCCAATTTTATTTTATAATTCCAGTTTGGATTTTCCCCTTGCATTTTCCCAAAATTTCAACACTTCTATTTTAACAATTTAGAAATGCTTTTTAAATCCACCTTATATTATTAAAATAGCTTTTATAAAAATATTTCTTATAACTCGATGTCTCAACCAGTTCATCCTTGTTCTCACAGAAATTCAGTCATACGTTGATCAGGCGTAGGACTGAAAATCTACAAGTACTTGGTAAACCCGTTTTCAATACCCAGTGAAAATACTTGGAAAATAATTTTATTGAAAATATAGAAAACAGTTTTCTAAAAATAGAGTAAATATCTTTGGTGACAATGCTCTGAAAATCATCACCCCCATCCATGGTCACAGTTACATACAAGGGTTACGTTGCAGTCACAACAAAAGTCCATGTAACTGCAGGCTCTCTGCGGCCTCTCGATTACGCCATGGATCCCATACAGCAGATCACAGTTACATCCAGGGTTACGTTGCAGTCACAACAAAAGTCCTTGTAACTGTAGGCTCTCAGCGGCCTCTGATTTTCGCTGTCGAAATGAAACTTCTCCACTCCTACATAGGTCACAGTCTATCGAGATAAACTCAAACGCAGACTATTGGCTCTCAGCGGCACACACGACTTTCGTTATGTTACCATAGGTCGCAGTTACATCCTGGGTTACGTTGCGTCACAACAAAAGTCCATGTAACTGTTGGCTCTCCGCGGCACACACGACTTACGCTATGGTAAACTCAACTCATAATCCTCAGGAACTAGTTTTGTCCGGACTCCTCATAGGATCAACTTTAGAACCCTCTTGGGCTCAAGGCAGCACCACCCGGTGGCACTCCTGAGAAGTCCATTTCAAGGGAGCACCTTTTTCCCCAGAGCCATCATCAAAACACTTTATAGTATACACATATAGTATCTTTCAAATCATACACCTAGTATGAATTTTATCAAAGCTCCTTTACACAAATCGATTATTCCAAAATCGATAATTCTCAAAATAGGCTTTCCAATTACCAATATTAATTTTACCCAAAAATCAAAAATCTTTCCAAATTCAAAGGTTCCCAAAACCGTTTCCAAAATCCTCATAAGATCCTTTATATATATATCCAGATATATATAAATTTTTTAAAACTTTGGATCATTTAAAACATGTATAAAACCCTTTTATACTTCAAACACTTTCAAAAACTATTCCCTACTGGCTATAGATTCCATAAGGGAAGATTTGTCTTATATAACAAAGATATATAACTTTGTTTATTCCAAATCAAATATTCAAATTTGATTACTCTTTCCAATATCAGTTCCCTTTCTATTCACCTTCACATCAATTTACATTCACTTATTCACATTTACCTTAATCCCCATTTGGATTATTACCTCAATTCTTATCCCAGTTGGGTATTTAATCGATAACAGTTTGAACTCCGACCAGTTAAGAAAAATAGCATGAAAATCTAAAAAAATAGGTAAGTAGTTGAAAAATAATTATTAGTTTGCAAAATAATTGTAAAATAGTAAACTAATTATAAAATAGTTGAGAAATAGTTAAATAGTCATAGAAATTTTAGATAATTGCAAAATAGTTGTTAAATAGTAATTAATTTGTGAAATAGTTGAAATATAGTAATTAGTTTAGGAAACAGTTGAAAAATGGTTAAATAGCTCCAAAATAATGGTAAACAATTATAAAATAAGTTAGCTTTAAAAAGAAAGGTTGTATATATTTAATAGCTTAGAAAATAAGTTGATATGAAAACAATTTATATTGAAAATAGTCAAGAGTCAAACTGTTCACTTCCCCAACTAATTTCCATTTTATTGACTCAATTCTAACTTGAATAACTTCAATTTCTGTCGAAATTTATTCCCAATTCAAGTTAAATCAATCTTGATTCCTTCCCCAATTTAAATCAAATTCTAGTTGATTTTAATCCTGTTCGATTTTAATTTTGATTTCATATTATTCCAATCAATTTGAATTATTATCAATTGAATCCATTTCAAATTCAAATCATTTCAACATAATCCAATTCAATTCCTCATTTAAATTCTTAAACTTATACATCTTCAATCACCAAATCAATTAATTTAAACCAAATTAAAATTTGAACTAATTCAATTTCAATTTTAATGTATTCAAACTAAATTCAGTTGGCACAAATGGAATCTAAATTTCAACTTTAACCCATCTCGAATTATATAAATTCGAGTTGAATTCTCAAAGGTTGGTTTAACTCTTTAAACCAAATTACTTTTATTTAAAGTTTTTAATCAATTTAATTTCTGTGTTCAATTTCCGAAATTCCATTTAATTTTTAAACCTTTACAACTTAAATTATAATTTCTAATTTTACAACTTCTATTTATAATCAATTACATTCACATTTTGCTTTTAACTCAGAATTATACATTTTATTTAACCAATATATTTTTATTATCCCATAAACATTTTAATCAAGATTCCAGAGTTTTAAACAAATTTCCAAAATTCCAATATCACCTTAGAATTCAACGATATCCAAAGTTCTTTGGCAAATTCATTTATCCCTTTGAACTTCAAAACCAAACCCAGTTTACAAACAATTCCAATTTTAAACAATTTGGTAGCAATTTCTCTTCTAGAAACTCGAAAATGAACATCGATAATGCTGCAGTCATCACCGACGTTATTTTCCAGTGACCGAAAGAGTTCGATGCTTTTATCTCTTTTAAAAACATTTCCAAATATTTTTAACTCCTAATCTCCCAGATTTCAAATTCAACACAAAAATATTTTTGAAATAATACTATTATTTCTCCAAAACATCTGGGAACCACTTTCAAATCCAAAGGAAATTTTAAATTTTCCCAAAAATTCCAAATTCCCCAATCCATCCAATTCGTATTTAAACACTACTCTGGAATTTTATTCTTATTTTATTTTCAAATATTCTTTGGAATTCTATTTCAAATTATAATCTCATTTATTTATGAAGTTTATTTCAATTTATAAATTACATTTACAATCTATATTTCAAATTCCATTTTAAAATTTTAATTTATTATTAAATTTTATCTTCCAGTTTGAAGCCGGTTCTTAAACAAGTTAAATTTACTATTCAATTATTTAAATTTATTTTATTTATATACTTCCATTCTCAATTTAAAGATTTTTATTAACAATAGGATGATATCGTCCAATTTATTTTAAGACGTCTATCCATTTCAATTTTTAAATCTCAAACCCGTTTGAGATCACACATATTCCCGCTTCAAACTTCAAAATTCTTTCCCTCTTATAAGTTCAAAACTTATATCACTTTGAGTTTTTATATCACATTTCAAGGAAAAATCAAAACTCAACCTCTTAGAGTTTACTTCATTATTTTAAATTATCTTTGATATCATGTATATTCATACATATATACATATTTATTTCTTGGCCCTCCCAGCCATGATTTAAAACTTTAAACCATCCTTGGTTTTAAATTCAAATCAAACTTCTACAACCCATTGTTTTCAACAAGTCCCAGTTATCTAAATAATTCTTATTTATTATTTTTCATTACCTTGAAACAAATTTTCAAATTTTGGAACCAGATTTAGAATTTTAATTCCAATCCATTAGATTTTAATTTAGTTGTATTTTTTTATATTTCTACTCGGTTTAATTCCACTTCAAGACTTCAATTTCAGTTTGAATCCATTTCAAACTTATCTTTATTTAATTTTAGTTTGGTTGTATTATCTTAATTTAATTCCAATAATTGTACAACCAATCACCTTAATATTTATTAGAAGAAAATATCGCTTATATATCAAAAATATATTTTTATATAAAATCATTTAAAATCTTTAATAACAAATACGCGCTCATATAGATATACTCAACTCATTCTAGAGTACTTTGGACTCTATTTAATGAGTAATTTCCACCAGAGCCAAGGTTCTCGCTTAACTCTTCAGCTCTGATACCAAATGTAACGACTCGGAATTTTCGAACCCGAAAATCCCAGATAGTTATGAAAAAGAAGAAAGAGATAGAAGAAGAAGAAGGACAGAAGCACCAAAAATCTCACATTCGCAGCGGATAAAATATAATAATAAATAATAACAGTTACAAAAGAATACTATATTTGTCAATTTCATTTAATATACATCAGAGCTTCACATACATTTCAGTCACTGAATATATACAATTATCATGTCTCAGATTAATAATAATATAAAACAGCGGAAATACTCTATACGCTGTAGCCATCCAGCTCGCCTCCTAAGCTCCAGAACGTACCTACCTGAAAATCTGTAATACTCGGTCTAACCCGAGCATTACACCAAAGTAACACCCGGGTCAGGCTGGAAACCAGCGTGAGTAAACCCAACTAACATGGAATACCAAAGCAAATAACTTGTATAAACCCGGGGTAACTAAAATCAATTTACAAAGTCACAATTTGATATAGACCTCACTTATTTTCAGTAAGTTTTCTAAGTGCCAACATTTAGATTTAATAATCCGATTCCTTTAAATCCATTCATTCCAACCTATCCATTTCTCATATCAAATTATACGAAAATTGAAGTGATTTCGGGCATTTCCCAATACCCGATCTCGACTTCCTCGAGTCTCACGTCATCATATCCCAAGTTATCCATTCTAAATACACAACATTTCTTATCAGAGAAATCACCCATTCAAAGCATCCAATACTATTCAATCACCCATAAGCAAAGCTTACCCACAAACAAATATAATTTAATTTATTCTAATTGAATTCCAAACCTCAATTGCTTAGATTTCTTCATTAATTTATT
Organism: Allium cepa; assembly: GCA_030765085.1. Lineage (NCBI taxonomy): Eukaryota > Viridiplantae > Streptophyta > Magnoliopsida > Asparagales > Amaryllidaceae > Allium > Allium cepa. The sequence continues at coordinate 495,131,801 of CM060944.1, read as the reverse complement.
TCCAAACCAATTAATTAATCAACTCTTCCATATCCATTCATTTTATTTAATCACCCTGGATTAATTATCTTTCAATTTTCGTTCAAGTAATTATCTTTAATTAATTTCACGACATTAATTAGCCTTAACCAAAATCAATAAGTAATCTTAGTTATTCATAATTTAATTTACTATATTAGTTACGTGAATCCTTAATTACTTGTATTACTTAATTTCTCACAAGTCCCTTATTATTGATTATATAAATTAAGGATTTCCAATTATATTTTAATTTATCCTACTCAAATTCAATTATCTTACTTCAAACCACCGTATAATCTTTTCGATTAATCCCAAAACTATAATTACTATCTTTTAGTTTTTTTTCATTAAATAAATCAATTACTCTTTTATTAATCATCTTAATCAATCTCTTGATCAATTCCGCAAAATGATTATATTTTTATTAATTACATTTAGTAATTACTTAACAAACTATCCAATAATTATTCTGAATTACTTACACTTGATTAATTAAGTTAAAACTTAATAAATTAATTAATTCGACCCTTTGATTACTAAATTCAATGACTAGAGTTTAAAACTATTTAAAACCCAAATATTTCGAGTCAAACAACAATCAATTCACGAATCATCCAAAACCAAAATCACCCGATCATTAGTTCACAGTGCATATCAGATCAATTCAATCATTCCATCAACTATTTAAATTAGCCATTAGAATTTAAATAAAACACAGCTGAGTGAGATTTACTCACCTTTGAATTACTGTTTGCAATCCATTCCAAACTGGCTTGATCCCTTGATTTTAAACCTTATATGACCATTTACAGTTTATTAAGATTCCCAATAGATCAGAAAATAAATTTCCATTTATTTATCTAATTTAAACTAAATTTTAATTTATCTAAAAAATTAAATTTTTAAACTAACTTTATAAAGATAGTTCAATGTCTAAAATCCCTATATTTTCTGATTTACATAAGTTTATTACGTCATTCCTTGATTTACATAAATTCATTTCCTTTACTGTAAATAACCTTTTCTGCTATATTATGCAACATGTATAAATTTAAATTTAATTTAATTGAGAGAATAAAAATAAATACCTCTGCCGAAACTACCTTAAATCGTGCCATCGCCTACCGAACGCCATCTTGACCTTCACCTCGCCCCCTCGCCGTACCAAGCGTCGCGACCCCCCCCTCCAATGCTCGAATCACCTTGCAACACTCACCATGTATCAATCGAACGACCTCGACCCTCGATAATCCCCAAGCTCGCCTCGCGAGATGATGTCCAATCACAATCGGTCTTCGAACGAGCTCGGCCAACATCTCCATGCCGCAAACCCTCCTTCGATATTGCATCGCCGTCCTAGGTCGATCAGAGCAATCAAGTCGATTCACCCAGTCGTTCGCTCGTTCCAATTTGAACGAGATTATATTTGATTTTTGATTTAGCTGCCATTTTTTTTATATATGATTTCGATTTGCTTCCAGAACCAAGAGAGGGACGGGAATGGTATCTAATTAAGAGGAAGACGAGAATAGGATATAAGGTTGGAGAGGCTTCTCGAATACACTTGTTGATTAATAAAAATATCTCTGACTTGTACTACAAATTAATTATATAATTAAATATAAAAATATCTCGTATTCCATAACGCGAATCCCGAACCCCGAATCAAACATGCCAACAGGCGTTTATAAAGTTTTACCCACGTCCCGAACACAATGGAACATGTTTCGGAGCCCAATCTGATCGTATGCGCGAGTTACAAAAGAAAACGATCAAATTTAAATTAAATCGATTAAAATAATTCTAAGCGTTTCGAGCTGATAGGGTCAAATGACAACTCCGATTTCTACGAAAATTGAAATCCGATAATAACTAACTATTACGGATCCAATGGAACTGGTTTCGTTGGATTCCGAGACTGTGCCTCGGAAGGCTATTTTTAAATTCAATTTAAACGATATATTTTCACAACTGAACAAATTACCTTTAAATTAAATTCCTTCCATTCCATTATCTTCAGTAACACCATTATAAATTTTATAAGCCTTCAAATTATTTTAAACAGGATTAGAATTTTAGATTTAACACTTCATCAAATTTCAATTAACTATTCAATTTTAAATTGTTAGAAATTTCGGGTCGTCACATATAACTTTGTTTATTCAAAATCAAATATTCCAATTTGATTACTCTTTTCAATATCAATTTCTTTTCCATTCACTTCACTTAAATTTTCATTCACTTATTCACATTTGCCTTTATCGTCATTTGGATTATTACCTCAATTCTTATCCCAGTTGGGTATTTAATCAATAACAGTTTGAACTCCGACCAGTTTATATTTAGGAAATAGCTCGAAAATTTAAAAATAGATAAGTAGTTGAAAAATAATTATTAGTTTGTAAAATCGCTATAAAATAGGTAACTAACTGTAAAATAGTTGAGAAATAGCTACATAGTTTCAGAAAATTTAGATAATTGCAAAATAGTTGTAAAATAGTAATTAATTTGTAACATAGTTGAAAAATAGTAATTAGTTTAGAAAACTGTTGAAAAATGGTTAAATAGCTCCAAAAATAATTGTAAAACAAGTATAAAATAATTTGGCCTTAAGAAAGAAAGGTTGTATATATTAATAGCTTAGAAAAATAAGTTTATATCAAAACAATTTATATTGAAAATAGTCAAGAGCCAACTGTTCACTTCCCCAACAATTCAATTTAAATCTCCATTTAAATTGATCCAATTCCAATCCAAATAACTCCAAATTCCATTGGACTTGATTAATTCCCAATTCAAGTTGAATCAATCTTGATTTCTTCCCAAATTTAAATCAAATTCTAGTTGATTTTAATCCTGTTCAATTTTAATTATAATTTCATATTACTCCAATCAATCTGAATTATTATCAATTTAATTTCAGAATCCAAATCACTTCAATTTAAACCAATCAATTTCCCTTTTAAAATTTGTAAACTTATACATCTTCAATCACCAATCCAATTACTTCAAACCAAATTCAATTTTAAACTAATTCAATTAAATCTTGAATTTAAACTATCTCGAATTAAAGAAATTCGAGTTAAATTCTCAAAGGTTGGTTTAACTCTTTAAACCAAATTAACCTTTAAATCAAAGTGTTTAATCATTCTAATTTCTGAGCCCAATTTCTCAAAATTCTCATTTTAAACTATTTTTACTTATGTATTTCAAGGTTCAATACAATTTTATTTTAAAATTTTAATTTATTATTCAATTTAATTTTCCAGTTTGAAGCCAGTTCTTAAACAAGTTTATTTTACAATTCAATTATTCAAATTTACAATTCCATTCTCAATTTAAAGATTTTTATTTACAATAGGAGGATATCATCCAATTTATTTTAAAACGTCCATCCAGTTTAAATTTTTAGATCTCAAACCTTTTCGAGATCACACAAATTTCCAAATTAAATCAACCATTTAACTTTCCAAGTTAAATTTCAACTTACCTAATCCAATCAACCTTACTCAATTTGAATTCCCGCTTCAAACCTCAAAATTCTTTCCCTCTTATAAGTTCAAAACTTATATCACTTTGAGAGTTTTATATCATTTTTCAGGGAAAAATCAAAACTCAACCTCTTAGAGTTTATTCTAAATTATCTTTGATATTATGTATATCCATACATATATACATATTTATTTCTTGACCCTCCCAGCCATATTTTAAAATTTAAACCACTTTGGTTTTAAATTCAAATCAAATTTCAAACAACCCATTATTTGCAATAAGTCTCATTTCAAACTTACCTTTATTTAAAGCTTTTAAATAATTTAATTCTTGAATTCTAATTTTAGAATTTCATTTTCAATTAATTAAATTTTGATTTGGTTGTATTTTCATTTTTGCTGCATTTAATTCTAATTCAAGACTTCAATTTGGTTGTATTATATTACTTCTCAATTTTAATTCCAATAATTTAACAACCAATCACCTTAATATTTATTAGAAAGAAATATTGCTTTATATCTCAAAACATATTTTATATAAAATCATTTAAAAGCTTTATATAAGAAAATAACATGTACGCTATCATATATATATATATATATATATATTCTCAACTCATTCTAGAGTACTACAGACTCTATTTAATGAGTAATCCCCACCAGAGCCAAGGTTCTCACTTAACCTTCAGCTCTGATACCAAATGTAACGACCCGAAATTTTCACATTCGAAAATTCCAGATAGTTATGAAAGAAGAAAGAGATAGAAGAAAGAAGAACAGAATCAACAACACCTCACTTTCGCAGCGGATAAAATATAATAATAAATAATAACTGTTACAAAAGAATACTATTTCTGTCGATTACATTTAATATACATCAGAGTTTCACATACATTCAGTCACTGAATATATACAATTATCAAACCTCAGATTTATAATAATAAAAACACAGCGGAAAAACTCTATACGCTAATGCCATCCAGCTCGCCTCCTGAGCTCCAGAACGTACCTACCTGAAAATCTGTAATACTCGGTCTGACCCGAGCATTACACCAAAGTAACACCCGGGTCAGGCTGGAAACAAGCGTGAGTAAACCCATCTAACATGGAATACCAAAGCAAACAACTTAAATAAACCCGAGTAACATATATCAATTCACAAGCCACAAATTATTATAGTCAACACTTAGTCCACCTTTAAATTCCTAAATACCAAAGATTTAGATTTTTAAAACAGCCCAATACCTCCAAAATCACTTCAATCCAGCATAAAGATTTTATATATCAATCTACAAATATTCGAAGTGGTTTTCGGGTATTTCTCCTATACCCGACCCCTGTCTCTTTGAATCTCATGTTATCCTATGCCAAGTCATCCAAAAGAAATACTCAACATTTCATATCAGAGTTATCAACTACCTTAAATCATCCAATTCCATTCAATTATTCAGAAGCAAAGCTTGATCACATACAAATCACTTTAATTGATTCAAATTGAATTTTAAGCCTTAATCACTTTGATTCTTTCACAAATAAATTCCGAAATAAATTAATCAACCCCTCCTGATTCATCTTAATTAATCACCCTGGATTAATTATCTTCCAATTCCATTCAAGTAATTATCTTTAATTAATTTCACGACCTTAATTACTTTAACCAAATCAATGAGTAATCTTTGATTACTCCACAAATTAATTCCTCATGTGTCTTATGATTAATTCATCTTGATTAATCAATCTTTATTACACCGTTGAATTTATATAAATTAATGATTTCCAATTATGTTTTGATTTGTTCTAGTCTATATTAATTACTTTAATTCACCCCCAATATTTATCATTCTCAATTAAACTCAATATGTAATTACTAATCCTTTAATTACTTCATTAATAAATCAGTTACCCCTTAATAAATTATCTTGATAAATTTCTTGATAAATTTCACAAAGTAACTGTATTTTATTAATTACATTAAGTAATTATTTATCACACCATCAAATGATTATTCTGGATTATTTATACTTAGTTAATTAACTTACTACTTAATTTATTATTTATTCAAACCTTTAATTATTGAATTAAATAACCCAATCATTAATTAATTAAATTAATTAATTATCCATTTCAATTATCCTACTAATTTAATGAATCACTAATTCATCAAATCCTTATTTATTTTTAAAATAAACCATTTCCTTATTTATGATTTAAGTTTAAACAATTTAAATTCCATATGCTTCGAGTCAATCAACAATTAACTCGAGGACCAACCAAAACAAAAATCACCAAATCATAAGTGCACATCCAACAATTCAATCAATCATCCAATTATCTAAATTCAACCATTTAAATTTAAATAAAATCCAGAGCGTGAGATTACTCACCTTTGATTTTGCTGTTTGCAATCCATTCCAATTCGATTTTGTCTTCTCAGTTAAGACCTTGTATAAATATCATATAAATTAAATAACACTTGAATTTTAAATCAATAATTCATTATCATTCACTTATTTAATTTAACTTATAAGTTGACTTAAATTCTTAAATTAAAAATCACCTTAAACATATATTTAGTCCAGAAAATTTAACAAGTTAATTGAAACAGTTTAATGAATTTGATTCACCAAATATTTTATTCGAACAAATTTTCCCAAAAATAGTAACCATCCCCCTTTCTTTTGAAATCCATATACTAAAATTAATTCATAGTTTCCCAAAAATCTAATTTAATATACATATTCAACATTTAAAAATTTCTTTACTGTAAAAAAAATAAAATTTCACATGTATGTACTTATCCATTAATTAAATTAAATTAATTAAATGCATATACCTTGCCGCCCCTTCCCCCCTCTCTGCCTCAAACGTTCGCAAGCCGAAACCCTAGCTCAACCCTCTGCGCGGCCTCCCATTCTAGCCAGAATCGCAAGCCCAAAATCACGAACGCTGCTACCCACGAGCCTCTCAACGCCGATCTCGATGACTTCTACCCACTTGCGACCGCCGCGTCGTGACCTCCCACTACCCAAAACCCTTGCGCGATTTATTCCCCCCCCCGACAAAACGAAACCCTAACCCCATCGATCGATCGCGACAACGCCTCCTTCCTTCACGAGTTCGAGTAAGACCGCGTCGCCACCGATTTGAAAGTCGTCTGCATTTTTTTTCTGCGTCGGCCATTATCCTTTTTGTTGAGTTCGATTTGACCTGAGGAATAAAAAGGGAAACGAGACAATAAAGCCTTTTGGGAAAGCTTACTGCGTAAGATTGTTTATTTAATTAAATATTGAAAATATCTCGTGTCGCATCGTGAAATTCCGAACCCCGAATCAAACCTGCCGACAGACGTTAATAGGGTTTTAACCACGTTCCGAACACAATGGAACGTGTTTCGGAGTCTAATTTGAATGTATGTGCGAGTCACGGAATTAAACGATCGATATTAAATTAAATCGATCAAAATAAATCTAAGCGTTTCGAGCTGCCAGGGTCAAATGACAACTTCGATTGCTACGAAAATTGAAATCCGATAATAACTAACTATTACGGATTCAATGGAACCGGTTTCGTCGAATTCCGAGACTGTGCCTCAGAAAGCTATTTTTAAGTTCAATTTAAACAATATAAATTCAAAACCGAACAAATTATCTTTAAATTGAATCCCAAACATTCTATTATCTCCAGTATTATCGTTATAAATTTTATAAGCCTTCAAATTATTTTTAACAGGCTTAAAACTGAAGAATTCAATAATTTATCCAATTTCATTTATTTTATCGAATAACTAAATTGCTATTAATAATAATATTTGAATTGAAGTAAAAAAAATTTAACTTTTAAATATTTACAAATCAATTTATAATTCCATCTTAAACTGTTAAAAATTCTGGGTCGTCACAGAGACTTAGGACAACGATCCTTGCTAGATTATTCTACATTGTTCCGAAGTTGGCTCTGATACCAAGCTGTGACGCCCCACCTCTATACTAACACTAGCCAAGGACACTACAGGGTAATGCCGTCGACTAGCACGAAGAATAAGGCTGTTGAGGAGCGACCATCTGTGTAATTGCTTTGTGCGAGTACCGATATGTCAGATAGTATAACATGCATTTTATTTCAAGAGGAAATCCAACATATCAAATACAAACTCAAAGCTACTACACAATGGCTACGTGGCCTTCGGAAACAAATATAAAATAAGCACAACATAAAATCAGTCACAGATATTCGTATCACTAGGGCGGAAACAGATATGAATATAACGCATAAAAGTGTACATCAAAGTAGTGGTGAAAGAAGATCAACAACATCACAAAAGAATAATTATACCTCATGGAGTCTCTATCTCGAATGTATAAAAGCAAAAACTACTAAGCTAAATTAGTTAGCCAAAAGTTAGAAGCTAGCCCCTACTAAGAAGTCAAATGGAAGCACCTGTAACACCTCGGTCTGATCCGAGTATTATTTAAGAAAAAAATAATAAACGGATCAGTCTAGCTATAAATATCATATAAGATGAGATAAGATAAGAGATACAAAAAAATAATATATAATAACAATGATGTCACACTTCGACAAGCATACATTTGATAACAATAAAAATCATACAATATCTCAAATCTCCTCAAATATCCAAAAAGAATATCACATTCTTTAGCTTATTCACCAAACCTCAAATATTTACAAAACATATCGTTGCCAATCGCAAAAATCGCTGAAACATAAATTCCAGAAATCAATAATTAGAAATCCAGAAAACATGAAGGGGGAGGCCTTTCACAAACAGGAGCATGAAAACTCACCAACATGTGTATCACAAACGGGTTGCTATCCCATGTTCACTAACCATAGAGCCGCTGCGACGACGTAGTACAACGGTACGCCCGAGGAACCTGAAACTCAAATGATCTGGAACAACGACGTAGCACAACGTTACGCCCGATGAACCTAAAACTCAAATAAGCCAGAACAACGACGTAATACAGCGATACGCCCGATGAACCAAATTCCATAAAAAGGTTAAAAATACCATGGGTCGTTAGCCTATAAAAATGAGACCAAGCTCTACAGAATGGGGTATAGTCCCCCACGCGGACAAAGAAATATCGCACATCGCTGTCTAAATCCCAAATGACCTTCATTGACCAATAAGAAGTGTAAATTACACTAAGCTAGTAAATAAATGAGTTAGCTTCATGTCCCATAACCATTGGCTTAACTTAAATATTTACGAACAAATTGTAGATTTCCACTCGAAAATTGTCATAATATTTCAATCGAACAAGTCCAAGAATTAACCGACGAAGTAAATGCAAGCGTTTCATACCACTTGTTTTGCTAAGTCGTTTAATTAGATTCCTCATACGAATGAGGTAAAGGTTTGTATATATTAACAGATTAGAAAAGGGTTTTAAAAACGAGCTTTGTATTAAAAGTAACGTTGAAATTGTTTTTTGTGAAAGAGTTGAGTATTTAGTATTAGTGTAGAAACCTTTGTATGTAAAAGCGACAAATCACATAAATTGTAACAACCCTGTATTTTGTAATTATTATATTGTATATTTTAATTATTTTTAATGTAAGATTTTGATTTAAAAACTTATTTTACTTATTTGAAATGATTAAATTTATTATTTAAATATAATCTTGATCTTTATATGAGTTATAATTCCAAACTTGTGTAAGTTGAATATTTGCATGAAATGCTGATTTCGGTCAAATTAGTCAAACTGTGACTTTCTACTTAAAATTTTAAAGGTTTAAAAATTCAATTTTTTTTCTTTTATTATGAAAGTACATAAAATTCTAAGAACACCACTTTTCATTTCGTTGAAATCGGATGGAAATTGTGAAAGTTATACCCTTTACAATATTGTGCGTATATAGGGTTATTTAACAATGACTATTTTAAATTGAATAAATTACTTCTTCTTTGTTATATTTTATTTTAATATGTAATAATATGTTTTATTATGTATATTTTGACTTTTAAATATTTTTAAATGATAATAGAATTTTTCCAAAATTTACTGTATTTATTTCCTATTTTTAAATGCTGTTTTATAATTTTCTGCTATTTTCTTCATATAAATTTTACTTAATTATTTTTATTTATTTATTTTGTGAATGCATTTTATTTTGTTTGTTATAAATATTTTTACAAGTCCATGAAGATTTTCTAAAGTTCATTTGAAATTATTTCTAATTTTTAAAGCCGAGTCTGCAATTTTAAGCCATTTTCTTAATTTAATTATATATAATTAAAATTTATTTATTTATTTTATACATTCACTTTTATTGCTGTGTTTTAATTTATTTTATTCATTTTACATGTATTTAAATTTAAGAAAATTTTTCCAAAGTGTATTGAAGTTATTTCTAATTCCTAAGTCTAGTTTTCATTTTTCTGTGCCATTTTTCTTATTTTAATCATATTTAATCAATATTTAATTATTAATATTTTGTTTATCTGTTATATTTTCGAATTCTAACTGAAATTTATAAGTGTTTTCAGTTATTTAAGATGTATATGAATATATATATAGGAAGTTTAAAAGGTTTGAAAGCAAAGAAACGTAAAACCGTTTTAACGTTTCTTCTTCCGTTTCTTTTCCAATTAATAGATTTAATTTCCTTTGACCGTCCTTTCTTTTTTGTAGCTGTGCATTTCTTACCTCATTTTCACGTGAAATCATTCCTCTCCACTTCATTTTTCACGGCTAGAAAGGTTTGGTAATGGCTTCTCTTTTCCTCTTCTTTTTGCTCTTCTTTTTCCATTGTTTTCTTATATTTTGCCTTGTTTTCTCATGTGTATTGCTTAGCCTCTCCTCCATAGCCACGGCCACCACCTCCTACACTTCTTCCCTTCCATCATCACCAGCTACCCCTCTGGACTTGACCAAGGCCGAGCCCACCATGGTGCCAAAACTCCAAAAAATACAACAATGCCCTTGAACAATGCTAGTTTGAACAATGCTAGTTTGAAAAATGCTCCATCGGAAACTATTCTATTACTGTTGTGATTCGATTCGGTGGCGCCACTTCTGATTCGGGGGGTATTGTTCGAGGTGGGCGGAAGCTGCTGGCTTGCCGTCACCACCGGTCCGGGAGTGCAAACAGTGTATCCACCCTGGCATTGCCTCGCGTGCCGTGTCATATCCTTATATCGAGCCCACTACGATTTTTGTTTTAAAGATCCAACCGCGTTAAGGTTCACCATCCCCTTAACGTTATTTTCTATATGATTATACTTTACTGATTAGACACTACCGTATATAGTGTATATTACTACATAGTAAATAGTTTAACGGATTCTTAGAGGATGGGCGGTCCCAAGCATCCTTTAAGTTACTGATGCATTTTGTTACTGTTCACTTGAGTTGATTTACAGTTTATAAGTATTTATGTCCTGACTCGAGGGTTTTGTGTTTTGCTTTACGCTCGGGTCAGATTGAGTGAGTTAGCATTCCAGATTCACCTTCGGCGTTGGAGCTTTCCTTGAAGATCCAGCCATCTATTTTGTTTCAGTATCCAGTGGTTCAGTGATGTATCTGATTTGTACCTGATGTATCCTGTTACTCTTCTGTTGTATCTTATTTAACTCTGATGTATCTCATATTTTATATAGTAGCTTCATGAACTACTATCTCCTCTTTTACTTCCGCTGCATCTGTGTCTGTGATCTGTGATTTTATTTACTGTATATTCTGAGATTTGCCAAATTTTTATTTACAACGCGGTATTTTGAGAAATTCAATTTCGGCATGAGTATCTACCTATACACTTATAATGGATGCGAATGGTTGAAAATACCGGGTCGTTACATAAATGATTGTAAAACAATCTTTCACCAAAAATCCACATTTGACATCGTGAATTCTAAACATAAAAATCGATATCAAATCCAATCAAATGGATATTCCCACAATCCATAAAAGAAGTCATCAATGTCGATAATAATTGACAACAACTAATCGGAGCAACAAAAATCGATAAAAATTGGAAATCCACTCAAAAACAGCCAAAATAGGCAAAATTGCACAGGACCAGACGTCTGGTTGGATTGGCCAGACGTCTGACCTGGGTTTTGGGAAATTTATTTTCCTTTTCCCCATTTTGTTTTTAATTTCAGAAGCCTCCCAGACCTCAGGATGGTTTGGACCAGACATCTAGTCCTAGTCTCTACCATTCTTCTTTTTCTGCCATATCTTTTTTTCTTCTGGTGCCCTAAATAGAAACTGAGTTCTTCAACTAGACGTCCGGTTGCCGGTACTAGGCAACAATTTGCCTAGGCCATTAATGGACAAATCGGTTCGGAAGCGATCGGAGGCTAGGGAATAATGCCAAGCAACAACCCAGCCTTATAGGCTCTTCGATACACTCCAAATAACATGTCCAAACATCCAAGATAGGATCTTTAAAGATTTTGACTTCAAAATACCAAAATTGGAAAATTCACCAAATCAATTCAAATCAAAAGCAATTGGACATGAAATAGATGTTAGGAATTTATACCTAACCATATAGAAAGCTATAGACATAGATGTGAGTTCAATAACTCACCTTTAAAACTCAAAAACAACGAATGAGAAGCTTTAAAACAAAGCAAGACTAATTCCTCTTCAATACACCTCTAGAATCTTCGATACACCGTTTTGGACCCAATGGAAGTGGTCTCGAGTCTGAATTCAACCATCCACGGAAAGTCACATTTCAGAATTCAAATTCAACTAACAATGCTATATTTAAATATATAATCGTAAAATATGCGGGTTGTTACACACACCATCAATGATATTTCTTCACTTAATGAAAGCACTTTGTGAGCAGTCTATTAGATCGTTCATTCTTATACTAAGTCTATTAGCTAAAACTTTGGAAATAATTCCAACCAAACAATTAATTAATGAAATAGGCCTAAAATCTTTTAAATTATCCGCACCTACTTTTTGTGCAATAAAATAATACTAGCAAAATTAATTCTTCCTAATTGCAATTTTCCATTATAGAATTCGTTAAACATGCTGACTAAATCAAATTTTAAAACATCCCAAAATGTTTTATAAAGGAAAATATGGAACCCATCCGGACCCGGGGATTTATCACTTGGCTTGTCATTAATGTCTTTCCGAATTTCCTCTTAAGTAAAAGGATTATCTAACTCAGACAGGTCAACAGAAGAATCAAAAGGATAAAGATCATTCCATTTAGCATTAATTCTATATTTATTTTTAGTACCAAAAATATCTCTATAATAGTCCGTAAAAGCCTTATTAAGGTCTCATTGATCGACCAATTCTTCATTATCCACAAAAATAGAATTAATCGTATTACTACGTTTTCGACCATTAGCCATATTATGAAAAATTTTGGTATTGCAGTCACCTTCATTTATCCATCGAATCCTAGATCTCTGTTTCCACATAACCTCCTCTTTTTCTAAAATAGAATTAAGTTCTTCTTTTAGATTAGCGAGAACGTTACGCTCACCTAAATTTAGTTGTCTAATTTTGTCACGTTCCAAATTTCAGCGTTCGAAAATTGACACCCGTACTCCACTTGTACTTGAATACCGCAGATCCAAACGTCGAAATTTGACTCGTGCCTGAGCTTATAACACATCAAGTACAACACAGCGGAAGAAAATGAAATAATACATTTAATATACAACATGTGATACAATATTCAGATACAATGATGATACAATAGAATGATATAATGGATATCAGTACTATCAGAGATATAAGAAATAACACGGAAAAATAATGACTTCAATAGAATACATCCCAAAAGAATCCAACTCCATAATGCAACTGCAACTCCATCTCCAAATTAAAGATAGCTCGAACAACCATCAAGTTGCACCAAGATAAGCAAGGTCAGTCGTGAAATCTGACGTGTAGCAAATGTGATCCACATTCCTACTATTCGATAATCTTCCCGTGTGGAAAATTATGGGCACCCAGAGTTTAGGAAAGGAACAATAAACTCCAGGTCAGTCATGGGACTGGTATGAGTAAACAAAATAGTTTTTATCTTTAAAACAAACAAAAGAATTTAAATTGAAATCCGCAATGCCTTTGAAAAATGAAACTACCATAAGGCCTCCCGGCACACACACAATGCAATCCACACATGGGGGAGATTTCTCCTTATGATAGTCAAATATGCTTAATACACAAAATCCTTTTTTGTGATTATTATTAGTGCATAGTGGAAAACCTTTCGAAAGTATAATATTAATCTTAACAAGCATAGGTACCATTATATTATGCCAGCTATAGCTACCACCTGAGGTGGCAGGTTATACAATTGAAATCGTAAAGGGCTCGTATTGTTCGATTGGATTTCCAACAAATGGTCAGGCTAAGGAACTTCATACTGCCACATAGGTATGCCTCTGGAGGTACGCCTCGAGAACCTACCCGGCTCTCTACCAACACATGGCCGGCTACCCCCTTCCCGGGAAGTAAAACCTAAGATATGCCACCCCCGGTCCTTTGGGACCTTTATACGAGGGCCCTCTACACCAACAACATCACACAGTAATAAATATACTACAGTGCCCACATGAGTAAGTATCTGGGATCTATGCCATGATACCACCCTTTTCCAGAAGGAATTGACATACCCTAGGTGAGCTACCCCTGAAACCTTGCCACATCTTTCTTGTTTCGACCATTACCAGTTTGTGAGGCTCGATGAGGTCAGGTCCACAAAGCTACACTTTTTCACAAAGCCATGCTTCGATCCCAAATGATCAACAAATGATCATCAACACACAGCAGCACTTAGCATGCCACATTACCAAATTGGGAATGTATCACTAGTAACCATCAACTACATAACCTCTGAGCTCGTACGTCTCAGAGAAGGGTGTTAAGCTAAGAGAATAAATCTCCGCCACCAACAGAAATGTATTTGATAGAAACCAGCTTTATATCTCAAAGTGTAGTGTCAGACATACATCCATACAAGTCTGTTCCGGGTTCGAACAGAACCGAAGGCACTTCCAAAGAACCCCTTGCAAATTTGGGTATTCACAATCCCGATCGAAATTCCCAGCACTTAGGGAATCTCTATACCGGCGCGACTCGGTGCAGAGACAATCGACGGGGTATCCTTTCGTTTTTGAAAATACCCGGTCTTCACCACCGGTCTTCAAATGCTATCCATATCGACGTATCATTATTCGGAATGAGTTATATGACACAAAGGTCCTCTTCCGGCTAAACCGAATAATGAGCGTAATATTTAAAAACGTATGGATAATGGGATTTCAGTTAAGTCACAACATAATATCCAAAACTTTTCTTTCAAATGGTTAAACCAAATTACCATTTTAAATATTTTAAATGAAAAGATTCATTTCACAAAGTTCACCCAGTTTCATAACGATCCATTCACGGATTTCAAAACAATTTCCATTTCAAATTGGATTAACTCATCCAATCTTTCAGTTAAAGATTTAATTCATAACTTTCAAACCCTTTTCAATTCGAACCTTTTGTATGAAAGACACACCATTTAAAATTCTCTTCGGTTTCAAAATAAGATTTAATCATCTTCACAAAGGTTAATTCATAGTTTTTCCAAGTATTTACAATTTCATTTCAAAATTGAAATCTTTGGATACAAATAGGAAATCCTTCCTTTTTATGAAAGCTATATTATTTGAAACAAATAGTTCTCATTTTGAGAAAAACTGATTACAATTTACATAAGTTAAAGCTATTCAAGTACAAAACTTGGGTTTAAATTTAAATTTCCAAAACCATACTTTTTAAATGGTTAAAAACCCCATATAAATACCTTTATAACTTGTATAATCTTTTTAGACCATAATTTCCAAATCATTGAATTCAATTTCAAATATTGGATTCAAATTTGAAATCAAATTATTTAAATTTCAAGTTTATTTAAGTTATTAAAATAATCACAGATTCAATCACATAAATAGTACGGTGTGAGTAACATAATCTTGCAAGGTGTAGTCCAAGGGTTTTAAATAATGGTGTAGTCCAAGGGTTTTACATAATAGTGCAACATCATAAATAATCACAGATTCAATCATATCAATCTCGA
This sequence comes from Allium cepa, assembly GCA_030765085.1. Taxonomy (NCBI): domain Eukaryota; kingdom Viridiplantae; phylum Streptophyta; class Magnoliopsida; order Asparagales; family Amaryllidaceae; genus Allium; species Allium cepa. The sequence goes on along the minus strand of CM060944.1, from coordinate 495,116,202 downwards.
TAAGCGGTATAATCCATAATGCTTATCTTCATTCACAGATAAAGTAAATTCATCAATCACAAATATTTACCACTACGATTCGATGTGGGTTTCGGATAACCAACTGGAATCCGACTCCTTGTCGCATCGAAATTTAAATGCCGTTTTACGGGAAAAAAGGGTTTTCACATACATACAGAAACAAATCACAAATCACAGTTCAGCACAAAGAATTTCACATTACATAGCATCACAATCACATATCAAAAATATCAATCCAGTACACAATATTTGATAATTAACTTAAATTAATCAAATTAATCAAATTAAACTCAATTAATTACAATGAGCAATTAATTTCTTAATTACTTTCATAAAGTAATTACACTTACACAATTTCATGAATGATTATCATTAATTAATCAATCTAAGTAATTGTTAAAATTAATCACATTTATTAACCATTTAAATAATCTTAGTTAATGACCTTCATTAGCCAATAAAAATTCTTTAATTACATTGCTAAGAAATTACTTACATTAATCATTATTAATTAAAATTGATTAAGCATTAATAACTCATTAATTAATCTTAATTAGTTAATTAATTAAGTGTTAATTTTAACTTAATTAGTTCTTAGTTACAAATTAATTAATCCTAATCATTAATTAACTTAAACCTAAATCAATAAATTTAAACCTTATATTTACTAATTAAATTGATAGAAAACATTAATTATGCATTTTAATTAACTCAATGATTTATGAATTACAATCAATAAGTTTCATTAACTTTAAAGAAAGCTTATTCTTATTAATGATTTCCTTTATCACTCACAAATATGTTTGAAAACATTTATTTCAAATTTACTGCTTAAATTTCATTTTAATTTCAAGTTTTAAAATGAATACCAATTTATCTTATATAAAGTTAAAAACTAATTTTAAAAACCCTTAAATTCCCATGTTTAAGTAATAATTTCATTATAAAAGAAATTTGAAGAGTTTAAATCAAAATCCTTTCTAAATTCACACATTAAAAGAAAACTTTTACATTTAAACTTATTTAAACATTTAAAGTTATATAACTTTATTTAATTTCAAAATTTAGAATTCAAATTAAGATTTAAGATCCCGATTTCAAAATTTGATTTAAATTTTGTTTTAAATGCTTCCTTTACAATTTCAAGCTCCATTTTAAATTTCAAACTCTTTTTAAATACACTTAAACTTAAACACTTTTAGTTATTAAAACAATTTAAATTTACAAACTTTATTCTCAAACTAGGCTTCGAACTAAACTTGAATTTATGGTTAAACTTTTGTTTTTAAAACTTAATTTAAACTTGCTTTATAATTTAAATTTTGAATTTTAAATTGGGAAAACTGGCCAGGTTTGAAAACCTGTACAAAACATTTTCCCGAGCCCTGTCAATTCCAGCTTCAAGTCCGACCACTTAAAACATCAAGCCCAACATAAATCTGCTTCGCGCAGTACTCGAGTCAATCTCGTGAACCATCCCTGCATAAACCCAATGCTAAGCAAAACTTCCAGATTCCAGAACAATGCGCGGTGCACATGCACGACGCCGACGATCTTCTCCAGTCGTCGCCACTACCTCGAGCAACTCGACGATCACCCACGCACCATTCCTCGACCATCAGAACGTCGCCATCTTCTCGAATTCGAAATCGAGCACAAAAACGAAACCTGGAAACAAAAGCAGCTGAACTCCTCCAAACCTGAAACGCCGCCATCCTCGCAACCCCGACCACCAGAAAGCCTCAAACTTCGGCCATCTACTTGTTGTCGCTTCCTCTACCATCACTCCAAACCCCATTGCACTCGATCAACTGTCGATGTCGAACAAAACAAAACATCAACCCTCGATAAAAACTAGGTTACCAGACTTCAAACTACACTTCCCACCTCCACACTGAGATACACGAACATATGGTAATTTTCCCATCAACACTGATCGCTCCTCCACCTCCAGAAGGAAGCTCGACCTCTCTGATCAACGAGATCAATCATGACGACCAAGAATACACGATTCAAACAAACCCAAACTGCTCTTCATTCCTCAATCTAAAAATTATGATTTTTACGTTAAAAATAATGTTATGGTATATGAATTCAGTTTATATGCTTGAATCCATCAATTAAGAAATTTGTATTTTTGATTTATTTGAAGTTTGCTCAAATCTTTTGATTTTCAGAGACATTGACATGTTGTTTTGACTTAAATTGATTTTTAAAACTTAGTTCATGATTAAACAAACAACTTTTGTTTTAACACTAAGTCCAAACATCAAATAAATTGGAAGGAAATGATTTTTGACTCGAAAATCTGGGTTTAAAAAATCTAAGACAGAGGCATACAAAGACACCGCCTGCACACCACATATCCAACTTTTAAATATACATAGAGCATTCAAATATATATATAAAAACATACTTATTCTTAGATGTAGATGCAACAAAGTCAAGCTTTAAATTTTTTTTAAAACAGTTGATGTTACTCACATGATTTTAAAACGAACAGAGTACTTCTTTTGAACCAGGTTTTGAATTCCTAGCTGAATCCTTTCTCTTGATCTCTGGCTTATATGAATTTGTATTGTTGTTTAAAGTTGAATTTTGTTTAAGTTTGAATGATATTTACTTTAGATTTACTTCGAATGAACGAACTGAAATGAGGAAGTTTATATATAGAAAAGAAGTTTACATGGGATATGTTTGTACAGGGTAATTATATTGTCTTTGTACAATATACCAGAGATTTTTTCCTTGTTTATTGACTAGGCTAATTTTCTTCTTGCTTTGGTGGCTGAAATGATATTTATTTTGTGTGCTAGAGATTCAAGCATTAATTGTTGTTGTCTTTATTTTCATGAGTACATACTTGAATATACATCTTCTTTTGCAAGCTAATCTATATATATTTTTCTTCAATTCTACGTACTTATACTTATTTTTTTTTGTTCATAGATATTTATATTTTTTTTTCTTTTATCTTATTGCTTTGTATGTCTCTATATATATTTATTTTTATTATTTTTTTAGTATATTTTTGTTTGTATTAACACATATTATTTAAATTCAAATACAAATTCAATATTCAAATTCAAATTCTAAAGTCAAATTCAAATTTACTCATATATATACATATGCATATATATATATATATATTTCAAATTCAAATTAATTTCAAAATTTATTCCAAAATTTACATTAACTACTAATTTAAATTTAATTCAAAATTGAGATCGTTACAGATTCCCCCCTTAAAAAAAATTTCGTCCTCGAATTTTGTATGCAGAGAAACAATGAAGATAGATACACAAAGATAGAGAAACAGTTTTCTAGGTCAAACTAGATATCTATTCTGTATTTGGCTTACCATATCATAATATCACCAATATGAGAACAAACTCGTTCAATACTACACATAATACTCGGGTCATCAAATTTTACGAAATATGCAAGGCACTGGTTAGTCCGAAGGATAACTAACCGTTTGTAGAATATATCGAGACCCAAACAATAGATAAATGGATTTAATCTTTCACAATTCTCAAACATTGGATATGGATTCCAAACTCAATTCGGAATACCCCAAAGTATATATAACTTGTCCCTCTTCGGACTTTGATATTCACAAGAAATTACAACAGAATTTCGAATTTGGTTTAATCGAAATCATTTTATCGATACAATTCTTCATATTCAACTTTATATTTAATTTACCAATTTATTTCAAATAGAATTTCAAATTCATTTAAGTTAAAAACGAAAAGCTGATAGAAACTTAACGAAGAGAATACGGAATAGAGACTTATCTACACGATTCGTAAGGGCCACCATCATACCGAAGTTTCTCCCTCGAGCTGCCACAAAGCCAATCGAAGAATTGAAATTGAATCAAAGGAGAGTGATAAAGAAAGTTATTTCCACTATTGCAGGGTATTAACCATTTGTAGGGATATTTCCCCTGTCCCCAATCTCGTTCTCTTCTTGCACTCATACTTACTATCAGTGGATAGTAAGAGAATTTACTAAGGCATTCGAACAGATATCATAGGTATTACTCATTCTAGGGTATACTTCACCCTATCTCTAATGAGCTACCTATGTGTTATACTCCTGAGCTAAATTTTTAACCTTCAGCTCTGATACCAAGATGTCACGTTCCAAATTTCAGCGTTTGAAAATCGACATCCGTACTCCACTTGTACTTGAATGCCGCAGATCCAAACGTCGAAATTTGACTCGTGCCAGAGCTTATAACACATCAAGTACAACACAGCGAAACAAAACGAAATAATACATTTAATATACAACATGTGACACAATATTCAGATACAATGATGATACAATAGAATGATACAATGGATATAGTACTATCAAAGATACAAGAAATAACAGCGGAAAGATAATTACTTCAATAGAATACATCCCAAAAGAATCCAACTCCATAATGCAACTGCAACTCCATCTCCCAACTAAAGATAGTTCGAACAACCATCAAGTTGCACCAAGATAAGCAAGGTCAGTCGTGAAATCTGACGTATAGCAAATGTGATCCACATTCCTACTATTTGACAATCTAAAAAACCCAACTCTAGACTGCCTGTGTGGAAAATTGTAGGCATCCAGAATTTAGGAAATGAACAATAAACTCCAGGTCAGTCATGGGACTAGTGTGAGTAAATAAAACAGTTTTTATCTTTAAAAAAACAAAAGAATTTAAATTGAAATCTGCAATGCCTTTGGAAAATGAAACTACCATATGGCCTCCCGGCACACACACAATGCAATCGCACACATGGGGGAGATTTCTCCATATGATAGTCAAATATGCTTAATACGCAAAAATCCTTTTTTGATATTATTATTAGTGCATAGTGGAAAACCTTTCGAAAGTATAATATTAATCTTAACCAGCATAGGTACCATTATATTATGCCAGCTATAGCTACCACCTGAGGTGGCAGGTTATACAATTGAAATCGTAAAGGGCTCGTATTGTTTGATTGGATTTCCAACAAATAGTCAGGCTAAGGAACTTCCTACTGCCACATGGGAACGCCTCTAGAGGGACGCCCCGAGAACCTACCCGGCTCTCTGCCAACAGAAGGCGGGCTACCCCCTTCGCAGGAAGTAAAACCTAAGATATGCCACCCTCGGTCCTTTGGGACCTTTATACGAGGGCCCTCTACACCAACAACATCACACAGTAATAAATATACCATAGTGCCCATATGAGTAAGTATCTGGGCTCCATACCATGATACCACCCTTTTCCAGAAGGAATGGATATACACTAGGGGAGCTACCCCTGAAACCTTGCCGCATCTTTCCTGTTTCGACCATTACCGATTTTTGAGGATCGATGAGGTCACGTCCACAAAGCTACGCTTTTTCATAAAGCCAAGCTTCTATCACAAATGATCAACAAATGATCATCAACACACAGCAGCACTTAGCATGCCACATTACCAAATTGGAAATGTATCACTAGTAACCATCAACTACATAACCTCTGAGCTCGTACGTCTCAGAGAAGGGTGTTAAGCTAAGAGAATAAATTTCCGCCACCATCAGAAATGTATTTGATAGAAACCAGCTTTACGTCTTAAAGTGTACTGTCAGACACACATCCATGCAAGTCTGTTCCGGGTTCGAATGAACTTGTATAGATGAGTGCTGGCATTGCAATCCTTTCTGGAGGGTGGTGTTAGCATTCCAAGATTTTTTGCTATAAAAAGGTAAAAGCGTTGCCTCAAACCTCACAACTTGAAATATGGCTAAAACAGGGTAGATGTAGTTGGGCTACGTGGGTCGCTCCCATTAAGGTGTGTCATCACCTTTGTCGATTATCATATTATGGATTTGGTTGTGCATGAGAGCTCTTGATTGTAACGACCCAGAAATTTGAACATGTGAAATTGGAATATTTAATTGATTTTAAATATTTAAAAGTCAAATTTTAAATTGAATTTCAAATATAACCATTTATGGGATAATTTAATTATTGAATTGAATAATTGAAAATTTGGTAAACTTTTGAATCTTGAGTTTTAAGCTTGTTAAAAATAATTTAAAGGCTTATAAAATTTATATTTATAATAAGGAAAATAATAAAACTTTTTAAATTGAATTTAAAAATGATTTGTTCATTTTTTAAAAATATATCGTTTAAATCAACATATAAAAATAGCCATCCGGGGCATAATCTCGAATTTCAACGAAACCAGTTCCATTGGATCTGTAATAATGTATTATTATTGGATTTCAAATTTCATAACATTTGGTATTATCATTTGATCGTAAGGGATATAAATGCGTTGAATTTATATCGACAATTTTATATGACAATTGGGTCCAAAAAACTATCTTCTCCATATAATCGAATTAGGATTCGAAACCTTTTCCATTGCGTTCGAAATAGGGGACAACAATATAAACAACTAGCGGCACACCTCGATAAGGATTCGAAATTTTAAGTTACGAAATTGAGATATTTTGAATATCAAATTAATATATATTTCAAGTCAAACACAAATTTCTTAAATTTCATTAGCTCATATCCTCTCTTTTCACGTCACCCATACTAGTGACCTACCTATCCCTTTCATATACATCCCTTCCTTAATTTCAATATAGAAACGTAAGAGGAAAAGAGCAAAATCAACTTTAACAATCTACATCTCATGAATTACTCAACGAAAAATGTTAAAACAAATTTTAAAATTCCTAATTCACTTAGAGCTTCAGTCTGGTATATGTTTAGCAAGGTGCGACATCTAGTTTTTAAATCGACAGTTTGAGTATAGGCTAGGGTTTCGGTTTGATTGGGTTTGGGTCGTCGATGGCTTCTTTGGAGGCCAGAATTATGCTCGGGTTGACGAGGCACACGCGTGGCCAAGATTTTGGAGGGTGCGGTCATGATTGGGTGGTCGCAACTTTTTGGTCGCCTGTAGCTCGCGTGGGTTGTCGCATTTTGCTACAGTGGGTCGGAGACGATGGCGAGGTGGGGATCGAGATGGGCATGGTAAGGTCATCGCGATGGCAGGCTGGCTGAGGCGTTGATGGACTAGATGAAGTCGCGCACGTGCATGATAACGGGCTTGCAAATAGGTTTAGGCAATAGGAAGGAGAGACAGAGGACCGAGGAAGAAGTAAATTGTTGGGCCGGGCTTTAGAGATTGGGTATGGGTTTGTTTAATAAAATTAAATTGTTTATAAAAATTTAATTATATTATCGATGGACTTAAATGTATAACTCATGCACACAAGGTCCGATTTGGACAATTCGAGAGGCTTTGGGATCGTAGTGTCACCATCTTTGCGTAGAAATTGGTTTGGACGAAAATGGAGCTTCCGAAAATTTCAGACATTTTAAAACGCGTTCGGATTCAATCGAAATGAGAACACGAAAAGAAACAGGAAATAAAAGTGAGTTAATCTCACTTAATTCTGGATTACCGTAATTAATTTTAAATAGTCAAAATTGATTATTGATTGATTGATAGAGTAGATAAATTATTATCAGTTGATGTGATACTACGTATAGTTTTATATGTGTATTGGAGTGATTAATATTCCCGCATATATGTAGCGGATGAGACGTTATGCGCCCCGCATAATAGCGGATGACCCTATACCGCGATACCCCCCTCGAATTAGGATTGGTAATTTTATATTGTGCTAACATCTATGGATGCAGGGAAACAGGTTGGAGGGTCCAACTGGATTCCGTAAAAACTTTGAATTTAATTTTTGTATATAGTGAAATATGATTTATTTGAATAATCTGTGATAGATTATAGTGGAATCTGAATTTATTGGATGTCATGGTATTACTAGTTAGATTTTGGTATTTTTAAATACCGACGATAAATGTTTAAAATTTAGAAAGGAATTAAATGGAAAAATTTGAAGTAAAAATATTTGTAGTGAAATTTGGATAAATTAAAGGAAATTAATTTGGAGAAAAATAAATAGTTTGATTCAAATTTGTTTTTAATAATTTTGGAATATTGTAAGCAGAGATCTTGGAATATTGTAAATAGATATTTTCAGATAATGTAAAAAAAGGATTTAAACAATGGAACCTAAGCGATATTGTTTAAGTATGAAAGGGTTTATTTTTGAAATCAAGATTTAGATAGTCAGGAAAATAAAAAGGAAATTTGAAAGTAAAATACGAAGTTGTTATACTTGATTTTAAATAAGATTTTAAATGATAAAAGAAAGTGGAATAGAGTTGGGTTATTTAAGAAATTAATTTTAAAATGGTAATTTGGAAAATCGATTAAAGTATTGTGAAACGGTTGTAAACGGAAATGAAACTATGGAATTTATAAACAAGGTTTGTATAAAATGTAAAGTAATTATCAGTGGATAAATTGAAGTTATAAATTCACGGTGAGGATTTATAAGGAGATGTGTAAATCGGTTTAAAAATAAATGGTAGATATATTTTTAGAAATGTGAAAATGGGATTTATAGAATTAGGACGTAAATCGAATAGATAATAAATTGAGAGAGATTTATAAATGTTAGACTGGTTAAATCGGGAGTGGAAAATGCATTTTATTGAAATTGGGTTTGTTCTAAAAAGAAGGATTTTTATTTGTTAATTGGGTAACTGCAAAAGTTTAAAGAATATTTCAAAATTTAATTATTTTGTTGTTTAAAATCATTTTAAGTATATTTTAAATTATGAATTAAGTTAGTTTATATTAAATTAATTATTACTTAAGAATTAATCAATATTATTATTTCAAAAGGATAAATTATTAAATAGTTATGTTATTTTTATATAGTAACTTTTAGTTTAAAGAGTATTCGCCTAAATTTAACTTGGAAGATATTATTGAAATTTCATAAGTATTATTTTGAAATTTTTTAAATAAAGTTTTTGGAGAGTAATTGTATATTCGCATGGCAAATTTGGAGGCAGTGAGTACTGCTGTTAAGTCTTGGATTTATCTAGGATAGAGACGTAACCATTGAGCTATGAATCCATGGTTTGATATCGCAGTGGTGCTTTCCATATTGTTTTCAAAAAGGGGTTTCAAATATTCTTTTGAAAAGGGATGTTGGTGGATTTACTAAATACGATAAGTTAAGTATATATATTTTGGATAAAGAGATTTAATTTATTAAAATTAAATAAAAAAGAGATTTGGAGTTATTCAGTGGGAATGGCATAATTGGTGAATGATTGTTTATTTGATAGTTAAAGAACCGACTATCAAAATATGGACCTAAAATATAACTTTGGGAATATCTAGGAGAATACATGATTTATATGGTACGGTTACCGTTCAAGGTGCTATACTATATGTATAAACTCCATTCATTCTTCTAGGACATTGATAAGGAAATACGTCCACTAACGGTTAGGAGGTGATCTTCGATCTTATTTTCATCTGTTTATTTCCTAAAGAACCGGGGTTGAGTTTATAGGAAAATATCGAACGTTGTTTTTTGGAGAGATCGGGATTGGATTTGTTATCCGAAAACCACTTCGATCCAACGAGTACGTTTTTGATGTGAAAACAAGAGCATGGAGTCGAAGATGGAGTAGTGAAGTGCAAGGGCTAATCGCTACTAATCCTGAGGATAATTCCAAAATGGATGTAGTAGGAATAATGCCTTCGGTTTCGTTCGAAACCATAACGGACCTGTATGGATGAATGCTATCAGTACATTGTCATTGGAGGACAGTGAGTATTCTAAGTGAAATTCCTTAAAAGGTAAACGTAGCCTCTAGCCTCATCAACCAGGAATGACTGAAAAGCAGGGGAGATACATCAAGGCTAAGTGAGTAGCACCTAATTAAGGTATGTTTATCACCTTTCTAGACACCCACATATATTATTTCTATGATTCATCGAAGGAGCTTGGAAAAGGGAGGAAACACCCGGGGTGATAGCATATTCGGTCTATCTAGGTTAGGGGTAGATCGGTATGTTGTCCTAGACGTGTACCGTGATAGGTGGTATGCCAGTGCCTAGTCATTCGCTGGAATCCATTCCCCAATAAGTGTCGTACGGTTTTCCCACTGAAGATATAGAAGACTTGGACGATAAATTGGGTTCAAATGGAATTGAAAATGAATTTGAGTATAAATGGATATAAACTAAAGTAGTGAAGTGGAAATAAACATAAGAGCTTTGTATAAAATGTTTAAAATAGACTTAAGAAGTTGATGGTGAATTTCTATAGTAAAATTGGTATTGGAAAATATATTGAGTAAGTAGTTGAGTGAAAATTAAATAAAGGTTGTGTAAAAGGATATTTGTGAATAATTGAATGGGAAGGAAGTAAATGTGAATAAAAAGAATTGATATAGCTAACAATCAATTGAAATTAATACGTAGGTTGTACGTATATTGTTTTATTCGCATAGCGATTTGATCTAGATTCGAGCACAGAATTTTGAGATAATTGATATCGATCTGAGTTGGTATTTTTCACTCGATTTTCGACGGCGAAACCTGAATGTGGATTTTTGATTGATTCTGGAATTCTCTATCATAGTATATGGCTATGCAAGGAGAATGACAGTTTCTGATCAAGATACCATATCTGAGTTCGCACTAGAAAGTCATATGAACGATATTAGTTCGAAAGTGGAATTGTATGGTCGAGTGAGCGATCGGATTTGATTTTGCATACATGATATATGTACATCGTACGGGTGTTGGCAAAATAAATATTGGAAATTAAAAATGCAAAATAAAATGATTCTGAATTATTTAAAAGCAAAAGCTAAGTTGATGTCTTAGATTTCAGTAGTAAAATTTGATTGCCTGACAAAAAGGTATGTGTTTAAATTATGTATGAAATTGATGGTTTTATGATTGAGCCACTTGGATTTTGTTTTCTTTTGATGATTTGGGGCCGTAGAGGTAGTTTTTCCGATCTAACAGCGCAAAGGAGACGTTGGCGAATTTTTTTGAAAATTTTGATAATTTAAAACGTGATTTTAAATTATAATTTGGATGATTGAGGGAATAAGATTAGTGAAATCTATGGATTAATTTGGAAAAAAATTAGTAAAAGTGATAGCGTGTTTCCAATAAAAAAATTGTTTTCAAAAAGTTGTTTGAAACTATGGGTTTTGGAAATAGTTATTGGGTTTTTGATCATTCTTCTTACCTAGCAATTTCAAAGACGAAATTCTCATAAGGAGGGAAAAATGTAACGACCTAGAATTTTGGATATGTGAAATTGGAATATTAAATTGATTTTAAATACTTAAAAGTTAAATTTTAACTTGAATTTCAAATATAACCATTTATGGGATAATTTAACTATTGAATTTAATAATTGAAATTTTGGTAAATTTTTGAATCTTGAGTTTTAAGCTTGTTAAAAATAATTTAGAGGCTTATAAAATTTATATTTAAAATAAGGAAGATAATAAAACTTTTTATATTGAATTTAAAAGTGATTTATTCTATTTTAAAATATATATCGTTTAAATTGAAATTTAAAAATAGCCATCCGGGGCACAGTCTCTGATTTCGACGAAGCCAGTTCCATTGGATCCGTAATAATGTAATATTATCGGATTTGAAATTTCGTAACATTTGGATTTATCGTTTGGTTGTACGGGATATAAACGCACTGAATTTATATTGACAATTCAATATAATAATTGAGTCCAAAATGTTATCTTCTCCATAGATCGAATTAGGGCTCGAAACCTTTTCCATTGCATTCGAAATAAGGGTATAACATTTTAAACGCCTAGCGGCATGGCTCGATAGGGGTTCGAAATTTTAAGTTACAAAATTGAGATATTTTGAATATTAAATTAATATATGTTTCAAGTCAAACACAACTGTCTTAACATTCCATAAGCCCGTATCCTCTCTTTTCACGTCACCTATACTAGTGACCTACCCATCCCTTTTATATAGGTCCCTTCCATAATTTCAGCACAGAAATAGTAAGAGGAAAATTGCAAAAGCAACTTTAAAAATCTACTTCTCATAAATTACTCAACGTAAAATGTTGAAACAAAATTTAAAATTCCTCTTTCACTTAGAGCTTCAGTCTGGTACATGTTTACCAAGGTGCAACATCTAGTTTTGAACTCAGTAGTTTGAGTATAGGCAAGGGTTTTGGTTTGATGGGGTTTCAGTCGTCGATGGCTCATTTGGAGGCCGGAATTTTGTTCGGGGTGGTAAGGCGCACGCGTGGCTGAACTTTTGGAGGGTGCGGTCGTGATTGGGTGGTCGCGACTTTTGGGTCGCCTACAGCTCGCGTGGGTTGTCGCATTTTGCTATGCTGGGTCAGAGACGATGGCGAGGTGGGGATCGAGATGGGCGTGGTAAGGCGGTCGCGATGGCAGGCTAGCTGAGGCGTTGATGGACTGGACGAAGTCGTGCACAATAATGGGCATGGAAATGGGTTCTGGCGATAGGAAGGAAAGGTAGAGGATTGAGGAAGAAGTAAATTGTTTGGCCAGGCTTTAGAGATTGGGCATGGGTTTGTTTAATAAAATTTAATTATTTATAAAAATTTAATTATATTATCGATGGACTTAAATCTATAACTCATGCACACGAAGTCCGATTCGGACGATTCGAAAGGCGTTGGAATCGTAGTGCCACCATCTTCACATAGAAAATGGTTTGGACGAAAATGGAGCTTCCAAAATTTTCAGACATTTTAAAACGCATTCAGATTCAATCGAAATTGGAACACGAAAAGCAACAGGAAATAAAAGTGAGTTAATCTCACTTAATTCTAGATTACCCTAATTAATTTTAAATAGTCAAAATTAATTATTGATTGATTGATAGAATTGATAAATTATTACAGTTGGATGTGATATTATATATAGTAGCACACACACACACACAGATATATATATATATATATATATATATATATATATATATATATATATATATATATATATATATATATATATTAGAGTGATTGATATTCCCGCATATATGTAGTGGATGAGACCTTATGCGCCCCGCATAATAGCGGATGACCCTATATACCATGATATCCCCCTTGAATTGGAATTAATAATTTTATATTGTGCTAACCTATGGATGTAGAACAACAGATTGGAGGGATCCAACTAGATTTCTCAAAAACGTTGAATTTAATTTTCGTATATAGTGATATGTGATTTATTTGAATAATATATGACGGATTATATTGGAATCTGAAGTTATTGGATGTCATGGTATTACTAGTTAGATTTTGTTATCTTTAACTACCGTTGATAAATGTTTAAAATATAGGAAGGAATTTAAAAGGAAAATTTGAAGTAAAAATATTTATAGTCAAATTTGGATAAATTAAAGGAAATTAATTTGGAGAATAATAAATAGTTTGATTCAAATTTTATTTTAATGATTTTGGAATATTGTAAGTAGAGATCTTGGAATATTGTAAGTAGAAATTTTTGGATAATGTAAAAAAAGGATTTAAATAGTGGAACCTAAGCGATATTGTTTAAGTATGAAAGGATTTGTTTTTAAAATCAAGATTTAAATAGTCGGGAAAATAAAAAGGAATTTTGAAAGTAAAATACGAAGTTGTTATACTAGATTTTAAATAAGATTTTAAATGATAAAAGAAAGTGGAATAAAGTTGGGTTATTTAAGAAATTAATTTAAATAATGGAATTTAATGTAGAAAATCGATTTAAAATCGATTTAAGTATTGTGAAACGATTATAAACTGGAAATGAAACTACGGAATTTATAAACAAGGTGTATAAAAAAGTAAAGTAAGTATTAGTGGATAAATTGAAGTCATAAATTCACGGTGAGGATTTATAAGGAAATGGGTAAATCAGTTTAAAAATAAATGGTAGATTTATTTTTAGAAATGTGAAAATGAGATTTATGGAATTAGGACGTAAATCAAATGGGGAATAAATCGAGAGAGACTTATAAATGTTAGACTGATTATATTGGGAGTGGAAAATGTATTTTATCGAAATTGAGTTTGTTTTAAAAAAAGGATTTTTATTAGTTAACTGGGTAATTCTAAAGGGGTTTAAACAATATTTCAGAAATTAATTATTTAGTTGTTTAAAATTTTTTTAAGTATATTTTAAATTATGAATTAAGTTAGTTTATATTAAATTAATTATTATTTAAGGATCAATCAATATTATTATTTCAAAATAATAAATTATTCAATAATTATGTTATATTCATATAATAACTTTTATTTTAAAGAGTATTCGCCTAAATTTAACTTGGAAGTTATCATAGAATTTCATAAGTATTATTTTGAAAATTTTTAAATAAAGTTTTCAGGAAGTAATTGTATACTTGCATGGCGAAATCGAAGACAGTGAGTATCTGCAGTTAAGTCTTGGATTTCTCTAGGATAGAGACGTAACCATTAAGGTGTGAATCCATGGTTTTATATCACAGTGGTACTTTTCATATTATTTTTAAAAAGAGGTTTCAGATATTATTTTGAAAAGGGATAGTTGGTGAATTTACTAAATTCGATAAGTTAAGGACATATATTTTGGATAAAGAGAAGTAATTTATTAAAATTAAATTAAAAAGAGATTTGGAGTTATTTAATGGGAAATGGAATAATTGGTGAATGATTGTTTCTTTGATAGTTAAATAACCGACTATCAAAATCTGGACCCAAAATGTAACTCCGGGAATATCTAGGAGAAATACGGAATTTATATGGTACAGTTACCATTCGAGGTGCTATACTGTACATATAAACTCATTTCGTTCTTTTAGGATTATGATAAGGAAATCCATCCACTAATGGTTAAGAGGTAATCTCTGATCTTTTTTCGTCTGTTTATTTCCTAAATAACCAGGGTTGAGTTTACCCAAAATATCGAACATTGTTTTTCGAAGAGACCGAGATCGGATTTGTTATTCGAAAACCACTTCGATCCAACGAGTATGTTTTCGATGTGAAAATAAGAGCACGGAGTCGAAGATGGAGCAGCGAAGTGCAAGGGCTAATCGCTACTAATCCTGAGGATTATTCCAAAATGGATGTAGTAGGAATAGTGCCTTCGGTTCCATTCGAACCCAGAATGGACTTGTATGGATGAATGCTATCAGTACATTGTCGTTGGAGGACAGTGAGCATTCTAAGTGAAATTCCTTAAAAGGTAATCATAGCCTCTAGTCTCATCCACCAGGAAAGACTGAAAAGCAGGGGAGATGCAGCAAGGCTAAGTTAGTAGCACCCAATTAAGGTATGTTTATCACCTTTCTGGATACCCTCGGATATTATTTCTATGATTTATGAAAGGAGCTCGCAAAAGGGTGCGAACATTCGGGGTGATAACATATTCGGTCTATCCAGGTTAGGGGTATACTAGTCTTATGTTGTAGGGGATCCCGACATGGTCCTCGGTATATTGTCCTAGACGTGTACCATGATAGGTGTTATTCCAGTGCCTAGTCATTCGTCTGGAATCCATTCCCCAATAAGCGACGTACGGTTTTGATCGTACCCAACTATGTTAAAATGTGAGATGCAAGCATTTCAGCTATTTGAATAAGTATTTGTATTTAGACACTATTATAATATCAGAAGATTTAATATGAAATGTTTTAGTTATCGTAATATAAAAACCCATCGTGTTTTGTGTGGCGTGGTCTTTCGAGATACCTTTGATTTTCAAAGGATTTTGATAAATTCAATGATTCAAATTGAGTGTGTTTTCTCACGTTGGTTTTCCAGACCGACTTGGGTGCTATTTTATTACAATTCTCGGGTCAGACTGAGTATTACAGATTCAGGATAGGATGCGATGGAGCTCAGGAGATGGGCTGGATGACGAAGACGTATCACACGTACTTGATTTTATTTCCTTTGTGTATTGTAGGTTGTATATTCAGCATTTGAGAGGACAAGTTATTATAACCGTCCATTATTGTGTTATTGATGTGCTGTATTCTAACGATGTAATATATAATTAAAAATTGTAGCTTCTTTTTATATAGAGGCATGTTGTTATCTGTTATATATTGTTCCGCTGCGATTGTGAGATTCTGGTTGTTATTTCTATTTTCTTCTTCTACCTCTTTCTTCTTTCCCTAACGATCTAGGATTTCTGGCACTCGATTGTTCGCCATGTAATATTGTGGACGTTTTGATGTCGTTTTTCGAAGGTCAAAAATCTGGTTCGTCACATCGATCATGGTTGGAGACAACCAAGGTGATGACATATTTAATACTATCCAAGTTCAGGGGTAGGCCATTTTTGTGTTGGCAAGGGTGGACCAAGTTCAGGATCGGACCCCAAGTACATTTTATATAGAGGTGTACTGTACGAAAGGTACTCCCTTACCTTGCCATTGATGGAATCCATTCTCCAATAAGCGCCATGCGAACTTGATTGTGTACCTATTATGCTAGAGTTTAATAATGTAATAATTTCGGCAATGATTAATATGTATTTGTATTCTAGATATTTTCTTAATATCACTGGATTTTCTATAGAAAATGTTTGGTCATCGTAAGGTAAAAAGCTGTATGTGTTTTTTGTGTGGCATGGTCTTACGAGATACCATTGATCTTAATGGATTTTATAAGTTAAATAAATAAAATTCCTCATAATTTTAGTTTCTCATGCTAGTTTTACCAGACTGACCCAGGCGTTGTTTTCCTAAAATGCTCGGGTCAACTCAAGCATATTTTCCAGATTTAGCTGGACACTTTGGAGCTTTCAAGAGACGAGTTGGATTTTCCAATTCATATTCACGTACCTTATATTTTTTCGTTATTCTATTTTGTTTTGTTCTTGTCTGTATTAATCATTAATTATAAGGACATGCTGTTATAACTGTTCAGGCTGATAATAGGTTAGTGTACTCTAATGTTGTATATAAATAAAGATGATTTCTTTTATAAAAAGCTTGTGTATATTATATATTGCTCGTCATGATGTGAGATTTTGTTCTGCCTTTTTCTTTCCTTACCCCAAATGACTTTTCATTTGGACACGCAAATGATCGGCACATGAATACCGATGATGTAATAAGTGTTGTCTTTAGGTGTAAGAAAGGTGGATCGTTACATGTGGTATTAGAGCTTAGGTTGAGAGAATACCTAGGCTTTAGTGGGTTTGACTCATTTGAGATAGGGTAAGTGAGACCCTAGAATGATCTTGAGTGTATATATCGAGTGCGTATTCGTTAGTGCTATAAAAATATTTTATATTGTGTTGATTTATCGGTTGAGTCTTTATGAATTCTGGTCAAGACATAGGGCACCACGGCATCAATAAGGGTTCCTAAATGCTTAAACTAGGCAAATTGTTTAATTGGTTAATGAAATAGTTTTACCTAGGAATATTTTTATGTATAAAGAAATAATTTTCAAAATTAAAGTATAGTTTTCATTGATGTGTTGTTGTTAGGAGGTTATAATATCTAATTATTATCATTTAGGGTTTGTTTAGTCATGCTCTCCTGGTTTTGAGCATTGACTATTATCTATTAATCTATCTAGAATCTTTCTTTTTTGAAATCTGTTTAGGTAGACTGAAAATTTATGGAAACATTGAAACGAACACCTTGTGGATAAGTTTCACAGTTTGACTATAAGGTCTTCGATGATAATATTGAGTTGAATTTTAAATTATAGCAAAAGTTATTTATTATAATATATACAAAGATAAATGATTATGAAATGATCTTTTATAAGAAGTGAAATTATATAAGTAGGACTTATAAATATAATTTATAAATAAGGATTTAAAACTGAGAATTTAAGTACTTAAGTTTCAAAGATTTGAAATTGTTTTTTTCACTATGTTATAAGGAATAATAATAGTATTATTTCGAAGTATATTTGGAATAAAAATTTTCTGAACATATGGTTTATAAATAAAAATGGATTTAAATAGAGAAATTTAAAAGTCAAATCCTGATGTTTGGAAATTGTTTTTCAAATTTTTGGAAAATGTAATAATGGTATTGTTTTGAAAATATTGATTAATAGAAATATTGTAAAAGAATGTGGAAGAGATAAAAAGCACTGAAATCACTTCGGCTGTTGGAAAATAATTCCGGTGATGATTACAGCATCATTAGCATTTATTTTCGAGTATCTAAGTGACAGATTGCTACCATAGATGTTTTGTTTTGGTAAAACAATTTTTTTAGATTTCCAAAAGTATGAATTGATATATAAATAGGATATATATATATTATATTTCAAAATATTTTGAAATAAAAACCTGGTGTTTAAAATTCTAAAATTTTCAGTTAAATAATATTATTGACTCATGTATCTTAACCATTTGGATAGTCTAGTTTATGCATTTGGTTTTGATAGGTTGTTTGATAATTTTATTGTAGTAAAATGAAATAGAATTTTCGATGCTTTGAACAGTCGAAACTTCCACGTTAAATTGGAAAATTTTAACTAAGTGTTTCATGTAAATAGAAGAGAATGAATTTTTATAACTTATAAATTAAAGAAGATAGTAAGTTAAAACAAATTCAAAATTTGTTGGATATTTAGGTCAAGTGAAACAAA
Source organism: Allium cepa (assembly GCA_030765085.1). Taxonomy (NCBI): domain Eukaryota; kingdom Viridiplantae; phylum Streptophyta; class Magnoliopsida; order Asparagales; family Amaryllidaceae; genus Allium; species Allium cepa. Next base: position 495,097,680 of record CM060944.1, on the reverse strand, counting down.
TCTGAAAGTTTCATATATAGCAGAATGCTATATTAATATAAACTTAAGTTTAAAAGAGGATACTTTGTATATATTCTTAAGGAATAAAGGAGCGCTATATAAGTTAATAAAGTTAAGTCATTTTATAAATATATTATATCATTTAAGCATATGAAAACCTTAGTATAACTTAGTATCTTATTCTAAGGACTTTGTTGATTGATTATAGAGCTCTCCCATTGCCATCAGAGGGGCGCGTACGAATGCTAAAAGGCTTTCCAAGTAGGGCATGGCCAGCTGGATCCTAGAGGATATTGTCCATCCCACACCAGAGGAGGAGTTCGAGGAGGGGTTCCAGGAGGAGTTTGAGGAAGATGAAAAATTCGAGGAAGAGGAGGAGTTAGAAGAAGAAGTGAAACCCATTCTGGAGGAGGAGCTAGAATCTGAGAGTGATGATGCAATCATTTAGGAAATGGGTGAGGTTATCGACGAACCAATGGATGAAGAAGATCTTGATGCCTTGATTTTGGAGATGGATGCATGGTTCATGCCAGAGATGTTGATACCTAAGGATCCAAACCCAGAGATTATATAGATTCCCGATGACGATGGTGAGTCTATGGTATTAGAGGGAGCCGAGGTGGAAGACTCTGATGGAGAGAGCCCACCTTGAGGAGGTTACTTGGATTCTTGGGGCAGTTCTTTTGATGTAGTTTTGTGTATCTTTTGATGTTGTATTGATAATCTTTGGATGTTATTTTATGACTATAGGTTATGAAGCATATTAGTAGATGCTCTTATATACATGTGGTATTTCTAGTATATTTTGGTTTGTTGGGATAGTTAACTCTTTAAAAGTTATATTTTTTTTTACTTAGAAATATTTATTAATATATGGGTTGATGGTTTTGTTTAGCCTTGTTTTACTGTGTTTTGTTGTGATAAAACTTTGGGGTCAATTTTTTTTTAATAGGCGGAGAACATAACGATCCAGAATTTCGTCGCTTTGATTTCTGAATATTTAATTCCGTTTAAATATTCAAATAATAGATTTTACAATTAAAATAAAAATCTTTTGAATAATAGCTAGAGATGGTGAATTAGTTTTCAAAATTTGTTTGCAAAAGTAATTATTTCAAAGAAAAATCGAAAATGTGATCCAAATTAGTTTTATGAATTTTTGACTTTTCGTCGGCTAAAAGTTGTCAGAAAAATGCGGTGAACACTATTGTATCCTCATATGCATAAATTTAAAAATAGACTAGAGTTATGCTATATGTAAGTATACTTAAGGATGTGGCTTATTACGAAATAGAAATAATGAACATAAAACACTAAGTTCTTAAAGTATTTAAATCATTAGTACTTGAAAATTCGTTTTAGCCCAACATACGCTTACATGCATGTACTTAAGCATACATTGAAAAGATGTTAGGATGTAAGGAAAATATTTTCATTTTTTTTACTTTTTCTTTAAAATCCTTTACATATATACTTATACTCACACTACTTCATATACATATAAATATATATGTGTGTGTGTATTTTTGTTAAATATATACATACATATATATATATATGCACACATATATATAACATATATATACATATATAAACATATACATACATACATACATACAACATAGATATATATATATATAGACAAACCCATAATCATCATATTTCAAAAGAAAATCTTTAGGAAAAAAACTGTACTTCTTTTTGAACTCAAAACTTGTAATGCTTTTCAAGATCAAAAATCTTAAGTAAAGATTCAAGGAGCAACATGGAAGGTGAGAATACTTATTTTGGTCCAAAATCTTATGTCATCTTTCAATAACGAATTGTGTAATGAAATTTATGTTGAATCATGTTTGAATCTCATATGCATACTTGATTGAAAACTTTTGGGTGTTTGTATGTATGCTCTATAAACATGTATATAGGTACGAAATTAGGTTACTGTGAACATAAATCATATCACCATTTTTAGTTAAACATGTCTTCTAGTCCTCCAAGAAAAATCCACAGCATCACATCTTTTCATTTACAATCAAAATCACCAACTAAAAATACGTCTGTAATCGAGTTTAGTTTATTTTAAAATTAGTTTTGGAATTTTTTCTCAAGTGTGCGGGGAGAAGGGTTTTATATAAGTCAGAAGCTTAATTTTAGCCATGGTTCAACTATGGCGGTTTTGAGAATGGATTGTACCAATGGATCGATCATGGAAATTCATGATTTTTAAGGGTGGAGGCAGGTTTTATAGTGGATTATCGAGTGTGGGATATCGATTTTTCTGTCTTTGGGGAAAACTTATAAATCGGTCGTTTGGGTAAATGGTAGGGTCAATGGTTGGTCATGGAGCAACTAAAGGTGGTAGTGGAGCTACAGTAACAATACATGGTTGGCGGCGGCCTGAAGTGGTGGGACTAAGGGGTTTTAGGGTTTTGGGGGTTGTTATGGGTGCTCGGGTAGGTGGATCATACGAGTGCATCAGGGCATCGAGTTGGGGTCGGTTGTTTCCAAAGGTGTGTGCGAGGACGAGAAGTAAAGTGGTGGTGGTGGGGTGGTTGCATGTCATTGAGGAAGTAGAGAACTGTTGATGTTTGATCGTGTACTATTGTGGTAAGTGGCCGTCTCGACTCAATTAGAATTTTGAGGAGAAGTGGGTTGGAGCTTCAAGTGGATGGTCGATCGTGATGGCCAGAGCAAGGCGAATATAGAGGCGTCATTACAGTAGGGTCTCGAGCGGAGCAGCTCATGTGCATATGCACATGCATGCACAAACGTGCATAAGTAAAAGGGAGAGATGAGGGATGTTAAGTAGTGCTGCCATGTTTTTCTTGAACTTATATCGTTTAGGTTTGGTGACAAGATTGTTCGGGTTGAGTTGTTACGGGTTTAGGCCTTGGACCGTAGGGTTTTATAAATTTTAATTGGAAATTTATGAAAATTAACAGTTTAAATATTAATAAATCATAATGCGTCCCTACAAAGTCCGATTAACCCACGGTCTTCGACACGCAGCTCATAATAACAAGTACAACACTTCTTTATAAACTGTTGGAAAGTTCAATGAAGCTAGTTTGATGGTAAATTTATAGACATGAAAATAATTGCTATGATTGTATGCCTATTATGCTCAAATTTAATAATATATAGATTCCGGCTATGATTAATATTTATTTGTATTTTAGACATTATCATATTATCACTGGATTTCCTATAGAAAATGTTTTGGTTATCGTAAGGTAAAAACCCGTCCGTATTTTTGTGCAGCGTGGTCTTACAAAATACCATTGATTTTAAAGGGTTTTACAATTAAATAAATAAAGTTCCTCATAATTTGAGTTTCTCACACTGGCTTTACTAAAGTGACCTATGCATTGTTTTCCTACAATGCTCAGTTCAGGCCAAAAATATTTTTCAGATTTAGCTGGGCACTTTGGATCTTTCAAAAGACAAGCTTGATTTTCTAGGACGTATTCGCACACACCTTATATTCTTCTGCTGTTCTGTTTTGTTCATATATGTACTTATCAACAATTGTAAGGACAAGTTGTTATAACTGTCCAAGCTGATAGTAGGTTAGTGTACTCTGATGCTATATATAAACAAAGATGATTTCCTTTTGTAAAGGTCTTGTGTATATTTTATATTGCTTGTCACGATGTGAGATTCTATTCTGCCTTTTTCTTTCCTCACTTGTCATGACCCATTTTTCTATACCCTTTAAGTTGATAATAAACCACGCATATCCAACTTAAACTGAACGAAAGGACGGAACAAGAAGGGTAAAAAAATGTAAGACAGAACAGAATCTCACATGAATGAAATAATATATAATATTGAACAATATATTTACAGCGGAAAACTTTTAAAATACATATATCAGAGTCTACCTAGATTCAGCTTGGATAGTTATAAACATCTATCCTTACAAGTGCTGACAAACATCAAAAAACAGTAGCGGATAATAGAATACATCCACACTTAGATGAATATCTCCAGCTCTCCTCTGGAAACTCCAAGCGTCTTCAACTAAACCTGAAACTACTCGGATCTGACCCGAATATCGAAAATATCCGGATCAGGCTTGATAAACTAACGTGAGAAAAACTCAATAATAAATGATAGCGTCACATCAGCCTTGGAAATAAATATTTTTGAAAAGAAAGAGTATCTCATAAGACTACGCCCATACATAAGCATGGACGGGTTTTTACCTTATGATAACTAAAGTACTTTTACATTTCAAAATATTTGATATTATTTTTAATGACATTGCTTTGAATTTTTTTGCAAATAAACTTATTAGTCTTAGCCAAAATTGTTACCATTATTAAATTCCGAGCCTAATCATTTAAGGCTATACAAAAAAATCACAAGTTCTTATTGGAGAATGGATTTCCACACAAATGACCAGGTGAAGGGACCACTTTCCGATGGGTACATCTCTAGATGGATGTCCCGAAGACCACAGAACATCTGCTCCCCTACCAACACAAGACCAGTCAACCTCTATAACTAGATAGTACCGAATCTGTCATCCCCTGGTCGTTACCGACTTTTAACTGAGCGCGCTTTATCCTACATCCATATTAATTTAAACTCGACCGTCATAGCGGGTAAAAATATATCTAGAAGGGGATGATCATACCCTAATGGGAATGACCTGTTGAGACTTGGTTTTGATTCATGACATAAAGCTATCATCTACAACATACAGATTTGACGACTGCTATGACAAAAATAGAATATATACTACAAGGAGACAAGACTTCAAAACCGGTGCATCAATTTTATTATTATTTGATTTTTGAGTCTTAGGTCAACATTGTTAAAATCTCTCCTCAGTTATGTATATATTAGCTTATATATTTATCCTTACAAGTGCTGATAAACATCAAAAAACAGCAGCGGATAATAAAATACATCCACACATAGATGAATATCTCCAGCTCTCCTCTAGAAATTCCAAGCGTCTTTAACTAAACCTGAAACTACTCGGATCTGACCCGAATATCGAAAATATCCGGATCAGGCTTGATAAAGTAACGTGAGAAAAACTCAATAATAAATGACAGTGTCACATCAGCCTTGGAAATAAATATTTTTGAAAAGAAAGAGTATCTCATAAGACCACGCTCATACATAAGCATGGACGGGTTTTTACCTTATGATAACTAAAGTACTTTTACATTTCAAAATATTTGATATTATTTTTAATGACATTGCTTTGAATTTTTTTGCAAATAAACTTTTTAGTCTTAGCCAAAATTGTTACCATTATTAAATTCCGAGCCTAATCATTTAAGGCTATACAAAAAAATCACAAGTTCTTATTGGAGAATGGATTTCTACACAAATGACCAGGTGAAGGGACCACCTTCTGATGGGTACACCTCTAGGTGGATGTCCCGAAGACCACAGAACATCTGCTCCCCTACCAACACAAGACCAGCCAACCTCTATAACTAGATAGTACCGAATTTGTCATCCCCTGGTCGTTACCGACTTTTAACCGAGCGCGCTTTAGCCTACATCCATATTAATTTAAACTCGAACGTCATAGCGGGTAAAAATATATCTAGAAGGGGATGATCATACCCTAATGGGAATGACCTGTTGAGACTTGGTTTTGATTCATGACATAAAGCTATCATCTACAACATACAGATTTGACAACTGCTATGACAAAAAGAGAATATATACCACAAGGAGACAAGACTTCAAAACCGGTGCATCAATTTTATTATTATTTGATTTTTGAGTCTTAGGTCAACATTGTTAAAATCCCTCCTCAGTTATGTATATATTAGCTTATATATTTTTATCACTCTATTTACAAATTTTTGTACACTTATATAAGCATTTAATTAATTTACAAAAGTTTGAAAGTTATATATATATATATATATATATATATATATATATATATATGCAAACTGTGCATATTGCACAAAATACACCAGGTTAGTCGACTGACCCAAGTATCCAGTCAACTGACACTGGAGAAAATGTGCAACATGCACAGTGCATGAATATATGAATTTAAATATTTAAATTAGTTTGAATATTCAATCGACTGACCCTAAAGCCCAGTCGACTGAAATTCTATAACAGCCATATTTTTGAAAGGACACGACTTTTGTGAAGAGTTGTGAACCTTTAACGAAAAGATGTGGACGCAACACTTCGATCGAAACTCTTCACCAATAGTCATGGCTTTCTAACTCTTATAAATACAAACTCCAACTTCATTTCAAATCACGGAATTACAATCGATTTCTCTTATTCTCTGATCTAACTTTTTGAAATTTTTCCTATCATACTTTCAATTATTCTGCATTAAAGCAATACGATACCTTTCTATTCTTCATATACTTCAAATATAAACAATTATACTCGAGGAGAAGATTATAGGAAGGGTGTACTTCAAGTGACAAATCCGTGTTATCAGAACATACATTAGTCAAACTATTTTCTATATTAGTTGAAGTCCTTTTCTGCTGCTCAGGCGAGTGAAGTCCTCTTCGGCTGTTGAGGCGAAATCCTGTTCTGCTGCTCAGGTCCCTGTTCGGCTGCTCAGGGGTGTATAGACCTGTTCCTCCAGGTTAAGTTAGGGTTGTTGTTTTAGTGAAATTCCAGAAGGAGTCTGGGACTGGACGTAGTACGGCGCTCCGAATCAGTATAAAAATCTCTGGTATCATTTTACTATACTGCTTTTTATTCCGCACTATTTACAATATTATTATCATCATTATACTCTGCATTATTGTGTATCCATATTACACGATCCACAACACACTTTAATGACTCACATAGCCTTACTGCATCTACCTTGTTTCGGTCATTTCCGATTGATGAGGATTGAGGCAACGATTACATTTTCATGTAGCACAAATTTCTTCCACTTTGAATGCCACATTGTCATTCCATATTGACATGACTGGTCTCTACAAATATATAAATTCCTGAGCTCGTATGTCTCGAGAAAGGGTGTTAAGCTAAGAGAAGGTGTCTTATCCTTCATCGACTGATATACATTTTATAGAGATCATTCAATGTGATTTAGAATGCAAGGTTAGACACTTGTCCATACAAGTTCGTTCTGGGACTGAACGAAACCGAAAGTACTTTCCTTGGCACTACTAGGCGAGAAGTCCTTGTTTTTCTGTGGTTTTTCATAATAAAGAGACCGCTGCTACAATAAGTAAATTGAGATTTTATCCCCAATTATCAACAAGTAGTCCATCGTTATTGTTCGTCTCAATATCTCCGTCTTCAAACTGCTTCATTCTTCGAACACGTAAATTGGTTCAAAGTGGTTTTCGGATAGGAATCACCCAAATTTGATCCCAGTTCCTTCAAAATCCAATCATTGATAAAAAATTGAATATGAGTATACAGGATTTATTAAACCTCTTTTCACTATAATTATTTTGTTAATTACAAATTCCTTTTTAATCTTAGAGTAATTCTAAGTTAATTTACTTATTACTTGGAAAAACATTCTATTTTCTTATCATCAATCCAGAATTTCTTAACTTTTAAATGGGTCAAAAATAATGTTATTTAAGACAATATTTACTGTAAACCCTAAATCAATCTTAGGAAACATTATTAAGTAAATAGGACCAAAGGAATAATTCTATTTTTACTCAATATCAATTTTCGTATTCAACAAGTGCTATGGGCAGAATAATTGTGAGATCATCTTTTAAATTCCATGAATAGGACGAGTTCTCTTTTTGGAATTTAATAGAAATTATAAGAAGATTATCTCTATGCAATCCAAGTTGTAGTTTATTCATTTTGGATATTGCTTAAATTTCGGATAATACTAATCTTCCTTTACTTTAGAAAGACTTAATATAATCTTTTTAAAGCATCCGGGATTTCCTTTCGATCTGTTCCACACCTCGCCTAAGAAGAGAAAATATAGGTCAGGTAAGTTCAGGGCACTGGTTGCTCCATTCCTAACCAAAGTTAAATACCTTATTTTATCTTTCCAGATCTTACAGACGGGACAAATGTACTAGTCATTTCTGCATATTCAATTGTTAGCTTTCACTTTGGAATTGATTATAAAGATTCCAAATTATCTTTTCAACACTTAATTATACTTTTAAAAATATTCATAATTGATTCTAGGAGAAATCATTAAGTTTAAACCTTCTTTTTAAAAAGTTAAAGAAATGGCGGCAAAAAAGTGCCATGGAAAGTGGTTTATAAGCTTATTTGATTCAAACAACTTTTTAATATTTGAAAATTCATTTTAATTCATTCGAGTCTCTTTTAAACTATTTAAATAGGTTTATCAAATTTGTTCCATATTTTTTTATAATTAAAATCGTCCATTCAAAAAGATTTCCTTTTATGGTCACTTAACTGCACAAGCACGATTTTTCAAGAAAATTGATTTGGACATAATTTAAAATCGACAAGACGATATCTTGATTTTATTTTTCTATTTGAAAATTATGGTTATAATAGACTGGAAATTTCTTGTTTCGAAGAAATCCGAGCTATACTTCACTTTATACACTCATTTGAACTTTTTGATGCGAAATCGCGAACTGTCGTTACGCGATGCTCCTAGTTTTGACTTGATTTACAATAATTAAAATAAATTCTCCAAATTGAATATAATTACTTACATAATCATTGCTAATCATTTTAAATCTATATTTTCACTTTTAAAAGTATTAAAAATAGATTTTCACTATTCCCATATTATAATATTATTATATTCCTATTATTTTAATAATAAATTTTTAAATACAATTTCATTTAAATTTTAATTCTAACTTCAAATTAAACTTAATTAAAACTTAGATTTCAAATCTAATTTCAATTATAATTCTAATTTCAATCTTAATCCCAATTTCAATTTTCAAAATCGATTTCAGTTTCAATTTTACTATTTATCTCACTTTCCATTTCACTTTCCATTTCAAATCCAATTCAAATTTCGATTTCAATTATACTTCAATTCCAATTTGACTTATTTTCAAACTCCAAATTTGATTTTTCTCACTATTCACAAAGAGGCTTATTAATTCCAACGTATACCATATTAACAAAATTGGTCATATTTAACAAAGGGATTACTTAATCAACACTTAACATAATTACTTCCAATATTCATCATTAACATAACATCCATTTTAATAGCATAATGATTATCAATAAGTTAGTATATTAGCATAACTCTACTATTCATCCAACATATTCAAACAATCATTCAAACATCTATATCATCATATGGTGATTATCTAACCAATCAATTAAACTTGATAATCAATATAATTAAATAGTGATAAGAATTTCTCACCTTCGTTTCCACTACGTCAATCTTTTACAAAACTAGCTTGCTTCACGAACTAACGCGCTCTTTATTTCCCGTGTTTCAAACTTGTCGCTTCGAATTTCCTTTTCTCTTGTTTTTTCTTTTTTTATATGAGGAGGGTATAGTTTTTTTTATGAATGGAGGTGTGTGGGCTCGGCTAGGGGGTGTGTGGGCAATAGGGAAGTGTGTGGGGGTTTAGGGGCAGGTAGGTGGAGTGTGCATGGTAGTGGAGCTTAGGTAGGAGATGTAGGAGGTGGGTAGGTGCGTTTGGATGCGTGTAGAGGGGTGTGGAGGAAGGTGCAGCCAAAGTAGAGGAGGAGGAGGTAGGAAGCCATAAAAATGGAGGAAGAAGAAGATGGATAAAGTGAAGAAGAAGAGAAGAGTTTGAGTTGTGAGACATGAAGTGAAAGTGGTGCTTATTTATTGGTGAAGTTTTACATGCAAAATTACCTTTTTATCCTTTGCTATTCTTTTACCTTTAAGCCCTTGATTTAACACCTTAAGGACATGCATTATGGAAGGAATGGATGGCTCATTAATGTGATTTGAATTTGTAAAATGATTACTCTCTTTTTTTCTTAAAATTTGCATTTTAAAAAGTAGACTTTGCTTTGATTTGATTTGCATTAAATGGATTTGTAACTGTGCATTAATGGTAAGCATATGTGTCACTAATTCCTTTAGATTGCTATCTTTTCACTTTCCATTTGCTTGAATTCTAAGTATATAAGTTCCATCTTGCATAAGGGAAAAGAAAGATATGTAATGATGTTGTTTTCTTAGCTTAAATATACATTCTTTTGTCAAATCATGCATTAACACCATTTTTATCATTTTCCTTTATTTATTTTATAAAAAGAAGATATTTTGATTTATAAGATGTAAACACAAGTGTTATATAGTTTGTAAATGGTATTATATAAGTTACAAAGTGCATATGATCATTTAACGTTGCAATGACCTTTTATAGTTGAAAACAACGTTGTTATTGGCAAATTTTATGCTCAAAATTTGAGGTTTCTTCTAAATTATATATTTAAGTAAACCAAACTTAAAAACTGATTTTCTATTATATTAAATGAATTAAAAAAAGTTTATCTAGGTTAAAATCCTATACCATTAGGGTTAATATCAAAATATTGAATTTTCAAGTTGCATTGCCAAAATGTGACAAATTTTGAATTAAATTAATAATTAAATTATCCATAAATCGTTATATTTGAAATTCAAGATAAAAATTAACATTTAAATATTTTAAATCAATTAAATATTCCAATTTCAAATAACCAAAATTCTGGGTTGTTACATTGCTCCCCTTTAAAAGAATGTCGTTCTTGAAACTACTAGGTAAGAAGAATGGTCTAAAACCGAATAACTTTCCCCAAAAAATCAGTTTAAACAACTTTGCAAAATCAATTCTTTGAAACATAACATCACTTTTACCTATTTTCAGATTCATCCATAGATTCCAAATAATATTTATTCAATCATCCCATATTCTAACTCAAATCCAACTTTAGTTATTAAAACAAAATTTAAAATTTTCTAATCCTTAAATTTTCAAATTTTTTTGTCAGCGTCTACTTTGCGCGGTTGGATCCGAACAACTACAAATCACCTTTATGGGCATAAATCATTAAAAGAAAACAAAAGCCAAGTGGCTCAATCATAAAACCATCAAATTCAAACAACAATTTAAACATGTACCTGTTTGTCATGCAATCCAATTTTTCCTTGATTTCAAATGCCTGCATCTTATTATCCAGTCATATAATTTAAAATCATCTTATTTTGCAAATTTCAAATTTTCTATATTTGCTTTAGTAAAACCATACGATATACATATATCATTCATACGGAATATAAAATCTGATCGCTCACTCGACCATACAACTTCACTTCCGAACTAGTATCATTCACACGGCTCTCTAGTGTTCCTTACATAGTCATCAACTATAATAGTGAATTTCAGAATCAATCAAAAATCCATATCCAGTGTTCGGCGTCGAAAATCGAGTGAAAAATCCTAATTCGGATCGATATAAATTATCTCGAAATTCTTTGCCTGAATCTAGATCAAATCGTAATGTGAAAATAATAGTATATGTACCACTTATATATTAATTTCCAATTGATTCTTAGCTATCCCTGTTTCTCTTATGCACTTTCATTTCATTTATATTCACTTTATTTCATTCACTTCCAATTTTCCACTTCTAGTTTTTAACTTTATTTGATCTGCATTCAAATATTTACTTGATATAATTTTCATTATCAATTATCTCTTAAAAATTTCCTCGTCAAATTTATTTAAGTCCAATATAAACATTTTACACAAACTCCTTAAATTAATTACCACTTCACCACTTTAGTTTATATCCATTTTCAAGCTTGATTCCATTTAGCTCAATTTATCTTCAAATTTTAAATATTAAATTTTATCAACCATATCTTAGACCATATTTAATTCATTAATTATTTTAATTAGTTCCATCCACTAATTCATTGCAAATCTCAATAAATTTTATTTCCAAAATTTATTTTATCTAGTCCAATTTAGGCTAAATTTTCAATCTCACTTTATTTAACTTAATTCAAGTTAAATTCCATTTCATAATTAAATTTCAAATTTTTAATTTTCTTGCGTTCTTAATCAACAAATTATAAACATTGTTGTAACTTGTTAATTTCCAAATCCTATAAGTTATCAAACTTATTTATATTCCATTTACTAATTTTCTTCCAGTTCACTTCATTTAATTAGTTTACTTTACTAATTTATTCCATTATCACACGCACTTTCATTTAACTTTTCTTAAGTTAAATTTAATTATCAATTTTCACATTCAATTTTATCCACTCTATTAAACTTATCTTAAGGTAAGATTCATTTAAATTTTGCTTTCTCATATTTCCAATAAACGTGGAAAAAAATTCCCAAGCTTTAAACATCTTTGGTTCTAAGTATTTCAAATCATTTTTGAAATCCTATATACGTATACACAAAATTCTAATAATATATCAAATAATACCTTTGAATTTCAAAACTAAAACCAGTTTTCCCAAGCAAAACCCCCAATTGTAGTAATTCCTTACTTGGAAACTCGAAACTGAATGTCGATGATGTTGCAGTCATCACCGAAATTATTTTCCAGCGACCGAGTGAGTTTAGTGCTTTTATTCATTTAAAACTTCCTTTAAATATTTCCAGCTAAAAAATATTTCCCAAATAATATCACTATTATTCCCAAACTTTTGAAAATCATTTTCAAAACCAATGGGAATTAAATTCTCAAATTTCTAACTTTTAAATCCTTATGAATCGTTTTTATAGACCATATCATATTTAAATATTCCTTTGTAATTTCATTTCATCACATTTACAAAATCACATTTATATAATTCCATTTCGTTATGTGAAATTATTTCTTAACTATTTACTATAATATCCAACTTTTATTCAACTACCCCAACAGCAAATGATAATGGTTTAATATTATCATTTCCTAACGACCATGCACACCATATACAACTATAATAATTTTCGAAAAATTATTCCTTTATATATATAAAAATAATTTAGGCAAAATTATTTCATTTACCTCATTTCAAAACAGTAACATGTCGAATTATTCAGTTCAAATATTTAGAAATCAATATCAATAATGTTAGTTACTCGTATTGACCGAATCCATAAGCCACTCAATAGATCAATCAACACAATATAAAATAATTTTATATTCACTAACAAATACGCGCTCATATCTATTATTACACTCAAACTCATCCTAGGGTACTACTGACCCTATCTCTAATGAGTTACCACATCAAAGCCAAGGTTCTCTCTTAACCTTCAGCTCTGATACCACATGTGATGGTCCGGATTTTCGACCTTCGAAAATCGATGTCAATACATCCACTGTATTACATGTCGAGTAATCAAGTGCCAGAAATACCAGATCATTAAAGAAAATAAGAAAGAAGTAGAAAAAGAAAATAGAAATAACAACGTAGAATTTCATAATCGTTGCGGAACATTATATAATAGATAATAACATGTCTTTATACAAAAAGAACTACAACTGTTATTTATGTATTACATCATCAGAGTACAACATAACAATAACACAATACCAGACAGTTATAATAACATGTCCTCACAAATTCTGAATATATAGCATACAATACACAGCGGAATATAATCAAGTACGTGTGATATTTCTTCGTCATCCAGATCGTCTCCTGAGCTCCATAGCATCCTATCCTATATCTGTAATACTCGGTCCGACTCGAGTATTATAATAAAATAATACCCGAGTCAGTCTGGAAAACCAGCATGAGAAAACACGCTCAATTTGAATTTATTAAAGTTATCAAAATCCTTTGAAAAGCAAAGGTATCTCGTAAGATCACGCCATACATAAACACAACGTGTATTTACCTTATGATACGGTAACCAAAATATTTTATATCAAAATCATATGATATTATAATAGTATATAGGCACAAATACTTATTCAAATAGCCGAAACTATTACATTAATTAAATTCCAGCATACTATGCTCTACACATCTAGAAAAATGTACCGAGGACCATGCTTGGATCCCCTGCAACACAAGAACAGACTACCCCTGACCTGGATAGACCGAATATGCGATCACCCCAGATGCCCACCCTTCTCGAGTTCCTTCCACGCACAGTAGTAATAATATCCGAGGGTATCTTGAAAGATGATAAATATACCCTAATTGGGTGTGACCCACTTAGCCTTGCTGCATCTCCCTTGATTTTCAGTCATTCCTGGTTGATGAGGCTTGAGGCTATGATTACCTTTTATGGAATTATACTTGGAATGTTCATTGTCCTCCTGTGACAATGTACTAATAACATTCACTCATACAAGTCCATTCTGGGTCTGAAAGGAACCGAAGGCACTATTCCTACTACATCCATTTTGGAATAATTCTTAAGACTAGTAGCGATTAGCCCTTGCACTTCATTGCACCATCCTCGATTCCATGCTTTTGTCTTCACTTCGAAAACATATTCGTTGGATCGAAGTAGTTTTCGGATAACTTATCAGGTCTTGGTCTCTTCGAAACAATGTTCGATATTTTCAGTAAACTCAACCTCTGTTCTTTAGGGAATAGACAGACAAAAATAAAATCGAAGATCGCCTCCTAACCTTTAGTGGACAGATTTCCTTATCATTGTCCTAAAAGAACGATACAAGTTTATACGTACAGTATAGCATCTTCGATGGAAATTGTACCATATAATTCACGTGTTTCCCCTAGATATTTCCAAAGTTATATTTTGGGTCCAGATTTGATAGTTGGTTATTTTACTATAAAATAAACAATCATTCAACCAAATATTTCATTTTTCACTGAAAACACTAAGTCTCGTTTAATTTAATTTTAAATAAATCAAATCTCTTTATCAAACGGTATATACTTATCTTATCGAAGTAAGTACGTTCGTTAACCATTTTTTTCAAAAATACTTGAAAAATCCTTTTTAAAATTAATATGGAAAGCACCACACCGTATCAATCTTGGATTCACAGCTCAATCATTACTCTTTATTCTAGAGAAATTCAAACTTAACTATAGGCAATCTATACCTCTGACTTCGCCATGAAAGTATACCATTACTTTCTAAAAACTTTATTTAATAATTTTCGAAAAATATATACTTATAAAATTTCTATATAAATTTCCAAGGTTAATTTAGTCAAGTACTCTTTAAATAAAAGTTATTATATAATATTAATATCGAATATTTTATCTTTTAAAATAATAATACTGATTAATTCTTAAATAATAATTAACTTAATATTAAATCATTATAAACTAACTTAATTAATAATTAGATAGACTTTAAACAATTAAAATAATTACAAAACTTTGAAACAACAATTAATTTTGATTTATTAATAAGATTCTAATCGATTTACAAGACTTGTTTATAAACTTATAGTTTATTTTGACAATTTAAAATTATTTAAATTAACTAACTTTTTGGAAATATTCTTATGCTAAAAACATATTTAAAATTACCTAGTTTAATAATTAAAAATTCTCTACAAACAACTCAAGTTCTCGATAAAAATATATTTTCCAATTCCAATATAGCTAGTCTAATATTTATAAATCCCTTTCGATTTATCGCTAATTGATTAACGTCCCAATTTCGTAAATCCCCATTTTCACATTTCTAAAAAATAAATCTACCATTTCTTTTTAAGCTAATTTACCCATCTCATTATAAATCCTTGCCGTGAATGTATAACTTCAATTTATCAAATGAAAATCATTCCACTTTATTTATAAACATTGTTTATAAATTTCACCACTTCAATTCTAGTTTATAACGATTTCACATCACTTAAATCCATTATAAATTTATTTCTAAAATAAATTCCATTTATAAATCAATTTCTTAAATAATCCAAACTATATTTTCAAACCCAACCCAATCTCGATTATATTTCCATTTGTAACTAAGAAATCTCTTTTAGGATTCAGAATATTCGATTTCACATTTATCTCCAAATGCACGTCTTTTCTCAATCTATTTAAAATCTTTGTTTAAAAACCTTTTATATTTAAAACAAATATCACTAAGGAATTATTATTTAAATTCCTTATTCCAAATCTCTATTTTCCATATCCCGAAATTGTTAAGTACAAATTTAAAATCGAACTATTTATTTTACCCAATTCATTTTTAATTAATCCAAAATTCACTATAAATATTTTACTTCCAGATTTCTTTTTATTTTCTTCCCAAATTCAAAACATATATTATTGGCATTTAAAAATACCAAAATCTAGGTCAAAACTACCAATGAATCAAAATCACACTACATGGGTTATTTAAACAGATCATATATCAGTATATATGAAATTTAATTCAACATTTTTGAGGAATCCAGTTAGATCCCTCCAACCTACTTTCCTGCATTCACAGATGTTAGTAGAATATAAAAATACCAATCCCACTACGAGGGGGATATCGCGGTATATAGGATCATCCGCTATTATGTGGGGCACATAGGGTCTCATCTGCTAAAAATATGCAGAAATATCAATCCAAATATATACGAATATATAAAATATTTCATTCAACTGATAATAATTTATCAACTCAACCAATCAATCAATAATTAGTTTTGACTATTTAAAATTAACTAGTAATCTGAAATTGAGCGAGATTAACTCACATTAATTTTTATTGTCGTTTTCGCGTTCCAGTTCCGATTAAAGCCAAATGCATTTGAATTTTACTGAAAATTCCAGAAGCTCCAATTTCCATCAATCCAATGCCTATGCGTAGGTGATGATAATGCGGTCCCAACGCAACTTGAATCGTCCAAATCGGACCTCCGGAGAGAGAGAGATATATATTTTATAAGATTACATAATTATTATTGAAATTAGTTTTACTAATTACAGCTAATATTTTAATCAACCTCATTCAAAATAAATCTCGCCGCTAACCTTTCTTCCCCAAAAATGAGTTGACCACACTGCTTCCTTTTGATCGCGTCCCACCGCCACTACAGGCTATTACCCACCATCGCACCATCTCCGCTCGCCCGACCCCCAGCTACCCTTGCCTCGACTCGTGTCGCCTAAGACGCCGCCAATCGTTGGCAAAACCCTAAGTGATGAATGACCTAAATTGCGAATTCCGGCACCCCTCCAACCACCGAGTTCCGCTGCCCTCACACAGAAGCTCACCCCACCTTCCAGCTATCCTTTCCCACAATTGCCACCACCTCTGTTGTCTCCCGGCTCGAGCTCGAGCTGTTATCCTTTGCCTCCATTCGTGCTCCCTTAGCTGCCACGACCATTTTTCTAGTTGAAGCCTTCGTGAGATAACTACAAATTCGGCACCGAAGATCTTGGCCATAGGATGGAGCTGTTTTTCTAATTGAAGAGGAATGAATATTTATCTTTACTACTTAGAGTTGCATTATCTTAAGGTATTTGGGTTTCAGACTGATAGATCTCGAGAAAAGATAACTCATTTTACATCGATCTGAGAATCGATACATTTTTAGATTTGGGTAGGCAGATCTCTTTTGGAAGATCTACTAAGGTGTAGATATGTCTGTCTCTTTCGGAAGACATAGTTTTACATGCATCGTAGTCTGTAGATACAACAATCTATTAGTTTATTTTGTTTTATACAGTTAGACTATGTTTACCTCTTTCGAAAAATAAATTTACATAGGATAGATTAGGTACATGGCTGCTCTTTTCTTTGAGCGATGTCCCTAATCTGTGGTCTCTTTTGGAAGGCTTCCTTTCTATATAGCGGATCTCGTTCGGTAGAATTCGTGTCACTGTATTAAACAGATAGATGACTACCATTATTATTTCATTATTAATGATTATTTCTTCAGAGATTTTTTAGTATGGATATTCTGTACCCTTTATGGCTCTAAGGAATTTTGAATTGGTCATCACCATATTTTGAGATTATAGTCTATTGAGGCTTGATATGTATGTATGAAATGGAGATTTGTTAGATATGCCTTATTTTAGTATTTTTGGGCATATTTTATTTATGTTTATTTAGTTATTGTTAAGCCAAAATGTTGATATCTATATCTATTGAATTGGTATGCCTTTTATGAATTTTTGGGATTTAAGCATATTTTGAGATGATTATTTTAGAGTTAAGTCATTTATGGATTTATATAGTGAATTTAATCAATATGCCTTGTTATAATTGTTTGTTCAGCATATTTTGTATGACTTATTATATTAAGTGATAAAGTTATGATATTAGTATCTCACCTATTATTTAGATATAATTTGGCCCATTTATTATTTTAATACCTAGGTCAGGATGAGACTTTACAAGTACATGGACCCATTGACCTCTGGATTTTGGGCTAGCACTGAAGTAGGCTATTTTCGGTAGTTTTAGTTTACTTCATACTTGCATATATTGACAGTTATGAGTTTATGCCATCTGTATTATATAGTAATGACTTTGTACTTGATGCAAGATTTTGGATATGATGTATATATTTATGTGGGCCTAGTACTCATATTTTGCAGACTCACATTCTATTATGTATATGATGATGTGTATTATTCCACCATGATCGATGACTCTGATTATGATTTATCTATGTTATATATTATTCTGGATATTTCAAATAAGTGTGTTTATTACTTTGTATTAGTATTGCACACATCAAATTTTCGGTTCAGATCCTCAAAAAGGTATATAAGACGTGTCAGTGTTAGTATAAAGATATATTCACATTCGATCGCCCTTAACCATTCTCCTGATTAGAAGACGACATTACCTGTAATGTTCTTTGCTAAACTGGGTATAGCGGTAGAGTCGTCACAGCTTGGTATCAGAGCTGGATTCAGAACATTATAGAATATAAATTGCATAAAGTCGAGTTATAGACCTAGATGACCTAGGGTCCCATCCCTTGGTTGTGTAATTGTTAGTAATTTATTTAACTAATTAGGAATATGAATATAAATGATTATTGGGAATAATCATTAGGACGTATTTGAAAAACCTTTTGATAGTATTATATAACTTGTTGTTATGAAAATATTGGAACTCACTTCTGTAAAGAGTGAGAATTATGGATGTTACAAATTATAGATGAGTTAGAATTAAATTGTCGTGTCCTGATTATAATGACAAATTATGGATGTATACATGAATGCATAAACTTATGATTATAAACTTCATAAACTATGTATATATATATTATGAAGTTTATGCATTCATGTATACATCCATAATTATAAAGATATTCTGAAAATAGATATTTTGGAAAAAAGTTTTAATAAGGCATAGTGACTGCTTATGAATGTTCAATTGATAGTTAAATAACCGACTATCCATAATTGGCCAATTTCAATAACCGTTTTCGAAGAGACTAGGATCAGATCTAATTATCCGAAAACCACTTCAATCCAGTTTGAACGTAGCGAATGAATACCGTGAAGATTATGAAGACGGTGATTCGATTCGTGCAGACCTAGGACAACTTTTTTGGACGAATGCTATCAGAACATCATTATTGGAGGACGATGAGCATTCTAAGTAGAATTGTTTTCTTGAAAGGTAACGCTTAGCCTTGAGCCTCATCAACCGAAAATGACTAAAACAGGAAAGATGCAGCCAGGCTAAGTGGGTCGCACCCAATTAGGGTGTATTATCACTTTTCGGGACGTCACGGAAACCTATTTTATTATTGGTATGGTTGTGCATGGAAGGAGCGCTCGATGGTAAGGGTGGGAACACTCAGGGTGATAACATATTCGGTCTATCCAGGTTAGGAGTAGGCCGGTCTTGTGAGCAAGGGATCTCGGTGTGGTCCTCGTTACATTGTTCTAGAGGTGTACTATGATGGGCGGTATCCCAGTGGCTCAATCATTCGTTGGAATCCATCCTCTAATGCGAGCTTACGGTTTTGTTTGTAGAGCCTAGTATGCTGGAATTCAATTAATGTAACAATTTCAGCTATTTGAATAAGTATTTGTATTTAGACACTATTATAATACCATTGGATTTTCTATAAATTTTTTGGTTATCGTAAGGGGAAAAGCCCATCGTGTTTATGTGTGACGTAGTCTTACGAGATATCTTTGTATTTCAAAGGATTTGATAACTCTAATAATTCAAATTGAGTGTGTTTTCTCATGCTGGTTTTCCAGACCGAGTCGGGTTTTATTTTATTATAATACTCGAGTCAGACCGAGTATTATAGATTCAGGTTTAAATGCTATGAAGCCCAGGAGACGAGCTGGAGGAGTTCCGACATATTTTTGTATTTGGTTATATTTCTTCTATGTAAGGACAAATGATTGTAACTGTCTAGATTGATGTGCCGATTATTGTACTCTAATGATTGTATGTATATAAACTGTTACTAATTCTTTTATATAAAAATCTATTATTATATATTATATTTTGTTCCGTTGCGATTGTGAGATTCCATGTTGTTGTTCTATTTTCTTCTATCTCTTTCTTCTTCGTTACCCTAGTTATTCGCTCTTCCGTACAATTTGGGTTGAACGGGAGTGATTTATTGTGAACTCAAAGGGTACGGAACTGTGAGTCACTACACCTTTCCTATTAAAGGTTCTCACCATTTTATAAGGCAAAGGTGAATTTCAATTATTTGTCTTCCTGGAATGTATGAATTTTTATTTCGGGAAACTAACTCATCCAAATACTCTTTGATTATTTTGTAAAGATTTTAGAAATGATTTTATAGATTACATTGTAACAGGAAACAGGCCTGTACTGATATGGACTGTGAATTCTCTTTTTGGGAACAAGAGTAATAAAAGTGTTGTATATTTCCTTAAGGTGAAAATTCCTTTTATAGTTTTAGTAAGGTCATTTTTAATCAAGTCCAAATGATTTTATAAAAAATTTCTCTGAAACTATCTGGACTTGGGCTACTATTGTCTCAATCTAGAAATTATTGGGTTTAATTTCTTCTTTGAAGATATCCGACTCAAGTTGAATATGTGAGTATAAAGGAGTGTTCATAATTGTATGTATGTTACTTTACATTATTATTGTAACTGAGAGTTAAAATATAATGTAGAACAAGATTTTTAGCCTTCTCAAGGCTGATTTGAAACCATTCTTCATTACAGTTTCAATCAAAAACCGTTATTAATGAATGTTTTATGTTCTCAATAAGTAATCATTATTACTTTATTACATATTAACATAGTACACTTAAAATCGTCAAACCAAATAGTTAGGAACAACAAAATAAACATTTTGAAACATTGAATTAAATGTTTCGAAACATTGATATATTGTGTTTTGAATCACATGTAACAAAACGAAATATGACTAACCAAAGTGAGAATTGTGATAACATAGGTTATGATCAAGAGGTAAATGAATTTGTGCTTAGTACACAGTTAACTTTCTCTACTTGTACTAGTTCATACATATATAGTCTTATTAAATTTTGAATTTTGGTGAACTCAATAGGGTAAAGTTGTGCATTATAACGAACTGGAATTTTAACTATTTTAAATTATTAAATTTAATATAACTTTTGAATTAAAATGGTTAAAAATAAAATTTAATGATTTATTAGATAAAATTTTAAATAACAAAATTTGATATAAAAAAATGATTAACGAATTTTAAATATTAAAATGTTAATTTTTATAAGCCGAATAAATAAAATTTTCTGATATTGGAGATATCCGGATATATAAACTTTGAAAACCATAATAAATTTTAAAATGTGAATATGATTAATATATATATATATGTATGCATTTATATATGTAAACTTTACCATTTCAAACTTGAGATAAAATATCTATATATCTATATACAAATATATACAAGCTCTATTTTGATGACAAAAATATAAGTTTATATTTATGTATATATGTTTATAAAAATATTGTAAATGCAAATAAATATGTATACATGAATGCATAAACTTCATAATGACAAATTTCAAACATATGATTATACATACATACATATATATATACATATATATAGGTATATGTTTATAAAATATAGTGCGAATGGAAATATACATACATACATACATATATATATATATATATATATGCAAATATGATAGGATAAATATGTACATACATACATACATATATATATGTGTATATATATATATGCAAGTATGATAGGATAAATATGTATATGTGAAAGTATGCATATATATATATATATATATATATGTATGTATGTATGTATATGGTGAGAATATGTGAATGTAAGTGTGTGTGTGTGTGTATATAAGCATGTATATATATACATAGGAAAACGTCATCATGGCAAAACATTAAATCTAGCATAAAATAAATCACATCAAGCTTGTAAAATCAAATCAACACAAAATAAATCAAATCACACAAAAAAATAGATTCAGCTCATATGTAATCAAATCAAGAAAAAAATTAGAAGCCTGTACATGCCTTTCAACCACCCTATATATGTGCTTAGCCAACCTATATGCCACTGTTTCTTTCATTCTCTTCTTATAAATATACTTAGCTAATCTATGCTGAAACATATATCCAAAAGAAAAAAAATAGATTAGTCAGTTAAAAGTTGAAGCAGGAAAATGCACAGGGCACTAGGCGTTCATCTCTGATAAAACAAGTAAGTAAACATTCTTTTCTCTCCTTTATTGGTTAACATATATGTGTGTATATCTGCCTATATCGGTGAATTTTGATCTATGCAGAATGTTATGTGATTGTTAGGAAAATATGTATAGGTTCGAATGTGTACAACAGGGTCGGTTCCACTACATTGTACTTCTTCTCTTCTTTGTTTCTTTGATTTGGGTAAATAGTTAAGCTCATGAAACTTTAAAAATCTATACCTCAAAATCCTTCTAATTTTAAAACATGATCCCAAAACGAAAAGTATTTGTTTTTGAATGAAGACCACTTTAAAATTTATTCCATTCGATTTCATTAAGCAGATGCTGAGAAAACTTTATTCTAAAGGGAATAGGTCAGGTTTGGATGAAAAGTAAATTGCATAATTTAATTAATGGATTTCATAGTTGTGTTTGTTGTTGGAAATCAAGATTTTTAGCGACGTGTGGGAAGGGAAATGTTGAGATGAACGGAATTGGGGAAACTGCAAAATTCTGGTGATCTGATCGATTTCATCCTATGACTTCATGCGTGGACGAGGTGTAGGGGATGGAGCATCCACAAAAAATGTTGCGGTGATTTTTAGTAAAGTGTGCGAGCTATATGAAGGCGTTTTAGGGTTGGTTTTGGGTTTGAAGACAAATAGCGATGATGGTGGAGGAAGGGGACATGTGCGCCAGCGGGATTAGGTCGAGTAGGTGATTGTGAATCTTATGACGAAGTCTGGTTTTTGATAGTGGACTGTGGTGGCAAGGCAAGGCGATAGGGGTGATCCAATATCGTTCTAGGTTTTAGGTTGAAGTTAGAATTTTCGAACTGGAGGTTGGCCATGGTTTCCAGGTGCGGATACTAGACTGGATGATCATATGTGGTTTGGGAGGATGGTCGACAGTAGGGTAAGATAGTTGGAATTAGCGTACATGTGCACATCTTCGTGCACATTTAGGCATTCATAAGAGAGGGGAGAATAGAACTAGGAAGAAGCAGGAGAATGTTTGGGTTGGGTTGTATTAGGATGGGCCAGGTCTTGTTTGGTTTGGGCTAGTATTTTTAAAAAGCAAATGGAATTTACTTTATACTTAATAACCTAAAAAAACTCTATTTCTACTACGTTTAAAAACTCAGTCAACAAGCAGATTTTTTGCGTCGAGCTCCCACTGTCAAGTATTTTCATCCGTACTAATGTCGTCGATTTTTCTGCAATATAAAAATTTAATGGTTTATAAAATTGAGAGTGAATGGATAAGTAATTTATTATTTGATTAATTATCTATTAATTAATCGATTAATTGATAAATGAACTGTTTATTTTTTAATAGAAATAATAATAAATAAATAAATGATTTTATTTAATTTCTTTGTTTAATAGGTAATCGGGATCAAAAAAATATAACTTGTCTCCGTTAATTAAAATCAGATCAGTTCTTGTTTGTAAACAGGATTTAATATTGATTATAAATCGTTGATTGAGTTAACGATCTATGTTGACTGATATTCCTCTTCGATATTGTCAATTATCTTTTGTCTGTGCCATTAAGTAGCCAAACAAATTGAAGTACATAGAATAAAACGTTGACACACTTTATTGGAAGTAAATCGACTTGTACTGATCACTATTCTGAATTTTAGAAAATGTGATGACTACAAGCGAATTAATTTCAATGGACAGGTCATGATGGAGTAAACATATGGAATGAATTTCCATATGTGAATATTGACACGCTGATTGGATAATTGTTTAGTTTAATCAACTTTGGCCTTTAAAATTTATCGTTGATTCGATGAGACCTGGATCAGATGCCTACATTATCCGAAACCCACTTCGATCCAATATCCACCACGACGTTTACGGTTTTTATTGTAGAGTCCAATATGATGGAATTAAATAATGTAACAATTTCGGCTATTTTAATAAGTACTTGAACTTAGACACTATTATAATATCACCAGATTTTCTATAAAAATATTTTGGTTATTGTAAGGGAAAACCCGTTGTGTTTATGTGTGATGTGGTCTTACGGGATACCTTTGTTTTTCAAAGGATTTTGATAACTTAAATAATTCAAATTGAGTATGTTTACTTACTGGTTTTCCAAACTGACTCAGGTGTTATTTTATTATAATGCTCGAGTCAGACCGAGTATTACGAATTCAGGTAGGATGCTACGGAACTCAGGAGATGAGCTGGATGATAGAGACGTATTAAACATACTTAATTATATTCCGTTGTGTATTGTAGAATGTATGGTCAACACTGGTGAGGACAATTTATAATAACTGTCCATATTGATGTATTGATTGTTGTACTTTGATGATTGTATATATATTGACAGCTACTGTTTTCCTTGTATAAAGATCTGTTATTATATACTATATTTTGTTCCGCTACGATTGTGAGGTCCTGTGTTGTTTCTACTTCTTCTTCTATCTTTTTCTTCTTCACCACAATGATCTGGTATTTTTAGCACTCGATTTCTCGCATTCTATACAGTGAACGTATGGATGTCGATTTTCGAGGGTCCAAATCCTCGGATCATTGCAGTTGGTATCAGAGCCATGTTAACCGAGAACCTTGACTTTGGTGGGGATTACTTATTAGAGATAGGGGCAGTAGTACCCTAGAATGAGTCTGAGTGTATATACGTATAAGAGAGCGTATTCATTAGTGATATAAAATTATTTTGATATTAATAAATGAAATTATTTTAACTTGGATCTTATATAGAATATAAAAGAATGAACCCTATAAATCGATAAAATCATTCATGACTGCTGATGATGATCGGATGCTATCCCTTTGTTGATTGATTGTTCAATTAATATGGATATACGTATTATCGCTTATTGATTGATGAGTCGTGCTCGGCTAGTTTATGAGCATCAACTATTGGCTGTTGATTTGAGCATTTGACTATGGTTGGAAAATTTTGGTTTTGAAAAATATTTAACCAGTTGATAAACTACATGTTTAACATGGATTTTGAAGTGAATATACATTTGAATTTCCCCCTGTATCATTTTAAAGAGTAATGGATACCATTTGAAAGTGATATATGAAATATGATTTATCTAGACATAGTTAATAAATAAACAAAAACTTATTCAGAATGAAAATATGCGAGTTTGGGTTCCGGGAGTTTTTGAAATTTGTTTAAGATTCTAAAAATATAAAAGCATAATTAGAAATTATTTTCCAAATAGAACTGTTATAAATGATTTCAAATTGATTTCAAAAAGGGATTTTCCAAAGGTAAAAAAAGAAAAATGAATGAAGTCCGGAACTCACTTATGTCGCTGGAAAATAAATTTTGGTGATCTTTGCAGCATCGTCGACATTCATTTTCAAGTTTCAAAGTAGGGGAGGCCACTTTAGTTGCTTTGCTACTTGATTGTCTAATGAAATTGATTTGATTTAAATCCTTGAAGTATGATTTGATATTCGAAAGATATACGTATATATCTATTTGAAATGAACCCGGTGTTCAATTGTCGAGTTTTCGGATTGAATGATATTACGAATACTTGTACCCTATGCATTGGGATTGATCGATTGATCGATTGTGCATCTTGTTTAGATGATTGATTGTCGATTCCAATTTTGAATTGGAATTTGATTTTTCCGACTATTCTGAATAGTTGAACACTTCCAAATTAAGATTTAATTTTCAAAGCTAAGAATTTTGGAAAGTATATAAATTTTAGTTTTTAAAATTTTGAAATAAAGGTAAATAGAAGTCAGATAAGTTTTAAAATGTTAAATATTTTGATAAGTAAAATAAATAAGATTACTTTGTATTATACAAAGAGGAAATCAGTTTTGACTACTTCGAAAAAAATTGAGTTTTAAGAAATGCTTTGGACTTCATAAATATTTATAAAACCTTATTTGTTTGCAAAATGATTTTGAAGGCAAATTTTAACTAGGTACAAACATGAAATCTAGTTTTGAAAAGCTTTATAATGAATTTGTTTGAAAAATGTTTATGAAGAATTTATTTTTATAATAATAAAAATAAAATAAAATAAAATATTATAAGATCAGTTATGTATAAAGGATTTTTTGTGAAGTATTTTATTTTGAAAAGAAATTGTGGTTTTAAAACTTAGTTACTTACAAAGTGATTTAGAAACGACGTTGATTTTATATAAATATGACTTTATGTAAATATGAAACTGAAGTAAATTTTGAAAACTGATGATTGGAATTTTAAAATATGTGAATATTGAATAATATCCAATTTGAAAAATGATTCTTGAAATTATATATGAATTTGATGCTGAACCGATATTTGAAAGTGATTGATTTCGAGAACCTCTGACTATATAAAAATATTGATTTGGAAGTTTTCAAACATATATAAAAATGATTTGTGTAAGTATGAAGTCAATTCGAAAATTATTGATTTGAAAGGTACTCGATCTTGAAAGTGATACTCTTATATATAACGGAATTTATATAAGTATGATTTTGAAGTGATGATTTGAAAAGGTACTATGTAAAGCATGATATACAATTTTGAAATTGTAGATATAGGAAGTACCTTCCGCTTGATTATCCGCTTTGTGGCCACATTGTGGATACATTCTATTAATTCTTTGATTTAATCCCAAATGGACTTTGGTGGATCCAGAAATGGGTCTTAATCAACAACGATTATCCGGATATAATACTAACGAGTTTCCTTTGACTCGGCTGCATAGAAAAATTCGCAGGGCTGTGAAGGCTTACGATTACAGATGTTAACTGGGGGACCCAGGCGAAAACATTGTGTAACTGCGATCTATGGTCGTTTTCAGCGTAATCCGCCTGGGTAGAGCAATTGCCCTAAGGTACAAATGTTTCCTGGGGGAACCAGGTGTAGCCATTGTGTAACTACAGTCCAAATGGCGTAATTCGAGGGGGTAGATGATTGCCTTGAGTCCATAAGTGATAGCGATGTAACCACCAGTGTTACTATTAATTTGAATACAATCCATGCGATTGTTTTACACAGCGTAATTCGTAGAGCAGTGATTTCTCACAGGTACGGATGTTGCCTGGGGATCTAGGCGAAACCATTGTATATCTGCGTTATATGGTTTTTTTGGATGTCATGGCGTAGACGTGGGGCAGTGACTGCCTAAAGTTACCTGAGGCTGCGTCGCTCTGTCCTCTCGGCTTAGCGATAGAGCGACCTTCGGAACTGCATTTCATGACGATCCCGTTCGTTCAATTTTGGTCATTGGATTGTACTTTCCATATCTGTTTTTAAAAGTTTTTGAAGTATTTTCACTGGGTGTTGAAACGGGTCTACTAAGTACTTAGAGATTTCTAGTCTTGCGTCTGATCAACGCATTACTAGATTTTTTAAGAATGCGGATAAACTTGTTGAAACATCGAGTTATCAAATGTAGTTTTAATACAAAATTATTTCGAGATAAAAGAATATTTAACAAAGAATTTTTTAAAAATTTAAGAATTGAATATAAAAACCACTTGAGTTATCTATTGGCAAAATTAAGGAACCGATAGAATAAATACTTAAGTTGTATATAGACCATTCTAATTGCATTTACAATTTTCATTTAGATTTGAGTACACGATTTTAAGGTAATTCATACCTATCCGATTTAGGATTGTTTGCTTGATTCTCTACTACGAATACTGATATAGATTTTTGATACGAATCTGAAGTTCTCTATTATAGTTTATTACTATGTAAGGAGGCACTACACCAGAAAGCTGTTTTTCCCACTCCTCCTTCCGCCGTATTGGATGCGGCTTAAAGCCGTACCAAATTAGATACGGCTAATAGCCGTATCAAATGTATTCGACACGGCTAAAAGCCATATCTAATTTGATATGGCTTTAACCCGCATCTAGTTTCGTGCCTATTTATGGCACAAACTTTTCCACCCAATACGCACATCTTCCCTCTAAATAATTGATTTCCCCTATTCAGATACGGTTCTTAGCCGTATCAAATTTGATACGTGTTTTAACCGTATCTAATTCATGCTAATTTTTGGTGCGATTATTTTACTGCCAAAACACACCCCAGATCGATCTACTCTGTTTCGTTTTTTTTCCCCAAATTATTCAGTTCCTGCTAATTCCTAAATCTAGATTTCTATCTTTACAAACGCTAATTCGCTAGCTTGCTAATTCTTAAATTATCTTCTCCCATTTCCCATGTTTGAATTCACATCGCTTTGCATTTCAGGTAATTTCCGATCCTTATTTACAAAGTTTTCAATTTTAGAATCTTCTACATGCCTTTACTGATTCACTTCACCTTCTTAATTTTCAGAACCAACGATGTTCCTTTGTTGATTAACTTCAAGGGCTGAATATTTTCATGGTCTATGTTTCAGGTATAATTTTAATTGGCATCATTTAGATACTCATGTTATTCATGCTTTTGGATAATATTATTATATTGGATTTTCATGTTACTTGAATTCACATCATGACAAGTTGAAGTAGGTCAATGCTTTAAGTATTGATGGCTTGGCTCCCTTGGTTGCTGAGAATGGAAGTGAAGTGATGGAAGAAAGAAGACTAATTATTTGTGATCCACTTGCTTTGTGTTGCTATTGTTCATGATTGAGTAGATTTTGTTGCTAGAATTTTTGAGCTTCAAGTAGTTGTGATAGAATGTTAGCTGATGTGTTTAGGACTGCTGCATGAAGTTTCTTATTTGAATATTTCAAAATGTTTACCTTTTCTTAGTGCTGCAAACTTTTAGGATCTATATTTCCTTTCAGTATTTAAATTGTATTCCTTTCAGTATTTAAATTGTATTGCTTCTGTTTAATAAATATATTGAAGTTTCTCTCTGTAAACATTATTATCTTCCTCCATTACAGTTTATTTTCTTATTATTACTCTATTTTAACAACAAATTGGTATCAGAGCTTTCTTCTTAAGGGATCTGTGTTTGAATTTAAAGTTCATGGAAACTGAAGCCAATCTCTCTACATTTTCTCCAACGGTGTTCGATGGAAGTAGCTATCAGATTTGGGCGGTACGCATGCAGACATGTTTAGAAGCCTTGGATCTATGGGAAGAAGTGGAAGAAGATCTTGCAATCCCAGAACTTCCAAATAATCCAACTTTGGCCCAAATAAAAGTGTACAAGAAAAGAAAATAAAGAAATCAAAGGCAAAAGCTTGCCTGTTTGCTGCAGTATCATCGACCATCTTTACTCGTATCATGTCCTTAACGACAGCCAAAGAGATATGGAATTATCTTAAAAAGGAGTATGAAGGTGATGAGAGAATTAAAGGCATGCAAGTCATGAACTTAATTAGAGAATTTGAACTTCAGCGAATGAAGGATTCTAAGAATATCCAGGATTATACTGACAGACTTGTTAGTATTGCAAACAAAGTGAGACTTCTTGGATCCGCGTTTACTGACTCGAGAATCGTTGAAAAGATTCTAGTTACTGTACTTGAAAGGTATGAAGCAACCATCACAACCTTGGAAAATACAAGGAATTTGTCAAAAATTTCTTTGGCTGAATTGTTGCATGCATTGCAAGAACAAGAACAGAGAAGATTGATGAGGGAGGAAACAAACACCGAAGGAGCTTTAGCAGCCAAGCATCAGAACGCAGCCAAAAGTAAAACTGAGGAGGATAGTGAAGACAATGGTGCAAGTACAGCATATGCAAATGCAAAGGGGAAGAACAGATTTCAGAAGAGAACTTACCCACCATGCCAACATTGTGGAAAGAAAGGCCATCCTCCATTTAAATGTTGGAAAAGACCTGATGCCAAGTGCATCAAATGCAATCAGATGGGACATGAAGCTATTATATGCAAAAACAGAGATCAACACATAAATGAAGAGGCAAAATCTGCCGATCAAGAGGAGGAGGATCACTTGTTTGTTGCTACATGTTTCTCTAGCATCGATTCAAATGAAAGTTGGCTTATAGATAGCGGCTGTACTAATCACATGACATATAACAAGGATTTATTTCGAGAACTAAGTACCACAAATTCATCAAAGGTTTGAGTTGGCAATGGCAAGTACATAGCTGTGAAGGGAAAAGGAACCGTTACAATCTCAACTTGTTCAGGTATAAAATTTATTACTGATGTGTTATATGTCCCTGAAATTGATCTGAATTTGTTAAGTTTCAGTCAGCTAATTGAAATGGGTTATAACGTGATGTTCGAAGACAAATGTTGCTTGATAAAAGATGCGAACGGTAAAGATATTTTCAGAATAAAAATGAAAGCGAAAAGTTTTGCTTTAAATCCTTTAGAGGAGGAGCATACTGCCTTCAAAATCAAAGAAAATATGAGTGAGTTATGGCACAAGAGACTTGGACACTATCATTATCAGGGGCTGCTCCAAATGAAATCAAAGAAGATGGCAAATGGTCTTCCAGAACTTGATAATCATATTCCAAATTGCAAAGCTTGTAAATGTGGAAAGCAAAGAAGATGCCCATTTCCGAAAACAACATGGAGAGCAACAAAGAAGCTTCAGCTAGTACATACAGATATTGCAGGTCCACAAAGAACACCTTCTCTAAATGGCAGTCTTTATTATGTTGCATTCATTGATGATTTCACGCGTATGTGCTGGATTTTCTTTTTGAAACACAAATCATATGTAGCTCAAGTGTTTAAGAAGTTCAAAGTCAGAGTTGAGAACGAGAGTGGTTGTAGAATTCAAACTCTTCGTTCAGATAACGACAAGGAGTATACTTCTGAAAAATTTGATCACTTTTGCGAAGAGGCAGGCATTTAACATCAATTGACCACACCATACACTCCACAACAAAATGGCGTTAGTGAAAGAAGGAATAGATTTATACTGGAAATGACAAGGTGTATGTTACATGAGAAAAACTTACCAAAACAATTTTGGGCTGAAGCAGCAAGCACTGCTGTTTTTTTGCAAAACAGACTTTCCACAAGAGTAGTGAGGGATAAAACACCATTTGAGCTCTGGCATGGATATAAACCATCTTTGAATTTCCTTAAAATATTTGGTTGCTTATGTTTCACTCATGTTCCACAGAGTAAGCGTGACAAGCTTGATAGGAGAGCTACACCGGGTATCTTTATAGGCTATAGTACTGTCAGCAAGGCCTATAAAATTTTCCAGCCACAAACTGGAAATATTGTTGTTAGTAGGGATGTTCACTTTGTGGAGGATGAAGAGTGGAGCTGGGATGATGCAGAGAAAAAGAGTCAGACCATGGCAGAGCTGAAACTCAAGTTTTCTGGTTCAAACATCGAAGAAGAAGATAACCGACAAAATGAAACAACGGATGACTTTCCCGTTAGAGGAACAAGATCACTCTCCGATATTTATGAAAGGTGCAATATTGCTGTGTGTGAACCTGCTGACTATACAGAAGCAAAAAAGGATCAAAGGTGGATGGCTGCAATGAAGGAGGAGCTATCAATGATAGAGAAGAACAAGACTTGGATCCTTGTGGAAAGACCTCAAGGCAGGAAAGTAATTGGAGTTAAGTGGGTGTTTAGCCAAGCTTAACGCTGATGGCTCGATCAACAAGCACAAAACCAGGCTTGTAGTTAAAGGGTATGCCCAAATCTTTGTTGTTGATTACTCCGATACTTTTGCTCCTGTTGCTAGATTGGACACAATCAGGTTACTGTTTGCAATAGCAGCACAAACGGGCTGGAAAATGTACCATTTGGATGTCAAATCAGCTTTTTTAAATGGTGTCTTACAAGAAGAAATCTATGTCGAGCAGCCCCAAGGATTTGTAAAGGAAGGTGAAGAAGATAAATTCTACCTCCTTAATAAGGCCCTTTACAGTTTAAAATAAGCTCCGAGAGCTTGGTATAGCAAAATTGATGTACATTTGCTGAACTTGGGATTCGTTAAAAGTCTATCAGAAACAACCTTGTTTGTCAAGCACAATGGTACTGATATTCTTATTGTTTCATTGTATGTTGATGACCTATTGGTTACAGGAAACAATATAGATCATATTCAAAATTTCAAACAGGAGATGATGAAGGTGTTTGAAATGACAGATCTCGGGTTCATGTCTTACTTTCTTGGCATGGAGATCAAGCAAAGGCAAGGTGAAATTTTTATCTGCCAAAAAAAATATGCAAAAGAAATATTGAAGAAGTTTCAGATCGAGGAGTGCAAGGCAGCAAGCACTCCAATGAATCAAAAAGAGAAGCTGTGCAAAGAAGATGATGCTGACAAAGTTGATGAAGGATATTTCAGAAGTTTGATTGGTTGTTTGATGTATCTCACAGCAACAAGGCCTGATATTTTGAATGTTGTAAGTATTTTGTCTCGATTCATGCATTGTTCAAGTGAATTACATCTCAAGGCTGCCAAAAGAGTGATTCGATATGTCAAAGGCACAAGTGATTTTGGTGTTAAGTTCACAAGGAGCAAGGAGTTCAAGCTGGTTGGTTTTTCTGACAGTGACTGGAGAGGTTCTGTTGATGATATGAGGAGCACTTCAGGCTACTGTTTCACTCTTGGCTTTGGTGTTTTCTCATGGAGCTCGAAAAAGCAAGAAACTGTAGCGCAATCCATTGCCGAAGCAGAGTTTATTGCTGCAACTGCTGCTGTTAATCAAGCATAATGGCTGAGAAAAGTTTTACTTGATCTTGATCTGGAGCAGAAGGAAAGCACAGATATTCTTGTTGACAACCAAGATGTTATTGATATCTCTCATAATCCTGTGTTTCATGGAAAAACTAAGCATTTTAATATCAAATTATATTTTTTAAGGGAAGTACAAAAAGATGGAGCCGTCAATCTTGTTTATTGCAAAACAGACGATCAAATTGCAGATGTTTTTACTAAGCCACTGCCTTTTAGTAAGTTTGAATTTCTTAGAACAAAGCTTGGTGTATGCAGCAGTTCCTAAAGCAAGGAGGAGTGTTAGCTGATGTGTTTAGGACTGCTGCATGAAGTTTCTTATTTGAATATTTCAAAATGTTTACCTTTTCTTAGTGCTGCAAACTTTTAGGATCTATATTTCCTTTCAGTATTTAAATTGTATTCCTTTCAGTATTTAAATTGTATTGTTTCTGTTTAATAAATATATTGAAGTTTCTCTCTGTAAACATTATTATCTTCCTCCATTATAGTTTATTTTCTTATTATTACTCTATTTTAACAACATAGAAGGCCATGTTTTTACTTTTTGTCACCCGGAATATCTTACTTGTCCTTACATTTATCTCGCAGCATGTTAGCTTCATCATGCAAAACATTAGCCACTTTTACCAAGAGATGATGTTCCTGAAAGGAAAAGTTAGTTGAAATAGAATTGTTAAGCATTTACATTTGTACCCGATCTAAAAGATTTTTAATTGTGTTGTGATTTTATTCCCCTTTCCATAAGTCTCCTTACTCAATGATGTTAGGATTTGTTTAGCGTGTTTGAGTTTGACTTGAAGAATGAACATGAGATTTCCATGTATAGGGATGGACCGTGCTTCATTAACAATGTTGTTGGACTCAGCGTGTTCTGTTCTAGATGTTAAAGAATTTGAATAAGGATGATGGATACGCTAAGGTACTCAAAGGATAAAGTTAATGGGAAACGGTCAGATAGATTTGGTGGTAGAATTTGGCATAGAATGTTGGACCCAATAGAGAGTGCTTTCTGAATCAAAAATAACCTGTCAAGCCTGAATGTAGATAAAATTATGATATAAACCCTCAGGTAGATCAGCAGATACATAAACATAATTAATTGCTAGAATTAACCCATCTTTAATGTGTGCCCAATGTAGCTTGTAAAACTTTGATGAGAATCCTTCAAGTACTAGAGATTTATCATCCTTGATTGAGAATATTGCAGCATGTACTTCCTTTTCTATAATTAATTGTAGCAAATATTGTTCACCTTGTTCATTTATTAGTTTTTTATGTTGTACATCTTTATAACTAAAATTCTGCACTTGTTCTCCATATAATATATCAGAGTAATATTAAACTACCTGATCATTAATTTGATCTGCATCAAATACCAATTCTCCTCTGTCATTATGGAGTGACTTTATGCTACTTTTGTACTTTCTCATACTCGTTTTAGCATAAAAGAACTTTGAGTTAGAATCACCCTCAATGAGCCAATTAATTTTTGATTTGTGCACTGCATCAACATATATTTCATACATTTTCTTTTTCAAAGCATTGCCTGGACGTATCAATTCATCATATAGCAGGACATTCTCTAGGTTGTTATTTGCAACTAGTAGTTTGTCATTATAATCTGATTTTACTATTCCACTGTTTTAGGTTCAGTTTTGTTCTTCTAAGTTTAATCATGAATTTATGGATTGTGGAACCCATTCTGATAGAACCTTTATCACCTGATCCTTACAATAATTTCCAAGTGCCAACTACTATATATATATATACATATATACATATATATATATACATATATACATACATACATATATATATATACATATATACATATATACATATATATATATACATATATACACACGAAAGATACACCCCTTTATAGGGTAGTTTGTGTATATAGTTTTATGATGATAGGGTATGATCACTCAATGGTGACGTAGTGGTAGTAGATATAAAGTTAAGGAAGTGTTGTAGTAAGGTGTTATTTATCAGCACCTTGCCAATGTGCATGGCTATACCTATTCTTCTTCATGTGAATTAAAAGCCTTATATGCTAATTTCTACAAGGCCACACGTGAGTAAATAGTTCGAGAACCCTCTGAGATGAGAAAATGGCACTGGTAGTCCTACTTTCTTATCCCTTACGTGAATTACGTTGTTAAAGTCCCCCATTAACAGCTATGCTTTATCTACAGCACTTGCTAGACTAGATAGTTCTTACCATAATAATTCTCTGTCTGAAAACAAGTTACTTGCATACACAATAGTTATAAACATAGAGTATTCTTCCAAATTTATAATCATGCATGTTATATGCTGTGTGTTAGCTTGAATTATATGTACTTTCCAAATTGATATGTCCCTTAACATAATGATTCTGCCTTTTGAACCATAAACAATCTTATGTGTCATATCCTAATTTTTATCCAATTTGGACAAATTTTTGAGATTTTTTATGTAGGAAGTTTATTTTTTTATAAACCAATAATACTTAGTTTATTAGATTTCAGGAAGGATAAAACTCGATCATTTTAAGGTCAGTATTTTCCCCATGACATTCCAAGAAATAAAGGTCATTTGCTAGTCTTTCTTGCACTGGTTGTTCTTTTAGGGAGCTTTGGTTATGCGGTTGTGTTTCTTGTGGCTTTTGATACTTCTTGATCATAGGTAGAGTTGTTTATTACATAAGCTGCAAATTTGTTATTTTGTGGTTGCTCTTCTCCTTCCTCTTAAATAATTTGTACAATATCATCTATAAACTCTATCTAAGGACCTGCCACTACAACAAAAATACCTTTTTGCAACTGCCAAAAACAGTTGTAATAGGTCTATTACAACCGGCAATAGGTCTAGTACAACTGGCGGCCGCCAGTCTTGATATCCAGAGTTGTAATAGAGTTGAATATTTTTACAACTGTTGTCGACAGTTGCAGGAGCAGTTGTAAAAAAAACTTTTTACAACTGCTTTTGAAAGTTGTGGTAAAGTCTATCATAACTGTTACATTGACAGTTGTAATAGATCTCTTTTGCAACTGCTAATAGCAGTTGCAACAATAACTTTTGCAACTGCTTTTGGTAGTTGTAATAGATTCATTTACAACTGTTATTGACAGTTGCAATAAAACTTTTTACAACTGCTAGCAACAATTGCAATTCATCTTCTAACAACTGCCATTAACCATAAATTTCACAACGTTGTAATTAAAACCGATATTTCACTAATAATAACTATAATCGTTAACATTACTTGAAACGACATGAACCATTCACATTTAATAAAAGCTAAAACAATTCAATTTTACACCATTTTTGAATTCATAATTTTATTACAAAATATAACTAAATTCATAACATACGTCAATATAAATATAGATACGTACTAATTAAAAGAGATAAATTCCCTGTGCTAAGCAACAATGTTCCCAACCGCTTGTCCAATAGTATAGAAGTATGAAGTAAACCTATATGGAATAGCTTAAGAATCCAGTTAAGTGCAATCCAGTTGAGTGCTTAAGAATCCAGTTGAGTCTATGGGAGATTGAATCAAACCTCGGCTACAAGTTCTCCAGATCCAAGAAAACGGCGTCGACGAACGAATCAGATCTGAAGCAAAATTCAGGTGAACCATAAAGAACACAAGACTGGCAACAAAATACTCCAAGTCAGACTCAATGAAGACTGAACTAGACACATACAACAATGATGGCAACATGCACATGACTCAAGTATGCAAACTAACCCAATGACTCACAAACACATGCCCAGCTAAAATGCACACTGCACTAATCCAGACAGCATGAACAACATGAATGATCAAACACCAATGAACCAACTAGGTGTACATGTTCAACCAAGTGGCTCAACTCAACATAGATGCATGTAGACTTCAAGATTCACTACACAGTCACAATGAAGACTGCATGATGATATCCGACAGGGAAATAAATACAAAGCAATATCAATAAAACAGAGATGACCATGCCAACGGATTATATGAATACACAAAGTAATGACAACATACACAATGCATTAAGGAACATTAAGGA
The DNA here is from genome assembly GCA_030765085.1 of Allium cepa. Classification (NCBI taxonomy): domain Eukaryota; kingdom Viridiplantae; phylum Streptophyta; class Magnoliopsida; order Asparagales; family Amaryllidaceae; genus Allium; species Allium cepa. The sequence continues at coordinate 495,060,512 of CM060944.1, read as the reverse complement.
ACTTGCAGTAAATTATCATTGAATAGCCCTTAAACGCATGCCCATACAACTCAAGTCCAATGGACAAACATATTTGATCAGTTTATGTTAAGTACCAACTAGTACTAGAAAATTTGGGATAGCATCGCTACACATGTATACGTATTTCCTAGATCTAAACCATGTATAAAGACACTACTCAGACTATTATTTACCTCTGAAGTAGCACGCTGTGAGAAGAAGACGTGTATCAAGGCTTTACTTGTTTCTGTGAACTGAAGTTCAGATGATGCAGTCGCTTCCTAAAAAAACGGTTGCACGCAAAGTTTTAGAACTTGACTGGTTTAATAGCAGATAAAATAAAAAAGGTAAAATAGTATCAGCTAAACAAAAGAAAAGGCAAACCATATACACTTTAAAATTTTACAAAACGCGTTCGACATATAAGCATCCAAAAAATGTCTTATTGTACTAATACTTAACTTTGTCCAACAACTGAAATCAACAACTTTGTCTTGAAAACAATAAGCAAATCCAGATATATTCAGGTGCAAAATTATTATATTTATCCCAACAGGTAATTCCAAAACTAATTTTAAGGGTTTGGGTGCTTTCCGCCAAAATCCAAGGGAAGCATGAATAATTTACCTATCTTTTATATGTTAACTTCCTCTTTTTGATAGCTTGTTGGAAGCTGTTGTATCCAGAATCTTGAAATTTTTCACCACATAAAATGCACAGTCGATCCTGTCATTGATATGTAAGCATTTAGTAATATAGTACTAGTAAGGATGATAAGTTTTTCTTGACAACATACTAGCAAGGTTGATAAGTTCTGCTGCATCTTATATGAAGTCAAAGTCTTAAAATACAGAGGGTATTACAAAGTTTGTGATCCTACATTTCACTTAAAGGATGCAAAATGAAGTTAAATTCATAGTTTCGGTATATTTAATCTAATAAGAGTGCCTGTGCAGTAACTGAGGGTGAGATATGTAATGAATCTGCTTTGAAAACAGATGTAGAAAGGTAAGAACGATGTATTTAGTCTTCTTAAGTTTAACAACCAAAGTTAGGTACATAGATTTTTCAGAGTATACTGGCCTGTTAGGTTGGTTTCTCAGCCAACTAACTAGTCTAGGATCTATTATATAGAAGCATATTCTGTTTATTAAATTCAAGTGAAACAATCAATGTTCGAGTAAGCTCAATATACATAAACAGCAAGCCTAAACTAATTGCTACAGTATTTCAGTTGAACCAGATGAAAATATTCTTACGAGTTAAGTCCCTTTTGTGAGCATAGCGATTGTTCTAACTTCTTTTTTTTCTTTTTCTTTTTTGAATCCTTTGTTCGGGATTTTATTTCTTCCCACTTGTTCTTGAACAAATTCTCAATCTTCTTTCTCTGTAAACATGATTAATACTTACATTTGTTATGAAAAGATATAATGGAACTACCTATCGAAGTTTCATGCAATTAATAAACGATTCATAAGAAAATATGTAAATCTTACTGTTTTAACAGTGCAGCAAATTGCACAACTTTCGGCTTGCAATTATTTGCAGAAGTTGTCACTTCTTCACTTTGGAAGAGATCGGCTACTCTCTCAGGACAATCCATTGCATTCTCGATATTCTGTCTTGCTCATACTTCTCTCCAATATCCTATTAACAACACATTTACATTACATGTAGAAATTATAAAATTTGTCCTTATTTTATAGTTATATTATCATGTTTGACCATCTTTGATTCATCACATCAACTCTTTATAAAAATATTCAGAGGGTCATCAAATTCATTTGAAAAATAAAATGTGTTATTTAAAAAGCATGTATACACACTACACAATCATCAAACACTACCTAAATTTTTTTATTGGTCCATAGACAAAGCCTAATTTATTTTTTACGTGCAAACATTTTCATACATTCGTACCAATACGATGCGTTGAAACTAACACCACGACAGAGCTATCTACCTGATGCAGACATAAAAGGGAATTATATCGCTTGTTTTTGCCTATTCACTCACCAAACAAAATGAAGGTTGCGATGAATAAAATGATTATAAAGTGGTAATGATGAGTCAAACAATAATAAGCGCCTTGTAATGGAATAGAAACATAAAATGGGGAACTATGTCAACACTAAGCTCTGTAATTTCAAAGTGTTTATTACCGAATAAGTAAGGTAGAAAACTTGTGTGGATTTTTATCAAATAGGTAAAATTGTTGTGATTTTATAACTTGAAATCAAAGGATTTGACATTAAAAGTGGATTCAGTTGAGCTTAATTCCTTTATCCTCATTTTTACCGTTCTATGTGTCTAAGTCAATCTCAATCCTACATTACATAGTCCAATTATTGATCGAATGCTAACATACTATTAAAATAATGAAATCATACAAAAATTAGTGATTGAGATAAAGTTAGGCAATGAAAAGATAAAATAGGACAATGGAATGACTCTGTGCATATGCTTTTCACCAAAGTTTTTAAAAAACCAGTCAGCCTTAAAAAATAAATTCATCTAGTATAGTAGTTATAATCTTAAGATCGTCAGTCACCAGTGTCCAGAACATATGAGTCTAGTTTTTGTAATGAGATCGGCTCGGATCAAACTAAGAATAAGAAGATATTAACACAGAGAACACGTACATCCTAAATGCCATAGAACGATTCCAAACATTTTGTCAAGTAAGTTCACCAAAAAGGCAGCACACAACAAAATGCATCGTCCATTTCTACAAAATTTTCTCATCCCATACAAGAAACCAAACAAATTCAACTTCAAGGAGAAATCTCATCAAACATGGAAGCAAGAATCGGGAGAAGAGGCAAAGGAACCGATTTCTACAAGCAAACCACCCCATCTTACTATTTATTTTTATTTTTTTAATTGTAACTCTAATATTTTTTATCCTTAAATGTTTAGTTTTGTGATTTCAGTTTGTACTTATGAACCTACCTTTACTGTAGTTATTTACTTTCTCCAACTTTACAGTTGTTCATGTTTTCCATCACAACGCATGGTATATATTACACAATATCTTTAATTCTGCATGTGCTACTTAGTATCCTTTTGCACTATATATTCTCATCATTTTTAAATCCAGTTGCTAGAATTTGTTTTTTCTCTGTGCCTTACCATGTGCATTTTTCTATCGACGTAATACTTTGTCATCCATGACCAGTTTTAACTACATGTTCCTTATCCATGTTTCAGTGGATAATAAGAATTTTGTACCTGATGTTTTGCACATTTTGCTATTTTTAATTCGGAGGCATATGAATTTTTGTCGAGAACCGTTAGTGAATTCATGTAGGACAGTTTCCCTTAGTAGCTTGATAGACTGGATACCATTTCAAATTGCAATTACGTACTCGAATATGCAACATTATAAGTAACTTATTGTATTTTGAATCCCTACCTAAATATTATCAGTATTATGCATATGGATAAAGTGTGAATGGGAAGATGTGAACCTGTTCGATATTTGTTAGGCAAACAGCACATCGCCGTTAGGTTCAAGGATGCAATCCCCAACCTCTAGCACAGCAACCAGTAGCTCCAAGACCACAACCAGCTCTAGATCTAAAGTATGCCATAAATTTATTAATTGTGAATCCCATAGTGGAAAATTTACACATAAAAAGAGTTCAACAATCCCATAATTTGATCACGAATTAAGGTAAATATAGAGAATTGAGATCAATTTCACCCCTATTCATCCGTTTCCCAAAATTCATAGTTGGATTCATGGTATAAAACAACGAACCTCAATCATTTGACCCATTTCCCCAATCGAACCAGTTAACTTTATCCTCCTGTATCGAAATCGGATCCACAAAGTTGATCAGGGCAGCAATGAACTCCGTTTCAAGTTCGACCTTGACAGTGACAATGGGTGATATTAGTTGCGGGTTTGGGTTTGAGGATGACTTTGAGCTGGACATAGAAGAAGGGATGTTAGCAGACATATAATCTTGTTTGGGGTTGGAGGAAGCACGTTTTAAGGTTCTGCAGCAGTCGCCACCGAAATGAACATTTTGGAGCTTAAAAATGTTTGGAGGAAGAAAGTTTGGAGGAAGAACATTTGGAGATTGAGTGGAGAGAGAGAGCGGTGATTATACTTAAAATTTACATTTGGAGCCTAAAAATTTGGTTTTGGAGCCAAAGGGAAATTTGGTTTTGGAGCCGGAAGTTTGTATACCTTCAACATATAACTTCCTATTTAAATTTGGTCAAACGTATGATTGTCAATGAGTAATCAAAAAATTTGAAATCCGTCTGTATCAATATTCGTATCCATATTGAAATATAAAAATTATATGATATTCGAAAAACGGATACGAATACGGATATGGTCACATATGCATCCGATAATTACCTGTTTGGTTTTAATCAGTATTATATTTAACTTTGATGTATTTTAGTAGATAAAATGATTATCATTTACTATTTTATATAAGTAAAAAAAAATTCAGTATGAGTATAAAGATCAATATTTGCTACTTAAATTATTTTTCTAAACATAATTATTATTTTTTATATTTTTCATGCTAAAATTGGTTTACATTGAATCAAAATTTTCTATTTATTTGTTTTAATCGGTATTTACTCTAAATTAATTATTAATTATTATTATTGAATGGTAATTATTAACTATTAATAATTAATTATTAACTATTATTTAATTATAACTATTAATGTATTATTATTTAATTTGAGCTATTACACAATTATTAAGTACTATTATTTAATTATTACTTCTAAGTTATTAAAGATAAAATTGATTTATTTTCTATTTATTTGTTTTAATCAGAATTTACTCCAAATTAATTATTAATTATTATTATTGAATAGTAATTATTAACTACTAATAATTAACTATTGACTATTATTATTTAGTTATAACCATTAATATATTATTATTTAATTTTAGCTATTATATAATTATTAAGTACTATTATTTAATTATTACTTCTAATTTATTAAATATTACTTATTAATTATTGTATTTTAACTATTATTTATTTAATTATTATGCATTATTCATTTATTATAGAATATAAATTATTATAATTTCATTTTAACTATTTATTATTATTATTTAATATTGATTTTTAACTTTTAATTATTACTGTTTAATTATTATTTAATTATTTATTATTTATTATTAAAACTTTATTATTAATTATTAGTTAATATTATTTGACATTAATTATTATTTATAAATTTTTATTAATTAAATTTTTATTTTTTATTATATTTTTAATACCAATTATTAAATATTAATTATTAATATTAATTATTATTTTTAATTATTAATTTCTATTGTTAATTATTATTATGAAAATTAACTCTTATTTATTAACTATTAATTATTTAATAATTATTGGTTATTATATTAATTATTAATTATATTGAATAGTAGTCATTAATATTAATTATTTCATATTTCAAATTAAGTATTATTATTTAATAGTAATTTTTATTTATTATTAATATTCTTATTATTATTAATTATTAGACACTATTATTTAATTATAATTATTAATTAATTATTAAAACGGCAAACAAAAAAGTTGTAATATGCTCTATTACAACTGCAAAAAAATAGTGATTAAAAATATGCACCTATTACAACTAGCAAAAAAAAGTTGTAATAGACATCTATTACAACTGGCAAAAAAGATTGTAATAGGCATCTATTACAACTGACAAAAAATTTAAGTTGTTAAAAATAGGCATTTATTACAACTGGCAAAAAATGTTGCAATAGGTATATATTACAGCTGGAAAAAAATAAAGTTGTTAAAAATAGGCAGTTATTACAACTGGCAAAAAAGAATGGTTGTAATTGGCATCTATTACAACTGAAAAAATAAAAGAGTTGTTAAAAGTTACTTTACTACAACTGCTTGATAAAAAGAGTTGTAAAAAACCTTTATTACAACTGACTATTTGTGACAGTTGTAAAAATACAGTTGTAATAGGGTCTTTTTATTGTAGTGTGCATTTTCGACCTTCAAAAGTCGACACTTAATACTTCCATGGTATTCAAATGCTGAGCATCCAAATGCTGGAAAGGCAGATTGTTATGGTAAAAAGAAAAACAATAGGGAAATAGAATCTCACAGCGGAACACTTTCTTAATACCACTTTCAAGAATTGGATTTTACTTGTATTACCAAATCTTGAATGTTAATTACATGTAGGGATTATACGATCTTAATACCACTTTCTTACATATATAATGGGACAAAAAATATTCTTCATTTATACCAAGGCAAAATTATATTCACGTCTCATGTTCTGTTATATATGATATAGGAGGGCAATATGTCTTTCAGTATAGACAAACAATGGATAAACAAATCTGATCTAAGATCTACGTACTATATACACGGGATGCAGAAGTTCATTAGTTTTGTTGCGGAAAACGGTGGTAAGAAAGGAGTGTATTTATGCCCTTGCACCCGGTGTAAAAATATGAAGACGATCAAATTAGACGACATTCATTTTCATTTGCTCAGATGGAGTATTATCCAATCATATACAGTGTGGTATTTTCAAGGGGAAAAAAGGGCGGAGATGGAAAAATAACAACCAGTTAGTCATGCCACTATTATTTAGGAGTGTGAACATATTAGGATGGAAGATCTGTTTAATGAGGCAGATAGGTTTCATCATTTTCAACCTAAAAATCCGTTGCCTGATAATGCTAATGTTGGAGAGCAGTCTACTGATTATCCAGATTGGTAGGCCAATGAAAGTAAGAAGTATAAATCATTTTTTGGTAGCGTAAAAGATCCACTTTGTCCTTCATGTTCAAAAGGGATTACAAAGTTATATGCCATTGTGAAACTAAATAGCTTGAAGACCCAATACGGCTTTTCAGATAATGGTGTGATTGCACTCCTCGAACTAATAAAGGATTTACTTCCCGAAGGTAACACGCTGCCGACAAAGTACTCCGACGTGAAGAAGATCATTAAGAAAGTTGGGATGAATTACAAAACTTATAATGCATGCATCAATGATTGCATATTGTAGTAGAAAGATGATGCGAACAAAGTTTTTTGTACAAATTGCAATGAACCATGATATATGACATCATTCAACGAAGAGAGAAAATGCACCAAAGTACCTCGAAAGACATTAAGACATTTTCCTTTAATTTCTAAATTGAAGAGACTGTATAATGTACCATGGATAGCAAATGCGATGACTTGGCATGGTCGTGCCAAGTCTGATCCAACCGTAATGCGTCATCCACGTGACACTTCTTAATGGAAAGCTGCGGATTCTTTTGACCAAACTTTTGCCGCCGAGCTAGGAAATGTCACACTTGGAATAGCAACAGATGGTTTCTGTCCACATGCTTCTCTCTCTAACCCTTACAGTTGTTGGCCAGCAATTGTAGTACCAAATAATCTTTCTCCGTCTATGCATGAAAAGGGAGTTCTCAATGTTTACATTGTTGATTTTTGGGCCAAAACAACCAGGGAAGGATATTGATGTTTATTTACAGCCGTTGATAAACAAGTTAAAGCAGTTATGAGATGGAGTCATTACATTTGACTCGTTAAATAAATCTGAGTTCACAATGAGAGCTAGGGTGCTGTGGGCAACCCATGATCACCCTGCTTTTGGGACTTTATTGGGATGTACAACTCACTGTTACTTTGCATATCCTGTTTGTGGGGAAAACACTTGTTCTTATCATCTTCCTAAAAGTAAGAAGATGTGTTACGTGGGACATCGAATGTTTCTTCCAAACGAACGCAAGTTTCAATACAATAAGACAAATTTCAACAACGAACAAGAACTTCGTCATCCTAAATGGCCATTGACTGGTTTTCAAGTTGAAAAGAAAGTAACGAATATCAAAATGAAATTAGGTAAACATAAAGAAGAAATTGGTCGAAAACAGAAAAAGTCCACCAATGAAGAAGTTGATAATGTTCTTGGATGGTATAGGAGGTCTATCTTTTTTGATTTACCATATTGGAAAGCAAATTTGATCCGACATAATATTGATGTTATGCATACGGAGAAGAATGTCACAGAGCATCTCATCAGCACCATTATGGACCATAAAGATAAGTCAAAAGATGGCATCAGTGCACGCAAGGTTTGAAAATCATGGGTATAAAAAAAAAGTTGTGGGTAATGGAAGATCCTGAAACAAATAAAATAATCATACCAAAGGCAACTTTCACTTTGAGCAAAGAAGAAAAGATACAATTTTGCACCGTTTTGAAAATTTTGAAAGTGCCTAACAAATTCTCTTCTAACTTCCACAACAATGTGAGCATCAATCCTCTTGAACTAAGAAATATGAAGTCACATGATTACCATGTCATAATGCAACATTTTCTTCCAATATTGCTTTAGCATTCTTATCCACAACATAAGGATCTACGAAATGCTGTTTATCGTATTAGTTTATTCTTTAACATTTTGTGTTCAAAGGTGATCAATAGGGAACATCTTTTAAAAGTAAAGGCTAGCTTAGTAGAAGCAATGTGTGTTTTTGAAAAACATTTTCCGCATGCATTTTTTGATATCAGTGTCCACCTTATGATCCAATTAGCCGATGAAATGTTGATTTGTGGCCCTGTCAGATATAGATGGATGTATCCCTTTGAATGGTAAATTTCTAATTTCAGTTATGTACATCATTATTTGATATAAATAGCTGCCATCTACAGTATATAATTGATCACATTCATAGGTTGATGAAAACATATAATGGATATGTGCGCAACAAAAGATACATTGAAGGGTGTACTGTTGAAGGATATGTCCTACAAGAAGCTAGTCTTTATTGCGTGGATTATATGCCAAACGGAGGTGATGGCAATCATAAACATACCCGTTTTTAGATGAGGAAGATGAGTTTGCCGGTGAGATACCTCTGGAAATGGTAAAGACATAATGTTAACCCAAGTGCAGTTTGAACAATTGCGTAGATGGGTCCTTAATAAGTATGATGGATTGGATGAATGGAAGAAGTAAGTTCACGAACTTGTCTGGAATTTCAATTTTTTTAATTCAATTTATATATACATTTTGATATGTGTTTTTCGTAGGAGGTATAACTCTTATGTGAAAAGTACTAGATTTCAACCTCGAGGCAGGGTTACGACTGTGGAAGTCGTTCAAAGTTTTACTCTATGGTTACGTAATGAGGTATTACATCATATTAAGTATTTCACGTGTTTATAAGTGGGAAATACACCTTTGTGACCATGATTTTGACTTATTTTGTTTTATGTAGTTGTTAAAGACCATCGATGTTGATCCAACTCTATGGCGGCTAGTGCACGGGACGAAGTTCATGACGTGTAGTTATATGAAGTACCAAGTGAATGGATTTACATTTTCCACTAAAAAGTACGAAGACCTTATGGTAACACAAAATAGCGGCGTATGCATGAGAGCAGTTACAAAATTTAGAGCGAGTGGTAAGGATAAAAATTATAAGGAAGTAGAAACAACGTATTACGGAGTCATTCAACAGATACTTGAGTTGGATTACACTGATTTCAAACAAATAGTTTTTAATTGTGATTGGGTAAAGGTCAAGGATAAGGTCAATGGTTGCAAAATAAATCCTATTTCAAACCTGATCATAGTTAATTTAGGGAAATTGAAGAACAAAAATAACGTGAATGATGAGCTATTTATTCTTGCATCAGAAGCGAGTCAAGTGTTCTACTCAAAAGATTTAAAAAATAACGGATGGTCTGTAGTCTTGCATACACCAAAACGGTTGACTGCAAATGTGGATGACATTGAGTTCTCTACCGTCTATCAATCAGCTTTTGAAGGCAATGAAAAATTAGAAGACCTTACCAAATCCATATGTTAACTTATTAGTATTCGTACATCACATGATTGTGTGTCTGTATATTTTTATTTGCACGATTGTGTGTATGTATGGTTTTGAATATTTTATACATGGTTTTGATTTTCCTGGTTGCACCTGATTATGTCTTGGTTTCATTGTACTTTGGCTGCCTGTTTCTTTGAAGCCTGAAATCTTGTACCTTGAGTCATTTGATCATCACCCTGCTTGTTGTATACATTGTTGCTGTTTGGACCCATTCTTACTTTCAACTACGAAAAAATTAGAACAACCTTGAAGTTTAAACAATTCAGACCATAAATTACTTGTAAAAATTGCTTCTCTATCAATAATTATTTTTTATAAACTCCATTACAAAAATAATCTATTTGAATAGTGTACAGAGAAATGATAATCTATACATGTTATGCAGTGATTTGGTAACATGTTCTATGTTTGGGCTTGCTTTTGAGAAGAAGATAATACTTCATGCATTGAAAAGGATTTTCACTTAATTTATTTTTTAAATGCCATTATTTAGTTTATAATGACAATGCATGAACCCTGTATTTAGACTGATATATGCACCGTTGGTATTTCTTTCTTTTTGTATATAATAATTCGTAGTTGTACTGTGTACTAATAAAATAGTTAGTAATATTATATTTTGCAGGAAACTATGTCAGAAAATCCAACATCTTCACATTCGTCATGTTCAGAGGTGAGAAAGTTGATCAAAGCATACTTGGTATTCAGGTCTCAGATAACGCTGGAAAAATCGCTACTATGCTTGGTAAACTAGTAAGAGCTCATGTGCCGATATCATATATAAGTTGGTATAAAGTACCCGGAATATACGGGACAACGTTTGGAACGAATTGGTGGTAGGTAAATATTTTTGTTTGTAACCAATTTAAACTATAAATCCACCACTCGATTAGCTTCCACATCTGAATAATTGTCTGCATACTTGTCTAAATATTTTTGAATCACTTAAGTATTGATCTTTAATGCATATATTGGTACATATTTGGTACATATTTTTGAATCACTCAAGTATTGAATCACTCATGTGTGTACTGCCCGAGCTGGATTTTTAGCGTTGCTCCTATGCCTCTTAATGAATTACGTCGATGTTTGTGGTTGCTGCTGCCTAAGTTGTGTTTTTCTATTTTACTACCACGCCTCCTAAATTTACTTGGTTGTGTCCGTTGATGATGCATGCTTTGGGTGCTTTGGGGAGTTTTTGAGTGTTCAATTTATATTAAGTTTTTTGTTGAATTTGAACAGCTATATTATTTAATATATGTATACATCTAACTATTATATTTGTTAAATAAAAGGTGTAGTAGATGCACTTTCTCTATTTCATCTAGATGATCTATCTATATGTAGACTCTTTTTAGATCAATGATGTAAAAGCACTTAGGTGAACGTTTCTCTCGTGCTGTTAGTAGCCTATATGAGAAGGATGCATAACAAATTTAGCAATTGAAAAGCTCTATGTAATCAGTAGACCCCTTGTTTCCGAATGATCCCATACTGTTATAATAGTTAATAGCCAGTAATTTGATCTACTTAGCGATCAGCATGATAATGACACATTACAATTGATTCCTGGAAGGTGTTGTTTAATTAACATATAGTTTGTCAGCACCTTGCTTTTGGGATGAATATACTTGTATATCATACTGTTCTTCCATTTGAGATTCTATGTAAGGGGACAAGATTAATCAAAAATACACATAATTTGTCTAATATCAGGACCTAGCTACTGTAGAATGAGATGAAATTATAACTTTATCGCACATTTAGCACAAAGAGTATCTTATGATCTAATCTGTGGCAAGCTGAAGGTTATATGACTGACTTTTCCAGTAAAGAACCTGGAAGTTTACAACATGTACAATGTGGTGTATAGAAAATTATCATTGCTTACTGGTAACAAATATGTCAAAGAAGTATTTCAGTACCAGTTATAATATCATTGCTTACTGGTAACAAATATGTCAAAGAACAAATAAAAAGAAAAGAAAAAAATGAAGCTTAAAGGTCTCAGTTGATTGCTTATATATGTTATATGTACATGTATATGCTTACACTGATATAATTTTTGCAGAAAATTTGTGAGCTGGATCCGCTTTCAAAGGAAATGTTTTTAAAGAGAATGGCTGAGGCTTTTAGGAGATAAAAGAAAATTTTGAGAGCAGCTTATTATGAAACTTTCAACAATGACGAAGAACGGACGAAAAATTGCCCACCTACAGTTGCTCAAGAAGATTGGGAAGAGTTCATAAAAAATGAAGCAACGCCTGAAGTGAGCGGAAGAACGGAGTCAGGCAAAAAGAACAGAGCATTGCTCAGTTATGGTCACCATGCAAGGCGTAAAAGTCACGTTAAAATAGAACAAGAAATGATAATTTATATTCATTTTCTTTCAATAATGGTCAAAATCGCAACTAACATATTTTATGTATTGCAGATCGCTACTAGTCCATCAACAAATATCAATCGTCGTTAAGTATGGGAGAAGACACACACGAAAAAAGATGGTAGCATATTAGATGCCACTTCTTCATACTTCGTAAGTTAAACAAATACTAATTTGCATATTTTTTAAAATTCCTTATTCATATAAGTATTATCATATTTCAGGATCAAATTGCGAAAGCGAAGGAAAAGATCACTGACAGTGATGAAGAAAAATTGACAGTGGATGAAGACATCTTATCACAAGTGCTTGGTAAGAATGCAAGGGGTAGGAGCCGCAGTGTTGGGACCGTTATACCAAAGACTAATGTTAAGGCTTGTGCCATTGCAGAGAAATGACTCAGACATGTTCATGGAGAGTATGATGAGTTGAAAATGAGGATGGAAAGTTTGGAGGGTATAGTGGGAAATTTTTCTAGGCAAATAGAGGTTCTGATCAACATGGTGGGAAACATTGAATAGGGAATTCGTGCACCGGTCGGTTCTTTTGATGGAGGACGCACTACACAATTCAATGCTCCTGAATTCGTTGCTTCTCAATTCCAGAATTCGAACAATGTAGCGAACAATCAAAAATGTGAAATTCTCAACTCTGATTTAGACATAATAGCAACAGGTATTTATTACAAGCTTTCTATTTTTAGTTGCTTTCAAGCAGTTATTTTGTTGGATAGATCTAGACATCTTTATTGCAACAAGTACTGTATGCCGAGATTCTACATCGTCCAAAATCCATGGAAAATCTGTACCATCCACATATGAAAAATTGGTGTTGGACAATATAGTGCTACCAGATGAGAGAACCAGCAAAATAAATCATCAATTTGCAAAGACCTTTGCTGATGTTGGAGTGGGTAGATATGTGTGCCAACCGAAGTGTATTATTCGATATCTTTAGATGTTTGAGCAGGTATATTTTCTGTTTATGCTAATATTTTATTATGTATTGTTTTTTGAAAATCTTTAGCATGTTGTACCAAATTCGATAAGTTAGTCTTATAACATGTTGCACCAAGTTCCAGTCTTATAACATCTTTAGCATGTTGACCAAATTTGTTTCCTTGGACCTGATTTTCGAACAGTATTTTGCACATTTTTGGGATGCATGAGTCTCTTTTTTAGAGCCTCGGTGTTTGATGTATAATCTACATTTATCAGTTTGACATCTTATTTTTTGAGTATGTATAGTAAAAGACTTTTTATATGCAGTACAGTGTGCTTTAAATATGGAATCATCTTGTACCCTTTCACTTGTACCCTTTCACTTGTACTTTATTGTAAAATAATTTTGCTCGACAATACGTGTCACGATTATTTTACAAGCTGATAATGAGAACATCCATAATTTTTAAATTGATTTCAATTGACTTTTCATTTTTTCCCCTTAGTTAAACTTTTGATATACATTTTTCCGCAAAACATAAAGTAAGAGGAATGTTTAATTAAACAATGAATGTGATAGAAAGAAATATAAAATAAGGTCGTGAGAAAATCAGCATAAAGATTTCCAAAGAATCCAAAAATATACGATGTATGAGAAAAACAGTGTGATGAATTAATTACCATCAATTATTGCTGGTAAATAGGAAACACATAACGGGTTACAACACTGATATTCATAGTTTCATACCCTATTTCTTTGTTGATATTTGATTGGAAAATTTAAAGAAATGACCATTTTGGTATCCAAAAAAATCATCTAAGGTTTGTTAAATAATTATCGGGGTTCATCTGATATTTTTCTGTTTGAGGAACTCGTTTGTCAATGAGTGACACATTGCGAAGAAGTATGCATAGTTAGGCGTTCATGTTAATTATGTTAAGGCCACATAATGATTTTAGGTAAACAATCTTGACTAGAAATAAGTATTCTTAAGCATGTTGGATAATATCAAGTTATCGGCTATCTTATCCACGTTGGATAAATATGAAGTTGAGTTTGATGAATCATGCACGCAATACTAAATTACAAAAACCTTTGGGTTGGAAATAAATGAATGAATGAATACATTAAATAGACTTAATTTTATATGTCAGTCTGGTTAAGAAAAGCATGTGATTAGACCTTTAAAATTGGATGTATTCTTCACGCAAGCATTTATATTCATTTAGAATCTGACATAAATATCAGCACAACACCCATTCCTTTCCTTATATATGACTTACTTAGGAGGCTGAGACCCAAATAGAAATTATATATCATATAATTAATCAACATAATGCAATCCTTTGTGGACACCTAACTTTGGAAAGCATTTCAGTAGATGGTGGTTTCAAATTAGATGTTAAATCTGTAAGCAGCACTACGGAAATTGAACTTAAGAGCTCTTTACCAATCGTTGTCGCTGAAAGGCTGCAAAGAGAATTATATATGGTTACGCAAACATATCTGGTTACCTGATTTTTTATATAGAAGGAATCCTATTTTTCACTCATTTCTTCACCCATCCTCTCTACCCTACATATTTTTGCAAAGGATTGGCTCCCAATTCAACTTGGATTTAAGTGGGAATTGAGTAATTTTGTCCAAAACTAGGCGGTGTACATAGAACAGAGGAAGGGCTCATTTTTTGCTCATTTTTGAAATTTTATGTTTAAAACATAAGGAATTTATCAAAATATATATAATAATATGTACCAACTGTTTATCCATTTACTCTGTGCATCACTTTTCCCGCATCATCCAGGAACTTGCAATTGCTATTATGACCCGTTCACAGAGGATAAAGATGCCTAATTATGTCCCAAACAGTTCTATTCTTGCATCCTGCTGTATTAAAACTTTAACTGTTACTGTTAAAAGTATAGATTGTCAGTGATTCAGTGGCATGACATCTAGTATGAGTTACAGCAGATCTTCCAGTCGAACCCCATATGCATACACATCTTAACCAAATTTCCAAAATAAAAACAAAAGACTTAATTAAAGAAGGAAAAAGATAGTGAAAAAGAAAATCCTACAAAGCAACAAATTTACATCATAGTGTGTATAGGGATGGCTTATATGTAATGTTATTGCACTGTTGCATGCTTGGGCTGATTATCAATATATATAATATTGGCAGTTCACTGAAATCTGAGAGAAGAGCTTAGTAGTTGAATGTAGTTATACCCAGATATAGGGTGCCACAGAAGATACCAACGTGTAGGTAAGTATACTCAGATTCAGGCCTGTAGCATAAGCTACAGTCATCTAGTCGACTGGAACCCCTTCGAATCATCCAGTCAACCAGATTCTATGCTATTTTGAAACCGAGAGCGCGTTCGTGTTTCTAGTCATCTTCATTATTTTCATTCTCTACCACGATGTTTATATTTGAATCTTCTTCTTACAAGCTTGTTGTACCCTTACCATCATTTATGCACATAATTGTTACTTACCTTATTTTGAATATAAAAGTCAACCAACTAGATTGTTGTCAATCCCGTTTTCCATCACAAATCTGGCTGCAGGTGATCTTCCCGATGACATGTGCACTGCTGAGTTGAGTTGCTGCACTGCTGCCTCGCATTTGTATTATGTAATGTTATTAATTATCAAGTATGAACAACTATAACGTACATAGTGGTAGTGCTATGAGCTATGTAGTATGTAGTATCTGTATTACACTGCAATGTACTAATGTGCTAAATGCTAGTATGTAGTATCTGTATTATGTAATGATATTGTTAAGTTATTACGCATTGCAATGCGGATTGTTGAATCATTTGAATATGCATTGTCTATAATATTATTTGTTTTGATGTCTCAGAATGATTATATATGTGGAATTGGATATGAACTACTGCTGTATGTCTATGGTATATGTGCAGTATCTGAGCAGGTAATTGATCCATTAGGTACGGCTAAAATCCATATCTAAATGACTAATTAGACACGGCCATAAGCCGTATCTAGTTGAGTAATATGCAGCAGTTCATTGTTCAATTAGATACGACTAAAAGCCATATCTAATAGAAGACTTAGGTACGGCTTTTAGCCGTATCCAATGTGTCAATTAGATACGGCTTTTAGCCGTATCTAATCTTTCATTTAGATACGGCTAAAGGCCGTATTTAAATGACACATTAGATATGGCTAACAGCCGTATCTAAATGATAACGACGACATATTTTGATACGGCTTTGAGCCATATCTAACAGGGTTAGATACGGTTTTTAGCCATATCAAAATATCATTTATGGTGCAGTGAGGATGGAAGTTTCTAATAAAGAAATCGAATTAGAGTCCGTACTAGAATAGTCGGGTTACCGATACTAGTTTGGAAAATAAATTGCGTATTCAAGTAAGAAATCGAAATTTTTATAAGTACGAATGGTGTATATATCATACGGATTCTAATAAAATGATTGTATCCTATGGTTGCTAGCTATGATTGTTTCTTGCTTAGGATTGCTATACTGTTCTGTTGCATGTAGTTTGACATCATCTCTATTAGTTGCATTACATTTATGAGTTGCACATAGTTGTATTAATGATTCTTATGTTTTATAAGTTGATTATTTTGAGTAAAATATATCGTATGTTAAATTTCTTACTTCGTTCCTTTTCGAGGACGAAAAGTTTTGAATGGCGGAGATTGTAACGAATCGTAATTTTAACTATTTTAAATTATTAAATTTAGTATGATTTTTGAATTAAAATGGTTAAAAATAAAATTTAACGATTTATTAATGTAATTTATTGATATGAACTTAGATAAAATTTTAAATAACAAAATTTGATAAAAAAACGATGAACTAATTTTAAATATTGAAATGTTAATTTTTATAAGCCGAGTAAATAAAATTTTCGGATATTGAAGATATCTGGATATATAAACTTTGAAAACCATAATAAATTTTAAAATGTGAATATGATTTATATATATGTATGAATGTATGTATGTATGTAAACTTCGCCATTTCAAACTCGTGATAAAATATCTATATATCTATATACAAATATATACAAGCTCCATTTTGAAGACAAAAATATATATAAGTTTATATGTATGTATATATGTTTATAAAAATATTGTATATGCAAATAAATATATATACATGAATGTATAAACTTCATAATGACAAATTTCAAACTTATGATTGTATATATACGAGTATATGTTTATAAAATATAGTACATATGGAAATATAAATATACATACATACATACATACATACATACATACATACATACATACATACATACATACGTATATGCAAGTATGATAGGATAAATATGTATATGTGAATGTATGCATATCTATATATACATATAAATGTACATATATGATGAGAATATGTGCATGTAAGTGTGTGTATGTATGCATGTGTGTGTGTGTATATATATATATATACACACATCGTCATGGAAAAATATTAAATCGAGCATACAATAAATCACATCAAGCTTATAAAATCAAACTAACATATAATAAATCAAATCACATATAAAAACCAAATCAGCTCTTATGTAATCAAATCAAGAAAAAATAAAAAATAAAATGAGAAGCCTGTACATGCCTTTCAGCCACCCTATATGTGTGCTTAGCCAACCTATATGCCACTGTTTCTTTCATTCTCTTCTTATAAATATACTTAACCAATCTATGATGAAACACATACACAAAAGAAAAAACAATAGGTCTATTTAGATAAAAGTTGAAGTAGTAAAATATACAGGGAAACAATCATTCATCTCTGGTAAAACAAGTGAATAAACATTCTTTTCTCTCCTTTATTGGTTAACATATATGTGTATATATTTGTGTATATGGATGAATTTTGATATATGCAGAATGTTATGTGATTGTTAGGAAAATATGTATAGGTTTGAATGTCTACAACAAGGTCGGTTCCACTACATTGTACTTCTTCTCCTTCTCTTCTCCATTTCTTTGATTTGGGTGAACAGTTAAGCTCATGGAATTTTAAAAATCTATACCTCAAAATCCTTCCAGTTTTAAAACATGATCCTAAAATGAAAAGTGTTTGTTTTTGAATGAAGACGACTGTAAAATTTATTCCATTCGATTTCATTAAGGAAAAGCCGAGTGTAACGACCTGGTATTTCAAACCGTTCAAATCGACAATCATCCACTCATGCCAGACTTGAATTGCTCAAAACAACAGATTGTTAATTTATATTTGGCAAACCTTAACATATACAGTAAATAAATTAATCACAGAGTCATAGACACGGAGTAATAATACTAAGCAACGGAATAGATAAATAGTAGTTCATGAAGTTACTATATAAACATTAGAGTTTAAAGTAAAATACAACAGATGTCTCAAATACATAGAAGTTACTAATACAATTGCCAATGACAAGTCTAAACAAAACAACTGGAATAAACTAAAATAACTAGAAGCTGAATAGATATCAGATAGATCTTCAAGCAAAATTCCAAGCTCCAAAAGGTGAGTCTCAAATGCGACGGCACTCGGTCTGACCCAAGCACAAAGAAAAACACAACACTCGAGTCAGGATTAACATTCTTATACCAGTAAATTCAACTCAATTCAAATGTCAAATGAAATACAATATAACTTAAAGGATGTTTGGGATTCACATCCTCTAAGGATCTGTTAAACTATCCACATACATAGTACAATACGCTACATAAATAATGTTTATAGTAAAGTAAATTATTAAGATAGCGTTATGGGTTACTCATATCCCCTTTAACACATTTTGTATAATGCCTGTAGTCTATACAATACTGTAAACTCCACCAAACCCGTGTACTATCCGGGAGCACTCCATAGGTACGACACAAACCAAACTCGTAGAAGGCGCGTTAGGGCATGTGACAAGGCACGCGAGGCAATGCTGGAAGGATTCTACCGTTTTGGGATCCAAACTGGTGGTAACGCATAGCAGCTACTACTCCCACCTCGAGACACACTCCTACAATCAAAGGTGTACATAATCAAATCAAAAAGTAATAGAATGGTATCGAAGAAGCATGCTCGATAGAAGGTGCGACCTCACTTGGCCTGGCATGGCTCCTATTTTAGTCACATCAAGCTGACTCTTGGGAGTCAGGGCTGCGTTAATACCTCATATAGACGTCGCCAAATAATTATATTTCATTCTGCAATCCCCACTATGTACATAATTGTTAAAGTGGTTTTCGGTATTGGCAAAGAGTGTGACGATATCCGATCCCGGTCTATTTAACAACTAAACTCTTATTTCACCGTGGTCATTTATATTTCAAACACTTTATACTTCATATCAAAATATCATATTCATTTCAAAATCATCTTGTTTGAATCATATTGTCTTTTGAAATCATATCACTTTCCAAATCGTATCATTTTCGAAATCTTATCATTTCCGAAATCATATTCACTTTAAATCATAACAGTTCCAATTTAAACAGTTTAAATATTGAAAATAGTTTATATATTGAAATAGCTATAAATTAAAAATAGTTTATATTTAAAAATAGTTATATATTAAAAGTAATATATATGTGTGTGTATATATATATAAATAGTTTATATATCAAAAATAGTTAATAATAGAATTATTTCTTCCAATTTCACAAGTCAATTCAAATTCTCATTAAACCATTTTAATTTATATCGATTTCAAAATCCAGTTTGAACTTCAAATTTAAGCTACCTCTAATTCAATAGGTTTCAAAGTTTAAATATTCAAACAATTTGCAATAACTCAATATGATAAATTTCATTTATATTTTAAAATTCAACTTTAATTTTCTTTCAACTTGAAAATATTCATTTTATCATTTTTAATCAAACTTGAGTTATCAAGTTGTAAATTTCGTATCTTTAAAATCTCAATATCAAGAAGTGCAAATCAATTCTTATTTAAATTCAATTCTTAACAAATTAAATTTACCAGTCAATTTCAATTCATCTTTCCAACCTTTTTTTATTAAAGTTATTACAAAATCTATTTTAAAATATTAATAAAACTTTTAAACAATAAAACATATTTTATGTATGTTAGTTTAAGTTAAATTCTATTATATTAAATTATACTATTAAATTAAATCTCATTTACTTAATATACTATAAAAAACTTATTTTTTATATTTAAAAATAGCAAAATTATAAATAAAATCTAAAATTTATATTTTTCAAACATAACTTATAAATTTAAAATTTCAAAATATATAATTTAAAATATAAATTTTACACATATATTAAAATAAAATCTTTATATTATATTTTAAAAATCAAAACTCATATATTTCCTTTTCTCAAAATTTGAAAAATCATTTAAAAATATACCAATGATGTCCGTATATAATTTTCTATCCTATGATCAAGTGATATGGATATTTATCATTTCAATCCGCAATAATTTAAATTTATGGGTATATATCATTTAAACCCGCAATCCCAAAATTTCAAAATCAGTGAAAATCGCTTGGGTTTATCATTTCAACCCATAACAATTTTCTCTTATCTACAATATCATTTGGGTATGTATCATTTCAACCCATAGGTTAAACTAACAGGGAACTTGTAGAGTGAGAACAAATATGATAATAATATAACGTATCAACAATAGACATATATCATTAGTAACAAATTTAATATAATATACAACATGTTATGGTGTCATATGTCAAAGGTAAACAATTGCAGATAAAGTAACAATTAAATAACTTAACAATTCAAATTTAACAACAAATTTCAATTGTCATTTCATGTGAATTAAATTTACTAATTTTAAGAATGCCAATCATGAGTGATTGCTCACCATTCGAGGCTAGAGAGATAACAAGAACAGGATGCGACAGTCCAAGCACAAATTCCAGAGCATGGCATGATTGATACGAATTCAACAAACAAAGCGAAGCATGACGGACATGAATTGGCGAAACATATATATACATATTTGTATGAAATATATATAACTATATAAATTTTATATTAAATCAATATTTAATTTAAAACACTTATTAAAGTCGAAATTTTTATGTATAACATATTTAAAAACCAATACTAAAAATCAAGCAGCTTCTCAGCTATGAAAACAAATCTATATATTATAAAGATCAAAATATTTATATATTATATTTTAAAACTATAACAACCCAGAATTTCTGTCATTTGAAATTCAGATATTTAGTTGATTTTAAATATCAACAAGTAAAATTTACAAGTCGAATAAATTATTTTTCGAATATTTAGATTTAATTGGATAATTAAATCGATAATTTAATATTTGAAATTGCGTAAATAATTGGAAATTGGGTCAAATATGATTGAAAATGATTTGTAAAATTTTATTTAATCATATTGAAGTTATAATGATGTTGTAGAACTTTTAAAATTGAATTTAAAGTTAATTTGTGAAAATTGAATATTTTAATATTTAATCGACTAGTGAAAATAGCCATTTTTCAAACAGTCTCAGATTTCGACGAAACTAGTTTCATCAGATCCATAATATTAAATTATTGTGTGGTTTCAAATTTCGTGTCAATCGGATTTACCGCTTGTCCGGGGCAAGTCAAAACACATAGAAATTAGTTTAAATCGATTTAATTTAAATTTGATCGTTTATTTCCATAACTCGCACAGATGATCGAATTGGCTTTCGAAACCTATTCCATTATATTCGGAACGCGGGGTAAACCTTAGAATCGCCAGCCGGCACGCTTCGTTTGGAGTTCGAAAAATTTCGGATGAATAGTAATTTGGAAATTTTCTATAAAATGACTTCACTATCTTCAATTTGCAAGAAAATAAAACCCTAGCTTGTAACAACCCGCATATTTATCAATTGTATATTTAAATATTTTATCGTTTGTCGGATTTTGGTCCGAAAAGCTACTTTTGCAAACAGTCGAATTAGGACTCGAGACCCCTCCCATTGAGTTCAAAATGCCGTTTGCAACCTTTTTGAGTATAAACTTCGATATGTTTGGAGCTAGCTAAAAATTTGACCTTTTTCACTTAGGGTTTGGGTTTGGGTTCAGCCCACTAGCCAACTTTATACCCAAATCTGAACCACTTCTCCCCATTCACTCTCACTTCCTCCTCTTTTCAGTTCTAAAGCAAAAATGGTGGAAGAGAATGGGAAATAGAAATCCAAAACCCTAGTTCATTTGCAAAATCCAAGATCTAGCTCCAAATTCTAAGAGAACCCATTGGTAAGCATCCTCTTCATCTTCTCCAACTCTTTCTCCATTCCATTTCAGAAATTCCTAAACCGAACATAGGAAATATTTTACTTGTAAGCTTAGATTGAAGCTTCTTGAGTTGTTATTGAAGAGGAATTGATCTTAGCTTGTTTTAAAAGCTTCTCCCTCATTGATTTGGGTTCAAAGGTGAGATTTTTATCTCACATCTAAGCCTATATTTATATTCGATTGTTAAGTATGAATTCCTAACACTTATTCGTGTGCAATTGCTTTTGGTTTGGATTGATTTGGTGAATATTCCAATTTTTGGTGTTTTGGGTTCAATTCTTTAAAAATCATAGCTTTGATGTTTTGATCATGTTTTGGTGATGAACCGAAGAGCTTCTATGGCCGGGTAGTCTATTGGCATAAACCCTTAGTGCCGTTGCTCGACAGTTTGCAAATTGAGAGAGTTTGCACCTCTTTTGACATAGTGTAGGAAGTGCAAGAATACAGGTTCGGCCGACCGAACCACTGGGCCGGTCGACCGACCTGCTACTAAAAGTGCATGGCACTTCTCTGTCTCAGGTCCGGTCGACCAACTACAAAGCTCAGTCGACCGACTTGCTTCCCGAGGATTTTTTTCAAAACAGGGTCCGGTCGACCGAGCTCTGTAGCCGGCCGACCGACCGACCTGTTGCTATTTTGCCTATTTCCCCTAATTTGCGTGGTTTCCAAATTTTATCGATTCGTGTTCTTTCCTTATTTGTTGTTATCATTTATTATTGGCTTTGATGATTTCCTTCCTTCGGGAATTTTAGGAATATCCATTATGATGGATTCGATATCGATTTCTTTGGATTTCATTCACGTCTTCGAATGTGAATTTTAGTGATTGATTGTTCCTACAATCCTGTTTGTGATTTGTCACTTCAAAACATAAAGGTTTTCAATACTAGTAGTAAATATCAAAATTTCTTTCATTAAAATGATTTCAACACTATTTTATTGCAAAGCTCATTTCATAAACCGTTTTCCAATCTATTAGTATATACAAACCTTTAACTCACTTGTATGAGAAAACTAATTAAACGACTTAGTAAAACGAGTGGTATGAAACGCTTGCGTTTACTTCGCCGGTTAATTCTTGGACTTATTCGATTGAATATCTTGTGACAATTTTCTAGTGGAGATCTACAATTTGTTCGTAAATATTTAAGTTAAGCTAGTGGTTATGGGACATGAAGCTAAGCTCATATATTTACTAGCTTACTGTAATTGACACTTCTTGACGATCGATGACGATCATTTTTGTGATTTAGACTAGCAATTGTGCGATGTCTCTTTGTCCACGTGGAGGACTGTACCTCATTTTTTTTATTGAGCTTCGGCTCACCAGGAGGAGCTTTAGCTCAAAGTCCGCAATGGGGGACTATACCCTGTCATGAGGAGCTTCGGCTCACCAGGAGGAGCTTCGGCTCAAAGTCCGCAATGGGGGACTATACCCTATCAGGAGGAATTGGTGGATCACCTGGAGGAGCTTCGACTCAAAGTCCGCGATGGGGGACTATACCCTGTCATGAGGAGCTCGGCTCACCAGGAGGAGCTTCGGCTCAAAGTCCGCAATGGGGGACTATACTCTGTCAGGAGGATCTCCGGCTCATTTTTATGGGATTGGCCATCCTTTTCTTGTGACTTCTAGATTTCTAATTATTGATTTCTGGAATTTATGTTTCACCAACTTTTACAATTGACATTGATATGTATGTCATTTTTGTGTGGCTTGGTGAATTAAATAAAGAATATGACATTCTTTTTATGGCATGAGATTTGTGAGATATTTGTATGATTTTCCTTTGTTGATTTTCTAATGTATACTTGTCGAGGTATGACATTTTTGGTTATCATATGTTTTTATTGCATCTCTTCTTATATCTCATTTTATCTGATAATTATAGCTAGACTGATCCGTTTATTATTTTCTTCTTAAATAATACTCGGGTCAGACTGAGATTTTACAGGTGCTTCTGCTTGACACCTTATCGGACCATCATATGATCTTTTGGCTAACTACTTTAGTTTGGTAGTTTTTGTTGTATACATTTGAGATATAGACTCCTTGATGTACACATATTCGTTTTTTTTGCACTTATATCTATTCTTTTGTGATATTGTGGATCTTGTTAGACCACTACTCTGATATACACTTTTATGTGTAATATTCATATCTATTTCCGCCTTTGTGATATGAATTGCCTGTGACTGATTTATGTTATGTCTATTTCTATATTTGTTTCCGAAGATCATATATAGCCACTGTGTCATAGCTTTGAGTTTGTATCGGTATGTCAGATTTCCTCCTTAAATGAAATATGCTTTACTATCTGACATATCGGTGCTCGCACAAAGAAGTTACATGGATGGTCGCTCCTCAACAGCCTTATTCTCCGTGCTAGTTGACAGCATTACTCCGCAGTGTTCTTGGCTAGCGTGGGTATAGTGGTGGGGCGTCATAGCTTGGTATCAGAGCCAATCTTCGGAACAATGTGGAATAATCTAGCAAGGATCATGTCCTAAGTCTTTCTTAGGAGTTGTGCCTTAGGATTTATTCGAGTCTTCGTACCGTCTAATCCTATCTTCTTTAATGATTCCTTGTTTTATCAATCAAGTTTGATTGAAATTCATTTTGTGAATAACTTTTTTTCTTCTTCTTTCTTTCTTTCTTAAAGAAGAGAAATGGTTAGACCTGGCCGTCCCAGCGCCGGTCAATCTAGTGCTACTCCCCAGATGGAGTATTTATGTCTGCCCAGCAGCTTCTTGATCTAGTGAAGAATGCTCAAGCTGCAGGACCCATGCCAGAGCCTACTCATCCTAGACCCGGTTTTGCACGCTTATGCGGAGACTACACCGATTTGGGTGGAAGGCCATTCAAGGGATCCGAGGGTGTTATAGAAATACAAGCTTGGCTCAAATCATGCGATCGCATCTTTAGTCGCATGAATCTTATTGATCTTCATCGAGTCCAAGTGGCTTCTAGCATGCTCCAAGAAAGAGTGTTAGATTGGTATGAGCTCTTAACTTCGAAGATTATCGAAGCGGATCTTACTTGGGAGCAATTCCGGGAACGATTCGAACTAAAATTTGTGCCGGAGGCTGAAAAAGTAACTTTGGCCCTACATTTCATTGACCTTGTTCAAGGTGAATCTTCTGTGATGGACAACGTCGCATCTTTCAAATCTCTTTCTAAATACGGGGTTGAATACATTAATACCCCATTGAAGAAAAACCAGAGGTTCGTTTATGGCTTAAATAAGAATTTTAAGAAGCCATTACTCCTGAAACTAGATGTTTCATTTGATCAGCTTATTGATATCGCTCTTCGTCTTGAAGAGGCCGATAAGGAAAGTGATGTCGAGGTTTGGAGTGCCAAACCGAGCTCCAACAACAACAAGAAGAGGCATCCCTTTATTAGGTTCGAAAGTCCTAATCCTAACAAGAGGGTGAAGCAAGTGACTTCTATAGCAAAGACTCCCATCCCTAATCATGGAGAATGCTACAATTGTGGCTCTAGGGACCACTATATAAATAGGTTTCCAAGGTCTATTTCTTACCGCTATTGCAAAAGTGTGGATCATTATATATCTTCATGTCCTAAGCGTCAAAGCAAGGGAGAAGGGAAGCTGCAAGCCCCTAGCAACTCTTCTCTTGGTCAAGGTATTTCCTAATCAATCCTTGATTTCATTTGTTTTGTGATTATCCTTTTCGAGTTCTTGTTGATATGATTCTATCTCATTATTTTGTAGCAAAAGAACTTGTTGATTTCTTTTCTTTAAAATATTTTGGGCTTGATGTCTTCATTGGGAATTGTGAATCCGGATGGTGGATCCGCAACACTCAATTTTCTTTTTATTGATGTCGAAATTATTTTATGTGATTTTTCTTTCCGAGCCGATTTTTACTTAGGCTTCGGGATTGATTTTTGGAAAGGATTGGCTTAATTATTATGAAGCCATATCCTTTGTCCCGTGTGGACTATTCATCTATGACATTTTCAATCTGTTAAGCAGATTTCTATTTTTCCTTTGTGATTTTGATTCCAACTTGATGGCATCATTTTATTCTTTAAGTCACATGATGGGGAAAGTGTTATTTCTCACATTCATGTAGTTTGAGAATTTTCTGGTATTTTTTGAGCTTGTCTTAGGATTATCACCTAAGAAATCTTTTGTGTGGTGTTAAGGTCTTTCTAGTTCAACCTTGCCACCGATTTTCATTTGGCTACGAGTTGCGGGAGTTAGCATTCCACTTACCGCATTCCACACTCGTTATGATTCTTATGAATGACTTATTATGTCATTCGATTCGTCTATCTTATTTCATCCATTTTATTAATCGAGTATTCTATGAATATTTCGGTGAGACCATTCTTGAATTTATTGATTTTGGATGAAAACAGAAATTTAAATTTTTGTAAATCTTTTTCATAAGATTTATTTATAAGTACAATTGGATTTTGATCTTAAACGAGCAAAGAATATTCTCAAAAAATTTTAAGAGATATTTTCATCATATAGAAGATGATTTTGTGATTGTATTGCCCGTTGAGTGTTTTAAGAATTCTGGTCGATGCACTTGATCAACGTTATCGATAGAAATTTCCTCAACGCTTTGATGAGACAGTCAGACACAATAAATTGACTTGTAAAAATGTAAAATTTTCTAGAAAGATTATTACATAAAGATAAAAGTAATTTTGAAAGTTTTAACTTTTCATGAAAGAAGATTATTTAAAAGAAATTATTTCTTTTCGATACTCTTATTCTTGTGATTCCCGAAGGGAACCAAGACTTTATCATTTGTACCAATGCTTATCGTATTGGTTTGGATGCCGTTCTCTTGTAAAAGATAACGAGCTATCACTTGTGCTTCTAAATCATTAAAAGCCGATTGAGACTAGGTATGCCACTCATGATCTAGTGCTTGCGGCTATTGTTTTCGCTTTTAGAGTTTGGCATCATCATTTTTGGGGGAGAAATTTGTTCTCCACCTCGATCATAAATCTTTGGAATATTTATTTTCTCATAAGGAACTTCATGTCAACTCGAGTTCCTGGCATCTTATGATCTTGATATTCTGGAAATCGTGTTTCCAATGCGCTTTGTCGTAGGCAACAAGCTGTTGATTCTTTGATGTTGTCTGAATGGAATTATCTTTTTATCAAGTTCATCGGACGTTTTGATATACTTCGTTTTATTGAGCTTTATCTCATTTCTTTTATGAACTAGCGTCCGATGTTCTTTTATGGTGTTTGGTTCATCGGATGTACTGTTATTATACTACATCGATGTTCTGTCTTATCCGGATCAATGGAAGTACCATTATTATACTACATCGTTGTTCCGGTTTATCGGTTCATTGGACGTACCATTTTTGTACTACGTCGGTGTTCCAAATTATTCGAGTTTCTAGTTTCTCGGGCGTACCGTTTTTGTACTACGTCATTGCACCGGCTCAATTTTCTATTATTCATGACGTTTTTTCACGTCTTTCTACTTCGGAAATGCCTTTGGGATTCCGATTTTTATTCTTGAAGCCGGTATTATTAAAGGAAGTGAAGTTTTACCAGATTTGACTTAGGAGTTATATTCTATTCGCATCATTGCTTCGGAGGTTGAGTGTCTTCGAAATAAAGATGTTCTTTTTGTGAGAGTTCAATGGTTCTCAAATCCTAAGGATTGCTCTTGGGAATCTAGAGAATTCACCGTGCGAACCCGTTCATGCTTACTCTTTCATGCTCCTTATGGTGAACTTCCTATTTCAAATTTTCTTTTGTGTTGATATGCTTCTATGGTTGTTACTTCTTATTTTCTTCTTAAGTATTGCGAGGACGCAATTTCTTTAAGAAGGGGAGTCTGTAACAACCCGCATATTTATCAATTGTATATTTAAATAATTTATTTAAATATTTTATCGTTCGTCGGATTTTGGTCCGAAAAGCTACTTTTTGCAAACAGTCGAATTAGGACTCGAGACCTCTCCCATTGAGTTCAAAATGACGTTTGCAACCTTTTTGAGTATAAACTTCGATATGTTTGGAGCTAGCTAAAAATTTGACCTTTTTCACTTAGGGTTTGGGTTTGGGTTCAGCCCACTAGCCAACTTAATACCCAAATCTGAACCACTTCTCCCCATTCACTCTCACTTCCTCCTCTTTTCAGTTCTAAAGCAAAAATGGTGGAAGAGAATGGGAAATAGAAATCCAAAACCCTAGTTCATTTGCAAAATCCAAGATCTAGCTCCAAATTCTAAGAGAACCCATTGGTAAGCATCCTCTTCATCTTCTCCAACTCTTTCTCCTTTCCATTTCAGAAATTCCTAAACCTAACATAGGAAATATTTTACTTGTAAGCTTAGATTGAAGCTTCTTGAGTTGTTATTGAAGAGGAATTGATCTTAGCTTGTTTTAAAAGCTTCTCCCTCATTGATTTGGGTTCAAAGGTGAGATTTTTATCTCACATCTAAGCCTATATTTATCTTCGATTGTTATGTATGAATTCCTAACACTTATTCGTGTGCAATTGCTTTTGGTTTGGATTGATTTGGTGAATATTCCAATTTTTGGTGTTTTGGGTTCAATTCTTTAAAAATCATAGCTTTGATGTTTTGATCATGTTTTGGTGATGAACCGAAAAGCTTCTATGGTCGGGTAGTCGATTGGCGTAAACGCTTAGTGTTAGGAACTGAATTGATGATGTTTTGATGACAACAACCTTATATAGTTATTATACTTTATTTTATAAAATATATACTAACATTTTCAAATAGATATGTATATATATATATGTATGTATGTATGTATGTATATAGGAAGTATATGCAGGTATTATCGAAGACTGATCAGTATAAAGACTCAAGCATCAAGATGAAGATTAGAGATTCAAGATTCAAGACTCTAGAGAATCAATATTTCAAGATCTCAAGATAAGTGTCTAGTATTTTGTTAAAACTTCATAATAGCACTCTCATCTTTCTTCCAATTTTCTTTTGGGATGGAACCCAATTTCTATCGAAACCAGTGGCTTACAAACCCAAGACAAGTAGCTTGCAAACCTACGACAAGTGGCTTACAAACCCATGAAAATCAAAATCATTTAAACTACTTTGTACAAGTTCTCGAGTCCTATGGAGGAGCTCTGTAGGAAGGTTCTTGCAATTTCAGTTTGAATAGATTTTTCAAAATGTTTTTAAATCTGTTTTCAAAATGTTTTAGCTTTCAAAATCATGTTTTCAAAAATATTTTCAAACTTTGTTTTTGCCTTAAAATATTCCTCTATTCTGATTTTAAAAACTTCTAATTTTAAAACATCAAAACTTATTCTGATTTTAAATATTACTTATATAATTGACGGTCTATATCAATTATATATATATATTTAAAATAATGTTTTATATTCATTCTCTATCTCAAAATATTGTTTAAACACTTTACTTTGCTCCATAAAAATTTCAACTTGTTTTAAATTCAAATGCTTTTACAAAACAACATCTCTACAATTTTAAACTAAGGAATGTCGACATAAGGGGATACCCCGTGTCGACATGGTGACAGTTGGATTCAAAATTCAATTTTCAAAAGAAGTGTCTATTCGTTCGAAAACCTTTCGCCAATGGTTATGACTGTTGTGCATCTATATAAAGGCTTCCAAAACGAATTTTCTTTAATAACTACTTTCTTATTTTCTTCACTCTTTCTTCTCCACCATTCCATATCCATAAAACTTCATATTTTCAAGGTCGTGCCATCATTTTGCCAAATTCTCAATAGGAAATCATTTAGATACTTTCTCTATTTGATTCTCCATCATTCTACTAAAGATCAAAGTGCTATTCAGAGTTATAGGATTAATTTGTATTCAAAAAGTCCATAGAGTCTATCCATTCAAAAGGATTGTTATCAGAAAGTATTAGGGTGATCTTGTGTCCCGTAAATCAAGAGAGTTTACCCCAGACTCGGAGATAGGAGGGTTCCTCAAGGCCTTAGAAATTGAGGGTTGTAATTTGGATATTGGCTTATAAAAATCTGTACAAGGATATTGCCTTGGTGCAGGACTGGATGTAGGAGTATTCCGAACCAGTATTGTTTACGCAAAAAATGGGCAAACACTTCCAAGTCGTGTGATTTAGTTGATTTTATGTGATTCTTAATGATTAAGATGAGTTATGTAAATATGAAAAAAGCAGGGGCTGAAATGTAAAAGACACGCAGATTTATAGTGGTTCGGCCAGAACGTGCCTACGTCCACTTTATATGTTATTATCTTCTTTGTTTCAGATTACAAGTACAATGCTTTGTGTACAAGTATATGAAAGTAGTTTGAAAGTTCCTTCCGTGCTTGAGCTCTCAAACTTGTCTGCCATTGTTGTACCCCTACCCCTCTATTTATAGAGTGAGGTAGGGGGCAGGGGTCTTGTATATAGCTGCTGGTGGGCCCGGGCTGAAGCAATCTGGCCTGGTGGCGTTCTGGTTCGGCGAAGCTTGGTGCGGCAGTGGTGAGTGGACCGGTTGCAGGCATAGCTTGGTTCGGCAGTGGTGGTTCGGTGGTAGGAGTGTGGATATGGATCGGCAGTGGCCTCGTTCGGTAGTAGATGAAGATGTTTGGTTCGGTAGGTGTGGGATGGTCCGGCTAGGACATGGAGAATGTCTGGTTCGGAGGAGGCCGAGGTTGGAGTTTGGACCGGATGAGGTATGCCGAATGCGTTTGGACCGGATGAGGTATGCCGAATGAGTTTGAACCGGATGAGGTAAATGAGATTTCGCCCTTCATTGCCGAATGAAACTTTAAGCCCTTGAATTGCCGAACGGACTTAGGAACCGGATAGAATGGAGGTTGCGAACCCGGGTGAAACTGACGCTTCTTGGTCTCGAAATCTTCTGGGTGAGAATTCGCCCAACATTTGCCCCCCAAAGTGGGGCATGTGCTTGCATGTGTCGCGCTTTATTTCCCTGTGGTAGGAAGGCTTGTTTTGTAATGCCGTGGACTGGATGTTCATATCCTGTTGGTGTTCTCATGCCTTGCGGTAGGAAGGCGTGTTTTGTAATGCAATGAGCTGGATGTTCATATCCTGTTGATTTCCTGCAAAGGAATTTACAGTTTTAATGTGATTTCAAATGACGACCGTTCGGGATCGAAATATTTGAGATGAAGTGAATTATGCCGTTCGGGGCGAGATGTGACCGTTCGAGGTCGAGTGCCGTTCGAGGCGAGTAACTGTGCCCCGATGGGGCTTAGCATTATCGATGCCAGATCCACGTTCGAGTGGGTTCCTGGATCGTTTGTCAGGGTGGTTTATCGCCATCTCAGAGCATGTCTAAGGATCGTTCGCGACCCCGTACATGTGTAAGTAGCTTAGCCATTTCAGAATTATCAGAACCAAATATCCATTCAACCGATGAGTTTTAAAAGGATGTCAAAGTGTAAATTCTCACGACGATAGGGTCAATAGCCATTCAGAGCATGCCTGTGGACCATTCGTGGTCGCGTACATGTGTAAATGATTAACCCATGTTAGTGGGAGATTTACTACTTATTCATCGTTATCATAATCTCTATTTTATCAGTAGATCCTAGAGTCCGGTACTTATCTGAGTGAGGCGCTTTGCATGCCCCCTGCTTCTGGTCTTCGCTGGTTTGGATAGCTTCATTCGGTTTTCGTTTGGTCCGGTATGCCAAACCGGTTGGACCGGTGCTTCTGCGCTCGTCTATATATAGGGGCTACACCCCCTTAGATATTCTTTACCGAATCAACGAGAGCCGAATCCAATCTCATACCGAATCAATTCCTACCCGAACCAATCTCGTGCCGAACCAGGTATATATCCCTTTGCCGAATGAACTTGATAACCAAATGCGTCTGATGCCGAATAAACACGAAAGTCTTTTACTGCCGAATGCTTCTTTGCATTGTATTACCGAATGGGCAAGTATACCGGACGAACTTCCAAGGTCGAATGAAACTACCGAATGGTGTATATGCCGAATGAGACTTCATACTTGAATCTCGTGTGGAATACCAGACCTATATACACCTGCTCGCTTTATATACTTGCTTGTTTATATTCTCATACTTCTTGTTCTAATATCATGTTTTTCTTGTGGCGCAGATAATGTCTCGCAAAGCAGAAACTCGATCAGATAGTAAGAAGTCCAAGGATAGAGGAGAATCTTCTTCCGTGCCCCCAGCCCAACCAAAACCGGCGCGACATGGACCTGCCCCGCGATCGCTAGTGGATAGGTATGGTCCCCAAGAGCTTCTGAACTCTCCTCCCGATTGCTTTCCGAGCTCCCTCAAAGAGGAGCAGCTTGATGTCATTTCTCGTTCCTTCGGGATTGACAGGGCTCTTATGCTGTTGCCGTGGGAGGGGATCATGCCATATGATCCTCCTGAAGGATATTTCGCTTACAGCCGATACCATTGTATGTGCGGGGCTATTCCTCCAATCAATGCCTGGATAGTCAGCTTCCTCACATATCTGAAAGTGGCTCCACTCCAGCTTTAGCCTAACTCCTACGCCATCCTGGTGAGTCTTTTCGTCATCTTTCAGAGGAAATATGGGCGTCCCCCTTCCAACCGGGAGATCCGGTATCTGTACAACTTGAGAGGCTACAAGAAGGGGTCTCCATATATCAGTTTGGAAGCGGCCGTGCCCTTCAAGCCTGTTCTGGATTTGTACTCGAAGTTCAGTATGTTCAAGAAGGAATGGTTCTTCATTAGGGATGACTCTGTTTCTTTCCGCCTTTTCACTTCCGGCTGTAAGTTGAACTTTATTTATATTTTCCTAGACCCGATCACAATGCTTCTTCTTATATGCTTTTATTTCTTGCTAGCGACAGGTGGTTTCGCGGTCGTGGAGAATGATTCCTTGGCTCGGATGGCTGCCGAAATAAAGGCCATTCCGGCGCGGGACAGGTCGGCTTCTTTCCTGATCAGGAATGCTACTATCCTGGAGTACAACTTGATCCTGCCGCACCAGTCCGTGGTTAAGCAGAGGGACACGGCCGAGGAGAAGGCTGCCAAAGCTACG
This sequence comes from Allium cepa, assembly GCA_030765085.1. NCBI lineage: Eukaryota > Viridiplantae > Streptophyta > Magnoliopsida > Asparagales > Amaryllidaceae > Allium > Allium cepa. The sequence goes on along the minus strand of CM060944.1, from coordinate 495,026,998 downwards.
GAGGGGGTCACGGTGAAGAGTGGCAAGAGAAAACCCTTCGCACAGCATCCCGTCGCGGGGGGCAAGAAGCTTAAAGAATCGGAGGGTCCCTCTCCTAGTACTTGCCCGATCATTCCGGAGGAGGAAGGTGTGGAAGAGGGCGAAGGAGGTGATATGGAAGGAGAGTCGGAAGGTGGAGGAGATGGAGATGGTCAGGGTGGTAGTGGTGCTGGTGCCTTAACTTCTGGGCAAGATTCTGAGCTGGATGAGGCCCACCGCCAGGCCTTCGGGGAATCGGAAGGGGAATCGGGAGCGGAGAAGGCGAAGGAGACTGACAAGGTCGGGGCTGGTGCTGATCTATCCCCCAGGGGTTCCTCAGCCAGGGTGGCTTCGGCGGTGCAAGGTGAACTTTTGTCCTCTGTCGATTCCATTTTCGATAAGGACTTAGAAATATTTTATGGTTCACTCCCGTCCTGGAATGAGATTCAGGACTTATTGCAGTACCCCACTTCTCCACAGGGTTTGTATAGTAGACGTGCCTTCACACTTTTCTTTTCTTTTTATTTAACATGTTTCCTGAATTGTGGACCATTGTATGTTCGTAACACTTGTTCTTTATTCCAGGGGCAGGCCAGGTGGTTAAAACGTCAGACGTTCGACACCGCCTCGAACAATTCAAGTCGATGAGAGCTTCTGCGAAGCCTCCCACTGGTCGCACTGGAGACGTGGTCAAATACCGTCCTCTTCTTGGGGTCATCGAAGAGAGCATTCAGAAAAAGAAGAGGATTCGTTCTTTATTTGAGCCTTCCCCTGGTCCGCAGCTTCCTGTTCAGCCTCCTCGTGATGCCACGGAGGAGAGCACGTAGTTTATCCCCCCTCCACCTCCTTCCAAGAATCCCACAGTTATCCGTATTAGGCGTCCTGATGTGCCTCGTGACCCCTTTGCTGGTCATCCTGATTTAGACCCAAGTTCTCGGGATATTTCATTTGATGAGGCCACGGGTGAGCACCTCCTTCCCCGCAACCCCATGGTACGAGTGTTAGACGAGGCTAAGTCCCTAGACCTTGATCTGCTTACCACTCGGGTAGTTACCATGGGAGACGAGGCCAAGGCTAATATTGATCGGGTGGCTGAGGAGACCAAGAAGTTAATGAAGTATCATGCTCAATTGGTCAAGGCCGCGGAGGAGATTGGAAGTGCTAATATTCGGTTGCGGCTGAAGGTTGCTGATCAGGCCGAACAGCTTGCCGGTCAAGCCGTTCAGATTTCTCGGCACGAGGAAGCCTCCAGGCGTCTAAAAGAGACCATGGAAAAGGCAAGTAGGGCGGAATTACGGAAGATGGAGGCCGCCTGTAAGGAGCGGATCGACATGGCCATTGCGACAGTGGATGAGGTTCGGAATGCGGATCTCGAGCAGGTAGAGGAGTTGTCTGGGAGGCTTGAGGCCGCAGAGATGGCTCAAGTCAAGTTAAAGGAGGAGATGGAGGAGATGAGGAGGTCTCTCCAGGCTGACTGCTCGAGATACCGATCAGAGAGGGATGCCGCTGTCGCCAAGTTGCAGGCTTCCGAGGCCAGGGTGAGGGAATTCGAGGAGAATGAGGGGATGATGGACGAGATGCTGCAGGACATGTACTTCCGCACTTGGAAGGAGGGCAGCTTGTCTTCGATGGATAACTATCCCCGGGTCATGGCCAAGATATATCTCCGGGCTTTAGATGAGGCCAGGGTCGATGCGGGTAAGGAAGGTGGAGTGGCTTTTAGTCTGGATGTGGTCACTGCTCAGTTCTCGAAAGAGGAGCAAGTGGCGGTGAAGGAGGGGATGCGGTTGCTCGCTGCGGAGGAAGCGGGTGTGCAACTGGAGGATGAGGATCAAGCGGCGGACGCTGGTGAGTTATTCTTCTCTTTTCCTTTTCTTTCTGGGTTTCCATGACTTGATTGTTTATCGTTTGTTTAATGGATTCCTCTTCTGAATTGGACAGGTGGAACTTCCGATCAACATGCTGGGGGTTCCGGCCCTGCGGCCAAATAGGCTTGGGAAGTCGGTGATGGAGTGTGGACGCAGCTGGTTACTCGTCCGGATTCGGCCGCTTTTTATTTCTTTTTTACTGTTGTTTACGTTAGTCCAAAACATTGATGTGACTGTAATAATATTATTTGCAGAGAATAACTTGGTGTGATTTCATAATATAAGCTGATTTTGTTATGTTTAAACGTTGTTGTCATTTTGATGTGCTGCGTGAGAAGTATAACCATGTATATGCCTGTGATTTTAGTTGTGTTTGATGTTAAGCCTTTGCTTGAAATATAATTTCATGTTTTGCAATGTTGGTGTGACATATGAATAAGCTATAGTTATGCATCTATGTACAAGAGAAGAGAGTACCGCCCTTCATGTTTTATTTGCAGGCGGTAGTTTTGAGCATCTTGTGTAACTGATCATGAATATATCTGAGTACCTTGCCACCCAGTACGCGGGCTTAGATTCTCATGAGTGAACGCTCCCTATTCGGTTTCCTGTACTTTAGAGTTTGTTATACAGGATAGGAGAAAAGTATTTAAATGAAATGGAAATATAGAAAAAGTAAAACTTCCAGTCACGGAAGGCCGTCGATGTGCTTAAGTTCGTGGCAAACGGGTTTTGTAGTCACTTTCCCTAGCTGTGGGTCTTGGAGACATTTGTCACCCATCTTACGCCTCCGCGGGGAGTTTTCTTTTTTACCACAGCCGCACTTAAGACACATCGGAGCCAAGATCGTGCACGGTAACTACCCGAACCATTATGGTCCGTAATCGTGGGTATTATTCGATTTACCGTGGCCGGCTAGCGTGGGTGCCGTTGGCCGTGAACTACCCCTGGCTGGCCACACCTTATGTTGGGGCTTAAAGTAGGTTCACAATTGCCGGCGAGCCGAACGCCGTAATGAGCTGCCATCGGCTATAGTCGGCCTTTATGATGACTTATAATCGGCTCATTACAGTTGGCTTTGAGGGCAGGCGCGAGCAATGAGTTAACCCGCAGCAGAGGGATGCTGGAGCAAAAGAGTCTCATTGGCGAGTGCATAGAATCGTAGCGTACCTGTTAGGCCTTGTCCAGATGAGGCCGTGGTGCGTCTTGAGTGGAGATGTCATAAGATTTTGTTCAACAGAAAAGGATAAAGCTTAACAAGCAGCCAAGATATAAAGGAACAAGTTAAAAAGAGACAAGATTTTTAAAGTGGTTCGGCATGAAAACGCCTACGTCCACTGATTCTCTTTGTTAATTCACTTCATATGGGCAGTACTAGTTAAGAAAAGTATCGACGGAGATGTCGGATGTTCCATGCCCTCTGGAACACCTCTCCGTCCACTATTGACAAAATATAAGCTCTGTTGTGGAGGTCTTTATGAATTACATATGGTCCGTCCCAGATGGGGTCCAGTGCCCCGGGGCACGGAAAGATTCGCCTGAGGACAAGATCTCCTTCTTGTAAGATGCGATGTTTGACTTTGGAGTTGTATAGTGCTGCCACCTTTTGTTTGTGAGCTGCTGCTTTGAGGGCTGCATCGTTTCTCCTTTCCTCAATCAGATCCAAAGACATGAGGAGGAGTTCTTCGTTTTCTTCTGGATTGTAGTGGATCCTACGATGGGAAGGAACAATAGTCTCAACAGGCAGCATTGCCTCCGATCCGTATGCCAAAGAGAAAGGAGTATGTCCCGTTGATGTTCTGAAAGATGTGCGGTAGGCCCAAAGTGCCGTAGGAAGTTCGTCCACCCAAGCGCCTTTTGACTTTTCAAGTTTCTTCTTGATTAGGGTTTTGAGAATTTTGTTGACAGCTTCGACTTGTCCGTTTGCCTGAGGATAAGCTACTGATGAGAAGCTTTTATGAATTCCATGCTCTTGGCACCAGTCGGCGAATTCTTCGCTGTCAAATTGGAGTCCGTTGTCTGATATGATCTTGAGTGGTACTCCGTACCTGCACAGAATATTTTTGATCAAGAAGTTGATAACTTTTGCTGAAGATATTTTATTTAGGGGTTCCGCTTCCACCCATTTGGTGAAATAATCGACTGCCACTATAGCATATTTGGCCCCGCCCCTGCCCGTTGGCAGTTCGCCAATTAAATCAATTCCCCATACAGCAAAGGGCCAAGGGCTGGTCATTTGAGTAATCTCATTTGTGGGTAGTCGAGGAATCTTGGCAAATTTCTGACATCTGTCGCATCTCTTGACGAAGTCTAAGGCGTCTTTGTTTAGTGTGGGCCAGTAATATCCATATCGGAGTATCTTCTTCGCCAGAGTCTGCCCTCCAGTGTGATCTCCGCAACTACCTTGATGGATGTTGAATAAGATTTCCTTGGCTTCCCTTCCAGCGACGCATCTGAATAAGGGGCTAGAGAAGCCACGCCGATAGAGGATGCCTTCTTGTATTGTGTAGTGGGGAGCTTTCCTCAAAATTCTCCTGACTTCATCACGTTTGTCTGGTAGTGTGCCGTCCTGCAAATATTTCCGGATAGGAGTCATCCAAGTTGCTTCTTCAATTGCAGTTATCAGATTCACTTGTTCAAAACTTGGGGCTAGCTGCCTTGAGATGGCTAGTGCTCCGAAAATGGTGCTATTCATCATACTAGCTTGCTTTGCTAGTTCATCAGCCTCTTGGTTATCTTCTCGAGGAATGTGTTTGATTAGATAATGGTCCAATTGGTCGAGCAGCAGTTTGGTTTTCTTTAGATATGCTGTGAGTCGTTCTCCTCGTGTCTGGAATTCTCCTAGTACTTGGTTTACGATAAGTTGAGAATCACTATGAAGACATAAAGAATTGACTCCAATTTCCAAGGCAAGCTCCAATCCCGCTATTACTGCCTCATACTCCGCATCGTTGTTAGTGGTCGCGAATTCTAACCTTAATGCATAGTACATCTTTCTTCTCCTGGGGGTGATTATCACAATACCTGCCCCCGAGCCTTGTTCGTTCGATGCTCCATCTACAAAGAGGTTCCACTTGATGTTTTTTGCTATTTCAAACTGATCCTTGCCTTCGTTGGTAGTGAATTCGGCAATGAAATCGGCCAGGGCTTGCCCCTTGATAGCAGTGCGAGGACGGTAGGTGACGTCATACTGACTTAGTTCAATGCACCATTTGAGGAGTCGTCCAGAAGTGTCGGGACGATGGAGCACCTGTCTTAGTGGCTGATCAGTTAGAACTCTGATGGAGTGAGATTGGAAGTAGTGTCGTAGTTTTCGTGACGCGATTAATAAACAATATGCCAATTTCTCAAGTTTAGGATATCTGGCTTCTGCCCCTGTAAATCTCTTACTTATAAAGTACACCGGGCGTTGTGTGCGGTCTTCTTCTCTTACCAGGGCAGCGCTTAGAGCATGAGATGATACAGCGAGGTATAGGTATAGCTCTTCGCCTTCGTTTGGAGTTGAGAGTACTGGTGGTTTCTGAAGGTGTTCGATCAGGTTAAGGAAGGCTTTTAAGCATTCATCGGTCCACTCGAACTTTCCTTTGTCTTTCTTGAGAGCTTCGAAGAAAGGGACGCACTTGTCAGTTCCTTTGGAAATGAATCTGCTTAGGGCGGCTACCTTTCCGTTTAAGCTCTGCATTTCTTTTCGGGTGGAAGGTATCCTTATTTCTTTTAGAGCCCGGATTTGTTCAGGGTTTGCTTCGATTCCTCTGGAATGGACAATGAACCCTAAGAATTTTCCCGATGACACTCCGAAGGAGCACTTTAGAGGGTTCAGCTTCATTCCATATCGGCGAAGTACCTGAAACATCTCGCTCAGGTGGCTTACATGATCGTCGGCTTTCCTGGACTTTACCAACATGTCATCCACATATACTTCCATAGTTCGTCCTATTAATTCCGCGAACATCTTGTTGACGAGGCGCTGATAGGTGGCTCCGGCATTCTTGAGTCCAAAAGGCATGACTTTGTAACAATATAATCCCCGGTCAGTGATGAAGCTAGTGTGGTCTTGATCGGGAGCGTGCATGGGAATCTGGTTGTATCCGGAGTATGCGTCCATAAAAGATAAAAGTTCGTGCCCGGCAGTGCTGTCCACAAGTTGATCGATTCGGGGGAGCGGGAAGCAGTCTTTCGGGCAAGCGTCATTTAAGTTGGAGAAATCAATGCATGTTCGCCACTTCCCATTAGCTTTCTTTACTAGTACCGGGTTAGCTATCCACTCGGGGTAGATGGCTTCTCGTATGAAGTCATTAGCAAGTAGGTTCTTTACTTCCTCGTCGAGGGCTGCTGATCGTTCTGCTCCCATGCTTCTCTTTTTCTGCTTTATCGGTGCCCTGGTGGGATCGATGTTCAGCATGTGGCATGCTATGTCTGGGGAGATTCCTGTCATATCGGCATGCGTCCACGCAAATACATCTATGTTGTGGCGGAGAAAGTTGATGAGTTGATCCTTCAATTCTGTTTTTAGCTGAGATCCTATTTTTAATAGTCTGTTTGAATCATGTTTGTCTACAGATACGAATTCCATGGCCTCTGCAGGCTCAGCGGTAGCTTCCTCCTCCTTATCCCTGGGGTCTAGTTCATTGAAAGGATCGCTGGTGTATCGAAGAGGAGGGGCTTTCTTTAGTTGCTATGCTTCCAAGCTTTTCATGCAGAGAGTAGTCTCTGCATCTTTCCCTTTATTCTTTCTATGGTTATTGCGAAGTTCAGTTACATAGCAATCTCGAGCGGCGTCTTGATCTCCTTCAACTTCTCCTATTCCGTCATCTGTTGGGAATTTCATCTTTAGGCACCATGGGGCTAGGACAATTTGGAAGTCAGACAAGGCTGGTCTTCCCAAGAAGGCGTTGTAGGCCGAGTGGTTTTCTATTAGTACGAACGTTTGTTTTCGCACAACGGAGCGGGGATGACTCCCTATTTCGACGAAGAGGTCAAGTTGCCCGAGGGGCATTTTCGCATCTCCAGTGAAACCGTGCAGGGGTTTGTTGCAGGGAGACACATCCTTCATTGACAGTTTCATTTTGTCGAAAGCATGCTTGAACAGGATATTTACGGAGCTTCCTATGTCTATTAGAATTCGGAAAACTTTAGCTGGACCGAACCAGGCAGAGATGACCATGGGATCCATATGCGGATACTGTCTTCCTTCTAAATCACGCTTACTGAATACGATGTCCTCACTCTCTTTCCGTTTCGGGTGGCGTTCTTCCATAATGGAGTTAACATAGCCTTCAGCATTTCTAAGTGACTTGCCGTATCTTTCCATCTCTGCCCAGCTTCTGTCGGCGATGTGTGGTCCTCCCGAGATGGTATGGACCACTATCTTCTCTTGACTAGAGCCACTGGTGTTGCGATTCCCTTCGCCTACTTCTGGAAGGGGTCGCTTTGAGTTTTCATTAGCAGGGGTTGGAGTCCTGTTCTGACCTTTCACATAGCGTTCCAGCCTTCTTCTTCTGATGTGTTCTTCGATCAAGTCCCGGAGATGGTGGCATTCATTGGTGTCATGTCCGTGGGATTCGTGGAAGCGGCAGAACTTTCCAGACTTGAGTGCGTTATCAGATTCTTTCTTGTGCGGGGGGCGCTTGTATCCGAGTTCGCCCTGAGTGGCTAGAAAGATGTTTTCGATTGTTTCATTCAAAGGAGTGTAGGAGTCAAATCTTGGTCCTGGCCGATATTGGCGTTTTTCAACCTTCTTGCCCTCAGCATTGTCTCTAGATTCATTTCTTCGAATGTCCTTGGTTGCAGTGGGAACCTTGTCTGAAGTTGTCTTACCTTGTTGCCCTGACTGCCTCTCAGTGCCGGCGTCTTCGAGTCTCATATACTTTCCAGCTTCATGGAAGAAATCAGGTAAAGTAGCTGGTTTTTCCTTAGTTAATCTTCTAGCGAACTTGGTATCCGGGTGTACACCACTACAGAGGGCCATTAGGGTGAGCTTTTCATCGGCATCTTGGACTGCGGCCGCTGCGGCATTGAACCGGGTTAGATATTGTTGTAGTGTCTCTCCGGATTTCTGTTTGACATTGGATAGAGAATAAGCATCCTTGGGTTGTTCTACGTAGATGCGGAACTGGCTAATGAACCTTTCTTTCAACATCTCCCATGAGCTGATAGACCCTTGGGGTAGATGGCAGAACCAGGAGGTAGCTAGATCTGCTAGGAATAGCGGAAAGCATTTACACAGCACCCCTTCTGTTGCTCCGCTCATGAGCATATGCTTGGTGTATCTTTGTAAGTGTACGATGGGGTCGGAAGTCTCCTTGTAAGGTTCCATGGTTGGCATTTTCCATTCCCGGGGGGTGATGGCAGTTTCGATATTGCGGGTGAAGGGGCTGGTGACCCTAGCGCCTATTCCTCGGTCCCTTTGCTCCCGTTGGACGCATTCTCTGAATAATCGTGCCATTCTTTCATCAGAATTTGGAGCGGATAAAAATGAACTTAGTTCTTCCCTGCGAGATCGATCTCGTCCAGATGACCTGTAGGGATGATATAGTCTATCACTTCTGACGTTATCCAGTGGTTGCCTCTGGCTGCTCGGATGCATGCTAGGACCAGCTACAGTTGCCCCCTGCCTTGATCTTCCCCTGTGGGGTTCTATTTCGGGCATTTCCATGGGGTCAACTTCGGGCTGGGTTCTAGCTCGGCTCCGTTCAGCGGGGTTTCTATGATTAGGTGGCATGACTGGCTCAGCTACATCCGACCCTCGCCTGGCGCCTCCCCCGCTGGGTTCGGTTCCAAGCGCTTCCTCGAGTCGGAGTTCGGGCTGAGTCCGGGCGCGGCCCCTATCATTGTTGTTCCTGTTGATGGCTTCCTCGAAGAGGGAAGACCTTTGCTGTCTCCGAGATCCTCCGGATTGAGATTCAACCCATGATTCAGTGTTGCGGTTGGATTCTTCGACATCCCTCAAGCGTGACATGAGTTGGTTCACCAAAGCTTCTTGTTGGGATGCGAAGCGGTTAGTTACTTCCACCACAACTCTGTCTAGGTCTGCTCTAGTGATTACTGCCGGTTGTTCCGCGGCAGGGGCTGTTGGAATTGCCTGATCTACGTGTGGCACTGCTGCTGTAGTGGGTTGGTTCTCTTGATCTGGATCCACAGGATTTGGAGCGCTGCTAGTTGTAGCGTTCTTTCCCTTGTTGGCATCTTTTCTTGGTCTGGAAGTCATGTTTCCTAGGCAATGAAGGATGCTATTGGGAAAGAAGGTTTGAATGAGGGAAGCTGAAGCTTCGAGTTCGAGATTCTCAGTGAAAGCACCAAAAATGTTTGCGCAAAAAATGGGCAAACACTTCCAAGTCGTGTGATTTAGTTGATTTTATGTGATTCTTAATGATTTAGATGAGTTATGTAAATATGAAAAAAGCAGGGGCTGAAATGTAAAAGACACGCAGATTTATAGTGGTTCGGCCAGAACGTGCCTACGTCCACTTTATATGTTATTATCTTCTTTGTTTCAGATTACAAGTACAATGCTTTGTGTACAAGTATATGAAAGTAGTTTGAAAGTTCCTTCCGTGCTTGAGCTCTCAAACTTGTCTGCCATTGTTGTACCCCTGCCCCTCTATTTATAGAGTGAGGTAGGGGGCAGGGGTCTTGTATATAGCTGCTGGTGGGCCCGGGCTGAAGCAATCTGGCCTGGTGGCGTTCTGGTTCGGCGAAGCTTGGTGCGGCAGTGGTGAGTGGACCGGTTGCAGGCATAGCTTGGTTCGGCAGTGGTGGTTCGGTGGTAGGAGTGTGGATATGGATCGGCAGTGGCCTCGTTCGGTAGTAGATGAAGATGTTTGGTTCGGTAGGTGTGGGATGGTCCGGCTAGGACATGGAGAATGTCTGGTTCGGAGGCGGCCGAGGTTGGAGTTTGGACCGGATGAGGTATGCCGAATGCGTTTGGACCGGATGAGGTATGCCGAATGAGTTTGAACCGGATGAGGTAAATGAGATTTCGCCCTTCATTGTCGAATGAAACTTTAAGCCCTTGAATTGCCGAACGGACTTAGGAACCGGATGGAATGGAGGTTGCGAACCCGGGTGAAACTGACGCTTCTTGGTCTCGAAATCTTCTGGGTGAGAATTCGCCCAACAAGTATAAAATCCGGTGTGTTCTTTCCTTTTACTTGCTTTACTTTACTATTTGCATTTGTTATATGTTCTGTGATCATTCTGTGTTAGAATTCTGTTTAGATTTGTGTTGAAAGTTTTAATTTAGTCATATAATTCATATATTCTTTAAAACACTATTCACCCCCCCTCTAGTGTTATTTCTGCCTTAATATCCTTAATCCGCATCCCTAACAATTGGTATCAGAGCATTGGTTTTCACTATTTTCATAATCCGAAATTTTGAAAAGTTTTAATGGCACAACACCCTAATAATGTCACTCCTGTCACCACTACTTTTGTCAACACAAGCACTAACACTAGTTCATTTGTAGAGGGTCAGTCTATTGTCAGACCACCACTTTTTAATGGCAGTAATTATGCATATAGGGCATGTCGGATGAAAATTTATTTACAATCCATAAGTTTAGATACTTGGAATATGACACAAACTGAATATGTTGAACCAACTACTAATTTTGCCTAGTGGACTACTGAGCAAAAGACAGTTGCACAAAACAATTCTAAGGCTATGAATATACTATTTTGTTCACTAGATAGGAATGAGTTTAATAGAGTCTCTGTTTGTAAGTCTGCATTTGAAATCTGGAAAACTTTGCAAGTAACTCATGAAGGAACAAGCAAAGTTAAACAGACTAAAATTTCCATATTAACTAACCAGTTTCAATTGTTTAAAATGCATGAAAATGAGTCTATTTCCGACATGTATTGTCGATTTCAAGACATTGTACACTCATTGATTACTTTAGGAAAGGGTTTCTCAGAAGAAGATCAAGTCAGAAAAATACTCAATTCACTCACTCCAAAATGGGATCAAAAGACACTTACTATTGAAGAGGCAAATGATGTTAGTCAAATGAAGATCAAAGAGTTAATCGGTAATCTAATGTCTTATGAAGTTCAACTACAAGGAAGAAAAGAATCTAAGGCAACGAAAAAGAAATCGATCGCATTCAAAGCAACAATTGGAGATTCAGAACAAGAGAGTGATGAAGAAATTGCTTTCATGACCAGAAATTTCAGGAAATTTCTGAAGTATAGAAAGATGAATAACTTTAAAATAAATGATCAAAGAAATTCCAGAAATACTTCAGAGAACTACAACAACAACAATAATAGTGATAGATGCTATAACTGCAACAAAACAGGGCACTACAAGATGGATTGTCCATATCCAGACAAACAGACATTTCAACCAAACAACGAACAACCAAAGAAAAGAAAGAAGGCATATGCAGCAACTCTTGATGATTCAGATTCATCCAGTGATGACGAGAAGAAAACTGATAATTCAAATCTGTGCTTCACAGCTATTCTCGAAACGGAAGACGATCGGAGTTTGGATCTAAAAATAGGTACGCATTTATTTTGATTTTATTGGATGCTTGCTTTCTTTGATTTTGTTTGCAATTCCTTGAATTTTTAAATTCAAAATCACCCTTCGAAATTTGAATTTTTAAATTCAAAATAATATTATTTTAATAATATTTTAAATATTAAAATATTTTAATATTATTATATTTAATATTATTACTGGAATTATATATAGATATAGAATATATATTAGTTTTCTTAGGATTTTAGGAATTTATTAGATTTTAGAAATAGACACCTCCTTTCAAATTCAACAGGCACATGTCGACATGCCATGATACCCCATGTCGACATGCCTCTCAGAAATTTGATTTCAAAATTTGAATTCAAACTTTTGAATTTCCCTCCACCTTTTCACTTACTTCAAAACTCTGAAAAGACACCTCTTGACCAGAGAACATGACTTTAGAGAATCTATTCAATATACTTCTCTTATCATCTCTTTTCACTTTATTCTCATAATTCAAACTTTCTTCATTATCTTCTACTCCTCTCAAACACTCAACAATGGCTTCCTCAAGTAACCCATCAACTATGAGGCTGCCCAAATCCATCAAAAATGATCTTTTCAATGACCCGGAGGTTATCAAAGCTTACATAAGTTATGTAAACTATGGTAAAATCAATACGGGAAAATTTGGTATTTTTGATGATTTTTCTTCTTATGAAATCGATCAACTTTTTGAAGAAAACTCCATTCTTAGCTTGATTGATAACAAGCAAAATGATTTCGTTTGCTATCCAAACCTTGTCAAAATGTTTTATGCAAACCTAAATCGTGGATTTTATAATGGAAATGAAGATCAAATTTGGAGTATGTTAAAGGAACACTTATTGTTTTGGATTCCGATATTTTGGGTAATATTTTGGGTTGCAAATCTACCGGTATGAATCTCTCGGAATTTCAAATCAATGAAACCGATCGAGAGACTTTTCATCACATTTTTGAAAGTGATGACCACATGGATTTTAAGAATCGCTTTTTCCGCCCAAAAGCAAGAATTGTCAACCTTCTTATTCAACACACAATTATTCCTAGGTCGGGAAACTACAATAATCCCACCTCAAAAGTGTGTAAAGCTCTTTTTGCTATTTTTGGAAAATATGATATTAATTGGGCACAAACTATTTTGGATGAGTTAAGACCCAAAAATTTTAATATGGGAGAAAACACTCTTTATCATGGAATTTACCTTACTCGGATATTCAATTATTTTGGTGTGGATGTTAAAAAGGAAGAGTTTGTAAGTAGAAAAGTGTTCAATCATGGGAACATTTCTCTTATGAAAATCCCACTTATGTTTCAACCATATGAAACACTTGCCGAAAAGGAAGAGAGACTTGCTCATGAAGAGATGGAAGAAGAGGAAGAAGAAGAGGAAGAAGAAGGGGAAGGAATGGAAATTGAAGAAGAAGAGGAAGATGAAGAAACATCTTTGGAAAGTATAGAGTATCCACATACCCCCGCCAATCCGTCCAGCAAAACCATACTCAAGAACCAAAAGATACTTGCCCAAAACCAAAAGGTTCTTAAGAGATCTATTAGCAAGAAAATGGATAAAATCTCTACCAAGATCGACAAGTTCTTTGGGAAGATAGGCAGGAAACTTGGCTTGTCCTCATCATCATCTTCATCAAACTAGTCCTAGCCATTATCTCTCTAGCTATCGTTTATCTATCTTTGTATTTTCTATTTTTTTAGTTAAGATTATGTAATGTTAAATAATATAAGTAATGCTATCTTATTCTCTGTTTTCCAGCTTTATATATCTCTGACAGTTATTTATTTTAAGTTTATATAGGTCCATTAGTATAAAAATAAACATAAAAATAAAAAATAACTCAACTTGGTCATTCTGTCTAGACCATGTCGACATGTCTCATCCCCCCATGTCGACATATAACAGTCAAAGAGTAGTTACAATTTCTAACTTCAAATTCTTGTAACTACCAAGTGACAATTCATTTTGAACGGCCAATAACTCCTATAAATACCTATTTCTTCCAGAAAAACTTCTCTACCTCCATTTCTATTCATCTCCTCTCATACTTCAACTTATTTCTTAAATTATGGCTTCTCCAATCAAGAATTTAAGTGAAAATCTTGAAGAAACTCTTACTTCTTTCAAGAATATTCTTTCTTTTATACTTAGAAATCAAAGGCACTTAGAATTAAGCCAAATGCAGATGATCAAAGAGCAAGAGAAACACTTCGACGCACTTCGTTGGATGATCTCAAGCCTTAGCAAAGACGAACCCGAAGCAAATCCACCAGTCACTCTCGACAAAGATAATTGGGATGTTATCAAAACTGATCCTATCTTTGGAGAAGATGGATGGGTGGAAGTCCCAAGGAATGTCTGATCATTATGTTTGTTTGTTTGTTTGTTTGTTTGATTTGATTTGATTTAGATTTGACTAGGATTTGATTGGATTGTTTACTTAAGTTTGATTTGGATTTGGTTTGTATATAACTCCATATACTATACATGATTGGTTTGCTATGTATGATATTGATTTGATTGTCAAGTTACACTTATATATATGCACACACACTTAATCACTTACACGTTCACTTTACACTTTTATTCTATATATACTTTAGAACAGGTATATCATTTATTCCTTTTTGTTGATGACAAAGGGGGAGAAAGTTATTAAAATATATGTGCTTGGTGTAAGGGGGAGTCATGGAATAAAGGGGAGTTGTAGTTTTAAGAAGAAGTCACGGAGTAAGGGGGAGTTATGGGTAGTTATGGTATGGTAAGAATATTTTATAAATAAAGGTTGTCATCATCAAAAAGGGGGAGATTGTTAGGAACTGAATTGATGATGTTTTGATGACAACAACCTTATATAGTTATTATCCTTTACTTTATAAAATATATACTAACATTTTCAAATAGATATATATATATATATATATATATATATATATATATATATATATATATATGTATATAGGAAGTATATGCAGGTATTATCGAAGACTGATCAGTATAAAGACTCAATCATCAAGATGAAGATTAGAGATTAAAGATTCAAGACTCTAGAGAATCAAGATTTCAAGATCTCAAGATAAGTGTCTAGTATTTTGTTAAAACTTCATAATAGCACTCTCATCTTTCTTCCAATTTTCTTTTGGGATGGAACCCAATTTCTATCGAAACCAGTGGCTTACAAACCCACGACAAGTAGCTTACAAACCTACAACAAGTGGCTTACAAACCCACGAAAATCAAAATCATTTAAACTACTTTGTACAAGTTCTCGAGTCCTATGGAGGAGCTCTGTAGGAAGGTTCTTGCAATTTCAGTTTGAATAGATTTTTCAAAATGTTTTTAAATCTGTTTTCAAAATGTTTTAGCTTTCAAAATCATGTTTTCAAAAATATTTTCAAACTTTGTTTTAGCCTTAAAATATTCCTCTATTCTGATTTTAAAAACTTCTAATTTTAAAACATCAAAACTTATTCTGATTTTAAATATTACTTATATAATTGACGGTCTATATCAATTATATATATATTTAAAATAATGTTTTATATTCATTCTCTATCTCAAAATATTGTTTAAACACTTTACTTTGCTCCATAAAAGTTACAACTTGTTTTAAATTCAAATGCTTTTACAAAACAACATCTCTACAATTTTGAACTGAGGGATGTCGACATAAGGGGATACCCCATGTCGACATGGTGACAGTTGGATTCAAAATTCAATTTTCAAAAGAAGTGTCTATTCGTTCGAAAACCTTTCGCCAATGGTTATGACTGTTGTGCATCTATATAAAGGCTTCCAAAACGAATTTTCTTTAATAACTACTTTCTTATTTTCTTCACTCTTTCTTCTCCACCATTCCATATCCATAAAACTTCATATTTTCAAGGTCGTGCCATCATTCTGCCAAATTCTCAATAGGAAATCATTTAGATACTCTCTCTATTTGATTCTCCATCATTCTACTAAAGATCAAAGTGCTATTCAGAGTTATAGGATTAATTTGTATTCAAAAAGTCCATAGAGTCTATCCATTCAAAAGGATTGTTATTAGAAAGTATTAGAGTGATCTTGTGTCCCGTAAATCAAGAGAGTTTACCCCAGTCTCGGAGATAGGAGGGTTCCTCAAGGCCTTAGAAATTGAGGGTTGTAATTTGGATATTGGCTTATAAAAATCTGTACAAGGATATTGCCTTGGTGCAGGACTGGATGTAGGAGGATTCCGAACCAGTATAAAATCCGGTGTGTTCTTTCCTTTTACTTGCTTTACTTTACTATTTGCATTTGTTATATGTTCTGTGATCATTCTGTGCTAGTATTCTGTTTAGATTTGTGTTGAAAGTTTTAATTTAGTCATGTAATTCATATATTCTTTAAAACACTATTCACCCCCCTCTAGTGTTATTTCTGCCTTAAGATCCTTAATCTGCATCCCTAACACTTAGTGCCGTTGCTCGACCATTTTCAAATTGAGGGAGTTTGCACCTATTTTGACATAGGGTAGGAAGTGCAAGAATACAGGTTCGGCCGACCGAACCACTGGGCCGGTCGACCGAACTGCTACTAAAAGTGCAAGCACTTCTCTGTCTCAGGTCCGGTCGACCAACTACAGAGCTCAGTCGACCGACCTGCTTCCCGAGGATTTTTTTCAGAACAGGGTCCGGTCGACCGAGCTCTGTAGCCGGCCGACCGACCTGTTGCTATTTTGCCTATTTCCCCTAGTTTGCGTGGTTTCCAAATTTTATCGATTCGTGTTCTTTCCTTATTTGTTGTTATCATTTGTTATTGACTTTGATGATTTCCTTCCTTTGGGAATTTTAGGAATATCCATTATGATGGATTCGGTATCGATTTCTTTGGATTTCATTCACGTCTTCGAATGTGAATTTTAGTGATTGATTGTTCCTACAATCCTGTTTGTGATTTGTTACTTCAAAACATAAAGGTTTTCAATACTAGTAGTAAATATCAAAATTTCTTTCATTAAAACGATTTCAACACTATTTTATTACAAAGCTTGTTTCTTAAACCGTTTTCCAATCTTTTATTATATATAAACCTTTAACTCACTCGTATGAGAAATCTAATTAAACGACTTAGTAAAACGAGTGGTATGAAACGCTTGCGTTTACTTCGCCGGTTAATTCTTGGACTTATTCGATTGAATCTCTTGTGACAATTTTCTAGTGGAGATCTACAATTTGTTCGTAAATATTTAAGTTAAGCTAGTGGTTATGGGACATGAAGCTAAGCTCATATATTTACTAGCTTACTGTAATTGACACTTCTTGACGATCGATGACGATCATTTTTGTGATTTAGACTAGCAATCGTGCGATGTCTCTTTGTCCACCTGAAGGACTGTACCTCATTTTTTATTGAGCTTCGGCTCACCAGGAGGAGCTTCAGCTCAAAGTCCGCGATGGGGGACTATACCCTGTCATGAGGAGCTTCGGCTCACTAGGAGGAGCTTCGGCTCAAAGTCCGCAATGGGGGACTATACCCTATCAGGAGGAATTGGTGGATCACCTGGAGGAGCTTCGACTCAAAGTCCGCAATGGGGGACTATACCCTGTCATGAGGAGCTCGGCTCACCAGGAGGAGCTTCGGCTCAAAGTCCGCAATGGGGGACTATACCCTGTCAGGAGGAGCTCCGGCTCATTTTTATAGGATTGGCCATCCTTTTCTTGTGACTTCTAGATTTCTAATTATTGATTTCTGGAATTTATGTTTCACCAACTTTTACAATTGACATTGATATGTATGTCATTTTTTTGTGGCTTGGTGAATTAAATAAAGAATATGACATTCTTTTTATGCTATTTGATTCGTGAGATATTTGTATGATTTTCCTTTGTTGATTTTCTAATGTATACTTGTCGAGGTATGACATTTTTGGTTATCATACGTTTTTATTGCATCTCTTCTTATATCTCATTTTCTCTGATAATTATAGCTAGGCTGATCCGTTTATTATTTTCTTCTTAAATAATTCTCGGGTCAGACTGAGATTTTACAGGTGCTTCTGCTTGACACCTTATCGGACCATCATATGATCTTTTGGCTAACTACTTTAGTTTGGTAGTTTTTGTTG
The DNA here is from genome assembly GCA_030765085.1 of Allium cepa. Lineage (NCBI taxonomy): Eukaryota > Viridiplantae > Streptophyta > Magnoliopsida > Asparagales > Amaryllidaceae > Allium > Allium cepa. The sequence goes on along the minus strand of CM060944.1, from coordinate 495,009,491 downwards.
TATACATTTGAGATATAGACTCCTTGATGTACACATATTCGTTTGTTTTGCACTTGTATCTATTCTGCACTTGTATCTATTCTTTTGTGATATTGTGGATCTTGTTAGACCACTACTCTGATATACACTTTTATGTGTAATATTCATATCTATTTCCGCCTTTGTGATATGAATTGCCTGTGACTGATTTATGTTATGTCTATTTCTACATTTGTTTCCGAATATTATATATAGCCACTGTGTCATAGCTTTGAGTTTGTATCAGTATGTCGGATTTCCTCCTTAAATGAAATATGCTTTACTATCTGATATATCGGTGCTCGCACAAAGAAATTACACGGATGGTCGCTCCTCAACAGCCTTATTCTCCGTGCTAGTTGACAGCATTACTCCGTAGTGTTCTTGGCTAGCGTGGGTATAGAGGTGGGGCGTCACATAGCTACTTTCAGCCCTAGCCGCCACTCATCACTATCAATGGCCGGCATCTCACCCTCTTCTCCCTCGATTTTTGGCCAATCCACTAATAATTAACAAAAACATTCAACTGTAACATTGAAGATCGTATTGAGTTCTAGAAGATCGACGGTGGAGATCGTTTAACTCGAAGTGGATCGACGGCAAATTGCTCGTGAAGTCCTCACGTTCGAGCACGTTTTTCATGGTCAAGGGCTGACCGAGCTCGACCATATCTTGGCCGTTGGTGGCTAGTGTAGCGAGCTTCGTCGTAGTGCATCTTGATCGTTGCAGAAGTGCTTGTGTTGGCTGCGAGATTTAGGGCTTGGGAATGGTTTTGGGTTCGGCTTCTTTCTGCAGAACGCGATGATGAGGAGGGAAGTGCGTGCGACGACCTGATGTGGAGGAAGAAAATCCAACGGTCCAGATGCTATAGGTTACAAAAATATAAAAAGAAATGTAAATTAATTTTATATTAAAATTGTGTAATGTTTAAAAAGCTATAACTTTTTGATACGAGGTCGAACAATTACGAAACGACTTGCGTCGGGTTCGTTTTGTCGAGCACTACGCATTGGAGCTAGTTTGGAGTCGTTTGGAGCTAGTGAAAATTTCGGGTAAAATTAAACGCACGTTTAATTTTATTTGAAATAAAACGCTACAACTATTATCGGAAACTCAAGGTAAGAACTTCTCACTCAATCGAATTGTTTCGATTTAAATTTTAAATAGTTAGATTTAAAATTTCTTGATTGTGTGATTGGATGATAATTATTATCTGTTGTATTGAAATAGACCCTATACACCGTATATTAAACAGATGTTATTTATTAAAAACATATACCGCGATAATTCCAACTTGTATGGAATTGGTATTATATATGTACTTGGAGTTGATTTTTCCGCAATATATAGCGGATGAGACCCTATTGCGCCGCATAATAGCGGATGGTATTTTATAAATCCCATATACCGTGATATTCCGTCTTGAAGCGAAATTGGTATTGTGCTAATATCTTTGGATGCAGGGAAACAGGTTGGAGGGATCCAACTGGATTCCTCAAACATTTGAATTGGTTTCAATGTCGTGTGTTGATTTATTTATAATCTGCGTGATTTTCTTTGTGATTGAAATCTTTAAAGGCTAAAATGTAGCCGAATATATTTTTGGTATCGTTAGATGCCGAAAATGAATTAAATTGGATTTCTGAAAATTTAAGTCAAGAATTCATAATAAAATTTAATTTTGGAATTGATTCATTTTAAATGAATATACGTTGTAATTTTTATGTTGTAAAAAATTATGATTTTTGTGAAATATAACCGAAATGTGATTTTTGAAATAAGTAGTTGATTAATTTATAAAATGGTTTAAATGGGGATTTTTAAATTACGATAAATGATTTATATAAAAGATTTATAAAATTGATATTTATAAATTAAAATATTGGAATTATAAAACGAGTTTTTATAAGTGTTAAAATGAAGTATAAATGGATTTTATAAGTGAATGAAATCTATATATTTATAAATTGTGAAGTTATGAAATGAATGGATTTTTGTAAAATAAATGATTTATAAGTAATTAACTTATAAACTGGGTTTTGGCGTGTAAATGGAATATGGATAGAATTTGTTAATAAAGTGATTTTATAAGTTAAAGTTATTATAAAGTATAAATGGAATTTATAAACGTTGTTTTATAAATCCGAAATCGACTTATTTTAATAAATTTAATTATTATAGCTTATTGAAGGAGATATATCCACGATTTTGAACAGTGAATAATCCTTTAAATAAAATACATAGAAATTGAATTTGGTAAATGAAGTATATTCACGATTTGGACGGTGAATAATATATTATAGAAATATTTTGGGAAAGTGATATTTTAAATAAAATTTAAAATGATTTAAAGATGTTTTAAAATGTATTAAGCATCGAAACCATAGATTTCAACATTTATCGTTGAAATAGACGTTTCGAGAAATAGAAGGAAATGGTGGACTATAACACTGTTGTTATAGTAAATGATTTCCGAAAGGAAAAGTTTTGTATAATATTGGGATTTATATATCTATCTTAATTTCGAATCCCCATACTAGTGATTTTGGGTTGTCGTAACGATGTTTTACGCAACATTCATTTTAACCCAAATAAATGTGTTTAAGAGAAGCTTTCCTTAAAGAATAAAATTTATACTTAATCGTGATTTAAGTATATTGAATGTTTTCAAAATATTGAAATAAATAGATTGGTGAATTACTTATTATTAAATAAGTATGGAAATGTTTTCCAATATGAAGTGAATGTTTTGAGATTATATCTTTTAAAGATAAATTGAAAGTCAACAATTGAAATCGATTTGAAAAATCGTATAAAAGGTGAATATTTGGAAATGTAAATTCACAATGGAAATTTATAAGGGAAATTTGTTTTAAAAATAAACATTGATTTATTTTTAAAAGTGTGGAAATAAATTTATGAATTTGGAACGTAAATTTAATAAATCGGTAGGGATTTATTTAATTGGTTTAAATGAACCATTTTGAAATGAACGTTGTAAAGGTGTAAATTGATTTGAAATTGGTTTTCAAATGGTTGAAGTGTGGAATACATATCTTAAAAGTATACTTTTTGGGAAATAAATAATTTGGGGAATTATTTGAATTCGGGTTATGTTGTGAATATTGATCGATAGTTAAATAACCGACTATCAATATTGGCCCTTAAGTGGCTATTTGTTGTGAATTGGTTGAAATTGAATGCTACACTTATTTTTAAATTATTGCGCTCGTTATTCGGATTACCCATTCCGAATAGTGATACGACGTAATGGATAGCATTAAAGACCGGTGGTGAAGACCGGGTATTTGTGAAAATGATAGGATGACTTATCGATTGTCTCTGCACCGTTAGCTATGGTATGGAGATTTCCTTTGTGATGGGAAATTCGATCGGGATTGTGAATACCCGGATTGCAAGGGCTTCTTCTGAAGTGCCTTCGGTTCTGTTCGAGCCCAGAACAGACTTATATGGTTACTTGTCTGACATTACATTTTGAGATATAAAGAGGATTTCTTTCAAATACATTTCTGTTGGTGGCGGAGAATTTATTCTTTTAGCTTAACACCCTTCTCTGAGATGTACGAGCTCATAGGTTTTGTAGTTGAAGGTTATCAGCGATATACTCCCAATTTGGTAATGTGGCATGCTGAGTGTTGTTGTGTGATGATTATTTATTGATCATTTGTTAATCAAAGCGTGGCTTTGTGAAAAAGCGTAGTTTTGTGGACGAGACTTCGTCAGACCTCACACCCCGGAAATAGTTAAAACAGGAATATGCGGCAAGGTTATGAGGGTCGTTCCCTTTAGGGTATGTCATTCCCTTTTGGAAAATGGTGGTGTCAGGTATGGAGCCCTGATGCTTAACCTATGTGGTTGCTCCAATCTCATTTTTCTGTGTGGTTGTTGCTTGGTGATAGAGGGCCCTCGGATAAGGGTCCCAAAGGACCGAGGGGTGGCATATTCGTATAGTAGTTACCTAGTTACAGAGGTAACCCGGCTTTGTGTTGGCAGAGAGCAGGTTAAGTTCTCGGGACGTCCCGCCAGAGGCGATCCCATGTGGCTGTAGGAAGTTCCTTAGCCTGACCATTTATTGGAAAATCCAAAGAAACAATACGAGCCATGTACGGATTTAGTTGTATAACCTACCATGGAATGTGGCGGTAACCTGCTATTGAACATGGTAGCTATAGTAGGCATACGATAATGGTCGTATGTTGGCTAAGATTTATATCTTTACTTTCGAAATGATTTTTTCTACACTATGCACTAATAATAATATCAAAAATGATTTGTTTTGCGAAGTAAGCATCTTTGACTATCATAAGAAGAAATCTTCTCCAATTCTGCTTTTGCATTGTGTGTGTGTGGGGAGGCCTTATGGTAATTTCATTTTCCAAAAGCATTGTGGATATTTTTCTACTTCTATCGTTGTTGTTGTTTTAAAAGATAAGCAACTGTTTTGAGTTCTCACGCCAGTCCCATGACTGAGCTGGAGTTTATTGTTCTCTTCCTAAGCTCTGGGTGCCCATCATTTTCCACACGGGCAGTCTAGAGTCAGGTTTATCAAGTCATTCTGGATCCAGGAGTGCTTTGGAGCTCAAGGGGCGAGCTGGATGGCGAGACGTATTACTTGTTTATGATATTATCTTTCCGCTGTAAATTCACTTGTAAGGACACGTTTGTATAACTGTCCATTGTTTTGTTGTGCTGTATATTGTTGTTGTACACTCTGATGATGATAATGTAATGTAATAACTGAGATAGTTCTTTGTTTTAAAGATTATTCATTTATCTATTATATGTTGCTCCGCTACGATATGTGAGATTCTGATATTGTTTCTGTTTTGTTTCCTTATTTCTTCTATCTTTTTCTTCTACCTCTTCTTTTTAACCCTAACAATTCGGTTTTCCGGCATTCGATTATGCGACATTTGATACAGTGGACGTAAGAATGCCGACCTTCGAATCCCGACAAAATCGCATTCGTTACATGTGGTATCAGAGCATATGGTTAAGTGACAACCTTGGCTCTGTTGGGGATTACTCGTTAGAGATAGAATCAGCAGTACTCTTGAATGAGTTGAGTGTAATGATAGATATGAGCGCGTATTTGTTAGTGAATATAAAATTGTTTTGTATTGTGTTGATTTATCAGTTGATTGTTTATGAATTCTGGTCGGTGCAGTCTAGCTAACTGTATCAATAGGGGTTTCTAAACTTTTAAACGAGATAAACCGACATAGTATCATTTTAAATTGGGCAAATGAAATAATTTTACCTCGATTATATTTTATATATATAAAGGAATAATTTTTCAGAATTATTAAAGTGTATGTAAAATTGAATTGTTTGATTGTTAAAAATGTAAGAAAATATATAAGTGAATCAAAGTTGTTCAATAATTTGAATAAAAACAACAATTGTGAAAGAATAAATTATATAAGAGCAACAATTGTATAAGTATAGAATTATAATTGAAATGATTTACAATTATGAAATGATCTTATATAAGTAAGGGAAATAGTAAAATTATATAAGCAAGATTTATAAATGTGATTTATAAATAAAAGAAAATTTTGAAAGAATTTAAAGCATTGGATTCACTACTGTTGCTGGGGAATAATAAGGGTGATGACTGCAGCAGCATCAGTATCATTTTCGAGTTTCTGTGTGATGGATTTGCTACCATAGTAAATTGAAATTTGAATTTTGTTGTGATAAACAAATTTGAAATTGAAAATCCAAGTTGAAATTGATAAATATAAGTAAAACGAGTTTTGAACTTATATTATGAGATAAAAGATTTAGCTTTGGTAAAGTTGAAATAAATTTGAACTAGTATGATAAAATATATGACGTGAAATTTAACTAAAGAAAGTTAAATAAATTAAAACAGATTTGGAAGTTGAATAATAAGTTGTATAACTTATTGAATGTGAAGATGTAAGTAAAACCAATTATTAAAATGGTTAAACAACCTTGTTAAACAAAACGAGGTATGAATTTGACTTAAGTAAAAGTTAAATAGAATTTACTTTAGAATTGGAATTTGAGTTGGATTTTAAATGATTAGGTATGTTGTTGAAATGGAAATTTAAGTTAAGTTAAACGAATGCTGTTTAAAAGAAATATAACTTAAGTGATGCTGAATGAAGTTAATTTTGGCATCGAAGTAAAATAAATTAGTCATTGAACTAATAAATTGAATATTAATCAATCGAAAGCAATGAATTGATATAGAATAATGGATATAAGTGTAAATTCATTAAAGCCAATTAAAGTTGATGAACTAAATTGAATGAATGTAAGTAAAGAGAATAAATTTGGTTGTATTGGTTATACATTGGTTGTTAGATTATTGTTAATTGATTGAATAGAAATTCATATGCAATTGAATGAATAAAATTGAAAGCTAAAGCAATTGAATTCAAATTGGAAGTTAAGTAAATTTAAATTCAATGGAAATTGATTTGAATTGAAAGTGAACCAATGTGAATGTAAATTAGTGAATGTAAACTAATTGAAGATGAATAATTGAATGTCGTTGTATATGAATTAGTTGTCTACAATTACAAGTAGTGTTGAAATCATATAAGTTGTTTATAAACCTTGTTTGATATGCATTTCTTTTAATATGCATGTGTTGTAGTTGTTTAAAAGGGTAAATTGTTCATTATATATGCCACTTACATATTTATATTGAGTAAGTACATGTACTGTGGCTACCGTTAGCGGGATTTGGTTGCGCAAAATGCTAAATAAATAACTTCTTTGCTTAAAAATGCTAAAAAAGTACGCCTACGCAATAAAAATAGGAAATATGAACTGTTTTTCCGACCGGGTAGGTTGAGGTATATATATTTATCTCTATTGTGATATTGTAAAAGCTCCTCCGTACAAAGGAGGTTATGGCGAATTTTTTTGAAAATTTAAGGCGTTAGAAAATTTTTGGGAAATTTTGGAATTTTTTTTTGTGAAAACTAAGTTTTGATTTGAAGTTAAAGATTAAACGATATTGTTAGTTTTGAGATGATAACTATATATGGATTTGAAAACTTAGTAAATATTTTGTAAGAAGTTTAACTATGAATGTTTGGAAAAGTTAAACACTTAAGATATTTGTAAATCAAATTTGAACGGTTTGTTTTGAAAAGTTAATGAATTTCAAAACTCTTTCTTACTTGGCAATTTCGAGGACGAAATTCTTTTAGGGGGGAAGTTTGTAACGACCTAGAATTTCTGTCATTTGAAATTCAGATATTTAGTTGATTTTAAATATCAACAAGTAAAATTTACAAGTCGAATAAATTATTTTTCGAATATTTAGATTTAATTGGATAATTAAATCGATAATTTAATATCTGAAATTGCGTAAATAATTGGAAATTGGGTTAAATATGATAGAAAATGATTTGTAAAATTTTATTTAATCATATTGAAGTTAGAATGATGTTATAGAACTTTTAAAATTGAATTTAAAGTTAATTCGTGAAAATTGAATATATTAATATTTAATCGACTACTGAAAATAACCATTTTTCAAATAGTCTCGGAATTCGACGAAACTAGTTTCATCAGATCCGTAATTAAATTATTCTATGGTTTCAAATTTTGTGTCGATCGGATTTACCGTTTGTCCGGGGCAAGCCAAAATGCATAGAAATTAGTTTAAATCGATTTAATTTGAATTTGATCCTTTATTTCCGTAACTCGCTCAGATGATCGAATTGGCCTTCGAAACCTATTCGATTGTGTTCGGAACGCAGGGTAAACCTTAGAAACGCCAGCCGGCATGCTTTGTTTGGAGTTCGAAAATTTTCGGATGAATAGTAATTTGGAAATTTTCTATAAAAGGACTTCACTATCTTCAATTTGCAAGAAAATAAAACCCTAGCTACTTTCAGCCCTAGCCGCCACTCTTCACTATCAATGGCCGACATCTCACCCTCTTCTCCTCGATTTTTGGCCAATCCACTAATAATTAACAAAAACATTCAACTGTAACATTGAAGATCGTATTGAGTTCTAGAAGATTGACGATGGAGATCATTTAACTCGAAGTGGATCGACGGCAAATTGCTCGTGAAGTCCTCACATTCGAGCATGTTTGTAAGGACCCGATTCTTCGTCTTTCGAAAATTCAACATCGATACTCACTTTATCGACTGCCGAGCAATCGAACGACGGAAAAACGAACACTTAGGGTTTTAAGAAAAAGAAAAAGAAGAAAAAGACAGAAATAGAGATAAGATAGAAAATAGAGAGGAAAGAAAATAGAAAATAGAACAGAAAGGAAACAACTGAACAACATCAGAATCTCACAATTCGCAGCGGAACAACATATAATAAATAAACGAATAATATTTAAACAAAGAACTATATCAGTTATTACATTACATCACATTTCATTATATCATATCATCAGAGTGTACAACAACAACAACAAACAGCGGAAAAGAAATACTATATACTAATAATACGCCATGCCATCCATCTTGCATCCAGCAATTCCAGAATATCCAGAATATCCTGATAAACCTAACTCTTGACTGCCCGTGTGGAAATTGGTGGGCACCCAGAGTTTAGGAAGGAAAACAATAAACTCCGAGTCAGTCATGTGACTGGTGTGAGAACTCAAAATAGTTTATTTATCTTTAAAATCAAAAATAGAGGAATATTTTTAAAGTCAATTCGCAATGCTTTTAAAAATGAGACTACCATAAGGCCTCCCGCACACACACACAATGCAAACGCAGAATCGGAGAAGATTTCTCCTTATGATAGTCAAAGATGCTTGATACGCATTTAAAAGAACATTTTATATTATTACTAGTGCATAGTGTAGGAAAAATTCATTTCGAAAGTAGAATATAAATCTTAGCCAACATACGACCATTATCGTATGCCTACTATAGCTACCATCTAAACAGTGGTGACCACCATAAGTAAATGGCAGGTTCTACAACTAATACCGTACAAGGTTTCGTATTGGGAATTGGATTTCCAACGAATGATCAGGCCAAGGAACTTTCCATTGCCACATGAGAATGCCTCTGGATGGACATCCCCGAGAACCAAACCGGATCTCTACCAACACAAGGCCGGGTTACCCCTAACTGAGTAACAACTGATCGAATATGCCATCCCCCGGTCCTTTGGGACCTTTCAACCGAGCGCTCGCAATCAATTCACACAATCATAAAGTGTTTTCAACATGAGTAAGTATCTGGGCTCCATACCATGATACCACCCTTTTCCAGAAGGAAATGCACACATCCTAAAGGGCGCTACCCCTCATAACCTTGCTGCAAATTTCCTGTTTTGACCATTCCGGGGTGTGAGGCTCGACGAAGTCACGTCCACAAAAACATACTTTATACAAAAGCCATGCTTTGGGTCAACAAATGATCATAGAAATGATCACCAAGATAGACGATCAAATAAATGATCCTATCACAAATAATCAACACAATGATCATTTTCAGCAACACTCAGCATGTCACATTACCAAATTGGGAATATGTCGCTGATAACCTTCAACTACATAACCTCTGAGCTCGTACGTCTCAGAGAAGGGTGTTAAGCTAAAAGAATAAATTCTTCGCCACCAACAGAAATATATTTGAAAGAAATCGGCTTTATATCTCAATTTGTAATGTCATACATACAATCCATACAAGTCTGTTCCGGGCTCGAACAGAACCGAAGGCACTTCTCACGAAGCCCTTGCAATCCGGGTATTCACAATCCCGATCGAATTTCCCATCACTTAGGGAATCTCTATACCAGGAGCTACCCAGTGCAGAGACAATCGATAGGTCATCCCATCGCTTTCGCAAATACTCGGTCTTCAACACCGGTCATCAAATGCAATTCATAACGACGTATCACATATTCGGAATGGGTTATACGACCCCATGGTCCTTTCCCGGTTAACCCGAATAGTGAGCGCTTATTCAAAAATAAGTGTGGCATTTAAATTCAAACAAATCACATCAATTACCCATTCAAAGGGAAATATTGATAGTCGGTTATTGAACTATCAATGGATATGCACAACATCACCAGATTCCAAATAATTTTCCAAATTATTTATTTTTCAAAAATATCTTTACTATATATATAATTTCACACTTCAAAAATAAATCAATATTTATTTTTAAAAAAATTCTCCTTTTCATTTATAAATTCCATAGTGAATTTTCATTCCAAAATATCCATGCATATACGATTTCAATTATTCATTTCAATTTTATCTTCAAAAGGATAAATTCTCAAAATATTCACTTTATATTGGAAAACATTTCCATACTTATTTATTCATAAGTAATTCACAAATTTTATTTATTTTCAACACTTGGAAAATATTCAATATACTTCAATCGAAATTAAGTATATATTTCATTCTTTAAGGAAATCATTCTTTTAAACATTTTTATTTGGGCCAAAACGAATGTTGCGTAAAACATCGTTACGACAACCCAAAATCACTAGTATAGGGATTCGAATTTAAGATAGATATATATAAATCCCAATACTATACAAAACATTTCATTTCGGAAATCATTTACTATAACAACAGTGTTATAGTCCACCATTTCCTTCTATTTCTCAAAAACGTTTATTTCAACAATGAATGTTGAAATCTATGGTTTCGAATCTCAACACATTTTAAAACATCGTTAGATCGTTTTAATTTCTATTTAAAACATCAAATCTAAACATTTTCTTTAACATATTATTCACTATTCAAAAACGTGAATATACTACGTTAACACATTTCATCCTTTTATACATTTCATTTTAAAGGATTATTCACAGTCAAAAATGTGAATATAACTCCATTAATAGGTTTCAACAATTTACTTATCAAAATAAGTCGTTTACGAATTTATAAAACAATGTCTATAAATTCCATTTCTATTTATTTTATAACATCTTTCTTTATAAATTTTCTTTATTAACCTATTCACTTTATATCTCAATTATGAACCAAAAGTCCATATTATAAGTTAAATACTTATAAAACGATTATTTTACAAAATCGTTCTTTTTAAGACTTTCTAAATTATAAATCTTATAACTTATAAGATTCAATTATTTATCCAAAACCATTCTTTAATAACTTCACGAAATTTATAAATCTTATTATTTATAAATTTCACTTATAACTTCACCATTTATAATTCTATAAATTCAATTCACTTATGCAATCCATTTTCACTTCATTCAAACACTTATAAAAACTCGTTTTATAATTCCAACATTTTAATTTATAAATATCAATTTATAAATCTTTTAATATAATCAATTTATATTACTATTTTAAAAATGCCTTTAAACTCCTTTATAATTTCATCATTTTGATTTATAAAATAATCAAATTTTATAAATCCTATATTTTCAACTTTTCATAATAAATTCAAAAATCCCGATTAAACTATTTTATAAAATCATTAACCCCATATTTTCAAAAATCAACTTTTAACTATATTTCTCAAAAATCATAATTTTTATAACATTAAAAAATTATAACGTTTATTTATTTAAAATAAATCAATTCCAAAAATATTTTATAAACGTATACATTCAAAAATCACTTTGAAATCCTTTTAAAATTACAAAATTTGGTCCAATGATGCTACATACCAAATAGCCAATCACGACAACAATGATATCATATATCGATATGATAATCCATCAGATATCAAAATATCCGAAATCAAATAAATACTGTTGAGGAATCCAGTTGGATCCCTCCAATCTGTTTTCCTGCATCCACAAACATTAGCACAATACCAATTCCGCTCCAGTACGGAATTATCGCGGTATATGGGATTTTAAATATTATCCGCTTAATAAACGGCGCAATAGGGTCTCATCCGCTAAACAAATGCGGGAAATCAACAACTGCAATATATACATATGCCAATATGTATATATATTGCTATTATATATAATACCAATTTCACTGTTTATGAAATATTCGCGGTATATGTTTTTAATAAATAATATCCGCTTACTAACGGCGCATAATGTCTGTTTTAACAATCAATAGATAACAATCATCATTCAAACATGCATTCAAATATTTTAAATCTAACTATTTAAAATAAAATCGAAACTGATTCGATTGAGTGAGAAGTTCTCACCTTGATTTCAATTTCGTTTTAGCGATTTATTTCGAATAAAATTAAACGGACGTTTAATTTTACCCGAAATTCTCACTAACTACAAACGACTCCAATCCAATTGCATCGCGTAGTGCTCGTCCATACGATTCCAACGCAACTGGTTTCGCGCATTATTGACCTCGTATGAAAAAGATATCAATTTTTGAAGTTTACACGATTTTTAATAATTAAAATTACAACATAAATTAACTAATTTTAAACCTAAGCTAATATTGGTCGTTAGATCCCTGTTGCTTGCATCAAGACCGTCCATTAGCTTCTCCCCCAACTCACGTTCACGCGCTTCAACAACAGACAATGGCCGAACCCATTCTAGGAATTAGGGTTAGATTTTGCGCCACCATCTCTCAACGATAATTCGATCAACAAGTGCCAAATGAAGCGCCTCCATCCCCTCCATGCTCGGCTCCATCCTCATGAAGCTCGGTCATCCCTTTTGCATGCGAGACGAGGGTGAACGGCCACCAAACGCGCGTCCATAGCTCCTCCATCGCTGCGCCATACTGCATCATCGCCGTAAGGATCTGTAGTGCTCGAGACCATCTACAATTCTCGTGTTGAAGCTTCGTTGAATCGATGAATGGATTGGGAGTAATTGAGGGAGGAAGTGGAGATGATTTCGGTCATTGATTCGATTGGAGGCGGCGGCTGCTTGGATTAGGGTTTATTTTTTTTTATTTTTTTTTGTGAGAATTTAGGTGTATTTATAGGGAATATTTCAATCACTATTCATCCGGAAATTCCGAACTCCGATTCACGTGCCGTAACCAGCGTTTCTAGGGTTTACCCCGCGTTCCAGACACAATGGTACAGGTTTCGGAAGCTAATTCGGACATCTGTGCGAGTTATGACAATAAACGTTCAATTTAAATTAAACCGATTTAAACTATTTTCTAGGCGTTTTAATTTGTACCGGACAAACGGTATATCCAATTGACACGAAATTTGAAACCTTACAATAATATCACATTACGGATCCGATGAAACTGGTTTCGTCGAAATCCGAGACTGTTCAAAAATTGACTATTTTCACTAGTCGATTTTAATATTAAAATATTCAATTTTCACAAATTAACTTTAAATCCAATTTTAAAAGTTCTATAATATCGTTCTAACTCCAATATGATAAAATAAAATTTTACAAATCGTTTTCAATCATATTTAACCCAATTTTCAATTATTTCCATAATTTCACATATTAAATTATCGATTTAATTATCCAATTAAATCCAATTATTCGAATTAAAATTAATTCGACTTATAAATTCACTTATTAATATTTAAAATTAATTAAATATTCAAATTTTAATAAATTAAAATTCTGGGTCGTTACAATGTTTTTCATGGTCAAGGGCTGACCGAGCTCGACCATATCTTGGTCGTTGGTGGCTCCTGTAGCGAGCTTCATCGTAGTGCATCTTGATCGTTGCAGAAGTGCTTGTGTTGGCCGCGAGATTTAGGGCTTGGGAATGGTTTTGGGTTCGGCTTCTTTCTGTAGAACGCGATGATGAGGAGGGAAGTGCGTGCGATGGCCTGATGTGGAGGAAGAAAATCCAACGGTCCAGATACTATAGGTTATAAAAATATAAAAAGAAATGTAAATTAATTTTATATTAAAATTGTGTAATGTTTAAAAAGCTATAACTTTTTGATATGAGGTCGGAAAATTACGAAACGACTTGCGTCGTGTTCGTTTTGTCGAGCATTACACAATGGAGCTAGTTTGGAGTCGTTTGGAGCTAGTGAAAATTTCGGGTAAAATTAAATGCACGTTTAATTTTATTCGAAATAAAACGCTACAACTATTATCGGAACTCAAGGTGAGAACTTCTCACTCAATTGAATTGTTTCCATTTAAATTTTAAATAGTTAGATTTAAAATTTCTTGATTGTGTGATTGGATGATAATTATTATCTGTTGTATTGAAATAGACCCTATACGCCATATATTAAACGGATGTTATTTATTAAAAACATATACTGCAATAATTCCAACTTGTATGGAATTGATATTATATATGTACTTGGAGTTGATTTTCCCGCATTATATGGCGGATGAGACCCTATTGCGCCGCATAATAGCGGATAGTATTTTATAAATCCCATATACCGTGATATTCCGTCTTGAAGCGAAATTGGTATTGTGTTAACATCTTTGGATGCAAGGAAACAGGTTGGAGGGATCCAACTGATTCCTTAAACATTTGAATTGGTTTCAATGTTGTGTGTTGATCTATTTATAATCTGCGTGATTTTCTTTGTGATTGAAATCGCTAAAGGCTAAAATGTAGCCGAATATATTTTTGGTATTGTTAGATGTCGAAAATGAATTAAATTGGATTTCTGAAAATTTAAGTTGAGAATTCATAATAAAATTTAATTTTGGAATTGATTCATTTTAAATGAATAAACGTTGTAATTTTTATGTTATAAAAAATTATGATTTTTGTGAAATATAACCGAAATGTGATTTTTGAAATAAGTAGTTGATTAATTTATAAAACGGTTTAAATGGGGATTTTTAAATTATCATAAATGATTTATATAAAAGATTTATAAAATTGATATTTATAAATTAAAATATTGGAATTATAAAACAAGTTTTTATAAGTGTTAAAATGAAGTATAAATGGATTTTATAAGTGAATGAAATCTATATATTTATAAATGGTGAAGTTATAAAATGAATGGATTTTTGTAAAATAAAAGATTTATAAGTAATTAACTTGTAAACTGGGTTTTGACGTGTAAATGGAATATGGATAGAATTTGTTAATAAAGTGATTTTATAAGTTAAAGTTGTTATAAAGTATAAATGGAATTTATAAACGTTGTTTTATAAATCCGAAATCGACTTATTTTAATAAGTTTAATTATTATAGCTTATTAAAGGAGATATATCCACGATTTTGAAAAGTGAATAATCCTTTAAATAAAATACGTAGAAATTGAATTTAGTAAATGAAGTATATTCACGATTTGGACGGTGAATAATATATTAAAGAAATATTTTGGGAAAGTGATATTTTAAATAGAATTTAAAACGATTTAAAGATGTTTTAAAATGTATTAAGTATCGAAACCATAGATTTCAACATTTATTGTTGAAATAGACGTTTTCGAGAAATAGAAGGAAATGGTGGACTATAACACTGTTGTTATAGTAAATGATTTCCGAAAGGAAAAGTTTTTGTATAGTATTGGGATTTATATATCTATCTTAATTTCGAAGCCCCATACTAGTGATTTTGTGATGCAGCTCAGGCCAGAGATGTCATACGCGACTCAAGAGAAAGGCAAGTGATAAGTCGTACGCGACTCAAGAGGAAGTTAAGCCGTCCACGGCTTAAGCTGGAGGCGATAGATCGTCCACGACCGAAGGAACTACATGAAGAGGAGCTGCGAGTTAATGAGGAAGTGTTAAGTCGTCCACGACTTAACAAAGATCAGGGGAAAATGTTACGACTTAATGGGAGCTTAAGTTGTTCAGGGTTGATCAGTTATAAGTCGTCCACGACTCATTAAGAAGCAGAGGGAAGTCCAGTAGTTGAAAGCCTTAAGATAGAAACGGGTTACGATTTAGTTGAGTCGAGGGAAGATGCCGCACTTTCAAAATGCCACGAGTTATGACTTATGATAAGTTGTTGAAGTGTTGAGTCGCCATCTTCTATAAGTCGCATTGTATGATGAGTCGTATGTCGCGTGTTTCTTATGTCGTGTACTGTGTTGTATCGTTAGGTCGTCTACGACCTAAGTTTTGTAATTTGCTTGTTTTCTTTGAGTCGTTGAACGCTAAGTCGTAAGCTGTGATGTTGTAGTGTGTTTTCCTTGAGTCATCTGTATTATAAGTCGTGAGTCGTGGCGTTTTAGGTCGTTATGGTTTAAGTCGCGTACTGCGTAAGATGCGGGGTGTCTGTTAGGTCGGCAACGACCTAGGGAGAGTCGTAAGTCGTATACGACTTAAGGGTTGTGTTGTAAAAGCTATAAATAGCAGTGTTGTGTCATTTGTAAGGTAGTTGATTTTTGAATAAAATTCTTGTTGATTGCTGTGTGCTTTCATCTTAAATTGGTAGTTGAGTGTAATCTCCTATCTCCACTTTCGGTTATTAGAGTGCGCTCGAATCAACGATTGTTGAAGCCGATTCGCGGAATCAAGTGCGCTTGATCAACGCTTGAAGAATTGAAGATCTTCTTTCACGGTATCGTGCGCAATCAACATGACGAGGATAGCTAGAATTCGCTATCTTTGTGTTCAACGAATTTGGGCATTTCAGTATCTTCAATCCACCGATTGCTACATTTTCATCGTTATATCGATTTTCTGTTAATCCGCTGCGTCAGTTTTTGGTATCGGAGCTTGACTTAGCCAATCATAGCTAAGACGAGTCTTGGAGCCAAGGAGTTTGAAGTTTGGTGTTCATCGTGTTCATCGCGAGATTGCAACAAGTTTGAAGTTTTCGATCCATTTCCTTTTGGATCGAAATTCCGAAAAGTGTTTGAATTTTTGGAGATAAGTATAGGCCGTGTATACTTGTGAGAAGTAGCCGAGCCTTGGTATCATTGTTTGAAGTGTTAAGCCGTGCGTGCTTTGTTGAGTTGAAACCGACCTAACTTTGGGCCATTGCAAAGTTGAGGCCGAGCCAAGTTGAATTGAGCCGAGATTTGTTTGACTTGTGTTGAAAGTCTTGAAGTATTTGTTGAAGTTTTTGAGAAGATTTCAATCATGCCGCCGAGAAGAGCTAACCGTCATCAAAATGTTGAAGCGTTGTATAGAAGAGAAGAGGCCGAGCAAATGGAACAACGCATTAATGAGAAATTTGATGAAGGCATTGGAAAGTTAGAGAAATTGATGAATGACTTGAATCAAAATCAAAGGAGGAGATCACCAATCTCGAACCATGGAGGAAACAGAGTTTCGCCATCGGTTACGGAAGCGAGAAGGGTATCACCGCAATCTTTTAGAGAGAGAAGAGAAACATCAATTCATCAAGGAGAGATCAGCATGACTATGGACATGAAGAGAGAAGAACTCCATGTGAGTTTGAAGATGAGCCATATAGAGATGAAGAAAGACATAGTAGAAAAGACATGCGTGATCGAAGGGATGTTGATGGTCGAGATCGATATAGACGTACATTTGATTTTGATGAAGAGGGTGATAGAGCTAGCATTCATTATCGAGATCGAGACCAAATTCAAAATTCATATCGAGATGTAGATGATGATCGTCGATGGGAATCGGGTATGAAGATGGAAATTCCAGAATTCAAGGGTGGAATGGTAGCAGAAGAATTTCTTGATTGGTTGTCTAATGTTGAAGAGATCTTTGATTTCAAAGAGATTCCGGAGAATCGTCGAGTGAAGTTGGTTGCTACTAGGTTGAGGGGGAGAGCTTTGGCATGGTGGCAACAAACTAAGCTTACGAGAGAGAGAATGGGGAAGTCAAAGATTGAGTCTTGGGATAAGATGAAGAAGTTGTTGAGAGCTACTTTTTTTACCTTATAACTATCAATCACTCATGTACCAGAGGTTGCAGAATCTGAGGCAAGGGACGAAGTCAGTTAATGATTATGCAGATGAATTTTACCAACTCATTGCTAGAAATGATATTATGGAGACAGAAGAACAGCTGACTGCTAGGTTTGTTGGAGGGTTGCGAATGCAGATTCAGGATATGGTTAATATGTTCGATCCAAGATCTGTGGCGGAGGCACATCAGAAAGCGTTGGCTTGGGAGAAGCAGGGAAGGCGTGGAGGTGGTGTGTTCACTAATTCCAATAATCCAGTGAAGGGTGCCAGTGGAAGTTCTAATGTCCCTAAAGCAGTCGCAAAACCAGTTGTGAAGGAGGTTGAGAAGGCAAAGGTTAATAGCAATTTCAAATGTTACAATTGTCAGGAGTTGGGTCACAAAAGCAATGAATGTCCGAAGCCGAAGAAGAGAGCAATGGTTGCAGAGGTTGAGGATGAGGAAATAGAAGCTGAATATTCCAATTTCACCACTTGTTGAGGAGGAAGAAGAGTTGTGCGGGGATGAGGGTTGTAATTTGATGATGAGGAGAAGTTATTTGGCACCGAAACAGGAGGAGGAAAACAGTTGGTTGAGGAATAACATATTTCTGTCCACATGTACTATTCTGGGAAAGGTTTGCAAGTTCGTCATTGATGCTGGGAGTTGTGACAATATTATCTCTACAGAAGCAGTAAAGAAGTTGAACTTGAAAACTGAGAAGCATCCTAAACCGTACAAGCTAGCGTGGTTAAGGAAGGGTGGTGAAGTGAAAGTTGGACGAAGAGCTTGTGTGAATTTTTCAATTGGGAAGAAGTACAAAGATGAAATCTGGTGTGATGTTGTAGACATGGATGTGTGCCATCTGTTGTTGGGAAGACCATGGCAGTTTGATAGAGCAGTACAACACGATGGTCGTGCTAATAGTTACAGTTTCATGTTCGAGGGTACCAAAATCACTTTAGTTCCCAAGAAGCAACAACAGAGGGAGAGCAAGTTGGAGGAGATTGAAGAACTGAAAACTTTGCTATCTTTGAAGGAGTTTGTTAAAGAAGTTGAAGAGGAGCCTGAAGTGTACTTGTTGATAGGACGTGAGAACAGTGAAGAGGTTGAAATTCCAGAAGAAGCGAAGCCAGTTTTGAAAGAATTTGAAGACGTATTTCCAGAGGAGTTGCCTAAGGAGTTACCGCCATTGAGAGACATTCAACATCAAATCGATCTTGTTCTGGGAGCAGTATTACCACACAGGCCACATTATAGGATGAGTCCAAGGGGACATGAGGAGTTACGAAGGCAGGTGGAAGAGTAGTTAGAGTAGGGACGTGTTCAGGAAAGCTTGAGTCCTTGTGCAGTACCAGCTTTGTTGGTGCCGAAGAAGGATGGAACATGGAGAATGTGTACCGATAGTAGAGCTATGAACAAGATTACTGTTCGCTACAGATTCCCTATGCCGAGGTTGGATGACTTGCTAGATCAGTTGAGTGGGGCTACTATCTTTTCAAAGATTGATTTGAAAAGCGGATATCATCAAATTCGGATTAGACCTGAAGACGAATGGAAGACAACCTTCAAGACGAGAGAGGGGTTATACGAATGGTTGGTTATGCCATTTGGTTTATCAAATGCACCTAGTACATTCATGCGGGCGATGAATCAAATCTTTAGACCATTCATTGGGAAGTTCGTGGTGGTTTATTTCGATGATATTCTGATATATAGTGGAAGTACAGAGGAGCATGTAGAGCATTTGCGGAAGGTGTTAATTATTCTTCGTGAGGAACAGTTCTATGCCGCAACAAAGAAATGTGTGTTTATGGCGAGAACTGTTTTATTTCTGGGATATGTTGTGTCAAGAGAAGGTATACAGGTGGACCAGAATAAAGTTGAAGCAGTCAGGAATTGGTCACAGCCAAAGAGAATTCCGGAAGTGAGAAGTTTTCATGGGCTAGCGTCATTCTGCCGAAGATTCATTCCACACTTCAGTAGCGTGATGGCTCCAGTTACTGATTGCATGAAAGGGAAACAATCTGTATGGTCAGAGGAAGCTGGGAATGCTTTTGGGAAGATAAAGGAATTGTTGACGTCTGCACCAATTCTAGTTCTACCAGATTTTCAGTTGTTATTTGAGCTACACACGGATGCATCTAAGGTTGGAATCGGAGGGGTGTTGAGTCAGAAGGGACGTCCTATTGCATACTTTAGTGAGAAGTTATCAGGGGCAAAGATGAGATATAATACATATGATGTAGAGTTTTATGCTGTAGTGCAAGCAGCGAAACATTGGAGACACTATCTGTTCCATAAGGAGTTTGTTCTTTACACAGACCATGAAGCTTTGAAGCATTTGCAGGGGCAAGACAAGATTTCAGCGAGACATGCATCATGGATTGCTTATTTGCAACAGTTTACTTCTGTTGTGAAACACAAGTCTGGGGTGACGAATCGGGTAGCTGATGCTATGAGTAGGAGGAGTCATTTATTAACGACAATGAAAGTTGAAGTGACAGGGTTTGAATTATTGCCAGAGCTGATAGAAGAAGATCCTAACTTTGTGAAATTTGTTGAGAAATTCAAGGAAGGAAGTACTGATGAATTTGTGTTGGTTGATGGTTTTCTGTTTAAAGGAAATCGGTTATGTATTCCAGAGAGCAGTTTAAGACTGAAGATTATCAAGGAGTTACACGAGGAAGGACATGTGGGCCGTGACCGAACATTGCAGTTAATCTCTCAATCCTACTATTGGCCATCGATGAGGAAGGAAGTTGAAAGGTTTGTGGAGAGATGTCATATTTGTCAGGTTTCGAAGGGAACAGCGACAAATGTAGGATTGTATATGCCGTTACCTGTACCGACTAAACCATGGGTTGATATCAGCATGGATTTTGTTTTGGGTTTACCGGGAACTCAAAGGGGGAATGATTCTATATATGTGGTGGTTGATAGATTTTCTAAAATGGAACATTTTATTGCTTGTAAGAAGACAGCGGATGCTGTTCGTGTTGCTCAGTTGTTCTTTAAAGAAATCTATCGTTTACATGGGTTACCAGAATCTATTGTTTCAGACAGGGATACCATATTTTTAAGTCATTTTTGGTTGAGTTTGTGGAAGATGGTAGGAACGAAGTTGAATTTTAGTAGTGCTTATCATCCGCAGACAGATGGACAGACAGAAGTTGTTAACAGATCGTTGGGGAATTTGTTGCGATGTCTTTTACAGGATAATCTGAAGAGTTGGGACATGAAGTTATGCCAGGCAGAGTTTGCACAAATCATGCAGCGAATCGTAGCACAGGATTCAGTCCATTTCAGATCGTATATGCAAGTTTGCCAAGGGGACTGTTGGATTTGACAGTAGTACCACAACCAAAGGGGACAGTTAAACAGGCTGTTGATTTTGTTGATGAATTAACTGAATGTCATAAAATCGTTCAGGAACGATTAGTGAAGGCAAATGAGAAGTAAAACGAACTGCAGATTTGAAGCGACGAAATGTTGAATTTAGCGAAGGTGATTTGGTTTACGCTGTGTTAACGAAGGATCGTTTTCCAGTAGGCGCTTATAACAAGTTGAAAGCCAGAAAAATTGGTCCTTTAGAAGTTGTGAAACGAATTAATAAAAATGCTTATAAGTTGAAGCTGCCGGAGGATGTGTACACTTCTGACGTGTTCAATGTTAAACATGTTGTGCCATATTATGAAGATGAACACTCTGATGTGGAAGAATTTACAAATTCGAGGACGAATTTTTCTCAACCAGGGGAGGATGATGCAGCTCAGGCCAGAGATGTCATACGCGACTCAAGAGAAAGGCAAGTGATAAGTCGTACGCGACTCAAGAGGAAGTTAAGTCGTCCACGGCTTAAGATGGAGGCGATAGATCGTCCACGACCGAAGGAACTACATGAAGAGTAGCTGCGAGTTAATGAGGAAGTGTTAAGTCGTCCACGACTTAACAAAGATCAGGGGAAAATGTTACGACTTAATGGGAGCCTAAGTTGTTCAGGGTTGATCAGCTATAAGTCGTCCACGACTCATCAAGAAGCAGAGGGAAGTCCAGTAGTTGAAAGCCTTAAGATAGAAACGGGTTACGACTTAGTTGAGTCGAGGGAAGATGCCGCACTTTCAAAATGCCACGAGTTACGATTTATGATAAGTCGTTGAAGTGTTGAGTCGCCATCTTCTATAAGTCGCATTGTATGATGAGTCGTATGTCGCGTGTTTCTTATGTCGTGTGCTGTGTTGTATCGTTAGGTCGTCTACGACCTAAGTTTTGTAATTTGCTTGTTTTCTTTGAGTCGTTGAACGCTAAGTCGTAAGTCGTGATGTTGTAGTGTGTTTTCCTTGAGTCGTCTGTATTATAAGTCGTGAGTCATGGCGTTTTAGGTCGTTATGGTTTAAGTCGCGTACTGCGTAAGATGCGGGGTGTCTGTTAGGTCGGCAACGACCTAGGGAGAGTCGTAAGTTGTATACGACTTAAGGGCTGTGTTGTAAAAGCTATAAATAGCAGTGTTGTGTCATTTGTAAGGTAGTTGATTTTTGAATAAAATTCTTGTTGATTGCTGTGTGCTTTCATCTTAAATTGGTAGTTGAGTGTAATCTCCTATCTCCACTTTCGGTTATTCGAGTGCGCTCGAATCAACGATTGTTGAAGCCGATTCGCTGAATCAAGTGCGCTTGATCAACGCTTGAAGAATTGAAGATCTTCTTTCACGGTATCGTGCGCGATCAACGTGACGAGGATTGCTAGAATTCGGTATCTTTGTGATCAACGAATTTGGGCATTTCAGTATCTTCAATCCACCGATTGCTACATTTTCATCGTTATATCGATTTTCTGTTAATCCGCTGCGTCATTTTGGGTTGTCGTAACGATGTTTTACGCAACATTCGTTTTAACCCAAATAAATGTGTTTAAGAGAAGCTTTCCTTGAAGAATAAAATTTATACTTAATCGTGATTTAAGTATATTGAATGTTTTCAAAATATTGAAATAAATAGATTGGTGAATTACTTATTATTAAATAAGTATGGAAATGTTTTCCAATATGAAGTGAATGTTTTGAGATTATATCTTTTAAAGATAAATTGAAAGTGAATAATTGAAATCGATTTGAAAAATCGTATAAAAGGTGAATATTTGGAAATGTAAATTCACAATGGAAATTTATAAGGGAAATTTGTTTTAAAAATAAACATTGATTTATTTTTAAATGTGTGGAAATAAATTTACGAATTTGGAACGTAAATTTAATAAATCGGTAGGGATTTATTTAATTGGTTTAAATGAACCATTTTGAAATGAAAGTTGTAAGGGTGTAAATTGGTTTGAAATTGGTTTTCAAATGGTTGAAGTGTGGAATATATATCTTGTAAAGATATTTTTTGGGAAATAAATAATTTGGGGAATTATTTGAATTCGGGTTATGTTGTGAATATTGATTGATAGTTAAATAACCGACTTTCAATATTGACCCTTAAGTGGCTATTTGTTGTGAATTGGTTGAAATTGAATGCTACACTTATTTTTAAATTATTGCGCTCGTTATTCGGATTACCCATTCCGAATAGTGATACGACGTAATGGATAGCATTGAAGACCAGTGGTGAAGACCGGGTATTTCTGAAAACGATAGGATGACCTATCGATTGTCTCTGCACCGTTAGCTACGGTATGGAGATTTCCTTTGTGATGGGAAATTCGACCGGGATTGTGAATACCCGGATTGCAAGGGCTTCTTTTGAAGTGCCTACGATTCTGTTCGAGCCCGGAACAGACTTGTATGGTTACGTGTCTGACATTACATTTTGAGATATATAGCAGATTTCTTTCAAATACATTTCTGTTGGTGGCGGAGAATTTATTCTTTTAGCTTGACACCCTTCTCTGAGACGTACGAGCTTAGAGGTTTTGTAGTTGAAGGTTATCAGCGATATACTCCCAATTTGGTAATGTGGCATGCTGAGTGTTGCTATGTGATGATTATTTATTGATCATTTGTTGATCAAAGAGTGGCTTTGTGAAAAAGCGTAGCTTTGTGGACGAGACTTCGTCAGACCTCACACCCCGAAGATGGTCAAAACAGGAATATGCGGCAAGGTTATGAGGGTCGCGCCCTTTAGGGTATGTCATTCCCTTTTAGAAAAGGGTGGTGTCTGGTATGGAGCCCTGATGCTTAACCTATGTGTTTGCTCCAATCTCATTTTTCTGTGTGGTTGTTGCTTGGTGATAGAGGGCCCTCGGATAAAGGTCCCAAAGGACCGAGGGGTGGCATATTCGTGTAGTAGTTACCTAGTTACATAGGTAACCCGGCCTTGTGTTGGCAGAGAGCTGGTTAAGTTCTTGGGACGTCCCGTCAGAGGCGATCCCATGTGGCAGTGGGAAGTTCCTTAGCCTGACCATTTGTTGGAAAATCCAAAGAAACAATACGAGCCTTGTACGGATTTAGTTGTATAACCTGCCATGGAATGTGGCGGTAACCTGCTATTGAACATGGTAGCTATAGTAGGCAGACGATAATGGTCGTATGTTGGCTAAGATTTATATCTTTACTTTCGAAATGATTTTTTCTACACTATGCACTAATAATAATATCAAAAATGATTTGTTTTGCGTAGTAAGCATCTTTGACTATCATAAGGAGAAATCTCCTCCAATCATGCATTTGCATTGTGTGTGTGTGGGGAGGCCTTATGGTAGTTTCATTTTCCAAAAGCATTGCGGATATTTTTCTACTTCTATCGTTGTTGTTGTTTTAAAAGATAAATAACTGTTTTGAGTTCTCACACCAGTCCCATGACTGACCTGGAGTTTATTGTTCTCTTCCTAAACTCTGGGTGCCCATCATTTTCCACACGGGCAGTCTAGAGTCAGGTTATCAGGTCATTCTGGATTCAGGAGTGCTTTGAACCTCAAGGGGCGAGCTGGATGGCGAGACGTATTACTTGTATATGATATTATCTTTCCGCTGTAAATTCACCTGTAAGGACACGTTTGTATAACTGTCCATTGTTTTTTGTGCTGTATGTTGTTGTTGTACACTCTGATGATGATAATGTAATGTAATAACTGAGATAGTTCTTTGTTTTAAAGATTATTCATTGATCTATTATATGTTTTTCCGCTGCGATACGTGAGATTCTGATATTGTTTCTGTTCTGTTTCCTTATTTCTTCTATCTTTTTTTTTCTACCTCTTTTTTTTAACCCTAACAATTCGGTTTTTTGGCATTCGATTATGCGGCATTTGATACAGTGGACGTAAGAATGCCGACCTTCGGATCCCGACAAAATCGCATTCGTTACAAAAACTCTATATACATATTTTTAAAAATCCATATATATATATATATATATATATATATTATAAACACGTTGACATTTATATACCATACTTTAAAATCAAATAAGACGTTTATATGATATAATTCAAAATCAATAATTCTTAAAACGCATATATCTCAAATCAAAGTGTGTATATATATTTCAAATCAATATTTAATTTACACACATATACAATAATATATATATATATATATAGATATATATATATATATATATATTTCAAATCTTTACATCTTAAGATACAAATTAAAATTTCAAATAAAACCCTTATTTGATATTGAAAACCAAAACTCACGTATACATATGTATAAAAACAAACAATATATATATGCTACAACTAAAATAAGCTTTTATATATATATATATATAAAATTACAACAGAGAAGCAAAGAAGACTGCATGTTTCCCTTTTTTCACGCTAATATATATATATATTCATACGTAAATACTGGCAAAGAAGGCAGAAGGCGGATGTTACTCGCCGTGGCGATGGAGGGGTTTGAGGCTCAAAAAGCATATTGGGTGGAGTGGCTGTCATGCACATGCAGGAGTGAACTCAGCTGCAGTTGATGGAGGTTGGACGAGCTTGGCTGAGGGAGCTCCGGGTGAAGGTGACAAGGTCTGGAAGGTTGGTGGTTGAAGAGGCCGGGCTGTGGGTTGCTGTCGACAGATGGTGTTCAGGTCTAGAAGAGGCGACAATGGAGGTTGCAATGGATGGCTTGTCTTGTCAGTAGAGGGTGCGGTTGGTCGATGGTTGTGTAGCCCGGGACATGATGTAGCGACCCATAAATTTCGATAGTTAAAAATAGTTAATTTAATAAAGTTTTGCGATTTAACGTTGGAAGTAATAAAAAAAATTGATTTAGTAATAAGAATATAACTGGAATGAAATGTAATAGCATTAATTTAAAGTAATTAATAAGCACTTTAAATGTAATTCTAATTAATTGAAATGATTAAAAAGTTATAATTAGTAATAGATTGTAAATTAAATTTAATAATGTATGTATTAATTTATAATTGGATTGAAAGAGCAATTGATAATTTAAATGTTGTATTAATTAATGAAATAGTAAGTAACAAATTGTAATTGAATAAAATTAGTGTTGTGTAAATAACTATAACATTTATGTGCAGATAACAAATATACAAATGTGATTAATATAAAAATGGTGACAATTGTTATCTATTACCAATCTATTTAATCAATCATAATTAAATGAAATTAATTGTTACGTAAAATGAGTTAAGACGATAACTGTAAAGGTTGAATGCAATAAAATGCATATAAACGTTAATTATATTTACAAGGCAATAATTGATGTAATAAAAGGATTGGAACCAAGATAAGTTAATTCATTGGGATTTAAAATTCCAATAAAATTGACAAAATTTCAATGCAATCGAAATATTGCAACTAATATGGTAAAAGGTGATAATTGTAGAATATTAGTGTAATAAGATATAAACAAATGTTAACTATGTCTACAGAGTGACAATTGATTGAATAATAAGATGAAAAGGCAAATAAATGGATTTATTGGAATTTAAAGTGATAATTACTGTATTGAATGCAATAAAAATTAAACATTGGAATTAGTAAAATAATTGACACTGAATTGATATGAAAATTTGTTTTAAATTATTGTAAATGTCAAAGTAATCAAAAGTGATGAAAATTGTTAGTTATTGAATTTGAAAATAAAAAAAGTGATTTAATATTAATTTATTGAATTAGTGTGAAAATAGCCATTTTGGCCACTGTCTCGGATTTCGACAAAACCAGTTTCATCGGATCCGTAACAATGAATTTTTGTAAGGGTTCAAGTTGTAGCGATAGGACTTGTCGTTTGATCCTACGGGCTCGAAACGTGTAGAAATCAATTTAATCAAATTCAATTGAAATCAATTTGAAATAAGCTAATTTTATGCTAACTTCTTTATACAATGGAATTTGGACTTGAAACCTGTTCATTGGATTTAAAATTATCAAAAACTTCTATTTTGATGTATGGGATAACCCACTTTTGTTTCAGAAGCAGAACGGGGTTTTCGGGTCGTTATCGTCAATTCATATCAATTCGGGCATTATTCATTTCTTACCGGGCTTCGTTAGTATATATTGTTTTATTCTAACCCTAGCAGTCTTTCTATTTCTTATTCCTATACGTACAGTTCTATCTGACTATTCCTTCTCTTTTTCTCAAATGGCAGTGACCAAATTTACCTTCAAACCCAAATTCAATTTCCAAATAAATTTCAAAAACAAACTCCTCAAAAGCCTATCATATTATATACCGATTTGAAGCTCTCGACGAGCGCAATTTAAATCTACAGTTTTTTTCGATTTGGGTTTCTGTGTGTCCGAACTTCTGGGAACAATTCTCGGTCGTTCATCGCATCTCGATTAACTTCCACGGATCGTCGCTTGGGTGGCATGGATAGGTTATGATTGTGCGAGTAGTTCATCTGTGTGGTTCACAGGTGGAGATGACGGTTGGATCGAGCTTAAAAAATCCAATTAGAGTTAATAAACGGCGATGGCGGCTGGGTGGTTTGACGTTGTTAAGTGAAGTGAGGTGATCGCACGTGGTCAGGGTCATAGGGCAGAGGGTGGCGACTTGTTTGATGGTGGAAGACTGGGCCGCGACTGGCCATAGTTGGGTGCATGCGTGGTCATCTTGCTGGCGGCGTGGGTTCGAACGTGGCATTAGAGTCTGTACAGAGTAGGAAGGTAAGGGAATTTTCGTTTATACCCTTTCCTTTGTTTATCTAATTTTAATTTTAATTGCAGTCCTTCAAATATCCATAACTTTTATATACAGTTCGGATCTATGTACGGTTTGTTCCACTGGGATCGTATCGAAATTCCGAACATTTTAGCACTGGTTTCGACGAATTCTGAGACTGTTGAAATTTTAGGCCTTATTTTGGATTTCAAATCGATTTGAAATCAAAGGTGAGTGTTTTGACCCACTCACAACTACTAGATTATCTTATGTTAGTTAAATTAAGTTTATGACGTGATAAGAAATTAATTGATCAATATTTAGTATGTTTAAATTGTCGTTCTAGTTAAATTTGACTTTTATTGCATTTAATTACCGTTTAATTTAATATTGAATTTAAATTGTAAATTTAATACATATTATTGATAATCAGTTATCTATTGATGTTTATTGATTGATTGGATGACGATTGTGATGGATGTTTGATTGTTGATATTGGATGACTAGATGGTATATTATTATATTGTTATAATACTACAAGTTCCCATGGGTTGAAATGATACATACCCAAACGATCTATGTGACGCCCCACTCCGAGACCCACATTAGCAAAGAGTATTACTGGATAATACCGTCTGCTAATACGGAGAATAGAACTGGATAGGAGCGACCATCTATAGCCTTGCCTTAACTATCTATTGAATATATCGACAATTGCCATATCAAGAGGATCGACATATCTAATAAATACTTAAACCAAACCCATAGGTGGCTGGAGGATCAATCAGAACAGAATATGACAACTCAAATGTAATATACATCACAGAACAGTAGATCACCACATACACATATACAGATACATAATAGAGTATACTAAATAATACATATAAACTGGTATAGCAGACCACAATATACAGACGAGTCAAAAGAATACATGTCAGAGTTACAACCAAAAAAGGTGTAACGACCTGTAAAATTAGATGATTAAAGTGAGTTAAATTAATAAGATTTTTACTTAAATTTAGAAAGAAATAAAAATCTTATGATTTAAACTGGGGCGAATGTTAGGAGTTAGATGTAGCAATTGTAATTTAAAATCAACAATTTAAAATAAAATTTGCAATTACTTGAAATAATGTATATTGTCATACTTGGTAAAAGTTTTAATTGATTGGAATTAGTAAATGGGGAAAAACGAATTCAAAGTTATATGTATTGATGAACTAATACGTAAAAAATTGAAGATTTATACAATCAATGTTTGAAAAGAAATTTTAATGTTCATTGTTGAAAATATACGTTGCCTCAATGATTATAAATCGGGGTAACGGAGGTGTGAATGAATATTTAATAGAAACAATGCAAAATTAAGGTTAATGATTTGTGAACTTGCATAAAATTCCAATTATAGAAAATAACCTAAATGTATGTCTGACTATAAATTGTACACAAGTAAATAAATGGATTAAGAATATAAATAGTAATTAGTGTACATATTTGGCAAATATAACTAAATAGTATGGAATGAAGCATGCATTAATGAAATGTAATATAAGTCAATTTTAATTTCACCCATAAATTTCAATTTATTGAATAGCAAGGTTTTAAATCAAGTAACGGATTTGTTAAAATTTCAATTGATAATTTATAAAATTTAATGTGAAATAAATTGCAGTTAATTGACCTAATTATGTAGTTAGGATGAATTGATTTGTCATTTAAGATTGTTAATTCCATAAGATGTAACCAATGTTAATTTCATTTATAATATAACAAGTGGTGGATTTTAGGAGTGAAAATCAAGATTTATTAATTTATTTGAAAGTAAAAATTTCAATAAGTGAATAAATTGCAAATAATGGGAATTTAATATTAAATTTTACATTAATACAAATGGGGATGGAATTTGTGGATATTAATGCAATAGCTACGAATCAATGAAAATTAATCCACTTGATAATAGGATGAGGACGGTGTGTGTAATCAATTTCAACACTTGTCCGTTAGTGATAACTTAAATGAAATTTAACGTTAATGGAGTCTAACAAATTAAAATGGGTAATCAACAGAAATTAATCTAAGTAAAGGTGATATTAGTATAAATTAGGGTAAACAAATGTTATCCTTGTTTATTAGATAATAATTGATTGGGTAAAAAGGTTTGAACTAAGGGAATTATTTTTTATTGGTTTTAAATCCTTAATTAATATGTGAAATAGACAAGATTTCACATTTTAACCATTTATACAAAATCTAAGACGTATATAGAAGTATCAATGTAATGAAACATAAACAAATGTTAAATATAAGATAATGATTGTTTGAATAATAAGAATGAGAATCAACATTTATTTGTTTAATTGAATTTAATTACGATAGTATGATTTATTGCAATTAAATAAAAATTTAATATTTAAAATATTGCCTAAAAGGGAATGTAGATGAAATCTGAGAAAATAAATGTAAATAATCGTGAACCAATGTAAATTGCACCCTTTTGATAACAATGAATTAAATAATAAAATGAAAAGTGAATTTAATAGAATTATTGGGACTTTTTTTTTATAATTTTGAATTTAATGAAATTTAGGATGTATATTGAAATTTATAAATAAATCTTCTCTAAATTGACATTTAAATTTGGTTTAAATCATTGTAAATGATTGGAAAATTTAAAATGATAAGAATTGGTAATTATCGAATTTAAATTGAAAAATTGATTAAATTGACTAAATTTTATTTATTTAATTAATATAAAAATAGCCATTTTGGCCACTGACATGGATTTCGACGAAACCTGTTTCCTCGGATCCGTGTAGGATTTCAAGTTTCGTATCGATCAAACTTGTCGTTTGATCATACGGACTCGAAACGCCTTGAAATAAATGAAATTGAAATCAATTGAAATCAATTTAAAAAATATTGATCTTAGCATAACTTCTTCATACGATGTAATTTGAACCTGAAACTTTTCTCATCGCGTTTAAAATATTTAAAAACACCTATTTTGATATACGGGTTGACCCAATTTTGTTCCGGAGTCGAAACGGGCTTTTTGGGCCACTTTAGCGATAACGCGTATATCAATTTGAGCCCACCCATTCGATTTCGATTTTTGCCTATAAATATCCTGCTATAAACCCTAACCTCCCTAATTCTCATTTTTCTATATGCATATCTTCTTCTCAACTCCTCCTTTTCAATGGGTGCAAACTCTAGATCCAGATCCAATTGCAAATCAAATATAGAGCATAAATTTCAAAGTCCTCAGAAAAATCTATAAAAAAATATATGTTGCAGCTCTCGACGAGCATAATTCAATGGTGTAATTCGTTTTTCGTTTTGGATTGTCGTTTGACCGGTAAAAATCAAAGAAGTTTCGGCAATCCATTTGCGTCGAAATCATCATCGTCAGATCGGCAAATCGATGTTACAGTCGCATGAAGGGGGATGAGTAGAGTGCATCGGGGCCGTTCATCTTGTCGATTGATGGTTGGATGTTGCGTGAAAATTGGATTAGGGTTTGGGTGAATGTGGCGGCGCTGGTTGTGAGGTGACCGGAGGGGATTGGGGTAGGCCCTATGCGCGCGACTCGTTAAGAGCGTGGCGGAGGTGGTGGACGGCATCACGTTGGAGGCCGAAGGCGATGGGAATTTCTGGTCAACGTTCGAGCGATTTAGGGCTTCTGTCTCGTGCGTGGTTGCTGCAGTTTTTCGCATGAAAGAGAGAGGAAGGAAGGGTGGATGACGTGGCGCTGGGTGGTAGGGTTTGTTTTCTATTTATTTATTTTTAATTTCAATTTCCAATCGTTTACAATGATAACTTTCACATACGGATTCTGTTTCACAGGCGACTTTTTTTGTTAGGATCGTAATAAAATTCAAGACTTGGTGACACCGGTTTGGAAGAATTCTGAGATGGCCAAATTTTAGGTTTAAATTCAATTTAAATTCAATTTAAATTCAAAAGGTGAGTGTTTTAACCCACTCACAACTTCTAAAATTTCTTATGTTTGTTAAATTGATTTACGATGTGTTTAAAAATTTATTTGTAGTTGTTTGGCATATATTTCATCATTATCTCAGTCAAATTGCATTCATTTAATTTACTTGTTATTAAATTCATTATTTCATATTAACTGTCAGTTAAATTGTTATTCATTTTTATAGAAACTGCCAGTTATACAGTTATAATTTAGTTTTGAATATAAACTAATAGTTGATACCTGTTATTATCACCTGTTATATATTGATGTATTGTTTGAATTTGGATGATGATTGTGATAAATAGTTGATGGTTGATATTGGATGAATGGATGTTGTACTTATATTGTTATAAACTGCAACTTATTATGCATTTTCATCTCATTCGGGATTGCGGTTTGAAATGATATATAACCATAATTATTATTGTTTAAACCGCGGATTGAATGATAAATATCTGTATCACTTGACCATAGGATAGAAAATTTTATACAAACACCGCGGTATCTATATAAAAATATTTTGAAATGATTTCTATGGTTTTGTAAAGGAATATACGGGTTATATAAATATTGATTTTGATGTTATATAAACGTCAAATTTATATTTTGATTCTAGCTATATATAAATATGCTTTGAAATATAAAATAAGCCCAATATTAAAGTTTGATTATTTTATATAATATGGTTAAATAAATATTGATTTTTGGGATTATATAAATATTACTTTTATATATATAGTTAAATTCATGTCTTTAACTATGTATGAATTTGGTGAATAACAAATAGTTTAATAATGGATTTGATTTTTATTTAAATAAATAGGGTTAAGTGATAAAAATCATACTTTAATATAAAAGTTATGAAGATTTAAAATAAATTAAGATTTGAAGGTAAATTGGAGATTTATTTGAAATTTAGAGGTATTTAAGAATTTAACTCCATAAGTTGATGTAAATGTTTTAAGCTTGAAATTCTAAAAGATATGTTATTTATAACTGGGTTTTTCCAAGATTGATTAAATGAATATTTCGAAGATAAATAAATTGAAGGAAATATTTAGTTATTGGAAATTGAGTTTATTTAAATGATTATGAATTTATTATGCAAATATTTCAAAACTAAAAAAATAGGACATTGAAAGGCTGAAATATATGGAAATTTAAATGGTTTATTTGGGAATTCAAATCTGTATTTGGAATTGATTTGAGAAATTTAAAAAGCTAATTTTCTTTATAAAGTAATTTATATTTAAGCCATTTAAGTATTGAAAATTTTGTTTCGAAGCTATGGGTTTAAGGTATATATTTTTGAAAGTACTATGATTTTTGAAAAGGATATATGTGAAATAAATGATATCATATTGATTTGGTTTAAAAGGGAAATGATATCGAAATTATATGGATTTGAAATGAATATTTTATTCTGGTTTTAAAGTACAAACTATTTTTAAAAGACCGCGGTGTTATAATAACGTTTGGCTGTTGAAGAGACCAGGATCGGAAGTTGTCATACTCTCTACCAACTCCGAAAACCACTTTAACAACCGTTTACGTGGTGGAGATTCCAGAATGAAGTAGGATGGCGGTGGCTCCTTTGAGGTAAATACGTGGACCCAACTCCCGTGAGTTGGCATAAGGTGGCTAAACAGGAGCGATTCTCGGGACAATTGAGGTAGCACCTTTGATCGGACACATCCCTTCAATTTTATACTTTGACTTTTGGATTGATTTGGTGGCCACTTTTGATTTTCTTTTTAGGGGTGTGGCTCGAGGTGGGCGGTAGCTGCGGCTACGCGTTACCACCACCCCGGATGCGCAATTGGTATATCTACCCTGGCATTGCCTAGTTGTGCCATGTCACCTACCCTATCGCGCCTTGTACGAGTTTGGTTTTCTCCCGTAGACCGTGGAGTACTTAGGGTAGTCTCCCGATCTGGAGATGCGCTGATACTGGATGGACTACTGGGACTATTATTGTGTTAAGGGGGAGATTGGGTAACTCCTTAATGCTATTTAAAAGTACGCTTATTTAACTATTAGACACTATTATAATAGCGAATATTACTACATAGTAAATAGTTTAACAGATCCTTAGGAGATGTGAATGCCGAGCATCTTTTAAGTTACTGCACTCTATTTATTCTTGTTGATTTAACTTACATAAGATCTTTTAGTTCTGACTCAAGTGTTTTGTCTTTTCAATTCGTTCGGG
This sequence comes from Allium cepa, assembly GCA_030765085.1. Lineage (NCBI taxonomy): Eukaryota > Viridiplantae > Streptophyta > Magnoliopsida > Asparagales > Amaryllidaceae > Allium > Allium cepa. The sequence continues at coordinate 494,975,504 of CM060944.1, read as the reverse complement.
TCAGTCCTAGCGTTTCAGGATCGAAGACTTTATTTTTAGAGGACAAAGACGAGGATTTCATTACTATTACTATTACTATTACTATTATTATATATTATATGGTTCCACTACACACTGTATTCCGCTGCATTAATATTTATTGGTATGTGAACTCTGATATTTATTGTATAAAGAAGAATCAAATGTTTTGTAAACAGTTTTATGAACTGTATATTGATTATTATATTTTACCCTTCCGCTGTGAGATTTTGTTTTGTCTTTCTTCTCTATTTTTCTTATTTACCACATAACACCCCGCCCTTCCGTATGGTTTGAATCGGCACGTGTGTCGATTTAAAATGTGCGAAAAGGAGGATGTTACAAAAGGACTACACAAAAAGCTATAACAAAAAGGAGCTAGCGGAGTAGTCCATGCGGAAGCAAAAGAGGCTAAGTCCATAAGTACCTAACCTGAAACATCTGGGTCTGACCCGAGTATGAAAACATACGGGTCAGTCTAGCTAAACAAATCAGTTAGATAAACTGAGAAATAATGAACCTGTAAGGTCGTAAAGAACAACAAATATCTCTAGAAGAGATATCTCAATCATCTAACAATAGATGAATCATGGCAAGCCTCGTATCATCGGCAACTCAAATAAACAATGGATATGAATATCCCAAATCGAACCAAAAAGGCAAATAACAAATACCAATGAAGGTAACACAAGTTCCACAAGGTAACCGCTATATATCGTGTGGTTCAAAGGACCTACACCGAAAGGCGATACGCTAGGGAATATAAATATCAATGAAACAACAGAAATGCACGTGCTCAGTACTGTATAAACAAGGATCCATAAGCCCGAAGGCGCAAGCCCGAAGGCAACAAACCCGAAGGTACAAACCCGAAGGCAATATATTTGAAGGCAACAAACCCGAAGGCACAAACCCGAAGGCAACATACCCAAAGGTAACAAACCCGAAGGCAACATACCCGAAGGTAACAAACCGTAGTGGTGAAGGTCCGGAGGCCCAGTACTGGACACCACTAATTGGCAGTGTGTGTCACAAAGTCCTCGGAAGGAACCTGAAAAGTGTTAACGTGAGTCCCATACCACATGCGTTGTAACAACCCTAGATTTTTGCCTATATATTTTAAATTTGACTTTATTTTTATTTTGATTATTTTAAATTTATTTTTATTTCAAACATTTTATCCATAAATGCTAACTATTAAGTGATCTATAGTTCAAAATAGTATAAATTGGACATTTTACTAAAAAGGTGAATTCCTACTCAAACTGTTTAAACTTTGACTTTTAAAATTAAATTTAAAATAATTTTTAAATCTTGAATTTTATCTTTTATTATGAAAATAGATGTAATAACTTGAACACTGCTTTTCGTTTCGTTGAAAACAGAGTTAAACTGTAAAAGTTATGTACATTTCAATTTTGAGTGTAATTTGATTTATTTTAACAATTTTGTCTATTTTAAATTATATAAATCTTATTTTCTTTGTCATATTTTATTTTAATATGTTATTGTATGTATATTTTGTATTATAATAATTTTAAAATGAAGTAAACAATTTTCCAAAGTCAATGGTGATTTATTTGTAATTTCTGGACACTGTTTTGGATTTTTAAGAAATTTCTTTAAATCATTTTCTGTTTTCTTTAGATTTTTTTTCCTTATGTGTTAATGGGTTATTTTAAGTATATTTTGTATCTTAATATTTTTTAAAGTGATGTTATAATTTTTCCAAAGTTTACTGTGTTGATTTCTTTTTTTTAAAAAGACCGTTTTCTTATTTTCTGCTATTTTCTTCATTAAAATTATATCTAAACTTAATTTTTTTTAATTTTGTGAATGCAATTTTATTTTATATTATTATTTATGTTTACGAATATTTTACAAGCTCATATGAATTTTCTAAAATTTATTTCATGTAATTTCAAATTTTCTAGACTAGTTTACTATTTTTAGCTATTTTCCTTAATTTTACTTTATATAATTAAAAAATATTATATATATTTTTATATTTTGATAAATTTTCGAAATTTTATCTGGGATTATTATTATTTCCAGAAATATCAAGTTATATAAACATATATAAGAAATATGAAAGGTTTTGTGACTCTTTAGCTGCTTGTGACTCTTTGCTTTCCACCTTTTCATTTTCCAAACTCATGCATTCATTTTGCTTGGCCGACCTTAATTCTTTCAACTGCACATTTTTTCTCATTTATTCCTGTATACAAACTCTTCTCAATTTCAAAAATCATGGCCTCCATTCCTTAGGTAAAGAGTTGGTAATCTTCTTCTTCTTTCTACTAATTTTCTTCTTGTTTTCTTATGATTTTGCTATTGCTTTCTTCACCTTCAAGGCTAAGATCCTTCCATCTCCTCCACCTTGGCCTCCTCCACCACCACCACATCTGGTCAACACTTACTCCAGCCCACAGCCAAGCCATGGCCATGCTTTTGTGTTGAGTAGATCCACTAAAATATGAACATACCACATATATGCACCTAGCCGAGCCTACCTTAGCACCACCACCTCAAAACTCCACTTTGGCCGCCACATACACCACCACCACCACCCTAGCTGACCTGAGACACCTCTACCACGTCATCCTCCACCCAACCCAGACTTGGACAGGCCATGCTAGCTTGTGGCCAAGCCTTTTTATTGCTTAGGAAACCATGTAGTTTGCATTGACTTGTAATTCATGTGTCACAAACCTTTGCTCCATCATTGCCCATGCTATGGCCGACCTTTAGGAACCCAAACCTGATCTAAAACCATGCTGTAGCCATGCCATTTCAGATCATAGCTGAAGCGTAAGAGGTAGAAAGCAAGTGCAAACACTTTGGCTTTGTTTTGTACATCCAATTCTAGCATTGTTTAGTGATAATTTGTGTCGAAAACTTATATCTATTCTATTGTTTTGTGTAAATGTTTGAACAAGGCTATTAGCATTGGCTCTCCACTCTCTTGTTGTATCCGTGTTTTCATGCCTTCGTAGTGTCGTTATGTGTGCTTTGGCAGCGATCTCCAGCTTTGAACATGTGAGTACCTCTCACCAGACATTATGTACTTATATAAGTAGTAAAATTGACACCCTGTGAATCTGTAGAACTATATGATCATGTTATAACTGCTTATATTATTATCATATGATGTTCACACCTGTTATTACACCTATTATATTATATGTTACTGTTATTTCATGCTATTCTATTTATTTTATCTGTTCATCACACTACAAGTTCCCTTTAGATTAGAATCACTATGGGTTGAAATGATATATACCCGAACGGACTTTAGAATAAGGGAAAATTGTTACGGACTGAAATGATAGGCCCGAATGATTTTCAACTTATTTTATTTACTTGGAACTGCGGGTTTGAAATGATAAAACCCGGATTTTTCTTTGTAAATTACGGGTTGAAATGATACATTACCCGTATCACTTTACCTAGCGTAGAAAATTATATGCAGGCCCGTAATTAAAATATGTTTTTCTAAAAAAATTAAAATATTTTAGAAATTTAATTATTATCATATTTTGATTTAAAATTAAATAAAAATATAATTTTTGTAAAGCATTATTGATTTTTTGGAAATCTATAAGTTAAATAAATTATAGAAAAGTTAGAATCTGAATGTAAGTTATTTTGGAAATTTTGATTTAATTTTTAATGGAATTTAAATTAACTTTGAAAATATGATAAATTTATGATATTTTGAATTTTAAATTAATTTAAAATGATTTGTATAACATATTAATGATTTTTGAATAATGTAAAAATGTTAATGAGTGAATATTGAGTTGAATTTGGAAATATAACTTAAATTGGAATTTATGAATTTGGTTTAAAAGTGAAATTTTAAGTTAAGTTAAATAAAATGGAAATAAGTTATATTTGAAATTTTAAACTTAAGTGTTAAGTTGAAATTTAATGTAATGAATTTAAATTCGAATGTTGAAATTTAATAAGTGAATTATTAATAAATATTGATCTTTGGAAGGAAACTTAAGTTTATAAAATCATGAATTTAAGGAAAATTAAATGATGCTTATAAATGTGAAAATGTATGATTTTTATAAGTTAAAAATGATTTAAATAAAAATATAAGTGTTTTTTAAATTCTATTGAATATTTGAAGTTAATTAACAGCATTTTTAATACTGTCTTTTGTTAAATTGAATTGTTTTTGAATGTAGCTTTCTGTAGCATTTTATAAATGCTGCGAAACTTGAATTTTCATTGTTTTAATAAATTTAAGTGCATAAATGAACATGGAAAAGTTTAAATTTTTTGAATTTAATAATTTAATTATTAAATGTAATAACTTCATTTTTATGATTTAATAATGAAGTAATTTGTTTTGAAATATAACTAATTGATATATTAAAATGATTGAAATGTGGTTTCGAAAGATATGATATTTTGATATATTAAAATGATTAAAGTGTGGTTTCGAAAGATATGATATTTTGATATATTAAAATGATTTAAGTGTGGTTTCGACAAGATATGATATTTTGGTATATTAAAATGATTTGAAACGAAAATTTGAAAGATATGATATTTTGATATTAAATGATTTGAAAAATGGAGTTTTGAAAGATATGATATTTTGATATTAAATGATTTGAAAAATGGAGTTTTGAAAGATATGATATTTTGATATTAAATGATTTGAAAAATGGAATTTTGAAAGATATGATATTTTGATATATTAAAATGATTTGAAACGAAGTTTTGAAAGATATGATATTTTGATATTAAATGATTTGAAAAATGGAGTTTTGAAAGATATGATATTTCGATATTAAATGATTTGAAAAATGGAGTTTTGAAAGATATGATATTTTGATATTAAATGATTTGAAAAAGGAAGTTTTGAAAGGATATGATAATTTAATATATTGAAATGGTTAGAAATGACTTGATATTTATTTTGATACATATTTGAATTGAAAGATATGGTATGATGATATATTGAAATGGTTTGGAAATGATTTAATCTTTATTTTGATAAAGATTTGGGTTGAAATGATATTTTATTTTGAAGTATATAATATTGTTTTAAAGTTATAACTACGGGTTATAATAACGATTGGTTGTTAAAGAGACCGGGATCGAATATTGTCTTGTAGCCGGCCAATACCGAAAACCACTTTAACAACTGTGTACGCATGGAGATTCCAAAATGAAGTAGGATGGTAGCGACGTTCTCGAGGTATATTACGTGGACCCGACTCCCGTGAGTTGGCATATATGACTAAAACAGGAGCTATACCGGGCTACACAAAGGGTCGCACCCTTTCATCGAGCATGCTCCATCGGAAACCATTCAATTACTTTTGTGATTCGATACGTGGCGCCACTTTGATTCGGGGGTATTGTTCGAGGTGGGCGGAAGCTGCTAGCTTGCCGTCACCACCGGTCTGGGAGTGCAAACGGTGTATCCACCCTGGCATTGCCTCGCGTGCCGTGTCATATCCTTATATCGAGCCCACTATGATTTTGGTTTTAAAGATCCGACCGCGTTAAGGTTCACCATCCCCTTAACACTATTTTCTATATGATTATACTTTACTGATTAGACACTACTATATATAGCGCAATATACTACATAGTAAATAGTTTAACAGATCCTTAGAGGATGGGCGGTCCCAAGCATCTTCTAAGTTACTTGTACCTTTACTACAGTTCACTTGAGTTGGTTTACATTGTATAAGTATGTATGTCCTTACTCGAGTGTTTGTATTTTTTATTTACGCTCGGGTCAGCCTGAGTTATTCACAGATTTGGATTTCCACTTTCTGGAGATTGGAATCGCTGGAGATTATCTACTTGTCAAGTTTTATCTTTTGCAGTCTGTTGGTCCTTTCAGCTCTTGTATTAGTAGACTTCTATGTAGTGAGACTTCCTTTGTACTTTATTTCTTCTGTTGTATTTTATGTAACTCTGATATTTTTATATAGTAGCTTCATGAACTACAATTTCTTTTACTTCCGCTGCATTATTATTACTCTGTGTCTGTGATATGTGATTTTTATTTACTGTATATTCTGAGGTTTGCCAAATTTTTATTTACAACGCGGTATTTTGTGCAATTCAATTCCGGCATGAGTGTCTACCTATACACTTATAATGGATGCGAATGGTTGAAAATATCGGGTCGTTACACGCCCCCACTAAACGGTCTACTATCAGTTAGTCAATTTTACACTCAAAGCAGTACAAAGTTTACCTCATCTCAACGGTAAACGAGACCCAAAGGTCAAAACGTTCAAACGAATAGATTAGGAATTAATAGAAAAGATGAACGCACGTGTTCATAGCACGCATTTTATCTAATCATTTAATTCTCCTCCCTCTTCGCTCGGAGTGCAAAATTATGTGTGTGCGTTTTAAGTAGAAATTATAAATTAGAGAAACGAGCTTTTAGTAAAATTTGAAAAGATCATTTTATAAAAACCCGTGTATGAAATCAAAAAGGAATCATCAAAGTCCAAAAATGTGATAACAACTATTTGGAATCAACACGAATCGATTAAATTTGGAAACCAAGCAAAATAGGCAAAAATAGACTAAAACAAGCAGGTCAGTCGACTGACTGCAGAGGCCAGTCGACTGATTCAGAAACCTAGAAGCTTCATTTCCTGCGGTCAGTCGACTAATTACAGAGGCCAGTCGACTGATTGTAGGAAACAGAGACTTCTAGCCTCTGCAGACAGCCCCGGAGCATTAATTTGCTACAGCCAGTCGATTGATTGCAAAGGTCAGTCGACTGACTGGCACTTGGGCTGTTTTTTTAGCCTATCCAATGAAGAGCAAACTCTTCCAAATCGCGACCGGACAAGCAACGAGGCTAGAGGCTTATGCCAATTAACAACCCGACCTTATTGGCTCTTTTATTCACCTCCAAAAACATGATCAAAACATCAAAGCTATGATTTTTAGAGATTTTTGACTCCTAACACCAAAAATTGAAATGCTTACCAAACCAATTCAAACCAAAAGCAAATGAACAATAAATGAGTGTTAAGAGTCATACCTAACATCAATGATATCAAGAGAAGTAGATGTGAGTTCAAAACTCACCTTTTTAACTCAAAAACAATGATTGAGAGGCTCAAATGCAAGAAGACCAACAACTCTTCACTTCAACTCTAAAGGCTCCAATCTAAGATCAAAACAAATAATTCATAAATTTAGGTTTAGTGATTTCTGAAATTGAAGAGAGATAGAGTTGGAGAAGAAGGAGAGGATGCTTACCATTAGCTTCGCTTGAATTAAGGAGCAAGAATTTGAGTTTTCAAAGGAAACTAGGGCTTGGAGTTTCTATTTTCCATTCTTTTCCCCCATTTTCAGTTGAGCTAGAGCATAGGAAATGAAAATGATTGAATGGAAGAAGAGTTAATGAGTTAGGGTATTAAGTTTGGATAGTGGGCTAAACCCATCCCAAAGCCCAAATAGAAAAAGTGGCAAAATTCTACTAATTCCAATCATATCGAAGTTTATACTCAAAAAGATCGCAAACGCTATTTTGAACTCAATGGAAGTGGTTTCGAGTCTCAATTCGACAGTTTGCAAAAAGTGACATTTCGGACCCAAAAATCCGAATAACGACGCTATATTTAAACAAATCATTTAAATATATAATCGTAAAATATACGGGTTATTACAGATCTCTCCTCCTTAACAAAATTGCGTCCACGCAATCCCTAGAGACGACATTTGTAACAACTACATAATTACATCACCCAAAAAGAAAAAGAAATGAGTTTGAGATGCAGAGATATTCTCACCATTGCTAAGAAAAGATAGAAAACCTGGATAGGATCGCTCAATAAACTCTCTAGTTCCCCAAATATAGTCATTGGGATTAGCGGACCATTGAACTTTAATGAGCGGCACTTCTTTGTTTCGAAGGTGTCTCACCTCCGAGGCAAGTACGCGAATAGGCTGTTGTGCAATAGATAAGTCTGGTGAGACCTCAAGCTCTTGCAAATAAGGAGAAGCGATAACAGAATTCGATTCTCGAAGACACTTCCGAACTTGAGAGACGTGAAACACGTCGTGAATGCTAGATAGATGAGCAGGAAGTGAAACTCTATAAGCCATAGGGCCAATACGTTCAGTAATAGAAAATGGTCCTATAAAGCGAGGAGCCAATTTCCCAGTCGTACTGAAACTCCTAACCCCTTTCAGAGGAGAAACACGAATAAAGACGAGATCACCAATCGAGAATTCGAGAGGCTTCCTATGGTTGTCCGCGTAGGATTTTTGGCTGCTCTGCGCCTCTTTCATTCTCTGACGAATAAGATCAATCTTCTTAGAAGAATCACGAACAAAATCTGGGCCATGGATGAGCTTCTCACCAGATTCCAACCAACAAGAAGGTGATCGACATGGCCTTCCGTATAAGGCTTTGAAAGGAGCCATACCGATACTGGACTGATAACTATTGTTGTAGGAGAACTCTACAAGAGGTAGGAGATCCTCCCAACTACCACTGAAATCAAGAATACAAATACGGAGAAGATATTCCAAGATACGATTCACCCGTTCAGTCTGTCCATCAGACTGCGGATGATAAGCTGAGCTAAAATTAAGCTTTGTTCCCAAAGCTTGCTAAACACTCTGCCAGAAATGACTCGTGAATAAAGGATCACGGTCACTCACAATAGAACTAGGAACACCGTGAAGTCTTACGATTTCCTTGACATATAACTTAGCCAAATGAGAAGCGGTCCTATTAGACTTAATAGGAATAAAATGAGCAGATTTGGTGAGGTGATCAACAATGACCCAAATGCTAGAATGGCCCGATCCCGAATGAGGTAGGCCGTCAATGAAATCCATCGAAATCTGATCCCACTTCCATAATGGAATCTCTAGAGGCTGAAGAAGACCAGAAGGGCGCTGATGTTCGGCTTTAATACGTTGACAAGTTATGCAATTACTCACATAACTCGCCACATCACGCTTCATACCTTCCCAATAATAAAGGTGATGCATATCAGCATACATCTTACTACTATTGGGATGAATGGTATACTTAGAACGACGACGGTCATCAAGAATGTCATGCCTAAGTGCAAAATCGGAAGGCACAATAAGACGGTTCTTCTTGCGAAGACACCCATGAAAATCAGTGCTGAAATCCCGCAACGCCTCATCACGGGATTCGGTCTCAAAAAGCTGAATAAGATGCATCTAATCAGGATCACGCCGTTGAGCATTGGCAATACGAGCTAATAAAATAGGTCGAGCTCCCAAACTAAATAATAGAATAGGAGAATCATAAGATGAACCTTGATCATGAATTTTGCAAAGAGATAAAGTCTCAAGGATATCCCATTCGACAAGCATCATAGAAACTACAGCCGAATGTTTGCGACTAAGCGCAACAGCAACACGATTACCCTTACCAGGGGTATACTGGACATTAAAGACATAGGAAGCCAGAAACTCAAGCCAACCCTGTGTCTCATATTGAGTTCCTTCTGAGTGAACAAATACTTTAAGGATTTATGATCGGTGTAGAGAATGAAGCGCTCGCCTAATAAATATTGTCGCCAAATCTTCAAGGCAAAGACAATGGTGGCTAACTCAAGATCATGAGTGGCATAGAGAACTTCATTCTGACGCAGTTGCCTAGAAGCATAAGCAACTACCCGATCCTTCTACATAAGAACAGCACCGAGACCACTACCACAAGCATTGGTGTAGACAACAAGATCATGATTCCCCTCGGGAACAACAAGAATAGGAGCATTAGTGAGAAGTTCCTTCAATGTCTGAAAGAAAGCTTCACACTTGTCGGACCAGATATAACGAATGCCTTTCCGAGTAAGGATGGTGAGAGGAAGCACAACACGGGAAAAATCCTTAATGAACCGATGGTAATAACCCGTCAATCCAACGAAACTACGAATTTCATGGACATTCTCAGGCCTCTTCCAATTCTAGATGGCTTCGATCTTTGAGGGATCGACTGAAATGCCGTCGGAAGATACAACATGGCCTAAGAACTTAACCATATTCTCCCAAGAATGACACTTGGAGAATTTGGCTCTAAGCTGACGGTGACGGAGAGTAATCAAGAAAATTCTCAAGTGATTAGCATGCTCGACTTCAAATTTAGAATAAACAAGAATTTCGTCGATAAACACAAGGACGAACTTATCGAGATATTCTCGAAATACGCAATTCATGAGACCGACAAAGAAAGCAGGGGCGTTCGTCAAACCGAACGGCATAACAAGCCACTCAAAAGAACCATATCGAGTGCGGAAAGCTGTAAGAGGTATGCTATCCTCCGCGACTCGTAACTGGTGAAAACCCGTGGCAAGGTCGAGCTGAGAAAAGATCTTAGCACCACATAATAGATCGAACATATCATCGATCCTAGGCAATGGATACCTGTTCTTGATGGTTAACTCGTTAAGCTTGCGGTAGTCAATGCAAAGCTTAAGAGTTCCATCTGACTTCTTCACGAAGACGTCTGCGGCTCTCCACAGTGGAAAATGGACTGAATCAACTGCTTGGACTCAAGCTCTAAAAGTTGCTTCTTGAGTTCCTTATTCTCCTTTGTAGACATCCTCGTGGGAGGACGACTAACTGGCTGTGCGCCTGAAATGAGATCAATGCGGAACTCAATTGCCTGCTTGGGTGGCAAACTCGAAACATGCTCAAAAACATCAGAAAAGTCACAAGCAATAGCAATACGAGATATATCATCATCATCTTGAGAGTTAAGAGAATATAAAACCATTTCGGAATTATCCACATCCCGAAGAACAAGTGATAGCTGAGTAAACGAATCTGGACGTCGAAGATATAAAATTCTTTTAGAACAAATAGTCCTGGCATCGTATCTCACTAGCCAGTCCATACCCAAAATCATATCAAAACCCTGATAAGAAATAACGCGCAGATTCGCATGAAAAGAAAAGCCACATAAAAAATCTCAACATCATCACAAAGCATGCTAAGGGTCGTGGATCCCCCAATAGGATATGCAATCGTCAATGAAGTAACCATACAAGAAACATCCAAAGATAAATCATCGACGAGCTTTTTCGATACGAAAGAATGTGAAGCACCCGTATCGAAAAGAACTTGAATACTATGGTTATGAAATAAAATAGTACCTTCCAAAATAGATGGAGATATACCTTTGGGATGAAAAGAACCTTCAGAAGCCTTAGCAGCATTAAGCTTGCCAGACTTGGCATTAGCAGGAACAGTAGGGCAGGTGGAAACATGATGACCTTCCTTCTTGCAATAGCAACAGAAGAGAGGCTTAGGACAAGCTCGAATCATATGATCAGGAGAACCACAATTGAAACACTTCCTAATGGAAGGTGTCCCAGTAGATTGAGTCCGAGAGTTAGAACCACCAGTCTTCTTCTTCTTGGAAGGAAAAGACTTGAACTTTTGAAATGGAAACTTCTTCTTGTTGGGGTTCTTGTGAACCTCAACATCACCACCACTATCACACTCCTTCTCTATAGTTTCGAGATGAAGTGCCGAATCAACCAACTCCTCAAAAGAACGCTTAAGCTGGAGCATTAAAGACTTCTTAAGATATTTCTTAAGACCAGAGATAAACTTTAGATTCTTCTTAAGAGGAGCTAATGAATTCAAGACCATACTTTGATAAGGCCTCGAATGATGCAACATACTCAGAAATGGAAGACTCCCCTTGCTTCAATTCAAGAAAGCGACGGGCCAATAAAACTTTCTCAAATTCAGGAACGAACTTGAGTTCGAATCGTTCCCGAAACTGAGTCCAAGAAAGAGAAGACTCATCAATTTCGGCTATAAGAAGCTCGTACCAATCAAGGTCATGCTCTTGCAATAAGCTAGAAGTTACAAGAACTCTATCATGATCAGAAAGATCCATGCGAGAGAAAATACGCTCGCATGTGCGAACCCAAGCTTGGACTTCAAGAATAGACTCAGAGCCTTTAAACGGCTTTCACCCAAGATGAGAAAAATCACTGCACAGGTGTGAAAAGGCAGACTTGCGAAGGGGAGATACTCGAGTAGGAGCTGGAGGCTGAGTGCTCCTAAACAACTCCAAAAACTGATCAGCAGACATATAAACGCCGTCCGGATGCGAGCCATTGGATTGCCCAGCACCCGAGCATCGTCCTCTGCCTCTTCCAGCCATAAGCTGAAAGTTAAGATAAGATAAAGATTATACAAGGTTGACATCACTAATTCAAATGTGGAATACTATGGAATAAAATTGCATTCCTAGAAGTATTCCCAAATCCTATCTAGCCTTTGGGGTAGAAGGAATAGAGGCACGATGGTTTAGAGATTTATAACACTTATTACACTTTGATGTACCGTAATATGTGTTACTATTCTGTGTTTATCATATTTTGTTCTGAACTCATCTCTGATACCAAAGCTGTGACGCCCCACTCCGAGACCCACATTAGCTAATACGGAGAATAGAGCTGGATAGGAGCGACCATCTATAACCTTGCCTTAACTATCTATTGAATACATCGACAATTGCCATATCAAGAGGATCGACATATCCAATAAATACTTAAAACAAACCCATAGGTGGCTGGAGGATCAATCAGAACAGAATATGATAACTCAAATGTAATATACATCACAGAACAGTAGATCACCACATACACATATACAGATACATAACAGAGTATACTAAATAATACATATCAAGTGGTATAGCAGAGCACAATATACAGACGAGTCAAAAGAATACATGTCAGAGTTACAACAAAAAAAGGACGACGCAAAAGGCTATAACAAAAAGAAGCTAGCGGAATAGTCCATGCGGTAGCAAAAGAGGCTATGTCCACAAGTACCTAACCAGAAACATCTCGGTCTGACCCGAGTATGAAAACAGACGGGTCAGTCTAGCTAAACAAATCAGTTAGATAAACTGAGAAATAATGAATCTGTAAGGTCGTAAAGAACCACAAATATCTGTAGAAGAGATATCTCAATCACCTAACAATAGATGAATCATGGCAAGCCTCGTATCATCGGTAACTCAAATAAACAATGGATATGAATATCCCAAATCAAAGCAAAAAGGCAAGTAACAAATACCAATGAAGGTAACACAAGTTCCACAAGGTAACCGCTACATATCGTGTGGTTCAAAGGACCTACACTGAAAGGCGATACGCTAGGGAATATAAATATCAATGAAACAACAGAAATGCACGTGCTCAGTTATGTATAAATAAGGAACCACAAACCCAAAGGCAACATATCCGAAGGCAACAAACCCGAAGGCACAAACCCAAAGGCAACATATCCGAAGGCAACAAACCTGAAGGCACAAACCCGAAGGCAACATACCCGAAGGGAACAAACCCGAAGGCACAAACCCGAAGGTACAAACCCGAAGGCAACATACCCGAAGGCAACAAACCCGAAGGTACAAACCCGAAGGCAACATACCCGAAGGCAACAAACCGTAGTGGTGAAGGTCTGGAGGCCCAGTACTGGACACCACTAACTAGCAGTGTGTGTCACAAACTCCTCAGAAGGAACTCGAAAAATGTTAACGTGAGTCCAGTACCACACGCCCGCACTAAACGGTTTACTATCCATTAGTCAATTTCACACTCAAAGCAGTACAAAGTTTACCTCATCTCATCGGTAAACGAGACCCAAAGGTCAAAACGTTCAAACGAATAGATTAGGAATTAACAGAAAAGATGAATGCACGTGTTCATAGCACGCGTTTTATCTAATCATTTAATTCTCCTCCCTCTTCGCTCGGAGTGCAAAATCGTGTGCGTGCGTTTTAAGTAGAAATTACAAATTGGAGAAACGAGCTTTTAATACAATTTGAAAAGATCATTTTATAAAAACCCATGTATGAAATCAAAAAGGAATCACCAAAGTCCAAAAATGTGATAACAACTAATTGGAATCAACACGAATCGATTAAATTTGGAAACCAAGAAAAATAGGCAAAAATGGACTAAAACAAGCAGGTCAGTCGACTGACTGTAGAGGCCAGTCGACTGACCTAGAAACCTGGAAGCTTCATTTCCTGCAGTCAGTCGATTGATTACAGAGGCCAGTCGACTGATTGCAGGAAATAGAGACTTCTAGCCTCTGTAGACAGCCTCGGAGCACTAATTTGCTACAGCCAGTCGACCGATTGCAAAGGTTAGTCGACTGATTGGCACTGGGGCTGTTTTTTCAGCCTATCAAATGAAGAGCACTCTTCCAAATCGCAACCGGACAAGCAACGAGGCTAGAGGCTCATGCCAATCAACAACCCGACCTTATTGGCTCTTTTATACACCTCCAAAAACATGATCAAAACATCAAAGCTATGATTTTTAGAGTTTGTTGACTCCAAACACCAAAAAATGAAATGTTCACCAAATCAATTCAAACCAAAAGCAAATGTACAATAAATGAGTGTTAGGAGTCATACCTAATATCAATGATATCAAGAGAAGTAATTGTGAGTTCAAAACTCACCTTTTTAACTCAAAAACAATGATTGAGAGGCTCAAATGTAAAGAGAAGACCAACCACTCTTCACTTCAACTCTAAAAGCTCCAATCTAAGATCAAAACAAATAATTCCTAAATTTAGGTTTAAGGATTTCTAAAATTGAAGAGAGAAAGAGTTGGAGAAGAAGGAGAGGATGCTTACCAATAGCTTCTCTTGAATTAAGGAGCAAGAATTTGAGTTTGCAAAGGAAACTAGGGCTTGGAGTTTCTATTTCCCAATCTTTTCCCTCATTTTCAGTTGAGCTAGAGCTTAGGAAATGAAAATGAGCGAATGGAAGAAGAGTTAATGAGTTAGGGTATTAAGTTAGGATAGTGGGCTGAACCCAATCCAAAGCCCAAATAGAAAAGTAGCAAAATTCTGCTAACTCCAACCATTTCGAAGTTTATACTCAAAAAGATCGCAAACGCCATTTTGAACTCAATGGAAGTGGTTTCGAGTCTCAATTCGACAGTTTGCAAAAAGTGACATTTCGGACCCAAAAATCCGAATAACGACGCTATATTTAAACAAAACATTTAAATATATAATCGTAAAATATGCGGGTTGTTACAATCAATAGATTAGGAAAAAATCGTTATGGGTTGAAATGATAGACTTAAGCGATTTTATGAATTTTTATTTAATTCGGGAATGCGGTTTGAAATGATATATAAACACAGAAATTTAAATTGCGGGTTGAAATGATAAATAACTATATCACTTGGCCATAGGATAGAAAATTATGTACGGACACCGAAATGGTTAAATTAAATGATTTTTAATTCTTGAAATTTTGAATTCAGCTAATTGGAATTTTGAAATAGAAATCGATTTATATAAACTGAATTATTTTTGATAATTCAAGCATTATTGTTGAAATTGGAATTGATTTAATGAATGGTTCAAGGGATTTAAATTGGAATTTCAAAGTTGAAGTGTCAAATATAAATGAATTTATCGAAATTGAGTTATTGAGAATGTTTGGATATAACTTTGAAATCTATTTTAAACTAATTTAAACTATTTTAATTAAGTTGAAATATTTTATTCAATTCAAACTATTTTAATTTATTTAAATCTATTATAACTTATTTAATACAAATTAATCTATTTTACCTATTTTAAACTAATTAAATTTATTTAATTTATTTTAAATCTGTTTAACATAATTTAAATCTACTTAATCTATTTTAAATTTATTTAATCTATTTAAAATCAACTTAATATAATTTAAATCTATTTAATCTATATTTAATCCATTTAAATCATTTTATATCTAATTAAATCCATTTAATATATATTTAATCTATTTAAATCATTTAAATTCTAATTAAATCAAATTTAAATTTATTTCAACTATTTTTACTATTTAAACTATTTTAATCTATTTAAACTATCTTTAAACTATTAAAATTATTTATGACTATCTAAACTATTTTCTAAAATTTCAGACTGTGTAAAGTTGAAGTATTTATATTTAAATCCTTAATGATGATACAACCTAAGTTGGAAATTGAAATTGGTGCCTTTTTTGAAATGACATATTTCAGTAGATAATGATTATTTTAGAATGAGAATTTAATTAGCCTATCTTATCAATAGTTTAAAAAGCGAATATGATTTTGAAGTGAATATGGTTTTGAAAGTGAATATGATTTCGAATGTGATATGGTTTAAAATTGAACATGATATTTTGATATTAATTATGAAATGGTTTTGGAATGTAAAAGAACTATCTGACGTGAAATAAGCATTTGGTTGTTAAAGAGACCGGGATCAGATATTGTCATACTCTTTGCCAATATCGAAAATCACTTTAACAACTGTGTACCTCGTGGAGATTCCAGAAATGAAGTGGGATGATTTGGCAAACAATTTCTGTATGAGGCATTTACACGACCTTGACTCCCGTGAGTCAGTTTAGATGTGACTAAAATAGGAGCTATGCCGGGCCAAGTGAGGTCATTCCTCCTATCGAACATGCTTCTTCGATACCATATTATGACTTTGTGATGATTTGGTGGCCACCCCTTGATTTTGATCACGGTAGTGTGTTCCAAGGTGCGCGGTAGTAGCTGCTATGCATTACCACCATTCTGGATCCGCAATTGGTATATCTAACTTGGCATTTCCTCGAGTGCCGTGTTCATATGCCCAAGCATGCCTTCTTACGTGTTTGGTTTGACCATACCTATGGAGTTCCCTCAAGTAGCCTTCCAGTTTACAGAGGAACTGCGCTACTGTATAGACTATGGGAATATACAAAATGTATTACGGGTGATATGGTTAACGTCTTAACGCTATTTTAATGCTTCACTTTATTGTAGACACTATTATAGTAGCATATTGTACTACATAACATATAGTTTAACGGATCCTTAGGAGATGGTAATCCCAAACATCTTTTAAGTTATTGCACTCACTTTGATACCTGATAGAAGATGTCAAACCCCATAAACATCTCTGATGCCGTTATAGTTATGTTTATTTACTGTTGATTTAACTTATGTAAGATCTTTTTGTTCTGACTCGAGTGTTTTTCCTTTTCAATTCGCTTGGGTTATCCTGAGCTTTTCAGTTTATCGAAGACTGCTTTTTGGAGGATGAAGGCGAAGATTTTGTACTGTCATTATTTATTATATTTATCCCATTGCATCATGTTGTTCCACTGCATTTATTTATTATTTATTCTTGTGTATGTAACTCTGATCTGTATTATAAAAGTATAATCAACGTATTTGTAAACAGCTTCATGAACTGTTAATTTGATTTTCATATTTTGTCATTCCATTGCGAGATTCTGTATTTATTTTCTTTCTTTCTCTTCTTTTTCTTATTTACCCCAAAACAGTCTGCCCTCTTTAATGGTTTAAGTATGACATGTGTGGTTTATCGTTGATTTAACCGTCCAAAAAGGTAGGTCACTACAGTTGGTATCAGAGCCAGGTTTAGCGATAACCTTAGCTCTTTGGGGTTTGAATCATTAGAATAAGGTAATAATACCCTATAATGAGTCTTTGAGTGTATATATGAGAGAACGTATTTGTTAGTGCTATATGAGGGTTTGTATTGTATTAATTTGTTCTGTTTTGTATTTATAAATTCTGGTCGGTACATAGGATGCCATGACATCGATAGGAATTTCTAAACATTTAATAGGGCAAACCAATGCAATATTGGTTTTGAAATATTGGTAAATGAAATAATTTTGCCTATTATTATATTTTGTATATAAAATAATAGATTTTATAAATGATATAGTTGGATGTAATATAGTTGTTTGTTAGGAAGTGAATTTTTTTAAATATTGATTGTAAAATAAAGTTTACAAATAAAGCAAAAATAAATTGGAATCTGAGAACTTATGTTCCGGGATTTTGAAAAATCGCTTTCAAAATATTTTGGAATATAATATTAGTATTAATTAGAAGTATTTTCTGATATAAATATTTCAAGATGATTTGAATGAAATGTTTTAAAAGAAATTTTTAAAAGAAACAAGTTCTGTACTCCCCTCGTAGTCGCTGGAAAATAATCTTGGTGATGAGTGCATATGTTACCCAGTGGCTTGACCAGGCAACAAGGGTCTTGATGTAGGGAGGACCGTTTGGCATCTATCCTCGTTCAGCGTCAAGGCTCGTTCGACATAAAGGGTTATTCGGCACGTCTAGCACCGTTCGGCATCCAAGCCTCGTTCAGCATAAAGGGTCATTCGGCACATCTAGCACCGTTCGGCATCCATGCCTCGTTTGGCATTCCAGCATCGTTCGACATTTAGTCTCGACCGGCATGAACCTCGTTTGGCATTCATGCCTCGTTCGGCATCTCCCCTCAATGGGCATTAGATCTCGTTCGGCCTACACATTTCACTCAACATACTGCCTCGTTCAGCTTGGAGACATGGCTCGGCATTTGCCGCTCGACATTTATGGCTCGGCACACAGAAGTCACTCATTTTAGACCGAAGATCTTGCTACTAGGCCCATCGGGGAAGTCCAACCCATCTTCGTCTATAAACAGAGAGGGCACAGTGAAATGGACCTTTTTTCGAGAACATTAGGGAGACTCTACCGCATTCAAGACTCATTCAAGACTCAATCTTTTTACCTAGCAATTGTATTCAAGTGATTGGGGTACGGATTGTATCTGTAATCAACCGTTGAGTAAAGTAATAAAGGTTAACTTCAAAGTGGACATAGGCAGTTATGCCGAACCACTATAAATCCGGTGTTCTTATTTTCTGCATTTAATTTAGCTTAATGTTCTCTGCTTAAATTTACATTCTTCATTAATCTCTCTACACAATCTTTCTTAAGGATGTTAGTGACTAATTCTGATGCTAACATTTTGGTGCTTTCATTGAGAACCGAATTCTCAGGCCGTTAGGATCTGCTTTGCAGCTACTGATTGAATAAATCCTCGAAGGAGATCCAAGTTATCCACAGGACGTCCGTTGAATCTACTCAGAGTTTCGACCAACAACTCTACTATGGAAAGACCACGTAGCCGATCAGCCTCTCATAACGCGGACATCAACAAAACTGCTAGTGTACAACAGATAGGACCTAGCAACCGACAAGAAATTCAAGGTGCGGGAACCTCCACCCAAAATCAAAAGGAAGTCATTACCCGGACAGAGTTGAACGATTTGATGAGAGAACTCATGGAAAGTAGAAAGCAGCTTGCTGAGAAGATTCAAGCCAACGCTAACCTCATGACTCAGCTTACTCAGCAGCAGCATCAGAATACTGGAGGTTGCCCTGCTCCTTATTCTTCGTCTGATAGCTCGACCTCAGCCGATGAACCACCTAGGCATAGACGCCGCAGGACTGAAACTGTACAGGAAGGTGCCAATGATCGATCAACCAGGGATCAAGCACGTTAGGAGATCGGACGCCCGACTCACCAAGATCCTAATGAAGCTAGCCATCAAGATGCATGTTTGGCCGATCGCCAGCAGAGGGGACATCAACCTGAGCGGCCTTGTAGAACAGAGTCTAACCTCTCATCTTCCATACCTACCCCAGACTTATCAGCAATGGTTAGACAATTGATGAGAGAGAACCAAGGTTTGACCAATAAAGATTGAGGAGTGTCCAGGAGTCATACTCCCTTCATAGATACTATTCTACAGGCTGAGTATCCCAGGAAGTTTAGTATGCCGACTATCTCAGCCTACGAAAGGAAAACTGATCCCAGGAAACATGTAATGAGGTACAAATGGATGAGGGATTCTGCAAGAGAGAATGATGCGACCAAGTGTAGGTGCTTTCCAATTACTTTATCTGGCATCACCACTATATGGTTTACTCGACTTCCCTCACGGTCTATATCCAGCTTTGACGAACCGACAATGAACTTTGTAGAACAATTCAGGATACACGCTACCCGTCCAAAGGATGTGATGTCCGTATCAAGCATAATCTAGGCTCCGGGGGAGTCATTGTAAGCGTACTTGCAGAGAGTTCATGTTGCTGCAACTGAAGTTAGTAACCGTAATGACCATGCAATTATGATGGCAGTAATGCGAGGGGTAGATCCGGACTCAGAGTTTGGAGATTGGTTGGCAGGGAAACCTCCAACTATGCTAGAAAGTTTTTACTCAAAGTCTCATTAGTTCATAAGGAGAGAGGAGGCTAGATGGATAAGACGAGATAAGGCACCAGGGCTTGTTCAGGAGGCTATGAAAAGTAACATCGCTGTGAAGCAATCCGGCGACAACTCGAGAAAAGTTCAAGTCCACGTCCAAAACAAGCCTGGGCAATCTAAAGGATCCGAAGGTGGAAATCTCGGAAAGAAAAGAGAAGCAGGGAAATGGAAGCCAAGGATTCCGACCTACAATGAATACACCCCATTGAATACATCTCTTGAGAACATTTATCTGTCTACTTGTAATACCTTTCAATGCAGAAAACCGCGCCCAAAGGAGTCGACAGAGGAACAGAAGCGGACTAGGAAATATTACCGCTTCCATGAGTCTTATGGGCACGATACAGAGGAGTATAGACACCTCCATGATGCTATAGAAAAGTTGATCAGACAGAAAAAGCTACAGGAATTTGTGAAGAACCCATAGGAGGGTAGGCAAGGAGCATCGGACCCCGGATGCGGGCCGGCTCCACGCCGACCAGACGAACCTGCCCGTACTGTGGGGAGATTGGTCATTAACACGATAGCAGGCAGACCTCATCCTACAGATAAGAATTGGCAGGAGATGGAGCGATACGCAAACTTTTTAAGGCATGCAGAGTATGAGTGTTGTTCGAATGTGGAGGATGGAACCCCTGCAAAGCAGCAACGCATGATGACAGATGATATAGTATTTCGGAGCCGAGATGCGGACAAGGTGGAGGCTCCTACCGTCGACCCGATGTTCATATCTACGATAATTGGGATAGGAAGTTCAGTTAACATCATCTTCAAAAAGGCGTACGACCAAATGAAGATGAAGACGAAGGATTTGAAGCCATCTAAAGCGCGCATTCATAGCTTTAATGGCGCAGAAACTGATTAGTGGGGTACGTTGAGTTACCAGTTGAACTGGGACAAGGTGAACGTAGGAGGGTGCGAATCCTACCATTCATAGTGTTGGATGTTGATTCTCCATATAATGTGCTTCTGGGTCGTCCGGCCCTGGCGGAGTTTAGGGAAGCTTTAGCCCCATGGTGTTTGACGTTAAAATTCTCGACAGACAAGGGAGTTGGTGTTGAACATGGCGATCAGGCGACCGGTCGTGCATGTTATGTGGCTGAGCTGAGAGAAGCTCAGCGGAGAGAGAAAGGAAAGGTTGCGGACAACTCCGTCCACATCCTAAATACAGACAATTGACAAGTAGTGCTCGAGGGCTAGCTCGGGCGACATTCTCGGATCCTTAGAGACATAGATCAGAGAGATGATGATGGGGAACCTAGGGAAGCGAATGCAGCACCGGCTGAGCTGATGATCAACATTCCAGTCAGCTGGGATGACCCGTCACGAGTCCTTAAGATTGGATCATAACTCGACCCTTTAGTGGCCGAGGATCTTATTGATTTCCTCTGAGCGAATTTAGATGTTTTCGCTTGAACACATTCTGATATGTGCGGGATTTCTTCCGCTATCGCGAGTCATATATTGAACATAGACCCGAAATACGTCCCTGTAAAACAAAAAAGGGAGAGGCATGGACCCGGAGAGGTCCGCTCCTCTCAGAGAGGAGGTGGGCAAACTCAAAGCCAATGGGTTCGTCCGCGACGCCCTCTACCCTGAATGGGTTTCAACCCTGTGCTTGTGAGGAAAGCAAACAGGAAGTGGAGAACTTGTGTTGATTACTCTGATTTGAATAATGCATGCCCGAAGGATAGTTTCCCTTTACCTAGAATCGACCAGCTCGTCGACTCTACAGCCAGACATGAATTATTGTCATTTATGGACGCGTATTCAGGATACAATCAGATCCCGATGCACATTCCAGACCAAGAACACACCAGTTTTGCCACAGATGTGGGGCTATATTGCTATGTAGTAACGCCTTTTGGATTGAAAAACGTGGGAGCAACTTATCAACGTCTGGTGAATCGAATGTTTAAAGACCAGATTGGTAGAACGATGGAAGTCTTTGTGGATGACATGCTCGTGAAGTCACGGCAGTCAAATGACCACATCCGAGACATAGCGGAGATGTTTGATATACTCGGGCATTATGGAATGAAAATTAATCCTTTGAAGTGTTCATTTGGCGTAGCATCGGGAAAGTTTTTGGGTTTCATTGTGAATGCGCGGGGAATCAAAGCTATCCCGGAGAAGATTCAAGCTATCCGAGACGTACAAGTGTCCAGAATTATAAAGCAGGTACAAAGCTTGAATGGAAACGTGGCTGCGCTGAATCGATTCATATCCAGAGCTACAGACAAGTGTATTCCATTCTTCGATGTGATAAAGAAAGGAAAGAGAAATTTCGAGTGGGCATCCAATTGTGAAGAAGCATTCCGAGCTCTGGTGAGGCATTTAGAAAGTCCCCCGGTACTATCAAAACCGATAGACCACGAGGTGTTGTATGTGTACTTGGTAGTATCCTAGCATGCTATCAGTACGACTCTGGTTTGTGAGGAGGACCGAGTTCAAAGGCCAGTTTACTATGTTAGTAAACGTCTGACGGGGGCGGAAAGGAATTATCCCAAGATCAAGAAATTAGCCTATTGCTTGGTGATTGCATCACACAAGCTTCAATTCATATTTTCAGGCACACTCAATGAGTGTTTACACTAATCAACCATTGCCGCAAGTACTCCAACGACCGGAAACTTATGGAAGGATGTTAAAATGGAATATCGAGTTAAGTCAGTTCGATATTACCTATCTGCCGCGAAGGGCCATACAAGGGCAAGCACTAGCAGACTTCATTGCTGAATTCACCGTGTCAGACGAATCAAATGGTCACAATGTCATATCTCCCGTTCGATGGAAGATGTACACCGACGGGGCATCTAACGACCGCTGATTGAGAGCTGGCATAGATCTTATGACTCTAGGAAACCGATCAATTTGTTATGCTTTGAAGCTCGAATTCCCAGCGACAAATAACGAAGCCGAGTATGAAGCATTGATTGCTGGCTTGAGACTTATCAAGGAACCGGGAGTAAAATCGGTTGAAATCTTTTGTGACTTGCAACTGGTGGTGAACCAAGTGCGGGGAGACTATCAAGCAAAGGGACAGAGACTTTCCCTGTGTCTGGCACGGGTTCAGGAGCTGCTAGCAATTCTGGAATATTATGATATTTCGCATGTCCCACGTGAACAAAACAAAGAAGCCAATTCGTTGGCAAAATTTGCGAGCATTGGCGATGCGCAACAAATGGGATTGGTTCCCGTTGAAACCTTACATACTCCGAGTACAAATATGATGGAGGTAGATTTCGTGTTAGAAACCGAAATCGAGAAGGAATCATGGATGACCCCATTTAAGTAGTACTTACTACACGGGGTCTTACCCGAAAGAAGAAGCGAAAGACGATAAGTCATTCGTAAGGCTTCCAGATATGTGATGCAGGATAGAATAATGTATCAGAAGGGATTCTCGATCCATTTACTCCAGTGCATTGCCCACGATGAGATAAAGCGAGTCTTGAAGGAAGTCCATGAAGGAGAATTTGGTGACCATACTGGGAGGTAGACGTTAGTAAAGAAAATCCTCTGCTACGGATACTATTGGCCAACTGTAAATTAGGATTCCGCGGACTATGTAAGAAGATGTGACAAAGGCCAGAAATATGCAAAAATCCCAAGAGCTCCGCCGACGGAACTCATACAAATGGTTAGTCCCGAGCCATTTTCAATGTGGGGGATCGACATAGTCGGTTCTTTACCCTTATCCAAAGGTGGTGCAAAATACGCGATAGTTGCAGTCGATTACTTTACCAAGTGGGCAGAAAGCAGAGCCTTTGGCCACTATCACCACCAAAAAGGTCATCAATTTCATCGTACGAAATATTTTATGTCGTTTTGGCCTTCCACGAACTATCATTACATACAACGGAACTCAATTCGAAAGCAAGGAGTTCAAAGAATTTTTCCAAAAATAGGACATTGAGAAAAAGTTCGTAGTCGTTGCTCACCCAAAAGCCAATGGACAAGTGGAAGCCGTAAACAAAATAATTAAATCCATACTAAAAAAGCGTTTAGAAAAGGCTAGAGGCACGTGGGTGGATGAACTTTCAACAGCACTTTGAGCTTATAGAACCACCCACAAGTCCGCGACTAGCCACACTCCATTCGCATTGGCATATGGCATGGAAGCTGTTATACTTGTTGAACTTGAAGTTCCATCACATTGGGTAACTTATTACGAACCTACGTCGAATCGAGATCTTTTACTAGAATCATTGGAATTTATTGATGAAAAACGCGAAGAAGCTGATTTAAGAGCGGCTGCATACAGGCACCGAGTCGCTCGATATTATAATGAAAAGGTCCGACCGAGAATTTTTGATGTGGATGCCTCGTTTTGAAACGAGTTTTTCCGATTCCATCACGTATGAATTCCGCATGGGAAGGTCCATACGTCATTGAACGGAAGTTTGGAGATGGAACTATCAAGCTAGCGACCGTTGATGGTGCGGTACTACTCCGACCATGGAATAGCGAGCATTTGCGGCATTATTACACTTAGTTCATTTCTTTCATATTCTAGTTGCAATTATTTCCAGAATACTTTTGTTTCTAGTTCACGGCATGTAATAAGACAATTTAGCTTATTTTCATTTATAAAGGCTTGAAGCCAACTTTTCCATGAATTATTGATGTTTCCGTATATGATAATTATGTGGCAAGCAACTAGAGTTATATTATTCTGTTTGACGTACGAATGCGCACGAACACTAAAATCTCCAAGTCCCCTGAGTACGGACTAGAGTATAAATGACTAAAATCTCCAAGTCCCCTGAGTGCGGACTGGAGTACTCAGAGTCCCCTGAGTGCGGACATGAGTATAAACGACTAAAATCTCTAAGTCCCCTGAGTGCGGACTGGAGTACTCTGAGTCCCCAGAGTGCGGACCAGAGTATAAATGACTAAAATCTCCAAGTCTGCTGAGTGCGGACTGGAGTACTCTGAGTCCCTTGAGTGCAGACCAGAGTATTGTTGAATATGCGATTATATGACTTTTGTTTGATGATAACAAACATATATATATTCGTGCAAATGTATTTGTTAATGTACTATTTTATTTTTCATAGACTAAATAAATATTTGCTGAACACAAATAAATAACAAAAAATTTGAATTTAAACAAATTTTTTATTCAAACAAATATTTATTACAATCTTGGAATAGTACAAAGTTTAAGCTCTCACTATATATATATAATTACAGTACAACTGATACATCACGATTCACATTTACATTTGACCTCACTACACATCACTCATTCACTCAAGTCGTATTTTATCTTCAACTTCACTCCAAATTGAATCCAGCATCTGAGCAATCTGCAAAAATAAATATTGACGCAGTAAAATTGAAAAGGAAATATTTTTGCAGTATAAAACAAAATGTGAATTTTGAAAATAATATTTTCCTCGTTTATTTGGGTTGTTCGTCATCATTTAATTTTCAATTCATCATACATGAAAAGCTTGTGACACACACAGTGTATCATTATATATGCCACAAGGCCGTGGATACCGATACATACAGTTGATAAATTTACAGGGACAGGTGAGCACGGGTCAAACCCAAAATACCAGATTCAACTCAAGTGCAATAAAATAATGTCATAACTTTCAGCACAAGGTCAAATCCGAGCTATAAGCTGGATTCAACACATGTGCAAGTTCATGAAAATGGTCAAGACAACTAAAACAAGCCTCGATCAAAAAACCAAATGTACAAAATCATATGCAAACTGAAACAGGCAGTGGCAACAACAACTATAAAGTATGAAGGCAATGCACATGTCAACAAGACAAGTGGATGAATACGTATGCAAATGCCACTGTGGTTTCGACAAACCAAGACAAGCTTATATATCAAAGCGTACAAGGGCAGATATACCAAAACAAATGCAACAGTAAAAAGAAACAAACTTAGCAATGCTCAAAGACCAAGGCACGGTACACAAGTGGCACAACAAATACAAACTGCAACTACAACACATTGCAACTATACTTGAAAAGAAATGCACAACATACATATGAACCAAGTTCGTATATATACAACATATACAATGCAGAAGTGATCATCACAAGGAGGCAAAAATCAAAATCATGGCAAAGTTCTCACAAACCCTCAAAGACAGTGATGCACAGCAACATCAAGCAGAAGTTACCTCAAAGCAGAATGACATGAACAATGTGCACAGATATAGTATGCAGATAGAACACAAGTATAGATTCAACAATACATGCATACACACATACAAATGTATATATGCACATATATGAATTCACACAAGTATATACACTGCAAATATAAATGTAGACAACTACAAAATCATGTCAAGATGCAAGTTCGAACAAATCCATGTCAAAGCCAGCAATTGAAATACAAACTATCTCGAAGAATGAAACCAGAGACTACAAAGAAACCAAGTGCATGAAGACTACATCAAGTATACAATTCAGATGCAATCATGTACAACAAAGACTGGAAACACAATACATATATGCAGTAGAGACAAAATCAAAGCAAAATCAAGATACACGTTTCAAACGAGTCAAGCCAGAAATTCATCAAAGTGGTCAAAGTCATGGAACAACAGTGTCAAATCAGGATCAAGGTCAATGAAGTTTCAAGTCAAAGCCGCAAGTCAATCAAGTGTTCAAAACCGTGATAGCCAAGTAAACAAACCAAGTCAAAAATCAACATCGTGATAATCAAGCAACGAAAAGAACGAATTGAATAAGTCAGGTCAATCTCAAGCATCCAAACGAAATCAAATGGCTGAAGCATAATATTGAAAATATTAGACGAACGAAATTTTAGGGATTCAATCATATATAAACCAAATCATCATCGGCAATAAATCAATCGAGTTCAGGCATTCAATCAGAAAAGAAAAGGAGCAAAAATTACTTAACAAAGTCATATCTCGAACTCGATCAATTTCAAAGAGCCGTGAGCAAATCAGAGAAACGTGCGGTCGACAAAGCAAACGACGTGATAAATCATTCATTCGATCGAGAAAATAAAGTCGGCATCTTTGAAATTTCAAAAAACCCTAATTTTTTAAGGAAGAGGAACGAACAACAGAGCTACCATTATCACAAAGGAACGGGCCGATAGAAGATTGAGAGAAAAGATAATTTGGGTTGGCCTTTAGTTTAGCTTTGGGGTTTTTAAGTTATAATAAGGCTCTTAAATATAATTAGGGTTTAGTTTTAAATTTTAATTGTTTTTTAATTCGTAATTTCTTTTTAAACCGTTGTAAATTCTAGTCGTGTGACTAGGGGACAAACTACATGGCGTAGTTTGAGATTCGCAACTCAGTGGCTGAGTTGTGGCAGGGTTTTGAGCGTAGAGTTAGGTTAGTCAGTAGCGGGTGTCGCAAGTTTACGTGTGTAAGCGTGTGACTACTTAATTTCTAGTTGAAACCTTGGCAGAAGCACGTAGGCAGGGTTTTGCCGAAGCTGGGTAAATTCTTTGTCGTTCTATTTCTGCATTTATTATTCTGCTATTATCTGTGCTACTATATTTCTGATTTATCTGTGTTGAAATAATTTTATTATCTTCTGCAACTAATTTTATAATTATCAACATCACCCTATTCACCCACCCTCTAGGGTGAAATTGATCCTACAAGTGGTATCAGAGCTAGGAACAAAAGCCATTTTTGTTTTTAAAAATTTGATTTTTTCAAAAACCAATTTTTGTTTCAAAAATTTGAATTTTTAAAATGGCTACTTTTATTGAGGGTCGTTCCAATATTATTCCTTCTATTTTCGATGGAACAGATTTTTTGAATTGGAAATTGAAAATGGAATTTTATTTAAAATCTGTTAATGTTAAATGTTGGGATATTATGGAAAATGGGTGTAATATAATAGATAAGAAAATTATCTCGATTAATGCTATGGCTATGCATTTATTATATTCTCATATTAATCAAGATAATTTTAATTCCATCTCTCATTGTAAAAATGCACGGGAAATCTAGAATACTTTAAATGCAATATATGGTGCAAAAGTCAACAGCAATGAAAAATCCCCCAAAACCAACTCAGTTAAAGAAATGTGCTTAACAGAATTGGAAAAAGGCAGTTGTGATGAGGATGATGATGATGGAGCAGCTGAGCCGGCGCTACTAATAAAGAGATCTAAAAAGTGGAACCACAAATACGGAAATCCAGCTCCAAACCAACAATTGAAAAGCAGAATAATCAAAGCACTAAACAACTCAGAAGAACACGGGATCATTTGTCAAAGTGCAATAAATCCGGTCAAATCAAGCCCAATTATCCTCGAAATCAACACGGCCAAGAAAAGAAATTAAAAAGGAGAAATTCTACAGCCACGTGGAAGAAAAGTTATGATGATAATAAAAGCACTAACAGTAAGAGTGAGAAAGAAGATCTGTGCCTACGAGGTAACATAACAGATAGCGATGATGACGAGCCAAGCGAGGTATCAAAACTCACTCACTCAGAATTACTTATATATTTCCACAAAGTAAATGGCTGTTTTGAACGACTTAGGGAGAAATATGATAAAATTGAATCACAAAGAGATAGTTTGATTGAATTAAATGAACAACTTGAACAATTAGTTAAAAACTATCAAAATAAGCGCCCTACGTGTGAAAGTGTCCATTGTTTGAAGAAGAATTTAAAAAATCAGAAATTAATATAAAATCACTTGAAAATGAAATTCTGATTTTGAAAGAGAATGAAAATACTAGGAGAGAGAATTCTACTAAAAGGTGCACATAATTATTAAACGAAAATGAATCTCTCAAAACATAAGTCCAACAATTGTCAACGACTTTGGATAAATTTTCCAAAATTGAAAAATCGTTGAATATGCTCTTAGGGAAACAAACTGTTAATACAGTTAGACAAGGACTTGGATATTATCAATCTAAAAATGTTAGAAATGAGATTAATCAAGAAAATTCAATGTGCACAATTTGTAGAAAATTTGGACACAATCAAAATAGTTGTTGGTATAGACCTAAACACGTGAAAACTATACCAGTTTGGGTTCCAAAAGGCACAAATATAAAATCACTCAAAGTTAAACAAATTTGGGCACCGAAAGGAACATATATAAATAGTTTTGGGTCTCCACAAAATTATTTTTCAATATATTCTGTGACTAACAATCATGGACCTATAAAAATAAATAGGTCACAAAAATCTTTCATCGTGTAGGTATGGTGGCAGGCTAAGGAACAACAATAGTGCCACTTGGATTCTGGCTGTTCTAAGGACACAATGAGCGACAAAGCAAAGTTCCTTGGCCTGGTATAAAGGTGACAGAATCACAATGGACAACAACGAAAAATATCGTAAAGGTAAAACAGGTAATGGTATATTTATTTGAAGATATATTAAATGTGATAATCTGCACCGTAATCTAAGTTAAGTCAGCCAATAATGAGATGATGAAATAATGAAGATTTTGATTCTGACTTATTTAAAATTGTTGGCCAATTATATTCCTATGCCAAGAACACTATAAAAATCCGTAGAATCTTTGAATTACTTCATATATATTAGTTTGGATTAATAATAGTGTTTTATTGGATGATAATACATTTGGTTAAAATACGGCTAACTCTATATTCATGTTTTTTGATTATTTACACGGCTTCGATTCAAATTCAAGAGAATGTCATTTAAAAAGCTGTTAAAATTGATTTTGAGATATTTTGTTGCACACTTCATGTTCTGGTCTATCAAATTCAATTAATGATAATTTTGAGTGAAAGAGAAATTCAGATGCAGATTACACTGGTAATCTAGTTGATAGAAAAATTACTAGCTGAACGTGATTTTTGTTGAGACATTTAGTAACTGCATCGTTTTTCAAAGAAAATATCTGCATATATTTCAATCCAAATAATTTTCAAATAGCAGAAATTTTTCTCATATAATCCCTTCTAGAAAATCATTCTTGACCAAGTTTTCAGATCAGTCATTTTGAAAAATTGATTTTATAATTATTTTTGAATTTGATTTTAAATGACTATTTTGACTAATCTGACTCCGTAATAATTATCGAAAAGATAAACAGTGATTGAAAAAGTGATGGTGTTGATATTTATCATATATTATGACTCGAGACGGTATAATTAGTAAATTTCTTTAGAAATTTAAACAAGAGTTATAAAACTTTTTGTTGGTAAAAATTCCATGACCATCTCTATTTCTATCAAATTTCTAACGACCGTCACTCATCAAAATTCTATATAGTTTGTCAATATGTGGTACTTTAAACAGGAATCGTTCGTTTTTCATTTTACATTTTTTTATAAAATTAAAAAAAATGATAATAATTATATAGTAGATAAAATAATAATAAAATAAAATCCAAAGTATTCACTCTCATTTAAAAGTCCTTATGGTTATGCATGGGTGAATTACTTGGAATTTGTTATGTGCTTCCATGCTCATTTAAAAGTCCTCACGGTTATGCATGTATGGAACACATATCAAAATTGATTTTTAAAATAAAAAAGTTGATTCTAATCCCATTTAAAAGTCCTCACAGTTATGCGTGGTAAGAAGATACTTGAAGCCATTTTTTTAAAATAAATAAAATTGGAATACTACTAATCTCATTTAAAAGTCCTAACGGTTATGCATGGTTAGTAGATATTCAAATTCCTGATATAAATATACGACAAATAGACACAACTGTATGGTTTTATATGATGACATCATTCCCATCACTCTAAAAGTGGAATATGCGTCTAACAAAGTATTTATTATTTTTGTTTGATATTTTATTGAAATTTAATATTTATATTCAATTGAGTTTTAATGTTGGATTAATATCGATCACTTTATCTCTATTTTCTCTAACACTATTACTCTTTTGCTGATAACAAAAGGGGGAGAGAAAAGCTAAGATTTTGTCAAATAAAATCAAGCAAAGGTCAAATATTTTCCATTTGCATCTAGGCTCGTTTGCATATTTTTAATTGTATGCATATATGTAGGGGGAGCTTTGTGTAGAGAGGAAGCATTTAAATAGGGGGAGCAATTAGAGTATATCAATGATCAAATACATTTAACATATTCAAAATCTTAAATATATGTTAGTTATCATCAAAAGGGGGAGATTGTTGAATATGAGATTATATGATTTTTGTTTGATGATAATAAACATATATATATTCGTGTAAATGTATTTGTTAATGAACTATTTTATTTTTCATAGACTAAATAAATATCTGCTGAATAAAAATAAATAACACAGAATTTGAATTCAAACAGAATTTTTATTCAAACAAATATTTATTACAATCTTTGAATAGTACAAAGTTTAATCTCTCACTATATATATATATATAATTATAGTACAACTGATACATCACGATTCACATTTACATTTGACCTCATTATACATCACTCATTCACTCAACTCGTATTTTATCTTCAACTTCACTCCAAA
Organism: Allium cepa; assembly: GCA_030765085.1. NCBI lineage: Eukaryota > Viridiplantae > Streptophyta > Magnoliopsida > Asparagales > Amaryllidaceae > Allium > Allium cepa. The sequence goes on along the minus strand of CM060944.1, from coordinate 494,943,884 downwards.
TTGAATCCAACATCTGAGCAATCTGCTAAAATAAATATTGACGCGGTAAAATTGAAAAGGAAATATTTTTGCAGTATAAAACAAAATGTGAATTTTGAAAATAATATTTGCCACAGTTATTTGAGTTGTTCGTCATCATTTAATTTTCAATTCATCATACACAAACAACTTGTGACATACACAGTGTATCACTGTATATGCCATAAGGTCGTGCATACCGATATATACACTTGATAAATTTACAGGGACAGGTGAACACAGGTCAAACCCAAAATACCGGATTCAACTCAAGTGCAATAAAATAATGTCACAACTTTCAGCACAAGGTCAAATCCAACCTATAAGCTGGATTCAACACAGGTGCAAGTTCATGAAAATGGTCAAGACAACTAAAACAAGCCTCGACCAAAAATCCAAATGTACAAAACCAAATGCAAACTGAAACAGGCAGTGGCAACAACAACTATAAAGTATGAAGGCAATGCACATGTCAACAAGACAAGTGGATGAATACATATGCAAATGCCACTGTGGTTTCGACAAATCAAGACAAGCTTATATATCAAAGTGCACAAGGACAGATATAACAAAACCAATGCAATAGTAAAAAGAAATAAACTTAGCAATGCTCGAAGACCAAGGCACAGTACACAAGTGGCACATTAAATACAAACTGCAACTACAACACATTGCAAATATACTTGAAAACAAATGCATAGCATACATATGAACCAAGTTCATATATATACATCATATACAATGCAGAAGTGATCATCAAAAGGAGGAAAAAATCAAAATCATGGCAAAGTTCTCACAAACCCTCAAAGACAGTGATGCACAGCAACATCAAGCAGAAGTTACCTCAAAGCAGAATGACATGAACAATGTGCACAGATATAGTATGCAGATAGAACACAAGTATAGATTCAACAATACGTGCATACACACATACAAATGTATATATGCACATATATGAATTCACACAAGTATATACACTGCAAATATAAATGCAGACAACTACAAAATCAGGTCAGGATGCAAGTTCGAACAAACCCATGTCAAAGCCAGCAATTGAAATGCAAACTGTCTCGAAGAATGAAACCAGAGACTACAAAGAAGCCAAGTGCATGAAGACTACATCAAGTATACAATTCATATGCAATCATGTACAACATAGACTAGAAACACAAAACATATATGCAACAGAGACAAAATCAAAGCAAATCAAGATACATGTTTCGAACGAGTCAAGCCAGAAATTCATCAAAGTGGTCGAAGCCATGGAACAACAGTGTCAAATCAGGATCAAGGTCAATGAAGTTTCAAGTCAAAGCCGCAAGTCAATCAAGTGTTCAAAACCGTGATAGCCAAGTAAACAAACCAAGTCAGAAATCAACACCGTGATAGCCAAGTAAACAAACCAAGTCAGAAAACAACACCGTGATAATCAAGCAACGAAATGAATGAATTGAATAAGTAAGGTTAATCTCAAGCATCCAAACGAAATCAAATGGCCGAAGCATAATATTGAAAATATCAGACGAACGAAATTTTAGGGATTCAAATCATATATAAACCAAATCATCATCGGCAACAAATCAATCGAGTTCAAGCATTCAATCAGAAAAGAAAAGGAGCAAAAATTACTTACCGAAGTCATATCTCGAACTCGATCAATTTCAAAGAGCCGTTAGCAAATTAGTGAAACGTGCGATCGACAAAGCAAACGACGTGATAAATCATACATTCGATCGAGCAAATAAAGTCGGCATCTTTGAAATTTCAAAAAACCCTAATTTTTGAAGGAAGAGGAACGAACAACAGAGCCACCATTATCACAAAGGAATGGGCCGATAGAAGATAAAGAGAAAAGATAATTTGGCCGACTTTTAGTTTAGCTTTGGGGTTTTTAATTTATAATAAGGCTCTTAAATATAATTAGGGTTTAGTTTTAAATTCTAATTGTTTTTTAATTTGTAATTTCTTTTAAAACCGTTGTAAATTCTAGTCGTGTGACTAGGGGACAAACTACGTGGCATAGATTGAGAATTCGCAACTCAGTGGCTGAGTTGTGGCAGGGTTTTGAGCGTAGAGTTAGGTTAGTCAGTAGCGGGTGTTGCGAATTTACGTGTGTAAGCGTGTGAGTACTTAATTTCTAGTAGAAACCTTGGGGGCAACACGTAGGCAGGGTTTTGCCGAAGCTAGGTAAATTCTATGTCATTCTATTTCTGCATTTATTATTCTTCTATTATCTGTGCTGCTATATTTCTGATTTATCTATATTGAAATAATTTTATAAGCTTCCGTAATTAATTTTATAATTATTAGCATCACCCTATTCACCCTCCTCTAGGGTGAAATCGATCCTACAAGTATAAACGACTAAAATCTCCAAGTCCCCAGAGTGCGGACCAGAGTATAAACGACTAAAATTTCCATGTCCCCTGAGTGCAGACTGGAGTACTCTGAGTCCCCTAAGTGCGGACCAGAGTATAAACGAATAAAATCTCCAAGTCCCCTGAGCGCGGACTGGAGTACTATGAGTCCCATGAGTGCGGATCAGAGTATAAATGACTTAAATCTCCAAGTCCCCTAAGTGCGGGCTGGAGTCCTCCGAATCCCCAGAGCGCGGATTGGAGTCTAAACATTTTAAATTCTCTAAGTCCCTGGAGTGCGAACTAGGACACAAATGACTTGAAGCCTTCAAGTCCCCGACGTACGGACCAAAAAGTATTCTTAGTGCTTGAAGCATGGAATGAAAAATGAACAACTCCAAAGAATTTCAGAGCTATATGAAGATAAATTGAGAAGTTTATGTTACCCACAATAGCTTGGATTTCGACCACAATCATACAGAAAGCTGAATGATAAAAGTCTTTTGAAAGACAAAAGAACTAAGCTTTATTTATTAAAAAATAAGTTCCTACTACAACTCCTCCAAAACTCGGAGTCAACAGTCTATTTACATGGACTATGAAAATAGATAAAAATAATTACATAATCTAAACTAACTCTCGTTGAACGAGAGTAACAATTACTTCGATTTCTTCGGCTTCTTCCGCTCCTTCGTCTTTTCAGACGACTCCTCTCTTGTGCGTTTTCCCTTAGTAATTTTCTTTGATGGGAAGGTAACAACGGAAGAAGTATGTGGAACTTCCACTGGTTTGGACCCGCTAGGAAGCATGACCTTCAACGGCTTATTAAGAGGATTATCTAGGTCCACAACTCGAGGCTCGACTTTAATTTCGGCTGTCTTCTTCTTCTCCACCTCGAGCTGCTCCTTCATGCTCAGTTTAGAAGTATGTTCAGAGGCACTTGTGATCTCGATTTCATAACTTCCTTCGATTAGAGATGATGTTTCGGACTTATCCTCATCAAGCACCCCAATCATCTGAGCATCTAGACCCGGAGCCTCCCCTGCGTGAGTAGCCTCACTTGTTTTTCCCTTCACCTCTTTGGCGACATCGCTCCTTGGAGTGGGCTCGGGATCAGAACGGCCTGCGCAAAATGATAGAAAACAAACATTAGAATACAATAGCCTCTCATCAAAAACGGAGGCTCTTGGAATGTTAAAGTGAAAGGTTATCTACCAGCTTCTGGCAGACTCTCAGCCGTCCGAGGGGTCTCACCCTCTGGAATTGGAGATAGAATGTGAATGCCGAGGCCAGGGTCCTCCGAGTCGTAACTAATATGTTGCTTAAATGGACCAAGAATCAGCCGATCGGTCGACTGAGTAGGATCATGAGCTGGAGACTCGGCCCTGGATGGACCAGCAATAACATCTTTCCCTTTCGATGGGGAGGAACTTCTGCAGTAAAGAGCTTTCGCCGCAGACAGGTCTGAAGGCGCATTTCCCTTAAGAAATTCTTTTATTAAAGCATCTTCATCGACCTTCTTGGTGCCAGGCTCGACCTTCCTAATTTTTATTAAAGTTTCCCACGCCTCAGCTAGGGATTCGAGGTAGCCCTCACCCAAAAAAGTTAAGTCTCGATGCATGAGGGCGCAGGCGTTGAATTCTGCAATCAATGAGTCGAACATGCATTTGACTTCCTCCCTACCTGCCTCTTTAGCCGCCTCTAAGCGAGAGTTGATCTCCGCAGATGCTATTTTCTTACCCTCTTCGCGGGCTTCATACTATAGCATCCCGATTTTAGAAAGTTCATCATCAAGCTTCGCCTTTAGAAGTCGTGTAGCAATGATCTCATCGCAATATCGTTGCGACTCTTCTTGGGCATCGGTCTTCTCTTCTCTTTCTTTGTGGAGTTGTTCCTCCACTTCTTTGACTCGGAGGGCAAATGCATCCCTTTCTTTCTGCACCGAGTCCTTCTCTAAAGCTAAGGCTCCACAGTGTTGGACCGCGTCATCAATTTCTTTTTTATGAGTTGACTCTAGACGATTGACAACCTCTGCAATAACTTTAGCGCTTCGTTAGGCGACTTCAAGATGAGACTTGTAAGAAGCAAGATCGTTTTGCTGAGATTTAATAATATCTTTGTCATGGATAGCCTCAAACTTTAGGAGATCAATCTCATGATGACGCTCTATGGAGACTTCTGAAACTTTTTCGGCTAAGTGCACGAATGCATCGTGCTGGACTAAACATCATTAGTGCAAGAAATGGCGCTTTGCTTAACATTTCCTGGAATCTGGTGAATTGCTGGAAGGAATTTCAAGCCATCGAAGCATATCTTGGGAAATGAGGCTTTAAGCTCAGCAAGTCGCTCGGCTACCGATGGATTAGATACAGGAGCAAGAGGAACCTGCTTGGAGCCTGTAGGAGTTCTATGGGGATCTCGAGACTGCCTTGTACTCGATGAACCAGCGTATTGATCCCGATAGGCCTCTGGCTGGGACCCTTTATGTCCAGATTTCTCTTTGCTGTGGTCCGGTTGAGAAGGAGGATCGCGAGGATATGAGGGATGATTATAAGTTTTACTTCGATGTGATGATTCTCGACGGTGGTAGTCTCGATCGCCGGATTCATCTCTATCTCGACGCTTGCCGGAGCCTGAATCCCGACTAGATTGGTAAAAAATCGATGAACCATGAAGGCGGTCGAGTCCATGTGTATGCCCCATTTCACCTATACAGAATTTAAATAACGATGGGTTAGCAAGGAGTAAGGTGACAACAGAAATTTAAGTGCAAGGTGAAGTGCATGTGTTTGTCCTAATGTTTACCCCGGACGGACCAGTTTCTTTACTAATAGGTGTTTTTTCTCCCTGGTTTCGGGCTTGAACGCTTGTATCACCTCTTGCGAGCGAATGAAACTTAAGGGCCTCTTGATTGTTGAAACCATAGTTGAGTATATCATCAGGTATGGTAAGGTTCGACGGGAATTTCAGAGAACTTTCTAAGTGCTGCGAGGCAGCTTCTTTCTCCTTTGGAATAAGGGTAACGTTAGAAGTTCCGCCCACTTTTTCTTCACCGGCTTATATGTCAGTTTCTTCTTCCTCTTCGAAAGGGAAGGCGAAGTTTCAATGTCGTGAACTTCAACTATTGGGTCCCGAGATGGACTAACATTTTCGCCCTGTACTTCGTGCTTTTCTGCTTCTTTAATCTCCCCCTCCTCCGGTGTTCAGGGGCGTTACGTGCTGAAGATTCGGCCCACTTTTTTCCTTTGCCCGAAGCAGGCTGGGGTACGAAAACACCTTGGGGGAGGCTTATTTGACGACCTTCCGTCAACAACCCGAACTTCGAAAGCGATTCATGTGAAATGAGTGATCTGATGTCCCGGTCTTTTGCGGGGAGAGCTCGGATGGTTTCGACAGCTTCAAAATATCTGAGGCCCTCGGGACGTGGGTTGATACCTGTGAAAGTATATGAAGAGTCAGAAAAGATGAGAATTTCGCCAAAATTCAACTACTGATTTGGAAAAGGAACTTTCTTCCTTCTACCCATCTCCTGGCAAAACCGGAAGGACAACGCACATAGAACCACTCTTGCTTGTACTGGGCAAACTTACTCCGGGCCTCGGTCAGAATTTGGCATTTTCTATGCGGCTCAAGGAATATAAAGGATAGGCTATCCGAACGTATCTTGAAGCAGTAAATGTATCAAATATTGCTCGGAGTCGAAAGCCTGAAGAGGACAATCATGAAGAGGATGCAAGTGTTGTATATGAATGTGTGGCTGTTCGGATGCAGTTACGATGGGGCAATCTCGATATACTGCAACACGTCTCGGAGAAATGAGTGGAATGGTAGCACGCTGCCTACCTAGCACATGAACCTGTTACAAGTTGTACATCCGACTGGGGGCAAGTGCGGATGATCATGCCCCGATGGAACTAACACGTCGTCGAAGGGGATTCGATGAACCGAGCATATCCGACGGAATGTACTTTCAGTAATCCTTGAGGCCTGTGAATCGATTGGATCGTCTAAGAAAATTGCTGCCTCTAGAGCATCGGGAGCCAAGTTGATGGATGCCGTCGAAAAGCTCGGTAAGTCTTGAACAGGGGTAGTTGACGGATTTGAAGTTCCTACAACTTCTTGTCGAGAGGATGGCCCAGGTCTGTCCGAGATCGTCGCAGAGCAAGATTTCTTAGACATCTCTAGTGAAGATTGAATCTGACAAGGCACCTGTTTGAACTATACTTGAAAAACAATCGACATTAGACTTAACAACATAAATATTCCCCCCGTGTGGTCTGTGAACTAGTGCGATCATTCAAATATAAGTGCCAAGCTGTGAAAAGACACTGGATTGATGAAATAAGTTTAAGTTTTGGAATGTCGTCTTCGAAGACCGTCATCGCTGACCGTCTATGAAAGCTTGTTGTTAGACGGTTTACATTTTGAACTCGAATTCGTTGCTGCATTTGAAAGGTTATTAACTGTTAAGCAAGTTATAGTCCAAATTTTCAGTTGTTTAAACACAGGATTTATCAGTCCGTATTGGCCGATATGCTTTGTTGTTTGAGTCTGTCCTTGTTCATTATCCTATGTTCAGGCATAAATATGTGTTGAGTCAACTATGCATTAGGTTCGACTAGTGTTGCTGTTGTACACAACCCTCCTACCTAACCACTTCATTGTTCGACATTCAAATAGTCATGCCGAACCACAAACATGCCGAGCCGCATCGCTCGGCATTCTGCCACCGACACTCACCAACCACTCATTATCACCGTTCGACATGCGGCAAGACATGCAGAACCGTAAAAATGTCGTGCCATGCCGTTCGGCATGCCGCTCTCCCAACCGTCCTCTTCATCGTTCAGCGTAAAGGAGTCATGCCGAACCACACTCATGCAGAGCCGCATCGCTCGGCATTCAGCCCAGCTCCTACTTCTCCTCTACTTTCCTTCCTACCTCATTCGGCATGAGATAATCATGCCGAGCCATAGCCATGCCGAGCCGCATTGCTCGGCACACTAAACCTTAAACTTCACTATAATACTTCCCCTCCATCGCTAGGCATAAAGAAGTCATGCCGAGCCACCTCAGTACGTCTTCCACCAACTTCCTCCTTCAAGCATCTCTATCATCCTCTTCTCTCCTCCGCTCCATCTAGCCTTAAACTCCTTTAAGAAACCCACGCATAGCCCTTAACTCCTCCTGCTCCATGCGATTACTACTAACCTTGATTTTGTAGAGATTCACGAGTTCGAATCTCGTGCCAGGTTTCCTAATCAAGGTGAAATCTTTCAGGGAAAGATTTTTTACCTAAGAAGTGAGACGAAGACTTGGGGAGATTCTGGAGTAGGGAACGCTTTCTAATTAGGTTCAACTGATTGGGGAAGGAAGTGAGGCAACGTATGGTATTTGACAAGTGAAGGGAAGAGTGAGTAATTCTCTGAAGTTTGTTAAAAGGCAAAGTTCGTAAGTAATGGAAAGCGGAGGTAAAAGTAAAAGGGAGAAGAAGGAAGAGTTTCAGTTTATATAGAGAGAAGAGAAGCTGAAGGGGCAACGACCGGTAGAACCGGTCAAAGCACATTCCTCGTTCGGCATTAAGGTCACTCGACATTAGTTAAGCCGTTCGGCAATCGTATGTCGTTTGGCATTAGCATGTCGTTCGGCATACGATGCCTCATTCAGCATTCAGGAGAAGACGAAGCCAGGGCTTGAAGCAAAACATGGAGGACTCGTGATTCAAAGCGCATCATGTTCATTCACATAATACACTTTGCAGGGCAAGTGTTACCCAGTGGCTTGACCAGGCAACAAGAGACTTGACGTAAGGAGGACCGTTCGGCATCTATCCTCGTTCGGTGTCAAGGCTCGTTCGGCATAAAGGGTCGTTCGGCACGTCTAGCACCGTTTAGCATCCAATCCTCATTCGGCATAAAGGGTCGTTCGGCACATCTAGCACCATTCGGCATCCATTCCTCGTTCGGCATTCCAGCATCGTTTGGCATTTAGTCTCGACCGGCATGAACCTCGTTCGGCATTCAGTCCCGACCGGCATGAACCTCGTTCGGCATTCATGCCTCGACCGGCATGAAGCTCGTTCGACATTCATGCTTGGTTCGGTATTCCAGCCTTATTCGGCATCTCCCCTCGATCGGCATCGGATCTCGTTCGGCCTACACATTTCACTCAACATACCGCCTCGTTCGGCTTGGAGACATGGCTTGGCATTTGCCGCTCGGCATTTATGGCTCGGCACACAGAAGTCACTCATTTTGGGCCGAGGTATCTTGCTATTAGGCCCATCGGGGAAGTCCAACTGATCTTCGTCTATAAATGGAGAGGTAGGGGCATAGTGAAATGGACCTTTTTTCGAGAACACTGGGGAGACTCTACCGCATTCAAGACTCATTCAAGACTCAATCTTTTTACTTAATAATTGTAATCAAGTGACTGGGGTATGGATTGTATCTGTAATCAATTATTGAGTAAAGTAATAAAGGTTAACTTCAAAGTGGACGTAGGCAGTTACGTCGAACCACTATAAATCTGGTGTTCTTATTTTCTGCATTTAATTTAGCTTACTGTTCTCTGCTTAAATTTACTTTCTTCATTAATCTCTCTACACAATCTTTCTTAAGGGTGTTCGTGACCAATTCTGGTGCTAACAACATGCATCATCAACATTCTTTTTCGAGTTTCAAAGTGGGAAGACCGCTGTAGTAATTTTACTACATATTTGTTTGATAAATAAATCTTAATTTTAGTTTCCAAATATGGTTTGATATATATATATAGATATAAAAGATATGATTATATATATTATTTTAGAACAATTGAAAGGAACCAGGTATTTAGTCCTTATGTTTTCTACAATTTGAAATTTCATTTATTATAATGAAATGAAACCTTGACCATTTTAATAATTGGAAACTTTTAATATGTGTAATTAGAAACTAGGCGCTAAGTGAACTGAATAAAGATAAACCTGTGTAACATTCAATTACATTCTAAAAGACATATATATAACTTACCAAAATATTGAAAGTTGTAATTTTAATAAGAATATGCAATGGAACTTTATACAAGTAAAATTTAAATAATGAAAATGTTCAATGTAATTATGTTTTAAAGGGAGAATTTAGATGTATAAGCTTATTGCAAACCTAAGTAAATAATTTGAACGTTGTTAATCAAATTAATAAAAAGGTGAACACTGTAAGTAAATAGTTATAAACTTAATTCAATGTTGGAGCCATTTATAATTAAAATGAGTACTATATTATTTTGATGGTTATAACTTCAGAAAGCATTGAAATAATTTAGAAATGGATTTAATATTCAATAATACTATATATGGATGAATGAATGTGAAAAAAATATAGTCCATTAATGGTGAATTAAATCGTAAAGAGATTTAAAAAATAAATAATCTAATAATTGAAATGGAAATAACTTATGTAAGCAAAGAATGTAAAGTAATGAAAAAAATTGTATTGTATAAGTGAATGTAAAATAAATTTTGTAAGTGATAAATGTAAAGAAATTAAACAAGCATTGTGTGAACAAAAGAAAATGAACCGTGAATAATGTGAAAAGAAAGAGTAATAAGAATAAAACTTAAAAACTATTTGAAATTATTGTTTGTTTGAAATATGGATTGATTGGGAAAGTATACTTCTATAGTGTAGGATATATAAATGATCTACTGAGTTTTATCTAAGACTTTTGATTAAATGGTATACTTAATAGTTTATTTATCATTTTATACGATTAAAAGTTTCTGAACCTAAACAAACCCTTTGTTTTGATTGCATTTGATGATTGTATGGTTTTGTTGCTTGTGACTATTGTATGTTATGTTGATCCGGTTGTGACTAATAGAGATAACATGAATATTCTCTTTTATATAATTATTAACTCCTTTGAATTATATAAGTGAAATACAAGTTATGGAAGCAATAGCTACTGCTTTGGTTTCATGAATTAAGCGTTGTTTGCCCGACAAATAGGTATGTTTTCGGATTATGGTTTTATAGCAGTATTATGTTGTCTTCCTGTGGTTTGGGATATTTTATTTTGAAAAATATGATATATATTATTATTATTGATATTGTTATTTTTCCCAGACCTCTTTGTACAAAGGAGACTCTGCCGAAATTATCCATCAATTTTGGACTTAAAAAATTTTGTGAAATGTTTTCCAAACTTTTATTAACTTGAATATAAAGTATTTAATTGTTATAAATTGATATATTTTATTTAACTTATCTAATTATATAAATTAATTGTTTATAAATTTAATATTTTGAATAAGATATATTGATTACTTAATTCTTTCTTTTTCCTTCTTTTTACTTTTCGGGGACGAAATTTTTTGAGTGGGGGAGAGTGTAATGACCCGTAAATTTCTATAGTTAAAAATATTTAATTTAATAAAGTTTTTTTATTTAATGTTGGAAGAAATAAAAAAATGGATTTAATAATAAAAATATAACTGGAATGAAATGTAATAGCATTAATTTTAAGTAATTGATAACTGCTTTAAATGTAATCCTAATTAATTGAAATGATTAAAAAGTTATAATTAGTAATAGATTGTAAATTAATTTTAGTAATGTGTGTATTAATTTATAATTTAAATGTTGTATTAATTAATGAAATAGTAAGTAATAAATTGTAATTGAATAAAATTAGTGTTGTGTAAATAACTATAACATTTGCGTACAGATAACAAGCATACAAATATGATTAAATATGGAAACGGTGACAATTGTTATATGTTACCAATCTATTTAATCAATCATAATTAAATTAAATTAAATGTTACGTAAAATGAGTCAAGACGATAACTGTAAAGGTTAAATGCAATAAAATGTATAGAAATGTTAATTATATTTACAAGGCAATAATTGATGTAATAAAAAGGATTGGAACCAAGTTAAGTTAATTCATTGAGATTTAAAATTTCAGTAAAATTGACAAAAATTCAATGCAATCAAAATATTGCAACTAATATGGTAAAAGGTGATAATTGTAGAATATTAGTGTAATAAGATATAAAAAATGTTAACTGTGTCTATAAAGTGAAAATTGATTGAATAACAAGATGAAAAGGCAAATAAATGGACTTATTGGAATTTAAAGTGGTAATTACTGTATTTATTTCAATTGAAATTAAACACTATAATTGGTAAAATAATTGACATTGAATTGATATGAAAATTTGTTTCAAATTATTGTAAATGTCCAAGTAATCAAAAATGATGAAAATTGTTGGTTATTAAATTTGAAATTAAAAAAGTGATTTAATTAATTTAATATTAATTTGTTTAATCAGTGTGAAAAGAGCCATTTTGAACACTGTCTCGGATTTCGACGAGACCAATTTTATCGATCCGTAACAGTGAATTTTTGTAAGGTTTCATGTTTCGTAGTGATAGGACTTGTCGTTTGATCGTACGGGCTCGAAACGTATAGAAATCAATTTAATTAAATTCAACTGAAATCAATTTGAAATAAGCTGATTTTAAGCTAACTTCTTTATACGATAGAATTTTGATTTGAAACCTTTTTCATTAAATTTAAAATTATAGAAAACATCTATTTTGATATATGGGATGACCCACTTTCGTTTCTGAAGCAGAACGGGCTTTTCGGGTCGTTATCGTCAATTCAAATCAATTCGAGTATTATTCATTTCTTATCGGGCTTCGTTAGTATATATTGTTCTATTCTAATCCTAGCAGCCTTTCTATTTCTTATTCCTATACGTCCAGTTCTATCTGACTATTCCTTCTCTTTTTCTCAAATGGCAGAAACCCAATTTACATTCAAAACCAAAATTCAATTTCCAAATCCATTTCAAAAATCGAACTCCTCAAAAGCCTATCATATTATATACTGATTCAAAGCTCTCGACGAGCGCAATTTAAATCTGCAGTTTTTTTCGATTTGGGTTTCTGTGTGTCCGAAATTCGATGAACAATTCTCGCCGTTCATCGCATCTTGATCAACTTCTGTGGATCGTCGATTGGGTGGCATGGATGGGTGTAGATTGTCGCAAGTAGTTCATCTGTGTGTTTCGTGGGTAGAGATGATGGCTGGATCGAGCTCAAAAAAGTTCAATTAGGGTTAATAAACGGCGACGACGGCTGGGTGGTTCAACGTCGTTAGGCGATGTGAGGTGATCGCGCATGGTCATGGTTATAGAGAAAAGGTTGAAGACTTGTTTGATGGTGGAAGACTGGGCCGCGGCTGGCCGTAGTTAGGTGCGTGCATGGTCATCTTATTGGAGGCATGGGTTCGAACATGGCATTAGGGTTTGTATAGAGTCGAAAGGTAAAGGAATTTTTGTTTATACACTTTTCTTTGTTTATTTAATTTTAATTTAAATTGTAATCATTCTAATATCCATAACTTTTGCATACGAGCTCGGATCTACACACGGTTTGTTCCGCTGGGATCGTATCTAAATTGTAGAAATTTTGACGCTGGTTTAGATGAATTCTGAGATTGTTGAAACTTTGGGCCTTATTTTGGATTTCAAATCAATTTGAAATCAAAGCTGAGTGTTTTGACCCACTCATAACTACTGTATTATCTTATTTTTGTTAAATTAAATTTATGATATGATTAGAAATTAATTGATCGATGTTTGGTATGTTTAAATTGTCATTTTTGTTAAATTGGACTTTATTGCATTTAATCATCGTTTAATTTAATATTGAATTTAAATTGTCAATTTAATACCTGTTATTGATGATCAGTTATCTATTGATGTTTATTGATTGATTTGGATGATGATCGTTGTAACAACCCTGGTTTTGTGATTACCTGTTAAGATAAATTATAATGATGGTTTTAATTTAAAATGGAGGAATAAAATAATTTTTTAGATGTAAAATTATTTAAAATTGTTCTTTTTAAAATAAACAATGGGTTTTGGTGTAATAAAATGGAGATTAAGGAGTTTGGCTGTAAATAAAGTGAGAATAATAAAATTAGGTTTATTTGATGGTAATTTCATTTAAATAGGGATAAATAAAATTAATTCAACATTTATTTGTTGTAAATAAATATAAAATGAAGAAAATAAAGTTTTGAAAACTTTAGTATGTTATTTCAAGATAATAATGAGCATTGGATGGTTTTAATTTGATAAAATGCAATTATTGCGGAAATAATGGTCAAATGGTAATTTTTGTTAATTTTAATGATGTGTTAAAAATTAAATATGGTTAAGAATGTGAATAAAAATGTGTAATATTGAAAAAAAAAATTTGGATGTAAAAATATTTTTATATGGTTTGTGATGTTTAATTAAATAAGAAAATATGATTTTTGGGGTTTAATTGATTTAATTATCATGTCGTCACATTTCTTTTTACAAGTTAAAAAGTGTCATTTTAAATAATAAAAATGAAGGGTCGAATGATTGTGAAATCTATGTTTTACCATTTTGTTGAAAAGATTAGTTAACGAACTTATTTTTAGTGTACTCACATTAATTTTTAGGTGTCTTAACCTATGAGATAACGGTGTTTTAAAATGGTATAAAATGTGATTAGAGAATGGTTAATTTACAAGTTGGTTTATTTAAATTGAGGGTTTTGGCTTTAAGTTTATAGCAGTCCATTTAGACACTTAGTGAATTTTCTAATTAGGAGAAACAACTCCTTCTCCTGTACGTTCAAAATTATCAAATAGAGACAAACTTCCCAATGCAACCCTAGTTGAGAGCAAAGATTATGGTTTTAAAATCAAATAAATTGAAATAAAATCCAGTAAAATCAAGGTAAACTTATCAATCATATCCTCATCTTATTCTGAATTTGTAGATTTGATTGTTGAGGGAAATTTCAATTTTGTGTTTTTGGGTAAATTAAGTTTTAGCGTAAAAATTGAGGAAGGAGAAGAGCAATAGCAGGCTATAAGGTTTCTAGCACCAAATCAAGGCCAAAGCTCCTTACTTTACTTGCTAAATCTACTAGTTTGCTGCCAATAAATCCTAAGGTGGGTTGAAAACTCACATTTCTAGTTAGATTGAGATTTCAAGGTAAGAAATTTCAATTGTATTTGTTGCATGTTCATTTTCAATTTGTTGTTAGTAAATTGCACATATCTTTTGCGTCTTAAATCGAAATTAGGATTTTTTTGATGTTTTAGAAAGCCTAAAAAGAGTGTGACAACTTTTATGTTGAATACTTTCGAAAATACTGAACATAGATGGTCGAAAAGCATGATGTAAACTTGTTTCCCTGTCACTGTAAAACCGTAATTTTCTGTGCTAAATGTCATTGGTAATTTAAGCATATCTTACACATTTGATGTCCAAATTTGACGATTCTTGATGTTCTGGAAAGCATCGATTGTCTACTATAACTTTTGTGTTTTGTATTTTGTGAAATTTTGAAGTTTACATGGTCTAAAGTTCATTCTAGTCTCACTGTCCCGAGACTAATACGACAGCCGTAGTATACTTCAGATCTGAAAATTGTTTTCATCACAACCTTTTCATTTCTTATCCGAATTCGATAGTTTTTAAAGTCATGGAAATCTTAGAATGTCCTCTATAACTTTCAAGTTTCGTGATTTGTCAAATTTTGGGTTGAATAAGGGCGAACTGGCTAAACAAGCCGCTGGCCTTTGTTTTTCCCGTGTATTCACTTCCTGACATTGGTCCGACTTTGAGACGTCGTAGTTTCTTGATCTCTCATCGGAACTCAGTGATCCTTTTTGCATTTTAAAGTACAAATGTTGAACTTTATTTCTACATATTTTTAGGTCATTTCGACCATGTTAACTTGTACATATATGTTGTTGAACTTGCACTCACAGCTTGTTTTTATCGGAATTTTATAAGTTTAAACTTCCGATATTTTTCTGTATTTCTTGATGATTCTTTCTGGATTTTCTACACGGGTTTTATAAATGAGTTTTGAAATGTTTTTCAAGTAAATTGGTTTTTGGAATAATTATTAATATTATTTTCAAGTATAAAATTTTAGTATCTCCATAATAAGATAGATTGCAAAAGCGGTTTATAAAGTGGTTTTAAATTGTTTTAAAAGCTCGTTTTCTCCTATTTATTATTTCTATAAAAATTTATACGTTTTTGCACTGTCGAGCGAATGAGAAGGAGAGTTAAACGATTGGGTAAAACACGTAGTATGGGATACGTGCGTTTATCCTTTCGGTTAATTCCTAACTTGTCTGTTTGATCGTTTTGGCCTATGGGTCTAGTTTACCTATGATATGAGGTGAACCTTTTACTGCTTTGAGTGTGAAATTTACTAGCGGTTAGTAAACCGTTTAGTGCAAACGGGTGGTATGGAACACACGTTAACACTTTTCGAGTATTTTTTTGCCAGTTTGTGACACATATTGCCAGTTTGTGGTGTCCAGTACTGGGCCTACGGACCTTCGCCACTACGGTGTGTTGCCTTCGGGTTTGTGCCTTCGGGTTTGTTGCACTATAGTATCGCTTTTGGAGTTGGTCCTTCGTCACCGCTCGAGAGATACTTGGGTTTGTCGCCTTTGGGTTTGTTGCTCTATAGTATCGCTTTTGGAGTTGGTCCTTCGTCACCGCTCGAGTGATACTTAGGTTTGTCGCCTTCGGGTTTGTTGCCCTAGCATATCGCTTTTAGAGTTGGTCCTTCGTCACCGCTCGAGAGATACTTGGGTTTGTCGCCTTCGGGCTTGTGGACCCTTGTTTGTACAGTACTGAGCACGTGCATCTTTTGTTTCATTGATATTTATATTTCCCTAAAGTATCGCCTTTCGGAGTAGGTCTTTTGAACCACTCGTTACATAGCGATTACCTTGTGGAAACTTGTGTTACCTTTATTGGTATTTGTGATTTTCCTTTTGGCTTGATTTGGGATATTCATATCCTTTGTTTATTTGAGTTGATGATTATATGAGGCTTGTTATGATTCATCTTTCGCTAGATGATCGAGTAATCTCTTTTAGAGATATTTGTGGTACTTTATGACCTTGCATGTTCATTGTCATTGAGCTTGTCTAAATGATTTTTTTAGCTAGACTGACCCTTGTATTTTATACTCGGGTCAGACCGAGGTGTTTCAGGTTAGGTACATTTGGACTTCGCATATTCTGCTTCCGCATGGACTATTCTGCTATCTCCTTTTGTTATAGCTTTTTGTTTAGTCCTTTTTTGTTGTAACTCTGATATGCATATTCTTTTGACTCGCCTGTATAATGTGGTTGCTATACCACTTGACATGTATCATTTTGTATACTCTGTGATGTATCTGTATATGTGTATATGTATGTGATGATCTACTGTTCTGTGATGTGATTTATATTTGAGTTATTATATTTTTTCCTGTTAGATCTTATAGCCATTATAGTTTTGTATTAAGTATCTATTGGATATGTCGATCCACATAAAAAAATGCTACATTTATCGACGTATTCAGTAGATAGTTAAGACATGGCTATAGATGGTCGCTCCTATCCAACTCTATTCTCCGTATTAGCAGACGGTATTACATCGTAATACTCTTTGCTAATGTGGGTCTCGGAGTGGGGCGTTACAGATTGGTATCAGAGCTGAGCTCAGAACAAAATATGATAAACACAGAATAGAAGCACATATTACAGTACATCCAAGTATAATACAAGTGATAACATAGTTTTCCACTATCGTATTCCTCAATCGTGCCTTTAGTTTTTTTTCATTTTCTTAGATTGGATAATAAGTTTGAAAACATTATATGGGTTTTAAATATCACATTTTTTTTAAAATTGTAGAAATTAGACCTCAGATGGCTTAGATTTAAATTATGTGTTTTGAACCTTAGTGATTAGAGTTGCGCAGCAGAAATGGTGTGACCGTTTTCGCTGGGCACATTTAATGCTTCGCTTTCAGTAAATGCTTATTTGGTTGATAATTGCATGAATGTGTGTTAGCATAGTAATTGTTGAAATAATATTGAGTAGGTGATATAATTGAGAGTTAGAAACCTGCTCAATGCAAATGATAAGAACTTGCAGTGTCTTCAAGTTGTAGCTACTGCAAGAATTATTAGAAAGATTAAATTTTGAAAATGATACTTAATCCATAAGTGGTATTTATCCAAAGGATAAAATGAAATAAAAATTTAATGTTTAGGAATTTCATGGATGCATTTTATAGAAGTAAAATTACTAAAATAATTTTTGGGAAAGGAAGCATCCATGTGAATGGAAAATCTTTCTAACAAGAGATATACTTATGTATATAACTTGATTGTTTTATGAATTGATTGTATGGTTGTATAATTAGAAAATGTTTTATGTTTTGAAAATAAGCATTGTTACAACCAAGTTTAAGATTTCTTAAGAAATCAAAACAGGTTTTATAATTTCTTGTGTCAATTGGCTAATAAGTATTTTAAGAATTCTGTTCGATGCGTCTGATCAGCGTTATCGATGGGGATTTCTAAACGCTTACGAGGCGATGTGATACATGCTTTTGAAATGGCAATAAATAATATTTACTAGTATGGATGTTGAATGCAAAAATATATAAATATTGCAAAGATTTTAAAATTTTTAATGGCCATTTGAGATAAGTATTATATATATACCTAAGGACTTATGAAAATAGCGTGACATAGAGGGCAATGGAGAGGCAATGTTGATCTTGGTCAACTTTGCAGTCCTTGATAATGTCATTCACTATAAAGGTATTAGTTAGATGTTATCATTTTATAAATTAGTAATTGGAAAATTTGAATATGGCTTCAACTATATAATTGTTTAGCTTTGTGGATTAAAAGAAAACTGAATATAAAAGATTCCTTTATTGTAAAATGCAAAAATTTTGTGAAAATCTAGAAATAATAATAAATAGCGCAATAAGATAAGATTTTTAATCGTGAAAGAAATTTAAAAAAAAATCAAAATCAATATGTAGTTCCAAAGTTTAGTTTGGATAGATAATTGTTTTATATTAATAGAAGAAAGTAATTATCTTAATTAAAATATGAGTCTTCTTTTAAAAGACTTATTTGTTAATTGAGAAAAAGTTTTCTTTGTAAACCATTTTGAAAGTTTGTTGTATGTATTGTAGTTTAATTCTAGATGTCTTGGCTTTCCGAAGAAAAAGATCACGTAATAAATGTTTTAGAGAAAAGATTTTTGATCTAAAGTTATGTAGTTTGAATTTAATAATGGTTTGAAAATTTTGACAATAAAAGGTCTTGCGTCGGAAAATTTTGATTAAAAAGTGCTGTTTTAAAACAGCGATAACATATGATTTACCAATTCAAATGAGTCCATTCTTTTTGAAAAAGAGAGTGCTTTCAGTAAGCTAGAAATTATCTTAGTATCATTTTTGAAAATTTTGCAGTTTAGTTATTCAAAATTGAGTTTGAAAACTGAGGGACATCTCTGTCCTCTTTTATAATTTCTGAGTTTAAAGCTAAAAGTAAATTGAGCATAACTTTCAAACCGTAAATCCGATTTTAATGAACTTTATATCGCTGGAAAGTATGGACTGAGTAGAATAACTTTTATTTATGAGTATTTTCAGATTATGAGTTTTACTGTGTCAAAATCCTGAGTCTTTGTAGCAAGCCTGAATTTGACAATTTGAAGTTTTGAGTTGTTGTTTTATTTAAACTATGATTTTAATGCTTCATATGTTTATAAGTGCATGCTAATATGTTTCAATAAGTTAAGCGCAGGTGGAAGAGGATATTTGAATGATTAATTAGCAAAATAGTAAGTATAAAAGTAAGCATGCTCGCATTTTAAATGCTAAAAATGAAAGGTATGAATTGCTAGGTGTCTATGTGTTAAAAATATATATTGTGTTCCAACCTTTTGGTCGATGTATATCTATAATTCATATTTATGAAATTGTAAAAGGCTCTTCATGCAAAGGAGACTCTGCCGAATTTTTTTGAAAAATTAAACATTTAGAAAATTTTTGAGAAAATTTAATTAATGAATATTTAGAACCATCAATGAAGGTCTAATAAGTGCCCTTTTAAATCATAAAGTTAAATTGTTTAAAATTTGATAAATTTAGTGGAAAAAAAATATTGCTTATTGTAGTTTATTTATTTTTGGAATTAGAGTATGGAAAAACTCTAATTTAATTTAAAGTAAAGATGATTGAATTGAAAATTTAAGTAAGAGACTTTGAAATTTTTTCAAATATTGAAGTTTGAATTTTGTGTATAAAATAAAATGGATTTGAGTGAAAACTCGTATATAAAAAAATTAAGAAAATTTCTTGTAATCCATTCTTGTGTGTCTTGCCTTTGTGCGATTCTTGTGATGACTTGCATTCATGCAGTCATGTGTTATGATGGTAGCTTGAAATACCACCTATCTTTTGTTGAATCCTCTTTTGATGATTGTGCTTATTTGTGTTACTCCTTTAAAGGAGCAAAGTGCGTTTCAATATATTCGAAAAGTTGGCTCCTAGTTATATTGGACCATCTACTATTACTAAACGCCTTGGTTCGATTGCTTTCATGCATCATTTTCTGTTCATTTTTAGGTATTAATGATATGTTCCTGGTAACCCAATTTCGTTGTATCTTCGAAATTTAATCTCGATTGTTAATTCTCTTCTGTTGCATGATCACGAGCCTCACCGACTTGTGTATTGTGTCGAATTCTACTCGTGTAGTTGTTTCGAAGATTAAACACCTTAGAAATAAGAATATTCCGCCTTTTGAAAATTTAATAGTCTACAAATCCCTATGATTGTACTTAGGAAACCATAAAATTTATTGAGTAATCTTACCCTGGCATTCATCTTCCAGTGTTGAGGGTGAGAATTCTAAATCAAGCTTGTCAATTTTTCCTTTGCTAAGATGGAATAAATTGTGTTGAATACAGCTCTTCTCTAGGAAATAGTGAGGACGCAATTTTTATAAGTAAGGGAGTCTGTAACAACCCTGGTCCTGTGATTATCTGTAAAGATAAATTATAATGATGGTTTTAATTTAAAATGGAGGAATAAAATAAATTTTTTGATGTAAAATTTGTTAAAATTGTTCTTTTTAAAATAAACAATGGGTTTTGGTGCAATAAAATGGAGAATAAGAAGTTTGGCTGTAAATAAAGTGAGAATAATAAATTAGGTTTATTTGATGGTAATTTCATTTAAATAGGGATAAATAAAATTAATTCAACATTTATTTGTTGTAAATAAATATAAAATGAAGAAAATAAAGTTTTGAAAACTTTAGCATGTTATTTTGGGATAATAATGAGCATTGAATGGTTTTAATTTGATAAAATGCAATTATTGCGGAAATAATAGTCAAATGGTAATTTTTGTTAATTTTAATGATGTGTTAAAAATTAAATATGGTTAAGAATGTGAATAAAAATGTGTAATATTGAAAAAAAAAATTTGGATGTAAAAATATTTTTATATGGTTTGTGATGTTTAATTAAATAAGAAAATATGTTTTTTAGGGTTTAATTGCTTTAATTATCATGTCGTCACATTTCTTTTTACAAGTTAAAAAGTGTCATTTTCAATAATAAAAATGAAGGGTCAAACGATTGTGAAATCTTTGTTTTACCGTTTTGTTGAAAAGATTAGTTAACGAACTTATTTTTAGTGTACTCACATTAATTTTTAGGTATCTTAACCTATGAGATAACGGTGTTTTAAAATGGTATAAAATGTGATTAGAGAATGGTTAATTTACAAGTTGGTTTATTTAAATTGAGGGTTTTGGCTTTAAGTTTATAGCAGTCCACTTAGACACTTAGTGAATTTGCTAAGTAGGAGAAACAACTCCTTCTCCTGTACGTTCAGAAATGATCAAACAGAGACAAACTTCCCAATGCAATCCTAGTTGAGAGCAAAGATTATGGTTTTAAAATCAAATAAATTGAAATAAAATCCAGTAAAATCCAGGTAAACTTCTCAATCATATCCTCATCTTATTCTGAATTTGTAGATTTGATTGTTGAGGGAAAATTCATTTTTGTGTTTTTGGGTAAATTAAGTTTTAGGGTAAAAATTGAGGAAGGAGAAGAGCAATAGCAAGGCTATAAGGTTTCTAGCACCAAATCAAAGCCAAAGCTCCTTACTTTACTTGCTAAATCTACTAGTTTGCTGTCAATAAATCCTAAGGTGTGTTGAAAACTCACATGTCTAGCTTAGATTGAGATTTCAAGGTAAGAAATTTCCATTGTATTTGTTGCGTGTTCATTTGCGATTTGCTGTTATTTAATTGCACATATCTTTTGCGTTTTAAATCGAAATTAGGATTTTTTTTGAAGTTCTGGAAATCCTTAAAAGAGTGTAATAACTAATTACCATATCTTTCACCTTTGATGTCCAAATTTGACGATTATTGATGTTCTGGAAAGGATAGATTGTCTACTATAACTTTTGTGTTTTGAGTTTTGTGAAATTTTGAATTTTACAAGGTCTAAAGTTCATTCTAGTCTCGCTGTCCCGAGACTAAAATGACAGCCGTAGTGAACTTCAGATCTGAAAATTGTTTTCATCATAACCTTTTCATTTCTTATCTGAATTCGATAATTTTTAAAGTCCTGGATATCTTAGAACGTCCTCTATAACTTACACGTTTCGTGATTTGTCAAATATTGGGTTGAATAAGGGCGAACTGGGTAAACAAGCCGCTGGCCTTTGTTTTTCCCGTGTATTCACTTCCTGACATTGGTCCGACTTTGAGACGTCGCAGTTTCTTCGTCTCTTATCGGAACTCAGTGATCCTTTTTGCTGTTTAAAGTACAAATGTTGAACTTTATTTCTACATATTTTTAGGTCATTTCGACCATGTTAACTTGTATATATCTGTTGTTGAACTTGCACTCACAGCTTGTTTTTATCGGAATTATATAAGTTTAAACTACCGATATTTTTCTGTATTTCTTGATGATTCTTTCTGGATTTTGTACACGGGTTTTATAAATTAGTTTTGAAATATTTTTCAAGTAAATTGGTTTCTGGAATAATTATTATATATTATTTTCAAGTATAAAATTTTAGTATCTCTATAATAAGATAGATTGCAAAAGCGGTTTATAAAGTGGTTTTAAATTGTTTTAAAAGCTCGTTTTCTCCAATTTATTATTTCTATAAAAATTTACACGTTTTTGCACTGTCGAGCAAATGAGGAGTGTTAAACGATTGGGTAAAACGCGTAGTATGGGATACGTGCGTTTATCCTTTCGGTTAATTCCTAACTTGTCTGTTTGATCGTTTTGGCCTACGGGTCTAGTTTACCTATGATATGAGGTGAACCTTTTACTGCTTTGAGTGTGAAATTTACTAGCGGTTAGTAAACCGTTTAGTGCGAAAGGGTGGTATGGAACACATGTTAACACTTTTCGGGTTCCTTTCCGAGAGTTTGTGACACATATTGCCAGTTAGTGGTGTCCAGTACTGGGCCTACGGACCTCGCCACTATGGTTTGTTGCCTTCGGGTTTGTGCCTTCGGGTTTGTGCCTTCAGATTTGTTGCCCTATAGTATCGCTTTTGGAGTTGGTCCTTCGTCACCGCTCGAGAGATACTTGGGTTTGTCGCCTTTGGGTTTGTTGCCCTATAGTATCACTTTTGGAGTTGGTCCTTCGTCGCCGCTTGAGAGATACTTGGGTTTATCGCCTTTGGGTTTGTTGTCCTATAGTATCGCTTTTGGAGTTGGTCTTTCGTCTCCGCTCGAGAGATACTTGGGTTTGTCGCCTTCGGGTTTGTTGCCCTATAGTATCGCTTTTGGAGTTGGTCCTTCGTCACCGCTCGAGAGATACTTGGATTTGTCGCCTTCGGGCTTGTGGATCCTTGTTTATACAGTACTGAGCATGTGCATCTTTTGTTTCATTTCTATTTATATTTTCCTAAAGTATCGCCTTTCGGAGTAGGTCTTTTGAACCACTCGTTACATAGAGATTACCTTGTGAAAACTTGTGTTACCTTTATTGGTATTTGTGATTTTCCTTTTGGCTTGATTTGGGATATTCATATCCTTTGTTTATTTGAGTTGCCGATGATATGAGGCTTGTTATGATTCATCTTTTGCTAGATGATCGAGTAATCTCTTTTAGAGATATATGTGGTACTTTATGACCTTGCATGTTCATTATCATTGAGCTTATCTAAATGATTTGTTTAGCTAGACTGACCCGAGTATTTTATACTCGGGTCAGACCGAGGTGTTTCAGGTTAGGTACATTTGGACTTCGCATATTCTGCTTCCGCATGGACTATTCTGCTATCTCCTTTTGTTCTAGCTTTTTGTGTAGTCCTTTTTTGTTGTAACTCTGATATGCATATTCTTTTGACTTGCCTGTATAATGTGGTTTCTATACCACTTGACATGTATCATTTTGTATACTTTGTGATGTATCTGTATATGTGTATATGTATGTGATGATCTACTGTTCTGTGATGTGATTTACATTTGAGTCATTATATTTTGTTCTGTTAGATCTTATAGCCATTATAGTTTTATATTAAGTATCTATTGGATATGTCGGTCCACATAAAAAATGCTACATTTATCGATGTATTCAGTAGATAGTTAAGACTGGGCTATAGATGGTCGCTCATATCCAACTCTATTCTCCGTATTAGCAGACGGTATTACATCGTAATACTCTTTGCTAATGTGGGTCTCGGAGTGGGGCGTTACAATCGTGACGGATGTTTGATTGTTGATATTAGATGACTGGATGGTTTATTTTTATATTGTTTTAACGCTGCAAGTTCCCTATGGGTTGAAATGATACATACCCGAACGATCTATAGATGGGAAAAAATCATTATGGGTTGAAATGATAGACTCGAGAAATTTTATGGATTTTTATTTAATTCAGGATTGCGGTTTGAAATGATATATAACCGTAGAATTTTAAATTGCGGGTTGAAATGATAAATATCTGTATCCCTTAACCATAGGATAGAAAATTATATACGAACACCGGATTAGTTAAATTAAATGATTTTTAATTTTTAAATTTTGAATTCAGATAACTGGCATTTTGAAATAGAAATTGATTTATATAAACTGAATTATTTTCGATATTCCAAGTGTTAATGTTGAAATTGGAATTGATTTAATGAATGGTTCAAAGGATTTAAATTGGAATTTCAAAGTTGAAGTATAAAATATAAATGAATTTATCGGAATTGAGTTGTTGAGAATGTTTGGATATAACTTTGAAATATATTTTAAAATAATTTAAACTATTTTAATCATGTTAAACTATTTTAATCAATTCAAACTATTTTAATTTATTTAATCTATTATAACCTATTTAATCCAATTTAATCTATTTTAACTATTTTAAACTAATTAAATTTATTTAACATTGTAAATCTATTTAACATAATTTAAACCTATTTAATCTATTTTAATTTTATTTAATCTATTTAAAATCTACTTAATATAATTTAAATCTATTTAATCTATATTTAATCTATTTAAATCATTTTAAATCTAATTAGATCTATTTACTCTATATTTAATCTATTTAAATCATTTTAGATCTAATTAAATCTATTTAATCTATATTTAATCTATTTAAATCATTTTAAATCTAATTAAATCAAATTTAAATATATTTAAACTATTTTTACAATTTAAACTATTTTAATCTATTTAAACTATTTATGACTATCTAAACTATTTTCTTAAATTTCAAACTGTGTAAAGTTGAAGTATTTATATTTAAATCCTTGATGATGATACAATCTAAGTTGGAAATTGAAATCGATACCTTTTTTGAAATGACATATTTGAATATATGATGATGATTTTGGAATGACAATTTAATTAGCCTATCTTATCAATAATTTCAAAAGCCAATATGATTTTGAAGTGAATATGGTTTTGAAAGTGAATATGATTCCGAAAGTGATAAGATTTGAAATCGAACATGATATTATGATATTAATTATGAAATGGTTTTGGAAATGAAAAAGAACCATCTGATGTGAAATAAGAGTTTGGTTGTTAAAGAGACCGGGTTTAGATATTATCATACTCTCAGCCAATACCCAAAACCACTTTAACTACTGTGTGCATGGTGGAGATTCCAGAAATGAAGTAGCATGGTTTGGCGAACGATTTCTGTATGAGGTATTTATGTGACCCTGACTCCGTGAGTCAGCTTAGATGTGACTAAAATAGGAGCCACGATGGGCTAAGTGAGGTCATTCCTCCTCTCGGACATGCTTCTCCGATACCATATTATAACATTGTGATGATTTGATGGCCACCCCTTGATTGTGATTATGGGAGTGTGTTCCTAGGTAGGCGATAGTAGTTGCTATGCGTTACCACCAGTCTGGATCCGCAATTGCTATATCTACCCTAGCTTTGCCTCGAGTGTCATGTTCACATGCCCTAGCGCACCTTCTACAAGTTTGTTTTGCACCATACCTATGGAGTGCCCTCTGATAGCCCTCCAGTTTACGGAGGAATCATGATACTGTATAGAATATGAGAATATATAAAAATTTGTTAAGGATGATATGGGTAACGCCTTAACTCTATTTTAATACTTTACTTTGCTTTAGAGACTATTATAATAGCGTATCCTACTACATAGTAGATAGTTAACGGATCCTTAGGAGATGGCAATCCCGAACATCTCTTAAGTTATTGCACTGATGTTGATACCGGGAGATGTCATACCTCGTAAACATCTTAGACGCCCTTACACTCATATTTATTTACTGTTGATTTAATTACGTAAGATCTTTTAGTTCCGACTCTAGTGTTTTGTCTTTTCAATTTGCTTGGGTCAGCCTGAGCTTTATCGAAGACTGCTTTCTGAAGAATGGAGACAAAGTTTTGTACTGTTGTTATTTATTATATTTATTCCATGGCATCATATTGTTCCGTTGCATTTATTTATTATTTATTCTTGTTGTATGTAACTTTGGTCTGTATTATAAAAGTATAATCAATGTATTTTTAAATAGCTTCATGAACTGTTAATTTGATTTTTATATTTTGTCATTCCGCTGAGAGATTTTGTATTTGTTTTCTTTCTTTCTCTACTTTTTCTTATTTACCCCATAACAATCTGTCCTTGTTAATGGTTTGAGTCTGTCGTGTGTGGTTTTTCGTCGATTTAAACCGTCCAAAAAGGCAGGTCATTACACATGAGGAGAATTGGAAGGGGTTGGGAACCTGGTTCAAGGTAGAGGCTAGGAAGATGGGCATGGGTTCGAAATGGTGGAGGGCTTGTGTGGGTAAGCAGTTTGCATGGTGATGGTTGTTTTTTTATGTTGCCATTGTGTGGAGGAATGGTGTTTGTGTGCCATGGTAGGAGAAGGCGGATTTGAAGATTTATGGAGGGGGGGAGTTTGGTAAGAAGGAGGAGAAAAGGTTCATAGCAAGCAAACTTGAATTATTGCCAAATCTTATATATATATTTTCCATAATGAAATAGGAAGAAGAGGAGCAGGCAAATCTCAGTGATAAAGAAATCTTATTATATATTTTTTTTTTTTTTTTTTATATATAAGAATGGCAGAACGAATAGACTGAGCTATTTTGAAATGGACAAAGAGAAATTAAAGGACGACCAACATGAATTGAAACCATAGGAATAACAAAAGCCAAAATGTTGAATTCTAAAAATATTAATTGCTAGTGGTTGACAGCGTTCTCACGGAGGACAATGAAAGGACATAAGAAAACAAAAAGGTTCAAAATGGGTAACGATACAGCTAACCATTCTGCGATTTTCGCCGCGTAACGGACGTTGAAACACATAAATGAATACACTGCAGAGATTGGCACAACAAGGCGAAACGAATGGTACACAGATGCGAGTGGTTCGATTATCCTATCAAAAGTTGATATTTCACTGCTAAATGATGCTAAAATGCCAATAATAAGATAAACGGAGCTAGAGCATTCCAAATTTGGTGAAACAAAATATGACGCCTCACTCAAAAAATGATTTATATTTTTATTATGTAAAAATATTCGAAGTTTAAAGATGTTTTATTTCAACAAATTTAACCGATTTAAATTGAAATTAAAAATCACACAACGGAACTAACTTCCATATTTACCAATGAAAATCTACCATTTGCTATGTTTAAATAGATGTATTCCAAATATCAAATTTTCATGGTCAAATTTAATTGTTTTATTGTCAAGAAAAATTCAGTTAATTATGTCCTAAAAATTGTTAAAATTTATGGGTCGTTACACTCCCCCCACTCAAAACTCTTCGTCCCCGAAATGGAACGAGAAAGGAGAATAGAAGTAAATCGAAAAATAGGATAGATTTAAAATACGTAGAAGATACAACAATTAGTTCAAAACCATATAAATTTCATTTATTTTTTTCAACGAATTTGGTTTCGATCCATTTATTCAATCGATAAATATCCATCATATTCACATTTTGTTGATTTCGGTTCAAGATATTTTCATTTAATTGATTTGTTTTCAATTTGTTAACCTTTGTT
The DNA here is from genome assembly GCA_030765085.1 of Allium cepa. Lineage (NCBI taxonomy): Eukaryota > Viridiplantae > Streptophyta > Magnoliopsida > Asparagales > Amaryllidaceae > Allium > Allium cepa. Next base: position 494,916,083 of record CM060944.1, on the reverse strand, counting down.
ACAAAAAAAATTCAGAACAATTTTTTTATTTAACTCATTTATTTTATCCATTGTACTTTACTTAAGTTAATTTCACTTGTAATCAATTATGACTATTTCTAAGTTCATATTTATTTATTTAAATAGCATTTTCTTTATATTTTTCAGTTTATTTCAATTAACACATCTTGTAGCATAGATAAGTGTGTATATATATATATATATATATTATAATCACTTAAATTTTATTTACAAATTTCCTTAACAAAATTTCATATTTTATAACGACCCGGATTTTTGAATAATCAATTGATAATAAATATTAAAGTATTATTTTTATCAATTAAATAATGAATTCTGATTTATGGAAATATATATATATATATATATACACACACATATATACATATATATACACACATATTCCCCCTTTTATTATAGGATATAATATATATCTGTGTGTGTGTGTCTACATAACTTTTGATATAAAATTTAAAATAAAATATATATACATAAATATAAGAATAAATACATGTAAGTGGCAATTGATGTTTGTCTGTTAGTTATAGGGTACATGTAATAATTTATAGAAGTAGTAAAAAACTTAGGCATGTTAATATATGTTTGTATATAGGCTAAAACATGTTCATATGGTCAAGACAATCTATGTATATGTATATGAAGTATACATGTATACGAGGGGACATAATGATGAATACACATCTACTCAAGCATATAATAGATCAAATCACACACATCAACTAGGAAATCATATCACTAATTTCCAAATCTGGTCATTTTTTCAAAATCAAAGAATAAAAGGTTACTATATAAGAAAATGGGCTTCATCCTGTTCAAAAAACCGTTTCCTCCCTCTTCTCCATAAATACCCCTGTATTCTTCACACGAACCATTCTAGCATACAAAGCAAACAAAGAAAAAAAAGGGAACAAGCTGCCATTAAAAATTTGTAGAGGCTAATTACTCAAGCTTTAGGAAAGTAGATCAAAAATAAAAGGAAAAGCAATGTGTTTTCTTTTTCAAAAGTAGTGAGTAAAACCAATTTTTCTTTCTTTACTTATCGAAAATCAAATGCATCTATACGCTTGTAGTTTTAAATGAAAACCTCTTATTTGTCAAGTGTTCATATGCTGGTAGTATTTGTGCTCATATCTTTATGTATGTCATATGTTCAACATGTAAAAATCCAAAGCTTGTATATTATACTTTTCTGCTCTGTTATTTTGAGAAAAACTACCATGCCTCAATTTCAAAAACCTTTACCTCACAACCGAGTTAGTTTTAGGCTATGTTTTTAAAAAGAAATCTATTTTTTTAATATACCTTGTTTTAAAAATTGTTACATTGAACATTATTAAGTATAGAAGAAGAAAGGTGTATTTTACAGTAAGCAACCCCAATATGAGAAAAATTGAAATCCATACTTTAACCTTTTGTTGATATAAATATGGTCGTTATTCAAAATGATGAATTTTGGAGGAAGTTTGGGAATTTCTAGTCATGTAGATAGAGGGAAAATGGAAGATGAATGAAAATTTGTTTTTAGCCAAATTCCGACGAACCCTTCAATTTCATGGCTCAAGCTTTGGTCTGAAAGGAGCTTAGGTGTTGGGGAGTTCACCAAAAATGGTGCCGCAATTTATAGGAGGGTATGTTGTTGTGTCGGAGTTGATTTAGGGTTAGAATTGAGTTTTTGTCGCGCTCGGGTTTCGAGCAATGGTGGCGACATGGAGCACTAATAGGTGTGTGGTATGGGGGGAATTGGAAGAGGAGAAGGTGGCAAGCTTGTGGTGGAATTTGGCAGTGGATGGTGGTGTGAGGTGGTATGGCGAGTAATTTGAATGTGGGTGACTTGTTCGAAGTGGTGGGTCAGTGGTTCGATTCTCGAACCAGGTGACGTATATGTTTCGTTTGACCATGATCGAATGGAGATGATCGTGGATGGCATGTGAGGATGGTTGGCATCGAAGTGTGGATCATGGGTGGCTCGTGCACATGCACGGTGATGTACACAGAGTATTGCAGCGGAAGAGGAAAAAAAGGGAAAGAGGAAGAACAATAGAAAAGGAAAGGGGAAAGAAGGGACCCTGTGTCTCGTTTGGGCCGAACACGGGCCGAACAATTTTTGAAAAAAATAGTAAACTTAACAACCCTTTTTATATTGACATTTTTTTTAAATCTTTACAACATCACTTCCTTTTTATCTAAAATCCTATCAACATGAAACTTTTGTATTTCGATCCTACCACTTAGTATTTAAGCTTAATATATTTTGTTAAGATTTTGGTAATATAAAAATTAAATTAATTATAATAGTTAAAGTTAATAAATAATTAAATTCTAAACTGATAAATCCTATGTTAATTAATAAAAAAATTTGTTAAATGAATTGTTAATTTTAATTAAATTAAAAATAAATAGATTTTATAATTAATTTAAGTTATAAGCAATTTGGGTTAGAAATATAATTAGATTCGGTTAATTTAAATTAATTTAATCCTGATTTATGAATTTTGATAATATAAGTTTTAATCGTTAAAATAGTTAATGATTTGTGATTTGGGTTAATTACTTTTGAATATTTATTTCAGTTGCTCTTTGTCTGTACCATTAAGTAGCTAAATGAATTGAATGGTTGAAATAAAACTTCAACACGTTTTATTGGAAATAAACATATGTAATAAACTTTCCATGTGTATTTGTGATGCCCTGAATATGAATTGTTTTGTTTAAAAACAACTTGGCCTTTAAATAATCTATCGTTTGGGGATCGAATATCAGTAATATCTGAAAATCACATCGACCCAAAGTAAACTATCGAGTTGGGAAGATTCAAAGGAAAGATCCAGAATGAAGATTTCAGAGTACATGGGCTATTTGTCACTAACTTTAAGGGTGATTCCAATATGGGTGTAGTGGAAATGGTGCCTTTGATTCCGTTAAACTCAAAACGGACTTGTATGGATGAATGCTATCAGAACATCGTCATTGGAGGACGATGAGCTTTCTGAAAGTGTTCTTAAAAGGTAATCATAGCCTTAAGGCTCATCAACCGGGAATGAATAAAATAGGGGAGATGCAGCAAGGCTAAGTGGGTCGCATCCAATTAGGGTAAGGTTATCCCTATCTAGAGTCCCTCTTTTACTCGGTATGCTTCGGTATGGTTGTTGATCCCAACCAAGGGGCAATCATATTCAGACTATCCAGGTTAGGTATAGTCCGGTCTTATGTAGCAGGGGATCCCAACGAGGTCCTCGGTGTTATTTTTTCTGGACATGCACCGTGATGGGCAGTACCTAGTAGTCCAGTCATTCTATAGAACCCACTTTCCAATAAGTGCCTTCGGTCTTAGTTGTGTACCTATTATGCTAGTATTTAATTAACGCAACAATTTCAGCTATGTGAATAATTTATTTGAAAACCCTAGACATTATTATAATATCACTGGATTTCCTATCAAAGTGTTTTGGTTATTGTAAGGGAAAAACTCGTTCGTGTGTATGTGCGACATGGTCTTACGAGATACCCTTGTTTTCAAATGGTTTTCAATTTAAAGCAATTAAACCATTTTACTCACACCAGACCCATGTTTGACCCAGAGTTTATTTTCTGTTTTTCCTAAACTCTTGGGTACTCAAATTTTTATGAGTAGCTAAGTGATCCAGGTTTTCTCTCGAATTTTTTTGGGGAGCTGGAGCGGGTGGCTTTAACATATCTAGCTATTATCTATATTCCGCTGTATTGGTATCTGTGTCTGTATTTTGGACTTGCAATGAACGGGTAGGTCGTTATGACTGTCTGAATATGGATCATGTAGAATTATGACTCTGATGTATTATATTAGTGACTATGTGATATAAGTTATGTCATATATATTATCTGTTCTGCTGTGAAATTCTGTGATTTGTTTGGTTCTTTGTTTCTATCTATTTCTTTTCTACCTATTTCTTTCTATATTACGACTCGTCTTTTGAGGCGAGAAGGGTGGGTCGTCACACTTGGTATCAGAGCACTAGGTTGAGTGAACACCTAGGCTATTGGGTTAATATAAATCTTGAGAGAGTGTATTTTTAAATTTATATATATATATATATCCCTGATAATTAGATCAGTTTTGATAAAATTTTATTAGTGCCATCATTGGAATGTATTTCGTCCATGTACTAAGTATCCTCTTACTATGTCTAGGTAATAAACATTGCGCACAAGGGAAAGATGAGGAAAGGGAGTCAGTAGCACAACAACCAGTAGTGGAAGAACCCCTAATGTTAGAGGTGGAAGAGTGGTTGTTGAGGTCGTAGCTCCAGTACCGTCTCATGTAAACTTTGCAACTCTATGCAAGGACTTCGTAAATCTAGGAGGAAAACCCTTCAAGGGTACTGAATCTATTATTGAGGTACAAGCATGGCTATGCTCATGTGAGAGAATTTTCAAAGGTTTGGGCATTTCTAATGATCAGAAACGAGTCTTGACATCGTGGCATTTGCAAGAGGGTGCAGCTGCATAGTGGGATTCAATCACGGCGAATGTCCTCGAATATGAATTTTCATGGGATAAATTCAAAGAGATATTCGAAGAATAGTTCATGCCAACGGCAAGTAAGACCTGATTATGTAGGAATTTCCTGGATCTCAAGAATACATGTCAGTGACTGAGTACGAAATGAAGTTTAATGAGTTATCTTGTTTTGGTCCTGTACTTATTGACACCCCACTTAAGAAAAATGAGATGTTTGTATTAGGTATGAGGGAAGAATTTCACCAGAAGATGACCGCTCATATTAAGGGATCGTTTGTGGATCTTGTAGACATGGCCTTGAGGTATGAAGTGTTTTGAAGAAGATGCCCTCAGCAGCAGCAGCACCAAGTGGCGGTGTTACTAATTTGAATAAAAGAAAGCTTAATCCGAATTGGAAAAAGCTAGGGAAAGGAAAATAAGGAGGCAAACATGTGAATAGTGAGTCTTATAATTGCAAGCAGAAAGGACATATTGCCAGATATTGTCCGAGTCGTGAAGTTCCAAAGCAGCAAAGCGGACCTATTTCTCAAATGGTTCAAAAGACTCTGTGTTTCAATTTCCATTAACCCGGGCACATGGTGAAGGTCTGCTCACCCATGAAGAAGGTGCAGCAGCCTAAGGTGTTTGCTATCAAGAACGAACCATCAACTTAAATGGATGTGAAGGGAAAAGACGTCCTCGAAGGTACCTTACTTTTAAATGGTGTTTATGTTAAGGTATTATTAGTTTCTGGTGCTTCTCTTAGCTTTATTTCTTTGGCATCGGTAGTGAAGTTTCATCTTATTCCTAGTACTGTAGAAAACTCTATTTGCGTACCCAATTCCATAGGGGGAGTGACCCAACTGGATATGATTTGTGAAGGCTTGAAAATTAGTTATCTTTCTCATAGCTTTTTGTGTGACCCTATGTATTAGATTTTAAAGGATACGACCTTATACTTGGTATGGATTGGTTAACAAACTATAAAGCTGCCCTCGACTGTGAGGAGAGGACCATATCTTTGGAAACCTAGTTGGGAAGGAAAGTAAAGATAGGATGTGATAGATCCGAAATTCATATGTACAGCCTCCTGCATATGCTCGAAGCATCTCAAGAAGGATCAGGGTCCATAAAAGTTGTTAAAAACTTCCTTGACATTTTTGAAGGAGTTAAAAGTTTACCCCCACATCGAGAGATCGATTTTCGTATTGATTTGGTCCCAGGTGCGAGACTTGTAGTTCAACCAAAAAGGAGAATGGCTCCGAAGGAGAGAGATGAGTTACTGAGTCAAACCCATGACTTGTTAAGGAGAGGATTGATTAGACCCAGTCATTCGAGCTGGGGGTCTGCTGTGGTGTTTGCGACTAAGTCGGACGGATCGTTAACATTATATGTAGACTATAGGGAGTTGAATAAGCTAACCATTAGAAACAAGTATCCCTTACCTCGCATTGATGATATTTTTGACCAGTTTCATGGAGCTACTGTATTTTCGCAGATGGATTTATCTTCTGGTTTCATCGGTAGAAGTTTTCTGAAGATAGTATATCCTTAACTATATTTAAAGGGCCTAACTGTTATTTGAGTGGCTGGTTATGCCTTTTGGGCTAACCAATGCACCATCTTATTTTGTTGATCTAATGAAACCTGTCTTTCGAGATGTTCATAACAAGTTCGTGTTAGTTTCATCGACGACATTCCTATCTACTCTAAATCGAAAGAGGAGCATAAACATCATATAGAAGTGGTGTTGGAAACTTTGAGAAGGCAAGTCCTAAAGGCGAAGTTTTCGAAGTGCCATTTTTGGCAATCGGAAGTAAATTTTTTAGGGCATTGTATTGGGAGATGGTATTTTAGTGGACCCGGAAAAGGTGACGGCTGTTCAGGAGTGGAGGCAACCATGGACTCTTATGGAGGTTCGCAGTTTCCTTGATTTGACAGGATACTATAGAAGATTTATTCGATATTATTCAAAAATTTCCTCCCATTTGACCAAGCAGGCTAAGAAGGGAAATTTGAATGGACTCCAAAGTGTGAAGAAGCGTTTCAAGAATTGAAAGCGAGATTAACCAGTGCACCCGTTTTGGCTGATCAAGATGGAAACACTGAATTTGTGGTGTACACATATGCTTGTTGTATCGATCTCGATTTTTTTAAGTCAAATTTAATTGGTAATTAAATTAAATTTTAGATTTAATTATGAATTAATTGAGAATTTATTTGGATTTGAAATATAAAAAAATAAAATTTAATTTAATTTTAAGCTGGAAATTCTAGAAAAATAAAATATATTGTAAATAGAATTTTGGGTATATTTGAATTCCCTGAATTTAAATAAGATATATAGTTATATAAATGAGTTATAAATGGGAAACTAGATTTTGAAATTTAATTAATTTATTGACAATGAATATTATTGATTTGAAAATACAAAAATGAATATCTTGAAAACAAAATAGTATACATAAGTGTGTTTATTTACTTAAAAGTATAATAACTTGAATTTAAATTTTTAAAAAACAAGGAATGAAGGCTTTAGATATGTATACATAGGAAAATGCATTAATTAGGATTCAAAATGGGATAAGTACATATAAAATATATGTGACGACCCGGAATTTTCAAGCACTTAAAATCGAAATATTTAATTGATTTTAAATATTCAATAGAGTAATTTTAACTTGAATTGATAATTGAATTATTAAATTAAGTAAGTCAAGTTGGGTAAATTGTTGAATCTGGAGTTTTAAGCCTATTAAAAATAATTTGAAGGCTTGAAAAGTTTATATTGATAATACCGAGGATAATAGAAGTGTTAAAATTGAATTTAACAGCGATTTGTTCAGTTTTCAAATTTTATAGTTTGAATTGAATGTAAAAATAGCCTTCCGAGGCACATTCTCGGAATTCGACGAAACCAGTTCCATTGGGTCCGTAATATTGAATTATTATCAGGTTTCAAATTTCGTATTGATCTGAGTTGTTGTGTGCTTATACCTTAAGTAAACGCGTTGAAAATTTAATCGAGTTTTTTTTAAAATAAAAAAATAAAATAAAACAATATAAATAAAGAGGATAAATCAGTAGCCACCCTAGCATCTGATTCCGTCGACCTAGTTGTCTCCCCTTCTCGTTTCAAGCACGCTACGCTATCTTCCATCTGAAGCTAATTCTTTCCTTTTAAAACTGAGCCTGTGCTTCTCTTTCAATAATCAATCGGGGTAAAAAAAATAATATAGAAAATGGCCGAAACCAAATTTGCAGTGTCTCTTCATTCAAATTAAATTCTATTGAATCCAACTGTATCTTTTCTTCTTGGTTCCCAAATCGAGACCTTAATGGCCGATCGAAGTTGAACCGAGTTTAAAAAAAAAAAGAGAAGATAGGGGGAAGTCGCGATAAGTTCGGCGAGGCAACACCGGTACCAGAGGAGTTTGCGAGAGAGCGGCCGTCCTCCCAGTTTGAACCCAATCAAAAGTGTATCCACGAGCCTATTCTTTTCCCCAAATACGAAATCTCGACCCGTCAGCTTAATCAAGTTTGAGGCTCGTGAAATCGAACTACGTCAGAAGGTTAGTGCTCACGAAACAACGACATCAGGCGGCTTCGTTATTGAGGAATAAGGTCGCGGCGTCATGAAATTGAATAATTCGATGTTGGAGGTCGCGGTGGTGGCGCTGAGGGATTCGCATGGCCCACGACGGCGAAGCTTTGGGTCGCAAGGTTGTGGCTTCACGCATCTCGAGACAAGAGTGTCGCGTCGGCAAGGTCGAGCACGGGGAGTGGGTTTGTCTCTGGCTGTCGATGGGCAAGCTCGTGATTGTGAATCCTGTACGACATAAGGTAATTAAAGTTTTTTTAATTTAAGGTTAAATAAGTTAACAAACTTTTAATTTAATTTGATAGCAGGAAATCTTACAGTAAGTAAATTTCTATTTGTGTTAACTGCTGGAAGAAAAATTGTTATAAATATATGTTTCAACTTACCATTTAGGTTTTAAAATATGTATAGTAGTAAATTTAATAAATATTTTACAGTAAAAATAGAAGATTTTTATGAATATACGGTGTATATATATATATATATATGTAAAGTTAGATTTTTTTAAACCCTATATAGTTTATTTTGAAGATAAAATACACACACACACATTTTAACTTACTAGATATCATTTAAAAATAAAATAAAAATGCTTAACTAACTTATTTATATTATTTTAGTTACTCAAAGATTTTCAAAAGGGAATTAGTTTAAAATTTAATTACTTGTTTAAACTAAATTAAATTTAAACTTATTTACTTGGTAACAAGTTATTCGATTATTTCAAATATTAATAAAGCATATAAAATGTTTTTACAAGGTCTGAAATCGGAAGAAAACGAGCAGGTTTAGGTCGGATTGCAAAACAAAATAAAAAGGTGAGTTAATCTCACTCAGTTTAAATTTAAATTTAAATGATTAAATTTAAATAATTGTTTGAATGCTTGAATTGATTGATGTGATATAGTATGATATAATTTGAAATTGGCATTTTATGTGATGCTAACATCTGTGGATGCAGGGAAAATAGGTTAGAGGGTTCCAACTGGACCCCTCAACTTTTATTTAAATTATTTAATATTCTCTGTTCTGATTATTTGAAATTCTATAATGAATTATGTGGAAGTATTGAATGCTATGGCTTGGTTGATATAATTGGGTATAATGAATTACCAAAAATATAAACTTGATTTTGGTAATTATAGAATAAATTTAAGAGTGGCTTAGAAAATAAATAAAGTGACTTTAAAATTCCAATTAACGAATCCTGAGTATGGAAAGGAAAATTTTAATAAACAGGAAGTTAATGAATTTTAAAATGCAGTATTATCAATTAAAAAGAACAAACATTTATTAGAATTAAGATTTGAATTATTGAAAGAGTAAAGAAGAAATGGGAAAAGATAATAATAAATCCATAACTACTGAATTTGGGAATAAACTAATAAGTAAAAGAATTTATTTCAAATAAAATAAATTGGAAATCAATTTGGGGAAATTGATTTAAGTGCTTGAAGTTGGAATATTCTTTGGATAGCCAAGTACATGTTTTTAAAGGTAATTTTTTTAAATATAAATTAAATGTTTTTAAGTTGTTTTTAAGAAAGCAAGTTTTGTGAAATGTATATTTTCTAATATTTAAAGTCTAATGTAAGTATTTTCTTTTATTCTATTTTAGCAGTAATTATTAAGAAGTAACATAGTATTTTGTTTTAAAAAAAAAGTAGAAACCTAGTTTTATATTTTATTAAGTAACCTTATTTTCAAATATTCTTAAGTATATATTATTAACAAAATATTAAAGTAATTTTAACTTGAATGTTTTAAAGTATATTTTTAAAAGTGAAGTGTTTTAAATTATTTTAAAAATCAAAAGTTTTGTGCTTGGTGATTCCAGTGGAAATAGAAATACTGGAAATTTATTATGAGAAAGGCAGATAGTTTTGAAAACTGTTTTCAAAGGAATTTGAAAAGTAAAAATATATCTTGTGAAGATAGTTTTGAGATAAATAAATAATTTGGGAAATTATTTATTGTTTGATGGATGTTTGTGTATATTAATTGATAGTTAAATAACCGACTATCAATATTGGACAAAAATGTGCTGATCGTTTCGAAGAGACCGGGATAGAGATTTATTTCTCGAAAACCACTTCGATCTGGTTTGTACGTTTCGTGTGAAACGAGTTGGGATTCGAAGATGGAGCAGTGAAGTGCAAGGGCTGGTCGCTACTAATCCTGAGGATATTTCCAAAATGGATGTAGTAGGAATAGTGCCTTCGGTTCTGTTCGAACCCAGGACGGACTTGTATGGATGAATGCTTGCGAAACATCGTCAGGTGGACGATGGGCATTCTAAGGAATATATTCTAAAAAGGTGACGCTTAGCCTCAAGCCTCATCAAATGGGAATGGCTGAAAATCAGGGGATATGCAGCAAGGCTTCATGGGTAGCCCCCACTGGAGGGTGAGGTCATCCTTGTCCAGATGTCCCTTTTATTTCGGCTTAGTGGGCGGTTGCTGATCCCAACCGCGGGGTGATCTTGCTCGGGACTGTCCAGTAAGGGATAGTTTCGGTCTTGTGTTGCAGGGGAGTTAGGATGGCTCCTCGGTACGCTGATCTAGACCAGGTACTGTGACAGGTGGTACCCTAGTGCCTAGCCATTAGTTGGAATCCATTTTCCCTACGCGCCCGTACGGTTTTGATTGTGCCCAACTATTGCTGAAACGTGAGATGCAATCATTTCAGCTAGATTCTATTTTACTTTCTATAGACACTATTATAATATCAATGGACTTTAATAAAAATGTTTTAGCTATCGTAAGGTAAAAACCCGACATGTTTATTTGTGGCATGGCCTTACGAGATGCTTTTGTTTCAAAGGATTTTTGAAACTTTAATAATCAATTGGGTGTGATTTTCTCACGCTGGTATTCCAGACTGACTCGGGTGTTATTTAACTGTAATGCTCAGGTCAGACCGAGTATTATAGGATACAGGAGATGCTGTGGAGCTCAGGAGACGAGCTGGATGACGATTCGTATATTCGTACTTGTTTTATATATATCCCGCTGTTTGAGTTGTTGAGTATCCATTGTATGATATTGATGTTGAGCTGTGATTGATGTACTCTGATGATGTAATATATAAACAGAGATATTTGATGTTGAGTATATTTATTATATTTTATTCCGCTGCGATGGTTAGATTCTGTTATTATTTTCTATTTTCTTCTTCTACCTCTTCTTCTTTAACCCAAATGGTTCGTATTTCTGTACAACTTGAGTTGATTTAGGTAGAATAGTATTAACTCAAGGGGTACGGATTTGCGGGCTGTTACCGTTGGTATCAGAGCCAGGTTAAGCGAGAACCTTGGCTCTATTGGGAATTACTCATTGGAATAGAGTTCGTAGAACTCTAAAATGAGTTTGAGTGTAATAATAAATATGAGCGCGTATTTGTTAGTGGATATAAAATTGTTTTAATATTGTGTTGATCGGTTTATTGAGTGGCATATGAACCTTCGTCGGCATAGTCTGGACAACTGTATCGAAGGGGTTTCTAAACACTTGAATAGAACAATTGACACTGTATTGTTTTAAAGGTAGGTGAATGAAATAATTTGACCCAAAATATATTTTTGATATAAAGAATAGTTTTGTAAACTATTTTAGCTAATATATGGTTGCTTGGATGTTAGAAATGATGATATTAAATTATTATCATCGGTGTGTAAAATTTAACTAGAAATTGAAATATAACCAAAGTTTAAGAGAATAAATTCATTATAAATATGAATTATAAATGTAAATTATAAATTGAAATGTAATTAAATGAGAATTTGAATAAGCATAAACTATACAAATGAATTGTGGTTAAAATTGATTTAAGCAGAATTTGGAAACTTAAAACCCCGAAGATTTTGGAAGAATTTGTCGAAATGTTGATGATAAATGATAGCATTATTGTTTTGAAGGTATTTCTGAAAGGAAATTGTTTTAAATGGATTTTGAAAGTGATATAGCATTGAAACCACTTGGATTATTGGGAAATAATTCTGATGATGACGGCCACATCATCAGTATTCATTTTCGAATTTCTAAGTGAAGAATTGCTACCAAAAACTGATTTGTTCAGAAAGCTAGTTGTTTTTGAAAATTTCAAAAGGAAATTTGTTGAAATAAAAGCCAGGATTAGTTTAAAATTTTTGAGAAATGTGATTTGAGATGTTGGAGATTTCAAAATAATTTGAAACCAAAGCCGGGTGTTTAAAAATCCTGAAGGGATAGGTGGTAAGCTTATAAATTGAGATGATTTTTAAATCAGGGGAATATAAGCTTTGAATGTTGGAATTTGAATTTAAAGTGTGAAGTTAAAAATGAAATTAACTTGAATGGGAAATAAAAATTTGACTGGATTGACATTAATTGGATAGGCTGAAAATAATATCCAGTTGTATTCGAACCAAGTTGAAATCAAATTGAGTTAAACAAATCCGAGCTTAAATAAAATTGAATTGATGTAAAAGTTCAGCGAGTTATTGAATAAAATTGGATCCTTATTTTAATGGGTAAGAAATAAGTTAGATAAGAAATAAATTGGTTAAGGATTGGATTGAAATAAATAAATTAGAATGACTTGTAAAAGAATTAAAATCCATGAATAAAATATGCTTGGGTTATAAATAAGCATAAAGCTTGAGTTAAAATAAAAGAAGAATATATTCATGCTTATGATGAATGGAATTGTATAAAACAATAAGTTGTGACTTATTAAATTGAAAATGGAATACAAAATCCAAAATAAATATTGTTTGATGAATTGGGAAATAAAACAAAAAATCCAAGCTTGAATTATAAAATAAATTGAACTTAAGCAAATTGAATGAAGTGATATTTGAAATTAAAAATTCAAGTATTGAATTATAAATTAAGGAAAAACTAAGTGGATAATAAATTAGATAACTAAATAGTTAATGAAATTGAATTGTGAGTTTATGATGAAGTTTGGAGATAAACTCAAGTTACAAAGTAAATTCGACTTAAATTGTTGATGGAGTAAATGTAGTTGAGAATGAAGTTGGATTGTGAGTAATGAAATTTGGTGGAAAATGTAAATGGATTAAAATGTAATGGTTTGAATGTGCAAATGAAATCCAATAAGTGGAAATAAATTGGATATGGCCTTGGAATCAATTGAGTTAAGTTGAGTATAAAAGAGTAAAATTGGCTGGTAAAATGAAAATGAGCTTAAGTATAAAACTTGAATAAATTGAAGTAAATTGACTTAAGCTGAATAGATGGAAAGGAGTTGAATTGAATTCAACTTAAAATTTAGTTTAATAATAGTGGATTGGACTTAAATCAAGTGAAAATAAATTTTAATCGAAATAAAATTTTGTAAGTTACAGATAATATTTAATGGAATGAAAATTCTTAAATAAATGATTGTAAACCATTTAAATTATTAAGGGATTGAAATAACTTGAGACAATAAGAAAAATATAATGTTTCAAGTTTATTAGAATGGTTTAAGTGAATGTGGATAAACTAATTATATTGAATAAATAAATGATGGAATAAATAAGAATCAAATGAAATGTGGTTTAAATACGTTGAGAAATGGTTATGGAATGAAATAGCTTGGATTGTTTTCGAGCTAAATAAATAGTTTGGAATAAACAGATATGAAATGAAATGTCAATGAATGGATTGTGGATGAAATTCAAACAGAATGTGTCGAGCTAAATAAATGGTTGTGAATGAATTAAAATCAAAAGGAAATTTAATTGGTAATGGAGATGGAACTTAAGTTGTTAATGGTTTTGAATGAACTAGTTTGGTTAATAAAATTAAAATGCTATGAATTGATGGGAGTAAAATATATTAATTTTTAGAGCAATTGGATTAAATATGAGTTCAGTTTACTTAAAAATAAATTAAATGTAAGCGATTGAGTTTTAAACCATTCAAATTGATGAAGTTGTATACGAATGGATTGAAAACCATTCAAATTGAATGAAAATGGATATGAATAAGTTGAAACAGTTGAATTAGCATGGAAACTATATAAATTGCTTACGGAAAAAAAAAATGTGTTTGGTGTGTTTTTCTTTTAGAATTCATGTGTTTAACTAGTGTAAATAAATGAAATGTAGTTAAACTTTTTATATATGGCACTTACATGTTTAAACTGAGTAAGTATAGGTACCTGGAAGCTGTGTGGCTGGATTGGGTTGCGCTAATTGCTAAAATTATAAGCCGCTTGCTTAAAAATGCTAAATAAGGTACGCCTACGTAATAAAAGTAGGAAATATGAACTGTTTTTGGTTTTTCCGACCGTGTGGGTCGATGTATATATATTTATATCTATTGTCAAATTGCAAAAGCTCCTCCGTACAAAGGGGACTCTGCCAAAAATTTTCAGAAAATTTGGGAGTTAGGATTTTTTTTTTTAAATTTTTGGAAAATTTTATTAACGACAAAACAATTTCAAACTAAAAATTGAAATAAATTTGTAAATGAAACTAATTTAAAGTAATGACATGAATTAGTAATAAATGAAAATAAAATTTAATATTTAAAGTTAAAGATAAATTGCATTCGTATGGAAATGAAAGAATCAATGTGAAAAGAAATAGATATAAACTAAAGTGGTAAGATGAAAATAAATAAAGAAGCATATATAATGCTTATGCTAACTTAAGAAGGGAATGGTGAATTCTTGAGTGGAAATTGATATTTAAAATATATTCTGAGTTAATATTTGAATGAATGAATATTGACATTGGTAGGAAGTCGAGAAAAAAATATTTTGGGAATATTGTGATTGGATATTAGTGCTAAGCAGAATATGCAGGTATTATAAAGGGAAAAGAAATTTGGATTTGATTTCAAAAGATAAATTTGAAATGCTCGACAAAAAGGTATGTATTTGAATTTGGTATGAAATTTGATTGGGTTTTTGATCGAGCCACTTGGCTTTTGGTTTTCTTTTGGAATTTGGGAGCCCGTGGAGGCCTTTTGTAGTTGTACCGGGCTAGCTGCGCAAATGAGACGCTGGCAAAAAAATTCGGAAATTTAGGGAGTTAGAAATTTTTTTTTGAGAAAACTCTGATAATTCAAAATTTGGTTTAAATTGAAGTTGAATGATTGAGCATGTAATGATATTTGAAAACTATGGAAGGTTTTGGTAAGTTAGTAAGAATGATAGTGGGTCAATAATAAAAGATATGTATGGCAAGTTGATTAAACTGGTTGGTTTTGGGAAAAGTAAACGGGTATGGACCATTCCTGTTAATTAGTAATTTCGGGGACGAAATTCTTTTAAGGGGGGAGGAATGTGACGACCAAAATTTTTCAAGCATTTAAAATCGGAATATTTAATTGATTTTAAATATTCAATAGAGTAATTTTAACTTGAATTGATAATTGAATTATTAAATTAAATAAGTGAAGTTGGGTAAATTGTTGAATCTGGAGTTTTAAGCCTATTAAAAATAATTTGAAGGCTTGAAAAATTTATATTGATAATACCGAGGATAATAGAAGTGTTAAAATTGAATTTAACAGCGATTTGTTCAGTTTTCAAATTTTATAGTTTGAATTGAATGTAAAAATAGCCTTCCGAGGCACAGTCTCGGAATTCGACGAAAGCAGTTCCATTGGGTCCGTAATATTGAATTATTATCGGGTTTCAAATTTCGTATTGATCGGAGTTGTTGTGTGCTTATACATTAAGTAAACGCGTTGAAAATTTAATCGAGTTTTTTTTTTAAAATAAAAAAATAAAATAAAACAATATAAATAAAGAGGATAAATTAGTAGCCACCCTAGCATCTGATTCCGTCGACCTAGTTGTCTCCCCTTCTCATTTCAAGCACGCTACGCTATCTTCCATATGTAGCTAATTCTTTCCTTTTAAAACCGAGCCTGTGCTTCTCTTTCAATAATCAATCGGGGTAAAAAATATATATAGAAAATGGCCGAAATCAAATTTGCAGTGTCTGTTCATTCAAATTAAATTCTATTGAATCCAACTGTATCTTTTCTTCTGGGTTCCCAAATCGAGACCTTAATGGCCGATCGAAGTTGAACCAAGTTATAAAAAAAAAAAGAAGGTAGGGGGAAGTCACGATAAGTTCGGCGAGGCAACACCGGTACCAGAGGAGTTTGCGAGAGAGCGGCCGTCCTCCCAGTTTGAACCCAATCAAAAGTGTATCCACGAGCCTATTCTTTTCCCCAAATGCGAAATCTCGACCCTTCATCTTAATCGAGTTTGAGGCTCGTGAAATCGAACTACGTCAGAAGGTTAGTGCTCGCGAAACAACGACATCAGGCGGCTTCGTTATTGAGCAATAAGGTCACGGCGTCGTGAAATCGAACAATTCGATGTTGGAGGTCGAGGTGGTGGCGCTGAGGGATTCGCGTGGCCCGCGATGGCGAAGCTTTGGGTTGCAAGGCTGTGGCTTCACGCATCTCGAGACAAGAGTGTCGCGTCGGCAAAGTCGAGCAAGGGGAGTGGGTTCGTCTCTGGCTGTCGATGGGCAAGCTCGTGATTGTGAGTCCTGTACGACTTAAGGTAATTAACGTTTTTTTAATTTAAGGTTAAATAAGTTAACAAACTTTTAATTTAATTTGATAGCAGGAAATCTTACAGTAAGTAAATTTCTATTTGTGTTAACTGCTGAAAAAAAATTGTTATAAATATATGTTTCAACTTACCGTTTAGGTTTTAAAATATGTACAGTAGTAAATTTAATAAATATTTTACAGTAAAAATAGAAGATTTTCATGAATATACAGTGTATATATAGATATGTAAAGTTAGGTTTTTTTTAAACCCTATATAGTTTATTTTGAAGATAAAATACACACACACACACACTCATTTTAACTTACTAGATATCATTTAAAAATAAAATAAAAATGCTTAACTAACTTATTTAGATTATTTTAGTTACTCAAAGATTTTCAAAAGGGAATTAGTTTAAAATTTAATTACTTGTTTAAACTAAATTAAATTTAAACTTATTTAATTGGTAACAAGTTATTCGATAATTTCAAATATTAATAAAGCATATAAAATGTTTTTACAAGGTCTGAAATCGGAAGAAAACGAGCAGGTTTGGGTCGGATTGCAAAACAAAATAAAAAGGTGATTTAATCTCACTCAGTTTAAATTTAAATTTAAATGATTAAATTTAAATAATTGTTTGAATGCTTAAATTGATTGATGTGATATAGTATGATATAAT
This sequence comes from Allium cepa, assembly GCA_030765085.1. Classification (NCBI taxonomy): domain Eukaryota; kingdom Viridiplantae; phylum Streptophyta; class Magnoliopsida; order Asparagales; family Amaryllidaceae; genus Allium; species Allium cepa. The sequence continues at coordinate 494,898,789 of CM060944.1, read as the reverse complement.
TTGAAATTGGCATTTTATGTGATGCTAACATCTGTGGATGCAGGGAAAACAGGTTGGAGGGATCCAACTGGACCCCTCAACTTTTATTTAAATTATTTAATATTCTCTGTTCTGATTATTTGAAATTCTATAATGAATTATGTGGAAGTATTGAATGCTATGGCTTGGTTGATATAATTGGGTATAATGAATTACCAAAAATATAAACTTGATTTTGGTAATTACAGAATAAATTTAAGAGTGACTTAGAAAAGAAATAAAGTGACTTTAAAATTCCAATTAACGAATCCTGAGTATGGAAAGGAAAATTTGAATAAACAGGAAGTGAATGAATTTTAAAATGCAGTATTATCAATTAAAAAGAACAAACATTTATTAGAATTAAGATTTGAATTATTGAAAGAGTAAAGAAGAAATGGGAAAAGATAATAATAAATCCATAATTACTGAATTTGGGAATGAACTAATAAGTAAAAGAATTTATTTCAAATAAAATAAATTGGAAATCAATTTGGGGAAATTGATTTAAGTGATTGAAGTTGGAATATTCTTTGGATAGCCAAGTACATGTTTTTAAAGGTAATTTTTTTTAAATAAGTTAAATGTTTTTAAGTTGTTTTTAAGAAAGCAAGTTTTGTGAAATTTATTATTTCTAATATTTAAAGTCTAAAGTAAGTATTTTCTTTTATTCTATTTCAGCAGTAATTATTAAGAAGTAACTTAGTATCTTGTTTTTAAAAAAAAGTAGAAACCTAGTTTTATATTTTATTAAGTAACCTTATTTTCAAATATTCTTATAGTATATATTATTAACAAAATATTAAAGTAATTTTAACTTGAATGTTTTAAAGTATATTTTTAAAAGTGAAGTGTTTTAAATTATTTTAAAAATCAAAAGTTTTGTGCTTGGTGATTCCAGTGGAAATAGAAATACTGGGAATTTATTCTGAGAAAGGCAGATAGTTTTGAAAACTGTTTTCAAAGGAATTTGAAAAGTAAAAATATATCTTGTGAAGATATTTTTGAGATAAATAAATAATTTGGGAAATTATTTATTGTTTGATGGATGTTTGTGTATATTAATTGATAGTTAAATAACCGGCTATCAATATTGGACAAAAATGCGCTGATCGTTTCGAAGAGACCGGGATCGAGATTTATTTCTCGAAAACCACTTCGATCCGGTTTGTACGTTTCGTGTGAAAAGAGTTGGGATTCGAAGATGGAGCAGTGAAGTGCAAGGGCTAGTCGCTACTAATCCTGAGGATATTTCCAAAATGAATGTAGTAGGAATAGTGCCTTCGGTTCCGTTCGAACCCGGGACGGACTTGTATGGATGAATGCTTGCGAAACATCGTCAGGTGGACGATGGGCATTCTAAGGAATATATTCTAAAAAGGTGACGCTTAGCCTCAAGCCTCATCAAATGGGAGTGGCTGAAAATCAGGGGATATGCAGCAAGGCTTCGTGGGTAGCCCCCACTGAAGGGTGAGGTCATCCCTATCTAGATGTCTCTTTTATTTCGGCTTAGTGGGCGGTTGCTGATCCCAACCGCGGGGTGATCTTGCTCGGGACTGTCCAGTAAGGGATGGTTCCGGTCTTGTGTTGCAGGGGAGTTAGGGTGGCTCCTCGGTACGCTGATCTAGACCAGGTACTGTGACAGGTGGTACCCCAATGCCTAGCCATTAGTTGGAATCCATTTTCCCTTCGCGCCCGTACGGTTTTGATTGTGCCCAACTATTGCTGAAACGTGAGATGCAAGCATTTCAGCTAGATTCTATTTTTCTTTCTATAGACACTACTATAATATCAAAGGACTTTAATAAAAATGTTTTAGCTATCGTAAGGTAAAAACCCGACATGTTTATTTGTGGCGTGGTCTTACGAGATGCTTTTGTTTTAAAGGATTTTTGAAACTTTAATAATCAATTGGGTGTGATTTTCTCACACTGGTATTCCAGACTGACTCGGGTGTTATTTAACTGTAATGGTCGGGTCAGACCGAGTATTATAGGATACAGGAGATGCTGTGGAGCTCAAGAGACGAGCTGGATGACGATATGTATATTCGTACTTGTTTTATATATTTTCCGCTGTTTGAGTTGTTGAGTATCCATTGTATGATATTGATGTTGAGCTGTGATTGATGTACTGTGATGATGTAATATATAAACCGAGATATTTGATGTTGAGTAAAGATTATTTATTATCTATTATATTTTATTCCACTGCGATGGTTAGATTCTGTTATTGTTTTCTATTTTCTTCTTCTACCTCTTCTTCTTTAACCCAAATGGTTCGTATTTCTGTACAACTTGAGTTGATTTAGGTAGAATAGTGTTAACTCAAGGGGTACGGATTTGCGGGCTGTTACAATATATGTATTAGAGTATAATTTGATTTTAAATCATATTTCTTTGAAGAATATAACTATATATATCACTAAAAGTAAACTAATATACATATTAAAATTTTATTAATACAAAGCTTTGATATGAATGTATATTTTGAAAGTGTAAAGTTTAAAATGCATAAGAAAACATAAAAACATGTTTTATAAAATTAAAATAAAGTAAGGTTTAAAAACAAAGTTATAAATTTATTTGTAGATAAGGTTTAATAAAAAGTTTGGAATATCTTTCTTTTATACTTGAAATAAATTAGTTTTGTACATATTAAAACTAAAAATAGGAAATATATTACATAAACTTATGTAAATATAAAGATTAAGTAAGAAAGGGGTTTAAAATATAAATTAAAATGAAGAAGGTTAGAAACATAATTTTTTATAAAACTAAACATAGGGTTTAAAACATAAAAATGTAAGCAAAGGACAAGTGTAGAGCATGCAATAATTTTTTTTACAAGTGTTGGCCTAATTGGACAAGTGGCAAAGATGATTTTCTTTTTAAAATTATTATGTAAATATCAAAAGAAGAAAACTGGGTTGTTCATTTATTCAGTTCAAAGAGAAACCATCCTCTCATTTTCTACAAATAAAAGAAAATCAAAATCTGAAATAAAACAAAGCAAATCTGTTTTAAACTTTTCCAATCCGGTAGCCAAGATTCAAAACATCTCCAACTCGATTCAGAGCAGTAGATTAGATTCAACTCTGAGTTCAAAAGCAACAGATGATTTTTTGGAATCAAATCTAAAAAAAAGACTTGAAGCCTGGCAAATCTAAACAAAAGCAGGTTCAAAGCATTTGAACCTGAGATTTTCAAATCCGGAAGCTTTGAGATTGGAACAAAGAAATTCATAGATCTAGATTCCAGTCCAAGTTCAACTTGAAGCTTAGATGAAAATTCAAAAGCCTGAAACAACTCAAAACAAAGTTTAAAGCAGTGATTCAAAATTCCAACATCAAAGGATCTGCTCTCTGTTCATCATCATAAACACAGCGAGCAAACTCACTTACCTCTTTTTTTTGTTCTGATGTTTGTGATTAATGTTTGAATATGATTTGAAGTGTTTCCTAGCTGTTGTATATGCTTGTATGTTGCATATATATATAAGGGTGTACATATCTGTGTGTTTCTGTTTATAGACAACATGCTTCAAACCTATATAAAAAAAACCATCAAAATTCCTTTTCCCAAACCTTTTCTAGCTTCAATCCTTGAAGGGAAAATAATTACAACAATACAATGTTATTTTTAAAAATAGTTCAAATGAAAATATTTAGGAAATATTCAGGAAACAAGTGATTACAGTAAAATATTTTTAAAATTTGGAAATTTGAAGTTTTTAATTTCTAGATTTGATTATAGGAAAAGATTCATATCTGAAAATGATGAATTTTAAAAATAAATTTGTGATTTTAAGTTTTGAATTGAAGGGGGATTTTTGGGTTTGAACGGAAAACATAAAATGGTCAAGTTCTGGCGAACGTCGAAGGATGTTGGATCGGGATTAATGGTGATGGAGGCGTGGGTTTTGTAGGTTGAGGGAAAAATAGCAAAAAAAATTTCCTAATGATCGATGCGGCGTGATTTCGATGAACTTTGGTTCATGTTCCAGTTTTGTTCGAAGGGGGAAACATGACAATTTCGTCGTCACCATTGTGTCGAGTCGCACCGGACCGGGGGGGTTAGATGCGTAGGTGTGTGATGAAGTTTTGGTCAGGGTTGCGTGATCGCTAGTGGTCGGTGGCGTTGGGGTGAGGGAGGTTGTTGATCAGATGTTGTTTCCAGGTTTAAGTTGGGCAGCTCAATTTTGTTTTCTCGATCGAATCATCGATCTAAGTAGTTAGTTGGTTTGAGATGATCATGGGTGACTTGTGGGAGGTTGTAGCGTTGATCGGAGGCGCTCCGATCATCGGTGCATAAGCACCAGTATCATCGTGTGTATGTGATTGTTGAAGGAAGAAGAAGCAGTTTGGGTCTAGGGTAAATGGGATCGTGGCTCGAGTGAGTTGCCGAGTTCATTCGTGCAAGTTTAACAGTGGTATGTTTTAAATCAAACAAAGTTAAAAAAAAGAGAAGATTACTCGGGGAAGACTCGAAGCATTCTGGCATCTGTTCGGGCAAGACTCGAAGCAGGTCTCGAGCATATATGCAAAACAGTTTTTGTTTGAAAAATTCTCAAACTTTTAAACATTTTTAAAACATGTTTTCGAATGATGGTTTGATTAAAGCTCGGATTAATTAAGGATTCAAATAAGAGATTTTCAAAGTAGTTAAATTTTTATTTATTCAACTTGTTACATTTTAAAGTTATTTATATTAAATAAATAATGTAATTAAAAAGGATAATTAAGATGAAATGTTGCCTTAACCTTTTAAAGTAATTAATGTGATAAGGATGATTTATTAAATAAGGCTAAAAAGATAAACAAAAGTGATTATTGTAAGTGTAATAATGTAATTTAGAAAGTGATTATTGAAAGTGTAATAAACTTTAATTAATCAATATTTTGGTATAAAATGATTTCAAGCATTTAATTTAAATGATGTAATTAAGTAATGAATTAAGATAAAAAAGGTTAATCTTTAATTAATTAAGGTAGATAATTAAAGGTATAATTAATTGATTAATTTATTAAAGTAATTAACTGAAGATTTACTTACTTAATTACTTAAAGAATAATTTGTTAATGTGATTAATCTATGGTTAATTAATTAATGTAATGGATAATTAAAGGTTAATTAAGTAATAATTTAAAAGTTAATTAAATTGTAATTGAAGGGTAATTAACTTGTAATTAATTATTAATTAATTGAGGAATAATTAATTAATAAAAGTAATTAAGATTTAATTAATTAACAATTAAGGGTTAATTACTTAATGTAGTTAATTTAAGATTAATAAAGGGTAATTAATTAAAGGATAAATTTATTTATGAAAGTAAATTAAAGATAATTACTTTGTGTAATTAAATAAAAGATAATTACTTTGTGTAATCAAATAAAAGTTATCTCCTTGGTGAAATTAATAAAGAATAATTAATTAAGGGTTAATTAATTAATTAAGATAATTAATTAAATGGTAAAATATTTAATTAAAGGTTGATTGTTTAATAATTAAAGTTGATGAATTATAATTAAAGGTTAATTTATTTATTATGTAAGGTTAATTAATAAATGATTAAAGAATAATTAATCTAAATGATTTGTAATTTATTAATGTTAATTAACCAGGATTAGTAGTTCATAAGTAGTTAATCGGATTTGAATTAATCAGACAATTATCTGATCTTACTGGTGAATTAACTTTGAATTAATTACTTAATGCAGTCATTTTGATCTTACCGGTGAATTAACTTTGAGTTAATTCACCAGTAAGATCAGATAATTGTCTGATTAATTCAAATCAGATTAACTACTTATGAACTACTAATCCTGGTTAATTAACATTAATAAATTAAAAATATTTTGATTAATTATTCTTTAATCATTTATTAATTAACCTTAAATAATAAATAAATTAACCTTCAATTATAATTCATCAACTTTAATTATTAAATAATCAACCTTTAATAAAATATTTTACCATTTAATTAATTATCTTAATTAATTAACCCTTAATTAATTATTCTTTATTAATTTCACTTAGGAATTAGCTTTTATTTAATTACACAAAGTAATTGTAATATCCAGGAATTTAAGGCAATATAATTTAATAATCTGTGTTTATTAATTTGATAATTTTTGTTAGTAAATTTGAATTGATTCAATAATCTTCTTTTGTTAAATATTTAATTAGTGAATTTATTTTTCACAAGTTAATAAAAAAAATTTCTATTTATAATGTATATATATTTATATATATTTTAAATAGATAAGTTTGGCTTTAAATTTAACTAGTATAGCATATTTTCTAATATTTTGAATTTGGAAAACTATGATTTATTTTTGAATTAAGCTTTTCAAAACTATTTAATAAAATCACTATATGATTTTCAATATATAAGATAAATGTTTTATTTGTTTAAAATGTGTTTTGACTTAAGTTATATATTAAAATAAGCTATAATTTTTTTTATTCTTTTTAAAAAATATTGTTTAATAAATGTGATTTGTAAATTGAATATGAGAATTTAAATACAATTTAAAATATGAAACATGTATTCATTGAAATAACAAATAATTTACAACCACTTTTATAAATTTATTTTAAATGATTAAAAATATTATTATCAAATAATTGATTTGTATATTGTTTTATTTATAATAATACTTGTTTTATTCTTTAAAACTTATTTATCTATATACATAACTAAGTATTAAAACTAATTAACTATGTTTGAACTTTCTTTAACACTTAATCTAAAATATTAATTACTTAAAGGAAAAATGTAAGCATCTTAAAGCCTAATTAACATGTGTAAATTTAAACACACAAGAAATTTACAAGTGTTCATTTTTTTACAAGTTTCATGGTTTAAAATTTAGTTTTCTTTGATTTTAAAATAAATCATAAGTATGGTTATTTAAACTTGCATTTTTCATTTCTTTTTTCTTTCTTCATTTTCAATTCTAAAAACAAAGAATTTTCAGCTGAAACCCATACTCTTTTCTCCTTTCATTTTCTCTGTTATTTCACATTCTCAAATTCAAACCAAAACTGAAATCTGCAAAACCATTACCACTCTTCAATCAAAAAAATTCTGTAATCATACTCATGCAAAAATCAAATGCACGTAAATATGAAAATCAAAATTTCTATACATTTTCACCCTCAAAAAAACTGCAAATCAAAAACCTGTTCAAATGCATTCATTTTTCAAAATCTGGAAGCAAGGAATCCTGCATTTCAAAAGCAATGGAACCTGCATTTTTCTTGTGAACTGGAAGGTAGCAATTACATGCAAGATAAAGGCATTTTAAAAGCATTTAACAACTCAGGTCTTAAAGGCATTCAAGCATGTTGCAAAGGATGTTCTGCATGCTTTAAAAAAAAGCCTATGCTCTGTCTGCATAATTTAAAAGGTGAGCAACTAAATTTTTAAAAATTAATTAAATAGGTAAAAGTTGTTTCCATGCTTTTTAAATTAGAAATGAATATATATATATATATATATATATATATATATATTTGCTGCGAATATAAATACATGTGAATATATTTATGTGTACATAATGATAACTGTTGCATATCTGTTCTTCAAATCTCAAACTCTTATTTGACTCTAAAATTCTTTTCTTTTGACTTGTTTGCTGTTATGATTTAAATTTTTGAATGAAATTTGTTATTATAAGTTAAGGTGAGTTTTAAATTTATGATATGAGTTAAATAAAATTATGTTTTACCTGAAAGTAAATATAACAAAGTAAAAATTTATATAAAGTGAAAAATCAAACTATAGAAATTTATGTTTCAGGTTTATAAATAAAAACATCAAGCAAATTCATGAAATTTAAATCAAATGTTACAATTTATAGTGCTTAAACCAAAGTGCAGTTTTAAATTCATTGTATTATACATTTTAGAATAGCACTGTTGATTTTTGTGTTAGTTTGAGTTGAATCTGTTCCTACAGATGGTAAAGTGATCTGGGATGATGAGAAAATTCTTAGATTTGGTGGCAATTTGCTTTTTTATGTTGAGATTGGGTTTTAAAGTTTTAAACCCTAGTTTACTGGGTTTGAGAAAATTGACACCACGGCTTTGACAATGGATCGAGTCCAACAATAATTTGGGAAATAGTAGTATGGTGGTTGACAGGTGTGTGGACGGAATTTCAACTGATCCGGTAGCGGGTGGCGCGAGAATGGGGTGTTGCCAGGTTTGGAAAGAGGTTGTTGTATGATGTTTCCAGGTTTGGGAAATTTGGTCGAAATCTTGAATTAGAGTATATGTCGATCGAATTGTTGTTTGGTTGGCCTGAGGAGATGATCGACGACTGTGGGGTGGTCGTGTGGTTGGCTAGCGATGACCGGAGGCGATGTACAGGTGCACAGGGTGTGGTGATTTTGCAGGTGTATTGTTGATTTGGGTTACAGTTTTGGTGCCTCGCATGGGTCTTGGGGAATTTAGGTTTCCGCGCGAAACAAATTGAATGCTGACTCGAAGTAAAATATAGGGAGGCTCGGGTATTTGAATTGTTTCAGGTTTTTCAAAATAGAAACAGAAACCTGTTTACAGTTTTTAAAATTAAAAGTAGAAGTAAAAGTTTTTAAATGCAAACTAAAATCTGAACTAAGTTTTAAACCTGAAATTTAAATATGAATTCAAAAGTTTAATTCTTGGTTTTGAAATCATTTGAATTCTTAAATTTTAGTTTGGGTTTTAAATAAAAACAGAAAAACCTGTTTCTGTTTTTAAATTTAAAGGTAAAGTTTAAAATGCAAGTTGAAATTTAAACTGAGTTTTGAAAAATCTGAAATTGATTATAGATTCAAATTAGACTTTTTGAGATTTTAAATAATTTATGTTTATAAATTTAAATTTGATTTTAAAACTTATAAGTGTAGAAGCATATGTGTGTTTTGAATTTGAATTGGAAGTTTAAAATTTTAAATTAGAAATTAAAAATGAGTTTAGATCTGGGTTTTTAAATCTGGAATTAAATTTAAACTTCAGTTTTTAAAAATTAAATAAGTTTAAATTTAAATTGTTTAAATTTCTTTAAAATGGTTAAATGATTTGCATTTAAATGAAGATGTAGATTGTAAGTAAAGTTTTAAAAATTTAAGTTAAATCTAGAATAAGTCTAAAAACTGTATTTCAGTTTTTAAATTAAAGAAAATTTTGAATTGAAATTGTTTTAATAATTTGGAATGTTTAAGTGAGTTTTTAAATTGATTTGGATTTAAATTGAATTGGGACTTAAATTCTTTTAAAACATATTTTATAAAGTGTATGTTTCTTTTATCATACGAGATAAATTTTTTGAATTGTTTTAAAATCTTATTTGAGTTAAATTTGTATCTTAAGTTTAAAAATGAAGTTTAAATGGAATTTAAAGTAAATTTAAAAACAATTTGTTTTTAAATGCTTAATTAAGTAAGAAATGTTTATCTAAAAGATAAATGGAATTTGATGAATTGGATTCATTAAATAATTAAGTTAATTTAAAATGGATAATTAATTATTTAATTAATTAATAATATGGATGATTAATTATGTGATTAAGAATTTTTAAAATTGATTAATTAAAGACTTAAGATTAATTAATTAAGGTTAATTAATCTATAATTATGGATTGTTAATAAAAATTTAATTAATGATTAAGATTTATTAATCAACTGATTAAGGGATTATTAAGATTGTAATTAACACTTAATTAATTAATAATTAGAGATTAATTAAATTGTAATTAAATATTAATTAATTTGTAATTAATAATGGTTAATCTGAATTAATTTCTTAATTAAGTAATTAAGAAATGTTAATGAAGGTCATTAACTTAAGATTATTTAAACAATTAATTAATGCGATTAATTTTTTATAATTAATTAGATTAATTAATTAATAATAATCATTTATGAATTTTTTTATGTTTAATTACTTAATGGAAGTAATTAATGAGTTAATTACTTAATGTAATTAATTGGTTTAATGTGATTAGTTTAGATTAATTAATTAAGTTTAATTAATTTAAATACTTGAGGATTGATTAATAATTACTTTATGTAATTAATGGGATTGTAATTACTTAGGGAAGTAATTAACTGAGATTACTAGATGTAATTAAAGATATTTATTTATGGAAGTAATTTAGATTTAAATTACTTTGAAATTAATCAAGGGATTAATGGAGATAATTAATTAAGAGTAATTAATTTATGGAATGAGTAATTAAGGGTAGTTAATTACTGGGTGTTATTAATCAAGGGTGATTAATATATATGTGGTTTAATTGCAGATTAATTGCTTAAGGTAATTAATTTAAATAGAAAGGTAAATTAAATTAATTGTAATTAGAAATCATTAATTAATAAAATTAATGATGTAATTTAAAATTGATTAATTAAGGATTAATTAAATAATGAGGTAATTAATTAATAAAGGATTAATGTAATTAATTTTAGTTAATTAATTGATTAAGTAAATACAAGTTAATTATTTACAAAGTGTTAAATATAATTAACTTGTGTAATTAATTTAAAAGCTGGTTACTTATTGTAATTAGGGAATTATTAATCAGTAATGATTAATTGAAAAGAATAATGAGATGATGATTTGTTAATTGATTTGTAATCAATTGATGATTAAGATAAGCAGGATTATAATGATGAAGTAATTAATTTAATTTATTTTAAATTAATTAATGATGATGTAATTAATTTAATTCATTTTAAATTAATTATAGATGGTGTGATCATCAGATCATTGCTTATATATGAATGATTGATATTGGTTGCCTTGTATGGTTTGTAATCTCAGAAATGAGATGAGTAATGTATGTGATATGGATGCATTGGTTGCATTATAATGCTGATATGGATTATCTGTTGACGATAATGTTAACTATCCATTGTTATGTTATGAATTATCTATCTGTGCGTATATAGATAATGAATTAAATTGTTTTAAACTCTAAAACAACTTGGCCTTAAAAGACACGTTATTGATTTCGATGAGACCGGGATCGGGTTTCCATATTTGGATATCTGAAAACCACATCGATCCAAATTAACGTTAGGTCATGAATCTGAAGTGAAGATGAAGATTCAGAGTGCAAGGATTATCGTCGTTAACTCTGAGAGTGATTCCAAAATGAGTGTAACGAGATAATGCCTTCGGTTTCGTTCGAACCCGGAATGAACTTGTATGGATTGAATGCTTTCAGAACATCATTAGGTGGACGATGAGCATTTTAAGTGATATGTCCTATAAAGGTAATTGTAGCCTCAAGCCTCATCAACCGGGAATGGTAAAACAGGGGAGGTGCAGCAAGGCTAAGTGGGTCATGCCCAAGTAGGACGAGATTTACCCCTGTCTAGATGTCCCTTTATTTTGGCTTAGTGGTGCGGTTGCTGATCACAACTGCGGGATGGTCTTGTTCGGAACTGTTCAGTAAGGAATGGTTCTGGTCTTGTGTTGCAGGGGAGCGGGCGTGCTCCTCGGTACGGTGATCTAGGCCACGTACTGTGACGGGCGGTACCCCAGTAGCTCTGCCATTGTATGGAATCCAAAATCCAATAAGTGTCGTATGTATTAGTTGTGCCTAACTATGTTGGAACGTGAGATGTAAGCATTCCAGCTATTTCTGTATTTTACATGAAAACCCTAGACACTATTATAATATCACTGGATTTCCTATCAAATGTTTTGGTTAGCGCAAAGTAAAAACTTGTCCATGTTTATGTGTGGGAAGTCTTACGTGATACCTTTTCTTTCAAAGGTTTTTCAAAGTTAAGCAACTTTAACCTGTTACTCACACCAGACCCATGTCTGACCCGGAGTTTATTTCTGTTTTTCTTAAACTCTTGGGTACTCAAATTTTTACAAGTAGCCAAGGGATTCAGGTTGCTTTGACGAATTGTGGAGGAGCAATGGAGCAGGAGGCTTCTGCGTGTAGATATATAGTTTTCCGCTGTGTTGGTATCTCTGAGTGTTTATCTGTAATGTGTTGAGTTGTAATAACTAGACAGGTGTTTATAACTGTCTAGTATGTGTTGTAATGTCTGTGTAACTCTGATAATTGTTGTATACTATGTAATACTTATGTTATTAATATAATTTATTCATTCCGCTGTTTAGATTCTGTTGTTGTTCCTTTCTCTTCTTTCTTTTCTCTTTTCTATACCTTTCTTTCTTAAAGATGGTACGACTTTTTGTGGAGAAAAAGTCGGGTCGTCTTATTTGGTATCAAAGCGCTAGGTTGAGAGAATACCTAGTCTCTGGAGTGGTGTCTATCTTGAGAGAGCGTATTTGTATTTTTAATATATATATATGTATATTTTATTTCTACTTATCTGATTGGGTTACCTATTCGGGTTTTCCAATATAAGTTATAAAGGTAGATGAGGTAGTGGTTTGTGTAACACAACTACCATTGGTTGGAGTTTGAATGTATGAGGTTGGAAGTGTATTTATCGAGACTGTAGACCTAATACCGTCTCGAATGAGTTTAGCTTGGAGTAAGGATTTCATGGATCTCTGAAGGAAACCTATTAAGGTTCGGAGTTCATCTTTGAAGTGTAGAGTTGGATGAGTAGAGTTTGACTGTCGGTTAGGCAGAAGCAAGTGAATGATGGTATCTTGATACCTCAGGAAGTAGTAGTTGCGTGATGAGATGCAGTGACTATGGATACTTCCGAAGATGTTTCTTTGGAACAAGAGCAAGGAAGTGTGTCTGTTTCGGTGATGTGGCTGAGTCCAGCAGGGTGTTTCTGTTTGCTTTGAAGTTCGAGTTTCTCGAAGAGCTTTGGATTGAGAATTCTTTGGCTTTGGTGTTAGCGGTGCAACTCGGAGTGTTCTGTGTTGGCAGGAAGTCTTCTGGCTGAGTAGTTTTTCTGAAGTGGAGTTCAGAAGCAGCAGTGTGGATCCGTTTCTTCGGTGAATTGGATAGGCCAGCATAAGCTGTTCTGTTTGGTTGAGAAAGAGCGGTTTCTTTGGAATTAGGCTGGGTTGATCGCAAGGGTGATCGCAAAAGTGACTTGCGATAGTTGAGTGTTCTCTTGGTAGTTGGAGATTGTCTGGATGTCTTCAGGGAAGTCTAAGGTTTGTCCCTATCTGGAGATCGAGTTTTCTTTCTAGGATTGGTACCGGTGGTTCAGTTTAGTAGATGGATGGTGCCTAGAGATAGAAGTTGGTGAAGCAACTCAGGTTTCGAAGGAAATTCTGAGTTTTCTTATGGATCTGTAGAACCATATTTCTGTGCTGGGTTGTCCAGTCTGTGCTCTGTGCTCTTCGTCTGCATTTTCTTCTGCTTCAGATCAGAGTTGTGTAGCGGAAGCAGTTTGGGGGTGCTTTTGTTTTCCTTTTTCGGATAAGGAGATGTTTGTTCTATCTTCTGTTGTTGAGGAGTAGAGTTTGTGTTCTTGGTTTTGGATTGATCTTGAAGAGATCATGGTGTTGAGTTGTTTTGGTCCTATCTGTTTCCAGAGGAATCAGCAAGAGATGAGCTGATCAGGAGAGATGTTGGCAGCCAGGATCGTTCGAAGAGTTTTTATGGATAAGAGGCGGAGGAATTTGGACTCTGGAGTTGAAGATTTGTTTTGGATTAGTTTTTCTCCGATCCAAGGAGCTATAAGTCTGGGAAGCTAGCTCTGAGATGTTTTGGGTTTCTTCCGTGTTCTAGTAAGATAAGTGTTTGGTTTTCAAGAGTTGAATTGCCAGTTTGGATAACTGGGATTCAGTATGTTTCACGTATCTCTGAGGGAGTACGTGCATGAGCTATCTCTGGTTTTAAAACCAGCAGTTCATGAGGGTTTGGTTGTAGAGTCAGACTCGTCTATAGTCTGATATCTTGTTTAGAGTTGTAGATATAGTTGAGATAGGAGCTCTGTAGTTTAATAATATTGATTGTTTGGACTCTATAGAGTGAGTATCCCAATATTTATACCGAGGAAACTCGTGGAAGTTCTATCCAGAATTTTTCTGGATAATTAGATTTGTTCTGATTGTGTGAATTGATTGCTTTGGTTGTTAGCATATGATTAACATATGCTGTATTTTAAAATTAAATCTTTAATAAGATTATTAAATTACCTTTGTTTTAAATTTCGAAGACGAAATTCTTTTAAGGAGGAAGGATTGTAATATCTTGGAATTTAAGGCAATATAAATTTAATAATTTGTGTTTAAATTTAAATTAATTTGATAATTTTTGTTAATAAATTTGAATTGATTCAATAATCTTCTTTTGTTAAATATTTAATTAGTGAATTTATTTTTAATAAGTTAATAAATTTTTTATTTATTTATAATGTATATATATTTATATATATATATTAAATAGATAAGTTTGGTTTTAAATTTAACTAGTATAGCATATTTTCTAATATTTTGAATTTGGAAAATTATGATTTATTTTTGAATTAACCTTTTCAAAACTATTTAATAAAATAACTATATGATATTAAATATATGAGATAAATGTTTTATTTGTTTAAAATATATTTTGACTTAAGTTATATATTAAAATAAGTTAAAAAATATATTTGTTTTATTCTTTTTAAAAAATATTGATTAATAAATGTGATTTGTAAATTGAATATGAGAATTTAAATACAATTTAAAATATGAAACATGTATTCATTGAAATAACAAATAATTTACAACCTCCTTTATAAATTTATTTTAAATGATTAAAAATATTATTATCAAATAATTAATTTGTATATTGTTTTATTTATAATAATACTTTGTTTTATTCTTTAAAAATTATTTATCTATATACATAACTAAGTATTAAAACTAATTAACTATGTTTAAACTTTCTTTAACACTTAATCTAAAATATTAATTACTTAAAGGACAAATGTAAGCATCCTAAAGCCTAATTAACACGTGTAAATTTAAACACACAAGACATTTACAAGTGTTCATTTTTTTACAAGTGTCATGGTTTAAAATTTAGTTTTCTTTGATTTTAAAATAAATCATAAGTATGGTTATTTAAACTTGCATCTTTCATTTCTTTTTTCTTTCTTCATTTTCAATTCTAAAAACAAAGAATTTTCAGCTGAAACCCATACTCTTTTCTCCTTTCATTTTCTCTGTTATTTCACATTCTCAAATTCAAACCAAAACTAAAATCTACAAAACCATTACCACTATTCAATCAAAAAAATTCTGTAATGATACTCATGAAAAAATCAAACGCATGCAAAACTGAAAATCAAAATTTTTGTACATTTTCACCCTAAAAAAACTGCAAATCAAAAACCTGTTCAAATGCATTCATTTTTCAAAATCTGGAAGCAAGGAATACTGCATTTCAAAAGCAATGGAACCTGCATTTTTCTTGTGAACTAGAAGGTAGCAATTACATGCAAGATAAAGGCATTTTAAAAGCATTTAACAACTCAGGTCTTAAAGGCATTCAAGCATGTTGCAAAGGACGTTCTACACGCTTAAAAAAAGCCTATGCTCTGTCTGCATAATTTAAAAGGTGAGTAACTAAATTTTTAAAAATTAATTAAATAGGTAAAAGTTGTTTCCATGCTTTTTAAATTAGAAATGAATATATATATGAATTCGCTGTGAATATATATACATGTGAAAATATTTATGTGTACATAATGATAACTGTTGCATATCTGTTCTTCAAATCCCAAACTCTTGTTTGATTCTAAAATTCTATTCTTTTGACTTGTTTGCTGTTATGATTTAAATTTTTGAATGAAATTTGTTATTATAAGATAAGGTAAGTTTTAAAAATTTGTTATGAGTTAAATAAAATTCCGTTTTACCTGAAAGTAAATATAACAGAGTAAAAATTTATATAAAGTGAAAATTCAAACTATAGGAATTTATGTTTCAGGTTTATAAATAAAAACATCAAGCAAATTCATGAATTTTAAATCAAATATTACAATTTATGATGCTTAAACCAAAGTGCAGTTTTAAATTCATTGTATTATACATTTTGGAATAGCACTGTTGATTTTTGTGTTAGTTTGAGTTGAATCTGTTCCTAGAGATGGTGAAGTGATCTGGGATGATGAGAAAATTCTTAGATTAGATGGCAATTTGTTTTTTTATGTTGAGATTGGGTTTTAAAGTTTTAAACCCTAGTTTACTGGGTTTGAGAAAATTGAACACCACGGCTTTGACAATGGATCGAGTCCAACAATAATATGGGAAATAGTAGTATGGTGGTTGACAAGTGTGTGGACGGAATTTCAACTGATCCGGTGGCGGGTGGCGCGAGAATGGGGTGTTGCCAGGTTTGGAAAGAGGTTGCTGTCTGATGTTTCCAGGTTTGGGAAATTCAGTCGAAATCTTGAATTAGAGTATATGTCGATCGAATTGTTGTTTGGTTGGCCTGAGGAGATGATCGGCGACTGTGGGGTGGTCGTGTGGTTGGCCAGTGATGACCGGAGGCGATGTACAGGTGCACGGGGGGGGGGGGGGGGGTAATTTTGCAGGTGTATTGTTGATTTGGGTTACAATTTTAGTGCCTCGCATGGGTCTCGGGGAATTTAGTTTTCTGCTCGAAGCAAATTGATTGCTGACTCGAAGTAAAATATAGGAAGGCTCGGGTATTTGAATTGTTTCAGGTTTTTCAAAATAGAAACAGAAACCTGTTTACAGTTTTTAAAATTAAAAGTAAAAGTAAAAGTTTTTAAATGCAAACTAAAATCTGAACTAAGTTTTAAACCTGAAATTTAAATATGAATTCAACAGTTTAAATCTTGGTTTTGAAATCATTTGAATCCTTAAATTTTAGTTTGGGTTTTAAATAAAAACAGAAAAACCTGTTTCTGTTTTTAAATTTAAAGGTAAAGTTTAAAATGCAAGTTGAAATTTAATCTGAGTTTTGAAAAATCGAAAATTGATTATGGATTCAAATTAGACTGTCTGAGATTTGAAATAATTTATGTTTTTAGATTTAAATTTGATTTTAAAACTTATAATTGTAGAAGCATATGTGTGTTTTGAATTTGAATTGGAAGTTTAAAATTTTAAATTAGAAATTTAAAATGAGTTCAGATCTGGGTTTTTAAATCTGGAGTTAAATTTAAACTTCGGTTTTCAAAAATCAAATAAGTTTAAATTTAAATTGTTTAAATTACTTTAAAATGGTTAAATGATTTGCATTTAAATGAAGATGTGGATTGTAAGTAAAGTTTTAAAAATTTAAGTTAAATCTAGAATAAGTCCAAAAATTTATTTTTGTTTTTAAATTAAAGAAATTTTTGAATTGAAATTGTTTTAATCGTTTGGAATGTTTAAGTGAGTTTTTAAATTGATTTAGATTTAAATTGAATTGGGATTTAAATTCTTTTAAAACTTATTTTATAAAGTGTATGTTTCTTTTATCATATGAGATAAAAAAATTGAATTGTTTTAAAATCTTGTTTAAGTTAAATTTGTATCTTTAGTTTAAAAATGAAGTGTAAACGGAATTTAAAGTAAATTAAAACAATTTGTTTTTAAATGCTTAATTAAGTAAGAAATGTTTATCTAAAAGATAAATGGAATTTCATGAATTGGATTCATTAAATAATTAAGTTAATTTAAAATGGATAATTAATTATTTAATTAATTAATAATATGGATGATTAATTATGTGATTAAGAATTTTTAAAATTGATTAATTAAAAACTTAAGATTAATTAATTAGGGTTAATTAATCTATAATTAAGGATTGTTAATTAAATTTTAATTAATGATTAAGATTTATTAATCAAGTGATTAAGGGATTATTAAGATTGTAATTAACACTTAATTAATTAATAATTAGAGATTAATTAAATTGTAATTAAATATTAATTAATTTGTAATTAATAATGGTTAATCTGAATTAATTTCTTAATTAAGTAATTAAGAAATGTTAATGAAGGTCATTAACTTAAGATTATTTTAACAATTAATTAATGTGATTAATTTTTGATAATTAATTAGATTAATTAATTAATAATAATCATTTATGAAATTGTTTATGTTTAATTACTTAATGGAAGTAATTAATGAGTTAATTACTTAATGTAATTAATTGGTTTAATGTGATTAGTTTAGATTAATTAATTAAGTTTAATTAATTTAAACACTTGAGGATTGATTAATAATTACTTTATGTAATTAATGGGATTGTAATTACTTAGGGAAGTAATTAACTGAGAATTACTGGATGTAACTAAAGATATTTATTTATGGAAGTAATTTGGATTTAAATTACTTCGAAATTAATCAAGCGATTAATGGAGATAATTAATTAAGAGTAATTAATTTATGGAGTGAGTAATTAAGGGTAGTTAATTACTGGGTGTTATTAATCAAGGGTGGTTAATATATATGTGGTTTAATTGCAGATTAATTACTTAAGGTAATTAATTTAAATAAAAAGATAAATTAAATTGTAATTAGAAATCATTAATTAATAAAATTAATGATGTAATTTAAAATTGATTAATTAAGGATTAATTAAATAATGAGGTAATTAATTAATATAGGATTAATGTAATTAATTTTAGTTAATTAATTGATTAAGTAATTGCAAGTTAATTATTTGTAAAGTGTTAAGTATAATTAACTTGTGTAATTAATTTAAAAGCTAATTACTTATTGTAATTAGGGAATTATTAATCAGTAATGATTAATTAAAAAGAATAATGAGATGATGATTTATTAATTGATTTGTAATCAATTGATGATTAAGATAAGCAGGATTATAATGATGAAGTAATTAATTTAATTTATTTTAAATTAATTAAAGATGATGTAATTAATTTAATTCTTTTAAATTAATTATAGATGGTGTGATCATTAGATCATTGCTTATATATGAATGATTGATATTGGTTGCCTTGTGTGGTTTGTAATCTCAGAAATGAGATGAGTAATGTATGTGATATGGATGCATTTGTTGCATTGTAATGCTGATATGGATTATCTGTTGATGATAATGCTAACTATCCATTGTTATGTTTTGAATTATCTGTCTGTGTGTATATAGATAATGAATTAAAGTGTTTTAAACTCTAAAACAACTTGGCCTTAAAAGACAAGTTATATATTTCGATGAGACCAGGATCGGGTTTCCATATTTGGATATTCGAAAACCACATCGATCCAAATTAACATTAGGTCGTGAATCTGAAGTGAAGATGAAGATTCAGAGTGCAAGGGTTATCGTCTTTAACTTCGAGGGTGATTCCAAAATGAGTGTAACGAGATAATGACTTTGGTTTCGTTCGAACCCGGAATGTATTTGTATGGATTGAATGCTTTCAGAACATCGTCAGGTGGGCGATGATCATTTTAAGTGATATGTCCTATAAAGGTAATCGTAGCCTCAAGCCTCATCAAGCGGGAATGGCTAAAACAGGGAAGGTGCAGCAAGGCTAAGTGGGTCATGCCCAAATAGGACGAGATTTACCCCTGTCTAGATGTCCCTTTATTTCAGCTTAGTGGTGCGGTTGCTGATCACAACTGCAGGGTGGTCTTGTTCGGAACTGTTCAGTAAGGAATGGTTCCGGTCTTGTGTTGCAGGGGAGCGAGTGTGCTCCTCGGTACGGTGATCTAGGCCACGTACTGTGACGGGCGGTACCCCAGTAGCCCTGCCATTGTATGGAATCCAAAATCCAATAAGTGCCGTACGTATTAGTTGTGCCCAACTATGTTGGAATGTGTGACGTAAGCATTCTAGCTATTTCTGTATTTTACATGAAAACCCTAGACACTATTATAATATCACTGGATTTCCTATCAAATGTTTTGGTTAGCGTAAAGTAAAAACATTTCCATGTTTATGTGTGGGAAGTCTTACATGATACCTTTTCTTTCAAAGGTTTTTCAAAGTTAAGCAACTTTAACCTGTTACTCACACCAGACCCATGTCTGACCAGGAGTTTATTTCTATTTTTCTTAAACTCTTGGGTACTCAAATTTTTACGAGTAGCCAAGGGATTCAGGTTGCTTTGACGAATTGTGGAGGAGCAATGGAGCAGGAGGCTTATGCGTGTAGATATATAGTTTTCTGCTGTGTTGGTATCTCTGAGTGTTTATCTGTAATGTATTGAGTTGTAATAACTAGACAGGTGTTTATAACTGTCTAGCATGTGTTGTAATGTCTGTGTAACTCTGATAATTGTTGTATACTATGTAATACTTATGTTATTAATATAATTTATTCGTTCCGCTGTTTAGATTCTGTTATTGTTCCTTCTTTCTTTTCTTTCTTTTCTCTTTTCTATCCCTTTCTTTCTTAAAGATGGTACGACTTTTTGTGGAGAAAAAGTCGGGTCGTCTCAGTAATTATCTTTTATTTAATTACACAAATTAATTATCTTTAATTTACTCTCATAAATAAATTTATCCTTTAATTAATTACCCTTTATTAATCTTAAATTAACTACATTAAGTAATTAACCCTTAATTGTTAATTAATTAAATTTTTATTACTTTTATTAATTAATTATTCCTCAATTAATTAATAATTAATTACAAGTTAATTACCCTTCAATTACAATTTAATTAACTTTTAAATTATTACTTAATTAACTTTAATTATCCATTACATTAATTAATTAACCATAGATTAATCACATTAACAAATTATTCTTTAAGTAATTAAGTAAGTAAATCTTCAATTAATTACTTTAATAAATTAGTCAAATAATTATACCTTTAATTATCTACCTTAATTAATTAAAGATAAACCTTTTTTTAATCTTAATTCAGTACTTAATTACGTCATTTAAATTAAATGCTTGAAATCATTTTATACCAAAATATTGATTAATTAAAGTTTATTACACTTTCAATAATCACTTTCTTAATTAGATTATTACACTTACAATAATCACTTTTGTTTATCTTTTTAACCTTATTTAATAAATCATCCTTATCACATTTATTACTTTAAAAGGTTAAGATAACATTTTATCTTAATTACCCTTTTTAATTACATTATTCATTTAATATAAATAACTTAAAAATGCAACAAGTTGAATAAATAAAAATTTAACTACTTTGAAAATCTCTTATTTGAATCCTTAACTAATCCGAGCTTTAATCAAACCATCATTCGAAAACATGTTTTAAAAATGTTTAAAAGTTTGAGAATTTTTCATACAAAACTGTTTTGCATATGTGCTCGAGACCTGCTTCGAATCTTGCCCGAACAGATGCCAGAATGCTTCGAGTCTTCCCCGAGTAATCTTCTCTTTTTTTTAACTTTGTTTGATTTAAAACATACCACTATTAAACTTGCACGAATGAACTCGGCAACTCACTCGAGCCACGATCCCATTTACCCAAGACCCAAACTGCTTCTTCTTCCTTCAACAATCACATACACACGATGATACAGGTGCATATGCACCGACGATCGGAGCGCCTCCGATCAACACTACAACCTCCCACAAGTCACCCATTATCATCTCAAACCAACTAACCACCCAGATCGATGATTTGATCGAGAAAACAAAATTGAGCTGTCCAACTTAAACCTGGAAACAACATCTGATCAACAACCTCCCTCACCCCGACACCACCGATCACCAGCGGTCACGCAACCCTGACCAAAACTTCGTCACACACCTACGCATCTAACCCCCCCCGGTCCGGTGCGACTCGACGCAACGACAACGACGAAATTGTCGTGTTTCCCCCTTCGGACAAAACTGGAACATGAACCCTAGTTCATCGAAATCACGCCGCATCGATCATTAGGAAATTTTGTGCTATTTTTCCCCCAATCTACAACACCCACGCCTCCATCACCATTAATCCCGATCCAACATCCTTCGACGTTCGCCAGAACTTGACCATTTTATGTTTTCCGTTCAAACCCAAAAATCCCCTTCAATTCAAAACTTAAAATCACAAATTTATTTTTAAAATTCATCATTTTCAGATATGAATCTGTTCCTATAAACAAATCTAGAAATTAAAAACTTCGAATTTCCATATTTTAGAAATTTTTTACTGTAATCACTCATTTCCTGAATATTTCCTAAATATTTTCATTTGAACTATTTTTAAAAATAACATTGTATTTTTGTAATTATTTTCCCTTCAAAGATTGAAGCTAGAAAAGGTTTGGGAAAAGGAATTTTGATGGTTTTTTTTAAACAGGTTTGAAGCCTGTTGCCTATAAACAGATTCATACAGATATGTACACCCTTATATATATATATATATATATGCAATATACAAGCATATACAACATACAAGCATATACAACAGCTAGGCAACACTTCAAATCATATTCAGAATTAATCACAAACATCAAAACAAACAAAAATAGAGGTAAGTGAGTTTGCTCACTGTGTTTATGATGATGAACAGAGAGCAGATCCTTTGATGTTGGAATTTTGAATCACTGCTTTAAACTTTGTTTTGAGTTGTTTCGGGCTTTTGAATTTTAATCTAAGCTTCAAGTTGAACTTGGACTTGAATCTAGATCCATGAATTGCTTTGTTCTAATCTCAAAACTTCCAGATTTGAAAATCTCAGGTTCAAATGCTTTGAACCTGCTTTTTTTTAGATTTGCCAGGCTTTAGGTCTTTTTTTAGATTTGATTCCAGAAAATCATCTATTGCTTTTGAACTCAGAGTTGAATCTGATCTACTGCTTTGAATCGAGTTGGAGATGTTTTGAATCTTGGCTACCGGATTAGAAAAGTTGAAAACAGATTTGAATGGCTTTGTTTTATTTCAGATTTTGATTTTCTTTTATTTGTAGAAAATGAGAGGATGGTTTCTCTTTGAACTGAATAAATTAACAGCCCGGTTTTCTTCTTTTGATACTTACATAATAATTTTAAAAAGAAAATCATCTTTGCAACTTGTCCAATTAGGCCAACACTTGTAAAAAAAATTATTGCATGCTCTACACTTGTCCTTTGCTTGCATTTTTATGTTTTAAACCCTATGTTTAGTTTTATAAAAAATTATGTTTCAAACCTTCTTCATTTTAATTTATATTTTAAACCCCTTTCTTACTTAACCTTTATATTTACATAAGTTTATGTAATATATTTCCTATTTTTAGTTTTAATATGTACAAAACTAATTTATTTCAAGTATAAAAGAAAGATATTCCAAACTTTTTATTAAACCTTGTCTACAAATAAATTTATAACTTTGTTTTTAAACCTTACTTTATTTTAATTTTATAAAACATGTTTTTATGTTTTCTTATGCATTTTAAACTTTACACTTTCAAAATATACATTCATATCAAAGCTTTTTATTAACAAAATTTTAATATATATATTAGTTTACTCTAACACATATATTTTATATGTACCTATCCCATTTTGAATCCTAACTAATGCATTTTCCTATGTATACGTATCTAAAGCCTTCATTCATCCTTGTTTTTTAAAAATTTAAATTCAAGTTATTATTTTCAGTAATATTCATTATCAATAAATTAATTGTCAATAAAAATTTAGTATTTTCAAATCAATAATATTCATTGTCAATAACTTAGTTAAATTTCAAAATCTAATTTCCCATTTATAATTCATTTATATAACTATATATCTTACTTAAATTTGGGGAATTCAAATATACCCAAAATTCTATTTACAATATATTTTATTTTTCTAGAATTTCCAGCTTAAATTCAATTAAATTTTACTTTTTTATATTTCAAATCCAAATAAATTCTCAATTAATTCATAATTAAATCTAAAATTTAATTTAATTACCAATTAAATTTGACTCAAAAAAATGGGATCGTTACAGATTCCCCCTTAAGAAAATTTCGTCCTCGAAATTTGCAAGGGAGACAACAAAGAACAGATGAAAGATAGAGAAATATCTTTTCAAATCAAGCTGAATATTTATTCTGCTTTTGGCTTACCAAATCAGAATATCAACAATATGAGAACAAACTCATACAATTATTTCACAAGATACTCGGGTCCACCGGTCTACAAATATGCAAGGGCATTGATTAGTTCGAAGGGATAACTAATCGTTCGTAGTATATATCGGATCCCAAATAATAGATAGATTGGATTCAATCTTCTGCAATTTCCTAAACACTAGTTATGGATTTCAACTTAGGTCGGAACACCCCAAAGTATATACCAACTTTTCCGTCTTCGGACTTCAGTCTACACAAGAAATTACAATAGAATTTCCAATTTGGTTTTATGCAAAATTGTTTTATCGATTCAATTCAAATTTAGCTTCATATTCTATTAACCAATTTAATTCAATTTAAAATTTCCAATTTACTTAAAAATTTCAATTTCACATTTCAGACTCATTAAAGTTTATATCGAAAAACTGATAAGAAACCGATGAAGATACGAAGTAAGGATTTTCTACAACGATTCGTAGGGCCACCATCACATCGAAACTTCTTTCTGGAGTTGTCACGAAGCCATCAAAAGAATTTGGAATCGAATCAAAGGAGATTGATAGAGAAAGTTATTTCCACTGTTGCAGGGTATTGATCATTTGTAGTGGTACTCCCCTGTCCCCTATCTCGTCCTCTTCTTGCGCTCATACTTACTATCAGTCGATAGTAAGAGAATTTACTAAGGCGTTCGAATGGATATCTTAGGGATATACTCATTCTAGGGTATACTTTACCCTATCTCTAATGAGTTACTTAATGTGTTATACTCCTGAGCTAAAGTTTCAACCTTCAGCTCTGATACCAAATCAAACGACCTTGACTCGAACTTCGAAAATGGGCACCGAATATGGCACTCGTATTCTAATGCCGCAGATCCAAACGTCGAATCTGGTTAGCCAGAGCTTATAACACATTAAGTACAACACAGCGGAAGAAATGAACAATACATTTGATATACAACATTTGATACAATATTCAGATACAATGATGATACAATGAATATCAATATACACCAGAGATATGATACTAGACAATAGCAGCGGAAAGAAAAGATGACACCAGCAGCGGAACAATATCTCCAATATAGTCTTCAAGAGAGAACTCCAGTATCGGTAATCTCCACCTACAAGGCACCAATCCATAAGTAGCTCGAACTCCCAATAACGATGCACCTAGTTAAGCTTGGTCAGTCCACAGACTGAAGAAGATTCCCAAGGACTAAAAGCTACCAAACCAAATACTTCGAAAGCTATCGAATCTACACCTATTATTGATTATCTGAAAAACCCAACTCTAGACTGCCCATGTGGAAAAAATGTGGGCACCCTGAATTTAGGAAGGGAACAATAAACTCCAGGTCGGTCATGGGACTGGTATGAGCAAACAAAATAATTTATCTTTTAAAACAAACAACAAAAGAATTTAAAATAAATTCGCAATGCTTTTTAGGAAATGAAACTACCATAAGGCCTCCCGCCACACACACAATGCAAACGCAGAATTGGAGGAGATTTCTTTGTGGAGTGGGATTAGTAGCTGTTTTGATGCAGCATGATAGGGTGATTGCGTATGCGAGCAGGCAGTTGAAGCCTCATGAGAAAAACTATGCTACGCATGACCTGAAGTTGCTGGCTGTTGTCTTTGCACTAAAAATGTGGAGGCACTACCTGTTGGGTTAGGATCCTTATATTTCTTGTTTAAGTTTCTTTTTAACTTTTAGAGATTTAGGAGTGAACTTATTTCTTAAATTAGGTGAAAAGTTCGAGCTCTTCATGGTTCATAAATGTTTGAAGTATCTTTTTACCTAGAAGGATCAGAACCTGAGACAACAAAGGTGGTTAGAATTTCTAGCATCCTATGATTTGGATATTCTCTATACGCCAAGAAAAGCGAATGTGGTGGCGAACGATTTGAGTAGGAATGCAGTTTTGTCGCTTTTGGAGGTTACCTCGACTCTCCTAGAAAGAATATCAAGTGAGCAAAAAGTGGATAGAAGCTTAAGGGTGATCAACAGAAAGGTTGAGGAGGGGCAGTGCACCAGTTTTAAGGTTGATGACCGAGGTGTTATGAGGATCAATGGAAGAATCTGTGTACCGAGTGTCAAGAATCTTAGGCAGGAAGTTTTGTCAGAATGCCATCTCTCTAGGTTGAGTATCCATCCAGATATTTCGAAGTTGTATACGGATATGAAGCGGATGTTTTGGTGGAAGGGAATGAAGAAGGATATCTCTACCTTTGTTAGTAATTATGCGAGCTGTCAACAGATAAAAGGCAATCAGTAGAAGACAACTGGGTTGTTACAACCTCTAGAGATTCTGAAATGGATGTGGGAGATGATATCGATGGATTTCATCGATGGGTTACCTAGAACTAGAAAGGGGAATGAGGGAGTGGTTTATTATAGACAGGTTAACCAAGAGCGTTCACTTTATTCCGGTAAAATCTACCATAACCGCGGCTTCCTTGGAAGAGATTTTCATGAGGGAAATCGTTAGATTGCACGGAGTTCCCATAAGCATAGTAAGCGACCATGACCCGATTTTTACCAGTAAATTTTGAAAATCTTTGCAAACAACCCTTGGAATGAAGTTAAGTTTGAGTACTGCCTATCATCCTCAAATGGATGGGTAAACTGAGAGGCTAAACCGAATTCTAGAAGATATGTTGAGGGCTTCCATTTTGGACTACGGTGGTTCTTGGGAAGGTCATCTGGTATAATTTTTTTACAATAACAGTTTCTAGGCAAGCATAGAGATGGCGCCCTATGAAGCTCTCTATGGAAGGCCGTGCAAATCACTAGCTTGTTGGGTGGAATCAGGAGATCGTTTAATCCTTGGTCCAGATATGATTCGGGAAGCATCTGGGAAAGTCGAACTGATCAAGGAGAATGAAGGCAGCCCAGGATCGTTAGAAAACTACGTCGATAAAGGGCAAAGGGATCTTGAATTTGCAGTTGGAGACCTAGTATTTGTTATGATTTCTTCGATAAGAGGAGCAATTAGATCTGACAACATTGGAAAATTGGATCTAAGATATATGGACCTTTTCGTATTCTCGAAAGGATAGATACTCTTGCATATATGATTGAATTACCAAAAAGGATAGCAGAGATTCATAATTTATTCCACGTATCTCATCTAAGGAAATACATGCATGATTCATCATTAATTGTAGAACCATCAGTTTAGGAAGATTTGGAGATTGAACCAAACTTGATCGTAGTCAGACATTCGGTTCATATTATTGATCAGGATGAAAAAAAGCTCTGAAATAAGTTGGTGAAGTTGGTTAAGATCTAATGGAGCGAGGATCCCAGAGATTGTACCTGTAAAACTCTGGATAGTGTGAAGAAAACCTATATGGAATTGCTGTCAGGATAGTTAGTATTGTTTTGTTCTTTTAACTGTTTGTTATGGCTGTTAGGATAAGACTGACGTATGTGCTTAGCGATATGAATATAAAACTTTTTGTTACAAGTTGATTATTCCATTGCTTTTAAATTTCAAGGACGAAATTCTTTTAAGGGAGTAGGAATGTAACGACGTGGATTTTAGACACTTGTTAGTTGAATAATCAACTAATTTTAAATATTAAAGTATTATTTTTATCAGTTAAATAATGAATTCAGATTTATTGAAATATCTATATATACTATGATTTAAAAGTTTAAATTATAATTTCTAAAGAAAATTTCACCTTTCTATTATAGGATATAACATATATATGTGTGTGTGTGTGTAAATAACTTTTGGTATAAAATTTAAAATAAAATATATATAAAAATAAGAATAAATACATGTAAGTGGCTATTGATGTTTGTATGTTAGTTATGGGGTATATGTAATAATTTATAGAAGTAGTACAAAACTTAGGCATGTTAATATATGTTTGTATATAGGCTAAAACATGTTCATATGGTCAAGACAATCTATGTGTGTGTATGTATGAAGTATATATGTATACAAGTGGACATAATGATGAATGCACATCTACTCAAGCACAAAGTAGATCAAATCACACACATCAACTAGGAAATCAAATCACTAATTTTCAAATCAGGTCATTGTTTCAAAATCAAAGAAAAAAAAGTTACTGTATACGAAAATGGGCTTCAGCCTGTTCGAAAAATCGTTTCCTCCCTCTTCTCCACAAATATCCATGTATTCTTCATGTGAACCATTCCAGCATACAAAGAAAAAAAAGAAAAAAAAGGGAACAAGCTGCCATTAAAACTTTGTAGAGGATTAAGTACTCAAGCTTTAGGAAACTAGATCAAAAACAAAAAGAAAATCAGTATGTTTTCTTTTCCAAAAGCAGTGAGTAAAACCAATTTTACTTTCTTTACTTATTGGAAATCTGATGCATCTATATGCTTGTAGCTTTAAACGAAAACCTCTTATTTGTCAAATGTTCATATGCTAGTAGTATTTGTGCTCATATCTTTATGTATGTCGTGTGTTCAACATGTAAAACTCTAAAGACTGTATATTATATTTATCTGCTCTGTTATTTTGAGAAAACTGCTATGCCTTAACTTCAAAAACCTTTACCTCACAACCTAGTTAGTTTTAAGTGATGTTTTTAAAAGGAAATCTGTTTGTTTTCGAATATACTTTGTTTTAAAAATTGTTTCATTGAACATTATTAACTATAGAAGAAGAAAGGTGTATTTTACAGTAAGCAACCCCAATATAGGCAAAATTCGAAATACATACTTTAACCTTTTGTTGATATGAATATGATTGTTATTCAAAATG
This sequence comes from Allium cepa, assembly GCA_030765085.1. Taxonomy (NCBI): domain Eukaryota; kingdom Viridiplantae; phylum Streptophyta; class Magnoliopsida; order Asparagales; family Amaryllidaceae; genus Allium; species Allium cepa. Next base: position 494,870,143 of record CM060944.1, on the reverse strand, counting down.
ATGAATTATAGAGGAATTTTGGGAATTTCTGATGAAGTAGATGGTGAGAAAATGGAAGATGAACAGAAATTGGTTTTCAGCCAAATTCCGGCGAACCCTTCAATTTATGTGTCAAGCTTTGGTCTGAAGGGAGCTTGGGCGTTGGGGAGTTCGTGAAAAATGGTGTGGAAATTTATAGGAGGGTATGCCGTTGTGTCGGAGGCGATATAAGGTTGGAATTGAGTTTTTGTCGCGCTCGAGTTTTGAGCAATGGTGGCGACGTGGCGCACTTATAGGCGTGCGGTATGGGGAGAATTGGAAGAGGAGAAGGTGGCGAAGCTTGTGGTGGAATTCGGCGGTGGATGGTGGCATGAGGTGGTACGGCGAGGAGTTTGAATATGTGTGACTTGTTCAAAGTGGTGGGTCAGTGGTTCGATTCTCGAACCAGATGATGTACGTGTTTCGTTCGATCATGATCGAGTGGAGATGATCGTGGATGGCATGCGAGGATGGTCAGTGTCGAAGCGTGGGTCGTGGGTGGTGCGTGCACGTGCATGGTGATGTGCACGTAGTGTTGTAGTGGAAAATAAAAAATGGGAAAGAGGAAGAAGAAGAAGCGGAAAAGAGAAGGGGAAAGAAGGGTGGAGCCAGTGTCTCATTTGGGCTGAATGCGGACCGAACAATTTAAAAAAAAGTAAACTTAACAACCCTTTTTATATTAACATTTTTTTTAAATCTTTACAGCATTATTTCCTTTTATCTAAAATCCTATCAACATGAAACTTTTGTATTTCGATCCTATCACTTATTATTTAAACCTAATATATTTTGTTAAGATTTTGGTAATATAAAAATAAATAAATTTTAATGATCAAAATTAATAAATAATTAAATTCTAAGTTTGATAAATCTTTGGTTAATTAATAAAATTTTTTGTTAAATGAATTGTTAATTTTAATAAAATTAAAAATAAATAGTTTTTATGACTAATTTAAATTATAGGTAACTTGGGTTAGAAATATAGTTAGATTTGGTTAATTTAAATTAATTTAATCATGATACATGAATTGTGTTAATATTAGTTTTAATCGTTAAAATAGTTAATGATCCGTTATTTGGCTTAGTTACTCTTGAATATTTATTTCAGTTGCTCTGTGTCCATGCCATAAGTAGCCAAATGAATTAAATGGTTGAAATAAAACGTCGATACATTTTATTAGAAATAAACATATGTAATAAAATTTCCATACGTAGTTGTGACCACCTTAATATGAATTGTTTGTTTAAAACAACTTGGCCTTTACATAATCTATCGTTTGGATTCGGTAAGACCGGGATCGGATATCAGTAATATCCGAAAACCACATCAATCCAAAATAAACGATCATGTTGGGAAGATTCAAAGAAAGATATAGAATGAAGATTTCAGCGTACGAGGGCTATTTGTCACTAATACTGAGGGTGACTCCGATATGGGTGTAGTGGAAATGGTGCCTTCGGTTCTGTTAAAACCCAGAACGGACTTATATGGATGAATGCTATCAGAACATCTTCATTGGAGGACGATGAGCATTCCAAGTGAATGTATTCTTGAAAGGTAATCATAGCCTTAAGCCTCATCAATCAGGAATAACTAAAATAGGGGAGATGCAGCAAGGCTAAGTGGGTCGCACCTAATTAGGATAAGGTTACCCTATCTAGAATCCCTATTTTACTCGGTCTGCTTCGGTACGATTTCTGATCCCAATCGAGGGGAAATTTTATTTGGACTATCCAGGTTAGGGTTAGTCCGGTCTTGTGTAGCAGGGGATCCCAGCAAGGTCCTCGTTGTTTTTTTTAGAGATGCACCATGAAGGGCGACACCCCAGTAGCCCAGTCATTGTATGGAACCCACTTTACAATCAGTGCCTTCGGTCTTAGTTGGATATCTATTATGATGGAATTTAATTGATGTAAAAATTTCAGCTATGTGAATAATTTACTTGAAAACCCTAGACATTATTATAATATCACTGGATTTCCCATCCAAGTGTTTTGGTTATCGTAAGGAAAAAACCGTTCGTGTTTATGTGCGACGTGGTCTTACGAGATACCTTGTTGTCAAATAGTTTTCAATTTAAAGTACTTTAACTGTTTTAGTCATACCAGATGCATGTCTGACCCAGAGTTTATTTTCTATTTTTCATAAACTCTTGGGTACTCAAATTTTTATGAGTAGCCAAGTGATCCAGGTTTTCTCTCGATGTATTTTGGAGGAGAGCAGGTGGCTACAACTTATCTAGCTATTATCTATATTTCACTGTATCGGTATCTATGTCTGTATTTTGGACTTGTAATGAATGGGTAGGTTGTTATGACTGCCTGAATATGATGCATGTTGTAACACTCCCTCAAAATGGGAATAATAATCCCACATCGTGAAAAAACACTATGAAGTGGGTGCTTATATACCAAAGCCTTCACCTCATAATAACATCGAGGCCTTTTGAGGAAAAAAACCCCACACCTTTGGCTTGGCCCATGAGGTATAGGTGACTAAGTTGGGAAAAATATCTACATTAAGTGAGGTGCTGGCTGTTATAATGGTATCAGAGCCATACCCAGCCGGAATTATGGTCTGTACGTATTACAGTCACAACACCTAGTGGTGCTGTATTCATGAGCCAACGAGGGCGTTGGGCTCTAAAGGGGGGAGACTGTAGCACCCCTTCAAAATGGGAATAATATTCCCACATCGCGGTAAAAAACTATGAAGTGGGTGCTTATATACCATGGCCTTCACCTCATAATAACGTCGAGGCCTTTTGAGGAACAAAACCCCACACCTTGGCTTGGCCTATGACACGGAGGTAACTAAGTTGTGCACAATATCTGCGTTAAGAGAGGTATGGGCTGTTGCACATGTATAATTATTACTCTGATGTATTGTATTAGTGACTATGTGATATATGTTATGTCATATATCTTATTCGTCCTGCTGTGAGATTCTATAATTTGTTTAGTTCTTTCTTTCTATCTATTTCTTTTATACCTATTTCTTTCTATATTACGACTCGTCTTTCAAAATGAGAAGGGCGGACCGTCACATATTTGGACATCTTATTACTTACATCTTATATTGTATATTATTCATTACATATTCTCATTAACTTTTTAACTTTTTGAATAATCAGGTAAGTTGTATTAATGTGTTTGAGTGTAATTGACCACAATACATATTTACCTTTTACTTACAACATTTTTATTAAGCAAAATCTAGTTTGAACAATTTTATTACTTAAATTTCTCGTGTATAACCTTCAATTGCATCTTCATATTAACATTCTAACTTATTGAATATTTCAGGTAAGTTATATATGTTAAGAATGCAACTGATTAACGCATAAATTGATTTTATCATAGTTCAACTGTTTTAAGTTGTTCTAATTCCATTTCTCATTTTAGACACTCTAACTATTCAAAAAAATTCTTTATTTCAATAATTGAAACCATTTATTAACATATAATTTAAGAGTTAAATTTTCAGTTTCACTTCATACCATTTTGAAATAATTATATATATTTATATGTCAAATTATACTCAAGAATTCAAATCAAATCAATTTCCAAAACAAAAGTGTGGCAAAGCTACTAAGTGGTCTCCCCACTTTGAGGCTCGAAAATGAATGTCGATGATGTTGCAGTCATCACCGAAATTATTTTCCAACGGCAAAGATGGGAGTACTGACTTGCTTCTTTTAAAATTCCTTTGGAAACAATTTCCATTGGAAAATATTTTCAAATAATATTTTTTCAAAACTTTGAAAACCAAAATTTGAAAAGCATCGAAAATTTAATTCTCAAATCCTTGAATTCATTTCATTAGTAAATCATATTTATAAACCCTGTTTATACGAACTTTATCTCCTTATAACATATAACAACAGTTAATGGTTTAGAAATGTTGAAAAAAACAATAAATGACAATCTAATATTATCATTTCTAACAACCAATTCATTTAACTATCTAATTTCAAAAAACTTTACTTTTATATATAAAATATAACCATACATAAGTATATCATTTACCAATTTCGAAACAATATTATGTCAGTTTGCTTTGTTCAAGTGTTTTGGAATTCCAATCGATAGCATTGGTCAGATAGATCGATCAAAACCCAAAATTCAAACTTAACAACCCAAACAACACAATATAAAACATTTCATATTAATTACAAATACGTTCTCTCATAGGATGATCCAAAAATGGATTTTAAAACAATGATAGAGATTCAAATTTTAAGGAATCTAATCAAAGAGAATTTTAACCGAGAAGGTAAGCTTGAAAAGAGGATAAGATAATTAAATTACAAAAGAGGAAAGATGGATAGACTTATATTAATCTCGACGACCTTAACCGGTCAACCAAGACATAGAAAAATGAAAATATTATTAACAAAATAGGGACAACTTGTTGAGAACATCACAGAAAACGCGACTCGTGAGATCAATGAAGAAGACATGAGCATTGGTTAATCCAAAAGGGCATGACTAACCATTCATAGAAACCATTCGTCCAAGAGGAAGGACAACAGGTCAAGCTCCAGGAATGAGATAGATACGGAATTCAATTTTCCCGCTTAGGAAGAGAAATGACTTCACCAAAACATCAAGAAAATCCCTGACTATCGGGGTGGAGTCGAGATCACCAGGCTGAACATCATGCGAAAGGTAAAACTGCCTGCATAATCCTAAGGCAATCTACATTCAATCATAAGATAGTTCCTCGGGTCGTCTACTAAAGAAATAGTTTAGGCTTTGCAAGAGATAATAGCATCAATACCGAGAACATAGAAATCTCTGGTGAATCAATGCCTATTGTAAAGGAGTTTCACCCCTTTACAAATCTTACTAAGGTTGGCGGGACCGCCGATGGGATTACTCACATAAAACGATGAAGTTGCCAATTGAGGTTGAAGTTATGGGATGCTCCAGTATCAAGAGGAACACAAACAAGAACAGACACGAATGGATTTCAAAACAAAGGGATAGTTCCAAAATTCAAAAGAAATCCTAATCAAAGAGGATTCTAAAAAAGAATTTCAAGCTCGAACGAAGATGATTCTGTAATCAATTTTACTCATTCTAGGGTATTACTACCCTATCTCTAATGAGTTCTTACTCCATATGCTAAGTTTTTCCTAAACCAGAGTTCTGATACCAACTGTAACGGCCTGGTATTTTGAACCATACAAATTGACAATCATCCACTCATGCCGGACTTGAATTGCTCAAAACAATAGATTGTTAATTTATATTTGGAAAAACTTAACATATACAGTAAATAAATCAATCATAGAATCACAGACACAGAATAATAACAATAAGCAGTGGAATAGATAAATATTAGTTCATGAAGTTACTATGTAAACATCATAGTTTAAAGTCAAATACAACAGATATCTCAAATACACAGAAATTACTAATACAAATGCCAATGACAAGTCTGAACAAAACAACTGGAATAAACTGAAGAAACTGGAAGCTGAATAGATATCAGATAGATCTTCAAGCAAAATCCAAGCTCCAAAAGGTGAGTTTCAAATGCTGTGACACTCAGTTTGGCCGGAGAATAAAGCAAAATACAACACTCGAGTCAGGATTAACATTCTTATACCAGTAAATTCAACTTAAAGTGAAAAGTTAAATGAAATACAATATTAGTTAAGGAATGTTTGGGATTCACACCCTCTAAGGATCCATTAAACTATCTACATACATGGAACAATACGCCACATAGATAACGTCTATAGTAAAGTAAACTATTAAAATAGCATTAAGGCGTTACCCACATCCCCTTAACACATTTTATATAATGCCGTAGTCTATACAATACTGTAAAATCCATCAAACTGGCAGGCTATCAGGGAGCACTCCATAGGTATGACACAAACCAAACTCGTAGAAGGTGCGATAGGGCATGTGATAAGGCACGTGAGGCAATGCAGGGTAGGATTCTACCGTTTGCGGATCCGAACTGGTGGTAACGCATAGCGGCTACTACCGTCCACCTCGAGACACACTCCCATAATCAAAGGTAAACCCAATCAAATCACAAAGTAATATAATGGTATCGAAGAACCTTGCTCTGCGACCTCACTTGGCCTGGCATGGCTCCTGTTTTAGTCACATCAAGCTAACTTGCGGGAGTCGGGGCTGCGTTAACACCTTATATAGACATCGCCAAACCATCCTACTTTGTTATGAAATCTCCACCACATACACAGTTGTTAAAGTGGTTTTCAGTACTGGCACGGAGCGTGAAAATATTCGATCCCGGTCTCTTTAACAACTAAATGCTTATTTCACACCATGGTCATTTATATTTCAAACAGTTTATACTTCATATCAAAATATCATACTCATTTCAAAATCATCTCTTTCGAAATCATATTGACTTCTGAAATCATATCACTTTCCAAATCATATCATGTAACGACCCGTAATTTTTCATTAATTATAATTGTTAATTTAATAGGGTTTTTGAAAGTATGTAATGAAAGTATGTAATGAAATTCCTTTATAAATAAGAATTTGATGTTGTAGTTGTTATAAATTTATGCTATAATTGAAATATTAATATAATAAATTGTGATAGAAAGTAAGTATTATAAGAAAGTAATTAAAAACGTAAGTAGATGAATTGATATGCTAAGAAATATAATTGAACATAAAAACTATAAACAAATGAATGTAAATAAATGAAGTTATGCAATAATGAATGAATGAATAAGTATAATGTCTTAAAGAGGAAACTGACGTGACATTAATAGATGAAAATGAATATTTGTAATTGCTAAATGGGAATAAAGGAAATAAACATCGAATCAATGAATAAAAAGTAAAATTTGGTAAGAAATAAGTGTAAATTAAAAAGATGAATCATTATATGAATGAAAAGGAAATCAAACAACAAATGTAAGAAATGAAATTAATAAGAATGAACTTGATTTATTATTTGAAATTGTTGTTTGTTTGGTTTATGATTGTTTGGGCAATGATACTTTAAAATTGTTTGGATGAATGAATAATCTATTTAGTTTCATCTAAGACTGTTGAGTAAATGGTGCACTTAGCAGTCTATTTTCCGTTCCGTACAATTTAAAGTTTTTAAACCCGAACAACTATGGGTTTATTTGCTGTGGATATATGGATGGGTGATTTTATTGGCTTCATATGATGGTTGTATGTTGGTTGCAAGTGATTATTATTGATTTGTTTGTTGGTGGTTGAAACAACTTTAAATATTTCATTTTATATAATTGTTAACCTTTTTGGATTATATAAGTGAAATACATGTTATGGAAGCAATTGCTACTGCTTTTGGTTTCATAATTTAAGCATTTTTGCCCGAAAAATAGGTACGTTCTCGAATTACGGTTTATAGCGTTATTATATTGTTTTTCCCGTGTTGGGATATATATATTATTTTAGAAAATATATGTTATATATTGTTATATTTGATATTATATTTTCCCCCGAGCCTCTCCGTACAAAGGAGACTCTGCCAAAATTTTCTGTAAATTTTGGACATAGAAAATTTTAAAAAGGTTTCCCAAACTTTATTAATTTGGGTATAAAAAGATTTAATGGTTATAAATTGTTATACTTTATTTAAATTAATTAATTTTGAAAATTTATTGTTTATAAGGTTAATATTTTTGAATGAGATGTATTATTTATTTAATCCTTTCTTTTCCCTTCTCTTCCTTTTCGAGGACGAAAAGTTTTGAGTGGGGGAGAGTGTAACGGCCCGTAAATTTTCATTAATTATAATTGTTAATTTTATAGGGTTTTTGAAATTTAATATTTCAGAAAATATGAATTCATGAATTATTAGTTAAAATAATAAATAGAATGAATTGCAACAGTATGAGTGTAAGCGAATAGCTAATAACTTGAGTGGAGTTCAAATTTATTGAAATAGTGGAAACATTATAATTTGCTAATTTAATATGATTGTGTAAGTAATACTGAAAGAAATAAAATTGGGAATCATATTAATGAAATAATAACTATAATGCAAGGTAAACAATACTAATCAAGTTAATAAATTTATGAATTGAATGGAATACCAATTAATGAAAATAAATCTAAATGTTGTGTTTGGTTATAAACTGAACATAAGTGAATGAAATTAGTAGTATGAGAATAAATGGCAACATTGATTTGTAAGTAATAAAAGCTTATTTATGTGACTATAGGGGAACGGTAATGATTATTGTATGTTACCTATTTATTTAGCTTGTTAATTGAAATTAGTAATAATTTTTAATAAATGTAAATAAATGTTACCTTAATGTGAAATGTAATACAATGTTTAGGAGTTGTTAAATTGGAGTGTATTAAGGTAATGAAGGGAAAAACAAGGTAACTAGGTTTATAGAGTAGTAATGAACTTAATAAAAAGATTTGAATTGAAACAAATCATTCCATTGAAATCTAATTTATAACAAGTGTAATTATTGTAGCAATTGAAATTAAATATTATGCAATTGAAATAAAGATGAAAATGGAAATATTGAAGTATGTAATGCAAGGGTATCATAAATAGTAATGAAATAAAATTAGTGTTATATATGGAATTATAACCTGAGTTGATAAGTAACAAACGTATAAATGCAATTAAAAGCAAATAGGTGACAATTGATATAGGTTGTTTATTTATTTAACGTGTTAAATAAACTTTGGTAATCAATTACAATAAATCTAAATTTAACGTTTTGTTAATAAAAATTAAAGTAATTGTAATAACCCGGATTTTTGAATATCCTTATGTGATGTAATAACTGGATTTAATTTGTAGAAATACTAATTTATATAAATAATTTTGGTAATTAAAAATAATAATTGTTTGCGCCAAAATTGGTCACAAACACTAAATACCGTGAAATCCCCAGTGTATGAACACAAACGAATGATATTCAAGCACAAATATCAGATCCCAACAAATATCAAACAGCAATTCAAAAATAATGAACAAAGACACAAGAATTATAGTGGTTTGGCTATCTCCGGCCAACGTCCACTCTAAAGTTTTATCCTTTTATTGATTATCCTTGCTGGTTACAGATGATTGCAGCAGTAATAATGAAGAATTTGGAGTACAATAGTTGTATTGAAGTATAAAAATGAATCCGACAGAGTCTGGACGTCCAATAGCCAAAAGATCCTTCTACTGTAGGTTTCAGGGTGCTATTTATAGGCGTAGGAGGCTGAGATCGTGCTCAAACTTCGGGAGACTTCTTCTGGCACGTGAGTGGGCCCATGCGACCGACCCCACCAAGTTTCGACTCGATCTGTGATCGATACGAAGTAATTTCGTATCCATCAAAAAATGATCCAATCGAGTTGAAACTTGGCAGGAACATTCCTTACCTTGTATGCAAGCTGCTGTGAAAATTTCATTGCATTTGGATCATCAGTTTGGGAGATGTGATCGATACGAAATGCGTTTTGTGAGGGCCGCTGCGTTCGAATCCATTGTTTCGAATCCATCCCATTCGAATCGATCAGAAGCGTGTGCATGTTTGTGACGTGGCGCGAGCTTCCTTGAGCGATCCTAAATCCATTCCGAGTTGAAGGCTTCTTCCTGAAAACCATGCACGTCCTTCGCCACTTTGAACGCCTCTTCCTGTGATTTACACTCGCATCCATGATTTGCGTTCGTTCGTGCCGATAATAACTTTACATTGCATTTGTATCCAACTGCTTGCAACGTACCGTTCTTCGTACCGATGTCCAAAGTGTGTTTTGTATCGATCTGTCTGATGATATGAAATGATGTTATGTGTGGTACTATCAATCGATACGAAAAATGCACAAAGGGCCAATCATATGGATACGAAGCTTGACACTGATGGACACGAACGAAGCCTTACCTGATGGATACGAGGGAGGCCTTACCTGACCGATGCGAAACCATCGAGTCGAGTCCATGCCGGTCGATACGAATGTCATCGATGCAAACCCGAACCAACCGATACGAACAAGACGTTGTTCCATGGGTACGAACTGTCGAGCATTTGTGACCCTGATCGATACGAACCTGATGGAGTCGAACTAAACAAAACCTGATGGATACGAATAGGGCCGAGGAGGTATCCTTCCGATGGATACGAAATAGATCGATTCGAAAGAGATGCCATTTCAATGGATACGAATCTGATGGATTCGAATTGAGCACCACCTCGACCCCTTGATGGATTCGAACAGTATATCCTTTCCACCTTGTATCGATCATATCTCCTTCATACGAACTCCGATTAATCTGAAATTTGAAACATAGCCTCTTCTAGTCCTTATCATCACCTCCAATCAATTTCGTCCCGATCGGAGCTTGACCAAATTTTGACGTCATCGATTGCAGCCTTGATTCCAATCGATCTCCAATCCCGATATCCATCATTCCTTGCCAATTTGTTGATATTGCAGCCTTGACCAAAAGGTGGGATAACATTTTCCCCCCAAAACATGCCTTGTGATAAGAAGGCGTGTTTTGAATAGTTCCAAATCCGATATCCGAAGTTCATAGCCAATTCCAATTCCATGCGAACTCGACAACCGAGTCCTAATCCATCCTTATCCAATAGCCAATAACCGAATCCAGGACCTCTCCGGGTCGATATCCAAATCCATAACCTCTCTGGCCACTTTCCAAGCGCAATCCACACCTGACGACCGTGGTCCAGTTCCTTGGACGTTGAGCTAACCTCTTCGGGTTCTTGCCAAGCGCAATCCACACTTGACGACCTTGGTCCAGTGTCCCTGGAGGTTGTACAGTGCCATGGCTTAAGTCCTAAGCCGAATCCTGGTCTCTCCGGACCCTTGTTGAGCATAGTCCATACTCAACGACCTGAAACCATAATCAATAATATGGGGCCTAAGTCCTAAGCCGAATCCTGGTCTCTCCGGACCCTTGCTGAGCATAGTCCATACTCAGCGACCTGAAAATAACAATTGATAATACAAGGCCTAAGTCCTAGGCCGAATCCTGGTCTCTTCGGACCCTTGTCGAGCATAGTCCATACTCGACGACCTGAATGAGTCAATTTACCACGTTCGGGCAATGCGACTCACCCCTTGCTAGGCATAATCCATACCCGACGACCTTTTATCGAAAACCAGATAAAAATCCAATCCAAATCCAAAATCCAAATCAAAACCAAAAAATCAGAAATCCAAACCAGCGTCCAAAACCGAAAACAATCATCCAAAGGAAAGTCCAAATCAGAAAGCATACAAAACTAGGAGTTCAATCCAAACTCCAAAACCAAACCAGAAAAATCAAGTGTCCAATCCAAAACAACAAGCAAATTTCACAAACCATAGCATCGCGGTTTATCATCATTCAGAGCATGCCTAGGGGCTATCTCCGTCCCCATACATGTGTAAATGACTTTGACGTTTGCCAGTAGCTTGTTACTTATTTCATATTATCCTGGTCAATGGATAATCAATCGACCATCATTCCTAGGCCTCACAGCATCACGGTGTGAGGTAGTCGGTGGTTGCTTCTGCTCTACCGCTGCATTCCGTGCCCCAACATCCTGCCTCAGTTGTCCATTCCTTACATGCTCCTCAATTATTTTCTTTAAGTGCCTGCAGCTGTTGGTATCATGTCCATCCAAATCATGGAAGAGACAATGCCTTCCTGATTCCCTCTCTCGTTCAAAAGGCTCTCTCCTAGCTGGCCTTCAGTAGGGAAGGCGATTTCGAGTGTCCAGGTATATCCGTTCCAGCGTCTCGTTCAATCCTGTGTATGTAGAAAACTTTGGATCCTTCCATCGCTTCCTAGCTTTTCCAGAATCATCGTCCAACTTCCTCTTTCCTTTGTCTTTATCCGAACCTTTGCTGGATGGTCCTTCACCCTCAGTTGCATTTACCTTCTTCAACTTTAAATCTATACACGCATCTTCTTGCCAAAGGAACCTCTCTACCTCGTGAAAGAATTCCTCGAGATCCTGTGGGGGATCTCGTATCAGAGATACCTTGAAATCCGAATCCTTCCTGACTCCTGATAATGCCTCCATTAAAACCATCGATGGATCAGGCCGTTCCACCGAAGCAACTGCCGCATTGAATCGAGTTAGAAAAGTTCTAAGCGATTCATCCATCCTTTGCTTTACCGATGTCAATGTCATCACATTCTTCGGCCTCTTGATATGAACCCGAAACTGTCCCAAAACCCTATCCACCAATTCCCTCCAAGTCCTGACAGATCCTTCTCCCAGCTGCCTAAACCACATTGCAGCTAAGTCCGTCAAGTACAAAGGGAAGCATCGGGACATCACTTCCTCCGATGCCCCCAGCACCTCCATGTGTCTGGTGTACCTCATCAAGTGATCAGTTGGGTCCGCCTTGCCATCATATACCTCCACGCTAGGTAACTTAAACTTAGGTGGATTCTGAGCCATCCTTATTTCCCGAGCAAACGGACTCCTGTTCACTCCTTCCAAGTCTCTATTGGTCAAGCCTCCACACATGGTTTTCCTGATGATCTCCACTAATCCAGTATTGTCTGTCAAGGATTTCCCCCCATGCCCCCGAGGGAACTCCGTCACATATTCCTCATGTGGCTCAGCAACGTTGGCCCTAGCCTGTTGAACTCCTTCTAAAGGTCCTCCTGTGTTGGATCCTGTGGGCCTGGCCCCAAGCCCTTGTTGATTGCCTTCTGGCTCTATATCCTATCCTTCATTGGGTTCTACAACCCTAGTCCCTTGTCCTGCATCCACAGCCGATGTAGCTGTTCCCAAGTTCTGCATCCCTGCAGCTCTCATTTGCTCAAAGAAAGTCTGCATCATTTTCTGTTGACTCTTCAACAACCTCTTTGCAGTGAATTTGTTATAGCTTCCATTTCGTCTCTGGTGATGTAGATGGAAGCTTGCCCTTCTCCAGCTCCGGAGGATGCTTCTTGGCTTCCTCCTTGTTGGCTTCTCTCAGCCCTTTGTCTTCTACTATTTTGTCTAGTCATTATCTTCAAGTCAAAACTCCTCAAACTCTTCAAATCTGAACTTCAAATCCGATGTAGCGGGTGCTAGTCCTTCTCAGTGAAAGCACACCTATCCACCAATTCCCTCCAAGTCCTGATAGATCCTTCTCCCAGCTGCCTAAACCACATTGCAGCTAAGTCCGTCAAGTACAAAGGGAAGCATCGGGCCATCACTTCCTCCGATGCCCCCAGCACCTCCATGTGTCTGGTGTACCTCATCAAATGATCAGTTGGGTCCGCCTTGCCATCATATACCTCCACGCTAGGTAACTTAAAATTAGGTGGATTCTGAGCCATCCTTATTTCCCGAGCAAACGGACTCCTGTTCACTCCTTCCAAGTCTCTATTGGTCAAGCCTCGATGCATGGTTTTCCTGATGATCTCCACTAATCCAGTATTGTCTGTCAGGGATTCCCCCCATGCCCCCGAGGGAACTCCGACACATATTCCTCTTGTGGCTCAGCAATGTTGGCCCTAGCCTGTTGAACTCCTTCTAAAGGTCCTCCTATGTTGGATCCTATGGGCCTGCCCCCAAGCCCTTGTTGATTGCCTTCTGGCTCTGTATCCTGTCCTCCATTGGGTTCTACAACCCTAGTCCCTTGTCCTGCATCCATAACCGCTGTAGCTGTTCCCAAGTTCTGCATCCCTACAGCTCTCATTTTCTTAAAGAAAGTCTGCATCATTTCCTGTTGACTCTTCGACAATCTCTCTTGCAGTGAATTTTTTATAGCTTCCATTTCGTCTCTGGTGATGTAGATGGAAGCTTACCCTTCTCCAGCTCCGGAGGATGCTCTTGGCTTCCTCCTTGTTGGCTTCTCTCAGCCCTTTGTATTCTACTATTTTGTCTAGTCATTATCTTCAAGTCAAAACTCCTCAAACTCTTCAAATCTGAACTTCAAATCTGATGTAGCGGGTGCTAGTCCTTCTCAGTGAAAGCACCAAAGTGTTTGCGCCAAAATTGGTCACAAACCCTAAATACCATGAAAGCCCCAGTGTATGAACACAAACCAATGATATTTAAGCACAAATATCAGATCTCAACAAATATCAAACAGCAATTCAGAAATAATGAACAAAGACACAAGATTTATAGTGGTTCGGCTATCTCCGGCCTACGTCCACTCCAAATTTTATCCTTGCTGGTTACAGATGATTACAACAGTAATAATGAAGAATTTCGAGTACAATAGTTGTATTGAAGTATAGAAATGAATCCGGCGAAGTCTGGACGTCCAATAGCCAAAAGATCCTTCTTCTGTAGGCTTCAGGGTGCTATTTATAGGCGTAGGAGGCTGAGATCGTGCTCAAACTTCGGGAGACTTCTTCTGGCACGTGAGTGGGCCCACGCGACCGACCCCACCAAGTTTCGACTCGATCTGTGATCGATACGAAATGATTTCATATCCATCAAAAAATGATCCAATCGAGTTGAAACTTGGCAGGAACATTCCTTACCTCGTATGCAAGATGCTGCGAAAATTTCATTGCATTAGGATCATCGGTTTGGGAGATCGATACGAAATGCGTTTTTGTGAGGGTCGCTGTGTTCGAATCCATTGTTTCGAATCCATCCTGTTCGAATCAACCAGAAGCGTGTGCATGTTCGTGACGTGGCGCGAGCTTCCTGGAGCGATCCTAAATCCATGCCGAGTTGAAGGCTTCTTCCTGAAAACCATGCACGTCCTTCGCCACTTTGAACGCCTCTTCCTGTGATTTACACTCACATCCATGATTTGCATTCGTTCATGCCGATAATAACTTTACATTGCATCTGTATCCAACTGCCTGCACCATACCGTTCTTTGTACAGATGTCCAAAGTGTGTTTCGTATCGATCTGTCTGATCGATACGAAATGATGTTATGCGTGGTACAATCAATCGATACGAAAAATGCACGAAGGGTCAATCATATGGATACGAAGCTTGACACTGATGGACATGAACGAAGCCTTACCTGATGGATACGAGGGAGGCCTTACCTGATCGATGCAAAACCATCGAGTCGAGTCCATGCCGGTCTATACGAATGTCATCGATGCGAACCCGAACCAACCGATACGAATAAGACGCTGTTCCATGGGTACGAACTGCCGAGCATTTGTGACCCTGATCGATACGAACCTGATGGAGTCGAACTAAACAAAACCTGATGGATACGAATAGGGCCGAGGAGGT
Organism: Allium cepa; assembly: GCA_030765085.1. Taxonomy (NCBI): domain Eukaryota; kingdom Viridiplantae; phylum Streptophyta; class Magnoliopsida; order Asparagales; family Amaryllidaceae; genus Allium; species Allium cepa. Next base: position 494,854,958 of record CM060944.1, on the reverse strand, counting down.
ATCCTTCCGATGGATATGAAATAGATCGATTCGAAAGAGATGCCATTCCGATGGATACGAATCTGATGGATTCGAAATGAGCACCACCTCGACCCCGTGATGTATTCGAACAGTATATCCTTTCCACCTTGTATCGATCATATCTCCTTCATACGAACTCCGATTAACCTAAAATTTGAAACATAGCCTCTCCTAGTCCTTATCATCATCTCCAATAAATTTCATCCCGATCGGAGCTTGACCAAATTTTGACGTCATCGATTGCAGCCTTGATTCCAATCGATCTCCAATCCCGATATCCATCATTCCATGCCAATTTGTTGATATTCCAGCTTGACCAAAAGATGGGATAACAATAATAATAAATTAAATTAATATTTGTATATATCTGAATAAGTTTTGGTTTGATAATCTTCTAGTATAATTATTTAAAATTTGCAAAATCATTATTTTCAAACAAATGTAATGTGTGTTTGTTTAAATACATATACGAGTCAATTTAATTTAAAATTGAGATTGAAATCCAAAGATAAATATCTTGAAGTAAATTGGATATAAAATAATGGATACCTTAAAGAAAGCATTTATTTGTTTAGAAATGTATTTATAAATTAAGATAAAAGCTTTTAAAAATCATTTAAAAATAATATAAGTGAAACGATACAAGTGTAGCCTTTAAAAACCATGCTAGGTGTATGTGTAAGATAATTAGCCTTTAATGTGACAAGTGTTAACTTTTGAAAACATTTATCTCTTATTTTCTTTTATTTTAATGAATTCTAATTTTCATTTTATATAAACATACTTCTTCATCTTCCCATTTCTTTTATCTTCTCAACTTCTAAATAAAAAAAAAATCAACATCAAAACGAAAACCGAATTTTGAAACCAGAGAAACCAAAACCTGAAAAGAAACAAAAAAAAGGAGAGAAGAGGGAATTAACAACAGAACCTGAAATCAAACATAGTTCAAGTACAACTTCAATCTGAGCAATTCAACAACAAACAGTGTTGATTAATAAGTATAGTAATTTCAGATCAAAGGTATTTAAAGCTGGATCAAGAAATAAGTTCACTGTTCCTTATGTGGTGAGTAAACTACCATTCAAATCTATCTGTATCTTGATCATTATGCATTAATCACTGAAGTTTGGATGTAAAAAGTTGCTTGCATGTATACGTATACCTGAAATTGATGCATGCATGTTTGAAAAGAAAAAAAACATTTACTCTATTTAAACCAAATACTGTGAGTAATCTATGCTTAAACAAATTTTAATATGGACTCATATGGTAAATATTGAAAGTAAAACTGGGATGCATATTTGAAATTATGTATGTAAGTTTGCATAGATATGGAATATGTATATATGAAAGCAGGAACATGTATACATGTATGAAGATATCTGTATCACCTTTGTTTTGAGTTACAGAGTTCAAAATTTAAAACAAAAATTCCAATTCTCCCTATCTAATCTCTGTTAGACTTAGGATTTCAAACAAATTATGTTTGTTTATACATTTACTAAGATTTAAAATTATTTTTAGGTGAAATAATTTAGTACAATTCTGGAAATATTGAAAAGACAGTGAAAAATTATAAATAGGTAAAACTCAAGTATAATAATTCTTGGATTCACCTATATAATCATAATCTCCATTAGAAACCATGATTTTTAGAAGTTAAATCAAAAAAATTAACTTAGAATCGAAAGAGAATTTATGTGATGAACAGATTTTGGATTTAAAGCTTTCTCTGGTGATCGACGGCACTGTTATGAATCAGGACTTGGTTATAGCGAGCTGGGGGATTGACAAGGTTGAGAAAAATAGTTGAAGCCATTCTAGTTCGTCGACGCGTTGGAATTTGGTCGATGTAGGATTTTCGAGTGGTTTTTTGTCAAGATCGGAAAGATGGTTACCGCTCCATCGTGGGAGCACCGGAGGAGGCCGGTCATGGGGGAAACGAACGCTTGGGTCAGGGCAAGGTTTCAGATGAAGTTTTGTGTCATCTGGAGGCGGGGGTCATCGACGGCAAGGAAGAGTTGATGATAGTGTTTAGTTCCAGTTTTGGGTTTTTGGCTCGAATTTGAGTTCAGCTCTATTTCGCTGATTTGAGTGATCCTGAGATTTGTCATGGTCATCGGCAGTTTGGAGAAGGCCGGAAGAAGGGTCGGCGTCGCATAGTTCGCCGTGCATCGTGCACACGTGTATGATGTATCAGGTGAGAGAAAAGTTTGGGAGGAGGTTGTTTTCTCGAGTTCAATCTCATGTTTTCTGCGTTATGTCTCGAAGTGGATGATACGATAAATACTCGTATTTGGCTCGGGTAGTTTAGTTGCCTGGTTTTAATGTGACGCCCCACCTCTATACCCACGCTAGCCAAGAACACTACGGTGTAGTGCTGTCAACTAGCACGGAGAATAAGGCTGTTGAGGAGCGGCCATCAATAGTTGGCCTTACACTAGTATTGGTTATCTCGATAGGAGTGATATATAAATATATATATATATATTCTTTCATTTTTCATCTCTGATTTATTTTCTCCCATCGAAATACCCCAATTCCAGTATAAAACGAACCACGATGGTTCATAATAGTTTAGAACAGTAAATATAAAATAATAACACAGATAAATATAAATGCGGAACACAGATAAAACAGAAATTCTCATATATACAATAACTGATGTCAGTTACAATACATTTGACACGGTACATATGATACAACAACAACTGTCGACTCAGGAAGTTACATATACAAGTACATTAACGTATATAATATACATGAATACATATCTTCCTATACAATCATACAGACTACTACAAATAATGACGACTACTCCAAAAGATATGAAAGAACTTCATAGCTCTAGCAGCAACCCAAAGCAGAATATCTACAACCTGAAATACTCGGTCTGACCCGAGTATTAGATTCAAAAGAAAATAATACTCGGGTCAGTCTAATTCAAACTCAGTTATTAGTGCACAGAAGCAATAATAATTAAATAACGAATAGACGACAGTAATTAAACCAAATCAGGATGCAATTCAGAATATAGAATTGAAATGAACAAAACAGTTCAAACCATTGAAATATCAATTAAAATATTAATTCAAGTAGGGCTGCAGTACACGCACGCGTGCACTGCCTCGCCACTACGGAATATGGAATACGCAAAAAGATCCATAAGTCAAAACAAAAAGATTATCATACACGCCATACCGTGTGGCTGCAGTTCACGCTTGCGTGCACTGCCTTGCCACTATAGTGATGATGTACCCAAAAGAATTCAAGTACTTAAAATTATCAATTCATAAAGTCGATACTGTGTGGCTGCAGTGCACGCACGCGTGCACTGCCTCGCCACATCAGCATATACAGAAATAGCAATAAGGCACCCGGCCAATTCACAAAAATTCACAGTCCAAACAAATACCATAAGCAAGTGGCAGCAAGTACCAGATATCATGCAGCAGTGTATCTATGTATATAACAAGTATACTGCACAAATGAACAAGGCTCAACAATGCCAAGATTAGCAGTCAAAATGCAATAGTGGACAGTACAAGCTCGAGTCAATATGATTGCAGTGCAGACTTGAAGTTACAAAACAAATGCACATGAAAACGAGACCAAGCAGTGTGCAGTTCATTGTCAAAGAAGTAGCAAATGTATGAAGGCAGCAAGGCCAAAATAACTTGATATAATATCATGCTTTGCCTAAAGATTATGACCCAGGTTTTAAAAGAAGTACGACTGAAATGCACATAATACGTGTGCCAGATACAAGTGCTCGTGCACATAAATACTCAAAGTCAATAATACAGGTTACTGCATATTAAATATGCAAACAAAATGAAGGCAAGAAAACAACACAGCAATGAACACATTGGACATTCACACACACATATATACATACATATATGTATGTATATACATGGTGATAATCCAGCAAACATTTTCGAAAGAAATAATTAGCAAACTACTGCAAATTTAAAAGAAAGAAAAACTTTATTCAAATGCCAAACTTCAAAAATAAAACATGCAGTATGCTGTGATACAAGCATGCAACCACAAGAAAACCAAATAAACAAGTGCAAATTCAAGCACTTGAACCACTGACCTGATCCAAACAACACACGTGCACAGATATGCAAATTCCACATAAAGAAGAAGCAAATTTGCAAATTTAAGTCATGCCGAGGGCTTCTGACCGAAGTCAGAGGAACAAGAACAACATCAACATATAAAGTAGTGTATCCCACAGATGCAAACCTCAAAAAGTATCAGGCTTGAAACAGTGATAAGTACACAAAGGCTCCAAGATTGTAAGCATTACAAACATTAAACTTCAGAAAGTATCAAGTTCGAACAACCCAAAACTGAGACAGTAAACAATACTAATACAAGTGTGCGTGTAAGTCTATATATAGAATACACACATATCTATACCCAATGCAACAACACCAGTATAAACAAGTGACCTAGGTAGTTCGAACAAAGCCAAAAGGGATTTCAATCTGCAAAGACTGTATGCCATGGCTAAAGCAATAATTCAAATCAAAATCAAAGTCAACATAGAGCCAAGCCAAAGCTGTGATAAAAATTCAATATACAGCAATCTCAATCCAAGGCCGAAGCCATCAGAATTCATAAAATCAACATCAGCTAAAAGGACAAAATGCATACACACTTGTGTACATATACATGAACATGAACGCAATGACCGACAGCCTCAATGTTAAATGATTCACACATATATAAGCAGTGCACATGTAACCATGTCTAAGCAGACTACAAGAATAACACATCAGGCATCACAACATACACATATACATGTGTAAACACACACATATATATATGCAGTGGAAACCAAATTTCAATACAACATGAAATGATCATGTGATAGCAAGTATGATTCAATGTAAAACAACACTGCATACATATATATGCTATGAATAAAAAAAAAGACTCTACATGATTCAAATGCACTTCAACGGACTAACAGTGAATGGAGATGAACCTCAACATGGCAGTTGACAGAGCAGTGCAGACAAATGAACAAAAACATGTAACATGAACAACTCCATATGAAATCTGACAATGCGAGCTTTCAGAGTACATAAGACTCAAGTCTGCATCATAAAACATGAATATATACATGTGTGAACACAATTCAGAGTTAAAGCCGATGCCCACTATAAAACTGCATCTCAAATCAACAAAACACAAATGCTCGACAAATTCAAGTAAACACAGCAAGGGGGCTTAACAATCGAAGTGACCGAATTCAACTAAAAATCGAATTTGTGATGGTCAAGATATATTAAACAGCCCAAAATCAAAGCCGAGTTCCAAGTATCACGAAATTACACGAATTTGACAAAATCAGAGAAAGCATCAACCACGAAACAAAAACGTACACCAAGTATCTTTGAAAAGGTCACAAATTAAAAGAGGAAAGTCACTGCCGTGCAATTCAAGTAGCAAAGAATCAAAGCCACGTTTGCACACAATAAGCGAGCATACGAACAATCAAACTAGGGTTTGAATTAGATGTAAGTGATGGAATCACTTACCTGATTTGCGAACCCGATCATTAGAGAACGAACGAGCCAAGCACGAGAATCAATCAACAGAGGAGCAACGCGAATCAATCACCAGAGAAGCCCTAATTCGAGAAAGAAGAACGAAGCCGCCATCGTCACAAACTATAAAGTGGATCGGGCTAGTGAAAGAAAAATGGGGGCGGCTTTAAAATAAAAATAAAAAGGGGGATCGTGTTTGAATGGATGATAATAAGCAAAGGGGACGGGTTACATTTGCAAAGCAAATTTTCTCACGGCTTCAAACATTTGAAAAATGTTACCGAGAATTTATTTTAAACCCCGAAATTTCTTTTAACAATTTATAAATCAATTTTAATTCATAATTTAAAAAACTTCAAATAGAAATATGTGTCAATATTAATCGTTTAAATTGTTGATTAAAATTGATGCAGAACACCGGGTTGTTACAGACTCCCCTCCTTAAAGAAATTGCGTCCTCGCAATCATAAGGAATAAATGGACAAAAGGTAACAACCATAATAGCATGAAAGAATAAACTTGGACGTGTTTGCTCGATGAATTCTCGGGATTCCAAAGTGAAATCCATAGGATTTGAGAACCACTGAGCTTTCACGAGAAAAACATCTTTATTTCGAGGGTGCTGAACCTCCAAAGCAATGATGTGACTAGAAGGTTGCTCAAAAATAAGGATCGGAAATCCATAAGGCATTTCCGGAATCAGAAGACGTAGAAAAATGTCATGAATAGCAGAAAATTGGGCCGGTACACCGGCGTAGTACAATTTAAACACCAAAGAAATCTTTTAATTTCCTAAAAGAAATTCACAAATTCTCTACAAAATTTAATTATCAAATAGATAGTTCAGAAATCTCAAATCACAAATATTCGATTATCCAAAACGATAATCAAATCATAAGTATTCGATTATCAAAATCGAAAATCAATCTCAAATCACAGATATTTAATTATCACAATTGATAATCAAATCTCAAATTTCAAATGTTTAATTATCACAAACGATAATTAAATCTCAAATATCTAATTATCACATGCGATAATTAGAAACAATAAATATCTGATTATCAAAAACGATAAATTAGAAATCATAAACATCCAATTATCAAAACGATAATCAGAAATTACCACAATGGTAATCAAATTTCAAATCACAAATTTTTCCAATTAACGAGTCCGAAATTAACCGAAATAGCAAACGCACATGACCCATAACCACGAGTTTTACTAAATCGTTTAAATTCACTTCATCGTTTCCTTGAAAGTGCAAAATTGTGTATTTTAAATAAATAACATTTTACGTTCTCAAACGGACAAGTCCGGAATTAAGCGAATCAGTAAAAGAAAGGGGTCATAGTCCTCGGTTTTTCTGAAACGTTTAAATCGCTTCCTCATTCTTTTGAAAGCGTAAACTGTAAAAAAATTTGAAAACCATTTTATTTATAAAATTACAATTTACATTCTCAAACGAACAAGTCCGGAATTAAGCGAATCAGCAAAAGAAAGGGTCATAGTCCTTGATTTTACTGAAACGTTTAAATCGCTTCCTCATTCTTTTGAAAGCGTAAACTGTAAAAAATTTTGAAAACCATTTTATTTATAAAATTACAATTTACATTCTCAAACGAACAAGTCCGGAATTAAGCGAATCAGCAAAAGAAAGGGGTCATAGTCCTCGATTTTACTGAAACGTTTAATTCGCTTCCTCATTCTTTTGAAAGCGCAAATCGTAAAAATTTTGAAAACAATTTTTAAAACACGTGATTAAAACAGCGACATCAGTAGCAACTTCGATAAGTGGATTTTCATTCATCAAAAATGTCACAAGAATCTTCTCAAAGATAGGAAGGGGTATCATACCCTAAACTCGTATTCATAACAAGTCAATATCACACGAATTCACCAATGCACAAAAATTGATAAAACTTATCAATAGAGATCACGAAAATTGGTGAAGCACAAATTCTAGGAATCTACACAAGAAATCCAGAAATCACAAGATGAGAGTATGAAAACTCGAACCGGAGTATGAAAACTCGAACGCGAGCATGAAAACTCGAACCGGAGTATGAAAACTCGAACCGGAGTATGAAAACTCGAACCGGAGTATGAAAACTCGAACCGGAGTATGAAAACTCGAACCGGAGTATGAAAACTCGAACGGAGTATGAAAACTCGAACGGTGTATGAAAACTCGAACCGGAGTATGAAAACTCACCTACACGTGAGCATGAAAAATTACCAACACATGCAACACAAAGCGAGAACGGGAGCATGGAATCTCACCTGCACGTGAGCATGAAAATCACCAACACGTGCAACGCAAAGCGAGAACGGGAGCACGGAATCTCACCTACACGTGAGCATGAAAATCACCAACACGTGCAACGCAAAACATAAAATATCCATAATAACATACTACTATAAGTATGTAAATAATGATCAACAGGAGATTAACCGATGAGAGGTATAGCATAAATATGGAATATCCATACTGACATACGACTATAAGTATGCAAATAATGATCAACAGGAGATCAACCGATAAGAGATAATCAATATCACAAGATCTTCTCAAAGATCCAAAGAGGTATCATACCTCAAATTTGTACTCATGACAAATCAATAACATATGAATTCACCAGTACACAAAAATAGGTGAAGCATAAAATTTCTAGAAATCAACATAAGGAATCTAGAAATCACAGAAAAAGGGAAAGAGGCCTATCACATGACGGTCCGAAGACCAAGGGGAGCTACCCCACATGTGTGAATGGAATCACACAGATTGAGGTCAAGACTAACCAAAAAGCAGAAAGGTATGTGTGAATGGAATCACACAAGTGGTGTCTAGTCTGACCATCAGAACGATCATCATGATCAACGAGGAGTGTCAATTACACTAAGCATATGTGAATGGAATCACACAGATTGAGGTCAAGACTAACCAAAAAGCAGAAAGGTATGTGTGAATGGAATCACACAAGTGGTGTCTAGTCTAACCTCGCAATGAAAGAGACATCGCGCAATTGCTAGTCTAATTCATAAAGCGATCATCAAGATCAACGAGAAGTGTCAATTACACTAAGCTAGTAAATATAAAAGTTTAGCTTCATGTCCCATAACCACTTGCTTAACTTAAATATTTACGAACAAACTGTAAACCTTCACTAATAAAATTTGTCACAAGAGATTCAATCGAATAAGTCCAAGAATTAACCGGCGAAGTAAACGCAAGCGTTATATACCACTCGTTTTACTAAGTCGTTTAATTAGATTTCTCATACGAGTGAGGTAAAGGTTAGTATATACTAATAGATTGGAAAACGGTTTAGGAAAAGAGTTTTGTAGTAAAATAGTTTTGAAATCGTTTGAAGAAAAGGGTTTTGATATTTACTACTAGTATAGAAAACCTTTATATTTTTAAAGTGACAAATCACAAAAATGATTGTAGGAACAATCAAGCACAAGAATTCACATACAAAGATGTGAATAGAATCCAAAGAAATCGATACTGAATCCATCAAAGTAGAAATACCTAAAAATTCCAGAAATAGAAGTTATCAAAGTCGACAAAGAAGATAACTAATCGGAAAAGAAGAATCGAATAACAATTAGAAAAACAAAGTAGAACGAGCATAAATGAATAAATGACTTCAACAAAAATGAAAATCAAGTCAATGCCGAAGTCAACAAGTAATGGCCATAATAGAGTACAAAATGATTCAACATCATCAACAAAGAATTCAACGGCAAACAAAGTCAGTGTCTTGGAAATCAAGAAATTAGAAATTTCTCAAAAACAAAGTGACCGAAGTCGAATGGAAATCAAGCCGAGGAAAACATAAAATATCAAGTTCAGAATCGCCGAGGTTCGAACAAAATCAATCATCGGCTAAATCAAATCAAAGCCGATAACACAAAAATTCAAAAATCAAATGCATATGAATAAGCGTTAGGAATTCATACCTAACAATCAAAAACAATCATATGCAAATATGAGAGATAAAACGTCGACAAATAGTTGTAACACATGTACTATCTAAGTTACGTTTTATATTTGTTCTAAACCCCAGGCTCTGATACCAAGCTGTGACGCCCCACCTCTATACCCACGCTAGCCAAGAACACTACGGTGTAGTGCTGTCAACTAGCACGGAGAATAAGGCTGTTGAGGAGCGGCCATCAATAGTTGGCCTTACACTAGTATTGGTTATCTCGATAGGAGTGATATATAAATATATATATATATTCTTTCATTTTTCATCTCTGATTTATTTTCTCCCATCGAAATACCCCAATTCCAGTATAAAACGAACCACGATGGTTCATAATAGTTTAGAACAGTAAATATAAAATAATAACACAGATAAATATAAATGCGGAACACAGATAAAACATAAATTCTCATATATACAATAACTGATGTCAGTTACAATACATTTGACACGGTACATATGATACAACAACAACTGTCGACTCAGGAAGTTACATATACAAGTACATTAACGTATATAATATACATGAATACATATCTTCCTATACAATCATACAGACTACTACAAATAACGACGACTACTCCAAAAGATATGAAAGAACTTCATAGCTCTAGCAGCAACCCAAAGCAGAATATCTACAACCTGAAATACTCGGTCTGACCCGAGTATTAGATTCAAAAGAAAATAATACTCGGGTCAGTCTAATTCAAACTCAGTTATTAGTGCACAGAAGCAATAATAATTAAATAACGAATAGACGACAGTAATTAAACCAAATCAGGATGCAATTCAGAATATAGAATTGAAATGAACAAAACAGTTCAAACCATTGAAATATCAATTAAAATATTAATTCAAGTAGGGCTGCAGTACACGCACGCGTGCACTGCCTCGCCACTACGGAATATGGAATACGCAAAAAGATCCATAAGTCAAAACAAAAAGATTATCATACACGCCATACCGTGTGGCTGCAGTTCACGCTTGCGTGCACTGCCTTGCCACTATAGTGATGATGTACCCAAAAGAATTCAAGTACTTAAAATTATCAATTCATAAAGTCGATACTGTGTGGCTGCAGTGCACGCACGCGTGCACTGCCTCGCCACATCAGCATATACAGAAATAGCAATAAGGCACCCGGCCAATTCACAAAAATTCACAGTCCAAATAAATACCATAAGCAAGTGGCAGCAAGTACCAGATATCATGCAGCAGTGTATCTATGTATATAACAAGTATACTTCACAAATGAACAAGGCTCAACAATGCCAAGATTAGCAGTCAAAATGCAATAGTGGACAGTACAAGCTCGAGTCAATATGATTGCAGTGCAGACTTGAAGTTACAAAACAAATGCACACGAAAACGAGACCAGGCAGTGTGCAGTTCATTGTCAAAGAAGTAGCAAATGTATGAAGGCAGCAAGGCCAAAATAACTTGATATAATATCATGCTTTGCCTAAAGATTATGACCCAGGTTTTAAAAGAAGTACGACTGAAATGCACATAATACGTGTGCCAGATACAAGTGCTCGTGCACATAAATACTCAAAGTCAATAATACAGGTTACTGCATATTAAATATGCAAACAAAATGAAGGCAAGAAAACAACACAGCAATGAACACATTGGACATTCACACACACATATATACATACATATATGTATGTATATACATGGTGATAATCCAGCAAACATTTCCGAAAGAAATAATTAGCAAACTACAGCAAATTTAAAAGAAAGAAAAACTTTATTCAAATGCCAAACTTCAAAAATAAAACATGCAGTATGCTGTGATACAAGCATGCAACCACAAGAAAACCAAATAAACAAGTGCAAATTCAAGCACTTGAACCACTGACCTGATCCAAACAACACACGTGCACAGATATGCAAATTCCACATAAAGAAGAAGCAAATTTGCAAATTTAAGTCATGCCGAGGGCTTCTGACCGAAGTCAGAGGAACAAGAACGACATCAACATATAAAGTAGTGTATCCCACAGATGCAAACCTCAAAAAGTATCAGGCTTGAAACAGTGATAAGTACACAAAGGCTCCAAAATTGTAAGCATTACAAACATTAAACTTCAGAAAGTATCAAGTTCGAACAACCCAAAACTGAGACAGTAAACAATACTAATACAAGTGTGCGTGTAAGTCTATATATAGAATACACACATATCTATACCCAATGCAACAACACCAGTATAAACAAGTGACCTAGGTAGTTCGAACAAAGCCAAAAGGGATTTCAATCTGCAAAGACTGTATGCCATGGCTAAAGCAATAATTCAAATCAAAATCAAAGTCAACATAGAGCCAAGCCAAAGCTGTGATAAAAATTCAATATACAGCAATCTCAATCCAAGGCCGAAGCCATCAGAATTCATAAAATCAACATCAGCTAAAAGGACAAAATGCATACACACTTGTGTACATATACATGAACATGAATGCAATGACCGACAGCCTCAATGTTAAATGATTCACACATATATAAGCAGTGCACATGTAACCATGTCTAAGCAGACTACAAGAATAACACATCAGGCATCACAACATACACATATACATGTGTAAACACGCACATATATATATGCAGTGGAAACCAAATTTCAATACAACATGAAATGATCATGTGATAGCAAGTATGATTCAATGTAAAACAACACTGCATACATATATATGCTATGCATAAAAAAAAAGACTCTACATGATTCAAATGCACTTCAACGGACTAACAGTGAATGGAGATGAACCTCAACATGGCAGTTGACAGAGCAGTGCAGACAAATGAACAAAAACATGTAACATGAACAACTCCATATGAAATCTGACAATGCCAGCTTTCAGAGTACATAAGACTCAAGTCTGCATCATAAAACATGAATATATACATGTGTGAACACAATTCAGAGTTAAAGCCGATGCCCACTATAAAACTGCATCTCAAATCAACAAAACACAAATGCTCGACAAATTCAAGTAAACACAGCAAGGGGGCTTAACAATCGAAGTGACCGAATTCAACTAAAAATCGAATTTGTGATGGTCAAGAGATATTAAACAGCCCAAAATCAAAGCCGAGTTCCAAGTATCACGAAATTACACGAATTTGACAAAATCAGAGAAAGCATCAACCACGAAACAAAAACGTACACCAAGTATCTTTGAAAAGGTCACAAATTAAAAGAGGAAAGTCACTGCCGTGCAATTCAAGTAGCAAAGAATCAAAGCCACGTTAGCACACAATAAGCGAGCATACGAACAATCAAACTAGGGTTTGAATTAGATGTAAGTGATGGAATCACTTACCTGATTTGCGAACCCGATCATCAGAGAACGAACGAGCCAAGCATGAGAATCAATCAACAGAGGAGCAACGCGAATCAATCACCAGAGAAGCCCTAATTCGAGAAAGAAGAACGAAGCCGCCATCGTCACAAACTATAAAGTGGATCGGGCTAGTGAAAGAAAAATGGGGGCGGCTTTAAAAATAAAATAAAAAGGGGGATCGAGTTTGAATGGATGATAATAAGCAAAGGGGACGGGTTACATTTGCAAAGCAAATTTTCTCACGGCTTCAAACATTTGAAAAATGTTACCGAGAATTTATTTTAAAGCCCGAAATTTCTTTTAACAATTTATAAATCAATTTTAATTCATAATTTAAAAAAACTTCAAATAGAAATATGTGTCAATATTAATCGTTTAAATTGTTGATTAAAATTGATGCAGAACACCGGGTTGTTACATTTAATGACTTAAGAGGTGTACCAATTTTTTTTATAAATCAAAGAAAATAAGTTTTTAAAGGGATATTTTGTGACGCCCCACCTCTATGCTCACAATAACAAGGGTTACTATAAGGAATAACTTCTGCTATTGTGAAGAATAAGGCTTGTTAGAAGTGACCATCCATAAGTTATGCCTTAGACGAGTATTGATTACATCGATAGGAGTTGTGAAAATTACTCCCAAAGATATAAATTCAATCCAAATCTAAAACGAAACTACAATGGCTAAAGAAAAATCCAGAACAACTCATAATAACAACAACACTGATAGTAAATCACATCAGAACAGAAATATCAGATATATATCGGAAGACAAGTCTCCAATACATGCTACAACAATCGATAGTTTACATGAACCAAATGTACATATACATATACATCAACATACATAAGACGTGAGTCAATAAACTAAAAGAACTCCTCGAAAGCTAGACAAACGATGATGTGAAACCCCAAAAGCTGAAGCTGCGACAGAATCAGAGATAGCGACTACCCTGAAATAACTCGGTCTGACCGGAGTATTATTTAAAAGAAAATAATAAACGGATCAGTCTAATTTATTCTCAGAAATAAGTGTATGATAAACAACACTTTAACAAATAATTATAGTCTCGAACGAGACTATACAACATAAATAATCAATATAGTTAGAAATCTCAATTTAATCTCCATCAAAATCAATAATCTCGAATGAGACTATTCAACATAAATAATCACCATAGTTTAAATAAAGAAATCTCAATTTAAACTCCATCAAATCAGCTTTTAAATTCCCAATTGAATTCAAAATAGCAATATGTAAATTTTTAATCTCGAATGAGACTGTACACAAAATTATAGTCTCGGGTGAGACTATACAACATAGTAATCAGCATAGTTTAAAGAAAGAAATCCATTAAACATCATCAAAATCAACTTCCAAATTCACAATTGAATTCAAAGCAGTAGTACGCAAAAATCTAGAAATCAATTAAGGTAACTAGACAAATCAGCAGTCACAGAATCTAGAAATCAAAATAAGATAATTAGAAAATCAACATAAAAGATGGATCGATCCCAGCAGATGGCGAGTTTTAGCTACGCCGCATGTGCATCTCAGATGGCCGAAGCCTACCAAGTACTATAAATTTTGGCACCCATCAGATGACCCGAAGGTCCGTAGAGTGACCCGAAGGTCTAGTACTGGTAATTGACCCGAAGATCCATCAGATGACCCGAAGGTCCAACAAATGACCCGAAGGTCCAGCAGAGTGGCTTGAAAGCCAAACAAAATCATCAAACAGTAGATGCTTCAATTAACGAGTCCGGAATTAACCGAAATAGTAAAAGTGTGGTTCCATACTCCGCACTTTTGCTAAATCGTTTAAATCTCTTCATCGTTTCCTTGAAAGTGCAAAATTGCGTATTTTATATAAATAACATTTTACATTCTCAAACGGACAAGTCCAAAATTAACCGAATCAGTAAAAGCAAATGTTCATAGTCCTCAATTTTGCTGAGTCGTTTAAATCGCTTCCTTATTCTTTTGAAAGCGCAAACTGTAAAAATTTTGGTAACAATTTTATTTTAAAATGATTTTTAAAACACGTGATTAAAAGAGCAACATCTGTAGCAATTTCGACAAGGAAATTGCACTTCACAAAACACCGTAAAAACGGATACCAAATCAGTGTCGCGGGTTAACGGCTTGAAAAGTCACTTTAAATTAACGGTTACTGACGTTAAAATAACAGTAAATTTTCATTCATCGAAAATATCATCAAAACACCGCGCTTCAAATTATAGGACCGGTGTAAAAATTCCGTTATGAAAATAACGACAACAAAATTCGTTTCAAAACGAAATCCCGACAAAAGTAAATTAATGAAGTAACGTGCAACTCGCAATGGCACGCACACTACAATTTGCACACACGGAACCAATATGGCCTAGCCATAAAATTTACACAAACGAAATAACTAAAATATGAAAAAGGTAGTAATCTGGACTTGCGTTTGTGTCAAATATAATGGCACGAAAATTGAATTCAGGTAATATTGTGGCCATGCCCACTTGTATACAAGGATATACGCATATAGATTTAAAACATAAAGTGACGTAGACTTCTACATACCTGAACGAAATTAAAATGTGAGATAGAGTAACCTGTACTCATTTCTTTTAGAAATGTTTCAAATAGGCATGTTTTCCAACAAGATATTATGCACAAGACGTAAGCATGCTAAATGAGAAAGCATGGTTCAGGTCACGTCTATACGTACACTTGAAATATAATTATTAGATGTTACTTCAATTCAACATTTTCACATAGCTGATATTACCAGCTTATTACCACTATTCAAATTTCTCAACCTCTGATTGAACACATAGGGAGATAAGCATACTATAGTGCATCAACAACTAAAGTAATGTAATATAAGTGTAATGCAAAGACAAAGCAGTAAGCACTTGTGTATTATATGCTTTCATGAATGTTACGTACACCTTACACATTTTTTTAGAATAATGAAAAGGTGAAAAAGGCAAAGAAACATTTTGACTTCTATGTAACTTAAGAGTTTGTATTACCATCACTGCAATTAAGTCATTTTCCTTAGAAATTAACAGGTAATCCATTGCTAAAATATTCAATAAAAGCAACAATTATATGACAAATTATGTATTGCAATGCTTGCAAATAAAGTTCAGCCTAACTGCTGACATATTATCTCACTGGTGTAGTATATAACTTTAAATAGAGTAGTCGTTATGACTGCTTACATTTTACATGTTTTAACACGTGCATACGTGTAATGATGCCTGCACAAATTCCTTGTAGAAGATGAGTTATGTACACAAGTGACTAGCACTCCAGATGCATGAACTAAAACGTTTGACAGGGATGATGTGTTAACCATTATGCGAGATTTTGATTTACACGCATGCAATATGTGAAGTTATCACATAGTCACCTGGCATCTACCAGAAAATACTCTCGAACAAGATAGTCTGCCAGCTTACAATGCACGCAAATAACGAATGAGAATAAATTAGAGAAGTGAGTTTAAACTCACCATAAATTCTCTTAGAAACAGCTAGTAACCCAGATCAAAGGAGTTGAACCGCCATTAAAATTCTTGCCGAGTAACTTGAAAAAAAAGAATGAATCTAGATGAACGTTGCAGTGCTACCGGAAAGTGAGATGTAGCTACTATTCTCTTATTATCATTATTTTTCCACAAGTCAAAGAAATGATGCTGGGAGTGGTTTGGGGTACAATTGCATTGAAGAGGAGATGTGTATAAAGGAAAAGAAGTACGCACGCATTAATGATGACAGCAATTTCAATGTTTGCTTTCAAATGGCTCATTCTTGTTTATGAAATGGACTTGTTCCATTTACACGTGAAGAAGGAATTGAACTACACTTTCAACGTTCACTACTAGAAGCATTTACTGACTTTGCAAAATTTTTGCATCGCAAATTTATTAAATATTTTAAATATCAATTTAAAATTTTCATTTAAAATATTTGCTCCAACAGTAATTCAAAAATCACGGTCGTTATCGATTTTTAAAATATTTATTACGACGGTAATAAAATCACGGTCCTTATAGATTTATAAAATATTTATTACGACGGTAATAAAATCACGGTCGTTATAGATTTTTAAAATATTTATTACGACGATAATAAAATCACGGTCGTTACATTTTTTTAAAATGGATATTTAACTAATTTCTTAAATATATTTAGGATAAATAAATGGAAATTTAGTTTCGAAGATTGAGTACTTTTTTTATGATGTTAAATGTAAATTTTAATGTTTAAAATTGTTTTGTGTAAAGTGAAATCATATAATATTTATTTCAAAATGGTTTCTTATGAACTTAATGAGGGAAATAGTTGTTTAATGTGAACAAAGGATTTATCTTTAACTAGTAAAGGATTGTGCTAAATTTAGAAGGATTAATTAGTAAAACAACTTAAAAGTTAATTACTTACTGTAATTAAGAATAATTACCTAATGAAATTGATTTATGATCATGAAAGTGGTTAAGAAATAATTTAATAAGGAAGGAAATAAAACGGAGATTTCTAAATGTGTTTTATTTAATGATAATTTCTTAGTGAAAGTAATTACAAAATTAATTACTTATTATAACTAGTTAAAGGATTGATTAATTATGGAAATAAATTAAGGGTTAGTTAAGGAGTGTGATTAATTAAGGAATAATTAATCAATGTGTAAATAGTTAATTTGAGTGATTAATTACAGATTAATGTAATTAATATTGATGGGTAAAGGTTAATTAATTTGTGTAATTAATTAAAGGCTAATTACTTAATGTAATTAAAAGATAATTAATCAAGGGTGATTAATTAAGATGGATAATTAAAGGGTAATAAATTAATTAGTTTGAGATTAATTAATATTAAGCAAAGGTAATCTAAGTGACTAAAGAATAGTAATTAATTTAATTAGAGATAATTTAAATTAATTTTGGAAACGATCAATCTTGCTTATGAATGATGAGATGATGTTAAATGTCTTGAATTGATTGATATCTCTGATATGAAATGCTTTGTGATATGATATGTTCTGAGTGGATAATGATAATGTGGTTATCTATCAGTAATAAATTGCTGTGTAAAAAGGTGACATCTTTTATTTTAAAGTTGAATATATTTCACTTGAATAACCTTGGTTAACATGACCTTTGAATTCAAAGAGACAGGAGTCAGGTATTAGTTAATACCCGAAACCACTTCGATTCTTTATAGATTGATATGTGAAATCAATAGGCTGGAATGGAATGATTTAAATGAATTGGACCATTTAATCTATGTTTTGGTACTTAGAAAATGATGTGTGAAATAAGTGATGTCTTTAACAAATTGCGAAGTTGTAAATTGATACGAGTTACCCCGGGTTTTATGTAAGTTTTATGCTGTTGTATTCCATGTCAGATGGGTTTGCTCACGCTGGTTTCCAGCCTGACCCAGATGTTACTTTGATGTAATGCTTGGGTCAGACCGAGTATTACAGATTTTCAGGTAAGCACGTTTTGGAGCTCAGGAGGCGCACTGGATTGCAGAAACGTATGGAGCGTATCCCGCTGTATATATTATAGTTTATCTTGGACATGTTGTTTTAAATTGTCCAGTGATTTTAATGGTTGTAACTCTGATGTATAAAATATAAGTGTACCGATACAGTTCTTCTTTGTAAAACTGTTATTTATGTGATATTATATTTTGATTCCGCTGCGAATGTGAGGTTTTTGTGACTTGTTTATGTTTCTTCTTCTTTCTCTTTTCTTCTTTTCCTAACTATTTGGAATTTTCTGGATCGAAAATTCCGGGTCGTTACATTTGGTATCAGAGCAGAAGGTTAAGCGAGAACCTTGGCTCTGGTGGGATTACTCGTTAAGGATAGGGTCAATGGTACCCTAGAATGAGTTGTGTGAATATATATATATATACACACACACACACACACACACACATATATATATATATATATATATATATATATATATATGAGAGCGTACTTGTTATTTTCTTATATAAAGATTTTAAATGATTTTATAAGAATATATTTTGATACATAAAGCAATATTTCTTTTCAATAAATATTAAGGTAATTGGTTGTTAAATTATTGGAATTAAATTAAGTGGAAATAGAAATACAACCAAACTGAAATTAAATAAAGATAAGTTTGAAATGGATTCAAACTGAAATTAAATCTTGAAGCTGAGGAAGAGTTTCAAAATAAGATGAATTAGAATTGGTTTCAAACCAGAAAATAAAATGGTTATTGTGGGATGATTGTTTTCCAATAAACAATATAATGTTTTAATGAAGTAACCATTTAAAAAGAGAATAACTTGTAAATTTGAAAGGATGTGAATTAAAGTTGGTTTCCAACCATGTAGTTCTGAATTCTAAATCTAAACATTTGAAATTGTTTTCAAAATGTTAAAGGAAATAATATTGTTCAAACTATTTTGAATGTAATCTTATTTTAGAATAAGTAGTTGTTTGTAAATTTTAAAAGAATTTGTTTTGAACTAAAACCAAAGGAGGTTTAAATTTTTAAAATTCGGCTTGGTGGGCCAAGAAGAAAATATGTAAATATGTGAGGAATATACATAATATCAAAGATGGTTTGAAATAAACTCTAAATGTTGAGTTTTAAATTTGGAATGAGATGTGAAAACCCAAAGTGATAAGTTTTTGAACTTATAGATGGGAAAGTATTTTGAAATTGAATGAGAATTCAAATTGTGTAAATTTGACCGGATTAAGTAAATTGAATTTAACTTGGAAGAAGTTAAATAAGTTTGAATGAACAATTTGATTGGAAATTCCAAGATGAAATTAGGATTTAACTTGGGAAGTTAAATGGTTAATTTGAATTAGGATTTTGTGTGATCTCAAAATAGGTTTGAGATCTGGAATTTGAAAATGGATGGATGTTTTAAAATAATTTGAATGATACCATCCCGTTGTTATTAAAAATCTTTAAGCTGAAAATTGGATTTGTTTAAATAAATGAGAAATGAAGTGTGGTAATATATCCATTATTGAGATAAAAGGAAAATTACACTTTAATTTGAAATTAAGGATAAGGAATTACTTTGAACTGAAAATTTGAATAATTACACTTATGAATTAAAATTGTTTAAGGAACAAGTTTTAAACTGGAAGATAAAATTAGTAATAAATTAAATTTTTAAGATAAAATAGTTTTGAACTCTTATTTAAACTTTGGAAAAAGTTAAGTAAAGATAATTTAAAATGGAATTTTGGGAATTTGACTCAAAATTAAATTGTTTAAAGATTTGGGTTATTGATGTAAAAATAAAGGTTAATTTGATTTAAGGGGTTGGACCAACATTTGGGAATTTAACTCGAATTTATATAATTCGAGATGGGTTAAAATTGAGATTTAAATTACATTAGTTCAAACTGAATTTAGTTTGAAATTGAAGATGGATGGAAAATTTGAATTGAATTAATTTGAAATAAAATCAAAGATTTAACGAGTTCAAATTCAAATTGGAATTGGGACTAATTCCTAGACATTGAAATGATTTGAAATTGAAGTAGATTCAATTTGAAATTCGTTTAAATTAATTTAAATAATTTGAATTTGTGATTAAAGTTGAATAGTTTTAAATTCAAATGGAATTTGATTTGAATTTGGAAAGAATCAAGGATAATTCAACTTGAATTGGGATTAAATTCAAACTGGGGTTGAAAAGTATTTAAAATTTAAAATTTAAAATTGGTTCGGTTTGAAATTTATTTGAATTAATTGGAATTATGATTGAAGATGGATAAGTTTAAAAATTCAAATGGAAATTTGAATTGGATAATCTGAACAGGAATTGATGTTGAATGAGTTCAAATTCAAATCGGAAGTTGATTTGAATTTGGGATGAGAATGGAAGTTAACTTAATTTAAATTGAAATTGAAAGTTAAAATTTATTGGAATTGGGATCAATTCAAAGTGGAATTGAATCAATTTAAATGGAAGTGAAAATTTAAATTGAATTGATAGGAAATGAAGGTTGGGAATTGAATAGTTTGACTCTGGACTATTTTCAAAATAAATTGTTTTAGTATAAATCTATTTTTCCAAATTATTTACTATACAACTTTTCTTTTTAAACCTAAAAATATCTTATACTTGTTTTATAATTATTTTTACAACTATTTAACAATTTTTCAACTATTTTATAAACTAATTACTATTTTCAACTACTAATTACTATTTTATGGTTGTCTTGCAATTATTTAAAATTTCTATAACTATTTGACTATTTTCCAACTATTTTACAATTACTTAACTATTTTGCAGCTAATTTACAAACTGATAATTATTTTTCAATTACTTATCTATTTTTAACTTTTCAAGCTATTTTCTAAATTTAAACTGGACAGAGTTTAAATTGTTTATGGTTGAATACCCAATTGAGATAAGAATAGAGGTGATAATCCATTTGGGATTGAAGAAATTGTGGATAAGAGAATGAAAATTAAAGTGAATGTGAATAGAAAAGAAATTGATTTGGCTAATAACTAATAAATATAAATACGTAGGTTGTACATATTTTATTCTATTCGCATGGTGATTTGATCCAGATTCGAGCACAAAATTTCGAGATAGTACGTCGATCCGAGTTGGGATTTTTCGCTCGATTTTCGACGGCGAACCTGGATACGGATTGTTGATTGGTTCTGGATAATCTCTATCATAGTTATGACTATGCAAGGAGAATGACGGTTTCTGATCAAGAAACCAGATCTGAGTCCGCACTAGAAAGTCGGGTGGACGATACTAGTTCGGAAGGGAAATTGTGTGATCGAGTGAGCGATCAGATTGGTATAGCGTACGGATGATATGTGTGCATCGTACAGGTTTGAATGAAATTGTTACTGGGAATTTGTGAATAATTATTGTAAAGTGGTTTTTTTGAAATGAAAGGCATATTTTGTGAAATATATGTTGAAGTAATATGGAAATTGGATATTTCTATGATAGAAAGTTACTTTATAGAAGTAAGTGATATGATAAGTGGTTTTGTGTAGAGTAATGAAATTTGGATATTTGATTTAGAATAAACAAAGTTATATATCTTTATTGTATAAGATAAATCTCCCCTTGTTAAATCTTTTGCCAAAAGGAAAAGATTTTGAAAGAATTTGAAGTATAAAAGAAGTTTTATACAAGTTTAAAATGATCCAAAGATTTTTATCAAGGATTATATATATATATATATATATATATATATATATATAAAGGATCTTATGAGGATTTTGGAAAAAGGTTTTGGGAACCTTTGGATTTGGAAAGGCTTTTGATTTTTGGGTAAAATAAATTTTGGAATTTGGAAAGCCTAGTTTGAGGATTATCGATTTTGGAATAATTGATTTTGAGAAAGGTGATTTATATGAGATTCATATTAGGTGTATGATTTGGAAGATACTATATGTGTATAGTATAAAGTGTTTTGAAAATGGCTCTGGAGAAAAAGGCGCTCCCTTGGGATGAACTTCTTAGGAGTACCATAGGTTGGTACTGCCTTGAGCCTCTAAGTGGGAGGTTCTAAAGTTGATCCTGTTAGGAGTCCGGACAAAACTAATTCCTGGGGATTATTGGGTAGCAAAAGTCGAGGGCGCTAATGCCTAAAGAGGCATTTGGGTTATGCTGTGACGACAGTGTAACTCATTGTCGTTGCGATTTACTGTGTGGACCATAGCAGAAATCGTGTGGAGGTGAGTGTCAACAGTCTACGGTTGATTTTGCCGGGAAGGCAACGTAACATCGGTAGGTTGCGATCTATGGTCAAGTGGAGTGGAGAAGTTTCATTCTTTTGGCAGCGAAATTCGAGGGCGCTAAGGCCTACAGTTATATGGGTTTTTGCTGTGATAGCAACGTAACCCCAGTTGTAGCTGCGATTTGTAGCGGGTTTCATGGTGTAATCGAGGGGCACGGAGGCCTACAATTATCTATGAATTTTGTCGGGATGGCAACGTAACCATCGGGTTAACTGCGACCATGGATGGAGGTGATGATTTCCAGAGCATTCTCACAAAAGATGTTTCCTCTATTTTCAAAAATATTTTCTATATCTTCAATAAAATTATTTTTCAAATATTTTCACTGGGTGTGGAAAACGGGTTTACCAAGTACTTATAGATTTTCAGTCCTACGCCTGATCAACGTATGGCCGAATTTCTATGAGAACAAGGATGGACTTGTTGAAACATCGAGTTATAAAAGTATTTTTCTAAAAACTATTTTAGTAATATTATATGGATTTTTTTAAAAGTGTTTTAAAAATGATCAAAGAAAATTTATATGGTTTTAAGTATTAAATAAATTATGGCTTCGTTCCTTTTTGAGGATGAAAAGATTCGAAAGGGGAGGAATGTAATAACCCGGATTTTTGAATACCCGTAAGTGATGTAATAACTGGATTTAATTTGTAGAAACACTAATTTATATAAATAATTCTGGTAATTAAAAATAATAATAATAAATTAAATATATATGTGTATATATCTAAATAAGTTTTGGTTTGATAATCTTCTAGTATAATTATTTAAAATTTGCAAAATCTTTATTTCCAAACAAATGTAATGTGTGTTTGTTTAAATACATATATGAGTCAATTTAATTTGAAATTGAGATTGAAATCCAAAGATAAATATGTTAAAGTTAATTGGATATAAAATAATGGATACCTTAAAGAAAGCATTCATTAGTTTAGAAATGTATTTATAAATTAAGATAAAAGCTTTTAAAAATCATTTAAAAATAATATAAGTGAAACAATACAAGTGTAGCCTTTAAAAACCATGGTGGGTGTATGTGTAAGATAATTAGCCTTTAATGTGACAAGTGTTAACTTTTGAAAACATTTATCTCTTATTTTCTTTAATTTTAATGAATTCTAATTTTCAATTTGTATAAACATACTTCTTCATCTTCCCATTTCTTTTATCTTCTCAACTTCTAAATAAAAAAATAAAAATAAAAAAAGAATCAACATCAAAATGAAAACCTGGAATTTTGAAACCAGAGAAACCAAAACCTGAAAAGAAACAAAAAAAGGAGAGAAGAGGGAATTAACAACAGAACCTGAAATCAAACATAGTTCAAGTACAACTTCAATCTGAGCAATTCAACAACAAACAGTGTTGATTAATAAGTATAGCAATTTCAGATCAAAGGTATTTAAAGCTGGATCCAGAAATAAGTTCACTGTTCCTTATGTGGTGAGTAAACTACCATTCAAATCTATCTGTATCTTGATCATTATGCATTAATCATTGAAGTTTGGATGTAAAAAGTTGCTTGCATATATACGTATACCCGAAATTGATGCATGCATGTTTGAAAAGAAAAAAAACATTTACTCTATTTAAACCAAATACTGTGAGTAATCTATGCTTAAACAAATTTTAATATGGATTCATATGGTAAATATTGAAAGTAAAACTGGGATGCATGTTTGAAATTATGTATGTAAGTTTGCATAGATATGGAATATGTATATATGAAAGCAAGAACCTGTATACATGCATGAAGATATCTGTATCACCTCTGTTTTGAGTTACAGAGTTCAAAATTTAAAACAAAAATTCCAATTCTCCCTATCTAATCTCTGTTAGACTTAGGATTTCAAACGAATTATGTTTGTTTATTCATTTACTAAGATTTAAAATTATTTTTAGGTGAAATAATTTAGTACAATTCTGGAAATATTGAAAAGACAGTGAAAAAATATAAATAGGTAAAACTCAAGTATAATAATTCTTGGATTCACCTATATAATCATAATCTCCATTAGAAACCATGATTTTTAGAAGTTAAATCAAAAAATTTAACTTAGAATCGAAAGAGAATTTATGTGATGAACGGATTTTGGATTTAAAGCTTTCTCTGGTGATCGACGGCACTGTTATGAATCGGGACTTGGCTGTAGCGAGCTGGGGGCTTGAGAAGGTTGGGAAAAGTAGTTGAAGCCATTCTAGTTCGTCGAGGCATTGGGATTTGGTCGATGTAGGGTTTTCGAGTGGTTTTTTGTCAAGATCGGAAAGATGGTTACCGCTCCATCGTGGGAGCACCGGAGGAGGCCGGTCGTGGGAGAAACGAAGGCCTGGGTCGGGGTGAGGTTTCAGACAAAGTTTTTTGTCATCTGGAGGCGGGGATCATCGATGGCAAGGAAGAGTTGATGATAGTGTTTGGTTCCCGTTTTGGGTTTTTGGCTCGAATTTGAGTTCAGCTCTATTTCGCTGATTTGAGTGATCGTGAGGTTTGTCATGTTCATCGACGGTTTGGAGAAGGCCGGAGGAAGGGTCGGCGTCGCATAGTTCGCCATGCATCGTGCACACGTGTACGATGTATCAGGTGAGAGAGAAGTTTGGGAGGAGGCTGTTTCTCGAGTTCAATCTCGTGTTTTCTGCGTTATGTCTCGAAGTGGATGATACGAGAAATACTCGTATTTGGCTCGGGTAGTTTAGTTGCCTGGTTTTAATGATTTAAGAGGTGTACAGTTTTTTTTATAAAGCAAAGAAAACAAGTTTTTAAAGGGATATTTTAAAATGAATATTTAACTAATTTCTTAAATATATTTAGGATAAATAAATGGAAATTTAGTTTCAAAGATTGAGTATTTTTTTAAGATGTTAAATGTAAATTTTAATGTTTAAAATTGTTTTGTTTAAAGTAAAATCATATAATATTGATTTCAAAATGGTTTCTTATGAACTTAATGAGGGAAATAGTTATTTAATGTGAACAAAGGATTTATCTTTAACTAGTAAAGGATTGTGGTAAATTTAGAAGGATTAATTAGTAAAACAACTTAAAAGTTAATTACTTACTGTAATTAAGAATAATTACTTAATGAAATTGATTTATGATCATGGAAATGGTTAAGAAATAATTTAATAAGGAAGGAAATAAATGGGAGATTTCTACATGTGTTTTATTTAATGATAATTTCTTAGCGAAAGTAATTAAGAATTAATTACTTATTGTAACTAGTTAAAGGATTGATTAATTATGGAAATAAATTAAGGGTTAGTTAAGGAGTGTGATTAATTAAGGAATAATTAATCAATGTGTAGAATAGTTAATTTGAGTGATTAATTACAGATCAATGTAATTAACATTGATGGGTAAAGGTTAATTAATTTGTGTAATTAATTAAAGGCTAATTACTTAACGTAATTAGAAGATAATTAATCAAGGGTGATTAATTAAGATGGATAATTAAAGGATAATAAATTAATTAGTTTGAGATTAATTAATGTTAAGAAAAGGTAATCTAAGTGACTAAAGAAAGTAAATAATTTAATTAGAGATAAATTAAATTAATTTTGGAAACGATCAATCTTGCTTATGAATGATGAGATGATGTTAAATGTCTTGAATTGATTGATATCTCTGATATGAAATGCTTTATGATATGATATGCTCTGAGTAGAGAATGATAATATGGTTATCTATCAGTAATAAATTGCTGTGTAAAAAGGTGACATCTTTTATTTTAAAGTGGAATATATTTCACTTGAATAACCTGGGTTAACATGACCTTTGAATTCGAAGAGACCGGAGTCGGGTATTAGTTAATACCTGAAACCACTTCGATTCTTTATAGACTGATATGTGAAATCAATAGGTTGGAATGGAATGATTTAATTGAATTAGACCATTTAATCTAAGTTTTGGTACTTAGAAAATGATGTGTGAAATAAGTGATGTCTTTAACAAATTGTGAAGTTGTAAATTGATACGAGTTACCCCGGGTTTTATGTAAGTTTTATGTTGTTGTATTCCATGTTAGATGGGTTTACTCACGTTGGTTTCCAGCCTGACCCGGGTGTTACTTTGATGTAATGCTCGGGTCAGACCGAGCATTACAGATTTTCGGTAAGCACGTTTTGGAGCTCAGGAGGCGCGCTGTATATATTATAGTTTATCTTGGACATGTTGTTTTAAATTGTCCAGTGATTTGTAATGTTTGTAACTCTGATGTATAAAATATAAGTGTACTGATGTAGTTCCTCTTTATAAAGCTGTTATTTATGTGATATTATATTTTGATTCCGCTGCGAATGTTAGGTTTCCGTGATTTGTTTCTGTTTCTTCTTCTTTCTCTTTTCTTCTTTTCCTAACTATTTGGAATTTTCTAGATCGAAAATTCTGAGTCGTTACAGTAATAATCGGAACTAATGTTAATTTTATTCATAATGTGACAATTGGTTGGATAAAAAGAATAGAAGTTAAGATTTATTTTTTTATTGGAACTTAAATCTTTATAAATGGATTAATTGCAACTAAATGGAATTAGATATTTAAATATTACGTAAATATTAATTTAGATGAAATTTGAAGATATTTATGTAATAAATCATGAACCAATGTTGATTTCATCCATTTGATAATGATAGATTAAATAATAGGTTGAAGGGTCAAATTAAATTGATTTTTGGAATTTTAATTTATAATTTCTGAATTTAATGAAATTGAAATTAAACACTGCAATTGATGGATTAATCAACTGTAAATTGACATCTAAATTTTTTTAAACTACTGAAATTGTTTAAGAAATCAAAAATGATAAAATTTGTTAATTATGGAATTGAATTTGAAAAAGTGATTAGTTTATTAAATATTAATTTATTTAATTAACTGGAAAATAGGCACTTTGTCCAATGACTCGGATTTCAACGAAAGCAGTTTCATCGGATCCGTAACGTTGAATTATTATAGGATTTCAAGTTTCGTAACGATCGGGCTTGTCGTTTGATCATACGGGCTTGAAACGTCCTGAAATCAATGAAATTTGAAATCAATTTGAAATAACTTGATTTTAGCATAACTTCTTCATACGATGGAATTTGGAACTGAAACCGTTCAATTGATTTTAAAATATTTTAAAACATACATTTTGATATATGGGTTGACCCGATTATGTTACGGAGTCGAAACAGGCCTTTTGGGCCATATATCGTTCATTTTTTACCAAATCAAATCTGCTCCATCTATTCTATTTTCAGCCTCACCTATATATACCTCGTTATAAACCCTAATTGTTCCACATTGTCATTTGGCTGTACGTACCATTCGTTTGGTTCCTCCTCTTCTTTAATGGTAAACAAAATTCTAAATTTCAAATCCAGTTGCAATTCAAAATCAAAACAATTTTTTTCCAAACTCCTCAAATACTATCAAATTTTATATCAATTTGAAGCTCTCGAAGAGTGTAATCTTCTGGTGTGATTTGTTTTTCGATTCGAGCCTCCTTGTGTCCAGAATTTAATGAATAACTCACGGCCGTTCATTGTTCGTGGTCGGAGTTGACGGCGGATCGTCGATTTCACGACGATCCGGGAGCACTGCAGTGTAGAGGGGGCTTTGGGAAGATGATCCATCGGTTTGCATCATCACCTAGGCGCGCAAATTCGCCAAAATTGGCGATCATTTGTGTACGGCACGACGGCGTTCAGGGCTTGCTGGAGGAGTCGCGGCTCAGGCAGGGGGTGGGCACGGTGAGGGCATGCTGGTGTTAATGTCAGATCGTTCTCGAAATTTTGTAGGGTGGTGGCAAAGGGCAGTGTTGATCGGTGGATCGTTTGACTGGACGAGCATGCGTGTTACGTATAATAGGGTTTTCGTGCGCGATTAAGTCCTGTGAGGCAGAGACGGCGACGTGGCCTAGTACTATTGGGTATTTTTTTATCTATTTGAATTTCAACGCGTTCTAATCGCAATAACTTTCGCATATGAGGTCCGTTTCATGCGCGGTTTTCTCCACTAGGTTCTTATTGGAATTTCGGACATTTTGGCTCTAGTTTAGATGGATTCGGAGACTGTTTGAATTTTGGGTTCAAATTGGATTTAAATTTATTTAAATTCAAAAGGTGATTGTTTTAACCCACTCACAACTTCTAAAATTTCTTATGTTTGTTAAATTAATTTTTAATATGATTCGAAATTTATTTATGACTGTTAGGCATATTTTTAATCATCATCTCGGTTAAATTGGATTTATTGGATTAAATTGTTATTTAATTCATTATTGCATATAACTGCTAGTTAAATTATTATTTAATTTATTATTGAAACTGCTAGTTAAATTGTTAATTAAATTATTACTAAATATAAACTACCAGTACATACCTATTGTCTGTTATCTGCTATATATTTATATTATTGTTTGAATTGGATGATGATTGTGATAAATGATTGATGGTTAATATTGGATGAATGGATGTTGTATTTTATATTGTTATAAACTACAAGTTGATATGCATTTTATTTCATTCGGGATTACAGTTTGAAATGATATATAACCGCATTTTTATTTTATATTACGGATTCAAATGATAAATATCCGTATCACTTGACCATAAGGTAGAAAATTATATAAAGACACCGTGGTCTATATATAAAAATATTTTGAAATGATTTCTATGGTTTGTAAAGAAATGTATTGGTTATATAAATATTGATTTTAGATGTTATATAAATGTTATTTTATTATTGATTGTTAGCTATGTATGAACTTATTTTGAAATGTAAAATAAGTTAAGTAATAAAGTTTGATTGTTTCTATATAATATGATTTAAGTATCTGTTAAATTATATTGTATATAGAGTGCATAATGACTTAAATAACATTGAGGTTGGAAGATAAGTATGAAATTGATCTGGATTAAATTATTTAAGAATTATACTCGAATAAATTTGATTTGAAATTTAAATAAGATTGAGATTTTAAAGGGTATGATTTTTATAACTTATTTTGGTTTAGAGTGATTTAAATGAATATCGAGTTGGTATAAATGAATTTATCAAGTTAAATAAATTGAAAGAAGATCCAGTTATTTGAAGTTAAAAGTTTTACTTAAATGATATTGAATTATTAAGTAAACATTTCAAATCTAAAAAATAGTATCTGAATCTGATATATTTGGAATTATTAAAGAATTGGTTTTGAAATGGTGGAATAATTAAACTTTGAAATATAGGGAAATTGAAAAGGGTTATTAAGGGTTTCAAATCTGTATTTGGAATTGATTTGTGAAATTGAAGAAGCTACTTTATTATATAAATTAATTTAATATTTAAGCCAGTTAAGTGGTGTAATTATGCTTCAAAGTATGAGTTTCAAAGTATTATGATTTGAAAGTGTTATACTTCAAGTGTTTTGTCTTCGAAGTGTTATAACTTTGAAGTGCTATGATTTTGGAAAAAGGATATATTTGGAATTAAAATGATATTATATTGACTTGGGTTTTAATAAAAATGATATCATAATGGTTTGGCTTTTGAAATGGAAATGACATCGTATTTATATGGTTTCGAAATGGATATTATGTTCTAGTTTTGATGTATAAATTATTTTGGAATGACCACGGTATTATAATAACATTTGGTTGTTAAAGAGACCGGGACCGGAAGTTGTCATACTCTTTACCAACTTCGAAAACCACTTTAACAACCGTGGACACAGTGGAGATTCCAGAATGAAGTAGCATGGTGGCGGTGTATCCTTTGAGGTAAATACGTGGACCCGACTCTCGTGGGTTGGCATAAGGTAGCTAAAACAGGAGCGATTGAAGGGCTAATGAGGTAGCACCTTTGATCGGACACATCCCTTCGATATTATACTTTGACTTTTGGATTGATTCGGTGGCCACTTTTGATTTTTATTTGGAGGTGCGGCTCGAGGTGGGCGGTAGCTGCGGCTATGTGTTACCACCGGCCTGGAAGCGTAATTGGTATATCTACCTTGGCATTGCCTAGTTGTGTCGTGTCACCTACCCTATCGCGCCTTGTACGAGTTTGGTTTTCTCCCGTAGCGCGTGTGGTATCCTGCGGTGGCTTCCTGATCAGGAGGGACCATGATACTGGATGGACACTTGGGACTATTATGTGTTAAGGTGGAAAATGTAAAGCCTTAATGCTATTTAAAAGTAAGTTTATTTTACTATAGACATTATTATAATAGCGAAATATTACTACATAGTAAATAGTTTAACGGATCCTTAGGAGATGTGAATCCCGAGCATCTCTTAAGTTACTGCACTCATGTTAGACGCTGGAAAGGAGATGTTAAACCCCGTAAACATCTCCGACGCTGTTTACGCTCATATTATTTACTGATTTAACTTACATAAGATCTTTTAGTTCTGACTCGAGTGTTTTGTCTTTTCAATTCGTTCGGGTCAGTCTGAGCATTTCAGGATTCGAAGACTATATTACTGGAGGACGAAGACGAAGAGTGTATTACTATTACCTATTATATTATTCCAATACACCATTGTATTCCGCTGCATTATTATTTATTGTTCTCTGGTATATGTAACTTTGATATGTATTGTATAAGTATAATCAAATGTTTTGTAAAACAGCTTCACGAACTGTATTTGATTATTATATTTTGTCGTTCCACTACAAGATTCTGTTTTGTTTTCTTTCTTTCTCTGCTTTTTCTTATTTACTCCATAACAATCCACCCTTCTGTATGGTTTAAGTCTGACGTGTGTGGTTTATCGTCGATTTAAAGCGTACAAAAAGGCGGGATGTTACATCTGGTATCAGAGCTTTGGTTTAGCGATAAACCTTAGCTTTGTGGGGTCTGACTCTTTATTAATAGGGTAGTAATACCCTATGATGAGTCGCTGAGTGTATATATATGAGAGAGCGTATTTGTTAGTGTTATAAAAAAGTTTTAATATTATGTTAATTTGTTTCGTTTTGTATTTATAAATTCTGGTTGGTGCATAGGACGCTATGACATCAATGGGAATTTATAAACACTTAATAGGACAGACTGACACAATATTTGTTTTGAATATAGGTGAATGAAATAATTTTGCCTATTATATTTTCTGTATATAAAGTAATTTATAAAATTTATATTTTGTTGTAATATATTGATTGTTAAGTAGTAAAATTTATAAATATTGATTGGAAAATAAATTGAAAGTGAAATAAATGAGAATAAACTGGAAATTTAGAACTTAAGTTCCGGGGTATTGGAAATTTCTTTCAAATGATTCGAAATATAATAATAATATTATTAGAAATATGTTTTGATATAAATATTTCAATATAATTTGAAAGAATTGTTTTAAAGAAATTTTGAAAGGAACAAGTTCTATACTTCCCTCTTTGTCACTGGAAAATAATTTCGGTGATGAGTGCATGCATCATCGACGTTCATTTTCGAGTTTCGAAGTGGAAAGGCCACTGTAGTAGTTTTACTGTAGATTTATTTTGATAAACAAATATAAATTTTGATTTTTTTTAATTATAATTGGATATATAAGTTGTAAGTACATATATTTGTCTATTATTTTAAAAGGATTTGAAATTAAACCTGGTATTTAGATCTCAAGTTTCCATTAAATAACAGTTTCAACTATTGTAGTGAAATGGAATGTAACTAATTAATAATTGGAACCTCTAATTAAAGTAAGAGATTAAATGCTAGGTTATAAATGAAACTTCAGGAAAGTTGAAATATGTAACCTATAAAACAAAGGATATTATTATTGAGCATTAAGTGTATTGAAAAGAAATAAGATAAACTGGTATAATTTTCAATTACATTCTTAAAAAGCATATATATAACTTACCAAAAGGTGTAAAAGTTGAAATGTTTAATAAGAAAATGTAATGGATATTATACAAGTAATAAACTTGAGGTAATGAAAGTATGTAATGAAATTCCTTTATAAATAAGAATTTGATGCTGTAGTTGTTATAATCTTATGTTATATTTAAAATATTACTATAATAAATTGTGATAGAAAGTAAGTATTATAAGAAAGTATTTAAAAACGTAAGTAGATGAATTGATATGCTAAGAAATTTAATTGAACATAAAAACTATAAACAAATGAATGTAAATAAATGAAGTTATGCAATAATGAATGAATGAATAAGTACAATGCGTTAAAGAGGAAACTGACATGACATTAACAGATGAAAATTAATATTTGTAAGTAATAAATGGAAATAAAGGAAATAAACATTGAATCGATGAATAAAAAGTAAAAGTTGGTAAGAAATAAGTGTAAATTAAAAATATGAATCATTATGTGAATGAAAATGAAATCAAACAACAAATGTATGAAATGAAATTAATAAGAATGAACTTGATTTATTATTTGAAATTATTGTTCGTTTGGTTTATGGTTGTTTGGACAATGATACTTTAAAATTGTTTGGATGAATGAATAATCTATTTAGTTTCATCTAAGACTGTTGAGTAAATGGTGCACTTAGCAGTCTATTTTCCGTTCCGTACAATTTAAAGTTTTTAAACCCGAACAACTATGGGTTTGTTTGCTGTGGATATATGGATGGGTGATTTTATTGGCTTCATATGATGGTTGTATGTTGGTTGCAAGTGATTATTATTGATTTGTTTGTTGGTGGTTGAAACAACTTTAAATATTTTATTTTATATAATTGTTAACCTTTTTGGATTATATAAGTGAAATACAGGTTATAGAAGCAATTGCTACTGCTTTTGGTTTCATAATTTAAGCGTTGTTTGCCCGACAAATAGGTACGTTCTCGAATTACGGTTTATAGGATTATTATATTGTTTTTTCCATGTTGAGATATATATTATTTTGGAAAGTACATGTTATATATTGTTTTATTTTATATTATATTTTCTCCTGAGCCTCTCCGTACAAAGGAGACTCTGCCAAAAAATTTCAAAAATTTTAGACTTAGAAAATTTTAAAAGGTTTTCCAAACTTTATTAATTTGAGTATAAAGAGATTTAATGGCTATAAATTGGTATACTATATTTAAATTAATTAATTTTTAAAATTCATTGTTTATAAAGTTAATATTTTTGAATGAGATGTATTGTTTACTTGATCCTTTCTTTTCCCTTCTCTTCCTTTCCAGGGACGAAAAGTTTTGAGTAAGGGAGAGTGTAACGACCCGGAAATTTTCATTAGTTATAATTGTTAATTTAATAGGGTTTTTGAAATTTAATATTTAAGAAAATATAAATTCATGAATTATTAATTAAAATAATAAATAAAACGAATTGCAACAGTATGAGTGTAAGCGAATGGCTAATAACTTGAATGGAGTTCAAATTTATTGAAATAGTGGAAACATTATAATTTGCTAATTTAATATGATTGTGTAATTAATACTGAAAGAAATAAAATTGGGAATCATATTAATGAAATAATAACTAGAATGCAAGGTAAACAATACTAATCAAGTTAATAAATTTATGAATTAAATGGAATACTAATTAATGAAAATAAATCTAAATGTTATGTTTGGTTATAAATTGAACATAATTGAATGAAATTAGTAGTATGAGAATAAATGGTAACATTGATTTGTAAGTAATAAAAGCTTATTTGTGTGACTATAAGGAACGATAATTATTATTGTATGTCGCCTATTTATTTAGCTTGTTAATTGAAATTAGTAATAAATTTTTAATAAATGTAAATAAATGTTACATTAATGTGAAATGTAATACAATGTTTAGGAGTTGTTAAATTGGAGTATATTAAGGTAATGAAGGGAAAAACAAGGTAACTAGGTTTATAGAGTAGTAATGAACTTAATAAAAAGATTTGAATTGAAATAAATCATTCCATTGAAATCTAATTTATAATAAGTGTAATTATTGTAGCAATTGAAATTAGATATTATGCAATTGAAATAAAAATGAAAATGGAAATATTGAAGTATGTAATGCGAGGGTATCATAAATAGTATTAGAATAAAATTAGTGTTATATATGGAATTATAACCTAGATTGATAAGTAACAAACTTATAAATACAATTAAAAGCAAATAGGTGACAATTAATATAGGTTGTTTATTTATTTAACGTGTTAAATAAACTTTGGTAATCAATTATAATAAATCTAAATTTAACGTTTTGTTAATAAAAATTAAAGTAATAATCGGAAATAATGTTAATTTTATTCATAATATGACAATTGGTTGATAAAAAGAATAGAAGTTAAGATTTATTTATTGGAATTTAAATCTTTATAAATGGATTAATTGCAACTAAATGGAATTAGATATTTAAATATTTCGTAAATATTAATTTAGACGAAATTTGAAGATATTTATGTAATAAATCATGAACCAATGTTGATTTCATCCATTTGATAATGATAGATTAAATAATAAGATGAAGGGTCAAATTAAATGGATTTTTGATAATTTCAGAATTTAATGAAATCGAAATTAAATACTGCAATTGATGGATTAATCAACTGTAAATTGACATCTAAATTTTTTTAAACCACTGAAATTGTTTAAGAAATCAAAATTGATAAGATTTGTTAATTATGGAATTGAATTTGAAAAAGCGATTAGTTTATTTAATATTAATTTATTTAATTAACTGGAAAATAGGCATTTTGGCCACTGACTCGGATTTCAACGAAACCAGTTTCATCGGATCCATAACGGTGAATTATTATAGGATTTTAAGTTTCGTAACGATCGGGCTTGTTGTTTGATCGTATGGGCTCGAAACGCCTTGAAATCAATTGAAATCAATTGAAATAAATTTGAAATAACTTGATTTTAGCATAACTTCTTCATATGATGGAATTTGGAGCTGAAACCTATTCCATTGATTTTAAAATATTTTGAAACATACATTTTGATATATGGGTTGACCCAATTACGTTTCGGAGTCGAAACGGGCCTTTTGGGCCATATGTCGTTCATTTTTTTTCCAAATCAAATATGTTCTATCTATTCTATTTTTAGTCTTGGCTATATATACCTCATTATAAACCCTAATTGTTCATCATTGTCATTTGGTTGTACGTACAACTCATTCGTTTCCTCCTCTTCTTTAATGGTAGACAAAATTCTAAATTTAAAATCCAGTTGCAATTCAAAATCAAAACAAAAAATTTTCAAACTCCTCAAATTCTATCAAATTTTATGTCAATTTGAAGCTCTCGAAGAGTGTAATCTTCTGGTGTGATTTGTTTTTCGATTCGAGCCTCTGCGTGTTCAGAATTTAATGAATAACTCTCGGTCCTTCATTGTTCGTGTTCGGAGTTGACGGCGGATCGTCGATTTCACGATGATCAGGGAGCACTGCAGTGTAGAGGGGGCTTTGGGAATCCGATCCATCAGTTTGCATCATCACTTAGGCGCGCAAATTCACCAAAATTGGCGATCATTTGTGTACGGCAGGCGGCGTTCAGGGCTTGGTGGAGGAGTCGTGGCTCAAGCAGGGGGTCGGCACGGTAAGGGCAGGCTGGTGTTAATGTCATATGGTTCTCGAAATTTCGTAGGGCGGTGGCAAAGGGCAGTGTTGATCGGCGGCTCATGTGCCTCGACGAGCGTGCGTGTTACGTACGCTAGGGTTTTCGTGCGCGATTGGGTCCTGTGAAGCAGAGATGGCGACGTGGCCGAGTACTATTGGGTATATTATTTTTTTATTTTTTTATTTTATCTATTTGAATTTCAACGCGTTCTAATCGCAATAAGTTTCGCATATGAGGTCTGTTTCATATGCGGTTTTTTCCACTAGGTTCGTATTGGAATTTCGAACATTTTGGCTCTGGTTTAGACGGATTCTGAGACTATTTGAATTTTGGGTTTAAACTGGATTTAAATTCAATTTAAATTCGAAAGGTGAGTGTTTTAACCCACTCACAACTTCTAAAATTTCTTATGTTTGTTAAATTAATTTTTGATGTGATTAGAAATTTATTTATGACTGTTTGGCATATTTTTAATCATCATCTCGGTTAAATTGGATTTATTGGATTAAATTGTTATTTAATTTATTATTGCATATAACTGCCAGTTAAATTATTATTTAATTTATTATTAAAACCGCCAGTTAAATTGTTAATTAAATTATTACTAAATATAAACTACCGGTACATACCTGTTGTCTATTAGCTATTATATATTGATATTATTGTTTGAATTGGGTGATGATTGTGATAAATGGTTGATGGTTGATATTGGATGAATGGATGTTGTATTTTATATTGTTATAAACAGCAAGTTGATATGCATTTTATTTCATTCGGGATTGAAGTTTGAAATGATAGATAACCGTATTTTTATTTTATATTACAGATTGAAATGATAAATATCCGTACCACTTGACCATAGGGTAGAAAATTATATACAGGCACCGTGGTCTATATATAAAAATATTTTGAAATGATTTCTATGGTTTGTAAAGAAATATATAGGTTATATAAATATTGATTTTAGATGTTATATAAATGTTATTTTACTATTTATTCTTAGCTATGTATAAACTTGTTTTGAAATGTAAAATAAGTTAAATAATAAAGTTTGAATGTTTTTATATAATATGATTTAAGTATCTGTTAAATTATATTGTATATAGAGTGTATAATGACTTAAATAACATTGAGGTTGGAAGATAAATATGAAATTGATCTGGATTAAATTATTTAAGAATTATACCCGAATAAATTTGATTTGCAATTTAAATAAGATTGAGATTTTAAAGGGTATGATTTTTATAACTTATTTTGGTTTAGAGTGATTTAAATGAATATCGAGTTGATATAAATGAATTTATCAAGTTAAATAAATTGAAAGAAGATGCAGTTGTTTGAAGTTAAAAGTTTTACTTAAATGATATCGGATTATTAAGTAAACATTTCAAATCTAAATAATAGTATCTGAATCTGATATATTTTGAATTATCAAAGAATTGGTTTTGAAATGGTGGGATAATTAAAGCTTTGAAATATAGGGAAATTGAAAAGGGTTATTTGGGGTTTCAAATCTGTATTTGGAATTGATTTGTGAAAATGAAGAAGCTACTTTATTATATAAATTAATTTAATATTTAAGCCATTTAAGTGGTGTAATTATGCTTCAAAGTATGAGTTTCAAAGTATTATGATTTGAAAGTGTTATACTTCAAGTTTTTTGTCTTCGAAGTGTTATAACTTTGAAGTGCTATGACTTCAGAAAAAGGATATATTTGGAATAAAAATGATATTATATTGATTTGGGTTTTTATAAAAATGATATCATAATGGTTTGGTTTTTGAAATGGAAATGACAACGTATTTATATGGTTTCGAAATGGATATTATATTTTGATTTTGAAGTATAAATTATTTTGAAATGACCGCGGTGTTATAATAACGTTTGGTTGTTGAAGAGACCGGGATCGAAAGTTGTCATACTCTCTGCCAACTCCGAAAACCACTTTAACAACCGTGTACGCGGTGGAGATTCCAAAATGAAGTAGGATGGTGGCGGTGTTTCCTTTGAGGTAAATATGTGGAACCGACTCCCGTGAGTTGGCATAAGGTGGCTAAAACAGGAGCATTTGACGGGATAATGAGGTAGCACCTTTGATCGGACACATCCTTTCGATATTATACTTTGACTTTTGGATTGATTCGGTGGCCATTATTGATTTTTATTTGAAGGTGTGGCTCGAGGTGGGCAGTAGTTGCAGCTATGCGTTACCACCGGCTTGGAAGCGTAATTGGTATATCTACCCTGGCATTGCCTAGTTGTGCCGTGTCACATACCCTATAACGCCTTGTACGAGTTTGGTTTTCTCCCGTAGCCCGTGTGGTATCCTCTGGTGGCTTCCCGATCATGAGGGACTATGATACTGGATGAACTATTAGGACTATTACGTGTTAAGGTGGAAAATGTAAAGCCTTGATGCTATTTAAAAGTAAGTTTATTTTACTATAGACATTATTATAATAGCGAAATATTAATACATAGTAAATAGTTTAACGGATCCTTAGGAGATGTGAATCCGGAGCATCTCTTAAGTTACTGCACTCACGTTAGACACTGGATAGGAGATGTCAAACCCCGTAAACACCTCCGACGTCGTTTACACTCACATTATTTACCTATTTAACTTAAATAAGATCTTTTAGTTCTGACTCGAATGTTTTGTCTTTTCAATTTGCTCGGCTCAGTCTAAGCATTTCAGGGTTCGAAGACTTTATTTCTGGAGGACGAAGATGAAGAATGTATTACTATTATCTATTATATTATTCCACCACACCATTGTATTCCGCTGCATTGTTATTTATTATTTTCTGGTATGTGTAACTCTGGTATGTATTGTATAAGTATAATCAAATGTTTTGTAAAACAGCTTCATGAACTGTATTTGATTATTACATTTTGTTGTTCCGCTGCAAGATTATGTTTTGTTTTCTTTCTTTCTCTGCTTTTTCTTATTTACCCCATAACAATCCGCCCTTATGTATGGTTTAAGTCTGACGTGTGTGGTTTATCGTCGATTTAAAGCGTACTAAAAGGCGGGACGTTACAAATAATTTTCGAAATCATATCATTTTCGAAATCATATTCACTTTAAATCATAACAGTTCCAACTTAAATAGTTTAAACATTAAAAATAGTTTATACATTGAAATAGTTATAAATTAAAAATAGTTTATATTTAAAAATAGTTATATATTAAAAATAGTATATATATTAAAATAGCTTATATATCAAAATAGTTTATAATTATATCTGTTTCTTCCAATTTCACAAATCAATTCAAATTCTCAATAAACCATTTTAATTTATATCGATTTCAAAATCCAGGTTAAACTTCAAATTTAAACCACCTCTAATTCAATAAGTTTCAAAGTTCAAATATTCAAACAATAACTCAATATGATAAATTTCATTTATATTTTAAAATTCGACTTTAATTTTAATTAAATTTGAAAATATTCATTTTATCGTTTTTAATCAAACTCGAGTTATCAAGTTATAAATTTCATATCATTAAAATCTCAATATTTAGAAGTCCAAATCAATTCATATTTAAATTCAATTCTCAACAAGTTAAATTCACCAATCAATTTCAATTCATCTTTCCAACCTTCATTTATTAAAGTTATTACAAAATCTATTATAAATTATTAATATAACTTTAAAATAAATATTTTAAAACACATTATATATATATATATGTGTGTGTTAGTTTAAATTAAATTTTATTATATTAAATTCTATTATTAAATTAGATCTTATTTATGCAACGACACATAAATTTTGGTGGTTTATTTATTTAATTAATTGAATTTTGTGAAGTTTTTTTAAACTTAAATTCTGAAATAAAAATTTGACATTTGGAATACATCTAATTAGACATAGCAAATGGTAAATTTTAATTTAATAACATGGAAGTTTATTTTATTGTGTAACTTTATTTAAATTTAAATCACTTAAAAATTGATGATAATAATATGTTGTCCAAACCTGAATATTTTTATACAATA
The DNA here is from genome assembly GCA_030765085.1 of Allium cepa. NCBI lineage: Eukaryota > Viridiplantae > Streptophyta > Magnoliopsida > Asparagales > Amaryllidaceae > Allium > Allium cepa. Next base: position 494,814,744 of record CM060944.1, on the reverse strand, counting down.
AACTTGTAAATCATCTTCTGAATGAGACGTTATATTTCATTTCTTCAAATTTGGACGGCTATTGTTCCGTTTACTTTATTTTCGACGTTTTAGCAGCATTTTCGGCACCGGATATCGACTTTTGATACAATGATCATATCACTGATATCTTTATACAATTTTGACCGTCTCATCGTGCTGATCTCTACGGTATATTCAGTTCTGTGTTTTGAAGTCCAATACATAGCGGAATCTGTGAAATAGTGATCCATATCGTTATCGTTTGAGCTTTCTGAATTTGTATCTATTCAAATTTCCACAGTATTAATCCAACTGTCTTTAGCTTTTATTATCAATTACTGAATTCATTTTCGACGGTCGATATTCCCATAACTTCATTATATCTCTGGTGTCTACTTCTTTTGTGCTTTTATTAAAATAATAACTGAACATATATATTTTATATAACCTGACTATTTGTATTCTTCTTAAAATATCTTTTCTGTTCATCTCCTATATCTACCACTCAACCATTACCGTTCCCATTTCATTTTATTTTTCCGGTTGATTTCATTCCTTCAGCTTTCACTTCTTTTGATCTGCTCTATAAAACAATAATATATAAAAGTATATATGCATCGATCTAAAGCAAACACTCAACCTCTCCCCTTCAATCCTCTCACTGTACCTTCCACCCCTAGCCTTAGACCTCGAAGTGAAACGACCTTCCCAAGTTCGAACCACCTTCGATTGTTCCCACCTCCACGCGTCTGAACGACCTCCACTCCACCTGCTCGACCTGCCCCTTTGGAACCACCTCTGCTTGCACCAGATTCGCCGCAGCAGCCACCCTATACGTAGGCCCCTTTGTTTGCACATCCTTCCTTCATATTTTTACCTCGGTAAAACCTGCCACTTGCCTCTTCCTCTTCCATGCAGTTCGGCAGAGGGCAAGCCACCCTGTTCCGAGTCTTTCCAGTTCGTCAGAGCACTCGTAACCTACCCGACTTGAGCTAGCAAGCCTCATCCACATATCGGCTCCACTTCTTCAACTTCTTAGGTCTGCTTATATGTATATTTTTTAGAAATCAACTTATATATAAGTTATATATTTTATTCTTATCTGTTTTTGTGTACTCAAGTTCTATTTATATTATTTAGGTTTGTATGTTGTATATATATGTATTTCGGTCTGTTATATATAAGTTTGTATAGATTATAGGTTAAGTTAGTCTATATATATATATGGTTTGTATAAATATATATGTTTATATTAGGATGTATTGCGTGTATGATTTGTAGTACAAATTTTAAAATATGGTAATATATATATATATATATATATATATATATATATAAACAGTTTTACTATAAGGCTATGCCATGGTATATAGCCTGTGAGTGTATTATAATATTTAGTTATAGTATATATATGTTGTTATAGTCAAATTTGAAGTATAATTATAAGTGTGGCTTACCAGTACACACATATATAAAAAGTCACAGAAAACGGTATTTTATAAGTATGCAGTGTTATACATAGCATAAGTTATATATATATTATGGAAGTTATATATTGATGTTAGTTTATTTATGTTAAATTTATGTTTATATGTATATATACAGGCTGCGATTTTGTTTCTCTTTTTGTTATACTTCATTTACAGTTTATTTATAGCTTAAGTATATAGGCTATATTATGAAGTTTGGTTATAAATATAGTACATGTTTAAGATTGATTTATAATTATATATATAGACAAATTTTACTTTATGGTTCAATTTTATAAAGTGTATATATATATTTACTATTTATGGTTCATAGATACATATATGTTTCTCAAAACCAAACATTTTAATCTCCGTTCTCCCTCTCTGAAAATATTTTGTACTTATATATTTTAAAGATCGATTTATATAAAGTTATCCATACGTATAGATTTTTTTGAATACGACTTATATCAATGTTTTGATTTTATGAGTGTGTAAATATATATATATATATATATATATATCAGTAAGGTATTATATTTTTATACTAAGTTATGTATATATTTTACAGTATATAATATGTTATATATTTATATACTAAGTTATGCATGTATATATGTTATTCTGTTTATATTTACAGTAATATGTATATGTTCGTCTGGGTGAGTTATATGGGTTTTTATAATATTGAATTTAAATTTTTATATATATACTTATATTTTCTGTCTGCACAAGTTTACAGTATGATATATGTTGTGTTTAGATCTTTAAAAAGGGTTTTGTAGTAGTCTAATATATTTCTGTTAATGATTTTCAGGTGAATATATAGATATATGTTATAATAATATATAAGAGAAATGATATGGCTGGGCATATATAAGAAATTATTTCAACATATATTATGTATATATATTTTGACTTTAACATATGAGTTAAATTTAAACAATGATTTCGAAATACATATATATTTAATTTAATATGTGTTTGAAATTTAAAATATGATTTTTATAAATAGTTATATATGTAATTATATATATATATATATATAAGTTCATTTATACCATCTATCTTCATCAATCCGGTTTTGATTCATTTTATCAATTCATTTTATCAGCTTTGTCCGTCGTGCCTGTTTTCTTCATCGAATCGTGTCCATCCAATGTTGCTCTAGAATTCGTAGCTCATTCCCTTGCCAAATCTATCTAGCCTTAAAAGGTAAGCAATCACTCACGATTAACGTTCTTATATTTATTAAATTTGATTTCAATTGAAACGACAATTGAGATATGTTGTTGTTAGTTATTTACATTGCTATATATATGCTATTATCTGTATCTGTTCACTTGTGACATCTGACACCATTATCTATTATTTATATTGATGATATATGTCTGTTATATTATTATCATATCTGTTATCACTCTGCAAATTCCCTGTTAGTATAGAATTCCCTATGGGTTGAAATGATACATAACGATCTGCAGAATAGGAGAAAACCATTATGGGTGAAATGATAAACCCAAGCGATTTTCATTGAATTGAATTTGGGATTGTAGTTTAAAACGATATTTACCCGCATATATTTAAATTGTGGATTGAAATGATAAATATCCGTATCACTTGACCATAGGATAGAAAATTATATACAGACACCGTTGGTCAATATATATATATATATATACACACACACATATATATACACTCATATTTATATTGAAAATGATTTGTTATTTTGAAATGATTTCCAAGGTTTTGAAATTGAATTTATTTAAGAATTATACTCATGTAAGTTTTATTTTAAATTTATTAAATTTGGTATTTTGAAGATTTAATTTTATAACTTGATTTTTGATTAAAAGTAACTTAAATGAATATTTCAAATTTACATAAATTGAAACGGTACATTTAGTTTTATTTAAATTTGAAATTTGAAGTTTTATTTAAATGTTATTTGAATGATTAAGTAAATATTTCAAGATAAATAATAGTAAAGTGAATTTGATATATATATGGAATTATCAAATCTAGCTTCGAAATATTTGAATATTTAAAGCCTTGAAAATATTGAAATTGAAATGGTTTATCTTGTGGTTAAAAATCTGTATTTGAAATAGATATAATTTGAAATGGTTTATTGAGAAATTGAAATAAATTGAAATTGATGATTTGAGATTTGATTAAATTTGAATTTTTAAAATTCGAGTTGATGGAGAATCGATTTGTGAAATTTGAGGATACTATTTTATTATATAAAGTATTTTTAAATTACATTTAAAACTATTTTATATTTTACTTTATGAATTATTTTAATATAAACTATTTTAATATAAATCATTTTTAATATAGACTATTTTTAATATAAAGTATTTGAATATACTATGTATTTTAATATAAACTATTTTAACTTATAGCTCTTTTATAAAACCTATTTTACCTTATAAACTATTTTATTGTATATACTATTTTAATATCTAAACTATTTAAGTGGTGGAAGTTTTGTTTTCAAAGTTATGAATTTTAAAGTATTATGTTTTGAAAGTGTTATAATTTCAAGTGTTTGGTTTCGAAAGTGTTATAACTTTGAAAGTGATATGATTTTGGAAATGGATATATTTGAAATGGAAATGATATCGTATTGACATGGTTTTGAAATGGCAATGGTATTTTAGCTTTGAAGTATAAACTATTTTGAAATGACCGCAGTGTTATAATAACAATTGGTTGCTAAAGAGATCGGGATCGGATATTGTCATATTCTCTGCCAATACCGAAAACCACTTTAACAACTGTGTAAACGGTGGAGATTTAAGAATGAAGTAGGATGGTGGCGAAGTTCTGTTGAAGTATATATGTGGACCCGACTCCCATGTGTTGGCATAAGGTGGCTAAAGCAGGAGCGATTCTCGGGCCAAGTGAGGTCATTCCTCCGATCGGGCACATACCTTCGATATTATATTCTGACTTTGTGATTGATTTGGTAGCCACCCTTGATTTTGATTTGGAAGTGTGTTCCAAGGTGGGCGATAGTGACTGCTATGCGTTACCACCAGCCCGAATGAGTAATTGGTATATCTACCTTGGCATTGCCTAGTTGTGTCGTGTCATCTACCCAAGCATGCCTTCTACGAGTTTGATTTGTGTCGTACCTATGGAGTATCCTCTGGTAGCCTCCCGATCTGGAGGTATTACGGTACTTTATAGACTATTGGCAATATAAAATGTGTTAAGGGGGATATGGTAACGCCTTAATGCTATTTTAATAGTTTATTTTACTTTAGACATTATTACGTATATTACTGCATAGTAGATAGTTTAACGGATCCTTAGAGGATGGTTATCCCAAACATTCTTTGAGTTACTTGTATCTCAGTTGTTATTTCACTTGAGTTGGATTTATTGAATAAGAATGTTAATCCTGACTCGAGTGTTTTGTGTTCCGCTTTATGCTCGAGTCGGACTGAGTGATACAGCTTTTGAGACTTACCTTTAGAGTTGGAGCTTCGTTTGGAGATCCATCTACATGTTTTCAACTTGCGGTTATTCAGTTGATTCCAGTGATGTATTCTGATTTTGTATTTGACTATTGTATTTGAGACTTCTGTTGTATCTTATTTAACTCTGTTATATATAGTATTTTCATGAACTACTATTCTTTTGTTTTCGCTGCATTATTGTTATATTACTCCGTGTCTGTGATTATTTTATTTACTGTATATGCTGAGTTTTGCCAAATATAAATTAACAATATGATATTTCGAGCAATTCAAGTTCGACATGTGAGGATGTGAATGGTTGAAAAGACAAGGTCGTTGCATTTGGTATCAAAGCTTTGGTTTTAGGCAAAACTCAATATACAAAGTAAATTTAATTACAGAATCACTTTTGTTCGAGCTTGAATCTCTTCCTTTTGACTCAGTTTCCTTGGAATTTTGGAACTCTCCTATTGTTCTGAAATCCATTCTTGGCTTTCCCCTATTCGTTCTAGAATCCATTCTTGTCTTCCCATATCCAAATTCTTCTTGATTCTGAAGTATCCCATAGCTCCGTTGAATGATAGTAAAGGGGTGAAACTCCTTTACAATAAACATTGATTCACCAAAGTTTTTGCATCCTCGGTTTACGATGCTATTTATCTCTGAATTCTATCTCTTGCGATCGAATGTCGATTTGCCTTAGAATTCTGCATCAATCTTATTCTTGAAGTCACGGTTGACCCGATTAAGGTTGCCCGCAATTTGTATAAGTCAATCTATCTTTCTATTTTGTTATTTAATCATCTTACCTTTGTCTCGAGCCTAGCTTCCTTGTTAGAGTTCTTTTGAATTAGGGTCCCTCAACATTTGAATCTCTATCCTTGTTTTGAAATTCATTTTTGAATCGTCGAGTGAGGGAGTGTATTTTTATATGTATAAAATGTATTTTATATTGTGTTGTTTGGGTTGTTAATGTCGATTTGGGTTTTCAATTGATTCGTTTGATCAATGTTATTGATAGAAATTCCAAAACACTAGAATAGAGCAAACTAACACAATTGTTTTCAAAGTTTAATAATTTTGTATGATTATATTTTACATAAGTATAAATTATCTGAAATTTAAATAGTTAACTGAATTGTTTCTTAGAAATGATAATATTTGATTATCATTTGTTATTCTGTAAACCATTGACTATTGCAAAATTTTATAAATAAATGGAATTATTAAACATGGTTTATAAAATGATTTAGGATTTGAAATGAATTTAAATTAAGAATTTGAGAATTAAATTTCTGATATATTTTGAAAATTTTGTTTAAAAGTAATTTTGAATAGAAATCATTTTCAAAGAATTTTAAAGTTTTAAATCAGTACTCTCCTATTTTGTCACTGGAAAATAATTCCGGTGATGACTGCAGCATCATCGACATTCATTTTTGAGTTTCGAAGTGAAGAGACCAATTAGTAGCTTTGCTACATGTTTGCTTTGAAAAATAAATCGTTTTGTTTCAAAGCATGACTTGATTTATAATATATGTATATATATATATATATATATATTAGTATATGATTTTAGATTTGATTTGGATATATAGTGTATGTGTGTGTGTGTATATATATATATATATATATATATATCTCTAAATTGTTTGAATATAATCAGACATTTAATTCTTAAATTTTATGTTAAAGGATGATTTCAATTATAAAATGAAGCCAAAATTTTTGATAAATATTTAAAAGTTGAAATAATTGAATTAGAGAGAAAAATTTTACTTGTATAATGCTCAGTTGCATTCCAATATAACTTACCTTAACCATCCAGATGTTGAATATGTAATTGAATAATTTATAATATAAAATAATGTTAAAAGAATTTATAAATAAATTTGAGTGGTTATAATAAATGCTTAAACACTTAATTTATGATTTATAGAAATGTTACTTAGGATAAAATTGAATAATAACACAATGAATAAATGAGATATATTAAATAAAATTTGTTTGTAATAACATTTGTAACAAACAGCAATAGAATTGAAATTAAATCAACTTAATGAAATTCCTTGAATTTAAAATCAATTATTGAATGTTAATTAATGTAAATTGAAATTTATATGGTTTTAAATTAATTGTTTTCCAATCGATTTTCCTTTCTGGTTGTTTCTATTCTCCTACCTCGTTCCTTTTCGGGGACGAAAAATTTTGAGTGGGGGAGAGTGTAACGACCCATAAATTTTCGTGGTTTATTTATTTAATTAATTGAATTTTGTGAAGTTTTTTTATATTAAAATTCTGAAATAAAAATTTGATAATTGGAATACGTCTAATTAGACATAGCAAATGGTAAATTTTCATTTAATAATATGGAAGTTTATTTTATTATGTAATTTTATTTAAATTTAAATCAGTTAAAAATTGATGATAATAAAATGTTGTCCAAACCTGAATATTTTTATATAATAAATTTGTTCATCTTCTGAGTGAGACATCATATTTCGTTTCTTCAAATTTGGACCATTATTGCTCCATTTACTAATTTTATCAAAAATTATGTTTTGATATAAAAGGAATAATTTTCCAAAATTATTATATATATTTGGATGTATGGTTGTTAATAGTATAATAAAATAAGAATCTAAAATTTGAAATGGTCTATATTTATAACCAAATAGAATTGTATAAGTATGAAATAATACAATGGAACATGACAAAATTTTATTTAAACCGGAATTTAAATCCCCGAAATTGTGAGATTCTATAACAGCCCGATATTTTCAACCATTCGCATCCACACATATCGAACTTGAATTTCTCAAAATACCATATTGTTAATTTTTATTTGGCAAAACTCGGCATATACAGTAAATAAATTAATCATAGAATCATAGACACAGAGTGATATAACAATAATGCGGCGGAAATAAAAGAATAGTAGTTCATGAAACTACTATATATATAACAGAGGAAAACAAGATACAACTGAAGTCTCGAATGTATAGATGTATTAATACAATAGTCGAATACAAAATCTAAATAAATCATTGGAATCAACTAAATAACCGAAAGTAGAATCGATAGATGGACGTCCAAACGAACCTCCAACTCCAAAGGCGAGTCTCAAAAGCTGGTACACTCAGTCTGACCCGAGTGTAAAGCAAAACACAAACTACTCGAGTTAGGATTAACATTCTTATATCAATAAATCCAAGTCAAGTGAAAATATCAACTTAAATACAAGTAACTTAAAGGATGTTTGGGATAACCATTCTTTAAGGATTCGTTAAACTATCTACTATATTGCAATATACGCTATTATAATAATGTCTAAAGTAAAGTAAACTATTAAAATAGCATTAAGGCGTTACCCATATCTCCCTTAACACATTTTATATATTCCCATAGTCTATATAGTACCATAATCTCCCCCGTACTGGGCATTGTCGGAGGGCACTCCATAGGTATGGTACAAAACAAACTCGTATAAGGCATGCTAAGGTAGGTGACACGGCACAACAAGGTAATGCCAGGGTAGATATACCAATTACACATCTGGGCTGGTGGTAACGCATAGCCATAGCTACCTCCCACCTCAAGCCACACTCCCAAAATCACAAATCAAAGATGCACACCAAATCAATCACAAAGTAATAGAATGGCGTACAAAGGAGTGTATCCGATCGGAGGAGCTACCTCACTTGGCTTGAGAATCGCTCATGTTTTAGCCACCTTACGCCAACTCACGGGAGTCTGGTCCACGTATATACCTCAATAGAACGTCGTCACCATCCTACTTCATTCTGGAATCTCCACCGCGTACACGGTTGTTAAAGTGGTTTTCGGAGTTGGCAGAGAGTATGACAATTTTCGATCCCAGTCTCTTTGACAACCAAACGTAGTTATAACACCGCGATCATTTCAAAATAGTTTATACTTCAAAACCAAAATATCATTGCCATTTCAAAACCATATCAATACGATATCATTTCCATTTCAAATATATATATATATATATATCCAAAATCATCGCACTTTCAAAGTTATAACACTTTCGAAACCAAACAATTGAAATTTATAACACTTTCAAAACGTGATACATTGAAATTCAAAACTTTGAACATAACTTCCACCACTTAAACTGTTTCGATATTAAAATAGTATATATAATAAAATAGTTTATAAAGTAAAATAGTTTATATAAAAGAGTTATAAGTTAAAATACTTTATATTAAAAATAGTTAGTATATTAAAATAGTTTGTATTAAAATAGTTTGTATTAAAATAGTTTATATTAAAAATGGTTTCTAATAAAATAGTTTACAATAAAATAAATTATAAAGAAATATATAAATAGTTTTAAATATAATTTGAAATACTTTATATAATACAATATCTTCCTCAAATTTCACAAATCAATTTGAAATCAACTTGAATTCCAAAATTCAAATTTTATTCAATCTTAATTCGTCAAATTCAACTCAATTCGGTTTCTAAATAAACCATTTCAAATTATATCAATTTCAAATACAGATTTGAACCACAAAATAAGCCATTTAAATTTCAATATATTTCAAAGCTTTAAATATTCTACATTTTCAAAACTAAATTCAATAATTCCATATATATCAAATTCACTTTACTATTATTTATTTTGAAGTATTTTCTTAATCATTCAAATAACATTTAAATAAAACTTCAAATTTCAAATTAAATAAAACTAAATATATACCATTTCAAATCTATCTTCCCAACCTTAACTTATAAAAATCATTATAAAATCTATTTTAACATATAAATTTAAATAAATACTTAAAAGAATTACTTATTAAATAAATCAACTTTTATTAAATCAAATCTTATAAATAAATTTACTTTATATTAAAACTTATTTTATATATTTAAAAATAGTAAAATTATAAGTAAATTCTTAAAGTCAATAAATTTCAAAACTAATTTATAACTTTAAAATTTTCAAACATATAATTTTTTAAAAAATCAGAAATTTAAACTTTATAAAGTACATTAATATATAATATCTTGAAATCAATATTTATTAAACCATATATTCCTTTCCAAAACCATAGAAATCATTTTCTAAATATTTATATATAGACCAACGTTGTCTATATATAATTTTCTATCCTATGGTTAAGTGATAGGGATATTTATCATTTCAATCCGTAATTTAAATACATATACGGGTATATATCATTTCATCCCGCAATCCCAAATTCAATTAAATGAAAATCGCTTGGATTTATGAATTCAACCCATAACGATTTTCTCTATTCTACAGATCGTTCGGGTATGTATCATTTCAACGCATAGTTAATTCTATACTAACAGGGAACTTGCAGAGTGATAACAGATATAATAATAATATAAGAGGCATATATCATCAATATAAATAACAGATAATGGTGTCGGATGTCACAGGTGAACAGATAGCATATATATAGCAATGTAAATAACTAACAGCGGCATATTTCAATTATCGTTTAAATTGAAACCAAATTAAATAAATATAAGAACGTAAGTCGTGAGTGATTGCTCACATTTCGAGGTTAGAGATGAAAGAGATTGAGATGAGTTATGAATCCAAGTACGAAATTCAAAACAAAGCTAGATGGATACGGATTCGACAAACAAGCTGAAAGATAGGGAATTGACTAAATCAAATCAGAACTGGATCGATGATGATAAATAGTATAAGTGAATATATATATATATATATATATATATATATATATTATATAACTATGTATATAACAGATCATATTCTAAATACAAACACAATTTTAAATAAAATAAAATAAAATCATTGTTTTAAATAGAACACACATAATAAACATATTCACCTTAACACTGATATATATATATATATATATTATAGACTATATCTACATATTACATTTAACTTAGAATCAAAATATATACTTTACCATTAAACTTCAGAAACCAGGACCTATTATATATATATATATATATATAATTTTTTTTAAAACTCGGCTGTATATATAAATTTCCTTTTCAACGGTACAAAACAGGAAACTAATATATATATGTATATATATATATATAAGTTATATGAAAAATATTATGAACCACAGGTCAGGTACATATGTTATTATATCAAAACTTATATAGATAAACTGCCTAAATATGCATACCATTCAAAACATATATATAACAGTATACTTTAAATATAACCAACAAATTCATCTCTGACATTCTTTCCTAAAACCAAAATAACATTACAGAATTTATATATATATATATATATATATATATAACAAACATATCTTTTAAAACTTTTGTATCCTAATATAGAACTGCAACCGAATATACTTATATACTTATATATATACTTGAACCAACATCTATATAAACCCATATACCGACCATGAAAAAAATTATTATAAAATTCAATAAACTAAAATTTTGAACTCAAATATAACATATACATATTATAAATTGTATATACGTAGTCTGATATAACATATACAGCAAAACAAAGTATAACAATATTACCTATAGAGTTTATAAGAAAATCCATGAATATATATATATACATGCATACATCCCTGTAGCTGTAAGCTAGGGGAAGAAGGAAAGTTGAAGGAGAGAGGGGAGAACGATGTGGATCACGGCCACGCTGTCTTGAGATGAGGTGGATGTTGGCTTCGGCCAGACTAGGGGTTCGTCGGCTAAAGGAGAGGATATCTAGCGTTATATAGACAAGACGGGGTGGTGCGGCCTGTGTGGAGGCACGACGTGGAGGAGATGGAGAGCGAGCATGATGTTCTAGGTGGAAGATAGGTGCATGAAAATGGAAAAATGGTGGATTCAAGGGAAGCCAGGTTATATAGCCATGGCCGAAACAAAGATGAGCAAGAGCAGGAATAGTGAACGACTTTCAAAAGAATAAGCAACAGAGAAAAAATGAACAGGCAACAGGTTAAGATTTATGCAAATGCTTGGCTTCGAATGAACTTTATTTTGAAAAGGTGGAACTGTAAAGTCAAAATTTGAAAAGGTGAGATTTAAAAAGTTATGCCAATTGATTCTGTAAATATTTATATCCGACGCTATTCAAATTTCACAGCTGAAATCGGAAGGACAGAGAAACACATAGGGTCAAAATACAGAACTGGTGCGATAGATCATTGTGTTGAATTCATCACTTATTGGATATCGAAATACACAAAATAATAAACTACGGAGATCAACACGACGAAACAAACAAAATAGTATACAAATATCAGTGGTACGGTTATCCAATCAAAAGTCGGTAATCGGTACCGAAAATGCCGCAAATTTGCCGAAAATAAGATAAACGGAGCAATAGCAGTCCAAATTTAACGAAATGAAATATGACGTCTCCTTCAGAATATAATTTACAAATTTGTTGTATAAAAATATTCAGGTTTGGAAAACATTTTATTATCACCAAATATTTATTGATTTAAATAAAAATAAAATTTACACAAGAAAATAAACTTCTATATTATCTGATGAAAATTAACCATTTGCAATGTTTAAGTAGTCGTAATTCAAATATCAAATTTTTATTTCAAAATAATAATATTTAAAATTTCATAAAATTTTAATTAAATATACTAATAAAATAAATAAATTTACGGGTCGTTACACTCTCCCTCACTCAAAACTTTTCGTCCCCGAAAAGGAATGAGGTAGGAGAATAAAAACAACCAGAAAGAAAATAGATTGAAAACAAAATAAAACAATTAGTTTAAACCATATAAATTTCAATTTTTAATTAATTACTATTCAAAAATTGATTTTAAATTCAATTTATTTCATTAAGTTGATTAAATTTCAATTTATAAATATTTAAAACAAAAAGGTTTCTTTCAATCAGAATTTTATTTAATTTGTCCTATTTACTATTCAGTCGACTTATTATTCTATTTATCTCTATTAATACTTTATATTTAAAATTTAAGTGTATACCATTTATTATAATTACCAAAATTTTATTTTTTAAAAAATATCATTTTATGTTGTATATTATCCAATTACATATTCAACTTCTGAATAACTTATAAGTTGTATTGGAATGTAATTGAGTATTATACAAGTAAAATTTTCTAAACACAATTATTTCAAGTTTAAATATTTATTCCAAATTTTGGTTTCATTTTATAATTGAAATCATCTTTTAATCATAAATTTAAGAATTAAATATTCCGATTAACTTCACACAATTTAGAGATAAATATCTATTTATATAAATACATTCAATATATCACATCAAATCCATAATCATATACTAATATATAATATATCTATTATAAATCATACTTAATAAATTTAAATCAAATTTATTTTCCAAAACAAAAGAGTAGCAAAGCTAAAGAATGGTCTCTCCATTTGGAAACTCGAAAATGAATGTCAATGATGCGGCCGCCATCACTGAGATTATTTTCCAGCGACAAAAGACAAGAGCACTGATTTAAACATCTAAAAATCTTTGGAAACAATTTCTATTCGAAAATACTTTAAATAACTGGCATTTTAAAACCATAGTTCAAAATTATCGAAAATTAAATTCACAAATTCTTAATTTAAATTCATTTCAAATTCTAAATCAGTTTATAATTTCATTTTTTTATTAGGGGACAATAATCATTGATTTATTGAATGAAAATCAAATATTATCATTTTTAAACAACCCACTTCAGTCATCTTTTTAATTTCAGGAAAATTATACATATGTATAATATAATTTATACAAAATTATTTCATCTACCAAATTTGAAAACAATATTGTGTCAGTTTGCTCTGTTCAAGTGTTTTGGAAATTCTATCGATAGCGTTGATCACACGAATCGATTGACAACAAATCAACATTTACAACTCAAACAACACAATATATAAAACATTTTAAATATTAGTTATAAATACACTCCCTCACTCGTTAATACAAAATAGATTTCAAATAAGGATAGAGATTTAAATTTAGGGAGACCCTAATCAAATAGAATTTCTAACCAGAAGAGATTGGCTCGAAAGGTAGATAAGATAATCAACCACAAAATAGAAGGATGGATAGACTTATATAAATCGCGGGCAACCTTAACCGGGTCAACCGTGACTTCAAGAATAAGATTGATGCAGAATTCCGAGGCAAATCGGCATTCGATCGAAAGAGATAGAAATCAGGCATAGCAGGAGATAGATAGCATCGTAAACCAAGGATACAGAAATCTTTGGTAAATCAATGCTTATTGTAAAGGAGTTTCACCCCTTTACAAATCATTCAAAGATTGGCGAAACAGCCGAGTTATTATAGAGATCATTCGAAGTGGAGTTATTGGATACTCCAAAATCAAGCAGCACGAATAGGGAGAGATAAGGATGGATTTTGGAACGGAAGGGAAAGTTCCAAAATTCAAAGAAAATTCGAATCAAAGAGGAAAAGATTCAAGCACAAACGAAGGTGATTCCGTAATTAAATTTACTACGTATGCTAATTTTCTCCTAAATCCAAAGTGTAACGACCCGTATTTTACGTGTCGATAAATCATAGAATAGTTGCCATTAGGTCGTTAGTATTGTTTGAGTCAACCAGAGTTAGATCGTATCGTGCTTAGGTCGAAGGCGTGACCTATAGAGTTTGACCGACCTATGGAGTTTGGCCGACCTATAGGAAGAGAGAAACCTAGTAGTTGTAGCGACTTAAGGTGTGGTCCGATCTAAGAGTTTAGCCGACCTAAGGGGCAACGGCTTAAGGTTTGACCGACTTAAGGTGGTTAGCGGGTTAAGGAGATGGGCCGATCCAAGAGCTAGCGACCTAAGGGGTGGACCGAGTTAAGGAGGTAGGGCGACTTAGGCAATGGCCGAGTTAAGAATTTGGAGCGACCTATAGCGGTTGCCGACTTAAGGGGAGACCGACCTATAGTAGTAACCGACCCATAGAATTGACCGACTTAAGGTGATTGGCCGACCTAAAGGAACTAATGGCTTAGGGAATGCTGACTCAAGGGTTAGTGGCTTAAGGGGTTAAGCGACCTAAGGCTTAGGTCGTGAACGAGTTAAGGGTGTTAGGTCGTTGGGTCGCTAAGCCGTGTGTGTTGAGTTGTCCCTTGTGTTAGGTCGGCAGTGTAGTTAAGTCGCTAGGTCATCTCTAGCGTTAGGTCGGCAGCAGTGCTGAGCCGTGTTTTTGTTAGACCATGTGTTGTGTTGGGTCGGTAGGTCGTGGGATTCTTGAGTCGTAGGTCGTTAGGTCGGCGACGACTCAAGGGGACGACCGACTTAAGGAATTTCCAGCCTATAAATAGAAGTGCCTATCTTCATTTCTGGAATCCGGATTTTGAAACGACGAAGTGCTGCCATTTTGAGAGCTCGACTACAACACTTCTTCACTTCTTTTCTCCACTCTAATCTAGTGCTTCCTTCCATCCAAGATTGAAGATCAAATTGAAGATCCAAGAGCCAAAGTTGAAGATCTCCATCCATCGAAGAGAGATTTCATCATTTGAAGGGAAACCTTGTCGGATCAAGCTAGATCCTTTGCTGTCCAGATCTGGAGTTTGTTGTTTTTGAGGTGTTTAGGTGATTCGGTGAGTGGTGGTTATCTCTCACACGGACCCAAAGGAGTATATTGGATCGGTGGTTTGTTTGTGTGTTAAAGATAGCGATTTCATGCATTTTCCTTAAGTCTGCATGTAGATCCATTGTTTATAAAGTTTTGATATCCATTTTACTATATGTTAACCTATGCTAGTTCATTCATCAAAATATTACTTAGAATTCATGCTTGTTAGATTCAGACCCTTTAATTACGAAACTGTCATTATTGTTATAACTATTTATTTAGATCTTATTTGAATGATTGATTACTTGGATGAATGATTGATTGATTGATTGATTAGTTGATTAGTGATTGAATTTGGACAAGTTGGTCGAAGATGATTCAAAAGCTAAGTGGAAAGGCTCTTGAATAAGGAAAGCTGCTCGTGGCATATGAAGCAGATGATAAAGCTCATATGGATAGATTTGATCATGATGTTGAGATGGGACTTTGCTATGATGCGATGAAGCAAAGCATGATATGAGATAGCCTTGGTTTAATCCAGACAGGATCATTCCAAGCATGTTGATAACTCGGTGATGTGGTTCGAGTTTGTTGATAATGGTTGGCTCGAGAGGCGCTTGAGCTAGTATGTGAATAGTCGTCGAGGAGGATGACTAGAAGGCTGAGATTTCATCGTTGTTGAAGGTTCTAGCATGCTCAAAGCAAGGGTACGTTAGGACGGGTCACGATGACGTCCCAGGCACGGGTCACGATGACGTGTTAGTACTCTGGACAGATTCGATAGTCCTAGGCACGGGTCACGACGACGTGCGGAGTTATGTCTAGAACCGGGGTTACCATTAGCCCTTGGCGGACGGATGAAATAATGGGTCGATCATTCAATTAACAGTGAAATCGAGGCAATGATAACAGTGATAGCCAGAGTCATGGATGTTTGGATGTTGGTTGAACCATCATTCGGTCTCAAGAGCGATGCTTTCTGGGTGCTTATCTGATCTTGGTTTAGGCCTTGGGGGTTTGTACTTGGAAAACGTCGACCTTGACCCGAGTGATAATTGCTTTACTTTAATTGTCTGCTTTGCTATGCTGTTTCTGCTTAGTGGGTCTGGGGGCTATCACTGTAGAAAGAGGTAGAGTGGGATGGTTGGGTTCCTATTCCTTTTTACCCTTTATGCTCTTTTGGTATGTTTGATAGTTTATTTACTGCTCACTAAGACTTTTTTCTGACTCAAGGTTTTATGTTTAACTCTTATCACCTTGGGTTGTTCATCCATGATGGGATGGGCAGACTAGGTAGCAGGTGACAGGTGCTGTTCTTAGTGACCAACGCTGTTGATGACGAAGACGAGTTGGAGGCTTTTGCATATTGTTTTCTTACTTTATGTACTGGATGTTCCGCTGTTTGTATGATTCTTTGAGTGTTATGTAGTGAGGCTTGATGTACTGACTTTCCAGATTGTTGTACCAAACTATTATGAGTCTATATGATGAGATTCTGTTCTATAGAGCTTCACTATGTATACTTTCTATTGTATTTCATCCATGCGCTGTGAGAATTACGATAGAGTTTATTGTTTTACCTTACCTTGACGATCATCCATGGCTGCCTGGCACACTTTACAGCGCACTATTCCCTTGTTTAGTGAAGGAGTCATGGGCGGTCGTCACATTTGGTATCAGAGCCTTGGTTAATTGATTTTAGCCAACGCTCGCTGACGTAACTACGTATGAGAGACGTAATTGTAATTTTGATGGATGATTACTATATATAATATAGTATCTTAGAAGGATTTGAACTTATTATGCAGTTGTTTCCCCAGGGTATATTAATCATTTCTTTTAGATATTAGGAATGAGTCGAAGAGGGAGACCAGCTGCTAGAGGAGGCCGTGCTGTTGAGGGGGCTGCTGATTATGCTTCTATGTTCGAGGCTATGATGACTTCGATCATGAGAAGGATGCCAGCTCCGGGGCCATCAGTAGATGTTGGAGTCCAAGTTCAAGTCCCAAGACCAGTGGATTTTGCTAAGTTGTGTAAGGACTATACTGCTCTTGGAGGAAAGGTTTTCTTGGGGACAGAATCAACCATTGAATTTCAAAGGTGGATTGATGCTTGTAGAAGGATCTTTGGTGATTTGGGAATTGAGGATGCAACTAAGAGGAAGCTTGCATCAAGACAGCTTCAAGGAAGAGCTTCTGATTGGTGGAACTCTGTCACCATTGATACTCCAGAGGAAGAGATCACTTGGGAGCAATTCCAAGCTAGATTTGAAGCTAAGTTCATTTCTACAGCTCAGAAATCTGTTCTGTTCAAGAAGTTTGTGGAACTCAAGCAAGGTGGAAGACCAGTTCTTGAGTATGTTTCTGAGTTTGAAGCCTTGTCCAAGTATGCTCGGTCATATATTGAATCTCCTTATCAGAAGAATGAGAAGTTTGTGACAGGCTTGGACAGTTATCTTGGGAGGCAGTTGGTGGATCATTTGGACGACCCATTTGAGAAGCTTGTGGAGAAAGCTCTGAGGCATGAGAACTTGTTTCCTAAAGAAGGATCTGGTGTTGCTGTGACCAAGGAGCCAAGTGGAAATAAGAAGAGAAAGCAACAGCAGCAGAAGGGTAAGGATGGTCAGAAGAAGCCGAAGGGTGAAGTGACCTGCTACAACTGTCGGTAGAAGGGTCATCTCTCTAGAGATTGCAAGAATCCGAGAGTGCCGGTGAAGTGCCACAACTGTGACAAACCGGGTCATATCAAGAGGAATTGTCCAGAACAGAGGAAGGACAAGAAGATTGTGCAAGCTTATGCTTTGGGGGCTGTGCCATCATCTTTGAAGGCTCCTACTGCTGAAGAGGAGGGAAAGGGTGTGGTGGTTCAAGGTACTCTTTCTTTATGTGGTGTTCCAGTTAGAGTGTTGTTTGATATGGGGGCGTCGCATTCGTTTATTTGTAATGATCTTGTAGGCCGGTTGGGTTTGGAACCGGATATTGTTGATAGACCATTGGTTGTGACTAATCCAGTTGGGGGTTCGTCTTGTTTGTATATGGTATGCCGTGGTCTGGTTGTCTCGAGTCATGATTGCTCTTTTGTTTGTGATTGTTTTATTCTAAACTTTGTGGGGTTCGGAATTATTTTGGGTATGGACTGG
Organism: Allium cepa; assembly: GCA_030765085.1. Taxonomy (NCBI): domain Eukaryota; kingdom Viridiplantae; phylum Streptophyta; class Magnoliopsida; order Asparagales; family Amaryllidaceae; genus Allium; species Allium cepa. The sequence goes on along the minus strand of CM060944.1, from coordinate 494,796,099 downwards.
CTTAGAAAGTATGCGGCAAGGGTTGATTGTAAGAGGCTAGAGGTGACAGTCGAGAATGTGGAAGGGCGAAAGGTTGTGATACGATGTAAGCATGAGGAAGGCGTCTTTATGAGCTTCATGTATTCGTTGGTTGTTCCACGGGATGGACTGTCATCGGTGCCTATTGTGAATGGATTTGAGGATGTCTTTGACGAGATCAAAGGGTTACCGCCGCATAGGGAGATCGATTTTTGTATCGATCTAGTTGAAGGAGCCAGACCTATTGTGATGCCTCTTAGGCGGATGGCGCCTAGGGAACAGCAAGAGTTGAAGGTGCAAGTTGATGACCTTTTACAGAAAGGATTCATTCGGCGTAGTGTGTCCGAATGGGGTGCACCAGTTGTGTTTGCAACCAAAGCGGATGAATCGTTGAGGTTGTGTGTGGATTATCGTAAGCTGAATAAAGTGACTAAGAAGAACAAGTATCCATTGCCGAGAATAGATGAATTGTTTGATCAGCTTCACGAAGATAAGGTGTTTTCTCAGATGGATTTAGCAACGGGATTTCACCAATTGAGAGTGGAAAACGATAGTGTTCCGAAGACTGCTTTCAGGACACCATCCGGTTTCTTTGAATGGCTGGTAATGCCGTTTGGATTGACCAATGCACCAGCATATTTTTTGGATCTTATGAATAGAGTATTCAGGGATCAGTTGAAAAAGTTCGTACTTGTGTTCGTGGATGATATCTTGATTTATTCCAGAACTGAAGAAGAGCACAAGACGCACTTGCGGATTGTTTTGGAAATCCTGCAAAAACAACAGCTGAGGGCTAAGTTTTCGAAGTGTCACTTCTGGAAGAGTGAAGTGAGGTTCTTAGGCCATGTTATCTCTGGAAGTGGAATAGCGGTTGATCCCGCCAAGGTGGCAGCAATCCAGGATTGGGTTAGACCTAAGAATGCATCTGATGTGAGAAGTTTTCTTGGATTAGCAGGATACTATCGTCGGTTTATCAAAGACTTTTCCAAGATAGCTGCACCGTTAACAGGATTGACGAAAAAGAATCAAGTATTTAGATGGGAAGCTAAGTGTGAGCAAGCTTTCGGAATCCTGAAAGAGCGACTGACAAGTGCTCCTGTTTTGACTATTCCAAGTGGGAATGATGAGATGGTGGTTTACACCGATGCATGTGGTACTGGACTTGGAGCAGTGCTGATGCAAAAGGATAAAGTTGTTGCATATGCAAGTCGACAACTGAAGCCGCATGAAAGGAATTATCCGACTCATGATTTGGAGTTAGCGGCGATTATATTTGCTTTGAAGATGTGGAGACATTACCTACTGGGAGTTCGATTCGAGTTGTTTACAGATCATAAGTCATTGAAGTATCTTTTCTCCCAAAAGGATTTGAATCTCCGACAGCAGCGGTGGCTAAAGTTTTTAGCATCATATGATTTTGGTATAGCCTATACTCCGGGAAAAGGTAACACGGTGGCAGATGCGTTAAGTCGAAGACATGCAGTATTGGGAGCCATGTTTTCAGAATGGAAGAGTCTCGAGTATTTAGCTAGATTTGACTTCAGGCCCAGATGTGAATTGGAACCTGAGATGTTGGCAAGCTTATCGATAAGACCTACTCTTGTGGAAAGAATTGGCGAGAGCCAAAGGCGAGACAATAAACTTGTCAAGACTATCCGAGATTTGGAATCTGGATTAGACCCAGAAAAGGATAAAGGATTCGAAGTCGATCGAGAGGGTTGGGTTCGGAAGCAAGGACGACTAGTTGTTCCCGATATAGGTGGATTGAGAGATGGAGTTCTTAAGGAAAGTCATCACTCGAAGTTGACAATTCATCCAGGAGGGAATAAGATGTATCGGCATATGAAGAGAACCTATTATTGGGAAGGTATGAAGAAGGATGTTGGAAATTTTATTTCCAAATGTATGAACTGCCAGTTGGTTAAAGCCGAACAGAAGAAGCCAAGTGGATTGCTTCAGCCATTAGATGTTCCTACACGGAAGTGGGAACAAATATCGATGGATTTTATTGATGGGTTAGCTAGAACCAGGGTAGGAAATGAAGGGATTTGGGTCATCGTAGATCGTTTGACTAAGAGTGCAAGATTCATTCCTGTTCGATCAACTAGGACTGCAACGAAATTGGCTGAGTTGTATGTTAAGTGGATAGTTCGATTCCATGGTATTCCGAAGAGTATAGTGAGCGATCGAGACCCATTGTTCACTAGTGGATTTTGGAAGAGCTTCCAAGAAGTTTTGGGGACCGAGTTGTGTTTGAGTACCGCTTATCACCCCCAAACAGATGTGGTCAGACCGAGAGAGTCAACAGAGTTTTGGAAGATCTCCTTAGAGCATGTGTTTTAGAATTCAGGGGATCATGGGAAGATCATCTTCATTTGGTGGAATTTGCATATAATAACAGTTACCAGTCAAGTATTGGTATGGCACCGTATGAAGCATTGTATGGAAGACCATGTAACTCTCCGACATGTTGGTTGGAAACAGGAGAAAAGTTGATACTTGGGCCAGAAATGATTCGACAGACTTCAGATTGTATAGAGATCATTCGGCGACGAATGAAGGCAGCCCAAGACCGTCAGAAAAGTTATGCCGATAAGCGTCGCAAGGATTTGGAATTCGACATAGGTGGTATGGTTTTTGTGAAGAATTCTCCACTGAAGAATGTTATTCGATTCGGGAAGAAAGGGAAATTGACTCCGAGATTTGTTGGACCATTCCCGATCATCGAGCGAATTGGAAAGCTCGCTTATAAATTGAAGTTACCAGAAAAAGATGTCGGGTGTGCACAATGTTTTTCACGTATCGTATCTATGGAAGTATGTGCACGATCCAAGTACGGTGGTTTCTGCTGATAGCTATGAAGATTTAGAGGTTGATCCAGTTATTACGCGACCTCGTAAGCCGCTTCGTGTTGTTGAAACCGACACGAAACAGCTTAGGAGGAAGACGATTACATTGCTCAAGATACAATGAAGTGATGATGTTAACGACTGTACATGGGAGGAGGAAGAGAGGATGAAAGCAACTCATCCTGAAATCTTCGAGGTATGGCCCTAAGGTGTCGTGGCATCTCATGAATTTGTAACTTGTTCTAATCCTAGAATTCTGCATGCTAAGCTAGTAATTCGATGCATGGTTTGTTGATTGCTATGGATGGTAGACATGTAGAATAGTTTTGGTTGCTCTTGATTGTTTGGAATTTTGGGGGCGAAATTCCTAAGGGGGAGAGAATGTAACGACCCGTATCTTACGTGTCGATAAATCGTAGAATAGTTGTCATCAGGTCGTTAGTATTGTTTGAGTCAACCAGACTTAGATCGTATCGTGCTTAGGTCGGAGGAGTGACCTATAGAGTTTGACCGACCTATGGAGTTTGGCCGACCTATAGGAAGAGAGAAACCTAGTAGTTGTAGCGACTTAAGATGTGGTCCGATCTAAGAGTTTAGCCGACCTAAGGGGTAACGACTTAAGGTTTGACCGACTTAAGGTGGTTAGCGGGTTAAGGAGATGGGCCGATCCAAGAGCTAGCGACCTAAGGGGTGGACCGAGTTAAAGAGGTAGGGCGACTTAGGCAGTGGCCGAGTTAAGAATTTGGAGCGACCTATAGTGGTTGTCGACTTAAGGGGAGACCGACATATAGTAGTAACCGACCCATAGAATTGACCGACTTAAGGTGATTGGCGGACCTAAGGGAACTAATGGCTTAGGGAATGCTGACTCAAGGGTTAGTGGCTTAAGGGGTTAAGCGACCTAAGGCTTAGGTCGTGAACGAGTTAAGGGTGTTAGGTCGTTGGGTCGCTAAGCCGTGTGTGTTGAGTTGTCCCTTGTGTTAGGTCGGCAGTGTTTTTAAGTCGCTAGGTCGTCTCTAGCGTTAGGTCGGCAGCAGTGTTGAGCCGTGTTTGTGTTAGACCATGTGTTGTGTTGGGTCGGTAGGTCGTGGGATTCTTGAGTCGTAGGTCGTTAGGTCGGCGATGACTCAAGGGGACGGCCGACTTAAGGAATTTCCAGCCTATAAATAGAAGTGCCTATCTTCATTTTTGGAATCCGGATTTTGAAGCGACGAAGTGCTGCCATTTTAAGAGCTCGACTACAACACTTCTTCACTTATTTTCTCCACTCTAATCTAGTGCTTCCTTCCATCCAAGATTGAAGATCAAATCGAAGATCCAAGAGCCAAAGTTGAATATCTTCATCCATCGAAGAGAGATTTCACCATTTGAAGGGAAACCTTGTCGGATCAAGCTAGATTCTTTGCTGTCCAGATCTGGAGTTTGTCGTTTTTGAGGTGTTTAGGTAATTCGGTGAGTGGTGGTTATCTCTCACACGGACCCAAAGGAGTATATTGGATCGGTGGTTTGTTTGTGTGTTAAAGATAGCGATTTCATGCATTTTCCTTAAGTCTGCATGTAGATCCATTGTTCATAAAGTTTTGATATCCATTTTACTATATGTTAACCTATGCTAGTTCATTCATCAAGATATTACTTAGAATTCATGCTTGTTAGATTCGGACCCTTTAATTACGAAACTGCCATTATTGTTATAACTATTTATTTATATCTTATTTGAATGATTGATTACTTGGATGAATGATTGATTGATTGATTAGTTGATTAGTGATTGAATTTGGACAAGTTGGTCGAAGATGATTCAAAAGCTAAGTGGAAAGGCTCTTGAATAAAGAAAGCTGCTCGTGGCATATGAAGCAGATGATAAAGCTCATATGGATAGATTTGATCATGATGTTGAGATGAGACTTTGCTATGATGCGATGAAGCAAAGCATGATATGAGATAGCCTTGGTTTAATCCAGACGGGATCATTCCAAGCATGTTGATAACTCAGTGATGTGGTTCGAGTTTGTTGATAATGGTTGGCTCGAGAGGCGCTTGAGCTAGTATGTGAATAGTCGTGGAGGAGGATGACTAGAAGGCTGAGATTTCATCGTTGTTGAAGGTTCTAGCATGCTCAAAGCAAGGGTACATTGGGACGGGTCACGATGACGTCCCAGGCACGGGTCACGATGACGTGTTAGTACTCTGGGCAGATTCGATAGTCCTAGGCACGGGTCACGACGACGTGCGGAGTTATGTCTAGAACCGGGGTTACCATTAGCCCTTGGCGGACGGATGAAATAATGGGCCGGTCATTCAATTAACGGTGAAATCGAGGCAATGATAACAGTGATAGCCAGAGTCATGGATGTTTGGATGTTGGTTGAACCATCATTCGGTCTCAAGAGCGATGCTTTCTGGGTGCTTATCTGATCTTGGTTTAGGCCTTGGGGGTTTGTACTTGGAAAACATCAACCTTGACCCGAGTGATAATTGTTTTACTTTAATTGTCTGCTTTGCTATGTTGTTTCTGCTTAGTGGGTCTGGGGGCTATCACTGTAGAAAGAGGTGGAGTGGGATGGTTGGGTTCCTATTCCTTTTTACCCTTTATGCTCTTTTGGTATGTTTGATAGTTGATTTACTGCTCACTACGACTTTTGTCTGACTCAAGTTTTATGTTTAACTCTTATCACCTTGGGCTGTTCATCCATGATGGGATGGGCAGACTAGGTAGCAGGTGACAGGTGCTGTTCTTAGTGACCAACGCTGTTGATGACGAAGACGAGCTGGAGGCTTTTGCATATTGTTTTCTTACTTTATGTACTGGATGTCCTGCTGTTTGTATGATTCTATGAGTGTTATGTAGTGAGGCTTGATGTATTGACTTTCCAGATTGTTGTACCAAACTATTATGAGTCTATATGATGAGATTCTGTTCTATAGAGCTTCACTATGTATACTTTCTATTGTATTTCATCCATGCGCTGTGAGAATTACGATAGAGTTTATTGTTTTACCTTACCTTAACGATCATCCATGGCTGCCTGGCACACTTTACAGCGCACTATTCCCTTGTTTGGTGCAGGAGTCATGGGCGATCGTCACACAAAGCTTCGTTACCACATGTAACAGCCCGATATTTTCAACCATTCGCATCCGCATATGTTGGACTTGAATTGCTCAAAACACCAGATTGTTGATTTTTATTTGGCAAAACTTAGCATATACAGTAAATAAATAAATCATAGAATCACAGACACAGAGTAATATAACAATCATCAAGCGTAAATAAAAGAATAGTAGTTCATGAAGCTACTATATATATATATATATATATATATATATATATATATATATATATAACAGAGGTAAACAAGATACAACAGAAGTCTCGAATACTGTAACGACCCGATATTTTCAACCATTCGCATCCGCACATGTCGGAGTTGAATTGCTCAAAATACCATATTGTAAATAAAATTTGGCAAATCTCAGAATATACAGTAAATAAATAAATACAGATCACAGACACAGAGTAAATAATAATGCAGCAGAATTAAAGAGATAGTAGTTCAAGAATCTACAATATAAAAAAAAATAAGATACATCAGAGTTAAATAAGATACGACAAAAGAGTAAAAGATACATCAGGTACAAATGAGAATACATCACTGAAACCACTGGATACAGAAAGCAAAATAGATGGCTAGATCTTCAAGCAAGCTCCAACTCCGAAGGTGAGTCTTGAATGTTGAATCACTCAGTCTGACCCGAGCGTGAAGCCAAACACAAAACACTCGAGTCAGGACATAAATACTTATGAACTGTAAATCAACTCAAGTGAACAGTAACAAAATGCACCAGTAACTTAAAGGATGCTTGGGATCGCCTATCCTTTAAGGATCTGTTAAACTATTTACTATTGCGCTATTATAATAATGCCTACAGTAAAATAAACTTACTTTAAAATAGCGTTCCGGGCTTACCCATATCACCTTTCACACATAATAGTCCCAGTAGTCCATCCAATATCATGATATCTTCAGATCGGGAAACTATCATAGGATACCACATGGGCTATGGGAGAAAAACAAACTCGTAGTAAAGGCTCGGTATGGTAGGTGACACGGCACACAAGGCAATGCCAGGGTAGATATACCAATTACGCACACGGGCTGGTGGTAACGCAGTAGCCACGTACGCCCACCTTGGAACACACTCCATATCAAAATCGGAGGATGGCCATCTAATCAATCACAAGTAAGAGTATAGTATCGAAGGAATGTGTCCGACCAGAGGAGCTACCCCTTTTGGCCCGAGATCGCTCCTGTTTTAGCCACCTTATGCCAACTCATGGGAGTCGGGTCCACTTAATATACCTCAAGATCATCGCCACCATCCTACTTCCTTCTGAAATCTCTACCGCGTACACGGTTGTTAAAGTGGTTTTCGGAGTTGGCAAAGAGTATGACAACTTCCGATCCCGGTCTCTTTAACAACCAAACGTTATTATAACGTCGTGATCATTTCAAAATAGTTTATACCTCAAAATCAAATCATTTCATTTCAGAACAACATTCCTTTCAAAATAGTTTTATACTTCGTAATCAAAACCATTTTTTATTTCAAACTATATTCAACTCAATACAATATTATTTCCATTTCAAACATATAACAATTGTCAAAAATCATAATACTTTCAAAGTTATAATTCTTTCGAAACCAAAATACTTGAAATCATTACACTTTGAAATCATAACATTTCGAAATCAAACATTTGAAAATTTCAAATTTATTCAATTAAACTCAAATTTCAAATTTCCAATTTAATTCAATTCAAACCATCAGTTTCAATTCAATTTCCACAAACCATTTCAAGTCTTATGAGTTTCAAATATAGATTTTATCCACAAAATAAACTATTCAATTTTTAATATAAAATTCAAAGCTTTAATATCACACATTTCAAAACTAAATTTTATAGTTTCATATATCTCAAATTTAACTTCATTATTACTTAGTTTTGAAATGTTCATTTCATAAATCCAATGTCATTTAAATAAACTCAAATAATATAAACTTCAAATATTCATTTATCAAAATCTAATACCATTCCAAATTCACATTCTTTGTCAAAATAAAGATTATATCATTCAAAACCATTCCAAAATCATTAAAATATTATATCCTTCAAAACCTCATTATCAAATCATTATTTGAATTCAAATTCAAATATTCAAAGTTAAACATCATTTTAAATTCAAATATATCATTCATTTATTATTTCAAATATCATTACAAAACACATTTCAAAATTTCATTTAAAAATTCATTCATCTCATTACATTTCATTCCATTTAACACATAACCAAGTAAACCTTATTTAAATTCAAATTTAATTTAAATTCCTAAAATTAAAATTTTAAATATTAAATTATATTCAAAACTCCTTATATTTCACAAATAATCAATTCCAATAGTTAAATCATTAAACACTTTAAAATATAACACAAACAGTGTTTAAATCTATAACATTTCAAAACATTGACAAAATATAGTAACGACATCATTTATAAAGTGCTATCGTAGCTTATAGTTTCCAAAATAGTTAGTTCAAGAATAACGACATTTATAAAATGCCGTAATAGATATTTAGTTATTTCAACATAGGTACGTTCAAAACAACAGCATTTAAAATGCTGTCATAAGACTGCAGCATTTTTAGGAAATGCTGTTAATAAAATTTTAGATTTTATTTTAACTTTTCCAAAGCAATAAAACTTAAATTCTTGTTATTTAAATTTATTAATCACATTTCTAGACTTTAAAATTCCACATTTAAATCATTTTAACATATGATTTACCATAATAAAATTTTAAAATCAAATGTTCAATTTTTAAAACTCAATTCATTTATTAAGTCAAAATTTCACTGTTTCTTAATTTATAAATTTCAACAAAACTTAAAATTTTTCTTCAAATATCATTTCAAAACTTCAAATTTAATTTCAGTTATTTACTTACAGTTTTAAAATAAAATTTAAAGTCAAAAATCACATTTACTTCATATTCACATACTTAAATTCACAAATTCAAAACTTACTATTTAACTTTCTTAAAACCATAAAATATATTTTTTTAAATCAAATTCATACTTTTAAAAATACATATTTTAATAAAAATCATTTAAAGTTATACCAAGGGGTTTGTATATAATTTTCTAACCTAGGTCAAGTGATACGGATACATATCATTTCAATCCGCAGTTTAAAAAGAAAATCCGGGTTCTATCATTTCAAACCCGCAATCCCAAGTAAAATAAAAATAAATAAAAATCGCTCAGGCCTATCATTTTAGCCCATAACGATTTTTCCCTATTCTAATGTCCATTCGGGTATGTATCATTTCAACACATAGTGATTCTATTCTAACAGGGAACTTGTAGTGTGAACATATACATATACAACATAAACAATGTCAATATCACAATATAATGTCAAATATCAGATGTCAGGTGATAAATACCAGAGTTAACATGGTAATAACATGGAATAACATAACATATAATCATCATTAACTTGCATAACATTTTAATTACTAAACACTTGTCATCCATTTACTATTTCATAAGTAGAAATGTCGGAGTGAGAAAGACTCACCTTTTCAAGTTGAAGACCACTACGACACACAAAACGATTCCAAAGGCAAGACAAGCACGATACAACACGACTACGGATTCAAGTGAGTGTAGAGAGCCAAAGTGATTTATCTTGTACATAGCAAACAAAACAAGATATTGCAACATTAATTTTCAACACAAAACAACATTGAAACTGATTGAAACAAAAGCAACAATGGACAAGATAATTTTACGATGCCTCAATCACTTCAATGATTGCCCTAAGGGACTCTTTAGATCAGCCATATGATCATGCTAGGCTCAGGTATAACGTCAGAAATGCACGGCAACACAAGTGTTTGGAGAGGAGGAGCTACAACATAGGTTAAACAAAGGAACAAGGCAAAAAGAGGTAGGTTTTGTGCATTTTGACTCAACTATGACCACATATAGACCCGGTCATGGTGTCTTCATGTCAGGTCAGATCTGGACAGTAGTCAAAGGGGCGGCCAGAGGTGAAGTAGATGATGGTGGTGGTGGCTAAGGGGTGGCCAAAGGCAAACTATGAAGGTGTGCGGTGAAATCAAGGCTTGGCTTGGTAATTTTGGTGAAGCTTTGCAAACTTTGTGGGGTTTGCATCATAGGGAGGCATGGCCCAAGACTAGGTCAAAGGAAAGGAAGGAGGAGCTGGTGTAGATGGTGGTGGTGATGGTCATGGAGTTGGAGTGGAGTAGAGGCCGAGCTATGCTAGAGGAAGAACAAGGTAGAAATCATTGAAATGAAGAAGGAAAGAAAGAATGAAGCCATTAGCTTTTTTCTTCTTCTTCATGAAGCCGTGAGTTTTAGGGGGAAGATGAGAAATAAATTCACGTGAAATACAAAAGGAAATGCATGGCCAAAGTAAAATAATGAAAGGCCAAACAATGAAAAGGCAAAGGAAAGGAAAGGTCACAAGCAAATGAAAGGACACTAGAAAATGAAAGGTTATTGCCCTTCACATTTCCATTTTCATTTAAATCAAAATAAACTAAATAAATTCAGAAAATAAAATAAAATTCTGAACAAAATAAAATTAAAAAGAAAATACATAAATATTTGTAGAAAAATATAAAATAATTAAGAAAATAGCACAATAATAAAAACTAGGGTGAAAAATTGTAGATAAAATACAATAAGCTTTAGAAAATTAAAATCACACTTTTAAAATGTTTTAAAAATAAAATAAACACATAAAATGACATATTACACATATTAGAACATGTTTGACAAATAAAAATATTATTTATATAAATTAAAATAGACAATTTTGTTAAATAAAACAATATACACACAATATTGTAAATAGCATAACTTTCACAATATAAATCGGATTTCAACGAAACGAAAAGCAGTATTCTTGAAATTTAATTTATTTTCATAATAAAAGATAAAACTAAAATTTTAAAATATTTAAATTTTAAATTTAAAAGTCAAAGTATGACCATATTGACCAAAATTCACATTTTCTGGAAATATTCAATATATTCAGGTTTGAAATTATATTTCACATACAAATCAAAATTTATATTTAAAATGACAAAATTATTCATTTTAATAAATAAAATAAAGTTTTATGCATAAATAAAATATTGAAAAAGATAGAATGATATAGGATTAAGACAAGATGACAGGAAGATTGAAATAATCATTTTAATAAATAATCATTTTATCCATAAATTCATTTTAATACAAAGTTTTTAAATCAGGAATTTCGATTAAAATAATCAAAATATACAATTTAAAATAATCACAAAATACAGGGTTGTTACAAATACATAGATGTCTTAATAAAATAGTCAAATACAAAATCTGAATACATCACTGGAATCAACTGAATAACTGAAAGTAGAATCGATAAATGGACCTCCAAACGAACCTCCAACTCCAAAAGCGAGTCTCAAAAGCTGGAACACTCATTCTGACCTGAGCGTAAAGCAAAACACAGAACAGACGAGTCGGGATTAACATTCTTATATATTAATAAATCTAACTCAAGTGAAATATCAACTGAAATACAAGTAACTTAAAAGATGTTTGGGATAACCATCCTCTACGGATCCATTAAACTATCTACTATATAGTAATATATGCTATTATAATAATGTACAAAGTAAAGTAAACTATTAAAATAGTGTTAAGGCGTTACCCATATCTCCCTTAACACATTTTATATATTCCCATAGGCTATATAGAACTGTAATCTCCCTCGTACTGGGCGTCGTTAGAGGGCACTCCATAGGTATGGTACAAAACAAACTCCTATAAGACACGCTAGGGTAGGTGACACGACACAACAAGGCAATGCCATGGTAGATATACCAATTACGCATCCGGGCTGGTGGTAACGCATAGCCGCAGCTACCGCCCACCTTGATACACACTCCCAAAATCAAAAATCAAAGGTGCGTACCAAATCAATCACAAAGTAATAGAATGGCATGCGAAGGACTGTGTCCGATCGGAGGAGCTACCTCACTTGGCCCGAGAATCGCTCCTGTTTTAGCCACCTTATGCCAACTCACGGGAGTCGGGTCACGTATATACCTCAATAGGACGTTGCCACCATCCTACTTCATTCTGGGATCTCCACCACGTACACAGTTGTTAAAGTGGTTTTCGGAGTTGGCATATAGTATGACAATTTCTGATCCCGGTCTCTTTAACAATCAAACGTTATTATAACACCGCGGTCATTTCTAAATAGTTTATACTTCAAAACCAAAATACCATTGCCATTTCAAAACCATATTAATACGATATCATTTCCATTTCAAATATATAAATATATATTGCACTTTCAAAGTTATAACACTTTCGAAACCAAACATTTGAAATTTATAACACTTTCAAAACATAATACTTTGAAATTTATAACTTTGAAATATAACATCCACCACTTAAACTGTTTAGATATTAAAATAGTATATATAATAAAATAGTTTATAAAGTAAAATAGCTTATATAAAAGAGTTATAGGTTAAAATAGTTTATCAGCTTAAAAATAGTTTATCTTAAAAATAGTTAGTGTATTAAAATAGTTTATATTAAACTAGTTTATATTAAAAATGGTTTATATTAAAATAGTTTACAATAAAATAAATTATAAAGAAAATATATAAATAGTTTTAAGTATAATTTGAAATACTTTATATAATACAATATCTTCCTTAAATTTCACAAATCGATTTCAAATCAACTTGAATTGCAAAATTCAAATTTTATTCAATCTTAATTCATCAAATTCAACTCAATTCGGTTTCTGAATAAACCATTTCAGATTATATCGATTTCAAATATAGATTTGAACTACAAAATAAGCCATTTAAATTTCAATATATTTCAAAGCTTTAAATATTCAACATTTTCAAAACTAAATTCAATAATTCCATATATATATATATATATCTCAAATTTACTTTACTATTATTTATTTTGAAATATTTGCTTAATCATTCAAATAACATTTAAATAAAACTTCAAATTTCAAATTGAAATAAAATTAAATATATATCATTTCAAATCTATTTCAAATCTATTTTCCCAACCTTAACTTATAAAAATCATTATAAAATCTATTCTAAAATATAAATTTAAATAAATACTTAAACAAATTACTTATTAAATAAATCAACTATTATTAAATCAAATCTTATAAATAAATTTATTTTATATTAAAACTTATTTCACATATTTAAAAATAGTAAAATTATAAGTAAATTCTTAAAGTCAATAAATTTCAAAACTAATTTATAACTTTAAAATTTTCAAACATATAATTTTTTTAAAAATCAAAAATTTAAACTTTATAAAATACATTAATATATAATATCTTGAAATCAATATTTATTAAACTATATATTCCTTTCCAAAAACATAGAAATCATTTTCAAAATATTTACATATAGACCAACAGTGTCTGTATATAATTTTCTACCATATGGTCAAGTGATACAGATATATATCATTTCAATCCGCAATTTAAATATATATATATATATATATATATATATATATATATATGGGTATATACCATTTCAACCCGCAATCCCAAATTCAATTAAATGAAAATCGCTTGGGCTTATCAATTCAACCTATAACAATTTTCTCATATTCTACAAATCGTTCGGGTATGTATCGTTTCAACCCATAGTGAATTCTATACCAACAGGGAACTTGCAGAGTGATAACAGATATATTAATAATATAACAGCCATATATCATCAATATAAATAACAGATAATGGTGTCAGATGTCATAGGTGAACAGATAGCATATATATAGCAATGTAAATAACTAACAATAGCATATTTCAATTGTCGTTTTAATTGAAATCAAATTTAATAAATATAAGAATGTAAATCGTGAGTGATTGCTCACCTTTCAAGGTTAGAGATGAACGAGATTGAGATGAGTTATGAATCCAAGTACGAAATCCAAAGAAAAGCTAGATGGATACGGATTCGACAAACAAGCTGAAAGATAGGGAATTGACGAAATCAAATCAGAACTAGATCGATGATGATAAATAGTATAAGTGAATATGTATAAATTATATATAACTATACATATACCAAATCATATACTAAATACAAACACATTTTTAATTAAAATAAAATAAAATCATTGTTTTAAATAGAACACACATAACAAAAATATCCACCTTAACACTGATATGTATATATATACACATATTACATTTAACTTAGAATCAAAATATATACTTTACCATTAAACTTCAGAAACCAGGACCTATTATATATATAATTCTTTTTAAACTCGGTTATATATATATATACTTCCTTTTCAACGGTACAAAACAGGAACAAACAAATGTATGTAGACAAAAATGATATGAACTTGTATAAATTCATATATATAAAAGACAGACCAAAACAAAAAAAATAGAATAAACTGTATATACTTTTATAACTTTATAAACATTTTATATATAAACAGATATATATATATATCCACTTACGAAACTACTATATAATAATATATATATAACACTGTAAATATAAATGAATACATGAAGAAAATATATAAACTATGTATATATATTGCAATATATAACCGAAATCATTGCATACTTGTAAACTTTAAAAAACTAATATATATATATATATATATATATATATCAGTTATATGACTAATATTGTGAACCAACAGGTCAGGTACATATGCTGTTATATAAGAACTTATACAGATAAACAGCCTAAATATGCATACCATTTAAACCGTACATATACCAGTATACTTTAAATATAACCAACAAATTCATCTCTGACATTCTTTCATAAAACCAAAATAACTTTACAGAATATTTACGTGTATATATATATAAAACAAACATATCTTTTAAAACTTTTGTATCCTAATACAAAAACTGCAACCAAATATACTTGTATACTTATATATATACTTGAACCAACATCTATATAAACCCATATACCGAATATAAAAAAATTATTATAAAATTCAATAAACTAAAATTTTGAACTCAAATATAACATATATGTAGCGACCCTAACTCGACCTTCGAAAATCGTCACCGAATATGACACTCGTATTTAAATGCCGCAGATCCAAACGTCGAATCTGGTTCGCCGGAACTTATAACACATCAAGTATAACAACACAACGGAAGAAAAGAATGAATATCATATACAATTCCAGTGAATACAATACCCAATTATACAATATGAATCAATATCAGAGATACAATGAATATCAGAAAAACAATTTACAACAGCGGAAAACAGACAGCTAAGAGATAACTCCAATTCCAATGCTCCAAGGCTAAAACTCCAAACCACATGCTCGAACCACCATCATGTTGCACATAGATAAGCATGTCTTGTCCATGAATCCAAAGACTTCAATATCCAAGATCAGCAAAGAATATCAAAGAGAAAGCTGAGAGCTACCGAATCAATATCTATATCTACTATCCGAAAAACCCAACTCTAGACTGCCCGTGTGGAAAATTATGGGCACCCAGAGTTTAGGAAGGGAACAATAAACTCCAGGTCAGTCGTGAGACTGTTATGAGCAAACAAAAAAAAATTATCTTTAAAAACAACAAAAGAATTTAAATTTTAAATCCGCAATGCTTTTTGGAAAATGAAACTACCATAAGGCCTCCCGCCACACACACCATGCAAACGCAGAATTGGAGGAGATTTCTCCTTATGATAGTCAAACATGCTTGATACGCGAAAACCATTTTGATATTATTATTAGTGCATAGTGGAAAGCATTTCGAAAGTATAATATTAATCTTAGCCAGCATACGACATTTCGTCGTATGCCTACTATAGCTGCCATGTTCAATAGCAGGTTATCGCCACATTCCATGGCAGGTTATACAACTAAAACCGTACTGGGCGCATATTGTTTCTTTGGGTTTTCCAACAAATGGTCAGGCCAAGGAACATTTCATTGCCACATGGGTACGCCTCTGGAGGGACGCCTCGGGAGCCTAACCGGATCTCGGCCAACATAAGGCTAGGTTACCTCTGTAACTAGGTAACTACTGACACGAGTATGCCATCCCCCGGTCGTAACCGACCTTTATCCCGGGATTCACCAACAACCACAAAGTAATAAATTTGCATCTACCACATAGGTTAAGTATTTGGGCTCCATACCATGATACCACCTCTATCCAGAAAGAAATGAACATACCCTCAGGGGGCGCTACCCCCAAATAACCTTGCCGCATTCTTCCTGTTTCGACCATTCCGGGTTGTGAAGTTCGACAAAGTCTCATCCACAAAGCTACGCTTTTTACAAAGCCATTCTTTGATCAAAAAGTGATCAGCAGTACTTTGTATGCCACATTACCAAATTGAAAATGTATCACTAGTAACCATCAACTACATAACATCTGAGCTCGTACGTCTCAGAGAAGGGTGTTAAGCTAAGAGAATAAATCTCTGCCACAAAACAGAAATGTATTTGATAGAAACCGGTTTTACATCTCAAAGTGTAATGTCAGACACACATCCATACAAGTCTGTTCCGTGTTCGAACAAAACCAAAGGCAATTCCGAAGAAGCCCATGCAAATCCGGATAATTTCTAATCACGTCCAGACTTCCCATCACAATGGGTGCTCAAATCTCTATACCGAGGATCAGTCGATGCAGAGACATTCGACAAGAAACCCTTCCATTTTCGAAAATATCCAGTCTTCACCACCGGTCTTCAATTGCTATCCATAACGTCATATCACTATTCAGAATGGGTTATATGACACAAAGGTCCTCTCTTGGCTAAACCGAATAACGAGCGCAATATTAAAAACCATATGGATATGGGATCTCAGTTAAGTCACAACTTATTATCCAAAACTTTTCTTTCAAATGGTTAAACAAATTACCATTTACAAATCTTTTAAACAAAAAGATTCATTCATAGCCTTTCAAAACAATTCCATTTCAAATTAGATTAACTCATCCGGTCTTTAAATCAATGACTCATTTCATAGTTTTCAAAATAATTCTTGTTTCAATCTTTTATATATAAAAGATACATCATTTATAATTCTATTCAATTTCAAATTTGAAACCTTTTCATCATAATTTTGGAAATTCTTTCCTTATATAAAAGCTATTATTATTTGAAATCATTTGTTTTCGTTTTGAAAACCCCGATTATATTTGCACGAGTTAAGGCCTTTCCAAATATAAACTTGGGTTAAATTCAAATTCTCAAAGTAATACTTTTAAAATGGTTTAAAATCCATATAAACACATTTATAACATTGTATAACATTTTTACGTCATAAATACCAGATATAGAATTCAATTTCAGATATTGAATTCAATTTAAATCAAATTTATTTAAATTTCAAAACTCAATCAAGTTATTCAAAATGACTTTTATTTTTGAAATTCATTTTCAAAAGCTCTTAATCCTAATTCCAAAACTATTTTGGATTCAAAAATTTAATTTTAAAACAATTTCAAAAATTTATGACTTAACCCATTTCCATGTGCAACTCATATTGTGTGTGTATAGGTGTGGTCCAGGGGTTTAACACAATAGTGCACAACATCATCAATCAACACAGATTCAATATATCGATAAGCGGTATAACCCATAACGCTTATCTTTATTCACAGATACATAGGTAAAATAAATTATCAATCACAAAGATCTATCATTACAATTCGATGTGGGTTTCGGATAACCAACTGGAATCCGACTCTCTGTTGCATCGAAATTCAAATGTCGTTCTACGGCTAAGGGTTTTCATATCTACACAGAAACAATCACAAATATTACAATTCAGAATAAAGCAATTCATATCTCATAGCATTACAATTACATATCAGAGATATCAATCCAATACACAGCATTTAGTAACAATTAAACATCTTCAATTAAGATGAATAAATCGTGTGGTTTAATTTAATTAACCACATAATTACTTCATTAATTATCTTTAATCGATGATTAATTATCATTAACTACAATAGATTAAGTCTTAACCACCTTCATTAATTTATCATTTCTTTAATTAATTATCTTAATTAATTAACCCTTAATTGTAATTAGTTGAATCCTAAATAAATTATCCCTTAATTAATAATGATTTCTTAATCATTTTAAATTAATTAACCTTTAATGAATTATTCTTAATTTAATTACCTTAATTAATTAACCACATTAATTAATTATTCCTTAAATTACTTATTCTTTAATCACTTGGTTAATCAATCTTCAATGATAAATTAATTACTTTTAATTAAGTAATTATCTCTGAGCAATTAATTACCCTTAATTACTTAATTAACAATTAATTACCTTTAATTGCTCAATTAACAATTAATTACCTTTAATAATAAATCATTCCTCAAATACTTTCGTTATTTAATTAATTTATCTTTAAATCATTACTTGATTAACCTTAATCGTGTAATTGTTTTACCTTAATTCTTGATTGATTAAAAAAATTAAATCAATCACCTTGATTTAAAACAATTAATCCTTTAATTAATCATATTGATAAAATAATAACCTACCTTAATAATTAATTAAAAAATTCCATTTGAAAGCGTTATAAAAATTAAATAAACAAATCAATTTTAAATATCCAACATAAAAATTTAAAATTTTGAAACTTTTAATTTATACTTCCTACTCAATAAATAAATCATCATTTATCAAAAAGAATAATTCTAGAAATTTCTTTAACTAATCCAGTGATGTTTAAAACAGGAAATTTAACAATTCCCAGACGAACCTGAGTGTTTCCTCGAGCTAAACCCACACGAACTCGAGCTCTACTTCGAGATTTTCCAGAAATTGACCCAAGTGACCTAGAATTTTACATTTTAAAATTTTTCTAAGTATTTTGCTTAACACCAAAATCCTACTTCGAGTTCGACTTCGAGTCGAATGCTTGTTCCCTCGTGCCTGAACATGAGTCGTCTTCTTCTTCCACCATTCTTCTTCTCCCTTTTCCAATTCCTGTAACCAACAGGCACAACGACACGCGTATCCATGCACCGTTGATCATCACACCTCCGATCATCACCGAGGTTACCATCCAGTCGACTACGATCTCCTCATCCCAAACAGCAACCCAGAAATTCAAAACTGCCCACAAATCGAAATCGAGCATAAACATATAAACTGGAACTAACCCCTCAGCGAAAAAGCTTCCCCTGTAAACGCCACGGTCCATCGGAGGCCCCGCGACTCCGGCCACGTGTTCCCTGACCATCGACGCTTCTCTCCCCCAATTCACATACCGCTCGATCCTCCAAGGACATTGCAGCGGCTTCATAAATCTAAGCAACCCAAAGACAAGTTCGAACCCTAAATCAAGCTCGTTTATCCTCCATGACAAATTATAAAATTATCAACCATTTTTCTGATCACCACCAAACCCCCAGCCTCCTTCATGCCAAGTCACGAGGCCTAATTCGTCGTTGGTCACCAGAAAATGAGCGAAAGGTGTAAACCGTTCAACTACCCATATCTCTTTCAATCACAAACAAAAATTAATGATTTAACTTTTAAAATTCATGAATTTAAATAGTGATTCAGAATATATAAGTGGATTATAAGATTTCGATACTTGAATTTCAACATGTTATACAATTTTACTGTTCTTCTTGCTTTCAGATTGCATATGAACAATATCATACCCATCACTATTTTTAAATTAAAAATCTTTCTATTTTAAACAATATTGGTTTAATCAGTAAAGTCTATCAGGAATTCGAAGAGAGATCTTGATTTTTAAAAGGTTTGGAACATGTTAATTAAGAACATAAAGCACCTTCATCCAGATATGCACTCACACATTTGTAAAATACACACACACATGCCAAAGTACATATTTAAGCCATTTCAGGTCACTCTTCAAAGATCATGCAGATGTAACAAGTTTAACAATTTAGAAAGGAGAGTTTTCTTACTGATATTTAAGGACGGAGGCCTGGAAATTTAAATTTTGGTCAGGACTTGATTTCCCCTGTTGATTTGCATCCTAAGAGTTGAAGTGATCTGAATCCAGATTGGGTTGAACTATCTTAAATATTTACTTTGCCTTTAACTTGATTTGCTCCTGCAACTTAGATTGATAAAATAGTTTAAATCTTTTTGCTTTAATAGTGATTAACACTGTTAAGTTCAAATCTTAAAAAAATTTGCTTGCCTTTATCCACTTATTTCCAAAGAAAACTGCTCATTGGAAAACTGAAGCTCCAATTTTTTTTTAATAAAACACATCTGCAAATTTTTCCTGAGAGAAGGAACATAAGTTACAGCTTGATTTATTACTTATTACTTGAACTTGAAATGCTTTTGTTTTGAAAGATCTGAAACACTTGATCTAGTTGTTTGATTTCCAGGTTGAACTTGTATGCTTTTAGATTTTGAAACAACAACTTGATTGTTAATCTTTGAAATACTTTGAGTTTGAATTGCATCTTGTTAGCTTGAATTTAATTCTAGTTTTCTTTTCTGGTTTGTGTTACCAGGTCGTGAAAAATTAGACTGAGCCTAGTCATTTTCTTTTAAAACATGTAAATAAAATTTTAAATTTTTAAGAGAGGACTAAATGCCACTTGTATATAATTTGTGAACACTTGTTAATACTAATCTAACACTTGTATTTTAAATAGACATTTGTTGAAATATAACTTTTTATCTTTTGTTAATTTTAATTATAAATTTTGTTTAAGTCCTTTATTCAAATTAATTTAAAATTTATAGTTAAACCCTTTTACATGAATTTATTTACGAATTGTGTTTTTTTTAAAAACCTTGTTTTATTTTAATTTACAAATCATGTTTTTCATGTTTTTCTTACTTATACTTTTATGAATTTCCAACATAGTCCATTTTAATACCTTACATATGTATGTTTTTCTTATTTTATTTTCAAAAGATAATTCCAATTACTTATACTTATATATCAAAATGCATATTCACAAAAAATTAGAAAACAAGATTTCATTAGTTTCAATTATAAAATTTTCTTTAAGTCCAATTAATTCCAATATATTAACATTTGAATTTCAAATTCACATTTTCAAATTGTAATCTATTATAAAATATTCACTTTTGAATTTCAAATAAAAATATATATTTTTTTTTTTTGCGGAGCAAGCGAGGTTGAACTGGACCCCTACCAGATTTATTAAAAACAAAGAAACTAAACAAGCGAAGACCACACAAAGAAAAACAAGAGATTAGAGAAAAAGAAAAAAGAAAAAGAAAAAGAAAGGCAAAAGAACTAGCTGACCCAGGGCTGAATCAGATGATCATGAAATGCATGCTTACTTTCCCTCATTCCAACCAATATGTTGTGCCTCAGGGCAGCCCATAGTACATCGTGACTCCTGCTTTTGCCTTGGAAACATCTGTTATTTCTTTCTTCCCATATAATTTTCAGCAACCTTTTCAAACCAAAAAAGAAATGCAGACATTCCTCCTCCCTCCACCTAGTTGCTTCACCAATGAAACCCCACTGTTCCTCAAAAGAGCTCGCACCCAACATCCTACCATTGTAGATTAAGAATTTCTTCCATAGTTGCATCGCATACTCACATTCGAAAAATAAGTGCTTGACACTCTCATTTTGCGTATAGCATAATTCACACCGTGCAAGCACCGTCATCCCAAAATTATTCAATGTATCTCTAGTTAACAAGGCTCTGTTAAAAAGTTTCCAGAGCATCAGATTATCAGTAATAGGAGAGATAGTGGACCATGTAACCTTGCTCCAAAAGCAAGTAGGCAATGCATCATTTCCCACCATAGCACTGTAAATTTTGGCCACAGAATGGCATTGACCATTCCAAAGCACATTGCTTTCATCATGCATCTCCACCTTGCTCACAGCAAACTATCTCCAGAAGCCCCTAACCACCTGGTTGCTAGAATATGGCATCATAAGATCGCCATTATTTATGTAATCAATAGCATGAGCATTCAGACCAATACTAGATTGATATATTTGCTGGGGAGTGAACAGCTGCCATAATATGATACCTTTTCTTATCCAAGGATCGTCCCAAAAGCTACAGCTGCAAGTGGCACTTAGCAAGATTTGGACATAAGGAAGTAAGGAACTCCTCAACTTCAATATGGACCTCCAAATCCAACTAGAAGACTGGGCAGCAACCATATACTAGAATTTCTTATCTCCAACATTATGGATGAGAACCCACTTAACCCATAAGGAATTTTTCCTTTGCAGCAGAGCATTCAGGTGACAACTGAAGGCTGCTTTATTCCAAACTTCAATGTTGCAGAGACCCAAACCCCCTTTGCTCTTTGGTTTCTCAAAAATAGAAAAGGAGCAGGGAACTGGTTTCTTGGAATGAATGGAACCAAACCAGAAAAATCTCATCATAGCCCTTCTTATCATTCTCAAAAGTTTGAGTGGTAGTATATAGGCTCTAGCCTAGTAGACCATCATGGAGAAGCTAACCGCCTTCACACGAACAAGCCTGCCAGCTTGGGAAAGATATTTATTGGCCCAACAGTCCATAACATCAGTGATTTTTTGATAAAGAGGAAGGCAATCTGCATGCGTCACTCTAGAAGTACATAAAGGCAACCCCAGGTAAGACATGTCATGAGTCATGTCCTGCAATCCAGTAGTGGAAGCAAGGCAATTCCGTTGCAAGTCAGTAATCCCAGCAAAAAGAATACTGGATTTGGATATATTAAGTCTCAGGCCTGTCATTTGGTAGAATTTGTGAAGAGTCTCAACAATGCATGGAATGGAAGGAAGGTTAGGTTTTGTAAAAATCATTATATCATCAGCGAATAGGAGGGAGGAGATCTGCAGGTTCTTGCACTTGGGATGAAAGAGAATTTGATTGCTTAGGTACAAAGGCCTTAGCATGCATGTAAAGACTTCCATAATTAAAAGGAAAACATAGGAAGAAAGTGGGTCTCCTTGCCGTATTCCCTGCTCAGAAGAGAAGTAACCATTGTTTGCACCATTTATTATCAGTGAGAATGTGGGAGAGGATATGCACTCAAATATCCATGCAACAAAAACCTTAGGGAAGCCCATAAGTGCCATGACTCTGATAATAGACTTCCACTGAATACTGTCATATGCTTTACGTAAATCAAGTTTCATCATTGCACCAGGGGAAGCATTGACACAATTATAGCCCTTCAACAATTCATGGGCAAGCATAACGTTATCAAGAATGCTTCGACCAGGCAAGAAAGCAGCCTGGTTACTGGATATTATTCTATGAAGAATAGAGACAAGTCTTGTAGCAATAATTTTTGATATGCATTTGTAAACAACGTTGCAACAGGAGATGGGTCTAAAGGATGTGACTGAATTTGCAGGCATGGTCTTCGGAATGAGAACTAAGTTCGTTGCATTAACAGTTTTGAGGAGCTTACATTTATCAAAGAAGTTGTGAACAGCTTTGCAGAAATCAGCACCAAGAATGTCCCAGGTAGTAATGAAGAACACCACATTAAAACCATCAGGACCCCCACACGAGCTCCTCTTCATAGCAAAAAGGGTGGTCTTGATTTCCCCACTAGTCACCTTTTCGACTAATCTTAAAGCTTCTTCATTATTTAGCCTTGGTAAATTTATACTCGTGAGTTGGTCCAGATCAGGGTCAAAATTACTTTGATTTCCAAATAAAGCAGTATAATACTTCAGAAATGCATTATCAACCGTATCAGGCATAGAGTGCATTATTCCTTCCTCATCAAAAATGGAAGCAATGTTATTTTTAGATTGTTTAACTTTAAGAGAGGCATGAAAGAAAGAGGTATTCCTGTCCCCAACAGCAGCCCACTTGATTCGTAGTTGTTGCCTCCTCATATCACTTTCAATCACCAGAGCTTTATTGAGTTCACTGTATAGAGCAGATTCATCATCAGCAAGATCAGATCTATCAGGATTTACCATCATCCGTTCCTGTGCTTCCCTCAACTGATCCCTTAGTAATGTAGATTTTAGAGTTCCATTGCCATACTTGTTCTTTGCCCACGCCTTCAAAGCAAGCTTAGCAGCCCTAAGCTTCCTGCAAAAAATATACGTTGGATTGCCAAAATAGTTATTCAACCAAGATGACTGTATTAAAGAAATGAAATCTGGGTCATTAACCCAAGAGTTGTAAAATTTGAATCCTCTTTTTTTTCCCATGGCAGCAACCCGGTGGATATGATGAGGGGAGAATGGTCAGAAAGGACAGGATGTGGAAGGAAAGTGGTAATGTTGGGCCAAGAGGTTAGGGCTATGAAGTTGATAAAGGAGTGATCAATGTTACAAAAAGTTCTGGTTCCACTCCTCGACCGATTGTTCCACGAGAAAGGAGCACCAGATCTTGGGATAGGAATCAAAGAAGAATCAGTAATTGTGGTATTAATAGGCTGAATATCCCTAAGCGTGAGAGGAAGGCCACCATGCTTGTCAGATAAGAAAACACAGCTGTTGAAGTCACCTAATATAACCCAGGGATGTGTTTCCTGTCTGAGAGCTGGTATAAGATTGAAGAGAGATTGCCTTGATGGAGCAGAGTTTGAAGCATATACAAAAGAAATGTAGAAGGAGGAGGGTGGGTTAAGGTACTTAGCATGAAAATGCATAACTTGAGGCGTTGTATGATGCAGTTCAAGGGATAGCTCAGATGGACTGTGCAGCACCATGATGCAGCCATAGCTGGCTTCAGGCAAATTGTGATTAAGGATCCACATTGGGTTTATATACTTGGCAGCATTGATAGATAACGCAAGATTTAGCTTAGTTTCGAGGATTGCAAAGATAGATAGGTGATGGGAGGCTATTAACAGCTTGACCTGATCAAGTTTGAGGAAGTTATGGGCTCCACTAATATTCCACGCCCCAAATTTGTGTAACATGGATTAAACTAAGGAGTGATGTGCTGCCTCTGACATGCTCCTCGTGATTGGAGACTCAGTTCTGGATTTTTCAGGTTTGTGCACCATTGGTTTAATTTTATTTTTGTGTTTTTCATTCCTAGCAGGGATTATAACAGTTGATGATTGCTTGGGAGAGGAAGGTGGTGTTATCCACCCAGGTATAGTTCGTGCACAGACATAAGGTTGAAGTGATGGACAAGATTGAGGTGGGGGAGTTGAAGAAGGAAGAGAAGAGAGTGCAGATTTATGATGAGAAACAATAAGGTCAGTAATGTGATGTTGAAGCTGAGCACAGAAAAATTCTTCACAAATTGGATCAAGAGGGGTAGAGGGAAGAGATTGTAATGAGGCATTTGAAGTTTGAGAGTTGCGTGCATTGCGTGGGAGCTGTGCATGCATTTGTTGATTTGTAACAGTTTTGTTTCCATGCAACTGTTGATTTTCAGTTTCGAGTAATATTTTATTTGCACTATCCTCACAATTTGGATCCAGAGGGGAAGTATGTGTAATTTGAAAGGTGCGTGCATTGCATGGGTGTTGTGCATGCATTTGGAGATTTGTATCAGTTTTGCTTCCATGCAACTGTTGATTTTCAGTTTCAGGCAAAAATTTATTTGCATAATCCTCTGTTTGATGACACAAACCCAGACTAACCTCATTTGCACATTGTACTATCATTTCTCCAGTTTGCTTTTCATTCATGCAACCATTAATCAATATGCCTCCCTGTACATGTATTTCATCCACCACATCAGTATCACTGTCAATAATTATTTTTTCCCTCCCCTCAACTAAAGCACCATTCATGTGTTGAAGTACATCATATCTATTATATGACAGATCTGGGTGCTGTTGATTCACAACCAAACCAACAACCTCATTAATTTCATTAATTCTCCTACCGTCTTTATTCCCATTTATATCTTGGTGCTGATGAGAATTGGATAGACCCGCATTCCCAACAAAAACACCAACCTCAACATGCTCTGCCATTATCTGTGTTTTTCCTTCCACCAATTTTGTTTTTCTTTTTGGAACCTTCCTCCATGCTTGATTGTTATTCCTCTTCTCCCTACCAATCCCAATGCTATTAGCCACCCCTTCCTGATTTCCCTCCACTGATGCAACAACAACATTATTTCCCCCACTATCCTCTGTATGCAACAGACAGGAACTAGTAGTATGGCCAAACTCCTTGCAAAAAGTGCATATATCAGGTCTCCAAAGGTAGCTTACCCGTACCATTTGCGTTGACCCATCAAGGAGCTGAACAGGGAACTCCTCCACCAAATCCACATCCGGCGCCACATCAACCAAGCATTTGGCAAACCCTATCCTCTCCATTATTTCAATTGAAGAATCTAAACATAACAGCCTGCCAATTCTCGATGCTAGCCAATTAATGCCCACCAAAGACCAAGCAAAGATCAGAATATTTGTTAATTTTAACCAAACAGGGACAGTACGAATCGTACTGCAGCTGTTCCCAATAGATGGATCCCACGCCTTCACAATGAAGATCTTGTTCCGGATGAAAATTGGGTCAGATTCAAGAATTCTCCTTCTATCTTCAGTACAAGACAGATGGAAAAGGGACAAGATTCCATCAGATTTCACTGTTATTTCTCCTTTAAGCCTCCATAATTTCTTTAAATGATTGATTACAGTTAAGTATGAAAGTGACTTATCGAGAAAGAATCCAACCAACCAGTCACCCCAAACGACATTGCCAGCTTGTATGACAGAACTAGGTGGGACAAGGGCAGGCCCATTGAACTCAAGTGGAATATCGATGGGGCAATACTGACCTGCATTACGCGGCTTGGATTTGAATAGGGAGGACCAGGTAGAGGTAGGAGGTTCAGTTGGAAGAATTGGAGCAAGAGGAGGAAGAAAAGTTTTAGCAAGAGGAGGAGGAACAGGAGGAGGTAAGGTTGGAGGAGAGTTGGGTAGTGGGGCTGTACGGGGAGGAAGCGGGAGGATAGATGAAGAAGATGGATGAACAATTTGAAAAGATGGGGTATGGGTAGAGGGATGGGCGGGAGCTGCCATGGAAAAAGAAAAAAGTTGTACGTGAATAAACTTTTGAAAACTTTGGGGACAGGGAGACTATGTCGCCCTGACCTTTGGTTAAGCCGGTTTTAAAGTGGTCGTGCACTATGTCTCATTATTGTGGCCGCTGGGAATCGATCCGGTGCCACTACAACACAATGTAGCCACATCCACTATGTCGAAACCACTGGACCACTAGAACTTGACTAAACTTTGGGGACAGGGAGACTATGTCGCCCTGACCTTTGGTTAAGCCGGTTTTATAAGTGGCCGTGCACTATGCCTCATTATTGTGGCCGTTGGGAATCGATCCGGTGCCACTACAACACAATGTAGCCACATCCACTATGTCGAAACCACTGGACCACTAGAATATAATTTGGAAAACAAATCTTTATTAATTGAAAATATATTGTTTTCAAACCCAAAATATTTATAAGATTTTTAATTTTTAATTTTAATTCCAATATTTAATTTAAACTAAAATTTTAAAATATAAATAAATAACAGAACATATCTTTTATAAATCTTTAAACTTTCAAATTCTATTTATAATCCAAAAATTTTATTTATTCTAAATTTTTTCTAATTATTTCATAATTAAATTCACAATTTAATTTCAAAAAATTTAAATTAGTTATCAAATTATCTTAACAAAAATTTCAGGGATGTTACAATATACATATTGCAGATTGTATATACATAGTCTGATGTAACATATACAGCAAAAAAATGTATAACAATATTACCTATAGAATTTATAAGCAAATCCATGAATATATATATATATAGACACATACTCGCATATATCCCTACAGCTGTAAGCTAGGGGAAGAAGGACAGCTGAAGGGGAGAGGGGAGAACGATGTGGATCACAGCCATGCTGGCTTGCGATGAGGTGGATCTTCGCTTTGGCCAGACTAGGAGTTCGTCGGCTAAAGGAGAGGGGATCTGGTGTTATGTGGACAACACGGGGTGTTTCGACCTGTGTGGAGGCACGACATTGAGGAGATGGAGAGTGAGCTTGATGTTCCAGGTGGAAGACAGGTGCATGAAAATTGAAAAATGGAGGATGCAAGGGAAGTCGGGTTATATAGCCGTGGCCAAAACAAAGACGAGCAAGAGGAGGAATAGTGAATGGCATTGGGACGACTCAGAATTTTTAAGCATTTAAAATTGGAATATTTAAATTAATTTTTAAATATTTAAAGGTTAATTTTAACTTTAATTCAAATATCACCATTTATTTGATGATTAAATTATTAAATTAAATAATTTGAAGTTGGGTAAAATGTCAAATCTAGAATTCTGAGCCAGTTAAAAATAATTTAAAGGCTTATAAAATTTATATTGATAATACAAAAGATAATAGAAGTTGTAAATTTGAAAATAACAGTGGTTTGTTCAGTTTTGAAATTTTATCGTTTTAAATTGAATTTAAAAATAGCCTTCCGAGGCACAGTCTCGGAATTCAACGAAACCAGTTCAATTGGATCCGTAATAGTGTATTATTATCGGATTTCAAATTTCATAGTGATCGGAGTTGTTATGTGAGCATATGATATATAAAGGCGTTGAAATCTATATCGAAAATTAAATAGTAACCGGGTTCAAAAAGCTTTCTTCTCCATACGATCGAATTAGGACTCGAAACCTTTTCCATTGCGTTCGGAATAGGGATATAACATTATAAACGCCTGGCGGCATGCCTCGGTAGGATGTCAAGATTTTAAGTTGCGAATTCAAGCGATTTAAATTTAAAATTAAAATTTAAATATAATGTTCTGACCAGTTAAAATCCATTCATGTCAAAACTTTTTCAATATCTTTTCAAGGCACTGTAGCCTACCTTCTCAAATACGCCATCCTATATCCATTCCTCAGCACGCTACCTCCATTCTTCTCGTTTATAAAAAAAGGATAAACCGTGGCCTTGCTTTCCTCATCAAGAAAAAAATGGCCGAAGTTCAACATTTCAAAATTAAAAATAAAATAATTTGCTCGTTCAAAAAAAAAATTGGCAGCGTTCCCTTTTATTTCGATTCAAAGGAATAAATCACGTCCATGCTCCTGCAAGTTAAATGTATTCTCATTCGAGATTGTGAAGCCGAGATTCAACTCAAGCTCGGAGGTGATTTTGTGGGTCGCGATGATGGGGGGATTTCAAGATTTCACCATCGATTGCATCCTTCAGCGATCGATCGTCGATCGATCTCAGTCGCGAGCACAGAGGCGGGGTAGCAGTGATGCTTGGCCAGTGGTAACGGCGGCAGCTTCAAATCGAAGTTTTGGGTTCTTTTCAAGCTCGCGTGGTGATAGGACAAGGACCGATCGCGTAGCTCGATGGGCGGCGACTCGAACGCGTCAGGGTGGGCGAGTTCCTCCAGTGTTCTCAAGGTTTAAAGTTTATTATTTCAGATTCAAGCTCAAATTGATTTCAAAGGGATCCTGTAAGTAAGATAAGTTCTGGGTAATTTCAATAAATTAGAATGTCTGAGAAAAGGTTAGTCTGGAATAGAATTTGGAAATTAAATAAGCGAATAAACTGATAATTTATTACTTATAAAAATGATAAACTAGGATTATTTATTGGGTCACGGTTTGAGAATTTATAAATTTATATTTAAGGCCGTGGAAACTCCAGTTGGAATGAGTTAATAATCCAGTTGGGTCGTCACAGTATATTTTAATCTAGACCTGTTATATGTAAGTGTGACACCCTGTTATAAATTTATTATCAGTTTAAAAATACATTATTAGTAAATTAAATTATTGGTTAATTAAATTTATTAAGTGGTAATTGATTAGTTCAAATGATAATAAACTGTAAATTGTTATTCAAGGTCAAAAAAATTGAGAAATCAAGGCAATATTGGACTGGGTTGCAAACAAATCAAAGGTGAGTTAATCTCACTCATCTGGTTTAATTTAAATTTTTAATGGATAAATTTAAATAATTGGTTGAATGGTTGAATTGATTTAATGTGCTATATTATAGTATATATACATCTTGGAATGATTGATTTCCCACGTTTTATAGCGGATGAGACCCTATGTGCCGCATAATAGCGGATGATTTATATTAATCCTATATACCGCGATATTCCACCTCGAAGTGGAATGGATATTTATGTTGTGCTAACGTCTGTGGATGCAGGGAAAACAGGTTGGAGGGATCCAACTGGATCCCTCAACATTCATTTAAATTATTTAATATTCTCTGTTGTGATTATTTGATATTCCATGATGAATTATATTAGAATATTTAATTCTATGGTTTGATTGAATATATTTGGGTATACTGAGTTACCAAAAATATATAAAATTGGAGTTTCGGAAAGACAATAAAAGAATGGAGTTTCAAGTAAAATAATTATAGCGAATAAATTAAGAACGAATTGAAAAGAAATGGAAGTGATATTAAAATACTAATAAATAACTTCGAGTATGAACAGAAACAAAGATTTTGAATAAACATAAATTAATGAATTGTAAAATTAAGTGATGTTATTTTAAAGGAATAAAGGATCATTTTAAAATTTAAAGTTTAAATTTATTTAAAAGGATTAAGAAGTAATTTGAGAAATCTAAAATTGGTTTTTTCAGCTAAAAGTAGTTTAATCATAAATAAGGAATAAAATCAGAAACTAATGGATTTTGGAATAAAAAGGAAGTAAATTGGAAATCAATTTGGAAATTGATTCAAGTGTTTGAAATTGGAAATTTAAAGAAGAAGGTGGAGAGAAGTATATTTCCTTGGATAGCCAAGTACGTTTCCAAAGAAATTTTTAAATATAAGATAAAGGTTTTAAATTATTTTTAAAAAAAGCATGTTTTAGAAAATTTATATTTTCTAAATGCTTAAATTCTAAAGTAAGTATTTTTCAAATCTATTATCGTAGTAACTATTTAAAAGGTGACTTAGTATTTTGTTTTAAAAAGTGAAAACCTAGCTTTATATTTTATAAGTAACAATATTTTCAAATATTCATATAGTATGTATTTTTAAAAAATTATTGAAATAGTTTTAACTTAAATGTTTTAAAGTATATTTCAAAGTAAAGCGATTTAAATTAGTTTAAAATCTAAAGTTTTGTGCTTGGTGATTTCAGTGGAAATAGAAAATACTTGGAAAATTTATTCTGAGAAAGGAAGATAGTTCGAAACTTTTTTCAAAAAGGGTTTGGAAGTGAAAATATATATTGTGAAGATATTTTTGGGATTACTATATAATTTGGGAAATTATTTATTGGTTGATGGTTGTTTGTGAATATTAATTGATAGTTAAATAACCGACTATCAATATTGGACAATGCACTGATCGTTTCAAAGAGACTGGGATCGGGATTCATTCTCGAAAACCACTTCTATCCGGTTTGTATGTTTTCGTGGAAAACGAGTTCGGATTCGAAGATGGAGAAGTGAAGTGCAAGGGCTAGTCGCTACTAATCCTGAGGATATTTCAAAAATGGATGTAGTAGGAGTAGTGCCTTCGGTTCCGTTCGAAACCGGGACAGACTTGTATGGATGAATGCTTTCGAACATCGTCAGGTGGGCGATGGGCATTCTAAGGGATATTTTCTAAAAGGTAACGCTTAGCCTCAAGGCTCATCAACCGGGAATGACTGAAAATAAGGGGTTATGCAGCAAGGCTCGGTGGGTAGCACCCATTCAAGGTGAGGTCATCCCTGTCTAGATGTCCCTTTTTATTTCGGCTTAGTGGTGCGGTTGCTGATCCCAACCGTGGGGTGATCTCACTCGGTATTATCCAGTAAGGGGTAGTCCCGGTCTTGTGTTGCAGGGGGTCGGGAGTGATCCTCGGTACGGTGATCTAGGCTACGTACTGTGACAGGTGGTACCCCAGTGCCAAGTCATTAGTTGGAAATCCATTTTCCCTACGTGCCTTGTAC
The DNA here is from genome assembly GCA_030765085.1 of Allium cepa. Taxonomy (NCBI): domain Eukaryota; kingdom Viridiplantae; phylum Streptophyta; class Magnoliopsida; order Asparagales; family Amaryllidaceae; genus Allium; species Allium cepa. The sequence goes on along the minus strand of CM060944.1, from coordinate 494,764,232 downwards.
GATTTTTGTTTGTATTACCCACTCTGTGGCTAGTAGCTGGAATTTAATAATGTAACAATTTCGGCTATTTTAATAAGTATTTGTATATAAACCCTATTATAATATCAGAGGATTTTATAAGAAAATGTTTTAGCTATCGTAAGGTAAAAACCCGACATGTTTATTTATGGCGTGGTCTTACGAGATGCTTTTGTTTTCAAAAGGATTTTTGAAACTTTAATAATCAATCTAAGTGTGATTTCTCACGCTGGTATTCCAGACTGACACGGGTGCTATTTAACTATAATGCTGGGTCAGACCGAGTATTATAGAATACAGGAAAGGATGCTATGGAGCTCAGGAGACGAGCTGGATGGCGATACGTACTTCCGCATTTGATTATTATTCTACTGTGTATCCTGTTGTATGTTATTGATGTAGAACTCTGATGATGATGATGTACTCTGATGTATGTATAAACAGATATAGTATTTGTTTTTGTGTAAAGATTTGTTATTATCTATTATATTTTATTCCGCTACGATGGTTAGATTCTGATGTTGTTTCCTATTATCTTCTTCTACCTCTTCTTCTTTAACCCTAATGGTTCGTATTTCTGTTCCACTTGAGTTGATTGATGTAGAATAGAGTTGACTCAAGGGGTACGGATTTGCGGGTCGTTACACTTGGTATCATAGCTTAGGTTGGTGATAACCTTGGCTATGGTGGAAATTACTCATTAAATAAAGTCCATAAGTACTTTAGAGTGAGTTTGAGAGTATTAGTAGATATGAGTGCGTATTTGTTAGTGAATATAAAATTGTTTTTATATTGTGTTGACTTATCTGTTGAGTGTTTACGAATTTTGGTCGATGTATGGGATGCCATGTTATCGATAGGAGTTTCTAAACTCTTAAACAAGACAAACCGACACAGTATTGTTTTAAATAGGGTAAATGGAACAATTTAACCCAAAATTATTTTTGTATATAAAGGAAATGATTTTTCATAAACTATTATAGTTATATATGGATGCTTGGTTGTTAGAAAGTGATAATATTAAATTATTATCATTGTATGAGAATTGAATAAGAAATTGAAATAATAACTAAAAGATTAAGGAATCGAAATCATAATTAAAAACTAAGAAACAAATTCATAAACAAATGAGATTTGTAAGTGTAAACAATAAATATGAATAGTGTGATTAATTATTAAAATAAGATAAAATTTCAAAGTAATGTTTGAATATAAATTTAAAGGATTTGGAATTTAAAATTTTGGAAGTTTAAATTCCTTTGAACTTGAGAATGATTCTCAAAAAGTTGGGAAAATAAAATATATTTGAGAAATATTTTTAAATCAGATTTGAAATCTAGAGAGATTTGGAATTTAAACATATTTGAAGGATTTTAAAAGAGATAAAATCATTGAATTCTTTCGGTCGCTGGAAAATAATTTCGATGATGACTGCAGCATCATCGATGTTTATTTTCGAGTTTCCAAGAGAGAAATTGCTACCAAATTATTGTAAATTGGAATTGTTTGCAAAAGATAAATTTGATTTTTTTTGGAAATGTAAGGAATTTTGGATATAGGTGATTTCAAAGGGAATTTTGAAATGTTAAAAGACTGCTTAAACTTTGGAATTTTAACTAAGAATGTTTATGGCATATAAAAAGTTTGATAACTTGTAAATTTGGAATTTGTTGAAATAAAATTCAACTTTGTAAGTAAGTAAAGTGAAAATTGAATACTGGAATTTAAAATTGAATTATGTTAAATTATGTGAAATGGAAAAATTAGTCAAGTTGGACTAAATAAAATAAAGTTTTAAGATTTAAAATTAGTAAGTAACTGAATGATTTATATGGTATGCAACTGAAATGAAACTGAATGTTGAACTTAAGTTTGAGTAAAATTTTTGTTCAAATGGACTAAAAATAATTAATATTTGGAAATAAAATTTATTGGTTGGAATTGAATTAAAGAATGAATAAATGAATTTATAATTGTAAGTGAATGAACTGAAATTGGGTATTGGGATGATATTAAATGGAATTAGATTCTTACATGAATAAATGGAAGTAAGTTGGATAAGAAATAAGTTGGAATACATAATTTAGAATAACTTGTAAAAGAATTAAAAATCCGTAGAATAAAATATACTTGGGCTATAAATAAGCGTAAATCTTGAGTTAAAAATAAAAGATTAATATATTCAAGCCTTGAACGAATGGAAATGTGTAAAATAATAAGTTGTGACTTATAAAATTGAAAAGTGGGATAGAAAACCCAAAATAAATATTTTTGATGAATTGGAAAATAAAACGAAAAATCCAAACTTGAATTATAAAATAAATTACGCTTATGAAATTTAATGAAGAGATTCTGAGATTTAAAAAAATCAAGTATTGAATTTAAACTAGAGGAGAACTAACTAGATAATAAATTAATTGATGAAATACGGAAATGGAACTCGAAAATTATTAACTTAGAATTGAATTGTGAATAGATAATTGAGTTTGGAAATGAAGCTTGAGTTATAAATAGAAACTCAACTTAGAATTGTAAGTGAATTAAATATGAATTGAAGTTGTATGGAATTGGATTAAAATAAAAATGATTTGAGATAAAAACAAATCCAATTCGAGTATGAATAAATAAAAAATGAGGATGAACTTATGTTATGAAATGGTAGTGAATTGAAGTAAATTAACTTAAGTTTGAAGTTAATAGAAGCATGAGATGATGTCAAGTATAACAAAATTGGCTTTTAACAAAACCAATGTGAAACGGTATGGAATGCAACTATACGGATTGTAAATAAGTTAGATTGGAATGGAATCTATATACATTGAGTTGGAATCAATTTAAATTGGTTGTAAACCTTAAGTAATTATTTATTCACATGGATATCGTAAAATTGCATAGAATAAATTGTCGTTTGACGTAAACTAAAATAATTAAAATTCTCTGAGTTGATAGAAGTTAAATAAATTGATGTTGAGATCAATAGAATTAAATATAAGTTTGATTTGTTTAAAATAAATTGAATGTAAGCATGTGAGTTGTTAAACTTTTGGATTAAGTAAAACGATGTGTGATTTGGTTGTAAGCAATTAAAATTGGTAGCAAAATCTTGCATGTGGTTATGAAAATTGTATAGCATGCATTGTTCATGGAATTCATGTTTTAGCTATGTAAGTAAAAGTGAAATGTTAATAAATTGCGTATGTTTGGCACTTACATTTTTAAATTGAGTAAGTAAAGGTACCGGGAAGGCCGTTTGGCAAAGTTTTGGTCACGCTAAATGCTAAAATAATAAGTCGCTTGTTTAAAATGCTAAATAAGGTACGCCTATGCAATAAAAATAGGAAATATGAACTGTTTTTGGTTTTTCCGAGCGTGTGGGTCGATGTATATATATTTATATCTTTTGTCAAATTACAAAAGCTCCTCCGTACAAAGGAGACTCTGTCAAAAAATTTCGAATATTTAAGGAGTTAGAAAAATTTTGAGAAAAATTTTGGTAATTCAAATTTGGTTTTAAATTGAAACTTGAATGATTGGGCAAATAATATTGTTTGCAAACTATGGGGGGAGTTTGGGAAGTTAGTAAGAATAATAATGGGTCTTTTATAAAAAGATAGTTGATAGGATGTTGGATTGTGGGTTTTGGGGAAAAATTAAACGGATATTGGACCATTCTTCCTAACTAGTAATTTCATGGACGAAATTCTTTTAAGGGGGGAGGTATGTGACGACCGAGAATTTTTAAGCATTTAAAATTGGAATATTTAAATTAATTTTTAAATATTTAAAGGTTAATTTTAACTTGAATTCAAATATCACAATTTATTTGATGATTAAATTATTAAATTAAATAATTTAAAGTTGGGTAAAATGTTAAATCTGGAGTTCTAAGCCTGTTAAAAATAATTTGAAGGCTTATAAAATTTATATTGATAATACTAATGATAATAGAAGTTGTAAATTTGAAATTAACAGTGGTTTGTTCAGTTTTGAAATTTTATCGTTTTAAATTGAATTTAAAAATAGCCTTCCAAGGCACAGTCTCGGAATTCAACGAAACCAGTTCCATTGGATCCGTAATAGTGTACTATTTTCGAATTTCAAATTTCGTAGTGATCGGAGTTGTTGTGTGAGCATACGATATATAAACGCGTTGAAATCGATATCGAAAATTAAATAGTAACTGGGTTCAAAAAGCTTTCTTCTCCATACGATCGAATTAGGACTCGAAACCTTTTCCATTGCGTTCAGAATAGGGATATAACATTATAAACGCCTGGTGGCACGCCTCGGTAGGATGTCAAGATTTTAAGTTGCGAATTCAAGTCGATTCAAATTTAAATTTAAAATTTAAATATAATACTCTGACTAGTTAAAATCCTTTCACGTCAAAACTTTTTCCATTTCTTTTCAAGGCACTATACCTACCTTCTCAAATATGCCGTCCTATATCCATTCCTCAGCACGCTACCTCCATTCTTCTCGTTTATAAAATAAAAGGGAAACCATGGCCTAGCTTTCCTCATCAAGAAAAAAATGGCCGAAGTTCAACATCTCAAAATTAAAAATAAAATGAGTTGCTCGTTCAAAAAAAATGGCAGCGTTCCCTCTTATTTCGATTCAAAGGAATAAATCACGTCCATGCTCCTGCAAGTCAGACGTATTCTCATTCGAGATTGTGAAGCCGAGATTCAACTCAAGCTCGGAGGTGATTTTATGGTTCGCGATGATGGGGGGATTTCGCGATTTCACCATCGACCGCATCCTTCAGCGATCGATCGTCGATCTATCTCAGTCGCGAGCACAGGGGCGGGGTAGCAGCGATGCTTGGCCAGTGGAAACGGCGGCAGCTTCAAGTCGAAGTTCTGGGTTCTTTTCAAGCTCGCGTGGTGATAGGACAAGGACCGATCGCGTAGCTCGATGAGCGGCGACTCGAATGCGTCAGGGTGGGCGAGTTCCTCCAGTGTTCTCAAGGTTTAAAATTTGTTATTTCACCTATTTAATTTCTTTTGATTCAAGCTCGAATTGATTTCAAAGGGATCCTGTAAGTAAGATAATTTCTGGGCAATTTCAATAAATTAGAATGTCTGAGAATTTAAGGTTAGTCTGGAATAGAATTTGGAAATTAAACAAGCGAATAAACTGATAATTTAATACTTATAAAAATGATAAACTACGATTATTTATTGGGTCACGGTCTGAGAATTTATAAATTTATATTTAAGGCTGTGGAAACTCCAGTTGGAATGAGTTAATAATCCAGTTGGGTCGTCACGGTATATTTTGACCTAGACCCGTTACATGTAAGTGTGACACCCTGTTATAAATTTATTATCAGTTTAAAAATGAATTATTAGTAAATTCAATTATTGGTTTATTAAATTTATTAAGTGGTAATTGATTAGTTCAAATGATAATAAACTGTAAATTGTTATTCAAGGTCAAAAAAATCGAGAAATCAAGGCAATATTGGACTGGGTTGCAAACAAATCAAAGGTGAGTTAATCTCACTCATCTGGTTTAATTTAAATTTTAAATGGATAAATTTAAATAATTGGTTGAATGGTCGAATTGATTTGGTGTGCTATATTATAGTATATATACATCTTAGAATGATTGATTTCCCGCATTATAGCGGATGAGACCCTATGCGCCGCATAATAGCGGATGATTTATATTAATCCCATATACCGCGATATTCCACCTCGAAGTGGAATGGGTTTTATGTTGTGCTAACGTCTGTGGATGCAGGGAAACAGGTTGGAGGGATCCAACTGGATCCCTCAATATTTATTTAAATTATTTAATGTTCTATGTTGTGATTATTTGATATTCTATGATGAATTATATTGGAATATTGAATGCTATGGTTTGATTGAATGTATTTGGGTATAGTGAGTTACCAAAATTATATAAAATTGGAGTTTTGGGAAGACAATAAAAGAATGGAGTTTCAAGTAAAATAATTATAGCGAATGGAAGTGATATTAAAATACTAACAAATAACTTCGAGTATGAACGGAAACAAAGATTTTGAATAAACAGAAATTAATGAATTGTAAAATTAAGTGATATTATTTTAAAGGAATAAAGGATCATTTTGAAATTTAAAGTTTAAATTTATTTAAAAGGATTAAGAAGTAATTTGAGAAATCTAAAATTGGTATTTTCAATTAAAAGTAGTTTAAATCATAATTAAGGAAGAAAATCTGAAACTAATGGATTTTGGAATAAAAAGGAAGTAAATTGGAAATCAATTTGGAAATTGATTCAAGTGTTTGAAATTGGAAATTTAAAGAAGGAGGTGGAGAGAAGTATATTTCCCAGGATAGTCAAGTACGTTTTCAAACAAATTTTTAAATATAAGATAAAGGTTTTAATTTGTTTTAAAAAAAGCATGTTTTAGAAAATTTATATTTTCTAAATGTTTAAAATCTAAAGTAAGTATTTTTCATATCTATTTTCGTAGTAATTATTTAAAAGGTGACTTAGTATTTTGTTTTAAAAAGTGAAAACCTAGTTTTATATTTTATAAGTAACAATATTTTCAAATATTCATATAGTATGTATTTTTAACAAATTATTGAAATAGTTTTAAATTAAATGTTTTAAAGTATATTTCAAAGTAAAGCACTTTAAATTATTTCAAAAATCTAAAGTTTTGTGCTTGGTGATTTCAGTGGAGATAGAAAATACTTGGAAAATTTATTCTGAGAAAGGAAGATAGTTCGAAACTGCTTTCAAAAAGGGTTTGGAAGTGAAAATATATCTTGTGAAGATATTTTTGGAATTAATAAATAATGTGGGAAATTATTTATTGGTTGATGGTTGTTTGTGAATATTAATTGATAGTTAAATAACTGACTATCAATATTGGACAATGCGCTGATCTAGACCGGAATCAGGATTTATTTCTCGAAAACCACTTCGATCCGGTTTGTACGTTTTCGTGGAAAACGTGTTCGGAGTCGAAAATGGAGCAGTGAAGTGCAAGGGCTAGTCGCTACTAATCCTGAGGATAAATCCAAAATGGATGTAGTAGGATTAGTGCCTTCGATTCCGTTCGAACCCGGGACGGACTTGTATGGATGAATGCTTTCGAACATCGTCAAGTGGGCGATGGGCATTCTAAGGGATATGTTCTAAAAGGTAACGCTTAGCCTCAAGCCTCATCAACCGGGAATGACTGATCAGGGGTTATGCAGCAAGGCTAGGTGGGTAGCACCCATTCAGGGTGAGGTCATCCCTGTCTAGATGTCCCTTTTTATTTCGGCTTAGTAGTGCGGTTGTTGATCCCAACCATGGGGTGATCTCACTTGGGATTATCCAGTAAGAGGTAGTCCCGGTCTTGTGTTGCAGGGGGTCGGGAGTGATCCTCGGTACGGTGATCTAGGCTACGTACTGTGACAGGTGGTACCCCAGCGCCTGGTCATTAGTTGGAAATCCATTTTCCCTACGCGCCTTGTACGAGTTTTGTTTGTATTACCCACTCTGTGGCAAGTAGCTGGAATTTAATAATGTAAAAATTTCGGCTATTTTAATAAGTACTTGTATGTAAACCCTATTATAATATCAAAGGATTTTATAAGAAAATGTTTTAGCTATCGTAAGGTAAAAACCCGACATGTTTATTTATGGCGTGGTCTTACGAGATGCTTTTGTTTTCAAAAGGATTTTTGAAACTTTAATAATCAATCTGAGTGTGATTTCTCACGCTGGTATTCCAGACTGACTCGGGTGTTATTTAACTGTAATGCTGGGTCAGACCGAGTATTATAGAATACAGGAAAGGATGCTATGGAGCTCAAGAGACAAGCTGGATGGCGATACGTACTTCCGTATTTGATTATCATTCTACTGTGTATCTTGTTGTATGTTATTGATGTAGAACTCTGATGATGATGTACTATGATGTATGTATAAACAGATATAGTATTTGTTTTTGTGTAAAGATCTGTTATTATCTATTATATTTTATTCCGCTACGATGGTTAGATTCTGATGTTGTTTCCTATTATCTTCTTCTACCTCTTCTTCTTTAACCCTAATGTTCGTATTTCTGTTCCACTTGAGTTGATTGATGTAGAATAGAGTTGACTCAAGGGGTACGGATTTGCGGGTCGTTATAGGCATTCAGAAGAATAAGCAACAGAGAAAAAATTGAACAGGCAACAAGTTAAGATTTATGCAAATGCTTGGCTTCGAATGAACTTTATTTTGAAAAGATGGAACTGTAAAAGTGAAAATTTGAAAAGGTGATATTTCAATAGTTATGCCAATTGATTCTGTAAATATTTATAGCCGATGTTATTCAAATTTCACAGCTGAAATTGGAAGGAAAGAGAAACCCATAGGGTCAAAATACAGAACTGGTGCGACAGATCATTATGCCGAATTCGTCACTTATTGGACATCGAAATAAACAAAAGAATAAAATGTGGAGATCAGCATGACGAAACGATCAACACAGTATACAGGTATTAGTGGTACAATCATCCTATCAAAAGTCGATAATCGGTACTGAAAATGCTGCAAATTTGCTGAAAGTATGATAAACGGAGCAATAGCAATCCAAATTTGATGAAACGAAATATGACGTCTCTTTCAGAATATAATTTACAAATTTATTGTATAAAAATATTCAGGTTTGGAAAATATTTTATTATCACCAAATATTTATTGGTTTAAATAAAAATAAAATTTACACAAGAAAATAAACTTCTATACTATCTGATGAAAATTAATCATTTGCTACGTTTAAATAGACGTATTCAAATATCAAATTTTTATTTCGAAATAATAATATTTAAAATTTCAGAAAATTTCAATTAAATATATTAATAAAATAAATAAAATTTACGAGTCGTTACAGATTCCGTTGTTGTTTTAGTTCCTTCTTTCTTCTTCTTCGTTCTTTTTCCCTCAGCAATCTGTCTTTTCCGGCACTCAATCGTTCGGCAAATTATACAGTGGTGTATTTGTGTCGATTTTTGAGGATCGTCAAAGGCGGGTCGTCACAGAAAATTATATACAGACACCGTTGGTCAATACATACATATATATATATATATATTGAAATGATTTCCTAGGTTTTGAAATTGAATTTATTTACGAATTATACTCAAATAAGTTTGATTTTAAATTTATTAAATTGGGGATTTTAAAGATATGATTTTATGACTTGATTTTGATTAAAAGTGACTTAGATGAATATTTCAAATTTACATAAATTGAAATGATATATTTAGTTTGATTTAAATTTGAAATTTGAAGTTTTATTTAAATTTTATTTGAATGATTAAGTAAATATTTCAAAATAAATAATAGTAAAGTGAATTTGATATATATATATATATAGATATGGAATTATCAAATCTAGTTTTGAAATGTTTATATATTTAAAGCATTGAAAATATTGAAATTAAAATGGTTTATTTTGTAGTTGAAAATCTGTATTTGAAATCAATATAACTTGAAATGGTTTATTGAGAAATTGAAATAAATTGAAATTGATGATTTGAGATTTGATTAAATATGAATTTTTGGAATTCCAGTTGATCGGGAATCGATTTGTGAAATTTGCGGAAACTATTTTATATAAAGTATTTTTAAATTACATTTAAAACTATTTTATATTTTACTTTATAAATTATTTTAATATAAACTATTTTAATATAAATCATTTAATATAAACTATTTTAAGTATAAACTATTTTAATATACTAACTATTTTAATATAAACTATTTTAACTTATAACTCTTTTATATAAACTATTTTACTTTATAAACTATTTTATTGTATATACTATTTTAATATCTAAACTATTTAAGTGGTGGAAATTTTGTTTTCGAAGTTATGAATTTCAAAGTATTATGTTTTGAAAGTGTTGTAATTTCAAGTGTTTGGTTTCGAAAGTGTTATAACTTTGAAATTGCTATGATTTTGAAAATGGATATATTTGAAATGGAAATGATATCGTATTGATATGATTTTGAAATGGGAATGATATTTTAGTTTTGAAGTACAAACTATTTTGAAATGACCGCGGTGTTATAATAACGATTGGTTGTTAAAGAGACCAGGATCGGATATCGTCATACTCTCTGCCAATACCGAAAACCACTTTAACAACTGTGTACGTGGTGGAGATTCTAAAATGAAGTAGGATGGTGGCGACGTTCTATTGAGGTATGTAGGTGGACCCGACTTCCGTGAGTTGGCATAAGGTGGCTAAAACAGGAGCGATTCTTTGGCCAAGTGAGGTCATTCCTCTGATCGGGCATATTCCTTCGATATTATATTCTGACTTTGTGATTGATTTGGTGGACACCCTTGATTTTGATTTGGGAGTGTGTTTCAAGGTGGGCGATAGTAGCTGATATGCGTTACCACGAGCCCGGATGCGTAATTGGTATATCTACCCTGGCATTGCCTAGTTGTGCTGTATCATCTACCCTGGCCATCCTTCTACGAGTTTAATTTGTGTTGTACCTATGAAGTATCCTCTGGTAGCCTCCCTATCTGAAGGTATTACGGTACTGTATAGACTATTGGCAATACAAAATGTGTTAAGGGGGATATGGGTAACACTTTAACGCTATTTTAATAGTTTACTTTACTTTAGACATTATTATAATAGCGTATATTACTATATAGTAGATAGTTTAACGGAACCATAGAGGATGGTTATCCCAAACAACCTTTGAGTTACTTGTATTTCAGTTGTTATTTCACTTGAGTTGGATTTATTGATATAAGAATGTTAATCCTAACTCGAGTGTTTTGTGTTTTGCTTTACGCTCGAGTCAGACTGAGTGATACAGCTTTCAAGACTTACCTTTGGAGTTGAAGCTTCATTTGGATATCCATCTACATCTTTTTAGCTTGCAGTTATTCAGTTGATTCCAGTGACTTATTCTAATCTTGTATTTGACTATTGTATTTTAGACTTCTGTTGTATCTTATTTAACTCTGTTATATATATAGTAGCTTCATGAACTACTATTCTTTTGTTTCTGCTGCATTATTGTTATATTACTCCGTGTCTGTGATTCTGTGATTATTTTATTTACTGTATATGCTGAGTTTTGCCAAATATAAATTAACAATCTGATATTTTGAGCAATTCAAGCCCGACATGTGCGGATGCGAATGGTTGAAAATACCAGGTCGTTATAATTTACTAAATATATTATATAAAATATTATTTTATATATTTGAAAATAGTAAAATTATAAGTAAAATCCAAAATTTATATTTTCCAAACTCAACTTATAAATTTATAATTTCAAAATATATAATTTAAAATCTAAATTTTGCACATATATTAAAATAAAATATTTATATTATATTTTAAAAATCAAAACTCATATATTTCCTTTTCTCAAAATTTGAAAAATCATTTAAAAGTAAACCAGTCCGTATATAATTTTCTATCCTATGATCAAGTGATACACATATTTATCATTTCAATCTTCAATAATTTAAATTTATGGGTATATATCATTTCAACCCGCAATCCTAAAATTTCAAAATCAGTTAAAATCGCTTGGGTTCATCATTTCAACCCATAACGTGTTCCCTTCTCTACAGTATCGTTCGGGTATGTTTCATTTCAACCCATTGGGAATTTCTAAACTAATAGGGAACTTGCAGAGTGAGAACAAATAAGATAATAATATAACATCTCAGCAACAGGCATATCATCTGTAAGAAATTAAATATAATATACAATAGGTTATGATGTCATATGTCATAGGTAAACATTTGTAGATAAAGGCATATCATATTTAATAATTAAATAACCTAACAATTCAAATTTAACATCATATTTTTAATCATTGTTTCATGTGAATTAAATTTACTAATTATAAGAATGTTAAGCATGAGTGATTGCTCACCTTTCGAGGCTAGAGAAATAACAAAAATAAGATGCGACAATCCAAGCACAAATTCCAGAGCATGGCACGATGGACACGAATTCGACAAACAAAGCAATGCATGACGGACATGAATTGGCGAGACATAATATATACATATATGTATGAAATATATATATATAACTATATAAATTTTATATTAAAATCAATATGTAATTTAAAACACTTATCAAAGTCAAAATCTTTATGTATGACATATTTAAAAATCAATACTAAAAATCAAGCAGCTTCTCAACTATGAAAAAAAATCTATATATTATAAAGGTCAAAATATTTATATAATATATTTTAAAACTTTATATACATATTTTTAAAAATCCAAATATCAATATATATTATAAACACGTCGACATTTACATATTATACTTTAAAATCAAATAAGACATTTATATGATATAATTCAAAATCAATAATTCTTTAAACACACATATATAAAATCAAAGTGTGTATATATATATATATATATTTCAAATAAATATTTAATTTACACATATATACAATAAAATCTACAGCTGTCTGTGTGCATATATATATTTCAAATCATTACATCTTAAAATACAAATTAAAATTTCAAATAAAACCTTTATTTTATATTGAAAACCTAAACTCACGTACGCATATGTATACAAAAAAAACAATATATATATATATATATTATAGGTGAAATAAGCTTATATATATGTATATATATATATATATATATATAATTGACAATAGAGAAGCAAAGAAGATTGCACGTTTCCCTTTTTTCAGGCTAATATATATATATTCATACGCTATTACTGGCAAAGGAGGTAGAAGGCGGATGTTGCTCGCCGTGGCGATGGAGGGGTTTGAGGCTCCAAAAGCGTGTCGGGAGGAGCAGCTGTCATGCTCGTTCAGGAGTGAACTCGGCTGTAGTTGGTGAAGGACCTAAGAGCTTGGATGAGGAAGCTTCGGGTGAAGGTGACAAGGTCTGGAAGGTTGGTGGTTGAAGAGGCTAGACTATGGGTTGCTGTCGACAGATGGTGTTCGGGTCTTGAAGAGGTGGCAATGGAGGTTGCAATGGATTGCTTGCCTTGTCTGTGGAGATGCGGTTGGTCGATGGTTCTGTGGCCTGAGACGTGAGGAGAAGTGGAAGGGGATGGGACAACGGTTCAAGGCAGAGGATGGGAAAATGGGCGTGGGTTCGAAATGGTAGAGGGCTTGCATGGGTAAGACGTTTGTGTGGTGATGGCTATTTTTTTGGGTTGGCGTTGTGCGGAGGAATGGCATGTATGTGCCACGATAGGAGAAGGCAGGTTTCAAGATTTATAAAGGGTGGTGAGTTCGGGAAGAAGGAGGAGGAAAGGTTCACAGCATGCAAACTTGAATTATAGCCCAATCTTATATATTATATACATACATATATATATATATATATATATATATTCTAGAACGAAACAAGAAGAAGAGGAGCGGGAAAATCTCAGTGATAAAGAAATTTGATTATGTATTTATTTATTAAATTTTTTTGTATAAGAATGGCAGAACGAATAGACTGAACTATTTTGAAATGGACAAAGAGAAATGAAAGGACAACTAGCATAAATTGAAACCATAAGAATAACAAAAGCCAAAATGTTAAATTCAAGAAATATTAATTGCTAGTGGTTGACAGCTTTCTCACGGAGGATATTAAAAGGACATAGGAAAACAAAAGGGTTCAAACCGGGTACCGATACGGCTAACCGTTCCGCGGTTTTCGCCGTGTATCGGATGTCGAAACACACAAATGAATATATTATGGAGATTAGCACAATGAGACGAACAAAAAGGTACACTAATGCAAGCGACACGATCATCCTATTAAAATTCGATATTTCGCTGCCAAAATGCCGCTAAAACGCCGAAAAATAAGATTAACGGAGCTAAAGCAGTCCAAATTTGACGAAAAGAAATATGAAAAATTACTCGAAAAATTATTTATATTTTTATTATGTAAAAATATTCAGATTTTAAAGCTATTTTATTTCAACAAATTTAACTGATTTAAATTGAAATTGAAAATTACACAACAGAACTAACTTCCATATTTACCAATGAAAAAAATGTCATTTGCTATGTTTAAATAGACGTATTACAAATATCAAATTTTCATGGTCAAATTTAATTGTTTTATTTTCAAGAAAAATTCAGTTAATCACGTTATAAAAATCGTTAAAATTTACGGATCGTTACACTAAGAAAACTCTATTCTACAGGTAATAGGTTAGGTATGGACGAAAATTAAATTTCATAATTTAATAAATGGATTGCATGGTTGTGTTTACTGTTCAAGATTTTTAAGAGTAGTATGATGATTTTTAGTGACGTGTGGGAAGGAAAATGTTGAGATGAATGAAATTGGGGAAATTATGAAATTCTGGAATTTCGTGCCATGGCTTCATGCGTGGAGGAGGTGTAGGGGATGGAGCATCCATGAAAAATGTTGCAGTGATTTTTAGTAAAATGTGTGAGCTATGCGAAGGCATTTTAGGGTTTTAGGTTATCTTTGTTTGAGTTTTGGATTTGTAGACAAACGACGATGATGGAGGAGGAGGGGGACGTGCGCACCAGGGGGATTAGGTCGAGGAGGTGATGGTGAATCTTGTGGCAAAGTCTGGTGTTTGATAGTGGACTGTGGTGGCCAGGAAAGGTGAAGGGGTTGATCAAATTTCGTTCCAGGTTTTGAGTTAAAGTTCAAATTTTCAAACTGGAGGTTGGTCGTGGTTTACGGGTGCGGAGACAAGACTGGATGATTGTGGGTGGTTTGGGAGGATGGACGACGGCAGGGTAAGAAGGCAAGAGTTAGCGTACACATGCATGTTTTCATTCACATTCAGTCATTCATAAGAGACAGAGGAGAATAGAACTAGAGGTTGGCCGTGGTCGTGGTTTACGGGTGCGGAGACAAGACTGGATAAATGTGGGTGGTTTGGGAGGATGGATGACGGCAGGGTAAGAAGGCGGGAGTTAGCGTACATATGCATGTCTTCATTCACATTCAGTCATTCATAAGAGACAGAGGAGAATAGAACTGGGAAGAAGCAAGAGAATGTTTGGGTTGGGTTGTATTGAGATGGGCCGAGTCTTGTCTGGTTTGGGCTGGTATGTTAAAAAGAAAATGGAAATTCTTTTACACTTAATAACCTAAAAAAAGAAAAAAAACTCTATTTCTACTTCGCTTAAAAATCCAGTCAACGAGCAAAATTTTTGCGTCGAGCTCCTACTGGTAAGTGTTTTATTCCGAACTAATATCGTTGAGTTTTCTACAATATGATAATTTAACGGTTTATAAAATGGAAATTGAACGGATAAGTAATTTCTTATTTGATTAATTATCGGTTAATTAATCGATTAATTGTTAAATGAACTGTTTAATTTTCTAATAGAAAATAATAATAATAAATAAATGATTTTATTTAATTTCTTTGGTTAAAAAGTAATCGGGATCAAAAAAATATAACTTGACTCAGTTAATTAAAACCAGATCAGTTCTGATTTATAAACATGATTTAATATTGATATAAATCGTTGATTGAGTTAACGATCTATGTTGACTAATATTTCTCTTAGATATTAATTTCAATTATCTTTTGTCTTTTCATTAAGTAGCCAAACAAATTAGAGCAGATAGAATAAAACATTGACATGTTTTATTAGAAGTAAATCGACTTGTACTGATCACTACACTGAATTTTAGAAAATGTGATGATTACAAGCGAATTAATTTCAATGGATGGGTCATAATAGTGTAAACATATGGAATAAATTTCCATATGTGAATATTGACACCCTGATTGGATAATTGTTTGTTTTAAACAACTTGGCCTTTTAAAATTTATCGTTGGATTCAATGAGACCGGGATCAGATGTCTACATTATCTGAAACCCACTTCGATCCAATATCCACCACGAACCTTTACAGTTGTTATTGTAGAGTCCAGTATGCTGGAATTAAACTAATGTAACAGTTTTAGCTATTTTAATAAGCGTGAGAAATATGGATTATGGATCTTAAGGCTAAGATTAACACTAAAGGGGGTGAATAGTGTTAATAAAGAATTACTAAATCTTTTTCTATTTATGTTAATTTAGACACAAAAGTATGCAATATACAGACACAAATATGATCACAGAAACAATCACAGATACAAAAATAAAATAAAAGCGGTAAAGGAAAGAACACACCGGATTTTATATTGATTCGGAGTTACCCTACATCCAGTCCCGCAACACAAGTATGGATTTCCTTTCAAAAGCAATTGTACAATTACACCCTCAGTTTCAAGGCTACGAGGTACACCCTCCAGAATTTCGATTATCTGGGTAGAGATACTTGATTTCTGGTCCACAAGTATACCCAATTGATTACCAAGGCTACAATCACACATTTTCCCTTTCGATTGATTTCCCAGGCTACAATCACATCTTTTGTCACTTAATAGATTACAATGAAGTCTATAACTCTGAATAGCACTGAGAAAAGATAGTGATAGACAATCAAAGTAGAAGTAATCGAGTATGATTCAATGTTGATTTCGGAATGATAAGAATATGTATTAAGAAATGAGGAAGAAGAAGAGGAATGAAAACCAGAAAAAAGTGATTAAAAATTCATTAAAACCGACCCCTATTTATAGAAGAACAACAGCCATGTCCATTCATGAAGAGTTTTGGTGAATATACAATTGTTTTGAAATTTGAATTTTTGAATCAAACCGTCACCATGTCGACATGATACTCATAGGCATGTCGACATCCCAAAGCTTTTTATGATGTTTTGAATTTCTTTGAAAATAACCTTTATCTTTTATAAAAACTAATTTAAACTTTATAAATATACTTGACTATAGTTGAAATTCATAAGTAAATATAAAGAATAATATATATAGAATTTAACCATAATTTTATATTTAAATCTAAGTATAAATATTTAAAAGTTAAATATATTATTAAAAAGATAGTTTAAAATCAGGAGTAATTTGACCTTGAATATAAAGATGTTTTTGAGGCTAAAATTATTTAAAATCAGGATCGAGGGTTTTGAATCTTTTAAAAGGAAAGTTTTGAAAACATTTTGAAAACAGGATATAATTTTGAAAAATCATTTTGAATAAAAGTTAGCGGATACAAAACAATGTTCCACTAGATTTTTCGTAGGTTCCATCCTACTTAGGGTTCCATCCCTTTAACGGGCTCGAAGTGGATTCCATTCCACGAATAAATTGGATTTTAAGATGCCTATGATTTTCTACGAGTTTTAACAAAAATTCCTAATAATAATAAATACTTATCCTTGAAATCTTGAACTCTTGATAGTCTCGATACTCATGAGTCTTCTATCTTGATATTTTATCTTGATATCTTGAATCTCTATACTGTACAGTCTTCATTCTTAGTACCTACATGGTTAAATCTTGGATATACATATATATCTAAACTTATAATGTTAGTATTTATATTTTATAATCTATTCTAAGGTTGTTGTCATCAAAACCATCGTTTCACGGACTAACAATCTCCCCCTTTTTGATGATGACAACCCTTTTTTATAAATATTATTTCTATCCTAATAACTCCCCCTAAAACTAACAACTCCCCCTTAATATATACCTAACTATCCTATTTTATATTTCTCTCCCTTTGTCTTCAACAAAAAGTTACTCCCCCTCATTCTTGACTTCAGTACCTGCATTGTTAAACTATACAACGGAATATATAGAGTAGGAAATAATTATACTTCTAAGCATGATAACTAATTCAATGTATATATATATGTTTTACACACCAATATTCAAACTAATAAGAAATCAATCCACACAAAGTATCAATTCAAACCAAATCCATTCAAACAAATCAAAAAAGTAAAAAAAAAATCAAACGTTACGTGGAACTTCCACCCATCCTTCTTCTCCAAAGATTGGTTCTGCCTTAATAGCATCCCAATTATCATTATCATTGGTGAGAGAGACAGGAGGAAGTGCTTCCTTATCATCCTTGTGCAGAGAGGAGATCATCCATCGTATCGCATCGAAGTGCCTTTCTTGTTCCTTTATCATCTGCATTTGATTTAATTCTAAATGACACTGGTTTCGTAGAATAAATGAGAGAATATTCTTGAACGAATTAAGAGTTTCTTTAAGATTTTCGGATAAATTGTGAATAGGATTAGTCATTGTTGAATTTGTGAAAGAAATGGAGGATATAGATGATAAGAAATAAATTTTAGTGAAGAATTCTGGAAGAAACAGGTATATGTAGGTGTAGAAATTCGTTTGAATTGAATAGACATGTGGTAGTTATTCAAATTTCAAATTCAAAATTAATTGCCATTTCTGACCAGTACATATCGACATGGTCACATAGGGGATGTCGACATGGGTTAGTGAAATGTTATGACTAATTTTGATTTTGTGAATAATTGTGTATATATATAATATACTAACATTTATTCTAGAGATAAGATAAGATAGATAACAGAAATAAAATTTCATTGCATACTACGATAATACAATGATTAAGCACATAACAAACTACATGAACATTCGAAATAATGCAAACTAAAACAAATACAACAAGATACGAAAAGATAAAACTAGTTAGAGGATGAAGATTATGAAGATAGTCCAAGTTTCTTGCTGACTTTTGAAAAGAACTTGTTCATCTTCGAAGAAATGTTATCCAACTTTTTACTAACGGATTGTTTTAGAATCCGTTGATTCTCCACAATTATCTTTTGGTTTTTGAGAAGGGTTTTGTTCGATGGATTGGAAGGATATTCAACACTTTCCAAAGACGTTTCACCTTCTTCTTCTTCTTCAATTTCCATTTCATCCCCTTCTTCTTCTTCAACTTCCTCTTCTTCCATTTCCTCATGAGCCAACCGCTCTTCCTTTTCAGTAAGTGTCTCATAAGGTTGAAAAAAAAAAGGAATTTTCATAAGCGAAATGTTGGAATGATTGAAAACTTTTCTAGAAACAAATTATTTGCCTTTGAAATCCACTCCAAAATAGTTAAAAATCCGAGTGAGATGAATTCCATGGTATAAAGTATTCTCACCCATTTCAAGATTTTTAGGACGAAGTTCATCCAAAATAACTTGCGCCCAATTTATGTCATAGTTTCCGAAAATAACAAAAAGAGCTTTACAAACTTTTGAAGTGGGATTGTTAAAATTACCCGATCTTGGGGTCAAAGTATGTTGCAAAAGAAGATTAACAATTCTTTCTTTTGGTCGAAAATTTCTATTTTTAAAATCAAAATCATCATCTCTTTCGAAAATGTGATGAAATGTCTCACGATCATGTTCATTGACTTTAAAGCTAGAAAGGTCCATTCTCGAACTCTTGCAATTGAGAATGGTACCCAAAAGATCACAATACAAAACAATTTGAGTGCCTTTGACACTAATCCAAATTTCATCTTCATTTCCAACATAAAATCAGCGATTTAAATTCGCATAGAAAATTTTGACAAGATTAGGATAGCAAACAAAATCATTTTGAGAAGCATCAATAAGACTAAGAATACCATTGTTTGCAAAAAGAGAATCAATTTCATAAGAAGAAAAATCTTGAAAAATAGCAAATTTTCCAGGATGGACTTTGGCATAGTTAGCATAATTGATGTATGCTTTAATTGCCTCCAGATCATTGAATAATTGCTCTTTGATTTTTCTGGAAATTCTCATGGTTGAGGGGTTGCTTGAAGAAGCCATTAGAGTAGATAGTAGATAACTTGAAGTTATGAAGAGAGAGTTTGAATTTGAAAATGAAAGTGAAAAGATATGATAAAAGATAGTAAATAAATAGATTCTCAATGGACATATTCTCTGGTCAAAAGGTATCTTTTCAGAGAATTGAATGAGGTGAAAAGGTGGAGGGAAATTCAAACATTTGAATTCAAATTTTGAAATTCAAATTCAGGTGGCCATGTCGACATCATGGTAGGGACCATGTCGACATGTGCTTTTGAATTTTCATGAATTTATTTTTTCTAAGTTCTCTAATATATATATTGTTATTATTATTATTAATGTCTGTTATATATTTCTGAAATATTATTATACTTATAATATATTTCAGAAAGTATTAAAAATAATAAAAATAATAATAAAATAATAAAAATAATAAAAAATAGAAAATAAATTTTAAAATTCAAACAACACACCAATTCAAAAATCAATCAATCAATCAAGCAAGCAATCAAGCAACTAATTCTAAGCAATCAATTTCAACGAATTGTATTGTAAACGTGTACCTTTTTCTGAGTCCGTTTCTCTGAATTCGTCGGATTCTTGAACAGGTGTGAAACACAAATTCGAATTATCCGTCTTCTGATCATCATCACTTAAGGACAAGTCTGAGTCATCTAGAGTAGAAGTAAATGCAAGCTTCCGTTTCTTTGCTGGTTCATTGTTCATAGGAGGATTCTGCCTTTCTGGAAACGGAGAGTCTCTTTTGAAGTGGCCTGGTTTATCACAGTTGTAACACTTGTTATTATTTGGCACTATATTCTGATTTCCAGTATTCTTATAGTTGTTTCTCTTGAGATTATTCATCTTTCTGTATTTTAGGAATCTCCTAAAATTTCTAGTCATAAAGGCTATCTCTTCATCATTATCGATGTTTGAGTCTGATCCATCGGTCAATGCATTGAATGCCACTGATTTCTTTTTAGATGCCTTACTTTCTCTTCTCCCGATCATTTGAACTTCATACGACATTAGATTTCTAATTAATTCTTCTATCTTCAAAATACTGAAGGCATTTGCCTCTTCGATCGCAAGTGTCTTTTGATCCCATTCTGGAGTTAGAGAATTTAAAAAATTTCTGACTTGATCTTCTTCAGAAAATTCCTTTCCCAAAGATATTAGAGAATGCACAATATCCTGAAATCTACTATACATATCTAAAATAGACTGATTAGCATTCATTTTAAATAATTAAAACTGATTTGTGAGCATGGAAATTTTGGTCTGTTTAACTATGCTTGTTCCTTCGTGAGTGACTTGCAAAGTTTTCCAGATTTCATATGCAGACTTACAAACTAACACTCTGTTGAATTCATTTTTATGTAGTGAACAAAACAGAATATTCATTGCCTTAGGATTATTTGTGCAACATTCTTTTGCTCAGCAGTCCACTGTGCAAAATCAATTGTGGGTTCAGAATATTCAGTTTGTGTGATATTCCAAGTGTCTAATCCTATAGTTTGTAAATATATTTTCATCCTACATGCCCAATATGCATAGTTACTGCCATTAAAAAGTGGTGGTCTGACAGTAGATTGACCCTCTACAAATGAATTAGTGATAGGGATACTAGTGTTAATAACAGTACCAGTGTTGGTAGCCATTTTGAAAACTTTTCAAAAATCAGATTATGAAACTTTGAAAACCTTGCTTTGATACCAATTGTGAGAAATGCAGATTATGGATCTTAACGCTAAGATTAACACTAGAGGAGGGGTGAGTAGTGTTAATAAAGAATTACTAAATGTTTTTCGATTTATGTTAATTTAGACACAAAAGTATGCAATATAAAGACACAGATATGATCACAGAAATAATCACAGATACAGAAATAAATAAAAGCAGTAAAGGAAAGTACACACCTGATTTTATACTCGTTCGGAGTTACCTTACATCCAGTCCCGCAACACAAGTACGGATTTCCTTTCAAAAGCAATTGTACAATTACACCCTCGGTTTCAAGGCTACAAGGTAAACCCTCCAGAATTTCGATCCTCTGGGTAGAGATACTTGATTTTCGGGCCATAAGTTTATCCAATTGATTTACCAAGGCTACAATCACACCTTTTCCCTTTTGATTGATTTCCAAGGCTACAATCACACCTTTTCTCACTTAATAGATTACAAAGAAGTCTATAACTCTGAATAGCACTGAGAATCTTCTAGAGATAGTGATAGAGAATCAAACTAGAAGTAATCGAGTATGATTCAATGTTGATTTCGACAGAGTAATGATAAGAATATGTATTAAGAAATGAGGAAGAAGAAGAGTAGTGAAAACCAGAAAAAAGTGATTAAAAATTCGTTGAAACTGACCCCTATTTATAGAAGAACAACAGCAATGTCCATTCATGAAGAGTTATGGCGAATAGACACTTCTTTTGAAATTTGAATTTGAGAATCAAACTGTCACCATGTCGACATGGTACCCAAAGGCATGTTGACATCCCAAAGCTTTTTATGATGTTTTGAATTTCTTTGAAAATAAACTTTATCTTTTATAAAAATTAATTTAAACTTTATAAATATACTTGACTATAGTTGAAATTCATAAGTATATATAAAGAATAATATATATAGAATTTAACCATAATTTTATATTTAAATCTAAGTATAAATATTTAAAAGTTAAATATATTATTAAAAAGATAGTTTAAAATCAGGAGTAATTTGACTTTGAAAATAAAGATGTTTTTGAGGCTAAAATTATTTAAAATCAGGATCGAGGGTTTTGAATCTTTTAAAAGGAAATTTTTGAAAACATTTTGAAAACAGGATATAATTTTGAAAAATCATTTTGAATAAAAGTAAGCGGATACAAAATAATGTTCCACTAGATTTTTCATAGGTTCCATCCTACTTAGGGTTCCATCCCTTTAACGGGCTCGAAGTGGATTCCATTACACGAATAAATTGGATTTTAAGATGCCAGTGCTTTTCTACGAGTTTTAACAAAAATTCCTAATAATAAAAAATACTTATCCTTGAAATCTTGAACTCTTGATAGTCTCGATACTCATGAGTCTTCTATCTTGATATTTTATCTTGATATCTTGAATCTCTATATTGTACAGTCTTCATTCTTAGTACCTACATGGTTAAATCCTGGATATACATATATATCTAAATTTGTAATGTTAGTATTTATATTTATAATCTATTCTAAGGTTGTTGTCATCAAAACCATCATCTCACGGACTCACAATCTCCCCATTTTTGATGATGACAACCTTTGTTTATAAAATATTATTTCTATCCTAATAACTCCCCCTAAAACTAACAACTCCCCCTTAATATATACCTAACTATCCTATTTTATATTTCTCCCCCTTTGTCATCAACAAAAATTACTCCCCTTCATTCTTGGACTTCAGTACCTGCATTGTTAAACTATACAACGGAATATATATAGAGTAGGAAATAATTATACTTCTAAGCATGATAACTAATTCAATGTATGTATATATATATATATATATATATATATATATGTTTTACACGACAATATTCAAACTAATAAGAAATCAATCCAAACAAAGTATCAATTCAAATCAAATCCATTCAAACAAATCAAAAAGTAAAAAAAAATTAAACGTTACGTGGAACTTCCACCCATCCTTCTTCTCCAAAGATTGGGTCTGCCTTAATAGCATCCCAATTATCATTGTCACTGGTGAGAGAGACAGGAGGAAGTGCTTCGTTATCATCCTTGTGCAGAGCGGAGATCATCCATCGTATCGCATCGAAGTGGCTTTCTTGTTCCTTTATCATCTGCATATGATTTAATTCAAAACGACACTGGTTTCGTAGAATAAATGAGAGAATATTCTTGAACGAATTAAGAGTTTCTTCAAGATTTTCGGATAAATTGTGAATAGGATTAGTCATTGTTGAATTTGTGAAAGAAATGGAGGATATAGATGATAATAAATAAATTTCAGTGAAGAATTCTGGAAGAAACAGGTATATATAGGTGTAGAAATTCGTTTGAACTGAATAGACATGTGGTAGTTATTCAAATTTCAAATTCAAAATCAATTGCCATTTCTGACCAGTACATGTCGACATGGTCACATAGGGGATGTCGACATGGGTTAGTGAAATGTTATGACTAATTTTGATTTTATGAATAATTGTGTATATATATAATATACTAACATTTATTCTAGAGATAAGATAAGATAGATAACAGAAATAAAATTTCATTTCATTGCATACTATGATAATACAATGATTAAGCACACAACAAACTACATGAACATTCGAAATAATGCAAACTAAAACAAATGCAACAAGATACGAAAAGATAAAACTAGTTAGAGGATGAAGATGATGAAGATAGTCCAAGTTTCTTGCTGACTTTTGAAAAGAACTTGTTCATCTTCGAAGAAATGTTATCCAACTTTTTACTAACGGATCGTTTTAGAATCCGTTGATTCTCCACAATTATCTTTTGGTTTTTGATAAGGGTTTTGTTCGATGGATTGGAAGGATATTCAAACTTTCCATAGACGTTTCACCTTCTTCTTCTTCAATTTCCATTTCATCCCCTTCTTCTTCTTCTTCAACTTCCTCTTCTTCCATTTCCTCATGAGCCAACCGCTCTTCCTTTTCGGTAAGTGTCTCATAAGGTTGAAAAACAAATGGAATTTCCATAAGCGAAGTGTTGGAGTGATTGAAAACTTTTCTAGAAACAAATTCTTCGCCTTTGAAATCCACTCCAAAATAGTTACAAATCCGAGTGAGATAAATTCCATGGTATAAAGTATTATCACCCATTTCAAGATTTTTAGGACGAAGTTCATCCAAAATAACTTGCGCCCAATTTATGTCATAGTTTTCGAAAATAGCAAAAAGAGCTTTGCAAACTTTCAAGTAGGATTGTTAAAATTTCCCGATCTTGGGATCAAAGTATGTTGCAAAAGAAGATTAACAATTCTTGCTTTTGGTCGAAAATTTCTATTTTTAAAATCAAAATCATCATCTCTTTCGAAAATGTGATGAAATGTCCCACGATCATGTTCATCGACTTTAAAGCAAGAAAGGTCCATTCCCAAACTCTTGCAATTGAGAATGGTACCCAAAAGATCACAATTCAAAACAATTTGAGTGCCTTTGACACTATTCCAAATTTCATCTTCATTTCCAACATAAAATCCGCGATTTAAATTCGTATAGAAGATTTTGACAAGATTAGGATAGCAAACAAAATCATTTTGAGAAGCATCAATATGACTAAGAACACCATTGTTTGCAAAAAGAGAATCAATTTCATAAGAAGAACTAATTCCGTTAACTGTAGTATTATACAATGATAGATTGGTATGAAAGAAAAACTAATAAAATTAATGATAAGCAGTATATTTTATGGTCTTTCTTAGGTGCTGTAAATTAGATTTGCATGGCCCACCTAACGCAAGCTTTTGGGAAGATTTGGATTCAAAAAAAAAAATTGATTCTATCAAAAATGCTTTAGATAGACGCATTCTGTTTTATGAAGATGAACTCTAGAAACTCACCAAACAACATAAATGTGTCTTATGAGGAAAGTTTACATTAATATGTTTAAAATTGTACATATCAGAAGAAGGAAAAAAATTATTTTTGTGGCGGCATCTTCAAATAGCTTCCTGTTAGAGATTGTTTGGCCTTGACAATGAATAAGTTGTTTTAAATTCTTTTTGTTTTTTTTTGCCACTAACATATGAGCATAGAAGAACTTAGAATATTGATCACCTTTAGTTAATCATTTAATGTTTGATTTTCGGCGATTCTCATAAGTATGACTATGCATTAATCTCTCAAGTTTAAATAGGTTGTCCTTGTACTCATTAACTACATTTGAGCTTAAAGGGTCTTGTAACATCTTTAATTACAAATTATTATTATTATTATTATCTTCCCTTATTTTTTTTAATCAATTTCTATAGGTTGCTTCTGCATTTTTTCCACTCTTTTAATTTCTTGGCAACTTGTTGGTGTGCTATGGTTTCTGAGTCGAGTTCTTTGATTAAAATTTATGAAATAAACAAAGCGAGATTATGATTATTGAAATAAAATTTATTTATTTGAGTAGCAGCTAAAACTTCTTGTTACCAAATGAATATAGAAATACTTAACATACACTTTATGAACATATTGTCTGAACTCATATTATCATGTTTGATAAGCATGCATGAAAACATTATTTAGCGAATATTTTTTATTTGGAAGTACAAATATGTAAAAAAGCCCTAACTTTGTTCAACCGTAACTTTCAAATAGTTAATCTGATTTTGATAATCTTTCCCATTCCGGAAAGCTTGAAATATATGCAACAATTTCTATTTAGAGTGTTTAGCGAAATTTTAATATTTACTATGCTAAAAATGTGCATTTATAAACCAGACCTGTGTGGTTATTCTAATTTAGAATTTGCTCTTTTAGAATATATATATATATATACGTATACATATATATATATATATATATATATATATCATAACTCGAGTTGTATTTTACGTTTATGCAATTCGAAAAGTGTTATGGAAAACTAATAAATAATTCTACAACTTCACTGTTGAAGGCATTTGCTAATTTTGTGTTTTTAACATCCTAAAGTTAGTTGTAACATTGATTATATAAGCTAATAGAATTACTAAGTGATTATCCATATGTTTAATTGGTTAAATGAATGCAATGTTATTTATTTTAATGTACACAAGGCTTATATGTTTGATTTGGGTTTAAGTACGGGAATATAAAGGCTATATGGATTGGTATGTGGTGCAAACTCGCTTTCGCTCGCATAAGAAATTAATAAATTGCTTTACAACACTAAAATAAAAGGTACGCCTTTAGATTAAATACAGTAATGATATAAATATTGATATATATTATGTTTCTAATAGTGTGGTCGATATATTGTTTATATTATATTTGTGAAATTGCAAACGGCTCTCCGTACAAAGGAGACTCTGCCAAAAAAATTAATAAATTTTCCTATGTGAGGAATCGAAAATTCATAAATTAATCTATTTAAAATTATAACATATGATAAGTTTGATTCGAATGTTAGCCGCTTAAGTTTTGATCGAGTTTCAAATTAATAGTAATATTCGAAGAGATTTAATGTTTGCATGTGTTTTCAACGTCTTCCTATAAGAAATTGTGAGGTCGCAATTTTCATAAGGGAGAAGATCTGTAACAACCCTATTTTAAAAGCTGTTATATTAAATTAAATTAATTAAACTAGAAGTGTTTGAATTTGATTTTGATAATTATTAATTTGGAACCAAATTATTATACAATTAAAGTCTATTTAATAAAAGATTTTTTTATAAAATTTAAATACTTTATAAATATTTTTAGGTAATATATGAAAATTTAAATGAAAGATTTAATAAATATAGAATAGTTTAAAGTGTATAATTCATACACTTAGAATGGATGAAAAGAAGTATTATTGGTATTTAGTAAAATCATTAAACCGATGAAGACGAATAAATTTATTCTTATATCAATACAGTAAATAATTAAATATAATTGAAAAATATTAGATTAAATGAAATTGTGTAGTTGTTGGTGTGTGTGTGTACGTTTATGTGTGTGTATTTCGTAAAATGAAGTGTAAATCAGCTTAAGAATTTATTTGAAATATAGTTTAAATAAAACAAAAAGGAGTTGCTTGAAGAAATATATATATATATATATATATATATATATATATATATAAAGCCAAAGCCCATTTAAAAAAAACCCAAACCTTATTCCCCTAATTTATTTCCAACCCTTAATCCTCAAAATCACGTTCTTCTTCAATAGGCCCTAAATCAAACTAATTCAAAAAATCAAAATCGAAGAAAAAAATTACGCATGGAATTATCGTGCAAGATCTTGTATTCCTCGCCGACGATCGATGCTCCCAAGCCACGCAAGGAGGAAGGGCACGTGGCAACGTCGATGCGAGCTTTAATTAGGAGGCGAGGTCATATGGACGACTAGGGAAAGAGGCGATGAACTGGAGATGGCATGCGATCGTGGGGAGGGCATGCGAATGTGAAAACGGCGGTGACTAGGGTCGAACTCGGGTTTGGCAGGGCAACGTTGGAGGCAATCTAGGGATGTTGAAGGCATGTTTGCAAGGCTCCGCTTATGTACAGCGAACGTAGAGGCAGGTTGAAGTGTTTTAGTGAAGCTTTGGGTTGCATTCATCCAAGGTGAGTTGAACACTCACAAATTCTATATTTATGAATAGAGATTCTCTAAATTAAGTTATGTTTGATTCTATTACTGAGTTGCTTGGAAAATTGATTGTATGTAACTGAGGTTTTTGATAAATTGTTGCACAACGACACACTAGGCACCTGGGTATGTTTTGCTTGTGTATTGATGTCTATAGGACCTGATAACATCTCTAGATTGGTTTATATTTTTCTTGAACCACCGAAATCGATCAATGATTAAAAAAATGGACAGTTTTGCCCAGTTCCTAGTTGCAAATTTGTTTTACTATTTAATTGTTGTTTTGCTAATTATGGAGCTTGTTTTAGACTATGCTACATCCTGATTATTTGTAGCAATTTATTATTAAAATTTCAAAATTCTTTTGTTGAATTAGGTCAAAGAAAATAAATATTTCATTATGTATATGAAGAGTTTATTTTATAATGCATTGAGAATAAAATTTAAAAGTTGATAATATATTATGGAAATATATATACATATTTAAATGAAAAGTAATTATATATTTTATATAATTTTTGAAAGAAAAGTAATTAGATATATTTATATAGATTTTAAAAGAACATTAATTATATGTATCTATATAGATTTTAAAACAAAGAAAGTTATTATTTATAGAAGTATTAGTTTGATTTCTAAGTTTGGATAAGAAGTTCCATTCTTTCAAATTAGAAACCATCTCTTATCTTTTAAAAATATGAATGAACAAGCTTGAATTGAATTTCTATTTGAATTTCTTTATTTTCTATTAAACAAAGAATTTTAATAAACAATTGAATTATCGGGTTGGTATAGGACTTTCTTTACAATTCTTTCGTTCATTACTATAATTTGTTAAATATAATTTAAATGGAATTTACTAGCTTTTAGTAAATAGTTGAATTTACTATCTGGTATGGGACACTTAGTTAAATTCTTGTGATTACTGGAGTGACAGTAATTAACACTTAGAGTTGTATTATCTTAGGGTTTTCGGATTTCAGACCGATAGATTCCTGAGAAAAGATAACATGTTTTTGATCGATCTGAGAATCGATACATTTTTAAATTGGGTAGGCAGATCTCTTTCCAAAGATCTGTTATGGTGTAAATACGGCTATCTCTTTTGGAAGGCAGATTTTTACATGCATCGTAGTCTATAAATACTACAACTGTAACAACCCGTAATTTAAGCTATAGTAATTAATTAATGAATTAATTAAATAATAAAATAACTTTGTGAAATTATTATTATTGAGCTACGAGAGTTGCACCATTGAGTCCGTGTTAATTTTCTAGTCAATTTCTATATATAGATTGTCAAAATCCGAGCTAAGATGAAGAAGTTACGGAATAAACAAGAAATGAGAAGAAAAAATTATGCAAGGTCGACCCTAAGGTCGACCCTCACCACGGCTAGGTCCACCTATATGTCGACCCCATCAAGTGGTTGGTCAACATGAAGGTCGACCCATCTTCATTCTTTCATGCAGCCTTACTCGAACACGTCATTTTTCTATTTTAATCCAATCATGTGCGTCAGTGCTTCCATCCGACGGTTCCCATCGAGCCTGCGATGTGGTTGCACCAGATGTAATTTCCAAATCCAACGATCTGAGATCTACAAGTTACACTATAAACAATACCCTAGTCCTAGCTATTTTTCTCATTCAGATTTTCTCCATTTCGGTTCATTGCTTGAGGCTGGACCCTATAAGGAATATTTTCCAAGGAGAATGTCTTTTTAAATAAAATATTTTATACCCTATAAGTGGATCCTGTAAGGCCAAAGAAAAGAGCTAAGGAGCACAGGTGCATGTTTAAGTAATTATTTTAGAATTTTTTTAAGTAATTTAAAATAATAGGGTTTCCAATAGTCATAGTTTTTTTTCTACAATTTTAGGATAGCCTTTATGCAAATTTATTTATGGTTTATTTTTAAGTAAATTTTGGACTTGCTTTCCAGTCTATTTTCTTTTAACTATTCTATTTCAGTTATTTACAGTTAATTATAGCTTTTCCAATTACTTACAATTATTCATAGTATTTATAGTTATTTGCTATTATTTACATTTTATTTGCACCTATTTTACGTTGGGATTTATTCTGTAAATATTAGTTCTTTTTAATTCCCTTCTTACACAAATGCGATAAATAAAAGAGAATAATTTGCTAATATGGACTAGAATATAAGAACAATGGATTTACAAAAAAAAGATGTAAAATAAGAAGAACTGCAATAAATTGGATATAAACCGAAATAGGCAAATTTAATATATTTGCAAGCATAGTTATAACATGTAATTATAACTGAAAAAAAGAAAATTGAAGAAATAGCAGAAGAAGCTTATTTTTTTAACTTAGACCTTAGGTTAAGTTAATAGGAAAAATTATAACACACAGGTTGCAATTAGAGATAACAGAAAAAGGCTTATTATAGAACTTATATTTAAGTTAATAAGCAAGCATAGCACAAATAATAGAAAAGGCTTATTTTAAAACTCACTTTAAGTTAATAAGCAAAGATAGAAATAGGACCCGTACCAACAGCATTCCCCTTCAGTTGGGAACTGATGGTCGTACAATAGATTAGGTGGGGCTGGGTACGCTTTTGCTGGAGTAAAGGTAAATAAGAGATCAATAAATAGAAGCTCAAATCAGGGGATTTGGGAAAGTAGCGCAACTTGATTTTGTTTGTTAGGACCCGTACCAACAGCATTCCCTTCAGTTAGGAAATGGTGGTCTCACAATAGCACAGGTGAGGCTGGGCATGCTTATGCTGGAGTTATGGTAAATAAGAGGTCAAAAGAGGGAGCAATAGATAGAGCAAACCGGCGGTGGTTGAGCGTCTGGCCTCACTGTAGGGATATAAGTCGCTATTCAGTTCCAAGCGCTAAGTAGGTGTCTTTTGTTGTGGGACCCATAGGATGAGACTAGGTCACAGTGGCACAACAAAGATAGAAAGTTGATCAGAGGGTAGAATTAGGACTTTGGCCTGATTAAAATAGGATTGGGATTTTATCCTAATTAAAGCAGTATTAGAAAAGTGCAAACAATCCAATCCAACTATCTAAGCAAAGCAAACAATTAAACCGTATTTTATTCTTTCTTTATTTTTCCTTTATTTCCTTTTATACTAGAACTATTGCAGAGTCTATTATCTTTATCTTGCTTAAGAATACTAGTAGTTACTTTCATTCACCAGACTTTTAGTCTGACCTACTCCTCTATTTTCCACTTTCCCCCCAACCATAGGCCGGTAGAGGCAAGCGCAGTAGACTTTTATCTTTGTTGGAGATTCATCGTGCATTCTTCTTCTTCTTCTTTTCTAGTTTTCTTTTTATTTGTGTTTGTAAGTGCTGGTACTGATGAGAATGATGGTTTTATTTATGTACTCTGATAGTAAGACTGGGATGGTATTTTCCTTTTTACAAGACGTGTAT
The DNA here is from genome assembly GCA_030765085.1 of Allium cepa. Lineage (NCBI taxonomy): Eukaryota > Viridiplantae > Streptophyta > Magnoliopsida > Asparagales > Amaryllidaceae > Allium > Allium cepa. Next base: position 494,732,876 of record CM060944.1, on the reverse strand, counting down.
TTGGTATCTTGAGATATCTTATGTGTTGGGTTTTATGACTCTTTTTATGAAGTTTGATTTTGAATAATGAGATTACTATTTAATTGTCTCGGCTGTTTTATTTTGTCTTGTGAATCTTAGTCTCTGTAAGTTTTTAGTTATATCTATAACGTATTATATTATTTAGTGTGCCTTTTTGGGTATACTAAGGAATGTGGGGTATTTCATTTGGTATTAGAGCCTAAGGTTACAGGATTCTTGAAAATTTATTCTAAAAGTAAAGAAATTTTCAAAATAACTTGTTTTTAGAAGTATTTTTACGAAAGAAGCTCTTAGAAATAGTTTTCAAGTATAAAAGAGTTTTTATAAAAATCCTCACAAAGTCCGGTTCAATCTTCCTTTGATTTTTTCAAACCTAAGTTCTCTTTTTCTTTGCATAGAATGGCAGATGCCCCTAACCTCCCAGAGGGTATCCTAGTCCCAAGCTAGTTTCGTAGATACCTTAAGCTATGACACCAAAGGTGCAAGGGCAAGCGCCCAATCCAGCACCAGTGGATGGAAATCCTGTCAATCGACCCGCAGCCAACTCCTTTAAGCTATGCAAGGACTTTGCCAATCTAGGAGGCAAGAAATTTTATGGTATTGATGATTTTGTGGAGGCATGAGCTTGGTTAAGGAGTACAAAGAGGATATTTGGGCAATTAGGAATGAAGGATTAGCAGAGAGTTCAGCTTGCATCTTGGCAGCTGAAAGGAGAGGCTTCTTATTGGTGGGAGGTTGCCGAGTCAAAAGGAAGAGACTTTGGATGGATTCGATTTCGAGAGAGGTTTGAGACGAAGTTTTTGTCATAAACAGAAGAGAGTATGCAGTTGGAAAGGTTTATTTGTTTGAAGCAAGGAAGTCTTTCTCTAAAGGAGTATATCAATCAATTTAATGAGTTGTCGCGGTTTGGGATGGAGCTAGTGAATACACCGCATAAGAAGGCCATGAAGTTCGCAAAGGGATAGAATCAGCCCCTCCAAGGGTTGTTATTGACTCATGTACCGATGGGAGCTAACTATGAGTCACCGGTGGAGATAGCCCTCATGTCTGATACAGCGAAGGAAGGAGAGTCTAAGGAAGTCCCTAAGTCGGAAGGTTCTAAGAAGAAATGGTGGAATTACAATAAAGATAAGAAGAAAGGAGAAAGCCCTCGGAAGCAGATCAAGAAAGGAGGGAAGTGCAATAGCTGCGGATTGCTTGGTCATTATGCAAAAGAATGCAAGAAGGAGAAAATGAAGGGAAGGTGTTATAATTGTGGATAGCCCAGTCACCTTAGTAGAGTTTGTCCTCAGAAGACGGGGTAGGAAGCGGCACACCGGCATCACAGATTCAGGCATTGGATGTAGCACCATGCAGAAGCAAACCAGATAGAGGTAGGAAAGTCACCGTTGAAGGTTTGATTTCTATTTTTGATTTTCCCATTCAGACCTTTTTTTATTCTGGAGCATCACAATCTTTCATCTCTAGTTCTTTGGTTAACTGTTTGCACTTAGATATCTCCTTAGTAGTAGACCTTATAGTTGTTTCAAACTCCATAAGAGGATCGACACATTTATCTACAATTTGTTGGGGTTTGAAAAATTTTATACTAGGCATAGAGTTTGACAGTGATGCCTATGTATTGGGATTTTCAAAGTATGGGATGATTTTGGGGATGGATTGGCTATTCACTTATGGAGTGATATTAGACTGCGAGAGGAGAGTCGTCAGACTAGATACATGTAGTTGTAGGATTCTCGAGGTTTCTTGCGACCCACAGGGGTCAATCATGTTGAGCTTTCTTTATTCCCCCGATTCATCATTAGTAGAGTTAAATTAAGTTTCAGTCATCGGAGATTTCCCAAACGTCTTTAAGGAGGTTAGGAGCTACCCCCTAAGAGAGAAATCGACTTCAGAATCCATTTGAATGACAATGCTAAGCCAACGGCATTGCCCATTAGACACATGGCACCTAGGGAGATGAAAGAGTTTAGTAAGCAGATTAGTGAGATATTGGAGAAAGGCTTCATTAGAAGGAGCATATCTGAGTGGGTAGCGTCGGTCATCTTCGCTACAAAGGCGGATGGTTCCTTCGACTTTACGTAGACTATAGGGAGTTGAATAAGCTCACTAAGAAGAACCTTTATCCACTTCCTAGGATAAATGACCTTTTCAATCAGTTGGTTTGCTCTTCAGTATTTTCTCAGCTTGATTTAGCCACTGGATTTCATCGGCTAAGGGTTGCTGACGATAGCATTGATAAGATGGCTATTTGGACACCCGACGGGCTCTTTGAGTGGTTGGTTATACCATTTGGGCTGACCAATGCCCCAGCATATTTTGTATATTTAATGAGCCGTGTTTTTTGAGATGTCCTAAATAAGTTCATAGTAGTATTTGAGGATGACATTTTGGTGTCTTCCAAGAGTATGAAGGAGCATGCTATTCATCTAGAGGAGGTTCTTCGTACACTTCATGTTCATCAGTTGAGAGCAAAGTTCTCGAAGTGTCACTTTTGGCGAGAGGAGGTACGTTTCTTGGGGCACGTAGTCTCAAGAGAGGGTTTAGCTATTGATCCCGCTAATGTAATTGCAGTGCAAGATTGGAAGCCCCCCAAGAACGTAATCGAAGTTAGAAGCTTCCTAGGTTTGGCTGGCTATTATAGGAAGTTTATCGGAGATTTTGCTAAGATTTCAACACCGCTTACTCGCCTTGCTAAGAAGAATAAAGCAACTGTGCTGGCCGTGGATTGTGAGGATTCTTTCACGATGCTAAAGAGAGCCCTTACTAGTGCTCCAGGGTTAGTTTTACCTGATGGAGCTAAGCTTTTTACAGTATACACTAATACATGTGGAACGGGTCTAGGAGCAGTGTTGACGCAAGAAGGGAGGGTAGTATGTTATAGAAGTAGACAATTGAGGACACATGAGAAGAACTACCTTACCCATGATTTGGAGTTAAGTGCTATAGTTTTCGTACTCAAGTCTTGGAGACATTACTTGCTAGGAGAGAGATTCGTGCTTTTCACTGACCATAAGTCATTGGACTACCTATTCTCACAGAAGGATTTGACTTGAGGCAGCAGCGATGGATGGAGTTTTTGGCATCGTACAACTTTGAGATAGCTTATACCCCTGGTAAGGGAAACATGGTTGTGAATGCATTGAGTAGGAAGAAATCTATCTTTAGTCCAATGTTCCTGGAGTGGAAGAGCCTAGAGTTTATTTCCACTTTTGATTTTAATCCCTCTACGAAAATTAACCCGGGATTATTGGCAGCACTTGAGGTTAAGCCTACCCTCATAGATCAGATTGGCTCAAGGCAGTGAAAGGATTCAAAGCTTATGGATATTTAGATAGGATTGGTAGAGGATAGGTCTCTAGACATCTCCAATGTTGTTCCATTGATAGCGAAGGGTGACTAAAGAGAGATGGAAAACTTTGTGTCCCCCACACTAGTGATTTGTTGAGAGTAGTTCTACAGGAAGCACACCATTCTCGAATGACTATTCATTCGGGTGGTGATAAGATGTATAGGAACATGAAGAGAATGTTTTATTGGAGTGGCATGAAGAAGGATGTGGCGGAGTTTGTAGTCAAGTGTCTTGTGTGCCAAAGAGTTAAGGCGGAGCATCAGAAGCCCGGTGGATTACTCCAGCCATAAGACGTAGCCGAATGGAAGTGGGATAGTGTTTTGATGGACTTCATAAATGGTTTACCCTGCTCTAGGAAGGGGAATACTAGCATTTGGTGATTGTAGATCAATTGACTAAAAGTGGCCACTTCATTTCGATCAAGAGTAAGATGGCGGCACCTTATTTGGCATCCTTATATGTTCATGAGATAGTCCGACTTAATAGAGTTCCCTCCAACATAGTGAGCGATAGAGACCCTATTTTTACTAGCGAGTTTATTTCTTTTCAACAACCTATCAGTTTAATTTGTTTTATACAGTTAGACTATGTTTACCTCTTTCGAAAGGTAAATTTGTATAGGACAAATTAGGTACATGGCTACTCTTTTCTTTGAGCGGTGTCCCTAACCTACATTCTCTTTCAGAAGGCTTCCTTTTTACGTAGCGGATCTCTTTTGGTAGATTTCGTATCACTATATTAAACCGATTGATGACTACCATCATTATTTCATTATTGGTGATTATTTCTTTGAACATTTGTATGGATATTCTGTATCCTTTATGGCTTTGAGGAATTTTGAATTGGTTATCACCATATTTTGAGATGATGGTCTATTGAGACTTGATATGTGTTTATTACATGGTGATTGTCAGATATGTCTTATTTGAGTATTTTTGGGCATATTTTATTTATGACTTATTTGGTTTTTGTTAAGTCAAAATTTTTATATTTGTATCTACTAGATTGATATGCCTTTGACGTATTTTTGGGATTTAGGCATATTTTGAGATGACTAATTTTGAAGTTAAGTCATTTATGGATTTATATAATGAATTTAATTAATATGCCTTATTATAATTGTTTATTCGACATATTTTATATGACTTATTATATTAAGTCATAAAGTTATGATATTAATATCTCACTTATTATTTAGATGACTCGTTTATTTTTTTAATACTCAGGTCAAACCGAGACTTTATAGGTACAGGGACCCATTGACCTTTGGATTTTGGTCAAGCATTGAAGTAGGCTATTTTTGATAGTTTTAGTTTACTTCACACTTGTATATATTGACAGTTAGGAGTTTTTGTCATGTATATTATATAGTAGTGACTTTGTACTGGATACAAGATTCTGGATATGATGTATTTATTTATGTGGGTCTAGTACTCAAATTTTGTAGACTCACAATCTATTATGTATATGATGATGTATATTACGTCGGTGTGATATGTGACTTTGATTCTGATTTATCTATATTATATACTGTTTTGGATATTTTCAATTGATGTGTTAATTACTTTGTATTAGTATTGCACACGTCAAATTTTCAGTTCAGATCCTTAAAAAGGTAAATAAGACGTGTTAGTATTAGTATAAAGATAAATTCACATTCGATCGCCCTTAACCAGCCGTATTCTCTGAATTAGTGAACGTCATTACTTGTAATGTTCTTTTCTAAACTGGGTATAGCGGTGGGGTCGTCACATTGACCTAAGTTGTTTTATAATTTATATGCATATACACACACACACGTACTTATAACCAAACAATTTTGACAATTTCATTTGCCTATCAGAATTGTCACTTAGCAAATAATAGATAATGTATGTATATAGTAAAATATTATAATTAAGCATAAATAATTATTTCATGATTAGAAATATATCTCACATCCAATGCCTTGAAATGGTGATATCCGCCCCTAGAAACTATTTTCGATCCAAAAGAGTGCTAGTCCTTAAACCTTGACCATCAACTATCGGATAACGGCTAACTTAATTTGATTTGAACTCTAGAAAGATGGAGAGGGGAGTGAAATTTTCAGCTAGCAAATACATGGAGTAGAGGTTCCAAAAGTTCTTAATCATATGAGGGTAGAGATGCTTATATAGTGTATGGAAAGGAGAAAAGTATGGATCTCATCTCTTACTCATTCTCCTTTAATTTCAGCCATCCAAAATCAAGCCCCTACTATCCAAATTTGAGCCACCTATACCCCTTGTTGCTGCCGAAAATATCATTCCTTATGATGGGCCTTAAACCCGTTTAAGCCCAAATAAAATACTATGCAATTAAATCCAACTTAATCGCTTATCGATATTGTATACCGATTTATATATTTATAACTATTATACATATATTTAGTAATATTTATTCATTAAATCATGATTAAATTTTATAGTTAATATTTCATAAACATTAATTAATTTGATTAATTTAAAAAATTATAAATTAAATTAAATTATTTGGTCAAAGGAGAACTCAACGTTTCGGTTGTGTGACTCGTCAGGTGTAAGTTTGGTCAGTGATATTGTCAAACTATTCGAATATCAATGTTCACATGTCACTTAGCAAGTAGTGTGACATTCTAGCCAAATTTATCAATTACTAAGTTTTGGTAAATTCAAAATTTACTTTATTGAGCGTTACCAGTTGCGACTATTATTTACACCAATTCACTTCGTCAAAACTATTACTTTGGACTGATGGATTTTGGTAATGGTCGAAGTTTCAATATCGTCCATATTCAACTCTATACACCAAACACAAATCCCATACTATCCAAGAGTACAATAGAGTGATATTATTGGATAGTACGGAGACATGGGGTGCACATACGAACATTCCCTTGGGCTAATACTAGTACAGATTTAAACACCAAATATAACTCACCATAGTACGTACACGGTATCGGCATAAAGCAATAACACGTGTGCATCGAGGATAGAATAATACATAATATATATCAAAGATCACAGAGTCAATCACAACGATAATATATAATATACATTATACAAAATGTGTCCAATATACTTCACAATGATATAAACATAAGGGACTATACAATAAAGGTGAAAATCTACAATACAAAATATACTACCTCCTCTATGCCCAAAAACTCAAGCTGGTCATTCCGTCTTTGTATCAGAAAATTCTCGGACTGACCCGAGAATTATATAAATAATAAATGAGTTAGACTATATCTGAATCCAAGGTGAGTAAATAACAATAAGTATGGTAATAACAGACAAAGAACAAGTACAACGCAATGTAAAATCCATTATAAAATTTACCATGCCTCAAATCTTAATATCACCCATGAAATACGTATCTACTACAACCATAAATTGGATGTTAACAATCAAACACATGTGAATCTCAAAGTATTATGGAAAAGCACAAGGCGTATACATAAATCCATAATAAAGGAAGAAATCTTAAATTAAACCAAATACAAGGGTCAATACCCAAAATAATATCAAATTTCAACTTACAGCCCTAAAGGAAGTAATAACTTCCAACTACTAAACCATAATATAGATAAGTCGAGAAATATAGATCCAAATAGAATGAAAACCAAATCATTCAGGAATATTGTCTTGACTTCCAGTCCTAATGGGAGTAAATACTCCCGACCGTTAGTCCTAGGAGATAGCAAGAAATCCAAATCCCGGATAAAACACAATCAATATGAAATATAGAAAACGATATCTAAATAATTATCTCAGCCTACAGTCCTAATGGAACAAATTACTTTCGATTGTTGAGTCCTTGGAGATATCTAGTAAACTCAAAGTCAATAAACATCAAAATCAATCAAAAACTCAAGGTACAAAATCGTATATCTCGACCCGTAGTCCTTAGAGATGCAATCTTGACTAATTGGTTGTAAAACATCATAAAATGAACCATAAATAAATAAAAGTAAATTTAATTAAATATGATAAAGGTTGGATATAAGAATTTTATATAAGTTGGAATTTAACAACAAAAGTTACTCTCTTGCGTTCTTGGAAAAACTCTGATCTGTTTCCATGTATAACATGTTGAAAACGGAGCTCAAACAAAGAAGTTATGAGCGTTTGAAGTTTTCAGAATTAAATTAATTTAGTTTGAATTCAAATTCAAATAAGAAATAAAATTTGGGATTTAAATTCAAAAAACTTAGCTTGGGGGTTAAGTAAACGTTTAATCAACATTTAACGTTAAAAAGTTAATTAGAGGCTAAAATAATTCGAAAACAGAAAGTAAAATAAACGCACCTAAATAAGATGGTGGTCGACCTGAATAGGTCAACCGGTCGATCGTTCGGCCAAGGACGGTCGGCCGTTTGGCATCAAAAGTTGCCAGGGGCGGCTAGGATTTTATGCTATGTTCTATTCGGTTGTCCGCTCCAGATTTACCCGTTTTCCACCTTCTTCCATCTTATGGTTCCAGTGCATTTCAACTCCTATAAATAGGACCCTATCCTCTCCATTTTTATTCATATTATTTTGGAGAATGCAACGAAACTCTACCATTGCTATCTCTCTAATAAGATTCAGAAACTCCATGGAAAATTCAGTAAGGATTTAACTTATTTCGTTCCTCCAATCTATTCTTATCCTATTGTAACAACTCAAAATTTTGGTAATTGTATTTTAAATGTTTAACTAATTTAAAATATTCAAATTACAGGATTTTTAGTATTTAATAATTTGAATCCAAATATGGTTAATCATTTAAATATTTGAATTGTGAATTAAATAATAATTAAACGAATTTAACAATATTATTTAACTTATTTTAGTTAATAAATAATATTGATGAATTTAATTTGTAGACTTATTTAGAAAAATAAATGGATCAGATAAATATTGATAATTTGATCGAAACTATAAAATGATATTAAATCTATGAAAATAGCATCCCGGGCACTGTCTTGGATTTTTACGAAACCTGTGCCGGTAGATCTAGAATAATACATTGTTGTTTGCCATCGATACTTGTTGTGACGCCCCACCTCTATAACCACACTAGCCAAGAACACTACGGTGTAGTGTTGTCAACTAGCACGGAGAATAAGGCTGTTGAGGAGCGACCATCCACGTGATTTCTTATCACACAGTTGCTATAATAATCTTCGGAAACAAACATAGAAATAAGCATAACACAAATCAGTCACAGACATCCATATCACAAAGGCGGAAGAAGATATGAATATATAACCAACACATGAAAGTGTACATCAGAGTAGTGGTCAAAAAGATCTACGATAATACAAAAGAATAGCAACACGTGCTATACAAAAGAATACATCTATGAGTCTATATCTCAAGTGTAAACGACCAAAACTGCTAATCTAAAAGGTCAGCCAAAAGTCAGAGTAGTAAATCCCTGGGGGAGAAGTCAAGCAGAAGCACCCGTAACATCTCGGTCTGACCCGAGTATTATTTATAAGAAAATAATAAACAGATCAGTCTAGCTATAAATATCAGATAACATGATATAAACAATAGATATGGTAAGAACATATAGTAACCATAAAGACATACTATGATAAGCATGTAAATGAAGATCATCAAGAGATCAAACAATATCAAAAGAATCTTCTAAAAGATCCAAATTCACCTAAACATAAAAGTTGGAAAATCATAACAAAGAAAGTCATGAAAATAGGTGAAGCACAAATTCCAGAAGACTACACAAGAAATCCAGAAATTACAATATAGGAGCATGAAAACTCACAAAATGGGAGCATGAAAACTCACCTACACGTGTAACACAAAGCGAAAAGCTATCTCATGGTTGCAAGCCATTAATTTTGACCCACGAATGGCCCGAAGACCGTGGGGCGCTACCCCACATATGTGATGGCGAAACATCACACAAATGCGATGGCGAAACATCACAAGAGCGGGGTCTAGTCTCCCTCACAAACAAAGAGACATCGCACAGTTGCTAGTCTAAAACACAAAAATGATCGTCATGATCATCAAGAAGTGTCACTTACACTAAGTTAGTAAATATAAAAGTTTATCTTCATGTCCCATAACCACTTGCTTAACTCAAATATTTACTAACAAACTGTAGATCTCCACTAGAAAATTGTCACAAGAGATTCAATCGAACAAGTCTAAGAATTAACCGACGAAGTAAACGCAAGCATTTCATACCACTTGTTTTACTAAGTCGTTTAATTAGATTTCTCATACGAGTGAGGTAAAGGTTTGTATATACTAATAGATTGGAAATCGGTTTGAGAAAACGAGCTTTGTTATAAAATAGTGTTGAAATCATTTGAAGAAAGAGTTTTGATATTTACTACTAGTATAGAAAACCTTTATATTTTAAAGTGACAAATCATAGAAGTGATTGTAGAAACAATCAATCATAAAAACTCACATACGAAGACGTGAATAAAATCCAAAGAGACCATAAAGAATCCATGGAAATAGATATTCAAAAATCCAAAAAATCGACCGAGAAGCCAAAGATAGTTTGTCTCGAAGAGTGGTCAACTCAGCATCTCAACGAACAAGTTCTGTTGAATGCACTTCAGATAAGATCCCCTACGGAGGGGGGGTCCGGGGGGGTCCGGCGGGTCCGGGGGGGGTGGCAACCCCCCAAGGTGGGGGTGCGGGGGCAACGCCACCACTACGGGGTTCGACCTGCCCGGTCAGGTCGCGGGGGTCCAGGGGGTAGCGCCCTCGGTGGGGTGTGGGGCAGCGCCCCGTCCAAAACGGTACGACCTAGTGAAGACAAAATGAGGTCTAACGACCTAAGGGGGATAGGGTCGAGCGACCTAATGGTTGCGACCTAGGAGTCTTACGACCTAACGACCTAAGTCAAGTACAAGGTCACGTGACCTAAAATGGTAAAGAGCCGTACGTATTAACGAGTTAACGACCTACGACCTAAGGTCCCTACGACCTACGACCTAAGGTCCCTACGACCTACGACCTAAGGTCCATACGACTTATGACCTAAGGTCCCTACGACCTACGACTTAAGGTCCATACGACCTACGACCTAAGGTCCATACGACCTAACACCGAACAAGCATTTAGATGGCCCAGCAACCTATGGTACTAACTCGCGAGCGACCTAATGAGTTAACTCGTGAGCGACCTAATTCCGAAGTGCCAATTCTTCCAGAATGACCTAACGTTAACTCGTAAGCGACCTACGACCTAAGGACGAGCGACCTAATTCCGAACGAGGTAAAAATGGCCAGAACGACCTAGGGTTAACTCGTAAGTGACCTACGACCTATGGACGAGCGACCTAACTCCGAACGAGCTAAAAATGGCCAGAACGACCTAGTAGCAGTTTTTCACCAAAATCACTAAAATTTGGAGTTTTTCGCCAATCCAATCCAAACCAAATGCAAACGTGCATACTAAAGTGATAGGGAATCATTCCCAACAGTCCAATATAGATATAGACTAGATTTGTGGGATAAAAATCTCACCTTTGCACTAAAATTTATGAAGATAAAGCTTGAAAGCAAGGAGAAGCAATCCAAAGCTTGAATCCAATATCTTCTACTTGAATTTGGAGTTGAATGTTAGAGTTGCAATTGAATTTGAGCTTGGAGTTTTAATTTCCCATTCTCTTCACCATTAATGCCAAAGCTTGGGTTAGTTAGGAAATTTATGAAGAGTGAGGAGAAGGGGGTTGGAACTTGGGCTTAATAGGCTAAACTAACCCAAAGTCCAAGGCGGGAAAAGTTAGTGAAATTTCACTAACTCCAAACCTATCGATGTTTATACTTAAAAAAAGTTGTAAACGGCATTTCGAACTCAATGGAAGTGGTCTCGAGTCCTAATTTAACCGTTTGCAAAAAGTAGCTTTTCGGACCAAAATCCGATTAACGATTTAATATTTAAATAAAATATTTAAATATAAACTCGATAAACTGCGGGTTGTTACACTTGTAACGATCAGATGTACTATGTTGTCGTCGAGCCCAAAACGCATAGGAGTTAATTTTAAATATAACTTGATTTAAAAACTAACTTACATATACTTTGGAATTATGTCTCGAAAATAATTCCATTGAGTTTGGAATAGGCATATTTAGTATAGAACGCCAGTCGGTACGCTTCGATTGGAGTTCGAGATTTTGGTTGTGTTCGGTACCAAATATTATCGAATAAAATAATATGCACCCTTCCATACCTCACCATATCCTGTCATTTCATACCCTTACCACCCACATTCTACGATACCCCTCCCCTTCTCTATAAAATGTTTCGTGTAACATGAAAAAAGAAAATTTCCCACTTTCAAAAATCAAACTAAAATCCCACACTCCACTAAAAATCCCAATACTTGATCCGTTGAGCTTCTATCGACGACAGCTACCATCCCATACCCTTTTTCTAGTGATAGTTCATGTTTGGGTGCTTGGCATAGCCGTGGCCGAAACTAGGGCTTGAGTGGATTGGCGATTTAGGTACTGGAAGGCTAATCGGATGATTGTTTTCGATTTCTAGTGTGAAGAGCGTTGTTGTGCCAAAGTTTGGCGAGTCAAAACGAAGTTTGGTGAAGTCTGACATTTAGGAGGCTACTAGGGCATGGAGCAAGTCAGATTTTTAAGGGGGATGTAGATGATTTTTTTGTGGTGTCGGGGAGCTTGTGCTCGTGAAGACGGACGCATCGGTGAAAATGGGAGGTCGTTTCGTTGAGAAACGAAGGTGATATCATCATTTTAAGTTTGTGGCCATGGTGGATTTTTTGATATGTTGTGCACGTTTTGGTATTAGGAGGAAGAAGATTGATTAGAGGAATCGATTATGGTTAATAATTAATTAATTAATTCAATGATAGTTGTTAATTAATTTACTTAATTTCTTATAAATGCTATAACTTTTGCATACGAGGTAGGATTTGAATGCCATTTATTCCACTAGACTTGTGTCGTCAAGATCTTTGCAATGCAGTTAGCTTGGTCAGATTAGAGCAAGTGAAAATCTGGGATAAAACCAAATCGAACGCCCATTTTATTTTAGTTCAAACCGGTACGCTTCGATGAAAACTGGAATCAATATGAGTTTTACTCGCATTCAAATTTACTATATCATATATGTGATGCTATAAACTATTGTTGGTTACTTGAATGTTAGTTAAATTGTTTGGTTGAATTTCCGTTTGGAAAATGGATGATATATTTACTTGATTGTTATAAACCCATATAATTGTATATAATGCCCTTAACCATTGTTTTGCAGGAAGAATTTATCGAGAAACCCTAAGGGGTTTCTTAGCAGTAACTATTTATTTAAATCCTTATGTTGTTATATTAATATTTAATTGAAATAAATCTTGATATTCCATTTAAATTGTTTAAGTGTCACTACAGCGATTTTCGCTATACCACAATTTATTGATTTTCATCCCCAAAACAATATCATGTGTGTTTGGAACTTGAGCTTGTGTTTTCACTAAATAGAATTTTAAAATTCATTAACCATTTTGATCAATGATAATTCAAAATTAATTGATCATTTTAACTAGTGATTGTGAAATTAATTTTCCAGTTTAAATAACGAGGTTTAAAATTGGTTTAACTTTAGATTTAATTAAACATTTTTGCTAGTGATGTTTAAAAGTAATTAGTCATTTAAAAAAATGATAGTTGAATTTAATTAATCATTTTTATTAAGGATGCTCGAAGTTAATTAATCTAATTGATTAATGAGATTTGAATTTAAAATAGATCATTTTAATTAATGATATTGAACTTTAATTAATCATTTTAATTAATGTTTGTTTAAATTTAATTTACTATTTTAACTAATGATTTTTAAAATTTAGTTAACCATTTTAATTAATGATTGTTTATAGTTAATTAATCATTTTAACAAATGATGTTTTAATTAATCGTTTTAACTAATGAGGTTTGAAGTTTATTAAGCTAACTAATTTATGTTTATTAGAACTTAATTAATTGTTTTAATTAATGGCATTTGAATTTATTTAATAATTTTAATCATGATGTTTGAGATTAATTATTGATTTAAATTTATGATTCTTTGAATTTAATAAATATCTTTAATTAATGATATTTAAAGTTAATTACTTGATTTAATAAAAGTGATTAAAGTACATTAACTAATATAATGAAAGTGTTTTAAAGTTAATTAACGAATTTAGTCTTTTAAACTTATTAAACTGATTTAACAAAGATTTTAAAGTTAATTTACTAATGATATAAAAGTCTTTGGAAATAATTAACTATTTTGTTAAAGATAACGGATTTGTTTATTTTTGAAAGATATTATAATGTGAATAATTATTTTTCGGGGTAGTTAATATTGTTTTAAATTTATAAAGGTATTTAAATTGTTTTATTATCTTTTGGGATAATAAACATTGTTTTAAATTTATAAATAATGGTTTATAAATGAAAACATATTTTTTAAAAACTATTTATAAATAAAGAGAAGTGTAAATTGTTTGGGTTTATAGTAAACAATGTTTTAACTATATTTGTTCTTAACCCTTGTATTAATACACTTAGTATTATAACTTCTTTTTTGTAAAAGAATATTTTTAAAGGTTATTTCCAAAGTGTTTTTACCAATTATTATATGGAAATCAAGCACAAGTTCAGTTTTCAAAGGTAAAGTTTGACTTCAGTTATGGAAAAGTAGTTCCGTAATCGAAATTGCTTATATGGATAGGATTTAGTCAAACTTTTAATGATTAATATTGAGGCTTGGACTCATTTCTATTTTGAAGGTTAAAAATGATGACAAGGTGATGCCCAGAGGTAACACTAACTAAATTTTCCTAGTTTCATCATCAGTCGAGGGATAGCACTTGTTTGGAATCAAAGAGAAGTGGTAAATATATGAAATTTAATTTCAATATACATTTGAATTACCCGCGATAGTTGATTTATTAATTATCGGATCCAACTTTCTTCATAATGTATCGTCACCTTAAAAATGATTTGTTATTCTTTGTGCTTTGATATCCTTTGCCAAAAATGACTAAATCTAAAGCGCGAGAGGGGGCCAAGCCATGTGGGGCTGCTCCCGTTAGGGTATTTTCACATCTCATATAGATTTTGGTGTACATCACCTAAAAAATGGTTATGATTTAGATGTGATATATTCGAACACTTGGTAAGGTTGGCGAGGTCCATCTTGGAGATTTCTGAGAAGTGTCATAGAGTAAATGAGCTTCTCTAAAGTATATTACTAGAGGTATACTTCATGGGGGTTGCACCTTCCTAGTCATTTGTTAGAAATTTTCGTTTTGTTATTTTACTTGAACCTTTGAATTTGATTTTCTTTAATTGCAATGGGAAGAGTCAACCACTCATCGTGGTGTTTAATTATGGGTGTGACGACCCAAAATTTGAACATTTGAAATTAGAATATTTAATTGATTTTAAATATTTAAAAGTTAATTACTGACTTGAATTCCAGATGTCACTATTTATTGAGTGGTTTAATTATTAAATTAAATAATTGAAAATCGGATAAATTGTTGAATCTGAAATTTTAAGTTTATTAAAAATTATTTAAAGGCTTGTAAAATCTACATTGATAGTACTGAAGATAGTAAAAGTGCTAAAATTAAATTTTATGGTGGTTTGTTCAGTTTTAAAAATATATCATTTAAATTGATATTTAAAAATATCCTTCCAAAGCACAATCTCGGATTTTAGCGAAACCAGTTCCGTTGGATCCTTAATAGCATTTTATTATCCGATTTCAAATTTCATAGTATTTGCAGTTATCGTGTGATCGTACGATATTTTAAACGCGATGAAATTCATATCGAAAATTTAATATAATAACTGGGTCTAAAAAGCTATCTTCTCCATACGATCGAATTAGGACCCGGAACCTTTTCCACTGTGTTCGAAATAGGCATATAACATTAAAATGCCTGGCGGCACGCCGCGATTGGAGATCGAGATTTTTAGCTCGATTTCGAGACATTTGAATTCAAATTTAAATTAAAATTGTATCTTATGAACCGTCAAAAACAAATCATTGTGATTCAACACGTAGGTTTCCTTTTCAACACATTTCCTCCCTATTAACACGCACCATTTCAAAAATAACAATAGAAATAAAATGGCCGACACCCAAAATCAGTCTACATTCCATATTTTCGATTCAAGCAAAATTTGAGAAAGTAAATATCTCGAGCCTACCCTCTTTCTTCCCATAATCGAATCGAACCCATGAAAAAAAATGGCGACTGAGCTATGTACGAAATCGAATCGATCGGTCGGTCGAAGGGGAGGAGGGGCATTCTCGCGCTCGCGTGAGACGAGATCAGTGAGGGGATGGACGGCGACTATGGACGAGTAAGGCATGCGTTGCCGTTGGTGATGGGATTCGAGCTGCTCTGGGGAAATCGCGAGGCTAGGATTGGGTTTGGATTAGCAAGCACAGCTGGGTTGGGCGAGGTATTGCGAGGTCGAGAAAGCTAAGCAGGGAGTCGAAGCGGCACTGCTTTCGAGCATTGGATGGCGAGTCTCGTTGGCAGCTAGAGCTTCGGGTTCGTGGTGGCAGTGTTGATCAGGGAGGGCTCGTACTCGAACGAGAGTTTGGGTAGTAAGGTATTTTTGCTGGTTTTATTTTCAATTTAAAATTTATATGTATAAATATATATATATATATATATATATATATATATATATATATACAGGAAATTAAACCTTTATTCTTTGTACATTTCTGTTTTTAATTTAAATGTAAATAATATGCAAATAAGGTAATTGACAAAGAAAATATCTCATTTGTTACATCAAGTTATATATGTAGTTTTGCTTTTACATATTTTTAATTTAAATATATTTATATATATATATATGGAATGTCGGTTATTGTATATATAGATAAGACTTCAAAAAAATGGGGATTTTAAAATGTTCGAAGAATTTATAAAAATAGAATTTTTAAAATCTATAATTTATTTTTATAAGTATATATGTGGTTTCAAAAGAAAAAGGAAGAGTAAATATACATATATATTTTTTCACTTACTGTTAAATTTTATAAATAAGTATAAAGGTGGTTAACTTATTTAATTAGCTTATTCAATTATTTTAGTCATTAGAATATAATTTATTAAACAAAAATTAGTTTAAGTAAAATTCTTAGTTGATTAAATTAATAAATGGTTCGATTAGTTCAAATGATAATAAACCATATAATGTTTATTCAAGTCTGAAATCATGAAGAATCGTGAAGAAAACAAGCTGGTTTGGTTTAGGTAGCATAAACCAAAGGTTAGTTAATCTCACTCATTTGGGTTGCTATTTAAATTTAAATAGTTAAATTTAAATTATTGGTTGAATGATTGAATTGACTGGATGTGGTATTATATACAATAGTGTATATATATATATATTAGAGTGATTGATTTACTGCATTATATAGCGGACGAGACCCTATGCACCTCGCATAATAGCGGATGACCCTATATACCATGATATTCCCCTCGAAGTGGGATTGGTATTTTATATTGTGCTAACATCTGTGGACATAGGGAAATAGGTTGGAGGGATCCAACTAGATTCCTCAAAATGATTGAATTTATTTTATATTCAGCGATGTGATTTATTTGATGATCGGTGATAGATTACATTGATTATATTAGGGATTGAAATTATTGAATGCTATGCTTGGCGGAGTATATATATGGGTATTCTGAGAAATGGAAAATGTATATATAAAGTTTTAGATTTTAAAGGAAATGAAAAGAAAATTCTTAAGTAAATAATTTTTAGGAATTGGATAATCGAGTAATAAGTTTTAAAGGGAATTTAAAACCAGGAAATTGGTTTGAAATCGATTTAGTGTTTTGGAATCTGTGATTTAAAGGAAAATGAGAAATGGGCATTGGTAAACTGGTTTATAAATGAAGTGGAATATTTATCAGTGGATAAATTTGAAAGTATAGATTCCGGTGGAATTTATAAGAAAAGGTGCATTTCAATTTAAAAATAAAATGGTGAATTTTTTTTAAAAGATTGGAAAGTATATTTTTCCTGGAAAACTAAGTATATTTTAAAAGAAAAGATTTCAAAGTATAAAATAGAAGTTTAAAAAAATGTTTTTTAGAATGTTTTAGAAAATTTATTATTTTAATTATTGAGAAAAGTAAATATTTATTTAAGTTAATTACAGTAGTTATTTATTTTAAAGATAAATTAGTATTATGATTTTTTTAAAAGGAATTTTAACATAAATATTTGATATAATAACTTTATTTTAAAAGTAAATTTTGGTTTAAGTTTTACTTAGAAACTCTTATAAAATTTCTTAAGTATTATTTTTATTTAAGTAATTTTAGTGGTCTTAATGTGTAAATTTAAGTATATATTTTTGGAAGTGATTAGAAGGAGATAGAAATGTGTTTTAAAAATAAAACGTGGTTTTATTTTTAAAGTGTTAAAAGAAATTTACGGGATTGGGACATAAATTATACCGGAATAAATCGAGCAGGATTTATAAATGATTAGATGGCTATTTTTTTATGGAAATATATTTCCCTGAAAAGCAAAGTATTTTTCAAAAGAAGATTTCTAAGTATTAGTTAAAGGTTTAAAGTTTTTTTCAAAGAATGTTTTTAGAGAAATTATTATTTAGTGGCTCTAAAGTTTTTAAAAATAAATATTTATTAAGTTAATTATATAAGTAAATTATTTTAAAAAGGGTTAACTAGTATTATGATTTAAAAGATAATTATTTAATATTTATACCATATAGAATAACTTTTATTTTAAATTTAGTTTTGGCTTAAGTTTTACATGAGAAATTATAATAAAATTTCATAACTAGTATTTTAAATAAAATGTTTTAAGTAGTTTTATTTTAAGTGTTTTAAAGTATATATTTTTGGATAAAGTGATTTAAATTATTTAGAAATCTAAAGTATTAAGACTTGGTGATTTTCAGCAGAAAAAAACAACTGGGTGGAAATTTAGAAATTTATTCCGCATGAGAAAAAGTGATTTGAAACTATTTTCAATGGGTGAAGTATAGTAAAATATATTGCGAAGATATTTTGAAATAAACAATTTGGGAAATTATTAAGGCCTAATGGTTGTTTGTGGATGTTATATGATAGTTAAATAACCGACTATCAATATTGGCAAATGTGTTGATCGTTTCGAAGAGATCGGGATTAATTTTTCGAAAACCACTTCGATCATGTTTGAACATTTTCGTGAGGAAGACAAGAGCTTGGAGTCAAAGATGGAGTAGTGAAGTGCAAGGGCTACTCGCTACTAATCCTGAGGGTGATTCCAAAAGGAATGTAGTTGGAGTAGTGTCTTCGGTTCCGTTCGGACCGGGAACGGACTTGTATGGATGAATGCTATCAGAACATCGTCAGAAGGATGATAAGCATTCTAAGTGCGATGTGTTCTAAAAAGGTAACGCATAACCTCGAGCCTTATCAACCAAGAATGGCTAAAATAGGGGAAGTGCAGCAAGGCTAAGTGGATAGCAACCAATTAGGCTAAGGTTATCCCTGTCTAGATGTCCCTTTTATTCGATTGTGTGGGGTTGCTAATCCCAACTACGGGGTGATCTTATTCGGTCTGCCCAATATGGGGTAGCTCCACTCTTATGCAACAAGGGATCAGGGGGATCCTCGGTACATTGATCTAGACCACGTACTGTGACGGGCGGTACCCCAGTAGCCCTGCCATTGATGGAAACCAAATCTCCAATAAGGTCCTTCGGACTTGTTTGTATACCTATTATGCTGGAATTTAATGAATGTAACAAGTTCGGCTATTTGAATAAGTATTTGTATATAGACACTATTATAATATTAGAGGATTTGATAAGAAATGTTTTGGTTATCGTAAGGTAAAAACCCGACATTTTAATTTGTGGCGCGCTCTTACGAGATACCTTTGATTTTTAAAGGATTTTGGAAACTTTAATAGTCCAATTGAGTGTGTTTTCTCGCGTTGGTTTTCCAGAATGACTCGGATGTTATTTCACTGTAATGCTCGGTCTGACCGAGTATTATAGAATACAGGAAAGAGTGCTGTGGAGCTCAGGAGACGAGTTAGATGGCGAGACCTATCACACATAATTGATGTATATTCCGTAGTGTATGAGTAACTGCACAGTCAGTTTTTGTGAGGACAGGTTATGATAACTGCCCAGTGTGTTCTATGAATTTTATTGTACTCAGATGATGTAATGTATAAAACAGATATAGTTCCTTTTATTTAAAGATCGGTCTTTTATCTATTTATATTGTTCAGCTGCGATTGTGAAATTCTATTGTTGTTTTGTTTCCTCTTCTTCTACCTCCTTCTTTTTTCCCTTACGGTTTGGTTTTCCGACATTCGATTGTTCGACATTTAATACAATGGACTTATTGATGTCGATTTTTCGGGCGTCGAAAAATCAAGTCCTTACACTTGGTATCAAAGCTGAAGGTTAAGCGGGAACCTTGGCTCTGGTGGGGATTACTCATTAGAAATAGAGTCTGTAGTACTCTAGAATGAGTTTGAGTGTATTACAAGATATGAGCGCGTATTTGTTAGTGAATATAAAAATTGTTTTTATATTATGTTGACTTATCGGTTGAGTGTTTATGGATTTTGGTCGATTAGTGGGACGTCATGTCATCGATAGGGGTTTCTAAACTCTTAACCAAGATAAACCGATATAGTATTGTTTTAAAATAGGGCAAATGAAATAATTTTACCCAAATTATTTTTGTATATAAAAGAAATAATTTTCTGTATATATATGGTTGCTTGGTTGTTAGGAAGTGATAATATTAAATTATTATCATTGTGATGTGGAAATGGAATAAGGAATTGAAATTATAGCTAAAGTTAAGAGAAATATTATATAACAAAAATGGAATTCATAAATGTGAATTATAAATGCGGTTTATAGTTGGAAATGAAATGAAATTTCAGAGTAATATTTGAATATGAATTGAAAGGATTTGGAATTCGACATTTTGGAAGTTAAATTCCCTTGATTTGAAATGATTTTCAAAGTGTTTGAAAAAATAATGGTGATATTATTTCGGAAATATTTTTGGATTGGATCTGAAATCTGGTGAGATTTGGAATTTATAAATATTTTAAAGGTTTAAAAGCACTGAACTCTTTTCGGTCGCTGGAAAATAATTCCGATGATGATCGTGACGTCATCGGTGTTCTTTTTCGAGTTTCCAAGGTAGGAATTGCTACCTGGATGTTTTGGATTGGTGTTTGTTTGCAAAATTGGGTTTGATTTTGAAAATTCAAAAGAATAGTTTGATTTAGATATGTATGTTTTCAAAATTTATTTTTGAACATTTTAGTAATGGTTTAAACTCTGGAGTTGGTTTGAAATGTTTTGGAATGTTTAAGCAATTGTTTAAAACTCTGGAAGTAAACTGGAAATGTTTATCGAACATAAATGGGTTTGATAACTTATAAAATTTTGAATTTATTAGAACAAAATTTAATTTGAAGAAGAGTTAAATTAAAACAAGTTTGAAAATGAAATAAGTTAGAAAAGTAAGCCAATTAGATAAAGTAAATTAAAAGGATTAGTGAATGGAGTGTAAATAAGTTGGAAAACTTATAGAAGTTTAAATTTGGAATTGAATTGGAATTTAACTGAATTAAATTAAATAAGAGAGAATTTGAGGAAATGCATCTAAGTTAAATAAATGGGATAGCTATTAAGGTTAAAAAATTATAAATTGGAAATAAATTTTTGAATGAACAAATTAAAATAGAATTTGATTAGAAACGAATTAGTGGATGGAACTAATTGATTTGAATGGGTAAGCAAATGAATTGAAGTTGAATATTGGGATGATGTTTAATTTAAAGTATGTTAAGTAGGTTGAAGTTGAAAAATAAGTTTGAAGTGGGCTAAAATAATAAGAGATTGGAAATAACGTACATTGAGATTTAAAATAAATTAGTAAGTTGAACTAATTAAAGAAATGGTTAATTAAATATGGTTTGAAATAAGATGAATAGAATTCAATATTTAAAAATGAAAAGTAAATTGAACTCAAAATGGAATTGGAAATTTAAGTGAAATAAAATAGAGCTAAGTGGTGAAGTGAAGATAAATATAAGAAATGAATAAAATATTCATGTTGAACTTAAGAAACGAATGGTGAAATTCTTAAGTAAGTTTGGTATTGGAAATATTTTAAGTTAGTATATGAATGAAGATCGTGTGAAATGATAAATTGGGAATAGGTGATGAAAATCAAAATAAATGTGAATAAAAAGAAATTGATATAGCGAATAACCAATTGGAATAAATACGTAGGATGTACGTATATTATTTTACTCGCATATCGATTTGATCCAGATTCCAGCACAGAATTTCGTAGGGGTGGGCATTTAAGCGACTTAATCGACCAAATCGACTTAATCGATCCAAACTGTAACGAGTCAAATTTTTCGTGCTCGAAAATCGACATCCATACTTTACATCGTACTCGAATGCCGTAGATTCGACCGCTCAAATCCGAGTCGCCGGAGCTTTTATAACACAATTAAGTAAACAACACAGCGAAATAAAAGAATAATACATTGATATACAGCTTTGATACAATATCTGATACAATGAATATCAATATACATCAGAGATATGATACGAGAAATAGCATCGGAAAAGGAAAATAGATAACATCTAGCAACGGAACAATATAACTCTAAAATAGTCTTCAAAAGAGAACTCCAGCAACAGCAGCTCGATCCAACATCACGATGCACAAAGATAAGCAAGTGCAGTCCGTACCCAAAGACTGAACTAGCTCCAAATAACCTACTAAACCTGACTATCTGAAAAACCCAACTTTAGACTGCTCATGTAGAAAAATTTTGAGCACCCAGAGTTTAGGAAAGAAACAATAAACTCTGGATCAGTCATGGGACTGGTGTGAGCAACAAAAACAGTTTATCTTTAAAAACAAACAAGGAAATATTTTAAAATATATTCGCAATGCTTTTTAGAAATGAGACTACCATAAGGCCTCCCGCACACGCACACGATGCAAACGCAGAATCGGAGGAGATTTCTCCTTATGATAGTCAAAGATGCTTGATACGCATTAAAAAGAAACATTTGATATTATTACTAGTGCATAGTGTAGTAAAAATCATTTCGAAAGTAAAGATATAAATCTTAGCCAACATAGACATTTTGAACTATGCCTAATATAGCTACCATCCAAACAGTGGGGCGCCACCATAAGTGAATGATAGGTTCTACAATTAAAACCGTACAAGGTACGTATTTGAAGAATGGATTTCCAACAAATGGTCAGGCCAAGGAACTTCCCATCGCCACATGGAAACGCCTCTGGAAGGACGCCCCGAGCATCCCAACTGGATCTCTGCCAAACAAGGACGGCTACCCCCCTTCCCGGGGAATATACAAAACCTCAGATATGCCACGCCCGGTCCTTTGGGACCTTTATACGAGGCGCCTCTAAACCAACAACACCACACAGTAATAGATATAGTGTATCCACATGAGTAAGTATCTGGGCTCCATACCATGATACTACCCCTTTCCAGAAGGAATGGTCATACCCTAGGGAAGCTAGCCCTAAAACCTTGCCGCACAATTCATGTTTCGACCATTACCGGTTTGTGAGGCTCGATGAAGTCTCGTCCATAAAGCTACGCTTTTTACAAAAGCCACGCATTGATCAACAAATGATCAGCAGCACTCAGCATGCCACATTACCAAGTTGGGAACATATCGTTGATAACCTTCAACTACATAACCTCTGAGCTCGTACGTCTCAGAGAAGGGTGTAAATGCTAAGAGAATAAATTCTCTGCCACCAACAGAAAAAATAAATCTGCTTTATATCTCAAAATGTAATGTCAGACATACAATCTATACAAGTCTGTTCTGGATTTAGAACAGAACCGAAGGCACTTCCAAAGAAGTCCTTGCAATCCGGGTATTCACAATCCCGATCGAACTTCCCATCACTTAGGGAATCTCTATACCGTAGCTACTCGGTGCAGAGACAATCGATAGGTCATCCTATCGTTCTCGCAAATACCCGGTCTTAACCACCGGTCTTCAAATGCTATCCATAACGTCGAATCACATATTCAGAAAGGGTTATATAACCTAAAGGTCCTTTCCCGGCTAACCCGAATAGTAGGCGCAACATTTTAAAACATATGGATATGGGATTTCAATTAAGTCACAGCTTAATAATTCAAAACTTTCTTTCAAATGGTTTAAACAAATTACAATTTTCAAATCTTTTAAACAAAAGATTTATTTCACTAAGTTCACCCATTTTCACAAAGATTCATTCTCGGATTTCAAAACAATTTCATCTCAATTGGATTAATTCATTTAAATCTTTAAATCAAGATTTTATCTTATAGCTTTCAAACAGTTTCGATAACTTGGGAAATCATTTTCATTTTTAACTTGAAATCCTATTTAACACAATTTGGAAGTTCACTTCCTATATGAAAGCTTTTATTATTTGAAACAAATAGTTTTTTGTTTGTTTCAGAAAGATCCAATTTTATTTACACGAGTTAAAGCCTTTGAATTTAAATTCAAATTCCCAAATCAATACATTTAAAATGGTTTAAAAACCCATATAACTCATTTATAAGTTGAATAACCTTTCTTTATATCCTAGTTTCCAAATCATAGAATTCAATTTCAAATATTGAATTCAAATTTAAATCAAAATATTTAAATTTCAAAACTCATTCAAGTTATTCAAAATAAATTTCATCTTTGAAATTTCATTTCTAATGCTTTTCACTTTAATCTCTATCCATTTCCAAAACATTTGAATTCAAATATTCAAATTTAAAACTATTTCAAAAATCTGTGACTTAATCGATTTCCTCGTGAAATCCATATTGGTGTGTGTATAAGTGTGGTCCAGGGGTTTAACACACAATAGTGCAACAACATTCAATCACCACAGATCAAATACAGAAATATAGTTGATAAGCGATATAAAGTATAACGCTTATCTTCTATTCACAATTCACAGATAATATGCAGATGTATCATCAATAAATGAATAAAATACTCAGTTCAATCCACAGAACAAAATGTCACAGATCAGTTAGGGCAATCAATTCAAGGCATCTTATACAATACAATCATTCATAAGTAAGGTCAAGCATTTAATAATCATTTACAAGCCGGATTTAAATAAATTGATTAATCCTAATTGATTTAATTTATTTCCAAGTAAATTAATTACTTACGAATTAATTTCCCAATCTTGATTAATTAATTACAAATCATTTGACATCAATAAATTTATCAAACACTTTAATAATTAAATTATCCTTAATTAATCATATTAATTAAATCAACCCTTAAACCAATTACATAATTAATTAACCCCTTAATTAAATCATTTTAGGAAATTAAATCTTTAATTTCTTACCATTAAGCGATCATCTCATACCAATAAATCATTAATTACCGATTAATCTTTATCAGTAAATAAATCAAAATATCCAATTTAAGTTACAATTAGTAATTAACCCCTTAATTACTTTCATTAAGTAATTACAATTTATAACACATCAAATAAATTATCAATATTAATCATATTAATTTAATTGCTTAATAATCTCTGGTTAATTATCTCGATTAACTAATAACATTTCCTTAATTACTTTCTCAAGAAAATTATCTTGGATTAATTCATCATTAATCATTTCTAATTATAAATTAAATCTAAATTACTTATTTATAAATTAAATAAATCATTCTTTAATTACCATATTAATTAAGTCATTTTATTACCTTAATTATCCCTAATATAATTTATTTCCTTTACTTATGATTTAATTAACATTTAAGTGCATATTTAAAACATTACACTTTAAAATTTATATTTAGATTCCATTTTGAATTTAAGATTCAAAATGATTATTCTTTTAAACGTTAACCCAATTTAAAAAATTTAATTTATAATCCCTAAAAATAAATGTAAATAACATTTATTACTTATATAAGAGAAAGCTTTTTAAACTAATCTACTTAATTTTATTAAGAGAAATCGAGCTTTAAAATAAATTTACTTATTTAACTTCCAAATTTTAAGTTAAACACTTCATCACTTTGCATTCAAATTATTGAAGGAAACCTTTTATAAAGAATTTTATCAAGTTATTCATTTATTTGAAAACAAATTCACTTTTAACAAAGCTATTTGATTTAAACTTGTTTTAAAGCACTTAAGATTTGAAAACTGGTTCAATTTCCAGATTCTTAAACTTGAAGCCATGTTTAAGTCTTATTTTTAGATTTTAATTTTAATTTTAAAAATAGGTTTAAAATCTGAAAATCCACCTTATAAATATTTACAACTTTGATTTAAAAATCAAATTTCCTCTTAAAACTTTTAAATTCAAAGTTTATTTGAGACTAACTTAAAACTGGATTTAAACTTGTTTAAATCTATTGTCACTACTTTTAACTTCATTTAATTTTGTTTAAATTCAAATTTATCAAAAAAAAAACAGTGACAGGTTTTATCAAAAACCTGAAACCAAAACTATACTCGAGCAATCCCTAAATTGCTTCGATTCAAACTCGTATCTACTTCAAGTAAATACTCGAATCACTCGAGTAAAACACACGAGAGCTGCTTCCACCCAAACCCAAAGTTCACCAGGATATCAAAGTGCACGGTGCACGTGTACATCACCGTCGCTTGCTTCCACCCGCTGCCTCGTCGCCGAGCAAGTCGACGTTCACCTTCAAACCATCCTCCGACCACTCGAACTTCTCCATCACCTTGCATTTGAAATTTTGAGTTCGAGCTAAAAAGAAGAAGAAACCTGGAACAAAAGAAATATCACCAAAAACCCAAAACTGTCAACACGTCGCGCACACGTCACCGACCACCGGAACATCAACCACTCCGGCCACAAACTCGTCAACACTTCCTCCTCCATCCCTTAAAAGCATGCACAGCTCGATCGTCAGAGGACCACACATGAATCGAAATAAGCATCCCACCTAATACTAGGGTTACGAAAAACAAATGCTCACCGTCGCCGCCTCGATGAACTGAAACAGCTCCAGTTATTTTTCCCACCACCTACGTAGGCTTCTCTACTTCCATGAGCAAGCCCGACCCTTCTAGAACAACCCGTCGCTGGAAATTTGTCAAAATATCTATTTTGATCATCTTCAAACTACTATTACAACATCCCACTAAAGATTACCAAATACATCTTAAAAATCATGGTTTTAAGTAAGGATTCTAACTATATACTTAAAACAATGTTTTATTAAATTCGAAATTTTGAATTTTAAAGTTCCTTCAGTAAAAAAAAATATTTTCCATGTTATATACCTTTACACTTAGCAAAACTATTTTTACATTCTCATTCATACCTATATAGAGCTATTTTGTTTAGGATCCAATGGCTAATACAAATTAGAAAGCAAGTCATTGAATTTCTTAATTGGTGATCAATATTTTGGAACTAGACAGAGAAGGAGATACATAGCCCAGCACTTCAAATTTCAAATACAAATGCTCCCGGTATTGAAATAAAAAGATAACTAAGTATCACGTTAAACACAAGTCATTCACTAAATAAAATACTTAAGCTTTAATGTCATGTTGTTTACTCACCTTGGTAGGAAAGAACAGAGCCTAGAATTGTTGAACAGAGAAGCGAAATACTTTGCATGCTTTTGATTCGGTTTTGATTGCTTTGAATCTACTTGAGTTGAAACTGGATCTGATCTTGATTCACTTGAGTTATTCTTATCTTTGAACTGAAGTTGAGTGGATCCTGGCTTTGATTTTTATTTTATTTTATTTTTTTCCTGATTCTAGAAACTTTTGCATTTGGTTGTAGTTAAGAAGATGGACAGAGCTTGAATTCTTTTGTTTAAGTTTAAAGATGATATTCACTTCATTTTTTCTCAGTTCGAATGAATGACTGAGATGAAAAGGCTTGGTATCTAAAAGTGTTACAGGGTATTATAATTCTTTGTACAGGCTGATTATTATTTTATACAAGGTGATGCTACCTTCTCTTTGTACTATAAGCATGGTTGAAGATGCTTTCATTTCTTTTTTTTACTCGGCTGATGATTTCTTTTATGCTAGAGGTATTTGCATTTAATGCATGTGTACATTGATCTTTTGCCATACTTACTTTTTTTTATTTCCACTATGCTAAATTTGATTTCGACTGAGATGTTGTATTTTATACTTGCTTTTATTTGTTTATATGTTGAGATGATGTAGCTTGCTTTCCCAGGTTGCTTCTTGTTTTATATTCTTATGTATTTACATTTTCATTTGTTTGCTTTGTTTATGTTTGATAGATATTTATTTTACTTTATGTACATATTATAAAAGTTGTTATATTTATTTTTATTATAATAGCTTATATATTTATTTCCATTCTTACATGACTACTTATTTTTATTTCTATTTATTTTTAAAACCATTTATTCAATATTTTATTTCTAATCCAATATATACATATATATTCACATATATACAAATTTTCAAATTCATATGACTTAATATATTTTCTACTTGAATCGGGGAAACCCGCCGCCATTTATAATCAATTTTACAATTTTAATTCAAAAAATTCATTTAAATTATCAATTTAAATTCATAAAAATCCAGGATCGTTACAAACTTCCCCCCTTAAAAAAATTTCATCCTCGAAATTCGCAGGCACGAAAACAAAACAGAGATAGACAGATTCGATCTCCTATAATTCCTCAAACTTAAGATATGAATTCCAAACTCAAGTCGTAATATCTCAGAATATGTACTAATTCGTCCCTCTTCGGACTTCGATCAACCCGAGAAATTATAATAGAATTTCAAATTTGGTTTTAAACGAAATCGTTTTATCAATACAATTCAAATTTAGCTTCATATTCTATTAATCAATTTAACTCAATTTAAAATTTCCAATTTATTCAAAATTTCCAATTCATATTTATTAAGGTTTAAATCGAGAAACTGGTAAGGAACCGATGAAGATACGAAGTAAGGATTTTCTACAATGATTCGTAGGGCCATCACCGCACCGAAACTTCTTCTTGTAGCTGTCACAAAGCAATCAAAAGAAATTGTAATCGAATCAAAGGAAATTGGTAGAGAAAATTATTTCCACTGTTGCAGGGCATTGACCATTTATGGTCGTATTTCCCTGTCCCCTATCTCATCCTCTTCTTGCACTCATACTCACTTCAGTGGATAGTAAGAGAATTTACAAAGGCACTCAGACGGATATCTTAGGGATATACTCATTCTAGGGTATACTTCACCCTATCTCTAATGAGCTACTCAACGTGTTATACTCCTGAGCTAAAGTTTTAACCTTAGCTCTGATACCAAATGTAACGAGTCGAATTTTTCGCGCTCGAAAATCGACATCCATACTTTACATCGTACTCGAATGCCGTAGATTCGACCGTTCAAATCCGAGTCGCCGGAGCTTTTATAACACAATTAAGTAAACAACACAGCGAAATAAAAGAATAATACATTGATATACAGCTTTGATACAATATCTGATACAATGAATATCAATATACATCAGAGATATGATACGAGAAATAGCAGCGGAAAAGGAAAATAGATAACATCTAGCAACGGAACAATATAACTCTAAAATAGTCTTCAAAAGAGAACTCCAGCAACAGCAGCTCGATCCAACATCACGATGCACAAAGATAAGCAAGTGCAGTCCGTATCCAAAGACTGAACTAGCTCCAGATAACCTACTAAACCCGACTATCTGAAAAACCCAACTCTAGACTACTCGTGTAGAAAAATTTTGAGCACCCAGAGTTTAGGAAAGAAACAATAAACTCTGGATCGGTCATGGGACTGGTGTGAGCAACAAAAATAGTTTATCTTTAAAAACAAACAAAGAAATATTTTAAAATAGATTCGCAATGCTTTTTAGAAATGAGACTACCATAAGGCCTCCCGCACGCACACACACAATGCAAACGCAGAATCGGAGGAGATTTCTCCTTATGATAGTCAAAGATGCTTGATACGCATTAAAAAGAAACATTTGATATTATTACTAGTGCATAGTGTAGTAAAAATCATTTCGAAAGTAAAGATATAAATCTTAGCCAACATAGACATTTCGAACTATGCCTACTATAGCTACCATCCAAACAGTGGGGCGCCACCATAAGTGAATGATAGGTTCTACAATTAAAATCGTACAAGGTACGTATTTAAAGAATGGATTTCCAACAAATGGTCAGGCCAAGGAACTTCCCATCGCCACATGGAAACGCCTCTGGAAGGACGCCCCGAGCATCCCAACTGGATCTCTGCCAAACAAGGCCGGCTACCGCCCTTCCCGGGGAATATACAAAACCTCAGATATGCCACATCCGGTCCTTTGGGACCTTTATACGAGGCGCCTCTAAACCAACAACACCACACAATAATAGATATAGTGTATCCACATGAGTAAGTATCTGGGCTCCATACCATGATACTACCCCTTTCCAGAAGGAATGGTCATACCCTAGGGAAGCTACCTCTAAAACCTTGCCGCACAATTCCTGTTTCGACCATTACAGGTTTGTGAGGCTCGACGAAGTCTCATCCACAAAGCTACTCTTTTTACAGAAGCCACGCTTTGATCAACAAATGATCAGCAACACTCAGCATGCCACATTACCAAGTTGGGAACATATCGCTGATAAACTTCAACTACATAACCTCTGAGCTCGTACGTCTCAGAGAAGGGTGTTAATGCTAAGAGAATAAATTCTCCGCCACCAACAGAAATGTATTTGAAAGAAATCTGCTTTATATCTCAAAATGTAATGTCAGACATACAATCTATACAAGTCTGTTCTGGATTTAGAACAGAACCGAAGGCACTTCCAAAGAAGTCCTTGCAATCTGGGTATTCACAATCCCGATCGAACTTCCCATCACTTAGGGAATCTCTATACCGTAGCTACTCGGTGCAGAGATAATCGATAGGTCATCCTATCGTTCTCGCAAATACGCGGTCTTCACCACCGGTCTTCAAATGTTATCCATAACGTCGAATCACATATTCGGAATGGGTTATACGACCCAAAGGTCCTTTCCCGGCTAACCCGAATGGTCAGCGCAACATTTTAAAACATATGGATATGGATTTCAATTAATTCACAACTTAATAATTCAAAACTTTCTTTCAAATGGTTTAAACAAATTACCATTTTCATATCTTTTAAACAAAAGATTTATTTCACTAAGTTCACCCATTTTCACAAAGATTCATTCCCGAATTTCAAAACAATTTCATCTCAATTGGATTAATTCATTTAAATCTTTAAATCAAGATTTTATCTTATAGCTTTCAAATAGTTTCGATAACTTGGGAAATCATTTTCATTTTTAACTTGAAATCCTTTTTAACACAATTTGGAAGTTCACTTCCTATATGAAAGCTTTTATTATTTGAAACAAATAGTTTTTTTTGTTTCAGAAAGATTCAATTTTATTTACACGAGTTAAAGCCTTTGAATTTAAATTCAAATTCCCAAATCAATACATTTAAAATGGTTTAAAAACCTATATAACTCATTTATAAGTTGAATAACCTTTCTTTATACCCTAGTTTCCAAATCATAGAATTCAATTTCAAATATTGAATTCAGATTTAAATCAAGATATTTAAATTTCAAAACTCAATCAAGTTATTCAAAATAAATTTCATCTTTGAAATTTCATTTCTAAAGCTTTTCACTTTAATCTCGATCCATTTCCAAAACATTTGAATTCAAATATTCAAATTTAAAACTATTTCAAAAATTTGTGACTTAATCGATTTCCTCGTGAAATCCATATTGGCATGTGTATAAGTGTGGTCCAGGGGTTTAAACACAATAGTGCAACAACATTCAATCACCACAGATCAAACACAGAAATATAGTTGATAAGAGATATAAAGTATAACGCTTATCTTCTATTCACAATTCACAGATAATATGCAGATGTATCATCAATAAATGAATAAAATACTCAGTTCAATCCACAGAACAAAATGTCACAGATCAGTTAGGGCAATCAATTCAAGGCATCTTATAAAATACAATCATTCACAAGTAAGGTCAAGCATTTAATAATCATTTACAAGCAGGATTTAAATAAATTGATTAATCCTAATTGATACAATTTATTTCCAAGTAAATTAATTACTTAGGAATTAATTTCCCAATCTTGATTAATTAATTATAAATCATTTGATATCAATAAATTTATCAAACACTTTAATAAATTAAATTATCCTTAATTAATCATATTAATTAAATCAACCCTTAAACCAATTACATAATTAATTAACCCCTTAATTAAATCATTTTAGGAAATTAAATCTTTAATTTCTTACCATTAAGCGATCATCTCATACCAATAAATCATTAATTACCGATTAATCTTTATCAATAAATAAATCAAAATATCCAATTTAAGTTACAATTAGTAATTAACCCCTTAATTACTTCATTAAGTAATTAAAAATTTACAATACATCAAATAAATTATCAATATTAATCACATTAATTTAATTGCTTAATAATCTCTAGTTAATTATCTTGATTAACTAATAACATTTCCTTAATTACTTTCTCAAGAAAATTATCTTGGATTAATTCATCATTAATCATTTCTAATTATAAATTAAATCTAAATTACTTATTTATAAATTAAATAAATCATTCTTTAATTACCATATTAATTAAATCATTTTATTACCTTAATTATCCCTAATATAATTTATTTCCTTTACTTATGATTTAATTAACATTTAAGTGCATATTTAAAACATTACACTTTAAAATTTAAATTTAGATTCCATTTTGAATTTAAGATTCAAAATGATTATTCTTTTAAACATTAACCTAATTTAAAAAAATTAATTTATAATCCCTAAAAATAAATGTAAATAACATTTATTACTTATATAAGAGAAAGCTTTTTAAACTAATCTACTTAATTTTATTAAGAGAAATCGAGCTTTAAAATAAATTTAATTATTTAACTTCCAAATTTTAAGTTAAACACTTCATCACTTTTCATTCAAATTATTAAAGGAAACCTTTTATAAAGAATTTTATCAAGTTATTCATTTATTTGAAAACAAATTCACTTTTAACAAAGCTATTTGATTTAAACTTGTTTTAAAACACTTAAGATTTGAAAACTGGTTCAATTTCCATATTCTTAAACTTGAAGCCATGTTTAAGTCTTGTTTTTAGATTTTAATTTAAATTTAAAAATAGGTTTAAAATCTGAAAATCCACCTTATAAATATTTACAACTTTGATTTAAAAATCAAATTTCCTCTTAAAACCTTTAAATTCAAAGTTTATTTGAGACTAACTTAAAACTGGATTTAAACTTGTTTAAATCTATTGTCACTACTTTTAACTTCATTTAAATTTTTTTAAATTAAATTTATCAAAAAAAACAGTGACAGGTTTTACCAAAAACCTGAAACCAAAACTATACTCGAGCAATCCCTAAATTGCTTCGATTCAAACTCGTATCTACTTCGAGTAAATACTCGAATCACTCGAGTAAAACACATGAGAGCTGCTTCCACCCAAACCCAAAGTTCACCAGGATATCAAAGTGCACGGTGCACGTGTACATCACCGTCGCTTGCTTCCAGCCGCCGCCTCGTCGCCAAGCAAGTCGACGTTCACCTTCAAACCATCCTCCGACCACTCGAACTTCGCCATCACCTCACATTCGAAATTTTGAGTTCGAGCAAAAAAAAGAAGAAACCAGGAACAAAAGAAATATCACCCAAAACCCAAAACTGTCAACAGGTCGCGCACACGTTAACGACCACTGGAACATCAACCACTCCGGCCACGAACTCGTCAACACTTCATCCTTCATCCCTTAAAAGCACGCATAGCTCGATCGTCAGAGGACCACATACGAATCGAAATAAGCATCCCACCTAATACTAGGGTTACGAAAAACAAATGCTCACCGTCGCCGCCTCGATGAACTGAAACAGCTCCAGTTATTTTTCCCACCACCTACGTAGGCTTCTCTACCTCCATGAGCAATCCCGACCCTTCTAGAACAACCCGTCGCTGGAAATTTGTCAAAATATCTATTTTGATCATCTTCAAACTACTATTACAACATTCCACTAAAAATTACCAAATACATCTTAAAAATCATGGTTTTAAGTAAGGATTCTAACTATATACTTAAAACAATGTTTTATTAAATTCGAAATTTTTGAATTTTAAAGTTCCTTCAGTAAAAAAAATAATATTTTCCCTGTTATATACCTTTACACTTAGCAAAACTATTTTTATATTCTCATTCATACCTATATAGAGCTATTTTGTTTAGGATCCAATGGCTAATACAAATTAGAAAGCAAGTCATTGAATTTCTTAATTGGTGATCAATATTTTGGAACTAGACAGAGAAGGAGATACATAGCCCAGCACTTCAAATTTCAAATACAAATGCTCCCGGTATTGAAATAAAAAGATAACTAAGTATCACGTTAAACACAAGTCATTCACTAAATAAAATACTTAAGCTTTAATGTCATGTTGTTTACTCACCTTGGTAGGAAAGAACAGAGCCTAGAATTGTTGAACAGAGAAGCGAAATACTTTGCATGCTTTTGATTCGGTTTTGATTGCTTTGAATCTACTTGAGTTGAAACTGGACCTGATCTTGATTCACTTGAGTTATTCTTATCTTTGAACTGAAGTTGAGTGGATCCTGGCTTTGATTTTTATTTTATTTTATTTTTTTCCTGATTCTGGAAACTTTTGCATTTGGTTGTAGTTAAGAAGATGGACAGAGCTTGATTTCTTTTGTTTAAGTTTAAAGATGATATTCACTTCATTTTTTCTCAGTTCGAATGAATGACTGAGATGAAAAGGCTTGGTATCTAAAAGTGTTACAGGGTATTATAATTCTTTGTACAGGCTGATTATTATTTTATACAAGGTGATGCTACCTTCTCTTTGTACTATAAGCATGGTTGAAGATGCTTTCATTTCTTTTTTTTACTCGGCTGATGATTTCTTTTATGCTAGAGGTATTTGCATTTAATGCATGTGTACATTGATCTTTTGCCATACTTACTTTTTTTTATTTCCACTATGCTAAATTTGATTTCGACTGAGATGTTGTATTTTATACTTGCTTTTATTTGTTTATATGTTGAGATGATGTAGCTTGCTTTCCCAGGTTGCTTCTTGTTTTATATTCTTATGTATTTACATTTTCATTTGTTTGCTTTGTTTATGTTTGATAGATATTTATTTTACTTTATGTACATATTATAAAAGTTGTTATATTTATTTTTATTATAATAGCTTATATATTTATTTCCATTCTTACATGACTACTTATTTTTATTTCTATTTATTTTTAAAACCATTTATTCAATATTTTATTTCTAATCCAATATATACATATATATTCACATATATACAAATTTTCAAATTCATATGACTTAATATATTTTCTACTTGAATCGGGGAAACCCGCCGCCATTTATAATCAATTTTACAATTTTAATTCAAAAAATTCATTTAAATTATCAATTTAAATTTATAAAAATCTGGGTTCGTTACACAAACTGAACCTATTTAACCAAAAAATTTAGTTAACCGACCGATGTTAACCGATCATGATCGGTTCGGTTAACGGTTAACCATAGGTTAAACCGCGATTAACTGGTTAACCGAAACTATTTAATAGCCCAAAATCAAATCCTCCCAATTCTATTTTCAACCCGGTCCACCTATTCCCTAACCTTAATCGTGCCTCCCTCCTTTGCCAGCCGCATTTCACAAAATCAACCACTCGTTCATTCCAAAATAAATAAATAAATCATCAAAATTTGTTGCCTAGGCTAAAAATTCGAATCCAAATACAAAACGACCCTCCTCCGCCTTTATCTATGTTTCTTACTATCTAGAATGATGATTTGAGCAATGGCTAATGTTAGCGTGAGTAGGAAGAACATGAGTATGATTTATTTTGTTTATTAATAGGCTTTATCTGTTTAATTAATTTATACAGTGTCTAGTTCATATATGCTTAAACAAGATGCACATATTATTTTTATCTGTTATATCTATTTTATTTTTAATATTTAGTACCTGTTTAGTTTATGTGAACTGATCTTTTTAGTTATCTGTTTACTATACATTACGTATAAACTAAATTTTTTATAACTTTCAGACATCTTTATATCTCCTGATGGCATTTGGAGTATTTTTGTCCCATGACTCTGAAAAATATGTCTTTGTAGTCCTGTAGGATTTGGGGTAGGGGATCCATTATGATTGCTGATTTTTGTAGTATTATGGCAGAAAAATCTAGCAGAATTAATGAATAATGTGGATATGATAATGCAACAATATTTGCAAGTCCGAAATGTATATTCATACTCTTGAGATGTTTTCCTTTGGTTGATAACTAAATATGATACAATAACTTAACTTACCACTAATAACAAATGCGTAGGGTGGACTGTTAATACTTACGTAAAGTATTTTAGTTAGAAGAGTTGATTATTCTCAATATAGTTATGTAAACGCTTTAATTTTAGTGAGCTTTATATGCTTCAGCATAAGAACTTTGATGCAATGATTTTTTTGCAAGCTGAATGCAACAAGAGTACAAACCAAAATGCAATCCAACTCAAAATATGCTCTATTTGCATATACTAGCCAAAAAAGGAAAAAAAAACATCAGACTACATAGTTCATTTGGGATTGGCAAGTAGCTCTTGATTGAGGGCATTATTTCATGGTTTTTGCTGTGAACAAACTTCCTAACCTTATGCTCTGCATATTTCTTCCCTTCGCTGAAATTGTCAAACACTCCTGCGCTTCTTCCTTCTTTGTTCACCCTGCATCCATAAATATTGTGTTGATATATCATTTATATAAAGCCTTAGTTACAACTTATTGTTTATGTTTAAGCATGGTGTTGGATGCTAAAATTATTAAATATGAAAACTCCTTAAACTCTATGTAGTTATCCACATTTCAAATGTCGTATAGAATCGGAAAATGTTTCATGAAAATTATTGCATTTATTGACTATATGGTATTGATCTGTAATACATCATGAAGTCTCTTTCTATGTAAGCAAACTAATTCTTTTGATCTATGTATCATAGGTACAACTTGTTCTATTGTTCTTACAAAAGCAATATTCTTTGAAGGATGCAAGTTAGTTGCAGCTGGAATGAATGCAATGGATTTAAAAAGAGGAATCACAATGACTATTGATTCTGTTGTCACCATTTGAAGAGCAGGGCTAGAATGATCAGCACCTTAGATGAGATTGCTCAGGTTGGAACAATAAGCAATGGAATTTGATTCTGTTAAAACGCTTGAGTTGGCACTCAAGGTATTAAGCATTACGTATATATTACTGCTTATATTACATTAAATTAGATTAGATGATGATTTTGATGTGTAATCCTTTTCCCAGTGACAAAGGAATATGCTTATTGTTGTTGAAGGCATTATTATGATATGGTCAAAAAATGCTAATTTTACAGTTCACTAAAGTTTTAATAAGGATATACATAGATGCAATGCACGTACGCTTACAAATACACACACACACACAATCACACATAAACACAGGGGTTACTTATATACATAGTCTATTGGTACTTATATACACCACTACTGGTGCTTATATACAGGGGTGATATAGATATACAATCGTAAAAAACTAATCTTCCTTCAACAGTTTATATACACAATTTATATTAGGTTAAAGAGCATGATTTTGATACATAGTATACATGCATATATGCACAGTTATGCTTTAAATAGTAGTTGATGTATAATGCTTACACACATATTGTTCTCAAGTTATACAGTAGTACGTGAAGGAAGGAGTTAACATATAACATTTTAAACTAAAAGAATAATATGAACATTCAGTTTATTGCTGAAGAACTTACCTACATAATAGAATTTCATTGTTGAACTATGGAACATTTCACAAAAGGTAGACAAGAGGAAACACTACTACATACATCTCTCCAGAACTTGATGAAAGTTCCCTATTAAAAGTATTATTTCTCCATAGTTCAATCAAGTATGTGTGTCAATGGAAGCTAGATACTATGCATATATACACGGTTTATTTGTGCTAAGTATAATGCTAATATATACAGGTGTGTTGCTTGGTGGCTGCTGTATGAAGTATGAATTGAAGTTGTATGTTTCTGATGTATGAACTGTTGTATGCCTCGTGAATTAAGGCTAAGGGTCATTTTTTTTGTTATTTCTTGTTTATGGTTGTTGCTTGTTTAGTTATGAACTGAGCATGAGATGAAGGTTTATGAACTGAAAGACTTTAAGTTTGTAATCATGTGCTTAAGCTTTTTTTTGGTTTGTCATTACAAATTATTAAACACTGTTGATATTGGAAAGTATACCATGTAGCTGCATATTGCGTTGTTCTACAGAGTACTGAGTAAATGCACTGTCATATGTAGTAAAATTGAGTATGACTTTTCATATTTTATGTTGTACAGTCGTAGTTAACCGAGTAGTCAGTTAACCGTTCGAGTATAGTCAGTTAACCGTTCGACCAAATTGGTTAACCGATTGAATAATCGATTCGGTTCGGTCGGTATGGATCGACCAGTAATTCCTATCATTCATCGGACGTTTAGTCTGACCCACTCCTCTATTTTCCCCTTTCCTCCCCTTAGGCAATCAAGGGAGAGGACGGTAGATTGCAGTTGCTTGGAGATTTCTTGGAGGAGTTTGCCACCATGTACTTCTTTTCTTTCAGCTTTTGTTCTTTCTATTTAATGGCTTATTATGGGGAATATTATGTACTCTGATTTTTGAGACTATGATTTTTTGTTTCATGAGACATATTGGATTTTTGGACATGTATGTGGTATTTGGTATTTGACTTATTTATGAAGCAATTATGAAGTTTTTTTAATTAAATTATTATTTTAAGTTTCCGCTGTTTTTATCTATTTTTGTCTTATGAATCTTATTCTCTGTTAGCTTTAGTTATACTTACAACGTACCACGCCTTTTAATGTGTCCTTTTGGGTATATTAAGGGGTGTGGGGTGTTTTATTTGGTATTAGAGCCTAAGGTTACAGGATTCCTAAAAAATTTATTTTTAAAAGTAAAGTATTTCTCTGAATAATTATTTTAAAGGTATTTTCCAGAAAAGATCTTTTAGAAATGATTTTAAGTATAAAAGAGTTTTTATAAAAATCCCCTCATAAATCTAGTTCAATCTCCCTTTGACTCTTTCCTATACTATCCTTTTCTTTTCGTAGAATGGCTGGTGCCCTGAACCTTTCCAAGGGAATTCCAGTCCCAACCTGGTTTCATAGGTACTTACAAGCCATAACTCTAGTGGTGCATGGGCCTGCGTCCAATCTTGCACCAGTGGGTGGGAATCCCATCAACCCACCTACCGCCATTAATTTCTCTAAGCTTTGTAAAGATTTTACGAGTTTCGACGAGAAGACTTTTTCTAGCAAGGAGACTTTTATGGAGGCGAGAGCATGGCTTAGGGACACGGAGAGGATTTTTTGTCTTTTGGGACTGGATGATCGGTAGCGAGTTCAGCTAGCCTCTTAGCAGTTGAAGGAGGAGGCATCTTATTAGTGAGAGGTGATCGAGTTGAAGGGAAGGAATATTACTTGGGATGGATTCCGGGAGCGATCCCATAGGAAGTTTCTGTCTTAGGAAGAAGAGAGTGTTTAGCTAGAGAGGTTTATCAATTTAAAGAAAGGGAGTCTGTCTGTTAAGGAATACATCAATCAATTCAATGAGCTGTCACGGTTTGGTATGGATTGGTAAATAGAAGAAGAAAGCTATGAATTTTACAAAGAGATTGAATCAACCCCTTCAGGTATTATTACGGACTCATTTTTCGATGGAAGCTACCCATGAGTCTTTGGTCGAGATGGCACTTATGTTGGATGTAGTCAAGGAAGGAGAGTCTAAAGAGGTGGTTAAGACAGAAAGTTCAAAGAAGAAGTGGTGGGACAACAATAAAAGAAGAAGAAAGGTGAAGATCCTCAGAAGTAGGTTAAGAAAGGAATAAAGTGCCGTAGTTGTGGGAATATTGGACATATTGCCAAAGATTGCAGGAAGGAGAAGATGAAGGATAAAACTATACTCGTGGGCAGCCCGGTCATATGATTAGGAGTTGTCCCTAGGGAGTTGGTCAGGGAGCGAGTGCCCCAGTTAAACGCAGGACCTTCCAGTAGCATTCCGGATAGAGGTAGTAAATTTATAGTTGAAGGTTTGATTTCTATATTTGATTTTCCCATTCGTACTTTATTTGATTCTGGAGCATCATACTCTTTTATCTCTAGCTCTCTAGTAGATTGTTTGCAGTTGGACATATCATTAGTAGTAGACCACATTATTGTTTCAAACCCCATAGGATGATCCGCATACTTACCAATGGTTTGTAGAGGTTTTAAAATCTTTATCCTAGACGTAGAATGTGATTGCGACGTGTATGTTTTGGGATTCTCGAGGTATGGGATGATCTTAGGGATGGATTAGCTATCCACATACAGAGCTATATTAGACTACGAGAGGAGTCTCGTTGGACTTGAGACTTGCAGTGGTAGGACTCTGGAGGTATCTTGCGACCTGCAAGGGACAGTCATGTTAAGTTTTCTCTATTCCCTCGATTCATCATCATCAGAGTTGCATTCGGTTCCTGTCGTCAAAATTTTTGTAGACATCTTTGAGGAGGTTAGGGGACTGCCCCTAAAGAGAGAGACTGACTTCAGGATTTATTGGACCGAGAATGCCGAGCCAGTAACATTACCAATGAGGCACATGGAACCTAGGAAGAGGAAAGAATTGAGCAAGCAGGTCCGTGAGCTTTTGGAGAAGGGATTCATAAGAAGGAGTATATCTGAGTGGGGAGCGCCAATCATCTTCGCCACTAAGGCGGATGGTTATCTCCGACTTTGCATGGAGTATAGGGAATTAAATAAGATCACCAAGAAGAAGCGATATCCCCTCCCTAGCATAGATTATCTTTTTGGCCAGTTAGTAGGCTCTTCATTTTTCTCTCAGCTTGATTTGGCCATAGGATTCCATCAGCTTAGGGTGGTGGAGGACGGCATAGATAAGACTGTGTTTAGGACACCCGACGGATTTTTCGAGTGGATGGTTATGCCTTTTGGGCTAACCAATGCTCCTGCCTATTTCATAGATTTGATGATCCGCGTCTCTAGAGATGTCCTAAATAAGTTTGTGGTGGTATTTGTGGATGATATCCTGTTATTTTCCAAGAATATGGAGGAACATGTTGTTCATTTGGAAGAGACTCTTAGTACACTTCGTAGTCATCATTTCAGAGCTAAGTTTTTTTAAGTTTCATTTTTGGAGAGAGGAAGTTCATTTCTTGGGGCACGTAGTCTCGAAGGAAGATTTGGTTGTTGACCCCGCTAAGGTTATTGCAGTGCAAGATTGGAAGGCCTTCAAGAACGTTACTGAAGTTAGGAGCTTCCTAGGATTGGCTGGCTACTATAGGAAGTTCATTAGAGACTTGCCAAGATTTTGGCACCACTCACGCGCCTTACTAAGAAGAATAAAGATTTCGTGTGGGATGTGGATTGTGAGGATTCCTTCACGAAGCTTAAGAGAGCCCTTACTAGTGCACTAGTGTTAGTTTTACCCGATAGAGCTAAGCCTTTCACTGTATACACTGATGCATGCGGAATGGGTCTAGGAGCGGTGTTGATGCAAGAAGGGAGGGTAGTGTGTTATGATAGTAGGCAGTTGAGGACGCATGAGAAGAACTACTCTACCTATGATTTGGAGTTGGCTACCATAGTTTTTTCGCTTAAGTCTTGGAGGCACTATTTGCTTGGTGAGAGGTTTGAGCTTTTTATTGACCATAAGTGTTTGAAGTACCTATTCTTGCAGAAGGACTTGAACTTGAGGCAATAGAGGTGGATGGATTTTTTAGCCTCGTATGATTTTAAGATAGCTTATATCCTTGGCAAAGTTAATGTGGTTGCGGATGCATTGAGTAGAAAGAAAGCAACCCTTAGTCCTTTGTTCATAGTGTGGAGGATCTTGGAGTTTATTTCTACTTTTGATTTTAACCCCCCTATGGACATTACTCCCAGATTGTTGGCGACATTAGAGGTGAGGCCTACCCTTATGGATCAGATTGTCTCGAGGTAGTTGTAGGATTCAGGGTTCCTTCTAGTGTG
This sequence comes from Allium cepa, assembly GCA_030765085.1. NCBI lineage: Eukaryota > Viridiplantae > Streptophyta > Magnoliopsida > Asparagales > Amaryllidaceae > Allium > Allium cepa. The sequence continues at coordinate 494,691,207 of CM060944.1, read as the reverse complement.
GTGAGTGATAGAGATCCCATTTTCATTAGTGAGTGTTGGAGGAGCTTACAGGAGGCTGGAGGAGCTTATAGGAGGCGCTAGGGATGCAACTAAGGTTGAGTACAACCTATTACCTCTAGACGGAAGGCCAAACGGAAATGGTTAATCGAGTGCTTGAGGATTTGCTAAGAATGTGCATTTTGGACTTTGGAGGAACTTGGGAAGAGCATTCTCCATTGGTTGAGTTTAAATATAATAACAGTTACCAAGCGAGCATAGGAGTGGCACCATTTGAGGCTTTATATAGGAGACCTTGCAAGTCCCCCTCATGTTGGGTAGAGTCTATGGAGAAGTTCTTACTTGGACTCGATATGCTTAGGGAGACCTCTAAGAAGGTGGATTTGATTCGGGGGAGGATGTAGACGGCTCAAGGCAGACAGAAGTCGTATGCGGACAAGCGGAGGAGAGACTTCGAATTTGAGGTTGGAGACTTAGTTTTTATCAAAGTATCCCTGCTTAGGAAGGTGGTAAGGTTTGGGTCGAATGGAAAGTTATCCCCTAGATTCGTTGGACCATTCCCTATCGTAGACAGAGTTGGGAAGATGGCTTATAGAGTGAAGCTATCTAATAGGCTCACAGTAGTGCATTACGTTTTCCATGTTTGGCACTTGCGAAAGTTCTTACATGACTCGATGGAGGTTGTAGAGCCTAGTCAGTTAGAGAAGGTGGAGGTAGAAAGGGAAGCTTCTGTTTGGCGTATCCCCACGAAGATTGTTGGAAGAAACATCAAGCGACTAAGGAATAAGGTGGTTCCACTAGTTAAGGTGCAATGGGGAGATGACGTTGCAAACGCCACTTGGGAAGTAGAAGAGAAGATTCGTGCTTCCTATCCTCATCTTTTGGATAGTAAGTTTTAGAATTCCTTTTTGCATCTTTAGTTTTGAATAGGTTCTTTCCTTTATTATTCTTTGGGAGGGTAGAACTTAGGATTTAACCTATGGATGGTAGGATTTGATGTAAACATGTTAATAGAACATGTTATGAATGATGTATGCAAGTGGTTGCAAGTGTTTACTAGTGGATTCTATGGATGCATATAGGTACACTAGGCACTATTATTCTTTAGGGATCGGCATAACTAGGACACTAGAGCATATGTATATGGATGTGTGTGCATTTTTTCTTTATTTCCATGGTTGCTATAAATGGATGTTTATCACATGATTGTTACATTTGGATAATGTTTGTAGCACGCATATAGAATTATCGGTTATCATTAGGAAATTTTTGCATTCATTTGGATACGTAGCACGGACATGATTGCATAAAAGGAGGTCAACTGAATCAGGGGACCGCCTAACCTTTTGCATTAGTTAGGAACATTTACACTACACTAATTGCATAAGTATCATAAATTGCGTCGAAAAAACTTAAGAACAATGGATGAATGGTTGATGATTGAGTAGTTGATTGTAGAATTGGATGAAAACATTTAGTACATTCTTTTATCCTTAGAATAGGATTAATGTGAATATGGATTAAATTTTATGGAAAGTAAAATAATGAAATATAAGATGTAAATTACATAGACTGTAATATAAATGGAATTGGAATAAAATTGTGCCTAACTGGACTGAAATTATGCCTAATTATGAGATTTATTGGACTGAATTAAAAAGATTGGCCTAGTTATAACTTAGAATTATAACTAAAAAGAGTAAAAGATGAAAGAGGCTTATTTTCACACTTAGACCTTGGGTTAAGTAATAAGCATGCTTATAACGTAGGTCATAATAAGAAAAAGAATATAATAAGGCTTATTTTAAGACTTAGGATAAATTAATAAGCACGGATAATAGAGAAAAGTGTAAAGGCTTATTTAAATAATTTATCTAAATTAATAAGCAAAGATAATAGTAGGAAGTATACCAAATAGCATTCTCTATTAGACAAAACGGTGGTCTCCCGTTAGCCTAAAGAAAGACGAGGGAACGCTTATGCTAAAAATGGTAGTAATTGGTCAATTAGAAGTCCAAATCATGGAGGATTTGGATAAGGGGCGCAACTAGATATTGTTTGGATGATGGGCCAGTAACAGTATTTCTCCTATTTTCTATGGACACACCGTGGTCCCACATTAGCCTGAAGTGAGATAAGGGGCATGCTTATGTTGGAGTTTGAGGTAATAAGAAGACCCAATAGGCGGAGCAAAAGGTAGCATGGGCATGGTGGTAGTTGCGTGTGCGACTTCCATTTTGGTGCTCAGTAATCGCTATGAGGACCCACTCCTCTATTTTTCTTTTTCCCCTCCTTAAGCAATCAGTCCCTCCTTAGGCAATCAAGGGAGAGGATAGTCGATTGCAGTTGCTTGGAGATTTCTTGGAGGAGTTTGCTACCATGTATTTCTTTTCTTTCAGCTTTTGTTCTTTCTATGTACTGGCTTATTATGAGGGATATTATGTACATTGATTTTTGAGATTATGAGTTTTTGTTTCATGAGACATATTGGATATTTTGACATGTATGTGGTATTTGGTATTTGACTTATTTATGAAGCAATGGTGAAGTTTTGTTTTAATTAAATTATTATTTTAAGTTTCCACTATTTTTATCTATTTTTGTCTTGTGAATCTTAGTCTCTATTGACTTTAGTTATACCTACAATGCAGCATGCCTTTTAATGTGCCCTTTTGGGTATGTTAAGGGGTGTAGGGTGTTTCAATCTGTATTTTTGGAGTGACAATTTTAGCTGTCCTTGTTATATTATATACTTTTGATTCTGCTGTGAGATTCTGTTTTCCTATCCTCTGTTTTTTTTTCTTTTTATGTTATCCAAACAATATGCCTTTTCGACTATTGAATGTTTGACATTTGAATACAGTAGTCATATATGGTATCGATTTTCGATGGTCGAAAAGGCGGGTCATTACACCTATTCCTCTCTATTTTTCTAAATCTGATGAATATATATACCTCTTCCTTATTATGTGTGTGTATCAAAATAGAGAGATTCTGGAAGAGACCTAAAGGATGTAAACCCATTTAAGTAGAGCTAAGGCTAATCTGTGAGTGAAAACCTTAGTATTTCTTTTTAGCAATTGTTTAGTGTATTTCTTTTGGATCTGAATATGCCTTAGGGATTTTGGAAATTCAAAAATACGATAGATAAAATCCCCTAAAATTCATTTGTAATTCAATATGTCAATATTATGCGCAGATTCCCAATTATTTACATTAATATGATGAAATTTGTTCCATTTTGCAATTTATGATCATTTCATAGTCTATTCCACTTCTCCTCTTCTTTGGATTAAATTGTGATCCTTCAATAAAATAAGGAGTTTGGATTACAAATTCTATTCGTAGTTTACCTCACTTGTTCATATCTATTTCTTTGTAAAAGGAGGAGTTGAAGAAAATATGGGATTTAGATTGCAATTCCTATTGTTTAAGATATTCCATTTAAATGGTGTAATAAATTGAGTTTCTATTTTATTTACAAGTCTATTATTACAGTTTTGATTGTGAATATGTATTCCTTGTTTTGGACATATAAATTCCATGAAATCATGGGAAATTGAAGAAAGTTACTTTAAATAATAATTGGTTAGGGAATCGACATTAAACGCTAGTTTAGGGCGTAAAATCCATATGGTTAGAAATTATTAAGCGTGAATATTTATTTATTCCAACTATATAATTAATGTATAACTATTGCTTATATGGCATAGTTAATTAGGCGTTTATTTATATTTATTTTCCCCCAAGATAATTGATTTTGAGGTGAAAATAAGAGGAAACTCTTGTACAGCCTAATTACTATTTTTAGGCTAATAAGCAAGATTCCTTATATGGCCTTATTTATGAAACGGTGAAATGCATGTATATAAATATAGGGTAATTAATTTATGGCTAAGTCATAGGGGTGTGAGGTCGGTAGAGCTGCATGACAGAAGTTTTCCCTTCACTTTGAGGCTTCCAGCAGTTGTGTATACTTTTATTGATGTGAGATAACCTTATGATAAATATTTGTAATGATGGGAGGTTAGTTCCAAATCCTGAAGGGGAAACCTTCCCAGCTAATCTGGCTACAGTTCCTATAAATGATGGACTAAAGTGAGATGTCATTATAGGTATAGGCCATAAGATTAAGGTCCTTCTTCCGGCTTTGAGGTATTAAGTGGTTGGACCCGCCTTTTTCCCAGATGAATTATTAAATAGCCAAGGCGTTAAGCTAAGTGGTATCTCTCCAAGGGTTCTCTTCTAGAGTTAGGCCTTAACTGACGGGATCTGCCTATTTTCCACTTCGAAGTATTATGTGGCCTATGTGATTCCATATGATGTCAGCTAAATTGTACCACTGAGGAGCACGCTTCTAGAATTAGGCCTTAAATGACGGGGTCTGCCTATTTTCCACTAGAAAGCATTAAAAGGCTTGGGTACCGTCTCTTACATTATTAGCTATTTATGACGTATAATTGAGATATGTGATATACTTCTGGAATGGAAGGTAATAAGTGATTGGATCCACCTCCTTTCCTTATAAAGTAGTATTAAATGATTTTATATTTGTAGACAAATTCTTATTTTGAAATATACTTCCCAAGTATTGAAAAGGTAAGACTCAAGGTGTTTATTCACTAGACACTTTTTGTTCTGACTCCCTCCTCATTACAACACAGGTTAAGGATGAAGTGATGGTAGTGACGATGCTTACAGGTGAAGAAACTGGGCAAGTGGTGGTATTTATTATTATTTGCTGTCATGTGTACCCATGGATTTAAGCAATTGTTGTAACGGATAGTATATTATGGTTTTTATGTGATTTTGTTCTATGACATTTTATGGTATTTCAAATAAATGGGTATACTTTAGTACTATATTTTGTTCCATCTGTTGTGAGTTATGAAAGTTTAGTTGTGGATCTGCGATATTATTTCTTTTTACTACCAACAGCTTACCTTTGAATGGACCTATGTTTCGATGGGCCTTTTCTGGGTCAAAATTTAGGCATGTTCTGAGGTGGGTTGTTACAATGGTCCTAGGAGATAGAAACAACAAATCATACAAAAAAGAGATCTCTCAGCCATAGGCTCATATGAAAGAATGACAGACAAATATCATAAATAGACAACATGTAGCTGTCTTGGGTTAGGTTAACTCAAACGACAGACTAACATAAAGGTTGTCTCTAATGTCATAAGATCATCATCTCCAGTGAGGTGATAATATCAAAGGTCTTGCATATAATGGATCTAGCTAAGTCATCTAGATAGGAGACTGACGTATGCAACATAACCCCAGGAAATGCCGAGGACCACAACCCATTTCCTACAGTCCTTTGGTTACTCCCAGAATCATGACACTTGTATCAATTGCATGCAATAAACATGCCTGGACTATGTCGAGCATTGGCTATGATTTCTACTTGCTCTTGGTAGTATATTATTGGTCCATAAGTGACGTCAAGGCATTGGCTTTAATGAGAGAAATAACTCTCAATCAATAAACTCAACTTAGTGACATCATGGATCTAGGGCATGACCCTTCAATCAAGACTATTAGGATGGATAACTAGCATATCTGGTGGGTCTAATTTATGTGCTCTCTATAGTGGCATGAACCCTATGACATAGATTCCCAACAAATACTCTCAAATATAAAGTCCTGATGAAAATGATAACCAATACTATGGACTCTATGAGTCCAGATGAAAGTGACCACCACTGCTGCTCTCAACTCGATAAGTCCTACTGAGAGTGATAACTAATACTCTCGACTCAATGAGTCCTAATGAGAGATGTGACAACCCACCCCAGAGCAAACCTAATATTCGACCCAGAAAAGTCCCATCGAAACTTAGATCAATTCTAAGGTAAGTTGTTGGTAGCAAAGAGAAGTAATATTGCAGAGCCATAACTAAACTTTCAGTACTCACAATGGATGGGAAAAAAATATAATGGTAAAGTGTACCCATATATTTCAAAAATCATAAAATGTTATAACACAAAATCTCATAAAAACCGTAATATAATATCCGCTACAAGTTAAATTCATAGGTACACCTGAAAGAAAATAATAATAAATACAACCACTTACCAAGATTCTTTACCTTTAAGCATCGTCACGGCCATCACTCTATCCTTAACCTGTGTTGTAATGGGGAGATAGTCAAAACAATAAGTGTCTGTTGAACAAAATCCTCGAGCCTTACCTTTTCAATACTTGGGTAGTATATTTCAAAATAAGAATATGTCTACGAACATAAAAATAAATTAATACTTCTTTATAAGCAAAGGAGGCAAGTCCAACCACTTAATACCTTCCATTCCAGAAGTATATCCCATTTCCCAATCATACGTCATAAATGCTAATAATGTAAGAGAAGGTACCCAATCCACTAAATACTTCCCAGTGGAAAATAGGCATATCCTTTCATTTAAGGCCTAATTCCAAAAGCATGCTTCTCAATGGCACTATCAAGCTGACATCATATGGAATCTCATAGGCCGCTTAATACTTCAAAGTGGAAAATAGGCAGGCCCCATCATTTAAGGCCTAATTTTTAAAGCGGATCCCTATGGAGACACCACCTAGCGTAACCCCTTAGCCATTAAATACTTCGTTTGGGGAAAAAGGTGGGTCCAACCACTTAATACCTCAAACTCTGAAGCAGGCCCTTCATCTTATGTCCCAAACCTATAATGATGTCTCACATTAGTCCACTATTCGTAGGAACTGGTAGCCAGATTAGCTAGGCAAATTTCCCTATTTGATTTGGAACTAACCTCACGTCATTACAAATATTTATCATAAGAATATTTCACATCGGTAATAGTAAACACAACTGCTGGTAGCCTCAAAGTGAAGGGCAGACTTCTGTCATACAACTCTATTGACCTTGCATCCCTAAGACTTAGCCATAAATTAATTACTTTACACACACACACACACACACATCTCACTGTTTCTTAAATAAGGCCTTATAAGGAATCTTCCTTAGTATGCCTTAAAATAGTAATTAGGCTATATAAGAGTTTCTTTTTATTTTCACCTCAAAATTAATTACCTTCCTAGTAGGGGAAAATATGTATAAATAAATGCTTAACTAACTACGCATTATATGCAATAGTTATTTGTTAATTACATAAATAGAAATAAATAAATATTTTCACTAAGTAATTTCTAACGGCACGGATTTTACGTCTTAAACTAGTAATTAATGTCAATTCCCTAACCAATTATTATTACAAGTCCTTTTCTTCAATTTTCCAAGATTTCATGGAATTCAAATGTCCAAAACTGGGAATAAATATTCATAATCAGATGCAATAACAAACTTTTAAATAAAATAGAAACTCAATTTAGTACACCAATTAAATAGAATATCTTAAACAATAGAAATTGCAATCTAAACCTCATGTTCTATTCAACTCCTCTTTTTACAAAGAAATAGATATGAATAAGTGGTGTAAACTACAAATAGAATTCGTAATCTAAACCTCTTATTTTATTGAAGGATCACAATTTAACCTAAAGAAGAAGGAGAAGTGGAATAGCTTATGAAATTATCATAAATTGCATAACGAAACAAATTCCATCAAATTAATGTAAATAATTAGGAATCTCAGCATAGAATTGATATATCGAATTAAAAAGGAGTGTTGGGGGTTTTTATCTATCATATTTCTGAATTCCCAAAATCCTTAAGGAATATTTAAATCCAAAATACATAAACAGTTGCTGAAAAGAAATACTAAAGTTTACACTCACAAATTAGCCTTAACTTTACTCAAATGGATTTGTAGCCTTCCGGTCTCTTTCGGAATCTCTCTATTTTGATACACATGCACATGCACACACATACACATGGTAGGGAAGGGGTATATATATTCATTAGATTCAGAACAATTGGAGAAAAATAGGATAAGAATAGATTTGGAGGAAGAAATAAGTTAAATCCTTGCCTGAATTTTCTATGGAGCTTCTAAATTTTATTAGAGAGATGGCAATGGTAGAGTTTCGCCGCATTCTCCAGAATAATATGAATAAAGGTGGAGAGGATAGGGTCTATTTATAGGAGTTAAAACGCACCAGAACCGTAGGATGAAAGTAGGTAGAAGACGAGTAAATCTAAAGCGCACAACCGACTAGAACATAGCACAAAACCCTTGCCGCCATTGGAAACTTTCATTGCCAAGTTGTCAACCACCCTTGGGTGATAGGTCAACGGCTATGTTCGACCAGTTGACCTATTGAGGTCTACTACTATCTTATTTAAGAGTGTGTCTTTTACTTTCCGTTGTCGAATTATTTTATTCCCTAATCAACTTTTTAACGTTAAACGTTAATTAAATGTTTTCTTAGCCTCCAAGCTAATTTTTTGAAATTTAAATCCTAAATTTTATTTCTTATTTGGTTTTGAATTCAAACTAAATTAATTTAATTATGAAAACTTCAAATGCGCATAACATCTTTGGCTGAGCTCTATTTTCAGCATATTATATATGGAAACATATCAGAATTTTGCCATGAATGCAACAGAATAACTTTCGTGGTAAAATTCCAACTTTTATAAAATTCCCAAGTCCAAACTTTATCATATTTAATTCAATTTACTTTATTTATTTATGGTTCATTTTACGTGGCATTACATTCTTCCCTCCTTAAAAAGGATTTCGTTCTGAAATCTTCTAAGGGGTAAAAAGCGTAACTCGCAATACATCCATATTATACTACCAAGTTCTCTACACAGTCATCTACTCAACCATTAATGTAATGTGATTATGTACTGCAGACATGCTAAAATGAGCTCAATCCTAGCGTGAGTATCTAATCATGCGATGTAAGTATATATGCTAATATCCTAAACATGCGTAAAAATTTCTATATGAGTGTAAAGTGATTGTGAAAAAGTGAAACAACCATTTCTTACTATCCAATCTAGTAACCGCGATGCAACCAAAATCCTAATTTTAGAGAGAAAAATTACCAGTGAAATTTTTTGCGTAAGTGTTCTTTATCTTCTCCTCGGTCTCCCATGTGCTTTCCGTTCGATTGCCCCTCCATTATACTTGGAACAACTTAATTGTTTTATTGCAGTCTCCCCTAGTACCATGCTCCACGATGCATGCGGTGGCACAAAGCACGATCGGCTCTATCTCAAAATCCCTAACTGATTAGGCTCTACTCTTCTAGCGGTGTAATGTAGGTATTTCCTAATGTGAGAAAAAACATTGTATACTCCTGCCAACTTGTCAAGAAGATCCACATGATATGCCAATTTTCCTATTCATTTTAGAATTATAAATGGCCCAATAAATCTAGGAGCCAATTTTCCAGACTTGACAAATCTAACAACTTTCCTAAGAGGGGAGATTTTAACAAATACCATATCCCGAACCTCAGATTTAAGTTCATTACTACTTCTATCTACATAAGATTTTTAGTGCTCGTGCACTGCCTTCATCCTTTGCCTGATCTCTACTTTTTCCATGATATCACGGATAAAATCAGGTCTAAGCAACAATTTTTCGGTGGTTTCCCACCAAAAAATAGGAGATTTGCATGTCCTCCCATAAAGTGCCTCAAAAGGGTCCATATCATTCGTAGTCCGATAGCTATTATTAACGCAAACTCAACTAAAGGTAAATGCTGCTCCCAATGTCCTTCAAAATCCAAAACATAAGTTCTCAACAAGTCTCCCAAAATTTTATTCACCCTCTCTGTTTGTCCATCGGTTTGCGGGTGATATGTCGTGCTAAGGTTCAAAGAAGTTCCCAAAGCCATCTGTAGGCTCCTCCAAAATTCGATAGTGACCAAGGGGTCTCTATCACTGACTATGCTTGCTGGAATTTCATGTAGATGAACTAACTCTATAATACATATCTGAGTAAGAGAGGCGCTAGTCCTATTTCTTCTAATTGGAAAAAAATGAGCACTCTTGGTGTGTCTATCAACAACAACCCAAATTGCCTCATTTCCCTTCTAACTTTTAGGCAATCCTTCCACAAAATCCATTGAAATACGCTCCCACTTCCAAGTCGGAATTTTTAAAGGCAATAACAATTTACTGGGCTTTCCTTGCTCAGCTTTTTGTCTTTTGACAGGCCAAACACTTAGCAACAAACTCAGTTACGCACCTCTCATTCCATTCTAAAAGAAAATTCTCTTTATGTCCTTGTACATCTAATCTCCTCTAGGATGAATGGTCATCCTTGAGTGGTGACACTCCATAAGAACATCTCTCATCAAGTCATCAATCATTGGGATGCAAAGACATCCATCTCTTCTTAAGTATCCATTCTCATCAATTGAATACCTCTTAGCATGGGGAAAATGCTTTCATTTCCTTAGTTTTTCCAAATCTCTACTAAATCTGTGTCTTTTACTTGCTCGTGCCCTATCCGATCCATCAAGGCTGGTCTAACTTCCATGACTGGTTGAAAATTTTGATTGGTTCTATTGATGGTTAAAGTTCGAGAGAAACTCCAACTGTCTCCATTCATATATAGTATCTAGGGTAGCATGTCTCTTACTAAGGGCATTGGAAACAACGTTCCCTTTTTCGGTGGTATATTGAATACCAAAGTCGAAGGATGTTATATCCTCCATCCATCTCTGCTGCCTAAGATTCGATTCTTTTTGGAAAAATAGGTATTTGAGTGATTTATGATCAGTGAATAGCTCAAACGTTTCCCCTAAGAGATAATGTCTTCACATATTCAAGGGAAAAACAATGGCTGCCAATTCTAAATCATGCACTGGATACCTCTTCTCATGATCTTTTAGCTATCTACTAGCATAGCAACTACCTTCCCTTCTTGCTTAAGAACTGCTCCTAATCTTATGCCACATGCATCTGTGAAAACCGTAAATGGCTTGGTTCCATCGGCAATAGTGAGCATGGGTGCACTAATCAATGACTCCTTAAGCTTTCAAATGCCTTGGTGCACTTATCATCCCAAACAAAGACTACATTATTCTTACTCAATCGAGTTAAAGGGGCTACTATTTATGCAAAGCTCCTGATGAACTTCTTATAGTAGCCTTCTAACCTTAGAAAGCTTCTAACCTCCGATGCGTTACTAGGAACCTTCCATCCTTGGACAGCTCCCACTTTATTGGGGTTCACCGCCAATCCTTTCTATGAAATAATATGCTTAATGAACCTAACTTCATTTTTCAAAATTGGCATTTAGAAAACTTGGCTTTGAGTTGGTTTCTTCTCAAGGTCTCTAATACCTCCCTAAGGTGGTCCTCGTGCTCCTCCTTGCCTTTGGAGAAAACCAAGATATCATCGTTAAACACCATGACAATTTTATTAAGTTTCCCTCTAAATATTCTATTCATCGAATCCATAAAGTATGATGGACAAATGTTAGTCCAAAAGGCTTTACTTCCCACTCATATAGTCTATCTGGCATACGGAATGAGGTCTTCGGCTTACTTTCCTCTATAATCCTTAACTGATGGAATCTTGTTGCTAAGTCTAATTGGAAAAAGACCTTAGCTCCTACAAGTTGGTCGAACTAGTCATCTATTCTAGGTAGAAGGTATGATTTTTCCTTATTAACTTGTTCAACTTCCTATAATCAAAGCAATGTCTTAAAGAACCGTCTGCCTTAGTAGCAAAAATGATACGGGCGCCCACTCAGAAGTACTCCTACGGATGAATCCTTTTCTAATAGCTTTGAGATTGGCCTGTCCAATTCCTTCTTTCTTTAGGGTCAATATGTCTCAAAGGCAAAGTTATGGGTCTTGCATCTTTCTTCAAATCGATTCGGAACTCAATCTCCCTAAGGGGTAGGAGACCAAGAACCTCCTCAAAGACATCAAAAAAATCACAAACTATGGGTACAGATAATGGTTCTCGATCAACAGATAGGCTTAGTGAGTATAAATGGCATAACTTAACTAAAGCTTTGGGTGTACAAAAAACTTCTAGGTCACAACCTCGACGACAACTTAATCATACTATCCTTTTGTCACAGTCAAGAATGGATCCATAATATGACAACTAATCCATACCCAAGATAAGTCCATACCCCTTGAAATTTAGAACGTACGCAGTACATATGAAATCAACGTCGCATATGTCTAACACTAAGTCTATGCAAATAAAAGAAAGATGGGTCGGACCCCCAATGGGATTGGAAACCTTTATTGGGCTGTTGAGCATCTCGATTTTAAGGTTTAAGGAATTTACTACATCCCAGCTATAAAGGAATGTGATGCCCCCAAATCAAATAGGGCATGAATAGTAATCTCGAAAATAAGAGTTATACCTTCTAGAGCTGCTCTTCTTTGTTCCCTTGGTGGATCACTGGCAATAGACATAGCTTCAATAGCATAGACATGTCTGATTGGTCCTTCCTTAGCCATCTTGGGACATTGGCTCTTGTGGTGCCCTTCCTTGTGGCAGTCAAAGCACTTTCCTTTAAAGGCTTCCTTCATCAGACTCATTAAAAAAAATCTTTGGCTTCGTTAGCCCTCCTTTGGCATCTCTTACACATCTTTACTTCCTTCTTAAGGTTCCCCTTTGACTTCTTATTGGCCTAAAAGCTCCCCTTCTTAGACCCTCATTGCTGTTGGGTCTTTGCAGACCTCTCTTTTTTGTCTTATCTTCTTTATTGGTCACATGCAGCATTGCTGTTCCAACCAACATCTCATACGTGGCCCCTATAGGTACTTGGGCCGACAACTCTTAGCGGTGAATTCAAACCCTTTACGGACTTCATGGCCTTCTTCATAGGTATTCCTATCAGGTTCACCCCGAATTTAGCCAATTCAGTAAACTTAGGTATGTACTCCATAAGGGTAGAATCTCCTTGTCTCAGCTAAATGAACTTTTCCAATTGCAAGCTAACCTCTTCTCTAAACATGAATCTCATTTCAAATCGGTCATTGAATTCATCCTAAGAGAATATCTTGCCTAGGTGCTCATCGGTCACAAAGTTCCACTAGTTTAAAGCTTCTTCCCTATGGTGCCAAGTTGACATTCTTCTTCTTAACTGATCATCCCAAACCAGTTCTCTAAATATCTTCTCACATTTACCAATCCATGCTATATCCTCTGAATATCCTACAATTCCAAAGTATGTCTACCCTTCGATATTGATAAAGTCCTTACATATCTTAGTAAAGTCAGAAGGGCATGGTGCTACATCAGCGGCTGGGGCATTGGGTGCTACCAGTGCAGCTAGAGGAATAGGAATCTACCCGACAGTCCTAAGATATTATTTAAACCATTCAGGTATTCCATGAATGGGTGGTCTTCCATGGATAGGGTTCCTTTATTTGGAAGAAGATTGATTATTAGCCTTATCAACTATTTATATGTTAAACCTTTTAGTGAAGATTTCCTAAGATAGTACTTACATGCTGAAAGAAAAGAAAAGTTTGCCTAGTGTATGTGCGTATGTTCAAGAAGAGGAGGTATAAGAGTGTGTGTCTACGTGTCTATATATAGTAAGAATTCTTTTGAAAACCTTCTTGAAAAACCTTCTTCGAAATAACAAGTATGCCACTCATACTTACAGTTTTACCCCGTTGATTGGGTAACCTAGAGCTCTGATACCAAATGTAACAACCTCCCTCCAAACAAAAACAAGCCTACCTTTCGAGCCATAAAAGCCCATCGAAACTTAGATCCATTCTAAGGTAAGCTATTGGTAGTAAAAAGAAATAATATTGCAAAGACATAACCAAACTTTTAGAACTCACAGTGGATAGAACAAAATATAATAGTATAGTGTACCCATTTATTTCAAAAACCATAAAATGTCATAACACAAAATCCCATAAAAACCGTAATACAATATCTGTTACAACAATTGTTTAAATCCATAGGTACACATAAAAGCAAATAATAATAAATACTGCCATTTACCAAGCTTCTTCATCTATAAGCGTCGTCACTGCCATCACTCCATCCTTAACCTATGATGTAATGAGGAGGGAGTCAGAACAACAAGTGTCTAGTGAATAAAAACCTTTATTCTTACCTTTTTAGTACTTGGGTAGTATATTTCATAATAAGAATATTTATATGAACATAAATTCTTTAAAATCATTACTACTTCTTTATAAGGAAAGAAGGCAGGTCCAACCACTTAATACCTTCCATTCTAGAATCATACGTCATAAATAGCTAATAATGTAAGAGATGATACCCAAGCCACTTAATGCTTTCCAGTGGAAATTAGAACCCTTATAATTTAAGGCCTAATTCTAAAGCATGCTCCTCAGTGGTACTTTCTAGCTGACATCATATGGAATCTCATAGGCCACTTAATACTTCCCAGTGGAAAATAGGCCGATCTTGTCATTTAAGGCCTAATTCCAAAAGTAGACCCTTATAGAGATACCACATAGTATAACCCCTTGGACATTTAATACTTCATTTGGGGAAAAAGGCGGGTCCAACTATATAATACCTTAAACCCCGAAGCAGGCCCTTCGTCTTATGGCCCATACCTATAATGACATCTCACATTAGTCCACTATTCGTAGGAACTGGTAGCCGGATTAGCTGGACAGATTTCACCCTACTGGATTTGGAACTAATCTCATGTCATTACAAATATTTATCATAAGGATGTCTCATATGAATAAAAGTAAACATAACTGCCAGTAGCCTTAAAGTGAAGGGCAGATTTATGTCATGCAACTTTATTGGCCTTGCATCCCTATGACTTTGCCATAAATTAATTACTCTACACACAAACACACACACACACATCTCATTGTTTCATAAATAAGGCCTTATAAGGAATCTTCCTTATTACGCCTTAAAATAGTAATTAGGCTATATAAGAGTTTCCTCTTATTTTCACCTCAAAATCACTTACCTTCCTAATAGGCCAAAATAGATATAAATAAATGTCTAATTAACTATGCCATATATGCAATAGTTATACGTTAATTACACAAATAGAAATAAATAAATATTCGCACTTAATAATTTCTAACCACGTGGATTTTTTGCCCTAAACTAGCGTTTAATGTCGGTTCCCTAACCAATTATTATTACAAGTCCTTTTCTTAAATTTCCCAAGATTTCATAGAATTCAAATGTCCAAAATAGGGTATAAACAGACTTGTAAATAAAATAGAAACTCAATTTATTACACAAATTAATTTGAGTATCTTAAAAAATAGAAATTGCAATCTAAATCCATATTCTATTCAAATCCTCTTTTTACAAAGAAATAGATATGAAAAAGTGGTGTAAACTAAGAATATTATTTGTAATCTAAACGCCTTATTTTATTGAAGAATTATAGTTTAACCCAAAGAAGAAGGAGAAGTGGAATAAACTATGGAATCATAAATTGCATAATCAAATTCCATCAAATTAATGTAATAATTGAGAATCTTAGCATACAATTGACATATCGAATTAAAAAGGAATTTTTGGGGATTTTATCTATCATATTTTCAAATTCCCATAATCCCTTAGGCATAATCAAATCCAAAAGAAACACACTAAATAATTGCTGAAAAGAAATGCTAAGGTTTTCACTCACAGATTAGACTTTGCTTTAGTCAAAAGGATTTGTAGCTTTTCGATCTCTTAGAATCTCAATATTTTGATACACACACACACAAAAGGGAAGGGGTATATATATTCAGTAGATTCAGAACAATTGGAGATGAATAGGATAAGAATAGATTGTAGGAAGAAATAAGTTAAATCCTTACCCAAATTTTCTATGGAGTTACTGAATCTTATTATAGGTAGCAATGGCAGAGTTTTGTCATATTTCCCAAAATATATTAATAATAGTGGAGTGGATAGGGTCCTATTTATAGGAGTTGAAACTTACCAGAACTGCAGGATAGAAGTAGGTAGGAAACGGGTAAATCTGGAGGGCACAACTGAATAGAACATAGCATAAAACCCTAGCTGCCACTGGCAGCTTTCGTTGTCAAGCATCGACCGCCCTTGGGCGATCGGTCGACCGGTTGACCTATTCAGGTCGACCACTATCTTATTTAGGGGCGTATATTTTACTTTCCATTGTCAAATTATTACATTCTCCAATTAATTTTTTAACATTAAATGTTAATAAAATGTTTACTTAGTCCCCAAGATAATTTTTGAAATTTAAATCCTAAATTTTATATCTTATTTAAATTTGAATTCAAACTAAATTGATTTATTTCTGAAAAACTTCAAACGCTCATAACTTCTTTGTTTGAGCTCCATTTTCAGCATATAATATATGGAAACAGATTAGAATTTCGCCATGAATGCAATGGAATAACTTCCGTGGTCAAATTCCAAATTTTATAAAATTCCCAAATCCAACTTTCATCATATTTAACTCAGTTTACTTTACTTATTTATGGTACATTTTGCGGGTGTTACACAAACCAATGTCATCGTCGTTATCTACCATGTTGTGATGTCCTCAACTTACGTGCACAACTTCAGTTCTCCGCTAACGCAGCACCGCTGCCATATGCTCCACCATTAATTTTCCTGCAACATTCACCATCCCAAATCCCAGCATCCACTCCATCACTAATTGCATGCCTCTGTTCCAACGAAGTTCACGCATGCCCATTTCCCATTATCAGCTTCATGCTCAAACAATGTTGGCCCTCCAAATCACCACCCGCCATCACCTAATCACGCACAGCGTGCATTTGATAATGTTAGGAGGAGGCGGGTCGTCGCCTATCCTCACCAACTTCACGCCTCTATGTCGTTCACCACTGCTAAGGCGGAGTGCCTCAGGCGCATTCCTATTTATCAATTCTTGGGCAAAATTTCTGGTTAAAAATTCTTGAGAGATTAGGGCACGGGTTCGGGTCCTTGATAAGTGAACTAAATGGGGTGTTTTGAAATGAAAGAGAGTTTAGTTTGTAAATAGGATTTGGGCTCTAATTCTTTGTTTCTTATGATTATAAATAAATTTCATTTTAATTAAAATTGATCTGCACTTTAATTATAAAGTATATTTCGATAACTACATAATTTCCTTCAATTCAATATTTGGTTTATTTCTATTTAATAATTCACTAAAACATTTTATTTGATTTCAATATATTATTCAAAAAGAATTTATTGATTTAATTCAATTGTTAAAACAAAAATCTTTGATTAATAATCTTCAATTAAAAAAAAAATTGCTTTCATAAATAATGCTATAAAATATTGAATTCGAACAATTTTATTTTATTTTACTTAATCTATTTTACGATGTAGAAATCAGGGTTGTTGCATTAAGCATTACCCAATTGTGACTATTATTTACACCATTTCACTTCATCAAATTTATATCACTTTGGATTTATGGATTTTGGTAATGATCAAAATTCCTATATAGTCCATATTCAACTTTATAGTCCAAACACAAAGCATTTGGTTCAATAATAATTATTATTAATAACTGAATTACTTGGGACATAAATTTTTACTTTGAGTTGATCATGATACTAATTCCATATAACTAAGGAAACAAATCCTCAATTGAATAGTGCTCACTTCTAATACTTCCGCTCGACCCAACTATAATCACTCGATGGACTTCGTGCCATAATTTGACTATAATCAAAGCGGAGCTTTCATATTATAGATCGACTGTATTCTCAAGTTGAGAGAACTAAATAAATCAGTCACATCGATATTTTTTGTTTGACCTTGGTTATATTAACCAACAAAAAACTATCGAGTGAGTCATTCCATGGTTATCCTATGACTATCAGCACGTAACCCATAGGTGCCACCAGCAGTCACGATTAGTATACTACCCAACATTTGGAAAGCGTTACACACTGTAGTATCAACGGATACATCGATATCTACTCCCAGTGCATCTTGACAAGTAACATTTAAAATGATGTGTTTTACAATATTGTGATACAATACTCATGATTACTACTACTTGTAATTACTATCATAAGCACACCACATAGGAATTTTTTGTTAAATATATTTAAATTAAGCATTTACTTATTTTTAAGGCATTATAACAAATATATAACAAAAATAAAAACAACTTTATTGTAAATGAGAATTGATTACAAAGTAAATTAATTTACACTAAATTATTGAATTGCCCATATGGCATACCAAGGAGCTCCATGAGATTCACATTCACTTGGTTCATATTATAATTTAGTATGAACGGTTCATACTAAGGAGTAAGATAACCAAGGATAAAATCTACTTGCAATTTATTGCTATTTTTATGTATAATCGTGAAAGCCTATAGATATAGCCTTTCCTTATTAGCAGGTGATCGTCCACTTTCTATCCCTTGGTCATTTTAGCATTGAATAGCTTCTTCGTAGGTTCATATCTTATGAAACGTGACTGTTCATCAAACAGGACCTTGAGACTATTAAATATATCATCGACAGACATATTTTCATGTTGCCTTTTCAATGGCTTGTCTAATGTAGACAGAATGAAAAGTTGAGCAATCTCTTAGTCTGACACCCATTTCGCATAGGCAAGTTGTAGTTCGAGGTCTGCATCATTAGTGGTTAGGTTCCCATGTAGTAGGAATCCAAAGGACTCGTAATTCAATGCTATTTTAACTGCTTTTAGCTAATTAGTATAGTTAGTTCCAGTAAGCTTATCTATTTCAGAAAACAATTCTGGAATTTCCATTTTTTGCATGTTTAAGTGCTAGATTATTAGGATAAATCATAGTATATGTTCTTCTAATAGTGGTAAGGTCAAGCTTTATTTTTCATTTTACTAATAATCTCCCACTAGTCTTTCATGTTTTGCAAAACCCTAAGTCGAAACACAGAGGTCTTTCAACTTTGCTAGCAGGTGTAGGAATCGTATGTCCTAGGATTCTGACCTTAAGGAAAGCTCAACAAATCATACTCCTACATACGATGGATAACTCCTTATCGGTTGTATCATATACAACTTCTAACCCATGGTATCTTTCCTAATCCTTCCTTTAACTTGAGGAAAGTTCAACAAATAAAGTAGGATTATTCACTTGGACCTACCATTTCACGATGGCCTACATATAATGCACATACCTTGAGAAAAGTTCAGCAAATATGTGTAGTTATCTTACGTCATATATTTAATATATTAATATAACATTTATATTTAATATTTATGATACACTATAACTGTGACGACCCACCCTTTCGACCCTCGAAAATCGACATAAATATGCCCATTGTATAACATATCGAACGACCGAGTGCTGGAAAAAGACAGATTGTTGAGGGAAAATAAAGTAGGTAGAACAAGAAGAAATCTGAAAAAAGAATCTCACAGCAGACAGAAGAATATATAATATCAATAGCTCTTTACACCAATCAAAATCTATGATGTACATATCTCACATCAGAGTACACAAATCAATAATTACCAGCCTGGACAGTTATAACAACTAGCACTCACAATTGCTGGTAATTTCAAATAGAACACTGCAGCGGAATAAGTACGAGTATACGTCCCGATCTCCAGCTTGTCTTTTGTTCCATAGCATCCTAACCTGAACCTGAAAATACTCGGTCTCACTCGAGCATTATAATAAATTAACACCCGAGTCCGTCTGAAAAACCAGCATGAGAATAACACACTCAATTTGGATTATTAAAGTTTTCAAAATTCTTTGAAAAATAAAGGTATCTCGTAAGACCACGTCACACATAAACATGACGGGTTTTTACCTTACGATAACCAAAACATTTTATATCAAAATCATCTGATATTATAATAGTGTTTAAGTACAAATAATTATTCAAATAGCTGAAATGCTTGCATCTCACGTTCCAGCATAGTTGGGAACAATCAAAACCATACGGCGCTTATTGGATAAAGGATTCCATCTGAATGACTAGGTATCTGGGTACCACCTATCATAGTATATGTCTAAAAACACTATACCTGAGGACCACGTCGGGATCCCCTTGTACACAAGACCGGACTATCCCTGACCTGGATGGACCGAATATGATATCACCCCAGGTGTTCCCACCCTTTATCGAGCTCCTTCCATAAAGCATAGTAATAATATCCGAGGGTATTTAGAAAGCTGATAAACATACCCTAATTGGGTGCTACCTACTTAGCCTTGTTGCATCCTCCCCGCTTTTCAGTCATTAACGGTTATGAGGCTAGAGGCTACAGTTACCTTTTCAAGGAAATTTTCACTTATAATGCTCATTGTCCTCCAATGACAATGTTCTGATAGCATTCATCCATACAAGTTCGTTTGCGGTCCGAACAGAACCGAGGGCACTATTCCTACTAATCCATTTTGGAATCACCCTCAGGATTAGTAGCGATTAGCCCTTACACTTCACTGCCCCATATTTGACTCCAAGATCTTGTCTTTATTACGAAAACATACTCGTTGGATCGAAGTGGTTTTCGAATAACAAATCTGATCCCGGTCTCTTTGAAACAACGTTCGCTATTTCTCGGTAAACTCAACCCCGGTTCTTTAGTAAATAAACAGACAAAAATAAGATTAGAGATCACCTCCTAACCGTTAGTGAATGGATTTCCTTACAACGTCCTAGAAGAACGAAACGAGTTTACAGCTACAGTATAGCTCCTCAAATGGTAACTGCACCATATAATTTTCGTACCTCTTCCAGATATTTCCAAAGTTGTATTTGGGTCTAGATTTTGATAGTCGGTTATTGAACTATCAAATAAACAATCAAGTTAACCAACACTTCATTTTCACTGAAAACACCAAGTCTCTTTTTAGTTTCATTTTTAATAAATAAATTTCTTTGTCCAAACTATACATACTTATCTTATCGAATTTAGTAAAATTTAAAAACTATCTTTCAAAATTATTTGAAAAACTTTTTTAAAAATAATGTGGAAAGTACCACTGCGGTATCAAATCATGGATCACAGCTCAACGATTACGTCTCTATCCCAGAGAAATCCAAAACTTAACTGTAGGCACTCATTGCCTCCGATTTATGCCACGCGAGTATACCATTACTTCCCAAAAACTTTATTTAAAAATTATCTCAAATAATGCTTGTAAACTCTAAATAAATTTCAAGTTTAGATCTAGTCAAATATTCTTAAATAAAAGTTACTATACAAAGCCATGTTAATATTTAATAATTATCTTTAAAAACAAAAATGCTGACCATTTCTTAAATAATAATGAATCTTTAAAAATCATTATAAAGTAACTAATTTATAATTTAAATATGCTTTAACAATTTAAAATAATTAAATAACTTGTTTTTGGAGTATTTTTAATACTTTTAAAATCACCCAGTTAATAATTGAAAATTTCCTTTCAAGAACAAACCCAAATCCCTCGATTTTTAATTCCACTTCGTAAATTTGGAAATCTCACTTGAACTCTAGTTTAACCAAGTTTATTCTTATTTCCCAAATTCACTTCTATCTTAAAAATATTTAAAATCTCAATTTTAAAACCTCCTTTTATTCTTAAACAAGTACCATTTAAGAATTTATTGTTTAAAATTCTTTTATAAATCTTATTCCAAAATCTCTTTCCACAGTAACCCGATTTAGTTAAGTACTAATTTCAAAACCATTTATTTTATTCAATTGATAACCCAAAATTCTTTATAAACATTTTGCTTCGAAACCCTTTTCAAAATTCTTCCAAATTCAAACCATATTCTTATTGGTATTTTAAAATACCAAAAATCAAGGCTAAACAACCATAGCATCCAATCATTATAAATCCCACAGTAATCTAGCACAGATTATTTCAACAAAACATATATCACTATATATGAAATTAAACACAGCATTTTTGAGGAATCCAGTTGGATCCCTCCAACCTGTTTCCCTGCATCCACAAATGTTAACACAATATAAAAATACCAATTCCACTTATTGGTGTAATAATAGGGTCATCCGCTATTATGCGGGGCGCATTGAGTCTCATCCGCTGTATAAATGTGGGAATGTCAATCACTCCAATATATAAATATATTACTATATACGATATCATAGCAAATTGATAAAATGCATCAATTTAACTAATCAATCATTTATTAATTTTTTTTAACTACTTACAATTAAAGCCAGCAGTTTAAAATTGAGTGAGGTTAACTCACCTTGAATTTTAAGTTGCTAAACTTTCCAATTTTAAATCAAATCGAACATATTCTATTTAACCTAAAATTTTCACTCGCCCCAAACGTCACCAAATCAGTATCAGTGCGTAGTATTCATCGCTGCAATTTGGATGTCGCTTGTTTCGTCCGATTATTTATACAAGGTCTAGAAATCGTGACAACAAGCTGGAATGGAAATGAATTCGCATGAATAGGCAAATGTGAGATCTTCTCACTCAAATTATAATAATTGAAGGTTTCAGTTATTGATTTATGGTTGAATGTGATAATTGTGGATTGTGTGCTTGGATGATTAATTTATTATCAGTTATATTAGTTTAGACCCAATGCGCAACATAATAGCGGATGATATTATATTAAACCCATATATCGCGATATTCCACCTCGAAGTGGAATGGGTATTTATTATTGTGCTAACGTCTGTGGATACAGGAAAACAGGTTGGAGGGATCCAACTGGATTCCTCAAATGATTGAATTTGTTTCAATAATTTGTGTGTCGATTTGTTTATAATCTGTGTATGAATATATTGTGATTGAAATTGTTGAAGGCAATAGTTTAGCCGAATTTATTTTTAGTATCGTAGGATACCGAAAATAAATAAAAATCGAATTTTTGAAATTCAAGTTGAAAAGTTATAGTAAAAAATTATTTTTGAAAATCGGATAGATTTAAAAGAAGGAATTTTAAAAGGAATAAATTTTTATTTTTTTGAATCCTATTGCATAAATTCCAAAATATGAGAAAAAGGCTTAATCAATGGATTTCGAGTAATATTGTTCAAAAGTTGAAGAAGTTATTTAAAATATGGATTTTAAATAGTTTGGTAAAGATAAAGGTAATAAATTTTAGAAATTAAATTTGGAATTCAATTTAGTGTTTGAAAAATTTTAGAAATCAATTTGAAAATTAATTTGGTATTTAAAAATAAACTTTTAAGAAATTGATATTAAAATTGATTTGTCGATTAAAATAAATTTAGAAACCAATTTGGAATTGGATTTGGTAATTGAAATAAATTTGAAAATCAATTTGAAAAATTGATTTGGTATTGAAAGTAAATGCTTGGGAATCGATTTGAAAATCATAAATTAGTGGATATTTGAATATTTTAAATCCACAATGGAAATTTTATAAAAGAAAGGGAAATTTGCTTTAAAAATAAATATTGTTTTATTTATAAAAGTGTAGAAAGGAATTTACGGATTTGGGACGTAAATTTAAAATAAATCCAGAAAGATTTATAAGTTGATTTGAATGAACCATTTTAGAATGGAATGTGTATTTTCCCTGAAGGTCGAGAATGTTTTCAATATAGTTTATAAAATATAAATTGAAGTTGTAAAGATGGTTTAAGGGAAAGAATGTTTGGAATAATTATTTACTTAGGTTATTTCGAAAATCTTTAAAGTAAAAATATATTTTTAACTATTATGGAAGTGATCATTTAAAATTTTAAATTGATATTTGTTTTAGAAATTGGATATTTAAATAGTTATATCCTATCTACTAATTTTATTTTAAAATTTGTTTTGGACTTGAATTTTTATATGCGATATTAGTATAATATTTTTTTCATAACTAATATTTAAGTAAGTATTTTAAAATAGTTTTATTTTAAATATTTCCGAGTATATTTTGGATAAATATTTTAAATTATTTTAAAGTATTTGAACTCGGTAGATTTTCAGTGGAAACGAATAAGTATTTAGAAATGTTTTCCGCCTAAGGAAAAAATGATTTGAAATTTGTTTTCAAGGTATTGAAATGTGGAAAAGTGATTTGAAATTTGTTTTCAAAGGATTGAAAGGTGAAAATTGATTTAAAATTGTTTTCAAATGGTTGGAGTGTTAAACATTTATCTTGCGAAGATATATTGAAAATAATAATAATTGAGGGAAAAATTATTTAAATCATGGCGATTGTTGTGAATGTTGATTGATAGCTAAATAACCGATTATCAATATTGGCCTTAAAATGGCATTTGAATTTCGATGCGACTGGAGGTCGGATTCCAAATGGATATTCGAAAACCACATCGAACTTTTGTTATTGTGATGGATCTTTTGTTTAAAAGATCAAAGTGGAAAGTATTGTGATTTGTTTGAAAACTGAATGAACACTTATTTTTAAAAATAAGCGCTCATTGTTCGGATTAGCCGGGAGAGGACCTTGTGTCATAAAACCCATTCTGAATAATGATACGACGAAATGAGATTGCATTTGAAGATGGTGTTGAAGACCGGGTATTTTCGAAAGTGGAAGGATTACTTGTCGAATGTCTCTGCACCGGTTTGCTCCGGTATAAAGATTTTATCACCCTTTGTGATGGGGATTCCGGACGTGATTAGTGAATATCCGGATCGGAAGGGCTTCTTTGGAAGTGCCTTCGGTTCCATTCGATCTCGGAACGGACTTGTATGGATGTGTGTCTAACGTTACACTTTGAGATGTAAAGCTGGTTTCTATCAAATACATTTCTGTTGGTGGTGGAGAATTTATTCTCTTAGCTTAACACCCTTCTCTGAGACGTACGATCTTAGAGGTTATGTAGTTGATGGTTACTAGTGATATATTCCCAATTTGGTAATGTGGCATACGAAGTGCTGCTGATCATTTGTTGATCGAAGCATGACTTTTGTGAAAAGCGTAGCTTTGTGTATGAGACTTCGTCGAGCCTCACAATTCGGAATGGTCGAAACAGGAAAGATGCAGCAAGCTTATTTAGGGGTAGTGCCCCCTGAGGGTATGTCATTTCCTTTTGGAAAAGGGTAGTATCATGGTATGGAGCCCAGATATTTTATCTATGTTAATGCTGCAAGTTTGTTATACTGTGGTTGTTGCTTTGTGGTTGAGGATCTGTAACGACCCTGGATTTTGGCTCTGTTTATTTTAATTAATATTTAATCTAATTAAATAAAAAGTTAACTGATCATTTTAAAATGAATATGATTTTGGGAAATATTGTCGTTTATTTGTATGGATTTGTATTTTTGAAAAGGGAATTTGATTCTGGAAAGGGGTTTTTAGGCTCAAGGAAAAAGTTAGAGAAAAATTTAGTCTCAAGGACAAGAAGTTTTTTTTTTAGGCTGAAGGACACTTTTTAATGTAAATCACAGAATGATAGTTGTGACTATCATTTTCAATTTACACTAAAAAGTGTCCTTCAGACTAAAAAACAAACTTTTCGTCCCTGAGACTAATTTTTTTTGCAACTTCTTCCTTGTGCCTATTTACCTGTTCTGGAAATTTAAAATAAAATATCTCAATAATATTTATAATAAAATTTACCTTATATAATTAAATTAAAATACTTTACCTT
The DNA here is from genome assembly GCA_030765085.1 of Allium cepa. NCBI lineage: Eukaryota > Viridiplantae > Streptophyta > Magnoliopsida > Asparagales > Amaryllidaceae > Allium > Allium cepa. Next base: position 494,665,823 of record CM060944.1, on the reverse strand, counting down.
GTTTACATTTGGTAAATAAATATATATATGAATGATAATGTTCAAAATAAAATACAAATAGAAATAAATATAAGTATAAAATGTAAGTAAACCATATTGAATATAATAATTTAAATATTGATAGTCAAAATATAAAATATAAATATTGAGTAAACCATATGAATGTAATTTAAATATTGATACCTAAAATATAAAATACAAAATAGAAATAAAAATAAAAGCCAAATGAATAAGTTTGTAAACAAAGAATAAAACAAGAACAAAATATAAAAATAAAATAAAAATAAATGAAAACAAGAATTAGGTGAAATACAAGTATAAAATAAAGTAAGACAAATGTGTATATAATTATTTAAGCTAGAAATAATGAAACAAATTAACTTCATATACTCACAAGACTAAAAAATCTACCTGCAATCAGTCAAAGTATAAAGTATAAACCTAACAAATATATGTATGTAAACTATTCAAATTAGAAGTTAATAAAAACAAAGTATAACATAAAGACCAAACATCTTTACTCAACAAATCTTCATATGCAAGCCATATGTTTACCTGCCATAAGTACATGTTTGCATACAAATATCTATATGCACAGAAAATATAATTATAATAGTGTAAACATATATGGAAACAAGACATTAATTGCTATCATCTCAAGCCCAATATTTTGTCTATTCAAAATAATTAGCAAATCCTTTCATTTGCAGCAAATAAAAATCTGCCCATATCAAAACAAAAAAATAAGAAAAACAACTTTACCAGTTAAAGCCTCCCGTAAGCATCCTGATTTTTCTTATATATATGAATACATCTGGATACTCCAAGTTCGTTCAGTAAACCTTAGAAAACTTGAGAAAAATAAAAAGAAGAAAAAGTAGCAAGAAAACTCAATTTTATGTAAACTAAGAACAGATTCAAATTAGCAGTTTCAAAACTTCAGGCTCAAAGGCGGTGAATGTTCTTCGTTCAGAAATTATGCAGGTGAGTAAACATGATTTTTAAAAGCTTTAAGTTTATTTAAATAGTTCAAGATTCATTGATAATTTGGGTTATATGTGCTTCAGTTTGAACATATGTTTGTGATGCTCTGTACTCCTCTGATGATTTATACATGATGTATAGCTTCTTCCAAATTCAATATATTCTCATCAAATCATTATTAAGCTCAAAGTTTTCAACTGAAACAAGATGATAAACCAAATAAAGATTTTTAGAAGATGTTTAAACCACCTTTGAAAAGAATAACAACTGTAATACTGTTTTACAGGAAATCAAACAATAAATTGATAAATTCAATTATTTTAAAAATCTAATTCAAGTTTATAACTTGAATCCTTAGTGAAATTTATGATTTTTAAAATGAAAATGAAGATTTTTAGATTGGTATTTCATGAGTAGTTCGAATTTGAAATAAAACTGCATTTCCACCAATTCCAGGAAATTGAATCAATGTAAAAGGTTGAAATTTGAACTGAAGCAACTTTAAGTACCCGTGATTTCGTAAAAATTATCAGAAGAATTTTCTTTTGAGTGAATGTTTGAAATGAGATCGATTTAGGGATTTGTTCAATGTTTTTGGTCATGTCTGTAACTAAACACATAGGGCCTCTATAGGTGATCGAGTGTCATGAGATTTTTGGTAGTGGAAGAGGAGCGTGATGTCGTCATGTGGGCGAAGTTTCGGCGACTTCGGTGGCGTGAGTGACGGTGGAGAGGTGGAAGTTAGAATGTGGTAAGCATCAAGTTTCGAGCAGAATATCTTAATTCCGATTCGAAATTCTGTGAGGCGATTCGAGTTTGATTTTCGTGTTATCGCGTGATTTGGGATTTGCATGAATAGTTGGTGTTTGCCGAAGTCAAGTCGTGCGGCCGTGCACGTGTACGGCGGTGGGATTTCGTGTCAGCGTCGTGGTGACATCTGTCTCGAGTCGTTACTCGAGAATCCGAGTTGATGCTTCAGGTTGTATTCGAGTTACAGTGAGTAGCCTGATGTGTGAGTTTATAGCTTGGTTAAAACAAAACTTTAAAAAAAAAAAATAAGGTTGCGTGGGAATGAGGTATGTGTCTCGGGGAAACTGTGGTGCGACTCGAAGTGTAACTCGAGTTTTATTAAGGGAAGTTTCGGGTTTATCCCAACTGCGGTATTACATTATAAGGTGAAGTTATGTAACTTGTTTTTGTACAAGTATTAAGCTCTGTAACTTAATAAAGGGGTTTAACTGTTTAAGTCAAGAGTTTAAACCAAGTCCTCATTATTTGTTATAATACTTTAACAATGTTTTAAACACTTCGTTATTATTTTAATTAAGCAATTAATTTAAGTATAAAGTTAATTAACAATTAAGTTTTATAGTAATAATGAATTGATTTTCAAAATTTAAAAGAAGACCTTTAAAATGTTAATTAAGTTGAATAATTATTATTAGTTAATTATTTTTAGAAAGCAATTAAGAATAATTAAATTTATAATTGTAATTAGAGATTACTTAATGATTAAGTGATAAATAAATTGTAGTTAACTACTTAAGTTAATTAATGAATGATTAATAGTTAAATAATTAAGTAATTTAATTATGAATTAATAGTTAATTAATTAAGTAATTTCATTAAGAATTAAGGATTTATAATTGATTATGTGATATCCCGGAATTTTTGGCAATATCAAGTTAATAATCTGTGTTAAAATTAAATTGATTTGATAATATTTGTTAATAATATTTAAATTGATTTAATAATATTCTTTGAAAATAAATATTTAACTGATGATTTATCTTTAAAAAGCTAGTAAATTGTTTTCTAATAATAAATATATATAAATATAAATATATATATATATATATTTGTGTATAATCTAAAAATCAGTTTTAAAATTTAATAAATAAGAATTTGTTTTCAAATTTTAATGTTTTGTAATTTGCAATTTGATTTAAAATATAGCTATTAAATAAATAATAATTTGGTTTTAAGTATACTATAGATAAAGTTAAAAGTTGATGATTTTGACTTAAATCTAAATTTAACAAAGGTTGTTTTGTTTTTGTTTAATATGGTTGATAGAATAAGTTATTTATTTATGTAGTGATTTCATTTATGAATTATTTTAAATTAGTAATGAGTTATTTTTAAACAATAACAATAATGAAATATTTTTACAATAGATTTTAAATAAATAGGAATTGTTATTTTAAACTTATGTTTATATATATACACGTATTTTGGAAAGCTATGATTTAAAATAAAATCTTTCAACAATGTTTAAAAATAAAACAAACTTTATAAATATGAAACATAAGTGTAAACCAAGTATAGGGTTATAAAATAAGTCTGAATACATAAACTTAAGAAATTGTGATATTAACATAAGGATAAGAAACAATAAGTAAATAAAGTAATAAACTAAACAAATGACTAAAACAATTTTTATAATATGTATGTAAAATACAAAGGCAAGTAATCATGTCTATAAAATAGATATGCATGTAATCAAAGTAAAGTGTTTCAGGCTGGTAGAATATGTTTGTAGCTGTAAGCAACTATGCAGGCAAGTAGTAAAGAAAATGCAAAGTTAAGAAATAAAGTAAAGTACAAAACATATGCAGGCATAAGAAAGTGTAGTCAACCTGTAAGAAAATGCAAAACAAAAATATCTGAACATAAAATTAGCTTAGTAGGGAACACAAAGTACATTAGCATTAAAATGCTTTCATCTCAGCATAAACTTAAGTCATTTCGAATTGTATAAAAATCATTTCAGCCTCCTAATGCAAAGATATGTCCTGATAAAACAAAACATAATCTCTGAAAAATATAATAATATTTTTACCTGCAAACTTGCTAACCCAGTTATTACCTACCTGTAAACTCCTTTATATACATGTCTTTCTTATTTAGTTCGTTCAAGTCATAGTAAACCTAAAATATACAGGTAACAAACATTTATTTTTTTACAACTAAAGCATCAACAACAAAAGGCAAAATGAATCAAAGGAAAATCAAGCAAATCATTCCCAATTTTTAAAGTTCAAACTGTTTCATACAAAAAGGTGCTCTGTTTATTTTTAAAACTATGGTGAGTAACTTCACTTTGAAAAACTTAAGTAGTAATCTGGTTGCATAGAATTTCTGGAAATTTTATGTTTGAGTGCAAGTATATATTGGTGCTTTTCTCTGTATTTATATAGGAATGTATGATATGAAAGTTCTTTTTTAAATCTAGGTACTCTCTGCTCATATTTCCAAGTTCTCGTTTGATTTAAATTCGATATCTCTTGATGTAGTCCCTATTTAAACTTAAGTTTCAAGTAAAACTTGTGTATTTCATCACCAGTTTTAGTTTTAAAAATTTTATTTTAGTTAAAGAAATATGATTTGTCTCTGAAAATCAAAATAACAGACCAAACTGTAAATAAGTGAAAATCCCAACATCATGATTCAATGATTCAGGCATGCAATCTGAAACTCCATCCAAACTTATGATTTTTATAACTAAAACTATAAATTTTAGTTAAGCATTGAAGATGTAGTTTGGGTTTGAACGAAAGTGGGTTATTGTCGATTTTTGGGTGATCAAGTGGACCGGAATGCTCGGGGTTCCCTGAGGTGATGGAGGAGTGATCGGAGGGTCAAGGAAAAATGGAGGAAGGTGGTGCAGTTAGGCGTGGTGGCGACGTCGACGAAATTCTTTTTGTAAACCTAGTTTTGCTATGGTTCAGTTTTGGGTCTCGTTCGCCTTTAATTAGTGATCGAGCTCGACGCGCTTATGGGGATTTAAAGAGGGGATAAAGACGAGGTTGTAGCCGAAGACGTTGGCATTCCGATGATCGGCATTGGGAGGATGGAGCATTGACACGTTCGAGGTGATGTTGCTCGAGTTGTTTCCAGATTTGGAAATTTAACTCGATTTCGATTCGAGATGCCGTGACGATTTTGAGTGGTCGTGATCGTGACTGGCGGTAGTCGGCGACATGTTGAAGTCCGTGTGGGTGGCCGGAGGTGGCTGGGGCCATGGTGCACGTGCACCGTGCCATTGAAGTGCTGGGGTGTTTTTTTCTGTGTGTAGAGTTTTTGTCTGGGGGAATACTCGAGTCACTCGAGTACGTGACTCGAAGTAGGGAAGGAAAAGTCTCGATGCAGTTTTGGTTCGAGTCGAGTAGTGTTTGTGTCAGGCTTTGTAAAACCTGGAAGCAGAATGTGTTTTTAAACAAATTCAAGTGAAATCTAAAATAAATAATAGATTTAAAACAAGCTTGAATCTAGTTTGAAGTTTCAATTCAAGTTTATTTTTGAATTCATTTGAAATGAAATCAAAGTTTAGATGTTTAAGGGTGGGTTTTCAGGTTTAAAGACCTGACGGATTTTTAGATTTTAAATTAATTTAAAGTTTGAAAACAGAATTTAAACTGCGATTTAAATTCAAAAGATTTAAAGTATAGTTTCAAATGAACATTTGAATCTTAAGGTTTTAAATTAGATTTGGATTTGAAAATCAAGTTTTTAATTGAAGTTGTTAAAAGGAAGTTTAAATCAAAGTTTTAAATCAAAGATAAATTGATGGATTCAAGTTTACTTCAAATTCAAATCTGTAAGTTTAAATCAGTATTTAAATATGAATGTCTTTTGGAAGTTTAAATTTAAACAAAGACTTAAGTGGTTGAATTTAAAGGCTTTTATCATATAAGTTCATATGTAAATAATAAATGTTATTTTCATTTATTTAAAAGATTTTAAATTGAATTTAAATTTGGTTAATGTTAAATAAATAATCATTTTGAATCTTAAATACAAAATGGAATTTGAATTTAAATTTAAAATGTAATGTTCTAATACACTTTAGTGTTAATGAAGTCATTAATAAAGAGATAAATTATCTTAGGAATAATTAAGATATTTAAATGATTAAATGAATAAGTTAATTAAGGAATGACATGTGTACTTAATTTATAAATTAATAATTTAGATTATTTTATAATTGGAGATTAATTAAATAGTGAATTAAGTAATGTTATTAATTACTGAAGTTTGTTAACTAAGGGTTATTAATTAATTAATATATGTGATTAATTTTGATAATTAATCAGATTAATTAGATAATCTATTGTAAATTGTTAAATGAAATTACTTGATAAAAGTGATTAAGAGATTAATTACTTATTGTAATTAATTCTGATAAAATGATTAATTTAAAGTTAATTAATTTAGTTTAATTAATTTAAGAGAATCATTTGATGGATTGATAAGTGTAATTACTTAGTGTATTTAATGGAGCATAATTACTTGGGAAAGTAATTAATGTTAATTACTGAATGTAATTAGTGAAAGATGATGTGTTAATGGAGTAATTTGGACAATTACTTTTGTAATTAATCAAAGGATTAATTAATGGAGATAATTATTTATGGGATAATTAATGTATTAATATAAGTAACTAATGATAGTTAATTACTGGAGTGTTATTAATCAAAGGTGAATAATAATTGTGTTTAATTAAAGATTAATCATTTAATGTAATTTAAATAAGGAAATTTAATTTAAATCTAAATTAGAGATCATTAATTAATATAATTAATGATGTAATTTATAATGGATTAATTAAGGAATAATTAATAATGTGGTGATTAATTTATGTAATTAATTAAGGATAAATGTAATTAATTATATTAAATTAATAAATGAAGAAATTAAATGTTAGTTACTGTAATTGATTTAGGAAAATTAATTTGTGAAATTAATTGAAGACTAATTACTTACTGTAATTAGAGAGTGATTAATCAAAGGTGTTTAATCAAGATGAATATCGAGAGAATAATTAATTTATTTATTTATAATTAATTAATGGTTGTATAAGCAGGATTTATAGATGAAGTAATTAATTTAATTTACTTTAAATTAATTAGAGATAGAAGTAGTTAATTTAATTCATTTTAAATTAATTATATATTTTGATTTATAAATCATTGCTTATGGATGAATGTTATTGATATTTTATTTAATGATTGAGAATTCAAATATGAGTAATATCTATGTGATATGGATGCTTGGTTTAAGTACGATAATATTTAATTATCTGTTTGGATGATGATACAGACTATCTGCTTATGATGATGATGTGATTATCTATTGTGATATTATGAATTATCTATCTGTGTGTATATTGATAATATTGAATTAAACTGCTAAGACTAAATAGACAACTTGGCCTTAAAAGACACGTTTTGGATTTCGATGAGACCGGGATCGGGTTTCCTTATTTGGAACATCCGAAAACCACATCGATCCAAATTAATGATAGGTCGTGAATCTGAAGTGAAGATGAAAATTCAGAGTGCAAGGGTTATTGTCGTTAATTCTGAGGGTGATTCCAAAATGAGTGTAACGAGATAATGTCTTCGGTTTCGTTCGAACCCGTAACGAACTTGTATGGACTGAATGCTTTCAGAACATCGTCAGGTGGGTGATGAGCATTTTAAGAAATGTATTCTCTAAAGGTAATCGCAGCCTCAAGCCTCATCAACCGGGAATGGCTAAAACAGGAAAGATGCAGCAAGGTTAGGTGGGTCATGCCCAAGCAGGACAAGATCTTCCCCTGTCTAGATGTCCCCTTTTATTCGGCTGTGTGGGCAGTTGGTTGCAAACAACTGCGGGGTTGTCTTGTTCGGGACTATTCAGTAAGGAATGGTTACGGCCTTGTGTTGCAGGGGGTCGTGCGTGATCCTCGGTACGTTGATCTAGGCCACGTACTGTGACGGGCGGTACCTCAGTAGCCCTGCCATTGTATGGAATCCAAAATCCAATAAGTGCCAACGGTTTTGATTGTATTACCCACTTTTGTGGCTAGTAGATGGAATTTAATAGATGTAACAATTTCGGCTATTTTCTATTTACTTGAAAACCCTAGACCTATTATAATATCACTGAATTTCCTATCAAATGTTTTGGTTAGCGTAAGGTGAAAACTTACCCATGTTTATGTTTGGGGAGTCTTACATGATACTTTTTGTTTCAAAGGTTTTCAAAATTAAGCAACTTTAACCTGTTACTCACACCAGACCCTTGTCTGACCCGGAGTTTATTTCAGTTTTTCCTAAACTCGCGGGTACTCAATTTTTTACGAGTAGCCAAGGGATTCAGGTTAGTTTGACGAATTCTAGAGAAGCAATGGAGCAGGAGGCTTCAGCGTTGTAGATATACATATAGTTCTGTTGTGTTGGTATCTCTATATTGTTTGAGTTGTATCGAGTTGTATTAGCTAGACAGGTGTCTATAACTGTCTAGTATGTGATGTATTATCTGGATAACTCTGATTGATGTTGTAAGATATGTAAATACTTATGTGATTATTATAATTTATTCGTTCCGCTGTGAGATTTTGATGTTGTTGTTCTTTCTTCTCTATCTTTTCTATTTTCTCACCCCTTTCTTTCTTCAAGACGAAACGGTTTTTGTAACAACCCTAGTTCAGTTGTTATTTTATTTAATTTATTTAATTTGTTTTTATTTTTAAATAATATATTTTATAAATTGGGTTTAACAATATAGTTAAATATTTAAATTTGAGATATATTTTGAAAATTTTTATATGACAATAAAATTTAATAATAACTGTAAAATTTTAAGCTAGGATTGAACCGTTAAATTTCGAGTTTGAAAGACGCGTGATTTATCGGGTTAAAGTGACGTTATAAAACGTGTGTTTTCAAAATGTTATTTTTGTGAAAATTTTTGATATTTTAGACTGCGTCTGTTTAACGTAGTGTAAAAATAATATTTTCAAATTTTTTGAAGAAAATTTTTGGTCAGTAGTTTTAAGACGGACGTTGGTTCGTTTTAAAGGACCGTTGTTTTATATATTTTTGCATACGTTCTACTTTATCTGACTACATAAAAACGTTAACACTTGCATTTAAAAATATCAATCTAAATCAGAGGAAGATTTAACCAAAATAATCACAACATTTATATATTTAAAACGTTCAAACCAAAGCCATTGTGTTCACATTCTCTCGGTCGTTCTTTTGCACTTGTACATTCCTCATTTTCAAAATTGAAGCATGCACATCCATCCATCTCTATCTCATTCATGACCAAGCTAACATCATGCAAATCACCAATAAATCAGTAACCACTGATTATGTTCGAAATTTAATATGCTCTGGAAATATAAAACTGAAAAACATATCGATTCCTTTGCTTCAACATTCAATATCAGAGCATATACCACGCAAGTTTTATTTTATTAGTAACATGTGTATTTAAATTTGTTTCATCTCTGCATCATCAATAATTAAAACTTAGATCACGCATGCAAGAATTCATCTGGTCTTATTATCAAGCCTTGTTTAAAATCATGCTTCATCAGTTATCAAAAAAAAAATCACGCAAGTTTAGTTTTTGTGATCAGTTTCATATATCAAGCAACCATTTATTGCTTTCAAATTTAGCATTCATTAACCTTCCAGACCTGAAACTGCTCGGCCTTAAATCAAGCTGTTTGTATAAAAGCTCTGCATTTACATATATCTACATCACACCATCAATGGCTATGATCACGCATCAGGCTTTTATTTGAAACTGAAAGCTTGATTTGCTCGAAAATTTCCAGAGTCATTACATAAGAAACTGCCTTGATTTCCTCTAGAAATTTTAAGTCTCGGCCTATTTAGTCTACATCTTTCTCTACTTTTTCCTCTGCAAATTCCAGTCCAATTCTTTTGCTCAAAGTCCAGGTAATTGTCTTCCTTCTTTTCTTATCCTATGTATCTTTATCTCTGACTTGCTCGGCCATGCCCAAAATTTTGGTATGAGATCCATGTTTGTGCTGTCTACATGTTTTACAGAGTGACATATAGGATGTTGTGAAACCTAGGCAAATCTATAGTTGATAGCTAATTTGGTGAAAACATGATAGCAGTTGTAGATCTGGGGTGTGTGTGTTTTTGATGAAGCCTGCAGTGGAGGAAGTAGGCTATGGATTGGTTATAGGAGCTGTCTGCATTCATACTAATGGAATCTGGATAGGATGATTTTTGTTTGCATCAGGTAAGCATGTTATAAGTAGCATAGGGACATGGTTTCAGTATGCATATGGATAGGGTACAGATCTGAATATTTTCAGTCTGCACTTGCACTAGATGTAGCAGTGTAAATGGCATGAGAAGGTAGCATGTATGTCTGAAGCTTAGTTGCATGTAGTCAGATGGTAGAGCAGCTTGCCAGGTCATAAGGCAATGATCTGGAAGTGAGACAGTCTTGGTGTAGAGCCTGGCAAAATCTGGAATGAAGAGAAAAATCTGGAATGAAGAGACATGACATGTCTGGTGAAGAGGCAGGCAAAGCTGAAAATACTTAAGTGAATTGATGTTAGGTTGAAGATCTTTGGTTGCTTGGCAGTTGAGATAAGATGGCAGTAAAGTTTGGAGGGGGAGAAATGTGAAACTGCAGTGCATGTCTGAAGTGTGCACGTGCACAAAGCATGCACACAGGGGTTGATGGGTCTGACAGGTAGGCATGGTGTATAGGAGGTGGATGGACTGGAGAAGGCAGTGGTAAGAGGAAGGAATGGCAGTGAAGGCCAGAGAAAGGATTTGAGTTCTGGAATTTAAGTGTTTCAACACTTCCAGATTTTTGACTCGAAGCAAGGCTAAGTTTACCCGAAGTAAAACTAGTTGGGACTCGAAGCAAAACCTGTTGTGACTCGAAGCAAATGAATGAAAACTCGGGTTAATGCAAAATTTTGAGGCTGTGTAAAGTATGATCTGAAATGATTTTTGGAGAAATGGTGGAAACCATGGTGGAAAAAAAAAAAGAAAAAAAAAATGAAATTGATGAATGAAGAAAGGGGTAGGCAGTGCATATGTATAGGGTAGGCATGAACAAGTTAGGGGTGCACTCGTATCCATTTTGCAATCGGGTTTTTAGGAAATTTGGTCGAGCAAGTCGAATTTCTTTTCCTATCTTTAATTTTTCGGTGACCATAAAATCTAAGTCGCGTTCCTATATTTTGAAATTTGTTCTAGATCTAAATCTAGGCGACGCCCGGAAAATTTGACTGTTATTCTCTGTCAGTCTATACCAGTGAATTTTCAATTTTTGAATTCAAATTTGCTGCAACACCCAGGTGAGTATTTCTCACCAGACATACGTATTTATATTTCGTAAATTATTACAAGTGTATGTGTAAATTTGTATTTCACTATTATCTGTCTGTAGTGTTATATAGAATGATAAACCCCATTTAATTGACACCCCATCAGTTATTCATATGTTATATGATATCTGCAGTTATATTATGTTATTATTTACTGCTTAAATCACACTGCAAGTTCCCTGTTATATATATAATGTTATGGCTGAAATGATAGGCCAAATTGATTATTATTGTTCACCTATTCTGTAACTGCTGTAAATTATCTTGGGATTGCGGGTTCGAAATGATAGAACCCGGAGTTGTGTAAATATCGGATTGAAATGATATAGATCCGTTTCACTTGACCTAGGCTAGAAAATCTTATACAGGCCCGTGGTTTATATATATTATTTTCTGAAAATATTTTAAATTATTTTTAAGAAATTGAGGATATTCTAGTAAAATTTTTATAATGTTTTAAATGTTAAAAATAAATAAATATAGAATAAAATTTTAGTATAACTTGTTCCAAAAATTCTGGAGTTTTGAAAGAATAAGATTTAAATTTAGAAAATTATATATATATAACAAGTTATATTTAGAAATAGATTTTAAATCTAAAAATCTACAACAGCATTTAAATGCTATCTTTTGAAATTTGACTAGGTTAAACTCATAACTTTAGACAGCATTTCCTGAATGCGGTAGAAATTAAGGTGGATTTATTTGAAATTCTATAGAAATTTTGAGAATAAGTTAAACTTTGGAATTTAAATATGTAATAAATAAAAGAATCTAGAATTTAGCTTGGATAGATTTAAAAGAAAAATATGATTTCTATTATAAAAGAAATAAATTCCAAATTTGATTGAATAAATTGAAATGGTATATTTTTAAAGAAAATGTTTAAATCAAGGATTTGAAAAATTTAAGGTATTTGAAATATATATTGATTTGGAAAAATAAATACCATTTTTCAAACTATAACCACGGGTTATAATAACGTTTGGTTGGCAAAGAGACCGGGATCGGATATGGACATACTCTCTGTCGATACCGAAAACCACTTTGACAACCGTGTACGCGGTGGAGATTCCAGAATGAAGTAGGTTGGTGGTGACGGTTTCTTAAAGGTATATACGTGGACCCGACTCCCGTGAGTTGGCTTAAGGTGGCTAAAACAGGAGCGATTCTCGGATTAATGAGGTAGCTCCTCTGATCGAACGCACTTCTTCGTATGCCATTCTATTACTCTTGTGATTGTTTTGGTGCGCACCTTTGATTTGGGAGTGTTGTTCGAGGTGGGCGGTTGCTGCGGCTTCGCGTTACCACCGGTCCGGATAGCAATTGGTATATCTACCCTGGCATTGCCTAGTTGTGCCGTGTCACCTACCATATCGAGCCTTGTACGAGTTTGGTTTTCTCCCGTAGCCCGTGTGGTATCCTCTAGTTGCTTCCCGATCAGGAGGAGCTATGATATTGGATGGACTACTGGGACTATTACGTGTTAAGGGCTATATGGGTAACCCCTTAACGCTATTAAAAAGTAAGTTTATTTTAATATAGACACTATTATAATAGCGCAATATACTATATAGTAAATAGTTTAACGGATCCTTAGAGGATGGGCGATCCCAAGCATCCTTTAAGTTACTTGCTCTTTACATTACAGTACACTTGATTTAGCTTACATTATATAAGTATGTATGTCCTGACTCGAGTGTTTTGTTTTATGGTATGCTCGGGTCAGCCTGAGTTGCAGATTCAGCTTTTCTTTCTGGAGCTAGGACTAGATCACTCTTGCTAGTTGGAAGCTTCTTCGTCTTTATCTATTTTGTAATTCAAGACATTTTGGAAGATTATGTTTTATTATGGCTTAAAAATTTGTATTAAAGTTTTGAACAATGTATTTCTGTTTGTAAAAGTTTCCAGTAGCTTCATGAACCACTGTTTTTTTTATATTCCGCTGTGAGATTCTGATATCTGTGTCTGTGATTCTGTGTATTTGGTTTCATTTGTTCCTTAGCTATAAATTACAATCTATTATTTTGAACTATTCCAGCTCGACATGTTCTATTATTGTCGAATTCGAATGGTACAAAATAGTGGGTCGTTACAGTTTTCTAGGCGTAGAAAGCCGGGTCGTCACAGTTGGTATCAGAGCGCTAGGTTGAGTGAATACCTAGGCTCTTGAGTGATTTCTTTCCTGAGAGAGCGTATTTGTAATTTTGATATATATATATATATATATATATATATATATATATATTTCTACCTATTGTTGGGTTACCTGTTCAGGTTTCCCAATGAGCTATAAAGGTAGATAGGGTAGTGGTGTGTGTAACACGACTACCAATGGTTAGAGTTTGAATGATTGAGGTTGGAAGTGTAATTGTCGAGACTGTAGACCTATTACCGTCTCGAGTGAGCTTTGGGTGGTGTAAGGATTTCATTAATCTCTAAAGGAAATCTGTTAATGTTCGGAGTTCATCTTTGAGGTGTAGTTTGGGTGAGCTGGAGTTTTGATCTGTCGGGTGGACAGAAGCAAGTCATGATATCTTGATACATCAAGGTGTAGTAGCTATGTGATGAGACACAGTGACCATGGATGTCTCCGAAGATGTTTCTTTGGAACAAGTTAAGAAAGTGTATCTGTTCGGTGTTGTCGCTGTGTTCAGCTGGGAGTTTCTGTTTGATTCGAGGTCCGAGTTTCTCGAAGAGCTTGGGATTTGGAAGTCTTCTGGCTTAGCAGTTTTTCTTGGGGTAACTTCAGAAATAGCAGAGTAGTTCCATTTCTTCGATGGATTGGCCACATAAGCGTAAACTGTTCTGTTTTGTAAAGAGAGGGCAGTATCTTTAGAATTAGGCTGGATTGATTGCAAAAGTGACTTGCGATAATTTGAGTGTTCTCTTGTGTTTCAGAAATTTTTCTGGATGTCTTCAAGAAGTCATAGATTTGCTAACTGAGTTTGGTATCGACTGGATTCCAGAAGTGGTACCGATGGTTCAGCTTAGTAATAGGATGTTTTTTCTGAGTTTGGTGAAGTAGCTCAGGTTTTGGAGGAACTTCTGAGTTTTATTTTTGGATATGTGAACTTTATTGTTGGAATGTGTTGTCCGGTCTGTGTTCGACTTCAGCATTTTCATCTGTTCAATCAGAGTTGCGCAGTGGAAGCATGGTGGCAGCTGTTTTAGTTTGGAAGCAATTGGATGTTTCAATGTTTGGATTGGAGAATAGGAAATTTTTCAGGATCTTAAGGCCAGTTTGGCGGGTGCTCCTGTTTATCTCTTTTGGATAAGAGAAGTGAGATCAGTTTTCTGATTTGGAATAGAGTTGTATTCTGAGTTTGTTTGATATTGAAAGATCATTTTGTTGGATTGTCTTTGGTTCAATTTGTTTCTAAGGACATCAGCAAGAGTTGAGCTGGTCAGAAAAGATGTAGGCAGCACAGGATCGTCCGTAGAGTTTTGTGAATAAGAGACGGAGGAAATTTGGATTCCCAAGTCGGAGATTTGATAAGTGTTTGGTCTTCAGGATTAAATTGTCAGTTTGGATAACTAGAATTCGTTGTGTTTCACGTATCTCTGAGGGAGCGTATAAGATCTATTTTTGGTTGTAGAACCAGCAGTTCAGAGAGTTTTGGTTGTTGATTCAGACTTGTTTGTAGTCTGATATCCTATTAGTTGTAGATCTAGATGAGTGGAAGTTATGTAGCTTAGTAGTATTGGTTGTTTGGGTTCTGTAGAGCGAGTATCCCGATATTTATACGTGGGGAAACTCGAGAAAATTCTATCTTGATTTTGTGGATAGTTAGAGTTGTTTGATGGGATAAATTGGTTGCTATGGTTGTTAGCATATGATATATGCTTGTGTTTAAAATTTAAATCTTTAACTAGATTATTAAATTACCTTTGTTTTAAATTTCGGGGACGAAATTCTTTTAAGGGGAAGGAATGTGATATCCCAGAATTTTTGGCAATATCAATTTAATAATCTGTGTTAAAATTAAATTTATTTGATAATATTTGTTAATAATATTTAAATTGATTTAATAATCTTCTTTTAAAATAAATATTTCACTGATGATTTATCTTTAAAAAGCTAGTAAATTGTTTTCTAATAATAAATATATATATATATATATATATATATATTTGTGTATAATCTAAAGATCAATTTTAAAATTTAATAAATAAGAATTTGTTTTCAAATTTTAATGTTTTGGTAATTTGCAATTTGATTTAAAATATAGCTATTAAATAAATAATAATTTGGTTTTAAAGTATACTAAAGATAAAGTTAAAATTTGTTTAAATGATTTTGACTTAAATCTAAATTTAACAAAGGTTGTTTTGTTTTTTTTTAAATACGGTTGATAAAATAAGTAATTTATTTATGTAGTGATTTCATTTATGAATTATTTTAAATTAATAATGAGTTATTTTTAAACAATAACAATAATGATATATTTTTCAATGGATTTTAAATAAATAGGAATTGTTATTTTAAACTTATGTTTATATATATACACGTATTTTGGAAAGCTATGATTTAAAATAAAATCTTTCAACAATGTTTAAAAATAAAACAAACTTTATAAATATGAAACATAAGTGTAAACCAAGTATAGGGTTATAAAATAAGTCTGAATACATAAACTTAAGAAATTGTGATATTAACATAAGAATAAGAAACAATAAGTAAATAAAGTAATAAACTAAACAAATGACTAAAACAATTTTTATAATATGTATGTAAAATACAAAGGCAAGTAATCATGTCTATGAAATAGATATGCAGGTAATCAAAGTAAAGTGTTTCAGGCAGGTAGAATATGTTTGTAGCTGTAAGCAACTACGCAGGCAAGTAGTAAAGGAAACGCAAAGTTAAGAAACAAAGTAAAGTACAAAACATATGCAGGCATAAGAAAGTGTAGTCAACCTGTAAGAAAATGCAAAACAAAAATATCTGAACATAAAATTAGCTTAGTAGGGAACAAAAAGTACATTAGCATTAAAATGCTTTCATCTCAGCATAAACTTAAGTCATTTCGAATTGTATAAAAATTATTTCGAATTGTACTTGTCTTGAACGAACTATCTGTTTGTGGTGATGATGTGATTATCTATTGTGATATTGTGAATTATCTATCTGTGTGTATATTGATAATATTGAATTAAACTATTAAGACTAAATAGACAACTTTGCCTTAAAAGACACGTTTTGGATTTCGATGAGACCGGGATCGGGTTTCCTTATTTCGAACATCCGAAAACCACATCGATCCAAATTAACGATAGGTCGTGAATCTGAAGTGAAGATGAAAATTCAGAGTGCAAAGGTTATTGTCGTTAACTCTGAGGGTGATTCTAAAATGAGTGTAACGAGATAATGCCTTCGGTTTCGTTCGAACCCGGAACGAACTTGTATGGATTGAATGCTTTCAGAACATCGTCAGGTGGGCGATGAGCATTCTAAGAAATGTATTCTCTAAAGGTAATCGCAGCCTCAAGCCTCATCAACCGGGAATGGCTAAAACAGGGGAGATGCAGCAAGGTTAGGTGGGTCATGCCCAAGCAGGACAAGATCTTCCCCTGTCTAGATGTCCCTTTTTATTCGGCTGTGTGGGCAGTTGGTTGCAAACAACTGCGGGGTTGTCTTGTTCGGGACTGTTCAGTAAGGAATGGTTCCGGCCTTGTGTTGCAGGGGGTCGGGAATGATCCTCGGTACGTTGATCTAGGCCACGTACTGTGACGGGCGGTACCCCAGTAGCCCTGCCATTGTATGGAATCCACAATCCAATAAGTGCCAACGGTTTTGATTATATTACCCACTTTTGTGGCTAGTAGCTGGAATTTAATAGATGTAACAATTTCGGCTATTTTCTATTTACTTGAAAACCCTAGACTTATTATAATATCACTGAATTTCCTATCAAATGTTTTGGTTAGCGTAAGGTAAAAACTTACCCATGTTTATGTGTGGGGAGTCTTACGTGATACTTTTTGTTTCAAAGGTTTTCAAAATTAAGCAACTTTAACCTGTTACTCACACCAGACCCATGTCCGACCCGGAGTTTATTTCTGTTTTTCCTAAACACTCGGGTACTCAATTTTTTACGAGTAGCCAAGGGATTCAGGTTAGCTTGACGAATTCTGGAGGAGCAATGGAGCAGGAGGCTTCAGCGTTGTAAGTATACATATAGTTCCGCTGTGTTGGTATTTCTGTATTGTTTGAGTTGTATCGAGTTGTATTAGCTAGACAGGTGTCTATAACTGTCTAGTATGTGATGTATTATCTGGATAACTCTGATTGATGTTGTAAGATATGTAAATACTTATGTGATTATTATAATTTATTCGTTCCGCTGTGAGATTCTGATGTTATTGTTCTTTCTTCTCTATCTTTTCTATTTTCTCACCCCTTTCTTTCTTCAAGACGAAACAGTTTTCTGGGCGTAGAAAGCCGGGTCGTCACATATTAACTAAGGAATTAATGATTAATAAATGGGAAATTAAGTTTTATTAATAATTAAGGTTATTAATTAATGATTAAGGAATAGATAATTAAGTAATTAATATTAAATAAATTGATTAGGAAGTAATTAATTAAATAGTGAGAAATAAAATAATTAAGTAACTAAGTAATGAAGATATAATAATTAATTAAGAAATGATTTATTAAATAAAATAAATTGAAAAGAAATAAGTAAATTAATTGATAATTAATTAATGATTGATTAAACAGGATTAAGTAAAAATTCTCAAGCAATTGATTTAATTTGAACCAATTACAATAAGAACCAAAGATGTTTGCTTATAAATGCTGTATATGAAGAATATCTGATTTATGATATTTATTGGTGATGTTCTGTGATGTTCTGTGATATGTTGTGATATATCTATGATGACTGTGTATGATTTATCTATGATAAATGCTATGTGAACTAAATCATTGAATTAAACTGTTTAAGTTAATTAGACAACTTGGCCTTTAAAATGGCGTTTGGATTTCGATGAGACCGGGATCAGATGTCATTTACGATTATCCGAAAACCACATCGATCAAAATTAAATGTTAGGTCGTGAATCCTCAAGTGAGATCGAGTTGGTGTTTTCAGAATGCAAGGGTTATTGTTGTTAACTCTGAGGGTGATTCCAAAATGAATGTAACGAAATAATGCCTTCGGTTTCGTTCGAACCCAGAACGAACTTGTGTGGATTAAATGCTTTCAGCACATCGTAAGGCGGACGATGAGCATTCTAAGTGATATGTTCTATAAAGGTAATCGCAACCTCAAGCCTCATCAAACGAGAATGGCTAAAACAAGGGATATGCAGCAAGGTTAAGTGGGTCATGCTCAAGCAGGACGAGATGTACCCCTGTCTAGATTGTCCCTTTTTATTTCGGCTGTGTGGGCGGTTGCTAGCCACAACCGTGGGGTTATCTTGTTCGGGACTGTTCAGTAAGGAATGGTTCTTTGCCTTGTGTTGTAGGGGAGTTAGGGTGGATCCTCGGTACGGTGATCTAGGCCACGTACTATGATGGGCGGTACCCCAGTAGCCCTGTCATTGTTGGAAACCCATTTTCCCTACGAGACCCTACAGTTTTGATTTGTATTACCCACTTTTGTGGCTAGTAGCTGGAATTTAATAGATGTAACAATTTCGGCTATTTTCTATTTACTTGAAAACCCTAGACACTATTATAATATCACTGGATTTCCTATAAAATGTTTTGGTTAGCGTAAGTTAAAAACTTACCCGTATTTATTTGTGGGGAGTCTTACGTTATACCTTTATTTTCAAATGTTTTACAAAGTTAAACAACTTTAACCGTTTACTCATACCAGACCCATGTCTGACCTGGAGTTTATATTTTGTTTTTCATAAACTCTTGGGTACACAAATTTTTATGAGTAGCCAAGTGATAGGTTTTGGACTTTGATTTCTGGAGGAGCTTGGAGCAGGAGTTCCAGACGTATGTATATATCTATCTAGTTCCGCTGTGTTAGTTGATGTATGTTGTATCTCTGATGTATATAGTGACTGATGTATGTATGACTATCATGTATATGGTATTGTATAACTCTGATATATGTAAACTATGTAATAGTTATATGAGGTATTATATTTTGTTCTGTTCCGTTGTGAGATTATGACGTTGTTGTTTCTCTTCTTTCTATTCTTTTCTGTTTCTATCCCTTTCTTTCTTAATGATGATACGTCTTTCTGGTAATAGAAGGGTGGATCGTCACAAGATCCTTGGATAAAGGTCGCAAACAACCGGAGGACCGCATACTCATATCAGTAGTTACCTAGTTACAGAGGTAACTCGGCCTTGTGTTGGCAGAGATCCGATTAGGTTCTTGGGGCGTCCCTCTAGAGGCGTACCCATGAGGCCCAGGAAGTTCCTTATCCTGACCATCTGTTGGAAATCCAATCACCAATACGCGCCTTGTACGGTTTTAGTTGTAGAACCTTCCATCTAATATGGTAGCTATAGTAGGCATACTATAATGGTACGTATGCTGGCTAAGATTTATATTATACTTTCCAAAAAATTTCTGCACTATGCATTAATGATAATACTAAAAAGATTTTGCGTATCAAGATTATTTGACTATCATAAGGAGAAATCTTCCCCAAGTGTGTGATTGCATTGTGTGTGTGCCGGGAGGCCTCATGGTAGTTTCATTTTCCAAAAAACATTACGGATTTCCTTTAAATTCCTTTGTTTTCTTTTGTAAAAGAATAACTGTTTTTAAGATCTTACACCAGTCTGATGACTGACCTAAAGTTTATTGTTCCCTTTCTAAACTCTGGGTGTCCATAATTTTTCCAACGGACAGCCTAGAGTCAGGTTATCATTATTCTAGAACGAAGTCAGAAATGATATGCTGTGGAGATCTGGAGGCAAAACTGGAAGGCGAGACATATCATTATACTATGTATTATCCATTGCGTTGGGATTGCTGTAAGTTTAGTTTTAATATGGATTAGTTATTGTAAATGCCTAGTATTGGATGATGTCATTGTAAACTCTGATGTTGTGTTATACTAACAGAGATGATTCTTTGTTTTTAAAGATTATTCATTTATCTATTATATTTGTTCCGCTGCGAAATGTGAGATTCTGTTATTGTTTTTGTTTCTTCTTCTATCTTCTTCTTCTTTAACCCTAACGATTTGGTTTTTCGGCATTCGACTGTGTGGCATTTGATACAGTGAATGTATTGATGTCGACTTTCGAAAGTCGAAAAATCGGGTCGTTACAAATTTGGTATCAGAGCAATTGGTTAAGCGACAACCTTGGCTCTGGTGGGGATTACTCATTAGAGATAGAGTCGGTAGTACTCTAGAATGAGTTGAGAGTAATAATAGATATGAATGTGTATTTGTTAGTGAATATAAAATTATTTTGTATTGTGTTGATTGGTTTGTTGAGTGGTATGGATTCTGGTCGGTATAGTCTATACAACTCTATCGATAGGGATCTCTAAACACTTGTACAGAACAATTCGACACGATATTGTTTTAAAATAGGGTAAATGAAATAATTTTACCTAAACTATTTTTTTATAGAAAAGAAATCATTTTTCATAAATTATTATAGTATATGGTTGCTTGGTTGTTAAGGGAATGGTAATATTAAACTATTATCATTATTGAACAAGAAATTGAAATCATAACTTAAAGCTGAGAAATAAAATCCACATACAAATGGGAATTGTAAATGTAAATGTAATTTATAATTTGAAATAGAATTCCAGAGAAATATTTGAAAATGTTTTTGAAAAAGGTTTGAAATTTTGAAAAAGTTTAAATCCCTTTTAGATTTGAAAATAATTATCAAAGGTTTGGAAAAATATTTTTGAAAGAATGAAAGCTCTAAACTCTTTTCGGTCGCTGGAAAATAATTCTGATGATGATCGCGACATCATCGGTGTTCATTTTCGAGTT
This sequence comes from Allium cepa, assembly GCA_030765085.1. Lineage (NCBI taxonomy): Eukaryota > Viridiplantae > Streptophyta > Magnoliopsida > Asparagales > Amaryllidaceae > Allium > Allium cepa. The sequence continues at coordinate 494,644,735 of CM060944.1, read as the reverse complement.
TCCAAGAGAGGAATTGCTGCCAAATTATTTTACTGGAAGTTGTTTGCAAACTGAATTTGGTTTTGGAATTTCAAAAAAGATAAATTGAATTGGCTTCAAAAAAAAATGTTTTTGAAAAGGTTGAAAAGACTCTGGAATCCAATAAAAATAATTATGGAATAAAGATTTATTAAGGTGGAAAATAAATTATGAATGAATAAATGAATTTACAATTGCAAGAAAATGAAAGTGAAATTGAACGTTGAAATTCATTTTAAATTTGTAAATAAATAGAATTGAATTGGAATTGAATTTGATTTGTTATAAGCAAAGCGAAGTATTGAAATAAAAATTAGTAAGTGAAACGAATTGGAATGACAAAGAAAATAAGGTTTGAAATGAATTGAATTCGATAATTATAAATGAAAGGTAAATTGAATTCATTGAAAAATGCAGTTTAATATAAGTAGATATAAAACGAAGTGGTGAATTGAAAATACGAATAAGAAGTGTATTGAATATTTGTATTAAACTTAAGAAACAAATGGAAAAATTCTTAAGTAAATTTTGAATTGAGGGAATATTCTAAATTAATAAGTGAATGGAGATTAAACTGGAAATTGTGAATTGGTAATTGTGAATAAGTGAATGAAAAATGAATGTGAATAAAACAGAAGAAAATTGATATATCTAATAATCAATTAGAAATAAATATGTAGAATGTACGTATATTATTTTATTCGTATAGTGATTTGATGCAGAATTCGAGCATAGAATTTCGAGGTAGTTATATCAGTCCGAGTTAGGATTTTTCACTCGATTTTCAACGACGAACCTGGATATGGATTTTTGGTTGATTCTGAAAATTCTCTATCATAGTTTACGGCTATGCAAGGAGAATGACGGTTTCTGATCAAGAAACCAGATCTGAGTACGCACTAGAAAGTTGGATGGACGATACTAGTTCGGAAGTGAAATTGTGTGATCGAGTGAGCGATCGAATTTGATATTGCATACGAATAATGTATGTATATCGTACGGATTTGAATTGAAATGAATATGGAAACTTTATGAATGGAAATGAATATGGAAACTTTTGTAAAGGAATGTGCAAAATAAATTTGAAAGTTGTAATTGGATATTATGATACAGGTGTTATAAAGAAAAATTGGAATTGGGATTTTGATTTCGAAGATAAATTTTGATTTGCTCGGAAAAGGTATGTATTTAAATTTCTATATGAAATTTAATAATTTCCTTGCCCAGCCGCTTGGTTTTTTATTTTCTTTTTGAATTTGGGGGCCCGTGGTGCCATTTAGTAGTCGTACCAAGCTAGCCGTGCAAAAGAGAAGCTAGCAAAATTTTCGAAAATTTAGGGAGTTAGAAAATTTTGAATTTGAATTTAAATTTGAATTGTTAAGAAAAATAATGTTGTTGGAAGATATGGAAGGTTTTGAAAAATTAGTTGAAATGATAGTGGGTTGTTAATAAGAAGATTTGTTCGGCAAGTTGATAAAACTATTTGGGTTTTGGAAAAAATAGTAACGGGTTGAGGATTATTCTTCTTAGCTAGTAATTTCGGGACGAAATTCTTTTAAAGGGGGAAGGATGTGACGACCCGGAAATTTTAACATTTGAAAAGGAAATATTTAAATTGATTTTAAATATTGAAAGATATTTTTAACTTGAATTTCGAATATTGCTATGAATATGGCAATTTAAATTATTGAATTTAATTTATTAAAGTTAGATAAAGGTCTGAATCATCGGTTTTAAGCTGATTTAAAATATTTTCAAGGCTTAGAAAATTTATAATGATAATACTGAAGATAATAAAAGCTTCAGAATTGAACTTTGAAATGATTTGTTCAGTTTTGAAATCATATTGCTTAAATCGATATTCAAGAATAGCCTTCCAAGGCACAGTCTTGGAATTCGACAAAACCAGTTCCATTGGATTCATAATATTGTATTATTATCGGATTTCAATTTTCGTAGTGTTTGGAGTAATCGTTTGACCGTACGATAAGCAAACGCGCTGAAAAATTATATCGAAATTTAATTTAATAACTGGGTTCAAAAAGCTATCTCCATACGATCGAATTTGGACTCGGAACCTTTTTCATTGCGTTAGAAATAGGGGTTTAACATTATAAACACCTGGCGGCATGCCTCGATTGGAAATTGAAATTTGGAGTTGCGTTTATTAAAGCGATTTGAATATGAATTTAAATTTTAAAAAAATATAAATAAATAATATAGTGAAAACACCTTGCCTTCATTTGTCATGAGTGCATAAAAGTTAAAGCACGTGTCGTTTATAAATCAACACGCGTTCGTTTTTAAAAATCAGAAAATAAAAAGAAAAAATTAATAAAAACAAACAAAACTTTCTTCCCTTCTCGGCCTCAATTTCAAAACTAAAAAAATCCCAGCTTCTTCATTTTTTTTAAATCGTTCGAGTTAAAAAATGGCGTTCCTCCTCCAAACTTTCGTTCAAACAAAAGTTTTAATTCAGCATTCCCTAATTCGATTTTTTAAAAAAAGAGGAAAGAAGAAAAGACGCGCGTTCGTGAATCGCTATTGCATAGATCACATGGCATGTTCTGGAAATCGAGGTCGTAGTCGCGCATGAATTTATGTGGTCGAGCTACTCGCGAGGGGTTTCGTGGCCTCGAAATCGATGTCCAGCCGTGTCGCGAGCAGGCACGTCGATGTCTCAACTTCGAAGAGGGCGGCAATTCAATTGCTCGCAACTGGCGATTGTGGTTGTGAAGGAAGCGAGATCGCGGCAACACCTAGGGCTTGGTCGCGACTTGATTTACATGCTCAAGGGGATTCACGATGGCTGGACTCTGGCGCGACACTGCGGTAGGCGGCGGCAGCAGCGTGGAGCTCGCGAGGTCGGGGCTAAATGGTGGAAGTCGCGAATCGGGGCCGTGGGTATGGGTTCGTCTTCGTACAGTAAGGTATAATTTATTTTATTAAATTTTAAGCATTTTTATTTAAAATGGTTACAGTAAGGTTAATCACCGTTTAATTTGCATAAAATAAAATCTTTACAGTAAAATAAATTATTTTTTGTATTTCCATTTTAAAATTTCAACAGTGAAAATATATATACAGGAAGCTGAAATATTTACAGTGAAATCTAAACCTGTCTAGTCTAATTCTATATATATATCTCTATGTGTGTGTGTGTGAATAAGCTTTTGGAAAATGAAGGAAAAGAAAAATTAGTTTAAATTTATTAGTTGGATTAGAATTATAAAAAATGGCAATTAGATTATTCGATTTATTTCGAATATTAATAAATTGTATAATTGTTTATACAAGGTCTAGAAATCGTGACAACAAGCTGGAACAGAAATGAATTTGCATGCATAGGCAAAGGTGAGATCTTCTCACTCAAATTATAATAATTGAAGGTTTCAATTATTGATTTATGGTTGAATTGTGATAGTTAAATTTAATTGTTGATTGTGTGCTTGGATGATTAATTAATTATCAGTTATATTAGTTTAGACCCTACGCGCCGCATAATAGCGGATGATATTATATTAAACCCATATACCGTGATATTCCACCTTGAAGTGGAATTGGTATTATATATGTATTTGGAGTGATTGATTTCCCACATTATATAGCGGATGAGACCCTATGCGCCGCATAATAGTGGATGATATTATATAAATCCCATATACCGAGATATTCCTCCTCGAAGTAGAATGGGTATTTAATTGTTGTGCTAACGTCTGTGGATGCAGGGAAATAGGTTGGAGGGATCCAACTGGATTCCTCAAATGATTGAATTTGTTTCAGTAATTTGTGTGTTGATTTGTTTATAATCTCTGTGTGAATGTACTGTGATTGAAATCGTTGAAGGCTATAGTCTAGCCGAATTTATTTTTGGTATCGTAGGATACCGGAAAAAAAAAAAAAATTGGATTTTTGAAATTCAAATTGAAAAGTTATAGTGAAAGTTTACTTTATAAAATTGGATAAATTTAAAAGAAGGAATTTTAAAAAAGAATAAAGTTTTATTTTTTCTCAATCCTATTGCATAAATTCCAAAATATGAGAAAAAGGCTTAATCAATGGATTTCGGGTAATATTATTCAAAAGTCGACGAAGTTATTTAAAGTATAGATTTTAAATAGTTTTTCAAAGATAAAGGGAATAAATTTTAGAAATTAAATTTGGAATTCAATTTAGTGTTTGAAAATATTTTAGAAATCAATTTGAAAATTAATTTGGTGTTTAAAAATAAACCTTTCGGAAATTGATATGAAAATTGATTTGTCAATTGAAATAAATTTAGAAACCAATTTGAATTTGGATTTGGTAATTGAAATAAATTTGGAAATCAATTTGAAAATTTGATTTGGTATTGAAAGTAAATACTTGGGAATCGATTTGAAAATCGTAAATTAGTGGATATTTAAAAAATTTAAATCCACAATGGGAATTTTATAAAAGAAAGGAAAATTTGTTTTAAAAATAAATATTGTTTTATTTTTAAAAGTGTGGAAAGGAATTTACGGATTTGGGACGTAAATTTAAAATAAATCCAGAAAGATTTATAAGTTGATTTGAATGAACCATTTTAGAATGGAATGTGTATTTTCCCCGAAAGCCGAGAATGATTTCAATATAGTTTATAAATATAAATTGAAGTTGTAAAGATGGTTTAAGGGAAAGAATGTAAGGAAAAATTATTTACTTAGGTTATTTTGAAAATCTTTAAAGTAAAAATATATTTTAAACTATTATAGAAGTGATTATTTAAAGTTTTAAATTGATATTTGTTTTAGAAATTGGATATTTAAATAGCTATATCCTATCTACTAATTTTATTTTAAAATTTGTTTTGGACTTGAATTTTTATATGCAACATTAGTATAATATTTTTTCATAACTAATATTTAAGCAATTATTTTAAAATAGTTTTATTTTAAGTATTTCCAAGTATATTTTGGATAAGTATTTTAATTTATTTTAAAATATTCGAACTCGGCAGATTTTCAGTGGAAACGAATAAATATTTGGAAATGTTTTCCGCGTAAGGAAAAAATGATTTGAAATTTATTTTCAAGGTATTGAAATGTGGGAAAGTGATTTGAAATTTGTTTTCAAAGGATTGAAAGGTGAAAATTGATTTGAAATTTGTTTTCAAATGGCTGGAGTGTTAAAATTTTATCTTGCGAAGATATATTGAATATAATAATAATTGAGGGAAAAATTATTTAAATCCTGGCGATTGTTGTGAATGTTGATTGATAGTTAAATAACCGACTATCAATATTGGCCTTTAAATGGCATTTGAATTTCGATGCGATCGGGGGTCGGATTCCAAATGGATATTCGAAAACCACATCGAACTTTTGTGATTGTGATGGATTGTTTGTTTAAAAGATCAAAGTGGAAATTATTATGATTTGTTTGAAAACAGAATGAACACTTATTTTTAAAAATAAGCGCTTGTTATTTGGATTAGCCGGGAGAGGACCTTGTGTCATAAAACCCATTCTGAATAATGATACGACGAAATGAGATTGCATTTGAAGATGGTGTTGAAGACCGGGTATTTTCGAAAGCGAAAGGATTACCTGTCGAATGTCTCTGCACCGGGTTGCTCCCGGTATAGAGATTTTATCACCCTTTGTGATGGGGATTCCGGACGTGATTAGTGAATATCCGGATTGCAAGGGCTTCTTTGGAAGTGCCTTCGGTTCCGTTCGATCTCGGAACAGATTTGTATGGATGTGTGTCTGACGTTACACTTTGAGATGTAAAGCTGGTTTCTATCAAATACATTTCTGTTGTGGACGAGACTTCGTCGAGCCTCACAACCCGAAATGGTCGAAACAGGAAAGATGCAGCAAGGTTATTTGGGGGTAGCGCCCCCTGAGGGTATGTAATTTACTTCTGGAAAAGGGTAGTATCATGGTATAGAGCCCAAATATTTTACCTATGTTGATGCTGCAAATTTATTATACTTTGTGGTTGTTTCTCTGTGGTTGAGGATCCTCAGATAAAGGTCGCAAACGACCGGGGGATGGCATACTTGTGTCGGTAGTTACCTAGTTACAGAGGTAACCCGGTATTGTGTTGGCAGAGATCCGGTTAGGTTCTCGGGGCGTCCCTCTAGAGGCCTACCCATGTGGCCCAGGAAGTTCCTTAGCCTGACCATTTGTTGGAAATCCAATCACCAATACGCGTCTTGTACGGTTTTAGTTGTAGAACCTGCCATCTAATATGGTAGCTATAGTAGACATACTATAATGGTACGTATGCTGGCTAAGATTTATATTATACTTTCGAAATGTTTTTGCACTATGCACTAATGATAATATTAAAAAGATTTTGCATATCAAGAATATTTGACTATCATAAAGAGAAAACTCCCCCAAGTGTGCCATTGCATTATGTGTGTGCGGGAGGCTTTATGGTAGTTTCATTTTCAAAAAATATTGCGGATTTCTTTTAAACTCCTTTATTTTCTTTTGTAAAATAATAACTGTTTTTAAGATCTCACACCAGTCCCATGACTAACCTGGACCCATTCTAAACTCTGGGTGCCCATAATTTTTCCATACGGGCAGCCTAGGGTCAGGTTATCATTATTTTGGAATGAGGTAAGAAATGATATGCTATCGAGATCTAGAGGCAAAAATGGAAGGCGAGACGTATCGTTATACTATGTATTATCCGCTGCGTTGGGATTGCTGTAAGTTTAGTTTTAATATGGATTAGTTATTGTAAATGCCTAGTGTTGGATGATGTCATCGCAAACTCTGATGTTGTGTTATATTAACAGAGATGATTCTTTGTTTTTAAAGATTATTCATTTATCTATTATATTTTGTTCCGCTGCGAAATGTGAGATTCTGTTATTATTTCTGTTTCTTCTTCTAACTTCTTCTTCTTCTTTAACCCTAACGGTTTGGTTTTCCGGCATTCGACTGTGCGGCGTTTGATACAGTGAACGCATTGATGTCGACTTTCGAAAGTCGAAAAATCGGGTCGTTACAGTAATTGATTACCTAAACTTAATCTTAGACAATACCTTTTTAGACACCCTACTAACTGGGCTATGAGCTTAATTAGTTAATCAAACATGACTAATTTAGAAACATAGGCTATTTGGCTCTAATATCATTACTAGAACTAGGCCGACCAATAGTGGAAGTTATGAGTGAAAACAAAACTCTTATTGAATCTTTATTAAGCTATTGAAGTCTAGTTTATTTAGAATATTTCTAAATATTATTTAAATAAAATCATTTATTTCATTTGAGTCTATAAATTGATATAACTTTATTTAATTTATGTTATGATATATATATGTATGTATGTATGTATGTATATGTATGTATGTATGTATGTATGTATGTATGTGTGCGTGTGTGTGTTTTATTTATAACATTTCTAGATATTATTTAAATAAAATATTTTATTTCATTCAATTATAAAAATTAATATAGTTTTATTTAATTTATGTTGTTTTATTCTTTTCGATTTTTGATTTTACTTTAGATATGGGCCGATAGAATTTGGTCCATTCTCTATGTATTCTCTTTGTTTATGTCTGTTCGGTATGTACGTACACTTTATGTCTTTGTTTCTTCTCAATAAAGGAACCAAATTTCTATGTGTGTATGTGTCTATATATGTGTGTACATGTGTAACATATCAATCCGTGCAAGGTATAACATATTCGTGTATAGATGCTGGGATTTACATTGCAACAAAAATGTTAGCTCATCCAATATGCAAATATATTGTCCAAATGTATGTACATATGTATGTACTATTATTTCTATATAAATATTATAAATATACATATATATTATAGTTTTGTTTAAATAATTTTATATAAGCATATAGGTGTGTTTGTGTATATATATATATGTTCATATGAATAAAATATTAATATTATATATACATATTATACCATAGATTTATTTAAATATAAAGAAATTATTTATAAATATTTATTATAATTTTATTAAAGCCGTAAGTAATATATACACACACGCAAGCACAAATATATTAGTAATTTTTTAATATTTATATATACAAATATCTGCATAATAAAATAATATATACACACACAAATATATGCGGAAATCAAGAGGAGAACCATAATCATTTGTTTTTCGAATGTGATTTTTCAACCGAAGTCTTGGGTTTTTGTCAACAAGCAACATATCTAACAACCAATGAAAACATGAGACAACAAATTATTTCATACTTGATACAAATCGAGAAGCATGAATACCTGAAATCCAAAGCGTATGGCATCACTCTAACAACGGCTCTTTGGATCATTTGGAGAGAGCATAATCAAATATTATTCAAAGGTAAAAAGCAAAGCACGGTTGAAGTTAATAAACGAGCAATTGCAGACATGAAAATTGTAGCGAAACGCATCAGTGTAAGGATTCTTACCAAGAATAGGGCAGAAGCAGAAGTCTTGTTTGAAATAATGGACTAGACATAGGGAAAGGCGGGAACCCGAGGTACATGTTGAACGAGCTCCGGGCCACCATGAAAGAGAGCGATGAAGGTTTACTTTTTCTTCATTTTGGATCTGAATTTGTAAAAGTGAATGTATAGAAGGAATGTTTCAATTCGTATGCACTTTACCCTTTTGTACTTATGGATGTTTGGGCCGATCATTTTGGGCTATGATGCCCTAATAAAGTTTACAAATTTACAAAAAAAAACTAAAAAATTGATAGTTATAGAAGACTAGGTCTTGCACGTGGCTCTATAAATATAATTTATTTATTTTTAATTTTTCAATAAATTTTATTTTAACATTCATTCTTAATTATTAAAATATTAATTATAATTTCAAAATTTTATTTTGAATTTTAAATTTCCAGTAAATCCTAAATGATATTTAATGCTTTGAAAATGTTTTATACAATTTTTCAATATAAAGTAATTTAAAATTTGTTTTTTCTATTTTGGGTTGTAATTTGAAATTTATTTTAAAAAATAAAATAAAAGCTTTTTTATTTATTGCTAAGAGTGTGCTTGCTGCAAATATTATTTTATAAAATATAAAATATAATTTTTGTAACATATTTGAATTAATATAAATAGTTTGTGTAGTAAATTAATTTAAATAATAAATTATAATAAATATAAAATAAATATTTCGTTAATGCCAAAAATTATCGTAGCTTTAATTCTTTACATATAAAATTATATGATCATGTTTGATTAAAATATGATGTTATAATTAATTATAAACTGTATATATCTTGTTAAATAATATATGTTAATTCAATAAAATAAAATAAAATGTTTTTTTAATTACAAAGCCATACTGACCTAACTTGTTTTTGATAAAAAAATTTGTATACACATACATATAACCAAACAATTTTGTGACAATATCGTTTATATATCACAATCATTACCTAGCTAACAATAGATAATGTATGTATATAATAATACATTATAATTAAGTATAAATAATTAAATTATGATTAGAAATAAACATCACTTCCAATGCCTTGAAGTACACCTTGAAATGATGGTATCTTCCCCGTGAACTATTTCCAATTCAAAACTGTAATAGTACATGAACCATTGACCACCAACTATTGGATAACATCTAACTTGATTTGATTTAACTTCTGAAAGGTGGAGAGGTGAGTGGAATTTTTAGCCAGCAAATACTTGGGTTAGGGACTCCAATCATTCTTAATCATTTGTGGGTAGAGATGCCTATATGGTGAATGGAAAGGAGAGAAGTATGAACCTCTTACACATTCTCCTTTAATCTCAGCCGTCCAAAATCAAGCCCCTTCTACCAAAATATGAGCCGCATATACCCCTTGTTTCTAATGAAAATATCATCCCCTATCATTGGCCTTAAACCCATTTAATCCTAAATAAAAAATATTATACAATTAAATCCAATTTAATCACTTATCGATATCGTATATCGATTGATATAGTTATAACTTTTATACGTATATTTAATAATATTTACTTATCAAATCATAATTAAATTTTGTTAATTAATATTTCATAACTAATTTATAACAATTATAGATTAATTTAAGTCATTTGGTTAAAGGAGAACTCATCGTTTCGGTTGTGTGACTCACAATGTGTAAATTTGGTCAGCGATTAATATCGAATATTCGAATATTATCGTTCACAAATCACTTATCAGGTAGTATGACATTTTAGACAATTTATTGCTTATTTGGTTTTGGTAAAATCCAATTTTATTTTACTAAGCATAACCCGCTTATGACTATTATTTACACCAATTCTCTTTATCAACACTAAATCACTTTGGACTTATGTAATTTGGCAATGGTCAACATCCCAGTACCATCCATATTCAACTCTATAGTACAAACATAAAGTTCTTGGTTCAATAATAACAATTATTATTAAACGAAATACTTTGGCTAGAGATTTTGACTTTTAGTTGACTTGAGTTGACCATGATACTAACCTCATATAACTAAGGAGACAAGTCCTCACTTGAATAGTACTTTAATTCCAATACTTCCACTCAACCCAACTATAGTCACTCGATGGACATTGTTACATGATTTGACTAGAATCAAAGCAGAGCTTTCATATTGAAGATTGACAGTATTCTCAAGTCGATAGAATTATGTAAATCAGTCACATCGATATTTTCTATTTAACCTTAGTTATATTAACCAATATAAAACTATCGAGTGAGTCATTCCATAGTTATCCAGTAACTATATGTACGTAACCCTTAGGTACCCTCAGTAGCCATGAGTAATACACTGCCCAACATTTGAAGAATGTCGCATACTCTAGTCTTAATGGATACATCGATATCCAGTCTCGACGCATCATGATTAGGAACATTTAAATGATGTTTTTTATAATATTATGATATAATACTCATGATTCAACTATTTGTAATTACTATCACAAACACACCATTTATGAATTTTCTATTAAATATATTTAAATTAAGCATTTAATTATTTATAACATATTATAAAAAATAACCAAAAGCAAAACACTTTTGTTGCGAACGAGAATTGATTATAGAGTTAATTAATTTATAATAAATTACAGAAATGCCGCAATTACTATATGGCATGCTCATGGTTTGCTCTAAATAAACTAAGATCAATAAGTGTTATATGGCATGCTCAATAAGTACTATATGGCATGCTCAATAAGAGTTAATTAATTTATAATAAATTTCAGAATTGCCGCCAGTACAGAAAACCAATTTTTGTAACTTGATACACTCAATAAGTGTTATATGGCATGCTTCCACTATTTCCATCATTACTATAATAGCGTACTGAATGCGAAGGTCCCTCATCCACTTAATATAGACTATTTATTTCATATACTGCAGCTAATTTACAGTGGAGAGTTTTGATCAAATATATTGAACTTAAAAAAATTAATCTCATAAAAAAAATTCTATGCGAAATACACTTTCGAAATAGAAATAATATTTCTTATTCTAATGTTATGTATCATTCGTCATTATTAGAAATCTCGTTTTCGATGTTTCTTTATGAAGTATAGGTGACTGCTCACTCTCTTCATCATAACTGTACCTTAAATCACATCTACTCTTATCATTCGTTTTCTTCTTTAAATGGTCGAACACTTCAATAGAATACTCTTACTACAACATCATAACGAACTTGTTACAAAAATACATTTGATTATCTTTAACATTTAAGGACATCAAATAGGATGCACCTTGCGTAAACTAATCAAATTGATATTTAAGTGATCGAGCTCTTTGGTCTATATTATAGTTTTGATCTTGTATTACTTTGAACACAATATGATCTTCGTTGTAATCAATCAATTTGAATACTCATCTCACAGTATGGCTTTGTTTGCTTCGAATGAACTAATTTCATCGAACTATCGTACATTACAAAGTATATGACCGTCCACCATATAATATTTATATGTGATAGTTTAGGGATCAAATATCCATAGTCATATATTGCTTTTGAGCTCAAAATTCATAGAATGCAATACATTGTCTTGACCAAATAAACGCATAAGTGACAAAATTACGAGTGTATTAAATAGTTGTATAATTAGGCACCTTCATGGGTATAGATAAATTTACATGTAAGAAGTATTTATATTTCTATTTTACAATCTTCAATTCGGTTTATTTATAAATCTTCATTGATAAAAAATTTATCAATCGTGTTAAATGCACAAATTTGTCAATGTGGATTATTATAACATTATATGTATATATTTTTACAAATATTAGAAAGGTTAAATGTTATCATTTCATTTTTATAATAAGGCTCCCATTAGTCTTTTATGTTTCACCAAATCCTAAGTGAAATATTAAAATCTTTCGACTTCACTAGTGGGTGTTATGACTCGTAAGCCTTAGGATTCCAACCTTGAAGAAAGCTCAACAAATCGTAAGCCTGCATATGATAGATAACTCCATATCGATTTTATCATATACAACTCCTAACTTATGGTTTCTTATTCTAATCCTACCTTTACCTCGAGGAAATCTCAACAAGTAAAGTGGAATTATTCACTCAAACCTATCATTTCACGACGGCCTAATTATAATGCACATGCCTTGAGGAAAGCTCAACAAATGTGCAATTATCATACATCATCTATTTAATACATTAATAGTACTGCACATAACATCCCTAGCTTGAGGAAAGCTCAACAACTAAAGAGTATATAAGTAATTTATTAATATATAAATAGTACAGGATAACATTATATTGAAGATTCGTAATCTTCAATATATTATATTGAGTGACATTGACTTATGGAATAATGTATTTCTTATGAAGTACCCTCGTGATTCAAGTTTCAAACGCATCAGAAATCACGATATATGTTCATTTACGTATGTATTTATTCCTTAAGTCAATTTTGGGTTTCTTTAATGTTCCATGTTTAGTTCATACATTCATATCAGATAAATTTTTTAATATACAACTTTTATATTTCATATTACTTATATTATAATCTTATGTATAATGTTATATTATTTAAATCTTATTAAATTAATTTAAATTAATTAACTATTTAATTGACTTTATATTAGTATTACATACAACTTTTACATTGGAAATGTCTATTTTAACCTTTATAGTAATACCTATATATCATACACACACGTATTATAACCTTTATAGCATAACGCATATTCCTTATATATGTATGTTCTTATTTAATTAATTAACCTTTAATTTATTTATTTAATTAATTAACCTTTAATTAATTAATTTAATTAAACTATTTCGGTTAATTATATTACTTTCAAAATTTTATTTCATATACATACATGTATGCTTATGTTGTCTTAAACACTTTAAAATAACATAATGTATATCAATTTATATAATACATGAATATGAGTATTAATTAATTAACCTATTTAATTAATTAATTTTTGTAACGACCCATGGGATTTTTGACCCTCGAAAATCAACATCGATACGTTCATTGTATAATATGTCGAGAAATTGAGTGCCGGAAATACTAGATCATTAGGGTGAAGAAGAAAAGAGATAGAAGAAGAAACAGAAACAACAATACAGAATCTCACAATTGCAGCAGAACAATGTATAATAGATAATAGCAGATTTTTATACAAAAGAATCTGTAGCTGCAAATATACACACAATCATTAGAGTACAATAATCAGCAATCAACCTGGACAGTTATAATAACTTGTCCTCACAAATATCGAATATACAGCATGATTCACACAGCGGAAATAACCAAGTACAAATAATACGCTTGAGGATCCTCCAACATATCTCTTGTGCTCCATAGCATCTTAACCTGAATATGTAATACTCGGTCTGACCCATACATTATAATAAAATAACACATGGGTCAGTCTTTTGAAAACTAGCATGAGAAAACTCACTTAATTTGAATTATTATTGTTATCAAAATCCTTTGAAAACAAAGGTATCTTGTAAGACAACGCCACACACAAATACGATGTATTTTTACCTTACGATAACCAAAACATTTTATATCAAAATCATCTGATATTATAATAGTGTCTATAGAAAATAAACTATAAAATAGCTGAAATGCTTGCATCTCACATTTCAACATAGTTGGACACATCTAAAACCGTATAGGCTTGTAGTGGATATTGGTTCCCATACAATGACAGGATTACTGGGGTGTCGCCCTTCACAGTACATCTCTAGAAAAATGTACTAAGATCGTACCTAACGATACCTGCCATGACAGGACCGGCCTACCCCTTGTTGGATAGTACCGAATATGTTACCACCTCAGGTGTTCCCACCCTATCGAGCGCTCACTTTTCCATGCACACCCATATCCATAATTATAATATACCTGAGGGTATCAAGAAAAGTGATAACATACCTACTTGGGTGCGACCCACTTAGTCCTACTACATCTCCCATGTTTTGGTCATTCTCGGTTGATGAGGATTGAGGCTACGTTTTACCCTTAGAATAGCATTCATACTTGGAATGCTAACACTGCCTTCCAGACCACGATGCAAATGATAGCATTCATCCATACAATTTGTTTTGGGTCTGAACAAACTGAATCTCCAGAATCACAATCTTTACTATCTTCACGATATCACAATCTGTATCGCACAAGTTGGATCGAAGTGGTTTTCGAATAATTAAATCCGATCTCGGTCACTTCGAAACGATCAACAAATTTAGCCAGATTTGATAGTCGGTTACTTACTACCAAATAACATCCATAAATAGTCACTAGGCCCTAATTTATAAATCTTCGAAACATTTATTTCAAAATGTCATTGCAAAGATATATATTTAATCTCTTCCAGTATTTCAATATTTGAAAACAAATTAAAAAATTTATATCTATAACATGATATTTCAATCCATATCAATACTTAGAAATATTCCGAACTCCACTTTTTATTCAACATTAAAAATATTTTTATAATAATAATCTCGTAGTTAAAATGTTTAAAATCCTTCTAGTCTAATACTTAGGAAATATTTATAAGTATATTTTTCAAATCATTTTATTTCCGATACTTAGGAAATATTCCATTTTATTTTATACTTCTCAAATCCTTTACAATTTACTTATAAATTTTTTCTCTCATTTATAATGAATTCTATAAGTTTTTGGAATTCATTAATTAACTTCCTTTAAACTTTCCAAAATCGATTTCACTTGCCTATAATTCCAACTACCCATTTCTAACTTCTTTTATGAATTCTAATTCATTTTTGAAGTTCTCATATTTTAGCATTTCGAAAGTTTATTTAAGTTTCCAGAATTTCATTACAAGATTTCAATTACAAAAATCATCTCCGTTAAATAAACCCCATTCACAAACCTCGAAAGGATTTATAAATAAATTACAATCATTTCAAAACTCTATATATATGTTAAGTATTTTAAAGAATAATAATTAATTTTTTTTAAACATGTTTAAGTTATTATTTAAAATATTAAAACTTTAAGTAAACATCGATAACCCATTTCCAATTCATTGTTAAATAAAACTAATCAATTTACAAAGTTTATTATAAGAATGTGAATTCATTTAAATAAATATTAAATATTTGAGTAATCCACTTTTCGAAATATTTCGACACTAAAACAGTTTTAACTATATAGTTTAATAAATGAAAACCCCATTTTAAAACAATTTTAATTTCTCGACAAAAAACTGTTTTTAAAATCCAATATCACCAATTTCAATTTATAAATCCTTCTCGATTCATATCTCATCGAATACATTTCAATTTCATAATCATTCAAATATTTCAAAAATAGAATCCACCATTTTGTTCCAAAAACCGATTTATGTATCTCGATATAAATTCACATTGTAAATTTATATTTCCAATATATCAACTAATAATCATTTCCCCTTATTTATAAACATCATTTATAAGTTATAAACTCACTGGGATTCACTTGTTTATAAAAAAAGTCCCATTTATAAAATTTCCTTTATGAATTCATTTCTTTATAATTCCCATTTATTTTGCAAATCTATTTTAAATATCGATTTTAAATTCTTTCCATATTTTCAGAAATATCATTTAAAAATCCTTTATATAAGTTATTTTAAAATCTCTATTTAAAACATTTTACGAATAGTCAAGTACAACCTATAATCAAATCATTGTTTTATCCCAATCAATTTCCTTTAAAATAATCCAAATTCGATATAAATATTTTTATATCCAAAATCTTCTTTTAATCCCTTCAAATTCGAAAATAATATTTATAGTAATTAAATACAAAAATTAAGGCCAGTGCTACTATAGCATCCCAAAAATCAAGTCACACGACAAACCATAATAGATTACCAAATCATATATCACTATATATGAAACAAATCAATATATTTTTGAGGAATCCGGTTGGATCACTCCAACCTATTTCCCTGCATCCACAGATGTTATATAACATAAATTACCAATCCCGCTTCGAGGTAGAATATCGCGGTAGTACGTCTTCATCCGCTATTATGCGGGGCGCATAATGTCTCATCCGCTCTAATCGGCGGGAATATAACCAACCACTAATATATATATATATATATATATATATATATATATATATATAGACACACACTACATCAAATAGTATAACATCCAACTGATAAATTATTCTCAATTCATCCCATCAACCAATAATTAATTTTAACATATAAATTAAAACCGGCTATCCAAATGAGTGAGATTTACTCGCATTGATTTTCATTTGCAAACCGTCTCAATTTTAAATTAAATCGAACTACACTCAATTTAATCTAAAATCCTAATTAACTCAAAAATCTCCAAACTAATTTTATTTCGTAGCCTACATCATTACGAATCCAACGCCACCTGTTTCGTAATTTTTTGGCCTCGCATTAAAAAGTTATCGAAAATATAAGATTACAGCATTAAATTTAAAATCAATTGTCAGTAATTACATTCTTAAAAAAAATTAATCACCCGGGCCATCAATTGCTTCCCCAATCACACTAAAATCCTTCTTCCTAGGCACAAATAACATGATCGGAACATCATGGACGCGCCGCTCCTCCCCGTGGCCATCGGAGACCCCCTCGACAATGCCTAAGCATGCTCCAGTCCCTTCACACTGCGCGTGCATCACCAGAATTAGCCGCCACCTCCACACGCTCGACCATGCTGCTTCGTCTTTCACCAGGCTACACGTGCCAAGCCTACGGCTCTCCATCGATCGCCCCCTTCCATGAGTGTGTCGGACGTCGCGCGCCTCCTCCAATAGATGAGCATACGCGAGCTTTTTTTTTGTTCGACATGAGGAATAAGAAATGAAAGGTCGCGTTTCTAAATAGAATGAGGCGGCTGAAACATAGTGTAGGGTTGCGCGTGAGCAGGCTAGGGTGGCTAGAGAGTTGACTTTGGAAATTAATATATTATTAAATTTCTAAACTATTTCGTTTATGGCATCTTAAAATCTCGAACCTCTATTGAGGCATGCCGCCTGGCGTTTCTAATGTTATATCCCTATTCTGAATGCAATGGAATAAGTTTCGGGACCTAATTCGATCGTATGTGGAATATAGCTTTTTGAACCGAATTATTATATTGAATTCCCAATATTATTTCAACGCGTTTCTATTCGTATGACCAAACAGTAAATCCAAACGCTATAAAATTTGAAATTTGATAATGACATACTATTGCGGATCCAATTGGAACTAGTTTCGTCAAATTTTGAGACAGTGCCCCAGATCACTATCTTAATGCATCGATTAAATCGACGATTTTCAAAATCGACGAAATCACTTGGAATTTCAGTTTTAAAGACTTACTAACTCAATTCTAATTTAAACAAAATTTACATTCACATTGTACATCATTTTGATTCATATTCAACTCAAATTTCAATTATTCACCATTTCCGTATTACGATAAATTGCTATATTTGAAATTTGAATTCATCTTATAATTTCAACCACAATCTTCATATTCAATAATCAATTTACATTCCAATTCAATATTTAAAACCATTTAAATGTTTAAAATCAAATGACAGAAAATCCAGGTCGTTACATTCCTCCCCCTTAAAAGAGTTTCATCCTCGAAATTGCTTTGTAGGAAAAATGCTCCAAATCCATTTACTTATCAAAACCCCCTTACTTAAAACTCAATATTTCACTTTTATAAATCCTTTAGTTCCATACAAAACATTTAGTTTTCATTCTAAACTAAAGTCCCTTATTTCAATTATAATCCGAAATCAAATTTTAGTTAATAGAAATTTTCCATAAATTTTCAAAAAATTTCTAACACTCTAAATTTCTAAAAAAATTTGGTAGAGTCTCCCTTGTACGAAGAGCCATTTGCAATACGACAGATATGATAAAAAAATGTACGTCGGCTCTCATGGCCAAAAAATACAATATATATATATATATATAAATTTTCACACTAAATTCATAAGCGTACCTTATTTTAGCGTTATTAAGCAAGCTCGCTCAATTTATATGCAACTGCGCAAACAAAATATAGCCAAATGGTCTACTTGCACCCGTACTTACTCAATTTAAAGACGTATGTCCTAAAACATGAATTTTAATAACATTTATTTAAATAGTTAAACGCATACTTTACATAACTAAACATGTAAAACATGTTTTTATAAGCATTCACAAGTTTCCAATACTAAGTTAGTTACTTTCAATCGATTCATATACCATTTCATTCAATTCGAATGATTAACAACCAAATTTACTTGCATCCAATTCATATTCACATCCACTACAAATTGCTTCTAAATAAATTTATATAACTTTTCTTTGATTCACAAAATTTTGTTTCCTCAATTTTATATTCAACAACAAACCAATCCATGCCAATTTATTTATGAATCATCTCATAAATTAGCTACTTAAGTTGAATTTCATTCTTATCAACCATATTCTCACCCATATTCAATTTACACTTAAATTGAATTCATTTATAACTTAAGTCATCACCATTTTAATCCATTTCTATTTTATTCGACCACATTCCAAACTATATTTAATTTGCTTACATATAACCCTAATTCCATTTATCCAATTTTAACTAAATTACAAACAATCCATTTTATATTGAACGGCATATCATTCCATGTTAATTCAATAATAAATCATTTCTTAAAATTATTGCTTAAGGTTTATTATAAACATTCATACCATTAATTATGTTCATATTTAGATTATAACTTAAATTCCTACTTGATTTAAATCAAGCAATACTCCAAAACATAATTTAATTCATTTGCACATACTTAAAATCCAAATTTTAACAATCAATCCTTTAAACCATATTCAATTTGTTCACACTTAGGTTGAATTTCCATTCTTATCACTTAAGTTGAATTTATTTATAACTCAAGCCCCGATTTTCAAAAACCCGTCAATATCAAGTCCACAAATTAATTTATGTAATTAGATTGCTTCCATTTTACTTAAGTTAAGTTTCAATTCAAAATCATCATATTTAACTCGACCTGAGTTAACTTCATTTTTAAAATTCAAAATTAGATTTTCATTTCTTTCAAACCAAATATTTAACCATCCTAACTTAGATTCCACTTTTCACTTCCTCAAGTTTATAGGTTATACAACTTATTATTCACAATTTCATGATTCCATGATGGAGTTTATTCCATTCAATAATTATAACTTATAGTTATATAATCACTTTATTATTCAAAATTATATTAACTTCAATTTGATATCATTTCCAATCCTGTTCAAATTTATTTAATTTATCTCAAGTTAAATTTCAATTCATACAATCCGTTTTAACTTACTTAAATTCAAATTCAATTTCAAAATTAAGTTTTCACACTTTCTCTCCTTATTAATATCATTCTAAACTTATAGGTTCGAAACTTATTTTATTATGCTTTCACATACATTTGATGAAAATTCAGAATTAAATACTCGGTTTTATTTCAAATCACTTTGAAATCCTACACACTCTCTCTCTCTCTCTTGTATATCAAACCTCACTTTAAAACTTAACCTGAACTTGGTTTTGCCCAAAACAATTTCCTTCGAAATTTTTAATTAACTTGCTTTTACCCTAAACAAATTCCTTTTTGGAATTTCTAAACAAACTTGTTTTTTCTCAAAACAATCCTAAAAAAGACCACGGTAGCAATCTGTCGCTTGGAAACTCGAAAATTAATACTGGTGATGCCGCAGTCATCACTAGGATTATTTTCCAGCCACTGAAGTGAGTTCAGTGCTCTATCACTTTCAAAATCCATTTATAACATTTTCTATTCAAATACATTTCTACTATAATAATACCATTATTTATTTCAAAACAGTTGGAAAACATTTTCGAAATTTGCAGGATTTAAATTTCCAAATTCTAGTTTGAATCCAAATTTAGTTTAGCTCATTTGTATAAATCATTCTTATACAAATTCTATTTGGTTATATATGACCATTCCAATTTATAATATTGTTTTCATTATAATAATAGCAACAAAACACATCAATATACTATAATAATTTCAGAAAATTATTTCTTTTATATCAAAATATAATTTGGGTAAAATTATTTCATTCACCCATTTCAAAAAAATACTATGTCGGTTCACTGTGTTTAAGTGTCTAGAAACTCCTATCGATTTGTGGCGTACCACTATTCGACCAGAATTTATAAGCCACTCAACAAATAAATCAACACAATTTAAAACACTTTATATTCACTAACAAATATGCGTTCATATCTACAATACACTCGGATTCATTCTAGGGTACTAATGACCCTATCTCTACTGAGTAATCCCCACCAAAGCTAAGGTTATCGCTTAACCTTCAGCTCTGATATTGTAATGTCCTGTATTTTTAACGCTTTTAAATTACTAAATTAAATAAAATTTTAATTAAAAATCCGATAGAAATAAATTTTTTACGATTATTAAATGGAAATCTCTTTGTATATATGTTACAAATCCAAAACCAAATTCATAGACGACCAATTTCGATAAGACCAATAATGTAATACATATTAAAACGTAATGTAATAATATGAAATAGTCGTAACCAATAACAGAAACCAAATTAATAATTTTAACGTAAGAAACGTACGTTTTTGCGTTAAAAGAAAATTTTCGTTAAATAAAAATAAACAATAAAATTTCGCAACGGAAACTTGATATTTGGAATGCGTCCAGTTAAACATAGCAACCGGTAAATTTTCGTCCGAAAATATGAAAGTTTATTTCGCGCGTAAAATTTACTTCAATCTAATCAGTTAAAAAGCGATGAAAATAAAACGTTTTCAAAACCAAAATATTTTTACATAGAAAAATTCTAAAACATCTTTTGAGCAAGTTGTCAGTTTGTCGTTTTTCCAAATTCGGGCATCTTTGGCTCCGTCGATCTTATTTTTCTGCGATTTTTATGCATTTTCCGCTAGTTGAAAATTCGAAATTTTATAACTCGATCGTACCACTGATATCTGTATACCGTTTTGACCGTCATGTCGTGCTGATCTCCGCGATATATTCGATTTTCAAATTCGAAGTCCGGTATACGTTGCACTTTGCGAAACGCCTATCGTATCGGTACCGAAATGGTGACTTTTAACTTCCCTGCCTTTTCAAAATTCAAGCGTGCTATGCAAACAAAAATAAATGGCTTTTAATCTACTGCTAAAATTATTTTAGCGTGAGACTTTTACTATTTTACTACTTTTATTTATATTCTCACTCAAATATATTTTTCGTTATAGCCTCTGCCTCTTCCTTGTTTCTATTCATTCTTTAAGAATATATAATATAATAAAAATGAAAAGCCACCACGTTACACCTCACCACATCTATTCATTCCTATATCATATGTTCATTTTGCAAGCTGGTTCTCTTTTTTTTGTTAAGTCTTTCCATTTGAAACCCTTCACTCTCTCCTTTTTCTTGAATTTATGGTTGCCTGTATGTGCTTTAATTTTACATCTCCGCCTCCTCCCTGAAACCATGAAACCCATACCCTTCCGTCCATCGGCTACGCACGCATCCACATCGGTATTTTGCCACTGACCATCCCGCAAGCCTCGGCAACCGACCCTTCTCCTCAACCTTCTTCTTCTCAACGCAACCCTCTACCCGCCCTCATGCTTGTAAGTGTGTTGCATTTTTTTTCAATTGTTTACGCTGTTCTATAGTTTTGTTTTAAAAGAGTTTGGGAAAGTCTTAAACTATGTATATGCTGTTGGATATTATAAAAAAAAAATTAAAATTATTGTGTATAGTGAGTCATGCACTATAGAACAAGAATGTAGAGTCATGCACTATAGAACATTTTATATACTTGGTCTACATAGAGTGGGTTCTACACGCATGTATTGAGTCATGCACTTCCATAATAAAATGCAGTTGTATAGGCATGCATATTTTATTGTATGTGTCTAAAGTTGCAATATACACGTATAGGATTTTGTAAGGATATGTTTAAAAAAAACAACAGAGAGGTATTTTACTATATTATATTTTATTAGATTATACTACTGCATACAAGTTGCGTGTAGATGATTGAGTGGCCGCATACACAATTATTTTCACATACATATGGGCCGCATACGTTACATCCATTTGTTGCATATATAGTTTGAGTAGCTTGCATACAATTAGTTACTTATATATATTGGAAGTCTGCATTTGTTTGTATGAGTTCATATAGTTGTATGGAGTCTGCTGCTACAGTGTAATATGGGGTCATTTATAAATAATGCACATTTCTAAATATACCTGATATGTATGTGGTGCTACAGAAAACAATAGTGCATAGGTGAAGATATAAGTCATAGTATTTTGGTACATGGGTTACAGGGTTATATTTAATAGTAAAACGTTTTAAGGTACAAATTTTTTTCTATATATATAAGGTCAGTAGTCTATACGCGATATAGGTTATATTAGCACTAGGTAACATGTTGTTGTATATAAAATTCATAATATACTAGCTCGCATATATGTATGCACAAGTTTTGGTTTTCAAATATACATATGGATTCATTTTTCAAATGTTTAGTGTCTAAAATGATCTGAAAGTATATAAAGATTTATTTTAATGTATGTCTTCGGATAAATTTTTGAGAGGAAATTTTTATTTTTATTAATAATGGAATGTATATATATTCCGTTTATAACAAGCTAATTTAATTTTTTTTCTCATCGATTTCCCTTTTGTCAGTTTTTGGTCCGTCGTGCCTATTTTCTTCATCGATTTGGTTCTGATTTGATTTCGTTTCCATTTATCAGCTTCGTTCGTCGATTCTAGTTCAATCTTGTCGTGTTATGTGGTTTGTGCCTGGATCTCGTAACTCAATTACTTGTCTATCCCCTCTAGCCTCGAAAGGTGAGCAATCACTCACGATTAATATTCTTTTATTTATTAAATTTGATTTCAATTGAAACGACAATTGAAATATGCTATTGTTAGTTGTTTACACTGTTACATATGCTGTTACCTGTATCAGTTCATCTGTGACATCTGACATCATTATCTGTTAATTATTTATGCGATGATAATACAGTTTGGATGATAATGGATTGATTGATTGTTGTTTTATTGGATGTTAAATTGTAATGTATTAAGTGATAAATGTTATGCAATTGAATTGACGTAGGATTGTTAAAAATTTGAATCGACATATGTTTTGAATTTGATTAGTTAATTTGAATAATATGACCTCTTAAATGTTTAATTATTCGACACATAGAATGGTTAATTACCCTTGAACCAGTTGAATTTATGTTGTATTAATTGATTGAAGTAGGAAATTGAATAATTGATGTAAACTGAAGAACTGCATAAATATGGATGTAATAATCTTTAATCTACATGAAATGATAGTGTAGATTCTAGAATTAATTATATTACTTGGCATAAATAACAATGCGAATTAATACGATTATTTTAGGATTATTTGAATTAATTATTGAATTGTTATTGATTGTGTTATTGCTTGTTTATTTACTTTGACACCATCCCAGTTATCACACTGCAAGTTCCCTTTATTATGTTTGATCTTGAATTGAATTTGGAATCGGGTTGAAATGATATATACCCAAATGAATCTGACCTAGTATAGAGAATTAAATTAAATCCGATTGGTCAATAATTTGAAATAATGATTTTATTCGAGCAAAGAATAAGTTTTGAAATGAAGTTGGAATTTGAATTTTATAAAAGGAAATGTAAAGATTGAAATCTGAAACAAATATTAACGTAGTGATTGATGAAAGAACGTTGTTTGAAATTTAATTATTTAATAAATTAAATTTGGAATTATTAATAAATAATTTGGAATTAGTAGTAATTAAGTGTTGAAATTATTAAGTTTGAAACCATATAATAATTAAATTTGAAATTATAATTAAGTTTGAAATTATAATCAAGTTTGAAATTATTAAGTTGAATTTATAACTCAGTTGAAATGATTTGATGATTAAGTTTGAATTCATAATTAAGTGGAAATGATTTAATAATTCTGTTTGAATTAAAAATCAAGTTTGTAATTATTAAGTTTTGAAATTATTAATAATTAAGATTGAAATTATTAAATAACTGAATAAGATTGAATTGTTTGATAATTGAATAAAATTTGAATTCTTTGATAAGAGAAAATCGAACTTTTGATTAAGTGAATTTGATCTTCGTTAATACATGAAATGGGGTTTCTTTATTTATAAAGTTTGAAGAATTATTTAAGTAAGTTAAAAACTTTTCGATTTTGTGAAATTTAGTTCTTTATTAATTGAGTTGAAATTTGTAACGAAGTCAATAAATAAGTGAAAATTGAATTGCTTTAACAAGAAATAAAATGAGATTTATTGAAATGAATAGGATTTATTGAAATTAACGTAAAACTTGTAATTTAAAGAATTGATTTGACGAATCTAATTTATTTCAATTTGAAGTTTTGATATAATGAAGTTGAACGTAAGTAATTGATTTAAATGAATTGGAATTTAAGTAGAAGTTGTTTTGAAGGATAAATTAACTTAGCGAATATTGAATGAAATCGATAAATAAATTTAATTTGATTTGAACGAAAATTAAAACCTTTTAAATGATTTCGGAATGAAACTTATATACGAACTTGAATCAATATTTGAATTGTTAAAATAAAAGTTGAAATTGAATTATAAGATTTTGAAATGGTAATTTGGAAATTTTGAACGAAAATTTTAGAAATTGATTTAGAAGACAAACGAAATGTTGATTTACGAATTGAAATTGAAATTGAAATTGAAATTGATTTGGTTTGAATTATATTAAACGACCAATCGGTGTAATAATTACGAAAGTTATTAAAGAAACCGGAATCGGTTATGGATATACTCTCTATCTAAACCGAAAACCACTTTAATAACTATACGCAGAGTGATGATCCAGAATGAAGTGGTTGGAATGATGTACGTGATGACTGAGGAAAGAGAACGATAATGGATAGCCTTGACACTTGCGTCAAATTGGAAATGACTAAAATCAGGAGTCGTGCCGGGCCAAACGGGGTTAGCCACCTCGAGCGAACACACTTCTTCGTAACTACTACTCATTACTTGTTGTCGATTGGTGCACCCTCGTACTTTTCAGGAGTGTTGTTTCGTGGTGTTGCGATCGCTGCGGCGATGCGTTCTCACCAGTCCGGATCAGGCGAATGGTAGTTTCACTACCTTGGGTATTGCCTCATGTGCCTTGTCATACTTGTATCCCCATATACGCGACCACTACGAAATTATTTTGTGTTATACCTATGGAGTACTCCCTGATAGCCCACTAGTTTATGGTGGAGTTTACAGTGCTGTATAGACTATGACATTTATATAAAATGTGTTAAGGGGGATAATGGTAACGCCTTAACACTATTTTGATACTTTATATTACTGATAGACATTATCTATTTAGCGTACACTACTACATAGTAGATAGTTTAACGGATCCCTAAAGGATGGTGATTCCAACATCCTTTGAGTTACTTGTATTTCGATTACTATTTCACTTGAGTTGGATTTATTGATATAAGAATATTAATCCTAACTCGACTGTTTTGTGTTTTGCTTTACGCTCGGGTCAGACTATGAGTACCAGCTTTCGAGGCTCACCTTTGAAGTTGGAGCTTTGCTTGGAAGTCCAGCTATCTATCCAGCTTTCAGATATTCGGTTGATTCTAGTGATGTAATCTGATTATTGTATTTGACTATTGTATTCGAAACTTCTGTTGTAACTTATTTAACTCTGTTATATATATAGTAGCTTCATGAACTACTATCTCTTTTACTTCCGCTGCATATTATTACTCTGTGTCTGTGATTCTGTGATTATTTATTTACTGTATATCTGAGTTTTTGCCAAATTTAAATTAACAATTCGGTATTTTGAATTATTCAAGTCCGACATGTGCGGATGCGAATAGTCTAAATAGCGGGTCGTTACAGATACCACCGTAAGGACCCACGGGATTTTCGACCCTCGAAAATCAATATAAATACGTTCACTGTATTGCATGCCGACAAATGGAGTGCCGAAAAATACCAGGTCATTAGGGTGAAGAAGAAAAGAGATAGAAGAAGAAATAGAAACAACAATACAGAATCTCATAATCGCAATGGAACAATATATAATAGATAATAGCATATTTTTATACAAAAGAATCTACAGCTGTTAATACACACACAATCATTAAAGTTAACAATCAACAATCAATCTGGATAGTTATAATAACTTGTCCTCACAAATATTGAATATACAGCATGAATAACACAGCCGAAACAACCAAGTACGTATAATATGCCTGAGAATCCTCCAGCGTGTCTCATGTGATCCATAGCATCCTAACCTGAATCTGTAATACTCGTTCTGACCTAAACATTATAATAAAATAACGCCCTAGTCTGTCTGGAAAACCAGCGTGAGAAAACAAACTCAGTTTGAATTATTACTGTTATCAAAATCCTATGGAAACAAAGATATCTCGTAAGCCCACGCCACACATAAAATACGACGGGTTTTTACCTTACGATAACCAAAACATTTTATATCAAAATCATTTGATATTATAATAGTGTCTATAGAAAATAAACTATAAAATAGCTAAAATGCTTACATCTCACATTTCAACATAGTTGGGCACATCTAAAACCGTACAAGCTCGTAGTGGATATTAGTTTACATATAATGATAGGGCTACTGGGGTATCGCCCATTATAGAACATCTCTAGAAAGATGTAACGAGATTGTACCTAATGATCTGTACCAACACAGGCCCACCACTTGTTGGATAGTACCGAATATGTTACCACACCGGGTGTTCCCACCCTATCGAGCGCTTTCTTTTTCATGCACACCCATATCTTTGATTATAATATATCCGAGCGTGTCTAGAAAAGTGATAATATACCCTACTTGGGTGCGAGCCACTTAGCCCTGCTGCACCTCCCATGTTTTAGTCATTCCGGTTAATGAGGCTTGAAGCTACATTTTACCTTTAGAATAGAATTCATATTTGGAATGCTAACACTGCTTTCCAGACCACGATGCAAATGATAGCATTCATCCATACAAGTTGTTCTAGGCCTGAACAAACCGAATCTCCAAAATCACCATCTTTATTATCTTTACGATATCACAATCTGTATAGCACAAATTGGATCGAAGTGGTTTTCAGATAATTAAATCTGATCCCGGTCTCTTCGAAAGAATCAACGAATTTGGCCAGATTTGATAGTCGGTTATATAACTATCAAATAACATCCATAAGCAATCACTAGGCCATATTTTATAAATCTTTAGAACATTTATTTAAATATGTCTTTGCAAAGATATATATTCAATCTCTTCCAGTATTTTAATATTTGAAAACAAATTCAAATTCTTATATCCATAACAGCATATTTCAATCCATATCAATACATAGAAATATTCCGAACTCCACTTTTTATTCAACATTTTGAAAAATATTTCTATAATAATAATCTCGTGGTTAAAATATTTCAAATCCTTCCAGTCCAATACTTAGGAAATATTTATAAGTATATTTTCCAAATCATTTTATTTCCGATACTTAGGAAATATTCCATTTTATTTCAAACTTCTCAAATCCTTTACAATTTACTTGTAAATTCCTTCTCTCATTTATAACGGATTCTATAAGTTTTTGAAATTCATTAATTAACCTTCTTTAAACTGTCCAAAATCGATTGCACTTGTCTATAATTCCAACTACCTATTTCTAACTTCTTTTATGAATTTTAATTCATTTTCGAAGTTCTTGTATTTCAGCATTTCGGAAGTTTATTTAAGTTTCCAGAATTCCATTACAGGATTTCTCTTACAAAAATCATCTCCGTTAAATAAACCCCGTTTACAAATCTCGAGAGGATTTAGAAATAAATTACAATCATTTCAAAACTCTATATATATGGAAGTATTTTAAGGAATAATAATTTATTTTTAACACATGTTTAAGTAATTATTAAAAATTGTAAAACACTTTAAATAAACATCGATAACTCATTTCCAATTCATTTTAAAAAAAACTAATCAACTTATAAAGTTTATTATAAAAATGCGAATTCATTTAAATAAATATTAAATATTTGAATAATCCCTTTTTTCCAAAAAATGATTTTCATATCTCGATATAAATTCACACTGTAAATTTGTATATCCAATTTATCAACTGATAATCATTTCCCCTTATTTATAAACATCATTTATAAGTTATGAACTCACTGGGATTCACTTTTTATTAAAAAAATCTCATTTATAAAATTTCATTTATGAATCCATTTCTTTGTAAATCCCATTAATTTTACAAATCTATTTTAAATATCGATTTCAACTTCTTCCCATATTTTCAGAAATATCATTAAAAATCCATTGTTAAAAATCCTTTATATAAGTTATTTTAAAATCTCTATTTAAAACATTATACGAATAGTTATGTACAACCCATAATCAAATCATTGTTTTATCCCAATCAATCTCCGTTAAAATAATCCAAATTTGATATAAATATTTTTATATCTAAAATCTCATTTTAATCCCTTTAAATTCAAAAATAATATTTATGGTAATTAAAACCCAAAATTAAGGCCAGTGCTACTATAGCAACCTAAAAATCAAGTCACAAATAATCCATAACAGATTACCAAATCATATATCAGTATATATGAAACAATCAATATATTTCTGAGGAATCCAGTTGGATCCCTCCAATATGTTCCCTATATGTGCAGATGTTATTTAACAAAAAATACCATCCCGGTTCGAGGCAGAATATCGATGTAATATAGGGTCATCCGCTAATTATGCAGGGAACATAGTGTCTCATCCGCTCTAATCGGCGGAAATATAACCAACTACTAATATATATAATAATATAAATAGTATAACATTCAACTGATAAATTATTATCAATTCATCCAATTAACCAATAAATAATTTTACCACATAAATTAAGATAAGTTATCCAAATGAGTGAGTTTTACCCACCTTGATTTTCATTTGTAAACCGTCTTAATTTTAAATTAAATCAAACTACATTCAATTTAATCTAAAATCCTAGTTGACTCTAAAAATCTCCAAACCAAATTTATTTCGTACGTCGGTACGAATCCAACGCCACCTATTTCGTAATTTTTTGACCTCGCATTAAAAAAGTTAACGGAAATATAATATTTCAACATTAAATTTAAAATCGATTGTCACTAATGACATTCTTAAAAAAAAATTCCCAGTTCATAAATTTCTACCCCAATCACACCAAAATCCTTCTTCACAGGCTCGAATAACACGATCAGAACTTCAATGACACGCCGCTACTACCTATGGCCATCAAAGACCCCCTCGACAGCGCCTAAGCACGCTCCATCCCCTTCACACTGCACGCGTCACCAGATTTAGCCGCCACATCCACATGCTCGACCACGCTGCTCCATCTTTCACCAGCCTGCATGTGCCAAGCCCGCGGCTGTCCATCGACCGCCCCCTTCCACGAGCATGTCGGACGTCACGTGCCTCCTCCAATCGATGAGCATACGCGAGCGTTTTTTTTGTTCTGTTCGATATGAGGAATAAGAAAAGGAAAGGTCATTTTTTAAATAGAATAAGGTGGCTGAATCGTAGGGTAGGGTGGCGCATGAGCAGGATACGGTAGCTCGAGAGTTGACTTTGCAAATTAATATATTATTAAATTTCTAAAATATCTCATTTGTGGCATCTTAAAATCCCAAACCCCTATCGAAGCGTGCCACCTAGCACTCCTTATGCATATCCCTATTCTGAACGCAATGGAATAAATTTTGTTAGCTAATTCGATCGTATGTGGAAGACAGCTTTTTGAACCCAATTATTATATTAAATTCCCAATGTAAATTTCAACGCGTTTCTATCCCATATGACCAAATGGTAACTCCAAACACTATGTAAATCGAAATTCGATAATAATATATTATTACAGATCCAATGGAACTGGTTTCGTCGAATTCTTAGAATGTGCCCCGGATCGTTATTTAACGCGTCGATTAAATCAACGATTTTCAAAATCGACGAAATCACTTGGAATTTCAGTTTAAAAACTTACTACTCAATTCTAATTTAGATAGAATTTACATTCACATTGTAAATCATTTCAATTCAAATTTAACTCAAATTTCAATTATTCACCATTTCCATATTATTATAAATTGTTATATTTGAAATTTGAATTCATTTTATAATTTTAACCATAATCTTCATATTCAAAAATCAATTTATATTCCAATTCAATGTTTAAAACCATTTAAATGTTCAAAATCAAATGATGGAAAATCCAGGTCATTACAATTTTATTAATCCTAATAATAAATTTTAAATTTCAAAATTAGAATTTAAATACTTTTGAAAATATCATTATCTTTTCAAACATTTTAAAAACTTATGTTGTATTATAACTTTTACAATAAACATGTTTTCATTTCAAACTTAACTTTTAAATTTAAAATCTTTTATGTTGGTTTTCAACACAATTTTAAAAAATAGCCCAAGACCCAATTCAAATTGGACCTTTTCTTAATTAGGGCAATTTTTGGGCTCATTTTACCATTCAGGCCAACCGGTAACCAGGTTGGAAAATGTACTTGATTACCCAACTCCAATCCTAGACATTTCCTTTACAGACACCGTACTAAGTGAGCAAGCTTAATTAGGTAGCACCAACATGACTAATCTAGATTGCAAAGGCTTGTTGTGACCAAATTTTCCATAGTCTTCGAACCGACTTAAACGAGTGAATTAGATGAACAAACGACAAAGAAATGACCTTAGGACTTTGGAAACATTATAAAAAGGCAAGAAAAAAGATATATCGAAAATTGAGAAAAAAAGTTGACTTGATTTTATCAACTTGGTGCTTTAAGTCGAACCCGAGTTTAATCTGAAGTGAACCTAGGAAAAACGAAGGAATACCCGAGTCAAGAAATAGCAAGGTAAAATAATATAACTTGGAGTTACACCCGAGTCAGACCCAGGTCAGACCCGAGTCAACTTGCTATTGAGTTGTAAGTCACATATGGTACCGAGTTGTGACTTCTCTCAAGTCGTATACACAAAACTCCCAGGTAGGACTCAAAGGACTTCAACCATTGGAGGACTCCAAGTAAGGGATGAAGCAAACACACAAATCACTCGTGTCGGACACCAAGTTAGGTAAACCTCGAGCTGAAGCTCATGATATTCATCGACATGATTTTCACCAACATGATTAGAACTATCTAGAATGATGACATGAAGCAACTCAAGAATTTCCAAAGGCATTGGAGTATGGAGAAATACTTAGTACCAAGCACTAGCACTCGACAACGACCACTTTTTTTTGCTCATGGGTACTCCAAAAATCTTATACATGGAGCTTTGGCTCGAGTGATTTTGTTATGTAACGACCCTGGTTTTTACAGCCCAATTTAAAATTTTAAATCCATCGTTTTAATATAAAAATTTTGAAATTTATAAACAATCTCAAAACGTTCAAACTTTATTTATAAGATGCGTCTAGTTAGATATGAATGTAGAAAAAGTTTCGTCGCAAAATATTACAGTAAATTTGGTTCGCATTTTACTGTATATCAGTCCATATAAAGCTGCGTAAAATTTATCTTTCAAATCCAAATATTTTACACAGTATGTTGTAAAAATTATTCTGATCAAGATGATGTAATTCGTTTCGTCTAAAACTGTCATCGCCTGCTCCGTTTAAACTGTTTTGCAAAACGAATAATTTAAGCGGCATAATTCGTATTTTTATAAAACCATCGTATCGCAATAATCTGTGTACCGTTGGAAGCACATCGTCGCACTGATCATAATGGTATATTAATTTGCGCGAATCGGAGTCCGACATAATCCGTCGCGTTAATTTAACGGTTCCGAACGGACCTGTTAAATAAATTCTTTAGCCCATTTACAAAAGAAAGAAAATATATCTCAGGTGAGGCATTAATGAGAGTAGTTGGCAGCTGGGAGTTGACATCATAAAGTGGAGTGGCTCCTCGTTTCCATAAAAATTTACGTTCACGAAATTTGCAATTTTAAAGGAACATAATATAACCTTTCGTTCCTATTAACTGTCCATTCTCATTTCACTATTTTCTCTTCAATCTGCAATCACCAGGTAAATGCGTCTCCCCTTTTCTTTCTCTTCTTCCTCTCCATTCTTTCTTCTCCATACATTTTCTGGAAAAAATAAAATAAAGGAAGCATGGCCGAAACTTCACACTTCCACCTCACCTCCCCACCTAGTTCTTTCTCCCTCACTTCACTTTAAACTGAAATATATGTATGTCGTGTGTATAACATGCAATAGAAGGGAAGTGGGAGGATGCACGAATTATGAAGATCTCGGTTTGTAATATATAAAGAAAAGAGGGGGAATTGCATGCGTGTGGGAGGGAAAGAAGTGAAACGTGCATGTATTGTGTGTATGTATTTAGTGTATGCGTTAATGCATGCAGTAGAAGAAGGAAGAAAAAAAAAGTGGGCAAAGGCAAAGTGTATACGTTGTAGCATGGGTGTGTGCATGGGAATTCATGCGTGCGTAGTGCATAGTGTGAATTGGAATGCAAGTATCCAAAGCATAGTGCAAAAAAAAAATGGATTGCGTGATGGTGTATATATGGTTTGCTGAGGAAGATGGGAACATGTACAAATTCTGCACATGCATTCGTGAGTGGGAAGGGTTGCTGCATAATCTTTTTGTCTCAGCCATGTAAAAAAAAAGAGAAGGAAAAGAAAAATGAAACTGCGTTTGGCGAATAGTTTTAGATATTGCAGAAGAATAATGAAGAAAATATCTATTCTGGTTGCCAAAATAGTAACCGACTTTTCTTTTTCGTTGTGTGCAGAAGCAACCGGCTAAGCTTTTTGCAGCAACATCGATCTCTCAGCTTTTGTCCTTTTCTCCGTCGTCGGTAATATATAAATTTATAAATTATATACAAACGTTCATTGTGTTAATATCGTTTTCTTTTATCAATATTACAGTGTTCGTTGTTCGTGTTGTACCGACTTCTTTCGTGCTTCTTCTTGCTTCGCCGTCAATTTCGTTATCCACGAAAGGTGAAATAAATTTTCACGACATATATTCTTATGCTAGTTTGGTTGATAACCGATTGCTATGTGATAATTAAATTGAATGTTGATTGCTATTGTCAAGTGATAAAATATGCACGTTGAAAGTGATATAGGATATTTAACAATATTAAGTGAACTATTTATGTTGAATGTTGATTAACTTGACCCCCTTATATGTTGAATATGGTCTAGTTAAATATGACCTTTTAATTGTTAAGATTAATTAACATGTATAATTTGATTAATTCCACTTCGAACCATTGAACGTATATCAGATTAATTGTTGTAGTGTAAATTTGAAATTGAATTGAACGACAAGTGAAAAACCTAAATATAATAATCTTTAATCTACATGAAATGATAGTGTAGATTCTAGGAATAATTATATTAATTTACATAAATAACAAATGTAAATTAATACGATTATTTCAGAATTATTTAATAAATTGTTAAATTGTTGTGAATGGATGCTATTGCGTGTTTATTTACTTTGACACCATCCCAGCTATCACACTGCAAGTTTCATTTGTATGTTTTGATTGTGAATTGAAATGGAATCGGGTTGAAATGATAGATACCCAAATAACTTTGACTTAGGATAGAAAATTAAATTAGAATCGATTGGTCAATGTTTTGATTTAAAATAAAATAAATTTTTATTTGACTAATAACAAGGTTTTGAATAAAAACTGGAATTTAATTCCGAATGAATTGTAAATGTGAATATTTAAGTTTGAAACAAATATGAACGTCGTAATTAACAAAAGAATATTGATTAAAATTTAATTATGTAATAATTTAATTTGGAATTATTGATAACGAAGTTTGAAATTATTAATGATTAAGTTTGAAATTAGTAATAATTAAATTGGAATTATTAATAATCAAGTCTTGAAATTATGTAATAATTAAATTTGGAATTATTGATAACGAAGTATGAAATTATTAAGAATTAAGTTTTGAAATTTTGATAATTAAGTTTTGGAATTGTTAATAATTAAGTTTGAAATGATTAATAATTAAGATTTGAAATTATCGATAATTTGAATAGATTGAATTATTTAATGATTAGAATAAATTGAATTGGATTTCCTTATTAAGAAAAATCGAATTTTGAATAACGGAAACTAATTTCTTTAATTGAGTTTTGAAATTGGTAACGAAGGTAATAAATGAATGAATTGAATTTCTTTAATAAGAAATAGAATGCGTTTATCAAACAAATGAAAGATTTGAAAGTTAAGGAATTGGATTTGACAAATTTTAATTTTAATTTAATTTGTAAGCTTTGATAATGAAGTTGAACTTAAGGAAGTAATGTAATGAATTGGAAATTTAATTGAAATTATTTAATGATAAATTAATTTAATGAATATCGAATGAAATCGATAATTGGGTTTAAATCAATTTGATCGATAAATGATTTTGGAATGAACTTATACATGAAATAAAATGAATATTTGAATTGTTTTAAACTGAACGTTGAAATTGAATTATAGAAGTTTGAAATGAAATTTTGGAACTTGATTTAGAATCTCTAACGAAATGTTGAATTATGAATTCTAATTGAAATTGAAATTGTATTGGTTTTGAAATATATTAACGACCAATCGGTAAATTAATTACGAAGGTTATTAAAGGAACCGGAATCGGTTAGGGACATACTCACTGTCTAAATCGAAAACCACTTTAATAACTATACGCGGAGTGTGATCCAGAATGAAGTGGTTGGATTGGCGAACGTTGATGATTGAAGAAAGTGAACGATAATGGATAGCCTTGACACTTGTGTCAAATTGGAAATGACTAAAACAGGAGCCGTGCCGGGCCAAATGGGGTTAGCTACCTCGAGCGAACACACTTCTTCGTAAACTACTCATTTACTTTTGTGACTGATTGGTGCGCACCCTTGAACTTGGAGTGTTGTTTCGCGGTGTTGCGATCGTTGCGGCGATGCGTTCTCACCACTCCGGATCAGGCAAACGGTAGTTTCACTACCTTGGGTATTGCCTCATGTGCCTTGTCATACTTGTATTCCCATATACGCGACCACTACGATTTTGTTTTGTATTATACCTATGGAGTACTCCCCGATATCCCACTAGTTTACGGTGGAGTTTATAATGTTGTATAGTCTATAATGCTATATGAAATGTGTTAAGGGGACAATGGTAACGCCTTAACACTATTTTGATATTTTACTTTACTATTATACATTATCTATGTATCGTACACTATTATATATAAATAGTTTAACAGATCCTTAAAAATGTTATTCCATTCATCTTTGAGTTATTGCTATTTTGAATTTGAACAATATTATCTGTATAAGAATATATGTCCTGATTCGTGTGTTGTTTGTGCATATGCTAGGATCAAACTGAGGATTGCTGTTGCTGTTTCTACTTGGAGCTGAAGACCGAAGACTAACATTATCTTATCTTATCTTATCAGTATTGCACTTTCTATTCAGACTATTAGACATCTATGTTGTTCTATTTTATTTTATCTGAGACATTGTTGTATTTATGGGTAGCTTCATGAACTACTCTTATGACTATGTTGTATTTTCGCTGCACTATTCTGTGATATTTTATTTCTGTGATTCTGTGATGATTCTCAATTATATATCTATACTCCATTAATGATTCGTGTTTTGTACTATTTAAGTTGACATGTGTGGATTATTGTCAAATTAAATGGTACATATATACGGGTTGTTACAGTTGGTATCAGAGCTTTGGTTCCCGATAACCTTAGCCTGTGTAGTTTAAATCTCATTAGAGATAGGGTAAATATACCTTAGAATGAGGAGAATCATTTCAGAATCCACATCTTTTGATTCATCTTTCTTATTGAATTCATTGAGTAGAATTTCCTTAAATTCTATAAATTCCTATCTTTGATTCTAAATCACTTTTGGTATTCCAGGATAGCTACCAGAAGAAATGTTAGAGGAGGAAGGGGTGGAAATGCTCCTGGTCCACATGCTCCAGTTCCTGCAATCCGATTCTCCACTCTTAGCAAGGAGTACACTCAGCTTCGAGGAGTCAAATTTACTGGCTCTGAGAGTATCATCGAAGCACAACAATGGCTAAAGAGTTTGGAGAGGATCTTTACTGGCTTGGAGATCACAGATGCTCAGAAGTGTAAGTTGGCCGCTTGGCAACTTCAGGATGCTGCACAGGATTGGTAGGAATCAGTCACTTCTCGTACTGATGAGGAAACCATCACTTGGGCCCAGTTTAGGTAGTAATCTATCTAAAATTCATCTAAATAAAAATTCCTTTTATCTCGTTAAATTTTGACTCGTCTTCTTATCACTTGTAACTAGGGATTCCTTTATGGCTCAGTGGATGCCAGCTGTTGGGAAAGCCCAACTCTATTGGTCGTTTATGGATCTCAAGCAGGGCAACATGACCTTTATTGAGTATGAAAGGAAATTCAACGAACTATCTAAGTTTGGACCTGGCTTGATTGATACACCTCTGCTTAAGAATGAGAAGCTCATACATGGTGCACGCCCTGAGTATTACGAGCTTCCCACCGCTCATGTCCATGGAACCTTCACTGAGTTGATGGACTTTGCTCTTCGATATGAGGGAAAGCCAAAGGAAACATCAACCTCCAAAGCTCCAGTTGTTCAGACATCAGCTAGTAAGTCAGGGAAGAGAAAGCCAAACTTTTCACAACAGAAGAAGTATTGGCAGCAGAAAACAGGGCTTGGATACTCCCAGAAGAAACACGTTGACATATCATCTATTACTTGGCTAGTAGCTGCCCATCTCCAAAGAGCACAGCTGTTCCGCCACCGGCACAGATGACTAGGAGGGATTTGTGTCATATCTGCTTACAACCTGGATACTTCAAGAAAGACTGCCCAACACAGAAGTGAGTACACCATCAGGAGTCTTTGCTCTTTCCACACCTGCCCCGGAAGTTCCTGCCCCGGAAGTTCCGGATAATCAAGGTACTTTGCAAAGTACTTTTATGTTACATACCTTGCCTGTTAGAGTTCTACTCGACACCGAAGCTACACACAGCTTCATATCTATTGATTTATGTGATAAACTTGGCTTAGAATTGTAACGACCCAGAATTTTGAACAATTTAAATTAAAGATATTCAATTGATTTTAAATATTTGGATGATGGTTTAATTTGAATTCCAAATATAACTATGAAATTAGCGATTAAATTATAAAATTTAATCTATTGAAAGTTGAATAAAATTTGAATTTTCAGTTTTAAGCTGATTAAAAATATTTCAAAGGCATGTAAAATTCATAGTGATAATACTGAAGATAATAGAAGCTTCAGAATTGAATTTGTAAGTGATTTGTACAGTTTTGAAATTTTATCGTTTAAATCGATATTTAAAAATAGCCCTCCAAGGCACAGTCTCGGAATTCGACGAAACCAGTTCCAATGGGTCAATAATATTGAATTATTATCGGATTTCAAATTTCGTAGTGTTTGTAGTTGTTGTGTGAGCGTACGTTAAGTAAAAGCGTTGAAATTTATATCGAATTCAATTTAAATTTGGTTAACATCAGTACTTTGCCTTCCCCATCAAAACACTATAGCTAGGTAAGGTAAACACGTTGATGTCAAAGATTTTTTTTTTCCTCTGCAAAAATCACGTCGTTCTTTATTTTATAATATCGACATTTCTGCCTATCATCCTTAATTCACACAGCCACCTTCGTTTTATATGCCGAGCCTTCTTTTCTTTAACTATCTTCAGTACAAATCAATGGCCACCTCCCAAGCCATTCAAAGAAAAAAAACAACAAATGGCCAAAGCCTCGTTTGAAGAATCAATGCAATCTCATTCGAATTCAATCTCAAACGCGACCCAGGTAGCAGCTCGATGCCGCGAAGCTCGCGACAGGGTGGTCTCGCGTGACAGAAATCGTGGTGGGAGAGGGGTTTCGCGCGAGGCCTAATTTCGATTTCGTGGAGGCAGCGGCGACCAAGGGTTCGTGGCGAATCAAGGCTCTGGTTCACGATGAATTTCAGGCGAAGGGTGTAGTTAGGGGTCGGCGAGATCGAGTTCATCGATAGGAGGTGGCGCGAGTTAGCACGTGGGTTGGAGGCGTTCGTCGTCGAGCTCGGCGACGCGCAGAAAGGGGGCGCAATGTGATTTCAAGCTAGGGTTCTGGTCGATAGCGAACTTAGCAGTAAGGTAGTTCTTTTGTTTATTTATATTTATGGATATATGTATATATGCAGTTTACAGTAAAACGAAGAAGAATAATGTTATATATATATTTAGACAGATTTAAAAAAAAATATAGATATCCCAGTATTTGATTTTTACAGTAAGT
Organism: Allium cepa; assembly: GCA_030765085.1. Taxonomy (NCBI): domain Eukaryota; kingdom Viridiplantae; phylum Streptophyta; class Magnoliopsida; order Asparagales; family Amaryllidaceae; genus Allium; species Allium cepa. The sequence goes on along the minus strand of CM060944.1, from coordinate 494,605,775 downwards.
CATTGTAACTAATAAAAAAAAATATAACATGCAGTTTTCAGTTTTAATAAGCATGCAGAAGAAAATATATATAGATAAGGTTTTAAATTTTAACAATAAAGGAAATACAGCTTTTCCAAATTTATAAGTTTTAGGTAGGCACCAATTTTAAAATATTTTGAATTGTAAAGTTGTATAAAAATTTAGGTTTTGGAAATTATATAAGACTTGGAAATTGAATTTTTATAGAGATTTTGAAATCCATATTAACTATTTTTTTTAAGGATATGTGTTTTCAAAATGAAGAATACAATAAATATGCATCTCTGTGATTTATTTGATTTATAAACTTATCTAATTATTTAGTTGCTAAAAAAATAATTTATTAATGGAAATTTTTAGTTTAAATTTAATTTTTAGTTAAATAATTATTAAAGAAAAAATTGGTTTAAACAAAACTATTAGTTAATTAAACTATTAAACGGTAACTGGTTATTCGATTTATTTGAATATTAATAAATTGTATAAATATTTATACAAGGTATATATCAAGAAATCGAGTCGAGATGGAAAATGGATTGCAAAATAAAAAGCTAAGGTGAGAACTTCTCACTCAAAAAGGGTTTTATTTAAATTTTAAATAGTTAGATTTAAAATTGTTGATTGTTTTGATTGTTTGTTTGGATGATAATATAGTATTATCTATTGTATTGAAATAGACCTTATACGCCGCCTATTAAGCGGAGGTTATTTATTAAACCCATATACCGCGATATTCCACCTTGAAGTGGAATTGGTATTATAAATGTTCTTGGAGTTGATTTCCCGCATTATATAGCGGATGAGACCCTATTGCGCTGCCTATTAAGTGGATAATATTTTATAAATCCCATATACCGCGATATCCCGTCTTGAAACGGGATTGGTATTGTTCTAACATCTGTGGATGTAGGGAAACAGGTTGGAGGGATCCAACTGGATTCCTCACCGGTATTTATTTGATTTTAGATATTGTGATATTTGATTCATTATCGTATCAATATATGATGTTTGGAAGTCGTGATTGACTATTTGGTGTGTTGCATCATTGGATCCATTTTTGAAGTTTAAAAATAACGATTTTGATTTTTTAAGGATTTTTTAAAGTGATTTTTGAAATTATACATTTATTAAATTTTCGAATTGATTCATTTTAAATAATTAAAACGTTGTAAATTTTTATGTTATAAAAATTTTATTTTTGTGAAATATAACCAAAGCATGATTTTTGAAATAAAAAGCTGATAAATTTATAAAATGGTTTAAATTGGAATTTTTGAATTATTATAAACGGTTTATATATAAGATTTATAAAATTGATATTTTATAAGTTAAAGATATTGGAATTATAAAACGAGCTTTTATAAGTGTTAAAATAAAGTTGTACCTTGTTTTATAAGTAAATAAGAATTTTAGATTTATAAATTAATGATAATATAAAAGAATGGACTTGTGAATAAATGGATTATAAGTAATTTACTTATAATCGATGTGTAAACGAAATATAAATAGAATTGGTTATTAAAGGAGATTTATAAATCGAAGTAGTTATGAAATAGAAATGGAATTTATAAACGTTGTTTTATAAATCCGTAATCAAATAAATTTGATAAGTAAACATAGAAATTATTAAAGGAATTTTATCCACGATTTTGGACTGTGGAAAATCCTTTAATTAAATATGTGGAAGTGTTGAATTTGGTAAACGATGTAAATACACGATTTTGGACTGTGGAAAATCCTTTAATTAAATATGTGGAAGTGTTGAATTTGGTAAACGATGTATATACACGATTTTGGACTGTGAAAAATCCTTTAATTAAATATATGGAAGTGTTGAATTTGGTAAACGATGTATATAAACGATTTTGGACTGTGGAAAATCCTTTAATTAAATATGTGGAAGTGTTGAATTTGGTAAACGATGTATATACACGATTTTGGACTGTGGAAAATCCTTTAATTAAATATGTGGAAGTGTTGAATTTGGTAAACGATGTATATACACGATTTTGGACTATGGAAAATCCTTTAATTAAATATGTGGAAGTGTTGAATTTGGTAAACGATGTGTATACACGATTTTGGACTGTGGAAAATCCTTTAATTAAATATGTGGAAGTGTTGAATTTGGTAAACGATGTATATACACGATTTTGGACTGTGGAAAATCCTTTAATTAAATATGTGGAAGTGTTGAATTTGGTAAACGATGTATATACACGATTTTGGACTGTGAAAAATCCTTTAATTAAATATACGGAAGTGTTGAATTTGGTAAACGATGTATATACACGATTTTGGACAGTGGATAATCTTTTGATAAAAGTGTAGAAATACTGAATTGGGTAAATAAGGTATATTCACGATTTTGGTCGGTGAATATATTATTGAATAAAACAGGTATGATTTGGAGAAGTGAAATTTTAAAATGAAGTTAATTGTTTTAAAAGATATTTTAAAATGTATTAACTATCGAAACCATAGATTTCAACATTCATTGTTGAAATAGACGTTTTCGAGAAATAGAAAGAAATGGTAGACTATAACACTATTGTTATAGTAGATGATTTCCGAAAGGAAATGCTTTATATAGTATTAGGATTTATATATCTATCTTAAATTCGAATCCCTACACTAGTGATTTTGAGTTGTCGTAACGATGTTTTACGTAACATTCGTTTTGACTCAAATGAATGTGTTTAAGAGAATGTATTTCCTTAAAGAATGAAATATATACTTAGTTATGATTTAAGTATATCGAATATTTTTCAAGTGTTGAAAATAAATAGATTTGTGAAATACTTATTATTAAATAAGTATGGAAATGTGTTTTTTCAATATGAAATGAACGTTTGAGAATTATTTTTAAAAAAAATAAATTGAAAGTGAATATTTGAAATCGATTTGAAAATCGTATATTCACAGATATTTTGGAAATGTAAATTCAATATGGAATTTTTAAATGAAATTGGGAAATTTGGTTTAAAAATAAATATCGATTTATTTTTGAAGTATGGAAATTATATATATATCTTGTAAAGATATTTTTGGAAAATAAATAATTTGGAAAATTATTTGGAATCTGATGATGTTGTGCATACCTATTGATAGTTAAATAACCGACTATCAATATTTACCTTTAAATAGGTATTTGTTGTGATTGCTTGAATTTGAATGCTGCACTTATTTTTAAAATAAGCGTTCACTATGCGGGTTAGCCGGAAAGGACCTTGGGGTCATATAACCCATTCCGAATATGTGATACGTCGTAATAGATAGCATTGATGACCGGTGTTGAAGACCGGATATTTGTGAAAACGGAAGGATTACCGTCGAATGTTTCTACATCGGCTGATCTCCGATATAGAAATTTATTACCCTTTGTGATGGGAAGTCCGGTCGTGATTAGTGAATATCCGAATTGCAAGGACTTCTTTGTAAGTGCCTTCGGTTCCGTTCGATCTCGGAACGAACTTGTATGGATGTGTGTCTGACGTTACAGTTTGAGATGTAAAGCTGGTTTCTATCAAATATGTTCCCGTTGGTGGCGGAGAATTTATCCTCTTAGCTTAACACCCTTAGAGGTTATGTGGTTGATGGTTACTAGTGATACATTCCCAAATTGGTAATGTGGCATATGAAGTGCTGTTGAGCATTTGATGATCAAAGCACAGCTTTTGTATAAAGCGTGGCTTTGTGGACGAGACTTCGTCGGACCTCACACCCCGGAAATGGTCAAAACAGGAAGGATGCGGCAAGGTTATCGGGGGTAGCTCCCTTTAGTGTATGTCATTCCTTCTGGATAGAGGTGGTATCATGGTATGGAGCCCAGATACTTAACCTATGTTGTTGCTGCAAATTTATTGCTTTGTGGTTGTTGGAAATCAAGGATCCTCGGATATAGATCGGTTACGATCGGGGAATGGCATATTCGTGTCAGTAGTTACCTAGTTTGAAAGGTTACCCGGCCTTGTGTTGGCAGAGATCCGGTTAGGTTCTCGGGACGTCATTCCAGAGGCGTTTCCATGTAGCAATAGGAAGTTCCTTGGCCTGACCATTTGTTGGAAATCCAAAGAAACAATAGGATCTTGTACGGTTTTAGTTGTAGAACCTATCATTCACTTATGGTGGCGCCCACTGTTTGGATGGTAGCTATAGTAGGCATATGTGTGGAATGCCTATGCTGGCTAAGATTTATATCTTTACTTTCGAAATTTTTTTCTACGCTATGCACTAGTAATAATATAAAATGTTTCTTTTTAATGCGTATCAAGCATCTTTGACTATCATAAGGAGAAATATCCTCCGATTCTGCATTTGCATTGTGTGTGTGTGCGGGAGGCCTTATGGTAGTCTCATTTTCGAAAAAGAATTGCGAATCTATTTTAAAATTATCCTGTTCTTTGTTTTAAAGATAAATAACTGTTTCAAGTTCTCACACCAGTCACATGACTGAACTGGAATTTATTGTTTCCCTTCCTAAACTCTGGGTGCCCACATATTTCCACACGGGCAATCTAGAGTTAGGTTATCAGGTCATTCTGGATTCAGGAGTTAATGTAGAAATCTGGAGGCAAGCTTGATGGCATAGCATATTACTAAGTATATAGTATTTCTTTTCCGCTGTTTGTTGTTGTAAACTCTGATAATGAATGTAATGTGATGTAATGTATAAAATATACAGTTTTTTTGTTTTAATGATTATTCATTTATCTATTATTTGTTGTTCCACTGCGATTGTTAGATTCTGATATTGTTCTGTTGCTTCTTCCTTTCTTTCTTCTTCTATCTTTTTCTTCTTCTTCAACCCTAAGAATTCGGTTTTCCGGCATTCGATTTCTTGGCAATTGATACAGTGGACGTATTGATGTCGATTTTCGGAAGTCGAAGAATCGGGTCTTCACATTTGGTATCAGAGCATATGGTTAAGCGACAACCATGGCTCTGTTGGATGTTACTCATTAGAGATAGAGTCAGCAGTACTATAGAATGAGTGTGAGTGTAATAATAGATATGAGCGTGTATTTGTTAGTGAATATGAATTGTTTTGTATTGTGTTGACTTATCGGTTGATTGTTTATAGATTCTGGTCGGTGCAGTCTGGCCAACTGTTTCGATAGGGGTTTCTAAACTCTTAAACTAGATAAACCGACACAGTATTGTTTTAAAATAGGGTAAATAAGATAATTTTACCCAAAGCTATTTTTGTATACAAAGGAAATGATTTTCTGTAAATTATTACAGTATATGGTTGCTTGGTTGCTAGGAGATGATAATATTAAAAGTATCGTTGGTTGTTGAATAAGAAATTGAAATCAAAAACTAAGAAATAAAAAAATTCATATACCAATGAGATTTGATTTGGATCAAATTAAATAAAATTCCAAACTTGAGGAAAAAAATGGATTGAATCCAAGTAAATTAATAAGATAATTCATTAATTCAGAATAGGGAAGTTGAATTAGTAATTTAAAACTTGAATTGTTAGTTAAATGTACAGATAAATTCAAGTAAGTAGAAGCAAATGGAAATAAATGGAAAATTTCCTTGTTATTAATAAAATGAATTTGAGATAAATTGAGAATGGAAATTTGAAATTGAAATAAATTAGTAAATGAAACTAATTTAAAATAGTGATATGAATCAATTGTAAATGAAAGTTAAAAGATAAAATTCAACATTCAGAAGAGAAGATAAATTGAATTCAAATAGAATTGAAATTGTGAATTGAATTCAAATGAAATTGAAATGCAAAATTGAATGAAAATAAATATGTAACTTCAATAGTGAAGTAAAAATGTATAAGAGGCATATGTTGAAAATTTTGTAATGGAATTGGCAAAATGGTTTGAATATTGTAATTGGAAATTATGGCTAGCAGGATATACAGGTGTATTAAAGGAAATGGAATTGAGATTTTAATTTCAAAGATAAAATTGAATTGCTCGACAAAAAGGTACGTATTTCAATTTCAGTATGAAATTTGGTGATTTTCTTGTCCAGCCGCTTGGCTTTTCGTTTTCTTTTTGAATCTAAGGGGCCGTGGTGCCATTTTGTAGTCGTACCGAGCTAGCCGCGCAAAGGAGACACTGGACTGGCGAAATTTTTCAAAAATTTAGGGAGTTAGCAAATTTTTGAGAAAATTTTGAATGTTTAAAATTTGAATTTAAATTTAAATTTGAATGGCTAAGGAAACAATGTTGTTTGGAACCTATAATTGAAGTTGGAAAGTTAGTTGAGATGATAATGGGTCTTTAATAAAAAGACTTCTTTTGGAAAGTTGATAGAACCGTTTGGTTTTAGGTAAATAGTAAACAGGTTAAGGTACATTCTTCCTAACTTGTAATTTCGGGACGAAATTCTTTTAAGGGGGGAAGGTTGAAACGACCCAAAATTTTGAACAATTTAAATTGAAGATATTCAATTAATTTTAAATATTTGGATGATGGTTTAATTTGAATTCCAAATATAACTATGAAATTGGCGATTAAATTATAAAATTTAATCTATTGAAAGTTGAATAAAAAATTGAATTTTCTGTTTTAAGCTGATTAAAAATATTTCAAAGGCATGTAAAATTCATAGTGATAATATTGAAGATAATAGAAGCTTCAGAATTGAATTTGTAAGTGATTTGTACAGTTTTGAAATTTTATCGTTTAAATCGATATATAAAAATAGCCCTCCGAGGCACAGTCTCGGAATTCGACGAAACTAGTTCCATTGGGTCAGTAATATTGAATTATTATCGAATTTCAAATTTCGTAGCGTTTGGAGTTGTTGTGTGCGCGTACGTTAAGTAAAAGCGTTGAAATTTATATCGAATTCAATTTAATTTAAATTTAAATTTGGTCAACATCAGTACTTTGCCTTCCCCATCAAAACACTAGCTAGGAAAGGTAAACACGTTGATGTCAAAGATTTTTTTTCTCTACAAAAATCACGTCGTTCTTTATTTTATAATGCCGACATTTCTGCCTATCATCCTTAATTCACGCAGCCACCTTCGTTTTATATGTCGAGCCTTCTTTTCTTTAACTATCTTCAGTACAAATCAATGGCCGCCTCCCAAACCATTCAAAGAAAAAAAAACAACAAATGGCCGAAGCCTCGTTTGAAGAATCAATGCAATCTCGTTCGACTTCAATCTCAAACGCGACCCAGGTAGCAGCTCGATGCCGCGAAGCTCGCGACAGGGTGGTCTCGCGTGACAGAAATCGTGGTGGGAGAGGGGTTTCGCGCGAGGCCTAATTTCAATTTTGTGGAGGCGGCGGCGACCTAGGGTTCGTGGCGAATCAAGGCTCTGGTTTGCGATGAATTTCAGGCGAAGGGTGTAGTTAGGGGTCGGCGAGATCGAGTTCATCGATAGGAGGTGGCGCGAGTTAGCGCGTGGGTTGGAGGCGTTCGTCGTCGAGCTCGGCGACGCGCAGAAAGGGGGCGCAATGTGATTTCAGGCTAGGGTTCTGGTCGATTGCGAACTTAGCAGTAAGGTAGTTCTTTTGTTTATTTATATTTATGGATATATGTATATATGCAGTTTACAGTAAAACGAAGAAGAATAATGTTATATATATATATTTGGAGAGATTTAAAAAAAATATAGATATCCCAGTATTTGATTTTTACAGTAAGTCATTGTTACTAATAAATAATAATAATAATAATAATATAATATGCAGTTTTCAGTTTTAATAAGCATGCAGAAGAAAATATATATAGATAAGGTTTTAAATTTTAACAATAAAGGAAATACAGTTTTTCCAAATTTATAAGTTTTAGGTAGGCAGCAATTTTAAAATATTTTGAATTGTAAAGTTATATAAAAATTTAGGTTTTGGAAATTATATAAGACTTGGAAATAGAATTTTTATAGAGATTTTGAAATCCATATTAACTATTTTTTTTAAAGGATATGTGTTTTCAAAATGAAGAATAAAATAAATATGCATCTCTGTGATTTATTTGATTTATAAACTTATCTAATTATTTAGTTGCTCAAAAAATAATTTATTAATGGAAATTTAGTTTAAATTTAATTTTTAGTTAAATCAATTATTAAAGACAAAATTGGTTTAAACAAAACTATTAGTTAATTGAACTATTAAACGGTAACTGGTTATTCGATTTATTTGAATATTAATAAATTCTATAAATATTTATACAAGGTATAAATCAAGAAATCGAGTCGAGATGGAAAATGGATTGCAAAATAAAAAGCTAAGGTGAGAACTTCTCACTCAAAAAGGGTTTTATTTAAATTTTAAATAGTTAGATTTAAAATTGTTGATTTTTTTGATTGTTTGTTTGGATGATAATATAGTATTATCTATTGTATTGAAATAGACCCTATACGCCGCCTATTAAGCGGAGGTTATTTAGTAAACCATATACCGCGATATTCCACCTCGAAGTGGAATTGGTATTATATACGTACTTGGAGTTGATTTCCCGCATTATATAGCGGATGAGACCCTTTTGCGCCGCCTATTAAGCGGATAATATTTTATAAATCCCATATACCGCGATATCCCGTCTTGAAACGGGATTGGCATTGTGCTAACATCTGTGGATGCAGGGAAACAGGTTGGAGGGATCCAACTGGATTCCTCACCAATATTTATTTGATTTTAGATATTGTGATATTTGATTCATTATCATATCGATATATGATGTTTGGAAGTCGTGATTGGCTATTTGGTGTGTTGCATCATCGGATCCATTTTTGAAGTTTAAAAATAACGATTTTGATTTTTAAGGACTTTTTAAAGTGATTTTTGAAATTATACGTTTATTAAATTTTCGAATTGATTCATTTTAAATAATTAAAACGTTATAAATTTTTATGTTATAAAAATTTTATTTTTGTGAAATATAACCAAAGCATGATTTTTGAAATTAGTAGCTGATAAATTTATAAAATGGTTTAAATTGGAATTTTTGAATTATTATAAACGGTTTGTATATAAGATTTATAAAATTGATATTTTATAAGCTAAAGATACTGGAATTATAAAACGAGCTTTTATAAGTGTTAAAATAAAGTTGTACCAACTTTTATAAGTAAATAAGAATTTTAGATTTATAAATTAATGATGATATAAAAGAATGGACTTGTGAATAAATGGATTATAAGTAATTTACTTATAAGTTGGATTCGACATGTAAACGAAATATAAATAGAATTGGTTATTAAAGGAGATTTATAAATCGAAGTAGTTATGAAATAGAAAGGGAATTTATAAACGTTGTTTTATAAATCCGTAATCAAAAATATTTGATAAGTAAACATAGAAATTATTAAAGGAATTTTATCCACGATTTTGGACTGTGGAAAATCCTTTAATTAAATATGTGGAAGTGTTGAATTTGGTAAAGATGTATATACACGATTTTGGACTGTGAAAAATCCTTTAATTAAATATGTGGAAGTGTTGAATTTGGTAAACGATGTATATACACGATTTTGGACTGTGGAAAATCCTATAATTAAATATGTGGAAGTGTTGAATTTGGTAAACGATGTATATACACGATTTTGGACTGTGGAAAATCCTTTAATTAAATATGTGGAAGTGTTTAATTTGGTAAACGATATATATACACGATTTTGGAATGTGGAAATCCTTTAATTAAATATGTGGAAGTGTTGAATTTGGTAAACGATGTATATACACGATTTTGGACTGTGGAAAATCCTTTAATTAAATATGTGGAAGTGTTGAATTTGGTAAACGATGTATATACACGATTTTGGACTTTGGAAAATCCTTTAATTAAATATGTGGAAGTGTTGAATTTGATAAACGATGTATATACACGATTTTGGACAGTGGATAATCTTTTGATAAAAGTGTAGAAATATCGAATTGGGTAAATAAGGTATATTCACGATTTTGGACAGTGAATATATTATTGAATAAAACAGGTATGATTTGGAGAAGTGAAATTTTAAAATGAAGTTAATTGTTTTAAAAGATATTTTAAAATGTATTAACTATCGAAACCATAGATTTCAACATTCATTGTTGAAATAGACGTTTTCGAGAAATAGAAGGAAATGGTAGACTATAACACTGTTGTTATAGTAGATGATTTTCGAAAGGAAATGTTTTATATAGTATTGGGATTTATATATCTATCTTAAATTCGAATCCCTATACTAGTGATTTTGAGTTGTCATAACGATGTTTTACGTAACATTCATTTTGAATCAAATGAATGTGTTTAAGAGAATGTATTTCCTTAAAGAATGAAATATATTCTTAGTTATGATTTAAGTATATCGAATATTTTCCAAGTGTTGAAAATAAATAGATTTGTGAAATTCTTATTATTAAATAAGTATGGAAATGTTTTTTTTTCAATATGAAATGAACATTTTGAGAATTATTTTAAAAAATAAAATAAATTGAAAGTGAATATTTGAAATCGATTTGAAAATCATATATTCACAGATATTTTGGAAATGTAAATTAAATATGGAATTTATAAATGAAATTTGGAAAATTGGTTTAAAAATAAATATCGATTTATTTTTGAAGTATGGAAATTATATATATATCTTGTAAAGATATTTTTGGAAAATAAATAATTTGGAAAATTATTTGGAATCTGATGATGTTGTGCGTACCTATTGATAGTTAAATAACCGACTATCAATATTTACCTTTAAATAGGTATTTGTTGTGATTGCTTGAATTTGAATGCTACACTTATTTTTAAAATAAGCGCTCACTATTCGGGTTAGCCGGGAAAGGACTTGGGGTCATATAACCCATTCCGAATATGTGATACGTCGTAATAGATAGCATTGATGACCGGTGTTGAAGACCGGATATTTGTGAAAACGGAAGGATTACCGTCGAATGTTTCTACATCGGCTGATCTCCGATATAGAAATTTATTACCCTTTGTGATGGGAAGTCCGGTCGTGATTAGTGAATATCCGAATTGCAAGGACTTCTTTGTAAGTGCCTTCGGTTCCGTTCGATCTCGGAACGAACTTGTATGGATGTGTGTCTGACGTTACAGTTTGAGATGTAAAGCTGGTTTCTATCAAATATGTTCCCGTTGGTGGCGGAGAATTTATCCTCTTAGCTTAACACCCTTAGAGGTTATGTGGTTGATGGTTACTAGTGATACATTTCCAAATTGGAAATGTGGCATACGAAGTGCTGTTGAGCATTTGATGATCAAAGCACAGCTTTTGTATAAAGCGTGGCTTTGTGGATGAGACTTCGTCGGACCTCATACCCCGGAAATGGTCAAAACAGGAAGGATGTGGCAAGGTTATCGGGGGTAGCGCCCTTTAGTGTATGTCATTCCTTTTGGATAGAGGTGGTATCATGGTATGGAGCCCAGATACTTAACCTATGTTGTTGCTGCAAATTATTGCTTTGTGGTTGTTGGAAATCGAGGATCCTCGGATATAGATCGGTTACGATCGGGGAATGGCATATTCGTGTCAGTAGTTACCTAGTTTGAAAGGTAACCCGGCCTTGTATTGGCAGAAATCCGGTTATGTTCTCGGGACGTCATTCCAGAGGCGTTTCCATGTGGCAATGGGATGTTCCTTGGCCTGACCATTTGTTGGAAATCCAAAGAAACAATACGATCCTGTACGGTTTTAGTTGTAGAACCTATCATTCACTTATGGTGGCGCCCCACTGTTTGGATGGTAGCTATAGTAGGCATAAGTGCGGAATGCCTATGCTGGCTAAGATTTATATCTTTACTTTCGAAAAAAATTCTACACTATGCACTAGTAATAATATCAAATGTTTCTTTTTAATGCGTATCAAGCATCTTTGACTATCATAAGGAGAAATCTCCTCCGATTCTGCGTTTGCATTGTGTGTGTGTGCTGGAGGCCTTATGGTAGTCTCTTTTTTTAAAAAGCATTGCGAATCTATTTTAAAATTATCCTGTTCTTTGTTTTAAAGATAAATAACTGTTTTAAGTTCTCACACCAGTCACATGACTGACCTGGAGTTTATTGTTTCCCTTTCTAAACTCTGGGTGCCCACCAATTTCCACACGGGCAGTCTAGAGTTAGGTTATCAGGTCATTCTGGATTCAGGAGTTGCTGTAGAAATCTGGAGGCAAGCTAGATGGCGTAGCATATTACTAAGTATATAGTATTTCTTTTCCGTTGTTTGTTGTTGTAAACTCTGATGATGAATGTAATGTGATGTAATGTATAAAATATACAGTTCTTTTGTTTTAATGATTATTCATTTATCTATTATATGTTGTTCCGCTGCGATTGTTAGATTCTGATATTGTTCTGTTGCTTCTTCCTTTCTTTCTTCTTCTATCTTTTTCTTCTTCTTCAACCCTAAGAATTCGGTTTTCCGGCATTCGATTTCTCGGCAGTTGATACAGTGGACGTATTGATGTCGATTTTCGAAAGTCGAAGAATCGGATCTTCACAAGAATCCACTCTTGCATCTATTTCCTTATGTGTATCTAACCCTATTGGAGGGCCCGCTAACCTCAAAAGGGTTTGCAAATATGTCACTCTTATGCATGGCATTCACCGTTTCACTTGGGATTTCTATGTTCTTGGATTCGAGGCATTTGATATTCTGTTAGGCATTGATTGGTTGCGAAAGATCGAAGCCGTTATCTCATGTAAAACTTGAACCGTCTCTCTTATTGACGACAAGAGTATGCCTTTAGTTGTTAAAGGCAAATCACCTCAAGAATATGCTGGGAGTTTTATATTCTCTCTTGACTCCCATCCAAATGAACTAAGCTCTACTCCAGTTGTACAACTCTTTTCTGATGTATTTGGAGAAGTTAATTCTCTACCACCTCCATGGAAAATCGAATTTCGCATCGACCTTATTCCTAGTGCATGACCAGTAGTTCTTCCTCCAAGGAGAATGGCTCCTAAAGAAAAGGCAGAGTTGAATGTTCAAATTGAAGATTTATTTTCTAAAGGCTTGATTCGACGCAGTCATTCAGAATGGGGTGCTGCAGTTGTATTTGTCACCAAATCTGATGGCTCACTCAGAATGCGTGTGGACTATAGAGAACTAAACAAGCTCACACACAAGAACAGGTATCCGATACCCCGCATCAACGACCTATTCGATCAGCTTCATGGAGCTAAAGTCTTTTCTCAACTTGATTTGGCTACCGGCTTTCACCAACTCAGAATTGCTGAGGATAGTATCCCTAAAACAGCATTCCGCACTGAAAATGGTTTCTATGAATGGCTAGTTATGCCGTTCGGTCTCACTAATGCTCCAGCTTATTTCGTCGACTTGATGAATAGAGTTTTTCGAGATGTTCTTAACAAGTTCGTGCTTTTTTTCATTGATGATATTCTTGTCTTCTCTAAAGATGAGAAAGAGCATAGATCACATTTGGCTTTTGTTCTCAAAACACTTCGTAGACACCAGCTTAAAGCCAAGTTTTCGAAATGCCACTTTTGGAGAGATGAAGTTCGTTTCCTTGGCCATATTGTTTCAGAGAATGGGATTTCGATTGATCCAGCTAAGATCGCCGTAATCAATGTAAGTTCTATTCTTACTTGTCAATTCTATATAAACAATTTATCAATATCTAAATTTGAATCCTTGGAATTTGCAGGATTGGGAGACTCCCGAAACTCCTAAAGATATCCGCAGTTTCTTGGGTTTGGCCGGCTATTATCGAAGATTCATAGAAAACTTTGCTCATATCACTGCCCCACTTACCGCACTGACCAGAAAGAATGTGAAATTTATTTGGAGTGAAAAGTGCGAAGCAGCTTTCAATGAGATGAAGCGAAGATTGACATCTGCCCCAGTTCTTACATTTATTGATGGTATCGAAGGATTGACCGTCTATACAGATGCCTGTCGTGATGGTCTTGGAGCAGTCTTAATGCAGAAAGGAAAGGTTATTGCCTATGCGGGTTGTCAGTTAAAGACCCATGAAGCAAATTACGCAACTCATGACCTAGAGCTTCTTGCGGTTGTATTTTCTCTTAAGCTATGGAGGCACTATCTATTGGGAACCAAATTCAATTTATTCACTGCCCATAAGTCATTGAGATATAATTTCTCGCAGAAGGATTTGAATCAGAAACAAGTCTGATGGCTTGAATTTCTAGTTGCGTATGATCTTGATATTAATTATACTACTGGGAAAGCGAATGTCGTAGCCGATGCTTTGAGCAGAAACCAAGCGATGGCATGTTGTAATCTTGTTGAGGGAATGTTATTCCATCTTTCCGTCTCCCCATCTCTTATGGATCGTATTATAGCCAAGCAATACGAGGACACTTTGCTTTATCGCATCAAAGAAATAGTTCTTGGTAGAGTTGGAAATGCTAATAATAAATTGGGTGCTCATGTTGATAGTAGCGGAGTCTTGATTGATAATCGCATTTGTGTCCCTAATGTTGATGGTCTACGGCAAGAAGTGCTGAAAGAAAACTATAACTCTTCACTTTCATTTCATCCCGGTGTCACTAAAATGTACCATAATATGAAGAAGCTATATTGGTGGAGTGGGATGAAACGCGATATCTCTACATATGTTAGCAGACGCACAACCTGCCAGCAAGTTAAACCTGATCACAGAAAGACAGCTGGTTTGCTTCAGCCACTAGAGATTCCAGGATGGAAGTGGGAGCAGATTTCTATGGACTTTATTGACGGGCTACCAAGGACTAGAAAGGGGAACGAACGTATATGGGTGATTGTCGATAGACTGACGAAGTCCGCTCACTTTATTCCAGTCAAGTTCACTCGTACAGCTTCGAGTTTGGCCGAGATATACATGAGAGAAGTTGTTAAACTTCATGGTGTACCATCTAGTATTGTATACGATAGAGATCCTATTTTCACCAGTAAATTTTGGAAAGCATTTCAGGATACTTTGGGCACCAAACTGAATCTGAGCACGGCTTATCATCCTCAGACAGACGGCCAAACTGAGAGGGTGAATCAGATTTTGGAAGACCTTCTCCAAGCTTGTATTATTGAGTTTGGTGGATCCTGGAAAGACCATCTTCACTTGGTTGAATTCACTTATAATAATAGTTACCAGGTAAAGAAATTGAATTTCAAATTTGAATAAGTATATTTGAATTTGAATTAATCATATTTATAAATCAGGCAAGCATTGGTATGGCACCATTCGAAGCCTTATATGGACGGCCGTGCAAATCGCCAGCTTGTTGGATCGATTCGGGTGATCGATTGGTGCTTGGTCCAGAAATAATTATGGAAGCTTCCCAAAAAGTCGAAGAAATTAGGAAGAAGATTAAGATGGCACAGGATAGACAGAAGAGCTATGCTGATAAAAGGAGAAGGGATCTCGAATTCAGCGTAGGAGACAAAGTATTTCTGAAAGTGTCGCCTTTGAAGAATATTGTTCGATTTGGAAGGAAAGGGAAGCTAGCTCCGAGATTTGTTTGTCCGTTTGAGATTACGGAAAGAGTCGGAACATTGGCATATAGAGTTGCATTACCAGAGAAGTTCGCTGGTGTACACAACGTGTTCCACGTCTCACATCTGCGCAAAGTTGTACACGATCCATCTATGACCATCCCTACTGCTCAGTTAGAAGAGATAGTTATTGAGCCTGATTTGACTATTGAGCGTAAGCCGCTTCGGATAGTTGATCGTGAGAAAAAGCAACTCAGAAGGAAGTCGGTAAATCTCGTCAAAGTCCAATGGAGTGCAGATGAGCGAGATTGCACATGAGAGACTGAGGATAGTATTCGAGAATCAAACCCTGAATTACTAATTTCAGGTATAATTCAAATCTCTCAAAATCTATCTTGACTTCTCTGCTTATTTCATTCTTACTTCACTCGTCTCGTTCCTTTTCGAGGACGAAAAGTTTTGAGTGGGGGAGATTGTAACGACCCTGGTTTTTACAGCCCAATTTAAAATTTTAAATCCATCGTATTAATATAAAAATTTTGAAATTTATAACAATCTCAATTAACGTTCAAACTTTATTTATATGATGCGTCTAGTTAGATATGAATGTAGAAAAAGTTTTGTCGCAAAATACTACAGTAAATTTGGTTCACGTTTTACTGTATATCAGTCCATATAAAGCTGCGTAAAATTTATCTTTCAAATCCAAATATTTTACACAGTTATGTTGTAAAAACTATTCTGATCAAAATGATGTAATTCGTTTCATCTAAAACTATCATCGCCTTCTCCGTTTAAATTGTTTTGCAAAACGAACAATTTAAGCGGCGTAATTCGTATTTTTATAAAACCATCGTATCGCAATAATCTGTGTACCGTTGGAAGCACATCGTCGCACTGATCATAATGGTATATTTATTTGCGCGAATCGGAGTCCGACATAATCCGTCGCATTGATTTAACGGTTCCGGACGGACCTGTTAAATAAATTCTTTAGCTCATTTACAAAGGAAAGAAAATTTATCTCAGGTGAGGCATTAATGAGAGTAGTTGGCAGCTGGGAGTTGACATCGTAAAGTGGAGTGGCTCCTCGTTTCCATAAAAATTTACGTTCACGAAATTTGCAATTTTAAAGGAACATAATATAACCTTTCGTTCCTATTAACTATCCATTCTCATTTCACTATTTTCTCTTCAATCTGCAATCACCAGGTAAATGCGTCTCCCCTTTTCTTTCTCTTCTTCCTTTCCTTTCTTTCTTCTCCATACATTTTCTGGAAAAAATAAAATAAAGGAAGCATGGCCGAAACTTCACACTTCCACCTCACCTCCCCACCTAGTTCTTTCTCCCTCACTTCACCTTAAACCGAAATATATATATATATGTCGTGTGTATAACATGCAATAGAAGGGAAGTGGGAGGATGCACGAATTATGAAGATCTCGGTTTGTAATATATAAAGAAAATAGGGGGAATTGCATGCGTGTGGGAGGGAAAGAAGTGAAACGTGCATGTACTGTGTGTATGTATTTAGTGTATGCGTTAATGCATGCAGTAGAAGAAGGAAGAAAAAAAAGTGGGCAAAGGCAAAGTGTATACGTTGTAGCATGGGTGTGTGCATGGGAATTCATGCGTGCGCAGCGCATAGTTTGAATTGGAATGCAAGTATCCAAAGCATAGTGCAAAAAAAATAGATTGCGTGATGGTGTATATATGGTTTGCTGAGGCAGATGGGAACATGTACAAATTCTGCACATGCATGCGTGAGTGGGAAGGGTTGCTGCATAATCTTTTTGTCTCGGCCATGTAAAAAAAAAGAGAAGGAAAAGAAAAATGAAACTGCGTTTGGCGAATAGGTTTAGATATTGCAGAAGAATAATTAAAAAAATTTCTATTCTGGTTGCCAAAATAGTAACCGACTTTTCTTTTTCGTTGTGTGCAGAAGCAACCGGCTAAGCTTTTTGCAGCAGCATCGATCTCTCAGCTTTTGTCCTTTTCTCCGTCGTCGGTAAGCGCATTTATATGAATTTATAAATTATATACAAACGTTCATTGTGTTAATATCGTTTTCTTTTGTCGATATTACAGTGTTCGTTGTTCGTGTTGTACCGACTTCTTTCGTGCTTCTTCTTGCTTCGCCGTTAATTTCTTTATCCACGAAAGGTGAAATAAATTTTCACGACATATATTCTTATGCTAGTTTGGTTGATAACTGATTGCTATGTGATAATTAAATTGAATGTTGATTGCTATTGTCAAGTGATAAAATATGCATGTTGAAAGTGATATAGGATATTTAACAATATTAAGTGAACTATTTATGTTGAACGTTGATTAACTTGACCCTCTTATATGTTGAATATGGTCTAGTTAAATATGACCTTTTAATTGTTAAGATTAATTAACATGTATAATTTGATTAATTCCACTTTGAACCATTGAACGTATATCGGATTAATTGTTGTAGTGTAAATTTGAAATTGAATTGAACGAAAAGTGAAAAACCTAAATGTAATAATCTTTAATCTACATGAAATGATAGTGTAAATTCTAGGAATAATTATATTAATTTACATAAATAACAAATGTAAATTAATACCATTATTTCGGGATTATTTAATCGCACACTATTATATATAAATAGTTTAACGGATCCTTAAAAATGTTATTCCATTCATCTTTGAGTTATTGCTATTTTGAATTTGAACCATATTATCTGTATAAGAACATATGTCCTGATTCGTGTGTTGTTTGTGCATATGCTAGGATCAGACTGAGGATTGCTGTTGCTGTTTCTACCTGGAGCTGAAGACCGAAGACTATCATTATCTTATCTTATCAGTATTGCTCTTTCTATTCATACTATTAGACATCTATGTTGTTCAATTTTGTCTTATCTAAGACATTTTTGTATTTATGGGTAGCTTCATGAACTACTCTTATGACTATGTTGTATTTCTGTTGCACTATTCTGTGATATTTTATTTCTGTGATTCTGTGATGATTCTCATTTATATATCTATACTCCATTAATGATTCGTGTTTTGTACTATTTAAGTTGACATGTGTGGATTATTGTCAAATTAAATGGTACAAATATACGGGTTGTTACATGTTAATAAATAGACGAAAAACTATAAGGATTTTCTGAATGATGGCAGGCAAGAATAAGCGATATCAAAACCTCTTTGAAACAACTCAATCTGAAAGGAAAAGTGTTTGAAATGCAATGGATCGGAGATAAGAGGCTTATAGGAAAAAGGAGGGGAGGTTTCCCTTCGAAAAAATCAGTCATTATTGAATAAAACCACTTGGTACTGACTTTTTTATTGATAATTGAACCCGGTTATTCACTCCTGCATACTCAGATCTGGATCTGGACTTGATATTTTGTGGGCCTCCAGTTCTGCTAGATGATTTTCCTATAAATATAGACCATATTCAACTGGAAAAGACTTTTTAGCACTTGACTTTTTTTCTATCTTCCTCTTACCCAAATACTCCAAACAGTCCTAAATCAAAGATCTACTAGATTTTGATCGGATTTGAGTGATAGTCATTGTATTGTAGAGAGAATCAATCAATAACAGAGATTAAATTGGATGTAGGTTGGATTATTTGCCGAACCACTATAAAAGTATTGTTTGTTCTTCTTTTCCTTAATATAAACCTGCTATATCTAGATCTACTTGCTTCTAGGGTGTTTGTGTCATTTTTGGTAATAACACCTTTTGTGCTTTTACTGAGAGAGAGCTAGATTTGACAACCCAAAGCTTAGACCTAAAGTTTGGAAGAGATGAAGAGGCCTAGCATTAGATCTATGATTAGAGGGAGTTAACCAAAGCATGAGGGCAGTCAAAAGGTGTCCTTAAGTTCTAACCAATCTGTTTATGTGACTAGAGAGGAGTTGGAGAGAATGATGAAAGAGATGCACGATGGAATAATGGCTGGACAACAAGAGATGCTATATGGATTTTTCAAAAGGATGGATTAATAAAGAACAGCCGCACTAGTTGGAATTTAGAATCAAAGACCAGGAACTAATGCCGGAGCATTTGGAGTTGGAGTGGAGAAAATTGGAATAATTCCCTTACGAATAAAACAGGTCGGTATCGACCTGAATTAAGTTGGTACCGAGATGAATTTACTCGGAGACAACGTTGGTTTGAGGTTACGGCGAGCTGGAATGCCAGAGCGAACGAGAGCAAGAAATGAAAATCAGAACTTGAATGTGCAATAATTGGTGTAGCGACCCGCATTTCCGTACCCCTTGAGTTGATAATAATTCTTGCTCGTTCAACCCAAAGTATACAAAAAAGCAAACAACTAGGGTGAAGAAGAAAAAGGTAGAAGAAAATAGAAAAAACAACAACACAGAATCTCACAGTCGCAGCGGAACAAAATATAATATATAATAATAGATTTAATACAAAAGTATCTATAACTATTTTATACTTACAATCAACATAGTACAACAATCAATACTTTCAATCTGGAAAGTTATATAACTTGTCCTTACACAGCGGAAATATAAGCCAAGTACGGAGATACATCTCTGTCATCCAGCTCGTCTCCTGAGCCTCATAACATTCTATCATGAATCTGTAATACTCGGTCTGACCCGAGCATTATAATAAAATAACACCCGAGTCAGTATGGAAAACCAGCATGAGAAAATACTCTCAATTTTATTAGAGTTATCAAAATCCTTTGAAAAACAAAGGTATCTTGTAAGACCGCGTCACACATAAACACGACGGGTATTTCCCTTACGATAACCAAAACATTTTGTAGAAAATCTAGTGATATTATAATAGTGTCTAAATAAAAATGCATATTCAAATAGCTAAAATTGTTACATTAATTAAATTCCAACATACCAGGCTCTACAAACAAAACCTTAAGCTCGTATTAGAGAATGGATTCCAATGAATGATTGGGCCATTTGGGTATCGCCGATCACAGTACACCTCTAGAACAATGTACCGAGGAGCTCACCGGGATCCTCTGCTCACAAGGCCGGTCTAACCCTAACCTGGATTGATGGAATATGTTATTACCTTGGGTGTTCCCACCCTTACTATCGAGCACTTCTTCTTTCACGTATACCCATATCTAAGATAAATAGGCTTCCGAGGACATCTATAAAAGTGATAACATACCCTACTTAGGTGCGACCCACTTAGCCTTGCTGCATCTCCCTTGTTTTGGCCATTCCCGGTTGATGAGGTTCGAGGCTAAGCGTTACCTTTTAAGAGAAATTTTTATTTAGAATGCTCATCGTCCTTCAATGACGATGTTCTGATAGCATTTGTCCATACAAGATGTCCTAGGTTTTGAAAAAATGAATCACCATCTTCGTCATCTTCACGATATTCATTCGTTACGTTCAAACCGGATCGAAGTGGTTTTCGGATAATTAAATCCGACCCTGATCCCTTCGAAACGATTAACGAAATTAGACCATATTGATAATCGGTTATTTAACTATCACTAAAACATCCATAAGCAGTCATTTGACCTTATTATAAATTTTTCCAAAATATTTATTTTCAAAATATCTTTAAAAGATATATCAATTCCTTCCAACATTTGAAAACAATTTTCAAATACTCAAATCTGTAATAGGATATATCCACACATTTCAACACTTATAAGTATTCCTAAATTCCTCTTTTCATAAGTCTTATTTTCCAAAATCCCTTTAAATATGAATACGTAAGAGAATGTTTTCGCGACTTATCTCGTAAGTCTTCGGAATTTACATTTATTCCTTTCCCTTTTTAATATTTGATTATATCAACTTATAATCTCTTCTATCTATTATAATTTCTCTATGACTTCAGATTCAACCCCCAATTTTCTTAATCCTAATAGCTCGGAATCTCCCTTAAGTTCCAAGAAATTAATTATAAGATTTTACCTTCATAAAATTCTATCCGTTAAATAACTTCATTCGAAATCTCGAGAGGGTTTATAAATAATTTCCAATCTTTTCAAACAATATATACAAAATAAGTATTTTTAAAGGATAAAAGTTTATTTAAAATATGTTTAAGTAAATTTAAAATATCAAAAACATTTTAAATAACAGCGATGACCCATTTCCAAATCATTTTTAAATAACTAATTAATTTACAAAGCTGATTTATAAAATTAGAATTTATTTCAATAAATATAAAATATTAGAATAACTAACTATTCAGACTATTATAAATAATAATTTTAGTTTCATAATATAGTAACTTAAAATCCCATTTAAAACAATTTTTAATTCCTTGACAAAAATCTATTTTAAAATAAAATCCAACATTGCAAATTTCAAATTATAAATCCCTCTCGATTTATATCACATTGATTATATCTTAATTTTTTCACCATTCTTTTTTTGAGAAAAATGTGTGATCCTCTAGGAATAGAGGAGAGCACACATGTGAATATATATAACATGAACATAAGGAGCTGCCAACATGCCTGGCAGGTAATAAAAGCAAAAATACAAATATCTAATCTCAGGTACTCCTAAGATGAGTTCCGGCAAAGCCACCACCCATCGCACCTCAATATCAAGCTCTGGCATGGCCACCATCTGATATAAAGGTGTTAGAAATACCAAAACGGAAAAAGCAAAAAAAAACAATAAACACTAAGTGACGACTCAAAATAATAAAAAAGCTCCAAAAGTCTGAATCATATGAAGTGAATAAGCATCTGGTCTGAAGAGGATCTGCTGAATAGAGAGACCACTCTGAAAGCTCTGAACAAGAAGAAGGAGTGCCAAACTGGAGAATAGAACATCCTGAAAAAGAACTCCATAATGATGATAGCAGAATCCTATATCTGAAGAGAAAACTGCAAGGAATCCTGGATGAAGAAACTCTGCTCCGATGACCTCTCTACAATCTGATATCTAGCAATCTAGAGGCAAGTGAAACCTGCAAAATGAACCTGAAATCCTATCTCCCAAACCTGTACCTGAAACATGACTAAGAAAAAAATTAGAATGATACATATATATGTATATTTATATAATAAATATACATATATATGTATAATAAAGAATGAAATAAAAACCTAAAATTAGACTATCAGGACATAAACTAAAGGAATGGATGAACTATAAACAGATACCAAGCAGTGACAAGAAAAAAAATTGAAACGAATCAGACTTATTTATCTTTAATCCTAAGTAAGCTATGATTAAAAGTGAGATCGTCAAAAAAATTTGGAGAAATATTAATAGTACTATTATTAGTGCTATAAAAGTTATTGTTATGCTTAAAAAAATTAATATTATAACTAACCTTGTTAAGATACCGTTTTAAAAGGATATTTTTAGCTAATTTATATTTGGGATTAGAAATCCAATTAAAACAAAATGTAGAAATTGAAAAAATCAATTTGTTAAAATGACTATTATTATTATTAAAAATTCTTTGATTTCTCTCAAACCAAATAAACCAACTAATAATAATAAATAGAGTGTCTAGTAAAAATCTAATATTCTTATTGAATTTGAATCTATATATTTTCCAATAGAATTCACAATCCGAAATTTTATTTATTGTATTAAAATTAAAAAATTTAAGAGTATTAATGAGGATGTAATTAGAGTCCAAACAATCATAATATAAATGATTTATGTCCTCAAGGTGCAGATTACAAAAATAACATTTATTATCATTATGAATGTTTTTTCTCTTTAAAAATTCTATTATATTAAGTTTTCCATGAAGTATTAATATATGAATTTTGGATTTACGAGTAGCATTAGATTTCCACATGTATTTAAAAGAGTTATTAAAAGTACTCGAAAAATTAATAAATCTATAAAAAGAATTTGGAGTATATTTACTCTTATCCCATTCCCAACTAATAAATTCATTATCATTATCAATGTTATAAAGATTTAATCTGGCATACAGCAAAGAAAGATGTCTAAGGGTAGATCCTATTAGAATTCTGTTAAAACTGAAATTCCAAGGAGGATCATTTTCCGGAGAATAAACTTCATTAATTAAAGCATACTTAAAGTTGCAAATATCATACAAATCCTTAAATTCAAATTTAAGAGGCAATATCGAAATCCAACAGTCGTGCCAAAAAGAAGTACAATTTCCTGAATGTACTGTGGTCTTAATTCCTAAGTTAAAAATTACATAACATTTTAAAATGTTTTTCCAAAAATTAGAAAATTTATGGGAAAAAGAAAAATCAATTTGGTGTAAATTGATATTACCGTTATAATAATATTTGGAAATGATCACTTTCCAAATACCGTTACCATTTATATCTTTAAACTTCCAAAGCCATTTACCTAAAAGAGGCAAATTCATGTTGGCAAATTTATAACTCCTAAACCACCCTCCTTTTTAGTTTTATAGACAGTTTCCCAGTTAACTAGACATTTTATACTGTTATTAATATTATCCCCGCTCCATAAGAAATCTCTTCTAATTTTATCAATTTTATCAATAACCCAATCTGGAAACAGATGCATAAACATCTAATAGATCGGTAAGGCTAATAAAACCAAGTTTATTAAAACAAGCCTACTGCTCTAGATAGAAATCTCCCATTCCAATTAGATATCTTATTTTTAATTTTATCTATAATAATAAGCCAATCATCATGCTTGAGTTTTGTAGGTCTAATCACAAACCCTAGATATTCAAAAGGAAAATTCATACTTTTGCAATTTAGAATATTAGCTACTAAGTTTTCTACTTTATCAAAATCATTTAAAATTAAAACTGAACTCTTGTCAAAATTTATTTTTAAACCAAATAAAAGCTCAAAACTATAAAGAATAAACTTGAGGGTAATAATGTGTCTAGGAAGATGATAAGAAAAAAGTAAGGTATCATCTGCAAATTGCAGAACCGATATATCATTACTCGATATGTCATTGCCAACACTTCCTAGAGATCCATTATCCACTGCTCTCCTAATAATTTTAGTAAAAACATCAGCTGCTAAGTTAAACAACAAAGGAGATAAGGGATCCCCTTGCCTTAAACCTCTCTTTGACTAAATTTTATTACCTAGAATACCATTAACCATTATACTAGAGTTTCCAGTTTTAAGCAAAGACAAAATCCAACTAATCCATCTATGTCCAAAACCTCTAGCATGAAAAATATCTACAAGAAAATCCCAATCTACTGAATCAAAAGCTTTAGCAAAATCAAGTTTTAAAATCACACAGGTTATGTTGTTCTTACAACAATAATTAATATATTCTTGAACAACATCCACTTCATCAGTAATTTTTCTCCCTTTAATGAAAGTCGATTGTGAACAATCAATTAAATCGTTCATTCTTATATTAAGTCTATTAGCTAGAACTTTAGAAATGACTTTTACTGAACAGTTTATCAAAGAGATAGGTTTAAAATCTTTTAAGTGGTTGGCTCCAACTTTTTTATGCAGCAAAATAACATTTGCAAAATTAAATCTCCCTAATTGTAAATTTCCGTTATAAAAATCATTAAACAAATTAACTAAGTCAAATTTTAAAACATTCCAAAAAGTTTTGTAAATAAAATAGGAAACCCATCAGGACCTGGTGATTTATCACTAGGCAAATCATTAATTGCTTTCCTAATTTCCTCTTCTGTAAAAGAATTATCTAACTCTGATAAATCAATAATAGAATCCGATGGATACAGATCTGTCCATCTAAGATTGATTCTATGTTTAATTTTTGAACCAAAAATATCCTTATAATAGTCTGTAAAAGCCTTGTTGAGGTCTCCTTGATCAACTAACTCTATATTGTTAACAAATATAGAGTTATTGTATTAGAGCATTTTCTACCATTAGCAATATTATGAAAAAAATTGGCATTATTATCACCTTCGTTGATCCATTGAATTCTGTATCGCTGCTTCCACATCACCTTCTCTTTTTTTAAAGTAGAATTAAGCTCATCTTTTAAATTAGAAAGAACATTACGTTCACCTAGATCTAGAGGTCTAGATTCTTCTATCTTGTTTATTTTAAGCATTTCATTAAGAATATTATCTTTTTTAAATTGCCAAAAACATTTTTTTTCAAATTTTTAACAAAAATCCTAAGATCTCCAAGTTTAGAAATAAAAGCTTTTGTAGAATTTTCCTTATTTCTGAAACTATGGAAACTCAAAGAATTCCATTTACATGTAACTAAATTCACAAAATTAGATTCCAAAAGCCACATCTTTTCAAATTTAAAATTGTTAAAAATAACTCTATGATACTCGCAAGAAAGGATAATAGGACAATGGTCAGAGAAGGTATATGGTAAACCATTGACTCTACATATAGGAAATTTGCCCTTAATTTCATCACTAACAAAAAATCTATTGAGAAGAGCCATAGATGGAGACTCTCTAGCATTACTCCAAGTAAACTCTCTATTAGAAAGGGGAATTTCAATCAAATTAGAGTTGAAAATAAATTGATCAAATTCCTCCATGGCAGAGTAATCTCCTTCCCTAGGAAATCGCTCACCTATGAAGCGCGTGACATTAAAATCTCCCCCCATAATCCAAGAACCCGGGGTAAGGGATTTAAAGTTTTCCTAATTTTTTCACCATTCTCATATTCAAAGATAGATTCCACTATTTCTTTCCCAAACGATTTCCCAACTCGATATAAATTCACATCATAAACCATATTTCCAATTTATCAACTGATCATCATTTCCTTATTTATAAATGTCGCTTATAAATTCATAACTCCTTTGAGTTTCACTTATTTATAAAACAAATCTTTTTCATAAAATTCCATTATATAAATTCATTTCTTATAAATCCCATTTATACTTCCAATCTATTTTTAAATATTGATCTTTAATCTCTCTTCTTTTTTTCATATATTTCTAGAATATCGTTTATAAATTTTCTTTGTATAATCCATTTTTAAAATTGCCATCTAATAATTCACAATAGTTGAATATAACCAAAATCAAATATATTTTCCTAATTTAATTTCTTTTTTAATAAACTCAATTTCAATATAAATATTTTTATATCAAAAGTTTCTTTTAATTCCTTCCATTTTAAAAATATATTTATGGTATTTAAAATATCACAATTTCAGGCCAGTGCTACAATAGCATCCAATAATTTCAATCACTACAATAATCTATGATAAATTATTCAACACAAGTCATATATAACTATATATGAAAAATAACAACATTTTTGAGGAATCCTGTTGGATCCCTCCAACCTGTTTCCCTGCATCCATGGATGTTAATACAATATAAAAATACCAATCCCACTTCGAAAGGGATACGTGGTATATAGGGCCATCCGCTATTATGTGAGGTGCGTAGGGTCTCATCCACTATAATGAGCGGGAATATCACTCCAAATACTAATATATATATACTACTATATATATTTAACATCAACAGATAATAATTATATAAATTCATCCAAGCATCCAATAATTTATTTTATCTATTTAAAATAAATTTTAGTAATCCGAAAGAATGAGAATTTTTCTCACCTTTAATTTTATTTGCAATCCATTCCAATCTCGACTTGATTTCATGATTTTTAAGCCTCAGATAAACAAATTACGAATTTGTAAATATTCGATTTATAATATGAATTGTATATCCTAATTACAATAACTAATAGAAAATTACAAATCAAATCTACTCACGTTGCTAACCCACAGCCAAACTCGATCTCAACCCAACCGTTCATCAATTCCCATTCCCAGGTTCGAATGTTGACAAGACAACTGCCCTTCCTCCATCAGTCGTGGCTTCCTCATGTTACCTATGTTGGTCTCCTCCAATCGAATGCCACGCCACCAGAGATGAGCGCGCTTCCTCACATGCATGAGAGTGACTCGGCCCCGAGTACATCGAAATGCGGCAGTAAAATAAACAATATCGACCCTTCGATGACCTCAACTTATCATCTATCACACCCTATGACCTTCCTCCCCTAATCGCAGCCTCCCCCTCACGTGCGAACGTGATACGCCACTTCCTCCAGCCATCGCCTGTAGCTCCATCGCCATTCCCCCAATATAGTGGTTCCATCAAGAACGTCGTTTATTTTTATTTTATTTTTATAATCGAACTGATTCGTTCGATACATATATATATATATATATATATATATATATATATATATTATGAGGATCGACTTGATTTCGAATAGAAGAAGAAAGTGGTATGTGATTTAAGGACAACAGGTAGTGTGTTTAGATAGGTAAAGGTCACAGTGAAGAGATAGAATAGCAGTTGAAATGGAGATTGACTAGTTAATATATAAATTTAATTTCAAAACGTCTCGATTTTTGCAACCTAAAATCTTGAACTCCTATCGAGGCGTGCCGCTAGGCGTTCATAATGTTATACCCCTATTCCGAACACAATGGATAAGGTTTTGAGTCCTAAATCGATCGTATGGAGAAGATAGCTTTTTGAACCCAATTTAAATTAAATTCAATTAAATTATTTCGGTCATTTTTATTCCGTAAGACCAAACGATAACTCCAAACACTACAAAATTTGAAATCTAATAAAAATACACTATTATGGATCCGATGGAACTGGTTTTGCTGAATTCCGAGACCATGACTCAGAAGGCTATTTTTAAATGTCAATTTTAAACAAGCTATTTTTAAAATTAAACTATCACTTTTAAATTTAATTTAAAAGGTTTTATTATCTTCATTATCATAAATAAAAATTTTGTAAGCCTTTAAATTATTTTAACAAGCTTAAAACTCAAGATTCAATAATTTAACCAATATTCAATTATAAAATCCATTAATTAAATTATTCAACAAATCGCTACAATTAAATTCTGCATTTATTTTATAAATTAAAACCCAAATTTCTTTATTCAAAATTAATCTAATATTCAAATTCAATATTTAAAATCATTTAAATATTCCAAATCAAATGTCAAAAATTCCGGGTTGTTACAACTAGAGGGGTATGTACCAAAGTTTCTTCATAGGGATGGGGGCCAAAAAGAAGCTAGAAGTGCAAATGTACATGTGCAGCTAGAGAAGTATATGCTAGAGTTTTCCCTTAGGAACGTAGGGCAAAATGCAATTATGGATCGAAGACTTCCATTAGATGACAACAACCGAATAGCTGAGATGATCATAAGGACAGTGAGAAGTAGACCCCAAGACTAGAGTTTGGAGGACATAGATAAGAATCCATTTACCCTTTAACATCTGACATGAAAGGAGTCCTCTCGATTTCAATATTCCGGCGTTGGAAATGTGCGATGGAAAGACAGATCCAACTATTCATCTAATGAGGTATATCCAACATATGGAAATGTTGTGTGCTTCTGAGGAGTCGATAGGGCGGTACTTCCCACTATATTTAATAGATTTAGTAGCAATGTGGTTTAGATCGATGAAGAACGGGTTCATAAGCACATGGACCGAGTTAGTGAATAATTTCATGATACAATTCAGGATTCATATTTAATGACAAAAAATGTGATGATGTTATCAAGCATGAAGCAAAGAGTTAGAGAGACCCATGGGAGTGTTGACTAGGTTCAACGCGGCAGCCACAACAGTTCACAAGCCGGATCCATCGGTGATTCCGACAGTGACAATTTCAGGAGTTGAAAGTACAATGAGTTTAAAATTGCTTTGAAAAGGGATCCACTAATGGATCGTATGGATTTTTATCATGAGGTAGAGAGATACATGCATCAGAAGGACACTGAAGATGAGAATGCTGGAGTAAATATTATAAAAGATGAAGGATCATACGAAGTAGGATATGTTGGAGACAATGGAAAGTGAAAAGCCAAGAACGACTTCAGAGGACCAAAGCGACAGAGGAGGGATCAAAATTCGCTTCTTACATAGACCTAATGAAAACCCCAAAGAGGATTTACTTAGAACTAGAGGGAAGATCCTCTACCGGAAGCTAGCTAAGCAAGAGCTAAAAGATCGAGAGAAAAGGTCCGAAAGATTTCGCATTTTCCATTAGATGGATGGACATGAAATGGTCGAGTGCGGACACCTTCGCCATTTGATAGAAGAGTTGGTTCGAAGAAACCAGCTACAACAGTACGTATGGAACTAAACTATAATGGTGCAGCAGGAACAACCACCGTATATAGTGAATGCATCAAGACACGGCCAAGGATCTGGGTTAAGATTGGTAATCCCATGATTGAGATGGACATAAGTTGGGTTCATTTCCCATGTTTTACTTTCCATTTTGAATAGATAAGACAGTGATAAATTTAGACTGCTTACATGTGTTTGAGACCTCGATTGGTCTCTGGGCACGCTCTAATTTGGAAGTCTGAGATGAAGTTTAGGACGTCTTCTTGATTGCTTTGATTTGAATATTTGATTTTTGAAAACCACTTAAACGTGATGACTAATATTGATTGCACTTGGTTGCCCATCTGAAGAGACAGACGATGACCATAAGGTGAAAGTTCCCTTGTCCGAGAGCGAGTGGATGGACTTTACTAAAGTAAGTCCGCTTACCAAAGAGTAAGAGGATGGACTTGCTTGGACGTTGAGTCCCCATGCCAGAGAGCGAGCGGATTAGATTCAGCAAGGGTCTGGAGAGATCGAACCCTAGATTGGTGTTAAATGATCTAGAAAGATCGTACCCTAGATTGGATGTTAAATGATTCATACAGACCAAACACTAGTTTAGATGATAAATGATCTGGAGAGATCAAACCTTGGTTTGGATGATAAATAATTCAAAGAGATTGAACCCTAGTTTGAATGAAAAATGATCCGATGAGATCGGACCCTATAGTATATGTTGATCTGACCTTAGGATTTCAATGCCTTGTAACCGGACTAAAATAGATAAATGCCAAATGAATATGGGATGATTTGATATATAATATGATAACTCCAGATGAAAACAGAGTGGTTATGGTTTATGACCAACACTTAAGCAAGGACCAGAGTCCTTAGCTATGACGGTATGGAATGACTATGAATTTGCAGGAGAATCCAAAGGAATCGGATGATTCGTTGAATAGTAGGAAAAATTGATTGTCGTAAGTTGACTCTACAAAAACTTGTTCTTAAGCAAAGCATGCCTTGTATCCATAAGGCATACTTTGAAGATACAAGTGTTATAACCAAATTTTCGATAGTCTTCGAACAAACGTAAACGAGCGAATTAGACGAACAAGGGACGAAGAAATGACCCAAAGATTTTTGAAATATCATAAAAAGGTAAGAAAAAGGGAATATCAAAAATTGAGTGAAGAAAGTTGACTGGAATTTTTCAAATCGGTGCTTCAGGTCGGACCCGAGTTGAACCTGAGCTGAAACTAGGGAACTGAAATATAGCAAGGCAAGACAATGTGACTTGGAGTCAAATCCAAGTCAAACCTGAGTCAGAATCGTGTCAGACTCGAGTCAACTGGGTAATGAGTTGTAAGTCATATATCAGTACTAAGTTGTGATTACTCTCGGTTTGGACACACAAAATTATCAGGTAGGACATGAAGCACTTCAACCTTTAGACGACTCTAAGAAAAGCCTTATGAAAACACACAAACCACCCAGGTCGGACACAAAGTCAGGTCAACCTCGACCTGAAGCTCATTATTTTCACTGATATGATTCACTTCAATGTGATTAGAACTATCTAGATTGATGATATGAAATAACTAAAGAAGCTTCAGAGACATTGGAGCAAGGAGAAACACTTAGTATTAAGCACTACCACTCAGTACCGACCACTTTTTTCTGAACAAGGGTCCTCCAAAACTCTTGCACATGGAGCTTTGGCTCGAGTGATTGTCATAGGTTGCCTACCTTAAGGAATAGAAGAAAACTCTAAGGATTTTCTAATTGAAGGCAAGCAAGAACAAGTGATATTAGAACTCCTCTGTAAAAACTCAATCTCAAAGGAAAAGTGTTCAGGATACAACGGATCAGAGACACGAGGCCAATGGGAAGATGGAGAGGAGGTTTCTCTTAAGAAAAACCAATTGGTACTGACCAAAACCACTCAGTACCGAGTGGTTTTTATCGGTAATTGGGCCTAGTTACTCACTCCTGCAAACTCAGATCTGGATCTGGACTTGATATTTCATTGGTCTTCGGTTCTGCTAGATGATTTCCTTATGAATATGGACTCTGTGGAAACTGGAAAAAGACTTTTTGGCTCTTGATTTCTCTTCTATATTCTTCTTCCATAAATACTCCAAGCACTCCCAAATTCAAGATCAACTAGACTTTGGTCGAATTTGAGTGATAATCATTGTATTCTAGAAAGAACCAATCAGTAGCATTAAAAGTGGACGTATGCTAGAGTATTTTCTGAACCACTATATAAAGTGTTGCTTATTCTTCTTTTCCTATATTTATTACCTGCTACGTCTAGATCTACTTACTTCTGAGGTGTTTATGCCATTTTTGTGCTAACAAGACTGTTGGGCTCTGATACCATTATTGGAACCGAGCCAGCCCATAGTGAAGTTAAAGGATAAATTTTAAAAAAATTCCTTTATTGGATCTTCGTTGGGCCTATGAAATCAAAATTCATTTATACCATATCTAAATTTTCTTTTAAATAACTCTTTACTTAATTTAATTTGTAAATAAAAAAATTTGGTGTTATATTTATGTTACATAATATGACCATGTGTATCATATATACATGTGTGCACGTGCACGTGCAATATAAACAGTGTGCATGGCTTAACATGTCCATATATAAGTGTTGGAATTTACACCACAACGGACATATTAGCCCCTCTATATGTATATGTGTGTGTGTGTGTTGTCTTTTAAATATATATACATGGCATTATAAAATAATTATATTTATAAATACAAATAAAAATGATTTCAAATATAAAATATACATGGTTTTTCTTATGTGTGCATGTGTGTATATATATATAGAAGAGCGTCCAACTGCACCCCAAACAGTGCAGCACCCCTACATCTCCTGATATCCACCCCATATTTACGTTTCTCTCTCTTCACATTAACTCTCTCTCCACTCATCCAATTATTTAAATAGAAACTTGTGGCTACAATTGGGGAATTGGGGTGCTCCCAAACGGGGGTGCCATGGAGGGCTCCTCATTTATATATATAATCTTATAAAGTTATTTTGTGAATCAAAGGTTTATTTTTATTCAAGTGGAAATCAATTAGGTTTCAATAGGAAATTAATAGTAAAAGGAAAGAGTGGAGGTTTAATGAAATAATAAGGATTTAAGAAAGTAATAAAAGAGAATCAATGAAGAGTATGTGTGTGTGTGTGTATATAAATTGATTAATCAAAGGTTTAATTACATTCAAGTAGCAATCAAATAAGTTCAAATAAGTAACTAATAGGAAGAGGAAAGAGTGGAGGTTTAATGAAATTAATTGGGATTTAAGGAAGTAATATAAGGGATACAAAGAGATCTTTCTCCTTCTTTTTATTACCTTCTTGTTTTTTCAAATCAAAAAAAAATCTTCCACGTCTTAATCTTAAATAATTTGTTTCCTTTTCACCTTTAATTAGATATAAAAAAACAAACATTTACTTATGTATATGTGGACAAAACAATTTCATTATATATATGTGTGTATGTATATAAAATTTTATGCTTATTAAATATACATACAAATATGTATTTCATTTAACATACATATAAAAACAATTTATTATATTACAAACACACATATGTGTGTGTGTGTGTTGAGATTTAAAAATTAGACATATAATTAGTCCAAAAAAGTTGTAATTCCTTTTTATTCCAAATTAATAACACATATATTCCAAATTAATAACTATGTATCCTTGTGAATTACCTGAAGTATGTGTTGTGGGTTCGGTGCATACTTCCTTAAAGTTTACAAGCAAAGCTTGGTTCTCTATGTCTTCAAAAAAACATATATAAAGGTAAATACAAGATCTATAAATTGTATATACAACCACATACTTTGGTCTTGTGTAATTAAAATTAATTTGTTCAAACCTCTTTCAAACGGAATAATTTAGATTCATTCAAGGTGGAATTTTAACATTGAACGGTGTGTAGTTTTCTTTTTACATAATTTGAACGTTGAATCTAAATAATTCCATTTGAATCATCTTGAACGTCACTTGATGAACATCATGCCATGATTTGACTATAATCAAACCAGAACTTTCATATTGAAGATTGACAGTATTCTCAAGTCAAGAGAATTGTGCGAAAATTGTCACATCGATATATTATGTTTGACCTTAGTTATATTAAGCAATAGAAAACTATCAAGTAAATCACTCCATGGTATCTAATAACTATCAATACGTATCCTCTTGGTTTCCCCTGTAGTCATGAGTAATACACTGTCCAACATTTGGAGAACATTACGCACTCCAGTCTCAACGGATATATCAATATCTAATCTCAACACACTTGACTAAGAATATTCAAAATGGTACACTTATTTTCATTGTGTTAAATTACTCATGGTTCCAATACTTTGTAACTATTATCCCAAAACATATCATTTATGGATTTTCTATTTGATATACTTTTAATTGAATTAATTAATACATAATGCATTATATCAAGTGTACGATAGAAAGAAACGCCTTTTATGTCAAACAAGATTGGTTATTGAGTTAGATATATATAACAAATTACATAATTGTCCATAGGACATACCCCTAACTCTATCAGGGTAGTCGAACGCCAACCTGTACACAAACACCGATATCACCCTACGTACCAAGTCGACCAACCTCCTTAGTCGGGCGGTCAAACACTAACCTGTACACAAGCACTAATAGCTTGAACTCCTCCTTCGTTGGGTAGTCGAACACCCACATGTGCCAAGTCGACGGACCACATTCAAAAAATTTGTTATTGGTAATATTAAATTTTTATAGAGAGATTATGGTATTCTGTCTGAAAAGTTTATTGGGAGATTATGGTATTCTATCTAAATTGTTTATTGGGAGATTATAGTATTTTGCTTGATTTAATAAAGATGTAGAATAATGGATTGTATAAAGGAGGTTCTGTGGATCTATTTTACTAGGACGGTTGAAAACACTAGGGATTTGATAATGATGTAGAATGATTTGATAAAGACGTGGAAATTTTAGGGCAAAAATTTTAATGGTTAAATGAAAATTTAGGGAAATGTTAGTAAAATTTAGGGAAATACATTGGATTGTGGTTTAACAGTTGAGATTAGATTTTGTATGTTGCTTGGGATTGAACCTATGTAGTATGTGTGATTTTACAAAGAACGTTGCTAGATGTGCATACGACATCTCCATCCAAAAATGAAATGCCCGAAATTATGTAATATTATGTTTTTTATAAATAAATTATAAAAATATATATTATTTACTTGACCAAAATAATAATGGAATTCGAATTTTCTAAAATTTTAAAAATTTTACAAAAATTTAAATTTTTATAAAATTTAAAGAAAATTATTATTGCATTGAATTTTACGAAAATTTTAAAATTTTTGTTTTTAAATTTTATGGATATTTTTATATTTTTTTCAATATTTTTTTCTTAATTTTATGAAAATGTGAAAACTATGTAATTAAATTTTATAATATTAAATGGTAAATAATAATATTACTTCTTAAGCATTAAAAAATTACTTATTGATCATTGATTATTAAAATGTAATTATTAAATATTAGTTGTAATTATTAATTATTATTTATTACTTCATAATTATTTTATAGTAAATATTGATTATTCATTATTAACAGTAATTATTTAATATTAATTATTAAATATTACTTCTTAATTATTTAATTATTATTATTAATTACAAAATATTTAATATTAGTTAATAATCATTAATCATTAATTATTTATTATTAGTTTTAATAGTAATATTAATCAATGTTAATTCTTAATTCTTAATTATTAATAGTAATTATTTAATATTTATTTTTTACTATTATTTAGTTAAGAATAAATATTTTATAACACTTATTAAATATTAAATATTTTATAATAGTTATCAAATATTAAATATTACTTCTTAATTATTAATTAGTAATTATTAACTATCAATTATTAAATATATTTATTACAAAATTCATCGTGGTTTAACTGGACAAGCCCATCAAAATTTTATACTTACAAAAAAACATAAGTGCGTCTTGCAAATTCGTTCGAAATATTCCGCACGGCTTCGTAAAGAAAGTGTTAGCAACCTGCCTTAATTCGCAGTAGAAATTAGGGTCAAAAAATTTATGTACGTAAATTGATGCAATTTGCAATGGTTTAGCGGCAGATGTAATAAGTGGATGGCGATAATATAAAATAATTTGAAATAGAAAAAAAACTTAAAATTATCCCTGGTAAATCACATGAAAATCCATTACAAATATAGCGATGGAAAATTCCATCGCGATAATCTGCAGCTATTTTCTGTTTTTCTTGAGTGGATCTTGTAATAGAATTCTTGTAATAAAAAGCGTCAAGCAACAAAATTACATGCAATAGTGGACGTAAGTTTTCATCGATGTCCAACCACTCTAAATCTTAAGTTATTTACTTTTTTATTGAACTTTAGTTCATAATTCCTCAATTTCATTTCTTAATACGGTGCTATGTAGTTAAAGTTCCGCTAAAGCCCTACAAAATCCTCGTTATAGCACATAGCACTCTTTGACCACTACATTATTTCAATTTAACGCTATTAAATAGTAGATTTACTTTAAGCCCTACTATTTTCCGTTACACCCACTAAATCAATGTTTTTTAACTCCGCTTTAATAATACAAGTATACAAATTTTGATTTGACTAGTTATCTTTTAAACCAAATCAGCAGATTTAAGGTAAAAACGTAAATTTAAGACATAAGTGCTCAATATAAGTTAGAAATCTATTGTAATAACCAAATCTAGTCTGCATAAATTTTTGTTTTTATATCAAATAGAGCATTTTTCATCTTTCCTATTTTCTGCTACATCCCTGCTTTATCTCCACTATAACTTTTTACACCTCCACAACTATAGAACTACTAAGTGCTTTGACAACTCGACTACGGTGTTAGGGAATTACTTTTTCTAATACCCGCACTTAATCGTATTTTTGAGGTTGGCTAGAAATTCTATAACAATTTCTTTACCTCATATATAACCACTTGATATTGATATAATAGTGTATTGATAATCATAAAGATTAGTGATATTTCTGTTTAATCAGACTTTATGCCACACCTTCTCTTTGTTGTCTCTTTTGTTAACTATTCTTTGAGTAGGCTGACTGAGAAGTCAGGATTTTGTTAGCTAGAGGTGAGTTATAGAGTCGTTGCTATTATCACTATGTGTTAATACCTCAGGTATTGATTTTGATGATAACAACAATATAAATATAGATATTAATATTTTGTCAAATTGTATAATATATGTTTCAAAATAATACACAGGTACAAAATGATCAAATTTGAAGACAGATCAGTATAAAGACTAAAGATGAAGATTTAGAGATGATGATCAAGACTCATGAGTTTAGAGACAAGATATTTGAAGAGCTCTTGACTTTAGTATAATTCATTAGAACAAATTGTTAAGTCTCTTATAGCAGATTCTGATCTTTATCATAAATTTCTGATCTTTGATATTTTAGATCAAAATAAATTATTTTAATTTTCAAAGTATATTTTTACAAATATTTTATAAAAGTTTTATGTGTTCAAAGTATTTAAATTATGTTTAAAATTATTTTACAAAAATATAGATGTTTGAAAACAATTAAAAGAAAAATCATTTTTCATAATTAACAAGGTTATGTCGACATACCCCTCCTAGAGACGTTGACATAATGATCGTTGGTAGTTTATTAATTTTTAAAAAGACGTCTCTTGGATGCAACTCTTCATGAATTGATACTTCGGTTCATTCAATATACAAAGAGAGTGTAAATGAATTTTTATTTTAATCTTCTTACTTTCCCCTTTCTCCTTACTCTCTATAAATATTTATTAAAAACTACTTTCTATATTCTTCAAAATCTACATAGTATAGCGACCCGTAGTTCCGTACCTTTTGAGTTGATAATAATTCACTTCTATTCAACCCAAGTTGTACGAAAGAGCGAATAACCAGGGTAAAGAAGAAGAAAGAGACAGAAGGAAATAGAAATAACAACGCAGAATCTCACGATCGCAGCGAAACAAAATGTAATATATAATAATAGATTTTATACAAAAGAATCTGTGACTGTTTTATACTTACAATCATCATCGTACAAGAATATATACATCAATCCGGACAGTTATAATCACTTGTCCTCACACTTCGGAAATATAAACCAAGTACGAAAATACGACTGAACTCTCCAGCTCGTCTCCTGAGCTCCATAGCATTTTAATCCTAAAACTGTAACACCCGATGTGAACCGAGCATTATAAAAAAAACACCTGAGTCAGTCTGGAAAACCAACATGAGAAAACATACTCAATTTGAAATGTTAAAGTTATCGAATCCTTTGAAAAACAAAGGTATCTCGTAAGACTGCGTCATACATAAACATGAAGGGTTTATAGAAAATCCAGTGACATTATAATAGTGTCTGAATACAAATATTATTCAAATAGCCGAGATTGTTACATTAATCAAATTTCAGCATGTTAGGCTCTACAAACAAAACCGTAAAGGCTTGTATTAGAGAATGGATCCTACACAATGACCGGGCCAGTGGGGTACCACCCATCACACACACCTCTAGAAAAATATACCGAGGACCTCGTCGAGATCCCCTGCTACACAAGACTGGCCTACTCCTAACCTGAATAGACCGAATATGTTATCGCCTCGGGTGTTCCCACCCTTAAAAATAGAGCGCTCCCTTTTTCATGCACAACCATATCCATCATTTATATATTCCTAAGGATATCTAGAAAAGTGATAACATACCCTAATTGGGTGTGACCCATGCCTTGATGCATCTCCTCTATTTTAGTCATTCCCGGTTGATGAGGCTAACGATTACCTTTTAAGAGCAATTCCACTTAGAATGCTTATCGTCCTCCAATGACGATGTTCAGATAGGATTCGTCCGTACAGGTTGTCCTGGGTCTGAAAAAACTAAGTCACCATCTTCATGGTATTCATTCGTAATGTTCTAACCGGATCGAAGTGGTTTTCAGATAACTAAATCCGATCCCAGTCTCTTTGAAACGATTGACAAAATTGGTCAATATTGATAGTCGGTTATTTAACTATCAATAAAACATCCATAAGCAGTCACTAGGCCTAATTATAAATTTTCCAAAAATATTTATTTTCAAAATATCTTTGTAAGATATATCAATCCATTCCAACAATTGAAAACAATTTCAAATACTTAAATCTGTAATAGGATATTTCCAAACCATCTCAACACTTAGAATATTTCCAAATTTCCATTTTTATACTTAGGCAAATATTATAAGTCTTATTTTTCAAAATCTTTTCAAATATCAACACGTAAGAGAATATTTCATAACTTATCTCATAAGTCTTCGGAATCACCAATAAATTCCTTTTTTACAATTTCCAAAACCCCGTATACTTATTTATGACCCCATTCAACAATTTATAATTTCTTTTATGAATTTAGATTTCATTTTCAAAATTTCTAATTCAACAGTTTGGAATTCCATTTCCTCTAAATCCCATATAAAATTCCTCTCCTCAAAATCATATCCATTTATAAGCCTTATTACGAATCTTGAGAGAATTTATAAATAAAAAATTTCAATCACTTTAAAACTCTATATTTATATATATAATAAGTATTTAAAAAGGATAATAATTTATTTTTAAAATATGTTCACGTAATTTTTTAAAATATCGAAAACATTTTTATAAACATCAACAACTCATTTTTAGATAAACAAATAAATTTTCAAAGATGGTTTTAAAAGTTAGAATTTACTAAAATAAATATTTAATTTTTGGAAATCTATTTACTGAAGTATGCAATCCTAACTAGTTTAAAATTCCATAGTCTTTTATATAAAAAAATAAAATTTTCCATTTAAAAACAAACTTAACTTCTTAGAATTAAAATATATTTTTAAAAACCTTAATA
Organism: Allium cepa; assembly: GCA_030765085.1. NCBI lineage: Eukaryota > Viridiplantae > Streptophyta > Magnoliopsida > Asparagales > Amaryllidaceae > Allium > Allium cepa. The sequence goes on along the minus strand of CM060944.1, from coordinate 494,566,338 downwards.
ACCGATTCAGTTTTATAAATTCCTCTCAAATCACGTCACATCATTTCCATTCTGATTTCCTTAACCATTTCTCGCTTTACAAAAATAGTATCCATTATTTTTCTCACCCTATTTCCATATGCTAATATAAATTCTTCCTGTAAATTTATATTCCAAATCTATCGTCTGATATCGATTTTCCTTATTAGTAAACATTGATTATAAATTTTATAACTCCTTTGATTTTCACTTTTTATAAAACTAATCTCGTTTATAAAATTTCAATTTTATAAATTCATTCTTTTATAAATTCCATTTATTTTATTTTTTCGAATCTATTTTTAATGTTGAATTCAACTCATTTTTATATTTTTCGAATATCATTTATAAATTCTATTTATATAATTCTTTTTTTAATCTCCATTTAATAATTCACAATGGTTAAGTATAACAAAAATCGAATATATTTTTCTGACCCAATTTCTTTTAAATAACCCCAATTCCAATATAAATATTTTTATATTAAAAATCCCCTTTATTCCTTCAATTTTAAAATATGTTTATGATATTTAAAATATCAAAATTAGGGCCAGTGCTACAATAGCATCTAAAAATTCCACTACAAAAATCTATAATAGAATATCCTACATAATCCATATATCACAATATATGAAATTAAATTCAACATTTTAAGGAATCCAGTTGGATCCCTTCAACCTGTTTTCCTGCATCCATAGATGTTAATACAACATAAAAATACCAATCCCACTTCGAGGAGGATATCGCGGTATATAGGGTCATCCGCTATTATGCGGGGCGCATAGGGTCTCATTCGCTAAATGTGCGGAAATATCAATCCAACTACTAATATATATATATATATATAAATATATATATATATAACATTCAAGTGATAATAATAATTATCCATTCATTCAATCAATCAATAAATAATTTTCAACAATTTTAAATTAAATTAATAATCCAAATTGAGTGAGATTTACTCACCTTGATTTTTTATTTGCAGTCCATTCCAATCTTGACTTGTTTCACGATTTTTTTTAGACCTAGTACGAATGAGATATTTATTTTACAAACATTCGACATTTATAAGATTTAAATTCAGCAACTAATTTAATTAACTCTCTAAAAGGAATATTACCAAATTAAACTCATTGCCTCGCTACCCCTTGCTCGGTTACACCACCTGCACACACGCTTTGATCACCACCAAGCCCTAGGCTCGCGATTTCCCTAAAATTCTCACACTTCCGATACCTAAACTGCCCCTGCCACATGATTCCCACAACTCCGCCTCGCCTCGACAAACCCTACGCACCCACCAACAACCAAAACTGCTGCTACCCATTGATGAACGTGCCTCTGCCTCGTGAACCACCGCCAGCCTTTGACAATTCGCCACTGACCACAGCCGAAACCTCAATCTTCGATCAACGACGCTACACCATCCAAACTCCATCGCGCCGCCAAAAATTTAAGACATTGGCGTCTCCATCTTCCAAATCGTGACCTATCATAGTTCCTGCAACCATGCCCTAGCCCACCGTGTGCATACACACCCCCTTCCACCTCGACCTACCACCACGCGAAGCCTCCCTTACAGTTGCGACCAAAACCCCAATCCTTCAAACGCCGCCATCACTTCCAGATTCCATCACGTGCTCCACTTCCCTCCCCCCGAATCACCATTGCGATTCAAACGCGATGTACCCCTCTCTTTTTTCTCAATTCGACTTCGGTTTCTTCTGTGTTTGAATTGAAGAGATGGGGAAAAGGAAAGGCTCACGATTTTGTTTTTGATTGATTATATATTTGTTATTTGCATATCGATAAAAAAAAATTGTATGTATATCGATCTCGATTTTCTTCAATTTGAATTGGAGACGAAAGAAAGAGAAAGGCGCATATTTAAAATTGGGGAAGGCTGCTCTGTACAATTTTCAAGTGGCTATAGGTCAGCCCCTTCAGAGTTTAGGGTGGCTCGATTTTGACTTTGATTCGATTTATTTATTTTAATGTTAAAAATATCTCGTTTTGCATAACTTGAAATCCCGAACCCCTATTGAGGCATGCCGCCTGGCATTTTGTAATGTTATACCCCTATTCTAAACGTAATGGAACAGGTTTTGAGTCATAATTCGATCGTATGTGGAAGATAGCTTTTTAAATCAACTATTTAAATTAAATTCAATTAAATTATTTCTATGCATTTTTAGATCGTGCGACCACATAGTAAATCCAAACGCTACGAAATTTGAAATCTAATAAGAATACATTATTATGGATCCAATGGAACTGGCTTCATCGTATTTCGAGACGCTGTCTCGGATCGCTATTTTAACACGTCGATTAAATCGATGATTCCGAAAATTCCGAAATCGCTTGAAATTTAGTTTTAAAAACTTATCAACTAAATTAAAATTCAAAATCCAATATTTAAACCATTTAAATATCTTAAATAAAATTTCAAAAAATTCGGGTCGTTACATTCCTCCCCCCTTAAAAGGATTTCGTCCCCGAAATTTCTTAGGTAGGAAAAATGCTCCAAACCCATGACTTAACAAAACCCACTTAGTTAAACTGGGCATTCCACTTTTCTAATCTTTTAATTCCAACCAAAACATTCAGTTTCCATTTCTACCCCAAAATCTCTTATTTCGATTTCATTTCGAAAGTCAACGTTTTTAAGTTAACAAAAAAAATTCTAACACCTTAAATTTTCAAAAAAATTTGAAAGAGTCTCCCTTGTATGGAGAGCCTTTTGCAATATGACAGGAGAGATAAATATATATACATCAACCCACACGGTCGAAAAACTATATATATATATATATATATCGATATTTATATTTTGCGGAATTTAATCCGAAAACGTACCTTATTTGGCTTTTTTAAGCATTATTAAGCAAGCATTTACTATATAGTTCTGATACTAATATAATTACTTTCCAACGATTCATATATCATTTCATTCAATCTGAAATGACTTACAACCAAATTTATTTGTATCCAATTCATTTTATATCAAACAAACCCATATCCATTCCAATTTGAATAAAAATCAATTTATTCACATTCTATTTATTCATAGAATTTTATTTACCTTAGTTTACATCAAACGACGATATTTTCATGCAATCAGGAATATCCATTTAATAAAATACCCATTTAAGCTTATAGCTATTTTAAATTGATTCCTAATCGATTCATATTCAATTTTATTCCATTTCAAATTTGTTCACAATCAATTCAGTTGCATTCCATTTATCTACTTTCATTACATTCAAAATCATTTTATTAAATTTAAATCATTCCACGCTACTTCATTAAATACCATTTCACAAATTTATTAAGTCAAGCTTCCATTTAAATATTTACTTAAGCTAATCCATTATTTTATATTATTTCCACTTTATAACTTAGGTTTTTTTCATTTCAACCAACTTCGATTTCATTTACTAATTAATTAATTAGTTCATTCGTCCAATCCACTTAAAATTTTAATTCCATACTCGGATTCATTCTCTAATTTATTTAATTCGTATCCAATGCCACATTTAATTTATTTACGCTTTAAACTGAATTTATATAACTTAAGTCATTGCTATTTCAATCCATTTCTATTTTATTCGACGATATTTCCTATTTTATTTTATTCGCTTACATTTTGTTGAATTTTAATTTATACTCAAGTTCCACATTCAATTTCTGATTTTTATTTCAAATATCGCTTCATTTAATTTCCTCGAGTTCAGTTTCATTTTATAATTCAAGTTTGGATTTATTTCCCTTACCAAAATATCAAACAATTTTATTTTAGGTTTTCCATTTTACTTTTCAATTTTATAAGTAACGCAACTTATTTTTCCATTTTTCCATCAATTCTATACTCGAATATATTCACATTTTATTTTTACTCAAGGTTATACATCCATTTATAGTCTAAGTATATTTTTATTTCATAAATTTCAGTTTTTATAAGCTATTCAAAATTTGTTTATTCACAATTCCAAATTTTCACTCAAATTTTATCTCACTCAAAATTTATACCTTATGATTGTATAATATTTCACAACTCATAATTTATATTTACTTCAATTAGATATTATTTCTAATCCAATCCAATTTATTAACTTATAGTTATATAGTCACTTTATAATTCACATTTACGTATTTAATTCAATTCGATATGATTCAAATCCAATTCGCTTGTTATTTTAAATTTCAATTCCTTTTAACTAACATTTCAAAACCATATTCGAGTTAAATTTCACTCCAAACAATTTTATTTTTAATTCATTCAATTTAAATCAAGTAAGAATTCAATTCCAGTTTCAAATTTTTTCCACCTCCTTACTTATATTCATATATCAATTTCACCATTCGAATTTACTATTGTCTCAATTCCCAATAAATTTATTTAACTTAAGTCAAATTCAATTCACACAATCTATTTTTACTTACTTAAGTTAAAATTTATTTCCCAAAACTCAAATTCCATACGTTCTTTTCTTATTTAAATCATTCCCACTTTATAAGTTCATAACTTATTTCCGAGGTTTTCCCTAACATTTATATTAAAATTCCAGAATTCAAACACGTGGTATATATTTCAAATAACTTTTAAATCAAATATATAGTTTTTTGGGTTTAACAAACCATTTCTTTAGATTTTTCAAAGTCAACCTGATTTTATCCAAAACAATTCCTCCCGGAATTTTTTTAAACAAAACTTGTTTGCTCAAAAAATCTGAATCTAATCAATTTCGGTAGCAATCATCACTTGAAAACTCGAAAATGAATACCGATGAAGCTACGCAATCATCACCAGGATTATTTTCCAACGACTGAAGTGAGTTCAGTGTTATATCAGTTCCAAAATCCATTTAAAACCATTTTCCTTCAAAAATATCTCCATAATAATATTACTATTATTTATTTCATAATATCTTGGAAAAAATTTCTAAAAATCTCCGGGACTTAATTCTTCCAATTTCTAGTTTGAATCCATTTTTCGTTTTAATTCACTTGTATAATTCATCCTTATACAATTTGATTTGTTTATATAAACCATTTCCTAATCTTATTTTGATTATATAATAACAACCAAACACGTCACTATAATAATTTGCAGAAAATTATTCTCTTTTATATCAAAATATAGTTGGGTAAAATTATTTCATTTACCCGCTTCAAAACCATACCGTGTTGGTTTACTGTGTTTAAGTGATTAGAAACTCCTATCGATTTAGTGCTCTCCACTATTCGACTAGAATTTATATACTACTCAACAAATAAATCAACACAATACAAAAACATTTATATTCACTAACAAATACGTGCTCATATCTATTATTATACTCATCTCATTCTAGAGTACTACTGACCCTATCTCTAATGAGTAATCCCCACCAGAGCCAAGGTTCTTGCTTTAACCTTCAGCTCTGATACCAAGTGTAGCAACCCACGGTTCCATACACTTTGAGTTGATAATAATTCACTCATGTTCAACCCAAATTATACGAAAGAGCGAATAACTAGGGTAAAAAAGAAGAAAAAGTTAGAATGAAATAGAAACAACAACACAGAATCTAACAATCGCAGTGGAACAAAATATAATATGTAATAATAGATTTTATACAAAAGAATCAGTAACTGTTCTATACTTACAATCATCAGAGTACAAAAATATATACATTAATCCGGATAGTTATAATCACTTGTCCTCACACGGCGGAAATATAAACCAAGTATGGAAATACGACTGAACTCCTCCCGCTCGTTTCCTGAGCTCCAAAGCATTTTAATCCTTAAACTGTAATACTCGGCCTGACCCGAGCATTATAATAAAATAACAACCGAGTCAGTCTGGAAAACCAGCGTGAGAAAACACACTCAGTTTGAACTATTAAAGTTATCAAATCCTTTGAAAAAAGGGTATATCGTAAGACCACGTCACACATAAACACGACGGGCTTTTTGCTTACGATAACCAAAACATTTTATAGAAAATGCAGTGATATTATAACAATGTCTAAATACAAATACTTATTCAAATAGCCGAAATTGCTACATTAGTTAAATTCTATCATACTAGGCTCTACAAACAAAACCATAAAGGCTCGTATTAGAGAATGGATCCCAAAATATCACCAGGCCACTAGGGTACCGCCCATCACGGTAAACTTCCAAAAAAATATACCGAGGACCTCGCGGGGATCCCCTGCTACACAAGACAGGCTTGCCCCTAACCTGGATAGATCGAATATGTTATCACCCTGGGTGTTCCCACCCTTAAAAATCAAGCGCTTCCTTTTTCATGCACAACCATATCCATCATTTATATATTTCTGAGGATATCTAGAAAAGTGATAACATATCCTAATTAGGTGTGACCCACTTAGCCTTGCTACATTTTCCTTGTTTTAGTCATTCCCGGTTAATGAGGCTTGAGGTTAACGATTACCTTTCAAGAACGATTCCATTTAGAAAGCTCATCGTCCTCCAATGACGATGTTCTGATAGCATCGTCCATACAAGTTGACCTAAGTCTGGACAAACCGAATCACCGTCTTCATCATCTTCATGGTACTCATTCGTAACGTTCAAACCAGATCGAAGTGGTTTTCGGATAATTAAATCCGATCACAGTCTCTTCGGAATGATTAACGAAATTGGCCAATATTGATAGTCGGTTATTTAATTATCAATAAAACATCCATAAGCAGTCATTAGGCCTTATTATAAATTTTTCCAAAATGTTTATTTTTAAAATATCTTCATAAGATATATCAATCCCTTCCAACATTTGAAAACAATTTCAAATGCTTAAATCCATAACAGGATATTTCCAAACCATCTCAACACATAGAATATTTCCAAATTCCTATTTTTATAATTAGGAAAATATTATAAGACTTATTTTCCAAAATCTTTTCAAATATCAACACTGTAACATCCCGCCTTTTCGCACACTTTAAACCGACACACGTGCCAATTCAAAGCATACGCAAGGGCGGATTGTTATGGGGTAAATAAGAAAAAAAAACAGAGAAGAAATAAAACTAAATAGAATCTCACAGCGGAAGGATAAAATATAATAATCAATATACAGTTCATGATAACTGTTTACAAAATATTTATTTTACTTATACAATGAATATCAGAGTTGCACATACCAATACAATCAATGCAGCGGAAATTTAGAGTGTGGTGCAATACTATAAATAATATAATACGGATTCTTCGTCTTCGTCCTCCAAAGCTAAAATCTTCGATCCTGAAACGCTCGGACTGACCCGAGCGAATTTGAAAAGACAAAAACACTCGAGTCAGACTAAAAGATCTTATGTGAGTTAAATTAACAGAAATAAATATGAGTACAGTAACTCAAGAGATGTTCGGGATTTACATCTCCTAAGGATCCGTTAAACTATTTACTATGTAGTATATTGCGCTATTATAATAGTGTCTATTTATAAAATAAACTTACTTTTAAATAGCGTTAAGGCTTTACATTTTCCACCTTAACATGTAAAATGCCAATAGTCTATACAGTACCGTAATACCTCCTGATCGGGAAGCTACCAGAGGATACTCCATAGGTACGACACAAATAGAAACTCGTAGTAAAGGCTTGGTATGGTAGGTGACACGGCACAACTAGGCAATGCCAGGGTAGATATACCAATTGCTATCCAGGCTGGTGGAAACGCGTAGCCGCAGTTACCGCCCACCTCGGACTAACTCCCCAAAATCAAAATATAGAAGTGGCCACTGAATCAATCCAAGTCAAAGTATAATATCGAAGAGGAGGGTCCGATCAGAGGAATGACCTCATTGGCCTGAGAATCGCTCCTGTTTTAGCCACCTTATGCCAACTCACGGGAGTCGGGTCCACGTATTTACCTTACAGGAAACGTCGCCACCACCTACTTCATTCTGGAATCTTCACCGCGTACACGGTTAGTCAAAGTGGTTTTCGGTATCGACAGAGAGTATGTCCATATCCGATCCCGGTCTCTTTGCCAACCCATCGTTATTATAACACCGCGGTCATTTAAAAATAGCTCATACTTTAAAACCAGAATAAACATTTCCATTTTAAAATTATGAATACGATATCATTTTAAAACCCAAAACAATATGATATCCTTTATCCCAAATATAAACCTTTTCAAAAATCCAAATGCTTTAAAATTTATAACGTCTGAAAGCCAAATATCCTTTCAAAGCATAATATTTCGAAATTCATAATTTAAAACCATAACTTTTAAAACTTGAATGGTTTGGATATTCAACGGTATATGAATTAAAGGTTTAACTTAAATGTTACTTTGTAAAGAAAATAGTTCTCATGGCTTTACAAATACATTTCTTTATTAAAGTCTAAGCCAAAATTTGTATTATCTCTCTCAAGTTCCAAAACCACTTCAATTTATATATATATATATACGTATATCCATTTGGAGTATTAATATTTCAAACTAAATTTGGATTTTATTCTTTCAACAAATCGAATGTTCTATTAATTAGTCTTGAATATTCACATAAAATCCATAAATAAATAAAAACTCCAATTTCTAGTAATAAAATATATATTTTTTTCAATTCAAATTATACTAGAATATTCATTTCAATTTATCTTGGGAAAAATCCAATTATAAATATCATATCTTAAAATTTCCAAACTTAACATTTAAACATATGATATAAATTATCAAACTCCATTTTCTTAAATTTTTTCCATTTTTAATAAAGAGATTTATACACCTTTTAATTTCAAAATTTTCAACTTCATATGTATATATATGGAAGAATAATATTTATACAATATAAAATTTAAGATTATTATAAACCGTATTCCATCCAAACCATAGAAATCGCATTAAAATAGTTATATATAGACTGCGGTGCCTGTATATAATTTTCTATCCTATGGTCAAGTGATACGGATATTTATCATTTCAATCCGCAATTTAAAAGATATAAAATTTTGCGGTTGTATATCATTTCAAACCACAATCCCGAATGAAAGGAAATACGCATGATAATTTGCAATTTAATGATATACAATAAAACATCCATCAACATCACCCATCATCCAATCACAATCATCAAGCAATATCAATCAATAACAATTTATATTTGATAATATATAACAGGTAATAACTGGCAATTTTATTCAGATTAAATTTAACAACTATTAATCTAATAGTTTATATTCAGTAATAATCTATATAACTGTTAACTAGCAGTTTATAGGCAAACAAATAAATTCTAACTATCAATTAATATGCAATAAATAAATTAAATTAACAGTTAAATTTAATAAATGCAATTCAACAAATATGAGTGAAATAAACATGCCAAATACTCATAAATAAATTTCTATTCATTTCTAAAATTAATTTAACAAACATAAAAGCTTCTAGTAGTTGTGAGTGGGTTAAAACACTCACCTTTTGAATTTAAATTGAATTCAAATTCAATTTAAACCCAAAAATTTGACAGTCTTCAAATTCATCCAAACTCATGCCAAAACGTCAGAAATTCCGATACGATCTCAGCAAAACAAACCTCGCGTGAATCCGAGCTCGTATGCAAAAGTTATGAAAATTTGAAAAATGGAAAATTCTGGTCCTGGGTCGACTTCGGGTTCGACTTAGGTGCGCCGCCTCAATTCCCCGGTGCTTGCTTGGAGTTTTCGCCAAAACGACCCGGATCGACCAGAGTCATTTTCTTCCTGACCCGAAGTTGCTCTAGGGTTTTCTTCCCTGAAACCCGAAGCGCGACCAGAAGCTGCTGCAGATCCGAATTTTTTTTTTTTTTTTTTAAATTTGAAATTTTTTTTTTTTTTTTTGAACTGACTGGATCTAGGGTTAGCCCCCCATTGAAGAAGAAGAGAAGCTTGAAGAAGATGAAAGTACAGCAAATAGACAATAGAATGGAGCTAGGGTTTATAACTGTATATTTATAGGTAGGGTTGGGTTAGAGTAGATAGACTAGATAGATGAACGTACGAAACAAACTAAGGCCCAAAAAGCCCGTTCTGACCCCGGAACGAAATTTGTCAAACCCATATATCCTGATAGGTATTTTAAAATATTCTGAACGCGATGGAAAAAGTTTCACGTCCAAATTTGATCGTATGAAGAAGTTATGCTGAAAACAAGATTTCCAAATTTATTTCAAATTGATTTTAATAAAATTGATTTTCAAGGCGTTTCGCGTCCGTACGATCAAACGACAGGTCCGATCAATACGAAACTTGAAACCCTATAATAATTCACCGATACGGATCCGATGAAACTGGTTTCATCGAAATCCGAGTCCGTGACCAAAATGGCTATTTTCAATATTCATTAAATAAATTAAATAAATTATAAAAATCCAATTTTTACATCTAAATTCAAAAATTGACCAAATTTCTCCCTTTAAATTTTCTTAATTATTTACTCCAATTCTAAACAATTCAAGTGTCAATACATAGTTGTTCTATTCATCAATTTAGATGTTAATCCTTACTTAAAGGTTAAATTCCAATTTTTAATAAATTCAACATTATACGTTTGATTAAATTTATTAAATTCACTTTCTTTCTATTATTCAAAGTTATTGATGTCAATTTAATGAAACTAACATTGGCTCATATCTATACATTAAAAATCTCAATTCTAAACTTAGATCTCAACTTATGAAATAGTTAAATAATAAATTCCATCTAAGTCTACATCTTTCTACTATCTAAATATTTAGAAAAATTACTTACCACTTTTTATTGTAAATTTCTAAACTAGTAGATTTGTGTCATTTCTAGCCCTCTGGATATTTAATATTAACTAAAAGCAAATTTACATATAATTTCCATCGTCAATTATTTTAGTGAATAAATCTTCAAAGGTTACTGCAATTAATCCCATTAATTGCAATAAATTCTAATAAATTTGACTCTATTTGATTACAACTCACAAATAAATCAATTATTACTCCCTACATAGTTAATGTTTCTTTTATATTCCAATACATTAATATTTACCCAAATTCCATCTTTTATTTGCATAAATTACTGTATTTCAATCTTATTGGAAATTTTGTTAACTTAACACTTGAATAAAACTTAAAACCTCAATTAATTCATTCCACTTCGGTTTCATTCTTAAGATTACACTAATTATTATATTATAAAAATGAAATTTTCCCTTGGTTACATCTTATTTATCCACTTACAAAAATTCCACACTAACTGAAATAATTTAGTGCATAAATTGAAATTGATTAAAATAAACTTAACAAACAAATAGAATAAATACGTACAATAATTATTGTCATAAATCTATTTTATAAGTCTACACATAATTATTACCTTACAATACGTTTTACGTTACTATAAAATTTATACACTCTTCCGTTACCATATTAATAATTACTAAAGTAACGTTCATTCTTAATAACAACGTTATACTATTCAACATATAAAAGGACTCCATTCCCCAAATACATTCATTTATATTTATTCCCTTAAATTTCTCCTTTATTGACTAGACACATTAATTTAGATTCATTTACATCGAATGCCCTTCTTAGCTATATACTCAATACATGTTAAATCTACATAATTTTTACCCTTTTATTCAAATTCACTTATACCATCAATAACAAAATGTTGCCCTAAATTTAGATTCAATTATATACATTAGATAAATGGGTAAACTTTTGTAATTATCCCATATATGAAAATATTTTTATGCATACATTTCCACTTACTTACTATGCATTCATTTATTAAATTACTAATTGCCTTAGTCAACTTATCCCCTATTTACTACCAAATTTCAAATTTAATTATGGCTTATCAATACATAAAATTTACATAGGCAAAACAAATTTTATTACTATCTTAAGTCCATTTATTATTGACAACATTCATTAAATCTCCTTATCAATACTTATTTCATTGATTTATTCAGCGGTCACCTTTTATTTAGTTACTATCCATTTTAGAATCCAATGTAAGTCTTCCACTATTTATTTTATATTAAATGAATTCCATTCTACTTAATCTTTTTATTGATATTCACTAATTCAACCCTTATATCAGTTTCTTATATTTAACTTTAAATCAAATTGTGACAATCTACATTATCCAAATCTATTGTCATAAAATTTTATTGTTACACTAAATTACAACTGCTATACCAAATTTCTACATTTATTCTCAATTAGATTAGAAATTATATTAATTCAATTCATTTAATATTATTAATTTAACGGGTCGTTACAATCTCCCCCACTCAAAACTTTTCGTCCCCGAAAAGGAAAAAGAAGGGACAAGGAAGAATAAACAGTACATCTTATTTCAAATATTAACTTATAAACAATAATTTACTGGATTAATTTCCTTTAATGAAATATACCCGTTTATAATTATTACAACCTTTTATACTTAAATCATTAAAGTTTGGAAAATATTCAACAAAATTCTAAGTCCAAAATTTACGAAAATTTTTGGTAGAGTCTCCTTTTGTACGGTGAGGCTCGGGAGAAAATATAATATCAAAATATACAAATATATTACATATATTATCAAAATATTATATCCCAACACGGGAAAAAATAGCGCTTTAAACGTAATCCGAAAACGTACCTATTTGTCGGGCAATATACGCTTATTATTTTGGAACCAAAAGCAGTAGCAGTTGCTTCCATCACCTGTATTCACTTATATAATCTAAAAGGTTAAAATATTTATTTTAAAGTGAACTATTCAAGTGGATTCAATCATTAATCAACCAAACAATTCAACAACCATCAACCTTACAAACAACATACATACACAAACAAAGCAACCATTTAATCCATCAAACAAATAGTTGTTTGGGTTCAAACTTGAAATTTGTATGAAATGAAATTAACTATCAAGTGCATCCTTTACTCAACAGTCTTAGATGGAACAAAGATAGATACTTATTCATTTAACCACTTCAAATTTCTTACCCAACAACATAAATCAAACAACACAATTCAAACCAACACCCAAATTAACTTATTATACATTTATTTCATGCTTCAGTGGTTTGATTTTCTTTCTTTCATTTATGGAGGGATTTCTTTATTTCTTACAATTTTCATTTTCCTTTTTTTTTTTTTACAAAATTCATTATATTTGTATTCCAATTTATTGACTAAAGTTTATATCATCTATTTATACTACTTACCTTTACTTATAGTAAAATTTCCAATTTAACTTAAGTCTATACAATTAATTCTCATTAATAATAGCAAATTAATAGAATACCTTTATTACCTTACTCTTCACTTGTAAGATTTCCCCTTACATTTTCCTACTAACATTGCAACTTTTTATTATATGGTAAGTTATGTTTTTAAGAATGTAAGTGAAAATTTACAAGTTTCTTCTCCATTCCTTTAATTAATATATATTTGTTTTATAAATTACAATTTCGACTTACCTTTAATCTCATTCATTTATTTAATGTTGAAGTTTCCATTATATTTAATTACAGTAACCCTCTACTTACACTTAATTTATTAACCTTATAACTAGAATTCCTATAAGTGAAAGATTTTACTCATTCATTAACTATGTATTGCAGTCATTTATATTTTTCCTACTTTCCATTATATTAGAATAGGGGAAATTAAGGCGTACTTAAGTTAATAACCCTACAATCAAACTTTATAAATTAAGGAATTTCATTTTTTTTTTTTACTTTCTTAAGGTTAAAATCACCTATTAATAATACAACCTTTAATTTTAGTAAAATTCCAATCATCACTTAAGTTAATACCATTAAATTCTTATTTATAACAGTAATTTATTGAATACTTCATTATTTTCAAAAATTCTACTTGCATAATATTCTATTCCACTCTTAATTTACATTTCAACTTTTTATACTTGGTAAGTTATTTATGTTAAAGAAAAAGCAAAAGAACTTATACAAGTTTAATCTCAACCCTTTTAATTCATTGATTTCTTAACCTTTATTTCACTAACCTAAATTTTTTTTTTTTTACAACTAATTAATGGAAATTCAAGAATTAATACCGGGTCAAATTCCAAAATTACTTTAAAATAATAGATAATTAATTTCTTACAACTTTTATATCTCTAATTACCTTTAAACAATTAAAATTTTAAATAATTTCAAAACAAATCTGCAGTAGAGTTTACTACAGTGGCATTTCCCTTCGAAACTCGAAAATGAAAGTCGATGATGGGGCCGTCATCACCGAAATTATTTTCCAGCGACAGAGAGGAAAGTACAAACTTATTTTCTTCAAAATCCTCTTAAACCAATTCTTTCGAATTATACTAAATATTTATATAAGAAAATATTTATAAACTAAATCATTATATTTCATAAATCCTTTGAAAGCAGAATTTTTTTCAAAATCCCGGACTTAGGTTCTAAAATCTCCAATTTGATTTATTAAAATTCAACTTAGCTTTAATTCATTACAAATATTTTTATTACCTAACACCCAACTATAGCAACCAATTATAGATATAATTTGAAAATTTTATTTTATATATATATAGAAAATAGATTAGGCAAAATTATTTCATTCGCCTATATTAAAACAAATATTATGTCGGTCTGTCCTATTAAGTGTTTAGAAACCCCTATTGATGTCACAGCGTCCCATGCATCAACCAGAATTTATAAATACAAAGCAGAACAGATTAACACAATATTAAAATCTTTTATTAACACTAACAAATACGCTCTCTCATATATATACTCTCAGCGAATCCCATAGGGTATTACTACCCTATTAACAAAGAGTCAAACCCCACAAAGCCAAAGTTTATCGCTAAACCAAAGCTCTGATACCAACTGTAACGTCCCGCCTTTTCGCACACTTTAAACCGACACACGTGCCAATTCAAAGCATACGCAAGGGCGGATTGTTATGGGGTAAATAAGAAAAAAAACAGAGAAGAAATAAAACTAAATAGAATCTCACAGCGGAAGGATAAAATATAATAATCAATATACAGTTCATGATAACTGTTTACAAAATATTTATTTTACTTATACAATGAATATCAGAGTTACACATACCAATACAATCAATGCAGCGGAAATTTAGAGTGTGGTGCAATACTATAAATAATATAATACGGATTCTTCGTTTTCGTCCTCCAAAGCTAAAATCTTCGATCCAGAAACGCTTGGACTGACCCGAGCGAATTTGAAAAGACAAAAACACTCGAGTCAGACTAAAAGATCTTATGTGAGTTAAATTAACAGAAATAAATATGAGTACAGTAACTCAAGAGATGTTCGGGATTTACATCTCCTAAGGATCCGTTAAACTATTTACTATGTAGTATATTGCGCTATTATAATAGTGTCTATTTATAAAATAAACTTACTTTTAAATAGCGTTAAGGCTTTACATTTTCCACCTTAACACGTAAAATGCCAATAGTCTATACAGTACCGTAATACCTCCTGATCGGGAAGCTACCAGAGGATACTCCATAGGTACGACACAAATAGAAACTCGTAGTAAAGGCTCGGTATGGTAGGTGACACGGCACAACTAGGCAATGCCAGGGTAGATATACCAATTGCTATCCAGGCTGGTGGAAACGCGTAGCCGCAGTTACCGCCCACCTCGGACTAACTCCCCAAAATCAAAATATAGAAGTGGCCACTGAATCAATCAAAGTCAAAGTATAATATCGAAGAGGAGGGTCCGATCAGAGGAATGACCTCATTGGCCTGAGAATCGCTCCTGTTTTAGCCACCTTATGCCAACTCACGGGAGTCGGGTCCACGTATTTACCTTACAGGAAACGTCACCACCACCTACTTCATTCTGGAATCTCCACCGCGTACACGGTTAGTCAAAGTGGTTTTCGGTATCGACAGAGAGTATGTCCATATCCGATCCCGGTCTCTTTGCCAACCCATCGTTATTATAACACCGCGGTCATTTAAAAATAGCTCATACTTTAAAACCAGAATAAACATTTCCATTTTAAAATTATGAATACGATATCATTTTAAAACCCAAAACAATATGATATCCTTTATCCCAAATATGAACCTTTTCAAAAATCCAAATGCTTTAAAATTTATAACGTCTGAAAGCCAAATATCCTTTCAAAGCAAAATATTTTGAAATTCATAATTTAAAACCATAACTTTTAAAACTTGAATAGTTTGGATATTCAACGGTATATGAATTAAAGGTTTAACTTAAATGTTACTTTGTAAAGAAAATAGTTCTCATGGCTTTACAAATACATTTCTTTATTAAAGTCAAAGCCAAAATTTGTATTATCTCTCTCAAGTTCCAAAACCACTTCAATTTATATATATATATATACGTATATCCATTTGGAGTATTAATATTTCAAACTAAAGTTGGATTTTATTCTTTCAACAAATCGAATGTTCTATTAATTAGTCTTGAATATTCACATAAAATCCATAAATAAATAAAAACTCCAATTCCTAGTAATAAAATATATATTTTTTTCAATTCAAATTATACTAGAATATT
This sequence comes from Allium cepa, assembly GCA_030765085.1. NCBI lineage: Eukaryota > Viridiplantae > Streptophyta > Magnoliopsida > Asparagales > Amaryllidaceae > Allium > Allium cepa. The sequence goes on along the minus strand of CM060944.1, from coordinate 494,549,793 downwards.
CATTTCAATTTATCTTGGGAAAAATCCAATTATAAATATCATATCTTAAAATTTCCAAACTTAACATTTAAACATACGATATAAATTATCAAACTCCATTTTCTTAAAAAAAATTCCATTTTTAATAAAGAGATTTATACACCTTTTAATTTTAAAATTTTCAACTTCATATGTATATATATGGAAGAATAATATTTATACAATATAAAATTTAAGATTATTATAAACCGTATTCCATCCAAACCATAGAAATCGCATTAAAATAGTTATATATAGACTGCGGTGCCTGTATATAATTTTCTATCCTATGGTCAAGTGATACGGATATTTATCATTTCAATCCGCAATTTAAAAGATATAAAATTTTGCGGTTGTATATCATTTCAAACCACAATCCCGAATGAAAGGAAATATGCATGATAATTTGCAATTTAATGATATACAATAAAACATCCATCAACATCACCCATCATCCAATCACAATCATCAAGCAATATCAATCAATAACAATTTATATTTGATAATATATAACAGATAATAACTGGCAATTTTATTCAGATTAAATTTAACAACTATTAATCTAACAGTTTATATTCAGTAATAATCTATATAACTGTTAACTAGCAGTTTATAGGCAAACAAATAAATTCTAACTATCAATTAATACGCAATAAATAAATTAAATTAACAGTTAAATTTAATAAATGCAATTCAACAAATATGAGTGAAATAAACATGCCAAATACTCATAAATAAATTTCTATTCATTTCTAAAATTAATTTAACAAACATAAAAGCTTCTAGTAGTTGTGAGTGGGTTAAAACACTCACCTTTTGAATTTAAATTGAATTCAAATTCAATTTAAACCCAAAAATTTGACAGTCTCCAAATTCATCCAAACTCATGCCAAAACGTCAGAAATTCCGATACGATCCCAGCAAAACAAACCGCGCGTGAATCCGAGCTTGTATGCAAAAGTTATGAAAATTTGAAAAATGTAAAATTCTGGTCCTGGGTCGACTTCGGGTTCGACTTCGGTGCGCCGCCTCAATTCCCCGGTGCTTGCTTGGAGTTTTCGCCAAAACGACCCGGATCGACCAGAGTCATTTTCTTCCTGACCCGAAGTTGCTCTAGGGTTTTCTTCCCTGAAACCCGAAGCGCGACCAGAAGCTGCTGCAGATCCGATTTTTTTTTTTTTTTTTTTTTTTTTATAAATTTTAATTTTTTTTTTTTGAACTGACTGGTTCTAGGGTTAGCCCCCATTGAAGAAGAAGAGAAGCTTGAAGAAGATGAACGTACAGCAAATAGACAATAGAATGGAGCTAGGGTTTATAACTGTATATTTATAGGTAGGGTTGGGTTAGAGTAGATAGACTAGATAGATGAACGTACGAAACAAACTAAGGCCCAAAAAGCCCGTTCTGATCCCGGAACGAAATTTGTCAAACCCATATATCCAGATAGGTATTTTAAAATATTCTGAACGCGATGGAAAAAGTTTCACGTCCAAATTTGATCGTATGAAGAAGTTATGCTGAAAACAAGATTTCCAAATTTATTTCAAATTGATTTTAATAAAATTGATTTTCAAGGCGTTTCGCGTCCGTACGATCAAACGACAGGTCCGATCGATACGAAACTTGAAACCCTATAATAATTCACCGATACGGATCCGATGAAACTAGTTTCATCGAAATCCGAGTCCGTGACCAAAATGGCTAGTAATAAAATATATATTTTTATTCTTTCAACAAATCGAATGTTCTATTAATTAGTCTTGAATATTCACATAAAATCCATAAATAAATAAAAACTCCAATTTCTAGTAATAAAATATATATTTTTTTCAATTCAAATTATACTAGAATATTCATTTCAATTTATCTTGGGAAAAATCCAATTATAAATATCATATCTTAAAATTTCCAAACTTAACATTTAAACATATGATATAAATTATCAAACTCCATTTTCTTAAATTTTTTCCATTTTTAATAAAGAGATTTATACACCTTTTAATTTCAAAATTTTCAACTTCATATGTATATATATGGAAGAATAATATTTATACAATATAAAATTTAAGATTATTATAAACCGTATTCCATCCAAACCATAGAAATCGCATTAAAATAGTTATATATAGACTGCGGTGCCTGTATATAATTTTCTATCCTATGGTCAAGTGATACGGATATTTATCATTTCAATCCGCAATTTAAAAGATATAAAATTTTGCGGTTGTATATCATTTCAAACCACAATCCCGAATGAAAGGAAATACGCATGATAATTTGCAATTTAATGATATACAATAAAACATCCATCAACATCACCCATCATCCAATCACAATCATCAAGCAATATCAATCAATAACAATTTATATTTGATAATATATAACAGGTAATAACTGGCAATTTTATTCAGATTAAATTTAACAACTATTAATCTAATAGTTTATATTCAGTAATAATCTATATAACTGTTAACTAGCAGTTTATAGGCAAACAAATAAATTCTAACTATCAATTAATATGCAATAAATAAATTAAATTAACAGTTAAATTTAATAAATGCAATTCAACAAATATGAGTGAAATAAACATGCCAAATACTCATAAATAAATTTCTATTCATTTCTAAAATTAATTTAACAAACATAAAAGCTTCTAGTAGTTGTGAGTGGGTTAAAACACTCACCTTTTGAATTTAAATTGAATTCAAATTCAATTTAAACCCAAAAATTTGACAGTCTTCAAATTCATCCAAACTCATGCCAAAACGTCAGAAATTCCGATACGATCTCAGCAAAACAAACCTCGCGTGAATCCGAGCTCGTATGCAAAAGTTATGAAAATTTGAAAAATGGAAAATTCTGGTCCTGGGTCGACTTCGGGTTCGACTTAGGTGCGCCGCCTCAATTCCCCGGTGCTTGCTTGGAGTTTTCGCCAAAACGACCCGGATCGACCAGAGTCATTTTCTTCCTGACCCGAAGTTGCTCTAGGGTTTTCTTCCCTGAAACCCGAAGCGCGACCAGAAGCTGCTGCAGATCCGAATTTTTTTTTTTTTTTTTTAAATTTGAAATTTTTTTTTTTTTTTTTGAACTGACTGGATCTAGGGTTAGCCCCCCATTGAAGAAGAAGAGAAGCTTGAAGAAGATGAAAGTACAGCAAATAGACAATAGAATGGAGCTAGGGTTTATAACTGTATATTTATAGGTAGGGTTGGGTTAGAGTAGATAGACTAGATAGATGAACGTACGAAACAAACTAAGGCCCAAAAAGCCCGTTCTGACCCCGGAACGAAATTTGTCAAACCCATATATCCTGATAGGTATTTTAAAATATTCTGAACGCGATGGAAAAAGTTTCACGTCCAAATTTGATCGTATGAAGAAGTTATGCTGAAAACAAGATTTCCAAATTTATTTCAAATTGATTTTAATAAAATTGATTTTCAAGGCGTTTCGCGTCCGTACGATCAAACGACAGGTCCGATCAATACGAAACTTGAAACCCTATAATAATTCACCGATACGGATCCGATGAAACTGGTTTCATCGAAATCCGAGTCCGTGACCAAAATGGCTATTTTCAATATTCATTAAATAAATTAAATAAATTATAAAAATCCAATTTTTACATCTAAATTCAAAAATTGACCAAATTTCTCCCTTTAAATTTTCTTAATTATTTACTCCAATTCTAAACAATTCAAGTGTCAATACATAGTTGTTCTATTCATCAATTTAGATGTTAATCCTTACTTAAAGGTTAAATTCCAATTTTTAATAAATTCAACATTATACGTTTGATTAAATTTATTAAATTCACTTTCTTTCTATTATTCAAAGTTATTGATGTCAATTTAATGAAACTAACATTGGCTCATATCTATACATTAAAAATCTCAATTCTAAACTTAGATCTCAACTTATGAAATAGTTAAATAATAAATTCCATCTAAGTCTACATCTTTCTACTATCTAAATATTTAGAAAAATTACTTACCACTTTTTATTGTAAATTTCTAAACTAGTAGATTTGTGTCATTTCTAGCCCTCTGGATATTTAATATTAACTAAAAGCAAATTTACATATAATTTCCATCGTCAATTATTTTAGTGAATAAATCTTCAAAGGTTACTGCAATTAATCCCATTAATTGCAATAAATTCTAATAAATTTGACTCTATTTGATTACAACTCACAAATAAATCAATTATTACTCCCTACATAGTTAATGTTTCTTTTATATTCCAATACATTAATATTTACCCAAATTCCATCTTTTATTTGCATAAATTACTGTATTTCAATCTTATTGGAAATTTTGTTAACTTAACACTTGAATAAAACTTAAAACCTCAATTAATTCATTCCACTTCGGTTTCATTCTTAAGATTACACTAATTATTATATTATAAAAATGAAATTTTCCCTTGGTTACATCTTATTTATCCACTTACAAAAATTCCACACTAACTGAAATAATTTAGTGCATAAATTGAAATTGATTAAAATAAACTTAACAAACAAATAGAATAAATACGTACAATAATTATTGTCATAAATCTATTTTATAAGTCTACACATAATTATTACCTTACAATACGTTTTACGTTACTATAAAATTTATACACTCTTCCGTTACCATATTAATAATTACTAAAGTAACGTTCATTCTTAATAACAACGTTATACTATTCAACATATAAAAGGACTCCATTCCCCAAATACATTCATTTATATTTATTCCCTTAAATTTCTCCTTTATTGACTAGACACATTAATTTAGATTCATTTACATCGAATGCCCTTCTTAGCTATATACTCAATACATGTTAAATCTACATAATTTTTACCCTTTTATTCAAATTCACTTATACCATCAATAACAAAATGTTGCCCTAAATTTAGATTCAATTATATACATTAGATAAATGGGTAAACTTTTGTAATTATCCCATATATGAAAATATTTTTATGCATACATTTCCACTTACTTACTATGCATTCATTTATTAAATTACTAATTGCCTTAGTCAACTTATCCCCTATTTACTACCAAATTTCAAATTTAATTATGGCTTATCAATACATAAAATTTACATAGGCAAAACAAATTTTATTACTATCTTAAGTCCATTTATTATTGACAACATTCATTAAATCTCCTTATCAATACTTATTTCATTGATTTATTCAGCGGTCACCTTTTATTTAGTTACTATCCATTTTAGAATCCAATGTAAGTCTTCCACTATTTATTTTATATTAAATGAATTCCATTCTACTTAATCTTTTTATTGATATTCACTAATTCAACCCTTATATCAGTTTCTTATATTTAACTTTAAATCAAATTGTGACAATCTACATTATCCAAATCTATTGTCATAAAATTTTATTGTTACACTAAATTACAACTGCTATACCAAATTTCTACATTTATTCTCAATTAGATTAGAAATTATATTAATTCAATTCATTTAATATTATTAATTTAACGGGTCGTTACAATCTCCCCCACTCAAAACTTTTCGTCCCCGAAAAGGAAAAAGAAGGGACAAGGAAGAATAAACAGTACATCTTATTTCAAATATTAACTTATAAACAATAATTTACTGGATTAATTTCCTTTAATGAAATATACCCGTTTATAATTATTACAACCTTTTATACTTAAATCATTAAAGTTTGGAAAATATTCAACAAAATTCTAAGTCCAAAATTTACGAAAATTTTTGGTAGAGTCTCCTTTTGTACGGTGAGGCTCGGGAGAAAATATAATATCAAAATATACAAATATATTACATATATTATCAAAATATTATATCCCAACACGGGAAAAAATAGCGCTTTAAACGTAATCCGAAAACGTACCTATTTGTCGGGCAATATACGCTTATTATTTTGGAACCAAAAGCAGTAGCAGTTGCTTCCATCACCTGTATTCACTTATATAATCTAAAAGGTTAAAATATTTATTTTAAAGTGAACTATTCAAGTGGATTCAATCATTAATCAACCAAACAATTCAACAACCATCAACCTTACAAACAACATACATACACAAACAAAGCAACCATTTAATCCATCAAACAAATAGTTGTTTGGGTTCAAACTTGAAATTTGTATGAAATGAAATTAACTATCAAGTGCATCCTTTACTCAACAGTCTTAGATGGAACAAAGATAGATACTTATTCATTTAACCACTTCAAATTTCTTACCCAACAACATAAATCAAACAACACAATTCAAACCAACACCCAAATTAACTTATTATACATTTATTTCATGCTTCAGTGGTTTGATTTTCTTTCTTTCATTTATGGAGGGATTTCTTTATTTCTTACAATTTTCATTTTCCTTTTTTTTTTTTTACAAAATTCATTATATTTGTATTCCAATTTATTGACTAAAGTTTATATCATCTATTTATACTACTTACCTTTACTTATAGTAAAATTTCCAATTTAACTTAAGTCTATACAATTAATTCTCATTAATAATAGCAAATTAATAGAATACCTTTATTACCTTACTCTTCACTTGTAAGATTTCCCCTTACATTTTCCTACTAACATTGCAACTTTTTATTATATGGTAAGTTATGTTTTTAAGAATGTAAGTGAAAATTTACAAGTTTCTTCTCCATTCCTTTAATTAATATATATTTGTTTTATAAATTACAATTTCGACTTACCTTTAATCTCATTCATTTATTTAATGTTGAAGTTTCCATTATATTTAATTACAGTAACCCTCTACTTACACTTAATTTATTAACCTTATAACTAGAATTCCTATAAGTGAAAGATTTTACTCATTCATTAACTATGTATTGCAGTCATTTATATTTTTCCTACTTTCCATTATATTAGAATAGGGGAAATTAAGGCGTACTTAAGTTAATAACCCTACAATCAAACTTTATAAATTAAGGAATTTCATTTTTTTTTTTTACTTTCTTAAGGTTAAAATCACCTATTAATAATACAACCTTTAATTTTAGTAAAATTCCAATCATCACTTAAGTTAATACCATTAAATTCTTATTTATAACAGTAATTTATTGAATACTTCATTATTTTCAAAAATTCTACTTGCATAATATTCTATTCCACTCTTAATTTACATTTCAACTTTTTATACTTGGTAAGTTATTTATGTTAAAGAAAAAGCAAAAGAACTTATACAAGTTTAATCTCAACCCTTTTAATTCATTGATTTCTTAACCTTTATTTCACTAACCTAAATTTTTTTTTTTTTACAACTAATTAATGGAAATTCAAGAATTAATACCGGGTCAAATTCCAAAATTACTTTAAAATAATAGATAATTAATTTCTTACAACTTTTATATCTCTAATTACCTTTAAACAATTAAAATTTTAAATAATTTCAAAACAAATCTGCAGTAGAGTTTACTACAGTGGCATTTCCCTTCGAAACTCGAAAATGAAAGTCGATGATGGGGCCGTCATCACCGAAATTATTTTCCAGCGACAGAGAGGAAAGTACAAACTTATTTTCTTCAAAATCCTCTTAAACCAATTCTTTCGAATTATACTAAATATTTATATAAGAAAATATTTATAAACTAAATCATTATATTTCATAAATCCTTTGAAAGCAGAATTTTTTTCAAAATCCCGGACTTAGGTTCTAAAATCTCCAATTTGATTTATTAAAATTCAACTTAGCTTTAATTCATTACAAATATTTTTATTACCTAACACCCAACTATAGCAACCAATTATAGATATAATTTGAAAATTTTATTTTATATATATATAGAAAATAGATTAGGCAAAATTATTTCATTCGCCTATATTAAAACAAATATTATGTCGGTCTGTCCTATTAAGTGTTTAGAAACCCCTATTGATGTCACAGCGTCCCATGCATCAACCAGAATTTATAAATACAAAGCAGAACAGATTAACACAATATTAAAATCTTTTATTAACACTAACAAATACGCTCTCTCATATATATACTCTCAGCGAATCCCATAGGGTATTACTACCCTATTAACAAAGAGTCAAACCCCACAAAGCCAAAGTTTATCGCTAAACCAAAGCTCTGATACCAACTGTAACGTCCCGCCTTTTCGCACACTTTAAACCGACACACGTGCCAATTCAAAGCATACGCAAGGGCGGATTGTTATGGGGTAAATAAGAAAAAAAACAGAGAAGAAATAAAACTAAATAGAATCTCACAGCGGAAGGATAAAATATAATAATCAATATACAGTTCATGATAACTGTTTACAAAATATTTATTTTACTTATACAATGAATATCAGAGTTACACATACCAATACAATCAATGCAGCGGAAATTTAGAGTGTGGTGCAATACTATAAATAATATAATACGGATTCTTCGTTTTCGTCCTCCAAAGCTAAAATCTTCGATCCAGAAACGCTTGGACTGACCCGAGCGAATTTGAAAAGACAAAAACACTCGAGTCAGACTAAAAGATCTTATGTGAGTTAAATTAACAGAAATAAATATGAGTACAGTAACTCAAGAGATGTTCGGGATTTACATCTCCTAAGGATCCGTTAAACTATTTACTATGTAGTATATTGCGCTATTATAATAGTGTCTATTTATAAAATAAACTTACTTTTAAATAGCGTTAAGGCTTTACATTTTCCACCTTAACACGTAAAATGCCAATAGTCTATACAGTACCGTAATACCTCCTGATCGGGAAGCTACCAGAGGATACTCCATAGGTACGACACAAATAGAAACTCGTAGTAAAGGCTCGGTATGGTAGGTGACACGGCACAACTAGGCAATGCCAGGGTAGATATACCAATTGCTATCCAGGCTGGTGGAAACGCGTAGCCGCAGTTACCGCCCACCTCGGACTAACTCCCCAAAATCAAAATATAGAAGTGGCCACTGAATCAATCAAAGTCAAAGTATAATATCGAAGAGGAGGGTCCGATCAGAGGAATGACCTCATTGGCCTGAGAATCGCTCCTGTTTTAGCCACCTTATGCCAACTCACGGGAGTCGGGTCCACGTATTTACCTTACAGGAAACGTCACCACCACCTACTTCATTCTGGAATCTCCACCGCGTACACGGTTAGTCAAAGTGGTTTTCGGTATCGACAGAGAGTATGTCCATATCCGATCCCGGTCTCTTTGCCAACCCATCGTTATTATAACACCGCGGTCATTTAAAAATAGCTCATACTTTAAAACCAGAATAAACATTTCCATTTTAAAATTATGAATACGATATCATTTTAAAACCCAAAACAATATGATATCCTTTATCCCAAATATGAACCTTTTCAAAAATCCAAATGCTTTAAAATTTATAACGTCTGAAAGCCAAATATCCTTTCAAAGCAAAATATTTTGAAATTCATAATTTAAAACCATAACTTTTAAAACTTGAATAGTTTGGATATTCAACGGTATATGAATTAAAGGTTTAACTTAAATGTTACTTTGTAAAGAAAATAGTTCTCATGGCTTTACAAATACATTTCTTTATTAAAGTCAAAGCCAAAATTTGTATTATCTCTCTCAAGTTCCAAAACCACTTCAATTTATATATATATATATACGTATATCCATTTGGAGTATTAATATTTCAAACTAAAGTTGGATTTTATTCTTTCAACAAATCGAATGTTCTATTAATTAGTCTTGAATATTCACATAAAATCCATAAATAAATAAAAACTCCAATTCCTAGTAATAAAATATATATTTTTTTCAATTCAAATTATACTAGAATATTCATTTCAATTTATCTTGGGAAAAATCCAATTATAAATATCATATCTTAAAATTTCCAAACTTAACATTTAAACATACGATATAAATTATCAAACTCCATTTTCTTAAAAAAAATTCCATTTTTAATAAAGAGATTTATACACCTTTTAATTTTAAAATTTTCAACTTCATATGTATATATATGGAAGAATAATATTTATACAATATAAAATTTAAGATTATTATAAACCGTATTCCATCCAAACCATAGAAATCGCATTAAAATAGTTATATATAGACTGCGGTGCCTGTATATAATTTTCTATCCTATGGTCAAGTGATACGGATATTTATCATTTCAATCCGCAATTTAAAAGATATAAAATTTTGCGGTTGTATATCATTTCAAACCACAATCCCGAATGAAAGGAAATATGCATGATAATTTGCAATTTAATGATATACAATAAAACATCCATCAACATCACCCATCATCCAATCACAATCATCAAGCAATATCAATCAATAACAATTTATATTTGATAATATATAACAGATAATAACTGGCAATTTTATTCAGATTAAATTTAACAACTATTAATCTAACAGTTTATATTCAGTAATAATCTATATAACTGTTAACTAGCAGTTTATAGGCAAACAAATAAATTCTAACTATCAATTAATACGCAATAAATAAATTAAATTAACAGTTAAATTTAATAAATGCAATTCAACAAATATGAGTGAAATAAACATGCCAAATACTCATAAATAAATTTCTATTCATTTCTAAAATTAATTTAACAAACATAAAAGCTTCTAGTAGTTGTGAGTGGGTTAAAACACTCACCTTTTGAATTTAAATTGAATTCAAATTCAATTTAAACCCAAAAATTTGACAGTCTCCAAATTCATCCAAACTCATGCCAAAACGTCAGAAATTCCGATACGATCCCAGCAAAACAAACCGCGCGTGAATCCGAGCTTGTATGCAAAAGTTATGAAAATTTGAAAAATGTAAAATTCTGGTCCTGGGTCGACTTCGGGTTCGACTTCGGTGCGCCGCCTCAATTCCCCGGTGCTTGCTTGGAGTTTTCGCCAAAACGACCCGGATCGACCAGAGTCATTTTCTTCCTGACCCGAAGTTGCTCTAGGGTTTTCTTCCCTGAAACCCGAAGCGCGACCAGAAGCTGCTGCAGATCCGATTTTTTTTTTTTTTTTTTTTTTTATAAATTTTAATTTTTTTTTTTTGAACTGACTGGTTCTAGGGTTAGCCCCCATTGAAGAAGAAGAGAAGCTTGAAGAAGATGAACGTACAGCAAATAGACAATAGAATGGAGCTAGGGTTTATAACTGTATATTTATAGGTAGGGTTGGGTTAGAGTAGATAGACTAGATAGATGAACGTACGAAACAAACTAAGGCCCAAAAAGCCCGTTCTGATCCCGGAACGAAATTTGTCAAACCCATATATCCAGATAGGTATTTTAAAATATTCTGAACGCGATGGAAAAAGTTTCACGTCCAAATTTGATCGTATGAAGAAGTTATGCTGAAAACAAGATTTCCAAATTTATTTCAAATTGATTTTAATAAAATTGATTTTCAAGGCGTTTCGCGTCCGTACGATCAAACGACAGGTCCGATCGATACGAAACTTGAAACCCTATAATAATTCACCGATACGGATCCGATGAAACTAGTTTCATCGAAATCCGAGTCCGTGACCAAAATGGCTATTTTCAATATTCATTAAATAAATTAAATAAATTATAAAAATCCAATTTTTACATCTAAATTCAAAAATTGACCTAATTTCTCCCTTTAAATTTTCTTAATTATTTACTCCAATTCTAAACAATTCAAGTGTCAATACATAGTTGTTCTATTCATCAATTTAGATGTTAATCCTTACTTAAAGGTTAAATTCCAATTTTTAATAAATTCAACATTATACGTTTGATTAAATTTATTAAATTCACTTTCTTTCTATTATTCAAAGTTATTGATGTCAATTTAATGAAACTAACATTGGCTCAATATCTATACATTAAAAATCTCAATTCTAAACTTAGATCTCAACTTATGAAATAGTTAAATAATAAATTCCATCTAAATCTACATCTTCCTACTATCTAAACATTTAGAAAAATTACTTACCACTTTTTATTGTAAATTTCTAAACTAGTAGATTTGTGTCATTTCTAGCCCTCTGGATATTTAATATTAACTAAAAGCAAATTTACATATAATTTCCATCGTCAATTATTTTAGTGAATAAATCTTCAAAGGTTACTGCAATTAATCCCATTAATTGCAATAAATTCTAATAAATTTGACTCTATTTGATTACAACTCACAAATAAATCAATTATTACTCCCTACATAGTTAACGTTTCTTTTATATTCCAATACATTAATATTTACCCAAATTCCATCTTTTATTTGCATAAATTACTGTATTTCAATCTTATTGGAAATTTTGTTAACTTAACACTTGAATAAAACTTAAAACCTCAATTAATTCATTCCACTTCGGTTTCATTCTTAAGATTACACTAATTATTATATTATAAAAATGAAATTTTCCCTTGGTTACATCTTATTTATCCACTTACAAAAATTCCACACTAACTGAAATAATTTAGTGCATAAATTGAAATTGATTAAAATAAACTTAACAAACAAATAGAATAAATACGTACAATAATTATTGTCATAAATCTATTTTATAGGTCTACACATAATTATTACCTTACAATACGTTTTACGTTACTATAAAATTTATACACTCTTCCGTTACCATATTAATAATTACTAAAGTAACGTTCATTCTTAATAACAACGTTATACTATTCAACATATAAAAGGACTCCATTCCCCAAATACATTCATTTATATTTATTCCCTTAAATTTCTCCTTTATTGACTAGACACATTAATTTAGATTCATTTACATCGAATGCCCTTCTTAGCTATATACTCAATACATGTTAAATCTACATAATTTTTACCCTTTTATTCAAATTCACTTATACCATCAATAACAAAATGTTGCCCTAAATTTAGATTCAATTATATACATTAGATAAATGGGTAAACTTTTGTAATTATCTCATATATGAAAATATTTTTATGCATACATTTCCACTTACTTACTATGCATTCATTTATTAAATTACTAATTGCCTTAGTCAACTTATCCCCTATTTACTACCAAATTTCAAATTTAATTATGGCTTATCAATACATAAAATTTACATAGGCAAAACAAATTTTATTACTATCTTAAGTCCATTTATTATTGACAACATTCATTAAATCTCCTTATCAATACTTATTTCATTGATTTATTCAGCGGTCACCTTTTATTTAGTTACTATCCATTTTACAATCCAATGTAAGTCTTCCACTATTTATTTTATATTAAATGAATTCCATTCTACTTAATCTTTTTATTGATATTCACTAATTCAACCCTTATATCAGTTTCTTATATTTAACTTTAAATCAAATTGTGACAATCTACATTATCCAAATCTATTGTCATAAAATTTTATTGTTACACTAAATTACAACTACTATACCAAATTTCTACATTTATTCTCAATTAGATTAGAAATTATATTAATTCAATTCATTTAATATTATTAATTTAACGGGTCGTTACAAACACTTAAGAGAATATTTCGTAACTTATTGTTGAGTCAAGATTTTTATAGAGTTTTGATTTCTGACAAAGGAATAAGCCGTGATCGACAAAAAGAAGTTATTCATTTAAGAAACACAAAGAGCTCCATATATTAGAGGTTGATTATTTGGTATGTTAGTAATTTATGTTAAAATCTATCCTCAAATAATCATATAACTTCAATCTTTCAATATATATACATATGCACATTAACTGTGCAAATTGGACTAAACCGGTCGGCCGGTTGAAAATAAGGTGGTCTACCGTTTTTGCCCAGAATGCACAGATAACATACACACATGCACATAACGTATATATATTTGGATTCCTGTCTACCGGTCCATTTTTGACCTGTCGACCGTTTTTAAACAGAAAGCAACTTTTTCAAAAGACACTTCTCTTCTCCAAAGGTTGCATCTCCTATCTTTCATCAATGATCATAACTCTTAATGGCAACTGTTCACAAAGAGTTACAACTATTTTTCTCTATATATACTCATCTAAATCATTGATTCAAACACAACTTTTTACACGATCATATATGCTCTCTAATCTAATCTCTAACACTCCTGCATTCTAAAAATTAATTTAGCTTATTGAATCATTGAAATTATTTCATATCTTTTGATTCAATAAGTAAATACCTTCTTTAATCTTTACAAAACATCATTCATATTCTTTGAGGATAAGATTATAGGAAGGGTGTACTACTAGTGACAAATCCGTGTTTTCAAGAACACAAGTTGTCAACAACAATTGTATTTGTTTTTGTTGAAGTCCTCGTGTTGTAAGAGGCAAGTGTTGAAGTCCTCGGTGTTGTAAGAGGCAAGTGTTGAAGTCCTCAGTGTATTAGAGGCGTGAAATCCCGTTCGGCTGTTCGGGTATTGTAAACCTGTTCCTCCGAGTGAAGCGAGGTAGTTAATAGTGAAAATCCAGATAGGAGTCTGGGACTGGACGTAGGACGGTGCTCCGAACCAGTATAAAAATCTCTGGTGTGATTTTTCTATTTTTTATTTACTATGCTATTATCATCTATTTCCGCATTTATATTGTAGTCCATATTACACGATCCGTGTGTACTATATTAGCACATATAATTGTATACACACCGCACTTTCATTTGGTATCAGAGCATAGCCACTTTCATTTGGTATCGGAGCGAGGTTTTCTAGAGATCGTAACAACATCCTAGAATAAATGGCTACAAAGAGATCTAGTCAAGGCAATAAGAAAAGGAAGAGCAATAAAGAACAATCAAAGGAGCAAACAAACAAATGCTTCATGGCAAAAGATAACGAGGTTAGTGATCTAACTTTTGATGATATGATAGAAATAAATTCAGAACTTCTAGACACTTTAAAAAGTCTCAAAAGAAAATATAAGGAAGCTCTGGAAAATCAGAAGAAAGCAGAATTCGAAAGAAATATGCTTAAAGACGAGAAGAGAATATTAGAAGAAGAACTTGAGAAAATTCAAGATTCAGACAATTCTCAACTCGCTCTATTAAGTCAAGAAATAGAAGCTCAAAAAGAAAAGAATAATGCTCTAGCTTCTGAAAATCATGAGTTAAAAACAAAAATTAAAATTATTGAGTTAGATAACACTAGTCTCAAAACTAAGCTTGATGACATTACTAAAAATATTTCCAATTTTAATAAAGGGAGAGAAAATTTATGCAGAATTATTGAAAATTCTCAACCTGCTTCAAATAAGAAGGGATTAGGTTATGTTAAGAATTCAAAAGCTCACAATGATAGAAGTGGTGTAGGCTATAAACAAGCTAAAAGTAAAAATAGTACTAGATATGCATTCATGTATACTAACTTTAGTGCTAGTACTAGTAATCAAGATAGTTTTAAAACCAGTTATAGTCATAATAGTACTTTGCTTAGAAATGATAGAAATTATTCTTCAAGTACTAAGCTAATGACTAATAGTATTAAGATATGGATTCCAGCTAATATGATTGATCATGATAAACAACTTTATATTAGCAACTATTATGAGAATGTAATTTGTAATGAAAATTATATTTATAAAGGTTCAACCACACCCAAATGGGTATGGTTTCCAAAGACCTAACCCCCCGGACCCTAACATAGGAGTGGGTACCGAAAATTATTATTATTTTTTACAGGTACTCAGAGAAACAAAAGGAAAAGGATAGATTTTGGAATTTCAAAGAATGTTCCATATGTTTAATAGAATTACGTGCTTACAATAAAATATGGACTTCGGTAAATATGGTAAAATTTATTTTACTTTTCCTTCATAATTAATAATGAGTTCATCTCGTTATATACAAGATATTTTATATATTTCCTCATTCTTTTTGATAATGACAAAGGGGGAGAAATTCATATGCATATAAATAGAGGGAGATATTATACTTAGGAGGAGATGTTATACTTAGGTGGAGATGTTATACTTAGGTGGAGCATTAAAGACATTATCTGGCACTTGTGTGAATGTTACTTTTGATCTGTGATAGTGGTTTTATGTTGCCTATGGTTTTATGTTGCCTATAATCTGTTTTACATCTTCCATTTAACAACTCCTTTTTGTCGATGACAAAGGGGGAGAAAGTGCTAACAATTATTTGCAGGAATATATATATATAAGACAAAATCTCAGGGGGAGATCACATATTCAGGGGGAGATTCAGAACTTCAGATATATGTTGTCATCAATCAAAAAGGGGGAGAATGTTGAGTCAAGATTTTTATAGAGTTTTGATTTCTGACAAAGGAATAAGCCGTGATCGACAAAAAGAAGTTATTCATTTAAGAAACACAAAGAGCTCCATATATTAGAGGTTGATTATTTGGTATGTTAGTAATTTATGTTAAAATCTATCCTCAAATAATCATATAACTTCAATCTTTCAATATATATACATATGCACATTAACTGTGCAAATTGGACTAAACCGGTCGACCGGTTGAAAATAAGGTGTTCTACCGTTTTTGCCCAGAATGCACAGATAACATACACACATGCACATAACGTATATATATTTGGATTCCTGTCTACCGGTCCATTTTTGACCTGTCGACCGTTTTTAAACAGAAAGCAACTTTTTCAAAAGACACTTCTCTTCTCCAAAGGTTGCATCTCCTATCTTTCATCAATGATCATAACTCTTAATGGCAACTGTTCACAAAGAGTTACAACTATTTTTCTCTATATATACTCATCTAAATCATTGATTCAAACACAACTTTTTACACGATCATATATGCTCTCTAATCTAATCTCTAACACTCCTGCATTCTAAAAATTAATTTAGCTTATTGAATCATTGAAATTATTTCATATCTTTTGATTCAATAAGTAAATACCTTCTTTAATCTTTACAAAACATCATTCATATTCTTTGAGGATAAGATTATAGGAAGGGTGTACTACTAGTGACAAATCCGTGTTTTCAAGAACACAAGTTGTCAACAACAATTGTATTTGTTTTTGTTGAAGTCCTCGTGTTGTAAGAGGCAAGTGTTGAAGTCCTCGGTGTTGTAAGAGGCAAGTGTTGAAGTCCTCAGTGTATTAGAGGCGTGAAATCCCGTTCGGCTGTTCGGGTATTGTAAACCTGTTCCTCCGAGTGAAGCGAGGTAGTTAATAGTGAAAATCCAGATAGGAGTCTGGGACTGGACGTAGGACGGTGCTCCGAACCAGTATAAAAATCTCTGGTGTGATTTTTCTATTTTTTATTTACTATGCTATTATCATCTATTTCCGCATTTATATTGTAGTCCATATTACACGATCCGTGTGTACTATATTAGCACATATAATTGTATACACACCGCACTTTCATTTGGTATCAGAGCATAGCCACTTTCATTTGGTATCGGAGCGAGGTTTTCTAGAGATCGTAACAACATCCTAGAATAAATGGCTACAAAGAGATCTAGTCAAGGCAATAAGAAAAGGAAGAGCAATAAAGAACAATCAAAGGAGCAAACAAACAAATGCTTCATGGCAAAAGATAACGAGGTTAGTGATCTAACTTTTGATGATATGATAGAAATAAATTCAGAACTTCTAGACACTTTAAAAAGTCTCAAAAGAAAATATAAGGAAGCTCTGGAAAATCAGAAGAAAGCAGAATTCGAAAGAAATATGCTTAAAGACGAGAAGAGAATATTAGAAGAAGAACTTGAGAAAATTCAAGATTCAGACAATTCTCAACTCGCTCTATTAAGTCAAGAAATAGAAGCTCAAAAAGAAAAGAATAATGCTCTAGCTTCTGAAAATCATGAGTTAAAAACAAAAATTAAAATTATTGAGTTAGATAACACTAGTCTCAAAACTAAGCTTGATGACATTACTAAAAATATTTCCAATTTTAATAAAGGGAGAGAAAATTTATGCAGAATTATTGAAAATTCTCAACCTGCTTCAAATAAGAAGGGATTAGGTTATGTTAAGAATTCAAAAGCTCACAATGATAGAAGTGGTGTAGGCTATAAACAAGCTAAAAGTAAAAATAGTACTAGATATGCATTCATGTATACTAACTTTAGTGCTAGTACTAGTAATCAAGATAGTTTTAAAACCAGTTATAGTCATAATAGTACTTTGCTTAGAAATGATAGAAATTATTCTTCAAGTACTAAGCTAATGACTAATAGTATTAAGATATGGATTCCAGCTAATATGATTGATCATGATAAACAACTTTATATTAGCAACTATTATGAGAATGTAATTTGTAATGAAAATTATATTTATAAAGGTTCAACCACACCCAAATGGGTATGGTTTCCAAAGACCTAACCCCCCGGACCCTAACATAGTAAGTGGGTACCGAAAATTATTATTATTTTTTACAGGTACTCAGAGAAACAAAAGGAAAAGGATAGATTTTGGAATTTCAAAGAATGTTCCATATGTTTAATAGAATTACGTGCTTACAATAAAATATGGACTTCGGTAAATATGGTAAAATTTATTTTACTTTTCCTTCATAATTAATAATGAGTTCATCTCGTTATATACAAGATATTTTATATATTTCCTCATTCTTTTTGATAATGATAAAGGGGGAGAAATTCATATGCATATAAATAGAGGGAGATATTATACTTAGGAGGAGATGTTATACTTAGGTGGAGATGTTATACTTAGGTGGAGCTTTAAAGACATTATCAGGCACTTGTGTGAATGTTACTTTTGATCTGTGATAGTGGTTTTATGTTGCCTATGGTTTTATGTTGCCTATAATCTGTTTTACATCTTCCATTTAACAACTCCTTTTTGTCGATGACAAAGGGGGAAAAAGTGCTAACAATTATTTGCAGGAATATATATATATATAAGACAAAATCTCAGGGGGAGATCACATATTCAGGGGGAGATTCAGAACTTCAGATATATGTTGTCATCAATCAAAAAGGGGGAGAATGTTGAGTCAAGATTTTTATAGAGTTTTGATTTCTGACAAAGGAATAAGCCGTGATCGACAAAAAGAAGTTATTCATTTAAGAAACACAAAGAGCTCCATATATTAGAGGTTGATTATTTGGTATGTTGGTAATTTATGTTAAAATCTATCCTCAAATAATCATATAACTTCAATCTTTCAATATATATACATATGCACATTAACTGTGCAAATTGGACTAAACCGGTCGACCAGTTGAAAATAAGGTGGTCGACCGTTTTTGCCCAGAATGCACAGATAACATACACACATGCACATAACGTATATATATTTGGATTCCTGTCTACCGGTCCATTTTTGACCTGTCGACCGTTTTTGAACAGAAAGCAACTTTTTCAAAAGACACTTCTCTTCTCCAAAGGTTGCATCTCCTATCTTTCATCAATGATCATAACTCTTAATGGCAACTGTTCACAAAGAGTTACAACTATTTTTCTCTATATATACTCATCTAAATCATTGATTCAAACACAACTTTTTACACGATCATATATGCTCTCTAATCTAATCTCTAACACTCCTGCATTCTAAAAATTAATTTAGCTTATTGAATCATTGAAATTATTTCATATCTTTTGATTCAATAAGTAAATACCTTCTTTAATCTTTACAAAACATCATTCATATTCTTTGAGGATAAGATTATAGGAAGGGTGTACTACTAGTGACAAATCCGTGTTTTCAAGAACACAAGTTGTCAACAACAATTGTATTTGTTTTTGTTGAAGTCCTCGTGTTGTAAGAGGCAAGTGTTGAAGTCCTCGGTGTTGTAAGAGGCAAGTGTTGAAGTCCTCAGTGTATTAGAGGCGTGAAATCCCGTTCGGCTGTTCGGGTATTGTAAACCTGTTCCTCCGAGTGAAGCGAGGTAGTTAATAGTGAAAATCCAGATAGGAGTCTGGGACTGGACGTAGGACGGTGCTCCGAACCAGTATAAAAATCTCTGGTGTGATTTTTCTATTTTTTATTTACTATGCTATTATCATCTATTTCCGCATTTATATTGTAGTCCATATTACACGATCCGTGTGTACTATATTAGCACATATAATTGTATACACACCGCACTTTCACTTATCTCATAAGTCTTTGGAATAACTAATAAATACCTTTTTTCAATTTCCAAAACATCGTATACTTATTTATAACCCCATTCAACAATTTATAACATTTTTATGAATTCAGTTTTCATTTTCAAAATTTCCATATTCAACATTTTGGAATTCCATTTCCTCCAAATCCTTTATAAAATTCCTCTCCTCAAAATCATATTCATTTATAAGCCTTATTTATGAATCTCAAGAGAATTTATAGATAAAATATTTCAATCACTTCAAAACACTATATATATATATAACAAATATTTAAAAAGGATAATTATATATTTTTAAAACATGTTCAAGTAATTTTTTAAAATATCAGAAACACTTTTATAAACATCAATAAATCATTTTTAGATAAACAAATTGTAACGATTGGGATTTTCGACTTCCGAAAATCGACATTAATACGTCCATTGTATCAACTACCGAGCAATCGAAGGCCAGAAAACCGAATTGTCAGGGTTAAAGAAGAAGAGGTAGAAGAAGAAAGAAAGAAGAAGCAACAGAAACAATATCAGAATCTCACAATCACAGCGGAACAACATATAGTAGATAAATGAATAATCTTTAAAACAAAGAACTATATCAGTTATTACATTACATCACATTACATTACATTATCAGAGTTTACAACAACAAACAGCGGAAAAGAAATACTATATACTAGTTGATACGCCACGCCATCCAACTCGCCTCCTGAGCTCCACAACACCTCCTGAATTCCAGAATATCTTGATAACCTGACTCTAGGTTGCCCGTGTGGAAAATGATGGGCACCCAGAGTTTAGGAAGGGAACAATAAACTCCAAGTCAGTCATGGGACTGGTGTGAGAACTGAAAAACAGTTTATCTTAAAAAACAAACAAAGCAGTATTTTAAAATAGTCTGCAATGCTTTTAGAAAATTAACTATCATAAGGCCTCCCGCCACACACACAATGCAAACGCAGAATTGGAGGAGATTTCTCCTTATGATAGTCAAACATGCTTGATATGCAAATTTCTTTGATATTATTACTATAAGTGCAAAGTGCAGGAAAACATTTCAAAAGTACAATATTAATCATAGCCAGCATAGGTACCATTATAGTATGCGTACTATAGCTACCATATTAGATGGCAGGTTCTACAACTAAAACCGTACAAGGCTCGTATTGTTTCTTTGGATTTCCAACAAATGGTCAGGCCAAGGAACTTCCCATTGTCATATGGGTACGCCTCTGGAAGGACGCCCCGAGAACCTAACCGGATCTCTACCAACACAAGGCCGGGTTATCTCTGCAAAAGTAGGTAACTACTGACACGAGTATGCCATCCCCCGGTTGTAAACAACCTTTATCCGAGGATCCTCAACCAACAACAATCACAAAGTCATATATATTTGCGATATCCACATAAGTTAAGTATCTGGGCTCCATACCATGATACCACTTCTATCCAGAAGGAAATGTACATACCCTAAGGGGCGCTACTCCCTATAACCTTGCTGCATTCTTCCTGTTTCGACCATTTCGGGGTGTGAGGTCCGACGAAGTCTCGTCCATAAAGCTACACTTTATACAAAAGCTATGCTTTGATCAACAAATGATCAGCAGCACTTCGTATGCCACATTACCAAATGTATCACTAGTAACCATCAACTACATAACCTCTAAGCTCGTACATCTCAGAGAAGGGTGTTAAGCTAAGAGAATAAATTCTCCGCCACCAACAGAAATGTATTTGATAGAAACCAGCTTTACACCTCAAATTGTAACGTCAGACACACATCCATACAAGTCTGTTCCAGGATCGAACGGAACCGGAGGCACTTCCAAAGAAGCCCTTGCAATCCGGATATTCACTAATCACGTCCGGAATTCCCATCACAAAGGGTGATAAAATCTCTATATCGGGGATCAGCCGATGCAGAGACATTCAATGGTAATCCTTCCGTTTTCGAAAATATCCGGTCTTCAACACCGGTCTTCAAATGCTATCCATTACGACGTATCACTATTCGGAATGGGATTCATGACCCAAAGGTCCTTTCCCGGCTAAACCGAATAATGAGCGCTTATTTTAAAATAAGTGTAGCATTCAAATTCAAGCAAATCACAACAATTACCCATTTAAAGGTAAATATTGATAGCCGGTTATTTAACTATCAATAGATATGCACAACATCACCAGATTCTAAATAATTTCTCAAATTATTTATTTTCCAAAAATATCTTTACAAAATATATTTTTCCACACTTCAACCATTTGAAAACAAATTTCAAATCACTTTTCACCTTTACAACTTTTGAAAATAAATTTCAAATCATTTTCCTTACGTGGAAACACTTCCAAAAATTTTATTCATTTTCACTACAAATCTGTCGAGTTCAAATACTTTAAAATAATTTATAACACCTATCCAAAATATATCGGGAAAACACTTTGAAATAAAACTATTTTTCTTTTACTTAAAATATTAGTTATAAAAATATTATACCAATATTACCCATTACTGAAGTCCAAACTAATTTTCAAAATAAAAATTAGTAGATAGAGTATAACTATTTAAATAACTGTTTTCTAAAAAAATTATTAATTAAATCTTATAAATAATCATTTCTATATCAACTTAATAAATCTTTACTTAAAGGATTCAAAACAATTTAAGAAGTTAATTTCTCCAAAGTATCCTTTTCAAAACAAATTCTAGAATTATATATATATATGTATGTATGTATGTATGTATGTATGTATGTATGTATGTATGTATGTATGTATGTATGTATTTCGAAGCTATTTAGAAATTTTATTCGGCTTTCCAGGGAGAATACACTTTCATTCCAAAATGGTTCATTTAAACCAATTAAATAAATCCTTACCGATTTATTTTAAATTTACGTTCCAAATCCGTAAATTTATTTCCATACTTCAAAAATAATCAATGTTTATTTTTAAACAAATTTCCCTTTCCTTTATAAATTCCATGGTGAATTTAGATTTCCAAATATCCACTGATATACGATTTTCAAAATTGATTTCAAAAACAACCAAATCAAATTCCATATTGATTTCCCAAGAAATTAAATGTGACGCCCCACCTCTATGGTCACAATAACAAAGAGTATTAAAGGAAATACTGTCTGTTATCATGAAGCAATAATAATTAAGTAACAAATAGACAACAATCACAATAAATCTCGTCTATCTGATCCTTAAACAAAGAAATCGGATAACGATAAATATAACACGTAAGATCAATTGATGTATACCGTGTGGCTGCAGCACACGCTTGCGTGCACTGCCTTGCCACTACAGTGATGATGTACACAAAAGATCAATGGAAATTCACAAACGAGCACAAGGTCAAGCCCGAGCGTTTGAGCTGGATTCAACTCAAGTGAATTCGAAAAACAAATCCAAATACATCAATGCAATGCAAACCAACAAGGGAAAGACTGCATACCAAAGAAACTAAACAGTCAAGCAACGACAACTTAAGTGCCGAACTCAACTGGACAGCACAACATGGACATGGTACATAAAACAGTGGCATACCAAAACAAGAAAAAAGTAGTTCAAGCTTGAAGCCATCAAGTGAACAAAGTACACTCAATTGAGATGCAACAGTGAAAAGCAACAGTGAAGCTCTCCCCAGGGCAACAACATGAATGGTCACAAGCATTGAATCAATATGCATGCAATGTACTTCCAGGTGCAAATAATGCATTCATTTAATACACGCATTGGATTCTTAGGTGAAAACAATTCATGTAGCAGCCTGTCAACACAAGACTGCATAATCCAGATTAACACCAACATGTAGACATTAAAACTGGACTCAGTGAAATGTACAAAGAAATGGTACAAATAACTCAAATCAGGTTCAAGTGCACCAGTACAAAGAAGCAACTAAGACAGTACACACATGGAAGCAGTGCACACTGCTGTAACAGTGTTTAACAAAGTGGACTGTGCTATCAAGTGCACGAGCTAGGCTACCACTTCAACAACATATTTACATCTATACACATATATGTATACATGTATATGAGCTCAATACGCTATGCACAAGAACCAGACTCGAGGATATAAACCAGCAAAACCAACATGGCACATGAATGAACAACAGAAAATATCAAGCACAGTTCAATACCCAAGTGCTAACAGGTACAACACGCAACAGCAAGTGATAAACCAGAGTGCACATGAACTACCTGCCTCGAAGAACAGACAATAAAGGAGGCAAACAAGTGATGTACACATGAACGCACAGTGGAATCGGTGCACATGTATACATAACCAATTGCCACAATTCAAATGATATAAGTGAAATGACTAGAAGCAAAGCAACAGTCAATACCAAGGCATGAACCAACAGAAGTTAACATCCTTAAGTATGCATACATGAACCAATAGAACATGATTCAATGCAATATGAACCAGACACGAGTCAAGCAGTGCATAGTAATGAAGAACTTGAAGAAGACTCGAGTGAAATCATAACAACAAGTGGAACTGACCACACAAGAAAAGCTTGACCAAGTGATAAAAATACTGCACATGAACTACCTGACCCGAAGTCCAGTAAAGTAAACAAATACATCATCCAGTAAAGCAACACTCAAGTGAAAACAACAATTGCAAACAGGTTCAAGAAGACTATGGCTCCAAAACATCACATATACATATTCATGTTCATTAGACCTTAATATGTAGTTCAACAGCATATATAACGAAATCATGAAACAGCAGTCTCGGTGGTGAAACATGAAATCAAGTGAACCAGTAAATGATACAGTAGCAACATAAGCAAGTGGCACAGCACGTTCAAAATAAAGACAGAAGATTTCAACGCATTTACCAGTTATAACAACAATCAGGCAGCAGTTTTGAACAGACGTGCCAAAGTCTAAAAATCACTTCGAATGAACAAAGTCACAAAATGTTAGAGAATCATAACGGTGATAGCAAGTTCGAGCAAAGCTCAACAGCACACGGTCAAGCAACAACAATGTACAAGCCAATGAAGTTTCAAGTCAAAATCGAAGTCATCAGAAAATTCACGGAAAACAAAGAACGAGATCAACAAATCAAAATCTCTTAGTTGCAAAATTACAAACTCCAAATTCTTATATTTATCAAGTCATGGAATCATATACTTAATCTCAAGTTCGCAACCCATTCAAAACAATATCACTGAGAAATGACCGAAGTCAGAGCAAGAAAAACAACAATTTCCAAAACAAATTCAAAGCCACGGAACTCAACAAAACGAAGAATCATATGACATCGAATTAGATGTGAGTGGGAAAGCACTTACCTTTGTTTCGACGAATTGAAGCAGCATGCTCGAATAGATGAAGAGACGAAGTCGTGGTCCTCAAGAGACGAACGATCGACGAAGCAAAGGAACGAGATTCATCTTCTCGATCGAACAACAAAGACGGCATCTTCGATTTTTGAAAACCCTAATTTGAAAACGGGTGACAAACAAGAGGAGGCCGCCATTTTTTTTCATTTTCTTTGTTTAGGGTTACGAATGGATGATAATGAAAGGGGAACGGGTACATACTAGAAATAATACGGTACCAACGATAATTGGGCCGAGATTCAAAATTTGCAAAGCTCACATAATTCCTTAATCCAATTATTAAAGAATCACAACCCAATTACAAACTTCAAACAGCAATTAGCTAGCACGTTAATCATTTTAATGACGATAATTAACCGACGTAAAACCTCGGTTGTTGTAGACTCCCCTCCTTATAAAAATTGCGTCCCTGCAATTTTCATAATTAAAGGCGTCAGTAACAATTATTTTTCTAACCTAAACTGGTTAAGCTAGAAAAATAAAGATCAAGAACACAAATGCCAAAGAAATCTTTTAATTTCATAAAGGAAATTCACAAATTCTCAACAAAAACCAATTACCAAATAGATAATCAGAAAACAACAAAACTGAATAATCACAATTATCAGCAATATTCAATTATCAATTAGATAATTAGAATATAAAATCACAAAACAGCAATATCTAATTATCGATATGATAATTAGAAAATAGCAAAATTTAATTATCAACAAAGACAATTAGGAAACACAAATCACAAATCGCAAAACCGCAAATATCTAGTTATCAACCAGAAAATCAGAAAAACACGAACTCCATAATCAGCAAACTCTAACTATCAACAGAGATAGATAGAAAACAGCAACTTAATATAATCAACATAATCTAGAATCAATTAGAGACTAGAAAATCCTATAATCGGAAAATTTAGCAATTATCCAATTATCAAAAACGATAATCAAAAATCTCAAATCAACAAATATCTAATTATCTCAAACGATAATAAATCAACAAGTATTCAATTATCGAAAACGATAATCAAATGTCAAATCAACAAATATTTAATTATCAAAAACGATAATCAAATCTCAAATCAACAAATATCTAATTATCACAAACGATAATCAAATCTCAAATTAACAAGTATTCAATTATCAAAAACGATAATCAAATCTCAAATCAACAAATATTTAATTATCAAAAACGATAATCAAATCTCAAATCAACAAATATTTAATTATCAAAAACGATAATCAAATCTCAAATCAACAAATATTTAATTATCACAAACGATAATCAAATCTCAAATCAACAATTATTTAATTATCACAAACGATAATCAAATCTCAAATCAACAATTATTTAATTATCAAAAACGATAATCAAATCTCAAATCAACAAGTATTCAATTATCAAAAACGATAATCAAATCTCAAATCAACAAGTATTCAATTATCAAAAACGATAATCAAATCTCAAATCAACAAGTATTCAATTATCAAAAATGATAATCAAATCTCAAATCAACAAGTATTCAATTATCAAAAACGATAATCAAATCTCAAATCAACAAATATTCAATTATCAAAAATGATAATCAAATCTCAAATCAACAAATATTTGATTATCACAAACGATAATCAAATCTCAAATCAACATAAAAGGTTGGATCGATCCCATCAGATGGCGAGTTTTTTAAGCTACGACGCACGTGCATCAACAAATGGCCGAAGCCTACCAAGTACTATCAACATAATTTTGGATCCCAACAAATGACCCGGAGGTCCAACAAATGACCCGAAGGTAGTACTGGTATTGACCCAAAGCTCCAACATATGACCCGAAGGTCCAACATAGTGGCTCGAAAGCACACGAAAATCATCAAAATCATCAAAACAGCAAATATTTCAATTAACGAGTCCGGAATTAACCAAAATAGCAAACACACATGTCCTATAACCATGAGTTTTACTAAATCGTTTAATTCTCTTCATCGTTTCCTTAAAAGTGCAAAATTGTGTATTCCAAAATAACATTTCACATTGTCAAACAGACAAGTCCGGAATTAAGCGAATCAGTAAAAGAAAGGGGTCATAGTCCTCGATTTTGCTGAAACATTTAAATCGCTTCCTCATTCCTTTGAAAGCGCAAACTGTAAAACTTCTGAAAACAATTTCATTTATTTTGTAAAAGTAATAATTTACATTCTCAAACGAACAAGTCCGGAATTAAGCGAATCATTAAAAGAAAGGGGTCATAGTCCTCGATTTTGCTGAAACGTTTAAATCGCTTCCTCATTCCTTTGAAAGCGCAAACTGTAAAAATTTTGAAAACAATTTTTATTTTAAAACAAATTTTTTTTTAAAACACGTGATTAAAACAGCAACATCAGTAGCACCTTCGATAAGGAAATTACACTTCTCAAAATACCGTGAAAACGGACAACAAAATCAACTTTGCGGGATAACCGCTTGAAAATCCACTTAAAATTGGCGGTTACTGAAGTCAAAGCGACAGTAATTTTTATACGTCGAAATCTCATCAAAATAATTGGCATCAAAACATAATACCAATGAATTTTCGTTCATCAAAAATGTCACAAGAATCTTCTCAAAGATCAAATAGAATGTCATGCTCTTTATTTTCATTCACCCAACCATAAATATTGACAATTATATCGATGCCAACCACAAAAGTCAATGACACACAAATTCACCAATGCACAAATATTGATAACACATATCAATGAACATCACGAAAATCGGTGAAACAAAATTCTAGAAATCAACAATGGAAATCTAGAAATCACAAAAAAGGGGGGAAGCCTATCAAAAAACGGGAGCGTGAAAGCTCGCCAACACGTGTATCACAAAATGAAACGCTATTCCATGGTTTCTAACCATTAATTTTTGAGCCGAAGCTCCACAAAATGGCCCGAAGACCATGGATCACTACCCCACCAAATTGAACCAAAGATCCACAGAAACGAGGCTTAGTCTCCCTCGTAGACAAAGAGACATCGCACAATTGCTAGTCTAAATCACAAAAATGATCATCAATGATCATCAAGAAGTGTCAATTACAGTAAGATAGTAAATATGAAAGCTTAGCTTCATGTCCCATAACCACTAGCTTAACTTAAATATTTACGAACAAATTATAGATTTCCACTAGAAAATTGTCATAAGCGATTCAATCGAACAAGTTCAAGAATTAACCGACGAAGTAAACGCAAGCGTTTCATACCACTTGTTTTACAAAGCCGTTTAATTAGATTTCTCGTACGAGTGAAGTAAAGTGACAAATCGCAAAAATGATTGTAGAAACAATCAATCACAAAAATTCACATTCGAAGACGTGAATAAAATCCAAAGAATTCGATTCCAAATTCATCAAAGTGGCAATACCCAAAAATTCCAAAAATAGAAGTTATCAAAGTTGACAAAGGTGATAACAACTAATCGGAGAAGAAGAATCGATTAACAATTGGAAAAACAAAGAAAAACGAGCATAAATAGGCAAACAGAGAAATAGGAGCAGGTCGGTGGACCGAACTGCAAATTCTGCAATTCCTACCATATTCAATAAAAGTGCAATCTCTCACTCAATTTGCAACCGGTCGAGCACAGATGCTTGGGGATTACGCCTATCGGCTACCCGGTCCTATTGGCTCATCGATCAATCACCAAAAACATGTTCAAACATCAAAGTTAGACTCTTTAAAGATTTGAAGCCAAAACACTAAAAAATGGAATATTCACAAAACCAGTCCAAACCAAAAGCAAATGCACACGAATAAGTGTTAGGAATTCATACCCAACAATCAAAGATAGTTATAGACTTAGACGTGAGATAAAACATTGACAAATAGTTGTAACACATGTTCCATCTAAGTTATGTTTTATATTATGTCCATAAACCCCAGGCTTTGATACCAAGCTGTGACGTCCCACCTCTATGGTCACAATAACAAAGAGTATTAAAGGAAATACTATCTGTTATCACGAAGAATAAGGCTAGATAGGAGCGGCCATCCGTAGTTAGGCCTTACACTAGTATTGGTTATTTTGATAGGAGTGGTATATATTTTTATTTTTCATCTCTTATTTATTTACTCCCATCGACATACCCAATTCCAGTATAAAACGAACTACGATGGTTCATAATAGTTCAGGACAATAAATATAATAATAACACAGATAATAAAAATGCAGAACACAGATAAAACAAAAAGTCTCATATATAATAACTGATGTCAGTTACAATACATGTGATACAGTACATATGATACAACTACAACTGTCGACTCAGGAAGTTATATACACAAGTACATTATCATGATTAATATACATGAATACATAACAACCTATATAAATATACTGACTACTAAAAATGACAGCAACTACTCCAAAAGATAAGAAAAGACTTCATAGCCCTAGCAGCAATCCAAAGCAGGATATCTACAACCTGTAATAACTCGGTCTGACCCGAGTATTAAATTCAAAAGAAAATAATACACGGGTCAGTCTAATTCAAACTCAGTTATTAGTGCACAGAAGCAATAATAATTAAGTAACAAATAGACGACAGTCACAATAAATCTCGTCTATCCGATCCTTAAACAAAGAAATCGGATAAAGATAAATATAACACGTAACAGTGTTAATCAACAAATCAGTAAATCCAAATTATCAACGAAGATAAATTAAAAAGATTATCAATGAAGATAATTTAGAAAACAACAGAATTGCCTAAACGGCAATTAACGACAAATTCTAATTATTAAGTAAATAATTAGAAACTTAAAATCTAATTATCAAATTGATAATTAGACAACAACAAAATCATCAAATTAAAACAATCAAAATACAATTCAAAACATATTGAATTGAATAAACGAAACAGTTCGAACAATTGAAATATCAATTAAAATGCCAATTTAAGTAGGGCTGAAGTACACGCACGCGTGCACTGCCTCGCCACTATAGTATCTGAAATACGCAAAAGATCAATAAATCAAAACAAAATAGAATATCAATAAAAGCAATACCGTGTGGCTGCAGTACACGCTTGCGTGCACTGCCTTGCCACTACAGTGATGATGTACACAAAAGATCAATGGAAATTCACAAACGAGCACAAGGTCAAACCTGAGCGTTTGAGCTGGATTCAACTCAAGTGAATTCGAAAAACAAATCCAAATACATCAATGCAATGCAAACCAACAAGGGCAAGATTGCATACCAAAGAAACTAAACAGTCAAGCAACGACAACTCAAGTGCCGAACTCAACTGGACAGCACAACATGGACATGGTACATAAAACAGTGGCATACCAAAACAAGAACAAAGTAGTTCAAGCTTGAAGCCATCAAGTGAACAAAGTACACTCAATTGAGATGCAACAGTGAAAAGCATCAGTGAAGCTCTCCCCAGGGCAACAACATGAATGGTCACAAGCATTGAATCAATATGCATGCAATGTACTTCCAGGTGCAAATAATGCATTCATTTAATACACGCACTGGATTCTCAGGTGAAAACAATTCATGTAGCAGCAGTGTCAAAACAAGACTGCATAATCCAGATTAACACCAACATGTAGACATTAAAACTGGACTCAGTGAAATGTACAAAGAAATGGTACAAATAACTCAAATCAGGTTCAAGTGCACCAGTACAAAGAAGCAACCAAGACAGTACACACATGGAAGCAGTGCACACTGATGTAACAGTGTTTAACAAAGTGGACTGTGCTATCAAGTGCACGAGCTAGGCTGCCACTTCAACAACATATTTACATATATACACATATATGTATACATGTATATGAGCTTAATATGCTATGCACAAGAACCAGACTCGAGGATATAAACCAGCAAAACCATCATGGCACACGAATGAACAACAGCAAATATCAAGCACGGTTCAATACCCAAGTGCTAACAGGTACAACATGCAACAACAAGTGATAAACCAGAGTGCACATGAACTACCTGCCTCGAAGAACAGGCAATAAAGGAGGCAAACAAGTGATGTACACATGAACGCACAGTGGAATCAGTGCACATGTATACATAACCAATTGCCACAATTCAAATGATATAAGTGAAATGACTAGAAGCAAAGCAACAGTCAATACCAAGACATGAACCAACAGAAGCTAACATCCTTAAGTATGCATACATGAACCAATAGAACATGATTCAATGCAATATGAACCAGACACGAGTCAAGCAGTGCATAGTGTAGTGAAGAACTTGAACAAGACTCGAGTGAAATCAGAACAACAAGTGGAACTGACCACATAAGAAAAGCTTGACCAAGTGATAAAAATACTGCACATGAACTACCAGACCCGAAGTCCAGTAAAGTAAACAAATACATCATCCAGTAAAGCAACACTCAAGTGAAAACAACAATTGCAAACAGGTTCAAGAAGACTGCGGCTCCAAAACATTACATATACGTATTCATGTTCATTAGACCTTAATATGTAGTTCAACAGCATATATAACGAAGTCATGAAACAGCAGTCTCCATGGTGAAACATGAAATCAAGTGAACCAGTAAATGATACAGTAGCAATATAAGCAAGTGGAACAGCACGTTCAAAAAAAAGACAGAAGATTTCAACGCATTTACCAGTTATAACAACAATCAGGCAGCAGTTTTGAACAGACATGCCAAAGTCTAAAAATCACTTCGAATGAACAAAGTCACAAAATGTCAGAGAATCATAACGGTGATAGCAAGTTCGAGAAAAGCTCAACAGCACACGGTCAAGCAACAACAATGTACAAGCCAATGAAGTTTCAAGTCAAAATCGAAGTCATTAGAAAATTCACGGAAAACAAAGAACGAGATCAACAAATCAAAATCTCTTGGTTGCAAAATTACAAACTCCAAATTCTTATATTTATCAAGTCATGGAATCGTATACTTAATCTCAAGTTCGCAACCCATTCAAAACAATATCACTAAGAAATGACCGAAGTCAGAGCAAGAAATACAGCAATTTCCAAACCAAATTAAAAGCCACGGAACTCAAGAAACGAAGAATCATATGACATCGAATTAGATGTGAGTGGGAAAGCGCTCACCTTTGTTTTAACGAATTGAAGCAGCGTGCTCGAATAGATGAAGAGTCGAAGCCGTGGTCCTCAAGAGATGAACGATCGACGAAGCAAAGGAACGAGATTCATCTTCTCGACCGAACAACAAAGACGACATCTTCGATTTTTGAAAACCCTAATTTGAAAAGGGGGGACGAACAAGAGGAGGCCGCCAATTTTTTTCGTTTTCTTTGTTTAGGGTTACGAATGGATGATAATGAAAGGGGAACGGGTACATACTAGAAATAATACGGTACCAACGATAATGGGGCCGAGATTCAAAATTGCAAAGCTCATATAATTCCTTAATCCAATTATTAAAGAATCACAACCCAATTACAAACTTCAAACAGCAATTAGCTAGCACGTTAATCGTTTTAATGACGATAATTAACCGGCATAAAACCTCGGGTTGTTACATTAAACACCAAGTGAATTTCATTCAAATCTCAAATTTAAATCAATTTCTACTAAACCCCAAATCAATTTTCAAATTGATTCCAAATTCATTTTAAAACACCTACTAGATTTCCAAATGGATTTTCAAAATACTTTAAATTCAATCGCCAAAAATCAATTCCCAAATGGATTTCAAATTTTATTTCCTTTTAAAAATAAATTCCTTTTAAAGAAAACCAATTCTTTTATTTTTTTTTCAAACTCTTTAAAGTCCGTATTTTGAATAAATTCTTCAACCTTTAAATAATATTACCCGAAATCCATTTGTTAAAGCTTTTCCCATATTTTTGAAACTTTATCTAATAAGATTAAAAATAAAACTTTATTATTTTAGAATTCCTTCTTTTAAATTTATCCAATTCTCAAAAATAAATTTTAATATAAACCTTCAGCCTGTATTTTCAAAAATCAAATTTTTATTTATTTCCGGTATCCAACGATACCAAAATTATATTCGGCTAAATTTTAGTCTTCAACGATTTCAATCATAAAGATAATCACACAGAGATAATAAAAAAAATCAACACACAACATTGAAACAAATTCAATTATTTGAGGAATCCAGTTGGATCCCTCCAACCTGTTTCCCTGCACCCACAGATGTTAGCACAATACCAATCCCGTTTCAAGACGGAATATCGCGGTTTATGGGTTTATATAAAATATTATCCGCTATTATGCGGCGCAATAGGGTCTCATCCGCTATATAATGCGGGAAATCAACTCCAAGTACATATATAATATCAATTCCACTTCAAGGTGGAATATCACGGTATATGTGTTTAATAAAATAACCTCCGCTTGATATGCGGCGTATAGGATCTATTTCAATACAACAGATAGCAACCATCATTCAATCACACAATCAAGCAATTTTAAATTTAACTATTTAAAATTTAAAATCGAAACACAATTCGATTGAGTGAGAAGTTCTAACCTTGCTTCCAATAGCGGTTTCAGTGTTTTATTCCGAATAAAATTAAACACGCGTTTAATTTTACCCAAAATTCACACTAGCTCAAATCAATCCCAATACTGGTCCATCGCGTAGTGCTCGTCAATACGAACCCGACGCAATTCGTTTCATGCGAAACGGACCTCGTATCAAAAAGTTATAGCATTTAGAAGTTAATACGAATTTTATATAAATTAATTTCATTTTTTTAAACCTTAGAATAATCTGAGCCATGCATTCCAATACCCTAGAATCTAGGCCGCGCGTTCCCACTTCTCCCTCCTCCCAGTTTATTCACATACGTATAAACCCGTCACTCGTTTGACTTCCTTGAACGCCGCAACCACCTCGATACACGAAACCCCATCACCCCACCGCCAAATCGAAGTCCCCCACGCGAGCCACCATCGGCCAGAAAATAGTGAAGCTCGGCCTCACAAATCTTGAGAAAAACGCGCGTGAACTAAGAACGAACGCGACTGCTTTTTGCCTCCAAACGACGACGATAACGAAAACTGACCGTTGGATGTGAAGATCTCTCGATGCTCTACAATAATGTAGTTGAAAGTTTTTGATAAAAGCTGATGGATTGAGAGAGATCGAAGGAGAAAGGAAACAAATTTCTGGCCATGGAAAATATAATGGCGGCTAGGGTTAAGCAATTAGGGTTTTGGTGAAAATAATGAATGTTGAGGTCCTTATATAGAAAATATTCGTGCACTATTCACCCAAAAATTTTCCGAACTCCAAACGAAGCATGCCGTATGACGTTTATAATGTTTTACCCCTATTCCGAACGCAATGGAATATATATCGGGAGCCAATTCGAAAGTATTTGAAAGATAGGTTTTCAAATCGACTATTTAAATTTAAAATTCACTTAAATCGATTTCTACGCGTTTTAGCTTGCCCCGGACAAACCGTAAATCCGATTGACACGAAATTTGAAATTTTATAATAATTTAACATTACGGATCCAATGAAACTGGTTTCGTCAAAATCCGAGACTGTTTGAAAAATGGCTATTTTTACTCGTCAATTAAATATTAAAATATTCAATTTCCACAAATTAACTTTTAATTCAATTTTAAAAGTTCTATAACATCATTCTAATTCCAATATGATTTAATACTACTTTACAAATCAATTTTAATCACATTAAACCCAATTTCCAATTATTTCTGCAATTTCAAATATCAAATTATCGATTTAATTATCCAATTAAATCTAGATATCCGAAATAAAATTTATTCGACTTACAAATTTTACTTGTTAATATTTAAAATTAATTAAATATACGAATTTCAAATGATACGAATTCTGGGTCATTACACAAATAAATTTTCAAAACTGGTTTTAAAAGTTAGAATTTACTAAAATAAATATTTAATATTTGAAAATCTACTTACCGAAGTATTTCAATTCTAACTAGCTTAAAATTCCATAGTTTTTTTTTATAAGTAAAATAAAATTTTCCTTTTGAAAACAAACTTGACTTCTTAGAATTAAAATATATTTTAAAAAACCTCAATAACCAATTCAATTTTATAAATTCCTCTCGAATCACATCACTTCCATTCCGATTTCCTTAACCATTTCTCACTTTTCGAAAAAAAGTATCCACTATTTTTCTTACCCTATTTCCATATGCCAATATAAATTATCCTCGTAAATTTATATTCCCAATCTATCATCTGATATTGATTTCCCTTATTAATAAACATCGGTTATAAATTTTATAACTCCTTTTGAGTTTCACTTTTTATAAAACTAATCTCCTTTATAAAATTTCATTTTTATAAATTCATTCCTCTATAAATTCCATTTATTTTATTTTTTCGAGTCTATTTTTAATATTGACTTCAACTCATTTTTATATTTTCTGAATATCATTTATAAATTCTATTTATATAATTCATTTTTTAAAAATCTCCATTTAATAATTCACAATAGTTAAGTATATCAAATATATTTTTCTAACCCAATTTCTTTTAAATAACCCCAATTCCAATATAAATATTTATATATCAAAAATTCCCTTTTATTCCTTCAATGTTAAAATATGTTTATGGTATTTAAAATATCAAAATTCAGGCCAACATCCAAAAATTCCAATCATTACAATAATCTATAATATATTATTCTACACAATCCATATATCACAATATATGAAATTAAATTTAACATTTTGAAGAATCTACTTGGATCCCTCTGACTTGTTTTCTTGCATCCATAGATGTTAATACAACATAAAAATATCAATCTCACTTCGAGGGGGATGTCGCGGTATATAGGATCATCCGTTATTATGCGGGGCGCATAAGGTCTCATCCGCTAAATGTGTGGGAATATCAATCCAACTACTAATATATGTGTATATGTATATGTGTGTGTGTGTGTACACATATATGTGTGTGTATATATATATATATACAACTATATATATAATATAACATTCAAGTGATAATAATAATTATCTATCCATCCAATTAATTAATAAATGATTTTCAACAATTTTAAATTATACTAATAATCCAAGTAGAGTGAGATTTACTCATCTTGATTTTTTATTTGCAGTCTGTTCCAATCTCGACTTGTTTCACGATTTTTTTAGACATCGTACGAATGAGATATATATTTTATAAGCATTCGACATTCATAAGATTTAAATTCAGCAATTAATTTAATTAACTCTCTAAAAGGAATATATACCTAATTAAACTCATTGCCTCGCTGCCCCTTGCTCATGCACCACCTACACACACGCTTCGATCACCACCAAGCCCTAGGCTCGCGATTTCCCCAAAATTCTCACACTTCCAATACCCAAACTGCCACACGATTCCCTTAACTCCGCCTCGCCTCAACATACCCTACGCACCCACCAACGAACAAAACTGCCGCTGCCCACTGATGACCGCGCCTCTGCCTCCTGAACCACCGCCAGCCTTCGACAACTCGCCACTGACCATACCCAAAACCCTAATCTTCGATCAACGACGTTGCACCATCCAAACTCCATCGCGCTGCCAAAATTTCAAACACGTCGGCGTCCCCGTCTTCGAAATCGTGGCCTATCACAGTTCCTGCGGCCATGCCCTAGCCACGCGCGTGCGTACACGCCCCCTTCCACCTTGACCTACCACCGCACGAAGCCTCCCTTGCAATTGCAACCATAACCTCAATCCTTCGAACGCCGCCATCACTTCAAGATTCCATCGCGTGCTCCACTTTCCCCCTCATCGCCATCGCGATTCCATCACGAAGTCCCCCCTTTTTTTTGAATTTGACTTTGGTTTCTTCCGTGTTTGAACTAAAGAGATAAGGAAAAACGAAGGCATGCGATTTTGTCTTTAATAGATCATATTTTATTTTTTTTTGTTTGCAGATCGATATGTGTGTGTGTGTGTGTGTGTAATATACATATATGTGTGTGTGTGTGTGTCTGTCTGTCTCGATTTTCTTCGATATGAACTGGAGACGAAAGAAAGAGACAGGCGCGTATTTAAAATTGAGGAAGGCTTCTTTGTACGATTTTAGGGTGGCTATAGGTCGGCACATTCAGAGTTTAGGGTGGCTCGATTTTGACTTTGACTCGATTTATTTATTTAAATGTTAAAATATATCTCGTTTTGCATAACATGAAATCCCAAACCCCTAACGAGGCATGCCGCCTGACGTCCGTAACGTTATACCCTTATTCTGAATGTAATGGAACAGGTTTCGAGTCCTAATTCGATTATTTGTGGAATTAAATCTACTATTTAAATTAAATTAAATTAAATTATTTCTAGGTGTTTTTAGATCATGCGACCACATGGTAAATTCAAACGCTACGCAATTTGAAATCCGATAATAATACATCATTACAGATCCACTGGAACTGGTTTCATCGAATTCCGAGACTATGTCTCAGATTGCTATTTTAACACGTCGACTAAATCGATGATTTCGAAAATTCCGAAATCGCTTGAAATTCAGTTTTAAAAACTTGTCAACTAAATTAAAATTCAAAATCCAATATTTAAACCATTTAAGTATCCCAAATCAAATGTCAAAAAATCCGGATCGTTACACATAGAATCATCCATAATCTACTAGATTGATTCTCTACAAACTATCTACTATTTTGAAAGCATTCTCTCTATAAACTCAAAGATCAAACTGCTATCTGAAGGGCTATATGATATCTTGTATCTCAAACACAACTATTTTTATCTGAAAATCAATGACTCTACTCTTATTTGTTTGGTGCGTTTGGTGCCCGTTCAAACCAAGTGGGTGTGCTTAGTAGCCTATCTAATTAAATATAGTGGGTAATCTTGTTGGCCGAAAAATCAAGAGCGTTTACCTTGGACTCGTGAGACGAGAATGTGTATCTTATATCCTTAAAATCGAGACTGT
This sequence comes from Allium cepa, assembly GCA_030765085.1. NCBI lineage: Eukaryota > Viridiplantae > Streptophyta > Magnoliopsida > Asparagales > Amaryllidaceae > Allium > Allium cepa. The sequence goes on along the minus strand of CM060944.1, from coordinate 494,511,525 downwards.
ATTCTACTTTGCTTACTATACCTGGTTAAAGTAGGCAATCGAAAAGAAACATGTACGAGACTGGATGTAGGATTGGTTAATCCAAACCAGTATAAAATTCCTGGTGTCATATCTCTTAATTTACTTTTTTTTGAAATTGTGCGTTGATACAACATGTCATTGGGACAATATAACATAAATCACATATCAATATATGTTCGAATCACGCTACGTAAGTTTCGAACTTGTGACATTCTGCACCAAAGTCGAATCACTTAACCACTGAGACAATGGTGCTTGTCTCTTAATTTACCTTTTGTTATCGCTTTTATATTTATCTGTGATTGCTGCTTTATTAGTATAGATCTGTGTTGATAATCTGTGATTTTATTTAAATCTTGAAACAGAGTTAAAAAGATTCGTCGGAGTTATAAAACACTATTCAACCCCCTCTAGCATTAAAATAGGCTTATGATCTGTTACACAATAACTCACACTATGATTATATCTATCCGGTATTTTTAGGACATGACATGTTAGATCATACTGTATATGAGATTTGATGTATTATTTGCATGGTGTATTACGATATTAAATCTTATGTCTCTTTAATATGGCATGCATTTAGTAAATTACATGTTTATGTTGATTCTATATTTTATTCCATCCACTTTGAGATTTAGTATAGTTGTAGATGTGACGGATATGCATTCGTGATGCTTATGAAACCCAAATTCTTGTAGGTACGGATTACGACTGTTACTAATTGCAGACATTACATAATATATATATATATATATATATATATATATATATATATATATATATATATATATATATGAATTTCAAAACATATGTCGTACCTATGGTTCCACCTCAACTAAATTTCTCATTTCATATAGATGCACCCGATCCAGACGAAACTTGACTCGACCAACCAACCGATATATATATATATATATATATATATATATATATATATATATATATATATATATGAATTTCAAAACATATGTCGTACCTATGGTTCCACCTCAACTAAATTTCTCATTTCATATAGATGCACCCGATCCAGACGAAACTTGACTCGACCAACCAACCGATTGAACTCACATAACTCTAATGCAAACCAAACTTATTTGGACGAGATATATGTAATATTTTGTAACCCATACTATACCCAGATCGAGTGCAATATTTTGTTCATCCAACTTTGTTTTAATCCAACCTAATCGTTATAAATTTATTTAAACCCATCAATCTGAGTCAAATATAAAATGCTGACGATCATAACTCAAGTATCACTTGTGCCACACAAGGCTGGAGTTTTTTTTTTCCCTATTCAGTTAACAACAATCGTCTCAGGCTAAAGATGAACGTAAAATAAATTGATGTAGAGCATTTGTAAAACATTTTAAGAACAATTTTATGTATTTTGGAATGAAACTCCAATAAAATATAAATATGTACATTGAAAAATAAAATGTGTATGTTATGTATTTTGTACGAAACCTGAATAAAATTTGGTGTACTAAACTAATTCTACATGAGTATTTTGGATTGTTTACATATTAAATCTATGACCATCGAAATTGCAGGTTCGGATATGGTTCTTGGTTCTAATTATCATCATTTTCAGCATTGCACATTTCATTCCTACGTAAATCCTTTGAATTCAGAAGTATTCCCTTAAATGGGCCGAAACAATCTAGTGGGCGCATTAATTGGATTGAAGGACCTTGGCCTGTCGGGAACATATTGGGCCAACAGGCCTGGAAACACGAACCAAAGATGGAATGTTCACTCTCCTTTTCACGTGTTACGATTTATCTTCCGATCCAAGATCAATTCTTTTTTGATTTAGTCTAAAGTCTACACCTCAGGAAATAAATTCCACTTCAGAAAATGGAGCAAACCTTCATCATGATCAAGCCCGATGGCGTTCAAAGAGGACTAGTAAGTTATTTCTTTGTTGTATAGTCAGTTTTATGTAGTTAGCTGGATTCAGTTTCTTCTTATTTTCTCCTTTGTTGTTACTATATTTTTTGTTTACACAGGTAGGAGAGATCATTAGCCGGTTTGAGAAGAAGGGTTTTTATTTGAAAGGTATCCTTTTTTTTTTTTAATCTAGTTTCTGTGATTTTGCGGGATTAACAAATGTTAATATTTTCTATAGATTTGCTTACTGTTTGGCTGCAGTTATCGAATTAGTTTTTTCATTAAAGTTAGATGTTTTTTTTCTTATAATTGAAGCACAAAGAGATTTTCGGTTTTTGTTTTGCTTACTGTAGTTTACCCATTATTGTTGTTTGATCATATGACTCTGGTCTCGCGTGTTGTGATTACAGGTAATTAGACAGAATATTGCAGTCTACAAAATAAATCGATGAACTTTGATGAAACTTTGGATTTATTGTTGAAGCAGTATAGCTTAGAGATGACTTTTATAAATTAAATCTCATATTTTACTTAATAAGTCCTAGTTTCGAGGATCTAGTAAATTAAGCTCGAAGTATTCCTGAACCACTTACCACGTTATTGTTGGTATTCAACTTGTTGTGTCTCTCCTGTAGATGGTAAACTACTATAACATACAGTGTACTTCATGGGGATTTTCAGCATATTTTGGATTAAGTATAACATTATTGTGAAATAATATTTAAATTGGTGTAATAAAAACCCTATCCTTCTGATTTGATTCTATTATCTGATCTGATGCTATGCAATTTTTAGTTCTGATAGGGTTTTAGTTAATGAAACAATTATTGGGACTACAGGTAACTGGATATTTTACTCAGTATTGCACTCACAACCTATAGATTTTTGTATTTATGGAACTTTTGATTTTATAAAGGGGATACAAGCGTCACTAATTGTTTGAATGAGAGGCAGTTGTCAAGTATGATTTCCCTTCATTTTGGCGAGGGCAACTATCAAACTTTATATTATACTTATTCCCTGATGCGGGACATATATTTATTATTAATATTATCAACTATCAATGGGAGACGCCAAGAGGGTGTTTGGTAACAAATGTAAGCTTACTAGTTGCTTTTACAATTTTAAGTATTTGACAACATAATTTTCTGATTTAAAAGTATAATACAAGTTGGCTTATGGCTTATTTCAAATTTTACGACTAAAATTTTATCACAACGTCAACTTATCTACCGAATATTCCTATTTTCACTTACATGTTCTGCATGTGTTAAGAAATATGTCACAAAGTACATTGATATATAATTTTAGTATTTGTTGATTATATCAGCAATGAAACTTATGACCGTGGAGCGATCATTTGCTGAGAAGCACTATGAGGATCTATCTGAAAAGCCCTTCTTTGGCAAACTAGTCGAGTACATCATCTCTGGCCCGGTTGTTGCTATGGTTTGGGAAGGGAAGAACGTTGTTTTGACAGGTCGTAAAATCATCGGTGCCACCAATCCAGCAGAATCTGCCCCTGGTACCATTCGTGGTGATTACGCCATAATTATGGGAAGGTGAAAGTTTTACCTTTGTTTATTCACATCAAATGGTTTTATACTCGGCTGCTTTAGGATTTTTAGGCTGTGATGGTATTGAATAAGATGCCTTATTATTGAAAGTTCCTCAGTTTTAAGCGTGTATATTTACAATCACAATTTTACATCTAATTTTTTTTTCCCACAGTGTGCATGAATTTACATAATTTACAGTATGTCATTCTAATCTACATGCTTATATCCTATTACAAACTAAGTAATAATCAGTACGACACAAGTAGCTTACTGGAAGGCTGAAAATTCCGTCAAAAGCTGTAATATTGTAAAGTAGGCAGACTTGTAGAAACCTCAAAGAGTAATTTTGGCATTTACACATGTTTACCCATATTGATAGTAGAGATAAGCATCTAGTTCTCCAATAAGCATAGAAAAATGCTTAATCTTTTGTAGTTATAAATGCTTTAAAAAACTTACTGCAACTACCAGCATAATAACACTTTCTTTTAATAGAAAGCGAACAAACTCTTATTTTGCTATCCTTTTATCAACGGATTCGTGTTATATTCGCATCCGCATCCAGTGATATGTATGGGTTTTAGATTCTGCTATCGAAAAACATAAATAAAAAATTTTGATGTAACATAATTGTAATTCATAATAGTATGTATAATAAAAAATATTATATAATAAATAGTATTGTGCAGTTAATATGTATTGAACGTATATAGTATAAAATATTAACTTAATAAAACAATAAATATATATAATTTATTGTACTAAAAATACATAATATAAATTATAATCTTGACAAAAATCGAATGGATAATTTTTGAATGCGGATGTCTTCATGTCTGCATCTATATCCGTTTTTCCGGTTGTTAGGTATGCATTCGATTTTTGGATATGGATGCGGACGGATTTCGGATATTTCATGTCTTTGATAACAAGCTTGATATTTGTGTTTCCATATTTACTATGTACATGTTGGTAAGGATGATTAGTAACACTAGACTTAGAAGTTGAGATATGAAGTGTGTCTTGCTTGATATTTTTTTATTTTCACCATGCTTTGTTGTTATTAATTTAACTTGGCATTGATACCAAATCATTATATGACCCCAGTTCATTTCAAATGTTTCAAACTAGTTGAGCATATTTCAAATTTGTCAGCCCTCCTTGATATCTTATAAAATAGTGAAAATAGTCGATACCAATTGATTAAAATTTAATTACTACATGTAGAGTCCTTTCAGCCCAACTTTGCTTTCTTTTCCCATCGTTTTATCTGTTTTGTTTTTTGTTTTTGTTTTTGTTTTTGTTTTTTTTTTTGTTTTCTTTTGAAAAATATAATAAAATAAACTTACGGTTTGTAACTTATGATGTTCAGGAACATTATTCATGGGAGCGATGCAGTAGAGAGTGCGAAGAAGGAAATTGCACTATGGTTCCCAGAGGGCACTTCTGACTGGCAGAGCAGTGTTCATCCATGGATCTATGAATGAATAAATTTACTGTCAATTTCAGTTATGTTCTAAGTTTTGAGTATAGAATAAAACACAGCTCATCTGTGAAACTTGTTTGCCTGTAATTCTATTGCATTTGTTGCATGGTCAATTACAATTTCATCATTTGATATGGTAATTCTGCGGTTCTAACCGTTTCGCACTTTTATTACTTGCTCAATGTTGATTGTTTAGATTAATAAGTGTTTGCACAAAAATTGGACACACCTGTAAGTTCGAATTGGGCTAAGTCACTTTTAAGTTGTTTGATATGAAGTTTTTCATGTTCCAGTCACGGAACAGTTCACGGACTCAGAGTTGGAAAGAAGTTAAAGTAAGTAAATCATACAAAATTTTATAGTGGTTCGGTCAGAGCATGCCTACATACACTGTCCATCTTATTATGTTTCTTTGATTTGATTACGTATACAAGTTTGATCGGAAAGAGTAAAAACTTAGAGCGGCTGAGATGGTTAAGTCTCAGTAAAGTTTCTATCTTCTCTCTGCTATTTATAGAGTGCAGTTGCGGAGTGTGGAGGTTGAGAATATAGCTCCTTGAGCTTGGTTCGGCATTTGAGCAGAACGACCTGGTCCGGCATCTCACGCATAATCTGCTCGGTAGTGGCTTCATTTGGCATCTTGGTGGGAGACATCCATTTGCTGGCCCAAACGTTTGGTTCGGCAATCCTAGGCGTCAAACCAAATGTTTGGTTCGGCACAATAATGTCGTGGCGGACCATGTCTGCTTTCGCATTTCAATGAATGTTGGACCAGGTATCGAGTTCGGCATTTCAGCGAATGTCGAACTAGATATTTAGCTCGGTATTCTTGCCCTCTACATTTGAATTGCATCTGCTTTCCTTTTCATTGCCTCAACTTCCTTTGTACCCTTGCGTGTTGAAAAGCCGAGCCAACACTTGCCCTCCAAAGTATATCATATTTCTATACGACGTGCTTTACTTGGTTCGGGCTTGGTTTTTGTCTCAACCGGTGAGATACTTGGTCTCTCCTTTTTCTTTTTTTTATAAATACACTCCGCTTTATTTCTTACTTCCACTTTTTAGGCTCTGAAAATATTCTATTCCCTTCGCAAGCCCCTAATACTCGAGCTTGTCTTTCTCGTCTTCACCATCGTCTAAAGCAAGGTATGTTCTCAATTTCGATCTTAACTTCAAGGTTTTGGGTGTCCTCGCACCTAGGGTTTTTTGGGCGTCTTTCATGACGCCTTGTCCTGAATTGGAGGAGGAAATAGCCTATTTTAATGGGCGCTTCGCTTTGCAATGGTTCGACGGCGGTGAACTCAAGAACAAGTGGAGGCGCGGCGATTGTGGGCATTGATGGTGGAAGGGATTAGAACAGGCAACAGGGGGTTTCAACAGACTGTGCTCGGTTCCCCTATGTGTTAGGTTTTGGCGTGGTAGTAAAACGAGTATGTTTGCAGTGGGAGTTGGCAGTTGAAGGTGGCTGGAGGCAGCATTGAGTGTCGCGGGTTAAGTAGAAATAGAAGTGGAAATGATGTAAATGAGGTAGCAGTTGATCGTGATGTATGTTTTGCAGCAGAGGTCGGGTGGAAAATGAAGATTGTTGATGGATTGGTGTTTTACGTGATGCTGGACCAAATTAGTCTATGCTGAGTCAAGTGGGGAATTCTTAGGAGTAGTAGTTCGAGTCTCGGTAGGTTTGGTTTGGTGTGCGACACTAACCGAACCTAATGATAGGAATTCTTCCACGAGCATTTATCTTCTGGTTATGATTGCACGATTTCTAACGTGTTAAATCCATTGCCACTGTTTACTTTCGTTACAATTGCGTAGCTATTGGTGCGTCGAATCTTATGCTTGCTTTTCATTTCCTTATGCTGGAAAATGTCGTCTGGTCGTGAGCTTCGATCTAAGCATGCGTCATCACAGCCTACCAGGGTTGGTGCTTCTTCTTTTAATGCTCCTGCCAATCCTCCAAAACAACCTAGCTCTGCATATTCTTTGGTGGAGGGCTACACTCCCAATCAGACGATGGTGAAGCCTTCTGAGTGTTATCCTAGCGTGCTGACAATAGAGAAGCTTAACTCCATAGCCACGACATTTGGGATTGTTCGTCGGATACTACCTGGACCGAATGACGGAGCATGCTCTCCCCCAGATGGGTATATGGCATACAATAAATATCACTATATGTGCGGTGCGATTCCTCCGTTTGCCCGCTGGATCTCTAATTTTGTGGTCTATTTAAAAGTCGCCCCTCTGCAACTTCAACCGAACTCCTATGCAATCTTGACTTGCTTATACTTAATATTTGTGAAGCGCTACCAGATACCCCCTACCCAGAGAGAGATCAGGTATTTGTACAATGTGAGGAGTTACCGAAAGGGGAGCCCCTTCATTAGCTTAGAGTTAGCTCACAAGTTCAAGCCAATGCTCGATTTATACTCGAAATTTAGTATGTTTAAGAAGGAGAACTTATTTGTGCTTGATGATGCCGTCCCTCAACATGCTTTCACTTTCGTGTGTAAGTCCCTTTTATATCCTCTTCTAAGTCTTCGGTTGACCGGGTTTCCTAAATGTTTCATATTTTCAAGTTGCGTAAAGGCTGTAGAGGACGAAGGTTTAAAGAAGATGGCCAGGGAAATCCTAGCTATTCCAGAGGCTGAGAGGGAAGCCTCATTCTTGCTTCATGACATGGCCCTTTGATTCTACAACCTAATTGGCCTCGGTCAATCCATGTTCAAGATCAAGCGAAGCTCAGTTGAGAGAGCAACGGGAGCCGAAGGAGAAGAGGGAGACGTTGGCAAAGGCAGGGGACCAGAGGAAGAAGGTGAAGGGGCCGAAGCCCGAAGAAGTTGGGGCGTAAGAAGAGTGCAGTTCGTCCTCCTCGTTCGGGAAAACCTTTGCATATACGGGATGCTCCTTCTCCTGATGACGAGAAGGTTTCTCGTTTGGAGGGTGATAGCGAGGATGAGGAAGGGTCGGAGGGAGATTCTGGGGTGACAAAATTGGAGGCCCATGCTTCTCAGGAGTCGAGTTTAATGGCAGCGAAGATTTGGGCATGACTCCCTTGAAGAACGTCGAGGCTGTGCAAGAGTGGCCTGACCAGTTAGATCAATCCGAGCCGGTACCTGGGCCAACTTTTGTCGCTGACCCCTCTCAAGAGAATGTGACTATGGATGACTTGAGTGGAATAATGGTTCTCCTAGTGCAAAGCAGATCGCGGATCAGTGAGACGTTCAAGCTTTCTCCAAGTACTTTTGATTTCTGTATGGATTTTGGGGTACTACTTGAGAATTTTTGTTTTTACGAGTCCCGGTCTCCACTCGCTCCTCAATCCAATGAAGCCCAGTTGTCGTGTGTCCTTTCTCTAGGTGGAGTCTCGTCCCATTGTATTCCCCACTTGAGTGAGACCCCGTCCCGGCCACTCGATCCAGTCTCCCCTAAGGGTTTGTGGTAGTTTGCAGTGCCCAAGTGTCTTGCATGCTTTGTGTTTATGCTTTCTCCGTTTCTCTGCTCTAAAGTTGTTATTTGCTTTGTAGGGAAAATAAGAAGTCCGAAGAGGAATGAAATGTCTCGGCGACTTGAATAGTTCAAACAAATGTAAGGTGCCTCCGTTCCTTCTAAGACCGCCTCCCAAAAGGAAAAGACTGCACAAGAGAATGTCGAGGAGACTCCGTCAGGCTTGGCTAGAGGAGAGAGCCACGAGACATCTTAGAAGCATGCAAGGTCTCCGGACAAAGATGCTACCTCCCCTGGTTCTCAAACTTCTTCCCGTCGCCATCGCCAAAATCCATCTGGTCGTGAAATGCAAGAGGCGCCTAGTGACTTAGGGGAAGAAAATGTAGGTGCTTATTTCTCAGATTTTCAACCGCCGATGAGGAATCCTTTCGAGAGTCGCCCTGATATCAACCATGGCTATGAAGATTCTGATACCGAGTTCCTCCTGCCTTGAAATCCTCTGGTTAGAAGAGGCGAAAAGTCTTGACTTCGCCAATCTAACAACGAGAATGGTCCAGATTACTGACGAGACCAATAAAATTATTGATTACCAATCCCGTTTATCCAAGTCCGGTAAGGAAGTCGGGAGTGCTAATGTACGGTTACGCCTGGAGGTGGAGATCTTCGTAGAGCGCTTAGGGATTAGGATGTGAAATTGGAGGTGGTTAAAGCATCTCGCCTAGCCGAGGTAACAAAAGCCAAGGAAGAGGCGATGAGAGAGGCTACTAAATTATGAAAAGCATAAATTAATGATGCTATAAGTTCAGTGGACGAAGCTAGGCATAAGGATCTGGAGTGGATTCGCTCTCTTAAAGGAAAAATGAAGAAATCGCAGGAAGTCTTGGCCGAGCTGAAGAATTTTCAAGGTGAGTGGCGGAAGGAAAAGGATGCATACAAGGTTAAGATTGATATGCTGAAGGCAGAGCAGGTCCGGTTGAGGAAGGACAAGGAACAGTATATGAATAAAGTGGTGTCCCTCCAAGCCGAAGTCGACAAGTTCAATGAATTTTGTGAAATGGTTAACCAGATGCTGAAGGACACCTACTACATGTTCTGGAAGCAGGGGAACCTTCAATGGATGGACGACTATCCCCAAGTGATGGCAGGGATCCATGCTCGGCTTATTGAGGGACTAAGGCTACGGTTGCACAAGAGGAAGGAGCTGTGTATGATGCTGGGATGGCGAACCATCAGTTCACGGTGGAAGAGACCAAGGCTATCGCTAAGGGATACGAGCTGTTGGCAGAGGACGAGGATGAGGATGAGGATGAGGGTTCGGATTTCGAGGGGCTTGGTGACCCACACAATATTACCACAGGTATCTCGTCTTTTCATTTCAGCTTCGTTATTACTTATCTTAGACTGCAAAACTTATTATTTTTCTTACTTGCATCGTGCAGGGACGACCTTAGGACAAGTCGTTCCACCAAAGGGTGCTGATGGGGCATCGCAAAGAGAGGTCGAGTCCTCTGAGCGACCCGAGCTTCCGAAGGACATGGTTGGAGGGAGCGGGCCGAGTGACAAGGATGTCCCTCTCGCTTAATCGAAAAAAATTCTCCTTCTCCTCTTTGCATGCATTTTTGGAGGATGTATGGTTGTTCTACATATGTGTGTGTGTATACATACATACATATATATATATATATAAATGAAAATTTTTGTACATACAAATTTTAATGTTGTAATGTTCGACTTTTATTCTTTGCATGTTCATCTGGAATGACTTTTTGACGCGTGATTTTTATAGTTTGCCTTATCTACTTGTGAACTTCTTACGACTTAGTTAATCGTTATTGTGTTCTGATACATAGGAAACCATAAATGCATTGCCATGTTCAGGGCCGATTGCGAACGATAATTACTCGGGCTGTTGCCCGCATCGTGAGTATTATTCGATTTATCGTTTCCGGCATGCGTAATGCCGATCATCAACTGTGAACTACCTCTGGCTGCAGCCATGCCTTAATCGTGGGGTTTATGATTGGTTCGCATTTGCCAGCGAGCCGAATGCCAATGATGAGCTGCCAAGGCTATAAATCGTGCCTAATCCATGGCTTATAGTCGATTCATCATTGCCGGCTTGAGGGTGGCAATCATTAGATGTGAACTACTGAGACTGGTTTTTGTGCCTCTTGTTGTGGCTATCTTATTTTCACCACTTCCGATGAGCACTTGTGATTGCTTGTAGTAGGAATAGTCATTAGATAAACAATTAAAGGAAAGAAAGTTTAAATAAGAGAAATAATGCGAGACACCAAATTTTTATAGTGGTTCGGCCGAAATATGCCTACGCCCACTGTCTTTCTTTTATTGTTTCAGTTAATACATGCTTCCTTACAGTTCAAGATAAATAATGGTGGAGGTGTTGGAGATTCATTACTTTCCCAAACACCTCCTCGCCTACTGTTGATAGGATGTAAGCTTCATTATGAAGATCCTTACGAATAACAAATGGTCCTTCCCAAATTGGGTCTAGTGCTCCTGGCCACGGGAAGACCTGCTTGAGTACCGAGTTTCCTTCTTGCAGCGCTCGAGGCTTCATGTTGGAGTTATATTGCCTTGCCACCTTCTGTCTATGAGCAGCAGCTTTGAGGGCGACGTCATTTTTCTTCTCCACGATCAGCTCGAGTGACATGTTCAAGAGATACTCATTTTCTTCTAGATTGTAATACATCCTTCGGTGCAATGGGAAGACTGTTTCGACTGGGAGCATGGCTTTGGCCCCGTATGCTAATGCGAATGGCATGTGCCATGTCGCAATTTTGTAGGAGGTTCGGTAGGCCCATAGTGCAGTAGGCAGTTCGTCGACCCATGCCCCCTTGGACTTCTCTAGCTTCTTTTTTATCGACGTTTTCAAAACCTTATTTACTGCTTCTACCTTCCCATTCGCCTAGGGATAAGCTAAAGCCGAGAAGCTTCGAGCAATCCCATGTTCTTGGCACCAACTAGAGAATTCTTCACTATCGAATTAGAGTTCGTTGTCCCATATGATCTTCTGTGGCACCCCATGCTTGCGCAGGATGTTTCATATTAGGAAGTTTATCACCTTGGTAGATGAAATTTTGTTCAAAGGCTCCGCTTTCGCCCATTTGGTGAAATAATAGACTGCCACTGTGGCGTATCTTGCCCCTCATCGATCCATGGGGAGTTCTTCGATCAGATCAATCCCCCAAATTGCAAAGGGCGGGGTGCTAACCATATGGATCAAACTAGTGGGTGGTAGTATCGGGGTTTTGGCATATCTTTGGCATTTGTCACATTTTTTAGTGAACTCAGCAGCGTCTTTGTTTAGCATGGGCCAAAAGTATCCATAGCGGAGAATATTCTTGGCTAGAGTTTGCCCTCTGGTGTGATCACCATAACTCCCTTGATGAATGTTATCAAGGATATCTTTTGCTTCGTTCCTAGTGACACACCTTAGTAGTGGGTTGGAAAAACCACGATGGAACAATATGCCATTCTAGATGGTGTAGCGAGATGCCCACCTTAGGATTCTCCTGACCTCGTTCTGTTCTACTGGTAAGATTCCATCTTGTAAGTATCTGATGATGGGGGCCATCCATGTCTCCTCTCTATTTATGGTTGTCGTGATTTGAAGATACTCAAAACTTGGTGTGAGTTGACTCGTGATGAGGGTTGCCCCCGGCATTGGTTCGGTCCTTACGTTCACCTCTTTGGCGAGGGTGTCCGACTCTTGATTTTCTCCTCACGAGATGTGTTTTATTACATAGTAGTCTAGCTCATTGAGGAGGGTCTTAGCCCTTTTAAGGTTAGATGCAAGCTTTTGCCTGCGAGTTTGGAATTCTCCAAGGATATGGTTCACAATAAGTTGTGAGTCAGCGTGAATACATATCGATTTAACCTTTATTTCTTTAATGATCTCTAGGCCAGCTATCACTCCTTCATATTCAGCTTCATTATTGGTTGCAGCGAATTCTAGCCTTAGTACATAGCTTAACTTTCTTCCTCGGGGTGTGACTATCATGCTCCTGCTCTCGAGCCAAGCTCGTTTGATGCTTCATCAACGAACACATTCCATTTGACAGTTTCCTTAATTTTTACCGTTGCCTCCTCATCTTGCATTTTAAACTCAGCTATGAAATCAGCCAAGGATTGTCCTTTGATTGCGGTGCGTGGATGGTAAGTGATGTCGTACTAGCTTAGCTCAATGCACCATTTTAGCAGGCGCCTCTACGTATCTGGTTTATATAGGACTTGTCTCAGGGGTTGAACCGTTAGAACCTTGATGGAGTGTGATTGAAAGTAAGGTTGTAATTTCCTGGATGCTATGAGCAGACTGTAAGCCAATTTTTTGATCTTAGGGTATCTAACTTCTGTGCCCGTGAATCTTTTGCTGATGAAGTATACCGGTCTTTGGATGCGATCATCTTCTCGTACTAGTGTTTCACTTAGGGTGTGGGAGGATACAGACAGGTATAAGTAAAGGCTCTCTCCATCCATCGAAGTGGAGAGTATGTACCGAGGGCTTCTGAATATGTTCGAGTAGACTCTGGAAGGCTAAGTAGCACTCGTCAGTCCATTCAAACTTCCCTTTATCTCTTTTATGGGCTTCGAAGAATGGGATACACTTGTCTGTTGCCTTGGATATAAACCTGCTTAGAGAGGCTACCGTTCCGTTTAGGCTCTGCATTTCCCTTCGTGTTGTCAGGATTTTGATGCCTTTCAAAGCTTGTACTTTTTCAGGATTCGCCTCTATCCCTCTAGCATGTATGATAAAACGTAAGAATTTACCCGAAGACACCCCAAAAGAGCATTTCAATGGGTTTAGTTTCGTTTGCTATTTGCATAACACTTGGAACATCTTGTCTAGGTGGCTCAGATGATCCGCTGCTCTTTTTGATTTGACAAGCATGTCATCAACATAAACTTCCATGGAGTGGCCAATTTTTAGCTCAAAAATATTATTAACCAGACGTTAATAAGTAGCGTCAGCGCTCTTAATCCCAAACCGCGTGACCATGTAACAATACAAGCCAGATCCCTGATGTCGCCAGTGTATTCTTGATCCGGCACATGCATGAGAATCTGTTTGTATCCCGAGTATGCGTCCATAAATGACAAGAACTCATGCTCTGCAGTTCCATTCACCAATCGGTCGATTTGGGGTAAAGGGAAACAATCTTTGGTGCAAGCATTGAGATTGGAGAAGTCAATGTAGGTTCGTCACTTTCCATTAGTATTCTTCACCATGATCGGGTTGGAGATCCATTCTGGGTAAATGGATTCACGGATAAAACCATTAGCGAGTAGGTTCTTCACTTACTCGCTGAGAGCGATTGATCGTTCTATCCCCATGCTTCTTTTCTTTTGTTTGATCGGGAGTTTGGTTTGGTCAATACTGAGGGAATGGCAAGCTATCTCTGGGGATATCCCCACAATGTCCTCGTCGGTCCATGCAAATACATCCAAGTTCTTTCGTAGGACTCCTATCAGCTGGATTTTTAGGTTCAGGTTTAACTGAGAACCTATCTTTAAAAGCCTTGAATTTTCATACTCATCTACCATCAATAGCCTCCATAGGCCCGGCGTTGACCTCCACCTCTCTATCTCGGGGGTCTAATTCATTAAATGGGTCGCTAGTACACTCGAAAGGAACCGCAATTTTAGCGCAGAGAACGACCCCCATGCCTTTCCCTTTTTCCTTCTTCTTGTTTTGGCCAAGTTCATTCACATAGAAATCACGACGGCGTCTTGGTCCCCTTCCACTTATCCTATTTCGTTATCGGTTGGGAATTTCATCTTCAAGCACCGTGGTGATAATACTATCTGGAAGTTTAACAATGCAGGTGTTCCCAAGAAGGCTTTATAGGCAGAGTTCCCGTCCACCAGCATGAATGTTTGCTTTTGTACAACTGATCGGGGGTGACTTCCAAGCTCAACAAACAAGTCTAGCTGCCCGAGTGGCATTGTGGCTTCCTTGATGAACCCGTGTGAAGGCTTATTTGACAATTTCATTTTATTGAATGCATGTTTGAATAAAATATTCACCGAGCTTCCCGTATCAACCAAAATGCGAAACATCTCTGCCGGACCGATCCAGGTAGAGATAACTAGGAGGTCAGTGTGCGGATACCGTTTTCCAACCAAATCTTCGTCATTGAATGTTATATTGACTCTATCTCTCCAGTTTGTGATGCGACTTTCAGTTATGGAATGAACGTATCCTTCTATCCTTTAAGGATTTTCCATACCTCTCCATTTCTGCCCAATTTCTATCAGCTACATGCGGGCCTCTAGATATAGTGTGGACAATTATCTTTTCTTTGTTGGAGCGGATAGTACCTGAATAGTCCTTATCATTCCCTTGTCAGGGATGCCCAGATCCTTCATGGGTTGAAGTGGGAGAGTGGTGTCCTTTCTGTACGTATCGCTTTAGTTTCTTTTTTTTGGATATATTCCTCAATGAGATCTCGCAAATGCTGGCATTCTTTGGTTTTATGCCCATGAAACTCATGGAAGCGACAATATTTCCATGTTCTAATTGCGGCCTCTGACTCTTTTTTGTACAGAGGGCATTTGTATTTCAACTCCTGTTGAGTAGCTATGTAAATATTCTCCACAGTGTCGTTCAAAGGCGTGTATGAACCGAATCTTGGTCCACGTCGGTATCATTGCTTATTGCCTTTTTCATTTCCACGGTTGCCTTAGTGACCACTTTTTCCTTTGCTATTCTGCTTACTCCCCTCCCATCGGGAGGGACCCATGTTTCCTTGGACGCTAGAAGCCTTTACGGGTTGCTTGCTATGTCGGTGGGCCGGCGCGTTCTCCAATCTCATGTATTTTCCAGCTTCATGAAAGAAATCCTGAAGAGTTAGAGGCTTTTCCGTATTCAATCTTCTCGCGAGTTTTGAATTCGGATGGACACCTCCGCACAATGTTGCGACTTTTCTATTGATTAGAAAAGCATAAATTTTAATAAATTCTGCAAGCGCACAGGCGCGTAGTATGCAGGTCGAACACAGGGAATTGTATTTTAAAACAATTAAAATCCATAGTTAAATCTTAGGCGTGTTAAACGAATTTGACGGTGAATTTTGAACAGAAAATAAAGCCAATAATATACTCCGAATCGATTTCGAAACTAATCGAAATTGCAACCGAAATATAGAATTGTAAAAAAAATCAGAATAGAAATTGAAATTGCGGAAAAGAAGGTAACGGAGCAAACAACTGAAATAATTATTAACTAACTGAAAAGAGTGCAGAAAATAATTAAGAACAAGAATAAATAAATTGCTAAATCTAATCAACAATCCTACGTATTCTGTTCGAAAATAAAAACAGTGCTGAATTTAAATCTAAACTTGAAGAAAAGTGATGAGGTAAGAGATGATTTCAAGGTATTGTATAATGCTGTATATATAGGCTTTCAACCCCTAAAATCAGTCCATAATTTTAGCAATAGAACTGGTCCTCTTCATAGTAGCTGCCAAGATATATGTATTGACTGGGTCCATTTGTTGAATTAGTGAAGAGTAAGTTGCCATATCAATGCTTGAAACATATATGCTGAGTGTTTGGCATCCCTGTTAGCTGCTCCTTTGACCAAGTCCTCTGTTGCTTAAAAAGGTGATCATGCTTTTACATGTGAATTGGTCCAAATTCCCACATGAGCTACTTTTGAATGTGTCCTATTTTGCTTTACAACGTGGCCATGTATTATTTGATATTCTCATGACTAAATAATATGTGACCGTACTTAACCAAGTATGAAGGTAAGCTAGCATTTTGAAATGTTTTTTTTTACTTTGATTTATTTCAATGCTCAAAATGTTGCACTCTTTGCTGCGTGATTTTTGAACCAATGGACGACATAACCGATTAATTTCAACGTTGCACTTTGGAATCAATAATCTGCAAAACCACAACAAAATACCCGTATAATACCGCTTTATTAAAATAAAAATATATGAAATAAACGGTTTAAATTGCAGAGAAATACGTTCATCAAATACCCCCACACTAGAACTTTATTCGTCCTCGAATAAGCAAGAAAATAAAACTAGCTAAATCCTTTTTCGTAGGAAACACGATTGCATTGAGCGTATGCAACAAGCCATTAAACCTCTAGGTGTCCCTAGTAGGACGAGTGGTGTCTCGTGAGGGTTTTCAGCGGATACTACCCACAAAATCCGAATGCAGTATGTAATGATTCTAATGTACTACATGAATGCAAAATTTTAAACAAATGGAGACTCGATTTACTTTAGAATAATTGCAACAAAATAATGTATATCAGTTTTAGTCAACTTCTAGAAATTTTTCGTTCCTCACTAAACACAAATTTCAATATACTCGAGTTTTCATACATTAGATTCTAGTTTGGCCAGTTGTTTTGGTTGATAACATAGTGCAGCCATGAAATAAATTCTTCATTGTTAATCACGGTTTTTTTTCAAAATGGCATTTTCCATTTCCATTTGTATGACAAGCCAAATCAACAAAGTCAAGAAGTGTTTCGGTTTCAAAGCTTAGTCTCTTTTTACCATTTTTTTTTACACCTAACTTTTGGACCAAGGTATACCACCCATGCACTGCCTCGCGGGCTTACGTGAGAGTTGGGACAGAGCTTGGCGGATTGTGCAAACCGACGTTGACTATGTCAGAAAAGGTCGGTAATCCTTAGGTGATTATTTATTTAATTATTTATACACCTAACTCAGAATGCTGAGGCCAGATATACCATCCATGCACTGCCTTCCGGGCTTACGTGAGAAGAGTACATAGCGTGGCGAGTGCACACACTTTCACAAGTGTGCACACCTATCGACTCTAGGTGTATCTTATTATTATTCTTATTCTTATTTTTTTTGAAACTAACTAAAGAGAGTTATGCAAATCAACTTAGCACCACTTAACTTCAATGATTTGGAATGTCAACGCATGTACTTTAAATCTTCCTTTTTTAAAAAAAAACAAAGACTACAGTTTAGAAAGGATTTCATAACCATCACCTACGAATTCCCCTATATACTAACCTCACTATTATCGCTTGTAATTCAACTTTTCATTATATTTTACATTTGAAATTAGTGATTCACAAAAAATTTCATCAATTGACTACAACTGCTTACCTTTGTCTTGACTAATTAAAAATAAATCGAAGTCCTAAAAATACTGGGAAATGAAAAAAAATTGAATGGAAATTTGAAAACAAATAATGAGATGGTTTTTTTTTTAAAAAAAATGATGCTATACTATGAAATATGAACAAACAGAATGAGATACGCGTCCCCCCCACACTGGAATGAGGCAGTGTCCCAACTGTCAAATAGAATGCAAATGAAAAATAGAAGAAAAAAACTAAAAAATACAACTTGATATGTGCAAGTTAGTGAGCGGCTCATGCCGAATAGCTAGGTTCGTGAAGATCCACGAACTCATCGTCCTCGTGTTGTTCAAACTCTAGAAATGGCTTCAAGCGTTGTCCATTGACCTTTGAAATGGAACCGTCCCTAGGATTTTCAATTTCAACAACGCCATAAGGGTATACTGTTTTCACAATATATGGACCTGTCCAACGGGATAGAGAGGTATGACTGTCCGTCCAGTGCAACCGAGCAGTGCTAGTGAATGGTTGAGATTTACTAAGTTGGAGCTATTTGACTAACTTTTCTTAGCTTTTAAATTCACTGACTTGGTCTACTCCCTGCGCCTTTAAAACAAAACGTGAATATGTTACTTGTTGTGAGTAGCAAAATAAATTAGAATGTAATGTGCTAAGGGGCACGTAATATGCAGAACACGTAATACTGAAATGGTACTGAAATGAGATGAAATGATACTGGTATGAATGGTATGAATGGTACGTAATATGCAGAACACGTAATACGTAATACTGGAACTAGAGGTCACGTGAATGCAACAAGTGGTATGAATGCAGAACGAACATGAATGTATGCTCATGCAAAAACATGAAAACAGAGGGCAAAACAGAAACTGAACTAAACAATTCAATGTGAATGTTTTGGAACAAAGACTAAGTAAAATGAAACAACAACTAAGTGGTTACGTGTAAACGAAACAGAAATAATGCATGTATAAACAGAAACAAAACAAAATACAACTACGTGAATATGGTAACCAAACTAACTAATGCATGCAAGAATATGAAAGCGGAACTGCAAGTAACCAAACTAACGTACGTGAAAACAATGCAGTGAACAAAAAAATGGATTTTTTTTTTAAGTAAAACGCTACTTTGGCAAAAGGAACTGAAAAACGAAAAAAAAACGATTTTTTTTTTTTTTGAAAACTAATGCAAAAAAAAATTAACACGAATAGACTTAAATGAAAAATCAAAAATCTCAAAATAGCAACTCCCCGGCAACGGCGCCAAAAACTTGCTACGACTTTTCTATTGATTAGAAAAGCACAAATTTTAATAAATTCTGCAAGCGCACAGGCGTGTAGTATGCAGGTCGAACACAGGGAATTGTATTTTAAAACAATTAAAATCCATAGTCTAATCTTAGGCGTGTTAAACGAATTCGACGGTGAATTTTGAACAGAAAATAAAAACAATAATATACTCCGAATCGATTTCGAAACTAATCGAAATTGCAACCAAAATATAGAATTGTAAAAAAAATCAGAACAGAAATTGAAATTGCGGAAAAGAAGATAATGGAGCAAACAATTGAAATAATTATTAACTAACTGAAAAGAGTGTAGAAAATAACTAAGAACAAGAATAAATAAATTGCTAAATCTAATCAACAATCCTACGTATTCTGTTCGAAAATAAAAACAGTGCTGAATTTAAATCTTAACTTGAAGAAAAGTGATGAGGTAAGAGATGATTTCAAGGTGTTGTATAATGCTGTATATATAGGCTTTCAACCCCTAAAATCAGTCCATAATTTTAGCAATAGAACTGGTCCTCTTCATAGTAGCTGCCGAGATATATGTATTGACTGGGTCCATTTGTTGAATTAGTGAAGAGTCAGTTGCCATATCAATGCTTGAAACATATATGTTGAGTGTTTGGCATCCCTGTTAGATGCTACTTTGACCAAGTCCTCTGTTGCTTAAAAAGGTGATCATGCTTTTACATGTGAATTGGTCCAAATTCCCACATGAGCTACTTTTGAATGTGTCCTATTTTGCTTTACAACGTGGCCATGTATTATTTGATATTCTCATGACTAAATAATATGTGACCGTACTTAACCAAGTATGAAGGTAAGCTAGCATTTTGAAATGTTTTTTTTTTACTTTGATTTATTTCAATGCTCAAAATGTTGCACTCTTTGCTGCGTGATTTTTGAACCAATGGACGGCATAACCGATTAATTTCAACGTTACACTTTGGAATCAATAATCTGCAAAACCACAACAAAATACTCGTATAATACCGCTTTATTAAAATAAAAATATATGAAATAAACGGTTTAAATTGCAGAGAAATACGTTCATCACACAACGCCATCAGTGTAAGCCTCTCATCGGCGTCTTGCGCTGCTGCCGCGGCAGCGTTAAAGCGGGTAAGATATTACTGCAGCAGTTCTCATGCTTTTTTTACGTCTGATGGGGAATAGGCATCCTTGGGCTGTTCCATATGGATTCGGAAATTAACTTGTGAATCTTTCCTTTCAACATTTACTAAGAGCTAATAAAGTCATGAGGCAGGCGACAAAACCATGTGGTTGCTAAGTCTGATAAGAATAACGGGAAACATTTACACAGCACACCCTCTGTTGCTCCATTCATGAGCATGTGTTGGGTGTAGCGCTGTAAGTGGATGATTGGGTCGGATGTGCCTTTATAGGGATCCATGGTGGGCATCTTCCATTCTCAAGGAGTGGTTGTTACTTCTATGTCCCCGGTGAATGGACTGGATACCCTTGCTCCTACCCCTCTTTCGAGTTGTTAGCGCCTGAGATATCCCCTGAAGAGGTGTTTCATCCTTACCTCGGATTCTACGGCAGCCTTGAGAAAAGTGGGGGTTTCCCTTTGATGCTGATAGCGTTTGGAACATTGGTTGAGGTTGGATTGGCGATGGCTGGCTCGAAGCATGACGGGATTAGTCACATCCGGTCCTTGCCTGGTGCCTCCTTGATTGTGCCCAGCTCCTGGTGACCGGCTTCAGGCTAAGTCCTGGCTCGATTTCAGGTTCGTGTATATTCTTGATTGAATTCTTCATTTGCAAGGGATCTGTTCCATCTACGAGACTCTCCGGTTTGAGATTCACCTTGAGATTCTATGTTGTGAGCGGATTCCTCCGTGCCCCTCAAGTGTGTCATGAGTTGTTCCACTAAATCTTTTTGTTGGGCAGCGAAGCAGTTAGTCATCTCATTCACAACCCTGTCTAAGTCTTCTCAGGTGACAACTGAACTTGGAAGTTGAGAGTGGGTGACTTGGTTTTCTTGATCCTCATGGATGGGATTGAGCGTACTAGCGGTGGTCACATTCTTACCCTTATCGACGTTCCTCTAGAGGGAGCCATGTTCTAATGATGTGTTAAGTCTTGGAAGGAGAGTAGACAGAAGAGTTCTGTTCTCTACGCCATTCTCAGTGAAAGCACCGAAAATGTTTGCATAAAAATTGGACAAACACCTTTAAGTTCGAATTTGGCTAAGTCATGTTTAAGTTGTTTGATATGAAATTTTTCATGTTCTAATACGTTAACGGATAATTTTTGCAGTCACGGAATAGTTCACAAACTCAGAGTTGGAGAGAAGTTAAAGGAAGTAAATCACACAAAATTTTATAGTGGTTCGACCAAAACATGCCTACATCCACTGTCCATATTATTATGCTTCTTTGATTTGATTATAGATACAAGTTTGATCGGAAAGAGTAAAAACCTAGAGCGACTGGGATGGTTAAATTTCAATAGAGTTTTCTCTCTTCTATCCAAAATTCGATCCCTATTGTTATTGAGAAGCTCTGGTATTTATAGAGTGGAGTTGTGGAGTGTTGAGATTGAGATTATAGCTCCTGAGTTTGGTTCGGCATCTCACCCATAGTTTTCTCGGTTGTAGCTTCATTCGACATCTTGCTGGGAGACATCCATTTGCTGGCCTAAACATTTGGTTCGGCGATCCTGGGCACCGAGCCAAATGTTTGGTTCGGCACTATAATGTCGTGTCGGACCAAATGTCAGGTCCGGCATGTTAGTGAATGCCGGACCAGATATTTGGTTCGGCATTTCTGTGAATGTCGGACCAGATATCTTGTTCGGCATTTCAATGAATGTCGGGCCAAGTATCTAGTTCGGCATTTCATTGAATGCCGGACCAGATATTTGGTCCGGTATTCTTGCCTTCTGCACTTGAATTCCATCTACTTTCCTTTTCATTGCCTCAACTTCCTTTCTACCCTTGCGTGTTGAAAAGTCGAGCCAACAATAAGTATGTCAGCAATTTTGTCATTTGCTTTATGGTTCAAAAAAAGTGTCTCAAAGCGTCAAAGTTGAAGGATTTTTTAACAATATAGCTCATTTTTTTCAAAATTATAAACATGTTAAAATATATGTAAATTATAAAGAGTGAATAAGCTATACAATGTTTGTTATAATTTGTTTAGTCACACATCATAGGATAAGTGCAATCCCAAACTCCAAAAACTTTATATAAGGAGCCCATATAATGGAAGTAGATTACTAATTTCAAGAATGAATAACATGTCTTCTTCCTCTTTTTCTAATGGCTTCTTATTTTTATATTGTTTACAATACGTTATCATCACGTTCCCTTATCAAATGTATTGGATATTCTAATCTAGAAGGTTAGATCCATTTTTTCCTTTATATAGATACATCTCTTTCTCTTAATCGGTTGCTGAAATCAGATTTATCTCTTCCTTTTATTCAACCAATGAAATCAGGTTTGAAATTTTTTAGATCTGCTTTTCTAGATTTGTTTTGCGATTAATTTAGATCTAGATTTAAGAATTCTTATTTCATAATTCTATATCTATTTCCTAATTTTTTAGATTTGGATTAAAGTTTTAATAGATCTTATCTTTTAGAGATCTTATTTTACATAGATCTAAATTGATAGATCTTATTCCAATGTACACGTATTTTTGTCATTATATTTCAGATCTCATTCTACTATAGATTTGATTTTTTTTGTTCTTATTTTTCTGTTCACATTATATTGCAGATCTCAAAATCACACTCAAATAATATATCTTTGAGATTTGTACATGGTTTAAAAATAAAATTTTGTGATTTTTTGAATTTGGATTTGAATTGATTTCAAACTTGTGCCTATTATTGCATGCTTTTTTAGGTCATTAAGAAAGCAAGTTTTGAATTTGACAATTTCTGTTGTTGATTCAAATAAATTTATTGAATTTGATTGTGTTTTGGTTTATTAGATCTAAGTAATCTATACATGTTTGGTAAATGAAGTTTTCATTTTGAAAACTCTTTAATTTGGATTTTGACTTTGGAAATGATTTTGATATACAGTTTGTATTTGCAGAAGAACTATTTTATTATTTCTTAGAGAAACATATACAAGAATAATGCGTATTTAGAAGATCATATTAAGTTTAGATCCAATATCAATATTGATTTAGCAAACCGAAGTGAATATAAACATTAATGAAAGTATACATGGTAAACTTAATTTCTAGCATTTGAAATAAAAGTTGAGAACCTGCAGTTCATATAATGTTAAAATCTTGAGTTTCCATAAATTATTAAATTTTAAGTTTTATTGTAATAAAGAACCAAAAGTTCTAAAAATAAAGAGCAGAAATTTGAATTACTAAAAGGGAGTTATATATATAAGAGTTATTTTAGTTAATTTAGAAATTTTCACTATTAAGAAATAAAGTTTCTCTTATGGTATTCATTTTAATTTTATTATTGACTATATTGAACTTAATTTTGAGATGAAATTTTGCTAAGTAACATTAATTAGATTAATTTATTTGTTTGTAAAGAAATCAATTCATTGTGACAATATTTTATATTTTAGGCCACAATAATGGTAAATTGCATTCATTTTTTTAAATCATATATGCATTAAATGTTGTCATCATAGTAATAAATTACATTGCCTTATCAGCATAAATGTATTGGCTGTAGTAAATTAAATGATGTTGTATTTTTATGTTTGGGATAAGAATAGACATATGGTTTATTGTCTGGTGTATTTATTTTGGCAAACAATGCTCGATATAATAGAAGAAATAAGTTTGAACAACAATCTAAAGTTGTGCAAAAAAATTCAACCAGAAGATATATAACTTAATCTGAGACTTGAATTCTTGAATTATGTAATGGTTTGTTGATAAAGTCTATGACTTGAAATCTTATAGTTATTTTTTTTTGTTAGTCGAAATGTATAAGCTTCTAAACAAGAAGTTTACACAAAATTTGAGAACCTGAAATTCATAAAAAATTAATGAGCTTGAGGTTCATGAATTAGAAACCTGAATCTTTCTTAAAACTGTGTGAAATGTTAAGATTACACTTCTTAAAGAAGTTAAAAGAGATAAATACATCTTAACATAAGATCATGACAGTGCGTTCAAGAGATTTCAAAGATCACCAAATGAGCTATATCTTACTTACATCTTTGCATTTACATATTATATTGATCAAATATCCTGAAGATATTGTGCGGTATGACATATCAAATATGCCTTGAACTGAAAATTAATTATTAATTTAGGTTTGAAAAGGGATGTTCATTATTTATAAAATATGAATTCAAATGACATTTTAGTCCATATTTCTCATTTTTCATTACAGTTTATATGCTGTAGTTAGTTTAAATGTTGTCCCTCCTTATATATACCTCCAATTATGTAAAAGTACACATGGCCAATTTATAGGTTCTATGCAATGCGAAATATAATTTCGTTTCAATATGTGCAGCTTTAATTTAATTATTCTCTCTATTGCTTTCTCATTGATATATCTAAATATAAATATGATCTTTACTAATCGCACTATGTTATAAGACCTAAAGTTCTGACAAATTATTTTTGGGTGCATTAGTCAAACTATTTAATTGAAGAAATACATTTTAGTATTATTCGGAGAAGATAACTCATACAATATATTATTTAAGTTTATGGATGTGTGTGTATATATTAATCACTAAAAGAGACGTTTTCCTAAAAAATTATATTGCAAAATCCAACATTCCAGAAGATATGTTACAGAAATTTTATTTTTGTAAGGTTGCAATCTCTTAAAAAGAAACCCTATATTCTCTGAAGGAATACCATATAAAACTTTAGAAGTAATAACAGTAAATTATCTCTAAAAAAGGTACCGCATGCCAATATCACACTCCAGAAGTAATGATTTTATCTCTTGCATCTTACTTTCATTTTGTGCATATAATTTTGTTACTGTATTTAAAGTTTGATATGACATTTCAAAAGCAAGAGATATTTTATGCTACTATAAAAGTAGTAATTATGTAATTTACGCAAAAGAAATATTGTATATTGACATCATATTCTAATTGTTTGCATATATATCTTTGGAAGAGATAAGTTTGCTCCAGAAGTGGTGATAGTAAAATATCTCCAGAAGAGACTTATAAATTTGAAAATGATAAAATATCTCTAGAAGAGATTTGTTTATATATTTGGTAATTTTATTAAACCAACTAAATGTATATAAATTTAATTATGAATGAGTCCAATTAGTTTAGGTTTGATTCTAACTTAGAATTTGAGAGCTATGCAATGCGTATATCTCTTATTTTCCAAGTGTCCAAAAGATACTCTTATTTTTTGGGTAAGTATGTCTCTTTTGTTGAACTCTCCAGAAGAGATGTGTAGAAATGTCTATATGCAATTATAGCTATGTATTACGAGTGCGAACACATGCTACGCACACGGCGTTGGATGTAAAACTTTGCAAATAAGATAGTATGTTATTGGTAAAACCATATTTGTAAATCATGTTCAAAACAGAGTGTGAAAAAAATTGTATGCAACTGTTAAATGTTGGACAATAAAATACCATGCACAATATTGGTTTCAATTCAATAGGCACATTAGAAAATTAATATAATGTACAATCCACCCTATTATCAAATAGAAACAATTAGAACAACATAGTTTATACATCACAAAGGGATATATATAGCAAGATGATACATATGTAGCACTTGTACTCTTAAGCTATCATATGTTGAAAGATCAATTAGCCCAAGTGGTTCAGTACAAATGTTGGAGCTATCTTAAAAAATACTGTTGCATGGAATGGCTCACGATGGCTCATGCGCATGCACAGTCCAACGTGCTTCCAAAATAAGGAGGATATATAGTATTGCATTTCTTTAGCACCTAAATAATAAATTGTACCATTGGTCATCAAACATCTAAAAGTATAGTAATTAGTTGGGCAATAGAAAACAAAATAAACGACCTAATATTTTCCAATCGAGGAAATACTAACTTGTGACAAATATAACGACGTCAAAAATAAATTACACCAAATGAAATATATTTTGTTTGAAAGACGAAAGAAAGGGCGTTATGTAAATCTTATCAAATACATGAATATCAAATTGTACTGAACAAAGAAGTCAAGCGAGGCTAAATTGATTCCATAAAAGCAAATGTTTACAACATTACAATAGATAAGCAAAAGAATTGTTTGGTTCGATACACATGGAAAAAATGAAGAAGAAAATTAATGTTGGGATAAAAGTGTAGCATCATTAACCAAGCAGCATATGCTGACAGAGGTTGCATCCTTCCATGTCCCCGTGGATAAATCCAAATGGATTGAATGTTCATCAGTTTACCATAATGATAAGCTTGCTATTAGAGAACACTTACAATGTTGCACAATTGGTTGTGAGAAATGCGGATTACAGATCTTAGGGCTAGAATTAACACTAGAGGGAGGTGAATAGTGTTTTAAGGAATTTCTAATTCTTTTTGAGTTTATATTAATTTGAACATTAATGTATGCAATATTCAGACACATATATGATCACCGAATCAAACACAGATGCAAATATAAAGTAAAAGCAATAAAGGAAAGAACACACCGGATTTTATACTGGTTCGGAGTTACCCTACATCTAGTCCCGCACACAAGTACGGATTTCCTTTCAAAATCAATTCTTACAATTACACCCTCAATTTCAAGGCCACGAGGTACATCACTCCAGATTCACAATCCTCTGGGTAGAGAGACTTGATTTTATGGGAAATAAGTTCACCCAATTGATTTCCCAGGCTACAATCACACATTTTCTCGCTTGATTGATTTCACAGGCCACAATCACACATTTTCTCACTTAATTTATTACAAGGAAGCCTATAACTCTGAATAGCACTTTGGATCTTGTTGAGGTAGCGATAGAGAATCAAAACAGAGATGATCTAGTTAGATTCGATCGTGATTTCAACAGAGTAATGGTAAAAAAATATGGAAGAAGAAGAGGAGTCAAATCAGAGAAAAAATGTATATAAATTTGTTTAATTATAGTAGAACAACAGCCATGTCCATTCGTGAAAGGATATGACGAATAGACACTTTCTTTGAAATTTAAATTTTTGAAATAAACTGCCACCTTGTCGACAAGGGTCCTTAGGGGTTGTCGATAGGCCTAAGTAATTTTTGGTAATTTGCTTTTCTTTTAACATAACTTCTATCTTGTATTAAAAACTATTTTTAAACTTTATAAATATACTTAACTATAGTTAAAATACATAAATAAGTATTGAGAATAATATTTTGGTATATATAAAATTTTACTATATATTTAAATCTAAGTATAAATATTAAAAGTTAAATATATTATAATTAAAAGATAGTTTAAAACCAAGGATACTTTGATTTTGAAGGTAAAGATTATTTTGAGGCTAAAAGTATTTTAAAAACAGGATAGATGTTTTTGATTCTTTTAAAAGAAATATTTTGAAATCATTTTGAAAACAAGATATAATTTTATAAAACATTTGAATAAAAGTTAGTGGATACGAAACAATGTTCCATTAGATTTTTTGTAGGTTCCATCCTACTTAGGGTTCCATCCCTTTAACGGGTTCAAAGTGGATTCCATTCCATGAATAAAATGGATTTTAAGATGCCAATGCTTTTCTAGGAGTTTTAACAAAATTTCTAATTAAATTACTTATTATAGTAATCTTGAACTCTTGATAATCTTGATATCTTGAATCTCTATAACGTACAGTCTTCATTCTTGGTACCTACATGGTTAAATCATGCATATACATATATATCTAAACTATAATGTTAGTATTTATATTTTATAATCTTATTCCAAGGTTGTTGTCATCAAAACTATCTTCTCAGGGACTAACATTGGTAAGGACCGCAAGCTCCATATTAATTAGCATATGAAAAGCAGATCAATGTGCTAAAGATGACCCTTGTTGAAAGAGTGTAAATAAAATAGAATTTTGAAAATCAAAACTGAGTAAAAATAAGTATACGGATTGCAATTATATTTATCTATTGTTACCATTGAATATTTGTTTCTATAAATATAGAATTATTTTTTAATGAAGTTAACATAACCATTTAATTCAACTCATTTCTCAGTAAACTTTTTTAAAATTTCAATCAATATTCTTTTCCCATTCTTTTTTATATAGAAAATAAATTATATACCACGTTCATTAAATTTATTTTCCAACCATTCGTACTACCAAAAATGATATGAACACAAAAATATAATCCTCTAAAGCTTTAATATATACTCACTCATTTTATCAAAGTCATTTGATGATTGAAATGAACTTATGGCAGCTTAAACTAATTTCAATGAAACATAAGACCATTGCTCAGTAATTAGAATGTGCGAAGTAGATTGAAGATGAAAATTAATGTATTAGTTAAAAAATTCAAACTTAATTGAATAACTTAGATACCAACAAATAGTTTCACTTTTCTTAAACATTCATTAAATTAATTCTCATGCATTCAAGTTCACAATCCCAAATAATGAATATAGTTAATGCTTGAAATCTAAATAAATCTCTTGAGTTATAATGATTAGCACAACAAAACTTCATTATTTTCCAGGTGTAACCTATATTACACAACCAAACATCAATTCATCCATGAAGTACCACACAATAATATTTGTATCTAATCTTTACTCTTATTTACTATGATAACTACAATTTAACGGTATTTTGAATCTGTTGTAGCAAATGAAAAGGAGAAAAGCAAAATTGCTTCATAATAACGACAGGATGTAAGCAACTTTGATGAACTGATAAAGTAAAACTAAATAAACTGCCAAATATACTACTAAGTGGAAAAATCTATGTAAGCAACTTTGTTAACCTTGTAGTAGCCAATTACTTCTGATCAACATGCATAGATGGTTTGTAAACAAAATATAAATTATAAAATGTACAACATATATGCGAGCATAAAAAAAATTATTTGCACAATTTTAGTTGTGTAATCTTGTGCTTCTGTTCAAATATAGTTACTCGCCCTTTAGCAATCCAAGAAAAAAATGTATAATTTAGCTGAACGACAACAACAGTACGCTAAATTTTTTACTTGTTATAGCTTTTCTCAATACCTTAGGATGCCATAGGGCAATACACCATAACTTCCAATAAATATAAAAAATAAGAAATTTAAAGTAGGATACATCTTCCACATATTCTTCGTAATAAAATCATCTTAGTGGGAATAAAAAATGAATTCCATGATCATGACTGGTAAAGTATCGTTAAACGATAAAAAAGGTAGAAAACAATGAAAATGAATATGCAGAATAAGTTGCAGTAAATAGTAAAATAATTCCAATTAAATGGTAACTAATCAAAATTTATGTTTCGAATTACATGTGAAATATGGTTGTCAAATTTATAGCCTGGTGCAATAAAAAAGTAGGAAAATGCTATGTTTATAAAGAAAATGTGGATTTAATTTGAAAATAGTTAATTAGAATACGATTACTTTCAAAAAAAATTGCTCTTTTAGTTTTAGAAAGAAATGAAGTAATAAGGTAGTAGCATATCATATAATTTATTTAGATAAGTTCTAAGAAATTAATATAAGTATTTCTAAATGAAATGGTCAAATTTTTTAGTCTTCTTATGTCAATGTTATTAACAGCAACTAAATTTTGGTATAGTGTAAAGAAAATATAGGATAATATGAATTAATGCTTCCAAATTTTTTGTTTCAACATACCATAACAACAGTGATATTTTCTTTATTTAATTAAAGCAAGGAATTCAATTCTAAGAACACAATTGGTGAAGTAGTGTAAGGTTTAGTGAAATAGTGAAATTGAATGGACATAAAAAGCCATCCTAAATACAAAAAATACTGTCTTTGATATGGGAACATAAACCAAAGTTTATGTTACAAACAAAGAAAATAGGTGATTGCTTTTGAATTATAAATGATGGCAAATATACCATCGCTAAGAACAATGGATCTAAAAAACAATTGAGTAGATGAGGCAAATAACCAAAGGTTTGGAACGATCATAACAAATTTAGATTATGTTGTTTTGTTAAAAGAACAAAGAAACCGAGCACAAACAAACAAACATAAAATTCATAAAATTGATTATGTAGAACACAATATACTTTATTAGTTTACCACTAAAAGAAATTGTATTGTTAGGGTAATAAAAAAGCATGAATAAAAAATTTCATGATAACATATAAGACTAAAAAGGTAATAAAATTATAAATGAGGATAGATAGTAAAGGATCTACTGCTATAAGTATGTGGACAATCCTTTTATGTGCATATTTTTAATAAACAACTTATGTATAATGGTCACACTACTTTAATAACATGAAATACTTCTTCAATATTCAAAAATAAATATTTTACACTAGACAATCAAATTGATGATATTTGCACGATCACAAAAATAGAAGAAACAAATTATTTAAAACATACTTAAGATGTCAATATTGGAGAACAAACAAAGCGAGTACAAAGAAATCAAACACAAAATTCATAAATTTGATTGTGTAGAACATAATATACTAGATTAGTTTACTGTTAGAAGAAATTATATTGTTAGGGTAACAAAAAAGCGTGAATAAAAATTTCATAATAACACATAAGGCTACAAAAGTAATGAAATTGTAAATGAGGATAGATAGTTGGAAAAAAGTTTTAAAATAACAACATAGAGTGGTTTAAAATTGATAATATTGACACAATCACAGACATAGAAGAAATAAAATATTTAAAACACACATAAAATATCGTTATTATGATATTTTTTACTTTTATGATTATGATACTCATAATTAGGTATATATCTTTTTAGGTAACATGAAACATTTTTACAATAATAGAAAAAATTGTAAATAAAATATAGGAGACAACCACGCTCACCAAACATGATGATTATGTAGAACACAATATACTTGATTAGTTTACTGTCAGAAGAAATTGATTAGTTTACAAGCATCATTGTCCAAATGGTTAAGTGATTCGGCTTTGATGCGAGAGGTCACAAGTTCGAAACTTGCATAGCGTGATTCGAACGTTTATTGACATGTGATACGTTATCCCCGTGAAATGTTGTATATAAAGTACCATTTCAATAAAAAAAACAAAAAAAACAAGAATAAAAATTCATAATAACATATAAGGCTACAAAGGTAATAAAAATGTAAATGAGGATAGATAGTTGGAAAAAGGTTTGAAAATGACAACATAGAGTGGTTTAAAATTGATAATACTGACACAATCATAGACATAGAAGAAATAAAATATTTAAAACACAAAAATATTGAAAAAGTTGGAAAAAGGTCTAAAAATGAGAACCTACAGGAGTTTAATTGTAGACCTAATATAAAGCAAATGAGATTAAAACTACAATATAACGGTCCAAAAATGAAAACTTGCCTATTGATTTGGTGAAAAGAACCAAAGCATGTGGATTAGATGCAAAAACATTTCTAAGAAAACAACTTCAGAAATGAAAAAAAATCAACATTTTAACTACTTTGAAAATGATGAAATGAAATAATCAACAAACAACTTTAACCTACTATGAAAAATATGAAAAGAAAGTTACCAGATAAAAAACATTCAGATTCATCTTTGTCGTTGATGGTTTCCTACAAAATGAAAACACCAAATTCCAAATCTAGATGGATCTAATTCAACGGTTTCTTACAAAAATAAAAGTTGTTTTTAGATAACATGAAACATTTTTACAATAAGAGAAGAAATTGTAAATAAGATCCAGGAGACAATCATGCGTCACCAAACATGAACACAAAAATATTGAAAAAGTTGAAAAAAGGTTTTAAACTGGGAACATACAGTAGTTTAATTGTAGACCAGATCTGAAGCAGAAATGATTATGGAAAATAGGTAAATTTATACAAAATAAGGATTAAAACTATAATATAACAGTCTAAAAGTGAAAACTTACCAATTGTTCTGGTGAAAAGAACCAAAGCATGGAGATCGGATGCTAATACGTTCCTATGAAAACTTCAAAAACGAAAAAAAATCAACAAAATTTAACTACTTTGAAAATAACGATATGAAAGTAATCAACAAACAACTTTAAACTACTGTGGAAAAGATGAAAAGAAAGTTACCAAATAAAAAAGATCCAGATTCATCTTCGTCGATGATGGTTTCCAACAAAATGAAAACACCAAGATTCCAAATTCATATGGTTCTGATTCTTACAAAATAAAATGTGTTTCTTTAAATGATTTGAAAGAAATATAGTTTATGAGAATCAAGAGAG
Organism: Allium cepa; assembly: GCA_030765085.1. Classification (NCBI taxonomy): domain Eukaryota; kingdom Viridiplantae; phylum Streptophyta; class Magnoliopsida; order Asparagales; family Amaryllidaceae; genus Allium; species Allium cepa. Next base: position 494,479,384 of record CM060944.1, on the reverse strand, counting down.
AAAATAGGAATTAGGAATTTTGACAAGTTGAAAACATATTAGAAGATTGAATTAAACAGAAATGGAGATAGGGTTTTAGGAAGATGAAATTGCAAATTAATGGGAAGAGATGATGAGGTTACAGAAAAAGAAAGGGGAACTATCAAAAATACGTTTTCTTAATTATTAATAAATTAAGAGCCGAAGAATGCTAAGATACAAAACAATGAATAACAATAAATACAATGGATACATGAATTGTGGTTGGAAAAGAGTTGAGGGTGCAATTGCAAATTGTTTACTCAAACCGATGAGAGCTATGTACTTGGCTTTAGATTGAATGAGAAATAAGAATATAAAAAATATTTTGTTCTCTTTTATATATAATAGAATAGATTTTCTGATAACTAATCATAATTAATGTTTAAAAGTGATATTGAGATATAATTGAGGAATAAAACTTAACAACTTGAAGTTGTGTGTATAATTTATTTAAAACAGAAGTTCAATATGGTTCCAAATCAGATGTTATGAACACTATCATGCAGTCTCGAAGGATTCTCATTGACATAGATCTATAAATAGAAATTAATAGTTGTAATAGTTTGTTCTAAAAATAACTAACTCAAATGAGAAAGAATATGCAAATTTATAATATATATGTAATAAGTGGACGCATATGTATATATCTATATATGTAGATATTTAAATAACAACTTGAAGTTTGTTATGAGACGATCTTATAGATTATACATAGATATAATTCAGTGATTTAAAATTCAATCAACATAAATATTGAATGACTTGAAGTCATGTATGTATTCAAATGATCTGCACAATAAGTTTTGGCTAGATCAATGAATGAGAACAAGCTCTAATAAGCAATACCAGTTGAACGCATCGTATCAACTAATAAAAGAATTATCCTCCTACAATTAATATGTTTGATGTATTTACTAGTAGCAATATCATAATGGATCAAAGTGAGAATCTAAAGATGATTATTATTAAATGTGACAATGTTTATCAACAATGAGGAGGGGGGTAAAAGAGATACAAGTTCATTTTGATTATCAAGATTAAATATTAGTTGCAAGATATTAAGTAACGTGAATAAGTTTTCGATAATATCCCTAATATACTTGCTCCAATATAAGTTAAAATCCCAAAAGGACCAAAAAGTGTATAAATCACATCTGAAGTATGGTTAGAGAAGACAATTTGAAATATTTTTGTGAAAAATAATAAAGATGCCAAATAAAGGAGGTAGGTGTTTTTTTTAAGAAACACTTAAGGGTGCTTAGAAAGAGACACATGACATGATTGTCAAATAAACGTAGAAGTGGTTTAGGTACCTAAAATAGAATAAATATTGAGATATTAATAAATCATATTTAAAACTGACAAAAAATAATCATCGATAATAAATCTGTAGATAGTAAAAAGCGCTTATGTTTATAAATACGTTAAAGATCTTGAATTTGAGGAAACATAATTGGCCATCATGAATCCTTTACCAATATAGAGATGTGGACTTGCAATCTGCAAAATATCAGAAGTGTTTAAAACACTTAATATACCCCGAAGATTATAAACAATACAAATAACTTTGGTGGTTATAAAGAGTACAAAGAATAAGGAACAAGAAGGTTTTTTGACCTACCTTTTAATTTTTCCCTCATAAAAAGAACTCAATCAAAATCTAAGTTTATAATCTACAAGAATGAAATGTTTGTTATGCTTAATATCTTTAGTTTAATCTATGTCTATCTTAATTCTACTCTTTCTTCGCGTAGTTTTTTGTATTGTTGTAATGAAAATCTTGATATACTTCATGATGAGTAGATCACTTCCTATTTTTAAGGATTTTTATAATGAAAATTTTTTCGCCAAGCTATTTAATGAAGAAGGTGATAGCACTATGATCGTGATAGACGACTCTTTTGATGACACCAGTAGGCATTTTGTTTGAAGAATTCAAGAATCCGGGGTCAATGAGGCGCTAGAACGGATGAAAGCAGACAAGGCATTAGGGCCTGATGGCATCCCCATTGAGGTATGGAGATGCCTTGGAGATGCAGGAATAGTCTGGCTAACTAAGTGTTTAATAATATTTTCAAATCAAACAAGATATCAAATGAGTGGACGAGAAGCATATTAGTTCCAATTTTTAAGAATAAAGGAGATATCCAAAGTTGCATAAACTACAGAGAATTAATCTTATGAGTAATACGATGAAGCTTTGAGAGACAGTCATTGAACATCGATTAAGAAGAATGACAAGCATTTTAAAAAATCAATTTGGTTTAATGCCTGGGAGATCGACTACAGAGGCCATTTTCTTGATAAGACAACTTATGGAGGGATTTAAGGAGCGAAAGAAGGATCCACACATGGTATTTATCGATTTGGAGAAAGCTTATGACAAATTACCACGAAAGGTGATGTGGTAGACTCTGAAAAAGAAGAGAGTCCCAAAAATTACATTACCCTTATCAAGGATATGTAGATGATGTTGTGACTAGTGTCAGAGCATGCGATGGTGTAACCAGTGACTTTTCCATTAACATAAGATTACATCAAGCGTCAGCTTTGATCCCCTACATTTTTTTCCTAATGATGGATGAGGTTACGAAGGTTATACAAGGGGAGATTCTTTGGTGTATGCTATTTGCTGATGATGTTGTGCTAATTGATGATATTAGGATTGGGGTTGATAGACAATTTGAGCTGTGGAGACAGACTTTAGAATCAAAGGGATTTAGGCTTAGTAGAACCAAAACAGAGTATATGAAGTGCGAGTTCAGCGGTTTCAGGTCAAAGGATGGAGATATCACTTTGGTCGGACAAATAGTTCCCGAGAAGGAACGCTTTCGATATTTAGGATCAATATTGCAGTGTAATGGTGAAATTGATGAATATGTTAATTTTAGAATTCGTGCGAGATGGGTGAAATGGCGACAAGCGTCTGGCATTCTCTGTGACAGAAAAGTCCTACGGAAGCTTAAACGAAAGTTCTACAGAACGATAATCAGGCCTGTGATGTTGTATGGTGCAGAATATTGGCCTACTAAAAGCCAACATGTACAGAAGGTAAACGTAGTAGAGATCCATATACTGCGATGGAGTTGCAGTCATACAAGAAGAGACCGAATTATAAATGATGATATACGTGAAAAACTTGGAGTAGCACCAATTGAGGAGAAACTAATTCAGCATCGCTTAAGATGGTTTGGACATCTCCAACGAAGGCCGTCCGAGGCACCTGTGTGCGTTGGAATTATAGGCTGCGTCGTATACTCAAAAAGAGGAAGAGGTCGGCCAAGGTTGACATGGGAGGAAATAGTGAAAAGGGACTTAAAGGATTGGAATATATCCAAAGAGCTGGTAACGGATAGAAGCACGTGGAAGTTAGCGATCCATGTACCAAAACCATAAGCTATGAGTTCTGTAAGTTTTAGATTATAGGATTATGGAAAAGGAGCCTAAGACATAGCGTCTAGTCTTTGATCAGCGCCAAAATTAGTCACTAACACCCAAATCCAGGTGAAAGCACCAAATCACAATCATAGGTCACAGATAGAATGTTTGTAGAGGATATTAATATGAAGAATAACAAAAATTAAAATGAAAGCAGTAATAACAGAGGATTTATAGTGGTTCGGCTAACTCCGGCCTACTTCCACTCCAGAAATTTCCTTTTTATTGATGTCAGAATCAATTATAGTTACAATACAGAGTTGTATAATGGCAGAATAGCCTAAGCCTTAGAAGAAAAGAAGCAAGTGAATAGAATCTGTATCCCGTTTTCTAAAGACCCACATGCTGTATGTATAGGCAAATCCAGGTAGTTGGGCCTCCTGAGTAATCCGGGCCCATCAAGGCCATTGTCGATCCAGGCTCAACCTTACAACCGACGCCGAGCAGTTGACATGCCGAACGGAAGTAACCTGGGTGTTGATCTGAAGCAACCCTAACACTAACTCGAAGCAAACTACACCACGACTCGAAGTAGCTCATCCTTCGACTCGAAGTAGCTAAATGCCCAACCATGAAGACATCGACCCACGAAGTCACGAAGCCGACCTGAAGTCACGACCGAAAGACTCGAAGTTTCCAAGCAACAACCAAGGCTGAACCACCATTTAGCTAAGCCGAGCCACCCTCCATGACGAGCCACCAACATGGCCGAACCACTTCCTATGCCAAACCACCTCAATGCCGATCCACGCCAGCCGATCACTAGCTTTCCTGCTAATCCAAACCATACCGATCCACCTTGACCAAACCATGTCTTCCAAGACCGATCCACACTACCACACTGGTCCATACCTTCCTGTCGATCCATACCTCTCAGACCGAGCGACCCATCCTGACTGAGCCATGTCTCCTCTCCACTCCTCGACCGATCCATGCCTCCAAGGTTGAACCACATCATCAAGGCTGAACGACCCCACCAAGACCGAGCCACACCACCAAGGCCAAACCACACCATTATGCCTATCCATGCATGACCTCTTCTCCCTGGCGAACCACTTACGATCGAGCCACCTCCGAGGCACCTTGGCTGAACGACTCATATTGAACCATCCATGACCGATCATCTATCCATTCAACTAGCTCAAACCTTTCGTATTCCAACCTCGACAAATAAGTAGTCAATTTTGTTAAATCTGCCTGCTCACGGCCTTGCCAAAAGACGGGTTAACATTTGCCTTCCAAAACATGCCTTGTGGTAGGAAGCTGTATTTTATATAGCCTCAAATCCGATGTCCGAAGTCCACATGTTATCCATAGTCGTACCTTTCGATTCATAATCCAATCTATTTTATCCAAGTGCTATTGTTGTATCCTTATCCAAATCTATGACTACTCCGAGTCGATATCTGATCCTATCTAGTAACAAGTCCTTATCCAATCCGCATCCATTCGAACTTGACAACCGAGTTCTAATCCATCCATATTCAATAACCAATAAACACATCCATGACCTCTCCGGGTCGATATCCAAATCAAGGACCGTTTCAGGTCCATGCCCGAATCCTTGGCTGTCCATAGCCAATATCAAATCCGTAACCTCTCCGGTTGCCAAATGCAACCTGCACCTGACGACCTATGTCAAGCGATGCCTTGGTGTTCCTGAATGCTAAATTATGTCGTGGCTTAAGTCCTAAACCGAATCATGGTCGCTCCGGACCTTTGCCGAGCATAGCCTATACTCGACGACCTGTAATAGTAACTGATAGATATTATGGGGCCTAAGTCCTAGGCTTAATCCTGGTCGCTCCGGACCCTTGTCGAGCATAGTCCGTACTCGACGACCTTTGAACCAAAAACCAGACAAAAAGTCAAACAAAATCCAAGATCCTAAATCCAGATTCAAACTAGAAAATCGAAAATCCATATCAAAAGTGCAAATCAAAAATCAAGAATCCAAACCAAAATACCAACAAAACCGGAAGTTCAACCGAACTCCAAAACCAAAGCAGAAAAAGCAAATGTCCAAGCCAAAAGGAAAAAAAAGATTTCACAAACCAAACCATCATGGTTTATCATCATCTTAGAGCATGCCTAGGGGCTATCTCCGTCCCCGTACATGAGTAAGTGACTTTGCCGTCTGCCCAGAGTTTGCTACTTATTCAAAACCATCATGATTAGTTGATGACCAACCGACCACCATTCCTAGGCCTTGCGCCATCATCGTCAAGGTAGGCGGTGGTCGCTCTTGTTCCACCGCCGCATTCCGAGTCTCGACATATTATCGCAACTGAACATTCCTTACATGCTCCTCGATTATTTTCTTCAGGTATCGTCGGCTGTTAGTATCATGTCATCCAGGTCATGAAAAAGACAATGTCTTCTTGATGCCCTTTCACGTTCCAATGTTGCATTCAATCCTGTATAAGTGGAGAATTTTGGTTCTCACGCTTCCTTTTCTCTTTATCCTTGTCTTTACCCGAGCTTTCACCGGGCGGTCCTCCATCGTTAACCATGTTTACTTCCTTTGACTTCATATCCAAACATGCATCCTCTTGTCGAAGAAATCTCTCAGTTTCGTGAAAGAATTCCCTGAGATCCAGTGGTGGATCCCGTATAAATGATACTTTGAAATCCGAATCATCCCTGAATCCTGACACTGCCGCCATCAGAACCATTGATGGATCCAGTCGATGCACAAAAGCAACTGCTGCATTAAACTGAGTTAAGAAAGCCCTGAGCGATTCATCCGCCCTCTGCTTAACTGACTTCATCGTCATCACGTTCTTTGGCCTTTTTATGTGAACTTGAAATTGACTTAAGAACTTATCCACCAGTTTTGTCCATGTTCCAATGGATCCATCCTCCAGCAGTCTGAACTACATAACAGCTATATCGGTCAAGTATAGGGGGAAACACCAGGCCATGACCTCCTCTGATGTCCCCCAGCACTTCCAAATGCCTTGTATACCTCATCAAGTGGTCAGTAGGATCCGACTTTCCATTCTATACTTCCAGAGTGGGTAGCTTGAAATCCGATGGATTCCTAGCCATCCCAATATTACGGGTAAACGGACCTCTGTTTACTCCCTCCAAATCCCTGTTTGTCAGACCTCCACGAATAGTCCGCCTTATAATGTCAGCTAATCCAGCGTTTCCAACCAAGGATTACCCTCTATCCATAATTCCTAGCTGCTGTCCAACTCCGCATGGAAAATCTAGCACATATTCCTCGTCACGTACTCCTGTGTTCCTGTTGATATCGGGTTGCACATCATCATCACCTGATATCCCTCCATGGGTTGGTCTAGCATTATCCGGTGGTATGCCCCCAAGTCTTGGTCCATCCGGGTTAATAGTTGTTTGTTGATTGGGAGCTGCTCCCTACTGAATCACTTCACCTGCCTGCTGGTTGAGTCCCTCTAATCCATCTCCAAGAACTTGAGCACATGCAGTTCCTGATTGTCCAAATTGCCTAAAAAAGTCTACATCATCTCCTCTTGCCGTTTCATCATCTTTTCCTGCATAGAATCCATCATAACATGCATCTCGTCCCGAGTTATGTAGATGGATGCATGATCCGTTCCAGCTCTAGAAGTGGCTGCTTGACTTCCCTCCTGGTCGCTCCTTTCCGCTGCCTGCTTTCTCATTGGTGGTCTAGCCATTGCTTTCTAGAATCCAAGTTCCCAAGCTTCTGAATCCAAAATCCAAGCTCCAAAATCCCCGAGTGCTAGCTTTCTCAGTGAAAGCACCAAAATATTAGCGTCAAAATTAGTTACTAACACCCAAATCCAGATGAAAACACCAAATAACAGTCATAGATAGATGTTTGTAGAGGATATTAATATGAAGAATAACAAAAATTAAAATGAAAGCAGTAATAACAGAGGATTTATAGTGGTTCGGCTAACTCCGACCTACTTCCACTGCAGAAATTTCCTTTTTATTGATGTCAGAATCAATTACGGTTACAATTCAGAGTTGTATAATGGTAGAATAGCCTTAGCCTTAGGGCATCTCCAATCGTTCGAATATTTGCTGAATTTGCCCCAAAAAAATTTCCAGTCGTTCAATTCAACGGTAATATTAAGCTTAACGTTCAGGATCTGGTTCAGGATCCTGAACGGGGCTTGGGGCGCCCATTTAATGGGCGCCCAAGCCCTGGCGCCCATTTTATGGGCGCCCAACCCCTCCCCCAAAAATTCCTCCCCTCCCAGCCATATTTCCCCCCTAACGGCTATAAACGGTCACATTTCAAATTACAACGGCTATAAACGGTCATATTTCAATTACAACGGCTATAAACGGTCATATTTATGATTTCACTACATATATCACAATGTTATCCAGATTGTAATACACACATCTCTTCTTCTATTACAATTTTATTCTCAATTCCTTAATATTGAAAGTATGTCTCATCCGTTTCAATCATATACCGAAGCGATGAATATGGATAGCTGGGATTTAGATTCTCAACCCTTTCAAAATGGAATTCCCCAAACCGCCCCCCCTCTATCGTTCCATTCTTCTGCTCCATGGTCTGGCGATGAAGATAAGGATTTGTGTTATATTTATTGTCATTTTTCTAACGACTCGGTAAAGGGGAACGACCAAAGTGGAGAGGCGTTTTGGGCAAAAGTCATGAGTGCGTACAATAAAAAACATGTTGAAAAGACGAGATCAATGTCTGCAATCACGGGTCGTTTTGGGAAGATTAATCGACAAACACAATTCTACGAGTCGCAGATCCACAAAATAAGAACAGCAAATCCAAGTGGAATGGGTGGCGAAGCTGAATTGGTAGCGTTTTGTAAAATCACATTTTTAATTTACATTCATTTCTAATCACTTTGTTAATATTTGATTTTGTTTTTCTGTTTTTGTAGAAGAGAATGGCGAACGATCAGTTCTTGAAATTATTTCCAAGAGAAAATGGTACAAAGAAACCCCACTACTATCAGTTTGCAAACTGCTATGACTTGCTTGTTAGTCAACAAAAATGGAACTCAAACACCGCAAAAGGCTTAAGAGATGTGCAGACGAAGTCAAAGGGGAAGAAAAAAGCAAGTAGATCTACTTACAATTCTAGCCCAGGCAATTCTTCTCATATGGCCTCAAATGAATGCCAAGATATCGAAGACGAAGAAGTAGTTCCCGCATTTGATGAGGACGCTAGACCGATGGGTCAACGAGCAGCTAAGAAGAAAATTGCTGTTCAATCTCAAATCGATTCTCGTTTAGCCCTAATGCATGAAAAACATGCGAGAGAAAATGCAGAACGTCAAAAAGGAAGCGCAGAAAAGCTTGCCGTGTTAAAAGAATTGACTGAGATTGAGAAGGGTCGTTTTGAGCTAGAGCGGCAACGCCAAGAGACCATAGTAATGGAAAAGGATGTCACCGGAATGGATCCAATTACATTGCAATATTGGATGGAGTACAAACAGCGCATTGTTGAGAGTAGATCTGGAACAAAACATATGTAGTTGACATATTAATTTGATATTTCTAGTTATTGCAGTTTACATTTCCATGTACCTTCAGTTCATTTAGGTAATCAAGTGTTATTTTCGGTTTAACAATATTTAATGGTTTATCATTTTTTCGATGCATTGTGTATATGCCCGTAATAGATTTACTTCATCAAACATAAATGACATTACAAACATAATAATTGAAGCATTACACGCTTCGTTATAGAAATAAAAAAGGCAAACATATGTAATTAAACAAAGATCCACCATCTTCAACTACTGATTTCCATGAGAATTCCAAATATGCTCCATTAAATCCCTTTGGAGTCTATTATGAATAGCTGCATTACGATATACCTCATGATGATCGTTATGAATTGCGTACTGTTCTTCATTTCGTAACGTGGTTGTGCGAAACAATTCGGGTGGTTGTCTTGCCCCCTCATACTCGAAATCAGGATAATCCATACCGCGTTCATCTTCAATGATCATGTTATGGAGAATTATACAACAGAACATAATTGTAGCCATTTTTGATCTTTTCCATAATCTACATGGATTGCTTACCATTGCAAATCTTGCTTGAAGGACCCCAAACGCCCTTTCTACGTCCTTCCTTTGTTCTTCCTGCATCGCAGCAAATTGTTTCTGTTTTGCCGTCATTGGGTTTGCAAATGTCTTCACAATCGTACTCCATTTGGGATATATTCCATCTCCTAAATAGTATCCATGGTCATATGTGTTCTGACCAAGAGTAAATGATACGGGAGTTGACTTACCTTGCGCCAAATCATTGAACAAATGAGATCGTTCGACAACGTTTAAGTCATTAAGAGAACCTGGCATTCCAAAGAAAGCATGCCAGATCCACAAATCATGAGAGGCAACTGCTTCTAAGATGATTGTTGGTTTTTTTTTCCTTGCCGTTATATGCTCCGTGAAAAGCTTTTGGACAGTTCTTCCACTCCCAATGCATACAATCTAGACTTCCAAGCATTCCAGGCCAGCCCTTGCTTTCATGCATTTCACGCAAGCGAGTTACATCTGCCTTGTTTGGAGATCGAAGATATTCCGTCCCATAAATGTCCACAACTGATTGGCAGAAGTGATCTAGGTTTTCCAATGCCGTACTCTCTGCAATACGATATGCATCGTCTAGGGCATCGGCGGGTGTACCGTATGCTAACATTCTCAAAGCTGCAGTCATCTTTTGATGCCCACTCAAACCATGTTTTTTTGCGGCGTCCTGCTTAAAAACAAAATAATTATTATTCTGCTGAATACTTTCGAGAATTCTTATGAATAATGGTCGACTCATTCTGAATCGTCGTCTAAATGTCTCTGGACCGTAAGTTGGATCACGGGCAAAGTAATCTTGCAGTAGTGTTTTGTGAAATGCTTGCTAGTTACGGTTGATATATTTCCTACCCACTACGGAACCACCATGTTTTCCAGAAGTTGCTCCGTATGCTTCACGATATATCTCCATCAATTCCTCCTCCTCCTGTTGATGCGCTAACGCATAAGCTTCTTCTTCAGAATCATTGTCGCAAAGCAATACAGCTTTAAGTAAATTTCCAGACATTGTTTGATATTTGAGGATAGTTGTCTGATATTTGAATGTTTTGTTAGAGTAAATTGTGGTGGACAAGTATGACATCTATATGGTTATATATATATATGACCAAATATTGAGTGGATAGAGGGTGTGTCAGTGTGCGGTCTAATCACGTACTGTAGCCACGTTCGTTTGCCGGTCAAGATTCTCTGCTATGATTAGTGGATAGAGGGTGTGTCAGTGTGCGGTCTAATCACGTACTGTAGCCACGTTCGTTTGCCGGTCAAGATTCTCTGCTATGATTAGTGGATAGAGGGTGTGTCAGTGTGCGGTCTAATCACGTACTGTAGCCACGTTCGTTTGCCGGTCAAGATTCTCTGCTATGATTAGTGGATAGAGGGTGTGTCAAGATTCTCTGCTCATAATCCATTATATAAATTCACAAATCGTTATACGTTTAAATCATTTACAAACCTAACATTATTCAAATTACAATGTCCAACATGACATTTACGTCTCATGAATTGAAGTTGCTTATGCAGTACTACATTGAAACCGATGAGAAGTGTGATAATCAGGAGTCAATGGCAATTAATTTTTGGGACACTCTGGCTGACCTGTACAACAACGATGTGGGCTCTCAAGTCAGACGTACGGCTCAAGAGGTCAGGACTGCGCACAAAAACTTTATTAGGGCATGCACGCGCTACACAAAGATTATTAACGAGGTAATATCGAAAAATGTGTTTGAGACAACACGTTCGACTTATGACGGTCGATACAATTTAAAATATGGCACGCCCTTCATTGCCCATGATGCATACTTCATACGTCAAAACTGGCTAGAAAGATTTGGATGGTCTTAAGATGACAGTATTGATAGTTGGTTATGTAACGTTCGTTAATGTATCATGAGCTTTTTGAATTGTCTTTTCAAATGATAATGTCTGCTTTTGTTGTCAAAGCTAATGCGTATGTCTAATGTTTGTTTTTTAATATGCCCTAGTGTAATGTATGTTGTCAGATCAAAAAGTACTGTGACCAAAAGTGTCTTAGACTGTCTGTACAGGAGTTGCAGTTTCTTCATATGTGCAGTCTATTATTACTGTGTCGTTTCTTATAAGTGTTCTATGTTTGAATCATTAACTAGTTAAACGAACATAAAGTATTCACATTGTACACCAACATGTATAAGTCACAGTACTCACAGACATATTGAATTCACAGTAACCACGAGCATTATAATCCAAAATCCAAGAAAGTGACAGCATATAAATAATACACAATATACTGAAACAATGACCTAGGTACATATACTCATACACATAAACTAAAAAGTATACAACTAAAGGGAGGCAGCGTCGTCATCGTCAACATCATCACCGTCATCATCATCTCCGTCACTGTCATCATCCTCATCTCCGTCACCGTCATCATCATCATCTCCATCATCATCATCATCGTCTACATCGTCATCCTCGTCATCCCCATCACCATCATCCCCATCACCATCATCCCCATCACCATCACCATCACCATCATCCCCCTCGTCCTCATCATCCCCATCGTCCTCATCTAAACCACCAGCACCATACCCACTGGGACCAGCATCACCTCCGCCTTGTGATCCGAAAGGCTCATATACAGCAAGTCTAGCTGATAGCTGATCAATCTGAGCCTCTAGCATCTGTGTATGCTGCATGTACATATCATGCATGGCGTGTGTATGTGCAAGAGTCATATCGCGAAACACACCAAACCCTACTCTGGCCTGATCCAATCTAGCAGCATACTACATAAAGATGACAAAAGCCATAAAAAAACAAGCATAAAATAAAGGAAAAATGACAGTAAACAACAAACGTACCTCATACGGAGGATATAAACCGACTGAAGGCACACCAGGATAGTCGGGTGATCTGGAAAGACTAAAGGCTGCTCAATCAAAGTACCTGTCAAGTCATACGCTCTAAAAGTGGTATCAGGCTCCAACTGCATGGGAGCCTGGGAGAACTGTGACGGAATCGGGTCAAATGAAACCTGCGGTACCTGAACTCTACCAGCTGCCAGATGAGGTCCTATATGATCAGAGTTGACCCCACGAACATAATCTGGTACGATGAATCTACGGGGTGCTACTTTAGCCCAATAAGCATCGTAATCCCCATCGATGAAAAAAGTACTACTATCCACCCATCCAGCCTGTCGTAGAGCATGTAAGTACTGATCACCGATCACCCTATGTCTACCAAACATGTCCTCGCAGGATAAAGGATCGTATGGTATACGACGATCACCCGTAATCTGATAAGCACATCTCTCTCCCAAATACCACATAGGCATAAATGCAGGCGTATGCAAAGCAACCCTACGTCTAGATACTGAATACGCAACCATCAAGAGATGGTCGTCCACCAGAAGACCTGCATCTGCTAGATGAGTCCAATGTGAGGCCCAAGGAGTCCGAATGATGTTACCACGACTACGCATATCCAGCTGTGACCTAGCCTCCATCAAGTCATGTCGTACACCTAAGGGGACATGATGTACGTACTGCATGGTCTCCCATCGTCTCATCCTAGGGAAGTAATGCTCAGCAGCCTGACTAGCCGTGTCTTGAATGCGGGGATGCATGTTTGCCGTGTACTCGTAGTACCATAACGGCAAAATATACCAAAAAGCATACATCTGCCTGACATCGCCAAGCGCAAATGAATCTAGAGCAGTATATAGGGTACCTAATATCGTCGTGCCCCAGTCGATAGTATGTAGATGGTCTAATCGGGCAAGGGAAGCTAAATAGCCAAGTCTAACCGTACCTTTTTGGTTCGAAAAAAAGGTCGAACCAAACAGGTACAACAAAAATGCTCTAGTAACTGCATCCATCATATCGGCTCTACCTATATAACTGGTGATGTAATGCTGCAAGTACGTCAACTTAACAGAACCACTAGAGACGCGGGTAACATCTATCAGTGGTAAAAAAACAGTATACAAATTCGGCGACTCGTATAAATCATCGAATGGAAAAGGTCGAAGACCCTGTCGTCCAATCTCAATCCCAGTGAACATGTAGAAATCAACTGGGGTGATACCAAGCTCAAAACCTGAAAAATGAAACGTATGCGTGGTGGGCCACCACCTCTCAGCTAATGCCTGGATGAGAGGTTGATCAAAGGACTGAACAGGCCTAATCGACAAAAATAGACCAAAAGAGCTAGCCTGTAGCCTCTCAATAATAGGACCAGGAAGATAGTCATAAAACTGGGTAATGCACTTAGCCCAACTACCCCGACAGTGAATGTAAAGGTCCTATACATAGTTAATGAAACAACAATTTTTAATAGCGTAAGGGTTGATCAATATGAGTATGTAATGTACAAATTAAAATAACAAGTTATAGTAAGGGTTCATTAATACCTGTATGGTCGTCAATGCGGTTTCGGCTCTATGCCGATAACCATCTGGCAGCTCATGTAGAATACGTAGATCGTCTGGTGAAACTCCAAGCGGTGGCGGAACGTGTAATGGTCCTGCTTGCTCCTCTGGATGTCTATGAACCGTTCTTCGGACGATTTTGGTTGGACGCGGCGGCATTTTGAATAAATTTTCTAATTTTCAAAAAAATTTCAAAATGAAAAGTGAAGATGAATGAGGGAGGAGAGGGGGCGGTGCCCATTTTATGGGCGCCTTGCCTCAGGCGCCCATAAAATGGGCGCCTAAGGGTCAGGCGCCCATTAAATGGGCGCCTGGCCATTGGGCATTTCTACGCAAATACGGGCTGAATATTCAGCCCGCTGAATATTCAGCCCGTAATCGATTGGAGATGCCCTTAGCCTTAGAAGAAAAAAAGCAAGAGAACAGAATCTGCACCACATACGACCGAGCCACCTCTGAGGCACCTTGGCTGAACGACTCACATCGAACCATCCATGACCGATCATCTATCCATTCAACCCGCTCAAACCTTTCGTATTCCAACCTCGACAAACGAGTAGCTGATTTAGTTAAATCCGTCTGCTCACGGTGTTGCCAAAAGGCAGGTTAACAATCAATATTACTATCTGCACCATTATTACTATTTGTACTATTATCATCATTTATTTATTTTATTTGTATACATATGTGTGTGTGTGTGTGTGTTTTTATCTTTATTTTTATTTTACTTAGTTATTATTATTATTAATTTACTTATTTGACTTTATTATATTATTGCTATTGTTATTATTATTATTATTATAACATTTAAATTAGCTTTGTCATTTAGTTTTGGGTTAGTAATGAAACTTTTAATATTCATCAAAGATGTAGTTGCAATATGCAAAACTGATTTGAAGCATAAAAATGAAAGCATATGAAATGTTTTTCATAAAAGCAGTACACAAATGCATAAAATGCAAATCATATTTGGAAGAAACGATCTTAGAAAATTCGATTTTATCGAAGAAAACTATTTGTAAATGATGAAGATCTAAAGAAAGGAAAGTATAATTATTGTTTTCGGACTTTTAACGCTTGTCTAAGCTATGTTACAAAAGTATTTATAACTGATTTGAATTATAGTGACTCTATTGAAACTTAGAGGGAAAACTATAAAATCAAAAGGAGCATACATAAGTATATCATATTGTACTCTTTTTTCTTTACTAAGATTTTTCCTGTTGGGTTTTTCTTACTAAGGTTTTTAATGAGATATTATTTTGATCCCGAAGTATCAAACTCTTTAGAAGGAATATTATTATTTGATATTTATGATTTCACAAGTTGCATTTTTTCCCCGTTCAATGTTTTTTCATTGGGTTTTTCTAACATAGGTTTTTAATGAGGCAACAGATAACATCTATAGCAATTAAATGGATATATGAAAACATGATAATAATGAGGAGGAGCAGTCATAGACGTTTCAAAATGGACAATTTCAAGCTATCATATGAGCATCCAAGATTTCAAAGATGCATATTCAAGAGACCGTGTTATAATATATGTAAATATAAAAAGTGAATATGTTATACAATATTTGTTATATTTTGTTTAATCTCACATCATGAGATAAGTCCAATCACAAGCTTCAAAACTTTTAAATAAAGGAGCCTATGTAATAAAAATATATTACTATTTTCAAAAATGAATAAAATGTCTTTTTTTTTTCCCAATGGCTTCTTATTTTTATATTGTTTACGTCAAAACAAACATAAATCCTATGCTAAAAATGATATAGGTTTGATTTTGTTATGCTTGCAATGATTCAACAATTTTTGTTAGAACTTTTTGAAAGCTTGATTAAGCGTATATTTTTATTAGATTGCATTGGTGCATTTTCAAAATGTTCCGACACAAATTGTTGTGTTTTGAAATGCCTGTGTGTTGTAAATTTCGAAAGGCAAACTAAAATAATAATAAAATCCAAGGCTGAAAGACATGTATAAATCAACACCAATTTTGTTATACCAGCTATTAATCAAACAATAACATTTGAAAATAAATCGGCTATTTTACAAAATTGTCAATGTGACTATTGAAGAAAATACACCAGTATCATGCTTCTTCAGTGTAATGATTCTTCAGTGATCAAGAAGCAGTTGATGGTGAAGATAGTGCAAAATTTAGTATGAAACCAACCATTAACCCAATGACTCCAGCAGCAGCAGTAAAAGTCAGCGAAAAGCCTGAATTCTCATTGCGACTTTTGCGCCTCTTTAGTATTTCCTGAAATATTTTAAAACATATTGTTTTCAAGAATCATAAGCATCAAAAATATAATTGGACTTTGGGATGAAAAGAAGAATTATATCATTATCATATTGGCAAAGTTGCAATATTTGCATACCAGTTCTCGCTGCAGCTGTCTATTTTGTTGAATGGTTGAATCTCTCTCTTCTTTCAACTTTTGTGCTGCTTGAGCCTGATAATGATAACCCAAAAGTTAAACCCACTTTGAAGAATGATTTTACAACTATAGTTCTAACAACATGTTCAGATTTTGATAAGTCAGCTCCAAGATCAAAGTTTATCTAGCTCATAGATTAGGATTCAGGTCTTCTTTTCCTAAATTTCTCGGCTCTCACGTGCCCAATACATCCGATCCATTGATTGCAATTGGTCATGCTCAAACCAATGAATCAGATGATGTTTGGCACACGAGGACATTGTAGTGGGGACATGAGACATCATATGCATAAATCATACATATGAATAGTAGGAGCTCAACTTTTACTGTATGTTTTTAACTAATGAATAACTTAGTACACTTGACAATAGAATTTAATCAATTTCCACCAAATAAAAATAAAAATAAAATAAAATACATAAACCGCATTGGTACATGAAATAGATGAAAAGGCAGTTTATCGAAGTTAAAAAAATCAAGTAAAATGTGCTGATACTTATACTGAGAGAGCTGCTTAAAATGAATGAACACCAACAACCAAGATGCATAGCAATATCAAACAGTTGAACAAAACAAGTTGCAGCGAATAACCAAGTTTTATCAAGCCTATATCAATCAGGCGCAACAAGTTTATTAATGCTAATCCCTGACCTAAACTTAGATTATCAAAATATTTGACTAATATCAGGTAGCTTAATATTATTTATACTTAAGAGAAGTGGGACCACCTGCTATGTTATTTTAACAAAGCATAAATGTTAGGTGTGGTCCGCATTGTATTAGAGTGGGTGCGTATGTTGGATTGTGATTAGTCTCATATCGCTAGATATTCTAAAAGAGATGAGCATATATATGAGATTGGTAGCATGTAATAACAAAGGATTCTTTTTGTTACAAATAAATGTTGTCATAAAAATATGACCTCTAAGGCAAATATAGGGCTATCCAATCATGACGCTAGCACCAAAATAGCTTCGTTCAGTTGTCTTGTCTCTTCTACACTAAATGAAGTGCGCGCATAGTGGAAGATGTGACGTTGTACAAAGATTGCATAAATGCGAAAAAAACAATAAACAAGATCTAGATTTGAACATCACTAAATCTAGAGTTACATGAGAGATTATATTACAAACATAGCAACTAATTCACTTATTCCTTTTAGTAGCAAAGATGTTTCTCAAAACAATGTGATTACTGAGAAAGAAATAATATGCATATCCTTTTGCATATATATTATTCCATAACGTGAGTATGCATTTATTTTCTTGTCATCTAATAAAAATGCAATTCAATAATTTATGCATTTTCATAATAAACATGCGTGATTACTTTCATTTTTGTGTATTTGTTTCCTTCTATTTGTGATTTTGTATCACCAAAATTTTTAACGCTCCACCTTGATGCAAAATCACATATCTTCAATACGTCATCTCAATTCACTCTCTTTTCAACGTAAAACTCTTTAAAAAAATAAACTCCACTTCAACCAAAATCTCTTAACGAGACAGAACAAAAAATAAATACTTACCCAATGGGTTCCGGCAAGACCACTCCCTATCACACCTTGCTAACGAGCTCAGACTAGGTTTCCGTCCGTCAATAAAATGTTGCAAATATTCAAAATTAAAAGAAGGTAAATACCAAAATAATCTCAATGCCGTCAAGACCAAAAAATTCTTACAGTCACTAATCCAAATACAGAGTCGAAAAACAAATGCCAATGGACATAAAAAGGGCTAATTCAAATATCTATATGCAATACAAATCTCTCTCTTTCCACCTACAATCATGTGGCATCACAGGTCGCTGAGAAAAAAAAAACGAATCAAGTTCGAGGCACACTCGAACGCACCACTATGTAAATCAATAAATCCATAGCTAGCTAGCAATTTAACGATGTGTAACGACCGTGATTTTTGAATTACTGTCGTAATAAATAATTTAAATAGAAATTTTAAATTAAAAATTTTGAAAATAAAAATAGTGCAAATAATTTATAAAGCCGGCTGTCAAGTTTCTTGTTGCATTGAATATAACTAAGTGATGTTATGTTCTTAATTGGCCTTCACGTGTAACACAAAGTCCATATTAAAACAGGGTATGCCTTGCTGTCATTAAATTCAAGAAGTGAAAACATTGTCTATGCTGTCACATGCAGTTTGAAAACAATAGTTGGCAAATGGCTTTGCTATCACTTTCATAAACATTCCAAGCTATATTACCTTAGAACATGCATTGCTTGAATTAGATCAATATAAAACTAGTGTATGATATGCACAGTGTGCGCAAGCATGCACATGGTATAGAGAATCAATGAAATATGAAATTTAAAGGTATTTACGTAATATTGTTGTTACAACATACTCATAATCAGCAGTAAATGCATATGCTTAACTATCATAAAGATAAACACACATCTTATTTCATCCTTTTTTGTCTCTTCTTGAATTTCTAAGGATGCTGTTGTCTTATAATATGTTTCGCTATGGGAAGTGCAACATAACCAAAAATCTTAAATTTAAAAAAAAAAAAACAACGAAGCTCAATTAGAACTGTAGTCCATTTATTTTATTCAGAAGCTTTCTTCAATTGGGTATGAGAAGTAATTTGGGGAATAAGTACCTACTTTGTCCCTGGGTCACCTTTGCTTGTAATGAGTCTGCCGATGGAAACATGATTCTAAGTAAACAAACCTTTGCTTGTAATGAGTCTGCTGATGGAAACATGATTCTAAGTAAACAAAGGCACATATTTTACATTTATGTATTCTGAGCTTGCTATATTTTGGAACATATTATAACACCTTGCTGTCACCACTAAAAGTTTTTAAAACCAAACTTTTTGAACACTTTTACAGCACATTTTGCTAGCTGTATGGCCATCGTCATTTATTTGTAGGCCGTGTCCTTTATTGCAATTGAGCACGTTGCATCTTTAATGCAATTGTACCTTGGTTGCCAGCACATTTCATAAATTGACTTGTATGCTTTTGGGAAGAAAAAAAAAGGTTACCTGCATCTTTCAATTGTTTTAAAAACCGTCAGTAGCTTGGTAGAAGCTTTAATGGCCGTTCACAGTTATTGCTCTCTTTTAAGATCTTGGTAGCTAACTGATTTTTGGAAGCAAAATCTAAGGTGAGTAAAAACACTCACATTTCTAATTTATTCTTTGCTTCATTATTGCGTACACGAAAATAGTATTTCCAAGTTATATTTTCCTCTGCAATGCCGTGAGTTAAATCAAACAGGTGATTAGTGGATTTTATTGGACCAATCACCACATAACTACTAATAAAGTGGTAAACTGTTTATTCTCTCCACACACGTCACTTTTTTTTACCCAAACCTTACGTGCAAGCATGTTAGAGTACTTAGGCCACCATTTTCTTCTTTATTATTATACACGTGAAGGTATAAACTGTGTCCAGGCTATTATTATTTTTTACTACTTGTGTTCCAAGTCATATCCAATTGAACGTATGTGCAAGTTGTAGTTCATATAAGGGTGTCAGGGCAGTAAGTTACTTCGTATATGGAGGTAAAATATGGGAGCTAGAACCATCTTTTTACATGAAAAGCATAAATCATTGGACAAAATAGTTTTAAAACAATGCATCTCGTTTAATGAATGCATACCAGAAAATGAATTCTAGGTTCATGCTATATATCATGAAATCATTGGACAAAATAGTTTTAAACGGTGCATCTCGTTTAATGAATGCATACCAGAAAATGAATTCCATGTTCATGATATATATGGTTACGTGCTTTGAAAGTTTTCACACACCATGCAGTGAGTTAGTTATGCTTACATATTGTAGAAGACCAGTCATTTTATGCTGGGTAGTGGATGTTGCATGCATATTGTTGTCTGAATGATATTTTTGCATTCCACGTGTACAAGCACACAACGCACGGCATAATATTTGATTTACATTTTTACTTAAGTGCATGTTACGCACGTTAGAAATAATCCCAGTCAGTGATGTTTTGAATACTCTCTGCATGTAAATAAATTAAGCATATTTTATTTTGATTGAAAGGTGCGTACATGCATATCATATTGCCCAGGCTATTTTTCAAATGCCTTGATGCGTGCAAGTTGAGTTGCATGAAAATGTTTTAAATATCAGTATTTAATTTACGTTGAACCGGTGTTACGTTGTAAAACGTATTTAGTTGCCGTTATTTTTATAACAGAATTTTTAATCCGGTATTATATTTTTAAAGCGCGGTGTTTTGGTGACATTTTCAACGAATGAAAATTCACTATTATTTTGACTTCAGTAACCGTCAATTTAAAGTGAAATTTCAAGCAGTTATCCCGCAACGCCGATTTGGTATCCGTTTTTATGGTGTTTTGTGAAGCGCGATTTCCTCGTCGAAATTGCTATAGTTGTTGTTTTAATCACGTATTTTAAAAATCGTTTTAAAATAAAAATTGTTTCCAAAATTTTTATAGTTTACGCTTTCAAAAGAATGAAGAAGCGATTTAAATGTTTCAGCAAAATTAAGAACCATGAACCCTTACTTTTACTGATTCGGTTAATTCCGGACTTGTCCGTTTGAGAACGTAAAATGTTATTTATATAAAATACACAATTTTGCACTTTCAAGGAAACGATGAAGAGATTTAAACGATTTAGCAAAAGTGCGGAGTATGGAACCTCACTTTTACTATTTCGGTTAATTCCGGCCTCGTTAATTTAAATATTTTGCTGTTTGATGATTTTATTTGACTTTCGAGCCACTCTGCTGGACCTTCGGGTCATATGATGGACCTTCGGGTCAATTACCAGTACTAGACCTTCGGGTCATTTGTTGGGCACCAAAAATTATAATACTTGGTAGGCTTCGGCCATATGAAATGCACGTGCGGCGTAGCTAAAACTCACCATTTGCTGGGATTGATCCATCTTTTATGTTGATTTTCTAGTTATCTTATTTTGATTTCTAGATTTTGTGACTGCTGATTTGTCTAGTTATCTTAATTGATTTCAAGGTTTTTGCGTACTGCTGCTTTGAATTCAATTGTAAATTTGGAAGTTGATTTTGATGATATTTAATGGGATTTCTTCCTTTAAACTATGCTGATTACTATGTTGTATAGTCTCACCCGAGACTATAACTTTGTGTATAGTCTCATCCGAGATTATAATTTTGTATATAGTCTCATCCGAGATTATAAATTTGCGTATTACTGTTTTGAATTCAATTGGAAATTTAAAAGCTGATTTTGATGGAGTTTAAATTGAGATTTCTTTATTTGAACTATGTTGATCATTTATGTTGTATAATCTCATTCGAGATTACAATTATTTGCTCAAATGTTGTTTATCATACATTTATTTCTGAAGTTTAAAGTAGACTGATCCGTTTATTATTTTCTTTTAAATAATATTCTGGTCAGACCGAGTTATTTCAAGATAATCGCTATGTCTGATTCAGTTGTTGCTTCAGTTTTTGGGATTTCACTTCATCGTTTGTCTAGCTTCGAAGTGTTTCTTTTTGGTACATTGACTCTCGTCTCATGTATGTTTATGACATGTAAATGTACATTTGGTTTATGTGAACTATCGATTGTTGTAGCATGTATTCAGACTTGTCTTCCGCCATATATCTGATATTTCTGTTCTGATGTGATTTTACATATCTAAGTTGTTATTATGAGTTGTTCTGTATTTTTCTTAAGCCACCGTAGTTTCGGTTTAGATTTGGATTGAATTTATATCTTTAGGAGTAATTTACACAACTCATATCGATGTAATCAATACTCGTCTAAGGCATAACGTACGGATGGTCGCTTCTATCAAGTCTTATTCTTCGCAATAGCAGACGTTATTTCTTATAATAACCTTTGTTATTGTGAGCATAGAGATGGGGCGTCACACGATGTCCTCAAAGTCCACACATGATATGCATAATTTCTTTAAGACGGCATCACAAAATCGACGATGTACCTCAACGGCATCAAATCCGTCAAAAATCAACACTATGAACTGAACTCTCCAAGACGGCATCACATGCCTCAACGACATCAAATCTGTCACCAAAATCAACTACATCAGCTGAAATATTCTGTATTATAAGCACCACCCTCAATACTCAAAGAACCAAGTGGATTACAAATATGGTGTACCAAAAAATGGAATCTCCTTTTGCAATCTTCCAAATTTCTCATGGAAATCAACATAAAACTCACACATCAACATTGAACCGTGAAGCAGATATAGGTTCCCAAATTAAGATTTCCCTTCAACACACTGAACTCTTTATCACCAAAATTCCAAGACTAGAACGCTCTTCTCTCTAACATAATCTCTTCCATCTTTATCTTTCATATTGCACAAAATCTTCTTTTCCATCAAAATGAGTAATAGCATAATTACAACCGGATCAACTGCTCTTTCTAAAAGCCATGAGTGCACAAATCTAAACAAATAACCTCGCTTCGATATCAATTTGTTTTGCAAAGATTGCACAAATGCGGAAAAAGCAATAAACAAGATCTAGATTTTTTAATTTGAACATCACTCAATCTAGCAACAATTATTCTAGTATTCCAAATAAATAGTAAATAACTACAAAGAAGAAAAAAGAGTTGCACAATATTTATACCGGTTCCACTATCATTAAGATAGTGTACATCCAGTAAAAGAAGTGCGATTTTATTACATATGAGAGAGTTACAAGAGATTACAAGATAAGAGTTTACATACCAAAGTCCTAAATTAGGGTTAATAAGAAGAGACGCTATATTTGGAAATCGCTGGCTAAGTGTCAGGATAGGTTTACAATGAAGTCTACTCTTAATATATAGCCAGTGTGAATCTATGAGAGCCGTCGATTAAATTACCAAGATATGGTAAGAAGATAATTGAGGCAATTTACAATGGTAACAAATAGTTCAAACATAGCGAGTAATTCACTCATTCATTTAATTAACAAAGATGGAAGAAATAATCCCAAAGCAATGCGATTACTGAGAAAGAAATAATATGCATATCATTTTGCATATATATTATTCCATAATGTGAGCATATGCATTTATTTCCTTGTCATCTAATTGAAATGTGATTTAATAATTTAAACATTTCCATAATAAACAGACGTAATTACTTTCTTTTTTGCATATTTGTTTCCTTCTATTTGTGATTTTGTATCATCAAAATTTAACAATAGAAACACCAATTTGTGTGACATGGTATACAAGTGTCATTTCAAACAAGGTTCAAAATTCCGCTTTTCATTTTCCTTCCGGTCTTCACAAAACTTAGAAATTTCGGTTCCGTTTTGAATAATCCGAAAAATTCATTTTAATTCCGATTATAGATTCTGCTATTATTTTATAATTTATAAATATCTAGGTGTATGAATAGAAAACCTAAGTATATAAAATTTTTAAAAATTACATTACTAATCCAATTTCATTTATATCCTTTAAAAATCAATAACTAACTTTACATATAAGACATGGTTTGAGGTTTCGACCGAAACACCGCGATTCCGACCATTCCGTTTAGGTTTCAGCAGGGGGCGAAACGAAACCGAACCGAAATTCCGGTTCGACAAAAAAACCTAGAACTTCAAATTATACAGAAAACACTCAAAAATAGAATTAATTTGAATTTTCAAATATATGAATATTCAAAATATGAAATTTTAAAAATATACACATTCACAAAATATATAAATGATGTAACTAAAAAAGTTGAAAATGAAATAATGAATGAATATTTTTCAGTGTTTTAAATATTTATAATTAACCGGTATCGTTTGTGTATATCTTATTTTTCAATTAAGTTTAAATTATACGTTTTGTTTCAATAATTAAACTAATATATGTATAATTATATGAAAAATAAATAACAAGAACCGAAAGCGAAATCAAAATTTTCGAAACTTACGAATTTGGTCGAAATTTCTAAAATTACAAAAGACCGAAAACAAGACCGAAACCGAGATCTCGAACCTGCATATAACTAGGTTTATGCAAGTTATTTTAAGTAAACTATTTTTTTAAAAACATAACTCAACTACTAATCCAACCCAGCATTAAAACAACATCAAATTAAAAAAAACAAAAGAACCCTCTTTCTTTTCTTACCTATCTATGTTTTGCCTTAGCGCATGTGCCCCATTATGAATCAAATTCAACTTTCGTTCTAGTTTCAAAGGAAAATAAAAAAAATTACTGACGGATGCTTGAAATTGATGAAGAGAAAATGTTTTCAGAGTTCAATTTCAATTTGCTGATCAAAATAGATTATCTAAGCCACGTAATTTTGAAATTCAATGTTAGTTTTTAATTAATTTTCATATTGTAAACTTATTTTTCTTAGTCTTCTCGTCTCAAAAATCCCGAAACGAAATATTTATGGAATTTTGGTCCGGTCCATGCTGGAATCGGAATGGGAACGACGGTATTCCGGCATGCCGGCTAGAATTTAGAACCTTGATTTCAAGTATCATGTCGTGGTGGTATTTACCACATAGCACAAAATATTTAACTATTATTAGATAGCTAAATATTTTACCCATGTGGGTGGATCACCTCCGCATGATACTTAAAATGCATGAGTTTTACCATTATATATCAAGATATTCCGGCATGTGCATAAAAGCTCTTTACTAAATTATTAAATTTGAAAGTTTTATGTAGTTTGATAAAAATAAGCTGAAATATATAAAGAAAAAAATATAATTTCTTTTGTTGGAATAGGGTTTGAACTTGTAATCTTGTTTATATTTTAAAACTTCCATTTGAAGATAGATGTTAATATTTGTTCACGGTAAGATTCGATTTCATGACATCTTGTTTGCATGGAATGCATTTTTGAAATTTCATACTCGGATCAAAAAATTGTGATTTTATTTCAACTATTAATAAAGATTTATAGATCAGTTGGTTTATTTAGAAAGATCTTGCATTACATATTCTAATGCAGCCATGTATATTTGACTCGCTCTCTAAAGTCTAATTATAATTACATTTGAGCAATTCTATTTTATGAATAATTGAAATCAACACCTACGTTTGAATAGGTCTAAAGTAACTGTAGGAAGGTTTTATCTCCTAATTTATTGGGAAGATCATATAAAATAACAATTTAATATTTAAAAAGTTTTATATAGGGGTATTTTAGAAAGTTTACGGTCACACCAAAAGATTGCGGTTTCAAGCCAACTATTAGTAGAGATGTGGTGTTGGCTCACACAAATGAGTATTTCCCTGCTATGGTAGAATACCAGAGCAGTATGATCCAATTTCATATTTCAGATACCACTCAACAATACACAAAGGATCTTCCAAACCTTAGGACAATTATATCCATACTAAGTTGAATTTTGGTTATGAATTCAACATTTTATATTCAGTGTGCAAGAACATAGTGAATAAAAAGGTAAGCACAACATGGAGAATACCTCTTCTGTGCCCGAGTTATTTAGCATCTGCAATCATAACAAGAAATAAATGAGTGTCAAAACCAAATGCATACAGAAGATAACTTACCACATTCAACTAAACCAACGCTCACCGACATATCAGGATTTCTTCTCCGAAGACCTGAATCTGCTTCAAAATTTCCTTGACTATTTTGTGAAGGAGTATTGTACACAACTCTAAGTTTGCATTCCTCGATTATCTTATCCCCATCTTTTGTAAACTAAAGATAGAATAAATATGCAGAATAAATGAATACATATAAATTATGAAATGGGTCAACTGTAGTTTGGATTCTATATTTTCTTGATTTTTTTAGTTTGGGTCCTAAAGTTCCCCACTTACTTAGTCTGGCCTCCTAATTTACCCTTTTTTTTTCATCTTTTGAACACTGGTAAATCATGCATTGTTCGTAAACTTCTGCAGGAATATACCATAAAGCGCGCGCATTTTGGGCTATTAACAGAAATATTTATTGTTGTTATTGTAATAAAAGTTTTACATCTTTTATTAATTATTCGATGTTCAAACCAGATAAGTAATTTAATAAATTGTTGTAAACAAAGATCTTTATTTTAGCCAAGGACACTAGCTTAGTGGTAAAACTTTAGATTGTATGATTCAAACTCTATCTAGCATGAAAAAAAAAAATCCTCTCTTATTGTAACCATTTCAAAAAGCTAATAGTATATAGATGTCCTTTATGAGACTAACATTTCTCCAAAATAGTTTATCTAAAGGTTTTGAGATTGAATTCCATTAACATCAGATGTTAAAAAAAATCTCACAGTATCTGGAGGGATTTCATCTATATCCGTGCTTGGAGGCACTTTTGTGCTTTGAAGGAGAAACTTGTCCTTGCATTGCATATCGGGAGGATACTCCTTTTGTGCTTGAAGTGTGACTATAAACATTCAACAAAAAAATAGATAAGTAACATACAAAATTAGTACATTCTAAATTCTACATATGCTATATAGCAAGAACCTGTGATTGTGCATGAGTCCCAAGGTTGTACCACACTTGAGTTAGGCCGCACAAAATACTTCTTTGGAGAAGTAGTCTTAACCTGAAAAGTCAAGAATAACAATTAATTGTTAGTAAAAAAAGACTCTTGAATAAAAAAGTTGTAGCCTAATTTTATTCATACACCATGATTTACTGTATATACACGAATAATGTTTATAAAAATATTAAGACCAAAGTACCCTTATTTATCAACGACAAAACACAGTATGCAATGTTTGTGTTATCTTCTATTGTCTGCAACCCTAAAATCATAGTTAAATATCATAAAATAGAAAATAAATTTCTTGTAACCTAGTGACAAAAATTAAAGAAGAAGATTATGACTTAAGGTTACAATCAAAAGAAGATTATGATTTTGTAGCAGAATCTGAAGAAGCGGCAAACCTTTCACAAGTTTTTGTCCCTTTACTTTTACTGGAAAAAAAAAAGTTGAATTCATTCACGACATCGCGGTAGCCCGCAGGGAATAAAGGTAGCATTAGCACTACTGGGATGCTAAGGAACCGCACAATAGATTTAAATTATTACCTCATAATTGTTCCTTAGAATTGTTTATATGCTTAATTAAACTCAAAAAGTCACTGATGGTAGAGAAGTAAGTGTGTGAACAATTCTGTAAGCTGTGTGGTGTATGTAGAGCAAAAAATGTCGAATGTTGTTCTGTGAAAATTTTGGGCGTGCAAATAGATCCAACTAAAGTTGTATTCTTGTAAGCACGGTTTCATGATGTAACAAAATTCCATTTTCAATGAACTTAATAATCTTTTGAGAATACTGCTAGAAATAATAAATCAAGTTCCTTAAATCATTGAATCTTTTCTAACAAAATGCCAACTTTTCATCAACCTTAATCGTAATGTCTTTTCTCTTTAATAAAGAATGCAAGAATTCCTAAAATTACGTGAAAATAAATATAAATGAACAATCATAAGATGCAAAAAATTGAATACCTTGAAGGCAACATGGTGTTCAGTGTTGTTAACCACTTTTAAATTACAATAGGAAGGCTTTTCCAGCTCAACTGTTCATACAAGGATAAGAATAAAAATAAAGAACAATTTGCTATATTTCGATGCTTCACG
The DNA here is from genome assembly GCA_030765085.1 of Allium cepa. NCBI lineage: Eukaryota > Viridiplantae > Streptophyta > Magnoliopsida > Asparagales > Amaryllidaceae > Allium > Allium cepa. Next base: position 494,451,454 of record CM060944.1, on the reverse strand, counting down.
GGTAAAAATCACATTTTTATGTTAGAAACTGAAAATCGTTGATAAACATACATTCAAAACGAAGCTCTTCAGGATAAACATTGATCAGTTGACCATTAGCTTTCATTGTTTCGCATTAAAAAGAAATATACAGAAAAGAAAATAAGATTAGGGATCAAAATTGAGATAAATGTGAGATAACGGGGGAGAACGACACGTACCGGAGAATCCGAGACAATAGTTCCTGAATCCTAGGTTTTTTTTTTTTTTTTGCGAAAAAGGAAAAAGAACTGCGTTAAAATTCACGCCTGGTTAGGGGAAAAAATGGTCAGTTTAAGTTGGCATGGGTCCGATGCACGACGCGACAAGAATAAGGTTTATGCATTTGTTCCGTTTGGTTGAACGGGTGGCATCCGACCATCGCCCGCCACCATTTTATTCCAACAATCACTACTTCTCCTTCTTTTTATTTCCTTCTCCTAGGTTTTTCTCTTTTTCAAAACACATTTATTCTTCCTCCATTCGAAAGTTCAAGCATTTTTTATCGATTTTATGTTAATTTTTTAAGGTAAATTTCGTTAAATTTACTTTTTTCATACTAATATCTATCTTCTATAATATTCTCGATTTATTGTTTTTCATTTAGAATGTCGACCCATGAATTTTTCGATTCATCTACCCACCACATTGTAGAGTAGATTGAGAAACACACATTAGCTTTTATCGACATTTGTTTCACTGGCATGAGATATCGCAAAGATCGGACTGGCTACTGGTATAACGTAATTACCAACGCGTTCAACACGGCATCGATTACAATGCAAGTTAGATATAAAAAAGTTTGACAACCTAAAGCGCGACTGGGAACCCTTGGAACCGGCCGTTACAGATTGAAGGCATGTTCTACGACGCAGAGAAGGATGCCAATAGAGGAAATGATGAATGTTGAGTTGCATTTGTTATGAAGCAAGAAAAATTCAAAGTTTGCTCACTTACAAAATTCAGAGAGTTGAACATGATATTCGAAGGCTGCATCGAAACTTCCTTCTGCAAGTTCGCAATTTCGGAGGCTCACCGTGCTGATGTCTAGTTCAACAATTAGATGTATGCCAACTTTCTCATGGGCGATGCTACCGAGATCAACACTTGCACTCCTCGAGCATCTTTACATTTGCATCACCCTACGGCTTCTTCCGCTCCTCATATATGTCGGCCGAGAGGAGCTTCTTCGTTTGACGTAAAGATGACATAGACCATTGTTAGATGTATGGTTGTGCGGTAGGTGGCTGCCCATTTTTCAAAGAGGGAATTAATCAAAAGAAAAACCTGAGATTAATTTTTGTTTGAAGGACACAAGTTTTAAAAATTAGTCTAAATGATAACAGAATGATACATTCATATAACATTACATATATATAATGCTATATTCATATGGCACTACGTATATGAAGCATTACACATGTATACACTAGGTACATGTATATTGTTCAAACATTTATTTAAAAAAGTAGCTGGTACCAACTTTTAGTATCATATTCATTTTGAAAAACAATTTGCTACCCCACATTATTAGTTTAACTTGATGATCTTACTACAATTTCACTTATGCAGTTATGTGCTTTGACCCTAGTCCCACATTATTGGTCACATTTATTGTCATCTCTATGTAAAGTGTTAACTAATTATAGCATTAAAATAAACTTAGTCTATTTATAAACATGGTCCATATTACTGCGAGAGTATCTCCTTAGAATTTAAGGTCAACATCGGATTTTTTTTATTTTTTTTGGCTGATGCTACTTAATATTTCAAAGTAATATTTGTTACTCCAACAAAAAACCAATTATTTGGTCTGAAATGCTAGTTTCCACCTGACCCTAAATGAACTAAGAAAATAAGCAGATGATTGATAGAAATACATTACATGGCATAAAATGTGCAGTAAAATTATGAGTATAGATTATACATGCTTTATAAGCAACTAAATATACAGAGACAATAAACAACATAACCAAATGAAAACAACAAATCACAATAAAACAGTTTTGTCTATTTTGGTGATATGTCAAATGCCATACGAATATAGCATTATATTTATGTAATGTTATATAAATGTATCATTCTGCTGTCCATCAAACTAAATTTTAAAACTTGTTTCATTCAGACTAAAATTGGTCTCAAGTTTTTCCTTCGGTCTCTTTTCTCAAATGGAAAATTACGTACATTCTGAACTGCAGAGAGGCAGAGTACAGATATGTCTGTTGTCCAATGAATAAGCCCGAAGAGCTTAGGTGACATGTGGTATATCTAGTAAGAAAATTTAGGAGAAAGGTGTATTATTGTATTTATATTTGTATTTCGAACTACTAGTATCTAATAAAAAAAAATTGCCTTTTGTGATTGTACTTTTTCTAGCATTTCATAATTTATGAATAATATAAATTAATTTAACTATTTTATTTAAAAACAATTAAAAAAATAAAAGTAATTATTGATAACAAAACAATGAAAATACGCCTTTCAAATGTCTTTTTCAAAAGAACACATTCTTCTTTCGTTAAACATTTTCTTGTTGTGCCACTTTCAAATGTCCATTTTTTGTGCTCCTTTCGTGCGTCAAAAGAACGCACTCTCAATTTTTAAAACAAAACTAGAAATCTTACAGCACAAAAATGACAAATTTTAACATAGTATCGCTAATTTAGCATTGTTTTAATGTATGCTACAGGCACACTAGTTTCTTCTTTTTAGTACCATTTTCTAAACAATATCATCTGAATTTGATATTCTACTTCTTAATATCAAATTGCAGAGGCTACCATATTAGACGTTGGCGGTGATTTATTGCTGATCGGTGGGTTTTTTCCACCTATGATGAAAACTCGATATGGTTGTAAATCACCGTAGGATGATTTTTCAATTATCGATAATTAATCCATATGGTTATTTGCCACCGAACAGTGGTTTTCAATCAAGTGAAATAATAGAAGAGATGGTATTGGTAGGTATATCATTTTTATTAAAATTATGCTGGTATTAGTAAGAGTAAAGTGCACGCTCTTAGCAACCCACTTTTTATTTGGTCATGGATAGTTCTATCAAACGTCCTTCTAAAATTTCAAAATATACATTCATTCGCTTTAAGAATGAGTTTGATAAAACAATTTGGTAATTATTTTAAGTGAAAATTTAAAATTTTCAGTGTAAGTATTTGCATTTTATTCCATAACTATCTGCATATATTGGTGCATATAATTTAATTTTTAATGCAAAAATTTGTTGGAAAAAATGTAAACGTTTGCAATGACAATTGTAAATTTTCATTAAAATAATTGCAAACGTGTTTTGTGAAACTTGTTTTTGATAGGGAGAATAAGTGGATTTAGTTCGAAACAAGGATGCGTATTTAATTTCTTCTTTATTGAATTCTATTGAACCTAGTATATTACCTCACCACCTCAACTAAAAATTAGGAAAACACCATCACCAATTTACCCTTATTAAAGCAAATGATTAATGTTTATATATGCAATATTTCATTTGAATTAATTAAATATACTAAAAATCATATTGGAAAAAAGAAGAAACAACGTGGAGAAAACCTGTGTTGATAGAAGCAATTATGGATGAACGCAATATGATTAGAACTTAGAAAACTATCATTTATAATTCAAAATGTTAAAAATAAATTATACCGACATTCAAAACATTAACCCACACATTAGAAAACAAGATATAATAACATAAAATCAAAATCAAACAACCGAACAACTTTCGATATTTTTTACCCACTACAATTGAACGAAGAAGAAATAATAAAAAAAAGAAAGTGAAGGTAGAAACGAGTAATGTGGTAGAAAATAAGCAAGGGTGGTTTTGAAACAAAGAAGAGGATTAGAAGAAATATAAGGCATATGTCATTTACATTACAAGTCGTGGGGTGTTGAAAATCAATATCCAGTAGGAAAATAAAATTAGAATCATATTTTATAAGTAAGGAAAAATAGAACAGGATTACTAGGGCCCCACTTCCTATTACTTAGGTTTCATTTTCGAGAAAAAATGTTATAAAGGGTACAAAATTTTCATCCCCGTTTAAAGAAATAAAGCATAATTATTTTGTTAACCTTCTCTTTGATCCCCTATTATCTTTTAATCCTTCAAAATATCTAATTTGATCCCCTCAGATCATGATAGATTATCTCGATTAAGATGCCAGCTCGAATTACATAAATGATGAGTGAAGCTGAGCGTTAACTGTATAAAGTGGTTGCGACGATGAAGTTGAAGAAGTGCAGGTATTGGCTACGAATATTCAATTTTTTCTTCTTTTTATTGCTATGTAGTCAAAGGAGGGTATGGGGAAGAAATCCTTTCAGGACTATGCATTATTATGACAAGAAGAACACGGCTAATAAATTTAAATGAAGGTGGGAGAGGATCGTATATTGTTCTAATTTGCAAAAGAAGTGGTGAGTTTTGTAGCCACCGAGCAAATAATTATGTTACCAAAACTCGATAAAAGCAGATAAGATGAGAAGTAAGAAGATAAGATGAGAAGTAAGAAGATAAGATGCTCGTAGAGATGCTTTTGAGTGCGTCTATCTTTATTTACTCCTCCATCTATTTGACATCTTGGTCTTCGGCTATTTGACTGTTGTACTGTTAATATATGGACATGATATGTACTTTTTTTTCTCGTAAGGCACTCATTTATGTTAAGGGGATTGCAATGTTTTAACGAGCCATGTTATGGAAGTAAATGCCTTACCAAATTATATAAAGTACCTTTTTTCAAAAAAAAAGCTTGGTTGCATGTTTGAGTGTAGTGCGACATGTGGAAGTGATGGAAAGTGGATAGTTATTACGAAAAAAGACTAGATAATCATCTTTTTCCTAATACTCTTACTGATAAAGTTAGGATACGCCGTAGGGGAAATTCTATAGTTTATTATAAATTATTAACTCTGTAGTCAATTCTCACTCGTGATAAAAGGTGTTTTTCCTTTTGTTATATTTATTTATAACGTGTTATAAATAAATAAAATATTTAATTAAAATATATTTAACCTAAAATCCATAAATGGATTTTGTGATAGTAATTACAAATAATTGTGTCACTATATAATAAATGCATAATTTTAAATATTCCTAGTCAAGATACATAGAGACTGGATATTGATGCATCCGTTGATACTAAAGTACGTAACGCTCTCCAAATGTTGGACAATGTATCACTCATAACTACTGGGGCACCAAGGGTTACGTACCGGTAGTTATTGGATAACTATGGAATGACTCACTCGGTAGTTATATATTACTTAATATAACTAAGGTCAAACAGAAAATATCAATGTGACTAATTTACATAGTTCTCTTGACTTGGGAATACTGTTGATCTTCAATATGAAAGCTCTGCTTTGATTATAGTCAAATCATGACATGATTTCCATTGAGTGGCTATAGTTGGGTTGAGTGGAAGTATTAGACGTGAAACATAATTCAAGAGAAGATCTGTCTCCCCATTTGTAATGACTTGCCTTTTCGACCCGTGAATGTCGATGCTAAACATCCTCGACATTCATGTATTGAGCACTCAAATGCCGGAAAGATGAATTAGGGTAAAACAAAAGAAAAGGAAATAGAACAAGAAATAGGAGAACACACATCAAGATCTCACAACAAAACGATAACATATAATATCAAAAGACAGTAAAAACTATCACTCTAAGAAACATAGCATTTTAGAATTATAATCATAATACTATCATTAGTCCGGAAAATTATAACAATGTATCTTTGTAACATCCCGCCTTTTCGCACACTTTAAACCGACACACGTACCAGTTCAAACCATACGGAAGGGCGGATTGTTATGGGGTAAATAAGAAAAACAGAGAAGAAATAAAAACAAAACAGAATCTCACAGCGGAAGGATAAAATATAATAATAAATATACAGTTCATAAATGGTTTACAAACACTTGTTATTCTTTACACAATAAATATCAGAGTTACACATACCAATACAATCAATGCAGCGGTAAAGTATGAGTGTGGTGCAATACTATAAATAATAATAATACGGATTCTTCGTCTTCGTCCTCCAAAGCTAAAGTCTTCGATCCTGAAACGCTCGGACTGACCCGAGCGAATTTGAAAGGACAAAAACACTCGAGTCAGACTAAAAGATCTTATGTGAGTTAAATTAACAGAAATAAATATGAATACAGTAACTCAAGAGATGTTCGGGATTTACATCTCCTAAGGATCCGTTAAACTATTTACTATGTAGTATATTGCGCTATTATAATAGTGTCTATTCATAAAATAAACTTACTTTTAAATAGCGTTAAGGCTTTACATTTTCCACCTTAACACATAAAATGCCAATAGTCTATACAGTACCGTAATACCTCCTGATCGGGAGGCTACCAAAGGATACTCCATAGGTACGACACAAATAGAAACTCGTAGTAAAGGCTCGGTATGATAGGTGACACGGCACAACTAGGCAATGCCAGGGTAGATATACCAATTGCTATCCAGACTGGTGGAAACGCGTAGCCGCAGTTACCGCCCACCTCGGACTAACTCCCCAAAATCAAAACATAGAAGTGGCCACTGAATCAATCCAAAATCAAAGTATAATATCGAAGAGGAGGGTCCGATCAGAGGAATGACCTCATTGGCCTGAGAATCGCTCCTGTTTTAGCCACCTTATGCCAACTCACGGGAGTCGGGTCCACGTATTTACCTTACAGGACACGTCGCCACCACCTACTTCATTCTGGAATTTCCACCGCGTACACGGTTAGTCAAAGTGGTTTTCGGTATCGACAGAGAGTATGTCCATATCCGATCCCGGTCTCTTTGCCAACCCATCGTTATTATAACACCGCGGTCATTTAAAAATAGCTCATACTTTAAAACCAGAATAAACATTTCCATTTTAAAATTATGAATACAATATCATTTTAAAACCCAAAACAATATGATATCCTTTATCCCAATATAAACCTTTTCAAAAAATCCAAATGCTTTAAAATTTATAACGTCTGAAAGCCAAATATCCTTTCAAAGCATAATATTTCGAAATTCATAATTTAAAACCATAACTTTTAAAACATGAATGGTTTGGATATTCAACGGTATATGAATTAAAAGGTTTAACTTAAATGTTACTTTGTAAAGAAAATAGTTCTCATGGCTTTACAAATACATTTCTTTATTAAAGTCTAACCCAAAATTTGTATTATCTCTCTGAAGTTCCAAAACCACTTCAATTTATTTATATATACGTATATCCATTTTGAGTATCAATATTTCAAACTAAAGTTGGATTTTATTCTTTCAACAAATCAATTGTTCTATTAATTAGTCTTGAATATTCATATAAAATCCATAAATAATAAGACTTCAATTTCTAGTAATAATATATATATATATATTTTTTCCAATTCAAATTATACTAGAATATTCATTTCAATTTATTTTAGGAAAAATCCAATTATAAATATCATATCTTAAAATTTCCAAACTTAACATTTAAACATATGATATAAATTATTAAACTCCATTTTCTTAATTTTCTTCCATTTTTAATAAAGATTTTTATACACCTTTTAATTTCAAAATTTTCAACTTCATATGTATATATATATATGGAAGAAAATATTTATACAATATAAAATTTAAGATTATTATAAACCGTATTCCATCCAAACCATAGAAATCACATTTAAATATTTATATATATACCGCGGTGCCTGTATATAATTTTCTATCCTATGGTCAAGTGATACGGATATTTATCATTTCAATCCGCAATTTAAAAGATATAAAATTTTGCGGTTATATATCATTTCAAACCACAACGAATGAAATGAAATATGTATGATAATTTGCAATTTAATGATATACAATAAACATCCATCAACATCACCCATCATCCAATCACAATCATCAAGCAATATCAATCAATAACAATTTATATTTGATAATATATAACATGTAATAACTGGCAATTTTATTCAGATTAAATTTAACAACTATTAATCTAACAGTTTATATTCAGTAATAATCTATATAACTGTTAACTAGCAGTTTATAGGCAAACAAATAAATTCTAACTATCAATTAATACTCAATAAATAAATTAAATTAACAGTTAAATTTAATAAATGCAATTCAACAAATATGAATAAAATAAACATGCCAAATACTCATAAATAAATTTCTATTCATTTCTAAAATTAATTTAAACAAACATAAAAGCTTCTAGTAGTTGTGAGTGGGTTAAAACACTCACCTTTTGAATTTAAATCGAATTTAAATTCAATTTAAACTCAAAATTTTGACGGTCTCAGAATTTGTCCAAACCAGCGTCATCAAATCCGGAATTAAATTACGATCAAATATATGTGCCACGTCACTCCTTCTATTCCCAGAAACGCACGCGGCCCCCTTCCAGAAACCCTAATCGAAGATCTACGACGATCTAACCGTTGAATCGACACAAAAACCATATAGATGCGATCCCCATCGTCCACTCTACAAAACCCGGAAAAGGTTTGACGATCCGACGAAGTTTGCGACGACGATGATGAATGGTCACGGACTGTTTGAATTAATTCTGGTCAAACGAATGTTCAAAACAGAAAACGAATTGCACCAGTAGATTACATGCCTCGAGAACATTAGCATATATTTTTGTGGAATTTTTCTGAAGTGTTTGCATTTTCACTGAAATTTGGATTGGGGTAGATCTAGGTTGCATTCATTCGAGGAGGAGAAGGAGATGAAGAAATGAACGTACAGCGAAAGGAAAAATAAAATGGGGCTAGGGTTTATAACAGGTTATATATAGACAAGGCTGAAAAATAATAGATGGATCAGATTGGATCTAAACATAAGTTTAAATTTAGGCATAAACATATATGTAATAAAGTAGCATTAAATTTTGAAACGTGAATTGATTTATCATTGGATTCATATTTCAATATGTAAATATCCCCAATTTCATCTGCACTTATATTTACATAGTTTCTAAATATTAAATTTCAAATATTACTTCATTTAACGTTACGTATTTATTATTTATTACTTGCTGCAGTTGATTATCAATTATACTTAATATACTAAATAGATGGTAAATTTTGAATACTTGTTATCATTAACGTTTTATTTCCACTTACAAAATAAATGAAATTATTACATAAACTCCCTTAATTAAGTCAACCATTATCTTATATAACTTAACTGGTAATATATATACCCGATTGCCCTAATTGGTTTATAGTTATCAGCTAAATACATACTAACTTGCAAATAAATTCGTTTAATTGCAAATGGATCTGATCAAATTTAATAGATTGAATAGATGAGTAAGCAAATAATAAATTTTCTTTTTTGTCAAATTCAAACCCATTCCTACTTAATTATCAATTACAATTTATTACGAAACATTGATTTTATGCAGTTACCTTTTATTTGCGTAGTATTACATCAATTCTATAACCTTGGATTCATTCCCAATTCACCAAATTCAATTAATTACACTTTACAAATGTGTTTCCAATATATAGGTATTGCCCAAGTTAAATTTATTAGCTAACTCATATTAATAAACAAATGACTTATATGAATGATTAAAATTTTCAATTATCTCACTTTACTCCTAAACTTCTGTTATTTAATAATTATTGCTTAGAACCTGATTTTAATCTTCCCATTATCTATTTAATTCCTTCTAGAATCATAGCTAATATTTGTCATCCCTTCATTACCCAAATGTTCTTATCCCATCAAATTTTAAGTTATCGAAATATTAAATGTCAATTTCTTTAATTGCACTAAATTTATCTATTAAAGGTTGCACTTAACCCAACTACATAAAACTTCCCAATTTCTCCTTAAATCAATAACCTTCATATACAAATATGTTTATCATAAATTTTATCTACTCTTTCTTTTTAGGTAATGTCCTATATATTAGATTTCCATGTAATTTGCAATAAATCATACTCGTAGTTATATCACATTAAATGAATAAATAAGTGTTGACTCTATTCTTTTGATTCAACATTGGTTTACGTTATATTTCATTAATATTTCTACATACATCAGGATTTTTAAAAATGGTTGTAACGTGAAATCTCGTCTACTTCCCATTTTATATTTAAGGCTTCTAAAACCGATTCATATCATTTCTCTAGTCCAAATTTTATTAATATAACCTTAAATTTAATTTATTCCTATCGATGTAATGGTTAAACACAAATTTCACTTATTTGCAATAAATCCACAAATTGGATTTCAAATTTTCAAATAAATAAATAAATTTTAGTTTATCACTTCTTAAATACCCAAACGTCAATGCCTTAATTTAAACTGCATTTATTACATTTTATAAAAATCCTCCATCTTAAGTGACAAATCAAAACTACCCTAACTACACAATTTATGGTAATTAATTCCAATTGCTTTTCCATTAAACTACATAAATTGTCCAATTGCAACCTACGTAGAATGTTTATTTATTTACAATCCTACTGTTTAAATGAATTGATCCTTTACGGTATAATTCACATTTGACTTGATTTCTCATTTATTTTGCAAAACAGTAAATTTAATTGCTACCAACATTATATTTAATATTAGATTTCCAATTAATTCTATTGGAATCAATATATCTTTATATATATATATATACTTTACGTATAAATATCTAAATTACCAAATCAAGTACATTTATTAGAGACAACATTCAATAAAATTACTTATCACACTTATTGCATTGATTTATTCCAACGGACACTTTTATTTAGTCACTATTTATTATTACAACCAAATGTACAATCTCCACTATTTATTTTATATTAAATAATTCCATTCTAGTAAATATTTTTATTAATATTCACTGATTCACATTTATATTGGTTTCTTATATTTAACTTATAACAAGGTGTGCAAATTTACATAGTTCAAATCTATTTCCATGTAACTATTAAATTGTTACATTAAATTCCATTTACTATAACAAATTACTACATTTTCTCAAATAAAATCTTAAGACCTTTATTTTATTCTAAATTAGATTAGAAACATATTAATTTAATTCATTTAACATTATCAAATTCAACGGGTCGTTACAATCTCCCCCACTCAAAACTTTTCGTCCCCGAAAAGGAAAAAGAAGGGAAAAGGAAGAATAAAAACAGTACATCTATTTCAAATATTAACTTATAATCAATAATTTACAAAAAAATTCCTTAAACGGAATATACTCGTTTTATAATCATTATATCCTTTTATACTTAAATAATTAAAGTTTGGAAATCATTTTCAACAAAATTCTAAGTCCAAAATTTAAGAAAAAGTTTGGCAGAGTCTCCTTTGTACGGTGAGGCTCGGGAGAAAATATAATATCAAAATATACAAATATATTACATATATTATCAAAATATTATATCCCAACACGGAAAAATAGCGCTTTAAACGTAATCCGAAAACGTACCTATTTGTCGGGCAATATACGCTTATTATTTTGGAACCAAAAGCAATAACAGTTGCTTCCATCACCTGTATTCACTTATATAATATAAAAGGTTAAATATTTATTTTAAAGTGAACTATTCAAGTGGATTCAATCATTAATCAACCAAACAATTCAACAACCATCAACCTTACAAACAACATACATACACAAACAAAGCAACCATTTAATCCATCAAACAAATAGTTGTTTGGGTTCAAACTTGAAATTTGTATGAAATGAAATTAACTATCAAGTGCATCCTTTTCTCAACAGTCTTAGATGGAACATAGATAGACTATTTATTCATCCGACAAATTCAAATTCCTTACCCAACAACATAAATCAAACAATAACAATTCAACCCAACAACCAAATTACTTATCATACATTTTTCATGCTTCAGTGGTTTGATTTTCTTTCTTTCATTTATGGAGTGATCCCTTTACTTCTTACAATTTTCATTTTCATTTATTACAAAATTATCATATTTGTGTTCCAATTTATTGACTAAAGTTTATATCACCCATTTATTCTACTTACCTTTCTTATATAGTAAAATTTCCGATTTAGCTTAAGTTTTAACAGCAATTAATTGAATACTTTAATTACCTCAAGCTTCACTTGTAAGATTTCCCTTTACACTTTCTTACTAGCAATTGCAACTTTTATTTTATGGTAAGTTATATATATTTTAAGAATGTAAGTGAAAATTTACAAGTTTCTTTTCATTCCTTTAATTAATATATATTTGTTTTATATCCTACAATTTCAACTTACCTTTAATCTCATTCATTCATTTAATGTTGAAGTTTCCATTATATTTAATTACAGTAACCCTCTACTTACACTTAATTTATTAACCTTATAACTTGCATTCCTATAAGTGAAAGATTTTACTCATTCATTAACTATGGATTGCAGTCATTTATATTTTTCTTACTTTCCATTATATTAGAACAGGGGAATTAAAGCATACTTAAGTTAATAACCCTACAATCAAACTTTATAAATTAAGGAATTTCATTTTTACTTTCTTAAGGTTAAAATCACCTATTAATAATACAACCTTTAATTTTAGTAAAATTCCAATCATCACTTAAGTTAATACCATTAAATTCTTATTTATAACAGTAATTTATTGAATACTTCATTTTTTTCCAAAATTCTACTTGCATAATATTCTATTCCACTCTTAATGTACATTTCAACTTTTTATACTTGGTAAGTTATTTATGTTAAAGAAAAAGCAAAAGAAATTATGCAAGTTTAATCTCAACTCTTTTAATTCATTGATTACTTCTTTTATTTCACTAACCTAAATTTTTACAACTAATTAATGGAAATTCAAGAATTAATACCGGGTCAAATTCCAAAATTTCTTTAAAATAATAGATAATTAATTTCTTACAGCTTTTATATCTCTAATTACCTTTAAACAATTAAAATTTTAAATAATTTCAAAACAAATCTGCAGTAGAACTTACTACAGTGGCCTTTCCCTTCGAAACTCGAAAATGAAAGTCGATGATGCGGCCGTCATCACCGAAATTATTTTCCAGCGATAGAGAGGAAAGTACAAACTTATTTTCTTCAAAATCCTCTTAAACCAATTCTTTCGAATTATACTAAATATTTATATAAGAAAATATTTATAAACCAAATCATTATATTTCATAAATCCTTTGAAAGAAGATTTTCAAAAATCCCGGACTTAAGTTCTAAAATCTCCAATTTGATTTATTATAATTTCAACTTAGCTTCAATTTATTACAAATATTTTTATATTACCTAACACCCAATCTATAGCAACCAGATATATATATATCTTTATAAAAATATTTTTATATATGGAAAATATAATAGGCAAAATTATTTCATTCACCTATATTAAAAACAAATATTATGTCGTTCTGTCCTAATTAAGTGTTTAGAAATCCCTATTGATGACATAGCGTCCCATGCATCAACCAGAATTTATAAATACAAAGTGGAACAGATTAACACAATATCAAAATCTTTTTATAAAACTAACAAATACGCTCTCTCATATATATACTCTCAGCGACTCCCATAGGGTATTACTACCCTATTAACAAAGAGTCAAACCCCACAAAGCCAAGTTTATCGCTAAACCAAAGCTCTGATACCAACTGTAACATCCCGCCTTTTCGCACACTTTAAACCGACACACGTGCCAGTTCAAACCATACGGAAGGGCGGATTGTTATGGGGTAAATAAGAAAAACAGAGAAGAAATAAAAACAAAACAGAATCTCACAGCGGAAGGATAAAATATAATAATAAATATACAGTTCATAAATGGTTTACAAACACTTATTATTCTTTACACAATAAATATCAGAGTTACACATACCAATACAATCAATGCAGCGGAACAGTATGAGTGTGGTGCAATACTATAAATAATAATAATACGGATTCTTCGTCTTCGTCCTCCAAAGCTAAAGTCTTCGATCCTGAAACGCTCGGACTGACCCGAGCAAATTTGAAAGGACAAAAACACTCGAGTCAGACTAAAAGATCTTATGTGAGTTAAATTAACAGAAATAAATATGAATACAGTAACTCAAGAGATGTTCGGGATTTACATCTCCTAAGGATCCGTTAAACTATTTACTATGTAGTATATTGCGCTATTATAATAGTGTCTATTCATAAAATAAACTTACTTTTAAATAGCGTTAAGGCTTTACATTTTCCACCTTAACACGTAAAATGCCAATAGTCTATACAGTACCGTAATACCTCCTGATCGGGAGGCTACCAGAGGATACTCCATAGGTACGACACAAATAGAAACTCGTAGTAAAGGCTCGGTATGGTAGGTGACACGGCACAACTAGGCAATGCCAGGGTAGATATACCAATTGCTATCCAGGCTGGTGGAAACGCGTAGCCGCAGTTACCGCCCACCTCGGACTAACTCCCCAAAATCAAAATATAGAAGTGGCCACTGAATCAATCCAAAATCAAAGTATAATATCGAAGAGGAGGGTCCGATCAGAGGAATGACCTCATTGGCCTGAGAATCGCTCCTGTTTTAGCCACCTTATGCCAACTCACGGGAGTCGGGTCCACGTATTTACCTTACAGGACACGTCGCCACCACCTACTTCATTCTGGAATCTCCACCGCGTACACGGTTAGTCAAAGTGGTTTTCGGTATCGACAGAGAGTATGTCCATATCCGATCCCGGTCTCTTTGCCAACCCATCGTTATTATAACACCGCGATCATTTAAAAATAGCTCATACTTTAAAACCAGAATAAACATTTCCATTTTAAAATTATGAATACAATATCATTTTAAAACCCAAAACAATATGATATCCTTTATCCCAATATAAACCTTTTCAAAAAATCCAAATGCTTTAAAATTTATAACGTCTGAAAGCCAAATATCCTTTCAAAGCATAATATTTCGAAATTCATAATTTAAAACCATAACTTTTAAAACTTGAATGGTTTGGATATTCAACGGTATATGAATTAAAAGGTTTAACTTAAATGTTACTTTGTAAAGAAAATAGTTCTCATGGCTTTACAAATACATTTCTTTATTAAAGTCTAACCCAAAATTTGTATTATCTCTCTCAAGTTCCAAAACCACTTCAATTTATTTATATATACGTATATCCATTTTGAGTATCAATATTTCAAACTAAAGTTGGATTTTATTCTTTCAACAAATCAATTGTTCTATTAATTAGTCTTGAATATTCATATAAAATCCATAAATAATAAGACTTCAATTTCTAGTAATAAAATATATATATATATTTTTTCCAATTCAAATTATACTAGAATATTCATTTCAATTTATTTCAGGAAAAATCCAATTATAAATATCATATCTTAAAATTTCCAAACTTAACATTTAAACATATGATATAAATTATTAAACTCCATTTTCTTAATTTTCTTCCATTTTTAATAAAGATTTTTATACACCTTTTAATTTCAAAATTTTCAACTTCATATGTATATATATATGGAAGAAAATATTTATACAATATAAAATTTAAGATTATTATAAACCGTATTCCATCCAAACCATAGAAATCACATTTAAATAGTTATATATATACCGCGGTGCCTGTATATAATTTTCTATCCTATGGTCAAGTGATACGGATATTTATCATTTCAATCCGTAATTTAAAAGATATAAAATTTTGCGGTTATATATCATTTCAAACCACAATCCCGAATGAAATGAAATATGCATGATAATTTGCAATTTAATGATATACAATAAACATCCATCAACATCACCCATCATCCAATCACAATCATCAAGCAATATCAATCAATAACAATTTATATTTGATAATATATAACAGGTAATAACTGGCAATTTTATTCAGATTAAATTTAACAACTATTAATCTAACAGTTTATATTCAGTAATAATCTATATAACTGTTAACTAGCAGTTTATAGGCAAACAAATAAATTCTAACTATCAATTAATACTCAATAAATAAATTAAATTAACAGTTAAATTTAATAAATGCAATTCAACAAATATGAATAAAATAAACATGCCAAATACTCATAAATAAATTTCTATTCATTTCTAAAATTAATTTAAACAAACATAAAAGCTTCTAGTAGTTGTGAGTGGGTTAAAACACTCACCTTTTGAACTTAAATCGAATTTAAATTCAATTTAAACTCAAAATTTTGACGGTCTCAGAATTTGTCCAAACCAGCGTCATCAAATCCGGAATTAAATTACGATCAAATATATGTGCCACGTCACTCCTTCTATTCCCAGAAACGCACGCGGCCCCCTTCCAGAAACCCTAATCGAAGATCTACGATGATCTAACCGTTGAATCGACACAAAAACCATATAGATGCGATCCCCATCGTCCACTCTACAAAACCCAGAAAAGGTTTGACGATCCGATGAAGTTTGCGACGACGATGATGAATGGTCACGGACTGTTTGAATTAATTCTGGTCAAACGAATGTTCAAAACAGAAAACGAATTGCACCAGTAGATTACGTGCCTCGAGAACATTAACATATATTTTTGTGGAATTTTTCTGAAGTATTTGCATTTTCACTGAAATTTGGATTGGGGTAGATCTAGGTTGCATTCATTCGAGGAGGAGAAGGAGATGAAGAAATGAACGTACAGCGAAAGGAAAAATAAAATGGGGCTAGGGTTTATAACAGGTTATATATAGACAAGGCTGAAAAATAATAGATGGATCGGATTGGATCTAAACATAAGTTTAAATTTAGGCATAAACATATATGTAATAAAGTAGCATTAAATTTTGAAACGTGAATTGATTTATCATTGGATTCATATTTCAATATGTAAATATCCCCAATTTCATCTGCACTTATATTTACATAGTTTCTAAATATTAAATTTCAAATATTACTTCATTTAACGTTACATATTTATTATTTATTACTTGCTGCAGTTGATTATCAATTATACTTAATATACTAAATAGATGGTAAATTTTGAATACTTGTTATCATTAACGTTTTATTTCCACTTACAAAATAAATGAAATTATTACATAAACTCCCTTAATTAAGTCAACCATTATCTTATATAACTTAACTGGTAATATATATACCCGATTGCCCTAATTGGTTTATAGTTATCAGCTAAATACATACTAACTTGTAAATAAATTCGTTTAATTGCAAATGGATCTGATCAAATTTAATAGATTGAATAGATGGGTAAGCAAATAATAAATTTTCCTTTTTGTCAAATTCAAACCCATTCCTACTTAATTATCAATTACAATTTATTACGAAACATTGATTTTATGCAGTTACCTTTTATTTGCGTAGTATTACATCAATTCCTATAACCTTGGATTCATTCCCAATTCACCAAATTCAATTAATTACACTTTACAAATGTGTTTCCAATATATAGGTATTGCCCAAGTTAAATTTATTAGCTAACTCATATTAATAAACAAATGACTTATATGAATGATTAAAATTTTCAATTATCTCACTTTACTCCTAAACTTCTGTTATTTAATAATTATTGCTTAGAACCTGATTTTAATCTTCCCATTATCTATTTAATTCCTTCTAGAATCATAGCTAATATTTGTCATCCCTTCATTACCCAAATGTTCTTATCCCATCAAATTTTAAGTTATCGAAATATTAAATGTCAATTTCTTTAATTGCACTAAATTTATCTATTAAAGGTTGCACTTAACCCAAGTACATAAAACTTGCCCAATTTCTCCTTAAATCAATAACCTTCATATACAAATATGTTTATCATAAATTTTATCTACTCTTTCTTTTTAGGTAATGTCCTATATATTAGATTTCCATGTAATTTGCAATAAATCATACTCGTAGTTATATCACATTAAATGAATAAATAAGTGTTGACTCTATTCTTTTGATTCAACATTGGATTACGTTATATTTCATTAATATTTCTACATACATCAGGATTTTTAAAAATGGTTGTAACGTGAAATCTCGTCTACTTCCCATTTTATATTTAAGGCTTCTAAAACCGATTCATATCATTTCTCTAGTCCAAATTTTATTAATATAACCTTAAATTTAATTTATTCCTATCGATGTAATGGTTAAACACAAATTTCACTTATTTGCAATAAATCCACAAATTGGATTTCAAATTTTCAAATAAATAAATAAATTTTAGTTTATCACTTCTTAAATACCCAAACGTCAATGCCTTAATTTAAACTGCATTTATTACATTTTATAAAAATCCTCCATCTTAAGTGACAAATCAAAACTACCCTAACTACACAATTTATGGTAATTAATTCCAATTGCTTTTCCATTAAACTACATAAATTGTCCAATTGCAACCTACGTAGAATGTTTATTTATTTACAATCCTACTGTTTAAATGAATTGATCCTTTACGGTATAATTCACATTTGACTTGATTTCTCATTTATTTTGCAAAACAGTAAATTTCAATTGCTACCAACATTATATTTAATATTAGATTTCCAATTAATTCTATTGGAATCAATATATCTTTATATATATATACTTTACGTATAAATATCTAAATTACCAAATCAAGTACATTTATTAGAGACAACATTCAATAAAATTACTTATCACACTTATTGCATTGATTTATTCCAACGGACACTTTTATTTAGTCACTATTTATTATTACAACCAAATGTACAATCTCCACTATTTATTTTATATTAAATAATTCCATTCTAGTAAATATTTTTATTAATATTCACTGATTCACATTTATATTGGTTTCTTATATTTAACTTATAACAAGGTGTGCAAATTTACATAGTTCAAATCTATTTCCATGTAACTATTAAATTGTTACATTAAATTCCATTTACTATAACAAATTACTACATTTTCTCAAATAAAATCTTAAGACCTTTATTTTATTCTAAATTAGATTAGAAACATATTAATTTAATTCATTTAACATTATCAAATTCAACGGGTCGTTACAATCTTCGCATACGCTGATATATATAATGTAGTAACGTAGTGGAAATAAGAATACTACGGTAGGTGAATCGAAGCATCAAGCTCGTCTTTAGAAGCTCCAAAGAACATCAACGAAAACCTTCATTTCTCATACTACTTTAAAGAGCACCCATGGATATAAGAGAAATATAAATGCATGAGTCTGAGATAAAACTGTGTGAGAAACTCAAGAAATATATATATGACATATAAAAGCACCTTTTGAGACCAATCAAATCACCGGATTGGTTCTCCCCTCAAAAGAGTCAACCATCTATTAAGTACATATTTCGATATAATAAATAATGCCTAGGGTGTAGCACATAAGTAAGAAATAATCATGGTACATGTAAATCACAACAACAACAATGAGGTATAAAATCAAAAATCACTAAGGCAAATACACATGATTATGTAGGATTTCTATGAATGATCTCTTCTATCAAGCCGAATTCGACCTCCTCCACAAGGATCAGTGTAACATCCATGATTTTGATTGACATTATTTAGGAGATTTAAGTAAATAAATTAAATAGAATAATATATGGTGTGATAAGGGGATAAAGATTTGATAATTAATTGTTTTAGGCCTTAACTAATCAACTAATAAGATTGTTTTGAATTTTCCATAGAGACGCATAAATGAGACGGGGAAAATAGGAAAAGAGCCTTATCCCTTATGTTCTCACCCTTTCATTGATTCTCATTTTACACTCTCAAAAACAAACAAAAGATAAGCAAGTCAAGGTCGACCATTACTAGGGATATTAGAAGAGGAAACTAAAGCAAATCAAAGGGAAAAGCTTCGAAAAACAAATCTATATTATATCTCAAACTTTTTGTCTAATTTAAGGTGAATAATAGTATAATCATCTCATATTTATATGTTTTATTCTTGAATTATGATTGATTCTAAATTTTTGATGATTATATGTTATGCCATGATTACTTATACCATTGTTTGGTTAAATAACGATTTATTGGAAAATTCGTAGAATTATTATAATAGGTTTTAATAGCAAACCCTATGTTTTTGAACTCCAATTGATTTGATTTTTGGATGCGCTGTAAAAAAATTATTGGAGATGGGTTTTTATTTCCATAAGTTTTCGAATTGATAAGAATATTTATGAATTTCCTAAGAAGAAGAGGGCATTTATTTTGGGTTTTAAATATTAAAAATAATTAGATAATAATTTTGGTTTCGAATTTTCATATGTTAAAGAATATTTGAATCCTGATTTTTGGAGATTTTTGGGGATTTTTGGGGATTTTTCCTAAGTGATTATGATTTTTTATGAATTTATTAAGCTAGAAAAGTTTATAAACAAATATTGAATGATTAATATTATTTGTTGGGTGCAAAATGAGTTTTGGGGAAAGAAAATAATCTGCAGCAGTTTTTCTAAAAAGAAATTGATAGCTTTATTTTTAACCAATAAAAAATTAACAAGGGTTAAGAGTTGGTGCAAAGTAATTGCTTTTAATGGAAATAAAACAGCTTTTATTTTAATCATGATATTGCCATGATGCCAATATGAATGTCGAACCCCATGCAATGGTCGACATTAATGTCACCACTACAGAATTCAACGTTAACATGAATGGATGCATATGATACCAACTATGTTAGTATGGAATGAATCTGTTCAGGTTGAACTCATATAGTAAAAGTTCTTCAGCATCAAATCAACGTCGACACGGTGATCTCGTAACGCACCAAAACTATTCTAATCTCCCTTGTTCCTTTGTTTTGAAATCTATAACATACGACATTGATGCCGCAAGTCTTCACCTAGGTTTTAAATGATGTCGCATGCCATTATTTTCGATATCAACTATACCGAGGCAGTGATGCTGCATGCTTCCTATTTTGACGCCATAGCTTTAGTGATGCCACAAGTATTATTTTCGACTTTAACTATTTTGTGGCAACGATGCCGCTATATTATGGTTTCGATATCCCTTATAAACGGCATAATAACTTCTTATAAAGCAGCCAATATCAATGGTTTGGTGATATTGGTGTCATATATGTCATCAATGTTGGCATTCATATATTTTACGTATAAAAGGCTATATGTAATAGGGACAACAACCTATATAATTCTATATATGATAACTCTGACATTATGACCTATTGTTTTTATAAATCCAAACTTATTATCGACGTTTTTCTTAGAAGGGACGCGACATCCCATGTCGGCCATATTGATGTCGCAAGTTTATAATTATGAACACGTTCTAATAAATGGTGATATGCCCTATAATGAAGAGGTGTGACATCCTCATATTGACACCGAAATCATACATGGTTATTTTATAATGGATTATAAATTAACATGAGGAGATGGTGAGATAATGGGCTATATTTTCCTTATTTTAGAAATGTGAATTAAGGGGATTAATCATATACAAAGATAAATGTTTTTAAGAAAATAAATTATGGTTTAACCAAATTTTTTATATGGAATTTTCAAAGAGAATAATTACTTAAGTTCAATTTGTGATACCAATAATTACGATTAAACATAGTATGGTAGATTATGTTATATATTCATGCCATTATTTGATCAGTTACATTTGCATGTGTATTATTGTCATGCTCACATTATCATGGACCCTAACTGCATTTTGATAAAGGTGTAAAGGTAGTAGAAACAACTAGGTTATCTCGGTAGTGAGTAAGGTCAGACTAAACTCCTAAGTAAGTAGAATTGCATCTAGGAAATTAGAAAGATCAAATTGTGTTATGATGTCTTAGACTGATCAAAAGATATGATTAAAACCAGATAAGTTTAATGCAGGACTGGTGTAGGGTCGGGCCTTATGCTTTAGTATTATCTTCTGGTTGGTAAAGATCCACGATTCTAGTGCGTAGGGATTAGTAAGTTAAAGGGATGTTTATGCATATGAAGGAACTTGTAGCTTTATAAGCTCACATAAGTTGATGGAAGACTCCTAACCATATCTGGAGCATTGAACGTAACTCCTAACCATATTTGGAGTATTGTTGATTCTCCTAACCGTATTTGGGGAATATTAATTGTACTGCCTAACTATAGCTGGAGACTTTAGTATGTCCGGTTAAGCTTAATTTAGGATAGACCATCCCAATACCTCCTAACCAGGTTTGGAGACCTCCTAGCCGTATCTGTAGATAGGTTATTTAGCCTGTGAAAATTAAAAGACTATTGGTAACCCTGGGAAATTATAATTTGGGACAATTGCTCCATTTTTTGGAGATTGGGTAAATCGTGGGAATGCACAATCTTATTTAATAAATTAGTCAGACTTACCCATGTTGTATGCATACATATGATTATGTTATTTTCTGTTCTAACCATTGTGGATGCATCTGCAAGATTTATGGTTGACATATTTTAAGAAGATACTAGTGAGAGGAAAACCGTTTCACTCAGTGGCATAGTCTTACTAGATATCTGTTTTGATTCGAGATGGTATATTATTATTCACACTAGACTTTTTGTTTGACCTGAAGTTTTTGTTTTCCCTTTAAACTCTCAGGTGCTCATTTGAGTAAGCCAGAAGTAAGGGTTTTAGGATTTCAGTTTGACGAATAAGCTTCCAAAGACATGTGTGAGGCAAGATAACTATTTAGAAGCTTTATTTTATTTGTTGTGTCGTTTTTGTTTTGCTTAATGGATGTAATGGAAAACTTTATAATCATCAAGTGTTAGACTCTAATCAACCAAGAGGGCATCGTCATTTGTCACTCTTGGAGTATTTTCTGATAATTATATTTTTTCTGAATGAGGGATCGAATGGGATTATGTAATGAATATGAAATATTATTTTTGAAACAAAATGTGAAATTTTATTTATGTAATTTGTTTTGAAAATCTCATATTCATATGCTTCTGATTAAGCAATTTTTGAATACAAATGCGCGAGAGACATTAGCAATCTAAATAAAAATAGGATAGATTGTTATAAGGAATACCTTTTAATTTTGGATACCAAATTTCAATATATTTGGATATATATATATATATATATACCTATTTTGAGGAACTTAACTCTTATATTGATGATATGAGAATAACTTTGAAAATATGTGATGATTAGATGCATGGAACCAGTGATAATGTAAAAATGAGAACAACAAAGCCTTATTCGCTTAGGGATTGTAAACAAAAACTTGTAATAAAATGTCCCTTTGTCTCAAATTATTTCAACCTATATTGTAAAAGCAGCAAAATAGTCAATATTGAGACTAGTTGTTAAAATGAGATTTTCATATCAATACTAATTTGTTTAATATCGAGGGTGTATAAATTTTTTATAAAAAATATCTCAATCTTGAAGGAGATGGGAAAATTTTAACCTATTGTTGGTTTTGATAAATTCTAAAAAAAATCATTTTTTTTCTTCTGTTTTTTGCTTTTTAAAATATGATTTTTATGAAAATTTCAATTTATAATGGAGAATAAGAAGAAAATAATAACAATCTATCATTTTGGTCCCATGAAGCACTTTAGGCTCCAATAGTAATACAGGTATAAATTCATACTTCCTCATATGTGTGTTTATTATAATAATTACAAGGGTTTTGTTTTAGTGAAGGGTCGGGAGTTCAAACAATTTAGGAATGGGTGGTTAGATCTTGACATATAAAGGTTACTAAAGGATAAGTTTTAAAGCAATTACAGCAAAGATTTTTTTTTTGAAATGAAAATGAATTTATCTTAAACTTTTGAGAAAGTGATTTAGGTAATTTTTTGTTTTTATAAGGTATTGAACCTAGAAGTTTAAAATTATGAAATTTTAATATAATACACTAGTAGATTTAAGATTTTGTAATTCTATCTATTTGAAGAAACAGAATTAACCTATGGAATATTATTTTGAATTGGGAAGGTAAATAATAATTAATTAAAACTTATACACCCCATATGGAATATTTTTGACAGTTAGTGAAGTGCAACCTTAAGAGAATTTATCCTCAAAATGTTAAATTATATAGTTATATAAGATTAGGACAGAAAGGTATGGTTATATAATATTCTTGTAAACAAATTGTCATAATTATTGATTAGGATGTGCCAAATAAATAAAATAAAGATGTTACTTCTAACATTACATACATGTATGTTATAAACTTCCAAAATGGAATTGTTGGGACACATTTCTTTTAAGGAGGAGAGTTTGTAACAACTTGGGGTTTCGGCTCTTATTGAATAAATTTAGAATAATTTAAATTGGGAAGTGATGTGTAAAGGAAGCTCCGACTTATGTTTGGGAAATTTAGAAATAAATTCATGATCGAAAAGGATACACACACATAACATATCTAGAAATCGTATTATAATCTATAATGTGGTTTTAACAGTGAATTTTCATTTATAAGATGAGGATCCTTTTTGTATTAATAAGAAGCAAACAATAGTGATATTTGCACTTAAGTTTATTAGGCCTAGATAAGTATCCAACTCATGCTTAATTAAATTAAATAAAAACCCTTATCATACCCTCTCTAAAAGCATTCTTTTTATTTTCTGGTACATATTCTTTATTCCTAAAATAAAGAAAGAAATTAGAGTTCTTCCTTTAAATACAAAACCCACCTAAATCTTCGTTGTTGATCAAGATTGAGTGCAATGCTAATAGGAGGTCTTTAGAATTCTAAGCACGGATACAAGGTGAGTTTATCTCACTAATTCTAGCCTTAGATATATGGTCATTGCTATTAGATGCTCATGCTTGTATGATCTCAAAATTTTGATTGATTCTTTATATAATTACATAGTGTTTGTTGTTTACTAAAACCCATCAAATGAAATCATGAAATTCATCCAATTATATATGTTTATATGAATGCATGACTGCGTATTATGTACCTTAAATCACTAAAGAAGCTTCAAAAGAAGATTGAGTGAAAACAGATCGATGGAAGGTCACCCGAGTCGCTTGGACGTTAGCCCAGGTGAACCAACTGGTGTACCAGTTGGTTAAACTAGTGCCCCAGTCGTAGCTTGAATCTAACGTCCAATGTATGTTTTGGTGTTCCCCGATCGGCCCGTTTGTCATTGGTTTGCCCTGTTTAATTCCACAAGTTGACTGTTAAATTTTATTAGTGCATTTCATGTCAATTTTATTGATATTTTCTAGATTCGTGATTTATGAATTATTGAATTCATTTGATGTTTTATGTCATAGAGTTTTTTCGATTGGGTTTTGAGAGAATTATGCATTTTTGATGCATGTTTTCAACCGAATTTATAAATAATTGATTTCTAAATCCAATCATTTTATACAAGACTAGTTATGTACAAATCAAATATATATACACATATATTTTCATACAAAGAATATTAACATATATAAAGATATAAACATACACGCACATACATACTATCTATTTTCATGTACAATGGGTTTAGAAATGTTTTGGGAACAATAGTTTGAAAACTTACTTATATATATATATATATATTATAAACAAATGTTTTGAAAGTAGTTTTAAAAGAGAAATATTTTCATAAAAGTGTACATTACCGATTGAATGAGAAATTGATTTGAACGGTTAAATAAAACTAGTGGTATAGAATGCCTGCGTTCGTTTTATGGATTAACTCCTAGACTTGTTCGATCGAATTATTGCTACCCATGAGTGGGGTTTACTATTGAATAGTAAATGTTAGGGTAACCCATATGGTATGGGACACATAATCGTTATTTATTCGATTACAATATAAAAGTATTTAACACTTTTCAACAAGTTTATGACTCACCTTTTATGTTTATAGTCCTATTTAATGTTTATAGGTTTTGTACCTATCTTGATGTTTATAGGACTTGTTCTTATTAGATATTTATAGGTTTCACACCTATCTTGGAGTTCATAGGGTTTATACATATTTTTATGTTTATAGGTCCCGTACATGTCTTGATGTTTATAGAATTGTATGTCTATCTTGGAGTTACATGTATGTATGTGAATTTATTTCACCAATCTTGGAGTTTGGCTCCCCCCTATTTATGAGATTTTTGGATTTCTGTTTGTGAGATTTTTGGATTTCTATTTGTGAGATTTCTAGATTTAACATTGTTGTACTATCATTAAATCATTTGAGAGGTTTTTGCTTTTAGGAAGCTATTATGAGTTTTCTTTTTATATTTGGTGATTTGAAGTTATCAATGCATATTAGATATTTGTCGATATATGCTTGTAATTGAGATCAAGATTAGTTTTCCTATCATATAGTTTTGCTAACACATTTATCTTAGTCTAGACACCATATTAAAAGATATGTATCAAACGACATGTCTTTTACAGTAAGTGTAAAAGTTATTGGGAATGTGTCCCAAACGATATGCGAAGACACCTTATTAAAATATTTAATACGGAACACATAAGATGGACTCTTTATGCATTGGCAAAAAGGATATCATATATGCTATATTGTCTATGATATCGTAATTTGTTTATGTATTTGATACATAAAGCAAATATCAAATCCAAATAGACATCACAAAATGGCTATTTGAAGTTTTCTCGTGTATCTATGAAATACTAAAGAAATGTTCACAAAAACAACAAACTCCTTATAAAGGAGTGTTCAGAATAAAACTTCATAAGTGATGCTGAGTATAATATGTCAATAATAAATTTAAGTTAAGAATATTTAAGTTGGAAATGTTCCAAATGAAAGACTGTGGCTAATTCAATGAAAAAGGCTAAGTATATCACCTTGAATAAGCGCCGCAATAAAAATATTGTACATATATATAAATGCACAAGTTTATCACCGAGCTGAGGGTAATCCCAAATGTTGAGAATCCTATAACATTGTTATACGATAATAGTGTCACGATATAGTTCATAATAGAACTTAAAGCCCATTAGAAGTAGAGAGACACACTCCCAATTGTTCCATATGAAAAAGGTAGTTTATCAGCATCAGAAAGAGTTGAATGACAAATAATTAAAACATAATAGAATACCCGTTCACCGAGGGACTGACCTAGTTGGTTTTGTGGGAACCGATTGGAGAAGTTGGAATGAGATTCTATAGTTGACCATAAGTGCAAGTGGAAGATTGATAGAGTTAGGGGTATGCTCTAGGAGAAATTATGAAATTGGTTATGTATATCTAACTCGGTAATCAATCTTGTTCGAAATAAAAGGCGTTTTCTTTCTATTATATATTTGATATAATGTGTTATATTAATTTATTAATTTAGTTAAAAGTCAATTTATTAGAAAATCGATAAATAGTATGTTTTATGATAGTTGTTACAAAGTATTGTGATTGTAAGTAATTTATCGCAATAAAAATAAATATACCATTTTAACTAATCCTAGTCAAGATGTAGCAAGACTAGATATCGATACATTCGTTGAAACTAGAATACGTAATGCTTTCCAAAT
This sequence comes from Allium cepa, assembly GCA_030765085.1. Classification (NCBI taxonomy): domain Eukaryota; kingdom Viridiplantae; phylum Streptophyta; class Magnoliopsida; order Asparagales; family Amaryllidaceae; genus Allium; species Allium cepa. The sequence goes on along the minus strand of CM060944.1, from coordinate 494,424,020 downwards.
GTTGGGCACTGTTTACACATGGTTGCTGGGGTCACTAAGCGGTTATGTAATGATAGTTATTGGATAACTATGGAATAGCTCACTTAATAGTATTCTATAGGTCAATATAACTAAGATCAAATAGAAAATATTGACGTGACTGATTTACACTAGTCCCTCAACTTGATAGTACCGTCGATCTTCAATATGAAAGCTTTACTTTTATTATAGTCAAATCATGGCACGATTTCTATTGAGTGACTACAGTTGGGTTAAACGGAAATATTGGAAGTGAAACATTATTCAAGAGAGGATTCGTTGCCTTACTTATATGGGGTTAGTATCACGGTCGACTCAAAGTCAAAGTCTATTACCAAAGTAGATCGATTAATAACAATTGTTATTATTAAACCAAGAAATTTATGATTGGACTACAGAGTTGAATATGGACGATACTGGAATTTTGTCCATTGCCAAATTCCGTAAGTCCAAACTGATATAGTTTTGACGAAGAGAATTGGCATAAATTATAATCACAGCCAGGTAATGCTTAATAAGGTAAAATTAGATTTTATCGAAACTAAATAAGACATAAGTTTGGCCAAAATGTCACACCACTTACTAACTGATGTGTGAACATTAATATTCGAATAGTTCGATATTAATCACTAACCAAATTTACACCCGACAAGTCGCACTACCGAAAACAATGAATTTTCCTTTGACCAAATGATTTAATTAATTTATAATTATTTTAAATTGATTAAATTAATAACATTTAAGAAATATTACTTATAAAATTTGATTATAATTTGACGAATAAATATCATTAAATATTTTTATAATAAATATAAATATATCAATTGATATACGATATCGATAAGCATTAAATTGGATTAATGCATAATATTTTTTTAAGCTTAAATGGGTTTAAGGCCCATCATAGGGGTTGGTAGTTTTGGCAGCAACATAGGCTAGAGGTGGCTCAAATTGGGTAAGAGGGGCTTGATTTTGGATGGCCGGGATTGAAGGAGAATGAGTGAGAGATGGGATTTATACTTCTCTCCTTTCCATCCACTATATAACCATCTCTACCCTCATATGATTAGGATCTTTTGGTGCCTCTATCTCATTCCTTTGCTGGTCAACTTTTATCCGCTATCTCTCTAGTCTCCTAGGTTCAAGTCAAATATGTTTAGCTGTAATCCGATAGCTGATGGTCGGTGGTTCAAGGACTAGCAATCTATTGAATTAGAAATTGTTTCTAGTAGCACATAACATCATTTCAAGGTGTGCTTAAAGGCTTTAGCTACAAGGTACATTTCTAATTTTATTACAAACATTACTTTATGATTATAGTGATCTGTATAATATTATTAGTTAGGTGGCGATTAGAATATGTAGATATGTTATTCTAAATTTGTTAGTTGTATGCATATGTATATATGATTATAATTTTTTTTGTTATTTATTAATGTATGACATGACTTTGAATTAAAAAACATTTTTTATTATTAAATTAATTACTATATATTGTATACTTATATTTGTATACTTATATTTGTATAGTTTATAATTAAAATACTATATTATACATGTATAAAACATGAAAATAAAATTTCATATATGATGTCTAATAAATATTATATTTTCAGCAAAAAATAGTATTTTTATTTGTATATTATTTTTAAACAATATTAAATAAATTTATCATATAAATAATTATAAAATTCATATATCTATTATGAAATATATTTTAGATTTTATAAAAATTTATTGATGCAAATTAAGCCCACGACAGAAAGTTAAAAACAATTTTTTAAATATTTAAATTAAAAACCGATAAGCTAAATTTGAATTGTAAATTGTCCAAATTATAAAATTATATATTAAATTTTCAAATTATAAAATTTCATGTAAAATTTATTGGAAATTTTAAACTAGAATTTTGTTTCGAAAAATAATATGTTTTTATTTTAAGTAATTTTATTTAGTTTTATTAATATATATATATATATATATATGTTTAAACTTTAAAAATGAAAAAACCTAGTCTTTGCACAAGGCCAGAACAACAAATATATTTATATAAAATTATTTTATAAGTGTATTTATATTAATATATACATACATATATATATAAGTATTTAACATACTTGTTAATACGTATATAAATAACATTTTTATTGTATGTATATAAATACTATTTTCAACATTACAAAAAAATATTATATTTTAAACGATATAAACATATTTATATAGTAACTAATATGTAGTACATTTTGTTAATATTTTATATTTGTATTCATATATAAATATTTATATGTTTATAAAAATTATAAATAAATAAATTTAAATATATATATATATATATATATATATATATTGAAATATTTCATTATAAAAGAAAAAGTATGTACATACATACATTTGGACAATACATTTACATGTTGGATGATTTAACTTGTATGTTGCGATGTAAATCCTAACATCTATATATTGGCTTGTTATAACTTGCATAGGTTGATATGTTACACGTACATACACTTATATATGTGTACATGATACATAAATATGTTTGATATAACTTAAAATTAAATAATATAGTATCGTTTTATAAATTTAAATAAAATAAAAGATTTTATTTAAATAAAATTAAGAAATATTCTAAAAAATTAGATTTCATAGGCCCAATATAGAACCATTGAGGGAACCTCTTTTTAAATTCACCCATAACTTCAACTACAGGCTAGCTCGGTTCCAACAATCATAGTTTCCAGTAGTTTAGTCGAATAAGGGTAGCTGAAGAATAAAAGATCTTTGACCGCTTGATGCAGTGAACATAGGTTACAAGTCAAATCAATAGTGTTATTTCATTTGGAGATTTGTCTTTTGTTTTGAGCTTGTTTATCCTATCTAGTAGAGTGCACAATAATATTTTTGGAGCACACTTTTTATCCCATATCATTTTACATTAGTTGTATTCTCTAGATTTATATCTAACTTGATTCCAAGCAGAGTTGAAACTAAATTGTCCATTGGTATTTAACAATCAAAACCAAAAATCTTTTCCCTCTTGATAATAAATTTTTATATTACTAATTGTGATATATATATGGGTAGACAAACAATTTAAATTTCTACTCCAAGCATTATTAAAAATGAGGCAGGAGACACTTTTGGGGCCACCCGCCTATGTAAGATACTACCAACCAACTTTATTAATTAGAGATAGCGCATGAATCAAAGGATCATACCGTGTTTACCCCATCGACAATTTTTGTTCTATGAGACCTGTTCACCATTATCTTGCATGTAGTACTACTTAAAAGAAATTTAGAACTGTTCCAAATGAATTAGACTTCATGGGCCCAATAAAGATCCAAAATGGTAAAAGAAACTGAATTTCACCCATTTCTTTTGTGGCGCTAGCCAAGTTTCAATAATGGTATCGAAGCCCAATAGCTTATGCGGTCTAAATTAATTATGTTAGGTTTAATTAATTAAAATCATAGCTCATATAGTAAGGTCTCTAGAAAGGTAGTGTCAAAGGATTGGTTTGGATAATCAAGTACTTTGCCCTACCTAGCTATCGGCCTGGCCCGAACAGATATGCAAGCCTAAAGATTATTCCTAATAGAAAATGCCCAATTCGAATTAGCCTTGGGCTAGTTTTCAAATAAGTTTAAAATTTTAAAATATAAGATTTCAAATTTAAAAGTTAAATTTAATATAAAACTGTATTATAAAAATTATTATGTAATAAAAAATTTCGAATGTTCTGAAATTAATATAATTAATTTCTAAATTAAGTTTATTAATAAGATTAGTAAAATAAATTACATCGAAAAAAGATTAATAAAATAAATGAATTAATTAAATAAGTCAATAAATGAAAAATATATTTATGTATTATATATTTGATATATGTTATAATGTTTTAAAATGTTTAAAATATCATAAGTATATATGTATGTATGTAAAATGATTTTTCAAATTAATATAATTTAATTAAAATTATTTAATTAAATAAATTAATTAAAGGTTAATTGACTAAATTAAAATTCATATATATATATATATATGTATATATATATTACTATAGCAATTGAAGAAATCTCACTTTATATAGCGAAGAAGTAATGGCGGCCGCTAATTCAAGTTCTAATCTCTCGTCTTCATCATTCTCTTTTTTGTGTCAAGGTTCATATTATCATCGCTTTTCAAATTCTTTGTTTGATTCCAACTATGCTGTTAATCGATTGTATGCTCAAGCTGTAAAGGGCTCTTCGTTTCCTACATCGAATTCTTTTTACCATTGATTCTCATCCAAGAAATGGATAGATTCTAGAAAAGGAAAAAGATTTTGTTTTAGATGCAGTGATCTATTCCATATAGTTAATACTTGTTGAAACCCTATCAGATGTTTTGATTGTGGTGATGTTGGTAGTAAAAAATTCAATTACTTGAAGAATCTTTATTCTACCTTTGGCAATGCTAAAGTGAGAAGCACTTTTGCTGGGAATTGGGAGAATCTCTGTATAAATGATCACGGGTTCTAGTTTTTTTTTAAGTGTATGAGATTGAAGCAGATTTTATTGGATGGTCTCTGGATGTAGAGATTAGAAGGGATCGTATTGTTGGAGGAGTTGTTCAAGCATTTTGGGGTGATAAACGAAGTTAGTATTGTTAGTAATTATCAGAAGAAATTCGGTGATCCTTCAGATTATTTTGAAGATGTCGACTCTTACTTGAACAAAAATGAAGTTTTGTTGATGAAAAAAATTATTCGAATAGAGTGTTCGAGTTTTCTTGCAATCAGAGTGTAGAATATTTGGGGTTATCAAATGAAAATTAGATGGAGTTTTTTCATTCAGATCTTATACTATTTGATCTCGAGATAACGATGCTGAATTCAAATAACAAAGTGTCGAATCTTGTTTCTAAGGAAGCCATTCATTTTCAAGAGGATGGCCATAGTTTTATTCAAGAAAAGAATAAAAAACATTCACATAAATCTTCTAAGAAAAGGGTTTGGAGATTGTTTTATCTAACTGTTTGGACAGTCTATATGACTTGGATAATACTATCTTTTGCTCTGATCAGATATATGAAACGTTGGATAATAATATCAAAACCAAATGCCTTGAAGATAAGGTGGATTCATTCAAAAAACATTTAATACAGATGGCACAAAGGGGGTTCTCATTCAAATAGAGGTTTCCCAGATTGCTTTTTGATAACTGTATGGTGTCTTCTGATAGTTTTCAAGCAATGATGGACATAGGTGTTTTTATAGATTTGGATGGGTTCATTCAGAAATGTGTTCCAAATGTGAAGTCTACTTATGATAAAAATTAGAATGGTGTTATGATTAATAACAATTGGTCCAGTTTGAAAAATGGTTCAGACATGTACACAATTTCTGATACAACGTGTACAAGTATGGAAAGTAGAGATTTCATTCATGATGATTCAGTGGTATTTGCTTTTCAACCTATGTCGGTGGTATTACAAAGTGATGATGGTATGCATGCTGATGAATTACCATATTCACCATGTTGTTATACATATAATGTTTCTTAAATAGGGGCATTGAATGTGGTTGATACGTACTCTGCTAATAAACGTGATGTTGATATGAAGAATGGGGTTATATATGTGGATGTTAATTTTATGCTAGACATAGAATTAAAGGTGGGACTGACACAGTTACCGTAATAACCTGAATTTTTGGGCATCAGATAATTGGATAATTATCTGATTTAACTATTGAAAATACTGATTTATAAATTGAACAAATAAATCTGATAATAAATATTTATATCTGGATGAATAGTTATATAATTACTTAAAATTTATAAATTGAATTTGTATTTATACACACACACACACACACATATATATACATATACATATATATATATTTGAGTTGATTTTAAAATGGATTTTAAAATTGAAAACTTAAATTTGAATTTGGATTTAAAATTTGAAATTTAAAGATATATATCTTAAATATATTTTGGAATTAAATATATTATATCTGATTTCATTTAGAATATAATTGGTTTTTATTTTATTATCCTTAAAGAGATTTTGTTTATATAAATTTAGAAATGTACTTATTAATTAGGAAATTTATTACTAAAGCCTTGTATTAACATTTTAAAATTAATTAAAAATGAATAATTACAAGTGTTAAATGGTGAGATCATGTTAATAACATGTGTAATATGATTAAATGGTGTAAATGACAAATGTTAGGGAAATTAACAAGTGTCACAAATTTGTTTTTATTTTCTTTAATTTTAAATAAATCATAATTTGGTCTATAAACTCCTATCTACTCTCTTCTATTTCTTTTCTTATCTTCTCATTTTAACAAGTAAACTCAAACCTGTGAAACAATTTTCAAACTAGAAATTAAATCAAGCTTCCATTTTTTTTTTCAACCTGAAATCAAACCTGGTAATCAAACTTAAAGCTAACACAAACTTTAGCTTATAAACAATCAAGTTCAAATCATCAAGCAAGATCAATTCAACAACTCAGATCAGTAAGCAAATCAAAATCAAGAAGCAAAAAAAAATTACAGTTTCAAAAAGCAGTTTCAGGAATTCAAAATTTTGCTCTGTTATCTTCTACAGGTGAGTAAACCTTTTCTTTAAAAACAGTTTTAAAATATGCGATTAAGCTTATTGCATGTGCTAAAAATTTGTAGAATCATAGTATATAATGATGACTTGAATGTTTGATTGTGAATGAATGTATTTGATGCCTGTGTATTGTCTGTTGTATATGTACGTATAGGCTCTGTGTGTTCAGGTTTTGATTTACTAAAATAAAATCCAATATCTCACTACAATCAATATTTGATTTTTATTTATAAATGGAAAATGATTGAAATTGGGCAACATCACTTTTTAAAATAACTTTTGAGAATTTATATTTAGTATTTACTTCGAAAATCTATAAATAACAGTAAAGTTCAAAATTTGGGTTAAATCAATAATGACAATTTCAATATTTGATTATATAATCTGGTTCGTGAAGCAAAATCATGAATTTAGGTGTATAAATTTAGATTTTTAGTTTGGGAATTGATGAGATAATTGGGATTGAATGAATTTGGGTTTATTGCCAATTTCTGGCGATCGACATGGTGGATGTTGTCGGGGTTGTGGTCGAAGTTGACTGGAGGATTTACGATCACGAGAAAAATGAGGTTGTATTTTATTATCGGCCACGGTGGTCGGAATGAGGTGATCTAGGGTTCGGCTTAATGATTTGGTCATGTTGATTTCTGAGCTTCGTGTGGCGTCGATGAATCACCGAAGGTGATCGCATACGGGGGATTAGAAGCTGGAAGGCGAGGCGCAACTATGGCCGAGGTGTCTGGGTTTTTGATGACCGTTATCGGTGGCGCGAGGGGAGTTTATGGGTCGGGATTTGTTCAAGTAGAGTATTGGGTTGTTCGATTTTGTTTTAGCGCGAGTTTATCGGCGCTGAAGGGTTGGAGTGTTCTTTAGGTGAACGTAGACCTACTGGTGACCTCGGTAAGGATCGAAGGAGGTCAGGCGATGGGTGTATGTGCACAGGTGCACGGCGAATGTGACGCCCCACCTCTATACCCACGCTAGCCAAGAACACTCCGAAGTAGTGCTGTCAACTAGCACGGAGAATAAGGCTGTTGAGGAGCGACCATCCATGTAATTGCTTATCACACGGTGGCTATAAATAATCTTCGGAAACTAACATAGAAATAATCATATCACAAATCAGTCACAGATATCCATATCACAAAGGCGGAAGAAGATATGAATATATAACTAACACATGAAAGTGTACATCAGAGTAGTGGTCAGTAAGATCCACGATAATACAAAAGAATAGCAACACGTGCTATACAAAAGAATACAACTATGAGTCTATATCTCAAGTGTATACAACAAAAACTGCTAATCTAAACAGTTAGCCAAAAGTCAGAGTGATGAATCCCTGGGAAGAAGTCAAGCAGAAGCACCTGTAACATCTCGGTCTGACCCGAGTATTATTTAAGAAAATAATAAACGGATCAGTCTAGCTATAAATATCAGATGACATGAGATAACATAAAAGATATGGCATAAACATAAACATCCATAATGACATACCGCTATAAGTATGTAAATAATGATCAACAGAAGATCAATCAATAAGAGATAATCAATATCACAAGAATCTTCTCAAAGATTCGGAAAGGGCATCATACCCCAAACTTGTACTCATAACAAGTCAATGACATAAATTCTAGAAATCAATGCAAGAAGTCCAGAAATCATAAAAAGAGAAAGAGGCCTATCACATGACGGTCCGAAGACCAAGGGGAGCTACCCCACATGTGTGAATGGAATCACACAGATTAAGGTCCAGACTAACCAAAAAGCAAAAAGGTATGTGTGAGTGGAATCACACAAGTGGTGTCTAGTCTAACCTCGCAACAAGAGACATCGCACAGTTGCTAGTCTAAATCATCAGAATGATCGTCGTGATCAACGAGAAGTGTCAATTACACTAAGCTAGTAAATATAGAAGTTTAGCTTCATGTCCCATAACCACTTGCTTAACTTAAATATTTACGAACAAACTGTAAATCTTCACTAATAAAATTGTCACAAGAGGTTCAATCGAACAAGTCCAGGAATTAACCGACGAAGTGAACGCAAGCGTTTCATACCACTTGTTTTACTAAGTCGTTTAATTAGATTTCTCATCCGAGTGAGGTAAAGGGTTGTATATACTAATAGATTGGAAAACGGTTTAAGAAAAGAGCTTTGTTATTAAAAATAGAGTTGAAATTGTTTGTTAAAAGAGTTTTGATATTTACTACTAGTATTGAAACCTTTATATTTTTAAAATGACAAATCACAGAAGAGATTGTAGAAACAATCATCACAAAGATCACATTCGGAGATGTGAATAAAATCCAAGGAAATCAGCTCAAAAGCATCAAAGTGGAAGTTCCCCAACGACCAAACGTGGCCGAGATAACCAGAGATGGTTTGTCTCGAAGAATGGTCAACTCAGCATCTCAACAAAGCAAGTTCTGTTGAATGTTTTTCAGATAAGATCGCCTACGGAGGGGGGGTCCAGGGGGGGTGGCAACCCCCCAAGGTGGGGGTGCGGGGGCAACGCCACCGCTTACGGGGTTCGACCTGCCCGGTCAGGTCGCGGGGGTCCAGGGGGCAGCGCCCCGACCAAAACGGTACGACCTAGTGAAGACAAAATGAGGTCTAACGACCTAACGACTCAAGGGTCTAACGACCTAACGACTCAAGGGTCTAACGACCTAACGACTCAAGGGTCATACGACCTAACGACTCAAGGGTCATACGACCTAACGACTCAAGGGTCATACGACCTAACGACTCATGGGTCATACGACCTAACGACTCATGGGTCATACGACCTAACGACTCAAGGGTCATACGACCTAACGACTCAAGGGTCATACGACCTAACGACTCAAGGGTCATACGACCTAACGACTCATGGGTCATACGACCTAACGACTCATGGGTCATACGACCTAACGACTCATGGGTCATACGACCTAACGACTCATGGGTCATACGACCTAACGACTCAAGGGTCATACGACCTAACGACTCAAGGGTCATACGACCTAACGACTCAAGGGTCCAACGACCCAACGAGTTAAGTGTCCAGCGACCTATCGGGATAACTCGTAACCGACTTAAGGGTTGCGTGACTGAAGGGCTGCACGACTTAAGGGTTAACTCGTAAACGACTCACGACCTATGGATGAACGACTTAACTCCGAACGAGCTAAAAATGGCCAGAACGACCTAGGGTTAACTCTTGAACGACTCACGACCTATGGACGAACGACTTAACTCCGAACGACCTAAAAATGGCCAGAACGACTCAAGTGCAGAAAATTCAACAAAACGCTAAAAATTGGAGTTTTTCGCCAATCCAATCCAAACCAAATGCTAACATGCATGCAAAAATGATAGGGAATCATTCCCAACAGTCCAATATAGTTATAGGCTAGAATTGTGAGATAAAAATCTCACCTTTGCACCAAATATCAATGAAAATGAAGTTTTAAGCAAGCAAGAATCAATCCTTCTTCTATCTAAGCACAAGAAGCTTGAATCCAATGTCTTTTTCTTGAATTTGGAGTAGAAAGATGGATTGCAATTGAATTTGAGTTTTGGAATTTTAATTTCCCATTCCCTCCACCATTAATGCCAAAGCTTGATTAGTTAGGAAATTTATGAAGAGTGAGGAGAAGAGGGTTGGAACTTGGGCTTAATAGGCTAAACTAACCCAAAGTCCAAAGCGGGAAAAGTTAGTGAAATTTCACTAACTCCAAACCTATCGATGTTTATACTTAAAAAAGTTGTAAACGACATTTCGAACTCAATGGAAGTGGTCTCGAGTCCTAATTTGACCATTTGCAAAAAGTAGCTTTTCGGACCAAAATCCGATTAACGAGTTAATATTTAAATAAAATATTTAAATACAAACTCGATAAATATTCGGGTTGTTACAGACTCCCCTCCTTAAAGAAATTGCGTCCTCGCAATATATATAAGATGGAAATAAAAAGTAACAACCATAAAAGCATATTAACACAAGAGGAATTTTGAAATAAGAAGTTCACCTCAAGGAGCAGGAGTAAGCAAGTCCGGATGGGTACGCTCGATGAATTCTCTGGATTCCCAAGAACAATCCTTAGGATTTGAGGACCATTGAACCTTCACAAGCGGAACATCTTTATTTCGAAGTCGTTTAACCTCAGAAGCTATAATTCGAATAGGATGCTGCTCATAAGTTAAATTCGGCGAAACTTCAATTTCTTCCACAACAGCAGGCTCAAGAATAGAATCGGAATCCCGAAGGCATTTCCGTAATTGAGAAACGTGAAATACATCATGCATAGCAGAAAACTGAGCCGGCAATGTAAGGCGATAAGCCATGGAACCAATACGTTCAGTGATAAGAAATGGCCCAATATATCGAGGCGCTAACTTCCCCGATCGACTGAAACGTACAACACCCTTCATAGGTGAAACACGAATAAAAACAGGATCCCCAACAGAAAACTCTAATTTCCTTCTTCGATTATCGGCATAGGATTTTTGTCTACTCTGGGCTTCTTTCATCCTTTGTCGAATAAGTTCAATCTTTTCCGTGGAATCACGAATAAAGTCTGGACCTAAAACCAGCTTCTCACCGGCCTCAAGCCAACAAGAAGGAGATCGGCATGGCCTTCCGTAGAGTGCCTCGAAAGGTGCCATACCAATACTAGATTGGAAGCTATTATTATAGGAAAATTCAACAAGTGAAATATGATCTTCCTAACTTCCACCAAAATCAAGCACACAAGCACGAAGAAGATCTTCAAGAGTTTGATTCACACGCTCGGTTTGTCCATCGGACTGGGGGTGATAAGCGGTGCTAAAATTAAGCTTCGTTCCTAAAGCTTTTTGAAGACTCCTCCAAAATCCACTAGTAAACAATGGATCACGATCGCTAACAATAGAAGTAGGAACTCCATGCAATTTTACAATTTCCTTAACAAATAGTTTGGCCAAAAGAGGAACGGTTCGGTTAGACCGAACCGGAATAAAATGGGTGGATTTAGTAAGTCTATCAACAATCACCCATAAGCTATCATGACCCGAACGAGAACGGGGAAGGCCATCTATAAAGTCCATGGAAATTTGATCCCACTTCCAAATTGGAATTTCTAAAGGTTGCAATAACCCACCAGGCCTTTGATGTTCGGCCTTGACAAGTTAGCAAGTCATGCAACACTTAACAAAGTTAGCAATATCAGATTTCATTCCCTCCCAATAATAAAGTCGCTTCATATCAGCATACATTTTACTACTACCGGGATGAATGGTGAATTTAGAACGATGGGAATCTTCTAAAATATCTTTACGAAGATCTCCAATATTTGGTACGATAAGTCTACCAAATTTTCGAATGCCGCCACGAGAATCAATATCAAAGTCTTTCAAACCTTCAATATCAATTTTATCCTTAATATTTTTGCCAAGAAGAGCCAATTCAGAATCTAGCCCTTGAGCTTCAAGAATGCGGTCTAAAAGAGAAGGATGAGCCTCAAGGCTACATAAAACAAGCGATGAGCATAAATCGGATACGCGCTCTCGAATCTCACAAGTGGATAAGATCTCGAGATCGTTCCATTCGGATATCATCATAGAAACAACTGCTTGTTGCTTACGGCTAAGAGCATCGGCGACACGATTACCCTTACCGGGGGTATAAAGAATATCAAGATCATAAGGTGCAAGGAACTCGAGCCAACGCTGTTGACGTAAATTAAGTTCTTTTTGAGAAAATAAATATTTCAAAGACTTATGATCCGTGTAAAGAATAAATTTCTCTCCCAATAGATAATGACGCCACATTCGAAGGGCGAAAACAATAGCTGCGAGCTCTAGATCATGTGTGGCATATCTAGTCTCGGCCGGCTTCAATTGCCTAGAAGCATAAGCAACAACACGTTCTTTTTGCATAAGAACGGCACCCAAACCAACGTGACTAGCATCGGTATAAACAACAAAATCTTGATTCCCCTCGGGAATAACAAGAATAGGAGCATCGGAAAGGAGTTCTTTCAATTTTTGAAAAGAGGCTTCACATTTGTCCGACCAAATGTATTTAACTCCCTTCTTAGTCAAGCCAGTAAGAGGCACGGCAATCTTAGAAAAGTCTTTAATAAAACGACGGTAATAGCCCGCCAATCCGAGAAAACTACGAATCTCTGTCACACTCTCCGGTCTCTTCCAATCTTGAATCGCTTCAATCTTTGAAGGATCCACGGATATCCCGGATTCGGAAATAATATGACCGAGAAACTTCACACGAGGTTGCCAAAAGTGGCATTTAGAAATTTTCGCCTTTAATTGATTACTCCTAAGTGTTTCCAATACAATCCGAAGATGTTTCTCATGTTCCTCCTCGGTTTTTGAATACACAAGAATATCATCAATGAATATGAGAACAAACCGATCGAGGAAATCTTTGAAAACTCGATTCATGAGGTCAACGAAATAAGCTGGAGCATTCGTTAACCCAAATGGCATAACAAGCCATTCATAAGATCCATAGCGAGTACGGAATGATGTCAAAGGAATGCTATCCTCAGCGATACGAAGCTGATGGAAACCGGTAGCCAAGTCCAATTGTGAAAAGACCTTAGCACCACTAAGCTGATCGAATAGATCATCAATCCGAGGTAAAGGATATTTATTTTTAATAGTAAGATCGTTAAGCTTGCGATAATCAACGCAGAGCCTCAGAGTACCATCGGATTTCTTTACGAAAATAGCCGAAGCTCCCCAAGGCGAGGAACTAGAGCGAATAAATTGCCTCGTCTCCAACTCAGATAATTGTTTACGCATCTCCTCATTTTCCTTATTGGACATGCGATAAGGAGGACGAGTAATAGGTTGAGCTCCAGAAACAAGATTAATTCTGAACTCAATTGCTCGTTTAGGTGGTAAACCTAAAACGGGCTCGAATATGTCGGAAAATTCACGAACAACATGAATACGAGAAATAATATCATCTTCATCATCATCATCGTTATCACGAGGATTTAAAGAATATAAAGATGCCACCAAACAGGATTCTGAATCTTTAAGATTAACAGAAATCTGATTAACAGATAGTGGATGTCGGAGATGAATAGTCCGCTCAGGACATAGGATATGGGCTTGATAACGGTTAAGCCAATCCATTCCCAAAATTATTCCAAAGCCTAAGTAACGCATGACATGCAAATCGGCTAGGAAAGAAAAATCGCAAAAAATAATCTCCACATTTTTACAAAGCAAACTAAGAGTTGCGGATCCACCAACAGGATTCGCAATTTTTAAAGAAGTCATCAATGCAGTAACACTTAAGGAAAAAGTGTCTACCAGTTCCTTTGATATAAAAGAATGGGATGCACCCGTATCAAAGAGAACTCTAATAGGTTGACCATGAAATAAAATAATACCATCAAGAATGGAATGAGAAATACCTTGGCCACGAGATGTGTTGCCAGGGGCTTGAGCCACATTCAACTTTCCTTCCTTCTTGCCTTTACGCTTGAGGCATTGATGTATGTAATGATCCGGGCTCTTACAATAGCGACAAGATTTGGGCTTAGAGCACTTATTCGCATAATGATCCCCAGACCCACAGTTGAAGCAACTCGCACCACTAGGAGAAGGAGACTTTGCCGCAAGGGTTGCCTGCTTACCCTTTTTGTTGGGATAAGGACCCTTGAATTTGTTTGGCCTCTTCTTGTTGTTGAAGTTTGGTTTAGCGCCTTCCACTTCAACATCACTCTCTCTATCAGCCTCTTCAAGACGAAGAGCGATATCGACGAGTTGATCAAATGCGACTTCTAGTTTCAGGAGCAGTGGCTTCTTAAGATTCTTATTTAAGCCATAAACGAACCTCTGGTTCTTCTTCAATTGGGTGTTGATGTATTCAACCCCATATTTGGAAAGCGACTCGAAGGCTGCGACGTAATCAGTCACAGAAGATTGACCTTGAACAAGGTCTATAAAACGTCGAGCCAAGGTTACTTTCCCAGCTTCTGGTACAAACTTTAACTCGAAGCGTCCCTGAAATTGCTCCCAGGTGAGATCCGCTTCATTAATTTCTGAAATAAGGAGTTCGTACCAGTCCAATGCTCTCTCTTGGAGCATGCTGGAAGCCACCTGAACGCGGTGGAGATCGATAAGGTTCATGCGAGAAAAGATTCGATCGCATGATTTTAACCAAGCCTGGACCTCGATGATATTTTCCGAACCTTTGAAGGGCTTCCCACCCAAGTTGGTGTAATCGCTGCACAAGCGTGCAAATCCCGACTTTGGGTGAGTAGGTTCCGGGTTAGCTCCAGCTGCTTGAGCATTAGTTACTAAATCAAGAAGCTGTTGAGCAGTCATAAAAACTCCATCCGGAGGAGCAGCACCAGATGATCCAGTTCTAGGACGGCCTGGCCTAGACATTCTCTTCCTTTAAGAAAGAAAGAAGAGAAGGAAGAAGGTTATTTACCAATGAACATCAAGCAATCTTGATAGATAAAACAAGAAATCATAAAGGAAATAGGATGAATCGGTACGAAAACTCGAATTAATCCTATGGTATGACTCCTAAGATAGACCTAGGACGATGATCCTTGTTAAGTTATTCTACATTGTTCCGAAGTTTGGCTCTGATACCAAGCTGTGACGCCCCACCTCTATACCCACGCTAGCCAAGAACACTCCGAAGTAGTGCTGTCAACTAGCACGGAGAATAAGGCTGTTGAGGAGCGACCATCCATGTAATTGCTTATCACACGGTGGCTATAAATAATCTTCGGAAACAAACATAGAAATAATCATATCACAAATCAGTCACAGATATCCATATCACAAAGGCGGAAGAAGATATGAATATATAACTAACACATGAAAGTGTACATCAGAGTAGTGGTCAGTAAGATCCACGATAATACAAAAGAATAGCAACACGTGCTATACAAAAGAATACAACTATGAGTCTATATCTCAAGTGTATACAACAAAAACTGCTAATCTAAACAGTTAGCCAAAAGTCAGAGTGATGAATCCCTGGGAAGAAGTCAAGCAGAAGCACCTGTAACATCTCGGTCTGACCCGAGTATTATTTAAGAAAATAATAAACGGATCAGTCTAGCTATAAATATCAGATGACATGAGATAACATAAAAGATATGGCATAAACATAAACATCCATAATGACATACCGCTATAAGTATGTAAATAATGATCAACAGAAGATCAATCAATAAGAGATAATCAATATCACAAGAATCTTCTCAAAGATTCGGAAAGGGCATCATACCCCAAACTTGTACTCATAACAAGTCAATGACATAAATTCTAGAAATCAATGCAAGAAGTCCAGAAATCATAGAAAAGAGAAAGAGGCCTATCACATGACGGTCCGAAGACCAAGGGGAGCTACCCCACATGTGTGAATGGAATCACACAGATTAAGGTCCAGACTAACCAAAAAGCAAAAAGGTATGTGTGAGTGGAATCACACAAGTGGTGTCTAGTCTAACCTCGCAACAAGAGACATCGCACAGTTGCTAGTCTAAATCATCAGAATGATCGTCGTGATCAACGAGAAGTGTCAATTACACTAAGCTAGTAAATATAGAAGTTTAAATTCATGTCCCATAACCACTTGCTTAACTTAAATATTTACGAACAAACTGTAAATCTTCACTAATAAAATTGTCACAAGAGGTTCAATCGAACAAGTCCAGGAATTAACCGACGAAGTGAACGCAAGCGTTTCATACCACTTGTTTTACTAAGTCGTTTAATTAGATTTCTCATCCGAGTGAGGTAAAGGGTTGTATATACTAATAGATTGGAAAACGGTTTAAGAAAAGAGCTTTGTTATTAAAAATAGAGTTGAAATTGTTTGTTAAAAGAGTTTTGATATTTACTACTAGTATTGAAACCTTTATATTTTTAAAATGACAAATCACAGAAGAGATTGTAGAAACAATCATCACAAAGATCACATTCGGAGATGTGAATAAAATCCAAGGAAATCAGCTCAAAAGCATCAAAGTGGAAGTTCCCCAACGACCAAACGTGGCCGAGATAACCAGAGATGGTTTGTCTCGAAGAATGGTCAACTCAGCATCTCAACAAAGCAAGTTCTGTTGAATGTTTTTCAGATAAGATCGCCTACGGAGGGGGGGTCCAGGGGGGGTGGCAACCCTCCAAGGTGGGGGTGCGGGGGCAACGCCACCGCTTACGGGGTTCGACCTGCCCGGTCAGGTCGCGGGGGTCCAGGGGGCAGCGCCCCGACCAAAACGGTACGACCTAGTGAAGACAAAATGAGGTCTAACGACCTAACGACTCAAGGGTCTAACGACCTAACGACTCAAGGGTCTAACGACCTAACGACTCAAGGGTCATACGACCTAACGACTCAAGGGTCATACGACCTAACGACTCAAGGGTCATACGACCTAACGACTCATGGGTCATACGACCTAACGACTCATGGGTCATACGACCTAACGACTCAAGGGTCATACGACCTAACGACTCAAGGGTCATACGACCTAACGACTCAAGGGTCATACGACCTAACGACTCATGGGTCATACGACCTAACGACTCATGGGTCATACGACCTAACGACTCATGGGTCATACGACCTAACGACTCATGGGTCATACGACCTAACGACTCAAGGGTCCAACGACCCAACGAGTTAAGTGTCCAGCAACCTATCGGGATAACTCGTAACCGACTTAAGGGTTGCGTGACTGAAGGGCTGCACGACTTAAGGGTTAACTCGTAAACGACTCACGACCTATGGATGAACGACTTAACTCCGAACGAGCTAAAAATGGCCAGAACGACCTAGGGTTAACTCGTGAACGACTCACGACCTATGGACGAACGACTTAACTCCGAACGACCTAAAAATGGCCAGAACGACTCAAGTGCAGAAAATTCAACAAAACGCTAAAAATTGGAGTTTTTCGCCAATCCAATCCAAACCAAATGCTAACATGCATGCAAAAATGATAGGGAATCATTCCCAACAGTCCAATATAGTTATAGGCTAGAATTGTGAGATAAAAATCTCACCTTTGCACCAAATATCAATGAAAATGAAGTTTTAAGCAAGCAAGAATCAATCCTTCTTCTATCTAAGCACAAGAAGCTTGAATCCAATGTCTTCTTCTTGAATTTGGAGTAGAAAGATGGATTGCAATTGAATTTGAGTTTTGGAATTTTAATTTCCCATTCCCTCCACCATTAATGCCAAAGCTTGATTAGTTAGGAAATTT
Organism: Allium cepa; assembly: GCA_030765085.1. Lineage (NCBI taxonomy): Eukaryota > Viridiplantae > Streptophyta > Magnoliopsida > Asparagales > Amaryllidaceae > Allium > Allium cepa. Next base: position 494,406,148 of record CM060944.1, on the reverse strand, counting down.
ATGAAGAGTGAGGAGAAGAGGGTTGGAACTTGGGCTTAATAGGCTAAACTAACCCAAAGTCCAAAGCGGGAAAAGTTAGTGAAATTTCACTAACTCCAAACCTATCGATGTTTATACTTAAAAAAGTTGTAAACGACATTTCGAACTCAATGGAAGTGGTCTCGAGTCCTAATTTGACCATTTGCAAAAAGTAGCTTTTCGGACCAAAATCCGATTAACGAGTTAATATTTAAATAAAATATTTAAATACAAACTCGATAAATATTCGGGTTGTTACAGCGAATCTGAAGCATTGCAATGGTTTGGGGAAGAAACCTGTCACTCAAGTCGGTCTCGAGTCATTCTTGATTTTGTGTCGAAATAGTTTGAGCTCGTGAATACTTAGGGATGACTCGGTGTTTTAGTTTAAAATGCTCAGGTTTTCCTTTGTTTTGACTCGGGTTTGGACTGATTAGTTTTCTAGAATTTAAATTTTCATTAAGTTCATGTTTAAGTTTAATTTAAAGAAATGATGACCAGATTGTAAAATGTAAGGTAGATGTTTAAAACTAGTTTTTAGAGAAAGCTTGAACATGTTTTTGAGTTAATATAATAATATAATAAAAGTAAATGTTTTTGACTACGTCTTAGTAAAGAATTTAAACAAGTTTGATCAAGTTTTCCAAAGATTTTAAATGTTAAAATTTAATGTTTAATTTGTTTTGTCTTAAAATAATTATATATCTTCAATTATAAAATTTATTCTAAATGTTTTCTAATAAAGTTTAATGATGTACTTAAGTTATATATTTATCTTTAATTAGTTAGAGTTATGATTAATTAAAGATAACTAATTTGCAAAACTAAAAGTTAATCACTTTATAAGATTAATAAAGATAAATTAATTATTGTTGATAATAAAAGGATAATTACTTTGTATAAGTAATTAGTGGATAGTTAATGAATGTAATGTAAAAGATCATTAACTAGGGATTATGAAATGATTAATTAATGTGATTAATCTAAGATAATTAATTAGATTAATTAATTAAGGGTAGTTAATTACTGAATGTGATCAATCAAGGTTGATTAATGAATGCGACTAATCAAAGATTAATTTTAAATGTGATTAATTTGAACAATAATTAATTAAATAAGTAATTAGGGGGTCATTAATTAACGTAATTAATGGAAGTAATTAAAGGTCGATTAATGTGATTAATTAATGGGTAATTAATCAATATAAGTGATTGTAAAATAGTTAATTAATGAAATTAATTAAGGGTTAATGTAATTAATTATAGTTAATTAATTAATGAGAGTAATTAAAGGTTAATTACGATAATTGTTTGAGGATAATTAATTTGTAATTAATTAAGGAAAAAATACTTAATGTAATTAAAGAATAATTAATCAAGGATGATTAATTAAGATGGATAATTAGAGGATGATTAATTAATTTGTTTGTAATTAATTGATGGTTAGGTAAGCACGATTTATAGCGATGGAAGTAATTAATTTGATTTATTTTAAATTAATTAGAAATGGTGTGACCAATTAATTTTGCTTATGGATGATTGAATGGTATTGAATGCTTTGGATTGTTTATTATCTCTGATAAGGGATCAGATTTGCTTCAGTACAGCATGATTGGGGGTTCCCGCTTTGCGTTTGGTGGCGAATATGGTTTGTCCATTGGTGTTAAATGGCTATGAAAATATGTAATTCAGGATATAAATGGAATTGTTTAAAACTTAAATAGCTTTGTTTTAAGATGATATTGGATTCGAAGAGACCGGGGTCCGGTATTAGTAAATACCCGACACCACTTCGATCTGAAATGTACAATAATTCTTTATGGTATTGATTTGGAATAAATTGGCTGGAAAGGAATAAATGATGTAAATTTGGGTCATTTAATCCGAGTAATAATACTTAGATATGATTGTAAAGTGTGTGTTTGACTTTAGCAAGTTAAGAACTCGTTGTGAGGTACGAGTTACCCCGGATTTTAAATAAGTTTATGCATTAGTATTCCATGTTAGATGAATTTACTCACGCTGGTTTCCAGCCTGACCCGGGTGTTACTTTGATGTAATGCTCGGGTAAGAGCAAGTATTACAGCTTTTTAGGTTAGGACGTTCTGGAGCTCAGGAGGCGAGCTGGATGGCAAGAACGAATGGAGTTTTACCGCTGTTTATTAAAGTTGTATTGATAGTAGTTTGGAACAAGTTGTATAATTGTCCAGTTTTATGTGTAAATGATTGTAAGTCTGATATATTAAATGTAAAGTAACAATTCAGCTTTTCTGGTATAAATGCTATTATTTAATATTATATTTGATCCACTGCGAAAATGTGAGATTCTGAGTTTGTTTTCTGTTCTTCTTCTACCTCTTTCTTCTTCTTTTCTTTAACAATATGGGATTTTCGGAGTTGAAAATTTCGGGTCATTACATTTTGGTATCAGAGCTGAAGGTTAAGCGATAACCTTGGCTCTGGTGGGTTTACTCATTTGAATAAGGGTCAATAGTACCCTAGAATGAGTTGAGTATATGTGTGTGTGTGTGTGTATGAAAGCGTATTTGCTATTTTCTTATATAAAGATTTTAAAATGGTTTTAAAAAGTAGTTTATATTTTGATATATAAAGCAATAAGTTTCTAACCACTATATATTAAGATAATTGGTTGTTGTATTATTTGAATTAAAATAATAATAAGAATTAAACGGTAATAGAAATACAACCAAACGGGAAACTGGATAATATGAACTATATAAATAAGATAAGCTAGAAATGGATTCAAACTAGAAAATAAAATCCTGAATTGGTAGAAGTGTTTTATGAAGGTTGAATTAAATGACCCTGATTTTATTTTCCAATAAATTGTAAGATAATTTAAAATGGAATTTTAAAATTGGAGTCAGAATTAATTGGTTTAAAGATATAAGCTGTTAATTTAAAAGTAAAGGTTAATTTGATTTGAAGGATTAAATCAACATTTAAAAATTTAACTCGAATTTGTATAATTCGGGATGGTATAAAGTTGAGATTTGAATTGAATTAGTTCAAATTGAATTTGATTTGAATTAAATGGGAATTTTGATTGAAGTTGGATAAATTTAAATTCAAATGGGAATTGATTTGAATTTGGGATGGGAATGGAAGTTAACTTAATTTGAATTGAAATTGAATCAGTTTAAACAGAAATGGGAATTTAAATTGAATTGATTAGAATGAGAGATTGAGAATTGAACAGTTTGGCTCTGAACTATTTTTTTCTAAATTGTTTTAATATAAATTGTTTTAAATCTATTTTCCTAGCTATTTACTATACAACCTTTATTTTTAAAACCCCAAACTATCTTATACTTATTTTACAATTATTTTGAAAATTAATTACTGCTTTACATCTATATTATAAACTAATTACTATTTTACAACTATTTTGCAATTATCTAATTATTTTACAACTATTTGACTATTTTACAACTATTTTATAGTTACTTAACTATTTTACAACTATTTTACAAATAATAACTATTTTTCAACTACTTATCTATTTTAAACCTTTTCAAGTTATTTTTAATTTAAGTTGGTCAGAGTACAAACTGTTTATAATTGAAGTGATAACTCAATGGGAAATGGAAACAATTGTGAATAAGTGAATAGAATTAAAGTGAAGGTGGATAAAAAGAGAATTGATTTAGCTAGTAATCAATGATGACAAATACGTAGGATATACGTATATTATTCTATTCGCATAGCGATTTGATCAGATTCGAGCACAGAATTTCGAGATAGTATATCAATCCGAGTTGAGATTTTTTTCACTCAATTTTCAACGGCGAACCTGGATATGGATTTTTTTATTGATTTTGGATATTCTCTATCATAGTTAGGCTATGCAAAGAGAATGATGGTTTCTGATCAAGAAATCAGATCTAAGTCCGCACTAGGAAGTCGGATGGATGATACTAGTTCGGAAGAGAAATTGTGTGATCGAGTAAGCGATCAGATTGATATTGCATACAGATGATATGAGTACATCGTACAGGTTTGAATGAAATTGATTTTGAAAATTTGTGGATAAATACTGTAAATGATTTTTGAAATAGAAAGGTATATTTTGAAAAATGAATGATGAAGCAAAATGGAAATTGGATTTTTCTATGATTAAAGGTTCTCTTTATGAAGAAAAGTAATGTGGTTAATAACTTTATAAAAGGGAAATCAAATTTGAATATTTGATTTGGAATAAACAAAGTTATGTATCTTTGTTATATATATGATAAAACTCCCTTTGTTGAATCTATAGCCAGAAGAAATGGTTTTTTAAAAGTATTTGAAGTATAAAAAGGGAATTTATACAAGTACGAAGTGGTCCAAAGATTTTCAAGATTATACACACACACACACACATAAAGGATCTTATGAGAATGATTTTTGGAAAAGGTTTTTGGAGCCTATGGATTTTGGAAAGGCTTTTGATTTTTTGAAAAATCAATTTTGGAAATTTGAAAAGCCTAGTTTGAGAATTATCGATTTTGGGATAATAGATTTTGAGAAGAGGAGATTTATATGGGATTCATACTAGGGGTATGATGTGGAAAATACTATATATGTGTAGTATAAAGTGTTTTGAGAATGACTTTGGGAAAAAAAGGCGCTCCCTTGAAATGAACTTCTTAGGAGTACTATAGGTTGGTACTGCCTTGAGCCCCAAGGGGGAGGTTCTAAAGTGGATTATGTGAGGAAGTCCGGACAAACTGAAGTTCCTGAAGATTTGTGGGTAGCGAAAGTCGAGGGCGCTGATGCATACATAGACATTTGGGTTATGCTGTGACGACAGTGAAACTCGATGTCGCTGTGATCTAGTGTGGACCATAGCGGAAATCGTATGGAGGTGAGTGTCAACAGTCTATGTTTAATTTTGCCGGGATGGCAACGTAACATCGGTAGACTGCGATCTATGGTCGAGGGGAGAAGTTTCATTTTTGGCAGCGAAATTCGAGGGCGCTGATGCCAATAGTTACATGGACTTTTGCTATGAGGGCAATGTAACCCAGGATGTAATTGCGATCCGTGGTGGGTTCCATGGCGTAATCGAGGGGCGTGGAGTGCCTACAGTTATCTATGGATTTTGTCGAGATGGCAACGTAACCATGTGTTAACTATGACCATAGAGGGAGTGATGATTTCCAGAGCATTCTCACCAAAGATGTTTCATCTATTTTCAAAAATGTTTTCCATATTTTCAACAAAATATTTTCCAAGTATTTTTACTAGGTGTTGAAAACGGCTCTGCTAAGTACTCATAGATCATCAGTCCTACGCCTGATCAATGTATGACCGAATTTCGGTGAGAACAAGGATGGATTGGTTGAGACATCGAGTTATAAAAAGTATTTTCATAAAACTATTCTGGTAATATTATATAAATTTTAAAAGTGTTTAAAGAAATTTCATAAATAAAGGATTTATACTTGAAAAGATCAAAAAGTACTTTAACTGATAAATCGTATTTTACTAAAATTTTGGCTTCGTTCCTTTTTGGGGACGAAAATATTTAAAGGGAAGAGGAATGTGATAACAGGAACTTTTAGGCATCAGATAATTGGATAATTATCTGATTTAACTATTGAAAAATACTGATTTAACTATTGAAAAATACTGATTTGTAGATTGAACAAATAAATCTGATAATAAATATTTATATCTGGATGAATATATTTATATAATTACTTAAAATTTGTAAATTAAATTTGTGTTTGTTTATATATATATACATACATATATTTGAGTTGATTTTAAATTGGATATTAGAATTGAAAATTTAAATTTGAATTTGGATTTTAAAATTTGAAATTTAAAAGATATATATCTTAAATATATTTTGGAATTAAATATATTATATCTGATTTCATTTAGAATGTAATTGGTTTTTATTTTATTATCTTTAAAGATATTTTATTTATATAAATTTAGAAATGCACTCATTAATTAGGAAATTTAATACTAAAGCCTTTTATTAACATTTTAAATTTTAAAAATGAATAATTACAAGTGTTAAATGGTGAGATCATGTTAATAACATGTGTAATATGATTAAATGGTGTAAATGACAAATGTTAGGGAAATTAACAAGTGTCACAAATTTTATTTTCTGTAATTTTAAATATATCATAATTTGGTCTACATAAACTCCTATCTACTCTCTTCTTTTCTTTTCTTATCTTCTCATTTCGATAACAAGTAAACTCAAACCTGTAAAACTATTTCAAACTAGAAATTAAATCAAGCTTCCATTTTTTTTCCAACTTGAAATCAAACCTGGTAATCAAACTAAAAGCTAACGCAAACTTTAACTCATAAACAATCAAGTTTAAATCATCATGCAAGATTAATTCAACAACTCAAATCAGTAAGCAAATCAAAATCAAGAAGCAAAACAAAATTTCCAATTTCAAAAAGCAGTTTCAGGATGTTATCTTCTACAGGTGAGTAAACCTTTTCTTTAAAAACAGTTTTAAAACATGTGACTAAGCTTGTGCTGAAAATTTGTAGAATTATAGTATATAATGATGACTTGAATGTTTGATTGTGAATGAATGTATTTGTTGCCTGTGTATTGTCTATTGTATATGTACATATAGGCTCAGTGTGTTCAGGTTTTGATTTACTATAAAATCCAATATCTCACTGCAATCAATATTCGATTTTGATTTGTAAATGGAAAATGATTGAAATTGGGCAACATCACTTTTTAAAATAACTCTAAGAATTTATATTTAGTATTTACTTCGAAAATCTATAATTAACGGTGAAGTTCAAAATTTGGGTTAAATCAATAATGACAATTTCAATCTTTGATTATATAATCTGGTCCGTGAAGCAAAATCATGAGTTTAGGTGTATAAATTTAGATTTTTAGTGTGGGAATTGATGAGATAATCAGGATTGAATGAATTTGGGTTTATCGCCAATTTTTAGCGATTGGCATGGTGGATGTCGTCGGGGTCGTGGTCGAAGTTGACTAGAGGATTTACGATAATGAGAAAAATGAGGTTGTATTTTATTATTGGCCACGGTGGTTGGAATGAGGTGATCTAGGGTTCCACGTAATGATTTGGTCGTGTTGATTCCTGAGCTTCTTGTGGTGTTAGTGAATCACCGGAGGTGATCGCATAGGGGGATTAGAAGCTAGAAGGCGAGGCGCAGCTATGGCCGAGGTGTTTGGGTTTCTGATGACGGTGATCGGCGGCGCGAGGGGAGTTTGTGGGTCGGGATTTGTTCCAGTAGGGTATTGGGTTGCTCATTCTTGTTTTAGTGCGAGTTTGTCAGCGCTGAAGGGTTGGAGTGTTCTTTGGGTGAACGTCGACCTACTGGTGACCTCGGTAAGGATCGAAGGAGGTCAGGCGATGGGTGTACGTGCACAGGTGCACGACGTATCTGAAGCATTGTAGTGGTTTGGGGAAGAAACCTGTCACTCGAGTCGGTCTCGAGTTATTCTTGATTTTGTCTCGAAGTAGTTTGAACTCTTGAATACTCAGGGATGACTCGGTGTTTTGGTTTAAAATGCTTGGGTTTTTCTTTGTTTTCACTCGGGTTTGGGCAGATTAGTTTTCTAGAATTTAAATTTTAATTAAATTCATGTTTAAGTTTAATTTAAAGAAATGGTGACCAGATTGTAAAATGTAAGGTAGATGTTTGAAACCAGTTTTTAGAGAAAGCTCGAACATGTTTTTGAGTTAATATAATAATATAATAAAAGTAAATGTTTTTAACTAAGTCTTAGTAAAGAATTTAAACAAATTTGATCAAGTTTTCCAAAGATTTTAAATGTTAAATTTTAATTTTTAATTTTTTTTGTCTTAAAATAATTATATATCTTTAATTATAAAATTTATTCCTAAATGTTTTCTAATAAAATTTAATGATGTAATTAAGTTATATATTTATCTTTAATTAGCTAGAGTTGTGATTAATTAAAGATAATTAATTAGGAAAACTAATTAAAAGTTAATCACTTTATAAGATTGATAAAGATAAATTAATTGTTGTTGATAATAAAAGGATAATTACTTAGTATAAGTAATTAGTAGATAGTTAATGAATGTAACGTAAAAGATCATTAACTAGGGATTATGAAATGATTAATTTAAGATAATTAATTAGATTAATTAATTAAGGGTAGTTAATTACTGAATGTGATTAATCAAGGTTGATTAATGAATGTGGTTAATTAAAGATTAATTATTAAATGTGATTAATTTGAACAATAATTAAATAAATAAGTAGAGGATCATTATTTAATGTAATTAATGGAAGTAATTAAAGGTTGATTAATGTGATTAATTAATGGGTAATTAATCAATATAAGTGATTATAAAATAATTAATTAATGAAAATTATTAAGGGTTAATGTAATTAATTATAGTCAATTAATTAATGAGAGTAATTAAAGGTTAATTACTATAATTGTTTGAGGATAATTAATTTGTGTAATTAATTAAAGGCAAATTACTTAATATAATTAAAGAATAATTAATCAAGGATGATTAATTAAGATGGATAATTAGAGGATGGCTAACTAATTGGTTTGTATTTAATTAATGGTTAAGTAAGCAGGATTTATAGTGATGGAAGTAAATAATTTAATTTATTTTAAATTAATTAGAAATGGTGTGACTAATTAATCTTGCTTATGGATGATTGAATGGTATTGAATGTCTTGGGTTGTTTGATATCTCTGATAAGGTATCAGATTTGCTTCAGTACAGCATGATAGGGGGTTCTCGCTTTGCGTTTGGTGGCGAATATGATTTATCTATTCGTGTTAAATGGCTATGAAAATATATAACTTGGGATATAAATGGAATTGTTAAAAACTTAAATAGCTTTGTTTTAAGATGATATTGGATTTGAAGAGACCGGGGTTCGGTATTAGTAAATACCCGAAACCACTTCGATCTGAAATCTACAATAATTCTTTATGGTTTTGATTTGGAATAAATAGGCTGGAAAGGAATAAATGATGTAAATTTGGGTCATTTAATCTGAGTAATAATACTTAGATATGATTGTAAAGTGTGTATTTGACTTTGGCAAGTTAAGAACTCGTTGTGAGGTACGATTTACCCCGGGTTTTAAATAAGTTTGTGCATTAGTATTCCATGTTAGATGAATTTACTCACGCTGGTTTCCAGCCTGATCCGGGTGTTACTTTGATGTAATGCTCGGGTCAGACCGAGTATTACAGCTTTTCAGGTTAGGACGTTTTGGAGCTCAGGAGGCGAGCTGGATGGTAGGAACGTATGGAGTTTTACCGCTGTGTATTAAAGTTGTATTGATAGTAGTCTGAAACAGGTTGTATAACTGTCCAATTTTATGTGTAAATGATTGTAACTCTTGTATATTAAATGTAAAGAAACAATTCAGCTTTTCTTGTATAAATGCTATTATTTGATATTATATTTGATCCACTGCGAAAATGTGAGATTCTGAGTTTGTTTTATGTTCTTCTTTTCCTCTTTCTTCTTCTTTTCTTTAACAATCTGGGATTTTCGGAGTCGAAATTTCGGGTCGTTACAGTTACAAAATAAAGATTTAGTATTTCAAATGAGTCATGGAAGCGTAAAAGCATGTATACAGGTGCTGTTGGTTAGAGATAGAAGTGTTTTGATAGTAGACGATGTATGTTCAGATGGGGATGGAGATGCTCTACCTATTGTCATTTATGGCTCTACTGTTAGTATAACTGTTCGCAGTGATGTCAGTTGTAACCCTGACATGGTTTCATTCTGGGATAATACCCACATGGATGCTGTTAAACACAAAAACATTTTTAATGATGCTACTATGTCAGATGTTGGATTTTTTTCTTCAGTTAGGTGTGGCATGGCAGATTGTAAATTTGCTATCTAGTATTTATCAGAGAAGGTTGATGGCATTCCTTTATTACTTGATAAAAAAAGGGTAGTTTAGTCTGATGCTGATATTTCTGATGATATAGTGAGTGAGAGAGGTAAAGTGGTTGGTGATTACTCAAGTTTTTTTGATTTAAAGAAGAGAATATAGGAGGTTGTCTGATGCAAGTAATGTCCTGAATCCTGTTAATTTTCATATGGATTCCAAAGTGTTCATTCTTATGCAAATATGTGCATGTTTGATATTGTTAGTGTGGGAGTGTTTGTTACCGCAGCTAAAAGCTCTTGAATGATGTTGGGGAAATGAAGGAGTGACTTCGTGTTATTCAGATTTTAGAAAGTGTTTGATGACAGTACGGTGAGGTTGAGCAAAACTGAAACTTTGATCAGAGAAGTCGATTCTTAGCAGTCTTTGTATTATTATACATGGGGATTCAGATTTGTAATGTATTGTTGTCTTGCATCTATAGCTAAATTTCCTTCCACATTCTCCTATTAATATTTGTGATTCGACTCATGCATTCAAATCTGGTAAAAGAAATAGTAAGAGTTATTCATCAATTAATATTAGGAGAAGTCCTCATTTAAAACTTAAAGCTTCTAAATCATATGCATGAGAATTGATGATGTTTTGGTGAATTATTTTAGTGATTGTTTATTTTGGAGATGTACGCGGCTCGAGCAGATGCTATTTGTTATTTTGATGTTTTTTCAGGTATGGTTGTTGAGCTTGAGGTTGTGGAAGTTGTTATTGAGGGCAGCTTTTCTTTTGGAGACGTTTCAGGCTTTGGTTTCTTGATAGAGTTGTTTGGTTAGGGAGAGTCTTTTGTTTCTTAGGCTTTTGTGAGGGTTTTATTATTTTTCTTTTGTATATGGGGGTTTTTGCTACCTGTCAGGCTTGTTGGCAGCTCCTTTCCTTTTTGTGATATATATGTGTATGTATGTATATGTACATATGTGCTCTTCTCTACTGTAGAGGATCACACATTTCTCTCAAATATATTACTATAGCAATTGTATTATTTATATTCAATATAAATGCTATATTGGATTTATATAAAATTAATTAAAATGTTAATTGATTAAATAAGATATTGTTAATCTAAAATTATATGTAAGTAATTTAATATTTAAAATTTATATAATAAAAAAACTTATATAATATAAATGTATAAACTATAGGTGGAACATTAAAGAAACCCAAACAGACTTCAGTAATAAATACATACTTTAAAGTATGTATATTGTAACGTATATATATCGTGATTTCTAATTTCTAATGTGACCATGGCCATTATCTGATCAGTTTCCAACATAAAGTTTTAAAATCAAAACTCAAATATAGAGTTATTAACGTTTACTGTTTTCGGATTAAAAATAGAAAATTTGAAATTTAAAAAGTTAACGTTGATTAGGATTAGGGTTTAAGTGAACGTTAAAAGAAATGTTAACAATAGAAATTAATAAGGAATCGAATAAATATAAGTGGAAAAATAAATACGTTCCCATTTCTATGCAACCAATCAACCACCTACCGACGGCCGGTTGACTACTACTAGACCGCCTAAGTAGGAGCGGTCGATTGAGTCATGTTGTGGCGGTTAGGGTTTCTTAGGCTAAGTACGGCCTAGAATTTTTTTATTAACAGACTTAAATCTGATGATTTTGGTGACATCCAATCACTATAAGTAGGAGTCTAGCCCCCTTACATTTACTCACAAATTATTTGAAAACATAAGCGAAGCTCTATCAGTTTCTTCCTTCCACACAATTTAGAAATTTCTTAAGGTCTTCAAGTAAGAGATTTAGATATTTATATTCGATTTCTAATTCTACTCTCCTTCAATCCCTGAAATTCTGAATCTATTATTGTATATTTGAAAAGGAAGGATATGAGAAAAGATTAAATAATAGGCGTATTCAAATCCAAAGGAGAAAGCTGAGAAGTATTTATGAGTAAAAATCTTAGGTTTTCTCATTTTTAGTAATTATATAGTATAGGTTGGAATTGATATATGCTTTGGGGAATTTTGGTCCATAAAAACTTCAAATGTAAACCTCCAAAATTCCTTCAAAGTGAAATGTCAATTCTTATGTTATTGGAATCTCAATTATCCCATATTAAAATAGTAAAATTGTGTAGTTATTACACTTTTAATATTTTACATTCTATTCCAGTTCTCACTTTGTTACTTTGATGTTCTAAAAAGAAAATAGATTAGGAAATGGTTGCGAAGTACGACCTCATTGACTGTTTGCACTATCTATTTTCGTAATTTAAACATGAATACCTTTTTCGATTTATATATGGAAGTTGAATAGAGTGTAATATGATTAAATTGTAAACTCTATTGATGTTGATTCTACTATTTTAATATATAAATAAGTTTGGTAATTAGTTTTATTTTCTTATACAAGTAGGCTAAAGATATTAGCTAATCTATATATTATGGTATGAAATTAGTCTTCTATAAATTGAAAGTTTTAACATTTAACTATTAGTATAAGGTGCAATCTTCACACACCTAAGAATATTTTAGTTGCTTATAAATATATATTAGCTTGTGAATAACGTATGACTAATGACATATTAATAATGTAGTAAATAAATAGTAATTTGCATTAAAACCCCATAGGATGGAAGTTAATATGATTATGATTGGTGGCAGAATAAAGGAACTTCCTTTATAGCCTTAGTAGAATGCGGTAGGATGTGTGATAAAATGGTTATAGGAGTGTAAATTATTACTAAGTTATAAGGATTCAAGGTCAATCAAAAGCATATGGAAGTCTGCCTAGCTAATCTGAATACCAATGTTGTGACTTTGGAGCTGATGTAAGACATCGTCTATAATAAATACCCATGGATAATGTGAGGTTATTCTCGATCCTATATGGTAAGTTTTTCCAATTAATCTAGCTACTAGTACCTACAAATGGTCGAACTAATGTGAGATGTTGCACCTGGGTTACGGGTCATAATATGTAGGATCTGCTTTGGGCATCAGGAGTAGTAAGTGGTTGTTACAGGGTCCAACTCCTCTCTAATTAGGAAGTATTAAATGGTCGGGGATAACTTTTAGGCATAGTAGATGGAAATCTCGAGAAGGATCCGCTTCGGGTTTGAGTATTAAGTGGTTGTTATAGGGTTCGCCTCTTCCAAAAAGAAGTATTAAGTGCCTTAATGAGATTCCATGTGATGTCAGTTTGATTGTACCAGAGAGGGGTCTACCTTGGGTTAGGCATTAAATGTCGTGGACCTATCTAAGATATAGGTATTAAATGGCCGGAGTCTTCTTAATTCCCATTGAAAAGGTATTGAGTGGCATATATGCTTTTTCTCACATTGCTAGAACATGATTGACAAGAGAGGTGTGGGACATGGAATGATCTTGTACTACAGTTGAAAGTAACTTATGAAGTTCGGTTAGAAAAGTATAAGTTATAAGGTTGGATTGGGAAAGTTTTTGGGTCTAAGTTAAAGGTATTTATAAGAAGTATAATTAGGATACGTAAGACATATGCTTATCTAAATTATACAGCCCAAGTATTATTATGGAAAGACTCGAGATTTCATTCGCTAGACATTGTTGTTCTGACTCCTCCTCATTACAACATAGGTTAGGGAAGACAATGCAGATCTAAGAGATGAAGACGGAGGCGGAGTCATGTGGCAATAACCTAATATTATGTTTTTATATATACTTTGATGTACCCATTTTAGGTATGATGTTATTATATTTTGAGATATTATATTATGGATATTGAGATGATATGTTTTGTTATGATACTTAAATTTTCATAAAATGGTTACTATTTCTAATAGTATATTTTTTCCTTTCCACTATAAGATTCTGATGGCATTAGTAGATAGCTCTGTTTATTGTTTTTACCAAGCAACGACTAGCTTTGGAATGGGTCTAATATTCGATAGCTTTTTCTGAAAATTAGGCTCGTTCCAAGTCGGTTTGTTACATTTGGTATCAGAGCTTAGATTGCCCGATCAATGGGTATTGGTATATGCATGACTGCATACTTGTTATTTTTCAAAGTATTTAAAAAACCTTATATATGAATATATATCATATGCCAAACCCTATAAATTCTGACTACAGAAGTAGTTGCGACCTTAATTCGAAAGGATGGAATAAATAACTATGAATTTGGCCAATAAATAGAGTTAAATGTATTCTCCTACACCGATTACCCCATGGAGTGTAAGCCGTAACGTAAGGCATTGACCAAGAATAGAATGAGCACTACATTTAGAAGAATCTCGAGGATGGGATTGCAATTGACTCCTTTGTGGGACTAGATACCTTATAATTTAGGGTTTTTATGGATTGCTGATAGAAAATGCACATTTTCATCCAAAAAATTAGGAAGGAAGAAACTATAAGTTGCAAGCATTTAGGATTAAGGTGTGAAGAAGGAGTGGGGAAAGTTCCCATAAGATGGTATGTACTAGTAGCCACTAGAAGGTAGTCGAATTTTTGACAAAGAAGAGCTAAGGAGTAGAAAGAAGGAAAGTCCAAAAGAAAGGAAGGATAATTTTCGAGTTTGGCCCCATATAATAGAATTTAACATGAAGATTTTAAAAGTTTTGCAAAAAGTTTTGAATGAGTTTTTTAAAGGTTTTATTGGGATCTTTTTATTTCAAAAAGTGATAAGATTTGAAATTTCTTAGTTTAAAATTGGTTAAGTCAAAAGTTTGATTTGAAGATTTTTGATAAAGGAATTATTTTCTAAATTAATGGAAAAATGGGTGTAGGTTTGGTTCAGTGATCTTTTCTATTTGGAAGTTCCATTAATTTTTTAAAAGGGGTGGATAAATGAAAATGATACTTGATTAAATTGGGGTATAGAGAATAGAAAGGTAAGAATGCCTAATAACTAAGATAGTAGGAACATTTATGTATAAGGAAAATATGGAGAATAACAATTAAAGCAGAAGTCATTTAGGTAGAAGAAATATAAATAGTTGAAATATTAGGAGATTTGGATATAAATAACATTAGGAATTTATATAAAACATGATTAGTAATCTAGTTAGAAATAATATAGAGAGAAATAATAGGGATAGGATAGAAAGAATGGATAAATTCCATAGATATGTATAAATTAAGCATATATTTTAGATAGACACATAGATAGATGCAATAATTACACATATCTTTTAGAAGTTCCACTCATATGCTATTAAAATCTCCATCAAAATTGGAAGCGAAGATAACATGAGTAATAGGAAAATAATAGGATGGAAGTTATCCTTGCCTACTCCACTTTTCGTCATTTAAAGTTATAGTGCATGTTTTTGAGAAAAATGGTTTGGTATGATAATTGAGTTTGAAATTTTTTGAGCTAAATATCCCGACTTTTAAAAGAAATAAATCTCTGTTGCAGAAAGTCTTTAAAAAGGTAAAGTTGGTTAAAAAAGGGAAAATGTTTCATGGCTTCTTCTTGGAGACCAAGAAATTTTTGAATTTGATAAAAATGTTTCTAAATTTATATTTTTCTTTAAAGATAATTTTTTTGGATTAGGTACTTCATGATTGTGATGTTTTAATTTTACAAAGAATGGTGAAACCCAAACCAAATTTTGATATGGAATGGATATGCAAGACTGCTAGGTGAGATGAGAGAAAGGTTTAGGCTATGAATAAAATAACTGTGGATGCTCGAAGGGTAGCTTCAAGGTATCCTCATTAAATATAAAGAATATTGTTATGAATCTAGGAAGGTTGGTTGGAGATACGTAAAGGCCATAAGAAGAACCCTAGTAGGAACAAGAAATGATATCGAAGTACAATTTTGCGAGTCCTAGGGTATACTCACATTAAGGATCAAGGATAGAGACGAAGTAACTGCCAAAGTTTGAAGATACTGTAAAGAGTTTGTGACTTAGAGAAGATAGAGGTATGGTTAAGAAAGTGAGTAATAAGATGTGAAACAAACAATAGGGTGTTGGTTGACTCAAGGTTGAAGAAGGCAGGATAAGTAGTAGCAAAGTTATTTCAACAAACCAATTTTATGATGAGTTATTCTAAATGTATTTATTTCATATTTATTACCCACTACAATATGGGAATGCACAATTTATTCCATAGTCGAGGGTAATAATTAAAGTAATGGATGGATCTCATTTATTTGGAGCCAAGGAGATAAGTTAAGACATGTGGATTATAGTTGAATGACATACTAGAAATATTCATCTTAATATATTAAGGAGTGTTAAGGGCCACAACATAATTAACACTAGTTGATTGATGATGAATGTCAACTTCCAAAAAATTTTCTTTTACGGTTTTTGAGTTGTAATCGCTAGTTGTCTCCCTTAGGTAATTTGAAAACCGTACAATAAGATATGAGATATGTTCTAGTTTTATTACTATGTTGATGGTTCAGATGAGCTTTGACCACTATATAAATAAATGGAAAAATAGTGTAAATAAGGAGATCTCATAAGGACATTTAACTAGCAATAATAGGAGTCCCTCTCCAATTTTAATTTCCCACTGTTAATCAAACCCATTCTAAGCTATTTCGTTACAATGGAGGTTAGGCTAGCATTAAGGAACTGCGTTAGGCTGAGCAAAGGAAGGACGTGGGATAGTAGACATTTTAGGCAAGTTAAGTAGAGGAGAGCATATTTCCCATGTCAATAGATATGTAGTAGATGAAAGAGGATGTTTAAGCAGAGATATACCCCTTTGTGTCCCTATGGTTGAGAATGTTTTATAAGTAAGTGTCAGCAGAATGTTACCACTCTAGGATGACCATTCACCATAGAGAAGATAAGATGTATAAGGATATGAAATGAATTTTCTATTGGTAAGGATAGAAGAAGAGAGTAGAGTTTAATGTGCCAAGGACAGAACCCGAGCAAGGAAAGCCCGAAGATTGTTATTACCGTTGGAGGACTTCAAAATGCGAGCATATATCAATGGACTTTATAGAAGGATTTCCTAGAAGTCAAAAGGGCAATAAAGCTATTTGGGTTATAGTAGATTGGCTCCTTAAGCATCCATTTTATTCCCATTAGAAGTAATAGAACTGCAGCATCTTTAGCGCAAATTTACGTTAAGGAGGTTATTTGACTTTATGGAATCCTAGTTAGCATTGTTAGTGATAGGAACTACTTATGTACTAGCAAATTTTGGAGGAGTTCGCAGTCAGCTTTAGGAACCTCATTGAAAGTTTGCACTACTTACTACCCACAAACTGATGGTTAAAACGGACGGGTGAATAGAATTTTGGTGGACTTGTTGAGAGCTTACATCATGGACTTTGGGGGACATTAGGAGCAATATTTACCTTTAGTAGAATTCGCTTACAATAATAGTCACCAAGCAACGATTGGCATGACACCGTTTTTGAAGCGTTATACGAGAGGCCATGCAGATTGCCAAATTGTTGGTAGGAAAACACCGACAAAATTCTACTCAGACCCGATTTGCTTCATGGGATGTCAAAAAAGATAAAGTTGGTTTGATAATGAACGAAGGCAGCACAAGATCACCAGAAGTCTTATGCGGACAAGTAAAGGAAGGAATTGGAGTTTGAAGTAAGAGACACGATGGTAGTTAAAATTTCCCCTCCTAGGAAGGTTTTGAGATTTGGTAAGTCGGGAAGTTAGCACCAAAATTTGTTCGGCCTTTCCTGATCTTGGAAAGTATAGGAAAACTTGCATCTCGAGTGGAGTTACTAGATAAGTTGGCAGGAGACTATGAATTTTTTATGTTTGGCATTTGAGGGAATTACTTCATAGCACAACCACCATAATAGAGCGAAATCAATCGATAAACATTAAAATGAACCTGATCCCGAAATGGAGCTAGCTAGTCACAACAAACTATTCTAGACTATACACAACTTCCAGCCTAGTCTAAGCCACCTGTGATATGCTGATGATTTGCTTATATGCATTACTAAGTACAAAAGTGGCTAGCACCATCAAAGATGTATTTTGCAACCTAAAAGAAAAGGCAGGTTTGGAAATGAATAAATCTAAGACCAAATGTTGTTTTAACAAGTTTGTGCCAATAAGGTGGAAGTTCTAGAAATCTTGAGGGTAGAGGAAGGAGAGCTCCCAGTTAATTATCTTAGAATTCCCTTCTCCTCTAAATAAATTACTGACTCTGAGTGTGCTAAACTAATTACTAAAATAAGGACCAAACTACAGTGATGGAGTTCAAGGTTGCTCTCCTTTACGGGAAGAATTGAGCTTGTCCACACGCACACTATCATCCAAGCTAAAATTAATTTTTGGCTCCAGACATTTCAGCTCCCAGATGCCTCTATTGAAAAAATTGAACAAGTGCGCACTGACTTTATCTAGAAGGAAGGTCTACGTAAAATTAAGTACCGGGAACTATGCAAGCTGAAAAATGAAAGTAGGATATGTCTCAAGAATTTTAGGGAGATGAGGAATGTGTTCACCTTGAAACAAGGCTGGAAAATCATACAATTCGAATGTTTGTGGGATTGTGGATGAGGCAAAGATATATTAAGGGAAATTTCTAATTGATGGCAGTTGATAATAATGCTTCCCCTACGTGGAAAGCTATACTAAAAATCAGAGATGATGTAACATCCCTAATTTTTGGTAACATTATTCAGGAAATTTAATTAGATCGATTAAATAGAATAATGAGGATAAGGGGATTGAGATTTGAATAAACTACATATAGGGTTATGCTTATTAACACAGTAAATGGACTTTAATTGAGTTATTAAACTAATTAAATTACACATCCGCATTTTAGTAAAATAGCCTCTTTATCATACACAGCTATACACTCCTTACCCTTGCTCATTCATGTTTCATTTCTCACCTTAACAAGCGCAAATCAAAAACTAAAATATAGCCGACCATTAACAAAGAAGAAAAGAAGAAGATTACAATCTAAAGCTAAAGATCAAAGCTAGGAAGGATTAATCAACAACAAATCTCAAATTCCTTATCATATCTAAGGTGAATAATAATCTCATACCATCTCTATTTTATTCTATGATTATATGATTTTGGATTTATGATTAAATTTGTTTTTATGATAATATGTATGATGATATGCTTGAACTAGATTATATTGATTTATTTTAATTCATTCAAATATGAATTTTCATAATTGTGATGTAAAACCAAGAATCTATAATTTTAGATTGCCATGGAAAATTTTATGTTATGTAAAACATGATTTTGAAGATGGGTTTTAATTTTCAAAATTTCTGAGCTATAGAAAATTTATTATGAATTTTCAAAGGGAAATATGATGTAATTGGGTTTAAATTTTATTTTGAGTATTTCAGGAAGAAACTGGGTCTAAAATCTTAATATGTTTGATTGCATGATAAAATTGAATTTTTATGATTTTTCCCAATTGATTTACTAAGGGAAATAAATTATTTCAAGAGAAGGACTTATCTACGAATACTGGATTTTGTAAATGGAAAGGCTTAACCGTTTAAATTTGTTCAGATTTATATTTGATAAATGTGGCGGTTTAATGTTAAAGCATTTGAAAAGTTTTAAAGTAGACAATCAAGGAGTTACAACTGGCAGGTTAGTTATAAAGTAATGACCATATTCAGTATAAATCGACATTTTCAAGAAAGGGAAATTCCGCTTCTTTCGAAAGCACTCTTCGACTCCTTTACCTCCACTCCATCTTAGTAGAAACCATCCCAATCAGAACCCACATGGTCGAAACTAATTTACATGGCATCAAGGGTATTTGTACGAAGTGAATGGGTAAGTAGCGGAAGGTAGGGTGTCGAAAGTGATGCTTTCGTTAGGATCGAAACCAAAGTTGCTTTTAAAAGATAAGCGCCTGCCCAGTTTTTAAAAAGGGCTTTCGACCAAGTCGATACCCTATAAGGTTAAGACCTTAGTTTGTTTTCAAAAGTAAATTCATACCTTGCTTTACTTAAATCTTTCGACATAGTTGAAAGTCATGCTTACGGGAGGGACTTTATAAATAGCTTTCAAAAAGGTGCCTTTCTCTGTAAATAAGAGCTTTTGAGGGAATTAGTTTCGACCAAGTCGAGACCCAGTCGCAAATTTTCTCCTTTCGATTATATTGAAGCCATCTATGCTGTCGAAGGGTTCTCTTTTTTTAAACTAAAAACAAAGCCGTTTTCCTAAATGCGTTTGAAGGGTTGGGGCTTTCGAAGGCAATGGAGTCGAAAGGGGGCCCTTTCGACTCTATCCTTTGATGTTTTAATTTAAAAGGTGGTTTCTTACGACTAGATGGTTCCGACATCATCAACTTTTTTTCCAAATTTTTTTATAGTTGGTTTCGAAAAAGATACTTTCGTATATAACCATTTTGACCTAAAGAATGTTTTTAAAGATAAACCCAATGCTTTCGAAAGGGTATTTTATTTGTTTTGAAGCTATGTTTTAAAGAATAGTTTGATACCATCAAAAGGTACCATTGGTTTCAAAAGTGAATATTTAAAAGGGACTTCGAAAGGTACGTTTATTATGTTTTGAAAAGAAGCTTATGCTTTCGAAGGAGGTCATCCAGAGGTTTCGAAGGTGATGTTTTAAAGTTTCAAAACAAAAGTAAATACCATGGCATAACTAAATATTTTAGAAGTATTACTTCTTTATATACTTACTCACATTGTAATTAACCCATAGCAATAGTTAGGGGAAGGGCAGAACAACCAGTTAGGTTGACCCAGTAGTGAATATAACTTAAGAAATGTTAAAATCTTAATTAAATATGTTGGCGGAGGGTAATAGGTTCGCAGTAAGCCCATGAAAACGGTGTATAACAAAAGATATTGGTAGGGACCAATAGGTTTATAGTCAGCCCATGAAAAATATGATTTGATACTGGCAGGGGCCAGTAGGTTTGTAGTTAGTCCATGAAAATTATATCCGGATTAAGATATTGACAGTTAGTCAATAGGTTCCTAGTTAGCCCTTGAAAACTAGGATAAGAAATAAGATATTGGAGTTACCAATAGGTTCTTGGTGATCCCATGAAAACTATGATATTGGACAGAAAGTCCATAATATTTAACAGGTTAATAGTAATCTTAGAAACTATAATTGAGACAGATAGTCGAAATGAATGGGGATGAGTTATCCAGATTTGATTTACTTGTTTTGCAGATCATTGTAATATTTTAAAATACTATGTTTTTAACTATTCTGGATGTAGGAGCACGATATATGGTTTTATAAATGTTTTATGATACTAGTGAGGGGAAAACCCATTACGCTAAGCGGCGTGGTCTCATTAGATATCTAAATGGTTTGAGATGGTAAATTATTATTCATACCAAGCTTTATGTCTGACGAAGTTTTTTCCCCTTAAACTCTTAGGAACTCAATTAATTTTGGATAGGTTGAGAATTAAGGTTTTAGGTGTTCTTTTTGACAAATAAAGCTTCCAAGGTCGTGCAGGATGCAAGTCTGTTATTAGGGTTTTTTTATTTCTGTTGTGTGTTTTGTTTGTAAAGGCAATTTTTTTTCTTGCCTATTTATATACTCTGATCAACTAAGGGGGCATCTTTATATGTTGCTCCTGGCGTATTTTATAATAATTATATGTTATATGAACGTGGTCTGCGAACTGGGATTATTAATCAATTTAGAATATTTTGTAATGGAATGTGGAATTTGTTTGCTGTTTAAATTTTTTCCATATTCAGTGTTTCTATGTATCAATGTATCTAATATCACCGTATTTGGTCATCGAGGATTAATAACTGTTGATGACTGCAACATCCGTAGCCGTTAGTTTTGGGCCTCAAAGTAGGGGGATATTACAAATGAGGTGGCTGAAAACTGTATTAGGGAATTTTCAAGAAGGAAGGTCACTAATTTGTGGAAGGACCTTTGGATTAATGGCATGTCACTTATTAATACTCGGGGCTAGGATACATATCGGCATATGGATACCCTGACACTACAATGGAATCTATTATTCATAACTAATCCTGGCAGTGTTGATCTATTCCATGCATTGAGGACTTAAAGAGTCAGATTAAATTCATGCCCCTTTTCTTTGATTGACAAAGTGATATATGGTCATGTAAACATCAGTTGAAATTCTCTACTAAATTGGCTTGGGAAGCTTTAAGAAAACAATACCTTACAACAGTTTGGTCTAAAAATTTTAGGAAAAAGGGAAATGCACTAAAATGGTTCTCAACACTTATAAGCAAGCTTGGTCATCTCCCTACAAGGGATCGGTTGGCAAAATGGGAATTTCTAAGGATAAAATCTGTATTTTGTGCAAATTTGAGGAAGAAAGCCACTCACGCTTATTCTTTGATACCTTTACTCATACTCACAGCAAGTATGGGAGAAGTGTAAACTATTACTAATATTCCAATCATAGCTATGAATTGCGAGAAATTATGATGTACCTCTGCGACTATAGGCAGACTATACACTTTGAAGCCAAGTTTAGTGCAATCGCCATTATAGTTGCTGCATGGAGCATTTGGAATGAGAGAAATATACATATATTTTAGCATGTGGAGCAGAACATGGAACAAGTTAATAATCTAGCTGTGATGGATTTGAGATTGACATAAAAAAGAATCATGGCATGAAGTCATAACAGGCGCTTGGAATCAATAGCAGACGCATATGGAGCAGAGGATTGGAAGTCGGCATCAACAAGGACCTATGAAACGAGCAATGGTTATCTACCTCCATGAAGATATTCTTGAATAAGAGAGAAAGATGGAAGCTAGATCTAAAGTGGGAATGTTTAGGTTGTAAAGTTGTATTTAGTTAGCTTGTTTCCACGTGTATGCTTGTGGTCTCGGATCGAATTCATTTCGGCTGAAATGCCCTAATAATATTTCACCCACTTTCAAAAAAATACATATATAAAAAAATCTACATAATAGAATTATATATTTATGAAATACAAGAATACTTGATGAAAAGGAAAGATGGAAACAAAAAATTTCATTAGATCCATATCTAATCAAATCATGATTAAAAAGGAAATTAAGTCGGTGCAAATAGATTTCCTCTTTACAAACATTGGTCAATAATGGACTCAATATCTGTATGAAAAGAATTTTGCTTAATCACAACAAAATATTTCATCTCTTAAATTTGCAGGTCTGAAAACATACATTTCACATGAGAACAAGATTCTCATAAACTATTGACATAATTGATATTTTGATTCAAAATTTCTTTTGAAAGTGTGGTATGTGGCAAACATGGTGAATCGAATACACATATTTTTTGAGTGTCCCTACACTTTATATATATATGGCGAAAAAATCCCAAGCTATAAAGGCTACCACTATCTGATCATTCATAGTACTAAGAAGTGGTACAATAATTTTTTAGGAACAAGATGGAGGACAACAAAATTAGATATTCTCCTCTGCGGACTAAAAACTCTAATTACTAAAATCTAGAGAGAGCGCAACCACTGGTTGTTCAGAAATGAAAGAGGGCAAGAAGAGATGGTGTAGAGAGCTTGCTTTTTAAAGATCAGTGGAAATTAAGTGAAAAGTTGGAAAGATAATAAGTCATGGAACCAAAATGATTACGTCATTTGAGACAAATGGGCCGACTTGGCAGGCCCATAAGTATCATTTTTTTGCTATTTACGTAGTTCTATAATCTTTTTTGTTACGTATTTAATAAAAAGAGGTAAGGGTCCCCTAGAAAAACCTTACTTAATCTCCAAAAAAAACATGATTAAGAAATTTATAAACATTACATATATACACATGTGAAAGTTGTAACTTAAGATTTAAATTTCAAATACATATAATTGACTAAACAATAAGACATGGAACACATTAATTGAAAAAAAATTGACTTAACTAAAAGATACAACTTGAAATTAATTCTCAATTTTGGATAACATGAAAAATGTAGCACACGAATGTATACATATATAATTTAATTAATTTAAACATTAAATCCATAACTGTAAGTAAATTAAATTATGAAAACAAATGTAAATTTTACAGTGAAACAAATGGACATTAACTAATTATTCAAGATCCAACAAACAATATCAATACATAAAATAAATAAAACACAGAATTAGTTTTAATAGGGTAATTAATAAATTAATTTGTGATACCAAATATAAATTTTACAATGAATCAATCTACATTAACCTATGATTTCCAGTCCAACAACCAATATCGAAACACAATATAAATCAAACACAAATTGATTTACAATTAAATGGAAATAAACAAGAGGCTTTAAAATAGATTTAATAAGTAGCATTCAATATACACATATATGATTTTAATCAAGGGTAAGCATTAAGAATGGATATACATATAAAAGGGAAATTGAACCTAAAAACCTTGCCCTTGTAACATCATGATTTGAGAATGCTTCTCAAACCTATATGTATGTTCACACCCAACTTAGCAAGAGAATAATGAACCACTTGTTTTGATTTTATCTAGCATGAAAATTTTTAGTCATGAGAGAAAAGGAAGAAAAATAACGGCCGTGAAAGAGGAAGAAGAAAGAGGACTGACTGACTGAATAAATTAATAGGGGAGATTTGTTTTATGGAGAGAATGAAAACCTTTTCCATTCTCTTTTAAAATCTTTCTATTTAATTCCCCAATTGAATCTAAATTAATATTTATAACATTTCTTTCTTATGGCTAACCATGATTTTATTCTGCATGGAACAAAAAATCCTTAGGCAAATTTAAGTAATTAAATATATTTAAAGTCTGTTTAAATATATATCGACATCTCATATCAATATGGATATATATAATTTTTTTTATACATACTCAATTAATTAATAAAATCACCCCAAACATCAAATAAATTGATTGTTAATAAATATTAATTAATTTAGTTAATTTATATCATTTTATAAAAATATTAAATCGTATGGTTTCTTTGGAGAATTCACAAATCATTATGGGACTTAGAGGCATGAATTCATTCAGCGACTAATATTGAACAATTCAATGATTAACATTCACAAGTCACCTTACTTAGTAGTGTTATGGTTTGAATGAATCTATCACTATACATCTTTATCAACAATATCTTGTTTTACAATTTTAAACGTGCCTTTACTAATGATACACCTGCTCAGTTGATCCATTAACAAAGTCCTTGGTCCAATAATAACTTTTATTATTAATTGCACTGCTTTGGCTAGAGATTTTGACTTTGAGTTGACTACAATTGACTATGGTACTAACCTTATATGACTAAAAAGATGAATTTCCTATTGAATAGTGTTTCACTTCTAATGCTTCAACTTAGACCTAACTATAGTTGCTCGATGGATCGTCATGTCAGGATTTAATTACAATCAAAGCGAAGTATTCAAATTGATGTTCCATAGTATTCATAAGTCAAGGGAACTATGTAATATCATCATCGTGATATTTCATGTTTGACTTAGTTGTAATTAAATAACATGAAACTCTCAAACGAGTCATTTTACAGTTATCCAATAACTATGAGTACGTAACACCTTGGTGCACCGAGTAGCCAAGAGCAATAAACTACCCAACATTTGTAGATCTTACGTACTCTAGTCTCAATGGATGTATCATTATCCTTCCTTGAAATATTTTTACTAGTAATATTAAAATATGTGTTATTTTATATTATGATAATTTTCTCATGATTACAACTACTTGTAATTATTACTACATAACACATCATTTAAGGATTTTCTATTTATATAAAATAAATTAATTACTTAATTAATTATATCACTATGTAACAAAGTATATAAAAAAATTAAACACCTTTATTGTGAACAAGATTGGTTATAGATTACATATATGTAATAAATTATATAATTGCCCCTAGGGCATACCCGTAACTCTCTCAATCTCCCACTTGAACTTGGGGTCAATTATGGAATCTTAATCTCATCATTTCAACAAGTTTTCTTAGAATTGATTGAGTTGGTCCCTTAGTGAACGAGTTTACCGCATCGTTTTATTACCTACTTTGTCAATCAACTCTCTCTGATGTTGATAAACCGCCTTTATCTTATGGAACTTTCAAAGTATGTTTCTCAACTTTTAGTGAGCTATAGGTACTTTTGCAAACTGCATTGCAACATTGTTATCATATAACAATGTCGTGGGATTCTTAACTTTTGAAACCACCCCTATCTCAGTTATAAATTTGTGCATTATACGTATATAAATGTTGCTACAACATTATTAAGACAATGTACTCAACCTTTTGGTTGAATCAGCCATAGACTTTCGTTTGTAACTATTTCAACTTAATGCTCCTTAACTAAGATTGAATATGAATTCGGGATTGAGATATTATACTTGATATCACTTATGGAGTTTGATTCCAATTACCCCTTCATAAGTAATTCATTGTTTTCATAAACATTTCTCTAGTATTTCAAAAATACTCAAGAATACTCTGAACTACCATGTAGTGATCTTAATTTAATTTAATACTCTCAGTGTACTAGGTAGGTACATAAGCTAAATGTGATATACTAGATATAGCATATGTGATAATTCATATCACCATAAGGTATCCATCTCATATGCTTTACATTAAACATTTTAATATAGTGTCTATATATATATATATATATCATATAGGACTATCCCAACATCCTTTTATACTAGCTATAAAAGATGTCATTTTCAAATCCAATGTCGAGGATTAATCAACCAAACTAAAATGATAACTTTTTTAACTTGTAGATCAAGAAATATTTTAGTTCCTTTAATGTTCTTTCTTATAGGCACATGCTTCCTTTGCATTTTCATTGGAAACCTAACTATTTGGTTTCTCTATTAAAATACTTATTCAACTCCTATGCTTATCGTATGCCATCGTTGTATCCTCTTTTTGATCATATCCAAAACATACATATCATGTTATCGCCCTCACTAACTTTGAATATTTTGATTATTATATGAAAACATTCTTTCTAAATCATTATTTAGAAGTTTATTTCAACGTAAAAGTGCCAAAACTCGAAATCAAATTGTGCGACAATTGCATATAGAATTTGAATGGCTTTAAGCATGTTGACTACCAAAATTATGTTACTAATTTCAACATTTGAAATTAAAGAAGTCATTTCCTATTAACACCGCTTTATCTAATTTCAAATGCATTGATCTTCTCGAAGATCAATTTGCGGCTGATGGATCATACCCTTTAGGAACAACTATCAGAATAGTATTTTGATAATATACTTGGCATCCATTTTGGATTTGAACCATTTTGCCATATGTCAGAGTCTATACTCTTCATGACATATTGTAAACTTAGTAAATATTTATTACTAATAATTCTCTTCCTCTGCATTAATAAAAAACTCATAGTTTCTCTTTAATATATTATAATTAATATTAGAAATTTTAATGTGTCGTATGTCTGTTTTAAGCTTGGTTTATTTTATTTCATCATAAATAATAAGTTTCTACTTTTGAGTCTATGGATCATATCCAAGTCTATTGTACTACCACTAATTTTTGAAAGAAATTCCTTTAATCATGAATGTGGTGTTTCTTTAAACAACAATATTTTCTATGTACGATGAAATGGGAATTCATAAATATTTTATGAACTGGCTTTTATACATGTATAAAATGGTTTAATTTTAAATTTATGAAATTCATCTTCATAACATAGTATAGACTATTACAACTTTTGAACTATTTAAGATCAAGATTTCTTATCAGTTCAAAATATTATCGTAAACTATGCTTTAGATGTAATTAAATTTAACCTATATACTTACTCTTAAGTACTCGTCTTTACAGAAAGAAGTTAACTCAATTTCACTCATCATCAATCGTACTTCGACCAACAAAATCTGCTTACTCCTTATCGATACATCATTATAAATCATGGGGAGGAGTGACTTTTGAGATTGGATCTTATTTATTTTTAGGCACATTTGCAACTCCTTTCCCATACAATTACATATTCAATCAAAATGAATTCTTTTATTTCTTTTGCATGTAATGTTTTCTACTTCCATTTTATTCTATCAACTTATCATAGATATACTACTTGTGTATCATATAAATATGTTGATTACTATGATAATGTTTTAATAAAATTTTCCAAAGTCTCAAAACAAACTAAAACAGTTAAACTAAACTACGAAATGATGATGGAATGGATCCAGAGATTTGGATAACATCAAGAATGGAAAATGGAAAAGTACAAGGAAAATTGATAAGAGAGACAAAAGAAAAAACAAGTAGGCAGCGACCTATTTTGGATCGGTACCAATCCATTATAGTTGCATAGAGTTGCATATTTGAACTTAGGAGTTTAAATTATGAAGAAAACTTGAAGAAAATAGTTACGAAAACACCTCAGTACCGACCTATTTTTGATCATTGTCGACTTGTTTGATGTTCTTGAATTATGTCTAAATAAAGATGGGGACCCACTATGAAGAGCTTGGAAAGTTGACTCACAATAATAGGTTGGTGCCAATCTATTATTGTCGATATCGAGGTGTGATTATCTCGGTATTTATGCGCAACAACTAGTTCTTCGTCTTGGAACCTCAGATCTAGAGGAAATGACTTGTTCAAGCCTAGAATGATATGAGAGCTCACATATAAGTAGTAAGGAATCTTCAATTAGAAAGTGGATTGATCTTCTTCTTTTATTTCTCTTAAACCTTTTAGGCAAATCCGTGGCCTACTATATTGTAGTCGGAAATTGATTATAAATTCATGTACTCGAAAGAGAATTCATCAATAAAAAGATTAAGTGGATGTAGACGGGAGATTTTTCTGAACCATTATAAAAAACTTGTGTTTTATTCCCTTTTTCTTTATTCTTGTTATTTTTATATTTATTTGATTCATATTTTAATATTGGGGTGTTCTGTCATTTTTTTGCGCAACATATTTAGTGCTTTAATTAAGGAAGAGACTTAGATGTAATATTGGAGAAGATGAAGAGGCCTACTATAAGAGCCATTGTTGGACCAAGCCAACCAAAGCATGATGGTAGCTAGGAGGTGTCCTCAAATTCAAATCCACTTTAAATTTACATGGCTAGAGAAGAGATGGAAGGGATGATGACAAGGATGCAAGAAAGATTGTTGGCTCATCAAAATGAGATGATGAGTGGGTTCTTCTGGAGGATGGAGCTATAAAGAAAAGTTGAAGCAGTTAGATAGGAGGCTAGAAGGCGATGTAGGTGACCCAAGAAACATAGTAGTGAACCCCCTAAAGACACAATAACTTAGTAATAACCAGTCCTAACAGGTCGGTACCGATCATTTTTGACAGGGCCCATAGTTGATTTAAATGCTAAGCGAGCAAGGATACCTAGAATAGGCGACACTGAAGTTAGGAATGAAGATTAGAATGAAAATTACAGCCATGGGGATAAGAGACATAAGTTCCCAGTAGGAATGAAGGGCATGATGAATATTTATTTCAAAGGTACATGGAGCCCTAGGGATTTCAACCGAACGATAATGATATAATTATTGATGGGTAAGATAGGTTCTTAGAGATGAAGCATCAGATTGGAGTTTGGAGGATTTGAACAGAAAGTCTATCAGCTCAAATATCCGATATGCTAAGAATGTACTCGATTTTATGCTACATGCTTTGGATCGTATGATGAAAGGATGGATTTAACTATTCACTTGATGAGATATATCCAAAACATGGGAGTGCTAGGAGCTTTAGAGGAGGCGATGAGATGATGCTTTCCATTATTCTTAACTAATCTAGCAACTATGTAGTTTCATCAATTGGATAATGGGTCCATCAACACATGGACCAACTTTGTAGAAAAATTCATTAGTTAGTTTGGAATTCACATTGTTCGACTTAGAAATGTGATGATCCTATTTGGCGTGAAGAAAAAGGAAGGTGAGACCTTATAGAGTTATTTGACTAGATTTAATGCAGTAGCCATTGCATTGTAGAAACCAGACCCGTCAATAGTTCTGATGGAAGTAGTTTCCAGAGTTACTAACAAAACTAATTTTACGAAAGCATTGGAAAGGGATCCGCCAGGAGGACATGAAGTCGAGAGCAGTGAAGTTAATGCTATGGAAGATGGAGGATCATCCAAGGTAGGATATGGGAAAGACAAAGAAAAAAGAAAAGCAAATGATGGCTTCAAAGGATCGAAGCAATGAAGAGGGAACCAAAGTATTCCTCTTACACTGATCTGACAGAGACCCTAGAGACAACTTGTATTGATACTAGGTGGTAGATTACCTATAGGAAACCTACGAACAAAGAACCTATGGATGGGAGAGAAAGTTTAGAAAATATTATCATTGCCATAAGCTAGATGAA
The DNA here is from genome assembly GCA_030765085.1 of Allium cepa. Classification (NCBI taxonomy): domain Eukaryota; kingdom Viridiplantae; phylum Streptophyta; class Magnoliopsida; order Asparagales; family Amaryllidaceae; genus Allium; species Allium cepa. The sequence goes on along the minus strand of CM060944.1, from coordinate 494,375,958 downwards.
CACCAGACAAACGAGTGCAAATATCGGTGGGATTTGATAGAAGAGCATGTTTGCAGTAAGCAGCTTTAATAGTATGTTAGGATTAGATATCTATAGCACAAAGCGCAGTGGTGCAGCAACAACAATCACTATCTATGGCAGATATTCCTGACCGTGGTCGAGGATCTGGATCAGGTATGGTTATCACACGATTTTGATGAATGGGATTAGTTTTAATTTATGTATTTTACTTGCGCTCTAAATAAACTATGAAGGATCACTACCAAACTACTTACGCATGTATGGGTATGGAATCCTGATCAGTCCCATAGGCAAGCTCTGAGTTAAAGCTTGAGAGAAATCTTTGACTGGATTGGATGTTTTGATTTTTACTTGAAACATTTTGTTTGAACAAGGAAATATGAATGATTTAACAATGCATGTTAAATGATATTCGATTATAGATATTGTTACTTGATGTTATTGGAACGTAGTCAACCCTTGTATTTGATAAGTTAACAAATAGATAATAGTTTCCTCGACTGGGGAGATGAGGCAACGAACTATGAAATAAAAGTCCCTTCACTGAAGAGCGAACAGATGGACTTACATAGGATAGATAGTCCCATCACCATAGAGTGAGCGGAGAGACTCTTTGGATATTGAATCCCCTTGCCAAAGAGTGAGCGGATGGGCACAATTAGGATATTTGATTATGAGATCTAGAGAGATCAAAACTAAACTCCAAGACAAGAATTCCATATAATTTTGAAATGATTTGATAATAATTATTGAATGATTGATGAATTCCATTGCCTTGATCTGGTTGAACTCACTTATAATGGAATGATAGGCCATACTAGATGAATTATAAATGATACTCCAATCGAGGGAAAGCACTAGTATGATATGATGCTTGATAGCATGATGTTGATATATGATATGTTGAATCCCAAGAGAATGTGGGATGATTATGATTTATGACTGACAATTAGGCGAGGCTCGAGTTTTTAGCCATGGTGGATCTAGAATGACCTTTGATTTGCATATGAATCTAAAGGAACCCGATGACTCATCATGATTAGTTAGGTAGACAAACAAAGAGCACAACTGATAATAATTTTCCAATCTTGATTCTTGTTTTTTATCAAAGCACGTTTTGTGGCAACAAAAGCCTACTATGGAGGCCAAATGTTTCCTGCAAATTTTTCAGTCTTAAACCAGACTTAAACAGATCAACTAGACTATAAGTGATAAAGAAATAGTTCCATAAACTTGGATAACATCAAGAATGAAAAAATGGAGAAGTATAAGGAAAATGTGCCAAGAGTGACCAAGGGAAAATACAAGTCGGTACCGATTTATTTTAGATCAAACTGATCCATTTTGGTTGTGTTGATTTGCATGCTTAGACTTAGGAGCTTAAGCCATGAAGAAAATTGGAAGAAATTGTTTATGAAAACAACTCGGTACCGACCTATTTTTGATCGGTGCCAACTTGTTTGATGTTCTTGAATTAGGTGCAATTAGAGATGGAGGACCCACTATGAAGATCTTGGACTCACAAAATAGGTTGGTACTAACATATTATATTCGATAACGAGTTGTTTGGTTATCTTGGAATTTGTGCACAATGGCCAGTTTTTCATGTTGGAACTTTGAATCTGGAGGAAATGACCTTTCAAGCCTAGAATTACGAGATTCATGCGAGAGCTCACCTATAAGTAGCAGGGAACCTTTAACTAGAAAAAGGGATCAATCTTCTTTCATTTCTATTAAATCTTCTAGGAAAATCTAAGATCTACTAAATTGAATATTGATTGCAAATAGTTGTATTTCTAAGAGAATTCATCAATAAAAAGGTTAAGTAGACATAGGGCGTGGACATAGGGCGAAGATTTTGTCGAACCACTATAAAAGTATTGTGTTTTATTCCCTTTTTCTTCGTTTTCATCCTTTGTCTATTTGCTTATTCGGATTCTATTAATATTGGGGTGTTGTTTCGTTTTTTGATGCAATAAATAATTCATCATTAGACCTTTGACTTCATAAATCTGTATGTATCAATTTGTAGAGTTCACCAACTCTTTTGTCGCTGCCATTGAATAGATGCTTGCCCTAACTAGTTAAGATATAATTCACTAGTACTATGTGATTCATGATAATATGATTGAAGAATTATTTCAGAAAGATATGGCTCAGCCCATATTTCCAAAGTAACAGTAAAAAGTTTTACATACTTATATATATTTATAATTAATGCATCAGTTTTTATGAAAAAAATCCAGCAGATTTATCTTATAATGATTGCTTATAATTTTATATTAAAATAAAACTATATCTATTTTCAGTCAATATCGAAAAACTGTTATTATTTCATAAATGATACTTGATGTGTGTGTCTATATATATATATATATATATATATATATATATATATATATATATATATATATATATATATATATATATATAAAGACAATCATTCGTAATTTGATGCATTCAATAAGTGCCATATGGTACGCTCCCATTATTTCAATTACAATAATAGTTCATGAAATATGAGGCTCCATTCAGTAAATTATTATGAGATTTTACTTCATCCGTTGTAGCTAGTTTATAGCCATGAATAAGTTGCACTTCACGTAAACTAATGAGACTGACATTTCAGCGTTCAAATTCCTAGGTTCAACTTATAGCTCTTGGTCCAGTGCTACATCTAACATAATAAGATATGTAACAATTCTAGATTTTCAAAATATTTTTTAATTAGATTTTTATTTTATTATGAAAATATTTTAAAATTTATGTTATTTCAAGATTTTATTTTTAAAACATTTTCTAAGTGTAGTAGTAATTTTTCCAATACTAGTTGTATTTTCGTTTACAATTTTAATCCTAGTTTTAATTTAATAAACTATTTTCTTATTTTTTTTCTATTTTTCCTAAAAATATTTATTTATTTATTTTCATTTTCACGTTATTTTTTTTCATTTTTTTATTTACTTGATTTTTCTTTTGGTTTATTTGAATAAAATAAATTGGAAATTCTAAGAGACAAAAACCTTTTAACTTGTGACTTTTCAATGCCTAGTCTCTTCATTTTCTTTAGCCGTCCATTCTCCTTAATAGCCGTGAGTTTTATTTTGAATTTCACATGAGAAAACATCTCATTCCATCACAAATTTTGGCCATTTAGATCTGAGAAAATTTGGTAATGGCTTCTTCCATTTTTTTTACTTTTCTCTTCATTTTTCTAATGATTTTTCCATGGTTTTGCTTGAATCTTCTTGAGCTTTGCTCGGCATAAACCCCTTCACCACCTTCACCGACCACCACATCACTTTCTCCTTATCACAATACACGGCCTGACATTCTCCTCCTCTAACCTATACTAGACGTGACCATCCCATGGAGCAAACACCACCAAAAGTCGCAAGAACCCCTTGAAACATGCATAGTCATGCCTAGTTTCCACCATCTCCTTCATATATTGCTTCGGCCACCCCCTAAGCCACCGCCACCAGCTTGTACACCACCTCTGGCCATCACTCCAGCCACCACTAGATCTGTACATTCCATACCCGAGCCTAAAACACCACCACGACCGAACCAATATAGTATTGTGGCCGAGAAAAAGTGATTAGTGGTCAAGCAAAATCAATTGAAAAGCTTGGTGATGTTTTTGTGGACTCTATTTCCATTTTTATTCCAATAATTTTAGTATTGTATTTATGTTTATATTTTGCTTTGTTTTGTTGTTGAATACAAGATTAACATCTTGGCGCTCCACTCCACTCAAATCAAAGTCGTGCTATCATGCTTTTTGGATTTTGTCTTTGTGTTTTGATTTGTTAACTCTAGCGTAAAGAGATGAGTATTCTCTCATGACATTTATACTTATACAAATGGTGAATTGACAACAAGTGAATGTGTAGAATTGATATATCATGTTGTATGTAACGACCCGTAAATTTTCGATAATTAAAATAGCTAATTTAATAAGATTTCGTGATTTAGTGTTAGAAAAAAATTTGTAAGTCGTTTGGAATAATAATAACTAGAATGAAATGCAACAAATTTTATCTAAGTTAATTATTTATGAATTGAATGAAATCCCAGATCAATTGAAATAATATGTAGTCAAAGGTAATTGAATGAATTTGTATTGAATGGGTAATTGTGACACTTGTTTATAAATAATAAACTTATAAGTAATTAAAAGTTAACGGTGATAATTATTTAGGTTACCTATTCATTTAGTTAGTCCAATTGAATTTGTGAACCAATTGTAATTGAAATGAAAGTTTATATATTAGTTGAATGCATTATCTCTAACTGTAGTTAAATAATAATGTGGAATTCATTTGATGTAATATAGTAAATCGACTGATAATAAAAAATTTATTTTCCAATATTGAAATCCGTCAAATATTGAACAATTAAATTGTTTGAATTAAATATTTAAAACTTATTGAATAATTGAATAACTGTTTTAAATGGAAATAGTTGTTCTATAATTTTAATTCGTTTCAAAGTTAAATTTTATAAGTTCATTTTGGATATTTCAAAAGATAGTGATTTAAGAATAATCAAATTTGTCTAAATTTAATATTACAAATGTTTGAATAATTAAATTCCGAATTTAATACGATTAAATTGATATTGAAATTTAATATATGAAAATAGAGTGAATAATTGAAATTTGATTCAATATGATTCAAATTGGTTCCCAAAGTGAATGTAAGTTATATTGGGATTGATAATAGAGTTAATAAGATTTTAAAATTGGACATTATTGGATAATTGAATAACTGGTTTAATATGGTTAAAAATGATTTGTAAAATTTTATTTTATCATATTAAAGTTAGAATGATGTTGTAGAACTTTTAAAGTCGAATTAAAAGTAAATTTGTGAAAATTGAATATTTTAATATTTAATTTTCGATTGGAAAATAGCCAAATTTTGAACAGTCTCAAAATTAGACGAAACTAGTTCCATTGGATCCGTAATAATTTGTTATTATCGGATTTCAATTTTCGTAGCAATCGGAGTTTTCGTTTGACCGTGGCAGCTCGAAACGCATCGAAATTGTTTTAATATTAATTTGACGAGTTAAAATAGCCATTTTTCAAACAGTCTTGGATTTCGATGAAACTAGTTTCATCGGATCCGTAATGTGATATTATTATAAGATTTCAAATTTCAAGTCAATCGGATTTATCGTTTGTCCGGGGCAAGCCAAAACGCATAGAAATTCGTTTAATCGATTTAATTTAAATTTGATCGTTTATTTCCGTAACTCACATAGATGATCGAATTAGCTTCCGAAACCTATTCCATTGTGTCCGAAACGCGGGATAAACCCTAGGAACGTCAGTTACCGTGCGAAATTCGGAGTTCGGAAAATCCGGAATGAATAGTGTTCGTCGTTTTCTATAAAAGGACCATTTATTCACAAATTTATATAAAAAAAACCTAACCCTAGTTACAGGCCGCCAATAAGCTATTAAAGGCCGAAATTTCATCTTACTCTCCCCTCAAAATCTCCAAATCCACTCATCAATTCGCGAAGTTGTTAACTAGAAAGATGTAGAGTACATCTCGAACTACATATCCAACGGTAATGATCGTGAATGGAGCAAAGAATCGACGACAATCGGAGCTGGAAGGCGTCGCGGTCGCGCACGCAGTTCGAGGCCATAGGGGGGCCGAGCTTCAAGCTATGGTGGCCAAAGGTAGCTTACGGAAGGAGCTTCGATATGGAACTCTCTGATCGAGGTAGAAGTTGACGTGTTGGGCTCGAAAATTGCTTGATGAGGGCGGCCAGAAATGGGTTCTGCGTGTTTTACCTGGTGATGTACGTAAATGGGAAGAAAGAATTGCACGGCCTTGATCTTGAATTTGAAAATGTGCGGCCTGGATATTTTCTGGGTAAAATATAAAAAGAGATTGTAAAAGTTAATTTTATTTAATTCGTGTAATCTTTGTAACGCGATATCTTTTTCATACGAGATCGAAAAAATGCAAACCAGTTGCCATGGAATTGTATGGACGAGCACTACGCAATGGAGCTGGATTGGAATCATTTGGAGCTAGAGAAAATTTTGAGTTAAATCGAACGTCGTTCGATTTGATTTAAAATCGTAAAATCAAGGTGAGTGTTTTATAACGCTCACAACGTATTAAATATCTTTATGCTAGTTAAATTTGATATTATGAAGTGTTATGATTTTATTTGTCGTTGTTTGATAAAAATTTAATTGTCATATAGCTTGTCATTTGAATTAACCATTGAAAATTTAATTAACAGTTAAATTGAAGTTAAAATTGAATTGCGATTAAATTACCTGACATTGATAACTATGAAACCGTCATGAATTGTATTGTTTATTGGATGATGTATTTTGATGGATGCTATTGGTTGATATTTTAATGTTTGGATGTTTATTTGCTTATATATATCCTGTTATGCATACGTTGATACTGTGATTTAATTGAAGTAATATATACTCATCCCTGACATTTAATTGAAATAAATAATTACTTGGCCATAGGATAGAAAATGATATACGGACACCGAATTGGCTAAATTAATAAATTTAAAATCGTCGATTTGAAATTTATTTAAATGTTTGATGTAAAGGTTATAAATAGAAATCGAATTTATCCAAATTGTGAGTTTGGAATGTTGAAAAAATTTTGGTTAAAGAAATTGTTAAATAATTTAAGTGGAGACTTTGGAATTTAAAATTTGGGATTTGATTGAATTTCGAAAATTGATTTGTTTAAAGATTTAACCTTAATTCGAGCTTTGAATATTACTAAGTAAAAGTGATATAAAAATGATATTATAAAATCGAGCTTGAAATTGAATCATATTTGAAATTTGGATTTATACTTAAATATTGATGGATAATCTTGTTAAGTTTTATAAATGGATATTTTGAAAACCAAGCTCCAAATCGATATAAATTGAAATTGAATTAATCGAAAGTGAATATAAAAATTGAAATTGAATTAATCGAAAGTGAATATAAAAAATTGAAATTGGATTAATCGAAAGTGAATATAAAATTGAAATTGAATTAATGGAAAGAGAAAAAAAAATATTGAATAAGTTTGAAGTCAAAGTTGTCGGAACCGAAATTGAATCGGTAGAAAGTAAAAGTTGAAATTGATTTGAATTGGGAAGTTATAATTGAAATGGATTGGTTTTGAAGCTGATTTATTTTGTTTTCCAAATTACTCGGTTATATAAACCATTTTGAATAGTTAAACTATTTTAATCTATTTTAATCTACTTAACCCAATTTAAATTATTTTAAACTAATTTATCTACTTTAAATCCATTTTAAGACTTTAAGTATTTTTAAGTATTTTAATTATTTAAAACTACTTTTAAACTACTTAAACTATTTTCTAAAATTTTCAAGCTGGTTAATAAGGAGAAATATTTATATTTAAATCTTGAATTTAAATACGAATTGGGTTAAATAAAGTTGCAACCTAAATTGAAATTCGAAATGATTTTGAAATCGAAATGAGGTATTGATGCGAAAATTGATTTTGAAACGGAATCTGACATTTTGATAGATACGGTGATATTTGAAATGGATTTGATTTTTGAAACGAATATGATATTTTGATATCAATTATGAATCGATTTGAAATGTAAAAGAGCCAACGGTGTAATAATACATAGTTATTAAAGAGACCGGGATCGGATATGGACATACTCTCTGTCGATACCGAACACCACTTTAATAACTATTATACGCGGAGTGTTGATTCAGAATGAAGTGGATGGTTTGGTGAACGCGTTGACTGAAGAAAGAGAACGATATTGGATGACCCCTGACATGACTAAAACAGGAGCCGCGCCGGGCCATTGAGGTTCGCCACCTCTAGCGGACACGCTTCTTCGATACCATTTCTATTACATTTGTGATGCGATTTGGGTGCACCCCTTGATTTGGGAGTGTTGTTTCGCGGTGTTGGGGTGGCTGCTGGCTATGCCCAACATTAGTCTGGATCACGCAACTACTAGTATCCTAGTTGGTATCGCCTCATGTACCTTGTCATACTGATTATCCTATTCGCGACCACTACGTTTTGATTTGTACCTTGAGTATATGGATTGCCCTCTGGTGACTTCCGGTTTTGGGGAAACTACGGTCTTGTATATGCTTTTGGGAATATAAAATGTGTTAAGGGGGATTATGGTAATGCCTTAACGCTATTTTGATACTTTATACTACTGATAGGCATTATCTACTTAGCGTATATTACTACATAGTAGATAGTTTAACGGATCCTTGAGAGATGGAAAATCCCGTAACATCTCCTAAGTTATTGCACGCACGTTGACACTGGATAGGAGATGTCAAACCCCGTAAACATCTCCGACGCCGTTGCACTCATATTTATTTACGATTGATTTAACCTTCTTAAGGGTATTTAGTCCTGACTCGAGTGTTTTGTCTTTTCATTACGCTCAGGTCAGACCTGAGTTTTTCAGATTTTGAAGATCTATTCTGGAGGACGAAGACGAAGATTTGGTATACTATTACTATTATTATCTTTGCATCAAGTTGTCTGCTGCATTATTTTATTTGTTCTGTTGTATATGTATAAACTCTGATAAATGTTGTATAAATAATTGTCAAAGTATAGTAGACAGCTTCATGAACTGTTTATTTGACTATTATATTTTATCGTTCCGCTGCGAGATTCTGTGTTGTTTCATTTTCTTTATTTCTCTTTCTTTTCTTTTCTTACTTACCCCATAACTATCTGCCCTTTTGAATGGTTTGGAATCGACATGTGTATTTGATCGTCTATTTAAACTGTCCAAAAAGGCAGGTCGTTACAGTTGGTATCAGAGCTTTGGTTTAGCGATAACCTTAGCTTTGTGGGGTCTGACTCTTTATAAATAGGGTAGTAATACCCTATGATGAGTCGCTGAGTATATATATATGAGAGAGCGTATTTGTTAGTGATATAAAATGTTTTATATTGTGTCGGTTGATTTGTTGAGTGGCTTATGGATGCTGGTCAATACGAGTAATTAACGTCATTGATAGGAATCTCCAAACACTTAAATAGAACAATTCGACATAGTATTGTTTTGAAATTGGGTAAATAAAATAAATTTTGCCCTAATTATATTTTGTATATAAAGAATTTATTTTCAAAAATTATTGTGACTTATCTAGCTTACCTGGTTGTTAGGAATTAAAATATTGGTTATTATTATTAATTGGATATTGTAATTTAAATAAATAAGGTGAATTACAAAATGAACTATGATAAAACACTTGTGGGATGTTTTAAGAAAGAAAATCCTATAAGAATATTTTATAAAGGTGACTTATGAATTAAAATAGAATTAAATTGAAAAAAAATTTGAATTTAAGACCCGGAGATTTTGAAAATGGTTCTCAAAGTTTTGAAGAAATATATGGTAATATTAGTTGGAAATTGTTTATGGAAATATTTTGAAAGGATTTTTAAGAAGGAATGAATATAGTACTCCTCTCTTATGTCGCTGGAAAATAATTTCGTTGATGACTGCGCAGCATCGTCGACGTTCATTTTCGAGTCTCAAAGTGGGGGAGGCTTCTAAGAAGCTTTACTTTACTTCGAAATTATTTTGGGTAAATGGGTTTTGGTTTAAACTCCAAAGGTAACGATTTGAAAAGAACCGAGCATTTAAAATTCTATGTTAGGTTAATTAGAAATTTTCAAAGTATTTGAATGAAATGTGAATAACCAAAATTTATAAAATAAGAGGATTTAAACAAATTAAATTTGTGAACATTCTAATTAAGTAAAATGAAGTTCTATAAATTTGTATAATACCAAATTTTCATTCTGATAACATATAACAAGACTTACCAAATATTAAAAAGTTAAAATAATGTTGGATATGTAATGAGATGTTGTACAAATAAACAGAACCTGAAAGTAATTGAAGTATACAAGTAAGGAAAACTCAAAATGAATTAAAATGTATATAAATAGAAAATTTTGATTGTGATAAAAATTTATATATACTTAAATATAACATGAAATGGTGAATGGATAAATGGAACAAGTAAGTGAACTTAAGGAAGAAGATAAATGAATCGTATTATATTTTATAAATTGGTTATAGGAAATAAATATAAATTGCAAAGGATTGTAAGAAAATTAAATTTGTAACCTCTAAGATAACTATAAACTAAGAAAAGTCATATACAAGAAGTTAGGCTTTTATGGAATGATTATAAATTAAAGTGATGATTAATAAAATGTTCTCCGTTAATAAATGTTCCATAAATAAATTTGTATTAACTGAAATTAAGAAAATGAAATAAATGTAAACAAAGGAATTTCTTATAGCTAAGAATCAATTGGAAATGAAATTGAATTTAATTAAATCACATGGAATGTTTAAAATGAACTTGAGTAAGAAAATTTCTTTGATATGATGTTAAGAAAAGATAAGGTTAAAGAACATGCTATGTAAAGAAATGAATATACTAACTGAATAATGGATTGTGAATAATAAATTGTAAATGAAAAAACAAACCAATAAAATAATTTAGTATAGATAAATTGGATAGAAATCTATTGAAAGGTAATACGTGAGATTGTACGTATATTATTTTATTCGCATAACGATTTGATCCAAATTCGAGCACAAAATTTCGAGATGATTTATATCGATCCAAGTTAGGATTTTTCACTCGATTTTCGACGGCGAACCCTAGATATGGATTTTTAATTTGATTCTGGAACTCTCTATCATAGTATATGGCTATGCAAGGAGAGTAAGAGTTTCCAATCAATGAACCAAATCTGAGTCCACACTAGAGAGTCGTGTGAACAATACTAGTTGGAAGTGAAATTGTGTGATCGAGTAAGCGATTAGATTGATATTGCTTACGGATGATATATGTACGGCTTACGGACTTAATTAAAGTTAATATTGGAAATTTAAGATGCCAAATATAAAATGATTCTTTTAAAATTATATAACAGGATATATATATAAAAGAGAAAAACCAAATTGAATGCGAAATTAATAATTTGGTTATGTTGGGTATGATTTTGTTGTTATATGATTGTTAGTTGATTGTATATAATTCATTAAGTGTTAAAGAAATTGGAAGGTATAAATCATTGAAATCAAATTGGAGGTTAAATGAATTGAAATAGAATTTAATTTGATTCAAATTGGAAGTGAACTAATGTAAATATAAATTAGTGAATGTTAACTAATTGAATTGAGAATGAATGTTAGTAAAATCCAACGTTAATGAATCAACTGTTATTAAAATTGAAAACCAAGTCAATAAATATTAATGAGAAGTGAATTTATATTGATTGGTTATGGATTTGTTGGATGATAGTTGGATGATAGTTGATTGATGGTTGCATTTGTTGTTTTGTTGCATTTGCTATGTTGGCGCATGTAGTTGTTATGTTGCTATATGATGTATATTGATATTATTTTCATATATGCATGTTTCTCATAGTCTGTTGAGTGTTTAGTAGGTGCGGATTGCGCTTGCTTCGCATTTGGAGCTCGCTTTCGCGCTATATTATTCGTATATGCTCGCTAATAAAAATATAAGGTACATGTTTATTTTATCATTGGGTTTGGTGATTTTTGATGAGCCACTTGGCTTTTGGATTTTCTTTTGTTGGTTTGGGGCCCGTAGAGGCGTTTTGTAGCTGTACCGATCGAGCCGCGCAAAGGAGACTCTGCCGAAATTTTTCGAAAATCCGGGTGTTAGAAATTTTTCAAGTTTTAAATTTTTTTATAACTTGTTTTGATAACTAACTTTTAAGTTTAGAAAGCCGTTCGGAGTAAGTTAGTGGAAGTGTAGTAACGGTTTATAAATGAAATTTCATTGTTTTATAAGTGGATAATTTTGAATAAAATATTTCAAATGTTGCATTCTTTACTTAGTTTTCCCTCTTTTCCCTTTTCGAGGACGAAAAGTTTTGAGTGGGGGAGAGCGTAACGACCCGTAAATTTTTGATAATTAAAATAGCTAATTTAATAAGATTTCGTGATTTAGTGTTAGAAAAAAATTTATAAGTCGTTTGGAATAATAATAACTAGAATGAAATGCAACAAATTTTATCTAAGTTAATTATTTATGAATTGAATGAAATCCCAGATCAATTGAAATAATATGTAGTCAAAGGTAATTGAATGAATTTGTATTGAATAGGTAATTGTGACACTTGTTTATAAATAATAAACTTATAAGTAATTAAAAGTTAACGGTGATAATTATTTAGGTTACCTATTCATTTAGTTAGTCCAATTGAATTTGTGAACCAATTGCAATTGAAATGAAAGTTTATATATTAGTTGAATGCATTATCTCTAACTGTAGTTAAATAATAATGTGGAATTCATTTGATGTAATATAGTAAATCGACTGATAATAAAAAATTTATTTTCCAATATTGAAATCCGTCAAATATTGAACAATTAAATTGTTTAAATTAAATATTTAAAACTTATTGAATAATTGAATAACTGTTTTAAATGGAAATAGTTGTTCTATAATTTTAATTCGTTTCAAAGTTAAATTTTATAAGTTCATTTTGGATATTTCAAAAGATAGTGATTTAAGAATAATCAAATTTGTCTAAATTTAATATTACAAATGTTTGAATAATTAAATTCCGAATTTAATACGATTAATTTGATATTGAAATTTAATATATGAAAATAGAGTGAATAATTGAAATTTGATTCAATATGATTCAAATTGGTTTCCAAAGTGAATGTAAGTTATATTGGGATTGATAATAGAGTTAATAAGATTTTAAAATTGGAAATTATTGGATAATTGAATAACTGGTTTAATATGGTTAAAAATGATTTGTAAAATTTTATTTTATCATATTAAAGTTAGAATGATGTTGTAGAACTTTTAAAGTCGAATTAAAAGTAAATTTGTGAAAATTGAATATTTTAATAGTAAATTTGTGAAAATTGAATATTTTAATATTTAATTTTCGACTGGAAAATAGCCAAATTTTGAACAGTCTCAGAATTGGACGAAAGTTGTTCCATTGGATCCGTAATAATTTGTTATTATCGGATTTCAATTTTCGTAGCAATCGGAGTTTTCGTTTGACCGTGGCAGCTCGAAACGCATCGAAATTGTTTTAATATTAATTTGACGAGTTAAAATAGCCATTTTTCAAACAGTCTCGGATTTCGATGAAACTAGTTTCATCGGATCCGTAATGTGATATTATTGTAAGATTTCAAATTTCAAGTCAATCGGATTTATCGTTTGTCCGGGGCAAGCCAAAACGCATAGAAATTCGTTTAATCGATTTATTAAATTTGATCGTTTATTTCCGTAACTCACACAGATGATCGAATTAGCTTCCGAAACCTGTTTCATTGAGTCCAGAACGCGGGATAAACCCTAGGAACATCAGTTACCGCGTGAAATTCGGAGTTCGGAAAATCCGGAATGAATAGTGTTCGTCGTTTTCTATAAAAGGACCATTTATTCACAAATTTCTATAAAAAAAACCTAACCCTAGTTACAGGCCGCCACTAAGCTATTAATGGCCAAAATTTCATCTTACTCTCCCCTCAAAATCTCCAAATCCACTCATCAATTCGCGAAGTTGTCAACTAGAAAGATGTAGAGTACATCTCGAACTACATATCCAACGGTAATGATCGTGAATGGAGCAAAGAATCGACGGCAATCGGAGCTGGAAGGCGTCGCGGTCGCGCACGCAGTTCGAGGCCATAGGGGGGCCGAGCTTCAAGCTATGGTGGCCGAAGGTAGCTTACGGAAGGAGCTTCGATATGGAACTCTCTGATCGAGGTAGAAGTTGACGTGTTGGGCTCGAAAATTGCTTGATGAGGGTGGCCAGAAATAGGTTCTGCGTGTTTTACCTGGTGATGTACGTGAATGGGAAGAAAGGATTGCACGGCCTTGATCTTGAATTTGAAAATATGCGGCCTGGATATTTTCTGGGTAAAATATAAAAAGAGATTGTAAAAGTTAATTTTATTTAATTCGTGTAATCTTTGTAACGCGATATCATTTTCATACGAGATCGAAAAAATGCAAAACCAGTTGCGATGGAATCGTATGGACGAGCACTACGCAATGGAGCTGGATTGGAATCATTTGGAGCTAGAGAAAATTTTGAGTTAAATCGAACGTCGTTCGATTTGATTTAAAATCGTAAAATCAAGGTGAGTGTTTTATAACGCTCACAACGTACTAAATATCTTTATGCTAGTTAAATTTGATATTATGAAGTGTTATGATTTTATTTGTCGTTGTTTGATAAAAATTTAATTGTCATATAGCTTGTCATTTGAATTAACCATTGAAAATTTAATTAACAGTTAAATTGAAGTTAGAATTGAATTGCGATTAAATTACCTGACATTGATAACTATGAAACCGCCATGAATTGTATTGTTTATTGGATGATGTATTTTGATGGATGCTATTGGTTGATATTTGAATGTTTGGATGTTTATTTGCTTATATATATCCTGTTATGCATACGTATGATACTGTGATTTAATTTAAGTAATATATACTCATCCCTGACATTTAATTGAAATAAATAATTACTTGGCCATAGGATAGAAAATGATATACGGACACCGAATTGACTAAATTAATAAATTTTAAAATCGTCGATTTGAAATTTATTTAAATGTTTGATGTAAAGGTTATAAATAGAAATCGAATTTATCGAAATTGTGAGTTTGGAATGCTGAAAAAATTTTGGTTAAAGAAATTGTTAAATAATTTAAGTGGAGACTTTGGAATTTAAAATTTGGGATTTGATTGAATTTCGAAAATTGATTTGTTTAAAGATTTAACCTTAATTCGAGCTTTGAATATTACTAAGTAAAAGTTATATAAAAATGATATTATAAAATCGCGCTTGAAATTGAATCATATTTGAAATTTGGATTTATACTTAAATATTGATGGATAATCTTGTTAAGTGTTATAAATGGATATTTTGAAAACCAAGCTCCAAATCGATATAAATTGAAATTGAATTAATCCAAAATGAATATAAAATTTGAAATTGAATTAATCGAAAGTGAATATAAAAAATTGAAATTGGATTAATCGAAAGTGAATATAAAATTGAAATTGAATTAATGGAAAGAGAAAAAAAAAATATTGAATAAGTTTGAAGTCAAAGTTGTCGGAACCGAAATTGAATCGGTAGAAAGTAAAAGTTGAAATTGATTTGAATTGGGAAGTTATAATTGAAATGGATTGGTTTTGAAGCTGATTTATTTTGTTTTCCAAATTACTCGGTTATATAAACCATTTTGAATAGTTAAACTATTTTAATCTATTTTAATCTACTTAACCCAATTTAAATTATTTTAAACTAATTTATCTACTTTAAATCCATTTTAAGACTTTAAGTATTTTTAAATATTTTAATTATTTAAAACTACTTTTAAACTACTTAAACTATTTTCTAAAATTTTCAAGCTGGTTAATAAGGAGAAATGTTTATATTTAAATCTTGAATTTAAATACGAATTGGGTTAAATGAAGTTGCAACCTAAATTGAAATTCGAAATGATTTTGAAATCGAAATGAGATATTGATGCGAAAATTGATTTCGAAACGAAATCTAACATTTTGATAGATACGGTGATATTTGAAATGGATTTGATTTTTGAAACGAATATGATATTTTGATATCAATTATGAATCGATTTGAAATGTAAAAGAGCCAACGGTGTAATAATACGTAGTTATTAAAGAGACCGGGATCGGATATGGACATACTCTCTGTCGATACCGAACACCACTTTAATAACTATTATACGCGGAGTGTTGATTCAGAATGAAGTGGATGGTTTGGTGAACGCGTTGACTGAAGAAAGAGAACGATATTGGATGACCCCTGACATGACTAAAACAGGAGCCGCGCCGGGCCATTGAGGTTCGCCACCTCTAGCGGACACGCTTCTTCGATACCATTTCTATTACATTTGTGATGCGATTTAGGTGCACCCCTTGATTTGGGAGTGTTGTTTCGCGGTGTTGGGGTGGCTGCTGGCTATGCCCAACATCAGTCCGGATCACGCAACTACTAGTATCCTAGTTGTTATCGCCTCATGTACCTTGTCATACTGATTATCCTATTCGCGACCACTACGTTTTGATTTGTACCTTGAGTATATGGATTGCCCTTTGGTGACTTCCGGTTTTGGGGAAACTACGGTCTGGTATATGCTTTTGGGAATATAAAATGTGTTAAGGGGGATTATGGTAACGCCTTAACGCTATTTTGATACTTTATATTACTGATAGGCATTATCTACTTAGCGTATATTACTACATAGTAGATAGTTTAACGGATCCTTGAGAGATGGAAAATCCCGTAACATCTCTTAAGTTATTGCACGCACGTTGACACTGGATAGGAGATGTCAAACCCCGTAAACATCTCCGACGCCGTTGCACTCATATTTATTTACGATTGATTTAACCTTCTTAAGGGTATTTAGTCCTGACTCGAGTGTTTTGTCTTTTCATTACGCTCGGGTCAGACCTGAGTTTTTCAGATTTTGAAGATCTATTCTGGAGGACGAAGATGAAGATTTGGTATACTATTACTATTATTATCTTTGCATCAAGTTGTCTGCTGCATTATTTTATTTGTTCTGTTGTATATGTATAAACTCTGATAAATGTTGTATAAATAATTGTCAAAGTATAGTAGACAGCTTCATGAACTGTTTATTTGACTATTATATTTTATCGTTCCGCTGCGAGATTCTGTGTTGTTTCATTTTCTTTATTTCTCTTTCTTTTCTTTTCTTATTTACCCCAATAACTATCTGCCCTTTTGAATGGTTTGGAATCGACATGTGTATTTGATCGTCTATTTAAACTGTCCAAAAAGGCAGGTCGTTACATTATGCCTGCCTATGATATGAATCATATGATGTTAACCCTATTTATAAACCTGTCATATCATCTGTTACTGCTATATGTTGCTGTACTGTTTATTTATATCTGTTTCTTACACTGCAAGTCTCCTGTAGAATAGAATCACTATGGGTTGAAATGATACATACCCGAACGGACTTTAGAATAGGAAAAAATTGTTATGGGCTGAAATGATAGGCCTGAGAGATTTTTATTTATTTTAATTGACTTGGGATTGCGGGTTTGAAATGATCAAACCCGGATTTTTCTTTGTAAATTACGGATTGAAATGATATATTATCCGTATCACTTGATTTAGGTTAGAAAATATTATACAGACCCGTGATAATTATATATATTTTTATGGAATTTTTAAAGTATTTTAAAATGTAAAAATATGATAATTTGATTTAAATTTGAATTAAAAATGATTTTTATAAAATTTATTGATTTTTCTATGAATTAAAATGGTTAAATAAATGAATGCTTAAAAGTGTAATTTGAAATATAACTTAACTTGGAAATGTGAAATTTGGTTTAAAAATAAAAGTTAAGTTAAGAAAATAAAATAGAAATTTAGTTTAATTTATGAAATGGTAAATTAAATTAAAGTATAAAGTAAATGCAAAAATTTTGGAAAATTGCACATTGATTTTAATAAGTGAATTACCAAAATTCGATATTTATTTTTGAAATTTACTTTATAAAAATCATAAGTTAAAGGGTATTTAAATAACCATTTTTAAAGTGAAAAATATGAAATTTTATATGTTAAAATAGTTTAAACTGAAGTTTAATTGTTGCTAAAATTCTATTGTAAATCTGAAAATTCTTTTAGTAGCACTTCAGAAATGCTATCGTTTCTGGAAATGAACTAAAATCTGAAATAAATGAATCTGCGGCACTTTGTAAGTGCTGTAGGTGCAGAAGTGAACTAAAAGGCTATAAACTAATGAAAGAGCTATTGTAGCACTTGTTAAGTGCTGCAGTTGGCTGAAATGAGATTTTTGACTAAAACTGAACTGTTACAGTAGTTTTGTAAACGTTGTCTTTGCTGAATTGAATTAAATCTTTTAATTTGAAACCTAAACTATTACAACAGTTTTGTAAATGCGGCCTTTGCTGAATTGAACTATTTTTCAACTAAAACTGAACTATTACAGCAGTTTTAAATGATGTCTTTGCTAAATTGAATTGTTTTCAAATGTAACTTACCGTAGCATTTTCTAAGTGCTGCAAAAGCTGAAATTTCACTATTTTAATGTATTTAAGTGAATAAGCAAACTCTGAAAAGAGCTAAATTTTTGGGAATTGAATATTTGATTTGTAAATATAATGACTTTTTAAACGGTGTAAATGGAGTATTTTGATTTGAAACATAAACCATTTTGAAATATGATTTGGAATGGTATCTAAATTAAATAAAAATGAATGAGGTTTTGAAAAGATATGATATTTTGATATTTTAAAGTAGATTCGAAATAATATTTGATTTTCGAAGTATAAAATACCATTTTGAAATTTATAACCACGGGTTATAATAACGATTGGTTGTTAAAGAGACCGGGATCGGATATGGACATACTCCCTGTCGATACCGAAAACCACTTTAACAACTGAGTATGCGATGGAGATTCCAGAATGAAGTAGGATGGTGGCGACGATCCTATTATGATATGAACATGGACCCGACTCCCGTTAGTTGGATTAAGGTGGCCAAAACAGGAGCGATCTCGGGCCAAGTGAGGTCATTCCTCCTATCGGACACACTTCTTCGATACCATTCTATTACTTTATGATACTATAGGTACGCTGATACTGGATGGACTACTGAGACTATTATGTGTTGAGGGCTATATAGGTAACCCTTTAACGCTATTTAAAAGTAAGTTTATTTTACTGTAGACATTATTATAATAGCGCAATATTACTACATAGTAAATAGTTTAACGGATCCTTAGAGGATGGACTTGTCCTAAGCAACCTTTAAGTTACTTGTACTTTATTACAGTTTACTTGAGTTGGTTTACATTGTATGAGTATGTATGTCCCGACTCGAGTGTTTTGTGTTTTACTTTACGCTCGGGTCAACCTGAGTATTCACAGCTTTGGATTTCTCTTTCTGGAGCTAGGAATCGTTGGAGATTCTGCTTATCTAGTTATTTATCTATTTCAGTTTCAATTGTTTTATTTCAGCTCTTGTATTAGTGGACTTTTATGTGTTGGATTTATACTGTATTTGTTTTCAGACCGATATTATGTATTTTTTTTGAGACTTTGTTATAGTAGCTTCATGAACAACTATGGTATTTTAATTTCCGCTGCGAGTTATTCTGATATTTCTGTGTCTATGATTCTGTGAATGATTTTATTTGCTCCAAATTTTATTACAATCTATTATTTTGAATTATTCAAGTCTGACATGTGTGGCTTATTGTCGATTTGAATGGTCTAAAATAGTGGGTCGTTACAGTTGGTATTAGAGCTTTCGTTTTTAGACAAACCTTAGCATGTAGAGCAAAAACTCATTAGAGATAGGGTAGAAATACCCTAGAATGGGTGAAATCAATCTCAGAATCATTTCTTTATGAGAGAACGTATTTTCAAAGTATAAAATGATTTTAAAATGATTTTTTCAAAGGATTTTTCAAATATTATTTTGATACAAAATTTTCTTGTTTAAAAGCAATTTTCTAAATTTTCTTCCTTTCGTATCTACCTTGTTAGTTTTTTCATTAGGATATTCATTGAATGGAATTTTATCTTATCTTGTCTTTGTATTCTCTGTACCTTGTTCTAAATTCTTTCTTGATTTTTCAGGATGAATCGTGGAAATGCCAGAGTTAGGGGTCATGGTATTGCCCCAGCTCCTCAGCTTATTACACCTGTTAGATTTACTGATCTTTGTAAGGAAATCTCTCAACTTGGTAGTGCCAAGTTTTCTGGTTCAGAGAACATTATAGAAGCTCAGCAATGGTTGCAGAGTTTAGAAAGGATATTTACTGATCTTGAGATTACTGATGCCCAGAAGTGTCAGTTAGCAGCATGGCAGTTGCAGCAGGCTGCCCTAGTTTGGTGGGAGTCTGTTACGGCTAACACCGTCGAGGCTGATCTTACTTGGGAGCAGTTTAGGTATCCTTTGTATTATCTTGAATTTTGTTCCTATTTTCCTTTCTTTTGAATCTATATTAAATTTGTTCTGTATCTCCTTTCCAGGGAGTCTTTTGTGGCAAAATGGATGCCAGAAGCCAGTAAATCTCAACTTTATCGTGAATTCATGGATCTCAAGTAGGGTACCATGTCCTTTTCTGAGTATGGGAGAAAGTTCAATGAATTTTCCAAGTTCGGTCCTAGCCTGATTGACACTCCTCTCAAGAAGAATGAGAAGTTCATAGCTGGTGCTCGTCCCGAGTATCATGATCGTCTCATTTCTCATGTTCATGGCACTTTTACCCAACTTATGGATATGGCTATCCGATATAAGAACCTTACTTCTAAGGGTCCTTCTGTTGTTGGTTCTCCTTCATCTCAATCTTCCTCTGCTAATTCTATGAAGAGAAAGCATAATTACTAATAGTAGAAAAAGAATTAGCTCAAGCATGCGGGTTTGGTATCTTCATCATCTTCTCCTTCTCAGAGGCAGCCTGTTGATCTTTCTTCCATCACCAGCTTCAAATGTGATCAAAAGGGACACTGTTCCAATAATTGTCCTACTTTAGCTGGTGTTGTTGTTCCTCCTTCTGCTCAGTTGGCTAGGCGTGATCCCTGTCATATCTGTCTCCAGCCTAGCCATTTTAGGAAGGATTGCCCTACCCAGCAGAAGGGTAAGCCTTCTGGTAAATTTGTTGTCACCTTTGCATCTTCTCCAGCTCCTGCACCTGCTCCTGCTCCTAGTGATGACCAAGGTACTCTTTAGGGCACCTTTTCTTTATTTCATCATCATGTTCGTGTTTTATTTGATACTAGAGCTTCCCATAGTTTTATTTCTGTTGATTTGTGTGATAAGTTTAAGCATCTCCTGTAATGATCCGATATTTTCAACCATTCGCATCCATTATAAGTGTATAGGTAGACACTCATGCCGGAATTGAATTGCTCAAAATACCGCATTGTAATTGAAAATTTGGCAAATCTCAGAATATACAGTAAATAAAATCACAGATCACAGACACAGAGTAATGATAATGCAGCGGAAGTAAAAGAGGAGATAGTAGTTCATGAAGCTACTATATAAAATATGAGATACATCAGAGTTAAATAAGATACAACAGAAGAGTAACAGAATACATCAGGTACAAATCAGATACATCACTGAACCACTAGATACTGAAACAAAATAGATGGCTGGATCTTCAAGGAAAGCTCCAACGCCGAAGGTGAATCTTGAATGCTAACTCAATCAATCTGACTCGAGCGTAAAGCAAAACACAAAACACTCGAGTCAGGACATAAATACTTATAAACTGTAAATCAACTCAAGTGAACAGTAACAAAATGCATCAGTAACTTAAAGGATGCTTGGGACCGCCCATCCTCTAAGGATCCGTTAAACTATTTACTATGTAGTAATATACGCTATATACGGTAGTGTCTAATCAGTAAAGTATAATCATATAGAAAATAGCGTTAAGGGGATGGTGAACCTTAACGCGGTCGGATCTTTAAAACCAAAATCGTAGTGGGCTAGATATAAGGATATGACACGGCACGCGAGGCAATGCCAGGGTGGGTACACCGTTTGCACTCCCGGACCGGTGGTGACGGCAAGTCAGCAGCTTCCGCCCACCTCGAACAATACCCCCGAATCAAAGTGGCGCCACCAAATCGAATCACAACAATAATAGAATGGTTTCCGATGGAGCATGCTCGATGAAAGGGTGCGACCCTTTGTGTAGCCCGGTATAGCTTCTGTTTTAGTCATATATGCCAATTCACTGGAGTTGGGTCCACGTAATATACCTTGAGAACGTCGCCACCATCCTACTTCATTCTGGAATCTCCACCGCGCACACAGTTGTTAAATTGGTTTTCGGTATTGGCCGGCTATAAGACAATATCCGATCCCGGTCTCTTTAACAACCAATCGTTATTATAACCCGTAGTTATAACTTTAAAACAATATTTTATACTTCAAAATAAAATATCCTTTTCAATCCAAATCTTTATCAAAATAAAGATTAAATCATTTCCAAAACCATTTCGATATATCATCGTAAAATATCCTTCAATCCAAATATTTATCAAAATAATATCAAGTCATTTCTAACCATTTCAATATATTAAATTTTCATACCCTTTCAACACTACCTTTCAAATCATTGTAATATATCAAAATATCATAACCTTTCAAAGCTTCATTTTCAAATCATTTTAATATATCAAAATATCGTATCTTTTCAAAACTTCATTTTCAAATCATTTGAATGTATCAAAATATCGTATCTTTTCAAATCATTATTCATCTTATTCAATCTAAAATACCATTTCAATTCATATTTTAAAACAGTTTATATTCCAAAAATTCTTTTTTTTTTTCATTTCAATGAAGTTATTATGCTTAATAATTAAATTATTAAATTTCCAAAAATTTCAACTTCCAAAGTTCATTTATTCACTTAAGTTTATCAAAACAGTGAAAATTCACTTTTCGCATCATTTAGAAAACTCTACTGAAAGTTACATTCAAAACAGTTCAATTTAACAAAAGACAACGTTTAAAAATGTTGTAATAGAGTTTTCTTAAATTTCAAATAAACTTAGTTAAATTCAAAAATCATAGTACTTACAACAATTTCTATAATAGTTTTTTTCAATAGCTTTTTTTTAGTTCATTATCATCAACTACAGTATTTACAATTGCTGTAATATCATTTACATTGTAATTAATATCATTTCAAAAATGCAGTCAATTAACTTCAAATATTCAATAAAATTTCTCAACCAGTTATATTTTTATTAAAACATTTTTAACTTATAAAGGCATACATTTTCACATTTATAACATCATTTAATTTTCCTCAAGTTCATGATTTTACAGGGTTAAATTTCCATTCAAAAATCAAGATTTAATAATAATCCACTTATTAAAATGCAATGTTAAATTTTAAAATCCATTACATTAAATTTCAACTTAAAACTTAAGTTCAAATTCTCAAATATAACTTATTTATTTTCTTAACTAAAAGTTCACTTTACGTCTATTTCATAAATTTCCAATTCTAGTTATATTTCAAAGTTTCAACTTAAAATATTTATTCATTTCACATTTCAACTTTATTAAAAAATCATAAATATGATAAAAATCATTTTAAATTCATTTAAATTCAAATTATCATAAATTTATCATAATTTCATACTCAATTAAATTTCCAATTGAAATTAAATCAAAATTTCCAAAATAACTTACGTTCAAAATTTCTAACTTTTTCATTAATTCATTTCACTTACAGTTATTCAGAAAATCAATAATATTTTACAAAAATTTTATTTTTATTAAATTTCAAATCAAAATATTATAATAATTAAATTTCTAAAATATTTAAAAAAATTTAGAAAAGCATATTTTAACTATGGGCCTGTATAAAATTTTCTACGCTAGGTAAAGTGATACGGGTAATATATCATTTCAACCCGTAATTTACAAAGAAAATCCGGGTTTTATCATTTCAAACCCGCAATCCCAAGTTAAAATAAATTAAATAAAATAAATCAAGCCTATCATTTCAGCCCATAACATTTTTTTTCTAACAGGGAACTTGCAGTGTGATCATATACAGAAATAATATAAACAAGGTCAATATCACAATATACAGTCATATATCAGA
This sequence comes from Allium cepa, assembly GCA_030765085.1. Taxonomy (NCBI): domain Eukaryota; kingdom Viridiplantae; phylum Streptophyta; class Magnoliopsida; order Asparagales; family Amaryllidaceae; genus Allium; species Allium cepa. Next base: position 494,352,177 of record CM060944.1, on the reverse strand, counting down.
TGTCAAGTGAAAATTAACAGTTTTAACATGGTAATAATATGGTAATAACATGGCATAGCATATCATATGATCATCATTAACTTGCATGAACATTTTTTTATTACTAAACACTTGTCATCAACTCACTTTTCATTTATAAATGTCAGAGTGAGAAAGACTCACTTTTTCAAGCTGAAGACCAAAACAACAAACACAAGTGCGATTCCAAAAGCACGAAAAGCACGATATAGCATGACTTTTGATTTGAATGAATGAAGAGCCTTGATATTTGTCTTGTGAACAATAACCAAAACAAGACAATACACACATAAATATTCAACGCAAAACAATGTTGAAACAATGTAAATACGAAGCAACAAAGGAATAGATTACTTGACCTTGCTTTAACCATTCAAATGCTTGGCCTAGGAGGTTCTTGGGTTCAGCCATGATGATGATATAGCTCAGGTTTGGCACCATAACTCACGGCTAGAAGGAGTATAGAGTGGTAGGGTTATAACATGAAGCATACAATTGATCAAGGCAACATATATGAAGTTTTTGAGCACAACAAGGCTCGTCCTTGGGTCAAGAGGGGCTTGGCCACACTTGTACAGGTCTGGACAGTAGATGGAGGGTGTGGGGAGGTCGGGAAAAGGTGGTGGTAGCGGCCTATGGTGGTGGCCAAGGTGGTGGATGAAGATATGAAGTGATAAGGTGGCTATCATGAATGTTTCAAGGCTTTATGCATTGTTTTTGTGGAGTTTTGTCACCAAGGGAGGTGTGGCCATGGATGGATCTGAAATGATGGCTGGAGATGATGCCAAGTAAGAGTGGTAGGGGATGGTGGAGAGTATGGTGGTGATGGTGGGTGGTAGAGGCCAAGCAATACACATGAGAAAACAAGGCAAAATATAAGAAAACAATGGAAAAAGAAGAGCAAAAAGAAGAGGAAAAGAGGAGCCATTACCAAACCTTTCTAGACATGAAAAATGAAGTGAAGAGGAATGTTTTCACGTGAAAATGAGGTAAGAAATGCACGGATGCAATAAAGAAAGGAACGGTCAAAGGAAATTAAATCTATTAATTGGAAAAGAAACGGAAGAAGAAACGTTAAAACGGTTTTACGTTTCTTTGCTTTCAAACCTTTTAAACTTCCTATATATATTCATATACATCTTAAATAACTGAAAACACTTATAAATTTCAGTTAGAATTAGAAAATATAACAGATAAACAAAATATTAATAATTAATTATTAATTAGATATGATTAAAATAAGAAAAATGGCACAGAAAAATGAAAACTAGACTTAGGAATTAGAAATAACTTCAATACACTTTGGAAAAATTTTCTTAAATTTAAATACATGTAAAATGAATAAAATAAAGTAAAACACAGCAATAAAAGTGAATGTATAAAATAAATCAATAAATTGATGTATTAATTGCAAAACGAAACGGATAAAACGCCTTTACGTTTCAGGCTTTTAAGATCTCCTAACTTTCTAAACCTTTTGCATTTCCTTTTCTTTTTAATTTTATAAAAACAAAATAAACTCAGAAATGTTATTTAAAACCGAAACTAAGTAAGAATAAAATAAAATAAATAATTTATTTTAAGTAAAATAGAAAAAGGAAATAAGAAATTGCTTAAAAATAGCAACCCTGACATAAAAATTACAAGAAAATCTCCAATGACTTTGGAAAATTTATTACTTCACAAAAAAAATATTTTAACACAAAATTTGAATTAAAATGGTTTTAAAACATTTTCAAGGTAAAATAATAATTTAATTTTTATTAAATAGAAAGTTAAATAAAGAAAAATGCAGTAAATACCAACTAGGCTTTATAAATTGAAATAAATTCAAATAAACTTTAGAAAAATTATATTATCATTTTAAAAATACTTAAAAGTCAAAATATACATAATATAACATATTATCACATATTAACATAAAAAAAAACCAAGAAGAAGTAATTTATACAATTTAAAATAGTCATTGTTAAATAACCCTATATATGCACAATATTGTGAAGGGTATAACTTTCACAATTTACATCCGATTTCAACGAAACGAAAATTGGTGTTCTTAGAATTTTATGTACTCTCATAATAAAAGATAAAATTAAAATTTTAAACTTTTAAAATTTTAAGTTGAAAGTCACAGTTTGACTATTTTGACCAAAATCAGTATTTCATGCAAATATTCAACTTACACAAGTTTGGAATTATAACTCATAAAAAATCAAGATTATATTGAGATAATAAATTTAATCATTTCAAATAAGTAAAATAAGTTTTTAAATCAAAATCTTACATTAAAAATAATTAAAATATACAATAAAATAATTACAAAATACAGGGTTGTTACACTCTCCCCAACTCAAAAATTTTCGTCCCCGAAAAGGAATGAGGTATGGAAGGGCACAGAAAAGATAGAGCGAAATAGGATTAAGATAAGATGACAAGAAGATTGAAGTTATACCTGATAACTGTTGTTATAGGTAAGTTTAACATGGTGGAGATGATCTTTCCAAGATCCTCCAGAATCAAGAACACAAGCACGAAAAAGGTGGATTCAAAATAATTACCAAAGGTCTATCAAAGATTATAGAAAGATTTCTAAACAGAAAGATTATAGAAAGATGCCTATACCAGTCTATAGCAAGATAAGGATGATAAGGACAACCAAAAGATAGTTTGAAAAACAAAATAAGGAAATGAATTTGAAAGCATGGAAATTTCAACTTAAACAGAGAATAAATCTTTACACAAGTTAAATAAATCTTAACTACCCCAAATTTCATTATCTTATTATCCAATCATCTAAAATTAACCATTTTTAAAACCATGGGTTTGGAAAAATAATCATTTATTACACTCACAATGTACTTAATAAATTTTATTCTTCTTTATTCCAAGTAAAGATTAGATTTATTCCTCTCAATATATTTATCACTTATGTTAAACATACTTACACTTATTATAACAACTTTCTTTTAATCTTAGTTCTTTTAACATTATTTTATTGTAAGTTATTCAATTACCCTTTTTTTATTTATCTCTATTAATCATTTTACAATTAAAATTTAATTGTATAACATTTATTATAACCACTCAAATTTTATTTATAAAATCTTTTTTTTATATTGTATATTATCCAATTACATTTTTAACTTCTGAAATTTTGGTAAGTTATATTTGAATGCAATTGTATTATACAAATAAAATTTCCAATTCAATCATTTCATGCTTGATATTCATCCAAAGTTTTGATTTTTTTTTTTGGAATTATTCTTTAAAATAAAATTTAAGAATTAAATTTCCGATTTCTTCAAACCATTTAGAGATAAGTAATAATATATATACATATATAATATGTCAAATCAAATTTAAATCATATATCTATATATATTATAAATCAAGTCATATTTTAGAAATTAAAATCAATTTAATTTCCCAAAACAAAGCTGTAGCAAGACTACAGAACAGTCTCCTAACTTCGAAACTCGAAAATGAACGTCGATGATGTCGCGATCATCACCGAAGTTATTTTCCAGCGACAAGGAGAAGAGCACAAATTTTAAACCTTTAAAATTCTTTGAAAACAAATTCTATTCAAAATACTTTAAATAATATAACCTTTTAAAACTTTAAACCAAAGTTCAAAATAATCGGAATTCAAATTCTCAAATTCTTGTTTTAAATTCATTTCATTAAGTTCCATAAATTTACTTATATATCAAAATTTATTTCATTAACCAATTTTTTTTTTAAATATATTGTGTCCGTTTGTTCTGTCAAAGTGTTTTGGAAATCTTATCGATAGCGCTGGTTAGACATATGGATCAGAAACCCAACTCAACATCAACAACTCAAACAGCACAATATTTAAAACATTTTAATTTTAAATACTAGTTTACAAATACACTATACATGAATAGATTTTCAAAGAAGGGTAGAGATTCAAATTTTTGATTAACACAAATCAAAGGAGATTATGATTTAAAAATAAGTTGGAAACAAGGATGACATGATTAAATAACAGAATAGGAAGATGGATAAGCTTATATAAATCACGGACAACCTTAACCGGGTCAACCGTGACTTAAAGAATAAGATCAATGTTGATTTTTATAGGGTAAGTCTACATTCGATCTCAAGAGTTAGAGTTTGAAATAACAAAAGATATTAGCATCTAAACCAAGGATAGATAAGAATCTCTGGTGAATCGATGCTAACTGCAAAGGAGTTTTCCCCCTTTTTCAATTAAATTTGAAATTGGCGTGACCGCCGACTCACTAGAAAGATCATTCGAAGCGGAGTTATGGAATGCTCCAGAGTCAAAAGAAGATGAATAGTGAGGGATACGAATGGATTTTGGAACTGTAGGGAACGTTCCAAAATACAAAGGAATCGAGTCAAAAGAGAGAGATTCAAACTTGAATGAAAGTGATTCTGTAAATACATTCACTCCATATGCTGAGTTTTGCCTAGAGCAACCAAAGCTCTGATACCAACTGTAATGACCCGATATTTTCAACCATTCGCATCCATTATAAGTGTATAGGTAGACACTCATGCCGGAATTGAATTTCTCAAAATACCGCGTTGTAATTGAAAATTTGGCAAATCTCAGAATATACAGTAAATAAAATCACAGATCACAGACACAGAGTAATGATAATGCAGCGGAAGTAAAAGAGGAGATAGTAGTTCATGAAGCTACTATATAAAATATGAGATACATCAGAGTTAAATAAGATACAACAGAAGAGTAACAGGATACATCAGGTATAAATCAGATACATCACTGAACCACTGGATACTGAAACAAAATAGATGGCTGGATCTTCAAGGAAAGCTCCAACGCCGAAGGTGAATCTTGAATGCTAACTCAATCAATCTGACTCGAGTGTAAAGCAAAACACAAAACACTCGAGTCAGGACATAAATACTTATAAACTGTAAATCAACTCAAGTGAACAGTAACAAAATGCATCAGTAACTTACAGGATGCTTGGGACCGCACATCCTCTAAGGATCCGTTAAACTATTTACTATGTAGTAATATACGCTATATACGGTAGTGTCTAATCAGTAAAGTATAATCATATAGAAAATAGCGTTAAGGGGATGGTGAACCTTAACGCGGTCGGATCTTTAAAACCAAAATCGTAGTGGGCTCGATATAAGGATATGACACGGCACGCGAGGCCATGCCAGGGTGGATACACCGTTTGCACTCCCGGACCGGTGGTGACGGCAAGCCAACAGCTTCCTCCCACCTCGAACAATACCCCCGAATCAAAGTGGCGCCACCGAATCGAATCACAACAATAATAGAATGGTTTCCGATGGAGCATGCTCGATGAAAGGGTGCGACCCTTTGTGTAGCCCGGTATAGCTCCTGTTTTAGTCATATATGCCAACTCACGGGAGTTGGGTCCACGTAATATACCTCGAGAACGTCGCCACCATCCTACTTCATTCTGGAATCTCCACCGCGCACACAGTTGTTAAAGTAGTTTTCGATATTGGCCGGCTATAAGACAATATCCGATCCCGGTCTCTTTAACAACCAATCGTTATTATAACCCGTAGTTATAACTTTAAAACAATATTTTATACTTCAAAATAAAATATCCTTTTCAATCCAAATCTTTATCAAAATAAAGATTAAATCATTTCCAAAACCATTTCGATATATCATCGTAAAATATCCTTCAATCCAAATATTTATCAAAATAAATATCAAGTCATTTCTAACCATTTCAATATATTAAATTTTCATACCCTTTCAACACTACCTTTCAAATCATTGTAATATATCAAAATATCATAACCTTTCAAAGCTTCATTTTCAAATCATTTTAATATATCAAAATATCGTATCTTTTCAAAACTTCATTTTCAAATCATTTGAATGTATCAAAATATCGTATCTTTTCAAATCATTATTCATCTTATTCAATCTAAAATACCATTTCAATTCATATTTTAAAACAGTTTATATTCCAAAAATTCTTTTTTTTTTCATTTTAATGAAGTTATTATGCTTAATAATTAAATTATTAAATTTCCAAAAATTTCAACTTCCAAAGTTCATTTATTCACTTAAGTTTATCAAAACAGTGAAAATTCACTTTTCGCATCATTTAGAAAACTCTACTGAAAGTTACATTCAAAACAGTTCAATTTAACAAAAGACAACGTTTAAAAATGTTGTAATAGAGTTTTCTTAAATTTCAAATAAACTTAGTTAAATTCAAAAATCATAGTACTTACAACAATTTCTATAATAGTTTTTTTCAATAGCTTTTTTTTAGTTCATTATCATCAACTACAGTATTTACAATTGCTGTAATATCATTTACATTGTAATTAATATCATTTCAAAAATGCAGTCAATTAACTTCAAATATTCAATAAAATTTCTCAACCAGTTATATTTTTATTAAAACATTTTTAACTTATAAAGGCATACATTTTCACATTTATAACATCATTTAATTTTCCTCAAGTTCATGATTTTACAGGGTTAAATTTCCATTCAAAAATCAAGATTTAATAATAATCCACTTATTAAAATGCAATGTTAAATTTTAAAATCCATTACATTAAATTTCAACTTAAAACTTAAGTTCAAATTCTCAAATATAACTTATTTATTTTCTTAACTAAAAGTTCACTTTACGTCTATTTCATAAATTTCCAATTCTAGTTATATTTCAAAGTTTCAACTTAAAATATTTATTCATTTCACATTTCAACTTTATTAAAAAATCATAAATATGATAAAAATCATTTTAAATTCATTTAAATTCAAATTATCATAAATTTATCATAATTTCATACTCAATTAAATTTTCAATTTAAATTAAATCAAAATTTCCAAAATAACTTACGTTCAAAATTTCTAACTTTTTCATTAATTCATTTCACTTACAGTTATTCAGAAAATCAATAATATTTTACAAAAATTTTATTTTTATTAAATTTCAAATCAAAATATTATAATAATTAAATTTCTAAAATATTTAAAAAAATTTAGAAAAGCATATTTTAACTACGGGCCTGTATAAAATTTTCTACGCTAGGTAAAGTGATACGGGTAATATATCATTTCAACCCGTAATTTACAAAGAAAATCCGGGTTTTATCATTTCAAACCCGCAATCCCAAGTTAAAATAAATTAAATAAAATAAATCAGACCTATCATTTCAGCCCATAACATTTTTTTTCTAACAGGGAACTTGCAGTGTGATCATATACAGAAATAATATAAACAAGGTCAATATCACAATATACAGTCATATATCAGATGTCAAGTGAAAATTAACAGTTTTAACATGGTAATAATATGGTAATAACATGGCATAGCATATCATATGATCATCATTAACTTGCATGAACATTTTTTTATTACTGAACACTTTTCATCAACTCACTTTTCATTTATAAATGTCAGAGTGAGAAAGACTCACTTTTTCAAGCTGAAGACCAAAACAACAAACACAAGTGCGATTCCAAAAGCACGAAAAGCACGATATAGCATGACTTTTGATTTGAATGAATGAAGAGCCTTGATATTTGTCTTGTGAACAATAACCAAAACAAGACAATACACACATAAATATTCAACGCAAAACAATGTTGAAACAATGAAAATACGAAGCAACAAAGGAATAGATTACTTGACCTTGCTTTAACCATTCAAATGCTTGGCCTAGGAGGTTCTTGGGTTCAGCCATGATGATGATATAGCTCAGGTTTGGCACCATAACTCACGGCTAGAAGGAGTATGGAGTGGTAGGGTTATAACATGAAGCATACAATTGATCAAGGCAACATATATGAAGTTTTTGAGCACAACAAGGCTCGTCCTTGGGTCAAGAGGGGCTTGGCCACACTTGTACAGGTCTGGACAGTAGATGGAGGGTGTGGGGAGGTCGGGAAAAGGTGGTGATAGCGGCCTATGGTGGTGGCCAAGGTGGTGGATGAAGATATGAAGTGATAAGGTGGCTATCATGAATGTTTCAAGGCTTTATGCATTGTTTTTGTGGAGTTTTGTCACCAAGGGAGGTGTGGCCATGGATGGATCTGAAATGATGGCTGGAGATGATGCCAAGGAAGAGTGGTAGGGGATGGTGGAGAGTATGGTGGTGATGGTGGGTGGTAGAGGCCAAGCAATACACATGAGAAAACAAGGCAAAATATAAGAAAACAATGGAAAAAGAAGAGCAAAAAGAAGAGGAAAAGAGGAGCCATTACCAAACCTTTCTAGACATGAAAAATGAAGTGAAGAGGAATGTTTTCACGTGAAAATGAGGTAAGAAATGCACGGATGCAATAAAGAAACGAACGGTCAAAGGAAATTAAATCTATTAATTGGAAAAGAAACGGAAGAAGAAACGTTAAAACGGTTTTACGTTTCTTTGCTTTCAAACCTTTTAAACTTCCTATATATATTCATATACATCTTAAATAACTTAAAAATACTTATAAATTTCAGTTAGAATTCGAAAATATAACAGATAAACAAAATATTAATAATTAATTATTAATTAGATATGATTAAAATAAGAAAAATGGCACAGAAAAATGAAAACTAGACTTAGGAATTAGAAATAACTTCAATACACTTTGGAAATTTTTTATTGAATTTAAATATATGTAAAATGCATAAAATAAAGTAAAACACAGCAATAAAAGTGAATGTATGAAATAAATCAACAAATTGATGTATTAATTGCAAAAAGAAACGGATAAAACGCCTTTACGTTTCAGGCTTTTAAGATCTCCTAACTTTCTAAACCTTTAGCATTTCCTTTTCTTTTTAATTTTATAAAAACAAAATAAACTCAGAAATGTTATTTAAAACCGAAACTAAGTAAGAATATAATAAAATAAATAATTTATTTTAAGTAAAATAGAAAAAGGAAATAAGAAATTGCTTAAAAATAGCAACCCTGACAAAAAAATTACAAGAAAATCTCCAATGACTTTGGAAAATTTATTCCTTCACAAAAAAATATTTTAACACAAAATTTGGATTAAAAATGGTTTTAAAACATTTTCAAGGTAAAATAATAATTTAATTTTTATTAAATAGAAAGTTAAATAAAGAAAAATGCAGTAAATACCAACTAGGCTTTATAAATTGAAATAAATTCAAATAAACTTTAGAAAAATTATATTATCATTTTAAAAATACTTAAAAGTCAAAATATACATAATATAACATATTATCACATATTAACATAAAAAAAAACCAAGAAGAAGTAATTTATACAATTTAAAATAGTCATTGTTAAATAACCCTATATACGCACAATATTGTGAAGGGTATAACTTTCACAATTTACATTCGATTTCAACGAAACGAAAAGTGGTGTTCTTAGAATTTTATGTACTCTCATAATAAAAGATAAAATTAAAATTTTAAACTTTTAAAACTTTAAGTTGAAAGTCACAGTTTGACTATTTTGACCAAAATCAGCATTTCATGCAAATATTCAACTTACACAAGTTTGGAATTATAACTCATAAAAAATCAAGATTATATTGAAATAATAAATTTAATCATTTCAAATAAGTAAAATAAGTTTTTAAATCAAAATCTTACATTAAAAATAATTAAAATATACAATAAAATAATTACAAAATACAGGGTTGTTACATCTCCTTTCTCCTGAGTATGCTTCTGTACCTTTATGCGTTTCAAATCCCATTGGGGGCCCCGCCAACCTTAATCGCATTTGTAAGCAAGTGAAACTTTTCTGTTCTGATCATCGCTTTAGTAGTGATTTCTATGTTCTGGGATTCGATGCTTTTGATTTATTGCTTGGTAGGCATGATGCCCATATCTCTTGTAAAGCCCGGTCTGTTTATCTTGTTGATGATCAAGGAAATTCCTTGATTATTCAGTGTCGTATGCCTCAGGATTTTGTTGGCAGTTTTATTTATTCTCTGGATTCTTCTCGTGGTGATCTTGATTTGACTCCTGTAGTCAGGCTCTATCCCGATGTATTTGGTGAAGTCACTTCTTTACCTCTTAAGCAATAAATTGATTTTCATATTGATCTTATTCCTAATGCTCGACCTGTAGTTCTTCCTCCTAGAAGAATGACACCCCGCTAGAAGGTTGAGTTAGGAAAGCAAATTGAGGACTTAGCTTCTAAAGGTCTGATTAGACCTAGCTATTCAGAATGGGGAGAAACGGTGGTTTTCATCACCAAGTTAGGTGGTTCTTTGAGGATGTGTGTTGATTATAAGGAGCTGAACAAGCTCACTATGGAAAACAGATATCCAATGCCTCGCATCAATGATATGTTTGATCAGCTTTATGGTGCCACTGTTTTCTCTCAGCTTGATCTTGCCACAGCTTTCCACTAGCTCAGGGTTGCCGAGGAAAGTATTCCCAAGACTGCTTTCCACACTGAAAATGGATTTTATGAATGGTTAGTCATGCCTTTTGGTATGACTAATTCTCCTGCTTTCTTTGTTGATTTGATGAATCGTGTCTTCCGTGATGTGCTTAATAAATTTGTTCTAGTCTTTGTTGATGATATCCTTGTCTTCTCTAAGACCAAGAAAGAGCATGAGTAGCATTTGAAATCTGTTCTGGAGACTCTCATAAATCATCAGTTGAAGGCTAAATTTTCTAAATGCCATTTCTAGAAGGTTGAAGTCCGATTCCTTGGATATATTGTTTCTAGTAATGGAGTTTCTGTTGATGCAGTCAAGATTGCTATGATCAATGTAAGTTTTTCTTTTCTCTCTTTTCTTTTATCATTTGATAATCCTATCTTTTTGGTTGTCCTTATTTTCTTCCTATTCTGTTACAGGATTGGGAAACTCCTAAGACTCCATCTGATATTCATAGTTTTTTGGGCCTTGCTGGTTATTACCGGAGATTCATTGAGAATTTTTTTCGAATTGCTACACCTCTCATTGCTTTAACTTGTAAGAATGCTAGGTTTATTTGGAGTAAGAAGTGTGAAGCTGCATTCAATGAGTTAAAGAGCAAGCTAACTTCCGCACCAGTTCTTACCGTTCCGAATGGAAGTGAGGGATTGACGGTATACACTGATGCTAGTCATGAGGGATTGGGTACTGCTCTCATGCAGGATGGTAAGGTCATTGCCTATGCCAGCCGTCAGTTGAAAACCCACGAGGAAAATTATGCTGCTCATGATTTGGAGTTGCTTGCTGTTGTCTTTGTTTTAAAGCTTTGGAGGCATCATCTTCTGGGAACTAAGTTTGAGCTTTTCACCGATCATTAGTCTCTGAGATATATCTTCACCTAGAAGATTTGAATCAGAGGCAAGTTCGTTGGCTTGAGTTTCTGGCTTCTTACGACCTTGATATTAGCTATACTCCCGGTAAAGCTAATGATGTGGTCGATGCTTTGAGTCGGAAAAAGGCTTTGTTGTGTCAGCTTGTTGTTTCTTCTTCTCCTCTTTTAGATCGTATGATGGCTAAGCAAGATGATGATGAGATGCTTAGATTGATGAAGGAGAGTGTTCGTAGTAGAGTTGGTGGTAGTAGTGGAGCTCAGATCGATGATAGAGGGATTTTGAGGATTAATGGTAGGATCTGTGTCCTGAATGTTGATGGATTGAGGTAAGAGTTACTTCGGGAGAATCATCGATCCAGGTTAGCTATTCATCCTGGCGTGTCGAAGATATATCAGGATATGAAGAGGCTTTATTGGTGGAAGGGTATGAAGCCGGATATCTTTATCTTTGTTAGTTGGTGTGCGACTTGTCAGCAAGTCAAGGCCGACCATTAGAAGACCCCTGGTTTGTTGCAGCCCCTTGAGATTCCCAATTGGAAGTGGGAACAGGTTTCCATGGATTTCATTGATGGATTAACGAGGACTAGGAGGGGTTACGAGAGTATCTGGGTTATTGTGGATAGACTGATCAAGTATGCACATTTCATTCCGGTCAAGTCTACCCGCTCTGCTTCTAGCTTGTCTGAGATCTACATGAGAGAGATTGTTCGTCTCCATGGTGTTCCTCTCAGTATTGTTTGTGATCGTGATCCTATCTTTACCAGTCAGTTTTGGAAAGCTTTTCAGGAACCTTTGGGTACTCATCTGAATCTGAGCATTGCTTACCATCCACAAACCGACGGTTAAACGGAAAGAGTGAATAAGATTCTCGAGGATCTTCTTCGTGCTTGTATGCTTGATTATGGAGGATCTTGGAAAGATCATCTCTATCTTGTCGAATTCATCTACAATAATAGTTATCAGGTATAATCTAATCTTCTGTTTTAAGCTTATCTTAATCCTTTATCTATCTCATTCCACTTTGAATTCAGGCCAGTATTAAAATGTCTCCGTTTGCTACTCTTTACGGACGACCTTGTAGATCTCCATCTTGCTGGATTGAGTCCGGTAATCGTTTGGTTCTTGGTCCTGATGTGATTTTGGAGGCGTCTGAGAGAGTTGAGGAGATTAAGAGGAACTTGAAAGTTGCTCAAGATTGGAAGAAGAAGTATGCTGATAGGCGTAGGCAGAGTTTAGAGTTTGCTGTTGGTGATCAGGTTTTCCTTAAGGTCTCTCCCTTAAGGAATGTTTCGCTTTGATCGTAGAGGGAAGCTTTCTCCTAGGTTTATTGGTCCTTTCCGCATTGTGGAAATAGTTGGTTCTTTGGCTTATCGTCTGGATTTTCCCGAGAAGCTTTCTGGAGTGCATGATGTATTCCATATCTCTCATCTTCATCGATATCTTCATGATCCATCTCTCATTGTCCAGCCTTCCACTCTTGATGGTTTGGATATTGAGCCTAACCTGACTGTCGAGAGGAAGCCACTTCATATTGTCGACTAAGGTACGAAGCAGCTAAGAAGGAAATCTGTTAGTCTGGTCAAAGTATAGTGGAGTACTAATGATACCTGGGAGACGAAGGAGAGCATTCGTGCTTCGAATCCGGAATTGTTTATTTCAAGTACTACTTGCTTTTCTATCTTGTTTTTCCTTATTTTCCTTGTTCGTCCTTTTCAAGGACGAAGAGATTTGAGTGGGGGAGAGTGTAACAACCCTAGATTTTTGAAATATTTTTTAATTAGATTTTTATTTCAAGATGAAAATATTTTAAAATTTATTTTATTTCAAGATTTTATTTTTAAAACATTTTCTAAGTGTAGTAGTAATTTTTCCAATACTAGTTGTATTTTTGTTTACAATTTTAATCCTAGTTTTAATTTAATAAACTATTTTCTTGTTTTTTCTATTTTTCCAAAAATATTTATTTATTTTCATTTTTATTTTATTTTATTTTCATTTTTATTTTATTTACTTGATTTTTCTTTTGGTTTATTTGAATAAAAGAAAATGGAAATTCTAAGAGACAAAAACCTTTTAACCTGTGACTTTTCAATGCCTAGTCTCTTCATTTTCTTTAGCCGTCCTTTCTCCTTGATAGCCATGAGTTTCATTTTGAATTTCGCATGAGAAAACATCTCATTCCATCACAACTTTTGGCCATTTAGATCTGAGAAAAATTGGCAATGGCTTCTTCCATTTTTTTACTTTTCTCTTCATTTTCCTAATGATTTTTCCATGGTTTTGCTTGAATCTTCTTGTGCTTTGCTCGGCCAAAACCACTTCACCACCTTCATCGACCACCACACTACTTCCTCCTCATCACAGTACACGGCCTGACATCCTCCTCCTCTGACCTATACTGGCCGTGACCATCCCATGGAGCAAACACCACTAAAAGTTGCAAAACCCCTTGAAACATGCATAGCCGTGCCTAATTTCCCCCATCTCCTTCATATATTGCTTTGGCCACCCCTTGAACACCACCTCTGACCATCACTCCAACCACCACCAGATCTGTACATGCCATACCCGAGCCCAAAACACCCGCACGGCCGAACCAATATAGTATCGTGGCCAAGAAAAAGTGATTAGTGGCCAAGCAAAATCAATTGAAAAGCTTGGTGATGTTTTCATAAACTCTATTTCCATTTTTGTTCCAATAATTTTAGTATTGTATTTATGTTTATATTTTGCTTGTTTTGTTGTTGAATACAAGATTAACATCTTGGCCCTCCACTCCACTCAAATCAAAGTCGTGCTATCGTTCTTTTTGGATTTTGTTTGTGTGTTTTGATTTGTTAACTCCAACGTAAAGAGGTGAGTATTCACTCATGACATTTATACTTATATAAATGGTGAATTGACAACAAGTGAATGTGTAGAATCGCTACATCATGTTATACCTGCTTGTGATATGAATCATACGATGTTAACCCTGTTTATAAACCTTTCATATCATCTGTTACTGCCATATGTTGCTATACTGTTTATTTATATCTGTTTGTCACACTGAAGGTCTCTTGTAGAATAGAATCACTATGGGTTGAAATGATACATACCCGAACGGACTTTAGAATAGGGAAAAATTGTTATGGGATGAAATGATAGGCCTGAACGATTTTTGTTTACTTTAATTGACTTGGGATTGCGGGTTTGAAATGATAGAATCCGGATTTTTCTTTGTAAATTACGGATTGAAATGGTATATTATCTGTATCACTTGACTTATGTTAGAAAATATTATACAGACCCGTGGTTATTATATATATTTTTCTAGAATTTTTAAAGTATTTTAAAATGTAAAAATATGATAATTCGATTTGAATTTGAATTAAAAATGATTTTTATAAAGTGTTATTGATTTTTCTGTGAATTAAAATGGTTAAATAAATGAATGCTTAAAAGTGTAATTTGAAATATAACTTAACTTGGAAACGTGAAATTTGGTTTAAAAATAAAAGTTAAGAAAATAAAATGGAAATTTAGTTTAATTTATGAAATGGTAAATTAAATTAAAGTATAAAGTAAATGCAAAAATTTTGGAAAATTGTACATTGATTTTAATAAGTGAATTATCAAATTTGATATTTATTTATGAAATTTACTTTATAAAAATCATAAGTTAAAGGGTATTTAAATAACCATTTTTAAAGTGAAAAATATGAAATTTTATATGTTAGAATGGTTTAAATTGAAGTTTAATTGTTGCTGAAATTCTATTGTAAATCTGGAAATTCTTTTAGTAGCACTTCAGAAATGCTATCGTTTCTGGAAATGATCTAAAATCTGAAATAAATGAATCTGCAGCACTTTGTAAGTGCTGTAGGTGCAGAAGTGAACTGAAAGGCTAGAAACTAAAGAAAGAGTTATTGTAGCACTTGTTAAGTGCTGCAGTTGGCTGAAATGAGATTTTTGACTAAAACTGAACTATTACAGCAGTTTTGTAAATGCTATCTTTGCTGAATTGAATTAAATCTTTTAACTTGAAACCTGAACTATTACAGCAGTTTGGTAAATGCTGTCTTTGTTGAATTGAACTATTTTTCAACTAAAACTGAACTATCACAGCAGTTTTAAATGCTGTCTTTGATGAATTGAATTGTTTTCAAATTTAACTTACCATAGCATTTTCTAAATGCTGCGAAAGCTGAAATTTCACTGTTTTAATGTATTTAAGTGAATAAACAAACTTTGAAAAGGGCTAAATTTTTGGGAATTGAATATTTTATTTGCAAATATAATGACTTCACTTTTAAATGGTTTAAATGGAGTATTTTGATTTGAAATATAAACCATTTTGAGATGTGATTTGGAATGGTATTTAAATTAAATAAAAATGAATGAGGTTTTGAAAGGATATGATATTTTGATATTCTGAAATAGATTTGAAATGATATTTGATTTTCGAAGTATAAAATACCATTTTGAAATTTATAACCACGGATTATAAACGATTGATTGTTAAAGAGACCGGGATCGGATATGGACATACTCTCCGTCGATACCGAAAAACACTTTAACAACTGAGTACGCGGTGGAGATTCCAGAATGAAGTAGGATGGTGGCGATGATCCTATTATGATATGAACATGGACCCGACTCCCGTTAATTGGCTTAAGGTGGCCAAAACAGGAGCGATCTCGGGTCAAGTGAGGTCATTCCTCCTATTGGACACACTTCTTCGATACTGTTTTATTACTTTGTGATTGATTGGGTGAACCCCTTTGATTTTGGGGGTGTGGATCGAGGTAGGCGTAGTGGCTGCTACGTTACCACCATCCCGTGTGCGTAATTGATATATCTACCTTGGCATTGCCTTGTGTGCCGTGTCACCTACCATAGCGAGCTTTACTACGAGTTTGTTTTTCTCCCATAACCAATGGAGTATTTAGGGTAGCCTCCCGATCTAGAGATACGCTGATACTAGATGGACTACTGGGACTATTATGTGTTGAGGGCTATATGGGTAACCCTTTAACGCTATTTAAAAGTAAGTTTATTTTACTGTAGACATTATTATAATAGCGCAATATTACTACATAGTAAATAGTTTAACGGATCCTTAGAAGATGGGCGGCCCCAAGCATCCTTTAAGTTACCTATACTTTATTACATTTCACTTGAGTTGGTTTACATTGTATATGTATGTATGTCCTGACTCGAGTGTTTTGTGTTTTGCTTTACGCTTGGGTCAGCCTGAGTATTCACAGCTTTGGATTTCTCTTTCTGGAGCTAGCAATCGCTGGAGATTCTACTTATCTAGTTATTTATCTATTTCAGTTTCAGTTGTTCTATTTCAGCTCTTGTATTAGTGGACTTCTATATATTGGGATTTCTATTGTATTTATTTTCAAACTGATATTGTGACGACCCAAACTCGATGTCCGACAACAACATCAAATTTGTATCGCGGGAGCTTGCAACACCCATTAGATGATAAATAACAGCGGAAATAAAAGATGATATCACTAATACAACATGAATACAATATCCAATACATCAATTTGGTACATGATACTCATCAACATCAGATAATATATAACAGAATACAGCGGAACATGATACAATATGAGATAAGTCTTCAACAGAATCCAATACTGCAACTCTAATCCGAAGCTCCAAAAGACAAAGCTCCAAAACTCCTAGCTCGATCCACCATCAAGATTGCTCCAAGCTAACCAAGGTCAGTCGTCCATATCCAAAGACTGAACTAGCTCCATATAATCTACTAAACCTAATTAACTGAAAAAAACTAAACTCTAGACTGCCCGTGTGGAAAATTGTGGGCACCCAGAGTTTAGGAAAGGAACAATAAACTCCGGGTCAGTCATGGGACTGGTGTGAGCAAACGAAAACAGTTTGTCTTTTAAAAACAATCAAAGATTTAAATTTCAAAATCGCAATGCTTTTGGAAAATGAAACTACCATAAGGCCTCCTGCCACACACACAATGCAAACGAAGAATCGGAGGAGATTTCTCCTTATGATAGTCAAACATGCTTGATACGCAGAAAAATTTCATTTGATATTATTTCTATAAGTGCAAAGTGCAGAAAAGCATTTTGAAAATAGAATATAAATCTTAGCCAGCATAGACATTTCGAACTATGCCTACTATAGCTACCATCCAAACAGTGGGGCGCCACCATAAGTGAATGACAGGTAATACAACTAAAACCGTACAAGGCTCGTATTGTTTTGATTGGATTTTCCAACAAATGGTCAGGCTAAGGAACTTCCTATTGCCACATAGGAATGCCTCTGGCGGGACTCCCCGAGAACCTACCCGGCTCTCTGCCAAACAAGGCCGGCTACCCCCTTCCCGGGGAATAAAACCTCAGATATGCCACCCCCGGTCCTTTGGGACCTTTATACGAGGATCCTCTACACCAACAACATCACACAGTAATAGATAAAGTGTGTCCACATGAGTAAGTATCTGGGCTCCATACCATGATAATACCCTTTTCCAGAAGGAATGGTCATACCCTAGGGGAGCTACCCCTGAAACCTTGCCGCATCTTTCCTATTTCGACCATTACCGGTTTGTGAGGCTTGATGAGGTTTCGTCCACAAAGCTACGCTCTTCCACAAAGCCATGCTTTGATCACAAATGATCGTCAATCACACAACAGCACTTAGCATGCTACACTGCCAAATTGGGAGTATATCGCTGATAACCTTCAACTACATAACCTCTGAGTTCGTACGTCTCAGAGAAGGGTGTTAAGCTAAGAGAATAAATTCTCCGCCACCAACAGATATGTATTTGAAAGAAATCGGCTTTATATCTCAAAGTGTAGTGTCAGACACACGACCATACAAGTCTGTTCCAGGCTCGAACAGAACGAAGGCACTTCCGAAGAAGCCCTTGCAATCTGGATATTCACAATCCCGATCGGACTTCCCATCACTTAAGAAATCTCTATACCGGCGCGACTCAGTGCAGAGACAATCGATAGGTCATCCTATCATTCTCGCAAATACCCGGTCTTCACCACCAGTCTTCAACGCTATCCATATACGTCGTATCACTATTCGGAATGAGTTATATGACACAAAGGTCCTCTCCCGGCTAAGCCGAATAGTGAGCGCAACATTTAAAAAACATATGGATATGGGATTTCAATTAAGTCACAATTTAATGATTCAAAATTTTCTTTCAAATGGTTTAAACCAATTACCATTTCAAATCTTTTAAACAAAAAGATTTACTTTACAAAGTTCACTCAGTTTCATAAAGATCCATTTACGGGTTTCAAAACAATTTCCGTTTCAATTAGATTAACTCAATTAAATCTTAAAATCAAGATTTAACTCATAGCTTTCAAAACTCGTTTCCAAAGCTTCGTCTATAACTTGGAAAATCATTTTCAATCCAAACTTGAAATCCCTTTAATACAAACTGGAAGTTCATCACTCATATAAAAGCTTTTTATCACTTAGAAACAATAGTCTTATTTCGGAAAAACCCCGATTCCATTTATACAAGTTACAAATCTTTGGTTTAATTCAAATTTCCAAATCAATGCTTAAAAATAGTTTATACCCGTATAACTTGTAAAGTCCTTTTTAAATCATAAGTATTGAATATAGAATTCAATTTCAGATTTTTTTTGAATTTCAATTTAAATCTGATTATTCAGTTTTCAAATCTTTAGTAGTTATTCAAAAATAACTTTTATTCTTAAAACACCCTTTTCACAAGCTTTTCACATTAAACTTAATTTATTTCCAAAATAATTTGAATTTAAAATTTCAAATTCAAACTTATTTAAAAATCTGTGACTTAACCGATTTCCACGTGAAATCCATATTTGTGTGTGTATGAGTGTGGTCCAAGGGTTTTTACACAATATTGCACAACATCAATTATCACAGATATATCAATATCGATAAGCGATAAAATCCATAACGCTTATCTTCATTCACAGATTCATAGATAAATAAATTTATCAATCACAAAGATTAATCATTACAATTCGATGTGGGTTTCGGATAACCAACTGGAATCCGACTCCCTGTCGCATCGAAATTTTTATGTCGTTTTACGGGCAAAGGGATTTTCTCATTGATACAGAATCAAATCACCAATCATAATCCAGCACAAAGTAATTCGCATCTCACTGCATCACAATTACAAACAGAAAACAACAATACACAATCTATAAGCAATCCTCTCTAATTCTTATTGTAATTAATTAAAATTAAAATTAATTACTTGAGAATTAATTACTTAACCCTGTTTAAATTTTCATTAATTATCAAATGATTACTTGTTTCATTCCAAATTAGTAAATTTACAAATCAATCTTTAATCAATTATTAAGTCTTAATTACTAAATCTATTACCTTGAGTCATTAAGTAAAAATCTTAATTATTAGTCAAACTTAATTACCCATTCATTAATTACTTAGTTAATCAATTATCAATTATTAATTAGATTACTTAATTAATTAACTATTAATCATTCATTAATTAATTAAGTATTTAATTACCCTTTATTTATCACTTAACCATTAACAAATCCCTATTTACAATTATAGTTTAATTAATTATTCAACTTGATTATAATTAACAATATAAATTAACTTACTTTTTAAGTTCAACATTTAAAACATTTGATTTTTTTACTAAATCCCTTATTTTAAGTTTTTATTTAAAAATAAATCGTCAGAAATATAAGCTCAAAACTTAATTGTTCAAAGATCCCTTATTTCAAGCCCTTTAGTTTATACCACCTAATTTAACAATAAAATCATCATCTATAAAAGAAATAATTTTAGAAATATATTCAGCTACTTTTGTTAAGGTTTAAAAATCTGGAAACATACCACCCCAGGCGAACCCGACGTAAACGCTGAAACACTCGAGCTCTACTTCGAGTCCTTTCCCTCAAAAACCCGAGTACCTTCCCAAAACTTCAACCAATTTTTCTTTCTCTTTTTTTTAGTACTGAACTCATACACTAGAATCCTGCTTCGAGTTCAAACTCGAGTTCCTCGCGGTCTTCCTCGTCTCCCTCTCGCGTTCTTCTTCCTTTCTTTTTTTTTTCTTCAGTAAGTATATTCAAGTTGAATTATAACCTGATGATATGAGACATTCACGCGAAACCCAAAATAGTATTCTTCTTCATTGCAAATATAAAACCATTGATACGCATAGTAACTTGTACACGTGCTCAGGCGATTGGATGGTCGCCGACCATCACCGAGACTTCCAGCACATCACCATTGATCCCCACGAACATTCCAATCTCACCGATGTTCGAATTCGAAAGCGAATCAAAATCGAGCTCTCTCACCACCAAACCAAACCAACCCAGAACCCAACCCAGATCAAGAATCCGCGTTCACCACAGCGCTCACGGCGATCAGAAACCACGCCCCTCTGACCATAGCATCTCCTTCCATCCACGCAGCGTTTACCCTAGTCGCGATGGCCTCCGATCCCCCACAAATTTCCCAAGCGCCTCGCGAAGATGGTCGACAAATTCGAACACTTAAACCCTAAAATTGATTCACCCCATCAAATCTTGCATTCGAAATTTTTTTCAGCATTTTTCTAGTGATCTCACATCAACACTCAAGCTACATGTCAAATTTCATCAACAATTATTGATCGAATTATCTGATATTCATATAAAAGCAATTTTGGTTCACTAATAATCTGCTCTGTGAATAGTGGATTAAAAATTATGATTTTTGTCTTAAAAATCATAGCTTTGCATGTTGTTGCAATATACAAATTCAAATTTACAATTTAAGCTATTCGAATTTTGACCATTATTTTACTTTTACTGTAAATTTGAGTTTACAGTGCTTATATTTCACAGTTACCTAAAAAAAAAAATTCTAAACCTTAATCTTAAGCTTAAAAAAATTTATTTAATTAAGTTATTATGTAAAGAAAATGTTTATATATATAAAAAGTATGATTTATTCTTTGATTTTCTTTACCTCAGCAAAATTTGAAACTTGGAAGAACATCAATATGCAGAACTTACAGTAAATAGCAAAACATTCCAGAACATTAAACATCAACATATCAATTCTTCATGAACTACTTATTAAAAGTTATATTTTAAATAAGTTTACTCACAGATAAAAGAATCAAAGAAGTCTAGTTTAAAAAGAAGGTTTGCTCACCTGAAAACAAGATTTGAACAGAGGAAGCTTTTTGTTTGAAGACTGCAGTTGATTTTCCTTTTTCTATTTCTTTTTAATTTCTTTTACTTGCTTTGTTTCCTTTGATCTTAAAAGATATTTGAACTTGTAAATGGTGATTTGCAACTTTTGCTTTGCTTGATTCTTCCAAGTTAGAAGTTGTTTCAGGTGTAACTGAAACTTTTTTCTTTTCAAGTTTGCTTTTTTTGAACTAGAGTAATGTTAAGTTTGCATTTTTCTTTAGCTTGCTAATTATGTTTTCTTGAACGAACTAGAAATGAAGGTCACGCATATATATATGGAAAAATAATTTGTATAAGGAAAGGTAGGTGTTATCTAGTACAAGCTCCTTCTTTTGGTCAGAGATTTTTTTTATCATGTTGGAGGCTGAAAGGAAGTAGCATGAAATGCAAATTCTATTTTGGTTTACAAGCTTACTATTTGTATTATGTTTTGTACAGTAGATGTTGGTCTTGTTTCCTTCTTTTGCAAGCTTACTTATAGGTTTGCTTTGTTTGTTTTCATATTTGTTTATTGATAAGGCTTCAACATATTTCGACTGAGATGTTATCAAGTCATGCTGAGGAGATGTGGCATTGAATGCTAATCCTATTTTGTTTACAAGCCATGCTGTTTAAAATATTTATGTGCAGTTTTGCTTTGTGTAAGCTTGTACAAGTGTACTTTTTGCATATACTTTATTTTGTTTTATACTTGCTTTGCCTTACCAATGCAGGCTACATATGTACTTCGTATATTTTCTGTTTACAGCCCTCTTGCATTGTTTCTAATTTGTTTACAACAAATCCACTTTGTTTTATTATTTGCTTTGTACATGTAAATTTTCTTTTGTTCATTTATTAGCTAATGTGTTGATTTTATAATTCAATTCAATTTATTCGCTTTGAGTTTCAAATCAAATGCAAAAACAAATAAGTATAAATTTCTTATTAAATTTAAAAAAATCAAACAAATCCATAATTTAATTTAAATAATTAAATTAAATTATAAATTTAAATTCGTCTTTAAATCGGGATCGTTACAGATATTATGTATTTGTTTTGAGACTTTCTTATAGTAGCTTCATGAACTACTATGGTATTTTAATTTCCGCTGCGATTTATTTTGATATTTCGGTGTTTGTGATTCTGTGAATGATTTTATTTGCTCTAAATTTTATTACAATATGTTATTTTGAATTATTCAAGTCTGACATGTTTGGGTTATTGTCGATTTGGATGGTCCGAAATAGTGGGTCGCAATTATATTAAATACATGATCTCACACTATGGTTTATTTGCTTATTCCAAATAAACCGATTTCATCATGATTTCTTATAAAGCCATTGTTTATGATATAACATTTATATATATTTGAATATGAATTTAACATACATATTCTTCCATTGCTTTAGACTTTAAAACTTATAGAAGACAATACACAGTCGTGCGTAAATAAACATTTAAGTAACCAAGGTATGATTTTTTTTAGTGTTGTATAATTTGGCTCTTGCAGGGTCTCGAAGTGACAACATGCCAAAAATTATTGGTAATTATGTTTTATATTTTTGTATCAATCTTAATGTAGTTCGTTTGTATATTTTAACTGATAAATATTTTATTAATTTATATTAGTTACACAAATTTGTTAATGTAGGTTATTTTAACTTTACATAGCATATTTTTTAACAATATTGAATGGTTAAATATTACCATTTCATTTTTCCAATAAGGCTTATACTAGATTTTTATGTTTCTCAAAACCCAAAAAAACACATAAATCTTTCGATTTCTTTAGTGGTTATTAGGACTCGCTTGCTTTGGTATTTTGTCTTGGGTATTCTCAACAAACCATAGGCCCGTAAGTGATGAATAACACTTTGTCTGTTGTCTTATATACAACTTATAACCCATGGTCTTTGTCTTACTCTCAATCTCGACCTTGAGTTTTCTCAACATATTTTAAGTGATTATTCACTCGTACCGACCATTGTGTAACGACCTATATAGTGCATGTACCTTGAGTTTGCTCAACAAATCTATGCATGTATCTTACCTCATCAAATAATATATTAACAGTACTACACTTAACGTCTCAGGCTTGAGCTTGCTCAACAATCAAAGAGTATGCAAGTAATCTATTTACATATAAATGGTAAAGGACAACTTATATATTGAGGATTCATAATCTTTAATAGGTATATATATTGAGTGATATCGATTTGAGGAATAATGTGTTTCTTATGAAAACACCCGCGTGATTCAAATGTCAACCACGTCCGAAATCACAGTATATGTGCTTACATATGTATTTATTCCAAATATCTATTTTGGGTTGATTCGAGTTCCACTAGGTTTACACATATATAGTTATATAAGTTTTATTTTATTTATAACTTTTATAGTTTAATTAGCTTTTATAATACATATATGTATTTTATTAATTAAATAATATTTAATTAATTTATATTACTTAAATCAAATTGAATTAATTTTAATTTTACTAATCTAATCAAATTTAATTAATTTAATTTATGTAATATTTATGAAATTTCAGATTATTCATCATAAACTATTTAAGATAAATAGTTAACTATAACATTTATAATTTGTTAATACATACATACCATTATATGTATACATTTTAGTTAATTAACTTTAATTAATTTTATTTGATAAGTTCATTGATTTAATTACACAATTAAATTATATGTTTTAATTAATTTGAAAATTTTAATTTAATTTTCCTTAATGTAGATACACAACTATAACAATTATAGCTGTTATCCCGCTTTTTGGCAAAGCCGTGATACCAAAAGGTCGATCGAAAACAAAGGACAATTCGTCTCAGAGATTGGTCATACTTCGTTTCACCATGGATGTCGCTGAATTTTGTCCGAATCCAGATTGAGCTACAATTGATAGGACACGACAAGAAAGAACATAGAAGTCAACATCTCAAATTTCAAGTCAATCCGAGTTCATACGCTCAAGCTATGATCGATTCAATTTGAAGGGAAAAGCACTAGTTTCATATCCATCGTTATAGGTGTCTTCGAATCCATCACCGAACATTGGTTCGAACCGATCACCTTCGTATCGATTAACTTCGAATCCGTCGAAGTGCCTCGGATTCGACTCCATCAACTTCAAATCCATCGAGTTCGTATCGATGGACCTCGTATCCATCAGCCAGTGTTTTCTTTGTATCCATAAGAGAAACGCAAGTTCGTATCCATCAAGCATCGGTCGTTCAACTCCATCAATGAAGCCTTGTTCGAACCCATCAATGAAGCTTCGTTCGAACCCATCATTGAAGCCTTGTTCGAACCCATCAATGAAGCCTTGTTCTAACCCATCAATGAAGCTTCGTTCGAATCCACCAAGTCAACTAGCCATGGTGACATGTCATTCATCGGTACGAACGCGTCGAGATATATGGAGTCGACGCGGTCAACTCGGAGTGAAGACCGGATCGATTCGAGGTTTGCCCTCCACGTCATCACAGAGGCGCGTGCCACCATCGATTCGAAACCATCGATTCGAAGGGATGGTTTCGAACAAAACAGCTGCACGAAGAACGTCATCTCGTATCCATCATATCTCTTAATCTACTGATCCAAATGCCATGAAATTTTCACAGAATCTTGCATACATATAGAAGAATGTCCACACCAAATTTCACCTCGATTGGATGATTTTATGATCGATTCGAATGGAGTTCGAATCGATCCTAAATTGGGCCCAAATTTCCTAAGGCCAGGCGCGTGGGCCCCCTCACGTGCCAGAAGTGGTCTCCCGAGTTTTCAGCGAAATATCAGCGTCCTACGCCTATAAATAGAGCCCCTGAGCCAACAGAGAAAGGATCTTCCAACTCTCAAGCGCCCAGACTCTGCCAGATCGATATCTCCATCATCCTACATCATATTCTTGCCGTTGATTTCAAATTCCCAGTTGTAACTCGCTGTTGATCGCTGTAACAACTTGTAATCATTAAAAGAGAATCAATAAAGCTGCAAAAAACTTCACAGTGGACGTAGGCAACACGCCGAACCACTATAAATCGCTTGTCTACGCATTTGCTTTACTGTTGATTGGAGTTTTTGTTAGATAATATTCGTTTTGAATTTACATTCTTCATTATTATCTCTTCAACGACTCCCGAAGAGTGTTGTGACCAATTTTGGTGCAAACACTTTGGTGCTTTCACCGAGAAAACCCAGATTTTCTCCTGCTCTTTGGATCTGTCATCGATACCGGATTGAATAAATCTAAGAGAGAGATCCAGATCATCAAGTCCAACTTCCTTCCCTTCTATTCAGATTTGCACAAAGTCTAGGAAAGGAATTCAACTTTCAAGATGGTTAGTACAAGAACCACCTCAAACGCTGTCAATCAGGAAGAACAGGATAGACAAAATCCTGCTCCACTACCTCCATCTAATCAAGATGCTACTGGACACTCGGAACCGTCAGGTCCGGTTACCCGACAAGAGTTACAGTTGCTACTCCAAGAGCTGACCCAGAGTCGGCAACAACTAGCATACCAGCTACGTGCTAACGCCAAGCTGATCAACAAGCTAGATCGCCAGAAGCGAAAGAGATCCAAGAGAGACCATGCTTCTCGCTCCCCCAGCGAAAGTTCTTCATCTTCCGATTATCATAATCGATCTCCACGACCCCGGCTAGATGGAAGTCACATGCCAGCCGCTGGAGATCAACCGACACTGACCATTGGACAAATGAGAGTTGGTCCATCAGCCAGTTTCCAAACCGGACCCTCCTCCCGAGGAGGTGTCGTTCCTCACCACACCACAGAATACCGCACCACTAACGTTGCGGCTGAACCAGGGGTCGACGCCCAAGACCAGTCGGACCTGGACCATCGTCATAGCGGACGTACTCCTGAACCATACGTCCCAGAGGACTATGAGCCAAGAAGGCAAGACTTGGACCGTCGACGACATTCGATTCAACTCCAAAATATGGAACGTAATCATACTCCGGTGCAAGCCGCACAAAACGCGCAAATGCCGGATCTTTCAACTATGATACGTCAGATGATCCGTAAGAGTCAAGGATTCACAAATGACGACCGGGGAGTTTCTCGAAGTCACACTCCCTTTACGGACGATATTCTTAATGCTGAACCCCCACGGCGATTCAGGATGCCAACTCTACCCATATACGAGGGAAACTCCGACCCCAATCAACATATTCTGAAATATGAATAGTCGATGACCGCTGCCAGAGCCGACGATGCAGTGAAGTATCGTAGTTTCCCCATATCCTTGGGGGGCATCGCTACCATGTGGTTCACTCGACTGCCACCTCGATCCATCTCCTCATTCGACCAGTTGGCCACAAAATTTGTTGAACAATTCCGCATGCATGTTGCAAGGCCAAAGGATGTCAACACTCTGTCTAGTGTCACTCAAGCTTCTGGAGAGATGCTCAGACACTATTTAGAGAGATTCCATACTGCATGTGCGGAGATCAGCAATCCAAACATAACTCCATCCTTATGGCATTGACTAAGGGGATCGACCCTGATTCTGAGTTTGGCAACTGGTTAGCTGGAAAACCGCATGCATCGTTGGACCGTTTCCATGCCAAGGCGACTCAATTCCTGAGACGGAAAGATGCGAAACAGTCTAGGAAGCAAACCGATACGGGGCCAAGTACGGAAGGGATCCAAAGCAATGTCGCAATCAAACAGTCCGGTGAGAGCTCCGGAAAAGTTCAGTTGAACGTTAAAAACAAAAAAGCTCGGCGAAGAGAGAGCGCGAATCAAACTGGAAAACGAGATCAAAATCGTGGCCTACAGTGCAAGAATCCAATGTTTGACAGTTACACTCCTCTGAATACATCACTAGAGGACTTGTATTTACAAACCTGTGATACAATTCAACATCAAAAACCTGCACCAAAACCGTTGTCAGAAAGACAAATCCTAACGAGAATGTTTTGCAGGTTCCATGAAAGCTACGAGCACAATACGAACGAGTGTAATCATTTACAAGATCTCGTTGAGAATATTGATCAGAGAAAACAGCTGGAACAGTTTGTTCGGACGCCACAGCCGAGAGAAGCGGGCCCATCAAATCAAAGTAATGAATCTAATTAGCTAATGCAGGAAGACTCCACCCCCACCGGCTGGAGGTTAGTAGTAAATGCTGTTGGAGGTATCCCTCATCCAACAAAGCGAAGCTGGGATGAGATGAAATCATATGCCAGTCCTACTACGCATGCGGATGCTGCATGCTGTAGAAATTTGAAAGATAGAGTTCCGATCAAACGACATAAAGCAATGACTGACGACATCGTATTTCAATGTGGTAATGATGACAGGATCATAGTCCCGACTACCGATCCACTACTCATATCAGCTCAGGTAGGCCATGTGTGGATGAAAAGGATTCTGGTTGACAGCGGAAGTTCCATGAATATAATTTTAAGCGAGCCTACGACCAAATGAATCTGAATACC
This sequence comes from Allium cepa, assembly GCA_030765085.1. Taxonomy (NCBI): domain Eukaryota; kingdom Viridiplantae; phylum Streptophyta; class Magnoliopsida; order Asparagales; family Amaryllidaceae; genus Allium; species Allium cepa. The sequence goes on along the minus strand of CM060944.1, from coordinate 494,324,196 downwards.
AGAGACTTGAAACCATACCGATCCAGTATTCGCGGCTTCGACGGGAGCGCGGCCATACCCATTGGAGAACTAGAAATACCGATGGAGTTGGGAAATGGACAGTGTTGCAGAGTCCGGACATTGCAATTCGTTGTGATAGACATAGATTCACCGTACAATGCTTTCTTAGGCCAACCAGCCCTTGCTGAATTCAGGGCTGTTATCGCCCTATGGTGCCTAACCTTAAAATTCCCCACTGACAAAGGAGTTGGTGTTGTTATAGGAGACCAGGCCGACTTAAGAACTGTCAAACTCCGAAAGCGAGTTTCCCAGTCGCATGATGTCAATGTTTAACCCCAAACCTTCAAAATTGATGATTTCGTCTACGGAAGAGTACACTCAACACCATCGCACGTGAAACCAACGTGGGAAAGGTCATGTGTGATTGAACAAAAACTCAAGAATGACCTGTTCTTGCTGTCAACATTGGGCGGTCCTATTTTACCAAGAGCCTGGAGAAGCGAGAACCTTCGCCATTGCTCTGCATGACAGGCTCTATTCAATCTACGAATACTTTACAATTTTCTTTACATTCTGAAGTTTGAACTTGTAATAAGGCACTGACTTTGCCATATTTTCTTATTTCAGCAATAAATTACTATCTGTTCAAGCTAGAACCATGATTCACCGAATGCAACATTCAACAATCACGACACACGAAGAGCTATGTTCCATCAAACGATGGAATTTATTCAAATAGCGAGTGACTGTGATACGACCGGCCACTCACTAAGTGAAACCCCAGCTCGGGGGCAAGCCATCACATCAAAGGCTGAACTAGACCAACACACGACAGTCCTACAACTTACTCCAAATTCCCAGAGTGCGAATTGGAGTATAAACATTCAATAACTCGTTCCCAGAGCGTGAACGGACTCCAAATTCCCAGAGTGCGAATTGGAGTATAAACATTCAATAACTCGTTCCCAGAGCGTGAACAGACTCCAAATTCCCAGAGTGCGAATTGGAGTATAAACATTCAATAACTCGTTCCCAGAGTGCGAACGGACTCCAAATTCCCAGAGTGCGAATTGGAGTATAAACATTTAATAACTCGTTCCCAGAGCGCGAACGGACTCCAAATTCCCAGAGTGCGAATTGGAGTATAAACATTCAATAACTCGTTCCCAGAGCGCGAACGGACTCCAAATTCCCAGAGTGCGAATTGGAGTATAAACATTCAATAACTCGTTCCCAGAGCGTGAACGGACTCCAACTTCCTAGAGTAAGAATTGGAGTATAAACATTCAATAACTCGTTCCCAGAGTGCGAACGGACACCAAATTCCCAGAGTGCGAATTGGAGTATAAACATTCAAATCCATCGTTCCCAGAGTGTGAACAAATTCCTGAAAAGCCCAAACCGGTGTGACTGACCATCTATCGGCCAACTCCAACTTCCCAAAGCGTGAATTGGAGTATTAATATGGATTACAGGTTCACGGAGCATGAACCAAAGCATCCGTGCTAACTCCAAGTTCTCAAAGCATGGATGGAGTATAAACATAAATTACAGGTTCACGGAGCGCGAACCCAAACATACATGCTATCACCAAGTTCCTAGAGTGTGAATTGGAGCACAAATACCAAGTTAAAGTTCCCGGGGTGCGAACCGAAATATCAATACTAACTCTAAGTTCCCAGAGCGTGAAGTGGAGTATAAACATCAATTCCAGGTTCCCGCAGCGTGAACCGTGTTACGGACTTCGATAACTCTCAAATTCCCATAGCGCGAACCAGATTATCGATCGCAAATTATCCTAAGTCCCCAGAGCCTGGACGTGTGCTTAAGATTTGCAATAAATGCGATCAATCACCGAAGTACAAATGTTGTTTCCCAAGACCGGGGGCAAAAAACCTAAGTGTTAGCCACTAACCAAAGTGATACAATGTCCGAAGTTCAACTTATTCATCGATAACAACATGTGACCAAGATTTTCAGACTTAGCAAATAAAACGAACTCTACTTGACGGTAAAAACACCACAAGTACACTGGACTAAAAGCTAAACACTGCAAATACTTAAGCACAAATGAAATGAGAATTGAAACAAAGAAATTGAATTTTATTTCAACTAACTAAAGACAAGGACTTACATGTAAATAAGTTCTTCCAAAAAAGAATTCCTACTAGCAGGGGCCGAACCTGCATTTATACAGGGCCTACTAGCGGAAAACAAACCCAAGTTCATATCTATCAAAAAATCCTCTTAAACGGCCATCTATTTCTTCTTTTTAAATCTCCTTATCAGCGGTTCGTCCTCAGACTCGCTAGAAACAGAGATTAGTTTGGAGTGCTTCCTCTCCGGTGGCTGCTCTTCGAATGAGGGCATAATTTCAACGTCCTCCTCAGAGCTTGAATTTACATGAAGGCTTCCCACCGGAGGAGTAGGAGGGACTGGATCCGCAGCGAAAGAGGGGATAGTGCCACCCGATGGTATTATCCTTAAAGGTGCTGAGCTATGCGCCGCCGTACTGCCACCGATACTACTACCTTACCCCGCAGCCTCTAATTCTGCATTAATCTCGGCCAGGATTTCTTCGTCATGAATCGCTTGGGCCTGGCTGGGGGCATCTGCAGTCTGCATTGAAGAGCTATAGGTTGGCGGGAAGTCACTAACGATGAACGGCAAGTCTGTGGAGAAACCACCCTGCTGGCCGAGCAGCTCGCTCACCATTTGCTCATCAAGAGATAGTGCACTCCCCTGCGTCGCCTTAGTTGACACCGCTGTTACGACGGTAGTCTCAGTGGTGATGGCCTTATCCCCTTTACTTGATTCTTGAGCCGCGGCAATCAGCGCAACTCCAGTCACTAAGCAAAGATAAGAAGAAGTTATTAGTAACTACTTCAAAACAAACTCCCTATTTGGAATAAACTTGAGATAAGTTGGGAATACCTTCCTCAACGTGGCCTGTTGACGACTGAGCAGCTTCAGAAACGTGCTCCCGAATAGGAGATAACTGCGGTTGCTCTGGATTATAGGCGGGGACTGACTGCAAGTCAACCGCAGATGTGGGCTCTGACGGAAGTGGAGCGGTGATCTCAAGAACTGAAGCTCGATGCTTAACACCAGAACCTTCCCCGACTTCCAAATGACGGGCGCCGACCGTCTCCTTCTCATGAGAAATTATGGCGTCATGAAGGATTTTCCTTTCGTCTTCGGTCAGCAACCGGTTTTCAAGCTCAAACTGTTCAATAGATTCGCCCGGATGCGCCGCTTTCTCTTCCTCAACCAACCGATTCCAGGTGCTGTGGAGATGTACCGGATAATCTTCGAGCCAAGCCAAATTCCTATGCCTTAGCACGTTGGCGTTATAAGTAATAAGGAGGTCTTCAATGTCGGCCTCCAGCTTGGACTCGTGTTTCATTTTTCCTATCAACATCAGCTTCGATCTCCATTATTTTAGCCATCGCGGCATCACGCTCGGTCCGGAATTCTACCGCCTGATCACATGCCTCCCGTGCAGAAATATTGGCGGTATCCCTTTCCTTCATAATTTTAGAAACTTTAGCCTTAAGCTCATTAAGTTCTTTCAAAGCCACATCTCGTTCGGCGGTGATGATGGTGTTCCGGTGGGCCATGTCTTCCACCGCGACATAGTGCTCTTTTTTCATCCTATCCATGGCCGCTTGAGCTTCATCGGCCTTCGTAAGAACCTCCATCTCTGATTTTCGAGATGATTCAGATTCTTTTTTCAGCACTTGTATGATGCGATCTTTTTGAGCCAACTCGTCTTGAAGCTTTTCGATGGTAGCCGCTCGTTCGAAGGCTAACGACGATGTTCGCTCGGCCGCCTTATACCACGCCTTGTATTGGGCATAAAAATCGTGCATATAATCGTGCGCCACCTGCTCGGCCTCCGACGGGATTCTTTTCAAGTGAAGAGGAAAGATGTGGTTATCAAAGCAAATATTCGAGAAGTCCTTCTTCAATTGCGCAAGCCTGATTGCTCCTTCCCCCGAAATCTCAGTAGGAGGCTGTTCCGCAACTACTGGAGACATTGCCTCAGACCTAGGATGGTGGGGCTCGATCTAGAAGATTGAGAAGCTGACTTGTATCGAGAGGATTCAGAAGGATGAGAAACATAGGCAGGAGGTTGTACAGGAGCTCTGGGAGGAGGAGTGCGAGATCGAGACCGACGTCTGTAGTCCCTATCTCTTTCATACCGTTCTTGGCTAGAATACCCGGAGTACCTACGATTGTAATCCCTATCTCCTTCTCTTCGTTGCGACTCGTAATATGAGGAAGATTTACGGGCATGTCGCAGACTTCCTAGCATCGAACCACGTCCAGTCATAATATCTGCAAAGCGAAATGAGAATAAAGTTAGTGGTTTTTCGAAACCGATGACCTACGACTAAGGGTTATGTAGTGTCGTGAAATGTGTATGAATATACATTCCCCCCGACCAACCAAAAGCGTCGACCACGCTAGTAATAAAAGGCTCGCTCAATTCTAGAGTGTGATGGAATTCCTCCAACCCGGCATCATGTTGAAAAGACACGTCATCCGGGATTGGAAGATCGGCGAGCCCTTCAAAGAGACTTTCTGTTCTTGAGGGAGACCTCTTCGAAATTCTAATTCCGGGGGTGGGCCGGGACATAACGATCAACTTCCGTCTTCCCTTTTCAGGCGACTTAAAAAGGGCAGCCTTGCCTTTTCTCTGCTCCGCGACATCCTAAACTACATCTGTAGGCCTGGCTAACGGCTCATCATCAGTATGGGTTCTTTCAGAATCAGCCTCCTCGGTTATAATAACTTTGGGCTTCTTGTGCTCGACTCGTTTTTTCGAGACGGTCCTTAGTGCCCCGTCAAAGTTTATGCTCTGCCCCTGTTCGATCAACCCAAAAGTCCAAAGATTCCTATCTGTCAAAAGCAATTCGATGTCCCTATCTTCACTCGGGACTTCTCGGAGTACTCGCACTATCTCCTTAAAGTGTTCACCTTCAGGTCGCTGAATCGTTGCTGTAAAAAGGAAAAAATATATAAGTTTCACTTCGACTGCAACTGTCTCGGTAATTATTTGAGAACTCAACTATACTCACGTCTGAACAACTATCGCCGGGCAAACCCTAGAGGACATCTGACGTAAAACCATTCTGTCCTATAATAGCTTAACCTGGTCCAGGACCCGGTTACCACTTGACAATTCCTCACTGCTTCCAAAAATGTGAAGGAGGGGTAATCACTTCGAGTTTTGAAATTGAACAGATATCTGATCACGGTCGGAATCGGTGGTCAATGAAGGTACTCAATGAAGACAATAAACAAGCTGTTCACGGAAGCATATCCGTTCGGGTGTAGTTGAGATGGGGCGATCCTAAAAAAAGACAGTACTTCCCTTATGTACTCATTGAACGGAGGAAGCGTCCCGGCTGCGCACGCGTGGCGATTGAATGCGGTATATCCCACCGGCGGATTGTGTGGTCTATCATTCGGTCTCGGTAATAACACGTCGTCCAGTGACAGGCCATGCCTTAAGCATATTCTCCCCAACATATCTTCAGAAATATTGGATTGAACGGAATCCGATGGATTGGCAATAAAAGACGCATTGGGAAATTCGTCCGGGGCTGGACCGATGATCTCAGGTTCAATATCCGGAACCTCTAGTCTCGAAGTAACTGTACTTTGAATCTCCTGCTGCTGCGAACTTGAAGGTTCCATGACTAGCTAACTCATGAGAAACCATCATTAGACGACAAAGGAACCGTGCATTCCCCAATGTACAGTGTATGAATGTATGTGTGTTATGTAGTGCCGTGCATTACTTGAATAAATGTCGCAGAGTTAAAGGAAATATGCAAACGACGAAGCTACAGAGTCCAGTTATAATGACCGTCATCGCTGACCGTCATCGCTAAACTATTTATATGATGGAAACTGATTCGGTTAGAAGTTGTTATGGTTCCATCGACGAGCTTCGAAAGGTAGTCGAGTATGCAGTTTAATATTCAAAGTCCAAATATGCAGGAATGAAGCTCGTCGGAATTATGCTAAGAAAATGTCAAACTTTCATATCCATCATAGAGGGTTTCGAATCGATCACAGGAAGCTCATTCGAACCCATCATAATACCACTTCGAATCGATACAAAGAGGCGCGCTTCGAATCGATAATCAAGTGCCGAGTTCAAACCGATCAATGAAGGATGACTTCGAACCGATCCTTGGTTAACTGGTTCATACCAATCAGGAAAACCTCAACTTAACATCGATCACGTTCGAATCGATACCTTTCGTATCGGTCATAAAGATGTAATTCGTATCGATGTAAAGTTAAGGACTTTGAATCGACCAATAGCTATTTCTAGTATCGGTCATTTCGTATCGATGCGACCCATCACAATAGTCAATCGGTGCAAACAGCGTCCCTCCAAAGGGCTTCCCAGGGATCGATGCGAAATCCAAGGAAAGATGATGCCGCCCTCATCGATTCGAACACGAGTCCCCAGATCAGTTCGAAGCCTCTCCAAACCAGATCTGGCTTTATCAGTCACCAGAGTGGTCAATCGATGAAGAAGAGGTAGGTTTGAAATAGCGTTGCCGTTTGGATTCGTGGTTAATTACCTAATTTGAGTGTGGAATTCGAGGAATTAAAAGATTTGGATCTTGATTGGTTCTAAGACGTGACGCAATGCTTTTCTCTCTGAGTCTTCGAGTCGATGCAAAACACAGTGAACACAAGGCAACGGTGAAAAGTAAAAAGGTGAAAAAATGGAAAAGCCCCTGCTATTTATATGAAACCTAGAAAGTAACCGAGACGATTCGCCTCCCAGCAAACTTGACCGGTCGCAACCAGTCAAAACACGCATCGGTTCGAAATCTCCATTCGAACCCATTTGCCTAAGGTCTTATCGATGCGAAGTTAACCTCACACTTCATCGGTACGAAGTATACAACCAAGCCTGTACAATGGACATTGAGCTCCATCGGTGCGAAACAAACAGTGAGCACATCGACTCGAAACCTTCGTTCGCATCAACAAATTCACAACTCCATCCAAAACCGATCGATACAAACGGTAATTTCGTTTCCATCCTTTCTCATCGGTACGAACGGGTGATTCGTACTCATCCAAGCCATCGATTCGAATGTCGGTTTCGTACCCGTCATAGCATATGCATACTTCATCAATACGAATGTTGATCCTGTATCCATCAATGCTCATACCCATTGATTCACAATATTACATTCGTGCAACACAAAGTCGATTCCTTCAACCTTCTACATCATTTCAGGAGAGGATCGATACGAAGGGACTTTTCAAAACAACCATCAAGAGTTGTCTCAACTCAAATTTCCAAAACGGTTCAGGAGAGAATCGACACGAAATTCAATAGCAAACAAAACTAACAACGACTCGTGGACGCACGACGTTAACAAGGGTCAAACTAACATATGTTCATATATGTCGGACTAACATTCGATTTTAAACATTTACAAGGATCGAATACTCATCTTGTTATGAATGCAACAGCCAACGGCTAAGCACTATTAAACAGCAATCAATCATATCAACGCAAGGTTACAGCAATACACAGTACGTGGCTCAACTAAAAAAGAGCAATGATTGTTCAAAGAGAAATCGCAGCTTTACAAAGCACGTAATGTTTCCACAAGATGTACTTTGGGGGGCAAATGTTATCCCGCTTTTTGGCGAAGCCGTGATGCCAAAAGGTCGATCGAAAACAAAGGACAATTCGTCTCAGAGATTGGTCATACTTCATTTCACCATGGATGCCGCTGAATTTTATCCGAGTCCAGATTGAGCTACAATTGATAGGACACGACAAGAAAGGTCATAGAAGTCAGCATCTCAAATTTCAAGTCAATCCGAGTTCATACGCTCAAGCTATGATCGATTCAATTTGAAGGGAAAAGCACTGGTTTCGTATCCATCGTTATAGGTGTCTTCGAATCCATCACCGAACATTGGTTCGAACCGATCACCTTCGTATCGATCAACTTCGAATCCATCAAAGTAACTCGGATTCGACTCCATCAACTTCGAATCCATCGAGTTCGTATCGATGGACCTCGTATCCATCAGCCAGTGTTTGCTTCGTATCCATCAGAGAAACGCAAGTTCGTATCCATCAAGCATCGGTCGTTCGACTCCATCAATGAAGCCTTGTTCGAACCCATCAATGAAGCTTCGTTCGAACCCATCAATGAAGCTTCGTTCGAACCCATCAATGAAGCCTTGTTCGAACCCATCAATGAAGCTTCGTTCGAATCCACCAAGTCAACTAGCCATGGTGATGTGTCATTCATCGGTACGAATGCGCCGAGATATATGGAGTCGACGCGGTCAACTCGGAGTGAAGACCGGATCGATTCGAGGTTTGCGCTCCATGTCATCACAGAGACGCGTGCCACCATCGATTCGAAGGGATGGTTTCGAACCAAACAGCTGCACGAAGAACGTCATCTCGTATCCATCATATCTCTTAATCTACTAATCCAAATGCCACAAAATTTTCACAGAAGCTTGCATACATGTAGAAGAATGTCCACACCAAATTTCACCTTGATTGGATGATTTTCTGATCGACTCGAATGGAGTTCGAATCGATCCCAAAGTGGGCCCAAATTTCCTGAGGCCAGGCGTGTGGGGCCCCTCACGTGCCAGAAGTGGTCACCCGAGTTTTCAGCGAAATATCAGTGTCCTACGCCTATAAATAGAGCCCTTGAGCCAACAGAGAAAGGATCTTTTGACTCTTAAGCGCCCAGACTCTGCCAGATTGAGATCTCCATCATCCTACATCATATTCTTACTGTTGATTTCAAATTCCCAGTTGTAACTCGTCGTTGATCGCTGTAACAACTTGTAATCATTAAAAGAGAATCAATAAAGCTGCAAAAAACTTCACAGTGGACGTAGGCAACACGCCGAACCACTATAAATCGCTTGTCTACGCATTTACTTTACTGTTGATTGGAGTTTTTGTTAGATAATATTCGTTTTGAATTTACATTCTTCATTATTATCTCTTCAACGACTCCCGAAGAGTGTTGTGACAATTTTGGTGCAAACAATAGTTACATACATAAATCAAAAACACACACACTTTAATATATGAGTGACATGTAAGAGTAACCATTGAGACCGAAAAGATTCTCGTAACAGTTTTCCCCTCAAAGAAACCAACCAGTCATTATGTTTAACATATAGCGATATGATAGATAATGTCTAGATGTAGCATATAAATCATATTGAATAGCTACTATATGAACGCTACAATAATAATAAGTGTACAACCAATACCATTAAGTCACATTCGCATATGGATTTTCCACGGAGACACTTACAGTAAACTGAAGTGGGTCTCTATGGTAAGGATCAGAAACTATCTTTCAAGCATCGTATATCTCTAGATAAATATACTCAAAGGTAACATAACTGGATCACCCTCGGTGTATGATCCGGTTCATATCAATTCCTTCTAGTAATAGTCGATTAACATCTCTAGATATGGAGTTGATATACCCTTAAGATTCGCTAAACCTCCCAGTAATGTCCCTCATCTGATTTATGTCATTTTCCTAATATTGAGGCTATATTTGGCATTTTTCATACAAGTCTTCATCACTCGAACAGAACATGAATCCTCAAATGGACTCTATTATCTCGAACAGATCACGAATCACTACATGGACTCTGGCACCTCAAACAAATCTTGAATCGCCACACAGATTCCCACATAAGTCCTTAAATGATGCTAACACCATCCTCACACTTGGAGTACTCCTCAAGATAGATAGTCCCACACATCATTTGAAATGTTAATGCTGACGTCTCCCCTGGAATTAATCTTAGGATAGATAATTCAACTCTATGAGTGTAACGATCTGTAATTTTTAACCATTTAAAAATATTAAATTTAATATAATTGTTAAATAAAAACAATCAGAAACACAAATTTATGATTTTTATAAATGAAACATATATTAATATGAGTTATGAACTTAAATTTAATTCTTAGAGGACAAAAGATTGCAGTAAGATTAAAGTTGTAACTTTATTAAAATTGAAATTTATGCTATTGGTTTATATTAAATTAATAACAGGAATAGTAATTACAAATGTCAAATTTTAATAAAGAATTGAATGGATTTTTAGTAAAAGAAAATCATAGGTTTATTTATTTAAAATGTATTTTAAATAAGTTGATTTCAAATAATAAGATAAACAGTTATTTGGAAGTAATGTATAACTTGTGTTGTATGCAATAAATTGAATAAATATGTTTGAATTACTTTGAAAAGAAAACAATTGTTTTATTACTAGAATTTGTATAAAATCTAATATTGAAATTAATTTATTGGAACCTTTTAATTAAGGGAAAGAGTGGTGAATTGCAATAAATAAATTGAATTGTAATAAATAAGTTAATGTGAGAAATATACATTTAGTGTTAAATAAATTGAGCATTTTAATGAAATGTAAAGAATGTTTTGAATAAATTAAAATGAATATTCTCAATTTTTAATATAGGAACAATTTTTTAAAAAGAGAAAATTCAGTTCCAAACAAATCGTTGACAATCGTTGAATAGTAATAGAAGGAGTTAGGAAGCGATTTTAACGTTAAATTTAAAATTTCAATAAATTGAAGTTGTGTGATTAAACCGTGTTTAAATAAGTTTATTATGGAAAGAAACTAATTAGTTGCAAAAATTAGAAAATCTATATTGGTTCAAATGCAATTCAAAACTGGTTGATATTTTTATGAAGAATATTATCTTTCGAAAATGTAAATATTTTTACATTGGAATGATCTAGGAAATTTTATGACTAAAACGTCAGTGTTCATGTACACCCTTAATATTTTATAACATTATTTAGAAGATTTAATTAGATAAATTAAATAGAATAATATAATAATTAGAAGGATAAGGAGATTGAGATTTGAATAAATAATAAGGAGGCTGTGCTTAACAGATTAAATGGGCTTAAGAATGATTTATAAGTTAATTAATTTACACAAGGGTATATTGGGAAATAACCGCATATAACCTCATACCCTTATATATTTTCGTTCCTAACACCATTCACGTCCACTTTTCTCATTTTCACAAAAAAAACGCAGACTAATTAGGGAGCTTGCCATTAACAAAGAAAGAAAAGAGAAATTCAATCAAAAGCTAGGGTTCAAGCTTAGAGGAAACTACTATCAATCCTATCTCCTTATCCTAATCAAGGTGAATAATAATTTATACTATCTCTATTTTTTTATGACAGTATGTTTCTGGATAGAAGATTAAATTCATTTTTATGATGTTTTGGATGATGATATGCTTAAATTGGGATAAGTTTGATTTAAATAAATATTTAAATAAGGATTTATACGGTTTTAGGGCAAATCCGATTGTAAATGATATGTGAATGCCATGGAAAAGTTTTGTGTTATGTAAAACATGATTTTGGAGTTGAATTTTATTTTGGTAATTTTTGGGAAGATCATTGTGAATTTTCAAAGGAAGATATGGTTAATTGGCTTTATAAATTTGTTCCAGAAATTATATTGAAAATTTGAGCCTAAAATTCAAATATGTTACTGTTTGCGCCAAAAATAGTCACAATCCCCAAAAACCGTGTAAGCACCAACATATGAATACAAATCAGCGATATCCCAAACACAAGTCACAGATCACAGCAAATTACAAGTAATAATCCAAAAGTAACGAACAGAGACACAAGATTTATAGTCGTTCGGCTATCTCCGGCCTACGTCCACTTCAAAGTTTTATCCTTTTATTAATGATCCTTGCTGGTTACAGATGATTATAGCAGTTGTAATGAAGAATTTCGAATACAATGGCTATATTGAAGTGTAGAAATGAATCCGACAGAGTCTGGACGTCCAATGGCCAAAAGATCTTCCTTCTGTAGGCTTCTGGGTGCTATTTATAGGCGTAGGAGGCTGAGATCGCGCTCAAACTTTAAGAGACTTCTTCTGGCACGTGAGTGGGCCCACGCGACCGAACCTACCAAGTTTTGACTCGATCTGTGATCGATACGAAGTGATTTCGTATCCATCAAAAAATGATCCAATCGAGAAGAAACTTGGCAGGAACATTCCTTACCTTGTATGCAAGCTGCTATGAAAATTTCATTGCATTTGGATTAGTGGTTTGGGAGATATGATCGATACGAATTAGGGTTTTCCATTGGTTGTTGTCTTCGAATCCATCTGTTCGAATCCATCACCTTCGATTCGATGGAGGCACGTGCACATCGATGACGTGTCATGAAATCCCTGGGTTGATCCACCTTTCTTGTCGTGTTGAAAGCTTCCTTCCTGGAGACGGGGACTTGCATCCATGTTATACGCTTCGTCCATATCCATAACTTCACAACGGCATGCTTGTACCCATCGAGTCGTGCTTCTCTTTGTACCGATTCCAGGAGTACACTTCGCATCGATCATTCACGTTGATCGATATGAAACGACCATGGGGTTATCGATACGAAGCGGTTGTGGTGAAGCGGAGGATAGATACGAACAAGACCGTACCTGATGGATACGAATAAAGCCTTACCTGATGGACACGAACAAAGTTATACCTGATGGATACGAAAGTGCCGAATTCTTCTGCCATCGATATGAAAGTATCGATTTGAGACATGCCGCCTCTTCCCATCTGACCGATACGAAACCATTGAGCCGTGTCCATTCTGATCGATACGAACAGTATCGATTCGAAGTCCTTCGCCCTGCTCTGCCTTTGATCGATACGAAACCATCGAGCCGAACCTATACCGATCGATACGAACGGTATCGATACGAAGTCCTCACTTTCTGATCGATACGAAGTGTATCGATTCGAACCAATCCTGCAAACCGATGGATACGAATCTGATGGAATCGAAATGAGCATCACCTCGACCCCTTGATGGACTCGAACAGTGTATCCTTTCTATCTTGTATCGATCATATCTCCTCCATACGAACTCCGATTAACCTGAAACTTGAAACATAGCCTCTCCTAGTCCTCATCATCATCTCCAATCGATTCCGCCCCAATCGGAGCTCAACAAAATTTCGACGACATCGATTGCAGCCTTGATCCCAATCGATCTCCAATCCCAATATCCATCATTCCTCGCCAATTTGTTGATATTCCAGCCTTGACCAAAAGGTGGGATAACATTTGCCCCCCAAAACATGCCTTGTGATAAGAAGGCGTGTTTTGAATAGTTCTGAATCCGATTTCCAAAGTCCATAGCCAATTCTATGTCCGTCCGAACTCGATGATCGATCTTTTAATCCATCCTTATCCAATAGCCAATAACCGACTCCGGGGCCTCTCCGGGTCGATATCCAAATCCACAACCTCTCCGGGCTCTTGCCAAGCGCAATCCACACTTGACGACCGTGGTCCAGTGTCCCTGGACATTGTGCTAACCTCTCCGGATCCCTGCCAAGCGCAATCCACACCTAACGACCATGGTCCAGTGTCCCTGGACGTTGTACAATGCCATGGCTTAAGTCCTAAGCTGAATCCTGGTCTCTCCGGACCCTTGTTGAGAATAGTCCATACTCAATGACCTGAAACAATAATCAATAATATGGGGCCTAAGTCCTAGGCCGAATCCTGGTCTCTCCGGACCCTTGCTGAGCATAGTCCATACTCAGCGACCTGAAAATAACAATTGATAATACAGAGCCTAAGTCCTAGGCCGAATCCTGGTCTCTCCGGACCCTTGTCGAGCATAGTCCATACTCGACGACCTGAATGAGTCGATTTACCATGTTCGAGCAAAGCGACTCACCCCTTGCCAGGCATAATCCATACCCGACGACTCTTTATCAAAAACCAGATAAAAATCCAATCAAAATCCAATTCAAAATCCAAAATCAAAATCCAAAATCCAAATCAAAACCAGAAAATCAGAAATCCAAACCAACGTCCAAAACCGAAAACAATCATCCAAAGGAAAATCCAAATCAGAAAGCAAACAAAACTAGAAGTTCAATCCAAACTCCAAAACCAAACCAGAAAAACCAAGTGTCCAATCCAAAACAAAAAACAAATTTCACAAACCATAGCATCGCGGTTTATCATCATTCAGAGCATGCCTAGGGGCTATCTCCGTCCTCATACATGTGTACGTGACTTTGCCGTTTGCCAGTAGCTTGTTACTTATTTCATATTATCCTGGTCAATGGATAATCAATCGACCGTCATTCCTGGGCCTCACATCATCATGGTGTGAGGTAATTGGTGGTTGCTCCTGTTCCACCGCTGCATTCCGAGTTCCAACATATTGTCGCAACTGTCCATTCCTTACGTGCTCCTCGATTATATCCTTTAAGTGGCTACAGCTGTTGGTATCATGTCCATCTAAATCATGGAAGAGACAGTGCCTTCCTGATGCCCTCTCTCGTTCAGAAGGTTCTCTCCTAGCTGGCCTTCGGTAGGGAAGGCGATTTCGAGTGTCCAAGTATATCCGTTCCAGCGTCTCGTTCAATCCTGTGTATGTAGAAAACTTTGGATCCTTCCATCGCTTCCTAGCTTTAACAGATTCATCGCCCAACTTCCTTTTTCCTTTGTCTTTATCCGAACCTTTGCTGGATGGTCCTCCACCCTCAGTTGCATTCACCTCCTTCAACTTTAAATCTGCACATGCATCCTCTTGTCGGAGGAACTTCTTAGCTTCGTGAAAGAATTCCCCGAGATCCAGTGGTGGGTCTCGTATCAAAGATACCTTGAAATCCGAATCCTTCCTGACTCCTGATACTACCGCCATTAGAACCATCGATGGATCAGGCTGATCCACCGAAGCAACCGCCGCATTGAATCGAGTTAGAAAAGCTCTAAGCGATTCATCCATCCTTTGCTTTACCGATGTCAATGTCATCACGTTCTTCGGCCTCTTGATATGAACCCGAAACTGTCCCAAAAACCTATACACCAATTCCCTCCTAGTCCTGATAGATCCTTATCCCAGCTGCCTAAACCACATTGCAGCTAAGTCCGTCAAGTACAAAGGGAAGCATCAGGCCATCACTTCCTCCGATGCCCCCAGCAGCTCCATGTGTCTGGTGTACCTCATCAAGTGATCAGTTGGGTCTGCCTTGCCATCATATACCTCCACACTAGGTAAATTAAACTTAGATGGATTCTGAGCCATCCTTATTTCCCGAGCGAACGGACTCCTGTTCACTTGTTCTAAGTCTCTGTTGGTCAAGCCTCCACGCATGGTTTTCCTGATGATCCCCACTAATCCAGTATTGTCTGTCAGGGGTTGCCCCCCATGCCCCCAAGGAAACTCCGTCACATATTCTTCATGTGGCTCAGCAATGTTGGCTCTAGCTTGTTGAACTCATTCTAAATGTCCTCCTGTGTTGGATCCTGCGGGCCTGCCCCCAAGCCCTTGTTGATTGCCTTCCTGTTCTGTGTCCAGTCCTCCATTAGGTTCCATAACCTTAGTTCCTTGTCCTGCATCCACAGCCGTTGTAGCTGTTCCTAAGTTCTACATACCTGCAGCTCTCATCTGCTCAAAGAAAGTCTGCATCATCTCCTATTGGCTCTTCAACAGCCTCTCTTGCAATGAATTTGCCATAGCTTCCATTTCATCTCTGGTGATGTAGACGGAAGCTTGTCCTTCTCCTGCTCCAGAGGATGCCTCCTGGCTTCCTCCTTGTTGGCTTCTCTCAGCCCTTTGCCTTCTACTATTTTGTCTAGTCATTATCTTCAAGTCAAAACTCCTCAAACTCTTCAAATCTGAACTTCAAATCCGATGTAGCGGGTGCTAGTCCTTCTCAGTGAAAGCACCAAAGTGTTTGCGCCAAAAATGGTCACAAACCCCAGAAACCATGAAAGCACCAACGTATGAATACAAATCAGCGATATCCCAAACACAAGTCACAGATCACAGCAAATTACAAGTAATAATCCAAAAGTAATGAACATAGACACAAGATTTATAGTGGTTCGGCTATCTCCGGCCTACGTCCACTTCAAAGTTTTATCCTTTTATTAATGATCCTTGCTGGTTACAGATGATTACAGCAGTTGTAATGAAGAATTTCGAATACAATGGCTATATTGAAGTGTAGAAATGAATCCGGTAGAGTTTGGACGTCCAATGGCCAAAAGATCCTCCTTCTGTAGGCTTCAGGGTGCTATTTATAGGCGTAGGAGGCTGAGATCGCGCTCAAACTTCAAGAGACTTCTTCTGGCACGTGAGTGGGCCCACGCGACCGACCCCACCAAGTTTCGACTCGATCTGTGATCGATACGAAGTGATTTCGTATCCATCAAAAAATTATCCAATCGAGCTGAAACTTGACAGGAACATTCCTTACCTAGTATGCAAGCTGCTGTGAAAATTTCGTTGCATTTGGATTAGTGGTTTGGGAGATATGATCAATACGAATTTGGGTTTTCCATTGGCTGTTGTCTTCGAATCCATCTGTTTGAATCCATCACCTTCGATTCGATGGAGGCACGTGCGCATCGATGACGTGTTGCGAAATCCCTGGGTTGATCCACCTTTCTTGTCGTGTTGAAAGCTTCCTTCCTGGAGATGTGGACTTGCTTCCATCTTATATGCTTCGTCCATATCCATAACTTCACAACGGCATGCTTATACCCATCGAGTCGTGCTTCTCTTCGTACCGATTCCAGGAGTACACTTCGCATCGATCATTCACATTGATCGATACGAAACGACCATGGGGTTATCGATACGAAGCGGTTGTGATGAAGCGGAGGATGGATACGAATCTCATCCTTGGGATGGATACGAACAAGACCGTACCTGATGGATACGAACAAAGCCTTACCTGATGGACACGAACAAAGTTATACCTGATGGATACGAAAGTGTCGAATTCTTCTGCCATCGATACGAAAGTATCGATTCGAGACACGCCGCCTCTTCCCATCTGACCGATACGAAACCATTGAGCCGTGTTCATGCCGATCGATACGAACAGTATCGATTCGAAGTCCTTCACCCTGCTCTGCCTTTGATCGATACGAAACCATCGAGCCGAACCCATACCGATCGATACGAACGGTATCGATACGAAGTCCTCACTTTCTGATCGATACGAAGTGTATCGATTCGAACCGATCCTGCAAACCAATGGATACGAATCTGATGGATTCGAAATGAGCATCACCTCGACCCCTTGATGGATTCGAACAGTATATCCTTTCTATCATGTATCGATCATATCTCCTCCATACGAACTCCGATTAACCTGAAACTTGAAACATAGCCTCTCCTAGTCCTCATCATCATCTCCAATCGATTTCGTCCCAATCGGAGCTCAACCAAATTTCGACGACATCGATTGCAGCCTTGATCCCAATCGATCTCCAATCCCAATATCCATCATTCCTCGCCAATTTGTTGATATTCCAGCCTTGACCAAAAGGTGGGATAACAGTTACATAACATGTAAAAAATGAATTTATGTGATTTTTGAGGATTTTTCCGAAGCGATTTATTATGAAAATTAAATTATTTTGAAAGGAGGACCTGAATGATTTAATTGTTTTGCTTAATGGAAGAGCTTATTTATTAAATTAATCTTGGTTTTGATCTAAAATTATGCAACAGTTATTTTGAGTAAGGGATTTGAAAAGTTGAGGCAACCAATTACATGTTTACATGTAGGTAGGTTAGTTAGAAAGTATTTGCTTTAATTGGCATAATCAGCTTTTACCCAAAAAAGTGAGTTCTGCCTCTATTAGAAGTGCCTTTTGACTCTAATGCTTCCGACTTCAATCAATTCGAAACCCTACAAAGCTAAAAGCAACACATAAGGTATCACTTAGATGGTATGTAGTGGATTGGAGGAAGGCTGAAGGCATAGTGTTAAAAGCATTGCTTCCAATGGGGTTGAAACCGTAGTTTTACTTTCAAATGAAAAAGCATCTACCTTGTTTTATTAAAGATTCTAAAGGAGTCAAAACATTTGCTTTCGATAGGGATTTTCTAATAGCTTTTGAAGGTGTTGCCATTTTATGTTTTAAAAGCACATGCTTTCGAATGGGTTCCTTTATTTACAAAATGAAGCTTTCGAAAGTATTGTTTCCAATTTAATCAAAACCTAGCCATAGTTCTTTTGCCTTTCGAGAGTACAAAAGTCATCAATGCTTTCGAAGGGTAGCTTTTGAAATGGTTAGGGGTTCGAAGGCAATGGCTTCGAATGGGGGTTTCGATGCTAACCTTCAATGTTTTACTTAAAGGTTTTGAAGTTTTCGAAAGGATGGTGCCGACGCCATCAAACTTTCCCCAAACAATTTTATATGAAGATTAAAGGATTCAAAAAGAATACTTACACATATATTCACTTTGATCCAAAAGATGTTTCTGAGTAAATCCAATGGTTTCGAAAGGGGTATTTCATTAGTTTCGAAGCTATGTTTCTAAGGACTATTAAGTAATGTTTTGATACTTTCGAAATGTATATTTTGGTCTCTAAAGAGATGATTTAAAGAGCTTCGAAAGGTATATATTTTGTGTTTTGAAAAGAAGTTTCTATGCTTTCGAAGGAGTTTATCCAGGGGTTTCGAGAGTAATGTTTTAAGGTTTCGAAAGCCATAGTTTTTAAAATAAATAACCTAATCTCATTTTAAAGGAAAACTATAGCATAAATAAATAATGTATTTTAAAAGGAATTTTGAAGAAGTATTCCTTGATTAACGAGTTAAAGAGATTAACCAAGTTTTATATAAAATGATTTCAAGGATATTAAACCACAGTTGTTGGTATTATTATGTTTGCTTATTCATATGTATTTGAATATATTCACATTGTAATGGACTCATAACTGTAATTTGGAGAAGGGCAGAATAACCAATTAGGTTGATCCAGTAGTGAGTATAAATTAAATTAACTTCTAAAGGAGTAGAATTGCATCCAAGAGGTCAAGAAGACAGGAGTATATGATGCTAAAATATTAAAAGAAGATAATGGCAGGAGCCAATAGGTTCACAGTAAGCCCATGAAAACTGTCTATAGGAAGAAGATATTGGGAGGAGCTAATAGGTTCATAGCAAGCCCATGAAAACTATGTTTAAATGAAGACGTCAGGAGCCAATAGGTTTTTAGTTAGCCCTTGAAAATTATAGCCGGATTAAGATATTGACAGAAGTCAGTAGGTTCCTAGTAAACCCATGAAAACTAGGATAAAAGGAAATATATCGGAGTTACTAATAGGTTTAGGGAGAACCCACGAAATAGTAAAGATAGTGGCAGGGGCTAATAGGTTCTTAATAATCCCATGAAAACTATGAAACTGGACAGAAAGTCCATAAACAATAAACAGGTTATTAGTAATCCCATGAAAACTAATAGGTTAATAGTGACTTTAGAAACTATTAATATGGCAGTTAGTCAGAAATGAATAGGGATCGAAAATCCAAAATTGATTTACTTGTTTGCATATCATCATATTATTTTGAGTTATTTTAATCATTGAAGACACAGGAGCACAATATATGATTTTATAAGGTTTTAGAATACTAGCGAGGGGAAAACCCATTCCGCTAAGTGGCTTGGTCTCACTAGATATCTAAATTATTTGAGATGGTAGATAATTATTCACACCAGGCTTTATGTCTAACTCGAAGTTTATGTTTTCCTCTTAAACTCTCGGGTACTCAATTGATTTTGAGTAGTTTGAGAGCTGAGGTTTTTAGGTGCCTAATTAGATGAATAAGCTTTCGAAGATTTGCAGTAGGCACGATAGCTACCTGGAGTTCTCTTTTATTTTGATTCCGCTGAGTTGCTGTTGTAAAGGCAAAGTTGTTTAATTGTCTATATATATATATATATATGTATGTATGTATGTATGTATATGTATACACACACACACACACACACACTCTGATCATCCAAGGGGGCATCTTTATATGTCTCTTATGGCGTATGTTGTAGTAAGTATATTTTCTTCGAACGTGGTTCTCATATGGGTATTATGTAATGAATTTGAAATGATTTGAAATGGAATGTGAAGGTTATTTTGTGATTTTAAATTTTTTTTACATATCCATGTGTTTTCGTTATATCAATTTATCTAACATTACCGTATTTGGTCATCGAGAATTAATAACTAAGGATGACTGAAGCATATGCGTCTGTTAGTTATGGGCCTCCAGTAGGGATGTTGCAGTTCATTTCATCCAATTCTGACTTTTCTAGCTCCATTTATTGCAATTTGTCATTTTTTGTAGTTTTCGAATCAATGAAATTAGCGGCAACAAGGGATTTTTGACACAACCATTGTAGCACAAATTTTATTGTGCCTTGTGGTCCGCCTTGTCAAGCTAATCGCCATAGTATATTTATTGTTGTGTTTCGGCGCCCACTTCTTAACGTTGAGGGTCGAATTATAGTATAAGTGGGTATATATCCAACAACTTTGTCAATAAGTTTCACAAGAAAATAATATTTTATACGTATTAAACACTGTTCATTCTTTATATATAAATCTCACACCTATTGTTTGTCATCTCACTCGCTTCTCAAAATTGTCCACCTCTATTTTTCTAAACCTAGATCACTTAGCCTCCTACATCCACGTGTAGCCGCAATGACTCCCTCCACGCCGCATCTTCCTTCCATCACCGAGCAGCGACCAAACTCCCCAAGCTGCCCAGATCCGGCCTCGACCACTAGCCATCCTCCATCGCCAGTGCTCTTTGATTCACCGCCTGCCTGTCCTCGAACCCACCTTTAGCTCTTCTATTCGCTCGAGCCTTCTTCCTCCATCACATATAACCGAAGTCTCCACCACCGTCGAACACGAGTCCAAATTTTCCTCGGCCAAGATTCGCAACAGGCTATTCATAGCTATTGCTAATATTTCATGTGTTCATGTCCGTCGATCTGTGTCCATAGTGCACGTGCTTGTCGTCTTATTTATTGTTTCGAGCATTTTCAGATTCGATTAAAAGGAGAGTGATTAAACCCACTCATACAATACTAAAGTATTATGCAAGTTAAACCAAAATCATGAAGTGTTGATTTTTGTTTAGAAATTTAGTTTGGAAATTATGGCTAGTTGCCATGATATGTGATGATGACTGATTTATGACATAAGTTTAATTAAATTAATTGGGATCCCAATTGCACGTATAGACCCTTAAAGTGTTAGTATTGGGATTATCTATATTTTTAGTCACTGATTTTGAAATAAACCCTGTCACCACCGTATATATCATTGGCATTCAAATCGACATTTAACTTAAGATTGAAATCGGATATCACCACTTGTTAAACACCTCGACATCTGATAAATAACGACTATTATGATATAGGTTTGAATTGGTTGGTTTGGATGCTGATTTCTTGTTTTAATGAATGATGTTGTGATGATTTTGTGATTGGATGCATGTTGTGATTGATTTTGATGTATCCATGTTATCATCATGGGTTTTGTTGAAACTCATATTGATCATCTGGACATTAGACTATGATATGAAATATTAGACACTTGATATAGATTTGTAGAAATATATGGATGTTTTGCTTTAGCAACAAAAGTAAATTATGAAAAATCAACTGCTGTTTTGTTTTTAAAGCGAGAAATAGATTTTCAAATTAATTTTTAGAGGAATTTCAACCTAAATTTTGCATAAATTAGAATTTTAAACTCAAGTAAAATTATACGTTATAAAGAATGTAAATTTGGAAATGTTAGTTAAATTAAATTTTTGAAAAGTAGTCGTGAAATTTATTTATAAAATTTGAATTCAAATGTAGAAAATATATTTTTAAAAGTGTTAAGTAACTTGAAACTTTTATGTAACTTTGGTAAGTTATTTGAAGAATATTTAACAAAAGGACCTATATTTATTTTGGTGATTTAACCGTTTAAACATTTAAACCTTGAAGTTAGCCGTTTGAAATTTGTGAAAATTATTAAATAAATTGGGAAAATATGAAACTGTACTGAAAATTCTAAAAGGGTGTTTAAGAAGTCTGAATTTTTTTGTGAATTCTTGAAACAAAAATGAAGTTATGGCACCCATATTTCACCTGATTTGATCTAAATTACTTAAGGATTTTTAGTTCTGACTCAAGTGTATTGTTTTTCCTTTACGCTCGGGTCAGCCTGAGTATTTCAGTGTTTCGAAGACATACGTTTCTTGAAGATGAAGGAGTTTGAAGACTGTATTTACTAGTATTATTCCATTGCATTTTCCTGTTAAGTCTGTTTAATTTATAACTCTGATGTTATTGTAAAATGAAATCAAATGTATATCATAAACAGCTTCATGAATGTTTATGTATTTATTATACTTTGACATTCCACTATGAAATTTTGTACTGAACGGGATTTTTGACCCTTGAAAATCGACACTAATACATCCTCGGTATTCACGTGCATTGAAATTTAAGTGCATAAAAACTTGACTGCTAAGAGAAAGAAGATTAAATAATGATTGAGTAGAATCTTACATGAATGGAATAACATATATTATTTCAACATATAATCCTTATTGTGGAAATTTTTTAAATACATTTATTAGAGTTTAACTTAACATCAACATGACAGTTATAAATATTTGTCCTTACAAATGCAGAATACGATAGTATATGAGTATGGTGGAAATAGATAACAATATTCAAAAGAATCTTCTAATTCCATGCTCCCAATTCTTTTAAAATGCTACAAACTAAACCTGACTACTATGCTGCCTTAAAAAATAGGGCACCCAGAGTTTAAGGGAAAGAAAATAAACTCCGATTCGGTCATGGGACCGGTGTGAGAAACTCAAAATACGAGTATTTGAAAACAAATGGGTATCTCATAAGACCACGCTGCACATAAACATGAAACGGGTTTTACCTTATGATAGCCAAATCATTCTACGTAAAATCCAATGATATTATTCTTAATGACTTTCTTTTGAAAACCTTTCAAATAAACATATTCAAATAGCCAAAAATTT
The DNA here is from genome assembly GCA_030765085.1 of Allium cepa. NCBI lineage: Eukaryota > Viridiplantae > Streptophyta > Magnoliopsida > Asparagales > Amaryllidaceae > Allium > Allium cepa. Next base: position 494,301,227 of record CM060944.1, on the reverse strand, counting down.
ACATTGGTTAAATTTGACAGCATAATAGGTTTACAACTAAGTCCAAAGGCACTTATTAGAGAATGGATTTCCAATGAATAGCAAGGTAAGGGACTATCTCTCATATAATACATTTCTAGAGGAATGTACCAAGGATCGACATCGTCAAATTTCTACGAATTAAGATCTGCCTACCCAAAACCAATAGATGGTATGGATAACATCGAATATGATATCACCTCCGGCATTCTCGACCTATCCAAGAGTTTTCATACCATACACCGCATGTTTTTTTACTAGACGTCATAACGGGTGAAAAATAAATCTAAAAAGGTGATGTCATACCCTAATGGTTGCGATCCACTTAGCAACCTCTGTTTCCTAATTTCTCGTGTGTGAGACTTGAGGTAACGTTTACCTTTCTTAGAACGTTTTCATTTAAATTTCCACATTGTCATTTTCAACAATTCACTATTGATTTCAAAAAAAGTGCAACATTTGAGCTCGTACGTCTTAGAGAAGGGTGTTAAGTATAAGAGGGGTGACCTTCTACACCACCAAATAGATGCACGTTCATAGAGATCAATGTACTATGTTCTGAGAAATATAAGTTAGACACTCATCGATACAAGTTGTCCAGAAACAACAAAAACCGAACGCACTCTCCTACCACATCCCCTTGGATTAGCAGTGAGTAGTCTTTACATAAAAGGATCCAAGATGAAGGGACCATTGCTATTTATTTATCTCAGGAGCTACTTCAAAATTATCAACAAGAGTCCTTTTGTTATAAAGATCCCCGCCTTCAAATTCATTATCTTTAACATGTCTTCACTTTTGAACTCGTGAATTAGTTCGAAGTGGTTTTCGGATAGGAATCACCCAAATCCGATCTTGGTTCCTTCCAATCAATCATCGATAAAATGATGTTAAGTGGGTATTTATGTTCCATTAATTTGTATCCTTTTATCCAAAATATCTTCTTAGAGATATATATATATCTTTTGAAACAATTTCTTTTCAGTATATATGGATTCATTAAATCTCTCTTAAACCAAATCAAAATCATTTCTCATCAATCATATTGCAAACCTTTTGAGTAAAAAGGGTCGATATAAATCATACTAATTCTACTAATCAATTTTCATATTCAACCTTTACTATCCGTCGAATGGCGGTGAAATCACCTTTTAAATTTACATGGATAGTATGTGTTCCCTTCTTTGAATTTAACACCAATTATAAGAAGATTATTTCTGCACAATCCAAGTTATATTAAATTTGGAAAAATTAAATTTATACTTGCCACCTTTCTGACATTTCGACTTAATCTATTCCACACCCAAAAAAGAGGCCAGGTGAGTCAGGGCACTGGTTGCTGTTGAACTTCTCCTTGGTTTAACACCTCCCATCTGAATCTCACGAATAGAAAAATCTAGTCCACTCATTGGCTTTTAGATCCAAGATTAAATCACTCGACCATAACAGTATTTCTTTAAATCATTTATTTAAACCCTTTTAAAATAAATTATTAAACCTTCAAATCATCTTTGAAATATTTAATTATTTATTTGAAAATTTTATAAAAGATTTGGAAAAGAATACATAAGTTTGAATCCATTTTTCAAACGTTATTAAAAGTGCTGCAAAAAGTGTTGTGAATAGTGCTTTTAAGGCTTGTTTGATCAAAAATAGATATCCATTTTCATAATTCAAATCTCTTTTAAAACATTCTAACATATTTATATAATTTATTCATATTTTTAAAGAATAAAAAAATATTATTTTTAAGAATTTGTCGCTTTGGTTTCCAAACTGCCAAAACACAGCTGTTTTGAAAACTTTGCTCATATTCCAAAATTTAATGAATGAAATATTAATCTTTTTTTTTGAAAACTATGATTATAAGGGTTTGGATAGTTCATATTACAAAGAATTCCGACTCTGAATCCATCATATAATTGGATTTAACTTTCTACAGTGCGAAATCACAAACTACGGTTACGCGACGCGCCTATTTTTGACTCAATTTTCATAACTTGTCCAAACTTCACGAAATTAAATTTTAGCATTTATAAAGCATTTATAAACCATTTTAAATCATTTTATAGGGGTTTAATGATTCTGTATTACTTCTGCAACTTGATTCGGAAAGTGATTTCCTTGTGTAATATCGACGTGTATTTTACATGACTTGTTTACACAATTAAATACTATATTTAAACAACCAAACTTGATGATCAAAACATAGTAAACATCCACAGCAATCATATCACATCATCATTATATATAGAGAGTTTCTCGCTTTCATATATTTCTAACTTTACGAAAATTTTCTATACTTTCACTACGATCAAATTAGAGCTTATAGAATCGAGCGTTGGACCTATGAGTGGGCTCGGCCTATGCTTGCAAATGGAAATGGCCTTGGCCTTGGTGGTAGGAGGTGGTGGTCGTGGGTTATGAAAGTGCAAAGAAGGCATTTGGCTTGGTTTTTGGAGGTGGATTGCCATGGTGTATACGTGTGTATATATTTTACTTTATTTTGGAAATATTTTACAATAGCTTTGCTATATTTTTTTTATGAACGAGAAGCTACTGAAGAGGATTATTAGAAGATAAAGAAGCTTAGGAATTTACGAGTTAATGAAATGAAGATGGATGATGGTATTTATAGGAAAATTTATGAATTAAAATGTCATGATATTTATATGCACATACATTACCATTGCCTCACCACCACTCCCCCTCTCCCCTTATTAAATATGGTCGAACATCCCCTCATGTGTGGGCCATGTGTGTGAGTTTACGTGTGTATGAGTTTGATTTTGGTTTGCTTAGGGATAAAGTTTATGAAAAATATCTTAGATCTTTTGTAATACATACATACATATATAAGTGTATATGTATATTTGTATGTATATATGTGTTTATGTATATGTTAGGGTGTGCATGTGCATGTTATATATATACACATGACATATAAAAAAGGTTGCAACAAATTTCGTTCGTAAAACCGTTGAAAATCAGAAAGCCTGTTCCCGATCACATTTTCACTTATAAATTAATTTAATTATAAATTTAAACAAAATTTTAAAACTAATTTTTCATCATCATTAATTAATTAAAATGATCTTTTTTGAATTAAAAAACCATATAAATTAATATTAAACAATTGTTTACAAAAAGTGTTGTTATATCATAAAACGATACGAATTTCTTATATTTTCAAATCAATATCTTTATAAAACTATTATAAATGATTGACTATCACCATATAACTAATTAAAATGAATTATTGTCATTTTAAAACAATTATTTGAATATTTATAATAATAATTAAATCATTAAATCTTAATTTAAATTCATTAAATCAATTGTTAAATATGTAAGGCATAGGGAGAGGCAGAAAAAGAAGGAAAATCATACTAAGGAAAGGTCAGGACCTGGTCCTTATGAGAACATCGTATGTTATAACTGTCAAGAAAAAGTACATTCCGAAATTGTGTGTAGTGAGAAGAGAAAGGGAAATAAAAGGGAAAGAAAATGTTTTCGCTCGGAGTTAATATACTTTAACTGTCATAAGAAGGGACATTTTCTAAGTCACTGCCCTAAGGTAGGGAAGGAGCACACAATCATAGTATCAACGACAAGTTAAGCATTTGCTACCATTGCAAACTGTGTGGGCACAAAGCTAGAGATTGTTCCAAGAGATAAAATTTAAGGCAAGTTGTGATGCGCCCCGCTCGAGTGACACGCGTGAAATTCATTCGGGAAGATGGAAGTGTAAATTTCCTTTATAACAAATGCAAGAAGTGGGGGCATGTTGATGTGGAGTGCACCGATCATTCTGAGGCAACATTTGAAAGGGCGAATACTAAAGAATCATTCTTCAAAAGATGTAGAGTAGTGGAAGAATTCGTGTAGTGTTCATGAGGAATTCGTGCATTTTTTATTATAATAGGTTATATGAAAATGTAATCCTATTCTATCCTTAGTTTCTAGGTGTCGATAATGCATCAAGGCTAATGATATGTATAATTGAGTTCTTAAGGCTTTTCCTTATGGTAAAAGTTAGGAATATCTATATGTAAAGAATATTGATGGTAATATCTTATCGTTTTATTTTAATAAAGAGGAAACCGAAAAAAAATTAGATATATACTGTAGTCTTTAGGAAAATGTTGAAAATGAAGATATTTACAATAATATGTTGAATGAATATAATTTATAAATAAGATGTTTGGTGATAATGTGAGATTAAAAATTTGATTTTAATAATGGTTTTGCGTTTAATTTGAACAAATGTATATAACTGAGAAATGATTTTTTTAGAAGTGACTTATATAAATTCGGTTTATAACTAAAAAGAAATTCAAACCGAGAATTTGATAAGTTAAATTCCGGGGTTTTTAAAATTAGTTTTCTAAGATTCGGAAAATAATGTTGGTATTATTTGGAAGTATTTAAAAATAGAAATGTTTTCAAATTATTTCAATGGGAATAGAAAGTGCTAAACTTACTTTTGTCGCTGGAAATAATTTCGATGATGACTACATCATTATTGGTGTTCAGTTTAGAGTTTCATATGGGGAAGGCCACTATAGCGTTGCTACTTGATTATTTTGGAAACGGATTTTATTTAAATACCAGAAGTATGATTTGTTATACATAAGATATATGTACATATTTATTTCAAATGATTTGAAATAAAACTCGGTGTTTAGTTCTTGATTTTTCTATTAAGTGATATTATAGACGTATGTATTACATGCATCAGGATAATCTGATTGTGCGTCTGTTTGAGATAGTGATTGGTGATTTTCAATAATCGAAATGAAATGGAATTTTTGATAATTTTGAATAATCGAGAACTTTGAAATTGAGGTAAGAATTGAAGCCAATTGTTTTGCTGAAATTATAAGAATTGAGTTTTGTAACTCTTAAATTAAAAGGATAATAGTATTTAAAACAATTTATAAACTATTAAATATTCTTGTTAAATCAGTTGAATAAGAATATTTTGTATTATACAAGTATGAAAGTATGTTTTGAAATTTTTATAATGAAATTGCGTTTTGAGAAATGTTTATGAACTTAGTTAATGTTTTATAAATTCTATTTGTTTGTAAAATGTTTTTTTAGAAGTATTCGATTTTTAAGAATAAGAAAAAATGATTTTGAGATTGCATCTAAACGTGAAACCGAAGTGATATTTTGAAACTTGCTAATTTTCGAAGACCTTTGATGTCGTAAATATTCGATTTGGAAGTTTTCGTTTCTTTTAAAGAGGATTTTATATAAATGTGAATTATTTTGAAGACTGTTGATTTTAAAAGGGTATTCAATTTGGAAAGTAATGGTCTTATATAAATGGAATATATTGAGTATGATATATACAAAGTTTATGATCTGGAAGGGATAGTATGATATATTTTGAAATTGAAGATATGGAGTACCCTCCATGGAAATCGAAAATTGGAAATCCATTCGGTGGATTCAATTGAATTTGGTGCAGGTTGTCCGGACATAAACTCTTGAGTTCCTTTGATTTTTGTTTTCTTATAAGGTAAATCTGGGGGCGGAGATTACCTATGGTTACTATGGATTTGCTAGGATAACGATGTAACCATTGCGTAACTGCAATCTATGGGGGTTTTTGTGATGTAAATCGAGGGACAGATATTGACTACAGTTACTATGGATTCGCTGGGATAGCGACTTAACCATTTCATAAGTATGATCCATGGTGTTTCATGGCATAAATCAAGGGGCAGAGATTGCCTACAGGTACTATGGATTCTTTGGGATAGAAATGCAACCATTGTGTGACTGTAATCCATGATTGGTTATCAAGTGGTGCTTTCCATATTTGATTTGAAAGGTTTTTGTAATGAACCGCCTTTCTTACTCCGAAAGACAAGTCATCAAGGGTCAAAGAAAAGAAAAATAAGAAGAAACTTCCAATCACAGTATCTCATAGAAGAATAAAACAACATATATTAATTAACATAAGATTTTACAGAGATACTGCCACAATAGTACATTAGAGTCATAATAGTACTATTCGAAACGGGATAATTATAACTACATGTCCTTGCATCATTAATACAAAATACATACATATATACATAGCGGAATAAGATAGTATCTAGCTAATGTTGAAGCCACTTGCTCCAGCTCCTCCAAAATGCAATCGTGGAAACCTGGATCACTTGGCTACTTATAAAAATTTGAGTATCCAAGGATTTTAAGGAAAGAAAGTAAAACTCCGGGTCAGACATGGATTTGTTGTGAGTAAACTTAAAACAACTAAATTATTACTTTTAAAACACTTTTAAAATCAAGGGTGTCTCATAAGACCACGCCATACATAAACACGAACGAGTTTTTACCTTACGATAAACAAAATGCTTTATATAGCAATACAGTGATATTATCACAAGGTCTAGGTTTTCAAGTAAATAGAACATAGCTAAAATGCTTGCATCTCACATTCCAACATATTTGTATACAACTAAAAACGTATAACACTTATTGGAGAATGGATTCTATACAATGACAGGGTTACTAGGGTACCGCCTATCACGGTGCATCTCTAGATAAAATAACACCGAGGACCTCGCCTGGATCACCTGTTAACACAAGACTGCCTACTCCTTGCTGGATAGTACCAAATAAGATCACCCCTCGGTTGGGATCAACAACCGTACCAGAGCATACGTGAATCGATGGTAGGGATTCTGATAGGGATAACCTTATCCTAACGGGAGCAACCCACTTAGCCTTGCTGCATCTTCCATGTTTTAGTCATTCCCGGTTGATGAGGCCTGAGGCAACGTTTACCTTTATTATAACATTTCCACTTAAAATGCTAACATTGCCTTTCAGATGTTGACACAATGTTAGCATTCATCCATGCAAGTCGTTCAGAGATCAACAGGCCGAAGGCACTACTTCCACTACACCCGTTTTTGAAATCACCCTCAGGGTTAGTAGCAAATAGCCCTTTCACTTCAAAATCTTCATCTTGGATCTTGCCTTTACTATTCCTAATTCGAACGTTTACATTGGTTTGGAGTGGTTTTCAGATAACAACGAATATCCGATCTCGGTCTCGCCAAACCAACATTCGATAATTTAAAAGGTCAAGTTGTTTATAGTGAATTATCTCACTATCAAGGTGTAAAGATTTAAAAATGGACATATGTTCCATATGCTTAGATTATCATGACCCGCTTATCGAAATTGACCCCCTTATATCCATCATGTTCCCGAAGTCGGTATTTGTGATAAGTACAAGCCGACTTAATTTAAATAAAATGTTTCGCCCTTTTATTTTAACTACTTTAATTTGTTTGGTTACTTAATGGTATAGACAAGAGAACCTTAGTTGAAAACAATTCACTTAAGAAGAAAAGTCGAAAGTAATTAACTGAAGGGTTAAAATAATCTTTCAAAAATAAATCTTAATTAAATCATAAGAAGCTTAATTAAACCTTATTTAGTCATAATTAAAACAAAATTAAATCATAATTAAACCTTAATTAATTTTAAAATTAATTAATAATTAACTTTAATTTACAATTAACCTCTAATTAAATAATAATTAATTTTTAAATAAATAATAATAAATTAAATAATTAAATTATAATTAAAATAATTAAATTTGATTAACTGAATATTAATTACCTTTTTGTAATGAATGATTAACATTATTTACTTAATTAATCATTAGCTTACTTAATTATTAACTACTTATTACTTAACTTAATTACTAATTAATTAATAATTAATTTTTTTATTATAAATTAATAAATAATCAAAAAATACTTAATTAATTTATTATTAACTTATATACTTTACTAATTAAGTTTGAAAATGATTTAAAAAAACATTTGAAAAGAAACTTTGAAAACTTGGAAATCGTGAATTTTCCGAACTGCATCCATAGCGATTATCGTTATGGATGTCGTAACTTAGAATTTCTTTTCTAAGTTACATTCAAAACATAACTTTTCACATTTTATAACCTTGAAAATATAAAGAAAAAGAGGTTTCAAAACATAAGATAAAGTTAGAAAGTAAAAAAATAACAATAAATAAACACATTACTAAATCAAACTAGTAAATGAGTTGATTTTTCCAAATGGATCTCAAGTCCATTATTTCATTTCAAGTACTAACTTCCCTTTCCATTTTAAACACCTAACCAACATGCATGATAACCCAACAATATTATTATCATAAACACATAAGTTACCATCTCTTTACAACCAAGCATAGCACTTAAACTTAACAATTCCAAACAAATTGCTAAACCATAAATTAGCATACATAAGCCATCCAATCAATTCCAACATTCAACACAACATAATATATACTCATATATATAATCAAACCAACTTAAACACCAAGTTAAATTCTTTCCAAAAATTTAGAATATTACTCATCGAAAACAAATTGAAAACTTTGTCAACTTTTTGCAAAATGACTTGAAATCTAACATCCCGGATTTTTTTAAGCCATTGAATTTGAACATTTAATTCATTTCAAATGTTGAATATGGGTTATAATTTGAATTTTGGAATAAAATATTTTGGTTAAGCTGATAGAATTGGTTAAATTTCAAATGCGGAAATTAAATTGGAATTTGAATAATAATAGCTTAATATCAGAAATTGGGATGATTGGTAATTTTGAGTGTAAATGGATATAAAATTAGATTCTAAAATTTATTTTAGGTCTAATTCGGTTTGAATTTTTATATTTGACCCTTGGATGAAATTAGAAGTCAATAAGTTATTATTTGGAATTTTATAATAATTTAAAAATGAATTTAATATTATTAAAATGCAATTTAATCAGATTTTGTCCCGGAATGAGCCAGAATGATTTTTATTGTGTTTATAAATTTTATATGATTTATTGTTAAGTTATTAAAATTTCAAAAGTGAAATTTTAAGCGGTTTCGACAATTATGAAAATCGCTCGATTTAATAGACGAGTTAAAATAGCCTTCCGGGGCATAGTCTCGGAATTGGACGAAACTAGTTCCATTGGATCCGTAATAGTTAGTTATTATTGGATTTCAATTTTCGTAGCAATCGAAGATGTCGTTTGACCGTGGCAGCTCAAAACGCATAGGAATCGGTTTAATCGATTTAATTTTAAATTGATCGTTTAATTCTGCAACTCTCACGTATGACCGAGTTAGCTTCCAGAACATGTTCCATTGTGTCCGGAATGCGGTTAAAACCCTAGGAACGCCACTCGGCACGTGTGAATTGGGTTTCGTTCGAGAATATTCGTTTAAAGTGAATTTAATATTAAATTAATAAGTATATACGTGTATATATATATATACGTTTAAACAAACGAAACCCTAGTGTTCTTTCAGGCCGCCGCTTGCCACCACTTCAATGGCCGAAACTCTTCAATTTTCGATCAATCTACAAATTAATTTCAGAAATCATCAACCAGATAGTTGTAGATCGCAGAGAGATCTACGTATTCAACGGTCGAGATCGTATATAGCAGAGCATGGTGGCCAGGATCGCGACCGATAGGAGGCGCGTTCAATCTCGTTTCCAGCGCCAAGGAGGCCACCGAGCTTGGCATGACTTCAGGCGAGGGTAGAGGCGGCCATAGGCTTCGAAACGTTGGGTCCCGATCGTTGAATAGTCGAGGGAAGGAGGTGCGGCATCTAACCCTAGAACTCGATTTTGGGTTCGGCTATTGCACTGGAACGAACGACGCGAGGAAGATGATATGCGACCTTCATTTTGCTATCACGTGGCCGTTCATGGTTTTGGTAAATAATTAAAATTAAAAAGAAAATTTGTTTTCAATCTTGTTCGAACTTAAAAAGATTGTAACTTGCACATACTTTATCAGATTTCAACGATTTTGGTAGTGCCGGAATCGCAGCGTCGTACTCTACGCTGCAGTGCAAGTTTGGAGACGATCGGAGCAAGTGGAAAATTTGATTTAAATCGAATACCGTTCGGTTTAATTTAAATTTCGAACGCTTGCCGAAACTCAAGGTGAGTTAATCTCACTCACATCTGAAATGTTAGTTGATTTAAGTAGTTAGTATTTAAATAATTGTGTGATTGGTTGAAATGTTTATTTATATCAGCCTGGATTGATATATATATTGTTGTGCTAATATTTGTGGATGCAGGGAAAACGGGTTGGAGGGATCCAACTGGATTCCTCACAATGTAGTAATTATTTTTATAATTGATAATGATGCCTGTATATATATTGTGATTGATAAATTTGGAATTAAATTGTATTATGATGTTGTTGGATAAACTATAAACTCAGAATGTTAATTATAAAGAAAATAAATTGGGTTTAAAAAAAAAGTAATCAAGAAATTGATAAATAAAGAATTTAAAGGAATATAAAAATTGGAATCTGTTTTGGATGAAAAAGAAAAAAATGTAAATTGGTAAAATTGGGATTTTATTTAAGTAAATTTTAAATATGGTTTTTTTTTTCATTGAAGAATTCTCCAAAATGTTTTAACCCTATATTGTAAAAATGAATTTCTGGGAATGGGAAATTGTGTTTGAACTTCGGAGGAGGTTATAAGCATGGGATTAGGGATTTATGTCATAAACATAAATTGAATTGAAATAAATCGACAGAATTTATAAGAAGGATTTCCTGGGATGTTTAAGTAGGAATGAGTTTCCCTGGGAAAAACCAACTTCGAGTTTCAAATAGATTTTATTAAAAGAAAGTTTAAAAATTCAAACTTGTTTAAAAGAGTGTTTTGGAAATTATTGTTTTAAAGTAACTATTAATAAATTAGCAATAGTAAATTTTATGAATGCCTTAGTAATTATTTTTACTAATGTATTTATTTAAAGACTAGTTTTGACCTAAGTTATCTAAAATTAGTATTAATCTTTTTTTAAACTCCACTTTTAAATTTAGTTTAACTAAACCTTTATTTAAAAGTCAAGTTTATGTCTTAATAAATAGTTTTACTTCACATATTTTAAAGTATATTTCAGTATAAAATGTTTTAGCTGTTTTAAATCTAAATGTTTGAACTTGGTTATTCCAATGAGAATATATGGTAAAGGATTTACCTTGTAAAGGAGAATCTTTGGGAAATTGTTTTCAAATGAGTTTTTGAAAATTTGAAAATATATCTTGAAAAGATATTGAGGCAAATAAATAATGTGGGAATTATTTATTGTGTGATGGATGCTTATGGATGTTTATGAATATAAATTGATAGTTAAATCACCGACTATCAATATTGGACAAATGCGTTGATCGTTTCGAAGAGACCGGGATCGAGATTTATCTCGAAAACCACTTCGATCCGGTTTGTACGTTCCGTTAGAAAAACGTGTTCGGAGTCGAAGATGGAGCTGTGAAGTGCAAGGGCTAGTCGCTACTAATCCTGAGGATATTTTCAAAATGGATGTAGTAGGAGTAGTGCCTTCGGTTCCGTTCGAACCCGGTATGGACTTTATGGACGAATGCTTTCGGAACATCGTCAGGTGGGCGATGGGCATTCTAAGTGAAACTTTCTAAAGGTAACGCTTAGCCTCAAGCCACATCAACCGGGAATGACTGAAAATCAGGGGATATGCAGCAAGGCTTCGTGGGTAGCCCCCACTGGAGAGTAAGGTCATCCCTGTCTAGATGTCCCTTTTTATTTTGGCTTAGTGGGCGGTTGTTGATCCCAACCGCGGGGTGATCTTATTCGCAACTGTCCAGTAAGGGATGGGTCCGACCTTGTGTTGCAGGGGATCGGGAGTGGTCTTCGGTACGGTGATCTAGGCCCCGTACTGTGACAGGTGGTACCCCAGTGCCTAGTCATTGTTGGAAATCCATTCTCCCTACGAGCCTTTTACGAGTTTTGTTTGTGTTACCCACTTTTGTGGCTAGTAGCTGGAATTTAATAGATGTAACAATTTCGGCTATTTTATAAATATTTGTAAATAGACCCCATTATAATATCAGAGGATTTCTATAAAAAGTGTTTTAGCTATCGTAAGGTAAAAACCCGATATGTTTATTTGTGGCGTGGTCTTACGATATGCTTTTGTTTTCAAAAGAAATTTTAAAACTTTAATAATCAATTTGGATGCATTATTATCAGCTGGTATTCCAGACTGACTCGGGTCTTATTTCATTATAATGCTCGGGTCAGACCGAGTATTATATGTTCAGGACAGGATGCTATGGAGCAGGAGAGGAGCTGGAGTCCGAGACATATAATTCGTATTATCTGTACCTATATATATATCCGCTGCTATGATTATATGGTATGTCTGATTGGTAATTGTTGATGTATGAGATACTCTGATGATATGATGTATAAAACAGTTATAGATTTCATTTTGTGTAAAGTTCTATATCTACTATTATATTATATTCCGCTGCGACTGTGAGATTCTGATATTGTTTAGTTTCTTCTTCTTCTATCTCTTCTTCTTTAACCCTAATGGTTCGTAATTCTGTGCCACTTAAGTTAATAGAGGTAGAAAAGTGTTGATTCAAGGGGTACGGATTTGCGGGCTTTCACATTTGGTATCAGAGCTTAGGTTGGCGACAACCTAGGCTTTGGTGGGGAAATTACTCATTAAACAGAGTCAATAGTACTCTATAATGAGTTGAGCGTATTAATAGATATGAGAGCGTACTTGTTAGTGGATATAAAATTATTTTTATACTGTGTTAACTTATCGGTTGAGTGTTTATGGATTCTGGTCGGTGCGGGAAGTACAACCGTATCGATAGGGGTTTCTAAACTCTTAAACAAGATAAACCGACATAATATTGTTTTTAAAGTGGGTAAATGAAATAATTTTACCCAAAATTATATTTTGATATAAATGAGATAATTTTATGAAATTATTATATATATTTGGATGATTGGTTGTTAATGTTTAAATCAAATAAGAATCTAAAATTTAATCTAGAAATTTGAAATAGTTATAATGAAAATAAAATTCTACAAGTATAAATTATATAAAGGGAAGAATAACTAAATTTGAATTGAACCAGAATTTAAATCCCGGAAGTTTTGGAAAGAGTTTTAAATGTAATGGAAGCAAAGGTTTGGCAATTTAAATTCTTGGGAAAGTTTGAAAAGTTTGCTAAAGTGTTTGAAGGGTATATTGGAATATTGAATTGGGAAGTATTTTGAATATGAACTGTTTTGAAATGCATTTGGGAAAGTAAGGAAGCATTGAACTCACTTCAGTCGCTGGAAAATAATCCTGATGATGCTGGCTGTAACAACCCGCATATTTATCGAGTTTGTATTTAAATATTTTATTTAAATATTAACTCGTTAATCGGATTTTGGTCCGAAAAGCTACTTTTTGCAAACGGTCAAATTAGGACTCGAGATCACTTCCATTGAGTTCGAAATGTCGTTTACAACTTTTTAAGTATAAACATCGATAGGTTTGGAGTTAGTGAAATTTCACTAACTTTTCCCGCTTTGGACTTTGGGTTAGTTTAGCCTATTAAGCCCAAGTTCCAACCCTCTTCTCCTCACTCTTCATAAATTTCCTAACTAATCAAGCTTTGGCATTAATGGTGGAGGGAATGGGAAATTAAAACTCCAAGCACAAATTCAATTGCAAATCCAACATTCAACTCCAAATTCAAGTAGAAGATATTGGATTCAAGCTTTGGATTGCTTCTCCTTGCTTTCAAGCTTCATCTTCATAAACTTTAGTGCAAAGGTGAGATTTTTATCTCACAATTCTAGCCTATAACTATGTTGGACTGTTGGGAATGATTCCCTATCATTTTTGCATGCATGTTAGCATTTGGTTTGGATTGGATTGGCGAAAAACTCCAATTTTTAGCGTTTTGGTGAATTTTCTGCACTTAGGTCGTTCTGGCCATTTTTAGGTCGTTCGGAGTTAAGTCGTTCGTCCATGGGTCGTGAGTCGTTCACGAGTTAACTTTAGGTCGTTCGGAGTTAAGTCGTTCGTCCATGGGTCGTGAGTCGTTCACGAGTTAACTTTAGGTCGTTCTGGAAGAATTGGCACTTCGGAATTAGGTCGATCACGAGTTAAGCCTTAAGTCGTAGGTCGCTCACGAGTTAGGCCTTAAGCCGTAGGTCGCTCGCGAGTTAAGCTTTAAGTCTTAGGTCGTTTCCGACCTATAATCTCTAGGCAAACCTTAGGTCGCTCGTCCACTAAGTCGGCCTGGTTTATCTCGTAGGTCGTCTCCGACCTAAGCTCCTGATAAGTCGTTCGAGTTAGGTCGTTGGGCCATTTACCTTAGGTCGCTCGTCCACTAAGTCGGCCTGCTTTATCTCGTAGGTCGTCTCCGACCTAAGCTCCAGATAAGTCGTTCGAGTTAGGTCGTTGGACCATTTACCTTAGGTCGCTCGACTCTGTTAAGTCGTAGGTCGTTAGACCTTAGGTCGCTCGACTCTGTTAAGTCGTAGGTCGTTAGACCTTAGGTCGTTCGCCTTCCTTAAGTCGCTCAACCCCTCCACACTAGGTCGCTCGGCTTGCTTGAGTCGTAGGTCGTTGGACCTTAAGTCGCTTGCCTCCCTTAACTCCAGTTAGGTCGCTCGGCCATTGTGTTAGGCCGCGTGAACCCTTAGGTCGTTAGACCTCATTTTGCTTTAGGTCGTAGGCCGCGTGAACCCGTAAGCGGTGGCGTTGCCCCCGCACCCCCACCTTGGGGGGTTGCCACCCCCCCTGGACCCCCCCTCCGTAGGGGATCTTATCTGAAAAACATTGAGCTGATTTCCCTGGATTTTATTCACATCTCCGTATGCGATTTTTGTGACTGATTGTTTCTACAATTGCTTCTGTGTTTTGTCACTTTATAATATAAAGGTTTCAATACTAGTAGTAAATATCAAAACTCTTTTAACAAACAATTTCAACTCTATTTTTAATAACAAAGCTCTTTTCTTAAACCGTTTTCCAATCTATTAGTATATACAAGCCTTTACCTCACTCGGATGAGAAATCTAATTAAACGACTTAGTAAAACAAGTGGTATGAAACGCTTGCGTTCACTTCGTCGGTTAATTCTTGGACTTGTTCGATTGAACCTCTTGTGACAATTTTATTAGTGAAGATTTACAGTTTGTTCGTAAATATTTAAGTTAAGCAAGTGGTTATGGGACATGAAGCTAAACTTCTATATTTACTAGCTTAGTGTAATTGACACTTCTCGTTGATCTTGATGATCGCTTTATGAATTAGACTAGAAATTGCGCGATGTCTCTTTCATTGCAAGGTTAGACTAGACACCACTTGTGTGATTCCATTCACACATACCTTTCTGCTTTTTGGTTAGTCTTGACCTCAATCTGTGTGATTCCATTCACACATGCGGGGTAGCTCCCCTTGGTCTTCGGACCGTCATGTGATAGGCCTCTTTCCCTTTTTATGATTTCTGGATTTCTCGTGTTGATTTCTGGAATTTATGTCATTGACTTGTTATGAGTACAAGTTTAGGGTATGATGCCCTCTTCGAATCTTTGAGAAGATTCTTGTGATATTGATTATCTCTTATTGATTGATCTTCTGTTGATCATTATTTACATACTTATAGTGGTATGTCGTTATGGATGATTATGTTTATGCCATATCTTTTATGTTATATCATGTCATCTGATATTTATAGCTAGACTGATCCGTTTATTATTTCCTTAAATAATACTCGGGTCAGACCGAGATGTTACAGGTGCTTCTGCTTGACTTCTTCCCAGGGATTCATCACTCTGACTTTTGGCTAACTGTTTAGATTAGCAGTTTTTGTTGTATACACTTGAGATATAGACTCATAGTTGTATTCTTTTGTATAGCACGTGTTGCTATTCTTTTGTATTATCGTGGATCTTACTGACCACTACTCTGATGTACACTTTCATGTGTTAGTTATATATTCATATCTTCTTCCGCCTTTGTGATATGGATATCTGTGACTGATTTGTGATATGATTATTTCTATGTTTGTTTCCGAAGATTATTTATAGCCACCGTGTGATAAGCAATTACATGGATGGTCGCTCCTCAACAGCCTTATTCTCCGTGCTAGTTGACAGCACTACTCCGGAGTGTTCTTGGCTAGCGTTGGTATAGAGGTGGGGCGTCACACTGGCCACATCATTAGAATTCATTTTCGAGTTTTTAAAGTGATGGATTGCTTCCCTAGTACTTGGTTATGATATTGTTTGGGACTTGTTGCGTATAACGATTGTTTTGGAGATTTCAAAATGAGGAAAATTGTTTTGGTACAACCAAGTTGTTTTGGAAACCCGGAGATTTGATTTGGTATACCAGGTAGGTATGAGTAGATTATGATTTCAAGATGGTTTTGAAATAAAACCGGGTGATTGAATTCTGGGAAATTCTATTTAAATAATGTGTAAAATAAAATGAATCAACTATTGAACTTATTAAGTGAAGTTGATATTAGTAAGAAGAAATGAAAATTTTAATCTTGGAATTAAAAATTTAACTTGAGTAATTGGAAGTGAATCAAATATATTGAAGTGAATAGAAAATTTGAATTTAACTTGGAGAAGTTAAATAAATTGAGTTTATAATTAAATGGGTTTGGGCTAAATGAAAATGTGAGTTGGCTTTGAAATTGTAGGTCATTGTGTAATGAATGGTACCCATGAGCTATTAAGTATTATACTTTTAATTTGAGGTTGATATTAATAAGGAAGGAAAATGAACTTTTATCCTGGGACTAGATAAAGTTTGAGCATATGAAGGTGAATGGAATATTTTTGAATTTAACTTAAGATAAGTTAAATAAAATTGAGAATTTGAAATTGAATTGAATCAAAATGAATTGGAATTAAATTAAATAGAATATAAAGGTGAAATGTAAATTGCTTATAATTGCATAAAGAAATTCATATTCTTAAGTTATTAAGCGTTATGCTTATAATCTAAAATTTGTGGATTTAAAATTTGCAAAGAATAAAGAATTGGATTGTAAAGCCAAGTAAAATTGAATTATAATCTCAAATGGAATGTAAATTTAGATAAGGCAAAGTGAGGTATAAAAGAAGTGAATGAACTTGAGTTAGTAAATAAGTTTTGAACTTGTATATGGAGAATTAAAATTAAATTGAATTGGATTTAACTTCAATCGAGTGGAATTGGGATGGACTTGGATTTAATTAAAAACAAGATTCAATTGTGTTGTGAATAAATACGAATGGAATTAAATCCTTATTTAAGGTGGTAAAGGAAATGGAATGAATTCAAGTTGGCTAAATAAAAACTTAGGTGGACTTAAAATTAATTTGGGAAAGAATTGAATTGAAAGAAATTTAATCATGTTAAAAGGATATTGTGTGAATAAAAGTTTAACCCTACTAAATTCACAGGAATTGTTTGGGAAAGAATTTAGTATAAGCTGAATTAAATAAAAGAAGCTTGAAGATGAATTTAGTGTAAACTAAATTTAATGAAATTGGTCTTGGCCTGGGTGGAATTTTGGGTGGTTTGTTAAGAAGATTTAGTTTGAAATGAAAAATAATTGAAAACCCGGTTCTAGTATGGGATTTAGTTTTGGCAATAAAAAGTTGAGAGTGTGAACGAAAATGGTTATATTATAAATAAATTCAGGGTGAATTGAGCAAGCAAATTAAAACCTAATATGGATTAGGTTATTGACTAAATTGAATTACAAGTTAATGGAATTTGTATTGAAATGAATAGAATTTTGATAGTTTGGTCAAAATTTGAAAAGTAAATAAAAATCCAATTGTGGCATGGGATTTAAATTTGTGGTAACAAATGTTGAGGTGTAGATGAAAAATGGAATTAGATTATAATGGTGATAGTTTGAATTGTAAATAAATTCAACGGAAGGAAATAATTTAAAGTGGTTTCTTTGCTAATAAAATGAATCTAAGATGGATTGAATAAATAAGCAAAGTACATTAAAATTTGTAAATGGATTGGAATTGATTTGGATGAGAATGAAATGAAAATAAAATTTGTTTAAGAAGGAATGGAAATATTATGGGAATTTGAAAGAATTTAAGCAAATTGAAGGTAAAACAAAATGATGATGGATAAGCTTTATTAAGTAATTTTGAATGAAATTTGTTAGATAATGAAATAGAATTGCAAGTGAAATGATATTAATTAATTATTATGATAAATTAAGGATGTATGAGTTGTAAATAATCCAAGATGGAATGATATTAATATAAACTTAAGTAAAATGATAAATTTGGAGTGAGAATAAGAATGTGTTTTAAAAATTGAAATGGATGATTCCGAATGGAATAAAATTTATATAAATCTAAGTGGAAATTAATTTTAAATGGATATAAGCTTAAGTGGTGATTATTTTTGCTGGAGTGACATGAAAATTTGCGTGTATTCGGAAGTGAGTTGTTTAACAAGCAATTGAAATTGATTTTTGAATAAATTGATATAGATTGGAATCTCATTTAAGAGTTTGTATATAAATGCAATCTAATTAAGTGATCTTGCATATGAATGGACATGGATCATAAAAGGAATGCAAATGTTTCAAGTTTAAGATAAAATTTGATTGCAAATAAAATTGGGAATGTAAGTTAAAATAAAGAAATGTAAGTAAGGGAACTGTTAATCATATTGAAATAAAAATGAAGTTTGGATTTGAATAGGAAATTAAAAGGTGGTTGAAAACTTTGGATTCTAGAAAAATATGGTTAACATTGTTAAATTATGAAGTTTGGGTTTGTAAAGAGGATTTAAAATGATGTCGGAGTTGTGAAATTGTTTATAAAGGAGGTTAGCATGCATGATTATGAAGTTGCTTGGTTTGGTTATGAAATAGATACGTTTGGCTTGCATTTACATTGGAAATGTTGTTAAAATGCTCATGTCTTGAAACTGATGAGTTTGTTTGAGTTTAGTACAGGTACGGAAGACATTCGAGAGAGTTGGAGCGCGTATATGCGTTATATTAGCCGCTCGCTATTAAAATTGGCTAAAAAGGTATGCCTACGCAAATATAATTGGGAAAATGATATATATATATTGTGATATATTTTGGTTTCCGACCGTGTGGGTCGATGTATATATATTTGTGTGTATCGCGATATCGCGAAAGCTCCTCCATGCAGGGGAGACTCTGCCAAAAAATTTTGAAAATTTTGGGAGTTAGATTTTTTTTTTTTTTTTGGATTTTCGAAAAATATTATTAACTTGGAAAGTTATTTTGAATATGTTAAAATATAAAGCTTTTGAATATAAATAAAGCAAATGGTTTTGAAATGGAGCTGAAACTTTTTGGTAAAGTGTATATAAGCTTTTAACTAGGTAAATTGGGTAAGTAAATGGGTTGGAAAGTATTTTCTACCCTAGCAAATTTCGGGGACGAAATTTTTATAAGGGGGGAGGAATGTAACATCCCGGATTTTTTTAAGCCATTGAATTTGAACATTTAATTCATTTTAAATGTTGAATATGGGTTATAATTTGAATTTTGGAATAAAAGATTTTGGTTAAGCTGATAGAATTGGTTAAATTTCAAATGCGGAAATTAAATTGGAACTTGAATAATAATAGCTTAATATTAGAAATTGGGATGATTGGTAATTTTGAGTGTAAGTGGATATAAAATTAGATTCTAAAATTTATTTTAGGTCTAATTGGGTTTGAATTATTTTATTGGACCCGTGGATGAAATTAGAAGTCAATAAGTTATTATTTGGAATTTTATATTAATTTAAAAATAAATTTAATATTATTAAAATGCAATTTAATCAGCTTTTGGTCCGGAATGAGCCAGAATGATTTTTATTGTGTTTATAAATTTTATATGATTTATTGTTAAGTTATTAAAATTTCAAAAGTGAAATTTTAAGCGGTTTCGACAATTATGAAAATCGCTCGATTTAATAGACGAGTTAAAATAGCCTTCCGGGGCACAGTCTCGGAATTGGACGAAACTAGTTCCATTGGATCCGTAATAGTTGGTTATTATTGGATTTCAATTTTCGTAGCAATCGGAGATGTCGTTTGACCGTGGCAGCTCAAAACGCATAGGAATCGGTTTAATCGATTTAATTTTAAATTGATCGTTTAATTCTGCAACTCTCACGTATGACCGAATTAGCTTCCAGAACATGTTCCATTGTGTCCGGAACGCGGTTAAAACCCTAGGAACGCCAGTCGGCACGTGTGAATTGGGTTTCGTTCGAGAATGTTCGTTTAAAGTGAATTTAATATTAAATTAATAAGTATATACGTATGTATATATACGTTTAAACAAACGAAACCCTAGTGTTCTTTCAGGCCGCCGCTTACCACCATTTCAATGGCTGAAACTCTTCAATTTTCGATCAATCTGCAAATTAATTTCAGAAATCATCAACCAGATAGTTGTAGATCGCAGAGAGATCTACGTATTCAACGGTCGAGATCGTATATAGCAGAGCATGGTGGCCAGGATCGTGACCGATAGGAGGCGCGTTCAAACTCGTTTCCAGCGCCAAGGAGGCCACCGAGCTTGGCATGACTTCAGGCGAGGGTAGAGGCGGCCATAGGCTTCGAAACGTTGGGTCCCGATCGTTGAATAGTCGAGGGAAGGAGGTGCGGCATCTAACCCTAGAACTCGATTTTGGGTTCGGCTATTGCACTGGAACGAACGACGCAAGGAAGATGATATGCGGCCTTCATTTTGCTATCACGTGGCCATTCATTGTTTTGGTAAATAATTAAAATTAAAAAGAAAATTTGTTTTAAATCTTGTTCGAACTTAAAAAGATTGTAACTTGCACATACTTTATCAGATTTCAACGATTTTGGTAGCGCCGGAATCGCAGCGTCGTACTCTACGCTGCAGCGCAAGTTTGGAGATGATCGGAGTAAGTGGAAAATTTGAGTTAAATCGAACACCGTTCGGTTTAATTTAAATTTCGAACGCTCGCCGAAACTCAAGGTGAGTTAATCTCACTCACATTTGGAATGTTAGCTGATTTTAGTAGTTAGTATTTAAATAATTATGTGATTGTTTGAAATGTTTATTTATATCAGCCTGGATTGATATATATATTGTTGTGCTAATATTTGTGGATGCAGGGAAAACAGGTTGGAGGGATCCAACTGGATTCCTCACAATGTAGTAATTATTTTTATAATTGATAATGATGCTTGTATATATATTGTGATTGATAAATTTGGAATTAAATTGTATTATGATGTTGTTGGATAAACTATAAACTCAGAATGTTAATTATAAAGAAAATAAATTGGTTTTTTTTTTAAAAAAGTAATCAAGAAATTGATAAATAAAGAATTTAAAGGAATATAAAATTTGGAATCTGTTTTGGATGAAAAAGGAAAAAAATGTAAATTGGTAAAATTGGGATTTTATTTAAGTAAATTGTAAATATGGTTTTTTGTTCATTGAAGAATTCTCCAAAATGTTTTAACCCTATATTGTAAAAATGAATTTCCGGGAATGGGAAATTGTTTTTGAACTTTGGAGGAAGTTATAAGCATGGGATTAGGGATTTATGTCATAAACATAAATTGAATTTAAATAAATCGATAGAATTTATAAGAAGGATTTCCTGGGATGTTTAAGTGGGAATGAGTTTCCCTGGGAAAAACCAAGTTCGAGTTTCAAACAGATTTTATTAAAAGAAAGTTTAAAAATTCAAACTTGTTTAAAAGAGTGTTTTCGAAATTATTATTTTAAAGTAACTATTAATAAATTAGCAATAGTAAATTTTATGAATGCCTTAGTAATTATTTTTACTAATGGATTTATTTAAAGACTAGTTTTGACCTAAGTTATCTAAAATTAGTATTAATCTTTTTTTAAACTCCACTTTTAAATTTAGTTCAACTAAACCTTTATTTAAAAGTCAAGTTTATGTCTTAATAAATAGTTTTACTTCACATATTTTAAAGTATATTTCAGTATAAAATGTTTTAACTTTTTTAAATCTAAATGTTTGAACTTGGTTATTCCAATGGGAATATATGGTAAAGGATTTACCTTGTAAAGGAGAATCTTTGGGAAATTGTTTTCAAATGAGTTTTTGAAAATTTGAAAATATATCTTGTAAAGATATTGAGGCAAATAAATAATGTGGGAATTATTTATTGTGTGATGGATGCTTATGGATGTTTATGAATATAAATTGATAGTTAAATCACCGACTATCAATATTGGACAAATGTGTTGATCGTTTCGAAGAGACCAGGATCGAGATTTATCTCGAAAACCACTTCAATCCGGTTTGTACGTTCCGTTAGAAAAACGTGTTTGGAGTCGAAGATGGAGCTGTGAAGTGCAAGGGTAGTCGCTACTAATCCTGAGGATATTTCCAAAACGGATGTAGTAGGAGTAGTGCCTTCGGTTCCGTTCGAACCCGGGACGGACTTGTATGGACGAATGCTTTCGGAACATCGTCAGGTGGGCGATGGGCATTCTAAGTGAAACGTTCTAAACGTAACGCTTAGCCTCAAGCCTCATCAACCGGGAATGACTGAAAATCAGGGGATATGCAGCAAGGCTTCGTGGGTTTCCCCCACTGGAGAGTAAGGTCATCCCCGTCTAGATGTCCCTTTTTATTTCGGCTTAGTGGGCGGTTGCTGATCCCAACCGCAGGGTGATCTTATTCGGAACTGTCCAGTAAGGGATGGGTCCGGCCTTGTGTTGTAGGGGATCGGGAGTGATCCTCGGTATGGTGATCTAGGCCCCGTACCGTGACAGGTGGTACCCCAGTGCTAGTCATTGTTGGAAATCCATTCTCCCTACGAGCCTTTTACGAGTTTTGTTTGTATTACCCACTTTTGTGGCTAGTAGCTGGAATTTAAAAGATGTAACAATTTTGGCTATTTTATAAGTATTTGTAAATAGACCCTATTATAATATCAGAGGATTTCTATAAAAAGTGTTTTAGCTATCGTAAGGTAAAAACCCGACATGTTTATTTGTGGCGTGGTCTTACGAGATGCTTTTGTTTTCAAAAGAAATTTTAAAACTTTAATAATCAATTTGGATGCATTATTATCAGCTGGTATTCTAGACTGACTCGGGTCTTATTTCATTATAATGCTCGGGTCAGACCGAGTATTATATGTTCAGGACAGGATGCTATGGAGCAGGAGAGGAGCTGGAGTCCGAGACGTATCATTCGTATTATCTGTACCTATATATATATATATATATATATATATATATCCGCTGCTATGATTATATGGTATGTCTGATTGGTAATTGTTGATGTATGAGATACTCTGATGATATGATGTATAAAACAGTTATAGATTTCATTTTGTGTAAAGTTCTACATCTACTATTATATTTTATTCCGCTGCGATTGTGAGATTATGATATTATTTAGTTTCTTCTTCTTCTATCTCTTCTTCTTTAACCCTAATGGTTCGTAATTCTGTGCAACTTGAGTTAATAGAGGTAGAATAGTGTTGATTCAAGGGGTACGGATTTGCGGGCTGTCACAAATCCTAAAAGGAGAATTGAATCTTTATTTAAGAACTTGGAAATAGAATTATCTTTAGCATAGAAAGGTTCGACCTTGAGGTCATATGGTTCGTCCTAGAAGGTTTAAAATGAAGGTGGACTTTAACTTTGGAAGAGAAGTGCAGATATATGTGTATATATGTTTTAGCAATCTTTGAAAATGATTTTAAAGTGAATGTTCGTCCTTTTTACTTTCTTTGAAATAGTTTAGGAAGCCACGAAATATCTTAAAAGCTTTAGGAAGATTTGAAAAGTAGAAATGAAGAAAGGAAACCAAAAGAAAATAAGAAAAACTTGTTTTTATATTATGTTAACAAATAAATTTACCAAAACATCCTTCGTACTTTAACCCCCCCTCCCCTCCAAATGCCACCACCTCACCACCCTTATCTCCTCCCCAAAACCAACGTATTTTCCTTATCCCCCTCCATTTTTCAAGGCAAACATGCCTTAATACGTGCTTGTACTTATGTTGGAAAGAGCATCTTTTATATAAAACGGTATATGTACTTTTATTTATAAAAATCATATCTTTTCATTTATGAATGCATATTCAAGTGTAGCATGTACACTTGTGCATGTTCATGTATAAATATTTGTAAATATATGAATGTGTGTATACAAAAGTGGTACGACATTTTCGACAACTTGACGAAAAATTGAAAATTCGAAAAACGAATTTCAGACACATTTTAATGTTTCTTCGAACTAATTATCTTTGTAAAAAAAAATTTAAAATGATTTCACCTTCATTTATTATTATCTAAAAAGAGTTATTTTAGCTAGAAAACATATTAATTAATTATTAAAAAATAAATTTAAATATGTATATTTTTAAGCGATCAAATTTAGGGTCGTTGTAGTTTTCAAGTATTTTCACGGGATGTGGAAATAGGTCTACAAAATACTTAGAGATTTTTTGTCTTATGCCCGATCAACGTATGACTAAAGTCTGTAAGAATGAGGATAAATCTGTTAAGACATTGAGTTAAAAAGAATTTTGATATAAACTTATTTTTTTCTAAATCATTTAGAAATGTTTAAAAGATTGTTTAAAGAATATTGCTTAAAATTATTTACCAATATTTTAATATAGCAAAAAGTTATTTAAATAGCTAATATTTTCTGGAGTTAATTATTATTAATCGGTAAAATGTTTGGAAATGAATTATTATTATTTAGTATAACAATGTTTAAAGATTAATAATTCTTGTTTTTGAAATAATGTTTGAAAAGGTATCTATACTAAACTAGCAAATTTTTTAAATAATGTATCGAAGAATTTAATCACTTCTTTCTAAGTATAAGTAATTATATTCACGATTATTTTCAAATATTTTACATATGCTTATAAGGATGTCTATTTTAAATTTTTTAAATGTTATTTATAAATGGATTTACCTTACGTAGAGTAAGGAATTTTACAAATGAATTTCGAAAAGTATTGATATACCGAAGAATATTGATTTTGAAAATGGATTTCTAAATGAATTATTTAAATGAGATTTATATAAGTTTCTTCAAAAATAAAATTTAGGGATATTATTTAAATAGAATATATATAAATTTTTCCATTTAAAAATTTTACAGAATAAATAATTTGGAAAGTATTATCTATAGGATAATATGTTTGAAAAATATATTTAAATATCTATTTTGAAAGAAAGGTTTAAAATATTTACTTGGCTTTCGAAGTAGTAATATGAAACTTAAAGGTTTATTTACTATTTAAATTTATAATAAACCTAATTAAATGTTTTCCATGATTTTAATAATTATTATAAAAATAAGTATTTTATGAATTGATTGTTAAGGATATAAAATTTTGTGCTCTTAATTTGAAATAGAAAATTTAACCTAATATTTGAGTATATTATTAGTTTAAATTTAATGAATAATCAGATTTAAAGAATTTTATTTTAAAGCTTGTTCAAAATATTTGGTTATCAATTTCTGATATTTTTGAATTTTTTGAAAAATCTTTGCCTAATACTATGAGAATATTTCATAGGTATTTTATATAACCTAAGTAAGTAAACTTGAATGTTTTATATGCTTAATCTTTTAAGATATATTGGAATATTTTGTTCCTCTTCAAGACAAATACCAAAAACTTAAAGATTTTGTTTATAATCAATTCTGTTTCAATTTTTTATACTTAGCTTGAAGTTTATAAGTCTTTCGAATTCAAGTATTTTATACTTAACTTGAAATTGCTTTTTAAACAATTTGGAATAGTTATGAAATTGTTATGATAAATTATTTTATGGAATGTTATAAATATAAGTAATGTTTTAAGAAATGATTTATTAATGGTTGTAACACTGAATGGAAAATAAATTTTGTGTAAGTAAATAAATATCAATTCATAAAGGATGGTTTCTTTGTTGCATATAATTATTATAATGATTAAGTTACATGTAGTTTTACATCATGTTAGGGTTGCATGTAGAATTGCATCGTTATTGTTTTTGTTTTTATAACCATTACATTGCCTTATTGCATGTGTTGGTTATATTATTATGTTGCTCGTGCTTATGGTAGGAATAGCTAATGTATTGTTCTTTTGTCATATTTAACTCTCTTTTGGGTTATGTAAGTAAAATTCTGGTATATTGAAGAAAGACTAATTTGAGGATTTTGATTCATAAGTAATTTAGTTGCCTGAAAAATAGGTATATATTTATATTGTTAGTTGGTTGATGATTTTCTACCCCTGATGCAGGGAGCCATATGGTTATTGTTTTCTATTGATTGGTTTGGGCCTACGGAGGCTGTTTGTAGTTTTTTCGACTCAGCCGCGCAAATCAGGTGGTGCTGAAATTTTTCGTAAATTATAAGACTTAGAATTTTTTTTAAAATAATAAAACTAAGTAATTTTTATGTTTTATAAGTTTATTGTTTTGAGGGGAAATATATCAATATGCTAGGTTTGTTTTCTTTGTTCCTTTTCGAGGACGAAATTTTTTGAGTGATGAAGATTGTAACAACGGGTAAATTTTAACCATTTAAAAATATTAAATATAATATAATTGTTAAATAAATAATGTTAGAAATAAAATTTTATTATTTTTATAAATGAAAAATGAATTAAAATGTAAGTTATGAACTTAAATAGAATTCCCAAATGATAACAGATTGCCGTAAGATGAAAGTTGTAACTGTTAGTCCATGAGAAGATGGTTTTGATGACAACAACCTTAGAATAAGATTATAAAATATAAATACTAACATTATAATTTAGATATATATGTATATGCAAGATCTAACCATGCAGGTACCAAGAATGAAGACTGTACATTATAGAGATTCAAGACTGAAGATATCAAGATTGAGGACTCATGAGTATCAATATTATCAAGAGTTCAAGATATCAATAATAAGTAATTTGATTATGAATTTTGTTAAAACAACTAGAAAAGCACTGGCATCTTAAAATCCAATTTATTCGTGAAATGGAATCCACTTCGAACCCGTTAAAGGGATGGAACCCTAAGTAGGATGGAACCTACGAAAAATCTAGTGGAACATTGTTTTGTATCTACTAACTTTTATTCAAATGTTCTTATAAAATTATATCTTGTTTTCAAAATGATTTTAAAATCTTCCTTTTAAAAGAATCAAAAACATCAATCCTGGTTTTAAAATACTTTTAGCCTCAAAATAATCTTTATCTTCAAAATCAAATTATCCTTGTTTTAAACAATCTTTTAATATATTTAACTTTTAATATTAATACTTAGATTTAAATATAAAAATATAAAATTATAGTAAAATTTTATGTATACCAAACTATTATTCTCTATACTTATTTATGTATTTTAATTATAGTTGAGTGCATTTATAAAGTTTAAAAATAGTTTTAATACAAGATGAAAGTTATTTTCAAAGAAAAACAAATCACTAAAAATACCATAGGCTTGTCGACAACCCCTAAGGACCTCTGTCGACAAGGTGGTAGTTTGTTTCAAAAATTTGAATTTCAAAGGAAGTGTCTATTCGTCATATCCTTTCACGATTGAACATGGCTATTGTTCTACTATAATATGGGCAGTTTTAAACGAATTTATATTCATATTTTCTCTGATTTCACTCATCTTCTTCTTCCACATTTCTTTACATATATTTTTACCATTACTCTACCGAAATCACCATTGAATCTAACTATATTGTCACGACCCGGCTTCCAAATACCAGGAAGTCGCATCGTTAAGAAGAAAGAAAGGGATAGAAAATAGAATAGAAAGAAGAGAAAGAAGGAAACAACACAAGAATCTCAACAGCGGAACGAATAAATTATATTAATAACATAAGTATAACATAGTATACACCAAATATCAGAGTTACACAGACATATACAACACATACTAGGCAGTTATAAACACCTGTCTAGTTATTACAACTCAATAAATACAGAAACACTCAGAGATACCAACACAGCGGAACTATATAACTATACGTAGAAGCCTCCTGCTCCATATGCTCCCTCATAATTCGTCAAAGCTAACCTGAATCCTAACCTGAATTCCCTTGGCTACTCATAAAAATTTGAGTACCCAAGAGTTAAAGAAAAACAGAAATAACTCCGGGTCAGACATGGGTCTGGTGTGAGTAACAGGTTAAAGTTGCTTAACTTTGAAAAACCTTTTGAAAAGAAAAGGTATCACGTAAGACTTCCCACACATAAACATGGAAAAGTTTTTACCTTACGCTAACCAAAACATTTGATAGGAAATCTGATGATATTATAATAGTGTCTAGGGTTTTCAAATAAATAAGAAATAGCCGAAATTGTTACATTTATTAAATTCCAGCTACTAGCCACAAAAGTGGGTAATACAATCAAAACCGTTGGCACATTGGATTTTGGATTCCATACAATGGCAGGGATACTGGGGTACCGCCTGTAACAACCCGGGACCACTCCCATTGAGTTTAGAATGCCGTTTGCGACCTTTTTGAGTATAAGCTTCGATATGTTTGGAGAAAGTTGATTTCTGCTACTTTTTACTTCGGGTTTGGTTTTTGGGCTCAACCCTATGTTAACTTATGCTCAAATCTGAGCCACTCTTCCCCACTCACCCTCATTCTCTTCTCATTTCAGTTTTTAGAGTGTTAATGGTGGGAGAGATTGGAAATTAAAATTCCAAAACCCTAGTTTCTCTTGCTAATCAAATTCCTTGCTCCAAACTCAAGAAGAACCCATTGGTAAGCTTCTCTTCTTCTTCTCCGACTTATTCTCTTCCCAATTTCAGAAATTCCTAAACCTAATTTCGGGAATGTTCTTGTTTTTGAGCTTAGATTCAAGCTCATTTGGGTTGTGATTGAAGAGAGGTTGATTCTCCATTTGCTTTCAAGCTTCTTCTTGTTCGATTTTGTGAAAAGGTGAGATTTTTATCTCACATCTATGACTATAATTATCTTTGGTTGTTGGGTATGAATTCCTAACACTTCTTCATGTGCATTTGCTCTTGATTTGGATTGGTTTTGTGAATATTCCAATTTTTGGGTTTTAAAGTCAAATTTGTGTGAAATCCTTTTATGGACGTTTGATCATGCTTTTGGTGATGCATCGAGGAGCATATAGGGTCGGGTTGCCGATTGGCATAAACCCTTAGAGCCAATGTCTGTCCGGTTGCAATTTGGAAGAGTTTGCTCTTCATTTGAATAAGGTTGAAAAACAGCCCAGGCATGATTCAGTCGACTGAAAACTCTGTTCAGTCGACTGAACCTGAAACCCGAGAGTTTCCAGGCATGATTCAGTCGACTGAAAAACTCTGCACAGTTGACTGAAACTGGAAACAGAAAGTTTCCTGAACCTGGAAAATTTCCATGTACAGGGTCAGTCGACTGAAATTCTCTGTTCAGTCGACTGAACCTGCTGTTTGAGTCCAATTTGCCTTTTTGGATTGGAATCCCAATTTAAATCGATTCGTGATAATCCTATTTGTTGTTATCATCTATTATGATTTTGATGACTCTTTTTAGGGATTTTTGAATATCCATTTCGATGGATTCTTTATCGATTTCTTTGGATTTTATTCACGTCTTCGTATGTGAATTTTTGTGATTGATTGTTCTTACAATCTTCTTCGTGATTTGTCACTTTAAAAATATAAAGGTTTTCTATACTAGTAGTAAATATCAAAACCCTTTCCTCAACGATTTCAATACTATTTTAATACCAAACTCGTTTATAAAACCGTTTTCCAATCTATTAGTATATACAAACCTTTACCTCACTCGTATGAGAAATCTAATTAAACGGCTTAGTAAAACAAGTGGTATGAAACGCTTGCGTTTACTTTATCGGTTAATTCTTGGACTTGTTCGATTGAACCTCTTGTGACAATTTTCTCGTGGAGATTTACAGTTTGTTCGTAAATATTTAAGTTAAGCAAGTGGTTATGGGACATGAAGCTAAACTCATATATTTACTAGCTTAGTGTAATTGACACTTCTCGTTGATCATGACTGTAACAACCCGCATATTTATCGAGTTTATATTTAAATATTTTTATTTAAATATTAAATCGTTAATCGGATTTTGGTCCGAAAAACTACTTTTTACAAACGGTCAAATTAGGACTCGAGACCACTTCCATTGAGTTCGAAATGTCGTTTACAACTTTTTAAGTATAAACATCGATAGGTTTGGAGTTAGTGAAATTTCACTAACTTTTTCCGCTTTGGACTTTGGGTTAGTTTAGCCTATTAAGCCCAAGTTCCAACCCTCTTCTCCTCACTCTTCATAAATTTTCTAACTAACTCAAGCTTTGGCATTAATGGTGAAGAGAATGGGAAATTAAAACTCCAAACTCAAATTCAATTGCAACTCCAACATTCAACTCCAAATTCAAGTAGAAGATATTGGATTCAAGCTTTGGATTGCTTCTCCTTGCTTTCAAGCTTCATCTTCATAAATTTTAGTGCAAAGGTGAGATTTTTATCTCACAATTCTAGCCTATAACTATATTGGACTGTTGGGAATGATTCCCTATCATTTTTGCATGCATGTTAGCATTTGGTTTGGATTGGATTGGCGAAAAACTCCAATTTTTAGCGTTTTGTTGAATTTTCAGCACTTGAGTCGTTCTGGCCATTTTTAGGTCGTTCGGAGTTAAGTCGTTCGTCCATAGGTCGTGAGTCGTTCACGAGTTAACCCTAGGTCGTTCTGGCCATTTTTAGGTCGTTCGGAGTTGAGTCGTTCATCCATAGGTCGTGAGTCGTTTACGGGTTAACCCTTAAGTCGTGCAGCCCTTCAGTCACGCAACCCTTAAGTCGGTTACGAGTTATCCCGATAGGTCGCTGGACCCTTAACTCGTAGGTCGTTGGACCTTATCTCGTTAGGTCGCTCCTGGCCTAACCCTTAAGTCGTGCAACCCTTAAGTCGTTAGACCCTTGAGTCGTTAGGTCGTATGACCCTTGAGTCGTTAGGTCGTTAGACCCTTGAGTCGTTAGGTCGTTTGGCCATAGCTCGTTAGGTCGTATGACCCTTGAGTCGTTAGGTCGTTAGACCCTTGAGTCGTTAGGTCGTATGACTCTTGAGTCGTTAGGTCGTTTGGCCATAGCTCGTTAGGTCGTATGACCCTTGAGTCGTTAGGTCGTTAGACCCTTGAGTCGTTAGGTCGTATGACCCTTGAGTCGTTAGGTCGTATGACCCTTGAGTCGTTAGGTCGTATGACCCTTGAGTCGTTAGGTCGAACCCCGTAAGCGGTGGCGTTGCCCCCGCACCCCCACCTTGGGGGGTTGCCACCCCCCTGGACCCCCCCTCCGTAGGCGATCTTATATGAAAAACATTCAACAGAACTTGCTTTGTTGAGATGCTGAGTTGACCATTCTTCGAGATAAACCATCTCTGGTTATCTCGGCCACGTTTGGTCGTTGGGGAACTTCCACTTTGATGCTTTTAAGCTGATTTCCTTGGATTTTATTCACATCTCCGAATGTGATCTTTGTGATGATTGTTTCTACAATCTCTTCTGTGATTTGTCATTTTAAAAATATAAAGGTTTCAATACTAGTAGTAAATATCAAAACTCTTTTAACAAACAATTTCAACTCTATTTTTAATAACAAAGCTCTTTTCTTAAACCGTTTTCCAATCTATTAGTATATACAAACCTTTACCTCACTCGGATGAGAAATCTAATTAAACGACTTAGTAAAACAAGTGGTATGAAACGCTTGCGTTCACTTCGTCGGTTAATTCCTGGACTTGTTCGATTGAACCTCTTGTGACAATTTTATTAGTGAAGATTTACAGTTTGTTCGTAAATATTTAAGTTAAGCAAGTGGTTATGGGACATGAAGCTAAACTTCTATATTTACTAGCTTAGTGTAATTGACACTTCTCGTTGATCATGACGATCATTCTGATGATTTAGACTAGCAACTGTGCGATGTCTCTTGTTGCGAGGTTAGACTAGACACCACTTATGTGATTCCACTCACACATACCTTTTTGCTTTTTGGTTAGTCTGGACCTTAATCTGTGTGATTCCATTCACACATGTGGGGTAGCTCCCCTTGGTCTTCGGACCGTCATGTGATAGGCCTCTTTCTCTTTTCTATGATTTCTGGACTTCTTGCATTGATTTCTAGAATTTATGTCATTAACTTGTTATGAGTACAAGTTTGAGGTATGATGCCCTTTCCGAATCTTTGAGAAGATTCTTGTGATATTGATTATCTCTTATTGATTGATCTTCTGTTGATCATTATTTACATACTTATAGTGGTATGTCATCATGGATATTTTATGTTTATGCCATACCTTTTATGTTATATATTGTCATCTGATATTTATAGCTAGACTGACCCGTTTATTATTTTTCTTAAATAATACTCGGGTCAGACCGAGATGTTACAGGTGCTTCTGCTTGACTTCTTCCCAGGGATTCATCACTCTGACTTTTGGCTAACTGTTTAGATTAGCAGTTTTTGTTGTATACACTTGAGATATAGACTCATAGTTGTATTCTTTTGTATAGCACGTGTTGCTATTCTTTTGTATTATTGTGGATCTTTTGACCACTACTATGATGTACACTTTCATGTGTTAGTTATATATTCATATCTTCTTCCGCCTTTGTGATATGGATGTCTGTGACTGATTTGCGTTATGCTTATTTCTACGTTTGTTTTCGAAGATTATTTATAGCCACCGTGTGATAAGCAATTACATGGATGGTCGCTCCTCAACAGCCTTATTCTCCGTGCTAGTTGACAGCACTACTCCGTAGTGTTCTTGGCTAGCGTGGGTATAGAGGTGGGGCGTCACAATGACGATCATCTTTGTGATTTAGACTAGCAATGTGCGATGTCTCTTTGTCTGCGAGGGAGACTAAACCCCGTTTTGTGGAGTTTCGACTCAATTTGTGATGGGGTAGCAACCCATGGTCTTCGGGCCGTTTGTGGGGCTTCGGCTCAATTCGTGATGGTTAGCGACCATGGAATTAGCGTTCCGTTTGTGATACACGTGTTGGTGAGCTTTATGCTCCCGTTTGTGATAGGCCTTCCCCCCTTTGTGATTTCTGGATTTCTTGTGTAGATTCCTAGAATTTGTGTTTCACCAATTTTCGTGATTTCCATTGATAAGTTTTATCAATATTTGTGCATTGGTGAATTTGTGTGTCATTGACTTTTGTGATTTCTGGATTTCTTGTGTAGTCTTCTGGAATTTGTGCGTCTTTGACTTTGGTGATTGACATTGATATTATCGTCAATATTTGTGGTTTGATGAACGAAATAAAGAGTATGACACTTCTTTGATTCTTGTGTAGATTTGGTGACATTGATTAATCTCTTGATGATTATCAACTAAGTATGTATATATATATATATATATATATATATATATATATATATATATATATATCACAGCTTGGCATTGTGATTATTACGTGTTTAGTCATATCTCTTATTCTATATCGTTTCATCTGATATTTATAGTTAGACTGATCCGTTTATTATTTTCTTATTAAATAATACTCGGGTCAGACCGAGATGTTACAGGTGCTTCTGCTTGACTTCTCATCCGGGATTAACTCCTTGACTTTTGGGTTAACTACTTAGATTAGTAGTTATTTTGTTGTATACATTTGAGATATAGACTCCTTAATGTATACTTATTCTTTTGTGTAGTTCGTGTAACTATTCTTTTGTGATATTGTGGATCTTTTTAGACCACTACTCTGATGTACACTTCCTAGTGTAGTATTCATATCTTATTCCGCCTTTGTGATATGAATTGTCTGTGACTGATTTGTGTTATGTTTATTTCTATATTTGTTTCCGAAGGATTTATATAGCCACCGTGTAGTAGCTTTGAGTTTGTGTTGGTATGTCGGATTTCCTCTTGAAATAGAATGCATGTTATATTATCTGACATATCGGTGCTCGCGCAAAGAAATTACACGGATGGTCGCTCCTCAACAGCCTTATTCTCCATGTTAGTCGACAGCATTCACCGTAATGTTCTTGGCTAGCGTGGGTATAGAGGTGGGGCGTCACACCGCCCGTCACAGTACGTGGCCTAGATCACCGTACCGAGGATTACTCCCTTCATCCCCTGCAACACAAAGCCGGACCCGTTCCTTACTGAACAGTTCCAAATAAGACAACCCCGACGATTGTCATGATTAACCGTCCACACAGCCGAAATATAAAGGGACCTCTAGACAGGGGTAAATCTTACTCTCCAGTGGGTGCGACCCACGAAGCTTTGCTGCACCTCCCATGTTTTAGCCATTCCCGGTTGATGAGGCTTGAGGCTACGATTACCTTTATAGGACATATCACTTAGAATGATCATCGTCCACCTGACGATGTTCTGAAAGCATTCAATCCATACAAGTTCGTTTCGGGTTCGAACGAAACCGAAGGCATTATCTCGTTACACTCATTTTGGAATCACACTCAGAGTTAACGACAATAACCCTTGCACTCTGAATCACCATCTCGAATCTATAAGTACTATTCCGTCAAACTCATTACGGAATCACCCACAGAGTTATACTGACGTATAGCCCTTACACCTCGAGTCTTCACTCGCTCCACTTGGATTAACGACCTAACGTTTAATTGGAATCGATGTGGTTTTCGGATGTCCAAATATGGAAACCCGATCTCGGTCTCATCGAAATCCAAAGCGTGTCTTTTAGGTCCAAGTTTTTTTAAGTTTAAAACAGTTCAATTCATTATCTAAATATACACAGATAGATAATTCACAACACCACAGATAATTAACCTAATCATTATCAACAGATAATTTATATCATAATTAGATAATCCATATTATCCAAAAGTAACCAATGCATCCATATCACATACACTACTCATCTCACAACTGAGATTACAAACCATACCAGGCAACCAATATCAAACATAAACAATGATCTAATGATCGCACCTTCTATAATTAATTTAAAATAAATTAAATTAATTACTCAATCTCTAATTAATTTAAAATGAATTAAATTAATTACTTCATCATCAAAATTTTGCTTAACTTAACCATCCATTGATTTCAAATCAATTTATAAATAACCATCTCAATATTCATTTCAATTAATCGTTACTGATTAACTATCCCTAATTACAATAAGTAATTAGCTTATAAATTAATCACACATGTTAATTACTTAAACCCTTGCAAATAATTAACTTGTAATTACTAAATTAATTGATTAACTAAAATTAATTACATTAATTATTTATTCATTATTAATTATACCTTAATTAATCAATTCCAAATTACATCATTAATATTTAATCAATTTCTAAATTAAATTAATTATATAAGTAATTAATCTTCAATTTAAACCATATATATTAATCACCCATGATTAATAACCATTGAGTAATTAACTACCTTAATTACTCATCCCATAATTAATTATCTAAATTAATCCCCTTGATTAATTTCAAAATAATCTAAATCCAATTGCTTCTATATCGAATATCCTTAATTACATCCTGTAATTATTAATTAATTACTTCCTTAAGTAATTACAAGTTCATAAATTACATAAAGTAATTATCAAACAATCAACAAATGTCTAAATTAATTTAACTGAATTAATCTAAACTAATCACATTCATTAAATTAGTTACACCAAGTAATTAATTCATTAATTACTTTCATAAGTAATTAAACTTAAACAATTGATTATTATTAATTAATTAATTTAATTAATTATCAAAAATTAATCACATTAATTAATTGTTAAATAATCTTAAGTTAATGACCTTCATTAACATTTCTTAATTACTTAATTAAGAATTAACTTAAATTAATCATTTTTAATTATCAATTAAATAATATTTAATTATCATTTAATTAATCTTTAATTAAAATCTTAATTATCATTAATCATTTGATTAATGAATTTTATCATAAATTAAAGTTTAATTAACCATCCTTAATTATAGATTAATTAACCTTAATTAATTAGTCTCAAATTAAATTAATTAACTTAAAAATTATTAATTACTTAATTAATCATCCACATTATTAATTAATTAAATAATTAATATTCATCTTAATTACCTTAATAGTCAAATGAATCCAATCATTAAACTTTTATTTATCTTTTTGATAAACATTTCTTATTAAATCAAGCATTAAAAACAAAATGTTTTAAATTTATTTTAAATTCCATTTAACATTCATTTTAAAACTTTAAGACTCAAATTTGTCTTAAATAAGATTTCAAAACAAAATTCAATCTTATGTTTAAAAGAACATCTACTTTGTTAATAAGTTTTAAAACGAATTTAAATTTAAATTCAAATCAAATTCAAACCAATTTAAAAATTTCTTTAAAATTTCAAAATTTTAAATACAACTTCCAACTCATTCTAGATTTAACTCTTTAAAACTCTTTCTAAAATTTACACCTTCAATTCAAATGCAAATCATTTTAATCATTTAAAAGCAATTTAAATTTAAACCTTTATTTTAAAAACTGAAGTTTAGATTTTATATCCAGATTTAAAAATTCAGATTGAATTCATTTTGAGTTTCTAATTTAAATACTTAACCTTTCAATTCAAATGCAAAACACATATGCATTTACACTTGTGAGTTTGAAAAAATCAAAATTAAATTTAAAAACATAATTGATTTCAAATCTCTGACAATCAAATTTGAATTCATATTCAAATTCAGATTAAAACTCTATTCAATCTCCTCTTGAAATTTAAATTTACCTTTACATATAAAAACAGAAAACAGTTTTTCTGTTTATTAAAAACCAAACTTTGAAATTTTCTGAATTTAAACTATTTCAAAAAAAACAGAATTCAACTTATTTGAATTCATACTTAAATTCAGTTTTAAAAATCCTAAGTCACAATTGTAGTTTGCATTAAGTTCAAATTTTATAAAACTGGAAACAGTTTCCTGTTCCCTTTTTTTTTAAACAAACTTGAATTTCTTAATTCAAATTATTCAAAATCAGAATTCAAACTTTTTGATTTCATCTTAAGATTCAAGTTTATTTCTAAGTTCAATTTCCAGATTTAATTTAAACTTTACTTTTAAAAATTCTAAATAACAGAACAGTTTCTGTTTTGTTTACAACCTGAAACAAAATTTGACTCGAGACAATCCTAAAAGACTTCGAGTCAAAACCCTAATCTCTTCGAGTTTCCTCTCAAAAATCCCGAGACCATCCCGAGGCTAAAATCTCTGCAATCCAAACATCAACCCCACCTGGAACAGACCAAACCCCCACCACTTCAAACCTGTCATCACCATTATCTCCCATCTCCGGTCACCATCATCGACCAAACTCCGGCAATAACTTCATCACTACACCATCTACCAATTCCCAAACAGCTTTGAACTCAATGCACCTTTGAAGCCGCAGCACCCAAAACATCTTAAACCCAGTAAACTAGGGTTCTACACCTTAAATCCCAAATTTCAACACCAAAACCAAATTTCAACTCAATTAAATAATTTTCCCATGATCATTGGTAGATAAACTATCACCAGAAACAATTTCAACCAAATCAAATGTAAGCTTCAATTGAATTTGACTAAACTGTAAAATACAGTGTTCTTGAAACTGCACCATATTTCAATCATAATAAATTGAAATTTTTGTTTTAAAATTCTTGAATTTACTCACTGGTTTTATTAATAAACCTGGAATATTAAATCATATAGTTTAAATTATCACTCTAGTCAAATTGGTTCTGTATAGTTTGTTTTCTTTTTTTTCTTCAGGTTACAGATATCATATTTAATTTATATACACTTAGAACTTACACCATTCCAAAACAAACATGACATGTTCAAGAATTTAAGTCCTTCAGCAAACAAGTTAAAGGAAATATTCAAGAATCAAACATAAATTTGAAATTTGAAGAACACATATGCACAGTCATCTTCTTGTTTACAGACATATATGTGCAGGTAATTGCATAAATATTCATTTGTACTTTATAAGCATGCACACATATAATCACACATATAAATATTCACTGCAAATTTCATCTTATTTCAGATTTAAACATGCAATCAACCTACTTAATTCTAGAAAAGAGGAGTTACTCACATGTATGCCAAAATGCAGAGCATTGATTCAATTTGCAGGGTACCATTCCAGATTTGAAAATTTATGAAATGCAGGCTTCTAATGCTTGGAAATGCAGACCCCTTCTTGCTTTTAAACCTTGATTTATTCATGCTTCCAGATTTTGAAGATTCATGAATGCATGTTAAAGTCTGTTGCATGCAGGCCTTCAAACTTGAAATTGCAGTAGTCTTGCATGTTTCAAAAGAACTGTATTTTGGAAGATGCAGACTTATATATTTTTTTTTAGGAGTTGAATGCAAATTTGTTTTGCTAGGCATTTGAATTTGCAGGTTTGAGGAGTTATTCACAGCTTGAAGAAAAAGCTTTGTATTTGGAAAATATTATACAGGGAATGATTTGCAGGAAATTGTTGTGCAGGATTTTCACATTTCTTTGTTTTAGAATGGAAAAATGAGAAAGAGGAGAAGAAATGTGTATATGAAAGCTTATATAGTTAGATTATGATGAATTAAAATTAAAGAAAAATAAATATTGAAACATGACACTTGTACAAAATTACTAACACTTGTTAACTTAGGTTCTAAGAGGCTTACACTTGTTATAATGCAATCTTAACCTAACAACACTTGTCTTTATGATTAATTAGCATTTTTAATTAAAGTTAATGAAATATTAAGCTTAGTTAATTAGTTCTTATACATAGTTATGTATTAAAATAATTTTTAAAAAAAATAAATAGAGCAAGTTGTTAATATAAATAAAACAACATACAAATAAATCATTTGAAAATGATACTTTTAAATAATTAAAATAGATTTATAAAAGAGGTTACAACAACTTACATGAATACATGTTCACATTTCAAATTGTATTTTAAATTTCAAATTAAATTTACAAATCAAAATTATCAATTAATAATTTAAAAAGAACAACACAAATATTTTGTAACATATTTTAATATACAAACTTGAATAAAATGAATTTTAAACTAATTAAAACATTTATCTCATATTTAAAATCATATAGTATTAATTATTATTTTTGAAAAGCTTAAATTAAAAATAAATCATAATTCCTATTTTCAAAACATTATAATTATGCTATACTAATTTAATTAAGAACAACTTATCTATTTAAAATATATACAAATACATATACATTATTAAATAGAAAATAGATTTATTAACTCATTAAAAATAATTTCACAAATTAAATATTTAAATAAAGAAGATTATTTAAATCAAATCCAATTTATTAACAAAATTATCAATTCAATTCAAATTTAAACACAGATTACCAAATTTATATTGTCCAAAATTCCGGGATATTACAATCCTCCCCCCTTAAAAAAATTCGTCCCCGGAAATTTAAACAAAGGTAATTTAATAATCTATTTACAAATTTTAATTTAAAACACAGCATATGCTAATCATATGCTAGCAACCAAAGCAACCAATTCACACAATCAGAACAAATCTAATTATCCAAAAGAGTTTTGGATAAAACTTTACGAGTTTCCCCGGTATATATATATATATATATATATATATATATATCGGGATACTCGCTCTATAAAATACAAACAATCAATACTACTAAGCTATAGAGCTTCTAACAACAATTCTATACAGAATATCAGACTACAAACGAGTCTGACTCAACAACCAAACCATCCTAAACTGCAGGTTCTACATCCAGAAATATCAAACACGTACTCCCTCAGAGTTACGTGAAACACCCTGAATCCCAGTTATCCAAGCTGGCAATTCAACTCTAGAAAACCAAACACTGATCTTTCCAATCACAGAAGAAACCAAAACACTTCGGAACTAGCTTCCCAAATTTATAGCTCCCTAGATCAGAGAATATCTTAACCAAAATCCAATCTCCAATTCCAGAATCCAAATTTCTCTGTCTCTTATCCATAAAAACTCTTCGGACAATCCTGGGCTACCAACATCACTCCTAATCAGCTCAACTCTTGCTGATTCCAAAAGAAACAGACTGAATCAAAAACAATCCAATGATCTCCTTAAGATCAATCAAAACCAAGAACACAAACACTGCTTCTCAACAACAGAAGACAGAACAAACTTCTCCTTGTCCGGAAAAGAAACATTCCCAAACTGCTTCCGCTGCACAACTCTGATCCGAAACAGAAGAAAATGCTGACGAAGAACACAAGCACAGACTAGACAACCCAGCACAGAAATATGGTTCCATAGATCCATAAGAAAACTCAGATGTTTCTCCGAAACCAGAGTTGCTCCACCAATTTTATCTCAAGGAACCATCCATCTACTAACTGAACCACCTGTACCAATCCTGAAAAGAAAACTCGATCTCCAGATGCAGACAAACTCTGACTTCCTGGAAGAAATCTGGATAATCTCCAACAAACACAAGAGAACATACTATCGCAAGTCACTTTTGTTATCAACTCAGCCTAAATCCAAAGAAAACTGCTCCCTCTTTACCAAACAGAACAGCTTATGCTGACTTAGCCAACTTACCATAGAAATGGATCTACTCTACTGCTTCTGAACTCCACTTCAGAAAACTATCCAGCCAGAAGATTCCCTATCAACTCTGCTAAACTCAGCCACGTCACCGAGCAGACTCACTTCTTACTCTTGTTCCAAAGAAACATCTTCGGAAACATCCATAGTCACTGCATCTTATCACGCAGCTACTAATTCCTGAGATATCAAGACACCTTTACTTGTTTGCTTCTGCCCTAATGACAGATCAAAACTCAATTCTGCACTTCAAAGATGAACTCCGAACCTTTACAGGTTACCTTCAGAGATCGATGAAGTCTTTCATCACTACAGAACTCACTCGAGACGGTATTAGGTCCACAGTCTCGACAAATACATTTCCAACCTCATCCATCAAACTTTAACCAATGGTAGTCGTGTTACACACACTTCTACCTCATCTACCTTTATAACTTATATTGGAAAAACCTGAACGGGTAATCCAACAAATAGGTAGAACCAATTATATATATATATATATATATATATATATATATTAAAAATACAAATACGCTCTCTCAAGATAGACACAACTCCAGAGCCTAGGTATTCACTCAACCTACCACAATGTCACGACCCGGCTTCCAAATACCAGGAAGTCGCATCGTTAAGAAGAAAGAAAGGGATAGAAAATAGAATAGAAAGAAGAGAAAGAAGGAAACAACACAAGAATCTCAACAGCAGAACGAATAAATTATATTAATAGCATAAGTATAACATAGTATACACCAAATATCAGAGTTACACAAACATATACAACACATACTAGACAGTTATAAACACCTGTCTAGTTATTACAACTCAATAAATACAGAAACACTCAGAGATACCAACACAGCGGAACTATATAACTATACGTAGAAGCCTCCTGCTCCATATGCTCCTTTATAATTCGTCAAAGCTAACCTGAATCCTAACCTGAATTCCCTTGGCTACTCATAAAAATTGAGTACCCAAGAGTTAAAGAAAAACAGAAATAACTCCGGGTCAGACGTGGGTCTGGTGTGAGTAACAGGTTAAAGTTTCTTAACTTTGAAAAACCTTTTTAAAAGAAAAGGTATCACGTAAGACTTCCCACACATAAACATGCAAAAGTTTTTACCTTACGCTAACCAAAACATTTGATAGGAAATCTGATGATATTATAATAGTGTCTAGGGTTTTCAAATAAATAAGAAATAGCCGAAATTATTACATTTATTAAATTCCAGCTACTAGCCACAAAAGTGGGTAATACAATCAAAACCGTTGGCACTTATTGGATTTTGGATTCCAT
Source organism: Allium cepa (assembly GCA_030765085.1). Classification (NCBI taxonomy): domain Eukaryota; kingdom Viridiplantae; phylum Streptophyta; class Magnoliopsida; order Asparagales; family Amaryllidaceae; genus Allium; species Allium cepa. The sequence goes on along the minus strand of CM060944.1, from coordinate 494,259,396 downwards.
ACAATGGCAGGGCTACTGGGGTACCTTCCGTCACAGTACGTAGCCTAGATCACCGTATCGAGGATTACTCCCTTCATCCCTTGCAACACAAAGCCGGACCCGTTCCTTACTGAACAGTTCCAAATAAGACGACGATTGTCATGATCAACCGTCCACACAGCCGAAATATAAAGGGACCTCTAGACAGGGGTAAATCTTACTCTCCAGTGGGTGCGACCCACGAAGCTTTGCTGCACCTCTCCTGTTTTAGCCATTCCCGGTTGATGAGGCTTGAGGCTATGATTACCTTTATAGGACATATCACTTAGAATGCTCATCGTCCACCTGACGATGTTCTGAAAGCATTCAATCCATACAAGTTCGTTCCGGGTTCGAACGAAACCGAAGGCATTATCTCGTTACACTCATTTTGGAATCACCCTCAGAGTTAACGACAATAACCCTTGCACTCTGAATCACCATCTCGAATCTATAAGTACTATTCCGTCAAACTCATTACGGAATCACCCACAGAGTTATACTGACGTATAGCCCTTACACCTCGAGTCTTCACTCGCTCCACTTGGATTAACGACCTAACGTTTAATTGGAATCGATGTGGTTTTCGGATGTCCAAATATGGAAACCCGATCCCGGTCTCATCGAAATCCAAAGCGTGTCTTTTAGGTCCAAGTTGTTTTAAACTTAAAACAATTCAATTCATTATCTAAATATACACAGATAGATAATTCACAACACCACAGATAATTAACCTAATCATTATCAACGGGTAATTTATATCATAATTAGATAATCCATATTATCCAAAAGTAACCAATGCATCCATATCACATACACTACTCATCTCACAACTGAGATTACAAACCATACCAGACAACTAATATCAAACATAAACAATGATCTAATGATCGCACCTTCTATAATTAATTTAAAATGAATTAAATTAATTACTCAATCTCTAATTAATTTAAAATGAATTAAATTAATTACTTCATCATCAAAATTTTTCTTAACTTAACCATCCATTGATTTCAAATCAATTTGTAAATAACCATCTCAATATTCATTTCAATTAATCATTACTGATTAATTATCCCTAATTACAATAAGTAATTAGCTTATAAATTAATCACACAAGTTAATTACTTAAACCCTTGCAAATAATTAACTTGTAATTACTAAATTAATTGATTAACTAAAATTAATTACATTAATTATTTATTCATTATTAATTATACCTTAATTAATCAATTCCAAAGTACATCATTAATATTTAATCAATTTCTAAATTAAATTAATTATATAAGTAATTAATCTTCAATTTAAACCATATATATTAATCACCCATGATTAATAACCATTCAGTAATTAACTACCTTAATTACTCATCCCATAATTAATTATTCTTAATTAATTATCTAAATTAATCCCCTTGATTAATTTCAAAATAATCTAAATCCAATTACTTCTATATCAAATATCCTTAATTAGATCCTGTAATTATTAATTAATTACTTCCTTAAGTAATTACAAATTCATAAATTACATAAAGTAATTATCAAACAATCAACAAATGTTTAAATTAATTTAACTTAATTAATCTAAACTAATCACATTCATTAAATTAATTACACCAAGTAATTAATTCATTAATTACTTTCATAAGTAATTAAACTTAAACAATTGATTATTATTAATTAATTAATTTAATTAATTATCAAAAATTAATCACATTAATTAATTGTTAAATAATCTTAAGTTAATGACCTTCATTAACATTTCTTAATTACTTAATTAAGAATTAACTTAAATTAATCATTTTTAATTATCAATTAAATAATATTTAATTATCATTTAATTAATCTTTAATTAAAATCTTAATTATCATTATTCACTTGATTAATGAATTTTTATCATAAATTAAAGTTTAATTAACCATCCTTAATTATAGATTAATTAACCTTAATTAATTAATCTCAAATTAAATTAATTAACTTAAAAATTATTAATTACTTAATTAATCATCCACATTATTAATTAATTAATTAATTAATATTCATCTTAATTACCTTAATAGTCAAATGAATCCAATCATTAAACTTTTATTTATCTTTTTGATAAACATTTCTTATTAAATCAAGCATTAAAGACAAAATGTTTTAAATTTATTTTAAATTCCATTTAACATTCATTTTAAAACTTTAAGACTCAAATTTGTCTTAAATAAGATTTTAAAACAAAACTCAATCTTATGTTTAAAAGAACATCTACTTTGTTAATAAGTTTTAAAAAGAATTTAAATTTAAATTCAAATCAAATTCAAACCAATTTAAAAATTGCTTTAAAATTTCAAAATTTTAAATACAACTTCCAACTCATTCTAGATTTAACTCTTTAAAACTCTTTCTAAAATTTACACCTTCAATTCAAATGCAAATCATTTTAATCATTTAAAAGCAATTTAAATTTAAACCTTTATTTTAAAAACTGAAGTTTAGATTTTAAGTCCAGATTTAAAAATTCAGATTGAATTCATTTTGAGTTTCTAATTTAAATACTTAACCTTTCAATTCAAATGCAAAAAACATATGCATTTACACTTGTGAGTTTGAAAAAATCAAAATTAAATTTAAAAACATAATTGATTTCAAATCTCTGACAATCAAATTTGAATTCATATTCAAATTCAGATTAAAACTCTATTCAATCTCCTCTTGAAATTTAAATTTACCTTTACATATAAAAACAGAAAATAGTTTTTCTGTTTATTAAAAACCAAACTTTGAAATTTTCTGAATTTAAACTATTTCAAAAAAAACAGAATTCAACTTATTTGAATTCATACTTAAATTCAGTTTTGAAAATCCTAAGTCACAATTGTAGTTTGCATTAAGTTCAAATTTTATAAAGCTGGAAACAGTTTCCTGTTCCTTTTTTTTTAAACAAACTTGAATTTCTTAATTCAAATTATTCAAAATCAGAATTCAAACTTTTTGACTTCATCTTAAGATTCAAGTTTAATTCTAAGTTCAATTTCCAGATTTAATTTAAACTTTACTTTTAAAAATTCTAAATAACAGAACAGTTTCTGTTTTGTTTACAACCTGAAACAAAATTTGACTTGAGACAATCCTAAAAGACTTCGAGTCAAAACCCTACTCTCTTCGAGTTTCCCCTCAAAAATCCCGAGACCATCCCGAGGCTAAAATCTCTGCAATCCAAACATCAACCCCACCTGGAACAGACCAAACCCCCACCACTTCAAACCTGTCATCACCATTATCTCCCATCTCCAGTCACCATCATCGACCAAACTCCGGCAATAACTTCATCACTACACCATCTACCAATTCCCAAAACAGCTTTGAACTCGATGCACCTTTGAAGCCGCAGCACCCAAAACATCTTAAACCCAGTAAACTAGGGTTCTACACCTTAAATCCCAAATTTCAACACCAAAACCAAATTTCAACTCAATTAAATAATTTTCCATGATCATTGATAGATAAACTATCACCAGAAACAATTTCAACCAAATTAAATGTAAGCTTCAATTGAATTTGACTAAACTGTAAAATACAGTGTTCTTGAAACTGCACCATATTTCAATCACAATAAATTGAAATTTTTGTTTTAAAATTCTTGAATTTACTCACTGATTTTATTAATAAACCTGGAATATTAAATCATATAGTTTAAATTATCACTCTAGTCAAATTGGTTCTGTATAGTTTGTTTTTTTTTCAGGTTACAGATATCATATTTAATTTATATACACTTAGAACTTACACCATTCCAAAACAAACATGACATGTTCAAGAATTTAAGTCCTATTCAGCAAACAAGTTAAAGGAAATATTCAAGAATCAAACATAAATTTGAAATTTGAAGAACACATATGCACAGTCATCTTCTTGTTTACAGACATATATGTGCAGGTAATTGCATAAATATTCATTTGTACTTTATAAGCATGCACACATATAATCACACATGTAAATATTCACTGCAAATTTCATCTTATTTCAGATTTAAACATGCAATCAACCTACTTAATTTTAGAAAAGAGGAGTTACTCACATGTATGCCAAAATGCAGAGCATTGATTCAATTTGCAGGGTACCATTCCAGATTTGAAAATTTATGAAATGCAGGCTTCTAATGCTTTGAAATGCAGACCCCTTCTTGCTTTTAAACCTTGATTTATTCATGCTTCCAGATTTTGAAGATTCATGAATGCATGTTAAAGTCTGTTGCATGCAGGCCTTCAAACTTGAAATTGCAGTAGTCTTGCATGTTTTAGAAGAACTGTATTTTGGAAGATGCAGACTTGTATATTTATTTTTTTAGGAGTTGAATGCAAATTTGTTTTGCTAGGCATTTGAATTTGCAGGTTTGAGGAGTTATTCACAACTTGAAGAAAAAGCTTTGTATTTGGAAAATATTATACAGGGAATGATTTGCAGGAAATTGTTGTGCAGGATTTTCAGATTTCTTTGTTTTAGAATGGAAAAATGAGAAAGAGGAGAAGAAATGTGTATATACAAGCTTATATAGTTAGATTATGATGAATTAAAATTAAAGAAAAATAAATATTGAAACATGACACCTGTACAAAATTACTAACACTTGTTAACTTAGGTTCTAAGAGGCTTACACTTGTTATAATGCAATCTTAACCTAACAACACTTGTCTTTATGATTAATTAGCATTTTTAATTAAAGTTAATGAAATATTAAGCTTAGTTAATTAGTTCTTATACATAGTTATGTATTAAAATAATTTTTTTTTAAAAAAAATAGAGCAAGTTGTTAATATAAATAAAACAACATACAAATAAATCATTTGAAAAAGATACTTTTAAATAATTAAAATAGATTTATAAAAGAGTTTACAACAACTTACATGAATACATGTTCACATTTCAAATTGTATTTTAAATTTCAAATTAAATTTACAAATCAAAATTATCAATTAATAATTTAAAAAGAACAACACAAATATTTTGTAACATATTTTAATATACAAACTTGAATAAAATGAATTTTAAACTAATTAAAACATTTATCTCATATTTAAAATCATGTAGTATTAATTTTTTTTTTGAAAAGCTTAAATTAAAAATAAATCATAATTCCTATTTTCAAAGCATTATAATTATGCTATACTAATTTAATTAAGAACAACTTATCTATTTAAAATATATACAAATACATATACATTATTAAATAGAAAATAGATTTATTAACTCATTAAAAATAATTTCACAAATTTTCTATTTAAATAAAGAAGATTATTTAAATAAAGAAGATTATTTAAATCAAATCCAATTTATTAACAAAATTATCAATTCAATTCAAATTTAAACACAGATTACCAAATTTATATTGTCCAAAATTCCGGGATATTACATATATCATCTTTGGTTTGATTCTCTATCACTATCTCAATAAGATCTCAGTGCTATTTAGAGTTACACTACACCAAATACTGAGATTTGCAACTAACCATCCGCGCATTTGGCAACGGTTATTAACCGTTGCCATTTAGAAATGGTTAATCACCGTCTTGGTTCAGTTAGCAATGGTTTTTTATCGTTGCTAATTGGGAACGGTTATTAACCGTAGCTTCTTTCGAGACAAATGATGACGGTGAATTTCATCCTTTCGCGCCATAATTTTTGGCGCGCTTCGTTCCAACTAGCAACGGTTTTCAACCGTGGTTAATTAGCAACGGTTTGTAACCGTCGTAAATGTTGTGGCAAATAATGGCACTAATTTTATGCCAAATATTCGCTGGGAGCCAAAAAGAATTGGCCCGTCACTTTTCCTTCCCTCCTTTCCTTTGATATTCATTTCGTCCTCTTTCAACGAAAAGAAAACCTAAATAAAAAAAACCCCAATTCCACCAATTTGTTTTGCTTCAACCCGCTCATCCTTCCATCTAATCGTGAAATCATCTTCCATCCAACCGCAAACCCATCTTTCCACCTAATCGTGTCCAGCTGCGAACTCATCTTCCTTCCAGCCACACCAGTTCTTCCTTCATTCAACGCCAATCAGTGGCCCTCTCAGATCTGTGTTCGGAGAAGTATTACAACGTGAATTTATCGAATACCTACTCCAGGTTGGGTACTCATTTTTAATTATTTGATTTCTATTTTAAATTTGATTTTGTTTCATACTTGTATTATAAAATCTAATTTGAAATCTTAATTATCTCAGATCTGTGTATCTTTGATATTTGATTCCTCGTGTTTCATTGGCATAATCGAAGAGAGCGCATAACTGCCAGGTAAGCTTTGTTTTGTAATAATACTTATTGTCAACTGAAATGGAAACTCTGTGTACATGTATTTGCGGTGCATTGTTATATCACAGTACTTATGTGTAGAATTAAAAGAACCTTTAACTTTATACGTTGCTCGGCTAAGTCTTGAAGAACCTGGTTCAAATTTAACGTGAATATCTTCATGGTGATAAGATAAACTTTTAACTATGTACCAAGGATTTTCTGATTCTTCTTGGCCAAAATTTGCCACCTTTTGCTTGTTCCATGTCGCTGAAAAGAGATTTAGGACGAATGTTACAGTCACCTTGAAAACTGACTTATCACAACCTAGTTAAAAGATTGTCAAATGCAATGATAACAAATTAATCTATAATCCACACATGATTAATAGAAATCAGTAAATTATTTGGAAGACAAGCATGTGTGTTTCTACTCAGTGCTTTATATGTATTATTGTCGACTGACTGTCTATACACGGTGAATCCGTTCGTTTCTATGGTTGAATAATAGGAAAAGATTACATGCTTATATTTGTAGTTTAGAATAATAAAGAAAGGGATGCAACACAAGTTAAGGAACAGTTTATTCCCTATAATACTTGCTTATGGGTTCGTTTAGTGTTACCATATAAGCTGTCATTTGAGTTCCATCATTATCTTCATCTTTTAGGATTGATGTTTCATTAAGTTTTTGGGGATTGATTATAGTCAATATCTACTACTCTTTAACAGTTTGCCAAAGTAGAGATGCACCTTCTAATCTGAACCATCAGAATACATATTTGATGTTTTAAGTGTACAGTGTTAGAGAACCAAGAAACAATTGGTTATGCAAAGGATGATCTTTTTACATTTATATATGATTTGTTTTACAAATTGTACAATGTGAGATAATCTAAAACGTCCCCGTACGTGTGGTGTATCATCAGCCAAACATTGCAACATGGAAGAGAAGTAGTGTTGTAGTATGCATTCTCATATTTACTAAAGCCTAAATATTGTACTATACTGCATGCTAGTTAGACATAGCTGCTTATAGTGACTGCTAGGGGTATAAGTTGATGCAATGAATTTTGTTTTACTAAATATGAGACCATATTTAGTAAGTGGATAAAATTATTGTTAATGGCGCAAGCCAAGTATCAGGAGAGGGGTAATGCATAGACATTACTCTGGTGCTACAAAATGGCGCCGTTGTAATGGTAAATTTTTTGGAAACAGTTTGATGCTAATGTTAAATTTCAAGTGAAATCAGAAGAATATACATCTGTTTAGTTAATATCAGAGTTGAACTTGGTGGAAAGCCATAAGATATTGTTACCCATGATTTCTTATTAGCTCTTGTTATTTTCTTTCAGTATGTCTTTTAGTATAGACAAACAATGGACGAATCAATCTAATCGAAGAAATACAGAATATGTGGAAGGTGTGAGCAATTTCGTTAAATTTGTTGCTGAAAACGGTGGCAATAAGGAAAAGTATTCGCGCCCTTGCAAGAATCATTATGACCATTTCATCACTGACGAAGAAAGAATGAGAAATTGTCCACTGAAAATTGCTCAAGATGATTGGATGAGTTCATAAGAAACGAATCAAAACCCGAGGCGAAAGAAAAAAGGAAGCGAGGCAAACAAAATAGATCAATGCTCGAATATGGTCATCATTCGGGACGTAAGAGTCACGCTATGATTACTCAAGAAATGGTATGTGTAATTGAATTGGTGCATCACATTGCATATACCATTAGTTCTAAATATAATTTTAGGTCATTGTATGCAGGTCGATTCAAGTAGTCCGGGAATAGAAGTATCACGTCTTCAAGTATGGGAGAAAACACATAAGAAAAAAGATGGCAGCACGTCAGATGCGACATCTTCCTACTTTGTAAGTTAAACAAATAATAACGCCTCTAAATTAAATTTTCATTATTCATATATATGTATTTACTTTTTAGGACAAAATTAAAAAAGAAAAGGAAACGACGAGTGGTGGTGATGAAGCCGTCTTTATATTAGTGTTTGGTAAAGATGTAAAGGGCAGGAGCCGAAGTATTGGGACCAATATAGCTCCTAGCCAAGTTAAGAGTGCTGCCATTCCATGCAAACGGCTCAAACAGGCCCAAGGAGTATATGAGCAGCGACTGCAAAATGTGGAGAAAAAATTGATGAAGCTGGACAATATGGATGATAAACTGGAGCGTCTTCTCAGCATAGCCCAAGATAATCGTCAAGTAGGCAGTGAAATCGCATCTTCTCAGTTTGCCACTACGAACAATCAGTTAATCGACCAAAGATGTGAAATCCTGAACTTCGAGGATGAAGTAATTGCAACAGGTACTATTTTAGTCGACCAATCAGTCTTTTTGTGCTTCAACCGAGTTTACTGCTCTCTGTTATTGTGCATATAAACAAATTAATGAGTATTAGTGCATGTGTATTTATAGATTCCAAATTATCTTTTGTTATAGAAAAAGAGGTTAGGCAAAAAAGGTTCACGTTTGACATGTACGTCATAATTAGGTTCACAAGAGGTGTATATGACATTTTCAAATCCAAATTAACATAATCATAAGAAAAAAGAGAATATTTAGCAATATTTATAATGCTATAACCATAGGATAGAGCAAATTAAGCAGTTTTAAGTAGTTTTAGCAAATCAATAACAATGATCACATGGATAAGTTCTGGTGGGCACAACCTTCACTAAATTCTTGCTTGGCTGAAAGTATAGTGTTATTTAAAAAAAGGTTGTGTTCATGACAAGATTTGAGAAACAGTGAGAGAAAGCAAGAAATGATGAAGAATCACGTAAAAGTTCAAAATGCTATTGTAGAGCTGGAGTTTGAGACAGCGAATGAATGACAGAGATAAGAAGGAATTCATTGTCAATAGCGATCTAGTTTGTATACTTATACTCATCGTAGTCTTTATCTTATATCTGTTTTGGTTTCAATTTTCATTGACACTCACAGTAGCCATTATGTCCAAAAATAAATCAGCAAACTCCAAAACAAAAAAGGATATAGAAAGATCATAAAAGTTTACACCTTCCATTCCAATCTTGCATGATTTTAAAGATCGAATATCGCATACACAATGGGTCTAGGACTTGTGTAGCTCTGCACAATGGTCTTAAATGTTTGGGAGCTTGTTAGTTCTATAAATGTGATTCCATATATTAACTCCAGAAATGCTTATATAACAGGTACTATATGCCGAGATTCCACAGCATTAGTAATTCATGGAAAACCAGTACCACCCACATATGAAAAAGTGTTGTTGGACAAAATTTTATTGCCGGATGAGCTAACCGCCAAAATATGTCGACAATTTACCGAGACCTTTGGGGATGTTTGAGCCGGAGGTTATGTGAGCCATCAAAAGGGTTTGATACGATATCTTTAGTCGGAGGTATTGATATTTCTGACTTGTTCTTTGCATATATTGCTGATTTTCTTTTGTTTGCTGTATATGAAATTTGCATATGCAAATGCATGTGTATTTTGTCCTGGTCTGTCTTGTTTACAAGATAATCGACAATTTATCAAATACTAGGAATAAAGTCAAAATTCAAGGACAAAATCAAAAAACAAAAAACATGATCAATGTGCTTGAACGATGAATGGAGGTCCAATAAACTAAAAATTGATTAGCTAAAAAAAATTATGTGTGTATCGTACTAATTGGGTTTAATGGGTGGTAAAATAATTTGGTTATGATGTAGGGGAGGGAACTGAAATGGTAGGGGACTGGAATGTTTGGCAGGGAACTGGAGTGGTTACTGGAGTGTTTACTGGTGGTTGGAGTGGTTGATATTGGTGGTTTGTGGTAGAGTTGGTGAATAGGAAGTGGGAGGCAGTTTGTAATGCTGGAGTTCATTGCAGAATGTGGAGTTAGAGAGGTTGGTCGGGATAGTTGAATTATGCTGACAGTGTTATGATTGTGATTTGGTTTGAAGAGGAAATGAAATGTGTAGTGATTGGTTTGAATAGGAAATATGGAAATGTTGTTGGAGTGCAGGCATGTTTGTAGTTTGTGTTTGATGGCTTATTGGTACCAAGGGAACCTGGTTGGAAGTGTAAATGGTGGATGAAAGGGAAGTTGAAGGCTGCGGAGCAGTCAGAAGAAGACTGTTATAGTTTATGTGATGTGATGTGAATGTGAAGTTGATAGGGGATTGGTTTTGAAGCAGACAATAAAATGAATTACAGTTGTTAGAATGCATATAATTGATTTAAAAGTTATAACAGTTAGAATGCATATAATTAACTCGTTTAATCAATGTTGGATTACCAACAGAAACACTCGCCGCATTCGCAGACATCTCTTTTGCCTGAGTACTGAGTAGAACCAAACCTGTACTTGGCTTATTTATGATAACGAGGCTATGTGCAATATCCTTTTGTTTTCATATATTCTAGGTGAAATCAATCATAGATTAAGCATACATAATGTACACCTACCGATGAGGTAATAACTTAAAGGTATACTGCAATATAGCTTTTGTTGGATATTAATGGTGCAAAATTAGTACATACTATTAACATCAAGCAATATTTATTGAAAAAACCATTATAAAATGTTTGGATTTAACTTGATAGGTGTGTGCACGTACAAACTTTAAAGATTATGGATTTAACAATACCCGAATGAGATAATTAAGAAAAATAGTAGAATCAAATGCATTCGGAGGAGGTGGACATTTAAAGTTAGATATGTCCGAGCAACTTGTTCATATTACTTGATTTCTGGCTCAGTACAAACGGTGCAACATTGGACAAAAACCCAAAAATAGTGTAGTACTTAAGTGTAGTACTTGACCAAGCTAATGGTGTATGTTGTTGACAGGAATAGGAAGTAGGGGGTGTGATGTAGTACTTAAGTGCGGATGAGATGAAAACAGAGAAAATGAGGAAGTGCTGTAGTGTGTAGGAGTGTGGTTGTGAGTGGAAGTGTATAGCAGAGGGGATGGGATGAAGTTGAAAGGCAGTTTTTTTGTTAGTGTTATTATAGTTGTTTAAATGTTTGCTGCCACTTTTACTTATGCATTATTATTGCTTACACAGGGAATTCCATTGCTCTATTAACTGAACTTGACCAAGCTAAAATTCACTGTATGATTTGAGTTTAAAACCTGTTTTTACTTTTGCGCAGGAATTAGATAGAATACTGTATGCACCACAGCATGAGCCAAAGAAATATCAGCTTTGGCTAACCTGCTCAGCATCCTTTTAATGTGTTTATTATATGTAGACTTCACTGCTTGCAAAACAATGTAGTGTAATTAATGAAATCTTTGTAGTGTAGTGTAATAAATAATGCAGTGTAATAAGTATGATATTCCGGCACGGTAGCATTCTGTTTGCAAAACAATGAGTGTAATTATAAGTTTGATAATTTTATATGTATGGTATATGTGCGATATGTTTATAGTGCTTGTGAACCAATATTTTGATATTCTGGCATATTTTGATATATATTGATATTCTGGTATATATACTGAGATATGCTTGTAACGCAGTAGTGAGTTACAGATGTGATTTTGTAGGAGCAGGAGCAAACACTATGTGCAACGGGTGTTAACCGTTGCTTTATGTGTGACTTTGGGCATAAAGCAACGGTTTTTAACCGTTTTTTACTGGACATAAAGCAACGTTTTTTGGCCATAAAGCAACGCTTGCACCCGTTGCTTTTTGGACAGAAAGCAACAGTTTATATCCGTTGATTTTTTGCCCATTAAGCAACGGTTTGTAACCGTTGCCTTTTGTCCATTAAGCAACGGCTTATACCAGTTGCCTATTGTCCATAAAGCAACGGTTTATACCCGTTGCCTTTGGCCCAATTTGCAACGGTTAATACCCGTTGCCTTTGGCCAAGTTTGCAACGGTTTATACCCATTGCCTTTGTCCCAATTTGCAACGGTTTATACCCGTTGCCTTTTGGACATAAAGCAACGGTTTTCTCCCGTCGCTAAATTCAACCACTCCTGTGTTGAAGACGGTTTTTACCCGTTGCTTTTGGACTTAACAACGGTTTTTACCCGTTGTTAATAGCTTATAATGGTGTAGTGTTATAGGCTTCTTTGTAATAAATTAAGTAAGAAAAGGTGTGATTGTAGCCTATGAAATCAATCAAGCGAGAAAAGGTGTGATTGTAGCATGTGAAATCAATTGGGTGAACTTGTTGCCTGTAAAATCAAGTATCTCTACCCAAAGGATTGTGAATCCGGAGTGGTGTACCTCATGGCCTTGAAATCGAGGGTGTAATCGTAAAAGTTGATTTTGAAAGGAACTCCGTACTTGTGTGCAGGACTGGATGTAGGGTAACTCCAAACCAGTATAAAATCCGGTATGTTCTTTCCATTATTGCTTTTACTTTATTTCTGCATCTGTGTAATGATATCTGTGTCTGAATATTACACACATCTGTGTTCAAATCAATATAAATTTAGAAAGAATTAGTAATTCCTTAAAACACTATTCACCCACCCTCTAATGTTAATTCTATCCTTAAGATCCGTAATCTGCATTTCTCACATTTGGTATCAGAGCGAGATTTTCAAAGTTTCATAATATGATTTTTGAAAAAGCTTTTAAAATGGATATGTTTAAAAAACTTGTTAATACTAGTTTGGATATTCAGATCATCAGTGTCTCTTGAGTCTGCATATAATCAATATTCAAATTCAAGTTATTTACCAAAATTGTGTGATGTGCAGGAAACATGCTTTATGGGTGTTGAGGAATAATCCACAATGGACAAATTGTGCAGATCAAAAAGAATAAATGGATACTCGATAGTGGATGCTCTAGACACATGACTGGTAATCCAGATATGCTGAATGATATAATATACAAAGATGGAGGACTCGTTAATTTTGAAGACAACTCAAAAGGATATGTGATTGGCATCGGCAAAGTTGGTAACTCTGAAACTCCTATTATTACTAATGTTTTGCTAGTTAAGAATCTAAAACACAATCTGCTAAGTATTAGTCAACTTTGCGATAAAGGTTATAAAATTAAATTTGAAAAAGATAAATGTCACATTGAAGATAATAATTCAACCATAATATTTGAGGGAATTAGGAAAACGAATATTTATATTCTTAGTATGAAAATTTCAAATAATAACCTGTGTCTTTTGGCAAATACAAGTGACCCTTGGATTTGGCATAAGAGATTTGGGCATTTAAATTTCAAATTCTTATCTAGGCTGTCAAAACATGATCTAGTAAGAGGTCTCCCCAAAATGAATGTTAAAGTAGATAGTTTATGTGATGCATGTCAATTAGGAAAATTTAAAAAAAGTTCCTTTAAATTAAAAGATAGGATTTCAACTTCAAAACCTCTTGAATTACTTCATCTTGATTTATTTGTCCATCTCAAATTCTGTCAATAAATCATAGTAAATATGTTTTTGTAATTGTAGATGATTATTCTAGATTTACATGGACAATATTTTTGAAACATAAAAGTGATACATTTGAATGTTTTAAGAACTTTACAAAAAGAACAAGAACGGCAAGGAAAAATCCTTAGAAACTTACAAAAGTTTCTAATGGACAATCACGCCAATCCCATCTTGATTGATGAAGAATCTTCAGAAGATCAAATGCAAGAGGACAGCGAGGAGGAGGAAGAAGAAGCCCTCATGGAAGAAGAGCACGCTGAAGATGACGACAAAGTCGTTCGCATTGGTGAAGTGTGCTTTGATAAGGATGGAAATCTAGTCGAATAACGTGGAAATTTCTGCTTCCACTATCCAAATTGTTCGGTTCATAGATCTCTCATTTTCAAGGACACACATTAGTTTCTTTTCTTTCTATCCTATTGTTGTATGTTCTTACTTACGTTCTCTACGCAAATGTAAATATAGCAATATATAATTAATAAATGATTTGTGTTCTTATATTTGAATTCTCACATTATCGCTATTATAAGTATTATCATATACAAATTCTTAGTTAGGATAGTTAGTAATTTAGGATTAAATTTTAGTTTTAGAATTGAGTGTTGATTATTTATGATAACACTATCATTATAATCACATGTCATATAGTATTAGATTAAGGGGGAGTTATAAAGTTTGGAGTTAGTTTTTGTTGATGACAAAGAGGGAGAAGTATAAAATAGGATTAGTTAGGCATAGTTTTAGGAGGAGTTATTAGTTTTAGGGGGAGTTATTAGGATAGAAGTAATTTTTTGTAAACAAAGGTTGTCATCATCAAAAAAGGAGAGATAGTTAGTCCATGAGAAGATGGTTTTGATGACAACAACCTTAGAATAAGATTATAAAATATAAATACTAACATTATAGTTTAGATATATATATGTATATGCATGATTTAACCATGCAGGTACCAAGAATGAAAACTGTATAGTATATAGATTCAAGACTGAAGATATCAAGATTGAAGACTCATGAGTATCATGATTATCAAGAGTTCAAAATTTCAATAATAAGTAATTTAATTAGGAATTTTGTTAAAACTCATAGAAAAGCACTGGCATCTTAAAATCCAGTTTATTCGTGGAATGGAATCCACTTCGAGCACGTTAAAGGGATGGAACCCTAAGTAGGATGGAGCATACGAAAAATCTAGTGGAACATTGTTTTGTATCCACTAACTTTTATTCAAATGTTTTTACAAAATTATATCTTGTTTCCAAAATGATTTCAAAATCTTCCTTTTAAAAGAATCAAAAACATCTATCCTGGTTTTAAAATATTTTAAGCCTCAAAATAATCTTTATCTTCAAAATCAAATTATCCTTGGTTTTAAACTATCTTTTAATATATTTAACGTTTAATATTTATACTTAGATTTAAATATAATATTATATTAAAATTTTATATATACTAAAATATTATTCTCTATACTTATTTACGTATTTTAACTATAGTTGAGTATATTTATAAAGTTTAAAAATAGTTTAATACAAGATGAAAGTTATTTTCAAAGAAAAACAAATCACTAAAAATACCATAGGCTTGTCGACAACCGCTAGGGACCCCTGTCGACAAGGTGGCAGTTTGTTTCAAAATTTTGAATTTCAAAGGAAATATTTATTCGTCATATCCTTTCACGAATAGACATGGTTGTTGTTCTACTATAAATATGGGCAGTTTTAAACGAATTTATATTCATATTTTCTCTGATTTCACTCCTCTTCTTCTTCCACATTTCTTTATATATATTTTTACCATTACTCTGTCGAAATCACCATTGAATCTAAATACGTAGATCATCTTTCGTTTGATTCTCTATCACTATCTCAATAAGATCTCAGTGCTATTCAGAGTTATAAGCTTCTTTGCAATAAATTGAGTGAGAAAAAGTGTGATTGTAGCCTATGAAATCAATCAAGCGAGAAAATGTGTGATTGCAGCCCGTGAAATCAATTGGGTAAACTTGTTGCCTGTAAAATCAAGTATCTCTACCTAGAGGATTGTGATCTAGAGTGGTGTACCTCGTGGCCTTGAAATCGAGGGTGTAATTGTAAAAATTGATTTTGAAAGGAAATCCGTGCTTGTGTGCGGGACTGGATGTAGGGTAACTCCGAACCAGTATAAAATCCTATGTGTTCTTTCCTTTATTGCTTTACTTTATTTCTGCATCGGTGTAATCATATCTGTGTCTGAATATTGCATGCATCTATGTTCAAATTAATATAAATTTAAAAAGAATTAGTAATTCCTTAAAACACTATTCACCCCCCTCTAGTGTTAATTCTAGCCTTAAGATCCGTAATCCGCATTTCTCACAGTAACTTATATTAAAATTGAAATTTATGATATTGGTTTGTATTAAATTAATAACAGAAATGGTAATAACCAATGTTGAATTTTAATAAAGAATTGAATGAATGTTTGGTAAAAGAAAAACATAGGTTTATTTATTTAAAATGTATTTTTAAATAAGTTGATTTCAAATAATAAGATAAACTCCTATTTGGAAGTAATGTATAACTTGCTTTGTATGCAATAAATTGAATAAATATGTTTGCATTACTGTGAAAAGAAAACAATTGTTTTATTATTAGAATTTGTTTAAAATCTAATACTGAATTTAATTTATTGGAATCGTTTAATCAAGGAAGGAGTGGTGAATTGTAATAAATAAGTTGATGTGAGAAATAAACATTCAGTGTTAAATAAATCGAGCATTTTAATGAAATGTAAAGAATGTTTTGAATAAATTAAAATGAATGTTCGCATATTTGAATATAAGAACTATTTTATAAAAAGAGAAAATTCAATCCCAAACAAATTCTTGACAGTCGTTGAATAACAATAGGAGGAGATATGAAATGATTTTAACGTTAAATGTAATATTTCAATAAATTGAAGTCGCGTGATTAAAACATGTTTTAATAAGTTTTTTATGGAAAGAAATTAATTAGTTGTGAAATTTGGAAAACGTATTCGAGTTCAAATGCAAATAAAACACGTTTAAGAATTTTACGAAAAGTATTATCTATCGAAAATGTAAATATTTTTACATTGGAATGATCTAGGAAATTTTCTAATTGAAACCTAAAAGTTCCTTTTGTCCTATTCTGATTTTTCTAGTTCTATTTATTGCGATTTGTCGTTTGTTGTACTTTTCGAATCGGTGTAATTAATAGCAACAATAAATTTTGACATAACTATTGTAACACAGATTTGATTGTGCCTTGTGGTCCACCTTGTCGCGCTAATCACCGCGGTATATTTATTTTTGTGTTTCGACGCCCACTTCTTAACGTTAAGTGGTTGAATTATAGCGTATGGGGGTATATATTCAACAACTTTGTCAATAAGTTTCACAAGAAAATATTATTTTATACGTATTGAACAGTTATATATAAATCTCACACCTTTTATTTATCATCTAGCATGCTCCTCAAAATTGTCCGCCTCCATTTTTCTAAACCTAAATCACTTCGCCTCCTCTATCCACGCGCAATCGCGCCGACCCCCTCCTTGCTGCATCTTCCCTCCAATACCAAGCAGCGACCAAACTCCCCAGGCTGCCTAGATCCAGCCTCGACCACCCACGACCCAACATCGCCAGCGCCCACCGATTTGCTGCACACCATTCCTCGAACCCTCCTCCGGCTCTTCCATTCGCCCGAGCCACCTTCCTTCATTACCTATCACCGAAGTCTCCACCGTTGTCAAACACGAGGTCCAAATCTGCCCCGGCCAAGATTCGCAGCATTGTATGTACGTGTCTGCCTATCAGTGTCCGTAATACGTGGGCATGTCGTCTTGTTGATCGTTTTGAGTGGTTTCAGATTCATTAAAAGGTGAGTGCTTAAACCCACTCAAACAATACTAAAATTATTATGCAAGTTAAACCAAAATCATGAAGTGATAGATTTCATGATTTTTGTTTGGAAATTTAGTTTGGAGATCACCACTAGTTGACGCCGTGATATGTGAGGACAATTGATTTATGACATATGTTTAATTAAATTAATTGGGATCCTGTTTGCATGTATAGACCCTTAAAGTGTTAGCGTTGGGATTATCTGTAGGTTCAGTCAATGATTTTGAAATAAACACTGTCACCACCTGTATATCATTGACATTCAAGTCGACATTTAACTTGACATCGAAATTGGATATCATCGCTTGTTAAACACATCTACATCTAGTAAATAATGGCTGCTGTGATATATGGTTGAATTGGTTGATTTGGATGCTGATTTCATGTTTTAATGGATGATGTTGTGATGGATTATTTTGTGATTGGATGCAGGTTGTCATTGATTTTGATATATCCCTAGTATCATCCTGGTTATTATTGAAATATAATTGTCATATTGATCATCTGGGCATTGGATTATGGTATGAATCATTGGACACTTGATATTGATTTGTGGAAATATCTGGATGTTTTCTTTGGCTACAAAGGTAAATTTTGAAAAATCAACTGTCGTTTTGTTTTTAAAGTGAGAAATCGATTTTCAAATTAGTTTTTAAATTAGATTTTTAGAGAAACTTTAAATTAGATTTTGCATAAATTAGAATTTTAAACTCAAGTAAAATTATATGTTGTAAAGGATGTAAATTTGGAAATGTTGGCTAAATTAGATTTTGAAAAGTTGTTGTGAAATTTAGTTATTAAATTTGAATTCAAATGAAGAAAATATATTTGTGAAAGTGTTAAGTAACTTGAAACTTTTTTGTAACTCCAATAAGTTATTTGAAGAATTTTGACAAAAGAACCTGTATTTATTTCGGTGATTTAATAGTTTAAACATTTAAACGTCGAAGTTAGCCGTTTGAAATTTGTGAAAATTATTAAATCGATTGGGAAATATGAAAGCTTACTCAAATTCTAAAAGGGTGTTTAAGGACTCTGAAATTTTTTCTATGAATTCTTGAAACAAAAATGAAGTTATGACCACCTATATTTCACCTGATTTGATTTAACTTACATAAGAATTTTTAGTACTGACTCGAATTTTTAGTACTGACTCGAGTGTATTGTTTTTCCTTTATGCTCGTGTCAGCCTGAGTATTTCAGTATTTCGAAGACGTATGTTTATTGAAGATGAAGAAGGCGTTTGAAGACTATTTTTTGTAGTATTATTCCGCTGCCTCCTGTTAAGTCTATTTAATGTATAACTTTGATGTTATTGTAAAATGAAATCAAATTATATTATAAAATAGCTTCATGAAATATTTATGTATTTATTATATTTTGACATTTCGCTGCGAGATTCTGTTTTATGTTCTTCTATATCTTATTTCTTTATTTAAATGATCCGTCTTTTGAATGGTTTGAGTTGAACACACTACAAGAAAATTCGCTATCGATAGCACAAGTGGATAGCATTGTAATGCAACTTGCTATATTTAGTTATCTTTTAAGTCATCCAGAACTAAAACTAGCACGTTACACACGCCATCACATAACGTATGCATCTAAAACAAAAAATAAAAGGGATCGCGGTTAAAAGTTTTCATCTTCCTCTCGTATTTCCTATTCCAGCGTTTAGCACGAAACCCCTTTTCATCGCTTCCACTTCCAAACCCCTAACTTCCTCCTCCCAAAACCACCACTCTTAGGTCATCCCTCTGAAATTCATACCCTGAAACATTCGCATGAAAATCCCTAGTTTCCTTGTTTCTTTGCCAATTTGACCTCCGCTTATCGCATCTGAACTCTCTTCGACCTTGAAATCACCACGTCTGTTTTAATTGCAGGTATAATACTATACGTTTGCTCGACTTCTATTAGTTCAATTTTCTAATTAAATGCAAATATTTTGATACCTCATGATAATTAATGGTTGTTGCTTGATTTTATGACACTTCACGCATGTATGCGGATTCAAGGGAGGAAACTCGTCATTATGCATGCCTTTGGGATGCTTATTGTAAACAGGTACTGTTCATTGCAATTCTTTGTTGCTCTCTTTTCCCCTCTCTTTTCTGTCATATTTTTACTAATTGAGGCATACAGTTTCTCAACTTCTGGCAAACAACATGATGGAGGCTAAAATACCAGTTTATACATATATCAACATCACATGGAATATTTTACAATTAGTACTTGGATTTTTGAAAATAAAAAGGAAATAGCTGTTTGATATTCAATGGAGCTGCTTATTTGCATTTTCTTTCTGCAATGGTATCCTTATCATGAGGGTTCTAAAATTCAGAAAAAAAGTTTTAAGAAACAAAAGAAATGGAGGCGATGAGAAGAGGAACACATCAACATTAGATTCTTTATTTTTATATATACATGTTTATTTATCTATCATTTTAAATGGTTAGGCCATGTTTCTTTAGAGTAAGAAGTCTAATTGTTGAATGTTTGATCAGTTTAAATATTTTTGTTTACAGTCACAATTTTGTGCTTCTTTATTATTTTTATGATATGAAACATCAAGACTTCAACAAACATAAATAACCAGTAAATGCCTGTTTAATAACATTGACCACTTTTTGGAATGAATAAAAAAATGGAATATAAATTGCTTGTTATTGGTCAGCTACTACTAGTGCATCCGTCATCCTAAGGCAAGACATCCCTTCTTTGCAATTAACCATGGAACATTTGGTTTTTCAACTTATACGACTTATTTCTTTTTTTATTATGTAGTCATTGTGATTTTTCAGTCAAATATTCACCATAACATGAATTTTGCACTTGTTAATTTATCTCATGGAAAGCATTTTCTCGAATTCATTCTTTTATATATATATATATATATATATATATATATATATTACGTGGAATATCAAATCCTAGACAAATATGATATTTCAAATTTGTATATTTAGGCAAGGCTGGGTTTCCTGGTAGACAACGACCTAGCAATAGAACTGAGCGAAGATGGGCATATGTACAACTTGTAGACGAAGGAAGCTCAACTCAAAGCTGGAGATACAATTTACCATAAGTGGTCTGTTTTTATTTCTTGTTTTAGCCTCCATTGTAACATCAACTATCACTCAACCTTCACATTCTTTCAAAAAAATAGTAAATAAACTTATTTATAGTGGTGTTCAAGTTCTTGATAGCTTAACACATTCATATTTAAGTCTCAATCCTATTGTTCTGCCATGTTTTGGTAGATTCATTGTAATTTAGGCGTTTGACAATTCTTAACATTTTCTGTTGTGTTGTACTTTTATTTACTATTAAATATTACAATATTTAACAGTTTTGTTCAAAATTAGAACACAATATTCTTTGTAATAGATGATTAATGTAGGTTGTTAAGCCTATAAAGAATTTGTTATCCCACTTTTAGGGTAAAAACTAAAATATCAACAAATTCGCAAGGAATGATGGATGTCGGGATTGGAAATCGATTGGGATCAAGACTACGGTCGATATTATCAAAATTTGGTTGAGTTCCGATCGGGACGAAATTGATTGGAAATGATGATAAAGACTAGGAAAGGCTATGTTTCAATTTTCAGGATAATCGGAGTTCGTATGAAGGAGATATGATCTGCTGGGCACGTTTTTACCTATTACCAGTCCAAAACAATGTCGGTCCAAGCTCCATCCTCAAACAATGCCGGTCCAAAGCATAGCCGAACTAGCCATCTTCCCTTCCCACCGAACCAACTCCACTTCCTCTCACCACCGAACCAACTCCACTTCCCTTCCCACCGAACCAAGCTCCACCGGTCCAAGGCCTCGTCGAACCAACTCATCACCGAGTCAAACCGACCACTACCGGACCGGGGCTACCGAACCAACCCATGCTCCACACACTACCGGTCCAGCCAACACTCCACTCACCGTCGAACC
This sequence comes from Allium cepa, assembly GCA_030765085.1. Lineage (NCBI taxonomy): Eukaryota > Viridiplantae > Streptophyta > Magnoliopsida > Asparagales > Amaryllidaceae > Allium > Allium cepa. The sequence continues at coordinate 494,237,838 of CM060944.1, read as the reverse complement.
AAGGAGCTACCGAACCAACTTTGCCAGGCCAGATTGCATCAGCCCAGGCCCACCAGCAGCTATATACATGCAAGATCTCTGCCCTCAGCCTCACTCTATAAATAGAGGGGCAGGGGTACAACAATGGGGGAGAAGTTTGAGAGCTCAAGCCTGAAAGGAACTTTCAAACAACTTTGATATACTTGTAATCAAAGCTTTGTACTTGTAATCGGATCGGAAAAGGAGAATAACATATAAAGTGGACGTAGACACATTCTGGCCGAACCACTATAAATCTGTGTGCCTTTTACAGTTTAGTCCCTGTTTTTTACATATTTGCATAAACCACCCAAATCACTATGAACAACGTAAAATCAACTAAATCATACGACTTGGAGGTGTTTGCCCATTTTTTGTGCAAACATATTTGGGTTATTTGCTGAGATCTGTGATTTGTGTTTGAATATCGCTGATTTGTATTCATACACTGGTGCTTTCACGGTATTTGGGGTTTGTGGCCAATTTTGACGCAAACACTTTGGTGCTTTCATTGAGAGGGACTAGCACCCGCTGCATCGGATAGAAGTTTGGATTTGGAAGACAATGGCTAGGCAAAACAGTAGAAGGCTAAGGGCTGAGAGAAGCCAACAGGAAGGAAGTCAACAAGCATCCTCCGGAGGTGAGGAAGTACCAACTTCGATCTACATAACCCGGGATGAAATGGAAGCCATAACAAATTCACTGCAAGAGAGGTTGTTGAAGAGTCAACAGGAGATGATGCAGACTTTCTTGGAGCAAATGAGAGCTGCAGGGACCCAGAACTTAGGAACAGCTACAGCAGCCGTGGATGCAGGACAATGAGCTAGGGTTATGGAACCCAATGGAGGACAGGATGCAGAGCCAGAGGGCAATCGACAAGGACTTGGGGGCAGACCCGCAGGATCCAACACAGGAGGACCTTTGGAAGGAGTTCAACAGGCTAGAACCAACCTTGCTGCTAGCGAGCCACATGAAGAGTATGTACCGGAATTCCCTCGGGGGCAACCCCCGACAGACAACGCTGGATTGGTGGATATAATCAGGAAGACTGTGCGAGGTGGTTTGACCAACGGAGACTTGGAAGGAGTGAACAGGAGTCCGTTTGCTCGGGAAATAAGGATGACTCAGAATCCACCTAAGTTCAAGCTACCTAGCGTGGAGGTATACGATGGCAAGACAGACCCTACGGATCACTTGATGAGGTACACCAGACACATGGAGGTGCTGAGGGCATCGGAGGAAGTGATGGCCCGATGCTTCCCTTTGTACTTGATGGACTTAGCTGCGATGTGGTTTAGGCAGCTGGGAGAAGGATCTATCAGGACTTGGAGGGAATTGGTGGAAAGGTTTTTGGGACAGTTTCGGGTTCATGTCAAGAGACCGAAGAACGTGATGACATTGACATCGGCAAAGCAAAGGATCGATGAATCGCTTAGAGCCTTTCTAACTCGATTCAGTGTCGCAGTTGCTTCGGTGGATCGGCCCGATCCATCGATGGTTTTAATGGCAGCAGTATCAGGAGTCAGGGAGAACTCGGATTTCAAGGTATCTCTGATGCGAGATCCCCCACGGGATCTCGACGAATTCTTTCACGAGGCAGAAAGGTTTCTTTGGCAAGAAGATGCGAGTACGGATTTAAAGTTAAAAAAGGTTAATGCAGTGGAGGTTGGAGGACCATCCAGCAAAGGTTTGGATAAAGACAAAGGAAAAAGGAAGTTGGACGATGGTTCTGGAAATGCTAGGAAGCAATGGAAGGATCCAAAGTTTTTCACATACACAGGATTGAACGAGACGCTGGAGCGGATATACCTGGATACTCGGAATCGCCTTCCCTACCGAGGCCGGCTAGGAGAGAACCAACAGAACGGGAAAGGACATCAGGAAGACACTGTCTCTTCCATGATTTGGATGGACACGACACCAACAGCCGCAGGCACCTAAAGGACATAATTGAGGAGCATGTAAGGAATGGACAGCTGCCACAATATGTTGGACCTCGGAATGCAACGGCGGGGCAGGAGCAACCGCCGCCTACCTCAAGCTACGATGGTGGGAGGCCCAGGAATGATGGTCGGTTGATCATCCATTGACCAGTTTAATATAAAATAAGTAGCGAACTATTGGCAAGCAACCAAGTCATTTACACATGTACGGGGACGGAGATAGCCCCTAGGCATGCTCTGAATGATGATAAACTGCAATGCTATGGTTTGTGAAATTTATCTTTTGCTTTTGGATTGGACACTGCTTTTCTTTTTAGTTTTCGGTTTTGGAGCTTGGATTGAGCTCCTGGTTTTTTTTGCTTTTTGATTTGGATTTTCCTTTGGATGATTGTTTTCGGTTTTGGATGCTGGTTTGGATTTCTGGTTTTCTGCTTTTGATTTGGATTTTGGATGTGGATTTTGGATTGGATTTTGACTGGATTTTTATCTGATTTTTGATAAACGGTCGTCAGGTATGGATTATGCCTGGCAAGGGATGAGTCACTTTGCCCGAACGTGGTAAATTGACTCACTCAGGTCGTCGAGTATGGACTATGCTCGGTAAGGGTCCGGAGTGACCATGATTCGGCCTAGGACTTAGGCCCTGTATTATCAATTGTTATTTTCAGGTCGTTGAGTATGGACTATGCTCAATAAGGGTCCGGAGAGACCAGGATTCGGCTTAGGACTTAAGCCATGGCATTGCATAGCGTCCAGGGACATTGGACCAAGGTCGTCAAGTGTGGATTACGCTTGGCAAGAACCCGGAGAGGTTAGCTCAGCGTCCAGGGACACTGGACCAAGGTCGTCAAGTGTGGATTATGCTTGGCAAGAACCCGGAGAGGTTAGCTCAACGTCCAGGGACACTGGACCAAGACCGTCATGTGTGGATTACGCTCGACAAGAACACGATGAGGCTGGCTTAACATCCAGGGACACTGGATCACGACCGTCAAGTGTAGATTGCGCTTGGCAAGAGCCCGGAGAGGTTATGGAATTGGATATCGACTCGGAGCAGTCAAGGATGATATACTCTGGCAATATGGTTATGAACTTCGGATATTGGTTTCGGAATTATTCAAAACACGCCTTGTTATCACAAGGCATGTTTTACGGGGCAAAGTGTTATCCCACTTTTTGGGTAAAAACTAGAATATCAACAAATTCGCAAGGAACGATGGATGTCGGGATTGGAAATCGATTGGGATCAAGATTACGGTCGATATTATCAAAATTTGGTTGAGTTCCGATCGGGACGAAATTCATTGGAAATGATGATAAGGACTAAGAAAGGCTATGTTTCAATTTTCAGGATAATCGGAGTTCGTATGAAGGAGATATGATCTGCTGGGCACGTTTTTACCTATTACCGGTCCAAAACAATGCCGGTTCAAGCTCCATCCTCAAACAATGCCGGTCCAAAGCATAGCCGAACCAGCCATCTTCCCTTCCCACCGAACTAACTCCACTTCCTCTCACCACCGAACCAACTCCACTTCCCTTCCCACCGAACCAAGCTCCACCGGTCCAAGGCCTCGCCGAACCAACTCACCACCGAGTCAAACCAACCACTACCGGACCGGGGCTACCGAACCAACCCACGCTCCACACACTACCGGTCCAGCCAACACTCCACTCACCGCCGAACCAAGGAGCTACCGAACCAACTTTGCCAGGCCAGATTGCATCAGCCCAGGCCCACAGCAGCTATATACATACAAGACCTCTGCCCCCAGCCTCACTCTATAAATAGAGGGGCAGGGGTACAACAATGGGGGAGAAATTTGAGAGCTCAAGCCTAAAAGGAACTTTCAAACAACTTTGATATACTTGTAATCAAAGCTTTGTACTTATAATCGGATCGGAAAAGGAGAATAACATATAAAGTGGACGTAGGCACATTCTGGCCGAACCACTATAAATCTGTGTGTCTTTTACAGTTTAGTCCCTGTTTTTTACATATTTGTATAAACCACCCAAATCACTACGAACAACATAAAATCAACTAAATCATACGACTTGGAGGTGTTTGCCCATTTTTTGTGCAAACATATTTGGGTTATTTGCTGAGATCTGTGATTTGTGTTTGAATATCGCTGATTTGTATTCACACACTGGTGCTTTCACGGTATTTGGGGTTTGTGGCCAATTTTGACGCAAACAGAATTTATTTTAAATTTTGTTCATAATTGGTTTGGATTAATGAGGTATTACTGCATTGTCATATGTGTATAGATTATAACCGTGTATTATTATCTTTAGTTTTGGAGCTTTCTGAATTCATGGGTTGATTAAATAAATATTTTCTTCTTCTGAAGTGAATGTACAAGATATTTATAGTACTTTGCATTTTTATGATAGAATATTTTATAATTGTAAAAAAAACTAAAAATAGATTACATGTCCTTGGAAAAACCAAACCTTCAGTCAAAATAAGTATAAATGACATAGAAGATTTATATAACTTTTTATTGCAAAAATGCTGTAAATATCTATGGCAATTTTTAAAGGAAACTGATGGCGATGCAGATTTAAATGCATAGTTTGATGGAAAATGAAAAATGCAAGCTCAAAGTTTGAACTTTACTATGATATAGATATAGTGTTGGGCTTAAGAAAGCCTTTTTAGCGATGTAATAATTTTATCAAATATACAATAGGAAATTAAGTAACGTGAGAAAATCAATATAGGTTGAGTAAATGAGAATTAGGCTTTGATCGTTCATCAATCTTCCAAGCACATTGATTTATTTTATTTTTGATGAAAATGTGATCCTCGTTACAAGGAGACCGCTCACATTTTATTAATTAAAAAGAAAAATAAAAACCATTAACGTGCCTGATGGGTAACGTTGCATAGAATGTAAGATCATTATCGGTGATCATCGAAAATGAGTAACCATGAATATATCAACGTGTACATGCTTTAGGCACGCCATATTAAATATGAAATGCTACTTTGCCAAAATGCTTCATAATGTAAGTAAATCTGTTGCTAAAACTGGGCTAATGCATGGCTGATGGGCTTCGTTTTTAGTTGCTGATGGGATGAGACGTGCCTGTTGATAGTAGAAGCGACTAGGAGATGAGTCTATGAACTGAAACTAGGTGAAGCTAGCTGCTGTAAATTGCAGAAACTAGTGGCTTAAAAAGTATCTGAACTAGTAGCTTAGTGTCCGGTAAAAAAATAGCTGAAGCGTGGACTAAAGGAGATGCAAAAATCGTGCTGATGCTGAAACCAACCTATGCACTAGCGTTGGGCGCTGGAAGTGGAGTGATGAAGCGTGGCATAGCGGTGGTTATACAAGCACGGCGAACAGTTGATGAATGAGCCAAGGCTTGTACTAAAGTTAACCTAAAGCTAAAGTGCGGCTATCTTGAAGCGTGATGTGGCTTGTACCGAGGGAATGTGATGGGAGAATAAGCTAGAGCTTGTACTTGTAGTGTGGAAGTGAAGGCATGCACATACCGAGTGAAGCTACTGTAGCTGGTGTGGATGCGCGCATATCTGCAGCTGATTGATGCACCTTGCTGAAGCTGCATATGAGCGGAGCTGCTACTGCGTAGAATCAAAGTACGCTGCAGAGATGGGAGGCATGCTGTTTAGGGATTGGTGCACTTCTGAAATGATGTGGGCATGCACACGAGTGAGCTGCAACTATGTATGCCGTGCCATATGAAGTGAAGAGGCCGTGCAAAAGTGTGGACATGTATGCTTAGTGGACATGCACATATGAAATACTGAGCGTTATGCTGCAAAATCCGATGAAAGCTGCAACATGATATGAAACAATGCAAGGGAGCAAGCTGTGCCGTTAATCGATAAGAGTTGAATGATCTGAAAGTGCTGCAGCTACAAAGTCATCTTTGTGATTAAAAGAGTGGGCATGAGGTTGGCTTGAGTGAAAATGATTCTCAACATGCTCGAGCCTAGAGTTACACGTCCCACTATAACAAATTGGCACACTTAGCTGAATATGCACAAGATGACATGAATGAGTTAAGACCGGGGCGTGCAGAACTAAAACCGGAGAACTGCACATCCCACACATATGAACAGACGGAAGTAAGCAGGGGCATGCCGAAACTGAAACATGCACGAATTAAGCTCCCTAAAGCTAGAATATGCATGGATTGGAATATGCAGATGCAGGCTCGGCTGAGAGGAAATAGGGTGAGATACGCAAATGGTCTGGAGCGAGTGGATCTGTCAACACATGGTGTAGAAACAAATGAAGCAGCTGCATCCACCGCGAGGAACAAGATTAGAAGCTGCAGCAAACGCTAAGGGGGCACACAAGGAAGATGCAGTTTGCATGAAGCAGTGTAGGAGGTCGAAAACGGCTAGCAAGGACAGGTACAGCAAATACTAGGCAATCGGCGGAAGGTGCAGCAAATATAAGGCAATCGAGATGCTTCGATGAACAAACGTTTAGCAAGCACGTTGATTTTTAAAATGAATAAGCAAAGATTATTCTGCGTTCAGCATCGACTACGAGTATAAATTGTTCTTAGCATTTTTTGATGTTGTAATTACTACCATGTTTATTATACAAGTTTAAATGTCAAGCCCATTTATGAAGTTGTTACTGCTTATGTTGTTTTGGGCCAGTCTCTATTACAACTCAACTATATTTGTATGTCCAACATATTTTTCATGTTTTCTTAAAGTTTTATAACAATTCTTTTATCTGTATTTTACTATCATTATTTTGTGCATGAGTGTTTATGTGTTTATTAATATCTCTCTCCATAACATATGCACGCGTGGGTGCAAACATACATAAGATATATGTGCAAAAGTTTAGTTTCCAATGTTTATGCATGTGAGTATGTACATACATTTTGGATGTTGTTTATTAGATAAAAGAAAATAAAGATATGCTAACTTATTGCCCTTTGATTTTTTAATGGTATATCACCAACATCATTATATAGTATGAATGAATCAATTATTTAAAATGTGGCGTAGTCAAAAAAAAAAAAAAAAAAAAAGAAAAAAAAAAAAGGGAAAAAAAAAAAAAAGAAGCATCGCCTCATCTACAAGCACACATGACTTTGCATCAATCTGTAACACAAACGACATCCATGGAATTTAGAAACCCCATCAATTTTTGACTCAAGGAAGGGCGAAGTTTATTTGTTTTTGCCATATTTGGATTATTTTGTTGAACTTTCTTGATTCCTTTGCTGGAAACGTAGCTGGGTAAGTTATGTATTCATGCTTTTAACACTTTTATTCGTCATTTCAGTACTAAGTTAGCTTTACCAACACCAACAATGACAAAAGCAAAGGTTCATTAAGTAAGTTTAAGTTTTATAAAAATTAATAAGTTCATAACAATCGACATGCAATTGTTGAGTAAAGCATTTAAAATAAAATATAACATTAACAAAGTTATCTAAGTTTTATAAAAATTAAATAAATTTATAAAAATTAACCTAATTTATTAAAAAATAACTAACTTTTATAGAAGTTAGCCAAGTTTCATAGAAATTAAGCATGTTTAAGTTTTCAAAATAAACTAAATTTATAAAAATAATAAAGTTAATAAAATTTAACTAAGTTTTACAAAACATGACCAAGTTTTGAAAACATCCGATTAAATTTTTAGTTTGTAAAATTTAACCAAGTTTTATAAAAAGTTAACTATGTTTTTAAAAATTTAATTAATTTTTGTAAAATTAAACTAAGTTAGATAAGTTATAAAAATTAACTACGTTAAGCAAGTTTTATAAAAATAAAATAATTTTATACCTCAACTAAGTTTTAGAAAACTAAAAATAAATTTATAAAAATTTAAATAAGTTAAACAAGTTGTATATAAATTAAATAATTATCTAAATATTGATAAAATTTTGTAAAAGGTAAGCAAATTTATAAATTATAATTAAGTTTATAAAAATTTAACAAAGCTATCAAAGTTTAATAAGAATTAAATAAATTTATAAAAATCAACCTAGTTTATAAAAATAACTAATTTCTATAGAAGTTAACTAAGTTTTATACAAATTAAGCAAATCTATAAAAAATAACTAAGTTTATAAGCTTTAATTAAGTTTTTAAAATAAATTAAATTTATAAAAATAACAAGTTAATAAAATTTAACTAATTATTATAAAATTCAACTAAGTTTTATAAATATCCGGCTAAAGTAATTAAATTTGTAAAATTTATCCAAGTTTGATAAAAAAATCAATTGTGTTTCATAAAAATTTAACTAAATTAACAAAGTTTATGTAAAAGTTATTAAGTATCATAAAGATTGCTAATCCAACTCTAAAACATCATAAACCACCAGCTTCTTCATTAAGAATCTTTAAGTACGTAATTAGTTATTGCTGAGACTGTGTTAGAGGAATTGTTGCTGAGATTGTGTTAGAACTAAGATTCTTTATCTATCAGTATGGACTTGTCTATCACTTGAAGCTAACACGAAAAGCTAAAAGCATTTTGGTAATTTCATTCTTGAGTTACTGTTTTTTTGGCTCTATCGTGTGAAATGGTAAATATCACAGTTTATGTTACTAGACTCAGGTTTATGCACTACAAGGAAAAAAGCATTTTCCGGTGGTAGAAAACCGTCGGTGGTCGTCGGAGGCCGTCGGAAAATGCCGTAGGAAAATAAGGTGTCGGGATGTAGTGTTTCCGACGGCTTCCGACACATCTCGCCTTTCGTATTTCCGACGGCTTCGGATGGATTCCGACGTATTCCGACACTTGTCGAAAGCCATCGGAAACCGTTGGAAAAATTGATCTGAAAGCCGTTGGAAAAATCTAACCTGAAAGCTGTCGGAAGCCGTCAGAAATCTGCTGCATTTTTTATATATTTCTGCTGCAATATAGCCTTCCATCCACATTTCCCATACAAACAATATTCCACCAATACTGCAGATTACAATATATAATATTCCAACCAAATATCAAAAACCAAACTGTACACTATTCACCAAACAAAAAAAAATTAAGTCAAAACACATAATCATCACCCAAACTAATGTACAATACATAATAATATCCACAGCACCAAATGTTCTATCAATTCATTCATCCCCAACGTCCCCAACATCCACATAATTATACAACAAAACAACTAAATGTACCATAACATAGTACATAAATCAACAACTACCTCCACCATCTATCAAATCATACAAAACAGAAAAAAACATACCGACCATAGCAATCAATCAATCTCCTCCAGAACCTGAGCCAGCAGAGGAAGGGAAGCGGCCACCATACTGCTGCATGTACTCGGCGATACGCTGGTCTACTGTGTGGTTTCTATGGCCTGCCGACGGTTCTGCTCCTCCAGTTGCGCCACTCTAACCCGCAAATCTTCGATCTCTGCTAGATCGATCTGAGCTCTAGTTTGCCTACCCCGTCTATGACTACTGACCTGTAATAAATATTTAATTTAGCCGTGTGATCTCTGTAAGTGTATGTGCAGGTATGTGAATGATTAACAGTGTGATAATGTTATTTAATTTAGTTTATGCATGTTTATGTAAGTGTATGTGCATGTTGATAACATCTTAGGTTGTGGTAACACCAAATAACTATAGTGACAAAATTGTTGATCTATATTTTGAAATACTATAACTTTGAAATTTTTTAGCATAAGTAAAGTAACTATAGGGAATGATGAGATAAATTTATTAACAAAAATAATAGTACGTTACATTATGAGATATCACTTCTTTTGATCTCTTTAACAATAAATGTGACAAATTTATGCATGTGTATAGCATATATCAGACAACCTAAATTAAATAACATGTCTTTTTCGTTACTTTTTTTGAAATAACATTCAAGTAACGAATTAATATATTTTGGTAATGCATATTGCTTTCATAACGAAGTGACTCAAAACCAATGTACTAAATTTGAAAACTTATATGATGCCCAATATATTATTTACTTACCACTTGATTGCCAAATCCGTATCGTGTGCCATGCTCCAATGGATCCATAACTGACTCAAAAATAACATCCTCCTCATTCGTCGTCAGCTGATCTCGACTCGTATCAGCAAGGAGTTTCTGGCGCTGCTCCATAAACTTTTCCTGCATTAATAAATTAATATCACCATATCTTATTTCATTATATTTTAACAAGTAGAATAATTACTAATACTGCATAAAATGAAATATACTTACATGGCTCTTGCTGGATTTATCGTCGTGCCATGTATACGAAACTGTCCCGTCCGGATTTACATGCTCGACAGCATGCGTATGAGTAAACACGTTCATATAGCCCACATGACCATGCGGCTCAGCTTCTTGAAATTGATTTTTACATACAATTATTGTACATTTAAAATTATATAGCACAAACTATTTACTATTTGCATTCAGTAAATTTACCAACTCCTGCCGATACTGCTGAAATGACTTCGACCCTCCGCGATGAGTGACAGGATTTTTATTTCTGTTTGCAGAGTTTCTTTCCGACTCTGCCTGTACATTCAAAATTTGATGCATTATTTATCGATCATGTATTTTTTGATATTTAATACCAGTCAAATAATTTAATTATTTTTTAGTATACTTGCCTTCTCCTCGTCAGTTTTCCAGTATCCCAACCATGCTTGCCATATGCTCTCCCCCATCCAACGTGGTTTCTTACCTGATTTTTTGATTTCAGATATCGAGTTCCTATAGTTTTTACGCATCTTCTTCAACCAATATTCTCGTGCCAACTGCATATCGTCTGTCTGAATGTCTATCTTAGCCTAAGTTCCATGATAAAAAGCAAAAAGAATATTAAACTATAAACGATAAACAATAAAAAAACGACAAAAACGAATTAAAAATGGAAAACAGAAAATATACTTACTAGGACATCCTGCCAAATACATTCTATTATGTGGGGAGGGATGTTATGCCACTTTGGCCAACACGCACTCATCCTACTCTGGTAAGAAGCTTTGGAAACATCCAACACAACCTTCGAGGGAAGTAGGTTGAACTCCTAGTTTTTAAATATGATACATATAAGTACATAAATATAAAAAAAAAAGATGCTGAATAAAATTTAATTCTTACCCCTTTGCTCTAGGTACTAAAGAAACTACCGGACGCTGTGATGCTTGCGATAGACCATTGCCATCTTCTCCTGAAGATTGGGAAGAGCTCCTACCTCTAGATGACATTACGGTAAATCTGTGACATATATACACATCATTTCAAAAGAGGATTATAATATGAAAACGAAATATATTTCATACGTAAATGACATCAACGGTATAAATTGCTAAATTAATGACTGAAATGGAAATAGAAATGGAAGTGTGTTATACCTGATTCGTAATGAGTCTCATGTTTCGACGAGAAGCAGATTACATTTCATTTTTAATAAAAATTGCTAAATAAATGACAAATGAAAATGACATAAAACATGCAAACAATGGTAAACGTACAGATTTGGTTTCATAGTTACATCAATTTCATAATACATCAAGAATTCAACATGATTACATCAATTGCAAAAAAATCAGATTCAGATTTTTATCAATCATCATCGTCTTCTGATTCAGTTTCGGTCTCGTTTTCTACGATATTTTCCTCTGTACTGTCAAACGCTTCTACCAAAACATTTGATTCATCGATCAAAGGACCAAAATCTGTATGATCATCTGTAATTATTATTTCGTTATTTTTCTCAAGATCTACCTGATAAGCTTGTTCGTCTGTAATATTCTACCCATAGAATGTAAATCTGGCCTTTGTTTTAAAAACTGCAGACCAATCTGCTTTATCTCTTTTTAGACACGGATAAGGAGCGTAATAAACTTGCAATGCTTGCTTGGCTAGTACAAAAGGATTGTACTTGTGATAATGCGATGTATGCTTTATTTCAATAAGATTATAATCCTTGTGCACATTAATTCTAGAACCTGGAACATTGCTAAACCAATTGCATCTAAATAGAAACACCTCCTCTGCGGGTCGTGAGAAATATATCAGTTGCAAAATTTGTGTTAGAACGCCATAAAAATCATTTATGTGATTTTCTAGATCGTCACTACCTTTAACAAATACACCAGTATTATTCGTTAATTTTTCTGCACCATATTCTTTGCTGTTAAATTTATATCCATCGACGAAATATATTGGATATGTTTTGACCACTCTTTTTGGTCCCATCGCAAGATATTTCAACCCTTCATCAACAATAAAATTTCTCGGCTTATAAACGTAATTTGAAAACCAACCGGAAAATTCTTTATTGAGATCTCCGTTTGGATGTTCATGTTCATAAACACTGTATATATAAATAAATTATTACATCAGGTTATACACGCGCATGCATCATAGAAAATAATAAAACACAAATTATTATGTCAGATTACCTAACAAACGGTGCAACCTCGGCACAATTTAGAATAATATAAGTGTGTGCTACACGAAAATCTCTATCGTTTAGCCATATTTCTACACATTTTCCAAAAGGCCGACCATGTTGTCTAAAAATAGATAACATTGCTTGAGAGGACTATTGTTCGTCGCCTTTGCCATTACGAGAAACACCTTCAAATGATATATTCACATGGTCATTGAAATAGTGAGAGAAAAAGAATGAAGCTTCTTGTTCGATGTAAGATTTACATATCGAACCTTCAACTCGTGCTTTTGCCTCACTTTTTTCAGATGATTTAGATATCTATGCAAAATTAATTTTCATTAACTTCATTTTTCAAATGCAATTAAATTACGTGTTAACATATTACATACCTCTCAAATGGATACATCCATCCATATTGGACATGACCTCGAAGTCTTGATTCAGATGGGAGATGAACAGGTAAATGTTCCATTACATTAAAAAAGCCTGGCGGAAATATTTTCTCTAATTTGCAGAGCAATATAGGAATATCTACTTTAAGTTTACGTAAACGTTGCACTTTTAAAGTAGTCGAACAAAGATCTTTGTAAAACATACTAAGATCCGTTACTACCTTCCAAACTTTTAAAGGCAGTAGTTCTTTGAACATAACAGGAAATACATTTTTCATCATTATGTGATAGTCGTGGCTTTTCATTCCGCTCAATCTACCGTTTTTAAAGTCAACATATCTACGAAGATTTGATGACATCCCATCAGGAAATCTTAACCCTTACACCCATTTTAACACAAATTTAACTTGATTATTATCTAATTCATACCATGCTTTGGGTTTTTTACTGTCATTTGGTTTCATATGAAGCTCATGGCGTTTGCATAATTCTTCTATATCGCGTCTTGATTTCATATCATCCTTCGTCTTCCCTTCCACATTCAAAATTGTGTTAAAAACATTATCAAATACATTTTTCTCATTGTGCATCACATCTATATTATGACAAAGCATAAGATGTTTCCAATACGGCAACTCCTAAAAAATAGTTTGTTTGCACCAGTTATGAACAATCGATTTGCCTTCAATTTCTGTTTGCACTCCAGTTTCATATATCTTTGGATAGTCCCTAACAAGTTCATATATGTCTTTGCTCGACCATATTGTCAGTGGTTGTCTGGTTTCTACTCTATTTGCTAAATTTTTTTCTTGTCTCCTCTGAAGGGATGATGTACATGGAGAAAATATCGATGACAGTCAAAAATAAAATTTTCTTACCATGAGGTAAAAAAACGCTCGTATTTCATCCATGCAATATGGACATGCTAGACGACCGGCAGTACTTCATCCTAAAAGCATTGCATAGGCAGGAAAATCACTTATAGTCCACAAAAAAGAAGCAAACATACGAAAATTTTTCTTCTTGGAAACATCGTATATTTCTACTCTTTCGTTCCACAGTATTTTTAACTCCTCAATCAACGGTTGTAAATATACATCGATTCATTGTGTCGGATCGTCGGGGCCAGAAAAGACAATAGTAAGAAACATATATTGCGTTTTCATACACATCCATGGAGGTAAATTATATGGTGTGACGATAATAGGCCATGATGAATATTTAAAACCAAATTGATAAAATGGGAAAAACCATCCGTACATAATCCTAAACTAACATTTCACTCTCCGCTGCAAAATTTGGATATATTTTATTAAAATGCTTCCATGCTTCTCCATCGGCCGGATGCGTCAACGTACCCTCTTCCTCCGTTCTCGCACTATGCCATCTCATATTAGATGCAGTTACAAAAGATTCATATAATCTTCGAAGCTTTGGAGTGATGGGTAAGTAATGCATATGCTTGTAGGAAACTTCCTTCCCCTTCTTTTTTCTTGGTTAGTATCTCTCCTGACTATAAGTTTTACAATTTCTAAGGTTTGTGTCTTCTTTCCAAAACAACATGCAGCCTTGAAACATGTATCTATTTTCGAATATGATAAACCAAAAGTCGACATAAGTTTTTAACTTCATAGTGATCACACTAGATTATCAGACGACATGTCTTTTTGCAGCTTGTACAACAGCACTAAACCCAGCTTCAGTGATGTTGTATTTTGACTTCACTGCAATGTATTCTATGATTACTGACAGTCGAGTGCCGCTTTTACAACCATACAAAATAGGTTTCTTAGCAGCATCTAGTAAATCATAAATTGTTTTTGCTTCAATATTTGATTCTTCAACATTTGCATCATCATCGTCAACTTCAACCATAGGAAACATTGATCGTGCTGCATCTTCGATCATATTTTCTATACAGGTCATCAAAACTACTTCGTTAACGACACTTTCAGACTCTACAAAAGTATTTGCTACAACTTCTCCATGCCGATCCCAAACATAATACTGGGTACGAAACCGTTTTGGTACAAATGAACTTTCACAATATTTGGTAACTAATACTTCAAATGTCTACACCTACTGCACGGACAACGAATTTCTGGATCGTTTCCGTTATTACTTTCAGCGAATTCAACAAATACGTTTATACCATTATAAAAATCTTCTTTTATTGAGCCTCTCTACCATTTTCTTTGGTATATCTCCTCCGATCAATAAAATAATCAATCATTTTTCCTATTTGAGAAAATGAGTCACAAGTTCAAATTTTAATATTTATTTTCAAGAATACAAATTCGAAAAAGATTTTTTTCATGGTTATATAATATTTGAATTTAAAGAACTATTTCACAAATTAAAAAATATTTTCAGACATGACACATTTTATTTTTTAACGTATCGATACAAAATTTTGTACAATTTTTTTTCCATGGTCAGGCATCCTACTTCCCATTACAAACATGGTGAGCATTTACATTTCGTATATTATATCGTCTTAAATGATTCAAAAAAAATTCGACAGCATTTCCCTTTGTTCCATGCATGCACACAAATGTTGTACGTAGAAAACAAAAAAGAAAAGTTAGGCCGAAATTTTATGAACCATTTGAGACGAAGTAGTATACAAAATATAAATGCTTACTGTGTTTATAACTTGTCCAATACAGGGGCAAATCCAACAAATATTGTACCTGATGAATATAAGTGGTCGCTTTTTGAAAAAACGACTATTTATATAACGATCATGTACAATACTCGTCAGACGGGGCCAAAAACTCTCTAAGAGACATTTAATTAAATGTGCGCATTTTACGAAAAAAATATAGTTTTACTAACTGTTCATATTTGCAAAAATGTTCAACGTATTACATCAACTTAAGGCCGGTTTAACATTTTTGTCATTTTTCAATACACACAATTATAATTTAGACTCATGCATTTTTTTGTTGCATAATTCAATATGTGCACAATATAATACTCCTAGCTCGTGCATTCATTTAATCTTATTCCAACCAACACAATACAATGATAGCAGCGCTACACACATACACAATCGTAGAATCAAGACATACACAACGATTTACATATACATGAACAACCACAAATTATACATGTTTCTGCATAATTTCACAATAAAAGATGAAATAGGTATACCACAATGTTTTAAGCCTATAGCGAAAGTTTGGAAGAGACTAGAGATGATATGGTTAAAAATTTAAAAGATTAGAGAAGAATTAATGGATTAGTGCAGAATCACTTCCACCATTACTATTCTTATATTTCATTTCAAGCTTTAGTGAATTTGTTATTTACTTCTTAGAATAATGGTTTACTTATAGGTTTGTCTAATGGGTCGTTACCACGTACTACCTTCCATGAAAGGTCACGAAGGAGTCTCTCTCTCTCACGTGCACCTTTGTACCTCTATTATTTTACTTAAAAAGTTAAGTCTTACCATAAAAGCTCATTTCCTAAATATCTTTGATGACATCACCCATACATCATCCAAAAAAGTTTATTTACATAAATGGTAAAAAGTTTTTATTTCATTTTATTATTTCCTAAGCAAATAAATATATTCAAAAAATAAATAACTTCTGACGTTTAAAACAATGTTTATCGATAAAATGATTTTCGGCCACGTTATCGATATTTTTTCAAAGTATTAATTTTTATAAACATTTTCCAAAAGAAGTTTATCATCATTATTTATGAATTAAAGGGGGTTGAAAAGCTTATTAAATCATTTTAATAACATTAAATCCAAGAATCAAATTGTTAAATAATTCAAATATTTAAATACGAAGTGTCCGAAATTCCAAATCGTTGCATTCTCCCTCACTTAGAATATTTTATTCTCGAAATTCTAACATGAGCAACCAAAGAAAAATCGCATAGCAATACATATAAATATTCAATCACTAGCAAAAAAACTCATCGCACAAGGATGATAAACAATCTACTAAGCATAGCTTACACTTAACAACCTCGGGTTATTACTTAGTCAACGATTCACAATACCTCATAACAAATCGAAGAGTCATCACCGAAACTCCTTATAAGCCAACAAAAACATTGTATATCGTGTACCGAGATCTTCGTACGCAATACCAATTCCGATCACTGCCTAATCACATAAATTTCACTTCCCAACTAGTATATTTCACCTCGAAATCATCTATTTTGATACTGGATGAAGAGCAATCATGCGATTAAAATGATCTACGTATAACTACATACTTATTCTACTGGTTTCTCAACTATACCAATATCTTTTAAATCGCATTCTTTTATCCAAATAGTATGTCATTCAATACTAAAACCATTTATTAGTTATTTCATAAAATAACATAACTTCAAGTTATTTAACATTTTATAACTTAAGTTCATACTAGTATGGTACTCCACTACATCCTAAGAGTATACAAAACATCAAATACATCTTACTTAATAAGGATAATCAACAATTTGAACTTGTTTTAACCTACTACCTTTCAAATTCAAGTTTTATATAAACTTAACTTTATATTTTCAAAAATACTTAACTATAAGTTCTATAACAATTCGAAAGTTTTGGACTGTCCAAAACTGTCGACACCCCGGTTTCATTTTAACAAATAAATCTATAACCAGCATATCATAATATGGTACACATTCCATACAATCCTAATGCATAGGCTACATGTGTCCATAAAATAACTTAATGAATTTTAATAATTTATTAAACACGCTTTACCCAAAAGGGAAGCATAAAAAGCACCAACATGTTTTTGGGGTATGCCATTGTAATGCCCCATCTCTAGACCCATACCACTAAAGGATATTACTACTAATATCGTATGCTAGTACAGAGAATAAGGTTGGTTAAGAGAGACCATCCGTGAATATGACTTTGAGTGAGTATTTTCATGTCGAATTGGATGTTATTGTTTTCTTTTCAAAATGGATTCGACATATCCAATCTAGGCCCAAAGCAAAATTATGGTGGCTTAATAGTATTCAGAAAAACATAGATAAAACTGAATACAAAATCTCAAAGAAACCAGAGTACACAACTGAATATACACAAATTACAAAGCTGAAGCAACTAAAAGCTTATACATAAGATACTCTACAAGATATCAGTCATAAGTGATCCACTCAATATACGTATGAAACAACTCAAAGTAACATATATGTACACAAAAGAAGTTTATAACTTGACATGTGAAATAACTACTACACGAGTTTACTCAAAATGACACTAATGAATATCTAACTATCTCCTGCATAGTCTAACTCTAGAAATCAGCAAATAGAAGCACCGGGGATATCTTGGTCTGACCTGAGTATTATAAAATAATAAATGGGTCTGTCTAGCTTTAATTCAAATCAATGTTAAATAGTAACGATAATGTTAAAATAGATCTCAAGAATAACACTTAGCTCTCAAAAGAATATCATCATTCGTAAATTTTATCCAGCAAAACCTTAAAATCAATTTAGCAAGCAAACCCTACGATATTTTAGTAAAAATCTCAAATCTCATAAATCTAGAAATCAAAAGGGGAAAACACCTAAAAATCCAGATTGGTGAGGATGAAAACTCACCGAACACATATGCTAACTCAAGATGGGTATGAAAATCAATAAATACTCAAGATGGGCATGAAAACTCATAAAACTCCAGAAGGGTATGAAAACCCATAAGATCCACCAATAAACGGATCACCCAAGGACGAGTTTGGAAACTCACCAGAGTAAGTGTTATCTACTTTCGAATAGTAATCATTCATGTAACGACTGTATGTCCCATACTACATGGGTTTACTCCAACAATTATTGTAAGTTAGTAAACTCCACTTGCTAAATGTAATGTATCTCCGAATTATAATCATTTGAGTAACAATCATCTGTCCCATACCTCATAGGTTTTACATGAACATTTGATACAAGTCAGTAAACTCCACTTGTGTGCATAGATGGTTTCAAGTCCAAGAATTAATTGGGGAGTAAACATAATCGTTCCATACCACTTGTTTTACTAGACCGTTTAATTTAATTTCTCATTCAACCGAGTCCATTCATTCTTATAGAAAATAGTTTTTCTTTTAAATCCATCTTTGAAAATATTAGTTTATAAAAGCCATTAATAAATTTTAGAAAATGTAGCTTACTTTCTATTTGTGTACATATTTATAAAAGCTTGCTTTGAATCAACTTTAAACTATATACATATATTAATTTATTTACATTTCCGAGATTATTTGTATCAACAAAATATATTTTAAAAAATGGCTTATTTTCGAAAACATTTCCTTGGCAAATCACTTTGAAAATAGTGTAATAAAATCGGCGTGTTGAATTTATCCACAAAATAGTTTCTGTGGAGAAATATCATCAAAATGAAGTCATCGAATCAAGATATACAAACCAAAAATTGTAACGACGCGGATTTTGCCCGCTCAAAAATCGACATCCATACTTCAAATCGTATTCGAATGCCATAGATTCGACCGTTCAAATCCGATTCGCCGGAGCTTATAACAACATTAAGTAATAACACAGCGGAATAAAAGAATGATACATTGATATACAGCTTAAATACAATATCTGATACAATAGATATTCCAATAGATATCAATATACATCAGAGGTATAATACAATAAATAACAGCGGAAAAGAAAATAGATGATAACATCTAGCATAGTCTTCCAAAAGAGAACTCCGAGAACTGCAACTCCATTGCCAAGAATCAATCCAGCAATAGCTCGAACTCCCAATAACAATGCACCAAGCTAAGCAAGAATGGTGTGATCCAAAGACTGAACTAACCCCAGATAATCTACTAAACCTGACTATCTGAAAAACCCAACTCTAGACTGCTCGTGTAGAAAATAATGAGCACCCAGAGTTTAGGAAAGAAACAATAAACTCCGGATCAGTCGTGGGACTGGTGTGAGCAACAAACACAGTTTATTCTTTAAAACATTCAACAAAAGATTTTCAAAGTCAATTCGCAATGCTTTTTAAAAATGAGACTACCATAAGACCTCCCGCCACACACACAATGCAAACGCAGACTTGGAGGAGATTTCTTCTTATGATAGTCAAAGATGCTTGATACGCATTCAAAGAAACATTTGATATTATTACTAGTGCATAGTGTAGAACAAATCATTTCGAAGGTAGAATATAAATCTTAGCCAGCATAGGTACCATTATATTATGCCTACTATAGCTACCATATTAGATGGCAGGTTCTACAACTAATACCGTACAAGTCTCGTATTGTTTCTTTGGATTTCCAACAAATGGTCAGGCCAAGGAACTTCCCATTGCCACATGAGAATGCCTCTGGAAGGACATTCCCGAGAACCAAACCGGAACTCTGCCAACACAAGGCCGGGTTACCCCTAACTGGGTAACTACTGACACGAGCACGCCATTCCCCGATCGTAAACGACCTTTCTCACGGGATCCCGATAACCAACAACCACAAAGTAATAAATTCGCAGTAACCACATAGGTTAAATATCTGGGCTCCATACCATGATACCACCTCTATCCAGAAGGAAATGTACATACCCTAAAGGGTGCTACCCCTTATAACCTTGCCGCATCTTTCCTGTTTCGACCATTTCCGGGGTGTGAGGCTCGACGAAGTCACGTCCACAAAAACATACTTTATACAAAAGCCATGCTTTGGGTCAACAAATGATCAACACAATGATCACAAAGATAGACGATCAAATAAATGATCCTATCACAATAATCAATACAATGATCATTTCAGCAACACTCAGCATGTCACATTACCAAATTGGGAATACATCGCTGATAACTTCAACTATATAACCTCTGAGCTCGTACGTCTCCGAGAAGGGT
Source organism: Allium cepa (assembly GCA_030765085.1). Lineage (NCBI taxonomy): Eukaryota > Viridiplantae > Streptophyta > Magnoliopsida > Asparagales > Amaryllidaceae > Allium > Allium cepa. Next base: position 494,217,225 of record CM060944.1, on the reverse strand, counting down.
GTTAAGCTAAGAGAATAAATTCTCCGCCACCAACAGAAATATATTTGAAAGAAATCGGCTTTATATCTCAATTTGTAATGTCAGACATACTATCCATACAAGTCTGTTCCGGGCTCGAACAGAACCGAAGGCACTTACAAAGAAGTCCTTGCAATCCGGATATTCACTAATCACGTTCGGACTTCCCATCACAGATGGAGTCTCTATACCGGGGACCAGTCGATGCAAAGACATTCGACGAGTTGTCCTTTCGCTTTCAAAAAAATATCCGGTCTTCAACACCGGTCTTCAAATGCTATCCATAACGACATATCACATATTCGGAATGGGATATATGACACAAAGGTCCTCTCCCGGCTAAACCGAACAGTGAGCGCAGTATTTCAAAAACATATGGACATTGGGATTTCAATTAAGTCACAACTTATCACCCAAAACTTTTCTTCAAATGGTTTAACAAATCACCATTTCAAATCTTTTAAACAAAAGGATTCATTTTCACAACCTTTAACGGTTTAAACAATTTTCACATTTTTTTAATCTTTTAAACAAAAGATTCATTCACAGATTTTCCAAATAAATTTTCATTTCCATTTGATTAACTCGTTAAATCCTTAAATCAAAGATTTAACTTATAGCCTTCACAACAATTTCATTTCAATTTGATTTAAACAAATCATCAATTTAAATCTGTTAAAAATAAACAGATTTAATTCATAGCTTTCAAAAAGAATTCATTCTTAATTTAGGAAAATCATTTCTCTATTCAATCTTGAAATTCCCCTAATTAACTGGAATCTCAGTTCTTATCTAAAAGTGTTTATCATTTGAAAACAACAGTTTTCATTTTGGAAATCTGATTCATTTATACAAGTTGAAATCCCTGGGTTAAATTCAAATTCCCAAAAATAATACTTTAAAAATGATTTAACTCATAATGACTAGTATAATATCATTAATCCCTAGTTTCAAATTACAGAATTCAATTCCAAATATCGAATTCAAATTCAAATTGAATTATTTAAATTTCAAAACTTAATCAAGTAAATTAAAATAAATTTTAACTTGAAATTTCATTCCAAAATCTTTTCACATTTATTCCGATTCCATTTCCAAAACATTTGAATTTAAATATTCAACTTTAAAAATCATTTCGAAGTCATTTTAAAATCTGCGACTTAATCGATTTCCTCGTGAAATCCATAATTGTGTGTGTATGGTGTGGTCCAGGGGTTTAACACAATAAAAGTGCCACATCATAAATCATCACAGATTAAAACATAGAAATATAGTTGATAAGCGATATAAACTATAACGCTTATCCTCTATTCACAGATCATAGATATATATATCACAGATAAATAAGTCACACAGCTAAAAACAAAGCATCAAATATCAGGGGTATCAAACAGTTCATCATCAGTAGAATTTAAACATTCATAAGTATGCTCAATTAATTTTCTGACTAATTTAAATCAAATGATCATCAATCATAATTAATTAACTTTAATCGATTTCAAATTGTTCGATTAATGGTCCTTTAATCATTTACTAAATAAACCAACCTTTAATTATTGAATAATTGACCTTTAAATTATTCAATTATCCTTTTATTAATTTCCCTTGATTAATTTATTGACAATTAAACTGACCCTTAATTTAATTAACTACCATTTAATTAATTTTCTTAATTAATTACAATAAGTGATTAATTCCTTAATTACTTCCTAATAAGTAATTACAATTAAACTATTATAATATTATTATTAAATTAATTAATCTAATTAAAAATCAATCACATTAATTTATTATAAAATAATCTAGTTAATGACCTTCATTAACATTTATTTGATTACTTTTCTAAATAATTAACTTACATTAACCGTTGTTAATTATAAGTTTGATTTACCCTTAAAATTCATTAATTAATTAAAGTCTAATCTATGGTTCTCAATTTCATATTAATTTCTTAACTCAAAATTTACAAACATAAATTAATTTATTCATATTTAAAATGGTTTAAGATGATTAACTTAAAAATTTAACAAGGGTAAGCACTTAAGTGCTAAACCCGAGAAAATCTCAATTGCACTCGAGTATACACTCGAGTTACCACTCCATCTTCCACGAATCTTCCTCTTGCTTCCTCTCCCTGCTTATTCTTTCTTTCTTCTCTCTTTTTTTTTAAAAACCATTAATCCCTTATTTAATTTACCCAACTCATTAATAAATTAAATAAATAAATTATTCATTTTAATTAACTTAAGACAAATCTCTTCTTGATTAGTGATTTATTATCACTTATAAATATGTTGACCATTCATATCCAATTTACTTTTAAATTCGTTTCAAATTTAATTAATTAAAACGAATAACCCTTTTTAGAATACACTTAAGTATTTAACATTTTCCAGTTATTAAACAAATTTAAAATTTTAAACTTTGTTTCCAAACTAAGTTTCAACTGGACTTGGATTTATATTCAACATTGATTCCAAACTTATTTTAACTTTGTCTGATCATTCAAATTCAGTTTTAAGTTTTCAAAACAATAAAACAGGTTTCTGTTCAAACCTGGAAAACACTCATACCCGAGCCACTCAAAGACTTGCTTCGAGTCCACCCCCCTTCTTTCTCGAATGAAACCCAAGCAATATTCCAGTGCCTTCCTTCTTCTCTTTTTTTTTTGTTTAAGTTTAAACAAATTTGAAATCTGGACAAACACTCACCGGTTCTCTGCCCCTTCTGCTCCGAGCCGAACACGGTGATACGCGAAAACGAACTCGAGACGAAGCCATCTTCCCAAACTTCCACCCATACTTCATCAACCAGACACCCACGTGCACAGTGCACGTGTACACCGGAGTTCGCCACCCAGACCATCGGCGATTGCTCCACACCGATCAGCGACCACCCCCTCAACTCAACCCACCACCCAGCCTCGAAGAATTCGCCATAAAATCGAAATGAGTATTCGTGATCAACTGGAACAAAATACTCCAATCGACAATTACCTCGCCGCCGACGAATTCGATCACTGGAGCCCACTCTAGCCTGACCAAATCTCCGCCACTCACCCACGAGCCCATCCCCATAGGTGCGATCACCTGAAACGTTTCGACGACGACGGGGTATCGTGATTTCCGACCCCTATATAAACACTTGCTCTAACCCTAGATCATCAAAATCCAATCAACACAGTTCATTAAAAATTTAACTATTATTTTTCCCCCAATCTACCCCCCTCCAGCTACCTTCGACCCCAACCACACCCCACCATTCGATGTCAACTGCCAGAGTTTGGCAAAAAGGCAGATTTCGCTCAACCTTCAATTTCTCACCGATTGCCAAACAAAAATTTTTGAAATGATTTCCTAAATTCATCATTCCCCGAGTTAAAGCCGTTTATGTGATCAAATTATGGAATTAAAACATTTGATTTCGGGCTAAATTTAAATCATCACTGTATACACCTCACTTTCTAAATAAATGTTTAATCTGAATACTTGAATTTGCTTTTAAAAATAATGTTATACGTATACAAGAATATTTCATTCCAAAATCAAAGCCTTAAGAGATTTGGATGTGATGATTTTAAAGAAATACAAATTTAGTTTGCATATATTACAATACTGTAACAAGTAACAGAGAAAACTATGTACCCAAGAACAACCTGAATGCAACACAAAGCCATAATCAAAATGAACACATACAACACACCATCGTCAGCGAATCAACTCAACTATTTTAAATTAAACTTAGAGCTTAAAGTTGGGGTTTACTCACTTTGATGGGTTTTGATGAAGAAAGATAGGAACAGAGGAATGAGCTTGCTTTGATTTTTATTTGTTTCCAGTTTTGAAATAATATTCATTTCAGTTTTTTTTTTCTTTTCTTTTTTTTTCTTTTTTTTTTAGTTCAAATGAATGAGACTGAGTATAAGAAGATGATGCATATGAAGTTGATATAAAAACAAGTCTACAGGATATGCCTTTTTGCTTGTACATGATAATATTAATAAACAAGCTATAGGATATATTTGAACAACAAATCGTGGCTGAGATGATGTGGTATGGTGTGCTATAAGGTCATGCATTGATTGCTTGTACAAATATATATATTCATTTCTTGGCACAAAAATAAGGCAGAGTTATCTTCTTAATAGGGTGGCTGATATCTTGCTTTTGCTCATGTACTTGTTTCCAGGTTTTAGGTATTCTTTTGCAAGTGTACATACTTGTATGTATTTTTTTGTTTACTTGGTTTATGTTTATTTTGTACTTTATTTTCTTTCCAGGTCTACATGTTATATTAATTTGCCTTGTATTGTTTAAGTGTGCATACATAGATTTCTATTTTATACCTTGCTTGTTTTTACTTTGTTTTATGTTCTTTCACTTTGTCTTGCATACTTACTTTTATATTTGTTTGTATTTATTATGTTTGATTTGTTTATAAAATTTTAACTCAAGTATAAACACACTTTTAAACTTAAACAAAGTTTTAAAATCTTACCTTTCCTTTATTTTTAAACTTATATTATTAAATACTTAATTTACTTAAAATTATTTCAAACTTATGTACATTTTTATAAGATTTGTTTTATATTTACAATCGTAGTTTCCCAAAGTACATACATATATTATTTTATTTTTATACTAATGTTTTGCTTGTATATGAACATAAATTTCTATTGTTAATATATTGTTTAAATTTTTAACTAATTTGTTTCATGTGTATATTTTACATTTTATAGTTTACATAACCAATTTTATCTTCTGAAATGACTTTTTAACTTGCCTAATTTATCTCTATTTATAACTCAAATATTTATTTTACTTCTATTTTTAGTTTAAATATTTATCATAAATTTTACTTTAAAAATTATTGTTTTACATTTCTCTTTGTACACATATATTTTATATAACTCAAAATATCATCATTTGTAAATTTTTAAATCAATTTATTTATTTATTTTTTATACTTGTGTCCAAAGTATATTATTTATTTTCAAAAATCATTTATTAAAGAATTTATTTAAAATCCAATATATACATATATATTCACATATATACAAATTTTCAAATTCATACGACTTAATATAATTTCTAGTCGAATTCGGGGAAACTCGCTTCCATTTAAATCAATTTTACAAATTTTAATTCAAAAATTTATTTAAATTATCAATTTAAATTAAATTAAAATTTAGGGTCGTTACAAACTTCCCCCCTTAAAAGAATTTCGTCCTCGAAATTTGCAGGCACGAAAACAACACAGATAGATGAAAGATAGAGAAATATCTTTTCAGATCAAACTGGATATCAGTTCTGCATTTGGCTCACCAAATCAGAATATCAACAATAGATACAAGAAATTATAATAAAATTTCAAATTTTGGTTTTAAACAAAATCATTTTATTAATTCAATTCAAATTATTCTTCATATTCTATTAATCAATTTAACTCAATTTAAAATTTCTAATTCATTTAAAATTTCCAATTTCAATTTTCAAATTCATATTCATTAAAGTTTTAATCAAAGAAATGATAAGAAATCGATGAAGATACGAAGTAAGAATTTCCTACAACGATTCATAAGGCCATCATCACACCGAACTTCTTTCTGGAGCTGTCACGAAGAAATCAAAAGAATTTGAAAACGAATCAAAGAAAATTTGATAGAGAAAGATTGTTTCCCCTGTCACAGGGTATTGACCATTTATAGTCGTATTTCCCTGTCCCTCTATCTCGTTCTCTTCTTGCACTCATACTTACTATCAGTAGATAGTAAGAGAATTTACTGAGGCATTCAAACGGATATCTTAAGGATTACTCATTCTAGGATATACTCCACCCTATCTCTAATGAGCTACTTAATGTGTTATACTCCTGAGCTAAAGTTCAACCCTTAGCTCTGATACCAAATGTAACGACGCGATGGTAGCGGTCACAACCGGTAGGCTTTTCAACCATCCCAGCCCCACCGTGGCTTACACTGATATCCCAGACTTGCTTTTACGGCCAGCCTCTCGACTGTCTCAGGTTACACCTAACCAACCCCCTAAAAGAGGATGTGTGGGAGTAAGAGTCTCCCGTTCGCCACCTAACCGCGAAGCGAGAACCCCCCATCACATAGCCCAATAGCTTAACAAGACTGGTGTGGGCAACAAACACAGTTTATTCTTTAAAACATTCAACAAAAGATTTTCAAAGTCAATTCGCAATGCTTTTTAAAAATGAGACTACCATAAGACCTCCCGCCACACACACAATGCAAACGCAGACTTGGAGGAGATTTCTTCTTATGATAGTCAAAGATGTTTGATACGCATTCAAAGAAACATTTGATATTATTACTAGTGCATAGTGTAGAACAAATCATTTCGAAGGTAGAATATAAATCTTAGCCAGCATATGTACCATTATATTATGCCTACTATAGCTACCATATTAGATGGCAGGTTCTACAACTAATACCGTACAAGTCTCGTATTGTTTCTTTGGATTTCCAACAAATGGTCAGGCCAAGGAACTTCCCATTGCCACATGAGAATGCCTCTGGAAGGACATTCCCGAGAACCAAACCGGAACTCTGCCAACACAAGGCCGGGTTACCCCTAACTGGGTAACTACTGACACGAGCACGCCATTCCCCGATCGTAAACGACCTTTCTCACGGGATCCCGATAACCAACAACCACAAAGTAATAAATTCGCAGTAACCACATAGGTTAAATATCTGGGCTCCATACCATGATACCACCTCTATCCAGAAGGAAATGTACATACCCTAAAGGGTGCTACCCCTCATAACCTTGCCGCATCTTTCCTGTTTTGACCATTTCCGGGGTGTGAGGCTCGACGAAGTCACGTCTACAAAAACATACTTTATACAAAAGCCATGCTTTGGGTCAACAAATGATCAACACAATGATCACAAAGATAGACGATCAAATAAATGATCCTATCACAATAATCAACACAATGATCATTTCAGCAACACTCAGCATGTCACATTACCAAATTGGGAATACATCGCTGATAACTTCAACTATATAACCTCTGAGCTCGTACGTCTCCGAGAAGGGTGTTAAGCTAAGAGAATAAATTCTCCGCCACCAACAGAAATATATTTGAAAGAAATCGGCTTTATATCTCAATTTGTAATGTCAGACATACTATCCATACAAGTCTGTTCCGGGCTCGAACAGAACTGAAGGCACTTACAAAGAAGTCCTTGCAATCCGGATATTCACTAATCACGTTCGGACTTCCCATCACAGATGGAGTCTCTATACCGGGGACCAGTCGATGCAAAGACATTCGACGAGTTGTCCTTTCGCTTTCAAAAAAATATCCGGTCTTCAACACCGGTCTTCAAATGCTATCCATAACGACATATCACATATTCGGAATGGGATATATGACACAAAGGTCCTCTCCCGGCTAAACCGAACAGTGAGCGCAGTATTTCAAAAACATATGGACATTGGGATTTCAATTAAGTCACAACTTATCACCCAAAATTTTTCTTCAAATGGTTTAACAAATCACCATTTCAAATCTTTTAAACAAAAGGATTCATTTTCACAACCTTTAACGGTTTAAACAATTTTCACATTTTTTTAATCTTTTAAACAAAAGATTCATTCACAGATTTTCCAAATAAATTTTCATTTCCATTTGATTAACTCGTTAAATCCTTAAATCAAAGATTTAACTTATAGCCTTCACAATAATTTCATTTCAATTTGATTTAAACAAATCATCAATTTAAATCTGTTAAAAATAAACAGATTTAATTCATAGCTTTCAAAAAGAATTCATTCTTAACTTAGGAAAATCATTTCTCTATTCAATCTTGAAATTCCCCTAATTAACTGGAATCTCAGTTCTTATCTAAAAGTGTTTATCATTTGAAAACAACAGTTTTCATTTTGGAAATCTGATTCATTTATACAAGTTGAAATCCCTGGGTTAAATTCAAATTCCCAAAAATAATACTTAAAAATGATTTAACTCATAATGACTAGTATAATATCATTAATCCCTAGTTTCAAATTACAGAATTCAATTCCAAATATCGAATTCAAATTCAAATTGAATTATTTAAATTTCAAAACTTAATCAAGTAAATTAAAATAAATTTTAACTTGAAATTTCATTCCAAAAGCTTTTCACATTTATTCCGATTCCATTTCCAAAACATTTGAATTTAAATATTCAACTTTAAAAATCATTTCGAAGTCATTTTAAAATCTGTGACTTAATCGATTTCCTCGTGAAATCCATAATTGTGTGTGTATGGTGTGGTCCAGGGGTTTAACACAATAAAAGTGCCACATCATCAATCATCACAGATTAAAACATAGAAATATAGTTGATAAGCGATATAAACTATAACGCTTATCCTCTATTCACAGATCATAGATATATATATCACAGATAAATAAGTCACACAGCTAAAAACAAAGCATCAAATATCAGGGGTATCAAACAATTCATCATCAGTAGAATTTAAACATTCATAAGTATGCTCAATTAATTTTCTGACTAATTTAAATCAAATGATCATCAATCATAATTAATTAACTTTAATCGATTTCAAATTGTTCGATTAATGGTCCTTTAATCATTTACTAAATAAACCAACCTTTAATTATTGAATAATTGACCTTTAAATTATTCAATTATCCTTTTATTAATTTCCCTTGATTAATTTATTGACAATTAAATTGACCCTTAATTTAATTAACTTCCATTTAATTAATTTTCTTAATTAATTACAATAAGTGATTAATTCCTTAATTACTTCCTAATAAGTAATTACAATTAAACTATTATAATATTATTATTAAATTAATTAATCTAATTAAAAATCAATCACATTAATTTATTATAAAATAATCTAGTTAATGACCTTCATTAACATTTATTTGATTACTTTTCTAAATAATTAACTTACATTAACCGTTGTTAATTATAAGTTTGATTTACCCTTAAAATTCATTAATTAATTAAAGTCTAATCTATGGTTCTCAATTTCATATTAATTTCTTAACTCAAAATTTACAAACATAAATTAATTTATTCATATTTAAAATGGTTTAGGATGATTAACTTAAAAATTTAACAAGGGTTAGCACTTAAGTGCTAAACCCGAGAAAATCTCAATTGCACTCGAGTATACACTCGAGTTACCACTCCATCTTCCACGAATCTTCCTCTTGCTTCGTCTCCCTGCTTATTCTTTCTTTCTTCTCTTTTTTTTTTTAAAACCATTAATCCCTTATTTAATTTACCCAACTCATTAATAAATTAAATAAATAAATTATTCATTTTAATTAACTTAAGACAAATCTCTTCTTTATTAGTGATTTATTATCACTTATAAATATGTTGACCATTCATATCCAATTTACTTTTAAATTCGTTTCAAATTTAATTAATTAAAACGAATAACCCTTTTTAGAATACACTTAAGTATTTAACATTTTCCAGTTATTAAACAAATTTAAATTTTTAAACTTTGTTTCCAAACTAAGTTTCAACTGGACTTGGATTTATATTCAACATTGATTCCAAACTTATTTTAACTTTGTCTGATCATTCAAATTCAGTTTTAAGTTTTCAAAACAATAAAACAGGTTTCTGTTCAAACCTGGAAAACACTCATACCCGAGCCACTCAAAGACTTGCTTGAGTCCACCCCTCTACTTTCTCGAATGAAACCCGAGCAATATTCCAGTGCCTTCCTTCTTCTCTTTTTTTTTGTTTAAGTTTAAACAAATTTGAAATCTGGACAAACACTCACCGGTTCTCTGCCCCTTCTGCTCCGAGCCGAACACGGTGATACGCGAAAACGAACTCGAGACGAAGCCATCTTCCCAAACTTCCACCCATACTTCATCAACCAGACACCCACGTGCACAGTGCACGTGTACACCGGAGTTCGCCACCCAGACCATCGGCGATTGCTCCACACCGATCAGCGACCACCCCCTCAACTCAACCCACCACCCAGCCTCGAAGAATTCGCCATAAAATCGAAATGAGTATTCGTGATCAACTGGAACAAAATACTCCAATCGACAATTACCTCGCCGCCGACGAATTCGATCACTGGAGCCCACTCTAGCCTGACCAAATCTCCGCCACTCAACCACGAGCCCATCCCCATAGGTGCGATCACCTGAAACGTTTCGACGACGACGGGGTATCGTGATTTCCGACCCCTATATAAACACTTGCTCTAACCCTAGATCATCAAAATCCAATCAACACAGTTCATTAAAAATTTAACTATTATTTTTCCCCCAATCTACCACCCTCCAGCTACCTTCGACCCCAACCACACCCCACCATTCGATGTCAACTGCCAGAGTTTGGCAAAAAGGCAGATTTCGCTCAACCTTCAATTTCTCACCGATTGCCAAACAAAATTTTTTGAAATGATTTCCTAAATTCATCATTCCCCGAGTTAAAGCCGTTTATGTGATCAAATTATGGAATTAAAACATTTGATTTCGGGCTAAATTTAAATCATCACTGTATACACCTCACTTTCTAAATAAATGTTTAATCTGAATACTTGAATTTGCTTTTAAAAATAATGTTATACGTATACAAGAATATTTCATTCCAAAATCAAAGCCTTAAGAGATTTGGATGTGATGATTTTAAAGAAATACAAATTTAGTTTGCATATATTACAATACTGTAACAAGTAACAGAGAAAACTATGTACCCAAGAACAACCTGAATGCAACACAAAGCCATAATCAAAATGAACACATACAACACACCATCGTCAGTGAATCAACTCAACTATTTTAAATTAAACTTAGAGCTTAAAGTTGGGGTTTACTCACTTTGATGGGTTTTGATGAAGAAAGATAGGAACAGAGGAATGAGCTTGCTTTGATTTTTATTTGTTTCCAGTTTTGAAATAATATTCATTTCAGTTTTTTTTTTTTTTTTTAGTTCAAATGAATGAGACTGAGTATAAGAAGATGATGCATATGAAGTTGATATAAAAACAAGTCTACAGGATATGCCTTTTTGCTTGTACATGATAATATTAATAAACAAGCTATAGGATATATTTGAACAACAAATCGTGGCTGAGATGATGTGGTATGGTGTGCTATAAGGTCATGCATTGATTGCTTGTACAAATATATATTCATTTCTTGGCACAAAAATAAGGCAGAGTTATCTTCTTAATAGGGTGGCTGATATCTTGCTTTTGCTCATGTACTTGTTTCCAGGTTTTAGGTATTCTTTTGCAAGTGTACATACTTGTATGTATTTTTTTGTTTACTTGGTTTATGTTTATTTTGTACTTTATTTTCTTTCCAGGTCTACATGTTATATTAATTTGCCTTGTATTGTTTAAGTGTGCATACATAGATTTCTATTTTATACCTTGCTTGTTTTTACTTTGTTTTATGTTCTTTCACTTTGTCTTGCATACTTACTTTTATATTTGTTTGTATTTATTATGTTTGATTTGTTTATAAAATTTTAACTCAAGTATAAACACACTTTTAAACTTAAACAAAGTTTTAAAATCTTACCTTTCCTTTATTTTTAAACTTATATTATTAAATACTTAATTTACTTAAAATTATTTCAAACTTATGTACATTTTTATAAGATTTGTTTTATATTTACAATCGTAGTTTCCCAAAGTACATACATATATTATTTTATTTTTATACTAATGTTTTGCTTGTATATGAACATAAATTTCTATTGTCAATATATTGTTTAAATTTTTAACTAATTTGTTTCATGTGTATATTTTACATTTTATAGTTTACATAACCAATTTTATCTTCTGAAATGACTTTTTAACTTGCCTAATTTATCTCTATTTATAACTCAAATATTTATTTTACTTCTATTTTTAGTTTAAATATTTATCATAAATTTTACTTTAAAAATTATTGTTTTACATTTCTCTTTGTACACATATATTTTATATAACTCAAAATATCATCATTTGTAAATTTTTAAATCAATTTATTTATTTATATTTTATACTTGTGTCCAAAGTATATTATTTATTTTCAAAAATCATTTATTTAAGAATTTATTTAAAATCCTATATATACATATATATTCACATATATACAAATTTTCAAATTCATACGACTTAATATAATTTCTAGTCGAATTCGGGGAAACTCGCTTCCATTTAAATCAATTTTACAAATTTTAATTCAAAAATTTATTTAAATTATCAATTTAAATTAAATTAAAATTTAGGGTCGTTACAAAAATCATCATTGAAAAATCATCAGAAACTAGCCCTAAAACAACACAAGAAGTAACATGATTCGATGGAGCAAACAAGCGAAAGAAAGGAGCGAACAGGGAGGGTCACTGGCACAATTCGGAGCACATTGTACACCATGACTGGTCGATTGGTCCAAAAGCATAGGTCGAGCGGTGTCGCTGCATGGAGCATGCTCCAAGCAGTGCCCAATCGCCCTTGTGCTTCGATGGTTTCAGTTTTTGGTCTTTCTGGTGACTAGAACTTGCATTTAATCACTACTGATTCAATGGAATGCATATTAAAGAACAATATATTTCAACAATCACTAGAGGAAATGATGGTTATGAGTTATTAATAAACAAATAGAGCAAATGCAAGTTATAGAGCACAATAACAGAGATCATCAACCATAAATTATTCAACCATTTATCATCCATTCGATAATGCAACATGCAGGAGAATGAAAAATAGAAATGTGAGTGTTTACTCATCTATTTACTCCAGATTTGAATGTTTATGCTTTGACATACTATCTATTTCTTCTCAACAGTAGTTCTTGAGAATAATCGAAAAATAACCCAAAGAATCCAAATTTTAACACCACGGTGAAACTGAAATTAAACACTATAAAATGTATCCAAAATTGGAGGTGGTTACCTGGAATTCTCTATCTTCAAAATCAGTAAATTTTTCTTACTAATATAATGATTCGGGGGAATTTAGTTTAGGATTTGAGGTGGGAAGATGTATTGTAGTTTCAAAATTTCTGAAGTGGGAGGAAAATAATGGACGTACAGATTTCACACTCTCAACTATTGTTCTAGTTAACATTTTACCCTTTGGGCCTTGGGCTAAATGTTAATGAACAAAAGAAATAAGTCTTTATAGTTAGTAAAAAAGAATGAGGTTTCTATTTTTGATTACTAAAGAAAAGGTCATAAAATTAAAGTTTCGAAATCGTGGATTAAATCCACTTCTCTAATAAAACAAGACAAGTTTGTTCATTACTTTTTATTTGCAATAATAGGACTTACAAATCCAAATTCTTAACAATTTTTTTTATTCTCATAATCTCCAATTGATGAGAAATCAAAGGCTTCTTAAATTTCAAAAGTCCCATTTTGACCATAAATCAAGACTTCATTGTTTTTAATAAATTTATATTTAATTCATTGCAATAATTTTAACGGTAGAAAAATGGGTTACAAAATTTTACTTGTAATTATTAATATAAAACTTATTATACCCTTTTTTACTAGTTTAAATGATTAACCATTCATTCTTTTAATCAATAATCTCCAAAGTTACACTTTATTCCAATTAAAAGATTAGTTTAATTTAATCCCTTACTTTAAATCCCTCAGGATATATTATCCTATTAATTTAGTTCTTAACTTTATTTTAGTAAATAAAAGAACTAAATCATATTCATATAATATTACTTTTGAATTTACCAATAATAATATTTCAGCAGAAGAACCTACATATAGATGCTCCTTTCTAGTTCAATTTAAAATTCACTTTAGTTGGAAACAAATAAGAATCCCCAAAACTCTCATTATAGCTAACCCTTGTTGTTTAAATTATATTTTTGATTTTATTTCGGGTATATCTTAAACCAGGGTTTTTGCAGGACCCCCTACGAAAATTGCATCCCTGCGATTTCACTGCAGAAAAAAGTCTGTAATAAATATGTTTTATTATCTACAATATACTCATCCTTACATATACTACCCATTCATGCATAAGGTAACATTTTTCATTAATTTTTTTTATAATTGCTTCCAAACTTCTCACTTACAAACCACCTTTTAATATATAAATGAATATAGTTTTATAAATATATTTTACTTTATATTATTTTCAAGGTTTTAATTTCCTCCAAATCAACTTTTAACTTGAGAATCTTAGTATTGAAAACTCAATTCAAGAATATTAAATTTTAACCTTACTTCTTGAAAAATCCTAGTTCTTTTTTGGTGGTAGACCAATCTTAAAAGCTCCAAGTGGATCCTAATCGTCAAATTTACCTCAAAATTTTCTTTTATTTGAAATCACACCCTTTTAATAAGATTTTAACTACTTACAAAATTATAACCATTTCTACTTACAACTTTCTTAAAAATACTCCTCTCTAATATTGTCATAATAAGGGTGTGAACTGATTTTAAGATTCCATTTGTATGAATATCAATACTTCACCATTTGAATTATTTATCATAGAATTTATTTCTTAAAGAATCCGCTTTTGATAAAAGTGAAAGTCAAGAAAATCCGTTTGTTGCTTTCTTTCAAGTTAATTATGAATATTTGAAATTTTAACAAATTGGAAAGACAAAATTCTAGTAAGAAGTTGTATATTTATGAAACAAAAAGGGATTCCTTTTCTTTTACTTTTCACAAAACTCAAAATTGCTTTTTAGTTACAATTATTCGACTTTGGATAAATCTTCCTCCCAATATTAAATCTACAATTAACATAATATCCTATTTTGGTACTTGTTTATACCAAATCCTCTTCATACAATTTACCCTTTATTTTAATGTCCATAAACAAAATCTAGTTCATATGGATAAATTTTTGGAAGCCTTTACACAATTTATTTCAATACTTCTCTTACGAAATTTTTTTTTACAACAAAAATCAAAATGTTAAGGATTACATTATAATTGGACACTGCTTAACTTATGGTTATCGATCACTTGAGAACCTTTTGCCAAAATATTAGTTGATTTTATAATTTTCAAACTGAAATTTTGATTCATCATCATTTTTTTTCATTCACAAACTTATAAGTTTCAATCACACACTTTCCTCTAAATTTATCATTTCATATTTGAAAAGCTTTCTTTTTAAATTCTTTTAACCGCCCCTATAAAGTATAACTCTACTAAAATCATAGTTTATTTTTCAAAATTCTCTTAACACTTACCCTACAATTTCTTATTTCATTTTGAATTACATATTTTTTCCTCTAATTCTTCTCTTTGGAAATCTAATGGTTACGAAATCAAATTCCCTTAATATACCAAACCTATAAAGTTGAGAATAATTAAATTTTATTATATGCACTCATTTCTTATTCCATAAATAATAATTACATTATTTTCTCATAAATTCTGTCTCTTTGAAATGATTTCAAACATTTTTACATTACAAAAAAGACATAACATCTGTATTTATGAATACCAAACCTTAATTTCACAATCCTCTTTCTTTACTTTATAAGGTAATTCTGTATCTCATTATGGATTTCTCTAAAGCCTTACAAAACAAAATATTCTCTTTGAAACCAAGTTGGGGATTTATGTGATATATTAATTTAAATTTAATTATCCAAAGTTAAAACTATAGGATTTACTCTTTCAATAGGAAGACAATTTATTTGATT
The DNA here is from genome assembly GCA_030765085.1 of Allium cepa. NCBI lineage: Eukaryota > Viridiplantae > Streptophyta > Magnoliopsida > Asparagales > Amaryllidaceae > Allium > Allium cepa. The sequence goes on along the minus strand of CM060944.1, from coordinate 494,201,550 downwards.
AGGGAAATTACTTATTTCTAATTTATTATAACTTCATTCCACCAAGGTTCTTACAATGTTTCATTTCTTTTCAACTAATATTTTGAAAGCTAAATCAATTCAATCCAACCTTTTAATACTAAAGTAATTATAATACCCGATGAATTTCTTTTGTGATTTTAACCCACTCACTATGCTAATTTACTTCAAATTTAATTCCAAGCAACCATTAAAATTTCACTTTTAAGACTTCACATGTATTGGTTTTAAGTTTTCTTTTTCAATCATTATTATTTTTAAATTTTAGCAATTTACCATTAATATAGACAATTATTAAAAATAATCTTTTTGACCAGTGTTATTTAAGTTCCATCCCAACTTACCTTAGTAATGAGAACTATTTAATTATGTCTATATATTTTTCTACACTCTTAATTACAAGAGCATTTCTCGATTGTATGCTTTCCAAAATTTATTTACAAAATTTAGCTCTTAGCTTTTATAACAAAGTATTCCAATTTTTCTTAATTTAGGATTTGTACACATAGAGTTTCTAATATTTGTTTTAATCACTTCATAGCGAACGCAATTAATCAAAACACCATATGTAATACATTTTAGCTTATATTTTCTAAATAAATAATTTTCCATGTACTTACATCGAATATTATAATGAGGTTACTACGCTATCTGTTATTAGCTAAGTACTTTTTTCAATTGGCTAAAATGTTGATAGTGCAATCAACAATGCCTCACCATTTGACCTTGACTACTGCTAAATTCGATAGTTGCAATTGTTATCTAAAATGCTAGCATATATAAGGCAACTCCATAGTTCAATTTAGGATTTCCCTTAACCATCAATGCTTCATAAATTATATAAACTTATTACTATTTTTAAAATAGATATTTTATTTTCGAATTTATCAACAAAACATCAAACTAGATGTTATACTTTATTTCCCAATGGTAGCATTTAATCTAAAATAAATATTTAAGCGTGATTATAAAACTACTTTTAACACCTTCCTTTCCTTGAACATTCATAATTTCTACAAAACATTATGTCTCAAAGTGTGGCATCGAATTGTCTCGTTTAAGTGTTTAGGAATTCCTATCGAGTACATTGGCCAGAAGTCACAAACTGAATCCTCAAAGCACCTAACGGGCAATTTAATGCAAATTATACTTTCCAAGAATTTCTTTAATATGGTGTGTGTGTGTGTGTATAGAAATTCTTAAAAAATCTCACTGTCGCAAAATTTTATTTTCTAGTGTTAAACACAATCAAACACTCAATTCATCCATGCATCCATCAAGCAATCAACCATTTAAATTTCATCTTAGTTTTAAGTAATCAAACATATAGATTAATGAGTTGTTTTAAATAAGATCGAACTTCCAACTATGCATGTGGTAGCTATACCATCTAAGACACCATAAGGTCCTATTATTAATTCCGGGTAGGTTTTAAACTCTCATATGATAGCTCTTACTCAATATCAATCTTTAGTGATCTATACTATTTTCTTTTAAACAATCAAGAAGTAAATTTATATATAGGGTAGCTAATTAATGTGCTCAATAGGAAGCAGTTCATCTGCGTCCACTACACAAATCTGATCACTAAGGATCAGAACACATAAATTAATTTGAAGCCACCTATGATCTAAGCCTCACATTGTGTTCGAATATAGGATCACTTTAAGATACTAATTATAATGCCTGGGAGAAATTACATACATCCCATAATTCCACAAGGTATAAGATATCTCTAATAAGAAAGATTCCTAGTAATACCCTAAAAACCTCAAGGGACGAGACTTGCCTAGGCCAAGATTCTTGTCTTTAATATAATATATTGTTTTGAGCATAGATCCGATACTAAACTTTAATGCCCCACCTCTAGGCCCACATTAACAAAGAATATTACTAAGTAATATCGCCGGCTAGTACAATGAATAAGGCTGATTAGGAGCGACCATCCGTGAATTTTACTTTGAGCTAGTATTGTCACATCGAATTAGATGTTTTTTTTAAAAGTGGATCCAATTCAGGCCCAAAACAAAATTATGGCTTAATATGTAACGACCCAGTATTTTCAACCCTTCGCATCCACACATGTCGGACTTGAATTGTTCAAAATACTGCGTTGTAAAATAAATTTGGCAAAACTCAGAATATGTAGTAAATAAATCACAGAATCACATACATATATCAGAACTCACAGCGGAAATAAAATATACAGTGGTTCATGAAGCCACTATAAAACTTTAACCAAATAGAATTTACATAGTTTAGAATCTGCAATACAGCTGTAGACATAAATAGAAATAGAGTCTTCCAATTTGATTGATTGCAAATAAGATAAAGACTGAAAGGCTTCCGGCAGTATGAATGATCTACGGGATGACATAACTCCGGAGAGAAACTGAAACTGCAACTCAGGCTGACCCGAGCGTAAAAATAAAACATAACACTCGAGTCAGGACATACATACTTATATAATGTAAGCTAATTCAAGTGTACTGTAATATAGAGCAAGTAACTTAAAGGATGCTTGGGACCGCCCATCCTCTAAGGATCCGTCAAACTATTTACTATGTAGTATATTGCGCTATTATACTAGTGTCTATTTATAAAATAAACTTACTTTTAAGTAGCGTTAAGGCTTTACATTTTCCACCTTAACACGTAATAGTCCCAGTAGTCCATCCAATATCATAGCTCCTCCTGATCGGGAAGCAACTAGAGGATACCACACGGGCTACGGGAGAAATCTAAACTCGTACAAGGCGCGGTATGGTAGGTGACACGGCACAACTAGGCAATGCCAGGGTAGATATACCAATTACGCATCCGGGCCGATGGTAACGCGAAGCCGCAGCAACCGCCCACCTCGAAACAACTCCCCAAATCAAAATAGAAGTGGCCACTGAATCAATCCAAAGTCATAGTATAATATCGAAGAGGAGTGTTCGATCAGAGGAATGACCTCATTAACCCGTCGATCGCTCCTGTTTTAGCCACCTTATGCCAACTCACGGGAGTCGGGTCCACGTATTTACCTTACAGGAAACGTCGCCACCAACCTACTTCATTCTGGAATCTCCACCGCGTACACGGTTAGTCAAAGTGGTTTTCGGTATCGACAGAGAGTATGTCCATATCCGATCCCGGTCTCTTTGCCAACCCATCGTTATTATAACACCGTGGTCTTTTAAAACAGTTTATACTTTAAAACCAAAATAAACATTTCTATTTTAAACTATAAACACGATATCATTCAAAACCCAAAACAATATGATACCGTTATATTCAAGTATAATTCTTTTCCAAAAACCATACTGCTTAAAATTTATAATATCTGGAAACCAAATATTTAAATTATATCTTCAAAACATAATATTTTGGAAATTTTACTTTAAAACCATAACTCCCAAACACAATGGTTTGGACATTCAACGGTATATAGAATAAATGGTTTAACTTTATGGTTACTTTGTAAAGAAGATAATTTACATAGCTTTACAAATATATTTCTTTATTTTAAACCATAATTTAAATATCACTTCATGTTCCCAAGACCATTTCAAAAGACAGCATTTAAATGCTTTAGTAGATTGTTTAACTTAATAAATATTTCCAAATATAACTTATATATATATTTCTTAACTGAAATCTTATCCTTTCAAAAATCCAGAATTTCCAAAATAAGTTATATTCCAAAATTTTATTCAAATATTTATTTATTTATTTATTAACATTTATAACTCATTCAAAATCAATATAAAATCCTTTAAAGATATTAAATCAAATATTTAACTTCCAAAATAATTTTAAATATTTCAGAAAATATTATAAGGACCACGGGCCTGTATATAGTTTTCTAGCCTAGGTCAAGTGATACGGATTTATATCATTTCAATCCGTAATTTACAAACCCCGGGTTCTATCATTTCAAACCCGCAATCCCAAGTTAACAGTTAAACAGTTAACATAATAATAGCACAGTAATCATCATTTAGGCCTATCATTTCAGCCCACAACAATCTAAATTTAACAGGGAACTTGCAGTGGTGATTTAAGCAGTAAATAAACAATAATATAATATAACTGCAGAAATAATACAACAGATAATAACTGATGAGGTGTCAATTTAAATGGGATTCATCATTCTACGTTATACTACAGACAGATAATATTTAAATAAAATTTTTACACATACACTTGCGATAATTCACAAAATATATGTACATATGTCTGGTGAGAAATACTCACCTTAAACGCTGCAGTGGATCTAAATCAAACACGGTATCTACTTCGGAAAAAAAACGGAAAGCACGATCAAACTTCGGCGGATGCAAAGCCTTGACTTAAATCTATAAGATCCAAATACCAAGTATGCGAATTTAAAAATTACGGTCAAAGCAAAATTTCAGAACAACTGGAACGAATAGAATAAAAGAAATTTAGTTCAACTTGCTCGACTACTACAACCCGCTAACCGTCTCAACATATCCTAGGCCCATACTTCAACCGTACGCATGCATAAAATAAATTGAATAAATTGCAAAATAAATTGCAAATTTAATACAATTGATTGAATAAAAAGATGTTATGCACCCAAACAAAACAAATACATGTTTAGACATTATTAAATTATTTCTCACATTTTTAATCATATTTATCATGATCAATTATTTTCATTCTCATATATATTTATTTAAATAAAATGACAATATTGGCAACAAACACAATACTGTTCAAATTATTCGATTTAATCAAATGTAGCCACTAACTACATTCGAATTCATTAAATAATACTTTATTTCACATACATGTTCATCATGTTTAGGCAAATTATTTCTTCTTTTACTTTTATTATTAAACATTAAAAGGTGATTATTGGTATACATCACCAATATCCTTTTATTAACCATAATAAATACAATCCATTGATATTTATCCACCCAAATTCTCAAATAAGTAGTTAAATTTAATTTTAACCATCTTAAATTTATTTCAACCATTAAAAATTGAAATAAATGTCATTTTATTATATTCACCCAAGATTTATTCATACAATATTGTTTATTTGAATTAAACAACATTTCATATCATTTTCTCCTTATCAATTTATCTTCTCCATTATTAAATTGTAATTCTTTTTTTTTTTTTCTATGCCTTCCTCTTCAAACTGCACTTATCCAAATCCATAATACCACTAACTACATCATAACTACACTAATTCCATAGTCTAGCTTCCTACAATCAATTTATATCATTTCTTCCAGCCTACTACTAACAAAGTTCTATATGTATTTATAAATGGCACGGCATGATGGGGAAGTAGCCGAGCAAGGAAATCAGAGAACACAAGAAGGAGGAAGGAAAATTGGAAGAAGCAAAGAAATAAACAATGCAAATTATTTACCTGATAGAAGCTTGTACCAGAGAGGGACAAACAAGGAGATATGAAAACTTATGTGAATGAGGCAAAGTATTTATAGATAAACTTGCGAAATAAAAAAGGGAGATAAATAGGCAGGTTTGAAAACGTAAGAAATAAATGCAAGCGTTGATTTTTGAGTGCATGCGTTTAGGCAAGAGATTTATTTCCAGTTCTTCTTGTTTGAACGCTACACGAAAATTGTGATAAATGCATGCGTTGATTTCTCTTTCCAGTTTTATGTTTGAACGATATCACTCTTTTGGATTTTTTTTTTAGATAGCTTGCGTGATTTATACCAGTTATAATCTAAATTTAAAGCATGTGTTACTGCAAATTTGAACAGATTTGATTGAGGAAGCAAAACTTGAGCTCTTGCGTGATTTATGGTAAGCAATGAAAAAGCTTTTAACTGAAAAGGCAAAAGTAATAAATGCTTACATAAATATTTACTTGATCAATGGTTCGAAAAATTTATTTATTGCAAAACAAACGCAGTGGAAACAGAGAGATATAATGGGTATGCGAAAATTTGCAAAGATAGGCAAGATTAAATTTTGAATGCATTTAATTTAGGTGAGAGGAAAAATGGCAATTGGAAGAGTTGATATTTTTGTGGATAAGGCTGCGTGAATAAATGAATACAGTGACATGCTCAAGAAACAAATGGTAAGAGGCAAATGTCAAAATGTTAAAAGAATAAAATTTTGTGTCACGCGCAAAGGAAGGCAAATTTGATTTCCATATTCTTCTAATCAATTAATTCCCCTTTAATTGCCTTTAATTGATTTCAATTGATTACCTTATCCCTTTTAATTACCCTCCTTAATTGATTTCAATTAATTACCATATTACCAATTAATTATCCTCCTTTAATTACATACTCAAATTTGGTTACTAACTTAATTAGTTAATTAACCCTTTTTGTTAATTATCAATCCTGCGACGTCTCACATTAATCCGTCCGCTTTGTAGGCACTGGTAGCCGGACTGGTTACACGGGCAGATTTCTCCTACAAAATGGGGATTAACCTCGTGTCCTCATGCCATTAACCAAAAGAATTAACTTATTTATCTTTCATCAATTTTATTAATTTGCATTAATTATTCAATAAATTAATTCTGGTCAACTACTGAAATTTTACAATTAATTTCTCTATTAATTGTCATAAATTTCTTTTTGAAATATCTATTAATTGTCATTAACTCCATTTCAAAATATCCGTATGTGCCTTTATTCAAGTTTTGAATTGCTAACTAGGAATAAGGTAGATTTATCAAATAAATTGATTGTAAGTTTCATTGTTTTAAATTGCTTAACAATGTTCACTGCTAACATAATTAATATGTCAAAATTGAGAATATTCCACCAACATGATTTGCATGTCATAACCTACCAAATTAACATAATTAATTAACTACTTTAATATGTTACAAATTTTCTCCTTTTCATTATTTTTAGGGAATGGGTATAACAACAGATATTATGATAATATCCAAAACATTTAGTTACCACTCACTTCATTATACATTATAAAAATTTCCTTTTTTTTTTCTTCTTAAATTTAGTTACAAAAATCATATTAAATTAACGAGTTTAATTCTCTAAATTAAATATTTAAACAATATTGGTAAACACAATTTATATAAATTATATTTCTAAAAACAAAAAAATTAAAAGAAATAAATAGCTAAAAACTAGGGCTGTTACACTCTCCCCCACTTAAGAACTTTTCGTCCTCGAAAAGGAACAAAAGAAAAGAAACAAAGGAAGATAAGCTAGATAAACAAGAACTTTAAACGAATAGTTCCGGATTTGAAGCACGAAGAAGATCTTCTAGAATCGGTTTTACTCTTTTCAGTTCGACCGTCGGTCTATGGGTGGTAAGCGGTGCTCAGGCCCCGATGAGTAACAAAGATTTTTAAAGATTATAGAAAAGATTTCTAAATAGACTGGTATAAGCAATAGCCTCCTCATTCTGTAGCAGATAGGGAAACCAAGGACACTTAAAGATAGTTTGAAAACAAATAAGATAATAAATTTGCAATCATAATGCTTTGAAATCATTAAATTTATAAATTTGGAAATCATGCTACTAAAATCATAATACCTTTAAAATAATCTTCATTTATACCTTTTAAATTCAATGCCAAACAATATTCATTTCAAGGTTGAAATATTCCTAAGTTCATTTATAAAAAAAAATTTCCAAAACATTTTATTTTTAGAAACAGCAGCACTCATAATATGCTATAGTAGATATAATAGTATTCCTAATCAGTTTATTATGTACTTAACTCTGAATTTTAACAAATAACCTAACACTTTATTAAAAATACTTATCTTATAAATAAGATATTCCTTCAATAAGTTACCCTTGAATTTCCATTTGAAAACCAATTCTCAATTATCAAAATTTAGTGATATTAGAATACGTCTTAACTATTTATTTAGACATCAATTAAACTATGATTTGAAGATATATAATCCTTACTCCAAAAATATCCCTTTCAAATATATTTTCCTTATTCAAAGATACCTTGTTTATTACACAAACATATTCATTTCAGGAAATAACCTTTTATTAAAATCTCTTGGTTAGATTTACGGCTCCATATTAAATTAATTTGATTATTAAGACATTTGAATAAAATTCCTTAAATTCCTTTTCCTTATTTATCCCCATTAATCTTTTATAACTAAAATTTAAGTGTATAATATTTATTATAACCACTCAAATTTTATTCATAAAATCCTTTTATATTGTATATTATCCAATTACATGTTAACTTTTGAAAATCAAGGTAAGTTATATTAAATGAAATTGGGTGTTATACAAATAAAACTTTCAATTTAATTATCTCCAATTGGAACCTTTTTATTCAAATTTTTATTATTATATTTATTTTCCTTCCTCAAGATAAACTTTAAGAATTAAATTCCTGATTCCCTTCAAACCATTTAGAGATAACTAAATATATATACCTAATATGTCAAATCAAATTTAAATTATATATCTATATATATTAAGTCATACTTTAGAAATTCAAATCAATTAAAATCTCAAGGAAACACTGTAGCCAGACTACAGAATGGTCTTTTCACTTCGAAACTCGAAAATGAATGTCGATGATGCTGCAGTCATCACCGAAATTATTTTCCAGCGACAAAGAGAAAAGCACTAATTTTAAAATTTCTTTGGAAACAAATTTCTATACAAAAATACTTATTACATCCTTTTAAAATTTAAACACAAGGTTTGAAATCATCAGAAATTTAATTCTCAAGTTTTAGTTTTAAATTCATTTCTGTTTCCAAATTAATTTATAACCATTGTTTTATATTCACTTATTTATTAGACAAACACATGGCTTACAACACCATAAATAAAATCAAAACTATTATCTCTTGACAACTAGTTAAATTAATTATAAAATTTTGAAAATTATACTCATATATATAATATTAGATTTTAATTTCAAATATAGGAATAAACTTCTCAAACCAGGATAGAGACTCAAATTTGATGAACTCAAATCAAATAGAATTCAAGATAAATTGAAATCAGAAGATCAGAATAAGGAAACTGGGTAAGTCTATATAAGTCGCGGACAACCTTGACCTAGTCATCCGTGACTTAAAGAGCCATATCGATGTGGTTGGGGTAAATCTACATTTGATCCGAAGAGATAGAATTTGGAATAACCAAAGATACTAGCATATAAACCGAGGATAAATATAAATCTCCGGTGAATCAATGCTAATGGTAAAGGAGTTTCACCCCTTTATTAGAATAATGGCGAGACCGCCAATTTACAATAAAGATCATCCGAAGTGGAGTTATGAGATACTCCAGAATCTAAAGCAGATGAAAAAGTGAGGGATACGAATGAGCTTTGGAACCGTAGGGAATGTTCCAAAATTCGAAAAGAGAGTGGTTCAATCTCGAATGAACGTGATTCTGTAAATCAAATTTACCATACATTCTAAGTTTTGCCTAGAACCAAAGCTCTGATACCAAATGTAACGACCCAGTATTTTCAACCCTTCGCATCCACACATGTCGGACTTGAATTGTTCAAAATACTGCGTTGTAAAATAAATTTGGCAAAACTCAGAATATGTAGTAAATAAATCACAGAATCACATACATATATCAGAACTCACAGCGGAAATAAAATATACAGTGGTTCATGAAGCCACTATAAAACTTTAACCAAATAGAATTTACATAGTTTAGAATCTTCAATACAGCTGTAGACATAAATAGAAACAGAGTCTTCCAATTTGATTGATTGCAAATAAGATAAAGACTGAAAGGCTTCCGGCAGTATGAATGATCTACGGGATGACATAACTCCGGAGAGAAACTGAAACTGCAACTCAGGCTGACCCGAGCGTAAAAATAAAACATAACACTCGAGTCAGGACATACATACTTATATAATGTAAGCTAATTCAAGTGTACTGTAATATAGAGCAAGTAACTTAAAGGATGCTTGGGACCGCCCATCCTCTAAGGATCCGTCAAACTATTTACTATGTAGTATATTGCGCTATTATACTAGTGTCTATTTATAAAATAAACTTACTTTTAAGTAGCGTTAAGGCTTTACATTTTCCACCTTAACACGTAATAGTCCCAGTAGTCCATCCAATATCATAGCTCCTCCTGATCGGGAAGCAACTAGAGGATACCACACGGGCTACGGGAGAAATCTAAACTCGTACAAGGCGCGGTATGGTAGGTGACACGGCACAACTAGGCAATGCCAGGGTAGATATACCAATTACGCATCCGGGCCGATGGTAACGCGAAGCCGCAGCAACCGCCCACCTCGAAACAACTCCCCAAATCAAAATAGAAGTGGCCACTGAATCAATCCAAAGTCATAGTATAATATCGAAGAGGAGTGTTCGATCAGAGGAATGACCTCATTAACCCGTCGATCGCTCCTGTTTTAGCCACCTTATGCCAACTCACGGGAGTCGGGTCCACGTATTTACCTTACAGGAAACGTCGCCACCAACCTACTTCATTCTGGAATCTCCACCGCGTACACGGTTAGTCAAAGTGGTTTTCGGTATCGACAGAGAGTATGTCCATATCCGATCCCGGTCTCTTTGCCAACCCATCGTTATTATAACACCGTGGTCTTTTAAAACAGTTTATACTTTAAAACCAAAATAAACATTTCTATTTTAAACTATAAACACGATATCATTCAAAACCCAAAACAATATGATACCGTTATATTCAAGTATAATTCTTTTCCAAAAACCATACTGCTTAAAATTTATAATATCTGGAAACCAAATATTTAAATTATATCTTCAAAACATAATATTTTGGAAATTTTACTTTAAAACCATAACTCCCAAACACAATGGTTTGGACATTCAACGGTATATAGAATAAATGGTTTAACTTTATGGTTACTTTGTAAAGAAGATAATTTACATAGCTTTACAAATATATTTCTTTATTTTAAACCATAATTTAAATATCACTTCATGTTCCCAAGACCATTTCAAAAGACAACATTTAAATGCTTTAGTAGATTGTTTAACTTAATAAATATTTCCAAATATAACTTATATATATATTTCTTAACTGAAATCTTATCCTTTCAAAAATCCAGAATTTCCAAAATAAGTTATATTCCAAAATTTTATTCAAATATTTATTTATTTATTTATTAACATTTATAACTCATTCAAAATCAATATAAAATCCTTTAAAGATATTAAATCAAATATTTAACTTCCAAAATAATTTTAAATATTTCAGAAAATATTATAAGGACCACGGGCCTGTATATAGTTTTCTAGCCTAGGTCAAGTGATACGGATTTATATCATTTCAATCCGTAATTTACAAACCCCGGGTTCTATCATTTCAAACCCGCAATCCCAAGTTAACAGTTAAACAGTTAACATAATAATAGCACAGTAATCATCATTTAGGCCTATCATTTCAGCCCACAACAATCTAAATTCAACAGGGAACTTGCAGTGGTGATTTAAGCAGTAAATAAACAATAATATAATATAACTGCAGAAATAATACAACAGATAGTAACTGATGAGGTGTCAATTTAAATGGGATTCATCATTCTACGTTATACTACAGACAGATAATATTTAAATAAAATTTTTACACATACACTTGCGATAATTCACAAAATATATGTACATATGTCTGGTGAGAAATACTCACCTTAAACGCTGCAGTGGATCTAAATCAAACACGGTATCTACTTCGAAAAAAAACCGGAAAGCACGATCAAACTTCGGCGGATGCAAAGCCTTGACTTAAATCTATAAGATCCAAATACCAAGTATGCGAATTTAAAAATTACGGTCAAAGCAAAATTTCAGAACAACTGGAACGAATAGAATAAAAGAAATTTAGTTCAACTTGCTCGACTACTACAACCCGCTAACCGTCTCAACATATCCTAGGCCCATACTTCAACCGTACGCATGCATAAAATAAATTGAATAAATTGCAAAATAAATTGCAAATTTAATACAATTGATTGAATAAAAAGATGTTATGCACCCAAACAAAACAAATACATGTTTAGACATTATTAAATTATTTCTCACATTTTTAATCATATTTATCATGATCAATTATTTTCATTCTCATATATATTTATTTAAATAAAATGACAATATTGGCAACAAACACAATACTGTTCAAATTATTCGATTTAATCAAATGTAGCCACTAACTACATTCGAATTCATTAAATAATACTTTATTTCACATACATGTTCATCATGTTTAGGCAAATTATTTCTTCTTTTACTTTTATTATTAAACATTAAAAGGTGATTATTGGTATACATCACCAATATCCTTTTATTAACCATAATAAATACAATCCATTGATATTTATCCACCCAAATTCTCAAATAAGTAGTTAAATTTAATTTTAACCATCTTAAATTTATTTCAACCATTAAAAATTGAAATAAATGTCATTTTATTATATTCACCCAAGATTTATTCATACAATATTGTTTATTTGAATTAAACAACATTTCATATCATTTTCTCCTTATCAATTTATCTTCTCCATTATTAAATTGTAATTCTTTTTTTTTTTTCTATGCCTTCCTCTTCAAACTGCACTTATCCAAATCCACAATACCACTAACTACATCATAACTACACTAATTCCATAGTCTAGCTTTCTACAATCAATTTATATCATTTCTTCCAGCCTACTACTAACAAAGTTCTATATGTATTTATAAATGGCACGGCATGATGGGGAAGTAGCCGAGCAAGGAAATCAGAGAACACAAGAAGGAGGAAGGAAAATTGGAAGAAGCAAAGAAATAAACAATGCAAATTATTTACCTGATAGAAGCTTGTACCAGAGAGGGACAAACAAGGAGATATGAAAACTTATGTGAATGAGGCAAAGTATTTATAGATAAACTTGCGAAATAAAAAGGGGAGATAAATAGGCAGGTTTGAAAACGTAAGAAATAAATGCAAGCGTTGATTTTTGAGTGCATGCGTTTAGGCAAGAGATTTATTTCCAGTTCTTCTTGTTTGAACGCTACACGAAAATTGTGATAAATGCATGCGTTGATTTCTCTTTCCAGTTTTATGTTTGAACGATATCACTCTTTTGGATTTTTTTTTTTTTTTTTTAGATAGCTTGCGTGATTTATACCAGTTATAATCTAAATTTAAAGCATGCGTTACTGCAAATTTGAACAGATTTGATTGAGGAAGCAAAACTTGAGCTCTTGCGTGATTTATGGTAAGCAATGAAAAAGCTTTTAACTGAAAAGGCAAAAGTAATAAATGCTTACATAAATATTTACTTGATCAATGGTTCGAAAAATTTATTTATTGCAAAACAAACGCAGTGGAAACAGAGAGATATAATGGGTATGCGAAAATTTGCAAAGATAGGCAAGATTAAATTTTGAATGCATTTAATTTAGGTGAGAGGAAAAATGGCAATTGGAAGAGTTGATATTTTTGTGGATAAGGCTGCGTGAATAAATGAATACAGTGACATGCTCAAGAAACAAATGGTAAGAGGCAAATGTCAAAATGTTAAAAGAATAAAATTTTGTGTCACGCGCAAAGGAAGGCAAATTTGATTTCCATATTCTTCTAATCAATTAATTCCCCTTTAATTGCCTTTAATTGATTTCAATTGATTACCTTATCCCTTTTAATTACCCTCCTTAATTGATTTCAATTAATTACCATATTACCAATTAATTATCCTCCTTTAATTACATACTCAAATTTGGTTACTAACTTAATTAGTTAATTAACCCTTTTTGTTAATTATCAATCCTGCGACGTCTCACATTAATCCGTCCGCTTTGTAGGCACTGGTAGCCGGACTGGTTACACGGGCAGATTTCTCCTACAAAATGGGGATTAACCTCGTGTCCTCATGCCATTAACCAAAGGAATTAACTTATTTATCTTTCATCAATTTTATTAATTTGCATTAATTATTCAATAAATTAATTCTGGTCAACTACTGAAATTTTACAATTAATTTCTCTATTAATTGTCATAAATTTCTTTTTGAAATATCTATTAATTGTCATTAACTCCATTTTAAAATATCCGTATGTGCCTTTATTCAAGTTTTGAATTGCTAACTAGGAATAAGGTAGATTTATCAAATAAATTGATTGTAAGTTTCATTGTTTTAAATTGCTTAACAATGTTCACTGCTAACATAATTAATATGATAAGGTAGATTTATCAAATAAATTGATTGTAAGTTTCATTGTTTTAAATTGCTTAACAATGTTCACTGCTAACATAATTAATATGTCAAAATTGAGAATATTCCACCAACATGATTTGCATGTCATAACCTACCAAATTAACATAATTAATTAACTACTTTAATATGTTACAAATTTTCTCCTTTTCATTATTTTTAGGGAATGGGTATAACAACAGATATTATGATAATATCCAAAACATTTAGTTACCACTCACTTCATTATACATTATAAAAATTTCCTTTTTTTTTCTTCTTAAATTTAGTTACAAAAATCATATTAAATTAACGAGTTTAATTCTCTAAATTAAATATTTAAACAATATTGGTAAACACAATTTATATAAATTATATTTCTAAAAACAAAAAAATTAAAAGAAATAAATAGCTAAAAACTAGGGCTGTTACATAATAGGATTTAGAACAACATAGATAGCATAGAACACAGAATCATAGAATAACAGAGTACACAACTGAATATATACAGGATACGAAGCTGAAGCAATAAAAAGTTCATACATCAGATAGTCTACAAAATATCGATTGTAACATTTTTGATCCTCAAAAATCGACACCAATACATCCACTCTATTTGTACCGAGCAATCGAATGTCGAAAAATTCGATTGTTAGGGGAAAAGAAAGAAGAAGAGAAGAGAAAAGAAACTAAAAACAACACAGAATCTCACAATCGCAACGGAACAATATATAATATAATATCAATGATTTTTACAAAAGAGAAACTATTATATACATGCATCAATTAGAGTACAACAACAAATCACAATCATCAGCCTGGACAATTATAACAACCTGTCATCATAAATGTTGATGATTTTAACAACAAAGCAGTGGATAATGAACATATATGTGAATACGACTTGAAAACCTCCAACCAGTCTCCTAAGCCCTAATGCATCCAAAGCAATCTATAAATATGCTTGGTTTGACCCGAGCATTATAATAAAATAATATCTGAGTCAGTTTGGAAAACCAGCGTAAGAAAACATACCAACTAGATTTTAAAATTATAGAAAACCTTTGAAAATTAAAGGTATCTCGTAAGATAACACCGCACATAAACACAGACGCGTTTTTACCATACGATAACCAAAATATTTTCTATAGAAATCCATTTATATTATAATAATGTATAGGGATCAAAGTAAAATATGAATATAGCTGAAATGCTTGCATCTCATGTTTCAGCATAGTTGGACATAACTTAGTCCGTACGGCACTTATTGGAGAATGGATTCCATAAATGACTGGGCTACTACGGTACCACTCATCAAAGTGCATCTTTAGATAAAATAATACCAAGGTCGAACTTATCGACCCCTGCTAATATAGAACCGGCCTACCCTTTACTGGATAGTACCGAATATGATTACCTCTTCGTTAATGGGCCTCGAAGCATACAATTGAGAGATAATATCGACTCTAGATAGGGATGATAATACCCTACTTTGGAGCAACCCACTTAGCTCGGCTGCATCTCCCCTCTTTGAGTCATTTCTAGTTGATGAGGCTTATGCTATGTTTTACCTTTTATATAGAACTCCCCACTTTGAATGCTAACATTGCCTTCCAAGGACCTATGAAATGCCAACATCCATTCATATAACTTCGTTCTAGGACTAAACAAAACAATTAAGAGACCCGTCTTCAATTCCATCATCTCCAAAATGTCTTCACTTCAAAATGCTTAAGTTGGATCAAAGTGGTTTTCGAATAACCCATTCGAACCCCGTCTCTTTGAAACAACATTCGATAATTTCCTGTAAAATCAACCCCGTTTCTTTAGGAAATAAATAGCCAACAATAAGAGCGGTGCTAATACCCTAACCGTTGGTGGATAGATTTCCATATCGTTGTCATAGTGGAATGAGACGAGATTTATACGCACAGCACAACATCATTAGAGATGACCATGCCATATAACTCTCATGTTACTCCTAGATATTCCCAAAGTTTCATTTTTGGTCCAAATTTGATAACCGGCTATTTAATCATCGAGTAAACAAACATTCAAATCAAGAATTTAAATTCCATAGGGAAAAACCAACAAATGGTTAAGCACACAAGCAACCACTAACCTCCTTTTAATTAATCTTTCATTAATATAAATTGACTTTATAAATACTTGAATCAAATTTTTTTACGAAGATATATATACACCCACAAATCCCTATTTCTCGATACTTCAAAAACTATCCATATACTTATCTCACCCATATAAATATATTCATCAAACATTGGGGTAGATTTCCTTTTTATTCAATTCTGAAATCATTTATAAACTCCATTATACATCCACAAAACCATTTATAATACTCCTTTTATAAATCAATAAACCCATTTCTAAAATTCTTTTATAAATATCTAAAACCATTTATAAAACTCTTTTATCTTTTTAACCAATCTTCCTTTGCATTTTCCAACACATGTTATAAGATCCCTCTTATAAAAACCACATTTGTTTGTAAAACTCCATTTATAAATCTTGAAAACAGCTATAAATAAATTCTAATCATTTGCCTTATAACACTGCTATATTATAATAACATTATAAATAAATAAATATTAACTTTAAACATCTTAAAATAATAATTAATAAACTCCAAAACATTCTTAAATAACGATAATAATTTATCTTCAACATTATTATAAATAATAATGATTAATTTCCAAAACTTTAATTATAAATAAACATGATTAATTTCAAACCATAATGATAATTTAAATAATTAACTTTTAAAATTATTAAAATATTGATAAACAACTTCTAAAACAATATTACTATAACAACTTTTAAAACATTATTATATAAATAAACATTTTTTAAAACCTAAACATATTTCCTTTATATAATTCCACAGTTAAATCACATAATCGTTTCCATATTTATAAAACTATATTTTATAAATCTCCTTCTATTTTATAAAACTTCCTATTTACCAAATCTCCTTATTTATAAAAAAGACCATTTATAACTCTATCTCTTTATAAATCTTGCTTATTTTTTAAAAATTCCACTTTAAATATCAATTATAATTCGTTTTTAACGTCGCTTCCATATGCATACTTTTCTTTTATGAATTTCTTTCAGTTCATAAAATCTCGTTTAACATCTCCAAATCTGTCCTCAATTTCAGTTTCCAAAGAGAATCAACTATTTTTCTAACCATACCTTATTATAAATCCATAATTTATGATTCACTTCCTAATTTATCTAATGATAAACAAATTCTCTATATATAAACACCATTTATAAATCTATGATTTTATTAGCAAAAATAAGATTTTACAAATCTTCACTTCATTTGGTAAAATATCGCTTTTATATGTTGTCACATTTATAAATTTCACATTATAAATAAATTATAATATATGTACATATATATATATATATATATATATATATATATATATATATATATATATTTCACTTCACATAAAATGGTTAATAAATATAAATATCAAATATTTCTATCTTCATTTTAAAACCATATCCCTTTATTATAAGGACGGTCTTTTTTTAAGACTTTAAAATTTTTTATTCACATTTCAAAAATATCTATTTAATATATTTTATAAACTATAAATTTATAATCTCTGAAAATCATACCTTTTATTTTAAATTAAATTCCTTCTTTAAATAATTCAAGAAAAATTATTAAAACATATATAATTTCCAAAATCATTTTGAAATCACTTTTTAAATCAAATCGTTTGTTTATATCATTTTAAAATACAAAAAATAGGGTCCAATGCTACTAAAGCACTAAGTAAACAAAATCATATCCATGTCATTAACTATAGCATCCAACATATAATATGTTAAATTATATGAAAAATAAAACCAACAATGTGAAGAATCCTGTTGGATCACTCTAATATGTCCCTCTACATCACATACAATACATTTCAAATATTATAAATCAACCGCTTCAAGGCCAGATCATATACAAATGGTCATCCGCTCTTACATGGGAATGTAATAGAATCCATCTGCTCTAGGGGTGGGAATATATCCAAATCAACAATATAAAAAAGTAAATCATCCAAGTATCGAATCAATAATTTTTTGTCAACCATATATCATACTAGTTAACCAAAAAGGTGAGTTTAACTCACCTCTATCGCCAAAGTATTTCGTTTTGAAATAAAATTAAACGGACGTTCAATTTTAACCCAAATTTCTATGATCTCCAAATCTACTTAATCCAACTCCAAAGCGTAGCACTCGCTAATACGATCGCAATCCAACTCATCGCGTTCAATTTGGATCTCATATGAGTTAAATATGAATTAATGAACGTTTGAATTAATTAAACTATCATTATCTTTTGATTAAATAAAATTTTAAACTAATTAACTACCTTCCCTCCTTCAACTCTCGTTCAAGGCAAAATATCGATCGTGACTTTTTTATCACTTCGTCGCTGCGCTCGCCGTTCGCCGCCGCGCCTACCTCCGTCGAATCGCCTGCCTTTGACACCGCTAACGAGCCTAGCGACGCTCCTCCTCGTGCTACCATTTGTCTTGATTTTTCCAAAACCACCACCGCTTTGAATGCCCATCGCCGCCATCTCAGAAGATCGCATAGCAATCCATCTAGTCATCGAATCCAACTTCGTCCAGTATGGCATCTAGTGGCTTCGATAGCAGGTGGCTATTGGGTAGGCCATGTTTTAAGTTTGAAATTTTTTTGAACCTACCTTCTGAAACAAACGCAGTTCAAAAAGGAAAAGGAAGGTATGAGTAGGGACATGGATGGGTATGAGCACATAGATATGGGGTATGGATGATATATATATATATATATATGTATATATGTATGCATGTCTGTAAGTATGTACGTATCCCACTTTAAACATCCGAAAATCTCGAACTCCAAACGTGGTGTATCGTGTGGCATTCTATAAAATATACCGCTATTTCGAACATAATGGAACTAGTATCGGGAAATAATTCCAAAGCATACATAAGTTAGCTTTTCAAATTGAATTATATTAATTTAATTTTCTTTAATTAATTTATACATGTTTCGATCTCGCGTACCCAAACGATACGTCCAATCATCACGAAATTCGACGGCATACAATTATTCACTATTACGGATCCAATAAAACTGGTTTTGTCAAAATTCGAAATAGTTGACCTGAAGGCGATTTTTCACGTTAATTAAAATAAATTATTATTAAAACTAGTTAATTCACTTTTATTTCGAATCTTAAAAGTTTACTATCTTCATTCTTATCCCAGTAGAATTTTAATCATCTTTCAAAATCATTTTCATTCGTATTTAATTCAATATTTAATTATTTAAACAATTTAAAATATTCAAATAACCATTATATTCTAAATTTGAGTTATTTAACTTATAAAATTAACATTTCAATAATTAAAATCAGTTAAATATTCCAAATTCAATGACTGAAATTCTGGGTTGTTACATCGGTCATAAGTGATCCACTCAGTATACATACAAATCAACTCAAAATAATTTATATGTACACAAAAGAAGTCTCTATCTTAGCATGTAAAATAACTGCTGCATGAGTTTACTCAAAACGACACTAATAAATATCTAACCATTTCCTGCATTCTAAAAATTAGTAAATAGAAGCACTTGAAACATCTCGATTTCACCTGAGTATTATAAAATAATAAACGGGTTAGTCTAGCTTTAATTTGAATTAATGTAAGATAGTAATGATAATGGTAAAAATAGATCTCATGAATAACACTTTGCCATATGTATCAAACCTCAAAAGAATATCAATATTCTAAAGTTTATTCATCAAAACGCCAAAATCGAATTTAACTTTTATAAAGCGAACCCTAAGATATTTTGGTGAAAATATCAAATCTCATAAATCCAGAAATCAATAATAGAAATCCAAAAATCAAAAAGGGAACGCCCTTAGAACTACAGGTTAGTAAGCATGAAAACTCACTGAACACACATGCTAGCTCAAGATGGATGTAATACCCATAAAAACTCAAGATGGGAATGAAATCCCATAAATACTCAAGATGGAATTGAAAACTCGTAAAACTTCAAATAGGTATGAGAACCCATAAAATCTACATGTAAATGGATCATCCAAGGACGAGTCTGCAAACTCACTAGAACAAGTACTATATACTTCCGGATAGTAATCATTTAAGTAACGACCGTACATCCCTTACCATATGAATTTACTCAAACATTTACTATAATTTAGTAAACTCCACTCGATAAGTGTAATGTACCTCTGAATAGTAATTAATCGAGTAATGACCGTGGGTGTACTTGAACATTTATTACAAGTCAATAAACTCCATTCATATGCATAGAGGGTTTCAACAGAACAAGTCCAAGAGTTAATTTATGAAGTAAGTTTAAGCGTTCCATAGCACTTGTTTTACTAGACCGTTTAATTCAATTTCTATAACAACCCAAGATTTTAAGATGTTGAATTTAAATTTTTTTGATGTGTAATCAATTGATAATTGACTTAAGTATAAGGAATATGGCGAAATAACTCCTAAAAGAATATGTTTATGATGTTAGAAAGAAGTAAGCGAGTGGTAAAATAAATCAGTGAAGTATAATAATTTTTGAAAGTAGTTTAAGTGAAGAAAACATTATTCGTAAAGTGATTAAGAAGCAAATAAGAAATAAAGTAAAATGAAATGGATAACATAACACTTGGTCCAAGCCCATTTACGCATACTCTTTAATTATCAAGAATATTTTAGTATTTTAGTAGTTTGCTTCATCACCTATCATCTACAAACCCTTCTTCTTCTTCTTCTCTATTTTCGTTTTCAGCATGAAACCCTATAATGGTCTCTCTTCTGAAATTCATTAAAAATCAAATAAATATCGAAATTATGAATCTTTAAATAGAGCATCTCAACACTTTTTTACACCACTACTAGTTGTCAAAATCTAATTTTGATCAAGTTTGGATAGTGAAAGAATTAATATATTGAGATATATTTTCTGATTTATAAATAATGAAAAAAATGCTTATTCAAAGAGTGATTTTGGGTACCAAATCAAATTATTTTGGGTTCAAATTTTTTAGGTGAGTTCCATAGACTCTTGTCCTTATTCACATAAATATCTTTTGTTTATACGGTTGTAAAATGACTTGTGATGATATTTGTTGATATGGTTCTGTTTTGACGAATTTTGTGAATTAAAACCCTCTTCACTATAAAATTTGTATTTAGTTCGTACGAAGTGTAAAAATTTCCAAATTTTGATATGTTTTTTCTGATATATTCTAACACATATGTTCCAAATTTCATGAATTTTCATTTAGTATTGATGTATTAAATGTTGTGATTTCCATAAGATTTTCCTATGCAATTTAGGCAGAAAACGCCTATTGGTTTTTAATTCATATTAAATTGTACAAAAATCAAAAAATTCTAAAATTTGATCATGTTGTTTACAACTCAATTTCTAGCCACTGATAAAAACTTCATTTATAAATACTATGAATTGTTGCCCTATATAGTGATTTACAGAGGCAAAAATTATGTTTTGTTGCTGCAAATTATTTACAAAAGTTCGATGACATTAATTAGTTCCATGTTGAATGATCATACTCTCTACCTATAATAAAGTCTATTTAATCTCTGAAATATGCTTTGATTTACTTTAATACTTTTGTGTTAAAATTTGAAAGACGGATGATTTTGGGAAAATATATAAATGGAATAATTTTGAAGATTTTGTGAATTAAAATTGTTTCGTAAATAATTTTGAAATTTTACTAAACAAATGAAGTTTGGATATTTATATTTATTTACCATTGATTATAAATTTTTACAGTAGTCTATGAACTCACAGCTAGAAATAGCTTGACTCGAGGTTGAAAATCCTCGGGTTAGACCAAGGATTTATTGCAGGTTTGCTGATATACTTTCGAGTATATGGTGATGGATGAACAAAGTCAATGGTTTTATTATTATTTTGTATTAGAAACAAATATAGTTGTATAATTAAAATAAATTGTTTGAAATGTATAAAATAAATTCGGATGTTGTATGAGATGTTAAAATGTGTAATATACATTATTTACTTTCAGTAGAGTATGATGTGATCTATTGATATGTGATGTTGTTAATTTTGCATTGTCCTATCCTAAAAACACCCATAGCACCTCATTCTCTGTGTTACTCGACAGTATTGCACAACAATACTCTTAGGTGATATGGATATAGAGGCGGGGTGTTACATTTTTGATATTAGGGCAAGGTTCAGAACAATGTAAAAATTCTGAAGCACATGTTTGATCTTATAGGAGGAAGACTTAAGAAAGTTACCCAGTTTTTTAATACAACTGTAATATGTAGTTTCTCATATAATTTTTTTTTTGAATCTCTAAAAATATGCAAGATTTCAAGTAATTTGTATTATTTGTTAAATGAAGTTCTTACTTATTATAGTAAGTTTTATGAGTCGGAATTTTAGGAAGTTTTTGAAAATTGATACTTTACAAGTGATTTAAGAAAATTTGATAGAAAGTGATTTTAGATGGCTTTGGAAATATGGTGCCAAATGTTTTGCCAAAAGTTTGGAAAGTGGAAATAATTTTAAAAGCGATGGAATGTTTTAGAAAAAAAATGGTGGATAAATTTCGGATAAAGGAATTTTATACGAGTCGCAAAAGTTTGGTGAAAGTTTTGAAAAGTTAGTTTTAAAGTTTTTGAAAATTATGAAATAATGATGATATATTTAGAAGTGCTATGGAATATTTTTAAGAAGGGTTTGGAAATTTAATGATCGTTTAATAAATATTTTTGGAAATATTTTGGATGTAAAGTCATTTTCTAGTATTTTAGAATATTATGATTTAGATGAAAAATTGATATGGATATTTAGTAAAGTGTTTCCAATAGAAAGTATGTTTGCATAAAGTACTATTTTCCCATTTTTGTGAAATGATTGCTATCATTGGAAACTACAATGTAATTGTGCTCTCCATTGTTGTGATGGTTTTTACAGTGTTGGATTGCCTTTGGGTGCGACTATCTAGGATAATAGCTATAAGGCCATACACCTAATAGGATGAGAAAGTAGTAGTTTGTAATTATCCCTTAATAGTTTTTTTCCTAGTTTTGGAAGATGATTTGTAAATTTTGGAAAAAAAGGTTAAAATGATTAGAAATGACAAATTTGAATGTGATGAGGAAATATTTTGAATAATGATTTCAGTGAGGTGATTTCAGAAATATTTAGTGAAAATAAGTTTGCAAATTTTTTGAAATGTAAAAGGTCTGATTTGGAAGTGAGATTTTATTTAGACTACGATTCTGCAAAACCTTTGCTATTATTACGAATTTCGTGATGTGTTTGAAAAGATCTCCATAATTGTAAACCTTGATTTTGAAAATCTATTGTTAACTGATTTTGTAAAGGAAATCCACTGCAATTATATTTATTTTGGAAAGTGATGTTTGAAAAATACCTTAATGTTTTAAAGATATAGCTTTGAAGGTAGATTATATATATTTTGTTTTTATGTAAATATTATAGATTTTTCTCAAGAAAAAATTGCGGGGATGCAATTTTCTTAAGTGGGGGAGTCTGCAACAACCCAAGATTTCGAGAATTTGAATTTAATTTTTTTTTGATGTGTAATCAATTGAAAATCGACTCAAGTAATAAGAAATATGGTGAAATAACTCCAAAAACATATGTTTTATGATGTTAGAAAGAAGTAAGCGGGTGGTAAAATAAATCAATGAAGTATAATAATTTTTTAAACTAGTTTAAGTAAATAAAACGTTATTCGTAAAGTGATTAGAAGCAAACAAGAAATAAATTGAAATGAAATGGGTAGCACAAACACTTGTTCCAAGCCCATTTATGCATAATATTTAATTATCAAGAATATTCTAGTAGTTTGCTTCATCACTTATCATCTACAAACCCTTCTTCTTCTCTATTTTCACTTTCAACATGAAACCCTATAATGGCCTCTCTTCCGAAATTCATTAAATATCGAAAAATATCAAAAAATTATGAAACTTTAAATAGGTCTATTGAACACTTATTACACCACTACAAGTTGTCCAAGTCCAATCTTGATCAAGTTTGGATGGTGAAAGAATTAATAGATTGAACTATATTTTCTAGTTTATAAACGATGGAATAGATGCTTATTCAGAGAGTGATTTTGGTTATCAAATCAAATTATTTTGGGTTAAAATTTTTAGGTGAGTTCAATAGACTCTTGTCTTTGTTTCTTATGAATATCTTTTGTTGAATGGTTGTAAAAACGATTGGTGATGATATTTATTGATATAGTTGTGTTTTGATGAATTTTGTGAATTTAAACCCTCTTTACTATAAAATTCGTGTTTAATTCATACGAAGTGTAAAAATTCCCAAATTTTGATATGTTGTACTTGACATATTCCAGCACCAAGATTTGTTAAATATTGTAATTTCCACAAGATTTTCCTATGCAATTTAGGCAGAAAATGCCTGTTGGTTTTTAATTCATATTAAATTGTAGAAAAAACTAAAAATTTCAAAATTTGGTTATATTGTTTCCAACTCAATTTCTAGCTATTGGTAAAAATATAATTTAAAAGTACTATGATTTGTTACCTTAAATAGTTAATTTATAGAGGCGGAAATTATGTTTTGTTGCTGCAAATTGTTTACAAAAGTTCAATGACATTAATTAGTTTCCATGTTGAATGATCCTACTCTCTATCCATGATAAAGTCTATTTACTCTCTGAAATGGGCTTTGATTTACTTTGATACTCTTGCACTAAAATTTGAAAGACATATGATTTTGGAAAAATATATAAATGGTATAATTTTGATGATTTTGTGAATTAAAATTGATGAGTAAATGATGAGTTTGAAATTTTATTAAACAAATGAAGTTTGAATATTTATATTTAATTACCACTGATTATAAAATTTTATAGTGAACTATAAACTCACAGCTAGAAATAGCCTGGCTCAGGGTTTGTTTTAATCGACATTGTCAGGTCACATCAAGGATTTATTGCAGGTTTAACTAAAATACTTTTGGGTACGAGGTGATGGATGAATAGAGTCAACGGTTTTATGTATTCTTTTGTATTAGAAATTGATATAGTTGTACATTTAAAATAAATGGTTTGAAATGTATAGAATAAATTTGGATATTGTATGAGATGTTAAAATGTGTAATATACCATATTTTCTTTTATTAGAGTACGATGTGATCTATTTATATCCGATGATGTTATTTTTGCATTGTTCTATCCTGAAAAACACCCACATCACCCATTCTCTATGTTAGTCGATAATATTACACAACAATACTCTTGGGTGACACGGGTATAGAGGCGGGGTGTTATAATTTCTCATTCAATCGAGGGTGTGCGCTTTTATAGAATATAGTTTTGCGTTGAAATCCATCTTTGGAAATATTGGTTTTTTTAAGTTAGTAATAGATTTTAGAAAATATAACTTACTTTTTATTTATATACATATTTATAAAGCCTTGCTTTGAAATCAGTTTTAAATTATATATATATTTACGTTTCCAAAACTATTTGCAACAAATACATTTTCAAACCAGTTTATTTTCGAAAAAATTTCCTTTTCAAATCAATTTGAAAACAGTGCGATAAAATCGGTGTGTTGAACTTTATACACAGAATAATTTCTATGGAGGAATAACAGTGAAACAAAGTCACCAAATTAAGATATAAAAACCAGAAATCGGCATTGAAAAATAATTAAAAACTAGCTCCAAAATGACACAAGAAGTGACAAGATTAGAAGGAGAAAACAAGCTAAAGAAAGTAGCAAAGGGTCACTGGCATGACTTGGATCACATTCCAGGCCATGACCAATCGACTAGTCCAAAGGCATCGATCGACTGGTCCAAAGGCACCAGTCGGTCGATGTAATGACCCGCCATTTCGAACCATTCAAATCGATAACAAACCACACATGTCAGACATTAATTGCTCAAAACAACAGATTGTTATCTATGTTTAGCGAAACTTAGCATATAAAGTAAATAAATTAATCAGAGAATCACAGACACAGAGTAATACAACAATATGCAGCGGAACAGATAAATAGTAGTTCATGAAGCTACTACAAAAACTTTAGAGTCTAAAGCAAAATACAACATAAGTCCAAATACAAGGAAGTCTCTAATACATAAACAAATGACAAGTATGAACATAAATAACTAGAAATAACTAAAGTAACTAAAAACCTGAATAGATAAAGATAGATCTCCAAGCAAAGCTCCAAGCATGAAAGGTGATTCTCAAATGCTGTGATACTCAGGCTGACCCGAGTGTAAAGCAAAACACAAAACACTCAAGTCAGGATTAACATTCTTATGTAAGTGAATCAACTCAAGTGAAATGTCCAAGTGAAATGCAATATAAATTAAAGGATGTTTGGGATTCCATCTTTAAGGATCCATCAAACTATCTACATGTATAATACAATACGCTACATAGATAATGTTTATAGTAAAGTAGAGTATTAAAGTAGCGTCAAGGCGTTACTCATACCCCCTTTAACACATTTTTATAAATGTTGTAGTCTATACAGTACCGTAAACTCCACCAAACCTATGGGCTATTAGGGAGCACTCCATAGGTACGACACAAACCAAACTCATAGTAGGATCGATAAGGCATAAGAAAGGCATGCGAGGCAACGCATAGGGTAGGATACTACCGTTTTGCAGAAACGGGCTGGTGGTAACGCATAGCAGCCACTACTGCCCACCTCGATACACACTCCCATAATCAAAGGTGCGCACCAATCAAATCACAAAGTAATAGATATGGTTTTGAAAAAGCATGCTCGACCGGAGATGCGACCTTACTTAGGTATAGCTCCTGTTTTAGTCATATCAAGCTGACCCGAAGGGGTCAGAGCTGTGTTCATACCTCATACAGTAGCGTTCGCCAAACCATCCTACTTCATTATGGATTCTTCAACATATGCACAGTTGTTAAAGTGGTTTTCCGTACTGATAGAGAGTATGACAATATCTGATCCCGGTCTCTTTAACAACCAAATGCTTATTTCACACCGTGGTCATTTATAAAGTAACTTTTATAAACATTTAAACAGAATCTCAAATCACAAATATAAATCAAAATAAAATATTCAACTTCAATTTTTTATTAA
This sequence comes from Allium cepa, assembly GCA_030765085.1. Taxonomy (NCBI): domain Eukaryota; kingdom Viridiplantae; phylum Streptophyta; class Magnoliopsida; order Asparagales; family Amaryllidaceae; genus Allium; species Allium cepa. The sequence goes on along the minus strand of CM060944.1, from coordinate 494,174,148 downwards.
ATTTTGAAAATAGTCACTTAATCACCTTTAGTCAAATCAAATTATAAAATCATGTCTTTTAAAATCTCAAAATCAATAAGTTCAGATCAGTACTTATTTAAATCCAATTCCTAACAAATTAAATTACAAGTCAACTTTAATTTTATCTTTTCAACCATTATTTAGTTATTGCAAAATCTACTTTAAAATATTAACATAAATTCAAATAAATATTTAAACATATTGTATATATAAATTAAATTTTATTAAATTCAGTTATATTATATTAAATATTATTAAATTAAACTTTATTTTATTAAATTTTATTTTCTTTTATATTAAATCTTATTTTATATATCTTAAAAACAATAAAGTTATAAGTAAAATCTTATAATTTAAAATTTTGAAAATAACTTAAAAAATTTCCAAAACATATATTAAAAAAAAATCTAAATTTTTACACACATATTAAAATTAAAATCTTTATATTATTTTTAAAATCAATATTTATTGACATGCATATTTTTTAAAATTTTGGAAATCAGTTAAAAATAGACCGATGGTGTCTGTATATAGTTTTCTATCATATGGTCAAGTAATACAAATATTTATCGTTTCCACCCGTAATAATTTAAAATTTACGGTTATATATCATTTCAACCTGCAATCCCAAAATTCAAAATCAGTAAAATCGCTCGGGGTTATCATTTCAACCCATAATGATTTTTCCTAATCTATAAGTTCATTCGGGTATGCATCATTTCAACCCATAGGCATTTTCCTAACTAATAGGGAACTTGTAGTGTGAGAACAATAGAATGATAACATAAATGAAATATCAATGACAAGCATATATCATAATTAATAATTTAAATATAATACACACACACACTAACATGTTATAGGTGTCATTTGTCAATTAACATAGATGAACAATTGTAAATAATAACATATCTTACTCGATGATTTAATCACTAACCGATTCAAATTTAACCACACATTTCAATCGTCATTTCATGTGAAATAAATTCACTAAACATATGAATGTCAATCGTGAGTGATCGCTCACCTTTCATGGCAATCAACCAACGAGAATAAGATGAAAACAGACATCGACAAGTACGGATCGATAAGCGGGACAACGACAAAGCTAGAAAATTGCTGCTGTTATTTTCGAACAGTGGCAAAAAAAGAAAGAAGCTGCTGTACAACAATCGGGACAATGAAACAAGTGACAAACTGGACAGCAAAATAAGATGGCTACGACTAAAAGCAGACAGCAGCATAGGCTGAGGATAGTGGGTGGCTGCGCACTGTTCGAGAGGAGGATTTCTTGATGGAAAGGTGGTTCAAGCGGGGAGGCTAAGTCTGCGGTGGGTGCTAGGGGTTGCGTCCAAGAGGCGCAAGGTGGCTGGAGGTCTGCTGGCTCAGCACAGGTGGAGGGTCTAGGTCACAGAGTGGGCGAAGGCCGTGGGAATGAGACTAGGTTCAGGCGGAGCGGCTGGAAGGGTAGGCATGGGTTTCGTTCGGTGATGGTGGCCGTTCAAGTGGAATTGGAAGAGAGGATGGAAGGTGGGTTTGGAGGATCGTGCACATGCGGAGAGTTCTTGTCGGGCAAGGCAAGGTGGAAGAGGGTGAAGGGTTGCGTGTAGGCGAGGAGGAGAGGCTAGGTGGTCGGTATTGGTTCGACGGCGGGAAAGGCAGAGGGCGGTTGAGAAAGGGACGAGTTGTCGGATGGAGTGGTTGCGGGTCTGCGTGCTGGTGAGGAGAGAAGGAAGGCGAGGGAAGGTGATGGTTGAGCGAGGCTGGAGAGGGAGGTGGATGGCGGCTGTCGGGTTTTGGCGTGGGTGGAAAACCGCGGATGAAGGTGGAAGGGAATGGTTCGGCAATGAAGAATGACGTGCATGATTCTCTAAATATATAAACTTACTATATATAAATATATTTCTAGAACAGAATGAAAGGTAGGGAGAGAAAGAAATGGAACTAATGGAAAACTAATGGGCAAATATTTTAAAGAAATGGGAAAAGTAAAAGTCAGGTGAGTTGAATTCAGGGAATATTAAAAGCTAGTGCCTATTTGTTCTCTCCCGGTGGATAAATGAAAGGACATAAGGAACCAAAAGACTCAAAATGGGTACCGATACGGCTAATCGTTTTACTGATTTCGCTACGTACCGTATGCCCAAATACACAAATGAATATACTACGCAGATCAGCACGATAAGATGAACAAGATGGTACAAGGATACTAAAGACACGACCTACCCACAAAAACTCCATTATCGCTGCTGAAAATGCCGCTAAATCGTCGAAAATATGATAAACAGGGCAACAGAAATCCAAATTTGGCGAAATGAATTATAACGTCCTACTCAAAAAATGTTTTACATATTTCTTATGTAAAATTATTTAGATTTTGAAAATATTTTATTTCCATCAAATTTTAACTGATTTTAAATTAAAATTTCACAACCAAACAAACTTACAAATTTTCGACGAAAATCTTCCACTTGCTATGTTTAAATAGGCATATTCCAAAAATCAAATTTTTTTATTAAAATTTATTGTTTATTTTCAAGAAATTTTTTGTTAGTTACGCTATTTAAATCGCTAAAATTTTCAGATCATTACACTCTCCTCCACTCAAGACTTTTCATCCTCGAAAAGGAACGAGATAGGAGAATAGAAGCAAACAGAAAGATAAGATAAATTCAAATGAATAGTACCTGAGACAAATAATTCAGAATTCGAAGCACTCATGGACTCCTCAGTCTCCCATGTGTAATCCCGATCATTTGTACTCCACTGTACTTTGACCAGACTGACAGATTTCTGTAGGATCGATTTCACCTTAGAAGGGGTGAATAGGGTGATACTATTAATTATAAAAATTATTGCGGAAGTTTATATAAAATAATTGCAGCATAGATTTAGTAGAGTTATACTCGCATATGTAATAGTAGAATAGTAAAAGCAGATAATAGAACAAACTGATTTACCCTACTTCATCGAAACCCTACCTACGTACTGCCCCCAAGGTTTCTACTAGAAATTAAGTAGTTAGATTCTTACACACGTAAACTTGCGACACCCGCTATCGACTAATCTTAACTCTACGCTCAAAATCCTGCCACAACTCCGCCATTGAGTTGCAAATTCTTAAACTACACCACCGTAGTTTGTCCTCTAGTCACACAACTAGAATTATAAAATGTTTAAAAAGAGAAAATACAAACTAAACACAAATTAAAATCAATACCCTAATTTAAAAATAAAAGCCCAAAACAATATACAATAATCGGCCCAAAATAGGTGATAAAAATAGGTCCCTCTTCTCCTTTTTATTTTGTTGGCCTGGTATCTTTCTTCTTTATGAGAACTGCTCATTTGTTCCTCTTTGCACTGAAATTAGGACTTTGGAAAATTGAAGTCGCCAACTTTAGTAACTCGATCGGGTGATGATTTACGTTCCTTGCTTTGTCGATCGATGGTTTCTTCTCTTTGCACACGGCTCCTTCAATTTTGATCGAGTTCGAACTTACTTCGGTATGTAATTTATTACCTTTTCTTTTTCTAATTATCTTGCTTGAATTCGATCTTGATTCGAGTTGAATGATTATTCCTTTTAGCTTGGACTCGAATGATTTTGTGACCAATGATGATTACGAGTTTTATAGGATTTGAATTCCTATATTTCTTTCGTTTGAATTTATTTGAATTCGTCGATTATTTTGTTTCAGCCATTGATCTTCGTTTGGATGCTTGAGATGATTATTGACTTGTTCAATTCGTATATTTTTATTAGCTTGATTCCCACAGCTTTGAATTGCTTGTGATATATTCCTTGGCCACTGTTATCCCAACTTTTAGCAAAGCTGAGATACCCAAAACTGAATGAAAATCAATAATAATTAGTCATGAATATCAACTATGCATTGCAGGATAACCATGGTTATCGATGGATTTTGTCCAGGCCCGGATCAGGCTACAATTGATAGAACACGGCCAGCAAAGTCATGGGAACCAGCGTTCCAAATTTCAGGTTAATCGGAGTTCGTATGAATGAGATATGATCGATACAAGTTAGAAAGAGCATGCGGTTCGTATCCATGAAGAGGTTGAGGTGATGGTCCCTTCGAATCCATCAGGTTCGAATCCATCAGCATGACATCTCCTTGCTCCGATCGAATCCATCACGTTTGGATCCATCAGGAGTTAGTCACTTCGAATCGATCGTCTTCGAATCGATCAGATAGGCCCCGCCTCGTCTCTTTTCGAATCCATCGGGTTCATATCCATCAGGATGCCCATACGTTCGTGTCCATCAACCCCGCATTCGTATCCATCAAGCGATCTCATTTCGTCTCGATCACCTACCATCTGCTTCGTATCCATCGGCTGGAGGGCCTGTTGCCTCTAGTTCGTATCCACTAGGTGGCCATACTTGAATGATTGTTCGTATCCACCGAGCTAAGGCTAATACTGCTTATTCGTATCGATCCACACTGGTCGATACGAACATGAATTGAGTTGATGAATACGAACAAGGCTACCTCCATCGATACGAATTAGAGCATCTCCACCGATCCAATATATACAACGGTTATCGAGACAAACAAGGCGAAGTTTGTGGACACGAATCGGTCAATATGCCACTAGAATAGGATCGATCCAGAAAACTCACTCAACATCACTCCACGTCACGGCGCGCACATGCTCTGGATCGATACGAAAGGTATGGATACGAAATATGGATTCGAACGAGACAGTGTGCATGAAAACGTAATCTTGCAACGATCATATCTCCCAATCCACAGATCCAAATGCTATGAAATTTTCACAAAAGCTTCCATACAAGGTAAAGATTGTTCCCGCCAAGTTTCAGCTCGATTGGGTCATTTTTTGATGTATACGAACTCACTTCGTATCGATCTAAGATCGAGTCGAAACTTGGTAGGGTCCGTCGCGTGGGCCCACTCACGTGCTAGAAAAAGTCTCCCGAAGTTTGAGCGAGATTTGAGCCTCCTACGCCTATAAATAGCCCCCTGAAGCCTACAGAAAAGGGACCTTTTGGCCATTCAATGTCCAGACTCTACCGGAATTGATCCTATTTCCTTCCATAGCTGTTATAGCCGAAATTCAATAATTGTAACTACTGCAATCACTTGTAACCAGCAAATAACATTAATAAAAGTCAAAATTTTGAAGTGGACGTAGGCCGGAGATAGCCGAACCACTATAAATCTTGCGTTTCTAGTTGTTATCTTAGTATTGCTGCTTGTTGCTTGCTTGGATCTGAGACTTGTGCTTGAATATTGTCGATTTATATTCATTGTTTGGTGCTTTCACGGTACTTGGGGTTTGTGACCAATTTTGGGGGTAACACTTTGGTGCTTTCACTGAGAAGAACTAGCACCCGCTACACCAGATTCAGAATTCAGATTTAAGAGCTTGAAGAATCCCGACTCAGAGACAATGACTCGACAAACAAGACAAAGAGCTGATCGGAGCCAATAAAGAGGAAGCCAAGAAGCATCCTCTGGAGCTGGAGAAGGACAGGGTTCGATGTACATCACTAGAGATGAGATGGAGGCTATGGCTAATTCGATACGCGAAAGCATGATGAAGGCTCACCAGGAGATGATGCAGAATTTCCTTAAGCAAATAAGAGCAGCGAACGTGCAGAACCTTAGGCCAACTACAGCGGCCGCAAGTGCAGGACAAGAAGTCAGGAATGCGGAGGCCGATGAAGGTCAGGTTTGAGACCGTAGTGCAGGACCTGAAGGCAATCAACAAGGACTTGGGGGCAGACCCTCTGGATCAGACACTGGAAGACCCATAGATGAGGCTCAGCAGGCTGGAGTCAATGTTACTATTACTGAGCCACATGAAGAGCACGTACCGAAGTTCCCTTCAAGACTTGGAGGGCAGGATAGAAACATGACAAGGGGGCAGCCCCCGGATGGAGATGAAAGAATGATTGGTCAAGTGCGACGAATCATGAGAGGAGGATTGTCGAGTGGAGGATTACAAGAAGTCAGCCGGAGTCCGTTCACTCCGAATATCAGGAATGCAAGGAATCCTCCGAAGTTCAAAATGCTTATGCTGGATCCTTATGACGGGAGGTCAGACCCAATGATGCATACTACCAGATACATCAGGCACATGGAAGTGCTGGGGGCACCCGAGGAAGTGATGGCTCGATGCTTCCCTCTATACTTGTCAGATTTAACTGCGCTTTGGTTCAGACAACTGGAGACTGGATCAATCGGGACATGGGGCGAGCTTGTGGATTGCTTCATGAGACAGTTTAAGGTCCATGTGACGCGGCCCAAGAGTGTGAAGACTCTAGCTTCAATCAAGCAAAGGACCGGAGAGTCCATAAAAGATTTCTTATTGCGATTCAATGCGACGGTGGCTTCTGTAGATCGCCCGGATCCATCGATGATTTTGATGGCGGCAGTAGCGGGAGTCGGGGAAGGCACCGAATTCAAAGATTCTTTGGCAAGAGATCCCCTACAAGATCTCGGAGAGTTTTATCATGAAGCTGAAAGATTCATTCGGCTGGAAGAGTCACGAGCCGAAAGGAGAGAAATAAATGCTGTGCAGGGTGAAGGAACCACCAGGGAACAGTCCGAAGCGGACAAAGGAAAGAGAAAGCAGGACGATGGACGTGATGGTCCTGATAAACGGAAGAAATTCTGAGAGCCTAGGTTTAGACAGTACACAGATTTGACGGCAAGTCTAGAAAGGATTTACACTGAAACTCGGGGGCAACTCCCCTATCAAAAACCGCCCAGGAGAGATCCCACTGAGCGGGAGCGCAAAACTGGAAAATATTACCTATTCCATGAGCTAGATGGGCACGCTACAAATGAATGCCGTCACCTAAAGGATGAGGTGGAAGAACATGCCAGGAGTGGTAGATTTCCACAATATGTCAGAGAACGAACAATGGCGGTAAGGCCTGAACGACTACCGCCTCCACCTAACAGAAACGATCCTGGATCGGGATCACGACTCATCATCAACTGATTAAAGATGGCAGGGCCAAGTCCAGGATTTGGACTTCGGTCAAATAATTTCATTAGATTTGTTTTCAGAATAAACGGCTACTCCACTTACTCATGTACGGGAACCGAAGAGATCCCTAGGCATGCTCTAAGATGGAGACAGACCAATATGCCCGGAGAGGCAATGTTTAGCCTTTTCCTGATGTTTGAGATTGAACATTTAGGACCTGAATTTAAATAAATAAATTAGAATTTCTTGAAATAGACCTTTGACCGGAGAGTTAAAGGATGAATATTGAATACCAGTATGAAAATGATCGCTTTATGACCCTACCCGGAGAGGCGGGGTCCGGAATGCAAGAAGTGAGTTGCTTCGCCGGACAGCGACAGGATCGACTCACTTAACGCTGTTTCCCATTCACCGAGAGTGATTAGATCGGGATTCGATAAGAGCCCGAAGAAGCTGCGATCGGCCCACGATTTAGGCCATGACATCGCTTAATGTTCAAATACCCTGAACCGGAGTGCAAGAAGTGAGTTGCTTCGCCGGAGAGCGACAAGATCGACTCACTTAACGCTGCCTCCCCTTCACCGGAGAGTGACAAGATGGGATCCAGCGAGAGTCCAGAGAGGCTATGATCGGTTTAGAACAACCAAGACATCGCTATATGCCATAGCTGGGGTCAGAGTGCAAGGGATAGAAGGCAACGCCGGAGTGCAATGGGATCTTTCTATTCAATCGCCATGTCTGGAATGGGCTTAGCAAGGGTCAGAAATGACCAACGACAGTCCGGAGAGACTAAAAAAACTTCATTCTTAACTTCCACTGGAAGAAATTGATAACGATTTGGCTAAGAGCAGCCACGAACTTGATTGAAAATGCTATAAGCTCTGAACAAAACATGAACTCACTACGTTCAATTTGAGAACGATCAAAGCACGCCTTTTACCGAAAGGCATGTTTTGGGGGGAAAAATGTTATCCCAACTTTTAGCAAAGCTGAGATACCCAAAACTGAATGAAAATCAATAATAATTAGTCATGAATATCAACTATGCATTGCAGGATAACCATGGATATTGATGGATTTTGTCCGGACCCGGATCAGGCTACAATTGATAGAACACGGCAAGCAAAGTCATGGAAACCAGCGTTCCAAATTTCAGGTTAATCGGAGTTCGTATGAATGAGATATGATCGATACAAGTTAGAAAGAGCATGCCGTTCGTATCCATGAAGAGGTTGAGGTGATGGTCCATTCGAATCCATCAGGTTCGAATCCATCAGCATGACATCGCCTCGCTCCGATCGAATCCATCAGGTTTGGATCCATCAGGAGTTAGTCACTTCGAATCGATCGTCTTCGAATCGATCAGATAGGCCCCGCCTCGTCTGTTTTCGAATCCATCGGGTTCATATCCATCAGGATGCCCATACATTCGTGTCCATCATCCCTGCATTCGTATCCATCAAGCGATCTCATTTCATCTCGATCACCTACCATCTGCTTCGTATCCATCGGTTGTAGGGCCTATTGCCTCTAGTTCGTATCCACTAGGTGGCCACACTTGAATGATTGTTCGTATCTACTGAGCTAAGGCTAATACTGCTTATTCGTATCGATCCACACTGGTCGATACGAACACGAATTGGGTTGATGAATACGAACAAGGCTACCTCCACCGATACGAATTAGAGCGTCTCCACCGATCCAATATATACAACGGTTATCGAGACAAACAAGGCGATGTTTGTGGACACGAATCGATCAATATGCCACTAGAATAGGATCGATCCAGAAAATTCGCTCCACATCACTCCACGTCACTGCGCGCCCATGCTCTGGATCGATACGAAATGTATGGATACGAAATATGGATTTGAATGAGACAGTGTGCATGAAAACATAATCTTGCATCGATCATATCTACCAATCCATAAATCCAAATGCTATGAAATTTTCACAGAAGCTTCCATACAAGGTAAAGATAGTTCCTGCTAAGTTTCAGCTTGATTGGGTCATTTTTTGATGGATACGAACTCATTTCGTATCGATCTCAGATCGAGTCGAAACTTGGTGGGGTCGGTCGCGTGGGCCCACTCACGTGCCAGAAAAAGTCTCCCGAAGTTTGAGCGAGATCTGAGTCTCCTACGCCTATAAAAAGCCCCCTGAAGCTTACAGAAAAGGGACCTTTTGGCCATTCAACGTCCAGACTCTGCCGGAATCGATTCTATTTCCTTCCATAGTTGTTATAGCCGAAATTCAATCATTTTAACTACTGCAATCACTTGTAACCAGCAAAGAACATCAATAAAAGTCAAAACTTTAAAGTGGACGCAGGCCGGAGATAGCCGAACCACTATAAATCCTACGTTTCTAGTTGTTATCTTAGTATTACTGCTTGTTGCTTGCTTGGATCTGAGACTTGTGCTTGAATATTGTCGATTTATATTCATTGTTTGGTGCTTTCACGATACTTGGGGTTTGTGACCAATTTTGGCGCAAATAGCCACTACGGTTTCGAATTTATGGTTGACTTCGGCACTTAGCTTGACATGGTTGAACTTGCTACTGTTTTGGTTTCTAACTTGCTTGACTTCCTTGATTGACTTGCGACATGTCTGTTTATCCCTTTAGCATACTTGACTTGGTCGATTGCAGCTCCATGACTTTTGGACCATTTTTGGCTTGTTCAAATTCTTTGACAACCACGGCTTAACATTGACTCTGTTCAATTGCTCACGGCTTCAACTTCAATTTTGATATTACTTTGTTTTAATGTAGTCTGGTTGCACTTGATTTATGATTAGACTTCATGTTGTTATGTTGCAGACTTGTTCTTGTGAAACTGGTTGAAGCTCTATTTGTCTTCATGTATATGATGTTGTGTTGCTTTCGTCTGATCATATATGTTGACTTCTTCATGTTACATGATTGTTGAGTTCAAGTTGCACTGTCCACATGATCATTTTTCATGTTGCAAAGCTTATAGTCATGTTTCAATGTGTACTGCCTTTGACCATTCATGTTGTTTGCATTGGATTGAATTCTGTACATTCGAGTTCATTGTATATGCACTGACTTCACTTGAGTTTGCATTGTAGTCTTATCGACATTGTCTACTTTGGTTGTATATGAACATGAATGCTTTCATGTATTCTGCACTGTGCGTCTCCATTTGTATACTTGACTATTTGTTGTTTGGTTCATGTATGGTCTGCCTGTGCTAGGTCTGGTGATCTGCACTTATGTACTTCTGATCATGCTACTTTCTTTGAGGCAGTTTGCATACAATCTTTTTTGGTCTTGTAATTGATTTCATATGCTTGATATGCTGGCTCGAGTCTGGTACCTTGATTCACTGTTTGCCGCCTGGTCCTCATTGTGTACATGTTATAGCTTGATTTCATGTATATTATCATTGCATATATTGTTTACGACTTGGAGTTTGGTCGAGCCTTAATGCATGTATCTTAACCATTTCATTTGAATTTGCACCTGTGTTGAATCCAGCTTATATCTCGTGCTTGACCTTGTGCTAATATCGTGACTTTATTTTCATTGCACTTGAGTTGAACCCGCCTTTTGATTTGGGTTTGACCTTGTGCTCACCTGTCCCTATAATTATATCAAGTGTATATATCCGTGTGCACGGCCTTATGGCATGTACAGTGATACACTATGCATGTCACAAGTTGTTTATGTATGATGAATTCAAAATTAAATGATGAAAAACAACCCAAATAACTAGAGCAAATAATATTTTCAAAATACACATTTTATTTTATACTGCACAAATATTTCTTTTTCAATTTTACTGCGTTAATGTGTATTTTTGCAGATAGCTCAGATTTTGGATTCAGTCTGGAATAGAGCTATAGATAAATACGAGTGAATGAATGATATGTAGTGAGGTGCATTTGTAAATGAAAAATTGTGATGTGATTGAAATTGTAATGAAATTGAATTATATATATATATATATATATATATATATATATAGTGAGAGATCAAGTTTGTACTACTCAAAATTGTAATAAATACTTGTTTGAATAAAATATCGTTTTGAATTTAGACTCCATGTTATTTATTTTATTCAGCAAATACTTATTTAATTATGTGATAAATAAAATAGTACATTAAAAAATGCATTTAAATGAATATATATATATATATATATGTTTATTATCATCAAAGAAAAATCATATACTCGCATATTCAACAATTTCCTTTTAGTCTGCTTCATACCTCTACGGACAATACGAAGTGGCTTTCTCTCAATAGTGAGATTTGGCTCGATGTCCATATTCTCTAATAAAGCAGGTTGAACAATCAAAGATGGATCGTGAAGATATTTTCAAAGATGAGATACGTGAAACACGTTATGCAAACCCGATAACTTCTCCAGCAAATCCACTCTATAAGCTAAAGGACCAACCCAAGATGCAGAAAGGACCAATGAATCTAGGAGCAAGCTTTCCTCTCTGATCAAAGCAAACCACATTCTTCAGTGGTGAGATCATAAGAAAGGCCTGGTTACCCACTGAAAATTCCAAATCCCTTCTCTGTCTATCAGCATACTTCTTCTGCCTATTCTGAGCTATCCTCACCTTCCTCCTAATCTCCTTAACTTTATCAGATGCTTTCAGAATCATACCAGGCTTAAGAACTAGATGATCATTGAATTCAATCCAGCAAGATGGAGATTTGCAAGATCGTCCATAAAGAGTGGAAAATAGAGACATTTCGATACTTGCCTAAATTCAAAACGATAGGATTTAATTGATTTAAGCTTAAGATGATTTAAAATTCTCAAATTAGAGTTATACCTGATAGCTGTTATTATAAGTGAATTCAATGAGATGGAGATGATCTTCCCAAGATCCTCCATAATCAAGAACATAGGCACAAAGAAGATCTTCCAGAATCCGATTCACTCTTTCCGTCTGACCATCAGTCTGAGGATGGTAAATAGTACTAAAGTTCAAACGGGTACCTAAAATTTCCTGAATTTTTTTTCAAAATTTGCAAGTAAAGACGCGATCGCGATCAAAAAAAAATACTAGACGGAACACCATGGAGTCGGACAATTTCTCTCATATAAACCTCAGCTAAGCTCGAAGCGGTTCTATTCGACTTGACCGGAATAAAATGAGCGGATTTGTGCAATCGATTGACAACTATCCATATACTCTTGTTACCCCTTCTGGTCCTTGGTAATCCATTAACAAAGTCCATAGAAACCCGATCCCACTTCCAAATGGGAATCTCAAGGATGCAGCAATTCGACGGTCTTTTGATGATCAGCATTAACCTATTAACAAGTGGCCCATCTACTAACATAAATGGAGATATCTTGTGTCATACCACACCACCAGTACAACCTCTTCATGTTCTGAAACATCTTCGTGGCACCTGGATGGATAGAGAGTCTAGACCGATGATTCTCCCTAAGAACCTCTTGCCTTAATCCGTCAACATTCTGAACACAAATTCGGTTATTAATCCTCAAAACTCCATTTTGAACAATTTTCGCTCCTAACTCACTGTGGTTATCACCTTCCCTATCACAAAATATTCTCCTTTATGAGCTTAACATCTTATCTTCATCCTGCTTGGCTGCGATACGACCCATAAGAGATGAAGAAGCTACAATCTGACATAACATGGCTCTCTTTCGACTTAGGGCATCGACCATAACATTGGCCTTTCTAGGAGTGTAGTTGATGTCCAGGTCATAAGATGCTAACAACTCAATCCATCTAACCTGTCTTTGGTTCAAATCCTTTTGGGTGAAAATATACTTAAGAGACAGATGATTCGTAAACTTGGTTCCCTAAAGATGATGCCTCCATAACTTCAAAGAAAACACAACAGCAAGCAATTCCAAATCATGAGTGGCATAGTTAGCTTCGTTGGGCTTCAACTGACGACTGGCACAAGCAATGACCTTCCCATCCTGCATCAAGACATCATGCAAACCTTTTTGGCTAGCATCGGTATAAACAGATAATCCTTCATTCCCATTCGAAACGGTAAAAACAGAAGCAGAAGTAAAATTTTCTTTAACTCATTAAATTCTGCTTCACACTTATCACTCTAAACAAACTTATCATTCTTATGAGTCAAAGCAGTGAGAGGCGCAGTTATTCGAGAAAAATTCTCAATGAATCTCCAATAATAATCGGCTAGGCCCAAAAAGGTACAAATATCGGAATGAGTCTTAGGTGTCTCCCAATCGTGGAAATAGAATAAGATGGATAGGTTCAAAGAAAGATAAGATAACTAAATTACAAAAGAGGAACAGTGGATAGACTCACATTGATCGTGGCGACCTTAACCGAGTCAACCGAGACTCCATTTTCAGAAAAAATGTACCCAAGAAACCGAACTTCATCCTTCCAGAAATGGCATTTAGAAAATTTAGCTTTCAAATGATAATTCTAAGAGTTTCCAGAACATAGCCCAAATGTGACTCATACTCCTTCTCTGATTTAGAAAAGACAAGAATATCATCAACGAAAACTAGGACAAACTTGTTGAGAACATCGTGGAAAAAGCGATTCATGAAATCAACGAAGAAGGCAGGTGCATTGGTTAATCCAAAGGGTATGACTAACCATTCCTAGAAACCATTCTCTATTTGAAAAGCTGTCTTGGATATGCTCTCCTCAGCTACACGAAGATGGTGAAAACCGATAGTAAGATCAAGTTAAGAGAATAATTTTGCTCCATAGAGCTGATTGAACATATCATTGATATGAGGCATAGGATATCTGTTCTTAAGTATAAGCTTGTTCAACTCTTTATAATAAACACACATCCTCAAAGAACCATCAAATTTAGTAGCAAAGACCACAGCTGCTTCCCATTCAAAAAAACTCTTCCTAATCAGACCCTTGGAGAACAAGTCTTCAATCTACTTCTTTTACTTGACTTTCTCTCTAGGTGCCATCTGTCTGGGAGGAAGAAAAATAGGTCGAGCTCCAGGAATAAGATCGATGCGGAATACAATTTCCCGCCTAGGAGGTAGAGAAATGACTCCCCCAAAGACATCCAGAAAGAGTTAGACAACAGGGGTGGATTCAAGATCACTAGGCTGAGAATCAAGCGGAAAGATAAAACTGCCCGCATAATCCTGAGGCATTCGACATTCGATCACAGGAGAAGTACCCTAATCATCTACTAAAGAAACGGTTCGGGCTTTACAAGAAATAACAGCATCATAGCGCTTTAACCAATCACCCCAAGTAAATATCAAATGCATCAAAACCGAGGACATATAAATCTCTAGTGAATCGATGCCTTCTGTAAGGGAGTTTCGCTCCTTTACGAATCATACTAAGGTTAGCGGACCACCGATGGGATTAGTTACACATAAGATGAAGTTTCCAATTGAGGTTGCAAGATGTGCTCAAATTTATTACAAAGATCAACAGAAATAAAGCTATAGGATGCACCGCTATAAAAAAGAACATGAACAGGAAAATCATGCAAAGAAAAGGTGCCCTGAAGAGTACTTTAGGTATCATTAGCAGAAGGAGGAGTGGAAGAGGTCATGGGAAAGACTCCAGATGTCTTGCCTTTCTGTTGAGTGGGACAATCCTTCTTTATGGACATGATGCAAACAAATATGACAAAGGTAGTTCTTGGTCGTTTGGGAAGAAGGAATAACGACTCTGACAAAAGATGGGAAGCTGTTGGCATAATGACCCTGTTGGTTGCACTTGAAGAAAGTGATGGAAGATAAGTCAAGAGATCGCTTTTGAGAAGAATAACCGATATCCTAAGAATTCTGCCAATTCTTCTTCTGTTGCAGAAAGTTGGACTTCCTCTTCTTCGAGCTGCTGGAATTTCCTTGAGATGCTGACATAGCCTGCTTTCCTTTAGAATTAGGGTTCTCAAATCTGGTGGCCATATCCATAAGAGAAGTGAATATACCGTGAACATGACTGATCAAACAATCATAATACTTCACAAAGCACCATGGTTGAATTTCTCATTCTTCTTAAGCGGGGTGTCAATCAAACTAGGCCCAAAATTAGATAACTTGTTAAACTTCCTCTCATACTCTGCAAAGGTCATATCCCTTGATCAAGGTCCATAAATGCCCTATATAAATGAGACTTTCTAGTTTTGGGCATCCACTTAGCCACAAAAGCATCCCTGAAAATACGGATCCAAGATAAATATAATATTTAAAGAGATAGATTCCAAAGAGTTGCCTTAGAAAATGAACAACTAAAGATCTCACCTAAACTGCTGCCAAGTGATATTTGCCTCAATAGTCCGAGAAGTAACCGACTCCCACCAATCTTGAGCGGACTCCTGCAACTACCAAGTAGCTAACTAACGCATTTGAGCATCAGTGATCTCAAGTCCAATGAAAATACTCTCTAAACTCTTTAGCCACTATTGAGCCCCAATAATACTTTTCACTCCAGTTAACTTGGTACCTCCAAGCTAAGAGTACTCCTAACAAAGAGTGGTGAACCTAACTAGTTGAGCTAAGGAATGGGTGCAACAACTGGTGGCGCAGGGGCATTTCCACGACCCCTACCTCGAACGTTCCTACGGTTACTTATTTGGAAAAGATAAGCATGGATTTTAGAACAAAGGTACTCAAAAAACAAGACAAATCCTAATCAATCAGAATCCAAACTAAGAATTTCAAGCTTGAACAAAGATGATTCTATAATTAATTCTACTCATTCTAAGGTATTACTGCCCTATCTCTAATGAGTTTTAACTCCATAAGCTAAGTTTTGCCTAAACCAAAGCTCTGATATGAACTATAACGACCTGCCATTTCGAGCCATCCAAATTGAAAATAAACCACATATGTCAGACTTGAATTGCTCAAAACAATAAATTGTAATTTATATTTGGCAAAACTTAGCATATACAGTAAATAAATCAATCAGAGAATGACAGACACAGAGTAATACAATAATACATAGCGAAATAAATAAATAGTAGTTCATGAAGCTACTACCGAAACATCAGAGTCTAAAGAAAAATAAAACATAAGTCCAAATATAGGGAAGTCTCTAATACATAAACAAATGACAAGTCTGAACATAAATAATTGGAAATAACTGAAGTAACTGAAAAGCTGAAAAGATAAAGATAGATCTCCAAGCAAAGCTCCAAGCTCAAAAGGTGAGTCTCAAATGCTGTGATACTCAGGTTGAGCATAAAGCAAAACACAAAACACTTGAGTCAGGATTAAAATTCTTATGTAAGTAAATCAACTCAAGCGAAATGCGATATAACTTAAAAGGATGTTTGGGATTCTATCCTTTAAGGATCCGTTAAATTATCGACATATATAATACAATAGGCTTCGTAGATGATGTCTATAGTAAAGTAAAGTATTGATGTAGCATTAAGGCGTTACGCATAACCCCCTTAACACATTTTTATAAATGCCGTAGTTTATACAGTAATATAAACTCCACCAAACCGGTGGGCTATCAGGGAGCACTCCATAGGTACGATACAAACCAAACTCGTAGTGGGCTCGATAAGGCATATGACAAGGCACGCGTGGCAATGCCCAGGGTAGGATACCATCGTTTTGCAGAACCGGGCTGGTGGTAACACATAGAAGCTACTACCGCCCATATCGAGACACACTCCCATAATCAAAGGTGCGCACCAATCAAATCATAAAGTAATAGATATGGTTTCAAAAAAGCATGCTTAAGCAGAGGTGCGACCTCACTTGGCCCAGGTATATTTTCTGTTTTAGTCATAACAAGCTGACCTGAGGGGGTCAAGGCTGTGGTGATACCTTATGCAGCAGCATTCGCCAAGCCAGCCTACTTCGTTCTAGATTCTTCACCACGTACACAGTTGTTAAATTGGTTTTCAGTATTGGCAAAGGGTATGACAATATCTGATTCTGGTCTCGTTAATAACCAAACGCTTATTCCATACCGTGGCCATTTATAAAATCACTTTCACAAACATTTAATAACATCTCAAATCACAAATTTAAATCAAATTTTTATTCAACTTCAATTTTTATCAAGTTTGAAGATATTCACTTAATCACCTTTACTCAAATCAAATTATAAAATCATGTCTTTTAAAATCTCAAAATCAATAAGTTCAAATCGATACTTTTTAAAATCCAGTACCCAACAAATTAAATTACAAGTCAACTTTAATTTTATCATTTCAACCTTTATTTATTAAAGTTATTACTAAATCCATTTTATTTTTTTTAACATAAATTCAAATAAATATTTGAACATATTGCATTATAAATTAAGTTTTATTAAATACTATTCTTTTATATTAAATATTATTAAATTAAATATTATTTTATTAAATATTATTTTCTTTTATATTACATCTTATTTTATATATTTTGAAAACAAAAAATTTACAAGTAAAATCTTATAATTTACATTTTTCAAAACGTAACTTGAAATTTTAAAATTTACAAGACATATAATAAAAAATCTAAATTTTTACACACATATTAAATAAATATCATTATATTATATTTTAAAATCAATGTTTATTAAAACACTTTTTTTTTAAATTTTGGAAATCATTTAAAATAGACCAACAGTGTCCGTATATAGTTTTCTATTCTATGGTCAAATGATACAGATATTTATCATTTCAACCCATAATAACTTAAAATTTATGGGTATATATCATTTCAACACACAATCCAAATATTCAAATCAGTAAAATCGCTCGGGTTTATCATTCAACCCATAAAGATTTTTCCTAATCTATAAGATCATTCGGGTATGTATCAATTTAACCCATAGGGATTTTCCTAACTAACAGAAACTTGTAGTGTGAGAACAATAGAATGATAACATAAATGACATAACATATCAAAGAAAAGCATATATCTTAACAATTTAAATATAATACACACACACACAAACATGCTATAGGTGTCATATGTCGATTAACATATATGAAAAATTGTAAATAATAACATATCATACTCGAAGATTTAATCACTAACTAATTCAAATTTAACAACACATTTCAATCGTCATTTCATGTGAAATAAATTTACTAAACATATAAATGTCAATCGTGAATGATCGCTCACCTTTCATGGCAATGAAAACAATGAGAATAAGATGCAAACAGATACAGATAAGCACGGATCAATAAGGGGACAATGAAAAAGCTAGAAAACTGCTATTGTAATTTTCGGATAGCGGTGAAACAAAGCAAGAAGCTGCTGTACAACAATTAGGAAAACGAAACAAGTGACAAACTGGACAACAAAATAAGATGGCTACGATTAAAGATGACAGCAGCACAGGCAGATGACAGTGGGTGGCTGCGCTCTTTGTGAGGAGGATTGCTCAGTGGAAAGGTGGTTCAGGCAGGGAGGCTAGGTCTGCGGTGGGTGCTAGGGATTGCATCCAGGAGGAGCAAGATGGTCGGAGGGCTGCTGGCGTGACACAGGCGGAGGGTTTGGGTCGCAGAGTAAGCGAAGGCCGTGGAAAGGAGATTGGATTCAGGCAGAGCGGTTGGAAGGGTAGTCAGGTTTCGTTCGGTGATGGTGGTCATTGCGAGTGGAGTTGGAAGAGAGGATGGGAGGCGAGTCCGGAGGTCGAGCTCAGGCGGAGAGTTCAAGTTGGGCAAGGCAACGTGGGAGAGGGAAGAGGGTTGCATGTAGGCGGGGAGGAGAGGCTGGATGGCTGGTGTTGGTTCGACGACAAGCTAGGTAGAGGGCGGTGCGAGTTGTCGGGTGGAGTGGATGCGGTTCGACGTGCCAGTGAGGAGAGGAAAGAGGCGGAGGGCGGAGGAAGGTGATGGATGAGCAAGGCTGGAGAGGGAGGCAGATAGCGGCCGGTCAGGTTTTGGTGAGGGTGGAAAACTGCGAATGAAGGTGGAAGGGAATGCTTCCGCAGCGAAGAATGACGTGTAGGGTTCTCTAAATGTATAAACTTATTATATATGTATATATATATATATATTATAGATCAGAACGAAAGGTAGGGAGAGAAAGAAATGGAGGTGAAGGAAAACTAACTAGCAAATGTATTGAAGCAATGGGAAAAGTAAAAGTTAGGTGGGTCGAATTTAGGGAATATTTATAGCTAGTGCTTATTTGTTTTCTCCCAGCGGATAAATGGAAGGATAAAGGGAAACCAAAAGACTCAAAATGGGTACCGATACGACTAATCGTTTTACTGATTTCGCTGCGTATCGGACGCCGAAATAACAAATGAATATACTACAGAGATCAGTGCGTTGAGACGAACAAGATGGTACACATATACTAAAGACACGACCTACCTATCGAAACTCCATTTTCGCTGCCGAAAATGCTGCTAAATCGTCGAAAATAAGATAAATGGGGCAAGAGTATTCCAAATTTGGAAAAATGAATTATGACTCCTACTCATAAAATGTTCTACGTTTTTCTTATGTAAAAGTATTTAGATTTCGAAAATATTTTATTTCCAGCAAATTTTAACGATTTTAAATTAGAATTTCGCAACCGGACAAATTTACAAATTTTCCGACGAAAATCTTCCGCTTGATATGTTTAAATAGACGTATTCCAAATGTTAATTTTTCATTGTTTAATTTTTTTGTTTAGTTTCAAGAAAATTTTAATTAATTATTTTATTTAAATCTTAAAATTTTCGGGTCGTTACAACCGACCAGTGCCGTGCGTGCTCCAAGCAGCTCCCGTTCACCCCTTGTGCTTTGATGGTTTCAGTTTTTGGTCTTTCTGGTGACTAGAATTTGCATTAATCACTACTGGTTCAATTACATGCATATTAAAGAACAATATATATCAATAATCACTGGAGGAAATGATGGCTATGAGTTACAATAAACAAATAGAGTAAATGCTGGTTACAGAGCACAATAAAAATGTAACGACCTAGAATTTTAGTTAATTGATTTTGAATTATTTAATTAATTTTAAATATTGAATTATTATTTTATATAATTTAAATAGTTTAAATTTCAAATATAAGGATTTGTTTGAATGGTGAATTTTGTTAATTGGAATAGTAATTTAAATATTAGGATTATTTAAATAATTGAATATGGGATTTAATGTTAATAAAAATGATTTCGAAAACTTATCCGAGTCCAATATAAATAGGAATGGAATAATAAAATGTTTAAATTTAGATGTAAAAGTGATTGATTTGGTTATTAGAATAATTCGTTTTAAATAACATGTAGAATTATCATTCCCGAGCACTATCTCAGGTTTTGACGAAACCAGTGTCATTGGGAACACAAAAATGAATTATTATATGCCGTTGAATTTCATGGCGATTGGACATATCATTTGGCCATGCAAGCTCGAAACGCGTAGAAATTAATTAAAGGAATTTGAATTAATATAATTCGGTTTTGAAAGTTACTTCTGTATATAATGGAATTAAGTCACAAGACTAGTTCTATCATGTTCGAAACATGGGTATTTAGTATAGAACGTCAGGCGGCACATCTCGATAGGAGATTGTAAATTTTGGACGTTTAAAGCTTGATATTTTTAATTAAAATAATATATTAACCCATACCCACACCATACTTAAGCCATGCCCAAAAACTCCAGTCCAGACCTTGCCCATGTCCTCGAACCCATACCCTTTCTTCTGTAAAATCATGTTTTACCAGAGAAAGAAATTTTGCAAATTTTCAAATTCAAATTTAAGCGGTTTCGATGGAATGGCCTTGGATTATTAGAGCCAATCGAGGCATTTTTAGGCCAAGTGTTCAACTAGGAATATGTTCATGACATCGAAAGAAGGAAGTTCAATGGTTGGATCATTGCAAATCATCGCATTGTGGCCACAGTTTCAAGATAAATGGTGTAACATCTCTATTTTGAGGCCTGAAGCTCAGTGCTACAGATGCTGCAGTCATCTGTAGTATTAAATTGCAGTGATAAAATACGGTAATATTTATGGCAGCCATAATATTAGAAGTACATGAATACGAAACAAAATCAACACAGATTGCAAAAATAGCTTTTCTGATTACATTTCAAATCAACATGTCATATTAGATTACATAATCCCAAAATGATTCCCAGGTTTTGATCAAATATAATAATTACAAAATATGCTAAGAGCGACATATGAAGATGCCCCTTGGACTATTAGAGTACTAAATATATAGACATATCAGTCATAAATACATCACACTGGAAATACTACTAAATAACTCTTATATAACTAGCATTGCCTCCTAGATGTCTTTGGAAGCTTAATCATCCAACCTACTAAATCATAAACGTCCTAAATTCTCAATCTACTAAAATTTTCTTTTGAGCACTCGAGAGCTTAAGGGAAAACATAAGCTTCATGTTCACTACAACAAAAAGACCCTACAATAGCGCTCGAAAAACGCTATTAAAGGATATTATAGCGGTTCGATAAACGCTGTATAACGACATGTGATTAAAAACAACCAACATTAGATAGAACAAAAAAAGCGCTATAAAAATTGTTAATTTCATAGCACAAATATTGTGCTATGTTATTTATTTTTATAGCGGCAAATAGGCGTTATTGATTAATATCACGGCGCTATTAGGCCGCTATGAAATTCGTTATTAGCCACAAAATACTTTTTGTTTTTTCTAAGATAGCACTAATATTGCGCTATAGAAAGTGGTAATAGCGGATTATTAGCGCTGTATTCGAACAGGTTATTGTAGACGGTGACTTGTCACAACTCTAATATACCGCTATAAAAAGTCAGCTACAATAGCGCTTGTACTCTGCTATAATATCTTATTTTATAGCGCTTACTGACCTATCATTCATCATTATTTATAGCGCTTTTTTGTAATACCATAGCGCTTTTTATGGTCTGCATCTTTAATACTAACAGATTTGATAGCGGCCATTAGGCGCTATTAAATATTATAGCGGTTTTGAAGTGCTATAATTTAATTTCACAATTCAAAAATTTTCTACATCCTACTAATAAACTGCAGTATTAAATACCAATATCAAAAGGCACAATAATAATCATAAAAGATAATAAATATAGAGATGTAACACATTACATTAAACATACCAAATATTCATACACATCAAAACGTAGTAGCAAATATTTTAAGCACACCCCAAAAATTAGTAGCATAGTTTAAAAAAAAACAAGTACATATTTGATTGTTTGCATTAAAATGAAGATCACAACTTTAGCATCTTCTTCTTTCACACACCTGCAAATAGGATAAATATTTACATTAAGAATGATACATAATTAATGATAGATGTTTTTACATGTAACAAAAAACTAAATTATTGCATATTATTGCATGTCTATTCGTACATGTTACTATCCATTTGGAGTTGGAATGTCCTATCCATAATTCTACCACAACGCATATTGTCATACAAATAAGAAACTATGCAGCGATAGATTCTCTTGAAAGACAAGATAATCCAAAATTTGTTGAAAAATTAAGTGGTAGCACTATAAGTATTTGTTTCATCTGAGTGTAGACTCCTTAGAGGATTCCTAGATATGGTGATACACCATGTGATCCAAATAGAGAACATATACAAATTCATGCCCAGGTACTTATGAAAGATTTTATTATTATTATTATTATTATTATTATTATTATTATTATTATTACTACTACTATGATGACGATGATGATGTATTGCACCCGTCCCTGTGTCTGGAGGGGAAAGTTTGAGATAAAAATGCATCGTTTGTGGTTAATTTCAAGAAACTACTCTAGAAAACAGCGAGAACTTTTTGTCTTCTGAATGGTAAAAGATTGATCTGGTAGAATTCAACATTATATTTTACTGTTTGAGGTACGTTTTATGTTGATCTTTTTGTATCTAAAATATAAGAACTGAGAGCAAAAGTGATCTGGTACGGTTTCATCAGTTCAAATTTTCAACTTTTATTTGCAGCCCCGTAAGGAGAAGCGATATGTAGATTTTTAATGCAGTGCATGCTCAGGAAAAATGCTCATCAATAGGATAGCGTGTACACAGTAAGAAGAACTAATTGTTGATAGTTAATGTTGCATATTTGTGGAGGAAAAAAGACCTGAGTTTCCTTATGACTGTTGTGAGCGTCAACAGGCTGCGATTGATATGCGATCCTTCTTTTAACCTAACACCATCTGGATGAGTTTGTGAGACTCTCTCACTTCGTGCTAAATCAACCAAATTCTGCAGATTTTATATTCTATAAATAACATGATAATAATTCAACATCGAGATATTAAAATGAAACAGGCAGAGATACTCACTAGATTAGCTACAAAAGATTTCACACAACCCGAATTGTCACGTAACCCGCTTTCAATTGCCTGGATCAAAATAATGTACACAACCAATATTAATGGAACTTCACGGAATTCAGGAATCATATATCCATGACACTGCGCTTACCAGTCTGGTTATCTGGTGTGACCTTGAACTAGTGTCATTCAAAGCAGTTTCACCAACCGGTCTTTTGGCTGCAGTTCAAGAATACTCTACTTCAGAAGCCATGTTTTACATGTTTCCCACTTGGTTTTGAGTATAAAAAACTGAGGGGGGTCACCCACTTGACAATCAATAGATTCGCTTCCGAATGTAAACATGTTTCCCACAAACAGTCTATATGCAATTTTTCACAGTGTTATCATAATTCAGTAGCGTAACAAACAGCAAGGGTGAAAAGTTTAGATAGTATTCTTGGTTTATAAAATAGCAAATTAACGAAGTATCAAGCTGATTAAACTCAAAAATTTGGATGGTGTAAAAGTAATAAATGGAAAAAACAAGTTGGAAACTCATGCTATCAATTTTTTCAGCACAATGTGAATAAGTTCCACATGTTAATGTATCATCTATAAGCCATCATGTCATTGCCCAAGTATAATCTAACCTTTATTGATGATGCTACATGAGCAAGGCCACCACCACCGGCTGGAATGAGACTAAAATGACGCAGTGTTCCTTTCAAAGATTCAAACTGCAATGAATAAACAGCTCAAATTAAGTAAAATTTGGATCACATCAGTATGATTGATCGGTATAACTTGGTGTTGATAAACTGATACATCATTCACATAGTTTGCTATAATAAACAATTTAAGTAAAATATGGATTACACCAGTATGATTGATAAGTATAACTTGTTGACGCCTATTTTAGAGCTAAGCCCTTCATTTGTAACTTTTTTCGGTATTGATCCTCAAGTCCATCAATTATAACTTTTTCGATATTGATCGTACATTTTATCTTTGCTGGTTGGTTCATAATAACATGTTTCAGTTGTGATATCTTGCCCTTGATTGGAACAATTATATTGATTTGAAAGACAACATTAACAAAAAAAAACAATATAAAGATTCCAGGACAAATTTCAGCAAGGGTAAAGCATAGATAACTTGTCAACAGATAACATTTCTTACTAGCTAGCAACAACTATGTAATTTCGCCTGAGAATAAAAAAGTTAAAGCAAGCAAATGTGGCAACAGCAAAGTAGTTTATAACTGCAGCAGTTTGCATAAACATACCTTTTGATTTAGCTGCATAGGTGTGTCAGTGCCATGGTTTACTGCTTCTTCAGGAAGAGATGCAAGTACCAAATCTATAAGTGAATCTTTATCTATTCCATCTAGAGAATTATGCAATGCTTCTACTTCGTCTTTGAAAGGCAATCCACTACTAAGAGCGTTTTTCAATTCAAGAGTACCCTAGACAACAAATACAGAACGAAATATTGCACGCGTTAAAATTATTTGTGTTTGTTGTTTGTTTAATTATCATATTATTATTTTTTCCTTCAGGGAATAGACAGAAAACGGTATGAAACTTCAGTGAAATGAATAATAGGTTTACCAAAGCAAGTTTGTGAACTGAATAATTCTGGCGGGCTTCTTCAGACCTGGCATAGAAAGCCATGCACAATGCGCTTATCTACAAAATACAAAAGGCAGTCACAGTGAAATGAAAAAAGGCTACATTTTGGACACCAAAAGATGACCAATCATCAATTTTTCCTATCTGGCATGGAGATTACCAAGTAGATTTATAAAATGTAATCATTTTTCTATAGCACCAGCAATGCCTGCAAAGGCAAGTTTTTACTATCCTAGCAAATAACAATTTGAATGTTTAAAATGTCGCACTTTGATTTGAAATTCTCACGACCAGTACCATTCAATTTTGAAAGTCATATCAATTAACGTACCAAAGTTGCAAAGTTACAATTGGATATCAGTTCAAGCAAATATGGTAGAAGTACAAAGTTGAACAGCGAGTTTTCATAAGTTAAGAGCAAAATTGAATATTATTTCATATTCTGGAATCTGGATAGCTAACATGGAACAAGCCACATTTGCTCTCTCGTCCACTTTTACGCTGAAGTAGATTGGAATTTAATGTGCATCGGTGAAGATTTTTGATTTGAAAATTGATGTTGGTGTTCGGTATAAGTATTAAGTTCTAGCTACCTTTCTGATACATTTTGACCTTTTTGAAAGAGTGCTCCATCATTAACTCTTGTTTATCCAGGCAAGCAATTTAACCTAATTCTCTTTGGCTCAAACGCGTAGTAATCGTATTTGGTATAATTTATATTTTAAGTCCTAAGCAGGTCTAACGCATTTAGGTATACCTGAAGCAAAGGACATCGCAAATTTGTTTAGAATAATATAATGACAATGCAAACCATACATTGTGTCTGCTTCAGAAATTTTTTCTATCTGAGATGCTTTTTCCCTTGCAATTGCTGCAGCTAATTCTGCTTTTGCTAAATCTTGAACCTTTTTTAGCTGCGTATTAGCTTCTTCATCCTACAAGCGCACAGAAATAATTAAAATATTGATTCATGGTTCGCAAAAGATATTAGATACAAAGAGGATACAAACATATGACTCTTACCTTCCGTTGTAATTCCTCTTGAAGTTTCTGCTCAGCTTTTTCTTGAAGTAACTTGATTGCAGCTTCTGCCTTTGCCTTTTCTTTCTTCAACTCCTGGGACAAGTAAAACTAGTGATAAGTAAAATGTTTCATGAATACATTGTACTATATTAAAAGATCATATTCACTAAACAGGGATACCATGCACATAGCTTGGTAATAATGCATATACATTAGGCCTATAGTTTTTCAAATTTCATAGCAAATACATCAATGGTTTATCCATAGTATAAAATGCATCAAGTCAAATTGTGGCCAGATACTACTTTTGCTGTTAATTGGTCATGCACATGTCATGTGTAAACTATATGCAAATAACATCCATGTTACTCTTCAGTATGCAGATATAATAAGAGTTCAATTTCTCTGGATAATAACATGCTCATATTTTTGGAGAAGTGTGAAGTTTGCAATGTTTTAAAAAGCGCAACACTAGGCGCACCTCAAGGTTGAGGCATTTAAAATATTGCCAAGACATGAGACATATTGTATGGCTGTCGATAAATATATGAATTTGTACCTTTCCCTCTTCAGCAAGTTTAGCAACTACCTTTGATAATTCCTGCAGTCGGGAAGTCAAAATATCAGATGTTTGCTCTAATCCTTTAAGAACAAATATCAAAGTGTATACTAAATGTGGAACAGAGAACTATTAAATAAAAAAATAAAATAAGATTTGTGTTAGTTATTCAGTCTTTCCAATCATATAAATAAAATATGATGACCATTTTCTCAATAAAATATGATTGTTTGTACTCAAAAAAATTATCGTACCAATAAAAAATTACTTGTAATAAGCATCTGGTTTCTAATTATCTAATAACAGTTGAAACTTGTCAAGATTGCAGTTAACTCTACTACTAGAATAAAATGCATGTTACTTTTATGATATATTTGCATTAAGAGTCCAATATAAGTATATAACAAACTGACCTTTCTTCTATCATATGTTAATTGAGGAATGGTCAACCGTATAGCTTCTCCATCATTATTCGGAGTTAAACCAAGATCTGAATTTACTATTGCCTTTTCAATAATTTTCAAGCTGGATGTAAAATTTTGAGTTAGTAAAAGTAATAATGATATAAATATTAAAAAATAATAATAATGCATGTCTAAAAGTAACAACTCCTCAAGTTAATTAACCTTGATTTGTCATATGGTTGCACAAGTAGAGAACTACCATCTGGAGTACTGATTTGTGCAATACTCTTCAAGCTAACTTGTTATAATACTTGTGTGTGTATAAATGATATTAGGCACCAACATCAAATTTACTGAAGGAGACATGAGGGATATATGTAAGGAATTCACTACAAGTTCAGAATGGGAAGTGGCCAGATCAAAATGTCCAGTCCTAGAATGGGCAACATTCATCTGGGACAAAGCATGACCCAAAAATGGCCTTTACAACCTACAGAACAAAAAATGGGCAGGCATGCTATGAAGAGCAGGCTGGTAAAGTGGTGAGTTCTTGCAGAAAAATATATGTATCGTGCTTAAAACGAGAAGAAAATCATAAACACCTCTTTTTTGAATGTGAATATAGTAATTACATTTGGTTAAACCTAAAATTCAAGCTAATAGGAGATCAAACGATAGGCAAATTGAGCTTAAAATATTATACCTAAAGCACCACTGGCACGAGGCAGATCTGATGTCCAAATCTCCAACATAGCCATTACGACTATGGTTTGGCATGTATGAAAGGAGCGTAACAACAGATTTTTCAAGAATATAGAGAAAAGTGCAGATCTTGTTAGTACTTTAATTAAAAGTGAACTGCAGATTGCTCTAAAGAGAATAAACAATAGAGTACTTACCAAAGCTAAGCTAGAAGAACGGGAGGATATGCATAGGCTGGATCTAAAACTACCAAGCATGGGAACTTGATCTTCTAAGGAGGCACCATGAAAGGGAGGAAATTTTATGCGAGAATTTGAGAAAATAAGAGGAAGAGGGAAGAGAAAAATAATTAAAAGAAGTGGCGGCCATGAAAATAATTTGGGGATCCCGCTTAAAAGCGTTGCATAGCCAATAAAGCAAATTAACACAAATTAATATGAACAATAACACTACAGAAAAATGCATTATCAACTGGTGTTATAAAAAACAACTTTTCTTGTAGTGGTTAGACATAAAGTTTAGTGTGATAGTTCTATTACATTTCGGTTTTCTAATATCAAGTGAGACCATACCACTTATCAGAATGGGTTTCCCCAAACTAATATCCTTTTAAAATCATATCTTTTGCAAATGAAAATCCTACAATCAAACTAACTATAGCAACAATAACAATAGCATACATGCATATAAATTAGGTAATCAATGAACTATCTGTCCGAACAATATAGTTTTATTTGGCTAACTATTAACCACTGGCTGACTCGGGACTACCAGACATAATAAATATCCTAACTTCTATTAAATACAATAATAGACGATCTGTCCGTAACTTACTTCTTCATAGGTCAACTAATCCTAATGGTTTTGTTGGCCCACCAATAACCTACTCTACTCTATGTATTCCTTTCTCTGCGTAAAATCATTTTAATCTTACATGTAACAAAGCCATACACACTAGAATTTTGGACTTATATTAGCTAGGAGATACAAACTAAAGTATAAGGAACGACCCTACACTAGTCCCATCTAGTTTTCTAGTACCTAAGTCATAAACTTACGGTTAACTACCCCATTCAGTTTTCCTTGAAAATATTTTTTTTCAAATTGATTTAACCCTTTTAAATTATACATAAACAAGGAAATCATACTCTTTGGTTTACTCATAATATCTATGCCATGATATAAGCTTTACACAAAACAATGTTGATGAAATCTAAGTTAATGGGATTATCTATCCCTTTAAAATAAGTTAAGCCTTTTTTAACTTAGAAAATTTAGGCTATAAAGCCAAAACAACACCTTCGAAACCATTGTTTAAAACCTAAAATAATCATTTTCAAAATCACAGAAAGCATCCCTTTTGAAATCATTGCTTACAGCCTTAGACATTCTCTTTCGAAACCATTAAACATATCTTTTGAAAGAATGGGAAACATTCCTTTAAAAACATTTAAAACATACCATCAAAACATTGAAATCATACCTTCCGATGGCATTAAAAACATACCTATCGAAATCATTAAAATATTTCTTTCAAAAGTATGGGTTCAAATAAGAAGTTATGGAAGCATATCTTCAAAACCAATTAAAAGTATAACTTTTGAAACCATAGTTCGAAAATAAAACAAACTATAAAGTATAAAAGAGGATGCATTCAAATGCTATCCTTTTGAAACCACTACCTGCAAACTATTTCTCAAAGCGACTAAATCACCCCTTCGAAAGCATTGGAAGGCGACTTCAATATTAAGAAGACGAAAGCCTTCTATTCGCATAAATTATTTTAAGATTAGAAAGAAAAACAGCCTCTAACTAATGCAAAAGGTATAAATGCGGTATCTGTAATGACCCGCCATTTTAAATCATTCAAATCGACAATCATCCACTCATGTCAGGCTTGAATCGCTTAAACAACAGATTGTTAATTTATATTTGGAAAAATTTAGCATGTGCAGCAAATAAATCAATCACAGAATCACAAATACAAAGTAATATAACAATAAGCAGTGGAATAGATAAATAGTAGTTCATGAAGCTACTACAGAACATCAGAGTTTAAAACAAATACAATAGAAAATCCCAAGTATAAAGAAGTCACTAATACAAAAGGTACTGACAAGTCTGAACATAAACAATTGGAAGCTGACCAGATAGAGATGGATCTCCAAGCAAAGCTCCAAACTCTAAAGGTGAGTCTCAAATGCTGTGACACTCAGTCTGACCAGAGCATAAAGCAAAACACAAAACACTCGAGTCAGGATCAACATGCTTATGCAAGTAAATCAACTAAAGCGAAATATCCAATTGAAATGCAATATAACTTAAAGGATGTTTGGGATTTTCATCCTTAAGGATCTGTGAAACTATCTACATACATAGTACAATACGCTACATAGATAATGTCAACAGTAAAGTAAACTATTAAAATAGCGTTAAGCCATATCCCCTTTAACACATTTTATATATTTCCGTAGTCTATGCAGATACTGTAGCTTCACCAAACCAGTAGTTTACTGAGGGAGCACTCTATAGGTATGGTACGAACCAAAGTCGCAGTGGGTGCGATAAGGCATGTGACAAGGCATGCGAGACAATGCCTAAGGTAGGATACTTCCATTTTGCACTTCCAGACATGTGGTAACGCATAGCAGCTACTATCATCCACCTCGAGACGCACTCCCAAATCAAAGCTGCACCCAATGAAATCAAAAGGAATAGAATGGTATCGAAGAAATGTGTCCGATAGGGGGAGCGACCCTACTTGGCCCGGTATAGCTCCTATTTTAGCCACAACCAAAGGAGTACCTATTGGGACTATAGATCCAACAAAGCCGGACATAACCAAAAAAACCAAGCATTATCTAAGTTTTATCTAACTAGTACCATAGGAAGATAGAAAGGTAAAATAGAAACATATTGTGACGAGGTGGAAAACGATTACCACAACCAAAGGAGTACCTATTGGGAATATAGATCCAACAAGCCAGATAGAGCTAAAAGCAACCAAGCATTATCCAGGTTTTATCTAACAGTACTATAGGAAGATAGAAAGATAAAATAGAAACATATTGTGACGAGGTGGAAAACGATTACCACAACCAAAGGAGTACCTATTGGGAATATATATCCAACAAAGCCGGACAGAGCTAAAAGCAACCAAGCATTATCCAAGTTTTATCTAACTAGTACCATAGGAAGATAGAAAGGTAAAATAGAAACATATTGTGACAAGGTGGAAAATAATTACCACAACCAAAGGAGTACCTATTGGGAATATAGATCCAACAAAGCCGGACAGAGCCAAAAGCAACCAAGCATTATCCAAGTTTTGTCTAACTAGTACAATAGGAAGACAGAAAGGTAAAATAGAAACATATTGTGATGAGGTGGAAAACGATTACCACAACCAAAGGAGTACCTATTGGGAATATAAATCCAACAAAGCCGGACAGAACCAAAAGCAACCAAGCATTATCCAAGTTTTATCTAACTAGTACAATAGGAAGACAGAAAGGTAAAATAGAAACATATTGTGACGAGGTGGAAAACGATTACCACAACCAAAGGAGTACCTATTACGAATATAGATCCAACAAAGCCGGAAAGAGCCAAAAGCAACCAAGCATTATCCAAGTTTTATCTAACTAGTACCATAGGAAGATAGAAAGGTAAAACAGAAACATATTGTGACAAGGTGGAAAACGATTACCACAACCAAAGGAGTACCTATTCGGAATATCGATCCAATAAAGCCGGAAAGAGCCAAAATCAACCAACTACGCCCAAGACAACTATAGTATCAACCAGTCATAGTTTTCCCTTGGCTCGCTAGGAAACCAATAGTGAAAGGCCAGCCGAAGTTCTCGACCAAGATCCAGCTCAAGAAAATAAACAAACCAAAAGCATCGCATTCGATAGTTGAACTGTCCACCACCAAAATATCATGGCATCAACCAAAAAATAACACGAGCCTACCGTCAGGGTCGGCAACCAACCTAGACCCAAAACCTAAGTTAAAGCTTGCAATAGAATCTTTGAAGTTGATCTTAATAACACCAACAAATTTTAGAAAATACCGAATCATTACAAAGGGTGTACACAGGACCGAAGATTTTGGGTAATGTCAAAATTGGGGCCACACACGATAATTAGTGGAGGCGGTTGTAAAAGGAGGATGATGAAATTTTAAAGAGGTCTACAGCAATAGGAAACTCCAGGTACAAAGAGGGAGAAGACGAGTTGATTGTGGTTGGAGGAGAAGTGGTATTGGAAATTGAAAATAGGGCAAAAGAGAATGGAAAATGGGAAACCCAGTCCCCTGTCAGATGTAGTTTTAGTTACGAAATTATGATGATATTTTGTTAATTATCAAAATTCAAAGATATTTTATAAATTTGAATTATTGTATTAACTCAGTAAAATTTATATTCAAATATATATTTTCTTAGTCAATTAAATATTTCTAATTAATAAGATTAGTTAATTAAAGTATAAAACATTTGATATTAATATATGATTTTATTTAGTAAATATATTAGATCTTATGTTAACTAGTAGATCTTACGGGCCTTTTAAGATTCAATTAAGGAATTATTTTGAAATCAAACATAAACTAGTATTAAACTTCTATGCAAGTTTACCGATTAAAAGTTGAATAATAAAGTACTAAAAGTAAAAATAGTAATTTGACTTAGGTTTGTCTTAGCAGTTTCCTTGAAATTTTATTTGAAGTCTCCCAAGATAGAACGATCAGTTGTTATTGGAGATTGTGAGGAGTGTGCTCCATCTCGATAATGCTTTTATGCAAAACGAGAAGAGAAGGAAGAAATGATCTGAAAAGGCTAAGGAATGTGATCAGTATCTCTGTCTTATATAGGTATAGGCAGTCATTTCCTTTGAATCAATGCAGCATTTCAGAGATTACCAATAGTCACATTGGAAAAATCCATCTATATCAGTCCAATTCATTCCAACAATCATTTGCGTTTAGTAGTGTCTGTTCGATATATTTCAAAGGTCAAAACCATTAAATTTTAGTTCAACAAAAATATAATTCAACTAGACCTGATCTCGACCCAGTTTGGCTCGGGTGGGTGGCACATGCATGGTATTAATCCATGGTCATCTATCTTCTCCCCCTCACATAAAATTTTCTAACTCAAAGGGCCCAATATTGGTTGAGAGGAATGAGTACATAACTATGCATACTTCTCTTATTTTTGCCTAAGTGGGACTAATTATATCTCCATTCGTATATTCTCTATGAATTATTTTTTACAATCTCCCACATGAATAATGATTTATATCTTCCCCACACAAAGAGAATATCTGTAACGGCCTGACTCCCTTCGCCCAGGAAGACGTATCGTCATGAAGAAAGAAAGGGATGAGAAAATAGAAAAGATAGAGAAGAAAGAACAACAACATCAGAATCTCACAGCAGAACGAATAAATTATAATAATCACATAAGTATTTACATAATATACAACATCAATTAGAGTTATACAAAAGATACATCACATACTAGACAGTTATAAGCACCTGTCTAGTTAATACAACACAGCTCAAACAAATAACTCAGAGATACCAACACAGCGGAAATATATATACATCTACAACGCTGAAGCCTCCTGCTCCATTTGCTCCTCAAGAATGCGTCAAAGCTAACCTGAATCCCTTGGCTACCCGTAAAAATTTGGGTACCCGAGAGTTTATGAAAAACAAAAATAAACTCCGGGTCAGACATGGGTCTGGTATGAGTAACAGGTTAAAGTTGCTTAATTTTTGAAAATCCTTTTGAAATAAAAGGTATCACGTAAGACTCCCCACAAATAAACATGGGTAAGTTTTTACCTTACGCTAACCAAAACATTTGATAGGAAATTCTGTGATATTATAATAGGTCTAGGGTTTTCAAGTAAATAGAAAATAGCCGAAATTGTTACATTCATTAAATTCCAGCTACTAGCCACAAAAGTGGGTAATACAATCAAAACCGTTGGCACTTATTGGATTGTGGATTCCATACAATGGCAGGGCTACTGGGGTACCGCCAGTCACAGTACGTGGCCTAGATCAACGTACCGAGGATCACTCCCGACCCCCTGCAACAGAAGGCCGGAACCATTCCTTACTGAACATTCCCGAACAAGATAACCCCGCAGTTGGTGTACATCCAACCGCCCACACAGCCGAAATAAAAAGGGACATCTAGACAGGGGAAAATCTTGTCCTGCTTGGGCATGACCCACCTAACCTTGCTGCACCTCCCCTGTTTTAGCCATTCCCGGTTGATGAGGCTTGAGGCTACGATTACCTTAATTACTTTCCTAAGTAATTATGCTCCATTAAGTACACTAGGTAATTACACTCATCAATTTATCAAATGATTTTCTTAAATTAATTAAACGAAATTAATTAACTTAATTTAATCATCTTATCAAAATTAATCACAACAAGTAATTAATCTCTTAATTATTTTTATCAAGTAATTACATTTAACAATTTTCCATAGATTATCTAATTAATCTAATTAATTATCCAAAATTAACCACATATATATATTAATTAATTAATAATCCTTAGTTAATTTTCTACATTAACTAATAACATTTCTTAATTTACTTCTCAATTGATATTTAGTTATAAACTAATTTAAATTATTAACTTAAATACATAAGTCATTCCTTAATTACCCTATTATTCTTAAGATAATTTATTTCTTTATTAATGACTTCATTAACATTACATTTTAAATTTAAATTCAAATATCATTTGAATTGAAGATCCAATGATTATAATTTAAATTCAATTTAAAATCTTTTAAATAAGTGTACATAACATTTATTATTTACATATGAACTTATATAAGAAAGACTTTTAAATTAAACTACTTGAATCTTAATTCGAATTTAAATTTCCAAAATACATTAATATTTTAACTTGCAAATCTCAAGCTAAACAATTTATTTACTTTTCATTCAAAACCTTAAATCAAAGAATTCCCAAAATCAAGTTAATTTTATTTGCAACAAATTTACTTTTCAAAACTGTTTTATTTGAACTTAATTTTTAAAACATTCATATTTAAAACTGATTTAAGCTTTCAGATTTGAATTCTAAGTAAACTTGAATTCCATTAATTTATCTTGATTTGAAACTTCGATTTATCTTTATTTTAACAACTAGAATTAGAAACTCGATTTTTAAAACCAAATCCATTTAAACTTTAAGATACAAATATCCATTTGAATCAATACCCTTTAAAAATTCGAATTTAACTGCTGCACACTTTTGTTTCAGGTCTAAGTTTTAAACTCTGGAAACTATCAGGTTTTACACTTGAAACTCATTTAAATATTTAAAACTTCATTTTGGATTCAAAATATAAATTTGAAATCATACATCAAATTAGATCTACACTTTGTTAAATCTTAGTTGACAAACTTAAATTCAAATACATCATGATTACAACTAACTTACAATTAATTTTGCTTTAAATTTGGTTTAAATTTAAAATTACAGGTAGTTTATACAACCTGTAGCAATTCAACACACACCTGAGACCAAAGCAAAGTTGCTTCGGGTCAATTACCTCCCTGCTTCGAGTAAACAATGCAAATAACCCGAGACTTCCCCGAGCCTAAAAAAAACCTGCACACCAAACTGTGACAGTTCCAAAACCTGGAGACACCAACACCTCCCCACCTCAAAACCTGTCATCATCGAATTCTCCACCTTCCAACCATAAGAGGGTCTATAACTTCGGCCTCTCCTTCGACTACAACCTAACTATCACCACCCTAAAAACCCCTGCACTCGATCACCTACTTCAGCCGTGGCGTTCAATTCTTCAAAACACAGCAAAGTTTAGGGCTCTAGAGGAAAACCCACTGCCGTATCTTCCTTGGTGGACTTCATCACCACCACCCATTTTTCCTAGCATCATCGATCGCTCCTCCATCGGCCAGGAGAACCCCGACCCCTTCAGTCCACTTGATCACCAAAAAAGCCCATGTTCTCCTATTTCATTCAAACCAGAACTACTCCCTAAAACCCAAACTAAAAATTATGATGTTTAGTTCAAAAATCATATTATAGTTGTTGTTTCCCAATTTTTTATACTGGATCCCTAAATTGCAAGTTTGAGATTTTACTTTGTTTATCAAAACTGTTGTTTTTAGCTTTCTGAGACACTCAGACTTGGAATTTAACTAAATCAGGCTTCTAAACATAAATGCATAACGAAACAAACAGCCTTTGTTTGTAACTAAGTCCTAATAACAATTTACTGAAGAGAATTATTAATTTAAATATAAACAAGAAAACTGGAAACTAACAAAGGATGTTTAAATGGACATAAACATGCACAAGCAGATTCATTTACATATATACATACCATAACATTTATCACAAAAAACATATAACCATATTTATTCTTAGATTAAAAGAAAATGATGTTACTCACCTTGCTTTTGAAAGAATGAACAGAGCATCTTGGGTATTGAAATAGCTTAAACTTTAAAACTAGAACTGCTGTAAAATATTTTTGCTTTGATCTTTCTGTTAAATTCATCTTGTTTGCATTGATGTATTTTTGTTATACAAAGCTTCAGTTATAAAAATATAAATGTTTGCTATGCTATGCTATGTTGAACGAACTGAATAAGAAAGCATGTATAAAAAGAATCTTATAGGGGAAGGTGGCATCTGAGACAACAATTTCTTTGCAGGTACAAGAATTTGTTTTATCAGGCAAGATATTTGTATTAGGAGGCTGAAATACAACTCGAAATGACTGTTGTTAGCTGCTAAGAATTTGTGTCATTTATGCTAATGTACTTTGTGTCTCAATTTACCAATTTTATGCTTAGATATTTTATTATGTTTTGCATACTTGTCTTTTTTTTTCTATTCTTGCCTGCATCTTAATTTTTACAGGCTACCTACATATTTATGTTTGGCTGCTAAAAGATATGTGTGTAAGTGTACAATCTTTAGGTTAGAGTTTAGCTTGTATATGAAGCTACTTGTTTATAGATATTTGTTTATTTTTTTCTTGCCTGAATCTTAATTTTGTAAGCTACCTGCATATTTTTTTTTTCTATTCTTGCTTCCAACTTCTTACAGGCTACACATATACACCTGATTTGCTTTCATTCTTTAGATACAAAGTTATTTATTTTACTTTGTTCTTAACTTTGCATTTATTTATTTCTTTACTTGCCTGGGTAATGTTTTTACTTATGTCCAAATATATAAAGTTGTTTTAGTCTTTGCTATGAATTTAGTCTAAAATTTAGTTATATTTCTAACATGTGTGTTTACTTTTATTTTTTTCTTTTATTTTTAAACATAGACTAACAAATATTTGATTACTTATTATTATTTTATTTTATACTTATATTAATATTAATAATGTTTATTTTAATTTAAACATTTTAAAACCTTTATTTTTTTTCCAAATCATAACTTTCATTCAAACACACATTTATATAATTAAAGTTGAAATAACAGTTTTATTAAAAATTCATTTGTAAAGATTTACATTATTAATAGAGCTCATTATTAAGCCAAAATGATTTATAAAAGAATTTTTTCTTTATTAATAAACTACTTATTTTTATCAAGCTAAATTTAAAACAAATTAAACAAACCTTTTGCTAAATTTAAATTTAAGCTAAAATTATTTTAAACAAACTAAACTTAAATCTTGAGTAATTTAAAATCATATGGTCATTTATTAAATAGCTTAATATCAAATTTCTAAATTATCAAAAATATTAGAATTAGAAAACATGTCTATTTATTAAATTTAAAACAAAGATTATCCATTTACAATATATACAGATATATATACATTATCAATAGAAGGCAATTTGATTAGCTTTTAAAAGATAAATTATCAGTTAAATATTTATTTAAAAGAAGATTACTAAATCAATTCATATATTATTAACAAATATTATCAAATCAATTTAATTTTTAATATAGATTATTAAATTGATATTGCCCTTAATTTCCGGGATGTCACATTCCTCCCCCCTTAAAAGAATTTCGTCCCCGAAATTTAAAACAAAGGTAATTTAATAATCCAATTAAAAATTTAAAATTTTAACACAAGAATATATCAACCATAAACTAACAATCATAGCAACCAACTCATCCAAACAAATAAATCTAACTATCCAGACAAAATTCTAAATAGAATTTTCTCGAGTTTCCCCAAGTATAAATACCGGGTTACTCGCTCTATAAAATCCAAACAACTAGTACTACTAAGTTACAGAGCTTCCACTCATCTAGATCTACAAAACAAGACAGGATATCAGACTACGGCAAGTCTGAATCAACAACTACAACTCCCTGAACTGCTGATTCTAAAATCAAAGATAGATCTTACACGTACTCCCTCAGAGATACGTGAAACACTCCGAATTCCAGTTATCCAAACTGACAATCCAATTCTGAAACCAAACACTTATCCAAAATCAAATCTCCGATTTCGGAATCCAAATTCCTTCGTCTCTTATCCACTAAACTCTCTGACGATCCTATGCTGCCCACATCTTTCCTGATCAGCTCAATCCTTGCTGATGTCCTTAGAAACAAACTGAACCAAAGACATTCCAACAAAATGGTCTTTCCAAGATCGACCAAAACTCAGAACATAAACTCTATTCCAAATCAGAAAACAGAACTCACTTCTCTTATCCGAAAAAGATATAACAGGTGCACTTCAAACTGGCCTCAGATCCTGAAAAATTTCCTGTAGAACTCTCTAATCCAAACATTGCAATATCCAGTTGCTTCCACTTTAAACCAGCTGCCACCATGCTTCCACTACGCAACTCTGACTTAACAGATGAAAATGCTGATGATGATCTCGAGGACAAACTGGACAACACATTCTAACATTAGGGTTCCACAGATTAAAAAGAAAACTCTGAAGTTCCTCCAAAATTCGAGCTACTTCACCGAACTCAATTTCCAGGTGTTGACAAAACTCTAACTTCCAGAAGACATCTAGAAAAATCTCTGAAACCCCAAAAGAACACCCAAACCATCGCAAGTCACTTTTGCTATCAATCCAGCCTAATTCCAAAGAAAACCACTCTCTCTTACAAATCAGAACAACTTACACTTCTGTGGCCAATCCATTGAAGAAATAGAACTACTCTGCTGCTTCCGTAGTTACCCCAAGAAAACTTCTAAGCCGGAAGACGTCCTAATCCAAAGCTCTTCGAGAAACTCGGACCTCAAAGCAAACAAAAACACCCACCTGAACACCGCCACCACACCGAAGCAGTCACTCTTCCTTACTTGTTCCAAAGAAACATCTTCGGAGACATCCATAGTCACTGTGCTCATCACACAGCTACTACACCTTGATGTATCAAAATATCTTGACTTACTTCTGTCCACCCGACATATCCAAACTCTAGCTCAACCAAACTTATACTTCAAAAATAAACTCCAAATCTTAACAAATTTCCTACAGAGATCAATGAAATCCTTACACCGTCCAAAACTTACTCGAGACAGTATTAGGCCTACAGTCTCGACAATTACACTTCCAATCCTCAATCATTCAAACTCCAATCATTGATAGTTGTGTTACACACACCACTACCAATCTACCTTTATAGCTCATTGGAAAACATGAACAGGTAACCCAACAATAGGTAGAAACAAATATATACATATATATCAAAATTACAAATACGCTCTCTCAAGAAGAAATTACTCAAGAGCCAAGGTATTCACTCAACCTAGCGCTCTGATACCAACTGTAACGACCCGACTTCCTTCGCCCAGGAAGATGTATCGTCATGAAGAAAGAAAGGGATGAGAAAATAGAAAAGATAGAGAAGAAAGAACAACAACATCAGAATCTCACAGCGGAACGAATAAATTATAATAATCACATAAATATTTACATAATATACAACATCAATCAGAGTTATACAGAAGATACATCACATACTAGAGAGTTATAAGCACCTGCCTAGTTAATACAACACAGCTCAAACAAATAACTCAGAGATACCAACACAGCGGAACTATATATACATCTACAACGCTGAAGCCTCCTGCTCCATTTGCTCCTCCAGAATGCATCAAAGCCAACCTGAATCCCTTGGCTACCCGTAAAAATTTGGGTACCTGAGAGTTTATGAAAAACAAAAATAAACTCCGGGTCAGACATGGGTCTGGTATGAGTAACAGGTTAAAGTTGCTTAATTTTTGAAAATCCTTTTGAAATAAAAGGTATCACGTAAGACTCCCCACAAATAAACATGGGTAAGTTTTTTCCTTACGCTAACCAAAACATTTGATAGGAAATTCTGTGATATTATAATAGGTCTAGGGTTTTCAAGTAAAGAGAAAATAGCCGAAATTGTTACATTCATTAAATTCTAGCTACTAGCCACAAAAGTGGGTAATACAATCAAAACCGTTGGCACTTATTGGATTGTGGATTCCATACAATGGCAGGGCTACTGGGGTACCGCCTGTCACAGTACGTGGCCTATATCAACGTACCGAGGATCACTCCCGACCCCCCTGCAACACAAGGCCGGAACCATTCCTTACTGAACAGTCCCGAACAAGATAACCCCGCAGTTGGTGTACATCCAACCGCCCACACAGCCGAAATAAAAAGGGACATCTAGACAGGGGAAAATCTTGTCCTGCTTGGGCATGCCCCACCTAACCTTGCTGCACCTCCCCTGTTTTAGCCATTCCCGGTTGATGAGGCTTGAGGCTGCGATTACCTTTATAGAAAACATTTCTTAGAATGCTCATCGCCCACCAAACGATGTGTTGAAAGCTTTCAATCCATACAAGTTCGTTCCGGGTTCGAACGAAACCGAAGGCATTATCTCGTTACACTCATTTTGGAATCACCCTCAGAGTTAACGACAATAACCCTTGCGTTCTGAATCTTCATCTTCACTTCAGATTCACGACCTATCGTTAATTTGGAATCGATGTGGTTTTTGGATGTTCCAAATAAGGAAAACCGATCCCGGTCTCATCGAAATCCAAAACGTGTCTTTTAGGGCCAAGTTGTCTATTTAGTCTTAACAGTTTAATTCAAAATAATTCAATACATACACAGATAGATAATTCATAATATCACAGTAGATAATCATATCATCATCATAAATAGATAATCAAAATTATCAACCCAATCAGATAATAATATACTATCATACTTAAACAAACATCTAAATCACATAGATATTATTCATTTCATATCTGAGTTCACAATCATCAAATGAAATATCAATATCATTCATCCATAAGCAATGATTTATAATCATACCATTTGTAATTAATTTAAAATGAATTAAATTAACTACTTCTATCTCTAATTAATTTAAAGTAAATTAAATTAATTACTCATCTATAAACCCTGCTTATACAGTCATCCATTAAATTAATTAATCATCCTCTAAATATCATCTTGGTTAAACACCCTTGATTAATCATTCTCTAATTACAATAAGTAATTAGTCTTTAATTAATTCCACAAATTAATTATCCTAAATCATTTATATTAATTAACATTTAATTTCTTAATTTATAAATTAAATATAAATAATTACATTTATTCTTAATTAATTTCATAAAGTAATCACCACATTATTAATTATTCTTAATTAACCAATTCTTAGTTACATCATTAATTATTAATTAATGATCTTTAATTTAGATATAAATTAAAATACTTTATTTAAATCAATTACATTAAGCAATTAATCCTTAATTAAACACAATTATTAATCATCCTTGATTAATATCAACCAGTAATTAACTATCCTTACTTACTCATATTAATAAATTAATTATCCCATAATTAATTATCTACTTTAATTAATCCTTTGATTAATTTCAAAAGTAATTATCCAAATTACTTTATTAACATATCATTTTCACTAATTACATTCAGTAATTAACCTTAATTACTTTCCCAAGTAATTATGCTCCATTAAGTACACTAGGTAATTACACTCATCAATTTATCAAATGATTTTCTTAAATTAATTAAACTAAATTAATTAACTTAATTTAATCATCTTATCAAAATTAATCACAACAAGTAATTAATCTCTTAATTACTTTTATCAAGTAATTACATTTAACAATTTACCATAGATTATCTAATTAATCTAATTAATTATCCAAAATTAACCATAGATGTTAATTAATTAATAATCCTTAGTTAATTTTCTACATTAACTAATAACATTTCTTAATTTACTTCTCAATTGATCTTTAATTATAAACTAATTTAAATTACTAACTTAATTACATAAGTCATTCCTTAATTACCCTATTATTCTCAAGATAATTTATTTCTTTATTAATGACTTCATTAACATTACATTTTAAATTTAAATTCAAATATCATTTGAATTGAAGATCCAATGATTATAATTTAAATTCAATTTAAAATCTTTTAAATAAATGTAAATAACATTTATTATTTACATATGAACTTATATAAGAAAGACTTTTAAATTAAACTACTTGAATCTTAATTCGAATTTAAATTTCCAAAATACATTAATATTTTAACTTGCAAATCTCAAGCTAAACAATTTATTTACTTTTCATTCAAAACCTTAAATCAAAGAATTCTCAAAATCAAGTTAATTTTATTTGCAACAAATTTACTTTTCAAAACTATTTTATTTGAACTTAATTTTTAAAACATTCATATTTAAAACTGATTTAAGCTTTCAGATTTGAATTCTAAGTAAACTTGAATTCCATCAGTTTATCTTGATTTAAAACTTCGATTTATCTTTCTTTTAACAACTAGAATTAAAAACTCGATTTTTAAAACCAAATCCATTTAAACTTTAAGATTCAAATATCCATTTGAATCAATACCCTTTAAAAATTCGAATTTAACTGCTGCACACTTTTGTTTCAGGTCTAAGTTTTAAACTCTGGAAACTATCAGGTTTTACACTTGAAACTCATTTGAATATTTAAAACTTCATTTTGGATTCAAAATATAAATTTGAAATCATACATCAAATTAGATCTACACTTTGTTAAATCTTAGGTGACAAACTTAAATTCAAATACATCATGATTACAACGAACTTATAATTAATTTTTCTTTAAATTTGGTTTAAATTTAAAATTACAGGTAGTTTATACAACCTGTAGCAATTCAACACACACCTGAGACCAAAGCAAAGTTGCTTCGGGTCAATTACTCCCTGCTTCGAGTAAACAATGCAAATAACCCGAGACTTCCCCGAGCCTAAAAAAAACCTGCACACCAAACTGTGATAGTTCCAAAACCTGGAAACACCAACACCTCCCCACCTCAAAACCTATCATCATCGAATTCTCCACCCTCCAACCATATGAGGGTCTATAACTTCGGCCTCTCCTTCGACTACAACCTAACTATCACCACCCCAAAAACCCCTGCACTCGATCACCTACTTCAGCCGTGGCGATCAATTCTTCAAAACACAACGAAGTTTAGGGTTCTAGAGGAAAACCCACTGCCGCATCTTCCTTGGTGGACTTCATCACCGCCACCCATTTTTCCTAGCATCATCGATCGCTCCTCCATCGGCTAGGAGAACCCCGACCCCTTCAGTCCACTTGATCACCAGAAAAGCCCATGTTCTCGTATTTCATTCAAACCAGAACTACTCCCTAAAACCCAAACTAAAAATTATGATGTTTAGTTCAAAAATCATATTATAGTTGTTGTTTCCCAATTTTTTATACTAGATCCCTAAATTGCAAGTTTGAGATTTTACTTTGTTTATCAAAACTGTTGTTTTTAGCTTCCTGACACACTCAGAATTGGAATTTAACTAAATCA
The DNA here is from genome assembly GCA_030765085.1 of Allium cepa. Classification (NCBI taxonomy): domain Eukaryota; kingdom Viridiplantae; phylum Streptophyta; class Magnoliopsida; order Asparagales; family Amaryllidaceae; genus Allium; species Allium cepa. Next base: position 494,130,739 of record CM060944.1, on the reverse strand, counting down.
GGCTTCTAAACATAAATGCATAATGAAATAAACAGCCTTTGTTTGTAACTAAGTCCTAATAACAATTTACTGAAGAGAATTATTAATTTAAATCTAAACAAGAAAACTGGAAACTAACAGAGGATGTTTAAATGGACATAAACATGCACAAGCAGATTCATTTACATATATACATACCACAACATTTATCACAGAAAACATATGACCATATTTATTCTTAGATTAAAAGAAAATGATGTTACTCACCTTGCTTTTGAAAGAATGAACATAGCATCTTGGGTATTGAAATAGCTTAAACTTTAAAACTAGGACTGCTGTAAAATATTTTTGCTTTGATCTTTCTGTTAAATTCATCTTGTTTGCATTGATGTATTGTTGTTATACAAAGCTTTAGCTATAAAAATATAAATGTTTGCTATGCTATGCTATGTTGAACGAACTGAATAAGAAAGCATGTATAAAAAGAAGCTTATAGGGGAAGGTGGCATCTGAGACAACAATTTCTTTGCAGGTACAAGAATTTGTTTTATCAGGCAAGATATTTGTATTAGGAGGCTGAAATACAACTCGAAATGACTGTTGTTAGCAGCTAAGAATTTGTGTCATTAATGCTAATTTACTTTATGTCTCAATTTACCAAATTTTATGCTTAGATATTTTATTATGTTTTGCATACTTGTCTTTTTTTTTTCTATTCTTGCCTGCATCTTAATTTTTACAGGCTACCTACATATTTATGTTTGACTGCTAAAAGATATGTGTGTAAGTGTACAATCTGTAGGTTAGAGTTTAGCTTGTATATGAAGCTACTTGTTTATAGATATTTGTTTATTTTTTTCTTGCCTGAATCTTAATTTTGTAAGCTACCTGCATATTTTTTTTTCTATTCTTGCTTTCCAACTTCTTACAGGCTACACATATACACTTGATTTGCTTTCATTCTTTAGATACAAAGTTATTTATTTTACTTTGTTCTTAACTTTTCATTTATTTATTTCTTTACTTGCCTGAGTAATGTTTTTACTTATGTCCAAATATATAAAGTTGTTTTAGTCTTTGCTATGAATTTAGTCTAAGTATTTAGTTCTATTTCTAACATGTGTGTTTACTTTTATTTTTTTTCTTTTATTTTTAAACATAGACTAACAAATATTTGATTACTTATTATTATTTTATTTTATACTTATATTAATATTAATAATGTTTATTTTAATTTAAACATTTTAAAACCTTTATTTTTTTTTCCAAATCATAACTTTCATTCAAACACACATATATATAATTAACGTTGAAATAACAATTTTATTAAAAATTCATTTGTAAAGATTTACATTATTAATAGAGCTCATTATTAAGTCAAAATGATTTATAAAAGAATTTATCTCTTTATTAATAAACTACTTATTTTTATCAAGCTAAATTTAAAACAAATTAAACAAACCTTTTGCTAAATTTAAATTTAAGCTAAAATTATTTTAAACAAACTAAACTTAATTCTTGAGTAATTTAAAATCATATGGTCATTTATTAAATAGCTTAATATCAAATTTCTAAATTATCAAAAATATTAGAATTAGAAAACATGTCTATTTATTAAATTTAAAACAAAGATTATCCATTTACAATATATACATATATATATACATTATCAATAGAAGGCAATTTGATTAGATTTTAAAAGATAAATTATCAGTAAATATTTATTTAAAAGAAGATTACTAAATCAATTCATATATTATTAACAAATATTATCAAATCAATTTAATTTTTAATATAGATTATTAAATTGATATTGCCCCTAATTTCCGGGATGTCACAATATCACAGAGTGCATATGAAACAAATGATATATCGTGGATAAGTAGATATTACACTTTGAAATTTCCCTAGTTAAAACTTATCGGATATACTTGGCTAATCAATGAACTATTTCATCTTGAACTGTAACAACTCTCCCCAAAATGGATCTAATTTTTGATCCAATAAAAGTCCATCAAACTTTAGGCCCATTCCAAAGTTGGTTGTTGGTTGGTTAAATTGATACAATGAACGATATACAGAGCTATCTATCTATGCTATCAGAATCTCACAACAGAAAGGATAAAATATATTATCGGAATTAAGTACCCATTTCACAAAAAATCCAAATCTCTGAAGTACAACATATCATCCCAAATATCCAAAATAAAACATCTCAAAAATAACAGCAATGTATGAAACTAGGTACATCAAAATATAACATAAATAGATAGATAACTTCCACAAGACTTTGCCTTCACCTTCATCTCTTAAAGCATCACCATCTTTCTTAACTTGTGTGTTGTAATGAGGAGGGAGTCGGAAAAACAATGTTTGGTGAATGAAACTTTCAATCTTACCACAATAGTATTTGAATAGTATTATTCAGGTAAGAAATACTAATGCATTCTATCTATATCTACCAAGTAAGCCACAAACTGTAAGCCCGAAAGCTTCTCCAGTCTAACTACATAACGTACCTTGAAGTGTAGGCAAAAGGCTCTTCCTAGTATCATGCAACTACTGTCAATTATATCACAAAAATGTCACAGAAAGTAACCAAGCCACTAAGTACCCATTTAATGGGAATTAAGCAGACTATGACCATTTAATATCTATATCCTACGCAGGTCCCCGTCATTTAATACCTAACCCAAAGTAGACCCCTCTCTGGTATTCCCTATTTACTCCCTAGCTGACATCGCATGGAATTTCATCATGCCACATAATTCTTCTTTATAGGAAGAGGCAGATCCTACAATAGCCACTTCATGTCCTAACCCCGAAGTAGACCCCTCTCGAGATTTACTACTATTGTCCCTAAACAATAATCACGACTGTTTATTACTTCTTTGTAGGAAGGAGGAGGACCCTACAACCTCCACTTAATACCCTCAACCTAGAAGCAGGTCCAACATTATATAAACCATAATCAAAAATATGATGTCTCACATTAGTCCGACTATTATAGGTGTTGGTGGTTAGATTAGCTGGGCAGACTTACCCTATAAAAATTGCGACTAACCTCGCATCCCCTGTGGGTGCTTATTATAGGCAATGTCTCACATCAGTCCTAAAGTCACACTACTGGTAGCCAAATTAGCTGGGCAGACTTCTCTGCACTTTTGACCGATCCTGCATCCTTATAACCTAGTCATATTTCATGCCTTTAACATCTGTCATATATGTCTCACTGCATTTTTTTTATTAAGGCATATAAGGAAAACTTCCTTTTCCATCCTTAATTATGGATTAATTTCCATAACTATCCTTAACTTTCTTCTTGTAGATTTAATGTTGTTTACTAACCTATTTATTCCATACGATTAATACATTATTGATTATATGCTAATATTATATATATTTATGCAATAATTAGGCTAACTAATATGTATATTTCTAAGCGTGCGTAAAAATATTCACGACCTATACTAATCGTTAAAATGTCACAACTTCCAAATTTATATAAGTCTGACTCCATAAAATAACATACAAAATAGCTAATATCCTTTGCCAAACAAATAGACTTGCATCAACAAAATCAGATACCAAATTTATCGTAAATTGGTATAGTAGAATTAACACCTCTGTTTTAAGGAATAAAATTTACAACTTAAACCATTTTATACTCAATTCACCTTCATATGTACGAACTTGAAGTGAGAAAGGAATTCGTATTTAAATTACGGAAACATGCAATATAAACTTCAATAGAATAATTCATTTCTTACAAACCATTTTCTAACTTATTTTCTTTTCATACGCCTTTAACACTTCAATAAAGAGAACTTGAAAGTGGAATAGAATATAAAATATTCAAAGCGAAATACCAAAACAAATTCTACTATTTTAACATAAAACAACTGAATTCCAGTAACATAATAATTGACATTTCGTTTAAGGGGAATTATGGGGTTTTTTCTTTAGGATTTTTGTGAATAAAATTTCCTTAAGGTATAATACAAATACAAACTTCTATTATACAAATACTAAAATATGAAAAACTAAGATTTTGGCTCACAATGAAGTTGCCTGCCTCCTTTTAGATTTGATTCATGCCAGCACCTAATTTCTCCTTCAGATCTCTTCTTGTAGGAATGTACAATGATTAATTTGTATATAAATTAGAATCAGAATCAAGGATTAGGGTTAGAAATAGAAATCAAATATTTAAATCCTTTATCTAGAATTCCTGTATGACTCTGAATCGTTGGAGAAGAAGAAGACTTACAGAGCTTCGCTAGCATTCCTAAATAATTTGTGAATAAAAGTGAGGGTGCTAGCCTCTTATTTATAGTGGTCAGAAGGCAGCAGAGCTATTGGATTTAGGTCGGTTCAAAATAATAAAATCCGAGTCGTTTGCGATTAACAAAACCTTAGCTTCTACTCACAATCATCGGTTGACCGGCCATAGTGCGAGGGTCGACCGGTCTCTATTTTTGAACGTGAATTTATTTATTTGTTTTCATTTTATGTTTATTTAATTCCATTTTTAAAACTAGCATTAATGTTTTTTTAAATGTTAAATAACCATAACATTAGAAATATTTATTACCCTACCTAATCATTTTACATAAACATTATTTAAATTCAAATTTGTATTCATTTGAATTATTTTAAATTCGAAAACATCAATCGTTAGTAACCTTTCCGCTTGAGCTATGATTACAACACATTATATATGACAGTTGGTCGAAAAATAGCCACGACCGCAATTATGTAACTTTGCTGGCCAATTTTCAACATTTCTAGAATTTTCATTTTTAGCCTTATTATTAATTAGTTGAGTCTTATTAATTTTTATGGGGTGTTACATGAACCGTCAACCGTTGGAGTATACCCATACAATAAGCTTTATAAAGCATTACTTCCCTTCACATCCAATCTATTGATTGTGTTCATTTTGGTCCTAAAATAAGTTGCTTCTCCGAGTGTTTTGGAGAATTAAAGTTTTAATATTCTCATAGAGTCGACCCAGCTCACACTTACATAGGTGATCGCATCCATAAAGGGTATCCTACGTATACTCCTCTTGATGTTTTCAAGATATGGAAATCATTAAAAACATAGCTTAGCATTTTTATGCTTATGTAGGCATGCATTTTATTGTGCGTCTTAGGAATGGGGTAAAACTAAATCCAAACAAAGATGCTACTTCTTGAGTTACTCAAAATTGGTTAGCCTATCGATCCTAGTCCATGGGATATGCAGTCACTAGGATAGGTTTTCGTATAAAGTAACTCTTGTTGATTTTAGGCTTTTAAACCCATTCCCCTCGATACATTTAATTTTATCTCTTGATAAACCCGTAGTAAATGGACCATTTGATTAACTTTTGATGTACATAATCAATAGAAATTATTCGTCTGAGAGTAACTTCCTAACTATGTTATGGAGCTGACGAACGTGTCATGATTTTCCATTATACACAAAGCTTTGTGCCCAACTTAACCTTGCTTGATTATGATAGTAAATACAGATGATCATTAGGGACTTGGGCCAAAATGGAATATCTTCTAAAAATTGATGAAACCATTTTTCTTCTTTGCCTGCTTTATCTAAAGCGATAAGCTCGAATTCCATAATGGATTGAGCTATGCATGTTTGTTTAGTTAATTTCTATGATATTGCTACTCCTAAAAGGTAAAGACATTACCACTTGTTGATTTTAGTTCCTCTGAATCTACTTTGCATCACTATATCCTTCTAGAATGGTAGGTTATTTTCCTTAATGTAAGGAGAAGTTTATGGTGTTCTTTAAATATCCTTATACTCTTATTAGTGCTTCCTAATGTTCTTTCCCTGAGTTACTTATATACCTGCTTAATCGATTTAAACTCTCATAATGTTCTTATGTAGAACTTCAGATGGATTAAAAGATATTATTGCCCCTTTGATTGCATAGTCATTGATTTTTTTTCAATGACTTTGTCTATACAGTGTAACTAAGATAAATTCAATCCCATTAGGTTTTTTCTATTATTTTGATTCCCAAAATAATGTCTGCTACTCCTAAGTATTTCATGTCGAAACGACTGACTAGCATTTTTGTGACAGCCCGCAAATCCGTACCCCTTGAATCAACATTATTCTACCCTAATTGACTCAAGTGGAACAGAAATACGAACCATTGAGGTTAAAAGAAAAGAGATAGAAAAAGAAGAAACTAAACAATATCAGAATCTCACAGTCGCAGCGGAATAAAATATAATAGCAACTATATATCTTTACACAAAATGAAATCTATAACTGTTTATACAACATATCATCAGAGTAACTCATACATCAATCATCACATAACAGACATACCATACAACATAGCAGCGGATATATATATAGGTACATATAATACGTCTCGAACTCCAGCTCCTCTCCTGCTCCATAGCAACCTATCCTGAACATATAATACTCGGTCTGACCCGAGCATTATAATGAAATAACACCCGAGTCAGTCTGGCATACCAGCTGATAATAATGCACACAATTGATTATTAAAGTTTCAAAAATCCTTTTTAAAACAAAAGCATCTCGTAAGACCACGCCACAAATAAACATGTCGGGTTTTTACCTTACGATAGCTAAAACTCTTTTCATAGAAATCCTCTGATATTATAATAGGGTCTATTTACAAATACTTATAAAATAGCCGAAATTGTTACATTATTAAATTCCAGCTACTAGCCACCGAAGTGGGTAATACAAACAAAACTCGTAAAAGGCTCGTAGGGAAAAATGGATTTCCAACAATGACTAGGCACTGGGGTACCACCTGTCACAGTACGTGGTCTAGATCACAGTACCGAGGACTACTCCCTTCGTCCCCTGCAACACAAGACCGGAATCACCTATGGGCAATTCCGAATAAGATCACCCCGCGGTTGGGATCAGCAACCGCACCACTAAGCCGAAATAAAAAGGAACCTCTAGACAGGGATGACCTTACTCTCCAGTGGGGGCTACCCACGAAGCCTTGCTGCATATCCCCTGATTTTCAGTCATTCCCGGTTGATGAGGCTTGAGGCTTAACGTTACCTTTAGAACGTTTCCACTTAGAATGCCCATCGTCCACCTGACGATGTTTCGCAAGCATTCATCCATACAAGTCCGTCCCGGGTTCGAACGGAACCGAAGGCACTATTCCTACTACATCCATTTTGGAAATATCCTCAGGATTAGTAGCGACTAGCCCTTGCCCTTCACTGCTCCATCTTCGACTCCGAAAAACGTTTTATCGCACGAAAACGTACAAACCGGATCGAAGTGGTTTTCGAGAAATAAATCTCGATCCCGGTCTCTTCGAAACGATCAACGCATTTGTCCAATATTGATAGTCGGTGATTTAACTATCAATTTATATTCATAAACATCCATAGCATCCATCACACAATAAATAATTCCCAAATTATTTATTTACCTCAAATATCTTTAAAAGATATATTACCAAATTTCCAAATCTCATTTGAAAACATTTCTCAAAATTCCTCCTTTACAAGGTAAATCATTTACCATATATTTCCATTGGAAATATCCAAGTTCAAAACAGTTTAGATTTAAAACAGTTAAAAACATTTTAATTTAAAGTATACTTTAAATAGATAAATTTACTACTAATTATTTAATCAAAATATAATTCCAAAATATTTAAAGCAAAACTGTTTAAAAGATATAGCTTAATTTAAATTAAGGTTAAGTTATACTATATATTAAAATAAAGTGGTAAAAAGATTAACTCTTATTTCAATATACTTAGGTCAAAACTAGCTTTTAAAACAAATCCATTTGTAAACATAATTATTAAAATATTTATAAAATTTTACTATTGCTAATTTATAAAAAATCACTTTAAAATAATAATTTTTAAAACATTCTTTAAAATTAGTTTAGATTTTAAACTTTCTTTTTATAAAATCAATTTAAAACTCGAACTTGGATTTTCCCTAGGAAATCTCATTTCTACTAAATCATCACAGAAATCCTTCTCACGATTTCTGTCCATTTATTAAATTAAGTTTTAGGGTTTTATAACATAAATTTATTTCCCAAAACTTCAACTAATAACATTTATCTTAATTATCATTCCAAATTTTAAAACTTCCAATTTACATTTTAAAATAGATTTCAGATTTTAATCCCTTTTAAATCCATTATTTAACAATACCTTTATTTCTCTAAATTCAATTTATCAAATATAATTAATTTTGGATTTATAATTTATCCAGTAATATTTCTATACAAATTTATTTCAGTTTTCCATCCAAATCAGGTTTCAAATATTTATATTCTTTTAATTTCTTATTTAACCATTTCTCAATTTCTTTGAAACCCAATTTAATTTCTTTATAATTAAAACTGCAATTTTCTTTATAACTAATATTCTGGGTTTATAGTTTAAACCACAATATCACAATGCAATTAAATTCCAACTTATCAATCACAATATATAAACAGGCATAATCATCAATATAAAAATATTACTACTTTGTGAGGAATCCCGTTGGATCCCTCCAACCTGTTTTCCCTGCATCCACAAATATTAGCACAACAGTATATATACCAATTCAATTTGATAATAACTAACATATTCAGCTAAACATCCAAACAAACAATCAATACTAACTGTCTACTTTACTAGTATCCAGATGTGAGTGAGAATAACTCACCTTGAGTTTCAGCGAGCGTTCGAAATTTAAATTAAACCGGACGGTGTCCGATTTAACTTAAATTCTTACTTGCCCGGAATAGATCCGGATCTGCACCATCGCGTAGCACTCGTCTCTGCGATTCCGGCGCTACCAAGTTCGCCAATTTCTGATTTCATATGAACAAGTTATTAAATTTTAAAGTTTGAATTTCAATTTGAAACGATTTCTTTAATTTAATTACCAAAACAAAAATCAAGCCGTAGATCTTGCAGAATGAAATCACGGCCACTCAGGTTATCTTCCCTCTCGATCGCGCATGCTTCAGAGCACACGAACCCACTGCCCCATCTAGGGTTACGACACGCACCCTCCACGACCCGCTTGAACGCAATCAGGACCCTCCGCTCCGAAGTCCATGGCCGCCTCTATCCTCGCTCGAAATCATGCCAAGCTCGGTGGCTTCCTTGGCGCTAGAAACGAGGTTGAACGCGTCCCCTAACGGTCACGATTCTGACCACCGCGTCGCCTCGTGAACCGCCCCACCGTTGGATCTGGTCGAGCTCAGCGAGTAGTACATATTCCTAGTTGCAAGTTTCTAAAATCGAAGCATGGATCACGAGCAAAACGAGGGAGAAGATGATGAGGTATCGGCCATTGAAAGATAGCCGGCGGCTAGAAGGAAAATGCTAGGGTTTTGCAATTGTTTAAGTTATATAATATTATAAAATATTATTTTAATCAACAAATATCTCAATTCAACCACATATGCGAACGAGCTCCAATTCTCACGTTCCGACAGGCTATCCTGGGGTTTTTCCGCGTTCCGGACACAATGGAACAGGTTTCGTAAGCCAATTCGGTCGTATGCACGAGTTACGGAATTAAACGTTCAATTTGAAATTAAATCGATTAAAACGATTTCGACACGTTTCGAGCTGCCGGGGTCAAACGACAACTCCGATTGCTACGAAAATTGAAATCCGATAATAACTAACTATTACGGATCCAATGAAACTGGTTTCGTCGAATTCCGAGACTGTGCCCCGGAAGGCTATTTTAACTCGTCTATTTAATTAAGCGATTTTCGAAATTATCGAAATCACTCCAAATCTCCACTTTTAAAATTTATTAACTTAACAATAATTCATATAAAATTTATAAACACATTAAAAATCGTTCTGGTTCATTCTGGACTTAAATCGGATTAATTGCAATATTTAATAATATTAAATTCATTTTAAATTCATATAAAATTCCAAATAATAATCTATTAACTTTTAAATTCTTCCAAAAATCTAACAATATCATTTATAACCTATGGAACTTAAAAATGCATTTAAACATCAATTTTATAACAATTCCCATTCAATTTCCAATTTATTCTCAGTTCTAATAATTATTATTATTACTCCAATTCAAATGGAATCACCATATTTTGAAACTATAACTCATCTTATTAACTCAACCATAGTCTTCTATTATCAAGATTCAAATTAGAATCCATATCCAACATTTAAAATGAATTAAATGTTAAATTTTGGCGACCCAAAATTCCGGGTCGTTACATTCCTCCCCCCTTATAAAAAAATTTCGTCCCTGAAATTTGCATAAGGTAAAACATACTCTCAAACCCATTTACTTAACTCATTTGCTTAGTTAAAAGCTTATATTCACTTTCCAAAAAGTTTCAGTTCCATATCAAAACCATTTGCTTTATTTACCCTAAAGCCTTAAATTTCAACTTATAACTTTCCAAGTTATTTAACTTTTCCCAAAACCCCAAAAATATTCTAACTCCCAAAATTTCCGGAAAATTTTGGCAGAGTCTCCCCTGTACGGAGGAGCTTCTGCGATATCGCAGGATACACAAATATATATACATCGGCCCACACGGCCGGAAACCAAAATATAACACAAGATATATATCATTTTCCAATTTTATTAGCGTAGGCGTACCTTTTAGCAATTTTAATAGCAAGTAGCTAATATATAATGCATATATGCGCTTCAAACCCTCTCGAACGCCTCGCATTCCTGCACTTACTCAACATACTCATTAGTTACAAGATCTGTGCATATTAATCAACATTTTCCAATATAAAAGCAATCCAACATATCTATGGCATAATCCAAACCAAGCAAATTTCAAAATTTACTAATATTAACCATCCTTTACCAACAATTCAAGATTTTAAATCATCTTTCCAATTATCTATTCAAGTCCAACATTATTTACTTTCACTTGAATGATTTATACTCAAATCAACCATATACAATTCATATTTATCTCAATAGGATTAACATATGCTTCACTAATAGCAATCTATTTCAATACAATTCCTAATTGATTTACAAACCACCTTTATCTTCAGGGTAGAAGCATCTTCATTCTTATGCAAAATTACTTAATAACATTTCAATGCATTCCAATTAATTCAAAACCAAGTTCAGTGTTGAATACACTAAGACAACTCATTCATATTCACTTCAATATTATGAATAGGTGCTTTAATTCATTTATATGCAACATTATTTAATTTGATTTTCAATCAAATCCTTATTTCCAATTTGAAGCACTCACATTCCTTTATTAAAATTTCGCACATTTTAGTTTCCTCCAACTAACCTCATTTTACTTCACTTGAATGATTTACATTCAAGCTTTCTATACACCATTTATTAATCTCAACTAATTAATTTCCCAATTTGATTTACAATCAAATTTTATTTTAAGCATGAAACATTTGCATTTCTTTTATAAAGCATTTCTCATTCATATGCAAACATCACTTATCCAAAAGTCAATTCATTCCAATTGATTTAAAAACCCATTCCATATGCTATTTTAAATCAATTCACTTGCATTCTTTCACAAACTCCTTAAATTAGATTCCAATCCATAACAATTTATTCAAACATCAATTCAATTGCATAATACCTCAATTCTTTCTTGCATACCAAATTTAGTTTCATTTTAATTTGACTTCACTTAATCAAATTCTAATTTATCCAAAACCAATTTAGTTGTTTAAACAACTCAATTCTGAATATATTCAAATATTCATGTCATTCAAGCAAAACAATTGCCACTTATACTTAACCATTTTAAATTAATTTTCAACTTAAATTTATATTAATTCTCTTTCAATTTTTCATGGTTTACAATCCAATCATTCTTATTTCAATGCAATTGTTAAATTACATTTGCTTACATCTTATTTCATTAACCAATCCAAGTTTATATTCTTGCTTTTCATCTTTCAAATCTCATCCTTATATTTCCAATGCATTTCCATATCACAATATTATTAAAGCCATTCCACTTGCAATTCAATGCCTATCACCCAAACAAAATTTATGCAAGACCACATTATAAAGCTTAATCTCATTTATTTAATTTACTTAAGCTTTCTTCACAATATTTTCGTTATCTTCTTATATCAACTTTATTTTATTTCCATTTGATTCTCATTTAATCAAATTTTCAATTCATATACACATTTAATGCTCTTTGTTTAGTTATCCAATCCATTTTAGATTTATTTTATTAACAAAGAGACCATTTAAATTATTCCACTCATTTGAATTTTATCCACAACTCAAATCATCACTAACATATTCAAATTCCATTATTCATTTACACATCCAAAATTTATTACCATAATTAAATCTCAACCCAAACTGGATTTTATTTACCTTCAAATTTTGACTGATTATCAAATTCCATCCATTACAATACAAATTCCATTAATTTGTAATTTAATTCAGTCAATAACATAATCCATATTAGTTTTCAATCCACTTTCTTAATTTACTCTGAATTCATTCATAATATCACCATTTTCCAATTATTTCATTTGGCACATTTAAATTTTCTACCTTTCCTTTTTACTCCTATAAATAGAATCTAAATTTCTTTCAATATTATTTATTACACAACTGAAATTCAATTTCAATTTCATTACCCAACAAACCTTATCTCAATCCACATTCATTTGAGATTAAGTTAATTCCACTATACCATTTCACTATTCCCTCATTTGTGATTATAATTCTATTTCTATATATAAGTTCACCAACTTATCTACTTAACAGCTTATATAGCTCATTTTAATCCATCTACAACTTATAATCACAATTTCAACTTTTATAAATATATACCCCTGAATTCATAAAGATATAGATCTTTTTTTTTTTACCCAAATCTTTTACAAATTCTAAATTTCATAATTTCAGATTATAAGTATATTACTTAATAGCTTGTGGGTACAATCTATTACACAACAACCCAAATTTTCAAATCAACTTACTTTTGATTTAAACCCAAATCCATTTAATTCTGGGTCCAATATATTTAACTTGTCCAAGTTAAATTTAAATTTCCATTCACTTCAATACCCTTCATTTACTTCAATACATTTTATTCACTTTCAATTACTCAAATTAAATTTTAATTCCATGATTAAAATTTCTCATTTCCTTCTTATTAGCATTAGCTCCACTTAACAAATTCAATAGTTGATTCATTTCAACTTTACTCATTATTTAATTAGAACTTTCCCAGAATTCAATTTACCCGGTTTTATCTCAAAACCATTTTGAAATATATCAAATATATATACCCATTTGGTATATCAAATCAAATTTCCATGTTTTCCAAACCAATTTGTTTGTACCCAAAACAATTTGTTCATATCCCAAACAAATTTCCATTTTTGAAATATCCAAAACAACTGTTATCCCCAACAAATCCAAACAATACCATAACCAATTACTAGGGAAGCAATCCATCACTTTAGAAACTCGAAAATGAATTCTAATGATGTGGCCAGCATCATCAGGATTATTTTCCAGCGACCACAGTGAGTTCAATGCTTCTTAACTTTCCCAAATTCATTTCAAAACAGTTGCCATTCAAAAATATTTCCCAAAACAACATTCCATTATTGCCTTCAATACATTGGAAAACATTTCAAACTTCCCAGGATTTTAAATTTCCAAACTTTTATTTTCAATACTTTTAAAAATCCTTTCCAAAACTTCCGGGTTAAAATTCTGGTTTAAATTCAAATCTAGTTATTTTATTTTGTATAATTTATACCCTTAGAATTTATTTGGTTGCAACCAATTCAAGTTTTACTATCCTAAATTCCTTATTTGCTTATATATATCATTTCAAATTTTAGATCATATTCAAGATTCTTACTTAATTATGGTATTAACAATCCAACAATCACCCAATATATAATAAGCTAGAAAATCATTTCTTTATATTAAAATATAATTTTGGGTAAAATTATTTCATTTACCCACTTTAAAAACAATACTATGTCGGTTTATCTTGTTCAAGAGTTTAGAAACCCCTATCGATACGGTTGTACTTCCCGCACCGACCAGAATTCATAAACACTCAACCGATAAGTCAACACAGTATAAAAACAATTTTATAAACACTAACAAGTACGCTCTCATATTTATTATTATACTCAACTTATTATGGAGTACTATTGACTCTATTAAATGAGTAATTATCCCACCAAAGCCTAGGTTGTCGCCAACCTAAGCTCTGATACCAAATGTGACAGCCCGCAAATCCGTACCCCTTGAATCAACATTATTCTACCCTAATTGACTCAAGTGGAACAGAAATACGAACCATTGAGGTTAAAAGAAAAGAGATAGAAGAAGAAGAAACTAAACAATATCAGAATCTCACAGTCGCAGCGGAATAAAATATAATAGCAACTATATATCTTTACACAAAATGAAATCTATAACTGTTTATACAACATATCATCAGAGTAACTCATACATCAATCATCACATAACAGACATACCATACAACATAGCAGCGGATATATATATAGGTACATATAATACGTCTCGAACTCCAGCTCCTCTCCTGCTCCATAGCAACCTATCCTGAACATATAATACTCGGTCTGACCCGAGCATTATAATGAAATAACACCCGAGTCAGTCTGGCATACCAGCTGATAATAATGCACACAATTGATTATTAAAGTTTCAAAAATCCTTTTTAAAACAAAAGCATCTCGTAAGACCACGCCACAAATAAACATGTCGGGTTTTTACCTTACGATAGCTAAAACTCTTTTCATAGAAATCCTCTGATATTATAATAGGGTCTATTTACAAATACTTATAAAATAGCCGAAATTGTTACATTATTAAATTCCAGCTACTAGCCACCGAAGTGGGTAATACAAACAAAACTCGTAAAAGGCTCGTAGGGAAAAATGGATTTCCAACAATGACTAGGCACTGGGGTACCACCTGTCACAGTACGTGGTCTAGATCACAGTACCGAGGACTACTCCCTTCGTCCCCTGCAACACAAGACCGGAATCACCTATGGGCAATTCCGAATAAGATCACCCCGCGGTTGGGATCAGCAACCGCACCACTAAGCCGAAATAAAAAGGAACCTCTAGACAGGGATGACCTTACTCTCCAGTGGGGGCTACCCACGAAGCCTTGCTGCATATCCCCTGATTTTCAGTCATTCCCGGTTGATGAGGCTTGAGGCTTAACGTTACCTTTAGAACGTTTCCACTTAGAATGCCCATCGTCCACCTGACGATGTTTCGCAAGCATTCATCCATACAAGTCCGTCCCGGGTTCGAACGGAACCGAAGGCACTATTCCTACTACATCCATTTTGGAAATATCCTCAGGATTAGTAGCGACTAGCCCTTGCCCTTCACTGCTCCATCTTCGACTCCGAAAAACGTTTTATCGCACGAAAACGTACAAACCGGATCGAAGTGGTTTTCGAGAAATAAATCTCGATCCCGGTCTCTTCGAAACGATCAACGCATTTGTCCAATATTGATAGTCGGTGATTTAACTATCAATTTATATTCATAAACATCCATAGCATCCATCACACAATAAATAATTCCCAAATTATTTATTTACCTCAAATATCTTTAAAAGATATATTACCAAATTTCCAAATCTCATTTGAAAACATTTCTCAAAATTCCTCCTTTACAAGGTAAATCATTTACCATATATTTCCATTGGAAATATCCAAGTTCAAAACAGTTTAGATTTAAAACAGTTAAAAACATTTTAATTTAAAGTATACTTTAAATAGATAAATTTACTACTAATTATTTAATCAAAATATAATTCCAAAATATTTAAAGCAAAACTGTTTAAAAGATATAGCTTAATTTAAATTAAGGTTAAGTTATACTATATATTAAAATAAAGTGGTAAAAAGATTAACTCTTATTTCAATATACTTAGGTCAAAACTAGCTTTTAAAACAAATCCATTTGTAAACATAATTATTAAAATATTTATAAAATTTTACTATTGCTAATTTATAAAAAATCACTTTAAAATAATAATTTTTAAAACATTCTTTAAAATTAGTTTAGATTTTAAACTTTCTTTTTATAAAATCAATTTAAAACTCGAACTTGGATTTTCCCTAGGAAATCTCATTTCTACTAAATCATCACAGAAATCCTTCTCACGATTTCTGTCCATTTATTAAATTAAGTTTTAGGGTTTTATAACATAAATTTATTTCCCAAAACTTCAACTAATAACATTTATCTTAATTATCATTCCAAATTTTAAAACTTCCAATTTACATTTTAAAATAGATTTCAGATTTTAATCCCTTTTAAATCCATTATTTAACAATACCTTTATTTCTCTAAATTCAATTTATCAAATATAATTAATTTTGGATTTATAATTTATCCAGTAATATTTCTATACAAATTTATTTCAGTTTTCCATCCAAATCAGGTTTCAAATATTTATATTCTTTTAATTTCTTATTTAACCATTTCTCAATTTCTTTGAAACCCAATTTAATTTCTTTATAATTAAAACTGCAATTTTCTTTATAACTAATATTCTGGGTTTATAGTTTAAACCACAATATCACAATGCAATTAAATTCCAACTTATCAATCACAATATATAAACAGGCATAATCATCAATATAAAAATATTACTACTTTGTGAGGAATCCCGTTGGATCCCTCCAACCTGTTTTCCCTGCATCCACAAATATTAGCACAACAGTATATATACCAATTCAATTTGATAATAACTAACATATTCAGCTAAACATCCAAACAAACAATCAATACTAACTGTCTACTTTACTAGTATCCAGATGTGAGTGAGAATAACTCACCTTGAGTTTCAGCGAGCGTTCGAAATTTAAATTAAACCGGACGGTGTCCGATTTAACTTAAATTCTTACTTGCCCGGAATAGATCCGGATCTGCACCATCGCGTAGCACTCGTCTCTGCGATTCCGGCGCTACCAAGTTCGCCAATTTCTGATTTCATATGAACAAGTTATTAAATTTTAAAGTTTGAATTTCAATTTGAAACGATTTCTTTAATTTAATTACCAAAACAAAAATCAAGCCGTAGATCTTGCAGAATGAAATCACGGCCACTCAGGTTATCTTCCCTCTCGATCGCGCATGCTTCAGAGCACACGAACCCACTGCCCCATCTAGGGTTACGACACGCACCCTCCACGACCCGCTTGAACGCAATCAGGACCCTCCGCCCCGAAGTCCATGGCCGCCTCTATCCTCGCTCGAAATCATGCTAAGCTCGGTGGCTTCCTTGGCGCTAGAAACGAGGTTGAACGCGTCCCCTAACGGTCACGATTCTGACCACCGCGTCGCCTCGTGAACCGCCCCACCGTTGGATCTGGTCGAGCTCAGCGAGTAGTACATATTCCTAGTTGCAAGTTTCTAAAATCGAAGCATGGATCACGAGCAAAACGAGGGAGAAGATGATGAGGTATCGGCCATTGAAAGATAGCCGGCGGCTAGAAGGAAAATGCTAGGGTTTTGCAATTGTTTAAGTTATATAATATTATAAAATATTATTTTAATCAACAAATATCTCAATTCAACCACATATGCGAACGAGCTCCAATTCTCACGTTCCGACAGGCTATCCTGGGGTTTTTCCGCGTTCCGGACACAATGGAACAGGTTTCGTAAGCCAATTCGGTCGTATGCACGAGTTACGGAATTAAACGTTCAATTTGAAATTAAATCGATTAAAACGATTTCGACACGTTTCGAGCTGCCGGGGTCAAACGACAACTCCGATTGCTACGAAAATTGAAATCCGATAATAACTAACTATTACGGATCCAATGAAACTGGTTTCGTCGAATTCCGAGACTGTGCCCCGGAAGGCTATTTTAACTCGTCTATTTAATTAAGCGATTTTCGAAATTATCGAAATCACTCCAAATCTCCACTTTTAAAATTTATTAACTTAACAATAATTCATATAAAATTTATAAACACATTAAAAATCGTTCTGGTTCATTCTGGACTTAAATCGGATTAATTGCAATATTTAATAATATTAAATTCATTTTAAATTCATATAAAATTCCAAATAATAATCTATTAACTTTTAAATTCTTCCAAAAATCTAACAATATCATTTATAACCTATGGAACTTAAAAATGCATTTAAACATCAATTTTATAACAATTCCCATTCAATTTCCAATTTATTCTCAGTTCTAATAATTATTATTATTACTCCAATTCAAATGGAATCACCATATTTTGAAACTATAACTCATCTTATTAACTCAACCATAGTCTTCTATTATCAAGATTCAAATTAGAATCCATATCCAACATTTAAAATGAATTAAATGTTAAATTTTGGCGACCCAAAATTCCGGGTCGTTACAATTTTCTTCATGATTTTTATAATCTTAATGTTGAGACCAAAGATTAGCATATCATCCATATATAGACAAATAAGCACATATGAATGGCTAATGTATTTGTGATAAACACATTTATCACATTCATTTATACAAAATCCATTATTTATCTTGACATTATCAAATTTTTATTTCATTGGTTTTGGAGCTTGTTTGAGTCCGTATAATGATATTACCAATCTACAAACTTTATTTTCATTTTTCTTGGATATAAGACCTTCTGGTTGTTTCATGTATATCTCCTCATTGAGATCTCCATATAAGAATGTTGTCTTTACATCCATTTGTTGAATTTCTATATTATAGATGGATGCTAGTGCTATCAACATTCTTATAGAGGTTGTTCATGTAACCGGTGAATATGTATCAAAAAGACTGCACCTTATGTTTGAGGATATCCTTTGGTTTCTATTCTCGCTTTATACTTGTTAATAAAGCCTTATGGTTTCATCTTCTTTTTTAAGATCTGTTTGCAACCATTGGTTTATTCCTGGTGGGGTTTCAACTAATTGCTAAGTTTCATTAGTTAGAATTGTATCGATCTCACTTTTGACTGCTTCTTCCCAATAGGATGATCTAGAAGATGATATTGCCTCTTTGTATGTTTGACATTCATGTTCTTGCCCTTACGCTTCTTATAGGTTTAACTTTGTCTTTTTCACAATGAATTTCAATTCTCCATTTTCTTCTCTTATCCTTTTAATGAAATATATTCCATCATTTCTTTTGTGCAGGAACACATTTTCAAAAAATGAGGCATCTCTTGACTCCATGATTGTATTTATACAAATTTCATTTATATCAGACTTAAAAATCAAAATTCTATGGGCACTACTATTTTCAATGGGTCTTAGATACAACAGTCTACAGTTTTTGGTCCTAGTTTGACTTTCTTAGAAGGTGGAACTGGAACCTTTGCCATGCACCCCACACTTCGAGGTATTTGAAAATCAATTGGTGTCATATCCATTATTTATACGGATTATTTCTATTTTACTATGAAGGAATTCAATTTTGTACCTGATCAGACATATTTATGGCTTGCCCTTGCAAGTGTGTAGGTAGGGTAGAAGTTAATAGCATGGCATTAATCAAGTCTTTTAATATTCTATACTTTCTTTTAGCAATACCATTCTATTGTGGTGAATATGGCTCCGTTCTTTAGTGAATTATGACATTTCCTACACAGTATATTCAAACAGCAATTCATATAATCCACCTTGATCCGATCTCAATATCATGATCATTTTATTAAGCTGATTTTCTACTTTAGCTTTGTACTTTACAAACGATGTGATTGCTTCATCATTACTTTTTGAAAGATATACATATGTGTATATTCATCAATAAATGTGATGAAGTGCTTTTTTCCACCTCTTGTGTGTAATGTATTGAAATCACATATGTTGGCAAGAACCATCCCTAATGTTTAGTACTCCTGTCAATAGTACTAAATGGATTTTTCGACCAATTTTGCATCAACAAAAGTCTCACATTTGAATATTTTTATTTCCATGAAATTATGGAATTAATCCTAAGTTTGTAAGTTTTTTCATTTTGTAGAAATTTATGTGTTCAAATCTATTATGCCATAAAAGAATTTCACGCACAACCAAATAAGAAACTTCATTTTTATTCATTTGAAAATCATAGTATATTATATTTTTGCCAACACAACTACATTTGCCTTAAAATGTGTCAGTTTTGAAGTGGTTTTTGATAAATAAAATCTGATCCCAAACTCTTCAACCTAAATCGATGAATTTTTAGTTAACTCAATTCCAGTTCCTTTGAAATAAAGCAAACGATACAAAGGAATCCTGCTCAGGAGATCTCATATATGTACGTTCTTAAAGTGAGAGACATTTCATACTTATGAGTCCTTATCGGGTGATCTCAAATCGTATGAAGCCGTCAAGCTTTTATATACCCCTAGGTTAATTTTTGGTCATATTTAATAGTAATGTAATGAAATCATATGGAAAAATCATAGATGTAGTCAGTCGCTTTAATAAAAATTGGGACTTTACTTTAATATGGATCACCAAAATAAGAGTAGAATGTTTGACTTATGGGATGGTAAGATTATGTCGAATACAATTATACATAAAAGAGAACAATTCATTATGAGTTTGGTATAAAATAAAGCAAAACTAGTTTTTACCGTATTTTTGTATAAGCGCATAACCACGAAAGAGAAGAGAATTATGGGATTATGTTAAAATTCAATCTAGCAACTTTAATCTACCTTGGGTATTAGCCAAAGATTTTAACAGATCTTATATGGACAAGACAGAATTAATAATGGAACCTGCTACATGTCTCCAGACATGGACATTGTGGATTGTATTGGGGCAACAAATTTATTTGCACCGCCAAATATAGGGAACTATTACACTTGGAGAAGGAGGTACTAAAATGTCTGTCTGCAATAAAATAGACTATTCATTAACAAAGAATGCCATAACAAATTTCACTTTTTTCAGTTTATTTTGTGAACCATTCAACGAACGATCACATAGTAATCATTTCAATTTTGCTACAATAATCCATGGCAATATAGGTAGATTATCACGATATTATTTAGGGAATTTAGGAAGATATGGGCATGGACAATCTTCTATATCATATCTCATAATTGAAAAAAAATTAAGGAACACCTTCGAATTTGGAATAAGGAGCATATCATCAAATATAAGACTCATGACAAAATAAGATGAGAATTGGATGTCAATACCCAAACCTAGTCAGTCAGCCTAATGATACCCAGAAGCAAATTACTACAGGTAAAAAGTTGATAGCTTTCAAAAACCTATGTAAGCAGGCCAAAAAGCATGTATAACATTAAAAGATGAAATGGCTTAAAAAAATGTCTCAATCTTTTCACTCCAATTTTTTTGATGGAAAATCAAAAACTTCGAGCGACTTGATGGTAAATGACCAGGGGAACTAGGTGAATGCGAATGAGAGGTTGAACAGGAAAGCTCTATAATATTTTTTTGATTTATTTCTTCCTCCATGAATTCTAACTTTTCACGTATTACATGTAAAAAATCCTTTTAGATAATGCAAGACAAGCTTTGTATAAACTATTTCAGCTATATGAAGTCAAAAGGCAGGTTTCCAATTGATGATAATAGATCTTATAACACCCCATAAATATTAATTAGAAATTAATTAATTAATTAATAATAAGGCTAAAAATGGAAGTTTATTAGTTACACCATTGTATTTATGGTGATTTTATGATCAATTTTCATATATAAAGTTTTATAATAAAAAAGTTTTGACTTTTGAAGTTTGCAAATATAAAATAAATTGAGATGAATTTAAAATTTGAAATTTTAATTAACATCATTAATAAGTATTTTTATGTTGATGAGAATCTTAAAGTTTAAAGAAACATTAAAATAAATGTTAGCATTAACTATAAAAATAGGAAATAAATAGAAATAAAACATAGCGGTTAAATTTGTTCCAAATATAGAGGACTAGTCGACCGTCTCTCTTTGGCCGGTCGACCGCCAATGATCGACCACCTCGGGAGGAGAAATCGACCAGAAAACTTGTGGAGGCTAAGGTTTTTTAGGCATAAATAGATCAGATTTTATTATTTTAAACTGACTTAAATCCTATGGTTTGGATGCCTTCTAATCACTACAAGTAAAGGGCTAGCTCCTCACTTTTATTCGCTAAATATTTGGAATGCTAGCAAAACTCTATCGATCTTCTTCTTCAACCCTTTGATTTAGAATCTATTGGATTTAAAGGTAAGGGATTTTAGATATTTATAAATACATTTTATGATCTATTCTTCACTAGTCACTGATTTTGAATTTAATCAATATACATTTAAATTATTTTATATTCCAAAAGGAAGAAATCTAAAGGGGGAACTAGGATGGGCATGAACCAAATCTAAAGGATGGTGGGAAAATTATGTATCAGTGGACAAATCTTAGTTTTTCACATTTTAGTAGTTGTGTAGTAGAAGTTTGGATTTGTTTTATGCCTTATGGAATTTTGTACATGAAAACCCTATAATTGAAACTCCATATTCCCCCAAATGAAATGCCAATTCTTAAGTTACTAGAATCTTAATTGCTTTATATTAAAGTAGTCGCATTTGTTTTGTTATTGCAATTTGAATATTTATATTCTATTCCACTTTCCACTTTTCATTATTGATGTGCTAAAGGGTTCTAAATAGAAAATAAGTTAGGAAACAGTGTGCAAGGTACGAATTCCTCTATTCGTAGTTTGCGTTGCCAATTTTCATAGTTTAAATATTAGCTCCTTTTCTACTTCAAGTTAAATTTTATTCCTTAAAAGAGATGCGCTAATTCTACTATATTAACATAAAATAAGTTTGGTGTTTGATTCTATTTTATTAATGTAAGTATATTTATTTGGCTAAGGATATTAGCTATTTTGTAAGTTATTGAATGGAGTTAAACTTGTATGGATTTTAAAGTTTTGATATTTTAACAATTAGTATAGGTAGTGGAAATCTTCACATGTTTAGAATATCTAGTTAACCTATATTACATACGTATAAATATATTAGCATATAAATATATTATTAATGTTTAATTAATAATGTATTAATCGTATTATATGAAATAAATTGGTTGGTAACCAATGTTAATACCCATGGAAAGGAAGTAGGATAATTATGGAAATCCATAATTGAAGGCAAAATATGGAGTTTTTCTTATATGGCCTTAATGTGAAATGTGGTGAGGTGTATATATTGTAGTATGTTAGGAGTGAGGAAATATGACGAAGTTATAGGGATGCAAGGTTGGTCAAAAGCACACAGGAATTTTCCCAGCTAATTTGACTACCAGCAATATGACTTTGGGACTGATGTAAGACATTGTATATAATAAGTATGCATGGTGGACAGGATGTTAGTACTAATTCTATATAGTTAATTTGCCCAGCTAATATGTCTATAAGCACCTATGAATAGGTGGACTAATATTAGATGTTACAGTTTGGATTACAGGTCATACGACATAGAGCTTGCTTCTTGGTTGGGGGTATTAAGTGGTTCTTGTAGCGTCTGCCACCTTCCCACTTAAGAAGCATTAAATGGTCAAGATTGTCATTTAGGTGCGGTAAGAGGAAATCTCGGCAGGGGTCTGCTTCAGAGTTGAGGTATTAAGTGGGTATTGTAGAGTCTGCATCATCCTATAAAGAAGCATTAAGTGGCCTAATGAGATTTCATGTGATGTCAGTTATGGAGTACAAAGAGGGGTCTGCCTTGGGTTAGGTATTAAATGATGGGGATCTGCCTAGAGTATAGGTACTAAATGGTCAGAGTCTGCCTAATCTCCATTATAAAGGTATTAAGTGGCTTAGGTGCTTCCTTTCACATTGTAGGACATGATTGACGGAAGTTGCGTATGATTGGGAAGGGCCTTTGGCCGACAATTGAAGGTATGTTCTGGAGTTGGACTGGAAAGGCCTTTGGGCTTACAGTTGGAGATATATTGGGAAGGATATAGTATCGGATGCATAAGATTTCTATCACATATCGTGTTGTACTAAGCTCATTTATCTTATTAGGTCTTACCGTTTGTATTGTACAATGTAGACGCTAAGATTGTACTAAGCTCATTTCTCTTATTAGGTCTTACCGTTTGTATTGTACAATGTAGACGTTAAGACTGCATACCATGCAAGTCATTCATTATCCACACATATCATAGGAGTTCCTTTCATAATGCACGACTACATAACCATACCATAAATACTACTTTAGCTCATTATTGCTGAGCAATGATTTACTTCTTCACATCCACCGCGCAGTGAATGAAGTTATCGATAGACAGAAAAATCAAGTTATGCATTTTCGTGCACTGGCTAAAGCATTACATAAGCCTGGTGGAGATCATATTAACTCTGGTGCAGTAGTAGGAAGGGGAACATGAGACGACTTAAGGTTTCGTTGATTTATTACATGATGATTTTATTGAAAAAGACCGAAGTAGTAGTATTCACTCAAGATTGGGTTCCCATGGCTTCTAGGGGTATTCATGTTGGCATATGCTTGCCCTAACTGAAATCTTTGGAGGTGATTACCAGTTCGGCGGAGGAAATTTAGGGCACCAAAAATGCACCTGGTGCAGTAGCTAATCGAGT
This sequence comes from Allium cepa, assembly GCA_030765085.1. Classification (NCBI taxonomy): domain Eukaryota; kingdom Viridiplantae; phylum Streptophyta; class Magnoliopsida; order Asparagales; family Amaryllidaceae; genus Allium; species Allium cepa. The sequence continues at coordinate 494,106,157 of CM060944.1, read as the reverse complement.
CACTTTGGAAGCATGTGTACAAGCTCGTAAGGAGGGACGTGACCTTGCTCGTGAAGGTAATGAGATTATCCGCGAAGCTTACCACTCAATTTCCAGTCTCATCCGGTAGCTCTCTTACCTAAATGATACTATCCAAATACAGTTATGGTGAGACTTAAGATTTTCATTTACCGGATATTATTATTCTGATCCCCTCCATATTACAACACACATGTTAAGGGAAACTATGCTACTAAAGAAGATGGAGACGGAGGCGAAGATTTGTGGCTATTTATGTGAGGATGGCCCTACACCACCACACTCAATATAACTATATAATGCACTGCTAATGTGCCGATCGATGTAGGATAATCATCAGTAGTTGAAATAAAATAAAACCGATTATAGAACCTGTTGCTTATCTCTCAGCACATAGAATAAAATACAATATAAATCACAAATATAAAAAAGGAGATACAGTTATAACTAAGTGATCCAAATATTAGATTACAAATCCAAAAAGTTGTACAACAACATAACAGAGTTTACACAAAGTGGAAATAAACTGCGACGACCCGGAATTTTCAAGCAATTAAAATCGAAATATTTAATTGATTTTAAGTATTCAATAGAGCAATTTTAACTTGAATTACAAATATCACAATTTATTCGATAATTTAATTATTGAATTAAATAATTTGAAGTTGGGAAAATTATTGAATCTAGAATTTTAAGCCGATTAAAAATAATTAGAAGACTTATAAAATTTATATTGATAACATTGAAGATAATAGAAGTGTTAAAATTTAATTGAACAGTGATTTGTTCAGTTTTGAAGTTTTATCGTTTTAATTTGAATTTAAAAAAAGCCTTCCGAGGCACAGTCTTGGAATTCGGCGAAACCAGTCCTATTGGATCCGTAATATTGTATTATTATCGGATTTTAATTTTCGTAGTGATGGGAGTTGTCGTGTGAGTATAGGATATATAAACGCATTGCAATTGATATTAAGACGAATTGAACTTAAATAAAATATATATTAATCAACTTTAGCTGTAATTCTGCCATCAGACAGTTTCTTTTCTACATCAAGACTTTTTGCTTCCACTGTAGCCAAGCTATAGTTTGGTATATTTTGGAATTGGTATTTTATATTGGGCTAATGTCTGTAGATGCAGGGAAAACAGGTTAGAGGGATCCAACTGGACCCCTCAACATTTATTTATATTATTTAATATTCTCTGCTGTGAATATTGATATTCTATGATGAGTTATATTGGAATATTGAATGTTATGGTTTGATTGGATATATTTGGATATAATGAATTACCAAAAATATATATAAATTGGATTGTTGGAAAGAAAATAAAAGGAAGTAAACTTGTAAGCGAGATAATTATAGGAAATTTGAATAAATTAAGAATAAATTGGAAAGGAATAGAAGTAATATGGAAATAATAATAAATAACTTCGAGTATGAAAGGAATTTTGAATAAACCGAAATTAATGAATTGTAAACTTAAGTTATATCAATTAAAGGAATAAAGAATTATTTTAAAATTCAAAGTTCAAATTTATTAAAAAGGATTAAGAAGTAATTTGAGAAATCAAAAAAATAATAAATATTTTTGGTATTCTCAGTTAAAAATATTTTATATTATAATTAAGAAATAAAATATGAAATTAATAGATTTTGAAGTAAAAGGGAGTAAATTGGAAATCAATTTGGAAATTTATTCAAGTGTTTGAAATTGAAAATTTAAAGAAGATAGGGAAGAGAAGTATATTTCTCTGGATAGCCAAGTATGTTCAAAGTTAATTTCTAAATATAAGCAAAAGCTTTAATGTTTTTTTAAAAAGCATGTTTTAGAAAATTTATTATTTCTAATCTTTTAAATTCTAAAGTAAATATTTTCAAATCTATTATCGTAGAAACTATTTAAAATGTTAACTTAGTGTTTTGATTAAAGAGCGAGAACCTAGTTTATATTTTATAAAGTAACCTTATTTTTAACTATTCATATACTATGTATTTTTAGCCAATTATTGAAGTAGTCTTAACTTAAATGTTTTAAAGTAAATTCCAAAGTAAGTGTTTTGTTTAATCTATTATCGTAATAATTATTTAAAGGATGATTGATATTTTGATTAAAGAAGAAAATTTAGTTATATTTATAAAGTAAACTTATTTTAATTATTTCTAAAGTATTATTTTAAATTAAGTATTAAAGTAAAGTTTTCTATGTTAAATGTTAAACATATTTTATAATAATGTGATTTAAAATTATTTTAAAAATCTAAAGTTTTGTGCTTGGTGATTCCAGTGGAAATGGAAATACTCGGAGTTTATTCTGAGAAAAGGAAGATAGTTCGAAAACTGTTTTCGAAAGGATTTGAAAGTGAGAATATATATCGTAAAGATATTTTTAGATAAATAAATAATTTGGGAAATTATTTATTGGTTGATGGTTGTTTGTGAATATTAATTGATAGTTAAATCACCGACTATCAATATTGGCAAAATACGTTGATCGTTTCGAAGAGACCGGGATCGAGATTTATTTCTCGAAAACCACTTCGATCTGGTTTGTACGTTTCGTGGAAACGAGTTTGGATTCGAAGTTGGAGCAGTGAAGTGCAAGGGCTAGTCGCTACTGATCCCGAGGATATTTCCAAATGGATGTAGTAGGAATAGTGCCTTCGGTTCCGTTCGAACCCGGGACGGACTTGTATGGATGAATGCTTACGTAAACATCGTCAGGTGGACGATGGGCATTCTAAGAGATATGTTCTATAAAGGTAACGCTTAGCCTCAATCCTCATCAAATGGGAATGACTAAAAATCAGGGGTTATGCAGGAAGGCTAGGTGGGTCGCACCCAAGCAGGGTGAGGTCATCCCTGTCTAGATGTCCCTTTTTATCTCGGCTTAGTGGGCGGTTGCTGATCCCAACCGCGGGTGATCTCACTAGGGATTATCCAGTAAGGGGTAGTCTCGGTCTTGTGTTGCAGGGGAGCGGGCGTACTCCTCGGTACGGTGATCTAGGCCCCGTACTGTGACAGGTGGTACCCCAGTGCCTAGTCATTGGTTGGAAATCCATTCTCCCTACGAGCCTTGTACGAGTTTTGTTTGTATTACCCACACTGTGGCTAGTAGATGGAATTTAATCATGTAACAATTTCGGCTATTTTATAAGTATTTGTATATAGACCCTATTATAATATCAGAGGATTTCTATAAAAATTGTTTTAGCTATCGTAAGGTAACCCGACATGTTTATTTGTGGCATGGTCTTACGAGATGCTTTTGTTTTCAAAGGATTTTTGAAACTTTAATAATCAATTGAGTGTGATTTTCTCATGCTGGTATTCCAGTCTGACTCGGGTGTTATTTAACTATAATGCTCGGGTCAGACCGAGTATTATAGAATATAGGATATGATGCTGTAGGGCTCAGGAGACGAGCTGGATGACGATACGTACTTCTGTATTTGTTTATATATATTCCGCTGTGTTGAGTTGCTGTGTATCCATTTGTATGTTGTTGTTATTGAACTGTGATTGATGTACTCTGATGATGTAATATATAAACAAATATATTTGATTTTGAGTAAAGATCATTTATTATCTATTATATTTTATTCCGCTGCGATGGTTAGGTTCTAATGTTGTTTTCTATTTTCTTCTTCTACCTCTTCTTCTTTAACCCAAATGGTTCGCACTTCGACACAACTTTAGTTGATTTAGGTAGAATAGTGTTGACTCAAGGGGTACGAATTTGCGGGCTGTTGCAGTGGTATCAGAGCTTAGGTTGGTGATAACCTTGGCTCTGGTGGGAATTACTCATAAAATAGAGTCTATAGTACTCTAGAATGAGTTTGAGCGTATTAATAGATATGAGCGCGTATTTGTTAGTGAATATAAATTGTTTTAATATTGTGTTGATTGGTTTATAGAGTGGCATATGAACCTTCGCCGACACAGTCTGCACAACTGTATCGAAGGGGTTTCTAAACACTTGAATAGAACAATTGACACGGTATTGTTTTAAATGTGGGTGAATGCAATAATTTTACCCGAAATATATCTTTGATATAAAGAAAAGTCTCTGTAAACTATTTTAGCTAATATATGGTTGCTTGGATGTTAGGAAGAATAATATTAAAGTATTATCATCATGGGTAAAAATTTAACTAGAAATTGAAAATATAACCAAAGTTTAAGGCAATAAATTCATTATAAAATGAAATTTATAAATATGAATTATAAATGTAATTTATGAATTGAAATACAATCAAATGGAAATTTTATAAGCATAAACTGTACAAATGAATTATATTTAAAATTTATTTAAGCAGGCTTTAGAAATTTAAAATCCCGGAGATTTGGAAATGTTTATCGAAGTGTTTTGAAGATAAATGATAGCATTATTGTTTTAGAGGTATTTCTGAAAGGAAATTTGTTTTAAATGGATTTTGAAAGTGATATAGCACTGAAATCGCTTGGATCATTGGAAAATAATTCTGATGATGACGGCCGCATCATCAGTATTCATTTTCGAATTTCTAAGTGACGGATTACTGCCAAAAAATTGATTTGTTTAGAAAAGTTAGTTATTTTTGAAAATATCAAAAGAAGTTTGTTGGGAATAAAACCAGGATTGGTTTAATTTTTGAGAAGTGTAGTTTGAGATGTTGGAGATTTCAAATGATTTAAAACTAAAAGTCGGGTGTTTAAAAATCCTGATGAGATAGTTGTAAGCTTATAAATTGAGATGATTTTTTAATCAGGAAGAAAATATAAGCTTTGAATGTTGGAATTTAAATTTAAAGTGAAAGGTTAAAAAAATGGAATTAACTTGGATTGGGAAATAAAAATTTAGTTGGATTGAAATAAATTGAATAAGCTGAAAATAATATCCAGTTGTTTTCGAATTAAGTTGAAATTGAATCGAGTTAAATAAATCTGAGTTAAAGTAAAATTGAATTGAAATGAGAATTCAATTGAATTAATGAATGAAATTAAATTCTTACCTAAACAAATGGAAAATAAGTTGGATAAGAATTGGAATTGGAATAAATAAATAAGAATAACTTATAAAAGAATCAGAATTAGAAATCCATGGTAATAAAATATGCTTGGGTTATAAATAAGCATAAGGCTTGAGTTAAAAATAAAAGATGAATATATTCAAACCTAGGATGCATGGAATTGTGTAAATAATAAGTTGTGACTTATAAATTGAAAATGGAATACAAAATCCAAAATAAATATTATTTGATGTTTTGGATAATGAAACGGAAATCCAAACTTGAATTATATAATAAAATTGAACTAAGAAAATCAAATGAAGTGGTATTTGGAATTAAAAATGGTAATGGTTTGAATGTACAAATAAAATCTAAATAAGAAGAAATAAATTGGAAATGGCATTGCAATCAATTGAATGAGTTAAATCTGAAAATTAAAATTTTATAATAGCTAATCAAATAAATTTGTAGTTTGGAATGAGATTGGATTAAAATAGAATCAAGTTAAATTGAAAAGAGAAATTATTTGTAAAATGAAAATGAGCTTAAGTATAAATTTGAATAAATTGAAGTAAATTGACTTAAGCTAAATAGATAGGGGGAGTTGAATTTAATCCAACTTAAACTAAGTTTAATGATTTTGGGTTGAATTTGAATCAAGAAAAAAATAAATCTAATTGAAATAAAATTCGGTGAGTTATAGATAATATTTAATGGAATGAAATTCTTAAACACATAATTGTAAATCATTTAAATTGTTAAGGAATTGAAATAACTTGGAGACAATATGAACAATTGAATGTTTTCAAGTTTAATAGAATGGTTTTAAATGAAACGCAAATGAGTGGGTTGTGAATAAAATTGAAATGAAATGTGTCGAGCTAAATAAATGGTTGTGAATGAATTAAAATAAAAAGGAAATATAATTGGTAATGAAGATGAACCTAAGTTGTTAATGGTTTTAAATGAACTGGTTTGGTTAGTAAAATGAAATGCAAGTGAATGGATTCAAATTTAAAATGCAATGGAAATGAGAATATATGGATTGTGAATAAATTTAAAAATGAAAAAATAATTAAGTATAATTGAGTTGAAATCAATTTAAATTGGTTATAAAACATAAATACTTATTTATTCACATGGATCTCATCAAATTGCGTAGAATAAATTGTCATTGGATGTAAATGGAAGTAGTTAAAATTCTCTGAATGGATGGGAGTAAAATGAATTGATTTTGAGAACAATCGAATTAAATATGAGCTCGGTTTGCTTAAAGATAAATTAAATGTAAGCGATTGAGTTTTAAACCATTCAAATTGATGATGTTGTATACGAATGGATTGAAAACCATTCAAATTGAATGTAAATGGTTTATAAATTAATTAGAACCCAATTAGTATGAAATTTGTATAAGTTTCTTACGGGAAAATGTTTGATTTGAATTTCTTTATAATTCATGTGTTTAACTATGGCAAATAAGTGAAATGTTGTTAAACTTCATATTTATGACACTTACATGTTTAAATTGAGTAAGTACAGGTACCTGGAAGCCGTGTGGCTGGATTTGGTTGCGCTAGTTGCTAAAATTTTAAGCCGCTTGCTTAAAATGCTAAATAAGGTACGCCTACGCAATAAAAATAGGAAATATGAACTGTTTTTTGTTTTTCCGACCGTGTGGGTCGATGTATATATATTTATATCTTTTGTCAAATTGCAAAAGCTCCTCCGTACAAAGGAGACTCTGCCAAAAATTTTGGGAGTTAGAAATTTTTTGAAAATTTTTGGAAAATTTTGTTTACGACAAAACGGTTTAAACTTGGAAATCGAAATAAGTTAGTAAATGAAACTAACTAAAATAATGACATGAATTACTTATAAATGGAAAATAAAATTCCATATTTAAAGTTAAGGATAAATTGAATTCGTATGGAAATGAAAGAATCAATGTGAATAGAAATAGATATAAACTAAAGTGGAAGATGAAAATAAATATAAGAAACATATAAAATGCTTATACTAACTTAAGAAGGGAATGGTGAATTCTTGATTGGAAATTGATACTACAAATATAATCTAAGTTAATATTTGAATGAATAAATACCGACATTTTGTAAGAAAGTTGATATGATGTTTTGGGAATATTATGATTGAATATTAGTGCTAAGCAGAATATGCAGGTATTATAAAGAGAAAAGAGAATTGATTTTGATTTCAGAAAGATAAATTTGAATTGCCCGACAAAAAGGTATGTGTTTAAATTTCTATATGAAATTTGATTGGGTTTTTGATCGAGCCACTTGGCCTTTTTGTTTTCTTTTTGAGATTTGTGTGCCGTAGGGCCATTTTGTAGTTGTATCGAGCTAGCCACGCAAAGGAGACGCTGGCGAAATTTTTCGGAAATTTAGAGAGTTAGAAAATTTTTGAGAAAATTTCGATAATTCAGAACCGGTTTTAAGATTATAACCTGAATGATTGGGCAAATAGGATTGTTTTCAAACTAGGGAAAGGTTTGGAAAGCTAATAAGAATGATAATGGTCTTTTGTAAAAAGATAGTTGGTTGGATGTCGAATTGTTTGGTTTGAGAATAAGTAAACGGGAAATGGACCATTCTCCCTAACTAGTAATTTCGGGGACGAAATTCTTTTAAGGGGGGAGGAATGTGACAACCTGGAATTTTCAAGCAATTAAAATTGGAATATTTTATTGATTTTAAGTATTCAATAGAGCAATTTTAACTTGAATTACGAATATCACAATTTATTCGATAATTTAACTATTGAATTAAATAATTTGAAGTTGGGAAAATTATTGAATCTAGAATTTTAAGCCGATTAAAAATAATTAAAAGACTCATAAAATTTATATTGATAACATTGAAGATAATAGAAGTGTTAAAATTTAATTGAATAGTGATTTGTTCAGTTTTGAAATTTTATCGTTTTAAATTGAATTCAAAAATAGCCTTCCGAGGCACAGTCTCGGAATTCGACGAAACCAGTCCTATTGGATCCGTAATATTGTATTATTATCGGATTTTAATTTTCGTAGTGATGGGAGTTGTCGTGTGAGTATAGGATATATAAACGCATTATAATTCATATTGAGACGAATTGAACTTAAATAAAATATATATATTAATCAACTTTAGCTGTAATTCTGCCATCAGACAGTTTCTTTTCTACATCAAGACTTTTTGCTTCCACTGTAGCCAAGCTTCTTCTTCATGCCTCCTTTCTTTCTTTCAAATCACGTCGGCCCCTTCTTTTCTTTTCAGCCGAAAGAATCTCAAATCAAAATCGAGGGAAATATAATGGCGACTGCACTGTCTTCCTACTTCGTTTCCTCCTCCCCTATATTCAATTTCGAAATCAAGATCTATTAAAAAAAATAATGCCGGCCGAATTATTTCGTTCAAAAACTTTCGTTTGAACCCATGAATCTCTCCTTCTGATTACCAACATCAAACTCGAGAGTGTGAATTTAGGGCTTAGCGTTCGTGCCGCAACCCTAGAAGCTGGGATAGCTCGGTTTGGTTAGGGGTTTCGTGAGTCGTCGCGCGCACACGGTATGGAGGGAGGTCACGATCGATCCTGGGTGAGGGGCGCGATGTGTGGTGGTAGCGTGGGACGCCACGGCAGTAGGTCGGAATCAACGTTGTTTTAGAGAGGATGGCGACTGCGATTTGGATTTTTCGTGGGCCGTGTCATTGAGTTCTGGAAGTCACGATTTTGCTATGGAGTCGTAGTCGATCGATGGTCTGTTGAGGTTCATCTTTCTTTATTCTGATTTAACAAGATTTTTATTATAGATAAAAGGAAATTTAAAACATTATGGATGAAATATAAAATAGTAATATTATTGTTAGATAAGATGTTTATTTTTTTGTAAGATATGTTAACTGTTATTTCAAATGTTAATTTTCAATAAATAAAAATAATAAATAAATATACACATGCATGTTAAATATTCCGAGAAAACTGAAAATTTATACAGGTAAGATTTTTATACAGAGAGTTTTTTTTAAGATGCATACCTATATGGAAATTTTAAGTATTTAAAAGTTTATATTAAGACCGAATTTTTCTTTATAATATAGTCAGGGTGATTAAATTGTTTAACAAACTTACTTAATTATTTTGTCATTATAAACATTATTAGTAAAAAGGAAATTATTTCAAAATTTAATTATTAATTTAAATAGAATCATTGGTTAGTTAAATTTATAAAATGGAAATAAATTGTTCAAGTTACTTCAAAGTGTTAATAAATCGTATGATTGTTATACAACTTCAAAATCTGATAGAAGCAAGCTGTATTGGGTCAGATTGCAAAACAAAAATCAAAGGTGAGTTAATCTCACTCAGTTGAATTTAAATTTAAATTTAAATGATCAAAGTTAAATAATTGGTTGAATGGAAGAATTGATTGATGTGCTATAGTTTGGTACATTTTGGAATTGGTATTTTATATTGGGCTAATGTCTGTGGATGCAGGGAAAACAGGTTAGAGGGATCCAACTGGACCCCTCAACATTTATTTAAATTATTTAATATTCTCTACTGTGAATATTGATATTCTATGATGAGTTATATTGGAATATTGAATATTATGGTTTGATTTGATATATTTGGATATAATGAATTACAAAAAATATATATAAATTGGATTGTTGGAAAGAAAATAAAAGGAAGTAAACTTGTAAGCGAGATAATTATAGGAAATTTGAATAAATTAAGAATAAATTGGAAAGGAATAGAAGTAATATGGTAATAATAATAAATAACTTCGAGTATGAAAGGAATTTTGAATAAACCGAAATTAATGAATTGTAAACTTAAGTTATATCAATTAAAGGAATAAAGAATTATTTTAAAATTCAAAGTTTAAATTTATTAAAAAGGATTAAGAAGTAGTATGAGAAATCAAATTTTTTTTTTTGGTATTCTAAGTTAAAAATATTTTATATTATAATTAAGAAATAAAATCTGAAATTAATAGATTTTGAAGTAAAAGGGAGTAAATTGGAAATCAATTTGGAAATTTATTCAAGTGTTTGAAATTGAAAATTTAAAGAAGATAGTGAAGAAAAGTATATTTCTCTGGATAGCCAAGTACGTTCAAAGTTAATTTTAAATATAAGCAAAAGCTTTAATGTTGTTTTAAAAAGCATGTTTTAGAAAATTTATTATTTCTAATCTTTTAAATTCTAAAGTAAATATTTTCAAATCTATTATCGTAGAAATTATTTAAAATGATAACTTAGTGTTTTGATTAAAGAGTGAGAACCTAGTTTATATTTTATAAAGTAACCTTATTTTTAACTATTCGTATAGTATGTATTTTTAGCCAATTATTGAAGTAGTCTTGACTTAAATGTTTTAAAGTAAATTCCAAAGTAAGTGTTCTATTTAATCTATTATCGTAATAATTATTTAATGGATGATTGGTATTTTGTTTAAAGAAGAAAATTTAGTTATATTTATAAAGTAAACTTATTTTAATTATTTCTAAAGTATTATTTTAAATTAAGTACTAAAGTAAAGTTTTCTAAATTAAATGTTAAACATATTTTATAATAATGTGATTTAAAATTATTTTAAAAATCTAAAGTTTTGTGTTTGGTGATTTCAGTGGAAATGGAAATACTCGGAATTTATTCTGAGAAAAGGAAGATAGTTTGAAAACTGTTTTCGAAAGGATTTGAAAGTGAGAATATATCTTGTAAAGATATTTTGAGATAAATAAATAATTTGGGAAATTATTTATTGGTTGATGGTTGTTTGTGAATATTAACTGATAGTTAAATCACCGACTATCAATATTGGCCAAATACATTGATCGTTTCGAAGAGACCAGGATCGAGATTTATTTCTCGAAAACCACTTCGATCCGGTTTGTATGTTTCATGGAAACGAGTTTGGATTCGAAGTTGGAGCAGTGAAGTGCAAGGGCAAGTCGCTACTATTCCTGAGGATATTTCCAAATGGATGTAGTAGGAATAGTGCCTTCGGTTCCGCTCGAACCCGGGACGGACTTGTATGGATGAATGCTTACGTAAACATTGTCAGGTGGACGATGGGCATTCTAAGGGATATGTTCTATGAAGGTAACGCTTAGCCTCAAGCCTCATCAAATGGGAATGACTGAAAATCAGGGGTTATGCAGCAAGGCTAGGTGGGTAGCACCCAAGCAGGGTGAGGTCATCCCTGTCTAGATGTCCCTTTTTATTTCGGCTTAGTCGGCGTTTGCTGATCCCAACCGCGGGGTGATCTCACTCGGGATTATCCAGTAAGGGGTAGTCCCGGTCTTGTGTTGCAGGGGAGCGAGCGTACTCCTCGGTACGGTGATCTAGGCCCCGTACTGTGACAGGTGGTACCCCAGTGCCTAGTCATTGGTTGGAAATCCATTCTCCCTACGAGCCTTGTACGAGTTTTGTTTGTATTACCCACACTGTGGCTAGTAGCTGGAATTTAATCATGTAACAATTTCGGCTATTTTATAAGTATTTGCATATAGACCCTATTATAATATCAGAGGATTTCTATAAAAATTGTTATCCATTTGTATGTTGTTGTTATTGAACTGTGATTGATGTACTCTGATGATGTAATATATAAACAAATATATTTGATTTTGAGTAAAGATCATTTATTATCTATTATATTTTATTCCGCTGCGATGGTTAGGTTCTAATGTTGTTTTCTATTTTCTTCTTCTACCTCTTCTTCTTTAACCCAAATGGTTCGTATTTCGGTACAACTTTAGTTGATTTAGGTAGAATAGTGTTGACTCAAGGGGTACGAATTTGCGGGCTGTTACATAAACTCAAATAATTGTCCTATAATAGCAGCAAACACTATAAGGCTCCACAGTGTTGCATAGAGGAATAAGCAAAATATCCATACATAATATGCAAAGCTCCATCATGCATATCCTCTACACTACACTATGTACACCTAGCCTTGCTATCTAGTCTACTCATTTAAGAGTATCTGATATAATAAGAAGAAAAACAAAAAACTTCAAGTCAGATAACAGTCTGGTGTAAGTGATAAATGAATCTCAAAATACTATACAAGTCAATATAGTAAGAAACAATGGTATACAAATCATACCTAACCATTCCTTGAAATCAAAGAGTTAGCACATAATGAATATAGTATGCTACTTTATAATATCATAAACATATGCTACAAACTAACAACAATGATGGGTATCTAGGTATCCCTATCCCCAATATCTATTTCAGCTGATATCCCTAGAGTGGTAGACCGTGAGAGAAAACAATAAGAGCAAACATAGCACCCTTCAAACAATTCTCACTATCACATGGTGTGCTTTGTATATATGATAACTCGTATAACCTTTCTCCGTCATGGATTAACAAAAATACAGGTTTTCATTGTACTCATCTTAGCCCAAAGCTGTTACTAGAACCTTTCCCTCAGTCCAGGGTATGCGAATCCATTCAAACGATGTAGAGTAACTTTATAAAGTACCAATGAGTGCACTCACAATATGCCTGCTTTCAAGTACATCGGAAAATACTTCAAATATTAATGATCCCTTAGCACACGTATCCAAGCCCTTTGCTCACTTCATCTAGTTTCCATTATTCTCAGGGAACCATTCAACATTATATCATTCGATAATAGAACCAATCAAATTTCTATTCGCAGGTCACCCTTCTTAGAACCTTCCCTTTTGTGGATAAGCATTCTCATGATTCCCTTCAACATCAAGCTGCCAACATCGGAACCTAACTCCATTCACCATCGAGTTGCCATCACCTAAGTCCCAAATCCATCATCTTGCTAATACATCACCATCAAACCCTAAGAGAACAAACAAACTTCTTTAACATGACCCGTAGATCCTATGCTTCCCCTTTTGGAAGTTTCACCCCAATATGATCAAAAGAAACTACTCGGTACTAATTGAAATCACTCAGTACTGAATTTTTTACTTAGCTAAAATCTCATCCTTCTTCTTTCTTGAAGTCCTCGTGCTCCATCTTCCAAGTTCTAGACCCCGACCCTTTTAAGTGCTCGGTACCACTAGAACCTCTCAGTACCAAGTTCTAGACTTGGCCAATATTTGGCACTTGGCTTTTCCCCATCAATACCAGCCTCAACCCGAAGCATCCTCTCCTACCGAGTGGTTTTAAATCAACCAAAACCTCTTATCATCGGCCCTTTCCTTTGGCCCAAATTGGTGCGACTTGAACTGTGAGCTTCTTTCATGCTCCAAAGCCTCTCCTTCAAGTTTATCAAATTCTGAGCTAATTCGACATTTTTTGCTCATTTCATCGACCGATTCCTAAGTAATTAAAGCATTGGCAAATCATATTAAAGCAGAAATACAAGCATGGAGTATCATTTATACACATCCATTCACACATGCAATTCATTCAAACATGATAGTTATACAAATCCTAACCTAGATTTAACTTTTATACTAGCATGTCAATACAATCGAAAGGGGGTTGCAAAGCCTTTTAAAAACCTTTAGGTTTCGACCATAAACATGTATGAAAATGTGATTAAAGTTAGAAAATGTTTAAAGATCAAAATCATTTTATAAACATAAATTTTAACTATATAAACATGTATAGGATAATGTGAGATCAAGAACGACTCACCAAATACATAAAATACAAATTTCCCTCTCTAAATCTGAATTGGACAATAAGGGAGATGTATACAGGTCAGCCAAAATGATAATCTAAGTTCAATCTATGATAATTACCCATGGTAATGATTTAGGCTAAGACTAATAAGGAAAAAGGTATGCTTTTTTACGAAATTAGGTTTAATTAAGGTTTAAAATTGTCTTGGGGGAGATGGAAATGACTTAGATCAATCCCTACAGCCTCCACTTAGCACAATTCCCAAAATTAATTAGTGGACCTAAGTATGGGCTTAGTTAATTACCTACGAATACAGGGAAACATCAGCCAAAAATAAATACAGCTATAACTTTTAATTAATAAGTCTGTTATACTATTATGACCACTGCATGGCATTTTGAAGTAATGAAAGTGGTTTGAGACCTAATTCAGCTTCTATCAAATGTTATATTCCAAACAATATCTTCAATTTCAAAATGGTCACATAGAAATTCGGCAAAATTTATAGATGTGGAAAATGTCCCTAGGAGTTAGTTTTCAAAATTTTAGAGTCATATAACCTTACATAAATAAATTAAAAATATTTTATGATCCTTTGATATGTAAAATACGGATCGCTATAGTTTATCTATCTATTTTTTTTTGATGTACTTTGATGTACCTGTTTTAAGACATGTTATTGTTATTTTTGGGATAATGTATTTTGAATATTAGGGATGAAATGTTGTTTTTTGAGATTTCAACTCTTATGAAATGGGTTGTTACTTCTGATATTATATTTCATCCTTTCCACTGTGAGATTTTGATAGCATAGATGGATAGCTCTTTATATTGTTTATTGTATCAATTTCACCAATGACATCAAGCTTTAGAATGGGCTTAAGGTTCAATGAACTTTTATTGGGTCGAAAATTACGTCCGTTTCAAGGTGGATTATTACATTTGGTATTAGAACCTAGGTTACCTAATCAATGAGGATATGTATACGTAAGAATGCGTATTTATTATTTTGGAAGTATTTTTCAAAACCCTACTACATACACAAATAGAGACTTTTTCGAACATATGTAAACACAGTAGGTAAATTCTTTATTTCAACAAACAATACCATCTTAGGAAGTCATAACTAAAGTTTAAACCTACATATAGTTGATTATGGCTGAAAACCATTCCTCTGAGGCTGGGAACCCATGTACCTAAGGAATACCCATAATCTGGGAGATGCTATAATGGTTCAAGTAATATCTGAGGCATGTAGGGAAAATTCCATTCCTCAACAAGCATTATTAGTGGTGCCCACCACTCCACCAGCTAAAGCAGCACCTTACCCACTAGAATTCACTAAAATGTATAAAGACTTCTAGAATATGGAAGGACATGTGTATACAGTAGCTAAAGGTTTCGTGGTCACAAAGGCTTGGATTATTGACTCTAAGTGTATATTTCGAGAGCTTGGATGGTAATACCGAATCAAGAGAAGAATAGCTGCATGGCGTCTTAAAGGAGAGGCATTGGATTAGTGAACCATAGTAGTCAAGGAGAATGCTGAGGAAGGAATCACTTGGACTAAAGGAGCGTATCAGTAAGTTCATGGAATTGGGTAAGTTTGGATTGAGTTTAATTTGGAACCCTCATGAAGAAGGCTATGAAGTTAATTAGGGGCTTAAATTCCCCATTTAGGGAGCTACTTTTGACCCAAGTACCCCTAGGAACCACCCATGAAATGATTGTTGAAATGGCCTTGCTACAGACTATTGGTTGTGAGGGGAAGGAGAAGGTAGGACCAATGCAAAATCAAGGTGAAGTTAAGAAAGGAGGATTTTGGCTAGACAAGAAGGCTAAGGGAAAGATTAGGAAGGGAAGTGTGACATGCCATAGATTTCAGAAGAAGGGACATGTTGCTAAGGACTACAAGGTGAGCTTGATGAGGGAGGAGTTCAAAGGAAGATGTTATCACTGCCATGAGGGACACTGCAATAATCAATGTTCAAAGAGGAAAGACAAAGTGGGCAAGCTTATGTCGTTGAGGCTGTACATATCTCAAACAGACTCGACTACAAAACATGGGTTACCCTAACCGACTTATAGGTAAAGTGGAAAAAAATTGTAGAACTAAATAATTTGCTGCCCCTAATAATTAAACTCGTGATCTTATTGAATACATGTATGTATACAAACAACCGAACTGAAGAACCTTACTACAAAATGCGTATCAAAATTTATTTCTTAAAAACTTATCATTCATTATTGGCATAGTTTCCCTTGGTTGTTGCCCCCGTCGAGGAGGGTTACCCCAGGCGGCTGCCTAGTCTGCCTAGCCCTAGAGCCGGCCTTGATTTCAAATAAACCTCCTCCTAGATATTAAAAAGCAGCAATGGAAGGTACAACTGTTATTTTTGAGAATACTATCAGTACCTTATTTGACTCGAGGGCATCACGTTCATTCACAGCTAGAAATATAGTTAACTACTTGATTCTAAAAACTTAAGTTGTCACTGATCCAATAGTCATATCAAATCTGATTAGAGGATTGACACATCTTTTGTAACGGCCCCAATTTTGAAGTTAATTTAAATTAATAATTAATGTAAATTTTGGAATCTATTTTGGAATTAATTTGAATTTGAAATATATATGTATACATGAGTAAATTTTGAATTTGACTTTAAATTTGAATATTGAATTTGTATTTGAATTTAAAATTTAAATAAATGACTTAGTGAAATGATTTGGATTTAAAAATATTATATATGTAAAATTATTTAATGTGTGGCAGTTTTAAAATCATTTTCTTTTAAATAGCACGTATATAATAATATAAAGGAAATGTCTTAAAAAAAGGAAATATAATATAGAAATTTATTTTGAAAACATTATTAATATAATAATACAAGTGTTAGGGATTGATTACAAAATATTAACAAGTGTTAAGATTTAAAATGCATGCAAAGGATAAGTGTCATTTTATTATTTTCATTTTTAAGAATTTTTTTAAAAAGGAAATAGAAACTATATGACATCTTAAACCCCTCTTTCTCATTTATTTTATTCACCTTCAAGACTTTAACAAATCTGAGAAAAACAAATCAGAAAATGTTTCAAAGCAAACTTTAAAAACAAACAAAACCAGATCAAAGAAAAACAGGAACCAGTAAAACAATTAAACTCAAAGGGAAATCAAAAGCAAGTTTCAAACCAGGAAAACTAGATTTTACAAATAAAGGATCTTCAGCAACAATTCAGTAATCAAATAAAAAGATCAAAGATTCAGGGACCATTACAAAATCAGCTCAGGCAAGCCAATTCAAATCCCAGTAATCTGTTTTCAGCTTCTAGTATTTAAAACTCTCTGTTTCTTCCTGATCAGGGTGAGTAAACTCACTTCTTAAAACTTAGATCTGCTTGAATTTTTGGTTTGCATTTTGATCTGGAAAGTTATGAATTTAATATGTTGAGATGGTTATATATTTGTGCTTGTATGTGTATGTAAACTGTGTGCATGTCTGGTTTAAAGGCAATGCTTGCCTCTGTTTGATTACAGGCTTCCAAACCCTGTTCATAAAGTAAAACCTCCTTCTCAAATTTATTGTAGGCTTTAGGATCTTAATAAAATTTGTTATACAATCCAAATCTAAGTTCTAAAAATACTTACAGATATTGTTATAAAATATTTTCACTGGAAAATGAAAGATTTCAGTAAAATCAACTCAGGTCAAATCTTGATTTTTAAATTTTTACATTTTGATTGTATATTTGGATTTGTGTTAAGAAATCATGATTTTTAATATAGATATTAAATTTTTTTAAATCATGGGTAATGAGAAATTGAAAGATAAACCGAAAATGTTCTTTAGTCAATTCTGGACGATCGGGGAAGGTAGGGTTGTCATGTTCATGGCTGAAGGAAGTTTGGGGGTTGGAGATTATCAGAAAAATAACAGATGAATTTTTAGATCATCGATTTAGTTTGTCGGTGATGAAATAGGGTTTAAGTACCCGTTTTAAGCAATGTTGATCCTTGAGTTCATATGGCAACGAGAGAGGATTGGGCTAAATTGCATAGGGGGAGTCGATGCAGGGACTTTGGCGATGGTGTTTGTTCATCGGCATTGGCTTTGATAGACTAGATCGGCATGGCGAGGTGTTTTCGTCATCGGTGTTGGGTTTCGATTGGATGCTGGATGGCTCAATTTTGATTCTGAAGCAAATTAATGGATCTGAGTGTTCGTGGCAACTCTGGAGATGATTAGTGACCTTGCGACATCGGCGAAGTTGGCCGGAGCTGCGACGTTTAGATGTGCACGTGAACGTGTGTCAGTGGTATATGCGTGGGTCTGTGTGTTTCGTGACGACTCGAAGCAAATGGTGGGAAGTCTCGAGAAAGTTTTGTGATGATTCGAGTTTTTCTTCGGGTTTGTACGCAAGTGTTTACCTGTAAAGCAGAATTTTGAAATTCGAAATCCAGAACCATGTTTAAGAGAGAAAGGAAGAAAGAGGAGGGTGCTCGGGTGAATATTCGGGAATGTTTAGTAGTTGGCTCGGGTTTTCTTGGTTACGTGAATAAGTTTTCAAAAATAAAAAGAAAGAAAAAGTTTAAAGTTTAAGATTTAATCAAGTTAAACAACTTATTAACCATTTCTCTTAAATAATTAATGATTGTTTAAAAATTGGAATTTTATTAAAGGTTTGAGGATATAATTGTTTTGAGTTTTAAATATTTCAATACATATAACTTTTATTTTAAAGTTTATTTTAAATAAACTTAATAATATTAGAGTTTAGTTAATGAATATAAAGAGTGTTTTAATTGTTAATTAACTTTTAAGTCTAAGTTAATTGATTTTTTTTAAAGGAAATCAATTAATTGAAGTTAATTTTCTTGATAAAGTAATTACGGTAAATTAATTAATAATTTAAGTTGATTAATCAAGTAATTAAAGAAAAACTGATTTAAACAATAACTAATTACTTAAAAATAATTACTTAATGAAAGTAATTAAGGGATGATTATTAGTTAAGGATTAATTAATTAATTTTGTAATTAATTAAGGAAAATTAATCAAATAATTAATTAATAATTAAGGGTTAATTAATAAATAATTAAAGGGTAATTAATTAAATGGTTTGTAAGTTAATATTAATTAACAAGGATTTGTGACAAATCTGATTTAAATTAGTCAAATGACTTAATGATCCTACTTATGGATGTTTGGATTCTATTGGATGTAGAATTGTTTAATATCACTGATATGTGATGCTTTGTGAAATGAATTATTTTGATTCAAGCTGTGATGAATGTAATTTATTTATCTGTGATAAATTTATATTATTTATCTGTGTATCTGTGAATAGAAGATAAGCGTTATAGATTATACGCTTATTAATATTGATATGACTGAATCTGTGATGATGGATGATGTTGCACTATTGTGTAAAACCCCTACACTACACCATACACACACAAATATGGATTTCACGGGGAATCGGTTAAGTCACAGATATTTGAATTTAAACATTATTTGTTTAAAAGATGAATTTTAAATCCAAATGGTTTTGAAAATAGGATTGGGTTAAACATGGAAAGTTTTGAAAAGGAATTTTGGAAAGATAAAAGTTATTTTTAATAACTTGATAAAGTTTTCAAATTTAAATAGTTTGATTTGAATTTAAATTCAAAGATTTGAAATTGAACTCTATATTTGGAAATTATGGGTTAAAAAGGTTTCGAAAGTTATAAATGTGTTCATATAGGTTTTAAACCATTTTAAAAGTATTGTTTTGGGAATTTGAATTTAACCCAAGTTTTATACTTGAAAAGCTTTAACTTATTTAAATGTAATCGGATTTTTCTGAAACAAAAACTATTTGTTTTCAAATAGTAATAGCTTTCATACAAAGAAAGGATTTCTAATTTATGTTGAAAAGATTTCAAGTTTGAAATGGATATGTTTTTTCAAGTTATGAATGAATCTTTGGAAATGGTTTTGAAAGCTATGAATTAAATCTTTGATTTAAAGTTTGGATGAGTTAATCCAATTAGAAAGGGAAATTGTTTTGAAAAAGCTATGAACGAATCTTTGTGAAAGATTGGTAAACTTTTTGAAGTGAATTTTTTGTTTAAAGATTTGAAAATGGTAATTTTTTAAACCATTTAAAGAAAAGGTTTGGGGATTTAAGAGTGTGACTTAACCGAAATCCCAATATCCATATGTTTTTAAATATTGTGCTCATTTTTCGATTTAGCCGAGAGAGGACCTTTGTGTCATATAACACATTCTGAATAATGATACGACGTTATGGATAACATTTGAAGACCGGTGGTGAAGACCGGGTATTTTCGAGAATGAAAGGATAACACGTCGATTGTCTCTCCACTGAGTCGCATCGGTATAGAGATCTCCATATGTGATGGGGATTCCGATAGGGATTGGGAATTCCTGGATTTGCAAGGGCTTCTTCGGAAGTGCCTTCGGTTTTGTTTGAACCCAGAACAGACTTGTATGGATGTGTGTCTGACATTACACTTTGAGATGTAAAGCTGGTTTCTATCAAATACATTTCTATTTGGTGGCGGAGATTTATTCTCTTAGCTTAACACCATTCTCTGAGATGTACAAGCTCAGAGGTTATGTAGTTGATGGTTACTAGTGATACATTCCCGATTTGGTAATGTGGCATGCGAAGTGCTATTGATCATTTGTTGATCGAAGCATGACTTTTATGAAAAACGTAGCTTTGTGGACGAGACTTCGTCGAGCCTCACAACCCGAAAAAGGTCGAAATAGGAATGTTGTGGCAAGGATTTTAGGGGTCGTGCCCCTAGGGTATGTCCATTTTCTTCTGGATAAAAGGTAGTATCATGGTATGGGGCCCATATATCTAAACTATGTGGTTGCCGCAAACTTATTGCTTTGTGGTTGTTGGTTGAGAGGCGCCATGGATAAAGGTCGGTAACGACCGGGGATAGCATACTTGTGTGGTAGTTACCTATGTTATAGCTTGGTTAAAGCATGAGGCAGCATCGACCTTGTGTTAGCAGAGATCCGGTTATGTTCTCGGGGGCGTCCTTCTAGAGCGTACCCATTTCGATGTAGGAAGTTCCATAGCCTGACCATTTGTTGGAAATCCAAAGAAACAATACGCGCCCTATAGGTTTTAGTTGTATAATCTGCCATGGAAGGTGGCGGTAACCTGCTGTTGAACATGGCAGCTATAGTAGGCATACGACGAAATGTGGTATGCTGGCTAAGATTAATATTATATTTTCAAAAGGTTTTCTGTACTATGAACTAATAATAATATCAAATGGTTTTCTTGTATCAAGCATTTTTAACTTTCATAAGGAGAAATCTCCTCCAAGTGTGCGTTTGCATTGTGTGTGTGGCGGGAGGCCTTATGGGAGTTTCATTTTCCAAAGGCATGAACGAATTTCTTTTTATAAATTGTTTTGCGCAAATAACTGCTTTTGCTTACTCATACCAATCCCATGACTGACCCGGAGTTTATTTTTCTCTTCCTAAACTCTGGGTGCCTATAATTTTCATACGGGCAGCCTAGAAGCAGGTTATCCGTGTTTTGGAGTTAGCTTGGATTCAAAATTCTTTTGGAAGCTGTCAGATTTTGGAAATCTTTTGGGGTTGGATATCTTTTGAAGTGCTTGGAGTTTTGGAGTTTTTGAAGACCTTATCAAAGTAGAAGTATGTTTGAAACTTTTTAAAGTCTTTGTTGTTCCGCTATGGAGCTTTCACTTTATTGTAGTATCATTTGTGTATCACTCTGATATTGGTGATCGATGTTGTAATGGATATTGTATCAAAGTTCTATCTGTGTTATGTTCAATGATATTCATTTTGTTTCCGCTGTTTATTTTCATCTAATGCTTCTGTTAGCTCCGACGATACGGATTTCGATATCGTTTGTCGGGCATCGAGTTTGGGTCGTCACATCTTTTTATAATTTGTAAAGACCTAATTGTGGATAGATGTAACGTCAATTTTATATGTAATGCTTATGTTCTTGGCTTTGAGGGATATGGACTTATCCTTGGGATGGATTAGTTATCTTACTATAGGGTTATCTTAGAATGTGATAGAAGGATCATGTGGTTAAGGAGTTGTAAGGGATAAGATAAATCAAAAACCCCGTCGAGTTGAGCTATATATATTTTCTTAGCCTATCACAAGCTGAACTCTCATCCATTCCCATAGTCGGCGACTTTCCAAATGTTTTTGAATAAGTCTTCAATCTCCCACCTTGAAGGAGATCGAATTTAGGATTTATTTTAAGAAGGATGCTAAACCTGTCATGCTTCCATTAAGGTGTATAGCCCCTAAAGAAAAACGAGAGTTAGACAAGTATATTTGCAGCTATTGCAGGAGGGATTCGCTCACCAAAGTACTTTAGAATAGAGAGCAATCGCTGTCTTCACCACCAAGGCTGATGACTCTTTAAGATTATGTGTTGACTACAAAGAGCTAAAAAAATTGACCAAGAGGAATAGGTATCCCTTACCTAGAATTGATGATTTATTTAACCAGCTTGTTGGAGCCAAAAAAATTTCTCAATTGAGCTTAGCCATTGGATTTCATTAATTAGGGATAGTTAAGGATAACAAGTAGAAGACTGCTTTTTGTACTCTGGATGGACTATACAATGGGAAATGATGGCTTTTGGATTGATGAATGCCTTCACATACTTTTTATATTTGGTCAGTAGAGTCTTTAGGGGGTAGTTGAATAACTTCGTCATAGTGTTTGTGGATGAAATTATAGGGTTCTCCAAAAGTGAGGGTGCGTATGAAAATCACTTAAGGGATGTATTGGGGACTTTGAGAAGGCACCAAGTAAAAGCCAAATTCTCGAAGTGTCACTTTTGGAAGAAGGAGGTGAGATTTCTCAGCCATATTATTTTCGAGAAGGGAGTATTTATGGATCCTACATAGGTGGAGGCTATTCAAGAATAGAATATTCCAAAGAACACCATGGAAGTTAGGAGTTTTCTTGTGCTGATGGGTTTTTATAGGAAATTCATAAAGGACTTAGCAAAGATTGCAGTCCCACTAACTCGCTTAACTAAGTAAAATCTAATTTTTGCATGGGATGAGAAATGTAGGGAATCATCTGAGAAGCTGAAGGAGCCATTGACTGGTGCATCAATACATACTATTCCAGATGAGATAAAGCCTTTACTATCTTCACTGACGCGTGTGGTACAGAATTAGGAACCGTTCTTATGAAAGAAGGAAGAGCGATAGCTTGTGCAAGCAGGTAGTTGAAGGACAATGAAAAGAAATGCCCAACTCACGGCTTGGAGTTAGCAGCTATTGTTTTTGTTTTGATGATGTGAAGGCACTATATTTTAGGAGAAATGTTTGTGTTATTCATCAACCATAAATCTCTTAAACACTTGTTGTCTTAAAAATATTTAAATCATAGGAAGCAGAGGTGGACGGAGTTTATAGAATCATATGACTTTGTGATACAATACACCCTGAAAAAGGGAGTATTATCACAGACACCCTTACCGAAGGTATGCTAATCTAGGTACTGTATATGAGTGGATACAGTGAGAATTCCAATCAATTTTCAATTTTCAACTACCAACAGAACCCACTTTAGTGTATTAGCAGGGATGGAGGTTATACCAATATTGAATGATCACATTGGATGAGGGCAGAAGAAAGATGCATCGATAGTAGGCATTTTGGACAAGCTAAGTTGAGTATAGAATTTTCTCCATGTCAATAGGTATGCATAGATGAAAGAGGACGTTTGAGAAGATAAGGGCACCTTTATGTTCCAATGGTGGACATTGTTTTAGAGGAAGTTCTGGCTAGGTGTCACCATTCTAGGATGAAATTCATCCATATGGAGATAAAATGTAAAGGGATATAAAATGGATTTTCTATTGGTCAGGGATGAAGAAGAGGGTAGCAGAGTATATTTCTAGATACTTGACAGGCCAAAAGATAAAGGTGGAATAAGGGACACCGAAGGATTGTTGTTACCACTGGAAGTGGCCACTTTGAAGTGGGATCATATGTCAATGAACTTTGTAGATGGGTTGCCTAGGAGTCAAAGTGGCAATTACTATTTGGATTATTATAGATAGGCTCATTAAAAGTGTCCACTTTATTCCAGTTAGGAGCAATAGGACTATGACATCGCTTGCACAAACATACATTAAAGAAGTGGTACAACTGCATGGAGCTTTAGATAGCATTCTTAGTGATAGGGAATGCTTAATCACTAGCGATTGGAGGAGTTTGTAGTCAGCTTTAGGAACAATATTGAATCTTAGCATCGCTTATCACCCACAGTCCAAAGGCTAGACGGAAAAAGTGAATTGGATTTTAGAGTACTTATTGAGAGCTTGCATCATGGATTTCAAATGACATTGGGAGCAGCACTTACTCTTGGTAGAGTTCATGTACATTTACACTCACCAAGCGAGAATTGGCCCGTCACCCTTCAAAGCATTATACTGGAGGCCATGCAAATTGCCTATCTGTAGGAGGAAAACCATTGAAAAATTCTACTTGGTCTAAATTTGATTTATGAGACCTTGAAAAAGATGGAGACGATTAGATAACAAATGAAGGTCGCACAAGACCGTCAGAAGTCCTATGCTAACAGGCAAAGAAAGGAATTGGATATTTTGGTAAGAGACATGATGTTTGTTAAGGTTTTCACTCTTAGGAGGGTTATGAGGTTTAGATTGTTGGGGAAGTTTTCGCCAAGGTTTGTTGATTCGGCCTTTCCCAACCTTGGAAAGAATAGGGAACTTGCATATAGAATGGAGCTGCTGGATAAGACAACAGGAGTCAATGACATCTTTCATGCTTCGCCCTTGAGAAAAATATCTTCACAACACTGCCACCATAGTAGAGCATGATCAGTTAGTAGATATTGAGATGGAGCCGATAGTACCCTGTGCCACTATGTGCAAAATGGAGCACGATATTACGAAGCTGTGCAACAAAGAAATTAGGTCGGTCTAAGTACAAGGGCAGAAAATCCAACGAAAAGCACATAGGAAGCTAATGAGAAGATAAAGGCTTCTTATCTTGAGCTTTACCTCTAGTAAACTTTCTCCCTCTAAAATTTAGGTTTTTGATTGCATTGTGGTTTCAAGATTAGATGGTGGGAACGCTTGTCACACTTTTTAATGTTATTTTTGAACTCATGTAAAATTTAATACGTATTTGGATGCTTGCATTCATGCATATATATCATGATCTTGCATTCACGCTATGGTTGAGCTCATCAATGGTATGTTGTACACATAATCACATTGCACTTTTGGCTAAGTAGATGGTAGTGTAGATAACTTGATTGTTTAACATAGTTACAGACTACGTGTAACACTTATTACCACTTAGGTATTTCGAGGATGAAATCCTTTTTAAGGTGGGGAGAATGTGATGCCCCATAAAAGTTAATAAGAAATTAAATAATTAATAATAAGGCTAAATGGAATTTTTTTAAATGTTGGGATTTGACTATGAAAGTTACACCATTGTGTTCATGGTGATATCCTGATAAATTTTCATATATAAAGTTTGATAATCGAGTTTAAATAGAAAAGTTATTGACATTTGATGTTTTTGAATTTAAAATTATTCTAAATTAATTTAAAATTTAAAATTTTAATTAAGGTTAACGTCTAAAATTTAATACATTAATAAATATTTTAATGTTGGTGAAAATCTTAGGATTTAAGGGAACGTTAAAATAAATGTTAATGTTGATAAAAAAATAAGAAATAAAGATAAATAAAAGGCAGCAATTAAATTCGTTCCAAATATAGTGGACTTATCGACCATCTTCCTTGGACCAATTGACTGATCGTGTAACGATTGCCTTTTTAACCCCCGAATGTTGACACCAAATACTTTTACGGTATTCGTGTGTCGAGCATCCTAGTGCCGAAAAGATAGAAAGTTAGGGTGAAACAAAAGAAAATAAAACAAACAAGAAAGAAGAACATAATATCAAAATCTCACATGCATAACGATAATATATAATATCTCAAAAGTTTAGTACAATGAGTTACTCTAATATACATGAATCTCAGAGTTACCAAATGACTAATTACTACTATCAGACTAGACGGTAACCTCCTATCCTCACAATGCTAAATGCATACATATATAATAGTGAATGGAAATGAAACGGGTGGATAATAGATTGGTGGAAGCATCCAGCTTGCCTCCATAATCTTAAGGCATCCAACTAAAACCTGCTTTCCTCAATCTACTCGTACATAAGGAATTTTTAGAAAAAAGTACCATGTATCAGACAGAGAAACTTAGAAATGCATATAAACAAATAACAGTACTTTCGAGACCAACCGAATCACCAGATCGGTTTTCCTTCGAAAGGACTCAACTCAGTTGATATTTACATGATATAATATTATATACGATATCTAAGGTATGAATATAAACAAAAAAATAGTTGTGATACTTACATTTCAACCACAATATATGTTTAAAACCGCTAAGGCACGTACATATATGGATTTTCCATAGAAACCTCCCCAGTAAAACTCGTAACTAAATTGAGACCAACCTCCATGACAAGGATCAGAAAATACCTTCCGAGCATTGTATATCTCTAGATAAAATATACCATAATATAAAAACAACCATCCTATGCCCTAACACATGAACCAAGTATCAATAGCTCCCGCTAGAAACTTCTATAAGCATACGCTAGAAATGGAGTTGATATATCTCCCTTGTGTTAGCTAACCCGGGATTGTGCATCCCACTCCATCTCATTTTTTTGATGTCAAGGCTATGTAAGGGATTTTTCACATGAATCTTCATCACTCGATCAGCATAGCCCATTTGACAAATGCTAACGCTAACATTTCTTTTGGTCTTAACCTTAGGATTTGATAACGCAACTCTAAAGTGTTTTTCCAAAGTGTTAACGTGGACATCTCTCTTAGACTTAACCATAGAATATGACAACGAAACTCTTTAACACTTTGCTTCAACGGCTTCTTCCAAAAAATGACCCGTATACATGTTTTGAAGTGGTATTTAGTAAGTAGAACACTTACCGATCCCAAACACTCCAAACTAATCAATGAATTTCTGATTAACTCAATTCCGGTTCTTTGATAGGTAAGTGAATGCTAGAGACATTTCATATGAATGCTCCTTCCTAGCCATTCTCATAGCATATGAAGCCGTGAAGCATTTTGTTACTTCTCAAGTCAATTTTTTCCATTTCGGTAGTTGACTAATCGACTACCGAGTTTTAGACAATTGACTATGGAAATCAAAGTTTGTACATTTAATCCATTTTTGACATTCCAACTTAACTATTCCTCGATCAAGAAGGAAGTTGGCAAGTTAGAGGACTATCCTTACTCGAACATCAATCTCGACTCTCACAAAAAGAGATGTCTAGCTTGCACTAAATAAGTATAGAAAACATCTAATATTCAAATCATAGAGTTTAAAAAGTAAGATAAAAGAGAAGGAGTTCAAAATGTGTTTATAGCTACTATCGCCATACAGATAATTCCATATCATATGCAATTTCAAAGTCCATCAACAACATATACATATTTTATTCCCAAGTTTATATCACAATACAAGGAATCATGAAATAATATATATGCAAAGTATACAAGCAAAAGAAGCAAGTAGAAAGCAAGTAAATATAATAACGTCAATTGCTTCTATAGTGACTATCGCTACAAAGGCATTAACATCAACTACTCTACACATATATTCATTCAATGTCCAAGTCCCTAGTCCATTCCATATGCCATTACATATACTCAATATTACAAGTCCATATCTAAAATTCCATTGCATATGCATAAATAATAAGTCTAAGTCTAAAACTCTATAACGTATGCTATCACCGAGCATAATAAATCAACAATATCAAAGGCCTTCCAAGGCACAACAAATAAACACAATCACATGCTTTACAAAGCACAAAATTATTGGTTATAAATTTATGTAGTTACGAGCATAATAAATCAACAATATCAAAGGCCTTCCAAGGCACAACAAATAAACACAATCACATGCTTTACAAAGCACAAAATTATTGGTTATAAATTTATGTAGTTAAGGTATATTATTATAGTTTTTAGTAAGCAAAATAGTCAAGTTTAAAGTTTCATTCAAGCAGTGAGAGAACTCACTTTTATACCTAATCCAACCAAGTTCTTCCTACCTTAACCTTGAAACAACACAACAACTTCCCACCTTTAACCCTTATGCAAAACATATGGCTAGATCAAGCCTTAGTATAGCATAAACAAGAGAAGAATGAGCCTAGAAATGCACGCAGAGAAAGAATTACCCAACATTGGGTATGATTTTGGTAAAAAAAGCAGAGATGCTTCAAACTTATAAGCTCTAAGATTATGGATTGATGTTATATGCTATATTATGATGATATCATGAGTTTGAGGAAGTTTTAGCTTGTTTGGAGTTGCTTTGATTAAATAATATTTTGAAGAGATAAGAGCATAAGAATGGTTGCTTTTGTTTTGTGAATTTGTAATAAATGAAGGGAGCTAAGGGTGTGCTTCTATAGACTTTGCAAATAGGTGGTAAATGTCCATGGATGGCCCTCTTATTGCCGGCCACAACCATGCCACATACATGCCTTCACTCATGTAACACCTCATATTTTAGTAATATTATTTAGGATATTTAATTAGCTAAATAAAATTAAAAATGTAAGATGATTAATAGGGTGAGATTTGATTTAAGCAAGGGTAGTCATGCCTATATGTAGAAAGAACTAAAGAAATACGATGGAAATAAGTGTTAGGAAACAAGGGAGGGCAAAATGGAAAGTGGGATAAAATTTCACTAAAACCTTAGGAATCCAAACATATGTTCATTTTATTTTTCTTAAGAAAAAATACCCTAAGGCCGGCCACCATTTTCAATCTCAAGAAAAGATAAGCTAGGATCTTCAAGAGGAAGAAGTAAATCAACTTATACAACATCAAATCTCACTTCTTTAATCACAAAGCTAAGGTGAATGATTACTACATCCCTTTTTTTATATAGTTTATGGTTTTAAGGCTAATCCGAAATGTTGCATGATAATGCCATGTTTTGGATGATTCAAAGTTTATATATACTTGTTGATGATTTATACATGTTCATATTAGTTTTTATGATATGTTTGATATGAAAACCCTATTACATGACATCCAAATACCTTGAAAATTTAAATATTGATCAAAAATAACATTTGAGAGATGGGTTTTAGTTTTCATAATTTTCTAAATTAATGTGGATTTTATGTTAATTTTCTAGTGAAGAAAATGAAATACTGGGTTATACAATATTTACGGCAAAATAAACAATTACTTGGGTCAGAAATTTATTTACGTTAGAAAACATATTGAAAAGGATTTTCTGGGATTTTTGTACAATTTTCCTATGTGTTTTGATGAATGTATAAAATTATTTAAGGTATGAGACTTAAATTTTTTATGCATTTAATTAAGGAGAATGGGTGTTTTGCAAATAATTTAAATTAATTAGTTCCAAAATTGTGGCAGCACTTTTTGAAAAGAAAAATTAGCAACCAATAACTGTTTGACAAACAAGGCAGGTTAGTTAAAAAGTTTACTTAAAAAGGGTTTAAATCAGAAATTCATGCTAAAAGCATGTTCCGCCTATTTTGGTTTCGCCTAGGTAGCTTTCGACTAAGACCATCCACCTCCTTCCATAAACCAATGCACATAGTGATAACTTGTTGGTGCACAGTGAATTGAACTAAGAGCGGAAGGTAAGGGTCGAAACCATGGGTTTCGAAAGGGTCGACGTGCCTTTTGTTTTAAAAACTAAAGTAGCACCTGCTTTGCTTTCGAAAGGATAGCTTTCGACTCGGTTGGCTTTTGACTGAGTCAAGTGTTTTAAAGAAAAGGTTTTGAAAGGGTTGCACTCTTTTATTTTAAATGATGCTTTTGACGGGGTCCAAACTACTAGCTGCCGCCTCTCCACCTTTCAAAGTCAATGTGGTTTCGAAAGGTATACTTTTTTTAAAAAAAAAATAACCACTTCTCCAATGCTTTTGAAGGGATGGTTTTGACACCATCACTTCTTTACCTAGGAACAAGTTTCGAAAGGAAAGCTTCCGACTTAGATGTTTTAAATGACCCTTTTTGTTCTGATTGAAATATAACCTAAAGGTTTCGAAAGTGTTGGTCTAAATGGTTTCGAAAAATGTTTTTCCACATATTTTAATTTGAACCCAAGAGTTTTCAGAAGGTAAGAGTTTCTGAAGGTTTGATGCTTACGAAAGGTGCTTAAAATGGTTTCAAAAGGGTTGGATCCCCAACGGGTTTTGAGGAAGTCGAAAGGTATTATTTTTTGATGGTTTCGACGGGGTCGAAACGGATGGTTTTTCCATGGTTTTAAAAGGCAATGTTTTAAAGTATTTTAAGATATGATGTCTAAGGTTATAAAGCTTTTGAAAGGAAGGTTTTCAGAGGGTTTCAAAAGGGTTTAAATATGGTTTCAAAAGGGAAGCTTTGGCCTTTCGGCCTAGATAAATGAAGGGTTATACTTGGTTTCAAAAGAGATACTTCCAATGGTTTAGAAAGGGGCACTTTCAATTGAATCGAAAGGGGTAATTTCAAGTGTTTAAGTGTTTTCATTAACTTAGGTTTGAGTAAAGTATACATATAACATGACAAGGTGATTTTGAGTAAAGCATAGAGTATTATATTTTCCTTGTTTGAGTTTAGTTTAAAGATTTTGAATCAATGTAAGAAAAAGATTTTCAAGGAAATGGGAAGGTATCCCTAAGTAAAATGACTCAGATACTAGAATACTAGATTGGTCTGGTATAGGGATGCACCCTATACATTAGTTATTGGCCCCAGCTATTTTTTTCCAAAATTCCAGTTTGTAGGGCTTCGTCATAGGTAAGACTAAAATTATGATTACACACAGAAGGGAATATATGTTTGTATACAGATATGTTATTGCTGGGCCCACAAAACCATTAGGATCAGTGACCCTGGGAGATGATAAGTTAGGGAAAGAACGTCTAGAAGAGAAGTGTTTAATAGATAGTTAAGGACAAACCGTCCAGAAGTGGCGTGTCTAACATATGGCAGATTGGTAGGCCCGAGTCAGCCAAAGATTAATATTAAGCCAAACAAAACTATAATGTTCGGATAGATAGACCATTTGTTACCTCATATGTAAGTTTAGATCATAATGCTTTACAATTTTAACTAGTTTTGGTTGTAGGATAAAGGTTTATAAAAGATATGTTTTAAAAGGATGTTAGTGAGGGGAAACCCGTTCCGCTAAGCTGCATGGTCTCACTTAATATTAATAACCGAGATGTTTATTATTATTCACACCAGGCTTTATGTCTGACTCGAAGTTTATGTTTTCCCTTTAAGCTCTCTAGTGCTCAAAATGATTTGAGTAGACGGAGGGTTAAGGTTATTTCAAGTTTTAGTAGTACGACGAATAAAGCTACCCGAGGAGAGCAGGAGGCTAACGGATAGCTATTTAGAAGTCGCAGTTCTTTGTTTTGTGTTTATTTCCGCTGTGTATATATTAATTCAATTATGACTATATGACTCTGGTCATCCAAAAGGGCATCTTCATATGTCACTCTTGGCTTATTTTGTAATAAGTATATTTTGTAATTTCCTGAGAAATGTTTTGGGATTATGTAATCTGAATATGGAAAAATGTTGTTTTGAAATCTATGCTTTGTTCCATATTTAAGCTTTTGATATTATAAATACCATTAACATAGTCATATTTAGTTGCTAGAAGTTAAAACTATAGATGACTGCAACATCTATAGCGCTTAGCTTTGGGCCTCTAGATAGGGGTTGTTACAACTCATTCACACCGTGCTTGAGAAAGTGTTCCCTAAATCACTTCCTAAAACCCTCTCTTACGTATTTTTCTAGAATTAATTGGTTTAATTAATTTTATTTTAAGAAGATGGATGATTTAAGACTTGTTAATGTATTCATGTGTTTTTTACACATGTCAAGTGAATTTAAATAATTTTAATTGAATAAAAAATTAATTTTTTCATAAAACGTTTTTCGAGCACGTTTTCAATATTTATTCAATGTATATTTTTTTGTAAACACAATTCAAAATAAGTTTTCTTTCATTAGTTATTAATTAAAAAGTGTTTATAAAGGTTATTAAATTACATTTTTAGTACTTCACTATTTTTCAAATGTTGTGATAATCAAAGATGAAATGTGCGAAATTACAGGCCATACATTCTAACCCTCTTAAGGCATTTCATCCCCGATATTCGAATAAGAACAACTCAAAGTAGAATTGAAGGAATGGTGCATATATAATATATCTCAAACTACATATAAACCAAGATACAGGCTAAGTGACTTCACCACAAATGCTGAGTACACTACAAAAGATAAGATACAACATAAACTACTAAGGAACAATCAGGATAAGAGGCTCTAATACTCTTCTCTGTCTCCTAAGTGTAATCTCAACTCAAATTTATTGTGGAGCCATGGAACAACATTATAACATCTTCTATCTAGTTTGTTTTTGAAGAAGTGAATTCAGTCTCTCCCTGCCCTCAATTGTCGTGAGCAAATAAAGCATTTTACCTTAGAAAAACTAGTGAAAGCAAGAAGGAAGAAAAGGTGGTTGCAAGGTGATAGTAGGAAGTGTTCTTGAGTTTGTTTATGATTAATTAGGTGCTTGTCTTGAATCAAAGTAAGTTATCTCACTATCTTATTTGTATATTTTGTGTGTGTGTGTATATATATTGTGTTTGAAATATAAAGTTAAACTGACATTAACTAATCAAAGTTAGAAACTTTGAATGACAATTTTATACGATATAAAATCATTTCTATTACCCACTTAAATATATGATACGGTCTTGACTTGATGTTTAAATTATTGTTTGATTTGTGTAATGAATTAAAGTATGTTTGAAAGAGCTTGAAGTAAGAATAGTCACTATAAGTGCACTTCGTTATCCCTTAACTTTAACTTGTGTAAAGTGAATGTATATGAATTTAACCTAGGATAATTTGATTTAGTTGTTATATACACATACTTTGGTGTATTAGAATAGTAAAGAAATGGTTTGGAAAGTTATAGAAATTATGAACTAAGTTGTGAAAGTTAAAGCAAAAATATGTTTATAAATACACTTTGTAAATATAGCCTAATTTTGGGAATTTTTATAAGTAAACTGATAGATATTCTTAAGGGTTTCTTTCCATGGATTTTAAATACCTAAATGTAGTACTTACCATAAAAATTTCAAGTCTTAAATCATTTGTTTATTTGGTTAAAACTAGTCACAAAGATCATGCTTTTCAATGTTGTTTTTAAAAAAGACTTTTAATAGCATATATAAATGCTGTAATAAGTCGCTTATAGTTTGAAGCATTTAAAATTTTTATTTAAATTTTTATTTTTCCTTAATATTTTTAGAGATGTTTTCTAACCTATTTTAAAGTCGGTTTGAAGTTTAAATATATTTTCAATAATTATATCTATATTTTCAAAGTAATGAGGTTTTATAATATATATAAAAATGTTTTTCATTAAATTATAAATTGGTAATTTTCAATTAATATTTACATAGATATTTAAAACCTATTGACAAGTATTTTTAAAGTATTTATTTATATATATATGTTTTTGGAAAAGGAAATTGACTAGGCCTAACACTAAAAGCCCACGAGGTAGAATTCTCTATTTGTAAGAGTTAAGATTGACATTCGAGTAGGGATATGAGGAATAGAGCTCTAGCCTATTGGATTCTCTCTTGACCTAGGAATAATTAGTTTGGAATATCGAAAACATGTTAATCTTTTTATTTACATATTTGTTTGAAAAGTAGTTAAAATTTATTAACTCTAAAAGTCGACGAGGTAGGCTTATTAGTTTGTGATTGTTAAGATTGATGTTCAAGTAGGGATATGAGCAATAAAGCTCTAATGTGACGACCATCCTATACCACTGGCATAGTAGCATATGAACAGTATGCTGCTTTCATTCTCAATCGATATAAGATGATAGTCAAGGTTTAGAAGGAACAAATGCATCATATAACATGTTCTATAGCTCATAGGGCATATATAAAATATAATATCACATATAGAATAGAAGAGATAGTAATAACAATGTGAACGGATCATCATCATTAGAGTATGATATTCATAGAGTTGTATATCAATAGCAGAGTTCATAAAATCAAAAAAAAAACTCAATCACTGTCTCAAATACAAATGGTAAGCAGTCTCTACTAGGCTCCTCAATGCTGCAAAGCAGAATAAGTGTGGACTCCATATATGTATATAATACGAGATAGCTACAACCAGCTCATCCTTCGAACAATTACTACATCACCTAGACCTGTTATCTAGTTGACTCATTTAATAATACCCAAGATAATATAAAAAAAGCATAAAACTTAGGGTTATACAACAATCTTGTTTGAGCGGTAAATAAATTTCAAATAACTATATAGGTAAATATGGTAAGAAACAAAAGTACACGAACCATACCTGACTTATCCCAGTAGCTAAAGAGTTAGCGTATAACACTAGGATATGTTACTCTACAATATTATAGAGATATATCATAAAGAAAATAAAGGATATCAGTCTTTTAGGTATTCCTATCTCTAATACCTACTTCCCTTGATACCTACGAGTTATAGCTTACTAAAGAAAACAACCAAAGAAACCATAATATCCATCAAACAATCCTAATCATTAGCTCTGAATATATGATAGCCTGTATGGCCTCCATTCTACAAGGGACTAATGGAAATCCCGGTTCTCCATTGTACTCTAGCATCTCATAGCTCAAAGCTGGGTACGTGTCTCCTAGCCTAAAACTGGACACTAAACCTAAAGTCATAAGGCCAGGATATACGGATCCTTGCTACCAATCCATAGGAATCTCCACTTATAATACCCTTGCTACAAGTACAACAGAAAACACCCCAAATATCAACAATTCTTTGCATATACTCCCGAGGCCATCTTGGTTCTAATTGGACACGAAGCCTTTCTTGCTCAATCCAACTCTCTATATTCACGA
The DNA here is from genome assembly GCA_030765085.1 of Allium cepa. Classification (NCBI taxonomy): domain Eukaryota; kingdom Viridiplantae; phylum Streptophyta; class Magnoliopsida; order Asparagales; family Amaryllidaceae; genus Allium; species Allium cepa. Next base: position 494,071,428 of record CM060944.1, on the reverse strand, counting down.
GGGATCCTTCCATATTCGTCAATCTTATGACTCACTTCTTTTATGAGCCATTATCTTTGGAACCTACTCTTAACACGAGCCGACATCTGAAGACTCTAGCTTTTCACCATGCTGTTATTTGGAATCCAACCTTGATGTGAACGAGCCAATATCTCCAACCTGATCTATATGACCTTTACTTCACCTTCCAGAAGTTTCACCCTTATTGGAATTACTATGGGAAGTCAGAACTGATCTCTTATGTAGATATCGATCCCTCCTCTTGGCCAAGTTTCTTTCTTCCCCTTCCTTGCTTTTAGTACTCCATGCCTAGAAGCTTTTACCCCGACCTATCCATCCAAATAACTTGGTTCTTACTCCAAAGCACCTATTTCAAATTCTAGAAAACAAGTCATATAGCCTTCGACCCCATGCCAATCACTTATCTCATGACTTAGGTCACCTCTACAAACCCTACCCTTGAATTCCCCAAAACTGCCGACTTGTTGGACCAACCTACAAAAATCAATGTTGACTTCTCATGTAGGTACAGACTTCTGTGCTTAAAGAATATGGACCTGCGACTTGAACCCCAACCTCCTCTCATAGTCCAAAGCTTTCATTTCAAATTTCATCTAATTTCAACCAATTTTGCCTCCGATTTTCCCAAATTACCAACATATCTTCCTATATATCCACAACACTAACAAATAATACAGAAGCATAACATCCAATCACATCATAACAAGAAATTTCATCCATTCAAACATGCAATTCATAGAAATAAGACAAACAAGTTAATCTCTAGTCATAGATCTAAATATAATCATGAATAAGATGAATTCTAACTCATTTTATCTCATATGCATAGTTAACGTGTAATTAGGGTTTTGGAAAAGGTTTTACTATCAAAATCATTTTAATCATGCAATTCCACCATATAAACTTGTATGGGATAGTGAAAAGGCATAAACCACACACAAGTTACCAAATATAATCAATATGAATGTAGATCCAATATGAGCAGCAATGGAATGCACTTCAAATCAGGCAAATTGACGATCATTATCTTCTAGTTGATGATCTAATCACTAACCGATAGTCTATTTTGATTTAAAGAGAAATACGACTGAATTAGGATGGATTTAGAGCTACTTAGGATTTAAACCTGATTTAGAATGAGAGCGAAAGTTTTCATTTGACTCCTACAGCGCTTATTTATAGTGATTCGCTAATCAGACTCATGGCCAACTTGTGAGCTTCACTAATTACACACTAATTTTGATCAGTAGTTTTCAAAAACTAAAACAGGCATAATCCCCTAACCCTAAGTACTTTTTCTATTATGACCATTTCAAGAAATGAGAAACCACTATTCTAAAGCAATGGAACTAGTTTGAGACCCTACCTCGACTCATTTCAAAAGTTTCAGCCAAAACAGGAGTTTCATCATCAAAGTGGTCATATAGAAATTGAAGAAAAATCATAAGTGTGTAAGACGTATCTAAGAGTTATATCCCAAAATTATATAATCACACGACCTCATACGAAGAAATATTTTATTTTAAGACCGTCTAATACGTAAAGTACAAATCGTTACATTCTCTCCCTTCATAGGAATTTCACCCTCGAAATTTCCATACAAGCCAAAGTATAAGCAGCCCTTGTTATCCTGCATGTCTATCAATCATAAGCAACCATCACTCGTATTAAACAAGCAGCCATGTAATCAATAGTATAGGTGACATATCCTTGTATATGGAATACTAACCAATCAAAAACATATAATGGTCAAAGTACATACAATAAACAATGGATCTTACTATTCAAAGATCTCCGGACATGTAGTCCTCATGCTTTCCTCCGTCTCTCATGTACAATCATGATCACTTCCACTCCTTCGTACCTTCACTTATCTCACTGTTTTTCTCCTAGCTGTTTCGTATCATACCCAATGATACGAAGTGATGTATGAGGTATAGAAACTTTTGGTTTTACCTCAACATTTTCTAGTTGATTCAATGTGATCATCACGCCTGAGTAATGCACAAACTTCCGTAGATAACATGAATAAAGAACATTATGCATTCCCACCATCTTCCGAGGTAAGTCGACCATATATGTTAGCTTCCCAATTCTCTCGACTATCGAAAAAGGATCTACGAATCTTGGTACCAACTTCCTCTTTCTACCTAATCAAACTACATTATTTTAAGGAGAAACCTTTACAACACCACATTTGCGACATAAAACTCTATCTCATTTTGTCTCTTATCTGCATAGCTTTCTATCGATCCTTAATAGCTTTCATCCATTACCGAATGACCTCAGTCTTCTTCAAGTCTCTCTAATTATATATGGCTTAAGTATTAGTTTCTCCCCCGCTTCCCACCAATATACAGGAGTATTACATGGTTGACCATACAATGCTTCATACAGAGCCATACTAATACTCGATTGATAACAGTTGTTGTAGTAAACTCTACCAAATGAAAATGATCATCCAATGATCCACCAAAGTCTATGATGCATACTCGCAAGAGACCATCCAATATACGATTTACTCTTTCAGTCCGCCTATCCGTTTGCAGGTGATAAGTTGTACTAAGATGCAACTCAGTCTCTAATGACTCATGTAAGCTCTTTCAAAACCCCTAGTGAACAAGGGGCCTCGGTCGCTCATAATGCTCTTTGATACACCATGTAATCATACTATCCCTTTTACATACAACTTTGCCAGTTTGGATGTCATTCTACTGGACTTGATAGGTATAAATCTCACACCCTTGTTCAATCGATCAACTGTGACCTAAATGTCTTCAGGCCCTGCTCGAGTCCTTGGCAGTTCATCAATAAAATCCATCGATAGTTGTTTTCATTTCCAGTCAGGAATCTCAAGGTTGCAACAATCCACTAGGTTTCTTTTGCTCTGCCATTATCAACTAGTAGTTCATGCACCTAGAGTTGAATTCCCCAACACCCCTCTTCATGCCTTCCCAATAAGTTCGCTTCATACCATGGTACATTTCGTTACCACCAAGATGAATAGTCAATCTATAATGATGACCCTCTTTTAGCACTTCATCTCGTGATCCATCATCATCGGAACAAACAATCTTCCGTACTTATGAAGCCAACTTTCTTGGTTAAGTTTGTATTGTTTCACATCTTTAAAATCCACTCCTTTTTCTACCTTTGCAATGATCTCCACTAGCCTAGTATCTTACTTCTGACTAGTAGCAATCCTTTCAATTAGAGTAGCCTAATCGATAAGCTACCAATACTTCATGTTCTAGCTTGCAGTGAGGCTTGAAATCAGATCGGCAATATTGTCTATCTGCTTCCATTCCAAGGACATTGCTCGCAACCCAACATGTTTTTTTACTCAACGCATCAGCGACTGCATTCCCATTTCCAAGAGTTTAGGAAATATTGAAATCATAAGAGGCTAAGAACTCCGACCCCATTACTGTTGAAGGTTAAAGTCCTTTTGAGAGAAAAGGTACTTTAAGGATTTATCATCCGTTAATAGCTTAAACCTTTCCCTAACAAGTAATGCCTCAACATCTTCAAAGAAAAAACTATCACTGCCAATTCCAAATCATGAGTCGGTTAATTCCTTTCATGCGGTTTTAGTTGTCGATTAGCATAGGCAATAACTTTTTCCTTCAATATCAATACCACACCTAATCCTGTACTATAGGCATTTATAGATATTCCTCATTTCAACTTGAAACGGTCAATATTGATGCACTCGTCAATCTCGCCTTCAAAATTAAAAATGCATACTAAAACTTTGCATCCCATAGAAAAACCTAATTCTTCTTCATCAAATTGATCAACGGTGCCACTATCTTTGAGAAGATCTTAAAGAAGCATCTATAATATCTCACCAATCCTAGAAAACTCCATACATTCATTCATTCTTGGACTAGTTCCAACCTTAAATTGCTGCTACCTTCACAGGATCTAATGTATGCCTTGCCCGAAAATGACATGACCCAAAAATCTTACTTCTTCCCTTTAGAAGTGAAATTTAGGGAACTTCACTCTCAACTTGTGCTTCTGTAATATCTCTAGCATAATCCTTAAGTGCATCTTATGCCCCTCTTCAATTCTGGAATAGATTTGAACATCATCTATGAACAAAAGCATGAACTGGTTTAGCTGGTCCCTGAAAATCCGATTCATGAGATCCAAAAAGTATGCACAGCATTAGTCAACCCGAATAACATCACCAACCACTCATAAAAGCCCAATGGCATAAGAAATGCAGTAATAGACACACTATCCTTTGCTACTCTCAACTGGTGAAATCTCGTTGTCAAATCCATTTACAAGAACAACTTCACACCCTAAAGCTGATCAAACAAGTCATCGACGCACGAGAGTAAATACTTGTTCTTCTTCATCACTTGATTCAGCTCACGATAATCCATACACAACCTTAAAGATCCATCTGCCTTCTTTGAGAATACTACAGATGCGACCCACCCAGATATAATTCCTTAAATGAATCATTTCCTCAGTAGGTCGTTCAGTTGCACCTCCATCTCTTTCTACTCCCAAGGTGCCATACACCTCAAAGGCATAAATATTGGTCTGACTTCCTTCACCAAGTTCATCTGAAACTCAATCTCTCTATGCAGTGGCAATCCATTCACTTCCTCAAAGACATTCAAATACTCTCTAGAGATCGACATGGATGACAACCCCTCCTATGGAACATGAAGCGAATATAGAAAGCTAACCATTACCCCATCCTTTGATAGGATGCTAATCACTACCATTCAACTATCCACATCTCCATTTTTCACTAACAGCTCCTCGCAATCCACTATAGATGAATACTTCCTAAGTCAATCCATGCCCAAGATAATCCGAACCCAACAAAGTTCAAAACAAAATAATCACAGACCAAAGAAAATCTATGACTCGATAAAACTAAGGCATGACAAACCATGTAAAGACTAGTAGAGCCCCCAATAGGTTTCGTCATGATTAGGGGTCGGTCTACTATCTCAGGTTTCAATCCAAATCTATCTACTAGATTGATAAAAATGAATGTATAAGAAGCACCGGTATCAAAAAAATCAAATAGGAATATCACAAATAGAAAGCATATCCTGAATGATGAATCCCTTCCCTTTCTCTTGTGCCTAGGGAGCACTCGACGAAGTCGGGACTGCGCCCAATACATATACCTTCACCGTTAGCTTATCCTTTACCAGTTTTAGGTAATTCTTCTTTAAATGCCCAGATTTATCACAATTATAGCATTTCTTCTTCTTATTAGATGACCCTTCTCGTTGCATCCATAGAAAGTAGGTTCCTATTTACCCTTCTTCTTACCAGCCTTACACTGAAGCTGCTTCCTCTTCCCATTCCACTTCTTCTTGCCTTCACCACCTTACTGCGACTTTAGCTCCCTTTCTCAATGGAAACAACAATGGTAGTCTTAGCCTTAGGGTACAATCTCTCATGGCATAGTGCCTTCTCTACCAGCTTTTCAAATAGCTCATCAATATGGTCCGCTAGCTTCTCTCCAAGATACTCATCCAATCCTAAGTTTAATTTCTCATTTTTTCTTAAGGGAGTATCCATAAATGACATCCCATACTGTGGCAAGGCATCAAACCCCACAACATACCCCAAGATTGACATCTCTCCCCGCTTGAGATCAACAAATTTTCTAAGAAAAACCGACTTCTAGGCCGTCAGAATAAACTTCCCCTCAAACTTGTCTTAAACTAATTCCAAGAAAACTCATCTTCTAGAGTAGTAATAGTGACAACATTCCACCAATTTGTAGCTCAGCCCTAAAGTTGTCTTGAAGTCAACTTCCTCTTCATAGCATCTTCTTCCTCCATATCGCCGAAGATTCGATGGTAAGTATCTAACCACTCTTGCACTTCTATGGCTGATTTCATTCCATGAAAGGGCTTCCCTCCAAGAGTAGAATAATCTTTTCTTAGCTTGGAAAAATCAGCCATGGCCACTTGCATTAGAGAACCTGCACCCATCACCACTCCACGAGCATTCCTCATCATATTAGCCATCATAGCATTGAACATGACTTGGACATTTGGTGCAGTAGCTCCTCATCTCACTCCTTCCTCTACTCCTAAAGTCGGTCACATGGTATTTCTTGTATGCTGGCTCATCCTTATCTGTAACAAGAATGATCAGTCTCCCATAATGAAAATTGTGTCTATAGTGCTCATGTGCATGTGATTTGTACTATATAATATATTATTATATAGTTTTAAAAGCCAAACCTGTAATAAGTATGCACTCTGTCGTATATATATACTCTTGATCTAGTCTAAGGCAATAACACCTTCCCTATCTCTACCAGATCACGATATCAACTCCAGTAAATCATGTAACTAAAGCTCCGATACCAAATGTAAGGCTGCCATATACCACCGGCACAGATAGTATATAAATAGTGCATTGCTGGCATGCCCGGCTGATAAAGGACAATCATCAGGGTTTAGAAGGAATAAATGTGACATATAACCTGTAATATATCTCACAACATATGGATAAAATATAATATTTCATATACAACAAAAGAGATAGCAATAAGAATATGAATAAATCAACATCATCAGAGTATAATATCCATAGAGTTATACATCAATAGTAGAGTTTGAACAATGGAAACAAACTCAACAACAGTCTCAAATAAAAATGGTAAACAATCACTGCTAAGGCTCTACTGCATAGCGGAACAAGCGTAGACTCCATATATGTATATAATATGAGATAGCTCCATCCAGCTTGTCCTTCAAACAACTACTACATTACCTACATGTGTTATCCAGTTTACTCATTTAAGAGTATCCAAGTAAATAAGAAACAAAGCATAAAACCTTGGGTCAGAAAATAGTCCGGTGTGAGCGGTAAATGAATTAAAAATAGTATACAGGTATATATGGTAAGAACAAGAGTATACAAACCATAACCGACCAGTCCCTGCAACCAAAGAGTTAGCATATAATGCCACAATATGCTACTCTACAATATCATAAAGATACATCACAAACCAAATAAAGGATATTAGTCTTCTAGGTATTGCTATCTCCAATACCTACTTCCTTTGATATATATGAGTGATAGCTTACTAAAGAAAACAACCAAAAGCAACCATTGCATCCAATAAACAGCCCTAACCACCATTCCATGTGCTCTAAATATATGATAGCATGTATGGCCTCCTTTCTATCAGGGACTAATGGAAATCCCGAATTTTTGTTATACTCTCGTATGTCCAAGCCCAAAGCTGGACACATGTCTCACAGCCTAAAGCTAGATATTAGACTCAAAGTCATAGGTCTATGTTATATGGATCCTCCCTACCAATCCATGGGCATCCTCACTAATAATACCCATGCTTTGAGTACAACAAAAAAACATTCCGAGCATCAATGGTTCCTTAGCACATACTCCCGAGCCCACCTTTGCTCCATTTAGACACGAACCCTACTTGCTCAATCTAATTTCCATTATTCACAAGAACCGTTCCACATTCCTCGAACTTACGGCTCACTCCTTTTATGAGCCACCATCTTTAGAACCTACTCCCCCCATAAGCAAAAATCCAAAGACTCCAGCTTTTCATCATGATATTCGTCACCATCCAACCTTGATGCGAACAAGCCAACATCTCCAACGTGATCTATAGGACCCCTACTTCACCTCCCAGAAGTTTCATCCTCATCGGACTCACCATGGGAAGTCGGCACTGACCTCTCATGTTGGTACTAACCTCTCCCATTAGCCAATTATTAGCCAAGTTTCTTTCCTTCCCTTCCTTGCTTCTAATACTCCATGCCTAGATGCTTTAACACCGACCTATCCATCCAAACAACTTGGCTCTCACTCCTAAAGCACCTATTTTAAATTCTAGAAACATGTAGGTATAGCATTCAATACCTAGCCAATCATTATGTCTTGACTTAGGCCACCTCTATTAGCATTGCTGTTGAATTCCCCAAAAATGCCGAGTTGTTGGACCAACCTACAGAACTCGGTACTGACCACTCATGTAGGTACTGACTTCTGTGCTTAAAGAATCTAGATCTATGACTTGAACCCTAAGCTCCTCTAATACTCTAGAGCTTTCCCTTCAAGTTTCTTCCAATTCTGACTAATTTTGGCTCCGATTTGCCCCAATCACCAACCTATCATCCTATACATCCCTAACACTAACAAACAATACGAATTCATAAGATCCAATCATAGCATAATAAGCAATTTCATCCATTCAAACATAAAATTAATAGAATAAGACAAACAAGTTAATCTTTGTCATAGATCCATATATAATAGTGAATATATGAACATAAATTAGATGAATTCTAATTCAGTTTAGGTCATATGCATAGTTAATTTGTACTTAGGGTTTTAGAAAAGGTTTTACTATCAAAATTATGATAAATCATACAATTCTACCATATAAATATGTATAGGATAGTGAGAATACATAAACCACTCACCAATTACCAAATTCAATCAATATGATTGTTCTGAAAAGAAATGGAATGCACTTGAAATAAAGAAAATCGATGATCTTTTATATTCTAGTTGATGATCTAATTGCTATTCAACAATCAATTTGGATTTAGAGAGAAATTTGAATGAATTAGGATGGATTTAGGGTTAATTAGGGTTTACACCTAATTTAGAATAAGAGGGAATATTTTTATTTGACTCCTATCCCCACTATTTATAGTGACTCTCTGATGAGACTAATGGGCCAACTAATAGGCTTTACTAATTACACAATAATTTTGACCAGCGATTTTGAAAACTTAAAACAAGCATAACTCCATAATCATAACTCCGTTTGTAACAACCCGGTATTTGCATCAATTAATAATTGACATTTTGACGATTAATATTCTTGCAAATTTCCATTTGAAGTTTTTTTAAATTTTGAATTTGAAATTCTATTATAAATTGTTGAAAAGTTTGATGGGCCTTAAAATAAATTCTCGGCCCACGATTCCTTTTTTTATTTCAACCGGTCCCCTTCTTCCCCCTTTTCATTCGAAACCCTACATTATAATCGAACAAAGAAAAATAAATGGCGGCCTCTCTCGTTCTTCCTCAAATTCGAACGGCTTCCCCCAACTTCCACTGCGTCCCCTTTGATTCCGGAACGAGGGTCGCGTTCGTCTTCGCTTCAGGCCAAGGTGAGTGGTCCTCCGCTCACATCTAATTCAAGTCGATTTAATGATTTCTGGCACGTTTAAATTTGTCATTTTGGTTGCTTGATTAATTGATTCCCACGGTATAAAAATTGGACTGTTGTGATGATGATTTTCGGGTTCACTTGTTTCGAATTTCTGGCAATTGATTTTTATGTAAATTTCGACATTTGCTCGACCTAATACTGTTAAGCTTTGTTCTAACCTACCACCATCGTTGCATTGATGTTATGCTTTCGGCCATTTGAGTTGTTTAGATGCCTGTGATGATTTTCGACTTTGTCTATTCGTATTCAATTGTTTGAGTTGTCGATTCATTTTTCTTGCAGTCCGTTTGAAGTTGTTTTATTTGACTTTGGCTATTTTGCTTACCGCCTCTGGTGGCACTATCGACTTCGTTCGATTTCACCTGCTGTTCAATGACTGCGACCACTTTGTTGGATTTTTGGATTCACTGATCATTATGACTTTGATTTTTGTGGCCTCGGTGTGCTTGGCTCTGACCATTCGCGTTCACCCTGGTAGTATACTTGACTTGTTGTTTTACATGATGTTTCTTTTTGACTCGACGATGAACTTGTCTTCGGCAAGTGAGTTGAACTGGCTTTGACTTGTTTGATTTTCGTTCGTCTGTAATTAAGTGAATTTGCATTGTCACTGCTAGTATTACTTCGACATTTAACAGTTACTTTGAATTCTCTATTGACTTTGGAAATTATTATCTCTGACTCTATTGGATTGTAGCCTTAGTCCAAGAGTTTCTCTTGTGACATGCCTGATTTTAGTTACATGATATTATTTATAAAAAAAAACCCTTGTTAGTGCAATATCGGTTACTGTTAGTTCATTGTGTACATTGTGTTGTCTGGCCTTTTTATCTGTGCAGTCTTCTCTGGGGCACTTACTCATTTGAGTTTGTACTGCTTCGGGTTGCCCTTGCTCTTCCACTATTCACTTCGAGCATGGGTTGCTCTGTCCAGTTTAATGCATTCATGTTGTGGTTCCATGGTTTTGGAATTTTAGAGTTTTATTCATCTATACAGTATGCTAAGCATTGCTTCTTAGTGACATTTGCTAGTATTCATATACATGCGATCCTATTGTTTTAAATTGGTTTAACAATTAGATTTTATTGAGGCAGTGGCATTCCTTTTGGTCGTACTGCACTGTGTATATTTTAGTTCCTGTGTCTTTGGTCTTTGTTGCTTGCTGCTCTTGATGTTGCTGCAACGTGATGAAGCTAAGTGGAGATGTGTACTTGCGTTTACCTTGGTATTGTGTATTGGATTGTGTATGTGAGCCCTAGTATACATGCCTATTTTACTTATACTTTCTTACACGTGCACTATGACGAATTTCTGCTGCTGTTTTGTGATGAGGTTTCACCTCATTGCCTCTCTGGTCTTGTTTAGTTGTGATTCCACTAGTTATTTTCTGAACTCGTGCAAACTTGCACTGCAAACTCCCTTCTGCCATGTGCATTTGGGTTGTACTGTCTTGAGCTCGAGTTCATGGATCATTAGCTTGACTCTTATGGTTTGTTGCATTGTTGGATTTGCTGTATGATCAGTGGTGTATTGTGCTTCGTGTATATGAGCAGTTTCACCTTGGGTTACCGCTGCCTTGTACCATTAGTGCCTGCACCTTGCTAACCTGTCTTGTGCGGTTGCATTTTGGTCTTGCTTGCATTGTATTCAATTGCATTTGGTGCTCTCACCTTCACTCTACCCCTATAGTATGTATGCAGTTTGCCCTTGTCGGTTTGCATTGTATCGATGTAATTGGATTCTTTTCGAAGTCACTTGAGTTGAATCCGGTATTTCGGGTTTGACCTCGTGCCCGGTTGTGTACATCATCACCGTAGTTGCAAGGCAGTGCACGCAAGCGTGAACTGCAGCCACACGGTATGGCGTGTATGATATTCTATTTGTTTTGACTTATGGATCTTTTTGCGTATTCCATATTCCGTAGTGGCGAGGCAGTGCACACGTGCGTGTACTGCAGCCCTACTCAAATTAATATTCTAATTGATATTTCAATGGTTTGAACTGTTTTGTTTATTCAATTCAATATTCTGAATTGCATTCTGATTTGGTTTAATTACTGTTGTCTATTCATTATTTAATTATTATTGCTTCTGTGCACTAATAACTGAGTTTGAATTAGACTGACTCGAGTATTATTTTCTTTTGAATCTAATACTCGGGTCAGACCGAGTATTTCAGGTTGTAGATATTCTACTTTGGGTTGCTGCTAGAGCTATGAAGTTCTTTCATATCTTTTGGAGTAGTCGTCGTTATTTGTAGTAGTCTGTATAATTGTATAGGAAGATATGTATTCATGTATATTATATACGTTAATGTACTTGTATATGTAACTTCCTGAGTCGACTGTTGTAGTTGTATCATATGTACCGTGTCAAATGTATTGTAACTGACATCAGTTATTGTATATATGAAAATTTATGTTTTATTTGTGTTCCGCATTATATTATCTGTGTAATATTTTATATTTACTGTTCTAAACTATTACGAACCATCGTAGTTCGTTTTATACTGGAATTGGGGTATGTCGATGGGAGAAAATAAATCAGAGATGAAAAATGAAAGAATATATATATATACCACTCCTATCGATATAACCAATACTAGTGTAAGGCCTAACTATTGATGGCCGCTCCTCAACAGCCTTATTCTCCTTGCTAGTTGACAGCACTACACCGTAGTGTTCTTGGCTAGCGAGGGTATAGAGGTGGGGCGTCACAGCTTGGTATCAGAGCCTGGGGTTTAGAACAAATATAAAACATAACTTAGATAGTACATATGTTACAACTATTTGTTGACGTTTTATCTCTCATATTTGCATATGATTGTCTTTGATGGTTAGGTATGAATTCCTAACGCCTATTCATATGCATTTGATTTTGATTCTTGTGTTTTCGACTTTGATAACTTCTATTTCTGGAATTTTTGGGTAATTCTACTTTGATGGATTTAGAATCGAATTCTTCGGATTTTATTCACGTCTTCGAATGTGAATTTTAGTGAATTGATTTGGTTTCCAAATTTAATCGATTCTTGTTAATTTCCCGATTTGTTGCTATAATTTATTAGCAACTTTGATAACATTTTCTTCGGAATTTTTGTGAACATTCCTTTTGATGGATACAGTATCGATCTCTTTGGATTCTATTCACATCTTTGTATGTGAATTCTTGTGCTTGATTATTCCTACAATCATTTTTGTGATTTGTTACTTTAAAAATATAAAGGTTTTCTATACTAGTAGTAAATATCAAAACCTTTTTTTCCAAACGATTTCAAAACTATTTTACTACAAAACTCTTTTCCTAAACCGTTTTCCAATATATTAGTATATACTAACCTTTATTTCACTCGTATGAGAAATCTAATTAAACGGCTTAGCAAAACAAGTGGTATGAAACGCTTGTGTTTACTTCGTCGGTTAATTTTTGGACTTGTTCGATTGAACCACTTGTGACATTTTTCTAGTGAAGATCTACAATTTGTTCGTAAATATTTAAGTTAAGCTAGTGGTTATGGGACATGAAGCTAAACTTTTATATTCACTAGCTTAGTGTAATTCACACTTCTCGTTGATCTTGATGATCGCTTTATGAATTAGACTAGCAATTGCGCGATGTCTCTTTCATTGCAAGGTTAGACTAGACACCACTTGTGTGATTCCACTCACGCATACCTTTTTGCTTTTTGGTTAGTCTTGACCTCAATCTGTGTGATTCCATTCACACATGCTTACTGTAATTGACACTCCTCGTTGATCATGATGATCGTTCTGATGGTCAGACTAGACACCACTTGTGTGATTCCATTCACACATACCTTTTTGCTTTTTGGTTAGTCTGGACCTTAATCTGTGTGATTCCATTCACACATGTGGGGTAGCTCCCCTTGGTCTTCGGACTGTCATGTGATAGGCCTCTTTCCCTTTTTCTGTGATTTCTAGATTCCTTATGTTGATTTCTGGAAATTTTATGCTTCACCTATTTTTGTGCATTGGTGAATTCATATGTTATTGATTTGTCATGAGTACAAATTTGGGGTATGATACCTCTTTGGATCTTTGAGAAGATTCTTGTGATATTGATTATCTCTTATCGGTTGATCTCCTGTTGATCATTATTTGCATACTTATAGTTGTATGTCAGTATGGATATTTCATATTTGTGCCATACCTCTTATCGGTTGATCTCCTGTTGATCATTATTTACATACTTATAGTAGTATGTCATTACGGATATTTTATGTTATGCCATATCTTTTATTCTATTTCATACTCCGTTCGAGTTTTCATACTCCGTTCGAGTTTTCATACTCCGTTCGAGTTTTCATACTCCGTTCGAGTTTTCATACTCCGTTCGAGTTTTCATACTCCGTTCGAGTTTTCATACTCCCGTTCGAGTTTTCATACTTTCATCTTGTGATTTCTGGATTTCTTGTGATGATTTCTAGAATTTGTGCTTCACCAATTTTCGTGATTTCTATTGATAAGTTTTATCAATTCTTGTGCATTGGTGAATTCGTGTGTTATTGACTTGTTATGAATACAAGTTTAGGGTATGATATCCTTTTCTATCTTTGAAAAGATTCCTGCGACATTTTCGATAATTGAAAATTCATTGGTATTATATTTTGATGCCAATTATTTCGATGAAATTTTGACGTATGTCGAAGTTGCTACGGATGTTGCTGCTTTAATCACGTGCTTTAAAAATTGTTTTAAATATAAATCAAAATTGTTTTCAAGATTTTTACGATTTGCGCTTTCAAAAGAATGAGGAAGCGAATTAAACGTTTCAGTAAAATCGAGGACTATGACCCCTTTCTTTTGCTGATTCGCTTAATTCCGGACTTGTTCGTTTGAGAATGTAAATTATTATTATTATTATTATTATTTATAAAATAAATGAAAATTGTTTTCAGAAGTTTTACAGGTTACGCTTTCAAAAGAATGAGGAAGCGATTTAAACGTTTCAGGAAAATCGAGGACTATGACCCCTTTCTTTTACTGATTCGCTTAATTCCGGACTTGTCCGTTTGAGAATGTGAAATGTTATTTTTAAAATACACAACTATGCACTTTCAAGAAAACGATGAAGTGAATTAAACGATTTAGTAAAACTCGTGGTTATGGGTCATGTGCGTTTGCTATTTCGGTTAGTTTCGGACTCGTTAATTGAAAATTTATGATTTCTGATTTATCGTTTTTGATAATCAGATATTTATTGTTTCTAATTATCGTTTGTGATAATTAGATATTTGTGGTTTGATTATCGTTTGTGATAATTAAACATTTGCGATTTGAGATTTGATTATCAATTGTGATAATTAAATAATCGTTGATTCGTGATTTCTGATTTATCGTTTTTGATAATCAGATATTTATTATTTCTGATTATCGCTTGTGATAATTAGATATTTGAGATTTAATTATCGTTTGTGATAATTAGATATTTGTGGTTTGATTATCGTTTGTGATAATTAAACACTTGCGATTTGAGATTTGATTATCAATTGTGATAATTAAATAATCGTTGATTCGTGATTTCTGATTTATTGTTTTTGATAATCAGATATTTATTGTTTCTGATTATCGCTTGTGATAATTAGATATTTGAGATTTAATTATCGTTTGTGATAATTAAATATTTGTGATTTAAGATTGATTTACGATTTTGATAATCGAATACTTGTTGATTTGATTATTGTTTTTGATAATCGAATATTTGTGATTTGAGATTTCTGAATTATCTATTGATAATTAGATATTGTTGATAATTTGTGAATTTCTTTTATGAAATTAAAAGATTTCTTTGGCGTTTATATTGTACTACACCGGTGTACCGACTCAATTTTCTGCTATTCATGATGTTTTCCACGTCTTCCAATTACGGAAATGCCTTAGGGATTTCTGATTTCTATTCTTGAGCAACCTTATATTCACATCATTGCTTCGGGGGTGTAGCACCTTCGAAATAAAGATGTTTCTCTTGTGGAGATTCTCAATGGTTCTCAAATTCTATGGATTTCTCTTAGGAATCCAGAGAATTCATCGAGCAAACACGTCCAGGCTTTCTCTTTCATGCTCTATATGGTGAACTTTCTATTTCTAATTTCTTCATCTTGTGATGATGTTCTTTATGGTTGTTACCATTTGTCCATTTATTCCTTATGATTGCGAGGACGCAATTTCTTTAACGAGGGGAGTCTGTAACAACCCGGTATTTGCATCAATTAATAATTGACATTTTGACGATTAATATTCTTGCAAATTTCCATTTGAAGTTTTTTTAAATTTTGAATTTGAAATTCTTTTATAAATTGTTGAAAAGTTTGATGGGCCTTAAAATAAATTCTCGGCCCACGATTCCTTTTTTATTTCAACCGGTCCCCCTC
The DNA here is from genome assembly GCA_030765085.1 of Allium cepa. NCBI lineage: Eukaryota > Viridiplantae > Streptophyta > Magnoliopsida > Asparagales > Amaryllidaceae > Allium > Allium cepa. The sequence goes on along the minus strand of CM060944.1, from coordinate 494,055,794 downwards.
TTCCCCCTTTTCATTCGAAACCCTACATTATAATCGAACGAAGAAAAATAAATGGCGGCCTCTCTCGTTCTTCCTCAAATTCGAACGGCTTCCCCCAACTTCCACTGCGTCCCCTTTGATTCCGGAACGAGGGTCGCGTTCGTCTTCGCTTCAGGCCAAGGTGAGTGGTCCTCCGCTCACATCTAATTCAAGTCGATTTAATGATTTCTGGCTCGTTTAAATTCGTGATTTTGGTTGCTTGATTAATTGATTCCCACGGTATAAAAATTGGACTGTTGTGATGATGATTTTCGGGTTCACTTGTTTCGAATTTCTGGCAATTGATTTTTATGTAAATTTCGACATTTGCTCGACCTAATACTGTTAAGCTTTGTTCGTACCTACCACCATCGTTGCATTGATGTTATGCTTTCGGCTATTTGAGTTGTTTAGATGCCTGTGATGATTTTCGACTTTGTCAATTCATATTCAATTGTTTGAGTTGTCGATTCATTTTTCTTGCAGTCCGTTTGAAGTTGTTTTATTTGACTTTGGCTATTTTGCTTACCGCCTCTGGTGGCACTATCGACTTCGTTCGATTTCACCTGCTGTTCAATGACTGCGACCACTTTGTTGGATTTTTGGATTCACTGATCATTATGACTTTGATTTTTGTGGCCTCGGTGTGCTTGGCTCTGACCATTCGCGTTCACCCTGGTAGTATACTTGACTTGTTGTTTTACATGATGTTTCTTTTTGACTCGACGATGAACTTGTCTTCGGCAAGTGAGTTGAACTGCTTTGACTTGTTTGATTTTCGTTCGTCTAGAATTAAGTGAATTTGCATTGTCACTGCTAGTATTACTTCGACATTTAACAGTTACTTTGAATTCTCTATTGACTTTGGAAATTATTATCTCTGACTCTATCGGATTGTAGCCTTAGTCCAAGAGTTTCTCTTGTGACATGCCTGATTTTAGTTACATGATATTATTTATAAAAAAAAACCCTTGTTAGTGCAATATCGGTTACTATTAGTTCATTGTGTACATTGTGTTGTCTGGCCTTTTTATCTGTGCAGTCTTCTCTAGGGCACTTACTCATTTGAGTTTGTACTGCTTCGGGTTGCCTTTGCTCTTCCACTATTCACTTCGAGCATGGGTTGCTCTGTCCAGTTTAATGCATTCATGTTGTGGTTCCATGGTTTTGGAATTTTAGAGTTTTATTCATCTGTACAGTATGCTAAGCATTGCTTCTTAGTGACATTTGCTAGTATTCATATACATGCGGTCCTATTGTTTTAAATTGGTTTAACAATTAGATTTTATTGAGGCAGTGGCATTCCTTTTGGTCGTACTGCACTGTGTATATTTTAGTTCCTGTGTCTTTGGTCTTTGTTGCTTGCTGCTCTTGATGTTGCTGCAACGTGATGAAGCTAAGTGGAGATGTGTACTTGCGTTTACCTTGGTATTGTGTATTGGATTGTGTATGTGAGCCCTAGTATACATGCCTATTTTACTTATACTTTCTTACACGTGCACTATGACGAATTTCTGCTGCTGTTTTGTGATGAGGTTTCACCTCATTGCCTCTCTGGTCTTGTTTAGTTGTGATTCCACTAGTTATTTTCTGAACTCGTGCAAACTTGCACTGCAAACTCCCTTCTGCCATGTGCATTTGGGTTGTACTGTCTTGAGCTCGAGTTCATGGATCATTAGCTTGACTCTTATGGTTTGTTGCATTGTTGGATTTGCTGTATGATCAGTGGTGTATTGTGCTTCGTGTATATGAGCAGTTTCACCTTGGGTTACCGCTGCCTTGTACCATTAGTGCCTGCACCTTGCTAACCTGTCTTGTGCGGTTGCATTTTGGTCTTGCTTGCATTGTATTCAATTGCATTTGGTGCTCTCACCTTCACTCTAACCCTATAGTATGTATGCAGTTTGCCCTTGTCGGTTTGCATTGTATCGATGTAATTGGATTCTTTTCGAAGTCACTTGAGTTGAATCCGGTATTTCGGGTTTGACCTCGTGCCCGGTTGTGTACATCATCACCGTAGTGGCATGGCAGTGCACGCAAGCGTGAACTGCAGCCACACGGTATGGCGTGTATGATATTCTATTTGTTTTGACTTATGGATCTTTTTGCGTATTCCATATTCCGTAGTGGCGAGGCAGTGCACGCGTGCGTGTACTGCAGCCCTACTCAAATTAATATTCTAATTGATATTTCAATGGTTTGAACTGTTTTGTTTATTCAATTCAATATTCTGAATTGCATTCTGTTTGGTTTAATCCCTGTTGTCTATTCATTATTTAATTATTATTGCTTCTGTGCACTAATAACTGAGTTTGAATTAGACTGACTCGAGTATTATTTTCTTTTGAATCTAATACTCGGGTCAGACCGAGTATTTCAGGTTGTAGATATTCTGCTTTGGGTTGCTGCTAGAGCTATGAAGTTCTTTCATATCTTTTGGAGTAGTCGTCGTTATTTGTAGTAGTCTGTATAATTGTATAGGAAGATATGTATTCATGTATATTATATACGTTAATGTACTTGTATATGTAACTTCCTGAGTCGACTGTTGTAGTTGTATCATATGTACCGTGTCAAATGTATTGTAACTGACATCAGTTATTGTATATATGAAAATTTATGTTTTATTTGTGTTCTGCATTATATTATCTGTGTAATATTTTATATTTACTGTTCTAAACTATTACGAACCATCGTAGTTCGTTTTATACTGGAATTGGGGTATGTCGATGGGAGAAAATAAATCAGAGATGAAAAATGAAAGAATATATATATATATATATATATATATACCACTCCTATCGAGATAACCAGTACTAGTGTAAGGCCTAACTATTGATGGCCGCTCCTCAACAGCCTTATTCTCCTTGCTAGTTGACAGCACTACACCGTAGTGTTCTTGGCTAGCGAGGGTATAGAGGTGGGGCGTCACAGCTTGGTATCAGAGTCTGGGGTTTAGAACAAATATAAAACATAAATTAGATAGTACATATGTTACAACTATTTGTTGACGTTTTATCTCTCATATTTGCATATGATTGTCTTTGATGGTTAGGTATGAATTCCTAACGCCTATTCATATGCATTTGATTTTGATTCTTGTGTTTTCGACTTTGATAACTTCTATTTCTGGAATTTTTGGGTAATTCTACTTTGATGGATTTAGAATCGAATTCTTCGGATTTTATTCACGTCTTCGAATGTGAATTTTAGTGAATTGATTTGGTTTCCAAATTTAATCGATTCTTGTTAATTTCCCGATTTGTTGCTATAATTTATTAGCAACTTTGATAACATTTTCTTCGGAATTTTTGTGAACATTCCTTTTGATGGATACAGTATCGATTTCTTTGGATTCTATTCACATCTTTGTATGTGAATTCTTGTGCTTGATTGTTCCTACAATCATTTTTGTGATTTGTTACTTTAAAAATATAAAGGTTTTCTATACTAGTAGTAAATATCAAAACCTTTTTTTCCAAACGATTTCAAAACTATTTTACTACAAAACTCTTTTCCTAAACCGTTTTCCAATATATTAGTATATACTAACCTTTATTTCACTCGTATGAGAAATCTAATTAAACGGCTTAGCAAAACAAGTGGTATGAAACGCTTGCGTTTACTTCGTCGGTTAATTTTTGGACTTGTTCGATTGAACCACTTGTGACATTTTTCTAGTGAAGATCTACAATTTGTTCGTAAATATTTAAGTTAAGCTAGTGGTTATGGGACATGAAGCTAAACTTTTATATTCACTAGCTTAGTGTAATTCACACTTCTCGTTGATCTTGATGATCGCTTTATGAATTAGACTAGCAATTGCGCAATGTCTCTTTCATTGCAAGGTCAGACTAGACACCACTTGTGTGATTCCACTCACGCATACCTTTTTGCTTTTTGGTTAGTCTTGACCTCAATCTGTGTGATTCCATTCACACATGCTTACTGTAATTGACACTCCTCGTTGATCATGATGATCGTTCTGATGGTCAGACTAGACACCACTTGTGTGATTCCATTCACACATACCTTTTTGCTTTTTGGTTAGTCTGGACCTTAATCTGTGTGATTCCATTCACACATGTGGGGTAGCTCCCCTTGGTCTTCGGACCGTCATGTGATAGGCCTCTTTCCCTTTTTCTGTGATTTCTAGATTCCTTATGTTGATTTCTGGAAATTTTATGCTTCACCTATTTTTGTGCATTGGTGAATTCATATGTTATTGATTTGTCATGAGTACAAATTTGGGGTATGATACCTCTTTGGATCTTTGAGAAGATTCTTGTGATATTGATTATCTCTTATCGGTTGATCTCCTGTTGATCATTATTTGCATACTTATAGTTGTATGTCAGTATGGATATTTCATATTTATGCCATACCTCTTATCGGTTGATCTCCTGTTGATCATTATTTACATACTTATAGTAGTATGTCATTACGGATATTTTATGTTATGCCATATCTTTTATTCTATTTCATACTCCGTTCGAGTTTTCATACTCCGTTCGAGTTTTCATACTCCGTTCGAGTTTTCATACTCCGTTCGAGTTTTCATACTCCGTTCGAGTTTTCATACTCCGTTCGAGTTTTCATACTCCCGTTCGAGTTTTCATACTTTCATCTTGTGATTTCTGGATTTCTTGTGATGATTTCTAGAATTTGTGCTTCACCAATTTTCGTGATTTCTATTGATAAGTTTTATCAATTCTTGTGCATTGGTGAATTCGTGTGTTATTGACTTGTTATGAATACAAGTTTAGGGTATGATATCCTTTTCTATCTTTGAAAAGATTCCTGCGACATTTTCGATAAATGAAAATTCATTGGTATCATATTTTGATGCCAATTATTTCGATGAAATTTTGACGTATGTCGAAGTTGCTACGGATGTTGCTGCTTTAATCACGTGTTTTAAAAATTGTTTTAAATATAAATCAAAATTGTTTTCAAGATTTTTACGATTTGCGCTTTCAAAAGAATGAGGAAGCGAATTAAACGTTTCAGTAAAATCGAGGACTATGACCCCTTTCTTTTGCTGATTCGCTTAATTCCGGACTTGTTCGTTTGAGAATGTAAATTATTATTATTATTATTATTTATAAAATAAACGAAAATTGTTTTCAGAAGTTTTACATTTTACGCTTTCAAAAGAATGAGGAAGCGATTTAAACGTTTCAGGAAAATCGAGGACTATGACCCCTTTCTTTTACTAATTCGCTTAATTCCGGACTTGTCCGTTTGAGAATGTGAAATGTTATTTTTAAAATACACAACTATGCACTTTCAAGAAAACGACGAAGTGAATTAAACGATTTAGTAAAACTCGTGGTTATGGGTCATGTGCGTTTGCTATTTCGGTTAATTTCGGACTCGTTAATTGAAAATTTATGATTTCTGATTTATCGTTTTTGATAATCAGATATTTATTGTTTCTAATTATCGTTTGTGATAATTAGATATTTGTGGTTTGATTATCGTTTGCGATAATTAAAAATTTGCGATTTGAGATTTGAGATTTGATTATCAATTGTGATAATTAAATAATCGTTGATTCGTGATTTCTGATTTATCGTTTTTGATAATCAGATATTTATTGTTTCTGATTATCGCTTGTGATAATTAGATATTTGAGATTTAATTATCGTTTGTGATAATTAGATATTTGTGGTTTGATTATCGTTTGTGATAATTAAACACTTGCGATTTGAGATTTGATTATCAATTGTGATAATTAAATAATCGTTGATTCGTGATTTCTGATTTATCGTTTTTGATAATCAGATATTTATTGTTTCTGATTATCGCTTGTGATAATTAGATATTTGAGATTTAATTATCGTTTGTGATAATTAAATATTTGTGATTTAAGATTGATTTACGATTTTGATAATCGAATACTTGTTGATTTGATTATCGTTTTTGATAATCGAATATTTGTGATTTGAGATTTCTGAATTATCTATTGATAATTAGATTTTGTTGATAATTTGTGAATTTCTTTTATGAAATTAAAAGATTTCTTTGGCGTTTATATTGTACTACACCGGTGTACCGACTCAATTTTCTGCTATTCATGATGTTTTCCATGTCTTCCAATTACGGAAATGCCTTAGGGATTTCCGATTTCTATTCTTGAGCAACCTTATATTCACATCATTGCTTCGGGGGTGTAGCACCTTCGAGATAAAGATGTTTCTCTTGTGGAGATTCTCAATGGTTCTCAAATTCTATGGATTTCTCTTAGGAATCTAGAGAATTCATCGAGCAAACACGTCCAGGCTTTCTCTTTCATGCTCTATATGGTGAACTTTCTATTTCTAATTTCTTCATCTTGTGATGATGTTCTTTATGGTTGTTACCATTTGTCCATTTATTCCTTATGATTGCAAGGACGCAATTTCTTTAACGAGGGGAGTCTGTAACAACCCGGTATTTGCATCAATTAATAATTGACATTTTGACGATTAATATTCTTGCAAATTTCCATTTGAAGATTTTTTAAATTTTGAATTTGAAATTCTTTTATAAATTGTTGAAAAGTTTGATCGGCCTTAAAATAAATTCTCGGCCCACGATTCCTTTTTTTTTATTTCAACCGGTCCCCCTCTTCCCCCTTTTCATTCGAAACCCTACATTATAATCGAACGAAGAAAAATAAATGGCGGCCTCTCTCGTTCTTCCTCAAATTCGAACGGCTTCCCCCAACTTCCACTGCGTCCCCTTTGATTCCGGAACGAGGGTCGCGTTCGTCTTCGCTTCAGGCCAAGGTAAGTGGTCCTCCGCTCACATCTAATTCAAGTCGATTTAATGATTTCTGGCTCGTTTAAATTCGTCATTTTGGTTGCTTGATTAATTGATTCCCACGGTATAAAAATTGGACTGTTGTGATGATGATTTTCGGGTTCACTTGTTTCGAATTTCTGGCAATTGATTTTTATGTAAATTTCGACATTTGCTCGACCTAATACTGTTAAGCTTTGTTCGTACCTACCACCATCGTTGCATTGATGTTATGCTTTCGGCTATTTGAGTTGTTTAGATGCCTGTGATGATTTTCGACTTTGTCAATTCGTATTCAATTGTTTGAGTTGTCGATTCATTTTTCTTGCAGTCCGTTTGAAGTTTTTTTATTTGACTTTGGCTATTTTTCTTACCGCCTCTGGTGGCACTATCGACTTCGTTCGATTTCACCTGCTGTTCAATGACTGCGACCACTTTGTTGGATTTTTGGATTCACTGATCATTATGACTTTGATTTTTGTGGCCTCGGTGTGCTTGGCTCTAACCATTCGCGTTCACCCTGGTAGTATACTTGACTTGTTGTTTTACATAATGTTTCTTTTTGACTCGACGATGAACTTGTCTTCGGCAAGTGAGTTGAACTGCTTTGACTTGTTTGATTTTCGTTCGTCTGGAATTAAGTGAATTTGCATTGTCACTGCTAGTATTACTTCGACATTTAACAGTTACTTTGAATTCTCTATTGACTTTGGAAATTATTATCTCTGACTCTATTGGATTGTAGCCTTAGTCCAAGAGTTTCTCTTGTGACATGCCTGATTTTAGTTACATGATATTATTTATAAAAAAAAACCCTTGTTAGTGCAATATCGGTTACTGTTAGTTCATTGTGTACATTGTGTTGTCTGGCCTTTTTAGCTGTGCAGTCTTCTCTAGGGCACTTACTCATTTGAGTTTGTACTGCTTCGGGTTGCCCTTGCTCTTCCACTATTCACTTCGAGCATGGGTTGCTCTGTCCAGTTTAATGCATTCATGTTGTGGTTCCATGGTTTTGGAATTTTAGAGTTTTAATCATCTGTACAGTATGCTAAGCATTGCTTCTTAGTGACATTTGCTAGTATTCATATACATGCGGTCCTATTGTTTTAAATTGGTTTAACAATTAGATTTTATTGAGGCAGTGGCATTCCTTTTGGTCGTACTGCACTATGTATATTTTAGTTCCTGTGTCTTTGGTCTTTGTTGCTTGCTGCTCTTGATGTTGCTGCAACGTGATGAAGCTAAGTGGAGATGTGTACTTGCGTTTACCTTGGTATTGTGTATTGGATTGTGTATGTGAGCCCTAGTATACATGCCTATTTTACTTATACTTTCTTACACGTGCACTATGACGAATTTCTGCTGCTGTTTTGTGATGAGGTTTCACCTCATTGCCTCTTTGGTCTTGTTTAGTTGTGATTCCACTAGTTATTTTCTGAACTCGTGCAAACTTGCACTGCAAACTCCCTTCTGCCATGTGCATTTGGGTTGTACTGTCTTGAGCTCGAGTTCATGGATCATTAGCTTGACTCTTATGGTTTGTTGCATTGTTGGATTTGCTGTATGATCAGTGGTGTATTGTGCTTCGTGTATATGAGCAGTTTCACCTTGGGTTACTGCTGCCTTGTACCATTAGTGCCTACACCTTGCTAACCTGTCTTGTGCGGTTGCATTTTGGTCTTGCTTGCATTGTATTCAATTGCATTTGGTGCCCTCACCTTCACTCTACCCCTATAGTATGTGTACAGTTTTCCCTTGTCGGTTTGCATTGTATCGATGTAATTGGATTCTTTTCGAAGTCACTTGAGTTGAATCCGGTATTTCGGGTTTGACCTCGTGCCCGGTTGTGTACATCATCACCGTAGTGGCAAGGCAGTGCACGCAAGCGTGAACTGCAGCCACACGGTATGGCGTGTATGATATTCTATTTATTTTGACTTATGGATCTTTTTGCGTATTCCATATTCCGTAGTGGCGAGGTAGTGCACGCGTGCGTGTACTGCAGCCCTACTCAAATTAATATTCTAATTGATATTTCAATGGTTTGAACTGTTTTGTTTATTCCATTCAATATTCTGAATTGCATTCTGATTTGGTTTAATCCCTGTTGTCTATTCATTATTTAATTATTATTGCTTCTGTGCACTAATAACTGAGTTTGAATTAGACTGACTCGAGTATTATTTTCTTTTGAATCTAATACTCGGGTCAGACCGAGTATTTCAGGTTGTAGATATTCTGCTTTGGGTTGCTGCTAGAGCTATGAAGTTCTTTCATATCTTTTGGAGTAGTCGTCGTTATTTGTAGTAGTCTGTATAATTGTATAGGAAGATATGTATTCATGTATATTATATACGTTAATGTACTTGTATATGTAACTTCCTGAGTCGACTGTTGTAGTTGTATCATATGTACCGTGTCAAATGTATTGTAACTGACATCAGTTATTGTATATATGAAAATTTATGTTTTATTTGTGTTCCGCATTATATTATCTGTGTAATATTTTATATTTACTGTTCTAAACTATTACGAACCATCGTAGTTCGTTTTATACTGGAATTGGGGTATGTCGATGGGAGAAAATAAATCAGAGATGAAAAATGAAAGAATATATATATATATATACCACTCCTATCGAGATAACCAATACTAGTGTAAGGCCTAACTATTGATGGCCGCTCCTCAACAGCCTTATTCTCCTTGCTAGTTGACAGCACTACACCGTAGTGTTCTTGGCTAGCGAGGGTATAGATGTGGGGCGTCACACCGTTTTTCTATTATGACCACTCTATAAAATGAGAAAGCATTATTATGAAGCAATAGAACTAGTTTGAGACCCATATTCAACTCCTATCAAAAGTTATAGCCCAAACAAGATTTTTAGGATCAAAATGGTCACATAGAAGTTCAGGAAAAATTATAGGAATACAAAATGTCTCTAAAAGTCATATCTCAGAATTATAGACTCAGACAACCTCATATAAATAATATAAATTTATCTTACGATCCTCTGATACTTAAAATACCGGTCGTTGCATCTAATCTACCGACTTCCCTCTTGAACGAAGGATAGTTAAGGCAACAATGTCCAAAATGTACTAATCATATTTTTTACTTACTTATTTATGAAAGTCATCAATACTACACTTAACACTAAAAGTCGCAAGGTAGATTTATCTATTTGTGAGATTCAAGAATAAAGTGTTTAGGCAAGGCTATGATATGCAACCAGTGCTCCAACTTACTTGGCTTCACTTTTGGATGAGGATAATTAAGCTGTAATGTCGAAAACGAGTTAAGTATACAAATCATGATGCCTATAAGTGACCGCTTTTTACTAAATACTCGCTTAGTCGACCATCGAACTCAACTAAATTTTATCTCAGATCTTTAAAATAATGTTTTAAAGATAAATATAATATGAAATGGTTTTGATTTTTTTGTGATAATGTATTAATATCATTCATTTTTAACCCTTTTTATTATACTTTTGAATGTAAATAGATCTTTAAAAGTATGCTTTAAAAATAAGCGTAAGTGAAATGGTTTTGGGTTTGTAGCGATAATGTTTAAGTAACATTAGTCTTAAACCATTTTGAATGGATTTGTGTAAGTACTTAGATCCATAAATTGGATATTTTGAACAAATTTTAAGTTGGGAATTTTTAGAAAAAGATAGAAAAAGTAGAGAGTCCAAGCAAGAAATCTTGTTAATAAGTTGTAAATATATTTGTACCATTTGAGATAAGTGTATAGATACTTTAAAGTATTGAAAGAGTACAGATGCTTAGTAGAAATCGGTAAATAATGTTTTGTTAGGTAAAAGAAGTTTTACTAATAGAATAGATTCCAAATTAACAAAAGATTAACTAAGCAAAAAGGGGATTAAAAGTAGCTTATGTGACTTAATCATGCTTTGTATAACTTGATCGTGCTTTGCATGTTTACCTGTTTATGGAAAACATTTAGTCATATGCTTAGCACTGAAGCCGATGAAGTAGGCTTGTCTATTTGTGGGAATTAAGACTGCTGTTCGAGTAGGGATATGAGAAATAGAGTTCTAACCTACCGGCTTCACTCTTGACCGACGAATAGTGTGAGATAAAAATATTGAAAATGTGACAAATATACGAGACTTAGTTTCCATATGCGATCATTCTCATTATTTTTGAATATGATCAAATTCTTCGATTTAGCCTTGAAGAGACCGGGATCGGTAAGTGTTTTACTTATCGAAAATCACTTCAAGGTTGAGATACGTGTTTTATCTCTTTAAGTGGGTTTATTAAAGATGTGGAAATCCAAATGAGGGATTTTTGTTTTGTTTGAGTGATGAAGCCTCGTGTGAGAGATGCTGAACATGACCTCGAAATCGAAAATGACATAAGATAGAGTAGGGGAATAGCTTGGGATTTGGCTGACCCATGAAAGGATATTATCACTCCATATCTAAAGTATGCTTATCGATGTTGCGTATGGAAGGTGATGGTATTTGGAATCACGTATTTAAACATGGACCGGCTATTTTTTCGTTAATGGTATATTCTATTTAGAGATATACATTCCTCAAAGGTAGTTTCTAACCGTTATGCATGGAGATTGGATTTGGCTTGACCGAGTGGATCTGTCTAGAAAATAGATTATGCGTACATTCCTTAATGCTTTTGATTGCACACTCTAACATACTATTGAATGTAACTAATGTAACCATTCCAGCTATATTATATATTTATATTATCTACTCTAGACATTTTCTATTTTATCACCTTGTGTGCATATTAGATGCTGGTTCTAAGGGGATAACTGCTATGGCATTCCATGTGGTCCCAAAAGTATTGTTATATGTTGGTCACATATTTCATAAGTTTATGTCTAACACTTGGTTTTTATTCTCCACAAATTCCTCGCATACTCTTCCGAGAAGTTTGAGAAATGTAAATTTTCATTGGTGTTCTTTGGAGCTCAAGAAGACAAACTGGATGTTTTACCCCCCATAGTATTCTTAGTTCCACTTCATTAGTATATTGTACATATCAGCATTTTTAAGGATGGATTATTATAATTTTCCAAGATGATGATAGTATTTAGGTTTCATAACTCCAAAATTTCTATGTTGGAGTAACCCTTTGTACTGTTCATCTGAAATTTTATATTATTATTCTATCGTGAGATTCTGATATTGTATTCTCTTCTTTCTTGTTTTATTTCTTTACCTTTTAATTTACCCTAACAATCCATTTTTAGCACTTGAATGCTCGGCATGTGAATACCATAGATGTATTTATGTTGATATCATAGATTTGAAAAGGTAGGTCGTTGTAGCTAGTATCAGAGCTGAAGGTTAAGCGAGAACCTTGGCTTTGGTGGGGTATGACTCATTAAGAGATAGGGTAATGGAATGCCCTAGCATGAGTTAAGTGTATTATACATATGAGAGCATATTTATAATTGTCAAAAACGTATGTCTTAAAGGTAATTACAACTGCAAAAATAAAGATCTTATATAAGATAACTTATATAAGTGTGAATTGTTAAAGTATAATTCATTTAATGTAGGGATTAATGACGTTCATTCATTACCCTTCTTTAATTTGTTTAGCCATGCTTAGCCAGTTTATGATCATTGCTTTTCTTTGTAGACCGATTTGACATGCTCGACTAGTTTATGAGCATTATTATCATTTGAAGATGCATTACAATGAAGACCTTATGAATTAAATTTCACAGTTTGACTATGAGGCGTTTGGTGATAATGTTGAGTTTTAAGTTAGATTTAGTAAGAGATGTTTATTTTAATCTAAAGGAAATATATTTTGGAATAAATATTTGTGAAAAGATTCTACATAAGAAAGTGATTTTATTAAGTAGGGTTTATAAAACATGATTTATAAACAAGAAGAATTTAACTGATATTTTGAGAACTTAAATCTCACTATTTTCGTAGATGTAATTTTAAGATTTTGGTGAAAATAATGGTAGTATTATTGACTACCAACACATCCGGTACCCAAGATACATAAGATAGTGCGTTGCTATCACACCGGTTGATGTAGAAAAATCATCAAGGTTTAAAATGAAGCTAAACATCAAACAATCTGTAGTATATCTCACAGTGCATGAACTAAAATATAATATCATAGATATGAAACAAAGGAGATGGCAATAACTAAGTGATCCAACTGTGAGAGTTTAGATACACAAAGTTATACATCATGAAATAGAGTTTATACAACAGAAGTAAACTCATTTAACCATCAAATATAAATAATAATAGGAAAGCACTACCAAGGCTCCACAATGTTGCACAACGAATAAGCATTGAAAATCCATATATAATAAGAGATAGCTCTCTCCAGCTCGTCTTCTACATAGCAACTGCGTCGCACATAGGCCTGCTACCTAATGTATTCATCTGGGTGCACCCGAGGTAATAAGAAGTAGAGCATAAAACTTAGAGTCAGATAACAATCTAGTGTGAGCGGTAAATGAATTTATAATACTACACAAGTCGATATAGTAAGAAACAAAGGTATACGTATCGTACCTGACATGTCCTTGCAACCAAAAAGTTGGCACATAATAACATAATATGCCGCTCTAAGTGTTATAAAGGTGCAATACAACTAAGTACAATAACTGGTGTCCAGGTATCCCTATCTCCAATACCCATCTTCAATGACTACCCTAGAGTGATAGATTGTCGGAAGAATAATTAAAGCAACCATAGGATCCATCAAACAGTCCTAACTATCACTTTATGTACTCTGGATATATGATAACTCGTACGACCATTCTACTGCCAAGGACTAATGAAATCCCAGTTTTCACCGTACTCTCTTTAACCTAAAGCTGATACTAGACACATTCAATCGGTCCAGGGTAAATGGATCCATTCAACCGATCTGGGGTAACTTTCAACTTTCCCATTATCATCCTCACGATACCTCTGCTTTGAGTACAACAAAAAGCACTACGAGTATCAACAAACCCTTCGTATGTGTATCCAAGCCCTTTCCTTTCTCCAACTAGCTTCCATTATCCCGGAGGAAGCATTTTATATTCCCCCGCTCAATGACTCCTTTCGACATCGAGTCATCACCTTCGAGGAACCATTCTACAATCCTTATTCTATGACTCCTTTATACACCTAGCCGTCTTCTTCGGAACCTAACTCCGTTCAACGTTGAGTTACTATCCTAAGGACTCTAACTTTCATCATGCTGTTACATTACCATCATTCATCATGTGAATGAATCAACATCTCCAGCATAACCTCTCGAACCCCTATACCCAACTTCAGAAGTTCCATCCCCATAGGACAAAGTAGGAGAGTTCGGTATTGACCTCTGTACTTAGCCAAGTAGTGGCCAAATCTCTTCCTATCCCATTCCTTGCTTCTAGTGCTTCTGGCGCATATGCTTTGAACCCGACCTCTCGACTCCAAATCAAGTTGTCATATCCTCAAAGAACCAACTTTGAATCCTAGAAACTAGTCATCACAGCCTCGAGCACTTAGTTAATCAGCAATCCACCGCATTAGGCGACCTCTACTAGCTAACGACTCCCCATTCCCCAAGTCACTGCCAATATAGACCAACATTGGGAGCCAGTACCGACCTTTACGCTTAGGGAATTTGGAGTTGTGATTTGGACCATGAGCTCTTCCCATACTCCAGAATCCGCCTAACAAATTTCTTCCAATTTCAACTAGTTTTTCCTCTGATTTACCTAATTTCCCAATCTATCTACCTAACATCCAAATCATTAGCAAACAACATCAAAGCACAATATACATTTATAGAATAACATACATTTACATCCATTCATACAACCAATACATGAGAATGTGTAATTAAACTAGTTTTAGTCTAAATCTAAGTTTTACATTAGCATATGCATATGAATGATGGAAATTACACTAGCATGTGGACATGAGTTAATAGATTACAAAACCCATTAAAAAAACCCTTTCAAAAGGGTCATAAGCATATAAGGATAAGTGATAAAGTTAGAAAACTTTTTTAGATCAAAGTCATGTTAAAATCAAGCCTTTTATAAACTAGTATATACGAGTGAGAGGTCAAGAAACAGTCATTAAATACCTAAAATGCCTAATTTCTTCCTTAGATTGGAAGTGTATAGCAAGGAATAAGGACCCATATAAATAAAAATGATAATCTCTAGCTTCTATATGCTAATCCCCTCCAAATTCAATGATTTAACAAGGATTACTAAGGAAAAGGTGTAATTTTTAATGAGATTAGGGCTAATGGATGTTTGGATCTGTTTTGAGAAAGAAGGAAATGCCTTAGTTCAGTTCCTATAGCCTCGCATTAGCACAGATTTCGAAGCAGGTTCATGGGCTTAAACACGAGCTTAATTAATTACCCACTAAAACTAGCTAGCAGCAAGCAAAACTTAAAAATTCAATAACTTTCAAACGATAAGTCAGTTATTCTATTATGACCACTCTGGAATGACAAACCATCATCTTGAAGCAATGGAAGTGGTTGAGACCCTAATTTGACTCTTACCCAAAGTTCTAGTCCAAACAAGATTTTCAAGGTCAAAATGGTCGTATAGAAATTCAACAAAAATCATACACGTGGAAAATGTCCTTAAGATTCACTGTCTAAAATCTTAGAGTCGTACGACCCTATATGAATAAAATTACAAAAAATTACAAAAAATCCCAAAAGAAACATAGAAAATCAATCATAGTTAACCTAAATGCCAAACAATCATGTATATCATCAAACATGTCAAACGCACAATCATGCAATCAATAATATAGGTAAACTTATCCTAACACGCCGGATATTAAACTATTTTATATGATATCAAAAGTGAAAGTAAATACGATACATAATGGGTGTTACCATATGAAGAGCTCCGGATGTGTAGCCTTCATACTCTCCTCTGTTTTCCATATGCAATCGCCTTCACGTTTTCCTTATTGAACCTTCACTAACTCCACCGTCTTCCTCCCAAGCTGTTTCATGTTAGGTCCGACAATATGAAGCAGCCTACGAGGCCTTGAAGCTTCAGGTTCAGTCTCAATATCATCAAGATGATCTGATGCAATCACCATGCCTGGGTCATGCACAAACTTTCGCAGATGTGAAAAATGGAAGATGTTATGCACATCTGCCATTTTCAAGGGTAGGTTGACCCTATATGCTAGGTTCCCAATCCTCTCTGTTATCGAAAAAGGACCTATGATTCTTGGTGCCAACTTTCCCTTGTTAAAGGATAATTTTTCATGAATACTATATTCCAATAGAAAATTGTAAATCTCTATGCTTTCTATCAGCGTATCTCTTCTGCCTATCCCATGTAGCTTTCATCCATTGTCAAATGATCTCCATCTTTTTCAAGGTTTCTCTAATCATATTTGGCCCAAGTATCAATTTTTTATCCAGATATAGTTTCCATGGGCTTATTATAAATCTGTCTAAATGACATCTTTAATTATGCATAGTTTTCATGGGCTTACTATGAAACTATTGTCCCATGCTAATATCTTTTCCCTTACACAGTTTTCATGGACTTACTGTGAACCTATTGGCCCCTGCCAATATCTTTTATTTATTCAATACTAGGTCAACCCAACTGGTTATTCTATCTTTTTGAAAAGTACAATTTTGGGATTCATTATAAAGTGAATAGTGAAGAAGCAAACAATGTAACTTGGTTAATTTATTTAACCCATTTAGACTTCTTCATGAGTTCCATTTCAAAATATTTCATTTATTAATATGACATGGTTTTTCTTTTAAATCAGATTGGGTTAATTATTTTGCAAACTATACTTTCGAAACCTTTGAAACCTTGCTTTTGACCACACTGGATAGCCTCCTTCGAAAGCATATATCTCTTTTCAAAACATTAGACTTTTGCCTTTAAAAACACTTTAAAATCCTTCTTCCAAAACCTATCGATTATAATAAAGTGTTACTTATTAATTATTAGAAGCATAGCTTCGAAACCATTGGAAGCATCTCTTCATAAAGCATTAAAAGTCCCCCGTTCGACATCATTAGGTTTATCATTTAAGATATCATTTGGGTCAAAGTAAACATAAGCGAAAGTATCTCTTTCAAAACCAATCTTTACCATATAAAAATATTGGGGAATTTATGATGGTGTTAGAGCCATCTCTTTCGATAGAGTCAAAAGCCGACATTTAAAATATTGAAGGATGGCTTCGAAACCCCTTTCGAAACCATTACCTTTGAAACCCATAACCCTATCTAAAGCATTTAGAAAGTGGTTTAATATAGCTTTAAAATAAACAATACTTTTCGACAGTATTGATGATTTCAATACTCTCGAAAAGCATAAGAATCGGCGGCAGGGCTTCTACAAGGTCGAAACCCCTTCTTTCGAAAGCATTGATTTATAATCAAAGAAACACCTTCGAAACCCCTTTTTTCTTTTAAAACAAACATGGAAACCCTTTGAAAGCCATTATAAAATTTATTTAAAAACATACATATCGACTAAGTCGAAAGCTTAGTAAAATAATGGTAGGCGCTTATCTTTTCAAAACAAACTGAGGTAACGACCCTATCAGAAGCTATGCTTTTGGCACCATGCCTTTCGCCTTTCTCCAATCCACTATGCATCATCTAGATGATACCATGTGTATTGATTTTAACTTAATGGGGTTTCGACATGATCGAAGGCGAAAGGAAAGGAGCGAAAGGTACTCTGATTAGAGGCGAAACCTATTTTTCTGGGTTAAATGCTAAATTAAGTAACTTATTTTAACTAATCTGCCTACATGTTCATTTCTTATTGGTTGCCTTAACTTTTCCCATGGTTTTTAGAACTAAACGCCTATTTTTGGATAAATTAAACTGAAACTATTGCAAATAAAACCTTCCTCTTTACTTACACAAAAATCATTTTGATCCTCTTTTTAAAATAAATTATTTTTATAACAAATCACTTAAGAAAAATCCTCAAGAATCATAGAAATTTAACTTGATCATGTTATCTAACATATCATAATTTCAAATCCAAACTCTCAATATATTTTCTAAAATAAATTATTAAACCCAATGTGCTATAGTTTCATTCAAAAATTCATAATAATCTTTCTAAATCTTGGAAAATTATCAAACTTAAATCCAACTCTAAAATCATGTTCTGCATAACATGTAATTTTCCATTGCATCTAACATCAATATCACATGGTTTTGATCTAAAACCATATGAACCATTATTTAAACAATCTTGTTTAAATGTAAATAAACCATAACTCAAGCATATCATCATCAAACATCATGTGTACAAATTTAAACTTAAATCTGAAACATATATTTAACAAATAGAGAAGGAAATGATCATTCACCTTAATCTTTGATATGGAAAGTGGATTGAGATGAGTCTGATTCCCCTTTCTTTAATTCTTTTTCTTTTCTATGAAGTTCCTTTTCTTCTTTTACTATTAATGGTCGGCCTTAACTTCTTTTCTTACATTTTTATTTTAGTGAAAAAATGAGCGTGAGTGTAAATGGCTTAAGGGTAAACATGTGTGTGTGTGTGTATAAAGGTGAGGTTAGGTGTAGTTAAATCCCATTATACCCTTACATAATTTAATTAGTTTATAAACCATTCTTTAGCCCAACTAAATCAACAAGCATGGCCACTTAAATTTATTCAAATCTCATTCCCCTTATTACTTAATATTTACATTATTCTATTTAATTTATCTAATTAAATATCCTAAATAATTTTATTGGGCATTACAGGCTCCTCTCCTCAAAGAATTTCGTCCTCGAAATCCAATAAGAACTAAATACTAATCACAACAATCATCTGTAACCACTCCTAACAACAATACTAGTTTATCTGACTAGTGGTCATCTATATAATCTAATATCGACATACCATTTAAAATAGATCGGGATAGGTAACTTGAATCCTGTCTTCTGTCTCCCAAGTACTGCCTTCTCATTGTCGCTCCACTTAACTTTCATCAACTTGACTGTCTTGGACCTTAATCTTTTCTCATCTTCCACTACAACCCGAACTGGTTGTCTTACAATTGTCAAATTAGGCTCTACTACCAACTCATCCAATCCTATTAGAGGAATAGTAGTCTTCGGATCATGCACAACTTGCGAAAATTAGACACATGAAATACATAGTGGACACCTTTCATATTGCTCAGCTATTCTACTGCGAGCTTTCCAATCCTTTCTATAATCTGGAATGGACCAACATATTTCAGTGCTAGCTTCACTGACTTTTCAAATTATGTCACTCCCTTCGTCAGTGATACCTTAATAAAAAAACCATCTTCAACTGAAAACTCTAGGTCTTTATACCTTTTATCTGTGTAACTCCTCTCTCTGGACTAAGCTTCCTTTACCAGATCTTGAATCAACTCAATCTTCTCTGACACCTCTCTAACTATATCTGGACCTAAGGCTAATCTGTCTCTAATCTCTAACCAACACGCTGGTGATTTGTATAGCCTCCTATACAAAGGCTCAAAAGGAGCCATTCCTATACTAGTCTGAAAACTATTATTATAGGAGAATTCAACCAAATGTAGGTGATCTTCCCAAGATCTACCAAAGTCTAGTGCACAAGCTCTCAATAAATCTTCGAGTACCCTATTGACTCTCTCAGTCTCCACATCCATTTGTGGTTGATATTTTGTACTCATATTAAGCTTGGTACCTAATATTCTCTGTAAACTTCTTCAAAACTCACTAGTGAATAGTGCATCTCTATCACTGACTATGCTACTAGGAATTCCATGAAGTCTAACTATGTCCTTTACGAACAACTTCGCCAAAACAGCTATCGTCTTGGTCGACTTGACTGGAATGAGACAGGCATCGTCAATCTGTCCACTATGACCCATATGCTTTCATTTCCTTTGTTTGACCTTGGCAAATCTTCTATAAAATCCATTTTTATAGAATCCTACTTACAAACTAGAATATTTAAAGGCTGAAGCAACCTACTCGGCTTTTGATGTTCGGCTTTCACTTGTTAACAATTAGCACATTGTCTAACCCACAAGCCAACATCTCTCTTTATGCCCTCCCAATAGAAGCTTCTCTTTATATCTTGATACATCGTGGTTCCTCAAGGATGCATCATAAACTTGGATCGGTGACACTCATCTAGAAATTCTCTTCTCAAGTTCTCTACATTCAGAACACATAATCATTCCTTCGTTCTTAACCATCCTTTCTAGTCAATGCCAAAATCTTTAAGATCATCGATCTTAGATCCCACCTCTAATCTTATAATTTTCTCGGCTATCTTTTGATCCTCTTTTTGTTTAGAAGCTATCCTTTTGATCAGCACTGGTCGAACCTCTAAACAGACAAACATAGAAATACTCTGCCTAGAAACAGTAGTCGATCTCAATTTTATACTATACATATCCAAAACTTCTAAATCCTTCCATTCTGCTAATATAGCTAACATCACATTCTGATGTTTCCTGCTAAGGGCATCCGCTACCTTATTTCCTTTTCTAGGAGTATATTCTATACCAAAATCATAAGCAGCCAAAAACTCTAGCCAACTCTGCTGATTTGCATATTCAACTCGTTTTGAGAGAACAATTATTTTAAGGACTTAGACTTATGATCAGTGTATAGCTCAAATCTCTCCCCTAAGAGATAATGTCTCTAAATCTTCAATGCAAAGATCACCGCAGCCAACTCCAAATCTTGAGTAAGATATCTTACTTCGTGCGGTCTAAGCTATTAAGAAGCGTAACCAATGACTTTACCATTCTGCAACAATTTAGCTCCCAATTCTATTCCGCATGCATCAGTGTACACCAATAACCCTTGGTTTCCATCTAGAACAACTAACACATACGCATTGGTCAATAGATGTTTTAACTTAAGGAACCCTTACTCACATTGGTCAGACCAAATGAACTTCACATCCTTCCTGATCAATTTAGTCAAAGGTGCTGCTATCAACAAAAAATCTTTGATAAATCTCCGGTAATAGCCAGTAAGTTCGAGAAAACTTCTGATCTCGATTGCCATCTCTAGCCTCCTCCAATTATTGACAGCTTCGATCTTAATTGGATCTACCACCAAACCTTCTTTCAAAACTACATGTCTAAGAAATTTAACCTTCTTCTTCTAAAAATGACATTTAGAAAACTTCACCTTTAGCTAATGCTGCCTTAGCATCTCAATCACTATTCTCATATGATTCTCTTCTCTTTCATCTTTCGAGTACACCATAATTTCATCTATGAATACTAGCACGAACCTATCCAACTGTTCTTGGAAAACTCGATTCATCAAGTCTACAAAGAAAGCAGGTGCATTCATCAACTCTAATGGTATCACCAACCATTCATACGAACCATACAGTTTGAAATGTTGTTAAAGGAATACTGTCCTCTGCAACTCTCAACTAATGGAAACCCATTGCCAAATCTAATTGGGAAAACACTCTAGCTCCACTCAACTGATCGAACAAATCATCAATTCGTGGCAAAGGATATCTATTCTTGATCATCCTTTCATTCAGCTTTCGGTATTCGATGCACATCCCCAATGACCCATCTAACTTCTTTACGAAAATCATAGGCGCCCCCAAGGTGAACTGCTTGGTCTAATAAAGTTTCTTCCTTATAGATCCACTAGCTGCACCTTCAATTCTTTCATCTCAGTCGGTGTCATTCTACTAGGTGGTCTACTGACAGGTTCAACTCCTGGTACAAGATCTATCCGAAATTCAATAGCTCATTTCGATGGTAGTCCTGTAATTGGCTCAAATATATCTGCAAACTCTCTTGCAACTCGAACCTGACTTAGCTCCTCCGCTACTTCCAAAGTGCTTAACATAGCACAAACACTTCGGTCGGAATTCTCTACTGAGAAAATGAACCGGTTATGACTATCTGGGTGCCTTGCTAATATTTCCCTATCTTGGAAAAATATCCAAGCCTCACATCTACCCAACCAATCCATACCCAAAACGATCTTGAAATCTATGAAATCATAAACATATAAACTGTATATAAACATATGACCTAAAAAATCAAGTTCTAACTGGTCACATCTCTTCCCTAGAGTTGCATACCCTTCTATTAGATTCGCAACCCTTAAGAAAGAAACATGGTAAGTGGATTCTAAGCATAACTTATTAATCAAATTCTAGGATATAAATGAATGTGATGCGTTGGTATCAAATAGTATCCTAACTGGAATACTTTGAATCATAAATATACCTTCAATCACAGTCTTTCCCTTATTTGTTACAGTTGATTTGGAAGAAGACGGTGGTCCAATAGTATAAACCTTTCCTTTTTCTGCCCTAACTGGCTCTAGACATTGGTTCTTGTAATGCCCAAATTGACCGTAGTTGTAACACTTAATATGCTTCTTATCCACAGCCTTCTTCTGCCCGTTTCCTGACCGACACTCATTTACAAAATGACCTTTCTTGTCACATTTTAGCAAACTAAATCAGCTTTTGACTTTTTGGCTGAATCTCCCTTCTGGGCTCCTTTCTTTTTGAAGATTTTTCTCTTGTTTCCCTGAGAACTCTGGGATTCAAGAAGCTTATCTCTAGCACAAATAGCAAACATCTCTTCACGGCGAATGACCATCTCCACCACCACATTACAGGGACCATGGATATGAATCAGGGTCACCCTAGCAAGATTAGGCCTTAGTCCTCGAATGAACCTTTCATTCCTTCTGATGTTGGTGTCTATAATAGCGTATCCATATCGAGATAGCTCATAAAATCTATTTGCATACTCGATAACTAACATGTCTCCTTGAACCAAATCCATAAATATTCTCATCAATGTTGACTTGGAAACTTCAAAAATTAACCTTTGTTCGAATCTCCTTCAAAAATTAGCCTAAGTTAAATCTTCCTCCAGAACTTCGATGGTCACACCATTCCACCAGGGAAGTGTATACCCTTGCAACTGTCTAGAGGCCGACCTTCTCTTTTGCGCATCTTCTGAACCTAAATCAGAGAAAATCCTTTTAGAATGTAACAACTAATTATCCACTTCTATAGCATCTTTCGTTCCCATAAACGGCTTTCCATCCAAACTGGTGTAGTCTCTATTTAGCTTGGCATAATCGATCCCAATAGGGATCGTGGGATTTGCTCCTCCAATATTTCGAACCACTACAGCAGTTCCTACTTGCATCAAATTAGCAAGGAACTGATACATCATCCCCGGATCTACTGTTGGATTCCCAGCACTCACATTGGCTTCCACATTTTGATTAGTGTTATCCTGTCGACCATGGTTCCTTCGAGTGTTAGGTCAAGCATTTCCATCAGTTATGGTGCTTCTCCACCTAGATTTCCTCTTCTGTTTCCTACTTCCATATCTTCTTCCTCGTAAATCTATACATGACCCTTAGTAAGATACAAAAGAATGGTCTAAAAGAATGGGAAATAACGTACTTATATATCTATATATATCAAGTACAAGTACGTTACAATCGTGATAACCCAACCCCGATTAATATTTTTGATTCATTGGATTATGTTTTGAAAATATTTTTGGTTTGAATTGCTTAAATTTTCATAAGCCTATGCTTTAATACAAATTTGTAACATCCTACACTTGAAGGCCCAAAACTAATGGCTATGGACGCTGCAGTCATCCATAGTTATTAATCCTCGACCACCAAATATGGTAACTAGTTAAATTGATATACCAAAAAAACATGGATATGGAGAAAGTTTAAATTTTCAAAACAACTTTCACATTCCATTCCTCATTTTAACATTCTTTACATAATCCCATAATGTTAACTGCATTCTGAAAAATATAATTATTAAATATACTACAAGAGCAACATATGAAGATGCCCCCTTGGTGATCAGGGTATATAATAGGCATTAAACCTCTTTGACTTAAGAAAATAACACAGCGGAATCACATGAGAAAGAACTTAAATAACTACATGCCTTCTGCATGAATCCGTAAGCTTTTTCTTCTTAAGAGGTACCTGAAAACCTCAAATCTCAAACTACTCGAAATCAATTAAGTATCAGAGAGTTTAAGTGGAAAACATAAATTTTGAGTCAGACATAAAACCTGGTATGAATAATAATATACCATCTCAAATCATTTAGATATCTAGTAAGACCACGCCACTTAGCTGAACGGGTTTCCCCTCACTATTATCTTAAAACCTTTATAAGCCATTTTTTGTGCCCTTACATCCACAATGGTTAATTCAAATCAAAAGATTATTATATGATGATATGCAAAACAATTAAATCAATGTTGGATTGCCCATCCCCAATTCATTTTGACTATCTGTCATAATTATAGTTTTTAGGATTAATATTAACCTAATAGTTTTCATGGGCTAACTAATAACCGGTTAAACTTTTAAGAACTGCCTGTCCAATTATATAGTTTTCATTGGATTATGACGAACCTATTAGTAACTCTAATAGTTTTTCATTTATCCTAGTTTTCATAGGCTGATTAGGAACCTATTGACTAACAGTCAATATCTTTCTTTTACCCAAGTTTTTATTGGCTAACTAGGAACCTATTGACTCTATGTCAATATTTCATTTTTCTTATCCAGATATAGTTTTCATGGGCTTACTATAAATCTATCTAACTGACATCTTTAATTATATATAGTTTTCATGAGATAACTGTGAACCTAATGGCCTCTACCATATCTTTTCCCTTACACAGTTTTCATAGACTTACTGTGAACCTATTGGTCCCTTCCAATATATTTTATTTATTCACTACTAGGTAACCCAACTATTTATTCTACCTTTTCCAAAGTACAGTTTTTTGATTCATTATAAAGTGAATATATACATATATGAAGAAGCAAACAATATAGCTTGGTTAATTTCTTTAACCATTTAGACTTCTTCATAAGTTCCAATTCAAAATATTTTGTTTACTAATATGCCATGGGTTTGTTTTTAAATAAGATTGGGTTAATTATTTTGAAAACTATACTTTCAAAACCTTGCTTACCATCGCACTAGATAACCTCCTTCAAAAAGCATATATATCTTTTCAATCATTAGGCTTCTACCTTTAAAACACTACAAAATCCTTCTTTATAAACCTTTCGACTTTAATAAAGTGATACTTATTAATTATTAGAAGCATAGCTTCGAAACCATTGGAAGTATCCCAAAGAATTGAAAGTCCCCCTTTCGACATCATTGGCTTTATTTTTTAAAATCTTATTTGGGTCAAAGTAAAGTTAAACAAAAATATCTCTTTCGAAACCAATCTTTGTTTTATAAAATATTAAGGAATTTATGATGGCTTCGATTCTATCTCTTTCGACAGAGTTGAAAGCCTACATTTAAAATATTGAAGGATGGCTTTGAAACCACTTTCGAAGCCATTGCCTTCGAAACCCATAACCCTGTCGAAAGCATTTAGAAAGTGGCTTAATATAGCTTTAAAACAAATAATACTTTTCGACGTATTGATGACTTCAATACACTCAAAAGGCACAAGAATCAGCGACAGGGCTTCGACTACATCGGAGCCGCTTCTTTCGAAAGCATTGATTTATAATTAAAGGAAAACCTTTGAAACCCCTTTTTATTTTAAAAAAAACATGGCAACCCCTTTGAGAGCCATCTTTTTAAAACATATGTATCAACTAAGTCGAAAGCTTAGTAAAACAAAGGCATGCGCTTATCTTTTCAAAACAAACTAAGATAACAACCCCTTCGGAAGCTATGCTTTTGAACCATGCCTTTCTCCTTTCTCCAATCCACTATGTATCATCTTGATGATACCATGTGTATTGATTTTAACTTAATGGGCTTTCAAAGTGATCGAAGGTGTAAGGTACTTTGATAGAGGGCAAACCTATTTTTCTGGGTTAAATACTAAATTAACTTATTTAAACTAACCTGCCTACGTGTTCATTTATTATTGGTTGCCTTAACTTTTCTCATGATTTTCAAAACTAACCGCTTTTTTATTTTGGATAAGTATCAAACTTAAACTTTTGCAAATAAAACCTTCATCTTTATTTATACGTAAATTATGTTGATCCTCTTCTCAAAATAATTTATTTTATATCACAAATCACTTAATAAAAATCCCCAAAAATCACAGAAATTTACCTTGATCATGTTATCTAACATATCAAAATTTAAAACCCAAATTCTCAATATATTTTCTAAAATAAATTATTAAACCCAACGTGCTATAGTTTCATTCAAAAATTCATAATAATCTTTTCGAAGCTTGGAAAATTATCAAACTTAAAACCTAATTCTAAAATCATGTTTTGCATAGCATATAGTTTTTCCATGGCATTTAACATCAATATCACATGGTTTTGATCTAAAACCGTAGAACCATTATTTAAACAATATTGTTTAAATTTAAATAAACCATTACTCTAGCATATCATCATCAAACATCATATACATGAATTTGAACTTAAATCTGAAACATATATTTAACAAATAAAGAAGGAAATTATCACTCACCTTAATCTTTCATAGGGAAAGTGGATTGAGATGAGTTTGATTCCCCTTTCTTTAGTTTGTTTTCTTTTCTTTGAATTTCCTTTTCTTCTTTTACTGTTAATGCCCTGCCTTAACTTCTTTTCTTACTTTTTTTTGTGAGGAAATGAGCATGAGTATGAATGGCTTAAGGGTATATATATATATATATATATATATATATATATAAAGGTGAGGTTAGGTGTAGTTAAATCCCATTATACCCTTATATAATTTAATTATTTTATAAACCATTCTTTAGCCCAATTAAATTAATAAGCACGACCACTTAAATTTATTCAAATCTCAGTCCCGTTATCATTTAACATTTACATCATTCTATTTGACTATCTAATTAAATTCTCTAAATAATATTATTCAAAATTAGGGGTGTTACATCTTCCCACCGGCAAGATATGGTATTGCATAGTCGGCTATACAATCTTCATTTGGTGCTATACCGATACTAGATTGATAGCTATTATTATATGCGAACTCTACTAAATGCAAGTGATTATCCCATGATCCTTCAAAATCAAGAACACAAGCTTGCAAGAGATCCTCTAGTATACGACTCACTCTGTCGGTCTGCCCATTAGTTTGTGGTTGATAAGCCATACTAAGATATAGCTCAATACATTACGCCTCCTGTAAGCTCTTCCAAAACCTTCTAATGAATAACGGGTCTCGATCGCTCATGATGCTCAGTAGCACTGCATGAAATCGTAAAAAATCCATTTCACATACAACTCGGCCAGTTTGGCTGCCGTTCTACTTGACTTGATGGGTATAAATCTGAAGCTCTTGGTCAATCAACCGACTATGATCCAGATGTTGTTGTACTCTGCTCGAGTCCTTGGTAGACCGTCAATAAAATCCATCGATACTTGTTTTCATTTCCACTCAAAAATTTCTGGTGGTTGCATTGACCCACTAGGCCTCTTCTACCCTGCCTTAACCAACTGATAGTTCATGCATTTCGAGATGAATGTCCCAACATCTTCCTTCATCCTTTCCCAATAGTAGGTCTACCTTATATCACGGTACATTTTATTACCACCGAAATGTATTGTCAATCTCGAATAATGGCACTCTCTGAGTGCCACATCCCTCAACCTATCGATATTAGGAACAAATAATAACCCGACTTTACAGAGCCAACCATCTCTGCGAAATTTGTACTATCTCATATCTTCAGACTCTACTCCTGCTTCAATCTTAGAAATGATCTTCGTTAATCTGGCATCGCGCCTCTGACAAGTACTAATCCGCTCAACAAGTGTAGTTCTGATAGTCAAGCTCACCAACATCTCTAGCACTAGGTCGTATCTCAGTCAGAAATCATAACTAGCAATATATTCTAACTGCATCCACCCTAGGAACATAGCTCCCAAGATGCCATGACCCTTACTCAAGGCATCAGTAACTACATTACCTTTTTTCGATGCATAAGTGATTTCAAAGTAATAGGAGGCTAGGAACTTTAACTATCTCTGCTGGTGAAGGTTAAGATACTTCTGCAAAAAGCGGTACTTCAATGATTTATGGTCGATGAATAGCTCGAACCTCTCTCCTAAAATATAGTGCCTCCAAACCTTCAGTGCAAAGACCATCGCTGCTAACTCTAAATCATGGGTTGGGTATTTCTTCTCATGTGGCTTCAGCTTTCCACTGGCATATGCAACAACCTTGCCTCTGCGTCAATACTGCCTAATTCGGTACCATAAGCATCAGTGTATACCGACATCCCCTCATTCTTGCTTAGAATAGTCAATGTTGGCGCACTCGCCAACTTTGCCTTCAAACTCACAAGTGCATCTTCACATCTCGCATCCTAAGTAAAAGTTTGATTCCTTTTTGTTATGTGAGTCAATGGTGTGTCTATCTTAAAGAAGTCTAAGATGAATCATCTATAATATCCAGCAAACCGGAAGAAACTTCTCACATCTATAGCATTTTTGGATCTAATCGAATCTTGAACTGTTGTGACTTTTGTAAGATCAACGATAATGTCCTACTTAGAAACAACATGACCCAAGAATCACACTTTACTCCTCCAAAAGTGACATTTAGAAAACTTCGCTTTCATTCGACGCTCTCTCAACATCTCTAATACAATCCTCAAATGCATCTTGTGTTCCTCTTCCATCCATGAGTAGATGAGGATGTCATCGATGAAAGCAAAGCACGAATTTGTTTAGATAACCCCTGAAGACACAGTTCATGAGATTAACAAAGTATGTCGATGCATTGGTTAGCCCGAACAGCATAACCAACCACTGGTAGAAACAAGACAGCGTACGAAATGCTATAATCGACGTACTCCCCTTTGCTACCCTCAGTTGATTAAATCCTATTACAAGACCTAACTTAGAAAATACTCTAGCACCATCAAGTTGATCGAACAGGTTATTAATATATGGGAGTGGGTACTTGATCTTCTTCATTACCTTATTCAGCCATAATGATCAACACATAATCTAAAGGAGTCGTCCGCCTTCATGGTGAATACTATTAGCACTCCCCACTCACTCCTCTAAATGAACCCTTTTCACAAAAGGTCATTCACTTGCATCTCGAGCTCCCTCCGCCCTCTAAGTGCCATCATTCTCAATGGCATCGCTATAGGTCTGGCATTTTAACTAAATCAATATGGAACTTGATCTCACTATGTGGCGAGAGTTAGTCTACTCCTTAAATACGTTCAAATTCTACCTAGCAATCGAAATTAATGACAACTCATCATATGGGATATCAAGTGAACATAGATGATAACCGTTATCGTCATTTGGAAGGTAGCCCAACACTACTGTTCGCCCATCACCTACTCCTATCAGTACCAATGACTTCTTACAATCCACCATCACTCCATATTTATGAAGCCAGTCCATCCCAAAATGATACCAAACCTAACAAAATCCAAAACAAAACAATTACTATCAAAAGAGTATCCATGAATCGATAAGATCAGACTATGACAAACTATGCACAGGCTAGTGGAGCCTCCAACGGGATTCGTCACAATCAACAGACGATCCACTATTTCGGGTTTCAATCCTAGTCTATTTACTAGGTCACTAGATATAAAGGAATGCGAACCCCGGTATCGAATAAAACAAGTGTACGAACATCATAAATGGAAAGCATACCTTGAATAACAACTCCCTTCCCATTCTCTTTCATCGAGGGAGCACTCGACGAAGTTAGAACTTCGTCTAATGCATATGCCTTCACATACTATTTTTGGTGTATTGGTTATGGATAATTCTTTAGTGTATGCCTAGAATTTTTGCAGTTGTAACACTTCTTCTTCCCATTAAGTTTGCAATTTCTGATTAAGTGACCCTTATATCAACAACTATAGCAAATTGGATCCCACTTAACCTTCTTTTGTGCATTCTTCTCCTTATTCTTTCCTTGAGACCACTTTCTCTTTCAAAACCACTATTTCATGCCTTGTGACGACCCGCCTTTCTAACTTCCAGAAAGACGTATCATCATTAAGAAAGAAAGGGATAGAAATAGAAAAGAATAGAAAGAAAGAACAACAACATCAGAATCTCACAGCGGAATGGAACAAAATATAATACATCACATAACTATTACATAGTTATACATACATCAGAGTTATACAAATATAACATAACAGGACTGTCATATACATATATGTCCATACATACATCCAAAATACAACACACACTATCTACACAGCGGAACTACATATATAGATACATACGTCTGGTCTTCTTCCCAAAATAGCTCCTCCAGAAATCAACACTCCCAAATACCTGTCACTTGGCTACTCATAAAAATTTGAGTACCCAAGAGTTTATGAAAAACAAAATATAAACTCCGGGTCAGACATGGGTCTGGTATGAGTAAACAGGTTAAAATTGCTTAACTTTGAAAATCATTTGAAATAAAGGTATCACGTAAGACTTCCCACAAATAAATTCGGGTAAGTTTTTACCTTACGCTAACCAAAACATTTTATAGGAAATTCAATGGTATTATAATAGTGTCTAGGGTTTTCAGGTAAATAGAAAATAGCCGAAATTGTTACATCTATTAGATTCCAGCTACTAGCCACGAAAGTGGGTAATACAAATCAAAACCGTAGGGTCTCGTAGGGAAAATGGGTTTCCAACAATGGCAGGGCTACTGGGGTACCGCCCGTCACAGTACGGGGCCTAGATCACCGTACCGAGGATCACTCCCAACCCCCTACAACTCAAGGCCGGAACCATTCCTTACTGAACAGTCCCGAACAAGATAACCCCGCAGTTGTGGCCAACAACTGCTCACACAGCCGAAATAAAAAGGGACATCTAGACAGGGGAATATCTTGTCCTGCTTGGGCATGACCCACCTAACCTTGCTGCATCTCCCCTGTTTTAGCCATTCCCGGTTGATGAGGCTTGAGGCTACGATTACCTTTATTGAACATATCTTAGAATGCTCATCGTCCGCCTGACGATGTGTTGAAAGCATTCAATCCATACAAGTTCGTTCCGGGTTCGAACGAAACGAAGGCATTATCTCGTTACACTCATTTTGGAATCACCCTCAGAGTTAACGACGATAACCCTTGCATTCTGAAACACCATCTCAATCACCACTTGATAAGTCACGACCTATCGTTTAATTTGGATCGATGTGGTTTTCGGAGAATCAAAATTGATTCTTCCGATCCCGGTCTCGTCGGAATCCAAACGCCATTTTAAGGGCCAAGTTGTCTATTTAACTTAACAATTCAATTTAATATTAGAATTCACATAACAGGTATAACAGATAAATCATACACAGTTATTACAGATATCCATAATATATCATAACATCATAGAAATATCATCAAACAGATATCAAAGTCAATCAAACAGAATCATCAATGCATACCAAACAGTTTGGTTTTACTTAACTTAATTATTTTCTTAAGAATAACTACTTTATTCTACTTAATTAATCACTGATTAATTAGCTTATTAATGATCAATTAATTAATTACTTATCATTAATAATTAATTTATTAATCATCTAATCTTTAATTAATTATTTAATTAATTAACTTCTATTCATTAACTGTTACTTAATTACTCAATTAATTAATTGATTGATTCTTGTTAATTATTAACTTACTTATTAAAGATTAATAGTTATTCAATTTGTCACAAATTATTTAAACTAATCATCTATTATCAATTTTATTAACTATAATCTTCAAATAAATCACTTACGTTAATTATCGTTTATGAATTAACTTTTAAATAATTAGCTAACATTTTTAAGCTTTAAATTGTTTTAACATATGATTTATTTCTAATTACAAAATCAATTTAAAGTTATTAATTAAATTTCAAATATAAATTAATTTACATTCTAATTACTTTATATTAGTCAAACCATCTTTACATCACTTACCATCACTAAACTTTTAAAACAAATATTAACCTAACTAACTACTTATATAGTTACTTGGTTATAAAAATACTAAAATAGATCATGCACGTTCAGTTGGAAAGGTACCCGAGACACACCTCTACCCTACTCGAGACAGTCTCGAGTTATCCTCGTGTCTCCCCTGCGTCCCTCTCTTTCTCACTCTCTCTTTCTTCTCCCCAGTTTCTACTCTTCTTCTCAATTTTTTAGTTAATGTTATAACTAACTGCAGAAACCACTAACTAAACGACCGAAGACAAACTCGAAGCCCACCCTCAAATTACACGAGTACGAGCACGCGACGACTCACAGCAATTCGACAGACACCTCACCACCACCGTGAACGTGCACGGTGGCCCACTACGTCTCCGACGATTCGCGACAACGTCAACAAACCCTAATTCGACCACATACTTGAATTCAAAAGCCAACTCGAAGCAACGGCTTCGAAATCGAAAAATTACCCCCCAGGGTGGTCTGCAACTCGAACGGCGGCAGAGAAAAATGCTTCATCCTCCCAGTGCTGACCATTATTTGAGTCATGCTTCTTCCATGTGTCGCCAGCGTCACCCTCATTCATCCCTCAAAAACTCTCCGAGCTCGGTCTTCTCTTGATGAAGAAATCATCGAACAAAAAAACCCAATAGAAATCGTGAACTAAACCCTACTTTAATCACAAACTCAAAATTTATGCACTTGAAAAATAATTTGACATTTTTCTAGTGTTAATACAACTTCAAACTTGCTTCATAGGAAATTTCAATGATTAAATTTTGTTGAATCAACCAATATTGATAAAAATCAATTTTCGGCTTCTCTTGAAACTGCACCTCAAACTTTGATCTAAAAATTAACATTTCACTTTTAAAAATCCTAACTTTGCATGTTTGTTTAATATATGAATTTGAGTTAACAATTTAAGGTCTTTGAATTTTTGCTCATATTGATTGTTTACTGCAAACTTGAATATACAGAGTTTTGAACTTCTCTACCACCTTCAGAACTTAGCTCCAAGTCATGATTTTCAGTTTAAACAAGTATATTTAACTTAAATTCCTATGTATAGAGTATTTTTAAAAAGAAATATTCAAATTCCTTACTGTTTATTGTTCTGTAATCAAAGAATATAGAACAGTTCCCAACTATTTGCAGTGTACTGGAATATACAAATTCATATTCAAACTATATAACAAACTCAGAATTTCTTAGATCAATCAAGTAATAGTTTACTCACCAGAACAACTTGAACAGAAAGCAAGGTTGAAGAAGACACTGCATAAAGAAATTCCCTGAACTCTTCTTTTTCTTTTCTCTGTTTCTATTCTTTGTTTTTCTGTTTTTGAATTAATGTATGTTTGCAAAGCAAACAATGTATTCTCAGGTTTACTTTAGGTTTTGATCAAGTTTTATAAATGAACATAGTATATAGGTGTATATATATAAGTTAAAGCTACTTAACAGGTTGTATCTAGGCAGTTAATATTCGCATTGTCATTTTTCTCTCTTTTATTGGTTAAATAATATACACCTGCAGTATGACATCATAAAGAGATTTCGGCTATAGTACTTGTTAAACAATATGTTATGCTAATTAATGCTTTTGCTCTTAATTATGACAACATGCATTTAATGGTTTGCTGATAGTTGCAATTTGTACAAAGATATTTATTATTATTTCGGCCAGCATACTTGTAAGACACAGATATTTTTTTATTATATTTGAAGTAAAACTTATTTTTCTTATGCATGTAAGCTTCAGTAACATATAAGTTTTATGCTTGTTTTACTTTTCTGAACAAGATCTTTTTGGTTGTTGTACATTTGTGTGTACAGATTATCCATAAATATATTTTACATGAAATTTGTATACTTGTTCATATGATCTTCTTAAAATCTTTATTAAAGATTTTGTGTTGTACAATTGAATTTTAAAGATTATTGTTTGACTAAAATACTTGTATTTATATATTTCAAATTATAATTTATATTCGTATATTTATTACTTTTAGTTACATTTTATAATTTATAATTATGGTTTTATTCTAGTTTTGTTTATGTTTTAACATTACTGTGTTTGTCTATTTTTAAACTTATGTGTTAGATTTCCATGTTTATATTTAATATTTCTATGTTTGTTTATTTTAAACATTATTATTTCAATTTCATTTTATAGGTATACTAGATTAAATATCAACCAATATAAAATCTTTGATTTTAGTGTAAAAGACTAGATTTTGTTTTAAATGGTTTCGAAGCATTCTATTTTAAATTTTCAAATCAAAACTTTCTTTTTCAAACATGTATAACATTTAAATATCCAAGATCTCATCAATTTAAACATTGACAAGCTTATATTTAATTTAAATTAGATTAAATATTCATTAAAATATGCTGTCAAAAATTCCGGGTTGTTACATTCCTCCCTCCTTAAAAGAATTTCGTCCCCGAAATCTAAACAACAGTTAATTCAAAAGCTTTTATATTAACCATCCAAACATACATATCATTCATACAATAGTAAACAAACAAACAGTCTATTCTAACAAACAACACTAGTTATCCGAACATAAATCCGGATAAGCATTCCTAAAACTATCGAGAGTTTCCCAGGTACAATCTCTGGGATCCTCACTCCATTGCACCTTGACGAGTTTCACCACTTTGTTCCTGAGTTGCTTCTCGTCTCGATCCACAATCTGAACTGGATTTCTGACCACAGTTAAATTGGGTTCAACCTCCAAATCTTCTTAAATTACTGGTTCTACAACCAGTGAGGGATCATGAACAAATTTCCTCAAATGTGATACATGAAACACATTGTGAATCCTAGACATCCGCTCTGGCAATTCAACCCTGTAGGCTACAGCTCCAATTCTTTCCAATACTCGAAATGGTCCAATGTATCTCGGAGCAAGTTTTCCCGTCTTTCCAAATCTTATAGCACCTTTAATTGGGGAAACTTTGACAAAAACCAAGTCTCCGATCTCAAATTCCAATGGCCTTCGTCTTTTATCCGCATATTTCTTCTGACGATCTTGAGTAGCTTTCATCCTTTTCTTGATAAGCTCAACCTTCGCAGAAGCTTCACGAATAAGATCAGGTCCGTGCACAAGACGATCCTTCGATTCAATCCAACAAGATGGGGATCTACACGGTCTTCCGTATAAAGCTTCATAAGGAGCCATCTTGATACTCTCTTGATAACTGTTATTATAAGAAAATTCCACTAGATGAAGATGGTCTTCCCAAGATCCTCCAAAATCTAAAACACAAGCCCGTAGCATATCCTCAAGAATACGATTTAGCCTCTCCGTCCGTCCATCCGTTTGAGGATGATAGGCTGTACTTAATCTCATATCTGTACCCATTGCTGATTGCAGAGCTTCCCAAAATTTGCTAGTGAAAATAGGATCACGATCACTTACTATGCTGACTGGAACACCATGCAATCGAACTATCTCCTTCAAGAAAATTTCCTCCAAAGAAACTGCAGTGCGGGTTGCCCTTACCGATATAAAATGGGCACTCCTAGTTAAACGATCTACAATAACCCATATACCGTCATTCCCTTTCCTGGTTCAAGGTAAACCATCCAATCGAGATCATTTCCCATTTCCAATTCGGAATTTCCAAAGGTTGCAATAATCCGGCAGATTTCTGTTGATCACCTTTAACTTGTTGACAGATGGCACAACTGTTCACAAATCTAGCAACATCCTTCTTCATATTCGGCCACCAGAAAACTCTCCTCATGTCCTTGTACATCTTCGAGATTCCAGGATGAATATTCAATTTGGAGCGGTGACTTTCAGACAACACTTCCGCCTCAACTCCTTGTCATTCGGAACACAGATTCTCCCGTTGATCCTTAGTGTTCCTTGGTCATCTATTTCAAAACTAGGACACTGACCCTTCCTGACTCTTTTAATGATTCTCCTCAACATCTTATCAGATTCTTGCTTGCTTGAGATCCTTTCAATAAGAGATGGAACCACTTCCAAAAGAGATAGAACCATGTTCCTGCTAAGAGCATCAACTACGACATTCGCTTTCCCCGGAGTGTACAGAATATCCAAATCATAGGATGCAAGAAATTCAACCCACCGCTGCTGTCTCAGATTAAGATCTTTTTGAGAGAATAGATATTTCAACAGTTTGTGATCCGTGAACAATTCGAATTTCTCTCCCAAAAGATAACGTCTCCAAATTTTGAAAGCAAAAACAATGGCTAGGAATTCAAGATCATGCGTAGCGTAGTTTTTCTCGTGAGGCTTCAACTGCCGACTAGCATACGCGATAACCCTTCCGTTCTGCATCAGAACTGCTCCCAAGCCACCTATACAAGCATCAGTGTAAACCTCGAATTTTCTTTTCCCGTCCGGAATAGCAAGTACTGGTGCACTAGTTAAGCTTATCTTCAATTCCTGAAAAGCTCCTTTGCACTGAGGTGTCCATTTGAATTTAGCTCCTTTCCTGGTCAGCTTAGTCAGATGCGAAGAAATCTTGGAATAATCCCTGATAAATTTCCTGTAGTAGCCAGCCAATCCTAGAAAACTGCAAACTTCCGTCGGTGTCTCTGGCTGTTTCCATTCCAAAATAGTTTCAACTTTTGCTGGGTCTACAGAAATGCCATCACCCGAAACAATGTGCCCTAAAAATTTAACTTCCGATTTCCAGAAATGGCACTTCGAAAACTTCTCCTTCAGCACATGCTTCCTCAGAGTCTCCAATACAATCCTCAAATGTTCCCTGTGCTCTTCTTCGGATTTGGAATAGACCAAGATATCATCAATGAATACCAGCACAAACTTATTCAGCACATCCCTAAAGACTCGATTCATGAGGTCAACGAAGTAGGAAGGAGCGTTGGTTAATCCGAATGGCATAACCAACCACTCATAGAAACAATTCGGTCCCCTAAATGCAGTCAAGGGAATACTGTCTTCAGCTACCCTCAACTGATGGAAACCTGAAGCTAGATCCAATTGAGAAAAGATAGAAGCACCAT
Source organism: Allium cepa (assembly GCA_030765085.1). Taxonomy (NCBI): domain Eukaryota; kingdom Viridiplantae; phylum Streptophyta; class Magnoliopsida; order Asparagales; family Amaryllidaceae; genus Allium; species Allium cepa. The sequence goes on along the minus strand of CM060944.1, from coordinate 494,019,040 downwards.
GCAACTGGTCAAAAAGATCATCGATGCGAGGAAGAGGATATTTATTACGGATAGTCACTTTGTTCAATTCTCTATAATCCACACAAAACCTCAGTGATCCATCCGATTTAGTCACAAACACTGCTGCCGAACCCCAACAAGAAAAACTGGGTCTTATCAACCCCTTATCTAAAAGGTCCTGAGTCTGCTTAATCAACTCTTCTCTATCCCTAGGAGCCATTCTCCTACTGGGCTGAATCACTGGCACAGCTCCTGGAATCAAATCAATACGGAACTCTATTTCTCGATGTGGTGGTAGACACTTAACTTCTTCAAATACATCAGCAAAATCTTGAACCACATCGATGTCTTCAACTCTCTCTTCAGAAGTCTCAATTCCATGCAAAAGACTGCTTAAGTGAATTCCAGAATTATCACATGACACTCTGGCAATTCTACCCAGATCAGTTTCCAACGAAACTGTTCTCTCATCACAATTCAAAATGGCCTTATACTTATCCAGCCAATCCATACCCAAAATAAGATCAAATCCCTTAAAATTCAACACATACGGGTCACAAGAAAAGCTGTGAGATAGATAAGAGATCTTCAAGTCCTTACAGATAGTGTCTAATTTGGTCACCCCTCCTATAGGATTAGATACCAAGATAGGACTGTCTACAGAACTAGGGGTACGAGAGAACTTTTCAACAGAATCCAAAGAAATAAAACTCAAGGAAGCACCCGAATCAAACAAAACTTTAATATATTTCCCATCTAAAAGTAAAGTACCTTCTAATACTCCTTTGCCCATCGAAGATGAAGATGGTCCGGCTTCCAAAGCAAAAACTTTATTATGAGGTGCCCTCTGCAGAAGTGGACAGTTCTTGATCATGTGTCCTGGCTGATGACAATTAAAGCACAATGATTTCTGAACCATAGCTGATCCCGGGCCACTCTGATGCGGTTGCTATTGTTGCTGCTGGAATCCCTTTCTAGGACACTTATTTGCCAAATGCCCTTCCTGATGACAAATGTAGCACTTTCGAGGTCCGTTATTATTTCCAGGTTTCTTCTTATTTGGTTTTCTCCATCTGGGATCGAACTTCCCCTTATTCGAATTAGTGAAATTCCCACCTGAAGCTGCAACTGGAGCCACCGGTTTCTTACTCATCAAACTTTCATATCTCAATGCCATATCAATCAAATCAACAAAAGATCCCTTCAGAAGCACCGTTAATTTCCCATGGAATTCAGGCCTCAGCCCTTGCACAAATTTCTCATTCTTTTTCAGAGGTGTATCGATGAGTCCTGGTCCATAACAAGAGAGTTCGTTGAATCTGGTTTCATACTCCGAAACAGACATACTACCCTGCTTCAAATACAGAAAATCCTGATACAATTGGGTTCTCCCTGTCACCGGCACAAACTTCTCTTCAAACAATTCCTTAAATCTGTCCCATGAAATGTCATCCTCAGAAATATTTGCAATAGTTGAATTCCACCATGCTGCTGCACCACCTTGCAGTTGCCACGATGCCATATGCCTATTACGCTCATCAATAAATCTCATGCTCTTAAAAATACGTTCGCAAAAGCGTAGCCAGTCTTGAACTTCAATTATTGACTCTGAACCTTTAAATGGTTGGCCTCCGAGATGTTTGAAATCCTTGCATAAAGCTGCAAAACTACCTTGAGGCGGTACTGGATTGACAGCCTCACTAACATTTTGACTCCGTCCATTATCTGTTGAAGTACTGGTCCTAACTCTACCTCTTCTTCCTGAACTCATGTCGGTCATCTGAACAGGAAACTCAACAAATTTAGATAGGTATATATAATTATATGAAAATACAAATACGCACTCTCAAGATAAATATAACACAAGAGCCTAGGTACTCGCTCTACCTAGCGCTCTGATACCAACTGTGACAACCCGCCTTTCTAACTTATAGAAAGACGTATCATCATTAAGAAAGAAAGGGATATAAATAGAAAAGAATAGAAAGAAAGAACAACAACATCAGAATCTCACAGCAGAATGGAACAAAATATAATACATCACATAACTATTACATAGTTATACATACATCAGAGTTATACAATATCACATAATAGGACTGTCATATACATATATGTCCATACATACATCCAAAATACAACACACACTATCTACACAGCGGAACTACATATATAGATACATACGTCTGGTCTTCTTCCCAAAATAGCTCCTCCAGAAATCAACACTCCCAAATACCTATCACTTGGCTACTCATAAAAATTTGAGTACCCAAGAGTTTATGAAAAACAAAATATAAATTCCGGGTCAGACATGGGTCTGGTATGAGTAAACATGTTAAAATTGCTTAACTTTGAAAATCATTTGAAATAAAGGTATCACGTAAGACTTCCCACAAATAAATACGGGTAAGTTTTTACCTTACGCTAACCAAAACATTTTATAGGAAATTCAGTGGTATTATAATAGTGTCTAGGGTTTTCAAGTAAATAGAAAATAGTCGAAATTGTTAGATCTATTAAATTCCAGCTACTAGCCACGAAAGTGAGTAATACAAATCAAAACCGTTGGGTCTCGTAGGGAAAATGGGTTTCCAACAATGGCAGGGCTACTGGGGTACCGCCCGTCACAGTACTGGGCCTAGATCACCGTACCGAGGATCACTCCCGACCCCCTACAACACAAAGCCGGAACCATTCCTTACTGAACAGTCCCGAACAAGATAACCCCATAGTTGTGGCCAACAACTTCTCACACAGCCGAAATAAAAAGGGACATCTAGACAGGGGAATATCTTGTCCTGCTTGGGCATGACCCACCTAACCGTGCTGCATCTCCCCTGTTTTAGCCATTCCCGGTTGATGAGGCTTGAGGCTACGATTACCTTTATTGAACATATCTTAGAATGCTCATCGTCCGCCTGACGATGTGTTGAAAGCATTCAATTCATACAAGTTCGTTCCGGGTTCGAACGAAACCGAAGGCATTATCTCGCTACACTCATTTTGGAATCACCCTCAGAGTTAATGACGATAACCCTTGCATTATGAAACACCATCTCGATCACCACTTGATAAGTCACGACCTATCGTTTAATTTGGATCGATGTGGTCTTCGGAGAATCAAAATTGATTCTTCCGATCTCGTCTCATCGGAATCCAAACGCCATTTAAAGGGCCAAGTTGTCTATTTAACTTAACAATTCAATTTAATATTAGAATTCACATAACAGGTATAACAGATAAATCATACACAGTTATCACAGATATCCATAATATATCATAACATCACAGAAATATCATCAAACAGATATCAAAGTCAATCAAACAGAATCATCAATGCATACCAAACAGTTTGGTTTTACTTAACTTAATTATTTGCTTAAGAATAACTACTTTATTCTACTTAATTAATCACTGATTAATTAGCTTATTAATAATCAATTAATTAATTACTTATCATTAACAATTAATTTATTAATCATCTAATCTTTAATTAATTATTTAATTAATTAACTTCTATTCATTAACTGTTACTTAATTACTCAATTAATTAATTGATTGATTCTTGTTAATTATTAACTTACTTATTAAAGATTAATAGTTATTCAATTTGTCACAAATTATTTAAACTAATCATCTATTATCAATTTTATTAACTATAATCTTCAAATAAATCACTTACGTTAATTATCGTTTATGAATTAACTTTTAAATAATTAGCTAACATTTTTAAGCTTTAAATTGTTTTAACATATGATTTATTTCTAATTACAAAATCAATTTAAAGTTATTAATTAAATTTCAAATATAAATTAATTTACATTCTAATTACTTTATATTAGTCAAACCATCTTTACATCACTTACCATCACTAAACTTTTAAAACAAATATTAACCTAACTAACTACTTATATAGTTACTTGGTTATAAAAATACTAAAATAGATCATGCACGTTCAATTGGAAAGATACCCGAGACACACCCCTACCCTACTCGAGACAGTCTCGAGTTATCCTCGTGTCTCCCCTGCGTCCCTCTCTTTCTCACTCTCTCTTTCTTCTCCCCAGTTTCTACTCTTCTTCTCATTTTTTTTAGTTAATATTATAACTAACTGCAAAAACCACTAACGTAAACGACCGAAAACAAAATCGAAGCCCACCCTCAAATTACACGAGTACGAGCACGCGACGACTCACAGCAATTCGACAGACAACTCACCACCACCGTGCACGTGCACGGTGGCCCACTACGTCTCCGGCGACTCGCGACAACGTCAACAAACCCTAATCCGACCACATACTTGAATTCAAATGCCAACTCGAAGCAATGGCCTCGAAATCGAAAAATTACCCCCCAGGGTGGTCTACAACTCGAACAGCGGCAGAGAAAAATGCTTCATCCTCCCAGCGCTGACCATTATTTGAGTCGTGCTTCCTACCACGTGTCGCCAACTCACCCTCATTCATCCCTCAAAAACACTCCGAGCTCGGTCATCTCTTGATGAAGAAATCATCGAACAAAAAACCCCAATAGAAATCGTGAACTAAACCCTACTTTAATCACAAACTCAAAATTTATGCACTTGAAAAATAATTTGACATTTTTCTAGTGTTAATACAACTTCAACCTTGCTTCATAGGAAATTTTGATGATTAAATTTTGTTGAATCAACCAATATTGATAAAAATCAATTTTCGGCTTCTCTTGAAACTGCACCTCAAACTTTGATCTAAAAATTAACATTTCACTTTTAAAAATCCTAACTTTGCATGTTTGTTTAATATATGAATTTGAATTAACAATTTAAGGTCTTTGAATTTTTGCACATATTGATTGTTTACTGCAAACTTGAACATACAGAGTTTTGAACTTCTCTACCACCTTCAGAACTTAGCTCCAAGTCATGATTTTCAGTTTAAACAAGTATATTTAACTTAAATTCCTATGTATAGAGTATTTGTAAAAAGAAATATTCAAATTCCTTACTGTTTATTGTTCTGTAATCAAAGGATATAGAACAGTTCCCAACTATTTGCAGTGTACTGGAATATACAAATTCATATTCAAACTATATAAAAAACTCAGAATTTCTTAGATCAATCAAGTAATAGTTTACTTACCAGAACAACTTGAACAGAAAGCAAGGTTGAAGAAGACACTGCAGAAAGAAATTCCCTGAACTCTTCTTTTTCTTTTCTCTGTTTCTATTCTTTGTTTTTCTGTTTTTGAATTAATGTATGTTTGCAAAGCAAACAATGTATTTTCAGGTTTACTTTAGGTTTTGATCAAGTTTTATAAATGAACATAGTATATAGGTGTATATATATATAAGTTAAAGCTACTTAACAGGTTGTATCTAGGCAGTTAATATTTGCATTGTCATTTTTCTCTCTTTTATTCGTTAAATAATATACACCTGCAGTATGAAATCATAAAGAGATTTCGGCTGTAGTACTTGTTAAACAATATGTTATGCTAATTAATGCTTTTGCTCTTAATTATGACAACATGTATTTAATGGTTTGCTGATAGTTGCAATTTGTACAAAGATATTTATTATTATTTCGGCCAGCATACTTGTAAGACACAGATTTTTTTTTTAATTTGAAGTAAAACTTATTTTTCTTATGCATGTAAGCTTCAGCAACATATAAGTTTTATGTTTGTTTTACTTTTCTGAACAAGATCTTTTTGGTTGTTGTACATTTGTGTGTACAGATTATGCATAAATATATTTTACATGAAATTTGTATACTTGTTCATATGATCTTTCTTAAAATCTTTATTAAAGATTTTGTGTTGTACAATTGAATTTTAAAGATTATTGTTTGACTAAAATACTTGTATTTATATATTTCAAATTATAATTTATATTCGTATATTATTACTTTTAGTTACATTTTATAATTTATAATTATGGTTTTATACTAGTTTTGTTTGTGTTTTAACATTACTATGTTTGTCTAATTTTAAACTTATGTGTTAGATTTCCGTGTTTATATTTAATATTTCTATGTTTGTTTATTTTAAACATTATTATTTCAATTTCATTTTGTAGGTACACTAGATTAAATATCAACCAATATAAAATCTTTGATTTTAGTGTAAAAGACAGATTTTGTTTTAAATGGTTTCGAAGCATTCTATTTTAAATTTTCAAATCAAAACTTTCTTTTACAAACATATATAACTGTTAAATATCCAAGATCTCATCAATTTAAACATTGACAAGCTTATATTTAATTTAAGTTAGATTAAATATTCATTAAAATATGCTGTCAAAAATTCCGGGTTGTTACATGCCTCCACTGCTCTGTTGTGGTTTCGGCTCTTCCTTAACAATAACAGCCTATTTTGTCTTGGGGTTTAAACTCCACGGGCGAAGGGCTTTCTCGGCGAGTCTCTCAAATGTCACATCGATATGACTCACTAGCTTCTCCCCTAAATAGTCCAAACCCATAATAAAATTCTCATTCTTCCTCAATGAATTATCGATAAAAGGCATCCCATATATCAACGAAGCGACGAATTGAGCAATGTATTCAAAAACAGACAATCTCCCTACTTTAAATTAATGAATCTCTAGAATAGCACTGACTTCTGAGCAGCTGGAATGGACTTCTCCTCAAACCTGGCCTTAAGCCGATTCTAAACGAACTAATCCTTGGGCGTAGCAATAGTGATGGCATTCCACAAATTCATGGCCCGCCCTTGAAGCTGTTTAAAGGCCAACTTCCTCTTCATGGCATCATCAACCCCTATAGCACCGAAGATACATCTGCAAGTGTCCCACCATTCATGCACTTTAATGGCAGACTCCTTTCTAAGAAATGAATTACCTCCCAAAGTAGAATAATCTTTAAATAGCTTGGTAAACTCCGCCCTCGATGCTTGCAGTCGAGCACCACCACCAATAGCAACATTCGGAGTGGCCGCTTGGGCATTTTGAAGCATGTTCACCATAATCGAATTATACATAGCTTACATGTGAGGAATTGCAACCCACGAATCCGCTCCTTGCTAAACTCTAGATATGGAGTTCCTAATAGAATTTGTTTTCCACTTCATTCTCGATTCGAATAAGCATGAGCAGCCTGTCAAAAAGAAAACTCTGTCAATGGTACTCATGTATACATGCAACTTATGTACTATATATGCCACTATATAGTTTTAAAAATCCAAATATATAACAAGTATGTGCTACATATATATACCCTCTTGATTTAGTCTAAGGTGAGAACTCCTTTATCTCTACCAAATCGTGGTATCCTTTTGTTCAAAACGATGCAATCTAAGCTCTGAAACCAAATGTGACGACACCCTACACCACTGATACCCAATATACATAAGATAGTGCGTTGCTGTCATGCCGATTGATGTGGAGAAATCATCAAGGTTTAAAATGAAACAAAACATCACAGAATTTGCAGTATATCTCGCAGCACATGGAATAAATTTAATAATATAGATATAAAATAGAAGAGATGGTAATAACTAAGTGATCCAAATATCAGAGCATAAACATACAAAGTTATACATCATGAAATAGAACTTATACAAAGAAAGTAAACTCATTTAACTGTCTCATACAAATAATAATAAGCAAGCACTGCCAAGGCTCCATAGTGTTCCACAACAGCATAAGCAAAGTAATCTTTATTTAATACGAGATAGCTCTCTCCGGCTTGTCTTTTGTACAGCAACTACGTTGCACCAAGGCTTTCTATCTAATCTACTAATTTAAGTGTATCCTAGATAATAAGAAGTAGAGCATAAAACCTCGAGTCAGACAACAGTTTGATATGAGCGGTAAATGAATCTCAAAATACTATACAAGTCGATATAGTAAAGAATAAAGGTATATGAATCATACCTGACCTGTCCCTACAGCCAAAGAGTTAGAACATAATAACAAATATGCTACTCAAAGTATCAGAAAATGTGCAAACAACTAAGTGTGATAACGGGTGCCCAAGTATCCCTGTCACCAATACCTATCTTCATTGGCTACCCTAGAGTGATAGATTGTGCGGAGAGAAATCAAAGGAACAATAGCATCCATAAAACAAATCACTCTATGTACTCTAGATATATAATAACTCATATGACCATTCTACTGCTAGGGACTAATGGAAATCCCAATTTGCAGTGTATTCACTTTAGCATGAATTTGATACTAGACCCATTCAATAGGTGTAGGATACACTGATTAATTTAACCGATGTAGGGTAACTTTCAACATACCCATGAACATCCTTACGATACCCCCACTTTGAGTATAACAGAAAATGCTTCGAGTATCAATGATCCCTTAGCATATGTATCCGAGCCCTTCATTGTCCTGGAGGGACCATTCTACATTCCCCCCACTCAACAACTTCTTTCAACATCGAGCCATCACCTTCGAGGAACCATTCACATTCTCTGTTCTACAACTTATTTCTACATTGAGCCATCTTCTTTGGAACCTAGCTCCATTCAATGTCAGGTTACCATATGAAGACTCTAACTTTCATCATGTTGTTACATCACCATCAGTCATCATGTGAATAAGCCAACATCTCCAGCATGACCTCACGAACCCCTATACCAACCCCCATAAGTTCCATCCCTATAGCACTAAGTAGGAGAGTTTGGTATGACTTTTGAGCTTAGTACCGACCTTTGAACTTGGCCAACTAGTGGCCAAGTCTCTTCCCCTCCCATTCCTTGCTTCTAGTTCTTCTTGCCCATATGCTTTAACCTCGAACGCTCGATTCCAAATCAAGTCGTCATGTCTTCAAAGCACCCTAATTGTAATCCTAGAAACAAGTTGTCATAGCCTCAAGCACTTAGCCCTTCTCCAATCCATCATATTAGGCAACCTCTACTAGCGAACCTTTCCCATCCCCCAAGTCATTGCCGATATGGACTAACACAGAGAACTTGGTACCGACCTCTCAAGTCGGTATCGACCACTATGCTTAGACAATTTGGAGTTGCAATTTGGTCACGAGCTCTTCCCATGCTTCAGAATCTGCCTCCTAAATTTCATCCAATTTTGAACAATATTTCCTCTGATTTGCCAAATTTCCTAACATATCTACCTAACATCTAAACACTAGCAAACAACATCAAAGAATAACATATAATCATAGAATATCATGCATATACATCCATTATACAACTAATACATAAGGATGTGATAATTAAACTAGTTACTCTAAATCTAAGTTTTACATTAACATATACATATGAATGATGGAAATTACACTAGCATGTGGACATAAGTTAATGGATTACGAAACCCATTTCAAAAACCCTTTCAAAATCTCCAATTTTTAGTCATAAGCATATATGGTAAGTGGTTAATGTTAGAAATCCCTTTTTAGACCAAAATCATATTAAAAGCAAGCCTTTTAACTATATAAATATAAGTACAAACAAGTGAGAAACCAAAAACCACCCACCAAATACCTAAAATCCCAATTTCCTCCTTCGAACTGAAGTGAATGGCTAGGAAGAAGGATCAAAATCAGTAAAAATTATAATTTCTAGCTTCTATATGCTAATTCACTCCCTGGTCAATGATTTGGCTAAGATTAGTAAGGAAAAGATGTGATTTTTAATGAAAAAATGTCTAATGGAGGTTTGATTCTATTTTGTGAAAGAAGGAAATGACTCGGGTCAGTTCCTACAACCTCTTGTCACTACAAACGTTGAAGTGAGTTAGTGGGCCTAAGCATGGGCTTAGTTAATTACCCACTAAAATTAGCCAATAGCAACCGACACTTAAAACTGCAATAAATTTCAAACATAAAGCCTGTTTTTGTATTATTACCACTCTACGAAACGAGAAGCCATAATGTTAAAGTAGTTAAAGTTGTTTGAAACTTTAATTCGGTTTCTATCAAAATTTATTGTCCAAATAAGTTTTTTAGAGTCAAAATAGTCACATAGAAATTTGACAAAAATCATAGATATGGAAAGTATCCCTAGGAGTGAAACGACCCGCCATTCATCTCCACATAATGAAACATCATTAATAAGAAAGAAAGTAATAGGAAAGAGAAAGAAAGAGAAGAAAGAAGAAACAACACATCAGAATCTCAACAGCGGAACGAATAAATTATATTAATAAGACAAGTATTACATAGTATACAACAACTATCAGAGTTACACAAATAATACAACACATACTAGACAGTTATAAACACCTGTCTAGTTATACAACTCAATACAACTCAGAGAAAATCACAGAGATACCAAACACAGCGGAACATTAGACATATCTACACGCAGAAGTCTCCTGCTCCATTGCTCCTCCCTAATTCGTCAAAGCTAACCTGAATCCCTTGGCTACTTGTAAAAATTTGAGTACCCAAGAGTTTAAGAAAATAAAAGATAAACTCCGGGTCAGACATGGGTCTGATGTGAGTAACAGGTTAAAGTTGCTTAATTTTCAAAAACATTTGAAAAGAAAAGGTATCACGTAAGACTTCCCACACATAAACATGGAAAAGTTTTTACCTTACGCTAACCAAAACATTTGATAGGAAATCCAGTGATATTATAATAGGTCTAGGGTTTTCAAGTAAATATGAAATAGCCGAAATTGTTACATCTATTAAATTCCAGCTACAAGCCACAAAAATGGGTAATACAATCAAAACCGTTGGCACTTATTGGATTTTGGATTCCATACAATGGTCGGGCTACCGGGGTACCGCCCATCACAGTACGTGGCCTAGATCACCGTACCGAGGATCACTCCCAATCCCCTGCAACATAAGGCCGGAACCATCCCTTATTGGACAGTCCCGAACAAGACAACCCCGTAGTTGGCGCGTGATTCCAACTGCCCACACAGCCGAAATAAAAGGGACCTCTGGACAGGGGAAAATCTCGTCCTACTTGGGCATGACCCACTTAGCCTTGCTGCACCTCCCCTGTTTTAGCCATTCCCGCTTGATGAGGCTTGAGGCTACAATTACCTTTATAGGACACATTTATCTTCGAATGCTCATCGTCCATCTAACGATATCCTGAAAGCATTCAATCCATACAAATTCGTTCCGGGTTCGAATGAAACCGAAGGCATTATCTCGTTACACTCATTTTGAAATCACCCTCAGAGTTAACGACAATAACCCTCGCACTCTGAATCTTCATCTCGAACCTGAAAGTACTACTCCGTCAAACTCATCTCGGAATCACCCTCAGAGTTATACTGACGAATAGTTCTTACACCTCGAGTCTTCACTCCTCACTTGAGATTCACGACCTATCATTAATTTGGATTGATGCGGTTTTCGGATATCCAAATCTAGAAACCCAATCCCGGTCACATCAAAAGTCAAAGCGTATCTTTTAGGTCCAAGTTTTTTTAGAGTTTAAAACAATTCAATTTCATTATCTATATACACACAGATAAATAATTCACAGATTCACAATAGATAATCAACATTATCATTACAACAGATAATCCATATTATCATTATCAAAAGATAATCCAAATCATCATCATAATGCAACTAATGCATCCATATCACACAACATTACTTATCTCATTTCTGAGATTTCAACCATTCAAGGCAAACAATATCATCCATTCATACATAAGCAATGATCTATAATCACCATTTATAATTAATTTTGAAATGAATTAAATTAATTACTTCCATCTCTAATTAATTTAAAGTGAATTAAATTAATTACTACATCAATATAAATCTTGCTTACATATCCATTAATTAATTACAAATTAATTAATTAATTATCCTCTAATTAATCACCTTAATTAATCACCCTTTATTAATTATCCTTTAATTACATTCTAGTAATTATCCTTCAATTAATTTCACAAATTAATTATTCTAAACCAAATACAGTAATTAACCTTAAATTACTTCATTAATTAATTAACTATAATTAATTACATTAAACCTTAATTAATTACAATTAATTAATTACCCTTAATCACTTATTATTGATTAATTAATCTTAATTAATCAATATTAATTACATCATAAATTATATTAATTAGTGATCCTTAATTATATTTAATTAATTATCTTACTTAAATTAATTACATTAAGTAATTAATTTCAATTTAAACCATAATTATTAATCACCTTTGATTAATCACATTCTGTAATTAACTACCCTTAATCACTTATCAAATTAATTACTCCTTAATTAATTTCTTTTATTAATCCCTTGATTAATTATACTAAGTAACCCAATCCAAATTACTTTCACTATTAAACCATCTTCCACTAATTACATCTAGTAATTATCATTAATTACTTTACTAAGTAATTATACTTCATCAATTACATTAAGTAATTATTATCAGATCATCCAGTGATAAAAATTAATTAAACTTAATTAATTAATTTAAACCAATCACAATAAACTTCATTAAGTAAATAAACTTAAATAAATTTCACAATTGATTATCATAAATTAATTAATCTAATTAATTAATAAAAACTAATCACATTAATTAATTATTAAATAATCACAAGTTAATCAACATCATTAACAATTAAAAATTCTTTAATTACTTTCCCAAAGTAATTAGCTTACATTAATCATTATTAAATTCCAAATTAATTAATCTTTAATATCCAATTAATTAACCTTTAATTATTTAATTAAGTGTTAACTATAACTTAATTAATTCATAATTACTTGATTAATTAATTATTAATTAAATCCAGTTAATGATCCTTAATTACGGATTAATTATCATTAATTAATTGATTAAACTAAACTCTAGATTAATAATTTAAAACCCTTGGTTACCTTAATTAATTATCCATTCCATTAATTAATTAAATAAATTATTCATTTAATTACCTTAATAATTAAATGAAATTATAAATCATTAAATTCTAAATTTACTTTAAGATAAAACCTTTCGTATCTATGGTTAAATTATCATTCATAAATACTTTTGAAAATATTCATCTCAAATTTAATTTTCAAATTTCATTTTAAATTAAAGTTTTAAAATGAAACCAATTTATCTTTAACCAATTTAAAACTTTGAAATTCATATGTTAAAGAGTACTTATATAAAAGAAATTTAAAGATTTTAAACTAAATTCCTTTTTAATTTAAAATCATTAAAGTATACTTTGACTCTTAAAATTATTTACAATATTTAAATTTATAAACTTTATTTTATTTCCAAAACTTAAGATTCAAATCAAATTTGAATTCAAATTTAAAATTCTGATTTAGCTTTGTTTAAATCTTTCCTTACATTTCAAACTCCATTTAAATTCAAATTCTTTAATTACACTTTAACTCTTAAACACTTTAATATTATTAAGACAATTTGAATTTAAAACTCATTTATTTCCAAAGTAATATTCAAATTAAACTTGAATCTATTTTTAGACTTAGATTTAGACTTAAACTCAGATTGCAAACTAGATTTAAATCTTATTTAAAACTTTGCTTTTATTTAAATTCAGGTTTTAATTTTTATTTTAAAATTTTAAAACAGAATAACAGGTTTTTGTTTAAAAACCTGTTACCATACTTCAAACCCGAGTCTACCCAAAACTGCTTCGAGTCCACCAACCAAAATCTTCGAGCAACCCATCCACATGCTTCGAGTCACACCCGAGGCCACAACTTCACAACTCCAACAATACATACTTCACCAGAAATTGGTAGTGCTCCGTGCACATACACATCACCGGCAGCTAACTCCGATCATCAACGATGATCCACCCAGGTCGACGATCACCCTCATAGCCAAATCCGATCATCAGATCAAATGCGCCATCACGAAATCGAGTTTGAGCATTTAACTCAAACCTGGAACATCAGAAGAACGCCAAACCCCAAACATGTGATCGCCTCATCCAAGAAATTCCGACCATCTGATCACCTGTGCCTCCGTTCACTCCATCGCCATCTCACCTACTTCCAATCCCCTGAGTTACGTAGCACTCGATCCACTGAGGAGGTCGTACCAATCAAAAACACTACCCATATATAATTTAGGGTTCCAAACAAGAAATCAACACCGCTGCCACCTCGATGAAATTTATCGCCATCCAGCATTTTTCGAAGCTTCATTGATCACTCCTCTATCCACTAGAAGAAACCCGACCCTCTCAACCTCATAGATCACCAGAAACCACCAATTTTCCCTTTTCTGTTCAACCCAGACTCACACACTCAAAACATAATTAAAAATTATGATTTCTCTTCCAAAAATCTTGATTTTGGACAATTTTTCAGTTTATATACCTGAAACAAGAAATTAGGGTGTTTGGATTTTAAATCAAAACCCAATCTTATGTTCATTTGGTCTTTTCCAGAGCAATTTAAAGTTGTTTTTACTTCATTAAATTTTTAAACTTTATTTTATGATAAAACAAACAATCTTTGGTTAATACTTAAACAATAACAAGAATCAAATTAAGAGATAAAGATTTGAATTAGTTTGTAGCATGAAAAACAAGTGACAGAGATTGTACAGAAACTAAACATACACATATCCACACATCCATATATCTATATGCAGTAATCTCATTAAATATATAAATTCACACAAACACTTATGCATTCCTGAACTTAATATGCAACCAGAATTCGATTAAGTTTTTAAAGTGTGATGTTACCCACTGTTATTCAGAAGAACATGGCAGATTAATGTTGAAAGCAATTTTGAATTTGCAGGCTGCAAACTTGAGACTGAAATGCTCTTGAAAACTTGAGTTGTTGAAGCTTTAAAACTTGATCTTTAAAAAGGACTACATGCATGCAACTACTTTGATTCCCAGATTTTTAAATGATGCAAGTCTTGATTGAATATGCAGGTCTCAGATTTGCTTGTATGTTTGAAGATGAGTTACAGGAGTTGATTTGAAAATGGTTCCAGGGATTTGTTTTGCGTGTTTGATTTGAGGATTTGAAAAATGATTTTGCAGAGGATTTCAGACTTGAAGGTATGCAGCTGATTGAGTTGAAGAAGAATGCATATGCTATTTTCTGGTTTGCTTAGAAATTTTACAGGGTATAGATTTACAGTTTTGAAATATGCAATTGCTTTGAATAGGTTTGAAAATGTGGATGGTTTTTATGCTTTGATTTCTGATTTTGGTTTCAAAGAAAGTGTTTTTCTGATTTGCTTTTGAAAAAATATGAAAATAGAAAAAGAAGAAGATAAGAAACATATGTATTTGCAAAGGGTGAAATTTGATTTTATTAAGGAAAAATTAAAATAAATGACACTTGTCTAATATTAAATAATTGTCAATTTGTAATGTTTATTGACTAACACTTGTTACATGAAGCCTTAATATATTTACATATGTCCCTTAGGTAATTAGTATTTATACTTAGAGTTTAATATATGCTTATACTTAATTAATTAATTTATAACTACTTATTTACATATAAAAAAATTATAAAGAAATAAAACCAAAATATCCATAAATAAAAGTTTATACGTATATTTTTAAAACCCAAAACATTTTAAAATATCTACCTTTTTAATTTTTGAAAACTTTTAAATTCAAATTCAAATCAAATTATAAAATTAAAATTTTGAAATAAAGTTATATATATACATATATAACTGCATAATTAAATTTTGAAAACAACTATTTTTATTAAAATCTATTTGTTAAAAACAATGCATTATTAAATTTCGAAAATAACAAATTTGATCACTATAAATAATTTATAAAAGAAATTATTTCTTTGTTAATAAATTATTTAATTTTATCCAACTATATTTAAAAAGGAAATCAAAATAAACTTTATTGTTAGTTTATTTAAATTTAAACTTAAGTTAAAACATATTTTAAACCATTTAAACATTTACCTTATGTATTTAAAATCATATAGTTATTTATTATATTTTTTATAAACTTAATATCAAATAAATTAATTTAAACAAATCAAATTTTTATCTTAACAATTTAAAAACCATATTTTATTTATTCAATAGCTTTTAAAAGTTTAACTTTAAATAAAATCATAATCCCAATTTACCAAATATATATATATATATATATATATATATATATATATATATTTAGAAAACAAGATTTATTTATTTATTAAATTTAAAACAATATTTATTTACAATATGTACATATCCTATATACATTATAAATAGAAAACAATTTATTAGCTTTTAAAAGATAAAATCTATCAATTAAATATTTATTTTAATTGGATTATTAAATTAATTCAAATCTTATTACAAAGATTATCAAATCAATTTAATTCTAAATTCAGATTACTAAATTGATATTGCCTGAAATTCCTGGTCATCACAAAAAGTCACTTTCCAAAATCTTAAAATCATACGACCTCATATGAATAAAATAAAATAAAAATATTTTATGATCCTCTAATACGTAAACAGGGGTCCTTACAGTTGGAAAATTTGTTTAAGAGATTAAGATCATGTACTTGGTAATATTTACAACGAAATTGATATCTTTTTGAAATGATTTTGGTTTAATCATGAAAATAAGATTTTTTTTGTACAAAAAATATGTGCATATATTATTATTTCAAAATGATTTGAAATAAAACCCGATGGTTAGTTCTAAAGTTTTTCTTTAAAAGAAATAAGATATGAATTTTTTATGTAGAAAAGTTTTATATATAGTCTATGTAAGGTGCCTAAGTGGTAGTGGCATAGCCTACAATAATTATTAGAACTTCACATGTTTTCCCTTTTGGGTAAAGTGTATTTGATAAA
This sequence comes from Allium cepa, assembly GCA_030765085.1. Taxonomy (NCBI): domain Eukaryota; kingdom Viridiplantae; phylum Streptophyta; class Magnoliopsida; order Asparagales; family Amaryllidaceae; genus Allium; species Allium cepa. Next base: position 494,002,314 of record CM060944.1, on the reverse strand, counting down.
TTACTAAAATTTCTTATGTTATTATATGGGCACGTGAAGCTTATGCATTAAACATGGTATGTATGCCATGTTATGATATGTTGTTGGGTAGATTTCATTTGTTGAAAGTGAAATGGGATTTTTGGTTATTTTTGACAATCGAAAACTTCCGAATCGTTATAGACCTTGAAGCAAAATATTTTTGTGTCAAAATATAAAGTTGAGTTTATATAACGTTTGAATTGAGAAAGCAGTAAGTTAATAATAAGTTTTAAATTTATGGAACATCCTTGTTCAGTAAATTGAAGTTGATGTTTGCCATGGAGTATTATACGAGTATGAACTTAAGTTGTAAAGTGTTGATAAACTTGAAGTTATGTTTTATGAAATGGTTCACAAATGATTTTATTATTACATAAGATATACAATTTGTATAAAAGAATCTGATAAAAGAAATTGGTGCAGTTAAGAAACCAATAGAATAAAATACATAAGTCGTATGTAGATAATTTTATTCACGACCGTTCTTAATCCATTATTCAAGTTTACGTAATTTCGAGGTAATATATACTAATCTGATAAGGATTTTTCACTAGGTTTTTAATGATGAACACTTGATATGGATTTTTGATAAGATCCTAAAGCTTTCCATCATAAGGCTATGTAAGAAGAGTGAAGGTTTCTAATCAAAGAACCTGATCAGAGTCCGCATTAGAAAGGTCAAATGATCTATACTAGTTTGGAAGCAAAAATATATAATCAAGCAAGTGATCAGATTTGACATTGCATACAGATGCTCCATGCACATCGTACGAACTTTAATATATGCATACCATGTTTCGATTAGTTCATGTATAGTTTAGGTGATGACTCTTCGATTTGTTATGCGGTAGCATGAATAATCGACTGATTAATAGCCTGAGCTATTGAGCATAACGTACGCTTAGTAGGTTGTTTATCATCCTTATGCAATGAGAGGGTTTAAATCTGAGCAAACTGTGAGCTTTGTTTGCTAGAAATTAAAATGCTATGTGTTATTGTTTCTTGGTTACTCATGTTGGGATTTCAAGGATGAAATATTCTAAGTGGGGGAGAATATAACAACCCGGAATTTCAAACACTTCATATTTAAATATCTGAATTATTTAAATATTTGAATCTTTAATTATACATGATTAAATTGGTTTAATAAGCTTATTAGCCCCTTTTTTAATTATAACTAATAATAGGAAACTTGTTTTTAATTTTTTTACAAAAGCAAACACTTTAAATAAAAATCGATAATGTGATCGAAAATCAGTTATTGACAAATAGTTTTTATTCGATACAAGTTATTTGAACTCTTGTGCACTTTTCTAATGATCAAATAAACACATTATGAACTAATTAACACAATTTGATTCACAAAGAAAATGTAATGTTCTAGAAGTTTCTTATGGATAAGAGATATTGACTTGTTAAGGGCATTAAAAGAACTAACCAAAAGAAAGAGGTATAAAGGAGAAGTAATGGGCATGTAGAGAGGTGAGGCTTCCATGAAATGAGAAGGGGTTGAGAACAAGCTTAGGAAACACATCTTGAGCCTATATAAGAAGAGGCATGCCTTTGAGAATAAATAAAAAATTTACAAAGCTAAAAGCAAGCTCCTTTCACGTCTTCCTCTACTCAAAACTTCTATGAAAATAAATAATTTCACGTCAATTAAAATTTGGAGTGGAGCCTTGGGACAACATTATAAAAAATTCAATATAGTTTTTTTGAAGAAGTGAAGCCAGTCTCTCGCTTCCCTCAAAGGCCCTGAGCAAATAAGGCACTTTTGCCCTAAAAAATAGTGAAAGCAAGAAAGAATGAAGGAAAGGTGGTTACAAGGTGATGGTAGAAAGTTTTATTGAGTTTGGTTATGCTTTATAATGTGATTGGCTTGCATATAAGTGGATTATTTCACTATCTTGTTCTTATACATTGTGTATATATGTTGTGTTTTTAACATATAAAGTTAAACAGGCATTAAAAAGTTAAAGCTATGAACTTTGGATCCCTTTATTTTTGAATGCAAATAACAACCTTATGTTATATAACATCACTTCTATTACCCTCTTAAACGTATTATATTGGCTTGACTTAGTGATTAAATGGTTATTTGTTTGTGAGTTGAATTGAAGTATGTTTGAAAGTATTTAAAATGAAAATAGTCGCTATAAGTGCACTTCTTTATCCCTTAACTTTAACTTGTGTAAAGTGAATATTTATGAACTTAACTTGGAATAATTTGATTCGGTTACTCCATGGACAATAATGAAATGGGTTGGAAAGTTATAGAAATTGTGAACTAAAGTTGTGAAAGTTGAAGCAAAAATATGATTATAAATACACTTTGTAAATATAGCCTATTTTTGGGAATTTTTATAAATAAATTGGAAGATATTCTTAGAGAGTTATTTCTATTGTATTTAATTACCTTAAGGGTAGTAATTCCTAAAAAAAATTAGGTCTTTAATCATTTGTTTAAGTGGTTAAAACTAGTCACAAAGATCCTGCTTTTCAATGTTGTTTTTAATAAAGATTTTTAACAGCATTTATAAATGCTATAATAAGTTGCTTATAATTTTAAGTGTATAAAAATGATATTTAAATTTAATATTTTTCTCTAGTCTTTTTATAGATGTTTTCTAACCTATTTTTAAGTATTTAAAGGTGGTTTGAAGTTTAAATATATCTTAAATAATTATATATGTATTTTCATATTAACAAGGTTTTATAATATAAAACATGTATTCATCAAATTATAAATTAGTTATTTCAAGTAACATTTTACATAAATATTTAAAACCTATATATAAGTATTTTTAAAGTATTGATATATATATATATATATATAAGTTTTGAAATGGAAATTGACTTGGCTTAACATAAAAAGCCGACGTGGTAGGCTGCTCTATTTGTGAAAGTTAAGATTGATTTTTAAGAAGGGATATGAGGAATAGAGATCTAACTTAATTGCTTCCCTCTTGACATATGAATAGTTAAGTTGGAATGTTTAAAATGTGTTGATTTTATGGTTTACTTATTTTCTGAAAAATATTTAACTTTGCTTAACGCTAAAAGCCGATGAAATATACTTCTCTATTTGTGAGAGTTGAGTTTGATGTTCGAGTAAGGATATGAGCAATAGATATCTAACCTATCGACTTCCCTCTTGAAATAGTAATAGTTAAGTCATGGATGTCAGAAATGTGTTAATAATACTTACTTGTTTATGAAAGTCATTGATACCATACTTAATATCAATAGCCGATGAGGTAGATTTATCTATTTTTGAGATTCAAGATTGAAGTGTCTAGGCAAGGCATTATTATGAAACCATTGCTCAAAGCTACCCAGCTTCACTCTTGGATGAGGAAAATATATGTTGGAATGTTGGAGACGAGTTAAGTATATGAACCATGATTTCTATAAGCGATCATTTCTAACTACATGTCGCTTAGTCGACCATCGAACATAACCAAATATTATCTTAGATCTTTAAAAGAATATTTTAAAGATAAGTATAAATATGATGTGGTATTGGGATTGTTGTGAAAATGTGTTAATAACATTCATCATTAACCCTTTTTAATTGTACTTATAAATGTAAATATACTTTAGAATAATGTTTTAAACATAAGCATAAGTGAAATGGTTTTGGTTTTGTAATGACAATGATTAAATAAGATTATTATTGGACCTTTTTGAATGGATTTATGAAAGTATTTAGATCCCTAAAGTGGATATTTTGAAGAAATCATAAATAAGAGACCCTTTAGAAAAATATAGAAAAAGCAAAGGTTTAAAGTAGAAAATCTTTTTAATAATTTGTAAATATACCTATACCATTTGAGACAATGCATGAATACTCTTGAAGTATCGAAAGAGTAGAAATGAATAGTATAAATTAATAAACGACATTTTATTTGATAAAAGAACTTTTACTAATAAAAGGGGTTTTAAATAAATAAAAGGTTGATTAAAAAATGTGATTTGAAGTGGCTTATGTGACTTGATCGTGCTTTGTATGACTTGATCGTGCTTTGTATGTTTACTCATTTATGGAAATCATTTAGTTGTATACTTTGCACTAAAGCTCGATGAGGTGAGCTTGTCTGTCTATGGGAGTTAAGATTAATGTTTGAGTAGGGATATGAGCAATAGAGATCTAGTCTGCTGGCTTCATTCTTGGCTGAGGGATGGTGTGAGATGAAAATACAGAAAACATGATAAGTACACGAGACTTGGTTTCCATATGTGATCGTTCTCATTATTATTGGATGTGACCAAATTCATAGATTCAGTCTTGCAGAGACCGGGATTGATAAGTATTTTTGGTAAAACCACTTCAAGTCTGAATATATATTCTCTCTCTTGGAAGTGGATCTGTTCGAGATGCTGGAATCCAAGTGGGGATTCGTGTTTCGTTTGAGTAATGAAGGCCCATGTGAGAGATGTCGAACGTGACCTCAGCATTGAAAATGACATAAAACAGAGTAGGGGCATAGCTTGGGGTTTGGCCGACCCATGACAGGATATTATCACTCTATATCTAGGGTATGCTTATCGGTGTTGTACTCAAGAAGTGATGGTATATTCTATCTAGAGATATACATCGCTTAGAGGTAGTTTCTGACCCTTGTGCATGGAGGAAAAAAATTAGGCTTGACAGACGGGATCTCTATGGAAAATCCATTATGCAAATGTTCCTTAGCAGTTTTGATTTTACCCTCTAATATGTTGTTGAATGCAACCAATGTCTCCGTTCCAGCTATGTTATATATTTATATTCTTTATCCTAAACATTATATAATATATCACCTTATGTATATATTAGACGGTGGTTCTTTTAAGGGGATAACCGTTATAGCACACCATGCGGTCTCAAAAGTACCATTATACGTTGGACGCATATTTCTTGAGTTTCTTATACTGGATTTATGTCTGACGCTTGGATCAAATTCCTCGTGTTCTCTTTCAAGTAGTTTAGGAAAGGTAGCTTTTTGTTGAAGTAGTTTAGAGTTTGAGAAGGCGATCTGGATGTTTCGCCTACCGTAGTATTCTTATTTCCACTTGATTACTATTTTGTACATACCAGCACTTATGAGGACATGCTATTATAATTGTCCATCCTGATGTTAGTACTTAGATTTTGTAACTTAGAAATCTCTTTATCGAAGTAGCCCTTTGCACTGTTCTTTTGATATTATATATTACTGTTCTATTGTGAGATCTGATATTTTGTTCTCTACTTTCTTGTTCTATTTCTTTTTCCTTTTATTTTACCCTAACAATTTATCTTCTGGCACTTAAATGATCGATACGTGAATACCGTGGATGTATTAGTGCCGACATTTAGGATTCGAGAAGGTTGGTTATTACATCGATCAAGGCAATCGATTGATAAAATCCAGAGAAATCCACTCCCACTTCCACTTCAAAACCTCTAGTGGATGAAGCAAACCGTCCATCTTCTGGTGACTCCCCTTAACATACTAGAAGTTAGCACATCTTCTCGCAAATAAACAAAAGTCTCTCTTCATACCCTTCTATCATAAGGTACGTCTTATGTCCCGATACCTCTTAGACCCTTAGATGTATCGTCAATCTAGAATGATGACTCTCCATTAGAACCTCCTATCTAATACCATCAACATTCAGAACATACAACCTACCATTCATCCTTAAGATGCCATGTTCATCTACCTCAAAGCCTACAAACTTCTTTGGAGCAACATTCTCACTAACAGCCTTAGCTATCCAAGTAAGATGAATATCCTTCTGTTGATTACTCTCTATAAGACTGATAAGATTTGGATGAATCTCCACATTAACCATAATAACATACTTCCTACTCGATGCTTCTGGTATGACATTAACTTTCCCCGATGTATATAAAAACTCATGATTATATGGCACATGAAATGCTAGCTAATGATGCTACTTAAAATTCAAGTCCTTCTATGTGAAAAGATATTTCAATGATTTATTTATGAATAGCTTCTCACCCAATAAATGATGCCTCCATTTCGTCAATGTAAAGACCGCTGCCGACAACTCTACGTCATGTGTCCATACCTTGCCTCATGCAGTTTCAACTATCTATTATCCATGCAGCATTAGCATATCACCTAATCTTGTTCCATAAGCATCAGTATAAGTAGTAAGACCTTCACCTCCATCCGGAATAGTCAAAACGGGGGCGCTATTCAACTTCTTCATCAACTCACTAAATGCTAACTCACATTTCTCCATCAATTTTTTTGATGTCTTTCTTTATCAAATTTGTGAGTGGTGAAGAAATGTTGGAGAAATCTTGAATGATTCTCCTATAATAACCAACCAAACGAAAGAAGTTTTGTATCTCAGTTACGCTTTTAGGCCTCTTCCAATCTTAAATAGCCATATCCTTCACTGGATCAACAGAAATACCATCTCCAAAAACAACATGCCCCAATAAAATTACCTCCGACCGCCATAATGACATTTTGAGAACATAGCTTTAAGAACATGTTCTCTCTATGTCTCCAATATAACAATTAAATGACGAGAATGATCCTCCTCTATCTTGGAGTAAACTAGGATATATCAATGAAAACAAGCATGAATTTGTTCAACACATCATGAAAGACATGGTTTATCAAGTCAATGATATAGGCAGGAGCATTGGTTAGGTCGAACGGCATAACCAACCACTAATAAAACCGATCGGAAAGAAAAGCTGTCAAAGCAACACTTTCCTCTGCCACGCTCAACTGAGGAAAACCTATAGCAAGGTCAAGTGAAGAGAACACACAAGCTCCATGAAGCTAACAAACAGTTCCTTAATTATGGATAATGGGTACTTATTACGAATAGTCCACTTTTTAAGCTCCCAGTAATCGACAGAAAGTCTTAAGGAATCATCCACTTTAGTAGAAAATTTAACGGGCGCTCCCCAACTCGAACGACTTGGTAAAATCGGACCTTTCCATAACAAGTCACTTATTTGATAGCCAACTCCAACTTCTCCTTCGAAGATAGCCTATGCATTGGCAAGAAATAAGTATATCATCAGGAATTAAATCAATACGAAACTCAATTTCATGATGCGGTAAATCAAAAAACGCCTCGAATACATTTAAAAATTTTCAAACAATAGAAATCTACTCAAGGTCTCCATCTACCACATCGAGAGAATATAGAAAATGCTCATACGAGGCCCTACACCAGATAATGTATGAACCTCCACCTATTCTCTAGCACTATAATCCATTTCCCATAATACAAAATGGCATGATATGGCATGACAATGAGATAACAAGTTCATCCCAATATAACATCAAAATTGCAAAAACTAGGCAGGAACATATTGCATGGAAGGAGTCGATTGAAAAAATAAATTTGAACTCCTTCACATAATATATGAAGAATTGTCGAGCCCTCTGCTTGGTTTGGTACAAAAATAGAACCATGAACTACAACTGGTTCAGACCAAGTCTATTAATAAGATTATGAGAGACAAAGCTATGAGAAGAAACAGTATCAAACAAGACAATGGATAAGAATCCCATAAATAGATAGAATACCTTTCAGAACCACTTTCCTTTAGTTACCGTTGTAGTGGATGGTGTGGAAGAACTAGCAAAGATCCTAGGCTGCTTCCTTTTCTTGGACATACGAAATATCCAGCAAAATGACCAACCTGATGGCAACTGTAACACCCATGCTGTGATGACTCGAATTTTGAACATTTTAAATTGAAATATTTAATTGATTTTAAAATTTTTGAATGTTAATTTAACTTGAATTTCGAATATCATAATGAATTTGGCAATTAAAGTTATCGAATTTATTTATTGAAGTTGGATAAAAATTTGAATCTTCAATTTTGAGCTTTTTAAAAATAATTTGATGGCTTAGAAAATTCATATTGATAATACTGAAGATAATGGAAGCTTCAAAATTGAATTGAAACTGTTTTGTTCAGTATTGAAATTTATATCGTTTAAATCGACATTTAAAAATAGCCTTCCGAGACACAGTCTCGGAATTCGATGAAACTAGTTCCGCTAGATCCGTAATAGTAATTTATTATCGAATTTCAATTTTTGTAGAATTCGGAGTGTTGTGTGGCCGTATGATAAGAAAACGAGTTGGAATTTAAATTGAAAATTCGATATTTTAACTGGTCCAAAAAGCTATCTTCTCCATACGATCGAATTTGGACTCGGAACCTTTTCCATTGCATTCCGAATAGGGGTTTAAAGTTATAAACGCCTGGCGGCACGCCTCCATAGGAGATCGAAATTTTAGGCTTCGGTTTCTAAACGATTTAAATTTAAAATAAATAAATAAATGTTGCACAAGACAAGTCATGCACGTTTCCATCTTAACAGCACATGTCCTTCCTAATAACACTTGTCAATACGTGTAACATGCATCTTAAATTTAAAATAAACAAAAATCCCTTTTTCTTTCAATTATATTCATTTGTATAGATAAAATAAAAAAAACAGTTCGAAGCAGGGTAGTAGCCGAGAAAATCAAAGAGAACCCTCTTCAAAACCAAAATCGACATCGAAAAAATAGAACAAAATAAAATGCCTCTGAAAAAATGGTGACTTGCATGAAACCACGATCGAATTCACGGCGGCATCGTGCTCGAGCGCGGCTGCATCGACAATTCTCGATTGAAGCTAGGTGGCGATATCGAGCGCATTAGGATGTGGCGACAAGGGGTTTCGAGTGCAAAATAAAAAAATGATATCACGACCACAAATTTGAAATCGACTAGGAGTAGACTATTGAATTCGCGACCACAAGCATGTGCATGATCGAGAAGGGGCGTATTGGCATCATCGCGATCTGGAGGGTACGTCGACAAAGCATGGGGAGCGCGTTCGAGTAGGAGGTGGTGTCGCGATATGGAGAAGGTGGTGGTGGCTCGCCTGAGCATGTCGCGAATTGGAGTTTGCCGTCGAGTCGAGATGACAACGGTTGGCTCGCGCGTGGGTCGGCGACTGGGTGTGGGCATGTGCGTGCGTGTTGTGAGGTACAACATTTTCGTTTTCTTTTTTTATTTTATATAAAAAAGGTTTGATTTACAGTAAGACATAGATTTTTAATTTCCTTTAGAATTTAAATATAACAGAGATTGATTTTTCAGTAAAGTATAAATTAATTTTTAGCCTAAATGCTGCATGTGTGTATATATGCAATTCGGAGTTTATATAAATTAGATTTTGAAAAATTTATATAGATTATTTTTACAAAATATTATGTATTTTCTAAAAAGGGAGATAAATTTGTTTAATTTACTTGTTTAATTATTTTAGAAATGGTTAAAGAGAAATTAGTTTAAAACTAAAGTATTGGTTAATTTAATTATTAATGGTAAGTGATTATTCAATTAATTCAAATATTTTTTTAAAAGGGAAATTTGTTGGAAATTAAATTGATTAGATAAAATAAAATCTATTAAATGGAATTTAATTTGTTCGATTGGCTCGAATATTAATAAATCATAAAAATTGTTTATGCAAGGTCAAGACCGTGAAATCAAGTCGGAATTGGAATGGACTGCAAATTAAAATCTAAGGTGAGATATTCTCACTCAATCAGATTTTTTGATTTAATTTTAAATAGTTAAATTTAAAATTGTTGATTGTAAGCTTGGATGATAAATTACTATCAGTTGTATTAGTTTAGGCCCTAGGCGCCGCATAATAGCGGATGCTATTATTTAAACCAACATACTGCGATATTCCACCTCAAAGTGGAATTAGTATTATATATGCATTTGGATTGATTGATTTTCCGCATTATATAGCGGATGAGACCCTATTCGCCGCATAATAGCGGATGATATTATATTAATCCTATACCGCGATACTCCACCTCAAAACGGAATTGGTATTTAATTATTGTGCTAACATCTGTAGATGCAGGGAAACAGGTTGGAGCGATCCAACTGGATTCCTCAAATATGTGAATTTGTTTCAATATTGTGTGTTGATTTATTTATAATCCGTGTGTGATTATATTGTGATTGAATTCGTTGAAGGATATAGTTTAAGCCGAATATATTTTTTGTATCGTAGGATACCAGAAATAAATAAAAATTGGATTTTTGAAATTCAAATAGAAAGTTTATAGTAAAATTTATATTTTGAGAATTGGATAAAATTAAAAGAAGGAATTTTAAAAGGATAAAGTTTTATTTTTGAATCCTATTGAATAAATTCCAAGATATGGGAAAAAGGTTTAATAAATGGTTTTCAGGTAATATTATTCAAAAGCTGAAAAAATTATTTGAAATACGGATTTTAAATAATTTGGAAGAGATAAAGAAATTTATTTTTAAAAGCAAATAAATTTAGAAATCAAATTTGGAATTTAATTTGGTATTTGAAATGATTTTGGGAAATCAATTTGGAATTTGATTCGGGGTCTGAAATAAATTTAGAAATCAATAAGAAAATTTATTTGATGTTTAAAAATAAATCTCTGAAATCAATTTGGAAAATTTATTTGATGTTTAAAAAAAAATCTTTGGGAAATCAATATGAAAATTGATTTAGCGTTTGAATGAAAATCGATTTGGTGTTTGAAATAAATTTGGAAAATCAATTTGGAATTTGATTTGGTGTTTGAAGGTGAATATTTGGAAAATGGTTTGAAAATCATATATCAGTGGATATTTGAAAGTTAAAAATTCAAAATGGGGATTTTATAAAGGAAAGGGAATTTTATTTTAAAAATAAACGTTGGTTTATTTTTAAAAGTGTGGAAAGAAATTTACAGATTTGGAATGTAAATTTAAAATAAATTGAGAAGATTTGTTAATTGATTTAAATGGACCATTTTGAAATGGAAAGAGAATTCTTCCCTGGAAAACCGAGTATATTTTTAAAGTAGCTCTTGAAGTATAAATTAAAAGTTCTAGAAATTGATTTGAAAAAATATTGTTGGAGAAATTATTTTTAGGAATTGTTTTAAATCTTTAAAGTAAAGGTTTATTTAATTAATTATAGAAGGGATTATTTTAAAGATTAAATTGATATTTGATTTAGAAAATAGTTATTTATATATTTATACTCTATCAATTAATTTTATTTTAAAACTAGTTTGGACTTGTAGTTTTATATAAGATATTGATATAAAATTTCATAAATAATATTTTAAATAGAGTATTCCAAAATAGTTTTTATTTTAGATGTTTCCAAATATATGTTTTTGGATAAATGATTTAAATTTTTGAAAAGTATTTAGACTCGGTAGATTTTTAGTGGAAATGAATAAATATTTGAGAATATATTTCGCGTAAATAAATTGTTTTGAAAATTTTGTTTTCAAATGGTTGAAGTGTTAAAATTTTATCTTGCGAAGATATTTTGAAAATAAATAATTAGGGGAAAATTATTTAAATCTTGGTGATTGTTGAGAATATTGATTGATAGTTAAATAACTGACTATCAATATTGGCCTTTTAATGGCATTTGAATTTCGATGCGACCGGGGGTCGGATTCCAAATGGATATTCGAAAACCACATCGACCATTTGTGATTGTCTTTGATCTTTTGTTTAAAAGATTAAAGTGGAAATTAGTCGTGATTTATTTGAAATATGAATGAACACTTATTTTTAAAAATAAGCGCTCATTATTCGGATTAGCCGAGAGAGGACTTTGTGTCATAAAACCCATTCCAAATAATGATATGATGAAATGGGATTATATTTGAAGATGTGTTGAAAACTAGGTATTTTCGAAAGTGAAACGATTACCTATCAAATGTCTCTGCACCAGGTTGCTCCGGTATAGAGATTTTATCACCTTTTGTGGGGGGATTCCGGACGTGATTAGTGTATATCCCGATTTGCAAGGGCTTCTTTATAGTGCCTTCAGCTCCATTCGATCCCGGAACGGACTTGTATGGATGTGTGTCTGACGTTACACATTGAGATGTAAAGCCGGTTTCCATCAAATATTTTTCTGTCGGTAGCAGAGAATTTATTCTCTTAGCTTAACACCCTTCTCTGATACATACGAGTTCAGAGGTTATGTAGTTGATGGTTACTAGTAATACATTCCTAATTTGGTAATGTGGCATAAGAAGTGCTGTTGATCATTTGTTGATCGAAGCATGACTTTGTGAAAAGTGTAGCTTTGTGGACGAGACTTCGTCCGACCTCACACCCCGAAAATGGTCGAAACAGGAAGGATGCGGCAAGGTTATTTAAGGGTAGCACCCCCGAGGGTATGTCATTTCCTTCTGGTAAAGGGTTGTATCATGGTATGGAGCCCAGATATTTAACCTATGTGGTTGCTGCAAATTTATTATACTTTGTGGTTGTTGCTTTGTGGTTGAGGATCCTCGGATAGAGGTCGCAAACTACCGGGGGATGACATACTCATATGGTAGTTACCTAGTAATAGAGGTAACCCGGCCTTCTGTTGGCAGAGAGCTGGTTAAGTTCTCAGGGCATCTCTCTAGAGGCGTACCCATGTGGCATATGAACTTCCTTAGCCTGACCATTTGTTGGAAATCCAAAGAAACAATATGACCCCTTTACGATTGCGATTGTACAACTTGCCTCCTGAGGAGGTAGCTATAGCAGGCATAATATAATGGTACCTATGCTAGCTAAGATTAATATTATACTTTCGAAAGGTTTTTGGCACTATGCACTAATAATAATATTATCAAAAAAAAAGATTTTGCGTATCAAGCATGTTTGACTATCATAAGGAGAAATCTCCTCCAATTTTGCGCTTGCATTGTGCGTGTGCGGGGAGGCCTTATGGTAGTTTCATTTTCCAAAAGCATAGCGGATTTCTTTTCCTTTCTTTATGAAAATAACTGTTTTTAAGATCTCACACCAGTCTCATGACTGACCTGGAGTTTATTGTTCCCTTTCTAAACTCTAGGTGCCTATAATTTTCCACGCGGGCAGCCTAGAGTCGGGTTATCAGTTATTCAGGAGTGAAGTCTAGAAGTTGCTATGGAGATCTAGAGTTCAAGCTGGATGGCGAGACATATCACTTATATATTATATAGTATCCGTTGTATATTGGTTGGTGCAAGTCAAAATTTTCATGTAAGCAAGTTATAATAACAGCCAGTGTTATATTGTGTCATTTTAAACTCTGATGATGTATGTATAAAACTGATATAGTTCTTTGTTTAAAGATTATTCATTTATCTATTATATATTGTTCTGCTACGAAATGTGAGATTCGGTTATTGTTTATGTTTCTTCTTCTATCTTCTTCTTCTTTAAACCGAAACAGGTTCGGTTTTCCGGCATTCGACTGTACGGCTTTGGATACGATGGACGTATTGATGTTGACTTTCGGGCGTCGAAAAAAAATGGGTCTTTACAAATGTGGTATCAGAGCATTTGGTCGAGCGACAACCTTGGCTCTAGTGCGTGTTACTCATTAGAGATAGAGTCATTAGTACTCTAGAATGAGTTTGAGTGTAATGATAGATATGAGCGCGTATTTGTTAGTGAATATAAAATTGGTTTGTATTGTGTTGACTTATCAGTTGATTAGATTCTGGTCGGTGCTACTTGGCCAACTGTATCGATAGGGGTTTCTAAAATCTTAAACGAGATAAGCCGACATAGTATTGTTTCAAAATAGGGTAAATGAAATAATTTTACCCAAATTATTTTTGTATGTAAAAGAAATAATTTTCCATAAATTGTATGGATGCTTGGATGTTAGGAGGTGATAATATTACTTGTTGAATAAGAAATTGAAAACATAACCAAAGGTTAAGAAATAAATTCATATACAAATGGGATTTCTAAATATAAATTGTAAATGTGATTTATGATTTGAAATAGAATTCCATAGAAATATTTGGGAATGCTTTTGAAAAGATTTGAAATTTGGAAAATTTGCAAATTAAATCCCTTTTGAGTTTAGAAATGATTTTCAAAGGTTTTGGAAAAATGTCTTTTGAGGGATAAAAGCTCTAAACTCTTTTCGGTCACTGGAAAATAATTCCAATGATGATCGCGACATCATCGGTGTTCATTTTCGAGTTTCCAAGAGAGGAATTGTTGCTAAATAATTTTAGAAGGAAGTTGTTTGCAAACTGGGTTTGGTTTTGGAAATTCAAAGGATAATTTGGATTGATTTCAAAGATGATTTTTGAAATGATGGAAAGACTCCGGAATCTGATAAGAATAGATATGGAATACATTTTTTTATTAAGGTGAAAAATAAATTGTGAATGAATAAATGAATTTACAATTGCAAGTAAATGAAAGTGAAATTAAATGTTGAAATTTATTTTGAATTTGTAAGCAACTAGAATTGAATTGGAATTGAATTTGATTTGTGATAAACAAAGTGAAGTATTGAAATAAAATTAGTAAGCGAAACTAATTGAAGAAAATATGGTGAGAAATGAATTAAATTCACATGGAATTTGAAATCCAGTTTAATAAAAGTATAGGAAAACCAAAATGGTGAATTGAAAATAAATATAAGAAGTGTATAGAATATTTATATTAACTTAATAAAAAGGTGGTGAAATTCTTAAGAAAAATGATCGAATGAAGATTAAACTGGAAAAATTGTGAAATGGCGATTGTGAATAAGTGTATCGAAATAAAAATCAAATGTGAATAAAATAAAAGAGAGCTGATATAGCTAATAATTAATTGGGAATAAATACGTAGGATGTACGTATATTATTTTATTCGCGTAACGAATTGATCCAGAATTCGAGCACAGAATTTCGAGACAGTTATATCGATCCGGGTTGGAATTTTTCACTCGATTTTCGACGACGAACTTGGATATGGTATTTTGGTTGATTCTGAAAATTATCTATCATAGTTTAGAACTACGCAAGGAGAATGACGGTTTCTGAACAAGAAACCAGATCTGAGTCCGCACTAGAAAGTCGGGTGGATAATACTAGTTCGGAAGTGAAATTACGTGATCAAGCGAGCGATCGGATTTGATTTTGCGTACGAATGATATAAGTATATCGTACGTATTTGAATGAAAAAGATATTGAATCTTTTGTAAAGAAAAGTGCGGTTGAATGTTGCAACTGAATATTATTGCTAGTAGGATATACATGTGATTTAAATGCAAAGGGAATTGGATTTTGATTTCGAAGATAAATTTAAATTGCTCGAAAAAAGGTATGTATTTAAATTTCAGTATGAAATTTGACGATTTTCTTGTCTAGCCGCTTGGCTTTTTTTTTTCTTTTTAAATCTGGGGGCCAGTAGTGCCATTTTGTAGTTGTTACGACCCAGAATTTGACCACTTGAAAACATAGTATTTAGAGTGATTTTAAATATAAAATATAAAATTTTTTATGATTTAAATAACATTCGATATGATTTGGAAGTAGAAACATACATAAAAATAGTAACATTTGCCTATATCGACAAAAGTGATAAAATGCTGATTTCAGAAAAGTATGCTTCAATGGTTAAATAAATTATCTTGATTAATTTATGAGTGTTTATATTTTTAAATAGCATTATACAAATTTATTTTTAAATTTGGTTTACATAAATAAATAGTTTAACTAAAACGTCAAAATATGACCGTAAAACATTTTGTCGAAAAACGACGTTTTGTCGATTAAAAGTTGCCGCAACGTCGCCACACCTTTGTTTTATTTTATAGAAACATATATTCAAATAGTGTAAATATTAAGTAATTCACTAAACACGTTTACTTTTACTAAATAATATTAGAAAACTTCTAGAAGTCATTAACAAAAGTAAGTAAGAAAACTCAAAAGTAAACATCAAATCACATCAAATCAAAGCCAACATAATTATGATATTCTTTACTTAATCTTTAAGTGACTAAGACATAAAGTAAGAAGTGAAAGGATGATGTTAATTTTTGAAAAAGTATAGATTGCTTTAGGTTGAAGTAAGGTCAGTTTGGTAATTTGGTAAGAGGTTATTTTGGTAAATTACCACTTTCTTTCTTTTTCTATAAATATCCACCTCCTTCTTCACTTTCATACATATTTTCTTCTTCTTCTTCTTTTCTCAAGCTTCTTCATCTTCTTCCTCTTATCTTTAATGGCTTCCATGCCATATAAAAAATTAAAAAGAAATAATGTCAAAATATTTGTAAAATATTCAAAAGAAATCAATGTTTATTCTCTTCAAATTAAACTCATTTCTCTCTCCATATTTTACATCTTTTTATCTCGGCCATATATTCTTCCAAACAGAACCAAAATGCAAAATACTTTTTTTCAAATCATGAATTTTTCCAGTGGTTACAACTTTATTGTTGACTACTTTGTCTCATTTTAAAGTTATCTATGTCAAAATTATACTTACTTATAGTGTATTTTCTAGCCCAGTTTTTAAGCCAGAAAATAGGCCATTTTATTTTGATCATAACTTAATCGTACCAGATCAAAATTAAGAAATTATTTTTTTTTTAAACCGTATAGAATTTCAGTGGCTATAATTTCAATGTTGATCACTTTTTTCATTTTTGAAGCTTGCTATACCTGAAACTCAATTCTTCGAAGTACATTTTCGGGCTTCATTTTTGTCAATCCAACAATACCTCTTCTTCATTCTATCATATCTCCCTCAAAATCACTTGGATTCAAATGATTCTTTTTTTTTAATATAAGAGAAGAGAATTATCAACAACTTTTTAGTTAACAAGTTTTTTTAATTTTGAAAGTAAGAGAGTCAAAAATAAGAGAGAAGATGGTCTATTTTTTGGATCTAAATCATTGGAATTCAAGTTCAAAGCTCTACCGCTTCTTCTCTATATTTTCGGTCGACCTCCATCTCTAGCCTCGGCCAAGATATTCGAAGGAAGAGGGTGTTTTTTTCTAGTGTTTAATAGAGTAGGAATTAATTAGTGAAGTGTTGATTGATTAGAATGTTGGTAGGAAGTTAATCGCTTTGGTTTATGGTGAGAAAATCTATTTAGCATCTCTATTTATATATATATATATATATACATGTTTGATGTTGAGTTATGATTGCTATGGATGCTTATATATGTTGTGATCATCAAGTATTGATTGTTTGGTATGATTGTTAAATTGTTTTACCAAGTCGCGTAAATACACGTCGATAAGCATAAAGGAAAGCACTTTCCTTTTGAAAATGAAATGGTGTATATGGAATGCTTAAACATTTTGGAAATAGTTTTGAAATGAGTTAGAAATGTTTTATAAACATTTAAATATGTTTGTTTGCGCCAAAATTGGTCACAAACACCAAGTATCATGAAAGCACCAGTGTATGAATACAAATCAGCAATATTCAAACACAAGTCTCAGATCCAAGCAATAACAATCACAATAATACAAAGATAACAACTGGAAACGCAAGATTTATAATGGTTCGGCTATCTCCGTCCTACGTCCACTTCGAAGGTTTTAGCTTTTATTGATGTTCTTTGCTGGTTACAAGTGATTGCAGCAGTTACGATGATTGAATTTCAGCTATAACAGCGATGGAAGGAAGTAGACTCGAATCCGGCAGAGTCTGGACGTTCAATGGCCAAAAGTCCTTTGTCTGTAGGCTCTGAGGCTCTATTTATAGGAGTAGGATGCTGATATTTCGTTGAAAATTCGGAAGACCACTTCTGGCACGTGAGGGGGCCCATATGCCCGGCCTCAGGAAATTTGGGCCCACTTTGGGATCGATTCGAACTCCATTCGAATTGATAAGAAAATCATCCAATCGAGGTGAAATTTGGTATGGACATTCTTCAACATGTATGCAAGCTTCTGTGAAAATTTCATGGCATTTGGACTTATGGATCTCGAGATATGGTCGATTCGAAATTGTGTTCTCTGGCCGTTCATCTCGTTCGAATCGACTTCTTCGTATCGATTCCTTCGAATCGATGGTGGTTTGCGGCTTCATGATGACGTAGAGCGGAACATTCGTATCGATCCGCTTTCTTTGCCTATTTGATCGAGTCGTCCCGGAGACTTCGCCGCCTTGACCCGATGGATTCGGAGGCTTCAACCACACCTGGATTCGAACAATATATCATTCGTATCTATCGTGTCTTTCTTGCGTTGATCGATACGAAATGACCGCACAGGATGGATTCGAAGTGAGGTGCTCTGGTGGATACGAACGCATCCTGGTTTATGGAGTCGGTGCATAGCTTTGTTCGAATCGATCTCAATGGTTCCCATTTGATCGATACGAATAGGAGGTTGCAGAATGGATTCGAGGAGGAATACCTCTATGGATTCGAAGGACTTCCAAGCTTGATGGCGAGGTCATCTTCCTTTTGATCGATGCGAACGTAATAGATTCGAACACAGGTGCTACTGATGGATTCGAACATGACCCGGCCAGTGGATACGAAGGAAGCAACGCCGATGGATACGAACAGAGGTCCTTCCGATGGATTCGAATAGAGGCTCCGCCTATGGATACGATCAAAGCTCCATAATGGATTCGAACAACATCTTTCACTAACTTGTATCGATCATAATTCGAGCGTACAAACTCGGATTGACTTGAAATTTGAAGTGCTGGCCCTCTTGGTTTTGCTTACCACGTCTTATTAGTTATAGCTCAATCTGGACTCGGACAAACATCGATATCCGTGGTTATCCTACAGTGTACAGTTGATATTCATGACCTGTTATTATTGATATTCAGTTAATCTTTAGGTATCTCAGCTTTGCCAAAAGTTGGGATAACACTTTGCCCCTCAAAACATGCCTTTTGGTAAAAGGTGTGTTTTGATCATTCTCAAATTGAACGTAGTGAATTCATGTTTTGTTCAGAGCTTATAGCATTTTCAATCAAGTTCGTGGCTGTTCGGAGCCAAATCGTTATCAATTTCTTCCAGTGGAAGTTAAGAATGAAGTTTTTTAGTCTCTCCGGACTATCGTTGGTCACTCCGGACCCTTGCCAAGCCCATTCTAGACTTGACGATTGAATAGAAAGATCCCATTGTACTCCGGCGTTGCCTTCTATCCCTTGCACTCCGGCCCCAGCTAGGGCATATAGCGATGTCTTGGTTGTTCTAAATAGATCATAGCCTATCTGGGCTCTTGCTGGATCCCATCCTGTCACTCTCCGGTGAAGGGGAGGCAGCGTTAAGTGAGACAATCCTATCGCTCTCCGACGAAGCAACTCACTTCTTGCACTCCGGTTCAGTGTATCTGAACATTAGGCGATGTCTTGGCCTAAATCATGGGCCGATCATAGCCTCTCCAGGCTCTTATCGAATCCCGATCTAATCACTCTCCGGTGAATGGGAAATGACGTTAAGTGAGTCGATCCTGTCGCTCTCCGGTGAAGAACCTCACTTCTTGCACTCCGGACCCCGCCTCTCCGGGCAGGGTCATTAAGCGATCATTTTCATATTGGTATTCAATATTTAACCTTTGACTCTCCGGTCAAAGGTTTATTTCAAGAAATTATAATTTATTTATTAAATTCAGATCCTAGATGTTCAATCTCAAACATCAGGAAAAAGATAAACATTGCCTCTCCGGGCATATCGGTCTATCTCCATCTCAGAGCATGCCTAGGGATCTCTCTGGTTCCCGTACATAAGTAAGTGGAGTAACCGTTTATTTTGAAAATAAATCTAGTGAAATTATTTGACCGAAGTCCAAATCCTGGACTTGGCCCCTGCCATCTTTAATCAGTGGATGTCGAGTCGTGATCCCGATCCAGGATCGTTCCTATTAGGTGGAGGCGGTAGTTGTTCAGGCCTTACCACGGTTGTCCGTTCTCTGAAATATTGTGGCAATCTACCACTCCTGGCATGTTCTTCCACCTCATCCTTTAGGTGGCGGCATTCATCTGTAATGTGCCCATCCAGCTCATGGAATAGGCAGTATTTTCCAGTTCCGCGCTCCCGCTAAGTGGGATCTCTCCTGGGTGGTTTTCGATAGGGAAGTTGCCCTTGAGTTTCAGTGTAAATCCTTTCTAGACTTGCCATCAGATCCGTGTACTGCCTGAATCTAGGCTCTCGGATTTTCTTCCGTTTATCAGGATCATCACGCCCATCGTCCTGCTTTCTCTTTCCTCTGTCCGCTCTGGACTGTTCCCTGGCAGTTACTTCGCCCTGCACAACATTTATTTCTCTCCTCTCGGCTCGTGACTCTTCCAGCCGAATGAATATTTCAGCTTCATGATAAAATTCTCCAAGATCTTGTGGGGGATCTCTTGCCAAAGCATCTTTGAATTCGGTGCCTTCCTCGACTCCTGCTACCGCCGCCATCAAAATCATCGATGTATCCGGGCGATCTACAGAAGCCACCGTTGCATTGAATCGCAATAAGAAATCTTTTATGGGCTCTCCAGTCATTTGCTTGATTGAAGCTAAAGTCATCACGCTCTTGGGTCGCGTCACGTGGACCCTGAACTATCTCATGAACCAATCTACAAGCTCTCCCCATGTCCCGATTGATCCAGTCTCCAGTTGTCTGAACCAAAGCGCAGCTAAATCTGACAAGTATAGAGGGAAGCATCGAGCTATCACTTCCTCGTGTGCCCTAGCACTTCCATGTGCCTGATGTATCTGGTAATATGCATCGTTGGGTCTGACCTCCCGTCATAAGGATCCAACGTAGGCAGTTTGAACTTCGGAGGATTCCTCGTATTCCTAATATTTGGAGTGAGCATACTCCGGTTGACTTCTTGCAATCCTCCACTTGACAATCCTCCTCTCATGATTCGTCGTACTAGACCAACCATTCTCTCATTTCCATCCGAGGGTTGCCCCCTTGTTGTGTGTCTGTCCTGCCCTCCAAGTCTTGAAGGGAACTCCGGTACATACTCTTCATGTGGCTCAGTAACAGTAGCATGGACTCCAGCTTGCTGAGCTTCATCTATGGGTCTTCCAGTATCTGATCCTGAGGGTCTGCCCCCAAGTCCTTGTCGATTGCCTTCAGGTCCTGCACTACGGTCTTGAACCAGAACTTCATTGGCCTCCGCAATCTTAACTCCTTGTCCTATACTTATAGCCGCTATAGTTGGCCAAAGATTCTGCACGTTCGCTGTTCTTATCTGCTCAAGAAAATTCAGCATCATCTCTTGGTGAGTTTTTATCATGCTTTCATGTAATGAATTAGCCATAGCCTCCATCTCATCTCTAGTGATATACATCGAAGCCTGTCCCTCTCCAGCTTCAAAGGATGCTTCTTGGCTTCCTCCTTGTTGGCTCCGATCAGCTCTTTGTCTTGTTTATCGAGTCATTGTCTCTGAGTCGGGATTCTTCAAACTCTTAAATCTGTATTCTGAATCTGGTGTAGTGGGTGCTAGTTCTTCTCAGTGAAAGCACCAAAGTTTTTGCGCCAAAATTGGTCACAAACCCCAAGTATCGTGAAAGAACTAGTGTATGAATACAAATCAGCAATATTCAAACACAAGTCTCAGATCCAAGCAATAGCAATCATAATAATACAAAGATAACAACTAGAAACGCAAAATTTATAGTGGTTTGGCTATCTCCGACCTACGTCCACTTCAAAGGTTTTAGCTTTTATTGATGTTCTTTGTTGGTTACAAGTGATTGCAGCAGTTACAATGATTGAATTTCAGCTATAACAGCGATGGAAGGAAGTAGACTCCAATCCGGCAGAGTCTGGATGTTCAATGGCCAAAAGTCCTTTTTGTGTAGGCTCTGAGGCTCTATTTATAGGCGCAGGATGCTGATATTTCGCTGAAAATTTGGGAGACCACTTCTGTCACGTGAGGGGGCCCACATGCCTGGTCTCAGGAAATATGGGCCCACTTTGGTACCGATTCGAACTCCATTCGAATCGATCAGAAAGTCATCCAATCGAGGTGAAATTTGGTGTGGACATTCCTCAACATATATGAAAGCATCTGTGAAAATTTCGTGGAATTTGGACTTATGGTTCTCGAGATATGGTGGATTCAAAATTGTGTTCTCTGGCCGTTCGTCTCGTTCGAATCGACTCCTTCGTATCGATTCCTTCGAATCGATGGTGGATCGCGGCTTCATGATGACGTGGAGCGGAACATTCGTATCGATCCGCTTTCTTCGCCTATTTGATCGAGTCGTCCCGGAGACTTTACCGCCTTGACCTGATGGATTCGGAGGCTTCAACCACACCTGGATTCGAACAATATGTCATTCGTATCTATCGTGTCTTGCTTGGGTTGATCGATACAAAATGACCGCACAGGATGGATTCGAAGTGAGGTGCTCTGGTGGATACGAATGCATCCTTGTTTATGGACTCGGTGCATAGCTTTGTTCGAATCAATCTCAATGGTCCCCAGTTGATCGATAGGAATAGGAGGTTGCAGAATGGATTCGAGGAGGAATACCTCTATGGATTCGAAGGACTTCCAAGCTTGATGGGGAGGTCATCTTCCTTTTGATCGATGCGAACGTAATGGATTCGAACACAGGTGCTACTGATGGATGCGAACATAACCCGGCCAATGGATACGAAGGAAGCAACGCCGATGGATACAAACAGAGGTCCTTCCGATGGATTCGAATAGAGGCTCCACCTATGGATACGATCAAAGCTCCATGATGGATTCGAACAACATCTTCCACTAACTTGTATCAATCTTAATTCGAGCGTACGAACTCGAATTGACTTGAAATTTGAAGTGTTAGCCCTCTTGGTTTTGCTAGCCACGTCTTATTAATTATAGCTCAATCTGGACTCAGACAAACATCGATATCCATGGTTATCCTGCAGTGTACAGTTGATATTCATGACCTGTTATCATTGATATTCAGTTAATCTTTAGGTATCTCAGCTTTGCCAAAAGTTGGGATAACAATGCTTAAAGAAATAAAGGAAGAAAATCAAGATTTTATCTTGTATATTCTAAATATATCCAAAACAATTTTCTAGAAAAATCGCGCTTTTGCAGTAAAGTAACAAAGTTTAAAATTGATATTTTAAATGTTTTAAAAATATGAAATAAATCCTTTAAATTTTTTAAATTTTTTTAAAGGAGATTTAAGTTGAAATATGGATTTATAAATGATATAAAATTCATTTTGAAGAATATAGCTTTTAAAACGCTATTTGCAAGGCTTTTCGTAGCAGTTTGAAATAAATTTTGAAATGCAGTTTTAAACTTAACAATTCTTTCCTATATATTTTATGAATGATTTTAAAAGAACAATTAAGTCATTTAAAGATGATTTGGAAGTTTTAATGAGAGTTTGAATAAATGGAAAAGAGGAATTGTTTATACCACTTAAACAATAAGCGAAGAAGATTGAATATAATAACAAACTGAGTAATGCGGAAATGACTAGTACATTTGTTCCGCCTGTGAGATCTGGGAAGATAAAAAAATTTGTTTAACTAAGGTTAGGAATGGAGCAACCAGTGCCCTGAACTTACCTGGCCTATATTTTCTCTTCTTAGGCAAGGGGTGGAACATATCAAAAGGAAAGCCCGGATGCTCTAAAAGATCATAATTAAGTTTTTTTAAGATAAAAGAAAAGGAATAAATTCTTTGAATTTATCATAAATGGTCCTGATATAAGATTTATAAGATTTATATTTTATAAATAAAAGTAATGGAATTATAAAAGTGTTTTATAAATATTAGAAATGGGATTGCAATCAAATTTGTATATGAGTTTACAATTGAAAATTAGAAAAGAATTTATAATGGATTTTATAATAATCAGATTTGAAAGGAATGACTATGTAAATAAGAGTTTTATAAGTAATTAAATTATAATGGGATTTTGACTTATAAGTGAAATATAAATGGAATTCGTTAGTAAAGAAATTTTATATATGGAAGTTTATAAAATATAAATGGAATTTATAAACACCGTTCTGTAAATCTGAAATCAATATAAATGGATAAGTTAAATGTGAAAGTTTATTAAAGGAATTATATTCATAATTTTGGACAGTGAATAATCATTTAAATTAAAAGGATGTTTTGGAAAGTGATATTATAAAAAGGGAATATTTTCCCTAAGTTAAAAGTTAAGAAGAAAATCTTTTGATTAAGATTTAATGAATGATTTGGAAAGCTTTTCCTAAGTTAAAGAGAAAATAATTTAGAATTATTTCAAGATTTAAGAAAGGTGTAAATAAACCAAATGATTTGATAAACGAGGCTTAATGATTCCTTATACTCTTGAAAAGAAAATGGAACAAGTTGAAAAGAATATATCTAACAAAGATATTATATAAAAGATGAAGTAACCGATTGATGTTTGATATTCACATATGAACTTAACATCTTTTAAATCGACAATTGGTTTCGAAGGAACCATGATCGGATTTGGGAAATTCCTATCCGAAAACAACTTCGAACCAATGTATCCGTTCGTACGTGAAGACATGTTGAAGATGATGATTATTGAAGATCGTGGATCTTTATAGCGTGAAGTCTACTTGTTGAACATGCTCTGGGTAGCTCCCATTATAGAGTTATTTATAGCAGTAGTCTCCTCATGATGGAGATTTTTCGGATTGCAAGGACTACTCGCTACTAGTGGTAGTAGGAGAGTGCCTTCGGTTTGTCCTATTCCTAGACAACTTGTATGGACGTTTGTCTGACATTGCATTTCTAAAGATGACATACAATGGTTTTTACAAAAGTACATCAGTGGTGGCGGAGAAGACAACTTCTCTTAGCTTAACACTCTCCTTGAGACGTATGAGCTCAAGGGTTGTATTTTTATGGAAGGCAACTAGTAGTCAACAGAAATGGAAACGTGGCATTCAAAGATGTGATATGTGCTTTGTGAAAAGGTAATCGTAGCCTCAAGCCTCATCAAACCGAAAATGACCGAAACAGGATTAGATGCAGCAAGGTTAAGTGGCTCATTCCCAATTAGGGTATGATCATCCCCTTCTATATATATATTTCTTCCCGCTATGACGTTCGGGATGTAAATTAATGTGGTGTATGGAAACTAGCGCTCGGTTAAAGGTCGGTAACGACCGGGGATGGCATATTCGGTACTATCTAGTTACAGAGGTAGGCCGGTCTTATGTAGGTAGAGGGCAAATGTTCTGTGCCTCGGGACATCCATCTAGAGGTGTACCCATTTCGGAAGGTAGATCCTTCACTTGGTCATTTGTATGGAAATCCATTCTCCAATAAGAGCCTGCGGTTTTGTTTGTATTGGCGTAATGAATAGCCTCGAAATGCTATATGGGTAACCATTTCGGCTAAGATTAATAAGTTAATTTGCAAATGTTTTCAAAGAGATGTCATTAGAAATAATATCAAATGTTTTGATATAAAAGTGTTTTAGTTATCATAACGTAAAAACCCGTCAGTGTTCATGTGTGGGCGTGGTCTTATGAGATACTCTTTCTTTCTAAAGGTTTTTATCCAAAGGCTGAGATATGACACTATCACTTATTATTGAGTTTTCTCACGCTGGTTTATCAAGCCTGATCCGGGTATTTTCAATACTCGGGTCAAATCCGAGTAGTTTCAGGTTAATTCGAAGACGGTTGGAGTTTCTAGAGGAGAGCTGGAGATATTCATCATACGTATGGACACATTCTATTATCCGCTGTACTTAGTGTATTTTGTTTGATGTTTGTTAGCAATTGTAAGGACATGTGTTCATAACTGTCCAAGCTAAATCTAGGTTAGACTCTGATATTGTATTTAAATTTTTCCGCTGTAAAAATTATTATTGAAATAATATATGTTATTCCATTCGTGTGAGATTCTGTTCTGTCTTTATTTTCTTTCTACCCTTAATGATTCGCTTATTCGTACAATGAGTTGGACATGTGTAGTTTATTGTCGATTCAAAGGGTACGAAAAAACGGGCCAGTACATTAGTCGTACCGAGCTAGCCGCGCAAAGGAGATGCTAACGAAATTTTTCGAAAATTTAGAAAGTTAGAAAAATTTTGAGAAAATTTTGAAAATTTAAAATTTGAAGTGTGAAGTAAACAATGCTGTTAGGGAACTGTGAAAGATTTTTGGAAGTCAGTTTAGGTGATAATGGTCTTTAACAAAAAGGTGTGTTTTGACAAACTGATAAAACTGTTTGGTTTTGCAAAAATGATAATCGGGTCGAGGATCATTCTTCTTAACTAGTAATTTCGGGACTAAATTCTTTTAAGGAGGGAAGAGTGCGACGACCTAGAATTTTGAATGTTTGAAATTGAAATATTTAATTGATTTTAAAAATTTTGAATGTTAATTTAACTTGAATTTCAAATATCAGAATGAATTTGGAAATTAAAGTTATTGAATTGATTTATTGAAGTTGGATAAAAATTTGAATCTTCAATTTTGAGCTTGTTAATAATAATTTGATGGCTTAGAAAATTCATATTAGTAATACTGAAGATAATGTCTAACGACCCATAAAATTTTAGCAATTTTTAATTGGTTTATAACGTATTGAATTAGATTTTTGAGAAATTATTAATAATAAAATTTTGAAATAAAAAATAATTTTTTTAATATTTGGATTACGTATAATTATAATTGATTCAGAAATTTGCATGAAATCAAGGGAATCGACCGTTACCAAAAATTTTATTTTCCTGTCCATTCAAATTTTACATCAGTTACAAACCAATCAATACCTTACCTTTATTACTCCCTGTATTCGTGCTGTAGCTCTTTAATTTTCTATCCATTGCTATTTCATTTCGGGTTTTTTCCTACCCTATTTATTCCATTTCAAACGTTTTCTCTTCTCTCTGGCAGAAACATAATATTTTACATCATTTTATATATATATATATATATCTGTAGCTCGTATTCATTCATTTATTCACTTTTACGTTTCTCATACTTTGTACTTTATTGTCCTTAATTCCCACGCTTGACGTTATCATTTCAGTTTGTTTCCATTGAATGTGGCACGTTTCATGGTTAACGTTTTATTCCATTTATATGTGGCTTTCTTTTTGCAACCTGTCCCATTTCTATTTCCTTCGTTTCAAAATTTGAAACGTTACAGCTGGACCACATTATTTATTCGCTTGAATACGGAAGCTAAATCAGTGGATGACCGTTGCTAATAAAATTATTACTTTTCTAACATATATACTCATTGCTACTTTTCCTGACCTTTTATTTCTACTTTCTTTTTTTCACTGTTTCGTTCATGCTTTAAAATTTTAATGTATATGTTATGTATGTATTAAAAATCTTCACGTAACTTGGTCGCTCAAGCCGTTCATTTTCTTTCCACTAAAACTGCTTATATTTAATTCCATACGTTTCTTTATAACGTTTTATAATATTGCTTTCATCTTGAGACCGAAATAAAATGCACCGCATACACATGTTCGTTCAAAAGAAAGTGGATAGGCCTTTAACGTGCAGCTTTTCATTTACTTTTCAATTGATTTCCTCCCTTATATTTTTACTTTACATTTCAAATTTGAAACGTGGTGCTCAAACAATAGAAATTTGCTTTTATTATTCAGCTCAATTAAGGGTGACCGTTGCCATCACATAACCGGTAAAAGATATGTGTACGTTTTATTTGTTTATGTGGCAACGATTCACATTTACACTATTATTTCCTTTTTAACTTCATTGGTTTTCATTTATTTGTGTACGTTTCGTTTCATTTATTTGCGCTTGAATTTTTCCATATTCGTTACTTTACATTTATATCCGTACGTTATTTTTGCATTCATAAAACGTTAAACGTTACTTTGCATTCATTAAATTTTAAACGGCCCACTTTATTCACCTTTATATTTATTCACTTTTGGCCTTGATATTCCCAATATAAATCTATATGTTTGTCTTTGTCCTTTCACTTTCTCTTCTCAGTCATCTGGTGTTGCTTGTGAGAGAGTACAACAAAGGATATAAGTGGCCTTCTTCTCCATTCAACCGCTCATTTTGTTCTCTTTGAAAAAAAAATATTTCGCATGCTTGTAGATAGCAGTCTCCTCCTCCTTTATTTTCCAAACCCCACCTTTCTCCTTTCCTCTGCAACCTTTGCAATTCTTCTATACAATGTAATATCTATATTATAAATATATTGTGTTGTATTTACCTAAAAGTTAAAAGCTATAATCTGTTTACCTTTTCATACTTATATATATGAATTCATACGAATTATTACAAGTTGTCTTATCTATATATATAGTACGCTGATGATTTGTAAATAGATTATATATACAATTGTTATATACACACTTGTCAACATACAATTGGTTACATGAACAGGAGCATGTGTGCATATTTAGGCATATTTTACATATAGGGTCTGCATATTTGTTTGTATGTATAATTGTAAGAGCTGAATATATTTAGATTTATATTATTATTTTTAAATCGATCATTTTTTTTGCAACAAGTCTTATATAAATAATATGTTCACATATATATAAGTATATGTATTTTACCGTTTAATGTATGTGTTTTAACACATGGTTTTTACATTCAGACCTTTTATTTACAATTTATATTAAAAATTATGTTATAATCTCTTAGTTATATTCAAATTTGTTATATATATCGTTTGCAGTAATAAATTTTATTATTGATAAAAATGTAAGTTGCATATGTCACTATAATTATGCACATAACTGATACGTAAAGATATATTAGTAAATAAGTTTATATTTGTGTTATAGGCACGTTACTTTATGTTTAAAATAATACATAAATAATCATATGTAGGTAGTTTCGTGTTGCAGTGGGTGGGTTTGCTTATAGCAGTGAGGATTTGTAGATATTTGGAAATTTAAAAGGTTGTGCATATATTTTGTAAAGGCTGTGCATATATTTTGTAAAGGCTGTGCATATATTCATAGTATAAAACCTAATATATATATTTTGTTATAAATAGTTACAGTTATATTTTGAAGTGTGAGTCATAACAGAATTATAAAGGTTACTATATAACTTATACTTGTATCCTGATGGTTCTGCATAGATTTATAATGTGTCTGTATACATTTGAGTAACATGAATGTAGTGGGTAGTATATATATAAATATCTTACATATATTTGTTTATACATACATACTATTTTGGACTTAAGTTGATTTCGTCGATACTAAATTTATAACGAATATTGTTTTAATTATAGCATACAATTTATTTTACATGTTTGACTTTAGTATATAAATCCACATATATACCTTTTACTTCATCGATCTAGTTCTGATTCGTTTTATCAATTCTTGATCATCGGCCTTGTTTGTCCAATTCGCGTTCGAATCTTACTTTGCTTTGAGTTGTTGTTTGGACTATTCGATGGTCTAGATCGTGATCCAATTCGTATCTTGTCGAGTCGTCAAAATCTCTAGCCTCGAAAGGCGAGCAATCACTCACGATTAATGTTCTTGTATTTTATTAAATTTGATTTCAATTGAAACGACAATTGAAGTATAATGCTGTAGTTATTTTGTTATACATGCTATTATCTGTTACTGTTCACCTGTGGGATATGACAACATATCCTGTTGTTTATATTTTATTTAAATTATTGATGATATATGCCTGCTATTATTTTATTATCTGCTATCACTCTGCAAGTTCCCTGTTAGTATAGAATTCACTATGGATTGAAATGATACATACCCGAATGGACTTTAGAATAAGAGAAAATCGTTATGGGTTGAAATGATAAACCCAAGCGATTTTCATTTGAACTGAATTAGGATTACGGGTCGAAATGATATCTACCCATATATATATATATATATATATATATATATATATATAGACACTTAATTATGGATTGAAATGATAAATATCCGTATCACTTAACCATATGATAGAAGTATATACAGACGCCGTTGGTCCATATATAAATATTTTGAAATGATTTTCTATGGTTTTAGGAGAAATATAGGGTTTTAGTTAATATTGGAAATATTTTTATATATAAATATGTTTAATGTAAAGTAGATTTAATAGTAAACTTTAATTTAATAAAGTTTGATTTAATTAATAGAATATGTTTAAGTATTTTATTTTAAATAGATTTCCAATGTTTGTATATGTTAAGGAAGATAAAGTTGAATTGATTGGAATGGTATTTAATTAATAATTTTGTTTAATTAAATCAAATTCAAAACTTATGGAATTTGTAAACTTAAAATATAGTTCATAACATAACTTTGACTTTAGTAATTTAATGAACATTCACGTTTAAAGAAATTAAAGGCAAATATAATGAATTGTAATATAAGGCTATATAAGTAATATTGAGTGGATATTTCAAGGATAAATAATAATGAAGTTAAATCAAGATCTATATGAAACTGTTAGGTTTAGTTTTAAATGTTGAAGCTTTGAAATACGGGACTTAAATAGTTAAATTGTGATTCAGATCTGTAGTTGAAATTGATAAAATTTGAATTTGTTCTTTAGAAGACTAAATTGAATGGAAATTGAAATTTGAGATTTAATTTAATTTGAATAGGAAAGTCGAGTTGATTTTTGAAGTGATCGGTGAAACTTGAGGAAATTATAAATACTTTACTTTATAATTTTTTCAATATATATATATATACACACACTATTTTTATATTGAATTGAAAATGATATTTTGGTTTTGAAATATAAATTAATTTGAAAGGACCATGGTGTTATGGTGTATATTTCTACCTTGTAGATAGTTCTGTAGATCCTTAGGGGATGGTTATCCCAAACATCCTTTAAGTTACTTGTATTTCAGTTAATATTTCACTTGAGTTGGATTTATAGATATAATAATGTTAATCCTGACTCGAGTGTTTTTGTGCTTTGCTTTACGCTCGGGTCAGACTGAGTGATACAGCATTTGAGACTCACCTTCGAAGTTGGGGCTTTGCTTGAAGATCCAACTATCTATCCTTTTAGTCATCCAGTTGATTGGTTCAGAGAAGTCATCTGCTCGTACTGGAGACTTCACTGCATCTGAGATATTCCGTTGTATTTTATTTCTAACTCTAATGTTTATATAGTAGATTCATGAACTACTATTCATTTATTCCGCTGCGTATTATTGTACTACTCTGTATCCATGATTCTATGATTGATTTATTTACTGTATATGTTAAATTTGTCAAATTTAAATTAACAATATGATCCTTTGAGCAATTCAAATCCGACATGTGTGTCTGCCATTGCACTTGGAGGGGGCAGCATGATAGGGGTTCTCGCTTCCTGGTTTGGTAGCGAACGGTTGACTCTTACTCCTACATGTCCCCACGGGGGTTGGTGGTGCAGTTGAGAGGCCGACCATAAAGGTAGAACACAGGTACCAATGTATGCTACGGTGGGCGTTACCCCACTGGCGCGGCCCGTTATAGTTGGTATCAGAGCTTTGGCTCTAGGCAAATTTGGCATGTATGGAAAATTTACTTACGGAATCACTTTCGTTCGGCCTTGAACTCCTTTCTCTTGATTGGAAGTTCCTTTGAATTTTGGAATGTCCCTCGGTTCCAAAATTCATTCTTGTCTCTCCCTATTTATATTCGTTTGATTCTAGAGTATCCCATAACTCCACTGAATGATTTGTAAAGGGTTGAAAACTCCTTTACAATTGGCATTGATTCACCGAAGATTTCTATATCCTCGGTTTACGATGCGATTATATCTTGATATGCCGAATTCTATCTCTGGCGATCGAATGTCAATTTGTTTTGGAATTCCGCATTGATTATATTCCTGAAGTCACGGTTGACTCGGTTAAGGTCGCCCGCGATTTATAGAAGTATATCTATATTCTATTTTGTAATTTAATTATCTCATCTTCGATCGAGTCTATCTTTGAATCAGGATTCTATTGGTTAGAGTTCCTCTAATTTAAATCTCTATCTTTGTTTGAAATCCATTCTTGAATCATCCTTTGAAAATCGGGTTTTGTTTGTATTTTAAATTTGTTTATATACCGAAATTTTTATTTGGGTAACTATGATTTTATTTATATATAAAGGAGAAAATGTTTTCGATGCCTATATATAAAACGAATAAGAAATGTTATTCTATATATAAAAGTTTCGAAAGGATTTGAAATTTTGAAGATTATATAAGAAATGGATTTCTATAAAAATAATTTATAACTGAAGGGTTTTAATTTGAAATTCGAGAGATTGAATTCCGGTGTTTTGAAATTGGTTTTAAGATTTTGGAAAATATATATATATATATAATAATACGATTTAAAAGATATTTTCCGAATAAGAAATGTTTCAAATGAATTCGAATGAATTCCAATAATTTCGAAGAGATTTTTTTAAAGAAGTTTCAAGAAAATAGAAGTCCAGAACTCACTTTTGTCGCAAGGAAGTAATTTTGGTGATGAGTGCACGCATCGACATTGGTTTTCGAGTTTCAGAGTAAGGGAGAGGCCACTCTAGTAGCTTTGCTATGCGAGTGATATTGTGAAACAAATTTTGATTTCGAATTCCGAAGTATAATTCAATATTTGAAAGATATATTTATATATATTTAAAATAATTTAAAGGAAGCCGGTGTTCAATCCTCTAGTTTATGATTTAATTTAGTATAACTCTATTTATAAAAATTAATTTACTAATTTGTTGCTGATTTCCAATTCTTGGATTTGAAATTTGATTTCACCGACTATTTTGAACGTTCGAGCACTTCGAAATCAAGTTTTAAAAATTTTAAAACTAAGAAATTTCGAAGAGTATAAAATATTTGATAAAGAACATAAGTTTAGTCTTGTATGTTTAAAGTATAAAGAGTATGACTTAAGTAAATTTGAAACTTTTGTTAAATAAATAATTTGCAAAGGAAAATTGGATTTTTCATATAGAAATAAATAGTTTAAAGGTTTTAAAGGGATAGTTATAAATTTGGAAACCATTTCGAGTATAATTGATTTTGAGAAAAATATTTGGTTTTGAAATTAGATTGGAATTAAAACCAGTAATTATAGGGTGATTTTGGAAATAAATTTGTTTGGCTTGAATTATGTTAATTTGGAAACTGGGATTGTTTTCTAAACCTATTATTTTGGAAACTTTGGAACTGAAGATATTTAATTTGGAAGAAATGATTTGGTGAAATCATATATGATTTTGGAAACTGAATTGATATTGAAATAGATTGAAATTTGAGAACCATATGTTACTAAATACTTGATTTGGAAGTTACCGAACTTATATAAAATGGATTTGTATAAGAAAGATACTCAATTTTGAAAGAGAAATCTTATATAATCGAAGTCTATATAAGTATGATTTGATATACTATTGATTTTGGAAAGTATTCGATTTGATAATGAAATCCTATATAATGGACTATATAAGTATGACATTTGAAAGGTACTGTATGATATATATTTTCGAAAAAAAGATATGGGAAGTGCCTTCTGCTTGATATCCGCTTTGTGGCCACATTGTGGATTCATTCTATTGATATTATTCTCTCTGATTTTTGGTTTTTCGGATGTGATACTCGAGTGTCCCACCGTGGCGTAACCCACGATTTTTCTTATGAGCGCGACTGCATAGCGCAACTGCCTAGCTGAGCTGGCCTAGGGGTACAGATTATTTCTTGGGGGATCCAGGCATAACCATTGTGTATCCTACACTCTATGCAGGTCGCATTAGTAGCGAAACCGGCTGGCTGAGATGGCCTAGGTGTACAGATTGTTTCCTGGGGGATCCAGGCGTAACCGTTGTGTATCCCGCGCTCTACTAGTTATCATGGCGTAACTCGCAGGGCTGAAAAAGCTTACGGATATGGATTGTTTCCCGGAGGATCTAGGCGTAATCATTGTGTATCTGCGAACCATGGTTAGACAAAGGTTTTGGTTTGGTTGTTTTGTTTGGATTGTACTTTCCATATCTGTTTTAAAAGTTTTTCAAGTATTTTCACTGGGTGTTGAAACAGGTCTACTAAGTACTTGAAGAATTCTAGCTTTGCGCCTGATCAACGCATGGCCAGAGTCTGCAAGAACAAGGATAAACTTGTTGAAACATCGAGTTATAGAAGTATTTTGGAAAGAAAAATTGGTTTCGATATAAAAGTATTTTATTATAAAGGTATTTCCAACAAAATAATTTGTGTTAACATTTGAAACTGAAATTCTTATGGTTTGAATTAGTTATTCACGCCCGATCCTATTCTTTTGAATCTACTTTATCTACTCAGCTTTATTTATTCACCTATATTCTCTTTTCCGAATCTATATTCTTTCCTTCTTTCCTTCTTTTGAATATATCCTTTAAAATATTGTTTATTTATATACTACCTAGTTTAATAGTAATTTTTTTTAGTGTTTTATAAATAATTGATCTCATAATTAATTGAATGGATTTAATAAACTAATAATTAATTTAAATAAAAAAAAGTATATGGTTTTAAATAGATTGTCTAATTTGTTTTTCAAAGTCTAATTTTTCATCTGGTTGTTTCAACTCTCCTACTTTGTTCCTTTTCGAGGACGAAAAGTTTTGAGTGGGGGAGAGTGTAACGACCCATAAAATTTTAGTAATTTTTAATTGGTTTATAACGTATTGAATTGGATTTTTGAGAAATTATTAATAATAAAATTTTGAAATAAAAAAAGAATTTTTTTTTTAATATTTGGATTACGTATAATTATAATTGAATCAGAAATTTGCACGAAATCAAGGGAATCGACTGTTACCATAAATTTTATTTTCCTGTCCATTCAAATTTTACATCAGTTACAAACCAATCGGTACCTTACCTTTATTACTCCCTGTATTTGTGCTGTAGCTATTTAATTTTCTATCCGTTGACATTTCATTACGGGTTTGTTCCTTCCTATTTATTCCATTTCAAACATTTTCTCTTCTCTCTGGCAGAAACATAATATTTTACATCATTATATATATATATATATATATATATATATATATATTTGTAGCTTGCATTCATTCGTTTATTCACTTTTACGTTTCTCATACTTTCTACTTTATTGTCCTTAAATCCCGCGCTTCACGATCATTTCAGTTTGTTTCCATTGAATGCGGCACGTTTCATGGTTAACGTTTTATTCCATTTATGTGTAGCTTTCCTTTTGCAACCTATCCCATTTCTATTTCCTTCTTTTCAAAATTTGAAACGTTACAACTGTACCACATTATTTATTCGCTTGAATAAGGAAGCTAAATCAGTGGATGACCGTTGCTAAATAAATTATTACTTTTCTAACATATATACTCATTGCTACTTTTCCTGACCTTTTATTTCTACTTTCTTTTTTTCACTGTTTCGTTCCTGCTTTAAAGTTTTAATATATATGTTACGTATGTATTAAAAATCTTCATGTCACTTGGTCACTCAAGCCGTTCATTTTCTTTCCACTAAAACTGATTATATTTAATTCCATACATTTCTTTACAACGTTTTATAATATTTCTTTCATCTTGAGACTGAAACAAAATGCACCGCATACACATGTTCATTCAAAAGAAAGTGGATAGGCCTAAAACGTATAGCTTTTCATTTACTTTTCAATTGATTTCCTCCCTTATATTTTTACTTTACATTTCAAATTTGAAACGTGGTGCTCAAACAATAGAAATTTGCTTTTATTATTCAGCTCAAGTAAGGGTGACCGTTGTTATCACATGACCGGTAAAAGATTTGTGTACGTTTTATTTGTTTATGTGGCAACGATTCACATTTACACTATTATTGGCTTTTTAACTTCATTGGTTTTCATTTATTTGTGTACGTTTCGTTTCATTTATTTGCGCTTCAATTTTTCATATTCATAACTTTACATTTATATCGGTATGTTATTTTTGCGTTAATAAAACGTTATACGTTATTTTGCATTCATTAAATTTTAAACGGCCCGCTTTATTCACCTTTATATTTATTCACTCTTGGCCTTGATATTCCCCACATAAATCTATACGTTTGTGACGCAGCGAATATACAAAAATGGGTGAAATGATGTAAAGATGGAATGATGAATTGTAAATACCGAAGGATAAATGCCCAAATCCGTTGATCTCGAGAGATACCGGATTCTAGCTATATTTAACACATTGATCGTGCACGATACCGTGTTGGAAGATCTACGATTCTTTGACGTTGATCTTGCGCACGAGATTCCGTGATCTGCTTCAAGTTCATTGATTCGAGCGCACTCGAATAACCAAAAATGGAGAAAGGAGATAACACTCAACTTCCAATTAAAAGAGGCACAAAGCACTCAAACAAAGTTTATTCAAAATCAACTACTTTACAAATGACACAACCCCGCTATTTATAGCAATTTACAACTCACACAGCCCCAGCTTCAACGACCTAACACAGGTCGTTAACGACCTAACAGATGCGACTTAACAAAATTACAATGTAACAACATACGCGACTTACGACCTAAGAGATATAGGTCGCATTCGACTTAACGAAATTACAACATTCAAATGACTTAACCAAATATACAACATAACAATACATCACACGGCTCACAACAATGCGGCATAAGGATTGTGCGACCTACGGAAGCGACATCCTGGAGCGACTCAAGTAAACATGGCAGTGACATATGGGAAGCGACATAAGTGAAATGACTTAAGACAAGTGACCTAAGTGAGGAAGCGGCTTAACTCCAAATCGCATGTAGTTCGTAGGTCGTAGCTCGTTTAGGTCGGAGCGACCTAAGAAATATGCACTGGGTTGCTTAACTCGCTAAGTTGTGTAACTTGGTTGGTCGTAGCTCGCACGAATACCTCGTTGGATCGCTATCTTGTGATGCAGGAAGGTTATGTCGTAAGTCGTTACTTGCTAGGTCGCTGACAACATCTGAAGGCAGACGCTGATTCCAAGCTTAGCTCATGTAACTCGTTGGCGACATAAGATAACCTGTTAGGTCGTGAGCGACTTAAGGCCATCGTGCGACTTAAAGCAAATGAGTTAGCATTGTGCGCTGCATCATCCTCCCCCGGTTGATAAGAATTCGACCTCGAATTCGCACCTTCCTCTTCCACGACAAGTTTATCCCCATAATACAGAATCAAATGTTCAACGTTGAAAACGTCGGCAGTATGGATATGATCCAGCAACCTTAACCGATAAGCAGTATCATTGATCTTCTTCAAGATTTCTACTGGACCAATCTTTCGAGCTTTCAATTTGTTGTAAGTTCCAACTGGAAAACGATCCTTCGTCAATACTGCGTAAAAAAAATCACCTTCTTTGAAGTCCACACTCCTTCGTTTCTTATCTGCCGGTTGCTTATACTTCTCATTTGACTTAAGCAGTCGTTCATGAACAATCCTGTGACATTCCTGCAACTCATTTACGAAATCACAAGCTCGTTTAACAACTCCTTTCTGACGTGGAACTATTGATAAATCCAACGGTCCCTTCAGAATGGCTGAATATACTATCTGAAATGGACTGAATCCAGTACTTCGATTAACAGCATGATTATGTGCGAATTCTTCCTGACACAATTTCACATCCCAGCTCTTTAAATTATCATTCACAAGACATCTCAACAAGTTTCCCAATGATTTGTTCATCACTTCCGTTTGCCCATCCATTTGTGGATGATAGGCGCTACTAAAATTCAGCTTAGTCCCAACCATCTTCCACAGACTCAACCAAAAATGACTTAGAAATCGAGTATCCCGATCAGTAACAATTGTCTCAGGTAGCCCATGTAGTCGATAAACTTCTTTAAAGAATAATTGAGCAGCACGGACTGCATCGGCGGTCTTTTTACAAGCTATGAAATGTGCCATCTTCGAAAATCTATCCACCACAACATATATAGAGTCGTTCCCTCGTTGAGTTCTTGGCAAACCCAAAAAAATCCATGCTAATATCAACCCATGGTCTAGTAGGCATGGGCAATGGCATATACAATCCCACATTCGTTGCTATCCCTTTGGAAACTTGACATATGTGACATCTCTGCACAAATCTTTCAACTTCTTTCTTCATGGAAGGCCAAAAATATAATTGAGAAATCAACTGCAAGGTACGATCTCTTCCCACATGACCTTCTTCATGCAATTCCTTCACAATCTTCATTCTCAAACTGCACTCTGGTATACACAACTGATTTCCTATGAATAGAAAACCATCTACCAACACATACTCATCCGTCTTCCCTTTCTCGACTTCATCTACAATTTTAGCAAAATAAGGATCCTCGACAAACAATCTTGGAAATACTTCAAACTCCGTCACTTCAACTCTCATCGTAGTCAACAAATGATTTCTTCTACTCAATGCGTCTGCCACTCGATTTGTAACTCCCGACTTATGCTTCACAACAAATGTAAACTGTTGCAAGTAAGCAATCCATGACGCATGCCTGGCTGCAATCTTATCATGTCCCTGCAAATGCTTCAACGCTTCATGATCAGTATACAACACAAACTCTTTATAAAACAAGTAGTGTCTCCAGTGTTTTATGGCTTGGACAATAGCATAGAACTCCAAGTCATAGGTACTGTATCTTGTCTTGGCTCCAGAAAGTTTCTCGCTAAAATAAGCAATTGGATGACTCCTTTGACTTAATACTCCTCCAATTCCAACCTTCGACGCATCAGTATGTAACTCAAACAGTAACTGAAAATCCGGGTATCTAAGAATCGGTGCTGTAGTCAAAAGTGTCTTGATCTGTTGGAAAGCAGAATCAGCTTCTTCAGTCCACACAAACTGCTTCCCTTTCATACAATCTGTCACTGGTGCCATCATGCTACTGAAATGTGGAATAAACCTTCGGTAGAATGATGCTAACCCAAGAAAACTTCTCACTTCAGTTATAGTCCTGGGTTGTGGCCAATCCTTGATTGCTTCAACTTTACTTTGATCCACATGGATACCTTTCTTAGACAACACATGCCCTAAGAACAAACACTGTGTGTCATGAATGTGCACTTTTTTGTTGCCGCGTAGAATTGTTCTTGACGAAGTATCATCAACACTTCCCGCAAGTGTTGTAGATGCTCTTCAGTGCTTCCACTGTATATCAATATATCATCAAAGTACACAGCTACGAACTTTCCAATAAATGGTCATCACTCACATAAAAGTACTAAGTGCATTCAAAAGACCAAATGGCATGACCAGCCATTCATACAACCCCTCCCGTGTCCTAAACGTTGTCTTCCATTCATCCCCTGGTCGAATTCAAATCTGATGATACCCACTCTTCAGATCAATCTTTGAAAAGATAACAGCTCCATTCAACTGATCTAGCAAATCATCCAATCTCGGCATCGGAAATCTGTACCTCACTGTAATCTTGTTCAGTGCTTGACTATCTGTACACATTCTCCAAGTTCCATCCTTCTTCGGCACTAACAAAGCTGGTACTGCACAAGGACTTAAACTTTCTTGTACGCGCCTTTGTTTAAGTAACTCCTCCACCTGTCTTCACAACTCTTCGTGCTCCTTTAGACTCATTCTATAATGTAGTTTATGTGGTAACACAGCTCCTGGAACAAAATCAATCTGATGTTGTATGTCTCTCAACGATGGTAACTCTTTCGGTAATTCTTCTGGAAATACATCTTCAAATTCCTTCAACATTGGCTTAACTTCCTCAGGAACTTCTACCGCTTCATTACTTTCACATCCAATCAACAGAAATTCTTCAGGTCCCTCCTCTACTTCTTTGACAAACTCCTTCAAAGATAACAGAGTCTTTAGTTCTTCGATTTCCTCCAACTTGCTTTCACTTTGTTGTTGCTTTTTAGGAACTAAAGTGATTCTAGTGCCCTCGAACATGAAACTATAGCAGTTGGTCCTTCCATCGTGTTGCACAGCTCTATCGAATTGCCACGGTGTCCCCAACAACAAATGACATACGTCCATATCTACCACATCACACCAAATTTCATCCTTATACTTCTTTCTGATGGAAATAGTTACACAAGCTCTTCGACTAACTTTCACTTCCCCACCTTTCCTCAACCAAGCTAATTTGTAGGGTTTGGGATGCTTCTCTGTCTTTAACGCTAACTTCTTTACAGCTTCTGTAGAGATGATGTTATCACAACTTCCTGCATCGATAACAAACTTACAAACCCTTCCCAAAATAGTACATGTTGACTGAAAAATGTTACTCCTCAACCAGCTAGTCTCCTCTTCCTGCTTTGGTGTTAAACAAGATATCCTCATCATTAAATAATATCCCTCGTCTCCCGACAATAATTCTGCTTCCTCCTCAACTTGTGGTGAATTGGAACATTCTATTTCTGCATCCTCAAACTCAGCAACTATCACTCGCTTCTTAGGCTTCGGGCATTCACTGCTTTTATGACCAAACTCCTGAGAGTTATAACACTTGAAATTGTTGTTGACCTTGGTCTTAGCAACCTCATTGACAACCGGTTTACTAACAGCCTTAGAAACATTAGTATTGCTACTAGTCCCTTTCACCTGATTGATCTAACTTGTAAACGCACCACCTCCTCTTCTACCTTGCTTCTCCCAAGCTAGAGCCTTCTGGTGTGCTTCAGCAACGGATCTTGGATCAAACATATTCACCATATCCTGAATTTGCATTCTCAATCCTCCAACAAATCTAGATGTCAATTGTTCCTCCATCTCCATGATATCGTTTCTAGCAATTAGTTGATAAAATTCATCCGCATAATCATTTACCGACTTTGTCCCTTGTCTCAAATTCTGTAAGTGCTGATACATAAGAGGCTGATAATTATAAGGCAAGAAAGTAGCCTTCATCAACTTCTTCATCTTTTCCCATTAAGCAATCTTTGATTTTCCCATTCTTTCCCGTTTAAGTTTAGTTTGTTGCCACCATGCCATAGCTCTTCCCCTCAATCGTGTAGCAACCAACTTAACTCTACGATGTTCGGGTACTTCCTTGAAGTCAAAAATTTCTTCAACATTTGATAACCAATCTGGAAACTCTTCCGCTATAATTCCTCCTTTAAATTCTGAAATCTCTGTTTTCATCCCCGACTCCCATCGACGATCATCTTCTACATCTCGATATTGATTTTGTACTTGGTCTCGATCTCGATAATGAACACTACCTCTATCACCATCTTCATCATAATCAAATGTACTTCGATATCTATCTCGACCATCAACATCTCCACGATCACGCATATCTCTTCTACTATGTCTTTCAGCATCACGATATGGCTCATCTCCAAACTCACGTGGAGTTCTTCTCTCTTCATTTTTGTACTCATGGTATTCTCTTCTCATTGAAACTGATGATTCTCTTCTTTCTCGACAAGATTGTGGGGACACCCTCCTCGCTTTCGAAACCGATGGTGAAACCCTGTTTCCTCTATGGTTCGAGATTGGTGACCTTCTCTTTTGACTTTGATTCATGTCATTCATCAATTTCTCTAACTTTCCAATACCTTCATCGAACTTTTCATTGATACGTTGTTCCATTTTCTCAGCTTCTTGTCTTCTATACACATCTTCAACATTTTGAAATCGATTAGCACGTCTCGGAGGCATTGTTGAATCTTCAAAAAATCCAGACACACACTTCAACTAGCACAACTTTAACTCAAATCTGAACTTGACTTATCTCGGCCTGCACTTAGCTTGGCTCGGCTCCAACTTCTATAACTCTCGGCCTTGATCTCCTTAGCTCGGATCTAGCTTCAACACTTTAACTCGGCTCCCAATAGGCTCGGCTTAGCTATGATTTGCTAAGTCTAGCTCTAGTACCAAAATTGACGCAGCAGACATACAAAAATGGGTGAAATGTTATAAACATGGAATGATGAATTGTAAATACCGAAGGATAAATGCCAAAATCCGTTGATCACAAGAGATACCGGATTCTAGCTATCTTTAACACGTTGATCGCGCACGATACCGTGTTAGAAGATCTACGATTCTTCGACGTTGATCTCGCGCACGAGATTCCGTGAATCAGCTTCAAGTTTGTTGATTCGAGCGCACTCGAATAACCGAAAATGGAGAAAGGAGATAACACTCAACTTCCAATTAAAAGAGGCACAAAGCACTCAAACAAAGTTTATTCAAAATCAACTACTTTACAAATGACACAACCCCGCTGTTTATAGCAATTCACAACTCACACAGCCCCAGCTTCAACGACCAAACACAGGTCGTTAACGACCTAACAAACGCGACTTAACAAAATTACAATATAACAACATCGCGACTTACGACCTAAGAGATATAGGTCGCACTCGGCTTAACGAAATTACAACATTCAAAAGACTTAACCAAATATACAACATAACAATACATCACACGACTCACAACAATGCGGCATAAGGATTGTGTGACCTACCGAAGCAGCATCCTGGAGCGACTCAAGTAAACATGGCAGCGACATACGGGAAGCAACATAAGTGAAACGACTTAAGACAAGCGACCTAAGTGAGGAAGCGGCTTAACTCCAAATCGCATGTAGTTCGTAGGTCATTGCTCGTCTAGGCCGGTGCGACCTAAGAAATGCGCACTGGGTTGCTTAACTCGCTAAGTTGTGTAACTTGGTAGGTCATATCTCGCACGAATACCTCGTTGGTTCGCTATATTATAATGCAGGAAGGTTATGTCATAAGTCGTTACTTGCTAGGTCGCTGACAACATCTGAAGGCAGACGTGATTCCAAGCTTAGCTCACGTAACTCATTGGCGACATAAGATAACCCGTTAGGTCGTGCGCGACTTAAGGCCATCGTGCGACTTAAAGCAAATGAGTTAGCATTGTGCGCTGCATCAGTTTGTCTTTGTCCTTTCACTTCTCTTCTCAGTCATCTGGTGTTTCTTGTGAGAGAATACAAGAAAGGAGATAAGTGGCTTTCTTCTCCATTCAACTGCTCATTTTGTTCTCTTTGAAGAAAAAAAATTCGCCTGCTTGTAGATAGCAGTCCCCTCCTCCTTTATTTTCCGAACCACACCTTTCTCCATTCCTCTGCAACCATTGCAATTCTTTTATACAAGGTAATATCTATATTATAAATATATTGTGTTGTATTTACCTAAAAGTTAAAAGCTATAATCCGTTTACCTTTTTATACTTATATATATGAATTCATACGAATTATTACAAGTTGTCTTATCTATATATATATAGTACGCTGATGATTTGTAAATAGCTTATATATACAATTGCTATATACACACTTGTCAACATATAATTGGTTACATAAACAGGAGCATGTGTGCATATTTAGCCATATTTTACATATAGGGTCTGCATATTTGTTTGTATATATAATTGAAAGAGCTGAATATATTTAGATTTATATCATTATTTTTAAATCGATCATTTAGTTTGCAACAAGTCTTATATAAATAATATGTTCACATATATATAAGTATATGTATTTTATAGTTTTAATGTATGTGTTTTAACACATGGGTTTTAAATTCAGACCTTTTATTTACAATTTATATCAAAAAGTATGTTATAATCTCTTGGTTATATTCAAATTTATTATATATATCATTTGCAGTAATAAATTTTATTATTGATAAAAATGTAAGTTACATATGTCACTGTAATTATGTGCATAACTGATATGTAAAGATATATTAGTATATAAGTTTATATTTGTATTATAGGCACGTTACTTTATATTTAAAATAATACATAAATAATCATATGTAGGTAGTTGCGTGTTGCAGTGGGTGGGTTTGCTTATAGCAGTGAGAATTTGTAGATATTTGGAAATCTAAAAGGCTGTGCATATATTTTGTAAAGGCTGTGCATATATTTTGTAAAGGCTGTGCATATATTCATAGTCTAAAACCTATTATATATATATTTTGTTATAAATAGTTACAGTTATATTTTAAAG
Organism: Allium cepa; assembly: GCA_030765085.1. Taxonomy (NCBI): domain Eukaryota; kingdom Viridiplantae; phylum Streptophyta; class Magnoliopsida; order Asparagales; family Amaryllidaceae; genus Allium; species Allium cepa. The sequence goes on along the minus strand of CM060944.1, from coordinate 493,958,651 downwards.
TGTGAGTCATAACAGAATTATAAAGGTTACTGTATAACTTATACTTGTATGCTGATGGGTCTGCATAGATTTATAATGGGTCTGTATACATTTGAGTAACATGAATGTAGTGGGTGGTATATATATAAATATCTTACATATATTTGTTTATACATACATACTATTTTGGACTTAAGTTGATTTCATCGATGCTAAATTTATAACAAATATTGTTTTAATTATAGCATACAATTTATTTTACATGTTTGACTTTAGTATATAAATCCACCTATATACCTTTTACCTTCATCGATCCAGTTCTGATTCGTTTTATCAATTCTTGATCATCAGCCTTGTTCGTCCAATTCGCGTTCAAATCTTACTTTGCTTTGAGTTGTTGTTTGGACTATTCGATGGTCTAGATCGTGATCCAATTCGTATCTTGTAGAGTCGTCAAAATCTCTAGCCTCGAAATGCGAGCAATCACTCACGATTAACGTTCTTGTATTTTATTAAATTTGATTTCAATTGAAACGACAATTGACGTATAATGCTGTAGTTATTTTGTTATATATGCTATTATCTGTAACTGTTCACCTGTAGGATATGACACCATATCCCGTTGTTCATATTTTATTTAAATTATTGATGATGATATATGCCTTCCATTATTTTATAATCTGCTATCACTCTGCAAGTTCCCTGTTAGTATAGAATTTACTATGGGTTGAAATGATACATACCCGAATGGACTTTAGAATAGGAGAAAATCGTTATGGGTTGAAATGATAAACCTAAGCGATTTTCATTTGAACTGAATTGCGATTACGGGTCGAAATGATATCTACCCGTATATATATATATATATATACACACACACTTAATTACGGATTGAATTGATAAGTATCTGTATCACTTAACCATATGATAGAAGTATATACAGACGTCGTTGGTCCATATATAAATATTTTGAAATAATTTTATATGGTTTTAGGAGAAATATAGGGTTTTAGTTAATATTGGAAATATTTTATATATAAATATGTTTAATGTAAAGTAGATTTAATAGTAAACTTTAATTTAATAAAGTTTGATTTCATTAATAGAATATGTTTAAGTATTTTATTTTAAATAGATTTCCAATGTTTGTATATGTTAAGTAAGATAAAGTTGAATTGATTGGAATGGTATTTAATTAATAATTTTGTTTAATTAAATCAAATTTGAAACTTATTGAATTTGAAAACTTAAAATATAGTTCATAACATAACTTTGACTTTAGTGATTTAATGAATATCCATGTTTAAAGAAATTGAAGGCAAATATAATGAATTGTAATATAAGGCTATATAAGTAATATTAAGTGGATATTTCAAGAATAAATAATAATGAAGTTAAATCAAGATCTATATGAAACTGTTAGGTTTAGTTTTAAATGTTGAAGCTTTGAAATATGGCACTTAAATAGTTAAATTGTGATTCAGATCTGTATTTGAAATTTGATAAAATTTGAATTTGTTCTTTAGAAGAGTAAATTGAATCGAAATTGAAATTTGAGATTTAATTTGATCTGAATAGGAAAGTCGAGTTGATTTTTGAAGTGATCGGTGTAACTTGAGGAAATTTTAAATACTTTACTTTATAAAATTTTCAAAATCTATATATACACTATTTTTATATTGAAGTGAAAATGATATTTTCGTTTTGAAATATAAATTAATTTGAAAGGACCATGGTGTTATAGTGTATATTTCTACCTTGTAGATAGTTCTATAGATCCTTAGGGGATGTTATCCCAAACTACCTTTAAGTTACTTGTATTTCAGTTGATATTTCACATGAGTTGGATTTATAGATATAAGAATGTTAATCCTGACTCGAGTGTTTTTGTGTTTTACTTTACGCTCGGGTCAGACTGAGTGATACATCATTTGAGACTCACCTTCGAAGTTGGAGCTTTGCTTGAAGATCCAGCTATCTATCCTTTCAGTCATCCAGTTGATTGGTTCAGAGAAGTCATGTGCTCGTACTGGAGACTTTACTACATCTGAGATATTCCGTTGTATTTTATTTCTAACTCTGATGTTTATATAGTAGCTTCATGAACTACTATTCATTTATTCCGCTGCGTATTATTGTACTACTCTGTATCCGTGATTCTGTGATTGATTTATTTACTGTATATGTTAAGTTTGCCAAATTTAAATTAACAATTTGATATTTTGAGCAATTCAAGTCCGACTTGTGCGGATGCGAATAGTTGAAAATATCGGGCCGTTACATAATGGAAGCTTCAAAATTGATTTTGAAACTGTTTTGTTCAGTATTGAAATTTATATCATTTAAATAGACATTTAAAAATTGCCTTCTGAGGCACAATCTCGGAGTTCGACGAAACCAGTTCTATTAGATCCCTAATAGTGTTTTATTATCGAATTTCAATTTTCATAGCATTCGAAGTTGTTGTGTGACTGTACAATAAGCAAACACATTGGAATTTAAATTGAAAATTCAATATTTTAATTGGTCCAAAAATCTATCTTCTCCATACGTCGAATTTGGACTCGAAACCTTTTCCATTGCATTCAGAATAGGGGTTTAACGTTTTAAACGCTTGGCGGCACGCCTCGATAGGAGATCGAATTTTAGGCTTCGGTTTCTAAACGATTTAAATTTAATTTAAATTTAAAAAATAAAAATAAATAAATAAATGTCTCACAAGGCAAGTCATACACGTTTCCATCTTAACAGCACATGTCCTTCCCAATAACACTTGTCAATACGTGTAACACGTCTTAAATTAAAATAAAACGAGAATCCCTTTTTCTTTCAATTGTATTCATTCGTATAGATAAAAGCAAAAAGAAAACAGTTCGAAGTAGGATAGTAGCCGAGCAAATCAAAGAGAACCCTCTTCAAAATCAAAATCAACTTCGAAAAAATAAAATAAAATAAAATTCCTCTGAAAAAATGGTGACTTGCACGAAACCGCGATCGAATTCACAGCGGCATCGTACTCGAGCGCGGCTGCATCGGCAATTCTTGATTGAAGCTAGGTGGCAATGTTGAGCGCATTAGGATGTGGCGATAAGGGGTTACGAGCGTAGAATAAAGAAAAATGATATCGCGACCACCAATTTGAAATCGACTAGGGGTAGACTATTGAATTCGTGGCCGCGATCATGTGCGTGATTGGGAAGGGGCGTATTGGCATCGTCGCGATCCGGAGGGTTCGTCGACAAAGCATGGGGCATGCGTTCGAGTAGGAGGCGGCGTCGTAATATGGAGAAGGTGGTGGTGGCTCGCCTGAGCATGTCATGAATTGGGGTTCGCCGTCGAGTCGAGATGATTACGGTAGGCTCGCGTGTGGGTCGGCGATTGGGTGTGGGTATGTTCGTGCGTGCTGTGAGGTACAACAGTTTCGTTTTCTTTTTTTATTTTATATAAAAAAACAAAAGGTTTGATTTACAATAAGATATAGATTTTTAACGTTCTTTTCAATTTAAATAAAACAAAGGTTGATTTTTCAGTAGAGTATAAATTAAGTTTAGTTTAAATGCTGCATGTGTATATATATGCAATACGGAGTTTATATAAATTAGATTTTTAAAAATCTATATAGATTATTTTTGCAAAATATATATATTTTCAAAAAAGGGAGATAATTTTTTTTAATTTACTTGTTTAATTATTTTAGAAATGGTTAAAGAGAAACTAGTTAAAAACTAAAGTATCAGTTAATTTAATTATTAATGGTAAGTGATTATTCAAGTAGTTCAAATATTTTATTAAAAAGGAAATTTGTTGGAAATTAAATTGATTATATAAAATAAAATCTATTAAATGGAATTTAATTTGTTCGATTGGCTCGAATATTTATAAATCGTAAAAATTGTTTATGTGCAAGGTCAAAACCATGAAATCAAGTCGGAATTGGAATGGACTGCAACTTAAAATCTAAGGTGAGATCTTCTCACTCAATCAGATTTTTCCGATTTAATTTTAAATAGTTAAATTTAAAATTGTTGATTGCATGCTTGGATGATAAATTATTATCAGTTGTATTAATTTAGACCCTATGCGCCGCATAATAGCGGATGATATTATATTAAACCAATATACCGCGATATTCCACCTCAAAGTGGAATTGGTATTATATATATATTTGGAACGATTGATTTCTCGCATTATATAGCGGATGAGACCCTATGCGCCGCATAATAGCGGATGATATTATTTTAATCCCATACGGCGATATTCCACCTCAAAGTGGAATTGGTATTTAATTGTTGTGCTAACATCTGTGGATGCAGGAAAACAGGTTGGAGGGATCCAACTGGATTCCTTAAATATTTGAATTTGTTTCAATATTGTGTGTTGATTTATTTATAATCTGTGTGTGATTATATTGTGATCGAAATCGTTGAAGGCTATAGTTTAAGCTTAATATATTTTTGATATCGTAGGATACCAGAAATAAACAAAAATTGGATTTTTGAAATTCAAGTAGAAATTTTATAGTAAAAATTTATTTTTTGAGAATTGGATAAAATTTAAAAGAAGGAATTTCACAAGGATAAAGTTTTATTTTTGAATCCTATTGAATAAATTCCAAGATATGGGAAAAAGATTTAAAAATGGATTTCGGGTAATATTATTCAAAAGTTGAAGAATTTATTTAGAATACGGATTTTAAATAATTTGGTAGAGATAAAGGAATTTATTTTTAAAAGGAAATAAATTTAGAAATCAAATTTGGAATTTAATTTGGTATTTGAAATGATTTTAGGAAATCAATTTGGAATTTGATTCGGTGTCTGAAATAAATTTAGAAATCAATACGAAAATTTATCTGATGTTTAAAATTAAATCTTTGAAATCAGTTTGGAAAATTTATTTGATGTTTAAAAACAAATATTTGGGAAATAAATATGAAAATTGATTTTCTGTTTGAATGAAAATCGATTTGGTGTTTGAAATAAATTTGGAAAATAAATTTAGAATTTGATTTGGTGTTTGAAAGTGAATATTTAGAAAACGATTTGAAAATCGTATATCAGTGGATATTTGAAAGTTTAAAATTCACAATTGGAATTTTATAAAGGAAAGGGAATTTTGTTTTAAAAATAAATGTTGGTTTATTTTTAAAAGTGTGGAAAGAAATTTACAGATTTGGAATGTAAATTTAAAATAAATCGAGAAGATTTATTAATTGATTTAAATGGACCATTTTGAAATGGAAAGAGAATTCTTACCTGGAAAACCGAGTATATTTTTAAAGTAGCTCTTGAAGTATAAATTAAAAGTTCTAGAAATTGATTTGAAAAAATAATGTTGGAGAAATTATTTTTAGGAATTGTTTTAAATCTTTAAAATAAATATTTATTTAATTAATTATAGAAGGGATTATTTTAAACATTAAATTGATATTTGATTTAGAAAATATTTATTAAATATTTATACTCTATATACTAATTTTATTTTAAAACTAGTTTGGACTTGAAGTTTTTATATAAGATATTGATATAAAATTTCACAACTAATATTTTAAATAAAGTATTCCAAAATAGTTTTTATTTTAGATGTTTCCAAATATATGTTTTTGGATAAGTGGTTTAAATTTTTGAAAAGTATTTGGACTCGGCAGATTTTCAGTGGAAATGAATAAATATTTGGGAATACATTCCGCGTTGAGAAATTGATTTGGAAAATTTGTTTCCAAATGGTTGAAGTGTTAAAATTGTATCTTGCGAAGATATTTTGAAAATAAATAATTAGGGGAAAATTATTTAAATCTTGGTGATTGTTGTGAATGTTGATTGATAGTTAATAACCGACTATCAATATTAGCTTTTTATTGGCATTTAAATGTCGATGCGACCGGGGGTCGGATTCCAAATGGATATTCAAAAACCACATCGAACCATTGAGGTTGTGATGAATCTTTTGTTTAAAAGATCAAAGTGTAAATTTGTTGTGATTTATTTGAAATCGAAATGAACGCTTATTTTTAAAAATAAGCGCTCATTATTTGGATTAGCCGGGAGAGGACTTTGTGTCATAAAACCCATTCCGAATAATGATACAACGAAATGGGATTGCATTTGAAGATGGTGTTGAAGACCGGATATTTTCGAAAGCGAAAGGATTACCTGTCGAATGTATCTGCACCGAGTTGCTCCGGTATAAAGATTTTATCACCCTTAATGATGGGGATTCCGGACGCGATTAGTGAATATCCGGATTTGCAAGGGCTTTTTTGAAGTGCCTTCGGTTCAGTTCAATCCCAGAACGGACTTGTATGGATGTGTGTCTGACGTTACACTTTGAGATGTAAAGCTTATTTCTATCAAATACATTTCCGTTGGTGGTGGAGAATTTATTCTCTTAACTTAACATCCTTCTCTGAGACGTACGAGCTTAGAGGTTATGTAGTTGATGGTTACTAGTAATACATTCCCAATTTGGTAATGTGGCATACGAAGTGCTGCTGATCATTTATTGATCGAAGAATGACTTTGTGAAAAGTGTAGCTTTGTGGACGAGACTTCGTCGGACCCCATGTAACAGCCGCGGAATTTCATTCTCCGAAAAACCGACATCGACACTCACTTTATCGACTGTCGAAAAATCAAAGGCCGAAAACCGAGATGTTATGGGTTTTAAAAAGAAAAGAAAAGAAAGAAGAGAGAAAAAGAAGAAAGAAAAAGAAAAATAGAGGGAAAAGAAAATAGATAATTTTTTTTGAAAACAGAGAATTTTAAAAATAGAAGATAGAAGAATTTTAAAATAGAAGAAAATAGAATATAGAGGAAAAAGAGAAACAGAAGAAAATAGGACGGAACAGAAAACAACAGAACAACATCAGAATCTCACAATTCGCAGCGGAACAACATATAATAATAAATGAATAATCTTTAAACAAAGAACTATTTCAGTTATTACATTTCATTTCATTACATCACATCATATCATCACATCAGAGTGTACAACAACATACAACAACAAACAGTGCAGCGGAAAAAGAAATACTATATACTAGTAATACGCCATGCCATCCAGCTTGCCTCTAGCAACTCCAGAATATCCAGAATATCCTGATAAACCTGAACTCTTAACTGCCCGTGTGGAAATTGGTGGGCACCCAGAGTTTAGGAAGGAAAACAATAAACTCCGAGTCAGTCATGTGACTGGTGTGAGAACTCAAAACAGTTTATTTATCTTTAAAATCAAATAGAGGAATATTTTTATTTCAATTCGAAATGCTTTTAAAAATGAGACTACCATAAGGCCTCCCGCACACACACACAATGCAAACGCAGAATCGGAGGAGATTTCTCCTTATGATAGTCAAAGATGCTTGATACGCATTTAAAATAACATTTGATATTATTATTAGTGTATAGTGTAGGAAAAATATTTCGAAAGTAGAATATAAATCTTAGCCAGCATAGACATTTCGAACTATGCCTACTATAGCTACCATCCAAACAGTGGTGACCACCATAAGTGAATGGCAGGTTCTACAACTAATACCGTACAAGTTTCGTATTGGGAATTGGATTTCCAACAAATGGTCAGGCCAAGGAACTTCCCATTGCCACTGAGAATGCCTCTGGAAAGACATCCCCGAGAACCAAACCGGAACTCTGCCAACACAAGGCCGGGTTACCCCTTAACTGGGTAACTACTGACACGAGCACGCCATTTCCCGGTCCTTTAGGACCTTTTCAACCGAGCGCTCGATATCCAACATCACACCATAATAAATAGAGTGTTTTCAACATGAGTAAGTATCTGGGCTCCATACCATGATACCACCCCTTTCCAGAAGGAAATGCACATACCCTAAGGGGAGCTACAGCAACCCCTAATAACCTTGCCGCATCTTTCCTGTTTTGACCATTTCCGGGATGTGAGGCTCGACGAAGTCACGTCCACAAAAACATACTTTATACAAAAGCCATGCTTTGGGTCAATAAATGATCAACACAATGATCACTAAGATAGACGATCAAATAAATGATCCTATCACAAATAATCAACACAATGATCATTTCAGCATCACTCAGCATGTCACATTACCAAAATGGGATATATTGCTGATAACTTCAACTATATAACCTTTGAGCTCGTACGTCTCAAAGAAGGGTGTTAAGCAAAGAATAAATTCTCCGCCACCAACAGAAATATATTTGAATGAAATCCGCTTTATATCTCAAATTGTAATGTCAGGCATACAATCCATACAAGTCTGTTCCGGGATCGAACAGAACCGAAGGCACTTACAAAGAAGTCCTTGCAATCCGGATATCCACAATCCTGATCGGATTTCCCATCACTTAGGGAGTCTCTATACCGTTGCAACTCAGTGCAGAGACAATCGATAGGTCATCCTATCGCTTTCGCAAATACCGGGTCTTCAACACCGATCTTCAATGCAATTTACAACGACGTATCACATATTCGGAATGGGTTATACGACCCCATGGTCCTTTCCCGGTTAACCCGAATGGTGAGCGCTTATTCAAAAATAAGTGTGCATTCAAATTCAATCAATTCACATCAAATACCCATTCAAAGGGAAATACTGATAGTCGGTTATTGAACTATCACTGGATATGCACACATCACCAGATTCCAAATAATTTTCCAAATTATTTATTTTCCAAAATATCTTTACAAGATATATAATTTCAACACTTCAAAAATAAATCAATATTTATTTTTAACAAATTTCACTTTCACATATAAATTCCATAATGAATTTATACTTCAAAATATCCATGCATATATGATTTCAACTATTCATTTCAATTTATCTTCAAAAAGATAAATTCTAATTTTTCACTTCATATTGGAAAACATTTCCATACTTATTAAAAATAAGTAATTCACAAATCTTTTTATTTCAACCTTAGAAAATATTCAATATACTTAAATCGAATTAAGTATATATTTCATTCTTTAAGGAAATTATGTTCTTAAACATATTTATTTGGGTCAAAACGAATGTTGCGTAAAACATCGTTACGACAACCCAAAATCACTAGTATAGGGATTCGAAATTAAAATAGATATATAAATCCCAATACTATTCAAAACATTTCCTTTCGGAAATAATTTACTATAACAACAGTGTTATAGTCCACCATTTCCTTTTATTTCTCGAAACATCTATTTCAACAATAAATGTTGAAATCTATTGTTTTCGAATCTCAACACATTTAAAAACATCGTTAAATCGTTTTAAATTTTATTTAAAACACCAAATCCAAAACAATTTCTTTAACGTATTATTCACTATTCAAAAACGTGAATAACTTCGTTAACAAATTTCATTCTTTTATTCATTTTAATTCAAAGGATTATTCACTATTCAAAAATGTGAATATAACTCCATTAATAGGTTATAACAATTAACTTATCAAAATAAGTCGTTTGCGAATTTATAAAACAACGTTTATAAATTCCATTTCTATTTATTTATAAAACTTCCTTTTTATAAATTCTTTTATTAACCTATTCCAGTTTAAAACTAAATTATAAACTACAAGTTCATATTATAAGTTAATTACTTATAAAACGATTATTTTACAACATCGTTCATTTAACTTCCCAAATTATTAATCTTAATTTATAAGATTGTTTATTTATCCAAAGTTCATTCTTTCGATAACTTTATAAATTTTATAAACCTATTGCTTATAAAATTTCATTTATAACTTCACAGTTTATAATTTCATAAATTTCATTCATTTAGGAAATTCATTTTCACTACATTCAAACACTTATAAAAACTCGTTTTATAATGTCCATAATTCAATTTATAAATATCCATTTATAAATCTCTTAATATAAATTAATTTATATTATTCTTTTAAACGTCTTTAAATTCCTTTAAAATTTCACCGTTCTCTTGATTTATAAAATAATCAAATTTTATAAATCTTATATTCAAACTTTTAATAATAAACTCAAAAATCCAGTTTAAACTATTTTATAAAATCATTGGTTCATATTTCTCAAAAATCGACTTTTAATCGTATTTCTAAAAATCAGCTTTTTAACTATATTTCACAAAAACCATAATTTTTATAACTTTAAAAATTATAACGTTTATTTATTTATAATGGATCAATTCCAAAAATATAGTATATTTTCAAAATCACTTTTAAAAACATTTTAAAATCCCAAAATCTGGGTCCAATGATGCTACACACCAAATAGCCAATCACGACTAACAACGATATCATATATCGATATGATAATCAATCAAATATCAAAATATCTGAAATAAAATAAATACTGTTGAGGAATCCAGTTGGATCCCTCCAACCTGTTTTCCTGCATCCAAAAACATTAGCACAATACCAATTTCGCTCCAGTACGAAATTATCGCGGTACATGTTCTTATTAAATATTATCCGCTTAATAACGGCGTAATAGGGTCTCATCCGCTAAACAACAAAAAAATGCGGGAAATCAATCAACTGCAATATATACATATGCCAATATATATATATTGATATTATATATAATACCAATTTCACTGTTTATGAAATATTCGCGGTATATGTTTATATTAAATAACATCCGCTTACTAACGGCGCATAATGTCTATTTTAACAATCAATATATACAGTCATCATTCAAACATGCATTCAAATATTTTAAATCTAACTATTTAAAATAAAATCGAAATCTATTCGATTGAGTGAGAAATTCTCACCCTTGGTTTTAATTTCCGTTTTAGCTTTTATTTCGAATAAAATTAAACGCGCGTTTAATTTTACCCGAAATTCTCACTAACTCCAAACGACTCCAAACCAACTCCATCGCGTAGTGCTCGTCCATACGATTCCAACGCAACTGAGTTTGCATTTTTTTCGACCTCGTATGAAAAAGATACAATATTTTAAATTTACACATATTTAAATTATAATTAATTTTCAATTAATCTTCTGATTACTAACCCTACTCCATATCCACCGTCCATTTTTCATTGAACAGATCGAAGCCGTCCCTCACCCCTTTCTTCCCCACGCGATACCCTCCAGCCAAACACGCACCCACGGCCGCCGCTTCTCATGCAATTTCGCACGCCACCTCGGTCCACTAGCACTCGATCATGCACCACTACATGAAGCGCCTCTCCTCCCTCCACCTTCGGTCCAAATATGAGGAAGCTCGGTCATCCCTAGCTCGAGAACGACGAGCTTGAACGCGTGACCTTCCAGGCTAAATTGCCGACGATTCGCTCAACGGTTCTCGATCATAACCGTTGAAATCCAAGATCTCTCTATGCTCTACAATCTTCTAGTTGGAAGATTCTGATGAAAGGGGATGGATCGGGAGATATCGAGGAAGAAACGTGATGAATTTTCGGCCATTAGTTTCTTAATGGCGGCTGTGCATAGTTTAACCTAGGTTTTTCTTTTTCTTTTTTTTTTTTATTTTTGAGAATTTAACTTCTATTTATAGAAAAAGCAAGCGTAAACACTATTCATTCCGGGAATTCCGAACTCCGATTTAGGCGCCGTAACCAGCGTACCTAGGGTTTATCCCGCGTTCCGGACACAATGGAACAGGTTTCGGAAGCTAATTCGGAAGTATGTGCGAGTTATGGCAGAAAACGTTCAATTTGAATTAAACCGATTTAAGTCGATTTCTAGGCGTTTTAATTTGTACCGGACAAACGGTAAATCCAATTGACTTGAAATTTGAAACCTTACAATAATATCACATTACGGATCCGATGAAACTGGTTTCGTCGAATTCCGAGACTTTTTGAAAAATGGCTATTTTGACTCGCCAAATTTAAATTAAAAAAGATTCGATGCGTTTCGAGCTGCCACGATCAAACGATAGCTCCGATTGACACGAAAATTGAAATCCGGTAATAACTAACTATTACGGATCCAATGGAACTGGTTTCGTTCAATTCTGAGACTGTTCAAAAATTGGCTATTTTACAGTCGATTATTAAATATTAAAATATTCAATTTTCACAAATTAACTTTTAATTCGATTTTAAAAGTTCTAAAATATTTCTATAACTCCAGTATGATAAAATAAAATTTTCCAAATTATTTACAATCATTTTTAACTCAATTTTTAATTATTTCCATAATTTAACATATTAAATTATCGATTTAATTATCCAATTAAATCCAATAAATCAAATAAAAATTTATTTGACTTAAAAATTCAATTATAAATATTTAAAATTAATTAAATATTCAAATTTTAATTTCTAAAAATTCTGGGTCGTTACAATCTTTCCCCCTTAAAAGAATTTCGTCCTCGAAATTACAAGTAAGAAAGGTTACAGAATTTATTAACTTTCCAAAATTTATAGTTAAACTTCTTTCAATACTTTACTAAGTTTTCAAATCATACTTAGTTATCTTTTCAAAAACTACTATCTATTGTTTAACTTTCAACTCTAAAACAAAGTTAAAGTTTTCAAAATTTTCCCATTTTCTCAAAAATTTTCTAACGCCTTAAATTTCCGGAAAAATTCGCCATAGTCTCCTTTGCGCGGCTCGATCCGAAAAAAAAATGACAGTATATATATCACAAATATACATCTCATCAAGTAATGAGGCATCCCGAAGGGAAAAAGTGTAAAAGTACGATATTTAATCCGAGATATGTACCTTATATTTTATTAGCGAGCATATACGGCTAATATAGCGCAAAAGCGAACTCCAAATGCGAAGCAAAAGCGATCCGCACCTACTAAACTCAACAAACAACATGAGAATCATGCATATATGAAAATAGTATCGATATACAACATATAGCAACATAATAACTATATAAGTCACATAGCAAATGCAACTAAAGCAATATATATTCAACCATCATCCAATTACCATTCAACAAATTCATAACCAATATATTCATTCATATTTTCATTCATATACAATGAATTGGTTTTCACTTTAAATCACATTTGATTTGTTTACATTGGATTTTCTTACTAACATTCATTCTCAATTCAATTAGTTTACATTACTAATTAAATCCACATTCAATTCTATTCAAATTTATTTACTTTCTATTTGAATTCAATTTCATAGCTTCCAATTTCATTAATTCACTTTCATTAACACTTAATGAATTATATACAATCAATCAACAATCATATAACAATCAATGTATATTAATTTCAACCAAATTCCTTTGCTTATATTCATTCTCATTCAATTTATTCAACTTCCAATAACCTTAGATTTCAATGAATCAACACTTATATTCATTATTTTTTTATCAATTATTTTCATTCAATCGATTAACATTCAATTCATTCATTCAATTCAATTACAAAGTTGAATTTCATTTACATAACTTAAGTTATATTCCATTTATACATCCTTTATTTACAACTCATATTTTATATAGTTTCACTTCTTATATATATATAAGTTTATTTCACAATTGTAAACACTTTAATTATAATTTTATTCTTATAATTCTTTTGCTTATACAATTATTCTTTTATTTAGATTATCCAAACAACCTAACAATCAACTTATATACACTTTAATAATTTTGAAAAATTATTTCTTTATATATAAAAATATAATCAAGGTAAAATTATTTCATTTACCCAATTTAAACAATATTGTGCCGAATTGTTCTATTCAAGTGTTTAGAAACCCCTTCGGCATAGTCTTGCGGACCACGCTGACGAAAGTTCATATGCCACTCAATAAACCAATCATCACAATATAAAACAATTTTATATACACTAACAAATTCGCTCTCATAGCTATTATTACACTCAAACTCATTCTAGAGTACTACTGACTCTATCTCTAATGAATTATACCCAACAGAACCATGGTTGTCGCTTAACCATCAGAGCTCTGATACCAAATGTAACAGCCGCGGAATTTCGTTCTCCGAAAAACCGACATCGACACTCACTTTATCGACTGTCGAAAAATCAAAGGCCGAAAACCGAGATGTTATGGGTTTTAAAAAGAAAAGAAAAGAAAGAAGAGAGAAAAAGAAGAAAGAAAAATAGAGGGAAAAGAAAATAGATAATTTTTTTTTGAAAACAGAGAATTTTAAAAATAGAAGATAGAAGAATTTTAAAATAGAAGAAAATAGAATATAGAGGAAAAAGAGAAACAGAAGAAAATAGGACGGAACAGAAAACAACAGAACAACATCAGAATCTCACAATTCGCAGCGGAACAACATATAATAATAAATGAATAATCTTTAAACAAAGAACTATTTCAGTTATTACATTTCATTTCATTACATCACATCATATCATCACATCAGAGTGTACAACTGTAACGACCCGGTATTTTGGACTATTCGCATCCGCACATGTCGGACTTGAATAATTCAAAATATCGAATTGTTAATTTAAATTTGGCAAAACTGAGATATACAGTAAATAAATAGTCACAACATCACAGACACAGAGTATAATATGCAGCGGAAATAAAAGAGATAGTAGTTCATGAAGCTACTATATAATTATATAAGATACATCAGAGTTTACAACAAAAGAGTAATACGATACATCAAATACAAATCAGAATACATCACTGGAATCATCGAATACTGAAAGCAGAATAGATGGCTGGATCTTCAAGCAAAGCTCCAACTCCAAAGGTGAGTCTCAAAGCTGAACCACTCAGTCTGACCCGAGCGTAAAGCAAAACACAAAACACTCGGATCAGGATTAATATTCTTATATCAATAAATCTAACTCAAGTGAAATAGCAATCGGAATACAAGTAACTCAAAGGATGTTTGGAATAACCATCCTCTAAGGATCCGCTAAACCATCTACTAGGTAGTAATGTACGCTAAGTAGATAATGTCTATCAGTAATATAAAATATCAAAATAGCGTTAAGGCGTTACCATAATCCCCCTTAACACATTTTATATTCCCAAAAGCATATACAAGACCGTAGTTTCCCCAAAACCGGAAGTCACCAGAGGGCAATCCATATACTCAAGGTACAAATCAAAACGTAGTGGTCGCGAATAGGATAATCAGTATGACAAGGTACATGAGGCGATACCAACTAGGATACTAGTAGTTGCGTGATCCGGACTGATGTTGAGCATAGCCAGCAGCTACCTCAACACCGCGAAACAACACTCCCAAATCGAGGGGTGCACCCAAATCGAATCACAAAAGTAATAGATATGGTATCGAAGAAGTGTGTCCGCTAGAGGTGGCGAACCTCAATGGCCCGGCGCGGCTCCTGTTTTAGTCATGTCAGGGGTCATCCAATATCGTTCTCTTTCTTCAGTCAACGCGTTCACCAAACCATCCACTTCATTCTGGATCAACACTCCACGTATAATAGTTATTAAAGTGGTATTCGGTATCGACAGAGAGTATGTCCATATCCGATCCCGGTCTCTTTAATAACTACGTATAATTACACCGATTGGTCGTTTAATATATTTCAAAACAATCAATTTCAATTTCAATTTCAATTAGAATTCGTAAACCATTATTTCATTTGTCTTTCAAAAATCAATTTCCAAAATCTACGTTCCAAAACTCCCAAATTACCATTTCAAAGTCTTACAGTTCAATTTCAATTTTATTTAAACGATTCAAATATTGATTCAAGTTCATATATAAGTTTTATTCCGAAAATCATTTAAATGATTAAATTCAACATTCAAATCAATTTAAACTTATTTATCGATTTTATTCAATATTCTTTAAGTTAATTCAACATCCAAAACCATTCTTTTTAATTTCCAAGTCATTAAAACAATCACTTAAGTTAACTTCATTATATCAAACTTACAAATTTAATTAAATTAAATTTGTCAAATCAAATTCCTGAAATTACAATTCTTACATTTATTTCAATGAAACGCATTTTTTTTCTTGTCAAAGAAATTCAATTTCATTTATTCACTTACTTAAATAATTTCCAAAACTTAATTAACAAAGAATCCCAATTTCAATTATTTACGAAGTTCCAATTTACTTATTCCAAGTTCAATTCCTCTTGTCAAAGAATTCAATTTTTATTCCATTTCCAAATAATTCAATCTTATTAAATAATTTCAATCTTAATTATTAATAATTTCAAACTTAATAATTTCAAACTTAATTATAAATTCAACCTTAATTATTAAATCATTTCAACTCATTCATTAATAATTCCACCCTTAATTATTTAATAAATTCAAAACTTAATTATTAATTATTTCAAACTTCGTTATTAATAATTTCAAGACTTGATTTTTAAAATTCCAAATTTAACTATTACTAATTTCAAACTTAATTATTAACAATTCCAGATTTAATTATTAATAAATTCAAACAACGTCCTTTCATCAGTCATTACATTAATATCTTGTTTCAGATTTTCAGTATTAACGTTTTCCTTTTATCAAAATTTACGTTTCGATTTTATTCCAAAACTTTATTATTCAAATAAAATCTTTATTTTATTTCAAATCAAATTATTGACCAATCGGTTTATTTAATTCTCTATCCTAAGTCATGTTCATTTTGGGTATTTATCATTTCAACCCGATTCCAATTCCAATTCAAAAATCAAAGCATAGCAAAGGGAACTTGCAGTGTGATAACAGGGATGGTGTCAAAGTAAATAAACAAGCAATAACAACAATCAATAACAATTCAATAATCAATTCAAATAATCCCGAAATAATCGTATTAATTCACATTGTTATTTGTGCAAATTAATATAATTATTTCTAGAATCTACACTATCATTTCATGTAGATTAAAGATTATTACACTATTATTTTATACGGTTTTTCACTTGTCATTAAATTTCCATTTCATACTACAACAATCAATCCAATATACGTTCAATGGTTCAAAGTGTAATTTATCACTATTCTACATGTCAATTAATTTAACAATTAAAATGGTCAAATTTAACTAATCAAATTTCACATATATGTCGGTTCAACTTTTAGTTATCCTACGTCGAATTCAATTGCATAATATTTATCACTTTATACATTACAAATTTAACATCCAATATAAACAACAATCAATCAATCAATTATCAACCAAACTGTATTATCATCGCATAAATAATTAACAGATAATGGTGTCAGATGTCATAGGTGAACAGATACAGGTAATAGCATATAACAGTGTAAATAACTGACGGTCGCATATTTCAATTGTCGTTTTAATTGAAATTAAATTTAATAAATAAAAGAATATTAATCGTGAGTGAATGCTCACCTTTCGAGGTTGGAGCGGTAGACAATTGAAGATGAGTTACGAATCCAAGGACGAATTCTACAGCGGGGTAAGATTGGCACGAATTTGACAGCAGAGCTGAAAGTTTGGAATCGATGAAATAATAAGGATCAGCTTGATATGAGTTGAATTAAATATACGTATATATATTTAGTTAAAATAATATATATTCTTTTATTTCAAATCAATAGTTAAATCCCAAAACATACTTTATGCATATAAAATTTGAAAACCAAGTTCACATATATATAACCACCCTAAATAAAATATACATACGCATGAGATATGAATTACCTTTTCAAGCAAAACTATTGCCGACCTATGGATCAATAAACAGTAAAAAAAATGTGTATATATATATATATAACTTTTTTTTATATACGAAACAAAGAAACAAAATTGTTCTTTCACTGTTTATCACAAATATATTATACATAATATACTTCATAGCAGATTTGAAATCATATATAATATAACTTACATATAACTAACACATACAACTAAATACACATATAAATTTAATGCAACAGAATGTACATATATAAGATTCTTATATAACTTTATAATATCTATATAAAGACATATTGTATATACAGGCTGGTGTATAAATATTATATATATTTGTAAAATCATGTATGAAACCGTACAACTTATACATATGAATATTATATACGAAAGCAAGCATTTGAAAAAAAAATATCCCAGAGGAATTTGCAGACCAACCAATTATCAATCCCAGCCTTTCAAGTACCATATATAATATAAACGTTTATAATTAAAACAAGTTTCTTTCTCCTTCCAAAACCGATTCAAATCTATTAACATAGGCTTAGATAAAATATACAAATATTGTGTATATATAAAATTTGTATATAAAAGAGCAAACACATAGTAGACTATAGATTATATATAACATCTCATATATAAAAATAAACTGTTATAAATTTATACACAAAACTCAACAGACCACCCATATATATGACATTATTATAAACCATACTCAACTGAAAAAAATGCTTATTGGGGAAAAACAACTCAGAGTAATATATATAAACATAACATATATTCTTATTCATAAGCCAACATAATAAAAACTATACTGCAATATAATAAAACATATATCTACTAATATATAAGCTGCGACTATAATAAAGTCAGAAAACATAAGCATATATATAAAAACCAATTAATAAACAATGTAAACCAATATATATAAGAACATACTATAGTATATAAATAGCAAGCAGGTTACATGCGAGTATATATATATATATGTATACTAGATTATATATGTAAACTATACAAATAACAACATAACATATATCCTTTGGCTGAAAAAAAAACTTTATAAATTTTTATACATACTTTATAACGTTATCTTTATAATGCATATATACTAACTCACCTACAACAAGGCACAAAGGAGGAGAGAGGGAAGTGAGGCGGGAGGCAGTGGTGGAGGAGGAAGCTCGGGGCGGTAGAGGAAGGTAGCGGAGCAGTTCGGCCAGGGGTATGCTAGTGGTCGAGTGGGAGAACTCGGTGGTCGGGATGAAGATTTCGGTTAGAGGAGGAGCACGAGGTGGCTGTTGGAATTGGGTTCGGCCTATGCTAGCTTGGAGGAGACAGGCAAGTTGAGGCTGATGCTCTCGGCAGCTGGAAGTGGAGATAAGCTGGTCCAAGTGGCTAAGGAAGTGGAAAGAGCTACAGGCGGAGGTGTTAGGCCAAGCAGTAGTGAAGAGGCGAGAAACAAGCTGGGACGTTGATGCCTAGGCGAGGCTCGGAGGTGGAAGAAGTGGGAGGTGTTTGCGGGGAAGAAGGAGGGGTGGTGCTTCATGAATAAGATCGATGTAGAATTCCGAGGTAAATCAACATTCGATCCCAAGAAATAGAATTCAGGTATTGCAGGAGATAGATAGCAGCGTAAACCGAGGATACAGAAATCTCCGGTAAATCAATGCTTATTGTAAAGGAGTTTCACTCATTTACAAATCATTCGGCGTTTGGGGAGACCGCCGTTTCATTATAAGGGTCATTCGAAGTGAAGTTATGGGGTGCTCCAGAATTGAAAGAAAACGAATAGTGAGGGACACGAATGAATTTTGGAACCGCAGGGAACGTTCCAAAATTCAAAGGAAACGAGTCAAGAAGAAGAGATTGAAACTCGAATGGAAGGGATTCTGTAAATACATTTACCCTATATGCTAAGTTCTGCCTAGAGCTACCAAAAGCTCTGATACCAACTGTAACGACCCGGTATTTTGGACTATTCGCATCCGCACATGTCGGACTTGAATAATTCAAAATATCGAATTGTTAATTTAAATTTGGCAAAACTGAGATATACAGTAAATAAATAGTCACAACATCACAGACACAGAGTATAATATGCAGCGGAAATAAAAGAGATAGTAGTTCATGAAGCTACTATATAATTATATAAGATACATCAGAGTTTACAACAAAAGAGTAATACGATACATCAAATACAAATCAGAATACATCACTGGAATCATCGAATACTGAAAGCAGAATAGATGGCTGGATCTTCAAGCAAAGCTCCAACTCCAAAGGTGAGTCTCAAAGCTGAACCACTCAGTCTGACCCGAGCGTAAAGCAAAACACAAAACACTCGGGTCAGGATTAATATTCTTATATCAATAAATCTAACTCAAGTGAAATAGCAATCGGAATACAAGTAACTCAAAGGATGTTTGGAATAACCATCCTCTAAGGATCCGCTAAACCATCTACTAGGTAGTAATGTACGCTAAGTAGATAATGTCTATCAGTAATATAAAATATCAAAATAGCGTTAAGGCGTTACCATAATCCCCCTTAACACATTTTATATTCCCAAAAGCATATACAAGACCGTAGTTTCCCCAAAACCGGAAGTCACCAGAGGGCAATCCATATACTCAAGGTACAAATCAAAACGTAGTGGTCGCGAATAGGATAATCAGTATGACAAGGTACATGAGGCGATACCAACTAGGATACTAGTAGTTGCGTGATCCGGACTGATGTTGAGCATAGCCAGCAGCTACCTCAACACCGCGAAACAACACTCCCAAATCGAGGGGTGCACCCAAATCGAATCACAAAAGTAATAGATATGGTATCGAAGAAGTGTGTCCGCTAGAGGTGGCGAACCTCAATGGCCCGGCGCGGCTCCTGTTTTAGTCATGTCAGGGGTCATCCAATATCGTTCTCTTTCTTCAGTCAACGCGTTCACCAAACCATCCACTTCATTCTGGATCAACACTCCACGTATAATAGTTATTAAAGTGGTATTCGGTATCGACAGAGAGTATGTCCATATCCGATCCCGGTCTCTTTAATAACTACGTATAATTACACCGATTGGTCGTTTAATATATTTCAAAACAATCAATTTCAATTTCAATTTCAATTAGAATTCGTAAACCATTATTTCATTTGTCTTTCAAAAATCAATTTCCAAAATCTACGTTCCAAAACTCCCAAATTACCATTTCAAAGTCTTACAGTTCAATTTCAATTTTATTTAAACGATTCAAATATTGATTCAAGTTCATATATAAGTTTTATTCCGAAAATCATTTAAATGATTAAATTCAACATTCAAATCAATTTAAACTTATTTATCGATTTTATTCAATATTCTTTAAGTTAATTCAACATCCAAAACCATTCTTTTTAATTTCCAAGTCATTAAAACAATCACTTAAGTTAACTTCATTATATCAAACTTACAAATTTAATTAAATTAAATTTGTCAAATCAAATTCCTGAAATTACAATTCTTACATTTATTTCAATGAAACGCATTTTTTTTCTTGTCAAAGAAATTCAATTTCATTTATTCACTTACTTAAATAATTTCCAAAACTTAATTAACAAAGAATCCCAATTTCAATTATTTACGAAGTTCCAATTTACTTATTCCAAGTTCAATTCCTCTTGTCAAAGAATTCAATTTTTATTCCATTTCCAAATAATTCAATCTTATTAAATAATTTCAATCTTAATTATTAATAATTTCAAACTTAATAATTTCAAACTTAATTATAAATTCAACCTTAATTATTAAATCATTTCAACTCATTCATTAATAATTCCACCCTTAATTATTTAATAAATTCAAAACTTAATTATTAATTATTTCAAACTTCGTTATTAATAATTTCAAGACTTGATTTTTAAAATTCCAAATTTAACTATTACTAATTTCAAACTTAATTATTAACAATTCCAGATTTAATTATTAATAAATTCAAACAACGTCCTTTCATCAGTCATTACATTAATATCTTGTTTCAGATTTTCAGTATTAACGTTTTCCTTTTATCAAAATTTACGTTTCGATTTTATTCCAAAACTTTATTATTCAAATAAAATCTTTATTTTATTTCAAATCAAATTATTGACCAATCGGTTTATTTAATTCTCTATCCTAAGTCATGTTCATTTTGGGTATTTATCATTTCAACCCGATTCCAATTCCAATTCAAAAATCAAAGCATAGCAAAGGGAACTTGCAGTGTGATAACAGGGATGGTGTCAAAGTAAATAAACAAGCAATAACAACAATCAATAACAATTCAATAATCAATTCAAATAATCCCGAAATAATCGTATTAATTCACATTGTTATTTGTGCAAATTAATATAATTATTTCTAGAATCTACACTATCATTTCATGTAGATTAAAGATTATTACACTATTATTTTATACGGTTTTTCACTTGTCATTAAATTTCCATTTCATACTACAACAATCAATCCAATATACGTTCAATGGTTCAAAGTGTAATTTATCACTATTCTACATGTCAATTAATTTAACAATTAAAATGGTCAAATTTAACTAATCAAATTTCACATATATGTCGGTTCAACTTTTAGTTATCCTACGTCGAATTCAATTGCATAATATTTATCACTTTATACATTACAAATTTAACATCCAATATAAACAACAATCAATCAATCAATTATCAACCAAACTGTATTATCATCGCATAAATAATTAACAGATAATGGTGTCAGATGTCATAGGTGAACAGATACAGGTAATAGCATATAACAGTGTAAATAACTGACGGTCGCATATTTCAATTGTCGTTTTAATTGAAATTAAATTTAATAAATAAAAGAATATTAATCGTGAGTGAATGCTCACCTTTCGAGGTTGGAGCGGTAGACAATTGAAGATGAGTTACGAATCCAAGGACGAATTCTACAGCGGGGTAAGATTGGCACGAATTTGACAGCAGAGCTGAAAGTTTGGAATCGATGAAATAATAAGGATCAGCTTGATATGAGTTGAATTAAATATACGTATATATATTTAGTTAAAATAATATATATTCTTTTATTTCAAATCAATAGTTAAATCCCAAAACATACTTTATGCATATAAAATTTGAAAACCAAGTTCACATATATATAACCACCCTAAATAAAATATACATACGCATGAGATATGAATTACCTTTTCAAGCAAAACTATTGCCGACCTATGGATCAATAAACAGTAAAAAAAATGTGTATATATATATATATAACTTTTTTTTATATACGAAACAAAGAAACAAAATTGTTCTTTCACTGTTTATCACAAATATATTATACATAATATACTTCATAGCAGATTTGAAATCATATATAATATAACTTACATATAACTAACACATACAACTAAATACACATATAAATTTAATGCAACAGAATGTACATATATAAGATTCTTATATAACTTTATAATATCTATATAAAGACATATTGTATATACAGGCTGGTGTATAAATATTATATATATTTGTAAAATCATGTATGAAACCGTACAACTTATACATATGAATATTATATACGAAAGCAAGCATTTGAAAAAAAAATATCCCAGAGGAATTTGCAGACCAACCAATTATCAATCCCAGCCTTTCAAGTACCATATATAATATAAACGTTTATAATTAAAACAAGTTTCTTTCTCCTTCCAAAACCGATTCAAATCTATTAACATAGGCTTAGATAAAATATACAAATATTGTGTATATATAAAATTTGTATATAAAAGAGCAAACACATAGTAGACTATAGATTATATATAACATCTCATATATAAAAATAAACTGTTATAAATTTATACACAAAACTCAACAGACCACCCATATATATGACATTATTATAAACCATACTCAACTGAAAAAAATGCTTATTGGGGAAAAACAACTCAGAGTAATATATATAAACATAACATATATTCTTATTCATAAGCCAACATAATAAAAACTATACTGCAATATAATAAAACATATATCTACTAATATATAAGCTGCGACTATAATAAAGTCAGAAAACATAAGCATATATATAAAAACCAATTAATAAACAATGTAAACCAATATATATAAGAACATACTATAGTATATAAATAGCAAGCAGGTTACATGCGAGTATATATATATATATATATGTATACTAGATTATATATGTAAACTATACAAATAACAACATAACATATATCCTTTGGCTGAAAAAAAAACTTTATAAATTTTTATACATACTTTATAACGTTATCTTTATAATGCATATATACTAACTCACCTACAACAAGGCACAAAGGAGGAGAGAGGGAAGTGAGGCGGGAGGCAGTGGTGGAGGAGGAAGCTCGGGGCGGTAGAGGAAGGTAGCGGAGCAGTTCGGCCAGGGGTATGCTAGTGGTCGAGTGGGAGAACTCGGTGGTCGGGATGAAGATTTCGGTTAGAGGAGGAGCACGAGGTGGCTGTTGGAATTGGGTTCGGCCTATGCTAGCTTGGAGGAGACAGGCAAGTTGAGGCTGATGCTCTCGGCAGCTGGAAGTGGAGATAAGCTGGTCCAAGTGGCTAAGGAAGTGGAAAGAGCTACAGGCGGAGGTGTTAGGCCAAGCAGTAGTGAAGAGGCGAGAAACAAGCTGGGACGTTGATGCCTAGGCGAGGCTCGGAGGTGGAAGAAGTGGGAGGTGTTTGCGGGGAAGAAGGAGGGGTGGTGACTCTGCGCGGCAAGGTATGGCTGCTGCAGTGGGTCCGATGGCCAGTGAGGGGACGCAGGGAGGCTCGGCGAATAGGAACAGCAGGCGGCAGGTGGCGGGAGTTTGGTGATGCTCGGCTTCATGGGGTGCGTGATGCTATCGCTATATCTTTATATTAGAGGAGAGAGCGGCCAAGCCGGGGCGTGAAGAAATGGGTACAGGTAAGGAAGAAGAAAGGTGACAGAGGAATAGCAAATTGAAGAAGGGGAGAGAAGTTTAAAAGAGTACAGAAGAAATAATATAATTTGAAAATAGTATCTGACCTTTAAATTACGAAGAATTATAAAAGCAACAGATACACGTTGATTCAGAAAATAATAATTAGAGCAATAAATTTCTTCTGATTGGACAACACGTTATATTAAAGTAACATCAATGGTCAGAGTGAATGAGCTGTGTACAGTGGAGTAAATGAAGAGAGATGTATACACAGGGTTCAGAGTGTGCATACGTCAGTGCAATGATGATTTTCAAGGTGGTGGCTATTTGGGTTCCCAAGGCAGCAGAATAGGCTCTAAAATTTTGAATGCTGGGAAGTTTGGGTACCGGTTTGTGCCGCGTAACGGACCGGTTTGCGTTCCGTTAACAATTATAATTTGCAACGCCGAACTCCGATTGACACAAATAGATATACCGTTTTGACCAGCGCGACGAGGCGGTCACAACGGTATGAAGATATTGATGATACGATCGAAAAAATTCGAAATTTTCTACTGAAGGAAAATTCAGTAAAACTTCAAAAAATAAGAGCGACGGAGCTAAAGAAGTCCGAATTTTGAAAAACGAAAATGACGTCTTGCTCAGAAGACGATTTAGAATTTTTCAATATAAAAATATTTAGATTTCGAAAACGGTTTATTTTCATCGCTTACTAACTGATTTAGATTGAAATAAATTTACGCGCGAAATGAACTTTCATATTTTCAAACGAAAATTTACCAGTTGCTATGTTTACTTAGACGCATTCCAAATATGAAGTTTGAATAGCATCGGAATTTGTTTGTGAAAATTTGAAATTCTACACTAAATAAGCAATTTTAAAATTTTTAGCTAGGTCTGAATTTTAGGGTCGTTACAACAACAACATACAACAACAAACAGTGCAGCGGAAAAAGAAATACTATATACTAGTAATACGCCATGCCATCCAGCTTGCCTCTAGCAACTCCAGAATATCCAGAATATCCTGATAAACCTGAACTCTTAACTGCCCGTGTGGAAATTGGTGGGCACCCAGAGTTTAGGAAGGAAAACAATAAACTCCGAGTCAGTCATGTGACTGGTGTGAGAACTCAAAACAGTTTATTTATCTTTAAAATCAAATAGAGGAATATTTTTATTTCAATTCGAAATGCTTTTAAAAATGAGACTACCATAAGGCCTCCCGCACACACACACAATGCAAACGCAGAATCGGAGGAGATTTCTCCTTATGATAGTCAAAGATGCTTGATACGCATTTAAAATAACATTTGATATTATTATTAGTGTATAGTGTAGGAAAAATATTTCGAAAGTAGAATATAAATCTTAGCCAGCATAGACATTTCGAACTATGCCTACTATAGCTACCATCCAAACAGTGGTGACCACCATAAGTGAATGGCAGGTTCTACAACTAATACCGTACAAGTTTCGTATTGGGAATTGGATTTCCAACAAATGGTCAGGCCAAGGAACTTCCCATTGCCACTGAGAATGCCTCTGGAAAGACATCCCCGAGAACCAAACCGGAACTCTGCCAACACAAGGCCGGGTTACCCCTTAACTGGGTAACTACTGACACGAGCACGCCATTTCCCGGTCCTTTAGGACCTTTTCAACCGAGCGCTCGATATCCAACATCACACCATAATAAATAGAGTGTTTTCAACATGAGTAAGTATCTGGGCTCCATACCATGATACCACCCCTTTCCAGAAGGAAATGCACATACCCTAAGGGGAGCTACAGCAACCCCTAATAACCTTGCCGCATCTTTCCTGTTTTGACCATTTCCGGGATGTGAGGCTCGACGAAGTCACGTCCACAAAAACATACTTTATACAAAAGCCATGCTTTGGGTCAATAAATGATCAACACAATGATCACTAAGATAGACGATCAAATAAATGATCCTATCACAAATAATCAACACAATGATCATTTCAGCATCACTCAGCATGTCACATTACCAAAATGGGATATATTGCTGATAACTTCAACTATATAACCTTTGAGCTCGTACGTCTCAAAGAAGGGTGTTAAGCAAAGAATAAATTCTCCGCCACCAACAGAAATATATTTGAATGAAATCGGCTTTATATCTCAAATTGTAATGTCAGGCATACAATCCATACAAGTCTGTTCCGGGATCGAACAGAACCGAAGGCACTTACAAAGAAGTCCTTGCAATCCGGATATCCACAATCCTGATCGGATTTCCCATCACTTAGGGAGTCTCTATACCGTTGCAACTCAGTGCAGAGACAATCGATAGGTCATCCTATCGCTTTCGCAAATACCGGGTCTTCAACACCGATCTTCAATGCAATTTACAACGACGTATCACATATTCGGAATGGGTTATACGACCCCATGGTCCTTTCCCGGTTAACCCGAATGGTGAGCGCTTATTCAAAAATAAGTGTGCATTCAAATTCAATCAATTCACATCAAATACCCATTCAAAGGGAAATACTGATAGTCGGTTATTGAACTATCACTGGATATGCACACATCACCAGATTCCAAATAATTTTCCAAATTATTTATTTTCCAAAATATCTTTACAAGATATATAATTTCAACACTTCAAAAATAAATCAATATTTATTTTTAACAAATTTCACTTTCACATATAAATTCCATAATGAATTTATACTTCAAAATATCCATGCATATATGATTTCAACTATTCATTTCAATTTATCTTCAAAAAGATAAATTCTAATTTTTCACTTCATATTGGAAAACATTTCCATACTTATTAAAAATAAGTAATTCACAAATCTTTTTATTTCAACCTTAGAAAATATTCAATATACTTAAATCGAATTAAGTATATATTTCATTCTTTAAGGAAATTATGTTCTTAAACATATTTATTTGGGTCAAAACGAATGTTGCGTAAAACATCGTTACGACAACCCAAAATCACTAGTATAGGGATTCGAAATTAAAATAGATATATAAATCCCAATACTATTCAAAACATTTCCTTTCGGAAATAATTTACTATAACAACAGTGTTATAGTCCACCATTTCCTTTTATTTCTCGAAACATCTATTTCAACAATAAATGTTGAAATCTATTGTTTTCGAATCTCAACACATTTAAAAACATCGTTAAATCGTTTTAAATTTTATTTAAAACACCAAATCCAAAACAATTTCTTTAACGTATTATTCACTATTCAAAAACGTGAATAACTTCGTTAACAAATTTCATTCTTTTATTCATTTTAATTCAAAGGATTATTCACTATTCAAAAATGTGAATATAACTCCATTAATAGGTTATAACAATTAACTTATCAAAATAAGTCGTTTGCGAATTTATAAAACAACGTTTATAAATTCCATTTCTATTTATTTATAAAACTTCCTTTTTATAAATTCTTTTATTAACCTATTCCAGTTTAAAACTAAATTATAAACTACAAGTTCATATTATAAGTTAATTACTTATAAAACGATTATTTTACAACATCGTTCATTTAACTTCCCAAATTATTAATCTTAATTTATAAGATTGTTTATTTATCCAAAGTTCATTCTTTCGATAACTTTATAAATTTTATAAACCTATTGCTTATAAAATTTCATTTATAACTTCACAGTTTATAATTTCATAAATTTCATTCATTTAGGAAATTCATTTTCACTACATTCAAACACTTATAAAAACTCGTTTTATAATGTCCATAATTCAATTTATAAATATCCATTTATAAATCTCTTAATATAAATTAATTTATATTATTCTTTTAAACGTCTTTAAATTCCTTTAAAATTTCACCGTTCTCTTGATTTATAAAATAATCAAATTTTATAAATCTTATATTCAAACTTTTAATAATAAACTCAAAAATCCAGTTTAAACTATTTTATAAAATCATTGGTTCATATTTCTCAAAAATCGACTTTTAATCGTATTTCTAAAAATCAGCTTTTTAACTATATTTCACAAAAACCATAATTTTTATAACTTTAAAAATTATAACGTTTATTTATTTATAATGGATCAATTCCAAAAATATAGTATATTTTCAAAATCACTTTTAAAAACATTTTAAAATCCCAAAATCTGGGTCCAATGATGCTACACACCAAATAGCCAATCACGACTAACAACGATATCATATATCGATATGATAATCAATCAAATATCAAAATATCTGAAATAAAATAAATACTGTTGAGGAATCCAGTTGGATCCCTCCAACCTGTTTTCCTGCATCCAAAAACATTAGCACAATACCAATTTCGCTCCAGTACGAAATTATCGCGGTACATGTTCTTATTAAATATTATCCGCTTAATAACGGCGTAATAGGGTCTCATCCGCTAAACAACAAAAAAATGCGGGAAATCAATCAACTGCAATATATACATATGCCAATATATATATATTGATATTATATATAATACCAATTTCACTGTTTATGAAATATTCGCGGTATATGTTTATATTAAATAACATCCGCTTACTAACGGCGCATAATGTCTATTTTAACAATCAATATATACAGTCATCATTCAAACATGCATTCAAATATTTTAAATCTAACTATTTAAAATAAAATCGAAATCTATTCGATTGAGTGAGAAATTCTCACCCTTGGTTTTAATTTCCGTTTTAGCTTTTATTTCGAATAAAATTAAACGCGCGTTTAATTTTACCCGAAATTCTCACTAACTCCAAACGACTCCAAACCAACTCCATCGCGTAGTGCTCGTCCATACGATTCCAACGCAACTGAGTTTGCATTTTTTTCGACCTCGTATGAAAAAGATACAATATTTTAAATTTACACATATTTAAATTATAATTAATTTTCAATTAATCTTCTGATTACTAACCCTACTCCATATCCACCGTCCATTTTTCATTGAACAGATCGAAGCCGTCCCTCACCCCTTTCTTCCCCACGCGATACCCTCCAGCCAAACACGCACCCACGGCCGCCGCTTCTCATGCAATTTCGCACGCCACCTCGGTCCACTAGCACTCGATCAGGCACCACTACATGAAGCGCCTCTCCTCCCTCCACCTTCGGTCCAAATATGAGGAAGCTCGGTCATCCCTAGCTCGAGAACGACGAGCTTGAACGCGTGACCTTCCAGGCTAAATTGCCGACGATTCGCTCAACGGTTCTCGATCATAACCGTTGAAATCCAAGATCTCTCTATGCTCTACAATCTTCTAGTTGGAAGATTCTGATGAAAGGGGATGGATCGGGAGATATCGAGGAAGAAACGTGATGAATTTTCGGCCACTAGTTTCTTAATGGCGGCTGTGCATAGTTTAACCTAGGTTTTTCTTTTTCTTTTTTTTTTTTTATTTTTGAGAATTTAACTTCTATTTATAGAAAAAGCAAGCGTAAACACTATTCATTCCGGGAATTCCGAACTCCGATTTAGGCGCCGTAACCAGCGTACCTAGGGTTTATCCCGCGTTCCGGACACAATGGAACATGTTTCGGAAGCTAATTCGGAAGTATGTGCGAGTTATGGCAGAAAACGTTCAATTTGAATTAAACCGATTTAAGTCGATTTCTAGGCGTTTTAATTTGTACCGGACAAACGGTAAATCCAATTGACTTGAAATTTGAAACCTTACAATAATATCACATTACGGATCCGATGAAACTGGTTTCGTCGAATTCCGAGACTTTTTGAAAAATGGCTATTTTGACTCGCCAAATTTAAATTAAAAAAGATTCGATGCGTTTCGAGCTGCCACGATCAAACGATAGCTCCGATTGACACGAAAATTGAAATCCGGTAATAACTAACTATTACGGATCCAATGGAACTAGTTTCGTTCAATTCTGAGACTGTTCAAAAATTGGCTATTTTACAGTCGATTATTAAATATTAAAATATTCAATTTTCACAAATTAACTTTTAATTCGATTTTAAAAGTTCTAAAATATTTCTATAACTCCAGTATGATAAAATAAAATTTTCCAAATTATTTACAATCATTTTTAACTCAATTTTTAATTATTTCCATAATTTAACATATTAAATTATCGATTTAATTATCCAATTAAATCCAATAAATCAAATAAAAATTTATTTGACTTAAAAATTCAATTATAAATATTTAAAATTAATTAAATATTCAAATTTTAATTTCTAAAAATTCTGGGTCGTTACACCCCACACCCCGGAAATGGTCGAAACAGGAAGGATGCGGCAAGGTTATTTGGGGGTAGAGCCCCCTGAGGGTATGTCATTTCCTTCTGGAAAAGGGTTGTATCATGGTATAGAGCCCAAATATTTGATCTATGTGGTTGCTGCAAATTTATTATACTTTGTGGTTGAGGATCCTTGGATAAAGGTCACAAACGACCGCGGGATGACATACTTGTGTAGTAGTTACCTAGTTACAGAAGTAACCCGATGTTGTGTTGGTAGAGAGCTGGTTAAGTTCTCGGGGTGTCCCTCTAGAGGCATACCTATGTGGCATAGGAAGTTCCCTAGCCTGACCATTTGTTGAAACAATACGGGCCCATTACGATTGCGATTGTATAACCTGCCTCCTCAGGAGGAAGCTATAGCAGGCATAATATAATGGTACCTATGCTGACTAAGATTAATATTATACTTTCAAAATGTTTTCCGCACTATGCACTAATAATAATATTATCAAAAAAGATCTTGTGTATCAAGCATGTTTGACTATCATAAGGAGAAATCTCCTCCAATTGTGCGCTTGCATTGTGTGTATGTGGGGAGGCCTTATGGTAGTTTCATTTTCCAAAAGCATAGCGGATTTCTTTTCCTTTCTTTGTGAAAATAACTGTTTTTAAGATCTCACACCTGTTCCATGACAGACCTGGAGTTTATTGTTCACCTTCTAAACTCTAGGTGCCCATAATTTTCCACACGAGCAGCCTAGAGTCAAGTTATCAATTATTCGGGAGTGAAATCAAGAAGTTGCTATGGAGATCTGGAGTTCAAGCTGGATCGCAAGACGTATCACTTATATAATATATAGTGTCCGTTGCATTTGGGTTGGTGCAAGTCAAAATTTTCATTTAAGCAAGTTATGATAACTGCCAGTGTTGTATTATGTCGTTTTAAACACTGATGTATGTATAAAACTGATATAGTTTTTTGTTTAAAGATTATTCATTTATCAATTATATAATGTTCCGCTATGAAATGTGAGATTCTATTATTGTTTCTGTTTCTTCTTCCATCTTCTTCTTCTTTAAACCCTAACGGTTCGTTTTTCGGCATTCGACTGTGCGACATTGGATACGGTGGACATATCGATGTCGACTTTCGGACATCGAAAAAAATCGGGTCGTTACACATGCAGTGCAAACTAAGGTGGCTTCACCGTCGATGCCTTAACCATCTGACCTCCTCCACCCGACCAACACTCCTTAGCATAATGATCCATTTTCCCACAGTTGTTGCACACAGTCTTGGACTTTTTATACTGAAACTTGCGCTTCTTGTCTCTACTTAATGTATAAACAATAGGATTAACTCCAAAAACAATAGCTTTGATGTCAGAATCTCGAACCTCAAGCCCATATATACCAAATCCAGAAAAGACCCCATGAGATAATTAGTTATATCCTACTTACACTGGGTACGCATACCTAGCACAAACATCTCACTCTTCTTCAAAGGCGTGTCTATCATACCGGACCCAAAATGAGATAATGCATTAAACTTGTTTTCATAGTCCGCAACATTCATAGTACCTTGCTTTTAAAACTAAAAAACTCTTAAATAACAAGGTTTTACCCGCCTCTGGTACAAACATACTCACAAACTCCTCCTTAAACTAGTCCTTAGAGAAGTTTTACTCTTGGATATCAGCTATAACAAAACTCCACTTGTAACGACCCGCCTTCATTCCATAGAAAGACGCATCATTAAGAAGAAAGAAAGGGATAGATAAGAGAAAAGAAAGAAACAGACAACATCAGAATCTCACAGCGGAAACAAATAAATTATATTATATCACATAAAATATTACATAGTATCATATTCATCAGAGTTATACAGCTAATACAACACAAACTAGGCAGTTATAAACATCTGTCTAGCAATTACAATTCAAGTACATCAGAGAAAACAGATACAACTCAAACACAGCAGAACCACTATATATATCTACACGCTGAAGCCTCCTGCTCCATATCTCCTCCAGAACTCATCAAAGCAATCCTGAAACACTTGACTACTCAAACGTAATATGAGTACCCAAGAGTTTAATAAAACAGAAAATAAACACTCGGGTCAGACATGGGTCTGGTGTGAGTAAACGGGTTTAAAAGTTACTTAACTTTGAAAATCTTTTGAAAAGAAAAGGTATCACGTAAGACTTCCCACACATAAACATGGAAACTTTTTACCTTACGCTAACCAAAACATTTGATAGAAAATCCAGCGATATTATAATAGTGTCTAGGGTTTTCAAATAAATAGAAAATAGCCGAAATTGTTACATTCATTAAATTCCAGCTACTAGCCACAAAAGTGGGTAATACAAACAAAACCGTAGGGTCTCGTTGGAAGAATGGGTTTCCATTAATGGCAGGGCTACTGGGGTACCGTCCATCACAGTACGTGGCCTAGATCACCTTACCAAGGAGTACGCCCGCTCCCTTACAACATAAGACCGAAACCATCCCTTACTGGACAGTCCCGAACAAGACCACCCCGCAGATTGGCCGTCGCCAACTGCCACACAGCCGAAGTATAAAGGGACCACTAGACAGGGGTAAATCTCATCCTACTTGGGCATGACCCACTTAGCCTTGCTGCACCTCCCCTGTTTTAGCCATTCCCGGTTGATGAGGCTTGAGGCTACGATTACCTTTATAGGACATATCCATCTTAGAATGCTCATCATCCACCTGACGATGTTCTGAAGCATTCAATCCATACAAGTTCATTCCGGGTTCGAACGAAACCGAAGGCATTACCTTGTTACACTCATTTTGGAATCACCCTCAGAGTTAACGACGATAACCCATGCACTCTGAATCACCATCTCGAACCTGAAAATACTATTTCCGTCAAACTCATCACAGAATCACCCTCAGAGTTATACTGACGAATAGTTCTTACACCTCGAGTCTTCACTCTTCACTTGAGATTCACGACTTAACGTTTAATTTGGATCGATGTGGTTTTCGGAATTCCAAATTTGGAAATTCGATCCCGGTCTCATCGAAATCCAAACACCATTTTAATGTCCAAGTGAATTTAATTTGAACAATTAATTCAATTCATCATTATCTATTTACACACAGATAAATAATCCACATATCACATTCTCATCATAAACGGATAACCCGTATCATAATCACAAACAGATAATCATCACAACCAGATAATCCATATTATCATACTTTAACTAAGCATCCATATCATATAGATACTACTCATCTCATTACTGAGATCACAACCATTCAAAGAAATATTAATATCATCCATAAGCAATGATTTATTAACCACCATCTATAATTAATTTAAAATGAATTAAATTAATTACTTCAATCTCTAATTAATTTAAAATAAATTAAATTAATTATCACATCTATAAAATCCTGCTTATATATCCATAAATTAATTAACCTAGTTAATTAATCATTCTCTAAGTATTCAACTTGATCAAACACATTTGATTAATCATTCTATAATTACAATAAGTAATTAGCCTTTAATTAATTTCACAAATTAGTTAACCTTAATCATAAGTAATTAACATTTAATTACTTCATTTATTAATTAACTATATTTACCCTTAATTAATTACATTAATTAATCACTTAATTATTAATTATTCGCTAATTAAACAATTCTTAATCACATCATTAATTATATTAATTAATGATCTCTACTTTATATTTATTACTTTATTTAAAATTAATTACATTTAGTAATTAATCTAAAATTTAAATGTAACGACCCAGAGTTTCTATCATTTGAAATTCAGATATTTAATTGATTTTAAATATCGATAAGTAAATTTTATAAGTCGAATAATTTATTTTTCGAATATCTGGATTTAATTGGATAATTAAATCGATAATTTAATATTTGAAATTGCGTAAATAATTGGAAATTGGGTTTAATGTGATTAAAAATGATTTATAAAGATATATTAAATCACATTGGAGTTAGGACAATGTTTTTGAACTTTTAAAATTGAATTAAAAGTTAATTTGTGAAAATTTAATATTTTAATATTTAATCAACTAGTTAAAATAGCCATTTTTCAAACAGTCTCGGATTTCGACGAAACCAGTTTCATCGGATTTGTAACATTATATTATTGTAAGATTTCAAATTTCGTGTCAATCGGATTTACGGTTTGTCCGAAGCAAGCCAAAACGCGTAGAAATTAGTTTAATCGATTTAATTTAAATTTAATCGTTTATTTCTGTAACTCGCACGTATGATCGAATTGGCTTCCGAAACCTATTCCATTGTGTCCGGAATGCAGGTTAAACCCTAGAAACGCAGGTCACCGCATGAGATTTGGAGTTCGGAAAAGTCGGATGAATAGTGTTTTTCGTTGGATTTTCTATAAAAAGGGCTTCACTCTCTTCATTGGCAAACAAGAAAACCCTAACCCTAATAAACGTTCAGCCGCTTCCAATAAATTCCATGGCAGAAAATGGCTTATCTTCTTCCCCTCCGATCTCCTCATCCATCGATTTTTATCAAAAGCTTTTAACTGCAAAGTCGTAGATCACGACGAGAACTTTCAATCCAACGGTGATGATCTTAATCATAGCGATGTGGAGGAAGTAATTGGCTCGCGTTCGTGGTGGGTTTGGGCATGCTTTTCGAAGGCTAGGCGTGGCCGAGCTGCACGACTTTCGGGGCGGTGGCACGTGGCAGCGGTGGCGTTCGAACGACGTTACTCGATCGTCGTGGAAGTCGACGTAGGTGGTTGCGAAATTCGATGATCAATGACGGCCATGGGTTCTCTTGCAACCTGGGAACGAACGATATTGGGAAGAAGAAACGTGGAGCGGCCTGATCTGCTTGGGCTGGAAATCAACGGTTTGGATTATTATAGGTTGAAAATAATAAAAAGAAATGTAAATTTGTTTGTAGTAAAATTTGTGTAAACTTTAAAATGTGATATCTTTTTGCTACGAGGTCGAAAACGCACGAAACAAATTGCGTTGGCTTCGTTTTGACGAGCACTACGCAATCGAACTAGATTGGAGTCATTTGGAGCTAGTTTGAATTTTGGGTAAAATTAAACGCACGTTTAATTTTATTCGAAATAAAACGGTACAACTGTTATCCTAAACTCAAGGTGAGAACTTCTCACTTAATCGAATCGTTTCGATTTAAATTTTAAATAGTTAAATTTAAAATTTCTTGATTTGTATGCCTGGATGATAAATTATTATCTATTGATTGTTAAAATAGAAATTATACGTCGTATATTAAGCGGAGGTTATTTATTAAAAACATATACCGCGAATATTTCACCATGAAGTGGAATTGGTATTATATATGTACTTGGAGTTGATTTCCCGCATTATATAGCGGATGAGACCCTATTGCGCCGCATAATAGCGGATAGTATTTTATAAATCCCATATACCGCGATATTTCGTCTTGAAGCGAAATTAGTATTGTGCTAACATCTTTGGATGCAGGGAAACAGGTTGGAGGGGTCCAACTGGATTCCTCAAATGATTAAATTGATTTCAATGTTGTGTGTTGATCTATTTATAATCTGCATGATTATCTTTGTGATTGGAATCGTTAAAGGTTAAATTTTAGCCGAATATGTTTTTGGCATCGTTAGATGCCGAAAATAAATAAAATTTGATTTCTGAAAATTTAAGTTGAGAATTCATACTAAATTTAAATTTTGGAATTTATTCATTTTAAATAAATAAACGATGAAATTTCTATGTTATAAAAATTACGACTTTTGTGAAATATAACCGAAATGTGATTTTTGAAATAAGTAGCTGATTAATTTATAAAATGGTTTAAATTGGGGTTTTTGAATTATTATAAATGATTTATATAAAAGATTTATAAAATTGATATTTATAAATTAAAATATTGGAATTATAAAAATGAGTTTTTATTAGTGTTAAAATGAAGTATAAATGGATTTCATAAGTGGATGAAATCCATAGATTTATAAATTGTGTAGTTATAAAATGAATAGATTTTGTAAAATAAAAGATTTATAAGTAATTAACTTATAAATTGGATTTTGGCGTGTAAATGGAATATGTATAGAATTTGTTAATAAAATGATTTTATGAGTTAAAGTTGTTATAAAGTTTAAGTGGAATTTATAAACGTTGTTTTATAAATCCAAAATCGACTTATTTAATAAGTTTAATTATTATGGTATATTAAAGGAAATATATCCACGATTTTGGGATAGTGAATAATCCTTTAAATAAAATATGTAGAAACTAAAATTGGTTAATGAAGTATATTCACGATTTTGGACAGTGAATAATATATTAAGGAAATATTTTGGGAAAGTGATATTATAAATAGAATTAAAATGATTTAAAGATGTTTCAAAATGTATTAAGCATCGAAACCATAGATTTCAACATTCATTGTTGAAATAGACGTTTTCCAGAAATAAAAGGAAATGGTGGACTATAACATTGTTGTTATAGTAAATGATTTCCGAAAGGAAAAGTTTTATATAGTATTGGGGTTTATATATCTATTTTAATCTCGAATCCCTATACTAGTGATTTTCGGTTGTCCTAACGATGTTTCACGCAACATTCGTTTTGACTCAAATAAATGTGTTTAAGAGAATGTTTTCCTTAAAGAATAAATTATATACTTAATTGTGATTTAAGCATATTGAATATATTCCAAGTGTTGAAAATAAACAGATTTGTGAATTACTTATTATTAAATAAGTATGGAAATGTTTTTCCAATATGAAGTGAATGTTTTGAGATTATATCTTTTAAAGATAAATTGAAAGTGAATAATTGAAATTGATTTAAAAACAATCGTATAAAAAGTGAATATTTGGAAATGTAAATTCACAATGGAAATTTATAAGGGAAATTTGTTTTGAAAATAAACATTGATTTATTTTTAAAAGTGTGGAATAAATTTACGGATTTGGAACGTAAATTCAATAAACCAATAAGGATTTATTTGATTGGTTTAAATGAACCATTTTGAAATGAAAGTGTAAAGGTGAAAATTGATTTGAAATCTATTTTCAAATGGTTGAAGTGTGGAAAAATATATCTTGTAAAGATATTTTTGAAAATAAATAATTTGGGAAAATTATTTGAAATCGGATGATGTTGTGAATATTGATTGATAGTTAAATAACCGACTATCAATATTGACCCTTAAATGGTATTTGTTGTGAATTGGTTGAAATTGAATGCTACACTTATTATTAAATTATTGAGCTCGTTATTCAGACTACCCATTCCGAATAGTGATACGACGTAATGGATAGCATTGAAGACCGGTGGTGAAGACCGGGTATTTGTGAAAACGATAGGATGACCTATCGATTGTCTCTGCACCGTTAGCTACGGTATGGAGATTTCCTTTGTGATGGGAAATTCGATCGGGATTGTGAATACCCGGATTGCAAGGGCTTCTTTTGAAGTGCCTCGGTTCTGTTCGAACCTGGAACAGACTTGTATGGTTACGTGTCTGACATTACATTTTGAGATATAAAGCAGATTTCTTTCAAATATATTTCCGTTGGTGGCGGAGAATTTATTCTCTTAGCTCAACACCCTTTGAGGTTATGTAGTTGAAGGTTATCAGCGATATACTCTCAATTTGGTAATGTGACATGCTTAGTGCTGCTGTGTGTTAATCATTCATTGATAATTTGTTGATCAAAGCGTGGTTTTGTGCCTAGCTTTATGGACGAGACTTCGTCGGACCTCACTCCCCGAAAATGGTCAAAACAGGAATATGCGGCAAGGTTATGAGGGTCGCGCCCTTTAGGGTATGTCATTTCCTTCTGGAAAGGGTGGCATCATGGTATGGAGCCCAGATACTTACTCATGCTGACACACTATATTTATTACTGTGTGATGTTGGTTATCGAGAGCTCAGATAAAGGTCCAAAGGGACTGGAGGATGACATATTCGTGTAGTAGTTACCTAGTTACAAAGGTAACCCCGCCTTTTGTTGGCAGAGATCTAACCGTAACGTTAGGTTCTCGGGACGTCCCGCCAGAGGCGATCCCATTGACAGTAGGAAGTTCCTTAGCCTGATCATTCGTTGGAAATCCAAAGAAACAATACGAGCCTTGTACGTTTTTAGTTGTAGAACCTGCCATTTAATATGGTAGCTATAGCAGGCATAATATAATGGTACCTATGCTGGCTAAGATTTATATTCTATTTTCGAAATGCTTTCATCACTGTGCACTAATAATAATATCAAAAATGATTTGTTTTGCGTAGTAAGCATCTTTGACTATCATAAGGAGAAATCTCCTCCAATTATGCATTTGCATTGTGTGTGTGCGGGGTGGCCTTATGGTAGTTTCATTTTCCAAAAGCATTGCGGATATTTTTCCACTTCCCTTGCTTGTTGTTGTTGTTTTAAAGATAAATAACTGTTTTGAGTTCTCACACCAGCCCCGTGACTGACCTAGAGTTTATTGTTCTCTTCCTAAAGTCTAGGTGCCTATAATTTTCCACACGGGCAGTCTAGAGTCAGGGTATCAGGTCATTCTGGATTCAGTAGTTGCTTTGGAGCTCAGGAGGCGAACTGGATGGTGAGACGTATTACTTGTATATGATATTATCTTTCCGCTATAGAATTCAATTGTAAGGACATGTTTGTATAACTGTCCATTTTTTTGTTGTGTTGTATGTTGTTGGTGTACACTCTGATGATGATGTGATGTAATGTAATAACTGAGATAGTTCTTTGTTTTAGAGATTATTCATTTGTCTATTATATGTTGTTCACTACGATATGTGAGATTCTGATATTGTTTCTGTTCTGTTTTCTTACTTCTTCTATCTTTTTCTTCTACCTATTCTTTTTAACCCTAACAATTCGGTTTTCCGGCATTCGATTATGCGGCATTTGATACAGTGGATGTAAGAATTCCGACCTTCGGATCCCGACAAAAATCGATTTGTTACATGTGGTATCAGAGCATATGGTTAAGCGACAACCATGGCTCTGTTGGGTGTTACTCATTAGAGATAGAGTCAGTAGTACTCTAGAATGAGTTTGAGTGTAATAATAGATATGAGCGCATATTTGTTAGTGAATATAAAATTGTTTTATATTGTGATGATTGGTTTGTGGAGTGGTATATGGGTTCTGGTAGATATAGTCTGTACAACTCTATCGATAGGGATCTCTAAACACAGGTACAAAACAATTCGACACGATATTGTTTTAAAATAGGGTAAATGAAATAATTTTACCCAAAACTATTTTTGTAGATAAAGGAAATAATATTTGTAAATTATTATAGTATATGGTTGCTTGATTGTTAGGAAGTGATAATGTTATTATCATTTGAATAGGAAATTGAAATCGTAACTCCAAAGTTAAGAAATAAATTCACATACAAATGAAATTTATGAATATGAATTGTAAATGTGATTTATAATTTGAAGTAAAAATTCCAGAGAAGTGTTTGGAAATGTTGTGAAGAAAATTTGAAAATTTTGGAGATTTGGGAAGTTTTAATCACTTTTTGGTTTGAAAATAATTTTCAAAGGTTTTGGAAGAATAAAAGCTCTAAACTCTTTTTGGTCGCTGGAAAATAATTCTGGTGATGATCGCGACATCATCGGTGTTCATTTTCGGGTTTCCAAAAGAGGGATTGCTGCCAGATTGTTTTAAATAAAGTTGTTTGGAAAATTTGGGTTTAGTTTTGGAAATTCAAAAGATAATTTGAATTGATTTCAAACTTGGTTTTGAAAGGTTGAAAAGACTCTGGAATACTATTTTAAATATTTATCGAATTGGTAAATGAGTTGATAACTTATACAATTTAAATTTTGATAGAATAAATTTAACCTAAAGGATGGAGTTAAATGAAAGTAAGTATAAGTGAATCAATTAAATAAAGTGAATTTAAAGAAAGGTCTAAGGAGGCTAAGTGAAATGAACTTATATATATATAAGAAATGATTACTTAAAGAAAATTTATTAAGTTAAAAATAAATTTGGGTTAGTAACAAATAAATTGGAAGTGAGTTTGAATTATGAAAATAAAATTGTGAATGTGGGTAAATAAATTTATAATTGCAAGTAAATGAAATTGAAATTGAATGTTGAAATGGAATATAACTTAAGTAACGTTGAATGAAATTGATTTTGGAATCGAAGTAAAATAATAAAGTGAATTAATATGAATTTGAGTTATGTAAGGAAATTCAACTTTTGTGGTTAAATGAATTAGCAATTGGATTAATGAATGGAGTGAATGTAAATCAATTTAATGTAAATAAATTGATATGGAATAATGGATGTAAGTGTTAATTCATTCAAAGCTAATTAAATGTGTTAAACCAAATTGAAGGTAAAAAATTATATATACATTGGCTGTTATTTGATTATAAATTAGTTGTATATAAATTCATTAATTGTTGATGAAATGGAATTCGTGAAATTGAAAGCTAAAGTAATTGAATTTGTAAATAAAACTTATTGAAAATGAATAATTGAATGTCATTGTACATAAATTGGTTGTAAACAATTACAAGTAATGTTGAAATCATATAAGTTGCTTATAAACCTTGTTTAGTATGCATTTCTTTTAATATGCATGTGTTGTAGTTGTTTAAAAGAGTAAATTGCTAATAACTTCTTATATATGTCATTTACGTGTTTATATTGAGTAAGTACAGGTACCGGGGCTACCGTTAGCGGGTTTTGGTTGCGCAAAATGCTAGATAAATAACTGCTTTGCCTAAAAATGCTAAAAAGGTACGCCTACGCAATAAAAATAGGAAATATGAACTGTTTTTCTGTTTTTCCGATCGGGTGGGTCGATGTATATATATTTATATCTATTGTGATATAAAAGATCCTCCGTAAAAAGGAGGTTATGGCGAAATTTTTTGAAAATTTAAGGCGTTAGAAAATTTTCGGGAAATTTTGGAATTTTTTTTTGTGAAAACTAAGTTTTGATTTGAAGTTAAAGGTTAAACGATGTAGTTGATTTTGAAAAGATAACTATATATGGATTTGGAAACTTAGTAAATATTTTGTAAGAAGTTTAACTATGGACTTTGGGAAAGTTAAACACTTAAGTGAATTTGAAATTTGAATTGAATTGTTTTGAAAGGTTAATGAATTCCCAAACTTTTTTAACTTGGCAATTTCGAGGACGAAATTCTTTTAAGAGGGAAGTTTGTAACGACCCAGAATTTCTGTCATTTGAAATTCAGATATTTAATTGATTTTAAATATCTAAGTAAATTTTATAAGTCGAATAATTTATTTTTTGAATATCTGGATTTGATTGGATAATTAAATCGATAATTTAATATTTGAAATTGCGTAAATAATTGGAAATTGGGTTTTTTGTGATTAAAAATGATTTATAAAGTTATATTAAATCATATTGGAGTTAGAACAATGTTTGTGAACTTTTAAAATTGAATTAAAAGTTAATTTGTGAAAATTGAATATTTTAATATTTAATCGACTAGTTAAAATAGCCATTTTTCAAACAGTCTTGGATTTCGATGAAACTAGTTTCA
Organism: Allium cepa; assembly: GCA_030765085.1. NCBI lineage: Eukaryota > Viridiplantae > Streptophyta > Magnoliopsida > Asparagales > Amaryllidaceae > Allium > Allium cepa. The sequence goes on along the minus strand of CM060944.1, from coordinate 493,916,432 downwards.
TCGGATTCGTAACGTTATATTATTTTAAGATTTCAAATTTCGTGTCAATCGGATTTACGGTTTGTCCGGGGCAAGCCAAAATGCATAGAAATTAGTTTAATCGATTTAATTTAAATTTGATCGTTTATTTCCACAACTCGCACATATAATCGAATTCGCTTCCGAAACCTATTCCATTGTGTCCGGAACGCGGGTTAAACCCTAGACAAGCAGGTCACAGTGCGAGATTTGGAGTTCGGAAAAGTCGAATGAATAGTGTTGTTCGTTGGATTTTCTATAAAAAGGGCTTCACTCTCTTCATTGGTAAACAAGAAAACCCTAACCTTAATAAATGTTCAGCCGCCTCCAATGAATTCAATGGCCGAAAATGGGTTATCTTCTTCCCCTCCGATCTCCTCATCCATCGAATTTTATCAAAAGCTTTTAACTGCAAAGTCGTAGATCACGACGGGAACTTTCAATCCAACGGTAATGATCATAATCAGAGCGACATGGAGGAAGTAATTGCCTCGCGTCCGTGGTGGGTTTGGGCACGCTTTTCGAAGGCTAGGAGTGGCCGAGCTGCACGGCGTTTGGGGCGGTGGCACGTGGCAGCGGTGGCGTTCGAACGACGTTACTCGATCATCGTGGAAGTCGACGTAGGTGGTTGCGAAATTCGATGATCAATGACGGCCGTGGGTTCTCTTGCAACCTGAGAACGAACGACATTGGGAAGAAGATGCGTGGAACGGCCTGATCTTCTTGGGCTGGAAATCAACGGTCTGAATTAATTTAGGTTGAAAATAATAAAAAGAAATGTAAATTTATTTATATTAAAATTTGTGTAAACTTTAAAATGTGATATCTTTTTGCTACGAGGTCGAAAACGCACGAAATGAATTGTGTTGGCTTTGTTTTGACAAGCATTACGCAATGGAACTGGATTGGAGTCGTTTGAAGCTAGTTTGAATTTCGGGTAAAATTAAACGCACGTCTAATTTTATTCAAAATAAAACGCTACAACTTTTATCCTAAACTCAAGGTGAGAACTTCTCACTCAATCAAATCGTTTTGACTTAAATTTTAAATAGTTAAATTTTAAATTGCTTGATTTGTATGCCTGGATGATAAATTATTATCTATTGATTGTTAAAATAGACATTATACGCCGTATATTAAGCGGAGGTTATTTATTAAAAACATATACCGCGAATATTTCACCGTGAAGTGGAATTGGTATTATATATGTACTTGGAGTTGATTTCCCACATTATATAGCGGATGAGACCCTATTGCGCTGCATAATAGCGGATAGTATTTTATAAATATCATATACCGCGATATTTCGTCTTGAAGCGAAATTGGTATTGTGCTAAAATCTTTGGGTGCAGGGAAACAGGTTGGAGGGATCCAACTGGATTCCTCAAATGATTGAATTGGTTTCAATGTTGTGTGTTGATCTATTTATAATCTGCGTGATTATCTTCGTGATTGGAATCGTTAAAGGTTAAATTTTAGCCGAATATGTTTTTGGTATCGTTAGATGCCAAAAATAAATAAAATTTGATTTCTGAAAATTTAAGTTGAGAATTCATAATAAAATTTAAATTTTTGGAATTTATTCATTTTAAATAAATAATCGTCGAAATTTTTATGTTATAAAAATTATGATTTTTGTGAAATATAACCGAAATGTGATTTTTGAAATACGTAGTTGATTAATTTATAAAATGGTTTAAATTGGGATTTTGGAATTATTATAAATGATTTATATAAAATATTTATAAAATTGATATTTATAAAGTAAAATATTGGAATTATAAAAACGAGTTTTTATAAGTGTTAAAATGAGGTATAAATGGATTTCATAAGTGGATGAAATCCATAGATTTATAAATTATGAAGTTATAAAATGAATAGATTTTGTAAAATAAAAGATTTATAAGTAATTAACTTATAAATTGGATTTTGGCGTGTAAATGGAATATGGATAGAATTTGTTAATAAAATGATTTTATGAGTTAAAGTTGTTATAAAGTATAAGTGGAATTTATAAACGTTGTTTTATAAATCCGAAATCGACTTATTTTAATAAGTTTAATTACTATGGTTTATTAAAGGAAATATATCCACGATTTTGGGACAGTGAATAATCCTTTAAATAAAATATGTAGAAATTGAAATTGGTTAATGAAGTATATTCACGATTTTAGACAGTGAATAATATATTAAGGAAATATTTTGGGAAAGTGATATTTTAAATAGAATTAAAACGATTTAAAGATGTTTTAAAATGTATTAAGCATCGAAACCATAGATTTCAACATTCATTGTTGAAATAGACGTTTTCGAGAAATAAAAGGAAATGGTGGACTATAACACTGTTGTTATAGTAAATGATTTTCGAAAGGAAAAGTTTTGTATAGTTTGGGGTTTATATATCTATTTTAATTTCGAATCCCTATACTGGTGATTTTGGGTTGTCGTAACGATGTTTTACGCAACATTCGTTTTGACTCAAATAAATGTTTTTAAGAGAATGTTTTCCTTAAAAAATAAATTATATACTTAATTGTGATTTAAGCATATTGAGTATTTTCCAAATGTTGAAAATAAAAAAATTCATGAATTACTTATTATTAAATAAGTATGGAAATGTTTTTCCAATATGAAGTGAATATTTTGAGATTATATCTTTTAAAGATAAATTGAAAGTGAATAATTGAAATCGATTTAAAAAAATCGTATAAAAAGTGAATATTTGGAAATGTAAATTCACAATGGAAATTTATATGGGAAATTTGTTTTGAAAATAAACATTGATTTATTTTTAAAAGTGTGGAATAAATTTACGGATTTGGAACGTAAATTCAATAAATCGGTAAGGATTTATTTGATTGGTTTAAATGAACCATTTTGAAATGAAAGTGTAAAGGTGAAAATTGATTTGAAATCTATTTTCAAATGGTTGAAGTGTGGAAAAATATATCTTGTAAAGATATTTTTGAAAATAAATAATTTGGAAAAATTATTTGAAATCGGGTGATGTTGTGAATATTGATTGATAGTTAAATAACCGACTATCAAAATTAACCCTTAAATGGCTATTTGATGTGAATTGGTTGAAATTGAATTCTACACTTATTTTTAAATTATTGAGCTCCAAATTCAGACTACCCATTTCGAATAGTGATACGACGTAATGGATAGCATTGAAGACCGGTGGTGAAGACCGGGTATTTGTGAAAACGATAGGATGACCTATCGATTGTCTCTGCACCGTTAGCTACGGTATGGAGATTTCCTTTGTGATGGGAAATTCGATCGGGATTGTGAATACCCGGATTGCAAGGGCTTCTTTTGAAGTGCCTTCGGTTCTGTTCGAACCCGGAACAGACTTGTATGGTTACGTGTCTGGCATTACATTTTGAGATATAAAGAAGATTTCTTTCAAATATATTTCCGTTGGTGGCGGAGAATTTATTCTCTTAGCTCAATACCCTTTGAGGTTATGTAGTTGAAGGTTATCAGCGATATACTCCCAATTTGGTAATGTGACATGCTTAGTGCTGCTGTGTGTTGATCATTCATTGATCATTTGTTGATCAAAGCGTGGCTTTGTGCTTAGCTTTGTGGACGAGACTTTGTCAGACCTCACTCCCCGGAAATGGTCAAAACAGGAATATGCGGCAAGGTTATGAGGGTCGCGCCCTTTAGGGTATGTCATTTCCTTCTGGAAAGGTTGGTATCATGGTATGGAGCCCAGATACTTAATCATGTTGACACACTATATTTATTACTGTGTGATGTTGGTTATCTAGCCCTCGGATAAAGGTCCAAAGGGACCGGGGATGACATATTCGGGTAGTAGTTACCTAGTTACAAATGTAACCCGGCCTTGTGTTGGCAGAGATCTAACCGTAACGCTAGGTTCTCGGGACGTCCCGCCAGAGACGATCCCATTGACAGTAGGAAGTTCCATAGCCTGATCATTTGTTGGAAAATCCAAAGAAACATTACGAGCCTTGTACGGTTTTAGTTGTAGAACTGGCCATTTAATATGGTAGCTATAGCAGGCATAATATAATGGTACTTATGCTGGCTAAGATTTATATTCTATTTTCGAAATGCTTTCATCACTATGCACTAATAATAATATCAGAAATGATTTGTTTTGCGTAGTAAGCATCTTTGACTATCATAAGGAGAAATATCCTCCAATTCTGCGTTTGCATTGAGTGTGTGCGGGGAGGCCTTATGATAGTTTCATTTTCCAAAAGCATTGCGGATATTTTTCCACTTCCCTTGCTTGTTGTTGTTGTTTTAAAGATAAATAACTGTTTTGAGTTCTCACGCCAGTCCCATGACTGACCTGGAGTTTATTGTTCTCTTCCTACACTCTGGGTGCCCATAATTTTCCACACGGGCAGTCTAGAGTCAGGTTATCAGGTCATTCTGGATTCAGGAGTTGCTTTGGAGCTCAGGAGGCGAGCTGGATGGTGAGACGTATTACTTGTATATGATATTTTCTTTCCGCTGTAGAATTCACTTGTAAGGACATGTTTGTATAACTGTCCATTGTTTTGTTGTGTTGTATATTGTTGTTGTACACTCTGATAATGATGTGATGTAATGTAATAACTAAGATAGTTCTTTGTTTTAATGATTATTCATTTATCTATTATATGTTGTTCCGCTGCGATATATGAGATTCTGATATTGTTTATGTTCTGTTTTCTTACTTCTTCTTTCTTTTTCTTCTACCTCTTCTTTTTAACCCTAACAATTCGGTTTTCCGGCATTCGATTATGCGGCATTTGATACAGTGGACGTAAGAATGCCGATCTTCGGATCCCGACAAAAATCGAATTGTTACATGTGGTATCAGAGCATATGGTTAAGCGACAACCGTGGCTCTGTTGGGTGTTACTCATTAGAGATAGAGTCAGTAGTACTCTAGAATGAGTTTGAGTGTAATAATAGACATGAGCGCGTATTTGTTAGTGAATATAAAATTGTTTTATATTGTGATGATTGGTTTGTGGAGTGGTATATGGGTTCTGGTCGGTACAGTCTGTACAACTCTATCGATAGGGATCTCTAAACACTGGTACGAAATAATTCGACACGATATTGTTTTAAAATAGGGTAAATGAAATAATTTTACCCAAAACTATTTTTGCAAATAAAGGAAATAATCTTTGTAAATTATTATAGTATATGGTTGCTTGATTGTTAGGAAGTGATAATATTATTATCATTTGAATAGGAAATTGAAATCGTAACTCCAAAGTTAAGAAATAAATTCACATACAAATGGAATTTATGAATATGAATTGTAAATGTGATTTATAATTTGAAGTAAAAATTCCAGAGAAGTGTTTGGAAATGTTTTGAAGAAAATTTGAAAATTTTGGAGATTTGGGAAGTTTTAATCCCTTTTTGGGTTGAAAATAATTTTCAAAGGTTTTGTAAGGATAAAAGCTCTAAAATCTTTTCGGTTGCAGGAAAATAATTCCGGTGATGATCGCGACATCATCGGTGTTCATTTTCGGGTTTTCAAAAGAGGGATTGCTGCCAGATTGTTTTAAATTAAAGTGGTTTGGAAAATTTGGGTTTGGTTTTGGAAATTCAAAAGATAATTTGAATTGATTTCAAACTTGGTTTTGAAAGGTTGAAAAGACTTTGGAATCCTATTTTAAATATTTATCGAATTGGTAAATGAGTTGATAACTTATACAATTTAAATTTTGATAGAATAAATTTAACCTAAAGGATGGAGTTAAATGAAAGTAAGTATAAGTGAATCAATTAAATAAAGTGAATTTAAAGAAAGGACTAAGGAGGCTAAGTGAAATGAACTTATATATATAAGAAATGATTACTTAAAGAAAATTTATTAAGTTAAAAATAAATTTGGGTTAGTAACAAATAAATTGGAAGTGAGTTTGAATTATGAAAATAAAATTATGAATGTGGGTAAATAAATTTATAATTGCAAGTAAATGAAATTGAAATTGAATGTTGAAATGGAATATAACTTAAGTAACGTTGAATGAAATTGATTTTGGTATCAAAGTAAAATAATAAAGTGAATTAATATGAATTTGAGTTATGTAAGGAAATTCAACTTTTATGGTTAAATGAATTAGCAATTGGATTAATGAATGGAGTGAATGTAAATCAATTTAATGTAAATAAATTGATATGGAATAATGGATGTAAGTGTTAATTCATTCAAAACTAATTAAATGTGTTAAACCAAATTGATGGTAAAAAAAGTGAATATGAATGTTGAATGTAAAGTGAACAAATTCGGTTGTGTTGAATATATACATTGGCTGTTATTTGATTATAAATTAGTTGTATATAAATTCATTAAGTGTTGATGAAATGGAATTAGTGAAATTGAAAGCTAAAGTAATTGAATTTGTAAATAAAACTAATTGATAATGAATAATTGAATGTCGTTGTATATAAATTGGTTTTAAACAATTACAAGTAATGTTGAAATCATATAAGTTGCTTATAAACCTTGTTTAGTATGCATTTCTTTTAATATGCATGTGTTGTAGTTGTTTAAAAGTGTAAATTGCTAATAACTTCTTATATATGTCACTTACATGTTTATATTGAGTAAGTACAGGTACCAGGGCTACCGTTAGCGGGTTTTGGTTGAGCAAAATGCTAGATAAATAACTGCTTTGCTTAAAAATGCTAAAAAGGTATGCCTACGCAATAAAAATAGGAAATATGAACCGTTTTTCTGTTTTTCCGACCGGGTGGGTCGATGTGTATATATTTATATCTATTGTGATATTGTAAAAGCTCCTCCGTACAAAGGAGGTTATGGCGAAATTTTTTGAAAATTTAAGGCGTTAGAAAATTTTCGGGAAATTTTGGAATTTTTTTTTTGTGAAAACTAAGTTTTGATTTGAAGTTAAAGGTTAAACGATATAGTTAATTTTGAAAAGATAACTATATATGGATTTGGGAACTTAGTAAATATTTTGTAAGAAGTTTAACTATGGACTTTGGGAAAGTTAAACACTTAAGTGAATTTGAAATTTGAATTGAATTGTTTTGAAAGGTTAATGAATTCCAAAACTTTTTCTTACTTGGCAATTTCGAGGACGAAATTCTTTTAAGGGGGGAAGTTTGTAACGACCCAAAATTTCTGTAATTTGAAATTCAGATATTTAATTGATTTTAAATATCAATAAGTAAATTTATAAGTCGAATAATTCATTTTTCGAATATCTGAATTTGATTGGATAATTAAATCGATAATTTAATATTTAAAATTGCGTAAATAATTGGAAATTGAGTTTAATGTGATTAAAAATGATTTATAAAGTTATATTAAATCATATTGGAGTTAGAACAATGTTTGTTAACTTTTAAAATTGAATTAAAAGTTAATTTGTGAAAATTGAATATTTTAATATTTAATCGACTAGTTAAAATAGCATTTTTCAAACAGTCTCGGATTTCGACGAAACCAGTTTCATCGGATTCGTAACTTTATATTATTGTAAGATTTCAAATTTCGTGTCAATCGTATTTACGGTTTGTCCGGGGCAAGCCAAAACGCATAGAAATTAGTTTAATCGATTTAATTTAAATTTGATCGTTTATTTCCGTAACTCGCACATATGATTGAATAGGCTTCCGAAACCTATTCCATTGTGTCCGGAACGCGGGTTAAACCCTAGAAACGCAGGTCGCCGCGCGAGATTTGGAGTTCGGAAAAGTCGGATGAATAGTGTTTTTCGTTGGATTTTCTATAGAAAGGGCTTCACTCTCTTCATTAGCAAACAAGAAAACTCTAACCCTAATAAACGTTCTGCCGCCTCCAATAAATTCAATGGCCGAAAATGGCTTATCTTCTTCCCCTCCGATCTCCTCATCCATCGATTTTTATCAAAAGCTTTTAACTGCAAAGTCGTAGATCACGACGAGAACTTTCAATCCAATGGTGATGATCTTAATCAGAGCGACGTGGAGGAAGTAATTGGCTCGCATTCGTGGTGGGTTTGGGCACACTTTTCGAAGGCTAGGCGTGGCTTAGCTGCACAGCGTTTGGGGCTGTGGCACATGGAAGCGGTGGCGTTCGAACGACGTTACTCGATCGTCTTGGAAGTCGACGTAGGTGGTTGCGAAATTCGATGATCAATGATGGTCGTGGATTCTCTTGCAACCTGGGAACGAATGATTTTGGGAAGAAAATGCGTGGAACGGCCTGATCTGCTTGGGCTGGAAATCAACGGTCTGGATTATTTTAGGTCGAAAATAATAAAAAAAAATGCAAATTTATTTATCTTAAAATTTGTGTAAACTTTAAAATATGATATCGTTTTGCTACGAGGTCCAAAACGCACGAAATGAATTGCGTTGGCTTCGTTTTGACGAGCACTACGCAATGGAACTGGTTTGGAGTCATTTGGAGCTAGTTTGTATTTCGGGTAAAATTAAACGCACGTTAAATTTTATTCGAAATAAAACGCTACAACTGTTATCGGAAACTCAAGGTGAGAACTTCTCACTCAATCGAATTGTTTCGATTTAAATTTTAAATAGTTAAATTTAAAATTGCTTGATTTGTATGCCTGGATGATAAATTATTATCTACTGATTGTTAAAATAGACATTATACGCCGTATATTAAGCGGAGGTTATTTATTAAAAACATATACCGCGAATATTTCACTGTGAAGTGGAATTGGTATTATATATGTACTTGGAGTTGATTTACCGCATTATATAGCGGATGAGACCCTATTGCGCCGCATAATAGCGGATAGTATTTTATAAATCCCATATACTGCGATATTTCGTCTTGAAGCGAAATTGGTATTGTGCTAACATCTTTGGATGCAGGGAAACAGGTTGGAGGGATCCAATTGGATTCCTCAAATGATTGAATTGGTTTCAATGTTGTGTGTTGATCTATTTATAATCTGCATGATTATCTTTGTGATTGGAATCGTTAAAGGTTAAATTTTAGCTGAATATGTTTTTGGTATCGTTAAATGCCGAAAATAAATAAAATTTGATTTCTGAAAATTTAAGTTGAGAATTCATAATAAAATTTAAATTTTGTATTTATTCATTTTAAATAAATAAACGTTGAAATTTTTATGTTATAAAAATTATGATTTTGTGAAATATAACCGAAATGTGATTTTTGAAATAAGTAGTTGATTAATTTATAAAATGGTTTAAATTGGGATTTTTGAATTATTATAAATGATTTATATAAAAGATTTATAAAATTGATATTTATATATTAAAATATTGGAATTATAAAAACGAGTTTTTATAAGTGTTAAAATAAAGTATAAATGTATTTCATAAGTGGATGAAATCTATAGATTTATAAATTGTGAAGTTATGAAATGAATAGATTTTGTAAAATAAAAGATTTATAAGTAATTAACTTATAAATTGGATTTTGGCGTGTAAACGGAATATGGATAGAATTTGTTAATAAAATGATTTTATGAGTTAAAGTTGTTATAAAGTATAAGTGGAATTTATAAACGTTGTTTTATAAATCCAAAATCGACTTATTTTAATAAGTTTAATTACTATGGTTTATCAAAGGAAATATATCCATGATTTTGGGATAGTGAATAATCCTTTAAATAAAATATGTAGAAATTGAAATTGGTTAATGAAGCATATTCACGATTTTGGACAGTGAATAATACATTAAGGAAATAGTTTGGAAAAGTGATATTTTAAATAGAATTAAAACGATTTAAAGATGTTTTAAAATGTATTAAGCATCGAAACCATAGATTTCAACATTTATTGTTGAATAGACGTTTTCGAGAAATAAAAGGAAATGGTGGACTATAACACTGTTGCTATAGTAAATGATTTTCGAAAGGAAAAGTTTTGTATAGTATTGGGATTTATATATCTATTTTAATTTCGAATCCCTATACTATTGATTTTGGGTTGTCGTAACGATGTTTTACGCAACCTTCGTTTTGACTCAAATAACTGTGTTTAAGAGAATGTTTTCCTTAAAGAATAAATTATATACTTAATTGTGATTTAAGCATATTGAGTATTTTCCAAGTGTTGAAAATAAACAGATTTGTGAATTACTTATTATTAAATAAGTATGGAATTTTTTTTCCAATATGAAGTGAATGTTTTGAGATTACATCTTTTAAAGATAAATTGAAAGTGAATAATTGAAATCGATTTAAAAAAATCGTATAAAAAGTGAATATTTGGAAATGTAAATTCACAATGGAAATTTATAAGGGAAATTTGTTTTGAAAATAAACATTGATTTATTTTTAAAAGTGTGGAATAAATTTATGGATTTGGAACGTAAATTCAATAAATCGGTAAGGATTTATTTGATTGGTTTAAATGAACCATTTTGAAATGAAAGTGTAAAGGTGAAAATTGATTTGAAATCTATTTTCAAATGGTTGAAGGGTGGAAAAATATATCTTGCAAAGATATTTTTGAAAATAAATAATTTAGGAAAATTATTTGAAATCGGGTGACATTGTGAATATTGATTGATAGTTAAATAACCGACTATCAATATTGACCCTTAAATGGCTATTTGCTGTGAATTGGTTGATATTGAATGCTACACTTATTTTTAAATTATTGAGCTCGTTATTCAGACTACCCATTCCGAATAGTGATACGACGTAATGGATAGCATTGAAGACCGGTGGTGAAGACCAGGTATTTGTGAAAACGATAGGATGACCTATCGATTGTCTCTGCACCGTTAGCTACGGTATGGAGATTTCCTTTGTGATGGGAAATTCGATCAGGATTGTGAATACCCGGATTGCATGGGCTTCTTTTGAAGTGCCTTCGGTTCTGTTCGAACCCGGAACAGACTTGTATGATTACGTGTCTGACATTACATTTTGAGATATAAAGCAGATTTCTTTCAAATATATTTCCGTTGGTGGCGGAGAAGTTATTCTCTTAGCTCAACTCCCTTTGAGGTTATGTAGTTGAAGGTTATCAGCGATATACTCCCAATTTGGTAATGTGACATGCTTAGTGCTGCTGTGTGTTGATCATTCATTGATCATTTGTTGATCAAAGCGTGGCTTTGTGCCTAGCTTTGTGGAAGAGACTTCATCAGACCTCACTCCCCAGAAATGGTCAAAACAGGAATATGCGGCAAGGTTATGAGGGTCGCGCCCTTTAGGGTATGTCATTTCCTTCTGGAAAGGGTGGTATCATGGTATGGAGCACAGATACTTACTCATGTTGACAAACTATATTTATTACTGTGTGATGTTGGTTATCGAGCGCTCGGATAAAGGTCCGAAGGGACCAGGGGATGGCATATTCGTGTAGTAGTTACCTAGTTACAAAGGTAACCCGGCCTTGTGTTGGTAGAGATCTAACCGTAACGTTAGGTTCTTGGGACGTCCCGCCAGAGACGATCCCATTGACAGTAGGAAGTTCCTTAGCCTGATCATTTGTTGGAAAATCCAAAGAAACAATACGATCCTTGTACGGTTTTAGTTGTAGAACTTGCCATTTAATATGGTAGCTATAGCAGGCATAATATAATGGTACCTATGCTGGCTAAGATTTATATTCTATTTTCGAAATGCTTTCATCACTATGCACTAATAATAATATCAAAAATGATTTGTTTTGCGTAGTAAGCATCTTTAACTATCATAAGGAGAAATTTCCTCCAATTCTGCGTTTGCATTGTGCGTGTGTGGGGAGGCCTTACGGTAGTTTCATTTTCCAAAAGCATTGCGGATATTTTTCCACTTCCCTTGCTTTTTGTTGTTGTTTTAAAGATAAGTAACTGTTTTGAGTTCTCACACCAGTCCCATGACTGACCAGGAGTTTATTGTTCTCTTCCTAAACTCGGGGTGCCCATAATTTTCCACACGGGCAGTCTAGAGTCAGGTTATCAGGTCATTCTGGATTCAGGAGTTGCTTTGGAGCTCAGGAGGCGAGCTGGATGGCGAGACGTATTACTTGTATATGATATTATCTTTCCGCTGTAGAATTCGCTTGTAAGGACATGTTTGTATAACTGTCCATTGTTTTGTTGTGTTGTATATTGTTGTTGTACACTCTGATGATGATGTGATGTAACGTAATAACTGAGATAGTTCTTTGTTTTAATGATTATTCATTTATCTATTATATGTTGTTCCGCTGCGATATGTGAGATTCTGATATTGTTTATGTTCTGTTTTCTTACTTCTTCTATCTTTTTCTTCTACCTCTTCTTTTTAATCCTAACAATTCGGTTTTTCGGTATTTGATTATGCGGCATTTGATATAGTGGACGTAAGAATGCCGACCTTCGGATCCCGAGAAAAATCGATTTGTTACATTGAAATACAATTATCAATCTCCCTTGATTAATATTCAATCTAGAAATTAATTACCCTTAATTACTCATAACAAATTAATTATCCCATAATTAATTGTCTCCATTAATTAATCCCTTGATTAATTACAAAAGTAATTACCCAAATTACTTCATTAAAATAAATCATCTCTTACTAATTACATTCCATTAATTATCATTTATTACCTCTCTAAGTAATCGTGCTCCATTAATTACATTAAGTAATTACTCTCGTAAATCATCAAATGATTTCTTAAATTAATTAAACTAGATTAATTAACTTAAACAAATCACATTATCCAAATTAATTACAATAAGTAATTAATCTCTTAATTACTTTTATCAAGTAATTATTCTTAACAATTTTCAATTGATTATCTTCAATTAATTAATCTAATTAATTATCAAAGTTAATCACATTAATTAATTACTTAATTATCCTTAGGTAATTAACATTATTATCTAACAACATTTTTTTTAATTACTTACTTAAGAAAAATTATCTTAGATTAATTATTATTAATCATCTCTAGTTAAAAATTTATCTAAATCATTATTTAAAATCAAATAAATAAGTGAGTTCTTTATTATCTTAATTATTTCCGAAATAATTCATTCACCTTATTAGTGACTTCATTAATATTCAAATGTATTTAAAACAATATATTTCTAAATTTAATTCAAATTCCATTTTAAAATTTAAGATTTAAAATGTTTAACTATTTAAACATTTATCCGGATTTTAAATAAATTTATAAACTTAAAATAAAAATAAAGTACATTCATTACTTATATAAGTTATTTATATAAGAAAATGTTTTAAAACTAAAATACTCAATCTTATTTAAGAAATCCAGCTTTAAAATAAACTGATTATTTAACTTTTAAATTAAAGTTAAACACTTCATATCTTTAATTCAAATATTAAGAAAAGAAGTCTTTCAAGTTTAAACATTTATTTGAAAACAACTCATTTTTTTAAAATTCTACTTTAAAACATTTTAAACTTGATCAACATTTAAAATTTACAAAACTGATCTAAATTAAAAATTCTGGATTCATTGTGAACTTGAAAACCATATTAAAGCTTGATTTTAAAACTTAATTTAAATCTTGCTTAAATTTAAATATTTTCATTTTTAAAACTTATGATTTAAAAGTTCATTGAATTCAAATTTAAACTTTGTATTTTAAAAACCCTGCTTAAAAAAATTTGAATTTCATTTAAATTTTTGAAACCCAGAATTGTTGTCAGGTTTTATAAACCTGAAACAACACCTACCCAAGACCACAACAAAAATGCTTCGAGTAAACATTCTAACCACTCCATGACAAAAACATGAATACTCGAGAGAAGCTTCGAGCCCATCCTCCTGCACATACCAAAAATAGATCATTAGACAAAATATGCACAGTGCATATGCACCAGCATTTTGGCGATCTCCAACCACCCTAACCCACTTCACCAAGTCGCCGTCCATCATCCAACATGATTACGACCACCATAAATCCATTGCAGCTCGAAAAGAAAATTCGAAATAGCCAAGCCAAACCTGGAACATCACTACTGCACCACTCCCAAACCTATCAACCACTCGCAAACCCACCTCCGATCATCTGACCACCTACAACTCCGGCCATCCCTCCATCTACACCTCCTCTTCCTAATCCCAAAGGCTTCCATCACTCGATGTAATAGAGAAACCAATATTCCACAAAAACCGCCAATCTTCAGTAACTAGGGTTACAAACCTGGAAACACTATTGCCATCTCCACCAACTTCTGGCCATCAACCTCACAATTTTCCTTCACTCACCCATCAGTACTCCACCTCCAGGAAGAACCACAATTTCCAAAATCCACTATATAACTAGATAAACCCAAATTTCCAATATCCGTTCAACCAATAAATGCCCGCTCCTCAGTTAATTTAAAAAATGTGATTTTTGTTTTAAAATTCATGATTTCTAACATGCATTCTAGTTATAAACTTGTTTTAATAATTTAGGAAGTGTGATACTGGGCTTAATTTCAATAATAACTTATATTATTGTTTTTCAGAGGCAACAGTTCTTAATTTAACTAAATTAAAATTTACAAACCTAAATCTATACTAAACAAACATATTTTGTTTACATATCAATCCTAATAGAGAATTAAATTTAAAGGTAAAGGTTTTTTTCCTATTTATAATCTTAGTTTTAAAACAAAACAGGCATGTAGATAGCTCCATGGCATCAGCAACACATATTTACATATTTATATATGTGTACACAAAATACAATACAATCACACAAATATGCTCATTTCCACATGCAACAGATGATTTAAAGCAACTTTTAAATTGTGAAGTTATTCACCAAAAATGAAGGCACTGCAGTTCAAATCATAGCAGTTTTGATTTTTTTTAAAAATAGTTTGCATTAGAATCCTTAGTGCTGTAAATTTACTTTAGCTTTGATTTATTTTATGTAAACTGTTTTTAACAAAGAAATTTACTCACTTATTTATTGAAGAGGCAGATGACAAATCCAGATTCAACTCATTCTTCTGGAACCTGAATTTGAATCTGCTTGTTGATGTTGATCTTAAAACTGCAGCAGTTGTAGTTGTTTTTGATGAAGATAATCCTAGCCTTAAATGCATGCAGCTGACCCCTATCTTCATTGCTTAGATTTGAATTGATCTTCAATTTGATGTTGAAGAATTGGAACAAATTGCTTAAATGTGTTTGCAGATTTTATATCAGATTTGGTTTTGCAGAATTTAGATAGATTTGTGTTTGGGTTTAAATTTCTTTTAAAATCTGATTTTTAGATTCAATTGAAGATAATGGTTTGATTCTAAATAAATTTCTAAGTTTTCCTATCTACAATAATTAATTTCAAAAATAAATTACATTGCCACTTGTTACATAATAATGTAGAGTAATTACAAGTGTCCTCTTTAAGAATTAAATGTTTACACATGTTCAATTTAATATAAAAAATAAATTTCCTAATTTATGAATGTATTTAAATTCTTCTAAAAACATTTCTAATTTAATTTAACATGTTTTAAATGTTTTATCAATATTTAGCCTTACATGTTTACATATAAATTACTTTTATAAAATTACATCTTAATGTTTATTTGAATATTTTAAAATAATATTTTAAAACTAAATTTTCAAAAGAGAAAATTTAAAAAGAAAAAAAATTTGAATTCAATTTTATTCCAAAGTTTCAATGCAAAATATTATACTCTAATATATACGAACTAAGTCTATTTCAAAACAATTTTTAAAATAAAACAAAATAAACTTTTATTATAAAAATACAATTTAAACTATTATATTTTTAAACAAAATAAATATTTACTTATTTTTCTTTTGTAAATATAAGATAGACTTTTAAACAAACTTATGAAAAGTTTTCAATACTAATTTAAATCAAATTAACCAACTCACAATCTATTCACATACATATATATAAATTTGAAAATATCTTTATTAAATTTAAATATAAATTTAAAATCAAATTCTCTATTTACAATGTATACAAATATATACATTATAAATAAAATATTCTTTAAATAAGCTTAGAAAGAAAATTTTATCATTTAAATATTTTTAACTTTTGAAAAGAATAAAATTCCTAAAAGTTATTATTATTATTATTATTATTATAAATTTTGAAAAGACAAACTAAATAATTATTAGTTTTCAAAAGAAAATTTATGTTTAAATTAGATTATTAAATCAATATTTCATATTTTAAATAATTATAAATGAAATTATTAAATAAATATTGCCTAAATTTCCGTGATATCACACCACTAATCCATGGCTACACCAGAATGATGACGGGAAGCCAAGCGATGCATCATTGCATCACCCTACTCTAAGTCCTAAAAGATCCTCTCACATGACCTCAGCAATGTCTGCATTTCAACAATCAATTCAATCCCATTGAACCTCTAACTACCCAACCTCTCGAAATCCCAAAAAGTGAAGCAAACTTCATAAGGGGATAAAATTACACCACCTCCTTAGCCCAATTCACCCTAGGTTCGGCTGTAGGAGCAACATTCCTCAGAGCTCGTGTCCTACCCCCACCATTAACGATGGTGCTACCTCTATTACCTTAACTCTACCTCCACTAACATTGACAACACAAGCACTAATAATTTTCTACCTGAATTTACAGCAAAAAAATCTTTAGAATACTTCAAGATAGAGTTAATTCAAGGAAAGATTGCTAAGATAGGATTGCCAAAAGAGATTACTAAGAAAGAGGCCATTTCAAGAAAGGGGTTAATTTAAAGAAAGAATGTCTTAGAGAGAGATATTTTTAAGAAAACATTTTTAAAAGTCTAGTTTTGCAATAACAAATGTGTGCTCATATGTATAATACACCCGACTCATTCTAGGGCACCACTAATCCTATCTCTAATGAGCCATACCTAACCAAAGCTAAGGTATTTATTTTAACCTGCCTCTAATACCATAATGTAACGATCGCAATTTTGACCCCTGAATGTTGATACTAAATACGTCCATGGTATTTGTGTGCTGAGCATCTAAGCGTCGGAAAGACAGAAAGTTAGAGTAAAAAAAGAAAAGGAAGTAGAACAAGAAAGAAGAACATAATATCAAAATCTTACATGTAGAACGATAATATACAATATCTCAAACGTAGTACAAAGAGTTACTCCACCATATATGAATCTTAGGGTTACAAAATGACTAAGTACGACTATCAGCCTGGAAAATTATAATTGCATATCCTTGCAATGTTGAATACATACATAAATAATAGTGAAAAGAAATGAAAATAGGTAGACAAATAGATAGATAGGTGCAAGCATGTTGCTTATCTCAATAAGCTTGAGGCATCCAACAAAAACCTGCATTCCTCAATCTACTCGACAAAGTACATAAGGAATTTTGGCACAAAAAAATACCACATGTCAGACATAAGTCTGGTATGAAAAACTCAAAAATGCGTATAAACACATAACAATAGATTCGAGACCAACCGAATCATCGGATTATTTCCCCTGAAAGGATCCAACTCAATTGATATTTACATTAGGTGATATTATAGATAATACCTAAGGTGAGAATATAAATTAGAAAGTGATTATGAAATGTTTACATTAAACACACCACAACATATTAGAGTACATTTAAAACCACTAAGACAAATATGTATATGAATTTTCCACGGAGACCTCCCAGTAAAACACGTAAGTAAACTGAGACCAATCTACATGAAAAGGATCAGAAAACACATTACGAGCATCGTATATCGCTAGATAAAATATACCATAAGGTAAAAACAACCAGCACACACCTTAACATGTGAGCTAAGTATCAGCAAATCCCGCTAGCAATATTCATAAGAATATTTCTAATGATCCACCTTTTCAACAATCGAAAGTCGGCACTTTATACATCTACTGTATTCAAATGCTGAGCATCCAAGTGCCAAAAAGACAAATTGTTAGGATAAAATAAAAGAAAACGAATAGGGAAGAAAATCTCATAACAGAACGAGAACATATAATATAACAAAGACAGTAAAAGTTATCACTTTAATATTCATGGAATACCAGAGTTAGGAACAAACCTTATCAACTAGACAGTTATAATTCACCGACCTTACAGCTGTTGATGGGTATATATAATAATAGAACAGAAAATAAAAATACTACAGCAGGTGAATATCTAGATCTTCTCCATGAGCTCCATGTCCTACCAACAACAACCTAGGAAAATACTCGGTCTGACCTAAGCATTATAATAAAATAACACACGTATCAGTTTGGAAAACCAGTGTGAGAAAACTCAAAAAAATATGATAAACATAATAAAATCCGTGAGACCATATCGCTTAAAATGGAATGGGTTTTACCTCACAAAAATAACATCCATACATGAAAAAATGAAAAAAAATTAGAATAAACCCAAACGTAAAAGAATGGGCATAAGCAAGATCAAAATCCAAACTTAACAATGGACACCGATAATTAAACATATAGAAGAGCACAAGACACTTTTCATTGCAATTAAGAAAACAATTGAAATATTTCAATCAAAACAAGAAAAAGTAACTTTTCTAACAATGACTATGAGGGTGTGCCCCCTTATCGAAAGTATACCGCTATATGTGTGTGTAACGACCCGCCGCCCTGACCGCCCCCAGTCGGTAATTAAACCAACTTGAGACGTTCAAAATGACGGATTGTTATTCAGTTTATAGAGTTTAAACAGAAATAGCCACAGAATCACAGAGTAATCATAATATTTCACATAAATGAATTTTTATACATATATCAGAGTTTGTACAATGAACTAAATTTTATACAGCGGAATATTTCTTTTAAGTACAAAAATTCTTCGAAAAGCTAAAGTGAAGCGTTTCCCCAACTCTCTCTAACTTCGCGGCCTGAAAATCTTCAAGCTGTAAAATTACTCGGTCTGACCCGAGTATTATATTCAAAAGAAAATAATACACAGGTCAGTCTAATTCAAACTCAGTTATTAGTGCATAGAGGCAATAATAATTAAATAGCAATTAGACGACAGTCAAATATAAATTTACCTATCCGATCCTTTAACAAGAAATCAGATAACGGTAAATACAACACTTATCAGTGTTAAACAACCAATCAGTAGATTCAATTTATCAATGAGGATAGATGAAGGGATTATTGATGAAGATAATTTAGAAAACAATCAAAATCTGCCTAAACGGCAATTAACAACAAAATCATCAAAATGTGATTCAAAATATATTGAATTGTCAACATAAAACAATTTTCATCAAAATGAAAACATCAATTTAAAACATTAGATTTGGTAGGGCTGCAGTACACACACGCGTATACGGCCTCGCCACATTTTTAAAATGTTAACTTCGTGTGGCTGCAGTTCACGCTTGCGTGCACTGCCTCGCCACTACCGTAATGAAATATGCAAAAGATCATAAATCAAAACAAAATAGTATATCGCTAAAATTATCACCGTGTGGCTGCAGTTCACGCTTGCGTGCACTGCCTTGCCACTATCGTGATGATATACTCAAAAGATCAACGAACCAAAATCAATGAAGGTTCAAATATCGATTCAAAATGTCGATACTACGTGGCTGCAGTGCACGCTTGCGTGCGCTGCCTCGCCACAACAACTTGTGAAATCATCTCAAGATAGAATACTATCAGAAATCAAAGTTACAGAGGTCAAGTCAGTGACTCAACACAGCTACAACATGGTCAAAACCAAGACAACAAATATGCAACCTTTCATATAACAACGCCACTGTCTCAACATTCAGAGTATCATCGACACAGTAAACTACAAGTATTCACAAGCTAATGCAAATTCCAGCTATGAATGAGCAAGTGTATTTGCATATTAATTATGCAAACACAGGTTGCAATGAAGACTACACACTGTTCCATGCATTCAAAGTCAGAGATTTAAAACAACTGAATACAATGCACGACAAATACAAGTGCAAGGATGTGTGCATAAATGGATGCAGTCACGTGTGACGAAAAATCTGAAGTCACATATGAAAATGTGATATGCCTCAAAGTCCAAAATACAATAACAACAGTTCACTAAGTACAACTGCATGAAATGAAGCAGTACTTATGTTCAATGAACATGAAGGCAAGGCACAAGTCAGGTAATGGTACAGTCAAAACATCAAAGTGAGAAATGCAAGCGCAGACAAATGAACACAGTGAACATACATAGGCAATGCCTATATAAACATGTAATACAATACATATATACGGCAGTTCGAATAACAATGCGACTCAAATCAAAGTGTGTACGAGTGGCAACATGTTACAGTAAGGGACAACATGAAATAATGTTTGCATGCCCAAAAGGTCAGAGGCAATATAAATGCAAACTGCACAAGAATGAAGACCACACGAGCTCAATGCATCCCAAATGCTCAAATATACAACAAGTGTATACATGTACATGAAGATAGCAGACAACATAACATGACCAAGAAATGCATATACAAGGATGAATGAAACTGATCAAGCAAGTGCAACAGGTACAAAGGTCACTGCAACATGAATACAAGTGCAGTGGGACTACAAAATACTCAAGTGTATCCATATATTAATTATGCTAACCCAAGTTGCAGTGAAACAATAAAAAGACTCAAGTCAGCATATATATTCAAAAATGCAACAAAAATAGAACTGCATGATTCAGTTCAAACCAAATTTGATCAACTACAAAGGCAGTAGTGAGTGTAGACAAACCAAACTCAAGATTTTAGAATGCAGCGGCCAAACACATATATACATACAAGAATGTATGTATACAAATGATCAGCCATCAAAGAACAGTACATATGCAATTTGGATATGCAAGCATACAGTATCAACATATTAATTATGCTAACCCAAGCTGCAGTGAAACACTACAGAGACAATTATCATCAGAAAACAAAGCACGTAAAGGCGTCAGGGAATATGCAACCTGATCAACCCGGTGCAGACAAAATGAAGTCGAGACCAACAATAATGGCAACAACTCTATTAGGTCATGATTTAAACCCAAAATGCAAAACAGTGACAAAAATATCACAATATAATTCATAGCTGAGAGACCAAAAGCATAACCAAGTGGAATCGAACAGGGTCGAACAGTGGGCAGTAAGGCCAAATCCACAGAGTACAACTCGAGTAAATCACAGTGGACATTACTCATATAACACATATATACACACATAGATGTGTGTATACACATGGTAGTAAAGATATAATGACCAAATATAGCATGGAAAAAGTCGAACAAGACCAACATCACAAAAATCAAGTTCAATATAGTCAAGGCCGAAGCCAAAATATTATCATAAAATCGAAGTCGAAGTTGAGCAAGTCATAAGTCGACATCGTGGTGGCCAGCAAATGACCGAAGTCAAAAAGGGAACCACTGTGATGAACAAGTCATCAACAATTCAGAGCATAAGACAACTACCAAATGAAGTCAACTGCAAAAAAAAAAACAGAATCAAATATTATGGTGATGGTGACCCAAAATCACAACGGTGCCATGATGACCGAACTACATGAATACATGGAGCATGGCAACAGTCAACATAAATCAATTGCCAGAAATTCGAAACCAGTGAACACGGAAATCAACATCAAAACAAGGCAATCTGCAGAATCAAAGTGACCGAAGTCACAGTTCAAAAATCATCAATTACTTAAAATTAGATGTGAGTGAAAATTAAATCACTCACTTTTGCAAATCGAAGTAGTTCGGAGACGAAACCATAGCAATTCGAGGAAAACGGGCGAATTGAAAAATATCAGAGAAAGCATCAACATTTAAACTAAATTATACGAAAAATAAAATAAAATCAAAAGAATTATGGAGCTCGAATTAGATGTGAGGGAGAGATTCACTCGCCTTTCACCGAAGCGGTCGAGAAATTTAAAGCCAAAGCCCTAATTTTGGAAATCCCTAATTGTTGATGGAAGACGAACGAATGAAGGAGACGAGAGAGACGCCATTTTTTCGTTTCCCTTTTTTTTCTCTTTCGTATGAAATGATGGAGGAAGGGGTATCGGCCATGCTTTGAAGTGGAGGTGCGTGATTAAAGGCGTGTGCAACGGCATGATTAAAGGCACGAATTTGGCTGATGAGAGTAAGGCAGTGTATTCTTTTTTTTTATTATTATTATATTATTTTATATATTATTATATTTTTATTTTATTTTGAATTCAATTTTGTTTTGTATATTATTTTCTTTAATAAACATATAAACGTTTTGCAGTTCAAATATCAAACTTAAATTTATAAATTTACATAAAAATAATTCGTAAATCCAAACTATTTTTTTTCTAAGTCATTAGTTTGAATTTCAATTACAAATTAAATATTCAATTTCAGCTTCAAAGTCAAATTTAAATTTTATTCAGCTTTTCACTAGATGAAATTCTTAAATTTAATCGCCAATTTATTCTGATAATTTGAAATTTAAGTCAAATTATCATTTAAATATTTAAAATTAATTAAATATTTTCATTTTTAAATTGTTCAA
This sequence comes from Allium cepa, assembly GCA_030765085.1. Taxonomy (NCBI): domain Eukaryota; kingdom Viridiplantae; phylum Streptophyta; class Magnoliopsida; order Asparagales; family Amaryllidaceae; genus Allium; species Allium cepa. Next base: position 493,894,003 of record CM060944.1, on the reverse strand, counting down.
AATTCAGGGTTGTTACAATCTTCCCTCCTTAAAAGAATTTCGTCCCGAAATTATAAGTTAGGAAGAACGATTGCTAAATTCTCACCTATATTTATACCCTACTCAATTTTACTAAGTTCGAATCTTATAAATAAATATAGGATTCATTCCATTTATTTTATTTCACTAGCTTTATTCATCGATTTCTACAATCAAGACGCAAAAGTCTTTTACCAAAATTTTGACTTACAAAACTCAGATTTTTAAACTTGAAATTCTTTATGCTAAATATTTGCATATTACATCTTTTCCAAAGCTGTGTGCTTTCAAGATATTTTAAAAGATCTTCTTCCTTAATTCATTAAGTTAGAATTATGTAATTCTAATTTCAGATTATTGATTTTCTATTCAAAGTTTTGAAAATACTTGCTAACTCGAAGTTTAACAAGTCCATCGTCGTTCTTACAGACATTAGGCATACGCTGGCCAGGCGCAAGACTAAAAATCTCCAAGTACTAAATATACTTGCTTTAACTCCCAGTGAAAATATTTTTTTAAAATTCTTTTAAAAATGGATATGGAAAGCATGTTCCCCCATGGATCACAGTTTACCCGGCGGTTACGCTACTATCCCAGTAGAATCGCTTGTAACTGTAGATTTCACATCTCTCTTGAATTTCGCCATGGTTGTCACCTTAGATCGCGGTTCACACGGCGGTTACGCTACTATCCCAGTAGAATCACTCGTGACCGTAGGCATCACGCCCCTCAAATTACGCTTCGGCCTCTAGATCGCAGTTTACACGGTGGTTGCGCCACTATTCCAGTGGAATCGCTTGTAACTGTAGGCATCACGCCCCACGAATTACGCCAGCATCAATTCACATAATCCCAAACACGATGATCCATCGTAGGGGATTCCAGTCAGTCCCAATGGACATTCCACTAATGGAAATTCTACGTAGCTACGATTTCCAATGGACACTCCACCGAGTTCCAATCACCTTCACAAATAATAAATGGAAGGTACATTTCCATATCCTCAGTTTTTAGAAAACATATGTCATATACATATAGTACTTCATTTCACATTTCGTACATATCATACCTATGTAAACTTGCATAGGACTTTTCATAATAATGACTTTCCAAACTGATGGTTTTCGATTTATTACATTCACATATATAAGTTACGAAAACTCAATTCACATTCATAACAAATAGAGGATTCCAAAATTTTCCATCTCGTTTAAAATTTTCCCCTAAATCGATTTGAAAATTTAAGGTTATCTCAAACCTAATTTACATTCATAATCCAATTCATTATCGACTTCACATTCGATTTGGATTTCACGTTACATCGTCAATTCTCAACACATAATTGATGTCTATCGATATATAACATCTAAGCTCGTACGTCTCAGAGAAGGGTGTTAAGCTAAAAGAATAAATTCTCCGCCACCACAGATATATATTTAATAGAGATCAATTGCTATGTCATCAATTCACAATGTTAGACATACAATCCAAATCGACTATCCAAAATTCAAAGTTCAACTTATATTGTTTTTGATGTCAAAGTTAAACTCAATTTAACTCAAGATTCAATCTTCTTGGAAAATATTCAAGTTGAACTAATTGTTCAAATTCCCCAAAAATATCTTTACAAGATATATATAATTTTCCAACTTAACCATTTGAAACCAATTTCAAATATTCATTTTTCAATTTATCTTTAAAAGATAAAATTTCAAACCTTTCATTTCATATTGGAAAACATTTCCATACTTATTTAATAATAAGTAATTCACAAGTTCATTTATTTTCAACTCTTGGAAAATATTCAATATACTTGAATCAAAATTAAGTATATATTCCATTCTTTAAGGAAATCATTCTTTTAAACACATTTATTTGAGTCAAAACGAATGTTGCGTAAAACATCGTTACGACAACTCAAAATCACTAGTATAGGGATTCGAAATTTAAGATAGATATACAAATCCCAATACTATAAACAACATTTCCTTCCGGAAACCATTTACTATAACAACAGTGTTATAGTCCACTATTTCCTTATTTCTCGAAAACGTCTATTTCAACAATTGAATGCTGAAATCTATGTATTCGATACTTAATGCATTTTAAAACATCTTTAAAACCATTAACTTTTTCAATTTCAACTTCATCTTAATTCATAGTTTGAATTTCTCATACTTTTCATAATATTAGTTTTAAACCAATTTCAAACTTTTCAATATTAAGTTTTTCACTTAATTTAATTTTCCGCACGTTTAAATTCAAATTCATCACTGAATTTATTAAACCTATTATGGATTATCATGTTGACAACTTCAAATTTGAAATTTAAATCTCATTTGAACTTTGCATTTGCTTTCTATTTCAAAAATAATCAACTAGTTCTTTAGTAAGCCATTCATCGACTTAGTTCCATTAAATTTATATTTCCACATTAACCTCATTTCATAATATCACTTCCCTAAAACATATCTGTTTTAGTTAATAATTTATTCACTGTCCAAAATCGTGAATATACTTATCTAAATCAATTCAGTGTTTCTACACTTTTTATTTAAAGAATTATCCACTGTCAAAATAGTGGATAAAATTCCCAACCAACATTTACTATCACAATATTTAATCTTAAAGGATAATTCGCTGTCCAAAATCACGAATATATCTCCTTTAATAACTTCTATTTTCCATTTATCAAATTCAATTGGTTTCGAATTTATAAACAATCTTTACAAATTCCATTTCTATTTATAAACTTCGATTTATAAATCTTCTTTATTAATTCAACTCAATTTATATAACTCAATTATATACCAAAAGTCCATATTATAAGTTTAAATACTTATAATCCATTTATTCACTAAATCGTTCTTCAAAAAATTTGAAATCAATTTTTCAAAAGAATTCAGAATCAAATTCCCAAGTTATAGTTTAATTATCCTCTTGGCTATAACTAAATTGAAATATCATTTTATTTCACAATTATTATTTTGTAGATATTCAAAATATTCGATTCAAACCAATTCATTAATTCACTTCACTTATATTTTATTTTTCATAAGTCTCAATAATTCGATAATGGATTTTCGAATGAGAAACTATCGCAATCCTAAATTTAGAAAGGGGAATTTTCGAAAAAGATTTGAATTTTCAAAATACCTTTTATTTTTTCAAAGAAAACAATTTCATACTTAATTTAAATTTGAAAAACATTTTCTTTAAAGTGATCCTAGTAACTATTCATATTAAACATCATAAACTGAGCTTTGTGTAAACCAAAGCTCTGATACCACTTTTGTAACGACCCGCCGCTCTGACCGCCCCTAGTCGGTAATTAAACCAACTTGAGACGTTCAAAATGACGGATTGTTATTCAGTTTATAGAGTTTAAACAGAAACAGCCACAGAATCACAGAGTAATCATAATATTTCACATAAATGAATTTTTATACATATATCAGAGTTTGTACAATGAACTAAATTTTATACAGCGGAATATTTCTTTTAAGTACAAAAATTCTTCGAAAAGCTAAAGTGAAGCGTTTCCCCAACTCTCTCTAACTTCGCGGCCTGAAAATCTTCAAGCTGTAAAATTACTCGGTCTGACCCGAGTATTACATTCAAAAGAAAATAATACACAGGTCAGTCTAATTCAAACTCAGTTATTAGTGCATAGAGGCAATAATAATTAAATAGCAATTAGACGACAGTCAAATATAAATTTACCTAACCGATCCTTTAACAAGAAATCAGATAACGGTAAATACAACACTTATCAGTGTTAAACAACCAATCAGTAGATTCAATTTATCAAAGAGGATAGATGAAGGGATTATTGATGAAGATAATTTAGAAAACAATCAAAATCTGCCTAAACGGCAATTAACAACAAAATCATCAAAATGTGATTCAAAATATATTGAATTGTCAACATAAAACAATTTTCATCAAAATGAAAACATCAATTTAACACATTAGATTTGGTAGGGCTGTAGTACACACACGCGTATACGGCCTCGCCACATTTTTAAAATGTTAACTTCATGTGGCTGCAGTTCACGCTTGCGTGCACTGCCTCGCCACTACCGTAATGAAATATGCAAAAGATCATAAATCAAAACAAAATAGTATATCGCTAAAATTATCACCGTGTGGCTGCAGTTCACGCTTGCGTGCACTGCCTTGCCACTATCGTGATGATATACTCAAAAGATCAACGAACCAAAATCAATGAAGGTTCAAATATCGATTCAAAATGTCGATACTACGTGGCTGCAGTGCACGCTTGCGTGCGCTGCCTCGCCACAACAACTTGTGAAATCATCTCAAGATAGAATACTATCAGAAATCAAAGTTACAGAGGTCAAGTCAGTGACTCAACACAGCTGCAACATGGTCAAAACCAAGACAACAAATATGCAACCTTTCATATAACAACGCCACTATCTCAACATTCAGAGTATCATCGACACAGTAAACTACAAGTATTCACAAGCTAATGCAAATTCCAGCTACGAATGAGCAAGTGTATTTGCATATTAATTATGCAAACACAGGTTGCAATGAAGACTACACACTATTCAATGCATTCAAAGTTAGAGATTTAAAACAACTGAATACAATGCACGACAAATACAAGTGCAAGGATGTGTGCATAAATGGATGCAGTCACGTGTGACGAAAAATCTGAAGTCACATATGAAAATGTGATATGCCTCAAAGTCCAAAATACAATAACAACAGTTCACTAAGTACAACTGCATGAAATGAAGCAGTACTTATGTTCAATGAACATGAAGGCAAGGCACAAGTCAGGTAATGGTACAGTCAAAACATCAAAGTGAGAAATGCAAGCGCAGACAAATGAACACAGTGAACATACATAGGCAATGCCTATATAAACATGTAATACAATACATATATACGGCAGTTCGAATAACAATGCGACTCAAATCAAAGTGTGTACGAGTGGCAACATGTTACAGTAAGGGACAACATGAAATAATGTTTGCATGCCCAAAAGGTCAGAGGCAATATAAATGCAAACTGCACAAGAATGAAGACCACACGAGCTCAATGCATCCCAAATGCTCAAATATACAACAAGTGTATACATGTACATGAAGATAGCAGACAACATAACATGACCAAGAAATGCATATACAAGGATGAATGAAACTGATCAAGCAAGTGCAACAGGTACAAAGGTCACTGCAACATGAATACAAGTGCAGTGGGACTACAAAATACTCAAGTGTATCCATATATTAATTATGCTAACCCAAGTTGTAGTGAAACAATAAAAAGACTCAAGTCAGCATATATATTCAAAAATGCAACAAAAATAGAACTGCATGATTTAGTTCAAACCAAATTTGATCAACTACAAAGGCAGTAGTGAGTGTAGACAAACCAAACTCAAGATTTTAGAATGCAGCGGCCAAACACATATATACATACAAGAATGTATGTATACAAATGATCAGCCATCAAAGAACAGTACATATGCAATTTGGATATGCAAGCATACAGTATCAACATATTAATTATGCTAACCCAAGCTGCAGTGAAACACTGCAGAGACAATTATCATCAGAAAACAAAGCACGTAAAGGCGTCAGGGAATATGCAACCTGATCAACCCGGTGCAGACAAAATGAAGTCGAGACCAACAATAATGGCAACAACTCTATTAGGTCATGATTTAAACCCAAAATGCAAAACAGTGACAAAAATATCATAATATGATTCATAGCTGAGAGACCAAAAGCATAACCAAGTGGAATCGAACAGGGTCGAACAGTGGGCAGTAAGGCCAAATCCACAGAGTACAACTCGAGTAAATCACAGTGGACATTACTCATATAACACATATACACACACACAGATGTGTGTATACACATGGTAGTAAAGATATAATGACCAAATATAGCATGGCAAAAGTCGAACAAGACCAACATCACAAAAATCAAGTTCAATATAGTCAAGGCCGAAGCCAAAATATTATCATAAAATCGAAGTCGAAATTGAGCAAGTCAAAAGTCGACATCGTGGTGGCCAGCAAATGACCGAAGTCAAAAAGGGAACCACTGTGATGAACAAGTCATCAACAATTCAGAGCATAAGACAACTACCAAATGAAGTCAACTGCAAAAAAAAAAACAGAATCAAATATTATGGTGATGGTGACCCAAAATCACAACGGTGCCATGATGACCGAACTACATGAATACATGGAGCATGGCAACAGTCAACATAAATCAATTGCCAGAAATTCGAAACCAGTGAACACGGAAATCAACATCAAAACAAGGCAATCTGCAGAATCAAAGTGACCGAAGTCATAGTTCAAAAATCATCAATTACTTAAAATTAGATGTGAGTGAAAATTAAATCACTCACTTTTGCAAATCGAAGTAGTTCGGGGACGAAACCATAGCAATTCGAGGAAAACGAGCGAATTGAAAAATATCAGAGAAAGCATCAACATTTAAACTAAATTATACGAAAAATAAAATAAAATCAAAAGAGTTATGGAGCTCGAATTAGATGTGAGGGAGAGATTCACTCACCTTTCACCGAAGCGGTCGAGAAATTTAAAGCCAAAGCCCTAATTTTGGAAATCCCTAATTGTTGATGGAAGACGAACGAATGAAGGAGACGAGAGAGACGCCATTTTTTCGTTTCCCTTTTTTTTTTTCTCTTTCGTATGAAATGATGGACGAAGGGGTATCGGCCATGCTTTGAAGTGGAGGTGCGTGATTAAAGGCGTGTGTAACGGCATGATTAAAGGCACGAATTTGGCTGATGAGAGTAAGGCAGTGTATTCTTTTTTTTATTATTATATTATTTTATATATTATTATATTTTTATTTTTATTTTGAATTCAATTTTGTTTTGTATATTATTTTCTTTAATAAACATATAAACGTTTTGCAGTTCAAATATCAAACTTAAATTTATAAATTTACATAAAAATAATTCGTAAATCCAAACTATTTTTTTTCTAAGTCATTAGTTTGAATTTCAATTACAAATTAAATATTCAATTTCAGCTTCAAAGTCAAATTTAAATTTTATTCAACTTTTCACTAGATTAAATTCTTAAATTTAATCGCCAATTTATTCTGATAATTTGAAATTTAAGTCAAATTATCATTTAAATATTTAAAATTAATTAAATATTTTCATTTTTAAATTGTTCAAAATTCAGGGTTGTTACAGTGTGTGTGTGTGTGTGTGTGTGTGTGTATTTGTATATATATACGTACATGTGTGTGTGTGTGTATACTTGAGAACTCCTATGGCTTTTAGAAACCTCTAAGCCAGACCCTACTAAACTCTCTGAAAATTAGAGTATTTCACACCTCCATGCACATACAACTGAAATCAATCTAGAGCTTTTTAGTTAATATTGGTATCAGACATGTATCAATCAAGTAACGATATGAGGTATTATAAAATATCGTGATAATATCAAATAATGTTGTTAAAATATTGGACATGAGTAGAGCATGTTACAAATGATATTGTGTTATGTTATAATGTTATGTTAAGTTTTCAAATATTTGGATAAATAATGCCAAATTATTGTCAAAGACTAATCTCATATGGTTTATAAATTACAATCTGTTTACTGAGATACTCTCTTAATTACAAATCATAATATAGGCTCATAAAAATTGATAAATTTGTATATTGTACATCATTATTATTTTCTTCATTTTTGTACTATATCCATTGATTCTTCGATCGTCTAATGACCTATATTACTTTCCCAAAATTTTCACATTTATAGTTTCATCGCTTTCTTTGTCACTTAATTTAATGGATATGCAATGCTGATTCGATATCAATTACTAATTTAGCTCGTTCCTTATCAATATGTCAAATATATAACTTAACTTCTCTTTAACTTTTATTTCTTTGTGCATGATGATAACTAATAAAATGAATTTTAATACATTAACTTACCATTATAGATAGTGAACAAAAAACAACTAAAAAGAGAAGTAGCTCTTCCATGATATTGGTTTAGCTGTAAAGTCTTCATGGAAAAGAAAACATATAAAATAATGGAACAAGTAGAGGTTTCTTTATTAAAAGATTAATTAAGAAGACTAAAACTATATTGCAAAATCAAAAAATTAGTGTACTGGATTTCTAATATGGTCTATATATTGACTTTCACTAAAAAATATATTAAGAATGTGAAGATATTTATTTGTAAATATATTTTCTCCAACACATACAATAATGAACAATACTGTTATCATCAGAAATCATTCTAACTTTGTCAAAACCTTAAGGAATATAGAAGAAGGATTCATGAAGAATGATAGCAATAGCAAGACCTTTCGAAGGAATCGATGGGTTGCTTTTACCAACTATTGGGTGAGCAATAGACTTTTAAAAGGGTCGAAATGGAATGAGGCAACCCTTTCGCTTCAGTTAACCCCTTTCAAAACAGTTGGTTTCGCATGCATAATGGAGTTTTGTTTGAGTTAAAGTCATCTTTCGAAGGTATCAGATAGCACTACAAGAAAAGTTGTGTTTGATAGCGCCAATTGATAACGCATTATTTCATTGTGTTATTGTTTCTTGTAAATTGTATTATTTTCAAGTAGTGGACTATCTGACGCTTTGAAAGCAGGATCATCCTTTTATTTTCGTTGCCACCTCATTGCCAAAATTACTTCCCTCCTTTATCCAAAAATCAGAGAATTCCATTTTTGTTGCCGCCTTTTTGTCAAAATTACTTCCCTGAATCACATAATTCCGTTTCAAATTTATTATCTCAAACCCTTAATCCCCAATTCCAGCCATGTTAGCTGAAGAGGTCGTTGTCGTCGCTCCTTCTACCATCATCGAAGAACAACCATCCTCTGATCCCGCTCCAACTCCCACCATCGAAGTAGGCTCTCCTGCCAAAAAGGCAAAAGCTAAAACCAGTAGCAAGTCCAAAGCTCCTAGCAAACCTCGCGCTTCTTTGGCACGTCCTCCTTATGCCAGTCAAGTCGTATGCTAAAACTATCCCTAAGATCTGCGCAACAGTTAGGTCGTCAAGCATTCTCCATTACTACTGCTAGAATCTCTCTTCCTTTCTTATTTTGTATTGGAATCGCTGCTGTGCTTAGAAAAATTATTTCTAGTGCTGATGCTACTGGGTATTTTTCTGATTTTTTTTTTGCGTAGAATGTTTGCTAATTTTAACCTGAACAAAGAGTTCTGGTTTAGTTCGACATAGCTTATTACTATTTCAGTTTTGATTATGTTGTGACGGTTATACTCATAATGGTTTAATGATTAATATGCCAGAGTGCAATAGTAAGCAACTTTATAATCAATTAGCTCTATTTATCTTTCATTTCGTAGCAAAACAACTATATAAATATAGTTCAAATTTGAAAGGTTGAGTTATGATTCTTATGAAGGCTATTGCTTTTAGTGGGTACAATTGACCTAAAAAATGTGATCATTCATGCTAAATTTCTAAATTTTCTATTTTGATTATTTTTACTAGGAGAAAATGGTTACTGACATATGGAAACAATTTTTGTTTTCTCTGTTTCAACGATCTCTTCCTCTATTTTAATCACTTAATATATTACATGTATTGAGTGAGAGGTTAAACTGGCTAGAGTCGTTGTGAATATTTAATAATTAAACTCAGTTCAAGTATTAAACTCAGGAATTTAAAAAGGCTAGAGTCGTTTTGAATATTTAATATTCAAATCACAAGTTTTTGCCGGAAGTTATGGAACTGAATAGTTCCTAGTTCAAGTATTATTCATTGACACTTTCTTATCATAGTTCTAAGTATATATTGCATATGTACTAGTACTGTACATAGATATTATTTTGTATCTAAAGGCCAAATTTGTCTCAACTTTATTTGAAATTTTAGGTTCGATCTTAACCATTCGTAAGAAAGCCAAAAGAAAGTGGTCATGGGAAATGAAGTCGACTCAGGAGGAGCAGGCATGAGAAAATTTTTTAATTATCAAACATTCTCCTCCTTGTATGTTATATAAGTCAATTATAGGATTTTCTTAGAGCACCAGATTATAAAGTTGGACGGTCCTCGTTTTCTCAATAATTGGAACTTGTGTTTTGTCTCCTATGGTTTAAACGTAGGCTTTTAAAGTTCATGTAATCCTATTCTTTTCTCAGTTAATTTAAGGGTTGAATCTATTGTTTATCTTACAAACTGAGTTTAACTCAGTTTAAAAATAAACTGAGTTTAACTCAGTTTTCATAAAGTGAGTTTACTTCGGTTTATTTTTAAACTGAGTTAGACTGAGTTAATCAGTCTTCCACTTATTGAGTTTGACATGGACTCAAGAGGAAAAGATAATAATAACTCGTGCTTATGATGTTCTCGAAAATAGTGGGTAGCAATAGCCAATTATTGTCTAGAAGGTTAGAATTTACAATGTAGTGTTATGACTTGCTTCCGTAGAACCGTGAAAAACCACTTTAGGCCTGTAAACTCGTAGGGATATCTGACAAAAGCTTGTAGTATTGAATTTTGTAAATCGATGGTCAAAAGCCTGGAAGGTGGATTTGTTTAAAAAATATTCTTGTATGAATTTTATTCAAAGGTTTAAGTAAAAAATATTCAGTCAAAATAGAATATCTTTTAATGAATGTCATTCTCTGATTAATGCGAGTCCTTATACAATTGGGGTTTATGGGGAAGGGGAGTTATTCGCCGTTGAATCTAAAAATCATTATATCATTAAAATCGCTCCTCCTCTCTCACAATTTATGGTTTGTACTCCTAGTTGTGGTCATATCTGATGTCTCTATAAAAGTTCAGTTGATGAATGATTTTAGGTGTCTGCTAACGTTAGTTATGATATATATATATATATTTGTATTTGGAAAATATAACATATGTGTGTAGCATTGGACATTCTGCTCTTTTATGTGTTTGCTTTAGAGGCTTTACACTTAGGCCACCCTTGCCTTTTCCTGATTCTAGACTTATATCTGCGGTATGATCCTCTACTGTGTTAATATATTAGAGCATGGGCTCATCCACCTGCGTCGGAAATAATATTTATTAATTTAAAATATTTGCATATCGCCGGTTCGGAGCGATGTAGAGGATCATATTCCTTGAATGGACTGATAATAGTCACTGATTGTATTGGGTTCACTCATGTCTGTTTATGACCTTTATATTAAAGTTGTTTAAATTTTTATATTATGGTACTTCATTATATATAAATGTATGAGGGTTCAAGTATGCATCAAAGGCATACTCCAGTATAAGGGATGTGAACTCAAGGTACATCTATAATTATAAAAAAGCATAGCATGTTGTTTAATTAATTAACGGATATAAATGCCTAGTTAGGAACCTTGATAAAATAAGAGTGTAGAGGTAGGAAAGGAACCTTGGCCCTTGGGACTCATATATCTGAGTTTGCTTCAATGTTAGGTGACCAATTATATCATGGTCCATTAATGATACATATTGTTGTTTGGATTCTAAGAAACATAATATGTGCAACGCCTTGTATTTATATTATACATTAATAAAAGCAAGCCAAATCTAAGTTGTAAGATAAAAATATCATGCATGTCAACCTTATCTATTTATTTATTTCTAGCATCAGATTAATTACTTGACAATCAATTTGAACCATATAAGTTTGATTTATATACAGTGGAGACAGATGCATTGCAAAAAAAATCGATATATTTTATGTATACCATGGTGATTATTGAATAATATCTTGTATGTTGCCTGTGTTTGCCAACATGTATTTGATTAATTTGGAGATCTAATATGTATGTGTGGTTGTGGTCGTATCATAATAAGATTAAGTGTTTGGAAAATATAATAACATATATATATATATACATATATATATATATATATATATAGCATTGGCCATTCTAGTCTTGTATGTGATTTCTTTATAATATACTAACATGCTATCCCATTGGATGCCTACAGCTAGATTGGATGGGTGATGTAGCATATCTAATTATGGATGAGATTAGCTTGTTCTGTTATAGGGCTTCTGATGAGGATGTTACATGTGCAAGTAATCAAGTATGCTTCATGTCGTTACTTTTTCTTATATGCTGGTCATTTCCTTATTACACAATAAAGTTGAAAATTGAAAGTCGTATTGTTATTAGGCTTGAGAAGTTAGGCTACCAATTATGAGTTTAAACCCGGTACAATTAGCATTTTCAGTCAGCTATGCCATTAGTAAGCGATATGCATTTGGGTTTAAGGGATTTTGTTCACTTAATGTTTAACTTGTACAAACCTATGAATCACTTAATATATACATTTGGTTCTCTTCCTCTATTTTAATCACATAATATATTACATGTATTGAGTGAGAGTTTAAACTCTGGTTTCACTTTTGCAGTACAAACTTATGAATCATTTGGGTTTAGCTTGTGAATCAGTTGTGTTTAATGGATTTTGTTTCTCATGTCTTTGGTAAGTTGTTAATTATATTGTGAAGTTATTTTTCTTTTTTCCTAATTCTACTCATTCCGTACAAAAGCAATCATATAGTCCAGTTGCAAATACAATCACAAGGTAAGAGCGGATCTTATATAAATAAGACTACATAAAAAAACTGAATTTTTTCTTGCTAACACATCAAATTCTAGAAGCACGTTTAGATTCTGCACATTAATTGCCAGCGCTATCTAGGAATGTTAAACTGAAATGCAAGCTATGCATCATCTACATCTAACCTAACCAAAGTAATGTGAAGCTATATGTTTTTTCATGGTTATTCAGTTAAATTTGGGTTTTCCATTATTTAAGTAATTTTCATTTCAGTTTACTTTACACCATCAACTAGTAAACATTTTTCTCAATGTTGCTACTTTAGTGAAATGCGAAATTGGTCTTCATTATCTTGTATTCATTTCAGATATCAACTGTCACTTACGATGGTTTGTATTAATATGTGCTATTCTAGTTTTATTAGTATCGGTGGGAATTACCAAAAACAATTAAATTTCTTTTACAAATTCAAAACCTTCGTCTACTAATATTATCAAATCCCTGATATCACTTAAAAACAGGATCTAACGAATACATAAAGTTATTTTACAAATTCAAAACATCCATTTCTAATTTACTCACAATATTTCTGTAGAGTCCGGATAGAATATCCCATCAAGTTCAACAAAAAGAAACAAAAAAATAGGGTTATGCTGACTCAATTCGTAATGTAGCTGATCTAGATTTATCAACATTCATTCTTTATATCACACTGTAGTATGTTGTACTCCATTTATATCTATATATTGAATAATGTATAATTTTTTATGTTATAGATACTTTCATTTCTTATGCAGTTGTAGAGAATATTCTTTAATTGGATAATAACTTTGTTCTCATTTTGAGATTTGCTTTATTTTAATTATTTTAACCAAAAATCTAAGCATAAGATTATATCTTTTGTATAACTTAAGTTAATAATTATATAAATGTCAGTTTTGTTGTTGTGGGTAGGGTGGGATGTTGAAATCTACATTTAGAATAATGGATTGGAAAAAATGATGTTTAGAATATGGAATTATGGTAAATGGATTGTGCAACTAGAATTTTGTATAGATCAATCTGGTCATACAATGGTTATTTGGTTTTTTAAAATTTTCTGTTGATGAACCATTGGAAGATTGGTTCCAGTTGTGTCTTGATGTACATTGACATGATCTCTGGCATATTTGTGTGATAACTTACATTTGAAATCTGATATTGCATATGAGAATCCACTAGCATTTGTTTTGTATTCACTGCAGCGTTCATTGCTTGATGTCCCAGAGGTATGTCTAAACTAATTTATCGATGCTCTCCTATTAGTTGAATGTTTCTCAACCAATTCTTTGTTTATTGCAATGAACTACATGCAATTTGTTTCTAGAACAACTTGAAGGATACAGACCTCAAGAGCTTTATCATGCTACATTAGACAAATTTTGAGGATTGCTAAGTAAAATTTCATATAAAATTAAATAACCAGAAGCTGATGGCCTCTAACAGAAATTTAGGTGCTTCTATAAAATCTATGCATATATTTTTTCGAGTTGAATTCCCTTGGCAAAACTTGACTAAATTAGTCTTCTTCAAATAAAGTGCTTCTAAAAATTACTTATTTGATTATATGTCCTTTGTAGCTCAAGATTAGTTGGGAATAATCTGTATGGCTGGAAATAGTAACCAAAAAGCCGATCGTTAAAAACTGAGCAGAAGTCGATAAATGACCAGTTTGTAGAGTGGAAGAAAGCACTCGGTAAGCTCACATTTAACATGATCAGAAAGATTTTTTTGCTTTGGCATATATCTACCATACTTGCTATTGCTAATCTATTTGCAGACTCTGAATCGTCCAAAGAATTACAAAGCAACCATTCATGTAGAAACCGCTCATATGTTAATGGACTTGACTTCTCAATTGAGACAACTGAAAACAGAACACTCATTCTTATTCCAAGAATCCCATGAGGTACCATAAATTCCAAGAAATGGGTTTTGAATTTTTAACTATTGCATAGTAAGTTTAGTTTTGAAAGAGCTCAAGATGTAACTGATTGGTCACAAAAATTCAATTCATTTCACAAGTATAAATATCTATATCTAGGCGCATCAATGTGGTAAATGCAAAACGCTAAAATCTCATCTATATAGTTTATCTTATTTTACCATGATGTGTACACAATTCTCAATTGAGCTCAGATGAGTTTCGACCACAGTATTTGATGGTTTGATATGTTTAATTTTTCATGATTCTAAGTCTACTATTTTTGTCATGATTCAATTATGACGACATGGCCATAATTTTTATTATATATATATATATATATATATATATATTTGTTTGACAATTAGGATCTTATCCATTTCGAGTTTGTCATGGCAGCTGGAAATCATCATTGTTCTATTGTTTTGTAGGTCATGACACCTAGTAGTTTGAAATTATGTTTAATTTATTGGGTACCCTTCATTTTCTTTAGGTCAATGATTCAATAATATGTTCAGGTCTCTTGTATGCTTTAATCTAGCAATTAACTATTTTACCATCAATTTCATTCCCTTACGAAATCATTTGATTATTTTTTTCCCGAAAGTTTAAAGGAACTTCATAGTATTTCATTGTGTCTTCATGATCGGTAAAAACTACATTGTCAATTAAATTATGGTTAATTGATGCCAGTGAGATGTCTATTTAGAGGCATACCACTATCTCATAGGGATATCCGTTAATAAAATTCTTTGTTACTCTTATATTTGATTTAACTGTTTAACTTGAGTACCAGTGTTAAATAAACATTTTTAACAATAAATATAAATTACTGTCACAATGTTCTTAAGAACAGGACTTCAAAAATGCTAACTTCGGTTCAATTTTATTCCATATCAATGCTTTTAGATGGCAGAAAATTATTCTCATTGTGAATTCGCACCGCGGCTTCCAAGATATTTCCCAAATATGCTGGTAACGAATCAGTATGGTTTTTTTAGTTTCTCTCTATCACATTACATGTTAACTATACGATGATTGTAATATTTGTGATATTTTAATGCCTGCTTTTCATGATGTAGTCAATGTTCCCTTATTGGTCAAAAAGCTAAACAAATCTTGGTCAGAGGTACAACATGTAAACTAGAGCTACTATGCATTTTAAAAAAAATTCTTCACGACATTTAAATTTCATATTTAACATAATGACCCTAAAGATGTGGTCATTGTTTCCTTTTTCCCTTTATTCGTGGATAATCTTAATGGACTTTTTTTGTCAACGCCATCCCATTGCATTTAATTTTCATGTAGCATGTAATGGACTTATGTATTTTGTTTTTATGGTAGAAAGCGGCTAAGTGAAAAAAGGTACAAGCTTCAAATCGAAATCTTGTTTTGAGAAACTTGAAGTTGTGCAAGATAAGTGGCAAAATGCTTGGCAATAGTTTCAAATAAAGGTAAAGTTCAACATTTTTTTTCTGTATTCTTTCACAATGGCCTTTTCCATTCATGAATGATTTTGGACTCTGTTATACATGTTGCATGGTTTTAAATTTATACCATTAGCTCGACTAAAAGTTGACATTTCGATCCTATCATCACAAAGGAGATTATAGCATTATGCTTTCATAAACCTGTTACAGTATTATACTTTATATCAAGCATCATTACTCCACTTGATTATTATACTTGCTTTGTTTGTATTTTGAGATATACCATGCTAATTAAATTAACTAAGATTCGTAATAATCATAATGAAGTGATGAATTATAAAATATTAACCAAGTTAACGAGTATTTTTAAAAAAATTATATAAGTTAACTATAAGTTTTACAAAAATTAATTAAGTTTATTATTATAATAATAATAAATTATAAAATATTAACTAAGTTAACTAAGTATTATGAAAATTAACCATGTTTACATAACAATGATAATCAAAATATATTAACTAAGATTATAATAATTAACTTTGTCAATTTTATTTTGTAAAAGTTAAATAAGTTAATAAAATTGAAGTTTATAACAACAACAGTAACAACTTATCAAATTTTTATGATAAATCACTACGTTTATAAGAATAATAATTTAACTAATGTTTATGAAATACTTATATGTATTGTAAATACTTGTAAGGGTAACTGACTGTAGACATGAATACAATTGAAATATGAGTCTATACATTTTCGATTTACATTTTTTTGGATTACATCTGTATATTTTGGCCAAATGGGTAATACCATTATTGTTGCAAAGAGTATTAATGCTTAACTTTGATTATTGGTTCATTTAAATTATTGAACAGGTGTAGGTGCGATGTTGTTTGTGCTTGTGCAAGTTTGGGTGTGCTTGCAGTTTGGTGCATGTGTGTATACGTACTTGTATTATTAAGAAAAAGCAATTTATGTTTTATTCAATCGTCATGCACTTGCTTTAATGTTTGTACACTGTAATGAAAAATATATCACATTTCTTTCTGAGCATGCTCTTGTGTTATATTTGTTGATTATAATCTTTATTCGTTTATGAAGATTTAGTTTGATTTCTATTATTAAAATGCAATATATAGGCATAGCTCTTGAAAAGTGTATCTACGATTTTTATAGCGGCATATATGAGCTGTAAAAGAATTTATCAATACTATAACATGTTGACTTATTAGCGTGAAATGACCGCTATTGAATAAATATTTTATAGCGACAAAATGGTGTTATGAAGATTTCCAATTCCGTTGAGATTTAGCTGTATTATAGCGGCTACAATGAGCTATTGAATAAATATTTTATAGCGGCAAAATGGTGTTATAAAGATTTCCAGTTTCGTTGAGATTTAGCTGTATTATAGCGGCAATAATGAGCTATTGAATTAACGTACCATAGTGGCGAATTTGCGTTATAAAACTAAGCTCAACCATAGCGGCATATTTTGTGTTATAAATATTCAACAGTTTTTTATAACATGTCGATATACAACTCTTATCAAACCGCTATGGTTGTGATTAATAGCGGCTGTATGCCGCTATAAAAGATACTTTTTGTTGTAGTGTAGCAAGCTTCCACATTCTTTACAAACCTTTCAAAGTAGTTGATTTTGCTATTGTTTAATATCCGCAGTAGAACATTTGGCTCATAGATTAGCCTTTCATTTTGGTTGAAACATTCTACGAATGAGAAGAAGATCTTGATATGACCAATATTGCTTCCTCAAACACCAAAAGATGGAGGTTCCACATTAATCAATTGGAATGTTTTCGAAATCTACCTTCCACGTTTAAGCCTTCTACCATGCTTCAAGTCATTCGAAGCCCTAAAAATACACCTTTTAGTAGCATTGGACACCCTCTCCTACTTACATAATGCATCAACAATAAGGTGAAGGCAATTTTATACCTTTCATTGGAGTTGAAAGCCCCTAAGTTCCATTGAAAAGCGAAGTTATATGTGACGCCCCACCTCTATACCCATGCTAGCAAAGAGCATTAATAGATAATACCGTCTGCTAACACGGAGAATAAGGCTGGATAGGAGCGACCATCTATAGCCTTGCTCTAATTACCCATTAAATACGTCGACAATAATCATACCCAACAGATCGACATATCCAATGCATACTCAAACCAAAACCATAGGTGGTTGGATTCAACAGAACAGAATATAATAACTCAAATGTAATATACATCACAGAATAGTAGATCATCATATACACATATACTGAATACATAACAGAGTATACAAACTAATACATGTCAGGTGGTATAACAGACCACAATATACAGACGAGTCAATAGAATACATATCAGAGCTACAACAAGATAGGACTACACAAAATGCTTTAACAAAAAGGAACAAGCTGAATAGTCCATGCGGAAGAAAAATAGGCTAAGTCCGAAGCACCTAACCTGAAACAACTCGGTCTGACCCGAGTAAAAATACACGGGTCAGTCTAGCTAAACAAATCAGTTAGATAAACTGAACAACAATAAACCTGCAAGGTCACAATATATATCAAATATCTCTAAAAGAGATAACACAATCATCTAACATAAGATGAATCATATCTTAACAAACAAGCCTCATATCATCGGCAACTCATAGAAACAAAGGATAGGAATATCCCAAAACAAGCCAAAAGGCAAATAACAAATACCAATATGGTATACAAGTTCACAAGGTGATCACTACATATCGTGTGGTTCAAAAAGACCTACACCGAGGGGCGATACCTAGGGAATATACATCTCAATTGAAACATCATAAAAATTGCTCGAGCGGTAACGAATGACCAACTCCGAAAGCAATGCAATGGGGCAACCTAATATCACCCATGTGGAGCATAACGGCCAACATCGGAAGCGATACAATAGCAACCCAATATCACCCATGTGGCGCATAACGGCCAACATCGGAAGCGATACTATAGCAACCCAATATCACCCATGTGGCGCATAACGGCCAACATCGAAAGCGATACTAAAGGCAACAAGCCAAAAGGAGACAGTCCGAAGACACTATCCCAAAGGCGATATGTGTCACAAACTCCCAGAAAGGAATCCGAAAAGTGGTAACGTGAGTCCCATAACCACCCGTTCGCACTAAACGGATTACTATCCGTTAGTTTATTTCACACTCAAAGCAGTACAAAATTCACCTCATATCATCGGTAAACCAAACACGAAGGTCAAAACGATCAATTGAATAGGTCGGGAATTAATCAGAAGGATAAACGCACAGATTCATGGTCCGTGTTTTGCCCAACCATTTAATCACCCTTCCACTTCGCTCGAAGTGCGGTAGTGTGTGTTTTAAATAGAATTTATAAATTGGAGAAACGAGCTTTTAAATGCGATTCGAGAGATTATTTTATAAAAACCCGTGTATGAAGTCAAGAGTAAGTTATCAAAGTTAAATATGCAATAACAACCACTAAAAAGCAACTTGAATCGATAAAATCCGGAAAAATCAATCAAATATGCAAAACAGGCAGAACAGGGCAGGTCGGTCGACCGGACTACAGGGCTCGGTCGGCCGGCCAGATGCAGGAAACAAAATATGGCTCGGGGCAGCAGGTCGGTCGACCGGAGCCTGCGCTCGGTCGGCCGAAGGCTGTTTTCCAGCACTTCTTGCCCTTATCAAATGAATTCCAAATTCTTTCTAAATCCAAGCAATGGCACATGCATACTTGTTAGGAATTCATACCCAACACCCATGAAATCAAGAGAAGTAGATGTGAGTTCTAACTCACCTTTTAATCTCACAAACAAAGAAGATGGAGGAGCTAAATCACAAGGAGAAGACCAACCAAACACTATTTCAACTCAACAAGCTTCAATCTAAGAATAAATCACATATTTCCTAATTTAGTTTTAGGAAATTTTCTGAAATTGAAGAAGAGAAGAGTTGAAGAAGATGAAGAAGAACTTACCAACAGCTTCTCTATGATTTTGGAGCAAGAATTTGGATTTGCAAGTAAACTAGGGCTAGGAGTCTCTAATTCCCATTCTCTTCCACCATTATCAGTTTTTAGCTTAAGTTTAATGAAATGAATAAATGAATGGAAGGAGAGAAGGGCTGAGTTGGTTTATAGAACAGTTTGGGTGAAACCCAAACCCAAAAGCCCACTTAACAAATATCAAAATTCGACTTACTCCAAATATATCAAAGCTTATACTCAAAAAGATCGCAAACGCCATTTTGGAATCAATGGAGGTGGTTTCGAGACCCAATTCGGCCATTTGCAAAAAGTAACATTTCGGACCCAAAATCCGACTAACGACGCTATATTTAGATAAAACATTTAAATATAAAATCGTTAAACATGCGGGTTGTTACAGATCTCCCCTCCTTACAAAATTGCGTCCCCGCAATTCCTAAAGACGGTATTTGTAACAACTACATACTTACAACATTCAAAAGAGAAGGAAACAAGTTAGAAACGAAAAGATAATCTCACCATCGACAAGCAAAGATAGAAAACCCGGATAAGATCGCTCGATATACTCTCTGGTTTCCCAAGTACAGTCATTGGGATTAGCGGACCATTGAACTTTAACGAGCGGCACGTCCTTGTTCCGAAGGTGTCGCACCTCCGTGTCAAGCACGCGAATAGGTTGCTGTACAATAGATAAGTCCGATGAGATCTCAAGCTCTTGCAAATCAGGAGAAGTAATAACAGAATCCGACTCCCGAAGACACTTCCGAAGTTGCGAGACGTGAAACACGTCATGAATGCCAGATAAATGAGCTGGAAGTGAAACTCTATAAGCCACAGGGCCAATACGTTCAGTAATAGAAAATGGTCCTATTTAACGAGGAGCCAATTTTCTAGTCGTACTGAAGCGCATAACCCCCTTCAAAGGAGAAACACGAATAAAAACAAGATCGCTGATCGAGAACTCAAGAGGCTTCCTACGGTTGTCCACGTAGGATTTCTGGCGACTCTGTGCCTCTTCCATTCTCAATCGAATAAGATCAATCTTCTCAGAAGAATGACGAACAAAGTCCGGGCCAAGAATAAGCTTTTCCCCAGATTCCAACCAACATGAAGGTGATCGACATGGCCTTCCGTATAAGGCTTTGAAAGGAGCCATACCGATACTAGACTGAAAACTATTGTTGTAGGAGAACTCTACTAGAGGTAGGTGATCCTCCCAACTTCCACCAAAATCAAAAGTACAAATACGGAGAAGATCTTCCAAGATACGATTCACCCGTTCAGTCTGTCCGTCAGACTGCGGATGATAAGCTGTAGAAAAATTAAGCTTTGTTCCCAAAGCTTGCTGAAGACTCTTCCAAAAATGACTCGTGAATAAAGGATCGCGATCACTCACAATAGAACTAGGAACACCGTGAATTCTCACGATTTCCTTGACATATAACTTAGCCAAATGCGAACCAGTCCTATTAGACTTAATAGGGACAAAATGAGCAGACCTAGTGAGGCGATCAACAATAACCCAAATACTAGAATGACCCGATCTCTAACGAGGTAGGCCGTCTATGAAATCCATAGAAATCTGATCCCATTTCCACAATGGAATCTCAAGAGGCTGAAGAAGACCCGAAGGACGCTGATGCTCGGCTTTAAAACGCTGACAAGTTATGCAATTGCTCACATAACTCGCCACATCGCGCTTCATGCCTTCCCAATAATAAAGACGACACATATCGGCATACATCTTGCTACTACCGGGATGAATGGTATACTTAGAACGGTGACAATCATCAAGAATATCATGCCTAAGTGCAAAGTCAGAAGGCACAAAAAGACGGTTCTTCCTACGAAGACACCCATGAGAATCAATGCTAAAATCCCGCAACGCCTCATCACGGGATTCAGTCTCACAAAGCTGAATAAGATGCAACAACTCAGGATCACGGCGCTGACCATCGGCAATACGATCCAATAAAATAGGTCGAGCTCCCAAACTAAATAATAGAATAGGAGAATCGGAAGATGAACCTCGATCACAAATTTCAAAAAAAGATAGAGTCTCAAGAACATCCCATTCGGCAAACATCATAGAAATAACAGCCGAATGTTTGCGACTAAGCGCATCTGCACCACGATTACCCTTACCAGGGGTATACTGGATATCAAAGTCATAAGAAGCAAGAAACTCGAGCCAACGTTGTTGTCTCATATTTAGTTCCTTCTGAGTGAACAAATACTTCAAAGATTTATGATCGGTATAGAGAATGAAGCGCTCGCCTAATAAATAATGTCGCCAAATCTTCAAGGCAAAGACAATGGCGGCAAGCTCAAGATCATGAGTGGCATAGCGAACTTCATTCGGACGTAGTTGCCTAGAAGCATAAGCAACTACCCGATCCTTCTGCATAAGAACAGCACCGAGACCACTACCACAAGCATCGGTGTAGACAACAAGATCATGATTCCCTTCGGGAACCACAAGAATAGGAGCATTAGTGAGAAGTTCCTTTAATGTCTGAAAGGAAGCTTCACACTTGTCCGACCAAATAAAACGAATGCCTTTACGAGTAAGGCAAGTGAGAGGAAGCACAACACGGGAAAAATCCTTAATGAACCGACGGTAATACCCCGCCAATCCAAGGAAACTACGAATCTCATGAACATTCTCAGGCCTCTTCCAATTCTGAATGGCTTCGATCTTTGAGGGATCGACAGAAATGCCATCGGAAGATACAACATGGCCTAAGAACTTAACCTTATTCTCCCAAAAGTGGCATTTGGAGAATTTGGCTCTAAGCTGATGACGATGGAGGGTACTCAAGACAATTCTCAAATGATTAGCATGCTCAGCTTCAGACTTAGAATAAATAAGGATATCATCAATGAACACAAGGACGAACTTATCGAGATATTCCCGGAATACCCGATTCGTGAGATCAACAAAGAAAGCAGGAGCGTTCGTCAAACCGAACGGCATAACGAGCCACTCAAAAGAACCATATCGAGTGCGGAAAGCTGTAAGAGGTATGCTATCCTCCGCGACTCGTAACTGATGAAAACCCGTGGCAAGGTCGAGCTGAGAAAAGACCTTAGCACCACTCAATAGATCGAACATGTCATCGATCCTAGGCAATGGATACCTATTTATGATGGTTAACTCGTTAAGCTTGCGATAGTCAATGCAAAGCTTAAGAGTTCCATCAGATTTCTTCACGAAGACGACAGCGGATCCCCACGGGGAAAAACTGGACTGAATCAACTGCTTGGACTCCAGCTCCAAAAGCTGCTTCTTGAGTTCCTCATTTTCCTTTGTAGACATCCTCGTGGGAGAACGACTAACTGGCTGCGCGCCTGGAATGAGATCAATGCGTAACTCAATTGCCCGTTTGGGTGGCAAACCCGATACAGGCTCAAAGACATCAGGAAAGTCACAGGCAACAGGAATACGAGATATATCATTATCATCTCGCGAATCAAAAGAATATAAAGCCATCTCGGAATTATCCACATCCCGAAGAACAAGAAATAGCTGAGTAGGCGAATCCGGATGTCGAAGATATATAGTTCTCTCCGAACAAATAATCCTGGCATCATATCTCACTAGCAAGTCCATACCCAAAATCATATCAAATCCCAGACAAGAAATAACGTGCAGATTCGCATGAAAAGGAAAACCACATAAAACAATCTCAACATCATCACAAAGCAAACTAAGGGTCGCGGATCCCCCAATTGGATTCGCAATCCTTAAAGAAGTAATCAAACAAGAAACATCCAAAGATAAATCATCAACGAGCTTCTTCGATACGAAAGAATGTGAAGCTCCCGTATCGAAAAGAACTCGTATACCATGATCATGAAATAAAATAGAACCTTCCAAAATAGATGAAGATATACCTTTGGACTGAGAAGGACCTCCAGAAGCATTCGCTACATTTAACTTGCCATATGAAGAATTATTCGGAGCAATGGGACAAGTGGAAACACGATGACCTTCCTTCTTCCAGTAGCGGTAGAAGAGAGGCTTAGGACAAGCTCGAATAATATGATCCGGAGAACCACAATTGAAACATTTTCGAACGAAAGGCGTTCCGGAAGACTGTGGCTGAGAGCTAGGACCACCAGTCTTCTTCTTCTTAGAAGGAAAAGGCTTCTTCTGAATTGGAAACGGCCTCTTGTTGGGGTTCTTAGAAACCTCAACATCTACATCACTATCACACTCCTTCTCGACGGTCTCGAGATGAAATGCCGAATCAACCAACTCCTCAAAAGAAAGTTTAAGCTGGAGCAACAAAGACTTCCTAATATATTTCTTAAGACCAGAAACAAACTTCAAATTCTTCTTGTAAGAAGTACTGATAAATTCAAGACCATACTGAGATAAAGCCTCGAACGATGCGACATACTCAGAAATAGAAGATTTCCCTTGCTTCAACTCAAGGAAGCGACGGGTCAACAAAACTTTTTCAGATTCAGGAACGAACTTGACTTCAAATCGTCCCCGAAACTGAGTCTAAGAAAGAGTAGACTCATCAATCTCAGCTACAAGAAGCTCATACCAATCAAGAGCACACTCTTGTAAGAAACTAGAAGTCACAAGAACTCTATCATGGTCAGAAAGATCCATACGAGAGAAGATACGCTCGCATGTGCGAAGCCAACCTTGGACTTCAAGAACAGACTCGGAGCCCTTAAACGGCTTTCTTCCCAGATGAGCAAAATCAATACACTGACGTGCAAAGGCAGACTTGCGAGGTGGAGACACTCGAGGAGGAACTGGAGGCTAAGTGCTCCTAAACAATTCCAAAAACTGATCAGCAGACATATATACGCCATCCGGATGTGAGCCACTGGATTGCCCAATACCCGAACGTCGTCCCCTGCCTCTTCCAGCCATACGCTGAAGGTAAGATAAGAACAAGATTATTCACAAGGTAGATATTGCAATATGGAATACTACGGAATTAAATGCATTCCTAGACGTATTCCCAAACTCTATCTAACCTTGATGGAATAAAGAGACACGATGATTCAAAGGTTCGTATCACTTGTACACTTTGATGTACCATAATATGTGCATCTATTCTGTGTTTATCATATTTTGTTCTTCACTCAGCTCCGATACCACGCTGTGACGCCCCACCTCTATACCCATGCTAGCAAAGAGCATTAATAGATAATACCGTCTGCTAACACGGAGAATAAGGCTGGATAGGAGCGACCATCTATAGCCTTGCTCTAATTACCCATTAAATACGTCGACAATAATCATACCCAACAGATCGATATACCCAATGCATACTCAAACCAAAACCATAGGTGGTTGGATTCAACAGAATAGAATATAATAACTCAAATGTAATATACATCACAGAATAGTAGATCATCATATACACATATACTGAATACATAACAGAGTATACAAACTAATACATGTCAGGTGGTATAACAGACCACAATATACATACGAGTCAATAGAATACATATTAGAGCTACAACAAGATAGGACTACACAAAATGCTTTAACAAAAAGGAACAAGCTGAATAGTCCATGCGGAAGCAAAATAGGCTAAGTCCGAAGCTACTAACCTGAAACAACTCGGTCTGACCCGAGTAAAAATACACGGGTCGGTCTAGCTAAACAAATCAGTTAGATAAACTGAACAACAATAAACCTGCAAGGTCACAATATATATCAAATATCTCTAAAAGAGATAACACAATCATCTAACATAAGATGAATCATATCTTAACAAACAAGCCTCATATCATCGACAACTCATAGAAACAAAGGATAGGAATATCCCAAAACAAGCCAAAAGGCAAATAACAAATACCAATATGGTATACAAGTTCACAAGGTGATCACTACATATCGTGTGGTTCAAAAAGACCTACACCGAGGGGCGATACCTAGGGAATATACATCTCAATTGAAACATCATAAAAATTGCTCGAGCGGTAACGAATGACCAACTCCGAAAGCAATGCAATGGGGCAACCTAATATCACCCATGTGGCGCATAACGGCCAACATCGGAAGCGATACAATAGCAACCCAATATCACCCATGTGGCGCATAACGGCCAACATCGGAAGCGATACTATAGCAACCCAATATCACCCATGTGGCGCATAACGGCCAACATCGAAAGCGATACTAAAGGCAACAAGCCAGAAGGAGACAGTCCGAAGACACTATCCCAAAGGCGATATGTGTCACAAACTCCCAGAAAGGAATCCGAAAAGTGGTAACGTGAGTCCCATAACCACCCGTTCGCACTAAACGGTTTACTATCCGTTAGTTTATTTCACACTCAAAGCAGTACAAAATTCACCTCATATCATCGGCAAACCAAACCCGAAGGTCAAAACGATCAATTGAATAGGTCGGGAATTAATCGGAAGGATAAACGCACAGATTCATGGTCCGTGTTTTGCCCAACCATTTAATCACCCTTCCACTTCGCTCGAAGTGCGGAAGTGTGTGTTTTAAATAGAATTTATAAATTGGAGAAACGAGCTTTTAAATGCGATTCGAGAGATTATTTTATAAAAACCCATGGATGAAGTCAAGAGTAAGTTATCAAAGTTAAATATGCAATAACAACCACTAAAAAGCAACTTGAGTCGATAAAATCCGAAAAAAATCAATCAAATATGCAAAATAGGCAAAACAGGCAAAACAGGGCAGGTCGGTCAACCGGACTACAGGGCTCGGTCAGCCGGCCAGATGCAGGAAACAAAATATGGCTCGGGGCAGCAGGTCGGTCGACCAGAGCCTGCGCTCGGTCGGCCGAAGGCTGTTTTCCAGCACTTCTTGCCGTTATCAAATGAATTCCAAATTCTTTCTAAATCCAAGCAATGGCACATGCATACTTGTTAGGAATTCATACCCAACACCCATGAAATCAAGAGAAGTAGATGTGAGTTCTAAACTCACCTTTTAATCTCACAAACAAAGAAGATGGAGGAGCTAAATCACAAGGAGAAGGCCAACCAAACACTATTTCAACTCAACAAGCTTCAATCTAAGAATAAATCACATATTTCCCAATTTAGTTTTAGGAAATTTTCTGAAATTGAAGAAGAGAAGAGTTGAAGAAGATGAAGAAGAACTTACCAATAGCTTCTCTATGATTTTGGAGCAAGAATTTGGATTTGGAAGTAAACTAGGGCTAGGAGTCTCTAATTCCCATTCTCTTCCACCATTATCATTTTTTAGCTTAAGTTTAATGAAATGAATAAATGAATGGAAGGAGAGAAGGGCTGAGTTGGTTTATAGAATAGTTTGGGTGAAACCCAAACCCAAAAGCCCACTTAACAAATATCAAAATTCGACTTACTCCAAATATATCAAAGCTTATACTCAAAAAGATCGCAAACGCCATTTTGGAATCAATGGAGGTGGTTTCGAGACCCAATTCGGCCATTTGCAAAAAGTAACATTTCGGACCCAAAATCCGACTAACGACGCTATATTTAAATAAAACATTTAAATATAAAATCGTTAAACATGCGGGTTGTTACATTATAAGGGCTTTCTGAATTCAACAGCGACAAAAGGTCTTCAAGGCACCCTTATGACTAAGTCGAAAGGACAGACGCGAAAGGGTCTGGTATGTGCCTATAAATAAGACCCTGGGGATATCATTTTTGGATCTGAATTCATTCATTCGGTACTTGTTCTTTTCTTAAATTTGTAGACCCTAAATTCTTAAATCAAACCGGGGATTTTATTTTTAATACTTTGGTCTCTTGTATTTATGAAAAAAATATTAATAAAGCAAGTGCATGATGTTTTCAAGTACATAGGATCTCGTTCTATGTCATATATGATTTTTGATTATTGAGTGCTAACATCAAAGCATGTCAAAAGGATACTTTTCGAAGGAATAAAACCTTATCGGCAAAGTTAAAACCCTTAGACACCATTAGGCTACATCCTTTAATGACATTAACCATTTCAAAAGGATATTTCAAAAAAGTCTTATATTACCTTGGCTGATTCGAAAGGTGGTTTCGAAGTGGCCGTTTTCAGTTCCATTTCGACTTTGGGGTGTTTACAAGAAATCTTATTAATATTTTTAGTGCTAGAAGGAGGTTCCAAACCTCTGATCATGTTAAATTCCTAACCTTACTTCTATTTATCCATATTTCATTCCAAGTTAACATTAGATCCTACATCACAATACTTAGCAAAGTCAAAAAAATCCAAGCAAGGACCTTTAAAACCACATTTGGCTAAGTCCTCTAATAAAGTTGTTGAAGATTCAAAGCTTTATGAAGAGAAAATGTTAAGATTGGTAGATTTAAGAATCTTGAAAACGAAGAGAGAAGAATCTTATGATCCAAACAATTGGAGCCTAAACCTATTCCATATTGGCCCTACATCCATCTTAGCTTTAGGAAAAGCAAGATGTAAAGGTGATAATTTGTTTGTTCAAATGAAGAAGGCTATCCAGTGCTATGTAAAAGGTACAATCTTTGAAGAAGTAATAATGGCTAATTATTACACCTTCACTCAAAAATGGCATATAGTAACAAGTGGATCATTGCCTACATATGAGCTTCGAAAGGTTTTAAAAAGGAAATAAGTCATTAATAATGAAATTCCCGAATCGAGCAATGAAAAAGTTAGAATTCAACCTCAAAAGGCAAGCTTCAAATCGGGACTCCCAAAAGAGTGCAACTTGACTACATCAATTGAGAACATCTATATATTAACAAGGAAGAAACTCAACTATTGGTGATCCAAAAAGAAAAGGCCCAAATATGAAAGTAGTATGGGAGGATCTTATTGCCACTATCATATGATGAATAGGAACGAAGCAAATCAATGCAAAGCTCTTGAAGGAATGGTCGTCAACTTTTTCAGGCAAGGAAAATCAACAAATTTGTAAAGCGACCCTAGAGAAATTCAATAAATCACCTCTTTTTTTGAGAAAAATCTATATGGTCCGGAGAAAAATTCTTCTTAAACTTGGAAATTACCATAAAAAGGTCATAGGCCCTTTTCCACGCTGAGTTGGTTGGGTCAAAGCACCTCCTAGAGAGAGGTTACCATAAACCTTTATACATGCCACGTTATGGCCAGGTTAAAGTTTCTATGTACCCTTAATCGTGTCATGCTATGGCCAGATCAAGGAGCTCCTTGGAGGGTGGATAGAATAAACCCTTGAATGCATCACGCTATAGCTAGGTTAAGACACGATTAGTCTTCAGTCCTGCCCATAAGACCTGATTAGAGCAACTTCTAGAGGGAGGACGAAGTAAGCCCTTGATCCTACCACGCTACGGCCTAGTCAAGGCACCAAACAAGCCTTCAGTCCCTCCTATAAGGCCTGGCTAGAGTGCCTCTTGGAGGGAGGTCGGTAAGTCCTTGGGACCTACTTGTAGATAAACTAACCAAGCACATCGGACAACAACAAACTAAGACATCCAAGCCCTATAAGTGGCACACAAAACATTAATAATATACAAAGCCTATTAGAAGGTATGTATCGAAAGAATCAAGTTCCATTAAACAAAGAAGCAAACGAAGCAAAAGTTTAAGATAATCAAAGTCCAAAGGATTACACAAAATAAAAGGCTCAGATAAGGATTTCTGAACTTCCGTTATTTCTAGCAATGGATTTCTAATCTTCTGTTATTTTTGAATAATGACTTTGAGATTACATATGAATTCACTACCATCAGCTAATTTCCAAAAAGATGATTTCTAATTTTCACTCATTAATACTTGAATCTGGCTTTTTGGTCTCATGATATTTCAAGTCCTCTGTTATAGACTTATGGACTTCTACTAATTTTCAGATAATGATTTCTAGATCTCTCTTAATATCCAAATTGGAGTCTCAGGTATTTAACTACCAACTTCTGATTTTCACTTATCAAATCATTACACAAATATGATTTTTGGATCTTCTGTTATTTCCAGAAGAAGATTTATGAATTTCTATTATTTTTAGCCTCCTATTATTTCATGATTAAATTTCTAGTCTTCTATTAATACAGCCGGAGTAGGAATTTTGGGCTTCCTTCATTAGTACCGAAGTTGAATATGGGGGTTTCTGTTATTGTCAGACAAGAATTTCCGGTCCAATATCATTCCCAACTGCAGATTTCTCATCACTTATTACCTGATAGTAATAATCTATTAATTTCCATTATTAGTAAAATTAAAACTCTAGAATTTTATTATCAGAAATTCTAATATTATCTCTAATAATGTTATGAGCAAACTACTAGACAAATTTTTGCATCAACTTCAAACTATAACAAGAAATGATGCCTACTTTATACTTTGTAGGAAAACAAGATTGATGAGGAAGATCGAATGGTTCAAAAAATAAAAAATAAAACTGTAGTCAAAGCTATCAAAAGGCAAATTCAGAAACAACATTACGAGTACAGAAAGGGACAACAAACCAAGTGATATTTACATAATTTACGAAATTATTTACAAGAATATTATATGACATTAGTGTATACATCAATGACCTAGGACAATTTTGTCTAAATTCTTAGCAATTAGAGGATCAACAATATGGCTAATCGCTATGCAAAAAATTTCTTTGAGCTTCTTTTCCTTTTTCTTAATTTTTTCAGTGCTATCAATAGATTCAATACGAGTCTTTAAAGCACGATTGAAAGCGTTATTAGCACGTTGAAGGGTCTTTTTGGTCTAAATTTGTAATACGCTTTTGAAGAAGTTATTTTTCATGTTTAGGCCTTTGGATTTTGACTGCATATTCATTAATGCGTTGTGAGTATCTTACTTTCTATTAATCATTAAAGTATCTCATCATTTCAAACTTAACCCTTCTGCAACATTCACCTACCGCCTTCTTGTCTAAACCTGGGGGAGTGTTTGTTATAGCAGGGAATTTTTGAATAGCTAAAGACGAGAACCTTTGTTGATCTAATAACAGGTGAAGTAATTGGAGAAGTTGGTAATTGATATTCAAAATGTCTCCTTCCATGATGAATTATAAGGATTAGCACGGAGCTTGGTTATCTTTTAATCTTATCTCCAAGTCACTTACTCGTTGAAAAAGCTTAGTCATCTCATGATCAAAGTCAATCAAAAGGTTTGATTTCATTTGGTTTTTCAATTGGGAAACTGTTTCATATTTATTCTTGATATATGCTTCGAGAGTACCGACTAATCATTAAGATCTCTAATAATTGACTTTTGAAGCAAAAATTTCTTACGACAATCCAACGCTTTAGTATTATCTTGAAGTCAGGTGGACAAAGGATCTTTAAATGGAATTCTCTTCTCAAGATCCGCCACCAGCTTATCACTAATACTGGTGAAACGAAATAATGGTTCTAGTGGTAGTGATGTGATAGTTAATTGTAATTCCTATTCAAATAAACAAAAAACAAATTAATACCCAGAGAAAAAATTTCTTTATCACAATAGTGGAAGTTATAAATCAAAAAGAAATAAAACAAAAGGTACAATATTAATGTTATAATCAAATGCTTTCTTTACCCTATCACACTTAAAGTCTATAAACATCATTTTTAACTTTATTCAAAGAGTTAGCCGAAAGGGTGATAGTTGAGTCAAAAGTGGTATTGAATCCTTCTAGAGTAACAACTGGTAGACGTTTTCTATAATCCCATTCTCAACTGGAGGAATACCATGATCAAAAATCAATTTTGTAAGTTATGTACGAATTTCCTTAAGGATATTCTCCTTTTCTTCACCAAGGAAGTCAAAGCAAAGGCGGGAATATTGCATATAAAGCTTATGTAAATCTCTAAGAAAGCAATATCTAGCCAAACTTAAGGATTTCAAGAGCAAGGCCTTTTCTAAGTAATGTCTTCTTAATTTGATGTATTTTCCTAAGTAATCCCTAGCAATAAGGATGCTTGAAAGACATTCACTTTGTAATAATGTAATAATATATGACTAAATATAAAAGAAAAATAATGCAGGAAATTACAGATCAACATAATTACATAATTACAAATTTAATCTGGTTCGTACAAAATTGATATTTTTAATAACTCGGAAATGAATTTATCCTTATAATATTTAAGTTTTCCTAGAGGTAATACGCGAGGAATTGAGTTGATTCACAGTAATTTCCAGCAAGCCCTCAAATGAGGATCAAACACAAATTCATGTCTAAGTACCTCCTATGTAGATGTCTAAGTAAACCCCACTTAATCAACCAAGTATGAAAAATCTACAGTTGGGTGTCTATAATACGCTTTATATAGAAGTCTTCTAGGATATCTCTGTCCTCAATCAACATCCAAAAAACTGTGCTCCTATGTTCTCTTCTAAGAGCTTGTCATTATGAGCACCTTTTTCACTATCATGGGGCAACTTCCTGGCCTTTAAATGATGTTACATTATAGCACTTTTATTAAACTTATTATACTTGTCAAAGGGTGCACTATGTTTTTTAATTGTTTATCTAACCTCCTATACAAGCTATTTATTTCTGCCTGTTTTCTTTCAAGCTTTATTTTATAAAGATGAGTGGATTTCTCCCTTATCTAAAATGGAAAGATATAAGCCAATGATATCTTGGAAGCGAAAGCCATTTTAACAAAGAATTCCATTCCTGAGAAACAGAGATTAAAGATTGAAGAGTCTACTTTTTCCCCTTTTTCTCTCTAGCATTAATATCGGTGTATTTTTCATGGAGATAAGAGGGTTCAGGAATTTAGTTTGACCCGTTTCATGGGCACTAGGATCAGGGATGACTTTACTTGAAGCTTTAGAAGTGTTATCATCACCCCTCGGTGAGAGTCATCATGATCGCCCCTATTAAGACCAGAACCCTATCTCTATCATCATTATCATGGCTATTGTCATCATTATCATCATCGTTGCTGCATTCTTCGATGACGACTTCATCATCTTCATCGTCTCCCTCCTTGTCTGAATCAGAATCTTCTTCTATAGAAGGGATTTCGAAAGATAAAAGCTTAGTATCATCAATTTCTTTTATCTTAGGGACCTCAATCCCTTGCTCCAATTTTTTGATTTTGTTCATGAATCTTTTTACCTATACAGGACCAAGTGAGGGAAAGCTCAAATTTGGGCACTTCTCAATATTACCAAATTAAGCTAGCATGAGTGCATCTTCGTAAGAATTTACAATTATGTCATTCAGTGAAGTACTTAGAAACCGAGACACCTTTTGATTAGCCTCAGAGATTTTTTTGATGGCCATGGTTAAAGAATTCTTTTCCTTCTCCAATTTCTTCTTGAATAATGTACATCTCCTCCTAAGAGAAACATTTTTTTCATTCATCCTAGCATTTTCATCCTCTGACACTTTCAGGGTGATCTTCAAAGCCAAAACTTATAGGCTAAGATTTGTTTAATCTTCCTCTCCTCATAAATTGTAGATTTCACATGAGCAAGAGAAGCGCTCGATCTTTCTTGTTCTATCACTACATTATCTTTAGTAGCAGTGAACGATGTAATTTGGTTACTTAATTTGAGACTTCTTCTTTGAGCTTAGATGTCTTAGTGGAAGACTTTGACACGTTTTCTTGGAGGGAGTACTAACTTCTGGAGATCTAAAAGGAATAGTAAATTGTAAGTCAAGATTTAATAAAAAAAGGCAGTAAGAAAAGCAAGTAGCATGGAACATACTGGAAGTTTTTGTTCAACGAGGGATCGATGATGGCTTTCCAGATCAGGTACAGCAGTAGGCGGTTGAATAGAGTGAATGATGGAGAATTCATGATTGACTATACAATCTTCTCAAAATCATTAAGAGATACCAGTGATGGGGATATGGAGGGATTCAACTCCTGAAAGGGAGTTGTAGTGCCTAAATCCTTTTACATCTGCTCAATGACATTGGGAGAATCAAACCCAACAATGTGAGATATGAAGTCATCCTTAGAAGGGTTAATTTTAGGTTGGTCAGTAGTGGCATCAAAAGTATGAACTTCTAGAGCTTTTCCTACATCAATAGATTCACCCTCTTTAGGGGGAAGAGAAGACCGACATCATCCATTTTAATTTTCTTGGACAAAGGACCTATAGGAGTTACCCCGCTCAATTTTCTTTTATTGATCATTCTCGACCTAGCAATGCTCTGGGTCAAAGCTAAAGCACTAGATTCAGAAGATGGTGGATGGATCTCTTATGGATGATTCAATTAAAGGAGCAGCTGTTAAAACCAAGAAGCATAAGTTAGCAAAGCAATCTTAAGAATAACACAACAGTAAGTTACAAATGGTACACTTAAGATTACCAGGTTATTTAGGACAAATCGAAAACAGAGATGAAAAGTTTTTGGGCTCACCCAATGATAGGAAGCATTTTCTCTTAGAGCTATGTTGGACAAAGGGAGGTTGACCAAGAATCCTATGGCCTTCTGGAAGGAGACAATATTTCTGAAGATTACTGGGGATCTACAAGGTAAGCTTATTCCCAGTGTTTTACGAGGCAGCAATTAACAACTTCACAATTCTCCTACCATCAACATCAAGATCCTTGGGAGTAGGGTCTAATAAGAAAACATAATTGAGAAAAATAATATAGTTTAATGAAAAGCAATAATAATGATCTACATACAAGGAAAAAGAGGAAGCTCCATTAATACTCGGAAAGCATTTGACATAAAAGAATTGCATTTCCTATTCTTTGAACTTGTTTACTCCCTCTGAAATTAACTTCTTGTGAGGGTTAGCCCTGAAAATTTGGCTGTTCAGATTGCTAAGCTTCACGAGATGCGTAAAATAATTGAGAACATCGGCACTTAGAGAAGGAATGCCCGACTCTAAGGCCATAAGCTCCAAGGAGACAAGATGTGTATATACATTTAGCAATAATTGAATTGGAGATATGCTAAAGTAACTGTGAAATCTTGACAAAAACTTAGGAAATGGAATGAAGCCTCCATGTCAAATATGGATGGTAGTGTAAGCGAAATATCCTATAGGAGGATTTTGGACGGTGTCATTGTCACCATGAGTTATAGCTTCAACTCTTGTAGTTCAAAAGTCATTTAGGATTGCATCTACTTCGTCTTGTGAAGATATAAGGGAATGCCTTAAAACTGCTTCAGTCTTCTTTAGGGAAGATTCTAGTTCTGAAATTGTATTCTTTTCTAATTTCTTGGAAGTTCTTTTTAAACCCATAATCCTGCCAGGTGAAATAGTTTTATTAAAGTTATAATTCATTTCACTATTAATGCCTTTCGAATGTGTCGAAAGTCTATAGCAAAGGCTCAAATATCCTTCGAAGCATATGGTTCCATTCCTTTGAAAGGGGATAAAGTTAAGGAGAATTATGACAATCATTGACCTTCCGACAATGTCGAAAGGGAAGATGGAATATAGGAACCTGAACACATCCTTCGACGATGTAGAAAGCCGAAAGGAATTTTTTCTACTATTAATAAGTTCAACTATCCACACAATAGAAAATTGGATATATATATATATATATATATATATAT
This sequence comes from Allium cepa, assembly GCA_030765085.1. Lineage (NCBI taxonomy): Eukaryota > Viridiplantae > Streptophyta > Magnoliopsida > Asparagales > Amaryllidaceae > Allium > Allium cepa. The sequence goes on along the minus strand of CM060944.1, from coordinate 493,858,593 downwards.
ATATATATATATATATATAGACACACACACATATTATGGAAACCATTAACATCATTCCCCAATCAAGTCAAATATACCTTTCGCAATGTCGAAACCCACATATTTTATTCTACTTAAAAATATAAACATTACTAAAGCGCCATACTCTCATTAAGTCAAAAGACTCGTAGCAAAATAAGTTCAATACAATGAAAGGCCTTAATATGTTTCAACAATGTTTATGTTGAAAAATAATAATAATACTCCTGTTGACTATTACGGGTTTCGAATAAGTTGAAAGGGCAAGAAAGAATTTTGAAAGCATGCAAACAGATAAGTATATCTTAATTTGAGGGTATTTAATCAAGTCGAAAGGTTGGATAAGGCTTTCGACTGTAACAGAAAGTATAATTTTCTTAATTCAATTTAAAGTGAGGGACATTAATTTTTAACCTAAAAAACCCAAATGAATTCGAGCATAATAAAATTCAAGCTTGAATTTGCATTCAACAGCAGCAAAAACCCCAAATTTAATAAATCCAAGCTCGAACTCTAAATTAATATCACGGATTAATCCAAGTCAGCATAAAAAATGAATCTAAAAATCATTTCATACAAATGATAAACTTAAATCATTTTAACAATTTAAATAGCAATGCAAATTCAAACCTTGAGAATTTAAAATTGAAATTAAACGTGAAAAATTGATCCACAATAAAGAAAAATAGATACATACTTGAACTTTCAACTTCTAAAAATAAGAATTTAATAAGAAGTCGAAATTTTGATTCTTGTTTCAAGGTTTTTTATTGCAGGTAAATGAAAAAGGGGAAGAAAGAGCATGATTTATAAGCAAATCAAATGCAAGGAAAATGGTTCGATCAGATTTTAATGAATGGCCATGATCGTTTAGGAATACCACAAGGAGGGAAAAAATTATGCTGAAAAATTAATTGCAACGAAACAGTTGACTTGAAAATTCAAGTGCATCCTTTCATTAGGGGCAAGTATTATCATCAAAAATCACATCTACTTTGTCAAAACTTAAGGAATATAGAAGAAGGAATCATGAAGAATGGTAGCAATAGCAAGTCCTTTCGAAGGAATCAAAGGGATGCTTTTACAAACTATTGGATGAGTAATGGACTTTTGAAGGGGTCGAAAGGGAACAAGGCAACCATTATCTTCAGTTAACCTCTTCCGAAACAGTTAATTCACATGCATAAAAGGGTTTCATATAAATTAAAGGCGTCTTTCGAAGTTTTTAGATAGCAAGCTTCCGCATACGTTCCGAACCTTTCGAATCAATTGGTTTTGCCATTGTTTACCTTTTGAAGAAGAACATTTGGCTAAAGTAACCCCTTCAAAAGTATAGATCGGCATTTCTAATTGGTTGAAACCTTCCACGAATGAGAAGGAGATCTTGTATACGACCTATATTGCTTCCTCGAACATCAGAAGATGGGGGTTTTGCATTAATCAATGAGAATGCTTTGAAAGCTACCTTCCACGGCTAAGCCTTCTACTATGCTTCAAGTCATTCGACGCCCTAAAAATACACTTTTCAACAGTGTCGAAAGCCAACACTCTCTCTTACTTACACAACACATTAAAAAGAAGGTGAAGGCCACATTTATTCCTTTCAATGGAGTCAAAAGCCGCAGATTCCATCCAAAACCGAAGTTAGAAGGGCGTTTTGAATTCAACAACAATAAAAGGTCTTCAAAGCACCCTTACGACTAAGTAGAAAGGACTGATGTGAAACGTCCAATTCGCGACTATAAACAAGACCCTAGGTGTATCGTTTTGGGGATCCAAATTAATTCATTTGATATTTGTACTTTTCTTAAACATGTAAACCCTAAATCCTTAAATCAAATTGGGGATTTTACTTCTTGTAATACTTTGGCCTCTTTTATTCATGTAAAATTTATTAATAAAGCAAGTGCATGGTGTTTTCAAGTACATAAGATCTGGTTCTATGTCATATATGAATTTGATTATTGAGTGCTAACATCAAAACTTGTCGAAAGGATACCTTTCGAATGAATAAACCCTTGTCGACATAGTTAAAACCCTTAAACACCATTAGGCTACATCCTTCAATTACCTCAAGCATTTCGAAAGGAGCTTTCGAAGGATTTTTAGATTACCTTGATTGATTCGAATGGTTGGTTTTGAAGGGGTCATTTTCACTTCCATTCCGACTTTGGGGTGTTGAAAAGAAATCTTGTTATCAGATTCTTTCAAAATATTAGGCATTTCACACTAAATATCATAGGGATATATCGGGCATATCGATAACGATATTTTAAGCAATATTTTGAAAAAATATCAACTTAAGAGTGATATAGGATATATCGACAATATATTAAAGATATTATCCGATATTAACTACATAGATCTAGAGTAGATGCGAAAGTACCCTAATGGAAACAACCCTACATAGCTTGGCCGTCACTCGCTCTTTAGTATTAGTCTTACAATAATGGATATCAATGCCCTAAACAAGCAATAAATCATCTTAGACTGACGAAACTCAAAGAAGATAACAAAATCGATAGTCAATAAATCAACTATCGAGAATAACAAAATGATCGTATATGGAAATTAAATCTCATACCCTATCACTGCTCATCGATTTCAATCTTATACTATTCCTCGGCTACAATGAAGGTAGACAAATTGGGGCACTAGTTGCCTCTCAGACCTTACCTCGACATATATTCTTATCTTTCGAGACAGATATGAGTTTCCATACCTTGATGTTTATTGTTAAGTATATGCCTAAATCCTTTCCATACAAGTGACATCGCTTATGGAAATTAAATTTCTTACATTCATGACCAAACTTCGATATCCAACTCGTACTATTCCTCACTTAAAAATGAAGCCAGGTATATCAGGGCACTTGTTGCTCCACGCCTTGCCTAGACACTCTAATTTTTAAATCTCATAGATAGTAATGAATCCACTTTCTTGAAGTTTAGTTAAGGACAAGACTAAATCCTTTCCATGAAAGAAATCAAACTTTTCACTTTTAAAACATTTGACTCACATTTGTGCTTGATTTTCACATCATTAATATTTGTAAAACACTTTAAGAACACTCTTTAATATATTTTCTTAAAGAGCAAATTATATTCCTAAGTGTATCAAAAAGAAGGGTTAAAAACAAATGTCATTAAAACATTGTTTACTATAAACCCAAAACCAATTACACTTAGCTTTATCTTTAAAACAATCTTTTTAAAAAAAAATATCATTTATAAATCAACTTATTATTATCGCTAAAACAAAACTTCTCCGAAGATTTAAGAATATCAACATTAATTATGTCAAGTAACAAGTTTTCTTAATAAGTTTATGGATTCATTTGTTATAACAAAAGTGTTATAATTCGTGAATTCTTTTCTACTTTCCGATTATCATAACAAAAATGTTATAATCCATGACTTCTTTCTCCATTATCGAAAAACTTTTGTCACGAAAATGGTATTGTAATCCATGCCTCCTTTTTACTTTCAATAAACTACAAAATACTTGAAATATACTTTTTTAAAATGCGACGACCCGAATTTCAACGCTCGAAAAGCGACATCCATACATCAACCGTATTTGAATGCCGTAGATTTAAACGTTGAAATCCGATTTGACGGAGCTTATAACAACACTTAGGTGATAACAACAGCTGAAACAGAAGAATAATTTTATTGACACACAAATGGATACAACAATCGGATACAAATGAAATATCAATATTAGAGCCAAAAATACAATAGCGGAAAGAAATCTCCAACAGAGGAACACCAACATTGTCTTCAATAGAAAGAGAGAGAGCGAGAGAATCCAATTCTGCATCTTCAATCCAAAACTCGAAAGATTTCCAAAATAGAAAGTTCAAAGCCACCATCATGCTGCAATATAGCAATAGCACAATTGGAGGAGATTAACTCAAATAGATTAATTACTTATGAATTAATCACCTAATCCTGCTTAATTGTCATCAATTAATTACAAACCATTTGCTATTATTTTAATTAATCAATGAAATTAATTAATCAATCCCTTAATTACTTACATTAATTAATTATCCTTAATTAATCATAAATAAATTAATCCTTAAGTTAATTACATAATTTATTAATCCTTTAATTAATTACATAAATTAATTAACCTTTAATTATTAAATAATCATCCATAATTAATAAATCAATCAACCTTTAATCATTAAATAATTAACCTTTAATTATTTAATTATTCTTTAATTAATTATCCTTAATTAATTACATTAATTAATTAATTAACCCTGAATTAATTACCATTTAATTAATTATCCTTAATTAATTAAAATAAGTGATTATCCCTAATCACTTATATTAATAAATCACAAATTAATTGCATTGAGTAATTATCCTTTAATCACTTAATTAATTATCCTTAATTATTAATCAATTTTTCTTAATTAATTTCATTAAGTAATCTACCTTTAAGTAATTAATAACTTTTCAATTACTTGTCATTAATTAATTAATAATTCAACCTTTAATTATTCGAATATCCTTTAAGTAATCACATTAAGTAATTAACCTTTAATTACTTACATTAATCAACCTTAAATTAATCGCATTAATTAATCAGCTTCTAATTAATTAATTGTCATTGAAAGTCTTATTAATAAGCCTCTGAAAACAATTATCATTAACATATAATTTATCTTAAACCCTTCAGGTTAATTTAAAATCAAAATAATATTTAAGACAAACCATTTATCTTTAAAATCTCATTTAAATAACCTTGAAAATTAAACATATGAATTAACTTAAAAACCATCATCTTTTAACTACTTAAATATAACATTTAAATTTATTTTAAATAAACTTAAGAATTCATTTTAAAATAAAGAATTAAAACACTTTAACTTAATTTATTTAAAATAATTTATTTAAAACTCTAACTAATTCCAAACCTAGTATAAATCATTTTTTATTATTAATCAAGAAAGTGTTTAAAACTTGATTAATTTTAAAGTGGAAAAAATTGTTTTAAAAATAAAAAACTGTTATATTTATAAACCTGAGACTACTTCGGGTATCAACCCAAGCAAAGTCTGGAAATCCCTGAGCAAAGACCTGAGTCACCCTTCTTCTTTTTTTCTTTTTAACTTTGTTAAGTTTTATATTTTTAAAACCGTGTAACATATAACACTCATGAATTACCCAATACAATCCCGAGTCACAATAACTTTTCCCCGAGTCCTTCGAGTCTCTTTCTTCTTTCCCGAATCAATCAACAACCCAGACACCCAAATGCACGTGTCCATATGCACGACCACCCTGACCATCTCCGATTGTCGCCGAGATCACCCGGAAATCCCCGATGATCACCTCACCCCAAACAACCACCCAGATCAACGATTCATCAAGAAATAAAAATTGACACAATCGATTCTTCTTGGAACCCAACCTATCGACCTAAAATCAACTCGCTCCGCCGATCTCATCCACCGGAACCCACGTCGACCAACCCAAAGCTGCTTCACATCTCCACGCTCTGATCCCTACCTATGCCATTGCCTCTTGTTCGCCCACGTTGACGCAGTTACCTCGACTACCATCTCAACCAAAACTAGGCATAAAACCTTATTTCAACGTCGACCGGCCGCCATGGCCACCCAGAAATCTTTCCACCATTTTTTCTTCGTTCCCCAACCTCCAAGCTACCTTCAGCCCGAAGCACGGCCCACCAAACCTTGTCGATCATCGGAATTCAACGATAAACCCAAACCCGATCAACCCAGAATACCTCGGCAATTACCCACTTAAAAATCATGATTCCTTTATCTAAATTCAATATTTTCATGTGCGAATTAGATTATATAATCAAATCGTGGAGTTTTAAACATTGAATTTTTGTCTTGAATTTATTTTCTTCTGTAATTTCATCTTTTAAAAATATTTATCCAACATATCCACCTAAAACAATTTTTAAAAAATAAATTAACATTCAAATAAACAACTTTCCTCTTGATAGAAAGAGATTAATTACTTTTGAATTTATTTTTAAAGCCTGTAACTAGAACAGAGGCATGTTGCCTATAAACAGACATGTACATCTAAATTTATATGTATATGTAAACATGCAGGCATATTTTTACATCTATACAAACATTTTTCATCACTTCACTTCAAATATCAATCATAAACATCAAGATATATGCACATATTCAAATTTGAAATAGTGGTTTACTCACAGTGGATTGAAGAACAGAGAACAGGTTTGATTTCTTTTTGTCTGTTACTTGATTTGAAACTGATGTTGATCTTGATTTTATATTCAGTTGAACCTGATCTTTGTTCAGTTGAATTCTGATCTTGAATTGTTAGCTTGCTTTGATTCTGAACTTTGTTTTGAGATGAAATCTTGTTTTGTTTGATTTTATTTTCTTTGATTTTTCTTGGTTTTCTTTTTGGTTTTAGAAGATGACAAAATTTCAAGAAAGTTTGAATTGAGAATAAAATAGCAGGTTTTCTCAAGTACATTTGTTATATATAATTACATTTTAAAAGAGAAATTGTTTGCCACTTGTAATTTCCAAGGCATGTACAAACTACACATGTAATATGCATGTATCCTTTAACTTACATTTGTTAAAATAATTATATTTTAATACTTTCTTATGTTTTATGAGTATATGTATCATGTTTACATATGTTTTTATATAATTCTATATTATATTTCCTATTTAGTTTAAATATATATGCTTTATGTTTATATAATTTAAGTATTATATCTTATGTTGTTAAATGTTTTCATATACAAATTTTACTTGTGTGCTTTTAAAAGAAAGAATGTTAACCTGTTAACTAAATAAATATTCATCTTAGTGTTTTTAAAAATATATGATTAACTTTGAATCTTTTTTGTTGAAAAGTATTACATTGAATTTTAAACCATAGCTTTCTATTATTCTTGTTATTATGTTATATTTTCAGTTTAAGTTTTGTGTGTATATATATGTATTATATTCTTTATTCATACGTTTTATATTATTTATACTTATATAACTTTTAAAGAAAATGATTTAAAACTATTTGTACACTAATAATAATCATATATACATATATATACATATATATATATATATACATATATATGTACATATATATATACACACATATATATGTACATATATATATGTACATATATATATATATATGTACATATATATATATATATATATATATATATTAGTTTCTTAAAATATAAAGTTTTTAAATTCAATTTATTTATAAGATTTTTATTTTTGAATTTCAAATCAAAATTCTATTTGCAATCTATTTTTGTAAACAAACACATCTTTTATTTATTTCTGGAAAAATTCAAGTTAATTCACAAATTAATTCATAATTTAATTCTAAAAATTAAATTAATTACCAAATTAAATTGGGCTTAAAAACGGAATGGTTACAGACTCCCCCTTAAGAAAATTTCATCCCCAGAATTTGCTAGATAGGGAGACAACAAAGAACAGATAAACACACAGAGAAATAGCCTTCCAGATCAAGCTGAATATTTGTTCTACATTTGGCTTACCAAATCAGAATATCATCAATAAATACGAGAACGATCTTATTCAATACTTCATGAAATACTCAGGTCATTAGATCCATGAAATATGAAGGGCATTGGTTAGTCCGAAGGGATGACTAACCGTTCGTAGAATATATGAGGACCCAAAAGAATAGATAAATGGATACAACCCAATTTAACTTTATATTTTGTTAACCAATTTATTTCAATTAAAATTTCAAATCCATTAAAGTTAAAAATGAAAAGCTGATAGAAACTGATGAAGAGAATACGAAATAAGAACTTATCTACAACGTAAACAAAAGATTTGCAGGGCTACCACCACACCAAAGCTTCTTCCCGAAGCTGCCACGAGGCCATTAAAGAATTGATATCGGATGATGATCAAAAGAGATTGATAGAAAAGTTTGTTCCTTTGTTGTTATTTGACCATTGTTAGTGGTACTCCCCTGTCCCCTACCTTGACCTCTTCTTGCACTCATTCTCACTATAAGTGAATAGTAAGAGAATTTACCAAGGCATATGGACAAGATATCTTAGGGATACTCATTCTAGGGCATTTATACCCTCTCTTTAATGAGTCGCCTAATGTATTATACTCCAAAGCTAAAGTTCTTACTCAACCTTTAGCTCTGATACCAAATGTGACGAACCGAATTTCAGCGCTCGAAAATTGACATCCATACATCACCTGTATTTGAATGCCGCAGATTCAAACATTGAAATTCGAATCTGCGGAGATTATAACAATAGGTGATAACAACACAGCAGAAACAGAAGAATAATTTTATTGATACACAAATGGATACAACAATCTGATACAAATGAAATATCAATATCAGAGCTAAAAATACAATAGCGGAAAGAAACCTTCAACAGAGGAACACCAACATTGTCTTTAATAGAAAGAGAGAGAGAGAGAGAGAATCCAACACTGCATCCTTAATCCAAAACTCGAAAGATTTCCAAAACAGAAAGCTCAAGGCCACCATTATGCTGCAATATAGCAAGCTCGATCCATGCGATTGCCAAATCCGCAGACATCAAAGATTGCCAAAAACTACACCTACTAGCTAACTATCTGATAACCTGACTCTAGGCTACCCGTGTGGAAAATTGTGGGCACTCAGAGTTTAAAAATGGAACAATAAACTCCAGTTCAGTCATGGGGCTGGTGTGACCAAACAAAAATAGTTTATTTTGAACAAAAAGAAATAAAAAAATTTGCTATGCTTTTTGGAAAATGAAACTACCATAAGGCCTCCCGTCACACACACAATGCAATCGCACAATTGAAGGAGATTTCTCCTTATGTTAGTCAAACATGATTGATACGCAAAATCCTTTTGATATTATTATTAGTTCATAGTGTAGAAAACATTTGCAAGTATAATATTAATCTTAGCCAACATACGTACCATTATAGTTTGCCTACTATAGCTACCATGTTAGATGGCAGGTTCTACAACTAAAACCGTACATGGCTTATATTGGGTGATTGGATTTCCAACAAATGGACAAGGCTAAGGAATTTCCTTACCGATATGGGTACGCCTCTGAAGGTACGCCATGAGAACCTAACCGGCTCTCTGCCAACACAAGGTCGGGTTACCTTTATAACTAGGTAACTAATTGTCACGAGTATACCATCACCCGGTCGTCACCGACCTTTATCCGAGGATCCTCAACACCAACAAATTCCAACAACCACATAAGTAAAATATCTGAGCTCCATACCATGATATCACTTTTTATCCATAAGGAAATGTACGTACCCTAAGGGCGCGACACCCGTAATCTTGCCGCATCCTTCTTGTTTCGACCATTTTCGGGGGTGAGGTTCGATGAAGTCTCGTCCCACAAAGCTACGCTTTTCACAAAAGCCATGCTTCGATCAGCATATGATCAGCACTTAGCATGCCACATTACCAAATTGGGAATATATAACTAGTAAATATCAGTTACATAACCTATGAGCTCGTACGTCTCAAAGAAGGGTGTTAAGCTAAGAGAATAAATTCTTCGCCACCAAACAGAAATGTATTTGATAAAACCAGCTTTACATCTCAAAGTGTAACGTCAGACATACATCCATACAAGTCCATCCTGGATCTGAATGGAACTAAAGGCAGTTCAAAAGAAGTCCTTTCAAATCCAGATAATCCCTAATCACATCCGGACTCCCCATCACATAGGGTAATCAAAATTTTATACCGGGACCATTCGGTGCAGAGACACTCTTCAAGTAATCCTTTCATTTTCGAAAATACCCAGTCTTCACCACCGTCTTCAAATGCAATCCATTTCATCGTATCATTAATTTGGAATGGGTTTTATGACATAGAGTCCTCTCCCGGCTAAATCGAATTATGAGTGCTTATTTAAAAAGCATATGGATATATTAGGATCTTTCTTAAGTCACAACTTTTAGATCTTGATTCCCAAAACCTTTTTTTGAATGGTTTAAACAAATTTCCATTTCAAATCTTTTATACAAAAGATACACATTTAAGATCCTCTTCGATTTGAAAACATAGTTCACCAATCTTTAACAAAGATTCATTCATAGCTTTCAAGACTATTTCAATTTCAAATTTGAAATCCTTTAAACAAAAATGGAAATTATTTCCTTTATATAAAAGCTATTATCATTTGAAAACAAAGGTCTTTCGTTTCGGGAAAATCCGATTAAATTTACTCCAGTTTTAGCCTTTTAAAGTATAAGTCGGATAATTAGAGAACTGTTGTCCTCTCGGCAAATTCAAACTCCCAAAATAATTCATATAAAATACTTTAAAAAAGTTTTAAATCCATATGTATACAATATAGAACCTGTATGACCCTTTTCATACCATATTATTATTTTCATTTCAAAGGCTTTCTTTTCAAATCATATTATATTCAAAATAATTTTTCAACTTCAAAATTCCCTTTTCAAAAGTTTCTCTCATTTAACCCTATTACACTTCCAAACCATTTTGGATTCAAAAATTCAACTTTTAAATTCATCGTTTTGAATTAAATTCAGAACACCCGTGACTTAACCAATTTTCCATGAAATCCATATTTGTATGTGTGTGTGTAGTCCAGGGGGTTTCACAGGCAACAATAAACAATCATTATACAACCAAGCACAACAATATCGATAAGCGGTATCATCCTATAACGCTTATCTTTCATTTACAGATAAACAAGTAAATTTATCACAGATAAATAAATCACATTTTACAGCTCAGTCCAAATCAATCATATCACAAAATATAACACATCAGAGATCAAACAATTCAATGCATTCTATAGAATCCAATTATCCATAAGCAAGATTAATTAATCGCCTGATTTAATTAATTCAATTAACTCAAATAGATTAACTACTTATGAATTAATCACCTATTCCCCCTTAATTATCATTAATTAATTACAAACCATTTGCTATTATTTTAATTAATTAATGAAATTAATTAATCAATCCCTTAATTACTTACATTAATTAATTATCCTTAATTAATCGTAAATAAATTAACCCTTAAGTTAGTTACGTAATTAAATAATCCTTTAATTAATTACATAAATAATTAACCTTTAATTATTAATTAATCATCCTTAATTAATAAATCAATCAACCTTTAATCATTAAATAATTAACCTTTAATTATTTAATTATTCTTTAATTAATTATCCTTAATTAATTACATTAATTAATTAACCCTAATCAATTACCATTTAATTAATTATCCTTAATTAATTACAGTAAGCGATTATCCCTAATCACTTATATTAATAAATCACAAATTAATCATATTGAGTAATTATCCTTTAATCACTTGATTAATTATCCTTAATTATTAATCAATTTCTCTTAATTACTTTCATTAAGTAATTTACCTTTAAGTAATTAATTACCTTTTAATTACTTATCAATAATTAATCAACCTTTAATTAATTACTAAGTCAACCTTTAATTATCTAAATATCCTTTAAGTAATCACATAAGTAATTAACCTTTAATTACTTACATTAATCAACCTTAAATTAATCACATTAATTAATCAGCTTCTAATTAATTAACTGTCATTGAAAATCTTATTAATAAGTCTATGAAAACAATTATCATTAACATATAATTTATCTTAAACCCTTTGTGTTAATTTAAAATCAAAACAATATTTAAGACAAACCATTTATCTTTAAAATCTCATTTAAATAACCTTGAAAATTAAACATATGAACTAACTTAAAAACCGTCATCTTTTAAATATTTAAATATAACATTGAAATTTATTATAAATAAACTTAAGAATTCATTTTAAAATGAAGAACTAGAACACTTTAACTTAATTTATTTAAAATAATTTATTTAAAAATTTAACTAATTCCAAACCTAGTATAAAACATTTATTTTTATTAATCAAGAAAGTGTTTAAAACTTGATTAATTTTAAATTGGAGAAACTTGTTTAATTTTAAAAATCAAAAACTGTTAGATTTATATACCTGAGACTACTTCGGGTACCAACCCAAGCAAAATCTAGAAATCCCTGAGCAAATCCCCGAGTCGCCCTTTTTTTAACTTTGTTAAGTTTTATATTTTAAAACTGTGTAACATATAACACTCACGAATTACCCAGTACAATCTCGAGTCACAACAACTTTTCCCCAAGTCCTTCTTCGAGTCTCCTTCTTCTTCCCCAAATCAATAAACAACCCAGACACTCAAATGCATGCGTGCATTTGCACAACCACCCTGACCATCTCTGATCGTCGCCGAGATCACTTACAAATCCCCGATGATCACCTCACCTCAAACAACCACCCATGTCAACGATTCCATCGAGAAATCAAAATCAAGCCAATCAATTCTTCCTGGAACCTAACCTATCGACCAAAAATAAACTTGCTTCGACGATCTCGTCCATTGGAACCCACACCGACCAACCCAATGCTGCTTCATGTCTCAACGCTTCGATCCCCCCATACGATCGCCTCTATTTCGCCCATGTTGACGCAGTTACCTCCACTACCATCTCGACCAATACTGGGCATAAATCCCTATTTCAACGTCGACCGGTCGCCACGGCCACCTAGAAATCCTTCCACCATTCCCCAACCTACAAGCTACCTTCAGCCCAAAGCACGACCCACTAAACCTCGCCGATCGTCGGAATTCGACGATAAACCCAAACCCGGTCAACCCAGAATACCTCGGCAATTACCCACTTAAAAATCATGATTCCTTTATCTAAATTCATTATTTTTAGGTTTGAATCAGATTATATAATCAAATCGTGGAGTTTTAAACATCGAATTTTTGTCTTGAATTTATTTTATTCTGTAATTTCTTCTTTTAAAAATATTTATCCAACATATCCACCTGAAACTATTTTTAAAAATAAATTAACATTCAAACAAACAACTTTGCTCTTGAAATCATAGCCAGAAATTGATTAGAGAGAAAGAGATTGATTTTTTTTGAACTTATTTTTAAAGCCAATAACTAGAACAGAGGCATGTTGCTTGTACACAGACATGCACATCTAAATTTACATGTATATATAAACATGCAGGCATATTTTTACATCTATACAAATATTTTTCATCACTTCACTTCAAATATTAATCATAAACATCAAGATATATACACAGATTCAAATTTGAAATAGTGGTTTATGCACAGTGGATTGAAGAAAAGAGAACAGATTTGATTTCTTTTGGTATGTTACTTGATTTGAAACTGAAGTTGATCTTGATTTTTCATTAAGTTGAAGTCGATCTTTGTTTAGTTGAATTCTGATCTTTAATTGTTAGCTGGCTTTGATTCTGAACTTTGTTTTGAGATGAAATCTTGTTTGTTTGATTTTATTTTCTTTGATTTTTCTTGGTTTTCTTTTTGGTTTTAGAAGATGAGAAAATTTCAAGAAAGTTTGAACTGAGAATAAAATGGCAGGTTTTCTCAAATACACTTTTTAAATATAATTACATTTAAAAAGAGAAATTATTTGCCACTTGTAATTTCCAAGGCATGCACAAACTACACATGTAATATGCATGTATCCTTTAACTTACATTTGTTAAAGTAATTATATTTTAATACTTTCTTATGTTTTATTAATATATGTATCATGTTTACATATGTTTTTATATAATTCTATATTATATTTCCTATTTAGTTTAAATATATATATGCTTTATGTTTATATAATTTAAGTATTATATCTTATGTTATTAAATGTTTTATATATACAAATTTTAGTTGTGTGTGTTTTTGAAAGAAAGAATGTTAACCTTTTTAACTAAATAAATATCATCTTAGTGTTTTTGAAAATATATGATTAACTTTGAATAGTTTTTGTTGAAAAGTATTATATTGAATTTTAAACCATAGATTTCTATTTATTCTTGTTATTATATTATATTTTCAATTTTAGTTTTGTGTATATATATATTATATTCTTTATTCATCCATTTTCTATTATTTATACTTATATAACTTTTAAAGAAAATGATTTAAAACAATTTATACACTAATAATAATCATACATACATACATATATATTTATTAGTGTCATAAAATAATTTTTTTAATTCAATTTATTTATAATATTTTTATTTTTGAATTTCAAATCAAAATTCTGTTTACAATCTATTTTTGTAAACAAACACATCTTTTATTTATTTTTGGAAAATTACGAGTTAATTCACAAATTAGTTCATAATTTAATTCTAAAAATTAAATTAATTACTAAATTAAATTGGGCTTAAAAACGGGATCGTTACATAAAACATCCATTTCAAATATTACCTTTTAAAGGAAAATCTCTAGTTTAATATATACTAGAACTCAAAGCCATTTCCTTTCTTTACTATCAAAATAAAGACTTCTTCTTTTAAATATTTATATAAATTCCAAACCATTTTTAAAACACTTAAAAAGAAGTTAGAAAAGTTCACTAAAAGGATTGAAGAAGAAAAATCAAGTTAAAACCATTTTACTAAAGTTGGTAGTGCCACGAAACTACCGTTAAAAGAGTATAAATATCCCTTCAAATTAGTTCTTTTCAAAATGGAATTTTCTTCATATTTTTATAAAGTGTGAGTATAATTTTTTGTTTTTAGAACTTGCTATGAAGTATGCATTCAAAAAAATTTAAGACTTTTGAAGTCAAGAAAGCTCATTTGATTGTTTTTCTAAAACTTGACTTTTGAACTGCAAAACCCAACCAAAACATTTCTAACTATTAAAAACTTTGAGTTAGGTGTTATAGCCTGTTCTAAGCCACCAAAATTTGGTTCAAACCATATTTTAAAAATGAAAAAGCATGACCAAATATTTAATGCTGCAAACACAAGCACGAGAATCGAAACACAAGATTTAAAAAGATGGGATTTCAAAGTGCAATAATATGATTTCAAAGTGCAAAAGCATGATTATTCCACTATTTAAGAATTTTCTACTTTAACATCTCAAACAATAACCAAACATTTATATAAGCAATATGCATACAAAAGTAAATCAATAATGGCGAGAAACCACTTAGGGTCTCTCTACAAAATCCTTTGTAAATCATATATATGTATGTTCTTCAAAGTGTTCCGTAACAACCTATTCACAACGAATACATATCGACTTTCTCTTTCTTTTGTCCCCTATAAAACAATGGTTATTTATGTCATCTACTTCCAAGTGGGAATTAAATCCAAATAATAACATAAACAACAATTTATATTTTACGACACTCAGTCAATTTTTAAAACCATTTTAAAGTTAAAATAACTCACTTTCAATCCAATGATGATGCCAACATTTCATACCACAACAAAGAAAAACAAAACTTCCTACCCTTATCCCCAAATTAGCTCCAAACTCACCCTCCTTTCTAATGCTCATATCCTATCCTAGAGATGCCATGAAATGCACATGACCATGTTAGATTCAATGGTAAATGCTCCAAAGCTTCAATCTTTAGCAAGATGGAGGTTTTTGCAAGGTTATTGTCATATAAGAAATTTGAGGAGAAAAGGAGGAGTTTTGATATGGTTTTTACCATAGAAAATAATAAAGAGAAGAGGAAAAAAGAGCTCAAAATTTTGGGCGAATGAACAAATTGAAAACAAGAGGTATACCGTCTCTTTTATAATCTCCAAGATGGATTGACCTCTCCCTTGGACTTAACCATAAAATATGACAGTGCAACTCTATAGAATTTGTTTGAAGTCTTAATATTGACATCTCCCTTGGACTTAACCCTAGGTTACGACAGTGCAAGTCTATAACACTTTGCTTCAAAAACCTCTTCCAAAAACTGACTCGTATACATGTTTTGAAGTGGTATTCAATAAGTAGAACACTTGTCGATCCCAAACTCTTTAAAAACAATCTATAAATTTTTGGTTAACTCAATTCTGGTTCTTTAATATGTAAGTAAAAGTTAGAGATGTTTCATACGAATGCTCCTCCCGGGGGGTTATCAAAGCATAGGAAGCTATGAAGCTTTTTATTACTTCTTAAGTTAATTTGGTCCATTTTGGTAGTCGACGGAATGACTAACGAGTTTCAATCAATTGCTTATGGAAATCAAGGTTCATAAACCTAACATGTTTATGACATTTCAACTTAACTATTCCTCAATCAAGAAGTAAGTCGGTAAATTAGAGCACTACCGCTCCATCCCCACTCGAACAACAATCTTGACTTTCACAAGTAAAGAAGTTTATCTCGCTTGACTTTTATTGTTAAGCATACTAATAGTAACATTCCATGAACAAGTTTAACTACGTTCATTTTACAAAGTATAATTTCTTATCCCTTCTTCTAGTTTTTCAAAGATGTTATTATATGAGCTAGAAATGGTTTTAAAATGATATAGATATGTATAATAGATTATTTATAAAAGACATATACTAAATAGAATTTAAAATAAACTTAAAACAGAAAAGTAAAATAAAACCTGTTTATACTTTGTTAAATAAGAAACTAGTTTCATAAAGTTATATATTTAAAACACCTTTTAAAATACTTAGAAATAAGTTACAAATAGTTGTATAAATAATTAATTAATATTGTTTTGAAAACTTATACTAATTTAATAAATAAACAAGTTTTTTATATATAGTAAAAAAACATTTACTTTAATAATTCAAAATAAATTCTTTTTAACATTTCAAACTTCCTTTAAAATGCTTGTACATCTTTTATGTACTCTTTTGAAAAGATTTCATAAAATATCCAAACAGTAACATTTTAAACTTTATTAAAAAATTGTTTTTCCAAGTGCATCCATAGCGACCGTCGCTATGCAAACCACAACTTTTGAAACCTTATTTTATAAATAAAATTACTTTTAAACTCAAATACTTACTTCCTTTTATACTATTATAAGTATAGAAAACATCTCATTTGAAAATATTCAAAAGATAGATATGAAAAGTAAGATGGAAGAGAAGACATTCAAAAAAACTTGGTAATAATCAAAAAGCTTTTTTTTCCTTTTTAACGGCATCTGTTCTCACCATACCGCTATCCATCCTTTCAAATATCCTTCCTTCTATTCCTCTCATATCATCTCATGTACCATCCTTCCCTGAACCACCGGACCCTGTCCCTCCTCCTCCTTCCGTTGACCCTGTCCTTCCTCTATCTACAGCTATCCCTCTTCCTGTTCCGACCAACTCCTCTCTTTGTCATTTCAATCCTTCTTCTCCTCTTGCTCCCTCACCACCAAGGAATTCCATTTTCAATGCTAAACCATGCAATGCAGGGCAGTACCGTGCAATACAAGTTCCACTGGTTTTTGATGGTGATGGCATAGTACCACCTGAGGATGTAATTAAAGCAAGCAATGAAGTTTGGGGTGACTATTTGGTAGGATTTTTTTTCTTGATAAACCTCTATCGTATCTCACTATAATTGCACACCTAAAGAGAGTATGGAAATTAAAAGGTTCAATATCTGTTAAAACTTATGGATTTCTGTTCCCATTCAATCTGTCTTGTGATGAAAATAGAAGTAAAATTATTGCGTTCAATCCAATAATCACGAGGAACAAATTATTCATAGTTAAACAATGGGATCCAGCCGTAGGAAATAGTTTCCATATGATTAAATTTGTTCCGTTGGGTTAAACTTTCAAATATCCCATTATATTCATGGTCTAGTTGGGCATTAATTGGCTGGCTTCAAGACTGGGTAAGTTTCTATGTATGGATGAACAGACAGAAAGATTGGAAAGAATAGGATATGCTAAATATATGGTTGAAATATCACCGATAGTGGAATTGTTGGATGAGTTTTCTATGAGGTTGCTTGATGGTTCTGAGTTGATAGTGAAAGTAGATTGCTTATGGATGCTAGAAATTTTTATATGTTGTAATGAGTTTGGCCATATGATAGAAAAATGTATGAAAGCAAAATTGAATTATGAAGAGAACGGATGGTTAAAGGAGGAGAAAGCAAAAGAATAAAACGAGAATAAATGTGAAAATGAGATAGTTAAAAGGGTATTTAAAAAAAGGCAAGTGTGGAAAAAAGTCGATCATAAGGGAGCAAAAATGAAAAGTTTAATGGATGGAAATATGCAAAATGAAAATGATCAAAATGAAGTAGTAGCCAAAACAAGTGAAGCCAATGAGATAAAGCCAGCTAATGTTCTTGTGAATAATGACAAAGTCAAATACACTCAAAAAACAACTGAAAAAGAACCCATTTCTACAAGTAACAGATTTCAGGTGTTGATAAATGGAAATGAGGCTGAAACATGCTATGGAATCAGTGATAATGAAGTTTAAGGATAGGAAGGAGAAATCATAAGTAAAGAGCAGTCATACTTGAATGTAAATGAAGCTAATGTGCACACAACCTTTAATGTGCACACTGACACAGAAGTGCAAGCTAATGACAAGTATCAAAGAAGAACTCCTCAAACACCAAGTGAACCACAAGCAGACTTGAATATGACTTGAAGCATAGCCCAAAGAACATATGAACCTGACTCACATTTCTGTAAAGTACTGGAAAAGCAAATAATGCAACTGTTCCTGACAATGCAAGAAGCTCCCACCACCATCAATGATCATTCCTCCCCCACTGCACATGTCTACACTTTTTCTAGTACTATGTCTGGTTGGACCACACCACCCCCATCACCAAAGATGTAACGAATGGCATTCTCAACCTTTGAAAATTGACATTAATACGTTCGCTATATTATATACCGAGCAATCAAATGATGGAAAACTCGAGAGTTAGGGAAAAAGAAAACGAAGAGGTAGAAGAAAATGGAACAACAACACAGAATCTCACAAACGCAGCAGAACAAAATATAATATATAATAACGGATTTTTATACAAAAAAATCTGTAACTGCTTTATACTTACAATCATTAGAGTACAACATTCAATACATCAATCTGGATAGTTATAATAACTTGTCCTCACATAGCGGAAATATAAACCAAGTACGAAGATATACGTCTGAAATCCTCCAGCTCGTCTCCTAAGCTCCGTAGCATCCTAACCTGAATTTGTAATACTCAGTCTGACCCAAACATTATAATAAAATAACACCCAAGTCAGTCTGGAAAACTAATGTGAGAAAACACACTCAATTTGAGTTATTAACTTTTATCAAAATCCTTTGAAAACAAAGGTATCTCGTAAGACCATGTCACACATAAACATGACGGGTTTTTACCTTACGATAACCAAAATAATTTTTATCAAAATCATATGATATTATAATAGTGTCTATAGAAAGTAAATAGAAAATAGCTCAAAAGCTTGCATCTCACATTTCAACATAGTTGGGCGCAACCAAAACCGTACGGTGCTTATTGGAGAATGGATTCCGTACGATGACTAGGCACTGGGGTACCACCTATCACAGTACACATCTAGAAAAATGTACTGAAGACCTCGTCTAAATCCCCTATAACATAAGACTTACCCTACCCCTAACCTGGATAGAAACAAATACGTTATCACCCCGGGTGTTCCCATCCTTATCGAGTGCTCTTTTTCCATGCACCACCATCTCCATAATTTATAATATATCCAATGGCATCTAGAAAGGTGATAACATACCCTAATTGGGTGCGACCCACTTAGCCTTGCTGCATCTCTCTTGATTTTTAGTCATTCCAGTTGATGAGGCTTGAGGCTATGATTACCTTTCAAGAACAATTTCACTTAGAATGCTCATCATCCTCGAATAATAATGTTTCGATAGCATTCATCCATACATGCTGTCCTGGGCCTGGACAAACCGAACCACCATCTTCACTATCTTCATGATATCCATTCTTAACGCTCAAATCAGTGAAGTGGTTTCCGGTTAATTAAATCTGATCACCATCTCTTCGAAAACGATCAACGAAATTGATCAATATTTGATAGTCGGTTATTTAACTATCAAATAACATCCATAAGCAGTCACTAGGCCCATATTATAATTTTTTCCAAAATATTCATTTCAAAATGCCTATACAAAGGTATATATTCAAATTCCTTTCCATATTCCAATATTTGAAAATAATTTCGAATACATAAATCCATGATAGGATATTCCCAAACCTTTTGAACATTAGACATATTTCCAAATTTCCATTTCAATATTTAGGAAAACATTGTAAGTCTTAGTTTCCAAAATCATTTAAAATTTCAATGCCTAAGAGAATATTTTATAACTTATCTAATAAGTCTCTTAATAATTTCCAAAACATAGTATATTATTTATAACTCAATTCAAAAATTTATAACTTCTTTTATGAATTCAGATTTCATTTTCGAAGTTCCCATGTTCAACATTTTGAAATTCCATTTCCTCCAAACCCCTTACAAAATTCCTCTCCTTAAAATCATATCCATTTATAAGCCCATTTATAAGCCTCATTTACGAATCTAAAAAGAATTTATAAATAAAATTTTTAGTCGCTTCAAAACTAATATATACACATATATTTAAAAAAAAAATTATTATTAAAACAAGTTTAAGTAGTCATTTAAAAATATTGAAACCCTTTTTATAAAAATCAATAACTCATTTTTTGTGTAAACAAATCAATTTCAAAGATGATTTTTAAAATTAGAATTTATTAAAATAAATATTAAGTATTTGAAAAATTCACTTTTCGATGTACTCTAATTCTACTAGTTCAAAATTTCATAGTTTAATATATAACATTTTCCTTTAAAAACCAAACTTAAATTCTTAAAACTAAAGATATATTTTTAACCAATTCAATTTATAAATCCTCTCAATTTACAACCTATCGATTCCATTCCAGCATCCTATCCATTTCCACCTTTCAAAAATAGTATCCACTATTTTTTCCAACCCTATTTCCATATTCTTATATAAATTCACACTATGAATTTTATATTCCTAAATTTTCATCTTTTATCGATTTCCTTTCTTTATAAACATCGTTTATAAATTAATACCTTCTCTGAGTTTCACTTTTTATAAAAATAATCTCATTTATAAAGTTCCATTTTATAAATTCAATTCCTTATAAATTCTATTCATTTTTACTAATCTATTTTCAATATCGATTTCAACTTCTTTTCATATTTCCAGAAACATCGTTTAAAAATCCATTATATAAATTATTTTGAAAATCTCTATTTAAAATATTTTTGGAATAGTTATATACGAACCATAATCAATTATTGTTTTATCCAAATCAATTTTTTAAAAATAATCCAAATTTCGATATAAATATTTTTACATTCAAAATCTTCTTTTAAATCCTTTAAAATTCCAAAATAACATTATGATATTTAAAATACCAATAGCTAGGCCAGTGATATTATAGCATCCAATAATTCACATCACAACAATAATTTATAATAGATTATTCTATCACATCATATATTATCATGTATGAAAAACATTCAATATAAATTCGAGGAATCCAGTTGGATCCCTCCAACCCGTTTTCCTGCATCCACGGATGTTAATACAACATAAAAATACCAATCCCACTTTGAGGGGGATATCGTGGTAATATAGGGTCATCCGCTATTATGCGGGGCCATAGGGTCTCATCTACTCCAATAGGCGAGAAATAAATCCAACTACTAATATATATACTACTACCATATATATATTATAACATTGAGCTTATACTAATAATTATCAATTCAATCAAGCATCCAATAATTAATTTTAACTATTTAGAATAAATTCTAGTATTCCAAATAAGTGATAATTTCTTGCCTTGATTTCTAAATTTTTCCGAGCATCCGAATTTTAAATTTCTAATTTCCAACTGACTACGAAATGACTCCAAACCAATTCCTATCGCGTAGATTTTAAAGCTATGAACCACACTTGACTTGTTTAACGATTTTTGAACCTTGTGTGCAAATTTTATTAAATCTAACTAGTGATCTCAATTTAATTTCTTAATAAAATAACCGATTGTATAATTTGAAATTAATTATAGAGAATACCTCTTTCAACATAGTCCACATAAAATAGAACCTACTCCTTCACGCCTGGCCACGGCTAGCTCGCCTTACCTCAACCCTTCCTCCAAAGATCGAAGATCCAATAACCCAAACCTCTTCTTTTCGCCTCCCTGATCCATTCATTCATGACCATGCCTGGTCAGACCATACAAAAGAGCACTGCGCACCTTCACATCGACCATGTCAGCAACCAAGGTGCTATTCAACCTGACAATTCCATCTCCATTCCATCTAAACCCACCCATAGCCTACCTGAGCACAACCCCGACAATCGAATCCACCAATAGCAGTCGCATCATACGTGCGCACGAAATTCGAGCCAAGCTTTGACAACCCAAAATTTTTAATATTTGAAATTGGAATATTTAAATTGACTTTAAATATTTAAAAGTCAAGTTTCAATTTGAATTTCTAATATCGCTGTTTATTAGATAATTAAATTATTGAAGTGAATAAATTGAAATTGGTTTAAATGGTAGATCTTTGATTTTAAGTTGGTTCAAAATATTTCAAAGACTTATAAAATTTGTATTACAAATAATGAAGGTAATAGAACTTTTAAAATTGAATTCAAAAGCAGTTTGTTTAGTTTTAAAAATATATAGTTTAATTTGACATTTAAAAACAGCCTTCTGAGGCATAGTCTCGGAATTCAACGAAACCAGTTCCATCGCATCCATAATAGTGTAATATTATTGGATTTCAATTTTCATAGTGTTTGGAGCGTTCGTTTGGCCGTACGGTAGATAAACGCGCCGAATTTATATCGAAAATTTAATATTATAACTGGGTCCAAAAAGCTATCTTCTCCATACGATCGAATTAGGACTCAAAACCTTTTCCATTGCGTTTGGAATAGGGGTTTAACATTATAAAAGCCTAGCAGCACGTCTCGATTGGAGATTGAGATTGTGAGTTGCGGGAACCGACACGATTTGAATTTGAATTTAAATTTAAACAATATATATATATATATATATATGTTGACTAGTCAAAAAATTTATTCACATCAGTTTTTTTTATAAGTTATATCTCTCCAACACCTGTACAAAAAGAAACAACGTTTCCTCCATTTTTCATTCATGCAACATAATTTAAAGCGCGTTGCATAGTAAAATAAAAAAAAGAATCGTAATCAAAAATCGAAATCAAGCCGAAGTCCCCTTTTTCTTCAGATCGAAAATCAAAATCAATATCCCTCATTGTTATTTTCCTCTGTTCGAACGACCGAATGTAGATTCATTTTCAAAAAAATAATAATGGATTCTCCTCAAATCGAATCTGTCCTTCCTCTTTTTTCACCGATCGATCCAAGCTTCAGTAAAAATAGAGATGATAGCCACGAGACTTCGCAAGGCTAGGGCTTCGTTATGGCGATCGACATGAAGGCTCGCGATAGGAGTGGAGGTAGCGACGGTTGCTGGAGTAGGGAGCTTCGATGGTTGAGAGCCGCGACTTCTAGGGTTTGGTTAGGTAGTTGGGGCAAGCTCGAAGAAATAGGAGGGGGTTCAATTTCGAGCATCGCGAGTAAGGATCAGCAACATCGCGAAGGGGAGGCGAAGCACGAAGGTTTGTGTCGTGTCTGATGTTCACCACGACGGGCTCGAGGTATCGTGGGGGTTGATGGAGTCAGTAAGGTATAATTCTTTTTCAATTAATATATATATATATATATATATATATATATATTGAGGAAAAAATGCAGATAGGTTAATAGTTTACAGTAAGATATTAAGAAGTTATGTTTTTGAATTTAATCTGATATAAAGTTATACAGACCTTAACTTACTGGTTAATTTAAATATATATACATAGGTAAACGATATATATATATATATATATATAGGGATATGATTGTGAAAATGGAATTTTTTTAAAATGTTTGAAATTTATATAAATTAGATTTTTATGAAACCTATATAAATTATTTTATAAATACGTAGTTCTTAAAGGAAATAGATATACATTTACATATTTTAATTTACTATTTTATTTTAAATAAATAAGGTATTAAGGTGATTAATTTGTTTCATTAACTCATTTAATTATTTTTGTTACTAAAGGATTTTTAAAGGGAAATTTTGTTTAAAAAATTTAAATGAGTAAATTGTGATTAATTTCTTGATTTATTCAAATAATAATAAATAGTATAAGTGTTTATACAAGGTCAAAATCTGATGAAGCAAGCCAGATTTGGAGTGGATTGCAAATTTCAAAAAAAGCAAAGGTGAGTTAATCTCACTCATTTGGATTACCATAAATTTAAATAGTTTAAATTTAAATTATTGAT
Organism: Allium cepa; assembly: GCA_030765085.1. NCBI lineage: Eukaryota > Viridiplantae > Streptophyta > Magnoliopsida > Asparagales > Amaryllidaceae > Allium > Allium cepa. Next base: position 493,834,265 of record CM060944.1, on the reverse strand, counting down.
TGATTTCTTGAATTGATGATTTATTATCATCTTGAATGTGATATGTTATATATAGTGTATGTGTATATATATATATATTGGAGTGATTGATTTCCCGTATTATGTAGTGGATGAGATCTTATGAGCCCCGCATAATAGCAGATGACCCCATTTACTGCGATATCCTACCTCGAAGTGGGATTGGTATTTTTATATTGTGCTAACATCTGTGGATGTAGGGAAACAGGTTGGAGGGATCCAACTGGATTCCTCAAAATTATTTAGATTGTTTTAATATTCTGTGATATGGTTTATTTAATAATCTATGATAAATTATATTGGTAATTGAAATATTTGTTGCTATGGTTTGATTGAATATATTTAGGTATACTGAGTTATCATAATATATAGATTGGATTTTTGAAGGGAAATAAAAAAGAGAATTCTTAAGTTAATAATTATCGAGGTTTAGATAAATGAATTGGAAAGGATAAAGTTGAGTTTTAAAGTCTAATAAATAATATTCCAAGTATGGGGAAGGAGTTTTATAAATAAATGGGAATAAATGAATTTTTTAAACTTAAGTGATATTATTTAAATGAATAAGAATTTATTTTTAAATTCAGGATTTAAATGGTCTGGAAAGAAATAATAGGAAATTTCTGAAATAAATTATGAAATTTATAATTTCAGTTTTAAATAAGATTTTTTAAATCATAATTAAGAAATAAATCTGGAATTAATGGATTTCTGAAATAAAATTTGAATAAATCGAGAAATAAATTTTATAGGAAATTAAATTAAGAAGATCGATTTTCAAATCGGTTAAGTTATTGAAACAGTATTTCAAAAGAGAATGAATTATGGAATTTATAAACGGGGTTTATAAATAAAATGAAATATTTATCAAAGGATAATTTGGAAGTATAAAATCATGGTGGAAATTTATATAGGAATGCGTAATTTGTTTAAAAATAAATGGGGGTTTATTTAAAAAAAAGGTGTGAAAGGAAAGTGTATTTCCCTGAAAAGCCAAGATTGTTTTCAAGCAGATCTTTAAGTGCAAGTTAAAAGTTTTCAAAGTTATTTTTAAAGAATGTTTCTGCGAATTATTATTTAAGCTGTTTAAATTTTTTTAAAGGTAAATATTTGTTAAACTAATTATAGTAGTAATTATTTTAAAGGTTAATTGGTATTATGATTTAAAAATATAATTATTAATATTTATATTTTATAAAGTAGTTTTGTTTTAAAGATAGATGGCTTAAGTTTTATTTGGAAAACTTGTGTAGAATTTCGTAACTTTTATTTTATTTAAATTTGTTTGGCATAATTTTTACATGAGAAGTTATTATAAAATTTTATAATTTCTATTTTAAGTAAGTGTTATAAATAGTTTTACTTTAAGTGTTTTAATTAATTTTATTTTAAAACGTTTTAAAGTGTATATATATATATATATATATATATTTGGATAAAGTGATTTAAATTTATTTTAAGATCTAAAATATTATGGCTTGGCGATTTTCAGTGGAAATAAAAAAATTGGGTGGGAATTTTCATCCGAGGGAGAAAAATGATTTGAAAACTATTTTTCAATGGGTTCAAGAGTGGAAATATATATTGCCAACATATTTTGAGATAAATAAATAATTTGGAAAGTTATTTAAATCTGATGATTGTTTATGAATGTTATTGGATAGTTAAATAACCGACTATCAATATTGGCCAACGCGCTGATCGTTTCGAAGAGACTGGGATAGGGATTTATTTCCCGAAAACCACTTCGATCGGGTTTGAACATTTTCGCGAGGAAGACAAGAGCTGGTAGTCGAAGATAGAGCAGTGAAGTGTAAGGGCTAATCGCTACTAATCCCGAGGGTGATTCCAAAATAGATGTAGTAGGAGTAGTACCTTCAGTTCCGGTCGAACCCCAAATGGACTTGTATGGATGAATGCTTTCAGAACGTCGTCAGGAGGATGATGAGCATTCTAAGTGAATGTGTGCTAAAAAGGTAATGCTTAACCTCTAGCCTAGTCAACCGGGAATGGATAAAAAAGAGGAGATGCACACAAGGCTAAGTGGCAAGTAACCAATTAGGGTAAGGTTACCCCTGTCTAGATGTCCCTTTATTTCGGCTGTGTGGGCGGCTGCTGATCCCAATTACAGGGTGAACTTATTCGAACTATCTAGTAAGGGGTAGCTCTGGTCTTATGATGCAGGGGATCAGGTTGGATCCTCGGTACGGTGATCTAGACCACATGACGGGCGTTACCCTAGTAGCCCTGCCATTGATGGAAATCCATTCTCCTTACGTGCCTTTACAGTTTTGTTTGTATTCCTATTATGCTGGAATTTAATGAATGTAACAATTTCGGCTACTTGAATAAATATTTGTATATAGACACTACTATAATTTTAGAGGATTTTATAAGAAATGTTTTGGTTGCCGTAAGGTAAAAACCCGACATGTTTATTTGTGGCGTGATCTTACGAGATACCTTTGATTTCAAAGGATTTTCAAAAACTTTAATAATCCAATTGAGTGTGTTTTCTCACGCTAGTTTTCCAGACTGACTCGGATGTTATTTAATTATAATGCACGGTCAGACCGAGTATTATAGAGTATAGATCCTGGATGGACTACTGTGGAGCTCAGGAGACGAGCTGGATGGCGAGACGTATCACACGTATTTGATGTACTATCCGCTGTCTTTGGCTTGCTGCAAATTTAGTTTCTTTGTGGACTAGTTATCACAATTGTCCAGTGTTGTATTTTGCTAATGTTGTACTCTGATGATGTATGTATAAAACAGATATACTTTCTTTTGTGTGAAGATCAGTTATTATCTATTATATTTTATTCTACTTCGTTGGTAAGATTCAGATATTGTTTCTATTTCTTCTTCTACTTCCTTCTTCTTTAACCCTAAATGTTCGGTTTTCCGACATTCGATTATTCGGAATTTGATACAGTGGCCATATTAATGTCGATTTTCGGACGTCGAAAAATCGAGTCGTTACAGATTGGTATCAGAGCTGAAGGTTAAGCGAGAACCTTGGCTCTGGTTGTGATTACCCATTGAAATAGAGTCCGTAGTTCTCTAGAATGAGTTTGAGTGTATAAATGGATATGAGCGCGTATTTGTTAGTGAATATAATTTCTTTTTATTGTGTTGACTTATCGGCTGAGTGTTTATAAATTTTAGTCGGTGCAGTCTGGCCAACTATATCGAAAAGGATTTCTAAACCCTTAAATAGGATAAACCGACATAGTATTGTTTTAAAATCTAAATGTTTTTGGAATCTAGTGAGATTTGGAATTTAAAATAATTGAAATGTTTTTGAAAGGATAAAAGCACTAAAAAGTAAATGAGGTTTGTAAATAAAATTGTTTGAAATTTAAAATAAATTAGCAAGTGGAATTAACTAAAGAAATGATTAATTAAATATGGTTTGAAATAAGATGAATAGAATTCAATATCTAAAAATGAAAGGTAAATTGTATTCCTAATGAAATTGGAAATTTAAGATTAAATAACATAGATATAGAAGCTTAATGGTAAAGTGAAAGTAAATATAAGGAGCGGTATAATATTTATATTTAACTTAAGAAATGAGTGGTGAAATTCTTAAGTAAACTTTGGTATTGGGAATATATTCTAAGTTAGTATTTCAATAAAGGTTTAAATAAAAATGGTGAAATGCTAATTAAGAATAATAAATGAAAATCAAAATGAATTTGAATAAAAAGAAAATTTATTTGGCTAAAAATCAATGAAGATAAATATATAGGATGTACGTATATTATTTATTCGCATAGCGATTTGATCCAGATTCGAGCACAAAATTTCGAGGTAGTTATACCGATCTGAGTTGGGAATTTTCACTCGATTTTCGACGGCGAACCCTAGATATGGATTTTTGATTGATTCTGGAAGTTCTCTATCATAGTAAATGGCTATGCCAAGAGAATGATGGTTTCTGATCAAGAAACCAGATTTGAGTCCGCACTAGGAAATCGGGTGGACGATACTAGTTCAGAAGTGTAATTGTGTGATTGAGTGAGCGATCGAATTTGGTATTGCATATAGATGATATATGTGCATCATACGACTTAGGTAAAGAAAATGTTGAAACTTTGTAAAGAAATGTATAAAATGATTTTGAATGTTTTATTGAGCATTATTGCTAACAACGATATACAGGTGTTTAAAAGCAAAAGGGAATTGGGATTTTTGATTTCAGAAGATAAATGAAATTTTCTCGACAACGGTATATATTTAAATTTCTGTATGAATTTGATGATTTTCTGGTCTAGCCACTTGGCCTTTTGCTTTCTTTGGAAATATGGAGGCCCGTAGAGGCATTTTGTAGTTGTATCGAGCTAGCCGCGCAAAGGAGAAACTGGCGAAATTTTTCTAAAATTCAGAGAGTTAGAAATTTTTTGAGAAATTTGGATAATTTAGAATTTGGATTTAAATTTAAATTTTAATTGTTGAGGAAATAATATTGTTTGGAACTTAAGGTTAAGTTTGGGAAGCTAGTAAGAATAATAGTGTGTCTTTAATAAAAAGATGGTTGATCAGTTGTTGAACAGTTTGGTTTTGGGAGCTGTTAATAACTTGTTGTTTAGGAAAATTAGCTAACGGGTTGGTGCATTCTTCTTCACTAGTAATTTCGGGGACGAAATTCTTTTAAGGGGGGAAGAATTTGACAACCTGGAATTTTTGATATTTGAAATTGGAATATTTAAATTGATTTTAAATATTTAAAAGTTAAGTTTCAACTTGAATTTCAAATATCGTTATTTATTGGATAATTAAATTATTGAAGTTAATAATTTGAAATTGGTTTAAACGGTAAATCTTGGATTTTAAGTTGGTTAAAAATATTTCAAAGACTTATAAAATTTGTATTAATAATACTGAAGGTAATAGAACTTTTAAAATCGAATTCAAAAGCAGTTTGTTCATTTTTAAAAATATATAGTTTAATTTGACGTTTAAAAATAGCCTTCCGAGGCACGGTCTCGAAATTCAACGAAACCGGTTCCATTAGATCCATAATTGTGTATTATAATCAGATTTCAATTTTTGTAGTGTTTGGAATGTTCGTTAGGCAATACAGTAGATAAACGCGCTGAATTTATATCAAAAATTTAATATTATAACTGGGTCCAAAAAGCTGTCTTCTCCATACGATCGAATTAGGACTCGAAACCTTTTCCATTGCATTCGGAATAGGGTTTAACATTATAAACGCCTAGCAGCTCGTCTCGATTGGAGATCGAGATTATGAGTTGCGGGAACCGAGACGATTTGAATTTGAATTTGAATTTGAATTTAAATAAAATATATATGTTGACTAGTCAAAAAATTTACTCACATCAGAGTGTTTTTATAAGTTATATCACTCCAACACCTATACCAAAAGAAACAACATTTCCTCCATTTGTCATTCATGCAATAGAATTTAAAGCATGTTGCATAGTAAAATAATAAAAAAAGAATCGCGATCGAAAATTGAAATCAAGCCAAAGTCCCTTTTTTCTTCAGATCGAAAATCAAAATCAAAATCCCTCATTATTTTTTTCCCTTATTTGAATGGTCGAACGTAAATTCATTTTCAAAAAAATAATAGTGGCTTCTCCTCAAACCGAATCTATCCTTCCCCTATTTATCTCTGATCGATCCAAGCTTAAGTAAAAATAGACATTATAGCCGCGAGCCTTCGCAAGGCTAGGGCTTCGTGATGGCGATCGACATGAAGGCTTGTGATAGGAGTGGAGGTAGTGGCTGTTGCTGGAGCAGGGAGCTTCGATGGTTGAGAGCCGCGACTTCTAGGGTTTGGTTAGGTAGCTGGGGCAAGCTCGAAGTAGGAGGGGGGTTCGATTTCGAGCATCGCGTGTAAGGATCAGCAGCATTACAAAGGGGAGGCGAAGCATGAAGGTTCATGCCGTGTTCAATGTTCACCGCGGCGGTCTCGAGGTGTCGTGGGGGTTGATCGAGTTAGTAAGGTATAATTTTTTTTCAATTAATATATATATATATATATATATAAATTGAGGAAAAAATGCAGATAGGTTAATAGTTTACAGTAAGATATTAAGCAGTTATGTTTTTGAATTTAATCTGATATAAAGTTATACAGACCTTAACTTACTGGTTAATTTATATACATATACATAGGTAAACAGTACATATATATATAGGGATAGGATTGTGAAAATGGAAAATTATTAAAATGTTTGATATTTATATAAATTAAATTTTTATGAAACCTATATAAATTATTTTATAAATATGCAGTTTTTAAAGGAAATAAATATACATTTACATATTTTAATTTACTAGTTTATTTTAAATAAATAAGGTATTAAGGTGATTACTTTGTTTCATTAACTCATTTAATTATTTTTAGTTACTAAAGGATTTTTAAAGGGAAAATTTGTTTAAAAAAAATAAAATGAGTGAACTGTGATTAATTGTTTGATTTATTCAAATAATAATAAAAAGTATAAATGTTTATATAAGGTCAAAATCTGAAGAAGTAAGCCAGATTTGGAGTGGATTGAAAATTTAAAAAAAGAAAAGAAAAGGTGAGTTAATCTCACTTATTCGGATTACCATAAATTTAAATAGTTTAAATTTAAATTATTGGTTGATTTCTTGAATTGATGATTTATTATCAGCTTGAATGTAATATGTTAAAGGAATAAGAATTTATTTTTAAACTCAAGGGATATTATTCAAAGGAATAAGAATTTATTTTTAAATTCAGGATTTAAATGGTCTGGAAAGAAATAAAAGGAAAATTTTGAAATAAAGCATGAAATTTATAATTTCAGTTTTAAATAAGATTTTTCAAATCATAATTAAGAAGTAAATCTAGAATTAATGGATTTCTGAAATAAAATTTGAATAAATCGAGAAATAAATTTTATGGGAAATTAAATTTAGAAAATCGATTTTTAAATCGATTAAGTGATTGAAACAGTATTTCAAAAGAGAATGAGATTATGGAATTTATAAACGGGGTTTATAAATAAAGTGAAATATTTATCAGAGGATAATTCGAAAGTATAAAATAACGTTGGGAATTTATAAAGGAACGAGCAATTTGTTGAAAAATAAATGAGGGTTTATTTAAAAAAAAGGTGTGAAAGGAAAGTGTATTTCCCTTAAAAACCAAGAACTATTTCAAGCAGATCTTTAAGTGTAAGTTAAAAGTTTTAAAAGTTGTTTTTGAGAATTATTATTTAAGTTGGTTAAAAATTTTAAAGGTAAATATTTATTAAATTAATTGTAGTAGTAATTATTTTAAAGGTCAATTGGTATTATGATTTAAAAATATAATTATTAATATTCATATTTTATAAAGTAGTTTTATTTTAAAGATAGATGGCTTAAGTTTTATTTGAAAAACTTGTATAGAATTTCGTAACTTTTATTTTATTTAAATTTGTTTGGCTTAAGTTTTACACGAGAAGTTATCATAAAATTTTGTAACTGCTATTTTGAATAAGTGTTTTAAATAGTTTTTACTTTAAGTGTTTTAAATAATTTTATTTTAAAATGTTTTAAAGTATATATATTTTTGTATAAAGTGATTTAAAATTATTTTAAGATCTAAATATTAACGCTTGGCGATTTTCAGCGGAAATAAAACAATTGGGTGGGAATTTTCTTCTGAGGGAGAAAATTGGTTTGAAAACTATTTTTCAATGGGTTGAAGAGTGGAAATATATCTTGCCAAGATATTTTGAGATAAATAAATAATTTGGAAAATTATTTAGATCTGATGATTGTATATGAATTTTATTGGATAGTTAAATACCGACTATCAGTATTGGCCATGCGCTAATTGTTTCGAAGAGACCGGGATCGTGATTTACTTTCCGAAAACCACTTCAATCCGGTTTGAATGTTTTCGTGAGGAAGATAAGAGCTGGGAGTTGAAGATGGAGCAGTGAAGTGCAAGGGATAATCGCTACTAATCCTGAGGGTGATTCCAAAATGGATGTAGTAGGAGTAGTGCCTTTGGTTTCATTCGAACCCGGAATGGACTTATATGGATGAATGCTTTCGGAACATCGTCAGGAGGACGATGAGCATTCTAAGTGAATGTGTGCTAAAAAGGTAATGCTTAACCTTGATCCTCATCAATCGAGAATGGCTAAAATAGAGGAGGTGCACACAAGGCTAAGTGGCTAGCAACTAATTAGGGTAAGGTCACCCCTGTCTGGATGTTCCTTTATTTCGGTTGTGTGGGCGGTTGTTGATCCCAACCGCACGGTGAAGTTATTCGAACTATCCAGTAAGGGGTAGCTCCAGTCTTGTGATGTAAAGGATCAGGTTGGATCCTCGGTACGGTGATCTAGACCACGTACTATGACGGGCGGTACCCCGGTAGCCCTGCCATAGATGGAAATCCATTCTCCCTACGTGCCTTTACAGTTTTTTTTGTATACCTATTATGCTGGAATTTAATGAATGTAACAATTTTTGCTATTTGAATAAGTATTTGTATATTGACACAACTATAATATCAGAGGATTTTATAAGAAATGTTTTGGTTATCGTAAGGTAAAAACCCGACATGTTTATTTATGGAGTGGTCTTACGAGATACCTTTGATTTCAAAGGATTTTTGAAAACTTTAATATTCCAATTGAGTGTGTTTTCTCACACTGGTTTTTCAGACTGACTCGGGTGTTATCTAACTATAATGCTTGGGTCATACCGAGTATTATAGAGTACAAACTCTGGATGAACTGCTATGGAGCTCAGGAGACGAGCTGGATGGCGAGACATATCACACGTATTTGAATATTATCCTATGTGTATGGCTTGATGCAAATTCAGTTTCTATGTGGACTAGTTATCATAATTGTCCAGTGTTGTGTTTTGTTAATGTTGTACTTTGATGATGTATGTATAAAAAAGATATAGTTTCTTTTGTGTAAAGATCAATTATTATCTATTATATTTTATTTCGCTGCGTTGGTAAGATTCTAATATTGTTTCTATTTCTTCTTCTACCTCCTTCTTCTTTAAACCTAATGGTTCGGTTTTCCAGCATTCGATTATTCGGCATTTGATACGTTGGACGTATTAATGTCAATTTTCGGGAGTCGAAAAATCAGTTCGTTACGTAAGCCCTAAATGATTGAACGCGCCTCCTTCCTCTCACCTTACATCGTTAAGTGCGCGACTCACCCCAGTTACTTCGATTGCCGCCCATGCTTTCGCCCAAGACGACTGTGATTTTATCGTGATCCCTTCCCGTTTTCTTTAAATGAATATGCAAATTTGATTTCCATGGGAAGAAGGCGGTTCGATTTTCCCTTCTGAATGAGACAGGCATACGCCATTTTTTGTATACGAAAGTCGATTTCATTTATTTTTTTATTTGCTATTTTTTCTCATTCCAACTGAAAGAAAAAGGGAAGAGGATACTCGTGCTTTTTAAAAGGAAAGAAATGGAGGTCGCGTGTTTGAATGGTTTTTGGGTTAGTGGAATAGGCCGGTTGAGAATTTGACCCTGATTTAATTTTATAAATTTTATATTGAAATTATCTCATTGCGTAACTTGAAATTTCGAACCCCAATTTAGGCATACCGCAAGCGTTCCTAATGTTATACCGCTATCCTGAACCAAATGGAACAAGTTTCGAGTCCTAATTTGGTCATATGGAGAAGATAGCTTTTTAAATCAACTATTTAAATTAAATTAAATTATTGCTAGGATTTCTCAGATCGTACGACCAAATGGTGAATCCAAACACTACGAAAATTGAAATTCGATAATAGTACACTATTATGGATCCAATGAAACTGGTTTCGTCGAATTTTGAAGTCTCGGTGTGACGATAACGAATTTTGCCCGCTCGAAAATCGACATCCATACTTCAAATCGTATTCGAATGCCGTAGATTCGACCGTTCAAAACCGATTCGCCGGAGCTTATAACAACATTAAGTAAATAACACAGCGGAAATAAAAGAATAATACATTGATATACAACACTGATACAACAGAGTGATACAATGAATATCAATATACATCAGAGATACAATAAAATAGCAGCGGAAAGAAAATAGATAACACTAGCAGCGGAACAAATAACAGTAAGATAGTCTTCAACGAAGAACTCCAAATCTGAACTCCATCTCCAAGAACCAATCCAGCAATAGCTCGAACTCCCCATAACAATGCACCAAGCTAAGCAAGACTGGTGCGAACCAAAGACTGAACTAACTCCAGATAATCCACTATATCTAACTATCTGAAAAACCCAACTCTAGACTGCTCGTGTAGAAAATAATGAGCACTCAGAGTTTAGGAAAGGAACAATAAACTCCGGATCAGTCATGGGACTGGTGTGAGCAACAAAAACAGTTTATCTTTTAAAACAATCAACAAGAGAATTTTAAAATAAATTCGCAATGCTTTTTGAAAATGAAACTACCATAAGACCTCCCACCACACACACAGTGCAAACGCAGACTTGGAGGAGATTTCTTCTTATGATAGTCAAACATGCTTAATACGCAGAAAATTTCTTTGATATTATTATTATAAATGCATGGTGCAGAAAACATTTTCGAAATCTTAGCCAACATACGACCATTATCGTATGCCTACTATAGCTACTATGTTCAATAGCAGGTTACCGCCACATTCCATAGCAGGTAATACAACTAAAACCGTACAAGGATCGTATTGTTTCTTTGGATTTCCAACAAATGGTCAGGCCAAGGAACTTCCCATTGCCACATGAGAACGCCTCTGGATGGACGTTCCCGAGAACCTAACCGGATCTCTGCCAACACAAGGCCGGGTTACCCCTAACTGGGTAACTACTGACACGAGTATGCCACCTCCCGGTTGTAACAACCTTTAACCGGGGCCCCAACATCAAATCACAAAACAAGATATATATAGGTTTGTGATGTCCACATAAGTAAGTATCTGGGCTCCATACCATGATACCACTTCTATCCACAAGGAGATGTACATACCCTAAAGGGGCGCTACCCCCTAATAACCTTGCTGCATCTTTCCTGTTTTGACCATTCCGGGGTGTGAGGCTCGACGAAGTCACGTCCACAAAACTACGCTTTGGTACAAAGCCATGTTTTGGGTCAACAAATGATCAAAGTAATGATCACAAAGATAAATGATCAAACAAATGATCATATCACAAATGATCAAACAATGATCATTACACAGCAACACTTAGCATGTCACATTACCAAATTGGGAATATATCGCTGATAACCTTCAACTACATAACCTCTGAGCTCGTACGTCTCAGAGAAGGGTGTTAAGCTAAAAGAATAAATTCTCCGCCACCAACAGAAATGTATTTGAAAGAAATCTGCTTTATATCTCAAAATGTAATGTCAGACACACAATCCATACAAGTCTGTTCCGGGCTCGAACAGAACCGAAGGCACTTCCAGAGAAGCCCTTGCAATCCGGGTATTCACAATCCCAATCGGACTTCCCATCACTTAGGGAATCTCTATACCGTAGCTACTCGGTGCAGAGACAATCGATAGGTTGTCCTATCGTTCTCACAAATACCCGGTCTTCAAATGCTATCCATAACGACGTATCACATATTCGGAATGGGATATATGACACAAAGGTCCTCTCCCGGCTAAACCGAATAGTGAGCGCAACATTTAAAACATATGGATATGGGATTTCAATTAGGTCACAACTTAATAATTCAAAACTTTCTTTCAAATGGTTTAAACCAATTACCATTTCAAATCTTTTAAACAAAAGATTTATTTCATAATGTTCACCTACTTTCATAAATATTCATTCTCGGATTTCAAAACAATTTCGTTTCAAAAAGCTTAACGCATCAAATCTTTAAATTCAAAGATTTGTCTTATAGTTTTCAAATCGTTCCCAAATTTTCAAAACTCATTTCCAAATATTTGTTAATAACTTGAATAACTATTTTATTTTAAACTTGAAATCCCTTTAATAAAACTTCAAACGAAAACTTTTTATCTTTTAGAGACAAAAGTTTTATTTTGGAAAATCCCGATTTTATTTATACAAGTTACAAACTTTGACTTAATTCAAACTCCCAAAAACAATACTTTAAATATGGTTTCAAACTAACTTAACATCTTTAATTCCTAATTTCAAATCATAGAATTCAATTCCTAATTTTGAATTCAAATTTAAATCATATTATTTAAATTTCAAAACTTAATTAAAATGAATTTTAACTTGAAATTCCATTTCAAAAGCTTTTCACATTTATTCTGATTCCATTACCAAAACATTTGAATTTAAATGTTCAATTTTTATAAATCATTTCAAAATCTGTGACTTAATCAATTTCCTCGTGAAATCCATATTTGTGTGTGTATAAGTGTGGTCCAGGGGTTTAACACAATAGTGCACAACCATTCAATCATCACAGATCAAATACGACAATATATTCGATAAGCGATATAAACTATAACACTTATCTTTCATACACAGATTCGCAGATATATATATATCATAGATAATAAATTACATCACAGATCACAACACAAATTAGGATAATCATAAAGCATCAATATCAGGGATATCAAACAATTTATCATTCAGTATAATCCAAACATCCGTAGGTAGGATAAATCCAATTATCTGATTATTATTTAAATTAGTTACATCCGGTAATTGTCAATTAATTACTTTTCTAAGTAATTATATTTTCTAAAATATTCAGGTGATTATTCTGAATTAATTAACTTAAGTGATAAATCTGAACTATTCCAATTAACTCACTTAATTATATTTATTAATTCTTTAATCAATGTCATTAAGTAATTACACTTCACAATTCCACAAATGATGATTATTAAATTAATTAATCTAATTTATTTAAAATTAATCATATTGATTATTTATTCAAATAATCTTAGTTAATGATTTTCTTAACTATTAAATTTCTTTAATTACCCTTTTCTGAAGAAAATTTACTTATATAATCATTTTAAATTATAAATCATAAATCTTCATTAATTACGGTAAACTCATTTATATTTATGATTTGATTTTCTTTTCCCATTTACAATATAATTTAAATCGATTTTCCTCTTTATATTTAACACGCTTAAACTTATTTTTAAACAATTAAGTTTTAAAACTTAATTAAATTCAAAATTTTGGAAATCTGATTTGGGAATTGATTCCAGGTTTATACTTTCAATTTTTAACTTGTTGAATTTCCCATCTACAATTAAATTCTATTTTGAATTCAAATTTCCCCCTCCTCCTACATTTAATTTGTCTTTAAATTTTTGAAATAAATTAGATTTGAAACTTTATTTGTTTTCAAACTAGATTTTAATTTGAACTTGAATTTATTTGCATTTTGATTTATACTCAGTTTAAAACCCATTCCGTATAAATTTAAATTTGATTCTTAATATTCCCAGAACAAACAGTTCCAGGTTGAAGCCTGTAACACAAAGCAACCCGATCCCTTTATTTTCTCTTCTTTTCTTCAAGTCAATTGAAGCAACGCTTCGAACAACAACTCGAGCTACACGGGTAAATCGTGCGACCAATACTTCTCCTTCCCAGGCAAACAAAACATTTAGGTAACACAACACCATCAGATTCGTGCACGTGCACGTGTACGCCGTCACCATCAGCCATCTCCGCGCCGCGGCCGCGCCATCGAGTCGCGCTTCATCCACCGATCGCAATCGCCTCCTCTACGCTGACCCAAACCACCCCAGACCAAAAATGGGTTCGCGTTCGAACCATCAGGGAACCCCGGCCCCAGAACTTGTCGAACTGCTCCCTAATGATGCCGTTTGGTCCACCACCACCTTCACCATCAGGAAGCACACTCATCACACTATCTCTTCACCAAAACTCGAAAGTTCCGGCCGCGCCTTCCCTCGTCAATTCGGTCGCGTCCATCGACCTTTCAATGCCACTCTTAAACCCTAAAATCCTCTCGCCCAAACAATCAAAGGCCCAATCACAAATTCCGCCATGGTGGACCCCTTCCCTAGGTCCTCCTACTGCCACCAGCCAAAGCCACGTCACCTCTTGTCGACCAAGTCGACAGAAATTTATTTTTGAACGAAAATTTCTTATTTTTCGATTTCTCTTGATTTAGGTCACGAAAAATTTCCATTATCGTTTTAAAAGTCCTATTTTCAGATAAGAATTCAATTTATATACTTGAATTGATATTTTAAGATATTCGAGAATTTCACTTATATTAAGTATTAACTGTTCTTATGGTTCTTCCAGTGCAAACTCAGTTTATTTTATTTAAATAAATTTTAAACTTTATTCTATCATTTAACAAACATAAGTTGTTTGAATTTTTTAAACCTCACAATGCATAGATCAGGTGAAAATGATTTTTTTTTTTTTTTAACTTAAACTTGAGCTTGAAATTTGAACAGAGGAGTTCTACAGGTATTAGCAACATGCATTCATTGCAAACACAAATACACCAAAAATTTCACCAATATATATACACACAAATACGTATTTATCTTCAGGCATAAATCAAGAAATCAGATATAAATACACTTAAACTTTTTAACATCAAGTTGCTCACAGATTCACCTATATATATATATATAAGCAACTGTTTTATATTTTAAAAGTATCTAAAAAGAATAAGTTACTCACCTTGTCAGGAGAAGAACAGAGCTCACTGGTTTAAAAACTGCAGATCTTCATCTCCAGGTTTGAAGACTTTAAATTTCCTTTTGTTTTTGGCTACTATTATTTTTGGTTTGCTTCCTAGGCTTTGAACTGAAGCTTGAACTTGTATTTTATTTGCATTACTTTTTTACAGGTTTACAAAGCCCCTTTTTTTCTAGTGGAATGAATTGTTTAAGTTTTATAGTTTCTCTGGTTTATGGAGGAACTGATATGAAGATTATAGAAAGGAAGAAGAAGACAGGGATACAAAATAGGATCTGTACAGAGTACATATTTTATATTCAAAATAGTGATAATATTTTGTACAAAACAGAGATATGTTTCTTCATATGGTGGCTGATGCATTTATTGCTTTGGTCCTTATGCTTTTAGGTTATATTTTACACTGTGTTTGCCTTATCACTCACTTTGTCTCGGCTGATAGTATCTTCTTTTGCATGCAAGAGAATATGGCATTTAATGCCCTGGTCCTTTATGTTTTCTTGTTTGTACTTGTTTATATGTTCTTTTGTTTCTTGCTTTGCTTTTACATACTTATTATACTTGCCTATACTTTCACTAACTCGACTGAGAGATGATATGGTGGTGACTAATGTATTAAAGGGGATCTTGCATTTATTTGTTGTGTACTTTGTTTGCTTATATGCTTTGTTTTGATTGTTATTTTGTATTAGTTTAGCTTATGTTGCATACTTGTCTTATGTATTCTCTTTTGCCTTTGTCTGAACATACTTATATTTATATTTGGTTGCTTGTTTAATTATCTTGTTTACTTATTTTCTTACTTATGTGTATTTTTGGTTGTCTTGTTGTATGTCAATGTAAATTTATTATTATTGTAGTACATTTGTTTGTATTTTATTTTACTTTACAATATTTTTAAATCCCAATTCAAATTAAATTTAAATGCATTTTTCAAAAATTCATAATTTAACTGATATTTTATATAATCACCAATTAATTTCACAATTTTAAATCAAAAATAAATTTAATTATCAATTTAAAATAAATTGAAATTCGAGATCGTTACATACTTCCCCCCTTAAAAAGAATTTCGTCCTCGAAATTCGCCAGAGAGAGATAACAAAGATAGACGAAAGATAGAGGAACAATTCTCCATGTCAAACTAGATATCTAATCTGCATTTGGCTTACCAAATCAAAACATCAATGATATGAGCACAAACTCATACAATACTATATAGGATACTCGGGTCATAAAATCTACGAAATATGCAGGAGCATTGGTCAGTTCGAAGGGATAACTAACCATTCATAGAATATATTGGGACCCAAAAAGAGACAGATATATGGATACAATTTCAAAAATTTTAGTTTAAAACTAAAGTATACCTATCAACCATAACAACCAAAGCAACCAATTCATCCAAACAAACAATTCTGGCCAAATTGGAGTTTATGTCCCATATTAATATATCGAATTTCCTTCCTGGATCTACCAGGAACTATCAAAGAATTGGAAAGAGACGCTGAACAAAAGAGATTGATAGAGAAAAGATTGTTTCCACTGTTGCAGGAAATTGACCATTTATAGTGATACTTCCCTGTCCCCTATTGCGTTCTCTTCTCGCACTCATACTCACTATCAGTGGATAGTAAGAGAATTTACTGAGGCATTCAAACGGATATCTTAGGGATTACTCATTCTAGGGTTTACTTCACCCTATCTCTAATGAGCTACTTAATGTGTTATACTCCTGAGCTAAAGTTCAACCTTATCTCTGATACCAAATGTGACGATAACGAATTTTGCCAGCTCGAAAATCGACATCCATACTTCAAATCGTTTTCGAATACCATAGATTCGACCGTTCACAACCGATTCGCCGGAGCTTATAACAACATTAAGTAAATAACACAGCGGAAATAAAAGACTAATACATTGATATACAACACTGATACAACGGAGTGATACAATGAATATCAATATACATCAGAGATACAATAAAATAGCAGCGGAAAGAAAATAGATAACACTAGCAGCGGAACAAATAACAGTAAGATAGTCTTCAACGAAGAACTCCAAATCTGAACTCCATCTCCAAGAACCAATCCAGCAATAGCTCGAACTCCCCATAACAATGCACCAAGCTAAGCAAGACTGGTGCGAACCAAAGACTGAACTAACTCCAGATAATCCACTATATCTAACTATCTGAAAAACCCAACTCTAGACTGCTCGTGTAGAAAATAATGAGCACCCAGAGTTTAGGAAAGGAACAATAACCTCCGGATCAGTCATGGGACTGGTGTGAGCAACAAAAACAGTTTATCTTTTAAAACAATCAACAAGAGAATTTTAAAATAAATTCTCAATGCTTTCTGAAAATGAAACTACCATAAGACCTCCCACCACACACACAATGCAAACGTAGACTTGGAGGAGATTTCTTCTTATGATAGTCAAACATGCTTAATACGCAGAAAATTTCTTTGATATTATTATTATAAGTGCATGGTGCAGAAAACATTTTCGAAATCTTAGCCAACATACGACCATTATCGTATGCCTACTATAGCTACTATGTTCAATAGCAGGTTACCGCCACATTCCATAGCAGGTAATACAACTAAAACCGTACAAGGATCGTATTGTTTCTTTGGATTTCCAACAAATGGTCAGGCCAAGGAACTTCCCATTGCCACATGAGAACACCTCTGGATGGACGTTCCCGAGAACCTAACCGGATCTCTGCCAACACAAGGCCGGGTTACCCCTAACTGGGTAACTACTGACACGAGTATGCCACCTCCCGGTTGTAACAACCTTTAACCGGGGCCCCAACATCAAATCACAAAACAAGATATATATAGGTTTGTGATGTCCACATAAGTAAGTATCTGGGCTCCATACCATGATACCACTTCTATCCACAAGGAGATGTACATACCCTAAAGGGGCGCTACCCCCTAATAACCTTGCTGCATCTTTCCTGTTTTGACCATTCCGGGGTGTGAGGCTCGACGAAGTCACGTCCACAAAACTACGCTTTGGTACAAAGCCATGTTTTGGGTCAACAAATGATCAAAGTAATGATCACAAAGATAAATGATCAAACAAATGATCATATCACAAATGATCAAACAATGATCATTACACAGCAACACTTAGCATGTCACATTACCAAATTGGGAATATATCGCTGATAACCTTCAACTACATAACCTCTGAGCTCGTACGTCTCAGAGAAGGGTGTTAAGCTAAAAGAATAAATTCTCCGCCACCAACAGAAATGTATTTGAAAGAAATCTGCTTTATATCTCAAAATGTAATGTCAGACACACAATCCATACAAGTCTGTTCCGGGCTCGAACAGAACCGAAGGCACTTCCAAAGAAGCCCTTGCAATCCGGATATTCACAATCCCAATCGGACTTCCCATCACTTAGGGAATCTCTATACCGTAGCTACTCGGTGCAGAGACAATCGATAGGTTGTCCTATCTTTCTCACAAATACCCGGTCTTCAAATGCTATCCATAACGACGTATCACATATTCGGAATGGGATATATGACACAAAGGTCCTCTCCCGGCTAAACCGAATAGTGAGCGCAACATTTAAAACATATGGATATGGGATTTCAATTAAGTCACAACTTAATAATTCAAAACTTTCTTTCAAATGGTTTAAACCAATTACCATTTCAAATCTTTTAAACAAAAGATTTATTTCATAATGTTCACCTAATTTCATAAATATTCATTCTCGGATTTCAAAACAATTTCGTTTCAAAAAGCTTAACGCATCAAATCTTTAAATTCAAAGATTTGTCTTATAGTTTTCAAATCGTTCCCAAATTTTCAAAACTCATTTCCAAATATTTGTTAATAAATTGGAAAACTATTTTATTTTAAACTTGAAATCCCTTTAATAAAAATTCAAACGAAAACTTTTTATCTTTTAGAGACAACAGTTTTATTTTGGAAAATCCTGATTTAATTTATACAAGTTACAAACTTTGACTTAATTCAAATTCCAAAAACAATACTTTAAATATGGTTTCAAACTAACTTAACATCTTTAATTCCTAATTTCAAATCATAGAATTCAATTCCTAATTTTGAATTCAAATTTAAATCATATTGTTTAAATTTCAAAACTTAATTAAAATGAATTTTAACTTGAAATTCCATTTCAAAAGCTTTTCACATTTATTCTGATTCCATTACCAAAACATTTGAATTTAAATGTTCTATTTTTATAAATTATTTCAAAATCTGTGACTTAATCGATTTCCTCGTGAAATCCATATTTGTGTGTGTATAAGTGTGGTCCAGGGGTTTAACACAATAGTGCACAACCATTCAATCATCACAGATCAATATATTCGATAAGCGATATAAACTATAACACTTATCTTTCATACACAGATTCACAGATATATATATATCATAGATAATAAATTACATCACAGATCACAACACAAATCAGGATAATCATAAAGCATCAATATCAGGGATATCAAACAATTTATCATTCAGTATAATCCAAACATCCGTAGGTAGGATAAATCCAATTATCTGATTATTATTTAAATTAGTTACATCCGGTAATTATCAATTAATTACTTTTCTAAGTAATTATATTTTCTAAAATATTCAGGTGATTATTCTGAATTAATTAACTTAAGTGATAAATCTGAACTAATCCAATTAACTCACTTAATTATATTTATTAATTCTTTAATCAATGTCATTAAGTAATTACACTTCACAATTCCACAAATGATTATTATTAAATTAATTAATCTAATTTATTTAAAATTAATCATATTGATTATTTATTCAAATAATCTTAGTTAATGATTTTCTTAACTATTAAATTTCTTTAATTACCCTTTTCTGAAGAAAATTTACTTATATAATCATTTTAAATTATAAATCATAAATCTTCATTAATTACGGTAAACTCATTTATATTTATAATTTGATTTTCTTTTCCCATTTACAATATAATTTAAATCGATTTTCCTCTTTAGATTTAACACGCTTAAACTTATTTTTAAACAATTAAGTTTTAAAACTTAATTAAATTCAAAATTTTGGAAATCTGATTTGGGAATTGATTCCAGGTTTATACTTCCAATTTTTAACTTGTTGAATTTCCCATCTACAATTCAATTCTATTTTGAATTCAAATTTCCCCCTCCTCCTACATTTAATTTGTCTTTAAATTTTTGAAATAAATTAGATTTGAAACTTTATTTGTTTTCAAACTAGATTTTAATTTGAACTTGAATTTATTTGCATTTTGATTTATACTCAGTTTAAAACCCATTTTGCATAAATTTAAATTTGATTCTTAATATTCCCAGAACAAACAGTTCCAGGTTGAAGCCTGTAACACAAAGCAACCCGATCCCTTTATTTTCTCTTCTTTTCTTCGAGTCAATTGAAGCAACGCTTCGAACAACAACTCGAGCTACACGGGTAAATCGTGCGACCAATATTTCTCCTTCCCAGGCAAACAAAACATTTAGGTAACACAACACCATCAGATTCGTGCACGTGCACGTGTACGCCGTCACCATCAGCCATCTCCTCGCCGCGGCCGCGCCATCGAGTCGCGCTTCATCCACTGATCGCAATCGCCTCCTCTACGCTGACCCAAACCACCCCAGACCAAAAATGGGTTCGCGTTCGAACCATCAGGGAACCCCGGCCCCAGAACTTGTCGAACTGCTCCCTAATGATGCCGTTTGGTCCACCACCACCTTCACCATCAGGAAGCACACTCATCACACTATCTCTTCACCAAAACTCGAAAGTTCCGGCCGCGCCTTCCCTCGTCAATTCGGTCGCGTCCATCGACCTTTCAATGCCACTCTTAAACCCTAAAATCCTCTCGCCCAAACAATCAAAGGCCCAATCACAAATTCCGCCATGGTGGACCCCTTCCCTAGGTCCTCCTACTGCCACCAGCCAAAGCCACGTCACCTCTTGTCGACCAAGTCGACAGAAATTTATTTTTGAACGAAAATTTCTTATTTTTCGATTTCTCTTGATTTAGGTCACGAAAAATTTCCATTATCGTTTTAAAAGTCCTATTTTCAGATAAGAATTCAATTTATATACTTGAATTGATATTTTAAGATATTCGAGAATTTCACTTATATTAAGTATTAACTGTTCTTATGGTTCTTCCAGTGCAAACTCAGTTTATTTTATTTAAATAAATTTTAAACTTTATTCTATCATTTAACAAACATAAGTTGTTTGAATTTTTTAAACCTCACAATGCATAGATCAGGTGAAAATGATTTTTTTTTTTTTTAACTTAAACTTGAGCTTGAAATTTGAACAGAGGAGTTCTACAGGTATTAGCAACATGCATTCATTGCAAACACAAATACACCAAAAATTTCACCAATATATATACACACAAATACGTATTTATCTTCAGGCATAAATCAAGAAATCAGATATAAATACACTTAAACTTTTTAACATCAAGTTGCTCACAGATTCACCTATATATATATATATATATAAGCAACTGTTTTATATTTTAAAAGTATCTAAAAAGAATAAGTTACTCACCTTGTCAGGAGAAGAACAGAGCTCACTGGTTTAAAAACTGCAGATCTTCATCTCCAGGTTTGAAGACTTTAAATTTCCTTTTGTTTTTGGCTACTATTATTTTTGGTTTGCTTCCTAGGCTTTGAACTGAAGCTTGAACTTGTATTTTATTTGCATTACTTTTTTACAGGTTTACAAAGCCCCTTTTTTTCTAGTGGAATGAATTGTTTAAGTTTTATAGTTTCTCTGGTTTATGGAGGAACTGATATGAAGATTATAGAAAGGAAGAAGAAGACAGGGATACAAAATAGGATCTGTACAGAGTACATATTTTATATTCAAAATAGTGATAATATTTTGTACAAAACAGAGATATGTTTCTTCATATGGTGGCTGATGCATTTATTGCTTTGGTCCTTATGCTTTTAGGTTATATTTTACACTGTGTTTGCCTTATCACTCACTTTGTCTCGGCTGATAGTATCTTCTTTTGCATGCAAGAGAATATGGCATTTAATGCCCTGGTCCTTTATGTTTTCTTGTTTGTACTTGTTTATATGTTCTTTTGTTTCTTGCTTTGCTTTTACATACTTATTATACTTGCCTATACTTTCACTAACTCGACTGAGAGATGATATGGTGGTGACTAATGTATTAAAGGGGATCTTGCATTTATTTGTTGTGTACTTTGTTTGCTTATATGCTTTGTTTTGATTGTTATTTTGTATTAGTTTAGCTTATGTTGCATACTTGTCTTATGTATTCTCTTTTGCCTTTGTCTGAACATACTTATATTTATATTTGGTTGCTTGTTTAATTATCTTGTTTACTTATTTTCTTACTTATGTGTATTTTTGGTTGTCTTGTTGTATGTCAATGTAAATTTATTATTATTGTAGTACATTTGTTTGTATTTTATTTTACTTTACAATATTTTTAAATCCCAATTCAAATTAAATTTAAATGCATTTTTCAAAAATTCATAATTTAACTGATATTTTATATAATCACCAATTAATTTCACAATTTTAAATCAAAAATAAATTTAATTATCAATTTAAAATAAATTGAAATTCGAGATCGTTACATACTTCCCCCCTTAAAAAGAATTTCGTCCTCGAAATTCGCCAGAGAGAGATAACAAAGATAGACGAAAGATAGAGGAACAATTCTCCATGTCAAACTAGATATCTAATCTGCATTTGGCTTACCAAATCAAAACATCAATGATATGAGCACAAACTCATACAATACTATATAGGATACTCGGGTCATAAAATCTACGAAATATGCAGGAGCATTGGTCAGTTCGAAGGGATAACTAACCATTCATAGAATATATTGGGACCCAAAAAGAGACAGATATATGGATACAATTTCAAAAATTTTAGTTTAAAACTAAAGTATACCTATCAACCATAACAACCAAAGCAACCAATTCATCCAAACAAACAATTCTGGCCAAATTGGAGTTTATGTCCCATATTAATATATCGAATTTCCTTCCTGGATCTACCAGGAACTATCAAAGAATTGGAAAGAGACGCTGAACAAAAGAGATTGATAGAGAAAAGATTGTTTCCACTGTTGCAGGAAATTGACCATTTATAGTGATACTTCCCTGTCCCCTATTGCGTTCTCTTCTCGCACTCATACTCACTATCAGTGGATAGTAAGAGAATTTACTGAGGCATTCAAACGGATATCTTAGGGATTACTCATTCTAGGGTTTACTTCACCCTATCTCTAATGAGCTACTTAATGTGTTATACTCCTGAGCTAAAGTTCAACCTTATCTCTGATACCAAATGTGACGATAACGAATTTTGCCAGCTCGAAAATCGACATCCATACTTCAAATCGTTTTCGAATACCATAGATTCGACCGTTCACAACCGATTCGCCGGAGCTTATAACAACATTAAGTAAATAACACAGCGGAAATAAAAGACTAATACATTGATATACAACACTGATACAACGGAGTGATACAATGAATATCAATATACATCAGAGATACAATAAAATAGCAGCGGAAAGAAAATAGATAACACTAGCAGCGGAACAAATAACAGTAAGATAGTCTTCAACGAAGAACTCCAAATCTGAACTCCATCTCCAAGAACCAATCCAGCAATAGCTCGAACTCCCCATAACAATGCACCAAGCTAAGCAAGACTGGTGCGAACCAAAGACTGAACTAACTCCAGATAATCCACTATATCTAACTATCTGAAAAACCCAACTCTAGACTGCTCGTGTAGAAAATAATGAGCACCCAGAGTTTAGGAAAGGAACAATAACCTCCGGATCAGTCATGGGACTGGTGTGAGCAACAAAAACAGTTTATCTTTTAAAACAATCAACAAGAGAATTTTAAAATAAATTCTCAATGCTTTCTGAAAATGAAACTACCATAAGACCTCCCACCACACACACAATGCAAACGTAGACTTGGAGGAGATTTCTTCTTATGATAGTCAAACATGCTTAATACGCAGAAAATTTCTTTGATATTATTATTATAAGTGCATGGTGCAGAAAACATTTTCGAAATCTTAGCCAACATACGACCATTATCGTATGCCTACTATAGCTACTATGTTCAATAGCAGGTTACCGCCACATTCCATAGCAGGTAATACAACTAAAACCGTACAAGGATCGTATTGTTTCTTTGGATTTCCAACAAATGGTCAGGCCAAGGAACTTCCCATTGCCACATGAGAACACCTCTGGATGGACGTTCCCGAGAACCTAACCGGATCTCTGCCAACACAAGGCCGGGTTACCCCTAACTGGGTAACTACTGACACGAGTATGCCACCTCCCGGTTGTAACAACCTTTAACCGGGGCCCCAACATCAAATCACAAAACAAGATATATATAGGTTTGTGATGTCCACATAAGTAAGTATCCGGGCTCCATACCATGATACCACTTCTATCCACAAGGAGATGTACATACCCTAAAGGGGCGCTACCCCCTAATAACCTTGCTGCATCTTTCCTGTTTTGACCATTCCGGGGTGTGAGGCTCGACGAAGTCACGTCCACAAAACTACGCTTTGGTACAAAGCCATGTTTTGGGTCAACAAATGATCAAAGTAATGATCACAAAGATAAATGATCAAACAAATGATCATATCACAAATGATCAAACAATGATCATTACACAGCAACACTTAGCATGTCACATTACCAAATTGGGAATATATCGCTGATAACCTTCAACTACATAACCTCTGAGCTCGTACGTCTCAGAGAAGGGTGTTAAGCTAAAAGAATAAATTCTCCGCCACCAACAGAAATGTATTTGAAAGAAATCTGCTTTATATCTCAAAATGTAATGTCAGACACACAATCCATACAAGTCTGTTCCGGGCTCGAACAGAACCGAAGGCACTTCCAAAGAAGCCCTTGCAATCCGGATATTCACAATCCCAATCGGACTTCCCATCACTTAGGGAATCTCTATACCGTAGCTACTCGGTGCAGAGACAATCGATAGGTTGTCCTATCTTTCTCACAAATACCCGGTCTTCAAATGCTATCCATAACGACGTATCACATATTCGGAATGGGATATATGACACAAAGGTCCTCTCCCGGCTAAACCGAATAGTGAGCGCAACATTTAAAACATATGGATATGGGATTTCAATTAAGTCACAACTTAATAATTCAAAACTTTCTTTCAAATGGTTTAAACCAATTACCATTTCAAATCTTTTAAACAAAAGATTTATTTCATAATGTTCACCTAATTTCATAAATATTCATTCTCGGATTTCAAAACAATTTCGTTTCAAAAAGCTTAACGCATCAAATCTTTAAATTCAAAGATTTGTCTTATAGTTTTCAAATCGTTCCCAAATTTTCAAAACTCATTTCCAAATATTTGTTAATAAATTGGAAAACTATTTTATTTTAAACTTGAAATCCCTTTAATAAAAATTCAAACGAAAACTTTTTATCTTTTAGAGACAACAGTTTTATTTTGGAAAATCCTGATTTAATTTATACAAGTTACAAACTTTGACTTAATTCAAATTCCAAAAACAATACTTTAAATATGGTTTCAAACTAACTTAACATCTTTAATTCCTAATTTCAAATCATAGAATTCAATTCCTAATTTTGAATTCAAATTTAAATCATATTGTTTAAATTTCAAAACTTAATTAAAATGAATTTTAACTTGAAATTCCATTTCAAAAGCTTTTCACATTTATTCTGATTCCATTACCAAAACATTTGAATTTAAATGTTCTATTTTTATAAATTATTTCAAAATCTGTGACTTAATCGATTTCCTCGTGAAATCCATATTTGTGTGTGTATAAGTGTGGTCCAGGGGTTTAACACAATAGTGCACAACCATTCAATCATCACAGATCAATATATTCGATAAGCGATATAAACTATAACACTTATCTTTCATACACAGATTCACAGATATATATATATCATAGATAATAAATTACATCACAGATCACAACACAAATCAGGATAATCATAAAGCATCAATATCAGGGATATCAAACAATTTATCATTCAGTATAATCCAAACATCCGTAGGTAGGATAAATCCAATTATCTGATTATTATTTAAATTAGTTACATCCGGTAATTATCAATTAATTACTTTTCTAAGTAATTATATTTTCTAAAATATTCAGGTGATTATTCTGAATTAATTAACTTAAGTGATAAATCTGAACTAATCCAATTAACTCACTTAATTATATTTATTAATTCTTTAATCAATGTCATTAAGTAATTACACTTCACAATTCCACAAATGATTATTATTAAATTAATTAATCTAATTTATTTAAAATTAATCATATTGATTATTTATTCAAATAATCTTAGTTAATGATTTTCTTAACTATTAAATTTCTTTAATTACCCTTTTCTGAAGAAAATTTACTTATATAATCATTTTAAATTATAAATCATAAATCTTCATTAATTACGGTAAACTCATTTATATTTATGATTTGATTTTCTTTTCCCATTTACAATATAATTTAAATCGATTTTCCTCTTTAGATTTAACACGCTTAAACTTATTTTTAAACAATTAAGTTTTAAAACTTAATTAAATTCAAAATTTTGGAAATCTGATTTGGGAATTGATTCCAGGTTTATACTTCCAATTTTTAACTTGTTGAATTTCCCATCTACAATTCAATTCTATTTTGAATTCAAATTTCCCCCTCCTCCTACATTTAATTTGTCTTTAAATTTTTGAAATAAATTAGATTTGAAACTTTATTTGTTTTCAAACTAGATTTTAATTTGAACTTGAATTTATTTGCATTTTGATTTATACTCAGTTTAAAACCCATTTTGCATAAATTTAAATTTGATTCTTAATATTCCCAGAACAAACAGTTCCAGGTTGAAGCCTGTAACACAAAGCAACCCGATCCCTTTATTTTCTCTTCTTTTCTTCGAGTCAATTGAAGCAACGCTTCGAACAACAACTCGAGCTACACGGGTAAATCGTGCGACCAATATTTCTCCTTCCCAGGCAAACAAAACATTTAGGTAACACAACACCATCAGATTCGTGCACGTGCACGTGTACGCCGTCACCATCAGCCATCTCCTCGCCGCGGCCGCGCCATCGAGTCGCGCTTCATCCACTGATCGCAATCGCCTCCTCTACGCTGACCCAAACCACCCCAGACCAAAAATGGGTTCGCGTTCGAACCATCAGGGAACCCCGGCCCCAGAACTTGTCGAACTGCTCCCTAATGATGCCGTTTGGTCCACCACCACCTTCACCATCAGGAAGCACACTCATCACACTATCTCTTCACCAAAACTCGAAAGTTCCGGCCGCGCCTTCCCTCGTCAATTCGGTCGCGTCCATCGACCTTTCAATGCCACTCTTAAACCCTAAAATCCTCTCGCCCAAACAATCAAAGGCCCAATCACAAATTCCGCCATGGTGGACCCCTTCCCTAGGTCCTCCTACTGCCACCAGCCAAAGCCACGTCACCTCTCGTCGACCAAGTCGACAGAAATTTATTTTTGAACGAAAATTGCTTATTTTTCGATTTCTCTTGATTTAGGTCACGAAAAATTTCCATTTTCGTTTTAAAATTCCTATTTTCAGATAAGAATTCAATTTATATACTCGAATTGATATTTTAAGATATTCGAGAATTTCACTTATATTAAGTATTAACCGTTCTTATGGTTCTTCCAGTGCAAACTCAGTTTATTTTATTTAAATAAATTTTAAACTTTATTCTATCATTTAACAAACATAAGTTATTTGAATTTTTTAAACCTCACAATGCACAGATCAGGTGAAAATGATTTTTTTTTTTTAACTTAAACTTTAGCTTGAAATTTGAACAGAGGAGTTCTACAGGTATTAGCAACATGCATTCATTGCAAATCACAAATACACCAAAAATTTCACCAATATATATACACACAAATACATATTTATCTTCAGGCATAAATCAAGAAATCAGATATAAATACACTTAAACTTTTGAACATCAAGTTGCTCACAGATTCACCTTTATATATATATATAAGCAATTGTTTTATATTTTAAAAGTATCTAAAAAGAATAAGTTACTCACCTTGTCAGGAGAAGAACAGAGCTCACTGGTTTAAAAACTGCATATCTTCATCTCCAGGTTTGAAGACTTTAAATTTCCTTTTGTTTTTGGCTACTATTATTTTTGGTTTGCTTCCTAGGCTTTGAACTGAAGCTTGAACTTGTATTTTATTTGCATTACTTTTTTACAGGTTTACAAAGCCCCTTTTTTGTAGTGGAATGAATTGTTTAAGTTTTATAGTTTCTCTGGTTTATGGACGAACTGATATGAAGATTATAGAAAGGAAGAAGAAGACAGGGATATAAAATAGGATCTGTACAGAGTACATATTATATATTCAAAATAGTGATAATATTTTGTACAAAACAGAGATATGTTTCTTCATATGGTGGCTGATGCATTTATTGCTTTGGTCCTTATGCTTTTAGGTTATATTTTACACTGTGTTTGCCTTATCACTCACTTTGTCTCGGCTGATAGTATCTTCTTTTGCATGCAAGAGAATATGGCATTTAATGCCCTGGTCCTTTATGTTTTCTTGTTTGTACTTGTTTATATGTTCTTTTGTTTCTTGCTTTGCTTTTACATACTTATTATACTTGCCTATACTTTCACTAACTCGGCTGAGAGATGATATGGTGGTGACTAATGTATTAAAGGGGATCTTGCATTTATTTGTTGTGTACTTTGTTTGCTTATATGCTTTGTTTTGATTGTTATTTTGTATTAGTTTAGCTTATGTTGCATACTTGTCTTATGTATTCTCTTTTGCCTTTGTCTGAACATACTTATATTTATATTTGGTTGCTTGTTTAATTATCTTGTTTACTTATTTTCTTACTTATGTGTATTTTTGGTTGTCTTGTTGTATGTCAATGTAAATTTATTATTATTGTAGTACATTTGTTTGTATTTTATTTTACTTTACAATATTTTTAAATCCCAATTCAAATTAAATTTAAATGCATTTTTCAAAAATTCATAATTTAACTGATATTTTATATAATCACCAATTAATTTCACAATTTTAAATCAAAAATAAATTTAATTATCAATTTAAAATAAATTGAAATTCGAGATCGTTACACTCGGATCGCTATTTTAATGCCTTGATTAAATCGACAATTTCAAAAATTTATGAAATCACTTGAAATTTCAGTTCTAAAATCTTACTAATTAAATTTTCATTCCAAATCCAATATTCAAAACCATTTAAATATTCCAAATCAAACGTCGAAAAATCCAGATCATTACATAAGATTACTCTTCCCATTACCATAACAGATAAGAAAAAGAATAAGGGACCTAATCTAAATATTGCTGAAAACACTCAATATGCCCCGGGAAAGAGGGGATCTCCTTCAACAAGGAGCATGAAAAATGTAGTTCATCAATCCTTGAAGTATACTAAATGATGCAGAACTATGCGATATGGAATATTAGATGTGCTCATTCCCAAACAAAGCTTGACCAAGTTAAACCTACCACCATAACATATCACTTTTTGCAATTCTAGAAACAAAACTGAATAAACCCCTAACTATCAAAGTGGCCAAGCACATCGATCCATCATGGACTCTCAACCATAATCTGAATGAAGCATCGTATGGTCGAATTATGGTTATCCATGACCTTTCAGTAATGTCATTGACCGGTATTCTATCAATAGATCAAGTAATACACTTCCAAGTCTCTTTGAGCAATATTAATACTTCCTTTTATTTATCCATAATTTATGCACAAAATTCAATGAATACAAGAGAATCTCTTCTTGACCTTCTTCCTGCTTTCAGGAAAAATACACATCCCTGGCTTGTCTTTAAGGATTTCAACTACTGTCTTAACTTGCATGACAAGTAAGGTGGCACCCCTCCTTCTCCTTAAAGATATTCTCCCACTCAACAATGCAATATCTAAATCATGTCTACTGCAAATTCCAAGAACTGGTGCTAGGTTCTCTTAGAATAACAGAAGGAGATCTGGTATCAGAACCTTTAAACCATAGATCACTCCTTTGCAAATTACCAAGCCTTAACTTCATGGCCAACCATGTCATCCTTTCTACCCCGGCCTGTTTTATTAGACCATTCACCAATAATTTTTTCCTATGGATAGAACCCTTTAAAGGAAAAAAAAAGCTTCAAATTTTATAATACTTGGGTCTATGAACATGAGTATGCTAGTATAATACAAAATGCTTGGGCTCAAAATTTTAATGGAAACCCTATTTCTGTTTTTTGCAGGAAATTAAGAGCAACAAAAACTGATTTAAGAGTATGGGCTAAAGACAAGTTTGGCAATGGCTCCCTGAAATCAACAAGTCTTAGAAAAAACCTCAAAGAATCTCAAGATTACATGATGGCTAATCCTACTGATATTGAAGCAGGTAATGCAAAGAAAATATATTTTAAGGAGCTAAATAAAGCATTAAGTATTGAAGGGAAAATGATTAGGCAACAACTGAGACAAAAATAGGTTAGTGAAGGGGATGACAATACTTCTTTCTTTCATGCTGCAATAAAGGTTAAACAAGCTAGAGATCAGTTCAATACCATATATGATGAATTTGGAGTCCTGCATCATCCCCTCATGCAGTTGACAATGTTCTTCTCAACTACTACAAAAAACTGTTTGGAAACACTAATGATTTCATCCCAAACATTGATGAACTAACTCACATACAACTGCCAAGAGTGCAACCTGATGAAGCTGCCATTCTAGTAAACAAAGTCACTCACTAGGAAATAAAAGAAATTCTTTTCTCCATGAATAGGAATCCTAGTGGAGGCCCAAATGGATTCATTGTTCAATTCTTTATCCATGGTTGGGACACAACCAAGTCTCAATTTCTTAAAGTTGTTCATTATTTTTTGATAGATTTAAACTGCTAGGGGAAGTCAATGCAACTAATCTTGTTCTCATTCCAACAGCCCAACATTCCACTTATATAACTTCTTTTAGGCCAGTATCATGCTGCAATGTGATTTATAGTGCATTTCAAAAAAATTAGCTGCCAAACGTGTTAAAGTTCTTAATAGAATCATATCCACCAACCAATCTGCATTTCTTCCAAAAAGAAGTATCCTTGACAATGTCATGCTAGCCTATGAATTAGTTAAGAGGTACGGTCAGCCCAAGCTACCTAAAATGCCATACTCAAATTGGATTTAAAGAAGGCCTATGACAGTATACACTGGTCATCAATTGTGAGAATTATGGCAGTGATGAGATTTCCCAAGGAATTTGTAGCTTGGATCTACAAGTGCATATCTAACCCCTCTTTGTCAATAAAATACAATGGTTTTACTTTAGGATTTTTCAGAAGTAAACAAGGAATCAGACAGGATGATCCAATCTCATCTTATTTGTTTGTACTTGGGATGGAAGTTTTAATAACCATGTTGAAAAAGAGGTACATAGATAGGGAAATAAGGTATCATTCAAAATGTAAATCTCCGTATATTTCATCCCTCCTATTTACTGATGACATAATGATCTTTACCAAGCCTGAGCAGGTTTCCATGGTAAAAATAATTGCAACTCTTGAAAAATTCTACAAAATTACTGGTTTGAGTTTGAACACAACAAAGTCACAAAGAATAACTTTAGGAACAACACAAGAAGCAGCTCAAAAATTAATAGCCTTACCAGGATTGCAACCAATGATCAATGACATGACCTACATTGGACTACCTCTCTGCACCCTAAGAATCACAATTGTGAACTGCCTTCCTTTGTACTCTAGAATATGTAACTTGATGAACTGTTGGGCCAACAGATTTCTTTCACAAGCTGGCAGACTTGTTTTAATCAAATCAGTCATATCATCAACGATGGTTCATCGGTCTAGAGTTTATATGCTACCTAATAAATTGTTGAAATTTGTGGTGCCGACAGCTTATGGATTGAATGGACTAAAAAGTAGAATCTGGGTAGTAAGAAATTCTAGAATATGGAGTCCCCTAGAATAGCAGTTGGACATGGAGGAAGATTCTAGATTTGAGAACCACCTACTCCCCATTCTTTAAATTTACACTCTCACAATCTAGTGCAAAGAGCTTCTAGGATGATCCGTGGGTGGACAATGACCTGATTCTTCAAAAAATATTTGCACCCCATCAAATAACCTAGTCTAGAGTTAGTACATCAGCTCTGGCTATTGATCACTTGGCTGTTGGCAAGCTAATTTTGCCATATACGAGTAATTAAGATATTAGGACAGTGAGAAATAGAGCTTGGGATAACTCATACCCATTTGCTCCTGTTGTCACACTGCTTTGGAATGATAAGCCATATTCAATCTCTATAGTCTACGTTCTTCTAACAAATTTAAGCAAAAGTTCAACATTTGAGTGGCAAAAAGTTATGTGGTGCAGATTTTCACCAACCAGAGATAACTCACTGATGTGGAAAGCCAAACTGAATGCCCTCATGACTAAGAGTAAGATGAAATATTATGGAATGTTGATCCCCTATGTGTTTTCTGTAAAATGAAGGAAGAAAGTGTTGATCATCTATTCTTTGAATGCTCTGACCTGACGATCTTATGGGGCAGAATTGTGAGAAAAATTAGTAGTAACCATGTGCATGGGGTTTTAGCAGTAGAGTAGGATATGATAAGCAAGGCAACAAGGTGGAGGAACGAAGCAAGGACTGGTTATTTCTTCATTTCAAAGAAATATATGAAATTAGTGTAGGATCAAAGGAATTGTAACGATCGGTAAATTTTTGATAATTAAAATAGCTAATTTAATAAGATTTCGTGATTTAGTGTTAGAAAAAAATTGTAATTCATTTGGAATAATAATAATTGGAATGAATTGCGACAACAACTATCCAAGTAATTATTTATGGATTGAATGGAGTTTCAATCTAATTGAATTAACTCAAATGTTATAACTTGGTTAAGGGAATATATGGAAAAACAAATGTAAATAAGTGAATAAGGATTGTGAATTATTTAGGTAGAAATACAAATTTTAATAGATTGGTTTCGAAGATTTGAATAGTAATAAGTATCGAAAAATAAATGCTACTTAGTGAATGCCTTTGCAATAAATAGTTGGATAAGATAATAAATGTTGAATTCATTGGGTATCATAGAGTAATTGACGGATAAGTAAAATCTATTTAAAATCAAATAATTGAATATTGAACAGGTAACTTGTTTAAAGTAAATATTTAAAACTTATTGAATAATTGAATAACTGTAAAATGGAAATAGTGTTCTAAGATGTGAATTGGTTTTAAAAGTTGAATCTTATAAGCTCAATTTCAAATATTTCAAAGGATAATGAATTATTGGATAATCAAAATTGTTTAAATTTAATATTTGGAATTTGTTGAATAATTGAATAATGGGTTTAATATGACTAAAAATGATTTTTAAAATTTTATCTTATCATATTAAAGTTAGAATGATGTTGTAGAACTTTTAAAATCGAATTAAAAGTAAATTTGTGAAAATTGAATATTTTAATATTTAATTGACGAGTTAAAATAGTCATTTTTCAAACAGTCTCGGATTTCGACGAAACCAGTTTCATCGGATCTGCAACGTGATATTATTGTAAGATTTCAAATTTCATGTCAATCGGATTTACCGTTTGTCCGGAGCAAGCCAAAACGCATAGAAATTTGTTTAATCGGTTTAATTTAAATTTGATCGTTTATATCCGTAACTCGCACATATGATCGAATTAGCCTCCGAAACACGTTCCATTTTGTTCGGAACATGGGGTAAACCTTAGAAACGCCTGCCGGCACGCTTCGTTTGGAGTTCGGAAATTTTCGGTGAATAGTGTTTTTGCAATTTTCTATATAAGGACCTCTCCACTTCACTTTTGCAACCAAACCAAACCCTAACCCTAGTTTCTGAAGCCAGCCGCCACTATCATTTTCAATGGCCAGAAATTGTCGAACTTCCTCCTCTATTATCTCCAAATCTACAAACAATTAGCAAAAGTCGTCAACTACAAAGTTGTAGAGGGCATCAAGATCTAGCTATCCAACGGTGGAGATCGGAAACGGAGCACGGATCGGCGGGAAATCATGGTCAAGGCTGTTGTGTTTTTCACGCAATTCGAGGCAGAGGGGGTGGCCGAGCTTCAGGCTATTGATGGTGAAGGTGGAGTGAAGCAAGGGCTTTCGTTTGGCGCTAGCTGATCGTCGTGAAGTGGAGTCGTTTGGTCGCGTGAATTAGGGTTTTGTGGAGGCTATGGGTTTGGTTGTACGTGAATTTCACGTTTGGGAAGAAGGAGAGGGGATGGCCTGATGTTGAGGCCAAGAAATCAACGGTCCAGATCAGTAGAAGGTTAAAAATGAAATAGATTTGTAAATTTATTGATATTAAAATGTGTACAAACTTTAAAATGCTCTAACTCTTTCATACGAGGTCGAAAACGCACGAAACCAATTGCGTTGGAATCGTATGGACGAGCACTACGCAATGGAGCTGGATTGGAGTCGTTTGGAGGTAGAGAAAATTTCGGGTAAAATTAAACGCTCGTTTAATTTTATTCGAAATAAAACGCTGGAACTACATTGAAATCAAGGTGAGTGTTTTATAACGCTCACAACGTACTAAATATCTTTATGCTAGTTAAATTTGACATTATGAAGTGTTATGAATTTTATTTGTCGTAGGTTGATAGAATTTAATTGTCATATTGATTGTCATTTGAATTAACCGTTGAAATTAAATTGACAGTTAAATTGAAATTGAAATTGAATTGCGATTAAATTACCTGACATTGATAACTATGAAATTGCCATGAATTGTACTGTCTATTGGATGATGTATTTCGATGGATGCTATTGATTGATATTTAAATGTATGGATGTTTATTTGCTTATATATATATCCTCTTATGCATACATGTGAAACTGTGATTTGATTGAAGTGATATATATTCATCCTTGACATTTAATTGAAATAAATAATTACTTGGCCATAGGATAGAAAATTATATACGGACACCGAATTGGCTAAATTAATAATTTTTAAAATCGTCGATTTGAAATTTATTTAAATGTTTTGATTTAAAGGATATAAATAAAAATCAATCTATAGAAATCGAATTTATCGAAAATTGAGTTTGGAATGTTGAAATAAATTTTGCTTAAAAGAAATTGTTAAATAATTAAAGTGGAGACTTCGGAAATTTAAAATCGGGATATGATTGAATTTCGAAAATTGATTTGTTTAAAGATTGAACCTTAATTCGAGCTTTGAATATTACCAAGTAAAAGTGATATAAAAATGATATTTTGAAATCGAGCTTGGAATTGAATCGTATTTGAAATTTGGATTTTAACTTGAATATTGATGGATAATTTTGTTAAGTGTTATAAATGGATATTATTAAAAAAATCAAGCTCCAAATCGATATAAATTGAAATTGAATAAATTAAAGGCGAATGTAAAATTTAATAAATTTGAAATCAAAGTTGACATTGATTTGAATTGAAATCGAAATTTAATCGGTAGAATGGAAATTGAAATTGATTTGAATTGGGAAGTTATAATTGAAATGGTTTGGTTTTGAAGCTGTTTTATTTTGTTTTCCAAATTACTCAGTTATATAAACCATTTTTAAATACTTAAACTATTTTAATCTATTTTAAATCTACTTAACCCAATTTAAATTATTTTAAACTAAATTTATCTATTTCAAATCCATTTTAAGATTTTAAGTATTTTAAGTATTTTAATTATTTAAAACCACTTTTAAAACTACTTAAAACTATTTTCTAAAATTCCAAACTGGTCAATAAGGTGAAATGTTTATGTTTAAATCTTGAATTTAAATACGAGTTGGGTTAAATGAAGTTGCAACCTAAATTGAAATTCGAATGATTTTGAAATCGAAACGAGATATTGATGCGAAAATTGATTTTGAAACGAAATCTTACATTTGAATAGATACGATGATATTTGAAATGGATCTGATTTTGAAGCAAATATGATATTTTGATATCAATTATGAATTGATTTGAAATGTAAAAGAGCCAACGGTGTAATAATACGTAGTTATTAAAGAGATCGGGGTCGGATATGGACATATTCTCTGTCGATACCGAAAACCACTTTAATAACTATTATACGCGGAGTGTTGATCCAGAATGAAGTGGATGGTTTGGTGAACGCGTTGATTGAAGAAAGAGAACGATATTAGATGACCCCTAACATGACTAAAACAGGAGCCGCGCCGGGCCATTGAGGTTCGCCACCTCTAGCGGACACACTTCTTCGATACCATATCTATTACATTTGTGATTCGATTTGGGTGCACCCCTTGATTTGGGAGTGTTGTTTCGCGGTGTTGAGGTAGCTGCTGGCTATGCTCGACATCAGTCCGGATCACGCAACTACTAGTATCCTAGTTGGTATCGCCTCATGTACCTTGTCATACTGATTATCCTATTCGCGACCACTACGTTTTGTTTTGTGTTATACCTATGGGGTACCCTCTAATAACCACCAGTTTACGGTGGGGCTTACAGTGCTGTATAGACTATGGCATTATAAAAATTTGTTAAGGGAGATTATGGTAACACCTTAACGCTATTTTGATACTTTATATTACTGATAGGCATTATCTACTTAGCGTATTGTACTACATAGTAGATAGTTTAACGGATCCTTGAGAGATGGAAAATCCCGTAACATCCCTTAAGTTATTGCACGCACGTTGACACTGGATAGGAGATGTCAAACCCCGTAAACATTTCTGACGCCGTTACACTCATATTTATTTACGATTGATTTAACTTTCATAAGGATATTTTAGTCCTGATTCGAGTGTTTTGTCTTTCCATTACGCTCGGGTCAGTCCTGAATTTTTCAGATTTTTGAAGATCTATTCTGGAGGATGAAGATGAAGATTTGGTATACTATTACTATTATTACCCTTGCATCATGTTATCTGCTGCATTATTTTAATTATTCTGTTGTATATGTATAACTCTGATAAATGTTGTATAAATAATTGTCAAAGTATAGTAAACAGCTTCATGAATTGTTTATTTGACTATTATATTTTATCGTTCCGCTGCGAGATTCTGTGTTGTTTCATTTCCTTTATTTCTTTTCTTTTCTTTTCTTATTTACCCCAATAACCATCTGTCCTTTTGAATGGTTTGGAATCGGCATGTGTATTTGATCGTCGGTTTAAACTGCCCAAAAAGGCGGGTCGTTACAGGAATTTGCGATGTTTTGAAAATAAATGCAAGAGGAAAGATCAACCGTGGATAACATTCAAGCATGAAATCATCTATGGAATGAATGCTAACAAGTTTGAATTCAATAATCATCTTATTGGTTTTGGGGTCTAGGTTCAGTCCAATATTTACTGTTTTTGTTTTGTTATTTTCTTATTATTTTCTTGTTTTCCTCTATTTGTATTCTTAGTTTTACCATTGTGTGGTTTTTGTTTTGTTTCTATGATTATGAGCATGTTCATAGTCATATTTTCTATTATTCGTCAATGATAAATTAATAGGGGAACAGCCAACCTTGCTTGTATTGCAAAAAAAAGAGAAGTGATTCAAAGTGCATTTATAGGGACTACTGCTATACGGACAATTCCATATCATATTCAATTTCAAACTCCATTCAATCACTTATACATGTAAAATTATCATGTTTATTTCACATCACAAAGAAGAATGGAATAATATATATAGTATATAAGCAAAAGAAGCAAGTAGCAAGTAAGTAAATGCAATAACATCAAATTGTTTCTATAGGGACTATGGCTATAAGGCAATAACATCAACTACTCTATTACATATATTCATTCAGTATCCAAGTCCCAAGTCCATCCCATATTCGACCACATATTCTCAATATTACAAGTCCAAGTCCATGTCCAAAGTTTCATTACATATACATAAATAACAAGTCCAAGTCAATAAATCCTATACATATGTCATCACATATACTATTACATATGCTATCACCAAGCATAATAAATCAACAATATCAAAATCCTTCCAAGGCATAAGAAATAAACACAATCACATGCTCTTTAGAGCACACAAATATAGATTATAGTTTTGAGTAGTTAGGGAATATTATTATAGTTTATAGTAAGTAAGATCATCAAGTTTATAGTTTCATTTAAGGAGTGATAATTCACTTTTCTATCAAATCCAAGCTGGCTCTTCCTACCTCAACCTTGCAATAACACAACAACTTCCTACTTTCAACCCTTAAGCGAATGAACAAAGTTAGGTCAAGCTTAATAAGCACAAACAAGAGAGGAATGAGCTTAGAAGTGCATGGCCAAGCAAGAATTACCCAATATTAGGTACGTCCTTTGTAACGACCCGTATTTCATTCCACAAAAAGACGCATTATTAATAAGAAAGAAAGGGATAGAAAAAGAAAAGATAGGAAAGAAAGAACTAAACAATATAAGAATCTCATAGCGGAACGAATAAAATATATCAATCACATAGTTATTACATTATATACAACATCTATCAGAGTTGCACAACTTTACATCACAGCATATTAGACAGTTATAAAAACCTGTCTATCATAAAACTCAAGGTACAACGCAGAGATTAACACAGCGAAACCACAATATCTATATAAGCTGAAGCCTCCTACATCATATCTCCTCCAGAATTCGTCAAAGCTCACCTGAATCCCATGGCTACTCGTAAAAATTTAAGTACCCAAGATTTTAAGAAAGAATAAAATAAACTCTAGGTCATACATGGGTCTGGTGTGAGTAAACAGTTTAAAGTGGTTTAACTTTGAAAATCATTTGAAAACAAAGGTATCTCGTAAGATCACGCCATAAATAAACAAGTCGGGTTTTACCTTACAATAAGCAAAACATTTGATAGGAAATCCAATGATATTATAATAGAGTCTAGGGTTTTCAAGTAAAATATAGAAATAGCTGGAATGCTTACATCTCACGTTCCAACATTGTTGGGCACAATCAAAACGTATGGCGCTTATTGGAGATTGGATTCCATACAGTTGTAGGGCTACTGGGGTACCGCCCGTCATAATACGTGGCCTAGATCAACGTACCGAGGATCTACCCTGATCCCCTGCAACATAAGACCGGAACCATCCCTTACTGGATAGTCCTAAATAAGACAACCCCGTAGTTGCCGCGAACAACTGCCCACACAGCCGAATAAAAAGGAACCTCTAGACAGGGGAATTCTTATCCTACTTGGGTACTACCCACTTAGCACATATCTTAGAATGCTCATCGTCCCCTAATGACGATATTCTGAAAGCATTCAATCCAAACAAGTTCGTTCTGGTTCAAACGAAACCGAAGGCACTATCTCGTTACACTCATTTTGGAATCACCCTCAGAGTTAACGATAATAGCCCTTGCACTCTGAATCTTCATCTCGAACATCACTTGATATTTTCACGACCTATCGTATAATTTGGATCGATGTGATTTTAGGATATCCAATTTGGAATCCAATCCCGGTCTCACCGAAATCCAAAATGCCTTTTAATGTCCAAGTTGTTTAAGTTTAAACAATTTAATCTATCTTAGGATAATATATTCACACAGATAGATAATTCACATTATCACAGATAGACAATCCATATTATCGCAATTCAACCAAAGCATCTCATATCACAAAGCAGTACATATCACATATCAGATATATCATATAATCCAAGGCATTCAATATCATTCACTCATCCATAAGCAAGATTAATTGTCACACCATCTCTAATTAATTTAATTAATCACCAATGAATTAAATTAATTACTTTAATTACTTTTAAATCCTGCTTACTTAACATTAATTAATTACAACCCAAATAATTAATCATCCTTTAATTTCATCTTAACTAATCATCCTTGATTAATTATTCTTTAATTACATTAAGTAATTAGCCTTTAATTAATTACACACATTAATTATCCTTTAACCATTCACATTAATTAACCCTTAATTATTTTCATTAATTACATAATTAATGATCCTCTAATCACTTTCATTAATTAATTATTATTCTAATTAATTATATTTAATAATTAATCTTTAATTAATCACAATCATTAATCAATTAATTAACCACATTTAGTAATTAACTATCCTTTAATTACTTACATTAATTAATTAACTCCTTAATTAATTATATTAATTAATCCTTTAATTAATTATACTAAGTAATTAATCCTAAATTACTTCCATTAATTAATTATCCTTTAATCACTTCCACTAAGTAATTTCCCTTTTATTAATTATATTCAATAATTATCCATTAATTACTTTCCCTAAGTAATTACACTTTATTAATTTCATTAAGTAATTATACTTAATTAATTACATATGTGATTATCCCTAATTAATTAAATTAATTAATCATCTTAATTTAATCCATTAATTAATTTAATTAATTATATTAAGTAATTAATCCCTTTAATTACTTTCATTAAGTAATTATTCTTAAATTAATTGACCTTTAATTACTTAGATTAATTAACCTTTAATTTATTAAGTAAATAACCATCCTTAATTAATTAAACAACTAATTATCTTGAATGAATAACATTAATTAATCATCTTAGTTAATTAACTAATTACACTTTAATTACATTTATTAATAAGACTTTAATTAATTAAGATAACCATTTACCTTAATTAAACACTTACTTATCATTTAAACTAAATTAAATTAAATGCTTGAATTTATACAAATATCATTTAGAGAATTCTTAGATTAATTAAAGTTAAATACTCTTACTTTAATCACATCTTAATTCAAAACATCATCTTATTACTTTCAAAACACTTAGGAATTTAATTACAAAATTAATACAATTATATAAACAAAACAATCTCAACAATTTTAAATCTTTTAAAGACTTGTTTAACTTGTTTTAATTACTTTAGATCTTGGTTCATATTGCTTGGAAACATATTCAATTTAGATATCCTTTTAAAACTAGGCTAAACATTACTTTGAAAACTAAATCATTTTTAATAACTTAAAAGTAAACTTTAAAACTCGTTTAAACATATTACTTGGAAATGAATAAATACTTAAACGTGGAAAACTTATTCTTGTTTTGCTTTTTAACTTGTACCTTTTCTTTTACTTGAGAAACTTGAGTGCCTTTTTTTTAAAACCTGGTACACCTTTCCTTTAGTTTTAAAAGCCTGAAATCAAAATTTACTTACAAAAACTAAAAACCTGGTTACAAAATAAATCGACCCGAGCCATAGACACAAAAACTCGAACACATCCCCGAGCAACACTCGCGTTC
Organism: Allium cepa; assembly: GCA_030765085.1. Taxonomy (NCBI): domain Eukaryota; kingdom Viridiplantae; phylum Streptophyta; class Magnoliopsida; order Asparagales; family Amaryllidaceae; genus Allium; species Allium cepa. Next base: position 493,793,160 of record CM060944.1, on the reverse strand, counting down.
TCCTCTTTCCTCGAGACATACACACAACCAACTCAAGATTAACCCGAGCAAAAACACAATCCACTACGAGCAAAACCCTTCTTCCCTGATGCCACAACCACTACTGACACCACCGTGCACAAGTGCACGTGCATACTCGAAGAAAGCCCCGACCATAGATGCATCACCGACCGATGTGACGTTTCCTCCCCTTGCAATCGCCTCTCGTGATCTAACGACGGCGCACGACCTCTAAAATCAACGCTGACTAAACTTGGAAATCGAACCCTAGTTCGACGCCAACGGGTCGCCACAACCATCTAAAAATCTCCTCACCATTTTTCCCTTGACCACCATTCCTCCAGCTACCCCCAGCCTCAGTCGAGACGCACCACTTTCCGCCGATCATCGGCAATCGACAAAAAACTATAAAACGATCATCTCGAGAAATCTCGACATTCACACACTTAAAAATCATGAAATTACTTTGTAAAATCATCATTTGTTATCACGAAACTACTTTTGGAATTAAAACATGAAATTAAGTTCACCGATTTTCGACTTTATATATAAATTTTTAGTGTATTGTCCTATTTTGAAAGAATACTAAATCTTAAAATCTTGAAACTATGTTTAAGAACAAATTTACATTGTTATAATCATTTTCACTTTAAAGATCAAGGTCTAAAATTATTTCGTCAAGAAGATATGCATTTGTTTATGGATTTGGATCCTGTCATTTAAACAGAGGATACACACACACACACACACATACACAGACATATCATATTTACAACATGCGTTCACAGCCAACATTCATGTAAACATATATACATCATCACAACACAAATATATCACATGCATCAAAGTTTAATCACAGATTTAAAAACTATTTTTAAAAGAAAGGTTTACTAACCAGTTATAAAAACAAAGAGCAGAGGTTTGATTTTTTTGTTTCTGGCACTTTATTTTTGAAATGATCTAGAAATCTATTTTGTTGCTTTGAACTTGAAATCTTTGAATCTGTTACTTGAATTTGCTTGCCTGTTTTCTCAGGTTGATAATTGAAGTTTTGTTGATTTTAGATTAAAGATTGGAAAGCAGTTTGATTTTATTCTTTTGATTTTTGGTTTTGGTTTTTAGTTTCTTTTAGTTTGAAGGTGAGAAAAAAATCAAATAGCCTGGTTATTTCTTTAAACACTGATTTATATAATAAAAAATTTAAAGAGACAAAATTTCCATTCGTATAATTTCATGTTACTATAGTCTTGCACATGTTAATAAATCATACAAATGTCTAAAGTATGAATTAATTGTTTTACAAATGTTTCAAAACTCTCTTCTTACTTAATTACTTAAGCTTATATATATTTATATATTATGTTTATATGCATATTATTTATTTTTATTAAATTTTTATTTATTATTTATTAATAAGCTTTAATCCTTATATATATACAAACTTTCTTTATTCAAATAAAATTTTAAAAGAAAGAAAAATAAAATTTTTATTAAATCCTATTTAAGCTACCACATTTTAAGATAAATATTTATCTTATGTATTGAAAATATAGAATTAAATTTAAATAGCTTTTGAAAGATATTGTTTTAAATTCAAACAAAATCTTCCAAATCACCATACATACATACACACACGCAGATATATATATTATAATTTGAAAACATATTTTTATTAAATTCAAACCAAAGCTTCTTATTCACAATATATGTACACACACATTATAATTAGAAAATATTTTTATTATTTTAGAAAGATAAATTCAATTAAATATTTTTAGCTTTTGAAAAGAATAACTTGCCAATTTAAAATAATTATAAAAGAAGATCATTAAACCAATATTACACACTTTAAATAATTATAAATGAAGATTATCAAATAAATTTTGCTCAAAAATCCGGGACATCACTTCCTCCCCCCTTAAAAGAATTTCGTCCTCGAAATTTAAAAGCAAAGATAAATTAATAATCCAGTGAAGATTTTAATTTCAAACAACAAAATAAAGCGTACATCAATCATACACTAGTAACCAATTCAGTCAAATAAACAAATCTAACTATCCAGCCAAAATTCTGGATAGGACTTCCTAATATTATCTAGAGTTTCCCAGGTACAATCACTGGGATCCTCGCCCTACTGAACCTTAAATAGCTACACTATTCTTATCTCGAGCTCCTTCTTATCTAGATCTACTATCTGGACAGGGTACCTGACCACAAACAAGTCCAGCTCAACCTTCGCAAATGCCACTTAAAAAAAATCTAGACCAAGAACAAGACGATCGTCGGATCCTACCTAAAAAAATGGTCTTCTCAAGATCTTCAAAAAATCCGAAACACAAACTCTACTTCTATGCATCAGTAGACCTCCAACTTACTTCTCCAATCCGTAGCAGCCAGACAGGTGCACTAGACAACCTAGCCTTCAGATCCCAATTGAACTTCCTATAGAAACCCTTTAATCCAAGAAAACTATGAACTTCGGAGGAGTACGAGGTTGCTTCCACTCTTGCACCAGTACTACCTCGCTTCCGCTGCACAACTCTGATTTTGAGTAGATGAAATGTTGTCGATGAACACGAGCACAAACTTGATCAACACATTCCGAAAGACACGGTTCGTCAATCCACAAAATCTTAGTGACCCATCCGACTAGGTCACACAACCTTACGGAAAAACCCAAACTTAAAAACTAGGTATGATCAATCCTCCTCAAGGAATCCTGAGTCTGCTTCACTAAATCCTCTGTCTAGGAGCCATCCTTTTACGTAGCTGAACTACCAGTATTTCTCTAGGAACCAAGTCGATATGAAAACTCAATCTCCTAATGCGGGCAAACTATTGACTTCCTCGAAGATATCTAGAAAATCTCTTACACATCGATAGCTTCTACCTCCTTATAAGATGCCTCAATCCCAAGAAAAAGATTACCCAAGAGAACACTCAAACTATCGCAAGTCACTTTTGCGATCCTACCCAGTTCAGTTTCCAAAGATACTGTTCTTTCTTCACAAATCAGAATAGCCAATGCTTGTCTAATCAATCTACTCAAAATAAGGTCAAATCCTTCAAGAATGCCTTTGCTTATCCTATCAGAAGAAACTGATGGTCCACCCTCAAAAGAAAACACTTAGTCCTGCTGAACCTTCAGAAGAAGTGGGCGAGTTTCCATCAAACACCCGGGCTGCTGATAGTTGAAACACAAAGACTTCTGAACCATTGAAGCAAAAGGATCCACTCCACTGCTTTTGAACTCTATCTTTAGGGCACTGCTTAGCCAGATGACCTTCCTACAGGCCCACACAACACTTCCGAGCTGCACTGCTGCCACAGATGCCAAAGACTTCTTATCCAAATCTCTTCGAACCTCAAAGCCAAATCAACCAGTTCCTCTAAAGAGCCTTCGAGATGGACAGACATCTTCTCATGAAACTCGGGTCTCAAACCAAGCATAAACACTTCGCTGAATTTTGTCTCATCACCGATGCAGACAAACTCCCATGCTTAAGATCTAAAAAATTCCATACAACCAAGTCTTCCCTGCGGTAGGCACAAACTACTCCTCAAAACTTCCTTAAACTTGCTCAACCTCTATTGTTACTTCATCCCACCATGCAGCTGCTCCTTCCTGAAGTTGTCAAGATACCATCACTCGCCTCTGCTTAACCGACAGATCCAAACTCTTGGAATTCTGCTCGCACGAGCGCAACCAAAGCTGCACTTCAGTGATGGACTCTGAACCCTATAAAAGACTATCCTCCAAAATAAGTGAAATCCTTACACCATGCTGCAAAGTTTATCGAGGCGGTGTTTGGTCTATAGCCTCAGTATGTACTCTTCCAACCTCAACACTCAGACCTCTTCCATTTGCGGTAGTCGCTACACACACCACTGCCTTTGACCAAAGAACTCATATTGGCAAACCCGAACAGGTAACTCAACATATCAGGTGTGTGTGTGTGTGTGTGTGTGTGTGTATAATACAAGTACACTCTCTCAAGAAAGATATCACTCCAAAGCCTAGGTCTTTTCTCAACCTAGCGCTCTGATACCAACTGTAATGACCCGTCTTTCATTCCACAGAAAGGCGCATCATTAGTAAGAAAGAAAGGGATAGAAAAAGAAAAGATAGGAAAGAAAGAAATGAACAAATCAGAATCTCACAGCGGAACGAATAAAATATACTAATCACATTGTTATTACATAATATACAACTTCTATCAGAGTTACACAGTTTTACATCACAATATATTAGACAGTTATAAAAACATGTCTATCATACAACTTAAGGTACAACATAGAGATTAACATAGTGGAACCACAATACCTATATACGCTGAAGCCTCCTTCTCCATATCTCCTCCAGAATTCGTCAAAGCTTACCTGAATCCCTTGGCTACTCATAAAAATTTAAGTACCCAAGAGTTTAGGAAAAAAGAAAATAAACTCTGGGTCAGACATGGGTCTGGTGTGAGTAAATGGTTTAAAGATGTTTAACATTGAAAATCATTTGAGAACAAAGGTATCTCGTAAGACCACGCCAAAAATAAATATGTCGGGGTTTTACCTTACGATAAGCAAAACATTTGATAGTAAATCTAGTGATATTATAATAGTGTCTAGGGTTTTCAAGTAAAATACAGAAATAGCCGGAATGCTTACATCTCACGTTCCGACATAGTTGGGCACAATCAAAACGTACGGTGCTTATTGGAGATTGGATTTCATACAATGGCAGGGCTACTGGGATACCACCCGACATAGTACATGGCCTAGATCACCGTACCGAGGATCCACCCTGATCCCTTGCAACACAAGACCGGAACCATCCCTTATTGAATAGTCCCGAATAACACAACCCCGCAGTTGCCGCGAACAACTGCCCACATAGTCGAATAAAATGGGACCTCTAGATGGGGAAATCTTATCCTACTTGGGTGCTACCAACTTAGCCTTGTTGCACCTCCCATGTTTTAGCCATTCCTGGTTGATGAGGCTTGAGGCTACGATTACCTTTTTAGAATACATATCTTAGAGTGCTCATCGTCCTCCAATGATGATGTTCTGAAAGCATTCAATCCATATATGTTTATTTCGGGTTCAAACGAAAACGAAGGCACTATCTCATTACACTCATTTTGGAATCACCCTTAGAGTTAACGACAATAGCCGTTGCACTTTGAATCTTCATCTCGAACATCACTTAAGATTTTCATGACCTATCTTTAACTTGGATCGATGTGGTTTTCGGATATCCAATTTGGAATCTGATCTCGGTCTCATCGAAATCCAAAGCGCCGTTTTAATGTCCAAGTTGTTTAAGTTTATACAATTTAATCTATCATTTAGGATAATATATTCACCCAAATAGATAATTCACATTATTATAGATAGATAATCCATATTATCACAATTCAACCAAAACATCTCATATCACAAAGCAGCACATATCGCATATAAGAGATATCACATAATCCAAGGCATTCAATATCATTCAGTCATCCATAAGCAAGATTAATTGTCACACCATCTCTAATTAATTTAATTAACCACCAACACATTAAATTAATTACTTTAATTACTTTTAAATTCTGCTTGCTTAACATTAATTAATTACAACCCAGTTAATTAATCATCCTTTAATTTCATCTTAATTAATCATCCTTGATTAATTATTCTTTAATTACATTAAGTAAATAGCCTTTAATTAATTGCATAAATTAATTATCCTTTAACCATTCACATTAATTAACCCTTGATTACTTTCATTAATTACATTAATTAATGATCCTCTAATTACTTTCATTAATTAATTATTCTTATAATTAATTATATTTAATAATTAATCTTTAATTAATCACATTCATTAATCAACCTTAATTAATCACATTCAGCAATTAACCATCCTTTAATTACTTACATTAATTAATTAACTCCTTAGCTAATTTGTTAATTAATATGTTAATTAATTACGCTATGTAATTAATCCTAAATTACTTCCACTAAGTAATTATCCTTTAATCACTTCCACTAAGTAATTTTCCTTTTATTAATTACATTCAATAATTATCCATTAATTACTTTCCCTAGGTAATCACACTTTATTATTTCATTAATTAATTATACTTAATTAATTACATAAGTGATTATCAATTTAATCCATTAATTAATTTAATTAATTACATTGAGTAATTAATCCCTTTAATTACTTTCATTAAGTAATTGTTCTTAAATTAATTGACCTTTAATTACTTAGATTAATTAACCTATAATTAATTAAGTAATTAGCTATCCTTAATTAATTAAACAACTAATTATCTTGAATTAATAACATTAATTAATCATCTTAGTTAATTAAATAATTACACTTTAAGTACTTGTATTAATAAGACTTTAATTAATTAAGATAACCATTTACCTTAATTAAACACTTACTTATCATTTAAATTAAATTAAATTAAATTAAACTAAATGCTTGAAACTAATTTATAAAAACATCATTTAGAGAATTCTTAGATTAATTAAAGTTAAATACTCTTACTCTAATCATATCTTAATTCAAAACATCATCTTATTACTTTTAAAACACGTAGGAATTTAATTACAAAATTAAAATAATTACTATAAACAAAACAATCTCAACAATTTTATATCTTTTAAAGACTTGTTTAACTTGTTATAATTGCTTTGGATCTTGGTTCATATTGCTTGGAAACATATTCATTTTAAATATCCTTTTAAAACTAGGCTAAAAATTACTTTGAAAACTAAATCATTTTTAAGAACTTAAAAATAAACTTTAAAACTCGTTTAAACATTTTACTTGGAGCTTAATAAATACTTAAACTTGGAAAACTTATTCTTATTTTGCTTTTTAACTTGTACCTTTTCTTTTACTTGAGAAACTTGGGTGCCTTTTCTTTTAAAACCTGGTACACCTTTCCTTTAATTTTTAAAAGCGTGGAAACAAAATTTACTTAGAAAAACTGAAAACCTGGTTACAAAAATAAATCGACCCGAGCCATAGACACCAAAACTCGAACACATTCCCGAGCAACACTCGCATTCTCCTTTTTCCTCGAGACACACGCAACCAACTCGAGATCAACCCAAGTGAAAACCCAATCCACTTCGAGCAAAACCCTTCTTCCCTGATGCCACAACCACTACTGACACCACCATGCACAAGTGCACGTGCACACCCGAACAGATCGCCTCCGACCACTGCTGTGATCCTTCACAAGTCAACGACACCTACCCCAGTCCTCCCGACCCACCAGATCAATCTATCTTGTCTAAAATCGAGGATCGAGCAAGTCGATCAAATCCTGGAACCCACCTGAATGACTAAAATCCTTCGCCGCCGATGACATTATCCACTAGAGGTCACATCCTTTCGACCACTGCTGCATCTCCGACCGACGCGACGTTCCCACCCCTCGCGATCGCCTCCCGTGATCCAACGACAACGCACGACCTCTAAAATCAATGCTGACTAAACTTGGAAATCGAACCCTAGTTCAACGCCGACTGGTCGCCACGGCCATCTAAAAATCCCCTCACCATTTTTATCTCGACCACCATTCCTCCACCTATCCCCAGCCTCAATCGAGATGCACCACTTGTCGCCGATCATCAGCAACTGACAAAAAACCATAAAATGATCATCTCGAGAAATCTTGACATTCACACAGTTAAAAATCATGAAATTACTTTCTGAACTCATCATTTGTAATCACGAAACTGATTTTGGAATTAAAACATGAAATTAAGTTCATTGATTTTCGACTTTATATATAAATTTTTACTATATTATCCTATTTTGAAAGAATACTAAATCTTAAATTCTTGAAACTATTTTTAAAAACAAATTTACATTGTTATAATCCTTTTCACTTTAAAGATCAAGGTCTAAAATTATTTCGCCAAGAAGATATGCATTTGTTTATGGATTTTGATCCTATCATTTAAACAGAGGATATATATATATATTAGTACATATATACATAGATATATCTATTTACAACATGCATTCACAGCCAACATTCATGTAAACATATATACGTCATCACAACACAAATCTATCACATGCATCAAAGTTTAATCACAGATTTAAAAACTGTTTTTAAAAGAAAGGTTTACTCAACAGTTATAAAAATAAAGCACAGAGGTTTGATTTTTTTTTTCTGGCACTTTATTTTTGAAATGATCTGGAAATATATTTTGTTGCTTTGAACTTGAAATCTTTGAATCTATTACTTGAATTTGATTGCTTGTTTGCTCTGGTTGATAACTGAAGTTTTGTTGATTTCAGATTGAAGATTGGAAAGCAGTTTGATTTTATTCTTTTGATTGTTGGTTTTGGTTTTTAGTTTCTTTTAGTTTGAAGGTGAGAAAAATAATCAAATAGCCTGGTTATTTCTTTAAACACCGATTTATATAATAAAAATTTTAAAGAGACAAAATTGCCATATGTATAATTGCATGTTACTATAGTCTTACACATGTTAGTAAATCTTACAAATGTCAAAAGTAAGAATTAATTGTTTTACAAATGTTTTAAACTCTCTTCTTACTTAATTACTTAAGTTTATATCTATTTATGTATTATGTTTATATGCATATTATATTTATTTTTATTATTTTTTATTTGTTAATAAGATTTTAAATCCTTATATATACACAAACTTTCTTTATTCAAATAAAATTTTAAAAGAAAGAAAAATAAATTTTTATTAAATCCTATTTAAGCAACCATATTTTAAAATAAATATTTATCTTATGTAGTAAAAGTATGGAATTAAATTTAAATAGCTTTTGAAAGGTATTGTATTAAATTCAAATAAAACCTTCCAAATCACAATATACATATATATATATATATATATATATATTATAATTTGAAAACATATTTTTATTAAATTCAAACCAAAGCTTCTTATTTACAATATATACACATACATTATAATTAGATAATATTTTTATTAGTTTTGAAAGATAAATTCATTTAAATAATTTTAGTTTTTGAAAAGAATAACTTGCCTATTTAAAATAATTGAAAAAGAAGATCATTAAACCAATATTACATATTTTAAATAATTATAAATGAAGATTATCAAATAAATATTGCTCAAAATTCCGGGACATCACATCCTTGGTGAAAAAGAGGAAAATGCTCCAAACTTCTTAGCTCCAAGATTATGGATAGATGTTATATGCTATATTATGATGGTAGCATGAGTTTGAAAAAGTTAGCTTGTTTGGAGTTGTTCTGATTAAAGAATATTGTGAAGAGATAAGAGTGTAAGATTGGTTTCTTTAGTTTTGTGAATTTATAAACAAATGATGGGAGCTAAGGGTATGCTTTTTATAGTCTTGCAAATGGGTTGAATGACTATGGATACCCATATTTGGGCTGACCACAACCATGCCTCACACATCCCTCCACTTACTTTACACAATGCGTGAGAAAGTCTTCCTTAAATCACTCTCTAATACCCTCTCTTAATTCTTCTTCTAGAAGTAACTAGTTTAATTAACTTTGTCCTCGGAAGGTAGATGATTTAATACTTGTTAATATGTTTTTCTATTTGTTACACAAGTACATAGAATTTAAATAATTCTTACTGAATAAAATTTTAATAAAACATTTTTTCAATCACATTTTCAATATTTATTCAAAGTATATATTTTCGTAAATTCAATTTAAAAATAAGTTTTCTACCATTAATTATTAATTAGAAAGTTTTTATCAAGGTTATCAAATCACATTTTCAATAGTTATCTATTTTTCAAAAGTTGAGATAATCAAAGATGAAGTGTTTGAAATTACGGATCATTGCAATTAGCGATCGACCACATAAGGAGGAACGGTCGATCAGTGAACTTGTGGCGGTTAGGGTTTTGTTAAGCACAATGGCTCGAATTTTATTTTTAAACCAACTTAAATACTACGGTCTAGATGCCATCTAACCACTAAATATAAGAGGCTACCCCCTCACTTTTATTCATAAAAATATTTGCAATGCTAGTGAAACTCTGTCAGTCTATTGTACATAGAATCAACTGGATTAAAAGATATACATTATAACAGATAAAAATATGCTGTCATAAATATAATACACTTAAATCATTCTAGGGCATCGTTAAACCTATCTCTAGTGAGTTATACCCAACCAAGGTCAAGGTTTTTGCTTAACCATAAACCGTGATACCATGTTGTAACCTGACTTTTCGACCCCTAAATGTTGACACTAATCCGTACATGATATTCACGTGCTGAATACCTAAGTGCAAGGAAGAAATGTTGTTAAGGTAAAAAGAAAAAGAAAAAAAGGAACAGGAAAGAAGAGAACATGTGACGACCCGGGATTTTGGTAAAATTATTTTAATCTGATTTATTAAAATACAACTCATCATTTTAAAAACAAAATAAATAATAAATAAGATTTTTAGCATTTACCATTTATATATATATATATATATATGTATGTATGTATGTATGTATTGTGAAGGAAATTATGATTTGAAAATTTAAAATAAAATCTTTCAAAAATATTTAAAATAAAATCTATTTTTATTCACATTAAATTAAATTTAAAAGTTCTACATTATTAACATTTGATATAATACATATATATATATATATATATATATATATATATATGAATGTAATCTAGTTAATAATGCTTAAAATAAAATTAATCTTATCAATATTACATATAAGTATAAAAATATATGAATATAAATAAAGTATTTGATGGTTTAAGCTTAAATAGAAATAAAAATAAAAACAAGGATTTATGTTAAAAATAGAAATAAAAATATAAGGTACCTTCTATAGTTCTATGAAAACATAAATAAATACATATGGTAATTCTAGTAATATACTGTGGAAATTTATGTATATGCAAGGCAAGAAGATAAAAACAAAAACAAAATATCTACAAACAAAATCAATGGGATAAATAGGTTAACTTGTAAGGATACATGCATTAAATACTATCATTTCTAGCACAAAAACAAAGTCATTTCGTAGCCTTTGTAAATCATTTCAGTTTTAAGAAAGAAAAAAAAAATTGCTGGTCAAAGAAAAATATCTCTGACCCAAAGAAATAAGCTTGTACCAGTAAAGCCTACCCCTGTACCAAACCTGTTTTCTATATATGCATATCCCATTGTTCCAGTTCGTTCACAACTTAGCAAACCAAAAAAAAATAAGCATCACTATTTTTACAAACTCAAATACATCTCAACTAAATAAAGCAAGCAAGAAGATTTACCAGAAAATCAAGCTAGCAGTTTTGCTTTTCAAAACAGAAGTTGTTCTCTGTTCACACATTTTTCAGGTGATTAAACACATTTTTAAAAAGACTTAAGTATACTTAAATCTGTGCAGGTTATTCATGAATAATATTATGTTTGCATATGTTTTTTTTAATGTAGCTCTGTATATATAGGAATTTTTCTGTGTAAATTTATCCACCTATTCTTCTTTGTTTGTAGTTACAGAGTTAAATAGTTAATCAAAATTCAAAACATCTTCATCAAACCATTTATAGGCTTATAGTTTAAAACAAAATAGGTTGTTTAAACATAAATCAATATATATAAATTTGTTTTAGACATGTTGGTGAAATATATCAACTGGGAAACTTGTTTTACAGAACAACATATAATTATATGTTGAATTCGAGTGTTTTAAATTTCTAATTCATCTACATAACTTGAATCCACTCTTCAAAATAGGATATTTAAAAAAATGGTAATTTGTAGTTGAGTAGGTAAAGAGTAGCGCATAGTTGAACTGGAAATGGGTTTTAACAATTTTCTGGCGACCGGAGTTCTACTGGATGTTGAAACTTTGCGCAAAGCTAGTTTGGAAATCGATGAAGCCAGGAAAATTGTTAAATAATTTTTCTATTGTAAGAGACGAGGGAACGAGGCAAAGTTAGGGTTTAATGCTCGAGTTGACGTGGTCGGAAATCGAGATGATTGGGTCTCCTCTGGTTGATCGAGCTTCTCGAAATTGAAGGGAAGTGTAGTATAGGGGATTGACGAAGTGAGCCCGAAGTTGAAGCTTCTCTGATGATCTGAATTCGCTTGGGCGAGGTGGTTTTGACGAGGATGGAAGTTCGAGTTTTGAACTAGAAGCTCAATTTCATTGAGAGTTTGATAGCATCGAATTGATCTTTTCTTTCAATTGTAGGGGAGATTTGTGACTCGTCGGAGGTAGCGTAGTTCGCTGAAGCGTCGGCGAGGCAATGTGCACGAGTACAGCATCGATATGGTGTCAGGAGTTTTGAGTGGTGAACAACACGAGTAGGTGCTCGAGAAAATGAAGAGCTTGCTTCGGGTTGGAACCCGAGTGTGTGAGCGTGCTTACCTGTTCTTGTAGTTTAAACTTAATCTTTAACTTAACTGGAAAAAAAAAGTATATGAGGAAGGAAGAAAGACTCGGGGGAAGTGGTGGAAAACTTGGGTGGAAACTCGAGTAAACTGGGAATTTTCTCGGGTTGGGTTTTCAAAGTGCATAGCTTGATAAAGTTTAAGTTATATCATCTTAAACAAAGTTTAAATATTAATGAATTAATAAATGTTTGACAATTTAAGTAAAGAATTTATTTTAAGTTTTATTTATTTATTTATGTTAATACTTAAGAATGCTTATAAAATTCAATTAGTACTCTAATTAAGTAGTTAATGTAAGATAAGGTTTAAATTTAATTAAAATTAAAGCTTTTTAAGTTAGTAATAATTTGATTTCAAAGTTATTAAGGAAGATTGTAAAATGTTAAGTAAGAAGATAATTAAGAATATTAATTCATTGATAATGGTACTTAAGTAAGTGAATTAAGATTTATAAATTTGTAATTAAAAATTGATTAACAAATGATTAAAAGTTTAATTAATTTGAAATTAAGGATTTTAAATTGAAGTTAATTAATATACAATTAGTAGTTAACTAATTAAGTAATTCAATTGAGAATTAATAATTGATTAATTAGGTAATTAGTGATAAATAAATGGGTAATTAAGTTTTATTAATTAATAATTAAGATTATTATTAATAATTAAGATTATTATTAATAATTAAGGAGTAATGAATTAAGTAATTAAGGTTTAATGAATTGATTATGAAGTGATTAATTAATTAAATGGTATGACATGGAGTAATTAATTAATCAAAGATTTATCAAGCAGGATTAAAGATGTTTGCTTATGGACGATTGTACGAGTAGAATATCTGGATTGGTGATATCTATTGGGTGATATTCTGTGATACTCTGTGATATGCTTTGGATATATCTGTGATGTTTGAGTATGATTTATTTGTGATAAATGATATGTGAATTCAAAGTGTTGAATTAAATTGTTTAAACAATTATACAACTTGACCTTTAAAATGGCATTTGGATTTCGATGAGACCGGGATCGGGTGTCAGTTATAATTATCCGAAAACCACATCGATCCAAATTAAACGATAGGTCATGGCATCTCCAAGTGAAGATCGAGATGGTGTTTCAGAGTGCAAGGGTTATCGTCGTTAACTCTGAGGGTGATTCCAAAACGAGTGTAACGAGATAATGCCTTCGGTTTCGTTCGAACCCGGAATGAACTTGTATGGATTGAATTCTTTAAGAACGTCAGGTGGACGATGAGCATTCTAAGAGATGTGTTCCCTAATGGTAATCGTAGCCTCAAGCCTCATCAACCGGGAATGGCTAAAACAGGGGAGGTGCGGCAAGGTTAGGTGGGTAGCACCCAAGCAGGATGAGATATACCCCTCTTTAATGTCCCTTTATTTCGGCTGTGTGAGCAGTTGTTGGCCACAACTGCAGGTTTATCTTGTTCGGGACTGTCCAGTAAGGGATGGTTCTGTCCTTGTGTTGTAGGGGGTCGGGAGTGATCCTTGGTACGGTGATCTAGACCCCGTACTGTGACGGTCGGTACCCTAATAGCCCTTCCATTGATGGAAACTCATTATCCAATAAGCGCCCTCGGATTTGATTGTATACCTATGTAGCTGGAATTTAATGAATGTAACAATTTCGGCTATTTTCTATTTACTTGAAAACCCTACACACTATTATAATATCACTGGATTTCCTATCAAATGTTTTGGTTAGCGTAAGGTAAAAACTTACCCGTGTTTATGTGTGGAAAGTCTTACGTGATACCTTTGTTTCAAAATATTTTCAAAGTGAAGCAACTTTAACCCGTTTAATCACACCAGACTCATGTCTGACTCGAAGTTTATTCTATTTTCTTAAACTCTTGGGTACTTAAATTTTTATGAGTAGCTAAGTGATAGGTCTTGGATAGTTGAGTTTGGAGGAGCATGGAGCAGGAGTCCAGGCGTATTTATCTACCTAGTTCCGCTGTGTTAGTTAGTGTATGTTGTATTTTGGAATGTATGTAATGACAGATATATATATATATATATATATATATATATATGACGGTCTTGTTTGTATGATGTTATGTAACTCTGATACATGTAAAACTATGTAATAGTTATGTGATGTATTATATTTTTTTCCGTTTCCGCTGTGAGATTTTGATGTTGTTATTCTTTCTTTCTAGCTTTTCTATTTCTATCTCTTTCATTTCTTATTGATGATACGTCTTTTTGTGGAATGAAAGGCGGGTCGTCACAGTTGGCATCGGAGCATAAGTTGAGATAATACCTAGGCTCTGGAATAATATCTATCTTGCGAGTGCGTATTTGTAATTTTATATAATTATGTACCTATCTAAATTTGTTGGGTTACCTATCCAGGTTGCCAACATAAGTTCTGGAAGGAGAGGCAGAGGTAGGGGCAGTACCTCGACCGATAATGGATGAAGTCAAGCTGCTAGTGAGACTGTGGATCCTGTACCGCCTCAGGTTAGTTTTGCCGCTTTATGCAAAGACTTCACCAACCTTGGAGGTAAACCATTTAAAGGATCAGAGACTATAATTGAGGTCCAAGCTTGGTTATGCTCGTGTGAGCGGATCTTTAAGAGCACGAAGTTGTCCGATGAGCGGAAAAGGGAAATGGCTTCATGGCAATTGCAGGAAGGCGTTGCAGCCTAGTGGGATGCCGCAACAGCAAATATCTCTGAGAACGATATTTCTTGGGAAATTTAAAGAGTTATTTGAGGAGAAATTCATGCCAACAGCAGGGAAAAATCGTCTGTACTGGGATTTTTTGAATTTGAAGCAGGGTAGCTTGACTATAGCGGAGTATGAGACCAAATTCAATGAACTTTCTTGCTATGGACCAGGGCTTATAGACACTCCCCTCAAAAAGAACGAAATGTTTATGCAAGGATTAAGGCCAGAATTTCATGAGAAGATGACAGCGCATTTAAAAGGATCTTTTGTTAAGTTAATTGATATGGCTCTGAGATATGAGGATTTGATGAATAAGAAATCAATGGCACCAGTAGCAGCATCGGGAGGGAATTTTGCTAATCCAAATAAGAGGAAGTTCAATTCCAATTGGAGGAAGCAGAACAAAAGGAAGCCTGGAAGTAATGACGGACCTCGCAAATGCTATATATGTCAACAAGAAGGTCACTTGGAGAATAAGTGTCCCAAGAAAGGATCTCAGCAACAGCCGCAGCAATCGCATCAAAGAGGACCGGGTTCGGCTTTGGTTCAGAGATATCTATCTTTCAATTGTCACCAACCAGGTCATATGATCAAAGATTGCCCGCTACTTCATAAAGCTCAGCAGAATAAGGTATTTGCTTTAGAGGGTGCACCATCAAATTCATCTAAAGGCAAGGGAGTATTGGAAGGTACATTACTTTTAGATGGCAAATATATTAAAGTTTTGTTTGATTCGGGTGCTTCTTTGAGTTTTATTTCTCTGGAATATGTAGAGAAGTTCTTTCTTACCCCTAGTACTGTAGACTGTCCTATCTTTGTATCTAATCTTATAGGAGGGGTAACCAAATTAGATATGATTTGTAAGGATCTGAAGATTGCCTATCTGTCCCATAGTTTTTCTTGTGACCCTTATGTGTTGGATTTTACAGGGTTTGACCTTATATTGGTAATGGATTGGCTTGATAAGTATAAGGCTGTCCTGAATTGTGATGAGAGAATAGTTTCGTTGGAAACCGATCTGGGTTGAATTGCTAAAGTGGTGTGTGATAATTCTGGAATTCACTTGAGTAATCTTTTACATGGGGTTGAGACTTATCAAGAGAAGGTTGAAGATATCGATGTGGTCCAAGATTTCCTAGATGTATTCAAGGAAGTCAAGTGTTTACCTTCGCATCGAGAGATAGAGTTTCACATTGATTTGGTTCCAGGAGCAGTACAAGTGATTCAGCCTAGTAGGAGGATGGCTCCTAGGGAGAGGATGGAGTTTGTTAAGCAAACTCAGGATCTTTTGGAAAAGGGATTTATTAGGCCCAGTTTTTCTTGTTAGGGTTCGCTGCGGTGTTTGTCACCAAGTCAGATGGATCGCTAAGATACTGTGTTGACTATCGAGAGCTGAACAATGTGACCATTCGAAATAAGTATCCTTTTCCTCGTATTGATGATCTCTTTGACCAGCTGCAAGGGGCTTCTGTCTTTTCTCAACTGGATTTAGCTTCAGGTTTCCATCAGTTAAGGGTAGCTGAGGACAGTATTCCTTTGACTACATTTAGGGGACCAAATTGTTTCTATGAGTGGTTGGTTATGCCTTTCGGATTAACCAATGCTCCTGCTTACTTTGTTGATCTAATGAACCGAGTCTTTTGAGATGTATTGAATAAGTTCATTCTGGTGTTCATCGATGATATTCTGGTCTACTCTAAGTCTGAAGAAGAGCATAAGCAGCATTTGAAGATTGTGTTGGAGATATTGAGGAGGCATGTTCTGAAGGAGAAGTTCTCCAAATGCCATTTTTGGAAATCAAAAGTCAAATTTTTGGGGCACATTGTTTTTAGAGAAGGTATCTCTGTAGATCCAGCAGATTGAGTCTATTCTAGAGTGGAAGCAACCGCAGACACCGCTTGAAGTTCGTAGTTTTCTGGGATTAGCTGGCTACTACAGGAAGTTTGTCAAGGACTATTCGAAGATTTCTTCACATCTGACCAAGTTGACAAGGAAAGGAGCTAAATTCAAATGGACACCTCAGTGTGAAGAAGCTTACCAGGAGTTGAAGACGAGGCAAACCAGTGCACCTTTGCTAGCTATTCCGGATGAAAAAAGAAAATTGGAGTTTCATACGGATGCCTGTTGAGATGACCCGACTTCCTAACTCCAGGAAATCGCATCATCTTGAAGAAAAAAAGGGATAGAAGAAGAAAAGAAAGAGAAAGAAGAAACACAACAACATCAGAGAACTCACAGCGGAACGAATGAAATATAATATATCACACAAAATATTACACAGTATCATATTACATTAGAGTACACAACTTATACAACACATATTAGACAGTTACAAACATCTGTCTAACCATACAACTCAAGTACAACAGATACAGATACCAAACAACACAGCGAAACCATAATTTATCTACACGTGGAAGCCTCCTGCCCCATATCTCCACCAGAATTCGTCAAGCTAACCTGAATCACTTGACTACTCATGCAAAATATGAGTACCCAAGAGTTTAATAAAACAGAAAATAAACACTCGGGTCAGACAGGGGTCTGGTGTGAGTAAACAGGTTAAAATTGCTTAACGTTTTAGAAAAACCTTTGAAAAGAAAAGGTATCACGTAAGACTTCCCACACATAAACATGGAAAAGTTTTTACCTTACGCTAACCAAAACATTTGTAGGAAATCCAATGATATTATAATAGTGTCTAGGGTTTTCAAGTAAATAAGAAATAGCCGAAATTGTTACATTCATTAAATTCCAGCTACTAGCCACAAAAGTGGGTAATACAAACAAAACCGTAGGGTCTCGTAGGAAGAATGGGTTTCCATTAATGGCAGGGCTACTGGAGTACCTCCCGTCACAGTACGTGGCCTAGATCAACGTACCGAGGAGCCACCCTAACTCCCCTGCAACACAAGGCCGGGACCATTCCTTACTGAACAGTCCCGAACAAGACAACCCCGCAGTTGGCGCGCGATTCCAACTGCCCACACAGCCGAATAAAAAGGGACATGAACACTTAATATAAATTCTTGGAATGGTTTTGGTGGTGAAGATACATGATTTCAATCAATTCTTGTTTGCAAACCATAAACTAACAATGATTCAAGAAGATGATATTGAATTTAAAAAGGAAAATCAAACCTGTATAACAACAGTATTAATATCCAGGCATTCAATATTTTTTTATTTTATAAACATACATTCAGGTAAACAAATATACATCATCAAAACCAAATTCATTTGCATGCAACATTCAATCATAGATTATATCAAAACTGTTTTTAAAAAATAGAATTTACTCACAATTTTATTTGCAGAGCAGTTTTTTTTTAAATTCCTTTCCAGGCTTGAATCTTAGATTTTGAAAAAAACTTTCTGTTGAAGATGAATCGTTTTGCATGCCTTTAATTTGATGCTTTAAGAAATGCAGTAGACTCCCCTTTTTGAAATGCTGGTTTCATTTGAATTGCAGGATTTTAAATTTGCAGTTGAACATCACTTTGAAATGCGGGTTTTGAAAAAGAATTTCTGATTTGTTCTTCGATTTAAATCTCAGATTTGAAAGGGGTTTAATTTTCAAGTTTAAAGAAATTTCTGTTTTGAGCTTAGAAGTGAAAACAAAGAGAAAAGTATTTGTGAAAGAAAACTAATTTTATCCTTACAATATTTATTAAAAATTAAAATAAAATGGTTTCCACTTGTCTTTAAATTGGACAAATGTCATGCAATGCTTCATTTCTTTACAAATGTTATTAATATAACTTAAGATTATAACACATGTTTTTAAGTGTTTTTAAATTAGTTTTTACTTAGTTTAAATGTAAATATAAACTCACATGTTAAATTTACTTTATAAATAAATACTTGTATATGTAAATATAAATTTATCTTTAAAAGAAATTATTCCAAAAAAAATGATAATACAAATATTTCTTTTACATGGATTAAAAATCTAAAACATTTATTTTTATACACTTATAACCATTTTAAAATTAAACACTTTTAAGGAAAACAAAACAAGATTTTATTCAAACTATCTTATTTAAAATAAATAAATAAATACCTTATACTTTGGAAACAAATTGAATTCAACTTTAAATTAACTTTTGAAAAATAAAATTTTAAAACAAAACTTTAAATTACTATTCATACAAATATAAATTATAAATATATTAAATTAAATTTAAAAACGAATTCCAAATTATAACATATGCATACATATATATTACAATTTGAAAATTCAACCTTTATTTAAAACAAAAGATATTCTATTCACAATATATATATATCAAATATATATATATATATATATTATAAACAGAATAAAATTTATTAGCTTTGAAAAAAAAATCAATTGTTATCAAAAATTTAAATTGTTAAAAAGATATTGATCAAAACTACCAGATTAAATATTTATTAACCTTAAAAAGATTAAATTAGCCAATTTAAATTAAATTATAAAGAAAAATTATCAAATTAATTTAATTATTAACACGAATTATTAAATTGATATTGGCTAAATTCTGGGTCGTTACAATCCTCCCCCCTTAAAAGAATTTTGTCCCCGAAATTTAAAAGCAAAGATAATTTAATAACCGAGCAAAGATTTTAATTTTAAACAGCAAAGCATACCTAACAATCAGTTACTAACAACCAGAGCAATCAGACACACAAACAAACCTAACTAATTATCCTTACACAAATCAGAATAAATCTTCTAATACTATCTCAAGTTTCCCAAGATAAATCACCAGGAGACTCGCTCTATAGAAACTAACAAACTACACCACCAAAATCCAGAGCTTCTCTCACCTCTAGATCCATCAATCTGAACAGAACATCAGATTGTACCTAAGTCCAGCTCATCTTCTAAATCCAACTGAACTATAGATTCAACAACCAACGATGAATCATACACGTACTCCCTTAGAGATACGTGAAATACAATGAATTCCAGCTATCCAAATTGGCAATTCAATCTTATCCTATCAAAACACAGATAAGAAATCCCAAATGCCTCAGAACTAGCCATCCAATCTGATCCAAATACTGCTCTCTTAACCAGAGAAATCTTAACAACAATGAAGTCTTCAACTTCGAATTCCAAACTCCTTATTTCATATCAGCATAGCTCAACAGACAAACCTGGACTGCTAATCTCTTCCTGATCAGCACAACCTATGCTGATACTTCCAAAAACAACTAGACCAAAGCAATCCAGTTTCTAGATCCTATTCAAAATAAAAGTCTTCCAAGATCCGTCGAAATCCAGAACACAAGCTCTACTCCTCAAGAAATAGCAAATTGAACTTGCTTCTTTCCTTGCACAGCTGCTACCTCGCTTCCGCTGCACAACTCTGATTCTGAAATAGATGAGCATACTATTGATGAACACAAGTACAAACTTATCCAATATATATCAGGAAAACTTTGTTCATCAAATTCCATAAAATCTGAGCGACTCATTTGACACAGTCACTCAACCATACAGCAGAAATCAAAACTCAAAAACTAGATCGGACTAATCCAAATTCCAAAAATTCTGAGCTACTACATCAACTCTTCTACCAGGCTAACCACCAAAAATTGCTTCTGGAACCAAAACAATATGGAACTCAATTCCAGATGCAGACAACCTTCTAATTACTTCAGTAGCTCCTACTTCTACATGAGAATCCTCAGTCTCAAACAAAAGATTGCTCAAGGAAAATTCCCAATTTAATCGCAAGTCACTTTTGCGATCCTACCTAGTTAGGATTCAAAGAAACTGTCCTCTCTTTACCAATTAGAATGGCTTTAAGCTTTTCCAAACAAGGTTAACCCTACAAGAAAACTTTCACCAAATGCCCGGACTGCTGAAAGAAGAACCACCAAAAATTCTTGAACCATCGGAGAAACAACCACACTACTGCTTCCAAACTCTACCTAAATGGTACTGTAGAGCTAAAAGAACCTCCTCGTCAGCACACCGAACACTACGAGCTGCACTGCTGCCACTGCTAACCAAAGACTTCTAATCCACAGATTTCCTCGAAAACCAAAACCATCAACAAACCACACAAGGGACCTTCAAGATGGCAGATAATCCCTCAAGAAATTCGGGCTCCAAACCAAGCATCAATAACTCGCTCTCCTTAAGAAATGATAAATGAGACCATGCCAAAGCGGAACAACTCATAGACCTTAGTCTCATATTCCCAAACAGCCAACCTCCAAGCTAAAGATCCAGATAACTTCTACATAGACGAGTCTTCCCTGTGGCAGGTAAAGACTGCTCCTCAACCACTTCTAAAACTGCTTCTAGAGAAAACATCTTCAGATAATATCCATGGATATTGCATCTCATCACGAAGTTATCGAGATATCATCACTTACTTCTGTACTTCCGGCAGATCCAAACTTACACTTCCAAGATAAACTCCGAATTTTTAAAAAGATTTCCTTCGAATATCAGAGAAATCCATACTCCAATCTTCAAATCTTACTCGAGACGGTATTAGGTCTACAGTCTCGACAATACTTCCAACCTCAAACATATGGACCCCTTCCATCAATGGTAGTCATGTTACATACACACACCACTACTCCATCTACCTCTAGAAACTAATGTTGGAAAATCCGAACAGATAACCCAACAGATTAGGTATATGTATATATATATATATATATATATATATATATATATATATATATATATATATATAGTTATATAGTTTATTAGTACGCTCTCTCTAGAAAGACACCACTCCAGAGCATAGGTATTCACTCAACCTAATGCTCTGATACCAAATGAGACGACCCGACTTCCTAACTCCAGGAAATCGCATCATCTTGAAGAAAGAAAGGGATAGAAGAAGAAAAGAAAGAGAAAGAAGAAACACAACAACATCAGAGAACTCACAGCGGAACAAATGAAATTTAATATATCACACAAAATATTATATGGTATCATATTACATCAGACTACACAACTTATACAACACATATTAGACAGCTATAAACATCTGTCTAACTATACAACTCAAGTACAACAGATACAAATATCAAACAACACAGCGGAACAATAATATATCTACACGTGGAAGCCTCCTGCTCCATATCTCCTCCAGAATTCGTCAAGCTAACCTGAATCACTCGACTACTCATACAAAATATGAGTACCCAAGAGTTTAATAAAACAGAAAATAAACACTTAGGTCAAACAGGGGTCTGGTGTAAGTAAACGGGTTAAAATTGCTTAATTTTTTAGAAAAACCTTTAAAAAGAAAAGGTATCACGTAAGACTTCCCACACATAAACATGGAAAAGTTTTTATCTTACGCTAACCAAAACATTTGACAGGAAATCCAGTGATATTATAATAGTGTCTAGGGTTTTCAAGCAAATAAGAAATAGCCGAAATTGTTACATTCATTAAATTCCAGCTACTAGCCACAAAAGTGGGTAATACAAACAAAACTGTAGGGTCTCATAGGAAGAATGGGTTTCCATCAATGGCAGGGCTACTGGGGTACCGCCCGTCACAGTACGTGGCCAGATCAACGTACCGAGGAGCCACCCTAACTCCCCTGCAACACAAGGTCGGGACCATTCCTTACTGAGCAGTCCCGAACAAGACAACCCCGCAGTTGGCGCGCGATTCCAACTGCCCATACAGCCGAATAAAAAGGGACTTCTAGACGGGGGAAATCTTGCCCTCCAGTGGGAGCTACCCACGAAGCCTTACTGCACCTCCCCTGTTTTAGCCATTCCCGGTTGATGAGGCTTGAGGCTGCGATTACCTTTATAGAACACATCTATCTTAGAATGCTCATCGTCCACCCGACGATGTTCTGAAAGCATTCAATCTATACAAGTTCGTTCTGGGTTCGAACGAAACCGAAGGCACTATCTCGTTGCTCTCATTTTGTAATCACCCTCAGAGTCAACGACCATAGCCCTTGCACTCTAATTCACCATCTCGAATCTATAAGCATTATTCCGTCAAACTCATCATGGAATCACCCATAGAGTTATACTGACGTATATTTCTTACACCTCGAGTCTTCACAAAGCTCCACTTGGATTTATGACCTAACGTTTAATTGGAATCGATGTGGTTTTCGGATTATCCAAATATGGAAACCCGATCCCGGTCTCACCGAAACCAAACGCCATTTTAATGTCCAAGTTGTACTTAAGGGTTTTAACAATTTACTTATATTCAGGATGATATAAACAGATAGATGAATCACATTATCACAATAGATAATTCATATCACATTCATTCACACAGCAGCATATCACCTATCATAGATATCCAAATCATCCAGTATCAACCAATATCAATCACCCAATATCAATCACTCAATATTGATCATCCAATATCAATCAATCAACCAATATTAATAAATCATCCAAAGCAGAATTGGTTAATTCTTAATCAATAGGATTACCTAAAATCCTCCTTCATTTATTTATTTCAAATAAATAAATTAATCATCTCTAATGATCTTCCTTAATTAATCTTCCTTGATTAATCATCTTTAATTACATTCAAGTAATTATCCTTAACCATATTCAGTAATTTATCTTTAATTACTATCATTAATTTCAATAATTAATGATCCTTTATTTAATTACATTAATTAATCAATTATAGTAATTACATTATCCTTAATTAATTACAATTAATTAATCACACTTAAATTATTTACTTTTATTAATCAACCTTGATTAATATCATTTATTAACTAATGATCCTTATTAATAATTTCCTTAATTAATTAAACAATTAACTTGTAATTAATCATCTCATAAATTATAAACAGTAATTAACAATTTGTAATTACTTATCTTAATTAATTAACTTCTTAATTAATTATATTAACCCTTTGATTAATTAATCTAATTAATTAATCTTTAATTACTTCATTAAGTAATTAATTAATCAATTAAATTAATAAATAATCCTTAATTTATTACTTATTAATTACATTTTAATTAATTACACTTAGTAATTAATCTTAAATTAATCACATTCATAAATTAATTAATCACATTAATTAATTATTTAAAATAATTGGGTAATTAATTCTTAATTACTTAACAAGTAATTATCTCTAATTACTTCATTAATAAATCTTAATTACTCTCTTAATTAACTACTTAACAAGTAATTACTTCCATCATTAACCAATCCTTAATTATTTAATTAATTAATTACTTCATAATTAATTAACTTCAACAATTATATTAATCAATTCTCTAATTGATATTATTAGGAGATTCCATTAAACACTTCAATTAATTTCTACCATGAGTAACTTCTCTAATTACTTCCATAAGTAATTACCATTCTAATTACATTCAAAAATTAACCATTAATTACTTCATTAAGTAATCCCACTTAATTAATCCATAATTAAGTGATTAGAGAAATAATTAACTAACTATTTAAAATAAATTAAATAATTAGTTAACTAACTTCTTATATTTTTAAATCTTTAATTAATTAAGAAAATCATTAATCTTAATTAAATCTTACTTATTAACAAATCATTTTAAATTAAGTATTCTTAAATTAATTAACAAAAATAAATTAACCCTATTTATCTTCATAATTAAATTATTTGAATAAATTAAATTATAATAACTTAAGACAAATTATACTATTTAGATTTCAAAATTAAAATAATAACCTTATTTGAAAATAAGGCATTTATAATCAAATTTAAAATTTAAAATTTAAAACACTTTAACATCTAATTTAAACTTATTTATTTTTAAAATAAATTTGAAAACTTTGTTATTAAAAACATTACTTTAAAACTTTGATTAAATAATTAAATTCAAACATTTCCCTTTAAAATTAACATTCAAACTCTAATGAAGTTAATTACTTCAAAAAGAAATCATTTATAAACAAATTTGAATTTAAAATAAATTCAATTAATACCCCCTTATTTTTAAAAGTTTAACTTTATTTCAAAACATCAAACCTTAAATTGATAAACTTAATTTCTTTTATAAACTTGTAATTTTATTTCTTAATACAAATTGTTTATAATCTTTAAAGCTTGATTTCACTTTACCTCAACAACGCAGTTTACTTTGCAACTAAATCAATATACTTTACAGTATTTAACATTTCAGAAAAACCAGAAAGCTAACGCCCTAAAAACACTCGAGACCAAATGCAGAAATTCTCGTGTCTTCCCTGAAGTAAACCCAAACTCCATTATCTCCGAGTCGCCCCCGAAACACACGCGAGAACCCAGCCGAGCGAATTCATCTTCCCCAATCCCATTACTTCCCAGACCCAAAACTGTGCACACACAAACACGGTGCACATGCACCTCCGCCGCCGGCCACCAACATTCATCGTGACAACCAACTACGGTCATAAAATCACTTGCGAGCATCACCGAAAACCCAGATCGAAGAATTTGAACGCGAATCAAAATACGACCAAACCGAGCCAAAACAGCAGCAGCTCGAACCCAAAACTCCATCGCCGCCGACCATCTCATCGCCATTGACCATCGCCAACCCCACCACCGAGTCGCCACACCCAAGAACATCAACTCCACCAAAAACGAACGAACTCGATTCATTCTCCATGTCGAAATTGTTTCGACAATCCAGCCGAACACGAACGAAATTAAAACCCTAGTTTCTTCAAAATCGAATGATTCAGACAATAGAAAAATTCTAAAGCATTTTTTCCAAAATCTACAACTTAAGAACAAGCACACCTAAATTTCAACTAAAAATATTCAGTATATCATCGGCAATTCTTAAAATTGCCGATATAGTTAAACTTAAAATTCCCAGTTGATTATGACATTAAAAATTATGATTTTCATATTAAAATTCGTGATTTTAAAAAGGAATACAATCCTATAATGTAAATTCAAAATTTAGCAAATTGATTCTTGTGAAAAATTGGGGCTTTCACTGTCATTTTTCAAATTCGAACTGAACACCTAAAATAAATTCTTGGAATGGTTTTTGGTGGTGAAGATACATGATTTCAATCAATTCTTGTTTGCAAACCACAAACTAACAATGATTCGAGAAGATGATATTGAATTTAAAAAGGAAAATCAAACCTGTATAACAACAGTATTAATATCCAGGCATTCAATATTTTTTTATTTTATAAACATACATTCAGGTAAACAAATATACATCATCAAAACCAAATTCATTTGCATGTAACATTCAATCATAGATTATATCAAAACTGTTTATAAAAAATAGAATTTACTCACAATTTTATTTGCAGAGCAGTTTTTTTTAAAATTCCTTTCCGGGCTTGAATCTTAGATTTTGAAAAAAACTTTCTGTTGAACATGAATCCTTTTGCATGTCTTTAATCTGATGCTTTAAGAACTGCAGTAGACTCCCCTTTTTGAAATGCAGGTTTCATTTGAATTGCAAGATTTTAAATTTGCAGTTGAACATCACTTTAAAATGCAGGTTTTGAAAAAGAATTTTTGATTTGTTCTTGGATTTAAATCTTAGATTTGAAAGGGGTTTAATTTTCAAGTTTAAAGAAATTTCTGTTTTGAGCTTAGAATTGAAAACAAAGAGAAAAGTATTTGTGAAAGAAAACTAATTTTCTTCTTACAATATTTATTAAAAATTAAAATAAAATGGTTGCCACTTGTCTTTAAATTGGACAAATGTCATGCAATGCTTCATTTCTTTAGAAAGTTATTAATATAACTTAAGATGATAACACATGTTTTTAAGTGTTTTTAAATTAGTTTTTACTTAGTTTAAATGTAAATATAAACTCACATGTTAAATTTACTTTATAAATAAATACTTGTATATGTAAATATAAATTTATCTTTAAAAGAAATTATTCCAAAACAAATGATAATACAAATATTTATTTTACATGGATTAAAAATCTAAAACATTTATTTTTATAAATTTATAACCATTTTAAAATTAAACACTTTTAAGGAAAACAAAACAAGATTTTATTCAAACTATCTTATTTAAAATAAATAAATAATTACCTTATACTTTGGAAACAAATTGAATTCAACTTTAAATTAACTTTTGAAAAATAAAATTTTAAAACAAAACTTTAAATTACTATTCATACAAATATAAATTATAAATATATTAAATTAAATTTAAAAACGAATTCCAAATTATAACATATGCATACATATATATTACAATTTGAAAATTCAACCTTTATTTAAAACAAAAGATATTCTATTCACAATATATATATATCAAATATATATATATATATTATAAACAGAATAAAATTTATTAGCTTTGAAAAAAAAATCAATTGTTATCAAAAATTTAAATTGTTAAAAAGATATTGATCAAAACTACCAGATTAAATATTTATTAACCTTAAAAAGATTAATTAGCCAATTTAAATTAAAATTATAAAGAAAAATTATCAAATCAATTTAATTATTAGCACGAATTATTAAATTGATATTGCCTAAATTCCGGGTCGTTACATTTGTATAGTTGGACTGGGAGCAGTTTTGATGCAAAATGGTAGAGTTATTGCATATGCGAGTCGGCAATTAAAGCCACATGAGAGGAACTACGCTACGCATGATCTAGAGTTGTTAGCCATTGTTTTTGCTTTAAATATATGGAGACACTATCTCTTAGGAGAGAAGTTCGAGTTATTCACGGATCACAAACCGTTGAAGTATATTTTCTCACAAAAGGATCTTAATCTGAGGCAGCAGCGATGGGTCGAGTTTCTCGCATCGTATGATTTGGATATTCTGTATACCCTAAGGAAGGCCAATGTTGTGGCAGATGCTCTTAGCAGGAATGCAGTTCTGTCTCTTTTGGAAGTTGTTCCGTCTCTCTAGGAAAGAATCATAAGCAAGCAAATGGAGGATAAAAATTTAAGGAAAATTTTTCAAGGAATCAAAGAGGGACAATATTCTGATTTCGAGATTGACGATCAAGGAACTTTAAGGATTAATGATCGCCTCTGTGTGCCAAATGTGGATGGGTTGAAGCAAGAAGTCTTATCAGAGTGTTTTCGCTCCAAACTAAATATCCACCCAGGAATTCCTAACATGTACAAAGATATGAAGAGGATCTTCTGGTGGCCGAGCATGAAGAGGGATGTAGCTGCTTTTGTCAATAGTTGTGCTATCTGCCAACAGGTGAAGGGTGATCAACAGAAGTCTGGCGGTTTCTTGCAACCTTTGGAAGTTCTAGAATGGAAATGGGAAATGATTTCGATGGATTTCATTGATGGTTTGCCAAGAACCAAGAAGGGAAACGAAGGAATATGGGTGATTGTGGATCGTCTAACTAAAAGCACCTATTTTTACTGGTTAAGGCAACTCGTACTGCAGCTTCTCTAGCAGAGATTTTCTTGAAGGAGATAGTTAAATTGCATGGTGTTCCTGTCAATATAGTAAGTGATCGAGATCCTATCTTCACCAGCAAATTCTAGGAGGCTTTGCAATTAGCTATGGGAACGAGTTTGAGATTGAGTACATCATATCATCCTCAGACAGATGGACAGATGGAGAGGCTGAACCAAATTCTTGAGGATATGCTGAGGGCTTGTGTTTTGGATTTTGTGGATCTTGGGAAGACCATCTTCATCTAGTAGAATTCTCTTATAATAACAGTCAACAAGCGAGTATTAAGATGGCTCCTTATGAAGATTTGTATGGAAGACCGTGTAGATCCCCATCCTGTTGGATAGAGTCGAGAGATCGTCTTGTGCTTGGACCAGATCTGATTCGTGAAGCTTCTGCTAAAGTTGAGCTTATCAAGAAGAGAATGAAAGTTGCTCAGGATCGTCAAAAGAAGTATGTAGATAAAAGGCGAAGACAATTGGAATTTGAGATTGGAGATTTAGTCTTTGTCAAAGTTTCCCCGGTCAAAGGAGCTATTAGATTTGGAAAGACGGGAAAACTTGCCTTGAGATATATTGGTCCCTTCCGGGTACTGGAAAGGATTGGTGCTATGGCTTACAGCATTGAATTGCCAGAACGGATGTCTGGAATTCATAATGTATTTCATGTATCCCATCTAAGGAAGTTTGTTCATGATCCATTACTGGTTGTAGAACCAGAAATCCAGGAAGATTTGGAGGTCGAGCCAAACTTTACTGTGGTCAGGAACCCTGTTCAGATTGTAGATCAAGACGAGAGGCAACTCAAGAGCAAAGTAGTGAAGCATGTCAAAGTGCAGTGGAGCGAGGATCCCAGAGATTGTACCTGGAAAACTCTGGATAGTTTTAGGAAAGCCTAACCGGATTTGTATCCAAATAACTAGTAATGTTTGTTAGGATAGACTGTTTGATTTTTTGTTAAAGTATGGATGATATGTATGTTTGGGTTGTTGATATAAAAGCTTTTGGATTATCTTTTGCGTTAAGTTTCGGGGACGAAATTCTTTTAAGGGGGAGGAATGTGACGACCCGGGATTTTGGTAATATTATTTTAATCTGATTTATTAAAATACAACTCATCATTTTAAAAACCAAATAAATAATAAATAAGATTTTTAGTATTTACCATATGTACGTATGTATGTATGTATGTATGTATGTATGTATGTTTTGTGAAGGAAATTATGATTTGAAAATTTAAAATAAAATCTTTCAAAAATATTTAAAATAAATTCTATTTTTATTCACATTAAATTAAATTTAAAAGATCTACATTATTAACATTTGATATAATATATATATATATATATATATATATATATATATATGAATGCAATCTAGTTAATAATGCTTAAATAAAATTAATCTTATCAATATTAAATATAAGTATAAAAATATATGAATATAAATTAAGTATTTGATGGTTTAAGCTTAAAATAGAAATAAAAATAAAAACAAGGATTTATGTTAAAAATAGAAATAAAAATATAAGGTAACTTCTATAATTTTATGAAAATATAAATAAATACATATGGTAGTTCTAGTAATATACTATGGAAATTTATGTATATGCAAGGCAAGAAGATTAAAAAAAAGAAACAAAATATCTACATACAAAATCAACGGGATAAATATGTTAACTTGTAAGGAGACATGCATTAAATACTATCATTTCTAGCACAAAAACAAAGTCATTTCGTAGCCTTTGTAATTCATTTCAGTTTTAAGAAAGAAAAAAAATCTTGCTGGTCAAAGAAAAATATCTCTGACCCAAAGAAATAAGCTTGTACCAGTAAAGCCTACCCCTGTACAGAACCTATTTTCTATATATGCATATCCCCTTCTTCCAGTTCGTTCACAGCTTAGCAAACCAAAAAAAAATAAGCATCACTATTTTTACAAACTCAAATACATCTCAACTAAACAAAGTAAGCAAGAAGATTTACCAGAAAATCAAGCTAGCAGTTTTCAAAACAGAAGTTGTTCTCTGTTCACACATTTTTCAGGTGAGTAAACACATTTTTAGAAAGACGTAAGTATACTTAAATCTGTGTAGGTTATTTATGAATAATATTGTGTTTGCGTATGTTTTTTTAATGTAGCTCTATATATATAGGAATTGTTCTGTGTAAATTTATCTGCCTGCTCTTCTCTGTTTGTAGTTACAGAGTTAAATAGTTAATCAAAATTCAAAACATCTTCATCAAACCATTTATAGGCTTACATTTTAAAACAAAATAAGTTGTTTAAACATAAATAAAGATATATTAATTTGTTTTAGACTTGTTGGTGAAATATATCAACTAGGAAACTTGTTTTACAGAACAACATATAATTGTATGTTGAATTCGAGTGTTTTAAATTGCTAATTCAATTACATAACTTGAATCCTTTCTTCAAAATAGGAATTTTAAAACAAAAATGGTAATTTTTAGTTGAGTAGGTAAAGAGAAGTGCATATTTGAACTGGAAATGGGTTTTAACAACTTTCTGGCGACCGGAGTTCTACTGGATGTTGAAACTTTGCGCAAAGCTAGTTTGGCAATCGATGAAGTCAGGAAAATTGTTAAATAATTTTTCTATTGTAAGAGATGAGGGAAGGAGGCAAAGTTAGGGTTTAATGCTCGAGTTGACATTGTCGGAAAACAAGATGATTGCATCTCCTCTGGTTGATCGAGCTGCTCAAAATTGAAGGGAAGTGTAGTATAGGGGATTGACGAAGTGACGCTGGAGTTGTAGCTTTTCTAATGATCGGAATTCGCTTGGACGAGGTGGTTTTGACGGGGATGGAAGTTCGAATTTCGAACTGGAAGCTCGATTTCACTGAGAGTTTGATAGCGTCGAATTGATCTTTGATTTCAATTGTAGGGATGATTTGTGACTCGCTGGAGGTACCATAGTTCGCCGAAGCGTCGGCAAGGCGTTGTGCACGAGTACGGCATCGATATGGTGTCAGGAGTTTTGAGTGGTGAACGACACGAGTAGGTGCTCGAGAAAATGAAGAGCTTGCTTCGGGTTGGAACCCGAGTGCGTGAACGTGCTTACCTATTCTTGTAGTTTAAACTTAAACTTTAATTTAACTGAAACAAAAGAAAAGTATACGAGGAAGAAAGAAAGACTCGGGGGAAATGGTGGAAAACTCGGGTGGAAACTCGAGTAAACTGGGAATTTTCTCGGGTCGGGTTTTCAAAGTGCATAGCTTGATAAAGTTTAAGTTATATCATCTTAAACAAAGTTTAAATATTAATGACTTAATTAATGTTTGACAATTTAGGTACAGAATTTATTTTAAGTTTTAATTATTTATGTAAATACTTAAGAATGTTTTTAAAATTCAATTAATACTTTAATTAAGTAGTTAATGTAAGATAAGGTTTTAATTTAATTAAAATTAAAGCTTTTTAAGTTAGTAATAATTTGATTTCAAAGTTATTATGGAAGATTGTAAAATGTTAAGTAAAAAGATAATTAAGAATATTAATTCATTGATAATGGTACTTAACTAAGTGAATTAAGATTTATTAATTTGTTATTAAAAATTGATTAACAAATGATTAAGAGTTTAACTAATTTTAAATTAAGGATTTTAAATTAACTACTTGAAGTTAATTAATATATGGTTAGTAGTTAACTAGTTAAGTAATTCAATTGAGAATTAATAATTGATTAATTAAGTAATTAGTGATAAATAAATGGGTAATTAAGTTTTATTAATTAATAATTAAGATTTTAATAATAATTAAGGAGTAATGAATTAAGTAATTAAGGTTTAATGAATTGATTATGAAGTGATTAAATAATTAAATGGTATGAAATGGAATAATTAATTAATCAATGATTTATCAAGCAGGATTAAAGATGTTTGCTTATGGATGATTGTATGAGTAGAATATCTAGATTAGTGATATCTATTGGGTGATATTTTGTGGTACTCTGTGATATGCTTTGGACATATCTGTGATGTTTGAGTATGATTTATCTGTGATAAATGATATGTGAATTCAAAGTGTTGAATTAAATTATTCAAATAATTAAACAACTTGACCTTTAAAATGGCGTTTGAATTTCGATGAGACCGGGACCAGGTATCAGTTATGATTATCCAAAAACCACATCGATCCAAATTAAACGATAGGTCGTGGCATCTCCAAATGAAGATCGAGATGGTGTTTCAGAGTGAAAGGGTTATTGTCATTAACTCTGAGGGTGATTCCAAAACGAGTGTAACAAGATAATGTCTTCGGTTTCGTTCGAACCCGGAATGAACTTGTATGGATTGAATGCTTTCAGAACATCGTCAGGTGGACGATGAGCATTCTTAAAGATTTTTTCTCTAAAGATAATCGTAGCGTCAAGCCTCATCAACCAGGAATGGCTAAAACAGGGAAGGTGCGGCAAGGTTAGGTGGGTAGCACCCAAGCAGGACGAGATATACCCCTATCAATTGTTGGCCACAACTGCGGGGTTATCTTGTTCGGGACTGTCCAGTAAGGGATGGTTCCGGCCTTGTGTTGTAGGGGTCGCAAGTGATCCTCGATATGATGATCTAGGCCCCGTACTGTGACGGGCGGTACCCCAGTAGCCCTGCCATTGATCGAAACTCATTATCCAATAAGCGCCCTCAGATTTGATTGTATACCTATGTAGCTGGAATTTAATAAATGTAACAATTTCAACTATTTTCTATTTACTTGAAAACCCTATACACTATTATAATATCACTGGATTTCCTATCAAATGTTTTGGTTAGCGTAAGGTAAAAACTTACCCGTGTTTATATGTGGGAAGTCTTACGTGACACCTTTGTTTCAAAAGATTTTCAAAGTTAAGCAACTTTAACCCGTTTACTCACACCAAACCCATGTCTGACCCGGAGTTTATTCTGTTTTCTTAAACTCTTGGGTACTCAAATTTTTATGAGTAGCCAAGTGATAAGTCTTGGATTGTTTAGTCTGTAGGAGCTTGGAGCAGGAGTCCTGACGTATCTATCTATCTAGTTCCGCTGTGTTAGTTAGCGTGTGTTGTATTTTGGAATGTATGTAATGACAGATATATATATATATGACTGTCTTGTTTGTATGATGTTATGTAACTCTGATATATGTAAAACTATGTAATAGTTATGTTGTGACGCCCCACCTCTATACCCACGCTAGCCAAGAACACTACGGTGTAGTGCTGTCAACTAGCACGGAGAATAAGGCTGTTGAGGAGCGACCATCCATGTAATTGCCTATCACACGGTGGCTATAAATAATCTTCGGAAACAAACATAGAAATAAGCATAACACAAATCAGTCACAGACATCCATATCACAAAGGCGGAAGAAGATATGAATATATAACTAACACATGAAAGTGTACATCAGAGTAGTGGTCAAAAAGATCCACAATAATACAAAAGAATAGCAACACGTGCTATACAATAGAATACGACTATGAGTCTATATCTCAAGTGTATACAACAAAAACTGCTAATCTAAATAGTTAGCCAAAAGTCAGAGTAGCAAATCCCGGGAAGAAGTCAAGCAGAAGCACCTGTAACATCTCGGTCTGACCCGAGTATTATTTAAGAAAATAATAAACGGATCAGTCTAGCTATAAATATCATATGACATGATATAAAATAAAAGATATGGCATAAACATAAAATATCCATACTGACATACTACTATAAGTATGCAAATGATGATCAATAGAAGATCAATTAATAAGAGGTAAATCAATATCACAAGAATCTTCTCAAAGATCCAAAGAGGGCATCACACCCTAAACTTGTACTCATAACAAGTCAATGACATAAATTTCAGAAATCAACACGAGAAATCCAGAAATCATAAAAAGGGAAAGAGGCCTATCACATGACGGTCCGAAGAACATGGGGAGCTACCCCACATGTGTGAGTCGAAATCACACAAATGAGGTCTAGACTAACCAAAAATCAAAAAGGTATGTGTGAGTGAAATCACAAAAGTGGTGTCTAGTCTAACCTCGCAAACAAAAACATCATGCAATTGCTAGTCTAGATCATAAGAATGATCGTCATGATCAACGAGAAGTGTCAATTACACTAAGCTAGTAAATATATGAGCTTAGCTTCATGTCCCATAACCACTAGCTTAACTTAAATATTTACGAACAAATTGTAGATCTCCACTAGAAAATTGTCACAAGAGGTTCAATCGAACAAGTCCAAGAATTAACCGACGAAGTGAACGCAAGCATTTCATACCACTTGTTTTACTAAGCCGTTTAATGAGATTTCTCATCCGAGTGAGGTAAAGGTTTGTATATATTAGTAGATTGGAAAACGGTTTAAGAAAAGAGCTTTGTTATTGAAAATAGAGTTGAAATCATTTTGTTGAAAGAGTTTTGATATTTACTACTATATAGAAAACCTTTATATTTTAAAGTGACAAATCATAGAAGTGATTGTAGAAACAATAAATCATAAAAATTCACATACGAAGACGTGAATAAAATCCAAAGAAATCGATTAAGAACCCATTGAAATAGATATTATAAAATCGACCGAGAAGACAAAGATAGTTTGTCTCGAAGAGTGGTCAATCTCAGCATCTCAACAAAGCAAGTTCTGTTGAATGCTTTTCAGGTAAGATCCCCTACGGAGGGGGGGTCCGGGGGGGTGGCAACCCCCCAAGGTGGGGGTGTGGGGGCAACGCCACCGCTACGGGGTTCGACCCGCCCGGTCAGGTCGCAGGGGTCTAGGGGGCAGCGCCCCCGGCGGGGTGCGAGGCAGCGCCCCGTCCAAAACGGTACGACCTAATGGTTGCGACCTAGGGGTCTAAGGGGTCAAGCGACTTAATGGTTGCGACCTAGGGGTGTTCGAGACCTAACGATGACTCGCGACCCAGCATGGCCGACCTAACGGAGGTTGCGACCTAACAGAGCAACAGGACGAGCGACTTAACAAAGTGGTCGAGCGACCTAACTGGAGCAAGCAACCTATAGGTCATGCGACCTAAAGTACAACGCGACCTAACAGGGTTCACGACCTAACGTATTCGCAACTTAACGGGTTATAGGCCTAACGACCTAACAGGGTTCACGACCTAAGGTATTCGCGACTTAACGAGTTATAGGCCTAACGACCTAACAGGGTTCACGACCTAAGGTATTCACGACTTAACGGGTTATAGGCCTAACGACCTAAGGCTTAATTCGCGAACGTCCTACTGCTTAAGGCTTAACTCGCGAGCGACCTATGGCTTAAGGCTTAACTCGCGAGCGACCTACGGCTTAAGGCTTAACTCGGGAGCGACCTACGACTTAAGGCTTAACTCGCGAGCGACCTAACTACGAAGTGCCAATATTTCCAGAAAGACCTAAAGCCCTGCGACCTACGACCCAGCGACCTTGCGACCTATCACCGAACGAGTCAAGTGGCCAGAACGAGCTAAGTGCAGGAAATTTCCAAAAATGCTAAAAATTGGAATTTTTCGCCAATCCAATCCAAACCAAAGGCAAATGTGCATGCAAAAGTTATAGGGAATCATTACAACAGTCCAATATAGTTATAGACTAGATTTGTGAGATAAAAATCTCACCTTTTCACCAAATTTATGAAGAAAAGCTTGAAAGCAATGGAGAAGTAATCACAAGCTTGAATCCAATGTCTTCTTCTTGAATTTGGAATTGAATGTTGGATTTGCAAGAGAATTTGAGCTTGGAATTTTAATTTCTCTTTCCACTCACCATTAATGCTTAAGCTTGGTTGTTAGGAAATTTATGAAGAGTGAGGAGAAAGAGAGAAGTGGGTTTGAGTTATAATGGCTAATCTAACCCAAAGTCCAAAGCAGGAAAAGTAAGTGAAATTCCACTAACTCCAAACCTATCAATGTTTATACTTAAAAAAGTTGTAAATGGCATTTCGAACTCAATGGAAGTGGTCTCGAGTCCTAATTTGACCGTTTGCAAAAAGTAGCTTTTTCGGACCAATATTCGATTAACGACAAAATATTTAAATAAAAAATCGATAAATATGCGGGTTGTTACATATGTGATGTATTATATTCTATTCTGTTTCCGCTGTTAGATTTTGATGTTGTTATTCTTTCTTTCTAGCTTTTCTATTTCTATCTCTTTCTGTTCTTATTGATGATACGTCTTTCTATGGAATGAAAGGCGGGTCGTCATAGAGCAAGACATCTAATTTCACAATGGAACAATAATATATAATATCAAAAGATAGTACAAAGTGCTACGTTAAGATACATAGCATTTTAAAGTTACAATCGCAAGTATTATCGTCACCTGTATAGTTATAATAGCATGCCCTCAATAATGCTAACATATACTTAGTAGTAGTGTAGTAGAAATAAAATACCGCGATAGGTTAAAACATTTGGATCTTCATCTTAAGCTTCAAATAATATCAACAGAAATCTTCCTTCCTCAAACAGCTTAAAAGAGCACCCAAGGATTTAAGGGAAAGATAAAACAATGTGTCAAACAAAAATCTGGCATGAGAAACTCAAGAAACATGTGATCATCATATAACAATATTTTTTGAGACCAATTGAATCACCATAATTGTTCTCCCCTCAAAAGACCAAATAATCCAATAAGTACATATGGAAAAATAAAGATAGTATCCGAGATGTAGAATATAAATCTTAAAATATGTAAAGACCCATCCTTTTTAACCCCCAAATGTCGACATCAATCATCTATGGTTTTCATGTTTCGAGCACTCAAATGCCGAAAAGATGAATTGTTAGAATAAAATAAAACAAAAACAAAATAGAAAAAGAAAGTAGAGAACATAATATCATAATCTCACTTGCGAGATGGTAATATATAGTATCAAAAGAACAGTACAAAGGGTTATTCCAATAAAGAAATTTCGAAATTACAAAAGCTAAGTACTATCATCAGCCTGGACAATTATAACTACATATCATAACAAATATTAAAATGTACAATATATAGTAATGTAGCGGAAATAAGAATAGTATAGTAGGTGAAACATCTAGCTCATCTACTCAAGAACCAAAGAACATCAATGAAAACCTACCTTTCTCAAACTATTCAAAAAAGCACGCGAGGAATTTAGAGAAAACAAAAACCAAGTGTTAAACATAAGTGTGGCATGATAAATTTAAGAAATATGTGACCAATATATAATAATGCTTTTGAGACTGCATGGAATGCCATAATGGTTATCCTCTCAAAAGAACCACATATAATAAGTACATAAGGTGATTTAACATATAATGTCTAAGGTGTAGAATATAAATCAGGAAATAGTTGGAATGGTTACATTGGTTATATCAATAGCATATTAGAGGATACAATCAAAACGGATGAGGAACATTCACATAATGGGTTTTCTGTGGGGACCCCTATGGTCAAGTAAAAATCCAATCTCCTATACAATTGTCATAAACTTCCTCCGACCGTTGTATATCTCAAGATAAAATCTACCAAAAAACATAATCGGTCCACATTTAAATACGTGATCCAAAATATCATCAACTCCCGCGTGAAACATCGATAAGCATACTGCAGATCTGGAGTGATAGTATACTATCGCGGGTTAAAAAACCCCAAGCTATGCTCCTACTCTGTTTTTAGCCAATTCTGATGTCAAGACCACATTCGGTATCATTCATACGATCTTCATCCCTCGAACAAAATATAACACGAACCTCCAATTCGATTGCTATATCTAGAAACCACACATAGATTGTAGCATCTCAAACATTTCCACTACTAAGAGACAGAACACATATCTCAGTCTTGAAGTGGTTTTCGATAAGTAAAACACTTAACGATTCCGATCTCTTCAAGACTACATCGAATTTTTTTGTCATTCAATAATAATGAGAGTGATCGCATATGGAAACTAACTCTAATATACTTATCACACTTCCGATATTTTCATCTCACTCTACCCTTTAGTCATGGGTGAAGCTGGTAGGTTAGAGCTCTACTTCCCATATCCCTACTTGATCTTCAATCTTAACTCCTATTAATAGACAAGCATACTTTATCGGCATTTAGTGCTAATTGTACGACTAAATGTTTTCATAAACAAGTAAACATACAAAGTAAGATTAAGTCACATAAGCGACTTATAATCCCCTTTTTGTCTAATTAATACTTTTATTTATTAAAGTCCTTTTATTAGAAAAACATCTTTTTATCTAATAAAACTTCGTTTTCAATTTCTATTATGTGTTCTCTTTTTAATACTTCAAAAAGTGTTGATATAATTATTTCCACTGGTATAAGTATATTTACAAATCATTAACAAAATTTCTTATTTTAAACCTTTACTTTTCTACCTTTCGCCAAAAGATTCCATACTCATTATTACTTTTGAAATATCCATTTTAAGGATCTATGTACTTTCACAAATCCATTCAAAAAGGTTTAAGACAAATGTTATTTAAACAATGTCACTATAAATCTAAATCCTTTTCACCTATACTTATCTTTAAAACATACTTTTAAAGATCTATTTACATTCATAAGTATAATAAGAAAGGATTAAAGAAGAATGTTATTAACACATTATCACAAAAAACCCAAAACCAGTCCATACCTATATTATCTTTAAAAACATTCTTTTAAAGAGCTAAGTTAATAATTGGTTAACTTCAATAGTCGATTGATCGATTATCCAGTTAGAAACAATCGCCTAAAGAAATAATGATTCGTATACTTAACTCATTTCCGGCATTCCAGATTAACTATTCCTGTAACGATCCATGAATTTTAATAATTTTTATAATGTATTTAATTGGATTTTTAGGAAATTTTAAATAATAAAATTTGAAATAAAATTTGATATTTGGAATACATCTACTTAAACATAGAAAATGGTAAATTTTTCATCTAATAATATGGAAGTTTATTTTCTTGTGTAATTTTATTTAAATTTAAATCAGTTAAAAATTGATGATAATAAATTATTTTCCAAACCTGAATATTTTTATACAATAAATTTGTAAATCATCTTCTGAGTGAGAGTCATACTTTCTTTCTTCAAATTTGAACTGCTATTGCTCCATTTATCTTATTTTTGACAAACTAGAAGTATTTTTGATACCGATTATCGACTTTTGATAGGATGACCGTACCACTGATATATGTATGCCGTGTTGATGGTCTCGTCATACTGTTCTCCACCATATATTCATTTTGATATTTCGATGCTCGGTGCATGATGGAAACGACAAACGGTTCGCCATACCGGTTATGTATTTGGGATTTTGGATTTCCAATGCCTTTTTATCCATCTGCCGTCTCAAACAATAGCCCTCTACTACATTTAATTTCAAAATTAAATATTCTGACCTTCACTATTCACTGACTTTTACCATTCATCGTTTCAATTAATACGGTTATTTTATACTTGCCCGTTCGTTCTCTTCCACTTCTCTCTGCTATGTTATTAAAAAGTTTTTATTTTCTATTGCTTGCCTCACCAGATACCCACGCAACCCGGTACTTCACCCAAACGTAGGCATCATCTTCCCTCGTCTTGGCCTCCCTACACTGAATCATTACACCAATGTCAACAACCGATCCCGTGCCGAAGCTCTGCACACAAGCATCAGCCAACGGCCTTTACTCATCACGCCGAACTCCCTACACCAGGTCTTGCACCACTTCCACCCGAAGCTCGCTCTACCTTTCCCATCAACTTCGGCCGTGCTCGTCTCCGATCCATTCACCTTCCAATACTTGTGCCTTCTTTTAATGTTTGGTATGTATGTTTTATGTGTGTGTATATATATATATTGTATTTTATTTTATTTTATTACGGTATATATATAACTAGGCAACTATAATTTATTTGTGATGAGTATAATATGGTTCAGGTTTCGTAGATATTAACTACGAAAGTTGTTATATAGATTATGTCATAAGCTATATATATTATTTTCATATATATGCTGTTTTCTTTTGTATACTACTTTATGTCAAATATAAACTTATATATATTGCTTAGATTTGAAGTTTTTCCACTTGTAAAGTACTTATATATATATATATATATATATTCAAATTATATTTGCATAGTGTCAGTCTATATATATATTTATATCTTAGACATATCAGTTCTATATGTTTATATTATAGTCATATGTATTGTGTTTAGATTTTACTTTGTTTATATACATACATAGTATAAGTTTTGTAATCTTCTATTTATATATGTATTATAATATGTCGTATATATTATAAATTCGTGTCAGTTATATGTTTAAATATATATGTTAGTTGTCATCTCATATATAAAGGTACTGTGTATATATATACAAAAGCTTATGTATACCAGAGTTTGTATATTAACCTATGTGTATATCTTGTATGTATATTTTAATATTGGCTGTGCTTCCAAAATATGTTATGTATATATATATATGTTTATAGTTTTAATATTTTAGTTATATAATAATATATTCAGTTATATATATGGATGGTAAATCGCTGTTTATATTTTTGTATATATAGGTATAGTATATTATATATGTAAGTTTTTTTATAAGATTTCAAAATCTGTTGATATATTGATTTATAGTGTATTAGCTCTATGTTATATATAAAGGCATATATATACTGTAAGATCTGTTATACATTAAGTTATATAAGTTTATCTAGGTCATATTTATATCCAGCATCTCAGCCACCATTTATATAAGGTATTATATATATTTTATATATAATGTTAGTTGTGTGTATGAATAATTTTTGGAAGTGTTAAATTAATATATTTAAATTTGTTAATAATATTTGGTGGTAGTTTTGAAATAGCTTTAAAATATTTTATGTTAACTATCCAACTGGAAATCTATGAAGAAAGCATACAGGCTTATATTATATATATGATTACTGTATAATATTTAAGAAGTTATATCAAAGAAGTATATACTATATATTAAATAAATATGGTTGTTATTTATATGATCCTGTTTGTTGAATATATTATATAAGCATGTATTATATATAGTTTCAACAGTTTACAAGTTATATAAATTGTTTGTGTTATATATATTATATATAAGGGTAGACAACCATTGTTTATATACATTTTATATAAGTGTATATAACCTTAAATATTGTTGTCAATAAATTTTGATTTATATGTTTGTAACCTTGACATAATATATGTAAGTTATATAGCTTATATGATCTGGTTATTTATCTATATAGTTTATATTTGGATTTTGTGTTAGTTTATAAAGATATGGGTTTAAATTAAATATTGATTTTTAAAGTATATGATATATGCATAAGGAAAACAATATTGATTTTTATAAAATAATTTATATATTTATATTTCTATTCAACCATTACCATTGCTTCATCAATTCCATATCTATCAGCTTTGTCCGTCAAATCCGTGTTCAGCTTAATTCGCTTTGAGATTCGTTGATTGGATTGGTCGATCGTCTAGATCGTGATTCAAATTCGTAACCCGTCGTGTAGTCTATTTCCTCCAGCCTCGAAAGGAGAGCAATCATTCACGATTAACGCTTTATATTTATTAAATTTGATTTTAATTGAAACAAAAATTGAGATATGCTGCTGTTAGTTATTTACACTGTTATATATATGTTATTA
Organism: Allium cepa; assembly: GCA_030765085.1. NCBI lineage: Eukaryota > Viridiplantae > Streptophyta > Magnoliopsida > Asparagales > Amaryllidaceae > Allium > Allium cepa. Next base: position 493,751,064 of record CM060944.1, on the reverse strand, counting down.
TCTGTATCTTTTCACCTGTGACATCTGACATCATTATCTATTATTTATATTGATGATATATGTCCGTTATATTATTATTATATCTGTTATTACTCAGCAAGTTCCCAGTTAGTTTAGAATTCCCTATGGGTAGAAATGATGAATACTCGAACGATTTGTAGAATAGGAGAAAATCGTTATGCATTGAAATGATAAACCCAAGCGATTTTCATTGAATTGAATTTGGGATTGCGGGTTGAAATGATATATACCGTATATATATTTAAATTGCGGATTGGATTGATAAATATCTGTAACACTTGACAATAGGATAAAAATTTATATACAAACACTGTTGGTCCATATATATATTTTGAATAATATCCAAGGTTCTCAAATGAATATTTTGGTTTTAATAAATATTGATTTTATGTGTATATATATATATATGTTATTTTTATAAAGGTTTTAAATTTTGATTTTTTTAAATTTATATGTTTTGAAAATTTTAAAATTATAAGTTAATTTTGGAATTATAAATTTTAAGATTTTACTTACATTTTTACTATTTTAAAATACATATAAAATAGGTTTAACAATAAGATTTGATTTATTAAAGTTGATTTAATAAAGTTGATTTAATTAATATATAATATGTTTAAGTATTTATTTAAAATTTAGATTTTCGAATATATAGTTTATAACGATTTTAATAAAATTCAGATTGGAAAGAGAATAGAAATTGGTTTGAAATTGAATTTATTTAGGAATTATAATCAAATAAGTATGATTTGAAATTTATTAAATTTGGGATTTTAAAGATTTAATTTTATAACTTGATTTTGATTAAAAGTGATTTAAATGAATATTTCAAATTTACATAAATTGAAATAGTATATTTAGTTTTATTTAAATTTGAAATTTGAAGTTTTATTTAAATGTTATTTGAATGATTAAGTAAATATTTCAAAAATAAATAATAGTAAAGAGAATTTGATATATATATATATATATATATATATATATATATATATGAAATTGTCAAATTTATTTTTGTAATGTTGAATATTTGAAGCTTTGAAATATATTGAAATTGAAATGGTTTATTCTGTGGTTCAAATCTGTATTTGAAAATTATATAATTCAAAATGGTTTATTTAGAAACTGAATTGATTTAATTTGACGAATTAAGGTTTAATTAAATTAGAATTTTGGAATTCGAGTTGATTTGAATCAATTTGTGAAATTTAAGGAAACTATTTTATCATATAAAGTATTTTTAAAATTATACTTAAAAACTATTCATATATTTTAATATAATTTTTTTAATATAAACTATTTTAATATAAATCATTTTTAATATAAACAATTTTAATATAAACTATTTTTATATACTAACTATTTTATTTTAAACTACTTTAGCCTGTAGCTACTTTATATAAACTATTTTATTTTATAAACTGTCTTAATTTATACACTATTTTAATATCTAAACCAGTTAAGTGGGAAGTGTTGTGGTTTTCCAAAGTATTATGATTTCCAAATTTTGATTTCCAAAGTGTTATGATTTCCAAAGTATTAGGATTTATAAATTATGATTTCCAAAATGTTATGATTTCCAAAGTGTTATGATTTTCAAGGTATCATGATTTCTACGTTATGATTTCTAAATTGTTATAACTTTGAAGTGCTATGATTTTTGAAAATGGATATATTTGAAGTGAAATGATATCGTATCGATATGGTTTTGAAATGGCAATGATATTTTGGTTTTGAAGTATAAACTATTTTGAAATGACTACGGTGTTATAATAACGTTTGGTTTCTAAAGAGACACGGATCGGATATTGTCATACTCTCTGCCAATACCGAAAGCCACTTTAAAAACCGTGTATAGGATGAAGATTCCAAAATGAAGTAGGGGGGCGGCCACGCTCCTATATGAGGTATATATGTGGACCCGACTCCTGTGAGTTGGCATAACGTAGTAAAACAGGAGCAATCGATGGGCCAGATGAGGTAGCTCCTCCGATCGGACACACTTCTTCATATGTCATTCAATTACTTTTTGATTGATTTGGTGCGTACCTTCGATTTGAGAGTGTGGCTCGAGGTAGGCGGTAGATGCGGTTATGCGTTACCACCAGCCCGGAAGTATAATTGGTATATCTACCGTAGAATTGCCTAGGTGTACCATATCACCTACCCTATCGAGACCACTACGAGTTTGTTTTGTGTCGTACCTATAGAGTATCCTCTGGTAGCCTCCCAACAGGAGGTATTATGGTACTATATAGACTATTGACACTATAAAATATGTTAATGGGTATTTACAGTAAATAAATTTGGAATACTCCAAAATCCATTCTTGTCTCTCCCTATTCGTATTCTTTTGATTTTGGAGTATTCCATAAATCCACTTCGAATGATCTCTATAATAAATCGGCGATATGGTCAATCTTTGAACGATTTGTAAAGGAGTGAAACTCCTTTACAACAAGCATCGATTCACTGGAGATTTCTATATCCTCGGTATGCCCAAATCCTATTCTTTTATGATCGGATGTTGATTTGCTTTAGAATTCTGCATCGATCGCACTCTTGAAATCTTGGTTGACTCAGTTAAGTTCACCCACCATTAGTATTAGTATATCCATCTTCCTAGTTTGGAATTCATTTATCTTACCTTAGTTTCGAGCTTATCTTCTTAGTTAGAATTCTATTTGATTTAGAGTTCCTTTGTATTTGAATCTCTATCCTTGTTTTGAATCCGTTCTGGAATAATCGAGTGACGGAGTGTATTTTTAGTTGATATTAAAATGTTTTATATGTTGCATTGTTTGAGTTGTTAATGTCGATTTGGGTTTTCGGTCGATTCGTCTGATCAACGCTATCGATAGGAATTCCAAAACACTTGACAGAGCAAACTGACACAATATTATTTTTAAATTTAGAAAATAAATTTTGTATGACTATATTATATATAAGTATAAATTTTCTGAAATTAAATATTAAATGCATTGGATGTTTGAAATGATAATATTTGATTTTCATTTGTTGCCTTGTAAGTCATTGGCTATTGTCACATGATATAAATAAATGGAATTATAAAACATGGTTTAGATTTGAAATTCAAATGAAATTAAATTGAGAATTTGAGAATTTAATTTTTGGTGATTCCAAACTTTGGTTATAAAGTTTTAAAATGCATATTATTTAAAGTATTTTCAAATATAAATTATTTTTAAAGAATTTTAAAGTTTTAAATCAGTACTCACTTCATTTGCCACTGGAAAATAATTTTGGTGATGACTGCAGCATCATGGACATTCATTTTCGAGTTTCAAAGTGGAGAGACAACCCAACAGCTTTGCTACACTTTTGTTTTGGAAATTGAATTTGATTTGAATTTCTAAGTTATGATTTGATTTGTAATATATGGATATATGATTTAGATTTGATTTGAATATACATACATACATACATACATATATATATATATATATCTAAATGGTTTGAAGCAAAATCGAAAATTTAATTCTTAAATTTTCTTATGGGATGATTTCAATTTTTAAATAAAACCAAATTTTGAATAAATAATTAAACTTGAATAATTGAATTGGAAAAATTTTACTTGTATAATAATCAATTTCATTCCAATATAACTTACTTAAATAATTCAAAAGTTAAATATGTAATTGAATAATTTACAATGTAAAATGATGTTACGGGAATTTATAAATAAATTTGAGTGGCTATAATAAATGTTTGAACACTTAATTTATTATTTATAGAAATGTTAATTAAGATAAATTTAATAATAGAATAATGAATACATAAGATGAATAAAATAAATTTTGTTTTGTGGGAATTAATAAATTGGAATTTAATCATCTTAATGAAATACCTTGAATTTAAAATCAATTACTGAATATTAATTTATTTAAATTGAAATTTATATGGTTTAAATTAATCCTTTCTATCTTGTTTTTCAATATGTTTTCTTCTGGTTGTTTCTATTCTCCTACCTCATTCCTTTTCGGGGACGAAAAGTTTTAAGTGGGGGAGAGTGTAATGACCATAAATTTCAACGTATTTTATTGGATTTTTGGGAAATTTTTAATAATAAAATTTTGAAATAAAAATTTGATATTTGGAATACATCTACTTAAACATAGCAAATGGTAAATTTTCATCTAATAATATGGAAGTTTATTTTCTTATGTAATTTTATTTATATTTAAATTAGTTAAAAATTGATGATAATTAATTGTTTTCCAAACCTGAATATTTTTGTATAATAAATTTGTAAATCATCTTCTGAGTGAGATGTCATACTTTGTTTCTTCAAATTTGAACTCCTATTGCTCCATTTATCTTATTTTCGACAAAGTGGCAGCATTTTTGGTACCGATTATAGACTTTTGATAGATTGATTGTACCACTGATATATGTATGCCATATTGATTCTCTCGTCGTGCTGATATCCATCATATATTCATTTCGATATTTCGGTGCTTGGTGCACGATGGAAACGACAAACGGTTCGCTGTACCGGTTTTGTATTTGGGCTTTTGGATTTCTAGTGCCTTTTTATCTATCTGCCGTCTCAATCAATAGCCCTCTGCTCCATTTAATTTCAGAATTAAATACTCTGACCTTCACTATTCACTGACTTTTACCATTCATCATTTCAATTAATACGGCTATTTTATGCTGGCTCGTTCGTTTGCTCTCTTCCACTTCTCTCTGCTTTGCTATAAAAAAAAGTTTTTTTGTATTGCTCGCCTCACCAAATACCCATGCAACCCCCTGCTTTCACCCAAACGTAGGCATCTTCTTCCCTCGCCTTGGCCTCCCTCCACTGAATCATCACACCAACGTCGACAACCGATCTCGTGCCAAAGCTCTGCACACAAGCGTCAGCCAACGGGCTTCACTCATTACGCTGAACTCTCCATGCCAGGCCTTGCACCACTTCTACCCGAAGCCCGCTCTCCCTCTCCCATCAACTTCGGCCGTGCTCCTCTCCGATCCATTCACCTTCCAATACTCGAGCCTTTTTTTAGTGTTTGGTATGTATGTTATATATATATATATATATATATATATTATATTGTATTTTATTTCATTAGGGTGTATATATAATCTGGGCAACTAAATTTGTTTTGTGATGAGTATAATATGGTTCGGTTACATAGATATTAACTATGTACGTTGTTGTATAGATTATGTCAGAAGCTATAAATATATATATATATATATATATATATATATATATTATCATATATATGCTGTTTTTTGTATACTACTTTATGTCAAATATAAGCTTATATATATTGCTTAGATTTGAAGTTTTTTCACCTGTAAAGTACTTATATATATATATATATATATATATATATATATATTGTAACGACCCGTAAATTTAGGCAATTTAAGTTGATTAATTTAATTAAGATTTTGTAATTTAATTTTAAAATAGATGAAATATAAAGGGTAAATAAAACTAAATATTAGTATAGGGAATAAATCCTAATAAAGGTAGTAGTGAGAGCGTACACTTTGAAATTTTTTTTATATATGAAAGGTAAGCAGTAAAATTATCCAATGCAATATTCGATTTATTAAAAGTAACTGCATGAAAATCTTGACGGTAAAGTTAATCTAGCTGAATTTGTATGAATTGAATGAAATAGGTTTAATATGAATGGTATATTAGGTTATAAAATCAAATGAGAAAAGCAAGCGTAATTATTTGATTTATCTAATGAATTAAACATGTTGAATAGTAACTGAATGTTAATAAATGGAAAATTATACAATTTTGTTAAATGATTTGGTCATAATGTTTAATAATTGATTAAATAATAACGGAAGTATGTATGCAAGTTTAATAGAAACATGAATAACATGAATATAATTAAATGAAACCATGCAATAATGTGGTAAATGATGGCATTTATGAATGGAATAAGATTTGTAGGTAATTCGAATTTAATTCTAAAATGTGTAAACTGAATGTAAATTTATTGTAATAAGGAGTGCAATAACAATTGATTTGGATTCAAATTCATCTTAAATAAAATTTCTATATTAATTGAAATTTACTATTTTACGATTTAGGTGAGAAATAAAGTTTTAATGAAATTAAGGAATGTAATCTAATTCCATGTAAAGAGTCAATATGTATAATAGCAAGGTTTTAATTAAATAAATGGTTTTATGTAGATTTCAACTGATAATTTATGAACTCTAATGTGAGATCATATTTGCAATTAATTTTCTTAAGTTGTGCAGTAAGGTAGGTTAATTTATCAATAAAGATAGTTGGTTCTATAAGATGAAATAAAGGTTAGTATTAATTATAATATGAAGATTTTTGATAACGTTATTTGGGGTTGAGGGATAAGTTGAAATTTGATAAAATATAACTGAATAGAAATTTTAATTTGCTCAATCCTTTTTATTTACTATTAGAAGATGTTAATTAATTTAACGGTGAAATTTGAAAATAAATTCAAATTGTATGTTAGATAATAAATTGCAATAATTAAAGTTAGTAATAAATGGAAAACGGAATACCAATTTATTTATGAAGTGGATATAAGGGAATGTAACAAATTTGAATAAGGAATGCTAATTGTGCATTAAGTGAAGGAATGGAGCATAGATGGAATAATTAAAAGGGATTTAGAATTTTTAATTTGTATATATGCATTAATGAATGAATATAGAAATATATTGCAAATAAAATAGGAAGTGAGATATATGCAAATATATTACAAATAAAATAGGAAGTAAGTGAGATATATGCATTAATGAATGAATATAGAAATATATTACAAATAAAATAGGAAGTAAGTGAGATATATGCATTAATGAATGAATATAGAAATATATTGCAATAAAATAGGAAGTGAGTGAAGATATCCATTAATGAATGAGTATAGAACTATGTTTCAATAAAATAGGAATAAGTGAGAATCGATTGAAATATAAAATGATATTGGGTATTACAGGTATGAGTTTAGAAAATAATTACAAGATATAAGTGAAATAAGATGCATAGAAAAGTTGGTTAATTGTTAAGTGATGAATGATGTAATAAAGGAATGAAATCCAGATAAATTAACCTAATTGGGACCTTAATTAATGATTTTTAAAAAAGATGACTGACTAATAGAATAACTTATAATCTAAGGAAATCAAGTAGTACGTTAATTTGAAATAAATTTATAAATTTATTTATGGAATGGAATATAATTCAATGCTAAATGTCAATTTATTTAATAGTAAGATTGTAAATCAATAAACGAAGTTATGAAGATTTCAAATTTTATTTATAACAATTTATGGGAAATCAATTACAAATAATTGACTTGAATTGTGCAGTTAGCGTAGACTTTGTTTGTAATTAAAGGAGTTTAATTTTATAAGATAAAATTTTGCTAATTCTATATAAAATAGGACCACTGGTTGATTTATAGTATAGAAAGCAAGATGTATAAATTTAATTAAAGTATCAAAATTCAACAATTGTAATTATTGCAAATTAAAATGGAATTTGAGGATAATAAGGTGAAACCATGAACAAATGTTAGTGCATCCTTATTATTGGTAAAAGATGAGAATATAAAAGTTTGAAAATCAAAAAATAGGTTTTTGAAAATTTAATTTATAATTTCTAAATATAAGGAAGCGGAGAAATTAACACTGCAATGGATAGACTTATCAGCTTTTAATTTACATCTAAATTTGTTTAGATCAATTTGCAAATTAATAAAATTGTGGATATATTTTGAAACGTAAATGAAACGTCTAGATTTACATTTGTAAATACGTTTAAAATAAATGTAAATGATAAGGAATTTATTTATTTCCTAAATCCGTAACGTGTGTAATTAATATTATTTATCTTTTGGGACCACCTCCGTTTGCACGTTAAAATTCGTGCACACCTATTCTTTTGCAATCTATCTATCAATAGGCGGTGAAACCCTAGCCTCCATCTTCATTCCTATGTATAGTCTCTTCTTTAACTTCTTCTCTTCTTCAATGGCAACAGACAATTTCTAGATCCAGTTCCAATCCAAATAAAAGTCAAAATTCAAACTCCTCTAAAAATTCCAGAAAAATTATATGTTGGAGTTCTCAGAATACGCAATCTACTAGTGGTGTTCGTTTTCCGTTTTGGGTTCGGTCTGGAAACATATTCGCGTGCTCCTGTAGCCAAAGCGCGTGGAAGACGATAGTGACGTTGCGAGTATTTAATTAAGGTTTGTTTTGTTTTATAATTTATTTTGATTTTCAAATCGTTTAAATCACATTACTTTTTCATACGACCTCGGATTCACGCGAAACTTTTTTTGTTAGGATCATAATTAAATTCCGGACAGCTTGGAACTAGTTTGGACCAATTCGGAGACCATCGAATTTTTGAGTTTAAATTGAATTTAAATTCGATTTAAATTCAAAAGGTGAGTGTTTTAACCCACTCACAACTTCTAAAATATTTTATGTTTGTTAAATTGATTTTTAGATATGAGTAGAAATTTATATATTATTTGTTTGGCATGTTTTATTCATCTTCTCAGTTAATTCGCATTTTTATTTATTTAACTGTTTATTATTTTAATTATTGCATATAAATTTACAGTTAGAATTTATTTTGCATATAAACTGCTAGTTAACAGTTATTAAATTTATTATTGAATATAAACTGTTATTTATTACCTGTATAATTTATATGCTCTATATCGATGACTGTTTAAATTGGACGATGATTGCAAATAATGGTTGATGATTGGTATTAGGATGAATGGATGCTATATTTATATTGTATAAACTGCAAGTCATCATGCATTTTCATTTCATTCGGGATTGCGGTTTGAAATGATATACAACCGCATTTTTTTTAAATTGCGGATTGAAATGATAAACATCTGTATCACTTGACCATAGGATAGAAAATTTTATACAGGCACCGCGGTAAATATATAAAATAATTTTTAATGTTTTACTATGGTTTTGTAAAGCTATACATATATATATGGTATATGGGTTTTGATTTGATCACTAATAAAAGCTATATATATATATATATATATAGAAATTTTCCGGTTTTTGGCTTTGTATAAAAATTGATTTGAAGTATAAACCGAAGTTTGATTTTAAGATCAAATACGATTAAGCATTTAATTAAAATTTAATTTCTGGTAGTTCTATTGACTTAAATGAGAATAAAATTGGAAGTTGAATATTAAGTAAATCGGAATTTAAATAAAAGTTAAATTTTTAAAGGATATGATTTATAACTTGATTTTGTGTAAAGTGATTTAAATGAGTATCAGGTTGTTTTAAATGAATAAATCAAGTTAAATAAATTGAATTTTTTTCCAGTTATGTGAAGTTAAAGGTTTACTTAAATTTTATTGAATTCAATAAGTAAACATTTCAAGTCTAAATAATAAGTAATTGGATTTGATACATATGGGTTTGTCAAATAAGTTTGTTTTTGAAATGGTGAAATATTTAAAGCTTTTAACTATAAGAATTGAAATGGTATTTGGAAGTTTAAAACGATATTTATAGTTGATTTGTGAAATCTAAAGAAGCTATTTTGTTTTATAAAAGTAGTTAAATATTTAACCATTTAAGAGATGGAAATTTGTTTCAAAGCTATGTTTTTTTCAAGGTAGTATAAGTTGGAAATATTATATTCAAGAGTTTTGATTTCTGAATACTTTGGAAACCCTATGATTTTAGAAATAATTTATATTAGAAAATAAAATGATATCGTATTGATTTGGGGTTTTAAGAATAAAAATGATATCGTTTTTATATGGGCTTTAAATGGATATTTTATTTTTAAAAGTATAATTATTTTTAAATGACCGCGGTGTTATAATAACGATTGGTTGGCAAAGAGACCGGGATCGGATATGGACATACTCTCTGTCGATACCGAAAACCACTTTGACTAACCGTGTACGCGGTGGAGATTCTAGAATGAAGTAGGTTGGTGGCGGCGTTTCCTGTAAGGTAAATACGTGGACCCGACTTCCGTGAGTTGGCATAAGGTGGCTAAAACAGGAGCGATTGACGGGTTAATGAGGTAGCACCTCTGATCGGACACTTTCCTTCGATACTATACTCTGATTTTGGATTGATTCGGTGGCCACCTTCATTTTTGATTTCTTTGATGCGGGGAGTTTGTTCGAGGTGGGCGGCAGCTGCGCGCTGCGCGTTTCCATCGGCCCGGAAGCGTAATTGGTATATCTACCTTGGCATTGCCTAGTTGTGCCGTGTCACCTACCCTACCGCGCCTTTACTACGAGTTTCTATTTGTGTCGTACCTATGGAGTATCCTCTGGTAGCCTCCCGATCAGGAGGTATTACGGTACTGTATAGACTATTGGCATTATTTGTGTTAAGGGCTATATGGGTAACCCCTTAACGCTATTAAAAAGTAAGTTTATTTTACAAATAGACACTATTATAATAGCGCAATATACTATATAGTAAATAGTTTAACGGATCCTTAGGAGATGTAAATCCTGAGCATCTCTTGAGTTACTGCACTCATATTTATTCTGTTAATTTAACTTACATAGGATCTTTTAGTTCTGACTCGAGTGTTTTGTCTTTTCAATTCGCTCGGGTCAGTCTGAGCGTTTCAGGATTTGAAGATTTAGCTCTGGAAGACGAAGACGAAGATGTATATTATTATTATTTATACTAGTGCACTACATACTGTTCCGCTGCATTGTTGTTGGTATGTGTAACTCTGATATGTATTATATAAATGTTATGTAAACAGATTTATAAACTGTATATTTTATTATTATATTTTATCCTTCCGCTGCGAGATTCTGTTTTCTTTTATTTCTTTCTTGTTTTTCTTATCTACCCCATAACAATCCGCCCTTCCGTATGGTTTGAATCGGCACGTGTGTCTGTTTAAACCGTGCGAAAAGGCGGGATGTCACAGTTGGTATCAGAGCTTTGGTTTAGCGATAAACCTTAGCTTTGTGGGGTTTGACTCTTTACTAATAGGGTAGTAATACCCTATGGGAGTCACTGAGTGTATATATATGAGAGAGCGTATTTGTTAGTGTTATAAAAAGGTTTTAATATTGTGTTAATCTGTTCCGTTTTGTATTTATAAACTCCGGTTGGTGCATGGGACGCTGTGATATCAATAGGGGTTTCTAAACACTTAATAGGACAGACCGACATAATATTTGTTTTAATATAGGTGAATGAAATAATTTTACCTATTATATTTTCTATAAAATAATTTTTCAAAATAATATATATATTTGGTTGCAATAGATTGGTTGTTAGGTAATGAAGGTTTTGAATAATGATAGAAATAAGATTTAAAAATAAGATAAATGAAATTTGGAAATTTAGGACTTAAGATCCGAGGTTTTGGAATTTTTCGTAAAATTTCTGGAATATAATTGTTATAAGTATTTTCTGATATGAATATTTAATATAATTTAAGATAAATTGTTTTAAAGAAGATTTTTGGAAAAAATAAGTTTTGTACTTTCCTCTCTGTTGCTGGAAAATAATTTCGGTGATGAGTGCAAACATCATCGACATTCATTTTCGAGTTTCGAAGTGGGAAGGCCACTGTAGTAATTTACTGCAGAATTGTTAAGAAAATTTTATCGTTTAAATTATAATTGGATATATATGTTAAGTGTAGATATCTATCTATTATTTTAAATGATTTAAAATTTAACCCGGTATTTGGTTCTTAAGTTCCAGATTTATTAATAGTACAATTAAGTGTAGCAAATTTGAACCTTTAAAAAAAATACAATAGGAAGAGAAGTAATGTAAATAAACGGTTGTAAACCTTAGTAAAAGGATAAAGGAAATTCTTTATTTATTAGAATTGATGTTATAAGGTTACAAATTAGGTGTAATTAAAATGTTACTATTATTAAATATTAGCATTAAATAAATGAATGAAAGTAAAAGTAAGTTGAAATTGTAACTTATAAAACGAATATATAATTAATGAACCACTAAAAAAAATAAAAGGAATTGAGAAGAAACTTGTATAAATTTTCACTTACATTCTTAAAGCATATATATAACTTGCCATATAATAAAAGTTACAGTGTTAGTAAGAAAATGTAAGGGGGAAATCTTACAAGTAAAGCTTGAGATAATGAAAGTATTCAATGAATTTGCTGTTATAAATGGGAATTTATTGTTATAAACTTAAGTTGTAAATTTTACCATAATTAAAGGTAAGTATTATAATTAGATGATTTTAAAACTTAAGTAAATAGAATGAAATTCTATAATAAATGAAACTGTGAGAAATAAATAAATAAAATTTAGAAATACATAAATGGAATGCAATAAAAAGAAACTTACATGACATTTAAAATGGAAGATGAATATTGTAAGTAATAAATGAAAATAAATGAGGTAATCACTCATTAATGAAAGAAAGGAAATCAAACAACTAAAGTATGAAATAAAGATTTATAATAAGTTAAATAGATTGTTGGGTTGAATGGTTATTGTTTGATTTATGTTTGGTTGGGTAAGGAAATTTGAAATTGTTGGATGAATAAATAATTTATTCCATCTAAGACTGTTGAGTAAATGATGCGCTTGATAGTTATTTTTCATTCCGTACAATTTCAAGTTTGAACCCAAACAACTATTTGATTTGTGTGATTGTATGGTTGTTTTGTAATTGTATGTATGTTGTTCGAGGAAATTGACGGTTGTTGTATTAATTTGGATGATTAGTGATTGGAACTACTTAGATATTTAAATTTTGGACTTAGAAATATTTTGAAATGTTCTTCAAACTCTAATAAATTTAAGTATAAAAAGATAATGTTGTAAATTTGTATATTTTAAGAAAAGTAACAGATACCGTAAATTTAATTGTTTATAAGGTAATGTTTTGAATAATATATGTAGATTCTAAATCCTTCTTTTCCCTTCTTTTTCCTTTTCGGGGACGAAAAGTTTTGAGTGGGGGAGAATGTAACGACCCGTAAATTTAGACAATTTAAGTTGATTAATTTAATTAAGATTTTGTAATTTAATTTAAAAAGAGATGAAATATAAAGGGTAAATAAAACTAAATATTAGTATAGGGAATAAATCCTAATAAAGGTAGTAGTGAGAGCGTACACTTTGAAATTTTTTTTATATATGAAAGTTAAGCAGTAAAATTATCCAATGCAATATTCGATTTATTAAAAGTAACTGCATGAAAATCTTGACGGTAAAGTTAATCTAGCTGAATTTGTATGAATTGAATGAAATAGGTTTAATATGAATGGTATATTAGGTTATAAAATCAAATGAGAAAAGCAAGCGTAATTATTTGATTTATCTAATGAATTAAACATGTTGAATAGTAACTGAATGTTAATAAATGGAAAATTATACAATTTTGTTAGATGATTTGGTCATAATGTTTAATAATTGATTAAATAATAACGGAAGCATGTATGCAAGCTTAATAGAAACATGAATAGCATGAATATAATTAAGGGGGAATTAATTTAAAGGACAAAATTTTCTGTATTTTTTGCCTCAAGTACACGACCTCAATATTTTTACCATAAGGACAAACATTCTTTTAAAAATTATTCAAAAGGACAAACATTTTCCAAAATTATTCATAAGGACAACAAAACTGATGCCGAGCTAAAAACTGATACCTAAAAACTGCTACCGATAACTGCAAACTGATACCTAAAAACTGATATCAATAACTAAAAACTGATACCTACAGAAAGTTGTCCTTCAGGATAAAATATTGAAGGTCTGTCCTTGAGGCTAAAAAGCCGTGAAATTTTGTGCTTGACAATAATTTCCTGTATAATTAAATGAAACCATGCATTAATGTGGTAAATGATGGCATTTATGAATGGAATAAGATTTGTAGGTAATTTGAATTTAATTCTAAAATGTGTAAACTGAATGTAAATTTAATGTAATAAGGAGTGCAATAACAATTGATTTGGATTCAAATTCATCTTAAATAAAATTTCTATATTAATTGAAATTTACTATTTTACGATTTAGGTGAGAAATAAAGTTTTAATGAAATTATGGAATGTAATCTAATTCCATGTAAAGAGTCAATATGTATAATAGCAAGGTTTTAATTAAATAAATGGTTTTATGTAGATTTCAACTGATAATTTATGAACTCTAATGTGAGATCATATTTGCAATTAATTTTCTTAAGTTGTGCAGTAAGATAGGTTAATTTGTCAATAAAGATAGTTGATTCTATAAGATGAAATAAAGGTTAGTATTAATTATAATATGAAGATTTTTGATAACGTTATTTGGGGTTGAGGGATAAGTTGAAATTTGATAAAATATAACTGAATAGAAATTTTAATTTTCTCAATCCTTTTTATTTACTATTAGAAGATGTTAATTAATTTAACGGTGAAATTTGAAAATAAATTCAAATTGTATGTTAGATAATAAATTGCAATAATTAAAGTTAGTAATAAATGGAAAACGGAATACCAATTTATTTATGAAGTGGATATAAGGGAATGTAACAAATTTGAATAAGGAATGCTAATTGTGCATTAAGTGAAGGAATGGAGCATAGATGGAATAATTAAACGGGATTTAGAACTTTTAATTTGTATATATGCATTAATGAATGAATATAGAAATATATTGCAAATAAAATAGGAAGTGAGATATATGCAAATATATTACAAATAAAATAGGAAGTAAGTGAGATATATGCATTAATGAATGAATATAGAAATATATTACAAATAAAAAAGGAAGTGAGTGAAGATATGCATTAATGAATGAGTATAGAAATATGTTTCAATAAAATAGGAATAAGTGAGAATCGATTGAAATATAAAATGATATTGGGTATTACAGGTATGAGTTTAGAAAATAATTACAAGATATAAGTGAAATAAGATGCATAGAAAAGTTGGTTAATTGTTAAGTGATGAATGATGTAATAAAGGAATGAAATCCAGATAAATTAACCTAATTGGGGCCTTAATTAATGATTTTAAAAAAAAGATAACTGAGTAATAGAATAACTTATAATCTAAGGAAATCAAGTAGTACGTTAATTTGAAATAAATTTATAAATTTATTTATGGAATGGAATGTAATTCAATGCTAAATGTCAATTTATTTAATAGTAAGATTGTAAATCAATAAACGAAGTTATGAAGATTTCAAATTTTATTTATAACAATTTATGGGAAATCAATTACAATTAATTGACTTGAATTGTGCAGTTAGCGTAGACTTTGTTTGTAATTGAAGGAGTTTAATTTTATAAGATAAAATTTTGCTAATTCTATATAAAATAGGACCACTGGTTGATTTATAGTATAGAAAGCAAGATGTATAAATTTAATTAAAGCATCAAAATTCAACAATTGTAATTATTGCAAATTAAAATGGAATTTGAGGATAATAAGGTGAAACCATGAACAAATGTTAGTGCATCCTTATTATTGGTAAAAGATGAGAATATAAAAGTTTGAAAATCAAAAAAATAGGTTTTTGAAAATTTAATTTATAATTTCTAAATATAAGGAAGTGGAGAAATTAACACTGCAATGGATAGACTTATCAGCTTTTAATTTACATCTAAATTTGTTTAGATCAATTTGGAAATTAATAAAACTGTGGATATATTTTGAAACGTAAATGAAACGTCTAGATTTACATTTGTAAATATGTTTAAAATAAATGTAAATGATAAGGAATTTATTTATTTCCTAAATCCGTAACGTGTGTAATTAATATTATTTATCTTTTGGGACCACCTCTGTTTGCACGTTAAAATTCGTGCACACCTATTCTTTTTCGATCTATCTATAAATAGGCGATGAAACCCTAGCCTCCATCTTCATTCCTCTGTATAGTCTCTTCTTCAACTACTTCTCTTCTTCAATGGCAACAGACAATTTCTAGATCCAGTTTCAATCCAAATAAAAGTCAAAATTCAAACTCCTCTAAAAATTCCAGAAAAATTATATGTTGGAGTTCTCAGAATACGCAATCTACTAGTGGTGTTCGTTTTCCGTTTTGGGTTCGGTCTGGAAATATATTCGCGTGCTCCTGTAGCCAAAGCGCGTGGAAGACGATAGTGACGTGGCGAGTATTTAATTAAGGTTTGTTTTGTTTTATAATTTATTTTGATTTACAAATCGTTTAAATCGCATAACTTTTTCATATGACCTTGGATTCATGCGAAACTTTTTTTGTCAGGATCGTAATTAAATTCCAGACAGTTTGGAACTAGTTTGGACCACGAATTTTTGAGTTTAAATTGAATTTAAATTCGATTTAAATTCAAAAGGTGAGTGTTTTAACCCACTCACAACTTCTAAAATATTTTATGTTTGTTAAATTGATTTTTAGATATGAGTAGAAATTTATATATTATTTGTTTGGCATGTTTTATTCATCTTCTCAGTTAATTCGCATTTTTATTTATTTAACTGTTTATTATTTTAATTATTGCATATAAATTTACAGTTAGAATTTATTTTGCATATAAACTGCTAGTTAACAGTTATTAAATTTATTATTGAATATAAACTGTTATTTATTACCTGTATAATTTATATGCTCTATATCGATGACTGTTTAAATTGGACGATGATTGCAAATAATGGTTGATGATTGGTATTTGGATGAATGGATGCTATATTTATATTGTATAAACTGCAAGTCATCATGCATTTTCATTACATTTGGGATTGCGGTTTGAAATGATATACAACCGCATTTTTTTTAAATTGCGAATTGAAATGATAAACATCTGTATCACTTGACCATAGGATAGAAAATTTTATACAGGCACCGCGGTAAATATATAAAATTGTTTTTAATTTTTTACTATGGTTTTGTAAAGCTATACATATATATATGGTATATGGGTTTTGATTTGATCATTAATAAAAGCTATATATATATATATAGAAATTTTCCGGTTTTAGGCTTTGTATAAAAATTTATTTGAAGTATAAACCGAAGTTTGATTTTAAGATCAAATACGATTAAGCATTTAATTAAAATTTAATTTCTGGTAGTACTATTGACTTAAATGAGAATAAAATTGGAAGTTGAATATTAAGTTAAATCGGAATTTAAATAAAAGTTAAATTTTTAAAGGATATGATTTATAACTTGATTTTGTGTAAAGTGATTTAAATGAGTATCAGGTTGTTTTAAATGAATATATCAAGTTAAATAAATTGAAATTTTTTCCAGTTATGTGAAGTTAAAGGTTTACTTAAATTTTATTGAATTCAATAAGTAAACATTTCAAGTCTAAATAATAAGTAATTGGATTTGATACATATGGGTTTGTCAAATAAGTTTGTTTTTGAAATGGTGAAATATTTAAAGCTTTTAACTATAAGAATTGAAATGGTATTTGGAAGTTTAAAACGATATTTAGAGTTGATTTGTGAAATCTAAAGAAGCTATTTTGTTTTATAAAAGTAGTTAAATATTTAACCATTTAAGAGATGGAAATTTGTTTCAAAGCTATGTTTTTTTCAAGGTAGTATAAGTTGGAAATATTATATTCAAGAGTTTTGATTTCTGAATACTTTGGAAACCCTATGATTTTGGAAATAATTTATATTACAAAATAAAATGATATCGTATTGATTTGGGGTTTTAAGAATAAAAATGATATCGTTTTTATATGGGCTTTAAATGGATATTTTATTTTTAAAAGTATAATTATTTTTAAATGACCGCGGTGTTATAATAACGATTAGTTGGCAAAGAGACCGGGATCGGATATGGACATACTCTCTGTCGATACCGAAAACCACTTTGACTAACCGTGTACGCGGTGGAGATTGCAGAATGAAGTAGGTTGGTGGCGGCGTTTCCTGTAAGGTAAATACGTGGACCCGACTCCCGTGAGTTGGCATAAGGTGGCTAAAACAGGAGCGATTGATGGGTTAATGAGGTAGCACCTCTGATCAGACACTTCCCTTCGATACTATACTCTGATTTTGGATTGATTCGGTGGCCACCTTCATTTTTGATTTCTTTGATGTGGGGAGTTTGTTCGAGGTGGGCGGAAGCTGCGCGCTGCGCGTTTCCATCGGCCTGGAAGCGTAATTGATATATCTACCCTGGCATTGCCTAGTTGTGCCGTGTCACCTACCCTACCGCGCCTTTACTACGAGTTTCTATTTGTGTCGTACCTATGGAGTATCCTCTGGTAGCCTCCCGATCAGGAGGTATTACGGTACTGTATAGACTATTGGCATTATTTGTGTTAAGGGCTATATGGGTAACCCCTTAACGCTATTAAAAAGTAAGTTTATTTTACAAATAGACACTATTATAATCGCGCAATATACTATATAGTAAATAGTTTAACGGATACTTAGGAAATGTAAATCCTGAGCATCTCTTGAGTTACTACACTCATATTTATTCTGTTAATTTAACTTACATAAGATCTTTTAGTTCTGACTCGAGTGTTTTGTCTTTTCAATTCGCTCGGGTCAGTCCGAGCGTTTCAGGATTTGAAGATTTAGCTCTAGAGGATGAAGACGGAGATGTATATTATTATTATTTATACTAGTGCACTACACACTGTTCCGCTGCATTGTTGTTGGTATGTGTAACTCTGATATGTATTATATGAATGTTTTGTAAACAGATTTATAAAATGTATATTTTATTATTATATTTTATCCTTCCGCTGCGAGATTCTGTTTTCTTTTATTTCTTTCTTATTTTTCTTATCTACCCCATAACAATCTGCCCTTCCGTATGGTTTGAATCGGCACTTGTGTCTGTTTAAACCGTGCGAAAAGGCGGGATGTTACATATATTCAAATTATATTCGCATAGTGTAAAGCCCCGTAAATTTTCGACTTTCGAAAATTCAACATCGATACTCCCTTTATCGACTGCCGAGAAATCGAAGGCCAAAAACCCGAAATGTTATGGTTTAAGAAAAAGAAAGACAAAGAAAAAGAGAGAAAAAGATAGAAAATAGAGAGAATAGAGAATAGAGAATAGAAAAATAGAACAGAAAGGAAACAACAGAACAACAGAATCTCACAATTCGCAGCGGAACAACATATAATAATAAATCAATAATCTTTAAACAAAGAACTATATCAGTTATTACATCACATACTCTACATTTCATTACATCAGAGTGTACAACAACAACAAACAACATCAAACAGCGGAAAAAAAAAATACTATATACTAGTAATACGCCATGCCATCCATCTTGCCTCCAGCAACTCCTGAATATCCAGAATATCCTGATAATCCTAACTCTTGACTGCCCGTGTGGAAATTGGTGGGCACCCAGAGTTTAGGAAGGAAAACAATAAACTCCGAGTCAGTCATGTGACTGGTGTGAGAACTCAAAACAGTTTATTTATCTTTAAAATCAAAAATAGAGGAATATTTTTAAAGTCAATTCGCAATGCTTTTAAAAATGAGACTACCATAAGGCCTCCCGCACACACACACAATGCAAACGCAGAATCGGAGGAGATTTCTCCTTATGATAGTCAAAGATGCTTGATACGCATTAAAAGAACATTTGATATTATTACTAGTGTATAGTGTAGGAAAATTCATTTCCAAAGTAGAATATAAATCTTAGCCAACATACGACCATTATCGTATGCCTACTATAGCTACCATCCAAACAGTGGGGCGCCACCATAAGTAATGATAGGTTCTACAACTAATACCGTACAAGTCACGTATTGTTTCTTTGGATTTCCAACGAATGATCAGGCCAAGGAACTTCCCATTGCCACATGAGAATGCCTCTGGATGGACATCCCCGAGAACCAAACCGGATCTCTACCAACACAAGGCCGGGTTACCCCTAACTGAGTAACAACTGACCGAATATGCCATCCCCCGGTCCTTTGGGACCTTTCAACCGAGCGCTCGTAATCAATTCACACAATCATAAAGTGTTTTCAACATGAGTAAGCATCTGGGCTCCATACCATGATACTACCCTTTTCCAGAAGGAAATGCACACATCCTAAAGGGCGCTACCCCTCATAACCTTGCCGCATCTTTCCTGTTTTGACCATTCACGGGGTGTGAGGCTCGACGAAGTCACGTCCACAAAAACATACTTTATACAAAAGCCATGCTTTGGGTCAACAAATGATCATAGAAATGATCACCAAGATAGATGATCAAATAAATGATCCTATCACAAATAATCAACACAATGATCATTTCACAGCAACACTCAGCACGTCACATTACCAAGTTGGGAATATATCGCTGATAACATTCAACTACATAACCTTTGAGCTCGTACGTCTCAGAGAAGGGTGTTAAGCTAAAAGAATAAATTCTCCGCCACCAACAGAAATATATTTGAATGAAATCGGCTTTATATCTCAATTTGTAATGTCAGACATACGATCCATACAAGTCTGTTCCGGGCTCGAACAAAACCGAAGGCACTTCTCACGAAGCCCTTGCAATCCGGGTATTCACAATCCCGATCGAATTTCCCATCACTTAGGGAATCTCTATACCAGGAGCTACCCAGTGCAGAGACAATCGATAGGTCATCCTATCGCTTTCGCAAATACTCGGTCTTCAACACCGGTCATCAATTGCTTCTCATAACGACGTATCACATATTCGGAATGGGTTATACGACCCCATGGTCCTTTGCCGGTTAACCCGAATAGTGAGTGCTTATTCAAAAATAAGTGTGGCATTCAAATTCAAACAAATCACATCAAATACCCATTCAAAGGGAAATATTGATAGTCGGTTATTGAACTATCAATGGATATGCACAACATCACCAGATTCCAAATAATTATCCAAATTATTTATTTTCCAAAATATCTTTACAAGATATAAAATTTCAATATGTCAAAAATAAATCAATATTTATTTTTGAACCAATTCCACTTTCTTTTATAAATTCCTTAGTGAATTTATATTCCAAAATATTCATGCATATACGTTTTCAATTATTCATTTCAATTTATCTTCAAAAAGATAAATTCTCAAAATATCCACTTTATATTGGAAAACATTTCCATACTTATTAAAAATAAGTAATTCACAAATCTATTTATTTTCAACACTTGGAAAATATTCAATATACTTAAATCGAAATTAAGTATATATTTCATTCTTTAAGAAAATCATTCTCTTAAACATATTTATTTGGGCCAAAACGAATGTTGCGTAAAACATCGTTACGACAACCCAAAATCACTAGTATAGGGATTCGAAATTAAAATAGATATATAAATCCCAATACTATACAAACATTTCCTTTCGGAAATCATTTACTATAACAACAGTGTTATAGTCCACCATTTCCTTCTATTTCTCGAATGCGTCTATTTCAACAATGAATGTTGAAATCTATGGTTTCGAATCTCAACACATTTTAAAACATCGTTAGATTGTTTTAATTCTGTTTAAAACATCAAATCTAAACATTTTCTTTAACATATTATTCACTATTCAAAAACGTGAATATACTACGTTAACAAATTTCATCCTTTTATTCATTTTATTTCAAAGTATTATTCACAGTCTAAACGTGAATATAACTCCATTAACAAGTTTCAACAATTTACTTATCAAAATATGTCGTTTGCGAATTTTATAAAACAACGTTTATAAATTCTATTTCTATTTGTTTTATAACTACTTCCTTTTTATACATCTCCTTTATTAACCTATTCGATTTATAACTCAATTATAACCCAAAAGTTCACATTATAAGTTAAATGCTTATAAAACGATTATTTTACAAAATCGTTCTTTTAAACTTCATAATTATAAATCTTATAACTTATAAGATTCAATTATTTATCCAAATATATTCTTTAATAACTTCACAAAATTTATAAATCTTACTATTTATAAATTCATTTATAACTTCACCATTTATAATTTTATAAATTCCATTCACTTATGCAATCCATTTTTCATTTCATTCAAACACTTATAAAAACTCGTTTTATAATTCAAATGTTTTAATTTATAAATATCAATTTATAAATCCTTTATAAAATCAATTTATACTATTACTTTAAAACATCTTTAATCTCCTTTATAATTTCACCATTCTCTTGATTTATAAAATAATCAAATTTTATAAATCCTATTTTTAAACTTTTTATAATAAGTTCAAAAATCCAATTTAATTATTTTATAAAAACATTAACCCATATTTCTCAAAAATCAATCTTTAACCGTATTTCTCAAAATCATAATTTTTATAACTTTAAAAATTATAACGTTTATTTATTTAAAATGGATCAGTGCCAAAAATATTTTATAAACGTATACTTTCAAAAATCACTTAAAAAAATCATTTTAAAATTCCTAAAATTTGGTCCAATGATGCTACACACCAAATAGTCAATCACGACAACAACGATATCATATATCGATATGATAATCCATCAAATATCAAAATATCTGAAATCAAATAAAAACTGTTGAGGAATCCAGTTGGATCCCTCCAACCTGTTTTCCTGCATCCACAAACATTAGCACAATACCAATTTCGCTCCAGTACGAAATTATCGCGGTATATGGGATTTAAATATTATCCGCTTAATAACGGCGCAATAGGGTCTCATCCGCTAAACAAAAAATGCGGGAAATCAATAACTTCAATATATACATATGCCAATACATATATATATTGCTATTATATATAATACCAATTTCACTGTTTATGAAATATT
Source organism: Allium cepa (assembly GCA_030765085.1). Taxonomy (NCBI): domain Eukaryota; kingdom Viridiplantae; phylum Streptophyta; class Magnoliopsida; order Asparagales; family Amaryllidaceae; genus Allium; species Allium cepa. The sequence continues at coordinate 493,728,313 of CM060944.1, read as the reverse complement.
CACGGTATATGTTTTTAATAAATAACATCCGCTTACTAACGGCGCATAATGTCTATTTTAACAATCAATAGATATCAATCATCATTCAAACATGCATTCAAATATTTTAAATCTAACTATTTAAAATAAAATCGAAACTGATTCGATTGAGTGAGAAGTTCTCACCTTGATTTTATTTTCGTTTTAGCGATTTATTTCGAATAAAATTAAACGGACGTTTAATTTTACCCAAAATTCTCATTAACTCCAAACGACTCCAATCGAACTCCATCGCGTAGTGCTCGTCCATACGATTCCAACGCAACTGGTTTCGCGCATTTTCGACCTCGTATGAAAAAGATATGAATATTTGAAGTTTATACGAATTTTATATAACTAATTACAACCTTTATATATAAATTTTATACCCAAATCAAATATTGGCCGTGTGATCTGCTCTCCCCCCCATCAGGCCGTCCCCTTCTCATCTCCCCCAAACGCATATTATTCCCAGTAATAGCCGAAACCCATTTGCAACTTTAGGGTTAAATTATTCGATTTTTTCGTGTAACAAGAACACGATCAAGGAGCATCACTCAACTCGTCTCTCCCCAAACCACCACCGCGCCCAATATGGTGAAGCTCGGCCCCCCCTAGGCACGGGAAAACGTGCGTGAACTGTAGGTGCTCGTGGCCACTTCTAGCCCTCCACGTTGCTTCGTTTCACATCACAACCGTTCAGATTGTAGCTCTCACTCCCCTCTCCAACTTTCATGTTGAAAGTTTTGGCTAAAACTGAATAGATGAAGAGAGATTAGAGGGAGAAGGTGACCAATTTTCGGCCATTGGTTTATGATACTGGCGGCTATGCAGTTGAATTAGGGTTTTCTCTTTTTTTTTTCTAAAATTTGTGAAAAAATGGTGTATTTATAGGAAATTTTTCAATCACTATTCATCCGGGAATTCCGAACTCCGATTCTGTAACGATCGCGATTTTTCGTTGCCGAAAAATCGAACCGTTAGGGTTTTAGAAGAAGAAAGAGGTAGAAGAAGAAAGAAAAGAAAGAGAAGAGAAAACAGAAAAACAAGTAACAGAACGAGAAACAATAACAGAATCTCACAGTCGCAGCGGAACAACATATAATAGATAAATGAATATTCATTAAAACAAAAGAACTATACATTTTATACATTACATCACATTACATTACATCAATCAGAGTGTACGACAACAACAGCGGAAAGAAATACTATATACAATAGATAATAGACTACGCTATCTAGCTCGCCTCCAGATCTGCACAGCAACTCCCGAATCCAGAATAACCTGATAACCTAACTCTAGACTGCCCGTGTGGAAAATAGTGGGCACCCAGAGTTTAGGAAAGGAACAATAAACTCCAGGTCAGTCATGTGACTGGTGTGAGAACTCAAAACAGTTTATCTTTAAACACGCAACAAGAAAATTTAAATTTTTAAATCCGCAATGCTTTTTGGAAAATGAAACTACCATAAGGCCTCCCGCCACACACACAATGCAAACGCAGAATTGGAGGAGATTTCTCCTTATGATAGTCAAAGATGCTTACTACGCGAAAATCAAATCATTTTTGATATTATTACTAGTGCATAGTGTAGAAAACAATTTCGAAAGTACAATATAAATCCTAGCCAGCATACGACATTTCGTCGTATGCCTACTATAGCTACCATGTTCAATAGCAGGTTACCGCCACATTCCATGTCAGGTTATACAACTAAAACCGTACAAGGCGCGTATTGTTTTGATTGGATTTCCAACAAATGGTCAGGCTAAGGAACTTCCTACTGCCACATGGGATCGCCTCTGGCGGGACGTCCCGAGAAACTAACGTTACGGTTAGATCTCTGCCAACACAAGGCCGGGTTACCTCTGTAACTAGGTAACTACTACACGAATATGTCATCCCCCGGTCCTTTGGGACCTTTATCCGAGCGCTCGATACCAACAACACCACACAGTAATAGATATAGTGTATCAACATGAGTAAATATCTGGGCTCCATACCATGATACCACCCTTTTCCAGAAGGAAATGACATACCCTAAAGGGAGCGACCCTCATAACCTTGCCGCATATTCCTGTTTCGACCATTTCCGGGGAGTGAGGTCCTGACGAAGTCTCGTCCACAAAGCTACGCTTTGTGTAACAAAGCCATGCTTCGGGTCCACAGATGACCAAAGCAATAATCACAAAGATAAATGATCAAACGAATGATCCAATCCAAACGATCAACCAATGATCATCACACAGCAGCACTCAGCATGCCACATTACCAGATTGGGAAATATCGCTGATAACCTTCAACTACATAACCTCTGAGCTCGTACGTCTCAGAGAAGGGTGTTAAGCTAAGAGAATAAATTCTCCGCCACCAACAGAAATGTATTTGAAAGAAATCTGCTCTATCTCTCAAAATGTAATGTCAGACACGTAACCATACAAGTCTGTTCCGGGTTCGAACAGAACCGAAGGCACTTCCAAGGAAGCCCTTGCAATCCGGGTATTCACAATCCCGATAAAATTTCCCATCACAAAGGAAATCTCCATATCGTAGCTAACGATGCGGAGACAATCGATAGGTCATCCTATCGTTTTCACAAATACCCAGTCTTCAACACCGGTCTTCAAATGCAATCCAAACGACGTATCGCATATTCGGAATGGGATATATGACACAAAGGTCCTCCCCCGGCTAATCCGAATAGCGAGCGCTTATTTTAAAAATAAGTGTGCATTCAATTCCAAACAAACACAACCAATACCATCCAAGGGTAAATATTGATAGTCGGTTATTTAACTATCAATAAAGATGCGCCACATCATCAGATTCCAAATAATTTTTCCAAAATTATTAAGTCCCAAAATATCTTTACAAGATATATATACACAATTTCCAAATAATTGCCCAATTTATTTGCTTTACCAAAACACCTTCACGATAAAATTTCCACACTTAACCATTTGAAAACCCATTTCAAATTAAACACCTCAACCATTTGAAAACAAATTTCAAATTACACAACTCAACCATTTGAAAACCAATTTCAAACTACAATTCATCTTTTATACCTTTTTGAAAACAAATTTCAAATCAACAAATAAATCCTTACCGATTTAATTTAACTTACGTTCCAAATTCGTAAATTTTATTTCCATATTTTAAAAATAAATCAACATTTATTTTTAAACAAATTTCCCTTCCTATTTATAAATTCCAAAGTGAATTTCCAATTTCCCAAATATCTACACATACACGATTTCAAATCAATTTCAAACTATTCACTTCGATTTACCTTTAAAAGGTGAATCCTCAAAAACGTTCCTTTTATATTGAAAAAAAAACATTCCCATACTTATTTAATAATAAGTAATTCACAATTTAACTTATTTTCAACAATTTGGAAATATTCAATATACTTAAGTTACCGTTAAGTATTTTATTCCATTCTCTTTAAGAAAACATTCTTTTATTCACATTTATTTGGGTTAAAAACGAATGTTGCGTAAAACATCGTTACGACAACCCAAAAACACTAGTATATGGATTTGAAATTAAAAATAGATATATAAATCCAATACTATACAAATTATCCCCTTCTGTTTCTCGAAAACGTCTATTTCAACAATCAATGTTGAAATCTATGTTTTCAATACTCAATACATTTTAAAACACCTTTAATTCGTTTTAAATTCCATTTAAAACATTCCTTTCCCAAAAACAAACCCATTTTATTTAATAATCTATTCAATATTCAAAATAGTGAATATAGCCCACTTAACAAATTCCCATATTTCAATTTATCAAATTCGATGAATTTCAAATTTATAAACATAGTTTATAAATTCCATTTCTATTATAAACCCCAACTTTATAAATTCCTTTATTAATCCGATGCAATTTACATAACCCAGTTTCATACCCAAAAGCCATATTGTAAGTTAAATACTTATAATATTATTTATTTACCAAATCGTTCCTTTGAACTTCACCAATTTAAAATCTTATCACTTACAAGATTTCTTTATGGTTTATAATAATTTCAACTAATGAAATCTTCATTTATTAACAATTTCTATAAAATTCCCCTTTTTAATGCCCAAATCCATTTCTATAAGTTAATAACTTATAAACTTAAAATTTTCCAATAACCATTCGTTTATAAATTTCACATTTATTAATCTATAAATCCTAGTGAAATTCATGTTATACATCAACTTAACACTTTATAAATTTATTCTATAACTTCAATAATTTTTATTTAAAAACATCCATTTATAAAATCCTTTATATAAACCATTAATAATAATAACTTCCCAAAAACCAAATTTAACTATTTTATAAAAACCTATTATTGTTAAAAATTTCTTTTAAGTTATATTTTATAAAAATATAAATTTTTAAAACATAAAATTTTATCCATCTATTTATTTTAAAATTTAATCAATTCAAAATTTTTAATAGACCATATTCTTTGAAAAATCGATTTAAAACCCCTTTTAAATTCAAAACCGTTATTTTAATTTTTAAAAATTTGAATCCGATGATGCAACAGCATTAGATGGTCAATCACGGGAATAAGTGTCATATATCAATATGATTATCAACAATCAACATAATATTTATAAACAAATAAATATGTGAGGAATCCAGTTGGATCCCTCCAACCTGTTACCCTGCATCCACAGACGTTAGCACAATACCAATTCCACTTCAAGGTGGAATATCGTGGTATATGGGATTTTATAAATATTCCGCTTAATAACGGCGCAATAGGGTCTCATCCGCTATACGAGGCGGGAAATCAAATCCGATATATACATATGCCAATATATATATATCGCTATATATAGTATATATCCTACTATATCTACTAGCACAATCAACAGCAATCAACAATCAATAATAACTATTTAAAATTTTAAACAAAATCTTTCGATTGAGTGAGGAGTTCTCACCTTGATTTTATTTTCCGGTTTCGTCGTTCGTTTCGAATAAAATTAAACGAACGTTTAATTTTACCCGAAATTCACACGAGCTCCAATCGACTCCAAACCAGCTGCATTGCGAAGAGCACACGAATACGATTCCAACGCAAAAAACCGCGTTCGAATCCGACCTCGCAGTAAAAAGTTATCACGGTTTAAACGTTGAACGATTTGAATTTTTGAATTTAAACTAAAAATTAAAAGAAAACACCTCACCCATTCCTCACGCACGCGGGCCCCACCCACTATCTCTCCCGTTCGCGTTTCATCATCCCAGGTAAACATCACGCAGCCGAACCCATCTAGCATCCATTAGGGTTTGAATTTTGCACGCTACCCATACGACTTGAAGATGATCCGAGACCACCAAATCGAAGCCACCTGAAGACTCCACCCTCGGCCAGAGCCTTGCCAAGCTCGGCTGTGCCCTAAGCTTCGAAATGCGTGCCGAACGCATGGTGAACGCGGTGAAACCCCCACCTCCATGCCACACCAAACTCGATCACCACCGCACAATTCGAAGAACACAAGACCCTCTCCGATTCTCCAGTTGGAAGTTTCTTCCAAAACTCGACGGATTTGTGTGGATTTGAGGTGGAAGTTGGGTGATTTCTGGCCTTTGAATAATTAGGGCCGGCCATAAACATGATGAGCTAGGGTTTTGGTGAAAATTTGCATTTATAACCACATACAATTATTATTTAAATAATAAAAATCCCAAATTGACACTTTTGCAAACGAACTCCAAACGACGCGTGCCGCCAGGCGATCCTAAGGTTTTTCCACATTCCGGACACAATGGAATAGGTTTCGGAAGCTAATTCCATCGTATGTGTGAGATACGGCAATAAACAGTCGATTTAAATTTAAACCGATTTAAGCGATTTCTAGGCGTTTTGGCTTGTACCGGACAAACGACAAATCCGATCGTCTTGAAATTTGAAATCTTGCAATAATATCACGTTACGGATCCGATGAAACTGGTTTCGTCGAAATCCGAGACCGTTTGAAAAATGGCTATTTTTACTCGCCGAATTTATATTAAAACGATATTGATGCGTTTCGAGCTGCCACGGTCAAACGACAACTCCGATTGCTACGAAAATTGAAATCCGATAATAATTAACTATTACGGATCCAATGGAACTTGTTTCGTTCAATTTTGAGACTGTTCAAAAATTGGCTATTTTTCAGTCGATAATTAAATATTAAAATATTCAATTTTTACAAATTAACTCCAAATTCAGTTTTACAAGTTCTAAAATATCTCTATAACTTTAATATGATATAACAAAATTTTCCAAACCATTTTCAATCATATTTAACCCAATATCTAATTATTTGTGGAATTTCACTATTAAATAAATCGATTTAATTGCAAAATTAAATCCAAAATTCAAAATAAAATTTATTCGACTCCAAAAATTCACTTATTAATATTTAAAATTAATTAAATATTCAAATTTAAATTATTAAAAATTCTGGGTCGTTACAGATTCACGCGCCGTAACCAGCGTTTCTAGGGTTTACCCCGCGTTCCGGACACAATGGAATAGGTTTCGAAAGCTAATTCGGACATCTGTGCGAGTTATGGCTATAAACGTTCAATTTAAATTAAACCGATTTAAACGATTTTCTAGGCGTTTTAATTTGTACCGGACAAACGGTAAATCCAATCGACTTGAAATTTGAAACCTTACAATAATATCACATTACGGATCCGATGAAACTGGTTTCGTCGAAATCCGAGACTTTTTGAAAAATGGCTATTTTAACTCGCCAAATTAAAATTAAAAATAAATCGATGCGTTTCGAGCTGCCACGATCAAACGATAACTCTGATTGACACGAAAATTGAAATCCGGTAATAACTAACTATTATGGATCCAATGGAACTGGTTTCGTTCAATTCTGAGACTGTTCAAAAATTGGCTATTTTCACTAGTCGATTTAATATTAAAATATTCAATTTTCACAAATTAACTCTTAATTCGATTTTAAAAGTTCTAAAATATCGTTCTAACTCCAACATGATAAAATAAAATTTTACAAATCATTTTCAATCATATTTAACTCAATTTTCAATTATTTCCATAATTTAACATATTAAATTATCGATTTAATTATTCAATTAAATCCAATTAGTCAAAATAAAATTTATTCGACTTATAAATTCACTTATTAATATTTAAAATTAATTAAATATTTAAATTTTAATTACTAAAAATTCTGGGTCGTTACAATCTTCCCCCCTTAAAAGAATTTCGTCCTCGAAATTAATAAGTAAGAAAAATTACAGAATTTATTAACTTTCCCCAAAATCCATAGTTAAACTCCTTATAATAACTTACTAAGTTTTCAAATCATACTTAGTTATCCATTCAAAAACAACTATTATTATTTAACTTTCAACTCCAAAATCAAAGTTAAAGTTTTCAAAATTTTCCAAATTTTCTCAAATTTTTCTAACGCCTTAAATTTCCAGAAAAATTCGCCATAGTCTCCTTTGCGCGGCTCGATCCGGAAAAAAAAATGACAGTATATATATCACAAATATACTTCTCATCGAGTAATGAGGCATCCCGAAGGGAAAAATTTGTAAAAGTACGGTATGTAATCCGAGATATGTACCTTATATTTTATTAGCAAGCATATACGGCTAATATAGCGCGAAAGCGAGCTCCAAATGCGAAGCAAACGCGATCCGCACCTACTAATCACTCAACAAACAACATGAGAATCATGCATATAGATAATAGTATCGATATACAACATATAGCAACATAATAACTATATATGTCAACTTAGCAACAGCAATAAAGGCAATATATATTCAACCATCAACCATCATCCAATTAACATTCATAACCAATAAATATTCATTCATATTCTTATTAATATTCAATGAATTGGTTTTCAATTTAAATCACATTTGATTCATTAATAGTGGATGTTTTTACTAACATTCATTTTCAATTAGTTTATATTTACTAATTCATATTCAAGTTGGTTCACTTCCACATCAAATTCAATTCTATTTAAGATTCACTTAACTTTCAATTGGATTTCAATTACTTTAGCTTTCAATTTCATTAACTCTTAATGAATTATATACAATCAACTAACAACCATATAACAATCAATGTATATTAATTACAACCAAATTCCTTTGCTTATCAATTGGTTTAATTAAATTGATTTTCATTCAACTATTCAACTTTCCAATAACATTAGATTCTAATGAATTACCCTTACATTCATTATTTCATACCAATTATTCACATTTAATTGATTAACATTCAATCCATTAATTCAATTCAATTACAAAAGTTGAATTTTATTACATAACTCAAGTTCACATTTATCACTTAACTTTATTATTTTACTTTGATACTAATATCAACTTCATTCAACATTTCTTAAGTTATATTCATATAATTTCACTTCTTATATATATAAGTTTATTTCATAATTGTAAATCACTTTAATTATAATTTAATTCTTATAATTCTTTTGTTTATACAATTATTCTTTAATTTAGATTATTCAACCAACTAAACAATCAACTTATATACACTTTAATAATTCTGAAAAATTATTTCTTTTATATACAAAATATACTCAAGGTAAAATTATTTCATTTACCCAATTTAAAACAATATTATGTCGAATTGTTCTATTCAAGTGTTTATAAACCCCTTCGGCATAGTTGTACAGACCGTGCTGACGAAGGTTCATATGCTACTCAATAAACCAATCATCACAATATAAAACAATTTCATATTCACTAACAAATACGCTCTCATAGCTATTATTACACTCAACTCATTCTAGAGTACTACTGACTCTATCTCTAATGAGTAGTACCCAACAGAACCATGGTTGTCGCTTAACCATAAGCTCTGATACCAAATGTAACGCCCCGTAAATTTTCGACTTTCGAAAATTCAACATCGATACTCCCTTTATCGACTGCCGAGAAATCGAAGGCCAAAAACCCGAAATGTTATGGTTTAAGAAAAAGAAAGACAAAGAAAAAGAGAGAAAAAGATAGAAAATAGAGAGAATAGAGAATAGAGAATAGAAAAATAGAACAGAAAGGAAACAACAGAACAACAGAATCTCACAATTCGCAGCGGAACAACATATAATAACAAATCAATAATCTTTAAACAAAGAACTATATCAGTTATTACATCACATACTTTACATTTCATTACATCAAAGTGTACAACAACAACAAACAACATCAAACAGCGGAAAAAAAAATACTATATACTAGTAATACGCCATGCCATCCATCTTGCCTCCAGCAACTCCTGAATATCCAGAATATCCTGATAAACCTAACTCTTGACTGCCCGTGTGGAAATTGGTGGGCACCCAGAGTTTAGGAAGGAAAACAATAAACTCCGAGTCAGTCATGTGACTGGTGTGAGAACTCAAAACAGTTTATTTATCTTTAAAATCAAAAATAGAGGAATATTTTTAAAGTCAATTCGCAATGCTTTTAAAAATGAGACTACCATAAGGCCTCCCGCACACACACACAATGCAAACGCAGAATCGGAGGAGATTTCTCCTTATGATAGTCAAAGATGCTTGATACGCATTAAAAGAACATTTGATATTATTACTAGTGTATAGTGTAGGAAAATTCATTTCCAAAGTAGAATATAAATCTTAGCCAACATACGACCATTATCGTATGCCTACTATAGCTACCATCCAAACAGTGGGGCGCCACCATAAGTGAATGATAGGTTCTACAACTAATACCGTACAAGTCACGTATTGTTTCTTTGGATTTCCAACGAATGATCAGGCCAAGGAACTTCCCATTGCCACATGAGAATGCCTCTGGATGGACATCCCCGAGAACCAAACCGGATCTCTACCAACACAAGGCCGGGTTACCCCTAACTGAGTAACAACTGACCGAATATGCCATCCCCCGGTCCTTTGGGACCTTTCAACCGAGCGCTCGTAATCAATTCACACAATCATAAAGTGTTTTCAACATGAGTAAGCATCTGGGCTCCATACCATGATACCACCCTTTTCCAGAAGGAAATGCACACATCTTAAAGGGCGTTACCCCTCATAACCTTGCCGCATCTTTCCTGTTTTGACCATTCACGGGTGGTGAGGCTCGACGAAGTCACGTCCACAAAAACATACTTTATACAAAAGCCATGCTTTGGGTCAACAAATGATCATAGAAATGATCACCAAGATAGACGATCAAATAAATGATCCTATCACAAATAATTAACACAATGATCATTTCACAGCAACACTCAGCATGTCACATTACCAAGTTGGGAATATATCGCTGATAACATTCAACTACATAAGCTCTGAGCTCGTACGTCTCAGAGAAGGATGTTAAGCTAAAAGAATAAATTCTCCGCCACCAACAGAAATATATTTGAATGAAATCGGCTTTATATCTCAATTTGTAATGTCAGACATACGATCCATACAAGTCTGTTCCGGGCTCGAACAAAACCGAAGGCACTTCTCACGAAGCACTTGCAATCCGGGTATTCACAATCCCGATCGAATTTCCCATCACTTAGGGAATCTCTATACCAGGAGCTACCCAGTGCAGAGACAATCGATAGGTCATCCTATCGCTTTCGCAAATACTCGGTCTTCAACACCGGTCATCAATTGCTTCTCATAACGACGTATCACATATTCAGAATGGGTTATACGACCCCATGGTCCTTTGCCGGTTAACCCGAATAGTGAGCGCTTATTCAAAAATAAGTGTGGCATTCAAATTCAAACAAATTACATCAAATACCCATTCAAAGGGAAATATTGATAGTCGGTTATTGAACTATCAATGGATATGCACAACATCACCAGATTCCAAATAATTTTCCAAATTATTTATTTTCCAAAATATCTTTACAAGATATAAAATTTCAATATGTCAAAAATAAATCAATATTTATTTTTGAACCAATTCCACTTTCTTTTATAAATTCCTTAGTGAATTTATATTCCAAAATATTCATGCATATACGTTTTCAATTATTCATTTCAATTTATCTTCAAAAAGATAAATTCTCAAAATATCCACTTTATATTGGAAAACATTTCCATACTTATTAAAAATAAGTAATTTACAAATCTATTTATTTTCAACACTTGGAAAATATTCAATATACTTAAATCGAAATTAAGTATATATTTCATTCTTTAAGGAAATCATTCTCTTAAACATATTTATTTGGGCCAAAACGAATGTTGCGTAAAACATCGTTACGACAACCCAAAATCACTAGTATAGGGATTCGAAATTAAAATAGATATATAAATCCCAATACTATACAAACATTTCCTTTCGGAAATCATTTACTATAACAACAGTGTTATAGTCCACCATTTCCTTCTATTTCTCGAAAGCGTCTATTTCAACAATGAATGTTGAAATCTATGGTTTCGAATCTCAACACATTTTAAAACATCGTTAGATCGTTTTAATTCTGTTTAAAACATCAAATCTAAACATTTTCTTTAACATATTATTCACTATTCAAAAACGTGAATATACTACGTTAACAAATTTCATCCTTTTATTCATTTTATTTCAAAGGATTATTCACAGTCTAAACGTGAATATAACTCCATTAACAAGTTTCAACAATTTACTTATCAAAATAAGCCGTTTGCGAATTTTATAAAACAACGTTTATAAATTCTATTTTTATTTGTTTTATAACTACTTCCTTTTTATACATCTCCTTTATTAACCTATTCGATTTATAACTCAATTATAACCCAAAAGTTCACATTATAAGTTAAATGCTTATAAAACAATTATTTTACAAAATCGTTCTTTTAAACTTCATAATTATAAATCTTATAACTTATAAGATTCAATTATTTATCCAAATATATTCTTTAATAACTTCACAAAATATATAAATCTTACTATTTATAAATTTCATTTATAACTTCACCATTTATAATTTTATAAATTCCATTCACTTATGCAATCCATTTTCACTTCATTCAAACACTTATAAAAACTCGTTTTATAATTCAAATGTTTTAATTTATAAATATCAATTTATAAATCCTTTATAAAATCAATTTATACTATTATTTTAAAACATCTTTAATCTCCTTTATAATTTCACCATTCTCTTGATTTATAAAATAATCAAATTTTATAAATCCTATTTTTAAACTTTTTATAATAAATTCAAAAATCCAATTTAATTATTTTATAAAAACATTAACCCATATTTCTCAAAAATCAATCTTTAACCGTATTTCTCAAAATCATAATTTTTATAACTTTAAAAATTATAACGTTTATTTATTTAAAATGGATCAGTTCCAAAAATATTTTATAAACGTATACTTTCAAAAATCACTTAAAAAAAATCATTTTAAAATTCCCAAAATTTGGTCCAATGGTGCTACACACCAAATAGTCAATCACGACAACAACGATATCATATATCGATATGATAATCCATCAAATATCAAAATATCTGAAATCAAATAAAAACTGTTGAGGAATCCAGTTGGATCCCTCCAACCTGTTTTCCTGCATCCACAAACATTAGCACAATACCAATTTCGCTCCAGTACGAAATTATCGCGGTATATGGGATTTAAATATTATCCGCTTAATAACGGCGCAATAGGGTCTCATCCGCTAAACAAAAAATGCGGGAAATCAATAACTCCAATATATACATATGCCAATATATATATATTGCTATTATATATAATACCAATTTCACTGTTTATGAAATATTCGCGGTATATGTTTTTAATAAATAACATCCGCTTACTAACGGCGCATAATGTCTATTTTAACAATCAATAGATATCAATCATCATTCAAACATGCATTCAAATATTTTAAATCTAACTATTTAAAGTAAAATCGAAACTGATTCGATTGAGTGAGAAGTTCTCACCTAGATTTTATTTTCGTTTTAGCGATTTATTTCGAATAAAATTAAACGGACGTTTAATTTTACCCAAAATTCTCACTAACTCCAAATGACTCCAATCCAACTCCATCGCGTAGTGCTCGTCCATACGATTCCAACGCAACTGGTTTCGCGCGTTTTCGACCTCGTATGAAAAAGATATGAATATTTGAAGTTTATACGAATTTTATATAACTAATTACAACCTTTATATATAAATTTTATACCCAAATCAAATATTGGCCGTGTGATCTGCTCTCCCCCCCATTAGGCCGTCCCCTTCTCATCTCCCCCAAACACATATTATTCCCAGTAATAGCCGAAACCCATTTGCAACTTTAGGGTTATATTATTCGATTTTTTCGTGTAACAAGAACACGATCAAGGAGCATCACTCAACTCGTCTCTCCCCAAACCACCACCGCGCCCAATATGGTGAAGCTCGGCCCCCCTAGGCACGGGAAAACGTGCGTGAACTGTAGGTGCTCGTGGCCACTTCTAGCCCTCCACGTTGCTTCGTTTCACATCACAACCGTTCATATTGTAGCTCTCACTCCCCTCTCCAACTTTCATGTTGAAAGTTTTGGCTAAAACTGAATAGATGAAGAGAGATTAGAGGGAGAAGGTGACCAATTTTCGGCCATTGGTTTATGATACTGGAGGCTATGCAGTTGAATTAGGGTTTTCTCTTTTTTTTTCTAAAATTTGTGAAAAAATGGTGTATTTATAGGAAATTTTTCAATCACTATTCATCCGGGAATTCCGAACTCCGATTCACGCGCCGTAACCAGCGTTTCTAGGGTTTACCCCGCGTTCCGGACACAATGGAACAGGTTTTGAAAGCTAATTCGGACATCTGTGCGAGTTATGGCTATAAACGTTCAATTTAAATTAAACCGATTTAAACGATTTTCTAGGCGTTTTAATTTGTATCGGACAAACGGTAAATCCAATCGACTTGAAATTTGAAACCTTACAATAATATCACATTACGGATCCGATGAAACTGGTTTCGTCGAAATCCGAGACTTTTTGAAAAATGGCTATTTTAACTCGCCAAACTAAAATTAAAAATAAATCGATGCGTTTCGAGCTGCCACGATCAAACGATAACTCCGATTGACACGAAAATTGAAATCCTGTAATAACTAACTATTACGGATCCAATGGAACTGGTTTCGTTCAATTCTGAGACTGTTCAAAAATTGGCTATTTTCACTAGTCGATTTAATATTAAAATATTCAATTTTCACAAATTAACTCTTAATTCGATTTTAAAAGTTCTAAAATATCGTTCTAACTCCAACATGATAAAATAAAATTTTACAAATCATTTTCAATCATATTTAACTCAATTTTCAATTATTTCCATAATTTAACATATTAAATTATCGATTTAATTATTCAATTAAATCCAATTAGTCAAAATAAAATTTATTCGACTTATAAATTCACTTATTAATATTTAAAATTAATTAAATATTCAAATTTTAATTACTAAAAATTCTGGGTCGTTACACATAGTGTAAGTCTATATATATTTATATCTTGGACATATCAGTCCTATATGTTCATATTACAGTCATATATAACGTGTTTAGGTTTTATTTTGTTTATATACATATATAGTGTAAGTTTTGTAATCTGCTGTTTATATATGTATTATAATATGTTGTATACACTATAAAGTCGTATCAGTTATATGTTTAAATATATATGTGAGTTGTTACCTCATGTATAAAGGTACTGTGTGTGTGTGTGTATAAGCTTATGTATATCAGAGTTCGTATACTAACCTATGTGTATATCTTGTATGTATATTTTAATATTAGTTGTGCTTCCAAATTTTACAGTATATGTTATATATATATGTGTGTGTGTGTGTGTGTGTGTGTGTTTATAGTTTAAATATTTTAGTTATATAATAATATATTTGGCTATATATATGGATAGTGTAACAACCCTGTATTTTGTGATTATTTTAATTATATGTTTTAATTATTATTATTTTTAAAACCCTACTCCGGAGAGTAGAGCTAGGGAATGCAGCTGTCCGCCACACTGACCCCCTATTTAGCTAGCCCAGCACAGAGATTTGATGCCCCCAACCATGTTTAAGGATTAACGGGGACCCACCTCCGTGCCTTGAAATTGGGAGCATGGCAGACGGGAAACGAACCTCCGACCTGCTTACCAGGAAGCAAGTATCTTACCACTACGCCACTGCTTGCGGACATGTTTGGATTATTTTAATTGAATTTCTGATTTAAAAGCTTTATTTTATTTATTTGAAATGGATAAATTTTGTTATTTTAAAATATAAACTTTGATTTTGATGTGAATAATCGTTCCAAAACATGACTAAAAAGAATATTTTACAAAAAGTGAATTTTGGTCAATATGGTCAAACTTTGAATTTTAAATTTGAAATTTGAAAGTTTGAAAATTTGAATTTTTTTCATTTATTATGAAAGTAAATAAAATTTTAAGAACACTACTTTTCATTTCGTTGAAATCTGATTTATAATGTGAAAGTTATATCTTTTTAACTATTGTGTGAAATTTGTTGTATTTAACAAAATTGTTTACTTTAAATTATATAAATAATATTTTATTTGGTCATGTAATGTTCTAATTTATGTTTATATGGGCAAAATGACAAGTATTGTATATATTTTGGTTTTAAAATATTTTTGAAAGTGTAATTGACATTTTCCAGTGTCAGTTGTATTTTTTTTTTACAATTTCTAATTTTCAGCTTCGATTAATTTAAGGAATTCTTTATTTATTTTTCTATTTTCTCAAGATCTTATTTTATTCTCATTTCCACTTTATTTTGTTCCTCGTTTATTTAGTTATTTGATAATTTACTTGTTTTAAAGTGAAATAGAAATTTTTCTAGAGCCAATGGTATTTTATTTGTAATTTTCATGCCCTGTTTCCAATTTTTAAACAATTTCTTTAATTATTTTTCTATTATATCTAAATTTAATTATCTATTTAACTTTGAATATGTTTAAAAAATTATTTTATTTCAAAATTTTGCTTTAGAATATTTTTAAAATGAAGTAGATATTTTTCCAAAGCTAATGATGATTTAATTGTAATTTTTGAACCCTGCTTTGAATTTTAAGCAATTTCTTTAATTCTTTTTCCATTTTCTTTCAAATTTATTATTTATTTTTATTTTTTATTAATTTATTTAGGTTTTCAAAAGTCAAATTACTTATTTTATTTTTGTTTTAATTGAATTAAGAAAGGAAAATATGAAGAGTTTTTAAAAGCTTTATTAACTTAAGTCTTTTCATCTCCAAAGTCTTTTCAATTTCCACAACCTCTCGTTGATCACTTTTGGCCATACATTTTACTTTCCTAGATGTGACTTCTATCTAGTTTTCACGCAAAAAATTTATCATTTCCATCTCCATTCACAGCTTGACAATAATCCTTGGTAATGGCTCCTCCTTTTCCTCCTTTCCCTTCTCTTTTTCCATGTTATTTTGCCTTGTTTCTATTGCCTTTTGCTTGGCCTCCTCTCTATTTTCACGCCACCACCTCCTACATCTCCTCCTTGTTACCATCACCACTAACTCCTTCAGCCTTGACCATGGCCGATCCCAGCATGATGCAAAAATCCACAAAAATACAATCTATGCCTTAAAAATATGCTAGTTTGAGCCATCTTGCTTCACCACTTCATTTTTCACCACCACCGCCACCTTAGGCCACCACCACCATCACTATCCAGACCCCTACTCACCACTCCAGCCCCTGACCTGACCCACACTCCACTGGCCGAGCCAAACATCCCATGGCCGAGCCCCTTTTGTTGAACAAAACCATGTTTTAGCCTAATCCCCTTCACATTCCTACCTTGTAACTTCCTCCACATGTTCTAGCCTTTATGCCATGCATTCCTATGTTCAAACCTGAGCCAAAGTCATGCCAAACCTGAGCCAAAACATCCCCTAGGCCGTGCAAGCAATTGTAGAAAATAAGGCAAAAGATAGTGTATTCATATTGCTTTTTGTTTCAAAGTTATTTCTATTCAATGTCGTATTGAATTCTAATTTTATTTGTCATGTTCATGGGTTGTGTACAAGATCAATAAGCTTGGTTCTCATCCACTTGAATCCATCGTTGTGTCATCGTGCTTTCTGGTATCCGTTGTGTCGTTTGAATTGATATCTCTAGCACAAGAGGTGAGTAAATCTCACACGACGTTTTATACTTATGCAATTGTGAAGCGACAACAACTGAATGTGTAGAACTATATGTGATGTTATAACTGCTTGTGATTATTTATATATGATGTTACACCTGTTAATTTACATGTCATCTCATCTATTACTGTTATATGTTGAACTGTTCATTTATATATGTTTATCACACTGCAAGTTCCCTGTAGATTTGATTCACTATGCGTTGAAATGATACATACCTGAACGGACTTTAGAATAGGAAAAAATCGTTATGAGCTAAAATGATAGGCCTGAACGGTTTTTATTTGTTTTTTTAACTTAGGATTGCGATTTTAAAATGATAGAACCTGGAATTTTCTTTTTAAACTGCAGATTGAAATGATATATCTCCGTATCACTTGACCTAGGTTAGAAAACTATATGCAGGCCCGTGGTTATTTTATAAAGTGTTTGGATATTTTTAGTATTTTAAAATATAAATTTATTAAATTTGATTTAAATAGATTTTGAAATGTTTTAAAATAAATAAATTATGATTTTTCTATGAGTTAAAAATGTAATTAATGAATGGTTAAATTGGATTATTGAAATATAACTTAAGTTTGGAAATTTGGAATTTTGGTTAAAAATGATATTTAAGTTATATCAATAAAATGGAAATTTAGTTATATTTGGAAAATGGTAAATATGATAATTTGATTTAAATTTGATTTTAAGTGATTTATTAAAGTATTATTGATTTTTCTATGAATTTAAATGGTTAAATAAATGGATGCTTAAATGTGTAATTTTAAAATACAATTTGACTTGGAAATGTGAAATTTGGTTTCATTAAAGGTTTTAGTTAAATGAAAACAATTAGAAATTTAGTTTAATTTGTGAAATGGAAATTTAAAAATGTAAGTGTTAATAAATTGCATATGTGAAGGAAAGGAAATTATACACTTGAATTTGTTAAGTAAATTTATTGAAAATTTTGATTTATTTATAAGAAGCTTTTTTTATAAAAATCATATGTTAAATATATGTTAATAAACATTTTTGAATGTTAAAATATGTTTTTTATAATGTTTAAATGGTTTAAATTGAAGTTTATTATTTTTGGAAATTGAATACTTAATTTGAAAGTATAATTACTCCACTTTTAAATGGTTTAAATGAGTTAATTTAATTGGAATATAAACTATTTAAAGGTGATTTGAAAGGATAATAAATGAATGTTATCTTGAATTTAGAAGGTATTTAAAGTTGAATATTTGGATTTGAACTTATATGATGATTTGAAATAAAGTTTTGAAAGATATGATATTTTGATATTAAAATGATTTGAAAATGAAGTTCTGAAAGATATGATATTTTGATATTAAAATGATTTGAAAATGAAGTTGAAAGATATGATATTTTGATATTAAAATGATTTGAAAATGAAGTTCTGAAAGATATGATTTTTTGATATTAAAATGATTTGAAAATGAAGTTCTGAAAGATATGATATTTTGATATTAAAATGATTTGAAAATGAAGTTCTAAAAGATATGATATTTACGTATTAAAATGATTTGAAAGGAAGTTTTGAAAGGATATGATAATTAATTATATTGAAATGCTTGGAAATTACTTGATATTTATTTTGATAAATATTGAATTTGAAAGATATAGCATGTTGATATATTAAAATGGTTTGAAAATGATTTAATCTTTATTTTGATAAAGATTTGGATTGAAATGATATTTTATTTTGAAGTATAAAATATTATTTTAAAGTTATAACCACGGGTTATAATAACGATTGGTTGGCAAAGAGACTGGGATCGGATATGGGAATACTCTCTGTCGATACCGAAAACCACTTTGACAACCGTGTACGCGGTGGAGATCCCATAATGAAGTAGGATGGTGGCGACGTTCTTGAGGTATGTTACGTGAACCCAACTCCCGTGAGTTGGCATAAGGTGGCTAAAACAGGAGCGATCTCGGGCCAAAATGGATAGCTCCTCTGGTCGGACACATTTCTTCGATACCATTCTATTGTTTTTATGATTGTTTGGGCGCCCCTTCGATTTTGGGAATGTGATCCGAGGTGGGCGTATGTGGCTGCTACGTTACCACCAGCCCGTATGCATAATTGGTATATCTACCCTGGCATTGCCTTGTGTGTCGTATCACCTACCCTACCGAGCCTTTACTACGAGTTTGATTTTCTCCCGTAGCCCTTGCGTATCTTCTCATAGTCTCCTAATCAGGAGATATGCAGATATTGGATGGACTACTGGGACTATTACGTGTCTGAGGCTATATGAGTAACCCCGTGATGCTATTTTAAAGTAAGTTTATTTTACTATAGACATTATTATAATAGCACAATATTACTACATAGTAAATAGTTTAACGGATCTTTAGAGGATGGGCGGTCCCAAGCATCCTTCAAGTTACTTATACTTTTACTACAGTTCACTTGAGTTGGTTTACATTATATAAGCATGTATGTTCTGACTCGAGTGTTTGTATTTTTATTTACGCTCGGGTCAGACTGAGTATTCACAGAGTTAGATTTCCACTTTTTAGAGATTGGAATCGCTGGAGATTATCTACTTGTCTAGTTTTATCTTTTTCAATCTGTTGTTCCTTTTCAGCTCTTCTAATAGTAGACTTCTATGTATTGAGACTTCTGTTGTGCTCTATTTCTTCTGTTGTATCTTATGTAACTCTAATATATTTATATAGTAGCTTTATGAACTACTATTTCTTTTATTTGCGCCGCATTATTAAATAATCTGTGTCTGTGATCTGTGATTATTTATTTACTGTATATTCTGAGATTTGCCAAGTTTTTATTTACAACGCAAAATTTTGAGCAATTCAAGTCTGACATGTGCGGATGCGAATGGTTGAAAATATCGGTCGTTACAGATAGTAAATCTAATTATATATTTTTTGTATATATAGGTACAGTATATTGCATATGTAAGTTTTTTATAAGATTTCAAAATATACTGATATATTGATTTATAATGTATTAGTTCTAAGTTATATATAAAGGCATATATATACTGTAAGATCTGTTATATATTAAGTTATATAAGTTTATCTAGGTCATATTTATATCCAACATCTCTGCCACCTATAAGATATTATATATATTTTATATATAATGTTAGTTGTGTGTATGTGTAATTTTTTGAAGCGTTAAATTAATAATTTAAATTTGTTATTAATATTTGGTGGTAGTTGGAAATAGCTTTGAAATATTTTATGTTAACTATCCAACTGGAATTTGTGAAGAAAGTTTACAAGTTTATACTATATATATGACTACTGTGTAATATATTAGAAGTTATATTAAAGAAGTATATATTGTATATTAACTAAATATGGTTGTTATTTATGTGATCATGTTTGTTGAATATATTATATAAATAAGTATTATATATATTTTCAACAGTTTATAATTTATATAAATTGTTTGTGTTATATATATTATGTATAAGGGTAGACAATCGTTGTTTATGTACATTAACTTTTATATAAGTGCATACAACCTTAAATAATGCTATCAATAAATTTTGATTTATATGTTTGTCACCTTAACATAATATATGTAAGTTATATAGCTTATATGATCTGGTTATTTATCTATATAGGTTATATTTGGATTTTATGTTAGTTTGTAATGATAGAGGTTTAAATTAAATATTGATTTTTAAAGTATATGATACGTGTATAAGGAAAACGATATTGATTTTTATAAAATAATAAATATATTTCTATTTCTATTCAACTGATTCTCGATGCTTCAACAATTCCTTATCTATCAGCTTTGTACGTCAAATCCGTGTTCAACTTACTTCGCTTTGAGATTCATTGATTGGATTGGTCGATCGTCTAGATCGTGATTCAAATTCATAACCTGTCGTGTAGTCTATTTCCTCCAGCCTCGAAAGGTGAGAAATCACTCATAATTAACGTTCTTATATTTATTAAATTTGATTTCAATTGGAACAACAATTGATATATGCTGCTGTTAGTTATTTACACTGTTATATATATGTTATTATCTGTATCTGTTCACTTGTGACATCTGACACCACTATCTGTTATTTATATTGATGATATATGCCTTTTATATTATTATTACATCTTTTATCACTTTGCAAGTTTCCTGTTAGTTTAGAATTCCCTATGTGTTGAAATGATAGATACCCGAACTATCTATAGAATATGAGAAAATCGTTATGGGTTGAAATGATAAACCCAAGCGATTTTCGTTGAATTGAATTTGGGATTGCGGTTTGATATGATATATAACCGTATATATATTTAAATTGCGGATTGAAATGATAAATATCCATATCGCTTGACCATAGGATAGAAAATTATATATAGACACCATTGGTCAATATATATATATATATATTGAAATGATTTCCAAGGTTTTAAAATGAATATTTTGGTTTTAGTAAACATTGATTTTAAGATATATATGTGTGTGTGTTATTTTTATAAAGGTTTTAAATTTTGATTTTTTTAAAATTATATATTTTGAAAATTTTAAAATTATAAGTTAGTTTTGGAATTATAAATTTTAAGATTTTACTTACAATTTTACTATTTCGAACTATATATAAAATAAGTATAGTAATAAGATTTGATTTATTAAATTTGATTTAATTAATATATAATATGTTTAAGTATTTATTTAAAATTTTGATTTTTAAATATAGAGTTTATAATGATTTTAATAAAATTCAGGTTGGAAAGAGAAATAGAAATTGGTTTGAAATTGAATTTATTTAAGAATTATATTCAAATAAGTTTGATTTGAAATTTATTAAATTTAGGATTTTAAAGATATGATTTTATAACTTGATTTTGATTAAAAGTGATTTAAATGAATATTTCAAATTTACATAAATTGAAATAGTATATATAGTTTTATTTAAATTTGAAATTTGAAGTTTTATTTAAATGTTATTTGAATGATTAAGTAAATATTTCAAAAATAAACAATAGTAAAGCGATTTGATATATATATATATATATATATATATATGAAATTGTCAAATTTATTTTTGTAATGTTGAATATTTCAAGCTTTGAAATATATTGAAATTAAATGGTTTATTTTGTGGTTCAAATCTGTATTTGAAAATTATATAATTCAAAATGGTTTATTTAGAAACTGAATTGAATTTAATTTGAAGAATTAAGGTTTAATTAAATTGGAATTTTGGAATTCCAGTTGATTTGAATCGATTTGTGAAATTTAAGGAAACTATTTTATTATATAAAGTATTTTTAAAATTATACTTAAAAACTATTCATATATTTTAATATAATTTTTTTAATATAAACTATTTTAATGTAAATCATTTTAATATAAACTATTTTTATATACTAACTATTTTATTTTAAACTATTTTAGCCTATAACTACTTTATATAAACTATCTTATTTTATAAACTATCTTAATTTATACACTATTTTAATATCTAAACTAGTTAAGTGGGAAGTGTTGTGGTTTTCCAAAGCACTATGATTTTTAAATTATGATTTCCAAAGTGTAATGATTTCCAAAGTATTATGATTTCTAAATTATGATTTCCATGTGTTATGATTTCCAAAGTATTATGATTTCTAAGTTATGATTTCTAAATTGTTATAGTCTTAGAAGCTTTATAATTTCAAATGTGTTATAACTTTGAAGTTCTATAATTTTTGGAAATGGATATATTTGATGTGAAATGATATCATATTAATATGGTTTTGAAATGGCAATGATATTTTGGTTTTGAAGTATAAACTATTTTGAAATGACTGCGGTGTTATAATAACGTTTGGTTGTTAAAGAGACCGGGATCCGATATTGTCATATTCTCTACCAATACCCAAAAACACTTTAACAACCGTGTACGCGGTGAGATTTTAGAATGAAGTAGGATGGTGGCGACGATCTTACATGAGGTATATACATGGACTCGACTCCCTTGAGTTGGCATAAGGTGGCTAAAACAAGAGCAATCGACGGGCCAAGTGAGGCAGCTCTTCCGATCGGACACACTTCTTCGTATGCCATTTTATTACTTTGTGATTGATTTGGTGTTTACCTTTGATTTGGGAGTGCGGCTCAAGGTGGGCTGTAGCTGCGGCTATGTGTTACCACCAGCCAGGAAGTGTAATTGGTATATCTACTCTGGCATTTCCTACTAGTGTCGTGTCGCCTACCCTATCGGTACCACTACGAGTTTGTTTTGTGTCGTACATATGGAGTATCCTCTGGCAGCCTCCCGAGCAGGAGGTATTACGGTACTGTATAGACTATTGGCACTATAAAATGTGTTAAGGGGGATACGGGTAACGCCTTAACGCTATTTTAATAGTTGCTTTACTTTAGACATTATTATAATAACGTATATTACTACATAGTAGATAGTTTAATAGATCCTTAAAGGTTGGTTATCCCAATCATCTTTTGAGTTACTTGTATATTTCACTTGAATTGGATTTATTGATATAAGAATGTTAATCCTGACCTGAGTGTTTTGTTTTTTTACTTTACGTTCGGGTTAGACTGAGTGTCACAACATTCGAGACTCGCCTTTGGAGTTAGAGCTTCGCTTGGAGATTCATCTCTTTATTCAGCTTGCAGTTATTCAGTTGACTCCTGTGATATATTCCGATTTTGCTTTTTTATTATTGTATTGAGACTTCTATGTATTCGAGACTTCTATTGTATCTTGTTTAACTTTGATATATATATAGTAGATTCATGAACTACTATTCTCTTGTTTTCGCTCCGTATTGGTATATTACTTTGTGTCTGTGATTCTGTGATTTATTTATTTACCGTATATGCTGAGTTTTGCTAAATATAAAATAACACTCTGATATTTTGAGCAATTCAAGTTCGACATGTACGGTTGCGAATGGTTGAAAATCCGGGACGTTACAATTCCTCATCCGAGAGTGAAGCTAGGTTAGTTAGAGCACTAGTTGCATATTAAAGCCTTGCCTAGACACTTCATTCTTGAATCTCACAAGTAGATAAATCTACTTCATCGCCTTTTAGTTTTAAGTGTAGCGTTTATGACTTTCATATATGAGTAAGAAAACAATATGATTAACATAATTTCCACTTTACTTTTCATCTGTCAAGAGGAAAGCCGATAGGTTAGATCTCTAATACTCATATCCGTACTCGACATAAATCTATACTCTCACAAATTGATAAGACTACTTAGTCGGCTTTAGAGTTAAGAAAAGTTAATTACTTTTAAAATAAATAAGTGAACAACATGATGTACATGTTTTTGACATTCCAACCTAACTATTCCTTGGGCAAGAGAGAAACCGACAGGTTATAGCTTTATGACTCATATTCCTACTCGACATCAATCTTAATTCTCATAAATAGAGAAATTTTGCCTGGTTCGATTTTAGTGTTAAGCCTAGTCAATTACCTTTTTCAAAACTTATATATACTTTAAAAATACTTTTAAATGGGTTTTAAATATCTATGTAAAATATTACTTGAAAATAACTGATTTATAATTTGGTGAAAAAACATGTTTTATATTGCAAAACCTTTTTGCTTTGGAAATACATATATAATTATTATAAATATATTTATACTTCAAACCACCTTTAAAATACTTCAAAATAGGTTAGAAAACATACCTAAAAATATTATAAAAAATAACCAAATTTAAATATCGTTTTTAAATACCTAAACCATAAGTAACTTACTACAACATTTATATATCTTAGTAAAAGTTCTTATTAAAAACAACATTGAAAAGCATGATCTTTGTGACTAGTTTTAGCTATTTAAACAAATGATTTAAAGATTGAAATTTTTATAGTAAGTGCTAACCTTTGGTTAATTTAAACCATGGAAAGAAATCCTTAGGAATATCTTCCAATTTATTTATAAAAATTGTCGAAAACAGGCTATGTTTACAAAATGTACTTATAACCACTTTTTTATTCAACTTTCACAGCTTTGGTTTACAATTTCTATAAATTTTCAAATTTATATACTATCCAATACACCAAAATATGTGTAGAGAACAACTAAATCAAATAATCCTATGTTAAGTTTGTAAAACTTCCATTTACACAAGGTAAAGTTAAGGAATATCAAGTGCACTTATAGCAAATATTCTCATTTCAAACACTTCCAAACATACATCAATTCGACATAAAATTTGAAAAACCATTTAAAAATCAAGTGAAGGCCATGCCACATGTTTAAGAGGGTAATAAAAGTGATGTTATACAATATAAAGTTGTCATTTTCTTTCAAAAGAAAGAGGGGTCCAAAGTTTATGACTTTAATTATTTAATGTCACTTTAACTTTAGATTTCAAATACAACATATACATACACAAAATATACAAACAAGATAGTGATATAGCTGATTTAAATCCAATCCAAATCTATACTCAAGCACAAGAAACTCAAGAACTCTTCCTACCAACACCTTGCAACCATCTTCTTCCTTCCTTCTTGATTTAAACTTGCTTTTTGCCCCCCAAACACCATTAATAGCTCATGATCATTGGATGTAGGGGGAGAATGGAATTGCTTCTTCCAAATATAATATGGTAAAAGTTGTTGTAATATTATCCTAAGGCTTATGACATAGTGTGACTTCATTTGGAGTTGTTTTGCAAAAATTTCTAAAGAACATTAGAGAAGAAGAAGACATTTAAAAACTTGGTTTTTCTTTGTGAATGTGATTATTGAACAACATTATACCCCTCCTTATATAGACTTCATAAGGTGTTGCCTAAGCTTGTTCTCATCCTCCCCCCACTAGGCCATGGAAGCCTTACCTCCACACATTCCATTCACTTCACTTTTAACAAAATACTTAAAAACCCTTAACATGTTAACATCTTTTATCCATTAGAAACTTCTAGAAAATTCCAATTGCTTTCTGAATAAAAGTCTTTTAATTGGTTCCTAATGTGTTCATTTGATCATTAGATAAGTGCATAAGAGTCTAAACAACTTATATAAAGTAAAATTGTCGATAAATCGATTTTCGGTCACATTGTCGATTTTTCTTCAAAGTATTTATTTTTGCGAACAATTTTTGAAAACAAGTTTTCCCCCATTAGTTATGATTTAAAAGGGGATTAATGAGGTTATGTAACAAACTTAATCATAATTAATTCAAGACTCAAATATTTATATAGTTTAAATATTTAAATACGAAGTGTCAGAAATTCCGGGTCTTTACATTCTCTACTACTTAGAATATTTCATCCTCAAGGTTCCAAAATGAGCAATGTAACACCTCAGAATTTTAACCATTGAATATTTAAATAATTAATTTAAATATTTAACTGCTAAGCGATGGAGTGCCTCTTATACTCAATTTTTACGAACGAGTGAATTTGGATTCAATACACATGTACTTGAATTCGCTTTTACGATGCGAGTAAAATGAGTATAAACTTGACATGTTTGGAGTCGATGAACTATGCAGATGAATAGTGTCGAATGAGGAGAAGTGGGCTTAGCCTACTAGTTTGCCTCTAACTTAGCTTATGTTAAGATAAGCTCTTTATTCATTTATCTTTCACGTTTCATTCGTCTTATCTTCCTCAATAACTTTTTTAATTACCTCTTAATCTCAAAACCCTAATCACTAATTTGTTCTTAAATAAAATTCTCTAAGTTTCGCAGAATAACACAAATCCTATCATGCTATTCTCCACATAACTTCCAAAGGAATTTGCCTAATTTAAAGTTTATCTTGGATTTCTAGTGAGCTAATATATGGGTTTTGGTGATTTGGGCTTGGTTTAGGAAAAATCAAGGTGAATGGGATGATTCTCCTTACTAATTTATGTGTTATATTCATACATTATATAATTATACGAAATGATTTATAGAATGTTTGAGTTGATTTAGGTTTATGTTTGTATTATAAACATTATTTCCTTAGCTAATTAACCGTTTAAAGACCCTAATACTATGTTTTGAAAATAGTTAATATGCCCTGGATTTGATTTAAGCCAGTTGGATGATTTGTTGTGATGTTATTATTGATTTAGGATTAACTAAGCAGTGTAATGATGCACATGTCATTAAAAAATATTAATTAATCCATTTGAATTGATTTGTAAAATGTTAGTAAGAAAATTTAACTGGTTTGTGAACTCTACACTTGTTATTAAAGTGATTAGAGATTAATGAAGCTTAATTAGTACTTATAAAATAGTATGAAGATTTTATGAATGAAGATTACATTCCATAAAATATATATGAGATTTTACATAGTAGTAGTATGAAGTATACTTAATTTTAATTTAGATAATTAAGTATTTAAAAGCTTAAAGTCGATATATGAGTTAACGATACTTTTTCTAAAATAGAAGCAAGATTCTAAAGAATGGTATAAGACCATATTAGACTTTTATTGATGAAGCATTGTAAATAAAAGTAAAATTTGATCTTGTATTGAATGTATATGTGAACAAAGGTGCACAAGTGGGTATACGTATATGTGCATTTGGAGCTAAGCGACAATTAAACCAATACTGTATTGTAGTTAAAATTGTTGTATGTTTGGTTATGTTTATACGTTTTCAATTTTTTGATTATATAGAATATAATTGGTTGCAAGGCCATTACGGGCATTTCAAGTAGCCATAGCGATTATTACATATGATAAGTTGCATGAGAGTATACCAAGCCGAGCAATCGTTTCAATGAATTCCAAATTGTGACTTGTGTTTCTTTATGTGTTGCGTGGGTATGTATGTGATTAGGGGTGCACAAATTAGTGCGTCGACACATGTATAGGTTACGCATAAGGCACAGAGATTGGATATGTCGTTTTGGCATGTTAGACGAAGTCGAGACGCTATAATTGCTTGTTCAACTATACTCATGCAAAGAGTGGATTTTGGTATCGAAACCAGTTTGCCTGTACTAAAGAAGATGTAAAGACCCACCTTTTCGATCCTTAAAAGTCAACACTAATACATCCACGGTATTCATATGCTATGCATTTAAGTATCGGAAAGATAGATTGTTTGAGGAAAAGAAAAGGACAAACAACAAACTAAATCTCACAACCTAATGAATAATATATAATATACCGAATTCATCTTTATAAAAAAATACATGCATAACATCAGAATCTAACTTGTTATCAACCTAGATAGTTATAACAGCATGTCCTCACAAATGCTGATAAATACAATAAAGCAATGTAATGGAAATAGAAAGGAATATATAAGAGATAAGTCTTAGCATCCAGCTCATCTCCTGAACTCCGGAGCTAAATCTGTAAAACATACTCAATCTGACTTGAGCATTATACGAAAACAACGTCTAGATCTGTCTGGTAAAACCAGCGTGAGAAACACAATAATATAGATTATTAATGTTATAGAAACCTTTATAATAAAAGTATCACATAAAACCACGCCGCACACAAACACAAACAGATTTTTACCTTACAATAACCAAACCATTTTTATATAAATTCCAATGATATTATAATAATTTCTAGGGTTTAAAATAAATTATGAATATAGCTGGAATGCTTGCACCTTACGTTCCAACATATTTGGACACAACTAAGTTCGTACGACACTTATTGGAGAATGTATTTCCATACAATAACAAGGCTACCGAGGTAGTGTCTAGCCCAGTATACCCCTAGAAAATGTACCTAGGCCAAAAACCTTTTAACCTATGCGAATCAAGGTCGGCCTACCCCTTAGTAGATAGTACTGAATATTTCATCACCCCTATTACTTTGCAACCTTTCCCAAAAGATCTCATGCACAACCAAATCCATAAATGTATATATCTAGAAAGGATGATGACAATACCTCAATGGGTGCGACCCATATAGCCCTGAAGCATATTCCATGTTTCAGTCATTCCTAGTTAATTGGGCTAAAGGCTATGTTTTAACTTTGAGAATATCAATACCACTTGGAATGCTAACACTACCCTCCAAACGATAATGCAATGCCAGCATTCGTCCATAAAATTTGTTCACGATAAGGACAAACCGAAGGCATTACTTCTACTACATCTATTTTGGAGTCACCCTCTGGGTTAGTAGTAAGTGGCCCTTTCACTTAAAAGATCGGTGTCTTCGATTCCATCATCTTCAGGATGCTTCCAATTCTAATACTTGAGTTAGTTTGAAGTGGTTTTTGGATAATTTATACTTATCCGATCACGGTCTCTTCAAACCACATTCGATAATTTCCGATAAACTTAACTCTGGTTTTTTCGCAAGTAAATAAACAAACAAAGCAAGAGCGGTGATCACCCCTAACCATTTTAGTGGTCAAATGTCCTTATCATTTGTCTTAGGAGAACTAAACGAGATTTATATACACGGTACACCATTATCGAGGATGACTATGCCATATACTCCAGTATTTCTCCTCGATATTTCTAGAGTTAAAACTAGGTCCAGATTTTGATACTTGGTTATTTAACTACCAAATATAACAAACAAACCATCCGAGCATAGGTTTATTCCTATATGGGATCCACTAAGCCTCTTTAAAAAATCTTCAATAATTTAATTATTTATAAAAATATCATATACTTATTTCACTGGTATAAGTATATTCTCAAACCAATTTGCTTTCTATATTTAGGAAACCTTTACTATATACCTATACAATAGTATAAGAATATTCACAAAATACATAAGGAAAGATTTCTTATTCCCAAATCATATTTAAATGAATCAAAAATAATATTTTTTGAAGCATTGATTATTATAAACCTTAAAATAACTAATTCTTCAGTGTTAAATATGGGAAATGCTTCCATACCACCAAAATTAAGAAGGATTATTAATTTATTAGATTCATAACTTAACTAATAAAATTGATCCAATTCTTATGAAATCAAAATTTTAATCATCCAAATCTTCTTATCCGAAATCCAAGATGTCTTCCCAGTTGTAACTTTAACATCCCATATATTTGAAATAATTCTCTTTGATAACCAATTTATTATTTTTAACTCTTTTATTTGATTTAAATTGATTGCCTTACAAAACCCCTTAATAAATAATTGATTGAGGCTTTTAAAACATTACTAGTACATAATTAATAACTTAATCGCTATTAAATAAATGATCAATTAACTTAAATCGTAATAAATAATTAATTACTTTTCTAAAACATCATTATTAAATAATTAACTAGCTTAAAAGATCATTTATAAAATAATCAATTAACTTTAAAATAACTAAAATAAAATAATTGATTATCCTTTTAAACAGCTTAAATAAAATTATTAAATAACTTAGACAGATATAAGTTAAAAAATAATTAGTCAACTTTAAAATATTACAATTAAAATAATAATAACTTAACCATTTTGAATGTAAAAATTACTTTGCTTTACAATACCAGTAAATCCAAATCCATTTTCTTTTCCAAAATTTGAAAAGAGGCTCAATGATCACACTGATACATAAATAAGTTACCATTATTTAAGTTTAACACTTCAGATCATGTCACTAATATTTACATAAGCAACAAATATGTAAATAAAATTCACAATTAATAAATGACAGATAACACATCCTCTGTCCAAGTCAACTGACATATAATTAAATGTCCAAATTTGTAAAATAGCAGAACGGAGATTTATTCTACTAAATAAATGTCAAACAAAATCTATTCAATTTAAATATAGTAGGACGGTGTTTTATTCTTCTATCTAGATGACAGTGAAAAATATATAATTACTAACTGACGTAATTATTTACTACGATTATAAATTTAACAATATGTTAAACTTCTACAAAAATATCGAACGACTATTCCATGGTATCCTAAACGATGATATAAATCCAGTGGCAAAGTCCGTAGGTTGAACCTCGAATTGATGAGCTATACCCTATTTAAATTTAAATGTTTTTAAACTTGAGAACTTAACTAAATTAAATACTTAAACCCTTGGGCTCAAAACCCACAAACCCCCTAACCAAAACTAACTCTCCCTTCCCAAACATTATTTCCCAAACCACACTTCTCCAATTCAAATCTACAATTTACAAATACATAAAGCCAAAATCAACAACTCCACACCCTTTTCGTGCATGCACATGCATGTGCACGCTCCGCCGTTGCTACCAACCATCATCGAAATCCGCTCCTCAAGTTCGCCTCACCACGTCCATCTCAATCGACTGCACATTGTTCGCTCCGACCACCTCCATCTCCAAACACCACTATGATAGAAATGGAAGCACAAATAGAAAGGAAAAATGCAATGTGAATCTCCCTACCCCAAATGCTTCGGTCATCTCCACCCATCGACACTTGGTCCACCACACCCTGACACACCACCGCACCCACTGACACCCTCAAGCCAAGCTTGTTGGCCCTCTCTCGCGCTTGCGACGAGAAGAACAAGCAACAAAAAATATGCTTCCAAACCTTAATTCGAGCTCTATACGACACCACACAAAACCTCCCCACTTGCGACTAACAATGCATCTCCATTGTATCTCCAGGTAGCTACACCTCCAACTGCTCGACCCCTCATTGACGAGATCACTGGAATTTGAATTTAAAGCCAAAACCGATCATCCCACCAGTTCGACCAAACACTATGACAAAAAATCCTTCGAACAGTCCCTAAAATTTCGATTTGTCGACATAAATGCAATGGCATAGGCCATTGGAGATCAATGAAAAGAATAAAAAAAACTACCCACTTACTGTTATCAACCCCTAACTCGGTCACCACTTGATGAAACAACCTTGGACTATTTTACACAAAACTAGACTCTGAGTTAATCATTTCGCTAGTTGACGGTTCTGGAAAAATCGATACAGAATGGGGGATAATGATTTTTGAAATAAAAAAGGAAGATGATTTCATATGTTTATATAATAGAATAGTAAGTGAAAACTTGTTCCAGTACATTACCAGTAAGGCTGTCAATGGGTCGAGTCGGGTTCGAGTCGGGCCAAGTTAAGTTCGGTTGATTTTAAATGGGTCGGTCAACCTGTTTATTTAACAGGTCAGAAATTGCTTAACTCGAACCCGACCCGATATAAATGGTTGACCCGACCCGACCCGTGTAACCCGATTATAACCGGGTCAGGTCATAAACGGGTCGGGTCAACCCATATAAGGTATAAATGGGTTATAAATGGGTCGTAAACGGGTCAAATTCGGGTTCATGGGTCATAATCCGGTCGTGTCAACCCATATAAGTATAAACGGGTTATAAATGGGTCAAATTCGGGTTCACGGGTCATAATCAGGTCGAGTCAACCCATTTAAGTACAAACCAGTCAAATTCGGGTTTACAGGTCAACCTAAAACCCACTTATAAGCAGGTCAAATTCGGGTTGACCTAAAAATGACCTGCCAACTTAACCGGGTCAAATTAGCCTACTAATTTCCTTGTAATCTTCAGGTCGTCCAAGAAATTGACAACCTTAATAACCAGTGAGCCAATTTCCATATTCCAATTAGAATTCGATTTTTAGTCCTTGCTTAACTTAAGAGATAATATATTTTTACAATAATCAACACAGTTATAACATAAAGCGTTATCTTATTACATTAATAAATAAATAAGCAAGAAAGATGATCATTCTCATCTTTCACATATTTCCTTGTTCTTTACCAAATGCAAAATCCAAGCATAATCTTCATTTTTCTAATCAAAATGTGATTTTCCCTATTGAGATCTTGAATGGAAAATTTAAAAAAGAACTTGTAAGAAAAAAAGAAACAAGTATGAAGATAAGAAATTATAATAGTGTTTGTAAATATATATATATATATAGAAAGAAAAAATAAATAAAATATAGGAATAAAGTGAAAATATTCTTTTCTATTCCATCATCATTCCATTAACCATCAAAGTACATTGCATCCAAAAACATGGTGGGTAATAAGGTGTGTAAAGTCCTTTTTTTACTAAGAAACTTAAGGAATCTAAGTCTTAACTCATGTTTTAAAATTTAAATATATTTTTACTTTTTAATATTTTCTTTTACTTATCCTTTTAAATTTCAAAATTAAATGGTCCACATTTTAAAATGTAAATCATGTTTTCCAAAGTGTGTTTATGTCACCACTTGATAAAAAGCTGAAAATCCACAAAACGAGTTTCGATCACATTTTTAGTTATCCGTCGAACTGTTTACTTACGTTAACCAATTTCAAAAATGAATTATCTAATATTAGTTATAAATTTTAAAAAATTATTTTTATTAAAAAAATATTTGAATATTTAAATTAAATTAAATATTTACTAATTAAAGCGATAAAATTCCCCCTATAAAAGAACTTCGACCCTGAAATTTCACCATAACTCAACTCAGAAAAACATTTATATCATCCATAATTTATTCATAAGCCCGTGCGATGTACACAGATCATCCATACACGATATCCGACTGAATCACTTACTCAAAGACATAACTTCTCTTCTAAACTAGTATCGCTCACCCGACTTCCCTAGGCTCTTTAATTAGGAACCTCTGTTTTTCTTACATGGCCATATATTATAATAGAAAACATTGATAACATATCAAGAAACCTCACTAACTGTTCCCATTAAGGATTGAGTGATAAATCTTTATTGGATCGGTCTGAGTCACCTTAAAGTTGTGTATTCAAATCTTAGATCAAGAACCGTGCAAAAAAATAATCTACGTACAACTCACATACTTATTCTTATTAGTTCTTACTTATACCAATTTCTTTTTACTACCCATAATCATTTATGAAATTGATTCATAAAAACTAAACTTAAGTTTAACCTACATAATACCCTACTATATCCTAAGAGTATATACAATACTGAACTTAATTTCTTTACTTTTTTTCAAATTATATATTTAACCATAAAAAATGTATACATATAGCCCGTGTAACCCCAAAATGATACTAAGTAACTGGGAACTACAACATAATATCATACGTTCTCTTACCAAGAAGGATAATACTTAAGAGAAGTGTTTACCATCCGAACAAATCTCTTTTCTTTTTAGCTATTTTTGAGTCATTCGAACTAGTTAACTTAAAAATACTTCTTGTATTTCAAACTTCCCTTTTGAAACAATACTGTATATATTTTCACACAAACTGCTTGAACAAACTATCAATAGCAACCTTTTTTGGGTTCGTTCGGGTTCGACTCGTTCGATTGCATAATTATAAGGGAATAATTTACTAAATGTTGGACAACATCTGCCTAAGAAAACATTCAATCACTACTTAGAAGGTTATTCATACTATCGCAAAACTATTTAGGAATCATTTCTTGAACTATCCAAATAAATTACTCCTTAAAGGTTTTCTTTTTAAAATATACTCAAGTAAACATTTGAACTCTTCTTCAAGACTCTAGGATCTAAATCCTCAAAATCTTTTTCTTTATAAACACATTTTTATAAAATCTAACTTTCATTAAATCATTCTCTATAAACTATTTCTCAAATATTTATTTCAAATATTCAAGCTTTTTTTTAATAAACAACCTTTATTAAAATCTAGTTTTAACCCAACAATAAAATTGAATGCCTTATAATCAAATTGTGAAATTTAATTCACATGGTGTTCTTTTCAATGTTCCTAGAATTTCTATCTACCCAACCCATGTTAAAAACAAAAAATTACTTATAAATTAACAAATAACAATCAATGCCCTAAAACTGAACAAGCACGACTAATCACACCATAGATGATAATAATTCCTAATAAACAAACACATCGAAATAATTATATTAACTTCTGAAAATAACCCTTTTATATATAAAATATACTTCTAGGTGAAATTATTTCATTTACCCATTTAGAACAATACTGTGTTGGTTGGCCTTATTAAAGTGTTTAGCGATCTTTATCAATAATGTTTGCAATTCGTATTGACAAGAACCCACAAGCCATTCATAGATCAATCAATACAAAAAAAATTATAGCCTAACAAAACATGCTCCCATTTATACGCTCAAACTCATTCTAGAGTATTTTTGACCCTATCTCTGATGATTTTACCCCACTAATGCCAAGGCTTTCTCTTAATCTTCAGCTCTAATACAATATGTAATGACCTGCCTTTTCGATCCTCAAAAGTCGACAATAATACATCCACGGTATTCATGTGTCAATCATCCAAGTGTTGAAAAGATAGATTGTTTAGGGAAAAGAAAACGAAAAACAATAGAACTAAACCTCACAATGTGATGAATAATATATAATATACCAAATTCATATTTACAAAGGAAATCCTTTAGTACATACAAAACATCAAAGTCGAACCCATCATCGGCCAGGACATTTATAACAGTTTGTCCTTACAGATGCTGATAAATACAACAAAAAAAGTAGCAGAAATAAAAAGGAATATAGGATAGATACGTCTTAGCATCAAGCTTCTCTCCTGAGCTCCAAAGCTAAATTAGAAAAATATGTTCAGTCTGACCCAAGCATTATAAGAAAACAACTCCCAGATCAGTCTGGTAACACCAACAAAAGAAACACAATCATATGGATTATTAATTTTATAGAAAACCCACATTGCATATAAACATGGGCA
The DNA here is from genome assembly GCA_030765085.1 of Allium cepa. Classification (NCBI taxonomy): domain Eukaryota; kingdom Viridiplantae; phylum Streptophyta; class Magnoliopsida; order Asparagales; family Amaryllidaceae; genus Allium; species Allium cepa. The sequence continues at coordinate 493,692,565 of CM060944.1, read as the reverse complement.
TATTTTATCTAAAAATAACCAAACCGTTTTTATAGAAATTCCTGTGATATTATAATAATGTCTAGGGTTTAAAATAAATTATAGATATAGCTGAAATGCTTGCATCTCACATTCCAGCATATTTAGGCACAAGTAAGTTCATACAGTGCTTATTGAAAATGGATTTCCATATAATGACAAGGCTACTAGGGTACCGCCTGCCACAATACACCTCTAGAAAATGTATGAGGTCGAACACCTTTTAATTACTGCAAACCAGGTTCGGCCTACTCCTTACTAGATAGTATTAAATATTTCATCACCTCGATTACTTGCAACCTTTCCAAGAACTCTCTTGCACAACTAAATCCATAAATGTATATATCTATAAAAGGCGATGAAAATACCCTAATAGATGCGACCCACATAGTCCTCAAGCATATCCCCAATTTCATTCATTCTCGGTTAATAAGGCTAAAGGCTACGATTACATTTTTAAATAGCAATCCCACTTGGAATGCTAACACTGCCTCCTAGACGATAATGTAATACCAGTATTGGTCCGTACAAGTTGTTTAGGATAAGAAAAAACTAAAGGCATTACTTCCACTACAACCATTTCGGAACCATCCTCAAGATTAGTGGTAAAAAGCCCTTGCACCTCAAAGATCTTCATTTTCGATTTCCATCATCTTCAAGATGCTTCCAATTTGAATGCGTGAGTTGTTTTGAAGTGGTTATTGAATAATTTACACTTATCCAATCCCGGTTTCTTTAAACCAACATACGCTAGTTTCATGTAAACCCAACTCCAGTTCTTTCGGAAATAAGTAGATAGCGGGGTTACTCCTTAACCATTTTAGTGGACGAATCTTGCGACGACCCGCCCTTCTGGACCCTCGAAAATCGACACAAAATACTCCACAGTATAATATGCTGACGATCAAGTGTCGAAAAAGACAGATTGTTAAGGGAAAGGAAGGAGATAGAAGGAAGAAGGAACTAAACAATATCAGAATCTCACAATCGCAACGGAACAAAATATAATATATAATATCAGCTCTTTACACAAAATGAAAACTATATCTGTTTTATATAATATATCATCAGAGTATTACAAAAAAACAACAATTACCAGCCTTACAATCTCAAACGAGCGCAGCAGCGGATATAAACAAGTACGGATAATACGTCTCGGACTCCGGCACCTCTCCTGCTCCAAGCATCCTATCCTGAACATATAATACTCGGTCTGACCCGAGCATTATAATGAAATAACACCCGAGTCAGTCTTGAATACGAGCTGATAAAAATACACCCAAATTGGTTATTAAAGTTCCAAAAATCCTTTTGAAAACAAAAGCATCTCCTAAGACCACGACACAAATAAACATGTCGGGTTTTTACCTTAAAACACTTTTTATAAAAATACTCTGATATTATAATAGGGTCTATATACAAATACTTATAAAATAGCCGAAATTGTTGCATCTATTAAATTCTAGCTACTAGCCACAAAGTGGGTAATACAAACAAAACTCGTAAAAGGCGCGTAGGGAGAATGGATTTCCAACTAATGACTAGGCACTGGGGTACCACCTGTCACAGTACCTGGTCTAGATTAGTGTACCGAGGACCACTCCCGATCCCCTACAACACAAGGTCGGGACTACCCCTTGCTGGATAATCCCGAGTAAGATCACCCCACGGTTGGGATCAGCAACCGCACCACTAAGCCGAATAAAAAAGGACATCTAGATAGGGATGAGCTCACCCTAAAATGGGTGTTGCCCACCTAGCCTTGCTGCATAACCCCTAATTTTCAGTCATTCCCGGTTGATGAGGCTTGAGCTAAGCGCTACCTTTTTAGATCGTTTCACTTAGAATGCCCATCGTCCACCTGACAATGTTCCGAAAGCATTCATCCATACAAGTCCGTCCCGGGTTCGAATGGAACTGAAGGCGCTACTCCTACTACATCCATTTTGGAAATATCCTCAGGATTAGTAGCGACTAGCCCTTACACTTCACTGCCCCATCTTCGACTCCAAACTCGTTTTTTCCACGAAAACGTACGAACCGGATCGATGTGGGTTTCGAGAAATTAATCCTGATCTCGGTCTCTTCGAAACGATCAACGCATTGTCCAATATTGATAGTCGATGCTTTAACTATCAATAGACATCCATAAGCATCCATCACATAATAAATAATTTACCACACTATTTATTTTCCTCAAAATTATCCTTGCAAGATATATTCCCATTTTCCAAATCTCGATGAAAACACCTTTCAAACCCAACTCTTCACATGAAATAAATTCCTAAATCTGCACTTCCTCTGAAACATCCAAGTACCCATACTTAAGATCTAAAATAATTTAAATTCTTTATTCATGAAAATACATTAAAACGTTTATATTAAAACTTCTTACATACTTAATTTTAAAAATATACTTTAAAAATATTTCGAATAAAGCTTAAGTCATACTAAATTTTAAAATAAAGTTATGAAATCCTATACAAGTTTTCAAATTAAACTTTCATTAATTTTCTTTAATATAAAACCATTTTATAAAGTATAAATAATAATAATATCTTTAAAACATAATACTAATTACCCCTTTAAATAATTATTACTATAACTAATTTGATAAATGTTCACTTTTAAGATTCTTACAACTTCAAAACTTTTAACTTTTTCAAAAATCTGCTTTAAAAACGTACTTGGCTTTTTAGGGAAATACACTTCCATTTTAGGATAACCCAAAGAAATCATTTTATAAATCCTACACGATTTACTCCAATTCGATTTTACGTTTATCCCGTAAATTCCTTTCCATACTTTAAAAATAAACTCTTTTGATTTTTAATCACATTGCTATTTTCTGGAAATCACTTTCAAAATATATGTTTAAAATATTTAAAACAAAGCTTCTAGAAATTATTTAATTGAAAATAATACTTAAGGAAATATATAATGGTTTTCTAAGTAATTTAAGCCAAGTTTAACTTTTTAAAATAAAGATATTAAATCAAATATTTATACTATAATTCCCTTTGAAAACTTAATACTACTTTACTTTTTAAAATAGTTAAATATCATAATTAATTAAATAAATATTTACTTACACTTTAAACAATTAAAATAATATTTCTGTCCAAAATATTCTAAACACATTTTAAACTGCCCATTTATATTTTGAAAGCTTTCTTAAAAACATACTAAAGTTTCTAGGAAAAAAAACACACTTCCCATCCTTCATAAATAAATCTCGCTATTATATTTTAAACAATCCACATTTCCATTTTAAATCACAATTTCAAACACTTCAAATTTTCAACCAGTTTCTTGAATTTACTTCCTTTTAAATTCTTTACTTAAGAATTTCTTTTATTTCCTTTTAAACCCAATTTATTTTATTAATATTAAAATTCCCAGATTTATATTCACCTAATCATAGCACAGCACCATTTAATTTTCAAATTAATCTATTCCATTATATAAATAAAACATAGCATAACAAGATCTAAAACAATTTATCACAGGATAACAATGAGATATATAACAGAATATAAATAAAATTTCTATTTGTGAGGAATCCAGTTGGATCTCTCCAACCTGTTTCCCTACATCCACAGATATTAGCACAACCAATAAATATTGATTCAATTTGATAATAATTATCATATTCAGCTAAATAACAAATCAAACATTTAAATATTAGCTATTTAAATTAACTGGTATCCAGATGTGAGTGAGATTAACTCACCATGAGTTTTCGACGAGCGTTCAAATTTAAATTAAATCGAACGGCATTCGATTTAACCTAAATTTTTACTTGCTTCGAATGATCCCAAAATTGCTCCACTGCATAGTACTCGTCGCTGCGATTCCGGCGTCGCCAATTTCGTCGAAATCTGATAACGTATGTAATAGATATGAAATTTATAAGTTTCAATTTCGAATTTAAAACAAATTTCTTTTTATTTTACCAAACAAGATCCTGGCCGTTGATTAGAGAAAGGAAATCACAGCTGCCTAAACCTTTTTCTTCCTCACGCGAATACCCAGGTTCGAACGAACCCACCTGCCGCCGTCTAGGGCTTGGAACCACCGCCTCTTTGTCGAGTTCGATGACGATCAGATGTCGCCACGTGAAAGCACGTCGCGATCTCCCTACTCACCATGAAACCGGTCGAGCTCGGTTATGCCCTTTCCCCAAAAACTGCGCACGAACACACGCGAACGGCAGCAAAATACGCCTCCAAATGACCTCATCAAGCAAGATCCACCGTTGGATGTGAAGCTCTTGACAAGATCTTCGACCTTCCAGTTGGAAGTTTTTGAAATTATTGTGCGGATTGATCAAAAATTGAAGATGAAAATCGAAGGGTTTCGGCCATTAAATGGTATAGTGTCGGCCGTTGAAAGAAATTAGGGTTTCGGCCCCCTTAAACGTATATATACGTATAACCCAATTATATTATTATTAAATTCACTTTTAAACAATTTTTTCAAACAATCTCCAAACAACATATGCCGACAGGCTATTATAAGGTTTTACTCACGTTACGAACACAATGGAACATGTTTCAGAGGCTAATTTGGTCGTATGCGCGAATTACGGAAATAAACGGTCAGTTTTAAATTAAATCGATTAAATAGTTTCTATGTGTTTTGAGCTGCCAAGGTCAAACGACAACTCCGATTGCTACGAAAATTGAAATCCGATAATAACTAACTATTACGGATCCAATGGAACTGGTTTCGTTGAATTCCGAGACTGTGCCCCAAAAGGCTATTTTAACTCGTCGATTAATTCGAGCGATTTTCAAAATCGTCGAAATCATCTAAAATTTCACTTTTAAAACTCTACTAACTTTATTATAAATCATATAGAATTTATATTCACATTAGAAATCATTCTGATTCATTTCAAACCAAAATCTGATTATTTGCCTTATTATATTATTAAATTCCATGATTAAATTAATATAAAATCCCAAATCCAACTTATCGACTTTTAACTCCATCTAAAAATCCAATAGAAAATTTCAAATCAAACTAAACTTAAAATAAACCTTAGAACCCATTTTCATAACTATTTACATCCAGATTCACAAATTATCTCAATTTCAAATAGTTAATTATTATTATTCAATTTCAATTAAATTCCCATATTTGAAATTTAACTAATTCTATTAGTTTAACCAAAATCTTTTTACTTCACAATCAATTCAAAATTCACATTTAACATTTAAAATGAATTAAATGTTCAAAATTAACAACTAGAAATTCTGGATCGTTACATTCCTCCCCCCTTATGAAAATTTCATCCCTAAAATTTGCTACGATAGAATGAATGCTCCAAACCCAATAGCAAAACCCACTTAGTGAAAATCTCAAATTCACTTTGTCTAAACTCTTTAGTTTCAAACCAAAACTGCTAGTTTCGATTCCTATTCCAAAATCCTTTTATTTTAATTTTAATTTGCAATCAATTTGTAGTTAACGAAACGTTTCAAAATTTTCAAAAATTTTCTAACTCCCAAAATTTCCGAATTTTTTTGGCACAGTCTCCTTTGTACGGAGGATCTTTTGCAATATCACAATAGATATATATATATATATACACATCGACCCACACGGTTGGAAAACCAAATATATCACAATATATATATCATTTTTCTAATTTTATTGCGTAGGCGTACCTTTTATTAGCATTTTAAAAGCAAGCGGCTAAATAATATTGCATATACGCGCTCCAACTCTATTGACTGCCTCCCGTACCTGTACTTACTTAAACAAACACATGAGTTTCCAATAATATGAAAATTTATTAACATTCTATTCATTAAACTAGCCAAACACATCAATTTCATAGTTTAAACAAATAAACCTCATAATTTAACATGTTAACCATATTTTACCAGCAATCCAAAGATTTCAATCACCATTTAATTTCCCGACAAATCCAAACTTCATTTTTAATCTTCTCGAATGATTTAAATTCAAGTTTACCTTTTTCAATTCATATTTACTACAACCAATTCACTCTCTTTTCAATATGATTAACATATACTTTACTTACATCAACTTATTCCAATCCAATTCCAAATTGATTCACAATCAAATTCTTATTTTCAATTTGATACCATTGCATTTCTATTATGATCTACTTACATTTTCATGTAAAACCACTTAATTATATTACACTTATTCCAATTGAGTCAAAACCAACTTTATTTACTTCTTCAAATCAATCCACTTCCATTTACAACAAACGACCAATTTCTATGCAAATTTAAATTTATCCAAGCAAGTAACCATCACTTAAGTTATAATCATTTAAAATTAATTCCAACTTATATTTATATTAATTTTATTTCATTCAGAATTTTCACAATCCCAAATATTCTTGTTTCCTTGAAATTTTTAAATCAAATCCTTATTCTCACTTCAAGTTCATCATTCAACTTAAGTTTATATTAATATCATCCCATTCTGTAATATTCACAACTCATACATTCTTATTTCATCACAATAATTATTTAAAATTCTTTTCACTTGCATTTCAATTTTATTATCTAAACAATTTTATTCAAGACCACTTATAAAGCTCGACCACAATCATTTTCCAATTTGCTTAAGTTATTTTAATAACAAAATAACTCCATTTCTTCTTATATCAATTTTATTTTATTTTCATTTGATTCTCATCCAAATCAAATTCCAATTCATTTACAAATTTTAATTCAATTTGTTCACTTACTCAATCCATTTTAAATTTTAATTCATCTCCTCGATTCATTCTGAATTTTATTAATAATATGACCATTTTCAATTATCTTATACCCAAACTGAATTTTACTTGCATTTTGGACCATATCCATTTTAAATTGATTTCTTTATTCAATCCAATATAATTTCCATTTAATTTAGCTTACACTAAATTCACTTCTAAACAATCCTTTTTGAATTTAGTTGAGTGACAATTTAATTCATTCAATGTCATTCTTTCTTAATTTAAATTCCATTTAATTCAATTCTTTTCCCAAATTTGATTCAAGTTTAACTAAATTTTATTTAGCCAACTTAAATTCATTCCACTTCCTTTACTACTTAAATAAGAGTTGAATTTCATTCAATATTATTTATAACACAACTGAACTTTGAATTTCACTTCAATCCAAATTTAACTCAATTTCTTTAATTTAAATGAAATCCAGTTCGATCCAATTTTAGTTCTCCATTCAATTTAGATTTTTACTCTCTAATATATAAGTTCAAAAACTTATTTATTAACCCGAGTCCATTCACCTTTTATCTTTTATATTTCCTTCTCCTTATTTCAATTTACATTTCATTTAGGATTTAAATTTTGAATTTCCCATAAAGTACCAACCATTTTATTTTGGTTTTATAATTTCCATTTCCTAATCTTAAGTTCACCAACTCATTTATTTAAAAGCTTATATTGCTAATTTTAATCCATTTACATCTTATAATCACAATTCCAAATTATATATATATATATATATATATATCACTGAATTCTTAAGGATACAAATTTTCTTTCAATTTAATTCTTTGCACAATTTTAAATCCACAATTTCAAATTATAAGTATAACACTTAATAGCTTATGGGTACAAATTCATTTTACATTTCAATTTAACCCAAATCAATTTAATTCCAAGTCCAATTTATTTAACTTATCCCAAGTTAAATTCAAATTTTTTTTCTTCACTTTCATATACTCAAGTTAAATTTTAATTCCAGGATTAAAATTTTCATTTTCTTCTTATTAATATCAACTTTACTTTATACGTTCGAGAGTTGATTCATCTTAACTTTTCATATTATTTGTAATGACCCGTATTTTACGTGTCGATAAATCGTAGAATTTACAGGTCATTTGTGTTGTTTATGGCATCTATAGCTTAAGTCGTACGTTTTTTAACTCGTAAGGAGTTGACCTGTGTGGAAGTTAGGTTGGATTAGAGGAGTTAACGGGTTAAGAGATGAGTCGTGTACGAGTTAACGAGATAGTGGAGTTTTAAGTCGTAACCGACTTAGGAGGGTGCACGAGTTACGAGTTATTGGGTTACGACCTAAAGTGTTGCAGCGACCTTGAGGAGTTAGGTCGTGAGCGAGTCAGTGGTGTTGCCGACTTAGTGTTAGACCGAGTTGAGATAGCGACCGACTCATAGGGTGACGACTTAAGAAGTTTTCGAGTTATAGTAGCCAGCCGAGATAAGAGATGGATCGACTTAAGTTAGTAGCTGACTCAAGGTTCGGCCGACTCAAGGGAATAGCCGACTTAGGACTTAGAGCGGCATGCATGAGTCATATGCAGTTGGGTCGGCTCGGTGATGAGTCGTCGGCGAGATAAGGCTTGGGCTTGTGTTGATCTGTAATGGGGTTAGGTCGTGGCATAGGCTAAGTCGTTAGGCAGTTGACTCGGAGGCTTTTGTGATGATAGGTCGCAGAGTTAGATGAGTCATGGACGACTCATGGGATAAGTCGTGACCGACTTATAAGGGGCCGACTCAGGAGTTTTCCAGCCTATAAATAGAGGGGTTTGGCTCACTTTTTGGCACCGGATTTTGAAGCGACGAAGTGCTGCCATTTTGAGAGCTCGACTACAACATTTCTTCATCTCCTTTTCTCCATTCCAATCTAGTTCTAACATCCATCCAAGATCGAAGATCAAGATCGAAGATCCAAGAGCCAAAGTTGAAGATCTTCATCCAACCAAGCTAGATTTCATCGTTTCAAGTGGGATTTCGACGAATCAAGCTTGAATCCTTGCTGTCTAGATCTGAAGTTGATAGTTTTTGAAGTGTTTGGGTGATTCGGTGAGTGGTGGTTATCTCTCACGCGGACCCAAAGGAGTATACTGGATTGGTGGTTTGTTGGAGTGTTGTAGATAGTGATTTTATGCATTTTTCCTTAGATCCAAGTGTAGATCCATTACTTATGAAGATGTTTACTTATGCAAGTTCATCTACCAAGTTGTAGAGATAAAAACCCATGATTTATATTTGTTAGATCTATGCTAAAAACCCATGATTCATGTATGTTATATCTATGCTCATTTATTTACGAAATTGCCATTGTAGTTATAAATGCCTACTTAGACCATATTTGATTACTTGATTGCTTAAGCTAATGATTGATTTGATTGATTGCTATGTATGTTAGTTGGTTGATAGTTAGATCTAGACAAGATGGTCGAAGATGATTCAAAAGCTACGGAAGAGGCTCTTGAATGGTGAAAGTTGCTTAAGGCATATGTAGTGGATGTTGAAGCTCATATGTATGGATTGGATGATGTTGGGATAGAATTTTGCCATGATGCGATGAGGCAAACCATGATGTTAAGATGAGCCTTTGCTATGATGAAGATGAGGCGAGGCATGATGTGATGTAACCTTGGTATAATCGAGAAGGATTATTCCAAGCATGTTGATAACTTGAAGGGTAGTTCGAGTTGATTGATAATGGATGGCTCAAGAGGTAGTTTGGGCTAGGTTGAGAATAGTCGTCAAGGAGGATGACTAGAAGGCTTGGATTTCATCGTTGTTGAAGGTTCTAGCAGACTCAAAGCAAGAGTACAAGGGTTGCCCTAAAGACTACAGGTAGGTGGTCTGGACACCCTAAAGACTACAGGTAGGTGGTCGAGTACTCTGGGTAGTTGCGAAAATTCCTAGGCACGGGTCATGATGACGTGCGGAGTTATGCCTAGAACCGGGGTTACCATTAGCTCTTGATAGATGGCTCAGGAAGGAGTCGGTCATTCAATTAACGGTGATTTCGAAGCAAGGTTAACAGTGATAGCCAGAGTCATGGATGTTTGATTGTACCATCATTCGGCCTCAAGAGCGGTGTTTTCTAGGTGCTTATCTGATCTTGGTTTAGGCCTTGGGGGTTTGTATTTGGAAAACATCGACCTTGACTCGAGTGATTATTGCTTTACTTTAATTGCCCGCTATGTTATGCTTGCTTCTCCTTAATGTGTGCTATGGGGGCTATCACTGTAGAAAGAGGTGGAGTGGGATGGTTTGGTTCCTATTCCTTTTATCCCTTATACTCTTTTGGTATGTTTGATAGTTAATTTACTGCTCACTAAGACTTTGTCTGACTCAAGGTTTTATGTCTCCTCTTATTTCCTTGGGCTGTTCATCCATGTTGGGATGGGCAGACTAGGTAGCAGGTGACAGGTGATGTTCTTGGATATCTACGCTGATGATGACGAAGACGAGCAGGAGGCTTTTACATATTATTTAATATTATGTACTGGGTGTTCCGCTGCTGTATTTGTTTGAGTGTTATGTAGTGAGGCTTTGATGTATGGATGATTAATACGTTTGTATAAAACTATTATGATGCTTATATGATGATGTCCTATTCTATGGAGCTTCACTATATTATATTTCTTTATTATATTTTATCCATGCGCTGTGAGTTGTATGATAGATTCTGCGATGTTTATTCTACCTTGACGATCACCCATGGCTGCCTGGCACACCTTCAGCGCACCATTCCCTTGTTTCCGTGCGGGAGTCATGGGCGGTCGTCACATTTGGTATCAGAGCTTTGGTTAATCGATTTTAGCCAACGCTCGCTGACGTAACTACGTATGAGAGACGTAATTGTATTTTTATGGATGATTACTATATATATTATAGTAGCATAGAACGATTTGAACTCCTTATGCAGTTGTTTCTTAAGGTGTTCTAATCATTCTTTTTACAGATATTAAGGATGAGTCGAAGTGAGAGACAAACTGCGAGGGAAAGCCGTGCTGCTAGGGAAGCTGTTGATTATACTCCTATGTTTGAGGCCATGATGACTTCGATCATGAGGAGAATACCAGCTTCAGGATCATCAGTGGATGTGGGAGTTCAAGTTCAAGCTCCAAGACCAGTGGATTTTACTAAGCTTTGTAAGGACTATACTTCTCTTGGAGGAAAGGTTTTCTTGGGAACGGAATCAACTATTGAAGTGCAGAGATGGATTGATGCTTGTTGGAGGATCTTTGGTGATTTGGGAATCGAGGATGCAACTAAGAGGAAGCTTGCATCAAGGCAACTTCAAGGGAAAGCTTCGGATTGGTGGAATTCTATCACCATTGATACTCCAGAAGAGGAGATTACTTGGGAGCAATTCCAAGCTAGATTTGAAGCTAAGTTCATCTCTACAGCTCAGAAATCTGTTTTGTTCAAGAAGTTTGTAGAGCTCAAGCAAGGTGGGAGATCGGTCCTTGAGTATGTTTCTGAGTTTGAGGCTTTGTCCAAGTATGCCAGATCGTATATTGATTCTCCCTATCAGAAGAATGAGAAGTTTGTGACAGGCCTGGACACTTATCTTGGGAGACAGTTGGTGGATCATTTGGACGATCCGTTTGAGAAGCTTGTGGAGAAAGCTCTCAGGCATGAGAGTTTGTTTCCTAAGGAAGGATCTGTTGTTGCTGTAACCAAGGAAGGGTCTAGGCCACAGCAGGGTGGAAACAAGAAGAGGAAGCAGCAGCAACAGAAGGATAAAGATGGCCAGAAGAAGCCGAAGGGTGAAGTGAGCTGCTACAACTGTCAGTAGAAGGGTCATCTCTTCAGAGATTGCAAGAATCCCAAGGTGTCGGGAAAGTGTTATAACTGTGATAAGCTGGGACATATCAAGAAGAATTGTCCCGAGCCGAGGAAGGACAGGCAGATTGTGCAAGCTTATGCTATGGGAGTTGTGCCGTCGTCTTCAAAAGCTCCTACTGCTGAAGAGAAGGGGAAGAGTGTGGTGGTTCAAGGTACTCTTTCCATTTGTGGTGTTCCAGTTAGAGTGTTGTTTGATACTGGAGCGTCGTATTCTTTTGTTTGTGATGATCTTGTAGGCCGATTAGGTTTGAAACCGGATATTGTTGATAGACCATTGGTTGTGACTAATCCAGTTGGGGGTTCGTCATGTTTGTGTATGATATGCCGTGGTCTAGTTGTGTCAAGTCATGATTGCTCTTTTGCTTGTGATTGCTTTGTTCTGAACTTTGCGGGGTTCAGAATTATTTTGGGTATGGACTGGCTTAGGAAGTATGCGGCAAGGATTGATTGTGAGAGGCTGGAGGTGACAGTCGGGAATCTGGAAGGGCGAAAGGTTGTGATACGATGTAAGCATGAAGAAGGCGTCTTCATGAGCTTCATGTATTCGCTGGTTGTTCCACGGGATGGACTGTCATCGGTGCCTATTGTGAATGGATTTGAGGATGTCTTTGACGAAGTCAAAGGGTTACCGCCGCATAGGGAGATCGAGTTTCGCATCGATCTAGTTGAGGGAGCCAGACCTGTTGTGATGCCTCTTAGGCGGATGGCGCCTAGGGAGCAGCTAGAGTTGAAGGTGCAAGTTGATGACCTTTTGCAGAAAGGATTCATTCGGCGTAGTGTGTCCGAATGGGGTGCACCAGTTGTGTTCGCAACCAAAGCGGATGGATCGTTAAGGTTGTGTGTGGATTATCGTGAGCTGAATAAGGTGACTAAGAAGAACAAGTATCCATTGCCGAGAATAGATGACTTGTTTGATCAGCTTCACGAAGCTAGGGTGTTTTCTCAGATGGATTTGGCAACGGGATTTCACCAGTTGAGGGTGGCTAAGGATAGTGTGCCGAAGACTGCTTTCAGGACACCATCCGGGTTTTATGAGTGGCTGGTAATGCTGTTTGGATTGACCAATGCACCAGCATATTTTGTGCATCTTATGAATAGATTGTTCAGAGATCAGTTGAACAAATTCGTACTTGTGTTCGTGGATGATATTCTGATTTATTCCAGAACTGAGGAAGAGCACAAGACGCACTTGAGTATTGTTTTGGAAATCTTGCGGAAACATCAGCTGAAGGCTAAGTTTTCGAAGTGTCACTTCTGAAAGGGTGAAGTGAGGTTCTTAGGCCATGTTATCTCTGGAAATGGAATCGCGGTTGATCCCGCTAAGGTAGCAGCGATCCAGGATTGGGTTAGACCTAAGAATGCATCCGATGTGAGAAGCTTTCTTGGATTAGCAGGATATTATCGTCGGTTTATCAAAAAATTTTCCAAGATGGCTGCACCGTTAACAGGATTGACGAAAAAGAACCAAGTGTTCAGATGGGATGATAAGTGTGAGCAAGCTTTCGTAATCCTGAAAGAGCGACTGACAAGTGCTCCTGTTTTGACTATTCCAAGTGGGAATGATGAGATGGTGGTTTACACCGATGCATGTGGTACTGGACTTGGAGCAGTGCTGATGTAGAAGGATAAAGTTGTTGCGTATGCTAGTCGACAACTGAAGCCGCATGAAAGGAATTACCCGACTCATGATTTGGAGTTAGCGGCGATTGTTTTTGCTTTGAAGATGTGGAGACATTACCTATTGGGAGTTCGATTCGAGTTGTTTACGGATCATAAGTCGTTGAAGTATCTGTTCTCCCAAAAGGATTTGAATCTCCGACAGCAACGGTGGCTAGAGTTTTTAGCATCGTATGATTTTGGTATAGCCTATACTCCGGGAAAAGGCAACACAGTGGCAGATGCGTTAAGTCGAAGACATGCAGGATTGGGAGCCATGTTTTCGGAATGGAAGAGTCTAGAGTATTTGGCTGAATTTGACTTCAGGCCTAGATGTGAATTGGAACCTGAGATATTGGCAAACTTATCGATAAGGCCTACTCTTGTGGAGAGGATTGGCGAGAGCCAAAAGCAAGACGATAAGTTTGTCAAAATTATCCTAGATTTGGAATCTGGATTGAATCCAGAAAAGGATAAAGGATTTGAAGTCGATCGAGAGGGTTGGCTTCGAAAGCAAGGACGGCTAGTTGTTCCCGATGTAGATGGATTGAGAAATGAAGTTCTTAGGGAAAGTCATCACTCGAAGTTGACAATTCATCCAGGTGGAAATAAGATGTATCGGGATATGAAGAGAACCTATTATTGGGAAGGCATGAAGAAGGATGTTGGAAATTTTATTTCCAAGTGCATGGACTGCCAGTTGGTGAAAGCTGAGCAGAAGAAGCCCAGTGGATTACTTCAGCCATTAGAGGTTCCTACATGGAAGTGGGAGCAAGTGTCGATGGATTTTATCGATGGTCTACCTAGAACTAGGACAGAGAATGAAGGGATTTGGGTCATTGTAGATCGTTTGACTAAGAGTGCAAGGTTCATTCCTGTTCGATCAACTAGGACTGCATCGAAGTTGGCTGAGCTTTATGTTAAGTGGATAGTTCGATTCCATGGTGTTCCGAAGAGTATAGTGAGCGACCGAGATCCTTGTTCACTAGTGGATTTTGGAAGAGCTTCCAGGAGGTTTTGGGAACTGAGTTGTGTTTGAGTACAGCTTATCACCCTCAAACAGATGGTCAGACTGAGAGAGTCAACCGGGTTTTGAAAGATCTCCTGAGGGCATGTGTTTTGGATTTCGGAGGATCATGGGAAGATCACCTTCATTTGGTGGAATTTGCATATAATAACAGTTACCAGTCAAGTATTGGTATGGCACCATATGAAGCACTGTATGGAAGACCGTGTAACTCTCCGACATGTTGGTTGGAAAGTGGAGAAAAACTGATACTTGGGCCAGAGATGATTCGACGGACTTCGGATTGTATAGGGATCATTCGACAACGAATGAAGGCAGCCCAAGATCGTCAGAAAAGTTATGCCAATAATCGTCGTAAGGATTTGGAATTCGACGTGGGTGATATGGTTTTTGTGTAGATTTCTCCTCTGAAGAATGTTATTCGATTTGGAAAGAAAGGAAAGTTAACTCCGAGATTCGTTGGACCATTCCCGATTATTGAGCGAATTGGAAAGCTCGCTTATAGATTGAAGTTACCGGAAAAGATGGCGGGTGTGCACAATGTTTTCCATGTATCTTATCTACGGAAGTATGTGCATGACCCAACTGCAGTGGTTTCTGCTGATAGCTGTGAAGATTTAGAAGTTGATACAGTTGTTACGAGACCTCGTAAGCCGCTTCGTGTTGTTGAAACCGACACGAAACAGCTTAGGAGGAAGACGATTACGTTGCTCAAGATACAATGGAGTGATGATGTTAACGACTGTACATGGGAGGAGGAAGAAAGGATGAAGGCAGCTCATCCTGAACTCTTCGAGGTATGGCCCTAAGGTGTCGTGGCATCTCATGAATTTGTAACTTGTTCTAATCTTAGAATTCTGCATGCTAGGATAGTAATTGGATGCATGGTTTGTTGATTGCTATGGATGGTAGGCATGCGGAATAATTTTGATTGCTCTTGTTTGTTTGGAATTTCGGGGGCGGAATTCCTAAGGGGGAGAGAATGTAACGACCCGTATTTTACGTGTCGATAAATCGTAGAATTTACAGGTCATTAGTGTTGTTTATGGCATCTATAGCTTAAGTCGTACATTTTTTAACTCGTAAGGAGTTGACCCGTGTGGAAGTTAGGTTGGATTAGAGGAGTTAACGGGTTAAGAGATGAGTTGTGTACGAGTTAACGAGATAGTGGAGTTTTAAGTCGTAACCGACTTAGGAGGGTGCACGAGTTACGAGTTATTGGGTTACGACCTAAAGTGTTGCAGCGACCTTGAGGAGTTAGGTCGTGAGCGAGTCAGTGGTGTTGCCGACTTAGTGTTAGACCGAGTTGAGATAGCGACCGACTCATAGGGTGACGACTTAAGAAGTTTCCGAGTTATAGTAGCCAGCCGAGATAAGAGATGGAGTGACTTAAGTTAGTAGCTGACTCAAGGTTCGGCCGACTCAAGGGAATAGCCGACTTAGGACTTAGAGCGGCATGCATGAGTCATATGCAGTTGGGTCGGCTCGGTGATGAGTCGTCGGCGAGATAAGGCTTGGGCTTGTGTTGATCTGTAATGGGGTTAGGTCGTAGCATAGGCTAAAAAAATCGTTAGGCAGTTGACTCGGAGGCTTTTGTGATGATAGGTCGCAGAGTTAGATGAGTTGTGGACGACTCATGGGATAAGTCGTGACCGACTTATAAGGGGCCGACTCAGGAGTTTTCCAGCCTATAAATAGAGGGGTTTGGCTCACTTTTTGGCACCGAATTTTGAAGCGACGAAGTGTTGCCATTTTGAGAGCTCGACTACAACATTTCTTCATCTCCTTTTCTCCATTCCAATATAGTTCTAACATCCATCGAAGATCGAAGATCAAGATCGAAGATCCAAGAGCCAAAGTTGAAGATCTTCATCCAACCAAGCTAGATTTCATCGTTTCAAGTGGGATTTCGACGAATCAAGCTTGAATCCTTGCTGTCCAGATCTGAAGTTGATAGTTTTTGAAGTGTTTGGGTGATTCGGTGAGTGGTGGTTATCTCTCACGCGGACCCAAAGGAGTATACTGGATTGGTGGTTTGTTGGAGTGTTGTAGATAGTGATTTTATGCATTTTTCTTTAGATCCAAGTGTAGATCCATTACTTATGAAGATGTTTACTTATGCAAGTTCATCTACCAAGTTGTAGAGATAAAAACCCATGATTTATATTTGTTAGATCTATGCTAAAAACCCATGATTCATGTATGTTATATCTATGCTCATTTATTTACGAAATTGCCATTGTAGTTATAAATGCCTACTTAGACCATATTTGATTACTTGATTGCTTAAGCTAATGATTGATTTGATTGATTGCTATGTATGTTAGTTGGTTGATAGTTAGATCTAGACAAGATGGTCGAAGATGATTCAAAAGCTACGGAAGAGGCTCTTGAATGGTGAAAGTTGCTTAAGGCATATGTAGTGGATGTTGAAGCTCATATGTATGGATTGGATGATGTTGGGATAGAATTTTGCTATGATGCGATGAGGCAAACCATGATGTTAAGATGAGCCTTTGCTATGATGAAGATGAGGCGAGGCATGATGTGATGTAACCTTGGTATAATCGAGAAGGATTATTCCAAGCATGTTGATAACTTGAAGGGTAGTTCGAGTTGATTGACAATGGATGGCTCAAGAGGTAGTTTGGGCTAGGTTGAGAATAGTCGTCAAGGAGGATGACTAGAAGGCTTGGATTTCATCGTTGTTGAAGGTTCTAGCAGACTCAAAGCAAGAGTACAAGGGTTGCCCTAAGACTACAGGTAGGTGGTCTGGACACCATAAAGACTACAGGTAGGTGGTCGAGTACTCTGGGTAGTTGCGAAAATTCTTAAGAACGGGTCATGATGACGTGCGGAGTTATGCCTAGAACCGGGGTTACCATTAGCTCTTGATAGATGGCTCAGGAAGGAGTCGGTCATTCAATTAACGGTGATTTCGAAGCAAGGTTAACAGTGATAGCCAGAGTCATGGATGTTTGATTGTACCATCATTCGGCCTCAAGAGCGGTGTTTTCTGGGTGCTTATCTGATCTTGGTTTAGGCCTTGGGGGTTTGTATTTGGAAAACATCGACCTTGACTCGAGTGATTATTGCTTTACTTTAATTGCCCGCTATGTTATGCTTGCTTCTCCTTAATGTGTGCTATGGGGGCTATCACTGTAGAAAGAGGTCGAGTGGGATGGTTTGGTTCCTATTCCTTTTATCCCTTATACTCTTTTGGTATGTTTGATAGTTAATTTACTGCTCACTAAGACTTTGTCTGACTCAAGGTTTTACGTCTCCTCTTATTTCCTTGGGCTGTTCATCCATGTTGGGATGGGCAGACTAGGTAGCAGGTGACAGGTGATGTTCTTGGAGATCTACGCTGATGATGACGAAGACGAGCAGGAGGCTTTTACATATTATTTCATATTATGTACTGGGTGTTCCGCTGCTGTATTTGTTTGAGTGTTATGTAGTGAGGCTTTGATGTATGGATGATTCATATGTTTGTATAAAACTATTATGATGCTTATATGATGATGTCCTGTTCTATGGAGCTTCACTATATTATATTTCTTTATTGTATTTTATCCATGCGCTGTGAGTTGTACGATAGATTCTGCGATGTTTATTCTACCTTGACGGTCACCCATGGCTGCCTGGCACACCTTCAACGCACCATTCCCTTGTTTCCGTGCGGGAGTCATGGGCGGTCGTCATTATTTAAATAGAATTTTTCAGAATTCAATTACCTGGTTTTATTCCAAAACCATTTTGACATAATAATCAACTCATACCTACTTGGTATATCAAATCAAATCTCCTGATTCCAAATAACTTGTTTATACCAAAACAAATTCCCCCCTTTGAAATTTCTAAAACCACTTTTACACCCAACCAGTCTAAATAGATATCATAACCAATCACCACAGTTGCAATCCATCACTGTAGAAACTCGAAAATGAATTCTGATGATGTGGCCATCATCATCAGGATTATTTTCTAGCGACTGAAGTGAGTTCAGTGCTTCCTTACTTCCACAAATTCCTTTCAAACAATTTCCATTCAAGAATACATCCCAAAATAATACTCCATTTTTTTTTCAACAATCTTGAAAACATTTCAATCATTCCCAGGATTTTAAATTTCCAAACTTTTGTTTTCATTACATTTAAAACACTTTTCAAAATTTTCGGGATTTAAATTCTGATCTAAATTAAATTTTAGGTATACTTCTTTTGGATAAGCAATACTTATGGAATTCTCTTTGGTTATAACCATTTCTAATTTTAGATTCTTATATTTGATTATAATATTAACATTCAAACATCCAAATATATATGTAATAATTTCAGAAAAATTATTCCTTTTATATCAAAATATAATTTTGGGTAAAATTGTTTCATTTACCCACTTTTAAAAACAATAATATGTCGGTTTATCTTGTTTAAGAGTTTAGAAACCCCTGTCGATACGGTTGTACTTCCCGTACCGACCAGAATTCATAAACACTCAACCGATAAGTCAACACAGTATAAAAACAATTTTTATATTCACTAAAAAGTACGTTATCATAGCTATTATTACACTCAACTCATTATAGTGTACTAATGACTCTGTTTAATGAGTAATTTCCCCACCAAAGCCTAGGTTATCGCTAACCTAAGCTCTGATACCAAATGTAACGACACGCCCTTCTCGACCCTCGAAAATCGACACAAAATACTCCACGGTATAATATGCCGACGATCAAGTGCCGGAAAAGACAGATTGTTAAGGGAAAGAAAGGAGATAGAACGAAAAAGGAACTAAACAATATCAGAATTTTACAATCGTAGCAGAACAAAATATAATATATAATATCAGCTCTTTACACAAAATGAAAACTATATTTGTTTTATACAATATATCATCAGAGTATTACAAACAAACAACAATTACCAGCCTTATAATTTCAAATGAGCGTAGCAGCGAATATAAACAAGTACGGATAATACGTCTCGGACTACAGCTCCTCTCTTGCTCCATAGCATCCTATCCTGAACATATAATACTCGGTCTCACCCGAGCATTATAATGAAATAACACCTGAGTCAGTCTGGAATACCAGCTGATAAAAATACACCCAAATTGATTATTAAAGTTCCAAAAATCCTTTTGAAAACAAAAGCATCTCGTAAGTCCACGACACAAATAAACATGTCGGGTTTTTACCTTACGATAGCTAAAACACTTTTTATAAAAATCCTCTGATATTATAATAGGGTTTATATACAAATACTTAAAAAATAGCCGAAATTGTTACATCTATTAAATTCCAGCTACCATCCACAAAGTGGGTAATACAAACAAAACTCGTAAAAGGCGCGTAGGGAGAATGGATTTCCAACTAATGACTAGGCACTGTGGTACCACCTGTCACAGTACCTGGTCTAGATCAGTGTACCGAGGACCACTCTCGATCCCCTGCAACACAAGGCCGGGACTACCCCTTGCTGGATAATCCTGAGTAAGATCACACAACGGTTAGGATCAGCAAACGCACCACTAAGCCGAATAAAAAGGGGCATCTAGGTAGGGATGACCTCACCCTGAAATGGGTGCTACCCACCTAGCCTTGCTGCATAACCCCTGATTTTCAGTCATTCCCGATTGATGAGGCTTGAGGCTAAATGTTACCTTTTTAGATCGTTTCACTTAGAACGCCCATCATCCACCTGACGATGTTCCAAAAGCATTCATCCATACAAGTCCGCCCTGGGTTCGAACAGAACCGAAGGTACTACTCCTACTACATCCATTTTGGCAATATCCTCAGTATTGGTAGCGACTAGCCCTTGCACTTCACTGCTCCATCTTCGACTCCAAACTCGTTTTTCCTACGAAAACGTACAAACCGAATCGAAGTGGGTTCCAAGAAATTAATCCCGATTCCGGTCTCCTCGAAATGATCAACGCATTATTAGTCGGTGATTTAACTATCAACTAACATCCATAAGCATCCATCACACAATAAATAATTTACCACATTATTTATTTTCCTCAAAAGTATCCTTGCAAGATATATTTCTATTTCCCAAATCCCAATGAAAACACCTTTCAAACCCAACTCTTCTCATGAAATAAATTCCCAAATCTGTACTTCCTCTGAAAAATCCAAGTACCCATACTTAAGATTTAAAATAATTTAAATTCTTTATTCATGAAAATACACTAAAACATTTGTACTAAAATTTCTTACACACTTAATTTTAAAAATATACTTTAAAAATATTTCGAATAAAACTACTCTATAAAATATAAACTATTTCCTTCAAAATAAAGCTTAAGTCATACTAAATTTTAAAATAAAGTTATGAAATCCTATACAAGTTTTCAAATAAAACTTTCATTAATTTTCTTTAAAATAAAACCATTTTATAAAGTATAAATATTAATAATATTCTTTAAAACATAATACTAATTACCCCTTTAAATAATTATTACTATAACTAATTTGATAAATGTTCACTTTTAAGATCCTTACAACTTCAAAACTTCTAACTTTTTTAAAAATCTGCTTTAAAAACGTATTTGGCTTTTTAGAAAAATAAACTTCCATTTTAGGATAACCCAAAGAATTCTTTTTATAAATCCTACACGATTTACCCCAATTCAATTTTACGTTTATCCCGTAAATTCCTTTCCATACTTTAAAAATAAACTCCTTTTATTTTTAATCACATTGCTATTTTCTGGAAATCACTTTCAAAATATATGTTTAAAATATTTAAAATAAAGCTTCTAGAAGTTATTTAATTGAAAATAATACTTAAGGAAATATGCAGAGGTTTTCTAAGTAATTTATGCCAAGTTTAACTTTTTAAAATAAAGTTATTAAATCAAATATTTATACTATAATTCTCTTTGAAAACTTAATACTACTTTACTTTTTAAAATAATTAAATACCATAATAAATTAAATAAATATTTACTTACACTTTAAACAATTAAAATAATATTTCTGTCCAAAATATTCTAAACACATTTTAAACTGCCCATTTATATTTTGAAAGCTTTCTTAAAAATACACTAAAATTTCTAGGAAAAAAACACACATCCCATCCTTTATAATTAAATCTCGCTATTATATTTAAAACAATCCACATTTCCTTTTTAAATCACAATTTGAAACACTTTAAATTTTCAACCAATTTCTTGAATTTAATTCCTTTTAAATTCTTTACTTAAGAATTTCTTTTACTTCCTTTTAAACATAATTTATTTTATTTATATTTAAATTCCCAGATTTATATTCACCCAATCATAGCACAGCACCGTTTAACTTTCAAATTAACCTATTCCAGTATATAAATAAAACACAGCATAACAAGATCTAAAACAATTTATCACAGGATAACAATGAGATATATCACAGAATATAAATAAAATTTCTATTTGTGAGGAATCCAGTTGGATCCCTCCAACCTGTTTCCCTGCATCCATAGATATTAGCACAACCAATAAATGTCAATTCAATCTGATAATAATTATCGTATTCAGCTAAACAATAAATCAAACATTTAAATATCAGCTATTTAAATTAGCTGGTATCCAGATGTGAGTGAGATTAACTCACCTTGGGTTTTCGACGAGCGTTTAAATTTAAATTAATTCGAACGGCGTTCGATTTAACCTAAATTTTTACTTGCTCCAAATGATCCCAGACTGCATAGTACTCGTCGCTGTGATTCTGGCGTCGCCAATTTCGTTAAAATCTGATAACGTATGTAATAGATATGAAATTTATAAGTTTCAATTTCGAATTTAAAACAAATTTCTTTTTATTTTACCAAACAAGATCCTGGCCGCTGATTAGAGAAAGGAAATCACGGCTGCCCAAACCCTTTTCTTCCTCACGCGAATACCCAGGTTCGAACGAACCTACCTGTCGCCATCTAGGGCTTGGAACCACCGCCTCTTCGTCGAGTTCGATGACGATCAGATGCCGCCACGTGAAAGCTCGTCACGATCTCCCTTCCCACCACGAAATCGTTCGAGCTCGGCTATGCCGTTTCCTCAAAAACTGCACACGAACGCACACGAACGGCAACAAAATACGCCTCCAAACGACCTCATCAAGCAAGATCCACCGTTGGATGTGAAGCTCTTGACAAGCTCTTCGATCTTCCAGTTGGAAATTTTCGAAATTATTGCATGGATTGATCGAAAATTGAAGATGAAAATCAAATGGTTTCGTCCATTAAACAGTATAGTGTCGGCCGCTGAAAGAAATTAGGGTTTCGGCCCCCTTAAACGTATATATATACATGTAACCCAATTATATTATTATTAAATTCACTTTTAAACAATTTTCTCAAACGATCTCCAAACAACGCATGCCGATAGGCGATTATAAGGCTTTACCCACGTTCCGAACACAATGGAACGTGTTTCGGAAGCTAATTCGGTCGTATGCGCGAGTTACGGAAATAAAGAGTCAATTTTAAAATAAATCGATTAAAATAGTTTCTATGCATTTTGAGCTGCCAGGGTAAAACGACAACTCCGATTACTACAAAAATTTAAATCCGATAATAACTAACTATTACGGATCCAATGGAACTGGTTTCGTCGAATTCCGAGACTGTGTCCAGAAGGCTATTTTAACTCGTCGATTAATTCTAGCAATTTTCAAAATCGTCGAAATCATTTAAAATTTCACTTTTAAAACTCTACTAACTTTATTATAGATCACATAGAATTTATATTCACATTAGAAATCGTTTTGATTCATTTCGAACCAAAATCTGATTATTTGCATTATTATATTTGTTTGCACCAAAAATGGTCCAAACCCCAATATCGTGAAAGCACCCGTTTATGAATACAAATCAACAATATTCAACACAAATCTCAGATCTAAACAATATCAAACACGGAAATTCAAAAATAACAACCACAAACACAGGATTTATAGTGGTTCGACGATCTTGCCTACGTCCACTCTTAAGTTTATGTCTTTATTGATTCACTTGATGATTTCAATCTATTACAGCGGATTACAGTTGATAATAGCTCTGAAATCTGATTACAACAGTGGTAATGAAGGGTAGAATTGAATCTGGTAGAGTCTGGACGTCGAATGGCCAAAAGATCCCTTTTCTGAAGGCTTCAGGGTGCTCTTTATAGGCAAAGGAGGCTCGGATCTCGCTCAAACTTCGGCAGACTTTTTCTGGCACGTGAGTGGGCCCACGCAACCGACCCCACCAAGTTTCGACTCGATCTGAGATCGATACGAAGTGATTTCGTATCCATCAAAAAATGTTCCAATCGAGCTGAAACTTGGCAGGAGCAATCTTTACCTTGCATGGAAGCTTCTGTGAAAATTTCGTTGCATTTGAACTTGTGGTTTGGGAGATATGATCGATACGAGTTGGTATGTTTTGCTTGGCTGTTTGTTTCGAATCCATCAATTCGAAACGATCTCGTCAACTCGATCACCTCATGTGGTCTCGTGATGATGTGGCACACATACTTCGCCTCGATCCAGTCTTTACTTCGAATTGACCGTATCGACTCCATAAATTTCGCCTTGTTCGTATTGAGGGATGACACGTCACCCAGGCTCGTTGACCTGATGGATACGAACAAGCCTCTGCTCATGGATTCGAACACGGTCTTGGGATGGAGATGAAGCAACGAATCTTTGATGGATGCGAAGTTGATGTTAGGTGATCGTTACGAAGTAGACTACATACTGATGGATTCTAATAAGACACTCTAGCCGAAGTTTGATCGACACGAAGTCCATCGATGCGAAGATCTAGCCACTTCGATCGATACGAAGCCATGGATACGAACCGAGGTGTGGTGATGGATATGGTTATCGATACGAAGTGCAGCCTACTGATGGATATGAAACAGTGCTCTAGGATGGACACGAACATGCTGAGGCGATGCCCATTTGATCGATTCGAAACCGATCGATTCGAACAGACTGATATCATGTTACTGATCGACTCTAACTCGATCGATTCGAAATATATAGAACCTGATAGATTCGAACAAAGAAAATATTGATGGATACGAATCCGATGGATTCGAAATGGGCATCTCCTCAACAATTCGATGGATACGAACAACGTACTTTGGCTAACTTGCATCGATCATATCTCTTTCATACGAACTACGATTAACCTTAAATTTGAAATGCTAGCTTTCATGGCTTTGCTTGTCATGTCCTATCAATTGTAGCCTGATTCGGGCTTGGACAAAATTCGTCGATATCCATAGGGAGGCAATGTGTAACCATTCTTTGAGACGAACTGTCGTTTGTTTTCGATCGATCTTTTGGTATCACGGCTTTGCCAAAAAGCGGGATAAAATTTGCCCCCCAAAACATGCCTTGCGATAGGAAGGCGTGTTTTGTAATGCCATAAGTTGGATGTTTATATCCTGTCAGCAACCTGCAAAGAACTCGATAGTTTCATATGACCTCGGATGACGATCGTTCGGGATCGTATGCCATTTAAGGTGAATCGGGACCGTTCGCGGTCGATGCCGTTCGCGGCGAATGATGGAATGGGACTGTGACGCCCCACCTCTATACCCACTCTAGCCAAGAACACTACGGAGTAATGCTGTCGACTAGCACGGAGAATAAGGCTGTTGAGGAGCGACCATCCATGTAATTGCTTTGTGCGAGCACCGATATGTCAGATAGTAAAACATGCATTTTATTTCAAGAGGAAATCCGACATACCGATACAAACTCAAAACTACTACACAGTGGCTATATAAATCCTTCGGAAATAAATATAGAAATAAGCATAACATAAATCAGTCACAGATAATTCATATCACAAAGGCGGAAATAGATATGAACATTACACATAAAAGTGTACATCAGAGTAGTGGTCAAATAAGATCCACAACATCACAAAAAGAATAGTTACAAGAACTACATAAAAGAATAAGTATACATCATGGAGTCTATATCTCAATTGTATACAATCCAAAAAATACTAATCTAAGTAGTTAACCAAAAGTCAGAGAAATCAATCCCAAGTGAGAAGTCAAGCTGAAGCACCTGTAACATCTCGGTCTGACCCTAGTATTATTTAATAAGAAAACAATAAACGGATCAGTCTAACTATAAATATCAGATGAAACGATATAGAATAAGAGATATGACTAAACATATAATAACCACAATGCCAAGCTGTGATATATATATAAGTAATTGAAAATCAATGAGAGATTAATCAATATCACAGAATCTACACAAGAATCAAAGAAATGTCATACTCCTTATTTCGTTCACCAAACCATAAATATTGACAATTATATCAATGCCAATCACAGAAGTCAATGACACACAAATTCACCAATGCACAAATATTGATAAAACTTATCAATGGAAATCACGAAAATTGGTGAAGCACAAATTCTAGAAATCATCTCAAGAAATCCAGTCAATGACACACGAATTCACCTATGCACAAAAATTGATAAATCATATCAATAGAAATCAAAAAAATAGGTGAAGAAGAAATTCCAGAATTCGACACACGAAATCCAGAAATCACACAAAAAGGGGGGAAGGCCTATCACACGAACGGGAGCATAAAAACTCACCAACATATGTATCACACGAACGAGAAGCTATCTCATGGTAGCTAGCCATTAATTTTTGACACACGAACGGCCCGAAGGCCATGGGGAGCTACCCCACCAATTTGTGTCGAAACTCCACAAAATGGGGTTTAGTCTCCCTCGCAGACAAAGAGACATCGCACATTGCTAGTCTAAACCACAAAGATGATCGTCATGATCAACGAGAGGTGTCAATTACACTAAGCTAGTAAATATATGAGTTTAGCTTCATGTCCCATAACCACTTGCTTAACTTAAATATTTACGAACAAACTGTAGATCTCCACTAGAAAATTGTCACAAGAGATTCAATCGAACAAGTCCAAGAATTAACCGACGAAGTAAACGCAAGCGTTTCATACCACTTGTTTTACTAAGCCGTTTAATTAGATTTCTCATACGAGTGAGGTGAAGGTTTGTATATACTAATAGATTGGAAAATGGTTTAAGAAAACGAGCTTTGTAATAAAATAGTGTTGAAATCATTTGAAGAAAGAGTTTTGATATTTACTACTAGTATAGAAAACCTTTATATTTTTAAAGTGACAAATCACAAAAAAGATTGTAGGAACAATCAATCACTAAAATTCACATTTGAAGACGTGAATGAAAATCCAAAGAAATCGATAAAGAATCCATCGAAATAGGTATTCAAAAATCCCTAAAAAGGAGTCATCAAAGACATAATAAATGATAGCAACAAATAGGATCATCACGAATCGATTTAAATTGGAAACCACGCGAAATAGGCGAAATAGGCAAAATAGCAACAGGTCGGTCGGCCGGCTACAGAGCTCGGTCGACCGGACCCTGTTCTGAAAAATCCTCGGGAAGCAGGTCGGTCGACCGAACCCTGTAGTTGGTCGACCGGACCATAAACAGAGAAGTGCTTATGCACTTGGAAGCAAGTCGGTCGGCCGGCAGCAGGGCTCGGTTGACCGGACCTGTTGCCATTCTCTTCCCAGCCCATCCAAATGAGGTCCAACCTCGACCAAGTTGCATTCTCTCGAGCAACGGCACTAAGGGTTTATGCCAATCGACTACCCGGCCCTATGAGCTCTTCGATGCATAACCAAAACACATTCAAACATCAAAGTTAGGATTTTTAAAGATTTGAACCCAAAACACCAAAAATTGGAATATTCACCAAATCAATCCAAACCAAAAACAAATGCACACGAATAAGTGTTAGGAATTCATACCTAACAATCGAAGATAATTATAAGCATAGATGTGAGATAAAAATCTCACCTTTGAACCCAAATCAATGAATGAGAAGCTTGAAAGCAAAGGAGAATCAACCACTCTTCAAATCCAACCCAAGAAGCTTGATTCTAGGCTTTAAAAGAAGAACATTCCTAAAGTTAGGTTTAGGAATTTCTGAAATTGATAAAAGAATGAGTTGGAGAAGAAGAAGAGAAGCTTACCAATGGGTTCTTCTATTAGTTTGGAGCTAGAGTTTGATTTGCAAAAGAAAACTAGGGTTTTGGAGTTTTAATTTCCCATCTCTCCCACAATTGATGCTTTAGAACTGAAAAGAGGAGAAAGTGAGGGTGAATGGGGAGGAGTGGCTCAGATTTGAGTATAAGTTAAACATAGGGATGAACCCAAACCCAAACCCAAAGTAAAAAAGTAGCAAAAAATCAACTTACTCCAAACATATCGAAGCTTATACTCAAAAAGGTCACAAACGGCATTTTAAACTCAATGGGAGTGGTCCCGAGTCCTAATTCGACCGTATGCAAAAAGTAACTTCTCGGACTAAACTTTGAGTATCGATTAAATATTTAAGTAAAATATTTAAATATAAAAATCGAGAAATATGCGGGTTGTTACAGACTCCCCTCCTTAAAGAGATTGCGTCCTCGCAATATTTAAGAAGAAGATATATAGCAACAACCATAAAAGCATATTCAACACAAAAGAAATTTGAAATAAAAGGTTCACCTCAAAGAGCACGAGAAAGTAAGTCCGGATGTATTCGCTCGATGAACTCTCTAGACTCCCAAGAACAATCCTTAGGATTTGAAGACCATTGAACTTTCACAAGCGGGACATCTTTATTTCGAAGGCGTTTGACCTCCGAAGCAACAATTCGAATAGGATGCTGCTCATAAGTTAAATAAGGCGAAACTTCAATCTCTTCCACAACGTCGGGCTCAAGAATAGAATCGGAATCTCGAAGACATTTCCGAAGTTGAAAAATGTGAAACACGTCATGGATAGCAGAAAATTGAGCCGGTAATAAAAGGCGATAAGCCATGGAACCAATACCTTCAGTGATAGGAAATGGCCCAATATATCGTGGCGCCAATTTTCCCGATCGGCTGAAACGGACAACACCTTTCATAGGTGAAACACGAATGAACACAAGATCTCCCTCAGAAAATTCTAATTTCTTTCTTCGGTTATCGGCATAGGATCTTTGTCTACTTTGGGCTTCTTTCATCCTATGACGAATAAGATCAATCTTTTCTGTGGAATCACGAATAAAATCTGGACCTAAAACCAGCTTCTCACCGGCCTCAAGCTAACAAGAAGGAGATCGGCATGGCCTTCCATAGAGTGCCTCGAAAGGTGCCATACCAATACTAGATTGAAAGCTATTATTATAGGAAAACTCAACAAGAGTAATATGATCTTCCCAACTTCCACCAAAATCAAGAACACATGCACGAAGAAGATCTTCAAGAGTTTGATTCACACGCTCGGTTTGTCCATCGGACTGGGGGTGATAAGCGGTGCTAAAATTAAGCTTCATCCCTAAAACTTTTTGAAGACTCTTCCAAAATCCACTAGCAAACAATGGATCACGATCACTAAGAATAGAAGTAGGAACTCCATGCAATTTAACAATTTCTTTAATAAAAAGTTTGGCCAAAAGAGGTACGGTCCGATTGGACCGAACAGGAATAAAATGGGCAGATTTAGTAAGCCTATCAACAATCACCCATAAGCTATCATGAACCGAATGAGAACGCGGAAGGCCATCTATAAAATCCATGGAAATCTGGTCCCACTTCCAAATTGGAATTTCTAAAGGTTGAAATAACCCACCGGGCCTTTGATGCTCGGCCTTAACGAGTTGGCAAGTCATGCAACGCTTAACGAAGTTAGCGATGTCAAGTTTCATTCCCTCCCAATAATAAAGTCGCTTCATATCCGCGTACATTTTACTACTACCGAGATGAATGGTAAATTTAGAATGATGAGAATCTTCTAAAATATCTTTACGAAGATCAATAATATTTTGCACGATAAGTCTACCAAATTTCCGAATGCCGCCACGAGAATCGATATTAAAGTCTTTCACACCTTCAATACCAATCTTATCCTTAATATTTTGGCCAAGAAGAGCCAATTCGGGATCTAGCCTTTGAGCTTCAAGAATGCGGTCTAAAAGAGAAGGACGAGCCTCAAGGCTACATAAAACAAATGATGAGCATAAATCGGAAACACGGTCTCAAATTTCACAAGTGGATAAAACCTCGAGATCGTTCCATTCGGATTTCATCATGGAAACAACCGCTTGTTGCTTTCGACTAAGTGCATCTACAACGCGATTTCCCTTTCCGGGAGTATAAAGGATATCAAGATCATATGGTGCAAGAAATTCGAGCCAACGCTGTTGATGCAAATTAAGTTCCTTTTGAGAGAATAAATACTTCAAGGATTTATGATCGGTATAAAGAACAAATTTCTCTCCTAAAAGATAATGACGCCAAATACGAAGGGCGAAAACAATAGCCGCGAGCTCTAAATCATGAGTGGCATATCTAGTCTCAGCAGGCTTTAATTGCCTAGAAGCATAAGCAATAACACGTTCTTTTTGCATAAGAACGGTACCCAAACCAACACGACTAGCATCGGTATAAACAACGAAATCTTGATTCCCCTCGGGAATAACAAGAATAGGAGCATCAGAAAGAAGTTCTTTTAATTTCTGGAAAGAAGTTTCACATTTGTCCGACCAAATGTATTTAACACCTTTCTTCGTTAAGCTAGTGAGAGGCACGACAATCTTAGAAAAGTCTTTGATAAAACGGCGGTAATAACCCGCCAATCCAAGAAAACTACTAATCTCCGTCACACTCTCCGGTCTCTTCCAATCTTGAATTGCTTCAATCTTTGAAGGATCCACGGAAATTCCGGATTCGGAAATAATATGACCGAGAAACTTCATACGAGATGGCCAAAAGTGGCATTTAGAAAACTTTGCCTTTAATTGATTACTCCTAAGAGTTTCCAACACAATCCGAAGATGCTTCTCATGTTCCTCCTCGGTTTTTGAATACACAAGAATATCATCAATAAAGATGAGAACAAAACGGTCGAGGAAATCTTTGAAAACTCTATTCATAAGGTCAACGAAATAATCCGGAGCATTCGTTAAACCAAATGGCATAACTAGCCATGCATAAGATCCATACCGAGTACGGAACGATGTCAAAGGAATGCTGTCCTCTGAAATACGAAGCTGGTGAAAATCGGTAGCCAAGTCCAATTGTGAAAAGACTTTAGCACCACTAAGCTGATCGAATAGATCATCAATCCGAGGTAAAGGATGTTTATTTTTGATAGTAAGATCATTAAGCTTGCGGTAGTCAACGCAAAGCCTAAGTGTACCATCGGATTTCTTCACAAAAATAGTTGAAGCTCCCCAAGGCGAGGAACTAGAGCGAATAAATTGCTTCGTCTCCAATTCGGATAATTGTTTACGCATCTCCTCATTTTCTTTATTGGACATACGATAAGGGGGACGAGTGATAGGTTGAGTTCCAGGAATGAGATTAATTCTGAACTCAATTGCTCGCTTAGGTGGTAATCTAAAACAGGCTCAAATATGTCGGAAAATTCACGAACAACGTGAATAAGAGAAATAATATCTTCCTCATCATCATTATCGTCATCACGAAGATTTAAAGAATATAAAGATGCAACCAAGCTGGAATCCGAATCTTTAAGATTAATAGAAATCTGCTTAACAGATTGAGGATGTCGAAGATGAATAGTCCGCTCAGGACATAGGATATGAGCTTCATAACGGTTAAGCCAATCCATTCCCAAAATCATTCCAAAGCCTAAATAACGCATGACATGCAAATCGGCTAGGAAAGGAAAATCACACAAAATAATCTCGACCTCTTTACACAATAAACTGATTGTTGCGGATCCACCAATCGGATTCGCAATTCTCAAAGAAGTCATTAAAGCAACAACACTTAAAGAAAAAGTATCAACAAGATCTTTTGATATAAAAGAATGGGATGCTCCCGTATCAAAAAGAACTTGAATATGTTGATCACGAAATATAATAATACCATCAAGGATAGAATGAGATATACCTTGACCCCGAGATGCGATGCCAGGGGCTTGAGCAACATTAAGCTTTCCCTCCTTTCTATTTTGAAGTTTGGGACATACATGCATAAAATGGTCCGGGCTTTTGCAATAGCGACAAGTAGAGGCTTTGAACACTTGTTCGCAAAATGGTCTCTGGAACCACAATTAAAGCATTTCCCTTCAATAGAGGAAAAATTCTTCGCAGCAGGAGTTGCTTGCTTACCCTTTTTGTTGGGATACGGACCTTTGAATTTGTTTGGCCTCTTCTTGTTGTTGAAGTTTGGTTTGGAACCCACCACTTCAACATCATTCTCCCTATCCGCCTCTTCAAGACGAAGAGCGATATCAATGAGTTGGTCGAAGGGAACTTCTAATTTTAGAAGTAATGGCTTCTTGAGACTTTTGTTTAAGCCATAGACGAACCATGGTTCTTATTTAAAGGGGTGTTGATGTATTCAACCCCATATTTAGAGAGAGATTCAAAAGACGCAACATAGTCAGTCACGGAAGATTCACCTTGAACAAGGTCAATAAAACGGCGAGCCAAAGTCACCTTCTCAGCTTCTGGTACAAATTTCAACTCGAAGCGTTCCCGGAATTGCTCCCAGGTGAGATCCGCTTCATTAATCTCAGAAATAAGAAGTTCGTACCAGTCCAAAGCTCTTTCTTGGAGCATACTAGAGGCCACCTGAACTCGGTGAAGGTCAACAAGATTCATGCGAGAAAAGATTCGATCGCATGACCTTAGCCAAGCCTATACTTCAATAATAGTTTCGGAACCTTTGAATGCCTTCCTACCCAAATTAGTGTAATCGCTGCACAAGCGTGCAAATCCCGATTTTGGGTGAGTAGGTTCCGGGTTAGCTCCAGCTGCTTGAGCATTTGTCACTAAATCAAGAAGCTGTTGAGCAGTCATAAAAACTCCATCCAGGGGTGGAGTGCTAGATGGTACGGCTCTGGGGCGGCCTGGTCTAGACATTTCTCTTCCTTTAGAAAGAAAGAAGAACAAGAAGAAGATTATTCACTGATGAATATCAAGCAATCTTGATAGATAAAACAAGGAATCATAAAAGAAAGTAGGATAGAACGGTTCGAAGACTCGAATAAATCCTAAGGCACAACTCCAAAGAAAGACTTAGGACATGATCCTTGCTAAATTATTCTACATTGTTCCGAAGTTTGGCTCTGATACCAAGCTGTGACGCCCCACCTCTATACCCACGCTAGCCAAGAACACTACGGAGTAATGCTGTCGACTAGCATGGAGAATAAGGCTATTGAGGAGCGACCATCCATGTAATTTCTTTGTGCGAGCACCGATATGTCAAATAGTAAAACATGCATTTTATTTCAAGAGGAAATCCGACATGCCGATACAAACTCAAAACTACTACACAGTGGCTATATAAATCCTTCGGAAACAAATATAGAAATAAGCATAGCATAAATCAGTCACAAATAATTCATATCACAAAGGCGGAAATAGATATGAACATTACACATAAAAGTGTACATCAGAGTAGTGGTCAAATAAGATCCACAACATCACAAAAAGAATAGTTACAAGAACTACATAAAAGAATAAGTATACATCATGGAGTCTATATCTCAATTGTATACAATCCAAAAAATACTAATCTAAGTAGTTAACCAAAAGTCAGAGAAATCAATCCTAAGTGAGAAGTCAAGCTGAAGCACCTGTGACATCTCGGTCTGACCCGAGTACTATTTAATAAGAAAACAATAAATAGATCAGTCTAACTATAAATATCAGATGAAACGATATAGAATAAGAGATATGACTAAACACATAATAACCACAATGCCAAGCTGTGATATATACATAAGTAATTGAAAATCAACGAGAGATTAATCAATATCACAGAATCTACACAAGAATCAAAGAAATGTCATACTCCTTATTTCGTTCATCAAACCATAAATATTGACAATTATATCAATGCCAATCACAGAAGTCAATGACACACAAATTCACCAATGCACAAATATTGATAAAACTTATCAATGGAAATCACAAAAATTGGTGAAGCACAAATTCTAGAAATCATCTCAAGAAATCCAGTCAATGACACACGAATTCACCTGTGCAGAAAAATTGATAAATCATATCAATAGAAATCACAAAAATAGGTGAAGAAGAAATTCCAGAATTCGACACACGAAATCCAGAAATCACACAAAAAGGGGAGAGGCCAATCACACGAACGGGAGCATAAAATCTCACCAACATATGTATCACACGAACGAGAAGCTATCTCATGGTAGCTAGCCATTAACTTTTGACACACGAACGGCTCGAAGGCCATGTGGAGCTACCCCACCAATTTGAGTCGAAACTCCACAAAACAGGGTTTAGTCTCCCTCGCAGACAAAGAGACATCGCACATTGCTAGTCTAAACCATAAAGATGATCGTCATGATCAACGAGAGGTGTCAATTACACTAAGCTTGTAAATATATGAGTTTAGCTTCATGTCCCATAACCACTTGCTTAACTTAAATATTTACGAACAAACTGTAGATCTCCACTAGAAAATTGTCACAAGAGATTCAATCGAACAAGTCCTAGAATTAACCGACGAAGTAAACGCAAGCGTTTCATACCACTTGTTTTACTAAGCCGTTTAATTAGATTTCTCATACGAGTGAGGTAAAGGTATGTATATACTAATAGATTGGAAAACGGTTTAAGAAAACGAGCTTTGTAATAAAATAGTGTTGAAATCATTTGAAGAAAGATTTTTGATATTTACTACTAGTATAGAAAACCTTTATATTTTTAAAGTGACAAATCACAAAGAAGATTGTAGGAACAATCAATCACTAAAATTCACATTCGAAGACGTGAATGAAAATCCAAAGAAATCGATAAAGAATCCATCGAAATGGGTATTCAAAAATCCCTAAAAAGGAGTCATCAAAGACATAATAAATGATAACAACAAATAGGATCATCACGAATCGATTTAAATTGGAAACCACGCAAAATAGGAGAAATAGGCAAAACAGCAACAGGTCGGTCGGCCGGCTACAGAGCTCGGTCGACCGGACCCTGTTCTAAAAATTCCTCGGGAAGCAGGTCGGTCGACCGAACCCTGTAGTTGGTCGACCGGACCATAAACAGAGAAGTGCTTATGCACTTGGAAGCAGGTCGGTCGGCCGGCAGCAGGGCTCGGTCGACCGGACCTGTTGCCAGTCTCTTCCCAACCCATCCAAATGAGGTCCAACCTCGAGCAAATTGCATTCTCTCGAGAAACGGCACTAAGGGTTTATGCCAATCGACTACCCGGCCCTATGAGCTCTTCGATGCATAACCAAAACACATTCAAACATCAAAATTAGGATTTTTAAAGATTTGAACCCAAAACACCAAAAATTGGAATATTCACCAAATCAATCCAAACCAAAAGCAAATGCACATGAATAAGTGTTAGGAATTCATACCTAACAATCGAAGATAATTATAAGCATAGATGTGAGATAAAAATCTCACCTTTGAACCCAAATCAATGAATGAGAAGCTTGAAAGCAAAGGAGAATCAACCACTCTTCAAATCCAACCCAAGAAGCTTGATTCTAGGCTTTAAAAGAAGAACATTCCCAAAGTTAGGTTTAGGAATTTCTGAAATTGATAAGAGAATGAGTTGGAGAAGAAGAAGAGAAGCTTACCAATGGGTTCTTCTATTAGTTTGGAGCTAGAGTTTGATTTGCAAAAGAAAACTAGGGTTTTGGAGTTTTAATTTCCCATCTCTCCCACCATTGATGCTTTAGAACTGAAAAGAGGAGAAAGTGAGGGTGAATGGGGAGGAGTGGCTCAAATTTGAGTATAAGTTAAACATAGGGCTGAACCCAAACCCAAACCCAAAGTGAAAAAGTTGCAAAAAAATCAACTTACTCCAAACATATCGAAGCTTATACTCAAAAAGGTCGCAAACGGCATTTTAAACTCAATGGGAGTGGTCCCGAGTCCTAATTCGACCGTATGCAAAAAGTAACTTTTCGGACTAAACTCCGAGTATCGATAAAATATTTAAGCAAAATATTTAAATATAAAAATCGAGAAATATGCGGGTTGTTACAGGGACCGTTCGCGGTCGATGCTGTTCGCGACAAGTGATGGAATGGGACCGTTCACGGTCGATGCCGTTCGCGGCAAATGGTGATACGGGACAGTTTGCGGCCGGATGCCGTTCGTGGCAGATGATGCAGTGGGATTGTTCGTGGTTGGATGTCGTTCGTGGTAATCGATGATCGTTCGTGGTCAGGCGTCGTTCAAGGCGAATTGTGATCGTTCACGATCGTGTGCCGTTCGAGGCGAATCGTGGAATGAGACCGTTCGCGGTCGGATGCCGTTCGTGGAAAAAGATGAACTGGGACCGTTCGCGGTCGGATGCCGTTCATGGCAAATGTTGATCACTCGCGATCGAGTGTCGTTCAAGGCTGATTGTGACTGTTCGAGGTTGCATATCATAATAAGTGAATCGTGATCGTTCGCGGCCAGGTTCCGTTCGACGAAAATTGTGATTGTTCGCGATCGTGTGTCGTTCGAGGCGAAATGTGACCGTTCTAGGTCGGGTGCCGTTCGAGGCGAATTGTGACTGTTCGAGGTCGGGTGCCGTTCGACGCAAATCATGTGTGCCCATGGGGGACTTAGTATTATCGATGCCAGATTTCATGTTCGGGGGAGTTTCTGAATCAAAGACTTTTGGCGGTTCGTCGCCATGCTGGAGGTGCTCGTGGACCGTTCGCGATCCAACGGGTATAGAAGTAAAATCTTTCACAGAATTGCAAATATCAAAACAATGATCATATGAATCTCACAACAGCAATGTCCAAACAAGCAAAGTCTAAATGTCCAAATCAAAACGAAACAAAAGCAAAGCAAGGATGTCAAAGTGTAAATTCTCACTAGGGTGCGGTCAGTAATCATTCAGAGCATGCCTATGGATCGTGCGCGATCGCTTATATGTGTAAATGATTTAACCGTGTTAGTGAGAGGTTTACGACTTGTTCATCATTATTTCAATCAAGCAATTAATTGATAATCAAATGCTGTCCTGGTTCAGGGTCACCTCTAGCTGATGTAGACGGTGGTCGCTCTGGCTCCACCGCTGGAGTTCGCCTCCTCACATACTGAAGTAGCATACCGTTCCTGGTATGCCCTTCCACCTCATCTTTCAGATGTCTACAATCATTAGTGTTATGTCCGTTCATTTCATGGAATAAGCAATATTTATCAGATTTTCTCTCATCGGCAGTCGGATCCCTTCGCATTGGTCTACGATACGGAACCTGTTCTTTGGTATCCTGATAGATTCGTTCCAAGCTATCACTCAGTTCTGAGTATGCAGTAAACCTTGGTTCCTTTCGTGGTCGCATTGATCTGTTATAGCTACTCTCAGCCTTTCGTTTCCCCTTGCTAGTTTTTGTACCTTTCTCAGGGGGATTTCCATCTTTGACCGTATAAACATTAAGTTCATCATTTTCTTCTCTTTCTGTACTCGCATCTTCCAATTGCAAGAATTTTTCTGCCTCGTGATAGAATTCTCCTAGATCCATAGGCGGATCTTTAGTCAATGAATTTTTGAATTCCTTGCCATCCACTATTCCGGACACAGCTTCCATCATAACCATGGATTGATCTGGTCGATCCACCGATGCTGCTGTCGCATTGAACAATGTCAGAAAACTCCTCAAAGACTCTCTAGCTTTCTGCTTCGTAATTGCCAAACTCATCACATTTTTGGGTCTTGTAATGTGAACCCTAAATTGTCTCATGAATTTCTCAGTTAAATCTTCCCATGTTTCTATGGAGCCGCTCTCCAGTTGCCTAAACCACAATGCTGCGATATCCGTCGGATATAATGAAAAGCACCGGGCCATAACTTCTTGTGATGCCCCCAGCACTTCGATGTGTCTCATATACCTTGTCAGATGGACCGCGGGGTCCGTTCTCCCATCGTACATCTCCACTGATGGTAACTTGAACTCTGGCGGGTTCCTAGCCATCCTGATCGCAGGAGAAAAGGGACTCATGTTCACGTCTTCTAGATCTTTGTTTATTAATCCGCCACTCAAGGCTCGCCTGACCATTTGCGCCAATCTATCATTGTCTCCAAGATGCAATCCTCTTTCATCGCTTTCGACCTACCTCCCGAGTTCATGAGGGAATTCTAGAATTTGCCCCCTTGACTGAGCGTTCATTCCTCTGCTACCTCCAGGTTGCACAGATGCTCCTCTTTCTCTCTCCGGGATTGGATCAACATGCTCCAAGTGTGTGCCCCCTATTCCAGGTGCTACGCCAGATGGTCCTGCTTCATTCTGAATTCCATCAGCTCCTCGATTCTGCGCTCCAAGTTGTCCGATCTTTTGGAACAAACTCTGGATCAACTCCTCCTGTCTTTTCATCATCGCCTCCATCTCATCCCTAGTGATGAAGATCGATGCCTGATTCGCTCCCGAGGAAGCCTCTTGACTTCCTTGGTGTTCACTTCTCTCTGGCCATTGTCTTCTACTTGTTTGTCTTGTCATAGCTTCTTAGATATGAGTTCTTAAATCTTCAAATTCAACTTCCAAACGGTAGAATCCTTGAGTTAGCCTTCTCAGTGAAAGCACCAAAGTGTTTGCACCAAAAATGGTCCAAACCCCAATATCGTGAAAGCACCCGTTTATGAACACAAATCAGCAATATTCAACACAAATCTCAGATCTAAACAATATCAAACACAACAATTCAGAAATAACAACCACAAACACAGGATTTATAGTGGTTCAGCGATCTTGCCTACGTCCACTCTGAAGTTTATGTCTTTATTGATTCACTTGATGATTTCAATCGATTATAGAGGATTATAGTTGATAATAGCTCTGAAATCTGATTACAACAGCGGTAATGAAGAGTAGAATTGAATCCGGCAGAGTCTGGACGTCGAGTGGCCAAAAGATCCCTTTTCTGAAGGCTTCAGGGTGCTATTTATAGGCGTATGAGGCTCAGATCTTGCTCAAACTTCGGGACACTTTTTCTGGCACGTGAGTGGGCGCACGCGACCGACCCCACCAAGTTTGGACTCGATCTGAGATCGATAGAAGTGATTTCGTATCCATCGAAAAATGATCCAATCGAGCTGAAACTTGGCAGGAGCAATCTTTACCTTGTATGGAAGCTTCTGTGAAAATTTCGTTGCATTTGGACTTGTGGTTTGGGAGATATGATCGATACGAGTTGGTTTGTTTTGGTTGGCTATTTGTTTCGAATCCATCAATTTGAAACGATCTCTTCGACTCGATCACCTCACGTGGTCTCGTGATGATGTGGCATGC
Source organism: Allium cepa (assembly GCA_030765085.1). Taxonomy (NCBI): domain Eukaryota; kingdom Viridiplantae; phylum Streptophyta; class Magnoliopsida; order Asparagales; family Amaryllidaceae; genus Allium; species Allium cepa. The sequence continues at coordinate 493,653,944 of CM060944.1, read as the reverse complement.
ATACTTCGCCTTGATCCGATCTTTACTCCTAGTTGACCATATCAACTCCATAAATTTTGCCTTGTTCGTATCGGGGGATGACACGTCACCCAAGCTAGTTGACCCGATGGATACGAACAAGCCTCTGCTCATGGATTCGAACATGGTCTTGGGATGGAGACGAAGCAGCGAATCTCTGATGGATGCGAAGTTGATGTTTAGGTGATCGTTACGAAGTAGACTACATACTGATGGATTCTAATAAGACACTCTAGCCGAAGTTTGATCGATACGAAGTCCATCGATGCAAAGACCTGGCCATTCCGATCGATATGAAGCTAATGGATACGAACCGAGGTGTGGTGATGGATATGGGTATCGATAAGAAGTGCAGCCTACTAATGGATACGAAACAGTGCTCTAGGATGGACACAAACATGCTAAGGCGTTGCCCATTTGATCGATTCGAAACCGATCGATTCGAACAGAACGATATCATGTTACTGATCGATTCGAACTCGATCGATTCAGATTATGTAGAACCTGATGGATTCGAACAAAGCAAACATTGATGGATACGAATCCGATGGATTCGAAATGAGCATCTCCTCAACAATTCGATGGATACGAACAACGTACTTTGGCTAACTTGCATCAATCATATCTCGTTCATACGAACTCCGATTAACCTGAAATTTGAAATGCTGGCTTTCATGGCTTTGCTTGTCATGTCCTATCAATTGTAGCCTAATCCGGGCTCGGACAAAATTCATCGATATCCATAGCGAGGCAATGTGTAACCATTCTTTGAGACGAACTGTCTTTTGTTTTCGATTGATCTTTTGGTATCACGGCTTTGCCAAAAAGCGGGATAACAATATTATTAAATTCCATTATTAAATTAATATAAAATCCCAAATTCAACTTATCGACTTTTAACTCCATCTCAAAATACAATAGAAAAATTCAAATCAAATTAAACTTAAAATAAACCTTAGAAACCATTTTCATAACTATTTACATCCAGATTCACAAATTATCTCAATTTCAAATAGTTAATTATTATTATTCAAATTTCAATTAAATTCCCGTATTTGAAATTTAACTATTTCTCTTAGTTTAACCAAAATCTTTTTACTTCAAAATCAATTCAAAATTCACATTTAACATTTAAAATGAATTAAATGTTCAAAATTAACGATTAGAAATTCTGGGTCGTTACAAATCTCCTTATCATTTTTCCTAGGTGAACTAAATGAGATTTATCTGCATAGTATAACATCATCGAGGATGTCGGTGCCATATACTCCAGTATTTCTCTTAGATATTTCCAGAGTTAAAAATAGGTTCAGATTTTGATAGTCGATTATTTAACTATCAAATATAACAAACAAACCATCCAAGCATAGGATTATTCCCATATGGGATCCACTAAGCCTCTTTAAAAAAATCATCAATAATTAAATACTTTAATTATTCATAAAAATATCATATACTTAATTTCACCAGTATAAGTATATTCTCAAACCAATTTGCTTTCTATGTTCGGGAAACCATTACCATATACTTATACAGCATAAGATTATTCACCAAATACATAAGAAAAGATTTCTAATTCCAAAATCATATTTAAATGGCTCAAATCACTTATTATTATGGATCGCAAAGTCACTAATCCTTCCATTTTAAGTAGAAAAATGCTTCCATACCATCAAAATTAAGAAGGATTATTAATTTATTAGATTAATAACTCAATTAATAAAATTAATTCAATTCGTATGGAATCAAAGTTTTTAAAAACCTATATCTTCTTTTATGAAATCCAACATCTCTTCCCAATTAAAACTTTACCAATCCATATATTTAAAATGATTCTCTTTAATAACCAATTTGTTATTTTATACTCTTTTATTTGATTTAAACTGATTACCTTACAAAATTCCTTAATAAATAATGATTAAGGTTTTTAAAACATTACTATTAAATAATTAAATTACCTTGAATCACATAATTAATAAATTAATCACTGTTAAATGATGATTAATTAACTTACACAATCATTTATAAAATAATTAGTTAACTTTAAATAACTAAAATAAAATACTGATTATCCTTTAAAACAACTTAAATAAAATGATTAAATAACTTAGATAAATGTAAATTAAACAAATAATTAGTCAATTTTAAAATATTATAATTAAAATAATATTTACTCAACCATTTTACATATATAATTACTTTACTTTGAAATAATTTAAAATTCCAGTATGTCCAAATCCCTTTTCTTTTTCAAATTTGAAAAGAGGCTCAAAGACCACACTAGTACTCGGACAAGTTACCATTATTTTAAATTCAACACTTTAGATCATATCACTAATATTTACATAAGAAACACATATGTAAACAAAATTCACAATTAACAAATGACAGAGAACACGTCATATGTCCAAGTCAACTGACTTATAATTAAATGTCCAAATTTGTAAAATAACTGGACGGTGATTTACTCCACTAAAAAGGTGTCCAACAAAATCTATTCAATTTAAATATTGCAGAATGGTGTTTTATTCTACTATCCTGATCAGAAAATAAATACTAACCAACGTAATTATGTGCTACGGCTATAAATTTAATAGCATGTTAAACTTCTATAAAACTTTCGAACTACTATTCCAACAATATTTTAAATGATGATATGAATCCAGCGTCGAAGTCCGCGGGTTAAACGGACCTTGAATTGATGAGCTATAGCCTATTTAAGTTTTAAAAAAATTAAATTTGAAAAATTAAATCAATTAAATACTTAAGCCCTTCAGCCCAAAACCTAAAACCCTTCTAACCAAAATTAATTCTCTCTTCCCAAACATTATTTCCCAAACCTTGCTTCACCAATTCAAGTCTGCAATTTACAAAAACCTTGAGCCAAAATCAACAACTCCACTCCCTACTCGTGCATGCACATGCAAATGCACACTCTACTATTGCTTCCAACTGCCGTAATAACCCCCTCCCCGAGTTTGCCACACCACGAGCATCTCAACCGACCCTACATTGTGCCCTCCGACTACCTCCATCTCTGAAAGCCCGGACGATCGAAACAGAAGCATGAACGGAAAAGAGAAACGTGACATGAATTTCCCTATCTCAAATGCCTTGGCCATCACCAGCCATCGACACTTGGACCACAACACCTTGACACAATACCACACCTTCTTACACCCCCTGGCCGAGCTCGATGGGCCCCTCTTGCACTTGCAAAGCGAAGAACAAGCATAAAGAACATGCTTCCAAACCCTAATTCGAGCTCTACATGACAATACAGGTCACTACCCTACTCGTGACTAACACCACACCTCTGTCACATCCCCAATAGCTACACCTCCAGCCACTCATCCCTTCAATAATGAGATCATCGAAATTTAAATTTAAACCCAAATTCGATCATCCCACCAATTCAACCAAAACCCATCACAAAAAATCCTATGAGTAGTCCCTAAATCTTATTTGTCGATATGAATATGAGGGCATAGGCCATTCATCGATTTGTGATCGATAAAAAACCTACATAACCTAACTACTTACTATTATCGACCCCTAATTCAATCACCACTTGACATAACAACCTTGGACTATTTTAAAAAAACTAGACTCCAAGTTAATCATTTCACTAGCTCATGGTTTTGGAAAACTCGATACGAATTAGGAGATAATGCTTTATGAAATAAAAAAGGAAGATAATGTCATAAGTTTATATAATAAAATAGTAAGTGAAAACTTATTCCTATACCTTTCTAGTGAGAAAATTTCCGTATTCCAAACAAAACTTTGATTTTTAATCCTCGATTTACTTAGGAGAACGTATATTTTTAAAATAATTCAACACAATTGTAACATGAACCATCGTTTGCTTACGTAGAAAAATAAATAAAAAAGAAAGAAAGATGTGCATTCTCAGCTTATACATATATCCTATTTTCTTTCTCGAATGCAAAATGTAAACTTAATCTTTGTTTTGTTGAATCGAAATACGACTCTTTTAAGCTATTGAATGGAAGATTTAAAAAGATGAACTTGAAAGAAAGAAAAAAGCACTAAGTATGAAGATAGGAAATAGGATAGTGTATGTACATATATATAGGAGGAAAAAATGAACTAAATAAAGGAACGAAGTGAAAATATTTTTTCTATTCCATCATCATTTCATTATCCATCAAAGTACATTACATCCAAAAAAAGATGGGTAATAAGGTGGTGTTAAGTCCTTTTTATTTACTAAGACACTAAGGAATCTATACGTCAACTCAAGTATTAAGATTGAATATGTTTTTACTTTTACTATTTTTTTTACATATCCATTTAAATTTCAAAATGAAATTATCCACTTTCTAAAATGTAAATACTATTTTCCAAACAGTACAAGGGTATTTACGTCTTTTATAACTTACCGTTCGATAAAAATTTAAAAATTCGAAAAACATAATTCGATCATTTTTTAGTTTTCCATCGAACTATTTATTTATTTAAACCAATTTCAAAAATGAATTATCAAATATTAGTTACAAATTTGAAATGAGTTATTTTTATTAAACCATAAGTTAATTATTTTAATTAAATTAAATATTCACGTATTAAAATTAAAAAATTCTGGGTTATTATAGAAGCCACTTCCAAAATGTCAACAAATTAACCCCGATAGATATCTTATGGGATGAAGGTAGGCTATTGTAGTAAACCAACTCATCGGGTGAAGCGTTGGAGGAAATGGCAAGCGAATTGGCGATCGTTTAGCGAGATTAGCCCCTGTCCAAACTCAATGCTTGGAACCTGCTAGTTCAGACGAATAAGTAAGTCCATTCCGTCGATTAATCGAGAGAAAATAGATCATCTTTGCTCTAGTTCAGTCGATTGAATGGAACCACAGTCGACTGACCTATTATGTATCGTGAAAACTTAAAAACATGATAACATCTGCATACAAAGTTAGATTGAGGTTAGGTTTAGACCATTATTCACCATTTTGTAAGGCTTGCAACCAATGACATTTTGGTAGGTTTTGGAGTTCTTTGATTTTAGGGTCTATGTGGGACCCACCTCAGCACTTATTCCAAAACCGTAGATTTTGAGATAGACCCGTTGGGTATACTGGAAGGGTATTATGACAATAAGGTCATATGTTCCATTCGGAAGGCGATTTGGGTTAGTATGGGATTTTGATAGAGTTGTCTGGTGGGTTTTTTGGCCATGGTGACTGGAGTCGTGCATGATGATTCCATATGTTACATAGAGAGTGAGTCGGCACTCTATGATTTCGACCTTAGAGTAATGTACAATTTGTTTGGTGTTGACTCGTTGTGACATACCAAGGGTATGGACTTATGTGACCTACCCAGGGTATGGACTTAAATGACCTACCAGGTACTAACTTTGTTGTGATGTACCCATGATGGCAATGACACACTCGACATGGCCTTAGAGGGACCATGAATACCTTTATCTTGTTGTGATTGCTTGGATATTTTTGGGTCCTACGTTTGTAATCTTACGAACGATTGGCATTACCAGTTGTGACCATACACCTAATGGTGTATCTATTTAGCATTAGCGTTAGTGACCGTACGCATTGTGGCTTACCTATTTGGTCTTCACAGTAGTGACCATACATGTTGGGGCGTATCTTACCGATCTTTGCAGTACTGATCATTGTTTTGGGATCACAGTTTGATCATGATATATTTTATATCATCAGTAGTTTTCGGTTAGTGTAGTGCAATGGAAGGTATTGTGCTAACTTATTGTTATAGGAAAAGAGTAAGTTATCGTATGATGCTCTACTTTTGAGATGGATTTACCATACTTGTGTATATATAGTCCGAATTACCCCTGAGTCGCATTTATGGAGAGGGTCCGTTGTGATATAGTAGTTCATATTTATTGATATGTAGTTTTAATATACAATACTTGAGATAGTTGCCCTCATACCAGACTTTATGTCTTCCTCGTATATTATCTTAGTCTGCTTATTTCACAACAACTCTTGGATACTTAATTGAGTAGTGCAGGAGTCAGGTGCTTTTGGTAATCGCTAAAAGAGTACGAAGCTTGACCATTTTTGATGTGTGACATCGATGTTTAGGGACATATATACTTGTTATTTTATTTTGACATGACAAACCTGTTATTTGTGTTTGGGACTGTTGTTTAGATATTTATTTAGAACTCCATGATTTTGGGAGTTGATGTATTATGATTTTGCTATACTAATATTTATTTGCTAGTTGCTTCCGCTAGTGCAATCTCTTATATATTGTTATTCTATTACGTTCGTGTATGTTCAGTATATTATATGTTATCATTCCGTTGTGAGATCTTATCGATGTCTTGGTTTAGTGTTTTATTCTAATTTTACTCCAACGATCTGCTTGTTCTGGTATTCGAAAGTCATGCAATGATGTAAGGCAATGATTTTTGGGTATTATGAGGGGGCAAGTTGTTGCAGTTGGTATCAGAGCTTAGGCTTAACACTCAGACCATGAGAACTACTTTGAGTTAATCAATATGGTAGTAGGAGATATGTTGAGAGAGCATACTTGTATTTTTCTACTATATAATACTGCATACACCGCTTGTCTTCTAGACTTGATTTATTTCTACCGTTAGTTGCTAAGGTATTTTCATCAGGTATCCGTATGAGCAAGCGAAATGTTGGAGCGACTATGGATAGGCAATCAGAGATGCCTGATTAATTCGGAGATATTTAGCTACCACAAAGATGTTCCGTCACTTGTGAACATTTCTTGCTGATTGCAATTAGCACCAGAAGTGGTGTTGCCCTTTCGGCATTGGTACTTTTAGCTCCACTAGCTTTAAATTCTTTAAAGTAGTGCTGAAATTTCCTTAGCCTTGGAGGGGAACCATATCTGGGTCCTGAGACAGGTTTTAGACACGTGCATAGAAGGTTTCCATTTCCAAAATTCTAAGGAATACTATTGTAAGTGAGATTGTTTTTTTACATTTGGTGAAGGGTGACTTTGGCTAGGTAGGATTTACTGTTTTTGCGGTTTATAAGAAGAACTATGATTTGGAATTTGTAAAGGCATGCTTTAAGTTCTCAAAATACATTTTTGAGATTGTAAAAAGAATGTAGCTTGAGTATTCCATCCATCTTGAGCAAGACAGCTTATTAGTGGAGTGTTGATCGGTTTAGATTTTTATTGGGTTTAAGAAGGTCAATACTCCGTTGTTGTAGGTAAAGAGATTTTCCTTGGGTCTTAAGTATTGGTTAGGGGTTCATTGCTTAGCCTTATCCTTGTTAGGGTCCACTTTTGAATATCTCATTGGGATAGTTCTCCTTTATAGGAATACCCATGAGTTACCGTGGAGGTAGTGAAAATGGAAAGCAACCGAAACTCTAACTGATATGTAATGACCATGATATAAGGAAGATTGAGCTTGTTCGAAAAATAAAATATAACACCCCGCCTCTATACCAATATTACCCAAGAGCATTACTGTAAAATGCTATCGAGCAACAAGGAGAATGAGACGATGTGGGTGTTTCCAGGATTAAACAATGAAAAATTAACATCATCACGTATAAATAGATCACATCGTACTCTGATGAAAGCAAATAATGTATATTGTAAATTTTAACATCTCATGTGAAATCCGAATTTATTTTATACATTTCAATCCAATATAACTATATCAATTTCTAATACAAAAGAATACATAAAACCGTTGACTTTGTCCATCCATCACCTCATACCCAAAACTATATCAGCTAAACCTGCGATAAATCATTGGTCTGACCTGAGGATTTTCGATAAAAACAAACCCCGAGTCAGGCTATTTCTAGCTTGAGTTCATAGATCGTTGTATACTCAATGGTAATTACATATAAATATTCAAACTTCATTTGGTTAATAAAATTTCAAAATACTTCATTTACTAAAAAAAATTAATTCAAAAAAACTTCAAAATTATTCCATTTATATATTTTCCCAAAATCATCCATCTTTCAAATTTAACACAAGGGTATTAAAGTAAATCAAAACCCATTTCAGAGATTAAATAGACTTTATCATGGGTAGAGAGTAGGATCGTTCAATATGGAAACTAATTAGTGTCATTGAACTTTTGTGAATAATTTGCAGCAATAAAACATAATTTCAACCTTTTTAAATCAACTATTTAGGGAAATAAATCATAAAAATTTTAAATGAAATTTTTAAAAATAGCTTGAAATTGAGTTGGAAACAACGAAATCAAATTTCGAAATTTTAAGATTTTTCTACAATTTAACATGGATTAAAAATCAACAGTCGTTTTCTGCCCAAATTGCACAGGAAAGTCTTGCGGAAATCACAACATTTAAATCATCCATACTAAATAAAAATTCATGAAATTTGGAACGTAGGTGCTGAAATATGTCAGGAACTACATATTGATATTTAGGAATTTTTACACTTCAAATGAATTGAATATGAATTTTATAGTGAAGAGTGTTTACATTCACAGAATTCATCAAAACACAACCATATCAACAAATTTCATCACCGATTATTTTACAACCATATAAAAAAAAATTCTTAATGAAAAAGTATAAGAGTGTATGAAACTCACCAGAGCAATTTGAAACCAAAATAATTTGATTTGGTACCCAATATCACTCTTTGAACAAGCATCTTTTTCATTGTTTATAAATTAGAAAATATATCTCAATCTATCAATTCTTTCACCATCCAAACTTGATCAAAATTGGACTTTGACAACTTGTAATGTTGTAAATGAGTGTTTAGAAGCTCTATTAAAAGTTTCATAATTTTTGGGTATTTATTTGATTTTAGAATAGAGGGTGATTTGGTTTGCCTTTCCATGTAGTAAGAAGAAAATGAAAAGATAAGAAGGAGAATAAAACGTGAATTGTCATCATGATGAAAAATTCATGAAGAAAAATGAACTTTCTAGACTTAAAATCATCTAGATTTAGGTTTTCAGGAAGTGAATTTGGACACGGCCTCTTGAAAATTCTAACTCATTTTATTTCAATTCACTTCCTTTCTTACTTAATCACTATACTAATTATGTTTTCTTCAATTTAACTGCTTTAAAAAATTGTTGTACTTCATTGATTTATTTTCAATTCCTTTCCTTTTATTTCCAATAACTAGGGAAAAAATCAGATAATTTCCATCAATTCTAGCTAACTTATAATTAATTGATACCTAAGAAATTAATTTCTCACAATGTTTATTTAGTAATTAAATATATATATATATATATATATATGTTCAAATTTCCAATTTTGAATAAATTCCATCACTAAGATATAAAAAATATATATATACACTAAATATGTGTGTGTATATATATATATATTAGGCCCACAAGTGAAAAATCTAAATATAGAATTTGAACCATATTTGTTAGTTTTCGATCACACATGAAATCCATGCATAACCATATTATGTACACAAATTCAAAAATTAGGATATATGTCAATTAATGCTCAACTAATTGTCAGTCCATTCAATTAACTTCCCATGGTATCGGAATTAATCATACAAACAATCATACATATATTCCAAAATCAATATTTATGTCAATTAATACAGAATCGATTTCCAATCAACGTAGTTAATTCCCTACAATATAGGAAATCAATATACGACCAATTACATATATGTTCCACAAATAGGATATATGGAGTAAATTCATCGCGTTTAAAGTATATTATTTCCATTTTAATTAATTAAATATCAATTATAAAATAAAATTAAGTGTTTCTCAAAATCCAGGGTTGTTACAGACTCCCTCACTTAAGAAAATTACGTCCTTGCAAATTCTTCTTAGGAGAAATCTATAATATTTACATAAAACATATAATTTTCAAAAATATGTATATACATACCTTCAAAGCCATATCTTTAAAATAACAAGTTTTTTTTTTCAAATACTACTTTCCAAAACAAATTTAATTGCAGTGGATTTTCTTTTCAAAATCACTTCACAAAAGATTTTCTAAATCAAGGTTTACAATTATGGAGTTCTTTTTCAAACACATCACGAAATATATAACTTTTACTTTCTAAAAAACATTTTAGATAGTGGATGTTTTAAAAAAAATTGGAATTCACAATATTAGCAAAGCTTTTGCAAAATCATAGTCTACATAAAATCTACCTTCCAAATCATACATATCACATTCCAAAAAATTTGCAAACTTATTTCCACTAAATATTTCTGAAATCCACCTCACTAAAATCATTTTTCATTTCAAATCATTTTAACTTTTTTATGAAATTTACAATTCATCTTCCAAAACTAGGAAAAAACAACTATCAGAGGATAACTACAAACTACTTCTACTCACTAGTCACATTAGATATATGGCCTTATGGCCACTATCCTTGATAGTCACACCCAAAGGCACTCCAACATTGTAAAAATCATCACAACAATGGCAAGTGCAATTACATCGCAGTTTCAATGATATCTACCATTTCATAAAAAGGGGAAATAGTACATTACGCAAACATACTTTTCAATGGAAATATTTTAACAAATATTCATATCAATTTTTCACCTAAATCATAGCATTCAAAAATACTAGAAAATAATTTTATTTCCAAAAAAAATCCAAAACTATTTATTAAACAATCAATGAAATTTCAAATCCTTTTTTAGAATATTTCATAGCACTTCTAAATATACCACCATCATTTCATAATTTTCAAAAACTTTGAAACCAACTTTTCAAAACATTCACCAAACTTCTGCGAATCACATAAATTCCTTTTCCAAAATTTATCCACCAATTTGAAATTATTTCCACTTTCCAAACTTTTGGCAAAACATTTGGTACCATATTTCCAAAGCCATCTAAAATCACATTCTATCAAATTTTCTTAAAATACTTGTCAAGTATCAACTTTCAAAAACTTCCCAAATTTCCAACAAATAGAACTTAATGTAATAAGCAAGAACTTCATTTAATAAATAATAAAAATTATTTGAAATCTCACAAATTTTCAGAGATTTAAAAACATTTATATGGGAAACTTCATATTAGAGTTGTATTAAAAACTGTGTAACTTTCCTAAGTGTTCCTTTCCTAAGGTCAAATATGTGCTTTTGAATTTTTACATTGTTATGAACCTTGTTCTGATAGAAAAAATGTAACACCTTGCCTCTATACCCATATTATCCAAGAGTATTACTACATAATACTATCGAGTAACATGAGAATGAGGCAATGTGGGTGTTTCCAGGGTAGAACAATGCAAAAATAACATCATCACATATAAATAGATCATATCGTACTCTGTAACATCTCGCTATTTCAAACCATTCAAATCGACAATCATCCACACATGTTAGACTTGAATTGCTCAAAACAATAGATTGTTAATTTATAATTGGCAAAACTTAGCCTATACAGTAGACAAATCAATCAAAAAATCATGAACACAGAGTAATACAACAATACACAGCAGAATAGATAAATAGTAGTTCATGAAGTTACCACAGAACATCATAGTTTGAAATATATACAACAGAAAATCCCAGTCTCAATACAAAAGTAACTAACAAGTCTGAACATAAGCAACTGGAAATAACATAAATAACTTAAAGCTGAATGGATAAAAGATAGATCTCCAAGAAAATCTCCAAACTCCAAAGGTGAGTCTTAAATGCTGTGACACTCAGGCTGACCCAAGCATAAAGCAAAACCCAAGCACTCGAGTCAAGATTAACATTCTTATGCAAGTAAATCAACTCAAGTGAAATGTCCAAGTGAAATACAATATAACTTAAAGGATGTCTGGGATTCCCATCCCTTAAGGACCCGTTAAACTATCTACATACATAATACAATATGCTACATAGATAATGTCTATAGTAAAGTAAACTATTAAAATAGCACTAAAGTGTTACCCATATCCCCCTTAATACATTTTTATATAAATGTCATAGTCTATATAGTACCTTAATTCCTCCATAAACTAGAGGGCTATCAGAGGTCACTCCATAGTGTACGACACAAACCAAACTCGTAGAGGGCTCGATAAGGCATATGACAAGGAAATCGAGGCAATGCCAGGGTAGGATTCTACCGTTTGCACTTCCAGACTGGTGGTAACGCATAGCAACTACTACCCCCTCCACCTCAGAACACACTCCCATAATCAAATCGAGGGGTGGCCACCAAATCAATCACAAAGTAATGAATATGGCGTGGAAGAAATGTGCCTGATCAGAGGAGCGACCTTACTTGGCCGGGTATTGCTCCTGTTTTAATCATATCAAGCTGACCCGAGGGTGTCAGGGCTACGTTCATACTCATATAGACGTTCTCCAAACCATCCTACTTCGTTCTGGAATCTCCACCATGTGCACAGTTGTTAAAGTGGTTTTCGGTATTCGCAAAGAGTATGATAATATCCCATCCCGGTCTCTTTAATAACCAAACGCTTATTTCACACTGTGGCCATTTTCATTTCAAACAGTTCATACTTCATATCGAAATATCATATTCATTTCGAAATCATATTCACTTTCGAAATCATTATTCACTTTAAATCATAACAGTTCCAACTTAAACAGCTTGAATATTGAAAGTAGTTTATATATGGGAATAGTTATGCCTTAAAAATAGTTTATATAAAAAAGGTTATAGATTCAAATAGTTTATATATTAAAATAATTTATATATTAAAATATATATTTAAAATTGTTCATAAATTTAAAAATTATATATATTAAAATAGTTTATATATTTAAAAGAGCTCATACCAAAAATAGTTTCAAATTAGGATTGTTTCTTCCAATTCCATAAGTCAATTGAAATCAACTTTAGTTCCAAAATTCAATTTAAATCAATCTCAATTCAACAATTTCAATTAAAAAGGTTAAAGGTTCTGTTCAAATTCTCATTAAATAGCCTTTAAATTATATCGATTTCAAATCCAGTTTTGAACTATAAATTTAAGCCACTTCCAATTCAATAGGTTTCAAAGTTTAAATATTCAAACAATCCATAATAACTCAATTTGATAAATTTCATTTATACTTCAAAAATTCAACTTTAATTTTATTTAAATTTGAAAATATTCACTTAATAATTTTTAATAACATTTAAATAAAATATCAAATTACCAGTTTAAACTAATATTCAATTTTAATTATAATTTTATTTCAATTTGAAAATATTCGTTTAATCACCTTTAATCAAAGTCTGGTTATCAAGTTATAAAAATCATATCATTAAAATCTCAAAATTAATAAGCTCTAATCAATTTGTATTTAAATACAATTCTTACAACAAATAAAATTTCAAATCAATTTCAATTTATCTTTCCAACCTTAATTTATCAAATTTATTACAAAATCTATTTTAAAAAATATAATTTTAAATAAATATTAAAAATATTATATATATATACTAATTAAATTAAATTTTATTATATCAAATTTTATTAAATTAAGTCTTATCATTAAATCTATTTATATTGAATCTTATTTTATATATTTAAAAACAATAGAATTATAAATAAAATCTCAAAATTTACATTTTCAAAGTTTAACTTATAAATTTAAAATTTCCAAATATATGATTTAAAAATCTAAATTTTACACGCATGTTAAAATAAAATCTTTATATTATATTAAAGAAAATCAAGACACGTATATTTTCTTTTCTCAAAAATTTGGAAATCATTTTTCAAAATAGACCAATGATGTCCGTATATAATTTTTTACCCTAGGATCAAGTGATAGAGATATTTATCATTTCAATACGCAATAACTTAATATTTACATATAACGACCTGATATTTTCAACCATTCGCATCCACACATGCCATATTTGAATTGCTCAAAATACCAGATTGTTAGTTTATATTAGGCAAAACTCAGCATATACGGTAAATAAATAAATCACAGAATCACAGACATAGAGTAATATACAACAATGCAGCGGAAACAAAAGAACAGTAGTTCATGAAGTTACTACATATATATATATATATATATGACAGAGTTAAATAAGATATAATAGAAATTTCAAATACAATAGTCAAATGCAAGATCAGAATACATCACTGGAATCAACTGAATAACTGCAAGCTGAAAAGATGTAGATGGATATCCAAACGAGGCTCCTACTCCAAAGGTGAGTCTCAAAAGCAGTATCGTTCAGTCTGACCCAAGCGTAAAGCAAAACACAAAACACTCGAGTCAGGATTAACATTCTTATATCAATAGATCCAACTCATGTGAAATAACCACTAAAATACAAGTAACTCAAAGGATGTTTGGGATAACCATCCTCTAAGGATTCGTTAAACTATCTATTATGTAGTAATATACTCTATTATAATAATGCCTAAAGTAAAGTATAATATATTTAAAATAGCGTTAAGGCATTACCCTTAACCCCTTAACACATTTTATATAGTGCTAATGGTCTACAAAGTACCGTAGTCTCTCCTGATCGTTAGGCCACCAGAGGATACTCCATAGGTACGACACAAATCAAATCGTAGTAAAGCATGCTAGGGTAGGTGACACGGCACAACTAGGCAATGCCAGGGTAGATATACCAATTATGCATCTGGACTGGTGGTAACGCATAACCGCAGCTACAGCCCACCTTGAGCCACACTCCCAAAAAATCAAAGGGTGCACCCAAAAGTAATAGAATGGTATCGAAGGAATGTGTCATATCATAGGAGCTACCTCATTGGCCTAGAATCACTCCTGTTTTGGCCACCTTATGCCAACTCACGAGAGTCGTGTCCACGTAAATACCTCAATAGGACATCGCTACCATTCTACTTCATTCTGGAATCTCCACCACGTACACAGTTGTTAAAGTGGGTTTTGGAGTTGGCAGAGAGTAGGACAACTTCTGATCCCGGTCTCTTTAACAACCAAACGTTATTATAACACCGCAATCATTTCAAAATAGTTTACACTTCAAAACCAAAATATCATTGCCATTTCCAAACCATATCAATACGACATCATTTCCATTTCAAATATACTCATTTCCAAAATCATAGCACTTCAAAGTTATAACACTTTCGAAACCAAACACTTGAAATTATTACAGTTTCAAAACATAATACGTTGAAATTCATAACTTTGAAAACATAGCTTCCACCACTTGAATAGTTTAGATAATAAAATAGTATATGTAATAAAATAGTTTATAAAGTCAAATAGTTTATATAAAAGAGTTATAAGTTAAGATAATTTACATTAAAATAGTTAGTATATCAAAATAGTTTATATAAAAAATAGTTTATATAAAAAAAATGATTTGTATTAAAATAGTTTATATTGAAATAATTATAAGTAAAATATAAAATAGTTTTAAATATAATTTAAAATTACTTTATATAATAAAATAATTTCCTCAAACTTCACAAATTGATTCAAATCAACCTGAATCTCAAAATTAAATTTAAATCAAAATCTCAATTCACAAATTTTAACTCAATTCAGTTCTTAATAAACCATTTCAAATTATATTGTTTTCAAATACAGATTTGAACCTCAAATTGACCATTTCAATTTCCATATATTTCAAAGCTTTAAATATTCCATAATTTCGAAACTAAATTTTGATAATTCCATATATATCAAATTCAATTTACTATTATTTAGTTTTGAAATATTTACTTAATAAATCCAATATCATTTAAATAAAACTTTTAAACTTCAAATAACTGAATATTCCTTCAATTTATTTAAACTTGATATATTCATTTAAATCACCTTAAACCAAAATCAACTTATAATAATCATATCCGTCTAAATCTCAAATTTAATAAATTTCAAATCAAACTATTTGAGTATAATTCTTAAATAAATTCAATTTCAAATTTATCTTTCAACCTTAATTTATTTAAATCATTATAAACTCTATATTAAAATGTAATTTTAAATAAATATTTAACCATATTATATTTTAATAAAAATCATACTTTATTATTAAATTTATTTTGTATTAAACAAATTTATACACAGCTTAAATTAAGAATATAACTATATATAAAATAATATTTATATAACATCTAAAATAAATATTTATATAAAACCATATAATCCTTTCTAAAAACCATAGAAATCACTTCCAAATATTTATATATATAGACCGACGGTGTCTGTATATAATTTTCTATCCTATGGTCAAGTGATACGCATATTTATCATTTCAATCTGTAATTTAAATATATACGGGCATATATCGTTTCAACCCGCAATCCCAAATTCAATTCAATGAAAATCGCTTGGGTTTATCATTACAACCCATAACGATTTTCTCCTATTCTACAGATCGTTCGGGTATGTATCATTTCAACCCATAGGGAATTCTATACTAACAGGGAACTTGCAGAGTGCTAACAGTTATGATAATAATATAACATGTGATATCCCAGAATTTTTGGCAATATAAATTTAATAACCTGTGTTAAAAATTAAATTGATTTGATAATTTTTGATAATAAAATTTTGAATTGATTTAATAATCTTCTTTTAATAAATATTTAAATTGGAAGATTTTATCTTTTTAAAGCTAATAAATTGTTTTCTGTTTACAATATATATAATTGTATATATTGTAAATAAATAAGCTTTGATTTGGAATTTAGTAAATGAATCAATTTTCTATTTCTAATTTTATTTTTGGTAAATTGGAAATTTGATTTAAATTTATCATTTAGCTTTTCAAAGCAATTTAATAAATATCTAATTAGTTCATAAATATTAAAGGTAAATCCAATTTGTTTTAAAATTCTATTTAATTGGCTTAAGTATGAATTTAGATTATATTAACGTAAAAGCTTTGTTTTATTTTCTTTTTAATTATTGCTTGAAATTATATATATAAGAGTTTAGAATACAATTTACATATGATTTTAATTTATTGAGTAGTGGAAGTGATTTATAATCTCTTTCATAAATCATTTTTATAAAAATAATAATAATTATGATACTTAGTTCTTATGAACATAAATAGATTTTTATAAAAATAGGTTTTGTTATTTTTAAATTTAATGGTAGTTATATATGCATATATATATAACTTGATTTTTAAATCAGATTTATAATTTAATTTAAATTTGAATTCAATGTTTTGAAATTTAAAAGAATAAATACTTAAAATATTGGATATGCTTATATTTATAATTTGTTTGTTTCATTTCTCTTTAATTAAAAAAAGGAGGAATTTATTTATATATACATAAGAAATAATTAATTAAGATTTAAAGCTTTTATAACCAATTTAAATTAAATTAAAATACTTAAATTTACATGTGTAAATCTCTTAACATCTTAATGACATGTTTTAAGCATAGAATAAACATTTTGACAAATGTTAAAACTAAGAAACAAGTGTCCTATTTGATTTATTTTTCCTTTTCTTTTATTTTAATTAAATCAAAGTCTACTTATATAAACCTATTACTCCTCATTTTATCTTCTTTTCGATTTTTCTTTTTCAAAACTTAAGATCTTCAGCCAACAATAAAAATCTACAAACTTCTTCAAACAGAATTTTTGTTCAAATAAAATTTGTAAATTTCCCCTTAAAATCAAATCTAAAACAAATGTTTCCTCTAACCAAATCAACAAACCAATCTTCTTCAAAGCTATCTGAAATTCATTTTGCAAATCATATAAACCAGTAGCCTTTTCGAAACATTAAATACCTCAAATCATTCTGCAACTCAAATGACCTGCATGCAACTGCAATCTCATTCCAAACCTGCATTTTTTTCTTTCTCTGGAAGGCATGCAATTGTAATCAGGCAAAGCATTGTAGAAAAAACAAGATGAAAGTTTTTAAAAGCAAAATTCAAATGCAAACTACAGCAACACAAGTTCAAAGCACCTTTCAGTTTCAAGCTTGTCAAAAACATGGATGCTCTGCTCATAAAAAAATTCTTGTGAGTAACATTTTTATTTAAACTAATTTAAGTAAATATAGTTGTTGATTGTTTCCTAAGATAATGATGATTTGTGTGTGGATGAATATGATGAAATTCTTTGTATATATGTATGGGTTTTTTGAATGTATGCTTGCTGTTGAAAATACGTTCTTGCTTGTTCTAGAATTCCAGGTTTAAATCCTGATCAAAAATTATGATGTCATAATCTAATCTATCTTAAGAATTAAGATTTTAAAAAAAAATGGCTATGAACATAAGTTAGAGTTTGAAGTTCTATTTAATATAAAAATTTCTGTACTATCTCTGGAAACATAACATGACAGAACAAATTTTACGAAAATAGAATTTTAATTTTCCAGATTCATTGATTAAAGATTTTAAACCGATTTCATTAACAAAAACTTGAATTTTAAAACTAAAATTAGAATTTATAGTTTGAATATGATTTATTATTTTTGGTTTATCTAGAAATCTTGTTTTGAGTTAGAACTGTCGATCTAGGAGGTTGGGGTGGCCAGCATCGTTTCTGGTGATGTAGTGATGATTGAAGATGCAAGGAAAATTATTGGAAAATGGATTAAAGCATTGAGGCAGTGATGATTTACGATTGAAGTATTAACCCTAGTTTTCTCTGTGGATCAATTAATTGATCACCGTGAACTCTAGAAGTGATCGAGTTCTTCCAGATTCGAGTTGGTGATTGATGGGGTATGGAATTGTTTGTGGCCGGAGGTAAAGCTTCTCTGATGATCGGATTTTTGTGTTTGAAGAAAATTATAGTTTCGACATTTTTTTCCAGTTTGATCTCATAAGCTCGATTGTGAATTTGGGGTTTTGCAGTTTACTTGATGGTCGGAATTTGGTTGAAGGATGGTCGCCGACTTGTGAGTGTCGTCGCGAGAGGTCGGAATTAGGTGCAGCGTTGGTCCAGGTGCACGAACTTCTTGGTGTGTCAGCTGTGATTTGGGGAAAGAAGATACTCCAGTAATGTTTGAGTTGAATTCGTGATTTGCTCGAAGCTGTAGGTTGTTGGACTCGAAGTAATTTATTTGTGGGCTCGGGTATTTTGGTTGTTGCAGGTTTTTGGTTAAACTTGACAGTACTGTAAAATTTGAATAAATGCAAATGGAATGTTACTCGAGTTTACTCGAGTTTATTTAGTGTTTTACTCGAGTTTGTTTTGAGTTTTGCTCGGGCTAGGTTGGGATTAGGCTTGAGTGAATTTTATGTTGCTCGGGTTAGTTTTGTTTCAGGTTAGAAACCTGTCTTGTTTTCAAATTTTAAACTGAAAATTTAAAGTATTAAGCAAAGATTTAAAATATGTTCTAAATCTGATTTTAAATAATGAATTCAAGTTTTAATTTGAATCATCGCTGGAAATAAATAAGTTTTTACATTCAAATTTGTTTGAAATATATTAAAGGGGTTAAGAGTTTAAAAGTGTTTTAAAAAGAATTTGAATTTAAATTGGAAATTGAAATGTAAAGAAATGTTTTAAACTAATTCAAATCTAAATTTGAATCTTTGTTTTAAATAAATTTAAATTTTATAAATTTAAGTGTTTTAACAATTTTGGATGATAAAGTAAAATTTAAATGTTTGAATTTAAAAAGAAATTTTTTTTAATTCTTGTAAAATTTCTTTTATAAGAAAAAGTATTCTTTATCATGTAAATTTTAAAGTTTTTAAATGGATTTTAAAACTTGTTGAAGATAATTGAATTTCATTTTAAAACTTGAATTGAAAATGAAATTTGAAAATAAATTTGGAAATGAAAAACAATTTAACCATAGATAAGAAAAAGTTTTATCTTAAAGTTAAATGGGCATTTAATGAATAATTAACTTATTTTATAAATTAATGAAATGGATAATTACTTAAAGTAATTAAGGGTTAAATCTTAAAAGTTTAAGATTAATTATTCTTAGAATAGTTAACTTGGAATTTAAGAATCATTAATTAATAGGATTATATTTTTAATTAATGATTAGTAATTAATTAATCAAGTAATAAAGGATTAATTAAGTTACAGTTAACACTTAGTTAATTAAATAAATAGGGGTTAATTAATGGGCTATTAATGATTAATTAATTTGTAATCAATAATGATTAAAATAAGTTAATTACTTTAGAAAAATAATTAATGAATTGTTAAATAGTTAATGAGGTTATTAACTAAGAATTATTTATAATTAATTAATGTGATTAATTTTTAATAACTAATTAATTTAAAGATAATCATTTGTGTAAATTGTTAAGTATAATTACTTATGGAAGTAATTAAGGAATTAATTACTTATTGTAATTAATTGAGTTTAATTTGATTAGATAAGTTAATTAATTCAGTTTAATTAATTTAGAATAATCATTTAATGATTTGAGGAGCATAATTATTTAATGTAATTAAATGAAGAGAAATTACTTAGGGAAGTAATTAATGGGTAATTACTGGATGTAATTAATTTAAGTGATTTGATGATGAAAGTAATTTGAGTATAATTACTTTGTAAAATTAATCAAGGGATTAATTGAAAATAATTAATTAAGGAGTAATTAATTTGTTTGGTAAAGTAATTAAGGGTAGTTAATTACTGAATGAAGTTAATCAAGGGTGATTAACAATTATGGTTTAAATAAAGATTAATTACCAAATGTAATTAATTTAAAAAGAAAATGTAATTGGTAATCATTAATTATTATAATTAATGATGTAATTAAGAATGGATTTATTTAGAAATAATTAATAAATGAAAAGGGATTAATTAATGTAATTAATTAAGGATCAATGTAATTAATTATAATTAATTAATCTAGGAAGTAATTAAAGATTAATTACTGTATTTGGTTAAGTATAATTAATTTGAGAAATTAATTTGTGGATAATTACTTGAATATAATTAAAGGTTAATTAATCAGGGATGATTAATTAAATTGAAGTATTTATTGATGATTAATTAATTGATTGATAATTAATTAATAGTGATGTAGGCAAGTTTGGTAATAATGAAGTAATTAATTTAATTTACTTTAAATTAATTAGAAATGATGTAATTAATTTAATTTATTTTAAATTAATTATATTAGGTGTGATTATTAATCATTGCTTATATGGATGGATAATGTTGTTTGCCTTGAATAGTTTGAATCTCAGAAATGAGATAAGTGATGTTGAGTGATATGGATGCATTGGTTGCATTGTAATGATGATTTAGATTATCTTTTGATAATGATAATATGGATTATCTAATGTGATGATTATCTATTGTGAATTTGTGAATTATCTATTTGTGTGTATATAGATAATTGAATTGTTTTAAACCTTTAAAACAACTTGGCCTTAAAAGACACACTTTGGATTTCGATGAGACCGGGATCGGGTTTCCATATTTGGATATCCGAAAACCACATCGATCCAAATTAATGATAGGTCGTGAATCACATGAGAAGAGTGAAGACTCGAGGTGTAAGGACTATTCGTCAGTATAACTCTTAGGGTGATTCCGAGATGAGTTTGACGGAATAGTACTTTCAGATTCGAGATAAAGATTCAGAGTGCAAGGGTTATCATCGTTAACCCTGTGGGTGATTCCAAAATGAGTGTAACGAGATAATGCCTTCGGTTTCGTTCGAACCCGGAACGAACTTGTATGGATTGAATGCTTTCAGAACATCATCAGGTGGACGATGAGCATTCTAAGAGATGTGTTCTCTAAAGGTAATCGTAGCCTCAAGCCTCATCAAAAGGGAATGGCTAATACAGGGGAGGTGGAGCAAGGCTAAGTGGGTCATGCCCAAGTAGGATGAGATTTTCCCCTGTCTAGAAGTCCCTTTTTATTCAGCTGTGTGGGCGGTTGGAACGTAAGCCAACTGCAGGGTTATCTTGTTCGGGACTGTCCAGTAAGGGATGGTTCCGGTGTTGTGTTGCAGAGGATTGGGAGTGATCCTCGGTACATTGATCTAGGCCACGTACTGTGACGGACGGTGCCCCGGTATCCCTGCCATTGATGGAATCCAATATCCAATAAGTGCCAACGGTTTTGATTGTATTACCCACTTTTGTGGCTAGTAGCTGGAATTTAATAGATGTAACAATTTCGGCTATTTCATAATTACTTGAAAACCCTAGACCTATTACAATATCATCGGATTTCCTGTCAAATATTTTGGTTAGCGAAAGGTAAAAACTTTTCCATGTTTATGTGTGGGAAGTCTTACGTGATACCTTTCTTTTCAAAGCTAAGCAACTTTAACCTATTACTCACACCAGACCCATGTCTGAACCAGAGTTTATCTTTTGTTTTCTTAAACTCTTGGGTACTCAAATTTTTACGAGTAGCCAAGAGATTCAGGTTAGCTTTTGACGAATTATAGAGGAGCAATGGAGCTGGAGGCTTCGGCGTTAGATATATAGTTTCCGCTGTGTGTTCTCTGTGTTGGTATCTCTTTGTTGAGTTGTATTGAATTGTAGTAACTAGACATGTGTTTATAACTGTCTAGTATGTGATGTAAATTCTATGTAACTCTAATCAGTGTTGTATACTATGTAACATATATGTTATTAATATAATTGATTCGTTCCGCTGTTGAGATTCTGATGTTGTTTCTTCTTTCTTCTCCTTCTTTTCTCTTTTCTATCCCTTTCTTTCTTCAAGATGATGCGATTTTCTGTGGTGAGAAAGTCGGGTCATCACAGTTGGTATCAGAGCGCTAGGTTGAGTGAATACCTAGGTTTTGAAGTGATTTCTTTCTTGAGAGAGCGTAGTTGTAATTTTGAATATATATATATATATATTTACTTCTACCTATTTGTTGGGTTACCCGTACAGGTTTTCCAATATAAGTTATAAAGGTAGATAAGGTAGTGTTGTGTGTGTAACACGACTACTACCAACGGTTGGAGTTTGAGTGATGAGGTTGGAAGTGTATTCGTCGAGACTGTAGACCTAATACCATCTCGAGTGAGTTGTGCAGAGTGTAGAAATTTCATCGATCTCTGAAGGATACCTGTAAAGGTTTGGAGTCCATCTTGGTAGTGCAAGTTGGATGAGTAGAGTTTGGATCTGTCGGTTAGGCAGAAGAAAATAATGGTATCTTGATACCTCAGGAATTAGTAACTGTGTGATGAGACGCAGTGACTATGGATGTCTCCGAAGATTTTTCTTTGGAACAAGTTTAGGAAGTATGTCTACTTCGATGTTGTGGCTGGGTACAGCAGGATGTTTCTGTCTGGTTTGAGGTTCGAGTTTCTCGAAGAGCTTTGGATTAGGAAGTTTTTGGAATCGGTGTCAGCAATGGAGCTCGGAGAGTTCTATGCCAGCAAGAAGGTCTTCTGGTTAGCAGTTTCTTTTTTTGAAGATAGAGTTCAGAAGCAGCAGAGTAGATCCATTTCTTCGATAGATTGGCTAGATAAGCGTAAGCTGTTCTGATTGGTAAAGAGAGAACGGTTTTCTTTGGATATTGGACTGGTTAATCGCAAAAGTGACTTGCGATAGTTCGAGTGTTCTCTCGAGTTATCAGAAGTTTGTCTGTATTTGGAGGTTGAGTTTTCTTATCGACTGGAATCTAGGAGTGCTACCAATGCTTCAGTTTAGTAGAAGGATGACTTCTAGAGAGAGGTTTGGTAAAGCAGCTTAGGATCAGGTCTGATTTTTCTTTTATGGATCTGTTGAACCATATTTCTGAGATGTGTTGTCCAGTTTGTGCTCGAGTTTTTCTTCTACTTCAGATCAGAGTTGTGTAGCGGAAGCAGTTTGGGAGTGCTTTTGTTTTATCTTTTCTGGATAGGAGAAGTAAGTTAGTCTTCTGATGTTTGTGGAGTAGAGATGGTATTCTTGGTTTTGGATTGATCTTGAGGAGATCATTTTGTTGGGTTGTTTTGGTCCAGTTTATTTCTAGAGGCATCAGCGAAGGTCAAGCTGATCGGGAGAGATGAAGGCATCCCATGATCATCCGATTATTTTTGTGGATAGGAGACGGAGGAATTTGGAATTCGAAGTTGGAGACTTCGTTGTTGTTGGAGTTTTCTCCGATCTAAGGAGCTATAAGATTGGGTAAGACTGGGTAAGTCAGCTCCGAGGTGTTTTGGATCTTTTCTGTGTTCTTGTGAGCATTGGTGTTTGATTTTCAAGGTTGAATTGCCAGTTTGGATAACTGGGATTCGATGTGTTTCACATATCTCTGAGGGTGTACGTGTATGATCTATCTCTGGGTGTGGAACCAGCTGTTCAGGAGGATGTGATTATTGAGTAAGACTTGTTTGTAGTCTGATATCCTGTTTAGTTTTGTAGATCTAGTTGGATAGGAGCATTGTAGCTTAGTAAGTATAGATTGTATGGATTTTGTAGAGTGAGTATCCCGGTATTTATATTTGGGAAACTCTAGAAAATCCTATCCAGAACTTTGTCTGGATAGTTAGATTTGTTTGTTTGAGTAAATTGGTTGCTATGGTTGTTAGCATATGATGATATATGCATGTGTTTTAAAATAAAATCTTAAGAGAGATTATTAAATTACCTTTGCTTTTAAATTTCGGGGACGAAATTCTTTTAAATGGCGAGGAATGTGATATCCCGGAATTTTTGGCAACATAAATTTAATAATCTGTGTTAAAAATTAAATTGATTTGATAATTTTTGATAATAAAATTTTGAATTGATTTAATAATCTTCTTTTAATCAATATTTAAATTGGAAGATATTATCTTTTTAAAGATAATAAATTGTTTTCTGTTTATAATATATATAATTATATATATTGTAAATAGATAAGCTTTGATTTGGAATTTAGTAAATGAATCAATTTTCTATTTCTAATTTTATTTTTGGTAAATTGGAAATTTGATTTAAATTTTCAAAGGTCTCTTGTGCTATTAATACTTCTTTATATATTTCATCGAAGATGCTAAGATAATCAATTGTATCTTCACTTCTATCTGCCATTATGTAACTCTCTGCTTAAAGTATCTGCAAGAAAGTTAGTTTTTCCAAAAATATGTTCAATTTCAAAATTAAATTCAGAGAACCATGACTGCCACCTTATTAATCTTTTATTGGGTCCTATGTCAGGGATTTTGTTTTTTATTCTGGATTTTGTTGTAATGGAGTCTATGCGTACCTTAAAGGGTTTATTTAGATACAAATAAAAGGCTTTAATACTGTTTTTAATAGCTAAAAGTTCTTTACTATTGGAGTGATAGTTTAATTCACTTTGTTTAAATGTTCCAGATTTATATCTACATAATTTTTCTTGATTATTTCTGATAGCTACTAAAGCTGCTGTAACGATCCCGAGTTTTAATTTATTTTAATTCGACAATTAATTTAATTTTTGAATAAAAATTGTGTAATAATCGGTAATTTATACCAAATGTTAGTAAATTTTAATAATCGAGTATTTTATCTGTAACGATCCCGAGTTTTAATTTATTTTAATTCGACAATTAATTTAATTTTTGAATAAAAATTATGTAATAATCGGTAATTTATACCAAATGTTAGTAAATTTTAATAATCGAGTATTTGAAAATTATAAAATAGTCGATAGTTAAACTTTACAAGGAAATAAAGTTTGTGTTGATGTTAAACAAATATTTAAGTAAATTTATAGTTATATAAATTATGAAATGGACATATAAAAAGTTCTAGAAGTAAATATTTAAGTTAAAATAGAAGTAAATGTTTAAAATAGAATAAACCATATAAATATTAAAAAGCATAAGTAGAAAATATAAAATGATAAAAAATAAAATACATTCACTTATGTATTAAAATTGGATAGGTATGTAACCAGACAAAACAAGATAATAAAAGACAATGTTATAGTTCATGTCAAACAAATCAAAGACATAAGTAAGAAAAGCAAACAAAATAAGCTGCAGCCACCAAAAATACAAAGTATAAGCTAGTAAACAAATGAAAATCAGCTAGCCTCCTTAGCTTGCAAGAAGATATACAAATGAAGTATGGCTGAAATAAGCATGAACAAACAAAAGAAAAGGTATGAAAGCAACCAGGCAAGTAAAAAAATGCAGCATCACTTTAGCCATCGAAATATGTAAGTGTAGCTTGCAAATGAGAAATAAAGGACAAGTATGTAGGCTGTAAACAAGAAAATAGGAAGTAGGACAAAGTACATATGCATTACATGTTTCCATCTCTAACAACATACCTCCAATACACCTCAGCCATACCTGTTGTATAAACAAATATATATCAACCTGTACATTCTTTCCTTTATATCAAACTTCTCAGTTCTGTTTTCGTTCCTTCAAACCCAAGAAAAAAACTAAAGTGAATATCATCTCCATTTTAAACAAAAGAAATTCAACTTTAAATCAACAACTCATTTTAAACATCAATCAATGAAAACCAGAGAAGCAAAGAAGATCTCAGCAAGCATGCAAGTTCAACAATAAGTAGGCTCTGTTCATTTCTGGAAACCAATGTGAGCAACTTTCCACCCATGATCTACTTCTATATCTCAATATTGTGGTTGATACTTGAATGCATTATGAAATGTTGTTAGCTGTTAAATATGTCTGTATGTTTAGATATATATATATGTAGATATGGAGTGCATGTCTGTAACATATTTTTGTTTACAGGCAACAGGTTTCAATCTTGTTTAAAATATATGCTCTGTGTGTTAGTAACGGTTCAATTTTCAAAACAAATTAAATAACTTAATGTTGAATTCAAATTGGTGTATGATTTGTAAATAAAGGTTGTTTGAAATCATGTAACATTTCATCTAAAAATAATTATAGGTTTTTAAAATGAATAATTGGTTCGGAATCTTTGAGTTTACAGTAAAAAGGAATTAATGTGAAAAATTCGAACGTTGTAAATTGTTGATTCGATTTCATAACTTGATTTAACATACAAAGCTAAGATTTTTAAAACAAAGATGATGATTTTTAGTTAAGTATTCTAGGTGCTGTTCATTTTTGAACCAAAAATGCTTTTTTGTAAAATTCTGGAGATTCAACAATTCTTAAATGCTGCAACTTGATGTAAAGCTAGCTTGATGATCCTCGAGTATAGGAAAAATGCTAAAGAAAATTTATAATGCAAGGATTAGTTGGTTGGATCGAAAGTAGGGTTTGGCTCGAGTGTATTTTGTGTTCTGTAACTCGATGATTTCGTCGTCGATGATGGACCGAGTGCCACGCGACTTTGCGAAAAGATAGAGGGGACATGGATGGATTTGTGGCCGAGGTTTCACGTTTTCTGGTGATGGGTGTCGCGAGTACGGCACGTTGACAGGTGGGGGGGTGTTCGCTGTGTGTTTTCAGGTTTCGAGAATGAACTCGAATTCGTTTTCGAGATGATGGGGGAACTTTAGTTGGTTGGAGATTGGTCTAGAGTTGATCGACGTTTTGCCCAATGCAATGGCGATGATCGGAGGGAAGCATCGGCCACGTACACGTGCACGAGGTGAAGTTCTGTGCATCTGGGGTTTTTCGCATTGATGAAGAAGATGGGTTCGAATTTATGAAAGGGGGGAAACTCGAAGCAGGCTGTTGATTTTCTCGGGGGAAAACTCGCGTTTTCTCGAAGTAGATGAGGGGAGGAGCTATGGTAGAATTGTTCAGGTTTTAAACCTGTTACAAGTTTTAACAGTTTAAAAAAAAAGTTTGTTTTTTCTTTAAGTTAAACCAAGTTATTAAACAAAGTCCAATAATGAACTTGAGTTAGTTTTGAAACTATTTTGGAAATAAAATAAAGTTTATTAATTTTTGAGTTAATTAGAATGGAATAATTAATGTTTTGTATTAAATGAATTAGCAAACAGAAGTTTAAAATTTATAAATTAAGGTTTAAGTTAATTAATTAAGAGATAGCTAATGTGTAATTAAGAATCATAGATTCGAGTAGATAATTTATGATTAGAAATTAATTAGTTGTAATTAAGAACTAATTAAGTTGCAATTAACACCTAATTAAATAATTAAGATTTATTAATGGATTATTAATGGTTAATCAATTTTTATAAATAATGATTAAAGTTAATTAATCAAGTGATTAAGATGTAATTACATTTAATATAATTAAAGGTTGATTTGGTTATAAAGGTAATTGATCACTTAAAGATAATTATTTAATGAAATTAACTAAGGTTGAATGATTGTGTAATTAACTTAAAGATAATCTAATTAATTTATTAAATAAGAATAATTAATTAAAATGTTTGATTAATAAATTTATATCAAATGATTTGTAATTAATTACCTAGAATATGATAATTAATTTATAAGTATTAAATTTACTTGGGAATAAATTGAATTGATTAGGATTAAACGATTAATTGATCGTGCTTATGAATGATTGTATTATATGAGATGCCTTGAATTGATTGTCCTATCTGATCTGTGATATTTTTTTCTGTGGATTGTGCTATATAAAATTTATTCATTTATTGATGATACATCTGTATATTATCTATGAATCTGTGAATGAAAGATAAGCGTTATAGTTTATATCGCTTATCAACTATATTTCTATGTTTTAATCTGTGATGGTTAAATGATGTTGCACTATTGTGTTAAACCCTTGGACCACACCATACACACACAATGATGGATTTCACGAGGAAATCAGTTAAGTCGCAGATTTTGAAATAGTTTTGAATTTGAATTTTTAAATTCAAATGTTTTGAAAATGGAACCGGAATAAATGTGAAAAGCTTTTGGAATGGAATTTCAAGATAAAAATTTATTTTTAAATTACTTGATTAAGTTTTGGAATTTAAATAATTTGATTTAAATTTGAATTCAAAATTAGGAATTGAATTTTGTAATTTGAAACTAGGGATTAACGATATTATACTAGTCATTATAAGTTAAACCATTTTTAAAGTATTATTTTTGGAAATTTGAATTAACACAAAGATTGTAACTTGTATAAATGAAATTGGGTTTTTTCGAAATAACACTGTTGTTTCTAAATAATAAAAAGCTTTCATAGGAGAAACGAATTTCAAATTATATAAAAGGGATTTCAAGTTTAAACTGAAATAGTTTACCAAGTTATTGATGAATATTTGGAAATGAATTTTGAAAGTGAATATTTGGGAACGGTTTGAAAGCTATAAGATAATTCTTTAATTTAAAGATTTTAAACGAGTTAATCCAAATGAAATGGAAATTGTTTTGAAATCCGTAAATGGGATTTTGTGAAATAAATCTTTTGTTTTAAAAGATTTGAAATGGAAATTTGTTTAAACCATTTGAAAAGAAAGTTTTGAATTATTAAGTTGTGACTTAATTGAAATCCCATATCCATATGTTTTAAATATTTTCGCTCACTATTCGGTTTAGCCGGGAAAGGACCTTTGTGTCGTATAACCCGTTCCAAATATGTGATTTGACGTTATGGATAGCATTTGAAGACCGGTGGTGAAGACCGAGTATCTACGAGAGCGATAGGATGACCTATCGATTGTCTCTGCACTGAGTCGCGCCGGTATAGAGACTCCCTAAGTGATGGGAAATCCGATCGGTATTGTGAATACCCAGATTGCAAGGACTTCTTTGGAAGTGCCTTCGGTTTTGTTCGAACCCAGAACAGACTTGTATGGATTGTTATGTCTGACATTATAATTTGAGATATAAAGCTGATTTCTTTCAAATATATTTCTGTTGGTGGCGGAGAATTTATTCTCTTAGCTTAACACCCTTCTCTGAGACGTACGAGCTCAGAGGTTATGTAGTTGAAGGTTATCAGCGATATATTCCCATCTTGGTAATGTGGCATGCTGAGTGTTGCTGTGAAATGATCATTGTTTGATCATTTGTGATATGATCATTTGTTTGATCATTTATCTTTGGTAAGCATGGCTTTGTACCAAAGCGTGGCTTTGTGGACGAGACTTCGTCGAACCTCACACCCCGAAATGGTCGAAACAGGAAAGATGCGGCAAGGTTATTGGGTGTAGCGCCCCTTAGGGTATGTGCATTTCCTTCTGGATAGAGGTGGTATCATGGTATGGAGCCCAGATATTTAACCTATATGGTTACTGCGAATTTATTACTTTGTGGTTGTTGGTTATCAGGATCCTGAGAAAAGGTCGTTTACGATCGGGGGATGGCATACTCGTGTCAGTAGTTACCCATTTAGGGGTAACCCGGCCTTGTGTTGGCAGAGATTCGGTTAGGTTCTCGGGGACGTCCTTCCATAGGTGTTCTCATGTGGCAATGGGAAGTTCCTTGGTCTAACCATTTGTTGGAAATCCAAAGAAACAATACGATCTTGTACGGTTTTAGTTGTAGAACCTATCATTCACTTATGGTGGCGCCCCACTATTTGGATGGTAGCTATAGTAGGCATAAGTGCGGAATGCCTATGCTGGCTAAGATTTATATCTTTACTTTCGAAATGATTTTTACTACATTATGCACTAGTAATAATATCAAATGTTTCTTTTAATGCGTATCTAGCATCTTTGACTATCATAAGGAGAAATCTCCTCCGATTCTGCGTTTGCATTGTGCGTGTGTGCGGAAGGCCTTATGGTAGTCTCATTTCTAAAAAGCATTGCGAATTGATTTTTAAATATTTCGTTGTTTTTTTTAAAGATAAACTGTTTTTATTACTCACACCAGTCCCATGACTGATCCAGAGTTTATTGTTTTTTTCCTAAACTCTGGGTGCTCAAATTTTTTCTACACGAGCAGTTTAGAGTTGGGTTTTTCAGATAGTCAGATAGTGGGTTATCTGGAGCTAATTCAGTCTTTCGACATGGACTGCACTTGCTTGTCTTGGTGAAATGTGATGGTGGTTCGAGCTGCTGTTGGATTGGTTCTTTGAAATGGAGTTGCAGTTTTTGGAGTTCTTCCTTGAAGACTATCTTAGAGTTATTTGTTCCGCTGCTAGATGTTATCTATTTTCTTTTCGCTGCTATTTTATTGTATCATATCTCTGATGTATATTGATATCTATTGGATCACCTGTTGTATCAGATATTGTATCAAAGCTGTATATCAATGTATTATTCTTTTTATTCCGCTATGTTATTTACTTAATGTTGTTATAAGCTCCAACGAATCGGATTTGAACGGTCGAATGTATAGCATTCGAATACGATATGAAGTATGGATGTCGATTTTCGAGCGGGCAAAATCCGTCTCGTCACAACAGCTCCCCAGTATGAGTCTGAAGCATCTGTATATATGATTAAGTCATCAGTTTCTAATGGTAAAGATAATTTGGGCATATGTTCACAAACCTTTTTAATATGTTGAATATATTTTGTATCGTCTTCTGTCCACTGCCGTTTATTATTCTTTTTAAGCTTTTGTTTCAAAGGAGCTCTTAATCTTGCTAATTTGTTAATAAATATATCAGCATAATTAAGACATCCTAGAAATCTTTTTAATTGTTTTATATCTTCTAATTGGTCAGGAAATTCTTTAATTTTTGTAAGTATATGTGGTTGTAATTCTATATCTCCATTATCTATAGTTATGCCTAAAAAATTTATTTTTTGTACTCCAATAATTGCTTTTTTAGCAGAAAGAGTTATTCCTCTTTTAATACATGTGTCTATCACAAAATTACAATGTTTAATATGGTCTTCTAAATTATCAGAGAATATTAGAATATCATCAACATATACGATACAATAATCATCATGTTGTTTTAATACTTCATCCATTCTTCTTTGAAATATTTGTGGTGCGTTTTTTAGTCCAAAGGGCATAACTAACCATTCATATTGTCCTTGTGGGCAACTGAATGCAGTATATGGTACTTATTTGCCAAAATCCACTTTTACAATCCATTTTTTATTTTGTATTTTATTTAATAATACTTCTTTATTTGGTAAATAGTATCCGTCAAAGATTGTGGCATCATTTAAAGCTTTATAATTAAAGACTATTCTAGCTTTACCTCTAACAATTTCACTATGTTTTCTGACTATAAATGCAGGAGAACTATGCGGACCGTTAGAAGGTCTGATTACTTTTAATTCTAAAAGTTCTTTAATTTGGACTTTAAATTCTTCTAAGTCTTCTAAAGAATATTTCATAGGTCTTACCCTTATTATTTTATTAGGTTCTTTTAATTTTATTGTTGCTAATGTTTTATCTTTATCCCAGGCTGCTAAAGGATTTTCATTATATGTTTCTTTGAATCTTTCCTTAATACTTTCAAGATTATCAATACTTTCATGTTTTAATATTGGTATTTTTTCAATTTTGGAATGTCACCACGCTGTGCTGGCGTAGGTTGATAACTTGGATCAATAGCATATGCTTGTTTAAGCTTAGGTGCTAAAATAGGTGTTCCGCATGGTGTAGTAAAGATAATATTATCTGTTAACTGAGTCATAGGTTGATATTGTAGACAGAAATCATTTCCTAACAATATGTCTGGACCTTGAACATTACTGGCCCATAGTTTTGGTATTTTAATTTTAATATTTCCTATTGTAAAAGGTACATTTATTGCATAATCTTTATAACAAATTTCTTTTTCTCGTATATCTAAAGAAATTATAGATGATCCATCTTGAATCCACCATTTCTGTGGTAAAATATATTTTTTACACAAAGATATCCCTGATCCTGTATCAACATATGCATTTAGCATTAGTGGTTGGTAATAAGGTATTTCTATGGTCCCTTCTATGTATGTGGAATATGGTGAGGTGACTACTGCCTTTTTTATATGTTGTTTATTAATTCTTGGAAATTCATATTGATCTAACTGTATGAATGGCTCTTTTAAAGTAAAAGTATATTTTGTAATAAAATTCATTCCTAATAATATTTCATTTTTTGCTAGTTTATCATCTACTAACATTTCCATTTGTATTTGCAGGACTTTCCCACTTCTGTCTATAAGTGATAGTCTTACTTCTACACTTTTCTTTAATTCATGTATTTGTCCAAAGTAGTCTATATATTTATAGGGGTTTTGTATAGTATTGTATGGGTATGTTTGTACTAGCAAAGAGTTAATATGAGAGGATGTTGCGCCTGTGTCTAAGAGCACATTTACTTCCTTATTATCTAAAAAACCTTGTATATATAATTGTTTGCTTGATTCTATTAGATTTAACTTGTCTAATGGTTCTAATTCTAATCCTTTTCTCTGGGATGATATATTTATATCTCTTAACTGATCAGAAGTAGATGTTTCATCATCATAACTTATTCTAAAAGAGTTTCTGCTATGTGGTTTTACAGTTGGTTGAGTTCTATATCTATTTTTTCTTTGAAGAATTAATTCTTGCGGAAAATCTAATTCTTCATACTTTAGCTCTCTGGGAGGTATAACTTCACATATATCAGAAAATGGTTAGCAATATTGATATTTTCTTCTTTGAATTTCTTTGTAGTAATATGATGTTTAGTTAATAAGCATATACCATACATGCTGTAGTACTACATACTTTACTTCCTGGTGGCATTTTAAGTCTTTCAATTTTATGGTACATTGTAAGTCCTAATTCTATATTTTGGTCTGATAATGAAATTGCAAAATCAGGAAATATTCTCATTTTTATTGTTTGATATGCAAAATTTCCTCTTATTACTCCTAATAAGGCGTCTTTTGCATCATGAAGTATCCTATCATCTGATATCCAAAATGTACAGGGAACATTCATCCCTCTTCTGCATGCACATTTTATAATTAGTTCTATTCCTCCTAGATGTAACCATTTTACTTGTTTGTTAAATTCTTTTGAAAAGTTTTTCCTATCCTCTTTTATTGCTTTTTGTGTAAGTAATTTGAAAGGAATTTCTCCTTCCATAGTAAAGACATCTATAGGTTGTTCAAAATTTTTTATAACATATTTTTCTTTAGACATATATCTTATTAATGGCATTTCATAGCATTCATCTTTAGAAAGTGTATGTTTTATTTTTTCTATTTGATTATATTTTTCTTCTGACATTTGTATGGTCTGTTCGTATCCAGTTTCATCATCTTTGATCGCAGAGATTTCTGTAGATTCTGATGTTGAAATTATATTTGTGTCCATAGAAGGTTGTTGTTCTATATTGGTTTGTTCATTCATTAATTCTTGGAATTCTTTTTCAATTTCTTCTGAGTTATCAGACATAATGCTTTCACTATCTATAGATGAGATTTCAGAAATAACTTCTTTTGATTCTCTTTCTTTTACTATCGTTACTTTTCTCAATGCATCTAGATATGTTTGGACACTATATTTTTCTCTATCAAAAATTTGTATTTTACCATTAGATTTCTTACTTATTATTACATTTTGTCTAGTTTTTATAACACTGTATATTTTATGATCAAAAATGTGATCACATGGAATAACCTTTTTATGTTTAGGTCTTTGTTCTATATTTTTCTTTTCCAGTGGTTCTTTAAATTCTAGAATATCATATGGTATAGGTTTTTTCACTAATTTTTCAAATTTTTCATTATATTGTTGTACAAAGTTTTGAGAATTTGTCCTTAACATTTTAACATTCACTACGCTTAGTTTGTGTGGTTTATAATCATATTCTGCTCCAGATTTTGTATCAGCGTCTGATTCAGAGTCTGAGATTAATTCATATATTTCGTCATCAGGATCATATTCAGTTTCTGATTGTATAGGTATTACTTGTTCAGAAAACAACCTAAATGCTTTTACCGCTGTGTTCTTATATTTTCCTTTTTCCAGGCACTTATTAGCATAATGTCCTTCCTTATAGCATGCCCAACATCTACATGTCTTTTTAGCCAAATCTTTTTTATTTTTAAAATTTGTTCTTTTAAAATATCTTTTCTTTTTAAAATTAGGCGGTTTGTGTTTCTTTAATTTGGCTGGCTTAAAGTATTTTTTTAAATTTCTTTTTATATTTTTTTACCAATTGGAGTACACCCCCATTGGGTTGGTATTTCGGAAGTTTCACATGACAAATCCTTTTGTCTAGAATACTGTCTGGCGCTTCCCATAAGATATTGTTGCATGCAATAGTAATCAATTCTGTCTTTAGTAAACTTCATTTGTATTCCCAAGGATGGAAATATATCTGGATTATTTCTAAGATAACTTTCATAATCTTTTGTTAATATGTTTGCCCATGGTAAAGGTAGTTTTAAGAAATATAAAGATAATACAATCTCCATTGTTCCTTCGTCTGTTGCAGATGCATAATAATATTTAGAAAATTCACAATTATATTCATCAAGGTATTTTAAATCACATATTGCAAGGTGAGCAAGTTTTATTCTTGCCTTTTTCTTTTCTTCATCCTCTAATTTTTTGTCTTCAAATGGTAATCCACCAAATTCTGTTTTTAATATTTTTCTAAATGATGCAATTAAATTCAAAGGATCTAACAAATTAACAGAATTTCTTGATCCTGTGTTAATTAGTTGTTTAGCTTCTTTAGTTAGATTCTTATACCAATTTCTTACATTACCTACAAATGTGTTTTCTATAATATCTAACATGTCTATAGATGACTGTATATTTTTTGTAATTCTTAAAGTTTGTAAGTCTCCTGCCCATGCGTCTACTAGTTGAATAACATTTTTAGCGCAGTCAAGATCTAAGACTGATCTTGAATGTTCTTGTAGTTTTTAATTTTTGGTTTATATAATTCAGAATATGTTTTATATGGTTTTTCCTTTTTTGGAAATACATATTCATTATATATTTCTTCCCCTTCATGTTGTGTTACTGATCCTAGATTATCTGTGCGGTTGTCTGTACGCGGGGGATTTTGTACAGATACTATACTACTACTGGTGGCTTCCATTTTTAAATGTTCTATAGATTTCTTAGCATGTTGTTGTAATACCGATAATCTAGACATGGTTATAGCTATGTCACCTAGT
Source organism: Allium cepa (assembly GCA_030765085.1). Classification (NCBI taxonomy): domain Eukaryota; kingdom Viridiplantae; phylum Streptophyta; class Magnoliopsida; order Asparagales; family Amaryllidaceae; genus Allium; species Allium cepa. Next base: position 493,618,192 of record CM060944.1, on the reverse strand, counting down.
TGGGAGCCATCAGCTGTATCCCAAAGCAATTCTAATTCTTCCATTGTTTTGTCATCATACTGAGTATGAGACTCAACAATATTATTCATTTTACTATTTTCTATTGAGGATTTAGGGTTAATAGTAAATCCTCCTGAAGTAGGAGACTTTATACTTATTGGCAACATATCTTCCGATATACCTAATCTCTTTATCATTTTATCTATCTTATTATTAATTTCTATGATAGTTACATAATCACTAGGAGCTTGTACGGAGGCTAATCTTAGTTGATTATATGTAAGAATATTGGCAAACAAATTATACTCTGGAGTACCAGTTTTAATGATAAATAGCTTTTCTTCAGTTTCTATTATGGATTTTGCCATCGAGAATACTGATAGCGAATATTGCAGATTCTGATTTTCTCAGTTTTTAAATTGAAGTTTTTTTTTCTTATCTAAAAGGACAGAATTCAAGATACAAGTTTCTAGAGATAATTTTCAGTATATAATTTTTTTTCCGGATTTGTACTCTTTTTTTTAAAATAGGTTTGACTTCTGTAAAAATTTCTAAATTAAGAGAAATCAAAAACCGGCAATCTCTAGTTATTACCTGTTTGGGCCCAGCACGCTTCCAATCCTTACGATTCTCTTGTTCTTCTACGGCTTCACAGCTCACTCTGCCAAACGCCTACGAACACTGGATACTAATCAGGACTCCAGGAAATGGCTGAAGGATTCTCAGCAGTAAATAAACTTAGAAGCTTTTGTTTATGATTTTCTAAACCCAGAAATTTTTAAACAGATAATCTCACTCAGAACTAACTTTTATTGATGATTGAGGAAAATACAGATTACAGTACACAATCTCACTCGCTAATTTACAAAATATATTTGCTTTTCTCTTATTTTCGAATGCCCTCTCTGAATGTCTTCAGATGCTTTTATAGTTGATTTCTACCGCCTTAGTCTTTTTTCGAATAGGCTTCTTTACTCGATGCTTCTTTTCTTTTGTTAGTGGGTTCTTCTTTTTAAGATGTTTTTGTTATCTTATCTGCACAGGTGTTCATCCTTCAAGAAAATCCGTGTCTCCTCCAGAATTGTCTTCCAACTTGTCATTTTCTTCATGCTTATATTTTTTGCTTGAGGGGCCTACCATCATGTCTTGATCTTCATACCGTAATGTCTCCCACTTTATCCCATGCACTTGTAATTTCTTTTTTAGTTCTTCTGTCAGATTCTTGACGAAATATTTATATGCATTTTTGTGTGCGCTCCATTTTAAAATACTTTCTATAAATTGAATTATATCTTTTTTAGGTCCTGCCTTTGGGACTTTGCTTACTGCTAGAATCAACTCATTAGGATCAGATACATAGGTCCATATATTGTTTGATAGAGCTTCAATAGTTCTTGATACTAGACTTGCTAACTGCTTTGCCCTTGTAACTGATATTATATCTTCTTCAACTAAGAACATATTTTGAAAGAATTTTGGAGTCAACCTTTTTGATCCCATCTTCATTTCTATCATGGAGAGGACTTTTTTACCTTCTTCAGGAATAACTTGGTTACATGCTAAGTAGATATTGCTATGCTTAATTGCTTTTGAGAAAGTATAAACTACATTTCTTATTTTTGGTAGTTCCTTCAGATTATGAAGGGTACTATCTGTATAAATACAGTACTTAATCAAAGCAGATAATGAGAAAAAGAAGGAGCTAAGATCCTTCTTTCATCACATGATCTCTTATTCAGAGCATATGTTTAGAGAAGTACAAAAGGATATGCTTAGAAAAGAACGAGTAACTCAAAAAATGCAAATCACTGAGAATTCAGTCAACAAGCCCTCTGAGGTAAAACAGCAAAACAAAGAATTTATAATATGGTTCAGTAAATTGGTAAAACCAATATTACTGGAGACAAACCCTTATAAAGGGATATATTCAGGACATGGTTATGATTTGAATAAAGTATATATTCACCCTGAAGCTGATCCATTGGCGGTGAAAAACTTATATGAAGCAGGATTAATATGATCTGTTAACTGAGTCATAGGTTGATATTGTAGACAGAAATCATTTCCTAACAATATGTCTGGACCTTGAACATTACTGGCCCATAGTTTTGGTATTTTAATTTTAATATTTCCTATTGTCAAAGGTACATTTATTGCATAATCTTTATAACAAATTTCTTTTTCTTGTATATCTAAAGCAATTATAGATGATCCATCTTGAATCCACCATTTCTGTGGTAAAATATAATTTTTACACAAAGATATCCTGATCCTATATCAACATATGCATTTAGCATTAGTGGTTGGTAATAAGGTATTTCTATGGTCCCTTCTATGTATGTGGAATATGGTGAGGTGACTACTGCCTTTTTTATATGTTGTTTATTAATTCTTGGAAATTCATATTGATCTAACTGTATGAATGACTCTTTTAAAGTAAAAGTATATTTTGTAATAAAATTCATTCCTAATAATATTTCATATTTTTTAATAAAATTCATTCCTAATAATATTTCATTTTTTGCCAGTTTATCATCTACTAACATTTCCATTTGTATTTGCAGGACTTTCCCACTTATGTCTATAAGTGATTGTCTTACTTCTACACTTTTCTTTAATTCATGTATTTGTCCAAAGTAGTCTATATATTTATAGGGGTTTTGTATAGTATTGCATGGGTATGTTTGTACTAGCAAAGAGTTAATATGAGAGGATGCTGCGCCTGTGTCTAAGAGCACATTTACTTCCTTATTATCTAAAAAACCTTGTATATATAATTGTTTGCTTGATTCTATTAGATTTAACTTGTCTAATGGTTCTAATTCTAATCCTTTTCTCTGGGATGATATATTTATATCTCTTAACTGATCAGAAGTAGATGTTTCATCATCTTAACTTATTCTAAAAGAGTTTCTGCTATGTGGTTTTACAGTTGGTTGAGTTCTATATCTATTTTTTCTTTGAAGAATTAAATCTTGCGGAAAAACTAATTCTTCATGCTTTAGTTCTCTGGGAGGTATAACTTCACATATATCAGAAAATGGTTTAGCAATATTGATATTTTCTTCTTTGAATTTCTTTGTAGTAATATGATGTTTAGTTAAATAAGCAAATACCATACAAGCTGTAATACTACATACTTTACTTCCTGGTGGCATTTTAAGTCTTTCAATTTAATGGTACATTGTAAGTCCTAATTCTATATTTTGGTCTGATAATGAAATTGCAAAATCAGGAAATATTCTCATTTTTATTGTTTGATATGCAAAATTTCCTCTTATTACTCCTAATAAGGCGTCTTTTGCATCATGAAGTATCCTATCATCTGATATCCAAAATGTACAGGGAACAATCATCCCTCTTCTGCATGCATATTTTATAATTAGTTCTATTCCTCTTAGATGTAATCATTTTACTTGTTTATTAGATTCTTTTGAAAAGTTTTTCCTATCCTCTTTTATTGCTTTTTGTGTAAGTAATTTTAAAGGAATTTCTCCTTCCATAGTAAAGACATCTATAGGTTGTTCAAAAGTTTTTATAACATATTTTTCTTTAGACATATATCTTATTAATGGCATTTCATAGCATTCATCTCTAGAAAGTGTATGTTTTATTTTTTCTATTTGATTATATTTTTCTTCTGACATTTGTATGGTCTGTTCGTATCTAGTTTCATCATCTTTGATCACAGAGATTTCTGAAGATTCTGATGTTGAAATTATATTTGTTTCCATAGAAGGTTGTTGTTCTATATTGGTTTGTTCATTCAATAATTCTTGGAATTCTTTTTCAATTTCTTCTGAGTTATCAGACATAATGCTTTCACTATCTGTAGATGAGATTTCGAAAATAACTTCTTTTGATTCTCTTCTTTTACTATCGTTACTTTTCTTAATGCATCTAGATATGTTTGGACACTATATTTTTCTCTATCAAAAATTTGTATTTTACCATTAGATTTCTTACTTATTATTACATTTTGTCTAGTTTTTATAACACTGTATATTTTATGATCAAAAATGTGATCACATGGAATAACCTTTTTATGTTTAGGTCTTTGTTTTATATTTTTCTTTTCCAGTGGTTCTTTAAATTCTAGAATATCATATGGCACAGGCTTTTTCACTAATTTTTCAAATTTTTCATTATATTGTTGTACAAAGTTTTGAATTTGTCCTTAACATTTTAACATTCACTACGCTTAGTCTGTGTGGTTTATAATTATATTCTTCTCCAAATTCTGTATCAGTGTCCGATTCAGAGTCTGAGATTGATTCATATATTTCGTCATCAGGATCATATTCAGTTTCTGATTGTATAGGTATTACTTGTTCAGAAAACAACCTAAATGCTTTTACCGCTGTTTTCTTATATTTTCCTTTTTCCGGGCACTCATTAACATAATGTCCTTCCTTATTGCATGCCCAACATCTACATGTCTTTTTAGCCAAATATTTTTTATTTTTAAAATTTGTTCTTTTAAAATATCTTTTCTTTTTAAAATTAGGCGGTTTGTGTTTCTTTAATTTGGCTGGCTTAAAATATTTTTTAAATTTCTTTTTATATTTTTTACCAATTGGAGTACACCCCCATTGGGTTGGTATTTCAGAAGTTTCACATGACAAACCCTTTTGTCTAGAATACTGTCTGGCGCTTCCCAGAAGAGATTGTTGCATGCAATAGTAATCAATTCTGTCTTTAGTAAACTTCATTTGTATTCCCAAGGATGGAAATATATCTGGATTATTTCTAAGATAACTTTCATAATCTTTTGGTAATATGTTTGCCCATGGTAAAGGTAGTTTTAAGAAATATAAAGATAATACATTCTCCATTGTTCCTTCGTCCGGTGCAGATGCATAATAATATTTAGCAAATTCACAATTATATTCATCAAGGTATTTTAAATCACATATTGCAAGTTTAGCAAGTTTTATTCTTGCCTTTTTCTTTTCTTCATCCTCTAATTTTTTGTCTTCAAATGGTAATCCACCAAATCCTGTTTTTAATATTTTTCTAAATGATTCAATTAAATTCAAAGGATCTAATAAATTAACAGAATTTCTTGATCCTGTGTTAATTATTGTTTAGCTTCTTTAGTTAGATTCTTATACCAATTTCTTACATTACCTACAAATGTGTTTTCTATAATACCTAACATGTCTATAGATGACTGTATATTTTTGTAATTCTTAAAGTTTGTAAGTCTCCAGCCCACGCGTCTACTAGTTGAATAACATTTTTAGCGCAGTCAAGATCTAAGACTGATCTTGAATGTTCTTGTAGTTTTTTAATTTTTGGTTTATATAATTCAGAATATGTTTTATATGGTTTTTCCTTTTTCGGAAATACATATCCATTATATATTTCTTCCACTTCAGGTTGTGTTACTGATTCTAGATTATCTGTGCGGTTGTCTGTACGCGGGGGATTTTGTACAGATACTATACTACTACTGGTGGCTTCCATTTTTAAATGTTCTACAGATTTCTTAGCATGTTGTTGTAATACCGATAATCTAGACATGGCTATAGCTATGTCACCTAGTTGGGAGCCATCGGCTGTATCCCAAAGCAATTCTAATTCTTCCATTGTTTTGTCATCATACTGAGTATGAGACTCAACAATATTATTCATTTTACTATTTTCTATTGAGGATTTAGGGTTAATAGTAAATCCTCCTGAAGTAGGAGACTTTATACTTATTGGCAACATTTCTTCCGATATACCTAATCTCTTTATCATTTTATCTATCTTATTATTAATTTCTACGATAGTTACATAATCACTAGGAGCTTGTAGGGAGGCTAATCTTAGTTGATTATATGTAAGAATATTGGCAAACAAATTATACTCTGGAGTACCAGTTTTAATGATAAATAGCTTTTCTTCAGTTTCTATTATGGATTTTGCCATCAAGAATACTGATAGTCTACTTTTAAGATCATCATATATCTTATATACCTCCATGGCTCTGATACCAAATATTGCAGATTCTGATTTTCTCAGTTTTTTTCTCAGTTTTTAAATTGAATTTATTTTTTTTCTTATATAAAAGGACAAAATTCAAGATACAAGTTTCTAGAGATAATTTTCAGTATATAAAAAAAATTCCGGATTTGTACACTTTTTTGAAAAAAAAATAGGTTTGACTTCTGTAAAAATTTCTAAATTAAGAGAAATCAAAAACCGGCAATCTCTAGTTATTACCTGTTTGGGCCCAGCACGCTTCCAATCCTTACGATTCTCCTGTTCTTCTACGGCTTCACGGCTCACTATGCCAAACGCCTACGAACACTTGATACTAATCAGGACTCCAGGAAATGGCTGAAGGATTCCCAGCAGTAAATAAACTTAGAAGCTTTTGTTTATGATTTTCTAAACCCTGAAATTTTTAAACAGATAATCTCACTTAGAACAAACTTTTATTGATGATTGAGAAAAATACAGATTACAGTACACAATCTCACCCACTAATTTACAAAATATATTTGCTTTTCTCTTATTTTCGAATGCCCTCTCTGAATGTCTTCAGATGCTTTTATAGTTGATTTCTACCGCCTTAGTCTTTTTCCGAATAGGCTTCTTTACTCGATGCTTCTTTTCTTTTGTTAGTGGGTTCTTCTTTTTAAGATGCTTTTGTTATCTTATCTGGACAGGTGTTCATCCTTCAAGAAAATCCATGTCTCCTCCAGAATTGTCTTCCAACTTGTCATTTTCTTCATGCTTATCTTTTTTGCTTGAGTGGCCTACCATGATGTCTTGATCTTCATACTGTAATGTCTCCCACTTTATCCTATGCACTTGTAATTTATTTTTTGGTTCTTCTGTCAGATTCTTGACGAAATATTTATGTGCATTTTTGTGTGCGCTCCATTTTAAAATACTTTCTATAAATTGAATTATATCTTTTTTAGCTCCTGCCATTGGGACTTTGCTTACTGCTAGAATCAACTCATTAGGATCAGATTCATAGGTCCATATATTGTTTGATAGAGCTTCAATAGTTCTTGATACTAGACTTGCTAACTGCTTTGCCCTTGTAACTGATATTATATCTTCTTCAACTAAGAACATATTTTGAAAGAATTTTGGAGTCAACCTTTTTGATCCCATCTTCATTTCTATCATGGAGAGGCCTTTTTTACCTTCTTCAGGAATAACTTGGTTACATGCTAAGTAGATATTGCTATGCTTAATTGCTTTTGAGAAAGTATAAACTGCATTTCTTATTTTTGGTAGTTCCTTCAGATTATGAAGGGTACTATCTGTATAAATACAGTAAATTAATCCTGCTTCATATAGGTTTTTCACCACCAATGGATCGGCTTCAGGGTGAATATATACTTTATTCAAATCATAACCATATCCTGAATATATCCCTTTATAAGGGTTTGTCTCCAGTAATATTGGTTTTACCAATTTACTGAACCATATTATAAATTCTTTGTTTTTCTGTTTTACCTCGGAGGGCTTGTTGACTGAATTCTCAGTGATTTGCATTTTTTGAGTTACTCGTTCTTTTCTAAGCATTTCCTTTTGTACTTCTCTAAACATATGCTCTGAATAAGAGATCATGTGATGAAAGAAGGATCTTAGCTCCTCCTTTTTCTCATTATCTGCTTTGATTAAGTACTGTTCAAAGGTCTCTTGTGCTATTAATACTTCTTTATATATTTCATCGAAGATGCTAAGATAATCAATTGTATCTTCACTTCTATCTGCCATTATGTAACTCTCTGCTTAAAGTATCTGCAAGAAAGTTAGTTTTTCCAGAAATATGTTCAATTTCAAAATTAAATTCAGAGAACCATGACTGCCACCTTATTAATCTTTTATTGGGTCCTATGTTAGGGATTTTGTTTTTTATTCGGGATTTTGCTGTAATGGAGTCTGTGCGTACCTTAAAGGGTTTATTTAGATACAAATAAAAGGCTTTAATACTGTTTTTAATAGCTAAAAGTTCTTTATCATTGGAGTGATAGTTTAATTCACTTTGTTTAAATGTTCCAGATTTATATCTACATAATTTTTCTTGATTATTTCTGATAGCTACTAGAGCTGCTTCCCAGTATTAGTCTGAAGCATTTGTATATATGATTAAGTCATCAGTTTCTAATGGTAAAGATAATTTGGGCATATGTTCACAAACCTTTTTAATATGTTGCATATATTTTGTATCGTCTTCTGTCCACTGCCATTTATTATTCTTTTTAAGCTTTTGTTGCAAAGGAGCTCTTAATCTTGCTAATTTGTTAATAAATATATCAGCATAATTAAGACATCCTAGAAATCTTTTTAATTGTTTTATATCTTCTAATTGGTCAGGAAATTCTTTAATTTTTGTAAGTATATGTGGTTGTAATTCTATATCTCCATTATCTATAGTTATGCCTAAAAAATTTATTTTTTGTACTCCAATAATTGCTTTTTTAGCAGAAAGAGTTATTCCTCTTTTAATACATGTGACTATCACAAAATTACAATGTTTAATATGGTCTTCTAAATTATCAGAGAATATTAGAATATCATCAACATATACGATACAATAATCATCATGTTGTTTTAATACTTCATCCATTCTTCTTTGAAATATTTGTGGTGCGTTTTTTAGTCCAAAGGGCATAACTAACCATTCATATTGTCCTTGTGGGCAACTGAATGCAGTATATGGTATAGATTCCTCTGTTAATCTTATTTGCCAAGATCCACTTTTACAATCCATTTTTGTAAACCATTTTTTATTTTGTATTTTATTTAATAATACTTCTTTATTTGGTAAATAGTATCCGTCAAAGATTGTGGCATCATTTAAAGCTTTATAATTAAAGACTATTCTAGCTTTACCTCTAACAATTTCACTATGTTTTCTGACTATAAATGCAGGAGAACTATGCGGACTGCTAGAAGGTCTGATTACTTTTAATTCTAAAAGTTCTTTAATTTGGACTTTAAATTCTTCTAAGTCTTTTAAAGAATATTTCATAGGTCTTACCCTTATTATTTTATTAGGGTCTTTTAATTTTATTGTTGCTAATGTTTTATCTTTATCCCAGGCTGCTAAAGGATTTTCATTATATGTTTCTTTGAATCTTTGCTTAATACTTTCAAGATTATCAATACTTTCATGTTTTAATATTGATATTTTTTCAATTTTTGGAATGTCACCACGCTCTGCTGGCGTAGGTTGATAACTTGGATCTATAGCATATGCTTGTTTAAGCCGAGGTGCTAAAATAGGTGTTACGCATGGTGTAGTAAAGATTATATGATCTGTTAACTGAGTCATAGGTTGATATTGTGGACAGAAATCATTTCCTAACAGTATGTCTGGACCTTGAACATTACTGGCCCATAGTTTTGGTATTTTAATTTTAATATTTCCTATTGTAAAAGGTACATTTATTGCATAATCTTTATAACAAATTTCTTTTTCTTGTATATCTAAAGAAATTATAGATGATCCATCTTGAATCCACCATTTCTGTGGTAAAATATATTTTTTACACAAAGATATCCCTGATCCTGTATCAACATATGCATTTAGCATTAGTGGTTGGTAATAAGGTATTTCTATGGTCCCTTCTATGTATGTGGAATATGGTGAGGTGACTACTGCCTTTTTTATATGTTGTTTATTAATTCTTGGAAATTCATATTGATCTAACTGTATGAATGGCTCTTTTAAAGTAAAAGTATATTTTGTAATAAAATTCATTCCTAATAATATTTCATTTTTTGCTAGTTTATCATCTACTAACATTTCCATTTGTATTTGCAGGACTTTCCCACTTCTGTCTATAAGTGATAGCCTTACTTCTACATTTTCTTTAATTCATGTATTTGTCCAAAGTAGTCTATATATTTATAGGGGTTTTGTATAGTATTGTATGGGTATGTTTGTACTAGCAAAGAGTTAATATGAGAGGATTCTGCGCCTGTGTCTAAGAGCACATTTACTTCCTTATTATCTAAAAAACCTTGTATATATAATTGTTTGCTTGATTCTATTAGATTTAACTTGTCTAATGGTTCTAATTCTAATCCTTTTCTCTGGGATGATATATTTATATCTCTTAACTGATCAGAAGTAGATGTTTCATCATCATAACTTATTCTAAAAGAGTTTCTGTTGTGTGGTTTTACAGTTGGTTGAGTTCTATATCTATTTTTTCTTTGAAGAATTAATTCTTGCGGAAAATCTAATTCTTCATGCTTTAGTTCTTTGGGAGGTATAACTTCACATATATCAGAAAATGGTTTAGCAATATTGATATTTTCTTCTTTGAATTTCTTTGTAGTAATATGATGTTTAGTTAAATATTCTCATTTTTATCGTTTGATATGCAAAATTTCCTCTTATTACTCCTAATAAGGCGTCTTTTGCATCATGAAGTATCCTATCATCTGATATCCAAAATGTACAGGGAACATTCATCCCTCTTCTGCATGCACATTTTATAATTAGTTCTATTCCTCCTAGATGTAACCATTTTACTTGTTTATTAAATTCTTTTGAAAAAGTTTTTCCTATCCTCTTTTATTGCTTTTTGTGTAAGTAATTTTAAAGGAATTTCTCCTTCCATAGTAAAGACATCTATAGGTTGTTCAAAATTTTTTATAACATATTTTTCTTTAGACATATATCTTATTAATGGAATTCATAGCATTCGTCTCTAGAAAGTGTATGTTTTATTTTTTCTATTTGATTATATTTTCTTCTGACATTTGTATGGTCAGTTCGTATCCAGTTTCATCATCTTTGATCCCAGAGATTTCTGAAGATTCTCATGTTGAAATTATATTTGTTTCCATAGAAGGTTGTTGTTCTATATTGGTTTGTTCATTCATTAATTCTTGGAATTCTTTTTCAATTTCTTCTAAGTTATCAGACATAATGCTTTTACTATCTGTAGATGAGATTTCAGAAATAACTTCTTTTGATTCTCTTTCTTTTACTATCGTTACTTTTCTTAATGCATATAGATATGTTTGGACACTATATTTTTCTCTATCAAAAATTTGTATTTTACCATTAGATTTCTTACTTATTATTACATTTTGTCTAGTTTTTATAACACTGTATATTTTATGATCAAAAATGTGATCACATGGAATAACCTTTTTATGTTTAGGTCTTTGTTTTATATTTTTCTTTTCCATTGGTTCTTTAAATTCTAGAATATCATATGGTACAGGTTTTTTCACTGATTTTTCAAATTTTTCATTATATTGTTGTACAAAGTTTTGAGAATTTGTCCTTAACATTTTAACATTCACTACGCTTAGTCTGTGTGGTTTATAATTATATTCTTCTCCAGATTCTGTATCAGTGTCTGATTTAGAGTCTGAGATTAATTCATATATTTCGTCATCAGGATCATATTCAGTTTCTAATTGTATAGGTATTACTTGTTCAGAAAACAACCTAAATGCTTTTACCGCTGTTTTCTTATATTTTCCTTTTTCCGGGCACTCATTAGCATAATGCCCTTCCTTATTGCATGCCCAACATCTACATGTCTTTTTAGCCAAATCTTTTTTATTTTTAAAATTTTTTCTTTTAAAATATCTTTTCTTTTTAAAATTAGGCGGTTTGTGTTTCTTTAATTTGGTTGGCTTAAAATATATTTTTCAATTTTTTTTATATTTTTTACCAATTGGAGTACACCCCCATTGGGTTGGTATTTCAGAAGTTTCACATGACAAACCCTTTTGTCTAGAATACTGTCTGGCGCTTCCCATAAGAGATTGTTGCATGCAATACTAATCCATTCTGTCTTTAGTAAACTTCATTTGTATTCCCAAGGATGGAAATATATCTGGATTATTTCTAAGATAACTTTCATAATCTTTTGGTAATATGTTTTCCCATGGTAAAGGTAGTTTTAAGAAATATAAAGATAATACATTCTCCATTGTTCCTTCGTCTGGTGCAGATGCATAATAATATTTAGCAAATTCAAAATTATATTCATCAAGGTATTTTAAATCACATATTGCAAGGTTAGCAAGTTTTATTCTTGCCTTTTTCTTTTCTTCATCCTCTAATTTTTTGTCTTCAAATGGTAATCCACCAAATTCTGTTTTTAATATTTTTCTAAATGATTCAATTAAATTCAAAGGATCTAATAAATTAACAGAATTTCTTGATCCTGTGTTAATTAATTGTTTAGCTTCTTTAGTTAGATTCTTATACCAATTTCTTACATTACCTACAAATGTGTTTTCTATAATACCTAACATGTCTATAGATGACTGTATATTTTTTGTAAATCTTAAAGTTTGTAAGTCTCCAGCCCATGCGTCTACTAGTTGAATAACATTTTTAGCGCAGTCAAGATCTAAGACTGATCTTGAATGTTCTTGTAGTTTTTTAATTTTTGGTTTATATAATTCAGAATATGTTTTATATGGTTTTTCCATTTTTGGAAATACAGATTCATTATGTATTTCTTCCCCTTCATGTTGTGTTACTGATTCTAGATTATCTGTGCGGTTGTCTGTACAGGGGGGATTTTGTACAGATACTATGCTACTACTGGTGGCTTTCATTTTTAAATGTTCTACAGATTTCTTAGCATGTTGTTGTAATACCGATAATCTAGACATGGCTATAGCTATGTCACCTAGTTGGGAGCCATTAACTGTATCCCAAAGCAATTCTAATTCTTCCATTGTTTTGTCATCATACTGAGTATGAGACTCGACAATATTATTCATTTTACTATTTTCTATTGAGTATTTAGGGTTAATAGTAAATCCTCCTGAAGTAGGAGACTTTATACTTATTGGCAACATTTCTTCCGATATACGTAATCTCTTTATCATTTTATCTAACTTATTATTAATTTCTACGATAGTTACATAATCACTAGGAGCTTGTAGGGAGGCTAATCTTAGTTGATTATATGTAAGAATATTGGCAAACAAATTATACTCTAGAGTACCAGTTTTAATGACAAATAGCTTTTCTTCAGTTTCTATTATGGATTTTGCCATCAAGAATACTGATAGTCTACTTTTAAGATCTTCATATATCTCATCTACCTCCATGGCTCTGATACCAAATATTGCAGATTCTGATTTTCTCATTTTTTAAATTGAAATTTTTTTTTTCTTATCTAAAAGTACAGAATTCAAGATACAAGTTTCTAGAGATAATTTTCAGTATATAAAAAAATTCCGGATTTGTACTCTTTTTTTTTTTTTTACTGAGTCATAGGTTGATATTGTAGACAGAAATCATTTCCTAACAATATGTCTGGACCTTGAACATTACTGGCCCATAGTTTTGGTATTTTAATTTTAATTTTAATATTTCCTATTGTAAAAGGTACATTTATTGCATAATCTTTATAACAAATTTCTTTTTCTTGTATATCTAAAGCAATTATAGATGATCCATCTTGAATCCACCATTTCTGTGGTAAAATATATTTTTTACACAAAGATATCCCTGATCCTGTATCAACATATGCATTTAGCATTAGTGGTTGGTAATAAGGTATTTCTATGGTCCCTTCTATGTATGTGGAATATGGTGAGGTGACTACTGCCTTTTTTATATGTTGTTTATTAATTCTTGGAAATTCATATTGATCTAACTGTATGAATGAATCTTTTAAAGTAAAAGTATATTTTGTAATAAAATTCATTCCTAATAATATTCCATTTTTTGCTAGTTTATCATCTACTAACATTTCCATTTGTATTTGCAGGACTTTCCCACTTCTGTCTATAAGTGATAGTCTTACTTCTACACTTTTCTATAATTCATGTATTTGTCCAAAGTAGTCTATATATTTATAGGGATTTTGTATAGTATTGTATGGGTATGTTTGTACTAGCAAAGAGATAATATGAGAGGATGTTGCGCCTGTGTCTAAGAGCACATTTACTTCCTTATTATCTAAAAACCTTGTATATATAATTGTTTGCTTGATTCTATTAGATTTAACTTGTCTAATGGTTCTAATTCTAATCCTTTTCTCTGGGATGATATATTTATATCTCTTAACTGATCAGAAGTAGATGTTTCATCATCATAACTTATTCTAAAAGAGTTTCTGCTATGTGGTTTTACAGTTGGTTGAGTTCTATATCTATTTTTTCTTTGAAGAATTAATTCTTGCGGAAAATCTAATTCTTCATGCTTTAGTTCTCTGGGAGGTATAACTTCACATATATCAGAAAATGGTTTAGCAATATTGATATTTTCTTCTTTGAATTTCTTTGTAGTAATATGATGTTTAGTTGAATAAGCATATACCATACATGTTGTAATACTACATACTTTACTTCCTGGTGGCATTTTAAGTCTTTCAATTTTATGGTACATTGTAAGTCCTAATTCTATATTTTGGTCTTATAATGAAATTGAAAAATCAGGAAATATTCTCATTTTTATTGTTTGATATGCAAAATTTCCTCTTATTACTCCTAATTAGGCGTCTTTTGCATCGTGAAGTATCCTATCATCTGATATCGAAAATGTACAGGGAACATTCATCCCTCTTCTGCATGCACATTTTATAATTAGTTCTATTCCTCCTAGATGTAACCATTTTACTTGTTTATTAAATTCTTTTGAAAAGTTTTTCCTATCCTCTTTTATTGCTTTTTGTGTAAGTAATTTTAAAGGAATTTCTCCTTCCATAGTAAAGACATCTATAGGTTGTTCAAAAGTTTTTATAACATATTTTTCTTTAGACATATATCTTATTAATGGCATTTCATAGCATTCATCTCTAGAAAGTGTATGTTTTATTTTTTCTATTTGATTATATTTTTCTTCTGACATTTGTATGGTATGTTCGTATCCAGTTTCATCATCTTTGATCTCAGAGATTTCTGAAGATTCTGATGTTGAAATTATATTTGTTTCCATAGAAGGTTGTTGTTCTATATTGGTTTGTTCATTCATTAATTCTTGGAATTCTTGGAATTCTTTTGATTCTCTTTCTTTTACTATCGTTACTTTTCTTAATGCATCTAGATATGTTTGGACACTATATTTTTCTCTGTCAAAAATTTGTATTTTACCATTAGATTTCTTACTTATTATTACATTTTGTCTAGTTTTCATAACACTGTATATTTTATGATCAAAAATGTGATCACATGGAATAACCTTTTTATGTTTAGGTCTTTGTTTTATATTTTTCTTTTCCAGTGGTTCTTTAAATTCTAGAATATCATATGGTACAGGTTTTTTCACTAATTTTTCAATTTTTTCATTATATTGTTGTACAAAGTTTTGAGAATTTGTCCTTAACATTTTAGCATTCACTACGCTTAGTCTGTGTGGTTTATAATTATATTCTTCTTCAGATTCTGTATTAGTGTCTGATTCAGAGTCTGATATTAATTCATATATTTCGTCATCAGGATCATATTCAGTTTCTGATTGTATGGGTATTACTTGTTCAGAAAACAACTTAAATGCTTTTACCGCTGTTTTCTTATATTTTCCTTTTTCCGGGCACTCATTAGCATAATGTCCTTCCTTATTGCATGCCCAACATCTACATGTCCTTTTAGCCAAATCTTTTTTATTTTTAAAATTTGTTCTTTTAAAATATCTTTTCTTTTTAAAATTAGGTGGTTTGTGTTTCTTTAATTTGGCTGGCTTAAAATATTTTTTAAATTTCTTTTTATATTATTTACCAATTGGAGTACACCCCCATTGGGTTGGTATTTCAGAAGTTTCACATGACAAACCCTTTTGTCTAGAATACTGTCTGGCGCTTCCCATAAGAGATTGTTGCATGCAATAGTAATCAATTCTGTCTTTAGTAAACTTCATTTGTATTCCCAAGGATGGAAATATATCTGGATTATTTCTAAGATAACTTTCATAATCTTTTGGTAATATGTTTGCCCATGGTAAAGGTAGTTTTAAGAAATATAAAGATAACACATTCTCCTTTGTTCCTTCATCTAGTGCAGATGCATAATAATATTTAGCAAATTCACAATTATATTCATCAAGGTATTTTAAATCACATATTGCAAGGTTAGCAAGTTTTATTCTTGCCTTTTTCTTTTCTTCATCCTCTAATTTTTTGTCTTCAAATGGTAATCCACCAAATTCTGTTTTTAATATTTTTCTAAATGATTCAATTAAATTCAAAGGATCTAATAAATTAACAGAATTTCTTGATCCTGTGTTAATTAATTGTTTAGCTTCTTTAGTTAGATTCTTATACCAATTTCTTACATTACCTACAAATGTGTTTTCTATAATACCTAACATGTCTATAGATGACTGTATATTTTTTGTAATTCTTAAAGTTTGTAAGTCTCCAGCCCATGCGTCTACTAGTTGAATAACATTTTTAGCACAGTCAAGATCTAAGACTGATCTTGAATGTTCTTGTAGTTTTTTAATTTTTGGTTTATATAATTCAGAATATGTTTTATATGGGGTGACGCCCCACCTCTATGCTCACAATAACAAAGGGTATTGAAAGAAATACTGTCTGTTATCACGAAGAATAAGGCTGGATAAGAGCGGCCATCCGTAGTTAGGCCTTACATTAGTATTGGTTATTTCGATAGGAGTGGTATATATTTTTAATTTTTCATCACTTCTTTATTTACTCCCATCGACGTACCCAATTCCAATATAAAACGAACTACGATGGTTCATAATAGTTTAGGACAATAAATATAATAATAACACAGATAATATAAATGCGAAACACAGATAAAACAGAAAGTCTCATATATATAATAACTGATGTCAGTTACAATACATGTGATACAATACATATGATACAACTACAACCGTCGACTCTGAAAGTTACATATACAAGTACATTATCGTAAATAATATACATGAATATACAACATTCTATACTAAGACAACGACTACTAAAAATGTCAACGACTACTCCAAAAGATATGAAAAGACTTCATAGCTCTAGCAGCAACCCAAAGCAAGATATCTACAACCTGTAATAACTCAGTCTGACCCGAGTATTAAATTCAAAAGAAAATAATACACGGGTCAGTCTAATTCAAACTCAGTCATTAGTGCACAGAAGCAATAATAATTAAGTAACAAATAGACGACAGTCGCAATAAATCTCATCTATCCGATCCTTGAATAAAGAAATCGGATAACGATAAATATAACACGTAACAGTGTTAAACAACAAATCAGCGAATCCAAATTATCAACGAAATGAAGATAAGTGAAAGGATTAGCAATGAAGATTATTTAGAAAATAGCAGAGTTGCCTAAACGGCAATTAACAACAAAAATCTAATTATTAAATAAATAATTAGAAACTCATAATCTAATTTTCTAAAAGATAATTAGACAACCCTAGAATGCTCAAATCAAACCAAGCCGAAATATGATTTCAAAATATTGAATTGAACACAACAAAACAATTTCAAACAATCGAAATATCAATTAAAACATCAACACGGGTAGGGCTGCAGTACACGCACGCGTGTACTGCCTCGCCACTACAACATATGGAATATGCCAAAGATCAATAAATCAAAACAAAATAGAATATCATAAAAGCCATACCGTGTGGCTGCAGTTCACGCTTGCGTGCACTGCCTTACCACTACAGTGATAAAATAATCCCAACTCCAAATATTAACAGCAAGTCGAAACTGTAGAGGTCAAGTCACTACTATAAGGACTTAACACAACTACATGGCCAAACCAAAGTTAACGGCGATACCAAGAAATGACACAAGGTCAGGTTTGGGCAACATTGAATGACCAAGTACACATGGCAATGGTATGAATACATGAAAACAGCTAAATGATGGTGAAAGCACCAAAGATTTGACAACACAGCATATAGCACTGCATATAAAGGAATAGCAACTAGGCACAAAGGTCAGCCAATGATACATGTACAAAGAGCAAATCTGTAAATACCGTGGAATGCACGGGTGTGCAACAGGGAGTGTACACACGACAGTAATGACACAAATCAATGCCAACATCATGAACTGGACAGTGCACCAAAGATTAGGCAGCACAGCAAGGCCCAGCAAATAACAGAATACAGGGCAGTGACACGTAATCAACGCCATCAACAACCTGAAGTGTGGATACAAAGTGATACAAGTGAAGTGCATAAGTACTAGCGGGTCCAAACAGCAATTGCATAAGGAGATAGACCAGATCAGTACATATGCAATATGGATAAGCAAGCATATAGTTTTAACATGTACATGATGCACAACAACAATCTGTGATGCAAATGAGCACATTGAAGCTGAAGTAATACCAATCACACACGTACATACATATATGTACGTATGTATATACTTGATTCAAAAACAAAGGCACAAGGAAAGCAATACTCAATTTCAACACAGTGCATATAATCATGAAGCATGCAAGTGAATCCTCATCCAAAATATTGGCTCAAAGGACCTGATTTCAAGAGGAACAAAACCAAACCAGTGAAGAAAATCTGGTCGTGGTTACTCAGTAGTAGCTGTGTGTAACCCAACTCAAGGAGCAGTTTCAAAAATATTTAAACAACCAAAACACTGTTAATGTTTTAAAAAGAAGAAATCGAACCATATCTGTCACGGTGAAGTCAATCAGAGGAAAAGAACTGAACAAGTCAAAGTCCATATTGTCACAAAATGCAAATCAACCAGTGGTGGCCACGAATTTCAACAGGGACGTGAAAACCAAGCATGGCCGAAACTAAATATTCAAGAAATCGAACCAGGACACAGTACCAAATCACTTGAATTGAAAAATCGGTGAATTCTTCAACATCCACGAAATAGAATGGCCAACGCAAATCAGTTAACAACTTCAACAAATATATATACGAACGCAAGTAAGGAGATTAACTCATATAAACGAAATCAGAATCTCAAATCAATTAGAGACAATAGGATGAAATAGATGTGAGTGAAGTAATCACTCACCTTAGTCAATGAATTGGAATCGAAGCTGAGACCTCCCGTATCGATGCAAAAACAAACCCATCATGCGGTCGAAAGCATCACCAGGGACGAGCGACTAAAAGCAGAGCAATTGAGTTGTAATCGGCATCAACAATTTGCCGAAACCCTAGTTTTTGAAAAGAGGGTCGAACGCAAAAAGGGAAGCCGCCATTATTTTCTTTTATTTCGTATGCTAGGGTTTAGGGTTACTAATGAAATTAAAAACGAAAGGGGCGGGTATGAGTTTATCACTGCACGAATAATGCACATGGGCCGAGATAAGTTTAAAGCCCACCACCCTTTTTAACAATTTATAAAAGATTTTTAACCCTAGAAAAATCCAATTGCAAATTTTTATCAAAGGATTCCAACAGATCAAAATTCAATAGCAATTATCATCACTTAAATCGTTAAATGACGATTATAAATTCGAAGCTAAATCCCGGGTTGTTACATATGGTTTTTCCTTTTTTGGAAATACATATTCATTATATATTTCTTCCCCTACATGTTGTGTTACTGATTCTAGATTATCTGTGCGGTTGTCTGTACGCGGGGGATTTTGTACAGATACTATACTACTACTGGTGGCTTCCATTTTTAAATGTTCTATAGATTTCTTAGCATGTTGTTGTAATACCGATAATCTAGACATGGCTATAGCTATGTCACCTAGTTGGGAGCCATCAGCTGTATCCCAAAGCAATTCTAATTCTTCCATTGTTTTGTCATCATACTGAGTATGAGACTCAACAATATTATTCATTTTACTATTTTCTATTGAGGATTTAGGGTTAATAGTAAATGCTCCTGAAGTAGGAGACTTTATACTTATTGGCAACATTTCTTCCAATATACCTAATCTCTTTAACATTTTATCTATCTTATTATTAATTTCTACGATAGTTACATAATCACTAGGAGCTTATAGGAAGGCTAATCTTAGTTGATTATATGTAAGAATATTGGCAAACAAATTATACTCTGGAGTACCAGTTTTAATGATAAATAGCTTTTCTTCAGTTTCTATTATGGATTTTGCCATCAAGAATACTGATAGTCTACTTTTAAGATCTTCATATATCTTATCTACCTCCATGGATCTGATACCAAATATTGCAGATTCTGATTTTCTCAGTTTTTAAATCAAATTTTTTTTTTATTATCTAAAAGGACAGAATTCAAGATACAAGTTTCTAGAGATAATTTTCAATATATAAAAAAAATTCCGGATTTGTACTTTTTTTTAAAAAAAAAAAAATAGGTTTGACTTCTGTAAAAATTTCTAAATTAAGAGAAATCAAAAACCGGCAATCTCTAGTTATTACCTGTTTGGGCCCAGCACGCTTCCAATCCTTACGGTTCTCCTGTTCTTCTACGGCTTCACGGCTCACTCTGCCAAACACCTACGAACACTGGATACTAATCAGGACTCCAGGAAATGGCTGAAGGATTCCCAGAAGTAAATAAACTTAGAAGCTTTTGTTTATGATTTTCTAAACCCAGAAATTTTTAAACAGATAATCTCACTCAGAACAAACTTTTATTGATGATTGACGAAAATACAGATTACAGTACACAATCTCACTCACTAATTTACAAAATATATTTTCTTTTCTCTTATTTTCGAATGCCCTCTCTGAATGTCTTCAGATGCTTTTATAGTTGATTTCTACCGCCTTAGTCTTTTTCCGAATAGGCTTCTTTACTCGGTGCTTCTTTTCTTTTGTTAGTGGGTTCTTCTTTTTAAGATGCTTTTGTTATCTTATCTGGACAGGTGTTCATCCTTCAAGAAAATCCGTGTCTCCTCCAGAATTGTCTTCCAACTTGTCATTTTCTTCATGCTTATCTTTTTTCTTGAGGGGCCTACCATCATGTCTTGACTTTCATACTGTAATGTCTCCCACTTTATCCCATTTACTTGTAATTTCTTTTTTAGTTCTTCTGTCAGATTCTTGACGAAATATTTATATGCATTTTTGTGTGCGCTCCATTTTAAAATACTTTCTATAAATTGAATTATATCTTTTTTTAGCTCCTGCCTTTGGGACTTTGCTTACTGCTAGAATCAACTCATTAGGATCAGATTCATAGGTCCATATATTGTTTGATAGAGCTTCAATAGTTCTTGATACTAGACTTGCTAACTGCTTTGCCCTTGTAACTGATATTATATCTTCTTCAATTAAGAACATATTTTGAAAGAATTTTGGAGTCAACCTTTTTGATCCCATCTTCATTTCTATCATGGAGAGGCCTTTTTTACCTTCTTCAGGAATAACTTGGTTACATGCTAAGTAGATATTGCTATGCTTAATTGCTTTTGAGAAAGTATAAACTGTATTTCTTATTTTTGGTAGTTCCTTCAGATTATGAAGGGTACTATCTGTATAAATACAGTAAATTAATCCTGCTTCATATAAGTTTTTCACCACCAATGGATCAGCTTCAGGGTGAATATATACTTTATTCAAATCATAACCATATCCTGAATATATCCCTTCATAAGGGTTTGTCTCCAGTAATATTGGTTTTACCAATTTACTGAACCATATTATAAATTCTTTGTTTTGTTGTTTTACCTCAGAAGGCTTGTTGACTGAATTCTCAGTAATTTGCATTTTTTGAGTTACTCGTTCTTTTCTAAGCATATCCTTTTGTACTTCTCTAAACATATGCTCTGAATAAGAGATCATGTGATGAAAGAAGGATCTTAGCTCCTCCTTTTTCTCATTATCTGCTTTGATTAAGTACTGTTCAAAGGTCTCTTGTGCTATTAATACTTCTTTATATATTTCATCGAAGATGCTAAGATAATCAATTGTATCTTCACTTCTATCTGCCATTATGTAACTCTCTGCTTAAAGTATCTGCAAGAAAGTTAGTTTTTCCAGAAATATGTTCAATTTCAAAATTAAATTCAGAGAACCATGACTGCCACCTTATTAATCTTTTATTGGGTCCTATGTCAGGAATTTTGTTTTTTATTCTGGATTTTGCTGTAATGGAGTCTGTGCGTACCTTAAAGGGTTTATTTAGATACAAATAAAAGGCTTTAATACTGTTTTTAATAGCTAAAAGTTCTTTATCATTGGAGTGATAGTTTAATTCACTTTGTTTAAATGCTCCAGATTTATATCTACATAATTTTTCTTGATTATTTCTGATAGCTACTAGAGCTGCTCCCCAGTATGAGTCTGAAGCATCTGTATATATGATTATGTCATCAGTTTCTAATGGTAAAGATAATTTGGGCGTATGTTCACAAACCTTTTTAATATGTTGAATATATTTTGTATCGTCTTCTGTCCACTGCCATTTATTATTCTTTTTAAGCTTTTGTTGCAAAGGAGCTCTTAATCTTGCTAATTTGTTAATAAATATATCAGCATAATTAAGACATCCTAGAAATCTTTGTAATTGTTTTATATCTTCTAATTGGTCAGGAAATTCTTTAATTTTTGTAAGTATATGTGGTTGTAATTCTATATCTCCATTATCTATAGTTATGCCTAAAAAATCTATTTTTTGTACTCCAATAATTGCTTTTTTAGCAGAAAGAGTTATTCCTCTTTTAATACATGTGTCTATCACAAAATTACAATGTTTAATATGGTCATCTAAATTATCAGAGAATATTAGAATATCATCAACATATACGATACAATAATCATCATGTTGTTTTAATACTTCATTCATTCTTCTTTGAAATATTTGTGGTGCATTTTTTAGTCCAAAGGGCATAACTAACCATTCATATTGTCCTTGTGGGCAACTAAATGCAGTATATGGTATAGACTCCTCTGTTAATCTTATTTGCCAAAATCCACTTTTACAATCCATTTTTGTAAACCATTTTTTATTTTATATTTTATTTAATAATACTTCTTTATTTGGTAAATAGTATCCGTCAAAGATTATGGCATCATTTAAAGCTTTATAATTAAAGACTATTCTAGCTTTACCTCTAACAATTTCACTATGTTTTCTGACTATAAATGCAGGAGAACTATGCGGACTGTTAGAAGGTCTGATTACTTTTAATTCTAAAAGTTCTTTAATTTGGACTTTAAATTCTTCTAAGTCTTCTAAAGAATATTTCATAGGTCTTACCCTTGTTATTTTATTAGGGTCTTTTAATTTTATTGTTGCTAATGTTTTATCTTTATCCCAGGCTGCTAATTTTATTGTTGCTAATGTTTTATCTTTATCCCAGTCTTCTAAGAACTCATCATGTTACTGCTTAAATTTGGGCTTGTTCTGTTTTATCACTTAAATATTTTGTTTTATCAGAACTAAATTCACGTGCGAAGTATGCATTCAAACTAGTAAATACTAATACAGGGATACCACCTTTGACAGTATGATTAAAGGTCTTGGGTTGAATACTATAAATTATCATATATATTTTCTACAAAACATTAATAATAACATAGTGGCCAATGACCATTAAAGCATCTCCAATGGATTTAGCTCTCAACATTCAAGATTTTGGATATCAAAGGTTAATTTTTTCTAAAACATCCAACAAACCGATGATAATTTCTTCATAGTTAATCGAAAGTCTTAGATTCAATATCATGCCGAATTTATTGATGTGTAATAGAAATTTTTGTTATATCCTTCTACCCAAACAAATTCAAGTATAAGGTAGAGGGTTATAATAATAAAAAATGTATATTAATTTATATAATGATCATTGGTAAGGATAGGTGTAGTGTCTGATATTGATTTTATAGATATGCACATAGCCAATATTTTCATTGTTTTTCAAAAAAAAATATACACTGATCATATTGATAATTTTAAATTTATTCATATAGATTATGGATATACTTAGCTGTATCTCAATGAGAATATCCGCGAAAGTATAGGTAAAAGCAATGTTTTCTAAAGCTAGCAGAACATTCCAAACTCTGTCCATATTTGTTTTGGCTATGGCACTAAAAATGGTGCCATTGGTATGTCCATGAAAGATCCATTTTGCAACAAAGAGGCAAGGCCAATGAAGGAGTAACTGAATGAGGTGATGACTGCTATTATTGAAAGCCATATTATGTTCTCCAGGTTTGGAAGCTAGGAAAGTATCACTTGGATTACTCTGAATTCAAGCATTACCATGTATATAGATGCTCTGCAATCTGCCAAATGCCCATTTTTGTGGAAGCGGTTCGATCTTTGCACCGCTCTAAACTCAAATAAAATAAATGTTTTCTTATTAAAAATAATACCTTGAGCCACTTTGCTAAACTTTATTTCCTTATAGACATACTTCTTTGCTGATATTAGGAATTCTCCTAAGTTAATCAAGCTTATGAAGGCTAACAACCAGTTGAGATGGTACAACTTATCTTTGTCTAAGTCATCAGGCAGCCTAGCCCTAGGCCCGCTATCACGGGTAATTTTGTGCATGATCATGACAATGATAGAGCTAGAGAAACACCCCAGCAATATTGTTCTCAGAAAAACCCCGTGCTCATCATCTTCATCCCCTTTGGGCACTCTGTTAAGAAGAAACTGAGTTGTCTCGTGTAATATATTGCTTCTCCTGAGCCTACAAGGAAAAATGGTGGAACTAGCGAGAAGACGCTCATCCGTGGTGCATGTGAAAGGACCTGTTAAGTTTGCTATACAAAGTTTAAATATCACATTTCCTAGTACAAATAAATAAATAAACAAGATTGATTATTGTATTTTAGCATTCAAAAAAAATGGATGAGTTACTCAAGTAGTTTTTGAGGATACCTTATGCAAGCGGAGGTGCTCAATCAAAGCAGATGAAACTATAGCAAGTATTGAAAGTATAAGCCCCATAGCAATTTGCTAAAGGGGACTGGCTCCTTGAGGATGTTTTGTAATACGATGGCATATGGGGGTCATAATACGGCCATAAAATGGAACGGTTACAAGGACTGAAATAATAAAAAAGGCAGTCAGAGAACCAGAAGGTATTGGAAATGATCGTATATTTTGGTACATCTTTGTCGCCCGAGGTACGAAAAATGTTGACATTTGAGAATATACAGTCCAAAAGAGTATGGTTATTACCCAAACTGGAAGCATGCATATGATCATCTTTACTTCTTCTATATCTGTAACCATAGAAAGTTCCCATTTTGTTTGTTGTTCAAATAAGCTGTTGATTATTGTTGCCCAGTTCAAGAAACTGAAAAGGAAAAATATGAAAATATTGATGATTAGAATCACCTTTTCCAGTACAAATTGTAAATTTTGAGATATTGGAGACTATATTTTACTACACATTATTTTATATGATTAATTGTTAATTTGTTTCTCTAGACATTTTAGTACTGACCAATCTTATGATTATGAACTATAAACTTTTTTTGTCCAGTTTACTCACCTATCTGTATATACATAACATAACACTGGTTGTCTTCTTACCTTCTCATAGCCTGTTGCTTACAGGGAAAATTTCAATTTTAGGTCTTGTCTTAAGTACAAACTACAGAGAATAATGGGGTAACTGATCTATGGAATCATAACTAATTGGTAGAATTAATGGAGACAACATTGAACTGTGAGTTTTATGTAATTAATTATTGACTTAATGCATATTTAGGAGATCACAAATTCTTGATATAAGATATTTTGATCGTTATTCTATTTGCACACATAATCACTTTGTTTCTACTACTTGCTTTGTGTTATTATAATATGCTTGCAATCAAAATTGGGCATGAACAAAGATTGTAGCTTGAATTTGCCATTGAAGTTTAGCCTAACAAAAAAAAATTGTACAAAAAAGTACATTTAATCGCAGTTTGGTCTAATGCTTTTTTAACTGAGTTACAAGGCTATACCGTTACCACTAAACCAAATGCTTAATACCAATAACTAATCCTATTATATACGTCTACTTGGGTGCAAACAAATACAATTGGATATAATAGGACAGATAGGTAAATAGTATAAGAACTGCTTGGTTTGAACATTTCCATGGATATTCCGGCTACAACACCAACAGGCCCAAGTATAAATCCTATCAATTGAACTATTCCAAATATATGAATCATGATGGATCCTATTGTTTGCAATATCTTACAATAATAACTCCTATTGGTAGAACCACATCCCATTCAATTACGTTTCGTATTCAATGCAACCTTTTCAATTGATAAATATAGAAAGAAGCATATTTGTTTCCTATAAATTAAACTTGTTTGTATACTAAAAGTCCTATTAAATATTTCAAGAATGACTAGATTATATATCCAATATGGTCATATAATGGTTAGACGACAAGTTGGTGGCATATAAATATGCTTCGGTATCTTGAAAGGTATGCCAAACACTATGACTGCATGAACACCAAACGTATAAGAAATATTGGTGGCACCAATGAAGTATAACTATAATTTAGTCAGACTAGAGTGGGTTACATCTTCAACTATACACATATTTAAAATGAAAAACATTTTTCACCATAACAAAGGCAAAAAATACAATTTGTTCAAGAAGAAAAAGTCATGTACCTGACCATGAACAAGAGATGCAATAGTAAGATACCAAGAACTATATGAGAAATATTTTATGTATGGAAAATAATAGGATAGAAAAACAATATAGGAGATATTCACATGGTACCTGCACCAGTAGGTTACTTTTAAAAAGAGATGCCTAGTCATTGCAATTCTATTAACTGCTCCTCTTTGGCTGATTTGGGTTGTAATTATGAGATATGTAGATACATAGAAATGTATAGCTAATGCTTTTTTGAACCATTCAGATTGCAAATGAACAAGTCAGGTTGTTCAAATTGATTATCAATCTTGAAATGCTGATTGCGAATTCTCGAAATCTCTGGATACCATTAGAAAAAAGAAAATATAGCATAATAACCTGAAACAGATACATGTGTTCAATGTGTCAAGTAAGCCAAAGTCAGTTGACTGCAATTTTCCACAAAAATCTGTTGCAACAATTTTACAAAATCAAAATAAGCGTTTAAAGTTGTGATGACAAAAGGTCTGACTATAATTGTTGGTAATGCTAACCCATGCTCATAGAATTCCTACCACCACATAAAAAAATTAGCATATGCTTGTTCTGGACGCTGACTAAAAAAGAATGAAACCAATTACCATGATTACAAAAGTATGTATATGCTTCTTACATTAGCATTTAATCTAATCTAGAAGCATGCCTATATAGTTGGAAAACAACTGTACAAATTCCATTTTTACTACTACAATTTTCCTTTTTTGTTCAACCATAACACCGCATACCATTGTTTGATATTATTTGATGGCTAACTTCTACCTAAAATTTCAAAACAATCTAATATGGGTTTATTAGTTTATATACCAAGAGAAAAAAGTGTATTTAATATGTTAGTAGTTTACACAACATATCATGCTTATTTTTTGTTTTGCTAAACAAAAGATTTTGAACTCTTATTATAAAATAATAAATAAATAAATAAAAGTAATGAATTTTGATGTTGTGCAAGTATGCAGCCTTACTACTTCCTTTCAAATTTTGAGGACTTAATACTTGGTTGATATTGGACATTAACCAACAACAACAACACCTAAAAGCCAACAAACAAACACACGAAACATAAAGTAAAAAAATAATGAAGATGAATGAGTGTACCAACAGTATTGGAAAAAGAAGAAGCAGGTTAGGAACCAGGCCTCTGTCGCACATTTCATCAAGCAACTTACTTGTAATACCTATATCACCACATTTCCACATACCATCCATCACGATGGCTATTTCTATATATGCTGACAAAGGAACCATTGTTATGCATAACCATCTTATGGAAAAAGTCACGAGCATGGTAGGGCCTATGGTTTCTGCGAATGGCTTGTGGGAAAACGATGCAGGAACGGGGATCGACTCGGTTGAAGGTTTCAAGCATGAAATTGAAGATTTTGATGGCATTGTCGACTAATTTGGCTCCAAATAGACTCTAAAGAGCATTATGAACGGGAAAGCTGGGCAGGAGGAGATGTAGGATCAGAGATGGGATTTGGTGGATTTGTAGTGTTTTTGGTGGTGGAGATGGGTGAATTTGGCAAATGGGCTGTCAGGTTTTAGAGGTGTTGGATTTGGAACATCAATGGGCAAAGAAAGAAAGTGGATGGAGAAAAGGTACTGCTTTTAGTGGAGCAGGAATTGGACTTGGGTTTTCTATTGGGCATGGTGATTAAGTTATTAACAAGGAAGAAGAACGAGAGGGAGATAATTTCAACGGAAGACATTGAATGAATGAAAACAGTGGAAAAAAAAAGAGCGAGCGAGGGAAAAAATTCACCACCTTCTAAAATAACGGTGGGATTTTTTGGCGGTTTTGATTATTTAATTTTATTTTATTTTTACGTCAACATTTGCGCTTAACATTAAACACTACTGTTTAATGCATCGAATAATAGGTTTTCTTGTAGTGGATGACTTATAAGCGTTTGGAGTAATCCCATGTGCTAATAGGGACATTTTCTAAAGATTTTCCCATTCATGTGCCATTTCTTAACATATAGTTCAAGCATGGATTTTCTAAGTGATTTGCTCCACTTACGATAGGGTTTTTCACTTGATTCTAATAGATGAGCACTTGAGTCGGATTCTTGGAATGGCTAAAAGATATCCATTACAAGATCTTAGTTATGCCAAAGATCTCAGTAGTCGAATCAAGTAACCAGATTAAAGTTCGCATGGATGGATTTAGGTGGTTGGTCCTAATTTAATAAAGAAATCTTACGAGTAAACGAAGGGTTAAAACAGGTATCGTGTCATTCGGAATAATCTTCAGAAATGATAAGATTTTAGTGTAGTATAATAATTGCATGGGAGAGTTCGAGAAAGGATTGCTCGCACTACTACAAAACAGGCCATTTGCATTGCCTCAATTGAATCGGTTTAAGTAAAAACTGATGCAAATAGAACTATTTGCATCAGTTCTGTCGTAATACCTGATGCAATTGGTACGCGGGAAGCAGTAGGTAATAAAAAAAGTCAAATTTGCATCAGTTATCATCAACAACTGATGCAAATACGTCGGTGCAAATAGTTTTAATCGCATCGGTTTTAAAATCAACCGATGCAACTACGTCCAACATAGTACTTTTGGCATCGGTTCCCTTTCGTACGCGATGCAATTTCAAAATTAGGTTACATCCCGCGTTTCAGTTCTTTTTCTGCCGTCCCATTCTATTCCCCAAATAATTCGCGTGCTTCAAAGAAAAAAAAAACCTACTACTGGATTGATTTGGAGTGCTTCAAATAAATCGCGTGCTTCAAATAATTTGCGTGCTTCAAATAATTCGAGTGTCGAGTTTCGAGTTTGCTGATTGATTTGGAGTTTCGAGTTCGCTGGGCGAATTTGCTGGATTGCAAGCGACCAATTTCAAGTTTGTTTGCTGGATTGATTTTCAGGTATAGAATTTTCTTTTCTTGAAAATTCTTAGTACTTTCTATCATTATTTTCGAGTTTTCTCGATTATAGCTAATTGATTATTATTAAAGAAAATAAAGTGTCATCTTTCTTTTCTAATTTATTTCACGTGTTCGTGTTTTTTGCACCAAATGTATTTGAATGATTTATTTCACGAGTTGTCTGCAGTTGATGTAGTTTGTGAGTTGGTTGGGTAGGAGTGTGGTGGCAGATCAATTGATAGGGTATGGTTTTTGGTGATTGAAACATCAGCGGGCATTGAAACCAGTGGCGAACCTAGCCCTCAACTTGAGGTAGGGCATCATCTTTCAATATATATAAACCATTCTAGGTACTTGCTGAATTTGGTATGGAGTATGGGAGGAAATGTGTTATATGCGTTGATTGATTTGAGGTAGGGCCAGTTCAACAATTTCAGTTAGGGCAAAATTTAACAAAGCCAGTTTCTATAAGTAAATCATTAAGTTTCAGGTAGGGCCTTGGCCCCATCTAAGCAAAGTATGGCTTCGCCCCTGATTGAAACAGTGGGTGGTGATTAAAACAATGGTGCAACTGGGTTGTGTAGTATGTTTTATGAAGTGATATGTTGGTTAGGATGTAGTATGGCAAGGCAGGTTGTATGGGTTGAAACAAATGTGCACAGTGATGAAGTTGGACTGGTATGAAATATTTATGATAGTGAGATGGATATGAGGTTGCTGAGATGATGTTATGGTCAGAAGGCAAGTTGATGTGAGAATAAAAAGCAAAAATGAGGTGCAGTGCACAGTTTTGGTGGAGGAGGTGGTTCTTATAGCTGATTCAATCTAAATTCGGATTTAATCAGTAGATTATCTTAGTTAATTTTAAATTATTTTATCTGATCGAATTGAGAAACCTTGTTAAAGTCCGTATATCGTTTGTTCTTCGTTTGCTGAAGTTTAAATAGTTTGTATATTATTTTAATTCAATTGCTGAACTTTTTGGATCAAATTAAATAATTGTCATTTAAAAGACAGATAGGATGTTATGTACAAACTTTGTTTCCATAGATGATACTATTTGGCCTTACTTTGTTTAGTTCATATTGTTATGTAAATGCAGGATTGTGTGTATCAGTATTTTGCGTTATATGCAATATAAACTGAAAGAATTTCCTGTGATAGTAAATCTGAGGAAAATGGGCAGTTGGGTACCTAAAACGATAGGCATTATACTAACAATCATTTTCCTCATAGCTTTTTAGCTAGATTTTTCTCATTCATTCACTTTTACTGTTTTAGTCCTAACCTAAAATAGATCGCATCTCATTTGAACTCGGTCTGTAGATTACACGTTTATAAATCTTGATCTATTTCGCTGATGCTGTTATTAATTACTCAATTAGCTCACAGTTGAGTGCCGTTGTTTGGCAAATAATGACATTTTTTGTCAAAATTTATGTGTTAGATATGCTTTTATTCTGTAATCGAAACATTTTGTAGAGAGATCTACTTAATAAAATTTAATTACATTTACTAGTGTATTCACGGTTGTCTGTATCGTTAACCATTTCTAGATAGCTGTTGGGCATCCTCGTTCAGAATATAGTTGCTTTGTGGTAGTGCACGGTTGTCTGTATCGTTAACCATTTCTAGATAGCTGTTGGGCATCCTCGTTCAGAATATAGTTGCTTTGTGGTAGTGCTGCTATAAAATCTCTAACTAGTTATATTACAATTGTTTATTATTAACTTTTAATAGTTATGACTTTCTTAATTTTTCAATTCTCAGGAAACTACTTACAGAGTTCATAAGACCATGTTATTGAATATTTAATTATGGCAAACATATAATACACTTACGCTATAAAGATTTCTGTCTATCAGGTTCCTGGCTTGCAATGTAGTTATCCCCTGAACTCTGTAATCACACTGCACATCCTGCTAATCACTTCTATATCCCATAACTTTAATGGCAGATCAACTAGTTTAAACCAAATTTGAATGTTAGTTAAAAATTATCGAGCAAAGTTATAAATGGGTGCCATCTTTTAGAAATCACTGGTCTCGACTTGAATGTGTAGGGTCCATTTCCAATAATTTGTTCAGTGTCATTGAGATTTTGATATTTAAGCATATAAAACCCTTAAGGTCTGTTGTAGATATCATAATTTTCATTCAATTTCCAGATTTACCAACATATGTTCTGCATTGGACATAGTTAGGTCTAATTGGATAAACACAACAGATTATTGTGCTTTGTATTAAACATCAGATATGTTTTAATGTTTTATATATATGTATATCAGCATCAAATGGCCTAAAAATAGCAGAGGGTGGTTTGAAGAAGTAGGTGCACATGGGAGTGTTTGTTGATGGTAAGTTGTGCTGAGATGGTGGTGAAATGGAGTTAGAGGCAAGGCAGTGTATCAGTGCACTGTACAGGGGAGGTAGTGGTGGTTTGAGCACAGGTTTGTGGTCGAGACTATTGAAGCACTTGCTAATGGTTGATGTATAGATGGTAGCAAGTATGAAGGCGGAGCAGTGGTGGGAAATGTTGTGGTGGAAATGAATGGTTGTTGGGTGAAGAATGCAACAGTTTTGGTGCACTGTGCAGGTAGTCTATGTTGTGGCAATAGATGATATGTCAGTGGGTAAATGGTTTGGGAGTTATATGTGAAGGATATGGAGGATATGTATGTGACAGGTTTGTGTAGTTTGCGAAATGAGGTAATCACAGAGAAGTTTGTGGGTGGTAGTAGGTTGAAGGCAGTTGGGAGTGATGTTGAAATGTTGTATGTTGGTGATGAATGGAAGGTATTGGTGAGTGCTGTCAGTAACAGTGGTGAACTGTATGAAGTTGAGGCAGGAGGGAAGCTAGGTAGAACTGCAGTGTTTCAGGTGGATTTGAAGTATGTTGTGGATGTGTGGCAGCAGAAGTTGACAGGGTGCTGTGAGTATATGTGTATAAGCAATTGTAAATGCGAGGGTGGAAGTAATTGCATCCGTGAGAGAGAAGAGTGCAAATAGGACTATATTATAAAATGAACAGTGAGTTATTCTAGCAACTGGCAATTATATTTCTACCGATGGTTTTACAAATATCAAACAATATGGTAATTATAACTTCATTATGATACCATCTCACCATTAACTTACAAACAATTAGAAAGAGTGATCAAATATTTAGATAATTCTAAATTGGATAATTCTATTTCAATACAAAATTAATACCGCACACATACAAATAGTAAATTTCTTTGAAGTTCAAACTCTTAACATATTGGTCAGGTGCTGGAATTATGTCACATTTCTGCCTTATAGAGTTTCACTTATATTTGGCATCTGTGAGTTTTCTCTATTAATCGGAAGATCCACCATGTAGTTTTGTTTTTCATATACCCATCACCTTTTTCTTGATTTAGATAGTAAATTGAAGGGGGATATATATGAGAACACCGGATTAATTATTCTCCTGCTCCAGTAGGAAGAACACGTTGTAAGCAAAGGAATAGAGTACAGTGTATGGTGTACTCTTTGATGTATAACATTCTTAGTATGAATTGATTTCGTAGATTACTAGTTTGATGCTCATTCTAAATTTGTACTTGTTCATTTTAGTTAAGTTACCTTATCATTTTAGTTTGATACTAAAAATATTTACATCTTTCAAGTTTATAGAGTACTCAAACAAAGTAGAGCATCTAAAAATGATAAACAATAAAGGGATGCTGTCAACTGGAACACCATGTATAGTTTTCTCATTAAAAATATTCAACCAGTAATTATCTTTTATCATTGACATGTGAGGTAAAAATATATTGGGTTTAGACTATCATATCCAGAAATAGTTTTCATGATATGAATTTCAATGTTTTCAGTTTTTAGTTTTGAACACCAAAAGATCTACCAGAAGACTAGCAC
Source organism: Allium cepa (assembly GCA_030765085.1). Classification (NCBI taxonomy): domain Eukaryota; kingdom Viridiplantae; phylum Streptophyta; class Magnoliopsida; order Asparagales; family Amaryllidaceae; genus Allium; species Allium cepa. Next base: position 493,584,941 of record CM060944.1, on the reverse strand, counting down.
ATCTTCGTGAAATAATATCATTTTTTGGAATTTTAAACTTTGAACATGTATCATAAATAGTTAGTTAGAAGGGAAAAGATGCTTATCTTATTTATATACAAAATTATGGATAATTTCTTTCTCACTAAATTCCATCGATTTTGTTTATTAGTTTTCATATACATCGTAAAACTATACATGTAACTTGTATATAACAATGATTATTATGATAGAATAGTTTGTATGAATGGCAGATGCAGTGGAAAATGCACAGAAGTGTGATGAGCAGGTGCACAGTAAACAGCAAACAATAGAGGAGCAGTATAAATGTAAAACAGTGAAAACTTTTTTTTACAAGAATTATGTGTTGCATTTGTTTATGTTCTTTTTATGCATTAATAGCGAGGAACTCAGAAAGTTTCAAAACCTTGCAGAGGAATTGTTTTGGTGGCTTGCACTGCTGCTTTGGTCTGTTATGTCATTGCTTCCCCGAAACACTTACTATACCGGTTGCAGGTACGTATTTACAATTGCGTGAAAAGTCTTGCTGGACCAATTATCACCGAACTGCAAACATAGTAGAAGCTACATTTATGTCTACTTAATGATGTGTCGGATATATTTTGGCTTATCTTTCATAATGTAAATTAAAAAAAGTTCAGGTTTATTATATGAACCTACATGAAATGTACCTTGTACTTGCAAAATTACCGACCATTTCTTCATGTCCCAAATCTGAATAAATTTTCGAATTCTTGTTTGAGACATGTTCAGTATTATATTTTCGAATTCTTGTTTGAGACATGTCCAATTAGAATGTCCAACTCGACTGCGATGGCAACATATAACTCTAAGTTGCAGCTAGGATACACCGTACAGACATCTTTAGTCTTTATTTTGATGATTCAATTGATTGTTCTATGATTGATATACTCCATATTAGGATAGTAGTCTTTATTAGGATATTATGTTTCGACTGGTTTGCATAATGTCAAATATAATCCATGTATACTTATTACATATTTTTTATTATTATTGTATGTCTATCCTGACCTTAGTTATTCAGGTCTTAGTTTGATGATCCATGCTTTTAGACATTTAGACTGGCTTTCAGTTCAGTTTGACTGGGTGTTGATTCTAGATATAAGAAATGATCTTTGTCGATTAAATAAAATAGGACTGAAATTACATTAGCAGTTGCTAAAAATAAAGTTCGTGCCATATGCTATTTTCAATCTTGAAATACTTGGCCATTTGTAAAATGAACATGCCACTGTTTGTCACAATAATATTTTTGTTAAATGAATAGACCTATCTTTTATGAATTGCAAGTACTCCACTACATGTTGTCTCATGGTGCAGCCCTCAGCCTCACACAACAAATGCGGCTATTCTACTCTAATTCTAGCCACGATATTCCATGCAACACTCTGAATCAGTTTGCAATAAACTCATACAACGTGCAAGCCCCCACTGGTCTATCTCAAGGCACACAAGCATTTAATGTGTGTTTTATATCTCCTACCTCATCCCATTTCATGTTGCATGCTTCCACTTCGGTCTCAACACTCCAATAGAGCAACAATAAAATTCTGTCTCCACTCCTACCTCAATGCACTCTCTCAACAATAGCGACATCCTATCTCAAATCCTGCCTGCATGCTCTTGCACTAGCAGCAGCATTAACTCCCCTCTGTCAAACACTGCCAAACCCTATCAACACCAGCAGTACCCTCCATGTCTACTCAATTTTACCTCTTTCCAATTCTGATGCATCCTAGCATGCTCCCTTCACACAATAACCAGCTTGACACCTCCTAGCATAACAGCTTACTTCATTTCAACCTAACACTTTGTACTTTTACCTTTAAGTGGTTCAGTAGTTCACACGTAGTTCATGCCTAACTTTCATAAAAACAATGATTCATGCACGCATGCTTCAAGATTGCAAGTTGTTACATCATTGCATCAGGCAGTCATCTAGCTCACTGCACCATGATATAACTTCCCATTCCACGATACAACTGGTCTAGCACTCACATCATCAGTGTTATGACTGATTTCACTCGCATCACTCACAGATTTCATTTAGGCTTGATGTAGAACAATTTACATAAGATTTCATTGTATAGTGATTGCCTGCATTCTCCTTAATTTCATTTTTTTCCCTTGCAGATTCTGTTCTGTGGGGTAATAGCATGGATGATGGGAAAGCCATTGGATTTGAACTTTCATCTTTTGAAACTGCCTCGCTCTTCATCACAGTATTGGTCGTTGCATTTATGCTTCAGGTACTAGCTTCTTTATATTATGTATTTGCAGTAGCAATACCGTAGATGTCATGAACCATTTATATTAAATATTCTTTATATTATGTATTTGCAGTTGCACTTACGATGCTTATGGCTTATCTTTCATATATGTTGGCTGAAACAAGCATTTTTATTTGATAAATTTTCAATATTTAGTCGACTGCTCACTAAGTAAACGGAGTTTAATTTTTTATATCTTTAGTCTTTATCTCAGTTGTTGGATTTAGGTGGCATTCTCACACTGTTCTTTTGCTAGGTTGTTATGTCTCATTATACTTGGCATTAAGTGACAGAGAGTTCAAGAGTCACCACAAAGTATGTTACTTCTTAATAATATTTATTTATAAAAATAAAGTAGAAAGGTGGAAATTTTTCTTTATGTTGGTATGGATGCATTGGATATAGAAAGGTGGAAATTTTTCAGTTGTATGTGTGTTATGCAACTATTATTTCATATGGATATCCATAATGACTACATCAAGCTGCTTATTATGAACTAATTATAGCCTACAGAAAAATGCTTATGTCTAAAACCACAGAGAATGAGTTTGTCGTAATATAACAAATCAAAATGACCCCTACACAGGAATAACTGCATAAGTGTTATTTCTTAACTGGACATTTGTTTTGCAGACCTGGAAAATCTCTTGGTGTAAGATCAGTTTTATTAGGTTTAGTGTTAGAAGGCAGAGCAGCTTTTGTATTCCCTCTTTCTTTCTTATCCAATTTAGCAAAGGAGTCTCCCAATGAAAATATAAACTTCAAGAAACAAATTACAATATGGTGGGCTGGTCTGATGAGAGGTGTTGTATCAATTGCTCTTGCATATAATCAGGTTAGCCTTAATGCATTAATTTGCTTATAATTTTATTTTTTTGCACAATGATAACTATGTTTTGATGAAAATATGCAGTTCAAAAATTCTGGTCACAATACTGAACTATCATCATTGTTATCTTAGTAGAAAATGGATTTGGAGTAGAAAAACTTAGTTATGTTGTTCTGTTGTTTAATCTATATGTGCATTGTATATGCAGAAAACCCAATAGGTAGAATATTGCATTGTGGTGGTTCCTATATATTTTTTTTAGTTGAAAGTTTAAAAAAGAAAAGAAAACGAGGTGAAATGATGTGGTTGCTATCCAGATCATCAAAGTTAATAATTAAATAACTCATTTTTTGGGTTTGTATTCCGCAGGATCATTCTGCATATGCAGATTTCATCACGTAAGGAGTGACATAAGGATTGCACAGCTCAACTTCAGGTAGCTCAAGTACAATATAGGATGAAGGTTTGTGCATTTGAAGACCATCTTCTGCTTAATTTATCCACTGTTAACGATACATTCTCTTCTATGTATATATGTATTTTTGTGTGTCTATATATAACACGCTGCATTTATTTTTTACTACTGACTGTCTGATTATGTATCGTGGAATTTATTTATGTTTTTCATTCTTCTGTAGAATTATTAAATCTGATTATGTATTTGCCATCAAATATAATTTTGAATGATAGTAATATTGCATGCAATAATTTTTTGTTATAATCAATAATATATATCGTCTATTTGAGTACTGTAATAATGGTATCAGAGAATGGTTTTTTTGCATTAGGTATAAATAGCTGATGCAATAGAGGGATTAGTTTGCATCGGTTGTTGTAAAAAACTGATGCAATAGAGGGATTAGTTGCATCGGTTTTCATTACAACCGATGCAACATGGGGGCTGTGTCCAAGCAACCAACCATGATATTTTGCATCAGTTGTTAGTAACAACCGATGCAAAAAGGATCTTTTTGCATCGGTTTCAGAACTGATGCAAAAGTGTTAAGCCTGTTGCATCGGTTGCATATGCATCGGCTATTGAACTGATGAAAAAGGGGGGTAAACAACCGATGCAAATGGCCTGTTTTGTAGTAGTGTCGACTAGTTTTGTGGCGATTAGGATAATCTCTTAGTAACGAGATGATACTCACCTAGGCGAGTGTCGTAGTACACTTGGTATATTATCCTAATTAACATTTTGCGGTCGAGGTGAGTTTGAACCCAAGAAAACCCAGGCAATTTTAAATCTCCATTTAATGATGATTTAATTGGTATAATTTTCTCTTCTAGTGAATGAGTTTTTTGGGAATAAAAGGAAATTTGAGGCATTGATTGTCGGATTTATTCAAGAGTTCTGAGACTTGATGATCCTGCATATCTTATCAGTTTTCCTTTTCAAAGTGTGAGGTGTAATAGTCTTTCGTGTATTGTATTCACAAAAGGGGTTACACCACTTAGGCATTTATTCCTTTTGAATGACGGATGGACCCGTTTGAGTTTATGGTTCAACATGTGTGCCTGACTCTTAATGGTTACCACGCACGTTGGTACTGACTCTTTTAAATATTTCATGATTTTGTTGCTTGCTATTGTTGCTACTGCTTATGTTGTTGCTATTGTTTGATGTTGCTTGTTGCTGTTTGATTTTTTTATTGGGTGATTTCTATTGTTGATTGATTCTTCTCGATTGCTAGCTTGTTTGCATATTTAATAAATTACATGCTGGTTACTATTACTTATTCTTGCCTGCTATGATTTGATCGTTCCTCAATGCCTGATTGTTATCTGTTGTAAATTGTTATTGATTGATTAGAGGTTAATTATACGATATAATTAAGTGCATATCACTGATTGGCAATAATGAATTCCTACCTTCAAGTGTTTACTCCCGGGTATGTATAGTTATATAAATTGTATCGGCCTTATGTTACTGACCTGTTTATTTGAAATCGATACATTATGATAAGTGTCCATTGTTGAGTCTGCCTATTAGTAATGGCAGGTATAGATTAGTGTTTCTTAGCTATCTAGAATAGATCACATATCGTCATGTCTGCTATGGTGCGAGATGGGCTCTAAGTTCACTGCCGTTTGATCTGACTCGGAGTTAGTGGTATATTTTAAGACTGACTCACTTAAGCTTACTGTATAATCGATTATCCTGAATGGTTATAGTAGTACCGGTTACTATACTAAGGTTATACATAAATTCTGTGATTGTGTAATCCGCTTGGTATAGTACAACTAGGTCCTTGAGAGTTGATGTATAGCTATTTAAGTGCTAATTTTCTTATATTGGCATTTGAATAGTGAGAAGCTTTCTTAAAAAAAGGTATGAATTGTTAGGAATGTGCGATGACGTAGGTCATCACATATTTTCTTATGTCTGATGCCTTCTAATGGGGGAGTTTCGTAGTGCTTATAGCATAAAGTAAGGTACTGTTAGAATTTTCTAAAGTTGAGATTCAGAAAGTTTGGTCGGTCATGTTACTTTCTTGTACTTATGTGAATTTCAGGGACAAAATTCCTTTAAGGAGGGTAGAATGTAACACTCCGTAATTTTAACGATCGAATATTTAAATAATTAATCAATAAATGATGGAATGCCTCTTATACTCAATTTTTACAAACGAGCAAATTATGACTTGATAAACCCATAGTTGAGTTTTCTTTTTATACGCGAGTAAAATGAGTGTAACTTGACAATGTTTGGAGTCGATGAATTTTGGGGATGACTAATACCAGATGAAAAGAATTCAGCTAAGCCCACTAGCTTGCCTCTAACTGAGCTTATGATAAGCCAAGCTCTTCATTCATTTATCGTTCACATTTAATCCTTCTCCTCTTCCCCAATCACTTTCTCAATTACCCCTTAATCTCAAAAACCTAAATCATTAATTTATGCTTAAATAAAATTCTATAAGTTCTGCTAAAATAATCATAAATCATCTCATGCTATTCTCCACATAACCCATAGAGGAATTTTCCTAATTCAAAGTTTGGGGTTTCATCTTGGATTTCAAGAGAGCTAATTTATGGGTTCTAGTGATTTAGGCTTGGTTTAAGGAAAATCAAGGTGAATGGGATGATTCTCCTTACTAATTTAGGTATTATACTTCATATATTTGATTATTGATTATTATAGAATTATATGAAGTGATTTGGAGATTGTTTGGGTTGATTTGGGTTTGTGTTTGTGTTATAAACATGTTTTCCTTAACTAATTAATTATTTAAGATTCTAACACTGTATTTTGAAAATAGTTAGTAAGCCCTATATTTGACTTGGGCTAATTGGGTGATTTATTGTGATGTATTGTTGATTTAGGATTAATTAGGTAGTGTAATGATATGCACATCATTAAAAATATTAAATAATCCATTTAAATTGATTTGTAAAATGCTAATAAGCTAATTTAAATGGTTTATGAACCCTACACTTACTATTAAAGTGATTAGATACCAGTGAAGCTTGATTAGTATTTATAAAATGGTTTGAATATTTCATGATTGAAGATTATATTTTAAAAAACAGATATGACATTTTATAAAATAGTAATATTAAGTATATTTAATTTCAAGTTAGATAATTAAGTATTTAAAAGCTTGAGGTCAATATGTAAGCTAACTATACAATTTATAAAATAAAAGGAAGGTTCTATAAAAAGGTATAAGACCATATTAGACTTTCATCGAAGAATTTTTGTAAATAAAAGCGATATTTGATCTAGTAATGGTTGAATTGCTCACTTGAATGTACGCGTGTGTGTGTACGTGCACGAGCAGGTATATACGAGCATTTGGAGCTAAGCGACAATTAAACTAGTAATGTATTATAGTTATAACTGTTTTGTGTTTGGTTGTTTTTATATGTTTTCAATTGTTTGATTATATAAAATATAATTTATTATAATTCCACTATTGGTATTTCACGAACCCATAGCGACTATCATGTGTGATAAGTTGCATGAAAGTATATCGGGCACAGAAATCATAGTGGTGAAGTTCGAAACATGATTCATATTTCGTTGTGTGTTGCATGAGAATATATGCTTAGGCATGCACAAATGATTGCATCAACACACGTGTAGGTTACGCATAAGGCATGGAGACCGGGTATATCGTTTTGGCATGTTAGAGGAAGCTGGGTCGCTATAATTGCCCGTTGAACTCTACTCATGCAAAGAGTGGATTTGATATTGAAATCGATTTTAATATAGTTAGGAAGACACTTCCAACATGTCAATAAATGAATCCTGGTAGATGTTCGGTGGGATGGAAGCAAGCTCTAGTAGCAACGTAACTTATCGGGCAAAGCGTTGGAGGCAACAACGTGCGAATTGGCGATCGTTTGTCAGGATTTCCCCCCTTCCAAGCTCAGTGCTAGAAATATATCAGCTCCATCGACTGAACAGGTCCATTGCTTGACCGGCTCTACCCCAATTCATTCGATTATATGGAACCCCAGTCGATTAACAAGTTGTGTATTGTGCAAACTTCAAAATGCGAGAAATTTCTCATATGAAATTGAATTGAGGTGAGGTTTATACCTTTGTTCACCTTTCGAGGCCTACAACATTGTAACACCACTACTTTTATTGACATTATTTAGGAGATTTAATTATAATAAATTAAATAGAATATTGTAGATAAGGAGATTGAGGTTGATTAATAAACTAGGTGGTCGTGCTTACTAAATCTAATGAACATATGTAGATGGCTAGGATAATAAACGTAAGGGCATTTGGGTAAATATCCGTACACCCCACCCTTATACCACTTTTCTTAGGCTATGCATGTTCAATTTCCTTTTCGCTAAAACAGCAACAACCATGAAAAGCAAGGCCATCCATTAGAAGAGAAGAGAAAATCAACTAAAAGCTTAGGATTCAAGCTAGAAGAAAATCAATCTCAAACAATCTCTAATCTCCTTATCTCAAGCAAGATGAATAATAGTGTAATCATCTCATTTTTACTTGTTTTTGTTCGGTTATAGATTGTACCTAAATGCATGTTGCTGTTTTGATCATGTTTGGATCTAGTAATCATTGTTTAGATAGAATAATGATTTATGGTGATTTATAGGGATTTCATGGAATTAAAATGATGGGTTTTTAGAGTAAAAACCTTAGCAAATGACTTCCAAACAGTTTGATTTTTGGATTGTTATGTATAACATAATTTTGGAGATGGTTATTTAATTTCATAATTTTCGAAATTAATAGGAATATTTTATGAATTTTCTAAGGTGTAAAAGGCATTTATTTTAGTTTTTAATTATTAAAAATAATAAAATAATGAATTTTGTCGTGAAATTTTAATATGATGAAGAAAATGTTATTCTAAATTTTTGATGAATTTTTGAGATTTCTCCCAAGTGATTTCGGATTATTATAAATTTTCTTAACTAAAAAGGATTAATAATTATATTAAAATATTAGTATAATTAATTGTTTTGAAAATAAATTTCTATAATAATAATTCTGATCTATAGAAGATTTTCTACAAAGGTATATTTTTAACCAATAGAAATTTAACAAAGAATTGATAAAGGATGATATTAACCAATAGGAACTCGACAAAGATTAAGTGTGACAGTTTTCGAGATATTTACGACTCTGCCACTGAACCTTCCTCCTTAGAACCTAAATCCTTCGTCATTAAACATTCTATAGCATTTCTGCAGCTTTCTGCAATGCTTTTGATGAACCTTTCGTCACTAAAACCTTCCGCGAAGTTTCCGATGAACCTTTCGTGTTAAAACCTTCCGCATAGATAACCTTTCGTTATTAAACCTTCCGCGGCATTTCTACAGCATTTTTACAGCATTTTTATGAACCTTTCATCATTAAAACCTTCAGCATAAATAACCTTTCGTTGTAGAACCTTACGTAGCATTTCTGGACCTTTCAGTAGCGTTTTCGGTGAACCTTCCTTCCTTGCCAAAAGCAACCCTTCGGCCTTGCCAGAAGCTACCTTCCGGTAGCAGATGTAATGGCCACGGAAGCTTTTTTGTAGCAGTTTTTCTTAGCTTTGTTTGTAAAACTTCAAATCGGCATGACTTTCTAACCATAAGCTCATTTTTCTATTGTGACCACTCTACGGAAATGCTAACAATCATTTAAACACAATTGAATAGGTTAGAGACCTTAATTCTACGTCTACAAAACGTTATGGCTAAAACAAAGTTTTATATTTCCAAAAGGGGTTGTTTTCTTTGCTTTTGTATATATTTACTTGGTTTTCTTTACCTTCGAAGAAGATGCCTTCGAAGGGGTTATAAAATTGATTTCTTTTGACCAAGATTTATTTTTCGAAAGGTAGAATTTAAAGTATTATAAGGCAGGAGCTTAATATTTTTAAGAGCTTTTGAAGGAGGTTACCCTATGAAGTCAAAAGCTAGGTTTTTAAGGTACCGAAAGGTATGGTTTTTCAATGTTTTCGAAAGGCTATTAAAGGATTTATAGGTGGATGTCATATGTTTTTTAAGCTGGTAAAAAGAAGCTTTATTAAAGGATATGAAGGTATTACCTTTAATACTTTCAAAGGGTTTTATTAAAAAGATTTTTAAAGTAGTCACCTTCAATGTTTTCGAAAGGTTGTTTAAAGGTTTTAAACATGGATCTCGAATATGAAGATTATGTAGATAGCCTAAGTGTTTTAAGTTATGGAGGACTTTAACTTACTTTAAAGGATAGTTGATCCTTATTGAACATCATCAACATTATTTTAAGTAAAGTATATATAACATGGCAAAAATAGCTTAGAGTAAAGCTAAAGATATATTTTCCGTGTATATTCATGATTTGATGGACTAAATTATTTTGAAAAGGTTTTCAAGGAAAATTTTAAAGGGCGGCTCAAATATTATATAAAGCAGTTAGCTCAGATATTTTAAAGGGTAGAAGAACCGGTTATGTTAACAGAGTAGTGAATATAAATTGAATAAACTCATGATTGATAAAGGTGCACCTAAGAGGTCCGAAAGACCAGAATATAGGATGCTAAAGTATAGTGGATAGATATTGGTAGGGGCCAATAGGTTTCTAATAAGCCCATGAAAGTTGTGTGATATTGGCAGGGGCCAATAAGTTTATAATTAGCCCATGAAAACAATGTAAAAGAAGATGTCAGATAAACAAGTTCATAGTAAGCCCATGAAAACCATGTGTAAGTGGAAATGTCAAATAGATAGGTTCATAGTAAGACCGTGAAAACTATGCGTAAATGGAGATGTCAGATAGAAAGGTTCATAGCAACCCCATGAAAACTATGTGTAAATGGAAATGTTAGTTTGACAGGTTCATAGTAAGCCTATGAAAACTATGTGCAAATGGAAATGTCAGATAGATAGGTTGATAGTAATCCCATGAAAACTATGTGTAAATGAAGATGTCAGATAGACAAGTTCATAGTGAGCCAATGAAAACTATGTAATTGGACATGGAGACCTTAAATGTTTAACCCTATTAGTTGCACCATGAAAACTATTAGGTAAATAGTAATCCTAGAAACTATAATTAAGAGCAGACAGCTCAGAATTTAGGACAGATAGTCCTATAAAAAACAGATAGTTAAGATTTTAGACAGATAGTCCATTTTATTTCCTGTTTTAGTATAATGGATATTGCTATATTATTCTTATAATCAGTTGATTAACCAGTTTGGTTGCAGGAAAGGATTTGCGAAATAAATGTTTTGAAAAGGAATACTAGTGAGGGAAAACCCATTCCGCTAAGCGGTGTGGTCTCACTAGATATCCATTTAGTTTGAGGCGATAGACTATCAATTATACCAGACATTATGTCTGACTCGAAGTTTTTGTTTTCCCCTTAAACTCTCGGGTGCTCAATTGATTTTGAGTAGTTTGAGGTTTAGGGTTTTCAGGTTTTCTACGATGAATAAAGTTTCCGAAGGCGTGTAGGAGGCAGATAGTTATTTACAGTTTTCTTTCATGCTGGTATTTGGATGTAAAGGCAGATTTATTAGCCTTACTATATACTGTGATCAACCAAGGGGAAATCTTCATATGTCGGTCTTGGCATATATATTATGATTATATTTTTTTGAACGTTGTTAACCTTTTGGGTTATGTAATGAACATGCAATGTTTTGATTTGAATGTGGAAATATGCTTTTGAATTTTAAATTTTTTCCAAATTCTTGTGATCTGTTTATCAATGTATCTAGCACCGCCGTATTTGTCGTCGAAGATTAATAACTATGGATGACTACAGCATCTGTAGCTGTTAGTTTTGGGCCTCCAAGTAGGGCGATGTTACAAACCTGTGAAATTTTGGTGGGTTTGGGAGTTCTTTGATGTCGGGGTCCATGTGGAACCCACCTTGATACCTATTCCAAAACTGTAGATTTTAAGTTAGACCATAAGGGTATACTAAAAGAGTATTATGACATTGAAGTTATGTGTACCATTTGAAAGGCAGTTTGGTTTAGTATGCGGTTTTGATAGAGTTGTCCAGTGGGTTTTTAGGAAATAGTGACTGTAGTCGTCTATGGGGATTCGATATGTTACTTACGAAGTGACTCTGTACTCTAAGATTTCGACCTAAGAGTAATATACGATTTGTTTAGCATTGACTTATTGTGACACACAAAAGGTATGGACTTATGTGACCTACCAAGGGTATGGATTTAGGTGACTTATCCAGGCATCAACCTTGTCGTGGTGTACTAGAGGGTTGTTGATGGCCATGACACACTCAACATGGTCTTAGAGGGACCGTGAATAACATTGTCTTGTTATGATCACTTTGAAATTTTTGGGTCCTACGTTCGTGATCTTATAAACGATTGGTCTTAGTAACTGTGACCATACGTGTTGTGGCATACCTATTTGGTCTTAGCAGTAATGACCATGCGTGTTGTGGTGTACCTATTCGGTCTTGCAGTATCGACCATACATATTGGGGTGTACCTTATCGATATTAGCAGTAGTGATCATTATTTTAGGATCATGATTTGATCATGGTATGTTTGTATTGTATCATTAATAGTTTTGGGCTAGTGTAGTATAATGGAAATATTGTGATACAACTTGTTGTTATAGAGGAAGAGTGGGTTATGTTATGATCCCTTAATTTTGAGATGGATTTACTTGTTTACATGCGGTATGGATTACCCTTAAGCCACGTTTGTGGAGAGAGCCGGTTGTTATTTAGTAGTTCCTATTTATTGGTACATGGTTTTAATATACAATATTTTGAGATAGTTTCATTTATACTAAACTCTATGTCTTACCCGCATTTTGTCTTTATCTGCTAAGGTCATGACAACTCTTGGGTACTCGATTGAGTAGTTCGGGAGTTAGGTGTTTTTGGGGATACGCTAGCAGAGCATGTAGCTGGAGCATTTTTTGTCATGGCATTGATGTTTAGATACACACACACACATATATATACACACATATATACACACACATATATATACACACATATATATACACACACACATATATATATACACAAACACACACTTATCATTTTATTTGTACAAAACATACTTATTATTTGTATATAAGACTGTTGTATCGGATATTCATGCAGAACTCCATGCTTTTGGGAGTTGATGTATTCTGATCTTCTGTATTAATATTTAGTTATCAGCTGCTTCTATTGGTGCAGTCTCTTATATATTGTTATTTTGTTCTGTTTACGTATTTAGTATATTATATGTTTTCATTCTATTATGAGATCTTATTGATGTCTCAGTTTGGTGTTTTATTCTAATTTTACTCCGACGGTCTTTGTATTGTAGCATTCGAAAGTTATGCAACATTATAAGGCGCTTATTTTTGGGTATTACGAGGGGTGGGTTGTTACAAGAAACACAAAGAAACAATTACAAAACAATACTCAATAGTATTCAAAACATTAGCAAACATAACCCATAATTTGTTGAAGTTCAAAAATCCTATTATGGCACTGGAACGACAAATAGTCTACTAAGCGCATTTTACGCTCAACGGCCTTAGGTTATTACTTAGTCGATGATTCATAATTTCTTGTAACAAATCCAAGAATCGTCACATAAACTCTCCATGACCAAAAAAAAATAGTATGCAAATATATTAAAGCCCATATGATGCACATGGATCATCCATGTGTAATACTAAATCTGATCACTTGCTCAGTTACATAATTTTACTTCCTAACATATATTGATCACTTGACCTCTCTAGTGAAGACTTTGATCAGATTTCTTGATTAGAACCTTCATTCTCCTTACATAGCCATATACTATAATAGAAAATTTTAGGGTCTTATCAAGAATCCGCATCAAGTGTTCGCAGTAAAGAATCTAGTGAAAAATCCTTGTTTGGACCGGTGTAAATCACCTCGAAATCATACACTCGAATACTGTATCAATAATAGTTATGCGAATAAAACGGACTACGTACAACTTACATACTTATTACGTTGGTTTCTTCACTATACCAATACCCTTTTAAATCACATTATTTACACAAATAGTATATCATTCAATACTAAGCTATTTATGAATCATTTCACTACAACATAACTTCAAGTTTATCAACAGTTGTAACATAAGTTCACATTCGTATAATACTCTACTACATCCTAATAGTATATACAAGACATCGAATTCAATTTACTTAACAAGGATGTTCTATAAATTTAAAACCTATTTTTAAATTACTATTTTCTCAGTTCAAGTGAACTCAACTTTTATATTTTCACACAAAAACATTTTCTTTAGGTTCTACAATGATTTCGAAGTTTTTGACTGTCTAAAATAGTCGAAAAGTCTCATTTCATTTAACAAATGAAAACCATTAAACGACATTCATAAAATGATATACTACCATACAATTCTAATACATTGGATACATGTGTCCATAAAATAACTTAACAAATTTTAATAAGTAATTAAATGCACCTTACCTTAAAAGGGGAAACATGAAAAGTTCCAACATTTATTCTAGGCTATGCCTCTACCACTCATGCACCATACATAGCCACATATAAAAAAATTCTACATTAAAAAGTTCATATGAAATTTCTTTCCAAAGAAAAACTTTTGAACTAAATATTGGGTTTCATTTCAAATATTTGAAATATTAGTATATACATATATCTTTTGTATAACAAATCATACTTTTGGTAACAAATCAAAATCCATTTTACTAAAACAACCCTATAGCATCCCGTACTTAGAAACACAAAAATGAACGTCGATGATGTTGAAGTCATCACCTGAATTATTTTGACGCGATAGAAGTGAGTTCAGTACATCCAATCCATGCCTTTCAGACTTAACCAAAATCATTTCAAGACGTTATCATATACTTTTTAAATATCACTAAGTACCATGATCCCAATTTCATATACTAGTTTCCTAGATACTCACTTTCAAATAATACTACTATTATTTTCTCTGAAATCATGAAAAATATTTTCAAAAACATCGGGGTTTATGTTCTCAAAATATCAGTTAAATCCTTCTTCTTATAAATCGTGTTAATAAACCATACTTATGTAAAATTACCTTCTTATATAAAATCTTTTAACAAATGTTTATTTTACAAAATATCTTATCTTTCTCAGATTAAAATAAACAGCTCTTTCCAAATTAAACTTTTAACCCACCAATATCACCGAATGTCTTCTAGTCAAACTATGAAACAAAATTCATAAGGTGTTCGTTTCAATGCATTTACAAGTACTATCTACCCAACCTATGCAGTGAAAAGGTAAAACTGCCTATAAATTGGTCGAGTATAAATTAACAATCAACAAATGGTAGCTAATAAACTGGCCGAGCATGACTATGCTACTAGATCTACAAACGATAATAATGCTCAGAATTTGATCAAGCATGTCAAATCACTCTATAAAGGATAGCAATGATCATAAACTGGCCGAGCATGCCTAAACAAATTAATGAGGGGTAACGAATGAGCATAATTAATCCCTACATTAATTGAACTACACTTAAACAATTCACATTTATATAACTTACCTTATATAAGATCTTTAATTTTCACAGCTGTAATTATCATTAATGTATACATTTATAACAATTACAAATGCGCTTTCATATGTATAATACACTCAACTCATTCTAGGGTGGGTTGCTTACCCTATCTCTTAACGAGTTATACCCCACCAAAGCCAATGATTTTTATTAACCTTGACCTCTAATACCAAGTGTAATGATTGTTAGGGTAAAATAGAAAGAAAAACAAAACGAAATAGATTAATAAAGAAGCGAATATAATATTAGAATCTCACTAGTGGAACGGTAATATGTAGTCAAAGAATGGTATTTACTCCGATACGGAAATTTTAGAGTTACAAAACCTAAATATTATCATTTTCCTGAACAGTTATAACTGTTTGTCCTCACAAATGATAACATGTACAATATAGTAACGCGGTAGAAATAAAATTTCTATGGTAGATGAAACATCCAACACGTCTCCTCGGGCTCTAAAGAACATAAAAAAACCTATCTTTCTCAAACTACTTGAAAGAGTATGCAAGGAATTTAGGAAAAACAAAAACCAAGCGTTAGACATAAGTCTGGCATGAGAAACTCAAGGAATATGTTATCAACCTATAATAGTATATTTTATACTACATCAAATTTCATAATAGTTATCCCTTCAAAAGAACCACCATCTAATAAGTACATAAGGTGATATGATAGATAATGTCTAGGTTGTAGAATATAAATTAAAAATAGCTAGAATGGTTACATTTGTTAGATTCAACAACATATTAGAGGGTACAATCAAAACGATAAGGAATGTTCGCATAATGTATTTTTTGTGGAGATCCCTTCGTTCAAACCAAAATTCAGTCTCCTACATAAAAGGTCAAAAACTACCTTTGAGCGTCGTATATCTCTAGATAGAATATACCATAAGGTAAACATAACCAGTCCACGTCTAATATGAGATCCCAATTACTAACAACTTCTTCGTGCAGCATAGATAAGAATATTCTAGATCTTGAGTAATAATACCTTATCATGTGTTAGAAAAACTCCAAGCTATGCTCCTACTCTATTTTTAGCCATTTCTGATGTGAGGTCACGTTCAGAATCCGTCACATGAGTCTTCGTCACTAAAACAGAACATGAATCCCTAATTGGATTCCTACATCTCAAATAGATCTCGAAACCACACATGGATTCCAACATCTCGAACATATCCACTTCCAAGAGATAGAACACGTATCTCTGTCTTATAGTGGCGATTGATAAGATCTTAGCCTCTTCAAGACTGAATCAATGAATTTGGTCATTCAGTAATAATGAGAATAATCGCATATGAAAACTAAGTCTCGTATACTTATCACGTTTTTGATATTTTCATCTCACACCGTACCTTAATCAAAAGTGAAGCTGGTACGTTAGAGCTTTATTGCTCACACCCTTACTTGAACATCAGTCTTAACTCCCATAGATAGACAAGCCTACTTCATCAACTTTTGTGCTAAGTATTCGACTAAATGTTTTCCATAAATGAGCAAACATACAAAGCATTATAACGCATGCAAAGCATGATTAAGTCACATAAGCGACTGGTAATCAGTATTTTCTTTTAATTAATACATTTTTTAAATAAAACCCCTTTTATTAGTAAAACTTCTTTTATCTAATAAAACTTCATTTATCAATTTTCACTATTTGTACTCTTTTCAATGCTTCAAAAAGTATTCATAAACTTATCTCAACTTGTGTAAGTATATTCAAAAATCACTAACAAGATTTCTTACTTTAAACCTTTACTTTTTCTGTCCTTTTACAAAAGATTCCATGCTTGTTATTACCTTTGAAATATTCATTTTAATGATTTAAGTACTTTCACAAATCCATTCAAAATAGTTTAAGACTGATGTTATTAAAAACATCGTCACTACAAAGCCAAAAGCATTTCACTTATACTTAGCTTTAAAATGTTCTTTTAAAGATCTATTTACATTCATAAGTATAATAAAAAGGGATTAAAGATAAATGATATTAACACATTGTCACAACAAATCCAAAACTATTCCATATTTAAATTATCTTTAAAACAGTCTTTTAAAGATCTAAGTTAATAACTGGTTAAGTTTGATACTCGACTTATCGACTATCCAATTAAAAACGATCGCTTATGTAAATCAAGATTCATATACTTAAATCATTTCTGACATTTCAACTTAACTATTCCTCGTTCAAGAGTGAAGCCGGGTAAGTTAGAGCACTAGTTGCATATCAAAGTTGTGCCTAGACACTTCGTTTTTGAATCTCACAAATGGATAAATCTACCTCGTCAGCTTTTAGTGTTAACTATATTATTTATAACTTTCATAAGCGCGTAAGAAAAAAAATACGATTAACATATTTCCAACATTCCCAACTTAACTATTCCTCGGTTAAGTGGAAAGCCGGTAGGTTAAATCTCTACTGCTCATATCCCTACTTGACATCGATCTTAACTCTCATAAATAAATAAGTCAATTTCATCAGCTTTTAGCGTTAATTATTTTTCAAATAAACAACAATTTAGAGCACTGGTTGTATATCAATGTCGTGCCTAAACACTTCATCTTGAATCTCACAAATAGATAAATTTACCTCGTTGGCCTTTAGTGTTAAGTACATTATTTATGACTTTCATAAGTGCATAAGAAAAAAACATGATTAACATATTTCCGACATTCCCGATTTAACTATTCCTCGATTAAGAGGGAAGCCGGTAGGTTAGAGCTCTACTGCTCATATCCTTACTTGACATCAATCTTAACTCTCACGAATAGAAAAGTCAACTTCGTCAGCTTTTAACATCAAGCAAAGTTAATTACTTTTCAAAAAAATAAATAAACAACAAGATTAACACATTTTCGGCATTCCAACTTAAATATTCCTCAGTTAAGAGGGAAACTGATGGTTAGAGTTCTAATGTTCATATACCTACTTGACAACAATCTTAATTCTCATAAATAGAGAAGTCTACTTCATCGTCCTTTAAAGTTAGGCCTAAACAATTATCTTTTTCAAAAATTATACATACTATAAAATATATGTAAATAGGTTTTAAATATCCATGTAAAGTAATACTTGAAAATAATTGATTTATAATTTGGTGAAAAATATGTTTTATATTATAAAACCTCTTTGCTTTGAAAATACACATATCATTATTAAAAATATATTTAAAACCAACTTTAAAATACTTCAAAATATGTTAAAAAACATCTCTAAAAATATTAGATAAAAATCCAAATTTACATATCATTTTTAAACGCTTAAAATCATAAGCAACTTACTACAGCATGTAGAAATACTGCTAAAAGTCCTTGTTAAGAACAACATTGAAAAGCATGATCTTTGCGACTAGTTTTAACCACATAAACAAATGATTGAAGACTTAATTTTTTACAGTAAATACTACCCTTAAGGTACTTATAAACTTTGGAAAGAAACCCCTAATACTATCTTCCAATTTATTTGGAAAAATATCTGAAACATGCTATATTTAAAAAGTGTATTTATAATTATCATTTTGCTTCAACTTTCGCAACTTTGGTTCACAATTTCTATAACTTTTCAAACCATTTCTTTACTATACAATGCACAAAAATATGTGTAAAGAAAAACTAAACCAAATTATCCCATGTTAAGTTCATAAAACTTCCATTTTCACAAGTTAAAGTTAAGGGATATCGAAATGCACTTATAACGATTATTCTCATTTCAAACACTTTCAAACATACTTCGATTCAACACACAATACAAACAACCATTCAAACATCAATTCAAGGCCACACCACATTTTCAAAAGGGTAATAGAAGTGATGTTATACAATATAAGGTTGTCATTTTCTTTCAAAAGTAAGAAGGGTCCAAGTTTATAGCTTTACTTAGTTAATGTCACTTTAACTTTATATTCAAACACAACATATAAATACATAATAAAGCAAGAGGGGTCCAAAGTTGACAGATTTAATTAGTTAATGTTACTTTGACTTTATATTCAAATACTACATATATATACATAATATATAAAAACAAGATAGTGAGATAACTCAGTTAGATCCAAGCAAACACATGCTCATGATAACCAAGATCAAGAACACTTTCTACCATCACCTTGCAACCATCTTGTTCCTTCCTTCTTACATTAAACTTGCCTTTTGCCCTCCAAACACTAATGATAGTTGATAGGCATTAGATGAAGGGGATAATAGCTTTTCTTATTCCAAATATAACATGGTGGATGGTGCTATAATATTTCCCTAATGCTTCTGGCAAAGTTTAACATGATTTGGAGTTGTTTTGCAAAAAAATTATTTACAACATTAAAGAAGAAGACATTAAAAAGCTTGGTTTTACTTTATGAATTTATGATTATTTAACAAGGTTATGCCCTTCCTTATATAGACTTCATAATGTGTTGCCAAAGCTTGTTCTTACACTCCTCCATCAGGTCTAGAAGCCTTCCTCCACACATGCCCATCACTTCTCCTTTACATCACTTCACTTTAAATAAAATGCTTAAATACCCTTAACATGTTAACATCTCTTATCCATTAGAAACTCCTAGAATATTCAAGTTGCTTTATGAATCAAAATCTATCAATTAGTTCCTAATGTGTTCATTTAATCATTAGATAAGTGCATAAGAGTTCAAACAACCTATATTGAACAGATTTTCGGTCACACTATCAATTTTTCTTCAAAGTATTTAACTTTTAAACAAATTTCAATAAAAAGTATCCTATCATTAATTATGATTTAAAATCGGATTAATAAGATTATTAAATGAATTAATCACATTTAATCTAAATTTAAATATTTAAGTAGTTCGGATATTTAAATACAAAGTGTTCGAAATTCCGGGTCGTTAAAAAATAGTTGTGCTACTTGCATCTCACAACACAACAATATTAAAAGTATAACTAAAACAGCCGAGGTTCATATGCATATGGATTTCTATTGGAGGTGCCCTCGGTACGTCAAGAATGGGCCTTTTGAAACCATGTATATCTCTAGATAAATTACACCACAAAGGAAAACATAACTGGTCCGCTCCCGAACACATGATAACAAATACCATCAACTCCCCGTGCACCTCAATTATATGCCTCTCTAGATATTTGGAGTTGATGTACTACTGGATTAGCTAATCCCACTAGTTATGCCCCTACTATGTCTCTACAATTACAAATGGTGAAGTTATGTTTAGCATCTCATCACATGAGTTTTTGTCACTCTAACATATCTTGAATCTCTCCATGGATTCTAGCATCTCAGCACACAAACCCTCATCACTCAAATAGTTCACTAATCTCTCCATGGATTCCAGCAAAAGTCATTTGACGAATACTGACTCTGCACTTTACTTCGAAATCATCCTCAAGGTAGACACTACCCTCGCTAGCATATTTTGAAATGTTAACGCTCACCACTCCCTTAAACTTAAATTTATGATAGACAGTGCAACTCTATAACATTTCACTTTGCAACCTAAGAACACAGAACTCATATATTGGTTTTAAAGTGTCGATAGTTTCAAGTCATCTAATATAAGTATCCCCCCCGCTTACCGAACTCTTAAAAAATTAAATCGGTGAATTCTTGGTTAACTTAACTCCTTTTAGAAATAAATAGTCAGCGGACAAGTGTAGAGGTCATCTCTTATACGGATAAATTTCCTTATCTCTGGTCCTAGAAGAACAAGAATAGTTTATATGTAGGGTATATCATGATTGCGAGGATAAACATGTCGTATAAATTCCGTGTTTATTCTAAGGATTTCTTAAGTTAGTTTTGGTCAAATTTAATAGAAATAAAATGATTTCATACGGAAATCAGGTCTCTTATACTTACCATTATTTCCAGCCTTCTCAACACACACTATCCCTCAGTCAAGTGTGAAGCAAGGTAGGTTAGAGCACTGGTTGCGTCTAAGACCTACCTAGAACCTCATTCTTAACTCTTACAGATAGAACAAGTCAACTTTGTTGACTTTTACTACTAAGTATAGAAGTAAGTGCTTTCTAAAACGAGTAAAAAGATAAACACGATTAAGTCACACAAGCAACTTCTAATCCTCATATTATCAAATAATACTTCTTTGTAAATACTTGTATATATATTTAAAATACCTTTATAACGATATATACATGTATACTACTACATCTCTATTCGTTTCAACTCTTTACATTCTTTAAAATGTGTTTATATTCTTATCTCAAAGATAAAAGAATATTCATAAATCACTTAACAAGATTTTCCACTTTAAAGTATAATTAAAGAGGTTAAAAACAAATGTTGCTAAACAATTGTTACCATAAACCCCTTCTCTCTTATAAGTTAAACCTCAAATTTTTTGATCACTTTCCAAAGCATTCATACTTATCATTATCTTTAAATTAATCTTTTCAAAGATCGAATTACATTCAAAAGTATACTCAAAAGGGTTAAAACAAATGTTAGTCAAACATTGTTTATTATAAATACAAAACACTTTTATACTTCTTATTATCTTTAAAACATTTTTTTAAAGATGAAAGTAAACTTATTTAACAAGACAATATGTCGTATAACAACTTCTCAAAACCATTCATTGTAACTTAATGTTATAGCCAAAACCCACTTATCCTTTTATAAAATATTTAACTTACTTTTCAAAACTTATACATATACACACACACTTTAAAAATACTTATAAGTATGTTTTAAATATCCATATAAAATATTACTTAAAATAACTAATTTAGAATTTAACAAAAATAAAAAAAAGCATATTATATACATATAAAGCCCTTTACTTTAAAAATTCATAAATAATTATTAAAAATATATTAAATTTAAAGCCACTTTTAAAATACTTTAAACCCCTTTACTAAACATTCATAAAAAGATCTCATAAAAACAATAATTTTAAACAACATTTTAGCAAATTTAAAATCATAAAAGTGGCTTAAAATAATACAATACCAATTGGTTCCATAATAGCCCAGAAATTCCGCTGCAGGTCAAAAAAAGCATTTATAAGTGCTGTAAATAATAATGGACAAAGAGCATGTTCAAAAAGAATGAAAGCTTGTGACCAGATTTTTCTATCCAAATAAATGATTTAAGATCTGAAATTTTTAGATATGTAGTATATTTAAACTACATAAATCACATGTAAAGAAACCCTTTAGGATGTCTTTAAAAACCATTAAAAATCACCAAAAACTAGGCATTTCAAACTATATCTATAATGACATTTTCGCCTACTAACTTTTGCAAATTTTGTTCAACAAGTTCTACGGTTTTCCAAACCAATTCTTTGATGTCACATATAGTACTACAAGTGTAGAGACAACCAAAATATATTATATCACAATATATTTACAAATTAGAATTTTAAACAAGTTAAATACATGGGATTTCAAAGTGCACTTATAGCGATCTTCCTCGCTTCAAACATATTTCAGTGCCACATACAATCAAGCCAAACATGTAAGAACAAAGTCTAGGTTACAATACATATTTTAGAGGATGATAAAAGTGAGTATACAACATATAAGTTGTCAGTTGCTTTTCAAATCAAGGGGTCCAAAAATTATGACTTGCATTAGTTCTTTACTTTGACTTTATACCACACAACAAACATACACACACAGACAATATATACACTTTAATGTTGAGTTAATTCACCCCAAAACCTTAGCACAAAGAACAAGCCACTGGAACATAATAACACTTCCTATCATTACCCAAAAGCAAGCAAACACCATCCAAACCTCTAAATTAAGCTCGATCACCCTCCTTTCCACATTAATACTCAAGGCCACATCTTGTTTGGGTTATTATGCTCTTGTCCTTCATTATTTGAGTTGCTATTAAACAACTTTTATTGCATAAAAAGATGTTACTAATAAAACGAATTTTGATCACATTATCGATATTTCTTTGAACTATTTATTTTGCAAACATATTTCAAAATTCGTTAGTTATTAATTAAAAGGAGGTTAACGAGGTTTTAAAATCCATTTAATCACATTTAACCAAGATTCAAATGTTTAAATAGTTTAGGTATTTAAATACAAAGTATTCAGAGTTCAAGACTATTCATTGATCTGATAAAATACAAAGTATATCATGCATATAGCTATATCTAACTCTGTTTTTCAAGTTCGGTTGCTGTCAATGTAGTGAGAGAAAAGCTATTTTATTAGCATATAAACACTCTTGTCAGTATTTTGTTCCTTTTTTCCCTTTGAACTTTTATGTTATTGTTTTATCTTTAATTCATTAGGTTTCCAGCACTTTAAGTTGCCTTACTAATGCCATTTATTCTCTAAATTTGTGACTAATAGTAGCATTATCGACTAATCTCATTTTAGATGCAAATTTGACACAACACACAAATACGAACTCGAATGTGTATGTGAATGTGTGTGCGTGCATGCATCTTGAGTTCATAAAAGAAACTTCCACTTCAATAAAATAAGTAATCTAGATAAATGACAACTATAATGGTGGTAAAACATTCTTTGTTAACAAATTTGGATTAAATTTACTAAGCATATGTAAATTCCACATTTCACATTGTCTACAGATCTAGTGCGGTTGGAAAGCGTTCCTAGCTTCCCAGTGGAAGGAGAGGGTTCGAGTTTTGACAACCACACTTTAGCAGCCTGATATGTGTGGAAGCAAGTAATAATTTCTTAAATGAGTTAAAATCCGAGGAATGAAAAGTGCATCTATGAGGGCCTGAGTTAAAAGAAGTTGGGGAGTTGGTAGACTTTCATACATCCTTGGCATAGTAAATAGGGTTTTTAAAAAAAAGTAGAAATATAAAGATGTGCATGTTAAAGATAAGTTACAATAAACAGGAAATTATTGTCAAGGACAAAATTTCACAGCTTTTTAGCCTCAAGGACAGACCTTCAATATTTTATCCTGATGGACAACTTTCTGTAGGTATCGGTTTTTAGTTATAGATAGCAGTTTTTAGGTATCAGTTTGTAGTTAACGGTAGCAGTTTTTAGGTATCAGTTTTAGCTCGGTATCAGTTTTGTTATCCTTATGAATAATTTTGAAAAATATTTGTCCTTATGAATAATTTTTGAAAGATGTTTGCCCTTGTGGTAAAAATATTGAGGTCGTGTCCTTGAGACAAAAAATATACAAATCTTTGTCCTTTAAATCAATTCCCCCTTACAATAAATTCCTTTTAAATAGTAGTACATATGCAATATGTAATGGCTTAAATTAATAACGTGCTTTTGAACCCATCATGAATATTGTATAAACTCTAATTTCTCACATGTATGCACCGTGTCCATATATTACAGAATAGATAGGTAAAAAATTATCATTAAATCATATAACGATAATTACAGAAAACAAACAAATTAAGGACAAATTTAATGGCATGCAACTACCTGTGTGATAGTTATCATAATGCAGTCGATTAGCAATAAAATATAGTAAATATAAGCTCATAGTAGTTTGTACCTCATCCAAAATGTTTTAATAGACCTCTCCCGGAATATCCATTATTCAAACATGGTACAAATAAAAATTCAGGCCTCAAAACAATTGACTTAGGACATATTCAAATCTTATGTGAATGGAAAGTCAAACCAACACCAGTAAGGATATTTTTGAAACTTTATAAAAAGACCTCGTTTAACTTTGTTTGATGAAGGTTTTGCTTTGTAGTCAGATTTTAACCGAATTAAAACAACATGGGATTATCATCATCTTCGAAAATAAAATGATTATGGAAATTAAGATTATCGAGCAATAAAAATCCACCATGAAATCATTTGGTTCTTCTTCATCCAATTATAATTACAAAGTTTTATGATATTTCATACACAACCACAACCAAGAAGAAGAAAGAGTTATATGATTACATAGCAATTCTGATTTTTTTTGTTTTTACCTTTACTTTTGGTAGAACCATTTTCTTGATTTGTTCATCTTTAAATATTTCTTCCCTAAGTTAAAATACGTAATAGTACAACGTATACCACATGTGGCATAACTTTTGCATAGGCAAGCATATTATAAAGGATCGCATAAAAGCAGAAACTAAGAGTTGTCTGTTAATTAATAAAACTTTTTTTTAGTTCCCCATTCTTTTTCTCTTTTTATAATTTTGAAGCCTGAGTACATTGTCTCAGAACTTAAACTCTGTTAACTTTGTGGTGGAATGGCAAGACAAAAGAACTTATATTCATTAAAATAATAATTAATCTATAATACTTATATATGGATAAAATAAACAAAAAAAGAGTAATGCATAAAACATTTAAGTAACATTCTTATTTCCTTATTTTTCAAAGTGGCACATGTTAGCTAATTTTGACAATTTTCAAAACACTATTTGTAATTTTTGGACTATAGTATGTTATATAAACTAACTTCGCCTAAATGGAAATGTCAACAATAAATGTAAATGGTTATAATTTAACTTTCATGCTACGAAGCTATATAACTTTTATGTACTTACAATCCATCTCTCTCATAAAAGGAGGATAGAAAGCAACATAGTTGATTGTTGCCTATAAACATCCAAGATCAAAAAACACTTTATGCTCAACTAAATTGTTATCTTCTCATAGATAAATCAAGATCTAATTGAAATTAAATAAATTACAACATATTATAAAGACTATACATAGAAAAAAATTGACTAACGTATATCTTTACTGATGGTATTTCCAATCACAAAGTTCGATAATGTACGCGACAAACACCTTAACGATGCAGCATGATCAATATAGGCGAGAAAATCTTCATCAAAAAGCATATTAACAATACGTCATCCGTGATAAGGTCTCAAACCTCGTACGTTGGTTTTTTTGATCTCATGTTAGTTGGGATGCAAATTGAGTTTGACCAAAAGTAATAACACAAAAACTGATAATTTTGATACCGAAGTTAAGTGGTTAGAATTAGGTTCTTGAAATGAATATGTACAAAATGGTAAAGAAAGCCCATTTTTTTTGTTACCAAGGATGGATTAAAGCTCATGCTCATATGGTTGTGTTAATCTGGTTACCTGTAATGACCTGGAATCATTGCTTTGATTTGTGAATATTCAATTAATTTTATATATTCAAACATATAGGTTTTACAGCGAAAATGAAACTCTTTTAAATAATAAATAATGACGATGAATCGGTTTTTAAATTCGATTTACAAAAATATTCAGTTTGAAGAAAAATCGAAAATGTGGTCGGAATTCGTTTTTCGAATTTTCGACCTTTTGTCGAATAAAAGTTGTCGGAAACATTGTGAACTTTTTAGCATAAATATACATATTTGTAGAAAAGTTAGCGCATATATATATGTGTGTGTGTGTGCACGTGCGTGCATGTGTGTGTGTGTATTAGTGTACGTATATATGTATTATACTTAAGTATATAAGGTTAAAATATAAAATAAGTTGTTTAAGGGGACATGATGTGACAGTAGCGAGAAAACATGTTTTTATGCTCAAGTACATGCATAATTTCATGTTGGCTTGGATTATGAAGGGGGAGGCTTGGAAAACATGAGGGAAAGGTGGGGAGACTGGAGGAGAGGTGGCATTCATTTATGGAGGGAAACACCCCCACACCCCTTAAGTTACCCAAAAAGACACATTAAAAGGCGGGGTGCATTATAAGTATAACTTAAACTAACAGAGACTAAGATTCACAAGACAAATATAGATAAAAACAACGAAAACGTAAAATAATAACTAGATTAAAACACGGCTTCATAATTGCTTCATAAATAAGTCAAACGCCAAATACCACATACATGTCTAAAATACAATATGTCTCATGAAACAAAAACTCATAGTCTCAAAATAAAAATACGTAATATCCCTCATAATAAGCTAGTACATAGAAAGAACTAAAGGTGCAATAAAAGAAATACATAGTAGAGAGCTCCTCCAAGAAACCGCCAAGTAGCAGCAGTTCTACTGAATTCTTCCTTGATTGCCTATGGCGGGGAAAAGGGAAAATAGAGGAGTGTGTCAGACTAAAAGTCGGGTGAATGATAGTAATTACTAGAGTCTTTAAGAAAGATAAAAGTAATAGACTCTACAACAATTCTAGCATAAATAATAAAGGAAATAGGAAAGAGATAAACTGAAAATAAATGCGATTAAATATTGCCCAATTTAGAAGATAGGTTAACTTTGATTGCTTGCACTTGTCCTTGATTTCTGCTTTGATTAGGCTGAATTCATAATCCTGTAATTAGGATGTAACCCTAATTCTACCCTTTTCGATCGACCTGCTACTCCATAGTACCTTTTTACGGACCAGCTTCTATATAACTCTCTACAAAAAATGTTACTGTGGACCAGATGACATATATAGCTCCCTACACAGAAGGCACTTATTTACTGTGGACCAGACACTATATATAATGTTACTGTGGACCAAACAAAATATATAATGTTACTGTGGACCAGACGACATATATAGCTTCCTACACATAAGGCATTTATTTACTATGGATCAAACACTATATATAACTCCCTATGTAGAATGTTACTGTGGACCAGACGACATATACAGCTTCCTACACAGAAGGCAATGGTGTCTACGAAACACATCCATACTAAGCGCTTGGTACTCATAGCTATTACTGAGCACCCGAATGGAAGTCACACGCTAAACTGCCACCATGCGCATGCTACCTTTTGCTCTACCTATTGGGTCTTCTTGTTACCTCCAACTCTAACATAAGTGCGCCCCTCATCCCACTTCAGGCTAACGTGAGATCACCGTGCATCCATAGAATCGATAGGATAAATGTTGTTGGTATTGGCCCTCCATCCAAACAATATCTAGTTTCACCCCTTATCTAAATCCCCCATGATTTGGATTTTTATTTGACCAGTTACTACCATTCTTAGCATACGCATGCCCTAGGCTCACCACTTTGTCTAATAGGGAACGACATTTGGCACAGGTCCATATTTTATCTCTTTTATTTAAATAAACATCATATTCAGGCATTTTAACATGTTTAAACCAAAATTCAATTATTTTCAAACCATCATATTTTCATCTTCATTTAGGGGCAAAACGGTCATTTTTATGCATGTGTCAATGTAAGAATTTTTACTTGGACAATTTTTATGATTTTTATAGGATATTTTGATGCATATGGAAGAGGGATTCATGATGATATATGCATGCACAAGGAACTACAAAGGAATGAAAAAGAAATAATTCAAGTTTAAGATCATGGAGGATCCCACCCACTTACCTTGATTTTCAATTAGGAGCTAAGCACATGTTAAAAGGTCATTAAAGCTTCATGTATATTTAAGTAGGGGATTAGTGGATGTTAATGATTACTTGGTGGCCACACTACCTCAAGGGTACTTTGGGAAGCTCCCTAAAAAATGAATTAGGGTTTTATGCATGTATAAATAACTCTCTTATGTACAAAAGACTATATTCTACTCTTTCATATTTATTAGGAAATTAAGAAAGTAATTTGTAAGCTTTGTGTTGAATGAAATAAAAATGGCTTACAAGCCACTTTCTCCTCTCTTTTCTACATGCTTTTCTTTGCTTTTATGTTAATGCTTATTTCTATGCCCTCTTTCTTTTAATGTTCATAGTCTAGATTTACATTTATGCAAGTAGTGTAGCTTAATTCCTTTTGTTGTAAGTAATTTAATTACATTCTCTTCATTGTTTATTTTTTATTTTCTTCTCTTTTTAATGTTGAAATTTACTTATGTTGCTTCAATGCTACAAATGAGTAGCTAAACCTCTTCAATTTATGGGTAATGAAGCTCTTAAATATTTTGTAATTTCAACATTTCTATGGTTTATGATCTCATTTGATTTGTCTTTCATGAAATAAATTTTGATGTAAGTTTATACAAGTGAGTTTGATAGCTTATATTGCTTATGAAAATGAGCTATTCTTATTCAACATAAACACAATTTACGTCATCATTTGCTAATTAATTTTTTATTTTGAAATGAAAGTAAAAATGAAATTTGATGATCTATATTACTAGTTATAATAGTAAATAGATCATACTTAAAGTAGCTTTTGCTTTGGCTTCATTTTTATGAGAATTATAAATGATATAATTGTTGTATTATAGTTTAATGGTTTGAGTTATGTTAATTAATAACATAAACAAACCATACGTATGATAAATACAATAATTATTTCACTTAATATCAAAGTTAGAGATCATAAATTATTGTTTGTTGATTTACAAAAAATATGATAGTGGATTTATCCCTAAATTGTTCTCTAGTTCATTAGTTTTTTGTCACATTTTAATTCTGGTTCTAGCTTCATTTTGTTTCTAGTTAACAATTTCTCCTCCATTTGGTCTAATTTGATTGAATAGATTTTTAAACTCTAACAATTCCCTACGGATCGACCCGTATTCGCCAAGTGTACGTCGTGCGTTTGCGGTTAAATGTAATTTGAAATTTTTCGACTATTTTCTAACCGATAGAAAATTAGCTGATTAACAAGTTTTTAGCGCCGTTGCCGGACAATTGTTTTGATTTTGAATTTCTATTCTTCAAAATATTTTCATGTGCTTTGTGTGTTTTAATTTTGTATGTGTGTTGCATATTAAAAAAATTGTGTTGTGTGGTTTTTCTTTACATTGTGTTTGTGTTTTGTTTTCTCATTCTTATTGCATTTCGCATTTGATATTTAAAAAAAACTCCACAAAACATTTCTCAAATTTGCATTGCATTTCATTTCTTATTGTACAAATTTACATTGCATTCTCATTTTTCATTTACACTCACATTTCATCAATTTCTATTTTCTGTTTACATTTTACACTTCTCTGTTTACTGTTCTCTGCACAGTGATACAAGCCTTCACCATCTTCATACATCCAGACCACTGATTGTTGCCTCTGCCTTCAAAACTTCTACCATTACATCCAACTCCCGTTATAAACAACCACAAATCTGTCAACAAGACAACCCTGCTTTTCACAGTCACATCACATTGCCTTTGCCCATCACTGCATATTTGCCAAAACACTCCCAAACAAACTTCACCAAACAACAGCAACTGTTCACTGACCAGAGATACTGACCTCTAAACTTCAT
The DNA here is from genome assembly GCA_030765085.1 of Allium cepa. Classification (NCBI taxonomy): domain Eukaryota; kingdom Viridiplantae; phylum Streptophyta; class Magnoliopsida; order Asparagales; family Amaryllidaceae; genus Allium; species Allium cepa. The sequence goes on along the minus strand of CM060944.1, from coordinate 493,554,724 downwards.
TCACATCCTTCTAACACAACAACATCATCTGCTACTGCCCTCCTCACATTACATTACACAATCCTTCAACTATCATACCAAAGTCAGACATAACAGTAGTGCACAGTGACAGGCCCAATTTCAACAACCATCCCAGTGCCACTGCCTCCATATCTTGCCACTGCCCACTTACTTCACAACTCTCAACAAAACTGTCGCACTGCATTGTCACCACCCTTAAATTGCCTGAAGCCCAATCGACAACCACCACCACTTCAACTCGAATTCGCCTCGACCCCAATAATTGCGGAGCATCGCAAAAGTAAGCAACACCTAGTGAGACTGAAGTTAAAGTCCAAAATTACGACTACAACTTCACGTTGGCAAATCATGCTCGAATTCACTCAATCACCAACGCATGCCTCCTCGCTAATCTTCAACCGCACCTAGCATCAATTAATCACTCGAACGTGAACATCGTAATCGTCGAACGATGGCTCACGGCCGCCATAAAACCACTCGCCTGAAATCGCAACCCTCCCTTTGACAATCACTTCAGACTCCAATCAAACCCCAATACATTCCCAATCGCGAATATCCAAAATCGAACTGCCACCTTCAATCGATACATCTCAAGTGCCTTGAAAAGAATCGCCCAAATCACCACAATCTGTTTTTGATTTCAATTTTGAGTTCGAAATCAGTTTAAGGAATCGTGATTTTGTTTAGTATAAAATTTGATGAAATGCAGCCTGTTGATTTCTTTCAGAGTTTAGTATAAGAATTTAGTTGGGCCCTGCTTTGTTTTTAGGCCTGTTGAAAAGTTTGGGTGTGTTTTCTTCTTTTTTTATTTTGCCTTTTGTTTTATTTATTTTTCAAGTTGTTTCATTTTAATTTGTTTTAATTCTCTCTTAAAAGAAGAAAAAAAAATTATATTTGTTTTAACTTTAATTTGTTTGGTGTTATTTTCATTTATTTTGTTTTGATTTGTTTGGTTTGAGTAATCCATCCATTAAAAAAGAAAAAAAAAATATAATAATTGTATATATCTTGTTTTTCATTTCAAGTTGCCAAAGCAAAAAATCAATAAGCAGAATTGCTTGCTTATAATAATTGCTTTGCTCAAAAAATCGCCGCTAAAAAAACAATTGCTAATAATTCGGCACGCTCTGGTATCGTGCCCATTTCCCTTGTTTATATTTGAATTGCATTGTTGGTTGCTTGCATTTGCATTTATATAAAAAAAAATCAAAATCCAAAAAAACCAAAAGCAAACTTCATTTTAGTTGTATTGTTAATGCATGCTTAATTTCTGTTGTGCATTCATCTCATCTTATTTTCTTTTCTCATATAAGGTAAGGGATTTCATTGTCCTTTACTTAGCCTACAAACGCATTTCATCGTAGAATTTGACTAATAATAAAGGTTAGACGTTGGATCTAAGGTTGTCGCGGGCTCATCCATGGCTTAATTGTATCTTTACAATTGTAATCTTTGAATAATTCTATTTCTTGGTGTCTAGGCTATGACAGCGTAATAACCATTTATAAATATTATGATAATTCATAAATATTACAGTGGTTGTTCCTCTGAATGTATTTAAACCTTCGGCTGCATTGCTACGGTGATTCGTGGTGCACCGATAACCTTTACTCGTTAGCTGGCTGAGAAATATTTTTGTTGATTTAAGACAAAGTGTGATTACACAATTTTGGGTTAGGAGCAACTAAGGACAGAAAACTGTAATTAAGTCCTTTGCATCCATTTAGTTGCATTAGTTCATGCATATTTAAAAAAAAACAAAAAAAAATCAAAAACCAAAAATCCAAAAAATTGTAAATTTTACTTAACTTAGTTTTTAATCAAAAAAATTTCCGTTTTTTCCTTTCCTTTGAAAATTTCCAATCAAAAAAAAAAATCCAAAAAAATATATAAAATCTTTTCAAAAACAAGAACAAAAATCAATTTCCATTTCCTAAGAAAAAAAATCCTTTTGGTAAATATTTGAAAATTCAAAAAAAAAAACAAAAACATATAAAAAATTTGAAAAACCAAAAACAGAACAAAAATCAAACTTTTCTTTTGAAAATAAATCTCACTTGGTAAATAGTTTTCTTCCTTATAAAAAAAGAGAAGATTAAAAAAAACAAAAACAAGTTTTCAAATCTTCTTTCATTCTCTAAACTCGATTCTAACTCCTTTCTTTTCTCGACTTTCACTTGTGCATGAGTACTTAGACTCGTGACACAACAACATATCGTTGGACCCGTGACTCAACAACTAACCGTTTAACTCGAATAGATGATACTCCCGAAATGGCGAGCGAAACACCCATCTAATTCCTATGGATAGAATCTTTCCCGATGGAGTTCTATTCCATCTTGCATCACATTACTCGCCCACACGGGCAACCATTTCGAAATTCACTCAAACCATATTGCCACACTTCCAAAATTTGGCAATTTCGAGCATGATGATTCATACATCTTTTGAAGAAATTCGAACAAGTTTGTGCAACCATAAAACTCCAACAACTTTCCGATGATGAAATCAAACTTCGTTTATTCCATTCGCTCTTACAGATTATGCTGAAAAATGATTGTACAGCTTACCATCGAACTCGATTAAAACTTGGGAAGAATTTATAAAAAAATTCTACCCCTTGGAAAAAACATGTAGAATTCGAAACGAAATTTTAAATTTTCATCAATTCAAGGGAGAACCATTTGGAAAATATTTTGAAAGATTCAAAGAGATTTTGATAAAATGTCCACACCATAACTTTGAAAAATAGACGATTTGCCAAATCTTATATGATGGACTCGAAAATAGCTCATGAACAATGCACGAATCAATGTGCCAAGGCAACTTTCTTGCCCAACATCACGACGATGCTTGGCAATTTCTCGAAAACCTCGCTCAAAAGTTGTCCTAATGGGAACGTTCCAACAAAAAATCAATTTACTCACGATTGAGTGCAAACTCGATAGAATCTTCATTTGCTTTGGAAGCTAAGATCGACGCAATGATTAAAAAATTTAATAACGTTTTCTCATCGAGTCAAATGAACCAAGCTTCCCAACCGATGTGTTATAAATGCAACGATCCTAATCATATAGTCGATCACTGTCCTAATTCTATCGAACAAGTCAGTGCTTTCGATAAAGCCAAAAACGACGCGTTTTCCCCAACGTACAACCCTGGTTGGAGAAATCATCCGAATTTTGCATGGAACCAAAACAATCCCAACATGAATACGATTCGTCCCAATTTTCAAGCATGCTTCGAATCCTCCCTTTCAGCCCAATGATTTTTAACCAAACTTTGCGGGTCTGTCTCATAATCAACCGAAACAATCAAATTTTCAACCAAATTCTGCTCATCCTCCCTAAGACGATAAACGTTTAACTTCACTTGAGAAAACTCTTGGAACGTTGGCTAAAGAAACTACTCAAAGCCTTCAATCAAATAGCAATTTGCAAAATTTATTGACTTCATATATGCAAAACATAAACCAATCGATTGTAAAACTTGAAATGCAAATGAGTCAATTAGCCACTTCTATAAATGAACACGAACGTGGAACATTCCCAAGCCAGCCACTTTCAAATCCCAGAAATCAAAATGAAAATTCAAATCAAGCCCATGTTGATCAAGATAGCAATGTCACCCAATTAAATGCTATAACAACTCTCCGTTTCGGTAAACATATCGATAATCAAGTCATTAATCCAAACTATTTACCGAAAACCTCTCTCAACACCTCTAAAACAACGAATGAATTTTACTAGAACATGGAGCCAAATTTTGAATCGAATGCCAATCAAAATTCTTCTTCTTCTACTTGAGTAGAGCCGCCTAACGAGTATCGTGTTCCATTTCTACATCGTCTTCGACAAAAGAAACACTCGGACCAAATGGAAAAGATGTTGGAAATTTTTAAACAAGTCAAAATTAACATTCCGTTTCTTGACATTGTTCAACAAGTCCCTACTTACGCGAATTTTCTTAAGGACTTGTGCACCGAAAAGCGACACAATCAAGTGCCCAAAAAGGTCTTCTTAGCCACCAGTTTGAGTGAAGTCTTGTCACAATCCATGCCCGTTAAATACAAAGATCCTGGCTGCCCAAAAAGGTCTTCTTAGCCACCAATTTGATTGACTTAAGCGCAAGCGTCAACTTGATTTCATACTCCGTGTACGAACAATTAGGCTTATGTGAGCTCAAACCCACAAAAGTTATGCTTCATTTTCCCGATCGCTCGATTAAGAAGCCTGTGGGAGAAATCGATGATGTGCCCATTCGAGTAGGGCAATTCATTTTCCCCGTTGACCTTATCGTTCTCGAAACACAACCCGTGACGAATTCCTTTAGTCAAATTCCATTGATTTTAGGCCGACCATTCTTAGCCACCTCAAATGCCTTAATCAGTTGTCATAACGGATCGATGAAAGTCTCTTTTGGAAACAAGAATTTGGATCTTAACATTTTCAATCTTGAAAGCCAATCGAATGAACATCGTGACCAAACGTTGGAAGTTAGTGCTATTCACGAAAACTTTGAAAATGAAACACTTGATCTTAACGATGAACGCGAGGCCAGGTATAAAAAATTGTTTAACGAAATTCCTAACGAGATTGAATACACTCTTCCCTTTGAATCAATTCAAGTTGAGTTCGAATCTCAACCCAACTCTATGATCGAAAAACTCCCGAAGTTGGACCTCAAACCACTTCCCGACCACCTTAAGTACGCATACTTAAATGAAGATGAAACGTTGCTCGTCATAATTTCCACAACTCTCTGTCTTGATAAAGGAACCTCATTACTCTCTATTCTTTCGAAAAACAAAGAAGCAATTGGATGGTCGATATCCGATATAAAGGGAATTAGTCCCGCTCTTGTTCAACATCGCATCCGTTTAATCGACAACGCCAAGCCTGCTTGCAACGCGCAGCGAAGGCTTAATCCAAAAATGAAAGATGCGGTGCGTGATGAAATTCATAAACTTTTCGACAACGGAATCATTTACCCAATCTCCGATAGTTCATGGGTTAGCGTAGTTCACGTTGTATCGAAAAAGTCTGGGCTAACCGTTGTCAAGAACGATTAAAACGAACTTATTCCAACTCGTACTCAAATGGGTTGGTGTGTTTGCATTGACTATCGAAAACTAAATGCCGCTACATGTAAAGATCACTTTCCTTTTCCTTCCATTGACCAAATGCTCGAACGTTTAGCTGGCCACGAATTTTACTGCTTCCTTGATGGTTATTCTAGCTATAAACAAATTCCAATAGCTTCAGAAGACCAAGAGAAAAAGACTTTCACGTGTCCATTTGATACCTTTGCTTATCGATATATGCCATTCGAACTTTGTAACGCTCCTGCGAATTTCCAACGATGCTTTGTTGGAATCTTTTCCGACATGATTAAACTCTTTCTAGAAGTTTTTATGGACGATTTCTCAATCTCTGGCGATTTTTTTCCCAATGTTTACATCATCTTGAGTTGGTTCTAAATCGATGTAAAGAAAAACATTTGACTTTGAATTGGGAAAAATGCCACTTTATGGTCAAACAAGACATAGTCCTTGGACATATCATCTCAAATAAAGGTATTGAGGTAGACATAGCAAAAATCGACATGATTGCAAACCTACCCATTCCTAAAACTATTAAGGACATTCGATCATTTCTAGAACACACTAGATTTTACTGGCGCTTTGTGAAAGACTTTAGCAAAATCGCTCGTCCGTTGACGACTCTTCTCGGGAAAGACGTTCCATTTGATTTCAACTCCGTGTGTATCTCTTCTTGTGAACGTCTTAAAACAGAACTCATTTCTGCTCCAATCATTTGCGCGTCCAATTGGGATCTTCCTTTCGAAATATTGTGTGATGCTTCAAACTTTACGGTTGGTACTGTCTTAGGACAACGCATCAATAAAATTCTTCATGTCATTTACTACGCGAGTATGACTTTGAACGACACTCAACTCAACTACACAACAACCATAAATAAGCTTCTAGCCGTATTTTTTGCTCTCGAAAAGTTTCGACCTTACTTGATAGGTTCACACATTGTGGTCTACACTAACCATTCTACGCTTCGATATCTTTTCGCTAAAAAGGATGCTAAATCTCGTTTGATTTGTTGGATCCTTTTACTTCAAGAATTTGACCTTACAATCAAAGACAAAAAGGATCTGATAATGTCATAGCTGATCATTTTGTATCATCTTCCGAAAGCACCATCTTCTTTGCCGATCAATGAAAACTTCCTCGATGAACAATTATTTCAATTTCTATTGATCCACTGTACGCTGATATAGTGAACTACTTAGTCACTAAAGAAACTCCCTCGTCGTGGTCCAAACAGGATAAATACAAATTCATGTCCCAAGTGAAATATTTCTATTGGGACGATCCATACTTGTTCAAATGTTGTCCCGATCAAATCATCCGATGTTGCATTCTGGATAATGAGATAAGGAGTGATTTTCGTTTTGCCACGATCAAGCGTGCGGTGGATATTTCGGTCCTCGAAAAACTACGGAAAAGGTGCTTTAGTGTGGTTTTTATTGTCTTTCTCTCTTCAAAGACTCATTTGAATTTTGTAAAACTTGCAATCGATGTTAAATTGTTAGACGAATTTCTCGATGAAATATGACGCCTCTCAACCCCATTCTTACGATCAAAATCTTTGATGTTTGGGGTATCGACTTTATGGAACCTTTTCCCAATTCTTTTGGAAACTTTTTTATCCTTCTCATTGTCGATTACATCTCAAAATGGGTCGAAGATGTTCCTTGCAAAAACCAACGACCATAGAATTATTGTGAAATTTCTCAAAGAAAATATCTTTTCGAGGTTCGGCATACCTCCCACAATAAACAGTGATAATGGGACCCATTTTTGCAACCGTTCTGTTGAAACTTTAACCAAAAAATACTCTATAACCCATAAGTTATCCACTTCGTATCATCCTCAGCCTTGTGACCAAGTTGAAGTTTCAAATCGACAAATAAAACAGATCTTGGAGAAAACTGTCAATAAAAATAAAAAAGATTGGTCTCAAAAATTGACCGAAGCGCTTTAGGCTTACCATACTGCTTTTAAAACTAACCTTAGGATGTCCGCATTTTGTTTAGTTTACGGCAAAGCTGCCATTTACCCATTGAAATTGAACACAAAGCGCTGTGGACAATTAAGAACTTAAACTTTGATCTTGAGAAAGCCGGCGAAATCCAAAAACTACTACTCAACGAACTTGAAGAACTTAGGAGCGACGCGTATGAAAATGAGAAAATTTATAAAGAAAGAACCAAATTTTTTCATGACAAGTCAATCCTAAGGAAAATATTTACGCCTAACCAAAAAGTTATTGTATATGACTTAAGAATTCATATATTACCTAGGAAACTTAAATCAAGATGGACCGGACCATTTGTGGTACGGACTGTTTTTTCACATGGTGCCATAGAAATAGAAAATCCCAGGGATGGATCGATTTTCAAAGTTAATGGTCATCGTTTAAAACCTTTCTTGGAATTGCTTGGTAACCAAGAGGAGGAGCTCATGATTCTTCATAAGCCAAGCTACGTCTAGTAAGAATGTTAACCCTCTTTTGTAAATATGTACAAAATTTTCCCCTTTACACTCATTATATCATGCATTGATTGTGGGGACATAATCAAAATTAAGTGTGGGGGGGGGAGTCTCATTTTCATTTTTCGTGGAATTTTTGAATTTTCATTTTTCCTTCATCTGAAAAAATCAAAAAATTTAAATCCCAAAATCATTTTCTTTTTAGTATTTTGATTTATTTTTGACGAAACACTATAGGATAAGTACGAGTTTTGGTTAATAATTTGAAATTTTTGAAAATTTATTTATCCTAAAAAAAATAAAAATGAAGTTTGATTACAAATAACAATGGTTTAACTAGTATATAGGAAGGTTCATATGTGTTAATTATGAAGTATGTTCTAATTGAAAATATTTGTTCAAAAGAGTGGTAAATTTAAAGTAAAGGGTATAACATTTTTATCTTCTAAGTTAAATGGTGCTAAGATGATTTTGCAAAACTCTCCCTTTCTTCCAAAAAATTGAAAAAAGAAAACATTTGTATATATGTAAATATTTTCTAGTAACACCTATGGCCGACAGGTGTGCACACTTGTGTGTACACTCGCCATGCTCTGTGACTTTCTCACGTAAGCCCGAAAGGCAGTGCATGATCGGTGGTATATCTGGCCTCAGTTTATCTGAGCTAGGTGCATTTATATATAAATTCTTTTACTAGTAATGCATATAGTCGATAGGCGTTCACATTCGTGTGTTCACTCTCCACGCTCTTTATTCCCCTCACATAAGCCCGTAAGGTAGTGCATGGGTAATATATCTAGCCACGGTTTACCTAAGTTAGGCACATGTAAATATTGTTAATATCAATAAAATTTTCAAATAAGAGAGAGTAAGCAATTGAAATCCTAGCACTATTTTAACTTGTTTGATTTAACTTGTTATTGAAAAGAAATGAAAATACCACTTTAATAAACTTTGATAATCAACTAAGGATCCATTTCATAAGTACATCGTGTTATCAATCGAAACAACTAGCCAAACTATGGTCTATCTGTTATGACAACTTGATTTTTATTGAAAATTTTGACGAGTAAATGACTTAAATTTTCAAGGCAATGACCAAAACTGGTATTTAACTTATTTGTGTCTATTTAAAAGTAACCTTCCATTTGTAAATATTTTCAAAAACTCGCATTCATCTTTTTGTAATTAAATCTTGCATTTTGTAAATATTTTCAATTTGCATTTGGATTTTGTGGGTAGTATCCGCTGAAAATCTCATGAGACAACAATCATCCTACTGGGGATACCCAGAGGTTTAACGGCTTGTTGCATACGCTCAATGCAATCGTGCTTCCTACGAAAACGGATTTATCATAGTTTTTCTTTATTCAAGGAGGATTGAAAAGATATGTGTGGGGGTATTTGATGTGCACGTAAATGTGCATATATTTACATCCATATTTATCTCTTTTTATTTAAATAAACATCATATTTGGGCATTTTAACATGTTTTAAACCAAAATTCGATTATTTTCAAACCATCATTTTTTCATCTTCATGCAGGGGCAAAGCAGTCATTTTTGTGCATGTGTCAATGTAAGAATTTTTACTTGGACACTTTTTATGATTTTTATAGGATATTTTGATGCATATGGAAGAGGGATTCATAATGATATATGCATGCACAAGGAACTACAAAGGAATGAAGAGGAAATAATTCAAGTTCAAGATCATGGAGGACCCCACCCACTTACCTTGATTTTCATTTTGGGAGATAAGCACATGCTAAAAGGTCATTAAAGCTTCTTGTACATTTAAGTGGAGGATTAGTGGATGTTAATGATTACTTGGTGGCCACACTACCTCAAGGGTACTCTGGGAAGCTTCTTAAAAAAGGAATTAGGGTTTTAGCATGTATAAATAAACTTCTTATGTACATGAGACTATATTCTACTCTTTCATATTTGTTAGGAAATTAAGAAAGTAAGTTGTAAGCTTTATGTCGAATGAATAAAAATGGCTTCCAAGCCACTTTCTCCTCTCTTTTCAACATGCTTTTCTTTGCTTTTATGTTAACGCTTATTTCTATGCCCTCTTTCTTTTAATGTTCATAGCTTAGATTTACATTTATGCAAGTAGTGTAGCTTAATTCCTTTTTGTAAGTAGTTTAATTACATTCTCTTCTTTGCTTATTTTCTATTTTCTTCTTTTTTTAATGTTGAAATTTACTTGTGTTGCTTCAATGCCACAAATGATTAAGCTAAAGCCCTTCAATTTAGAGGTAATGAAGCTCACAAATATTATGTAATTTCAACATTTCTATGGTTTGTGATCTCATTTGATTTGTGCTTCATGAAGTAAATCTTGATGTAAGTTTATACAAGTGGGTTTGATAGCTTATATTGCTTATGCAAATGAACTATTCTTATTCAACATAAACACAATTTACATCATCATTTGCTAATTAATTTTTGATTTTGAAATGAAAGTAAAAATGAGATTTGATGATCTATATTACTAGTTACAATAGTAAATAGATCATACGTAAAATAGCTTTTGCTTTGGCTTCATTTTCATGAGAATTATAAGTGGTATAATTGTTTATATTATAGTTTGATGGTTTGAATTATGTTAATTAGTAACATAAAAAAAATCATACTTTTGATAAATACAATAATTGTTTCACTTAATGTCAAAGCTAGAGATCATAAATTATTGGTTGTTGATTTACAAAAAATATGAGAGTGGATTTATCCCTAAATTGTTCTCTAGTTCAATAGTTTTTTTTATCACATTTTAATTCTAATTATAGGTTCATTTTGTTTCTAATTAACAATTTTTCCTCCATTTGGTCTAATTTGATTGAATAGATTTTTAAACTCTAACAATTCCTTACGGATCGACCCATATTCACCACGTACTACAAGTGTATGCCGTGCGCTTGCGGTTGAATTTAATTTGAAATTTTTCGGCTATCTTCTATACCGATGGAAAATTAGCCAATTAACATCCTACTTTCATCTTTTCTTATTAACTTAGGTAAATTATTTAAATAAGCCTTTACATTTTTCTCTCCTATCTGTGCTAATTAATTTCTTCTAAATCTTAAAATAAGCCTTCTTTTGTTCCTTTTCTTATTATAACCTACGTTATAATCATGCTTATTACTTAACCCAAGGTCTAAGTGTGAAAATAAGCTTCTTTCATTTTTTACTCTTTTTAGTTATAATTCTAAGTTTTACTAGGCCAATTTTTTTAATTCAATCCAATTAACGTCATAATTAGGCGTAATTCCAGTCCAATTCCGTCTAAATTACCGTCTTTGAAATTTACATCTTATATTTCGTTATTTCAGCTTCTTACAATTTAGTCCATATTCGCGTTAATCCTATTCTAATCCATGCGCGAAGAAAAATGAGAAATAAAAGAAAACTGAAGAAAATCCAAAGCGTAGAAAGAAGATGTATAAATAGCAGTAAATAAACTAAAATACTATAAATAAACTGTAAATAGAGGGAAAATCTATAATTAATAGAAATGAATTAAAATTACTGAAAAGAATAGCTGAAAAGAAATAGACTGAAAATAATTCTAAAAACTGTAAATAAACTACTAAAAAGGCTATTCTAAAAATCATAGTAAAACAACAAATATTGGAAACCTTATTATTTTAAATTACTTAAAAAAATCTTAAAATAATTACAATCACTCACCTCCAGTCCTAAGCTCTTCCCTTGGTCTTCCCGGATCCACATGGAGTTGCAAAATAATTTAATTTATAATGATTTTCTCCTTTGGAAAAATTATTCCGTTTAGGGTCCTTCCTAGAAAGGTGAACCCACGTGGAGAAAACCTAGAATGAGAAAAAGTCTTAGGTCTAGGGGTCTATTTATAGATGTAGAAGTGGATCTCGGACCGTTGGATTTGGAGATTGAATAGGATGCTACCGCATCATAGGCAGAATAGGGGCCATCAGATGCAGAAACGGAGGGACTAGATCAGTTAAAATGATGCAAAATACGCGTTCAATTGCTGCTGATTCGTTCAAACGAACGAACATGCGTTCGCTTGCTGTAACGCCCCACCCCAAGACCCACCTTAGTAAAGAGAATCAATGAGTAATTCTGTCTACTAAAGCGGAGAATAGGGCTGGTTAAGGGCGACCATCTATAACTTTGTCTTAAACATCTACTGAATACGTCGATAAGTGCACTATGATTTTTCTTTTCTATCTCAATGGATCGACATACACAGTAAATGCTTAATCCAAAACTATAGGTGGCTTACGGATCTATCAGAACAAAATACTATAACTAAATATAAAGCACATCACAGAACAGTAATCAACATCATTTATATACATATACACTTATACATGTTTAGTACAATACAATATGAATACAATAAAGGTGGTATTCGACCACACTATACACATGGAATCGAATATAAATACATCAGAGTCAAGCGGAAAGAAATATAAACCACAAAAGTGCTAGGATGATATCCAAGCAGATGCATCAAAGCAAAGTCCCGTAACTGATAGCTAACCTGAAACAACTCGGTCTGACCCGAGTGATAAACACATGGGTCAGGCAACTGAATCTTATCGTTAGAAAGGAATACGATAAGGTAAAGAGAAGAGCTTCGCAACGAGATAACATAAGTAGGTATGAACATCTAGGGTTGATATCAAGTAACTTCACTATGTATCTATGGTGGTTTGCATATACATATACTTGGGTTAATCTGAAGGAATTCATGTATATGATATAAGGGAAAACATTCAAACATTATCCATGAATAAATAAATCTCTCAAGTCGTATATAAATCCCAAGTATAAATCCATAAAATTCGAAATCACCAAAATCCTCAAAGAAATCGTATTTGCCTTATTTACATCTATAAGGCTAGGCAAACACATCAAAAATGGTGAAATCGAAATCATCATAACTCATCAAAGAAATCTCATATTGGCCAATTATTACATGCAAAAGCATGTTGCACGTGCTATTTACCAGTACTGTTCACCATCACGGTACCATATCCATCTCTCGACCGAAATCCTCATCTTGAATTAATCCGGTCTATGACATCATCTATATTCTCCCCGAACACCCGCCATCAAAAGTGATTGGAGCACCTCACTCCAATCAGTGTCCGCTGAGTCCCTGCCATCAAAAGTGATCGAGTCAAGTATTACTTAACCCGATCGGGACTCTAAGTACTGGTAGTGTGACGACCCGACTTTCCACTCCCATAAAATCGCATCATCTTTAAGAAAGAAAGGGATAGGAAAGAGAAAAGAAAGAAGAGAAAGAAGTAACAACACAAGAATCTCAATAGCGGATCGAATAAATTATATTAATAACATAAGTATTACATAGTATACATCAAATATCAGAGTTACACAGACAATACAACACATACTAGACAGTTATAAACACCTGTCTAGTTATTACAACTCAATACACAATACACAATACAGAAACACTCAGAGATACCAACACAGCGGAAAACTATATAACTATACGCAGAAGCCTCCTGCTCCATATGCTCCTCTACAATTCGTCAAAGCTAACCTGAATTCCCTTGGCTACTCGTAAAAATTTGAGAACCCAAGAGTTAAAGAAAAACAGAAATAACTCCGAGTCAGACATGGGTCTGGTGTGAGTAACAGGTTAAAGTTGCTTAACTCTGAAAAACCTTTGAAAAGAAAAGGTATCACGTAAGACTTCCCACACATAAACATGGAAAAGTTTTTACCTTACGCTAACCAAAACATTTGATAGGAAATCCGATGATATTATAATAGTGTCTAGGGTTTTCAAGTAAAATACAGAAATAGCTGAAATGCTTACATCTCACATTCCAACATAGTTGGACACAACTAATATGTACGACACTTATTGGATTTTGGATTCCATCAATGGCTGGGCTACTGGGGTACCGCCCGTCATAGTACGTGGCCTAGATCACCGTACCGAGGATTACTCCCAATCCCTTGCAACACAAAGCCGGACCCGTTCCTTACTGAACAGTTCCAAACAAGACAACCCCGTAGTTGTGATCAGCAACCGCACCACTAAGCCGAAAATAAAGGGACCTCTAGACAGGGATAAATCTTGCTCTCAAGTGGGGGCTACCCACGAAGCTTTGCTGCTCCTCCCCTGTTTTAGCCATTCCCGGTTGATGAGGCTTTAGGCTACGATTACCTTTATAGTTCATATCACTTAGAATGCTCATCGTCCACCTGACGATGTTCTGAAAGCATTCAATCCACACAAGTTCGTTCTGGGTTCGAACGAAACCGAAGGCATTATCTCGTTACACTCGTATTGGAATCACCCTCAGAGTTAACGACAATAACCCTTGCACTCTGAATCACTATCTCGAATCTATAAGTATTATTTCGTCAAACTCATTACGGAATCACCCACAGAGTTATACTGACGTATAGCCCTTACACTTCGAGTCTTCACTCGCTCCACTTGGTTTAACGGCCTAACGTTAAATTGGAATCGATGTGGTTTTCGGATCCCAAATATGGAAACCCGATCCCGGTCTCATCGAAATCCAAAGCGTGTCTTTTAAGGTCCAAGTTGTTTTAAGTTTAAAACAATTCAATTCATTATCTAAATATACACAGATAGATAATTCACAAAACAATAGATAATCAACATTATCATTATCAACAGATAATTCATATCATAATTAGATAATCCATATTATCATCCAAAAGCAACCAATGCATCCATATCACATACACTACTCATCTCATAACTGAGATTACAACCCATACATGACAATCAATACCAATCATCAAACATAAGCAATGATCTAATGATCATCCCATTTATAATTAATTTAAAATGAATTAAATTAATTACCTAAACTCTAATTAATTTAAAATGAATTAAATTAATTACTTCGTCATCAAAATCCTGCTTAACTTAATCATCAATTGATTACAAATCAATTTATAAATCATCATCTCAATATTTATTTCACTTAATCATTACTGATTAACCATCTCTAATTACAATAAGTAACTAGCATTTAATATTAATTACACAAGTTAATTATATTAAACCCTTTGCAAATAATTAACTTGTAATTTCTTAATTAATGATTAACTAAAATTAATTACATTATTTATTTATTTATTTATTTATTAATTACTTCATTATTAATTATACCTTAATTAATCAATTCCAAATTGCATCATTAATTAATTAATTAATGATTTCTGATTGTGTTTAATAAATCTCTAAATATAAATTAATTACAAAAGTAATTAATCTTCGATTTAAACCATGTATATATTAATCACCCATGATTAATAATACTAGTAATTAACTACTTTAATTACTCATCCCATAATTAATTACTCTAATTAATTATCTCAATTAATCCTTGATTAATTTTCAAAGTAATTTAAATCCAAATTACTTCTATAATAAATATCTTTAATTACATAAAGTAATTATTAATTGATTACTTCCTTAAGTAATTACAAATCCATAAATTACATAAAGTAATTATCAACAATACACAAATGTTTAAATTAATTTAACTTAATTAATCTAAACTAATCACATAAATTAAATTAATTACACCAAGTAGTTAATTCATTAATTACTTTCATTAAGTAATTAAACATAAACAATTGATTATTATTTAATTAATTAATCTAATTAATTATTAAAAATTAATCACATTATTTTAAGTTAATGACCTTCATTAACATTACTTAATTACTTAATTAAGAATTAAATCATATAAATCATTATTAATTATCAATTAATTAATATTTAATTACAATTTAATTAATCTCAAATTATTAATTAATTAAGTGTTAATTAAAATCTTAATTAATCATTAATCACTTGATTAAATAAATCTTAATCATAAATTAAATTTTAATTACCATCCCTAATTATAGATTAATTAACCTTAATTAATTAATCTCAAATCTTAATTAATTAACTTAAAATTTATTAATTACTTAATTAATCATCCACATTATTAATTAATTAAATAATTAATATTCCATTCAAATTAATTTAATAATTTAAATGAAACTAATTTCTTAAGTTCAAAACTTAGAAACATACTTCTTTATACAAAGTATTTTAAACACTTTGTTTCAAACAAAAATTCAAATTAAAAATTTCTTTTTAAATTTCAAACTGAAACAAAATTCAAATCTTCATTCTAGATTCAAACTTAAAATTTAAAACTTTACTTACATCTCTATTTTCATTTTCAAATTCAAAATGTTTAAACTTCCTAAAGTAGTCAAAACAAATTTAAATTTAAAAACTTATTAAATTTTAAAAACTGACATTAGAGTAAAATCTCAGGTTTTAAAACTAAATTTAAACTCAGTTTAAACTTATTTTATAAATTAAAACTTACAGTTTTAAAATTCAAACCAATGTTCTTTATACTGTAAAAGTTTAAAAATCTAATTTAAACTTTCCAGATTTAAATTCAACTCAGGTTCGTCTATTCAAAATTTCAGTTCCCAGATTTAAATTTTTAAATTTCAGTTGCTATTTAAAATTTTACTTTTAAATTTAAACAGGAAAATAGTTTCTGTTTAATCGAACATCTTACATTTTTGAATTCAAAAATGTTTCAAAATTTTTTCAAAAATGCAGGATTTAAATTATTGAATTCAAAACTAAGTTGCAGGTTTAAATATTTCAGTTTTGAACTAAATCTTACAAATTTAAACTTTACTTTTAAATTTAAATAAAAACAGAAAAACAGTTTCTGTTTTTAGTTAAAAACCCAACCTGGATTTAAAAGTATTTCAAATTTAATTCAAATATCTAAAGTTTAAACTTATTGAATTTAAATTAAATTCTAGATTCAAACAAAGTTTCAGAGTTTGTTTTGCATTTCTTTTTACATCAATTTGATAAAACCTGGAAACATATCACTGTATAAATACTAAAACCTGAAATACTTACTTTTTAATAAAAAAATTCAAATTATTACAAAAACCCAGAATTCAAACTTTGAATTCATATTTAAATTCAGTTTAAATTTTATGCTTAGTTCAGGTTTTAAATTTATATTTTAAAAGACTTACATTTAAAAATTTTAAAACTGGAAATAAGGCTCTGTTTAAAACCTGAAACATTACAACCCGAGCTACCACCTAATCTACTTCGAGACAAATACTCTCCTGCTTCGAGTCACACCCCAATTCCCCCGAGACCAACCCGAGGAAACAACCCTGCAACCAAAACACCATCAACATGCACACACCTCTGCACTGTGCACCCAACCACCAACTCCGGCCATCACTGCCATCACCAACGGCCCCCTTCCATCAACCAGAATCCTCCACATCCACCTTCAAACCTCAAATCCCCAATATTCAACTTGAATTTTGAATTCAAGTTTACAACCAGAACCTGGAATAGTCAAACCACCTTCCCCCTAAAACCTGTCAATGGCGATATCTCACAACTCCGAACACTATAATTCTTGAACCTCCGGTGATGACTCCAACAATGCATCAGCTACCAACACGCAAAACAGGGTCGAACTCAATTCATTGATGAAGCCGCAACACATAAATCCCTTATACCCAGTAAAACTAGGGTTCATACTGACATCCCCAAATCTCATCACCAAATTTATTTGTAATCCAATTTAGAATTTTTCCTATAATTATTGATAGCTACTCTATCATCGGAATCAAATTCATCCAGATCCAATGCAAGTTTCAACTGTGCTCAACCAAATTGTGAAATACAGTACATTCATTACTGCACTTGTTTCACAACACTATAAATTATAATATTTGATTTAGAATTCATGAATTCATTTGTTGTTTCTATTAATAAACTTGAAACACTAAATTATAACATTTGAATTTTACTCTAAATTAATTGTTGCTCTGTGTAACCTGATTTCCAGGTTACAGATAATTCTGTTTGATTTATATGAAAATTTTAAACTTATTCTATTCTAAAATAAACAAACTTTGTTCAATTGTTTAAATCATAATAGCAACAAGCTAAAGGAAGAGCTCAGGAATCAACATGAGTTTTGAAAATTTGCAGAAACACACATGCGCAGTCATCAACTTGAACACAGGCAAATATTTATAGGTAAGATATTCATAGCAATCTCATATGAGTATATTTGTATTTTATAAAACATGCACACCCTTCCTATTTAATAAACTTAAATGAGTTACTCACCTATATAATGATGCAGACCCCAGATTTTTTTAGCATGCAGTAGCTTGAATGTTGCATATGCAAATTGAAATTGCAGGCCTTTGTTTTAATGCTTTTAATCTTGATTCAAAAAAATGCTTCCAGATTTGTGCAGGTTGCTTGAATGCAGATGCAAATTCCCCCCAGGTTGTTGATTGAAGAAGAATTTTGCAGACTTCTTGTTTTTTAAAAAAAATACTTCCAGATTTTTGAAAAATCCTTGCATGCAGACACCTTGCCTTTTTCCAGATTCATAAATGCAGGTTGTAGTTTGTTGCTTGCAGGTTTTGTATTTTGGGTTTGAGGAGTTACAGGTTATGATTTTTGATTTTTACAGGTGTTTGAATGTTTGAAAAAGAGAGGAGTTGAATGCAATGCATGTTTACAGATTTGAGAAATGCAGTTTGAACAAAATTTCAGATTTCTTTTAGAATGAAAAATGAGAAAGAGCTAAAGAAATGAATATATGCAGGTTTAAATAACAATGTTTGATTTAAATTAAAATTAAAGAAAAACAAAATTAAACAATGACACATGGCTCAAGCTATTACATTTGTCACTTTAAAATGATGGTAAGTTTACACATCTATTTGTAAATGTTTTGTTATTTTAATTAAGGTTAAAGAAAATTAAACTTAATGAATGCATGTTCATATTTTAAATTGTATTTTAAATTTCAAATTAAATTAACAAACCTCATTTTATAAATTAATATTTAAAAAGAATAACACTAATATTTTATAACTTATTTTTAATATTCAAACTTAAGTTAAAATGAATTTTTAAACCAATAAAACATTTATTTTACATATTTAAAATCATTTAGTATTTTATTAAATATTTTTGAAAAGCTTAAATTAAAAATAAAATCAAAATTCCTAATTTCAAATTATTAAAATTATGTTATACTAATTTATTTAAAACAACTTATCTATTTAAAATATCTATAAATACATATACATTATTAAATAGAAACAGATTCATTAGTTTATTAAAAATAAATTCACAAATTAAATATTCAAATAAAGAAGATTATTAAATCAAATCAAATTTATTAACAAAAATTTATCAGTTCAATATAAATTTAAACACAGATTATTAAATGTATATTGTCCAAAATTCCAGGATATTACAGGTAGTTCTCCCAGAATGTGCCAACAACTCTCGGATAGTAACCCGAAAAGTGGTAACGTATGTCCCATACCATACGCTCTCACTTAGCGGTTTTCTAGCCGCTAGTTCGTGCCTCACTAAGAAATCATCAACATCATCAAAAGAATCGCCTCATGTCATCGGCGTATGGTATAAGATGTTAAACTCGTCTCGTCTCATCGACGAGTAGAAATTCCATAAAATCATCAAACTCATCAAATACCATCAAAATCTTGCCTCATATCATCGGCAAGTATATCTCCATCAATATAGTCCAAATCTCGTATATACTCCCGAATAGAAGATCT
The DNA here is from genome assembly GCA_030765085.1 of Allium cepa. Classification (NCBI taxonomy): domain Eukaryota; kingdom Viridiplantae; phylum Streptophyta; class Magnoliopsida; order Asparagales; family Amaryllidaceae; genus Allium; species Allium cepa. Next base: position 493,535,452 of record CM060944.1, on the reverse strand, counting down.
CAGACTATACGTATTAGCCAAATGGACTAATATAATCTCAAACTCATACCACAATGTGATTAACATCAAGGAGGAAATTAAACGATTCCTCAAAATCGTTTCGATCGTACAAGTCCAAAATTAACTGAAAAAGTAAATACACAAGTCCCATACATTGCGGATTTACTCAATCGTTTAATTTATTTTCTTATACGTCCGAAAAAGCATAAAGATGATGAAATTTAATAAGTTATAACATAAAATAATTTTGTAGAAAAGGATTAATAAATAAATTTCATAATAATATTCTTGCAAAAGAATGCAAATGAAATCGTCAAAATCGGACAATTATATCAAAATTTGGGGCTGTCCATGACAGGCCAACAATGAAAACATTAATTTTTCACCATGCAAACTTCGAAATTCCACGAAGCATAAAACACAAAATTTGTAGTCTACAGTCTAAGGTTTTCAAAACTTTAAAAATTTTGATATTGCGGTCAATAACGAATAAGTTACGAGCGAAATACTACTAGAAAAGAAAATTTGCGCACTGGCTATTAACTCAGGTCAGCGACAATAATGTCTATTTTTCACTATGAAGACTTCCAGATCATTCAAAAGCTAAAACATAAAAGTTGTAGAATATTTCCTAAGGATTCCAGAACATCTTGAATTTCAAGATTACAATTAATGACCTGAAAGTTATGATCGAAATACTACATAATTTTTTTTTATGTGCACTGCTTATTAACACAGAACAGCAACGAAAAAGTCGATTTTTCACTAGATAGGCTTCAAAATAATTCAAAACTAAAAACATAAAAGTTGTGGCATATTTCACAAGGATTTCATAACATCTAATATTTCAAAATTCCGATTAGAAACGCAAAAGTTATGCTGAAAATACTATTCAGCCAAATATATTTCCTGTGCAAAAACGCTTTCGGTTTTGCAACTTTCACAGCAAATACAGAGGTCCAAACTGACTCGAAACTTGATAAAATTAGACATAAACAAACTAGGCACAATAAGCTTCAAAATGAAACTAAAATCACCTCAATCCGACTTCGGATGAGGGAGATATAAGCATTCAAAGATGAGGTATTTCAGACATCAACAATTAAGAAAAGATATGAAACTTGAACATATAGAGCCAAATTTTCCAAGCATGAGCCAATTTATTTGCTGTAAGTTTTAAACTTACCTTTGGCAGCGAAAAGAGGAGATTATGAAGCAAAGATTGGAGCAAATATGAGGTCTTTAGCAAGGAAGAGGAGCTCTAGCACCTGCAGAAACTAGAAAAAGAGGCATGCAAAGAAGAAAAATTACAAAACAAGAATTCCAGTAAACAAATATGGATTTCTCCTCAAATTCAAGATAGAGAAGGATGGAGATTACCTTCTTGTTGAATTAGACCAGAAATTCTATTGATTTAGCAAGGAATTTGTTAATTATGGCTAAGCTTTGAGAAGGCAGCCATTATTTCTAATTTTTGAGCTTCTTAATTGTTTTCAGGAAGAAGATGAAAATGAACGAAGAGGAAACTGTACGTACTATTTCTAGAATTTTCTATTGGGCTAAATGGGTATAAAGTAATTCCTATTAGGAGTTAGATTAATGCTTGTTTGTGTAGTTTATTTATGTACAAATTTCTTTTATCCATATCTTACACGATTTAAATCCGATTTTAACAATTTTGAGTGCGTTGGATTCGTCTTAACATCTAGATTCCAATAAAATATTAAATCACAATTTCAGTAATTTATTATTTGTTTTATCATTTATTAACCAATTTAGCCAATTTTCCCCCTGTGATATTCCGTAATTTTAGACATCCGTAATTGATAAAATAGAATACTGAATTGTAGATTGAATAAATGAATCTAATCAAGGAAATATTTATATTTGCAATTGTGTTGTGTAAACATATATAGATTTTAAATAGAATTATTATATACAAGTTAAAATTGTATTTGTTTAAATATATATATACAACTGATCTAAAATTTGATTTGAATTTGGGTATTTAAATTTACATTCAAAGGATAGATATCTATATCTTAAATCATACCTTGGTTTTTAAAATGTATTTTTATTTTGTTAAGAACATAAGTTATTTGTATTATTTTCTTCCTAAAGTAATTTATTTATATAAATTAGAATATGTATGTATAAATTAGAAAATTAATTACAAAAGCTTTATAAATAAATAAATTATACATAATTACAAATGTAAGTATAGGAATGTATCCAATTACAAGTATAAATAAATTATAAATTATAACTGACAAATATTAACTAAAATCTAAAAGCTTAAATTTATAAAAGATAAATACATTATATACATGTAAATATTACATAAATACCTAGATATGGCTTAAATAAATTAATGAAAGGCAAGTATAACACTTGTAAGTATATTAAAGGGGTTAAAGACATTTGTAAAGATAAATGCATATGTGTAAGCTATTTAACAACTAAAAGGACAAAGTCAACATTTCTTTTTGATGATTAAAACAAATAAAAAAAATGAAAGAAGGGATTTGCTTCCACTTTTCAGCTGAATTCTTTTCTCCACTTCAACTTAAATCTAAATATGAATCAAATGAAGAAGTGGAATCTGAAATCAAAGCTCAAAGAAATAAAACCTGAAAATTAAATCTGAGACAAGGGATTTCAAAAATCAAAACCTGTCGTTTAAGCCTGTAACCAATTTTCAAGCAAAGTTCTATTTAAAATCTGCAACCTGGGAAAGCATTTCAACTTTAAAGGAACCAAAGCAATGCAAAGTTTTCAGGATCAAAACAAAGGCATGCAAGCTTCAAATCCAGCTTTTTAAACTTCTGCATTTTATTCCAAAGGTGAGTAACTCTAATACTTTCTGGTATATCTTAAAGTTGCAAGTGATAATCCATGAAAATAAATGTGATTTTTTGCTGCGCATGTTGTTTTAAAACGATTATAAGTGTATATGACTATCAATAATTATATATGTGACTGGAAACAGTGGATAACTTCAATCCAAACCATGTAAACTTAGTCCGGGTAGTGAATGTTGAAATAATATTTGAAGAATGTTTTACATAAATATTGCCTGATGATTCTAAGATGAATGGATGTAAATATATATATAAGAATTTACTAGTTTAAAAGCAAATCAAAATTCAGTTTAAGTAGCAGATTTTAAAGGAAGGTTGTTCTCTGTTTTTAAAGAACAGGTGAGTAAGCTCTTAGATAGATATGTTATGGTTTAGTATGTGATAAATTCTTGAAGTATACGGAGTATGCTATGCATATCGATTTTATTTGTAAGACATTGTCTGTGATTATGGTTGAGAACAGGAAAAGTATGTTTCTGTTCCAAATGTTACAAGTTCAGTACTAACTTTAAATTTTAAATCATCAACAAAATGATTTTTAGGCCTGGATTTCCAAACAAAGGGTATACATTTTTATTTTTATTTTACTCAGGCAAAGATTTGAAATGTATTTTATGGAATCAGTTGAATAGATATATACTGTGGGTAAACAAAGGACAGTGAAAACTTAATTTGGGCTAAAATCAATTTCAATAATTTATTGATTCAAGAGTATAACCTGAATTCCCTCACTAAACTACGATTTTAGAAACCAAAATCTCAATTTATAATTATGTATTTGGAAAGCAATTCGAGAATGAGCAGAAATTTGTTTTTAGGCAATTTCTAGTGATCGTCGAACTTTGGGACTGATCGGGGTTTGGTTGAGGCTCATTTGGCGATCGGTAGGGTCAGGAAAAATGGTGTAGCATTTTTAAGACGATCGTGGTGGTTGGGGAAAGGTGAAGTAGGGTTTTGGGGACCGTTTTGGTCAAGATTATTGAAGGTTTGATCTCTTCGTCGGTGATGGTTCGAGGTGGACCGGACCCAGGGGAAAAGTGGTGTAGGGTAGTGACGAGGCTTTGGTCGGAATTTTACAACCTCTGGTGGTTGGTTGACGTTGCGGCGGGTCAATTTTTGGAGGGTAGATCGATTCTTGGTGTTACTGGAGGGTGATTTTCGATCAAATTTCGATCGAAGATTTACGCGCATCAATGAAGTGGTTATTATGGAATGTGGGAAGTATGGTGACTGAGTTTGAGTGTCACATTTGGGTGATGGTCGGAGGGGACGTTGTGCATGTGCACCGCGTGCACGTTGAGGACCGGCACGGTGATTTGAATCTGGTATGGTAGTGGGTTTCGATCTGGGTTGCATTCTTTTCTGGGTTATTCGAGGTTCGACGAGCTGAATGGTGTGTTGAACGGTGAGTTGATCGAAGTATTATTGGTGGAATTTGAGTTGGGATCCTGGAGATGGATTTGGGGCCGAGGCGAGTGTTTGGAGGAGGAAGACGGATCATCGTTTCTTTTTCTCTTTTGGGCTTTGGGCCGCTTAATAAATTAGATATTTTAAACAGTGAAGTATGGATATAGTTTATAACCAAGATTAAAGCAAGAGTAAATACTTTTATCAAACAAGATATTCAAAGAAAATTATTTAAATTTTTTTTTCCAGGAATCTTTAAATTAGTTTATCTAATTATAAAATTTCAAGGGAAATGTAAATCAAGTTTAAGCAAAGTATTAAAGCAAGTTTTAAATGAATTTCCAAGTTTATTAACTTCAGATGAAGATTAAGGAAGTGGTTAAGATAGATGATTTATCTTGAAAATAATTAAGATTTGAATAATTAGGATGTATTAATTAGTTAATTAATTATTAATATATATATATATATAATTAAGGTTTATTAATTAATTAATTTGAATGATAATTACTTAAAGTAAGTAATTAAGGATTTATTACTTAAAGTAATAAATTAAAGGATTAATTAATGTAGGTGATCAAAAATACTTAATTACTGGATTAATTAAGGTTAATTGATGAATGTGGTCTTTTCAAAGATTACTTGTTAAACAAAATTAAATAAATGGAAAATTGAGTAAGAGAAGTGATTGGAGGATCATTAAGTAATTTAATTAATTAAATCATGGTGTTTATTTAGAGAATAATTAATGAGAATGGTTAAGAATAATTAATCTATGTGATTGATTAAAGGTTAATTATTTGATGTAATTGAAAATAATTAATCAAGTAGGATTAATTAAAGGATGATCAATTAAGTTGTTTGTAATTAATGGAAATTTAAGTAATTAATTTATTTTGTTTGAATTAATTAGAAATGCTAAGACTAATTTATTTTGATTAGGAATGATTGAATAATATTGTATGCCTTAGATTGATTGATATCTTTGATATGTATTTTGAGATGCTATGTGATGTGTTATGATTGGATTTAAACTGAGATAATGTGGTCATTCATTGATGATGAATTAATGCATATAGGTGTCACCCTATATTTAAAGTTTGAATTGAGTTTCACTTGAATAAGTTGAGATAAAATGGTATTGAATTCGAAGAGACCGGAGTCGGGTATTAGTAAATACCCGAAACCACTTCGATTTATAACCCTCTATAAATTTCTTATGGATTTAGATTGTGAAATCAATAGGCTGGAAATGTAATGATTTAAGAAATTGGACCCTTTAAAGTATGTAGAGGTACATAGATATTGATGTGTGAAAGTGTTGACTATAATAAATTGAGAACTCGTAGTGAAGTACGAGTTCCCTGGGTTTAAAATAAGTTTTATGTTGTTGAATTGTATGTTAGATGGGTTTACTCACGCTGGTTTCCAGCCTGACCCGGGTGTTACTTTGATGTAATGCTCGGGTCAGACCGAGTATTACAGATTTTCAGGTAAGGACGTTCTGGAGCTCAGGAGGCGAGCTAGATGGCAGAAACGTATGAGGTGTTTCGCTGTATTTATCTGGAACAAGTTAATTTTTAACTGCCTGGTATTTGTGTAATGATGTAACTCTGATGTATAAAGATATAAGTGTAATGATATAGTTCTTCTTGTAAAACTATTATTTATGTGATATTATATTTTATCCGCTGCGAATGTGAGATTGTGTGTTTCTTTCTGTTCTTCTTTTATCTCTTTCTTCTTTCTTTTTCTTCTTTTCTTAACTATCTGGAAATTTTGGAATCGAAATTTCCAGGTCGTTACATTTGGTATCAGAGCGAGGTTAAGCGAGAACCTTGGCTCTGTTGGGGATTACTCATTAAGGATAGGGTAAGTGGTACCGTAGAATGAGTTGAGTGTATATATATATATGAGATAGCGTACTTGTTATTTTCTTATATAAAGATTTTTAAATGATTTCAAAAGTAAATGAATCTTATATAAGAAATAGATTATCTATTATATTAAGGAAATTGGTTGTAGTATTAATTAAACTAAAAGTAATAATAAGAATTAAGTGGTAATAGAATTACAACCAAATTGAAATTAAATTAAAGACAAGTTTGAAATAGATTCAAATTGGAATTAAATCTTGAAATTGGGAAAGGGTTCAGGATAATCAATTAATTTATGTAATTAATTAAACTTTATTTAATGAGATTAATTAATGGATAATAATTGAAAATGATAAATAAAGAGGGAGTTACTTAATGAAGTAACTAGAGGTAAGTAATTTAAGGGACAATTACTTAATGAAGATAATTAAGAAAATAAGTTAATTGCAGAATGTGATTAATTAATGGAGTAGCTAATTTAAAGAAATAACAAATAATATTATTTAATGCATTTGAATGAAATGGTCCTATTTCAAACAAGAGTTGTTTGAAAATATAAAGGAAATTTGTTTTGAATTAAAACCAAAGGTGGTTTAAAGTTTTAAAGTATAACTTGGTATGTAAATGAAATTAATATGTATACATGTGGATATACATAATATCAAAGGTGATTGGAAATAAACTCTAAATGGTGAGTTTTGAATTTGGAATAAGATGTGATACCCAAGGTGATAAGTTTTTGAACTTATAAATGGAAAGATTATTAACGTGAAGTTTAGAATTTGAAATGGAAGTTCAAACTGGGTAAGGTTGACTGGATTAAGCGAATTAAGTTTAATTTGGGAAAGGTTAAATAAGTTGAAATGATTAACCTGATTTGGAAATTTCCAGATGAAATTAAGTTTTAACTTGGAAAGTTAAATGATTGATTATATTTGAGAGTTTGAGTGATCTCAAATTGGGTTTGAGATCCGAATATTGGAAATGGATGGATGTTTTGAAATAATTGGATGATATCATCCTATTGTTATTAATAATCTTTAAAATGTGAATTGGATTTGTTTAAATGAATGAGAAATGGAGTATGGTAATCCATTGTTGGGATAAAAAGGTAAATTGATTTAAAGGAATTAAATCAACAATTGAAGTATTAACTCGAATTTATGTAATTCGAGATAGTTCATAGTAAACTGGAATTTGAAGTTGGTTCAAAATTGAATTTGATTTGAATTAATTGAAATGGTGATTGAAGATGTATGAGTATAAGATTCAAATGGAAAATTTGAACTGGATTGATTTGAATAATTTGAAATTGTAATTAAAATTGAATAGAATAAAATTCAAATGGAATTTGAATTGAATTTGGAAAGAAATCAAGAATAATTCAACTTGATTTGGAAATGGAGTTTGAAATTGGAATTAATTCAAACTGGAGTTGAAATGAATTGAAATTGGAAATAGTTCAATTGAAATTTATTTGAACTAATAGAATTTGAAATCAAGGTTGAATAAAGTTAAATGTGGAAAGAATGGAGGTTAATTCAACTTGAATTAGGGTTGAATAAATTTCAATGGAAATTGAAGATATTTAAATTGGAATTGGGTCAATTTAAATGGTAGAGGAAATTTAAAATTTAATTGATGAGAATGGAGATTGGGAAGTAAGCAATTTGACTCTGGACTATTTTTAATATAAATTGTTTTAATATAAACCTATTTTTCCCAAGCTATTTATTATATATACAACCTTTATTTTAAAAGCCAAACTATCTTATATTTGTTTTACAATTGTTTTTGGAACTGTTTAACAATTTTTCCAACTGTTTTATAAACTAATTACTATATTTCAACCATTTTACAAAACTAATTACTATCTTACTATTATTTTGCAATTATCTAAAATTTCTATAGTTATTTTAACTACGTTCTAACTATTTTACTCCTATTTTACAAACTAGTAATTATTTTCCAACTACTTATCTATTTTTAAATTTTTTTCAAGCTATTTTCTAAATAAACTAGTCGGAGTTCAAACTGTTATTGGTTAAATTCCCAATCAAGATAAGAATAGAGGTAAAAATCCGAATAGATTTAAGCAGTTGTGATAAGTGAATGAAAATCAAAGTGAATGTGAATAGAAATAGAATTGATTTGGCTAATAACCAATAAAGATAAATACGTAGGATGTACATATGTTATTCTATTCGCATAGTGATTTGATCCAAGTTCGAGCACAGAATTTCGTGATAGTTATATTGATCCGAGTTGGAATTTTCCACTCGATTTATGAAGGCGAACCTGGATATGGATTGTTGATTAGTTCTAGATATTGTCTATCATAGTTATGACTATGCAAGGAGAATGACGGTTTCTGATCAAGAAACCAAATCTGTGTCCGCACTAGGAAGTCGGGTGGACAATACTAGTTCGGAAGTGAAATTGTGTGATCGAGTAAGCGATCAGATTGGTATAGCGTACAAATGATATGTGTACATCGTACGGATTGGAATGAAAATGATATTGAAAAGAGTAATCAAATATGAATATTTGATTTTTGAGTAAATAAAGTTAAATATCTTTGTTTTATAAAACGAAACTCCCCTTGTTGAATCTTTTGTCAGAAGAAAAGGATTTTGAAGGTGTTTTGAAGTATAAAAGGAGTTTTATACAAGTTTGAAAGGATCCAAAGTTTTGAAAATTATATATATATAAAGGATCTTATGAGGATTTTTGGAAAAAGGTTTTGGGAACCTATGGATTTGGAAAGGCTTTTGATTTTTGGGTAAAATCAATATTGAATTTGGAAAGCCTAGTTTGAGAATTATCGATTTTGGAATAATCGATTTTGTGTAAAGAAGCTTTGAATGAGATCATACTAGGTGTATGATTTAAAGATACTATATATGTATAGTATAAAATGTTTTGATGATGGCTCTGGGGAAAAAGACGCTCCCTTGGAATGAACTTCTTAGGAGTACCACAGGGTGGTGCTGCCTTGAGCCTAAAGGGGGGTTCTAAAGTTGATCCTGTGAGGTGTCCGGACAAAACTAGTTCCTGAGGATTATGAGTAGAGTATACCATAGCGAAAGTCGTGTGTGTCGCTGAGAGCCAACAGTCTGCATTTGATTTTATATCGGTAGACTGCGACCTATGGTATAACATTGCGAAAGTCGCGTGTGCTGCTGAGAGCCAACGGTCTGCGTTTGATTTTATATCGGCAGACTACGACCTATGTAGGAGTGGAGAGGTTTCATTTCGACAGCGAAAATCAGAGGCCGCTGAGAGCCTGCAGTTACATGGACTTTTGCTGCGACGGCAACGTAACCCTGGATGTAACTGTGATCTGTTGTGTGGGGATCCATGGCGTAATCGAGAGGCCGCGGAGAGCCTGCAGTTACATGGACTTTTGCTGCGATGGCAACGTAACCCTGGAATGTAACTGTGACCATGGATGGGGGTGATGATTTCCAGAGCATTCTCACCAAAAGATATATCCTCTATTTTAAAAAACTGATTTCAATACTTTCAATAAAGTTATTTTTCAAGTATTTTCACTGGGTGTTGAAAATAGGTGTGCTAAGTACTTATAGATTTTCAGTCCTACGCCTGATCAACGTATGACCGAATTTCTGTGAGAACGAAGATGGACTTGTTGAAACATCGAGTTATAAAAGTATCTTTATAAAATTATTTTAGAAATATTATATAGATTTTTAAAGTATTTTAAAATGATCAAAAAGTGATTTATCTGATTTTAAGTATTAAATAAGTTTTGGCTTCGTTTCTTTTCGAGGACGAAAAGATTCAAAGGGGGGAGAAATGTGATATTCCGTAATTTTAGACATCTGTAATTGATAAAATAGAATACTGAATTGTAGATTGAATAAATGAATCTAATCAAGGAAATATTTTTATTTGCAATTGTGTTGTGTAAACATATATAGATTTTAAATAGAATTATTATATACAAGTTGAAATTGTATTTGTTTAAATATATATATACAACTGATCTAAAGTCTGATTTGAATTTGGATATTTAAATTTACATTCAAAGGATAGATATCTATATCTTAAATCATACCTTGGTTTTTAAAATGTATTTTTATTTTGTTAAGAACATAAGTAATTTGTATTATTTTCTTCCTAAAGTAATTTATTTATATAAATTAGAATATGTATGTATAAATTAGAAAATTAATTACAAAAGCTTTATAAATAAATAAATTATACATAATTACAAATGTAAGTATAGGAATGTATCCAATTACAAGTATAAATAAATTATAAATTGTAATTGACAAATATTAACTAAAATCTATAAGCTTAAATTTATAAAAGATAAATACATTATATACATGTAAATATTACATAAATACCTAGATATGGCTTAAATAAATTAATGAAAGGCAAGTATAACACTTGTAAGTGTATTAAAGGGGTTAAAGATATTTGTAAGGATAAATGCATATGTGTAAGCTATTTAACAACTAAAAGGACAAATGTCAACATTTCTTTTTGATGATTAAAACAAATAAAAAAAATGAAAGAAGGGATTTGCTTCCACTTTTCAGCTGAATTTTTTTTTCTACTTCAACTAAAATCTAAATATGAATCAAATGAAGAAGTGGAATCTGAAATCAAAGCTCAAAGAAATAAAACCTGAAAATTAAATCTGAGACAAGGGATTTCAAAAATCAAAACCTGTCATTTAAGCCTGTAACCAATTTTCAAGCAAAGTTCTATTTAAAATCTGCAACCTGGGAAAGCATTTCAACTTTAAAGGAACCAAAGCAATGCAAAGTTTTCAGGATCAAAACAAAGGCATGCAAGCTTCAAATCCAGCTTTTTAAACTTCTGCATTTTATTCCAAAGGTGAGTAACTCTAATACTTTCTGGTATATCTTAAAGTTGCAAGTGATAATCCATGAAAATAAATGTGATTTTTTGCTGCGCATGTTGTTTTAAAACGATTATAAGTGTATATGACTATCAATAATTATATATGTGACTGGAAACAGTGGATAACTTCAATCCAAACCATGTAAACTTAGTCCGGGTAGTGAATGTTGAAATAATATTTGAAGAATGTTTTACATAAATATTGCCTGATGATTCTAAGATGAATGGATGTAAATATATATATAAGAATTTACTAGTTTAAAAGCAAATCAAAATTCAGTTTAAGTAGCAGATTTTAAAGGAAGGTTGTTCTCTGTTTTTAAAGAACAGGTGAGTAAGCTCTTAGATAGATATGTTATGGTTTAGTATGTGATAAATTCTTGAAGTATACGGAGTATGCTATGCATATCGATTTTATTTGCAAGACATTGTCTGTGATTATGGTTGAGAACAGGAAAAGTATGTTTCTGTTCCAAATGTTACAAGTTCAGTACTAACTTTAAATTTTAAATCATCAACAAAATGATTTTTAGGCCTGGATTTCCAAACAAAGGGTATACATTTTTATTTTTATTTTACTCAGGCAAAGATTTGAAATGTATTTTATGGAATCAGTTGAATAGATATATACTGTGGGTAAACAAAGGACAGTGAAAACTTAATTTGGGCTAAAATCAATTTCAATAATTTATTGATTCAAGAGTATAACCTGAATTCCCTCACTAAACTACGATTTTAGAAACCAAAATCTCAATTTATAATTATGTATTTGGAAAGCAATTCAGAATGAGCAGAAATTTGTTTTTAGGCAATTTCTAGTGATCGTCGAACTTTGGGACTGATCGGGGTTTGGTTGAGGCTCACTTGGCGATCGGTAGGGTCAGGAAAAATGGTGTAGCATTTTTAAGACGATTGTGGTGGTTGGGGAAAAGTGAAGTAGGGTTTTGGGGACCGTTTTGGTCAAGATTATTGAAGGTTTGATCTCTTCGTCAGTGATGGTTCGAGGTGGACCGGACCCAGGGGAAAAGTGGTGTAGGGTAGTGACGAGGCTTTGGTCGGAATTTTACAACCTCTGGTGGTTGGTTGACGTTGCGGCGGGTCAATTTTTGGAGGGTAGATCGATTCTTGGTGTTACTGGAGGGTGATTTTCGATCAAATTTCGATCGAAGATTTACGCGCATCAATGAAGTGGTTATTATGGAATGTGGGAAGTATGGTGACTGAGTTTGAGTGTCACATTTGGGTGATGGTCGGAGGGGACGTTGTGCATGTGCACCGCATGCACGTTGAGGACCGGCACGGTGATTTGAATCTGGTATGGTAGTGGGTTTCGATCTGGGTTGCATTCTTTTCTGGGTTATTCGAGGTTCGACGAGCTGAATGGTGTGTTGAACGGTGAGTTGATCGAAGTATTATTGGTGGAATTTGAGTTGGGATCCTGGAGATGGATTTGGGGCCGAGGCGAGTGTTTGGAGGAGGAAGACGGATCATCGTTTCTTTTTCTCTTTTGGGCTTTGGGCCGCTTAATAAATTAGATATTTTAAACAGTGAAGTATGAATATAGTTTATAACCAAGATTAAAGCAAGAGTAAATACTTTTATCAAACAAGATATTCAAAGAAAATTATTTAAATTTTTTTTTCCAGGAATCTTTAAATTAGTTTATCTAATTATAAAATTTCAAGGGAAATGTAAATCAAGTTTAAGCAAAGTATTAAAGCAAGTTTTAAATGAATTTCCAAGTTTATTAACTTCAGATGAAGATTAAGGAAGTGGTTAAGATAGATGATTTATCTTGAAAATAATTAAGATTTGAATAATTAGGATGTATTAATTAGTTAATTAATTATTAATATATATATATATATATAATTAAGGTTTATTAATTAATTAATTTGAATGATAATTACTTAAAGTAAGTAATTAAGGATTTATTACTTAAAGTAATAAATTAAAGGATTAATTAATGTAGGTGATCAAAAATACTTAATTACTGGATTAATTAAGGTTAATTGATGAATGTGGTCTTTTCAAAGATTACTTGTTAAACAAAATTAAATAAATGGAAAATTGAGTAAGAGAAGTGATTGGAGGATCATTAATTAATTTAATTAATTAAATCATGGTGTTTATTTAGAGAATAATTAATGAGAATGGTTAAGAATAATTAATCTATGTGATTGATTAAAGGTTAATTATTTGATGTAATTGAAAATAATTAATCAAGTAGGATTAATTAAAGGATGATCAATTAAGTTGTTTGTAATTAATGGAAATTTAAGTAATTAATTTATTTTGTTTGAATTAATTAGAAATGGTAAGACTAATTTATTTTGATTAGGAATGATTGAATAATATTGTATGCCTTAGATTGATTGATATCTTGGATATGTATTTTGAGATGCTATGTGATGTGTTATGATTGGATTTAAACTGAGATAATGTGGTCATTCATTGATGATGAATTAATGCATATAGGTGTCACCCTGTATTTAAAGTTTGAATTGAGTTTCACTTGAATAAGTTGAGATAAAATGGTATTGAATTCGAAGAGACCGGAGTCGGGTATTAGTAAATACCCGAAACCAATTCGATTTATAACCCTCTATAAATTTCTTATGGATTTAGATTGTGAAATCAATAGGCTGGAAATGTAATGATGTAAGAAATTGGACCCTTTAAACTATGTAGAGGTACATAGATATTGATGTGTGAAAGTGTTGACTATAATAAATTGAGAAATCGTAGTGAAGTACGAGTTTCCTGGGTTTAAAATAAGTTTTATGTTGTTGAATTGTATGTTAGATGGGTTTACTCATGCTGGTTTCCAGCCTGACCCGGGTGTTACTTTGATGTAATGCTCGGGTCAGACCGAGTATTACAGATTTTCAGGTAAGGACGTTCTGGAGCTCAGGAGGCGAGCTAGATGGCAGAAACGTATGAGGTGTTTCGCTGTATTTATCTTGAACAAGTTAATTTTTAACTGCCTGGTATTTGTGTAATGATGTAACTCTGATGTATAAAGATATAAGTGTAATGATATAGTTCTTCTTGTAAAACTATTATTTATGTGATATTATATTTTATCCGCTGCGAATGTGAGATTGTGTGTTTCTTTCTGTTCTTCTTCTATCTCTTTCTTCTTTCTTTTTCTTCTTTTCTTAACTATCTGGAAATTTTGGGATCGAAATTTCCGGGTCGTTACATCCCCATTATTGCAAAATAATTGCAAATTCGATACAATTGGTTAAATTAAAATATATTATGCACCCAAAAACAAAGCAAATACATGTTTTAGCATTATTTAAGCATTTCTCACAATTTTAATTATAGTTATCATGATTAATTATTTTATTAACTCATTCTTATATATATTTAATTAATAAAATGACAATATTGGCAAAAAAGCACAATATTGCACAAATTATCAATTTAATCAAATGTAGTCTATTAACTACATTCAAATTCATGAAATAACGAAGAAACTCTATTTCACTCATGTCCATCATTTTTATACTCAAGGAAAATTATTTTTCTTCTTATTCCCCATATTTTATTTTACAATAAAATGTATTATTGGTTTTAAATTACCAATATGATTTCCCCAACCCAAAAAAAATTCCATTAATTATTCCAAATCACTCCAACCATCAAAATGAAGTGATTAATTTATTTTGTTACAATTCATTAGCCCAAAATTCAAATTCATTATTCATATGATGATTAAACAATTATTTAACAATTTTCTTTGTATTTAATAAAGAAAAGATGCAATTTGACAATAAATTACATTATCGCCAAATCGTACATGTTAATTGAATATGGTTGCATCTCTATATTCAAAATTCATGAAATAAAGGAACAACTTTATCTCACACATATGTTTATTACTATTAATACAATAAAATCTTTCTACTTTTATTTTCCCTTTTATTTTACAATAAAAGGAGAATATTTTGGAATAAATTGCCAATATTCCTTTAATGCTCCTACTAAATTCCATCAATGACAATTTCCAACTCAAAGATCACAATTAAGTTGTTCACTTCATCTTTCCTTCATCTTAAATTTGCTTCGATCATTTAATTTGAAATAAACCTTATTTTATATTGTTCTCCCAAAATTTATTCATATTATATTGTTTATTCATCATTTTCTTCCAATAATTCAATTAATTCCAATATTTTCATTATAATTTAATATTTACGGTAATCTTCAACCAGGGTTGTTACACTTGCCAAAAGGCAAGGCGGGTCGATTGGGCGGTCGACCGCCCCCTTGTTCAGGTTGACCATCCGATCGACCTGTATATATTTATATTTTTTTCATTTCGTTGATTATTTCATTTTTAGCTCATATTAACTCAGATTCTGACGTTCTATACATGGGAATTGACCAAAAAGTTACCAAGGACATAATGGTGCAACTTCCGCGGCTTAATTTTGATAATTTCATAAAGTTATTTTATTATCTAATTAATTAACGAATTAATTATTACAGGTTAAATTTCAGGTTGTTACATCCTCCCCCCACCCCACCCAAAGGGATTTCGTCCTCGAAATCTTTAAGGATAAAAGAATGTACTAAATGTTTTCATCCAATTCTACAACCAACTACTCAGTCATCAACCATTCATCCATTGTCCTTAAGTTTTTATAATGCAATTTATGATACTTATGCAATTAGTGTAGTGTAAATGTCTCTAACTAATGCAATAGATTAAGCGGTCCACTGATTCAGTGGACTCCTTTTATGCAATCGTGTACGTGCCATGTATCCAAATGAATGAAAAAATTGCCTAATAATACTATATGCGTGCTACAAACATCATCAAAATGCAATAGTCATGTGATAAACATCCATTTATAGTAATCATGGAAATACAATATAAATGCGCATACATCCATATGCATATGCTCTGGTGTCCTAGTTAGGCTAATCCCTAAGGGATAATAGTGCATAGTGTACCTATATGCGTCCATAGCATCCACTAGTAAACACTTGCAACCACTAGCATACATCATTCATAACACGTTCTGTTAACATGTTTACACAAATCCTACCATCCATAGGTCAAATCCTAAGATCTACCCTCCCAAAGGATAATAAAGGAAAGAACCTATTCAAATCTAAAGAAGGAAAAAGGAATTATAAACTTACTATCAAAAAGATGAGGATAGGAAGTACGCATCTTCTCTTCTGCTTCCCAGGCGTCTGCAGCATCATCTCCCCATTGCACCTTCACTAGTAGAACCTCCTTATTTCTTAGTCGTTTGGTGTCTCTTCCAACAATCTTCGTGGGGATACGCCGAACAGAAGCTTCCCGTTCTACATTCACTTCCTCTAACGGACTAGCCTCTACAACCTCCGTCGAGTCATGTAAGCATTTTCGCAAGTGCGAAACATGGAAAACGTCATGCCCTCCTGCGAGCCTCTCTGGTAGCTTTACTCGGTAAGCCATCTTCCCAACTCTCTCGGTGATATGAAATGGTCCAACAGATCTAGGGGCTAACTTTGCATTAGATCCGAATCTTACCACCTTCCTAAGCAGGGATATTTTGATAAAAACTAAGTCTCCAACCTCAAACTCTATGTCTCTCCTCCGCTTGTCCGCATACGATTTCTGTCTTATCTTGAGCCGTCTTCATCCTTTATCGAATCAAATCCACCCTTTCAGAGGTCTCCCTAACCATATCGGGTCCAAGTAATAACTTCTCCGTAGACTCTACCCAACATGATGGGTTCTTGCAAGGTCTCCCATATAAAGTCTTAAATGGTGCCATTCCTATACTTGTTTGGTAACTATTATTGTACGTAAACTCAACCAATGGAAGATGCTCCTCCCAAGTACCTCCAAAGTCGAAAATGCACATCCACAGCAAATCCTCAAGCATCCGATTTACCCTCTTCATTTGGCCATCAGTCTGGGGGTGATAGGCCATACTCAACCTATATTGCATCCCTAGTGCCTCATGTAAGATTTTCCAAAACTCACTTGTGAAAAATCTCTATCGCTAACAACACTAGAAGGAACTCCGTGCAAACGGACTATCTCTCGAATATACAAGGACGCCAAATATGAAGTCGTACGCTTACTCTTAATTGGGATGAAGTGAACACCCTTGGTCAATCTATCAACAGTCACCCAAATGCTAGTGTTCCCTTTCCTAGAACGGGATAAACCATAAATGAAATCCATAGAAATACTATCCCACTTCCACTCCGACACATCTAAGGGCTGAAGTAATCCATCGGGCTTCTGCTTCTCTACTTTTACCCTTTGGCATATGAGACACTTAGCTACGAATTCCGAGACATCCTTCTTCATGCCACCTCAATAGAAAAATCCTCTTCATATCCCGATACATTTTGTCATCACCCAGATGAATAGTCATACGGGAATGGTGCGCCTCTTCCAAAACTGCTCTTAACAAGTCACTGACACGTGGAGCACAAAGCCTCTCATCTCTCCTAATTCACCCTCTACTATCAATGGAATAGCGTTGGAGATGTCTCGAGACCTTCCCTCGGCTAATCCTATCCATAATGTCTATGAGCTTCGAATCCTCTGCTTCCTCGAGCTAATCTGATACATAAAGATAGGCCTCACCATTAATGTTGCCAACAATCCGGAAGTAATGTCCGTAGAGGGCTCAAAATCAAAAGTAGAAATAAACTCCAACCTTCTCCACTCTGCGAACAAACAACTAGGGGTTTATTTCTTTCTACTTAATGCATCTACAACCACATTACCCTTGTCAGGTGTATAAGCTATCTCAAAATCATATGAGACTGAAAACTACATCCATCTCTGTTGCCTTAAGTTCAAGTCCTTCTGCGAGAATAGGTACTTTAATGACTTGTGATCAGTAAAAAGCTCGAACCTCTCTCTAAGAAAATAGTGCCTTCAAGACTTAAGTGCAAAAACTATGGTGGCCAACTCCAAATA
The DNA here is from genome assembly GCA_030765085.1 of Allium cepa. Classification (NCBI taxonomy): domain Eukaryota; kingdom Viridiplantae; phylum Streptophyta; class Magnoliopsida; order Asparagales; family Amaryllidaceae; genus Allium; species Allium cepa. The sequence goes on along the minus strand of CM060944.1, from coordinate 493,517,459 downwards.
GTGGGTAAGGTAGTTCTTCTCACGCGTTCACAACTGCCTACTACCATAACACACTACCCTCCCTTCTTGCATCAACACCGCTTCTAGACCCATTCTGCATGCATCAGTGTATATGGTGAAAGGCTTAGCTCCATCAGGTAAAACTAACACTAGTGCACTAGTAAGGGCACTCTTAAGCTTCGTAAAGGAGTCCTCACAATCCACGTCCCACATGAAAGATTTATTCTTCTTAGTAAGGCGCGTGAGTGGCGTCGAAGTCTTAGCAAAGCTCTAATGAACTTCTTATAGTAGCTAGCCAATCCTAGGAAGCTCCTAACCTCGGTAACATTCTTGGGTGACTTCCAAACTTGCACTGCAATGATCTTGGTGGGGTGAACAGCCAAATCTTCCTTCAAGACTACATGCCCCAAGAAACGAACTTCCTCTCTTCAAAAATGACACTTCGAAAACTTAGCTCTCAAATGATGACTACAAAGTGTGCTAAGAACCTCTTCCAAATGAACATCATGGTCCTCCACATTCTTGGAAATACAAAGATATCATCCACTAATACCACCACAAACTTATTTAGAACATCTCTAAAGATGCGGCTTATCAAATCAACGAAATAGGCTGAAGCATTGGTTAGCCCAAAAGGCAAAACCAGCCACTCGAAGAATCTGTCCGGTGTCCTAAAGGCAGTCTTATCTATGCTGTCAACAGCGACTCTAAGCTGGTGGAATCCTATGGCTAGATCAAGTTGAGAGAAAACTGAAGAATCTACCAACTGGTCAAAAAGATCATCAATCCTAGGGAGTGGATACAAGTTCTTCTTGGTGAGCCTATTTAATTCCCTATAATCTATGCAAAGTCAGAGAGAACCATCTGCCTTAGTGGCATAGATGACTGGCGCTCCCCACTTCGATATGCTCCTTCTTATGTATCCCTTCTCCAAAAGTTCATGAATCTGCTTGCTCAATTCTTTTCTCTCCCTAGGTGTCATGTGCCTCACAGGTAATGCTGCTGGCTTAGCATTCTCGGTCAAATAAATCCTGAAGTCAATCTCTCTCTTAGGGGGTAGTCCCCTAACCTCCTCAAAGGTGTCTACGAAATCTCTGATGATAGGAACCGATTGTAAATTTGATGATGATGAATCGAGGGAATAGAGAAAACTCAATGGGATTGACCCTAACGGGTCTCAGGATACCTCTGCAAGTCTCAAGTCTAACGACTCTCCTCTCGTAGTCTAAGATAGTTCCGTATGTGGATAGCCAATCCATCCCTAAGATCATCCCATATCCCGAGAATCCCAAAACATAGGCATCGCAGTTAAATTCTACGCCTAGGGTAAAGGTTTTCAAACCCCTACAAATCATGGATAAGTGCGTCGATCCTCCTATGAGGTTTGAAACAATAATGGGGTCTACTACTAACTATATGTCCGAGTGCAAACAATCTACGAGAGAACTAGAGATAAAAGAATGTGATGCTCCAGAATGAAATAAAGTCCAAATGGGAAATCGGATATAGAAATCAAACCTTCAACTGTGACTTTTCTATCTCTATCTGGAATGCTACTGGAAGGTGCTGTGTCTAACATCTGAATCTGCGCAACTGGTGTACTCGTTCCCTGGGACAACTCCTATGCATATGGTCGGGATGCCTGCTAGTATAGCACTTACCCTTTATCTTCTCCTTCCAGCAATCCTTGGCCATATGTCCAACAATTCCACAACCATGGCACTTTATTCCTTTCTTAATCTGCTTCTGAGGACCATCACCTTTCTTCTTCTTCTCATTCTTTTCCCACCCCGTCTTCTTTGAACCTTCTGACTTAATCTCCTCTTTAGACTCTCCCTCCTTGACTGTACCCGACATCAGTGCCATCTCGACCATAGACTCATAAGTAGCTCCCATCGATACATGAGTCAGCAATAATCCCTGAAGGGGTTGATTCAATCCCTTTGCGAACTTCATAGCTTTCTTGTGCTATGTGTTCGCCAAATTCTTACCAAACCACGACAGCTCATTGAATTGAGTGATGTATTCCTTAACAGACAAACTCCCCTGCTTCAAATTGATAAACCTCTCCAGTTGAACACTCTCTTCCGCCTAAGATAGAAACTTCATATCGAATCGCTCTCGGAATCCATCCCAAGTAACATTTCTACCCTCCAACTCGATCACCTGCCACCAATAAGGTGCCTCATCCTTTAGCCGCCAAGCGGCTAGCAGAACTTATTGTTGACCATCCAATCCCAAAAGAACAAAAATCCTCTCTATGTCCCTAAGCCATGCTCTCGCCACCATAATAGTCTCCTTGCCAGAAAAATTCTTCCTGCCCAAACTCGCAAGATCTTTACACAGCTTAGAGAAATTGATGACGGTAGGTGGGTTGATGGGATTCCTACCCGCTGGTGCAGGATTGGGCGATGATCCTGTGCACCTTTGGAGTCATAGCTTATAAGTACCTACGAAATCAGGCTAGGACTGGAATGCCCTCGGGAAGGTTTGGGGCATCAGACATTCTACGAAAAGAAAAGGATAGTTTAGGAAAGAGTCAAGGGAGATTGAACTAGATTTACGAGGGGATTTTTTAAAAATTCCTTTCTATACTAAAAAAATCATTTCTAAAAGTTCTTTCCTGAAAAATACTTTTAAAACAAGTTGTTTTGAAAAATACTTTACTTTCAAAAATAAATTTTTAGGAATCCTATAACCTTAGGCTCTGATACCAAGTGAAATACCCCCACACCCCTTAAAGTACCCAAAAGGACACAATAAAAGACGTGGTACGTTGTACGTATAAATGAAACTAACGGAGCCCTAAGATTCACAAGACAGATATAGATAAAAACAGCAGAAACTAAAAATAATAACTTAATTAGAAAAAGCTTCATAATTGCTTCATAAATAAGTCAAATACCATATACATGTCTATAATCCAATATGTCTCATGAAACAAAAATTCACAGTACGTAATATCCCTCATAATAAGCCAGTACATAGAAAGAACAAAAGCCGGAATAAAAGAAATGCATAGTAGAGAGTTCCTCCAAGAAACCGCCGAAGTAGCAGCAATTCTACTGACTTCTCCCTTGATTGCCTATGGGGGGGAAGGGAAAAATAGAGGAGTGGGTCAAACTAAAAGTCTGGTGAATGATAGTAATTACCGGAGTCTTTAAGCAAGATAAAAGAAATAGACTCTATGTAACAATCCGCAAATTTTGATGGTTTTAATAATTTATTTAATTGGAATTTTTGTGAAATTTTAAATGACAATATTTTGAAAGAAAAATTTAATATTTGAACTACATCTACTTTAATATAGCAAATGGTAAATTTTCGTAAGAAATTATGGAGGTTTGTTTTGTTATGTAATTTTATTTAAATTCAAATCAGTTAAATTTGATGATAATAAAATGTTTTCCAAATTTGAATATTTTTATACAATAAATTTGAAAATCATCTTCTGAGTGAGATGTCATCTTTCGTTTTTCCAACTTTTGATTGCTATTGCTCAATTCATCTTATTTTTAGCATTTTAGCAGCATTATTGGTACTGATTATCGACCGTTGATAAGATGATCGTACCACTGATATTTTTACACCGTTTTGATCATCACGTCATGCTGATCCTTGTGGTATATTTAATTCTGTGTTTTGAAGTCCGGTACGCAGCGGATTGCGTGAAAATGGCAACCGTATCGGTACATTTCTAAAATATTTTGGTTTCTATGCCTTTTATTTTCCATAGTGTAAATCCAATAGCCATAAACTTTTAATATTCCTTAAATCAGCAGCCGTGACTTTACATTTTTTTCATTTATTTTGCCTGTTCAAACATGCATTTCATTTATCATTTTCATTTTTTGGTTTTTGTTCATTTATTCTCTTCCCTTGCCGTTTGAACAGAAGCCACTCCATCCACTTCCTCTAATATTTAATCCTGCTCACCTCTTCCTTTGAAAACTCTTCTGCCTATCTTCAATCTGAAAATTTGTGAACTCGTCTCCTCTTCTTCATTTCGCCTGTAGCTTATATCTTCCCACCTTCTCCTTCGAGCAGCGCGACCCTTCAATCATGCTCTAGAACACTACCAGCAACCAAGCAACCCACTCGCCCTTGCATCTGCCCTACCCTCACCAAAGACCATCGGCTACCTTCCACTACTCCGCTAAACAATCGAGTCTCACCACCTCTGCCACATCATCCAATGCCCAGGCCACCACTTCCGCTACCAACCTGGCAACCGAACCCCTTGCCTTCCCTCGCTTCTAACCGTGCTCACCTTATTGGCGTGCACCTCTCCTCTATACTTTATAAAAGGTAAGCAAGGTCTTTTAAGTTTGAATACATATAAAAAGATAAATATATATGGTTTGTTCTTATATATCTTACATAATATACATATATTTTATATAAAGTTCCAGGCAAGTACTTGAATCTTGTTGTTCGTATATATAAATATATGAGATATAACTATGCTATGTAGATTATTACATTTCATTGTGTCAAAAGCTATACATATATTAATATATATGTTGTATGTACAGTGTGCTATTTTATATTATTTTATGTAAGATTATATATACATACCTATTGACAGATATTTTAAGTAAAATATGTATACGAAAACTATATAAGCTGCTGTATTATATGTGGCAGTATATAAGTTTGTTATATAGTAAGAGTTGGTTATAATTATACGTTATTTATATATTATTTTTTTAGTTATAATATATACAGTATTTTAAAATATATTAGCTTATATATATATATACACTGTTTGATTTTGAATATGCATATAACATTAGCTTTGAAACAATTATATATATATATATATATATATATATTATAAAGTATATAAGTTATAAAAGTATATATAACAGTTGTTAAGTATATATATAAGTGTTTCATTGTATTTTTATGTATTGAGTTCTATATATGGATGATAAATCGTAGTTTATATTTTGTATGTATAGGTATAGTATATTGTATATATAAGTTTTATATAAGATTTCAAAACCTGTTGATATGTTGATTTATAAGGTATTAGTTCGGTGTTATATAAAAGTGTGTGTATATATATATATATATACTGTAAGATCCGTTATATATTAAATTATGAAAGTTTATTTAGGTCAACTTTATATTCAACATCTCAGCCGCATTTTTATATAAGGTATTATATATAATGTTAGTTATGTGTATGTGTAAATTTTTGAAGTATTAAATTAATATATTTAAATTTGTTATTATTACTTAGTGGTAGTTTCGAAATAGCTTTAAAATATTTTATGTTCACTATCTAATTGGAAATCTGTGAAGAAAGTATATAGTTTTATAGTATATATATGATAAAAAAGTATTTACTTAAAATTTTATTGATTTGTGTAATAGCTTTAGTATATATATTTTAATTTGAAATTTTTATAAGATAATATAATATAAATTCATTTCAGTTATCAAGTTGATTTGATTTGTTCTCATCGATGTCTATCTATCAGCTTCGCCTATCAAATCTATGTCAACTTACTTCATTTTGAAATGATTTCCAAGGTTTTGAAATTGAATTTATTTAAGAATTATACTCAAATAAGTTTGGTTTGAAATTTATTAAATTTGGGATTATAAAGATATGATTTTATTACTTGATTTTTGATTAAAAGTGAATATTTCAAATTTACATTAATTGAAATGGTATACTTATTTTTATTTAAATTTAAAATCTAAAGTTTTATTTAAGTGTTATTTGAATGATTAAGTAAATATTTCAAAATAAATAATAGTAAAGTGAATTTGATATATATATATATATATATATATATATATGGAATTATCGAATCTAGTTTGAAATGTTTTAATATTTAAGCTTTGAAATATATTAAAATTGAAATGGTTTATTTTGTGGTTAAAAATATGTATTCGAAATCGATATTTTGAAATGGTTTATTGAGAAACTGAAATAAACTGAAATTGATGATTTGAGATTGGATTAAATTTGAATTCTGAAACTCAAGTTGATTTGGAATCGATTTGTGAAATTTGAGGAAGCTATTGTTATATAAAGTATATTTAAATTATATTTAAAACCATTTATATATTTTACTTTATAAATTATTTTCATATAAACTATTTTTAATGTAAACTATTTTAATACAAACTATTTTAATATACTAATTAATTTAATATAAACTATTTTAACTTATAACTATTTTATATAAACTATTTTACTTTATAAACTATTGTATTATATATAATATTTTAATATCTAAACTGTTCAAGTGGTGGAAGTTATGACTTATATGACTTTGATTTGTGTCGTACCTATGGAGTATCCTCTGGTAGCCTCCCGATCAGGAGGTATTACGGTACTGTATAGACTATTGGCACTGTTATGTGTTAAAGGGGATATTGGGTAACTCCTTGAAGCTATTTAAAAGTAAATTTATTTTACTACAGACATTATTATAATAGCAAAATATTACTACATAGTAAATAGTTTAACGGATCCTTAGAGGATGGGAGGTCCCAAGCATCCTTTAAGTTACTTGTACCTTATATTACAGTTCACTTGAGTTGGTTTACATTATATAAGTATGTATGTCCTGACTCAAGTGTTTCGTGTTTTGCTTTACGCTCGGGTCAAACTGAGTGATACAACATTAGAGACTCACCTTCGGAGTTGGAGCTTTGCTTAAAGATCCAGCTATCTATTTCTCTTTCATTTGTTTGGTTGATTCCAGTTATCCAGTGGATTCCAGTGATGTATTTTGACTTGTACTTGATTTTCATATTGAGACTTCTGTTGTATCTTGTTTAACTCTGATGTATTTATATAGTAGCTTCATGAACTACTATTTCTTTACTTTCGCTGCATTTATTACTCTGTATCTGTGATCTGTGATTATCTATTTACTGCATATTCTGAATTTTGCCAAATTTAAATAAACAATTCGGTATTTTTAACTATTCAAGTCTGGCATGTGCGGGTGCGAATGGTTGAAAATAGCGGGTCGTTACATCTTCCCATCTTCTCCTTCAAGCAGCGCGATCCTTCAATCATGCTCCAAAACTCTACCAGCAACCGAGCAACCCACTTGCCCTTGCATCTGCCCCACCCTCACCAAAGACCATCGGCTACCTTCCACTGCTCCACTAAACAACCGAGTCCCACCACCTCTGCCACACCATCCACCGCCCAGGCCATAGAACCAACCTAGAAGCCGAATCCCCTCGCCTCTCCTCTCTGCTAACCGTGCTCACCTTGTTGCCGTGCACCTCTCCTCTATACTTTATAAAAGGTAAGTAAGGTCTTTTAAGTTTGAATATATATAAAAAGATACATATATACGGTTTGTTCTTATATATCTTATATAACATACATATATTTTATATAAGGTTCCAAGAAAGTATACTTGAATCTACTTTTTCGTATATATAAATATATGAGATATAACTATGCTATTTAGATTATTACATTTCATTGTGTCAAAAGCTATACATATATTAATATATATATATATATATATATATGTTGTATGTACAGTGTGCTAGTTTATATTATTTTATGTAAGATTTTATATACATAGCTATTGACAGATATTTTAAGTAAAATGTGTATATGAAATCTATATAAGCTACTGTATTATATGTGGCAGTATATAAGTTTGTTATATAATAAGAGTTGGTTATAGTTATACGTTATTTATATATTGTTTTTTTGGTTACAATATATACAGTGGTTTAAAATATATTAGCTTAAACATATACACTGTTTGATTTTGAATATGCACATAACATTGGCTTTGAAACAGTTATATATATATATATATATATCATAAAGTATATAATTATAAAAGTATATATAACGGTTGTTTAGTATATATATAAGTGTTTCGCTATATTTTTATGTATTGAGTTATATATATGGATGATAAATTGCAGTTTATATTTTGTATGTATAGGTACAATATATTGTATATGTAAGTTTTATATAAGATTTCAAAACCTGTTGATATATTGATTTATAGTGCAATAGTTCGATGTTATATAAAAGTATATTTATACTGTAAGATCCGTTATATATTAAATTATGTAAGTTTATTTAGGTCATACTTATATTCAGCATCTCAGTCACTTTTTTATATAGGGTATTATATATATATAATGTTAGTTGTGCGCATGTGCAAAATTTTGAAGTATTAAGTTAATATATTTAAATTTGTTATTATTATTTAATGGTAGTTTCGAAATAGCTTTAAAATATTTTATGTTAACTATCCAATTAGAAATCTATGAAGAAAGTATATAGGCTTATATTATATATATGGTATTTTAAAAAAAGTATTTACTTAAAATTTTATTGATTTTTGTAATAGCTTTAGTGTGTGTGTGTATATATATATATATTAATTTGAAATTTTATAAGTTAATATAATATACATTCATTTCAATTATCAAGTTGATTTGATTTGTTCTCATCGATTTCTATCTGTCAGCTTTGCTTGTCAAATCCATGTCAGCTTACTTCGTTTTGAGATTCGTTGTTTGGATCAATCGATTGTCGAATTCATGATTGATCCCGTGTGTTGCCCAGACTTCTCTAGCCTCGAAAGGTGAGTAATCGCTCACGATTAACGTTCTTATATTTATTAAATTTGATTTCAATTGAAATGACAATTAAAATATTCTGCCGTTAGTTATTTACATTACTATATGTATGCTATTATCTGTACCTGTTCACTTGTGATATCTGACACCATTATATGTTATTTATATTGATGATATATGCCTGTTATATTATTATCATATCTGTTATCACTCTGTAAGTTCCCTGTTAGTATAGAATTCGCCATAGGTCGAAATGATACATACCCGAACGATCTTTAGAATAGAAGAAAATCATTATGGGTTGAAATGATAAACCCAAGCGATTTTCATTGAATTGAATTTGGGATTGCGGGTTGAAATGAAATATACCCGTATATATTTAAATTGCAGATTTAAATGATAAATATCTGTATCACTTGACCATAGGATAGAAAAATATATACAGACACCGTTGGTCAATATATATATATATATATATATATATATATATATATTGAAATGATTTCCAAGGTTTTGAAATTGAATTTACTAAAGAATTATACTCAAATAGGTTTGATTTGAAATTTATTAAATTTGAGATTTTAAAGATATGATTCAATAACTTGATTTTTGATTAAAAGTGATTTAAGTGAATATTTCAAATTTACATAAATTGAAATGGTATACTTAGTTTTATTTAAATTTGAAATTTGAAGTTTTCATTCTAGTTTTATTTGAATGATTAAGTAAATATTTCAAAATAAATAATAGTAAAGTGAATTCGATATTTACATATATATGGAATTATCAAATCTAGTTTTGAAATGTATGAATATCTATGCTTTGAAATATATTGAAATTGAAATGGTTTATTTTGTGGTTAAAAATCTATATTTTAAATCGATATAATTTGAAATGGTTTATTGAGAAACAGAAATAAATTGAGTTTGATGATTTGAGTTTGGAATAAGTTTGTATTTTGGAACTCGAGTTGATTTGGATATCGATTTTTGAAATTTAAGGAAGCTATTGTATTATATAAAGTATTTTTAAATTATATTTAAAGCCATTTATATATTTTACTTTATAAATTATTTTCATATAAACTATTTTTAATATAAACTATTTTAATATAAACTATTTTAATATACTAATTAATTTAATATAAACTATTTTAACTTATAACTATTTTATATAAACTATTTTACCTTATAAACTATTATATTATATAATATTTTAATATCTAAACTGTTTAAGTGGTGGAAGTTATGATTTCAAAGTTATGAATTTCAAAGTATTATGTTTTGAAAGTGTTACAATTTTAAGTGTTTGGTTTCGAAAGTGTTATAACTTTGAAACTGCTATGATTTTGGAAGGGATATATTTGAAATGGAAATGGCATCGTATTGATATGGTTTTGAAATGGCAATGATATTTTGGTTTTGAAGTATAGACTATTTTGAAATGACCGTGGTGTTATAATAACGTTTGGTTATTAAAGGGACCGGGATCGGAAGTTGGCATACGCTCTGCCAACTCCGAAAACCACTTTAACAACTATGTACATGGTGGAGATTCTAGAATGAAGTAGGATGATGGCAACGATCCTATAGGAGGTATATACGGGGATCCAACTCCCGTGAGTTTGCATAAGGTGGCTAAAACAGGAGCAATCGACGGGCCAAGTGAGGTAGCTCCTCCGACCGGACATATTCCTTCGATACTATATTTTGACTTTGTGATTGATTTGATGGCCACGCTTGATTTTTTTGATTTGGGAGTGTACTTCGAGGTGGGCGGTAGTGGCTGCTATGCGTTACCACCGGTCTGGAAGTGTAATTGGTATATCTACCATGGCATTGCCTGGTTGTGCCATGTCACCTATCCTATCGAGACCACTACGAGTTTGTTTTGTACCATACCTATGGAGTGCCCTCTAATGACGCCCAGTACGGGGGAGATTACGGTACTCTATAGACTAGGGGAATATATAAAATGTGTTATGGTGGAAAATGTAAAGCCTTAATGCTATTTTAATAGTTTACTTTACTATAAAGATGATTATAATAGCGTATATTACAACATAATAGATGGTTTAACTGATCCTTAGAGGATGGTTATCCCAAACATCCTTTGAGTTACTTGTATTTCAATTGATATATCACTTGAGTTGGATTTATTGATATAAGAATGTTATTCCTGACTCGAGTGTTTTGTGTTTTGCTTTACGCTCGGGCCAGACTAAGTGATACAGCTTTTGAGTCTCACCTTTGGAGTTGGAGCTTCGTTTAGAGATCCATCTACTTCTTTCCAGCTTGCACTTATTCAGTTAATTCCAGTGATGTATTCTGATCTTGTATTTTACTATTGTATTGAAACTTCTATTATATCTATTTAACTCTATTATATATAGTAGGTTCATGAACTACTATTCTTTTGTTTCCGCTGCATTATTATTATATTACTCTGTATCTGTGATTTTGTGATTATTTTATTTATTGTATATGCTGAATTTTTCCAAATTTAAATTAACAATCTGATATTTTGAGAAATTCAAGTCCGACATGTGTGGATGCGAATGGTTGAAAATATCAGGATGTTACACTCTACAACAGTTCTAGCATAAATAAGGATAATAAAGGAAATAGGAAATGGATAAATTTAAAATAAGTGCGATTAAATATTGCCCAATTTATAAGATAAGTTAACTTTGATTGCTTCCAGTTGTCTTTGATTTCTGCTATGCTTATGCTGAAGTCTTAATCCTGTAATTATGGTGTAACCCTAATTCTACCTTTGTTGATCGACGTGCTACTCCATAGTACCTTTCTGCGGACTAGTCGCTATATAACTCCCTACACAAAATGTTATTATGGACCAGACGACACATATAGCTCCCTACACAAAAGGAATTTATTTACTATAGACCAGACACTATATATAACTCCCCACACATAATGTTACTGTGGACTAGATGGCATATATTGCTCCCTATACAAAAGACATTTATTTACTGTGGACCAAAGATTATATATAACTCCCTACACAGAATGTTATTATGGACCAGATGACATATATAGCTCCCTACAAAGAAGGCAGTGGTATCTGTAGAAGACACCCATACTAAATGCTTGGAACTCATAGCTATTACTGAGCACACAAATGGGAGTCGCACGCGTAACTGCCACCATTCCCGTGCTACCTTTTGCTCCACCTATTGGGTCTACTTATTACCTCCAAATCCACTATAAGCATGCCCCTCATCCCACTTCAGACTAACATGAGATCACTGTGTGTCCATAGATCTTTAAGGGAAATGCTGTTGGTATTGGCCCTTCATCCAAACAATATCTAGTTGCGCCCTTTATTCAAATCCCCCGTGATTTGGATTTCTACTTGACCAATTACTAACATTCTTAGCATAAGCGTGCCCTAGGGTCACTGTTTTGTCTAATAGGGAATGCTATTTGGTATAGGTCCTACTTTCATCTTTGCTTATTAACTTAGGTACATTATTTAAATAAGTCTTTACATTTTTCTCTACTATCCGTGCTTATGAATTTCCCCTAAGTCTTAAAATAAGCCTTACTCTGTTCTTTTTCTTATTATAACCAACGTTATAGTCATGCTTATTACTTACCCAAGGTCCAAGTGTGAAAATAAGCTTCTTTCATCTTTTACTCTTCTTAGTTATAATTCGAAGTTATAACTAGGCCAAACTTTTTAATTCAGTCCAATTAACGTCATAATTAGGCATAATTCTAGTCCAATTCCATTTATATTACTGTCTTTGAAATTTACAGCTTATATTTGTTATTTTAGTTTTCTTACAATTTATTCCATATTCTCATTAATCCTATTCTAATCCGTATATGAAGAAAAAGGAGGAATAAAAGAAAACTGAAGAAAATCTAAAGCGTAGAAAGAAGATGTATAAATAACGGCAAATAAATTTAAATGCTGTGAATAAATAATAAACAAACGAAAAAGCTATAATTAACAGAAATGAATTAAAATTACTAAGAAGAATAGCTGAAAGGAAATAGACTGAAAATAATTCTAAAAACTGTAAATAAACTACTGAAAAGGCTATTCCAAAAATCGTGGTAAAACTACAACTAGTGGAAACCCTATTATTTTAAATTACTTAAAGAATTCTTAAATAATTACAATCACTCATCTCCGGTCCAGACCTCTTCCTTTGGTCTTCCTAGATCCACTTGGAGTTGTAAAATAATTTTATTTATAATGATTTTCTCCTTTGGAAAAATTATTCCGTTTAGGGTCCTTCCAAGAAAGTTGAACCCAAGTGGAGAAAACCTATTGTAACGTCCCGCCTTTTTGCACGCTTTAAATCGACATACGTTCCAATTCAAACCATACGGAAGGGCGGATTGTCATGGGGTAAATAAGAAAAACAAGAAGAAATAAAACAAAATAAAATCTCGCAACGGAAGGATAAAATATAATAATTAAATATACAGTTCATGAAGCTGTTTTCAAAATATTTAATTTTACTTATACAATATATATCAGAGTTGCACATACCGACAAATAAAATCGATGCAGTGGAATATGGTGCGTAGTGGAACCATATAGTGTATAATAATAATAATGAAATCTTCATCTTCTTCCTCCAGAAATAAAGTCTTCGAATCCTGAAACACTCGGACTGACCCGAGCGAATTGAAAAGACAAAACACTCGAGTCAGAACTAAAAGATCTTATGTAAGTTAAATCAATAGGAATAAATATGAGTGCAGTAACGTAAGAGATGCTCGGGATTTACATCTCCAAAGGATCCGTTAAACTATTTACTATGTAGTATATTTCGCTATTATAATAGTGTCTAATTGTAAAATAAACCTACTTTTAAATAGCATTAAGGCTTTACATTTTCCACTTTAACACATAATATATTCCCATAGTCTATACAGTACCGTAATCTCCCCCGTACTGGGCGTCGTCAAAGGGCACTCCATAGGTATGGTACAAAACCAAAATCGTATAAAGCGTGCTAGGGTAGGTGACATGGCACAACTAGGAAATGCCAGGGTAGATATACCAATTACGCATCCGGGCTGGTGGTAACGCGTAGCCGCAGCTACCGCCCACCTCGAGCCATACCCCCAAAAAAGAAAATCAAAAGTGGCCACCGAATCAATCCAAAAGTCAAAGTATAAAATCGAAGGGATGTGTCCGATCAAAGGTGCTACCTCAATTGGCCCGAGAATCGCTCCTGTTTTAGCCACCTTATGCCAACTCACGGGAGTTGGGTCCACGTACTTACCTCAAAGAAAACGCCGCCGCCATCCTACTTCATTTTGGAATCTCCACCGCGTACACGGTTGTTAAAGTGGTTTTCGGAGTTGACAGAGAGTATGACAACTTCCGATCCCGGTCTCTTCAACAACCAATCGTTATCATAACACCGCGGTTATTTCAAAATAATTTATACTTTAAAAGCAGAATAAACTATCCCTTTCAAAACCATATAAATACAGTATCATTTATATTTTACCCCCAAATCAATATGACATCATTTTTATTTATAAATATCCCTTTTCCCAAATCATAATAATTTCAAATATATATATCTTAACCCCATAGCTTTGAAACAAAATTTCTAATACTTAAATGGTTTAAGTATCAAACCGCTTTGCATAACAAAATAGATTTTTAAATTTCACAAACAAATTCCAAATATAGGTTTAAATTCCCAAATAAACCATTTCAATTTTCATATATTCCAAAGCTTAATTTATTCCACCATTTCAAAACTTATTCTTTGATAATTTCATATATATCAAATTCAATTACTATTATTTTGATTCGAAATGTTTACTTAATAAATCAAATATCATTTAAGTAAAACCTTTAAACTTCATATACCAGGATATTCTCTCAATTAAATTAACTTGATAATATTCGTTTAAATCAACTTGATATTCATTATGTCCTCTAAACCAAAAATCAAGTTATAAAGATCATACCTTTTTAAAACCCCAAATTAATTTGTATTTCAAATAAATTTTATTCGAGGATAATTCTTAAATACCTTAATTCAAAGCAGATTCATATTTATCTTCCAACATTTATTTTATTTAAGACATTATAAACTCCATCAATAAATTTAAATAAATACTTAACCATATTATATCTAAATAAAATTTAACTTTTATTTTTAAACTTCTTTTATTCTTTAAACCAAATTTATACATAGCTTAAATTCAAGCGTTTAACTATATATAAAAATAATATTTAAAAATATCAAAATCCATGTTCATTAAACCATATTCTTTCCAAAACCATAGAAAATTATTTCAAAAATAATTATATATATATATATATACACCGCGGTCCTGTATAAAATTTTCTATCCTATGGTCAAGTGATACGGATATTTATCATTTCAATCCGTCATTTAAAAATAAAAATTATGGTTATACATCATTTCAAACCGCATTCCCGAATGAAATGACAATGCATATTAACTTGCAGTTTATAACAATATATGTACAACATCCATTCATCCAATATCAACTATCAACCATTTATCACAATCATCATCCAAATTCAACAATACATCAATATATAACAGGTGATAATAGCAGATATCAACTATCAGTTTATATTCAAAAATAAAATGTAACTGTTTAACTAGCAGTTTGTATGCAATAAAATAAATAACAATACATCAATATATATAACAGGTGATAATAACAGATATAAACTATCAGACTATATTCAAAAATAATTTGTAACTGTTTAACTGGCAGTTTGTATGCAATAAAATAAATAACAATTTAACTGGCAGTTAATATGCAATAATGAATTAAATAACAAGTTTTTTACTGGCAGTTTATATACAATGAGTAATTAAATAAAATTTAATTAAATAAATGCGATTTAAATGAGATGATGATTAAAAGTATGCCAAACAGTCATAAATAAATTTCTACTCATATCATAAATCAATTTAACAAATATAAGAATTTTTTAAAGTTGTGAGTGGGTTAAAACACTCACCTTACGAATTTAAATTGAATTTAAATCCAATTTAAACCCAAAAATTGACCAGTCTTAGAATTCATCCAAACTAACGCCAAAATGTCCGGAATTTTATTACGATCCTAACAAAAAAAATCGCATGAGAAACGGAGTTCGTATGTGAGAGTTATTCACCTTAGAACATATTGAAATCAAAATTTAAATAAAAAAAATAAAAAATAGAAAACACCTTTCTCCCACAAGCTTGCCCACGTCATCCTCTCATCTGTTCTCACGCGGCTACAGGACCGAAAACGTGCACGTTTCAAAATATACAGGAACCCACGCCGTTGACTCACCTTTGACCATGGTTTCACGTTCGCCTCTGGCCAACCGAGCGTCGCCGACCACACCCCACGCTCGCCCATCAAAATCCGCCCCCACGCGCCGCCGCCGCCGCTCTCTCTAGCTTTTCAAAACCCTAATTTGCGAATTCCGGTCGCCACGGTTGAAATTAGGTGATGCGACCACCACCATCTCGAAGCCCATGACGAGATCTACAATACCCAGATTTCAATTTCGTCAATTGACGTCAAAATCGAAAACGCCCAATTCGACTTTGACCGTTATTTCTGATCAATCCGGTCACTGTCTCGAAAAACAAACAGCAAATATAGGTTCGTACTATTGAGATCTTCGATATATATTTTTTCCAAATTTTTCTGAGGACATTGAAATTTATGCTTTGGATTTGATTTTTATTTGTGTTTGGATCTAGAACTTGTTTGTCTGCCATTGAGGAAGAAGGAGAATAGAATGACTTGTAAGAAGTAGGGAGGCTATGGTTTATAGCAGAATATTTATAGGAAAAATTTGAAATAAAATAGATGGACTGGGTTGATAGATATACACGCTAACGACAAAGTGGCCCAAAAAGCCCGTTCTGACCCCGGAACGAAATTGGGTAAACCCATATATCAAAATAAGTGTTTAAAAATATTTTAAACGCAATCGAAAAGGTTTCAGGTTCAAATTGCATCGTATGAAGAAGTTATGCTAAAATGAATATTTTTCAAATCGATTTCAAATTGATTTCAATTTCATTGATTTCAAGGCGTTTCGAGTACGTACGATCAAACGACAAGTCCGATCGCTACGAAACTTGAAACCCTATAATAATTTACTGATACGGATCCGATGAAACTGGTTTTGTCGAAATCCGAGTCAGTGGCCAAAATGGCTATTTTTATATTAATTAAATAAATAAAATTTAGTCAATTTAATCAATTTTTCAATTTAAATTCGATAATTACCAATTCTTATCATTTTAAAATTATCCAATCATTTACAACGATTTAAACCAAATTTAACCGTCAAATTAGAGTTGATAAATTTATAAATTTCGGTATTAACCTCAATTTCATTAAATTCGAAAATTATAAATTTAATTTCCAAAATTTCTATTAAATTTACTTTTCATCCTATTATTCGATTCATTATTAACAAATGGATGAAATAAATATTGGAATCACAGTCCATTACATTAACATTCTCACTTTTCATCTAAATTATCGTTTATGTAATATTTTAATAATATATCCCACTTATTTGCAATTAATCCACTTATTAAATTCCAAATTCCAAATAAATTAATAAATCTTGGTTTTCAATCCTTAAATCAGCCAATCCTCATATTATAAATAAAATTAACATTTATTACATCTTATAGAGTTAACCATCTGCAATGACAAATTAAATCTACCCAAACTGCACAAATTAAGACAATTAATTGCAATTTATTTCACATTAAACTTCATAAATTATCAATTGAAAACTAAATAAAACCGTTTATTTATTAAAATCTTGCTATTCAATAAATTGACAATTTATGGGTATAATTTACATTGATCCACAATTATTACTTAAATACATCACAAATGTTAAATTTAGATTCAATACAATTGATTACCCAAGTTTTATTTAATGCAATCAATTATGCCCTTTACAATTATATACATTCATTAATTGTCAATTACCATTTAAATAAATTCATTCATTTGATTTCCTTCCAATTAATAAAAATTGATTTCTATAAATTGATTTGATTTCATTGCCAAATATATACATAAATTACTATTAAATGTCCTCAATAAATTTTATTTACTTGGTTTCAAATGTTTTATTACATCAATTACTGCCTTATAAATTAAACTTACGTTCTATTAAATTTGCATTCACACTTCCGTTACTACACTTATTTCCAATTTAGTAATATTTATTATCAACAACAAACATTAAGATTTACTTATCTAAACATTGATTGTACATACTTTTAATTTATTACATATTACTTGCTTAGTTAATATATCTTCAGAATTTATTCCCCGATTCCCTAATTTAAATCAATTATAACCTTACAGGTTGTTTCAATTAATAGGTATTGCACAAATTTAGTATTCAATCAATTTCATTTACGATATAATTATCTTGGGTTATACTATAGTGCATTAATATTCTTTTTATATCTTAATATACTCAAATTTCCATCTTTATTTATGTTGACCAATTTATTTCCATAAAACCATTATTATCTTTTGTTCATTGTCTATTCCACATAAGTTTATATTTCGAACCAATTACTAAAATATCTTACATAATATTGAATTCATTCAACTACCTCTGATTATAACATTTCATTAGTTAATTTAATATTCCCATCTGTTTCTTATATTAAACTTATAACCAAGTATGACACTTTTCATATTTTCAATTAATTGCAATTACATTTTTAATTGTAAATCTAAATTTCAATTGCTACATTTAAATTTCTAACTTTTGCTTCATTATAACTTCTAATTTTTTTTATTTCTTCCTAAATTTAATTGAAAATTTTAAATTAAACTAACCAATTTATTAATCAAAATTTACGGGTCGTTACACCCCCCCACTCAAAATTTTCGTCCCCGAAAAGGAAAAAAGGAGGTAAAAGAAAGAATTAATGAAATAATATATCCTATTTAAAATATTAAATCTATAAAAATTAATTTACAAAATCAATTAATTTAAACAAAATATATCAATTTGTCATTCTTAAATCATTTTATATTCAAGTTAATAAAGTTTGGAAAAACCTTTTCAAAATTTTCTAAGTCCAAAATTTATGGAAAATTTCGGCAGAGTCTCCTTTGTACGAGGAAGCTCGGGAGAAAATATAATATAAATATATAACAATATATAACATATATTTTCCAAAATAATATATGTCCCAACCCGGGAAAACAAAATAATCACGCTATAAACCGTAATCCGAAAATGTACCTATTTGTCGGGCAATTAACGCTTAATTATGAAACCAAAAGCAGTAGCAGTTGCTTCCATAACCTGTATTTCACTTATATAATCCAAAAAGGTTAACAATTATATAAAATGAAATATATAAGGTTGTTTCAACTACAAACAAACAATTCAATAAAATCAACGATCACTTGCAACAAGGCATACCCCCATCACATAGAATCCATACAAATCAATCTTTCATCCATAACAAACAAAACAAATAGTTGTTCGGGTTCAAAATTTCAAATTGTTCATAATGAAAAATAAACTACTAAGCGCACCGTGTACTCAACAGTCTCTGATGAAGCTAAATAGATTATTCATTTATCCAACCAATTTTGAAGTATCCTTGCCCAAACAACCATAAAACAAAACAAACAACAACTATTTCAAACAATAGATTTAGTTTATTCCTATTAATTTCATTCATATATTTGTTTTTTGATTTCTTTCTTTCATATAATGATTTAATTATTTTATTTTCATTTATTTCTTACAATTTTATTTTGAAATAACATCAACTTATCTACTTAACTTTAAAGTTTCTTACTTACAATACCTGCCTTCTATTATATTTGATTAGTAGTCTTTCCGTTATACTTAACTTTATAACAACTACAACATCAAATTCTTATTTATTATTTTATTGCTTACCTTTCTATTATATTAAATTTTAGAAATATTTCAATTACAACATAAGTTTATAACTCTATAACATCAATTTCTTATTTATTAAGGTGATTCATTTAACCTTTTCATTATATTTAATTGGTGTCCTTTCAGTCATCTTAAGTTTATAACATTAAATTCTCATTTATAACATCAAATTCATTGAATACTTTCATTACCTCAAGCTTTACTTGTAAGATTTCCCATTACATTTTCTTATTAACATTGTAACTTTTTTTTTATATGGCAAGTTATATATATGCTTTAAGAATGTAATTGAAAATATACAAATTTATCTCATTTCTTTTAATTTAATCTAATATTCAATAATTTAGAGGTTCAATAATTGTATCCTTTGCTTTTATTGATTATAAATTTCAACTTCCTTGTTATTTTATTTATAACCTATCATTTAATCTCTTATTTTAATTAGAGGTTTCAATTGTTAGTTAACTTCCATTTTTCTACACTGATTGAAACTATTAATTAAATGGAACTTAAGAACCAAATACCGGGTTTAATTTTAAATCATTTAAAAATAATAGATAAATATATACTTACAACTTATATATCCAGTTTATTTAAAACAATTTAAAATTTATATTTGTTTATCAAAATAACTCTGCAGTAAAACTACTACAGTGGCCTTCCCACTTCGAAACTCGAAAATGAATGTCGATGATGCGTGCACTCTTCACCGAAATTATTTTCCAGCGACAGAGAGGGGAGTACATAACTTATTTCTTTTCAAAATTTCTGTTAAAACAATTCATTCAAATTATATTGAAATATTTATCTCAGAAAATACTTCTAATAATATTATTATTATAGTTCAAAATCATTCAAAAGAAATTTTCAAACCCCGGAACTTAAGTTCTAAAATTTCCAGTTTCATTATTTGTTTTCAAATTTTTTATTTATCAACTATTCTTTATAAATTCATTACCTAACAACCAATATATAGCAATCAAATATATATATCATTTATAAAAATTTATTTTATATATATGGAAAATATAATAGGCAAAATTATTTCATTCACCTATATTAAAACAAATATTATGTCGGTCTGTCCTATTAAGTGTTTAGAAACCCCTATTGATGTCATAGCATCCCATGCACCAACCAGAATTTATAAATACAAAACGGAATAGATTAACACAATATTAAACCTTTTTATAACACTAACCAATACGCTCTCTCATAAATATACGCTCAGCGACTCATCCTAGGGTATTACTACCCTATTAGTAAAGAGTCAAACCCTACAAAGCTAAGGTTTATCGCTAAACCAAAGCTCTGATACCACATTGTAACGTCCTTCCTTTTTGCACGCTTTAAATCGACACACGTGCCGATTCAAACCATATGGAAGGGCGGATTGTTATGGGGTAAATAAGAAAAATAAGAAGAAATAAAACAAAATAGAATCTCACAGCGGAAGGATAAAATATAATAATTAAATATACAGTTCATGAAGCTATTTACAAAATATTTAATTTTACTTGTACAATATATATCAGAGTTGCGCATACCGACAAATAAAATCGATGCAGCGGAATACGGTGCGTAGTGGAACCATATGGTATATAATAATAATAATAATAATAATCAAATCTTCATCTTCTTCCTCCAGAAATAAAGTATTCGAATCCTGAAACGCTCGGACTGACCCGAGCAAATTGAAAAGACAAAACACTCGAGTCAGAACTAGAAGATCTTATGTAAGTTAAATCAACAGGAATAAATATGAGTGCAGTAACTTAAGAGATGCTCGGGGTTTACATCTCCTAAGGATCCGTTAAACTATTTACTATGTAGTATATTTCGCTATTATAATAGTGTCTAATTCTAAAATAAACTTACTTTTAAATAGCATTAAGGCTTTACATTTTCCACCTTAACACATAATATATCCCATAGTCTATACAGTACCGTAATCTCCCCCGTACTGGGCGTCGTTAGAGGGAACTCCATAGGTTTGGTACAAAACCAAAATCGTATAAGGCGCGCTAGGGTAGGTGACACGGCACAACTAGGCAATGCTAGGGTAGATATACCAATTACGCATCTGGGCTGGTGGTAACGCGTAGCCGCAGCTACCGCCCACCTCGAGCCACACCTCCAAAAAAGAAAATCAAAAGTGGCCACCGAATCAATCCAAAAGTCAAAGTATAAAATCGAAGGGATGTGTCCGATCAAAGGTGCTACCTCAATTGGCCCGAGAATCGCTCCTGTTTTAGCCACCTTATGCCAACTCACGGGAGTTGGGTCCACGTACTTACCTCAAAGAAAACGCCGCCACCATCCTACTTCATTTTGGAATCTCCACCGCGTACACGGTTGTTAAAGTGGTTTTCGGAGTTGGCAGAGAGTATGACAACTTCCGATCCCGGTCTCTTCAACAACCAATCGTTATTATAACACCACGGTTATTTCAAAATAATTTATACTTTAAAAGCAGAATAAACTATCCCTTTCAAAACCATATAAATACAGCATCATTTATATTTTACCCCCAAATCAATATGACATCATTTTTATTTATAAATATCCCTTTTCCCAAATCATAATAACTTCAAATATATATATCTTAACCCCATAGCTTTGAAACAAAATTTCTAATACTTAAATGGTTTAAGTATCAAACCGCTTTGCATAACAAAATAGATTTTTAAATTTCACAAACAAATTCCAAATATAGGTTTAAATTCCTAAATAAACCATTTCAATTTTCATATATTCCAAGGCTTAAATTATTCCATCATTTCAAAACTTATTCGTTGATAATTTCATATATATCAAATTCAATTACTATTATTTTGATTTGAAATGTTTACTTATTAAATCAAATATCATTTAAGTAAAACCTTTAAACTTCATATAACAGGATATTCTCTCAATTAAATTAACTTGATAATATTCGTTTAAATCAACTTGTTATTCATTATGTCCTCTAAACCAAAAATCAAGTTATAAAGATCATACCTTTTTAAAACCCCAAATTAATTTATATTTCAAATAAATTTTATTCGAGGATAATTCTTAAAAAGCTTAATTCAAAGCAGATTCATATTTATCTTCCAACATTTATTTTATTTAAGACATTATAAACTCCATCAATAAATTTAAATAAATACTTAACCGTATTATATCTAAACAAAATTTAACTTTTATTTTTAAACTTCTTTTATTCTTTAAACCAAATTTATACATAGCTTAAATTCAAGCGTTTAAATATATATAAAATTTAATATTTAAAAATATCAAAATCTATATTCATTAAACCATATTCTTTCCAAAACCATAGAAAATTATTTCAAAAATAATTATATATATATATATACCGCGATGCCTGTATAAAATTTCTATCCTATGGTCAAGTGATACAGATATTTATCATTTCAATCCGTAATTTAAAAATAAAAATTACGGTTATATATCATTTCAAACCGCAATCCCAAATGAAATGACAATGCATATTAACTTGCAGTTTATAATAATATAAGTACAGCATCCATTCATCCAATATCAACCATCAACCATTTATCACAATCATCATCCAAATTCAACAATACATCAATATATAACAGGTGATAATAGCAGATATCAACTATCAGTTTATATTCAAAAATAAATTGTAACTGTTTAACTAGCAGTTTGTATGCAATAAAGTAAATAACAATACATCAATATATATAACAGGTGATAATATCAGATATCAACTATTAGTTTATATTCAAAAATAAATTGTAACTGTTTAACACGCAGTTTGTATACAATAAAATAAATAACAATTTAACTGGCAGTTAATATGCAATAATGAATTAAATAACAAGTTTTTTTTACTGGCAGTTTATTTGCAATGAATAATTAAATAAAATTTAATTAAATAAATGCGATTTAAATGAGATGATGAATAAAAGTATGCCAAATAGTCATAAATAAATTTCTACTCATATCATAAATCAATTTAACAAATATAAGAATTTTTAGATGTTGTGAGTGGGTTAAAACACTCACCTTTCAAATTTAAATTGAATTTAAATCCAATTTAAACCCAAAAATTGACCAGTCTCAGAATTCATCCAAACCAGTACCAAAATGTCCAGAATTTTATTACGATCCTAACAAAAAAAATCACGTGAGAAACGTAGTTCGTATGTGAGAGTTATTCGTGTTAGAACATATTGAAATCAAAATTTAAATATATAAAATAAAAAAAAGAAAACACCTTTCTCCCACAAGCTTGCCCACGTCATCCTCTCATCTGTTCTCACGCGGCTACAGGACCGAAAACGTGCACGTTTCAAAATATACAGGAACCCACGCCGTTGACTCACCTTTGACCATGGTTTCACGTTCGCCTCTGGCCAACCGAGCGTCGCCGACCACACCCCATGCTCGCCCATCAAAATCCGCCCCCACGCGCCGCCTCTGCCGCTCTCTCTAGCTTTTCAAAGCCCTAATTTGCGAATTCCGGTCGCCACGGTTGAAATTAGGTGATGCGACCACCACCATCTCGAAGCCCATGACGAGATCTACAATACCCAGATTTCAATTTCGTCAATTGACGTCAAAATCAAAAACGCCCAATTCGACTTTGACTGTTATTTCTGATCAATCCGGTCACTGTCTCGAAAAACGAACAGCAGATATAGGTTCGTACTATTGAGATCTTCGATATATATTTTTCCCAAATTTTTCTGAGGACTTTGAAATTTATGCTTTGGATTTGATTTTTATTTGTGTTTGGATCTAGAACTTGTTTGTCTGCTATTGAGGAAGAAGGAGAATAGAATGACTTGTAAGAAGTAGGGAGGCTATGGTTTATAGCAGAATATTTATAGGAAAAATTTGAAATAAAATAGATGGACCGGGTTGATAGATATACATGCTAACGACAAAGTGGCCCAAAAAGCCCGTTCTGACCCTGGAACGAAATTGGGTAAACCCATATGTCAAAATAAGTGTTTAAAAATATTTTAAATGCAATCGAAAAGGTTTCAGGTTCAAATTGCATCGTATGAAGAAGTTATGCTAAAATGAATATTTTTCAAATCGATTTCAAATTGATTTCAATTTCATTGATTTCAAGGCGTTTCGAGTACGTACGGTCAAACGACAAGTCCGATCGCTACGAAACTTGAAACCCTATAATAATTTACCGATACGGATCCGATGAAACTGGTTTCGTCGAAATCCGAGTCAGTGGCCAAAATGGCTATTTTTATATTAATTAAATAAATAAAATTTAGTCAATTTAATCAATTTTTCAATTTAAATTCGATAATTACCAATTCTTATCATTTTAAAATTATCTAATCATTTACAACGATTTAAACCAAATTTAACCGTCAAATTAGAGTTGATAAATTTATAAATTTCGGTATTAACCTCAATTTCATTAAATTCGAAAATTATAAATTTAATTTCCAAAATTTCTATTAAATTTACTTTTCATCCTATTATTCGATTCATTATTAACAAATGGATGAAATAAATATTGGAATCACAGTCCATTACATTAACATTCTCACTTTTCATCTAAATTCTCGTTTATGTAATATTTTAATAATATATCCCACTTATTTGCAATTAATCCACTTATTAAATTCCAAATTCCAAATAAATTAATAAATCTTGGTTTTCAATCCTTAAATCAGCCAATCCTCATATTATAAATAAAATTAACATTTATTACATCTTATAGAGTTAACCATCTGCAATGACAAATTAAATCTACCCAAACTGCACAAATTAAGACAATTAATTGCAATTTATTTCACATTAAACTTCATAAATTATCAATTGACAACTAAATAAAACCGTTTATTTATTAAAATCTTGCTATTCAATAAATTGACAATTTATGGGTATAATTTACATTGATCCACAATTATTACTTAAATACATCACAAATGTTAAATTTAGATTCAATACAATTGATTACCCAAGTTTTATTTAATGCAATCAATTATGCCCTTTACAATTATATACATTCATTAATTGTCAATTACCATTTAAATAAATTCATTCATTTGATTTCCTTCCAATTAATAAAAATTGATTTCTATAAATTGATTTGATTTCATTGCCAAATATATACATAAATTACTATTAAATGTCCTCAATAAATTTTATTTACTTGGTTTCAAATGTTTTATTACATCAATTACTGCCTTATAAATTAAACTTACGTTCTATTAAATTTGCATTCACACTTCCGTTACTACACTTATTTCCAATTTAGTAATATTTATTATCAACAACAAACATTAAGATTTACCTATCTAAACATTGATTGTACATACTTTTAATTTATTACATATTACTTGCTTAGTTAATATATCTTCAGAATTTATTCCCCGATTCCCTAATTTAAATCAATTATAACCTTACAGGTTGTTTCAATTAATAGGTATTGCACAAATTTAGTATTCAATCAATTTCATTTACGATATAATTATCTTGGGTTATACTATAGTGCATTAATATTCTTTTTATATCTTAATATACTCAAATTTCCATCTTTATTTATGTTGACCAATTTATTTCCATAAAACCATTATTATCTTTTGTTCATTGTCTATTCCACATAAGTTTATATTTCGAACCAATTACTAAAATATCTTACATAATATTGAATTCATTCAACTACCTCTGATTATAACATTTCATTAGTTAATTCAATATTCCCATTTGTTTCTTATATTAAACTTATAACCAAGTATGACACTTTTCATATTTTCAATTAATTGCAATTACATTTTTAATTGTAAATCTAAATTTCAATTGCTACATTTAAATTTCTAACTTTTGCTTCATTATAACTTCTAATTTTTTTTACTTCTTCCTAAATTTAATTGAAAATTTTAAATTAAACTAACCAATTTATTAATTAAAATTTACTGGTCGTTACACCTAGAATGAGAAAAAGTGTTTGGTCTAAGGGTCTATTTATAGATGTAGAAGTGGATCTTGGACCGTTGGGTTTGTAGATTGAATAGGATGCAACCACGTCATAGGCTGAATAGGGGCCATCGGATGCAGAAACGGAGGGACCGAATCAGTTAAACGATGCAAAATAGTGTTCAATCGCTTCTAATTCATTCAAACAAACACCCGTTCGCTTGTCAAAAGGCAAGGCGGTTCGACCGGACGGTTGACTGCCCCTTGCCTAGGTCGATCGATCGGTCGACTTGTGTGTGTATTTCGTTTTGTTTATTATTTCGTTCTTAACTCATATTAACTCGGATTCTGACGTTCTATGTATGGAAATTGACCCAAAAATTACTACAGACACAATGGTGCAACTTCAATGGCTTAACTTTGATAATTTCAAAAAGTTAGTTTATTATTTAGTTAATTAATGAATTAATTCTTGCGAGTTAAATTTCAGATTGTTACATGGAGGGGAAAGTATGCAAACGCAATTTCGTAATTTTTCTACTTTGTATAAAACTAAATTCTTCTTCTCTTTCCTTCTTTGTTTTATTTACTTTCATTTTCAAAAGAAATAGCTTTTCTCTAAGTTTTTAAAACTTTTTAATGGATTCCCTTTAGAACTCTAAAGAATTTGTATTTGGATTTTTACTTCTTTTAAAAAAAAAAATTAAAAACTTAGTTTTATAACTCTTTCTTTCTCTGTTTTTCTTCCACTTCGTTCGGCCAAAACTTCTTCTATATTACTCCAGAAAAAGATTTTATTTTTTCCAAACCACGCATAATTCTAATGACTCCAATTTTGATTTGACCAAATTTTTCAAATTTCGAGTATTTTTGGGTCAAACTACATTTTTTTCTGACTCATTTTTGGACCTATATTTTCAAGACTGAAAATAGCACTCCTGCTTTTGACCATATCTCCTTGAAAATTAATCCAAATTGAGGTATTCATTTTTTGAAATGATAGAGAAAAGAATTTACAAGAACTTTTCTTTTTACCGCTTTTTAAAATACTTAGAGTAACATAGCCAAAAAACGAGGGGAAGATAACCTATTTTCGAGTTGATTTTGTGGTTTTCCAAGCTTTGCAAGTTCTAACGTATTTCAAGTTTTCAAAAGAGTTCTGCAAAATTTTGGTGAGTAAATTCTTAAATTTTTAGGAAATAATATTCTTTTGTATATTTTAGGTTATGTGGTTATATATGCAATGTTGTTGGTTGGATTATTTATGATTTGCATGCATATATTTTGCTTATACATACATACATACATACATACATACATACATACATACATACATACATACATACATATATATACATATATATATATATATATATATATATATATATGAATGCATGTGATTAAGTTAGTGTATGTTTGAATATGAAGTCTAGATTTTCTTGAATGATGTAAAATTGTGATCTTATTTTTTTGGGTTTGTGGCATGAATTAGTTATTATGGAAATAATTATGTGGTTGTTTTACAAAGAAAAGTAACAAAGTTAACATTAGATTTGATTATCGATGAAGAATCCTTTGTAATGTGTACGAGTTTTGGTTTGTAACCAAAATCGATTTTTAAAAGTTAGAAACTTGATTTCAAATTATTTATTTTGTGTTATGAAAAGTTAATAAGCTTTATAGTATTAAGTTTCCAAAGAGAAAAGCTGAAACATTTGCAAATATGACACCCACAATGATAATCGTTATGGATGTAGTTTCGATAAAGGTCCATTTTTTTGAAAATTCAGCTTCATACTATAAAATTATTTTGGAAAGGCTTTATAAACTTAACAAAAATGTTTTAGAAAGTTAGTTAAGTTTTAGTAATTAATTATTAATTGATTAAGCTTGGTAATTAATAATTAATTAAATATTAAACAAGGTTCATTAATCTTAATTAAATAAAGATTAGTGCTAGTTAATTATCCTTTAAGGTAAGATTAAATTTTAATTAATCATGAGTTAAGTATATGATTTATTTTTATTTTTAATAATCAAATATAAGGTCAGATATTTATTTATTTAATTATTCAAATGTTTAACTATTTTAATGATAAATTATTTAAGGTTTTAATTAAAAATATTTTTTAAAAGGTTTAATTTATTATTTAAGTTTTAATTAAAAGGTTATTTAATTAATTAATTGAGAATAATTAATAGTTAATTATCAATAGAGGTTGTAAATTATTATTTAATAATTAGTAAAGGATTAATTAAGGGTTTAATTTATAATAAATTATTTATTAAAGGTTTAATTATTTATTAATTTATAAGTAAATTAAGTTCAAATTTAATAAAGATTAATTATGGTTTAAAAAGAGTTTTACTTGTAGTTAATTATTTAAAGGAGTTTTTATGTTTGAATCCTTTGTTTCGAGAATCACATTATTATAAAGTGACTTCTTTTCCAAAGATGGTTTTGAACACAAGGGATTCAAATGTCGATACCATAATGTAGACAAATAATTGTGAATGAGTTGTGTAAATGGTTTGATTGTGTGGACATGTGTTAGCAGAATAAATCTTCGTTCTGCTATAAGTTGATTATTTGATTGTTTAGACATTTGATAGAAGAATAAATCCCTATTCTGTTATAATGTAATTGATTATTGTATGGACTTATGTTTAGTAGAATAAATTCCCATTTTTCTTTAAGCAGTGAAGTGTTTAGACATCTATTTAGCAGAACAACTCACCATCCTGCTATTGTGTTACTTGGACATGTATATGCTAGTTGAGCTATTTTGATATGTTATTCCCTAATTTGGATATGAATTTCATTTGCATATATGTTGATTATGTAAATAAATGGTTAAGTCACTTGAAAGTGAAATTGATGTTAAATGGTAACTTAAATTAATACCATTGGGATTGCTAAGCCTTTTTTGAAATTATAAAGTAGGATTTTGAATTAATTCCAATTCTTTAATTAATTTGGAGTTAAGGTTTACAAATGATTTTTTAAGTAATATTATTATTTTATAAAGATACTTATAAGTAATAACTTTCTTACAAAAATGGGTTTTACTATGGAAAAGGTTTATTCAATGTGATTTAAAAGGTGAGTCGCAAAAGATATTTTGTAAACGATTTTTCTTAAAGAAGATTTATCAAAGGAGTTTTAAATGGGGAAATGTTTTATAAATGATTTTAAAGGTTTGAAAAGAGGTTTTGCAAATTGACTTGTAGACTTATAAAAGTGTTTTATAAATCGATCATAGAAATTTATAAAGGTATTTAAATGTGAAGTGAGCTTGTAAAGGGAAATTTTTATAAAGGATAAGTGGATTGGTTTATAGTAAGTAATGTTTTCAAAAGGATTTTTAAAAGAAAGAATTTCTCAAATGTTTTGACAATATACTTATACGCCTAAGATAAGTATAAATATTTTTCAAATATTTAAGGGGGAAGTAAGGGTTTTGGGAACCGTGTTGTGCAAAAATATCTTAATCAAGTTTGTAAATTGATTTTATTAATTAAAGATCAATTAATAAAGGCATAAAGGATCCTATATGGGACTAAATTAATGTTTGAATGATTGCTTATTTGATATTAAATAACCGACTATCAGATTTGGACAAAAACATAACTTTGGAAATATCTAGGAGAAATACGTGAGCTATATGGCACTCCCAATGATGTTGTACTGTGCCTATAAATCTCATTTTATTTTTCTAGGATAAATGAAAGGGAAATTCGTCCACTAACGGTTAGGAGGTGACCACCGCTCTTATATTTGTCTATTTATTTCCTAAAGAACATGGGTTGAGTTTACCGAGAATTAACGAAAGTTGTTTTGAGGAGACGGGGATCAGATGCGTTATCCAAAAAACCACTACAATCCAACTCGTTCATTTCGAACTGAAGACATCTTGAAGAATATGGAATCAAAATGGTGTTTTGAAGTGCAAGGGATATTTGATACTAACTCTGGGGTAATACCAAAACAATTGCAATGGAGGTAGTGCCTTAGGTTCGTTCATCACTTGAACAACTTGTATGGATGAATGTTGACATTACATCATCAATTGAAAGGCAATGTTAGTATTCCAAGTGGGATGTCTATTCTAAAGGTAAAGATGTAGCGTCAAGCCTCATAAACTGGAAAATGGAAAAAATTGGGCATGCGGCAAGGCAATATGTGCCGCTTCCATTAAGATATGGTCAATTTAGATCGATTACTATCTACTTATGCATGCTTCAAGCCCCAAAGTGGGGTGATCATAGTCGCTAGTAATAGTTAAGTGGTAAGGTAGTCCTATGTGGCAGGGGTACAAGATGTTATTGTCATACCCCAGTGCATTTTATCAAAGATGTACCATCAGAAGGTAGTTTTTTACCTTGTCATGTATGAAATCCGTTCTCCAATATGTGCTTTACGGTTCTAGATGTACACAATTATGTTGAAATGTGAGATGCAAGCATTTCAGCTATTTTCATATTTTACTTGAACTATTGGACATTATTATAATATCATAGGATTTTCTATAAAATGTGTTTTGGTTGTCGTAAAGTAAAAACACATCCATGTTTATATGCGGCGTGGTCCTATGGCATACATTTGATTTTAAAAGGGTTTTAAACATAATAATTCGGTTGTTTGAGTTTACTCACACCAGACCCATGTCTGACCTGGAGTTTTTTCTCTTTCCCTAAAACTCTTGGGTGCTTAAATTTTTATGGGCAGCTAAGTAGTTCATGTTTCCCCAGGATGTATCTTGGAGGAGCTTGGAGCAAAAGGCTTCATCAATAGCTGGTTATTATCTTGTTTCTACTGTTTATATGTATATTGTATTAGCTCAATAGGGACAGACTGTTATAACTATCATAGGTTCGAATTTGTATTAGTATGACTCTGATGTATCATTTTGAAAATGATTCTGTAAAGAATTATCTTGATTAATATATGTTATTCCATTACGTTGTGAAATTCTACGATTGTTTACTTTCTTCTTATATTTTATCTTCTTTCTTTCCCCTAATGGTAGGTCTTTCCGGCAAATGATTGGCACGCAATACAGTGGACATATTAGTGTCGATTTTCAAGGGTCGAAAAACCCAGTTTGTTACATTTGGTAACATCGCGCAAGGTTAAGGAGAACCTTGGTCCTGGTGGGGTAAATTCATTTGAGATTAGGAAAGTGTGACCATAGAATTAGTATGAGCATATTATATATGTACGAGTGTGTATTTGTTTGTGAATACAAAATGATTTATATTGTGTTGATTTATAATTGAGTGGCTTAAGAACCCTAGTCGAGACGTGAGATGCCACGGGGTCGATAGGGGTTCCTAAACACTTGAACATGGCAAAGTGACACAGTATTGTTTTGAAATTGATAAATGAAATAATTTTACCCAAAAGTTTGTTTTATATATAAAAGAGTGACTTTCAAAATAGTATGGTATGGAATAGATAGTTGAGGTGTTGTTTGTTAAGAGATGATAATATTCTATCATTATCAATTAGGATTCTGTTAGTCATGCTTGTTTAGTTGAGGACTGACTATTGTTGGTGTGTATATATAGCTTGTCTTTTTGAAATTTTAGGTTGGTAAGTAGATATAGGGAAAACATTGAAACGAACACCTTGTGAATTAAGTTTCACAATATGACTATAAGGCGTTCGATTAATAATGTGGGGTTAAATTGATTTAATAAAAGATTTTTATTAGAAGCTAGAATATTTGAAATAAATATTTGGAAAATGTTTATAAAAGTTGATTTATAAAATGGATTAATAGGAATGTCACTTTTAATTGAAAAAAATATAAGTTAAAAATTTGAGAACTTAAATCCAAGGGCTTTTGGAAAATATTTCAAGGTTCTGAAAGATAATAATAGTATTATTTGAAAGCAAATTGGTTCCAAAATAAAATTTTAGGGGTGAAAATGTTTAGTGAGAAGTATTATTTTCTTTGGATTGGTTAGGAGAAATGAGCTCTTGTTTTTTTGTGATGATTGGAATAATCTTCTAAGTGATGATTGGATATTTACCTAAGCGAATGTTATAGTGCATTTAGTAAATTATTCTTTTTATCATTGTACAATCAAAACGAGTATAAACTGAAAGAACTCAAAATAAGTTGGTGATAAGTGTTTTGATGGAAATATGAGAAGTATTATTTCAAAAATGGGATTTGAAACAAAAGTAATATTCATAAGTTAACTACTTCGAGTGGCTCGAAAATAATTTGAAATTGGAGAAGAGATGTGTTCAGATGGTAAATACTTCTCTTGAATATTACACTTCCTAGTAAGGGAGTGTATGATATTGCATGGTAGTACCCAATTCCTTAGTATTATTTTGGAATTGGTCGGGCTATATGTAAATTTTCTAAGAATTAAAATTTTAGTATCATTTCAAAAAGTTTTTGAACTAATACTAGGTATTTGGATCTTGAGTTTTCTTAGGAAGATAATAGAAAAATGGAATAGTTGAAGCAAATAAGGTTATATACTCTTAGGATGTAGTAGAGTAGTATCCAAGTAAACCTAAATTTAGTTTTATGAAATAGTTTCATTAATTATTTAGTGGAAATAGAATTGGTATTAGGGGGAACCAATTAAAGAAGTGCGTAAGTTGGATGTTGATCATTTCTTGTTTCCATATATTTTGATCTAATATTCGAGTACACGACTTTGAGTTGTTTCACACCATTCCAAATAAGTATCTATTACTCGACTTTTGACGATGAGCACTTGATGAGGATTTTTGGGATGGGACCAATGTTTTCGATCAGTACATGGCTATATAAGGAGAATAGAAGTTTCTAATCAAGGAACCTGATCGATGTCCGTACTAGAAAATTGGTTGAGCGATACTAGTTCAGAGAAAAAGTTATGTATTCGAATAGGTAACAAATCAGACTTAGTATACGAATATCTATGTACATCATACGAACTGATGTATACTGTTAAGTGTTTTCCAGGATAGTTTGAGGTGTAATTTTGGGGACGAAATTCTTTTAAGGCGGAAAAATGTAACGACCCGGAATTTCAATGCTTTGATTTGCGAATATTTAATTAATTTGAAATATTCAAATATATAGGTTTTATAATGAAAATAAAACTTTTTTAAATAATAAATAATGACAGTGAATCAATTTTCAAATTTGATTTACAAAAATATTTAATTCGAAGAAAAATCGAATATGTGATCGGAATTCGTTTTTAAAATTTTTGACTTTTGTCGAATAAAAGTTGTCGGAAATGTTGTGAAATCTTTAGTATAAATATACATATTTGTAGATAATCTGGTATATATATACGTATATGTGTGTGTGTGTGTGTATTATACTTAAGTATACAAAGTTAAAATATAAAATAAGATGCTTAAGGGGGCATGATGTGACATTAGAGAGAAAACATGTTTTTACACTCAAGTACATGCATTAACTTCATGTTGGCTTAGATTATGAAGGGGTAGGCTAGGAAAACGTGAGGGAGAGGTGGGAAGACATGGAGGAGAGGTGGCATTCATTTGTGGCGGGGAAAGTATGCAACGACAATTTGATAATTTGCTATTTCTACTTTGTATAAAACTAAATTCTTCTTCTATTTCCTTCTTTCTTATATTTCCTTTCATTTCAAAAAAAATTCTCAAGTTTTCCAAAACTCTTTAATGGCTTCCCTTTCAAATTATAAAGAATTCGAATTCAAATTCGAATTTTTACTTCTTTTTAAAAAAAATAAAAACTGAGTTTTAAAACTTCTTTTTCCATTTTCCTCCCACTTCATTCGGCTATAACTTTCTCTAGACTACTCTAAAACAAGATTTTATTTTTATTAAACCATGTATAATTCCAGTGGCTACAACTTTCGTTTGAACCACTTTTTCAAATTTTGAATATTTTTAGGTCAAAAATATATTTCTTTCTGATTCATTTTTGGACCTATATTTTCAAGCCCAAAAATAGCACTCCTACTTTTGACCATATCTCCCTGAATACTAATCCAAATTGAGTTATTCATTTTTTGAAATGATAGGGAAAAGTGTTTTCAATAATTTCTCTTTAACCACTTTTTAGAATACTTAGAGTAACATGGCCAAAAATCGAGGGGAAGGTGACCCATTTTTGGGTTGATTTTGTGGTTTTCCAAGTTTTGCAAGTTCTAAACTATTTTAAGTTTTCTAGAGAGTTTTGAAAAAATTCGATGAGTAAATTCTTAACTTTTCAGGCAAGAATATTCTTCTATATATATAGGTTGGTTATATGGTTTTATAACGTTGTTGGTTAAATTATTGTATGGTTTGGATGCATATATATGTTGCTTATATATGTGAAAGCATGTGGTTAAGTTAGTGTGTGCTTGAATGTGTAGTCTAGATATTATGAATGATGTAAAAGTATGATCTTGTTTGTTTGGGTTTATGGTATAAGTAAGTTGTTATGGACATAATTATGTGGTTGTTGTACAAAGAAAAGTAACAAAGCTAACAACTATATTTGGTTATCGATGAAGAATCCTTTGTGAGGAATACGAGTTATGGTTTGTAATCAAAATTGATTTTTAAAAGTTAGAAACTTGGTGTCAATTATTTATTTTATGTTTTGAAAAGTTAGCAAGCTTTCTAGTATTAGATTTCCAAAGAGAAAAGCTGAAATATTTCAAGTATGACACCCATAACGATAACCATTATGGATGTAGTTTCGATAAAGGTCTGTATTTTTGAAATTTTAGTTTCATACTTTAAAATTATTTTGGAAAGATTTAATAAACTTGATAAAAATGTTTTAGAAAGTTAATTAGGTTTTAATAATTAATTATTAATTAATTAAGCTTGGGAATTAATAATTAATTAAGTATTAAACAATGTTCATTAATCTTAATTAAATACTAGTTAATTATCCTTTAAAAGTAATATTAATTTTTAATTAATTATCATTTAAGTATAATATTTATTTTTAACAAATTATTAATTAAATATAAGTTAAATTATTTGATTAATCAATTAATTAAGTGTTTAACTATTTTTAATGATAAATTAATCAAGGTTTTAATTTAAAATAATTATTTATTAAAGGTTTAATTTATTATTTAAGTTTTAATTAAAGTATTATTTAATTAATTAATGGAGATTAATTAATATTTAATTAATAATAAAGGTTTTAAATTATTATTTAATAATTAAAAAAGGATTAATTGAGGGCTTAATTTATAAATAAATTAATTACTAAAGGTTTAATTATTTATTCAATTATTAGTAAATTAAGTCCAAATTTAATAAAGATTAATTATGATCTAATAAAAATGTTAATCGTGAGTGATCACTCACCTTTCGTGGTTATGAAAACAATGATGGTGAAGATGGAGGCACATGCACGCACACGGATACAGACCCAACGATTTGGATGTGGATCCGGATAGCGGCAAAGTAAGGAAACAACTTTTGAAATCTCCGGATAGCGGCGAACAAAGAAAAGCAAAGCTAGATGATCTAGAATTCGAATCGATGAATCAAAAGAATATATATACATATATGTATGGATATATATTGAAGGGGTGTTGTATTTATCTGAATCACTTTTTGAGGAACTACTAGAATCAGAGTCACTTGAAAAGGAACCAGACTCACCACTAGAACTGGGGCTGCATGCTCAATATAGTGGAGGCGTGCATGCTTCGGGTTTAAATATATATAAGCAAATCTTATACACTTTTGTCCCTTTTTTTCATAAACATGCAAACATAGAGTAGAAAAGAAAGGAGGGGCTGCCTCAGTTGCTTGGCATTTGGTGGGTGAACTGGCGGCTGCTGGAGGAGTGGTTGGTGTGGTGGAGAAGCTCGGCAAGTGGGTTGGCGGGTCTGCTGAGGGGATAGGAATTGGTGGTTGTGGGATGCTGATGGGAAGGCGGAGGGGAAAATGGAAGGTCGTGGCAAGGTTGCTTGGTGGAGCAAGGTGCGTTTTCGGATGGTGGTTGATCGGCAATAGGATTACAAGGGAATAAGGCTGTGGTTATCGTGGAGAGTAGCTATGGGGAAAAGGTGGTGTGGCGATGGTGTTGCTGTTGCGGCTTAGGTGGGTCGATTATTGGTCAGGCACGAAGGAGGGAGGCACAGGGAGTCGCAGTTGTTGATGGCACGGCAGGGGAAGAGGCAGGGAAACAAACAGGTTCAAGCAAAAATGAAGCAACCGATATATTTTTTCTCTTATTTTTTTATAATAAAGTAGGCAAGGTCGTGAGAGGAAGTGGGCATAGAGAGAGTAGATGGCAGAGTCTGGAAGGGCATGGGTTAGCTAAGGGAAATAGGGCGAGCAGGCAAGCTTTCGGGTGAGGGAAGAAGAGGACATGCAGCTCCAATATAAATAAACTTTATTATATTATTTGCTTTCCACCTTTTCTCTTAAAAAGTTTTAAGAACGAGTGAAAGAGGAAAACAACAGATTGAGAGGTAGAGAATGAAAATGGGCGAACCAGAATTAATAAAGAAACCATGGGAATATTAAAGGTCAAAGTGTTGAATTCAGTAAATATTTATGGCTAGCATCCATTAGCTTTACCTGATGGACAAACGAAAGGATAGCAAGCCAAAAAGGTTCACACACTATAAGAAAACTTATTATTGGATGCATTAAACAGTAGTTTAATTTAAATGCAACTGTCGACGTAAAAATAAAATAAAATTAAAATAATCAACGCTACCAAAAAAATCCCGCCATCATTTTAGAAGGCGGTGAATGTTTTCCCCCACTCGCTCTTTTTTTCACTATTTTCATTCATTCGATGTCTTCCATTGAAATTATCTCCCTCTCGTTCTTCTTCCTTGTTTATAACTTAATCACTATGCTCAATAGAAGAACCCAAGTCTAATTCCAGCTCCACTAAAAACAGTACCTTTGCTCCATCCACTCTCTTTCTTTGCCCATTGATGTTTCAAATCCAACACCTCTAATACCTGACAGCCCATTCCCCAAATTCGCCCATCTCCACCACCAAAAACAGTACGAATCCGCCAAATCCCATCTCCAATCCTACATCTCCTCCAGCCCAGCTTTCCTGTTCACTATGCTCTTTAGAGTCTACTTGGAGCCAAATTAGTTAACAACGCCATCAAAATCTTCAATTTCATGCTTGAAACCTTCAACCGAGTCGATCTTCGTTCTTGCACCGTTTTCCCTCAAGCCATTCGCAGAAACCATAGGCCCTACCAAGCTCGTGACTTTTTCCATAATATGGTCATGCATAACAATGGTTCCTTCGTCAGCGTATATAGAAATAGACATCGTGATGGATGGTATTTGGAAATATGGTGATATTGTTATAACAAGTAAGTTACTCGATGAAATGTGCGAGAGAGGCCTGGTTCCTAACCTGCTTCTTCTTTTTCCAATACCGTTGGCACACTTATTCCTCTTCATTAGTTTTTACTTTATTTTGCGTGTGCTTGTTTTGTTTGTTGGCTTTTAGGTATTGTAGTTGTTGGTTAATGTCCAATATCAACCAAATATTAAGACATCAAAATTTGTAGGGAGTAGTAAGCCTGCATACTTGCACAACATCAAAATTCATTACTTTTATTTATTTATTTTATAATAAGATGTCAAAATCTTTTGTTTAGAAAAACAAAAAATAAGTATGATATGTTGTGTAAACTATTAACATATTAAATGCACTTTTTTCTCTAGGTATATAAACTAATAAAACCTTATTAGATACTATTGCAATATGATGTTTTGAGATTTCAGGTAGAAGTTAGCCATCAAATAATATCAAATAATGGTATGCAATGTTATGGTTGAACAAAAAAGGAAAATTGAAGTAGTGAAAATGGAGTTTGTGCAATTGTTTTCCAACTATGTAGGCATGCTTCTAGATTAGATTAAATGCTAATGTAAGAAGCCTACGCATGCTTTTGTAACCATGGTAATTGTTTTCATTCTTTTTTAGTCAGCATCCAGATCAAGCATATGCTAATTCCTTTATGTGGTGGTGGGATTTCTATGAGCACAGGTCGGCATTACCAACATTATAGTCAGACCTTTTTTCATCACAACTTTAAACGTTTATTTTGATTTTGTGAAATTTTTGCAACATGTTTTTGTGGAAAATTGTTGTCAACTGACTTTGGCTTGCTTGATACATTGAACACATGTATCTGTTTCAGGTCATTATGCTATATTTTCTTTTTTCTAATGGTATCTAGAGATTTCGAGAATTCATAATCAGCATTTCAAGATTGATAATCAATTTGAACAATCTGACTTGTTCATTTGCAATCTAAACGGTTCAAAAAAGCATTAGCCATACATTTCTATGGATCTATATATCTCATAATTACAACCACAACTAGCCAAAGAGGAGCCGCTAATGGAATTGCAATGACCAGGCATCTCTTTTTAAAAGTGTTGCTTCTAATGGTGCAGGTACCATGTGAATATCTTCTATTTTGTTTTTCTATTTTATTATTTTCCATACATAAAATATTTCTCATACAGTGCTCGGTATCTTACCATTGCAGCTCTTGTTCATGGTCAGGTACATGATTTTTTCTTCTTGAACAAATTGTATTTTTTGCCTTTGTTATGGTAAAATATGTCTTTCATTTTAAATGTGTGTATATGTTGAAGATGTAACTCACTCTAGTCCAACTAAATTATTGTTATACTTCATTGGTGCCACCAATATTCCTTATACTTTTGGTGTCATGCAGTCACAATGTTTGACATACCTTTTAAGATACCGAAGCATATTTATATGCCACCAACTTGTTGTTTAACCATTATATGACCATATTGGACATATAATCTAGTCAGTCTTGAAATATTTAATAGGACTTTCAGTATACAGAAAAGTTTAATTTATAGGCAACAAATCTGCTTTTTTCTATATTTATTAGTTGAAAAGGTTGCATTGAATATGAAACATAATTGGATGGGATGTTGTTCTACCAATAGGGGTCATAATTGTAAGATATTGCAAACAATAGGATCCACTGTGGTTCATATCCTTGGAATAGTTCAATTGATAGGATTTATACTTGGGCCTGCTGGTGTTGTAGCCGGAACATCCATGGAAATGTTCACACCGAGCAGTTCTTATACTATTTACCTGTCTGTCCTATTATATCCAATTGTATTTGTTTATACCTAAGTAGACGTATATAATAGGATTAGTTATTGGCATTAAGCATTTGGTTTGGTGGTAATGGTATAGCCCTGTAATTCAGTTAAAAAACCATTAGACCAAACTGCGATTAAATGTACTTTTTTGTACGAAAGAAAACTTTTGTTAGGCTAAACTTCAATGGTGAATTCAAGCTGCAATCTTTGTTCATGCCCAACTTTGATTGCAAGCATATTAAAATAACACAAAGCAAGTAGTAAAAACAAAGTGATTATGTGTGAAAACAGAATAACGGTCAAAATATCTTATATCAAGAATTCGTGGTCTCCTAAATATGCATTAAGTCGGTAATTAATTGTATAAAACTCACAGTTCAATGTTGCCTCCATTAATTCTACTAATTAGTTATGATTCCATAGATCAGTTGCCCCATTATTCTCTGTAGTTTGTACTTCCGAGACTTGAAACTGGAATGTTCCCTATAAACAACAGGCCATGAGAAGGTAGAAGACAAGCAGTATTATCTTATGTATATACAATTAGGCAAGTAAACTGGACAATTTTTTTTTATAGTTCATAAGCACAAGATTGGTCAGTACTAAAATGTCTAGAGAAATAAATAAATAATTAATTGTATAAAATAATGTACAGTAAAACATACTATCCAATATCTCAAAATTTACAATTTGTACTGGAAAAGATGATTCTAATCATCAATATTTTCATATTTTTCCTTTTTAGTTTCTTGAATCGAGCAGAAATAATCAACAGCTCGCCTGAACGACAAGCAAAGTTGGAACTTTCTATGGTTATAGATATCGAAGAAGTAAAGATGATCATATGCATGCTTCCAATTTGGGCAACAACCGTACTCTTTTGGACTGTATATTCTCAAATGTCAACATTTTTCGTACCTCGAGTGACAAAGATGTACCAGAATATACAATCATTTCAAATACCTTCTTGTTCTCTGACTGCCTTTTTTGTTATTTCAGTCCTTGTAACCGTTCCTTTTATGACCGTATTATGACACCCATATGCTGCTGAATTACGAAATATCCTCAAGGAGCCAGTCCCCTTTAGAAAATTGCTATGGGGCTTATACTTTCAGTACTTGCTATGGTTTTTGCTGCTTTGATTGAGCACCTCCGCCTGCATAAGATATCCTCAAAAACTACTTAACTCATCCAATTTTTTTGAATGCTTAAATACAATAATCAGCCTTGTTTGTTTATTTATTTGTACTGGGAAATGCGATATTCAAACCTTGTATAGCAAACTTAAGAGGTCCACTCACATGCACCAGGGATGAGAGTGTTCTGGCTAGTGCCACCGTTTTTCCTTGTAGGCTCAGGAGAAGCAATATATTACATGGGACAACCCAGTTTCTTCTTAACAGAGTGCCCAAAGGGGATGAGGATGATGAGCACGGGGTATTTTCTGAGAACAATATTGCTGGTGTGTTTCTCTAGTCTGTCATTGTCATGATCGTGCACAAAATTACCCATGATAGCAGGCCTGGGGCTTGACTGCCTGATGACTTAGACAAATATAAGTTGTACGATCTCTACTGGGTGTTAGTCTTCCTGAGCTTGATTAACTTGAGAGCATTCCTAATATTAGCTAAGAAGTATGTCTATAAGGAAATAAAGTATAGCAAAGTGGCTCAAGGTATTATTTTTTAATAAGAAAACCTTTATTTTATTTGAGTTTAGAGCGGTGCAAAGATCGAGCTGCGTCCACAAAAATTGGCATTTGGAAGATTGCAGAGCATCTAAATACATGGTAATGCTTGCATTCGGAGTAATCCAAGTGATACTTTCTCATCTTCCAAACCTGGAGAACATAATATGGCTTTCAGTAATAGCAATCATCACCTCATTCAGTTACTCCTTCATTGCCCTTGCCTTCTTTGTTGCAAAATGGATCTCTCATGGACATACCAATGGCACCATTTCTGGTGCCATAGCCAAAAAAAATATGGATAGAGTTTGGGATGTTCTGCTAGCTTTAGAAAACATTGCTTTTGCCTATACTTTCGCCGATATTCTCATTGAGATACAGGTAAGTCTATTCATAATCTATATGAATAAATTTGAAATTATCAATATGAATCAGCGTATATATTTTTATTAAAAAACAGTGAAAATATTGGCTATGTGCATATCTATAGAATCAATATCAGACACTACACCTACTCCTTACCAATGATCATTATCTGAATTAATATGCATTTTTTATTATTATAACCCTCTACCTTATACTTGAATTTGTATAGGTAGAAGGGTATAACAAAAATTTCTATTACACATCAACAAATTTGCCATGATATTGAATCTAAGACTTTCGATTCACTATGAAGAAATTATCATCTGCTTGTTGGATGTTTTAGCAAAAATCAACCCATGATATCGAAAATCTTGAACGTTAAGAGCTAAATCCATTATAGATGCTTTAATGGTCATTAGCCACTATGTTATTATTAATGTTTTATAGAAAAAATATATGATAATTTATAGTATTTAACCCAACACCTTTAATCATACTGTCAAAGGTGGTATCCCTGTATTAGTGTTTACTAGTTTGAACACATACTTCACACGTGCATTTAGTTCTGTTAAAACAAAATATTTAAGTGATAAAACAAAACAAGCCCAAATTTAAGTAGTAAGATGATGAGTTCTAGCACTAATGCTACTACCTCTATTAGGTTTAGTTCTGATCGAGATGATGCTACTATAATTTGTACAATGCAGGCTTCGTCTTTTAGTACGAGACTTCATGATTTAAATAGTACCCAAGGGGCAGAAGTGAGATAAAAGTCTGCTAGTGCCAGAATACAATAACCAAAAGTTGTCTGCAAAACTCTCAAGTAGAATAGGTAATTGTTTAAGTCTCAAAGATACTCGTACCGCAAAATATCTCTATATGCAAACTGAACAGTTTCAATGGAATTTGGACTGACAGTCCATTTTTACAGATACACGAGACATAAATGATAGAATTTCATTAGTTTTTGCACACGGATCGAACTTCACAAGTTTCTTATTCTACACAATAATTCTCACACGAATTTATACAAATTTAACACAAGTTATAATTACATTAAGACCCCTATTATTTGCTATATTAGTGTGTTTATTTTAATGCCCTGATGCTTTGAAATTCTTGTTATTACTACAGTTCATCCTTCACTACCCTGATGCTTTGAAATTCTTGTCACACAATCCCTGTAGCTATATTTTAGTGCATCCTCGCTCAGCTGCCTTGTATTGATGAGTTGTAATACCCAACGCCTTGTGCAATTGAACATAACCTTGCACTTTTTTCTTCTTCTTTTTTTCTATTTCATTATTTTTCCTGTAGCATATTTAAATGTCTCCATCGTGTGCTTTGAGTTTTATTTCATTCTTCATGTGTTTATTGTATTGAAAATATGGTTATGCACTCATTTATTACCCTACTGCCTTGGAGATTTTTCACATATTGCCTTGATTTAGCTGAAGGGGACTGAATTGCGAGCTGATGGCTAACTTGC
This sequence comes from Allium cepa, assembly GCA_030765085.1. Lineage (NCBI taxonomy): Eukaryota > Viridiplantae > Streptophyta > Magnoliopsida > Asparagales > Amaryllidaceae > Allium > Allium cepa. The sequence continues at coordinate 493,474,328 of CM060944.1, read as the reverse complement.
ACTGTACTTGATCAAGGTATGTTACTAGTGACATTGTTTAGAAGAGCAGCTTTGCTATTAGTGCCGTTGTTTGGAAATGAAACCATATTAACACATTTGTTATTCTAAATATATGATTGCATTGTGTGTTTAAAAATGATGATGAGTTGTAAGGTTTGGTTTTTTACCGGTTGTTATGATTTTTATACATTACTTGTTTTCTTCCTTTTAAGAATTGTCTAAAAACTATGGATTTATAAATATATCAGGCCCTATAAGAACAATGCAAGAATGATCAAAGAAGATTTTGTCTATAGAGATACATCACATTATGGGATTGAGGGTGTAGAAATTGGTGCCGATGCTGCTGAGTTTCTTCTTCTTAGTACAAATTCAGTTCAGGTGAGAAATTTTCAAGAATCTAATTATTCAAATTGCCTCGTATCACCAGATTTTGGAGTTTGAGTGCTGAGTTTTATCTTCTTTATACGTCGTTTGTTGAATAAACACAAATTACACTTGTATCTATATGAGTTCTTTAACTTTGATCTCTTTAGTTTTGTTATATTTAAATAATAATAATAATAATAATAATAATAATAAACAATACTTTGAATAAATTAACTAAGTTTTATAAAAATTAAATATGTTTATAAAAATTAACCAAGTATTATAAAAATTAACAAGGTTATAATAATAATAATAACAACAAACTAAGTTTGGTAAAAACATTAACTAAGTTTATAATGACAATAATAATAATAACAACAGTAACAATAACAATAAACTATAGTTTTATAAAAAATTAGCTAAGTTTATAATAATAATAAATTAACTAAGCCAGCTATGTTTTATAATTAATAATACTAATAATAAAAATAATACCAAAAAAACTAAGTTTATAAAAATTAACTAAGTTTATAATAATAATTATAAATTAACTAAGTTTACAATAATAATTAATTAACTAAGCTTATGAAAATTTGTAAGTTTGAGATAATTTATAAAAATTAACTAAGTTAATAGAGCTTAAGTTTAAGATATTTTATAAGTTTAAGTTAACTAAAATATATGTTATGACATTTTAAGTTTTAGCAACTAAGATAATTTATAAGTTTAATAATAATATATTATTATTAAAAAATAGTTTGAATACATTAACTAAGTTTTATAAAAATTAAATATTTTTATAAAAATTAACCAAGTATTATAAAATTAAAAAGCTTATAATAATAATAAGCTAAGTTTGATAAAAAAAACTAGTTATATAATAATACTAATATTAATAATAATAATCTATTTCAAAAAAATATAATAATAATAATAAATTATAGTTTGATAAAAATTAACTAAGTTTATAATAATAATAATAAGTTAACCAAGTTTTATATAATTTAACTAAGTTTTATAAAAAGGGAATAAATTTATGCAAGTTGACTAAGTTTTAACTAAGTTTTATAAAAAGGGAATAAATTTATGCAAATTAACTGGTTTATAAGTAATTGATTATTAACCTTGTTTACAGGTAATTAGCTTTTCTAGAGTGAAGACCATCAGCAACAATGGACATGACTTCAATTATTATATGTATTATGATATTTGTTAGTATGGTTATGTAAACTTATTTGTGAATGCTTGTGGTATTTGAATTTGCTCATTTTGTCAAATAACAATTGTCTAAATGGTTATGGATATTATATTTAGTGATTAATGTGTTCTCAATTATTTGAATATGATGATTATATGATTGATTGATTGTTGGTTTGGATATGGTAATTATATGATTGTCGCTGACTTTAATATGACTATTATATAAATGGTTGTAGGAAATAATATAAGCCATTAACAGTATATAGCAGCATCTAAAATATGCTAGAAAGGAATCAATACATTTTAGTAGCGTTTTAAAAATGCTACAGAAACAAATGTAAAATACCACCAGAATTTATACTGGCACAGATTAAATGCAATGAAAAGTTTTTAGTTGCACAAAATAAACGTTGCAGAAAATCAAAGAATGATCCAAGTACAAACGCAATTAAAAATGTTAGTTTTGGTAGGGTTTTGCAAAGGTTGTAGAAAAACCTTTAGTAGCGTTTAAAAAACGCAGTTAGACGGAAACATTTTGTAGCGTTTATTAAAACGCAACTGAAAAAAATCATACTTTGCGCGACCTGTAATAGCGTACTTTAATACGCTATAAAAGTTTTGGTAGCATTTTTTCAATGCTAATAAAGGTCTTTTCTTGTGTAGTGAAAACGGGTACCGATACGGCTAACCATTACGCAGATTTCACTGCGTACCGGACGTCGAAATGCACAAATGGATATACTACGGAGATCAACACGACGTGGCCAACAGAATGGTACACGAATATTTGAGATACGACCATCCTATCAAACTCGATATTCGCTGTCAAAAATGCTGCTAAAAGACCAAAAATAATATAAACGGGGCTAGAGTAGTCCAAATTTGGAGAAATGAAATATGACGTCTCGCAAAGAATAAGATTTACAATTTTATTATGTAAAAATATTTAATTTTCATCAAATTTTCAATTGATTTTAAATTTTAAATTGAAGTTATACCACAGACCAAATTTATATAGTTACCAATGAAAATTTGTCATTTGCTATGTTTAATAGACGCATACCAAATATCAGATTTTCATTGCTAAACTTTAATTGTTTATTTTCAAGAAAAATTTCGTTAATTACGTTATTTAAAGCGTTAAAGCTCTCGAGTCGTTACACTCTCCCCTACTCAAAACTTTGCGTCCTCGAATAAGAACGATATAGGGGAATAGAACAACAGAAAGGAAAGATAGATTTGAAATACAAAGTACCAGATGCAACAATTAATTCAAAACCATATAAATTTCAATTTCAAGTGTTAGCATTATATATCTTATTAATTTAATCCATTTATTATTATCATTCTAATTAACTCACTTTCAATTAATTTACATTCATATCCAATTTATTTATAAATACCCTTAACAAAATTTCATTTTTGGACATCCTATTACTTACATTTATATTGTATACTATTCAATTACATGTTCTCATTACATTCAAACTTTTCCCAGGTAATTTTTATTAATGTTTCTGAACGTAATTGAGCACTATACAAATTTACCTTTTATCTACAACATTTCTATTAAGCAAAAAATTTAGAACATTTTCATTACTTAAGTTTCTCTTCTATAACCTTTAGTTACATATTCACAGTAACCTTTTAACTTTTTGAATGTTTAAGTTAAGTTATATATATTTTTTAAAATACAACTAAGTATTATACAAATAAATTTTATCCTAGTTCAACTGTTTCAAGTTGTTTCGATTCCAATTCTCATTTTAGACACTCCAATTATTCAAAATTTTGCTTCATTTCAATAATTGAAAACCATCACTTACCATAAAACTTAAGAGTTAAATTTTGGGTTTCACTTCAACCATTTTGAAACAAATATATACATATACATATATATGTATATATTTTATACATCAAATCATACTCAAGAAATATAAATCAAATCCATTTTCCAAAATAAAAGTGTAGCAAAGCTACCAAGTGGTCTCCCTACTATGAGACTCGAAAATGAATGTCGATGATGTTGCAGTCATCATCGAAATTATTTTCCAACGACAAAGAGAAGAGTACAGACTTACTTCTTTTAAAACTTCTTTGAAAACAATTTCCATTCAAAAATATTTTCAAATAATATATTTTTCAAACTTTGAAAACCAAATTTTGGAAAGCACCGGAAATTTAATTCTCAAATCCTTAATTTAAATTCATTTCATTTGCAAAACAGATTTATAAACCATGCTTTAAAATTTTCATATCCTTATAACATACAACAATTGTTAACGGTTTAGAAATGTTGGTAAAACAATAAATGATATTCTTATACTATCATTTCTAACAACTAATTACTTTAACTATCTAATTCCAGAAAATTATGCTTTTATATTTAAATTATAATCATACATAATATTATTTCATGTATCAATTTTGAAAACAATATTGTGTCAGTTTGCTCTGTTCAAGTGTTTGGAATTCCTATCGGTAATGGGCTAGACAAATCGATCGAAACCCAAAATTCAAACTTAACAACTCAAACAACACAACGTAAAATATTTTTATATCAATTACAGATACGCTCAATGATGGTTCAAAAGTAGATTTTAGAACAAGGATAGAGATTCAAATTTAGAGGAACCTAAATCAAAGAGAATTCTAACTAAGAAGATAGGCTCAAAAGGAAGATAAAATAATTAAATTACAAAAGAGGAAAGATGATAGACTTATATTAATCACGGTGACCTTAACTAGGTCAACCAAGACTCCATTTTTTGAAAAAATGTGCCCAAAGAATAGGAATTTGTCCCTTCAGAAATGGCATTTAGAAAATTTGAATTTCAACAGATGACTCTTAAGAGTTTCCAGCACATAGCCTAAATGAGATTCATGCTCCTTCTCTAACTTAGAAAAGATGAGAATATCGTTAATGAAAACCAGGACGAACTTGTTGAGAACATCGCAAAAAACAAGATTCATGAGATCAAAGAAGAAGGCAGGAGCATTAGTTAATCCAAAGTGCATGACTAACCATTCAGAGAAACTATTCTCCGTTTGGAGAGATGTCTTGGGAATGTTCTCCTGAGTTACTCAAAGCTGGCAAAAACCGGTAGCAAGATCGAACTCCAAGAATAAGACCGATGCGGAATTCAATTTCTTGCTTAGGAGGAAGAGAAGCGACTTCATCAAAGACATTCGAAAAGAGTTGGACAATAGGGGTGGAGTCAACATCATTAGGTGGAGAATCAAGCGAAAGATAAAACTGCCTGCATAATCCTGAGGCAACCGGCATTCGATGATAAGATAATTTCCTTGGTCTTCTACCAAAGAAACAGTTCGAGCTTACAAGAAATAACTGCATCATAGCACTTTAACCAATCACCCCAAATAGGATATCAGATGCTTCAAAACAGAGGACATAGAAATCTCCGGTGAGTCAACGCCTGTTGTAAAGGAGTTTCACCCCTTTACAAATCATACTAAGGTTGGCGGGACCACCGATGGGATTAGTCACACATAAGGATGAAGTTGCCAATTGAGATTGCAAGATGTGCTCAAATTTGTTACAGAGATTAACAGAAATGAAGCTATGAGATGCTCCAGTATTAAGAAGAACATGACAGGAAAAGATAGGAATGGATTTTAGAACATAGGGATAATTCCAAAATTCAAAAGAAAACCAAACCAAAGAGGATCCTAACAAAGAATTTCAAGCTTGAACAAAGACAATTCATGATTAATTTTACTCATTCTAGGGTGTCACTACCCTATCTCTAATGATATTTTACTCCACATGCTAAGTTTTGCTTAAATCAGAGCTTTTATACCACTTGTAATGACCTAGTATTTCGAACCATTCATATCAACAATAATCCACACATGTCAAACTTGAATTGCTCAAAACAACAGCCTGTTAATTTATATTTGGTAAAACTTAGCATGTATAGTAAATAAATCAATCACAGAATCACAGACACAGAGTAATACAATAATAAGCAGCAGAATAGATAAATAGTTGTTCATGAAGCTACTATAGAACATAAGAGTCTAAAACAAGACACAAAAGAAATCCCGAATACATAAAAATCTCAATACATAAGAAATGACAAGTCTGAACACTAACAAATGGACTGAACTTAAATAAATAAATAGCTGAGTAGACAAAAGATAGATCTCCAAGAAAATTTCCAAGCTCCAAAGGCGACTCTCAATTGCTCTGACACTCAGTCTAACCCGAGCATAAAGCAACACACAAAAACACTCAAATCGGGATTAACATTCTTATGCATGTAAATCAACTCAAGTGAAATGTCCAAGTGAAATGCAAATGACATAAAGGATGTTTGGGATTCTCATCCTTTAAGGATCCGTTAAACTATCTACATACATAATACAATATGCTATATAGATAATGTCTATGGTAAAGTAAAATATTAAAATAGCATTGACGCATTGCGCATATCCCCCTTAACACATTTTTACATGTTCCCATAGTCTATACATATACTGTAAGCTCCCCCAAACCGAGGGGATACTTAGGGAGCACTCCACAGGTATGGTACAAGCCAAGGCCGTAATGGGCATAATAAGGCATGTAACAAGGCACGTGAGGCAATGCCAGAGTAGGATTCTATCGTTTGCACTCCGGATTGGTGGTAACGCATAGCAGATACTACCGCCCACCTCAAAGCAAACTCCCATAATAAAATCGAGGGGTGGCCACCAAATCAATCACAAAGTAATAGATGGTATCAAAGAAACATTCCCGATAGGGGGAGCGACCCTACTTGGTCCGGTATAGCTCATGTTTTAGCCATATCAAGCTGACTCGAGGGAGTCAGGGCTGCATTCATATCTCATGCAGACATTCACCAAACCATCCTACTTCGTTTTGGAATCTCCACCACGTACACAGTTGTTAAAGTGGTTTTTGGTATTAGTAGAGAGTATGATAATATCTTATCTCGTTCTCTTTAACAACCACACTATTTTCCATTTCAAACAGTTCATATTTCATGTCAAAATATTATATTCATTTCAAAATCCTATCAATTTCAAAATCATATCACTTTCAAAATCATCATCACTTACAAAATCATATTCGCTTTCGAAATCATATTCACTTCCAAAATCGTAACTACAAAATAGTTTGAACCATCATATCAAAGTATTCGTATTTAAATCCATTAAATCTAAATCATAACAGTTCCAACTTAAACGGTTTGAATATTTAAAAGTAGTTTATATATTGGAACAGTTATACAATAAAATAGTTTATATTTAAAAATAGGTTATAGATAAAAATAGTTTATATATTAAAAATAGTTTATATATTAAAAAGAGTTCATATCGTAAAAAGTTTCAAATTAGAATTGTTTCAATCAATTTCACAAATCAATTCAAATCCACTTTAGTTCCATAAATCAATTTAAATCAATCTTAGTTCAACAATTTCAATTAAAAAGGTTAAATTTTCAATTTAAATTCTCATTAAAACCATTATTAATTTATATCGATTTCAAATCTAGGTTTGACTACAAATTTAAACTACTTCCAATTCAATAGGTTTCAAAGTTTAAATATTCAAACATTTACAGTAAATGAATTTAGTAAATTGCATTTATTTCAAAATTCAACTTTAATTTATTTAAATTTGAAAATATTTCACTTAATTATTTTTTAATGACGTTTAAATAAAATCTAAAATTTCAAATTTAAATCAATATCAATTATTAAATATCCAACTTCAATTATATTTAATGCTAAAATATTCTCTTAATCACTTTTATAAGCATTTAAATAAAAAATCAAATTATAATGAATATTAAACATCCATTTTATTTAAATTTAAAAATATTCATTTAATCAATTTTGATTAAAACCCAGTTATCAAGTTATAAAAATCATATCTTTAAAATCTCAAAGTTAATTAGTTTCAAATCAAATTTTTATTTAAATACAATTCTTAAACAAAGAAAATTTCAAGTCCAATTGAACTCATCTTTCCAATCTTTATTTACCTAAGTTATTACAAAATCTATTTAAAAAATATTAATATAGATTGTAAATATATATTTAAAACATACTATATATATTAGTTAAATTAAATTCTTATCAAATTTTATTATATTAATTATTATTAAATTGAATCTTGTTTTACTAAACATATTGTATAAAATCCTATTTTATATATATTCAAAAATAATAAAATTGTAAGTAAAATCTAAAAATTTATATTTTTTCAAAACTCAACTTATAAATTCAAAATTTCCAAACATATAATTTAAAATCTAAATTTTATGCATATATATAAAAATAAAATCCTTATAATATATTTAAAAATCAATATTTATTAAAACCCATGTATTTCCTTTCAAAACTTTGGAAATCATTTTTCAAAAATAGACCAACAGTGTCCATATATAATTCTCTATCCTATGGTCAAGTGATACAGATATTTATTATTCCAATCTGTATATAGGTATATATCATTTCAACCCGCAATCCTAAAATTTCAAAATCAGTTAAAATCACTTGGGTTTATCATTTCAACCCATAACAATTTTCCATAATCTATAATATCATTTGGGTATATATCATTTCAACCCATAAGGATTTCCTAAACTAAAAAGAAACTTACAGAGTGAGGACAATAAAATAATAACATGAAATAGCATAACATATCAATTACAAGCAGATATCATAATTAACCATTTAAATATAATATATATACAATAGTTTATGGTGTCATATGTCGATTAACATACATGAACAATTTTAAATAATAACTTATCATATTCAACAATTTAAATCAATTTAAATTTTACAACATATTTCAATCAACATTTCATGTGAATTAAATTTACTAAATATAAGAATGTTAATCGTGGATGATCGCTGCCTTTCGCGGCTATGAAAACAATGACGGCGAAGATGGAGACATAGACATGCACAGGGATACAGTACAGACGATTTGGATGCGAATCCCGATAGCGGCAAAGTAAGAAAACTGCTGCTGAAATCTTCAGATAGTGGCGAACAAAGCAAAAGAAAGTTAGACGAATTCGGGTCAATGAATCAAAACAATATATGGATATATATTGAAGGGGTGTTGTATCCGTCTAAATCACTTTCTGAGGAACTACCAGAATTAGAGTCACATGAAGAGGAACCAAACTTACCACTAGAACTGGGTGCTGCATGCTCAATGGAGTGGAGGCGTACATGCTTCAGGCTTAAATATATATAAGCAAAGCTTATATACTTTTGCCCTTTTTTTATAAACATGCACGCATAAAGAAAAAAAGAAAGGAGGGGCTACCTCGGTTGCTTGGCGTTTGGTGGGTGAACTAGAGGCTGCTGGAGAAGTTGTTGGCATGGTGGAGAAGCTTGGAAAGTGGGTTGGTGGGTCTGTTGAGGAGATCGGATCTGGTGGTTGTGGGATGTTGATGGGAAGGCGGAGGGGAAAATGGAAGGACGTGGCAAGGTTGCTAGGTGTAGCAAGGTGTGTTTACCTATGGTGGCTGATCGGCAAGAGCGGATGAGGGAAGAAGGCCGTGGTTGTCATGGAGAGTGGTTGTGAGAAATGGTGGTGTTGCGATGGTGGTGCTGTTGCAGCTTAGGTCGGTCGATTATTGAGTCGATTATTGGTCAGGCATAGAGGGAGAGAGGCACAGGGAGTCGCCGCTGTTGCATGGCACGGGTGAGGAAGAGGCATAGAAACGAATAGGCTCAAGAAAAAAGAAGCAACCAATATATTTTTTCTCTTTTTTTATAATAAAGTAGGCACGGCTGTGAGAGGAAGTGGGCGCGGAGAGAGTAGATGGCGGAATTTGGAAGGTCTTCGGGTTCATGAAAGGAAATTGGGCGAGCAGGCTAGTTTTCTGGTGCGGGAAGAAGATGACGTGCTGCTCTAATATATATAAACTTTATTATATTATTTGCTTTCGACTTTTTCTCTTTTTTCCAGAACGAGTGAGAGAGGAAAACAATAGAATGAAAGGAAGAGAATTAAAACGGGGGAACCAGAATTAATAAAGCAACCGATGGGAATATTGAAGGTCTAAGTGTTGAGTTCAGTAAATATTTATGGCTAGCATCCACTAGCTTTACGTGATGGACAAATGAAAGGACAACAAGCCCAAAAGGTTCAAAACGGGTACCGATACGGCTAACCATTTCGTGGATTTTTCCGCGTATCGGACGCCGAAATGCACAGATGAATACACTTCGAAGATCACCATGACAAAACTAACAAAATGGTATACAGATATTAGAGATATGACCATCCTATCAAACTCGATATTCGCTGCCAAAAATGCTACTAAAACGTCAAAAATAATATAAACGGGGTTAGATGTGTCCATATTTGGCGAAACGAAATATGACGTCTCACTCAGAACAATGTTTATAATTTTATTATATAAAAATATTCAGATTTCAAAAATGTTTTATTTTCATCAAATTTTCAATTGATTTTAAATTTAAAATTGAAATTATACCACAAAACAAATTTATATATTTATCAATGAAAATCTGCCATTTGCTATGTTTAAATAGACGCATGCCAAATATCAAATTTTCATTGCTAAAATTTTATTATTTATTTTCAAGAAAAATTTAGTTAATTACTTATTTAAATCGTTAAAATTATCGGGTCGTTACAGTATAACTATGAATTGCTTTTTAATATTTGTATTACTCATTTAAGTTTTAGTTCATTTATTCATCGATTCTTGAGTATAGATTGCTATTATTGTATTTCAACAAAATGTAATTTGAACATTTTATTTGTATTCTCATTGCTCCAAGTATCATTTTATATTTATGACCATTTATTTTGATCTAGATAAAAGATACACTATGAGACAAAAATGTGTATCTTGATGTGTAATAGATATAGGATTGATATTTGTGTGGATATGTTTCAACAATAAAGAATTTATGTTAAGCTTATATCATCTTATAAACTTGGTGTTTTTTATAAAAGGAATCTTTCTATCTATTCTCTTATGTAAGAAACTCAAATTTTGATCACTTGTACTTTTTAGGAATTATTAAAGAAGCTACTTGGATATTTGGAGTTAAAAAACCATATATTCTATTGTATGAAAAACAAGATTTAACCATTTATATCCTCATTTCTAATTCACTCTCAACTCATATTTTGTATTCTTCTTAATTCGGAGAATAATTTTACATTTTTCCCTTATTTATATTTACATCTTAATCTATCATATCTTCTCTTTTATTAAACAAGAAATTGAAAATGATACTGTTTATATCCTCACTTCTCAGTTAATATGAATTAATATACTGTTATTGAATGAAAATTTTACACTTCTTAAAATCAATACATATCACAACATTTCCTCAATGGTTAAATTAAACCCTTTATTCATTACTTCCCACACATTTTTTACTATCTTTTCATAATCATTCAATGTTTGAAATCAAATTTCCCATTTTAGATTCCATACATTTTGACTTCATATTATCTTTTCATAATCATTCATTTTTTAAAATCAACATTCCTATTTTGGATTCCATGTATTTTGATTTCATACTAAAAGTCATACATAATTTTTACAATGCATCTTGTATTCTATTTTATAAAAAGTTTATCTCTCACCACCTTTAATCGTGTCCTAATTCTTAAATATCATAATTTATGGTTCAACTTTTACAATAATTTCCAACTATGCCTTTCAAATTTTATTGAGAATTTATTTTAACATTATACTCATTTGTAAAATATATGCTATAATAATATTGACAGATATTTTTTTACTTCCATCCACCTTTAGAAAATGAACCAACATGTTTCTTTAACGACCTACATTTTTGATCCTTAAAAGTCGATATTAATAAATCCATGTTAATCACGTGTCGAGCATCCGAGTGCTGAAAAGACAGACTGGTTCGTGAAAGAAAGAAAAGACAGAATAAAATCTTACATCTCAATGAGTAATATGTAACATACAATAGATCTTTACAAAATAAAACCGTAATATACATACATTAATCGGAGTAAGCTAACCATTCATCAGCCTGAGCAGTTATAACAATCTGTACTCACAAATGATGATAAATATAAAATACAAATGTTGCGGAAATAAATATACGTGAATACGTCATGGAGGTATCAAGCTCGTCTTCTAAATCTCCAAAGCATTTATAACTAAATTCGAAATATATTCGGGCTGACCCATACATTATAAGAAAATAACGTCCCGATCAGTTTGATAAACCAACGTGAGAAACACAGATCAAATGGATTTTTGATGTTATAACCTTTCAAAATAAAGGTATCTCGTAAGACCATGCCACATATAAACATGAATGGGTTTTTACCTTACAAACACCAAACCATTTCAAATAGAAAACACGATGACATTATAATAACATCTAGGGTTTAAAGTAAATATTTAATTTTAGTCGAAATGGTTATATTTATAGATTCCAGCATACATAGTATACAATCAAGTCCAAAAGGGATGTATTAGAGAATGGATTTCGTACATGAAAAGGTAAGGATTTACCTCTCGTACCGTACACCTTTAGAGAAAATGTATCAAGGCTATAAAAAATTTGCAGCTCTACCACTCAGGATCGGCCTACCCCTTCTTGGACGGTACCGAATATGATCATCCCTCGGTTGCTGGCCTTCAACCATGCCGAGTCGTTAGCATACAAAAATCTATGAATAACGATCTAGATTGGGTGATGATCATACGCTAATGAAAGCGATCCATTTATCCCTGTGGCACGTCTCTAATTTAGTTTTATGATTATGTGTTCTGAGGCTATGTTTTATCTTTTTAGCAAATCCAACTTGAAATGCTAACACTACCCTTCAGGAAACAGTGCAATGCCAGCATTCATTCATACAAGTTGTCCTGGGACTCGACAAACAGAAGGCATTATTTCTACTACATCCTTAGGATTAATAGCAAGCAACTCATGCACTTCAAATAACTCCATCATCGATTCATCTTCAAGATGTCTCCAATTCGAAAGTTTATGCCATTTCGAAGTGGTTTTTGAATAATATATCTGATCTTGGTTTCTCGGAACCGACAATGATAGTTTTAAAATTGGCCAACATTTGATTTAATTTCACATGTAAGCCAAGCATGGTTAAGGACATAAGCTACCACTAAGCCTCTTTTAATTAGTCCATTCATTAATTTAAAACTACTTTGTAAATTCTTGTATTAAGATACTTTAACAAAGAAACATTCACAAACTCAATCTTCTCTTTTCAGTACTTGAAAAATATTGATATACTTATCACATCTATATAAGTATACTCACAAAACATTTCACTTTCAAAACTTAAAAAACTTTTCCATATACTTATAACAAAAGTATAAGCATATTCACAAAATGTTACATTTCCAATGCTAAGAAAATTTACCCATATACTTATCTCAATGGTATAAGTATATTCATAGATCTTAAGAAAGACTTTATTTCCAAACCATTCTTGATTGGGATAAAAAGCGTCACTTAAAAACATTTGTAACAATAAACTCAAAACACTTTTAGTGTAATTAAATAGATCGTATAGCAATTAGACAAAATAAATTTAACACAGCTTTCCAATTTCAAATAGTGCCATCCCTTAATTAATAATGAAATCGGATAAGCTATATTACCTCAACACACATTCTTAATTCTCAAGATAGAAACGAGCTTTTATACCTCGAAATTCTGTGTTAAATATGCAAATAATACTTTCCATACCACCATAATTTAAAATGGTCATTTTTGGAAATTGGGTCTCATTATTTTTATAAAAATCCTTTAATAATCCCTTTCTATTTAAAACTCTTTTTATATTTACAAAATTATTTTGTAAAATATCATTAATAAGACTTCATTTAAAAATTTCCAAATTTATTTATAATTATTTTTATAGTACTCTAAATTCGTTTAAAAACTCCTTTTATAAAACTCCATTTATAAATCTTATTTATAAATTTTACTTATATATCTCATTCATAAAATTCAACTATAAATCTTATTCATAAAATGTAATGACCCGAAATATGACTACTTTGGAAATGAAATATTTAATTTATTCTAAAGTTTATTGTGATAAATAAGAATGCTAAATTTATTTTTAGAATTTGATCACAAAATCAAGAATTGGATTTTTGTTGAAAAGTGACAAAAGTCGGTTTGCAATAAAATGGGATATGCATTCAATGACTGTTTTAAAAGATAATTAACTCCTTTTTAAATTACTATATAATGATAATAATTGGTTGGTAAAATTTTTATAACTATATGTATATTTGTTTTATATTGATTGACAAATTTCGTCGCACTTTAACAAATCAACATCGTATTTTTACAATTGGATTTTAATATTATTTAATATGGTTTTATAACTGAAATATTATTTTTTTAATTATTTAAAGATGATAAAAAATCAATTTTCAAGTTTTTTTTACATAAATAAATAGTTTGATAAAAGCAGAAAGTGTGGCCGAAAAACGTTTTTTCAAAAATCAACGTTTTGTTCAATATAAGTTGTGTAAATATTTTGCAACATGAATAGTTATTATATAAACACACTAAAAAGGAAAAAAAAACTCACTTATAATAACTAATGATTAATTAAGCTAAGTATTTAGTTAAGTGAAGAAAATTACAGAAAGAAGATATTTTCACCAAATCCAACGCGTATCAAATCAAATCACATCAAAATCAAAACAAATCTTCACTTTAATCCACCTTTTCATCCAAATACATCCCTTAAGTATTAAGTAAAGATGTCATAAAGCAATGAAGTGATGTGATGATGGTAACTGTTGAAAAAGCATGTTTACTTAAAGGATAAGGAAGGGTATTTGTGTCATTTAACAAAGCTAAGGGTTAAGGGATTAAAGGCTATAAATAGCCATGCATACCACATCAATTTTCACACAAATAACTCTCTTCTCTTCTTTTCTTCTTGAAATCCATGGCTTCTTCTATTCTTTTTCTTTTTATTAAGATCATATGAAACCAACTCCAAACTCTACCAAACTTTTCCAAAGACCTTAGAATATCATAAGAATATGATTTACCATCAAAGAAGTCGAAGAATGATGGAAGAGGAGGTGGAGCATGGTGAGGCCGAACACTATGGAGGTGAGGAAGGTGTTGGCATGTGCAATGGTGATAGAGGAAGGCGACCATGAGAAAGGAAGGGGAGGGAGGTAATAGGCATGCGATTTAAGGGAAAGAAGGATGAATTTAGATGATTTTGGGATAAGTGGAGCTCGACGAACTTCGAAGTGAAAATAGTGGAAGTTGGAATACCGCAGGTTCGCTATGGGAAAGTTCGATAAATTTAGGCATTGACCCAAAAAATGGACCAACACCCTGGTTTGAATTTGAAAGCACCAGCCATGTTCCGACGAGCAATATCACAGATAATAGATATAGAAGAAGAATAATAAAAGAATGAAGATAGAGAATTTTTATAGTGGTTCAGTAGTTAATGAAACTCAATCCACTTTATAGTTTTATTAAAGACTGATTGCTGTTATAAAAGATGTTTGATTACAAAGCTTATGTAACGTTGAGGATTTTCGTTGCCGAAAAACCGAAATGTTATGGGTTTTAAAAAGAATTTAAGAAAAGAGAAGAGAAAAAGATAGAAAAATAGATAGGGAAAAGAATATAGAAGATAGATGGAGAGGAAAGAAAATAGGAAATAGAAAGTAGAAAATTTGAAAATAGAACGGAAACAGAAAGGAATAAAGAAAATAGAAAACAACTGAACAACAACAGAATCTCACAATTCGCAGCGGAACAACATATAATAATAAATGAATAATCTTTAAACAAAGAACTATATCGGTTATTACATTTCATTTCATTACATCATATCATCAGAGTGTACAATAACATACAACATCAAACAATGCAGCGGAAAAAGAAATACTATATAAACTAGTAATACGCCATGCCATCCAGCTTGCCTCCAGCAATTCCAGAATATCCAGAATATCCTGATAAACCTTAACTCTTGACTGCCCGTGTAGAAATTGGTGGGCACCCAGAGTTTAGGAAGGAAAACAATAAACTCCGAGTCAGTCATGTGACTGGTGTGAGAACTCAAAAACAGTTGATTTATCTTTAAAATCAAAATAGAGGAATATTTTTTTTTTAAAATAGATTCGCAATGCTTTTAAAAATGAGACTACCATAAGGCCTCCCGCACACACACACAATGCAAACGCAGAATCGGAGGAAATTTCTCCTTATGATAGCCAAAGATGCTTGATACGCATTTAAAAGAACATTTGATATTATTATTAGTGCATAGTGTAGGAAAAATTCATTTCGAAAGTAGAATATAAATCTTAGCCAACATACGACCATTATCGTATGCCTACTATAGCTACCATCCAAACAGTGGTGACCAACATAAGTGAATAGCAGGTTCTACAACTAATACCGTACAAAGTTTCGTATTGGGAATTGGATTTCCAACGAATGATCAGCCAAGGAACTTCCCATTGCCACATGAGAATGCCTCTGGATGGACATCCCCGAGAACCAAACCGGATCTCTACCAACACAAGGCCGGGTTACCCCTAACTGAGTAACAACTGACCGAATATGCCATCCCCCGGTCCTTTGGGACCTTTTTACCGAGCGCTCGTAATCAATTCACACAATCATAACAAAGTGTTTTCAACATGAGTAAGTATCTGGGCTCCATACCATGATACCACCCTTTTCCAGAAGGAAATGGACACATCCTAAAAGGTGCTACCCCTCATAACCTTGCTGCTTCTTTCCTGTTTTGACCATTCACGGGGTGTGAGGCTCGACGAATTCACGTCCACAAAAACATACTTTATACAAAAGCCATGCTTTGGGTCAACAAATGATCATAGAGATGATCACAAAGATAGATGATCAAATAAACGATCCTATCACAAATAATCAACACAATGATCATTTCAGCATCACTCAGCATGTCACATTACCAAATTGGGAATATATCGCTGATAACTTCAACTATATAACCTCTGAGCTCATACGTCTCAGAGAAGGGTGTTAAGATAAAAGAATAAATTCTCCGCCACCAACAGAAATATATTTGAATGAAATCGGCTTTATATCTCAATTTGTAATGTCAGACATACAATCCATACAAGTCTGTTCCGGGCTCGAACAAAACCGAAGGCACTTCTTACGAAGCCCTTGCAATCCGGGTATTCACAATCCCGATCGAATTTCCCATCACTTAAGGAATCTCTATACCAGGAGCTACCCAGTGCAGAGACAATCGATAGGTCATCCTATCGCTTTTGCAAAAACTCGGTCTTCAACACCGATCTTCAAATGCAATTTACAACGACGTATCACATATTCGGAATGGGTTATACGACCCCATGGTCCTTTCCCGGTTAACCCGAATAGTGAGCGCTTATTCAAAAATAAGTGTGGCATTTACATTCAAACAAATCACATCAAATACCCATTCAAAGGGAAATATTGATAGTCGGTTATTGAACTATCAATGGATATGCACAACATCACCAGATTCCAAATAATTTTCCAAATTATTTATTTTCCAAAATCTTTACAAGATATATAATTTCAACACTTCAAAATAAATCAATATTTATTTTTCTAAACCAATCTCACTTTCTTTTATAAATTCCTTAGTGAATTTATATTTCAAAATATCATGCATATACGATTTCAATTATCCATTTCAATTTATCTTTAAAAAGATAAATTCTAATTATTCACTTCATATTGGAAAACATTTCCATACTTATTTATTCATAAGTAATTCACAAATCTTTTTATTTTCAACCTTGGAAAATATTTAATATACTTAAATCGAATTAAGTATATATTTCATTCTTTAAGGAAATCATTCTCTTAAACATATTTATTTGGGCCAAAACGAATGTTACGTAAAACATCGTTACGACAACCCAAAATCACTAGTATAGGGATTCGAATTTAAAATAGATATACAAATCCCAATACTAAACCAACATTCCTTTCGGAAATCATTTACTATAACAACAGTGTTATAGTCCACCATTTCCTTTTATTTCTCGAAAACGTCTATTTCAACAATAAATGTTGAAATCTATGGTTTCGAATCTCAACACATTTAAAACATCGTTAGATCGTTTTAATTCTATTTAAAACATCATATCTAAAACAATTTCTTTAACATCTTATTCACTATTCAAAAACGTGAATATACTACGTTAACACATTTCATCCTTTTATACATTTTATTTAAAAGAATTATTCACTATTCCAAAACGTGAATATAACTCCATTAATAGGTTTCAACAATTTACTTATCAAAATAAGTCATTTGCGAATTTATAAAACAACGTTTATGAATTCCATTTCTATTTATTTTATAACATCTCCTTTTATAAGTTCCTTTATCAACCTATTCGATTTATAACTCAATTGTAAAACAAAGGTTCATATTATGAGTCAAATACTTATAAATGATTATTTTACAAAAATCGTTCTTTTAACTTCATAATTATAAATCTTATAACTTATAAGATTCAATTATTTATCCAAAATTCATTCTTTCAATAACTTTATAAATTTTATAAACCTACTGTTTATAAAATTTCATTTATAACTTCACTGTTTAAAATTCTATAAATTCCATTCAATTATGAAATTCATTTTCACTTCATTCAAACACTTATAAAAACTCGTTTTATAATGTCCATATTTCAATTTATAAATATCCATTTATAAATCTCTTAATATAAATCAATTTATATTATTCTTTTAAAACGTCTTTAATCTCCTTTATTATTTCACCATTTTGATTCATAAAAAAAAAATTAAATTTCATAAATCCTATATCTAAACTTTTCACAATAATCCTAAAATATCTCGATTTAACTATTTTATAAACTCAATAGCATCATATTCTCAAAAATCAGTTTTTTTACTATATTTCTCAAAAATCATAATTTTTATAACTTTAAAAATTATAACGTTTATTCATTTAAAATGGATCAATTCCAAAATTATTTTATAAAAACGTATACTTTTCAAAAATCACTTTAAACATAATTTTAAAGTTTCAAAATTTGGTCCAATGATGCTACATACCAAATAGTCAATCACGACAACAACGATATCATATATCAATATGAAAATCCATCAAATATCAAAATATCTGAAAATCAAATAAAAACTGTTGAGGAATCCAGTTGGATCCCTCCAACCTGTTTTCCTGCATCCAAAAACATTAGCACAATACCAATTTCGCTCCAGTACGAAATTATCGCGGTATATGTTCTTATTAAATATTATCCGCTTAATAACGGCGCAATAGGGTCTCATCCGCTAAAAAATACGGGAAATCAACAACTGCAATATATACATATGCCAATATATATATATTGATATTATTTATAATACCAATTTCACTGTTTATGAAATATTCGCGGTATATGTTTTTATTAAATAACAACCGCTTACTAACGGCGCATAATGTCTATTTAACAATCAATAGATATCAATCATCATTCAAACATGCATTCAAATATTTTAAATCTAACTATTTAAAATAAAATCGAAACTGATTCGATTGAGTGAAAAGTTCTCACCTTGATTTTATTTCCGTTTTAGCGATTTATTTCGAATAAAATTAAACGGACGTTTAATTTTACCCAAAATTCTCACTAACTCCAAACGACTCCAAACGACCTCCATCGCGTAGTGCTCGTCCATACGATTCCAACGCAACTGGTTTCGTGCATTTTCGACCTCGTATGAAAAAGATATGAATTTTTGAAGTTACACGAATTTTATAACAAATTTACTAACTTAAATAAACTAATTTATAACTAAACTTAATCAAGGCCGTTAGATTAGCTTCCCTTGCATCATCACCGTAGGACGCAACCCCCCCCTTCTTCCTTCGTTCGGCTACAGGCTATCATTCACGTATCAAAACCCATAAAGCAAAAAATTAGGTTTTAAATTTACATCGCCTTCGCTCGATTACAACATGATCAGGATACATCAATGGAAGCGCCTCACCACAAGCTACACACGGCCTCAATAGGGTGGAGCTCGGCCTCATCATGTGCACGCGATTCTAGGCCGAACGGCCAAGCTTCCAGCTCGAGTTCTGGTCACCACGTCACTCCATTTTTGATCATAACCGTTGATCTTGTAGTTCGTGTTGCCCTCTACAATACTCTAGTTGAAACTTTCATGAATCGATGCATAGATTAGAAGATTTGGAGGGAGGAAGAAGAGACATTTTCGGCCATTCAATTTGAACTGGCGGCTAGCAAATTAGGTTTAGGGTTTTGACTTTTTTATTTTATTTTATGAAGGGTAGGGGGTGTATTTATAGGAAAATCGATCGACACTATTCATCCGGAAATTCCGAACTCCGATTTAGGCGCCGAAACTGACGTACCTAGGGTTTATCCCGCATTCCGGACACAATGGAACAGGTTTCGGAAGCTAATTCGGACATCTGTGCGAGTTATGGCTGTAAACGCTCAATTTAAATTAAACCGATTTAAACGATTTTCTAGGCGTTTTAATTCGTACAGGACAAACGGTAAATCCAATTGACTTGAAATTTGAAACCTTACAATAATATCACATTACGGATCCGATGAAACTGGTTTCGTCGAAATCTGAGACTTTTTGAAAAATGGCTATTTTGACTCGCCAAATTTAAATTAAAAACAATTCGATGCGTTTCGAGCTGCCACGATCAAACGATAACTCCGATTGACACGATAATTGAAATCCGGTAACAACTAACTATTACGGATCCAATGGAACTGGTTTCGTTCAATTCTGAGACTGTTCAAAAATTGACTATTTTACAGTCGATTATTAAATATTAAAATATTCAATTTTCACAAATTAACTTTTAATTCGATTTTATAAGTTCTAAAATATCGTTCTAACTCCTATATGATAAAATAAAATTTTACAAATCATTTTCAATCATATTTAACCCAATTTTCAATTATTTCCATAATTGAACATATTAAATTATCGATTTAATTATTCAATTAAATCCAGTAATTCAAATAAAAATTTATTTGACTTAAAAATTCACTTATAAATATTTAAAATTAACTAAATATTCAAATTTCAATTAATAAAAATTCTGGGTCGTTACAATCTTCCCCCCTTAAAAGAATTTCGTCCTCGAAATTATTAAGTAAGAAAAGTTATAGAATTTATTAACTTTCCCAAAATTCATAGTTAAACTTCTTACAAATCTTTACTAAGTTTTCAAATCATACTTAGTTATCTTTTCAAAAACAACTTCTATTGTTTAACTTTCAACTTCAAAACAAAGTTAAGTTTTCAAAATTTTCCAAATTTCTCAAAATTTTCTAACGCCTTTTATTTTCGAAAAAATTCGCCATAGTCTCCTTTGCGCGGCTCGATCCGAAAAAAAAATGACAGTATATATATCACAAATATACATCTCATCAAGTAATGAGGCATCCCGAAGGGAAAAAAGTATAAAAGTACGGTATGTAATCCGAGATATGTACCTTATATTTTATTAGCAAGCAAATACGGCTAATATAGCGCGAAAGCGAGCTCCAAATGCGAAGCAAACGCGATCCGTACCTACTAAACACTCAACAAACAACATGAGAAACATGCATATATGAAAATAATATCGATATACAATATATAGCAACATAATAACTATATATGCCAACATAGCAAATGAAACAAAACAACAAATGCAAGCATCAACCAACTATCATCCAACTAACATCCATAACCAATAAATATTCATTTATATTCTCATTAATATTCAATGAATTGGTTTTCAATTTAAATCACATTTGATTCATTAACAGTGGATGTTCTTACTAACATTCATTTTCAATTTTAATTAGTTTGCATTCACTAATTAAATCCAATTCACATTCAATTCTATTCAAATCTATTTACTTTCAATTTGAATTCAATTATATAGCTTTCAATTTCGCTAATTTACTTTCATTAACACTTAATGAATTATATACAATCACTAACAATCATATATCAACCAAAGTATATTCATCACAACCAAATTCCTTTACTTATATTCATTCAATTTGGTTTAACACCTTTACTTTCAATTGGTTTAATAAATTGATTTTCATTCAATCTTTCAACTTCCAATATCATTAGATTTTAATGAATTTACACTTACATTCATTATTTCATATCAACTTAATTCAATTCAATTTCTAAAGTTGAATTTCATTTACATAAATTAAATTCACATTTATTTACAACTCACATTCATAAATATATTCATATAGTTTCACTTCTTATATATATAAGTTTATTTCACAATTGTAAATCACTTTAATTATAATTCAATTCTTATAATTCTTTTTGCTTATACAATTCCTTTATTTAGATTATTCAAACAACTAAACAATCAACTTATATACACTTTTATAATTTTGAAAAATTATTTCTTTATATACAAAATATACTCAAGTAAAATTATTTCATTTACCCAATTTTAAACAATACTGTGTCGAATTGTTCTATTCAAGTGTTTAGAAACCCCTTCGGCATAGTTGTCGAGACCACGCTGACGAAGGTTCATATACCACTCAACAAACCAATCATCACAATATAAAACAATTTTTATATTCACTAACAAATACGCTCTCATAGCTATTATTACACTCAACTCATTCTAGAGTACTACTGACTCTATCTCTAACGAGTAGTACCCGACAGAACCATGGTTGTCGCTTAACCATATGCTCTGATACCAAATGTAACGTTGAGGATTTTCGTTGCCGAAAAACCGAAATGTTATGGGTTTTAAAAAGAATTTAAGAAAAGAGAAGAGAAAAAGATAGAAAAATAGATAGGGAAAAGAATATAGAAGATAGATGGAGAGGAAAGAAAATAGGAAATAGAAAGTAGAAAATTTGAAAATAGAACGGAAACAGAAAGGAATAAAGAAAATAGAAAACAACTAAACAACAACAGAATCTCACAATTCGCAGCGGAACAACATATAATAATAAATGAATAATCTTTAAACAAAGAACTATATCAGTTATTACATTTCATTTCATTACATCATATCATCAGAGTGTACAATAACATACAACATCAAACAATGCAGCGGAAAAAGAAATACTATATAAACTAGTAATACGCCATGCCATCCAGCTTGCCTCCAGCAATTCCAGAATATCCAGAATATCCTGATAAACCTTAACTCTTGACTGCCCGTGTAGAAATTGGTGGGCACCCAGAGTTTAGGAAGGAAAACAATAAACTCCGAGTCAGTCATGTGACTGGTGTGAGAACTCAAAAACAGTTTATTTATCTTTAAAATCAAAATAGAGGAATTTTTTTTTTAAAATAGATTCGCAATGCTTTTAAAAATGAGACTACCATAAGGCCTCCCGCACACACACACAATGCAAACGCAGAATCGGAGGAGATTTCTCCTTATGATAGCCAAAGATGCTTGATACGCATTTAAAAGAACATTTGATATTATTATTAGTGCATAGTGTAGGAATAATTCATTTCGAAAGTAGAATATAAATCTTAGCCAACATACGACCATTATCGTATGCCTACTATAGCTACCATCCAAACAGTGGTGACCACCATAAGTGAATAGCAGGTTCTACAACTAATATCGTACAAAGTTTCGTATTGGGAATTGGATTTCCCACGAATGATCAGGCCAAGGAACTTCCCATTGCCACATGAGAATGCCTCTGGATGGACATCCCCGAGAACCAAACCGGATCTCTACCAACACAAGGCCGGGTTACCCCTAACTGAGTAACAACTGACCGAATATGCCATCCCCCGGTCCTTTGGGACCTTTTTACCGAGCGCTCGTAATCAATTCACACAATCATAACAAAGTGTTTTCAACATGAGTAAGTATCTGGGCTCCATACCATGATACCACCCTTTTCCAGAAGGAAATGGACACATCCTAAAGGGTGCTACCCCTCATAACCTTGCTGCTTCTTTCCTGTTTTGACCATTCACGGGGTGTGAGGCTCGACGAATTCACGTCCACAAAAACATACTTTATACAAAAGCCATGCTTTGGGTCAACAAATGATCATAGAGATGATCAAAAAGATAGACGATCAAATAAACGATCCTATCACAAATAATCAACACAATGATCATTTCAGCATCACTCAGCATGTCACATTACCAAATTGGGAATATATCGCTGATAACTTCAACTATATAACCTATGAGCTCGTACGTCTCAGAGAAGGGTGTTAAGCTAAAAGAATAAATTCTCCGCCACCAACAGAAATATATTTGAATGAAATCGGCTTTATATCTCAATTTGTAATGTCAGACATACAATCCATACAAGTCTGTTCCGGGCTCGAACAAAACCGAAGGCACTTCTTACGAAGCCCTTGCAATCCGGGTATTCACAATCCCGATCGAATTTCCCATTACTTAAGGAATCTCTATACCAGGAGCTACCCAGTGCAGAGACAATCGATAGGTCATCCTATCGCTTTTGCAAAAACTCGGTCTTCAACACCGATCTTCAAATGCAATTTACAACGACGTATCACATATTCGGAATGGGTTATACGACCCCATGGTCCTTTCCCGGTTAACCCGAATAGTGAGCGCTTATTCAAAAATAAGTGTGGCATTTACATTCAAACAAATCACATCAAATACCCATTCAAAGGGAAATATTGATAGTCGGTTATTGAACTATCAATGGATATGCACAACATCACCAGATTCCAAATAATTTTCCAAATTATTTATTTTCCAAAATCTTTACAAGATATATAATTTCAACACTTCAAAATAAATCAATATTTATTTTTCTAAACCAATCTCACTTTCTTTTATAAATTCCTTAGTGAATTTATATTTCAAAATATCATGCATATACGATTTCAATTATCCATTTCAATTTATCTTTAAAAAGATAAATTCTAATTATTCACTTCATATTGGAAAACATTTCCATACTTATTTATTCATAAGTAATTCACAAATCTTTTTATTTTCAACCTTGGAAAATATTTAATATACTTAAATCGAATTAAGTATATATTTCATTCTTTAAGGAAATCATTCTCTTAAACATATTTATTTGGGCCAAAACGAATGTTACGTAAAACATCGTTACGACAACCCAAAATCACTAGTATAGGGATTCGAATTTAAAATAGATATACAAATCCCAATACTAAACCAACATTCCTTTCGGAAATCATTTACTATAACAACAGTGTTATAGTCCACCATTTCCTTTTATTTCTCGAAAACGTCTATTTCAACAATAAATGTTGAAATCTATGGTTTCGAATCTCAACACATTTAAAACATCGTTAGATCGTTTTAATTCTATTTAAAACATCATATCTAAAACAATTTCTTTAACATCTTATTCACTATTCAAAAACGTGAATATACTACGTTAACACATTTCATCCTTTTATACATTTTATTTAAAAGAATTATTCACTATTCCAAAACGTGAATATAACTCCATTAATAGGTTTCAACAATTTACTTATCAAAATAAGTCATTTGCGAATTTATAAAACAACGTTTATGAATTCCATTTCTATTTATTTTATAACATCTCCTTTTATAAATTCCTTTATCAACCTATTCGATTTATAACTCAATTGTAAAACAAAGGTTCATATTATATGTAACGACCCGCTATTTTGGACTATTCGCATCCGCACATGTCGGACTTGAATAATTCAAAATATCGAATTGTTAATTTAAATTTGGCAAAACTCAGATATACAGTAAATAAATAATCACAGAATCACAAACACAGAGTAATAATATGCAGCGGAAGTAAAGGAAATAGTAGTTCATGAAGCTACTATATAAATATATAAGATACATCAGAGTTTACAACAGAAGTGTAACACGATACAACAGGTACAAATAAGAATACATCACTGGAATCATCGAATACTGAAAGCAGAATAGATGGCTGGATCTTCAAACAAAGCTCCAACTCCAAAGGTGAGTCTTGAATACTGGTACACTCAGTCTGACCCGAGCATAAAGCAAAACACAAAACACTCGAATCAGGATTAATATTCTCATATCAATAAATCCAACTCAAGTGAAATAGCAATCGAAATACAAGTAACTCAAAGGATGTTGGAATCACCATCCTCTAAGGATCCGTTAAACTATCTACTATGTAGTAGTGTACGCTAAATAGATAATGTCTATCAGTAATATAAAATATCAAAATAGTGTTAAGGCGTTACCATTATCCCCCTTAACACATTTTTATACAAGCGTTATAGTCTATACAGCACTGTAAACTCCACCGTAAACTAGTGGGATATCAGGGAGTACTCCATAGGTATAACACAAAACAAACTCGTAGTGGTCGCGTATATGAGAATACAAGTATGACAAGGCACATGAGGCAATACCCAAGGTAGTGAAACTACCGTTCGCCTGATCCGGACTGGTGAGAACGCATCGCCGCAGCGATCGCAACACCGCGAAACAACACTCCTAAAGTTCCGAGGGTGCACCAATCAATCACAAGTAATGAGTAGTAGTTACGAAGAAGTGTGTCCGCTCGAGGTGGCTAACCCCATTTGGCCCGGCACGGCTCCTGATTTTAGTCATTTCCAATTTGACACAAGTGTCAAGGCTATCCATTATCGTTCTCTTTCTTCAGTCATCACGTATATCAATTCAACCACTTCATTCTGGATCTTCACTCCGCGTATAGTTATTAAAGTGGTTTTCAGTTTAGATAGAGAGTATATCCATAACCGATTCCGGTCTCTTTAATAACTTCTGTAATTATTACACCGATTGGTCGTTTAATAAATTTCAAACCAAATCAAATTCAATTTCAATTTCAATTCGTAAATCAACATTTCGTTTGTCTTTCTAAATCAATTTCCCAAGTTTACGTTTCAAAACTTCCAAATTACCATTTCAAAATCTTATAATTCGATTTCAACTTTCATATTTCAACTTTCATTTAAACAATTCAAATATTGATTCAATTACATATATAAATTTCATTCCAAAGTCATTTAAAATGGTTTAATTTTTTATTCAAAACAATTTAAATTCATTTATCGATTTCATTCCATATTCATTAAGTAAATTTGTCATTCAAAACAACTTCTATTTAAATTCCAATTTATTTAAATCAATTACTTACGTTCAACTTCGTTATATCAAAACTCAAAATTGAAATAAATTAAATTCGTCAAATCAATTCTTTAAATTACAAGTCTTACAGTTATTACAATAAAACGCATTTTATTTCTTGTTAAAGAAATTCAATTTGATTTATGCACTTACTTAAATTTTTCAAACTTAATTAAATAAGAAACCCAATTTCATTTATTAACGAAGTTCGAATTCACTTATTCAAAAGTTCAATTTCTCTTATCAAAGAATTCAATTTTTATTCAATTATCAAATAATTCAATCTTTTTCAATTATTAAATAATTTCAATCTTAATTATTAATAATTTCAAAACTTAAAATTTTCAAACTTAATTATAAATTCAACTTAATTATTAAATCATTTCAAACTTAATTCAATGAATAATTCCAAATTTTATCGTCAAATAATTCATTTCAAACAACGCTCTTTCATCATTTATTACATTAATATTTTGTTTCAAATTCCAATATTAACAATTTCCTTTAATCAAAATTTACGTCCAATTTTTATTTCAAAACCTTATTATTCAAATAAAATCTTTATTTTATTTCAAATCAAATAATTGACCAATCGGGTTTAATTTAATTCTCTATCCTAAGTCAAGTTCATTTTGGGTATTTATCATTTCAACCCGATTCCAATTCCAATTCAAAAAAAATCAAAACATAACAAAGGGAACTTGCAGTGTGATAACTGGGATGGTGTCAAAGTAAATAAACAAGCAATAACACAATCAATAACAATCCAATAATTAATTCAAATAATCCCGAAATAATCGTATTAATTCGCATTGTTGTTTGTGTGAATTAATATAATTATCTCTAGAATCTACACTATCATTGCATGTAGACTAAAGATTATTACATTACGGTTTTCCCACTTGTCGTTCAATTTCAATTTCAAATTTAATATTACGACAATTGATCCAATATACGTTCAAAGGTTCAAAATGTAATTTATCAAATTCTACGTGTCAATTAACTTAACCATTAAAAGGGTCATATTATTCAAATTTACTAATCAAATTCAACACATATGTCGATTTACAATTTTAAACAATCCTACGTCAAATTCAATTGCATAATATTTATCACTTTATACATTACAATTTAACATCCAATATAAACAACAAACAATCAAACAATTATCAACCAAACTGGATTATTATTGCATACATAACAGACAACGGTGTCAGATGTCACAGGTGAACTAATACAGGTAATAACATATATAACAGTGCAAATAACAAACTGCAGCAATAATTCAATTGTCGTTTCAATTGAAATCAAATTTAATAAATAAAAGAACATTAATCGTGAGTGATTGCTCACCTTTCGAGGCTAGAGAGAACGAGAGATGACCCGGATATGCACAATGATACAGACACTGAAATCGAATTACGAATCCAAGCACGAATCCCAAAACCAAGTCAGATTGGCACGAATTCGACGAATAAGCTGATACGAGAATTGATGAAGCAAATCAAAATCAACTTAATGGAAACGGAAATATATATAAATTATTATTGTCATTATTATCATAAAATCAATATTTAATTTAAAAGAAATATTAAAATAGCATATATATATATATAATAGAAAAATAAAATTTCTTTCTTAGTTAAACGCATATGTTAAAATAAAATCTATATATATTTCGAAGCATTTTATCTTTTAAACCCATAGATCTAAGATCAAATCAGAGAACGAAGTCCATATATCTTTATAACTAATATAGTTATACACTTATATACATAACAACGAGACCATATACAGGTTACAGGTGTAACAGCGGATCGTAGATATACTATGAATATAAATAGTAAAACATATGTTAATAAAGCATATCTACTACTATTGCAAACTAGACAAATTTAATAGAAACCTCAATACTTAAACATAGTGAATGTGTATGCCTGGAAACAAAATATGAAACAAGGAACTATATACAATTTATATAAATTATCATATAACCCAACATTTTATAACTGACCCAAACCCATATTTAAACTATTATTCTTAACTTACACAACTTCCATATAAATTGACTTATATACCAGATCTAGATATATTGCACTATCCTAAGATCACCTTTTTATATTAACCTTCACGCAATACAACACCTACTGCCTATATGTGCCTAACTTATATTTTAAATAAACAACACCATAGATAAATTTACAAATATAAACAATTATATATATAAGAAGTTTAGTTTACTGTATCTCCATAAAGTGACATTATCATATTACAGACAACTTATACATATATTATATATTTACCTATAAATATAGTGGCGAAGCATGCCTTTCACAACACTGCAAAAGAAGAAGATGGGCAAGGCAAGGCGGAACAGCAAGGGCAAGTGACGAGTTCATCGCTGCATGGGTCGAATGTTGGAGGACCGTGAGTATTTCACAGTGTTCACGTGGAGGAGGCTAGGCTTCAAGGGAGAAACGAACGGTAGTAGAGGCCGACGGTGGCTGTGGCACTAGGCAAGACGCAATGAACCAGGTGAAGGGTGGAACACGTGGATGCGGCCAGGAAGGGGGAAAGTGCGGAGGTAGCCGAGCATGGAGGGACGAGTGGTTTGCCTCCGGTGGTGGAAGTTTCGGCCACGTGATGTATAGGCTCGGTCACATGGTGGAGGGTGGCACGCGAGTTACACGTGGAGATATTGGGAAGGAGGCCGAGGGTTGCAGGCTTCAGCCTAGTACGTGCTTGGAGGTGGGAAACGGCGGCTTAGGAGAGGCCATGGGTGCGGCAGGTCAGCGTTTGGATGGAGGTCAGTGCTATCATGATGAGGCGGTAGGAGACTAACGGTGGGTGTTTGAGAAAGTGGCATGCAACTGGAAAAGGCAGTGAATGAAAGAGGAAGGAGAACGAGCAAAAGAAAAAAAAAATGAACAGACTTCTCATTACATTAGCTTCCTTGTTATTTGTATATGTGATATATATCATCTAGATAGAAGCCAACAAAGCTAAAGAATGTGAAGCGAAACATAATTTAAAAGTGAACCAACATGAAATAAATTTGCACAGGGAATCAAAAGGTTGGAAACGTAGATCGAGGAAATATTAAATGAAAAAGCTGCCGAGTTAAACACGGTGGAAATTTAAAGGACAAAGAATTCAAAAGGGTTGGAAAACAAAACAAACTATATCGGTACGGTGAACCCTTTCACATATCCAGTTGTGCACCGGACATCAAAACACAGATTTGAATATACCGTAGAGATCAGCATGACGAGACGATCAAAACGATATAAAGATATCTGTGGTACGATCATCCGATCAAAAATCGATATCGGTACGAAAATGCTGTTATTTGCCGAAAATAAGATCGACGGAGCTAAAGATGCCCGAATTTGGAAAAACGACAAACTGACAACTTGCTCAAAAGATGATTTAGAATTTTTCTATGTAAAAATATTTTGGTTTTGAAAACATTTTATTTTCATCGCTTTTTAAATGATTATTTTGAAGCAAATTTACGCGCGAAATAAACTTTCATATTTTCGGACGAAAATTTACCGGTTGTTGTGTTTAACTAGACGCATTCCAAATATCAAATTTATATTTCAAAATTTTATCGTTTAAAACTTCACAAAATTTCAGTTAAAACGTTATTAAAACCGGTTAGATCTGCGGGTCGTTACATTATAAGTCAAATACTTATAAATGATTATTTTACAAAAATCGTTCTTTTAACTTCATAATTATAAATCTTATAACTTATAAGATTTAATTATTTATCCAAAATTCATTCTTTCAATAACTTTATAAATTTTATAAACCTACTGTTTATAAAATTTCATTTATAACTTCACCGTTTAAAATTCTATAAATTCCATTCAATTATGAAATTCATTTTCACTTCATTCAAACACTTATAAAAACTCGTTTTATAATGTCCATATTTCAATTTATAAATATCCATTTATAAATCTCTTAATATAAATCAATTTATATTATTCTTTTAAAACGTCTTTAATCTCCTTTATTATTTCACCATTTTGATTCATAAAAAAAAATTAAATTTCATAAATCCTATATTTAAACTTTTCACAATAATCCTAAAATATCTCGATTTAACTATTTTATAAACTCAATAGCATCATATTCTCAAAAATCAGTTTTTTTACTATATTTCTCAAAAATCATAATTTTTATAACTTTAAAAATTATAACGTTTATTCATTTAAAATGGATCAATTCCAAAATTATTTTATAAAAACGTATACTTTTCAAAAATCACTTTAAACATCATTTTAAAGTTTCAAAATTTGGTCCAATGATGCTACATACCAAATAGTCAATCACGACAACAACGATATCATATATCAATATGAAAATCCATCAAATATCAAAATATCTGAAAATCAAATAAAAACTGTTGAGGAATACAGTTGGATCCCTCCAACCTGTTTTCTTGCATCCAAAAACATTAGCACAATACCAATTTCGCTCCAGTACGAAATTATCGCGGTATATGTTCTTATTAAATATTATCCGCTTAATAATGGCGCAATAGGGTCTCATCCGCTAAAAAATACGGGAAATCAACAACTGCAATATATACATATGCCAATATATATATATTGATATTATTTATAATACCAATTTCACTGTTTATGAAATATTCGCGGTATATGTTTTTATTAAATAACATCCGCTTACTAACGGCGCATAATGTCTATTTAACAATCAATAGATATCAATCATCATTCAAACATGCATTCAAATATTTTAAATCTAACTATTTAAAATAAAATCGAAACTGATTCGATTGAGTGAGAAGTTCTCACCTTGATTTTATTTCCGTTTTAGCGATTTATTTCGAATAAAATTAAACGGACGTTTAATTTTACCCAAAATTCTCACTAACTCCAAACGACTCCAAACCAACTCCATCGCGTAGTTCTCGTCCATACGATTCCAACGCAACTGGTTTCGCGCGTTTTCGACCACGTATGAAAAAGATATGAATTTTTGAAGTTACACGAATTTTATAACAAATTTACTAACTTAAATAAACTAATTTATAACTAAACTTAATCAAGGCCGTTAGATTAGCTTCCCTTGCATCATCACCGTAGGACGCAACCCCCCCCCCCTTCTTCCTTCGTTCGGCTACAGGCTATCATTCACGTATCAAAACCCATAAAGCAAAAAATTAGGTTTTAAATTTACATCGCCTTCGCTCGATTACAACATGATCAGGATACATCAATGGAAGCGCCTCACCACAAGCTACACACGGCCTCAATAGGGTGGAGCTTGGCCTCATCATGTGCACGCGATTCTAGGCCGAACGGCCAAGCTTCCAGCTCGAGTTTTGGTCACCACGTCACTCCATTTTTGATCATAACCGTTGATCTTGTAGTTCGTGTTGCCCTCTACAATACTCTAGTTGAAACTTTCATGAATCGATGCATAGATTAGAAGATTTGGAGGGAGGAAGAAGAGACATTTTCGGCCATTCAATTTGAACTGGCGGCTAGCAAATTAGGTTTAGGGTTTTGACTTTTTTTTATTTTTTTATTTTATGAAGGGTAGAGGGTGTATTTATAGGAAAATCGATCGACACTATTCATCCGGAAATTCCGAACTCCGATTTAGGCGCCGAAACTGACGTACCTAGGGTTTATCCCGCATTCCGGACACAATGGAACAGGTTTCGGAAGCTAATTCGGACATCTGTGTGAGTTATGGCTGTAAACGCTCAATTTAAATTAAACCGATTTAAACGATTTTCTAGGCGTTTTAATTCGTACAGGACAAACGGTAAATCCAATTGACTTGAAATTTGAAACCTTACAATAATATCACATTACGGATCCGATGAAATTGGTTTCGTCGAAATCCGAGACTTTTTGAAAAATGGCTATTTTGACTCGCCAAATTTAAATTAAAAACAATTCGATGCGTTTCGAGCTGCCACGATCAAACGATAACTCCGATTGACACAAAAATTGAAATCCGGTAACAACTAACTATTACGGATCCAATGGAACTGGTTTTGTTCAATTCTGAGACTGTTCAAAAATTGACTATTTTACAGTCGATTATTAAATATTAAAATATTCAATTTTCACAAATTAACTTTTAATTCGATTTTATAAGTTCTAAAATATCGTTCTAACTCCTATATGATAAAATAAAATTTTACAAATCATTTTCAATCATATTTAACCCAATTTTCAATTATTTCCATAATTTAACATATTAAATTATCGATTTAATTATTCAATTAAATCCAGTAATTCAAATAAAAATTTATTTGACTTAAAAATTCACTTATAAATATTTAAAATTAACTAAATATTCAAATTTCAATTAATAAAAATTCTGGGTCGTTACAGCTTTGATTATCTTTTGCTAGATTGAATCCCCAGAGTTGGAATCCACTGGAGAATCATAGTGTATTCCTTTTGAGATTGTTATATGAGAGGTAGGGAGTGAAGAATAATTCCAACAAAGCTTCAGCAACCAGCCCGGAGAAGATTCCATTTGTGTTGCAGATAGAATGGAATTTATATGAATCGGAGAGCTTCTGAACGAGGCCACTTCATCATCTGCTTGCAAGTAGGTAAGGAATGACCCATGGGGGTTTGGCTCACAAACCGAGGCAAAAGCATGGGTCGCTGGTGGCCCATAGACTTGACTAGTTTGCGAGCCAATGCCCCAGCATTTTGTTCATTGCATCCTTAGGTAGTTTATTGTTGAATCAGAAAGATGTTTGGCTTGCTGATGACCTAAGCTCTTAGGATTTTTCTAGAATTTTGAATTGAGGATGTTTCCATAGTCGGCGTGGTTCCGTTTTAATGACAATTCACTAGCTGTGTGCACTCAACTGCTGATTGGGCTAAAAGAATGCTGATCTCTTGGTTTCGTTAATCCCATTCGTTGCCTTAGTGTTATAGCCTTCCCTCGTTAACTTCTTGCTTTAGCCTTTTCGATTAAGTTATAAACCATTCTAATAACACCAAACCGTTTTGTCTTCTGTTAGATCCTACTGGGTTAAAAACTCGGATAACATTTTCCCCCAGAGTGCGTCTTTGTTACCAACAAGGCGTGCTCTAGAAGTTATCTCTCTCAATATATGTCCATTGATTTCCAAGTGATTGCGTTAGAATTTACAAATGCGTGGCTGGTCATTATATCAGTCATCAGCATTGTTTCTAACTACTATTACTTGTTACAATGGATCAAATTTCTACTTATAGTTTCTCGACATGGCTCAGAATGATGAATAGGCCTAGGAGATTGAGTTTAGGGAAAATGTGTGTAGCCCTTTTTTGTGGGTGCTAGCGATCCATATGGATGGGTTGCTAGCGACCTGCTTTGTGAAGGTGGGTCGCCAGCGATCCATGGTGGGTCGCCAGCGATCCGTGGTGGGTCGCCAGCGATCCGTGGTGGATCGCGCATGACCCAACTACTTAGCAAGAAATTTTTCTTTCTTTTGCTCGCCTATTTATTTTCGACTAATCCAGTTCCTTCATTCTCATGCGAGCCAAATCATTCTCTTGCAATATGAAGCCCTACAACCTGAAGCCCTAAGACGATCTGATCCAAGCTCGTTCGATTCAATTGATTACTTCCTTGAATCCGTCTAGTCCAAGCTCTTGGCCGTAATCTCCAATCGTAGCGCCGTGATTCCTTGTCTAATTCCAGAGAAAACCCTAATTCGCCATTGGCTCACCACTGTTCTTACTTTGTTGTCGACGTTCCATCAGCTCGCCTCCGATCCATTCCATCATTTGCTGAGTTTGATCTTTGATTCTTCCTATGCCTTTGAATTCAGTTAGAAGTGGGTTCGCTTAATTGGTTTGCTAATTATTGCATTAGTACAATGATTTGATGACGAGTTCCCATTCGTTATGTTGATCGTGAGAAGTTCGAGTTGATTGTGGTTTAATGGAGGAAGATAGTAAATAGAGTCGCGGATTGTTTTTCGGAACGACGTTCGGGCTTTGGCCCAGTGCTTGACACGTTTTGCTATCTTCGTCCATTAGACCAGAATTGACTTGTGTCGAATTTCACAGCTATTATTATATGTCACATCACTAGTCGATCACGATTCTTTCGCATAATTTGGACTTATCCTGCTTGCTGCATGCTCGGTGTTCCTGTAGTGAGAAGAGTTTTCTACGTCGCTTCGGAAAATGGGTCCGTTATCAGTCATAGATCGATAATGGGTAAGTGTACATGAAGTAGAAACAAAAGTAGAAAATGAAGTGACACATGAAGTTCTTTTCTTCACTGCGAGTGAACTATCTACACGGGATAGAGCGTTTAGAGTGTATTGAGCACCTAGTTTATCCCATATAGATAGCACACTTCACTTACCCCAATCTACATTTGAATTCCGATGTGGAAATTACAAGTTAACGTTTCTTCGAAATTTAATTGCAGCAGATGGAGCTATTAGTTTAGGATAGATTTACCTGACCATTTTCGAACATGAGTTCTGTTATTTAGAATGAAGCAACCATCCATTTCGCAAGCTTGGTATGGCCAGTTAGTCCCAGTTGGGCCAATCGTGGATCGTACGCCTCCCAACTACAGAGTTCTGCTTAATCCGCCTGAGAGAGCTTCATTGGTTGTTTCTGCCAAGGTCCTTTGTAAGATTTGTGCACAACCTGGAATTTCCTAAGAGGACGTTCGTCAGCCAAAGAAGGATGAATTTGCTCATATGCATCCCCTGCGGTACACTGCTTGTCACTGATACATGTGTTTGAATGGAGCCATGCCTCCGTTCAACGACTTTCTACGTGAGACTCTTTCAAACTTGGGTATTGCCGCATTTCAGCTTCATTCGAATGGCTACGCCATCCTGACTTGCTTGCATGTTCTTTTCATGCGGATGTTCAACTACGCTCCAAGCTTCGAAGAGTTATGGTAGTTTGGAATTCGAGAGAAGAGATGATTGTCCCTCCCTGATTATAATCGAAGCCCAAATAAATTGGAAAATCATCCAACGCTTGTAAAGCAACTTATCATAATTCAAGATGCAATATTGCTTTATCAGGTGCACCGAGGGGTTCTATCATCGATGGATGATAGGGGGTAAGCTTTTTTTGTTCATCGAGCTTTTGATGAGTTGGCATGGAGTTCTTAACCAACCATATGTCTCTTACAGTTATTCCAAGGCCAAACATAGATGCAGCACTCAATGAAGTTTGCGAGACTTTAAAGGAAATCGATGTCGAGGAGAGAAGCATTAAAGTATTACCGACTGATGAAAACTCACATCGCTATGGACTACTGGCTCCAGGTAGATCTGCTATTTAAGTTGAAATTCTCTCTCCTGCTCGATCCAGCATTCATACGAGATCTGTTTCCTCCTTCCATGATTCCGAAGAAGGCACCTCTTAAGGGAGAGAAAGCCCGTCCTGTGGATCCACCGACGAAGCCCGTGAGGGGGAAGAGTCTGTTGCGACTAGATTAAGCGTCTTAAGTAGAATGCCTCCATTCCTGAAGGAAGCAGAAGAGGATTTCAAACAAAGAGAGGGCAATGCCATGGTGGATTTGGAAAAGGAAGAGGGAGAGTTTGAAAGTAGTAGTGATGAATCCACTACTAGTGATTACTTCTCATCTAAATCTCATGGTGGGGACTCAAAGTCTTGTAATGAAACTATGGGAATGAGTCCCATTCTCTCGAATTTACCTATTCCGATGCAAGTGGTGAAGGAAAAGTCCTTGAAACTGGAAGACATCAAGATTCTTCGAATAGGGATGTCAGAGCGGAGTTCAAAGATTTCAACGATGTTTTTGTTGACTTTAATGATCTTATGAAAGGAGACTTTAAATTTGACGTGACGCTTCTCGGTTCAGGTGATATTATGCCAGCGGTTAGCCCAGTTCCGCCCACAATAATTGAAATCGGTTTGATCCCTTTTACTATGGCTGTTCGTTTCGGTTCGTGACACCACTTTAGGCCCATGTTAGAAACACACTACATGTTGCATTAGGATCACACTCACTTCTATTTATCTCTCCATATCTGTTGTGCTTATTTCATTCTTCTCAAACTCTTCATGTCTATCTCATTTCAAGTATGACGAGGGGACGAAGCTTTTACGACGACTTCAAAGACATCACCGACTCTCGGAAATATCCCTAGCGCTCCTCCAATCGCCATCAAGTCCAAGAAATGGAGGAATATAGGTGGAGGAAGGAGCTCGAAGCTGAAACCCTTCGCCAGAAAGAAAGAGACCGAACTCGATCATACAAAGGCGGGTATGAGAAGATAAGATCTCTTGAAAAAGAGGTGAACCGTAGAAAAAGACAAAGTTTGAACATCACCCACATTCTTCAGAGCTTGCCTCAAAACATTCTATCATGGGCCATGAAATCCCCTTTACCTCTGCTCCAATTCGGCCTTCAACTCATATATCATCATCTTCTATTGTCACTGCTGCCCCTAGTGCTTCTCGCCCCACCAGAGACCTGCCTACG
The DNA here is from genome assembly GCA_030765085.1 of Allium cepa. Lineage (NCBI taxonomy): Eukaryota > Viridiplantae > Streptophyta > Magnoliopsida > Asparagales > Amaryllidaceae > Allium > Allium cepa. Next base: position 493,437,071 of record CM060944.1, on the reverse strand, counting down.
TCCTTCCTTTGGGTCCCCCTAAACTTGAAGCGGTGCTTCCTTGTTGGATCTTAAAGGGGGTTAAGTTTGACCTAGATCTCCACCCCGTTCATAGGGATTCCTTCATGTTGTATCTCTAAGCTATCTAGAGTGACCTAAAACAGGACGAACGATTAGAGAAGCTACGTAAACAGCTAGCAGATACAAACAGAAATAATTATCAAAAGATCCTCTCCTTCAAATCGAAGAAAGATGACTTTGAGAAGGCATTTGCTGAGGGTGATGCCAAGATTAAGCGATTAAAGGAAGAGAAAGCGGTGGCATTATAGGATAGCTAGAGGAATGCTGACACACTGCAAGAGGTGAGAGAAGCCCATAGCCGAATAGAAAACATCTACAGAGACGAGATCAAAAAGGCTTACGTGGTGGAGAAGAATTTGAAGCAAGAAGTGAATGCCTCCAGCGCAACGATTGAGACTCGACAAAAGACTATCACTGATCATGACATCATCGTTGAAGGGCACAATAGAACTATTTCCGACCAGGCCAAGATCATTGCCAAGTTATATGCCTAAGTTGTAGAACTCAGTGCCAATAAGACGGCTGTTGAAGTTGAGAAAGCTACTGTCCGAGTGGATTACCTGGACCTCCCAAGTGCTTTCAAAAGGAAAGAGGAGAAGCTGGATGTGACTATTTTGAATTTCTATGTCAACTCTTTGTTTCATCAAGGAAGTCTCAGCTATCTTAGCCAAAAGTTTTCACACATTCTCACTCTTTTTTGGAGGAAATCTTATCTCTTTTGGCCGATAGTAGTGATGTTTATTCTGATCGAGAGTTGTGAGATGCATATCTCAACGATGAATCCAAGAAGGCATTACTTGAGGGCTACGAAATTCCCCGAGTTGAAAGAGAGAATGAAGCCACCGATGCTGCCATAACAACCGCCATTGACGTCCTTAACAAGCCTTCTATTTTCGGTGTGGGCGAATTAATAGAGCAGCTCCACTACCAGCCAATGACTTCGGGACTTGAAATTATTCCTCAGGTGGTGGAGCCATCAAAAGAGGGCAAGGAAGGCAAGTATGAAGTAGACATTCTCGATCATCCCTCTAGCGTAGGTAATGTCCTTGCCTCCTTCGAATTTGGGAGTTTCCAGCTTACGCCATAAGAGTAAGAGGAGTTTAATACTTTCAATTTTGATGTTATAGGTCCATCTACCTTCCCTGTTGACGTGTCAGCTACTTTGGCGCATGTGCCTGCTGCTATTTCCACATCTTTTGTGGTTGTTTTTATTTCTGTTTCGGTTTCTACATCCGCATCTGGTTCACAATCGGGGCCAGAAGCTAAAATGATAGCTGCACTTCATGGCCAGGATGACCCTTCTGCATCGTTGGAAGGAGATGTAATGGCAGTAGAGACAAAAGGCAGGAGACCCATATGGAGCTACTGTAGAAGACTCAACACAAGCTAGTTACCGTCAAGTGGGAAAAGGTGGAAGTGATCGAAGCCTTCAAAAGCTCCCACAAATCTCGAAGGTGAAAGACGAAGGGAGAGGCTTCTCAGAAGGCTTCGGAGGAAGATGAGGACATTTCCATTGAGCTATTCGTTGACATTACCAACAGTGACACCACTTCTGAGAAGAAGCAGAAGCTTCCATTCAAGGGCAGAAAGGGGAGCAACAACAAGAAACATTGAGTGGCTTAAAGGTTAACTTGATTTTGGTCAATAACTTGTAGGAAGATTGACTTGTTTTTGTTTCTTTTTGAGTCATTCCATTCAAGTGCAAAGTCTGCACTTTGCGTCTTTACTATAGAGTCTATATTTTCTTTCGGTTGGCCAGCGTTGTGTGGGTATGGCCTCCATATTCTGACCCTATGTGAAGAAAATTACAAGTAACATATTGATAATTTGATTGTACTTTTATTTTTCAGTTCATCTATGTTCTGTGTACTTGTGCTTGTTCTATTTCATACTTTTGTAGTTCTGTGATTATTGCCAAAGCCCTTCATTTGAAGCAACAGAACTTAGAGATTAATAGAACTTTGAAAGTTGATAGAACCTTTAGAAATTACCAGAACTTAGAAAATATTTGTTTAAAAATTCTTTGTTAACCTCTTTGTTTAAAATTTATTTGGAAACTCTTTGTTTGGATTAAAAGAACTTGTGAACTTATTGGTTTCACGCATTTCTATCCAAGTACCGGTGTATGCCTCCCAGTTCACAGGGCTGCTTACTTCAATTAATTTTCAGATAATAGGTAACTTGGGGTTTACATAGTTTTATAGAAAAATTGGCTAAGTTACGATTTGATTCTCCTTTTTTGGAAGTTTTGCAACTTTAGCATGCAATTTAAGCATCTTGTGATATTTCAACAAGTATGCAATACATGCATATTTTAAAGGCGCAAATGCGTAGGTTAATTGAGGGTAGTTTTATCCCTTAAGTGTTCATAGTGGAGGGTTTTCATTTGGTTTGCGGCATTCCAATCTTATTGGAGTTGTGCTTGTTATTCCTGAGTATAGGAGCAGCTGGTGCTAGTAATGAGATGCATGGTTTATGGTATTTCTTGGCGTTGCCAATCTTCAGGCCATGCGAGTAGCGTGTGTTTTAGTTCTCCTTGATGCTGCCTATCTTTGGGCAGAATGAGGAGTTTAAGTTTTATGAACCAGTACACGCTTTTTCATGCTCCTCGGAGTTGCCTATCTTCGGGTCACGTGAGGAGCTAGTGTTTTGGAATTTAGTGTGTGGCTTATGGAGTGCGCGGCTTTTCATTTTTCCTTAGTGTTGCTTATCTTCAGGCAACGTGAGGAGTTATCAATATGAGAAGTTATTATTTTAGTGCGCGGCTTATGGGATGCAGGACTTTTAGTTTTTCCTCGGTGTTGCCAATCTTCGGGCAACGTGAGGAGTTATTATTCTAGTGCGCGACTTATGGGATGCATGGCTTTTCGCATTCCTCGGTGTTGCTTATCTTCGGCAACGCGAGGAGTATTGATTTTAGCCTTCTCAATGTTGCTGGAGCAACATCGGTTTTTGGAAGGCCAAGATCGGGTTCTGTCGATCTAACGGTTTAGGTCGATTTGCTTCCGTCGACCCGGTGGGTTTTTATTATGAATACAGATTTTTTGGTTCAAGAAGAAAACTTTATCATGGAAATCAGGGCAATTTTTGCCTATATACAATGCCCCTGGTGTCGCAGGATGGCTTATTTGCTTGAAAATAAAAAAATACATAAGATAGCATTAAAGTAACGACGAAGCGATTCGCTATTCCATGCCCTATGAACTTGAGCTTCGTCGATGGTTGCTAGCATGAAAGTATCGTCTCTTAGCTTTTGATTAATGACATATAGTCCCTCCTAGTTTGGTCCGAAGGCCCCCGAAACGAGGTAAAATCGGTTGAGTATAAGATCTCCCACTTCGAAGGTTTGATTGTGAACTTTGGAGTTGAAGTACCGTGTGACCCTTTTTTGGTGGGCGGTGATTCTCAGTTCTGCTTCTTCTCTTTTTCCATCAACTATATCCAGCGATTCTAGTAGGAGCTGTTTGTTTTGTTTTTGGTTGAAATTATGCCTTCGGTGCAGGGGGACAACTAATTCAACAAGAATCATTGCTTCTATACCATATGCTAGGACGAACAGAGTATGGATGATTTTCGCTTTGTGGGTAGTTCTATAAGCCCATGGTGCGAGTGGAAGCTCATCAACCTAGTTTCATAGGCTTTTGTTAGTCACTTTTTGGTAGTGGACTTGATGATCTTGTCAATTGCCTCCACTTGCCCGTTTGCATGTGGATGAGCCACTACGGAGAACCTTTTTTCGATTAGAAAGTGCATGAAAAAGTCTTTGAACTCGGCACTTTCAAATTGAGTTCCATTGTCAGTGATGTAACAAAGTTATTAGCTTTCTTTATGGTTATAGTGGCCAACGGTTCCTCTTCGACCCACTAGTGAAATAATCTATGGTAGCTATTGCATATTTGGCCCCTCCTTTTGCTATTGGCAAGACCCAATCAAGTCGATTCCCCATATTGTGTACAGCCATGGACTTTTGACCATCTGCATTAGCTCTTTTGAGGGAGCTCTCTTAATTTTGTCGAACCTTTAGCAGCGATCGCATCTCCTGGCATGATCTATTGCGTCGCGATTTATTGTTGGCCAGAAATACCCATACTAAAGGAGTTTCTTTGCAAGGATCTCTCCCCTAATGTGGTCTCCACGTTCTCCTTCATGTACCTCCTTTAGGATTCTTTGTGCTTCATCATCAGTCACACATCTATGGAGAGGGGTCGTGAATCCCCTTCGATAGAGTATCCCATCCTCTATTATGAACCATAGCGCCTTTCGGAGGAGCTTCTTCCGTTGATTTTGGTTAGTTGGAAGGGTTCCTGGAAGTAGATAGTCCTTTACTAGTGTCATCCATGTATCTGACTCAGTGGTGGTCTCGAGAATCCAGTCTAAGTCCATTTCATCTATGCTTGGGTTGGTTTGAATTTCAACCAGGTTCAACCCTAACGACTGAGATTCTCCGAAACTTGCCAGCTTAGCCAAATAATCTGCCTTAGTGTTGTGCTCCCGTGGGATGTGAGCTATAGTGTAGTGCTTGATGTCGCTTAGCAGTTCCGGTACTTTGGACAAGTATGGTGCAAGATTTTCTCCACGCACTTAGTACTTCCTTTTCACTTGATAGACAACCAATTGAGAGTCGCTGTATATGTGAATTGATTTTATCTTGAGTTCCTTCATAACCTTCAGTCCAACGATCAGTGCTTCGTATTCTGCTTCGTTATTTGTTGTTGGGAATTCCAAGTGCAAAGAATAGCTAATGGCTCTCCCCTTGGGGGTTTCAAGCACTACCCTTGCGCCTAAACAGAAATTGTTGGATGCGCCATTAACGAAGAGTTTCCATTGGGTACATACTTCTAATTGCACTTCTTCCTCATCATCCCTTATAGTAAATTCGACGATGAAGTCGGCCAATACCTGCACATTAAGGGCTTTCCTAGGGTGATATGCGATGTCATATTGGCTTATCTCTATATTCCATTTAAGTAGTCGTTCGGAAGTTTCTGGCCGGTATAAAACTTGCTTTAGGGGTTGGTCAGTCAATACTTTAATTGGATGAGCCTGGAAGTATGGCTGTAATTTCCGAGATGCGATCAAAAGGCAGTACGCTAGCTTCTCCAGTTTTGGGTAATTCTTCTCAGCTCCGGTGAATCGTCTGCTAATGTAGTACACGGGCTACTGGATTCTCGCTTCTTCCCGCACGAGTGCGGCACTCAACGCATGCGGGGAAACTGCTAAATAAACGAATAGGTCTTCTCCATCCACCGGCTTTGATAAGATTAGGGGAGCTTCCATGTGTCGTAGTAGTTCCTCGAAAGCCGTCTGACAAGCTTCACTTTATTCAAAGTTTTTCTTTCCCTTCTTTAATGTGTCGAAGAACGGTATGCACTTGCCCATAGCATTTTGAGATGAATCAACTCAGTGCTGTGACTTTTCCATTCAAGGTTTAAAGTTCCTTTTTATTTTAAGGGGCTCGAACTTCCCATAATACCTTTATTTTCTCTGCATTCACTTCGATGCCCTGGGCACTTACTATGAACCCTAAGAATTTCCTGGAGGCCACTCCGAAGTGACATTTGAGCAGGTTGAGCTTCATCCCGTATTTTCGGAGTATCTCATGCATTTCAGCGAGGTTGTCTAGATAGTTAGCAGCTACTCGAGATTTGACCAATGTCATCCACGTAAACTTTCATAGTCTTTCCAGTCTAGCGTTTGAACATAGTATTCACCAGCCTTTGGTAGGTAGCCCCGCCGTTCTTTGACCTAAATGGCATTAATCTGTAGTAGTACAGTCCCAAATCGGTGATGAAACTAGTGTTCTCTTGATCTGGCTCATGCATCGAGATCTGGTTTTAGCCCGAGTATGCATCCACAAATGACAACAATTCATGCCTCGCCATTCGATCCATAAGTTGATCGGTTTTGGGGAGTGGGAAGCTATCTTTCGGACAAGCCTTATTCAGATTTGAGAAATCAATACAAGTTCGCCATTTCCCATTCGACTTTTTGACTAAAACTGGGTTCGATGCCCATTCAAGGTACATTGCATTCTGGATGAAGCTGATATCCATCAACTTGTAAACCTCCTCTCTCAATGCGTTGGACCGTTCAAGGCCCAAGCTGCGCCCTTTTTGCTTTACCGGTGTGAATTTTTGGTCAATATTGAGAGTGTGGAAGGAAATTTCAGGCGATACCCCATACATATCGGAGTGTGTCCAAGCAAATATGTCCAAATTATCATGAAGAAATTTGGTTAGTTCTAACTGCATCTTGTTTCCAAGCTGCGAGCCAATTTTCAAGACCCGTGTTGGGTCATCCATGCAGACTGGGACAGACACCGTCAATTCTGCCGGTGCCGCCCAATCCTCCCTTGATCTCTTCTTTCTAGGGTCCAGAGCCTCGTCGAATCGGCTATGTTCCCCAAGCCAGGGGCAGTTATAGTTGCTATTCAAAGGATTCACGGATGTGGAGGGTTTTTCCAACATCCTTTTCCTTTTCCTTTCTTCTTGACTCACGCAATTTTGCAATGTAGCATTCTCGAGCGATGATTTGGTCTTCTTTCATAATTCCAACTTGGTGTTTTGTAGGGAACTTCATTGTAAGGCACCATTGGGCCAGTGCTATTATGAAGTTGACTAATGTAGGCCATTCCAAGAAGGAGTTGTATGTTGACATTTCATCCACGATCACAAAAGTCTGAATGAGGGTAACCTTTTACTCACCCTCTCCAAGCTCCATGGGTAGGTCAATTGTTCCCACCAGTTGTTTGGGTTCACCAGTAAATCCCTAAATCTTTGTTTGTTATGCAAGCACACTTTTCATGCCAATCTGCATTTGATTGAAAGTGCGCTTGAAGAGAATGTTAACGGAGCTGCCATTGTCAACCAACACGCGTCGAACTACAACAGGTCCAATTCCCACCATCACCACCATTGGATCAAGAGTTTGAGCTTCGTTCCCTTTGGTGTCCTGATCTCTAAACACGGTATCATCATTCAAGATCCTTTGCATCTTAACTTGAATTTTGTCTTCCACAGCCAGACATGATTCCTTCAGAGCATGCTTCAATGAACTTACATACCGCTCCATTTCTCCCCAACTTCTTTGTGTGGGATAGGATCCCCCAGATATTGTTCCGATGATGAGTCTCTGGTCAATTCGTTCGACCCTTCTTCGCTGGTTTCTACTTAACTCCTACATTCCCTTGAGTGTTGAGGAGTTGCTGATTGATTGGGGTTTTGCAGTTGTCTTACATATTGCTGGAGTTTGTTGTTCTGGATCAGTTCCTCAATGAGATTCTTTAGGTGGCGGCATTCGTTCTTATTGTGGCCGCGTGTCTCGTGGAAGTAGTAGAACTTCACTGAGTGCTTCTGTTGCTCGATCGCCTCCTTTTTAGGTGGCTTTTTGCATTCTTCAGTTCCTTGAATTGCGAGAAAAATGTTTTATGGTGTGTCACTCAAAGGAGTGTAGCCTTTGAGCCTAAGCCCTTTAAGCTTTTTATTGCTGCCATTTTCATTTTTCTTATTTGAGTTTTGACCTTTTCTCTTTGAATTCACGTCTTTTCCACTGGTTCCTTTAGTAGCCTGAGAAGTGTGCGCATTTTGATTCTTTGCTACATCACTTTGCCTGGCATTTGTCAGATGCACACTAGTAGACTTCCCTTCTAATTCCTACGCTTCCTCTAAACTTAGATATTGACTTGCTTTGCGATTGAAATCTTTCATGGTGGTAGGTTGCTTCATTTTTATCCACTTCTCAAATTCTGTTTCCGGGCGAATGGCATGAACTAATGCCATAAAAACCATGTCTTCGTTTAGGTTGCTTACTTCCATCACCATGGTGTTAAAACTGTTCATGAAAGACTTCAGTGATTCATTACGCCCTTGGAACAACCCGAATAAGGACATGACATCTTTTGGCTGTGTAGCATGGAGTCTGAACTAATCAAGGAACCTTGTCGCTAGTTGGTCAAAAGTAGGGATAGATCTTGGTGTAAGCCTAGTGAACGACATTGACGCAACCCCTTCGAGAAAGATAGGAAAGCATCTGCATCGAACAGCTTCAAAGGCATTCGCTCCATCCATATACCAACTGTATTTGTACAATTGAGGCTTCAGGTCCTTTGTTCCGTTATAGGAAAGAATAGATGGCATTGTGATTTTTTTTGGATATCTTTCATTCAAGATTTCATCGATGAAGGGAGTTCGACTTGGCACAGATCAACACTCATCATCTTTTATATCTTTACTCTCCTCCATCGTTTAACCATGTCCGCTATGTATGCCTCTGATGTTCGGTAGTCCTGAGGACGGTGATTAGTCACTACGCCAAGTGTTTGACTTTGCAAACGGTCTTGGTGAGTGGGTTGAGACCTAAGCTCTGCTGTCTTCGGGAGAGCCACTCTTGCAGTGTCCTGTTGGCTTATAGCTAGTCTAACTGGAGTAGTTTGGGGATTCCATACATTATCAAATGTATTGGCATTTTCTTTCAATTTTTTGTCTTGCTCTCCATCCTTCGAGTCGGAAAGATCCATAGCTATGTCCTCTTCAAGGGTCTTTTCTCCTTGGCTTAAATTAAGAATAAGTTGTCCCGTGGTGAATGAAGTACTTGCATTTCCGTCCACGTTTAGTCCTGTTGTCACCCTCTTTTGTGGTTGTTTTCTGTTTCTTCTGTGTAGACCAGAGACGGAGGAATCCTCTAGTTCCATGACAACCGTGGGTTTAGGCATAGTCCTTAGAGCAAGATTCAACTGTAGGTTTAGAAGAACATTAAGCTTTTCCAATAGAACGTTTTGGCTACTTTCTATTTTTTGATTGATTTCATCAATCATTTTATTTAATTCATCCTTGGTAGTAACTTCGTGTTGACTAGAGGAGGCTGATGCCTGATTCCCTAAATTAGCACTGTTTACTTGAGTCTGTTGGGGATTAACATCCTCACCAACTACCACTACCCTTAGGACCATCTAAAGATAATTCGTCTTCTTCCAGGGGCCATTAGTTCCAAATAGTGGATTTTTTAAGCAAAGATTGAGGATTTAACTTCTGGATCAATGAAATCCAAAGTAGATAGCTAGATCTAGGTCCAGAGTTAGTTTCTCAGTGAAAGCACCAAAATGTTGACCCAAAAAAGGACCAACACCCTAGTTTGAATTGGAAAGCACCAGCCCTTTTCTGATAGAGCGATATCACAAATAACAGATATAGAAAAATAGCAGTAAAAGAAAGAAGATAGAGAATTTTAATGGTGGTTCGATTGTTGATGAAGCCTACATACACTTTATAGTTTTATTAAAAACTGACTGTTATTACAAAAGATGATTACAAAGCTTTAATTATCTTTTGCTAGATTGAATCCCAGAGTTGGAATCCATTGGAGAATCACAGTGAATTCCTTTTGAGATTATTGTGAGAGAGATAAAGAGTGAAGAATAAATCCAGTAGAGCTTCAACAACCAGTCCGAAGAAAATCCCGTTTGTGTTGTAGGTAGGATGGCATTTATATGGATCAAAGAGCTTTAGGGCTAGACTACTTCATCATCTACTCGCAGGTAAGTAGGGAATGACCTAGGGGTTTGGATCGCAAGCTGAGGCAAAATCATGGGTGGCTGGCGACCTCGGTCCATGGATCGCTGGCGACCCATAAACTTGACTCGCTTGCGAGCCAATGCCTCGAACTTTTCTTCATAGCATCTTTAGGTAGTTTTTTGTTGAATTGGAAAGATGTTTAGGTTGCTGATGACCTGAGCACTCATGATTTTTCTAGAGTTTGGAATTAGGGATGTTTCCATAATCGACGTGGTTCCGTTTTAATAACAATTTACTAACTGTTTGCGCTCAGCTGCTGATTGGGCTAAAATAATGATGATCTCTTGGTTTCGTTGATCCCAGTCATTGCCTTGCTGATATAGTCTGGTTCTCATTAACTTCTTGCTTTAGGCTTTTTGGTTAAGTTCTAAACCATTCCAATAACACCAAAACGTTCTGTCTCCTGTTAGATCCTGTTGGATTAAAAACCCGGATAACATTATGCAGAATGGAAATAAAGGTGAGAACTTTATTAAAATACATATGTCTTATAATCTTAAATTTACTATAAAATGGTTAGCATGAAAATTAAAGTATTTATGATGTTTGGTTGGTTAACTAATAATGTTTGATGGTTACTTAAGAAGTAAAATGTAATATATATATAGTTAACATGTCAAATTAAAGTGAGCTTCTTTATTTTAAATTCTATTCTTGCTTGTTGCTATGATAACCATGATTATACTCTATGATAATATGTAGATTTAATACCATTAAGCTGTGATATGGATGCTAGAAATAGATTTGGTTGCATGAATGAATTACGATGATTTGTGATGTTAGTGCTGATTTTATCAACACCTTAATTAAAGTTTGTTATGACACATTGTTAATCATTATTAGTTGATTTGAGACCATACCTCTTTAGAAATCATATGTGGTTTACTTGGCATAGTTAAGTCTCTTTTCATATTTACTATAGAAAAATAATTCATCTTGGAAAAGATAAAAATTTGGCTTGAGAACGAAAAGTTAGAAATAAAATTTTGAAATTATTTTGAAAATGGAACTTAGTGTTATAAGATTTTAAAGTTAATGAACTCTTAAGTTTTAGAATATGAAAAAGATAAATGGCAAATGATTTAGAAGTTTAATAGATAGAAAGTTGAATATTAAAATAATGATATATGGAATATTTTGGAAAAAAAGTGAAAACAAGTTTTTAATGAATAAAATAGTAAAATATTAGTTCAAAATGATTATAATTTTTTTTATAAATAATAAAACTCAATTTGAAGAAATCTTAGAAATCTTGAAAAATAAGTCAAAATAAGGCGTGTCGCATAACGGTCGTTTGTGATTTCATACTGGAAAAGTTAAATGAATATACAAGATAGAAATGGAGTCGACATTCTTTAAAATAAAAAAAATTGGATCCATATAACCATAGTTTTCAAATGAAAAGAAAAATCAAGATATCGTTTTGTAGATTTTATGATATGACCAAATCAATTTTTTAGGAAAATCGTGCTTTTGCAGTTAACTGACTAGAGTGTAAAATTCTTAAAATGAACATTTTTAAATGTTTAAAAATATGAAATAAAATTTCTAAATTTATTAAACTGTTTTAAAAGATATTTGAACTATAAATATTGATTTCCAAATCATAGAAAAGTTCGTTTAGTCAAATAAGCTTTTAAAACACTACCCACAACACTTTACTACAGTGGTTTTAACAAACTTTAGAAATATAGATTTAAACTTAACTACTCTTTCCCGAATCTTTTATAAATGTCTTTGAATAAATTATTTATATTTTAAAGATAATTTGGAAGTTATAATAAAAGTAAGAGAAATTGTTTATAACACTTAAACAATAATTGAAATTTTTCCTTAAAAGGAATGGAATGTAATAATAAGATGAGTATCCGGAAAAAACTAGTACATTTTTCTAGCCTATGAGATCTAGAAAGGTAAAATGAGGTGTGTAACCAAGCTTAGGGATGGGGCAAACAATACCCTGAACCTACCCAACTTCTATTTTCTCTTTGTAGTTGAAGGGTGGAACGGATCGAAAGGAAAGCCTGAATGCTCTAAATGAAAAAGATCATATTAAAAATTTTCAAAAATGAAAAAGTTAAACAAGATTTTAGTAGTATAAAGAACTTTCTAGTCAAACATTGTATTAGGTTTCAAGGAGGGAATTTGTACTACCCCGTGAATTTAAAAGGTGATTTTTTACCGTTATTCCACGAATAGTACGAGATGAATACGAAAATTAATATGGGTATGATTAGTTTAATCTTTTACTTAATATAACTACTTTGGGTTTACAATAAATTATTTCTTAAGTAACATTGTTTTAACCCATTTAAGATATGTTTCTGGAAAATGAAAATTTTGTTAAAAATGGGATTATAATTTTCCTAAGTGAATGATTTAAAGATTTCCAAAGTAAATGGGTTTTAATTAACTAAAATAATTTAAATGAAAAGAGGTTTAATAATCCTGTGTACTCCTATTCGCATCCTTTTATCGATGATTGAATTTCAAAGAGACCGGGTCAGATTTGGGTGATTCCCATCAGAAAACAACTTCAAACCAATTTACGCATTGGAAAGTGAAAAATGTTGAAGAAAAAGACAATTGAAGATGAAGATTTTCATGATATAGGGCTGCTTGCCAGTAGACCTATGTGGAAATTACCATATCGTACACTTACGGTAGAAGTAGTGCTCTGTTATGAAAATATTTGATTTTCAAGGACTAATCATTACTGATCTTGAGGGTGATTCCTAAAATAGGATATGGTAGGAGAAGTGCCTTCGATTTGTCCTGTTCCTGGATAAATTGTATGGATGAATGTCTAACATTGGATTTTAAATCACATTGATTGATTTCTATAAATCATACCATCTATTTAGTGGCGGAGGAGGCAACTTCTCTTAGCTTAACACCCTTTCCTAAGACGTAAGAGCTCAGGAGTTATTTGTTTGTAGAAATCAGTTGGGTGATTATGGAATGACAATATGGCATTCAAAGTGCAAAGTTGATGTTCTATGTGAAAAGTAATTGTTACCTCAGGCCTCACATTCGAAAAAGACCAAAATAGGGTAGATGAAGCAAGGCTATATGGTTCGCAACCATTAGGACACGATCATCCCCTTCTAGATATATCTATCCCTGCTGTGACGTCGAGTTTTAAATTAATGTGGTATATGCGAAGAGATCTCTCGGATAAGTCGGTAATAATCGGGGTGATGACATATCCGATACTATCCAGTTAGAGGTAGTCTGGTCTCATGTTGGTAGAGGACCATATGTTAGGACTCAGTACATTCCTCTAGAGGTGTATTGCTGGAAGGTAGTCCTTTTCCTGATGTTTATTAGAAATCTATTCTCCAATACGCGCTTGCGGTTTTAATTACAGAGCCTAGTATGTTGGAATGTAATAACAGTAACAGTTTACGCTATTTAAATATGTTTACTTGAAAATTGTTTTCAAAGATTGTCACTAAAAATAATATCAAATGATTTAATAAAAATGTTTTAGTTATCATCGGGTAAAAACCCGTCTGTGCTTATGTCAAGCATGGTTTTATGAGATACTCTTTCTTTTCGAAGGATTTTGTCACTAATCTCCAGTCCATGACATTGTCATTTAAGATTCGTGTTTCTCTTACTAGTTTGCCAAACTGATCCGGTTATTTTTATACTCGACTCAAATCCGAGTAGTTTCAAGATTAGCTGAAGATGCTTAGAGTATTTGGAGGATAGCTAGAGATCTTCATCCACGTATGAACATATTCCATTTTCCACTGCATTGTGTGTTGTTTATTTTCCAGCAAATGTAAGGACAGGTGTATTATAACTGTCCTAGCTGAATCTAGGTTATACTCTGATTTATGTTTTAAAAGATCTATAAAGAATTTATATTGAAATAATATACGTTATTCCATTCGAATAAGATTTTGTTCTTTCTTCTTTTTCTTTCTACCCATGACAATCTACCTTTTTAGCGCCAAGGATTGTAGCACGTGAATACCTTGGATGTATTAGTTTCGATTTCTATGGGTCGAAATGTTGGGTCGTCACATAAAACTTCATTTTTGTCTCAATGTTATTTACCGAACTCCCTTATATATATCTCGTATACTTTCCATAAAACAATTAATCCATATATCACTATAAATCTACAAATGTGATTTATTTCCCAATTTATCAAAATGATATTAATTTCCTTTTCATAAAATATAATTTATAAATCAACCCCTTTCCTTATAAAATACCATTTATAAATCTATTCTTTTATTTATAACATTTTATATAAAACGTTTCATAAATATTTATTTCAAATTACTACCATCTTCTTTTAGAAATAAAATCATTTTATTAGAAAATGTATATTCCCTTTTAATTTCCTTTAAAATAAACATTCATCGTTATATTAACATTTCTATAAAATAAATACTTCCCAAAATACTCTTAAAACATTTTCAAAAGTGTTAGAGTAAAACAGAGAAGTACAAAAACCATTTTAACTAAAATATCATAGAAAATCCAAAAATTAGATTTTAAAATCGTTCTCTAAATCAAAACCAATTTCAAATCAAAATAGCAAACCATAGTATTTCAAAACACCAAAATAAGGCCAATGGCTACTATAGCACTTAACCAATGCTGCTGCTACCTTTTACCTAAAAGTTTCAATTTTTAACATATATCTATGTTATATCCAATATGGTCAAACAGCCAAATTTTGACATTCAACATTTTATATAACGGGTATATATCGAAATTAAAATCTATAACAACGAAGAATCTGTATTCCTATACAAAATTCCCAGTATTTCATTTTATATATCATTAGCTTTTCAACGCAGAAATTTTACCAAATAAAATCAATAAATCATTCAACATGAAAATAATAATTTTTTAACTATTATATAACATATAGTATTCATTCAGAGGTGAGATAACTCATTGAAATTCCAGTTGGTGCTTAAGCATTCTGGTTCAATTTTAGTTTAAAATTCAACTTGCCTCAAACTTGACGAAATCAATTCTAGTGCATAGATAACGCTCTTAAGAATGAAATACTAAATATCGCATCTCGGTTGGACCTCGTATGAAAAATATATTCATTTAATAAGTTATTAAGATTAAAATATTCATTAAATAACTTAATTACATTAACAAATTTAACTACTCTATCCAAATCATCTTCCACTCCCTAAAACAACTCATGTACACGCAGAGTTACTAAATCACTTTCAATCTATGCACGCGCACCCCTACCTCGCTCTTCAGTCCACCATTGAATGAACAAACTTCACCTACGTTCTCCTCTATGCTAATGCTCTGCCATTGACCCGACGATGTTAAGCCCGCACCCTTCTTCGAAGACGCAACTTGTAACTTTCCTCTTTCGACTGCCAAAGTTGCTATATGCCAACTGAAGCTGCATACCACCATATTCGCTCCATAACTCGCCTTCCTGTGACAAGCGCGAATCCATCGTCAATTTTTTCAAACATTGCATATATCCTCCAAAACAGAAACCTAGCTCCACTGTAAAAATTTGAACACCCCAACCATAATCCAACATCACCAAACATACATAGCGTGATGGCCTACCTTTCCGACTCCTAGTAACGACATTCAATACATCCACAATATTCGCGAGTCATTGCCCAAGCATCCAAAAGATGAATTGTCGTGGGTAAAATAAAGAATGGAACATAAAATCTCACAACGAAACTGTTAAATAGAACAGAACAGTAATATAGTACATAAGGTTACCCTCTAGCCTGGAATTACCAGAGTTACACAAAGGTACCACAATTAGCTTAGGCAGTTATAACAACATGCCTTTACACATGCTGAAATATAATACACATGCACATAGTAAATAAATAGCGAATAGATAGCTAAGTAGATAAAAGCCTCCTACTTGAATGCCATCTTCAAAAGAGCTCATAAAAGACGTACTATTCTTGGACCACTCAAAATATATGTGTACCTGAGAGTTTAGGGGAAACAAACAACTCGGGTCAAATAATATGTCTGGTATGAGTAAAACTCTAAACAAGAAGTGTAATTAAACAACAACATGTGAAATCACGCCGCCAAATGCATAACAGGTTTCCACTCACAAGAACAATATCCAAATGTAAAGAATGGATACAAATAATTAACATCGTGAAGAGTGGTATACTCTTCCGATTCAATCATGTAAAACAAATTTGAAGGTTCGAATCGATAAGGAAAAGGGAAATTATGAACAATGACTAGGAAGGTGCACCCCCTAACCGAAAGCATAACTCTAGAATGTACACTTGAGAACTCTAATGGCTCTCGGACACGTCCAAGTTGGACCCCGCCAACGGTTACTAAGAATTCAAGTAATTCACATATTGGTGCATAATATCTGAACCAAATCTAGAGTAGATGTGATAATACCCAATTTGAGCAACCTCGCATAGCCTAGCTTCCACTCGCTCTTTCGATTTCTCATTTCCAAAGAAGGATAACAAAGCTCAAGTGAGCAACACATCATCTTAGGATGATGAAAAACAAAGAAGGTTGAGGTAATGGATAGTCGCAAACGGACTATCGAAGATAACAAAATGATAGTATATAAACAGTAATCCTCATACTCCTACCATTACTTATAGATTTCAAACTTGTACTATCTCTTGGTTAAAAATAAAGTTGGGCAAGTGAAGGAAGTGTTACCTCTATGAATTGCCTTGATGATAATCTTAACTTTTGAGATAGTGATAAGTTTCCATACTCGACGTTTAGCGTCAGTTATATAACTAAATTCATTCCATATAAGCGATATCGTTTGGAAACTTCTCTTCTATAACTGGATTGGACTTTTACTTTTGAAACTTCTAAAACCAAATTCGTGCTTAGGATTCTCAATATAAGTTTTTAACTTTAAACGGCTTTGTAAAAATGGTTCATTAACTTTAAAACACCGTTATCAAAAAGATTTAATAACTTAAGACATTCTTATTAAATTCGTCGATTATCTTTGACTATCGTTAATAAGAATGATTAATTATCTTTAAACTTCATTAACTAATTTGATTAATTAACTTCAAATAACCTTAAATAAAAAGGGTTAATCACTTAAAAACATCATTAATTAAATTATTAATTAATTTCAAATCTTATAAATTAAGTTGATTACCTAATTTTCAAACATCAAGGATTAACTAATTTAAAATATCATTAATGGAAAAGATTAAATAAATTTAAACTAATTAAATAACTTTAAAAGTAATTAACTAAAAATGATTAGTTAATTTTAATCCACCCATATTAGATAATTAATTCAACTTAAACATCATTAGATAAAATGATTAATTAAGTTCAAGTATCATCAACAAAGTAGTTAATTAACCCTAAACACACATTATTAAGTTAGTTAATTGACCTTAATCCTCTTAATTAAATTAATTAATTTAATTTAAAATTCATTATTAAATTTGTAAATTATTTTTCCAATCCATCCTTATTCAAAAACCGAGTTAACTTTTTAAAGTAAAACACAAGCTCGAATGTAAAACAAGAAATGTCGAAGAGATGGTATTTTCCGAAAGTGCCGAAATAGCGATAGTCATTATATAGACACTTCGAGAACTACTTACATGACATATTGAATTTCATCCAAGAATCACATCACATAACATAAGCTTATGGCATATACACAAAGTAAATAATATTTTGTGAACGTAAAGAAGGCATCACTTATACTAATTTACTTCGAATTACAACACTAGTTTTGATTGCTTACTAACTACTCAAGGTGTCGACTTTTTAACAAGCAAACCAAGTAAAAAACATTACAACCGAACATCCATAATCAAGCGACTTAAAAATTCCCATAATATAAAGGAAATAGAGTTCAAAACTTTAGATAAAAAGACAAGCTTTACTCACTGAAATGTCCACTAAATTGAACCGAACTTCCACTAAATCTCGGATTGACCTTAGATCTTGGTTTTGCTTTGAAAACGACTTGAATTTTTTATGGGCTAGAAAGCAATATGATTTGGCCTAGGGTATGTATGGCTCGGCTAAGAGTGGATGAGGGGTGTATGGACTTGTTTTCTAAAAGAATTATTGTAGAAGTGGATAGAAGAATTTTAAACAAGATTTAAGAGTTTTAAAAATGGATAAAGCTAAGGTATTTAGATTTTAGAAATTTCTGGAAGCCATGAAAAATTAGAGAAAGCTTGAATGAAGTTTTTGAAAATGAAGATAGAAATGAGAAAAATGATAAAAATGAGAAAAGAATTAAAAAATTGGCTTTTATACGAATGGATAAATAAAATTACCAAACTACCCTTAGAACATATAACCTCCACTTCATGCTTGCCATGTCATCAGGCCACCTACTCCCCTATGAACTCATACCCCAATATGTCTCCCTCCTTCACAAACATGAGAAAACATGATTTTATGCCTAAATGTACTTATGTTTTGAGAGAAATGACATTTTATAACAATTTTCCTTTTTTACATTTTAAACTTATTTAGTTTTAGTAAAACATCCTTTCATATTTTAACAAACTAATATATATATATATATATATATGCATTATATACATATATGCATATTATAAAATGTATTATAACTTGTATATGAATGTGTATATATGTTACATAAATGTGTACAATGTTTTCCGATAACTTTTCGATGCTAAAAAGTCGAAAATTTGAAAACATTTTCGGCCACATTTTCCATTTTTCTTTGAACTAATTATTTTTGGAAACAAATTTCGAATGCTATTTCACCCTCATTAGTTATTATTTTAAGCATTTTTATTATAGTTGCAAAATCCGTTAATTAATTATTCAAAAATATATTAACTATTCATATTACAAAGAGGTTACATTATGGGTCGTTACACATAGATTTGTAGATCTTTTCAATACGAACCCAAAGATTCCAACTTTATATTTTTCCATTGAGTATATTGGTTGATTTTTATTCTTGAACTAGTAATGAAAAAACAAAATTTCGATTGCATGCAATAATGTGACACATCCTCAATAAAGAATAAAATACACCGGTTATCTTATTCTGTTAAAATTCAAAAATACCAACGTTCGCTATAAAATACATCAAACGATAATTTAAATGTTTTCCAAATTGAAAATTGCGAAAAATCACATAAATTAAAATAAAAATAAGCTAATAAAAATCAAGTTGTTATATTAAAAATTGATTTTCTTATAATTTATTAAAATCGTTTTAAATTTGAATATTTATTTTAAATATCCTTATTTGAAACATTAAAAATTTCTAATTATTACATTCTTCTCTACTTAGAAGTATTTCGACACAAAGGAAGAAAATGTCTCCAAATCCTTAAAACTATGAAAACCATTTAATTAAAATGGGTTATTAATCTTTCAAAACCTCACATGTTAAGGAAAATTCTAGCAGCATCTCCTTTACGCAGCTTGATACGGAAAAACTACAACTTGACACAACTGGCCCAAATCAACAAAAAAACAACAGCCCAAAAGTTGCCTTCTATATCTAGGGCATAAAATAATCAACAACAATATATACTTATAATATATCTTATAAACTGTGTATGTCACATGGCAAACACACCTTTTAAGCAAAAAACATGTACCTATTAGTCGATCAGTCAAACTCTACTCATGCAACCAAAAGCAATTAGCAAGCATTTGCTTCCATGAACCTATATCTTACTTACAATTGTAATCCAACCATATAACTTGCATTTTTCTGATGTAAAAAGCATATAATTATATTAAAGCTCGTACGATGTTTCTATGTCATATGCATGCAACATAATGTTCGATCACTCGATCAAACAACTTTCACTTTCGAACTTCTATCGCTCTCTCGACTTCTCTGGTGCGGACTCTTATCAGGATTCTTGATTAGAAACCTTTGTTCTCCTTGCATGGCCATATACTATGATAGAAAATTTTAGAATCTTATAAAAATCCATATCAAGTATTCACCATTAAAAATCGAATGAAAATCCCTTGTTTGAATCGATGTAAATAACTTCTAAATCTTATACTTGAATCTGGATCAAGGACAATTACGTGAATAAAATGATCTATGCACAACCGATGTATTATTCAATTGGTTTCTTAACTACACCAAGTTCTTTTCATTTTAAATCACATTCATTTTTACTTATAGTATTGTGACAACCTACATCCCTTGACATGCCAAACATAGCCATATTAAGAAACATAGATCATCAGTTTAAGGAAAAAGTAGTATCACAAAGACTAAGATATCAATGAAGAAATAATCTATCTAATCCAAACATCATCACAATGGAAACATAATATCAGATATATGGATAATCTCATAAAGTAATAAAAATCACAAAATATCCAAGTCCCAAATATCATAAAATCATAGTCTCAGAAAACCATCAGTGCATATCAAATATCAGAGTATCATAAAAATAATCCATTATAAGCAAAATACTAAAAGAGCAAACGTACTGATAGGAATTCATGGTAAAGGATAAAATAGAACTAGACACCAGTCACAATAATCTAAAAGTTGCAAGGGACCTGTCAATCGCTACTCTGTCCCCTTGTGGTTGAGGAAAAATAGAATGTGTGAGACATAAAGTCTAGCGAATGAGAACAGGAGTAACAAGGAAATCAAATACAACCGACTTCAAGTTTACTCTATGGGATACAGGGTGTGTGTATAGTGTCTGTGCACTGAAGGTCGTAAGCCTAAGGCTGCCAGCCTAACAATCATCAGTCTAATAGTCATCAAGGGAATAACAAAAGACCATATCTCATCCAATGATCATCAAATTTTGGGGAAACTACTTCCTTACTTTAACTCACACTAGGCTTAAAGAGGAAGAACGCGAATGTAAACTCGCATAGTGACTCATCATATGCATCCATGCCCAACCCTTCAATCCTAGCAGCAAAAACCTCTTACGCACCCAAAGGAGTTAATGCACTTAACTCCTCCAGTACTGAGCACCGTCAAGCTTTCAGTGTCTACACCCATACGGGCCCATGGGAATGTCCATGATCTAGTCTCCAATCCTACCACCCTGACTTACGACCAAAAATCTGATCCTAATAGCCACAACTAACGGCTGGTATTTCGGTCCCAACACTTGTGCACACCTTTCGCAATATATGTTGCACGTCTTAAAACACTCTGCATCCTACTCTATGATACATAAATGTGAACTAGGTCCATCATCTCAAATAAGAACACCTAAATGTATCCACGCAATTTGACCAATTTAAAGGGCAATATGGTTCATACCCCTATCGGCTCAATGCCCCCAAACAGTCTACTAAGTCTTAAGCGACTTACGACAATTAACCTACATCAATCTTAGGCCGATTTCCTATAATTTAAGCATCTTTTGATTTACTTGTTTCAATTAAGTTAATCATTTCATTTTATTTTTAGACTTAATCCAGGTATCTTTCAATTTATTTGTTTTAAGTAAATTAATCCATTTCATTCAATTGTCAGACGTAATCCATTTCAGTTGTCAAATATAATCCATTTCAATTATCACGCGTGATCAATTTAATTCTTATTTAATAGGGCTAATCTGTCTGTCCTATTTTTATTACATTCATTGAAACATTTACATTATTCCAATTAGCAATTTATATGTGTCAAATCCAATTTTAGCATATGATTTATGGTTTTACAGCTTACATATGTCAATTGCAATTTAGATAAAAAATACGTTTATTTCATATTCCGAATTTAATAAATTAATGGATTAATACCAGAATCAATAGTCAAATTAGCATAGGGTAGAAATTAAAATCAATTAATTTAATTAACTTGTTAAATCTGTGTCCACTCACATATGTCCTAAGCTTTTAGGTTTTGCCTCGGACGGCGCTAGCTTTCTCCCCTTAATCCGCTTAGGTCTCTTCTCCAATTGCTAGATCTCCTTTTCATTTTAGTTTAGATTGAGATTTAGAATAGAATTAGGGTTTAGGAATTAATTTGAGAAATTATGATTCAGGGTTTTAGTTTGGGAAAGCTTCATTGTAATAGAGAGAATTAGGTTTTAGATTAACTTTAGCTATCAACTTATAGGGGAACACCTCAACTGTAACGACTCGATATTTTCAACCATTCGCATCCGCACATGTCAGACTTGAATTGCTCAAAATACCACGTTGTAAATAAAATTTGGCAAATCTCATAATATACAGTAAATAAATAATCACATATCACAGACACAGAGTAAATAATAATGCAACGGAATTAAAAGAGATAGTAGTTCATGAAGCTACTATATAAAAATAAGATTCATCAAAGTTAAACAAAATACAACAGAAGAGTAATAAGATACATCATGTACAAATCAAAATACATCACTGAAACATTGGATACTGAAAGAAAAATAGATGGCTGGATCTTCAAGAAAAGCTCCAACTCCGAAGGTGAATCTTGAATGCTGAATCACTCAATCTGACTCGAGCGTAAAGCAATACACAAAACACTCGAGTCAGGACATAAAACTTATGAACTGTAAATCAACTCAAGTGAACAGTAAAAAAAATGCATCAGTAACTTAAAGGATGCTTGGGATCGCCCAACCTTTAAGGATCCGTTAAACTATTTACTATGTAGTAATATTGCACTACTATAATAATGTCTACAGTAAAATAAACTTACTTTTAAATAGCGTTAAGGAGTGACCCAATATTCCCATTAACACGTAATAGTCCCAATAGTCCATCCAGTATCAGCATATCTCCATATCGGGAGAATACCCTAAATACTCCATGGGCTACGGAAGAAAAACAAACTCGTAGTAAAGGCTCGGTATGGTAGGTGACACGGCACACAAGGCAATGCCAGGGTAGATATACCAATTACGCACACGGGCTGGCGATAACGTAGCAGCCACTACACCCACCTCGGAACACACTCCCAATCAAAATAGGAGGATGTCCATCAAATCAACCACAAGTAAGAGTATAGTATCGAAGAAGTGCGTCCGACCAGAGGAGCTATATCTTTTGGTCCGAGATCGCTTCTGTTTTAGCCACCTTATGCCAACTCACGGGAGTTGGGCCCACGTAATATACCTCAAGAACGTCGCCACCATCCTACTTCATTCTGGAACTCCACCACGTACATGGTTGTTAAAGTGGTTTTCGGAGTTGGCAGAGAGTATGACAACTTCCGATCCTGGTCTCTTTAACAACCAAACGTTGTTATAACGCCGTGGTCGTTTCAAAATAGTCTATACTTCAAAAATCAAATCATTTCATTTCAAAACTATATTCCTTTCAAAATAGTTTATACTTCGAAACCAGAACCATTTTATTTCAAAACTATATTCAAATCAATATGATATCATTTCCATTTCAACCATATGTTCACCTTTCAAAAATCATAATACTTCTAAGGTTATAACTCTTTCGAAACCCAAAATATTTGAAATCATTACACTTTGGAAATCATAACATTTCGAAATCATACATTTGAAATCATGAAACATTCCTTTAATTCTTTACATTTACAAATTTATTCAATTAAACCCATATTTAAAATTTCAAATTTTAATTCAGTTCAAACCATCAGTTTCAATTAAATTCAGTTTCCCAACAAAACATTCCAAATCTTATAAATTTCAAATATAGATTGGATCCACAAAATAAACTATTCAATTTTTAATATATTTCAAAGCTTTAATATACCACATTTCGAAACTAAATTTATAATTTCAAATATCTCAAATTTAACTTCATCATTATTACTTAGTTTTGAAATGTTCATTTCATAAATCCAATATCTTTAAATAAACTCAAATTACAAGTAAACCAAATATCCTTTCATACAAATATAAACTTCAAATATTCATTTATCAAAATCAAATATCATTCCAAATTCATATTATTTATCAAAATAAAGATTACGTCATTTCTAAACCATTTCAAAATCATTAAAATATTATATCCTTTCAAAACCTCATTATCAAATCATTATTTGACTTCAAATTCAAATATTCAAATTTAAATATCCTATTAAAATCAAATATGTCATTCATTTATTATTTCCAATATCATTATAAAACACATTTCAGAATTCCATTCAAAAATTCATTTATCTTATTACATTTCATTCCATTTAACTCATAACAAAGTAAACCTTATTTAAATTCAAATTCAATTTAAATTCCTTAAAAATTCAAATTTAAATACTAAATATATATTCAAACTCTTTAATTTCACAAATAACCAAATTCAAAAAAATTAAATCATTTAATACTTTAAAATATAACTCAAATAGTGTTAAAATCTATAACATTTCAAAACATTGTCAAGTTTGGCAACGACAACATTTATAAAGTGCTATCGTAGCTTATAATTTCCAAAATAGTTTAGTTTAGGAACAATGACAATTATAAAATGCCATAATAGATATTTAGTTATTTCAACATAGTTACATTCAAAAACAACAGCATTTAAAATGCTGTCATAAGACTACAACATTTTTAGGAAATGTTGTTAATAAAATTTCAGATTTTATTTTAACTTTTCAAAACAATAAAACTTCAATTCTTGTTATTTAAATTTATAAATCATATTTCTAGACTTCAAAATTTCATATTTAAATCATTTTAACATATGATTTATCACGATAAAATTTTAAAATCAAATATTCAATTTTTAAAACTCAATTCATTTATTAAGTCAAAATTTCACTGTTTATTAACTTGTAAATTAAATAAAACTTGGCATTTTACTTTAAATATCATTTCAAACTTTAAATTTAATTTCCATTATTTACTTACATTTTTAAAATAAAATTTAAAGTCAAAAATCTCATTTATTTCAAATTTACATACTTAAATTCACAAATTAAAAACTTAAGATTTAACTTTCACAAAATCATAAAATATATATTTTTTTGTCAAAATTTCATACTTTTAAAAATACATATCTTAATAAAATCATTTAAATATATACCACGGGGCCTGTATAATTTTCTAAATTAGGTCAAGTGGTACGGATATATATCATTTCAATCCACAGTTTAAAAAGAAAACCCCGGTTCTATCATTTCAAACCCGCAATCTCAAGTAAATAAAAATAAATAAAAATCGCTCAGGCCTATCATTTTAGCCCATAACAATTTTTCCTAATTCTAAAGTTTGTTCGGGTATGTATCATTTCAACCCATAGTGATTCTATTCTAACAGGGAACTTGCAGTGTGAACATATGCATAAACAATATAAACAATGTCAATGTCACAATATAATGTCATATATTAGACGTCAGGTGATAATTAATAGTTTTGAAATGGTAATAACATGACATAGCATATCATATGATCATCATTAACTTGCATAAACATTTTGTATTACTATACACTTGCCATCAATTAACTATTTCATAAGTAAATATGTCAGAGTGAGAAAGACTCACTTTTTCGAAGCTAGAGGCCACTACAACACACAAAACGATTCCAAAGGCACGACAAGCACGATTTGATTTGAATGGATGGAGAGCCTTGTAAACAACACAAAAAATATAACATACATAAGCACAAATATAAATATTTTACATATAAATATAATCAACAACAATAGTTTGCAAAACAATTGCAAAACATGAAAGATAATCAAACCTTAGAAGCAAAAGACTTGCACAAGACAACATAGGCTTGGCTTAAATGCAAAAGGCTTGATCTCATCACACTTAGACTCGGCGTAGGTCATGTGTGCTCGGCCATGAGTCATGAGATATGGCTATGGGCATGAAAATGGAAGGCAAAGGCATGGAGAGGCAAAGGTAACCAAAGGGTCAAGGGATAGAAGGTTTTGGTGCAACATAGACTCGACCTATGCCAATATTTGGCTCGGCCATGCATTGTTTCAGGTCAGGTCAGAGGGGAGGCTGATGGTCAGAGGTCAGGTCATGGTGGTGGTGGAGCAAGGGGAGGTGGCCAAGGCAAGATATAGAAGTGGTGGTGACATATATGGTCGACTAGCATGGTTTTGGTGGAGTTCCTTGCAAATTTTGAGGTGATGGCTTCATATAGTGGCACGGTCAGATCTAAACAAGGGGGAAGGTGGTGGTGGCTGCTGTAGTTGGTGATGGTGGAGAGGATGGTGGTGATGATGGGTGGTAGGCCGAGCAAGGCTAGAGAGAAGCAAGGCCAAAAATCAATGGAAATAAGAAGAAAAGTGAGAGGAAGAAGCCATTAACTTGCAAATTTTTTTACAGAAAATAAAGTGGCCATGAGAAATGAAGAGAGGAGAAGTTTCTCACATGAATTAGCAATGAGAATTCATGGCTAATGCAAGAAAAGGTACGGCCAAAGAAGGAAAATGGAAAGGCAAGCAATGAAAAGGCAATGAAAATGAAAGGTCACAAGAAAATGAAGAGTGTTTGTCCAATTGAATTTCCATTTCTTTTAAATTCAATATAAGCAAAATAAAATCAGTAATTAAAATTTAAAAAATAACAAAATAAAGTAGAAATGAAAATAAAATAATATATTGTAAAATAGAAAAATAAATAAAGAAATACCTTATTTAATTGAAACTAGAAATTAAAAACTATATACAAAATACAACTGACATTAGAAAATTATAACTATACTATTGAAAAGTTTAAAATAAAAATAAAATATACATAACATATCATGTTTCACATATAAATACATATTATAAAAAATAAAATATTATTTATATAAATTAAAATAAACAATTTTGTTAAATAAATCAATTTTACACACAATATTGTAAAAAGCATAACTTTCACAATATAAATCGGATTTCAACGAAACGAAAAGCAGTATTCTTAAAATTTTATTTACTTTTATAAAAAAAGATAAATTAAAAATTTTAAATATTTAAATTTTAAATTTAAAAGTCAAAGTTTGACCATATTGACCAAAATTCACATTTTTGGAAAATATTCTATTTAGTTATGTTTGGAATTCTAATTCACATACAAATCAAAATTTATATTTAAATAACAAAATTTATTCATTTTAATAAATAAAAATAAAGTTTTTTAATCAGGAATTCAAATAGAATAATTAAAATATACAATTAAAATAATCACAAAATACAGGGTTGTTACACTCTCCCCCACTCAAAACTTTTCGTCCCCGAAAAGGAATGAGGTACGGGAAAACATAGAAAAAGATAGAATGAAATAGGATTAAGACAAGATGACAGGAAGATTTAAATTTTACCTGATAACTGTTGTTATAGGTAAGTTTAACAAGGTGGAGATGATCTTCCCATGATCCTCCAGAATCAAGAACCCAAGCACGAAAAAGATCTTCTAGAATCTGATTCACTCTTTCCGCTTAACCGACGGTCTGTGACTGACAAGCAGTGTTCAGATTCAAAAAAGGAGTACCAAAGATTATCAAAGATTATAGAAAGATTTCTAAACGGACTGGTATAAGCAATAGCCTCCCCATTCTGTTACAAGATAAGGGAAATAAGAACAACCAAAAGATAGTTTGAAAAACAAAATAAGATAATAAATTTGAAACTATGAAAATTTTAACTTAAATTGAAAATAAATTTTGCATAAGTTAAATAAATCTTAATCATCTCTAGTTTCATTATCTTATCATCCAATTATCCTAAATAAACAATCTTTAAACTCATGGATTTGAAAGAAAAATCATTTAATATACTCAAAATGTACTCAATAAAATAATTCTTCTTTATTCCTAATTATAATTAAATTTATTCCTCTCAATATATTTTATCACCTATGTTAAATATATTTACACTTATTATAACTGCTTTAATTTATTCTTAGTTCCTTTAATATCATTTTATATTATAAATTATTCCATTACCCTTTTTCTTTTCTCTATTTACCACAGTTAATCTTGTTATAACTAAAATTTAAGTGTATAACATTTATTATAACCACTCAAATTTTATTTATAAAAATCTTTTTATATTGTATATTATCCAATTACATATTCAACTTTTGAAAATTTAGGTAAGTTATATTGGAATGAAATTGTGTATTATACAAATAAAACTTTCTAATTTAATCATTTCAAGCTTGAATATTTATCCAAATCTTGAAATTATACTTAAAATTTATCTTTCAAGAAAAAAATTTAGGATATAAATTTTCGATAAATTCCAAACTATGTAGAGATAAATAAATGCACATATACTATATATATTTTCGTTCAAATTTAAATCATATATCAGCATATGTTATAAATCAGTCTTATTTAGAAATTCAAATCAATTAAGTTTTCCAAACCAAAACTGTAGCAAGACTACAGAACGGTCTCTTCACTTCAAAACTCGAAAATGAATGTCGATGATGCTGCAGTCATCAACGAAGTTATTTTCCAGCGACAAAGAGAAGAGCACTAATTTTAAACTTTAACATTCCTTGAAAACAAATTTCTATTCGAAAATACTTTAAATAGTAAATCCCTTTAAAACTTTAAATAGAAGGTTTGAAACCATCGAAAATTAAATTCTCAAATTCTTGTTTTAAATTCATTTTAAATTTCCAAAATGATTTATAACCATGGGTTATAGTTTAATTATTTATATATGAAACAAGAGATAATGATATATATAAAATCAAATATTATTTCTTAACAACCCATTCAATAAAATCTAGAAAAATTTATAATATAGTTAAAATTTATTTCATTACTAAATTTGAAAAAACAACATATTGTGTCAGTTTGCTCTGTTCAAGTGTTTTGGAAATCTTATCGACATCGTTGATTAGACGAATCGATCAGAAACCCAAATCAACATCAACAACTCAAACAACACAATATATAAAACATTCTAAATATTAGTTTACAAATACACTTCAAGAATGATTTGAAGATAAATTGGAAACAAAGATGGATGATTAAATAACAGAATAGGAAGATGGATAAGCTTATATAAATCGCGGCAACCTTAACCGGGTCAACCGTGACTTAAAGAATAAGATCGATGTGGAATTCTGGAGTAAATCAACATTCGATCTCAATTTATAGAGTTCGGAATTATAAGAGATACTAGCATCTAAACCGAGGATATAAAATCCCTGGTGAATCGATGCTGTTGTAAAGGAGTTTCCCTCTTTAAAATAAATTTGAGATTGGCGAGAACGCTGACTTATTATAAAGATCTTTCGAAGTGGAGTTATGGGATACACCAGAATCAAAAGAAGATAAATAGTGAGGGACACGAATGGATTTTGGAGCCGCAGGGAACGTTCTAAAATTCAAAGGAATCGAGTCAAAAAGGAAGAGATTCAACTTGAATGAAAGTGATTCTGTAAATACATTTACTCCATATGCTGAGTTTTGCCTAGAGCGGCGAAAGCTCTGATACCAAATATAACGACCCGATATTTTCAACCATTCGCATCTGCACATGTTGGACTTGAATGGCTCAAAATACCACGTTGTAAATAAAATTTGGCAACTCTCAGAATATACAGTAAATAAATAATCACAGACACAGAGTAAATAATAATGCAACGGAATTAAAAGAGATAGTAGTTCATGAAGCTACTATATAAAAATATGATACATCAGAGTTAAACAAAATACAACAGAAGAGTAATAAGATACATCACGTACAAATCAAAATACACCGCTGAAACACTGGATACTGAAAGCAAAATAGATGGCTGGATCTTCAAGAAAAGCTCCAACTTCGAAGGTGAACCTTGAATGCTGAATCACTCAATTTGACTCGAGCGTAAAGCAAAACACAAAACACTCGAGTCAGGACATAAATACTTATGAACTGTAAATCAACTCAAGTGAACAGTAAAAAAAATGCATCAGTAACTTAAAGGATGCTTGGGATCGCCTATCTTAAGGATCCGTTAAACAATTTACTATGTAGTAATATTGTGCTATTATAATAATTTCTATAGTAAAATAAACTTTCTTTTAAATAGAGTTAAGGAACGACCCAATATTTCCCTTAACACGTAATAGTCCCAGTAGTCCATCCAGTATCAGCATATCTCCAGATCGGGAGACTTCCCTAAATACTCCATGGGCTACAGGAGAAAAACAAACTCGTAGTAAAGGCTCGGTATGGTAGGTGACACGGCACACAAGGCAATGCCAGGGTAGATATACCAATTACGCACACGGGCTGGCGGTCACGTAGCAGCCACTACGCTCACCTCGGAACACACTCCCAATCAAAATCGAAGGATGGCCATCAAATCAACCACAAGTAAGAGTATAGTATCGAAGAAGTGCGTCCGACCAGAGGAGCTACCCCTTTGGCCCGAGATCGCTCCTGTTTTAGCCACCTTTTGCCAACTCACGGGAGTTGGGTCCACGTAATATACCTGAAGAACGTCGCCACCATCCTACTTCATTCTGGAACTCCACCGCGTACACAGTTGTTAAAGTGGTTTTTGGAGTTGGCAGAGAGTATGACAACTTCCGATCCCGGTCTCTTTAACAACCAAACGTTATTATAACGCCATGGTCATTTCAAAATAGTCTATACTTCAAAAATCAAATCATTTCATTTCAAAACTATATTCCTTTCAAAATAGTTTATACTTCGAAACCAAAACCATTTTCTTTCAAAACTATATTCAAATCAATATGATATCATTTCCATTTCAACCATATATTCACCTTTCAAAAATCATAATACTTACAAAGTTATAACTCTTTCAAAACCCAAAATACTTGAAATCATTACACTTTGAAAATCATAACATTTTGAAATCATACATTTGAAATCATGAAACATTCCTTTAATTCTTTACATTTACAAATTTATTCAATTAAACCCAAATTTCAAATTTCAAATTTTAATTCAATTCAAACCATCAGTTTCAATTAAATTCAGTTTCCCAACAAAACATTCCAAATCTTATAAATTTCAAATATAGATTGGATCCACAAAATAAACTATTCAATTTTTAATATATTTCAAAGCTTTAATATACAACATTTCAAAACTAAATTTATAATTTCAAATATCTCAAATTTAACTTCATTATTACTTAGTTTTGAAATGTTCATTTCATAAATCCAATATCTTTAAATAAACTCAATTACAAGTAAACCAAACATCCTTTCATACAAATATAAACTTCGAATATTCATTTATCAAAATCAAATATCATTTCAAATTCACATTATTTATAAAAATAAAGATTATGTCATTTCCAAACCATTTCAAAATCATCACAATATTATATCCTTTCAAAACCTCATTATCAAATCATTATTTGACTTCAAATTCAAATATTCAAATTTAAATATCCTTTTAAAATCAAATATGTCATTCATTTATTATTTCCAATATCATTATAAAACACATTTCAAAATTCCATTCAAAAATTCATTTATCTTATTACATTTCATTCCATTTAACTCACAACAAAGTAAACCTTATTTAAATTCAAATTCAATTTAAATTCCTTAAAAATTCAAATTTAAATATTAAATATATATTCAAACTCCTTAATTTCATAAATAACCAAATTAGAAAAAAAATTAAATCATTTAACACATTAAAATATAACTCATATAGTGTTAAAATCTATAACATTTCAAAACATTGTCAAATTTAGCAACGACAACATTTATAAAGTGTTTCGTAGCTTATAGTTTCCAAAATAGTTTAGTTTAGGAACAACGGCATTTATAAAATACCGTAACAGGTATTTAGTTATTTCAACATAGTTACATTCAAAAACAACAACATTTAAAATGCTGTCATAAGACTACAGCATTTTTAGAAAATGCTGTTAATAAAATTTCAGATTTTATTTTAACTTTTCAAAACAATAAAACTTCAATTCATGTTATTTAATTATATAAATCATATTCCTAGACTTCAAATTTTCATACTTAAATCATTTTAACATATGATTTATCACAATAAAATTTTAAAATCAAATATTCAATTTTTAAAACTCAATTCATTTATCAAGTCAAAATTTCACGGTTTATTAACTTATAAATTAAATAAAACTTGGCATTTTACTTTAAATATCATTTCAAAATTTAAATTTAATTTCCATTATTTACTTACATTTTTAAAATAAAATTTAAAGCAAAAAATCACATTTATTTCAAATTTACATACTTAAATTCACAAATTAAAAACTTAAAATTTAACTTTCACAAAACCATAAAATATATATTTTTTATCAAAATATCATACTTTTAAGAATACAAATCTTAATAAAATCATTTAAAAATATACCACGGGGTCTGCGTATAATTTTCTAACCTAGGTCAAGTGATACAGATATATATCATTTCAATCCGCAGTTTAAAAAGAAAACCCAGGTTCTATCATTTCAAACCCGCAGTCTCAAGTAAATAAAAATCGCTCAGGCCTATCAATTTAGCCCATAGCGATTTTTTCTTATTCTAAAGTCCGTTCAGATGTGTATTGTAACAGCCCAAAATTTTTAACAAGTATTTTTCACTTGTATTTTAAAAACTTTGGGGTTTATTTAAAGTGATTAAAAAAAAAAAAAATTGACCAAATTTTTAATTAAATAATAAGATCTCTGAAATTTTGACATGGTTAAGAATTAACTTTAATTTGGAAATTTGGGTTTTTGTCGAAGATGGTAAATAACTTAATTTCTAGCAAAATCAAGTTTTAATTAAGAAAACATTAATAGCTTAGGTGGTTAAGACATCTGGGCTATTCACGACAGTTCACGAGTTCGAGTCTCAGCATGGTCAGAATTTCGAATTTTTTTAGTGTATAAATGAACTGGGTAATTACGCGTTAAAAAGGGCGCGTAAATTTAGGGAATAAATACCGTATATATATAAGATTATATATAATAAAACGTATAGAATTTTAATCCGTTATTTTTCTCTTTCCAGTAAAATTTACTTCCCAATTTATATACATATTAATTTGATTAAATCATTTCCTAAAAGTCTAAACATAAACTGAAAGTTTTGAAGTTTTTAAATTTTGTTAAAAGGCAACTCAAATTCGCAATGTTAATAAAAAATGAATTTTTTTATATTTATAACACTTTAAGTAATAACTTTGTAAAATTCAGTGTTTTACAGACTGTTAAATTTCGCATTTAAAAAGGGCATGCATTGTAATGATATAAGTAACGTAAAAACGTATAAATTAAAAACGTTACTTTTGTATAAATTTTGGGTGTTTTGTATTGCGTCAGTTTGGCGTATTGTAAAAATCATATTTATATCTATATGGATTAAAATATCAGTCAGTAGTTTCTATAGCAAACGTTAACTCTTTTTCATAGCTTTCAATTGGGTTTTAATTTTTGTATATGACTTTAAATTCCAAAATCTTTGCCAATTCTTTCCTTTCATTTAATAAAGATCAAAATTTCATATAGCTGATCACGCAACTATTAAATGGTATAAAATGTTGAAATCAAATTTTCATAAATTGGCAGCATAAATCACGCATATAAAATAACGTGCAAACTAAAGAAACTGGAAAGTAATCAACGCATGCATTTAATCAAGATTTTCTTATAACTGGCAATAATAAATCACGCAACTTTCTGGCCTGCCTAAATGTTTATTATCACTTGCCATTCTTGCCTGCTTGTTTGGTCCCCTATATTTCGCAAGCCTTATCCATGAATACATAAGAAAGAATTTTATAAATTAAGAATCAATCTCTTGCCTAAATTCACGCATCATTCTAGGAATTCATTAAATCAAAATTTTGTATAGTCTATTCAGTTCAAAGCAAATTATATTTGATTACTGTTTTCCTATAATCATGCAAGCCTCCCATATATATTATTGTGCAACTCGCATCTCAGAAGATCTCACGTGCCTTCATAACTCTCAACTTGTTTTCTTATATATATATATATAAAGCCTCACACAAAAATTTTATATTGCATCTAAAATTTGCCTTCTTCTTCTTTTGTGCTGAAGCCTCTATCAGGTAATGGTTTTTACTTTTTCTTTTCTTCTTTCAGTTTTTCCCTTTCTTCTTCTTGTTGTTCTCTGTTTCCCTTTTGCCTTGCTCGGCTACTTCTCCACCACGTCACGTCCCTCTAAGTTTTCATAACCAAGCTTATCTCCCGAACAAGCCCATGGTTAATATATTATAATATTTTTCTAAATTTTTTTAAGTATTTTTGAAATAAAACTTATGTAATTCAACTAAAAATTTGACTTAAGGCTTTAAAATTTTAAAGGTGTTTTGTTTTTGAAGTTAAATTTTTGTAAGTTAATAATTGGTTTTAAAGTGAATTTAAAGATTTTATTTACGTTAAATGACATAATAATTAAATTTGATTTAATATGGAGTTGAAATCTAACCTAGAAATTTTAATAAAAGTTATTTCCGAAAATGGATATGTTTGGTATAATAAATAATGTACTTTAAATTGATAAAATGAAAGACGATTGAAATGGAACATTTTGGAATAACTTTTATTTAACTTGAATCATAGTTGAATTGATGTCTAAATGAATAAAGTTGTGAAGAAAATTTAGTGTATATTAACTATAAAAGGAAAAAAAAAATTTATGGAACGGATGTGTTTTGTAAGTAAATAATTGAAAATGTTGTTTTCAAATGGAAAGGTGAAATTTCAATTTATGACTTAACTTGAAAATTTGAAATTGGGTTTTAAATAAAATTGTTAAGTTAAGTAAATAAATGAGAATTTAGTTTTATTTAGGAAGTGGGTATTTTTTAAATTAAGTGTAAATTTATTTGGAAAAATATATATACAAGTTAAGTAAAATTGGGAAATTCTGACTTACAAATGATTCATAGTAAATTTGGATATTTTATTTATAAAATTTATTTTATTTAATCATAAGATAAATGGTATCCAAATGAACATTTTTCTGAAGTAGGAATATGATTTTTAAAGTTAAGAATGGTTAAAAATTTAAATTTTAATGTTTCTGAATTCGACAATGTTTTGAAATTGAAGTGGCAGAGACATGTTGTAATTAAGAAACAGAGAGAGTTTGCATTGAAGAATAGTTTAGGTAGAGACGCAAGTTTGTGTAAATACATATTTTTCAAAACTAGATAAGTTAGGGTATGCCGGTGGAAATAATAATAATAATAATAATAATAAAATGTATAATAATAATAAATAGTATTGCCAAGCCTATGAAGTTGGGGTCGGGATGTGGGGTGAGGCAGTCGAGCAAAAGCTGAACCATAATTTCTTTTATTCTATTCGTTCCAGTTGTTTCGAAAATTTTGCTTTGACCGTAATTTTAAAAGTCGCGTATTTGGTATTTGGATCTTATTTTAGATTTGAATCAAGGAGTGGCATCCGTGGAAACCTAATCGTGCCATTTGTACGATCCTTTATCAAGTGGTAAAATCGTTTGAATCTGATTATCTGCAGTTTAAGGTGAGTATTTCTCACCAGACAAACATACCTATATTTATGTGAATTATCGCAAGTGTATTTGTAAATTATTTATTAAATGTCATCTGTCTGTAATATAACGTATGATGTTAAACCCCATTTTAAATTGACACCTCATCAGTTGTTTATCTGTTGTAATATAGTTGCAGTTATATTATGTAATGCTTATTTACTGTTAAATAATCACTGCAAGTTCCCTGTAAATTGAGATCGTTATAGGCTGAAATGATAGGCATGTACGATAATTATTTATTCATTTATTTATCTAATTGTTTAATTTTAAATATTTAACTTGGGATTGCGGGTTTGAAATGATAGAACCCGGGGTTTTTGTAAATTGCGGATTGAAATGATATAAATCCGTATCACTTGACCTAGGCTAGATAACTATATACAGACCCGTGGTTTCTATAGTATTTTTCAGAAATATTTTAAATTTATTTTGGAAGTTTATAATATTCCGATTTAAATGTATGTAAAGGATTTTATTTATAATGATTTTGAAAGAGTTAAAAATTTAAATAAATAAATAAATGTTTGAATAAAATTTTGGAATATAACTTATTTTGGAAATTCTGGGTTTTGGTAAAAGTAAGAATTCAGTTAAGAAAATAATTGATAATAAGTTATATTTGGAATTTAAAACTAAATTGTTAAGTTATTAATCTATTACAGCATTTAAATGCTGTCTTTTAAAATTGGACTGTTTTAACCTGTAAACTTTAGGTAGCATTTCATAAGTGCTATAGAAACTGAAATTTGATATTTTTAATCAATTTGTGGAAATAATCTTTGGGAAAAGGGGATTAAAATTTGGAATTTAATATGTAATTAATAAAATAAAGAATTGATTTTTTTTGAATGGGTTTTATGGAAGAATTTAATTTTAAAAGGTGAGAAAAGAAAATTTAATTCCTAAATAAATTGAATAGATTTAAATGGTATATTAAAATGACCAATGTTTAAAAACAATATTTTGATATTGTAGTATTGGAAATATATTTTGATTTATAAAGTAAATACCATTTTTAAAGTTGTAACCATGGGTTATAATAACGTTTGGTTGTTAAAGAGACCGGGATCGGATATCTGGCATACTCTCTGTCGATACCGAAAACCACTTTACCAACCGTGTACGCGGTGGAGATTCCAGAATGAAGTAGGATGGTGGTGACGGTTCCTTTAAGGTAAATACGTGGACCCGACTCCCGTGAGTTGGCATAAGGTGGCTAAAACAGGAGCGATTCTCGGATTAATGAGGTAGCACCTCTGATCGAACGCACTTCTTCGTATGCCATTCTATTACTCTTGTGATTGTTTTGGTGCGCACCTTTGATTTGGGAGTGTTGTTCGAGGTGGGCGGTAACTGCGGCTACGCGTTTCCATCG
This sequence comes from Allium cepa, assembly GCA_030765085.1. Lineage (NCBI taxonomy): Eukaryota > Viridiplantae > Streptophyta > Magnoliopsida > Asparagales > Amaryllidaceae > Allium > Allium cepa. The sequence goes on along the minus strand of CM060944.1, from coordinate 493,400,703 downwards.
GTCCGAGTAGCAATTGGTATATCTACCCTGGCATTGCCTAGTTGTGCCGTGTCACCTACCATACCGAGCCTTATACGATTTTGGTTTGTACCATACCTATGGAGTGCCCTCTGACGACGCCCAGTACGGGGGAGATTACGGTACTGTATAGACTATGGGAATATATAAATGTGTTAAGGTGGAAAATGTAAAGCCTTAACGCTATTTAAAAGTAAGTTTATTTCATAAATAGACACTATTTAATAGCGCAATATACTACATAGTAAATAGTTTAACGGATCCTTAGAGGATGGGCGGTCCCAAGCATCCTTTAAGTTACTTACTCTGTATTACAGTACACTTGAATTAGCTTACACTATATAAGTATGTATGTCCTGACTCGAGTGTTTATGTTTTATTTTACGCTCGGGTCAGCCTGAGTTGCAGTTTCAGCTTTCTCCCCGGAGCTAGGACATTCTGTAGATCTTTCGAGCTGCCGGCCAATCTTCCAGTCTATATCTTATTTTGAAATCAAGACTTTGGAATATTTGGATTTATATTGAAGTTTTAAACTGTATTGGAGATTTAAAACTATGTAATTTTTATTTGGTTGAGTTTTTTTATAGTGGCTTCATGAACCACTAAGTATTTTAAATTCCGCTGCGAGTTTCTCTGATATCTGTGTCTGTGATTCTGTGATTTATTTACTGCATATTCTGAGTTTTGCCAAATTTATTTTTACAACGCGGTACTTTGAACAATTCAAGTCCGACATGTGTGGATGCGAATGGTTGAAAACACCGGGTCGTTACATGTATCATTTCAACCCATAGTGATTCTATTCTAACAGGGAACTTGTAGTGTGAACATATGCATAAACAATATAAACAATGTCAATGTCACAATATTATGTCATATATCGATGTCAGGTGATAATTAATAGTTTGAAATGGTAATAACATGGCATAGCATATCATATGATCATCATTAACTTGCATAAACATTTTATATTACTATACACTTGCCATCAATTTACTATTTCATAAGTAAATATGTCAGAGTGAGAAAGACTCACCTTTTCGAAGCTAGAGACCACTAAACGATTCCAAAGGCACGATAAGCAAGATTTGATTTGAATGGATGGAGAGCCTTGTGAACAACACACAAAATATAACATACATAAGCACAAATATAAATATTTTACATACAAATATAATCAACAACTATAGTTTGCAAAACATGAAAGATAAGCAAACCTTAGAAGCAAAAGACTTGCACAAGACAACATAGGCTTGGCCTAAATGCAAAAGGCTTGATCTCATCACACCTAGGCTCGGCCTAGGTCATGTGTGCTCGGCCTTGAATCATGAGATATGGCTATGGGCATGAAAATGGAAGGCAAAGGCATGGAGAGGCAAAGGGAAGCAAAGGGTCAAGGGATAGAAGGTTTTGGTGCAACATAGACTCGACCTATGCCAATATTTGGCTCGGCCATGCATTGTTCCAGGTCAGATCAGAGGTCAGGTCATGGTGGTGGTGGAGCAAGGGGAGGTGGCCAAGGCAAGATATAGAAGTGGTGGTGACATATATGGTCGACTAGCATGGTTTTGGTGGAGTTCTTTATAAATTTTAAGGTGATGGCTTCATATAGTGGCACGGTTAGATCTGAACAAGGGGAAAGGTGGTGGTGACCGCTATGGATGGTGATTGTGGAGAGGATGGTGGTGATATAGGTGGTAGGCCGAGCAAGGCTAGAGAGAAGCAAGGCCAAAAATCAATGGAAATAAGAAGAAAAGCGAGAGGAAGAAGCCATTAACTTGCAATTTTTTTACAGAAAATAAAGTGGCCATGAGAAATGAAGAGAGGAGAAGTTTCACACGTGAATTAGCAATAAGAATTCATGGCTAATGCAAGAAAATGTACGACCAAAGAAGGAAAATGGAAAGGCAAGCAATAAAAATGAAAAGTCACAAGAAAATAAAGAGTCTTTGTCCATTTGAATTTCCATTTCTTTTAAATTCAATATAAACAAAATAAAATCAGTAATTAAAATAAGAAAACTGAAAAAAAATAAAGTAGAAATGAAAATAAAATAATACCTTGGAAAATAGAAAAATAAATAAAGAAATACCTTATTTAATTGAAACTAGAAATTAAAAACTGTAAAACAAAATACAACTGACATTAGAAAATTATAACTATACTTTTGAAAAGTTTTAAATAAAATAAAATATACATAACATATCATGTTTCACATATAAATACAAATTAGAACAAATAAAATATTATTTATATAAATTAAAATAAACAATTTTGTTAAATAAATCAATTTTACACACAATATTGTAAAAAACATAACTTTCACAATATAAATCGGATTTCAATGAAACGAAAAGCAGTATTCTTAGAATTTTATTTAATTTCATAAAAAAAGATAAATTCAAAATTTCTAATATTTAAATTAAAATTTAAAAGTCAAAATTTGACCATATTGACCAAAATTCACATTTTTGGAAAATTTTCTATTTAGTTATGTTAGGAATTCTAATTTACATATAAATCAAAATTTATATTTAAATAACAAAATTTGTTCATTTTAATAAATAAAAATAAAGTTTTTAAATCAGGAATTCAAATAAAATAATTAAAATATACAATTACAATAATCACAAAATACAGGGTTGTTACATCAACTCACTACCGTCAGATCCAACCTAAAATCATCTCATTCATCCCCAAAACCGCACCCAGCATGCAACAATCTCGCACGATGAAACAAATCATCTCCAGGTCCCCACGACCCTACGATCGACCATGGGTTGGGTCGACCACACTTGGGCTAGGCCAACCGACCACGGTCGACTTGGGTCCATCTGGTACGACCTGGCCTAGTTGGTTTCCTATTTTCTATTTTTATTTTCAATTTCTTATTTATTCAATCCTTTATAACGTTTTGATTTATCTCATATTTCGACGAGTTATATATGAAAGTTATTCAAAGAAATAATACGGACACAAATAGTGTAAGTCCCATAGTCAAATTAGGATGTTTGTGAAAAGTCTCCTTTTAGGTTAAATTTTATCTTTAATTTATTTTCTTATTTGTTTCAAAAAAATCCCAAGGTGTTACATTTTTTCCCCTTAAAGGATTTCGTCTCCGAAATCTCGAAGGATCGAAGAATGCAAGTAACAACCAACAATCAAAGTCTACATCCATCTAGTCATCCATAATCCATGGCAACCATAATCCTCAATAATTCAAATGCAATTAAGTAATTCTGCAATGTGGAACGCATATGAACCTAAACTAATGCAAAAGAGTGGTATGTTTACTGATTCAGTCGACCTCCTTTTATTCAAAAATGCATATGCCATGCATCTAAATGTATGCAAGATCCTAAAATTACCGATACTTCTACTGTATGCTCGACCATACATCCAAATGCAATATCCATATAAAAAATATCATCCATTGATAGCAACTAAAATCAGCAAATAATATGCATAACGTACAAATGTGTATGACTGAGGGATTCAATATCTTAGTGCATGCAATGCGACCACTTACATCCATAAACACCGATGTACATCCAATAGCATCCATCAACCACAACATGCCTCATTGACATATTTACAAACATATCTATCATCTAAAGGTCTCTACCTAATATAGTCTACCCTTCCCTCAAGGTTCTATCTAAGGGTTCTAACTAAAGAAAGATTACGATGTGGAACGTACCAAAAAAGGGCTATGGGTGAGAAGCTCAAATCCTCTCCTCAAGCTCCCAAGTACTCTCAGCTGGGTCGTCTGTTTATTAAACCTTAACTATTCTGATCTCCTTATTATGGAGCCAATTAGTGACATGCTCTAAAATGCGGGTAGGTAGACGGTGATTAAGTGACTCGCTCTCCACCTCAACCTCCTCCAAACTGCAAGGTTCTACTACAATAGCCGAATCATGCAAGTACATACGCAAGTGCAAAACATAGAAAACATCATATACTCTAGCCAAATTCCTCGAAACTTTAACTCTATAAGCCAATTTCCCAATCCTAGCCACAATTGGAAAGGTTCCAACAAACCTCGGAGCTATCTTCCCCAAACTTTGGAATCTCATCACATGTCTTTGGGGAGAGCCCTTCACAAATACCATAACCCCAACCACAAACTCCAACTTAGAGCGCCTCTTATCTATATAAGACTTTTGTCGGTCCGGAGCTAACTTCACCCTCTTCCGAATCAATTCCACCCTCTTTGAATTCTCCCTAACCATATCAAGACCAAAGATAATCCTATCCATATTGTCCCACCAACATGATAGTGATCTACAAGCTCTACCATATAAAGCCTCGAATGGTGCCATCCATATGCTAGCATGGTAGCTATTATTATAGCCAAACTCTACTAGCAGCAAATGATCCTCCCAACCTCAAAAATCAATGATACACATCCTAAGTAAATCCTCCAGTACCCTGACCGTCAATCTGATATGTTGTACTATAGCTCCACTAATCCCTAAAGCCTTATGCAGACTCCTCCAAAACTCACTAGTGAAGAGTGGGTCTCTATCACTAACTATACTAGTAGGTATTCCATAAAGTCTAACCACCACCCTAACATATAAAGCCGCCGATGAAGCTGTTGTCCTAGTGCTCCTCATAGGTATGAAATGAGCGCACTTTGTCAATCTATCTATGATGGCCTAATGCCCTCATTCCCTCTCCTAGATCTAGGTAATACATCTATGAAATCTATAGAATGCTCACACATTTCCACTGTGGGATGTCCAATGACTACAAAAATCCTCTAGGTTTCTTTTGCTCCGCCTTCACCCTCTGGCAAGTTAAATACTTAGCTACATACTCTGCCACTTGCCTCTTCATCCCAGACCAAAAGAAAACTCTCCTCATATCCCAAAACATCTAATCTCCACCGGGATGAATGGTCATCCCAGAGTGGTATGACTCTGCTAATACTACATACACCAATTCCGCACTATGAGGAACACATAGCGTACCATCTTTCTTTAACCATCCCCTTGATTCTATGTCATAATGGCTAAGATGACTCGATGACTCTCCTCTGCCTAGTCTATCCAAAAGGTTTGCTAGCTCACCGTCCTCTCTCTGCCAAGCCCTAATCTGCTCCATCAAAGTCTGCTGAACATATAGGACTGCTAATAATCTAAGGGTAATATCAGATGAAGGCCTAAAGTCAAAGGTGAAAATATACTCCAAATGTTTCCACTCCAAAAATAAAGGACTCGGTGTAGCTCTATGTCTACTCAATGCATCCGTACAACATTCCCCTTGCCTAGGTTATAAGAAATTTCAAATTAATACGAGGCTAAGAACTTCATTCATCTTTGCTACCTCAAATTTAAGTCCTTTAATGGGAACAAATACCTCAAGGACTTACGGGCTGTAAATAGCTCAAATCTCTCACCCAAAAAATAATGTCTCCAAGAATTAGGAGCAAAGACTATACCTTCCAACTCAAGATCATTTGCCGAGTAGTTCTTCTTATGAGTCTACTTCCTAGTAGCACAGCATACCACTCTATCTTCCAACATCAACACTACTCCTAATCTCGTACCAAGCATCAGTATAAACTGTAAAAGGTTTACTCCCATCAGGTAACACTAATACAGGTACACTGGTCAAAGCCTTCTACAACCTAACGAAAGCATTCTCACACTTAACATCTCATGTAAAAGCAAGATTCTTCTTGGTGAGGTGAGTCAATGTGGTAGATATCCTAGCGAAGTCCTTAACGAACTTCCTATAATAACATCTGATACTAAGAAAACTCCTCACTTATGTGGCATTCTTCAAAACATGCCAATCCTGCACTACTACCACCTTGCTAGGATCAATAGGCAAACCAAACTCTAAAAAAAAGTGTCCCAAAAAGAAAACCTTATCTCTCCAAAAGTGGCACTTAGAAAACTTAGCTTTAAGCTTATGTGCTCTGAGGGTCCTAAGCACCACCTCCAAATGCAAAGCATGCACCACCCTACTCCTCAAGTATAACAAAATTCATCCATAAATACTACCACAAACTTATTTAGCAATTCCTTTGTAACGACCTGGAATTTTTGTCGAGTTTTGAGTATTAATTTTTAATATTCAACAATATGGTATTTTAATCAACAAAAATCCCCATTAAATAACAGTTGAAAATAATATACAGTTTTTCAAACCAAGATAATATTTTGAATTTCCAGATTTTTATTTATAAAATGGGAATTTGATTTAATTGGAATTTCATATATATACTTATATATTCAAAATAATAGATTTATATATGTATATATATAAATTGAAAACAAATTCAATTCATATAACTACAGATGAAATAAGAAGAATACGTATAGATAGAAATGATATGTCTTATAGGAAATATAATGTATTTTAAATAGAGAGAATTTAAAATTTGATTTTTTTATATATATAATATATATATACATATCAGCTGAGAAGAATGCAATATTTATAAATTAAATAAGCTAGTAGGTCAAAAACAATATATATATAATATACATATGTGTGGATTAGTAAATATAGTTAATAAGAATTTTATACATTTATATATTTATATATATATATATATGTATGTATGTATATATCGAAAATAAAAGAAGGATGTATACATATATAAGTTGAAAAAGGAAAATTTTAGTACCTATAAACAAATAAATATTGCATATGATAATATTTTTTTATTAAAAAATTAATATTTTTTTAATATTGGAAATGAAAGAAGGGATATATATATATATATATATATATATATATATGATAATATGTATGGTAGAAATGAGAAAATCTATAAAATCATTTTAAAAAGAAAATCATTAACAAAGCAATGTCTGTTAAAGATGTTGTTTTATACATTAAGAATGAAATAGCAAAAACATGCATTTGTTATTAATTTATACATTCAAATATGAAAAGAAATATAAAACTAAATGTTATTTAAAATAGAAAGGTAAATGTCTTGGGTTATATATATATATATATATATCAATAAGTAAATAAACAAATATATGTGTGTGTATATATAGGAATGAGGACTTGAAGTTGTTTTAAAACCACTTTATATCTTTGGTTTCCAAAACATGCATATATATGGAAGCATGTAATAAAATCAAGTAGGAAGTAAATAACCAAAATGTATAAATCAAAGTGGTATAAACAATTTCCTATTAATAAAAAAGTAAACAAGAAAAATGTATGACGGTATCAAATAGGAGCTGAACCAGTAAAAAAAAACGGTAAAACAAAATTTTAATAAACATTTGCCTGGAAGGTATAAAAATACAAAACAAAGTACAAACCCTTAAAATAAAATTGCATGGTTTAATACAGTAAAAACCAAAACAATGGTTTTAACCTCTTTTCAAACTTTTTCTTCACTTCTTTTCGACTCAAAAATATATCGTTTCATTTTTTCAATCCATCAATGTAGGCATCATGTATTTGTATGTGTATATATAGTCTTATACATGAGTGAAGGCTTCAGTTTCTAAAAGACTATAAAACAAAGAAAAACAAAAACACTGTAAATATATATAGCTCTGTAAAACAAAAGGAGAACAAGGCTTTTGTTCGAATGCAAAACAAAAATAAGGCAAAGTTAATAAAGGTCCAGATCATAGTTTGGATTCAAATTAAGGTTTTGAAGAAAATAAAGCAATGTTTAAGGTGAGAGTAGATTTCTGAATACCTGGAAATGTTTTTTTTAAAACACTCTGTTATGTATAAACAGAGCTAAAATCTATATATGCTTAGTCTTTAAAAAATTCATATCCCTCAACCTGGTTTGATTTTGTTGATGGCATAAACTAGGGAAATGATCGTTATTAAATATAGATTGTATTAAAAATAGTTTGGTTACATCTCTTGGAGTATGTAGTGAGATGGATTTAATTTACAATAGGCAACTCAGTTTTCAACAAAACCGAATAAGTTCAAATCATCGATTCAAAAACGTAAATGGGATTGTCATCTAAAAATAGGACTATTGGTGAAGAAATTACATTTTTTAGTAGCTTAGGCCTCGAAAATTTTTAGGATGATCGTTTTTCATCAAAAAATAATTTTTAAATTTGTGGTGATCGAGGTGGCGATTCGTCAACGTTGGGTTGATAGTGGAGTCAAGGGCGATCTTTCGACTATGGGAATTTTGTTCAAAGGTTGTGGTTTGGGGTAGCAAGGCGATTTTAGAGTTTTAGGGAAAGTTTTTGGATGGGTCCATTTTTCGTTGTTAATGCAGTGGAAGAGGATTGAACTTTGTGCTGAGGGGCTCGGAGGCAAGGAGATGGATAGGCGGCTTCATCGGTGGTGGTGGCATGTCCTAAATGCCGATGGTTCGATGGGACGAAGTCGATTTCGCTCGGTGGCAGAAAAATCTAGGCTCGGCATAGATCGGTTTTGGCTAGGAAAGGTCGAAGGTGGAACTATAGGGGAGAGGATCGAGTTTCGGATTGGGCACTTGCGAGTGGTCTTGGTTGGGGAGATTCGACGTCAAAAGAGTTCGTGCACGTGCACGTGCATGCGTGCACGTTGATCGAGAGCAAGAATGGTTCCGGTAGGATGGAGGTCGAATTCAGGGTGATTGATTGTTGAAGTTTGGCATGGCTGAGTCACGCATGTGGAGAATGGGTTTTCGGAGAGAGTGCAATTCGATCGAGGGAACTCACGTGGTTTGGAATTCCTGGTTTCGTTTGAGAAGCTTGGGAAAGAAGGGGAATTGGATAGAAAGGGGAGGAGGAAAGGAGAAGGGAAGCAGATTCGGGTGTGTGGTATTGGGCTTCGGCCTAATAGAAATTTTTGAATGGAGAAAATAAGATAAATGTATTTTAAAGATTTTACGTTTGAAAAACTTTAAAATTTAGTTTCTAAAAAACCGTTAGTCCGTTTAACGCGAAAAAGCTTACAATAGGTTCGTATCAACGAGTATTACGTCATCGTACGAACTGTTGCCAAGTTTGGATAAGTGGAATTTTATGGCAATTTGAAATGGACAGAAGTTTAAGTGATCAATTTAAAACTAATATCGGCGTTTTGAATTTGTATGACCCTTATATTAAAGTGTTTGCCAGATAAAAATAGCGATGGGTTAATTTAATTTAATTACGATGTTTTGACATCTGTTTAGCAGAATAAAACACTGTTCTGCTAAATTGTTTTATATTGGACCCATGTTGATAGAATAAAACACCGTTTGGTCATTATTACTGAATTTATCTGTTTGAGGACATTGATTAACAGAAATAAAATCCTGTTCCGCTATTGTATTTGAACGAACACCTATTTATTTTCCTAATAATTATATTGCCACTATGATGTTGAATCGATTGATGGGGATATTTGTTTATGTTATTCTAGGCTATTTGGAAATTGAATGGTAACTTGATTAAGTACCATTGGAATTGTTAAGTCTTCTTTACCGACTTGGAAGCTGTCTTTTGAACCCAAAATTGTTTAAAGATGATTATTATTTATTAATGATATTTTAAAGTTAATTAGTAAATATCTTGATAATGATATAAAGTAACTATTTTATTATTCTTAAAAATTAATTAAAAAGTATTAATTTTTGTTTTATGTTATTAGTTATCTAATTTGTTAAGGTATATTAATTATTAATTAAAGTTAATTTATAGTGATTGTTTAAAATTAATTATTCTTGAGGATTGATAGGATTAAAGTATTTTATTCCAAGATAAGTTGTTCAAATATTAACTATGTTTTAGAAATAATATATTATATGGTAAACTTTTATAAAAGGGTATTTTCCTAAATTAAAATTTGAAAATTTATATTGAAATTTATAAGTATTATTTTGAGATAAAAATTTATTAAATAAAGTTTTCCAAAGTAATAGTATATTTTTCTGGCGTAATCGGAGGTAGTGAGTGCCTGCAGTTAAATTTTGAATTTCTCTAGGATAGAGACATAACCAATGAGCTGTGAATCCATGGTTGATACCGCAGTGGCGCTTTATGTATTTATTTTAAAAAGGGTTTTCAAATATTTTAAATGAATGTTTTATGAATATACTTACCCGTGAGATAAGCATATGCTGTTTGGTCAAGTAATTTGAGTTTATCGAAAATTCAAATTAATAAGGCTTAATGCTTTTCAATGGAAAGTGAAACAATTGATTGGATGATTGTATATTTGATTTTTAAATAACCGGCTATCAAACCTGGACCTAAAAACATAACTTTGGAAATATCTAGAGGATACGCGGGAATTATGTGGTATAGTTCCGTTCGAGGTGCTAATGCTGTACGTATAAACTCGTTTCGTTCTTCTAGGACTCTGATAAGGAAATCTGTCCACTAATCGGTTAGGAGGTGATCTTCGATCTTATTTTTGTCTGTTTATTTCCTAAAGAACCAGAGTTGATTTTATCGGAAATATCGAACATTGTTTCGAAGAGACCAGGATCGGATAAGTTATCCGAAAACCACTTCGATCCAACAAATATGTTTTCGAATGAAGACAAGATCATGGAGTCAAAGATGGAGCATTGAAGTGCAAGAGATAATCGCTACTAATCCTGAGGGTGATTCCATAATGGATGTAGTAGGAATAGTGCTTTCGGTTCCTCGGACCCTTAACGGAATTGTATGGATGAATGCTATCGGAACGTTGTCATTGGAGAACAATGAGCATTCTAAGTGAAAAATTCCTTAAAAAGGAAATTGTAGCCTCTATCCTCATCAACCGAAATGACTAAAAGTCAAGAGGAATGCAGCAAGGCTAAGTGGGTCGCACTCAAGTAGGGTATGTTTATCACCTTTCTAGATACCCTCGGATATTATTACTACAATTCATAGAAGGAGCTCGGAAAAGGGTGGGAGCACCCAGAGTGATAGCATATTCGGCCTATCTAGGTCAGGGATAGTCTGGAGGGGATCCCGGCGTGGTCCTCGGTACATTGTTCTAAACATGTACTATGACAGTTGATACCCCCAGTACCCAGTCATTCATATGGAAACCATTCTCCAATAAGCGCCATACGATTTTGATTGTGCCCAACTATGCTGAAATGTGAGATGCAAGCATTTTAGCTATTTGAATAAGTATTTGCATATAGTCATTATTATAATATCATTGGATTTTCTATAAAAAGTGTTCGGTTCGTGTAAGGGAAAAACCCGTCGTGTTTATGTGTGGCGTGGTCTTACGGGATACCTTTGATTTTGAAAGCATTTTGGAAATTTATAACGAATAAAATTCCTTGTGATTTAAATTTCTCATGCTAGTATTACCAGACTGACCCGAGCTTGGTTTTTCCTATATGTTCAGGTCAGACCGAGTATATTTCCAGGTTTAGCTCGAAGGAGTGGAGCTTTAGGAGAGGAGCTGGAGGCCTAGAGTCGTATTCACATAGATGATTATATTCTGCTGTATTTAGTTAGGTATATCGGCAATTGTAAGGATAGTTGTCCGTGCTGAATAGATTGTATACCCTGGTTGATGTTTAAATTTGTTTAGTTACAGTTTTGTTTTATGTAAAGACTTGTTCTATATTATAGATTATTCGTTTCCGCTATGAGATTCTGCGTTGCTCTATTTTCTTTCTATTGTTTTTCTATCTTCTTTCTACTTTCTTTTTCTTACTATCCACCTTTCTGTTCAATTTGGACTGGATAAGCATGGCAAAGTGTCAGTTCGAACTATATGGAAAAGTGGGTCGTGACTTCCTTAACCACTCGGCTCATCAAATCAACGAAATAAGCGGGAGTATTTGTTAGTCCAAAGGGCATGACCAACCACTCGTATAACCATTAGGAGTCCAAAATGTAGTCTTCTGAATACTATTCTTGGCTACTCTCAACTGATGGAAACCATGGTTAAGTAAAACTGGGAAAACACTCTCACTCCAACCAACCGATCGAAGAGATCATCTATGGAGGGAAAAGGTTAGTGATTCTTCTTTGTCAGCTTATTTAGCTACTGATACTCGATGCAGAGTCTAAGGAACCATACACATTGATGGTAAAGACGACTGATGCACCCCACTTAGAAATAATCCTCCTAATGAAACCCTTCTCCAACAACTCATTCACTTGCTTATTCAACTCGTGTCGTTCCTTTAGAGCCATATTCCTATACGATAAAGAAACTAGTCGAGCATTCTCTACAGGACAGACCCTAAACTCAATCTCTCTATGGTGTGGGAGACTGGTAAACTTAGAAAATACATCTGGAAAATCCTTAATTATTCGGACAAAAACAAACTCATGTTGTGGTAGGTCTAAGGAATAAAGGTAGTTCAATATAACCGATCCTTGAGGATCACAGAAAATCTCTAAGCTATGCCAACTACATGTGCCCAGCCTAATAGTCTTCCTATCACAGTTTAGTGTAACCCCATTCATGGATATTCGATGCCCAGTATCAACCTAAACCCAGAGAACCCCATTACATAGGTTGTGCACTTAAAACTCGACCCCTAGAATCATCAACCTCAAATCCTGACATATTATAGACAAATAAGTTGATCCTCCTGCTGGATTTGACACAACTATTGGGTCCGTCACAATACTAGTATCTAAGTGCAAATCATTAATAAGTCTACTCAAGATAAAAGAATGAGATGCCCCCGTATCAAACAAAGTATCAACAGAAAGACCAAACAGAGAAAACACACCTTCAATTACCACCTTCTTCCCCTTATCCAGTGATGGCTGGACACTGGAAGTGGGAACAGCCTCCACAGCATACGCCTAGACCATCGAAGTAGAAGCTAGAGAAGAAACTCTAGGTGGTGCTAGAAAATTCCTCTTAATATTCCTAACTTGATCACAATTAAAACACTTCAGCTTCGGTTGCAAACACTCCTTAACAAGATGTCATGTCTTCCCACACCTATGACACTACAACTCCTTCTTCTGAATCTTCCTTTTAGGTGGAGGTCCACCCTTCTTCTTCCCTTTTTGAAAATTCTTCACTTCGGCCTTTGGAGCCTTTTCCATCTTCTTAGCAACAGAAGTAAGGAATGCCATCTCAAACAGACCCTCATAAGTCACTCCTATAGGAATATGACTCACTGATAAGCCATGTAGTGACTAATTCAAACCCTTAGCAAACTTGAGAGCATTCTTATGCGATGTATTGATTAACTCCATTCCAAACCTCGCAAGCTCATTAAACTGATGACATATTCTTTAACTGACAAAGCACCCTACTTCATATTTATAAACTTCTCTAACAAAACTCCCTCCTCAACATGTGACAAGAACTTCATCTCAAACCTCTGCCCAAACCCTCCCCAAGTCACAATACCACCACCAGCCTCAACAATCTCCCACCAACTAAGAGCCTCTCCCTACAGCTGCTAGGTAGAAAGCCGCCTTCTAACCTCATTTTCCAAACTCATAAGTCCAAATATCCTCTCATAGATGTGGATCCAAGCTGTAGGATTAACGAAAGACTTAGTGCCTCTGAATGGCTTGCCACCAAAATTGAAAAAAATCCTTGCATAGCTTAGCAAAGTCATGAGCAACATGTGGGTGGACAAGGATCCCCCAACCTCCTCCTCTTCACCCTCTCTAGTCGAAAGCTCAACCGATCACCTAGACTACAAGTAATGGCAAAATTGAATGGGCATTTCAAGCCCAGAATATCATGGATGTCAGTAGAGCCAAATCTAGGGGTATCAGCCATTTCTATCTGTGAATAGTAAAGATTAAATCGAATATCTCACATATAGCTCAAATAAGATATAATATAAGGGACAATACATGCAGGAATTGAAATAAGCGTAGGCACGAATTTGAGGGATTCTTGACAACATTTTCCAAAACTACTTACATACATATTTATACTTTGGATACCCTTTTTGAAAAATATTTCAAAAATCATTTCGCTTTTAAAATCATATACACACACAAGTATATATATACATAAACATACATATATAATGATATACATACATATGTATATATACACATACATACATATATGTACATATACATACATACATACATACATACATACATACATACATATATACATACATACATACATACATACATACATACATACATACATACATACATATATATATATATATATCGGGTCAAATACACCCTTATCCTTAGGAATATTAAACCTAGGCTTTGATACCACATGTGAGAACCCACATCCCTTGACATACCAAACACCGCCATATCAAGAAACACATATCACCGATTTAAGGAAAAATTAGTATCACGCAGATTAAGATATCAATTAAGAAATAATCTATCTAATCCAAACTTCAACACAGCGGAAACATAATATCAGATAAATGGATAATTTCATAACAACAATAAAAATCTCAAAAGCATTAAAATATCCACGTCTCAAAATTTCAAAATATCGTAGTCACAGGAAAACCATCAGTACATATCAAATATCAAAATGTCGTAAAAATAATCACCCATAAACAAAATACTTAAAGAGCAAATGTACTGATAGGAAATATATGATAAATGATAAAATATAACTGGACTCTAGGCATGATAATCTGAAGGTAGCAATGAACCTTTCAATGGCTACTCTGTCTACATGTGGTGGGGGGAAAACGGAATGGATCAGACATAAAGTCTAGTGAATGAGAAGAAGACTAGCAAGTAAATTAAATCGATTGACTTCAATTCTATTCTAGCTGATATAGGGTATGTGTACAGTGTCCATGCACCAAAGGCAGCAAGCCTAAGGTCACCAGCCTAACAGTCATCAATCTAACAATCATTACTCTAACATTAGGGAGATAACAACGGAACGCATCTCACAGAACGACCATCTAGTTTTGGAGAAACAACCGTCTCACTTTAACTCATACTAAGCCTAGAGAGGAAAAACATGCATGCAAACTCGCATAGTGACCCATCGTGTGCACCCGTTCCAGACCCCTCAATCCTAGCAGCAAAATACCTTTTACGCACCTCAAGGATTTACTACGTTTATCTCCACTTGGTACAGGGCACAATCTAGCTTTTAGCTTTTTGCCCATATGGACCTACAGGAATGTCTATGATCCAGTCTTTGATTCCAACACCTAGACTAATGACCGAAAATCTGATCCCAATAGCCTTAATTAACGATTGGTAATTCGACTCCAACACTTATGCGCACCTTTCACAATATAAATTGCACGTCTTAACAACACTCGACTTTATACTCTACGATACGGAAACACGGACCAAGTCCTTCATCTCAAATAAGAACACTTAAATGTGTCTACACCAGTCAAGTAATTTAGAAAGTAATAGGGTTCATATCCCTATTGGATCAAGGCTCAAAATAGTCTACTAAGTCTAAAGTGACATACAACGGTCGACCTACGCTAGTCTTAGGTCGATTGCCTACAATCCATACATCTTTTGATTTATTTGTTTTAAGTAAGTTAATCATTTTATTATATTTTCAGAATTGATCTAGACATCCTTTGTAATAACCCGGAATTTCCAGGAATTTAAAATGTGGTAATCTCTTAATTTAAATTATTTGAAATTGATAAAATTGTTATTTTCAAAAATAAATAACCAAGTAATAATAATATAATATCTTAATTATGGTTATAGATTGGTTTTAAAATAAGAATAATTATTTTGTTTGTGTAAATAAATTCTAAATTGACTTATTGTTTTCAAAGTTAATAAGTGTGTTTATATATATATCTGTGTATTTAAATTAATTTTAAAATAGGATAAATTATTTTAAATAATAATGAGCTTATTTAAAAATTGATATTTATATTTATTTGAATTGATTTTAGATTTGGATTTTATAAATTGACTTTGAATTGAATATAAATTTGAATTTAAGGGAATATACATACATCTTAAAATAAAATAATAATATAGTTTGGATTTAAAATATATAGATAATGTTTTTAGTTAAAAATAAGATTTGTTTTATATTATTCTCTTTATAGAAATTTATATATAGGAATATTGGAAAAGTATTTATTTAATAAGAATAAATACAAAGGCTTTTTGAAATAGCATTTAAAATTGAGTTTGCAATATTGTATATAATTTTATTTAAATTATAATTGGTTTTATTTTATTTTCTTTTAAAGATTGTATTTATATAAATTTAGAAAAGCATTTATAAATTAAGAAAACATATTAGTTAATTAGAAAGTCATATTTAAAAAGCTTTTAAAATTCTTTTAGGACAAATATAAATAAATATTGACAAGTGTTAAAGTTATAACCTTTTATGTAACAAGTGTTAACAAATTAATGTAAGTTAAAGACATGTGTCACTTTTATTTGAATTTTCTTTTAATTTTAATAAAACCTAAAATTACTTATATACATTCCTAATCTTCTTTCTCATTTTTCTTTTTATTATCTTCTTCTCAAAAGTTAAGCAAACAATGGCAGATCAAATCTGAAATTTTGCTCAAATAAAATCTGAAACCCATGCTCAGTTTAAAAAAAACCTGTAATTCATTCCAAAACAAATCAGAAAGTGAATCACTTCCTCTTCTATCAAAATTTGTAATCTTCTTAAACCAGAAAATCCTCAAACCAAAACCTGAAATTTTCCTCAAGTTCAAATCTAAAACAAATGTGCAAATCAAATCTGCAAAATTTGTTTCCCTGTAACCTCCTTATACCAAATCTGCAAAGCCTATAAACACTCCTCAAAACATCAATCTCTGTTTACAAATCAAGTATGTAACCACCTTCAAGTGCATGCAAGTGAATCTGGGTCAAGGCAAAAAAATGTTCATAGCAATTCCAGTTTATAGGAAAGCAAAAAAACCTGTAGTTCAGTCTCCAGGGAACTTCAAACTCTCTGCATTTCATAAAAAAAAAGAGGTGAGTAAAATTTTTACTAAAACTGGAGTAGCTAGTTATCTATTGCATATGAGTTCTATGATTATGTTTATTTTATATATATGAAATAAGTATGCCTCTATATAGATATAAATCTGTAGTATGTTTGTTACGTTTGAAACTGTGCATGTCTGGTTTTCATTATCCTCTCTGTTTTCCTTACTGTAGAATTTAAGTTAAAAATAAAAACTTCAAGCTCTTTCTATTTAAATAACTATTAGGACTTGGATTTAAACAAAATAGATTAGCTAATTATAATT
The DNA here is from genome assembly GCA_030765085.1 of Allium cepa. Lineage (NCBI taxonomy): Eukaryota > Viridiplantae > Streptophyta > Magnoliopsida > Asparagales > Amaryllidaceae > Allium > Allium cepa. Next base: position 493,383,602 of record CM060944.1, on the reverse strand, counting down.
TAAGTACTAGGAATAGATTTAAGTATCTTGTGTTTGAAAACCATCTGGAAATCAAATAATGCAGTGACATTCTAACATCAATGTTAAAATCGTATGTTGAAATTGGATGAAATAATTATATAAACTGAATTGTCACGGGAAGATATGAATTTTTAAAAAGAAAATCTCAATTTTTAATGAAGTTTTGATGGTGAATTTTGGGTATTACTAGAAATGGGATCTTTGGTAATATCTGATGATCACAAATGTTATAGTGATCGAGATCTTGAGGGGAGGTTGAAGTATGATTGGGAAGTATGGCAAAAATGGTGTGGACGCTGACGGCGTTGAAGTGATTTGGGTTTTAACCCTAAATTTTGTCGGCCTGGGAAAAGAGATCATTGCCACTTATCAGGGTGATCGAGTTCAGTAAGGGTTTGGAGGTGGGTTTGTGGATGAACGGAGATGGATTGGCCGAAGTTGCTCGTCGTCTGATGTTCAAGGGTGTTGGTTCGAGTGGGTTTTGGCCCTTGCAGTTGGAACAGTTATTTTTACTGAGTAACCCAATTTTGATTGGGGGTTGGTGGCGGTAGTTGGATGATCAGGAATGGTTGCTATATTGATTGTCGAGGTGTCGGAGAGTTCATCGAAGGTTGGAGGTCGATCTGGTGACGGTGCATGGGCACGGGTTTGAATTCTCGTATTTGTTGTTTTAGGGGATTGGGCTTGCTGGGTATTAGCTCGGGTAGAGTAATGTGTTTTTGAGTTGATAACTCGAGTATTAACTCGAATAGAGATGAAATGGAAACTTGTTAACAGTTTCATTTGTTATAGGTTTTTAAAATTTAAAAGAGATTTGAAACTAAATTTTTGGAACTTGTAATGCTCAGGTTCAAAACCAAAAACGATTGATTAAAGGAAATTTTCAAAAGTTTAAAAAAAAATTATAAAACAAATTTTGAATTTAAATAAAGTAAGTTTTAAATTTTAAATAATTAAGTTAAAATCAATTTCTTGAAATTCATTTCTTTGAATTGAATTGTTTATATAAATAAATTTGTATGAATGGTTTTTAAATGTTTTAAGTTAAAATCTTAATGTTATTTTCGAACTTATTTTGAAATATAAAAGGAAATTTATAAGGAAATGTTTTATTGAATTAGTTAATGAATAATGATTTATAAATTAACAATTAAAGTTTTCAAGTAATTTATTAACTTAAAACTAAGGATTGTTAATTAATAATTAAAGGTAGGTAATTAATGATTTCTTTATATTTTAAACTAATCGATGAATTAAGTTAAGTAAAGTTTTCAAGGATAATTAAAGATAATGTTTTATCTTAAGAATAATTAAGTTTTAATGAATAATAATTAATTAGTTAATTAAGAAATTTTAAGTTTAATTAATTAATTTAATTAATTATTTAAAAGGGTTAATTAAGTAATTAATTAAGTATAATTATTAATTTAATTAACTAATAATTATAATAATTTAACTAATGACTAATGATTAATTAAATTGTAATTATTTATTAATTAAGTAATTAAGGGTTAATTAAAAACTAGTAATTAAGAAATGCTTTATAAAGTTTTAATTGGGTTTTCTTGATTAATAATTAAAAGGTTATTAATCTATAATGCAAGTCAATTAAGAATTATTAAAGGTTAATTAATTGTAATTAAAGATTGATTAATTATAATTAAGGTTGTTAATTAATAATTAAGTTTTATTAATTAACGATTAAGAGATAATTAATTAGTTAATTAAGGTTAATTAATTAATTATAAAAGCAATTAGAGATTGATTACTTTGTATTAAAGGATTGATCAATAATTAAGGTTTATTAATTAATAGTCGAAGATTAATTTGGTTAAGGAGTAATTAAGGGATGAATTACTCGATTATGATTTATGAGGTGATTGTGATCAAGTTAAGTTAATTAATTTGTTAACTAATTAAAGATAGTCGCATGATAAATGATTAAGTATGCTTACTTAATGTGTTTTGATAAGAGTAATTATTTAAGATAAGTAATTGATGAATAAATTACAGGAGGTAATTGAGATAAGTGAAATTACTTAGTGGGAAGAAATTTTAAATGGATAATTACTTGGTAAAGTAATTAAAGATTTATTACTTGGTGTAATAAATCAAAAGATTTATAAATGTATTTAAAAGTAATTAAGAGTAATTTATTACTGTTTATAATTATTAAAGTTAATTTAATTAATTTAAGCATGATTAATTAATATAATTAATTAAGAAATAATGTAATTAATTATAGTTAATTAGTTAATGGAAGTAATTAATTAAGGTTCATTAATTAATATGATTAATGAGAATAATTAGGGATTAATTACTTAATTAAAGAGATAATTAATCAAGGTTGATTAATTAAGATGATGATTAATTAATTGGTTTAATTAATGGATAAGTAAGCAAGATTTATTGTGATGAAGGTAATTAATTTAATTGATCTTAAATTAATTAAGAGATGAAGTAATTAATTTAATTCATTTTAAATTAATTATAAATGGTGTGATTTATAGATCATTGCTTATGGGCGGCTGATTTATATTGAATGGCTTAGTTGCTTGATATCTCTGATGAGATATGTGTGATATATGATATGGATGCTTTGGTTGCATTGTGATGATAGTATAAGTTATCTATTTGTGATGATAACATGAATTATTTGTTGTGATGATAATCTATTGTGATATTGTGAATTATCTACCTGTGTGTATATAGATAGTTGAATTGAATTGTTTAACCTTAAACAACTTGGACCTAAAAGATATGTTTTGGATTTCGATGAGACCGGGATCGGGTTTCCATATTTGGATATCCGAAAACCACATCGATCCAAATTTACGATAGGCCGTGAATCTTAAGTGAAGATGAAGATTCAGGGTGCAAGGGTTATTGTCGTTAACTCTGAGGGCGATTCCAAAATGAGTGTAACGAGATAATGCCTTCGGTTTCGTTCGAACCCGGAACGAACTTGTATGGATTGAATGCTTTCAGAACATCGTCTAGTGGACGATGAGCATTCTAAGTGATGTGTTCACTAAAGGTAATCGTAGCCTCAAGCCTCATCAACCGGGAATGGCTAAAACAGGGGAGGTGCAGTAAGGTTAAGTGGGTCATGCCCAAGTAGGACGAGATTTTCCCCTGTTTAGAGGTCCCTTTTTATTCGGCTTTGTGGGAGGTTGCTAGCTACAACCGCGGGGTTGTCTTGTTCGGAACTGTTCAGTAAGGAATGGTTCCGGCCTTGTGTTGTAGGGGATTGGGAGTGATCCTCGGTAAGGTGATCCAGGCCACGTACTGTGACGGGCGGTACCTCGGTAGCCCTGCCATTGTATGGAATCCCAAATCCAATAAGCGCCCTCGGATTTGATTGTATTACCACTTTTGTGGCTAGTAGCTGGAATTCAATAAATGTAACAATTTTGGCTATTTCATATTAATTTGAAACCCCTAGACCTATTATAATATCACTGAATTTCCTATCAAATGTTTGGTTAGAGTAAGGTAAAAACTTTTCCATGTTTATGTGTGAGAAGTCTTACGTGATACCTTTTCTTTCAAAAGGCTTTTAAAGTTGAGAAACTTTAACCGTTTACTCATACCAGACTCATGTCTGACCCGGAGTTTATTCTGTTTTTCTTAAACTCTTGGGTACTCAAATTTTTACGAGTAGCCAGGGGATTCAGGTTGGCTTGACGAACTCTGGAGGAGCAATGGTGCAGGAGGCTTCTACGTATAGATATATAGTATTCCGCTGTGTGTTCTCTAAGTCGTTTGTCTTTGAGTTGTTTTGAGTTGTAATATCTAGACAGGTGTTTATAACTATCTAGTATATGTTGTTTTGGCCATGTATCTCTGATGTATATGATACTATGTAATATATTATGTGATTAATATAATTTATTCGTTCCGCTGTTTAGATTCTGACGTTGTTCTTTCTTTCTTCTCTGTCTTTTCTCTTTTCTATCCCTTTCTTTCTTAAAAATGATGCGTCTTTCTCTGGAGAGAAAGATGGGACGTTTCACTTTGTATCAGAGCATAGGTTGAGCGAATACCTAGGCTCTGTAGTGGTGTCTTTCTTGAGAGATCGTATTTGTAATTTTTATATATTTATCTATACACACACACACACACACACACACACACACACATATATATATATATATATATATATATATATATTTCTTCCTATCCGTTAGGTTATCTTTTCGTTTTTCCAATATGAGTTATAAAGGTAGATAGATTGGTGGTGTGTGTAACACGACTACCAATAGTTTGGAGTTTGAATGTTTGAGATTGGAAGTGTATTTGCCGAGACTGTAGACCTAATACCGTCTCGAGTAATCTTTGCAATGTGGTGTAAGGATTTCATTGATCTCTGAAGGAAAGCTGTTAAGATTCAGAGTTCATCTTTGAAGTGTAGTTTTGATCGCGCTCGTGTGAGCGGATTTTTGAGAATTTGGATCTGTCGGTTAGGCAGAAGCAAGTGATGGTATCTTGGCAACCTCAGGAAGTAGTAGCTGCGTGATGAGACGTAGTGACTATGGATGTCTCCGAAGATGTTTTCTCTCGGAGCATGTTTAAGGAAGTGTGTCTGCTTCGGGGTTGTAGCTGAGTTTAGCAGGATGTATGTGTTTAGTTGGAGGTCCGAGTTTCTCAAAGAGCTTTGGATAAGAAGTCTTTGGCATCTGTTTTAGCGGTGCAACTCGGGAGTGTTCTGTGTTCCAGCAGGAAGATCTTTTTGGCTTAGCAGTTCCTAGAGGTGGAATTCAGAAGCAACAGAGAGTACCCGTTTCTTCAATGGATTAGTTGGTGGAGGATAAGCTGTTCTGATTGGTGAAGAGAGAACAATATCTTGGATATTGGATTGGTTTATCGCAAAAATGATTTGCGATAGTTTGGGTGATTATCTTAGATAGTCTTTTGCTTGGATTTTTGGCATCTCTAGAGGATGTAGGATTTTTGGAGTTGTCAAAGATTTTCCGGATATATCTTCAGGAAAGTTAGAGATTTGCCCACATTGGAGATTTAGTTCTGAATCGACTTGATGACAGGGATGATACCGGTGATTCAGCTGGGTAGAAGGATGTCTCCTAATTTGATTGTTTGGTGAAGCGGCTCTGTATATCTTGGAACTTCTGTTGAACCTTATTTCCTAGATGTGATGTTTAGTCTGTGCCTGTGTTCATTAATGGAATTCTCATCTGCTCCAGATCAGAGTTACGTAGTGGAAGCAAGGTGACTGTTGTTCTTGAGTAGAAGCAACTGGAAGTTGCAGTGTTTTGGATTAGAGAGTTTCTACTGAATTTTTTTTAGGATCCGAGGGAAGTTGGCGAGTGATTCTGTTCTGTCTTTTCCAAATGGGAGAAGTTGTTTTCTACCGTTGATAGTAAAGTTTGATATTTATTTTGGGTAGATCTTGTGTGGATCGGTTTGTGGAGTTGTTTTGATCCAGTTTGTTTGTAGAAGCATCAACGAAGGTTGAGCTGATCAGGAAGGATCTATAGGCAGCCCGGATCATCCGGAAAGTTTTGAGGTTAAGAAACAGAAGAATTTGGAATTTGAAGTTGGAGGCTTCGATGTTGTTGAGGTTTTCTCTGGTAAAGGGAGCAATAAGATTTGGTGAGATTTTGAGGTGAGCTCCGAGGTATATTGGATTCTTCTGAGTTTTTGTAAGGATAAGTGCTTTGGTTTGAAGAGTTGAATTACCAATTTGGAAGACTGGAATTCAAAATATTTCATGTGTCTCTGAGGGAGTACGTGTTTGGTCCATCACTGGTTTTGAGACCAGTAGTACTGTGAAGGATTTGGTTATTGATCAGACTTGTCTGTGGTCTGGTATCTTGTGCAGATTATAGATCTAGCTGAGTAGGAACTTAGTAGCTTAGCAGTATAGCTAGTTTGGATTTAGTAGAGCAAGTATCCCTGTGATTATGCCTGGGGAACTCAAGATAATTTTAGGAAACTTATCCGGATCTGTGTCCGGATAGCTAGTGTTATTTATTTGATTAAATTGGTTGTTTGGATGAAATTGTTTGTTTGATTGATAGTGTATGGCGGATATGTATGTTTGAATTGGTTGAAATAAAATAAAACTTTGGATTATCTTTGTTTTAAATTTCGAGGACGAAATTCTTTTAAGGGGGGAGGAATGTAATAACCCGGAATTTCCAGGAATTTAAAATGCGGTAATCTCTTAATTTAAATTATTTGAAATTGATAAAATTGTTATTTTCAAAAATAAATAACCAAGTAATAATAATATAATGTCTTAATTATGGTTATAGATTGGTTTTAAAATAAGAATAATTATTTTGTTTGTGTAAATAAATTCTAAATTGACTTATTGTTTTCAAAGTTAATAAGTGTGTTTAAATATATATACATATATATATATCTATGTATTTAAATTAATTTTAAAATAGGATAAATTATTTTATGTAATAATGAGCTTATTTAAAAATTGATATTTATATTTATTTGAATTGATTTTAGATTTGGATTTTTTAAATTGACTTTGAATTGAATATAAATTTAAATTTAAGGGAATATACATACATCTTAAAATAAAATAATAATATAGTTTGGATTTAATATATATAGAAAACGTTTTTAGTTAAAAATAAGAATTGTTTTATATTATTCTCTTTATAGAAATTTATCTATAGGAATATTGGAAAAGTATTTATTTAATAAGAATAAATACAAAGGCCTTTTGAAATAGAATTTAAAAATGAGTTTGCAATATTATATATAATTTTATTTAAATCATAATTGGTTTTATTTTATTTTCTTTTAAAGATTGTATTTATATAAATTTAGAAAAGCATTTATAAATTAAGAAATCATATTAGTTAATTAGAAAATCATATTTAAAAAGCTTTTAAAATTCTTTTAGGATAAATATAAATAAATATTGACAAGTGCTAAATTTATAACCTTTTATGTAACAAGTGTTAACAAATTATTGCAAGTTAAAGACATGTGTCACTTTTATTTGAATTTTCTTTTAATTTTAATAAAATCTAAAATTACTTATATACATTCCTAATCTTCTTTCTCATTTTTCTTTTTATTATCTTCTTCTCAAAAGCTAAGCAAACAATGGCAGATCAAATCTGAAATTTTCCTCAAATAAAATCTGAAACCCATGCTCAGTTTAAAAAAAAACCTGCAATTCATTCCAAAACAAATCAGAAAGTGAATCACTTCCTCTTCTATCAGAATTTGTAATCTTCTTAAACCAGAAAATCCTGAAACCAAAACCCGAAATTTTCCCCAAGTTCAAATCTAAAACAAATGTGCAAATCAAATCTGCAAAATTTGTTTCCTTGTAACCTCCTTATACCAAATCTGCAAAGCTTATAAACACTCCTCAAAACATCAATCTCTGTTTACAAATCATGTATGTAACCACCTTCAAGTGCATGCAAGTGAATCTGGGTCGAGGCAAAAAAATGTTCATAGCAATTCGAGTTTCCAGGAAAGCAAGAAAACCTATAGTTCAGTCTCCACGGAACTTCAAACTCTCTGCATTTCATAAAAAAAAAGAGGTGAGTAAACATTTTTACTAAAACTGGAGTAGTTAGTTATCTGTTGCATATGAGTTCTATGATGATGTTTATTTTATATATATGAAATAAGTATGCCTCTGTATAGATATAAATCTGTAGCATGTTTGTTATGTTTGAAACTGTGCATGTCTGGTTTCATTATCCTCTCTGTTTTCCATACTGTAGAATTTAAGTTAAAAATCAAAACTTCAAGCTCTTTTTATTTAAATAACTATTAGGACTTGGATTTAAACAAAATAAATTAGCTAATTATAATTTAAGTACTAGGAATAGATTTAAGTATCTTGTGTTTGAAAACCATCTGGAAATCAAATAATGCAGCGACATTCTAACATCAATGTTAAAATAGAATGTTGAAATTGGATGAAACAATTATATAAACTGAATTGTCACGGGAAAATATGAATTTTTAAAAAGAAAATCTCAATTTTTAATGAAGTTTTGATGGTGAATTTTGGGTATTACTAGAAATGAGATCTTTGGTAATATCTGATGATCACAATTGTTATAGTGATCGAGATCTTGAGGGGTGGTTGAAGTATGATTGGGAAGTATGGAAAAAATGGTGTGGACGCTGAATGATCGCCGTAGTGACGGCGGTGAAGTGATTTGGGTTTTAACCCTAAATTTTGTCGGCCCAGGAAAAGAGATCATTGCCACTTATCAGGGTGATCGAGTTCAGTAAGGGTTTGGTGTGGGTTCGTGGAGGAACGGAGATGGATTAGTCGAAGTTGCTCATCGTCTGATGGTCAGGGGTGTTGGTTCGAGAGGGTTTTGGCCCTGCCAGTTGGAACTGTTTTTTTTGCTGAGTAACCCAATTTTGATCAGGGGTTGGTGGCGGTAGTTGGATGATCAGGAATGGTTGCTATATTGATTGTCGAGGTGCAAGGGTTTGAATTCTCGTTTCTGTTATTTTAGGGGATTGGGTTTGCTGGGTATTAGCTCGGGTAGAGTAATGTGTTTTTGAGTTGATAACTCGAGTATCAACTCGAGTAGAGATGAAATGGAAACTTGTTAACAATTTCATTTGTTACAGGTTTTTAAAATTTAAAAGAGATTTAAAACTAAATTTTTGGAACTTGTATTACTCTGGTTCAAAACCAAAACCGATTGATTTAAGGAAATTTTCAAAAGTTTGAAAAAAGATTATAAAACAAATTTTGAATTTAAATAAAGTAAGTTTTAAATTTTAAATAATTAAGTTAGAATCAATTTCTTTGAATTGAATTGTTTATGCAAATAAATTTGTATGAATGGTTTTTAAATGTTTTAAGTTAAAACCTTAAAGTTATTTTCAAACTTATTTTGAAATATAAATGGAAATTTATAAGGAAATGTTTTATTGAATTAGTTAATGAATAATGATTTATAAATTAACAATTAAAGTTTTCAAGTAATTTAGCAACTTAATACTAAGGATAGTTAATTAATAATTAAAGGTAGGCAATTAATTATTTCTTTATATTTTAAACTAATTAATGAATTAAGTTAAGTAAAGCTTTCAAGGATAATTAAAGATAATGTTTTATCTTAATAATAATTAAGTTTTAATGAATAATAATTAATTAGTTAATTAAGACATTTTTAGTTTAATTAATTAATTTAATCAATTATTTAAAAGGGTTAATTAAGTAATTAATTAACTATAATTATTAATTTAATTAACTAATAATTATGATAATTTAATTAATGACTAATGATTAATTAAATTGTAATTATTTATTAATTAAGTAATTAAGGGTTAATTAAAAACTAGTAATTAAGATATGCTTAATAAAGTTTTAATTGGGTTTTCTTGATTAATAATTAAAAGGTTATTAATCTATAATGCAAGTCAATTAAGAATTATTAAAGGTTAATTAATTGTAATTAAGGATTGATTAATTATAATTAAGGTTGGTAATTAATAATTAAGATTTATTAATTAATGATTAAGAGATAATTAATTAGTTAATTAAGTTTAATTAATTAATTATAAAAGTAATTAGAGATTGATTACTTTGTATTAAAGGATTGATTAATAATTAAGGTTTATTAATTAATAGTTGAAGATTAATTTGGTTAAAGAGTAATTAAGGGATGAATTACTCGATTTCGATTTATGAGGTGATTGTGATCAAGTTAAGTTAATTAATCTGTTAATTAATTAAAGATAGTCACATGATAAATGATTAAGTATGCTTACTTAATGAGTTTTGATAAGAGTAATTACTTAAGATAAGTAATTGATGAATAAATTACAGGAGGTAATTGAGATAAGTGAAATTACTTAGTGGGAAGAAATTTAAAATGGATAATTACTTGGTAAAGTAATTAAAGATTTATTACTTGGTGTAATAAATCAAAGGATTTATAAATGCAACTAAAAGTAATTAAGAGTAATTTATTACTGTTTATAATTATTAAAGTTAATTTAATTAATTTAAGCATGATTAATTAATGTAATTAAGTAAGAAATAATGTAATTAATTATAGTTAATTAGTTAATGGAAGTAATTAATTAAGGTTCATTAATTAATATGATTAATGAGAATAATTGAGGATTAATTACTTAATTAAAGAGATAATTAATCAAGGTTGATTAATTAAGATGATGATTAATTAATTGGTTTAATTAATGGATAAGTAAGCAAGATTTATTGTGATGAAGGTAATTAATTTAATTAATCATAAATTAATTAAGAGATGAAGTAATTAATTTAATTCATTTTAAATTAATTATAAATGGTGTGATTTATAGATCATTGCTTATGGGCGGCTGATTTATATTGAATGGCTTAGTTGCTTGATATCTCTGATGAGATATGTGTGATATATGATATGGATGCTTTGGTTGCATTGAGATGATAGTATAAGTTATCTATTTGTGATGATAACATGAATTATTTGTTGTGATGATAATCTATTGTGATATTGTGAATTATCTACCTATGTGTATATAGATAGTTGAATTGAATTGTTTAACCTTAAACAACTTGGACCTAAAAGATATGTTTTGGATTTCGATGAGACCGGGATGGGGTTTCCACATTTGGATATCGGAAAACCACATCGATCCAAATTTACGATAGGTCGTGAATCTCAAGTGAAGATGAAGATTCAGAGTGCAAGGGTTATTGTCGTTAACTCTGAGGGTGATTCCAAAATTAGTGTAACGAGATAACGCCTTCGGTTTCGTTCGAACCCGGAACGAACATGTATGGATTGTATGCTTTCAGAACATCGTCAGGTGGACGATGAGCATTCTAAGTGATGTGTTCACAAAAGGTAATCGTAGCCTCAAGCCTCATCAACCGGGAATGGATAAAACAGGGGAGGTGCAGCAAGGTTAAGTGGGTCATGCCTAAGTAGGACGAGATTTTCCCCTGTCTAGAGGTCCCTTTTTATTCGGCTTTGTGGGCGGTTGCTAGCTACAACCGCAGGGTTGTCTTGTTCGGAACTGTTCAGTAACGAATGGTTCCGGCCTTGTGTTGCAGGGGATTGGGAGTGATCCTCGGTAAGGTCATCTAGGCCACGTACTGTGATGGGCAGTACCCCGGTAGCCCTGCCATTGTATGGAATCCAAAATCCAATAAGCGCCCTCGGATTTGATTGTATTACCCACTTTTGTGGCTAGTAACTGGAATTTAATAAATGTAACAATTTCGGCTATTTCATATTTATTTAAAAACCCTAGACCTATTATAATATCACCGAATTTCCTATCAAATGTTTGGTTAGCGTAAGGTAAAAAAAATTCCATGTTTATGTGTGGGAAGTCTTACGTGATACCTTTTCTTTTAAAAGGTTTTTAAAGTTAAAAAACTTTAACGTTTAATCATACCAGACTCATGTCTGACCCGGAGTTTATTCTGTTTTTCTTAAACTCTTGGGTACTTAAATTTTTATAAGTAGCCAGGGGATTCAGGTTGGCTTGACGAATTCTGGAGGAGCAACGGAGCAGGAGGCTTCTGCGTATAGATATATAGTATTCCGCCGTGTGTTCTCTGAGTCGTTTTTTTTTGAGTTGTTTTGAGTTGTAATATCTAGACAGGTGTTTGTAACTGTCTAGTATGTGTTGTTTTAGCTATGTATCTCTGATGTATATGATGCTATGTAATATATTATGTGATTAATATAATTTATTCATTCCGCTGTTTAGATTCTGATGTTGTTCTTTCTTTCTTCTCTATCTTTTCTCTTTTCTATCCCTTTCTTTCTTAAAAATGATGCGTCTTTCTCTGGAGAGAAAGATGGGTCATTTCACTTGGTATCAGAGCATAGGTTGAGCGAATATCTAGGCTCTGTAGTGGTGTCTTTCTTGAGAGATTGTACTTGTACTTTATATATATATATATATATATATATATATATATATATATATATATATTTCTACCTATCCGTTGGGTTACCTGTTTGGGTTTTCCAATATGAGTTATAAAGTTAGATAAAGTAGTGGTGTGTGTAACACGACTACCAATAGTTGGAGTTTGAATGTTTGAGATTGGAAGTGTATTTCTCGAGATTGTTGACCTAATACCGTCTCGAGTAATCTTTGCAGTGTGGTATAAGGATTTCATTGATCTATGAAGGAAACCTGTTAAGATTCGGAGTTCATCTTTGAAGTGTAGGTTTGATCGCGCTTGTGTGAGCGGATTTTTGAGAATTTGGATCTGTCGGTTAGGCAGAAGCTAGTGATGGTATCTTGGCAACTTCAGGAAGTAGTAGCTGCGTGATGAGACGTAGTGACTATGGATGTCTCCGAAGATGTTTTCTTTCGGAGCAAGTTTAAGGAAGTGTGTCTGCTTCGGGGTTGTAGCTGAGTTCAGCAGGATGTATGTCTTTAGTTGGAGGTCCGAGTTTCTCAAAGAGCTTTGGATAAGAAGTCTTTGGCATCTATGCTAGCGAGGCAACTCGGGAGTGTTCTGTGTTCCAGCGGGAAGATCTTTTTTGCTTAGCTGTTCCTAGAGGTGGAATTTAGAAGCAGCAGAGAGGGCCCGTTTCTTAAATGGTTAGTTGGTCGAGGATAAGCTGTTCTGATTGGTGAAGAGAGAACAGTATCTTGGATATTGGATTGGTTGATCACAAAAATGATTTGCGATAGTTTGGGTGATTATCTTATATAGTCTTTTGCTTGGATTTGTGGCATCTCTAGAGGATGTAAGAGTTTTGGAGTTGTCAAAGATTTTTCGGATATATCTTCAGGAAAGTTAGAGATTTTCCCACATTGGAGATTGAGTTCTGAATCGACTTGATGACAGGGATGATACCGGTGATTCAGCTGGGTAGAAGGATGTCTCATAAGTTGATTGTTTGGTGAAGCAGCTCTGTATTTCTTGGAACTTCTGTTGCACCTTATTTCCGAGATGTGATGTTTAGTCCATGCCTGTGTTCATTAACGGAATTCTCATCTGCTCCAGATCAGAGTTGCACAGCGGAAGCAAGGTGACTGTTGTTCTTGAGTAGAAGCAACTGGAAGTTGCAGTGTTTTGGATTAGAGAGTTTCTACTAAATTTTTTTTCAGGATCTGAGGCAAGTTGGTGAGTGATTCTGTTCTGTCTTTTCCGGATGGGAGAAGTTGTTTTCTACCGTTGATAGTAAAGTTTGATTTTGATTTTGATTTTAGGTAGATCTTGTGAGGATCGGTTTGTTGAGTTGTTTTGATCCAGTTTGTTTGTAGAAGCATCAGCGAAGGTTGAGCTGATCAGGAAAGATCTATAGGCAGCCCGGATCATCCGAAAGGTTTTGAGGTTAAGAAACGGAAGAATTTGGAATTTGATGTTGGAGGCTTCGATGTTGTTGAGGTTTTCTCTGGTAAAGGGAGCAATAAGATTTGGTGAGATTTTGAGGTGAGATCCGAGATATATTGGATTCTTCTGAGTTTTTGTAAGGATAAGTGCTTTGGTTTGAAGAGTTGAATTGCCAATTTGGAAGACTGGAATTCAAAATATTTCACGTGTCTCTGAGGGAGTACGTGTTTGGTCCATCACTGGTTTTGAGACCAGTAGTTCTGTGAAGGATTTAGTTGTTTATCAGACTTGTCTGTGGTCTGGTATCTTGTGCAGATTATAGATCTAGCTGAGTAGGAACTCAGTAGCTTAGCAGTATAGCTAGTTTGGATTTAGTAGAGCGAGTATCCCTGTGATTATACCTGGGGAACTCAAGATAATTTTAGGAAACTTATCCGGATAGCTAGTGTTATTTATTTGATTAAATTAGTTGTTTGGATGAAATTGTTTGTTTGATTGATAGTGTATGGCTGATATGTATGTTTGAATTGGTTGAAATAAAATAAAACTTTGGATTATCTTTGTTTTAAATTTCGAGGACGAAATTCTTTTAAGGGGGGAGGACTGTAATAACCCGGAATTTCCAGAAATTTAAAATGTGGTAATCTCTTAACTTAAATTATTTGAAATTGATAAAATTGTTATTTTCAAAAATAAATGACCAAGTAATAATAATATAATGTCTTAATTATGGTTATAGATTGGTTTTAAAATAAGAATAATTATTTTGTTTGTGTAAATAAATTCTAAATTGACTTATTGTTTTCAAAGTTAATAAGTGTGTTTAAATATATATATATATATATATATATATATATATATCTGTGTATTTAATTTAATTTTAAAATAGGATAAATTATTTTAAATAATAATGAGCTTATTTAAAAATTGATATTTATATTTATTTGAATTGATTTTAGATTTGGATTTTTTAAATTGACTTTGAATTGAATATAAATTTGAATTTAAGGGAATATACATACATCTTAAAATAAAATAATAATATAGTTTGGATTTAAAATATATATATCTATAACATTTTTAGTTAAAAATAAGATTTGTTTTATATTATTCTCTTTATAGAAATTTATCTATAGGAATATGGAAAAGTATTTATTTAATAAGAATAAATACAAAGGCTTTTTGAAATAGCATTTAAAAATGAGTTTGCAATATTATATATAATTTTATTTAAATCATAATTGGTTTTATTTTATTTTCTTTTAAAGATTGTATTTATATAAATTTAGAAAAGAATTTATAAATTAAGAAAACATATTAGTTAATTAGAAATTCATATTTAAAAAGCTTTTAAAATTCTTTTAGGATAAATATAAATAAATATTGACAAGTGTTAAAGTTATCACCTTTTATGTAACAAGTGTTAACAAATTAATGTAAGTTAAAGACATGTATCACTTTTACTTGAATTTTCTTTTAATTTTAATAAAATCTAAAATTACTTATATACATTCCTAATCTTCTTTCTCATTTTTCTTTTTAATATCTTCTTCTCAAAAGCTAAGCAAACAATGGCAGATCATATCTGAAATTTTCCTCAAATAAAATCTGAAACCCATGCTCAGTTTAAAAAAAAACCTGTAATTCATTCCAAAACAAATCAGAAAGTGAATCACTTCCTCTTCTATCAGAATTTGTAATCTTCTTAAACCAGAAAATCCTCAAACCAAAACCTGAAATTTTCCTCAAGTTCAAATCTAAAACAAATGTGCAAATCAAATCTGCAAAATTTGTTTCCTTGTAACCTCTTTATACCAAATCTGCAAAGCCTATAAACACTCCTCAAAACATCAATCTCTGTTTACAAATCAAGTATGTAACCACCTTCAAGTGCATGCAAGTGAATCTGGGTCAAGGCAAAAAAATGTTCATAGCAATTCCAGTTTCCAGGAAAGCAAGAAAACCTGTAGTTCAGTCTCCAGGGAACTTCAAACTCTCTGCATTTCATAAAAAAAAGTGTTGAGTAAACATTTTTACTAAAACTGGAGTAGCTAGTTATCTGTTGCATATGAGTTCTATGATGATGTTTATTTTATATATATGAAATAAGTATGCCTCTGTATAGATATAAATCTGCAGTATGTTTGTTATGTTTGAAACCGTGCATGTCTGGTTTCATTATCCTCTCTGTTTTCCTTACTGTAGAATTTAAGTTAAAAATCAAAACTTCAAGCTCGTTCTATTTAAATAACTATTAGGACTTGGATTTAAACAAAATAGATTAGCTAATTATAATTTAAGTACTTGGAATAGATTTAATTATCTTGTGTTTTAAAACCATTTGGAAATCAAATAATGCAGTGACATTCTAACATCATTGTTAAAATCGAATGTTGAAATTGGATGAAACAATTATATAAACTGAATTGTCACTGGAAAATATGAATTCTTAAAAATAAATCTCAATTTTTAATGAAGTTTTGATGGTGAATTTTGGGTATTACTAGAAATGGGATCTTTGGTAATATCTGATGATCACAAATGTTATAGTGATCGAGATCTTGAGGGGAGGTTGAAGTATGATTGGGAAGTATGGCAAAAATGGTGTGGACGTTGAATGATCGCCGTAGTGATGGCGGTGAAGTGATTTGGGTTTTGACCCTAAATTTTGTCTACCTGGGAAAAGAGATCATTGCCACTTATCAGGGTGATCGAGTTCAGTAAAGGTTTGGAGGTGGGTTCGTGGATGAACGGAGATGGATTGGCCGAAGTTTCTCGTCGTCTGATGGTCAGGGGTGTTGGTTCGAGTGGGTTTTGGCCCTGGCAGTTGGAACAGTTTTTTTTTACCGAGTAACCCAATTTTGATCGGGGGTTTGTGGCGGTAGTTGGATGATCAGGAATGGTTGCTATATTGATTGTCGAGGTGTCGGAGAGTTCATCGAAGGTTGGAGGTGGATCTGGTGACGGTGCATGTGCACGGTGTTGAATTCTCGTGTCTGTTGTTTTAGGGGATTGGGTTTGCTGGGTATTAGCTCGGGTAGAGTAATGTGTTTTTGAGTTGATAACTCGTGTATCAACTCGAGTAGAGATGAAATGGAAACTTGTTAACAGTTTCATTTGTTGCAGGTTTTTAAAATTTAAAAGAGATTTAAAACTAAATTTATGGAACTTGTAATACTCAGGTTCAAAACCAAAACCGATTGATTAAAGGAAATTTTCAAAAGTTTAAAAAAATTTATAAAACAAATTTTGAATTTAAATAAAGTAAGTTTTAAATTTTAAATAATTAAGTTAAAATCAATTTCTTGAAATTCATTTCTTTGAATTGAATTGTTTATATAAGTAAATTTGTATGAATGGTTTTTAAATGTTTTAAGTTAAAACCTTAATGTTATTTTCAAACTTATTTTGAAATATAAAAGGAAATTTATAAGGAAATGTTTTATCGAATTAGTTAATGAATAATGATTTATAAATTAGCAATTAAAGTTTTCAAGTAATTTATTAACTTAAAACTAAGGATTGTTAATTAGTAATTAAAGGTAGGTAATTAATGATTTCTTTATATTTTAAACTAATTAATGAATTAAGTTAAGAAAAGTTTTTAAGGATAATTAAAGATAATGTTTTATCTTAATAATAATTAAGTTTTAATGAATAATAATTAATTAGTTAATTAAGACATTTAAGTTTAATTAATTAATTTAATTAATTATTTAAAAGGGTTAATTAAGTAATTAATTATGTATAATTATTAATTTAATTAACTAATAATTATGATAATTTAATTAATAACTAATGATTAATTAAATTGTAATTATTTATTAATTAAGTAATTAAGGGTTAATTAAAAACTAGTAATTAAGATATGCTTAATAAAGTTTTAATTGGGTTTTCTTGATTAATAATTAAAAGGTTATTAATCTATAATGCAAGTCAATTAAGAATTATTAAAGGTTAATTAATTGTAATTAAGGATCGATTAATTATAATTAAGGTTGGTAATTAATAATTAAGTTTAATTAATTAATAATTAAGAGATAATTAATTAGTTAACTAAGTTTAATTAATTAATTATAAAAGTAATTAGAGATTGATTACTTTGTATTAAAGGATTGATTAATAATTAAGGTTTATTAATTAATAGTTGAAGATTAATTTGGTTAAAGAGTAATTAAGGGATGAATTACTCGATTTCGATTTATGAGGTGATTGTGATCAAGTTAAGTTAATTAATCTGTTAATTAATTAAAGATAGTCACATGATAAATGATTAAGTATGCTTACTTAATGAGTTTTGATAAGAGTAATTACTTAAGATAAGTAATTGATGAATAAATTACAGGAGGTAATTGAGATAAGTGAAATTACTTAGTGGGAAGAAATTTAAAATGGATAATTACTTGGTAAAGTAATTAAAGATTTATTACTTGGTGTAATAAATCAAAGGATTTATAAATGCAACTAAAAGTAATTAAGAGTAATTTATTACTGTTTATAATTATTAAAGTTAATTTAATTAATTTAAGCATGATTAATTAATGTAATTAAGTAAGAAATAATGTAATTAATTATAGTTAATTAGTTAATGGAAGTAATTAATTAAGGTTCATTAATTAATATGATTAATGAGAATAATTGAGGATTAATTACTTAATTAAAGAGATAATTAATCAAGGTTGATTAATTAAGATGATGATTAATTAATTAGTTTAATTAATGGATAAGTAAGCAAGATTTATTGTGATGAAGGTAATTAATTTAATTAATCATAAATTAATTAAGAGATGAAGTAATTAATTTAATTCATTTTAAATTAATTATAAATGGTGTGATTTATAGATCATTGCTTATGGGCGGCTGATTTATATTGAATGGCTTAGTTGCTTGATATCTCTGATGAGATATGTGTGATATATGATATGGATGCTTTGGTTGCATTGAGATGATAGTATAAGTTATCTATTTGTGATGATAACATGAATTATTTGTTGTGATGATAATCTATTGTGATATTGTGAATTATCTACCTATGTGTATATAGATAGTTGAATTGAATTGTTTAACCTTAAACAACTTGGACCTAAAAGATATGTTTTGGATTTCGATGAGACCGGGATGGGGTTTCCACATTTGGATATCGGAAAACCACATCGATCCAAATTTACGATAGGTCGTGAATCTCAAGTGAAGATGAAGATTCAGAGTGCAAGGGTTATTGTCGTTAACTCTGAGGGTGATTCCAAAATTAGTGTAACGAGATAACGCCTTCGGTTTCGTTCGAACCCGGAACGAACATGTATGGATTGTATGTTTTCAGAACATCGTCAGGTGGACGATGAGCATTCTAAGTGATGTGTTCACAAAAGGTAATCGTAGCCTCAAGCCTCATCAACCGGGAATGGATAAAACAGGGGAGGTGCAGCAAGGTTAAGTGGGTCATGCCTAAGTAGGACGAGATTTTCCCCTGTCTAGAGGTCCCTTTTTATTCGGCTTTGTGGGCGGTTGCTAGCTACAACCACAGGGTTGTCTTGTTCGGAACTGTTCAGTAACGAATGGTTCCGGCCTTGTGTTGCAGGGGATTGGGAGTGATCCTCGGTAAGGTCATCTAGGCCACGTACTGTGATGGGCAGTACCCCGGTAGCCCTGCCATTGTATGGAATCCAAAATCCAATAAGCGCCCTCGGATTTGATTGTATTACCCACTTTTGTGGCTAGTAACTGGAATTTAATAAATGTAACAATTTCGGCTATTTCATATTTATTTAAAAACCCTAGACCTATTATAATATCACTGAATTTCCTATCAAATGTTTGGTTAGCGTAAGGTAAAAAAATTTCCATGTTTATGTGTGGGAAGTCTTACGTGATACCTTTTCTTTCAAAATGTTTTTAAAGTTAAAAAACTTTAACGTTTAATCATACCAGACTCATGTCTGACCCGGAGTTTATTCTGTTTTTCTTAAACTCTTGGGTACTTAAATTTTTATAAGTAGCCAGGGGATTCAGGTTGGCTTGACGAATTCTGGAGGAGCAATGGAGCAGGAGGCTTCTGCGTATACATATATAGTATTCCGCTGTGTGTTCTCTGAGTCGTTTTTCTTTGAGTTGTTTTGAGTTGTAATATCTAGACAGGTGTTTGTAACTGTCTAGTATGTGTTGTTTTAGCTATGTATCTCTGATGTATATGATACTATGTAATATATTATGTGATTAATATAATTTATTCATTCCGCTGTTTGGATTCTGATGTTGTTCTTTCTTTCTTCTCTATCTTTTCTCTTTTCTATCCCTTTCTTTTTTAAAAATGATGCGTCTTTCTCTGGAGAGAAAGATGGGTCGTTTCACTTGGTATCAGAGCATAGATTGAGCGAATATCTAGGCTCTGTAGTGGTGTCTTTCTTGAGAGATTGTACTTGTAATTTATATATATATATATTTCTACCTATCCGTTGGGTTACCTGTTTGGGTTTTCCAATATGAGTTATAAAGGTAGATAAAGTAGTGGTGTGTGTAACACGACTACCAATAGTTGGAGTTTGAATGTTTGAGATTGGAAGTGTATTTCTCAAGATTGTAGACCTAATACCGTCTCCAGTAATCTTTGCAGTGTGGTGTAAGGATTTCATTGATCTCTGAAGGAAACCTGTTAAGATTCAGAGTTCATCTTTAAAGTGTAGGTTTGATCGCGCTTGTGTGAGCGGATTTTTGAGAATTTGGATCTGTCGGTTAGGCAGAAGCTAGTGATGGTATCTTGGCAACCTCAGGAAGTAGTAGCTGCGTGATGAGACGTAGTGACTATGGATGTCTCCGAAGATGTTTTCTTTCGGAGCAAGTTTAAGGAAGTGTGTCTGCTTCGGGGTTGTAGCTGAGTTCAGCAGGATGTATGTGTTTAGTTGGAGGTCTGAGTTTCTCAAAGAGCTTTGGATAAGAAGTCTTTGGCATCTATGCTAGCGGTGCAGCACGGGAGTGTTCTGTGTTCCAGCGGGAAGATCTTTTTTGCTTACCAGTTCCTAGAGGTGGAATTCAGAAGCAGCAGAGAGGGCCCGTTTCTTCAATGGTTAGTTGGTCGAGGATAAGCTGTTCTGATTGGTGAAGAGAGAACAGTATCTTGGATATTAGATTAGTTGATCACAAAAATGATTTGCGATAGTTTGGGTGATTATCTTATATAGTCTTTTGCTTGGATTTGTGGCATCTCTAGAGGATGTAAGAGTTTTGGAGTTGTCAAAGATTTTCCGGATATATCTTCAAGAAAGTTAGAGATTTTCCCACATTGGAGATTGAGTTCTGAATCGACTTGATGACAGGGATGATACCGGTGATTCAGCTGGGTAGAAGGATGTCTCCTAAGTTGATTGTTTGGTGAAGCAGCTCTGTATTTCTTGGAACTTCTGTTGCACCTTATTTCCGAGATGTGATGTTTAGTCCGTGCCTGTGTTCATTAACGGAATTCTCATCTGCTCCAGATCAGAGTTGCACAGCGGAAGCAAGGTGACTGTTGTTCTTGAGTAGAAGCAACTGGAAGTTGCAGTGTTTTGGATTAGAGAGTTTCTACTGAATTTTTTTTTCAGGATCTGAGGCAAGTTGGTGAGTGATTCTGTTCTGTCTTTTCCGGATGGGAGAAGTTATTTTCTACCATTGATAGTAAAGTTTGATTTTGATTTTGATTTTAGGTAGATCTTGTGAGGATCGGTTTGTTGAGTTGTTTTGATCCAGTTTGTTTGTAGAAGCATCATCGAAGGTTGAGCTGATAAGGAAAGATCTATAGGCAGCCCGGATCATCCGAAAAGTTTTGAGGTTAAGAAACGGAAGAATTTGGAATTTGATGTTGGAGGCTTCGATGTTGTTGAGGTTTTCTCTGGTAAAGGGAGCAATAAGATTTGGTGAGATTTTGAGGTGAGCTCCGAGATATATTGGATTCTTCTGAGTTTTTGTAAGGATAAGTGCTTTGGTTTGAAGAGTTGAATTGCCAATTTGGAAGACTGGAATTCAAAATAATTCACGTGTCTCTGAGGGAGTACGTGTTTGGTCCATCACTGGTTTTGAGACCAGTAGTTCTGTGAAGGATTTAGTTGTTGATCAGACTTTTCTGTGGTCTGGTATCTTGTGCAGATGATCTAGCTGAGTAGGAACTCAGTAGCTTAGCAGTATAGCTAGTTTGGATTTAGTAGAGCGAGTATCCCTGTGATTATACCTGGGGAACTCAAGATAATTTTAGGAAACTTATCCGGATCTGTGTCCGGATAGCTAGTGTTATTTATTTGATTAAATTGGTTGTTTGGATGAAATTTTTTGTTTGATTGATAGTGTATGGCTCATATGTATGTTTGAATTGGTTGAAATAAAATAAAACTTTGGATTATCTTTGTTTTAAATTTCGAGGACGAAATTCTTTTAAGGGGGGAGGACTGTAATAACCCGGAATTTCCAGAAATTTAAAATGTGGTAATCTCGTAACTTAAATTATTTGAAATTGATAAAATTGTTATTTTCAAAAATAAATGACCAAGTAATAATAATATAATGTCTTAATTATGGTTATAGATTGGTTTTAAAATAAGAATAATTATTTTGTTTGTGTAAATAAATTCTAAATTGACTTATTGTTTTCAAAGTTAATAAGTGTGTTTAAATATATATATATATATATATATCTGTGTATTTAAATTAATATTAAAATAGTATAAATTATTTTAAATAATAATGAGCTTATTTAAAAATTGATATTTATATTTATTTCAATTGATTTTAGATTTGGATTTTTTAAATTGACTTTGAATTGAATATAAATTTGAATTTAAGGGAATATACATACATCTTAAAATAAAATAATAATATAGTTTGGATTAAAAATATATATATATATATATATAACATTTTTAGTTAAAAATAAGATTTGTTTTATATTATTCTCTTTATAGAAATTTATCTATAGGAATATGGAAAAGTATTTATTTAATAAGAATAAATACAAAGGCTTTTTGAAATAGCATTTAAAAATGAGTTTGCAATATTATATATAATTTTATTTAAATCATAATTGGTTTTATTTTATTTTCTTTTAAAGATTGTATTTATATAAATTTAGAAAAGAATTTATAAATTAATAAAACATATTAGTTAATTAGAAAATCATATTTAAAAAGCTTTTAGAATTCTTTTAGGATAAATATAAATAAATATTGACAAGTGTTAAAGTTATAACCTTTTATGTAACAAGTGTTAACAAATTAATGTAAGTTAAAGACATGTATCACTTTTATTTGAATTTTCTTTTAATTTTAGTAAAATCTAAAATTACTTATATACATTCCTAATCTTCTTTCTCATTTTTCTTTTTAATATCTTCTTTTCAAAAGCTAAGCAAACAATGGCAGATCAAATCTGAAATTTTCCTCAAATAAAATCTGAAACCCATGCTCAGTTTAAAAAAAACCTGTAATTCATTCCAAAACAAATCAGAAAGTGAATCACTTCCTCTTCTATCAGAATTTGTAATCTTCTTAAACCAGAAAATCCTCAAACCAAAACCTGAAATTTTCCTCAAGTTCAAATCTTAAACAAATGTGCAAATCAAATCTGCAAAATTTGTTTCCTTGTAACCTCTTTATACCAAATCTGCAAAGCCTATAAACACTCCTCAAAACATCAATCTCTGTTTACAAATCAAGTATGTAACCATCTTCAAGTGCATGCAAGTGAATCTGGGTCATGGCAAAAAAATGTTCATAGCAATTCCAGTTTCCAAGAAAGCAAGAAAACCTGTAGTTCAGTCTCCAAGGAGCTTCAAACTCTCTGCATTTCATAAAAAAAAAGTGTTGAGTAAACATTTTTACTAAAACTGGAGTAGCTAGTTATCTACTGCATATGAGTTCTATGATGATGTTTATTTTATATATATGAAATAAGTATGCCTCTGTATAGATATAAATCTGCAGTATGTTTGTTATGTTTGAAACCGTGCATGTCTAGTTTCATTATCCTCTCTGTTTTCCTTACTGTAGAATTTAAGTTAAAAATCAAAACTTCAAGCTCTTTCTATTTAAATAACTATTAGGACTTGGATTTAAACAAAATAGATTAGCTAATTATAATTTAAGTACTTGGAATATATTTAATTATCTTGTGTTTTAAAACCATTTGGAAATCAAATAATGCAGTGACATTCTAACATCAATGTTAAAATCGAATGTTGAAATTGGATGAAACAATTATATAAACTGAATTGTCACTGGAAAATATGAATTTTTAAAAATAAAATCTCAATTTTTAATGAAGTTTTGATGGTGAATTTTGGGTATTACTAGAAATGGGATCTTTGGTAATATCTGATGATCACAAATGTTATAGTGATCGAGATCTTGAGGGGAGGTTGAAGTATGATTGGGAAGTATGGCAAAAATGGTGTGGACGTTGAATGATCGCCGTAGTGATGGCGGTGAAGTGATTTGGGTTTTGACCCTAAATTTTGTCGGCCTGGGAAAAGAGATCATTGCCACTTATCAGGGTGATCGAGTTCAGTAAGGGTTTGGAGGTGGGTTCGTGGATGAACGGAGATGGATTGGCCGAAGTTTCTCGTCGTCTGATGGTCAGGGTGTTGGTTCGATTGGGTTTTGGCCCTGGCAGTTGGAACAGTTTTTTTTACCGAGTAACCCAATTTTGATCGGAGGTTTGTGGCGGTAGTTGGATGATAAGGAATGGTTTCTATATTGATTGTCGAGGTGTCGGAGAGTTCATCGAAGGTTGGAGGTGGATCTGGTGATGGTGCATGTGCACGGTGTTGAATTCTCGTGTCTGTTGTTTTAGGGGATTGGGTTGCTGGGTATTAGCTCGGGTAGAGTAATGTGTTTTTGAGTTGATAACTCGTGTATCAACTCGAGTAGAGATGAAATGGAAACTTGTTAACAGTTTCATTTGTTGCAGGTTTTTAAAATTTAAAAGAGATTTAAAACTAAATTTTTGGAACTTGTAATACTCAGGTTCAAAACCAAAACCGATTGATTAAAGGAAATTTTCAAAAGTTTAAAAAAATTTATAAAACAAATTTTGAATTTAAATAAAGTAAGTTTTAAATTTTAAATAATTAAGTTAAAATCAATTTCTTGAAATTCATTTCTTTGAATTGAATTGTTTATATAAATAAATTTGTATGAATGGTTTTTAAATGTTTTAAGTTAAAACCTTAATGTTATTTTCAAACTTATTTTGAAATATAAAAGGAAATTTATAAGGAAATGTTTTATTGAATTAGTTAATGAATAATGATTTATAAATTAGCAATTAAAGTTTTCAAGTAATTTATTAACTTAAAACTAAGTATTGTTAATTAATAATTAAAGGTAGGTAATTAATGATTTCTTTATATGTTAAACTAATTAATGAATTAAGTTAAGAAAAGTTTTTAAGGATAATTAAAGATAATGTTTTATCTTAATAATTATTAAGTTTTAATGAATAATAATTAATTAGTTAATTAAGACATTTTAAGTTTAATTAATTAATTTAATTAATTATTTAAAAGGGTTAATTAAGTAATTAATTAAGTATAATTATTAATTTAATCAACTAATAATTATGATAATTTAATTAATGACTAATGATTAATTAAATTGTAATTATTTATTAATTAAGTAATTAAGGGTTAATTAAAAACTAGTAATTAAGATATGCTTAATAAAGTTTTAATTGGGTTTTCTTGATTAATAATTAAAAGGTTATTAATCTATAATGCAAGTCAATTAAGAATTATTAAAGGTTAATTAATTGTAATTAAGGATTGATTAATTATAATTAAGGTTGTTAATTAATAATTAAGATTTATTAAGTAATGATTACGAGATAATTAATTAGTTAAGTAAGTTTAATTAATTAATTATAAAAGTAATTAGAGATTGATTACTTTGTATTAAAGGATTGATTAATAATTAAGGTTTATTAATTAAAAGTTGAAGATTAATTTGGTTAAAGAGTAATTAAGGGATGAATTACTCGATTATGATTTATGAGGTGATTGTGATCAAGTTAAGTTAATTAATTTGTTAATTAATTAAAGATAGTCACATGATAAATGATTAAGTATGCTTACTTAATGAGTTTTGATAAGAGTAATTACTTAAGATAAGTAATTGATGAATAAATTACATGAGGTAATTGAGATAAGTGAAATTACTTAGTGGGAAGAAATTTAAAATGGATAATTACTTGGTAAAGTAATTAAAGATTTATTACTTGGTGTAATAAATCAAAGGATTTATAAATGCAATTAAAAGTAATTAAGAGTAATTTATTACAGTTTATAATTATTAAAGTTAATTTAATTAATTTAAGCATGATTAATTAATGTAATTAATTAAGAAATAATGTAATTAATTATAGTTAATGGAAGTAATTAATTAAGGTTCATTAATTAATATGATTAATGAGAATAATTAAGGATTATTTACTTAATTAAAGAGATAATTAATCAAGGTTGATTAATTAAGATGATGATTAATTAATTGGTTTAATTAATGGATAAGTAAGCAAGATTTATTGTGATGAAGGTAATTAATTTAATCAATCTTAAATTAATTAAGAGATGAAGTAATTAATTTAATTCATATTAAATTAATTACAAATGGTGTGATTTATAGATCATTGCTTATGGGTGGCTGATTTATATTGAATGGCTTAGTTGCTTGATATCTCTGATGAGATATGTGTGATATATGATATGGATGCTTTGGTTGCATTGAGATGATAGTATAAGTTATCTATTTGTGATGATAAAATGAATTATCTGTTGTGATGATTATCTATTGTGATATTGTGAATTATCTATCTATGTGTATATAGATAGTTGAATTGAATTGTTTAACCTTAAACAACTTGGACCTAAAAGATACGTTTTGGATTTCGATGAGACCGGGATCGGGTTTCCATATTTGGATATCCGAAAACCACATCGATCCAAATTTACGATAGGTCGAGAATCTCAAGTGAAGATGAAGATTCAGAGTGCAAGGGTTATTGTCGTTAACTCTGAGGGTGATTCCAAAATGAGTGTAACGAGATAACGCCTTCGGTTTTGTTCGAACCTGGAACGAACTTGTATGGATTGAATGCTTTCAGAACATCGTCAGGTGGACGATGAGCATTCTAAGTGATGTATTCACTAAAGGTAATCGTAGCCTCAAGGCTCATCAACCGGGAATGGCTAAAACAGGGGAGGTGTAGCAAGGTTAAGTGGGTCATGCCCAAGTAGGACGAGATTTTCCCCTGTCTAGAGGTCCCTTTTTATTTGGCTTTGTGGGCGGTTGCTAGCAACAACCGCGGGGTTATCTTATTCGAAACTGTTCAGTAAGGAATGGTTTCGGCCTTGTGTTGCAGGGGATTGGGAGTGATCCTCGGTATGGTGATCTAGGCCACGTACTGTGACGGACGATACCTCGGTAGCCCTGCCATTGTATGGAATCCAAAATCCAACAAGCGCCCTCGGATTTTATTGTATTACCCACTTTTGTGGCTAGTAGTTGGAATTTAATAAATGTAACAATTTAGGCTATTTCATATTTATTTGAAAACCCTAGACCTATTA
The DNA here is from genome assembly GCA_030765085.1 of Allium cepa. Classification (NCBI taxonomy): domain Eukaryota; kingdom Viridiplantae; phylum Streptophyta; class Magnoliopsida; order Asparagales; family Amaryllidaceae; genus Allium; species Allium cepa. The sequence continues at coordinate 493,356,708 of CM060944.1, read as the reverse complement.
TAATATCACTAAATTTCCTATCAAATGTTTGGTTAGCGTAAGGTAAAAACTTTTCCATGTTTATGTGTGGGAAGTATTACGTGATATCTTTTCTTTCAAAAGGTTTTTAAAGTTAAGCAACTTTAACCGTTTACTCATACCAGACCCATGTCTGACCCGGAGTTTATTCTGTTTTTCTTAAACTCTTGGGTACTCAAATTTTTATGAGTAGCCAGGGGATTCATGTTGGGTTGACGAATTCTGGAGGAGCAATGGAGCAGGAGGCTTCTGCGTATAGATATATAGTATTCTGCTGTGTGTTCTCTGAGTCGTTTGTCTTTGAGTTGTTTTTGAGTTGTAATATCTAGACAGGTGTTTATTACTGTCTAGTATGTGTTGTTTTAGCTGTGTATCTCTGATGTATATGATACTATGTAATATATTATGTGATTAATATAATTTATTCGTTCCGCTGTTTAGATTCTGATGTTGTTCTTTCTTTCTTCTCTGTCTTTTCTCTTTTCTATCCCTTTCTTTCTTAAAAATGATGTGTCTTTCTCAGGAGAGAAAGACGTGCCGTTTCATCCTTCAATTTACTTTTTTAAGTAAAGTAATATATATCATTCAGTTATCAGAAGTAATCTATTTCAATTGTCAAACGTTATCCACATAATTCTTATTTCTATTGGACTAATCTGTTTGTCATATTCTTTTTTACAGTTATTGCAACATTTACATTATTCCAGTTAGTAATTTATAGTTGTCAATCCAATTATAGCATATGATTTATTGTTTTACAGCTTATATATGCCAATTGCAATTAGACAAAAAGATCCGTTATCCCAGATTCTCACTTTAATAAATTAACTGATTAATACCAGAATTAACAATCAAATCAGCATAGGGTAGAAATTAAAATCAATTAATTTAATCAACATGTTAGATCTTGCCCACTCACCTTTGTCCTAAGCTTTTAGGTTTGCCTCAGAGGTCACAAGCTATCTCCCCTAAATCCACTTAGGTCTCCTCCCCAAGTGCTAGATCTCCTTCTAATTTTAATTTATATTGAGTTTAGAATAGATTGGGGTTTAGAAATTGATTTGGAAAATTAGGTTTTTGTTTTATTTTGTCAAAGCTTCGCTTAGTGGAGAGAATTAGGTTTTAGGTTAACCCTAACAATCAATTTATAGGGGAACAACTCAACTCGCTACCGTCGGGTGCAATCCTAAATCATCTCATTCATCCCCAAAACCGTGGCCAACGTGCAATGATCTCGCACGATGAAAGGAATCGTCTCGAGGTCGCCACGACGTTTCGATCGACCATGGGTTGGGTCAACTGCCCTTGGGCTAGGTCGACCGCCCACGGTTGACCTAGATCCATCTGAGTTGACTTGTCCCTAGTTGATTTCTTTTTTTTTTTTGTCTTTTTTTTGATTTTCTTTTCACTTTTTTGTTTTTTCAATCCTTTATAACTTTTCTGCTTTGGCTTGAATTTCAAAAAGTTATAAATGAAAGTTGTCCAGAAAATTACTACGGACATAGTGATGCAAGTCCCATAGTCAAATTTGGATGTTCGTGAAAATTCTCCTTATAGGTTAATTCTTATCTTTTAATTATATTTTCTTATTTATTTTCGGAAAATCCTAAGGTGTTACAAGTATATTATTTAATACTAAAATCATTTATGCACCATTTCATAAAACTTAGCTTAAGTTTATAAATATCTTATAAAACACAACTTATATTTATCAACACTCTATAACTTAAGTTCTTATGCATATAATACTCACTACATCCTAAGAATATATATATTAAATTTAAAATTTGTTTTAACTTAATATCCCTTTGAATCTATAAGTAACAAAAACTTTTTTTCTTATACATTTAACAAAAACACATAGCTTAAGTTTTTATAACACTTGGAAGTTTTCAACTGTAATGACCCATAACTTTTAATGTTTCGAATGGGGAATATTTAATTTATTTTAATATTAAAATTTTATTAAATTATAATAAATAATAAGAAAATCGATTGCTAATGAAATGACTTGATTTTTGGTAACATATTTTAATTTGTGAAATATATAAATATTAATTTGATTTATTTTATCGACAAGCTGAAAACTCAAATTGCATAGATGGACTTTTTAAGACTCAAGACCACTTCCATTGGCTTTAGATGCTCCGAGCGAGCAAAAATGAGTTAAGCATCGGTAAATTTCGACAAGTGGATTTGTAGCAAGTGGGTTGGGTTCGATTCGTAAATTGAGCAATCAAAAAGCTAACTTTTGTATATTATAGAATTAGGTCCTGAAATTAGTTCCATTTAGTTCGAAATATGGGTATTTGACTAGGAACACTAGTAAGCAATCCTCGATCGGATTTTGACGTTTTTGGGAGTGAATAGTGTCAGAGAAAATCTATAAAAGGACCCCATCTCTCTCTCATTTGCCGAAACTCAGCAAAATCAAACCCTCCATTCAACTGCAGCCATGATCCACTATGATTGTGGCTGAATTAGGTGAATGGTCCAACCTGAAAAATGTGTGGCTAGAGATGACAAGAAAATTGACCGGTTGGATTAAGGTGGGGTGGCTAGAGGCGGCATAAATCTGAGTTCGTCAGGGGTGGTTCTAAATTATGTTTCGATAGGTATTTTAATAAGAAGTTAAAAGTTTAAATATGTTTTATGATTATTTTTGAATTTCAGAAAGGGATTTAAATTATAAGACATGCTATTTAAATAAGTTATAAATTAAAGTATCTTAAAGTAACGTTTTAAGTAAAATATTTCAAATCATATTATAAGTATTTTAGGTTTGTTTTAGGTATATATATAGCTTTTAGAAGATTAATTAATTATATTGTTAAAGGATTAAATACCTTAACTTATAATACCTTTTAAATTGTTTTTAGAAGTTTTATTAAATGTCCCATCGTTTAAATAAATAAATATGCGCATATATATAATATCATTTTAAAGAGGTTTTTAGTAAAGTAGAAGTTGTAAAAGTAAAATAAGTCTTTTACAAAGAAATAAAGGAAGGTTTGGATTTTAACACTTTTTTCTAAAAAATAAGTGGTTTTGCAAAGTTTAGTGTTTTTATAAAGCAAAAAAGGAAGAATCTGATTTTAATACTCTTATTAAAGAGAACAGTTTTTATGAAGTTAAGTAAAAGTACGGAATCTTGTTAAATTTGTGTAGGGATAAGAAATTACAATTAGAATTATAATTAATTTTAAAATCAAGATTATGTCGAGAAATATATCTATGTTTTTAATAATGAATGTTTTGAGAATATTAAAAATGAATGCTTTTGGGTTTGTTATGACCTTGTTTGAGTAACAATTGTCTTAAACCCGTACAAACGTAATTTAATGTTTAAAGAGAGTTTTAACGACAAAGATTAAATTTAAAGTGTTTTGGGTTTTTTACTAGAAACGTTTTAGTAACATTTGTTTTTAAACCCTTGAATAATATTTTAAAGTGGTAAAATATTGTTAAATGATTCTGAAAAATACTTAAATCCTTCATAATGTAATTTTAAAGATAATAACAAGTATATAATCTTTTGGAAAAAGTTGTAAGAGTATAAGTTTCAAAGTATAAAAGAGAGAAAGGGTTTATAGTAACAATGTTTGAGTGATATTTGTTTTTAACCACTTTGACTGCGTTTTAAGTAAGTAAAACTTGTTGTGAATTTGTGAATATACTTATACCATTGAGATAAGTATATGAATACTTTTAAGAGAATTGAAATGTGTTGAAATGAATAGTGAAATTTTAATTAACAAGTAAAGTTTAAATTAATGAATGGAGTTTTATTCATAGAGAAGGCTTAAAGGAGTTTAAACTGAGAAGTTTAATTTAAAGGAATATAATTAACAGGTGAAGTTTCATTTATAAAAGAAGTTCTATTAGTTAAAATTGAGTTTTATTAATAAAAGAGATTTTAATTGATAATGGATAAATTAATTAAAAAAGGGATTAGAAGTCATTTTTATGACTTGATCGTGCTTTGGATGAATTGATAGTGCTTGTATGTTTACTTGCTTATGGAAAGTATATGGGATTTAGTTCCTTTATGCGATCATTCACAATATTTTGAATATGACCGAATTCATCAACTCAGTCATGAGAAGAACGGGATCGGTAAGTGTTCTACTTATCGAAAACCACTTTCAAGACTAAGATACATGTTCTATCTCTGAGAGCCCGATCTATTCGAGATGCTAGAACCCGTAGGTGGTTTCAAAATCTATTCGAGATGCTGAAATCCATTTGGGGATTCATGATTTGCTCAAGTGATGAAGACTCTTATTAAAGATACCAAACATAACCTCGACATCGGGATAATGACTAAACACGGAGTAGGCTGCACAATCTAGTGGTTTTGCTAATCCGAAGGGGTACATCAACTCCATAATCTAAAGTATGCTTATAGATGTTGCACAAAGGGGGTTGATGATACTTGGATTCTATGTGGTTTGGGATCGCTGATTCGGACGCGGACCAGTTGTGTTTTTCTTATAATATATTTTATCTAGAAATATACTGCGTTCAAAAGGTATTTTCTGATCCTTATCATGGATGCTTCAGTTTTTATGCTGAAGGCATCTCCGTGGAAAATCCATATACAAATGTGCCTTCACGGTTTTAAATGTACTATAATATACTGTAGTGTGAGATGTAAGCATTTCAGCTATGTTATATATTTGTTTTAAACCCTAAACATTACTATAATATCAATAGATTTTTTAATAAAATGGTTTGGTTGTCGTAAGGTAAAAATCATCTGTGTTTATTTGCGGCGTGGTCTTACAAGATACCTTTATTTTGAAAGGTTTTATAACATTAAATAATCCAAATGATTTGAGTTCATTATACCAAAATAAGCTTTTCACATCGTTTGAAAAACGCTGTAATAGGATATAACGGCATTATTACAAAAGCTATATAACAAAATGCAGTCGTAGAAACGAAACTAATACCAGCAAACATAAATGCTGTTAAAAACTATATTAGTGTTCTTTTACTGTTGTAATAGATTTTCTACAGCGTTTTCTTTTGTTGCTGTTTTAAAATTTAGACAGTGTTAGGATATGCTGTAAAAAAGTTATTGAGTTTTCAGTGTTTATTATTTTCTTTCGAAAATGTTAACAGTATTTTTGTCAGCAGTTTATAAACAGTGTTATTAATGTTTCACAGCGATTTTTTCTTTCGTAGTAATGGGCAATATCTTTTCATAAAACTGATGGCACGGTTTAAACGCTATTGTTTGTTCCTAACTAACGGCACGGTTTAAACGCTATTGTTTGTTCCTACTATTTTTACAGCACCCATATCACGTTGTACCATTGCAATATTTACACGCACGTATCATTAATCTAAACATCATTTTATTATATTTCAATCAGATAACATACATAACATATGCAAATCAAACTAAAAACTACCATATAAAAACATAACTATTCATCATTTTCATAAATTATGTTGAACATAATATCCATAAACAAAGTTTACATAAATTCATAAACAAAGATAATATTTATAAACCAACTTCATACAACATTAGACAAAGGCACAATATCTGCATTGGCCACCAAGACAGCAACTGCAGATACTTCAGACTGACATATGGTAGAAAGCACGCATTAGTCATCAAATCTATCATCATGAAGTAAAAATAGTATTACTGAAGTAATACAAATTGACTATTTACATTTTGTAGATAGCCTATTTACTCATCATGATTGATGCCCATTCAAATTCAGCCCATAGATAATAGTAATGATCTCTTTTTTATATCAGTAAAACCATGCCCAAAAAAGAAAAGGAAAAAAAATTGGTAACAAACAATGAATATATGAGAGACATAAGTAGAAAAGGAACATGCTACAGCTTTCGCAAGTGCTTCAGCAACCAGACCAACAGCTGGAATGCCAGTAGAACAAAGAAGTTGCTTTGCTTGAGGCTTAAATATAGGGATAAATCTACACCGCAAAATTGCATAATTGAAATGTTACTTTTGTTCAAAAAATTCATCATAAAAAATAAATATTATATATACCATGTTCATTTTTATATCACGCTAAAAGCTGGAAATTAACTGTTATTTTAGACTCAATGAGCAAGATACAAAATAGTAGTGGAAAAATATGACCCTTACCCATCAAAGACATTAGAAATAGTTTCGGCTGCTTCAAAGCCAGCAGACGCAGTTATATCAGCGGCTTGAGGAGAATGTTAAAAAATAAACCAACATTATGCTGTAAAAGTACTAAGATTCATAAATTACTTCAGATTATTTGTATGCAAACAAACACGAACATTGCATGAGTCTACTCAAAATTATGTTGGGACAAACCAACCATATACTTTGTGTTTACAAGCACAATATATCACGATGAATAGATTACTTATACATTATCTTTTAAAATGGGGAACTTTTATATATGCCCGTTAATTTTGTTCGCACATCCACATCCCGAAGTTAATAAGTTAAAACACAAATAAATTATTCAGTCCATACATAGGGTGGATTAATTATCTCTAGCTCAAAATGGGAAACACAATCAAATTTACCATAGATTTGAGATTCACAATTCAAACTTCTATCTCGGAGCTACTGCTCAAACCTAGACATCATTTCCTGCTGAAAATCAAAGATAAGAAAGAGCTGACAATGGCGAACAACTTGATCTATTCTAGCACAAGTCAAGATGATAAAAAAGAGAAACGTGGATCGCAATAGGACGAAGGTTGAAACGATGGTTTACACTAGAAAATTGGATGAATAACATGCAATTCACTATGCATGGAGAGGTGAGGGTGAAGTTACAGAAGGCAGTTCAACAACCCTACTTCCATCTTAATTGCTTTCAAGTTTGCTTAACAATTTATTATTTAACCGGTGTCATTTTGAAAACTTCATGTAGGTATGGCATTTGAGGCTTAAACTAATCATCATCTTTGCAATATTTAAAATTCAGTTTTATATCATGTCTAAAACTTAAAGAAGATCTGCATTTTGAGGCATAAATTTAGTAATCAATTAACATTTGTGAACAAATAAAATCTTAAAATTTACATATAAATTCAGCCGCTCCAATGCCACATGATAGAAACATGTCAATTTTTTGTCTTTATACTGATCCATGAAATGAGAAGAGTTGGAGGTCATTTACATCAAAAATCAAAGAGAACCTTCCATTTTATTATATGAAATTAGCTTTTAAATGGAAAATGTAACGACCCAGTATTTTCAACCATTCGCATCCGCACATGTCAGACTTGAATTGTTCAAAATACTGCGTTGTAGAATAAATTTGACAACACTCAGAATATACAGTAAATAAATCACAGAATCACATCCGTAGCATACAACGGTACCTCTGTTCTGCCTTTACGGCTAGCCTCTCGACTACACCACCAACCTCCACGAGGACATGTAGGAGTAAGAGTCAACCGTTCGCTACCCAAACCAGGAAGCGAGAACCCCCTATCATGTTGCACCGAGTGCAGTGGCAGACACAGATATCAGAACCTCACAGCGGAAATTAAAAATTCAGTGGTTCATGAAGCCACTTATAAAGCTTTAACAAAACAGAATTTACATAGTTTATAATCTTCAATACAAATTTAAACCATAAATGGATATAGAGTCTTCAAAGTCTGGGATTCCAGAAAAGATAAAGACTGAAACAAACTTCCAGCAGCACGAATGGTCTACGGAATGTCCTAGCTCCGGAGAGGAAACTGAAGCTGCAACTCAGGCTGACCCGAGCGTAAAATAAAACATAAACACTCGAGTCAGGACATACATACTTATATAATGTAAGCTAATTCAAGTGTACTGTAATATAGAGCAAGTAACTCAAAGGATGCTTGGGATCGCCCATCCTCTAAGGATCCGTTAAACTATTTACTATGTAGTATATTGCGCTATTATAATAGTGTCTATATATAAAATAAACTTACTTTTTAATAGCGTTAAGGGGTTACCCATATAGCCCTTAACACGTAATAGTCCCAGTAGTCCATCCAATATCATAGCCCCTCCTGATCGGGAAGCCACTAGAGGATACCACACGGGCTACGGGAGAAAACCAAACTCGTACAAGGCTCGCTATGGTAGGTGACACGGCACAACTAGGCAATGCCAGGGTAGATATACCAATTACGCTTCCGGACCGATGGTAACGCGAAGCCGCAGCAACCGCCCACCTCGAACAACACTCCCAAATCAAGGGTGCACCCAAACAATCACATAAGCAATAGAATGGTATACGAAGAAGTGCGTTCGATCAGAGGAGCTACCTCATTAATCCGTCAATCGCTCCTGTTTTAGCCACCTTAAGCCAACTCACGGGAGTCGGGTCCACGTATATACCTTTCAAGAAACCGTCACCACCAACCTACTTCATTCTGGAATCTCCACCGCGTACACGGTTAGTCAAAGTGGTTTTCGGTATCGACAGAGAGTATGTCCATATCCGATCCCGGTCTCTTTGCCAACCAAACATTATTATAACTCGTGGTTATAGTTTGAAAAATGGTATTTATATTTTCAAATCAATATGTATTTCAAATACCTTTAATCTCAAATCCTTGATTTAAGCATTCCTTTTGATAATATACCATTTCAAATTATTTAATTAAATTTGGAATTTATTGCTTTTATCAAAAATAGAAATCAATTTCTCCCTTTAAAACCACCCAACATCAATTTCTAAATTCTTTTATTTATTAAATTCCAAAAATCTTAACTTATTCCCAAATAAATTTCCATAGATTTTCAGATAAATCAATTTCAATTTCTACAGCACCTAGGAAATGCTGTCTAAAGGTACAGGTTAAAAATAGTCCAATTTTAAAAGACAGCATTTAAATGCTGTAGTAGACTTTTAGCTTAAAAATCTATTTTCAACTTATTATTTATTATTTTCTTAATTGAAACCTTATCCTTCAAAAATCCAGAATTGCTGGAACAAGTTATAATAAAAAAATTTATTTATAAATCTTATAAAACCCTTTATCATTTAAACCAGAATATCATCACTTCCTAAATTTAAAAATAATTCAAAATAATTTCAGAAAATATTATATAAACCACGGGCCTGTATATAGTTCTCTAGCCTAGGTCAAGTGATACGGATTTATATCATTTCAACCCGTAATTTACAAAACCCCGGGTTCTATCATTTCAAACCCGCAATCCCAAGTTACCAGTTAAGCAGTTAACAGACTAGTTTAACAATAATCATTATTTCAGCCCATAACAATCCAACTTTAACAGGGAACTTGCAGTGGTGATTTAAGCAGTAAATAACAATTAATAATATAACTGCAGAAATACTACAACAGATACCTAACTGATGAGGTGTCAAATTAAATAGGGTTTAACATTCTACATTATACTACAGACAGATAATGACGGAATAAAATTTCACACATACACTTGCAAAAATTTACCAAAATATATGTACGTATGTCTGGTGAGAAATACTCACCTGAAAGCTGCAGAAAATTTGAATTTCAAAATGACAATTTCACCGGAAAGGAACGACATGGGGGGTAACGATCAAAATTCCTCGGACGTCGCCTAGATTCAAATCTAGAACAAGATTCAAAATATCGAATACGCGACTTTAGAATTTATGGTCAAAGAAAAATTAGAATAGAACGAGAATATTGTTGACTTGCTCGACCACTCCACCGTGTAATATGACCAAAATATACCCTAAAACGTGAACCGGGCTAACTCTAAATTTTACGACAAAATTTCCTAAAGTCGGACCAGAAAATATGGGGGAGTCTCTCTACTATATGTCGTGATATGCATGTGCACACGTGCACACTTCTATATCATATTTGCCCATGCACCCGCCAACGTTACAACAATATTTCATATTTCATACATAATTTTTCTTTCTTCTTTTTTTTTTCGTTTTTTTTTTTCCTTTTTCTTTTGTGAACTTGTCTCTGCATCTTACCCAACACTTTGCTACTGCTCTCCCCTTTTCTACTATAAGGCTTCCCAGCTTTACACACTGTATAGACAACTCACGTAACCATCCTCAATTACCCCGAGTCGTACACCAAGTTTCTTCGAGCCAAACACGAAATTTCTTCGAGAATAATATACAGTTGCTTCGAGCCAAAATGCAACACTTCGAGTAAACTCACCAACTCTCTTTATTCAACTGATGCTTCACAACTTCTTCTTTCCCAGGCTTGACTCACTGATACGCACGTGCACGCAGTGACACACGGTCCTTATGCACATTCCTCTGTTGCCACTCCACTGTGTTATCACTATGACACATGCACGCATTTTTCTTATTATATTTTTCACCATTTTGTTTTAAGATATTCCAGGCTTCATAATAATGGACAACTCACGCAAAACCCATGCCAACCACTATCTTATTCCATTCTAAAGTCTGTTACTTAAATTATATGACTCAGATTCCATCTCCTATTTCAGCTTTCTCAGTTCCAACTAAAAAAAAAAAAAATCCATCCCTATATACACTTTAATTTTTCCCACTATTGCTTTTCAATTCCTCCAGTATAGCATCAGACCCCACTGTAACCACTACCTTCCTCCTACTCCTATTTAGGCATCAAGCACACTCCACCCAGATAAATCTACACCAGCCTCATCCTTCTCAATATGCACAGATACATTATGTTGCCACCTAGCCTCCTCTAAAATATCACAGACGTGACCATGTGCACTATGCAAAAATTTTTTTTTGTATACTAAAACTTCTCTGTTGCCAAATTTAACTCCAACTTAGATTCACTTCTTGAATTCAGTTTCAATCTTAAGTTTAAACTTAGTTTTAAACATTGCTTTACAATTTAATTCTTCTTAAATTTAAAACTTCCCAAATTTAAAACTGTAACAGGCAACCCATGCTTATCCTTCAACTACGCCGGGTCACCACACATAACTTCGAGAAAAACGTGTACTTGCTTCAAGAAATTATGGAAAAATCTTCGAGTCATTATGTCCTAGCTTCGGTTCTCATGCACAACTTTGTGAAAACTCACATACTTGCTCTCTGTTTATCATTTTGAAGGCCACCACCTCAACCCTGAAACTTGACACTACTTCTCCTATTTCTATCAACTTCAAATGTATCATGTTTAACTCAATATTGGCATCACTGCTTTACACTCACCCACTTTCAATTTATACTTCCCAGGCTTGAATCAAACAACCACCCCTTACTTCTATTCATCATCAACACTCCTAGTCTTCACTTACCCAAGAATTTGTACATCCCACCTATCCCATGCTCCCTCTGGAACAAGCCTGTATACTAGTGGCATATACACCACTTCGACTACAGGGATGCACATCACTCCACACGTTCTGCCACTATGCAACCACTTCTCACTCACAAACTACTCAAAACCATCCGCCGCCTGCCTATGCTAAGAGGATGTTTTATAAATGATTTAAAATGTTTGCCTATGTGAATGAAAATCTGGAAAACTAAATTATATTTGTGCAAGTCTGGAAACTCATGCTTACTTGGTTATGTTATGCAACAAATTTTACAAGCAACACAAATATTTAGATCATCAACTGATACATACGTGCACAGTGTGATACAAAGATATGCACAGCCTATGAATTTATAAATGCAGACTAGCACTCACCTAAGTTTTTCTTAATTCACTCATATATGCCTATATTTTTTTTTCTTCCTTATTAAACAGGCTCTGTAACCCATTCCTCTACACATGCAAAAGAGAGACACTCACGCAACTATGTTTCCAGCATTCCAGATCAAACAGAACCCATACTTCTCATCGAGTCCAACCCCACTGCCACTAGACTACACCATAACTACACAACAGTTCCCCAAAAACCCCTGTCAGATCAGTTCAAATATATGCAGACTGCTTTCAAAACATACATGCTCCCCTGTGCTACCAAGTAATAGGGCTCTGTCCTTTAAAGCAACTACTCATAATTCTCTCCATCATCAACAACTGCACTGATGCTTATGTGCACAGTGCTCTGACATGTGCACAACCTATAACTAAGTCTTACTTTTTCCAAATTCATATGCCTATATGTCCCTACATGACACAGTCTGATGGGTGGGTAGCCGAGCAAGACAACTGTGAAAAGAAAAAGAGAACTGGAAAGAGAGAAAAAAACATTTACCTGATGAGCTCGAACGAGAAAAATGGGATGCCATCAGAGATATTTAGATGCAAAGCAAGGAATGGTGGGCATATATATAAGGACAGTATGCAAATCTAAGGGGAGATAGATAACGTATCAGTTTTTCTTTGTCATAGATTTGTGAAATATGAATATGTGATTTACCCATCAGTTCCAAAGAAATAAAGATTTCTAACTTTGCACTTGAATGTTTTAAACTGCTGCACGATCAAAGGAAGAGAGAGCTATCAGTTTTTCTATTATGTGAATCTTCAAATGGGCGTGCTTAAAGGCAGGTATAAAGAGAAGGCCGAGAGGTTTTATTCTTGTTGAAAGATTGATGATAAATATGCGTCAGTTTTATTCATGCGTTGATTAGGGAAAGAAAAGCAATGGTTAAAGCACCAGTTACAAGGTTATGAATATGTTATCTCGCGTGATATAAGATTTAGGCAGAGGGTTTACGTGATCAGAGGATTTTGGTTTGGTTTGAAATGAATGAAAGTTAAATTTAGTGGATGGGAAACGAAGTGTTGAAAAAAAAAACTGATGGTAACCGTTGTGGCAGATAGGTTTTAGACAAAGGAACAGAAGTGGGAATGCAAGAAGAACATGCACGTTACTCCTTCATCAAAGCTTGCGTGATTAGAACAAATGAGACGTTATACGTGTGTGATGATTTATTTCTAGTTAATAAATTTGATTTTTAGTTTGATAACAATAAATGAAATGGTAAATATTTATGCAAAGCTTAAGAAAAGAAACGTATACAATATATGTAAAGTCACAACTGTCAGTTAAAACAAGGTAACGTTTGCTTTTAAAACCCCTGACTGATATTTTTCTTCAAAAAGGTTTGAAAATATGATTTTTACACTACGTTAAACAGACGCAGTCTAAAACATCAAAAATTTTCTTAAAAATAACATTTTAAAACACACGTTTTATTACGTCACTTATACCCTATAATTGACGCGTCTTTTAAACGCGAAATTTAACAGTTCAAACATAGCTCAAATTTTTCACAGTTATCATTTGATTTTATTGACATATAAAATTTTATAAAATATATCTCTAAATTAAATAATTAAACTATATTGGTAAACACAATTTATATAAAATATGTTTCAAAATCTAAATAATTAAAAGAAATAAATAGCTAAAAACTAGGGCTGTTACACTCTCCCCCACTCAAGAACTTTTCGTCCCCGAAAAGGAACGAAAGAAAAGAAACAAAGGAAGATAAGCTAGATAACAAGTACCGTAACGAATAGTTCCGGATTTGAAGCACGAAGAAGATCCTCTAGAATCGATTTGACCGTCAGTCTATGGATGATAAGCGGTGCTCAGGTCCCGATGAGTAACAAGGATTTTCAAAGATTATAGAAAGATTTCTGAATAGACTGGTATAAGCAATAGCCTCCCCAATCTGTAGCAGATAGGGAAACCAAGGACATTTAAAGATAGTTTGAAAACAAAATAAGATAATAAATTTGAAATCATAATGCCTTTGAAATCATAATACCTTGAAAGTCATTAAAATTTATAGATATTATCATTTGGAAATCATACTACAAAAATCATAATACTTTTAAATAATCTTTATTTATACCCTTTAAATTCCATGCCAAGTAATATTCATTTCAAAGTTGAAATATTCCTAGGTTCATTTATTCAATTATAAAATTTTCAAACATTTTATTTGAGAAACAGCAACACTTATAATATGCTACCGTAGGTATAATAGTATTTCCAATTAGTAACAAAATAACCTAACCCTTTATTTGAAACACCTATTTTATAAATAAGATACTGCTTCAATAAGTTACACTCGAAATTTCCATTTGAAAACCAAATTCTCAATTATCAATTTCTTTACATATTTATACATTTAGACATAAACTAAATTATGATTTTAAGATAAATAATCCTTACTACCAAAAATATCCCTTCAAATATTTTTATTTCTTATTCAGAGATACATTGTTTATCACATAACCTATTCATTTCAGGAAATAACCTTTATTAAAATTTCTTGGTTAGATTTAAGGTTCCTTATTTACCTCTATTAATCTTTTATAATTAAAATTTAAGTGTATAACATTTATTATAACCACTCAAATTTTATTTATAAAATCCTTTTATATTGTATATTATCCAATTGCATTGTTAACTTTTGAAAATCAAGGTAAGTTATTTTGAAATGAAATTGAGTATTATACAACTAAAACTTTCAAATTCAATTATCTCCAGTTGGAAATTTTTATTCAAAATTTTATTTTCTCCTCAAGATAAACTTTAAAATTTTATTTCCGATTCCCTCCAAACCATTTAGAGATAACTAAATATATGTACATAATGTGTCAAAACTATTTTATAAATTAAGTCATATTTTAGAAATTCAAATCAAATAAAATCTCAAGGTAATACTGTAGCCAGACTACAGAATGGTCTTTCACTTCGAAACTCGAAAATGAATGTCGATGATGCTGCATTCATCACCGAAATTATTTTCCAGCGACAAAGAGAAGAGCACTAAATTTTAAAATTCTTTGGGAACAATTTCTATACAAATACTTTAAATTTTCTTTTAAAAATTTTAAACCCAAGGTTTGGAACCATCGGAAATTGAATTCTCAAATTCTTGTTTAAGATTTTATTTCTGTTTCCAAATTATTTTATAACCATTGTTTATATTCAATTATTTATATTAGACAAAACACATGGCTTACAAACCATAAATAAAATCAAAACTATTACCTCTTGACAACTAGTTAAAATTTATGAAAATTATACTTATATATATATATTAGGTTTTCTTTCAAATATAAGAATAAATTCCCAAAACAAGGATAGGAATTCAAATTTGATGAACTCAAATCAAAGGGATTCAAGATAGTTGAAATCAGAAGATCCGATGATTAAATAACAGAATAAGGAACTGGGTAAGTCTATATAAATCGCGGACAACCTTGATCTGGTCAACCGTGACTTAAAGAGTCGGATCGATATGATTGGGTAAATCTATATTTGATCCGAAGAGATAGAGTTCGGAATAACCAAAGATACTGGCATATAAACCTAGGGTAAATATAAATCTGTGGTGAATCTATGCTAATGGTAAAGGAGTTTCACCCCTTTATTAGAATAATGGCGAGACCGCCAATTTACTATAAAGATCATCCGAAGTGGAGTTATGGGACACTCCAGAACCTAAAGTAGACGAAAAGTGAGGGACACGAAAGAACCTTGGAACCATAGGGAATGTTCCAAAATTCGAAAAGGAAGAGATTCAAGCTCGGACGAATGTGATTCTATAAATCAAATTTACCATACATTCTAAGTTTTGCCTAGAGCCAAAGCTCTGATACCAACTGTAACGACCCAGTATTTTCAACCATTCGCATCCGCACATGTCAGACTTGAATTGTTCAAAATACTGCGTTGTAGAATAAATTTGACAACACTCAGAATATACAGTAAATAAATCACAGAATCACATCCGTAGCATACAACGGTACCTCTGTTCTGCCTTTACGGCTAGCCTCTCGACTACACCACCAACCTCCACGAGGACATGTAGGAGTAAGAGTCAACCGTTCGCTACCCAAACCAGGAAGCGAGAACCCCCTATCATGTTGCACCGAGTGCAGTGGCAGACACAGATATCAGAACCTCACAGCGGAAATTAAAAATTCAGTGGTTCATGAAGCCACTTATAAAGCTTTAACAAAACAGAATTTACATAGTTTATAATCTTCAATACAAATTTAAACCATAAATGGATATAGAGTCTTCAAAGTCTGGGATTCCAGAAAAGATAAAGACTGAAACAAACTTCCAGCAGCACGAATGGTCTACGGAATGTCCTAGCTCCGGAGAGGAAACTGAAGCTGCAACTCAGGCTGACCCGAGCGTAAAATAAAACATAAACACTCGAGTCAGGACATACATACTTATATAATGTAAGCTAATTCAAGTGTACTGTAATATAGAGCAAGTAACTCAAAGGATGCTTGGGATCGCCCATCCTCTAAGGATCCGTTAAACTATTTACTATGTAGTATATTGCGCTATTATAATAGTGTCTATATATAAAATAAACTTACTTTTTAATAGCGTTAAGGGGTTACCCATATAGCCCTTAACACGTAATAGTCCCAGTAGTCCATCCAATATCATAGCCCCTCCTGATCGGGAAGCCACTAGAGGATACCACACGGGCTACGGGAGAAAACCAAACTCGTACAAGGCTCGCTATGGTAGGTGACACGGCACAACTAGGCAATGCCAGGGTAGATATACCAATTACGCTTCCGGACCGATGGTAACGCGAAGCCGCAGCAACCGCCCACCTCGAACAACACTCCCAAATCAAGGGTGCACCCAAACAATCACATAAGCAATAGAATGGTATACGAAGAAGTGCGTTCGATCAGAGGAGCTACCTCATTAATCCGTCAATCGCTCCTGTTTTAGCCACCTTAAGCCAACTCACGGGAGTCGGGTCCACGTATATACCTTTCAAGAAACCGTCACCACCAACCTACTTCATTCTGGAATCTCCACCGCGTACACGGTTAGTCAAAGTGGTTTTCGGTATCGACAGAGAGTATGTCCATATCCGATCCCGGTCTCTTTGCCAACCAAACATTATTATAACTCGTGGTTATAGTTTGAAAAATGGTATTTATATTTTCAAATCAATATGTATTTCAAATACCTTTAATCTCAAATCCTTGATTTAAGCATTCCTTTTGATAATATACCATTTCAAATTATTTAATTAAATTTGGAATTTATTGCTTTTATCAAAAATAGAAATCAATTTCTCCCTTTAAAACCACCCAACATCAATTTCTAAATTCTTTTATTTATTAAATTCCAAAAATCTTAACTTATTCCCAAATAAATTTCCATAGATTTTCAGATAAATCAATTTCAATTTCTACAGCACCTAGGAAATGCTGTCTAAAGGTACAGGTTAAAAATAGTCCAATTTTAAAAGACAGCATTTAAATGCTGTAGTAGACTTTTAGCTTAAAAATCTATTTTCAACTTATTATTTATTATTTTCTTAATTGAAACCTTATCCTTCAAAAATCCAGAATTGCTGGAACAAGTTATAATAAAAAAATTTATTTATAAATCTTATAAAACCCTTTATCATTTAAACCAGAATATCATCACTTCCTAAATTTAAAAATAATTCAAAATAATTTCAGAAAATATTATATAAACCACGGGCCTGTATATAGTTCTCTAGCCTAGGTCAAGTGATACGGATTTATATCATTTCAACCCGTAATTTACAAAACCCCGGGTTCTATCATTTCAAACCCGCAATCCCAAGTTACCAGTTAAGCAGTTAACAGACTAGTTTAACAATAATCATTATTTCAGCCCATAACAATCCAACTTTAACAGGGAACTTGCAGTGGTGATTTAAGCAGTAAATAACAATTAATAATATAACTGCAGAAATACTACAACAGATACCTAACTGATGAGGTGTCAAATTAAATAGGGTTTAACATTCTACATTATACTACAGACAGATAATGACGGAATAAAATTTCACACATACACTTGCAAAAATTTACCAAAATATATGTACGTATGTCTGGTGAGAAATACTCACCTGAAAGCTGCAGAAAATTTGAATTTCAAAATGACAATTTCACCGGAAAGGAACGACATGGGGGGTAACGATCAAAATTCCTCGGACGTCGCCTAGATTCAAATCTAGAACAAGATTCAAAATATCGAATACGCGACTTTAGAATTTATGGTCAAAGAAAAATTAGAATAGAACGAGAATATTGTTGACTTGCTCGACCACTCCACCGTGTAATATGACCAAAATATACCCTAAAACGTGAACCGGGCTAACTCTAAATTTTACGACAAAATTTCCTAAAGTCGGACCAGAAAATATGGGGGAGTCTCTCTACTATATGTCGTGATATGCATGTGCACACGTGCACACTTCTATATCATATTTGCCCATGCACCCGCCAACGTTACAACAATATTTCATATTTCATACATAATTTTTCTTTCTTCTTTTTTTTTTCGTTTTTTTTTTCCTTTTTCTTTTGTGAACTTGTCTCTGCATCTTACCCAACACTTTGCTACTGCTCTCCCCTTTTCTACTATAAGGCTTCCCAGCTTTACACACTGTATAGACAACTCACGTAACCATCCTCAATTACCCCGAGTCGTACACCAAGTTTCTTCGAGCCAAACACGAAATTTCTTCGAGAATAATATACAGTTGCTTCGAGCCAAAATGCAACACTTCGAGTAAACTCACCAACTCTCTTTATTCAACTGATGCTTCACAACTTCTTCTTTCCCAGGCTTGACTCACTGATACGCACGTGCACGCAGTGACACACGGTCCTTATGCACATTCCTCTGTTGCCACTCCACTGTGTTATCACTATGACACATGCACGCATTTTTCTTATTATATTTTTCACCATTTTGTTTTAAGATATTCCAGGCTTCATAATAATGGACAACTCACGCAAAACCCATGCCAACCACTATCTTATTCCATTCTAAAGTCTGTTACTTAAATTATATGACTCAGATTCCATCTCCTATTTCAGCTTTCTCAGTTCCAACTAAAAAAAAAAAAAATCCATCCCTATATACACTTTAATTTTTCCCACTATTGCTTTTCAATTCCTCCAGTATAGCATCAGACCCCACTGTAACCACTACCTTCCTCCTACTCCTATTTAGGCATCAAGCACACTCCACCCAGATAAATCTACACCAGCCTCATCCTTCTCAATATGCACAGATACATTATGTTGCCACCTAGCCTCCTCTAAAATATCACAGACGTGACCATGTGCACTATGCAAAAATTTTTTTTTGTATACTAAAACTTCTCTGTTGCCAAATTTAACTCCAACTTAGATTCACTTCTTGAATTCAGTTTCAATCTTAAGTTTAAACTTAGTTTTAAACATTGCTTTACAATTTAATTCTTCTTAAATTTAAAACTTCCCAAATTTAAAACTGTAACAGGCAACCCATGCTTATCCTTCAACTACGCCGGGTCACCACACATAACTTCGAGAAAAACGTGTACTTGCTTCAAGAAATTATGGAAAAATCTTCGAGTCATTATGTCCTAGCTTCGGTTCTCATGCACAACTTTGTGAAAACTCACATACTTGCTCTCTGTTTATCATTTTGAAGGCCACCACCTCAACCCTGAAACTTGACACTACTTCTCCTATTTCTATCAACTTCAAATGTATCATGTTTAACTCAATATTGGCATCACTGCTTTACACTCACCCACTTTCAATTTATACTTCCCAGGCTTGAATCAAACAACCACCCCTTACTTCTATTCATCATCAACACTCCTAGTCTTCACTTACCCAAGAATTTGTACATCCCACCTATCCCATGCTCCCTCTGGAACAAGCCTGTATACTAGTGGCATATACACCACTTCGACTACAGGGATGCACATCACTCCACACGTTCTGCCACTATGCAACCACTTCTCACTCACAAACTACTCAAAACCATCCGCCGCCTGCCTATGCTAAGAGGATGTTTTATAAATGATTTAAAATGTTTGCCTATGTGAATGAAAATCTGGAAAACTAAATTATATTTGTGCAAGTCTGGAAACTCATGCTTACTTGGTTATGTTATGCAACAAATTTTACAAGCAACACAAATATTTAGATCATCAACTGATACATACGTGCACAGTGTGATACAAAGATATGCACAGCCTATGAATTTATAAATGCAGACTAGCACTCACCTAAGTTTTTCTTAATTCACTCATATATGCCTATATTTTTTTTTCTTCCTTATTAAACAGGCTCTGTAACCCATTCCTCTACACATGCAAAAGAGAGACACTCACGCAACTATGTTTCCAGCATTCCAGATCAAACAGAACCCATACTTCTCATCGAGTCCAACCCCACTGCCACTAGACTACACCATAACTACACAACAGTTCCCCAAAAACCCCTGTCAGATCAGTTCAAATATATGCAGACTGCTTTCAAAACATACATGCTCCCCTGTGCTACCAAGTAATAGGGCTCTGTCCTTTAAAGCAACTACTCATAATTCTCTCCATCATCAACAACTGCACTGATGCTTATGTGCACAGTGCTCTGACATGTGCACAACCTATAACTAAGTCTTACTTTTTCCAAATTCATATGCCTATATGTCCCTACATGACACAGTCTGATGGGTGGGTAGCCGAGCAAGACAACTGTGAAAAGAAAAAGAGAACTGGAAAGAGAGAAAAAAACATTTACCTGATGAGCTCGAACGAGAAAAATGGGATGCCATCAGAGATATTTAGATGCAAAGCAAGGAATGGTGGGCATATATATAAGGACAGTATGCAAATCTAAGGGGAGATAGATAACGTATCAGTTTTTCTTTGTCATAGATTTGTGAAATATGAATATGTGATTTACCCATCAGTTCCAAAGAAATAAAGATTTCTAACTTTGCACTTGAATGTTTTAAACTGCTGCACGATCAAAGGAAGAGAGAGCTATCAGTTTTTCTATTATGTGAATCTTCAAATGGGCGTGCTTAAAGGCAGGTATAAAGAGAAGGCCGAGAGGTTTTATTCTTGTTGAAAGATTGATGATAAATATGCGTCAGTTTTATTCATGCGTTGATTAGGGAAAGAAAAGCAATGGTTAAAGCACCAGTTACAAGGTTATGAATATGTTATCTCGCGTGATATAAGATTTAGGCAGAGGGTTTACGTGATCAGAGGATTTTGGTTTGGTTTGAAATGAATGAAAGTTAAATTTAGTGGATGGGAAACGAAGTGTTGAAAAAAAAAACTGATGGTAACCGTTGTGGCAGATAGGTTTTAGACAAAGGAACAGAAGTGGGAATGCAAGAAGAACATGCACGTTACTCCTTCATCAAAGCTTGCGTGATTAGAACAAATGAGACGTTATACGTGTGTGATGATTTATTTCTAGTTAATAAATTTGATTTTTAGTTTGATAACAATAAATGAAATGGTAAATATTTATGCAAAGCTTAAGAAAAGAAACGTATACAATATATGTAAAGTCACAACTGTCAGTTAAAACAAGGTAACGTTTGCTTTTAAAACCCCTGACTGATATTTTTCTTCAAAAAGGTTTGAAAATATGATTTTTACACTACGTTAAACAGACGCAGTCTAAAACATCAAAAATTTTCTTAAAAATAACATTTTAAAACACACGTTTTATTACGTCACTTATACCCTATAATTGACGCGTCTTTTAAACGCGAAATTTAACAGTTCAAACATAGCTCAAATTTTTCACAGTTATCATTTGATTTTATTGACATATAAAATTTTATAAAATATATCTCTAAATTAAATAATTAAACTATATTGGTAAACACAATTTATATAAAATATGTTTCAAAATCTAAATAATTAAAAGAAATAAATAGCTAAAAACTAGGGCTGTTACAGAAAAACTCACAGGTCGCTCCTTAAAAGGCATGCATATTGAACATTTGCATTGTTCAAGTATGTTTTGGTGAGAGTTCTAAACTGATTGCATCAATATGATTGTCCCAAAAAGCACCACCGTGAGAGTTTTATACACTTGGTTAATTTTCATATAATAAACTTGTTACTTTTTGTTAAATTTAGTTAACTTAGTTAAATTTTTATAATAATCATACTTAGTTAACATAGTTAAATTTTTATAATACTTAGTTAATTTTCATAAATCTTAGTTAACTTATTATTCTTATTATTATAAATCTTACTTAATTATTACTACTACTATTATTACTGTTACTCTTACTATTAAATAGAAGATTTATTATATTTTTATATACTTAGTTAATTTTAATAAATTAAACCTGTTAATTTTTATCAAACTTAGTTAACTTTTTATAGTACTTAGTTAATTTTTATAATTTATTTAATACTTATAAATCTTAGTTAACTTTATCATTATTATTTACATTTTAATACTTAATTAATTTTCATAATTTATTTAATATTTATAAATCTTAGTTAAATTTATTATTATTATTATTATTATTAGTATTATTATTATTATTAAAGATTTAGTTATATTTTATAATACTTGGTTGATTTTTATAAACTTATTGAATTTTTATAAAACTTGGTTAATTTTTATAAACTTGGTTAATTTATTATTATCATTATAGACTCATTTAGTTTTTATAGAACATGGTAAACTTATTTATTCATTATACGGATCTAGTAGGATATTGCCAATATCTATGGTTGTAATTTTTGTAATATAATTTTCACAAAATAAAGTTAACTTAGTTAAATTTTATAATATTAAGCAGCGGTTTTAATTTTCATATTTTGTTATGTAAAAGTGAAATCGAAGGAAAAACAACACTTTGCATAAAACATTGTTATCCAGGGCTGTAAAAGTAAAATTTTCTTACAGTGGACGAATGAATTGTAATCTATAGTAGTTTAGAACTCAATATATCGACAAAGGGAACAATAAAATATATCATTTTTGTATATACAGAAGGGAAAAAAATGTAAGAGCGAGGAATATAGCAAAACAATTGTTTATGATGATGCACAAAAATATAATTACAACCATCCATCTACATAGATGCAGACGGTATTTCTAACCACTATCTTTTGCAGCAAAGCTGCAAGCTTTGCAACATTTATTTGTAACAAAAATAATCCCTTGTTGTTATATGCTACCAATCTCATATATATGCTGATCTCTTTTAGAATATCTTGCGATGTGGGACTAATCATAATTCAATCTACGCACACTCTCTAATACAATGCGAGCCACACCTAACAGAAATTACCAAAACACCAAGATGGTCAATCTGAATTTACAAATTCCTACCGGAAACAAATAAGACTTACAAGTAGAGAAAACACTTCAACTGGAAGTGTTCAAATCAGTAAGACAAATTATGGTTTTGAATTTATCAAAATCTTTAAAGTAGAACAATATTTCAATTATCATGCTATATGGAAAGGTATGTAGCATGTACCAATCCAATTCAAATATAGACTTGCAAGTCCCATTCTAAGTAGAATGCAACGTGGACAAAATGCTTTGCTGGCGTCTAGCATTTTGGCTAATGAGAAGTAAGCGGCCTTACTTTCTCGATGTTGGCCAAACGTAGGAGGAGATTTTCCACTTCTGAATAAGTTATGATCTTCAAATTATATTTCTGCTAGGTCTAGTTAAAGAACATAGATATTAGTAACAATTTTGAAATTCTAAAGAGGTGGACCAATTTTGAAATACCTCCTTTTGTGTATTCTACTAGCTACTTGTTTCATCTAGGAGCATACCCAATTCTACTGCACTTATCATGCCTGAGAATGCATGACTAGAGTAATTTATATGTTATGAAATGAATTCCAATTATCATTAATCACTTAAGTGAAAAGAAAAGAATCAACCAACATTTTTCTTCTGCATTTGGACCAGACGCGTTTCAAATCTACGGACAACAGTTTCAAACCCTTGTTTGACATGGACCGATTCTACAAAATCAGCTTTCAACACCCCTGTATTTAACATTACTTATATATGAGCACTTGATTTAGAAAGTGTTAACCGTGTAATTAACTAACATTACCAATGACTCTACATCCATCACCACCAGCAGCATTCCATACCCTCTAAATGGGCTTTCATAAAGCATAATATAAAGTGGGTATTAGTAAATTAATAAAAGAAAACAATTCGGTAATTTCAAGTTATCCGAAGATATATTAATTAATTAAAATGGAATAAGAACCTAGGTACCAATTTTGGAAAAGGAAAAATATACAAGGAAGAGAATGTTTCTTACTTTTATCAGCCGATTTTTGTGATATATATTATATCCCTATATATCAATGTGATGTTCAGCATCCTTTATAAAGCCCAATGTCACATCAGTAATAGCCTAAACCATATTAACTTTATTAATTCAGACATTAAAACAAGACCAGTTTTTACTTGTGCAATAATTTAACACACATGGAGTTAAGAGCTTATCTGTGAAGTAGCTGAACAACTCTATTTAGATATATTAGTTTTCTTATAACCTCAACAGGAACGATTACTCAAATCTTTTCCCACATTAATTGAGGCTTCAAGCGTAGGATAGTAGTTAATTTTCCGTGGTTTGCATGCTAAGCTGTTAATATTTGAAGAATATCATTGATAACTTGCGCTAATTATTTGGGGAATGAATTTTAAAATCAATTAAAATATTGGTACCTAGCCTATATATCAAACTGATAACCTAAATATCCGACCAATATTCGAGCAAAAATACTTGATGTTTAAGCCAAAGTACCAAATGAAGATATCAAGACTATTTAGTAAAGACCCTTAAATTTGTTATTTATTATAACAAGAACATTGCTTATGTTTTTAAATTTTTTACTCTAAATTATTTGTATTAGAATATATATATCACAAACTGCAAATATCAATGAGAACAAAGTCTCCAAATACTGAGAAACTAGTTTTAGTTTATATAAGCATCTCACGTGCTATATGCCAATTTTTGCAAATTATAGAATCAGTTAATGTTCACATTAGCGTGGCTGCATAATGCAACCATGTAGCACTTTGAATTTGATTACCTCAAACTCACATATGCAACTGAATGTGGTTATGGAATATGAAAGCGTGCATACGTAGATCTGACATTTTATTTGTCATTTTTTTCCAACTGCAAGTATGTTTTTTTTCCAAACCGCCTTTTTATTTTGCTTTATAATCACTAATTATAAGCAGAAAATGATTCTCCCAATTTCCATCCATTTGAGATCTAAAATAACTAAGCTAGGACATAGGTTTGGATTAAATATTACTCATTTAGGTAGGGATCAATTCAAAATTAATCGGAGCTAGGTGCTTTTGATAAATTCCATGTATATTTTGCCTAGATAACTGTAAATGCTTGTAGGAGGTGGTAAGCCTCACCTGGTGTTTGGGTAGTTACTTTGACCTAATGCCTTTGATCGTTTTCTTTCTTTTTCCATTTTCTGGTTTGTGGGGGTTTGGGTGGCGGATGTGTGCTACCTACCTAAGATTAGAAAAAAGCAAAATGCATCTCACGGGCCGAACCATATGTCTTTTTCCACTACACAAAACAGACCATTCATAGATATGTTTTTAAACAAGCGATGTTGGTGTAGGCAGTATTGAAAGTAAAAACACTACGGATATGCTAGTTGGTTATCATGAACTTTGCAAGTCATACAAAGAAGTGCAATGAAATTTAACAGCAATTGAAGCAGACACTCCAGCAACAAAACAATCATAGCAGATATCATGAACTCTGAAAGGAAAGGAAAAAAAGCCAAGTATAAATAAAAGAACAAGCAAAAGTCTAAAGAAATGACAGGAACTACAACTATAGTAACAATGGCAAAAAATCAATTTGCAGACTTGCAGTTGAACAGAGAACTGCACTATAGACAATAAATGAAAATGAATCATAATCATACCATATCATATAACAAAACAAAAACAACCATAGCCAAAACAAAACCAAACACACCAACACCACTTCCTTTTAACCCAAAACTGGGAGGAACCATATCAGGCATAACACACTCCTCCCAATTAAACCAAACCCATTATTGATTAACCCTACCATACAGAGATCTATCTTCTTCTTTTTCTAGAGCTTGTAAACATAACTTGCAATATATAAATAATAGTAACAAAAATAAGTAATTTTAAATGTCACATCTAAAGATTATAAAATTACCTCAAATCGGGCTTCTAAAGAAAACCAAATCGACAATTTTGAAGTGAATGGCGCTTCTAGTTATTGAGTGACCTCAGAATTGGCTTCACATTCTTATGTATTCCAAGGACGGATTCAAGGGGTTAGGGCTCGAGCGAACTGGATGTTGCTGGCGGAATTAAGGGACGAACGAAATTTCAAAGGAGATTTCATGTATATTTGGGGTTTTAATTAGGTTTTGTTATAATATATGTAAATATATAAGTGAATATGCTTTTGTGTTTTTCTATTTAGTCCCACATATGGGATATGTTCCATCTAATGCTCCAAGGGAAGCCTATGTAATGTAATTGTATGACTAATCTCTCAATGAATAAAATTGTTCTCTCTCTAATGGCTTCCACTTTCTTCATTTCATAACACGTTATCAGCACGATCTTTTTCTCGAATGTATTGGATATTCTAATCCGGAAGATTAGATCCGTTTTTTTTCATGTAGGTACATCTCTTTCTCTTATTCAGTTAATGAAATCAGAACTATCTCTTCCTCTTATTCAACCATTGAAATCAGGTTTGAAATTTTCTAGATATGCCTTTCTAGATTTATTTTGCGATTAATTTAGATCTTGATTTAAGTATTCTTGTTTCACAATTCTATATCTATTTTTCTAATTTTTCAGGTTTGGATTTAAGTTTTAATAAATCTTATCTTTTCAAGATCTTATTTTGTCATAGATCTAAATTTATAGATCTTATTCCACTGTACATGTAATTTTGTCATAATATTTCAGATCTCATCCTACAATAGATCCGGATTTTTTTGTTCTTATTTTTCTGATCTTATTATATCGTAGATCTCAAAATCACACCCAAATAATATACCTTTGAGACTTGTACATTGTTTAATAATGAAATATTGTGATTTTTTGAATTTGGATTTGAATTTTTTTCGAACTTGCTTATTATTGCATGTTTTTTTAGGTTCATTATTTTGGAAAGCAAATTTTGAATTTGACAATTTCTGTTGTCAATTCAAATAAATTTATTGATCTTGATTACGTTTTGGTTTGTGATATAGATCTAAGTAATATATACATGTTTGATAAATGAAGTTTTCATTTTGAAAACTCTTTGATTTGGATTTTGATTTTGGAAATTATTTTTATATATATTGTTTATATTTCCAGAAGATATATTTTATTATTTCTTAGAGAAACATATACAAGAATAATGCATATTTAGAAGATCATATTCGTTTAGATCCAATATTAATATTGATTTAGTACACCTGAAGTGAATGGAAACGTTAATGATAACATATACGGTAAGCTTAATTTTTAGCATTTGAAATAAAAGTTGAGAACCTACAGTTCCTATAATGCTAAAAGCTTGAGTTTCCATAAATTATTAAATTTCAAGTTTTCTTATAATAAAGAACCAGAAGTTTCAATAAAAGAGCAGAAGCTTGAATTATAAAAAAAAGATATATATATATATATATATATATATATGGATATATACATATATATAAGAGTTGTTTTAGTTATTTTAGAAATTTTAACTATTAAGAAATAAAGTTTCTCTTATGGTATTCATGTAATTTTATTTATGAGTATGTTAAACTTAGCTTTGAGATTAAATTTTGCCGACTAAAGTTAGTTAGATTGATTTATTTATTTGTAAAGAAATCAATTCGTTGTGATAATATTTATATTTTATGCCACAATAATGGTAAATTGCATTCATTTTTTAATCATAAATGCATTAAATGTTGTCGTCATGGTAATAAATTAAATTACCATATCATCATAAATGCACTGGCTACAGTAAATTAAATGATGTTGTATTTTTATGTTTGGAATAAGAATAGACATATGGTTTATTATATGGTATATTCATTTTGGCAAATAGTGCTCGTTATAATGAAAGAAATAAGTTTGAACAACAACCTGAAGTTATGTAAAGATTTTTTTTTCAACCAGTAGTTGTATAACTCGAATTCTTGTCAGTATTTTTTTTATCAAAATGTACAAGTCTTGAAATAAGAATAGACTTTTATTTTTTAACAATATAGTACAAAAAAAGGGGGGAGAAGTTTACACAAAATTTGAGAACCTGAAGTTCATAACAAATTAATGAACTTGAAGTTCATGAATTAGAAGCCCGAAGCTCTATTAATATTATGTAAAATGATAAGGCTGTACTTCCTGAAGAAGTTAAAGAAAATTAATAAATAATCATATGAGAAAATGATGCTGCATTCAAGAGATTACAAAAATCTCCAAATGAGTTATACCCTACCTTATATCTTAACATTTACACTATATTAACCAAATATCCAGAAGATATTATGTTATATGATATTTCAAACATCATTGGATGTGTGTGTATACTAATCTCTTGAAAAGATGTTTTAGAGATTTATTTATATTTATATTGCAAAATCTTACATCCCAGAAGAGATGTTATAGGAATTTTATTTTTGTTACATTGCAATTCCTTAAAAGAAAATACTATATTCCCTGAAGGAATAATGATATAAAAGTTTTTTTTGAGTAATAACAATAATTTATCCAAAAAATGATATTGTATACCAATGTTATACTTGAAATAGTACACACACACACACACACACACATATATATCTAGAAGAGAAAGTTACACTCCAGAAGTAGTGGTTTTATCTCTTGCATCTTACTTTCAGTGGGTGAAGTTTTATCACTGTATTTAAAGTTTGATATGCCATTTTAAAAGAAGTTACAGCAAAAATCTCCTGCATGGATATTTCATGCTACTGTAAAAGTAGTAATTATGTAATTTATATAAAATAAATATTGTATATTGATATGGCATTCCAATAATGCATATATGTATCCCTAAAAGAGACTAATAAATTAGGAAATGATAACATATCTCTAGAAGAGATTTGCTTATATATTTGGTAATTTTATTAAACCAAATAAATGCATAGAAATTTGATTATAAAGGATCCTAATTTAGTTTAGATTAGATCCTAAAAGTTTGAGAGCTATGCAACATGTATCATATATTTCATTATAATTAAATCAAACGTGAGAAATATTACATGTATAATCAATTCTTGAAGATATATCTTTAAATATTCTCCTGAAGAGATAGTCTATATTTCATATCATAATTTTCATGCAAGCTATACATACGGTCCTGAGGAAATCTGTATCTGTAACATTCGAAGTATCCAGAAGATACTATTATTATTTCTGCTGTAATTTTTTTACAGAACTCTAAATAGAGATGTGTAGAAATGTCTATATGCAATTAAAAATCATTCCATGATAAGTAATCATAATTAGTGTTCAAAACTGATATTTGTGATATAATTGAGGAATAAAACTTAACAACTTGAAGTTGTGTGTATATTTCGTTCGAACCAGAAGTTCGATATGGTTTCAAACCAAATGCTTTGAACATTGCCATGCGGTTTTGACAAATTTGCATTGACATTGATTTATGAATAGAAATTAATAGTTTGGATTCTTGTAATAGTTTGTTCTAAAAATCACTAATTCAAATGAGAAAGAATATGAAAATTTTATAATATATATGTGATACGTGGACGCACGTATACATCCATATATGTAAATATTTAGCTAACAACCTGAAGTTTGTTATAAGCTATTATTTAGTGATTATGCATAGATATTATTTAGTGATTTAAAATTCAATCAACATAAATGTTGAATGACCTGAAGTCATGTATGTATTCAAATGATCTACACAATAAGTAAATTCCTCCAATAGCTTAGATCAATGAATGAGAACAAACTCTAATAATCAATATCAATTGAATGCATCTTATCAACGAATAAAAGAATTATCCTCCTATTATTAATATGTATGATGTATTTGCTAGTAGCAATATCATAATGGATCAAAATAAGAATCCAAAGATGATAATTATTCAATATTCGTCAACATTGAGGGGGAGGATTAAAAGGGATACAAGTTCATTTTGATCATCAGTGCTAAATATTTTATACAACGATGTAAAATATTATCAATATTATCAATATTATCCCTAGTAGACTTTCTCCAATATAGATTTGAATCCCTGAAGGATCAAATTTTGTAAACCACATCTAAAATATGGTTCAAAAGTCAGTTCAAAATATTTTTTGGAGTAAGTAATAAAGATGCCAAATAATGGAGGTGAGTGTTCTTGAAGAAACACTTAAGGGTGACCTTGAAGAGACCAATGACATGATTGTCAAATTACCCAGAAGTGGTTTAGGTTCCTAAAACATAATTAAAGAGATCTCAATAAATCATGTCTAGAACTGACAAGAAATAATCATCAATGATAAATTTGTAAATAATAAAGCACTTATATTTATAAATAGATTAAGAATCTTGAATTAAGGGAAAACATGACTGGCCATCATGAATCCTTTAATAGTAGAGAAATATGGACATGTAGTCCGCAAAGTACCGAAAGTACTTGAAATGCTTAATATACCATGAAGGTATAAATGTGGTTTAAATCATATTAAATAATGAAAGTAAACAAATTCCTGAAGAATATAAATAACTTTCATTGTTATAAAGAATGCAAAGAACAAGGAGAGTAGATTTCAACCACCTTTTAAGTATTGTTGTAATGAAAATCTTGACATAATTCATGATGAGTAGATTACTTCCTATTTTTAAGTATCGTTGTAATGAAACTCTTAATATCCATTGAAGTGATAGTTGCAATATGAAAATACTTATTAAAGTATACAAATTTCTGAAGAATATATATATACATAACTTTTGTAGTTATAAAGAATGAAAAAGACATGAAGTGTAGATTACAAATTTCATCTAAGTATTGTTGTAATGGAAATCTTGATACATCAAGATGAGTAGATTACTTCCTGCTTTCTAGTAATGTTGTATTGAAATTTTTAATATTCATGATTGATGTATAGTTGCAATGTGCAAAAGTAATTTGAAGCAAAAAAAATGAAAGCACATGAAGTGTTTTTCATAAAAGTAGCATACAAATGCATAAAATGCAAACCATATTTGGAAGAAACAATCTTAGAAAATTTGATTGTATCAAAGGAAACTTTTAATAAATTGTATTATTAATGAGATACATATTTATGGATCCAGAAGTATCTATAACCAATTTGAGCTATCGAAAGACGAATATGAATTCAGAGGAAAATTTAAAATCAGGGGGAGAATTCATAAGTATTTTATAATGCACTCTTTTTCCTTAACTATGATTTTTCCCACTGGGTTTTTATTAGTAAGGTTTTAATGAGGCATTACCTTGATCCAGAAGTATCAACTCCCTAGTAACATTTGAAATCAGTTATAATGTACTCTTTTTCCTTATTTAGGATTTTTCCCACTGGGTTTTTCTTACTAAGGTTTTAACGAGGCATTGTCGTGATCTAGAAGAATCAAACGTCTTTTCAAGAAATAACATCTCAAATATGTTATTAAGTTAAATTGTATTTTTATCCTTGACTAAGGCTTTTCCCATCGGGTTTTCCTTTGTAAGGGTTTTAATGAAGTATTATATTGATCCAGAAGTATCAAACTCTATTTGATTCTGTAAATTATTAAAATATCTCATACTATATTGTACTCTTTTTCCTCCACTAAGATTTTTCCCATAGGGTTTTTCTAAGTAAGGTTTTAACGAGGCATTTGTAACAGCCCGCAAATCCGTACCCCTTGCGTTAACATTATTCTACATCAATTAACTCAAGTGGAACAAAAATACGAACCCTTAGGGTTAAAGAAGAAGAAATAGAAGAAGAAGTAACTAAACAATATCAGAATATCACAGTCGCAGCGGAATAAAATATAATAGTAAATAATAGACCTTTACACAAAACGAAACTGTAACTGTTTTATTACATCATGTCTTCAGAGTATCTCATACAAACAATATTTACCAGTCAGACAAATCCATATAATCATAGCAGCGGATATATATATACTAGTACGGATAATACGTCTCGGACTCCAGCTCCTCTCCTGCTTTATAGCATCCTATCATGAACATATAATACTCGGTCTGACCCGAGCAAGTCAGTCTGGAATACCAGCTGATAATAATGCATCCAAATTGATTATTAAAGTTTCAAAAATCCTTTGAAAACAAAAGCATCTCGTAAGACCACGCCACAAATAAACATGTCGGGTTTTTACCTTACGATAGCTAAAACACTTTTTATAGAAATCCTCTGATATTATAATAGGGTCTATATACAAATACTTACAAAATAGCCGAAATTGTTACATGATTAAATTCCAGCTACTAGCCACAGTGTGGGTAATACAAACAAAATTCGTAAAAGGCTCGTAGGGAGAATGGATTTCCAACAATGACTAGGCACTGGGGTACCACCTGTCATAGTACCTGGTCTAGATCAGTTTACCGAGGACCACGCCCGATCCCCTGCAACACAAGGCCCGGACTACCCCTTACTGGATAGTCTCGAGTAAGATCACCCCGCGGTTGGGATCAACAACGGCACCACTAAGCCGAAATAAAAGGGACATCTAGACAGGAATGTCCTTACCCAAAAATTGTTGCTGCCCACCAAGCCTTGCTGCATATCCTCTGATTTTCAATCATTCCCGGTTGATGAGGCTTGAGGCTAAGCGTTATAGAACGTTTCACTTAGAATGCCCATCGCCCACCTGACGATGTTCCGAAAGCATTCAACCATACAAGTCCGTCCCGGGTTCGAACGGAACCGAAGGCACTACTCTTACTACATCCATTTTGGAAATATCCTCAGGATTAGTCGCGACTAGCCCTTGCACTTCACGGCTCCATCTTAGACTTCGAACATGTTATTTCACGAAACGTACAAACCGGATCGAAGTGGTTTTCGAGAAATAAATCTCGATCCCGGTCTCTTCGAAACGATCAACGCATTTGTCTAATATTAATAGTCGGTGATTTTACTATCAATTAACATCCATAAGCATCCATCACACAATAAATAATACCCACATTATTTATTTCCTCAAAATATCTTTACAAGATATAATTCCTTTTCAAAATACCTTTGAAACGCTTTTCAAATCCAATTCTTCTCATGGAATAGATTCTCCAATCTTTACTTCCTCTGAAAACTTCCAAGTACCAATATTTAAGGTTTAAAATAATTTAAATACTTTATTTTTGAAAATATATTAAAATATTTATATTAACACTACTTATACACTTAATTTAATATATATATATATATATATACCTTCAAAAATATCTCAAATAAAACTGCTTAATATAAAATATTGTCTTTAAAATAAAGTTAAGTCGTACTAAAATTTAAAATAAAGTTATGAAACTCTATACATTTTCTAAATAATACTTTGATAGCTTATCTTTTAAAATAGAACTATTTTATAAAGTATAAATAATAATAATATTCTTTAAAACATAATTCTAATAATTCTTTAAAAATAATTACTACTATAACTACTTTGATATATATATATTTACCTTTAAAATTCTTACAACATAAATAATCTTTCTTGAAACCATTCTTTAATATATCTTCAAACTCTAACGTTTCAAAAATCTATTTTAAAAACGTACTTGGCTTTCAGGGAAATACACCTCTATCTTAGAATAACTAAAGAATTCCTTTTTATCAATCCAACACGTTTTATCCCAATTCCATTTTACGTTCATCCCGTAAAATCCTTTCCGTACTTTAAAAATAGCTCCTTTTATTTTAAAAGCATTGCTATTTCCTGGAAATCACTTTCAAACATACGTTTAAAATATTTAAAATAAGCTCTAGAAATTATTTAATTGGAAATAATACTTAAGGAAATATATAGGGGCTTCCTAAGTATTTTAAATAAAATTTAATTTTTAAAATAAGGTTATTAAATCAAATAATCATATTAAAATTCCCTTTTGAAAACTTTATACTACTTTACTTTTTTTTAAAAATAATTAAATCCATAACTACTTAACCAAATCTTTGCTTTCACTTAAAAACATTTTTAAAAAAAAAATATTTCTTTCTAAAAATATTCTAAACATATTTAAACTGTAAATTTTATAATTTGAAAGCTTTCTTAAAACAAAACAAAATTTCCAGGAGAAAGCACACTTCTCATTCTTTAAAATAAATCTCTCTATTAATTTAAACAATTCTCAATTCCCTTTGAAATCAAATTTCAAACACTTGAAATTTTTCAACCCATTCCTTGGATTTAATCTCTTTTAAAATCCTTTACTTAAGAATTTCTTTTATATTCTTTAAACCCAATTCATCTGCTTATATTTAAAATTTTCAGGTTGTATTCACCCAATCATAGCACAACACAATTTAAATTTCAATTAAATTCATCACAGCATATAAATAAAACGCAGCATATCAGGATCTAAACAAATTATCACAGAATAATAAATAAGGTATATCACAGAATATTTTTGTGAGGGATCCAGTTGGATCCCTCCAACCTGTTTTTCCTGCATCCATAGATATTAACACAACAATATATATCGATTCAATTATATTCAACCAATCAAGCAATTCATTTAAATATCGACTATTTAAATTAGCTAATACTCCAGATGTCAGTGAGTTAAACTCACCTTGGGTTTTCGGCGAGCGTTCAAATTTAAATTAAATCGAACGATGTTCGATTTAACCTAAATTTTTACTTGCTTGAAACGATTCCACAACTTCTCCACTGCGTAGTACGCGTCTCTGTGATTCCGGCGTCACCAGTTTCATCGAATTCTAACAACGTATGCAAAAGATATGGGTTTATAAAGTTTGTCTATAAATTTAAAACAAATTTTCCTTTTTATTTTTAATTTGATTATCAGAATGAAATCTCGACCGTTACCACAGCAAATCGAATCAAGGCCGTAGCCTGCTTCTCCCTCTACCACGCGCGCAAGCTCCAGTAAGAAACGAACCCATCACGCCAAAACTAGGGTTAACAACCGCGACCTCCAACCTCCACTAGAAGCCGATCAACATAGCCTAAATCAAAGCCTCAAGTGACGCACACCCACGGCCTGAAGCACGATGAACTCGGCCCCATCCTCTCGACGAACAACCCATGCGAACGGCGGGCCTTCAAGGACGAAAATTCGTCGATACACTCCACTAAACACGATCTCTACCGTTAGATGTGTAGATCCATTCATGATCTACAACTTTCATTTAGAGAATTCTTTAAATTAAAGCATGGATAAGGAGGTTATGGAGGAAGAAGCACGATTGGTTTCGGCCATTAATTTTGATGTGGCGGCCGAAGACAAAGGATTAGGGTTTCTTTGGGTGAACATGAATATATATATATATAACCCTATATTATATTATTAAATTCATATTAAAGCAACTTATTCTAACGATCTCCAAATCTCGCGTGTTGCCTGACGTTCCTAAGGTTTTACCCACGTTCCGAACACAATGGAACATGTTTCGGAGGCTAATTCGATCATATACGCGAGTTACGGAAATCAACGATCAATTTTAAATTAAATCGATTAAAGTATTTTCTATGGGTTTTAAGCTGCCGGGGTCAAACGACAACTCCGATTGCTATGAAAATTGAAATCCGATAATAACTAACTATTACGGATCAAATGGAACTAGTTTCATCAAATTTCGAGACTATGCCGTGGAAGGCTAATTTAACTCGTCGATTAAATCGAGCGATTTTCACAATTGTCGAAATCATCTAAAATTTCACTTTTAAAATTTTACTAACCCTATTATCACTCATATGAAATTTATATTCACATTAGAAATCATTCCGATTCAGTTTAAATCAAAATTTGAATATTTGCATTATTATATCATTAAATTCCATTATTAAATTAATATAAAATTCCAAATTCAATCTATCGACTATTAATTCCATTCAATGGTCCAATATTACTATTTAAATCAAAATAAACTTAAATAAATTTTTAGAAACCATTTCTATATTTATTTACACTCAGATTCACCAATTATCCCAATTCTAATATTGAATTATTATTATGCAAATTTCAATTAAATTACCGTATTAGAAATTTAACCAATTCTATCAATTTAACCAAAGTCTTTTATATTTCAAAATCAGATTATAATCCATATTCGACATTTAAAATGAATTAAATGTTCAAATCTGGCGACCCAAAATGCCGAGTCGTTACATTCCTCCCCCCTTATAAAAATTTCATCCCCGAAATTTGCTAAGGTAGAAAGAATGTTCCAAACTCAAAAGCAAAACTTACTTAGTGAAATCTCAATTTAAGTTTGCTCAAATTTCTTTAATTACAAATCGAAACTGCTAGTTTCAATTCCTATTCCAAAATGCCCTTTTTACTTTAATTGTTATTTGAAATCACTTTGTCGTTAACACAACGTTTTCAAAAAAAATTCAAAAATTTTATAACACCCAAAATTTTCGGAAAATTTTGGCAGTCTCCACTGTATGGAGGAGCTTTTGCAATATCATAATAGATATAAATATATATACATCGACCCACACGGTCGGAAAAACCAAAAACAGTTCATATTTCCTATTTTTATTGCGTAGGCGTACCTTTATTAGCATTTTAACATCATGCGGCTAATTTATATTGCATATTCATACTCCAACTCTATCTACTGCCTCCCGTACCTGTACTTACTTAAACAAACACATCAGTTTCCAATAATATGAGCATTTGTCAACATTCTTTTCATTAATCTAGCCAAACCCATCAATTACAAAGTTTAAACAATGAAACTTCATAATTATGCATGTTAACTTCCTTTATAAGAAATTCCACAATTTCAACATCATTTTAATTCCTCTTTACAAAACCAAACTTCATTTTTCTCTCACTCGAACAATTTATATTCAAGTTCACTATATACCATTCATATTTATTACAACCAATTCATTTCCACTTCAATATGATTACATATGCCTTAGTTACATCTCTTTACTTCAATTCAATTTCAAATTCACAACCAAATTTTACCTTCAATTTGAAGTATTTACATTTCTTTTATGCTCCATTTCCATTCATATGCAAAACCACTTAATAAAATTTCAATTCATCCCAATTGATTCGAAAACCCATTTTAATTTGTTTCTTTAAGCCAATTAAATTTTTGTTTACAACAAAACGACCAATTTCTATGCAAATTTATGGTTATCCAAGCAAGTGACCATTACTTAAGCTTATAACCGTTAAAATTAATTCCAGTTCAAATTTATATTAATTTTATTCCATTTGGAAATATTCACAACCCAAATATTCTTATCACATTGCAATTATTCCATTTCATTAACCAATTCAAGTTATATTAATATCATTCCATTATGGATTATTTACAACCCGTACACCTTTATTTTATCACAATAATTAATTAAAACCATTCCACTTGCAATTCAATTTCATTATCTAAACAAAATTTATCCAAGACGACATTATAAAGCTCGACCACAATTATTATTCAATTTGCTTAAGTTCTTCCATAATATTTTCATTATCTTCTCATATCAATTTTATTTTTATTTTCATTTGATTCTCATTCAATCAAATTCCAATTCATTTACAAATTGTAATTCAATTTGTTTACTCATTCACTCCATTTAAAATTTTAATTCATCTCCTTGATTCACCCCGAATTTTATTAATAACGTGACCACTTAAAATCATGTCACTCATTTGAATTTATTTACAATTCAAACCATTACTATTATAATCTAATTCCATTATTCATTCACACTCTCAGCTTTTATTGCCAAAATTAAATCCCATACTAGAGCTGGTTTTTTTTTTAATTTCTTAACAAACCACCAAAATTTCATCCATGCCAATACAAATTCCATTTAACTTAGTGTACACTAAAATCATTTTCCAACTTCTTTTTATTTAATTTAGCTTACGCTAAATTTATTCTCAAATAATAACTTTGAATTTAGTTGAATTAAAATTTTATTCATACAATATCCTTTCAACTTAATTAAATTCTTCTTCAATTCAGTTCTTTTCCAAGTTTAATTCAAGTTCACATAAGTTTTTATTTGGATAACTTGAATTCATTTCATTCCTTTTACTATTTTAAACAAGAATTTCATTCTTTCAAAATTATTTGTAACACAACTGAATTTTGATTCAATCCAAATTCAACTCAATTCCATTTAATCGAAGTTAA
Organism: Allium cepa; assembly: GCA_030765085.1. NCBI lineage: Eukaryota > Viridiplantae > Streptophyta > Magnoliopsida > Asparagales > Amaryllidaceae > Allium > Allium cepa. The sequence goes on along the minus strand of CM060944.1, from coordinate 493,318,611 downwards.
ATCCAATTCAATTCAATTTTAATTCTCCATATACAAGTTCAAAATTTATTTACTGACTTAAGTTCATTCACCCTCGCATATTTTATATTTTGTTCACCTTATTTCAATTCACACTTCTTTTGCTAGGCGTACCTTTATTAGCATTTTAACATCATGCGGCTAATTTATATTGCATACTCCAACTCTATCTACTGCCTCCCGCACCTGGACTTGCTTAAACAAACACATCAGTTTCTAATAATATAAGCATTTATCAACATACTTTTCATTAATCTAGCCAAACCCATCAATTACAAAGTTTGAACAATCAAACTTCATAATTATGCATGTTAACTTCCTTTATAAGAAATTTCACAATTTCAACGTCATTTTAAATCCTCTTTACAAACCCAAACTTCATTTTTTTTCTCACTCGAACAATTTATATTCACGATCACTATATACCATTCATATTTATTACAACCAATTCATTTCCACTTCAATATGATTACATATGCCTTAGTTACATCTCTTTACTTCAATTCAATTTCAAATTGATTCACAACTAAATTTTACTTTCAATTTGAAGTATTCACATTTCTTTTATGCTTCATTTCCATTCATATGCAAACCACTTAATAAAATTTCAATTCATCCGAATTGATTCAAAAACCCATTTCAATTTGTTCCTTTAAGCCAATTAAATTTTTGTTTACAACAAAACGACCAATTTCTATGCAAATTTATGGTTATCCATGCAAGTGACCATCACTTAAGCTTATAGCCATTAAAATTAATTCCAGTTCCAATTTATATTGATTTTATTCCATTCGGAAATATACACAACCCAAATATTCTTATCACATTGCAATTATTCCATTTCATTAACCAATTCAAGTTATATTAATATCATTCCATTCTGGATTATTTACAACCCCGACACCTTTATTTTATCACAATAATTAATTAAAACCATTCCACTTGCAATTCAATTTCATTATCTAAACAAAATTTATCCAAGATGACATTATAAAGCTCGACCACAATTATTATTCAATTTGCTTAAGTTCTTCCACAATATTTTCATTATCTTCTCATATCAATTTTATTTTTATTTTCATTTGATTCTCATTCAATCAAATTCCAATTCATTTACAAATTTTAATTCAATTTGTTTACTCATTCACTCCATTTAAATTTTTAATTCATCTCCTCGATTCACCCCGAATTTTATTAATACTGTAACCACTTAAAATCATGTCACTCATTTGAATTTATTTACAATTCAAACCATCACCATTATAATCTAATTCCATTATTCATTCACACTCTCAGCTTTTATTGACAAAATTAAATCCCATACTAGAGCTGGTTTTTTTTTTAATTTTCTTAACCAACCACCAAAATTTCATCCATGCCAATACAAATTCCATTTAACTTAGTTTACACTAAATTCACTTTCCAACTTCTTTTTATTTAATTTAGCTTACGCTAAATTTATTCTCAAATAATTCCTTTGAATTTAGTTGAATTAAAATTTTATTCATACAATATCCTTTCAACTTAATTAAATTCTTCTTCAATTCAATTCTTTTCCAAGTTTAATTCAAGTTCACCTAAGTTTTTATTTAGATAACTTGAATTCATTTCATTTCTTTTACTATTTTACATAAGAATTTCATTCTTTCAAAATTATTTTTAACACAACTGAATTTTGATTCAATCCAAATTCAACTCAATTCCATTTAATCGAAGTTAAATCCAATTTAATTCAATTTTAATTCTCCATATACAAGTTCAAACTTATTTACTGACTTAAGTTCATTCACCCTTGCATATTTTATATTTTCTTCACCTTATTTCAATTCACACTTCTTTTGAGATTAGGTTTCAATTCACCATACCATTCATCTATTTCCCACTTGTGATCATAATTCCATTTTCTATTTATAAGTTCACCAACTTATTCACTTGAAAGCTTATAATGCCCATTTTAATCCATTTACATCTTATAATCACAATTCCAAATTTTATATATATGTGTATCACTGAATTCTTAAGGATACAAATTTTCTTCCAATTTAATTTTTTGCAAATTTTAAATCCATAATTTCAGATTATAAGTATAATAATTAATAGCTTGTGGGTATAATTCATTACACCATAACCCACAAATACAAAGTCATTTTGCATTTAAATTTAATTCAAAACAATTTAATTCTAAGTTCAATTTATTTAACTTATCCCAAGTTAAATTCAAATTTTCTATTCATTTCATTTTTTATAATAAATTTCATTCACTTCCATTTACTCAAGTTAAATTTTTAATTCCAAGATTAAAAATTTCATTTCCTTCTTATTAATTTCAACTTCACCAAATAAGTCCAATAGTTGATTCATTTTAATTTTACACATGATTCAAATAGAATTTTCCAGAATTCAATTGCCCAGTTTTTTTTCAAAACTATTTTGAAACAATAAATAACTCATACCCTCCTGGTATATAAAATCAAACTTCCAGATTTCTAAAACAATCTGTTTTCACCAAAGAAATTTCCTTTTTGAAACTTCCAAAATCACTTGTATCTCAAACAAGTCCAACAAATATCATAATCACTCACATGGTAGCAATCCATCACTTTAGAAACTCGAAAATGGATTCGAACGATGTGGCCAGCATCATCAGGATTATTTTCCAGCGACTGAAGTGAGTTCAGTGCTTCCTTATTTTCCCCACATTCATTTCAAAACGGTTTCCATTCAAAAATACTCCCCAAAACAATATTGCATTATTGCCTTCAAACACCTTAGCAAACATTTCAAGAATTCCCAGGATTTTAAATTTCCAAACTTTTATTTTCATTAAATTTAAAATCCTTGCCAAAACTTTCGGGATTTAAATTCTAGTTTAGTTTAAATTTAGTTATTCTCTTTTGTATAATTTATACTCATGGAATTTATATGGTTATAACCATTTTAAATTTTAGATTAAATTTTAGATTCTTATTTAATTATAGTATTAACAACCAATCATCCAAATATATATATATAATAATTTCAGAAAATTATTTATTTTATATCAAAATAAATTTTGGGGAAAATTATTTCATTTACCCACCTTAAAAGCAATACTATGTCAATTTATCTTGTTTAAGAGTTTAGAAACCCCTACCGATACGGTTTTACTTCCCGTACCGACCAGAATTCATAAACACTCAACTGATAAGTCAACACAGTATAAAAACAATTTTATATTCACTAATAAGTACGCTTTCATATATATTATTACACTCAACTCATCATAGAGTACTATTGACTCTGTTCAATGAGTAATTTCCCCACCAAAGCCTAGGTTGTCGCCAACCTCGCTTTGATACCAAGTGTAATAGCCCGCGAATCCGTACCCCTTAAGTCAACATTATTCTACATCAATTAACTCAAGTGGAACAAAAATACAAACCCTTAGGGTTAAAGAAGAAGAGATAGAAGAAGAAGTAACTAAACAAAATCAGAATCTCACAGTCGCAGCGAAATAAAATATAATAGTAAATAATAGACCTTTACACAAAATGAAACTGTAACTGTTTTATTACATCATATCTTCAAAGTATCTCATACAAACAATATTAACCAGTTAGACAAATCCATATAATCATAGCAGCGGATATATATATACTAGTACGGATAATATGTCTCGGACTCCAGCTCCTCTCCTGCTCCATAGCATCCTATCCTGAACGTATAATGCTCGGTCTGACCCGAGCATTATAATGAAATAACACCCGAGTCAGTCTAGAATACCAGCTGATAATAATGCATCCAAATTTATTATTAAAGTTTCAAAAATCCTTTGAAAATAAAAGCATCTCGTAAGACCACGCCATAAATAAACATGTCGGGTTTTTACCTTACGATAGCTAAAACACTTTTTATAGAAATCCTCTGATATTATAATAGGGTCTATATACAAATACTTATTAAATAGCTGAAATTGTTACATGATTAAATTCCAGCTACTAGCCACTGTGTGGGTAATACAAACAAAATTCGTAAAAGGCTCGTAGGGAGAATGGATTTCCAACAATGACTAGGCACTGGGGTACCACCCGTCACAGTACCTGTTCTAGATAAGTGTACCGAGGACCACGCCTGGTCTCCTGCAACACAAGGCCCGGACTACCCCTTACTGGATAGACCCGAGTAAGATCACCCCGCGGTTGGGATCAGCAACCACACCACTAAGTCGAAATAAAAGGGACATCTAGACGGGAATGACCTTACCCGAAAATGGGTGCAGCCCACTAAGACTTGCTACATATCCCCTGATTATCAGTCATTTCCGGTTGATGAGGCTTGAGGCTAAGCGTTACCTTTTAGAACGTTTCACTTAGAATGCCCATCACCCACTTGACGATGTTCCAAAAGCATTCAACCATACAAGTCCGTCCCGGGTTCGAACGAAACTGAAGGCACTACTCCTACTGCATCCATTTTGGAAGTATCCTCAGGATTAGTAGCGACTGGCCCTTACACTTCACTGCTCCATCTTCGACTCCGAACATGTTTTTTCATGAAACGTACAAACCGGATCGAAGTGGTTTTCGAGAAATAAATCTCAATCCCGGTCTCTTCGAAACGATCAACGCATTTGTCCAATATTGATAGTCGGTGATTTTACTATCAATTAACATCCATAAGCATCCATCACACAATAAATAATCCCCACATTATTTATTTCCTCAAAATATCTTTACAAGATATAATTTCTTTTCAAAATACCTTTGAAACGCTTTTCAAATCCAATTCTTCTCATGGAATAGATTCTCCAATCTTTACTTCCTCTGAAAACTTCCAAGTACCAATATTTAAGGTTTAAAATAATTTAAATACTTTATTTTTGAAAATATATTAAAACATTTATATTAACACTACTTATACACTTAATTTAAAATATATATATATACACCTTTAAAAATATCTCAAACAAAACTGCTTAATATAAAATATTATCTTTAAAATAAAGTTAAGTCATACTAAATTTTAAAATAAAGTTATGAAAATCTATACAATTTCTAAATAATACTTTGATTGGTTATCTTTTAAAATAGAACTATTTTATAAAGTATAAATAATAATAATATTCTTTAAAACATAATTCTAATTATTCTTTAAAAATAATTACTACTATAACTACTTTGATATATATATATATATTTACCTTTAAAATTCTTACAACTTAAATAATCTTTCTTGAAACCATTCTTTAATATATCTTCAAACTCTAACGTTTCAAAAATCTATTTTAAAAACGTACTTGGCTTTCAGCGAAATACCCCTCCATCTTAGAATAACCAAAGAATTCCTTTTTATCAATCCAACACGTTTTATCCCAATTCCATTTTATGTTCGTCCCGTAAAATCCTTTCCGTACTTTAAAAATAGCTCCTTTTATTTGAAAAGAATTGCTATTTCCTGGAAATCACTTTCAAACATACGTTTAAAATATTTAAAATAAGCTCTAGAAATTATTTAATAGGAAATAATATTTAAGGAAGTACATAGGGGCTTCCTAAGTATTTTAAATAAAATTTAACTTTTAAAATAAGGTTATTAAACCAAATATTCATATTAAAATTCCCTTTTGAAAACATAATACTACTTTACTTTTTTTTTTAAATAATTAAATCCATAATTACCTAATCAAATCTTTGCTTTCACTTAAAAACATTTTTTTTTAAAATATTTCTTTCTAAACATATTTAAACTGCAAATTTTATAATTTAAAAGCTTTCTTAAAACAAAACAAAATTTCCAGGAGAAAGCACACTTCTAATTCTTTAAAATAAATCTCGCAATTAATTTAAACAATTCTCAATTCCCTTTGAAATCAAATTTCAAACACTTGAAATTTTTCAACCCATTCCTTGGATTTAATCTCTTTTAAAATCCTTTACTTAAGAATTTCTTTTATATTCTTTAAACCCAATTCATCTATTTATATTTAAAATTTTCAGGTTGTATTCACCCAATCACAGCACAACACAATTTAAATTTCAATTAAATTCATCACAGCATATAAATGAAACGCAGCATATCAGGATCTAAACAAATTATCACAGAATATTAAATAAGGTATATCACAGAATATTTTTGTGAGGGATCCAGTTGGATCCCTCCAACCTGTTTTTCCTGCATCCACAAATATTAGCACAACAATATATATCGATTCAATTATATTCAACCAATCAAGCAATTCATTTAAATATCGACTATTTAAATTAACTAATACTCTAGATGTGAGTGAGTTAAACTCACCTTGGGTTTTCGGCGAGCGTTCAAATTTAAATTAAATCAAACGGCATTCGATTTGACCTAAATTTTTACTTGCTCGAAACGATTCCAGAACTGGTCCACTGCGTAGTACGCGTCTCTGCGATTCTGGCGCCCCCAATTTCATCGAATTCTGACAAAGTATGCAGAAGATATGGGATTATAAAGTTTGTATATAAATTTAAAACAGATTTTCCTTTTTATTTTAAATTTGATTACCAGAACGAAATCTCGGCCGTTACCACAACAAATCGAATCAAGCCCGTAGCCTGCTTCTCCCTCTACCACGCGCGCAAGCTCCAGTAAGAAACGAACCCATCACGCCAAAACTAGGGTTAACAACCGCGACCTCCAACCTCCACTAGAAGCCGATCAACATAGCCTAAATCAAAGCCTCAAGTGATGCACACCCACGGCCTTAAGCACGATGAACTCGGCGCCATCCTCTCGACGAACAACCCGTGTGAACGGCCAGCCTTCAAGGACGAAAATTCGTCGATACACTCCACTAAACACGATCTCTGCCGTTAGATGTGTAGATCCCTTCATGATCTACAACTTTCATTCAAAGAATTCTTTGAATTAAAGCATGGATAAGGAGATTATGGAGGAAGAAGCGCGATTGGTTTCGGCCATTAATTTTGAAGTGGCGGCCGAAGACAAAGGATTAGGGTTTCTCTGGGTGAACGTGAATATATATATATATAACCCTATATTATATTATTAAATTCATATTAAAGCAACTTATTCTAACGATCTCCAAGTCTCACGTGCCGCCTGGCGTTCCTAAGATTTTACCCACGTTCTGAACACAATGGAATATGGTTCGGAGGCTAATTTGATCATATACGCGAGTTACGGAAATAAACGATCAATTTTAAATTAAATCGATTAAAGTATTTTCTATGCGTTTTAAGCTGCCGGGGTCAAACGACAACTCCGATTGCTACGAAAATTGAAATCCGATAATTACAATCTATTATGGATCCAATGGAACTAGTTTCGTCGAATTCCGAGACTGTGCCCCGGAAGGCTAATTTAACACGTCGATTAAATCGAGCGATTTTCACAATCGTCGAAATCATCTAAAATTTCACTTTTAAAATTTTACTAACTCTATTATAACTCGTATGAAATTTATATTCACATTATAAATCATTCTGATTCAGTTTAAATCAAAATTTGAATATTTGCATTATTATATTATTAAATTCCATTATTAATTTAATATAAAATTCCAAATTCAATCTATCGACTATTAATTCCATTCAATGGTCCAATATTACTACTTAAATCAAAATCAACTTAAATAAATTTTTAGAAACCATTTATATATTTATTTACACTCAGATTCACCAATTATCCCAATTCTAATATTAAATTATTATTATTCAAATTTCAATTAATTTACCGTATTAGAAATTAAACCAATTCTATCAATTTAACCAAAGTCTTTTATATTTCAAAATCAAATTATAATCCATATTCGACATTTAAAATGAATTAAATTGTAATGAATGCGATTTTTCATCCATGAAGGTCGACATTAATACGTCCATTGTATCAACTGACGAGCAATCGAAGGCCGTAAAACCGTACCGTTAGGGTTAAAGAAGAGGTAGAAGATAGAAGAAGAAGAAAAAAAAACAGAAACAATAATAGAATCTCACAATTCGTAGCGGAACAACATATAATTGATAAATGAATATCTTTAAAACAAAGAACTATATCAGTTATTACATTCCATCACATTACATTACATTATCAGAGTTTACAACAACAAACAGCGGAAAAGAAATACTATATACTAGTTGATACGCCAAGCCATCTAGCTTGCCTCCAGATCTCCACAGCAACTTCTGAATTCCAGAATGACTTGATAACCTAACTCTAGACTGCCTGTGTTAAAATTGGTGGGCACCCAGAGTTTAGGAAGGAAACAATAAACTTCAGGTCAGTCATGGGACTGGTGTGAGAACTTAAAATAGTTTATCTTTTTTTTTTAAAAAAAAACCAACAAAGAAATATATTTTTAAAAAAAAATAGAGACAACTTAAAAAAATTATTCTTTTAAAACAAACAAAGAAATATTTTTAAAGTCAATTCGCAATGCTTTTATTAAATTTAACTACCATAAGGCCTCCCGGCACACACACAATGCAAACGCAGAACTTGGAGGAGATTTCTCCTTATGATAGTCAAAGATGCTTACTACGCAGAGAATTTCTTTGATATTATTACTATAAGCGCAAAATGTGGAAAACCATTTCGAAAGTAGAATATAAATCTTAGCCAGCATAGGTACCATTATATTATGCCTGCTATATCTACCTCCTGAGGAGGCAGGTTATACAATTTGCAATCGTAAAGGGTTCGTATTGTTTCTTTGGATTTCTAACAAACGGTCAGGCCAAGGAACTTCCTATTGCCACATGGAAATGCTTCTGGAAAGACGCCCCGAGAACCTAACCGGATCTCTGCCAACACAAGGCCGGGATACCCCTAGCTGGGTAACTACTGACACGAATATGCCATCCCCCGGTCGTAACCGACCTAAATCCCGGGATTCACCAACAACCACAAAATAATAAGTTTGCAACAACAACATAGGTTAAGTATCAGGGCTCCATACCATAATACCACCTCTATCAAGAAGGAAATGACATACACTAAGGGGGCGGGATCCCCTAATAACCTTGCTGCATCTTTCCTGTTTTGACCATTACCGGGGTGTGAGGTCCGACGAAGTCTCGTCCACAAAGCTATGCTTTATACAAAAGCCACGCTTTGATCAAAAAATGCTCAACAACACTTCGTATTCCACATTACCAATTTGGGAATATATCACTAGTAACCATCAATTACATAACCTCTGAGCTCGTACGTCTCAGAGAAGGGTGTTAAGCTAAGAGAATAAATTCTCCGCCACCAACAAAAATATATTTAATAGAAACCAGCTTTACATCTCAAATTGTAACGTCAGACACACAGCCATACAAGTCCGTTCCGGGATCGAACGGAACCGAAGGCACTTCCAAAGAAGCCCTTACAATCTGGATATTCACTAATCACGACCGGACTTCCCATCACAAAGGGTGATAAAATCTCTATATCGGAGATCAGCCGATGCAGAGACATTCGACGGTAATCCTTCCATTTTCAAAAATATCTGGTATTCAACATCGGTCTTCAAATATTATCCATTACAACATATCACTATTCGGAATGAGATTTATGACACAAAGGTCCTCTCCAGGCTAAACCGAATAACGAGCGCTTATTTTAAAAATAAATGTAGCATTCAAATTCAAGCAAATCACAACAAATACCCATCTAAAGGTAAATATTGATAGTCGGTTATTTAACTATCAAAGCAACCCAACAACCAAATATCCAGCACCATAACAATCACTAGGCCCTTTTCATTAATCTTCCATAAATTAAATAATTTGCCAGATATTCACATCAATCTATCTTTAAAAAGATATGTTCTCTAAACCATTTCAATCTCATATTGGAAAAGCAATTCCAAATACTTATTCATTTTCAATTTATCTTTAAAAGATAAAAACCCAAAATATTTCACTTCATATTGGAAAACATTTCCATACTTATTTAACAATAAGTAATTCACAAATCTATTTATTTTCAATTTATCTTTAAAAGATAAAAACCCAAAATATTTCACTTCATATTGGAAAACATTTCCATACTTATTTAACAATAAGTAATTCAAAAATCTATTTATTTTCAATACTTAGAAAATATCCAATATACTTAAAACACGATTAAGTACATATTTTATTCCTTTAAGGAAAACGGTTTCTTTAAACACATTTATTTGGGTCAAAACGAATGTTGCGTAAAACATCGTTACGACAACCCAACATCACTAGTATAGGGATTCGAAATTTAGATAGATATATATAAATCCCAATACTATACAAAACATTTTCTTTCGAAAATCATTTACTATAACAACAGTGTTATAGTCCACCATTTCCTTATATTCCTCGAAAACGTCTATTTCAACAATGAATGTTGAAATATATGGTTTCGACACTTGTACATTTTAAAACACTTCAAACCGTTTTAAATTCTATTTAAATATCACTTCCCCAAAACATTTCTTTAATATATTATTCACCGTCCAGAAACATGAATATAATTCGTTTACCAAATTCAATACTTCTACATATTTAATTTAAAGGATTATCCACCGTCCAAAATCGTGAATATATTTCCTTTAATAAGCTTTCCTATTTACTTATCAAATTCAATCAATTTTGAATTTATAAATCAATGTTTATAAATTCACATTTATATATTTTAAAACTTCAAGTTATAAAATGTCACTTTATTTACAAATTCTATCATATCTTATTTAATTGCCAAATCCAAATTATAAGTAAATCCACTTATAAACCTCTTATTTAGGAAATTAATTCTTTAATAACTTCGTCAATTATAAATCTGTAAATCTTATTTACTTATAAAACCCATTTATACTAGATTTTAACGTTTATAAAAATTCATTTTATAATTCTAATATTTTTAATTTATAAATATCAATTTTTATAAATCTTTTATATAAACCGTTTATAATAATTCAAAAATCTCAATTTAAACTGTTTTATAAAATTCATTAACTCCATATTTCAAAAATCACATTTTAACTATATTTCCACAAAAATCATAAATTTTATAACATTAAAATTATAACGTTTATTTATTTAAAATGAATCAATTTCAAAATTTAATAAAACGTATACTTTCAAAAATCACTTTAAAAATCCTTTTAAATTTGAAAATCATCACTTAAACACTTTTATTTTTTTCAAAATAGGTCCAATGCTGCGACAACACCAAATATAACAATTACGGTATCCAAAACATCATATATCATATGATAACAGAATATATCACTATATCTGTAAATAAATCAATACGGTTGAGGAATCCAGCTGGATCCCTCCAACCTGTTTCCCTGCATCCATAGATGTTAGCACAATACCAATTCCGTGTCAATACAGAATATCACGGTACATGGGTTTATATAAAATATTATCTGCTATTATGCGGTGCAATAGGGTCTCATCCGCTATATAATGCAGGAAAATCAACTCCAAGCACATATATAATACCAATTCCACATCAAGGTGAAATATCGCGGTATATGTTTCTAATAAATAACATCCGCTTAATGTACGGCGTACAGGGTCTATTTCAATACAACAGATAATAATTTATCATACAAACATACAATCAAGCAATTTTAAATCTAACAATTTTAAATTTAAATCGAAACAATTTCGATTGAGTGAGAAGTTCTCACCTTGGTTTCAATAACAGTTGTAGTGTTTTATTTCGAATAAAATTAAACACGCGTTTAATTTTACCCAAAATTTTCACTAGCTCCAATCGATTCCAATCCAGCTCCATCGCGTAGTACTCGCGAATACGAACCCAATGTAATTCGTTTCGTACGTTTTCGACCTCGTATGATAGAGTTACAACATTTTAAAGTTTAAACAAATTATAATATAATTAAATTTACAATTTCTTTTATAGTTTTATACCCAGATTCAATCAGAGCTGTCCATCCCTAAGCCCTAGAATCTAGGCCGCACTTTTCAACTTCATCTTCCCCCGTTAACTCGCGCGCAAACAACCCAACTAGTCGCCTCCAAACCCTAAATCTCACGGCCAACACGAGCACCATCACAACGATCAGCTAGTGTCATTCAGACGCCCCACTCGAGAGCCACCTTCGGCCAAAGAATGATGAGCTCGGCCTCCCCTAGGCCTTGAAATCCGTGCACGAACGGCAGGAGGACGCGGCCCCCTAACGACCACCTCGACCCTCCAAATCCAATCTCCACCGTTGATCTTCAAGATCTCGATGCCCTCTACAAGTTTGCAGTTGAAAAGTTTTGCTAATTATCGATGGATTTGAATATAATTGAGGGAGAAGAGTTGAAATTTTCGGCCATTGATTTTAATGGTGGCGGTTGAAGCTTTTAGATTAGGGTTTGTGTAAATTGTGATAAATGAGGTCCTTATATAGAAAATTTCCATGCACTATTCACCAGAAATTTTTCCGAACTCCAAACGAAGCATGTCGGTTGGTATTTATAATGTTTTACCCCTATTTCGAACGCAATGGAATATATATCGGGAGCCAATTCGATCATATTTGAAAGATAAGTTTTTGAATCGAATTATTTAAATTCAAAATTCACTCGAATCGATTTCTACGCGTTTTAGCTTGCCCCGGACAAACCGTAAGTATGATTGACATGAAATTTGAAACCATACAATAATATAACATTACGGATCCGATGAAATTGGTTTCGTCGAAATACGAGACTGTTTGAAAAATGGCTATTTTAACTCGTTAATTAAATATTAAAATATTCAATTTCCACAAATTAACTTTTAATTCAATTTTAAAAGTTCTATAACATCATTCTAACTCTAATATGATTAAATACAACTTTATAAATCATTTTTGATCACATAAACCCAATTTCCAATTATCTTTGTAATTTTCAAATATTAGATTATCGATTTAATTATCCAATTAAATCTAGATATTTGAAAAAAAATTCATTCGGCTTATAAAATTCATTCACGAATATTTAAAATTAATTAAATATATGAATTTCAAATGACAGAAATTCTGGGTCGTTACACAAATGTTCAAATATGGCGACCTAAAATTCTGGGACGTTACAGCATTAGTTTGATTCAGAAGCATCAAACTTCATTTGAAGAAATAAGAAAATAAAATATGTCATTGTACTCTTTTTCCTTCACTAAGATTTTTCCCATTGGGTTTTTAGTAAGGTTTTGATGAGGCGTTGTTTTGATCCCGAAGTATCAAACACTTTAGAAAGAATATCATTTTTAATATGATTTTACAAGTTGCACTCTTTTCCTCGTTCAAGGTTTTTTCCCACTGGGTTTTCCTAACAGAGGTTTTAATAAGGCAACAGACAATATTTATAACGACCGAATGGATGTATGAAAGCAAGATAATAATGAGGGGGAGAAATTGTCATGGACGTTTTAAAAGAAACAATTTCTAGCAACTATATGAGCATCCAATATTTCGAAGACGCATATTTAAGGAGGAGTGTTATAATATATGTAAATATATAAGTGAATATGCTTTTGTGCTTTTCTCTTTAGTCCCACATCATGGGATATGTTCCATCTCATGCTCCAAGGCCTATAATAAAGGAGCCTATGTAATGTAATTGTATGATTAATCTCTGAATGAATAAAATTGTTCACTCTCTAATGGCTTCCACTTTCTTCATTTCATAACGGGTTTAAAATAATTTGGGGGAAGATTGGTGATTTACTGTTTTCTTGCGTTACGCAGGAGAGAAGTTAAAAGAAGAAAAGAAGGCGACTAGGTAACTGCGAGATGAAAAGAATCTGAAAATGAAGCGGTTTAATTTAAACAGCGTTTAGGTTTCCAAATTTTATTTTGTAAACTGCTTTGCCAGCATTCACAACGGAAATGTTGTCTATTATTGCATTGAAAAGCACATTTCTTGAAATGGTTTCTCACGCTAGTTTAGCATACCGATCCGTGGTTCTTTTCTTATAATGCTCTAGTCAGCCCCGTGTATATTTCCAGATTTAATTGGACGTTTTGAAGCTCTTGAAGAGGAACTGGATGATTACCTACTATAGTATTTATTTTTGTTGTATTACTTTGTGTAGCCATTATAACTGTCCAGACTAATGATACGCTAGTTTACTCTAAATGTTGTATGTATGTTAAAATGTTCTTTTTGTAAAGATCTTTTGAGATATTATATGTTATCATTCCACTGTGAGATTCTGATGTTATGGTTCTTCTCCTTATGTTTTATTTTATTTTCCATTTTTTTCCCAACATCGTTTTTTCGGCACTTGGGTGCTCAACGTGTGAATATTGTAGATGTATTATTATTGACATTCGAGGGCTGAAAAGGGCAGTCATTTTATCGTGGTATCAAAAATGAAGGTTAAGCGAGAACCTTGGCTTTGGTGGGGGTAAACTCATTAGGTACAGGGTAAAATTGTTTATATTGTGTTAATTGGTTTGTTAAGTGTTTATGAATTCTAGTCGAGGCGTGGGACGCCACGGTATCGAGAGGGATTTCTAAATATATGAACAAGGCCAATCGATACAATATTGTTTTTAAAAGTAGGTATAATGAAATAATTTTACCTAGGATTATATTTTATATATAAAGAAATGATTTTATGAAATTTATATAGTTATTTATGATGTGTTTATTTATTAAGAAATGATAATAATCAATTATTATCATTTATTGTTTGATTAGTCGTGCCCGGCCGGTTTATGAACATTGATTATTATTTGTTGATTTTTGAATTGTGTTTAACCAAATTATAAGTAATTTACCTTTATACTACATGAGTTGGTTAAACTGTAACTTAAAGGAACATTGAAACGAATACCTTGTGAACTTAGTTTCGTAGTTTAAGTATAAGGCATTTCGTGATAACGTTGGATTAAAATTTAATTTTAATAAGTTTTTTTTTCTAATCTAAACAAAGATATATATATTTGTGAAATGATTTTTTTTTTTAAAAAAGTGATTTTATATGAGTATGGTTTCTAAAGTATAATTTATAAATAACAAGGATTTAAACTAAGAATTTGAGAACTTAAATCCCAGTGTTTTTTGGAAATTATTTTCAAAGTTTTGAGAGAAATAATACTAGTATTGTTTAAAAGTATTTATGAATAGAATTGTGAAGAAAATATGGTGTTTATGTATCTTATGCATTAAGATAGTTTGATTGTGCATCTTGTCTGTTCTACTGATTAGTAGTATTTAATTATTCAAATAAGTTGGAATTTTTGGCATTTTGCACAGTCGGAAACTTCTGAATTGAAATAAGAAATTAAAAATAAGTGTCTTTGAGAAAATATAAAAGATAAGTTTATATGACTCTTAAATTATGAAGATGGTAAGTTAATTTTTTTTTTAAATTCGTTGAATATTCAGGTTAAGCCTTTATATAAGATTGTTTTATATATACTCCCAGGATGTAGTGGAATATTATACAAGTATGAATTTAAGTCTTGGAATGAATTAAAGCAAAATTATGTTTTAGGAAATATTTATAAACTAAATTAATGTTTTACGAAATGTTTTATAATTAATTTGAATAGCAAAAGTGAATACTATTTAGGTAAATGAATATGAACTTAGGATAATGAAATATTTTATAAATAAAGTTGTGGCCTTTTGAAATGATTATGAATTGAGTAATATTTTATAAGTAAAGATAAGTCTTTATAGAACGTTTACAAACATAAGTTAAATTTTATGAAATGTTTCGCAAACGATTTTAATATTAAATGAGTAATAATTTATGTAAGTAAATAAATATAAATTAATAAGAAATGATTTTGTGTAAATAAATGTAATTTAAAAATGAAAAGTAATTGATGTAGTTAAGAAACAAGCAGAATAAATTAAGTAATTGTACGTAAATCATTTTATTCATATACCGGTTCTTAATCTAGGACTCCAGTATGATTTCGAGGAGATGTACACCGGTCCAAATTAGGACTTTTCACTTGATTTTTGATGGTGAAAACTTGATACAGCTTTTTGATATAATCATGAAGTTTTTTATCAAAATATATGGCTATGTAAGAAGAAGAGAGGTGTTTAATCAAAGAAGTATATCGGAGTCCACACTAGAAAAGTTAAGTCATCTATACTAGTTTGGAAGTGAGATTTGTGTGATCGAGCACACGATCAAATTTGATATTGTGTACGGACAATATGTATATATGTATATATACAAGTATATATGCATTGTACGGGCTTTGATAATATTTGTATGTTATGTGGCTTGTGGAGATTTTGGGGGATGGCTCTTTGATTTGTTCATAGGTAGTGTCAATGATCGACAAAGTATTAACCTGAGGCTGTTAAGCATAAGGTGCATTTTGTGGGTTGTTTATCGTCCTTGTGCGATGAGAAAAATTTTGAACCTGGGCAAACCATTAGCTTTGTTTAACTATTAGTTGTAAATATGAATGTGTGATGGTTTCTTTTGTCGCATATGGTTGTTATATTGCTTTGGGTTGTACATGGCTTTACGTCACACTAGGGTTGCATATAGAATTGCATCATTATTATTAGCCACATAATATTGCCTTGTTGCATATGGTTATTATATTATTTAGGTTTCTTGTGCTTATGACAAAAATAGCCAGGGCACTGCTCTTTTTTCATCTTGACTCTCTTTTGGATTAAGTGAAATTTAGGTATATGGAAGTAAAGGATAGCTTGTTGCTTTTGGTTTCGAGAGTAGAGTTTGATATCTTGACAAAGGGTATATGTTTATGCTTAACGGATGTGTTTACTATATGACATACACACTCTATAAGGTATACCATAAGTGTGTATTGTAGTTATGTTGTCCCTAAATATGGGAGGTCCCACATATGGGCCTATATTGATATTGTGATTTTTTTTGGATCTAACAGTGACTGGGGATGTTGCCAAAAAAATTCGTAAAATACGAGACTTAAAATTTCAATAACTCATTTCAACTAACTGATTTTATTTTAAAAAGCTAAAGGGTAGGAGACATTTTCTTCCTTTGGGAATTTCGAGGCCGAAATCCTTTTAAAAGGGGGAGAATGCAACGACTCGCAACTTTTGATACTTTAAATGAGAATATTTAATTTATTTTAATATTCAAATTTGATTCAAATGTAATAAATAATAAAAAATAAATTGCAAATGAAACGAACTGATTTTTTAATGACATGTTTTAATTTGGGAAATATTTATAATTGATTGATTTTGTTAATGAGCTGAAAGTTTAAATTTCGTAGACGGACCTTTTAGGACTCGAGACCACTTCCATTGGGTCCAGATGGTCCGAGTGAGAAAGAATGAGTCAAGCATCGATAGATTCCGACCAAGGGATTTTTAGCCAGAGGGTTGGATCCCATTCATAAATTAAACGATCAAAAAGCTTAGTTTTGTATATGATAGAATTAGATCCTGAAATTACTTCCATTAAGTTCGAACAGGGGTATTTGGCTAGGAACGCCAATGAACATGTCTCAATCGAAGTTCATGATTTTAGGGAGTGAATTGCTTAAGAGAAAAATCTATAAAAGGACCTCATTTCTCTCTTATTTGATGAAACCCATCAAGACCATACCCTCCATCCAACGATCGTCGTCATCCATGGCAATAGGGGCCAAATTAGGCGAAGTGTCCAAGATGAAAGATGTGCAGCTAATGGAGATGAGAAAGATGACCAGTTGGATTAGGGTGCGGTGTCTTGAGGCGGTGGAGACCTGGGTTCATTAGTGGCGGCGATTTTGGATTTGTCGGGGAGCTACGATCATCAAAGGGTGATAACTCAAGTAGTGTTGTAGTTGGTCTTAGCCTAGGAAGTCGACGGTAAGGGTATCGCGGATGGAGGTGGCTTTTGGCCGTGACGACGTACGAATAAATAGAGGCAACGAGATGAAGTTGCGGCCTGGGTTTGAACGAATGGAGATTATTGTCTAAAATTGATTAGCAAGGTAATTGATTTATTGCCTAATTGTTTAAGTGATTAATTAATTTTGAAATGTTCATAAATTCGAATCTTGCTTATACGAGGTCGAATTTGGACGTATCTTTTGCGTTGGACACGTATCGATATTATCTACACATTGAAGTTGGATTCGTCGAGTTTAGTGCTAACAAAATTTTAGAGATGTAACGACCCATTTTTCCGTACAGTCTAAGCTAACAATAAAACGCACATGCCAAATCAAATTCAACAAAAACGCGGATTGTTAGGGGAAAAGAAGAAAGAAGATAAGGAGAAAACTAAACAATATAGAATCTTACGGTGGAAAAAATAATCTATAATGTATCAAAAGTCTTTACACAAAAGCAAAGCTGTAATATGTATATGTACAAACATCATTCAGAGCATACTAACCTATTTTAGCCTGGACAGTTATAACAGTCTGTCCTCACAATTGCTAATAAGACACCAATGAATACAGCGGAAAATATAACCATCTACGTGAATACGTCTCTAGGCCTCCAACTCGTCTCTTGAAGCTCCAAATATCCAAACTAATCTATAATATACTCGGTCTGAACGGAGCATTATAATAAAATAACACCCGAGTCAGTCTGGAAAACAAAAGTGAGAAAACACACTCAATTTGAATTTATTTATTTTCAAAATCCTTTCAAAAAACAAAGGTATCTCGTATGACCACACTACACATAAATACGACGGGTTTTTACCTTACAATAATCAAAACCTTTTATATCAAAATCATCTGATATTATAATAGTGTCTATAGAAAGTAAACTATAAAATAGCTGAAATGCTTGCATCTCACATTTTAGCATATTTGGTATACAACTAAAACCGTAAAGCTCGTATTGGAGAATGGATTCCAGCAAATGACTAGGCATTGGGATATCACCTATCGTACACCTCTAGGAAAATATATCGAGATCGAACCTATCGATCCTTGCCAACACAAGACTGGCCTACCATATACTGGATAGTATCGAATATGTCATCACCCCGGTTGTTCCCAACTTTTGTGATCTCGTGCATAACCAATCCATAAATATGTAGATGTAGGGTATCTAGAAAGGTGACAACATACCTCAATGGGTGCGACCCACTTAGTCTTGCTGCATCTTTCCTAATTTTTAGTCATTCCCCGTTGATGAGGCTTGAGGCTATGTTTAACTTTTTGAATAGCAAACCACTTGGAATGTTAACACTGCTTTCTAAGAAACAATGTTGTAATAGCATTCATCCATACAAGTTGTTCTGGGTCTGAACAAACCGATCTCTTCAAAGATCGCCGTCTTCATTATCCTCAAGATTTAACAATTCATAATGCTCGGATCAGATCAAAGTGGTTTTCAGATAATCAAATCTGATCCCGGTCTCTTCGAAACGATCAACGAAATTGGTCAGATTTGATAGTCGGTTATTTAACTATCAAATTACACGCATAAGCAGTCACTAGGCACATATTGTAAATTTTTCAAACATTTATCTCAAAGATCTTTACCAAGATAAATGCATTCAAATCTCTTTCAGTATTTCGATATTTGAAAACGATTTCAAATACATAAATCCATAACAGGATAATTCAATTCGTATCAACACTTAGAAATATTTCCAATTTCAACTTATAATTCATTGCTTAGAAAAATATTTCTATATAAATCATTTCGTCGCTAAAATATATCCAAACCCTTTAATTCCAATACTTAGGAAAGTATTATAAGTTTATTTCCCAAAATCATTTCTAATATCCATACTTAGGAAATGTTCCGTAATTATTTCACAAATCTCCGGAATTTTTATTAATTCCCTATACAAATTTCCAAATATTATCAATCAGGCTTATTTATAATCCAACTAACAATTTATAATTCTTTTAATGAATTTAGATTCATTTTCGAAGTTCCCGTATCTAAACAATTTAGAAATTTCATTTTCTCAAATCTTCTTAAGTTTCCGAATTCCATTATAAGATTTCCTCTTTTAAAATCATATACATTAAATAAAATCAGTTCACAAATCTCAAGAGCATTTATAAATAAATATCAATGACTTACTTTTATACTGTACGTATACAATAATTAATTTTAACAAAAACGTGGTTAAATAATTATTTAAAATATCAAAGCACTTTAAAAACAAATGTCAATAACTAATTCCAATTCATTTATAAAATTTCTAATCGATTTACAAAAACTTGTTTATAAAATTCAGAATTTATTTCGACAAATTTATATATTTAAATAACTAACTTTCTAAAACATTTTGATCCAATTAATAGTTTCCAAACTACATAGTTTAATAAATAAATAAAATCGTTTTTAAAAAAAATCGCTTTTTGACAAAAATATATTTTTAAAATTCCAATATAACCAATTCCAATTTATGAATTTCTCTCGATTCATCACAAATAGATTCACGTTTCCAATTTCATAACCCTTTTCAAATTCCAAGATAGAATTCTCCATTTCTTCTTAACCGATTTCCATATCTCATTTTAAATTTCACACGGCGAATTTATAATTCCAATTTATCTAGTGATAATCATTACACTTCATCGTTTATATATTTTATAAACTCCTTTCTAAATTAAAACAGGTTCATATTACAAAAATCCATTTATAAACCGATTTCTAATTCAAATTCCACTTGTAAATCGAATTCTTAAATAATCCAAACTATGTTCCAAAACCAAACAAATCTCGATTTTGACTTCCATTTCATATTTTTAAGAATCTTATTTAAAATTCCTTGTTTAATAATTCCTAATTTAAAATTCTCTGTTTGAAATCATTTTATGAAATAGCTAAATAAATATCCAAAATCCAATCATTTATTTTATCCAATTCAATTTCCTTTAAAAAATAATTCCCAAAATTAATATGAATATATTCATTTGCAAAATAGCCTTTGAATTTCCTTTTTAATTTCAAAAATATAATTTATGGTATTTGTAATACCAAAATTTAGGCCAGTGCTACTATAGCATCCAATACATCAAATCATAATATAATCTATCATAGATTATTCCAACACATCAGATATCACGATATATAAAATTAAAAATCAACATTTTCCAAGAATCCAGTTGGATCCTCCAACCTATTTCCCTACATCCACAGATGTTATATAACATAAAATACCAATCCCACTTCGAGGTGGGATATCATGGTAATATATGATCATCTACTATTATGTGGGGAGCACAATGTCTCATCCCCTCCAATCGACGGGGACATATCTTACTACTAATATATATAATATAATATTCAACTAATAATAATAATAATTTATCAATTCATCCAATCAGCCAATAAATAATAATAACACTTTAAAATAAAACTAGTAATCCAAGTGAGATTTACTCACCTTGATTCCAGTTAGCACTTAAGCGCTTTGATTCCAATTAAATTCGAATAGCATTTGAATTTAACTGAAAATTTTGTAAGCTCTAAATTCAACCATTTTGATTCCATGGTAAAGATCTTGTTAATATGAACCTAACGCGATTGACCGTGTTGGATTTAGACCTAAAACGAATGAGATATGAATTTTATATTCTTTGAATTTATTAAACAAATTTACATTCACTAAATTATATTTTTTTTTCCAATACCCTCACACTCAAATCCATATGCAAACCGGCCCGCTTCCTCCTTTGCCCCCAATACGTGCATAGAGATATTCCTCATCATTGCCGTGCACGAGCTTCACTGACACCATGATCCGCTCGACGATCCTTCGAAACGAGTCCTCCATTGAATCCCCCTCGCCTCGCTCGACTCGACCATATAAAAAATCGTGAGCTTCTGCTACCAAAACAAATCGCGACTATGCTTCTCCTCACAGATGTAGCAATGTCGCCCGCGCCCCTCCCTACAAACTCGAACATACCCTACAAAATTTCGACCCCAGGTGCCAAACTTCACCACGAACTCGAATACCATACCTTCTTTATCCATCGATGCTCCTATCACCATGAAACCTAAACCCTAGTCATCAACTGCTACTCGACAACCGACCGTCGAACATCAAAACAAAGCCACAACCCTTAAATAACATATCAGATGAAGCACTTGCTAAACTATGATTTTTAGAGCTTGTTTCATATTTTTATATAGGTTAGATTTCGAGATTTAGATTTTTGAGCTCCATATTTCTTCATTTTTTCTCTTGCTCTGTTTGAAAAAAAAGAAAGGGTGATAAACGTTTAAAAGGAAAGAGGTGGGTACAACGTAGGGTGGCTGAAATTGAAAAATAGGGTGGCTGAATGTAAGTTTGTGTGGGCTGATGTCAAATCATACATACATACATACGTACATACACACACACACACACACATATATATATATATATGTATGTATGTATGTATGTATAATTAAAAGTTCCAAAATATCACGATATTTATTTCGAACCCCGATCGAGGTGTGCCGCTTGGCATTCCTAATGTTATAACCCTATTCCGAACGCAATGGAATAAGTTTCGAGTCCTAGCTCGATCGTATGCAGAAGCTAGCTTTTTGAACCCAATTATAATACTAAATTACCGATATTAGTTTCAACGCGTTTCTATCCCATACAACTAAACGCTGAATCTAATCGCCACGAAATTTGAAATCCGATAATAATACTATTACGGATCCATTGGAACTGTTTTCTTCGAATTCCAAGACTGTGCCCCAGAAGGCTATATTTATATGTTAATTAAAACAAGATATTTTAAAAATTAGCCAAATCACTTTTGAACCAATTTTAAAAGTTTCTATTACGTTTATTCTTATTACTAAAAATTTGATCAGCCTTTAAATCATTTTTATCCAAATAAAAATTCAAGATTAAAATTATTTAAACGATTTCAAATTATTAAATTCAACAATTTAAAGTTTTTAATAAATCGTTATATTTGAAATTCAAGTTATTGAATCTATAAATATTAACTTTTAAATATTTAAAATCAATTAAATATTCCAATTTCAAATAACCAAAATTCTAGGTCGTTACATTCTTCCACCTTAAAAGTATTTCGTCTTTGAAATTGCCAAGATAGAAAAAATACCCAAACCCATTTCTTTTCTAAAAAATTTAGTTGAAATAACTTCCCAAATCCAGTTAAGCCTTTAATTCTTCAAAAATTAATTGTTTAAACCTCATTATCACCCTTTCCTTAAGTCTTACATTTCATCCATGGGTTCCAACTAATATTAACCATTTCAGGTCAAAGTTCAAAAATCAATTTTAGCTATCAAAAATTTCTTCGAAATTTATAACTTTATAAATTTTCGAAAAATTTCGCCAGCATCTTCTTTGCATGACTAGATCAGAACAACTACAAATCGCCACTACGGGACCAAACCAGCAAAAGAAAACAAAAGCCAAGTGGCTTAATCATAAAACCATCAAATAAATGATAATATAAATATGTACTTTTTGTCGGGCAATCCAGTTATCTTACAAAATTAAAGGCATCAAATTAGATCTTGCTTTTATGTACTTGCATCTTATTTCTCAATGATGTCTAATCATATAATTCAAAATCAATTTATTCTGCATTTTCAACTTCCAATATTTGCTTTACTTAAGCCCATACGATGTACATATATCATCTATATGCAATATCACATCTGATCGCTAGCCCGATCACATAATTTCACTTACGAACTAGGATCGTTCACACAACTCTCTAGTGCGGACTCAAGGTCCGGTTCCTTGATTAGAAACCGTTATTCACCTTGCATAGCCTTATATTATGATAGAGAATCCCAAAATCAATCAAATATCCATATCTAGTGTTAGCCGTCGATAATCGAGTAAAAAATCCTAACTCGGATCGATGTAAATTATTTCAAAATGTTATGCTCGAATATGGATCAAAACGTCATGCGGATAAAATAATATACATATAACTTACATCTTTATTTGAATTGATATCTTAGCTATACCCAGTTCCTTTTTATTCACATTCATTTCATTTACATTCACTTATCCACAATCACTATTCCCATTGCTTTATTCCCATTGCTTTATTCCCATCAATTATTTACTTAGTATATCCCTTTCAATACTAATTACCTCTTAAGAATTATTCCATCAAATTTCATGTTTAACAACATTTCACTCTATATTAATTTCATAACTTAAGTTCATATCTATTTCTGACCAAATTCAATTTCATTTTCCACAACATTCAATTTTATCAATCAACATTCCAAACCATATCCAATTAACTAATTATTTTAATTACTTCGTTTCATTAATTTATTTCAAATCTCAATCAATTCCATTTCCAAAAATTATTTCATCTATCCTAACTTAGGCTAAATTTTCAGAATTCACTTCATTTAACTTAATTTAAGTTAAATTCCATTCCATAGTTCAATTTCAAATTTACCTTCCTCAACATTCACATGCAAATTTTTTAAACATTGCTTTAATTTGATAATTTTCAAATTTTATAAGTTATCAAACTTATTTTCTTATATTTTAGATAAAACATTTTAAATGAAAATCCCAGAGTTTAAACACTTTGTTCTTAAATATTTCAAATCATTTTTTTTTGAAATCATATGCACATGTAGATACAAAATTTCATTGTCATATCAAATCATTCCTTTGGATTTCAAAATCAAAACTATTTTTTCCAAAAAAAAAAACTCCAATGGTAGCAATTCCTCCCTTGTAAACTCGAAAATGAACGCCGATGATGCTGCAGTTATTACCGAAATTATTTTCCAGCGAATGAAGTGAGTACGTTGCGTTCCATCTCCTTTAAAACCCTTTTTAAAAAATTATTTCCATTCAAAAATATTGCAAATAATACTATTATTATTTTCCAAGGCTTTGAAAAACATTTTCAAAACCTATGGGATTTGAATTCCCAAATTTCCAGTCTTTAAATCCTTTATAAATCATTTAGTATTTATATAACATACTTCAGGAATTACATTTTGTTTCAATTTATAAATTACATTTACAAATCATATTTACATAATTCCATTTTGTTATATGAAATTATTTCTTAACTTTTGATCTCATTTTCATTTTAAATCAACTTTTATTCCATCACAACAACAACAAATGATAATCAATTATTACCATTCTCTAACATCCAAGCACACCATATAAAAATTATTCCTAAAAAATTATTCCTTTTATACATAAAATATAATCAAGGTAAAATTATTTCATATACCCAATTTCAAAACAATACCATGTGGAGTTGCTCTGTTCAAGTGTTTAGAGATCCCTATCAATAACGTTAATTACTCGTATCGACCAAAACCCATAAGCCACTCAATAGATCAACCAGCACAATATAAAACAATTTTTATATCACTAACAAATACGCGCTCATATATACATATACACTCAAACTCATTCTAGGGTCCTTGTAACGACCCGCAAATCCGTACCCCTTGAGTCAACACTATTCTACAACAATTAACTCAAGTTGCACAAAAATACGAACCATTTGGGTTTAAGAAGAAGAGGTAGAAGAAGAGAAAACAAAATCAACATCAGAATCTAACCATCGCAGCAGAATAAAATATAATAGATAGTAAATAATCTTTACTCAAAATCAAATATATCTGTTTACATACATTACATCATCAGAATACATCAGTCACAACTCAACATCAATATCATACAATGGGTACACAACAACTCAACACAGCGGAATACGTATATAAATATACAAGTACGAGAGTACGTTTCGTCATCCAGCTCGTCTCCTGAGCTCCACAGCATCATATCCTGTATCCTATAATACTCGGTCTGACCCGAGCATTACAGTTAAATAACACCCGAGTCAGTCTGGATTACCAGCGTGAGAAAATCACACCCAATTTATTATTAAAGTTTCAAAAATCCTTTGAAAACAAAAGCATCTCGTAAGACCACGCCACAAATAAACATGTCGGGTTTTTACCTTACGATAGCTAAAACAATTCTATAGAAATCCTCTGATATTATAATAGGGTCTATACACAAGTACTTATAAAATAGCCGAAATTGTTACATTATTAAATTCCAGCTACTAGCCACAAAAGTGGGTAATACAAACAAAACTCGTACAAGGCTCGTAGGGAGAATGGATTTCCAACTAATGACTAGGCACTCGGGTACCACCTGTCACAGTACGGGGCCTAGATCACCGTACCGAGGATTACTCCCTTCATCCCCTGCAACAAAAGGCCGGAACCATCCCTTACTGGACAGTCCCGAGTGAGATCACCCCGCGGTTGGGATCAGCAACCGCCCACTAAGCCGAAAAATAAAAAGGGACATCTAGACTGGAATGACCTCACCCTTCTTGGGTGCTACCCACCTAACCTTGCTGCATATCCCCTGATTTTCAGTCATTCCCATTTGATGAGGCTTGAGGCTAAGCGTTACCTTTAGAACGTTTTCACTTAGAATGCCTATCGTCCACCTGACGATGTTTCGCAAGCATTCGTCCATACAAATCCGTCCCGGGTTCGAACGGAACCGAAGGCACTATTCCTACTACATCCATTTTGGAAATATCCTCAGGATTAGTAGCGACTAGCCCTTGCACTTCACTGCTCCATCTTCGACTCCGAACACGTTTTTCGCACGAAACGTACAAACCGGATCGAAGTGGTTTTCGAGAAATAAATCTCGATCCCGGTCTCTTCGAAACGATCAACGCATTTGTCCAATATTGATAGTCGGTTATTTAACTATCAATTAATATTCACAAACATCCATCAACCAATAAATAATTTCCCAAATTATTTATTAATCCCAAAATATCTTCCCGAGATATATATTTCCAATTTTCAACCCCTTTTGAAAACAGTTTCAAAACCCGTTTTCCCTTCCCAGGGTACATTCCCAATTATTAATTCCATTGGAACGCCAAGTACAAACACTTAAGTTTAAAATAATTTAAAAACATTTTTTTATAAAATATACTTATAACTTTTAAAATTATAATTTAAATATTTTATTAAAATAAATATACTAACAAAATATTTTGTATAAGACAATTTATAAAATATAAACTAAATTTCCTCTTTTAAACTCAATACCAAGTTACTTTATATAGTTATTTCAATAATAGATTTAGAAAATTATACTTGCTTTAAAAATTTAGATCTAGAAATAATAAACTTTCCAAAACCTGCTTTTTAAAACGATTTTAAAAACTTTAAATATTTTTGAAAACCATACTTGGCTATCCAGGGAAATCCTCTTCTGTTTCCCATTTCTTAAAAATACATCACCATTTATTTTTAAACAAATTCCCATTCCTTTAATAAATTCTTACCTTGAATTTATAAAATATCCACCGACATTTTATTTCACTTTATAACCCAGTCATAAAGTCCCAAAATCTCTCTTCACTTTAAATTTAAATTTTAACACCTAAATCAATTTTACAATTGATTTCCATTTACTTTACCATGAAATAAATTCTCTTACTTCATCTATTTCAAAATTTATTAACTTTAGATTTAATTTCCAATTTATGTTTTAAAATCTTTAAACTGAAAAATACCAAATTCAGATTCCTCAATTTCCTTTCTTTACCTTTAAATTTAATCCTTACATTTAAAATAATGACTTTTATTCACTTAAGTTCCAGAATTTATTATTCCTTTGTTAATTCAATTTCCTCATATTCCATATTTTGTTAGAGTTTATAAATTACTCTATTTTATTTTATTTTCACTTCATTATTCAATTTATTCCAATTTACTAGAATTATTTACTTAAAATTTTACTCTTTTATTACCTTTCAAAAATCCAATTCTATAGATTTGGAAAATTCAGAATACCAACATATTCAATCCAATCATATCATCCTGTACTCCATACAATCATTCACAGGATATCAATATTCATAACACAGAATATTAAATAATCTAAATAAACTTTGAGGAATCCAGTTGGATCCCTCCAACCTGTTTCCGTGCATCCACAGATGTTAGCACAATACCAATTCCACTTCGAGGTGGAATATCGCGGTATATGGGATTTTATATAATATTATCCGCTATTATGCGGTGCATAGGGTCTCATCAGCTATAAATGCGGGTAATCAATCATTCCAATATATACATATCCCAATATATATATATATATATATATATATTGATATCTATACTAGTATATATACTATCACATCCAATCAATCCAGACAAGCATTCAATCAATTATTTAAATTTAACAATTCGAATTTAAATAAAAATTTACTGAGTGAGATTAACTCACCTTTGCTCCTTTTATTCGTAATCCATCTCCATCCCGACCTCTTTCTTTACGGTTATAGACCTTGAATAAATATTCGATGGCTTTATTAATATTTGAAATAAGAATTGGACCATTAATCTCCATTAATTAAATATATTATCTAATTCCAAAAATTAACTTTCTTTAAATGAATTTATTAGTTAACCATCCCATTTCAACTAACTAAAAAAAAATTGTTTCCTTACTATAATATATTTCTACCGTTTAAGAATTTTAGTTCAAGCTAATAAATTTTAATTTCAACTAATGATTTTACTTTTAAACAAATAATTAAAATCTAAACAAATTTTCTTTTACAAATCCTTTAGTTACTAAAATAAATTAAACGAGTCAATTAACAAAATAAATTACCTTATTTTAGAATAAACTTGTAAAGGGAAATATGTAAAGGTGCATTAATTTTCTTTAGGAACTACATATCTTTTCATACTTCCAACATTTCTGCTTTAAACCTTATATATATATATATATATAGTTATTTTTATTTTATTTTTTTACTGTTTACAATATGTATGTGTTTCCCGTCTTACTTATATACATACTAACCTTAATAAAATAAATTCTTATCTGAATAAATAAAGCAGTAATTAATTTGAAAAGCTTGATGTGAATGCAGAGAGCTAATTAATTGAAACAAGTCTCCACCTAATTTGAGATCTGTAACAAATAGATCTGCAGAAACCTAACCTCAAACTCACTGACCAATTCGCAACCGACTCGTCTTCGATCCCTTATTGACCGTGCGCGCGACCCCCAAGACCCCTTGAACGAGCATCACCATGTCGCGACCCTTCATGCGAACTCGAGTTCGCCATGGTCTCTGCCCCTTCCCTTCGCCGTCGCATTTCGCCACGGCCTCTATCAGGCGCGAGTCAAATCGCGACTCGACTGCGATCCCCTTTTTTTTTCCACTCGATCGATTAATAAGAAAGAGGATCGATTTCGAACTAATAGAGTGTGGAGGAGGGAGGAATTGTACGTAGTTTTGAAGTTGGGTGGCCGCAATCTCTGAACGGAAAGGTTTTCGTTTGATTTTTAGAGAGGGGTAAACTCGATTAAAACGCGTGGGGCTACAAATTTAATCGGCCATTATTATATTTTCTGAAGCTTTTCAATTCCGTTTGAATATGTCTACATTGGTAAAGAAAGAATGGGGAGACAGGGAAAGATATTAGCGTGCAAAATTGTTTCTGTGTCGGCTGTAGATATTAAAAGAGAAGCGTGCTTCAGAAGACATCAATGACCTTTATTTAAATCAATTAAAGTTTTATTAAATTTTAACGCGTTTATGAATCGTACTCTTACATAACAACTCCAATCAATACGAAATTTGAAATCTGATAATAACTCAATATTACAGATCCAATGAAACTGGTTTCGTCGAATTCCGAGACTGTGTCTCGGACGGCTATTTTTGAATTCAGTTTAAACTATATATTTTAAAAAAAAACTGAACAAAACATCTTTAAATTCGATTCTATCACTTTTATTATCTTCAGTATTATCAATACGAATTTTACAAGCCTTTAAATTATTATTTTTAACTGGCTTAAAATTCCAGAATCAATAATTTACCCAATTCTGATAATTAAATTCAATATTTAATTATCCAATAATGATTAATATTTGAAATTCAAGTTAATAATTAACTTTCGAATATTTAAAATTAATTAAATATTCCCATTTCAAATGTCTAAAAATTCCGAGTCGTCACATTCCTCCCCCCTTAAAAGAATTTCGTCCCCGAAATTACTAGTTGGAAGACTGATCCATAACCCATTAACTGTTTCCTCAAACCAAACAATTTTTAACAACTTAGCAAACAAATCTTTTTATCGAAGACACTCTAACTCTATCCTAGCCTTTTAAACTTATCCATAACCCTTAAACCATATTATATACTTACTTATCAATTCAAATCTTAAATTTGAATTCAAATTTTAAATTATCAAAAATTTCTCAAAATTTTTCTAACTCTCTAAATTTTCGAAAAATTTCGCCAGCGTCTCCTTTGCGCGGCTAGCTCGGTACTACTACAAAAATGGCTCTACGGCCTCCCAAATCCAAAAAGAAAACAAAAGCCAAGTGGCTCAATCCAAAAACCCAATCAAATTTCATATAAAAATTTAAATACATACCTTTTTGTCGGGCCATTTAAATTTTATCTTCTTAAATCAAACATCAATTTCCTTCTTCTTTTAAAACACCTGTATATCCTGTTATAACAATAATGTCCATCCACAACATTCAAAATCATTTTGCATTACTTTTACACAAATTTCAATATTTGCTTTATTTAAGCCCGTACGATGCACACATATTATTCGTACGCAATACCAAATCCGATCGCTCACTCGATCTGTAACGACCCGTTGAATTTGATAATGTTAAATGAATTAAACTAATATAATTTCTAATCTAATTTAGAATAAAATAAAAGCCTTAATATTTTATTTGAGAAAATGTAGTAATTTGTTATAGCAATTGGAATTTAATGTAACAATTTAATTTTTATGACAATAGTTTTGGATAATGTAATTGTCACACTTTGTTAAAAGTTAATGTTAAGAAACCAATAAATGTTGAATTAGTGAATATTAATAAAATATTTACTAGAATGGGATTCATTTAATATTAAAATAAATAGTAGGATTGTTTCATTTGATGACCGTTGAATAAACCAATGCAATAAGTGTAGATAAATTTTTTTTATGAATATTGTTCAATAATGAATGTACTTAAAAACGGTAATAAACTTAATATAAGAAAACAAAGGCAAATTGTGTATTAATTAATGAATTCATGAATCGGTGTATGGACTTAGTGTAACTATACGTAAATGTACGCAATAAGGTTGTGAAATACCAATGATTTGGATTTCCAATTTATATTAAACATAATGTTGGTAGAAATTGGAATTCACCGTTGTGTGAAATATATGAGAAATCAAGTCAAATGTAAATTATACCGTAGATGATATACTCTTTTAAACAGTAGGATTTTTAAATAAATAAACGTTTCACTTAGGTTTCAATTGGATAACTTATGTAGTTTAATGGAGAATCAATTGCAATTAATTGCCATAAATTAGTGATGATAGGGTAGTTTGATTTGGCCTTTAAGAAGCAAAGAAAAAGAAAGCCAAGATTTATGAATTCATTTGTAATGTGAAATGCAAATCTTGTGGATTGTTTTTTTTTTACAAGTGGAATTAATATTTAACCATTACGTTAGTGGAGTCTGATAAGTTAAGGTAGATAAAATGGTAATTTACCTAATTCGAAGGATATATTAATAATAAATATGGGTAAAATGAGGTTAGACCAAGGATATAATATTAATTGATTTTTAAGGCTTAATTAATACGTGAAATAGACAAGATTCCACATTCAAACATTTATACAAAGCTAAGTTGTAAATAGAAGTACCAATGTAATATAATGTAAATAGATGGGAATCAACATTTATTTATTTATTTAATGGACTTTAATTTCTATAGTATGATAATCGCAATTAAATGAAATTGAAATAGCTAATTTATACGTTAGTTGAAATTTAGCTGGAATATGAGGATTTTTAATGAAAATAGTGAAATCAAATGGAAATAAGGTTTCAATTATACATTGGAATTTATATTCACCATAAAAGGTTAATTGAAAACCAAAGGAGTTAATAAAGGAATCAAGCTTTATCTATTAATTTGGATTTAAGATATAGTACATTGGATTTATTGCAATAATTAATTCTATAAGATGAGGTAAATACTTATTCTATTTATAATTGGACCAAATTGTGATATAGATTTTTAGAAAGCAGAATCTATAAATTAATTTGAGTATCAAATTCAATAATTGCGCTTATTGCATAAATAAAGGGAATTTAACGTTAAATATTACGTTACTGAAATTTAAGATAGACTTTAAGAATAATAATGTGAATCATGAACCAAAGTATGTGGCATCCCTATTTTGGATAAAAGATAAGTATACAAGGATTAAAAATGTAATAAATAGGTTTTGAGGAATTTATTTATAATTCCTTAATATAAGGAAGAGGAGGAATGTATACTGAAATTTGATAGACTTGTCAACTCTAATTCACAGCCAAACTTGTTAAATCATTTAAATTGATTTTAATTTACATAAGCCATAAAATTTGGACAATTTTAGAATATTAATATAAGATTGGATTTTTTATGATTTATTTAATTTATTTAATGAATATTAAAAATAGCCATTTTGGCCACGGGCTCGGATTTCGACGAAACTAGTTACATCGGATCCATATCGGTGAATTATTATAGGGTTTCAAGTTTCGTATCGATTGAACCTGTCGTTTGATCGTACGGACGCGAAACGCCTTGAAATCGATTTAATTAAAATCAATTTGAAATCAATTTGGAAATTTTGTTTTCAGCATAACTTCTTCATACGATCAAATTTGGACGTGAAACTTTTTCCATCGCGTTCAGAATATCTTAAAATACCTATTTGGATATATAGATTTAATAAATTTTGTTCCAGAGGCTAAATGGGCTTTTTGGGCCATAGTTTGTTCCGCACGTTCATTCTACGGTCTATCTACGCTACCTCTAACCCTCTATATAAACTTAGTTACAAGCCCTAGCCTCCGCCTAATTTCATTTCATCTGCGCGTATACTTTCTTCAAGCTCCTCTTCTTCTTCAATGGGTGCAAACCCTAGATCCAATCAATTCAAAATTTCAATGAAAATCCAAACTCTCCAGAAAAATTCCATAAAAATATATGTTAATCTTCTCGAAACACGTAATTCAATGGTGTAATTTATTTTTCAATTTGACGCATCGTTTGACCAGAAATCGCGGTCAAAATTGAATTGGGCGTTTTTGACTGGTGTGTCTGATCGGAAAATCCCTTCTGGGTTTTGTAGAGGGGCTAGCGCGTTGTTCATTGGCGAAGTTTGGAGGCGAATTGACGGTCGGATTGGCGGCAAATAGTGATTTGGGTTTCGAATTTGGTGGTCTACGGCAAATAATGGGTTCGAACGCATTTTCTTCCTGTAGCCGCCTAATTTTTGTAGCGTGCACATTAGTGATGACGTGGCAATCAATGGAGGTGATTGTGTTCTTTTTTTGGTTATTTTTATAATTTATTCAATCGCAATTATCGCTATATCTTCCTCATACGAACTCCGTTTCACGTGAGATTTTTTTTGTTAGGATCGTAATTTAATTCCGGACTTGATAACACTGGTTTGGACGAATTCCGAGACGGGCGAATTTTTGGGTTTAAATCGAATTTAAATTTGATTTAAATTCAAAAGGTGAGTGTTTTAACCCACTCACAACTACTAGAAGCTTTTATGTTTGTTAAATTAATTTTAGAAATGAATAGAAATTTATTTATGAGTATTTGGCATGTTTATTTTATTCATATCTGTTGAATTGCATTTATTAATTTAACTGTTAATTTAATTAATTTATTGCGTATGAATTTACAGTTAAAATTTATTTGTTTGTATATGAACTGCTAGTTAACAGTTATATAATTTATTACTGAATATAGACCGTAGATTAATAGCTGTTAAATTTAATTTGAATAAGATTGCCAGTATTACCTGTTATATAGTACCAAAATAATATTGTTATTGATTGATATTGATTGATGATTGTGATTTGGATGATGGATGATGTTGATGAATGGATGTTTATTGTATATCATTAAATTGCAAATTATCATGCATATTTCCTTTCATTCGGGATTGTGGTTTGAAATGATATACAACCGCAAAATTTTATATCTTTTAAATTGCGGATTGAAATGATAAATATCCGTATCACTTGACCATAGGATAGAAAATTATATACAGGCACCGCGGTCTATATATAACTATTTTAATGTGATTTCTATGGTTTGGATGGAATACGGTTTATAGTAATCTTAAATTTTATATTGTATAAATATTATTCTTCCATATATATACATATGAAGTTGAAAATTTTGAAATTAAAAGGTGTATAAATCTCTTTATTAAAAATGGAATTTTTTTTTAAGAAAATGGAGTTTGATAATTTATATCATATGTTTAAATGTTAAGTTTGAAAATTTTAAGATATGATATTTATAATTGGATTTTTTTCCCAAGATAAATTGAAATGAATATTCTAGTATAATTTGAATTGAAAAAAAATATATATTTTATTACTAAAAATTGGAGTTTTTATTTATTTATGGATTTTATGTGAATATTCAAGACTAATTAATAGAACAATTTATCTGTTGAAAGAATAAAATCTAATTTTAGTTTGAAATATTGTTACTCAAAATGGATATACGTATATATAAATAAATTGAAGTGGTTTTGGAACTTGAGAGAGATAATACAAATTTTGGTTTAGACTTTAATAAAAAAATGTATTTGTAAAGCCATGAGAACTATTTTCTTTACAAAGTAACATTTTAAGTTAAACCTTTTAATTCATATACCGTTGAATATCCAAACCATTCAAGTTTTAAAAGTTATGGTTTTAAAATATGAATTTCAAAACATTATGCTTTGAAAGGATATTTGGCTTTCAGACGTTATAAATTTTAAAGCATTTGGATTTTTGAAAAGGTTTATATTTGGATAAAGGATATCATATTGTTTTGGGTTTTAAAATGATATCGTATTCATAATTTTAAATGGAAATGTTTATTCTGGTTTTAAAGTATAACCTATTTTTAAATGACCGCGGTGTTATAATAACGATGGGTTGGCAAAGAGACCGGGATCGGATATGGACATACTCTCTGTCGATACCGAAACCACTTTGACTAACCGTGTACGCGGTGGAGATTCCAGAATGAAGTAGGTGGTGACGACGTTTCCTGTAAGGTAAATACGTGGACCCGACTCCCGTGAGTTGGCATAAGGTGGCTAAAACAGGAGCGATTCTCAGGCCAATGAGGTCATTCCTCTGATCGGACCCTCCTCTTCGATATTATACTTTGACTTGGATTGATTCAGTGGCCACTTCTATATTTTTGATTTTGGGGAGTTAGTCCGAGGTGGGCGGTAACTGCGGCTACGCGTTTCCACCAACCTGGATAGCAATTGGTATATCTACCCTGGCATTGCCTAGTTGTGCCGTGTCACCTACCATATCGAGCCTTTACTACGAGTTTCTATTTGTGTCGTACCTATGGAGTATCCTCTGGTAGCCTCCCGATCAGGAGGTATTACGGTACTGTATAGACTATTGGCATTTTACGTGTTAAGGTGGAAAATGTAAAGCCTTAACGCTATTTAAAAGTAAGTTTACTTTATAAATAGACACTATTATAATAGCGCAATATACTATATAGTAAATAGTTTAACGGATCCTTAGGAGATGAAAATCCCGAACATCTCTTGAGTTACTGTACTCATATTTATTTCTGTTAATTTAACTCACATAAGGTCTTTTAGTCTGACTCGAGTGTTTTTGTCTTTTCAAATTCGCTCGGGTCAGTCCGAGCGTTTCAGGATCGAAGACTTTAGCTTTGAAGGACGAAGACGAAGGAGTCGTATTATTATTATCTATAGTATTGCACCACACTCGTACTGTTCCGCTGCATTGATTGTATTGGTATGTGTAACTCTGATATTTATTGTATAAAGCAAATCAAGTGTTTGTAAACTGTTTTGAACTGTATATTTATTATTATATTTTATCCTTCTGCTGTGAGATTCTGTTTTGTTTTTATTTCTTCTCTGTTTTTCTGATTTACCCCATAACAATCCGCCCTTGCGTATGCTTTGAATTGGCACGTGTGCCGGTTTAAAGTGTGCGAAAAGGCGGGATGTTACAGTTGGTATCAGAGCTTTGGTTTAGCGATAAACCTTGGTTTTGTGGGGTTTGACTCTTTGTTAATAGGGTAGTAATACCCTATGGGAGTCGCTGAGTGTATATATATGAGAGAGCGTATTTGTTAGTGTTAATAAAGATTTTGATATTGTGTTAATCTGTTCCGCTTTGTATTTATAAATTCTGGTTGATGCATGGGACGCTATGTCATCAATAGGGATTTCTAAACACTTAATAGGACAGACCGACATAATATTTGTTTTTAATATAGGTGAATGAAATAATTTTGCCTATTATATTTTCTATATATAAAAATATTTTTATAAAGATATATATATATATATATATATTTGGTTGCTATAGATTGGGTGTTAGGAAATAAAAATATTTATAACAATTGAAGCTAAGTTGAAATTATAGTAAATCAAATTGGAGATTTTAGAACTTAAGTCCGGGATTTTGAAAATCTGTTTTCAATGGATTTATGGGATATAGGGATTTGGTTTATAAGTATTTTCTTATATAAATATTTAGTATAATTCAGAAAAATTATTTTAAAGAAGATTTTGGAGAATATAAATTTTGTACTTTCCTCTCTGTCGCTAGAAAATAATTTCGGTGATGGCGGCCGCATCATCGACTTTCATTTTCGAGTTTCGAAGGGGAAAGGCCACTGTGGTACACTCTACTGTAGATTTATTTTTGAAATTGATTGAATTTTTAATTGTTTTAAATATAAATTGAGATATAAGTTGTAAGAACTCATTTATCTATTATTTTTAAAATAAAATTGAAATTTGACCCGGTATTTAATTCTAAAATTTTCCACTAATTAATGGTTTAAATTATTTTTAGGGAAATATAAAGTAAGTAATAAATGGATTGAAACCTCTAATTTAAGTAAGAAAATTAATGCTAGGTATAAAGGAAGTTAAAATTTTAACTGATAAATAATGGTAAAGATTTATTGAAAATCAACGAATTAAAAGAATTGAGATTTAACTTGTATAAGTTCAATTGCAATTTTCTTTAACATAAATAACTTACCAAATATAAAAAGTTGAAATGTTAAATAAGAAACTAGAATTGAATATTTTACAAGTAGGAATTTAGGAAATAATGAAGTATTCAATAAACTACTGTTATAAATAAGAATTTAATGGTATAAACTTAGGTTATAATTGAAATTTTACTGAAAATAAAGTTAAGTATTATTAATAGGTGATATGAACTTAATTATATAAAATGAAATTCTAAATAAGAATTGATTGTAGGATTATTAATTTAAGTATGTTTTAATTTTCCCCTATTCTAATATAATGGAAAGTAGAAAAATTTAAATGACTGAAATCCATAGATAATGAATAAGTAAAATCTTTCACCTATAGGAATGCAAGTATAAGGTTAATAAATTAAGTGTAAGTAGAGGGTTATTGTAATTAAATATTATAGAAACGTAAACATTAAATAAAGTAATGAAATTGAGGGTAAGTTGAAATTGTAGTTATAAAACGGATATATGTTTGGTGAACCATTAATTAATAAAAAGGAATTGAAAAGAAACTTGGAAATTTTCACTTACATTCTTAAAACATACATAACTTACCATATAATAAAAGTTGCAATGTTAGTAAGAAAATGTAAGGGAAAATCTTACAAGTGAAGCTTGAGGAAATTAAGGAATTCAATAAATTTGCTGTTATTAATGAGAAAATTATATAAGCTTAAGTTAAATTGGAATTTCACTATATAAGTGAAGGTAAGTAGTATAAATAGATGATATAAACTTTAGTCAATAAATTGGAATACAAATATAATGAATTTTGTGATAAATGGAAAATGAAAATTTGTAAGAAATAAAGAAATCACTCCATAAATGAAAGAAAGAAAATCAAACCATTGAAGCATGAGATAAATGTATAATAAATAAATTTGGGTGTTGGTTTGAATTGTGTTGTTTGATTTATGTTGTTGGGTAAGAAATTTGAAGTGGTTAAATGAATAAGTATCTATCTTTGTTCCATCTAAGACTGTTGAGTAAAGGATGCACTTGATAGTTAATTTCATTTCATACAAATTTCAAGTTTGAACCCAAACAACTATTTGTTTGATGGATTAAATGGTTGCTTTGTTTGTGTATGTATGTTGTTTGTAAGGTTGTTGGTTGTTGAATTGTTTGGTTGATTAATGATTGAATCCACTTGAATAGTTCACTTTAAAATAAATATTTAACCTTTTAGATTATATAAGTGAATACAGGTGATGGAAGCAACTGCTACTGCTTTTGGTTCCAAAATAATAAGCGTATATTGTCCGACAAATAGGTACGTTTTCGGATTACGTTTAAAGCGCTATTTTTCCCGTGTTGGGATATAATATTTTGATAATATATGTAATATATTTGTATATTTTGATATTATATTTTCTCCCGAGCCTCACCGTACAAAGGAGACTCTGCCAAATTTTCCGTAAATTTTGGACTTAGAATTTTGTGAAAATGTTTTCCAGCTTTAATAATCTAAGTATAAAAGAATATAATGATTATAAACAGGTATGTTTTATTTAAGAAAATAAATTTAGTAAATTATTGTTTATAAATAATATTTGAAATAAGATGTACTGTTTTATTCTTCCTTCTCCCTTCTTTTTCCTTTTCGGGGACGAAAAGTTTTGAGTGGGGGAGATTGTAACGACCCGTTGAATTTGATAATGTTAAATGAATTAAACTAATATAATTTCTAATCTAATTTAGAATAAAATAAAAGCCTTAATATTTTATTTGAGAAAATGTAGTAATTTGTTATAGTAATTGGAATTTAATGTAACAATTTAATTTTTATGACAATAGTTTTGGATAATGTAATTGTCACACTTTGTTAAAAGTTAATGTTAAGAAACCAATAAATGTTGAATTAGTGAATATTAATAAAATATTTACTAGAATGGGATTCATTTAATATTAAAATAAATAGTAGGATTGTTTCATTTGATGACCGTTGAATAAACCAATGCAATAAGTGTAGATAATTTTTTTTATGAATATTGTTCAATAATGAATGTACTTAAAAACGGTAATAAACTTAATATAAGAAAACAAAGGCAAATTGTGTATTAATTAATGAATTCATGAATCGGTGTATGGACTTAGTGTAACTATACGTAAATGTACGCAATAAGGTTGTGAAATACCAATGATTTGGATTTCCAATTTATATTAAACATAATGTTGGTAGAAATTGGAATTCACCGTTGTGTGAAATATATGAGAAATCAAGTCAAATGTAAATTATACCGTAGATGATATACTCTTTTAAACAGTAGGATTTTTAAATAAATAAACGTTTCACTTAGGTTTCAATTGGATAACTTATGTAGTTTAATGGAGAATCAATTGCAATTAATTGCCATAAATTAGTGATGATAGGGTAGTTTGATTTGGCCTTTAAGAAGCAAAGAAAAAGAAAGCCAAGATTTATGAATTCATTTGTAATGTGAAATGCAAATCTTGTGGATTGTTTTTTTTTTACAAGTGGAATTAATATTTAACCATTACGTTAGTGGAGTCTGATAAGTTAAGGTAGATAAAATGGTAATTTACCTAATTCGAAGGATATATTAATAATAAATATGGGTAAAATGAGGTTAGACCAAGGATATAATATTAATTGATTTTTAAGGCTTAATTAATACGTGAAATAGACAAGATTCCACATTCAAACATTTATACAAAGCTAAGTTGTAAATAGAAGTACCAATGTAATATAATGTAAATAGATGGGAATCAACATTTATTTATTTATTTAATGGAATTTAATTTCTATAGTATGATAATCACAATTAAATGAAATTGAAATAGCTAATTTATACGTTAGTTGAAATTTAGCTGGAATATGAGGATTTTTAATGAAAATAGTGAAATCAAATGGAAATAAGGTTTCAATTATACATTGGAATTTATATTCACCATAAAAGGTTAATTGAAAACCAAAGGAGTTAATAAAGGAATCAAGCTTTATCTATTAATTTGGATTTAAGATATAGTACATTGGATTTATTGCAATAATTAATTCTATAAGATGAGGTAAATACTTATTCTATTTATAATTGGACCAAATTGTGATATAGATTTTTAGAAAGCAGAATCTATAAATTAATTTGAGTATCAAATTCAATAATTGCGCTTATTGCATAAATAAAGGGAATTTAACGTTAAATATTACGTTACTGAAATTTAAGATAGACTTTAAGAATAATAATGTGAATCATGAACCAAAGTATGTGGCATCTCTATTTTGGATAAAAGATAAGTATACAAGGATTAAAAATGTAATAAATAGGTTTTGAGGAATTTATTTATAATTCCTTAATATAAGGAAGATGAGGAATGTATACTGAAATTTGATAGACTTGTCAACTCTAATTCACAGCCAAACTTGTTAAATCATTTAAATTGATTTTAATTTACATAAGCCATAAAATTTGGACAATTTTAGAATATTAATATAAGATTGGATTTTTTTATGATTTATTTAATTTATTTAATGAATATTAAAAATAGTCATTTTGGCCACGGGCTCGGATTTCGACGAAACTAGTTTCATCGGATCCATATCGGTGAATTATTATAGGGTTTCAAGTTTCGTATCGATCGGACCTGTCGTTTGATCGTACGGACGCGAAACGCCTTGAAATCGATTTAATTAAAATCAATTTAAAATCAATTTGGAAATTTTGTTTTCAGCATAACTTCTTCATACGATCAAATTTGGACGTGAAACTTTTTCCATCGCGTTCAGAATATCTTAAAATACCTATTTGGATACATAGATTTAATAAATTTTGTTCCAGAGGCTAAATGGGCTTTTTGGGCCATAGTTTGTTCCGCACGTTCATTCTACGGTCTATCTACGCTACCTCTAACCCTCTATATAAAATTAGCTACAAGCCCTAGCCTCCGCCTAATTTCATTTCATCTGCGCGTATACTTTCTTCAAGCTCCTCTTCTTCTTCAATGGGTGCAAACCCTAGATCCAATCAATTCAAAATTTCAATGAAAATCCAAACTCTCCAGAAAAATTCCACAAAAATATATGTTAATCTTCTCGAAACACGTAATTCAATGGTGTAATTCATTTTTTAATTTGACGCATCGTTTGACCAGAAATCGCGGTCAAAATTGAATTGGGCATTTTTGACTGGTGTGTCTGATCGGAAAATCCCTTCTGGGTTTTGTAGAGGGGCTAGCGCGTTGTTCATTGGCGAAGTTTGGAGGCGAATTGACGGTCGGATTGGCGGCAAATAGTGATTTGGGTTTCGAATTTGGTGGTCTACGGCAAATAATGGGTTCGAACGCATTTTCTTCCTGTAGCCGCCTAATTTTTGTAGCATGCACATTAGTGATGACGTGGCAATCAATGGAGGTGATTGTGTTCTTTTTTTGGTTATTTTTATAATTTATTCAATCGCAATTATCGCTATATCTTCCTCATACGAACTCCGTTTCACGTGAGATTTTTTTTGTTAGGATCGTAATTTAATTCCGGATTTGATAACGCTAGTTTGGACGAATTCCGAGACGGGCGAATTTTTGGGTTTAAATCGAATTTAAATTCGATTTAAATTCAAAAGGTGAGTGTTTTAACCCACTCACAACTACTAGAAGCTTTTATGTTTGTTAAATTAATTTTAGAAATGAATAGAAATTTATTTATGAGTATTTGGAATGTTTATTTTATTCATATCTGTTGAATTGCATTTATTAATTTAACTGTTAATTTAATTAATTTATTGCGTATGAATTTACAGTTAATTTATTTGTTTGTATATGAACTGCTAGTTAACAGTTATATAATTTATTACTGAATATAGACTGTAGATTAATAGCTATTAAATTTAATTTGAATAAAATTGCCAGTATTACCTGTTATGTAGTACCAAAATAATATTGTTATTGATTGATATTGATTGATGATTGTGATTTGGATGATGGATGATGTTGATGAATGGATGTTTATTGTATATCATTAAATTGCAAATTATCATGCATATTTCCTTTCATTCGGGATTGTGGTTTGAAATGATATACAACCGCAAAATTTTATATCTTTTAAATTGCGGATTGAAATGATAAATATCCGTATCACTTGACCATAGAATAGAAAATTATATACAGGCACCGCGGTCTATATATAACTATTTTAATGTGATTTCTATGGTTTGGATGGAATACGGTTTATAATAATCTTAAATTTTATATTGTATAAATATTATTCTTCCATATATATACATATGAAGTTGAAAATTTTGAAATTAAAAGGTGTATAAATCTCTTTATTAAAAATGGAATTTTTTTTTAAGAAAATGGAGTTTGATAATTTATATCATATGTTTAAATGTTAAGTTTGAAAATTTTAAGATATGATATTTATAATTGGATTTTTTCCCAAGATAAATTGAAATGAATATTCTAGTATAATTTGAATTGAAAAAAATATATATATTTTATTACTAAAAATTGGAGTTTTTATTTATTTATGGATTTTATGTGAATATTCAAGACTAATTAATAGAACAATTTATCTGTTGAAAGAATAAAATCTAATTTTAGTTTGAAATATTGTTACTCAAAATGGATATACGTATATATAAATAAATTGAAGTGGTTTTGGAACTTGAGAGAGATAATACAAATTTTGGTTTAGACTTTAATAAAAAAATGTATTTGTAAAGCCATGAGAACTATTTTCTTTACAAAGTAACATTTTAAGTTAAATCTTTTAATTCATATACCGTTGAATATCCAAA
Source organism: Allium cepa (assembly GCA_030765085.1). NCBI lineage: Eukaryota > Viridiplantae > Streptophyta > Magnoliopsida > Asparagales > Amaryllidaceae > Allium > Allium cepa. Next base: position 493,275,804 of record CM060944.1, on the reverse strand, counting down.
CCATTCAAGTTTTAAAAGTTATGGTTTTAAAATATGAATTTCAAAATATTATCTTCGAAAGGATATTTGGCTTTCAGACGTTATAAATTTTAAAGCATTTGGATTTTTGAAAAGGTTTATATTTGGATAAAGGATATCATATTGTTTTGGGTTTTAAAATGATATCGTATTCATAATTTTAAATGGAAATGTTTATTCTGGTTTTAAAGTATAACCTATTTTTAAATTACCGCGGTGTTATAATAACGATGGGTTGGCAAAGAGACCGGGATCGGATATGGACATACTCTCTGTCGATACCGAAACCACTTTGACTAACCGTGTACGCGGTGGAGATTCCAGAATGAAGTAGGTGGTGACGACGTTTCCTGTAAGGTAAATACGTGGACCCGACTCCCGTGAGTTGGCATAAGGTGGCTAAAACAGGAGCGATTCTCAGGCCAATGAGGTCATTCCTCTGATCGGACCCTCCTCTTCGATATTATACTTTGACTTGGATTGATTCAATGGCCACTTCTATATTTTTGATTTTGGGGAGTTAGTCCGAGGTGGGCGGTAACTGCGGCTACGCGTTTCCACCAACCTGGATAGCAATTGGTATATCTACCCTGGCATTGCCTAGTTGTGCCGTGTCACCTACCATATCGAGCCTTTACTACGAGTTTCTATTTGTGTCGTACCTATGGAGTATCCTCTGGTAGCCTCCCGATCAGGAGGTATTACGGTACTGTATAGACTATTGGCATTTTACGTGTTAAGGTGGAAAATGTAAAGCCTTAACGCTATTTAAAAGTAAGTTTACTTTATAAATAGACACTATTATAATAGCGCAATATACTATATAGTAAATAGTTTAACGGATCCTTAGGAGATGAAAATCCCGAACATCTCTTGAGTTACTGTACTCATATTTATTTCTGTTAATTTAACTCACATAAGGTCTTTTAGTCTGACTCGAGTGTTTTTGTCTTTTCAAATTCGCTCGGGTCAGTCCGAGCGTTTCAGGATCGAAGACTTTAGCTTTGAAGGGCGAAGACGAAGGAGTCGTATTATTATTATCTATAGTATTGCACCACACTCGTACTGTTCCGCTGCATTGATTGTATTGGTATGTGTAACTCTGATATTTATTGTATAAAGCAAATCAAGTGTTTGTAAACTGTTTTGAACTGTATATTTATTATTATATTTTATCCTTCCGCTGTGAGATTCTGTTTTGTTTTTATTTCTTCTCTGTTTTTCTGATTTACCCCATAACAATCCGCCCTTGTGTATGCTTTGAATTGGCACGTGTGCCGGTTTAAAGTGTGCGAAAAGGCGGGATGTTACACGATCACACAATTTCATTTCCGAACTAGTATCGTCCACCCGACCTCCTAGTGCAGACTCAGATCTGGTTTCTTGATCAGAAACCGTCATTCTCCTTGCATAGTCATAATTATGATAGAGAATTTCCAGAATCAATCAACAATCCATATCCAGGTTCGCCGTCGAAAATCGAGTGAAAAATCCTAACTCGGATCGATATAACTATCTCGAAAATCTGTGCTCGAATTCTGGATCAATATAGCTATGCGAATAAATAATATACGTACACCTTACGTAATTAGCCCAATTTATTTTTAGCTACACCAATTCTCTTTTTATTCACATTCCCAGCTATCACTTTAACCTTCAGTTAATTTCCATTCAATTATTCTCTTGGAATAATTTTTCCCAATACCAAATTTACTTAAGAATTTCATTTTCCATTCCTTAAGTTTAATTTGAATATTGTATATATTTCTTATATAAATCTTCATTTTACTATTGAAGTTTATTTCCATTACCATTCTCTTTGCCTTTACAATTTCATTTAAGTTTAAATTTTGGTTTCCACTTTGAATATTGTATTAGTTGCACTTACTAATTAATTCAAATCTCAATTAAAGTTTATTTGCAAACTTTACTTCTTTAGTTTCTTCAATTTCATTCTCTTTACATTTACATTCCAATTAGATTTCAATATCCAATTTCAATTTTATTTGTTTAGCAAATTTAGATCATTTGCCGTTAATGAAATTTTTTCGAGAATTTCAAAAAATTTCTAACTCCCAAAATTTACGGAAAATTTTGGCAGAGTCTCCTTTGTACGGAGGGACTTCTGCGATATCGCAGGATGTACAAAAACATATATACATCGGCCTCACGCCGGAAATCAATATACATCGACCCACACGGTCGGAAAACAGAAAAACAGTTCATATTTCCTATTTGTATTGCGTAGGCGTACCTTATTTTAGCATTTTTAAGCAAGCGGCGATTTATTTTAGCAAATTGCGCAATCAAATCCAGCCAAACGGCTTCCCTGAACCTGTACTTACTCAATATAAATATGTAAGTGACAATTACACAAAGTTATAGCATTTCACTTAAATATAAATAATTAAAACATGGGTTTCATGGGTTTCATAAACGATGCATATCATATGCTTCCACAAGCACATGTGAAACATTTCGACATTTATTTTGAATGCTTCCAATCCATTCCAATGCCATTTCATTTAATTCATTTTACATTCCAATTAAATGATTTACACTTCATTGCCTACTTCCAATTCATTTGAATCCAAACGAGTTTATTTTTTTATTCCAAGTGATTCAAAATAAATTTTATTTCACTTCTATCAACTCATAAAATTTTATTCAATGAATTCCCATTTTATTCGAAGCCAAGCTCTTATTAATATAACTTGAGTTACTCAACTTAATTACTAATTTCATTCCACTTACCAAACAGGTTTTATTATAAACCATTTATAATTCAACCGATTTCAAAAATCAATTTTTAGTCAATTTCTATTCATTCGTAGAATTTTGATTTTATTAATAACAAGGCCTTTTCCATTCTATTTCAACCTACTTGGAATTGATTCACAAATTCCAACCATCACTGTTATAACCCAATTTCATTTTGTTGGACGACACTCCCAATTATTTTTAATTCATCGTTGGTCTAAGTTGAATTTATATGTTACTCGAGCTCATTTCCAATTTATCCCTACTTGGATTTTTATTGGCAATACAAATCATTTTTATATTAATTCAATTCCATTCAACTTCAATTCAAATTTAATTCACTTACAATTTCAAGTTGAATTTCTATTAATAACTCAACATCTCTTTCAAATTTTATCATTTATCCGCAACTCAAATTTTTATTTAAACAATTCGAGTTCCATTTCCATATTCCATTAATTAATCTTGGAACATTCCATATTATTTACATCGAATATTCATCCCATAATTCATTTACAAACTCAACATTTGTCACCACAAAATTTGATATTCAACATACATTAAATCAATATTTGATTTTTATTTCAAAATTTCTTTATCTATTTTACTGGAGTTCAACCTATTTATTTTATAAGTTAAGTTTTGGATTTTCATTCACTTTCCAAATTCAAAACTATTTTATTTTGGCTTATTAATCTCATTTCTAAATTTTATAGGTCACATTTCATTTATATTCACACTCCCATCTATCCACAATCAATCTCATTCACATTCTTACTTTTATCTTGGGAATATACATTTTTATTTATTCAATATATTTTATTACTCCACAAACATTTTTACATAAGATTCCAGAGTTTTTAAACAATTCCTAAAATTCCAAAAATCAACTTTGAAATCAACTATATCCAAAATCCTTTGGTAAATTCAATTGTCCTCTGAATTTCAAGACCAAATCCAGTTCACAACCAATTCCATTTTAAAACAATTTGGCAGCAATTTCTCTTTTAGAAACTCGAAAATAAACATCGATGATGCTGCAGTCATCACCGACGTTATTTTCCAGTGACCGAAAGAGTTCGATGCTTTTTTCCTTTTAAAACATTTCAAATATTCTTAATTTCCAATCTCACCAGATTTAATTTCAATTCAAAAATATTCCCGAAATAATACCACTATTATTTCTTCAAAACTTTTGAAAACCATTTCCAAATCCAAAGGAATTTAAACTTTTCCCCCAAAATTCCAAACTTACTCTGGAATCTTCATCTTAATTTATTTTCATTCTCTGGAATTCTAATTCAAAATTATAATCTTATTTATATATGAAGTTATTTCAAATTTAAAAACTACATTTATAATCTATATTTCAAATTCCATTTTGTTATATAAATTTATTTTTCAACTTTGGTTATAAGTTTCAATTTCTTATTCAATTTTTTTCACAATAGCGTTAATAATTTAATATTATCATTCCTTAACAATCAAGCATCCAAATACTATAATAATTTCTGAAAATTATTTCTTTCATATACAAAAATAATTTGGGTAAAATTATTTCATTTACCCTATTTTAAAACAATACTGTGTCGAATTGTTCTATTCAAGTGTTTAGAGATCCCTATCAATAATGTTAATTACTCGTATTGACAAGAATCCATAAACTACTCAATAAACCAATCAACACAATATAAAAATCATTTTATTCACTAACAATTACGCGCTCATATCTATTAATACACTCAAACTCATTATAGAGTACTACGGACTCTACTTGAGTAATTCCCACCAAAGCCTAGGTTGTCGCCAACCTAAGCTCTGATACCAACTGTAACGACCCGCAAATCCGTACCCCTTGAGTCAACACTATTCTACAACAATTAACTCAAGTTGCACAAAAATAAGAACCATTTGGGTTTAAGAAGAAGAGGTAGAAGAAGAGAAAACAAAATCAACATCAGAATCTAACCATCGCAGTAGAATAAAATATAATAGATAGTAAATAATCTTTACTCAAAATCAAATATATCTGTTTACATACATTACATCATCAGAATACATCAGTCACAACTCAACATCAATATCATACAATGGGTACACAACAACTCAACACAGCGGAATACGTATATAAATATACAAGTACGAGAGTACGTTTCGTCATCCAGCTCGTCTCCTGAGCTCCACAGCATCATATCCTATATCCTATAATACTCGGTCTGACCCGAGCATTACAGTTAAATAACACCCGAGTCAGTCTGGATTACCAGCGTGAGAAAATCACACCCAATTTATTAGTAAAGTTTCAAAAATCCTTTGAAAACAAAAGCATCTCGTAAGACCACGCCACAAATAAACATGTCGGATTTTTACCTTACGATAGCTAAAACAATTCTATAGAAATCCTCTGATATTATAATAGGGTCTATACACATGTAACGACCCAGAATTTTTATAAATTAAAATTTGAATATTTAATTAATTTTAAATATTTATAAGTGAATTTATAAGTCAAATAAATTTTTATTTGAATTATTGAATTTAATTGAATAATTAAATCGATAATTTAATATGTTAAATTATGGAAATAATTGAAAATTGGGTTAAATATGATTGAAATTAATTTGTAAAATTTTATTTTATCATATGGAAGTTAGAACGATATTTTAGAACTTTTAAAATCGAATTAAAAGTTAATTTGTGAAAATTGAATATTTTAATATTTAATAATCGACTGTAAAATAGTAAATTTTTGAACAGTCTCAGAATTGAACGAAACCAGTTTCATTGGATCCGTAATAGTTAGTTATTACCGGATTTAAATTTTCGTGTCAATCGGAGCTATCGTTTGATCGTGGCAGCTCGAAACGCATCGAATTATTTTTAATTTAAATTTGGCGAGTCAAAATAGCCATTTTTCAAAAAGTCTCGGATTTCGACGAAACCAGTTTCATCGGATCCGTAATGTGATATTATTGTAAGGTTTCAAATTTCGTGTCAATTGGATTTACCGTTTGTCCGGTACAAATTAAAACGCCTAGAAATCGATTTAAATCGGTTTAATTTAAATTGAGCGTTTGTTGCCATAACTCGCACATACTTCCGAATTAGCTTCCGAAACCTGTTCCATTGTGTCCGGAACGCGGGGTAAACCTTAGAAACGCTGGTTACGGCGTCTAAATCGGAGTTCGGAATTCCCGGGATGAATAGTGTTTACGCTTGCTTTTCTTATAAATAGCACCACACACAAATAAAATAAAATAAAAAAACAAAACCCTAATTCATTCATGTAGCCGCCACTTTAGCAATGAAGGGCCAGAATTGTCCCAATTTCATCCATCAATCTCTCCAAATCCATTCACATTTACGCGAGGTGTTCAACACGAAGATTGAAGAGCATGGAGAGAGCTTTAATTTCATACGGTGATGATCGGATTTGGCGTCGCGTGGAGGGAGCAAATGTGGGCCGTTCACCATCAGGTCGGCACGTGTTTTTGGGCTATACATGAGGCCGAACTTCAAGGGGTTGATGGTGGTGGTAGCTTGCGTCGAGAGCTTCGAGTTGGTGGTTGTGTGATCGAGTTTCGTTGAGAATTGGAGGAGTAATATTTAACCCTAATTTGCTATATTGGGTTCGGCCATGTTACGTGTTCCTGGAGATGCAAACGAGAGGGAGGGAGAAGCATATACACGGCCCAGATTTCTCAAGTTGGATCCAAGGGCTAGTGGGTGTGTATGTTGAATTTATGAAAGGAAATTGTAATTTAAGTTTATAAAATCGTGTGCAAACTTCATAAATTCATATCTTTTTCATACGAGGTCGAAAAAATGCAAACTCAGTTGCGTTGGAATCGTATGGACGAGCACTACGCGATGGAGTTGGTTTGGAGTCGTTTGGAGTTAGTGAGAATTTCGGGTAAAATTAAACGCGCGTTTAATTTTATTCGAAATAAATCGCTAAAACGGAAATTAAAACCAAGGTGAGAACTTCTCACTCAATCGAATCGGTTTCGATTTTATTTTAAATAGTTAGATTTAAAATATTTGAATGCATGTTTGAATGTTGATTGTATCTATTGATTGTTAAAATAGACATTATGCGCCGTTAGTAAGCGGATGTTATTTAGTAAAAACATATACCGCGAATATTTCATAAACAGTGAAATTGGTATTATATATAATATCAATATATATATATATATATATATTGGCATATGTATATATTGCAGTTGTTGATTTCCCGTATTTTTTGTTTAGCGGATGAGACCCTATTACGCCGTTATTAAGCGGATAATATTTAATAAGAACATGTACCGCGATAATTTCGTACTGGAGCGAAATTGGTATTGTGCTAATGTTTTTGGATGCAGGAAACAGGTTGGAGGGATCCAACTGGATTCCTCAACAGTATTTATTTTATTTTAGATATTTTGATATTTGATGGATTATCATATCGATATATGATATCGTTGTTAGTCGTGATTGACTATTTGGTGTGTAGCATCATTGGACCCAGATTTTGGGATTTTAAAATGGTTTTAAAGTGATTTTTGAAAATATACTATATTTTTGGAATTGATCCATTATAAATAAATAAAAGTTATAATTTTTAAAGTTATAAAATTATGGTTTTTGTGAAATATAGTTAAAAGCTGGTTTTTGAGAAATATGAACCAATGATTTTATAAAATAGTTTAAACTGGATTTTTGAGTTTATTATTAAAAGTTTGAATATAAGATTTATAAAATTTGATTATTTTATAAATCAAGAGAACAGTGAAATTTTAAAGGAATTTAAAGACGTTTAAAAGAATAATATAAATTAATTTATATTAAGAGATTTATAAATGGATATTTATAAATTGAGTTATGGACATTATAAAACGAGTTTTTATAAGTGTTTGAATGTAGTGAAAATGAATTTCCTAAATGAATGAAATTTATGAAATTATAAACTGTGAAGTTATAAATGAAATTTTATAAGCAATAGGTTTATAAAATTTATAAAGTTATCGAAAGAATGAATTTTGGATAAATAAACAATCTTATAAGTTAAGATTAATAATTTGGGAAGTTAAATGAACGATTTTGTAAAATAATCGTTTTATAAGTAGTTAACTTATAATATGAACTTTTAGTCTGTATTTTAGTTATAAACTGAAATATGTTAATAAAGGAATTTATAAAAAGGAAGTTTTTATAAATAAATAGAAACGGAATTTATAAACGTTGTTTTATAAATCCGCAAATGACTTATTTTGATAAGTTAATTGTTATAACTTAGAGATAGAGTTATATTCACATTTTGAACAGTGAATAATCCTTTAAGTTAAAGTGAATAGAAATGATGAAATTTGTTAAGGTAGTATATTCACGTTTTTGAATAGTGAATAATACGTTAAAGAAATTGTTTTAGATATGATGTTTTAAATAGAATTAAAACGATCTAACGATGGTTTAAAATGTGTTGAGATTCGAAACCATAGATTTCAACATTTATTGTTGAAATAGACGTTTTCGAGAAATAAAAGGAAATAGTGGACTATAACACTATTGTTATAGTAAATGATTTCCGAAAGGAAATGTTTTGAATAGTATTGGGATTTATATATCTATTTTAATTTCGAATCCCTATACTAGTGATTTTGGGTTGTCGTAACGATGTTTTACGCAACATTCGTTTTGGCCCAAATAAATATGTTTAAGGGAATGATTTCCTTAAAGAATGAATTATATACTTAATTCGATTTAAGTATATTGAATATTTTCCAAGGTTGAAAATAAAAAGTTTTGTGAATTACTTATGAATAATAAGTATGGAAATGTTTTCCAATATGAAGTTAATAATTAGAATTTATTTTTTTGAAGATAAATTGAAATGGATTATTGAAATCGCATATGCATGGATATCTTGAAATATAAATTCATTATGGAATTTATATGTGAAAGTGAAACTTGTTAAAAATAAATATTGATTTATTTTTGAAGTGTTGAAATTATATATCTAGTAAAGATATTTTGGAAAATAAATAATTTGGAAAATTATTTGGAATCTGGTGATGTGTGCATATCCAGTGATAGTTCAATAACCGACTATCAGTATTTCCCTTTGAATGGGTATTTGATGTGAATTGATTGAATTTGAATGCACACTTATTTTTGAATAAGCGCTCACTATTCGGGTTAACCGGGAAAGGACCATGGGGTCGTATAACCCACTCCGAATATGTGATACGTCGTTGTGAATCGCATTTGAAGATCGGTGTTGAAGACCGGTATTTGCAAGAGCGATAGGATGACCTATCGATTGTTTCTGCACCGAGTCGCGCCGGTATAGAAACTTCATATGTGATGGTGAATCCGATCAGGATTGTGAATATCCGGATTGCAAGGACTTCTTTGTAAGTGCCTTCGGTTCTGTTCGATCCCGGAACAGACTTGTATGGATTGTATGCCTGACATTACAAGTTGAGATATAAAGCCGATTTCTTTCAAATATATTTCTGTTGGTGGCGGAGAATTTATTCTTTGCTTAACACCCTTCTTTGAGACGTATGTGCTCAAAGGTTATATAGTTGAAGTTATCAGCGATGTATTCCCAATTTGGTAATGTGACATGCTGAGTGATGCTGAAATGATCATTGTGTTGATTATTTGTGATAGGATCATTTATTTGATCGTCTATCTTAGTGATCATTGTGTTGATCATTTGTTGACCCAAAGCATGGCTTTTGTATAAAGTATGTTTTGTGGACGTGAATTCGTCGAGCCTCACACCCCGTGAATGGTCAAAACAGGAAAGAAGCAGCAAGGTTATGAGGGGTAGCGCCCTTTAGGATATGTGCATTTCCTTCTGGAAAAGGGTGGTATCATGGTATGGAGCCCAGATACTTACTCATGTTGAAAACACTTTATGATTGTGTGAATTGATTACGAGCGCTCGGTTGATAAAGGTCCCAAAGGACCGGGGGATGGCATATTCGGTCAGTTGTTACTCAGTTAGGAGTAACCCAGCCTTGTGTTGGTAGAGATCCGGTTTGGTTCTCGGGGATGTCCATCCAGAGGCATTCTCATGTGGCAATGGGAAGTTCCTTGGCCTGACCATTTGTTGGAAATCCAATTCCCAATACGAAACTTGTACGGTATTAGTTGTAGAACCTGCTATTCACTTATGGTGGTCACCACTGTTTGGATAGTAGCTATAGTAGGCATACGATAATGGTCGTATGTTGGCTAAGATTTATATTCTACTTTCGAAATGAATTTGTTATACACTATGCACTAATAATAATATCAAATGTTATTTTAAATGCGTATCAAGCATCTTTGACTATCATAAGGAGAAATCTCCTCCGATTCTGCGTTTGCATGTGTGTGTGTGCGGGAGGCCTTATGGTAGTCTCATTTTTAAAAGCATTGCGAATTAATTTAAAAATATTCCTCTATTTTGATTTTAAAGTTAAATAAACTGTTTTGAGTTCTCACACCAGTCACATGACTGACTCGGAGTTTATTGTTTTCCTTCCTAAACTCTGGGTGCCCACCAATTTCCACACGGGCAGTTAAGAGTTAGGTTTATCAGGATATTCTGGAGTTGCTGGAGACAAGCTGGATGGCATGGCGTATTACTAGTTATATAGTATTTCTTTTCCGCTGTTCATTGTTGTATGTTGTTGTACACTCTGATGATATGATGTAATGTAATAACTGATATAGTTCTTTGTTTAAAGATTATTCATTTATTATTATATGTTGTTCCGCTGCGAATTGTGAGATTCTGTTGTTGTTCTGTTGTTCTTTCTTCCCGTTCTATTTTAAAATGTTCTATCTTCTGTCTATTTTCTTTCGTCTTTTCTCTATTTAAAAATTCTCTGTTTTCTAAAAATTGTCTATCTTATTTCCTCCCTATTTTTTATCTTCTTATCTACTCTTCTCTCTTTTTCTTTTCTTAAATTTCTTTTTAAAACCCATAACATCTCGGTTTTCGGCCTTCGATTTCTCGGCAGTCGACAAAGTGAGTGTCGATGTTGAATTTTCGAAAGTCGAAATTTTTCGGGGCGTTACAACACAAGTACTTATAAAATAGCCGAAATTGTTACATTATTAAATTCCAGCTACTAGCCACAAAAGTGGGTAATACAAACAAAACTCGTACAAGGCTCGTAGGGAGAATGGATTTCCAACTAATGACTAGGCACTGGGGTACCACCTGTCACAGTACGGGGTCTAGATCACCGTACCGAGGATTACTCCCTTCATCCCCTGCAACACAAGGCCGGAACCATCCCTTACTGGACAGTCCCGAGTGAGATCACCCCACGGTTGGGATCAGCAACCGCCCACTAAGCCGAAAAATAAAAAGGGACATCTAGACTGGAATGACCTCACCCTGCTTGGGTGCTACCCACCTAACCTTGCTGCATATCCCCTGATTTTCAGTCATTCCCATTTGATGAGGCTTGAGGCTAAGCGTTACCTTTAGAACGTTTTCACTTAGAATGCCCATCGTCCACCTGACGATGTTTCACAAGCATTCGTCCATACAAGTCCGTCCCGGGTTCGAACGGAACCGAAGGCACTATTCCTACTACATCCATTTTGGAAATATCCTCAGGATTAGTAGCGACTAGCCCTTGCACTTCACTGCTCCATCTTCGACTCCGAACACGTTTTTCGTACGAAACGTACAAACCGGATCGAAGTGGTTTTCGAGAAATAAATCTCGATCCCGGTCTCATCGAAACGATCAACGCATTTGTCCAATATTGATAGTCGGTTATTTAACTATCAATTAATATTCACAAACATCCATCAACCAATAAATAATTTCCCAAATTATTTATTAATCCCAAAATATCTTCCCGAGATATATATTTCCAATTTTCAACCCCTTTTGAAAACAGTTTCAAAACCCGTTTTCCCTTCCCAGGGTACATTCCCAATTATTATTTCCATTGGAACGCCAAGTACAAACACTTAAGTTTAAAATAATTTAAAAACATTTTTTTATAAAATATACTTATAACTTTTAAAATTATAACTTAAATATTTTATTAAAATAAATATACTAACAAAATATTTTGTATAAGACAATTTATAAAATATAAACTAAATTTCCTCTTTTAAACTCAATACCAAGTTACTTTATATAGTTATTTCAATAATAGATTTAGAAAATTATAATTGCTTTAAAAATTTAGATCTAGAAATAATAAACTTTCCAAAACCTGCTTTTTAAAACGATTTTAAAAACTTTAAATATTTTTGAAAACCATACTTGGCTATCCAGGAAAATCCTCTTCTGTTTCCCATTTCTTAAAAATACATCACCATTTATTTTTAAACAAATCCCCATTCCTTTAATAAATTCTTACCTTGAACTTATAAAATATCCACCGACATTTTATTTCACTTTATAACCCAGTCATAAAGTCCCAAAATCTCTCTTCACTTTAAATTTAAATTTTAACACCTAAATCAATTTTACAATTGATTTCCATTTACTTTACCATGAAATAAATTCTCTTACTTCATCTATTTCAAAATTTATTAACTTTAGATTTAATTTCCAATTTATGGTTTAAAATCTTTAAACTGAAAAATACCAAATTCAGATTCCTCAATTTCCTTTCTTTACCTTTAAATTTAATCCTTACATTTAAAATAATGACTTTTATTCACTTAAGTTCCAGAATTTATTATTCCTTTGTTAATTCAATTTCCTCATATTCCATATTTTGTTAGAGTTTATAAATTACTCTATTTTATTTTATTTTCACTTCATTATTCAATTTATTCCAATTTACTAGAATTATTTACTTAAAATTTTACTCTTTTATTACCTTTCAAAAATCCAATTCTATAGATTTGGAAAATTCAGAATACCAACATATTCAATCCAATCATATCATCATGTACTCCATACAATCATTCACAGGATATCAATATTCATAACACAGAATATTAAACAATCTAAATAAACTTTGAGGAATCCAGTTGGATCCCTCCAACCTGTTTCCCTGCATCCACAGATGTTAGCACAATACCAATTCCACTTCGAGGTGGAATATCGCGGTATATGGGATTTTATATAATATTATCCGCTATTATGCGGCGCATAGGGTCTCATCAGCTATAAATGCGGGTAATCAATCATTCCAATATATACATATCCCAATATATATATATATATATATATATATATATATTGATATCTATACTACTATATATACTATCACATCCAATCAATCCAGACAAGCATTCAATCAATTATTTAAATTTAACAATTCGAATTTAAATAAAAATTTACTGAGTGAGATTAACTCACCTTTGCTCCTTTTATTCGTAATCCATCTCCATCCCGACCTCTTTCTTTACGGTTATAGACCTTGAATAAATATTCGATGGCTTTATTAATATTTGAAATAAGAATTGGACCATTAATCTCCATTAATTAAATAAATTATCTAATTCCAAAAATTAACTTTCTTTAAATGAATTTATTAGTTAACCATCCCATTTCAACTAACTAAAAAAAAAATTGTTTCCTTACTATAATATATTTCTACCGTTTAAGAATTTTAGTTCAAGCTAATAAATTTTAATTTCAACTAATGATTTTACTTTTAAACAAATAATTAAAATCTAAACAAATTTTCTTTTACAAATCCTTTAGTTACTAAAATAAATTAAACGAGTCAATTAACAAAATAAATTACCTTATTTTAGAATAAACTTGTAAAGGGAAATATGTAAAGGCGCATTAATTTTCTTTAGGAACTACATATCTTTTCATACTTCCAACATTTCTGCTTTAAACCTTATCTATATATATATAGTTATTTTTATTTTATTTTTTTACTGTTTACAATATGTATGTGTTTCCTGTCTTACTTATATACATACTAACCTTAATAAAATAAATTCTTATCTGAATAAATAAAGCAGTAATTAATTTGAAAAGCTTGATGTGAATGCAGAGAGCTAATTAATTGAAACAAGTCTCCACCTAATTTGAGATCTGTAACAAATAGATCTGCAGAAACCTAACCTCAAACTCACTGACCAATTCGCAACCGACTCGTCTTCGATCCCTTACTGACCGTGCACGCGACCCCCAAGACCCCTTGAACGAGCATCACCATGTCGCGACCCTTCATGCGAACTCGAGTTCGCCATGGTCTCTGCCCCTTCCCTTCGCCGCCGCATTTCGCCACGGCCTCTATCAGGCGCGAGTCAAATCGCGACTCGACTGCGATCCCCTTTTTTTCCACTCGATCGATTAATAAGAAAGAGGCTCGATTTCGAACTAATAGAGTGTGGAGGAGGGAGGAATTGTACGTAGTTTTGAAGTTGGGTGGCCGCAATCTCTGAACGGAATGGTTTTCGTTTGATTTTTAGAGAGGGGTAAACTCGATTAAAACGCGTGGGGCTGCAAATTTAATCGGCCATTATTATATTTTCTGAAGCTTTTCAATTCCGTTTGAATATGTCTACATTGGTAAAGAAAGAATGGGGAGACAGGGAAAGATATTAGCGTGCAAAATTGTTTCTGTGTCGGCTGTAGATATTAAAAGAGAAGCGTGCTTCAGAAGACATCAATGACCTTTATTTAAATCAATTAAAGTTTTATTAAATTTTAACGCGTTTATGAATCGTATGCTTACATAACAACTCCAATCAATACGAAATTTGAAATCTGATAATAACTCAATATTACGGATCCAATGGAACTGGTTTCGTCGAATTCCGAGACTGTGTCTCGGACGGCTATTTTTGAATTCAGTTTAAACTATATATTTTAAAAAAAAAACTGAACAAAACATCTTTAAATTCGATTCTATCACTTTTATTATCTTCAGTATTATCAATACGAATTTTACAAGCCTTTAAATTATTATTTTTAACTGGCTTAAAATTCCAGAATCAATAATTTACCCAATTCTGATAATTAAATTCAATATTTAATTATCCAATAATGATTAATATTTGAAATTCAAGTTAATAATTAACTTTCGAATATTTAAAATTAATTAAATATTCCCATTTCAAATGTCTAAAAATTCCGGGTCGTCACAGTCCTATTGACCCAATTTCTGATGAGTTAACCCACCAAAGTCAAGGTTCTCGCTTAGCCGTCAGCTCTGATATCTCGTTGTAACGACCCACTTTTCTATACAGCCTAAGTTAACAATAAACCACACATGCCAACTCAAATTGAACAAAAGGCGGATTGTTAGGGGAAAAGAAGAAAGAAGATAAGAAGAAAACTAAACAACATGGAATCTCACAACGGAATGAATAATCTATAATATATCACAAGTATTTACTCAAAAGCAAAACTGTAATATGTATATATATACAAACATCAATCAGAGTATGCTAACCTATTTCAGCCTGGACAGTTATAATATTCCATCCTCACAATTTTTGATAACACACCAATGAATACAGTGGAAAATATAACCATCTACGTGAATACGTCGTTGGGCCTCCAACTCATCTCTTGAAGCTCCAAGTCTCCAAACTAATCTGTAATATACTCAGTCTGACCCAAGGATTATAATAAAATAACACCTGAGTCAGTCTGGAAAACCAACATGAAGAAACACACTCAATTTGAATTTATTTTCAAAATCCTTTTGAAAAACTAAGGTATCTCGTAAGACCACGTCACACATAAATACGATGGCTTTTTACCTTACGATAACCAAAACCTTTTATATCAAAATCATCTGATATTATAATAGTGTCTACAGAAAGTAAACTATAAATAGCTGAAATGCTTGCATCTCACGTTTCAGCATATTTGGCATACAACTAAAATTGTAAAGCTTGTATTGGAGAATGGATTCCATCTAATGACTAGGCACTAGGGTACCACCTATCACAGTACACCTCTATAAAAATGTACCAAGATCGAACCTATCGATCCTTCCCAACATAAGACCGACCTACCCCTTACTGGATAGTACCAAATATGTCATCACCCTGGTTGTTCCCAACATTTGAGATCTCATGCACAACCAACCCATAAATATGTAGATGTAAGGTATCTAGAAAGCTGAAAACATACCCTAATGGGTGCGGCCCACTTAGCCTTGCTGTATCTCCCCTGATTTTCAGTCATTTCCGGTTGATGAGGCTTGAGGCTACGTTTACCTTTTTGAACAGCAAACCACTTGGAATGTTAACAATGCCTTCTAGGCAATAGTGCAGTAATAGCATTCATCCATACATGTTTTTCCAGGTATGAACAAACCGATCTCTTCAAAGATCACCGTCTTCATTATCCTCAAGGTTTCACAATTCGTAACGCTCAAACCGAATCAAAGTAGTTTTCAGATAATCAAATCCGATCTCGGTCTCTTCGAAATGATTAGCGAAATTGGCTAGATTTGATAGTCGGTTATTTAACTATCAAATTACATACATAAGTAGTCACTAGGCTCATATTATAAATCTTTCAAAATTTATCTCAAATATCTTTACAAAGATATATACATTCAAATCTCTTTCACTATTTCAATATTTGAAAATGATTTCAGATATTTAATTCCATACAAGGATATTTCAACTCGTATCAACACTTAGAAATATTTCCTATTCCAGCTTATATTTCATTACTTAGAAAAATATTTCTATATAAATCATTTCGTTGCTAAAATATCTCCAAACTCTTTAATTCCAATACTTAGGAAAATATTATAAGTTTATTTCCTAACATCATGTCTAATATCCATACTTCGGAAATGTTCCGTACTTATTTCATAAATCACTGAAATTTTTATTAATTCCCTTTATAAATTTCCATAAATTATCGACAATACTTATTTATAATCCAACTAACAATTTATATTTCTTTTAATTAATTTAGATTCATTTTCGAAGTTCCCATATCTAAACAATTTGGAAATTTCCTTTTCTTAATTTTTCTTAAGTTCTTGAATTCCATTATAAGATTTCCTCTTTTAAAATAACATACATTACATAAAACTCGGTGGACAAATCTCGAAAGCATTTATAAATAAATTTCAATCGCTTACTTTTAAACTATATGTATATAATAATAGATTTCAAGAAAAAAACATGGTTAAATAATTATTTAAAATATCAAAGCACTTTAAAAATAAACGTCAATAACTAATTCCAATTCATTTATAAAATTTCTAATCGATTTACAAAAACTAGGTTATAAAATTTAGAATTTATTTCAACAAATTTAAAAATTTAAATAGGTAAAATTTGAAAATATTTTAATTCAATTAATAGTTTTTAAACTACAAGTTTAATAAATAAATAAAAATCCTTTTTTCAAACAAATTACGCTTCTTGATAGAAATATATTTTTAAAATTCCAATATAACTAATTTCAATTTATGAATTTCTCTCGATTCATCACAAATAGATTCGCTTTTCCAATTTCATAACCCCTTTCAAATTCCAAGATAGAATTCTCCATTTCTTCTTAACCGATTTCCATATCTCATTTTAAATTTCACACTGCAAATTTATAATTCCAATTTATCCAGTGATAATCATTGCACTTCATCGTTTATAAATTTTATAAACTCCTTTCCAAATTATAACGAATTCATATTACAAAAATCCATTTATAAACCGATTTCTAATTAAAATTCCACTTGTAAATCGAATTCTTAAATAATCCAAACTATGTTCCAAAACCAAACAAATCTCGATTTCGACTTCCATTTCATATTTTTAAGAATCTTATTTAAAATTCCTTGTTTAATAATTCCTAATTTAAAATTCTCTGTTTGAAAGCATTTTATGAAATAGCTAAATAAATATCCAAAATCCAATCATTCATTTTATCCAATTCAATTTCCTTTAAAAAATAATTCCCAAAATTAATATAAACATATTCATTTGCAAAATTGCCTTTGAATTTCCTTTTTAAATTCAAAAATATTATTTATGGTATTTGTAATACCAAAATTTAGGCCAGTGCTACTATAGCATCCAATACATCAAATCATAATATAATCTATCACATATTATTCCAACACATCAGATATCACTATATATAAAATTAAAAATCAACATTTTGTGAGGAATCTAGTTGGATCCCTCGGTCCAACCTGTTTCCCTGCATTCATACATGTTATATAACATAAAATACCAATCTCGCTTCGAGGCGGGATATCACGGTAATTTAGGATCATCCGCTATTATGCGGGCAAATAATCTCTCATCCGCTCCAATTGGTGGGGATATATCTAACTACTGATATATATATATATAACATCCAACTGATAGTAATAATAATTTATCAATTAATCCAATCAGCCAATAAATAATTTATAACACATTAAACTAAAACTAGTTATCCAAATGAGTGAGATTTACTCACCTTGATTCCAGTTAGCGCTTAAGAATTCCGATTTCGATTAAATTCGAATGGCATTCTTATTTAACTAAAAATTCTGCAACCTCTAAATTCAACCAATTTGATTCCATAGTAAATATCTCGTTAATACGAACCCAACGCAACTGACTACGTTGTATTTGAACCTAAAACGAATGAGATATGAATTTTATAAGCTTTTGAATTGATTAAAACAATTTATATTCACTAGATTATTTATATTTTTTCCAATACCCTCACACTCAAATCTAGCACACAAGCAACCCAGCCCGCTTCCTCCTTCTCGCCCAAATGAATGTGCATAGAGACATTCCTCACCATTGCCATGCACGAGCTTCACTAACATCATGATCCACTCGATGATCCTTCGAAATGACTCTGCTATCGAATCCATCTCGTCTCGATCGATTCGACCATACCAAAAATCGTGAGCTTCCACCACCAAAACAATTCACGACCATGCTCCTTCTCACAACTATAGCGGTGTCGCCCCCCTCAAAGTCGACCGCACCCTCTAAATTTTCGACCCCAGGTGCCAAACTTCGCCATGAACCCGAATACCATACCCTCTTTGTCCATCAACGCTCCTATCACCATGAAACCCAAACCTTAGTCATCAATTGGTACTCGACAACCACTGTCGAACATCAAAACAAAGCCACAACCCTTAAATAGCATATCTGATTGAAGCACTCGCCAAACTATGATTTTTAAAGATTGTTTCAAATTTTTATATATGTTAGATTTTGAGATTTAGATTTTTGAATTCCAGATTTTTTTTCCTTTTTTTTCTCTTGCTCTGTTTGAAAAAGAAGAAAGGGGGATATGCGTTTAAAAGAAAAAAGGCGGGTACAACATAGGGTGGTTGAAATTGAAAAATAGGGTGGCTGAATGTAAGTTTGTGTGGGCTGATGTCAAATCAAATATATATATATATAATTTAAAATTCCAAAATATGTAGATATTTATTTCGAACCCCAATCGAGGCATGCCGCTTGGCGTTTCTAATGTTATACCCCTATTCCAAACGCAATGGAATAAGTTTCGAGTCCTAACTTGATCGTATGCAGAAGATAGCTTTTTGAACTCAATTATAATATTAAATTCCAATATTAGTTTCAACGCGTTTCTATGCCTTAGGACTAAACGGTGAATCCAGTAGCCCCAAAATTTGAAATTCGATAATAATATACTATTACGGATCCAATGGAACTGGTTTCGTCGAATTACAAGACTGTGCCCTGGAAGGCTATTTTCATATGTTAATCAAAACGAGATTTATTAAAAATTAGCCAAATCAGTTTTAAAAGTTCCTGTTACCTTTATTCTTATTAATAGAAATTTAATCAGCCTTTAATAATTTTTATCCAAATAAAGATTCAAGATTTAAATTATTTAAACGATTTCAAATTATTAAATTCAACAATTTAAATTATCCAATAAATCGTTATATCTGAAATTCAAGTTATTAATTCTATAAAAATTAACTTTTAAATATTTAAAATCAATTAAACATTCCAATTTCAAATAACCAAAATTCTAGGTCGTTACAAGAGCTAAAATCAAAAGGAGTTCCATTTTAAATTGAGTCGGAACGCGAAAGCATCGGCTGGAATTTTGGTGGGTTTACTCACCAATTGAATTGAATATTATTGTGGTAATTTTTTGTTATGCAAAATATATTTGATAACAATGTAAGTTATTACTTTTAGAACTTTCGTTGCTTTTAAAAGAAAATGACAAAAATATATGTAGTATTATCTCTCTTTTAAACCTCTAAAACATGTATCATAGCCCAAACTTATTATTTACATGTTTGATATTACTATGTTAAAAGTGATAATGTGTTGTGAATGGTTGAAGTTAATTTGTTGTTATAAACTCACTTGAAAAATCCACTATATTTAACACTTGTTAAATTGGTTAAAATATGAATATATTGTGGAAATGTAATTTGGGTTGTTCTATACACATGTTTTGTGTGTGATCGACCTAAAAGAAAATGTTTGAAAACCTATAGAAATTGTAAAACAAAGTTGTATTGAAAATATTTGTTTTTAGTAAGTATAAAGCACCTTTATTTTATATATTTTCCTAAATCATTTTAAAGGAGTTTTATGAAAAGATACTAAAGTATTTTAAAAAAAAACTAAAGTTTAAATATATTTTATAATTATTTTTGAATTTCAAAGTAAAGGGTTTTAAATTATAAGACATGCATTTTAAGGTTTTTAAATAATTTATAAATTAAAGTATTTGGAAGTGACGTTTTAAGTAAAATACTTCAAATCATATTATAAGTATTTTAGTTATATAAGCTTTTACAAGATTAATTATTTTATTAAAGGATTAAACACCTTAACTTATAATACCTTTTAAATTGTTGTTAGAATTTTTATTAAATATCTTAGCTTTTAAATAACTCAGTGTGTATATGTCTACACACACACACTTATATATACACACAAAATATCATTTTTTAAAGAGGTTTTTAGTAAAAGTATAAGTTGGAGAAGTAAATTAAGTCTTTTATAAAGAAATAAAGCAAGGTTTGGAATGTAACACTTTTCTTGAAAATAAGTGGTTTTGCAAAGTTAAGTGTTTTTATAAAGCGATAAAAGAAAAACCGAATTTTAGTACTCTCATTAAAGGGAAAGGTTTTCGTGAAGTTAAGTAAAAGTATATAATCTTGTTAAGTTTGTGTAGAGATAAGATATTATAATTGAGACTTAAAATCAAGATTATGGCGAGAAATACATTTATCACTTTAATAATGAATGCTTTGAGAAGATTAAAATGAATTTTTTTGGATTTGTTGTGACCTTGATTGAATAACTGTTGCCTTAAAGCCGGATAAATGTAATTTAATCTTTAAAGAGAGTTTTAAGGATAACGACTAAATGAGAAGCGTTTTGGGTTTATTGTAAATAATATTTTAGTAACATTTGTTTTTGAACCCTTAAGTGACATTTTTAAGTGGTAAAATATTGTTAAAAGAGTTTGGAAAATACATAGATCCTTAATAATGGAATTTTAAAGATAATAACAAGTATGGAACCTTTTGGGAAAAAATATAAGAGTATAAGTTTTAAAGTATAGAAGAGAGAAGGGGCTTATGGTGACAATATTTGAGTGGCATTTGTTTTAACCTCTTTGACTGTGTTTTAAATAAGTAAAACTTGTTATGGATTTGTGAATGTACTTATACCGTTGAGATAAGTATATGAATACTCTTGAGATTATTGAAATGTATTGAAACGAATAACGAAGTTTTAATCAACAGGTAAAGTTTAAATTAATAAATGAAGTTTTATTAGTAGAGAATATTTAAAGGAGTTTTAAACTGGGAAGTTTAATTAAAAGTAATTTAATTAACAAGCAAAGTTTCATTTATAAAAGAAGATATATTAGGTAAAAATGAGTTTTAATAATAAGTGAGATTTTAATTAATAAAGGATTAACTAATTAAAAACGGGATCAGAATTCATTTATATGACTTGATTATGCTTTGAATGAATTGATTATGCTTGTATGTTTACTTGTTTACGGAAAGTATATGGGATTTAGTTCCCTTATGCAATAATTCAGATTATTGTTGAATATGACCAAATTCATAGACTCAGTCTTGAGGAGACCGAGATAGGTAAGTGTTTCTACTTATTGAAAACCATCTTAAGACTGAAATACGTGTTCTATCTCTAGGAAGTGGAACCGTTCGAGATATTGGAACCCATAGGTGGTTTCGAGATCTGTTCAAGATGTTCAAATTCATTTTGGGATTCATGATTTATTCGAGTGATGAAGACTCTTGCAAAAGATGTCGAACATAACCTCGACGCCGAAAAATGACCAGTCATAGAGTAGGCTGCACAATCCAGGGGTTTTGCTAACCCAGAGGGTTACATTAACTCCATTATCTAAAGTATGCTTATAGATGTTGCACTCGGGGAGTTAATGATACTTTCGGTTCCATGTGGTTCGATTTCATTCGTTCGGGCGTGGGACATTTGTATTTTACTTATGGTATGTTTTATCTAAAGATATGCGATGCTCGAAAAGTAGATTTCGATCCTTATCATGGAGATCCACTTTGGTTTGTAAGCTGAAGGCGCCTTCGTGGAAAATCCAACAAACGTGCCTTAGCAGCTTTAGATATACTCTAATATACTGCATTGTGAGATGCAAGCATTTAAGCAATGTTATATATTTATTTTAAACCCTAGACATTATTATAATATCAATAGATTTTCTTATGAATTGGTTTGGTTATCATAAGGTAAAAACTCATTCATGTTTATTCGTGGCATTGTCTTATGAGATACCTTATTTTGAAAGGTTTTATAACATTAAATAATCCACATGATTAGAGTTTCTCATGCTGGTTCACCAAACTGACCCAGGTGTAGTTTTCTTATAATGCTCGGGTCAGCCCCGTGTATATTTACAGATTTAGTTGGACGCTTTGGAGTTGCTGGAGAGGAGCTGGATGATTACCCATCGTAGTATTTATTTCCGTTGCATTATTTTTTTTATATTTATCAACAATTGTGAGGACAAGCTGCTATAACTATATAGGCTGATGATAGGCTAGTTTTCTTTGAATGTTGTATGTATATTAAAATGTTATTTTTGTAAAAATCTTTTGGGATATTATATGCTACATTCCACTGTAAAATTATGATGTTTTGTTCCATCTCCTTTTGTTCTATTTTATTTTCTTCCTTTTCTTTTAATCCTAACAATCAGTCTTTCCGGCACTTGGGTGCTCAACACGTGAATACCGTGGATGTATTATTGTCGATATTCGAGAGTCTAAATGGGTAGTGATTAAATTGAATGTCCAAAATCACTAAAAATTCCATTTAATTTCAACCAATGATAACTACCAAACAACATATCGTAATGAGATACACAAACCAAACTATCCTAATGCATATGATCCACGTTTCCATACAATAACTTGACATAAATCTCGAGAACTAAAGACCGGGTTTTATTTCAAATCATTTTGGAATAATAGTAATATACTTATTTCTTTTGTACATCAAATCCTACTTTCAAGATTAAAACAATTTTTTTTTCCAAAACAGCTCTATAGCAAATTACTACGATAGCAATTTGTCGCTTAGAAACTTGAAAATGAATGCCAATGATGTTGCAGTCATCATTAGAAATATTTTTCAATTAAAGTGAGTTCAGTGCTTTCTATCTCCTTTAAAATCCTTTTAGAATATTTCTATACATAAATAGTCTCATATATTACTATTATTATTTTTTCCAAATTGAAAAACCGAAACATTCGAATTTAAGCTCTAAAATTCTCAGTTTTAAATCTGTTTTATTTATAAACCATATTTATAAAATTTCGCTTTCTTATACAAGATCATTTCATAATTGTTACCCTCTATTTGAATTTTAATAAAGAACTATATTAAAATTAAACCTTGACCCAACATTATCCCCAAACGCCTTATATCAAATCATGAAACTAAATTCACAAGATATTTGTATTTAATTTAATCAAATAATAAACGCTCATAAGTAAGTCCAGCACAACTAGTCAAACAATAAATGATAATAATCGAATATTATCATTCCTTAACAAATAAACACGTCATGGATAACTATATCATTTTTTTTGAAATTATTCTTTTATATGTAAAATATAATTATGGGTAATATTATTTTATTTACCAATTTAAAAACAATACCATGTCTATTTGCCATATTCCAGGTTTTAAAAACCCCTATAGATACCGTGGCATCCCACATACCGAATAGAATTCATAAATCGCTCAATAGATAAATCAAAACAATATAAAACATTTTACAACACTAACAAATACGCGATCTTATGTATAATACACTCAAACTCATTCTAGACTATTACTAACCCTATTTCTAATGAGTCTACCTCACCAAATGTAACAGCCCGCAAATCCGTACCCCTTGAGTCAACACTATTCTACATCAATCAACTCAAGTTGTACAGAAATACGAACCATTTGGGTTAAAGAAGAAGAGGTAGAAGAAGAAAATAGAAATCAACATCAGAATCTAACCATCGCAGCGGAATAAAATATAATAGATAATAATGATCTTTACTCAGAAATCAAATATATATGTTTATACATTACATCATCAGAGTACATCAATCACAACTCAACATCAATATCATACAAATGGATACACAACTCAACACAGCGGTATAGATATAAAAGCAAGTACGAGAGTACGTATCGTCATCCAGCTCGTCTCCTGAGCTCCACAGCATCTCCTGTATCCTATAATACTCGGTCTGACCCGAGCATTACAGTTAAATAACACCCGAGTCAGCCTGGAATACCAGCATGAGAAAATCACACTCAATTTATTATTAAAGTTTAAAAAATCCTTTGAAAACAAAAGCATCTCGTAAGACCACGCCACAAATAAACATGTCGGGTTTTTACCTTACGATAGCTAAAACAATTTTTATAGAAATCCTCTGATATTATAATAGGGTCTATATACATATACTTATAAAATAGCTGAAATTGTTACATCTATTAAATTCCAGCTACTAGCCACAGAGTGGGTAATACAAACAAAACTCGTACAAGGAACGTACGGAGAGTGGATTTTCAACTAATGACTAGGCACTGGGGTACCACCTGTCACAGTACGTGGCCTAGATCACCGTACCGAGGAGTACGCCCGTCCCCTGCAATACAAGACCGGGACAACCCCTTACTGGATAATCGCGAGTGAGATCACCCCACGGTTGGGTTCAGCAGCCGCCCACTAAGCCGAAATAAAATGGACATCTAGGCAGGGATGACCTCACCCAGCTTGGGTGCTACCCACCTAGCCTTGCTGCATAACCCCTGATTTTTAGTCATTCCCATTTCATGAGGCTTAAGGCTAAGCGTTACCTTTTAGAACATATCCCTTAGAATGCCCATCGTCCACCTGACGATGTTTTTGCAAGCATTCATCCATACAAGTTTGTCCCGGGTTCGAACGGAACCGAAGGCACTATTCCTACTACATCCATTTCGGAAATATCCTCAGGATTAGTAGCGACTAGCCCTTGCACTTCATTACTCCATCTTCGAATCTAAACTCGTTTCCACGAAACGTACAAACCGGATCGAAGTGGTTTTCGAGAATTAAATCTCGATCCCGGTCTCTTCGAAACGATCAACGTATTTGTCCAATATTGATAGTCGGTTATTTAACTATCAATTAACATTCACAAACAACCATCCAACAATAAATAATTTTCCAAATTATTTGTTAACCTTATAAATGTCTTCACAAGATATATTTTTACTTTTCAAACCCCTTTGAAAAATAGTTTTCAAACTATCTTCCTTTCTCAGAATCAATTCCAAGTGTTTCTATTTCCACTGAAATCACCAAGCATAAATCTTTAGATTTAAAAATAATTTAGAACACTTTATTGAAAAACATGTTAAACATTTAATTTAGAAAAATTACTTTAATACTTAATTTATAATAATACTTTTAGAAATAATTAAAATAAGTTTACTTTATAACTATACATTAGATTTTCTTCTTTAAACAAAATACCAATTCATCCTTTAAATAATTATTACGATAATAGATTAAACAAAACACTTACTTTGAAATATACTTTAAAACATTTAGGTTAAAACTACTTGAATAATTTGTTAAAAATACATACTATATGAATATTTGAAAATAAGGTTACTTAATAAAATAAGAAACTAGATTTTTACTTTTAAAAACAAAATACTAAGTCACTCTTTAAATAGTTACTACTATAATAGATTAAGAGAAAATACTTACTTTAGAATTTAAATATTAGAAATAATAAATTTTACAAAACTTGCTTTTTAAAAAGAACTTTAAAACCTTTAATTTATATTTAAAAATTTATTCTAAAAATGTACTTGGTTATCCAGAGAAAAATTCCAACTTCAATCACTTAAATCCATTTTCCTAAATCGATTTCCAATTTATTCGAAATAAGTCTCTTTACTTACTCAGTTCATTTCAAAATTTATTAATTATGGACCTTATTTTTATTATTTTTATTTTCCATTTGATTCTAAATTTTTTAACTGAAATATAAAATTTTTAGATTTTCCCAATTTCTTCTTTATTCTTTTCAATAATTTAAATCTTAAGTTTTAAATAAATGTTTTGTCCATTTAATTAATATCACTGAAGATTTAAAATTCATTAACTTTCTGTTTATTCAAATATCCTTTCTATACTCAAGATTTATTTATTAGAATTTTAATGTAACAAACCGGAATTTTCGTTCTTCGAAAATTCAACATCGACACTCACTTTATCGACTGCCGAGAAATCGAAGGCCAAAAACCGGAATGTTATGGGTTTTAAAAAGAAAAGAAAAGAAAGAAGAGAGAAAAAGAAGAAAGAAAAAGAAAAATAGAGGGAAAAGAAGATAGACAATTTTTAGAAAACAGAGAATTAGAAAAACAGAGAATTTGAAAAATAGAAGATAGAAGAATTTTAAAAATAGAACGGGACAGAAGAAAACAACAGAAGAACATCAGAATCTCACAATTCGCAGCGGAACAACATATAATAATAAATGAATAATCTTTAAACAAAGAACTACAGTTATTACATTTCATCATATTTCATTTCATCATATCATCAGAGTGTACAACAACATACAACAACAAACAATACAGCGGAAAAAGAAATACTATATAAACTAGTAATACGCCATGCCATCCAGCTTGCCTCCAGCAACTCCAGAATATCCAGAATATCCTGATAAACCTAACTCTTAACTGCCCGTGTGGAAATTGGTGGGCACCCAGAGTTTAGGAAGGAAAACAATAAACTCCAAGTCAGTCATGTGACTGGTGTGAGAACTCAAAACAGTTTATTTATCTTTAAAATCAAAATAGAGGAATATTTTTAATCAATTCGCAATGCTTTTTAAAAATGAGACTACCATAAGGCCTCCCGCACACACACACAATGCAAACGCAGAATCGGAGGAGATTTCTCCTTATGATAGTCAAAGATGCTTGATACGCATTTAAAATAACATTTGATATTATTACTAGTGCATAGTGTAGGAAAAATTCATTTCGAAAGTAGAATATAAATCTTAGCCAACATAGACATTTCGAACTATGTCTACTATAGCTACCATCCAAACAGTGGTGACCACCATAAGTGAATAGCAGGTTCTACAACTAATACCGTACAAGTTTCGTATTGGGAATTGGATTTCCAACAAATGGTCAGGCCAAGGAACTTCCCATTGCCACTGAGAATGCCTCTGGAAAGACATCCCCGAGAACCAAACCGGAACTCTGCCAACACAAGGCCGGGTTACCCCTTAACTGGGTAACTACTGACACGAGCACGCCATTCCCCGGTCCTTTAGGACCTTTTCAACCGAGCGCTCGATATCCAATTCACACAATCATAAAGTGTTTTCAACATGAGTAAGTATCTGGGCTCCATACCATGATACCACCCCTTTCCAGAAGGAAATGCACATACCCTAAGGGGAGCTACAGCAACCCCTAATAACCTTGCCGCATCTTTCCTGTTTTGACCATTTCCGGGATGTGAGGCTCGACGAAGTCACGTCCACAAAAACATACTTTATACAAAAGCCATGCTTTGGGTCAACAAATGATCAACACAATGATCACTAAGATAGACGATCAAATAAATGATCCTATCACAATAATCAACACAATGATCATTTCAGCATCACTCAGCATGTCACATTACCAAAATGGGATATATCGCTGATAATTTCAACTATATAACCTTTGAGCTCGTACGTCTCAAAGAAGGGTGTTAAGCAAAGAATAAATTCTCCGCCACCAACAGAAATATATTTGAATGAAATCGGCTTTATATCTCAAATTGTAATGTCAGGCATACAATCCATACAAGTCTGTTCCGGGATCGAACAGAACCGAAGGCACTTACAAAGAAGTCCTTGCAATCCGGATATTCACAATCCTGATCGGATTTCCCATCACTTATGGAATCTCTATACCAGGTGCGACCCAGTGCAGAGACAATCGATAGGTCATCCTATCGCTCTCGCAAATACCGGTCTTCAACACCGATCTTCAAATGCAATTCACAACGACGTATCACATATTCGGAATGGGTTATACGACCCCATGGTCCTTTCCCGGTTAACCCGAATAGTGAGCGCTTATTCAAAAATAAGTGTGCATTCAAATTCAAACAAATCACATCAATTACCCAATCAAAGGGAAATATTGATAGTCGGCTATTGAACTATCAATTGATATGCATACATCACCAGATTCCAAATAATTTTCCAAATTATTTATTTTCCAAAATATCTTTACTAGATATATAGTTTCAACACTTCAAAAATAAATCAATATTTATTTTCATACAAATTCCACTTTTCATTCATAAATTCCATAATGAATTTATATTTCAAAATATCCATGCATATATGATTTCAATAATTCATTTCAATTTATCTTCAAAAAGATAAATTCTAAATATTCACTTTATACTGGAAAACAATTCCATACTTATTAAATAAGTAATTCACAATCTTTTATTTTCAACACTTAGAAAATATTCAATATACTTAAATCGAATTAAGTATATAATTCATTCTTTAAGGAAATCATTCACTTAACATATTTATTTGGGCCAAAACGAATGTTGCGTAAAACATCGTTACAACGTCCCAAAATCACTAGTATAGGGATTCGAAATTAAATAGATATATAAATCCCAATACTATACAAAACATTTCCTTTCGGAAATCATTTACTATAACAACGGTGTTATAGTCCATCATCTCCTTTCATTTCTCGAAAACGTCTATTTCAACAATAAATGTTGAAATCTATGGTTTCGAATCTCAACACATTTTAAAACATCGTTAGATCGTTTTAATTCTATTTAAAACATCATATCTAAAACAATTTCTTTAACGTATTATTCACTATTCAAAAACGTGAATATACTACCTTAACAAATTTCATCATTTCTATTCACTTTAACTTAAAGGATTATTCACTGTTCAAAATGTGAATATAACTCTATCTCTAAGTTATAACAATTAACTTATCAAAATAAGTCATTTGCGGATTTATAAAACAACGTTTATAAATTCCGTTTCTATTTATTTATAAAAACTTCCTTTAATAAATTCCTTTATTAACCTATTCCAGTTTATAACTAAATTATAAACTAAACGTTCATATTATAAGTTAAATACTTATAAAACGATTATTTTACAAAATCGTTCTTTTAAAGACTTTCCAATTTATAAATCATATAACTTATAAGATTTAATGATTTATCCAATCTATTCTTCAAATAATTTCACCAAATTTATAAATCTTACTATTTATAAATTTCATTTATAACTTCACGGTTTATAATTCTATAAATTCCATTCTTTAATGAAATTCATTTTCACTTAATTCAAACACTTATAAAGACTCGTTTTATAATGTCAATATTTCGATTTATAAATATTCGTTTATAAATCTCTTAATATAAATCAATTAATATTATTCTTTAAAACATCTTTTAAATTCCTTTTATAATTTCATCATTTCGATTTATAAAATAATCAAATTTTATAAATCCTATATTTAAACTTTTATCATATATTCAAAAATCCAATCTAAATTATTTTATAAAATCATTAGTTCATATTTCTCAAAAATCGACTTTTAATCGTATTTCTAAAAAATCAGCTTTTTAACTATATTTCACAAAAAACCATAATTTTTATAACTTTAAAAATTATAACGTTTATTTATTTAAAATGGATCAATTCCAAAAATATAGTATATTTTCAAAATCACTTTTAAAATCATTTTAAAATCCCAAAATCTGGGTCCAATGATGCTACACATCAGATAGTCAATCACCACTACAACGATATCATATATCGATATGATAATCAATCAAATATCAAAATATCTGAAATAAAATAAATAATGTTGAGGAATCCAGTTGGATCCCTCCAACCTGTTTCCTGCATCCAAAAACATTAGCACAATACCAATTTCGCTCCAGTACGAAATTATCGCGGTACATGTTTTTAATAAATATTATCCGCTTAATAACGGCGTAATAGGGTCTCATCCGCTAAACAAAAAATGCGGGAAATCAATAACTGCAATATATACATATGCCAATATATATATATTGATATTATATATAATACCAATTTCACTGTTTATGAAATATTCGCGGTATATGTTTATATTAAATAACATCCGCTTACTAACGGCGCATAATGTCTATTTTAACAATCAATAATTTACAGTCATCATTCAAACATGCATTCAAATATTTTAAATCTAACTATTTAAAATAAAATCGAAATCTATTCGATTGAGTGAGAAATTCTCACCTTGGTTTTAATTTCCGTTTAAGCTTTTATTTCGAATAAAATTAAACGCGCGTTTAATTTTACACGAAATTCTCACTAACTCCAAACGACTCCAAACCAACTCCATCGCGTAGTGCTCGTCCATACGATTCCAACGCAATTGAGTTTGCATTTTTTCGACCTCGTATGAAAAAGTTATGAATTTATGAAGTTTAAACACGTTTTATATACATAATTTCAACAATAACTTTTATATTTTAAACCCCTAACTGACCATAGCCCTTGGATCCAACTGCAACTCCATCATGGCCGTGACTTCCCTCATCTCTCCCTCTCGTATATCCTCCAGGAACAAGAACACGGCTATGAACCCATTCATTAGCTTTTAGGGTTAAATAATTCAACCTAATTACTCGATGCAAACTCGATCGGGGAGTTGCAACTTGAAGCCCCTCTCTCCACCTAAGTTCGGCCCCATCCCCAGCAAGCTCGGCTGCACAAAACGCCTAGAAAGGCATGCGAAAACTGATGGGAACGGCCCATCCTTGCTCCCTCTACGCAACTCCAAACTCGATCATATCCGTATGGATTTCAAGCTCTCTTCATGCTCTACCTTTTTCGTGTTGAACACTTCTTCTAATTCCTTGTAGATTGGGAGAGATTGAGAGATGAAGGAGATGGATTTCTGGCCATTCAGTTTTAGGGCCGGCTACATGAATGAATTAGGGTTTGGAATGATATTTTATCAAATTTATGAAGGGGTAGGGCTATTTATAAGGAACGAGCGACACTATTCATCCCGGAAATTCCGAACTCCGATTTAGACGCCGTAACCAGCGTACCTAGGGTTTATCCCGCGTTCCGGACACAATGGAACAGGTTTCGGAAGCTAATTCGAAAGTATGTGCGAGTTATGGCTACAAACGCTCAATTTAAATTAAACCGATTTAAGCGATTTTCTAGGCGTTTTAATTTGTACCGGACAAACGGTAAATCCAAACGACTTGAAATTTGAAACCTTACAATAATATCACATTACGGATCCGATGAAACTGGTTTCGTCGAAATCCGAGACTTTTTGAAAAATGGCTATTTTGACTCGCCAAATTTAAATTAAAAACGATTCGATGCGTTTCGAGCTGCCACGATCAAACGATAACTCCGATTGACACGAAAATTGAAATCCGGTAATAACTAACTATTACGGATCCAATGAAACTGGTTTCGTTCAATTCTGAGACTGTTCAAAAATTGGCTATTTTATAGTCGATTATTAAATATTAAAATATTCAATTTTCACAAATTAACTTTTAATTCGATTTTAAAAGTTCTAAAATATTTCTATAACTCCAGTATGATTAAATAAAATTTTCCAAATTATTTTCAATCATATTTAACTCAATTTTTAATTATTTCCATAATTTAACATATTAAATTATCGATTTAATTATTCAATTAAATCCAAAAATTCAAAATAAAATTTATTTGACTTATAAATTCACTTATAAATATTTAAAATTAATTAAATATTCAAATTTTAATTTATAAAAATTCTGGGTCGTTACATTTAAAGTCATTTTATTTCCTTTCCAATTCATTCTTAAATTTATTCAAATTTTCTATAATTATTTTACTTCCAAATTCATTTCTTTATTTTCCAAAATCCAATTATTTATATCTTGATAACTTAGTGCACCAGAATATATTCAAGTAAACCATAACATCCAATATTCCAATTATCAATAATATTCATCACAGAATATAAAATAATCACAACAGAGGGTATTAATTAATTTGAATAAATGTTGAGTGATCCAGTTGGATCCCTCCAACCTGTTTTCCCTGCATTCACAGACGTTAGCACAATATAATACACCAATTCCAAAATATCATACTATATCACATCAATCAATTCAACCATCCAAACTATTATATCAATTTAATCATTTAAATTTGAATTTAAACCGAGTGAGATTAACTCACCTTTTATTTTATTAGCATCCATTCCAATCCAGCTTGTTCTTCATTATTTTTGACCTTGTACAAACATTATACAATTTATTAATATTTGAAATAAATTGAACTATTAATTTCCCTTATATATTTTAATTCAATTTTATAATTTGTACTTAAACTAATTCCTATAATAAATTGTTTCCGGTAACAAAGATAAATTAAATAAGTTTATTAAATACATTAATTACCCTAAACGATATTTTAAAATTCCTATAATTTTTCCCAAAATCTTCTATACACATATTTATGTTTATCTATTTATTCTAAATTTAAAACAGCTATCGATTTCATACATATACAAATCTAAAATTATTTCTTCTCTATTTACGAGCATATGTATACATGTTTATACATCGGGAAAAAAAAGAAAATAAAAAAACAATACCTCACCGCACCAGCCTGGATTCGAACCACCACCACATTGTGCCTAAAGCTACGCCCAGAAATCACGCTACGCCACCGATAACCCCCACCGCCTTGTCGCCGATCATCACTCGCGACCACACAGCGAACACGATGAACCTCGCTCGAGTTCCTAGCGCCACCTCGCCTTCACGCGAACTCCACTCGCTCTCGCTTCCACCCTTAATCCATTCGCTACTGAAACCCTATTCATCTGAATCGCGCCTCAAAGCCCTCAGCGCCACCACCGTGACCCCCTCCCAGTCGCGCGTTGAAGTCGCCGACCCTCCCTTTATGCTTAAAACCCTAGATCGACACTCCCATCAGGTCGTGGTCCTTCGAATTTTACTTGCGTGTGATCGATTTCGTGAATTTTTGGAGGCGTGATATGAAGAGGAAAAGAGGGATTCGAATTCGAATAAGAAGAAAGGGGTGTCGATTGTGTTCCTATATTTTTTTTCGGCCATTATTACTTTCTGAACTTTAATCTCTTTCTCTTTTTTTTATTTACTGAGGGTTTCGATTTAGGCATAAAAAAAAAGAGGCTTCGGCCAATTATTTAATGGGAGATGAATCTGAAGAGAAAGAAAAAGAAGCTTGCGGTAGAAGCTAGAAGAGTGTGGCTACTATGAAAGGCTCGACTATGTAAATTAAAGTTAATTAGTTCTTCTATGCATTTACGGGTTGTACGATTAAACAGTAACTCCGAATGCTGCGAAAATTGAAATCCGATAATAATATAATATTATGGATCCAATGGAACTGGTTTCGTTAAATCCCGAGACTATGCCTCGGAAGGCTATTTTTAAATTCAATTTAAACAATAAAATTTCAAAACATAACCACAACACTTCCAAATTCAATTTTAACACTTCTATTATCCTCAGTATTATCAATAAAAAATTTATAAGCCTTCAATTTACTTTCAACAGGCTTAAAACCCCAGATTCAACATTTTACTCAACTTCAAATTATTTAATTCAATAATTTAATTATCAAATAAATTGTGATATTCGTAATTCAAGTTAAAATTGCTCTATTGAATATTTAAAATCAATTAAATATTCCGATTGTAAATGCTTGAAAATTCCAGGTCGTCACATTCTTCCCCCATTAAAAGTGTTTCGTCCCCGAAATTACTAATTAGGAAGAATGGTGCAATACCCGTTTACTTACCCCCAAAATCAAACAAATCAATATCTTACTAACGACCTTCTTATAAAAGACCCATTATCTTCTTACTAACTTACCAAACCTTTCCTTAGTTCCCAACCAACTATAATTATTCAACTATTAATTTATAATTCAAAACCAAGTTTAAAATTTTCAAAATTTCTCAAAAATTTTCTAACTCTCTAAATTTCCAAAAAAATTTGTCAGCGTCTCCTTTGCGCGGCTAGCTCGGTACAACTACAAAAGGCCTCTACGGGCTCTCAAATCCAAAATGAAAACAAAAAGTGGCTTGATCAAAAACCCAATCCAATTTCATACCGAAATTTAAATACATACCTTTTCGTCGAGCAATTCAAATTTATCTTCTGAATCAAAACCAATTTTCTTTTTCCTTTTATAATACCTGCATATCCTACTTAACACTAGTATCCAATTACAGCATTCCAAAACATTTATCGACTTCCTTACAAAATGTTAATATTAATTCATTCAAATATCAACTCAGAATATATTTTTTATATCAATTTCCAATCAAGAATTCACCATTCCCTTCTTAAGCTAGTATAAGCATTTTATGTGCTTCTTATATTTATTTTCATCTTACCACTTTAGTTTATATCTATTTCTATTCAAATTGATTCCTCCATTTCCATATGAATTCAATTTATCTTTAACTTGGAATATTTAAATTTTATTTTTCATTTATAACTAATTCATGTCATTATTTTAATTAGTTTCATTCACTAACTTATTTCAATTTCCAATTTGAAATCGTTTTGTCGTTAGCTAAAATTTTTCAAAATTTTCAAAAAATTTCTAGCTCCCAAAATTTCTGAATTTTTTTGGCAGAGTCCCCTTTGTACGGAGGAGCTTTTGCAATTTGACAAAAGATATAAATATATATACATCGACCCACACGGTTGGAAAAACCAAAAACAGTTCATATTTCCTATTTTTATTGCGTAGGCGTACCTTATTTAGCATTTTTAAGCAAACAGCTTATTTATTTTTAGCAACTAGCACAACCAAATCCAGCCACACGGCTTCCAAGTACATGTACTTACTCAATTTAAACATGTAAGTGTCATATATATGAAGTTTAACATCATTTCACTTATTTGCAATAGTTAAAACGTATGAATTCTAAAAGAAATGCCCATTAAACACTTTTTACAAGCAATTTAAATATTCCAACATTAATTTTAATTGCTTACAACGAATCACATATCGTTTCACTTAATCCGAATGGTTAACAACTCACAAACTTACATTTAATTTATTTTTAAGCAAACTGAACTCAAATTTGATTCAATTGCTCTCAAAATCAATTTATTTTACCCTTATCAATACATAGAATTTTAAATACTTCCATTTACATCCAATGACAATTTATTCTATGCAATTTGACGAGATCCATGTGAATAAATAAGTACTTATGTTTTATAACCAATTTAAATGGATTTCAACACAATTTATACTTAATTCTATTCCATTTTTAAATTTATTCACAATCCATATATTCTCATTTCCATTACCTTTCAAATTTGAATCCATTCACTTGCATTTTATTCCATATTTGTTTATTCCAAACTATTTTATTTAGTTCGAAACCAATCCAGGCTATTTCATTCAATAACCATTTCAATTATATTCATGATCTATTCATTTGCGTTTCATTTCTAATCCGCATTCATTTAAATCCACTCTATTAACTTGAAAACATTCTATATTTATCATTGTCTCCAAGTTATTTCAATTCCTTAACAATTTAAATGGTTTACAATTATTTATTTAAGAATTTTCATTCCATTAAATATTATCGGTAACTCACCGAACTTTATTTCAATTAAAATTTATTTCACTTGATTTAAATCCAATCCAATATCATTAAACTTAGTTTAAGTTGATTTCAATTCAACTCTCCTCCATTTATTTAGCTTAAGTTAATTTCCTTCAATTTATTCAATTTTATACTTAAGCTCATTTCATTTTTCAAGTAAATTTTCTCTTTCGTTCAACTTAATTCTCTCTCAGTTAAATCTCATATTAAATTACAAATTTATTTGATTAGTTATTATAAAATTTAACTTTCCAGATTCACTCATTCAATTTATTACAAGGTCATTTCCAATTTATTTACACTTATTTGGATTTTATTCGAAATACAAACCATTACAATTTTAATCCAATTTCATCTTTTATTCGATACATTTCTGATTATACTTAATTTGTTAACACTTCAAGTTAAACTCTAATTTATTACTCAGGTTCTAAATCCACTGTCCATTTTCAATTTGCCATCCAATTTATTAACCACAATACAATTACATTTACATCACTAACAATTCAAGTCGAATTGGATTTATAACTTGAGTTTTATTTCCAATCTTCATTATTAATTCACAATTCAGCTTAATTTAACATTTCATTAACTAACTTATTAACAGATTAGTTCTCCCCTATTTATAGTTCAATACTTGATTTTTAATTCCAAATATCACTTCATTTAATTTTCTTAAGTTCAAATTTATTTTATAATTCAAGTTTTGATTTTCATTTTATTTTTCTATTCATCAAAATATTTATTTTGGGTTTTCTATCCCACTTTTCAAATTTTATAAGTCACAACTTATTATTTACACAATTCCATTCATCCTAGGCTTGAATAAATTCATCTTTTTATTTTTAACTCAAGCCTTATGCTTATTTATAACCCAAGCATAATTTTATTTCCATGGATTTTTAATTCTTTTATAAGTTATTCCAATTCATTCCATCCAATAACTCAATTGAATTCTTATTCCAATTCAATTTTATTTTAACTCATATTTATTTACCTCAATTCGATTTTCAACTTAATTCGAATGCAACTGGATATTATTTTCAACCTATTCAATCAATTTCAATCCAGTCAAATTTTATTCCCCAATCCAAGTTAATTTGATTTTTTAACCTTTCACTTCAAATTCAAATTCCAACATTCAAAGCTTATGTTTCCTTCCTGATTTAAAAATCATCTCAATTTATAAGCTTACAACCTATCTCATCAGGATTTTCAAACACCCGGTTTTTGGTTTCAAAACATTTTGAAATCTTCAACATCTCAAGTCACATTTCTCAAAAATTAAACCAATCCTGGTTTTATCCCCAACAAATTCCCTTTGAGATTTTCAAAAACAACTGGCTTTTCTGAACAAATCAGTTTTTGGCAGCAATCCGTCACTTAGAAATTCGAAAATGAATACTTATGATGCGGCCATCATCATCAGAATTATTTCCTAATAATCCAAGTGATTTCAATGCTATATCACTTTCAAAATCCCTTTAAAACAAATTTCCTTTTAGAAATATCTCTAAAACAATAATGCTATTATTTATTTCCAAAACACTTCGATAAACATTTTCAAATCTCCGGGATTTTAAATTTCCGAATCATGCTTAAATCAATTTTAACTATAATTCATTTTTATAGTTTATGCTTATACAAATTTCCATTTTATTATATTTCAATTTATAAATTACATTTATAATTCATATTTATAAATTTCATTTTATAACGAATTTATTTCCTTAAGTTTTAGTTATATTTCAATTTCTAGTTAAATTTTCACTTAAAAATGATAATACTTTAATATTATTCTTCCTAACATCCAAGCAACCATATGTTAGCTAAAATAGTTTACAAAAACTTTTCTTTATATCAAAATATATTTTGGGTAAAATTATTTCATTTACCCACATTTAAAATAATACCGTGTCGATAGTTCTATTCAAGTGTTTAGAAACCCCTTCAATACAGTTGCGCAGACTGTGTCGACAAAGGTTCATATGCCACTCAATAAATCAATCAACGCAATATTAAAACAATTTATATTCACTAACAAATACGCACTCATATCTATTAATACGCTCAAACTCATTCTAGAGTACTATAGACTCTATTTAATGAGTAATTCCCAACAGAGCCAAGGTTATCACCAACCTACGCTCTGATACCACTGTAACAGCGCGCAAATCCGTACCCCTTGAGTCAACACTATTCTACGTCAATCAACTCAAGCTGTACAGAAATACGAACCATTTGGGTTAAAGAAGAAGAGGTAGAAGAAGAAAATAGAAATCAACATCAGAATCTAACCATCGCAGCGGAATAAAATATAATAGATAATAATGATCTTTACTCAAAAATCAAATATATATGTTTATACATTACATCATCAGAGTACATCAATCACAGCTCAACATCAATATCATACAAATGGATACACAACTCAACACAGCGGAATATACATAAAAGCAAGTACGAGAGTACGTATCGTCATCCAACTCGTCTCCTGAGCTCCACAGCATCTCCTCTATCCTATAATACTCAGTCTGACTCGAGCATTACAGTTAAATAACACCCGAGTCAGTCTGGAATACCAGCGTGAGAAAATCACACTCAATTGATTATTAAAGTTTCAAAAATCCTTTGAAAACTAAAGCATCTCGTAAAACCACACCACAAATAAACATGTCGGATTTTTACCTTACGATAGCTAAAACAATTTTTATAGAAATCCTCTGATATTATAATAGGGTCTATATACAAATACTTATAAAATAGCTGAAATTGTTACATTTATTAAATTCCAGGTACTAGCCATAGTGTGGGTAATACAAACAAAACTCGTACAAGGCACGTAGGGAGAATGGATTTCCAACTAATGACTAGGCACTGGGTACCACCTGTCACAGTACGTGGCCTAGATCACCGTACCGAGGAGTACGCCCGCTCCCCTGCAACACAAGACCGGGACTACCCCTTACTGGATAATCCCGAGTGAGATCACCCCGCGGTTGGGATCAGCAACCGCCCACTAAGCCGAAATAAAAGGGACATCTAGGCAGGGATGACCTCACCCTGCTTGGGTGCTACCCACCTAGCCTTGCTGCATAACCCTTGATTTTCAGTCATTCCCATTTGATGAGGCTTGAGGCTAAGCGTTACCTTTTAGAACATATCCGATAGAGTGCCCATCGTCCACTTGACGATGTTTTCGCAAGCATTCATCCATACAAGTCTGTCCCGGGTTCGAACGGAACCGAAGGCACTATTCCTACTACATCCACTTCGGAAATATCCTCAGGATTAGTAGCGACTAGCCCTTGTACTTCACTGCTCCATCTTCGAATCCAAACTCGTTTCCACGAAACGTACAAACCGGATCGAAGTGGTTTTCGAGAATTACATCTCGATCTCGGTCTCTTCGAAACGATCAACATATTTGTCCAATATTGATAGTCGGTTATTCAACTATCAATTAACATTCACAAACAACCATCCAACAATAAATAATTTTCCAAATTATTTATTAACCTTATAAATATCTTCACAAGATATATTTTTACTTTTCAAACCCCTTTGAAAAACAGTTTTCAAACTATCTTCCTTTCTCAGAATCAAATCGAAGTGTTTCTATTTCCACTGAAATAACCAAGAATAAATCTTTAGATTTAAAAATAATTTAGAACACTTTATTGAAAAATATGTTAAACATTTAATTTAGAAAAATTACTTTAATACTTAATTTATAATAATACTTTTAGAAATAATTAAAATAAGTTTACTTTATAACTATACATTAGATTTTCTTCTTTAAATAAAATACCAATTCATCCTTTAAATAATTATTACGATAATAGATTAAACAAAACACTTACTTTGAAATATACTTTAAAACATTTAGGTTAAAACTACTTGAATAATTTGTTAAAAATACATACTATATGAATATTTGAAAATAAGGTTACTTAATAAAATAAGAAACTAGATTTTTACTTTTAAAAACAAAATACTAAGTCACTCTTTAAATAGTTACTACTATAATAGATTAAGAGAAAATACTTACTTTAGAATTTAAATATTAAAAATAATAAATTTTACAAAACTTGCTTTTTAAAAAAAACTTTAAAACCTTTAATTTATATTTAAAAATTTATTTTAAAAATGTACTTGGTTATCCAGAGAAAAATTCCAACTTCAATCACTTAAATCAATTTTCCCAAATTGATTTCCAATTTATTCCATTCAAAATAAATCTCTTTACTTACTCGGTTCATTTCAAAATTTATTACTTATGGACCTTATTTTTATTATTTTTATTTTCCATTTGATTTTAAATCTTTTAACTGAAATATAAAAATTTCAGATTTTCCCAATTTCTTCTTTATTCTTTTCAATAATTTAAATCTTTAGTTTTAAATAAATGTTTTGTTCATTTAATTAATATCACTGAAGATATAAAATTCATTAACTTTCTGTTTATTCAAATTTCCTTTCTATACTCAAGATTTATTTATTAGAATTTTAAAGTCATTTTATTTCCTTTCCAATTCATTCTTAAATTTATTCAAATTTTCTATAATTATTTTACTTCCAAATTCATTTCTTTATTTTCCAAAATCCAATTCTATATATCTTGATAACTTAGTGCACCGGAATATATTCAGGTAAACCATAACATCCAATATTCCAATTATCAATAATATTCATCACA
Organism: Allium cepa; assembly: GCA_030765085.1. Classification (NCBI taxonomy): domain Eukaryota; kingdom Viridiplantae; phylum Streptophyta; class Magnoliopsida; order Asparagales; family Amaryllidaceae; genus Allium; species Allium cepa. The sequence goes on along the minus strand of CM060944.1, from coordinate 493,235,129 downwards.
GAATATAAAATAATCACCACAGAGGGTATTAAATAATTTGAATAAATGTTGAGGGATCCAGTTGGATCCCTCCAACCTGTTTTCCCTGCATTCACAGACGTTAGCACAATATAATACACCAATTCCAAAATATCATACTATATCACATCAATCAATTCAACCATCCAAATAATTATATAAATTTAATCAATTAAATTTAAATTTAAACTGAATGAGATTAACTCGCCTTTTATTTTATTAGCATCCATCCCAATCCAGCTTGTTCTTCATTATTTTTGACCTTGTACAAACAGTATACAATTTATTAATATTTGAAATAAATTGAACTATTAATTTCCCTTATATATTTTAATTCAATTTAATAATTTGTACTTAAACTAATTCCTATAATAAATTGTTTCCAGTAACTAAGATAAATTAAATAAGTTTATTAAATACATTAATTACCCTAAACAATATTTTAAAATTACTATAATTTTTCCCAAAATCTTCTATACACATATTTATGTTTATCTATTTATTCTAAATTTAAAATAGCTTTCAATTTCATACATATACAAATCTAAAATTATTTCTTCTCTATTTACGAGCATGTGTGTACATATATGTACATCGGAAAAAAAAGAAAATAAAACAACAATACCTCACCGCACCACCCTGGATTCGAACCACCACCACATTGTGCCTAAAGCTACGCCCAGAAATCACGCTACGCCACCGATAACCCCCACTGCCTTGTCGCCGATCATCACTCGCGACCATACAACGGACACGATGAACCTCGCTCGAGTTCCTGGCGCCACCTGGCCTTCACGCGAACCCCACTCGCTCTCGCTTCCACCCTTAATCCATTCGCTACTGAAACCCTATTCATCCGAATCACGCCTCAAAGCCCTCAGCGCCACCACCGCGACCCCCTCCTAGTCGCACGTCGAAGTCGTCGACCCTCCCTTTATGCTTAAATCCCTAGATCGACACTCCGATCAAGTCGTGGTCCTTCGAATTTTACTTGCGTGCGATCGATTTCATGAATTTTTGGAGGTGTGATATGAAGAGGAAAAGAGGGATTCAAATTCGAATAAGAAGAAAGGGTTTCAATTGTGTTCCTATATATTTTTTTTCGGCCATTATTACTTTCTGAACTTTGATCTCTTTCTCTCTTTTTTTATTTACTGAGGGTTTCGATTTAGGCATAAAAAAATGAGGCTTCGGCCAATTATTTAATGGGAGATGAATCTGAAGAGAAAGAAAAAGAAGCTTGCGGTAGAAGCTAGAAGAGTGTGGCTTCTATGAAAGGCTCGACTATGTAAATTTAATTTAATTAGTTCTTCTATGCATTTACGGGTTGTACGATTAAACAGTAACTCCAACGCTGCGAAAATTGAAATCCGATAATAATATAATATTACGGATCCAATGGAACTAGTTTCGTTAAATCCTGAGACCATTCCTCGGAAGGCTATTTTTAAATTCAATTTAAACAATAAAATTTCAAAACATAACCACAACACTTCCAAGTTCAATTTTAACACTCTATTATTCTCAGTATTATCAATAAAAATTTTATAAGCCTTCAATTTATTTTCAACAGGCTTAAAACTCCAGATTCAACATTTTACTCAACTTCAAATTATTTAATTCAATAATTTAATTATCAAATAAATTGTGATATTCGTAATTCAAGTTAAAATTGCTCTATTGAATATTTAAAATCAATTAAATATTCCGATTTTAATTGCTTGAAAATTCCGGGTCGTCACACCAAAGCATAGGTGTTCGCTCAGGCTGACTCTGATACCACGTGGAATGACCCGCCTTTTCAATCCTAAAACGTTACCAACAATAAATCCATGGTATTCACCTACCAAGCATCCGAGTGTCGGAAAGACAGATTGTTATGGTGAAAGAAAGAAAACATAGAACAAGATCCATATTGTGGCGAGTAATACATAATATACAACAGATTTTACAAAAGAAAACTGTAATATACATATATTAATTAGAGTAAACTAACCGTTCATCAGTCTGGATAGCTATAACAACCTATCCTTACAAATGTTGATATATACAAAACATTTTTTTTGAAAACCCAGGAGAACCCGCGGGCTGGTAAACTCCTGAGGAGGCTATAGTAAAGCCGTCCGCTGATCCAAGCCACCATACCCCCGGGTAAATTTATGTAGGATTAGGAAGCGCATGGTAGGAATCGAACCTGGGTCTTTTTACCAAAACCCAAGCCTCCTTACCACTGAGCCGCACCCACGGACATAAATACAAAACATAAATGCAAAGGAAATAAAATAGACGTGAATACGTCTTGGAGACATCCAGCCCGTCTCCTGAAGCTCCAAAGCATTCATACTAAATCAAAAAACATACTCGGGCTGACCCGAGCATTATAAGAAAATAAAGTCCGAATCAGTCTGGTAAACCAGCTTGAGAAACACACATCAAACGAATTTTTAATGTTATAAAACCTTTCAAAATAAAGGCATCTCGTAAGTCCACGCCACACATTAACACAGATAGGTTTTTACCTTACGATAAATAAATAATTTCAAATAGAAAATCCAATGATATTATAATAATGTCCAGGTTTGAAATAAATATTTAATCTTAGCTGAATGGTTACATTAATTATATTCCAGCATGCAATGTTTACAAGTCCGAAATGCACGTATTGGAGAATGGATTCCATACATGATAGGGTAACGATCTACCTCTCATATAGTACACCTCTAGAGAAAATGCACCGTGGCTAAAAACATTTTCACCTTTACTACTCAAAATCGACCTATCTCTTCTTGGATAGTACCTAATATGATCAACCCTCGGTTGCTCGCCAACAACTGTACCGAGCTACTAGCATACATGAATCCATAAACATCAATCCAGTTCAGGCGATGATCATACCCTAATGGGAGTGGCCCACATAGACCTACGGCACGTCCCCACCTTAATCATTACCATGTATGAGGTCTAAAGCTAAGTTTTACCTTTTAAGCAAATCCCAATTGGAATGCTAACACTTTCTGATTTCAAACAATATTATAACTCGATTAACATTGAAATCGGACAAGTTAAAAACATATTCTTGCCTCGACACACATTCTTACTTCTCAAGAAAAAGATGAGTTTCCATACCTAAAAATTTTGTTTTAAATATGGAAAGAATACTTTCTATACCACCATAATTTCAAATGATCATTTATGAAAATCGGGTCTCATTCTTTTCGTAAAAATTCGTTTTACAAAACCCTTTCTGTTTATAAAACTCTTTTATATTTACATACTCTTTTTATAAAATATCATTTATAAAACTCCTTTTATAAATCATCAAATTTAATTATAACTCTTTTTAAAACTACAAATTCGTTTATAAAATCCTTCTATAAAACTCCATTTATAAATCACATTTATAAACTTCATTTATTAATCTTTTATAAAAATTCATATAAAAATCTCGTTTACAAAACTTAATTTATAAATCTCGGGTTCTATTTACCAGAATCCTTTATATAAATCTCATATAATTTCCAAAAAACGATTATTCCATATATCACTGTAAATCCATAATTGATTTATTTTCCAATTCACTCAAAATGATATTAATTTCCATTTTATAAAATATCATTTATAAATCTACCATTTTCCTTATAAAATATAGCTTATAAATCTATTCTTTTATTTATAAAATTTATGTAAAGACTCGACTTTTTGAACCTCGAATGTCGACACTAAATACATCTATGTTATTCATGTGTCGAGCATCTAAGTGCTAGAAAGTTATGGTAAAATTAAAAGGAAAAAAATATAACAGGAAAGAAAGAAAACAACATCAGAATCTCACAACAAAATGGTGATATATAATATCAAAGAAACATTACAAAGGGGCACTATGAATACAAAAATTTCAGAGTTACTAAACCTAAGTACCGTCATCAACCTAGATCACTATAACTGTCTGTCCTTATAATGCTGATATTTACAATATAGAAATGCAGCGAAAATAAGAATACTACAAAAGATAATCATCCACCTCTTCTCCATAGGCTCCAAAGAATACGTAGCTGAATCTGAAAGCACACACGGAGCTGATTCGAGCATTATAAGAAAATAACATCCGGATCAGTCTGGTAAACCAGCGTGAGAAACTCAAGAAATAAGACTGATATATAATAGCACCTTTTGTGAGACCATATGGATTACCACAATGATTATTCCCTCAAATGAAACCAACCATTCATTAAGTTTTATATACTGATATGATATATAATATCTAGAGTATATCACATAAATCATATCATACAGCTGTTGTGTGAACGCCACAATAATGATAGGTATACAATCAATACCGATTAGGTACATTTGCATAATGAATTTTTCCTGGAGATCTCCTCAGTCTGACTACATCTGATCTTCATGACAAGGATCAAAAACTACCTTCCAAGCATCGCATATCTCTGGATAGTAATTCTAAGGTAAATATAACTGGACCACCCTTGGTGTGTGGTCCGAGCTATATCAGATCCCGCTAGCAACAATCAATAGGCATATCTAGATATGGAGTTAATTTATCCTTGAGGCCGGCTAAACTCCCTCGGCCATGCCTCTTCTCTATTATCTATCATTTTTCCAATGTCGAGGCTATGTTCGACATCTTTAACACTAGTCTTCATAACTAGAACAAAACACAAATCTCCAAATGGATTCCAACATCTCGAATAAAGTAAGAATAGCTGCATGGATTCGAGCATCTTGAACCTCTACATAGGTTCCTGCATAAGTCCTTCAACGAATGTTAACACTGTCCTTTCTCTTGGAGCACTTGTCAAGATAGATAGTCTCATACAGTAACATTATTCAAAATGTTGATGTTGAACTTTCCCTTAGACTTAACCTTAGGTTTGACAGTTCAACTCTATAACATTCTACTTCACAACTGCTTTTAGAACATAGATCGCGTACATGGTTTTGAAGTGACTACGGGTTTGAGTCATCTCATAGAAGTACACTCTTTCCACTTATAGGATCCTCCAAAATCAATCGATGAATTTCCAGTTAACTCAATTTAGGTTCTTTTAGACGTAAGTGAAAGCTAGAGACATTTCGTACCAATACTCCTCCCTAGATGTTCTTGTTAGTATAAAATCGTGATGCCTTTTGATAACTTCTTAAGTCATATTTGGTTAATTTTGATAATCGACTAATCGATTATCTAGTCAAAACAATTGCTTATACAAATCAATATTCGTAGACTTAATTCGTTTCTGACATTCCAACTTAACTATTCCTCATCCAAGAGTGAAGCTAGGTAAGTTAGAGCACTTGTTGCATCAAATCCTTGCCTAGACACTTCGTTCTTAAATCTCACAAATAGATAAGTCTACCCAATCAGCTTTTAATGCTAAGTGAATATTAATGATTTCCATAAACCAGTAAGAAATCAACACGACTAACACATTTTCGACATTTATAAACTTACTATTCCTCATTCAAGAGGGAAGCTGGTAGATTAGAGCACTATTGCTCCATTCCTACTCGAACGTTAATCTTAACCCTCATAAATTGATAAGCCCTACTTTGTCGGCATTTAGTGTTAAGCATATTTAATTATTTTTCAAACAAGCAATTAAAAAATTAACAATTTGGTCATTAAGAAATTCTAACCCCTTTCTAAACCTTTTGTTTATACTTTTAAAACCCTTTTTAAAATCATATGTGTGTGTGTGTGTGTATAGAAATTTGTCTACCCAAAACTCGATATTAAATAAACCATTTAAGAAGATGTTTATACCATAAGACATAAAATAGTCAACATATTCTCTAAAAACTATATATACTTCAAAATGCATTTAAAACAATTTATAATACTTATAATATGTTTTAAAATAATTACTCAAACTATTACTTGAAACTAACAACTTTACAATTTTCCTTGCAACTTGAAAAGAACACGTTTTCTATATATTTTATCAAAATATCCACTCTTTAAAAATTCACAACTGGTTAAATTCATAAATATCTTAAACCACTTTTGAAATACTCTAGTATGAGCTAATAAACACTTGTAAAAGAATGAAACAAAATATTAAAATTTAAATATGCATTTAAACCTTTTAAAGACCAAGATCAAGGCTAAACGGGTCAGTTTTAGCACAAATGAAGTTTTGGCTACTATTCGAGATTTTACTTAACCTTTTACTATCAAGCTTTTAATCGCAACAAACATAAATATACAAATTATAAATATGGCAAGAAACCCCTAAGAATCTCTTAAAAAGTTCCAAAAAAACGCTGAAAACAAAGAAATTCCAACCTAAACCAAATTCCATTTATAACCTATGTATTTTTTTTCAAGATCTTGCCATAAGTCATACATGTCCATTCCAAGTCAATACATATAGGTCATATGTGCCACTTACTTTCAAAGGAAGAATTCAACCAATGATTTAACATATGTCAACAATAATTCAACAACGTAAAAACAATCAAAATAAAACATATATGTTATATTTTCCATTCAAAGTGAGATGTTAACTCGCATTTAACCCAGAAAACAACCAATCCTAAGTTAACCAAGTCTAGCCCGTTCTTTGCAACACCTTTCCTTCCTTGCTTCCTTGCTTCCTTGCTTTTGCCTTGCCTTTTGCCTCCTTCCCACTAGGCCTTCACTTGAAGGGTGAATGTGGCTTTGCCTTTTCAACTTATAACTGGGTAGAAGGTGTTGTAATGTAGTAATAAGGCTTCACTCCAAATTTGGGTTGATTTGGATTTGATTTGTAAATAATTTGCTTTAGAAAATTATGAAGAAGCCATGGATTTTCTTACTTTAAGCTTTGTGAGTTTGTGAATAATATACAAGGGTGTACCTATCCTTATGTAGGCAATGAATGGTGCTATTTAAGCTTGCATTCACCCCTTCCATGCCATGGAAGACCCACCTCACATCACTTCTCCTTTACATTACTTGTCCTTTATGCTACTTACAGTTATACCCCTCTCATGATGATATCTCTTATCCATTAGAACATTCTAGAACCTCCATGCATTATGAAGAGGAGAATGTGTGGATTAGTTGCTAATATATTTATTTTATCATTATACTAGTGCATGAGAGTTCGAACAACTTATATCGATCGCAAAACTGTTTACTGATAAACTAATTTTCGGACATGTTATCGGTTTTTCATCGAAGAACATATTTTTACAAAAAAAATGTCAAAAATAAGTTGCTTATCATTATTCATTAATTAAATGATGTCCAACAAGGTTATAAAATTTTATTTATAACACTTAAATATTACAAAACATTTTGATATTCGAAAACAAAGTGTTCGAATTTCAAGGCCGCCACATTTTATATAAAATGGTCCACAAATATTTATTTCAAATATTGTTATCTTCTCTTGAAAAAAAAATTCTTTATTATAAAAGGTATATTCCCCTTTATTTTCCTTTAAAATAAACATTCATCATTATATTAACTTTTCTATAAATTAAATAATTCCCGAAATATTCTTAAAAAATTTCCAAAATGGTTGGAGTAAACTAGAGAAGTTCAAAATCTAGTTTAAATAAAATGGCACAAAAAATCTTAAAATTTTTAAAATAATTCTATAAATCAAAACCAATTTGAAATAAAAATAGCAAACAATAGTATTCCAAAACACTAAAATAAGGCCAATAGCTGCTATAACACTTAACAAACGCTGCTACTATCTTTTTCACTAAAAGGTTCAACTTTTAATGTATATCGGTGTCATTTCCAATATGGACAAACTACCAAATTTTGACATTTAGCAATTATGTAACATGTATATAATGAAATTAAAATCAATAACAACGAGGTCCGGATTCCTTTACAAAATTCTCTATATTTCATTTTATATATCATTCATTTTTAAAGCGAAAATTTTACCAAATCAAACCAATAAATCATACAATGATAAAACAATAATTTTTTAACTACTATATAACTTATAGTATTCATTCAGATGCGAGATAGCTTACGGAAATTTCAGTTGATGCTTAAGCATTTCAGTTTGATCTAGAATCGAACGGTTTGTAATGACCCTAAATCTTAGTAACATTATTTAGGATATTTAGTTAACTAAATTAAATAAAATAATATGGTGGTTTTGTCAGGACACGATTCTTCGTCTTCTGAAAATTCAACATCGACACTCGCTTTATCGACTGCCGAGGAATCGAACGACGGAAAACCGAACACTGAGGGTTTTAAAAAAATTTAAGAAAAGGAAAAGAGAGAAAAAGGTAGAAGATAGAGGGAAAAGAAGATAGAAGAATTTTACAATAGAAGAAAAAGAGAAATAGAACAGAAAGAAAATAGAGAGAATAGGACGGCACAGAAAACAACAGAACAACATCAGAATCTCACAATTCGCAGCGGAACAACATATAATAATAAATGAATAATCTTTAAACAAAGAACTATATCAGTTATTACATTACATTTCATTACATCATATCATCAGAGTGTACAACAACAACAACCAGTGCAGCGGAAAAAGAAATACTATATAAGTATTACGCCATGTCATTCAGCTTGCCTCTAGCAACTCTTGAATATCCAGAATATCCTGATAAACCTTACTCTTGACTGCCCGTGTGAAAATTGGTGGGCACCCAGAGTTTAGGAAGGAAAACAATAAACTCCAAGTCAGTCATGTGACTGGTGTGAGAACTCAAAACAGTTTATTTATCTTTAAAATCAAAAATAGAAGAATATTTTTATTTCAATTCACAATGCTTTTAAAAATGAGACTACCATAAGGCCTCCCGCACACACACATGCAAACGCAGAATCGGAGGAGATTTCTCCTTATGATAGTCAAAGATGCTTGATACGCATTTAAAATAACATTTGATATTATTACTAGTGCATAGTGTAGAAAAAATTCATTTCGAAAGTAAAGATATAAATCTTAGCCAACATAGACATTTCAAACTATGCCTACTATAGCTACCATCCAAACAGTGTGACCACCATAAGTGAATGGCAGGTTCTACAACTAATACCGTACAAGTTTCGTATTGGGAATTGGATTTCCAACAAATGGTCAGGCCAAGGAACTTCCCATTGCCACATGATAATGCCTCTGGAAAGACATCCCCGAGAACCAAACCGGAACTCTGCCAACACAAGGCCGGGTTACCCCTAACTGGGTAACTACTGACACGAGCACGCCATTCCCCGATCGTAAATGACCTTTCTCACGGGATCCCGAAAACCAACAACCACAAAGTAATAAATTCGTAGTAACCACATAGGTTAAATATCTGGGCTCCATACCATGATACAACCTCTATCCAGAAGGAAATGTACATACCCTAAAGGGTGCTACCCCTCATAACCTTGCCGCATCTTTCCTGTTTTGACCATTTCCGGGGTGTGAGGTTCGACGAAGTCACGTCTACAAAAACATACTTTATACAAAAGCCATGCTTTGGGTCAACAAATGATCAACACAATGATCACAAAGATAGACGATCAAATAAATGATCCTATCACAAATAATCAACACAATGATCATTTCAGCATCACTCAGCATATCACATTACCAAATTGGGAATATATCGCTGATAACTTCAACTATATAACCTCTGAGCTCGTACGTCTCAGAGAAGGGTGTCAAGCTAAAAGAATAAATTCTTCGCCACCAACAGAAATATATTTGAAAGAAATCGGCTTTATATCTCAACTTGTAATGTCAGACACACAATCCATACAAGTCTGTTCCGGGATCGAACAAAACCGAAGGCACTTACAAAGAAGTCCTTGCAATCCGGATATTCACAATGCTGATCGGATTCACCATCACATATGGAGAACTCTATACCGGAGCAACTCGGTGCAGAGTAAATCGACAGGTCATCCTATCGCTCTCGCAAATACCGGGTCTTCAACACCGATCTTCAATGCAATTCACAACGACGTATCACATATTCGGAATGGGTTATACGACCCCATGGTCCTTTCCCCGTTAACCCGAATAGTGAGCGCTTATTCAAAAATAAGTGTAGCATTCACATTCAAACAAATCATATCAATTACCCATTCAAAGGGAAATATTGATAGCCGGCTATTGAACTATCAATAGATATGCACACATCACCAGTTTCCAAATAATTTTTCAAATTATTTATTTTCCAAAATATCTTCACTAGATATATAATTTCATACTTCAAAAATAAATCAATATTTATTTTTAAACAAATTCCACTTTCTTTATAAATTCCTTAGTGAATTTATAATTCCAAAATATAAATGAATATTCGATTTCAATTATTCATTTCAATATTTCTTTTCAATTTATCTTCAAAAAGATCAATTCTCAAAATATTCACTTTATATTGGAAAGCATCTCCATACTTATTTATTCATAAGTAATTCACAATTTTTATTTATTTTCAACACTTGGAAAATATTCAATATACTTCAATCGAAATTAAGTATATATTTCATTCTATTAAGGAAATCATTCTCTTAAACATATTTATTTGGGCCAAAACGAATGTTGCGTAAAACATCGTTACGACAACCCGAAATCACTAGTATAGGGATTCGAAATTAAAATAGATATATAAATCCCAATACTATACAAAAACATTTCCTTTCGGAAATCATTTACTATAACAACAGTGTTATAGTCCACCATTTCCTTTAATTTCTCGAAAACGTCTATTTCAACAATAAATGTTGAAATCTATGATTTCGAATCTCAATACCTTTTAAAAACATCGTTAGATAGTTTTAATTCTATTTAAAACATCATATCTAAAACAATTTCTTTAACATATTATTCACTATTCAAAAATGTGAATAAACTTCGTTAACAATTTCATCACTTCTATTCAATTTATTTTAAAGGATTATTCACTATTCAAAAATGTGAATATAACTCCTTTAATAGGTTTCAACAATTTTCTTATCAAAATAAGTCATTTGCGAATTTATAAAACAACGTTTATAAATTCCATTTCTATTTATTTATAAAAACTTCCTCTTTATAAATCTCTTTATTAACTTATTCGATTTATAATTTTAATTATAAACCAAAAGTCCAAATTATAAGTCAAACACTTATAATTTATTTATTTGCAAAAATCGTTCCTTTGAACTTTACAAATTTTATAAACCTACTGTTTATAAAATTTCCATTTATAACTTCACCGTTATATAATTCTATAAATTTCATTCATTAATGAATTTCATTTTCACTTCATTCAAACACTTATAAAAACTCGTTTTATAATGTCCATATTCCAATTTATAAATATCCATTTATAAATCTCTTAATATAATTCAATTTATATTATTCTTTTAAAACGTCTTTAATCTCCTTTATTATTTCACCATTTTGATTCATAAAATAATTAAATTTTATAAATCCTATATTTTAAACTTTTCACAATAAATTCTAAAATATCTCGATTAAACTATTTTATAAAATCAATAGCATCATATTCTCAAAAAATCAGTTTTTAACTGTATTTCACAAAAATCATAATTTTTATAACATTAAAAATTATAACGTTTATTTATTTAAAATGGATCAATTCCAAAATTATTTTATATTTTCAAAAATCACTTTATAATCATTTTAAAATCCCAAAATCTGGGTCCAATGGTGCTACACACCAAATAGTCAATCACGACTACAACGATATCATATATCAATATGAAAATCAATCAAATATCAAAATATCTGAAATCAAATAAATACTGTTGAGGAATCCAGTTGGATCCCTCCAACCTGTTTTCCTGCATCCAAAAACATTAGCACAATACCAATTTCGTTCCAGTACGAAATTATTGCGGTATATGTTCTTATTAAATATTATCCGCTTAATAACGGCGTAATAGGGTCTCATCCGCTAAACAAAAATGCGGGAAATCAATAACTGCAATATATACATATGCCAATATATATATATATTGATATTATATATAATACCAATTTCACTGTTTATGAAATATTCGCGGTATATGTTTTTATTAAATAACATTCGCTTACTAACGGCGTATAATGTCTATTTTAACAATCAATAAATATTAATCAACATTCAAACATGCATTCAAATATTATAAATCTAACTATTTAAAATAAAATCGAAACTGATTCGATTGAGTGAGAAGTTCTCACCTTGGTTTTAATTTCCGTTTTAGCTTTTATTTCGAATAAAATTAAACGGACGTTTAATTTTACCCAAAATTCTCACTAACTCCAAACGACTCCAAACCAATTTCATCGCGTAGTGCTCGTCCATATGATTCCAACGCAACTGAGTTTGCATTTTTTCGACCTCGTATGAAAAAGTTATGCAGTTTTAAAGATTACACGATTTAATTTATATAATTTACAACTAAATTTTAAATATTTAAACCTACACTAAAATCTGGCCGTTGGATCCCCTTCTCTTCATCGTGACCGCGCATTTCATCTTCCCCCACTCCATCTACAGGCCGAGCACGAACCCACCTCACGCGACCAAAATTTGAAGGTCGCGACCACCACAACGACCTCCAACCTGATCAAACACCATCACGTGAAGCGCCTCCACGAACTCCACCACCTACATGAACGGCGGCGAGCTCGGTCGTCCCTAGGTCGCGAAAACTCCACTTGAACGCGCGCCCTTCCACGCTTGATTTCGGCGAATCCAATCCTCTTCAACGCAAATCCACCGTTGGATGTGAAGATCTCATGACGATCTACGTTTTTCTAGTTGAAGTCGAAGTCTATCGGAGAGTGGATGGAGAGATAATCGAGGGGAAACGAGAATGTTTCCTGGCCGTGGGTTATGACTGTGGCGGCTAGGGTTTAATTTTCCTTTTTTTTTTTATAAATTATGAAGGCAAGGGTCTATTTATAAGGAACCGACGAACACTATTCATCCCGGAAATTCCGAACTCCGATTTACGCGCCGTAACCAGCGTTTCTAGGGTTTACCCCGCGTTCCGGACACAATGGAACAGGTTTCGGAAGCTAATTCGGAAGTATGTGCGAGTTATGGCTAAAAACGCTCAATTTGAATTAAACCGATTTAAGTCGATTTCTAGGCGTTTTAATTTGTACCGGACAAATGGTAAATCCAATTGACTTGAAATTTGAAACCTTACAATAATATCACATTACGGATCCGATGAAACTGGTTTCGTCGAAATCCGAGACTTTTTGAAAAATGGCTATTTTAGCTCGCCAAATTTAAATTAAAAATAAATCGATGCGTTTCGAGCTGCCACGATCAAACAATAGCTCCGATTGACACGAAATTTGAAATCCGGTAATAACTAACTATTACGGATCCAATGGAACTGGTTTCGTTCAATTCTGAGACTGTTCAAAAATTGACTATTTTTACTAGTCGATTTAAATATTAAAATATTCAATTTTCACAAATAACTCTTAAATTCGATTTTAAAAGTTCTAAAATATCATTCTAACTTCCATATGATAAAATAAAATTTTGCAAATTATTTTCAATCATATTTAACCCTATTTTCAATTATTTCCATAATTTAACGTATTAAATTATCGATTTAATTATTCAATTAAATCCAATAATTCAAATAAAAATTTATTTGACTTATAAATTCACTTAATAATATTTAAAATTAATTAAATATTCAAATTTTAATTTCTAAAAATTTTGGGTCGTTACAATCTTCCCCACTTAAAAGAATTTCGTCCTCGAAATTATTAAGTAAGAAAAGTTATAGAATTTATTAATTTTCCAAATTCAATAGTCAAACTTCTTACAATCTTTACTAAGTTTTCAAATCATACTTAGTTATCTTTTCAAAACAATTACTATTTTTTAACTTTCAATTCCCAAATCAAAGTTTAAGTTTTCAAAATTTCCAATTTTCTCAAAAATTTTCTAACGCCTTACATTTTCGGAAAAATTCGCCATAGTCTCCTTTGCGCGGCTCGATCCGAAAAAAAAATGACAGTATATATATCACAAATATACATCTCATCAAGTAATGAGGCATCCCGCAGGGAAAAAAGTGTAAAAGTACTGTATTTAATCCGAGATATGTACCTTATATTTTATTAGCAAGCATATACGGTTAATATAGCGCAAAAGCGAGCTCCAAATGCGAAGCAAACGCGATCCGCACCTACTAATTACTCAACAAACAACATGAGAACATGCATATATGACAATAATCTAAATATACAACATATATCTCCATAACAACTATATATGTCACATAGCAAATGCAACATATTCAAACATCAACCAACTATCATTCATAACCAATAATATTCATTCATATTCTCATTCATATTCAATGAATTGGTTTTCAAATTAATTCACATTTGATTTATCAACTTTCATTCTTATTCAATTTTAATTAGTTTGCATTCACTAATTAAATCCAATTCACGTTCAATTCTATTCAAATTTATTTACTTCTAATTTGAATTCAATTACATAGCTTTAAATTTCACTAATTCACTTTCATTAATACTTAATGAATTATATACAATCATCTAACAATCATATAACAATCAATGTATATTAATTACAACCAAATTACTTTGCTTTCAATTGGTTTAATTAATTGATTTTCATTCAATTATTCAACTTTCTAATAACATTAGATTTTAATGAATTACACTTACATTCATTATTTCATATCAACTTAATTCACATTCAATTGATTAATATTCAATCCATTCATTCAATTCTATTACAAAAGTTGAATTTCACTTACATAACTCAAGTTCATATTTCATTTTACTTTATTACTAATATCAACTTCATTTAACATCACTTAAGTTATATGCCATTTAACTTTAAACTCATTTTTATTCACAACTCATATTTATAAATATATTTATATAGTTTCACTTCTTATATATATAAGTTTATTTCACAATTGTAAATCACTTTAATTATAATTCAATTCTTATAATTCTTTTGCTTATACAATTATTCCTTTATTTAGATTATTCAAACAACTTAACAATCAACTTATATACTTTAATAATTTTGAAAATTATTTCTTTACATATACAAAATATACTCAAGGTAAAATTATTTCATTTACCCTTATTTTAAAATCAATATTGTGTCGAATTGTTCTATTCAAGTGTTTAGAAACCCCTTCGGCATAGTCTTGCGGACCACGCTGACGAAGGTTCATATGCCACTCAATAAACCAATCATCACAATATAAAACAATTTTATATTCACTAACAAATACGCTCTCATAGCTATTATTACACTCAAACTCAATCTAGAGTACTGCTGACTCTATCTCTAATGAGTAATACCCAACAGAACCATGGTTGTCGCTTAACCATAAGCTCTGATACCACATTGTCAGGACACGATTCTTCGTCTTCCGAAAATTCAACATCGACACTCACTTTATCGACTGCCGAGGAATCGAACGACGGAAAACCGAACACTGAGGGTTTTAAAAAAAATTAAGAAAAGAAAAAGAGAGAAAAAGGTAGAAGATAGAGGGAAAAGAAGATAGAAGAATTTTACAATAGAAGAAAAAGAGAAATAGAACAGAAAGAAAATAGAGAGAATAGGACGACACAGAAAACAACAGAACAACATCAGAATCTCACAATTCGCAGCGGAACAACATATAATAATAAATGAATAATCTTTAAACAAAGAACTATATCAGTTATTACATTACATTTCATTACATCATATCATCAGAGTGTACAACAACAACAACCAGTGCAGCGGAAAAAGAAATACTATATAAGTAATACGCCATGCCATCCAGCTTGCCTCCAGCAACTCCTGAATATCCAGAATATCCTGATAAACCTTACTCTTGACTGCCCGTGTGAAAATTGGTGGGCACCCAGAGTTTAGGAAGGAAAACAATAAACTCCAAGTCAGTCATGTGACTGGTGTGAGAACTCGAAACAGTTTATTTATCTTTAAAATCAAAAATAGAAGAATATTTTTATTTCAATTCGCAATGCTTTTAAAAATGAGACTACCATAAGGCCTCCCGCACACACACACATGCAAACGCAGAATCGGAGGAGATTTCTCCTTATGATAGTCAAAGATGCTTGATACGCATTTAAAATAACATTTGATATTATTACTAGTGCATAGTGTAGAAAAAATTCATTTCGAAAGTAAAGATATAAATCTTAGCCAACATAGACATTTCGAACTATGCCTACTATAGCTACCATCCAAACAGTGGTGACCACCATAAGTGAATGGCAGGTTCTACAACTAATACCGTACAAGTTTCGTATTGGGAATTGGATTTCCAACAAATGGTCAGGCCAAGGAACTTCCCATTGCCACATGAGAATGCCTCTGGAAAGACATCCCCGAGAACCAAACCGGAACTCTGCCAACACAAGGCCGGGTTACCCCTAACTGGGTAACTACTGACACGAGCACGCCGTTCCCCGATCGTAAACGACCTTTCTCACGGGATCCCGAAAACCAACAACCACAAAGTAATAAATTCGTAGTAACCACATAGGTTAAATATCTGGGCTCCATACCATGATACAACCTCTATCCAGAAGGAAATGTACATACCCTAAAGGGTGCTACCCCTCATAACCTTGCCGCATCTTTCCTGTTTTGACCATTTCCGGGGTGTGAGGTTCGACGAAGTCACGTCCACAAAAACATACTTTATACAAAAGCCATGCTTTGGGTCAACAAATGATCAACACAATGATCACAAAGATAGACGATCAAATAAATGATCCTATCACAAATAATCAACACAATGATCATTTCAGCATCACTCAGCATATCACATTACCAAATTGGGAATATATCGCTGATAACTTCAACTATATAACCTCTGAGCTCGTACGTCTCAGAGAAGGGTGTCAAGCTAAAAGAATAAATTCTTCGCCACCAACAGAAATATATTTGAAAGAAATCGGCTTTATATCTCAACTTGTAATGTCAGACACACAATCCATACAAGTCTGTTCCGGGATCGAACAAAACCGAAGGCACTTACAAAGAAGTCCTTGCAATCCGGATATTCACAATCCTGATCGGATTCACCATCACATATGGAGAACTCTATACCGGAGCAACTCGGTGCAGAGTAAATCGACAGGTCATCCTATCGCTCTCGCAAATACCGGGTCTTCAACACCGATCTTCAATGCAATTCACAACGACGTATCACATATTCGGAATGGGTTATACGACCCCATGGTCCTTTCCCGGTTAACCCGAATAGTGAGCGCTTATTCAAAAATAAGTGTAGCATTCACATTCAAACAAATCATATCAATTACCCATTCAAAGGGAAATATTGATAGTCGGCTATTGAACTATCAATAGATATGCACACATCACCAGTTTCCAAATAATTTTTCAAATTATTTATTTTCCAAAATATCTTCACTAGATATATAATTTCATACTTCAAAAATAAATCAATATTTATTTTTAAACAAATTCCACTTTCTTTATAAATTCCTTAGTGAATTTATAATTCCAAAATATAAATGAATATTCGATTTCAATTATTCATTTCAATATTTCTTTTCAATTTATCTTCAAAAAGATCAATTCTCAAAATATTCACTTTATATTGGAAAACATCTCCATACTTATTTATTCATAAGTAATTCACAATTTTTATTTATTTTCAACACTTGGAAAATATTCAATATACTTCAATCGAAATTAAGTATATATTTCATTCTATTAAGGAAATCATTCTCTTAAACATATTTATTTGGGCCAAAACGAATGTTGCGTAAAACATCGTTACGACAACCCAAAATCACTAGTATAGGGATTCGAAATTAAAATAGATATATAAATCCCAATACTATACAAAAACATTTCCTTTCGGAAATCATTTACTATAACAACAGTGTTATAGTCCACCATTTCCTTTAATTTCTCGAAAACGTCTATTTCAACAATAAATGTTGAAATCTATGATTTCGAATCTCAATACCTTTTAAAAACATCGTTAGATAGTTTTAATTCTATTTAAAACATCATATCTAAAACAATTTCTTTAACATATTATTCACTGTTCAAAAATGTGAATAAACTTCGTTAACAATTTCATCACTTCTATTCAATTTATTTTAAAGGATTATTCACTATTCAAAAATGTGAATATAACTCCTTTAATAGGTTTCAACAATTTTCTTATCAAAATAAGTCATTTGCGAATTTATAAAACAACGTTTATAAATTCCATTTCTATTTATTTATAAAAACTTCCTTTTTATAAATCTCTTTATTAACTTATTCGATTTATAATTTTAATTATAAACCAAAAGTCCAAATTATAAGTCAAACACTTATAATTTTTTTATTTGCAAAAATCGTTCCTTTGAACTTTACAAATTTTATAAACCTACTGTTTATAAAATTTCCATTTATAACTTCACTGTTATATAATTCTATAAATTTCATTCATTAATGAATTTCATTTTCACTTCATTCAAACACTTATAAAAACTCGTTTTATAATGTCCATATTCCAATTTATAAATATCCATTTATAAATCTCTTAATATAATTCAATTTATATTATTCTTTTAAAACGTCTTTAATCTCCTTTATTATTTCACCATTTTGATTCATAAAATAATTAAATTTTATAAATCCTATATTTTAAACTTTTCACAATAAATTCTAAAATATCTCGATTAAACTATTTTATAAAATCAATAGCATCATATTCTCAAAAAATCAGTTTTTAACTGTATTTCACAAAAATCATAATTTTTATAACATTAAAAATTATAACGTTTATTTATTTAAAATGGATCGATTCCAAAATTATTTTATATTTTCAAAAATCACTTTATAATCATTTTAAAATCCCAAAATCTGGGTCCAATGATGCTACACACCAAATAGTCAATCACGACTACAACGATATCATATATCAATATGAAAATCAATCAAATATCAAAATATCTGAAATCAAATAAATACTGTTGAGGAATCCAGTTGGATCCCTCCAACCTGTTTTCCTGCATCCAAAAACATTAGCACAATACCAATTTCGTTCCAGTACGAAATTATTGCGGTATATGTTCTTATTAAATATTATCCGCTTAATAACGGCGTAATAGGGTCTCATCCGCTAAACAAAAATGCGGGAAATCAATAACTGCAATATATACATATGCCAATATATATATATTGATATTATATATAATACCAATTTCACTGTTTATGAAATATTCGCGGTATATGTTTTTATTAAATAACATCTGCTTACTAACGGCGTATAATGTCTATTTTAACAATCAATAAATATTAATCAACATTCAAACATGCATTCAAATATTTTAAATCTAACTATTTAAAATAAAATCGAAACTGATTCGATTGAGTGAGAAGTTCTCACCTTGGTTTTAATTTCCGTTTTAGCTTTTATTTCGAATAAAATTAAACGGACGTTTAATTTTACCCAAAATTCTCACTAACTCCAAACGACTCCAAACCAATTTCATCGCGTAGTGCTCGTCCATACGATTCTAACGCAACTGAGTTTGCATTTTTTCGACCTCGTATGAAAAAGTTATGCAGTTTTAAAGATTACACGATTTAATTTATATAATTTACAACTAAATTTTAAATATTTAAACCTACACTAAAATCTGGCCGTTGGATCCCCTTCTCTTCATCGTGACCGTGCATTTCATCTTCCCCCACTCCATCTACAGGCCGAGCACGAACCCACCTCACGCGACCAAAATTTGAAGGCCGCGACCACCACAACGACCTCCAACCTGATCAAACACCATCACGTGAAGCGCCTCCACGAACTCCACCACCTACATGAACGGCGGCGAGCTCGGTCGTCCCTAGGTTGCGAAAACTCCACTTGAACGCGCGCCCTTCCACGCTTGATTTCGGCGAATCCAATCCACTTCAACGCAAATCCACCGTTGGATGTGAAGATCTCATGACGATCTACGTTTTTCTAGTTGAAGTCGAAGTCTATCGGAGAGTGGATGGAGAGATAATCGAGGGGAAACGAGAACGTTTCCTGGCCGTGGGTTATGACTGTGGCGGCTAGGGTTTAATTTTCCTTTTTTTTTATATAAATTATGAAGGCAAGGGTCTATTTATAAGGAACCGACGAACACTATTCATCCCGGAAATTCCGAACTCCGATTTACGCGCCATAACCAGCGTTTCTAGGGTTTACCCTGCGTTCCGGACACAATGGAATAGGTTTTGGAAGCTAATTCGGAAGTATGTGCGAGTTATGGCTAAAAACGATCAATTTGAATTAAACCGATTTAAGTCGATTTCTAGGCGTTTTAATTTGTACCGGACAAACGGTAAATCCAATTGACTTGAAATTTGAAACCTTACAATAATATCACATTACGGATCTGATGAAACTGGTTTCGTCGAAATCCGAGACTTTTTGAAAAATGGCTATTTTAGCTCGCCAAATTTAAATTAAAAATAAATCGATGCGTTTCGAGCTGCCACGATCAAACAATAGCTCCGATTGACACGAAATTTGAAATTCGGTAATAACTAACTATTACGGATCCAATGGAACTGGTTTCGTTCAATTCTGAGACTGTTCAAAAATTGACTATTTTTACTAGTCGATTTAAATATTAAAATATTCAATTTTCACAAATAACTCTTAAATTCGATTTTAAAAGTTCTAAAATATCATTCTAACTTCCATATGATAAAATAAAATTTTACAAATCATTTTCAATCATATTTAACCCTATTTTCAATTATTTCCATAATTTAACGTATTAAATTATCGATTTAATTATTCAATTAAATCCAATAATTCAAATAAAAATTTATTTGACTTATAAATTCACTTAATAATATTTAAAATTAATTAAATATTCAAATTTTAATTTCTAAAAATTTTGGGTCGTTACAGGTTTGGGGATTGAGATTTGAGAATAATGAGGGGTAGCCGTGCCTTACTAAACAAATGAATTAAAATGAAATAGTAAAGGGGTAAAATAGGAAAGAAGCATTCTAATACCCTAAACCCTTAGCCTTGTATTCCATGCACGTTCATTCCCATTTGTAAAAACTAAATCAACGTAAAGAGGCCGACCACCATTAACAAGAACAAGGGGAAGAAAAAGCTAAAGGAAGAAGATTATTCTAAATCCATTCAAATCTCAAACTCCTTAATCTAAAACTAAGTTGAATAATGACTACATCTCTTGTTTTTTAATGATATCGATTTATGGTTAATCTGAATTGTTTTTGCAAGATCATGCCATGTTTTGAATGATTAAATGCGTATATATGATTGTTGATTATGTATGCTTATTCGTATAGATTTTATGATATGTTTTAATACGAAAACCCTATTAAATGACATCCAAATGCCTTTCAAATTTAGACTTAGATCAGAAATGATATTTCAGAGATGGGTTTCAATTTTCATAATTTTCTGAATTACTGTGGATTTTATTTTAATTTTTTAGTGAGGAAAATGATTATTTGGGTATAAAATAATTTATGGCTAAATTATTTATATTTTGATTCTGATATCAATATGTGTTAGAAGACATATTGAAAATGATTTTTAGGAATTTTTGTAGAATTTTACTAAGTGTTTTAATAGATATACAAAATTATTTAAGATATGGGACTTAAATGTTTAAGATATTTATAAAAGCAGAAGGGGTATTTTATAAATTTTTAGGATTTAAATGTTTTATTTATTTATAAAAGGAGAAGGGGTATTTTGAAATTATTTAAATTGTTTAGATCTAAAATCTCGGTAACATTTTTAGAAAAGAGGAATTAGAAACCAATAAATTTTTGACAAACACAGGTTAGTTGAAAAGATTACTTTAAAAAGCCAAAAATCGGGTATTACTACTTTTTACCTGTTCCCTTACTTTCGGCACCAGAGGTTCCGACCTTGATGTTCCGCCTCCATTTCCATCGAAACCAATGCACATAGTATCAACAACATGGTACATGGTGAATTGGACTAAGGCGAAGGGTACTGGGTCGGGACCATAGGTTCCAATGGGATCGAAGCATAAATTTGTTTTTAGGTAAAATAGCGCCTGCTTTGCTTTCGAAGGACGTGCTTTCGACTTGGTTGGCTTTCAAATAGGTCAATTTGTTTTAAAGGAATGGTTTTGAATGGGTTACGCCTTTGTTTTAAGTAAATGCTTTCTAAGGAGTCAAAACCCCTAGCAGCCGCTTTTCTTATCTTACGAAGTCAATGGTTCAGAATGTATACTTTGTTTTTAAAATTTAACCACTTCTGAAATGCTTTCGAAAGGGATGGTTTTGACACCATCACTTCTTGCTTAGGTATTGCTTTCGAAAGGAATGCTTTCGTCTTAAATGTTTTAATGACCCTTTTTCTCTATTGAAGGTAGAACCCAAATGGTTTCAAAAGAGCTGGTTTTAAAAGGTTTCGAAGGGTTTCCACACATTTTAATTGGAATCAATGGTTTCGAAAAGTTTGTTGTTTACAAAGAAGTTGAGTGCTTTCGAAAGGTTTTAGAGAATGGTTTTAAAGAGGTGTTTTTCCCAAGGGTTTGAAAAGGTTTAAAAGGAAGGTTTTTCCAAGGGTTTCAAAAGATTGTTTCAAAGAGTTTTAAAAGAAGGATGTCTAAGGTTTTAAATCTTTCAAAGGAAGGTTTTCCAATGTTTTCAAAAGGAGATTTTGGATGGTTTCGAAAGGAAGGTTTTGGCCTTTCGGCCTACGTTATAAAAGGATTTTACTTGATTTCGAAAGGGGAACTTTCAATGGATTCGAAAGGGGTACTTTCGAAGGTTTAAATGTTTTCATCAATAAAGATTTTAGTAAAGTATATATGACATGGCAAGGTGATTTTAAGTAAAGCATAGATTACGAATTTCCTTGTTTAAGTTTGATTAAAGGCTTTAAATCAATTTGAGAAGAAAAGGTTTTCAAGAAAAATTTAAAGGGTAGTTAAATATAAGTATAATGACTCGGATATTAGAATACTAGATGAGACTGGTATAGGGTCATGCACCATACATTAATTATTAGCCCCAGCTAATTTAGTCCAAAATTCGAGTGTGTAGGGATTGGTCATAGGTAAGACTTAAAAGATGGTTACACACAGAAAGGAATATATTTGTACATAGATAGGTTATTAGTGAACCTGCAAAAACATTAGGATCAGGTGATCCTGAGAGAAGATAAGTTGGGGATAGACCGTCCAAAAGAGGAGTATCTAACAGATGTTAGATTAATTTTGTCTATGTGTCTAGTAGGCCCGAGTTAGCCGAATGTTTGTAGTTAGCCAAACAGAACTGCATTTTTCAGATAGATAGTCCATTTATTACCTGATATGTATGTTTACATAACAATGCTTTACAGTTTTAACCATTTTTGGTCGCAGGATCAAAGATTTGCAAAAGATATGTTTTAAAAGGACGTTAGTGTGGGGAAACCCATTTTACTAAGCAGTGTGATCTCACTTAATATCAAATAGTTGAGATGTATAATATTCTTCACACCGTGTTTGAGTGGGGAAGAGTGTAACGACCCGTAAATTTCGACAATTTAATTTGTTTATTTAATAGGATTTTTGTAATTTATTTTAGTAGAAACAATAAAGGGGATAAATAAATGTTAAAATGAAGGCTAAAATAAATTATGTAAATAGTGACTTTAAAACATATTTATAGAAATTTGAATAAAATCCAAATTGAATTAAGTAGAAAAGGATTCTTACCTGGATATAAAATTTAATATGAGAAATTAATGAAAATATTAAATTAATTTAATACAATAAAAGAGTGTAAACGGTAATTAGAATAAATTAAGGAATCATGTTATTGCAAGTTAATAATTTATGACTTGAATGAAATTCCAATTCATTAAAATCATTTAAATGTTATGATTTGATTTTAAATGGAATATGAGAAAAACAAATGTAAGGATTTGATTAATATATATGTTATTTATTCAGGATATTGAATAAAATTGGGAATCTAATTGTAATTAATGGTAATAATGTTGGTATTAGCTGATAAATTTAATTTCAATGCAATACCCATAAATGAATGGAATGAAATGAATGTATATAAATGTATACTAGGTTATTTATCAAATAGAAGGAAAGAAAAGTATATATCGAATTTGATTGATGAATAAATATACATTGAATAGAAGTTGAATGTAAAGTTAATGGTAATTGGATAAAATCAATATAAGATAATGAATTGCAATAATTGTGGGTTGATAATAAGGTGTGAATGGGAAAGTGATTGTTATATTAATTGAATGGAATTCAAATTTGATGGGAAAGGTAAATGGGAATTTGGTAATAAATTTAAATGGACTTAAATAGTGAATTTATCTAATTAATATATAATAAATAATGACAGAATAAAAACCTATACCTGTAAATATCTATAATATTTGAGTGGAAATAACAAACTTATAAATGTGGGACTGAGAGTTTTACAACAATTATTATGAGTTATATACTTAGTTCGTTCAATTAAATCAGAAACCATTGCAATAAATATAAATTTAATGTTATGCAATTGAGATAAACAATTGGAAAATGTTAACGTATCTGGATATATATACTAAAATAAATGGTACCCAGAATGGTATTATGATAAATAGTGAATTTAAGTATAGGAATCGGGATTTATTTATTTATATGGAAACTTAAAGTCTAATAATTGAATTTAATTGTAATTAAATGAGATTGAATATAGTTAAATAATTCGTTATTTGAAATAAAGATAATGCGAGAAATTTATGTGATAATTTGGAATCCAATATTTAATCCATCTGTTTGACAGGAATGAATGGAATACGAATTAATTTATTTAACTAAACGAAATTTTAGGATATTATTTATAATTTGGGAATTTAATGAAATTAAGGATTTATATTGAAATTCAAAAATTACCTTCTTTAATTTGACATCTAAACTTGTTGGAATTTTTTTAAGACTAAGAATTTTTTTTTAAGTGATAAAATGGGTCAATTTTAGAATCTAAATATAGAATTGGATTTTATTTATTTATTTTGAATTTATTCAATTAATATAAAAATAGCCATTTTGGTCACGGACTCGGATTTCGACGAAACCAGTTTCATCGGATCCGTAACAGTGAATTATTGTAGGTTTCAAGTTTCATAGCAATCAGACTTGTCGTTTGATTGTACGAACGCGAAACGCCTTGAAATCGATTTAATTGAAATCAATTGGAAATTTTTGATTTCAGCATAACTTCTCCATACTATGGAATTTGGACATGAAACTTTTTCCATCGCGTTCAGAATATTTTTAAATACCTATTTCGATATATAGGTTTACCTAATTTCGTTCCGGGGTCAGAATGGATTTTTGGGGCACGTTAGTGGAAGCACGTATACCTATCCAACCTGATCCATCTATTCAAATCTCTAACCTACCTATATAAACCCAATTATAAACCCTAGCCTCCATCTATCTTCATTTCTTTGTGCGTTCATTTCCCTCAACTCCTCCTTTTCAATGGATGCAAACCTTAGATCCAGTTTCAATCCAAATCAAAAGTCAAAAATTCAAACATCTTAGAAAAATTTCTAAAATTTATATGTTAAAGCTCTCGAAATACGTAATCTGCTGGTACAACTCGTTTTTTCGTTTTGGTTTGTCGTTTGACCAGAAGAAATCAATGAAGTATCGGCCGTTCATCATGTCGTCACAAAAATTCTTCAGATCGGGAAATCGCTTCTGGGTATTGTAGATAGTCTAAGGGGGGTTCCATCGGGATAGGTTGCAGGTCGTTTTAACGGTTGGATTCAGCACAAAGATCGATTAGGGTTGCGAATAAGGGGGCGGCCGGCGGCAGAGATGGAGGACCGGACCGGTGTGGGGGCATGCGGCTAGGCGAGGGGAAGATGATGGACATGGTCGGCGTTGGTGATAGGGCCCGAGTCGCTGGGAATTTGAGGTCAAAGTGGTGGTCAAACGGGGTGAGATGGGTCTGTGTTGTTGCGCGCGTTCTACTGTAGGGGGGAGAGGAACGTGATTAAGGTTGATAACGTGGCAGTTAGTTGTTGGGTGAGTTTGTTTAATTTAATTTTTGAATTCAAATCGTATTATCGCTATAACTTCTACATACGAACTCCGATTCACGCGCGGTTTTCTCCGCTAGGTTCGTATTGGGATTCCGGACTTGATGACGCGGGTTTGGGCAGATTCTAAGACCGTCGAATTTTTGGGTTTAAATCGGATTTAAATTCGTTTTAAATTCAAAAGGTGAGTGTTTTAACCCACTCATAACTTCTAAAATTTCTTATGTTTGATAAATTGATTTTAGATATGAGTAGAAATTTATTTATGACTGTTTGGCATGTTTTATTCATTATCTCAGTTAAATCGTATTTATTTAAATTAATTGTTAATTAATTTTATTATTGCATATAAATTGACAGTTAAAATTTATTTATTTTGCATATAAACTGCTAGTTAAACAGTTATTAAATTTATTATTGAATGTAAACTGTTAGTTAATACCTGTATTTATTACCTGTTATATTTTATATGCTCTATATTGATGTTTGTTAAATTTGGATGATGATTGGTAATAAATGGTTGACGATTGATATTTGGATGAATGAATGTTTATTTATATTAACTGCAATTTGTTATGCTTTTCATTTCATTCGGGATTGCGGTTTGAATTGATATACAACCGCATTTTTATTTTTAAATTGCGGATTGAAATGATAAATATCTGTATCACTTGACCATAGGATAGAAAATTATACACAGGCACCGCGGTATATATATAAAATTATTTTTTGAAATGATTTCTATGGTTTGGATATGATACGGTTTAATAAATATTAAATTTGGCTATGATATTTTATATATACATATATAGTTAAATTGTTGAATTTAAGCTATGCATAAATCTGTTAAATAAAAACGTATAAGTTGAAAAATGGAATTTGATAATTTATATTATATGATTAAGTACAGGTTTAAGATCTTGTGTGTATATATATATATATATAGAGTTTTAAATGATTCAAATCAATTAAGATTGAAAGATAAATTGGAAATTAATTGGAATTGAGCTTATTTTAAAATTTAACTCCATAAGTTGATGTTAACTTATTAAAATTGGAAATTTTAAAGGAATGATATTTATAACTAGATTTAATGAATAATTCTAGTATAAATAAATGGAAGGAAATATTTAGTTTTAATAAATTGAGTTTATTTTAAAGGGTTATGGATTTATCATATAAACCTTTCAAACTAAATAATAGGAAAATGAATTGTTGTTTTGAAATTTCCAACCTTAGTTTTGAAATTCATTAAATTCTCGAAGTTTTGAAATATTGAAATCGAAGTGTTTTATTTAAACTGAAAGTGAATCTAAAAGTTATGGGTTTAGATTGAATATAAAGTGAATAAAAATGTGAAGGTGTGGAAATTATTTACTTTTAAAGAAATTTTAAATTCAACCGTTTTATTTTATATACTGTTGAATTTCCAAACCATTTAAGTTTGAAGGTTATGGTTTAAAACTATGGATTTCGAAGTATTATGTTGAAAGTTAAAATTCAAATATTTGGTTTTGAGGTATAATAATTTTAAAGTGGCATGATTTTGGAAAAGAAATATATGTGAAATAAAATGATATCATATTTATTTGGGTTTTTAAAAGGAAATGATATCGTATTTATGGGTTTTAAAAATGGATAATTATAATCTGGTTTTGAAAGTATAATTATTTTTAAAATGACCGCGGTGTTATAATAACGTTTGGTTGTTGAAGAGACCGGGATCGGAAGTTGTCATACTCTCTGCCAACTCCGAAAACCACTTTAACAACCGTGTACGCGGTGGAGATTCCGGAATGAAGTAGGATGGTGGTGGCGTTTCATTTGAGGTAAATACGTGGTCCCAACTCCCATGAGTTGGCATAAGGTGGCTAAAACAGGAGCGATTCTTGGGCCAATGAGGTCATTCCTCTGATCGGACGCACTCCTTCGATATTATACTCTGACTTTTGGATTTGGATTCGGTAGCCACTTTTATTTTGATTTGGAGGTGTTGTTCGAGGTGCGTAGTAGCTGCGCGCTGCGCATTTCCACCAGCCCGGATGCGTAATTGGTACATTTACCCTGGCATGGCCTAGTTGTGCCGTGTCACCTACCCTATCGCGCCTTGTACGAGTTTGGATTTCTCCCGTAGCCCGTGTGGTATCCTCTGGTGGCTTCCCGATCAGGAGGGACTATGATATTGGATGGACTACTGGGACTATTACGTGTTAAGGGCTATATGGTTAACCCCTTAATGCTAAGAAAAAAGTAAGTTTATTTTACAATTAGACACTATTATAATAGCGCAATATACTACATAGTAAATAGTTTAACGGATCCTAAGGAGATGTAAATCCCGAGCATCTTTTGAGTTACTGCACTCATATTTATTTCTGTTGATTTAACTTACATAAGATCTTTTAGTTCTGACTCGAGTGTTTTGTCTTTTCAATTCGCTCGGGTCAGTCCGAGCATTTCAGGATTTGAAGTTTTAGCTCTGGAGGACGAAGACGAAGATTTGTATTACTATTATCTACTATAATTCCACTACA
This sequence comes from Allium cepa, assembly GCA_030765085.1. Classification (NCBI taxonomy): domain Eukaryota; kingdom Viridiplantae; phylum Streptophyta; class Magnoliopsida; order Asparagales; family Amaryllidaceae; genus Allium; species Allium cepa. The sequence goes on along the minus strand of CM060944.1, from coordinate 493,206,524 downwards.
CCATTTAATTCCGCTGCATTGATATTTATTGGTATGTGAACTCTGATATTTATTGTATAAAGAAGAATCAAATGTTTTGTAAATAGTTTTATGAACTGTATATCTTATTATTATATTTTATCCTTCTGTTGTGAGATTCTGTTTCTTTTTATTTCTTTCTTGTTTTTTTCTTATTTACCCCATAACAATCCGCCCTTCCGTATGATTTAAATTGGCACATGTGTCGATTTGAATTGTGCGAAAAGGCTGGACGTTATAGTTGGTATCAGAGCTTTGGTTTAGCGATAAACCTTAGCTTTGTGGGGTTTGACTCTTTACTAATAGGGTAGTAATACCCTATGGGAGTCGCTGAGCGTATATATATGAGAGAGCGTATTTGTTAGTGTTATAAAAAGGTTTTTAATATTGTGTTAATCTGTTCCGTTTTGTATTTATAAATTCTAGTTGGTGCACGGGACGCTGTGACATCAATAGAGATTTCTAAACACTTAATAGGACATACCGACATAATATTTGGTTTTAATATAGGTGAATGAGATAATTTTGCCTATTATATTTTCTGTATAAAATATTTTTTTTTAAAATGATATATATATTTGGCTGCAATAGATTGGTTGTTGGGTAATAAAGTGTATAAATAATAATAGAAATAAGATTGAAAAATAAAATAAATGAAATTTGGAAATTTAGAACTTAAATCCGGGGTTTTGAAATCTTCTCGAATAAATTTTGGAATATAATAATATTGATTATAAGTATTTTCTGATAAATATTTAATATAATTCGAAAGAATTGTTTTAAAGAAGATTTTGGAGAAAATAAGTTTTGTACTTTCCTCTTTGTCGCTGGAAAATAATTTCGGTGATGGCAGCCGCATCATCGACTTTCATTTTCGAGTTTCGAAGGGAAAGGCCACTGTAGTAGTTCTACGGCTGATTCATTTTTGAAAAATATATAAATTTTGAACTGTTTTAAATATAATTAGAGATATATAAGTTGTAATAATATATTTATTTATTATTTAAAATAATTTGAAATTTAACCCGGTATTAAATTCTTAAATTTCCGTTAATTAATTGTTTCAATTATTGTAGTGAAAGGAAAAGTAAGTAATTAATAAGTGAAACCTCTAATTTAGATAAGAGATATAAATGCTAAGTTATAAATGGAAATTAAAGGAAATTTGAAATTTGTAACATATGTAACAAAGAGTAATATTGTTGAACATTAAATTTAGTTAAAGGATGAGATAAAACTTGTATAACTTTCAAATTACACACTTAAATAACATATATATAACTTACCAAATATTAAAATTTGAAATGTTTAATAAGAAATGTAATGGAAATTGTACAAGTAAAAGTAGGTAATGAATTATCCAATGAATTTGCTATTGAATGAGAATTTAATGTTATAAACTTAAGTAAATAAATGGAAATGCTAAGAAATAAATGGACATGAATACTATTGATAAACAAATGAAAATAAAAGATGACATGCAATAAATGAATAATTATAATGAAATAAAAAGAACTGGTATGACCCGAGTTAATGGAAATGAATAATTGTAAGTAATAAGTGAAATTAAATGAAACAAACATGGAATGAGTAAATGAAATTAAAAGTTTGTTAGAAATAAAAGTAAATTATAAAAGGAAAATTTATGTGGTATGAATAAAAAGAGAAATTTAACAACAAAGGTATGAATGAATAAATAAGAATAGACTAAATATGTTGCTGAAATTATAGTTTGGCGTGGTTTGTGGTTGATTGGGTAAGGAAACTTTAAATTTGTTGGGATGGATGAATAATCCATTGTGTTTAATCTAAGACTGTTGAGTAAATGATGCACTTGATGGTTTATTCCTCATTCCGTACAATATAAAGGTTTTGAACCTGAACAACTATTTGTTTGTTTGGTTGAATGGTTGCTTTGAATTTGTTGTGTATGCTGTTGGTAAAATTGATGGTTGTTGTATTGATTTGTTGTTAGTGATTGAAACCTCTTAAATATTTCACCTTATATAAATTGTTAATCCTTTAGATCTTATAAGTGAAATGCAGGTTATGGAAGCAATTGCTACTGCTTTTGGTTTCATAAATTTAGCGAAAATTGCCCAACAAATAGGTACGTTTTCAGATTACGCTTTATAGCGCTATTTCATATATTTTCCCGCGCAGAGATATATATTATTTTGGAAAATATTTGTGTATATTGTTATATTTATGTTATATTTTCTCCCGAGCCTCTCCGTACAAAGGAGACTCTGCCAAAATTTCCCGTAAATTTTGGACTTAGAAAAATTTGAAAATGTTTACAAACTTTAACAATTTATGTATAAAGGATTTAAATAGGTATAAACTGGTATATTTTATGTTAAATTATTTTATTTTGTAAACTTATTTGTTTATAAATTTAATTAAGAAAGATATATTGTTTTCTTATTTCTTCTTTTCCCTTCTTCTGCTTTTCGGGGACGAAAAGTTTTGAGTGGGGGAGAGTGTAACGACCCATAAATTTCGACAATTTAATTTGTTTATTTGATAGGATTTTTGTAATTTATTTTATTAGAAACAATAAAGGGGATAAATAAATGTTAAAATGAAGGCTAAAATAAATTATGTAAATGGTGACTTTAAAACCTATTTATAGAAATTTAAATAAACTCCAAATTGAATTAAGTAGAAAAGGATTCTTACCTGGATATAAAATTTAATATGAGAAATTAATGAAAATATTAAATTGATTTAATGCAATAAAAGAGTGTAAACGGTAATTGGAATAAATTAAGGAATCATGTTATTGCAAGTTAATAATTTACGACTTGAAAATTCCAATTCATTAAAATCATTTAAATGTTATGATCTGATTTAAATGGAATATGAGAAAAACAAATGTAAGGATTTGATTAATATATATGTTATTTATTCAGGATATTGAATAAAATTGGGAATCCAATTGTAATTATTGGTAATAATGTTGGTATTAGCTGATAAATTTAATTTCAATGCAATACCCGTAAATAAATGGAATGAAATGAATGTATATAAATGTATATTAGGTTATTTATCAAATAGAAGGAAAGAAAAGTAAATATCGAATTTGATTGGTGAATAAATATACATTGAATAAAAGTTGAATGTAAAGTTAATGGTAATTGGATAAAATCAATATAAGATAATGAATTGCAATAATTGTGGGTTGATAATAAGGTGTGAATGGGAAAATGATTGTTATATTAATTGAATGGAATTCAAATTTGATGGGAAAGGTAAATGGGAATTTGGTAATAAATTTAAACGGACTTAAATAGTGAATTTATCTAATTAATATATAATAAATAATGACTGAATAAAAACCTATACCTGTAAATATCTATAATATTTGAGTGGAAATAAAAAACTTATAAATGTGGGATTGAGAGTTTTACAACAATTATTATGAGTTATATACTTAGTTCATTCAATTAAATCAGAAACCATTGCAATAAATATAAATTTAATGTTATGCAATTGAGATAAACAATTGGAAAATGTTAAAGTATCTGGATATATATACTAAAATAAATGGTACCCAGGATGGTATTATGATAAATAGTGAATTTAAAAATAGGAATCAGGATTTATTTATTTATATGGAAACTTAAACTCTAATAATTGAATTTAATTGCAATTAAATGAGATTGAATATAGTTAAATAATTCGTTATTTGAAATAAAGATAATGCGAGAAATTTGTGTGATAATTTGGAATCCAATATTTAATCCATCTGTTTGACAGGAATGAATGGAATACGAATTAATTTATTTAACTAAACGAAATTTTAGGATATTATTTATAATTTGGGAATTTAATGAAATTAAGGATTTATATTGAAATTTATAAATTACCTTCTTTAATTTGACATCTAAACTTGTTGGAATTTTTTTTAGACTAAGAATTTTTTTTAAGTGATAAAATGGGTCAATTTTAGAATCTAAATATAGAATTGGATTTTATTTATTTATTTTGAATTTATTTAATTAAAATAAAAATAGCCATTTTGGTCACGGACTCGGATTTCGACGAAACTAGTTTCATCGGATCCGTAACAGTGAATTATTGTAGGGTTTCAAGTTTCGTAGCAATCGGACTTGTCGTTTGATTGTACAAACGCGAAACGCCTTGAAATCGATTTAATTGAAATCAATTTGAAATCAATTTGAAATCAATTGAAAATTTTTGTTTTCAACATAACTTCTCCATACGATGGAATTTGGACATGAAACTTTTTCCATCACGTTCAGAATATTTTTAAATATCTATTTCGATATATAGGTTTACCCAATTTCGTTCCGGGGTAAGAACGGGTTTTTGGGCCACATTAGCGGAAGCACGTATACCTATCCAACCTGATCCATCTATTCTAATCTCTAACCTACCTATATAAACCCAATTATAAACCCTAGCCTCCATCTATCTTCATTTCTTTGTGCGTTCATTTACCTCAACTCCTCCTTTTCAATGGCTGCAAAACCTAGATCCAGTTTCAATCCAAATCAAAGGTCAAAAATTCAAACATCTCAGAAAAATTTCTAAAAATTATATGTTAAAGCTCTCGAAATACGTAATCTGCTGGTACAACTCATTTTTTCATTATGGTTTGTCGTTTGACCAGTAGAAATCAATAAAGTATCGGCCGTTCATCACGTCGTCACAAAAATTCCTCAGATCGGGAAATCGCTTCTGGGTATTGTAGAGAGTCTAAGGGGGATTCCATCGGGATAGGTTGCAGGTCGTTTTAACAGTTGGATTCAGAACAAAGATCGATTAGGGTTGCGAATAAGGGGGTGGCCGGTGGTAGAGATGGAGGACCGGACCGGTGTGGGGGCGTGCGGCTAGGCGAGGGGAAGATAATGAACATGGTCGGCGTTGGTGATAGGGCCGGAGTCACTGGGAATTTGAGGTCAAAGTGGTGGTCAAATGGGCTGAGATGGGTCTGTGTTGTTACGCGCGTTCTACTGTAGGGGGGAGAGGAACGTGATTAAGGTTGATGACGTGGCAGTTAGTGGTTGGGTGAGTTTGTTTAATTTAATTTTTGAATTCAAATCGTATTACCGCTATAACTTCTACATACGAACTCCGATTCATGCGCGGTTTTCTCCACTAGGTTCGTATTGGGATTCCAGACTTGATGACGCTGGTTTGGACAGATTCTGACACCGTCAAATTTTTGGGTTTAAATCGGATTTAAATTCATTTTAAATTCAAAAGGTGAGTGTTTTAACCCACTCACAACTTCTAAAATTTCTTATGTTTGTTAAATTGATTTTAGATATGAGTAGAAATTTATTTATGACCGTTTGGCATGTTTTATTCATTATCTCAGTTAAATCGTATTTATTTAAATTAACTGTTAACTAATTTTATTATTGCATATAAATTGACAGTTAAAATTTATTTATTTTGCATATAAACTGCTAGTTAAACGGTTATTAAATTTATTATTGAATGTAAACTGTTAGTTAATACCTGTATTTATTACCTGTTATATTTTATATGCTCTATATTGATGTTTGTTAAATTTAGATGATGATTGGTAATAAATGGTTGACGATTGATATTAGGATGAATGAATGTTTATTTATATTTACTGAAAGTTGTTATACTTTTCATTTCATTCGGGATTGCAGTTTGAAATGATATACAACCGCATTTTTATTTTTAAATTGCAGATTGAAATGATAAATATCCGTATCACTTAACCATAGGATAGAAAATTATATACAGGCACCGTGGTATATATATAAAATTATTTTTGAAATAATTTTTATGGTTTGGATATGATACGGTTTAATAAATATTAAATTTGGATATGATATTTTATATATACATAAATAATTAAATTGTTGAATTTAAGCTGTGCATAAATCTGTTAAATAAAAATGAATAAGTTGAAAAATTGAATTTGATAATTTATATTATATGATTAAGTACAGGTTTAAGACCTTGTATATATATATGTGTGTGTATATATATATATATGTACAAATATAGAGTTTTAAATGATTCAAATCAATTAAGATTGAAAGATAAATTGGAAATTAATTGGAATTGAGCTTATTTTAAAATTTAACTCCATAAGTTGTTGTTAATTTATTAAAATTGGAAATTTTAAAGGAATGATATTTATAACTGGATTTAATGAATAATTCTAGTATAAATAAATGGAAGGAAATATTTAGTGTTAATAAATTGAGTTTATTTTAAAGGGTTATGGATTTATCATATAAACCTTTCAAACTAAATAATAGGAAAATGAATTGTTGTTTTGAAATTTCCAACCTTAGTTTTGAAATTCATTAAATTCCCGAAGTTTTGAAATATTGAAATCGAAGTGTTTTATTTAAACTAAAAGTGAATCTAAAAGTTATGGGTTTAGATTGAATATAAAGTGAATAAAAATGTGAAGGTGTGGAAATTATTTGCTTTTAAAGAAATTTTAAATTCAACTGTTTTATTTTATATACTATTGAATATCCAAACCATTTAAGTTTGAAGGTTATGGTTTTAAAACTATGAATTTCGAAGTATTATGTTGAAACTTAAAATTCAAATATTTGGTTTCGAGGTATTATAAATTTTAAAGTGGCATGATTTTGGAAAAAAAAATATTTGAAATAAAATGATATCATATTTATTTGGGTTTTTAAAAGGAAATGAGATTGTATTTATGGGTTTTAAAAATGGATAATTATAATCTGGTTTTGAAAGTATGATTATTTTTAAAATGACCACGGTGTTATAATAATGTTTGGTTGTTGAAGAGACTGGGATCGGAAGTTGTCATACTCTTTGCCAACTCCGAAAACCACTTTAACAACCGTGCACGCGGTGGAGATTCCAGAATGAAGTAGGATGGTGGCGGCGTTTCATTTGAGGTAAATACGTGGACCCAACTCCCGTGAGTTGGCATAAGGTGGCTAAAACAGGAGCGATTCTCGGGCCAATGAGGTCATTCCTCTGATCGGACGCAATCCTTCGATATTATACTCTGACTTTTGGATTTGGATTCGGTGGCCACTTTTATTTTGATTTGGGAGTGTTATTCGAGGTGGGCGGTAGCTGCGCGTTGCGCGTTTCCACCAAACTGGATGTGTAATTGGTATATCTACCCTGGCATTGCCTAGTTGTGCCGTGTCACCTACCCTATCGCGCCTTGTACGAGTTTGGATTTCTCCCATAGCCCGTGTGGTATCCTCTGGTGGCTTCCCGATTAGGAGGGACTATGATATTGGATGGACTACTGGGACTATTACGTGTTAAGGGCTATATGGGTAACCCCTTAATGCTAAGAAAAAAGTAAGTTTATTTTACAATTAGACGCTATTATAATAGCGCAATATACTACATAGTAAATAGTTTAACGGATCCTTAGGAGATGTAAATCCCGAGCATCTTTTGAGTTACTGCACTCATATTTATTTCTGTTGATTTAACTTACATAAGATCTTTTAGTTCTGACTTGAGTGTTTTGTCTTTTCAATTCGCTCGGGTCAGTCCGAGCGTTTCAGGATTTGAAGTTTTAGCTCTGGAGGACGAAGACGAAGATTTGTATTACTATTATCTACTATAATTCCACTACACCATTTAATTCCGCTGCATTGATATTTATTGGTATGTGAACTCTGATACCTATTGTGTAAAGAAGAATCAAATGTTTTGTAAACAATTTTATGAACTGTATATCTTATTATTATATTTTATCCTTTCGCTGTGAGATTCTGTTTCTTTTTATTTCTTTCTTTCTTTTTTCTTATTTACCCCATAACAATCCGTCCTTCCGTATGGTTTGATTTGGCACGTGTGTCGATTTGAAGTGTGCGAAAAGGCTGGACGTTACATTGGGCCTCTAGATAGGGGATGTTACAACTTGGTATCAGAGCATAGGTTTATGAAAAACTTTAAAACCAATATGATTTTTGAAAACATAATCCTTAGGAATTAGAGTTAAGATTGGGGTATGGGATAACGTTATAGTAACATACTAGTATTTTCTGTATATAAGTATACGCTATATCTCTATTCTCCTATCTCTCTCAGGCTATTCTTCTATATCTCACGAGACTTGAATATATATATATATCGAGGCTAGAAGAGGTAGAGTTAACCTCGGAGGGGACAACACCACCATAAATTGAAACGTCCGACCAAATACGAGAAGGAACCAAGGTTAAGCTCAAGTTGAGAATGTTGGTGCTAGAGTCCCACAAGTGGATATGGGAGTTGTATCAATTTTTCGTGAACATGATGCAGGCAGGTGTTGCTGCTGGAGTGATTGGAGGAAATGTTGTAGGAGGAGTTCACGAAGCTCCGATGGGCCAACAACTATGCTAATTTGAGAAGAGATTATGCTAGGCATGGAGGGAAGCCATTTATTGGAAATGAAGATGTTATAGAAGTGGATAACTTATTGCTGCACTATGAAAGGATATTTGCTGATTTGGGGCTAAATGACGAGTAAAAGAGAAGGCTTGTTTCGAGACAACTTCAAGGAGCAGCTTTATTCTGGTGGGATAGTGTGATACAACTAGCGTGGATGAAGAGATGATGACGTGGGTGGAGTTTAAAAGGAGGTTCCAAAAGAGGTTCATGTCTGTAATGGCACAGTCTGCTTTGGTCAGAAAGCTTGCTGAATTAGAGCAGGGGAGATGTTTGTGTTGGAGTATGCTAGAAGGTTTGAGGAGTTGGCTAGATATGGATATGCCACTGTGGATACCATGATGAAGAGTACTGAGAAGTTCATCAGGAGGTTGAAGCCTGAGTTGACCAAGGATACATTACCGCATATCAGAGATCCTTGTGATGTGGTTGCAGAGATGGCTTTCAGACAATAGGAGATGCTTGCTCTAATAAAGAAGAAGAAGGAGAAGGAGGTCCAGGTAGGGAAGAGTTAGAAAAGAAAGGTCTTTCATAAGAAAGGGGCTCGAAAGGATGGAGCCCCAAAGAAGGAAAAGGCAAAAGTGGTCTGTTATAAGTGTGACAAGAAGGGACATTATGTCCATGAGTGCCGAACATGCAAAGGAAAGAAGGCCGCTGAGAAGAACGAGGTGAGGTGTTTCAACACGATCAGGTTAGGCACTATAAGAATCAATGCAAGGAGCTTGCTAAGGATTGGAATGGCAAAGAATTTGCATTGGAGTCCGCTACTTCAAGACAACCTCATATTTAGTTACTTCCTTAAGGGTTGTAAATCCGATAAGGGGTATGCGACACTTGGGATGAAGTGTGACCCCCTAGAGTTTGACTTGTTAGGTTACACCTTTGTTTGCTGTTTGCATGTGTTTGACTTTATAAGGTTCAAAATAGAATATTTTTCCATGATAGGAAAATATCGCTTAGACACCCTGATTATAGTGATCAAATAGTTTATACCATAGAAAACCCTAGCTGTGAGGTGAATGCCTTGTTGGGTGTTATGGAGTTGGAAGACGAGTTGAATCGAGTTTTTGTGGTTAGAGAGTTAACAGATGTGTTTGAGACAGTAGTTGGATTGCCACCAAAACGAGCCATTGAGCTTCAGATAGATTTGGTGCCTGGAGCTGAACTAGTGAGTAGAGCGGCAAGCGGGATGACACCTACGGAGACGAGGGAGTTAAAGGTGTAGTTGGTGGATTTGGAAGGCAAGAGTTTCATTAGACTGAGTAGTTCGCCTAGGGGAGCAACTACAGTGTTTGCTAAAAAGCCAGATGGATAGTATCGATTATCGTTAGTTGAATAAGAGGACGATAAAAAATCGATATCCATTGCCGAAAATTGACGATTTGTTCGACTAGTTTAGTGGAGCCAAGATATTTTCTTAGCTGGATTTAGCAACAGATATCCATCAGCTTAGAGTAGCAGAGGAATATACCTTTGACAGCATTTAGGACTAGACATGGATTGTACAAATGGTTAGTTATGTCGTTTGGACTAACCAATGCGCTGATATTCTTTGTGGATTTGATGAGCCGAGTTTCCCGAGAGAACTTGGATAGGTTCGTGTTGATTTTCATAGATAATATTTTGATATACTCTAAGGATGAGAAGGAGCATGAAGTTCATCTTGGAGTGGTGCTTGAGACGCTGAGGCCGCATCAGCTGAAGGCAAAATTTTCAAAGTGCCATTTCTGGAAGAAGGTAGTGAAGTTTCTTGGTCATGTAGTCTCAGAGAAAGGATTGTCAGTAAATCCGACTAATATTGAAGCGATGAATAATTGGGAAAGACCCGAGAGAATGACTGAGATAAAGAGTTTGCTTGGATTGGCTGGATATTATCAGAGATTTATAAAGGATTTTTCATGGATAGCAGTACCGATGACCAAGTTAACACAAAAGGATGTGAAGTTTGTGTGGACCGATAAGTGTGAGGAAGCATTCTAGGACTTAAAACACTTATTGACCCATACACCTTTGTTGGTTATTCTAAAAGGGAATCAGGATTTAGTAGTATATACTGACGCGTGTGGAACTAGATTAGGAGCTGTGTTGATGCAAAGAGATAAAGTGATTGCTTACGCTTCTCTACGGCTTAGACCACATGAGGTTAGATATCCGATGCACAATTTGGAATTAGCTATACAGTGATTTTTTCATTGAAGGTGTGGAGGCATTACCTTTTGGGAGAGAGGTTTGAGCTATATACAGATCATAAGCCGTTGAAGTATTTGTACTCTCAAAGGGAGCTGAACATGAGACAATAAAGATAGTTAGAGTTTATTGCTGCTTATGATTTTGGAATTGAGTACACACTAAGGAAAGGGAATAAGGTGGTTGATGCACTTAGCAGGAAGCTTCAGAATGCAGTGTTGTCGATGATTGCTGAGTGGAAGGATTTAGAAGCATTGACAGCTTATAGAGTGCACTGGAGATTTGAGGCTGGATCTAGTGGAGAAACTGCTGCGTTGTCTTGTTTAGAAGTTCGACTGGTGATGATCAAAAAGACTGCTTCTAAGCAAGAGGATGATGCAGTATTGGTTGAACAGATCAGGAAGTTAAAGGATAGAACCAAGAGCGATGACTTGAAGGATTTCTATCTTGACCAGAATGGGTGATTGAGAAAGAAAGGAAGGTTATGTGTTCCGAATGTGGGAGACATTAGGAAAGAAGTTTTGGAGGAATTCCATCGTTTAAAGTTCATTATTCAACCAGGAGGAACTAAGATGTATCACGATATGAATAGGAGTTTCTTTTGGGAAGGAGTGAAGAGGAATGTTGGGTTATGGGTGAAGCAATGTTTGAACCGCTAACAGGTAAAAGCTGAATATCAGAAGCCAAGTGGTTGCTTTAGCCATTGAGTATTTCGGTATTGTAGTATAGACTTTATTAACGGGTTGCCAAGATCTAGTAGAGGAAATGAAAGTATATGGATCATAGTGGATAGACTGACCAAGAGTGTCCATTTCATTCTAGCTAAGTGAATAAGGACGACACCTGTTTTGGCTAAGTTGTTTATGAGGAATGTGGCTAGACTGCATGGAGTTCCTAGTAGTATCGTGAGTGATAGAGATTTCTTACTCACTGGTGAGTTCTGGAAGAGTCCACATGAGATTTTAGGAGCCAAGCTCAAGATGAGTACTTCTTACTATCCACATACTAATGGGTAAACAGAAAGAGTTAAAGGTCTTGGAGGATTTGTTATAAGCTTGTGTGTTAGATTTTGAGGGATCATGGGAAGACCATCTACACCTAGTCGAGTTTTCGTATAACAACAATTATTAGACTAGCATTAGGATGGCACCATTTGAAGCTTTGTACGGAAGGCCATGCAAATCTCATGTTTGTTAGTTAAAGACCAAGAATAGCTTGGTTATTGGTCCAGATTTAGTGAGAGAAGCTGCAGAGTAGATTGAGTTGATTCAAGCTAGAATGTAGGAGGCTCAGCCTAGGCAAAAGAGTTATGCAGATAGTAGATGGAAAGACTTCGAGATCTCTGTAGGAGATCATGTATTTATTAAGGTATCACCGATGAAGGGTGTGATTAGATTCAGAAGATCAGGTAAGTTGGCACTAAGATTCATAGAACTATTTCCTGTTGTAGAGAGGATAGAGAAACTTGCATATAGAGTAGAGTTACCGAGTAGTTTGGTAGGAGTCCACGATGTTTTCCATGTTTCTCATCTAAGGAAATGTGTTAGAGAGTCAAGTAGAGCGATGATGAGAGAGACTACACTTGGAAAATTGAGAGAAGGATTAGAGACACTTATCATGATTTGTTTGATGATATGTTTTTACCTTTTTGATTGATTTGTTGTGTACCTTATCTTAATTTCGAAGACGTAATTCTTTATGGAGGGGAGTCTGTAACGACCCTAATTCTTAGCAACATTATTTAGGAAATTTAATTAGCTAAATAAAATAAAATAATGTAGTGGTTAGGGGATTGAGATTTGGAAATAATAAGGGGTAGCCGTGTCATACTAAACAAATGAATTAAAATGAAATAGTAAAGGGGTATAATAGGAAAGAGAGCATTCTAATACCCTAAATCTTTAGCCGTGTATTCCATACACGTTCATTCTAATTTACAAAAACTAAATCAAAGTATAGAGGCTGACCACCATTAGCAAGAACAAGGGGAAGAAAATGCTAAAGGAAGAAGATTATTCTAAATCCATTCAAATCTCAAACTCCTTAATCTCAAAGCTAAGGTGAATAATGACTACATCTCTTGTTTTCTAATGATTTTGGTTTATGGTTAATCTGAATTGTTTTTGCAAAATTATGCCATGTTCTGAATGATTAAATGCTCATATATGATTATCGATGATTTATGCTTCTTCGTATAGATTTTATAAAATGTGTTGTTACGAAAACCTTATTAAATGACATAAAAATGCCTTGTGAATTTAGACTTAGATCAAAAATGATATTTTAGAGATGGGTTTCAATTTTCATAATTTTCTGAATTATTTTGGATTTTATATTAATTTTCAAGTGAGAAAAATGATTATTTGGGTATAAATAACTTACAGCTAAGTTATTTATAATTTGGGTCTAAAATTAATATATGTTAGAAAACATATTAAAAATGATTTTCTAGAATTGTAGAATTTTTCTAATTGTTTTAACAGATATATAAAATTATTTAAGGTATGAGACTTAATTATTTTATATATTTATAAAAGGAGAAGGGGTATTTTTAAATTATTTAAATTGTTTAGATCTAAAATCTCGGCAGTATTTGTAGAAAAGAGGAATTACCAACCAAAGAAATTTTGACAAACAAGGCAGGTTAGTTGAAAAGACGGCTTTAAAAGACTAAAAATTAGGTTTTACTTCTTTTTATCTGTTCCGCTACTTTCAGCCCCAGAGGTTCCGAACTAGACGTTCCGCCTCCATTGCCATCGAAACCAATGCACACTTTATCAACAACTTGGTGCATAGTGAATTGGACTAAGGAGAAAGGTACTCGGTCGAGACTATAGGCTCCAATAGGGTTGAAGCATAACTTTGTTTTTAAATAAAATAGCACTTGTTCTCTTTTAAGGGAAGTGCCTTCGACTTGGTTGGCTTCCGACCAGGTCAAGTTGTTTTAAAGGAATGGTTTCGAATGTGTTACGCCTTTGTTTTAAGTAAATCGAAGGGGTCGAAACCCCTAATTGCCACTTTCCTTACCTGTGACGAACCCCATTTCGGAAGGTTTAAATTAAAAATAATCCACACATGTCCGACTTAAACAATCCGAAACGTAGATAATCAATGGGGCTAAATAAGAAAAATAAGAAGAAAAGAAGAAAACAAACACAGAATCTCACAGCGGAAACGATAAAATATAATAATCAAATAACAGTTCATGAAGCTGTTTACTATACATTGAGTATAATCTATACACATTAATCAGATTTATATATATACACATCAGGAATAAATGATCAATATACCGGATATCATGAATAAGGGGATAATAATAGTAATATACCAAAATCCACGCCTTCGTCCTCTAGAGAATATTCTTCAATATGCTTGAAAAAAAACTCAGGTTTGACCCGAGCGTAATGAAAAGCAGAACACTCGAGTCAGGACTAAAATACTCTTATGTAAGTAAAATCAATATCACAAAATGAGTGCAATAACTTAAGAGATGTTACGGGATTTTCCATCTCCTAAGGATCCATTAAACTATTTATATATTTTACTATATGCTATAATAGAAAATGTCTATCAGTAAAATAAATATGGAAATAACGTTAAGGCTTTACATTGATCCCCCTTAACACATTTTTATAGGTTCAAAACAAAAGTCGTAATCACTCATATAGGGATAAATATGACAAGGCACGTGAGGCAACGCCCAAGGTAGGATTCTACCAGTTTACCCTTTCTGGCTGGTTGTAACCCATCCGTGGCAGACCGCGACAATCAATCCAAATGACCAAAAGGTGCACCCATCAAATACGAAATCATAATAGTAATACAAGGGATCAACATCGCTAGAGGTAGCTAACCTCATTGGCTAAACATAGGCTCCTGTTATAGTCACTTTAATTATGACACCAGTGTCAAGCCTATCCATCATCATTCTCTTACTTCATTCCAGTAAACGCCGCCAATTCAACCACTACATTCTGGATATCATCCACCGCGTACACAGTTGTTAAAGTGGTTCCAATATGACAGAGAGTATGCCAATAAGAGGCCCCGGTCTCTTTAACAACCAAACGTCATTTTACACACCGGTTGGTACTTTCACATTTCGAAAAAAATTCATACTTGATATCAAAACATCATATTCGCTTCAAAATCAAATCCATTTTGAAATCATCATATTTACTCAAAAATCATATCCACTTCGAAATCATTGTATTTACTCAAAAATCATATCCATTTTGAAATCATCGTATTTACTCAAAAATGTCAATTCAACTCGATATATCGATTTCACTTCAAAACTTGATTCGAATTACAATTTTGGTTATAATTCACTTCAACCCAATTCGCATTTAAATCCAAGATTTAAATATAAACATTCCGCCCTTTAACCAATTTGGATTTTAGAAAATAGTTTTAAAATAGTTAAATAGTTTAATAGAAAATAGTTTGAGAAATAAAATGGTTAATATAGTAAAATAGTTGGGAAAATAAAAATAGTTTGAATATTGAAGGAAAATAGATTTGAAATATTTTATACTAAAATAATTTATTTAAAAATAGTTTCCAAGTCAAACTGATTCAATTCCAAAATTTCCAATCCAAATCAATTTCCATTTTGATTTACTCGATTCAATTCCGATTTCAAGTCGAATTTAAATCCCAATTCCAAATTAATTTCGCTTTCAGTTTCAAATTAATTTAAATTCCAATTACAGACTGATTTCGACTCCAATCCTAAATTTTAACCCATTTCGATTTATATCAATTCCGAGTCCATTTGCAATTATAAATTTCAAAACACTTAAATCAAATTTTCTTCAATATCCAATTCAAAAATCCAAATTTTTAAATATGATTCACATCCGAGCTAAATTTCCAATATTCAAAGTTTGAATTAAAATCCAATCTTTAAAACAATCGACTTCTAAAATTCAAATCATATTTTGATTATAACTTCAAATTCTCAAATTAGATTATTTAAACAATTTCGTTTATCAAATTTAAATTTCAACATTTCGAGGTCAAATTCGAAAATAATTCAATTTCCATAAATTCAATTTTTTTTCTTTAGAACCAAATCATTTAAATAATTTCAAATCAAAATTTTAAAATCATTTAATTTAACCATTCCGGTGTCCGTATATAATTATCCATCCTATAGCCAAGTGAATCATTATTTCAATTTAAATTCCAAGAGTCAATATATATCATTTCAATCCAAAATAAGTTTCATAGGTATATATCATTTCAACCTATTCCTGAATTTTTTCGAAACAATTTAATTTACCGTTTTATATACTGTAAATAATATACAGGGTGATAACAGAGTATATCAGAATAATTAACCATTTAATCATTCAACTATCAACCAATTTCACAATCAATCAACCAAACAGTCAATAATCACAACAATCAACCAACTATCGAAAATCAAGGATTTTACTAGCAGTTAAATTCTAATTTAATCTAACTATCAATTCAAATCTTATTAATAAATTCAGATGTCAATTAAATTTAAATTTATCCAATAACCATCAATAAACTTAAATTACTTTACGATAAAAATTTACTAACATAAAAATAAAATAGTCAAACGTGAGTGTAAACACTCGCCTTTATTTCAAACTGAAATAATTTTAGAGTCAAATAAATTCCAAATCTAAACCACGCATCATATGACATTGATACGGATCCGCTGCAACTCGTTTCGTCCAGAACGGACCTCGTATGCAAAAGTTATGATTTTTATGAATATCGATATAATAAAACCTACTGGACCATAATTAATTAAAAGAAAATAAACAAAATACGTTATCCTTCCTTAAGCCCATTGTTCCAGATCGAGATCGACAAGCCTACACAGTTGAGAAACCCTAGAGCATCCATGCCACTACGACCACGAAGCTCCATCTTCTTCCAGTTCGCCACGACCCATGCTCGCATCGCCAATTGCAATCGTCGCTGCCCTCACTTCGAAATCGTCGCTGAGGTCGGAAACACGCACATGAGCAGTTCAACTTTGCCCCTATCGCACTCCAATCCCCTCACCGTTGTTCGCTACTTCACTGCTTTTTTTTTCAAGATAGATTCATTTTTTCTTCTTCTTCGATATAAGAAAATGAATTTTTTTTCTGAGCGATTTGAAATAAAAAGAGGGAGGAAGGAGTGATATGCAGGGAAGATAAGATCTCATCGTTTTTTTTATTTGAACGAGTTTGGAATGAATTGCATAATTTTATATTATAAAGTATTAACCTAATAGCCACAATAATTTCGAACTCTAAATTACACATGCCGCCTGACGTTTATAACGTTTTCCCCCGTTCCGAACACAATGGAACTGGTTTCGAGGGCTAATTAGGTCATATGAAAAAGATAGCTTTTCAAAATCAATTTATTTTAATTAAATTCTGAAATAAATTTCTATGCGTTTCAAGCTTACACGGCTAAACGACAAGTCCGAACGCTGCGAAACTTGAAATCCTACAATAATTCACTATTGTGGATCCAATGAAACTGGATTTGTCAAAATCCGAGACAGTTGCCAAAATGGCCATTTTAACTCGTTAATTTAAAATATAAAATTTCAAATTTAAAATTATTCACATTTAAATACACTTTTAAAAATTAACAATCTTCATTCATATTTATATAAAATTTGAATCAATTTCTGATACTATTTTTGATCATATTAAATCTGTAATTCAATTATTCAAATAATCTTCTACATTAAATTTAAACCAATTGAATTATTCAATAAATTAATGTTATCAATCATTAATTTTTTTTATTTCTACTCATATTTATCCAATAGTAACACTAAATTTAATAACTTACAATAGTTAAAAGTACGGGTCATTGCATGCTCCCCCACTCAAAACTTTTCGTCCTCGAAAAGGCATTAAGTACAGAATTTAACATACAATGGATTTTATTCAAATAATCACTAATCATTTTAAAATCTTACTAGAAAATCTTTACTACGCTTTTACTACACCATTTTAAAATCAAATTCTACGGTAAATATAATTTATATATAAAATAAGGTAGAAATTTTGAAACTTCAAAAATTTTCTAACTCCCGAATTTTTGAAAAATTTCGGCAGAGTCTCCTTTGCGCGGCTCGATCGGAAAAGTTTTACAATCCAATATATAACACAAATATAACCAATAAATATCCAATATACATCTCATCTCAATGATGAGGTATCCCGAAGGGCAAAAATATAAAATCGTGGTATGTAATCCGAGATACGTACCTTATTAATAATATTACGAGCGAGTTTGCTTGTATTAAGCAAGCAAAAGCATATAATAATCCACGTATACGTCCAAAGATCTTCGTATGTACTATCTCAACTCAATTGGGAATGTTAGTCACTTATAATAAGATGTAGAATATGTATAAGTTCCAATAAGTATATGACATGCATTTTGAAATCATATCTCAAACACGAGCACAAATATACAACCATAAACCGTCATATGCATTCAAAAACAATTTAAATAAAGATTTACAATAGAACCAATCATCCGACAAATCAATATTCATTCAATTCAATTCATAACTATCAAAATTTATATTTCAATTGTCAATATTTAATTTATACACTCACATTCTTTTAACATTAAATTTTTTATTATCATGTTATTTGCTCACTTTCCATTTATTCATAACATTTAATCGACTTATATTCAATCACATTTGTTTCCAAATTCTTTTTCGTTCATTTACATGTTATTAAGCTCACATTCACTTATTTACATTTATTCATAACATTGAATCTACTTATATTCTATCACGTTTGTTTCCAAATTCTTTTTCATTCATTTATATGTTATTAAGCTCACATTCATTTATTTACATTTATTTATTGTTACATTTATTTCTTTTCAGTTTAATTATTTTATTTCAATGATCCATATAATTAATTATACTTAAGTAATTAATCTCATGCCACATTTTTATATATTTAATTTTATTCACATTCACTTAATTATTTATTTCGTTAATCATACAATGGATTTATAATCAATTCAATTGCTTTTAATTTATTTACATCCAACTAGTTTGGTTTCAATTCATTCTTTCTTTCAATCAATATTTATTGCATTCTCATTTGATTTATTTCAATTCAATATACTTACATTCAATGGATTTGTTCCAATTATTTACATTTGTTTCATCCACAATTAAATTAAATTTACATTCCATTGGTTGCTTTTTTCTCATACAGATGCTTAACCACATTCATAATTTGGTTTTCTTTCAATTTATTTAAATTTATTTCATTTACATTCAATTTATTCGATTCAATTTGTAAAATTCCAATTGTTCCATTTTTTTATTAACCTATTTTGTATAAATTCATTTATGAATCATTTATAAAAATTATTCCACTTAACCATGCTTAAGTTAAATCTGTTTCATTTCTGCTTAGTATAACCTCTTTTTAATTATACTAACATCATAATAAATTAGCTAAGTTTATTATAAATATTTTATACAACACAATTATTATTAATTCATCGATTCACTTTATTTATTCAAATTAATATTATTAATTTACTAAAGTAATTTTTTCTTTATATCTCAATTCATATTAGTAAAGATATATATTCCTCTTCCACGATTAATTCATTTAATCTCTCTTAAGTTAACTTCATTTTATAATTTATTCCATATTACATTAGTTATCATTCAATTTTTTTATTTAAACTACTCCACTTGCATTTTACTTATTTATATCCAATTTGAATTAAATTCAATTAACCATATTAATTTTACTTACATTCATTTATTTTTATTCAATTTCTTACCCAATTCAAATTGCATTTTATTTTATAATTCAAGCTGTATTCATTCTATTAATTCATACATAACCTGCGTGGAATTACTTCACTTTACTAATTTATCTAGTTCACTTAATATCCAATTCAATTTATTTAATATTTAGTCAAACTTCATTTCATTTTTAATCCATCACTCATTTTATTTAATTTTATTCAAGTTAAATTTCCTTATAATTTCCATTTTACAAATTTAAATTTGTTGTTTTAGCTTATTAATTCTCAAGTCTATAAGTTATACAAATTAACTTCTTAGAATTTCATTTCGTTATTGATCTATTTCATTTCAAATGCAATTCATTTTCTAAAGCTTTCATGAATCAAATATATTTTATTTACTTCATTCCACTAACTCGGTTAGTTTAACATTTCTTAAGTTAATTATTTTATTTCATTTCTTGGATTCAAATTTATTTTATTTGCTTAATCAAAATGTTTAACCAATTTAAATTTCCTATTCCAATTTATAACTTGCAAACTTATTTCTCATCCATACTATTTTAAATTTTTAAGTTCTAACTATTTCCATATAATTATTAAATCACACTTAGAATATATTTTCTCAATCAAAACTTGTTTAATCGAAATTTAATTTTCTTTTGGTAGCAATCTTCACTTAGAAACTCGAAAATGAACACTAGCGATGCTGCAGTCATCTCCAGAATTATTTCCCAGCAATCAAGCGAGTTTAATGCTTTTATTTCTTCAAAAATCCTTCCAAAAATATTTTTTCTGGCCAAAACTCTTTCAAATAATACTATTATTAATTTTTAAGGCTTGAAAACAATTTTGAATACAAAAAGGATTTTAAATTTTAAAGTTCTCAATTTTTAGTTTTACCTAATATAAGCTTATTATAAATATACTTATACAAATTTTCTTAGCTTATTATTGAAATATTCCATTAATTTACAAGTTGGTCATTTTAAACAATTCTTATTGCAATTATATTTCAATTCAATTTAGTTATCAATGCTTTATAAAATAAAACTCATTGATTATTCGTTTTAATTTTTTAATTCAACCAATAATTAATGATAAATGTTATCATCGCCTAATAATAATTTCATTAAGAATTAACATTTTTTATATATATAATATCTTTTCGCCAAAATTATTTCATTTATTCGATTTTTAGAACAATATTATGTCGACTTGCCTCGTTTAAGTGTTTAGAAACCTTATCGATAACACAACATCCCGCAAATCGACCGAAATTCATAAACAACCCAACGGATAACTAAACACAATATAAATTAACACTAACAAGTACGCTCTCTCATATATACATATACACTCAAACTGACTCATTCTAGTGTATTACTACCCTAACTCTAATGAGTCAAACCCCACAAAGCCAAGGTTATCGCTAAACCTTCGCTTTGATACCAACTGTGACGACCCACATTTTGGAAGGTTTAAATCGACAATAATCCACACATGTCCAACTTAAATAATCCGGAATGTAGATAATCAATGCGGTTATATAAGAAAAATAAGAAGAGAAGAAGAAAACAAACACATAATCTCACAGTGGAAACGATAAAATATAATAATCAAATAACAGTTCATGAAGCTGTTTACTATACATTGAGTATAATCTATACACATTTATCAGAGTTATATATGTACACATTAGGGATAAATGATCAGTATACAGGATATCATGAATTAGGGGATAATAATAATAGTAATATACCAAAATCGTCGCCTTTGTCTGCCAGAGAATATTCTTCAATATGCTAGAAAAAACTCAGGACAGACCCAAGCGTAATGAAAAGCAAAATACTCGAGTCAGGGCTAAAATACTCTTATGTAAGTCAAATCAATATCAAAAAATATGAGTGCAATAACTTAAGAGAAGTTACGGGATTTTCCATCTCCTAAGAATCTGTTAAACTATTTATGTATTTTGCTATACGCTATAATAGATAATGTCTATCAGTCAAATAAATATGGAAATAGCGTTAAGGCTTTACATTGATCCACCTCAACACATTTTTATAGGTTCAAAACCAAAGTTGTATTCGCTCGTATGGGGATAAATATGACAAGGCACGTGAGGCAATGCCTAAGGTAGGATTCTACCAGTTTACCCTTTCTGGCTGGTCGTAACCCATCCATGGCCGACCGCGACAATCAATCCAAATGGCCAAAAGGTGCACACATCAAATACGTAATCAAAATAGTAATACGAGGGATCAACGTCGCTAGAGGTAGCTATACTCATTGGCTAGACATAGGCTCATGTTTTAGTCATTTTAATTATGACACAAGTGTCAAGCCTAACCATCATCGTTCTCTTACTTTATTCCAGTAAACATCGCTAATTCAACCACTACATTCTGGATATCATCCACCACGTACACAGTTGTTAAAGTGGTTCCAATATTGACAGAGAGTATGCCAATAGGAGACCCCGGTCACTTTAACAACCAAACGTCATTTTACACACCGGTTGGTACTTTTACATTTCGAAAAAAATTCGAACTTGATATCAAAATATCATATTCGCTTCAAAATCAAATCCATTTCGAAATCATCATATTTACTCAAAAATCATATCCACTTCGAAATCATCGTATTTACTCAAAAATCATATCCATTTCGAAATCATTATATTTACTCAAAAATGTCTATTCAACTCGATATATCGATTTCACTTCAAAACTTGATTCGAATTACCGTTTTGGTTATAATTCACTTTAACCCAATTCGCATTTAAATCCAAGATTTAAATATAAACATTCCGCCCTTTAACCAGTTTGGATTTTGGAAAATAGTTTTAATATAGTTAAATAATTTAATAGAAAATAGTTTGAGAAATAAAATGGTTTATATAGTAAAATAGTTGGGAAAATAAAAATAGTTTGAATATTTAAGGAAAAAATAGATTTGAAATAGTTTATACTAAAATAATTTATTTAAAAATAGTTGCCAAGCCAAACTGATTCAATTTCAAAGTTTCCAATCCAAATCAATTTCCATTTTGATTTACTCAATTCAATTCCGATTTCAAGTCGAATTTAATTCCCTACTCAAAATTAATTTCACTTTTAATTTCAAATTAATTTAAATTCCAATTACAAATTAATTTCAGCTCCAATCCCAAATTTTAACCCATTTCAATTTATATCAATTTCGAGTCCATTTCCAATTATCAATTTCAAACACTTAAATAAAATTTAATTCAATATCCAATTTAAAAATCCAAATTTTAAATATGATTCAAATCCGAGCTAAATTTCAAAACATCGTTTTATCACTTTTACTTAGCAATATTCAAAGTTCGAATAAAAATCCAATCTTTAAAACAATCAACTTCAAAAATTGAAATCTTATTTTGATTATAACTTCAAATTCTCAAATTAGATTATTTTAACAATTTCGTTTATCAAATTTAAATTTCAACATTTGGAGGTCAAATTCGAAAATAATTCAATTTCGTAAAGTCCATTTTTTTTCTTTAGAACTAAATCATTTAAATAATTTTAAATCAAAATTTTAAAATCATTTAATTTAACCAATTCTGTGTCCGTATATAATTCTCTATCCTATGGCCAAGTGAATCATTATTTCAATTTAAATTCCAAGAATCGATATATATCATTTCAATTCAAAATAAGTGTCATAGGTATATATCATTTCAACCTATTCCTTAATTTATTCGAAATAATTTAACTTACAGTTTTATATACCTGTAAATAATATACAGGGTGATAACAGAGCATATCAAAATAATTAACCATTTAATCATTCATATATCAACCAATTTCCATCCATCACAATCAATCAACTAAACTGTCAATAATTACAACAATCAACCAATTATTGAAAATCAGGGATTTTACTAGCAGCTAAATTTTAATTTAATCTAACTATCAATTCAAATCTTGTCAATAAATTCAGATGTCAATTAAATTTCAATCTAAATTTATCCAACAACCATCAATAAATTTAAATTACTTTACGATAAAAAATTTACTAACATAAAAATAAAATAGTCAAACGTGAGCGTAAACACTCACCTTTATTTCAAACTGAAATAATTTCAGAGTCAAATAAATTCCAAATCTACACCATGCAGTATACGACATTGATAAGGATTCGCTACAACTCGTTTCGTCCAAAACAGACCTCGTACACAAAAGTTATGTTTTTTATGAATATCAATATAATAAAACCTACTTGAATATCGATATAATAAAACCTACTTGACCATAATTAATTAAAAGAAAATAAACAAAATACGTTACCCTTCCTTAAGCCCATCGTTCCAGATCGAGATTGACAGGCCCACACAGTTGAGAAACCTTAGAGCATCCACGCCACTACGACCACGAATCTCCATCTTCTTCTAGTTCGCCGCGACCTACGCTCACATTGCCAATTGCAATCACCACTGCCCTCACTTCGAAATCGTCACCGCCATTGATTACTGTAGTTGCTTCTTCATCGAGGTCGAAAACATGCACGCGAGCAGTTCAAGTTTGCCCCTATCACGCTCTGATCCTCTGAATGTCGCTCGTGACTTCACTGTTATTTTTTTTCGAGATAGATTCGTTTTTTTCTTCGATTTAAGAAAATGAATTTTTCTTCTGAGCGGTTTGAAATAAAAAGAGGGAGGAAGGAGTGATATGCAGGGAAGACAAGATCTCGTTATTTTTTTATTTGAACGAGTTTGGAATGAATTGCATAATTATATATTATAAAGTATTAACCCAATAGCCACAAAAATTTCAAACTCTAAATGACACATGCCGTCGGACGTTTATAACGTTTTACCCTGTTCCGAACATAATAGAACTGGTTTCGAGGGTTAATTAGGTCGTATGCACAAAATATCATTTCAAAATTAATTTATTTTAATTAAATTCCGAAATAAATTTCTATGCATTTCAAGCTTGCACGGCCAAATGACAAGTCCGAACGCTGCGAAACTTGAAATCCTACAATAATTCACTATTACGGATCCGATGAAACTTGTTCCGTTGAAATCGAGATAGTGGCCAAAATGGCTATTTTAACTCATTAATTTAAAATATAAAATTTCAAATTTCAAATTATTCAAATTTAAATCCTGTTTTAAATTAACAATCTTCATTCATATATATATAAAATTTGAATCAATTTCTGATACTATTTTTGATCATATTAAATCTGTATTTCAATTATTCAAATAATCTTCTATATTAAATTTAAACCAATTGAATTATTCAATAAATTAATATTATCAATCATTAATTTTTTTTATTTCTACTCATATTTATCCAATAATTACACTAAATTTAATAACTTACAATAGTCAAAAGTGCGGATCGTTACATTACCTTTCGTAGTCAATGGTTACGGAAGATATACTTTGTTTTTAAAACTTAACCACTTCTTCAATGTTTTCGGAAGGGATGGTTTCAACACCATCACTTCTTTGCTTAGGAATTACTTTCAAACGAAATGCTTTTGATTTAAATGTTTTAGTGAACCTTTTGCTCTGTTGAAGGTAGAACCCAAATGGTTTAGAAAAAGATGGTTTTAAAAGGTTTTGAAGGATTTCCACATGTTTTAAATGGAACCAATGGTTTCAAAAAGTTTGTTTTTGACAAAGAAGTTGAGTGCTTTCGAAAGGTTTTAGAGAATGGTTGCGAAGAGATGTTTTTCCCAAGGGTTTCGAAAGGTTTAAAAGGAAGGTTTTTCCAAGAGTCCTAAAAGGCTATTTCAAAGAGTTTTAAAAGAAGGATGTCTAAGGTTTTAAAGCTTTCGATGGAAGGGTTTTCCAAGTTTTCCAAGGAAATTTTTGAATAGTTTCGAAAGAAAGGTTTTAGCCTTTCGGCCTAGGTTATAAAAGGGATTTACTTCGTTTCAAAAGGGGTACTTTCAGTGGATTCTAAAGGGGTACTTTCAAAGGTCTAAATGTTTTCATCAACAAAGATTTGAGTAAAGTATATATAACATGGCAATGTGATTTTGAGTAAACCATAGAGTATAAATTTCCTTGTTTAAGTTTGATTTAAAGGTTTTAAATCAATTCGAGAAGAAAAGTTTATTAAGGAAAATTTAATGGGTAGTAAACCCTTAAGTATAATGACTTAGATATTAGAATACTAGATGGGAATGGTATAGGGTCGCACCCTATACGTTAGCTAGTAGCCTTGGTTAATTTTGTCCAAAATTCCACTGTGTAGGGCTTAGTCACAGTAAGACTTAAATGATGGTTACACACATAAAGAAATATATTTGTGCAAAAATAAGATATTAGTGAGCCTGCAAAACCATTAGGATTAGGTGACCCTGTGAGAAGATAAGTTAGGAACAGACCGTCAAAAAGAGGAGTATCTAACAGATGTTAGATTAATTTTGTTTATGTGTCCGGTAGGCCCGAGTCAGCCAAAAGTTAGTAGTTAGCCAAACAAAACTAAATTGTTTGGACAGACAGTCTATTTATTACCTGATATGTATGTTTACATAATAATGCTTTACAGTTTTAATCAGTTTTGGTTGTAGGATTAAAGATTTGCAAAAGATATGTTTTAAAAGTGCAACGACCCAGAATTTTAGTTTTTTGAGTTTGGAATATTTAATTAATTTTAAATATTGAAAAGTTAATTTTATAGAATAAATAATTTAAGTTTCAAAAATAATTATTTATTGGATAATTTAATCATTAAAATTAATAATTGAAATTGGTTAAATAATGGAATCTTGATTTTTAGGTTAGATAAAAATAATTTCCAAGCTTATTTAAATTCTATTAATAAGAATGAAGATAATAAAACTTTTAAATCTGATTTAAAATTGATTCAACTGATTTTTATAATAACCCGTTTTTATTAACGAGTGAAAACAGCCTCCCAGGGCATTATCTTGGATTTTGACAGAACTGGTGTCATTGGGTCCTCAATAATGAATTATAATATGCCGTCAAATTTCGCGGCGATCAGACGTATCGTTTGGTTGTGCAAGATCGAAATTAATGCGTAAAAGTTAATATTGAAAAATTAATATAATAATTGGGTTCAAAAACCTATCTTCTGCATGCGATCAAATTGGGTCCATTGTGTTCGGAATAGGGTATAACTTACAGAACACCAAGCGGCACGTCTCAATTGGGCTCTGAAATTGTAGAGCTAGATATTTTGAATTTAAATAATATATTTACTTAGATTTGACTACATAGCCTTGTTCATTCACATCAACCCACACCCCTACCTGTTCAAGACAGTACCCATCTTCCTTAAAATGCTTCTTCCCTCTTGTTTAAATAATGGAAACCAGTAGAAAAAAAAGTCAAAGTAAACATTAGCTTTAAAAATTCGAATCAATTTGAATTTAAATCAGAAATGGGGGAGGGGGGGTTAGGCTGAAGCATGTGTGGTTTGATGTTGTTCTAGTAGGCTTTAAACTTGAGTATGGAAATTAGGGCTTTGGTTTTTAAGATATTTTATGGAATTGTTTGAATTGGGGAGTAGATTTGCAATCGTATGGTGAAGGAGGATCAGCGGCCAGAATTTTGTGAACTCAGGTGCGTTGGTGGTCGTCATGATCTAATGCTGGATACGTGGGGGGCAAAGGTGTCATATTTTGCTCAGGTGGCTCGGGTTGTATTTTGATGGGTCGGGGATGCACGGGTTTTGATGGGGAGGGTGGCGGCGACATTAGTTTGGTTGTTGGTGGTCCATGGAGGGAGGTACAGTGAGGTCTAAGGTCAGCAATGGTGAAAGTTGAAAATGGAGGGAAGCGGGAATTAGTTATCTGTAGAAGAAGGATTAATTATATTAATCATGGTACTTCGCTTAGATTAATGATGTTATTTAAGTTAAATTAAAATATAAAAACTGATAACTAAAAAATTGCATAACTCTTGTATGAGGTTTTATCGAGGTGAAACTTTTGCGTTACGCTCGTACCGATGAAATCTTCGTGATGGAACTGGTTTGGATGAGATTGAAGACAGTTGAATTTTAGGCTAAAATCGGATGTCACCGGTTTCAGTTCCAAACTGGAATGCCTCAGCGACAATAGAAAATTTCGGTGAGTTCAACTCACCTTTTTAGTTAGCTAGTATAATATATAGTTGATAAAAATTGTTGGATGATTGTTTGAATGAATTATTATATTTATATTAGTTGGTTTGGATATATTCCCGCTTATTGGAGCAAATGAGACCCTATTACGTTCCCATGTAGGAACGAGCGACCCTTTGTATACGAATCTAGCCTCGTAGCGGTTGATATATATTTGATGATTTATAATATTTTTGGTATAATGGGAAACAGGTTGGAGGGATCCAATGGGATTCCTCGCTACTATTGAATTATATTGTTTCAATAATATTTCCTTTATATGGATTATTGATTAATAAATATGATTATGGACATTATGATAATAACATCATTTTATGTTTGAAAATAAAACCCAGTGGTGATAAGAAAAATCAATATTGATATTGGTTAAGTGTTGTGTGGCCATTGGCCTCAAATTAGTATTTTAAAAATACTATAAATTGCCGTCTAAATCGGAAATTGATTTTGAGACAAGAAACAATTTTAAAATCTGAAATTTGGTTTCGAAAATATTTTTACGGATTGCAAAATTAAATATATTAATGTTGTTTTTTAAGTTAATTAATTATATTAATATTGTTTTTAAGTTATTTAATTATAATATTAATTCAAGGATATTTTATTATGATAATATTCTTTTAAAGTTATGTAAAGATACAAAAATTGTTTTAAAGTTATAATATCATATTTATATTATTTTTAAGTTATTTAATTATTTTAATATTGTTTAAAAGTTATTTGTTATAGTTAATATGTTCTAAGAATTTGTAAAGGGTTAACAAATTTAAAGGTTAACATTTCAAGGGTAATTATGGTTTCAAAATTTATAGTTAGGATTATTAATAAGGTTTGGAAATAAGTTATTATTATTTATAAAATGGTAAAGATAAATTATTATTGTTTATTTAACAATATTTTGGAATTATTAATTATTATTAAGATGTTTAAAGTTAATAATTTTAATTAATTTAAATGTTTAGTGTCAATAATTATTATTATAAAATGGTGTTTTGGAGTAAAAGATTTTAATTATTTATAAATGTTTCCAAAACCTATGAATGGAGTTGAAAGACCTAGATTTTATAAAAGAGCTTATGAAATGGTTTGGAGATGTAAGAAGATTATTTACAAGGTGAAGAGTTTTATAAATGGTTAGATTTTTATAAACGAATTTTAGAAATAGGTATATAGATTTATAAAAAGAATTTTATAAATGGTTTTATGGACTTATAAAGGGTTTATAAATGATATTTGAAATGTACAAAAAGCTTATAAGTGATTGAATTTTCATAAAGGGATTGTAAATGGTTTTTCGGAGAATTATAAAATGTTTTATAGATGGTTTTGGAGAATTGTGAGGGAATTTATAAATGATATGAGAATCAAACAAAAAGAAAATATTTCTAAATTTGGTGGATATACTTATACCATTGGGATAAATATATGGATATTTTTTAAGTATTGAAAATATAGGGATAGGTGGATATACGCATGTAAACATATATTCGCACAAGTAATTTACTAAAGTGCTTTTAAAATGAATGAAAGATTTACGAAATGAGGATGGTGATTGCTTATATGCTTAACCAATGTTGGGTTTTTTCCTATGAAATATAATCTTTGTTTGAATGTTTTTTTATTTGATAGTTCAATAACCGACCATTAAATCTTGGTCTAAATATGTAATCCTTCTTAATTTTGGTGGTATGAAAATATTCCCTACTTAACACCAAAGGATTTTAACTCTGGAAATATCTAGGAGAAACACGGGAATTATATGGTACAGTTACCATCGATGGTGCTATATTGTATGTATAAAAGCGTTTCGTTCTGCTAGGACAAATGATAAGGAGATTCGTCCACTTAAACGGTTAGAGGGCGATCCCCGCTCTTATGTATTATCTGACTATTTCCAAAAGAACAGGTATTGAGCATTCCAAAAATCGAAATTTGGTTTTGTGGAGCACCCAGGAAGTAGAGGAGTGTACTCGTAAGAGATGACTTGAACCTGTAACCATTCAGAAAACCATATACGGTTCTATGGAGGAGATTTGTGATATATTGGAATGTTGGGATCCATGTGTGATTCCAAGACCCGTCGGGGTATAGGAATCTGGGTATAGGAATATGGCTATGAATTTATGTGTGATTCTGAGACCCGTTGGGGGTATTGGAATCCATGTGGGATTCCATGATCTATTTGGTGGCGGTGCGTAAGCTGGAATGTCGGACTGTAATGACACGTATTTTTAGCTCTTTAAATTATTGAATTTGATGTAATTATTAAATAAAAATGGTTAAAAATAAGAAAATTAACGATTTATTTATATAGTTATTGAATATTAACTTGAATAAGATTTTTATATAAACAAATTTCGAAGATTTAAGCAATAACAAGTATTGAAAGGAAAGGCTACGTATTGAATGTGCTTATAATCAATAGTTTAATTGAAGAATAAATATGGAATCATTTATATGTATATAAAATAATTGTTGGTAATTAATGTCATTTGAAATTCTATGATTTATTAATGCAATTTATTGGAAATTTATATTGTCTGGATTTAATATTGGAATTATTTAAATAATTGAGTTCTGAATTAAATATGAAAGAAAATGATTTCAAAAGTTGATTTAGATGTTATTTAAACATGAATGAAGATTGTCAACGCTAAAAGAATTGAATTTAAGCGATTAATTTTAAATTTGGAAATTTCTGGTTTTAATTGATGTGTAAAAATAGCCATTTTGGCCACTGTCTCGGATTTCGACAGAACTAGTTTCATCGGATCCTTTATAGTGAATTATTATAGGATTTCAAGTTTCATAGCAATCGGACTTGTCGTTTGGTCATGCGAGCTTAAATGTGAAGAAATTAAATTTAGAATTTAATTAAAATAATTCGATTCGAAAAGCTATCTTTCGCATACGATCGAATTAGGCCTCAAAACATATTCCATTATGTCCGGAATAAGGGTAAGCATTATAAATGCCAGGTGGCATGCTTCGTTTGGAGTTCGTCTGGAAAAGTACGTGAATAATATAAATATGTATACATATATAAATACGTGTATCTCTCAGCAAAACGCTAATATCTTACAGCCGCCTCCCCTATCTTCTTCAATGGCTGAAATGACTAGTTTTCTCCTCCAATTATCTCCCAATCCTTTGACGGTTAGCCAAAGACTTCTACAGGGAACTTGTAGAGCTTGAGGAGCTCTAACTTATCAACGGCCATGATCGAAATCAAGGCGATGGATTGACGGCGATTTGGGTTTGAACGCAGCGCATTCGAGCACGTGTTTCAAGCCGAGGAAGGAGCCGAGTTTGCCGTATTTCTGGCGAAGGTGGAGCTCGTGATGCTCTCCTTGGTGGTGGTCTCCGATCGTATTTTAGGCAAAGGATGGAAGCTCGTCAATCGTGGGAATAATGGATCTGGTTTAGGCGTGAACATATTTACTGGGAAGAAGATGATGGGAATGGCCTTGATTCCAGAAGCATGATCCAATGGTCTGATTTTCCCCTAGGTTTAAAAATAAAAGGAAATTTTAAATTAATTATAATTTAAATTATATTCAGATCTTTATAAGTGTATATCTTTTTCATACATTGTCAGAATTGGACGAAACAAATGGCGATGGAATCATGGCAATGAGTACTACATTCAGGGACTGATTTGGAGTAGATTGGTGCTAACTAAAATTTTAGGTTAAATTGAATGTCGTTCGATTTGATTTAAAATTTAAAACTCAAGGTGAGTGTTTTTAACGCTCACAACGTACTATAATATTTTTATGTTCGTTAAAAACTAAATCATTAAGTTATCTAATTTTATTGACTGTTATTTGAAAATAAAATTGATATACGAATTGACTGTAGGTATTAAAATTGACGGCTAAATTTGAAAATGGAATTTAATTGCCAATAAATTACCTGATATTGATAACTATAAAATTGTTGTGAATTATTGGCTGATTTGGATGTTGATTGCAATGGATGTTATTGACTGGTGTTTTGGATAATTTGGATGTTCATTTATTTTGATATATCCTGTTATCATCCTGTATATTATTTACAGTATAAATCTATAAATTCAATTATTTCGAATAAATTAAGAAAAATGTTGGAATGATATATACCTATGACACTGTGATTTGGATTTAAATGATATATATCCATCCCTGGAATTAAATTGAAGTAACTGATCACTTGGCCATAGGATAGAAAATTATATACTACGACGACCCGCCCTTCTCGATCCTCGAAAATCGACACAAAATACACAACAGAATAATATGCCGACGCTCGAGTGCCTGAAAAGACTGATTGTTGAGGGAAAAGAAAGAAGGAACTAAACAATAACAGAATCTCACAATCGCAGCGGAACAAAATATAATACATAATATCAGATCTTTATACAAAATGAAAACATTATTTGTTTTATACAATATATCATCAGAGTATATCTCAAACAAACAATGATTACCAGCCTGACGATTTTCAAACAAATCACAGCAGCGGATATAAACAAGTACGGATAATACGTCTCGGTCTTCAGCTCCTCTCCTGAGCTCCATAACATCCTATCCTGAACATATAATACACGATCTGACCCGAGCATTACAGTAAAATAACACCCCAGTCAATCTGGAATACCAGCGTGAGAGAAATACACCCAAATTGATTATTAAAGTTTCAAAATCCTTAGAAATCAAAAGCATCCCGTAAGACCACGCCATAAATAAACATGTCGGGTTTTTACCTTACGATAGCCAAAACATTTCTATCAAAATCCTCTGATATTATAATAGTGTCTATATACAAATACTTACTCAAAATAGCTGAAATTGTTACATGATTAAATTCCAGCATACTAGCCACACAGTGGGTTCCACAATCAAAACCGTACAAGGCACATAGGGAGAATGGATTTCCAACTAATGACTAGGCACTGGGGTACCACCTGTCACAGTACCTGGTCAAGATCAGTGTACCGAGGACCTCGCCCGATCCCCTGCAACACAAGGCCGGGACTACCCCCTACTGGATAATCCCGAGTAAGATCACCCCACGGTTAGGATCAGCAACTGCACCACTAACCCTAATAAAAAAAGGACATCTAGACAGGGATGACCTCACCCTAATGGGCGCTACCCACTTAGCCTTGCTGCATATCCCCTGATTTTCAGTCATTCCCGGTTGATGAGGCTTGAGGCTAAGCGTTACCTTTTTAGAACATTTCACTTAGAATGCCCACCTTCCACCTGACGATGTTCCGAAAGCATTCAACCATACAAGTCCGTCCCGGGATCCAACGGAACCGAAGGCACTACTCCTACTACATCCATTTTCGAATCACCCTCAGGATTAGTAGCAACTAGCCCTTGCACTTCACTGCTCCATCTTCGACTCCGAACTCGTTTTTCCCACACAAATGTACTAACCGGATTGAAGTGGTTTTCGAGAAATAAATCCTGATCCCGGTCTCTTCGAAACGATCAACGCATTGGCCAATATTGATAGTCGGTGAATTAACTATCAATTAACATTCACAAACATCCATCAAACAATAAATAATTTCCCAAAATTATTTATTAATCTCAAAATATCTTTGCAAGATATATTTCCATTTTCAACCCTTTGAAACTAGTTCCAAACCATCTTCCTTTTACGGAATAAATTTCCCAAATATTTTCTATTTCCATTTCAAATTAAACCAAAGAATCCTTTTATATATCCTGCTTGACTTATCTCAATTCGAATTTACGTTTAAATCCCATAAATTTCTTCCAACACTTTAAAAATAAACGCCTTTTTATTTTTAACACATTCCCCTTTCCTGGAAATCACTCTACAAAAAATATACTTAAATTATTAAAATACGCCTACTAGAAATTATTTAAAAGAAAATAATACTTGAGAAAATATAAGGGAAATTCCAAGTGATTTAAACCAAATTACTTTTTAAAATAAAATTATTAAATCAATTATTTATATTAAAATTCCCTTTTTGGAAATTTAATATTGTTTTACCTTAAAATAACTGAGTACTACAAATTCTTTAAATAAATAATTACTTTGTATTTGAAATAATCAAAAGCAACATTTTCTCCAAATATCTTAAACACATTTTAAACCGCTAATTTATATTTTGGAAGCTTTCTTTGGAATCATACTTAATTTCCTAGGAAAACACTTTCCATCTTTAGAAATAATCCATCTTTATTTTTAAAACACTTTATACCTTCTTATAAAATTTCCCACCGAAAATCTATCTTTCAAAATTTATCCACCGATAAATATACCAATTTATTTATAAACCCAATTTATAAATTTCCGTTTCTTTTTTCCATTCCAATCACAGTTTCAAAACATTTCAAATTCCAAACCAATTTCCTGAATTTAATTTCCTTAAATTCATCCCTTAAAAAATTCCTTTTCATTACCCTTTAATCCCAATTTATTTTATTTATATTTTAAAATCCCAGATTTTATTTATCCAATCATAACACAACACAATCAAATTCCAAATTAATCTATCACAGTATATAAATAAAATGCATCATCAATTATGAAATAAATTTCTCATTTTGAGGAATCCCGATGGATCCCTCCAACCTGTTTCCCTGCATCCACAGATGTTAGCACGACAATAAATATCGATCAAATCTGATAATAATTATCACATACAATAAATCACCCAATCAACCATTTAAATATTAGCTATTTAAAACTAGCTAGCATTCCAGATGTGAGTGAGATTAACTCACCTTGAGTTTCGTCAAGTGTTCCAATTTTTAAATTAAATCGAACTGCGTTCGATTTGACCTAAATTTTATTTGCTAGAAACGACCCCAGACCTACATCACAGCGTGTTGCTTGTCGCTACGATTCCGGCGCCACCAAATTCTTCGGAATCTGACCAAGCATGCACAAGTTATGGATTGATAAAGTTTATATAAAATTTTAAAACAAATTTTCGTTTTTCTTACTACATCAAACATCGGCCGTTAGATCGGAGATGAACCAAAACTGTTGCCCTCGTCTTCTACACGCACGTTCCAGGCTGATACCACGCAAATGAACCCATAGCCTCTAGTCGTGAATTATCGCGACCACCCTAGAGCTAATCACCTCGATCGGAGGCCACCACTACGAAGCCCAATGCCAACTCCACCTCCACCCAAAGTTTCGTCAAACTCGGCCTCCTTCTCGACTCGAAATGCAAGCTCGAATGTAGGAACTACATAGCCGTTTTCAGGCTCCCATCGACGACGATACCCAAAATCTACCGTTGGATCTGAGCTTCTCTCTGTTCTCTACAATCTTCTAGTTGGAAGAATTAGCTAAAACTTGATGGATTGCTCAAAAATTTGAGATGAACATCGGTGTGTTTCGGCCATTAAACATCATAGAGGCGGCGGCTGTGAAAGCCCTAGGGTTTCAGCCTTACAAAAAAACGTATATATAAACATTTAATATAATATTTTATTAATATAATTTGCAAATAACAAGCCTTTCCCAACGAACTCCAAATCACACATGCCGCCTGGCGTTTCTAAGGTTTTACCCGCATTCCGAACATGATGGAACGTGTTTCGAATCCCAATTCAAATGTATGAGGAATATAGCATTTTGAATCGATTTAAAATATTAAATTATCGATTTTAAATTTCAACGCGATTCTCACCCGTACGGACAAATGGTAACTCCAAACACTACGAAATATGAAATCTGATAATAACTAACTATTACGAATCCAATGGAACTGGTTTTGTCGAATTCCGAGAATGTGCCCCGGAAGGCTATTTTAACTCGTCGATTAATTCGAGCGATTTTCAAAATTATCGAAATCACTTAAAATTTCACTTTTAAAGCTTTACTAGCTCAATTATAAATCATATAAAATTTATAATCACATTAGAAATTATTCTGATTCATTTCGAATCATAATCTGATTATTTGCATTATTATATTAAATTCCATTTTTAAATTAATATAAACTTTCAAATTTAACTTATCGACTTTTGATTCCATTCAAAAGTCAAATACTAAATTCAAATCAAACTAGACTTAAAATAAATCTTAGAAACCATGTCCATCCAGATTGACAAATTATCACAATTCCAAATATTTAATTATTATTATTTAAATCAAATCAAATTACCATATTTGAAATTTAACTAATTTCATTAATTGAACCAAAATCTTGTTATTCAACATCTAATTATAATTCACATTCAACATTTAAAATGAACTAAATGTTCAAAATCTAACGACCAAAATTCCGGATCATTACATTCCTCCCCCCTTATAAAAATTTCGTCCTCGAAATTTTCTAGAGTAGGAAAATACTTCCAAACTCATTTACTTACCCAAAACATACTTAGTTAAAAACTAA
This sequence comes from Allium cepa, assembly GCA_030765085.1. Classification (NCBI taxonomy): domain Eukaryota; kingdom Viridiplantae; phylum Streptophyta; class Magnoliopsida; order Asparagales; family Amaryllidaceae; genus Allium; species Allium cepa. Next base: position 493,170,602 of record CM060944.1, on the reverse strand, counting down.
CATTCATTTCACCAAAACCTTTAGCTCAATTCCAAAACCATTCGCTTTATTTTTAATTCAAAAGCTTCGTTTACAACATCATTTCAAAAATAATCTTTCTAGTTAACCAAAATTTTCAAAATTCCCAAAAATTTCTAACTCCCCAAACTTTTGGAAAAATTTGACTGCGTCTCCTTTGTACGGAGAGCGTTTCACAATATCACAATAGATATAAATATATTCACATCGACCTACACGGTCAGAAAACAAAATATACCACAATATATATTTCATTTTTTAAATTTCATTGCGTAGGCGTACTTTTGATTAGCATTTTTCTAAGCAAGCGGCTAATATATTATGCATTTACGCGCTCCAACTCTATCGATTGCTTTTCATACCTGTACTTACTCAAACATACATATCAGTTTTCAATAATATAAGATTCTTAACAACCTTCCATATATTTATCTTAGCTAAACACAACAATTACATGGCCCAACAACAAATTTCATAATCCTACAAGTACCATCTTTATAGCAATCACAAGTGTCCAACACCATTTAATTTTCCTAACAAATCCAAATTTCATTTTTGATTCACTCAAATGATTTACATTCAAGTTTACTACATACAATTCATATTTACTACGGCCAATTCATTTTCACTTCAATATGATTAACATATGCTTTACTTACATCAATTTACTTCAATTCAATTCCAAATTGATTCACAATCAAATTTTTATTTTAAATTTGATAACTTGCATTTCTCTTATGATTCACTTGCATTTATATACCAAACCACATAATTAGATTTCACTTAATCCAATTGATTCAAAAACCAGCTTAATTTGCTTCTTTAAATCAATTCAATTCCGTTTACAACAAACAACCAATTTCCATGCAAATTTTAAAGTTATCCATGCAAGTAACCATCACTTAAGCTTATAACCATTTAAAATTAATTCCATCTCAATCTATATCAATTTTATTTCATTCGGAATTATTCATGACCCAAAATTTTTTTACTTCATCATAATTGTTAAATCAAATCCCTATTCTCATTTCAAGTTCATCATCCAACTTAAGTTTATATTAATATCCTTCCATTCTGGATTATTTCCAACTCATACATTCTTATTTCATCTCGATAAAAAATTAAAATTCTTTCACTTGGATTAAAATTTTATTATCTAAACAAATTTCATTCAAGACCCCTTATAAAGCTCGACCACAATCATTTTCCAATTTGCTTAAGTTATTTCAACAACAAAATAACTCCATTTCTTCTCACCTTAATCTTATTTCAATTTTAATTTGATTCTTATTCAATCAAATTCCAATCCATTACACATTTTAATTCAATTTGTTTACTTACTCAATCCATTTTAAATTTATTCACCTTCTCAATTCATTTCTGAATTTATTTATAACATAACCATTCCAATTATTCTAAACAAGAATTGGGTTTTATTTTTCTTTTTAAATTTGTAACAAGCTACCAAAATTTTATTCATTCCAATACAATTTCCATTTAATTTCGCTTACACTAAATTCATCCTCAAACAATTCCTTTGGATTTAGTTGAGTGAGCATTTACTTCATTCAATATCATTTCAACTAAATTAAATTTTCTTTCAATTTAATTATTTTCCACATTTAATTCAAGTTTGAATAAATTTTATTTAGACAAATTAAATTCATTTCATTCCCTTTACTAATTTAAATAAGAATTAATTTCATTCAATATTATTTATAACACAATTGAATTTTGATTTCAACTCAATCCAAATTCAACTCAATTTTATTTCTCAATATATATGTTCATAACTTATTTACTAACCTAAGTCCATTCACCTTTTATATTTTTCTTTGCCTTATCTCACTTCTTCTTTCATTTAGGATTAAATCTTAATTTTTCCATTCTTTTTACCATAACATTCAACCATTTTCCAATTAAGGTTTATAATTCCATTTTCTATTCATAAGTTCCCTAACTTATTTACTTAAAAGCTTATATTGCTCATTTTAACCCATTTTCATCTTAAAATCACAATTCCGAATTATATATATATATGCATGTATCACTGAATTCTTAAGGATATAAATTTTCATTACACAATTTTCATCCACAATTTCAGATTATAAGTATAACACTTAATAGCTTATGGGTACAAATTCATTATGCAATTATAACTCACAATTACAAAATCATTTAACATTTCAACTTTATCCACTTTAATTCGATCTCAATTTCAATTTTATTTAACTTATCTCCAGTTAAATTCAAATATATTTTATTCACTTTCATTCACTCAAATTAAATTTTAATTCCATGATTAAAATTTTATTTCCCCTTCTTATTTAAATCAACTTCACCTAATAGGTTCAATAGTTGATTTATTTTTATCTTTCACATTTTTACTTTTTTTAAATAGAATTCCGAGAATTCAATTGCCGGTTTTATTTCAAAACCAATTCGAAATAATAATCAACAAATAACCACTTGGTGTATCAAATCAAATCCAGATTTCAAAACAACTTGGTTTCACCAAGACAAATTTCCCTTTTTGAAACCTCTAAAACCACTGGTATACCCAACAAGTCCAAACAAATATCGTAACCAATCACCACGGAAGCAATCAATCACTTTGGAAACTCGAAAATGAATTCTGATGATGTGGCCATCGTCATCAGAATATTTTTCAACGACTGAAGTGAGTTCATTGCTTCCTTACTTCCACAAATTCCTTTCAAACAATTTCCAATCAAAAATATTTCCCAAAATAATACTCCATTATTTCCTTCAAATTTTTGGAAAACATTTCCACCATTCCCAAGATTTCCAAACCTTTGTTTAAATACACTTTAAACGCTTTTCAAAATTTTCGGGATTTAACTTCTGGTTTAAATCAAATTTTAGTTATTCTTCTTTTGGATAAATCATACTTATAAAATTATATTTGGTTATAAACCATTTCAAATGTTAGATTCTTATTTCACTATATTATTAACAACCAAACATCCAAATATATATAATAATTTTAGAAAATTATTTATTTCATATCAAACTATAATTTTGGGTACAATTATTTAATTTACCCACTTTAAAAATAATACTATGTCGGTTTATCTTGTTTAAGGGTTTAGCAACCCCTATTGATACGGTTGTACTTCCTGTACCGACCAGAATTCATAAACACTCAACCGATAAGTCAACACAGTACAAAAACAGTTTTATATTCACTAACAAGTACGCTCTTGTAACAACCCGGTATTTCGCATTGATTTATAATCGACTTAAATGATTAATATTATTGCAAATTTCCTTCTGAAGTTTTAAATTTTTAATTTTTAAATTGATTTATAAATTGTTAAAAGAAATTCTTAAAAATAAAATAAAATAAAATTTGTGATTACCGGCCATTTATTTTTGAATGTCGTTCGACCCTCCCCCATTTTCTCTTTTCATTTTCGAACCCATCCCCTTTTTCATTTTTCGAACCCTAATTAAAACAACACGCGAAGAAAGAATATAAATGGCGGCCACGTTAGTTCCTTCGTTCGATAGTTCGTCTCCAAAATTAGGGCATGGGGATCGAAGGCTATGGCTTCAGGGGTTCGAACTCCGCTCGAATCAATCTTCAGAAGCTAGGGCTTCTCTGTTGATTGATTCTCGTGCTTGGCTTCAATTCGTCGACTAGGTGAGATTACTCACATCTAATTCAACTTAGCAATATGTTTTGCGTTTGATTTGGGTTCGTTGTTGATGCTTTCTCTGATTTTACATATTCGTGTATATTTGTGTTACTTGGTTAACTCGGCTTTGAATTTGGACTGTTCAATATCTCGTGACCATCACGATTTCGATTTTTTTTGTGACTTCAGTCACTTGATTTTGGGGACTTTTGTTTGGTGGACCATACTATGCTTCAACTTGATTTTTAAATCAAAATAGATTTGGTTCGATTTTTGGGCACTGACTTCGTTTCTCTGTTGTTCCCTTTTGTTGATGGTGCTTTGAGACTGTTGCATTTGTTTCTTTTTGGTTTGATTCGAGACTGCATCGAATTAATTCTGTGCATCCATTTGTTGTTTGAATATATCACTTGGCTTCAAGTTGTTGATGCATTTATGTGTGAGTTGCGCATCCTTGTGCTTCTGACCTTAATGTTGTGCATGTTTATTTTGCCCATATGCACCCTGTACAGTTGCATGTATGTTGTAATTTTTGTGCACTTGGTTTGTGATTCAAATCCATTGCTTTCACGACCCACTGCTACAATATGCATTTATTACACTTCTTTTTCATGCAACACATTTGTAGTTGAAGTATCCTTCGAGTTTGATCCTCCTGTAGCTTATTTTGATATAACCATTGCATTGAAAATATTTTCTACATAATCATGATGTCTAGTTGACACTTGAGTTTCGTTGATGATTGTGCACTGCTTCAATTTGTATCTGCAGTTGTTTACTTGACATTTACTGCATTAGTTTGCAAATTGTGTTGAAGTTACCTGACTTCAACATCTTTGGACATTTGATTTACTAGCTGCCTTGACTGAGTTCACTGTGTTCACAGTGTTGCTCTTTGTACCTTGCTGATCCACTGGTATATGTGTTGGCTCAACATTTTATTGGTTGCTTGGGTATGGAACTGTTTTATCCTGTAGCTTCATACTGCCACCTCTATTTTATTCTGTAGCTCCTTACTGTCATCTCTTCTTTATCTTGTAGTCTCTTGTAGGAGATCTCGGTCCTACTATTCCAATTGGTAGGCCTTGAACTTGGTTGATTGGTTTGAGCTGAGTATTTTGATTTATATTCAGTGTCATTTGTATTAATCTGGAGTTGTTGGTTGCATTCAGTCATTTGAGTCTTGTGGTCTTTGTCATCTTCTCTTGCATATTGTTCATTTTTGTAGTTTGGTCCGGCCTTCATGCAGTTGCACTACCTCGGGTTCAAGTGGTTGCCATTCACTTTAACTCAGTTGTAATTTATCCCTTTGCTTCAATTATAGATGCCTGGACTTTTATATGTGTACTCATTATCACTTGCTGTTGGAAATTTTATTGCTCCACCATACTATAGTATTTTCATTTAGTATCCTTGCATTGCCCAGTTTCGCAGTTGCATCCCATATATGTGTTTCCACCTGAGCAGCATTGTATTGGGTTCATGTAGTATTGGGGCCTTACATCTTGCTGTTCATTAGTAGTTCACTAGCTGTCTTGGAATTTCATGTCATTTATGTGTGTTCATGAAGGTTTACATCGACTGTTTTGCTTGGGGGTCTTGTGGCACTGCTTACAGTCGTGTTACATTGAGTTATCATGTTGTCACCTCTACTTGCATACTTAGCTTGTTGCCTTGAGTACATCTATATGTACTGCATTGCAGTTATGATGGACTCTTGTATATCACCTATGTTGACTTCGTCCTTGATGCTGTTATGTGATTCCCCGACTTTGTATTATCTTCGGCCAGCACTCGTATCAAACTGCTGTTTCATATTGGGAAAGCATTATAGTTTATTTGTGCTGGTGTCGTGATTTTAAATATATTTCACCTGTGTTGAACCCGTATTTTTATTTTGGGTTTGACCATGTGCCCGGTTGTGTACATCATCACTATAGTGGCAAGGCAGTGCACGCAAGCGTGAACTGCAGCCACACGGTATTGAGTTTTTGGGTACGACATCACTATAGTGGCAAGGCAGTGCACGCAAGCGTGAACTGCAGCCACACGGTATGGTTTTGTGATATTCTATTTTGTTTTGATTTATTAATCTTTTGCGTAGTTCATGTGCTGTAGTGGCGAGGCAGTACACGCGTGCGTGTACTGCAGCCCTACTCATCTTAATGTTTTAATTGATATTCCAATGGTTTGAACTGTTTTGTTTATTTCAATTCAATGTTCTGAATTGCATTCTGATTTGGTTTAATTACTATCGTCTATTCATTATTTAATTATTATTGCTTCTGTGCATTAATAACTGAGTTTGAATTAGACTGACCCGAGTATTATTTTCTTTTGAATTTAATACTCGGGTCAGACCGAGTATTTCAGGTTGTAGATATTCTGCTTTGGGTTGCTGCTAGAGCTATGAAGTTCTTTCATATCTTTTGGAGTAGTCGTCGTTATTTGTAGTAGTCTGTAAAATTGTATTGGAAGATATGTGTTCATGTATATTAAATACGTTAATGTACTTGTATATGTAACTTCCTTAGTCGACTGTTGTAGTTGTATCATATGTACCGTGTGAATGTATTGTAACTGACATCAGTTATTATATATATATGAGACTTTCTGTTTCATCTGTGTTCCGCATTTATATTATCTGTGTTGTTATTTTATATTTACTGTTCTAAACTATTACGAACCATCGTAGTTCGTTTTATACTGGAATTGGGGTATGTCGATGGGAGAAAATAAATCAGAGATGAAAAATGAAAGAATATATATATTTATATCACTTCCATCGAGATAACCAATACTAGTGTAAGGCCAACTATTGATGGCCGCTCCTCAACAGCCTTATTCTCCGTGCTAGTTGACAGCATTACACCGTAGTGTTCTTGGCTAGCGTGGGTATAGAGGTGGGGCGTCACAGCTTGGTATCAGAGCCTGGGGTTTAGAACAAATATAAAACATAACTTAGATAGTACATGTGTTACAACTATTTGTCGATGTTGATTGTTAGGAATGAATTCCTAACGCTTATTCGTGAGCATTGCTGCTATTCTCTATCGCACTTGCTCACTTGAGTTTACACTTCTAAGTATCAGTGTATATATGCTCTACCAAGTTGCATATTGCTGCAAATAGTACCCACTTCGATTTGAACTCGCATTGTTTATTCGAACTGCTATATATATATGCATTCTTATCTCTGATTCATGTACTTAATGCAGTTTCCATACAATTGGGTTTTGGGTATCAATCTTTGAGACAAATTGCATTCCAATTGTTGATCGGTTCTTCTTTTCCGGTTAGTTGTTATCACCTTTGTCGACTTTGATAACTTCTATTTCAGGAATTTTGGGTATTCCTACTTTGATGGATTTGGAATCGAAATTCTTTGTATTTTATTCACGTCTTCGAATGTGAATATTAGTGAATTGATTTGGTTTTCGAATTTAATCGATTCTTGATTATTTCCCGATTTGTTGCTATCATTTATTAGCAACTTTGATGACCTTTTCTTCGGGATTTTTGTGAACATACCTTTCGATGAATTCGGTATCGATTTCTTTGGATTCTATTCACGTCTTCGTATGTGAATTCTTGTGATTGATTGTTTCTACAATCATTTTTGTGATTTGTCACTTTAAAAATATAAAGGTTTCAATACTAGTAGTAAATATCAAAACTCTTTTATCAAAATGTTTTCAACTCTATTTTCAATACCAAACTCGTTTTTGAAACCGTTTTCCAATCTATTAGTATATACAAATCTTTATTTCACTCGTATGAGAAATCTAATTAAACGACTTAGTAAAACGAGTGGTATATAACGCTTGCGTTTACTTCGCCGGTTAATTCTTGGACTTATTCGATTGAATCTCTTGTGACAAAATTTTATTAGTGAAGATTTACAGTTTGTTCGTAAATATTTAAGTTAAGCAAGTGGTTATGGGACATGAAGCTAAACTTTTATATTTACTAGCTTAGTGTAATTGACACTTCTCGTTGATCATGACGATCATTTTTACGGTTAGACTAGGCCTCATCGGTGTGATTTCGTCTCACACATATCTCTTGGGCTTTGAGGATTGTCTAGACACCACTTGTGTGATTTCATTCACATATACTTTTCTTTTGATTGTGAGGTTAGACTAGACACCACTTGTGTGATTCCACTCACACATACCTCTTTTGATTATTGGTTAGTCTGGACCTCAATCTCTGTGATTTCGACTCACACATGTGGGGTAGCGCCCCACGGTCTTCGGGCCATTCGTGTGTCAAAATTAATGGCTTGCAACCATGAGATAGCGTCTCGTTATGCGTTGCACGTGTTGATGATTTTTCATGCTCGCGGGTAGGTGAGATTCCGTGCTCCCGTTCTCGCTTTGCGTTGCACGTGTTGATGATTTTTCATGCTCGCATGTAGGTGAGATTCCGTGCTCCCGTTCTCGCTTTGCGTTGCCCGTGTTGGTGATTTTCATGCTCACGTGTAGGTGAGATTCCGTGCTCCCGTTCTCGCTTTGCATTGCACGTGTTGGTGATTTTCATGCTCATGTGTAGGTGAGATTCCGTGCTCCCGTTCTCGTTATGCGTTGCACGTGTTGATGATTTTTCATGCTCGCGGGTAGGTGAGATTCCGTGCTCCCGTTCTCGCTTTGCGTTGCACGTGTTGATGATTTTTCATGCTCGCGTGTAGGTGAGATTCCGTGCTCCCGTTCTCGCTTTGCGTTGCCCGTGTTGGTGATTTTCATGCTCACGTGTAGGTGAGATTCTGTGCTCCCGTTCTCGCTTTGCGTTACACGTGTTGATGAATTTTCATGCTCGCGTGTTGGTGAGTTTCCATACTCTCCTTTGAGTTTTCATACTCCGTTCGAGTTTTCATACTCCGTTCGAGTTTTCATACTCCGTTCGAGTTTTCATACTCCGTTCGGGTTTTCATACTCCGTTCGGGTTTTCATACTCCGTTCGGGTTTTCATACTCCGTTCGGGTTTTCATACTCCGTTCGGGTTTTCATACTCCGTTCGGGTTTTCATACTCCGTTCGGGTTTTCATACTCCGTTCGGGTTTTCATACTCCGTTCGGGTTTTCATACTCTGTTCGAGTTTTCATACTCCGTTTGAGTTTCCATACTCTCCTTCGAGTTTTCATACTCCGTTTGAGTTTTCATACTCCGGTTCGAGTTTTCATACTCGCGTTCGAGTTTTCATACTCCGGTTCGAGTTTTCATACTCGCGTTCGAGTTCTCATACTCTTAGCTTGTGTTTTCTGGATTTCTTGTGAGGATTTCTAGAATTTGTGCTTCACCAATTTTCGTAATTTCTATTGATAAGTTTTATCAATTCTTGTGCATTGGTGAATTCGTGTGTTATTGACTTGTTATGAATACAAGTTTAGGGTATGATACCCCTTTCTATCTTTGAGAAGATTCTTGTGACTCTTTGGATGAATGAAAATCCACTTATCGAAGTTGCTTCTGATGTCGTTGTTTTAATCACATATTTAAAAAAAAAAAAAAAATTGTTTCAAAATATAAATCAAAATTGTTTTCAAAATTTCTACGATTTGCGCTTTCAAAAGAATGAGGAAGCGAATTAAACGTTTCAGTAAAATCGAGGACTATGACCCCTTTCTTTTACTGATTCGCTTAATTCCGGACTTGTCCGTTTGAGAACGTAAAATGTTATTTATTTAAAATACACAATTTAACACTTTCAAGGAAACGATGAAGTGAATTAAACGATTTAGTAAAACTCGTGGTTGTGAGTCATGTGCGTTTGCTATTTCGGTTAATTTCGGACTCGTTAATTGAAAAATTTGTAATTTGAAATTTGATTACCGTTGTGGTAATTTCTGATGATCGTTTTGATAATCAGATATTTATTGTTTCTAATTATCTATTGATAATTAGATATTTGAGATTTAATTGTCGTTTGTGATAATTAAATATTTATGATTTAAGATTGATTTTCGATTTTGATAATCGAATACTTGTTGATTTGATTATCGTTTTTGATAATCGAATATTTGTGATTTGAGATCTCTGAATTATCTATTGATAATTAGATTTTGTTGATAATTTGTGAATTTCCTTTATGAAATTAAAAGATTTCTTTGGCGTTTATATTGTACTACGCCAGTGTACCGGCTCAATTTTCTACTATTCATGACGTTTTCTACGTCTTCCAATTACGGAAATGCCTTAGGAATTTCCGATTTCTATTTTTGAGCCCGGTATTATTGAAGAAATTGAAGTTTCACCAGATTTGACGTTGAGCAACATTCTATTCACATCAATGTTTCGGGGGTTCGCCACCTTCGAAATAAAGATGTTTTCTCGTGAAAGTTTATTGGTTCTCAAATCCTATGAATTTCACTTTGGAATCCAGAGAATTCATCGAGCAATCACGATCAGGCTTTCTCTATCATGCTCTTTATGGTGAACTTCCTACTTCGAATTTCTTCATCATGTGATGACATGCTTTTATGGTTGTTACCTTTTACCCGTTTGTTCCTTATGATTGCGAGGACGCAATTTCTTTAAGGAGGGGAGTCTGTAACAACCCGGTATTTCGCATTGATTTATAATCGACTTAAATGATTAATATTATTGCAAATTTCCTTCTGAAGTTTTAAATTTTTAATTTTTAAATTGATTTATAAATTGTTAAAAGAAATTCTTAAAAATAAAATAAAATAAAATTTGTGATTACCGGCCATTTATTTTTGAATGTCGTTCGACCCTCCCCCATTTTCTCTTTTCATTTTCGAACCCATCCCCTTTTTCATTTTTCGAACCCTAATTAAAACAACACGCGAAGAAAGAATATAAATGGCGGCCACGTTAGTTCCTTCGTTCGATCGTTCGTCTCCAAAATTAGGGCATGGGGATCGAAGGCTATGGCTTCAGGGGTTCGAACTCCGCTCGAATCAATCTTCAGAAGCTAGGGCTTCTCTGTTGATTGATTCTCGTGCTTGGCTTCAATTCGTCGACTAGGTGAGATTACTCACATCTAATTCAACTTAGCAATATGTTTTGCGTTTGATTTGGGTTCGTTGTTGATGCTTTCTCTGATTTTACATATTCGTGTATATTTGTGTTACTTGGTTAACTCGGCTTTGAATTTGGACTGTTCAATATCTCGTGACCATCACGATTTCGATTTTTTTTGTGACTTCAGTCACTTGATTTTGGGGACTTTTGTTTGGTGGACCATACTATGCTTCAACTTGATTTTTAAATCAAAATAGATTTGGTTCGATTTTTGGGCACTGACTTCGTTTCTCTGTTGTTCCCTTTTGTTGATGGTGCTTTGAGACTGTTGCATTTGTTTCTTTTTGGTTTGATTCGAGACTGCATCGAATTAATTCTGTGCATCCATTTGTTGTTTGAATATATCACTTGGCTTCAAGTTGTTGATGCATTTATGTGTGAGTTGCGCATCCTTGTGCTTCTGACCTTAATGTTGTGCATGTTTATTTTGCCCATATGCACCCTGTACAGTTGCATGTATGTTGTAATTTTTGTGCACTTGGTTTGTGATTCAAATCCATTGCTTTCACGACCCACTGCTACAATATGCATTTATTACACTTCTTTTTCATGCAACACATTTGTAGTTGAAGTATCCTTCGAGTTTGATCCTCCTGTAGCTTATTTTGATATAACCATTGCATTGAAAATATTTTCTACATAATCATGATGTCTAGTTGACACTTGAGTTTCGTTGATGATTGTGCACTGCTTCAATTTGTATCTGCAGTTGTTTACTTGACATTTACTGCATTAGTTTGCAAATTGTGTTGAAGTTACCTGACTTCAACATCTTTGGACATTTGATTTACTAGCTGCCTTGACTGAGTTCACTGTGTTCACAGTGTTGCTCTTTGTACCTTGCTGATCCACTGGTATATGTGTTGGCTCAACATTTTATTGGTTGCTTGGGTATGGAACTGTTTTATCCTGTAGCTTCATACTGCCACCTCTATTTTATTCTGTAGCTCCTTACTGTCATCTCTTCTTTATCTTGTAGTCTCTTGTAGGAGATCTCGGTCCTACTATTCCAATTGGTAGGCCTTGAACTTGGTTGATTGGTTTGAGCTGAGTATTTTGATTTATATTCAGTGTCATTTGTATTAATCTGGAGTTGTTGGTTGCATTCAGTCATTTGAGTCTTGTGGTCTTTGTCATCTTCTCTTGCATATTGTTCATTTTTGTAGTTTGGTCCGGCCTTCATGCAGTTGCACTACCTCGGGTTCAAGTGGTTGCCATTCACTTTAACTCAGTTGTAATTTATCCCTATGCTTCAATTATAGATGCCTGGACTTTTATATGTGTACTCATTATCACTTGCTGTTGGAAATTTTATTGCTCCACCATACTATAGTATTTTCATTTAGTATCCTTGCATTGCCCAGTTTCGCAGTTGCATCCCATATATGTGTTTCCACCTGAGCAGCATTGTATTGGGTTCATGTAGTATTGGGGCCTTACATCTTGCTGTTCATTAGTAGTTCACTAGCTGTCTTGGAATTTCATGTCATTTATGTGTGTTCATGAAGGTTTACATCGACTGTTTTGCTTGGGGGTCTTGTGGCACTGCTTACAGTCGTGTTACATTGAGTTATCATGTTGTCACCTCTACTTGCATACTTAGCTTGTTGCCTTGAGTACATCTATATGTACTGCATTGCAGTTATGATGGACTCTTGTATATCACCTATGTTGACTTCGTCCTTGATGCTGTTATGTGATTCCCCGACTTTGTATTATCTTCGGCCAGCACTCGTATCAAACTGCTGTTTCATATTGGGAAAGCATTATAGTTTATTTGTGCTGGTGTCGTGATTTTAAATATATTTCACCTGTGTTGAACCCGTATTTTTATTTTGGGTTTGACCATGTGCCCGGTTGTGTACATCATCACTATAGTGGCAAGGCAGTGCACGCAAGCGTGAACTGCAGCCACACGGTATTGAGTTTTTGGGTACGACATCACTATAGTGGCAAGGCAGTGCACGCAAGCGTGAACTGCAGCCACACGGTATGGTTTTGTGATATTCTATTTTGTTTTGATTTATTAATCTTTTGCGTAGTTCATGTGCTGTAGTGGCGAGGCAGTACACGCGTGCGTGTACTGCAGCCCTACTCATCTTAATGTTTTAATTGATATTCCAATGGTTTGAACTGTTTTGTTTATTTCAATTCAATGTTCTGAATTGCATTCTGATTTGGTTTAATTACTATCGTCTATTCATTATTTAATTATTATTGCTTCTGTGCATTAATAACTGAGTTTGAATTAGACTGACCCGAGTATTATTTTCTTTTGAATTTAATACTCGGGTCAGACCGAGTATTTCAGGTTGTAGATATTCTGCTTTGGGTTGCTGCTAGAGCTATGAAGTTCTTTCATATCTTTTGGAGTAGTCGTTGTTATTTGTAGGAGTCTGTAAAATTGTATTGGAAGATATGTGTTCATGTATATTAAATACGTTAATGTACTTGTATATGTAACTTCCTTAGTCGACTGTTGTAGTTGTATCATATGTACCGTGTGAATGTATTGTAACTGACATCAGTTATTATATATATATGAGACTTTCTGTTTCATCTGTGTTCCGCATTTATATTATCTGTGTTGTTATTTTATATTTACTGTTCTAAACTATTACGAACCATCGTAGTTCGTTTTATACTGGAATTGGGGTATGTCGATGGGAGAAAATAAATCAGAGATGAAAAATGAAAGAATATATATATTTATATCACTTCCATCGAGATAACCAATACTAGTGTAAGGCCAACTATTGATGGCCGCTCCTCAACAGCCTTATTCTCCGTGCTAGTTGACAGCATTACACCGTAGTGTTCTTGGCTAGCGTGGGTATAGAGGTGGGGCGTCACAGCTCTCATATCTATTATTACACTCAACTTATTCTAGAGTACTATGGACTCTATTTCTAATGAGTAATTCCCACCAAAGCCTAGGTTATCGCTAACCTATGCTCTGATACCGCTGTGAAGATCTAGGCTTTTCAACCATCGACAGCGGCCACTCTCCGCCGTGGCTCATAGTGATACCTCGGGTTTGCTTTTACGGCCAGCCTCTCAACTCGCAACCAACCCCACAAGGCCTTATACTAGCCCCGGGAACTTGTAGTGTAAGAGTCTCCCGTTCACCACCTAACGCAAAGCGAGAACCCCCTATCATGTTGTACTGTAGCAAACCCGATCCCGATCTCTTCGAAATGATCAACGCATTGGCCAATATTGATAGTCGGTGATTTAACTATCAATTAACATTCACAAACATCCATCAAACAATAAATAATTTCCCAAAATTATTTATTAATGTCAAAATATCTTCGCAAGATATATTTCCATTTTCAACCCTTTGAAACTAGTTCCAAAACCATCTTCCTTTTATGGAATAAATTTCCCAAACATTTTCTATTTCCATTTCAAATTAAACCAAAGAATCCTTTTACAAATCCTGCTTGATTTATCTCAATTCGAATTTATGTTTAAATCCCGTAAATTTCTTCCAACACTTTAAAAATAAAAACCTTTTATTTTTAACACATTTCCCCTTTCCTGGAAATCACTCTCCAAAATATATACTTAAATTATTAAAATACGGCTACTAGAAATTATTTAAAATAAAATAATACTTGAGAAAATATAGGGGAGATTCTAAGTGATTTAAACCAAATTATTTTTTAAAATAAAATTATTAAATCTTTTATTTGTATTAAAATTCTGTTTTTAGAAATTTAATACTATTTTACCTTTAAAATAATTGAGTACTACAAATTCTTTAAATAAATAGTTACTTTGTACTTGAAATAATTAAAAGCAACATTTTGTCCAAATATCTTAAACACATTTTAAACCGCTAATTTATATTTTGGAAGCTTTCTTTGGAATCATACTTAATTTCCTAGGAAAACACTTTCCATCTTTAGAAATAATCCATCTTTATTTTTAAAACATTTTATACCTTCTTATAAAATTTCCCACCGAAAATCTATCTTTCAAAATTTATCCACCGATAAATATACCAATTTATTTATAAACCCAATTTGTAAATTTCTGTTTCTTGTTTCCATTTCAGTCACAGTTTCAAAACATTTCAAATTCCAAACCAATTTCCTGAATTTAATTTCCTTAAATTCATTCCTTAAAAATTCCTTTTCATTACCCTTTAATCCCAATTTATTTTATTTATATTTTAAAATCCCAGATGTTATTTATCCAATCATAACATAGCACAATCAAATTCCAAATTAATCTATCACAGTATATAAATAAAATGCATCATCAATTATGAAATAAATTTCTCATTTTGAGGAATCCCGATGGATCCCTCCAACCTATTCCCCTACATCCATGGATGTTAGCACGACAATAAAAATCGATCAAATTTGATAATAATTATCACGTACGACAAATCACCCAATCAACCATTTAAATATTAGCTATTTAAAACTAGCTAGCATTCCAGATGTGAGTGAGATTAACTCACCTTGAATTTCGTCGAGTGTTCCAATTTTTAAATTAAATCGAACAGTGTTCGATTTAACCTAAATTTTTTTGCTCAAAACGACCCCAGACCTACATCACAGCGTGTTGGTTGTCCCTGCGATTCCGACGCCACCAAATTCATCGGAATCTGACCAAGCATGCACAAGTTATGTATTGATAAAGTTTGTACAAAATTTTAAAACAAATTTTCTTTTTTCTTACTACATCAATCATCAGCCGTTAGATCAGAGATGAACCAAAACTGTTGCCTTCGTCTTCTACACGCACGTTCCAGGCTAATACCACGCAATTGAACCCATAGCCGCCTATAGTCTGGATTATCGCGACCACCCTAGAGCCAATCACCTCGATCGGAGACCACCACTACGAAGCCCAATGCCAACTCCACCTCCACCCAGAGTTTCGTCGAACTCCGCCTCCTTCTCGACTCGAAATGCAAGCTCGAACGCATGAACTGGACGGTCGTTTTCAAGCTCCCATCGACGACGATACCCAAAATCTACCGTTGGATCTGAGCATCTCTCTGCCCTCTACAATCTTCTAGTTGGAAGAATTAGCTAAAACTTGATTGATTGCTCGAAAATTTGAGATGAACATCGGTGTGTTTCGGCCATTAAACATCATATAGGCGTCGGCTGTGAAAGCCCAAGGGTTTTAGCCTTACAAAAAAAATGTATATATAAACGTTTTAATATAATATTTTATTAATATAATTTGCAAATAACAAGCCTTTCCCAACGAACTCCAAATCACACGTGCCGCATGGCGTTTCTAAGGTTTTACCCGCATTCCAAACACGATGGAACATGTTTCGAAGCCCAATTCAACTGTATGAGGAAGATAGCATTTTGAATCGATTTAAAATATTATATTATCGATTTTAAATTTCAACGCGTTTCTTACCCGTACGGACAAACGGTAACTCCAAACACTACGAAATATGAAATCTGATAATAACTAACTATTATGAATCCAATGGATCTGGTTTCGCCAAATTTCGAGACTGTGCCCTGTAAGGCTATTTTAACTCGTCGATTAATTCGAGCGATTTTCAAAATCGTCGAAATCACTTAATATTTCACTTTTAAAGATTTACTAGCTCAATTATAAATCATATTAAATTTATAATCACATTAGAAATTATTCTGATTCATTTCAAATCATAATCTGATTATTTGCATTATTATATTAAATTTCATTTTTAAATTAATATAAACTTCCAAATTTAACTTATCGACTTTTGATTCCATTCAAAAGTCAAATACTAAAATTCAAATCAAACTGGACTTAAAATAAATCTTAGAAACCACGTCCATCCAGATTGACAAATTATCCCAATTCCAAATATTTAATTATTATTATTTAAATCAAATCAAATTACCATATTTGAAATTTAACTAATTTCATTAATTGAACAAAAATCTTCTTATTCGACATCTAATTACAATTCACATTCAACATTTAAAATGAATTAAATGTTCAAAATTTAATGATCAAAATTCCGGGTCGTTACATTCCTCCTCCTATATGAAACTTTCGTCCCCGAAATTTGCTAGAGTAGGAAAATACTTCCAAATTCATTTACTTACCCAAAACTTACTTAGTTAAAAACTCACATTCATTTCACCAAAACCTTTAGCTCAATTCCAAAACCATTCGCTTTATTTTTAATTCAAAAGCTTCGTCTATAACATCATTTCAAAAACAATCTTCCTAGTTAACCAAAATTTTCAAAATTCCCAAAAATTTCTAACTTCCAAAATTTTTGAAAAATTCGACAGCGTCTCCTTTGTACGGAGAGCGTTTCACAATATCACAATAGATATAAATATATATACACATGGTCAGAAAACAAAATATACCACAATATATATATCATTTTTCAAATTTTATTGCATAGGCGTACCTTTGATTAGCATTTTTTTAAGCAAGCGGCTAATATATTATGCATTTACACGCTCCAACTCTATCGATTGCCTTCCGTACCTGTACTTACTCAAACATACATATTAGTTTTCAATAATATAAGATTCTTAACAACCTTCCATACATTTATCTTAGCAAAACACAACAATTACATAGCCCAACAACAAATTTCATAATCCTACAAGTACCATCTTTATAGCAACCACAAGTGTCCAACACCATTTAATTTTTCTAACAAATCCAAACTTCATTTTTGATTCACTCAAATGATTTACATTCAAGTTTACTACATACAATTCATATTTACTACGACCAATTCATTTTCACTTCAATATGATTAACATATGCTTTACTTACATCAAGTTACTTCAGTTCAATTCCAAATTGATTCACAATCAAATTTTTATTTTGAATTTGATATACTTCATTTCTCTTATGATTCACTTGCATTTATATACCAAACCACTTAATTAGATTTCACTTAATCCAATTGATTCAAAAACCAGCTTAATTTGCTTCTTTAAATCAATACAATTCTGTTTACAACAAACAACTAATTTCCATGCAAATTTTAAAGTTATCCACGCAAGTAACCATCACTTAAGCTTATAACCATTTAAAATTAATTCCATCTCAATCTATATCAATTTTATTTCATTCGGAATTATTCATAACCCAAACAATTTTTACTTCATCACAATTATTACATCAAATCCCTATTCTCATTTCAAGTTCATCATCCAACTTAAGTTTATATTAATATCCTTCCATACTGGATTATTTCCAACTCATACATTCTTATTTCATCATGATAAGAAAGTAAAATTCTTTCACTTGCATTTAAATTTTATTATCTAAACAAATTTCATTCAAGACCCCTTATAAAGCTCGACCATAATCATTTTCCAATTTGCTTAAGTTATTTCAATAACAAATTAACTCCATTTCTTCTCACCTTAATCTTATTTCCATTTTAATTTGATTCTTATTCAATAAAATTCCAATCCATTACACATTTTAATTCAATTTGTTTACTTACTCAATCCATTTTAAATTTATTCACCTTCTCAATTCATTTCTGAACTTATTTATAACATAACCATTCCAATTATTCTAAACCAGAACTGGGTTTTATTTTGCTTTTTAAATTTTTAACAAGCTACCAAAATTTTATTCATTCAAATACAATTTCCATTTAATTTAACTTACACTAAATTCATCCTCAAACAAATCCTTTGGATTTAGTTGAGTAAGCATTTACTTCATTCAATATCATTTCAACTAAATTAAATTTTCTTTCAATTTAATTCTTTTCCACATTTAATTCAAGTTCGACTAAATTTTTTTTAGCCAAATTAAATTCATTCCATTCCCTTTACTAATTTAAAGAAGAATTAATTCCATTCAATATTATTATAACACAATTGAATTTTGATTTCAACTCAATCCAAATTCAACTCAATTTTATTTCTCATATATAAGTTCATAACTTATTTACTAACTTATGTCCATTCACCTTTTATATTTTTCTTTGCTTTACCTCACTTCTTCTTTCATTTAGGGTTAAATCTTAAATTTTCCATTCTTTTTACCATAACATTCAACCATTTTCCAATTAAGGTTTATAATTCCATTTTCTATTCATAAGTTCCCTAACTTATTTGCTTAAAAGCTTATATTGCTCATTTTAGTCCGTTTTCATCCTAAAATCACAATTTCGAATTATATTGATATGTATATGTATATGTATATGTATATGTATATGTATATGTATGTATGTATGTATGTATCACTGAATTCTTAAGGATATAAATTTTCATTACACAATTTTAATCCACAATTTCAGATTATAAGTATAACACTTAATAGCTTATGGGTACAAATTCATTACGCAATTATAACTCACAATTACAAAGTCATTTTACATTTCAACTTTATCCACTTTAGTTCGATCTCAATTTCAATTTTAACTAACTTATCTCCAGTTAAATTCAAATATATTTAATTCACTTTCATTCACTCAAATTAAATTTTAATTCCAGGATTGAAATTTCATTTTTCCTTCTTATTTAAATCAACTTCACCTAATAGATTCAATAGTTGATTCATTTTTATCTTTTACATTTTTATTTTTTTTAAATAGAATTCCCAGAATTCAATTGCTGGTTTTATTTCAAAACCAATTTGAAATAATAATCAACAAATACCCACTTGGTGTATCAAATCAAATCTGGATTTCAAAACAACTTGGCTTCACCAAGACAAATTTCCCTTTTTGAAACCTCTAAAACCACTGGTATGCCCAACAAGTCCAAACAAATATTGTAACAATCACCACGGAAGCAATCCATCACTTTGGAAACTTGAAAATGAATTCTGATGATGTGGCCAACATCATCAGGATTATTTTCCAGCGACTGAAGTGAGTCCAGTGCTTCCTTACATCCATAAATTCCTTTTAAAACAATTTCCATTCAAAAATATTTTCCAAAATAATACTATATTATTTCCTTCAAATATTTGGAAAACATTTCCACCATTCCCAAGATTTCCAAACCTTTGTTTAAATACTCTATAAACGCTTTTCAAAATTTTCGAGATTTAAATTCTGGTTTAAATAAAATTTTAGTTATTCTTCTTTTGGATAAATCATACTTATAGAATTCTATTTGGTTATAAACCATTTCAAATGTTAGTTTCTTATTTGATTATAGTATTAACAACCAAACATCCACATATATATAATAATTTCAGAAAATTGTTTCTTTCATGTCAAACTATAATTTTGGGTAAAATTATTTCATTTACCTACTTTAAAAACAATACTATGTCGGTTTATCTTGTTTAAGAGTCTAGCAACCCCTATCGATACGGTTGTACTTTCCGTAACGACCTGAATTAATAAACACTCAACCGATAAGTCAACACAGTATAAAAACAGTTTTAAGTTCACCAACAAGTACGCTCTCATATTTATTATTACACTCAGCCCTTCTAGAGTACTATGGACTCTATTTCTAACGAGTAATTCCCACCAAAGCCTAGGTTATCGCTAACCTAAGCTTTGATACCACTGTGAAGATCTAGACTTTTCAATCATCGACAGCGGCCACTCTCCACCGTGGCTCACAGTGATACCTCGGGTTTGCTTTTACGGCCAGCCTCTCAACTCGCAACCTGAAACAACCCGCATATTTAACGATTTTATATTTAAATTTTTATTTAAATATAGCGTCGTTAGTCGGATTTTGGTCCGAAATGCTACTTTTTGCAAATGGCCGAATTAGAACTCGAAACCACCTCCATTGGTTCCAAAATGGCGTTTGCGATCTTTTTGAGTATAATCTTTGATATGTTTGGAGTAAGTTGAATTTTGCAACTTTTTCTATTTGGGTTTTGGGTTTGGGTTCAGCCCATTTGTTAGTTTAAACCCCTAACTCAGCCCTTTCCTCTCCATTCACCCTCATTTCATTTCTAAAACTTAAGCAAAACTGAAAATGGTGGAGGGGAAGAGGAAATAGAAATTGCTAACCCTAGTTTCTTCTTTGCAAACTTGATTCTTGCTCCAATATCAAAGAGAAGACATAGGTAAGCTCCTCTTCATCTTCTCTATCTCTTTCTCTCTTCAATCTCAGAAATTTCCTAAACTTAAACTTAGGAAAAATACTTGTTTTTATTCTTGGATTGAAGCTAGTTGAGTAGAAGTGGAGATTTGTTGGTCTTCTCCTTGCAAATTGAACTCCTTCTTCTTTGTTTTTGGATTAAAAGGTGAGTTTTGAACTCACATCTACTTCTCTTGGTTTCATTAATGTTAGGTATGAATTCCTAACACTTGTTCATATGCTTTTGCTTTCGATTTGGTTTGCTTTGGTGAAATTGCCAAATTAGGATTTTTGAAGCCAAATCTATGTAAAACCTTATATGGTTGATGTTTTATGTTGTTCGTAGTGTTGGGTGTGTCGTTAAGCTTGGGCAGTCGTTTGACGTAAGCCCATAATCAACACGCATCCGATTGCTTTCGATTTGTTTGGCCATAATGGCCTGGTGTAACAACCCGCATATTTGTCGATTTTTATATTTAAATATTTTATTTAAATATTTTATCGATACTCGGAATTTAGTCCGAAAAGTTACTTTTTGCATACAGTCGAATTAGGACTCGGGACCACTCCCATTGAGTTTAAAATGTCGTTTGCGACCTTTTTGAGTATAAGCTTCGATATGTTTGGAGTAAGTTGATTTTGGCTACTTTTTCACTTTGGGTTTGGGTTCAGCCCTATGTTTAACTTATACTCAAATCTGAGCCACTCCTCCCCATTCACCCTCACTTTCTCCTCTTTTCAGTTCTAAAGCATCAATGGTGGGAGAGATGGGAGATTAAAACTCCAAAACCCTAGTTTCCTTTTGCAAATCAAGCTCTAGCTCCAAACTAATAGAAGGACCCATTGGTAAGCTTCACTTCTTCTTCTCCAACTCATTCTCTTATCAAATTCAGAAAATTCCTAAACCTAATTTGGGAAATGTTTCTCTTTTAAGCTTAGAATCAAGCTTCTTGAGTTGGATTTGAAGAGTGGTTGATTCTCCTTTGCTTTCAAGCTTCTTCTTCAGTCGTTTGGGTTCAAAGGTGAGATTTTTATCTCACATCTATGCTTATATTTATCTTCGAATGTTAGGTATGAATTCCTAACACTTATTCGTGTGCAATTGCTTTTGGTTTGGATTGATTTGGTGAATATTCCAATTTTTAGTGTTTTGGGTTCAAATCCTTAAAAATCATAGCTTTGATGTTCAAATGTATTTTTGGTGATGCATCGAGGAGCCAATAGGATCGGGTAGCCATTGGGCATAATTCCCTATCATCTGTGCTCGTTCGGTTGCGAATTGGTGGAGTTTGCACATCAATTAAATGGGTTTCAATTTGCAGAACATCAGGGTCGGCCGACCGAACCCCTGGGCCGGTCGACCGACCTGCTACTAAGGTGCATAAGCACCTTTCTGTCTCTGGTCCGGTCGACTGGCTACAGGGCTCAGCCGACCGAGATTTTTTGGAACAGGGTCCGGTCGACCGAGCTCTGTAGCCGGCCGACCGACCTGATGAAATTTTGCCTATTTCACCTAGTTGCTTGAATTTCCAACTTTAATCGATTCGTGTTGTTTCCTATTTGTTGTTATCATTTAATGACTTTGATGACTCCTTTTCAGGGATTTTTGAATATCCATTTCGATGGATTCTTTATCGGTTTCATTGGATTTTGATTCACATCTTCGTATGTGAATTTTGGTGATTGATTGTTCCTACAATCTTCTTTGTGATTTGTCACTTTAAAAATATAAAGGTTTCTATACTAGTAGTAAATATTAAAACTCTTTCTTCAAATGATTTCAACACTATTTTAGTACAAAGCTCGTTTCTTAAACCGTTTTCCAATCTATTAGTATATACAAACCTTTACCTCACTCGTATGAGAAATCTAATTAAACGACTTAGTAAAACGAGTGGTATGAAACGCTTGCGTTTACTTCGTCGGTTAATTCTTGGACTTGTTCGATTGAATCTCTTATGACAATTTTATAGTGGAGACCTACAGTTTGTTCGTAAATATTTAAGTTAAACAAGTGGTTATGGGACATGAAGCTAAACTCATATATTTACTAGCTTAGTGTAATTGACACTTCTCGTTGATCATGACGATCATCTTTGTGATTTAGACTAGCAATGTGCGATGTCTCTTTGTCTGCGAGGGAGACTAAACCTCGTTTTGTGGAGTTTCGAATCAAATTGGTGGGGTAGCAACCCATGGTCTTCGGGCCGTTTGTGGAGCTTCGGCTCAATTTGTGATGGTTAGCAACCATGGAATTAGCGTTCCGTTTGTGATACACGTGTTGGTGAGCTTTATGCTCCCGTTTGTGATAGGCCTTCCCCCTTTTTGTGATTTCTGGATTTCTTGAGATGATTTCTAGAATTTGTGTTTCACCAATTTTTGTGATTTCCATTGATAAGTTTTATCAATATTTGTGCATTGGTGAATTTGTGTGTCATTGACTTTTGTGATTGACATTGATATAATCGTCAATATTTATGGTTTGGTGAACGAAATAAGGAGTATGAAATTTCTTTGATTCTTGTGTAGATTTGGTGATATTGATTAATCTCTTGTTGATTTTCAATTACTTATATATATCACAGCTTGGCATTGTGATTATAATGTGTTTAGTCATATCTCTTACTCTATATCGTTTCATCTGATATTTATAGTTAGACTGATCCGTTTATTATTTTCTTATTAAATAATACTCGGGTCAGACCGAGATGTTACAGGTGCTTCAGCTTGACTTCTCACTTGGGATTGATTTCTCTGACTTTTGGTTAACTACTTAGATTAGTATTTTTTGGATTGTATACAATTGAGATATAGACTCCATGATGTATACTTATTCTTTTGTGTAGTTCTTGTAACTATTCTTTTGTGTTATTGCAGATCTTTTTAGACCGCTACTCTGATATACACTTTCATGTGTTAGTTATATATTCATATCTTCTTCCGCCTTTGTGATATGAATTATCTGTGACTGATTTATGTTATGCTTATTTCTATATTTGTTTCCGAAGGAATTACATAGCTACTGTGTAGAGCTTTGAGTTTGTATCGGTATGTCGGATTTCCTCTTGAAATAAAATGCATGTTTTACTATCTGACATATCGGTGCTCGCACAAAGCAATTACATGGATGGTCGCTCCTCAACAGCCTTATTCTCCGTGCTAGTTGACAGCATTACACTGTAGTGTTCTTGGCTAGCGTGGGTATTGAGGTGGGGCATCACAGCTTGGTATCAAAGCGAAACTTTGGAACAATATGGAATATTATAACAAGGATCATCATCCTAAGTCCATCTTAGGAGTCGTGCTTTAGGATTTAATTCGAGTCTTCGTACCGATTCATCCTATTTTCCTTATGATTCCTTGTTTATCTATTAAGATTGCTTGATATTCAATTTGGTGAATAACCTTTTTCTTCTTCTTTCTTTCTTTCTAAGGGAAGAGAAATGGTTAGACCTGGCCGTCCCAGCGCCGGTCAATCTAGTGCTACTCCCCAAGATGGAGTTTTTATGACTGCTCAACAGCTTCTTGATTTAGTGACAAATGCTCAAGCAGCTGGAGCTAACCCGGAACCTACTCACCCAAAGTCGGGATTTGCATGCTTGTGCAGCGATTACACTAATTTGGGTGGGAGGCCATTCAAAGGTTCCAAAACTGTTATTGAAGTACAGGCTTGGCTAAGGTCATGCGATCGAATCTATTCTCGCATGAATCTTATTGACCTTCACCGAGTTCAGGTGGCCTCTAGTATGCTCCAAGAAAGAGCATTGGACTGGTACGAACTTCTTATTTCTGAGAGTAATTAAGCGGATCTCACCTGGGAGAAATTCCGAGAGTGCTTCGAGTTAAAATTCGTACCAGAAGCTGAGAAGGTGACTTTGGCTCACCGTTTTATAGACCTTGTTCAAGGTGAATCTTCCGTCGCAGATTATGTCGCGTCTTTTGAATCTCTCTCCAAATATGGGGTTGAATACATCAACACCCCATTGAAGAAAAATCAGAGGTTCGTCTATGGCTTAAACAAATATCTCAAGAAGCCATTACTTCTAAAATTAGAAGTTTCTTTCGACCAACTCATTGATATCGCTCTTCGTCTTGAAGAGGCGGATAGGGAGAATGATGTTGAAGTGGTGGGTTCCATACCAAACTTCAACAACAACAAGAAAAGGCCTAATAAATTCAAAGGTCCTTATCCCAATAAGAAAGGGAAGCAAGCAACCTCTGTGGCAAAGACTTCTTCCTTTGGTCGTGGGGAATGCTATAATTGTGGTTCGAAGGACCATTACGGGAACAAGTGCCCAAAGTCTCTCTCTTGTCACTACTGTAAAGGTCCCGGTCATGTTATATCTTCATGCCCCAAGCTTTAGGGCAGGAAGGAGGGAAAGTTAAATGTTGATCAAGCCCCTGGCAACACATCTCGTGGCCAAGGTATTTCTCATTCTATTCTGGATGGAATTAATTTATTTCGTGATCATCCTATTCGAGTTCTTTTTGATACGGGTGTGTCCCATTCTTTTGTATCAAAAGAACTTGTTGATACTTTTTCTTTGGATGTTTTGTGTTTAATGACTTCTTTGAGAATTGCGAATCCAGTTGGTGGATCCGCAACAATCAGTTTATTGTGTAAAGATATCGAGATTATTTTGTGTGGTTTTTCTTTCCTAGCCGATTTGCATGTCATGCGTTATTTAGGCTTTGGAATGATTTTGGGAATGGATTGGCTTAACCGTTATGAAGCTCATATCCTATGTCCTGAGCGGACTATTCATCTTCGACATCCTCAATCTGTTAATCAGGTTTCTGTTATTCTTAAAGATTCGGATTCTGCTTTGGTTGCATCTTTATATACTTTAAACCCTCGTGATGACGACGATGATGATGAGGGTGATATTATTTCTCTTATTCACGTCGTTCGTGAATTTTCCGACATATTTGAGCCCATTTTAGGATTACCACCTAAGCGAGCAATTGAGTTCATAATTAATCTCATTCCTGGAGCTCAACCTATCACTCGTCCTCCTTATCGTATGTCCAATAAAGTAAACGAGGAGATGCGTAAACAATTATCCGAATTGGAGACGAAGCAATTTATTCGCTCTAGTTCCTCGCCTTGGGGAGCTTCAGCTATTTTTGTGAAGAAATCCGATGGAACACTTAGGCTTTGCATTGACTACCGCAAGCTTAATGATCTTACTATCAAAATAAATATCCTTTACCTCGGATTGATGATCTATTCGATCAAATTAGTGGTGCTAGAGTCTTTTCACAATTAGACTTAGCTACTGGATTTCATCAACTTCGTATTGCAGAGGATAGCATTCCTTTGACATCGTTCCGTACTCGTTATGGATCTTATGAATGGCTTGTTGTGCCATTTGGTCTAACGAATGCTCCGGCTTATTTCGTTGACCTTATGAATCAAGTTTTCAAAGATTTTCTCGACCGATTTGTTCTCATCTTTATTGATGATATTCTTGTGTATTCAAAAACCGAGGAGGAGCATGAAAAGCATCTTCGGATTGCGTTGGAAACTCTTAGGAGTAATCAATTAAAAGCAAAATTTTCTAAATGCCATTTTTGGCAATCTCGTGTGAAGTTTCTCGGCCATAGTATTTCCGAATCCGGAATTTCCGTGGATCCTTCAAAGATTGAAGCGATTCAAGATTGGAAGAAACCGGAGAGTGTGACGGAGATTCGTAGTTTTCTTGGATTGGCGGGTTATTACCGCCGTTTTATCAAAGACTTTTCTAAGATTGTCGTGCCTCTTACTGGCTTAACAAAGAAAGGTGTTAAATACATTTGGTCGGACAAATGTGAAGCTTCTTTTCAGAAATTAAAAGAACTCCTTTCCGATGCTCCTATTCTTGTGATTCCCGATGGGAATCAAGATTTCGTTGTTTATACCGATGCTAGTCGTGTTGGTTTGGGTGCCGTTCTTATGCAAAGGGAACGTGTTATTGTTTATGCTTCTAGGCAATTAAATCCAGTCGAGACTAGATATGCCACTCATGATTTAGAGCTCGCGGCTATTGTTTTTGCTCTTTGGATTTGGCGTCATTATCTTTTGGGAGAGAAATTTGTTCTTTATACTGATCATAAGTCCTTGAAGTATTTATTCTCTCAGAAGGAACTTAATTTGCGTCAACAACGTTGGCTCGAGTTCCTTGCTCCTTATGATCTTGATATTCTTTATACCCCCGATAAGGGTAATCGTGTCGCCGATGCTCTTAGCCGTAAACAACAAGCTGTTGTTTCTATGATGATATCCGAATGGAACGATCTCGAGATCTTATCCACTTGTGAGATTCGAGACCGCGTATCCGATTTATGCTCATCATTTGTTTTATGTAGCCTTGAGGCTCATTCTTCACTTTTAGACCGCATTCTTGAAGCTCAAAGGCTAGATCCCGAATTGGCTCTTCTTGGCCAAAATATTAGGGATAAAATTGATGTTGAAGGTTTGAAAGACTTTGATATCGATTCTCGTGGCGGCATTCGGAAATTTGGTAGACTTATTGTGCCAAATATTAGTGATCTTCGTAAAGATATTTTAGAAGATTCTCATCGTTCTAAATTTACCATTCATCCCGGTAGTAGTAAAATGTACGCGGATATGAAGCAGCTTTATTATTGGGAGGGAATGAAACTTGACATCGCTAACTTCGTTAAGCGTTGCATGACTTGCCAACTCGTTAAGGCCGAACATCAAAGGCCCGGTGGGTTATTGCAACCTTTGGAAATTCCAATTTGGAAGTGGGACCAGATTTCCATGGATTTTATAGATGGCCTTCCCCGTTCTCGTTCGGGTTATGATAGCTTATGGGTGATTGTTGATAGGCTTACTAAATCTGCCCATTTTATTCCCGTTCGGTCCAATCGGACCGTATCTCTTTTGGCCAAACTTTTTATTAAAGAAATTGTTAAATTGCATGGAGTTCCTACTTCTATTGTTAGCGACCGTGATCCATTGTTTAGTAGTGGATTTTGGAAGAGTCTTCAAAAAGCTTTAGGAACGAAGCTTAATTTTAGCACCGCTTATCATCCCCAGTCCGATGGACAAACTGAGCGTGTGAATCAAACTCTTGAAGATCTTCTTCGTGCATGTGTTCTTGATTTTGGTGGAAGTTGGGAAGATCATATTTCACTTGTTGAATTTTCCTATAATAATAGCTTCCAATCTAGTATTGGTATGGCACCTTTCGAGGAACTCTATGGAAGGCCATGCCGATCTCCTTCTTGTTGGCTTGAGGCCGGTGAGAAGCTGGTTTTAGGTACAGATTTTATTCGTGATTCCACAGAAAAGATTGAACCTATTCGACATAGGATGAAAGAAGCCCAGAGTAGACAAAAATCCTATGTCGATAACCGGAGAAGGAAGTTAGAGTTTTATGTAGGAGATCTTGTGTTCATTCGTGTGTCACCTATGAAAGGTGTTGTACGTTTCAGTCGATCGGGAAAGTTAGCGCCTCGATATATTGGGCCATTTCCTATCACTGAACGTATTGGTTCCGTGGCTTATAGCCTTTTACTACCGGCTTAATTTTCTGCTATGCATGACGTGTTTCATGTTTCTCAATTACGGAAATGTCTTCGAGATTCCGATTTTATTCATGAGCCCGGTGTTGTGGAAGAGATTGAAGTTTCGCCTAATTTAACTTATGAGCAGCATCCTATTCGAATTGTTGCTTCGGAGGTCAAACGCCTTAGAAATAAAGATGTCCCGCTTGTGAAAGTTCAATGGTCTTCAAATCCTAAGGATTGTTCTTGGGAGTCTAGAGAGTTCATCGAGCGAACACATCCGGACTTACTTTCTCGTGCTCTTTGAGATGAACCTTTTATTTCAAATTTCTTTTGTGTTAGATATGCTTTTATGGTTGTTACTTTATATTTTCTTCTTAAATATTGCAAGGACGCAATTTCCTTAAGGAGGGGAGTCTGTAACAACCCGCATATTTATCGATTTTTATATTTAAATATTTTATTTAAATATTTTATCGATACTCGGAATTTAGTCCGAAAAGTTACTTTTTGCATACGGTCGAATTAGGACTCGTGACCACTCCCATTGAGTTTAAAATGCCGTTTGCGACCTTTTTGAGTATAAGCTTCGATATGTTTGGAGTAAGTTGATTTTTGCTACTTTTTCACTTTGGGTTTGGGTTTGGGTCAGCCCTATGTTTAACTTATACTCAAATCTGAGCCACTCCTCCCCATTCACCCTCACTTTCTCCTCTTTTCAGTTCTAAAGCATCAATGGTGGGAGAGATTGGAGATTAAAACTCCAAAACCCTAGTTTCCTTTTGCAAATCAAGCTCTAGCTCCAAACTAATAGAAGAACCCATTGGTAGGCTTCTCTTCTTCTTCTCCAACTCATTCTCTTATCAAATTCAGAAAATTCCTAAACCTAATTTGGGAAATGTTTCTCTTTTAAGCTTAGAATCAAGTTTCTTGAGTTGGATTTGAAGAGTGGTTGATTCTCCTTTGCTTTCAAGCTTCTTCTTCAATCGTTTGGGTTCAAAGGTGAGATTTTTATCTCACATCTATGCTTATATTTATCTTTGAATGTTAGGTATGAATTCCTAACACTTATTCGTGTGCAATTGCTTTTGGTTTGGATTGATTTGGTGAATATTCCAATTTTTAGTGTTTTGGGTTCAAATCCTTAAAAATCATAGCTTTGATGTTCAAATGTGCATTTGGTGATGCATCGAGGAGCCAATAGGATCGGGTAGCCGTTGGGCATAATTCCCTATCGTCCATGCTCGTTCGGTTGCGAATTGGTGGAGTTTGCACATCAATTAAATGGGTTTCAATTTGCAGAACATCAGGGTCGGCCGATCGAACCCCTGGGCCAGTCGACCGAAACCCTGGGCCGGTCGACCGACCTGCTACTAAGGTGCATAAGCACCTTTCTGTCTCTGGTCCGGTCGACTGGCTACATGGCTCAGCCGACCGACCTGCTTTCCGAGATTTTTTGGAACAGGGTCCGGTCGACCGAGCTCTGTAGCCGACCGACCTGATGAAATTTTGCCTATTTCACCTAGTTGCATGAATTTCCAACTTTAATCGATTCATATTGTTTCCTATTTGTTGTTATCATTTAATGACTTTGATGACTCCTTTTTAGGGATTTTTGAATATCCATTTCGATGGATTCTTTATCGGTTTCGTTGGATTTTGATTCACATCTTCGTATGTGAATTTTGGTGATTGATTGTTCCTACAATCTTCTTTGTGATTTGTCACTTTAAAAATATAAAGATTTCTATACTAGTAGTAAATATCAAAACTCTTTCTTCAAATGATTTCAACACTATTTTAGTACAAAGCTCGTTTCTTAATCCGTTTTCCAATCTATTAGTATATACAAACCTTTACCTCACTCGTTTGATAAATCTAATTAAACGACTTGGTAAAACGAGTGGTATGAAACGCTTGCGTTTACTTCGTCAGTTAATTCTTGGACTTGTTCGATTGAATCTCTTGTGACAATTTTATAGTGGAGACCTACAGTTTGTTCGTAAATATTTAAGTTAAGCAAGTGGTTATGGGACATGAAGCTAAACTCATATATTTACTAGCTTAGTGTAATTGACACTTCTCGTTGATCATGACGATCATCTTTGTGATTTAAACTAGCAATGTGCAACGTCTCTTTGTCTGCGAGGGAGACTAAATCCCGTTTTGTGGAGTTTCGGCTCAAATTGGTGGGGTAGCAACCCATGGTCTTCGGGCCGTTTGTGGAGCTTCGGCTCAATTTGTGATGGTTAGCAACCATGGAATTAGCGTTCCGTTTGTGATACACGTGTTGGTGAGCTTTATGCTCCCGTTTGTGATAGGCCTTCCCCCTTTTTGTGATTTCTGGATTTCTTGAGATGATTTCTAGAATTTGTGTTTCACCAATTTTTGTGATTTCCATTGATAAGTTTTATCAATATTTGTGCATTGGTGAATTTGTGTGTCATTGACTTTTGTGATTGACATTGATATAATCGTCAATATTTATGGTTTGGTGAACGAAATAAGGAGTATGAAATTTCTTTGATTCTTGTGTAGATTTGGTGATATTGATTAATCTCTTGTTGATTTTCAATTACTTATATATATCACAGCTTGGCATTGTGATTATAATGTGTTTAGTCATATCTCTTACTCTATATCGTTTCATCTGATATTTATAGTTAGACTGATCCGTTTATTATTTTCTTATTAAATAATACTCGGGTCAGACCGAGATGTTACAGGTGCTTCAGCTTGACTTCTCACTTGGGATTGATTTCTCTGACTTTTGGTTAACTACTTAGATTAGTATTTTTTGGATTGTATACAATTGAGATATAGACTCCATGATGTATACTTATTCTTTTGTGTAGTTCTTGTAACTATTCTTTTGTGTTATTGCAGATCTTTTTAGACCGCTACTCTGATATACACTTTCATGTGTTAGTTATATATTCATATCTTCTTCCGCCTTTGTGATATGAATTATCTGTGACTGATTTATGTTATGCTTATTTCTATATTTGTTTCCGAAGGAATTACATAGCCACTGTGTAGTAGCTTTGAGTTTGTATCGGTATGTCGGATTTCCTCTTGAAATAAAATGCATGTTTTACTATCTGACATATCGGTGCTCGCACAAAACAATTACATGGATGGTCGCTCCTCAACAGCCTTATTCTCCATGCTAGTTGACAGCATTACACTGTAGTGTTCTTGGCTAGCATGGGTATAGAGGTGGGGCGTCACACCTAGGTTCAGGAAATGCCTGAACATTGAGTTTCAGACGTCTAAAACCATAATTTCAGACGTCTGAATATTGTTCCGGGGAACATTTTCACCCCCAGATTCAAACGCCCGAAATTATATTCCAGACGTCTGAATTGACCAATTTTCAACTAGAAAGGAAATAGGCCAAAATATGCCTATTTCAGACGTCTGAAAATTTGGGTTCAGACGTCTGAATTCTCTTTTGAAAAAGAAATTGAATTCCAGATTCAGACGTCTGAATCCCTTCTTTCAGATGTCTGAATATGCTATTTTTTGCAAACTTGCCTTATTCGTTTAGTTTTCCAAATTTAATCGATACATAATTATTCCAATTAGTTATTTATGCATGTTTGACCTTGATAATTCCTTTTTGACTTCATTCACGGGTTTTATAAATGATTTCTTCAAATCGTATTAAAAGCTCGTTTTCCAATTTATAAATTCTATTTAAAGCACACATAATTTCGCACTTCGAGTGAAGTGGAAGGGTGATTAAATGGTTGGGCAAAACACGGACTATGAATCTGTGCGTTTATCCTTCTGATTAATTCCCGACCTATTCAATTGATCGTTTTAACCTTCGGGTTTGGTTTACCGATGATATGAGGTGAACTTTGTACTGCTTTGAGTGTGAAATTAACTAACGGATAGTAAACCGTTTAGTGTGAACGAGTGGTTATGGGACTCACGTTACCACTTTTCGGATTCCTTTTTGAGAGTTATGACACATTCCGCTAGTTAATGGTGTCCAGTACTGGGCCTCCGGACCTTCACCACTACGGTTTGTTGCCTTCGGGTATGTGCCTTCGGGTTTGTTGCCTATAGTATCGCTTCCGATGTTGGTCGTTATGAGTCGCATGGGTGATATTGGTTTGCCCTTTAGTATCGCTTCCGATGTTGGTCTTTATGAGCCGCATGGGTGATATTGGGTTTGGAGTCTTCGGGCTCATGGATCCTTGTTTGTACAGTACTGAGCTCGAGCAAATTTTCTGATGTTTCATTCATATGTATATTCCCTAGGTATCGCCCTTCGGTGTTGGTCTTTTTGAGCCGCATGATGCGTAGCGTTTACCTTGTGGAACTTGTATACCTTATGGGTATTTGTTATTTGCCTTTTGGCTTGTTTGGGATATTCGTATCCTTTGTTTCTATATGTTTCCGATGATATGAGGCTTGTTATCATATGATTCATCTTTTGTTAGATGATTGTGTTATCTCCTTTAGAGATATTGGTTATGCTTTGTAACCTTGCAGGTTTATTGTTGTTCAGTTTATCTAACTGATTTGTTTAGCTAGACTGACCCATGTATTTTATACTCGGGTCAGACCGAGATGTTTCAGGTTAGGTGCTTTTAGACTTAGCCTATTTTGCTTCCGCATGGACTATTCAGCTTGTTCCTTTATGTTAAAGCTTTTTGTGTAGTCCTTTTATTTGTAACTCTGATATATGTATTCTTTTGACTCGTATGTATATTGTGGTTTGCTATGCCACTTGACATGTATTATTTTGTAAACTCTGTTATGTATCTGTATGTGTGTATATGATGATCCACTGTTCTGTGATGTATATTACATTTGAGTTGTTATATTCTGTTCTGATAGATCCTTCAACCACCTATGGTTTTGTTTTAAATATTCATTGGGTATGTCGACCTGCTTGGTATGTTTATCGTCGATGTATTCAATAGATAGTTAGAGCAAGGCTATAGATGGTCGCTCCGAACCAGCCTTATTCTCCGTGTTAGTTGACGACATTACCCTGTAGTGTCCTTGGCTAGCGTGGGTATAGAGGTGGGGCGTCACACAACCAACCCCACAAGACCTTATACTACCCCCGGGGGACATGTAGGGGTAAGAGACTCCCGTTCGCCACCTAATGCAAAGCGAGAACCCCCTATCATGTTGTACTGTAGCAAACCCGATCTCGGTCTCTTCGAAACGATCAACGCATTGGCCAATATTGATAGTCGTTGATTTAACTATCAATTAACATTCACAAACATCCATCAAACAATAAATAATTTCTCAAAATTATCTATTAATCTCAAAATATCTTCGCAAGATATATTTTCATTTTCAACCCTTTAAAACTAGTTCCAAACCATCTTCCTTTTACGGAATAAATTTCCCAAACATTTTCTATTTCCATTTCTAATTAAAAAAAAGAACCCTTTTATAAATCCTGCTTGATTTATCTCATTTCGAATTTACGTTTAAATCCGTAAATTTCTTCCAACACTTTAAAAATAAACACCTTTTTATTGTTAACACATTTCCCCTTTCCTGGAAATCACTCTCTAAAATATATACTTAAATTATTAAAATACGGCTACTACAAATTACTTAAAAGAAAATAATACTTGAGAAAATATAGGAGAGATTCTAAGTGATTTAAACCAAATTACTTTTTAAAATAAAATTATTAAATCAATTATTTATATTAAAATTCCCTTTTTGGAAATTTAATACTATTTTACCTTTAAACTAATTGAGTACTACAACTTATTTAAATAAATAGTTACTTTATACTTGAAATAATTAAAAGTAACATTTTCTCCAAATATCATAAACACATTTTAAACTGTTAATTTATATTTCGGAAGCTTTCTTTGGAATCATACTTAATTTCCAGGGAAGACACTTTCCATCTTTAGAAATAATCCATCTTTATTTTTGAAACACTTTATACCCTCTTATAAAATTTCCCACCAAAAATTTATCTTTCAAAATTTGTCCACCGATAAATATACCAATTTATTTATAAACCCAATTTATAAATTTCCATTTCTCGTTTCCATTCCAATCACAGTTTCAAAACATTTCAAATTCCAAATCAATTTCTTGAATCCTTAAATTCATTCCTTAAAAATTCCTTTTCATTACCCTTTAATCCCAATTTATTTTATTTATATTTTAAAATCCCAGATTTTATTTATCCAATCATAACAAAGCACAATCAAATTACAAATTAATCTATCATAGTATATAAGTAAAATGCATCATCAATTATGAAATAAGTTTCTCATTTTGAGGAATCCCGATGGATCCCTCCAACATGTGTCCCTGCATCCACAGATGTTAGAACGACAATAAATATCGATCAAATTTGATAATAATTATCACATACAACAAATCACCCAATCAACCATTTAAATATTAGCTATTTAAAACTAGATAGCATTCCAGAAGTGAGTAAGATTAACTCACCTTGAGTTTCGTCGAGTGTTCCAATTTTTAAATTAAATCGAACAACATTCGATTTAACCTAAATTTTGTTTGCTCGAAACGATCCCAGACCTACATCACAGCATGCTGCTTATCGCTGCGATTACGGCACCACAAAATTCGTCATAATCTGACCAAGCATGCACAAGTTATGGATTGATAAAGTTTGTATAAAATTTTAAAACAAATTTTCTTTTTTCTTACTACATCAAACATCGACCGTTAGATCAGAGATGAACCAAAACTGTTGCTTTCGTCTTCTACACGCACGTTCTAGTCTGATACCATGCAATTCAACCCATAGCCGCCTCTAGTCATGGATTATCGCGACCACCATGGAGCCAATCACCACGATCGGAGGCCACCACTACGAATCCCAATGCCAACTCCACCTCCACCCAGAGTTTCGTCGAACTCGGTCTCCTTCTCAACTTGAAATACAAGCTCAAACGCACGAACTACACGGCCGTTTTCAGGCTCCCATCGACGACGATACCCAAAATCTACCGTTGGATCTGAGCATCTCTCTGCCCTCTACAATCTTCTAGTTGGAAGAATTAGCTAAAACTTGATGGATTGCTCGAAAATTTGAGATGAACA
This sequence comes from Allium cepa, assembly GCA_030765085.1. Classification (NCBI taxonomy): domain Eukaryota; kingdom Viridiplantae; phylum Streptophyta; class Magnoliopsida; order Asparagales; family Amaryllidaceae; genus Allium; species Allium cepa. The sequence goes on along the minus strand of CM060944.1, from coordinate 493,135,262 downwards.
TCGGTGTGTTTCGGCCATTAAACAGCATAGAGGCGGCGGCTGTAAAAGCCCTAAGGTTTCAGCCTTACAATAAAACGTATATATAAACGTTTTAATATAATATTTTGTTAATATAATTTGCAAATAATAAGCCTTTTCCAACGAACTTCAAATCACACGTGTCGCCTGGCGTTTCTAAGGTTTTACCCGCATTCCGAACACGATGCAATGTGTTTCGAAGCCCAATTCAAATGTATGAGGAAGATAGCCTTTTGAATCGATTTAAAATACTAAATTATCGATTTAAATTTTCAACGCGTTTCTCACCCGTACGGACAAATGGTAACTCCAAACACTACGAAATTTGAAATCTGATAATAACTAACTATTACGGATATAATGGAACTGGTTTCGTCGAATTCCGAGACTATGCCTCGGAAGGCTATTTTAACTCGTCGATTAATTCGAGCGATTTTCAAAATCGTCGAAATCACTTAAAATTTCACTTTTAAATTTTTACTAACTCAATTATAAATCATATGAAATTTATAATCACATTAGAAATTATTCTGATTCATTTCAAATCATAATCTAATTATTTGCATTATTATATTAAATTCCATTTTTAAATAATATAAACTTCCAAATTTTACTTATCGACTTTTGATTCCATTCAAAAGTCAAATACTAAAATTCAAATCAAACAAGACTTAAAATAAATCTTAGAAACCATGTCCATCCAGATTGACAAATTATCCGAATTCCAAATATTTAATTATTATTATTTAAATCAAATCGAATTACCATATTTGAAATTTAACTAATTTCATTAATTGAACCAAAATATTCTTATTCAACATCTAATTATAATTCACATTCAACATTAAAAGTGAATTAAATGTTCAAAATCTAACAACCAAAATGCGGGTCTTTACATATACAGACACCAGATTTGTTAAATTAAATGATTTTAAAAATTTTGATTTAATATTATTTAAATGATTTGATTTAAAGAAGAAGAGGAAAAAAAATGAAAATCGAATATATAGAAATCGAACTATTTTCGAACTCGAGCTCAAAGTGTTGAAATGGTTTAAATAATAAAAGTTGAGATTTTTAAGTTATAATCGAAATATGATTCAGAAATTGATTTGATTTAAAGGATCAAACTTTTATTCGAACTTTGAATATTACTAGGTAAAGTTGGTATAAATCGATATTTCTAAATTAAACCGAAATTGAATTATGTTTGAAAATTTGGACTTTAAATTAGGTATTAAAGGTAATTTGATTTAAGTGTTTTGAACTGATGTTTTGAAAATCGAACTCGAAATCGATATAAATCGAAATGGTTCAAATCTAAAATTGAAATTATTTTGGAATTGTAAGTGAAGTTAATTTGAAACTGGAATTGAAATCTATTTGGAATTGACATCGAAATTAATTTGGAATCGAAGTAAAATTCAACTTGAAATCGGAATTGAATCGATTAAATCGTAATGGAAATTTAAAGTGATTTGAATTGGGAAATTAGGAATTGAATCGGTTTGACTTTGAAACTATTTTCAATAAAATTATATAATATAAATTATTTAATATAAACTATTCAAAACCTGTCTTTTAAACATCCAAATTGTTTTGTTTTTCTAAACTATTTTACTATATAAATCATTTCGATATTTAAACTATTTTATATTAAACTATTTTAACCAATAAAACTATTTTAACTATTTTAATTATTTAAACTTTTTAAAAAATATTCAAAATATTTTCTAAAAATTCAAAATGGTTAAGGTTGGAATATTTATATTTAAATCATGGATTTAAATATGAAGTGGATTAAATTGAAGTTATAACCCAAATGGAAATTCGAAGCAATTTTGAATTGGAACTGAAATCGATATATTAAGATGAAAATGATTTTGAATTGAAATAGTATATTTTCAGCAAATATAATGATTTCGAAATTATTTTGATTTTGAATCGAATATGGTATTTTGAATTTAAATATGAATTGTTTTCGAAATGCAAAAGCACCAACCGGTGTTTAAAACGACGTTTGGTTGTTAAAGAGGCCGGGGCTGCTTATTGGCATACTCTCTGTCAATATTGGAACCACTTTAACAACTGTGTACGTGGAGTGATGATCCAGAACGAAGTGGTTGGATTTGATGTCGTTTGTTGGATTTGAAGAAATAGAACGATTATGAACTAGCCTAGCACTTGTTCCAAATTGAAATGACTAAAACATGAGTCGTACCGGCCAAGCCGGCTAGCTACCTCGAGCGGACACACTTCTTCGTATGACCATCATTTACATTGTGACTGATTGGTGCGCACCCTCAGATTTTGGCAGTGTTGGGCGACCATGGCTATGATGCGTTACCACCAGCTGGGAAGGGTAAACTGGTAGTATCCTACCTTGGGCATTGCCTTACGTGCCTTATCATATTTTATACTTATACGAGACCACTACAATTTTGGTTTAGTGTTATCGTATCACGGCGCATCACTGACTAACGACGTTATACTGGTGGTGTCAAATGTAAACTGTACGACAATGCTTAAAAATGCATTAAAGGAGATCAATGTAAAGCCTTAACACGCTATTTTAATATTTATTTTACTAATTAGACATTATATATATAGTGTATTCTACTACGTATAAATATTTTGACAGATCCCCAAGAGATAGAAAATCCCGTAACATCTCTTAAGTTATTGCACGCATGTTATACACTGGATAGGAGAAGTGAAACCCTGCAAACATCTCTGACGCAACGACACTCATGTTATATGTGATGTCGATTTGAGTCCATAAGGATATTTTAGTCCTGACTCGAGTGTTTTGTCTTTTCATTACGCTCGGGTCAGCCTAGAGTTTTCAATTTATCGAAGATTATTCTCTAGAGGACGAAAACGAAGATTTGGTATAATATTATTATTAATATTATTCCCAGCATCATGGTGTTTTGCTGCATTATATTGTGTTCTGTTGTATATGTATAACTCTTATAAGTGTTGTATAAATTATAATCAAACCTATAGTAAACAACTTCATGAACTGTTTATTTGATTATTATATTTTATCATTGCGCTACGAGATTCTGTGTTTGTTTTCTTCTTCTTTCCTTATTTTCTTAATTAACCCCATTGATTATCCATGTTCTGGATTTATTAAGTCGGACATATGTGGATTATTGTTGATTTAAACTTTCCGAAATGTGGGACGTCACAGTTGGTATCAGAGCTTTGGTTTAGCAATAAACTTAGCTTTGTGGGGTATTAACTCATTAGAGATAGGGTTAGTAATACCCTAGAATGAGTCTGTTTGAGTGTATATATATGAGAGAGTGTATTTGTTAGTATTGTATAAAATGTTTTACACTATGTTGTTTGAATTGTTAAGTTTGAATTTTGGGTTCTGATCTGTACGTGGGACGCCACTATATCGACAGGGATTCCAAGACACTTGAACAAAGCAAACCAATACAATATTGTTTTCGAAATTTGGTAAATGAAATAATTTTACCTAGGATTATATTATATATATAAAATAATGGTTTTTTGAAATTTAGATAGTTAAATGAACTGGTCCTTGAAATGATAATATTGATCATTATCGTTTATTGTTTGATTAGTCAATATTCCTTAACTACTAGCTATTATATGATTATAAAAAAAATGAAATTGTATAAATGTGATTTATAAAATATAAATTGCAAGTAAAATGAATATAAAACTAAGAATTTGAGAAATCTAAATTCCGGTGGTTCTGAAAGTGGTTTTCAAGATTTGGGAAAGTAATAACATTATTGTTTAAAAGTATATACAAATACAAATAAATTTTCAAATAAATTTTGAAAGGAATGAATTCGGTATTACCCTCTTCTGTCACTGGAAAATAATTTCGATGATGACTGCGCAACATCATCGACGTTCATTTTCGAGTCTCAAGGTCGGGGAGATTTTTGAGAAGTTTTGCTACGAAATTGTTTTGATAAACGGATTTTTGTTTAAACTCCAAAAGTATGATTTGATATTTTGATATATAAAAGATATAAGTATATATACTTATTTCAAATGATTTAAAAAGAACCCGATATTTAAAATTTTTAAGTTCTGTTAATAAGCAATCTTTAAATTATTTGAATGAAACAAAATATTTGAATAACCAAAACTTATAAAATAAGAGAACCAAGAAATCTAAGATAATTGTTTTGAGAAACATTAGAGTTGAAGTTTACAACTCTAAAAATTTAAAGTAAGGAAAATTTAAACAAGTTACAATAGTGAACATTCTAATTAAGTAAAATGAATCAGATTAATTTGTATAATACCAAATTTCATTCTAATAACATATAATAAGACTTACCGAATGTTAAAAGTTAAAATAATGATTTGAATATGTAATAGGATATTATACAGGTAAACAAAACTTAAAAGTAATTAAAATGTATATAAACGGAAATATAGTTGTAATAATAAATGTTATATACTTAATTAGTATATTATGAAACGACTAATGACTAAATGGAATAAGTAAGTGGAACTTAAGAAAGCAGACAAATGAATTAAATAATATCCTAATTGGTTATAGACTTTAATATAAATTCGCAAAGAAATTTTGAAATTGAATTTGTAACTTTTGAGATAATTATAAACCTAGATAAAGTCATATATAAGAAGTTGGACTTTTATAGAATGTTTCACAAATAAATTATTACTAAACGAATTTGCGAAAATAAATGTGAAGCCGGAAAGATACTTAAATAAGGATATAAGAAATAATTCATTAATGGTGTTGATGCTAAAAATATAGATACAAACATTATAATTCAAATGTTTCGCGAAAATGTAAATTAAAGTTTATGGTTTATAACTTTGATAAATGATAGTTAAACAGGATGTTAAATTAATTGAATATGGATATTAAAGGAAGAAAGCCAATATTGAATTATGAAATGAACTTTAACTTATGAAAAGCTAACCGACTTGAATAAATGGAATAAGTTAGTAGATTATATAAATAAAATGATTAAATAAAATAACATTGATTAAAATGTAAATGAGCTTAAGTGTAGAATGAATGTGAATAAATGAATTGATATGAGATGTTGCTAAACGTAAAATGAAACAATTAAAATTTAACAAATTGAATTGAATAAAATTGAATGCAAATGAAATAGATTTGAATAAATTGAAAGTAAATCAATTAAATGTTGATTGAATTGGGATGTTAACACGAAATGAAGTGTACAAATTAAATATTGACATTAGATAATGTAAATTCATATTGTTACGAATTAATTGGATGAATACAAATAATTGAATGGTTTCTTTTGTTGTAAATCGTCGTTATAACTTTTTTATTGTATATGATTGTTGTTTGTCGTATATTAATGCTTTCGTTATGGTTTGGATTTAAAATTCATGTTATATGCTTCTATAAAACTCATATATGCTTTCTACATCTCATATAAATGACTAATATTCTAAATTGAGTTGAGATAGGTACATATGAAGACCGTTTGGACTTGTACGCGGATTATATTTTCCTTTTGCTTGCTTAATATGAGCGAACTCACTCGTATTAATAATAATAAGGTACGTATCTTGGATTACGTACCGTGCTTTTATATTTTTCCCATCGAGATGCCTCATCGTTGAGATGAGATGTATATTTGATATCTATTTTTTATATTTGGGTTATATATTGAACTGTAAAAAAATTCTGATCGAGCCGTGCAAAGGAGACTCTGTCGAAATTTTTCGTAAATCCGGGTGTTAGGAATTTTTTTAAAGATTTTAGTTTTTTATAACTAAATTGTGATTTCCGTAAGTCGATCAGAGTGGTATAGTGGAAGTGTAGTAAAAGTTTTCTAATAAGATTTTGAAGTTTTATAAGTTGATTAATTTGAACAAAATATATCGAATGTTAAATTTTCTACTTAGTCCCTTTTCGGGGACGAAAAGTTTTGAGTGGGTAAAAATATAACGACCCATATTTTTAACTATTTTAAATTATTGAATTTATTGTAACTATTGAATAAAAATGGTTAAAAATAAAAATTTAAGTGATTTATATGGTTATTGAACATGAACTTGAACAAGATTTTTATATAAACAAATTTCGAAGATTTAAGCAATAACAAGTATTGGAAGGAAAGACTACGTATTGAATGTGTTTATAATCAATAGTTGAATTAAAGAATAAATGTTAAATCATTTAGATGTAAATAGAATAATTGTTGGTAACTAAAGTCATTTGAAATTCTATGATCTATTAACGCAATTTATTAGAAATTTAAATTGTCTGGATTTAATATGGGAATTATTTAAATAACTGAGTTCTGAATTAAATATGAATGAAAATGATTTCAAAAATTGATTTAGATGTTATTTAAACACGAATGAAGATTGTCAACGCTAAAAAAATTGAACTTAAGTGATTGATTTAAAATTTGGAAATTTCTGGTTTTAATTGATGAGTAAAAATAGCCATTTTGGCCACTGTCTCGGATTTCGACGAAACCAGTTTCATTGGATCCGTTATAGTGAATTATTGTAGGATTTCAAGTTTCATAGTGATCAAACTTATTGTTCGACCATGCGAGCTTGAAACACACAAAAATTAAATTCAAAATTTGATTAAAATAATTCGATTCGAAAAGTTATCTTTCACATACGATCGAATTAGGCCTCGAAACATATTCCATTGTGTTCGGAATATGGGTAAAACATTATAAGTGCCAGGCGACACAATTCGTTTGGAATTCGTCCGGAAAAGTACGTGAACAGTATAAATACGTATACGTATATAAATACGCGCATCTCTCACCAAAACCCTAATATCTTATAGCCGCCGCCACTATCTTCTTCAATGGCCGAACTGGCCAGTTTTCTCCTCTAGTTATCTCTCAATTCTTCGACAATTAGCCAAAGACTTCTATAGAGAACTTGTAGAGCTCGAGGACTACCATATCAATGGTCATGATCGAAATCAAGGCGATGGATTGACGATGATTTGGGTTAGAACGCAGTGCGTTCGAGTGTAATTTCCAAAGCGAGGAAGGAGCTGAGTTCGCCGTGCTTCTGGGCGAAGATGGAGCTCATGATGCTTTCCTTGGTAGGGGTCTTCGATTGAATTTTAGGCGAAGGGTAGAAGCTCGTCGATCGTGGGAAGGTAATGACTTTATATTAGGCGAGAATGTGATTTACTAGGAAGAAGATGATAGGAATGGCCTTGATTCTAGAAGCATGATCCCATGGTCATATTTTCTCCTAGGTTTAATAATAAAAGGAAAATGTAAACTAATTATAATATAAATTATACTCGGATCTTTATAAGTAGATATCTTTTTCATACATTGTCAGAATTGGACAAAACAAACAGTGATGGAATCGTGGTGAAGAGTACTACATTCAGGGACTGATTTGGAGTTGATTGGAGATAACTAAAATTTTAGGTTAAATTGAACGCCGTTTGATTTGATTTAAAATTTAAAACTCAAAGTGAGTGTTTTTAACACTTACGACGTACTATGATATTTTTATGTTTGTTAAAAATTAAATCGTAAGTTATCTAATTTTATTGACTGTTATTCGAAAATAAAATTGACATATGAATTGAATATAGGTATTAAAATTGATAGTTAAATTTGAAATTGGAATTTAATTACCAGTAAATTACCTGATATTGATATATGAAATTGTTGTGAATTATTGGATGATTTGGATGTTGATTGTGATTGATGCTATTGATTGATGTTTTGGATGTTTATTTATTTTGATATATCCTGCTATCATCCTATATATTATTTACAGTATATAAAACTGTAAATTGAATTATTTCGAATAAATTAAGAAATATGTTGAAACAATATATACCTATGACGCTGTGATTTGGATTGAAATGATATATATTCATCATTGAAATTAAATTGAAATAACCGATCACTTGGCCATAGGATAGAAAATTATATATGGACATCAGATTGGTTAAATTAAATGATTTTAAAATTTTTGATTTAAAATTATTTAAATGATTTGATTTAAAGAAGAAAAGGGAAAAAAATAAAAATCGAATTTATGGAAATCGAACTATTTTCGAACTTGTGCTCAAAGTGTTGAAATCTAACTTTGTTAACAGAAATGGTTTAAATAATCGAAGTTAAGATTTTTAAGTTATACTCGAAATATGATTAAATTTCGGAAATTGATTTGATTTAAAGAATCGGACTTTTATTTGAACTTTGAATATTACCTGGTAAAGGAGATATAAAACGATATTTAGTAATTGAGCTTGAAATTGAATTATATTTGAAAATTTGGACTTTAAATTGGGTATTAATCGTAAATTTGATTTAAGTGTTTTGAACCGATGTTTTGAAAATCGAACTCGGAATTAATATAAATCGAAATAGTTCAAATTTGAAATTTAAATTATTTGGAATTGTAATTGAAGTTAATTTGAAATTGGAATTGAAATTAATTTGGAATCGAAGTAAAATTCGACTTGAAATCGGAACTGGATCGATTAAATCGAAATGGAAATTTAAAGTGATTTGAATTAGGAAATTTGGAATTGAATCAATTTTACCTTGAAACTATTTTCCATAAAATTATTTAATGTAAACTGTTTAAAACCTATCTTTTAAACATACAAATTGTTTTGATTTTCCAAACTATTTTACTATATAAATCATTTTAATACTCAAACTATTTTATATTAAACTATTTTAACCATTAAAACTATTTTAATTATTTAAACTATTTTTGTTTTTAAAAAACTATTCAAACTACTTTCTAAAAATTCAAACTGGTTAAGGTTGGAATATTTATATCTAAATCATGGATTTAAATATGAATTGGGTTAAATTGAAGTTATAGACCAAATGAAAATTCGAAGCAATTTTGAATCGGAACTGATATCGAGATATTAAGGCGAAAATGATTTTGAATTGAAATAGTATATTTTGAGAAAATATGATGATTTCGCAATGAATTTGATTTTGAAGAGAATATGATATTTTGATATCAAATACGAATTATTTTCGAAATGTAAAAGCACCAACCGGTGTGTAAAACAACGTTTGGTTGTTAAAGAGACTGGGGCCTCTTATTGGCATTCTCTCTGTCAATATTGCAACCACTTTAACAACTGTATACGTGGAGTGTGTAGGATCTAGATTAACCCTAGAGGGGGGGTGAATAGGGTTATAGCAAATTTTCTCGAATTAAACACAGAAATAAACTGCAGAAATAAATATGCTGAAAAGTAAATCACACACAAAATTTACCCAGCTTCGGCAACCCCTGCCTACTGCTGCATTCTCAGATTTCTATTAGAATTAAACAGTATCCCGCTTACAAACACTCTACTAGACTCGTAGACCCTTTTGCTCCCGCTCACAAACACTCTACTAGACTCGCACACCCTGCTCCGCCTGTAGAGTTTCGCTTACTCGCAAACACTGCTCCCGCCTATAGAGCTCTGCAAACTCGCACACCCTGCTCACTGAACTAATTCTAACTAGACAATCTGACACTACCTACAACCTAGGTGGTGATTTACAAATTCTTTGACTCGAAAAGAAAAAACAACTTCAAAAATAACCGCAGGAGCAAAAATTAAAATACGAACTTGAATGCGTAATTTTTGCTCAAATAAAAATAAGAAAACCCTTCAATTAAAACCCTAAAACCAAATAATCCCCTTTTATAAATAAGGCCGGCCCCTTATTCTTCAACCCGATCCACTGTGAAGAAAAATGCGGCCTCTCCTTTTTCTTTTGCTTGGCCCGTTCCTTTTTGTCGAATTAGGGCTTTGGTCCTTTTCTCTTCCTTTTGAAACCATTGTGGTCGATCCCTTTGTCGAATTAGGGCTTTGTGCTATCGATCAGGATTGAGGCTTTGTTCGATCTGATTGATGAAGCTCTTGCTCGCGCTTGTTCTCTGATGATTGATGCTTGTTGCTAGCTCATTTTCTGATGATCGAGTTGTTGATGATTTCGGTATGTAATTTCTTTTGTTGCTCGTTTGATTGCTTGCTTTTTAACTCTATGCCTATGATGATAGTTGGGTGATGTATTTATATGAAATTCGAGACACTCGAATTTGTTCGTACTCGTTTACACTTTCCTAATTTTCTGTTGCCTGATGCGCACGGCTTCTATTCTGTAGCGTTCGATTGCGTTGAGTCATACGGCAAATAAAACTTTCCTGTTTTATTTGTTTTGACTTTTTCAAAGATTGCAGATACACACTTGTCTTGATTTTGATCTCGGTCAATTTTGTCTTCGTGAATTTCCTTGTCTTTGTAGTTGTCACTTGTGTATATGACCTGGCCAGTTGAATCATTAACTGTTCATACTTATGATCTTAATTTGGGTTATTGATGCATTCATTATGTACTTGATAATACTTGATGTTGTTGAACTTGGTGGTATGCATTTTGTGGTCTGCCTTGTTGCTGTGTCATTGCTGTTGACATGTTGTTGCATTCTCTTGAGTCTGTTGCATGAGTTACTGCATTTTTCATGTATCTGCTGGCTTGTTCTTGCATTAACATATTGTGGCCTGTAGTTGCTGTTATATTACTTCGAATTGCATTTATTTGCTTGTACTTGTGTTCTTTTTTCATTGGACTGGCTTTTGTTAAGTTGATATGCTTGTGATGCTTTGTCTCTGGCATTGACATTGACATTGTATCACTGTTCCTTTACCATGTTGCATTATTCACTGTGCATTTCTATATTGAGTTTGCATTGGTGTAGTTGCTTCCATTCTGGTTGTTACAGTCCTATGCAATTGCTTGTAGTCTTGGCCATGTTGCATATTGCATTTGGTCTGCACTTTCACTGTTCTCGAGTTGCACACTTTGATTTACTTGAACCTTTGGTTGGTCACTGTTGCATTACTGTATCTTGTGGCAGTTGCTACGCCTTTGTGCATACTGTACTACTCTGGTCTTGCATAGTTCCATGCTTCTACCTGGTCGAGCTGTGGTCTTCAAGCATATTGCCGTGATTGTAGTTCCAACGTGCATTTCTCTGTTCCACTTACTTTTGATATAGCTGTTGGTTGATGTAAATGCTTGTTCATTCCAGTGAGTTTTGTTTTGTGATATCCATGTTGCAACTGTTTTTGACATGTGAACTGCCATGATTGTTGCAGTCCATTTTGCTGGTGGTCTTCGTTGCATTCATGTCATGTTGCCTTGTGTTGAATCCAGTTTCAAAACTCGGGTTTGACCTTGTGCTCGTGTCGTAATTTTGAATATACTGCACGTGAGTTGAACCCGGCTTTTCATTTGGGTTTGACCTATGCTCACCTGTCCCTGTAGCATTATCAAGTGTATATCGATGTGCACGGCCTTGTGGCATGTACAGTGATACACTGTGCATGTCACACTGTTCGTGTGTAATGAATTCAAGTGTGAATGATGACAAACAACCCAAATAACTGAGGCAAACCATATTTTCAAAAATCATATTTCATTTTATATTGCAAAAACATTTCTTTTTCAATTTTACTGCGTTAGTGAATATTTTTGCATTTTGCTCAGATGCTGGATTCAAACTGGAATGCAGTTGAAGACAAAATACGAGTGTGAGTGATATGTAGTGAGGATATTAATGTAAATATAAAATCGTGATGTATTCAAAATTGTATATGTATAGTGAGAGCATGAATTTGTACTATTCAAGATTGTAATAAATATTTGTTTGAATAAAATTTCTGTTTGAATTCAAAATCTTTGTAACTTGTTCTGTTTGAATTCAAATTCAAATTCCGTGTAATTTATTTTATTCAACAAATATTTATTTAACCTATGAAAAACAAAATAGTACATTACCAAATACATTTAAATGAATATATATGTTTATTATCATCAAACAAAAACATATAAGCGCATATTCAACAATCTCCCCCTTTTGATGATAACAAACATATATTTAAGATTTTGACCGTGTTAAATGTATTTGACCAATTATATACTCTAATTTCTCCCCCTATTTAAATACTTCCTCTCTACATGATGCTCCCCCTACATATATTCATACAAATAGAAATATTCAAATAAGCCTAGATGCAAATGGAAAATTATTTGACCTTTGCTTGATTCTATCTGACAAAATCTTAACTTTTTTCTCCCCCTTTTGTTATCAGCAAAAGAATAATAGTGTTAGAGAAAAATAGAGATTAAGCGATCAATATTAATCCAACATTAAACTCAAATTGAATATAAATATCAAACTTCAATAAGAATCAAACAAAAACCATAACTACCCTTGTTATGCGCATATTCCACTTTTAGAAATGATGGATATGATATTGATATAAAATCATACAGTTGAATCTTCTTGTGGTACATTTATATCAGGAATTTGAATATCTACTAATCATGCATAACCGTTAGGACTTTTAAATGAGATTAGTAGTATTCCAATTTAATTTTAAAAATGAAATCAAGTATCTTCTAACCACGAATGACCGTGAGGACTTTTAAATGGGATTAGAATCAACTTGTCTATTTAATGAATTAATTTTGATATGCGTTCCATACATACATAACCGTAAGGACTTTTAAATGAGCATGCAAGCACATAATCAAAAATCCAAGTAATTCACCCATGCATAACCGTGAGGACTTTTAAATGAGAGTGAATACTTTGGATATTTATTTATTTTTAAAAAAATGTGAAATGAAAAACAAATGATCCCTAATTATAGTACCACATATCGACAAACTATATTTAAGATTTGATAAACAATGGTCGATAGAAATATGATAGATATAGAAATGGTCATGGAATCTTTACCCAACAACAAGTTTTATAACTCTTGTTTGAATTCCTAAAGAAATTCTCAAAATATACTCTCTTGAGTAATGTATGTTAAATATCAACACTTATCTCCTTTTCAATCACTATTTATCTTTTTGATAATTAGTAGGGAGTCGGATTAGTCAAAATTTGTCATTTAAAATCAAATAAAAATGACTAATCTGAAAATATGGTCAAACATGATTTTCTCGAAGGGGTTATATGAGAAAAATTTCTGCTATTTGAAAATTGTTTCAAGTGAAAAATATGCAGATATTTTCTTTGAAAAACGATGCAGCAAATGAATGTTTCAAAGATTAATCGCGTTCCACTAGTAATTTTTCTATCAACTATATTACCAGTGTAATCTGCATCTGAATTTAAATTTCACTCAATATTCACTCGTTGGATGTCAAAGACCAGATTGTGAAATTTCAACAAACTATTTCAGAATGAAATTTGAAATGAAGCCATGTAAACAATCAGAAACTGAGAATATAGAGTTAGCCGAATTATGACCAAATGTATCCAACAAAACACAATGTTTAATCCAAACAAATATGAATGAAGTAATTCGAAGAGTAGTGATTTTGGCATAAATGTAATTGGCCAACTATGTTGAACAAGTCAGAATCAAAATCATCATCACATCGTCATCACAATTTTGGCTGATTTAATTCAGAATATGGTGCAGATTATCACATTTAATATACCTTCACCTGTTTTACCTTTACGATAATTTCTCGTGATTGCCCATTGTGATTCTGTCACCTTTGTACTAGGCTAAGGAACTTTGCTTTGTTGGCCGTTGTATTTCTGGAACAGCCAAAATCCAGAGAACACCGTTGTTGTTCCTTAGCCTGCCACCACATCTACACGATGAAAAAATTTTGTGACCTATTTGTTTTTATAGGTCCATGATTGTTAGTGGCAGAAGCATTATGAATAAACAAACCTTTTGGAACCCAAACTTGTTTAGTCCTTTCATTCTTGTTCCAATAGACATGAAGTTTGTTTGTAGAATTCTTAGGAACCCAAACTTGTATAAATTTTGTGTTTTTGTTCCTATGACTACAATTTTCAAAACGATGTCCAATTATTTCACATCTATCAAAGACACTCTTCCCTTTTGCATTATCCTCAACTTGTGTTTTCCCAAAACCTAGTCCTTTTCTGTTGTTAGCAAAAATTTGATTTCCTAATAGCATGTTGAAAGATTTTTCGCCTCTTGAAAAGTTATTCAAAGATTTCTCAAGATTTTGAACTTTGGTTTTTAGTGTTGTGTTTTCAGTGACAAGTGAGGTGCATCGATTTATAAAATCCTTTTTCCTAGTGTCGATGATTTCCTTAAGACTCAAGTTTTCTTTTTCAAGATTTTCAGAGTTATTCTTAAGTCTTGTCAATTTTGAATCTAAAATTTTACATTTTTCACATTCTAGATTTTGAATATTTTCAAGTTCAGTTTCTAATCTAAAATTTTCACGAGCAAGTTCTCTCCTATCAGATTTCAGTTTTTCAATTTTAGATTCAAGAGCATCAACTACTTTAGTGAGGTCAAGACACATAAAAACAAGGTCTCTATAGGAATAGTTACCTGCCTCACTAGATTCCTCCGAGCTTGCTTCTGAATCCGATTTTGCCACAAGACACAAGTTAGCCTCTTCTGAGCTATTATTCGAGACTTCCTCTCCTTCTTCATCATCCCAAGTCGCTGCAAGGGCCTTCTTCTTCTTTTTCTTTCCTTAGTTGTTTTTGAGAAGTGGGCATTTTTGTATGAAGTGTCCGGGCTTCTTGCAGTTAAAGCACGTCGGTTCATTATCGGAATGGTCAGAATCTTTTGGCCTATTACGACTTGTTTTCTTCTTGCGTGGCTTGAATCTAGACCATTTTCTAAGATTATTGACAGCCATTGCAAGCTCTTTAATTGGATCTTCTTCATCTTCATCGCTCTCTTCTTTGCTTTTCAAGGAAATCATCTTCTTCTTTGGTTCGGAGTTGTTGCGTTCTTCCTTTGCTTTTAGCTTAAGCTCATATGTCATCGATTTACCGATCAACTCCTCCACGCTTAGTTTACTCAAATCTTTCGATTCTTGAATTGCCGTGACTTTTGCCTCAAAGTTTATTGTAAAACTCGTAGCACCTTCCTCACAAGCTCTACCTCAGTGAATACCTTCCCAAGCGCTCTAGTGTTGTATACCAAAATTGAAAAGCGTCCAAACATGTCCTTTATGCTCTCGCCTTTGTCCATCACAAAGTTTTCGTATTCATTGCTGAATAGGGCTAGACGAGACTCCTTGACTTGAGAAGTTCCTTCATGTGTCACCTCCAAGGTATGCCAAATTTCCTGTGCAGTTTTACAATGAGAAATTCTATTAAATTCATTCTTATCAAGAGCGCAGATCAAAGCATTCATGGCTTTAGCATTTGTAGTTTTTAATCTCTTATCATTAGCATCCCACCTATCCTTCGGTTTAGGAATCTCAGTATCACCAACAGTAATAGTGGGAGATTTATAGCCAGTTTCAATAATATCCCAAACATCATAATCAACAGAACTAAGATAAATACCCATCCTAACCTTCCAATAAGCATAATCACTCCCATTAAACATGGGTGGCCTAACAATAGATTGCCCCTCAGAAAAAGCATTATTTAATGAATTCATGACTCTAGAGTTAAAGAAAAAATACCGTGCTCTGATACCACTTGTAGGATCTAGATTAACCCTAGAGGGGCGGTGAATAGGGTTATAGCAAATTTTCTCGAATTAAACACAGAAATAAACTACAGAAATAAATATGCTGAAAAGTAAATCACACACAAAATTTACCCTGCTTCGGCAACCCCTGCCTACTGCTGCATTCCCAGATTTCTATTAGAATTAAACAGTATCCCGCTTACAAACACTCTACTAGACTCGCAGACCCTTTTGCTCCCGCTCACAAACACTCTACTAGACTCGCACACCCTGCTCCACCTATAGAGTTTCGCTTACTCGCAAACACTGCTCCTGCCTATAGCGCTCTGCAAACTCGCACACCCTGCTCACTGAACTAATTCTAACTAGACAATCTGACACTACCTACAACCTAGGTGGTTATTTACAAATTCTTTGACTCGAAAAGAAAAAACAACTTTAAAAATAACCGCAGGAGCAAAAATTAAAATACGAACTTGAATGCGTAATTTTTGCTCAAATGAAAATAAGAAAACCCTTCAATTAAAACCCTAAAACCAAATAATCCCCTTTTATAAATAAGGCCGGCCCCTTATTCTTCAACCCGATCCACTGTGAAGAAAAATGCGGCCTCTCCTTTTTCTTTTGCTTGGCCCGTTCCTTTTTGTCGAATTAGGGCTTTGGTCCTTTTCTCTTCCTTCTGAAACAATTGCTGCCGATCCCTTTGTCGAATTAAGTCTGTGTGCTATCGATCAGGATTGAGGCTTTGTTCGACCTGATTGACGAAGCTCTTGCTCGCATTTGTTCTCTGATGATTGATGCTTGTTGCTAGCTCGTTTTCTGATGATCGAGTTGTTGATGATTTCGGTATGTAATTTCTTTTGTTGCTCATTTGATTGCTTGCTTTTTAACTCTATGCCTATGATGATAGTTGGGTGATGTATTTATATGAAATTTGAGACACTCGAATTTGTTCGTACTCATTTACACTTTCCTAATTTTCTGTTACCTGATGCGCACGGCTTCTATTCTGTAGCGTTCAATTGCGTTGAGTCATACGGCAAAGAAAACTTTCCGGTTTTATTTGTTTTGACTTTTTCAAAGATTGCAGATACACACTTGTCTTGATTTTGATCTCGATCAATTTTGTCTTCGTGAATTTCCTTGTCTCTGTAGTTGTCACTTGTGTATATGACCTGGCCAGTTGAATCATTAACTGTTCATACTTGTGATCTTCATTTGGGTTATTGATGCATTCATTATGTACTTGATAATACTTGATGTTGTTGAACTTGGTGGTATGCATTTTGTGGTCTGCCTTGTTGCTGTGTCATTGCTGTTGACATGTTGTTGCATTCTCTTAAGTCTGTTGCATGAGTTACTTGCATTTTTCATGTATCTGCTGGCTTGTTCTTGCATTAACATGTTGTGGCCTGTAGTTGCTGTTATATTACTTCGAATTGCATTTATTTGCTTGTACTTGTGTTCTTTGTTCATTGGACTGGCTGTTGCTAAGTTGATATGCTTGTGATGCTTTGTCTCTGGCATTGACATTGACATTGTATCACTGTTCCTTTACCATGTTGCATTATTCACTGTGCATTTCTATATTGAGTTTGCATTGGTGTAGTTGCTTCCATTCTGGTTGTTACAGTCCTATGCAATTGCTTGTAGTCTTGGCCATGTTGCATATTGCATTTGGTCTGCACTTTCACTGTTCTCGAGTTGCACACTTTGATTTACTTGAACCTTTGCTTGGTCACTGTTGCATTACTATATCTTGTGGCAGTTGCTATGCCTTTATGCATACTGTACTACTCTGGTCTTGCATAGTTCCATGCTGTTACCTGGTCGAGCTGTGGTCTTCAAGCATATTGCCGTGATTGTAGTTCCAGCGTGCATTTCTCTGTTGCACTTACTTTTTATATAGCTGTTGGTTGATGTACATGCTTGTTCATTCCAGTGAGTTTTGTTTTGTGATATCCATGTTGCAACTGTTTTTGACATGTGAACTGCCATGATTGTTGCAGTCCATTTTGCTGGTGGTCTTCGTTGCATTCATGTCATGTTGCCTTGTGTTGAATCCAGTTTCAAAACTCGGGTTTGACCTTGTGCTCGTGTCGTAATTTTGAATATACTGCACGTGAGTTGAACCCGGCTTTTCATTTGGGTTTGACCTGTGCTCACCTGTCCCTGTAGCAATATCAAGTGTATATCGATGTGCACGGCCTTGTGGCATGTACAGTGATACACTGTGCATGTCACACTGTTCGTGTGTAATGAATTCAAGTGTGAATGATGACGAACAACCCAAATAACTGAGGCAAACCATATTTTTAAAAATCATATTTCATTTTATATTGCAAAAACATTTCTTTTTCAATTTTACTGCGTTAGTGAATATTTTTGCAGATTGCTCAGATGCTGGATTCAAATTGGAATGCAGTTGAAGACAAAATACGAGTGTGAGTGATATGTAGTGAGGATATTAATGTAAATATAAAATCGTGATGTATTCAAAATTGTATATGTATTGTGAGAGCATGAATTTGTACTATTCAAGATTGTAATAAATATTTGTTTGAATAAAATTTCTGTTTGAATTCAAAATCTGTGTAACTTGTTCTGTTTGAATTCAAATTCGAATTCTGTGTAATTTATTTTATTTAACAAATATTTATTTAATCTATGAAAAACAAAATAGTACATTACCAAATACATTTAAATGAATATATATGTTTATTATCATCAAACAAAAACATATAAGCGCATATTCAACAGAGTGATGATCCAGAACGATGTGGTTTGATTTGCCGTCATTTGCTGGATTTGAAAAAAGAGAACGATGATGGATTAACCTGGCACCTATGCCAAATTGAAATGACTAAGACAGAAGCCGAACGAACACACTTCTTCATATGACCATCATTTACATTGTGATTGATTGGTGTGCACCCTCGGATTTTAGGAGTGTTGGACGCGGTGGGCGATGATGGTTGTGATGCATTACCAATAGCGGGGAAGGGTAATCTGGTAGTATCCTACCTTGGGCATTGTCACACGTGTCTTGTCATACTTTTATCCTTATACGAGACCCCTACGATTTGGTTTAGTGTTGTCGTATCACAGTGCATCACTAACTACGGACGTTTTACTGGTGGTGTCAAATGCAAATTGTATGACAATACTTAAAAGTGCATTAGGGGGGATCAATCTAAAGCCTTAACGCTACTTTAATATTTATTTTACTGATTAGACATTATATATGTAGCGTATTCTACTACATATAAATATTATGACGGATCCTTAAGAGATGGAAAATCCCGTAACATCTCTTGAGTTATTGCACGCACGTTATACACTGGATAGGAGATGTGAAACATAGCAAACATCTATGATGCCACGGCACTCATGTTATATGTGATATCGATTTGACTCATATAAAAATATTTTAGTCCCGACTAGAGTATTTTTTCTTTTCATTATGCTCGGGTTAGCCCTGAGTTTTCAGCTTATCGAAGGTTATTCTCTGGAGGACGAAGACGAAGATTTGGTATATTATTATTACTAATATTATTCCCAGCATCATGTTGTTCAGCAGCACTATATTGTGTTCTACTATATATGTATAATAGCTCTGATAAATGTTGTATAAATTATAATCAAATGTACAGTAAAAAGCTTCATGAACTGTTTATTTGATTATTATATTTTATTGTTCCACTACGAGATTCTTTGTTTGTTTTCTTATTCTTTCCTTATTTTCTTAGTTAACCCCATTGATTATCTATCTCCTGGATTGTTTAAGCCGGACATGTGTGTATTACTGTCGATTTAAACCTTCCGAAATGTTGGACATCACAGCATAGCCTTATCAGCGGGAATGACTAAAACCAGAGATAGGAGGCATGTGTAGAATATAATAGCCTATGATTTTTGTTTGATGATGATAAACATATATGTATTTGTTTAAATGTATTTTCTATTGTACTATTTTATTTTTCCACATAATTAAATATATATTTGTTGAATAAATAAATAACTCAGAATTCATATTCAAACAAATATTTTATTACAAATTCAAATAGTACAAATTTGAGCTCTCTGTAGCGACCCAAAAATTTTAACGATTTTAATAACGTAATTTACTAAATTTTTGTGAAATTTTAAATAACTGAATTTGGAAATAAAAGATATTCGGAATACGTCTATTTTAACATAGCAACTGGTAAATTTTTATTGGAAAATATGAAAGTTAATTCTATTGCGTAATTTTCATTTTCAATTTAAATCACTTAAAATTTATGGAAATAAAATGTTTTCGAAACCTGAATATTTTCATATAATACAGATGTAAAGCATTTTCTAAGTGAGACGTCATATTTCGTTTCGCCAAATTTGAACCGCTCTAGCTTCATTTATCTTATTTTCTGCGAATTAACAATAGTTGGGCAGCAAAATATCAATTGTTAATAGGATGGTCGTATCGCTGATATCTATATACCATTCTGTTCGACCCATCTTGCTGATCTCCGCATTAAATTAATTTATGTGTTTCGGAGCCCGGTACATGGTGGAATCTGCGAAAATGGTAACCGTAACCGTACCCATTTTCGCGCCTTTTTGATTCCTGTGTCCATTCGAATTTTCCAACGGCTGAAAAACAAACAGCCTTTTTGCTTTTATTATTCTTGAATTTTCATGCCCTGAATTTTTCTATTCCCATTGCAAATTATTTATTCCTGTTGCCTTCCATTTTTATCTTGTTCGTTTATTTCTCTTTCTCTTTGGTTTTGCTCTTCTCCTTTTAAAAACAAAGTTAATAACATAAAAATTTACAAGTTGTATATTTCGATTCCTACTCATTTTCTTCCCTGCTCGTTTCCTCTTCATTTGAAAACCTTAACTCGCCGAAAGAACCGCTCCACCAAGCCCCTCCACATTCGCCTCTTCGGCCCCCCTCTACCACTGACCAAATCTTTCTGGGCCAAAGCAGTGGCCCCTCCACCCTTGTCAGATCTCCATGCAAATCCCCACTCTAACCCCGTGTCAGCCCCTGTTCCCACCAAACATCCCATCTCCTCCGTTTGTCACCCCACCATCGACCCAAGCACGGTAGCGACCACCATTCCTTGACCTCATCCTCACTCGAGCCTGCATGCCACCCCTTAACTTGAATAGCCTGCCGCCGCATCACCAAGCCTCCGACCTTCACCCTCCACTAGTCGTCACCTCCACATTGTTAACAGCCACAGGCCGAACCAATCACCACCCAACGCCTAACTCCTCCGCCGAGACCATCATCATCCCCTCCATTAGCCTTCCCTACATCGCTTATGCTGCAAAACAAACCAAACCCTGACAGCACCTTCTCCATCGGCAGCCGATCGCCATCGGCCACATACCACCAGCCGAGGCCCCTTCACTGAACCATCAATCTACCGCCCGACATCTCCTTATACCCGCAACCTTTTAGCCTACCTCCATTCTGTGCTTTGTGTGTGTATATATATATAAGAAAATTCTAGTTGCAAGTTTGGGTCTTGCTTGTTTCTATTGCGCTTCACTTTCCTATTGTTTAAAATGTAAGCTATGGTTTCTTTTGTTGTATATTTTTTTATTTGTAGTTTTATATATATGTTCAAGCATACATAATTTTGTTATACATACATACATACATACATACAAACATACATACATATATGGGAAGTATATTTATAATATGTTTAAGTGTTATAATATATAATATCTGTATATGTATATTGGTTTATATATATATATATATATATATGATCTATTGGGTCTTAATGTATAAGTTTATAAAAGTTTACATATATATAATCTGCTGGACATATGTAAGTGGTATATATTTTAGTATAACATGCATTATATTTTTGTATATAATTTAACAGTATTGTTGAATTCCAGTTCAACATCCCATATCAACTTATATTCTAAATTTTAAGAATATATATAAGTTTATTAATGTAAAAGTTTGAAAGCCTGTGTGCATACTCAGTGGTTAGCGACCGTGGGATAGCGTCTTGTTTGTGATACAGGTGTTGGTGAGTTTTCATGCTCCCGTTTTGTGATAGGCCTCCCCCTTTTTGTGATTTCTGGATTTCTATTTGATGATTTATAGAATTTGTGATTCACCAATTTTGTTATTGGCATTGATATACTTGTCAATACTTGTGGTATGGTGAACAAAATAAAGAATATAATATTCTTTTTGATCTATGAGAAGATTCTTGTGATATTGATTAATCTCTGGTTGATTTTCAATTGCATACTTATCACGGTATGGAATTATCATTATCGTACGTTTTTGTCATATCTCTTATTTTATCTCTTCTTATCTGATATTTATAGATAGACTGATCCGTTTATTATTTTCTTATTAAATAATACTCGGGTCAGACCGAGATGTTACAGGTGCTTCTGCTTGACTCCTCATCTGGGAGTATTATTTGACTTTTGGCTAACTACCTTAGATTGGTAGTTTTTGTTGTTATACATATGAGATAGAGACTCCTTGATGTATGCATATTCTTTTCTCTTGCACTTGTATCTATTCTTTTGTGATATTGTAGATCTTGTTTGACTACTACTCTGATATACACTTCTATGTGTTATATTCATATCTATTTCCGCCTTTGTGATATGGATATTTGTGACTGGTTTATGTTATGCTTAATTCAATATTTGTCTCCGAAGATTATATAGCCACTATGCAGTAGCTTCGAGTTTGTATCGGTGTGTTGGATTTCCTTAATCTATCTGACATATTGGTACTCGCACAAAGCAATTACACGGATGGTCGCTCCTCTACAGCCTTATTCTTCGTGCTAGTTGACGGCATTACATCGTAGTGTTCTTGGCTAGCGTGAGTATAGAGGTGGGGCGTCACATTAAATGTATAAATTGAGATTTTATTTAATTGTTATTAAAATTATTAAACGAACATTTTCCAATCTGAATTACATTAAAGTTAAATGTTCAAATATAAATGAAATTTATACTCTAAATGTTTGAATATATAAAACTTGAATCTTTGAACTTTAAATTGAAATGGTTAAACTGGAACTGATTCAAATTAAATTTTTTGAATTTAATATAATTTGAATCGATTTGTGAAATTGGAGGAAGCTATTTTTATTATATAAAGTATTTTTGATATATAAGCTTTTTTAATATATAAGCTATTTTAATATATAAATTATTTTAATATATAAACTACTTTAATTTATAACTATTTATTATATATACTATTTTCAATATCTAAACTGTTTAAGTCGAAAGTGTTATGATTTCCCAAGTGTTATGATTTCAAAAGTGTTATGATCTCGAAAGTGTTACGATTTTGAAAGTGTTACGATTCTGGAAATGAATATTTTTTTTAAAGTGAATAATGATACCAAATTGATATGGGTTTGAAATGAATATGACAGTTTGATATGAAGTATAAACTATTTGAAATGAAATGACCACGGTCTGAAATAAGCGGTTGGTTGTTAAAGAGACCGAGATCGGATATTGTCATACTCTCGGCCAATACTGAAAACAATTTTAAAAACTGTGTATGTGGTGGAGATTCCAGAACGAATTAGGATGGTTTGGTGACGACTATGTATGAGGTATTTACGTAGCCCTGACTCCCGTAAGTCAGCTTGATGTGGCTAAAACAGGAGTCATGCCGGGCCAAGTGAGGTCATTCCTTCGATCGGACACATTTCTTCGATACCATTCTATTACTTTATGATTTGATTAGGTGCACCTTTGATTTCGAGGGGTGTCACGAGGTGGGCGGTAGTAGCTGCTATGTGTTACCACCAGTCTGGATCCGCAAATGGTATATCTACCCTGCATTGCCTCGCGTGCCTTGTCACATGCTCTATCGCGCCTTCTACGAGTTTAGTTTGTACCATACGTATGGAGTGCCATTTGATAGCCCTCTAGTATACGGAGGAATTACGGTACTGTATACACTATGGTAATATATAAAAATGTGTTAAGGAGGATATGGGTAATGCCTTAACAATATTTTAATAGTTTACTTTACTATAGACATATTATAATAGCGACTATTACTACATAATAGATAGTTCCACAGATCCTTAGAGGATGAGACTCGAGTGTTTTGTGTTTTGCTTTATGCTCGGGTCAGACTGAGTGTTACAGCATTTGAAAATCACCTTTGGAGTTTGGAGCTTCGCTTGGAGATCCATCTATCTATCCAGCTTTAAGTTATTTCAGTTGTTTCCAGTGATTTCTGTTCAGACTTGTCAGTTACTTATGTATTAGAGATTCATTTGTATTTGAGATTTCTATTGTATTTTGTTTCAACCTCTATCGTTTATATAGTAGCTTCATGAACTACTATTTATCTATTCCGCTGCTTATTGTTATATTACTCTGTGTTTGTGATTCTATGATTGATTTATTTACTATATATGCTAAGTTTTGCAAAATATAAATAAACAATCTGATATTTTGAGCAATTCAAGTCTGACATGTCTGTCTGCTTATGCATTTGACGGGTGCAACATGATAGGGGGTTCCCACATTTGGATCTGGTAGCGAGCGGATGACTCTTACTCCTACATGTCCTGCGGTGTTGGTGAGTCGAGAGTCTGGCCGTTAAAGCAGAACACGGGTACTATAGTATGCTATGGTAGGCGTTACCCCACTAGTGTTGCCTGTTACAGTTGGTATGAGAGCTCTGGTTTAGGAAAAACTTAGCATATGGAGTAAAATTAATTACAAAATCACCTTCGTTCGAGCTTGAATTTCTTTCTCTTTGTTTCCGATTTCCCTTGAATATTGGAACTTCCCCATTCGTTTTGAAATTCATTCTTGTATGTCCCTATTCATGTTCTTCTTGATACCGGAGCATCCCATAACTCCATTTCTGTTCCGACAACCTTTGTATGATTTATAAAAGGGTGAAAATCTTTTACAGTAGACGTCGATTCACCGGAGATTTCTATATCCTTGGTTTTGATGCTCTTATCTCTTGCTAAGCCCAAACCGTTCTTTAGCAGACGACCAGGGAAATTCTCTTGTAATTGTTTGTAAATTGCCTCAGGATTATCCAGGCAGTTTTATCTTTCGCCTGATCCTCAGCCTAATGATCTTAACTTTCCCGATAGTCAGGGATTATCCTGATGTTTTGGTGAAGTCACTTCTCCTATTCCTATGTGGGAAATTGAATTCCGCATCGATCTTACTCCTAGAATCTCGGTTGACCCGGTTAAGGTCACCCGCGATTAATATTGGTCTATCCATTCTTTCCTTTTTGTAATTTAATTATCTTATCTCCCTTTCGAGCCTATCTTCTTAGTTAGAATTCTCTTTGATTAGACTTCCTCCAAGTTTGAATCTCTGTTCTTGTTCTATATCCCATTCTTGAATCATCGTGTGAGGAAGTGAATTTGTAATTAATATAAAAATGTTTTATATTGTGTTGTTTGAATTGTTAAGTTTGATTTGGGGTTCTGATCGGTTCGTCTGCCCAGCGCTATCGATAGAAATTCAAAAACACTTGAACAGAGCAAGCTGACATATTGTTTTCAAAATGAAATAGTTATGTATAATTATATTTTATATATAAAAGTATAATTTTATGAAACTGGATAGTAATTAAATTGGTTGTTAGGAATGATAATACTAGATTATCACTTATTGTTTTGTTAACAATCCTAAACCATTAACTATTGTTATGAGTTATAAGCTGTTGAAATTTTATAAATATGGTCCATGAATCTGATTTGCAAAATGAAATATATTTAAATTAGGAATTTGGGAATTGGATTTCCGATGCTTTTCTAAATTTAGGTTCAAAAATATATTATTTGAAAGTATTTTGAATGGAAATTGTTTCAAAGAATTTTAAATGAAGAAAATCAGTACTCTCCCTTTTTGTCGCTGGAAAATAATTTCAGTGATGACTACAGCATCGTCGACCTTCATGTTCGAGTATCAAAGTGGAAAGGCCACTTTATAGCTTTGCTACACTTTTGTTTGGAAAATGGATTCGGTTTGAATTCCTTGAGTATGATTTGATGTACAAAATATATACGTATATAATTATTTCAAGTATTTTGAAGTGAAACCAGAAATTTGAATCTGAAGTTTTATATTAAGAAATGGTTTCAATTATTGAAATAAAGTGAAATTTTAGAGTAATTGGAATATCTAAATAATAAATGAAATTAAGCCAACTTGTAATAGTTGAGTTTGAATAAAACTTATTTGTACAATACTAAATTGCATTCTAATATATATATATCCTAAAATATTCAAAAAGTTAATATGTTAGGGGAATATATAATTGAAGGTTATATAAGAAGAAAACTTAAGTAATAAATTATTCAAACTAAAATCTAGCTTAATATAAATGTTGTAAATAAAAGGAAAATTTGTATAATATTTAATTACACTCAGAACCTTAATAGAACTTACCTGGAAATAGTTAAATGTTAATGAGAATAGGTAATTGAGTAATATACAATATAAATGTGAGCAATATATTGTCCAGAATGATATTTTGTTGGGGGAATTTATAAATAATAAATTGAATAAAGAATTGAATAATAAAAAGAAAATTTACTTTTGAATAAAATATGACTATAATAAATGTTTATACACGTAATGTATGTTGGAAAATATATTAAGTGAAATAAATTAAATAAATATAGGAGAATGCTAGTTAAGCAAATAAATATGAGCTGAAGAATAGCTATAATTGAAATTTTAGTGGAATCAACTTAACTAAAGGTAAATGGAGTAAATAAATAAGTTAAATATAATAAATCCTGTTTTGGAAGAAATTTTGTAACAAATGTTAATAAATTGAAATTTTATCAATTGAATGAAAATTTACTGATTTGATAAGATGGATGGAAACCAAATTTGTTAAATGTTAATTAAATTTGAAACTAATGAAATTTATGGTTTTGAGTTAATTATTATATCTAACACTATACATTTTGAATCTTTCTTTTCTTTTGGTTGTTTATATTCTCCTACTTCGTTTCTTTTTGGGGTCAAAAAGTTTTGAGTGGAGGAGAGTGTAACGACCCGAAAATTTTAATGGTTTAAATAATGTAATTTACTAAATTTTTGTGAAATTTTAAATAATTGAATTTGGAAATAAAATTTGATATTTGGAATACGTCTATTTTAACATAGCAACCGGTAAATTTTTATTGGAAAATATGAAATTTAATATTACCGTGTAATTTTCAATTTCAATTTAAATCGGTTAAAATTGATGGAAATAAAATATTTTCAAAACCTGATATTTTCACATAATAAAGATGTAAGTTATTTTCTGAGTGAGACATCATATTTCATTTTGCCAAATTTGAACCGTTCTAGCTTCGTTTATCTTATTTTTAGCGAATTTGCGACAGTTGGGCAGCAAAATATCTATTTTTAATAGGAAGGTCGTATTGCTGATATCTGTGTACCATTCTGTTCGACTCGTCATGCTGATCTCCGTAATATATTCATTTGTGTGTTTCGAATCTCGGTACATAGTGGAATATGTGAAAACGGTAACTGTATCTGTACCCATTTTCGTGCTTCTTGATTCCTGTGTCCATTCAAATTTTCCAATGGTTGAAAAACAAACATCTATTTTGCTTTTATTATTCCTGAATTCTAGTGCCCTGACGTTTTCTTTTCCTATTACCTTCCATTTTTATCTCATTCATTTATTTCTCTTTCTCTTTGGTTCTGCTCTTTTCCTTTTTAAAACAAAGTTAATAAAATAAATTTTTACAAGTTATATATTTTGATTCCTGCTCATGCTCATCTCCTTCCCTGCTCGTTTCCTCTTCATTTGAAAACCTTAACTCGTCGAAAGAACCGCTCCACCAAGCCCCTCCACATTCGCCTCCTCGGCTCCCCTCCACCATTGACCAAATCTTCCTAGGCCAAATCGGTCACCCCTCCACCCTTGTTAGATCTCCATGCAAATCCCCACTCCAACCCCATGTCAGCCCCTGTTTCCACCAAACATCCCGTCTCCGCCGTTTGCCTCCCCGCCATTCACCCAAGCGCGGCAGCGACCACCATTCCTTAACCGCATCCTCACCCGAGCCTTTAAGCCACCCCTCAATTCGAACAGCCTGCCGCCGCAGCACCAAGCCTCCGACCTTTACCCTCCACCGGTCGTTACCTCCACCTTGTTAGTAGCCACCGCCGAACCAATCACCACCTAATGCTTAACTCCTCTGCCGAGACCATCACCATCCCCTCCGTTAGCCTTCCCTACATCGCACATTCCACAAAACTAACCAAACCCTAACAGCCCCTTCTCCATCGGCTGTCGATCGCCATCGGCCACAACCACCGGCCGAGGCCCCTTCCCTGAACCATCAATCTACCGCCCGCCATCTCCTTATAACCACTTCCTTCTAGCCTCCCTCCATTATGTGCTTTATATATGTATGTGTATATATATATATATATATGAGTGTGTGTGTGTGTGTGTATGTATATGTATATGTATATGTATAAGAAAATTCTAGTTGCAAGTTTAGGTCTTGCTTGTTTCTGTTGCACTTCACTTTCCTATTGTTTAGAATGTAAGTTATGATTTCTTTTGTTGTATATATTTTTTATTTGCAGTTTTATATATATATATATATATATATATATATATATATATATATATATATATATTAAAGCATACACAATTTTTGTTATACATACATACATACATATATATATATATATATATATCTATGTATGTATATGAGAAGTATATTTATAATATGTTTAAGTGTTATAATATATAATGTCTGTATATGTATATTGGTTTATATATATATATATGATCTATTGGGTCTTAATGTATATGTTTATAATAGTTTACATATATATAATCTGGTGGACATATGTAAGTGGTATTTATTTTAGTATAGCATGCATTATATTTCTGTATATAGTTTAACAGTATTGTTGAATTCCAGTTCAACATCCCATATCAACTTATATTCTAAATTTTAAAAATATATACATAAGTTTATTAATGTAAAAGTTTGAAAGCCTATATATATATATACTCTGTTATATGGTCTGTATTACTGTATACATGACTTGGAGTAGCTTATATATACAGATAGAAATATATGTTTTGAAGAATATTAATAATCAAAATATATAATATAGATATTTTATTTTATTAGATGTGTATTAAGGAAAGAAATGATTTTGAAATAAGAATATATAAAGATTTTCTTTTAATATGAATTTAAAAATTTAGTATTGATTTAATATATATATATGTATATATGTACACACGTATCGAAATTTTATTTTAAATAGGTATTTTAAAATTTATTAGTTAAAATATATATATAATAATTTACATTTTGTTTAGTTATATTAAGCTGATTTTGTTTGTTTCATCGATTCCTAATTATCAGCTTTGTTCGTCGAATCCGTATCCAACTTGCCGCTGCCCAGATTTGCAACATCAATTCTTGCTTTGTCGCTGTGTTGCATGCGTATCCATGGCTGTATCAGTGTCTATTGATTCTCAATTTCCTTGTTCTCTAATCTCGAAAGGTGAGCAACCACTCACGATTAACATTCTTATATTTAATAAATTTAATTCATATTGAAATGACAATTGAAATATGCTGTTAAATATGAACTATTTATTTTTTATTTCTATATATGATATGACATTATCTGTAACTACTCAACTATGACATCTGATACCATATCTTGTTGTATATATTTTATTTAATTTATCACTGATGATACATGCCTATTGTTGATATGTTATATTTTATTATATTTGGTCTCACTTTGCAAATTCCCTGTTAATTTAGAAATTCTCTAAGGGTTGAAATGATACATATGCGAACGATATTGTAGAATATTGGAAAATCGTTATGGGTTGAAATGATAAACCCAAGTGATTTTGGTTGATTTTAAATTTTTGGGATTGCGGGTTGAAATGGTATATACCCGTAAATAATTAAATTTCAGATTGAAATGATAAATTTCTGTATCACTTGACCAAAGAATAGAAAATTGTATAAGAACACCATTGGTCAATATTTTGAAAATGGTTTCCAAAGTTTGAAAGGAAATATATGGTTTTAATAAATATTGTTTTATTTTATATACAAATGTTATTTTATATATGTCTAAATTTTAGATTTTTAAAATTATATGTTTTGAAAAATATAAATTTTAAGATTTTTCTTATAATTTTATTATTTTAAAAATATATAAAATAAAATTTAATGCAAATTACATTTAATAATAAGATTTAATTTAATTAGTTATAATATGATTAAGTATTTATTTAAATTTATATTAATATAAAAAAATAGATTTTTATAGCTTTAATAATAAAAGTAGGGAAGATAAATCAATGTTGACCTGGAATTTAAATTGGTAAATAATTGAATTTAAATAAGAATTTATTCGAATTAATTGATTTTGAAATTTGAAAAATATTATTTATAACTCGATTTGATAAAAAAGTGATTAAATGAATATTTTGAATTTTAAATAAAATTGAGACTGAACATTTAATATTGATTTAAATGTATGAATTGAGATTTTATTTAATTGTTATTAAAATTACTAAGCGAATATTTTCCAATTTGAATTAAATTAAAGTTAAATGTTGAAATATAAATAAAATTTATATTGTAAATGTTTGAGTATTTAAAACTTGAATCTTTGAACTTTAAATTGAAATGATTAAACTGGAATTGATTCAAATTGAATTTTTGGAATTTAAGATGATTTGAATCGATTTGCGAAATTGGTGGAAACTATTTTTATTATATAAAGTATTTTAATATATAAGTTATTTTAATATATAAATTATTTTAATATGTAAACTATATTAATTTATAAATATTTATTATATATACTATTTTCAATATCTAAACTGTTTAAGTCGAAAGTGTTATGATTTCAAAAGTGTTATGATTTCAAAAGTGTTATGATCTCGAAAGTGTTATAATTTTGAAAGTGTTGCGATTTTGAAAATGAATAATTTTTTTAAAGTTAATAATGATATCAAATTGATATGGGTTTAAAATGAATACGATATTTTGATATGAAGTATAAACTATTTGAAATGAAATGACCACGGTGTGAAATAAGCGGTTAGTTGTTAAAGAGATTGGGATCAGTTATTGTCATACTCTCCGCCAATACCGAAAAGCATTTTAACAACTGTGTACGTGGTGGAGATTCCAGAACAAAGTAGGATGGTTTGGTGACGATTTTTATGAAGTATTTACGTAGCCTTGACTCCCGTGAGTCAGATTGATGTGGCTAAAACAGGTGCCATGCCGGGCCAAGTGAGGTTATTCCTCCGATCGGACACATTTCTTCGATAGAATTCTATTACTTTGTGATTTGATTGGGCGTACCTTTGATTTGGGAGTGTGTCACGAGGTGGGTGGTAGTAGCTGCTATGCGTTACCGCCAGTCCAGATCCGCAAACGGTATATCTACTGTGGCATTACCTCGCGTGCCTTGTCACATGCCCTATTGCGCCTTCTACGAGTTTGGTTTATACCATACCTATGGAGTGCTCTGATAGCCCTCTACTTTATGGAGGAATTACGGTACAGTATAGACTATGAGAATATATAAAAATGTGTCAAGAGGGATATGGGTAACGCCTTAACGCTATTTTAATAGTTTACTTTACTATAAACATATTATAATAGTGTATATTACTACATAGTAGATAGTTTCACATATCCTTAGAGGATGGGTATCCCAAACATCTTTTAAGTTACTTGTATTTCAGTTGAAATTTCACTTGATTTGAATTTACTATATAACAATGTTAATCCTGACTCGAGTGTTTTGTGTTTTTCTTTATGCTCGGGTCAGATTGAGTGTCACAGCATTTGAGCCTGACCTTTGGAGTTTGGAGCTTCGCTTGGAGATCCATCTATCTATCTAGCTTTCAGTTATTTCAGTTGTTTCTAGTAATTTCTGTTTAGTCTTGCCAGTTACTTATGTATTAGAGATTCATTTATATTTGAGATTTTTGTTGTATTTTGTTTCAAAATCTTTCATTTACATAGTAGCTTCATGAACTACTATTTATCTATTCCGTTGCTTATTGTTAAATTACTCTGTATTTGTGATTCTGCGATTGATTTATTTACTGTACATGCTAAGTTTTGCTAAATATAAATTAACAATCTGATATTTTGAGCAATTTAAGTCTGACATGTGCGGATGAGAATGGTTCGAAATAGTGGGTCGTCACACTTTTGCTACATTTACACATTTTCAGTTACAATACAAATTCAATGACAACACAATTTTCAATTTACAAAATTTTCACCTCACTACATATCCACTCTCACTCAAATTTGATCTTCAACTCTGTTCCAGCCAGTATCTAGCATCTGAACTATCTGCAAAATAAACACTGACGCAATAGAATTAAAAAAAAATTGAAGTGCTCAATAAAGTGTGTGTTTTGAAAATATTATTTGCCTTAGTTATTTGGGTTGTTTATCATCATTTATTTTTTAATTCATCTTACACAAACAACTTGTGACATGCACAGTGTATCACTGTACATGCCACAAGGTCGTGCACACCAATACACACTTGCTTGTTAAAATTGCAGGGCAGGTAAGCACAAGGTCAAACACAGGCTGTGGCTGGATTCAACTCAGGTGGATGCAAACAAATTTTAGTTGAGAAAGTACAAAAGACATGTACAAAGGATCAAGCCAGTTTCTAATCAAGTGCACATGAAGTCTCGACCAAAACAACAAAACATGCTCAGATATGACACGTACAAAGGATCAAGGCAATTATTTTGAACATACAATATGAAATCAACTTTTTTTTAATAATTTCATTTTACGTCATTTTTTTTAATACATGCATGAAGTATGATAATATTTGTATTTGGAGTCTTGAACGGTTCAGATATGACAGAAAATCTACCTAAAATAACATTAAATATTTCATAGACACAATATATTTGATTAATTGTAGAAATATGCAAAATAAAACTAACAGACAAAATAGTGGGAGCTTTAGGGCAAAGTGCAAACCTTGCGCTATTCACTATTGACTACCTTGGTTGTAGCGGTTGTTTGGATTCTAGGCTCACTCATCTGTCAACTTTATATCCCTTGTGCCAAATTAAATATCAACTTTCATATATATATAATTATTTATAAACTAAAAAATATTTTTTATAGGCAATCCGTATCAAAAGTATTTTATAGGTCTGAGATGTTCAAATTACAAAGTTTAAGATAAAAAAGTCACGGCTAAGAAATTATTATTGGAATCATTGTGCAATCTTGGAATGATTTGAATATCAAAAATATTATTAACATATGTAAACTGGATTATCGCAATACTAGCTCAAAATTAGAGCAAGAAACTTCCACAAACTTCAATGCTGAATGCCCACTCAAATCAGCTAATAATGTGATATCGAAAGACGAGTGAATTAAGGAGTCTTTTCTCTTAACAACCAGGATACTCAAGGAATGGAAGGCATCAACTAGGCTCAAGCTAATTTAGAGGTTTTCTGGCACACAGGGAATTTCGATAATAAAGGCATCATATGGCTGCAGGCCTTATTTTGAAAACTTCTGGTAAGATGACAAGCAATTGTGACCATTTACTCTAGACACTGTTTCCTGGAGATTTGACCAGGCAACTTAGTACTCGGCATACCAAGGGCGTTCGGCCTTTAAGTGGTTCAGCACCATTGGTCGGCCAAAGATAACGTTCGACACAATTGCTCCACTTAGCCTCGCAAGCACGTTCAGCCAAAGTGAACGTTCGGCCAAAAGTGAACGTTCGGCATCCTAAAGGATACTCGGCCTCACAAGCACATTCGGCCTACAAGGAACACTCGGCGTAGAGTGTGTTCGGCATCTCTGAACGTTCGGCCTGGCAAACCAACATTTCATACTGCTCGGCATCGCATCGTTCGGACCAAAGCGCGTTCGGCCTCCCAAGAATGTTCGGTAATTAAAGGTGGTTCGGCCTATTCCTCCCACACAACGAAGAAGTCGTTCGGCATGGAAAGAAGGGTTCGACCTTTAACCGTTCGGCCTATTCGGTTCGGCGCACAGGGCATGTCCTACCTGGACCGAGTTATCCAGCTACCTGGCCCACCAGAGAAGTCCAACCCACCTTCGTCTATAAAGAGAGGGGCAGGGGCATAGAAAAAAGGATCAGATTCTAAAGAACACTGGGGAAACTCTGCCATTTTCAAGACTCATTTCAGACCTATTTCTTTACTTTGCAATTGTATTCAAGTAGCAAAAAAGGGATTGTATTTGTAATCAACTATCAAGGAAATCAATGGAAATCAACTTCAAAGTGGACGTAGGCAGTTACGCCGAACCACTATAAATTTGGTGTTCTTACTTCCTTCATTTAAATTTATATTCACTTTTCTATTTAAATTTCTCTTGTTCATTAATCTCTTTACACAATCATTCTAAGGGTGTTAGTGACCAATTGTGGTGCTAACATTTTGGTGCTTTCACTGAGAATTGAATTCTCAGGCTATTAGGATCTACTTTGTAGCTACTGGATTGCATAAGTCCCCCGAAGGAGATCCATAATCATCCGTAGGCATTTGTTGATTCAACTCAGAGTTACTACCAATAACTCTACCATGGGAAGACCACGGACAAGATCAACCTCTCAAAATGCAGATGCCCACGAAACTGCTAGTGTGCAACAACTCGGGACTAGCAACCAGCAAGCTGCTCAAGGTGCAGGACCCTCCAATCGAAACCGAGCAGAAGTTGTTTCCCGAGCGGAATTCAATGACTTGATAAGAGAACTTAAGGCGAGTAGAAAGCAGCTTGCTGAGCAAATACAAGTCAATGCTGACCTCATAACCCAGCTTACTCAGCAGCAGCATCAGAATGCTGGAGGTAGCCCTGTCACTTACTCTGAAGATGATAGTTCGACTTCAGCTGATGAACCGCCTAAGCGTAGACGCCGCAAGTATGAAAATGCACAAGCAGGTGCCACTCATCGATCTACTAGAAATCAAGCCCGTGGAACGGAACCCCACTTCCCTTCTTCTATAAAAACCCCAGACTTGACAGCTATGATCAGGCAGTTGATGTAAGAGAATCAAGGCTTGACTAATGAAGATTGGGGAGTGTCGAAAAGCCATACTCCCTTCACGGACCCCATTCTACAGGCTGAATATCCGAGAAAGTTCAGCATGCCCACCATTCCAGCCTATGAAGGAAAAACTGACCCTAGACAGCATGTAATGAGGTATGGATGGATGATGGATTCAGCAAGAGCCAATGACGCAACTAAGTGCAGGTGCTTCTCGATTACTCTATCCGAAATTGCCACCCTGTGGTTTACTCGACTTCCCCTACGATCAATATCCAGCTTCGACGAATTAGCAATGAAATTCATAAAACAATTCCGGATACACACCACCCGTCCAAACGACGTGATGTCCTTATCAAGTGTGACCCAAGCTCCAGGAGAGTCACTGAAAGCATACTTGCAGAGATTTCACGTTGCTGCTACCGAATTGAGCAATCCTAACGACTATGCAATTTTGATGGCAGTGATGCGTGGAGTGGATCCCGATTCTGAATTTGGAGATTGGTTGGCGGGAAAGCCCTCATCCACACTGGAGTGTTTTTTATTCGAAAGCTCATCAGTTCATAAGGAGGGAAGAAGCTCGGTGGACAAGGAAAGACAACGCACCAGGGCCCGTTCAGGAATCTGTAAAGAGCAACGTCGTCGTGAAGACAACTGGAAATAACTCTGGAAAGACTCAAGCCAGCGTCCAGAACAAGCCCGGGCAGTCTAAAGAATCCGGAGGTGGAAATCCTGGAAATAAGAAGGAAATGGGGAGATGGAACTCAAGAATCCCAACCTACAACGAATACACTCCACTGAATGCATCTCTTGAGAACATCTACTTGTCAACCTGCAACACTTTTCAATACAGAAAACCATGCCCAAAGGAATCAACAGTGGAGCAGAAGCGGACTGGAAAGTATTGCCGCTTTCACGAGTCTTATGGGCACAACACAGAGGAGTGCAGACATCTTCATGAGGCTATTGAGAAATTGATTAGGCAAAAGAAGCTACGGGAATTTGTCAAAGACCCATAGGACGGAAGGCAAGAGACATCGGACCCTGGGCGAGGGCCAACCCCACACCAACCAGAACAACCTACTCGGACTGTGGGTAGATTGGTCATTAACACGATTGCTGGCGGACCTCACCCTGCGGATAAGAATTGGCAGGAGATGGAACGATATGCTAACTCTCTGAGATATGCGGATTACGAGTGTTGTTCGAATGTGGAGGACGGAACTCCCGCAAAGCAGCAGCGCACGATGAATGATGACATCGTGTTCAGGAGCAGAGATGCGGATAAGATAGAGGCCCCTACTATCGACCCAATAGTCATATCCGTGACCATCGGTCTAGCATTCGTCAAGAGAATTCTAATTGATTGCGTAAGTTCTGTTAACATAATCTTTCGGAAGGCATATGACCAAATGAAACTGGAAATCAAGGATTTGAAACCATCCAAAGCCAGGATCCATGGCTTTAACGGTGCGGCAACTGATGCCATGGGATATGTGGAATTACCCGTCGAACTGGGGCAAGGTGAACGTAGGAGAGTGCGAATCCTAACATTCATAGTGTTGGATGTCGATACCCCATACAACGTGTTCCTAGGACGTCCAGACCTGGAAGAATTCAGTGCA
Organism: Allium cepa; assembly: GCA_030765085.1. NCBI lineage: Eukaryota > Viridiplantae > Streptophyta > Magnoliopsida > Asparagales > Amaryllidaceae > Allium > Allium cepa. The sequence goes on along the minus strand of CM060944.1, from coordinate 493,099,014 downwards.
GCCATGGCCCCATGGTGTTTGACGTTAAAATTTCCCACGGACAAAGGAGTAGGAGTAGTGCATGACGATCAGGCAACCGGTCGTGCATGCTATGTGGCTGAGCTCAGAGAGGCATAGCGTAGGGAGAAAGGAAAGGTTGCGGACAGCTCGGCCCGCATCCAAAACTCTGATGATTGACAACTAGTGCCCGAGCCCTGGCTCGGGTGGCAATCTCGGATCCATAGAGACATGGATCCGAGAGATGATGATGGGGAACCTAGGGAAACAAATGCAGCACCGGCCGAACTGACCATTGACATCTCAGTTAGCTGCAGCGACCCATCACGAGTTCTTAAAATAGGATCAAAGCTAGACCCCGTAGCAGTTGAAAACCTCATTGATTTCCTCCGAGCGAACCTTGATGTTTTTGCTTGGACACATTCTGATATGTGCGGGATTTCTCCTGCAATTGCGAGTCATATGTCGAACATAGACCCAAAACATGTCCCTGTGAAATAGAAAAGGAGGGGCATGGACCTAGAGAGGTCTGCAGCTCTCAAAGAGGAGGTGGACAAACTAAAAACCAACGGGTTCGTCCGCGATGCCCTCTTCCCTGAATGGGTATCTAACCCGTTGTTAGTAAAGAAAGCAAATGGGAAATGGAGAACTTATGTCGATTACTTTGATTTAAACAAAGCATGGCCGAAGGATAGCTTTCCATTACCAAGAATTGACCAACTGGTTGATTCAACGTCCGGACACGAGTTACTATCATTTATGGATGCATACTCTGGCTACAATCAAATCCCGATGCACATCTCGGACCAAGAACACACCAGCTTCGTCACCAACGTCGGGTTGTATTGCTACGTAGTATTGCCCTTCGGATTAAAAAATGCAGGAGCAACTTATCAACGTCTGGTAAATCGAATGTTCAAAGATCAGATTGGGAAAACAATGGAAGTCTATGTGGATGACATGCTTGTGAAGTCGCGGTAGTCAAACGACCACATCCAAGACTTAGCAGAGATGTTCGATATACTCAGGCACTATGGGATGAAGATCAATCCTCTGAAGTGTTCATTCGACGTAGCTTCAGGAAAGTTCTTGGGTTTCATTGTGAACGCGTGAGGGATTGAGGCTAACCCGGAGAAGATCCAGGCTATCCGAGATATACAGGTACCCAGAACCATAAAGCAGGTGTAAATCCTGAATGGAAAAGTGGCTGCACTAAGTCGATTCATATCCAGAGCTACAGATAAGTGTATTCCCTTCTTCGACGTTATAAAGAAAGGAAAGAGAAACTTCAAATGAACGTCCGACTGTGAGGAAGCATTTTGGACTCTGGTAAGGCACTTAGAAAGTCCCCCGGTACTATCGAAATCAGTAGACCACGAGACGTTGTACGTATACTTGGCTATCTCCCAGCATGCCATCAGCACAGCCTTGGTCCGCAAGGAAGACCGAGTTCAAAAGCCAGTTTACTATGTTGGTAAACGCTTGATGGGGGCGGAAAGGAATTATCCAAAGATTGTGAAACTCGCATATTGCTTGGTGATTGCGTCACGCAAGCTTTGTCCCTACTTTCAAGCATATTCAATCGGTGTGTACACTGACCAACCCTTGCGGCAAGTACTCCAACGACCGGAAACTTCCGGAAGGATGTTAAAATGGAATATTGAGTTGAGCCAGTTCGACATTGCCTACCTGCCGTGAAGGGCCATATAAGGACAAGCACTAGCTGACTTCATCGCTGAATTCACTCTGCCAGATGAACCGAGCAGTCACAGGGTCATACCTCCCGTTCGATGGAAGATGTACACCGATGGGGCATCTAACGACCATCGCTCGGGGAAAGGCATAGTCATCGTAACTCCGGAAGACCGATCAATCTGCTACGCTTTGAAGCTTGAGCTTGCAGCAACAAATAACGAAGCCGAATATGAAGCATTGATTGCTGGCTTAAGACTTGTTATCGAATTGGGAGTGAAGTCGATTGAAATCTTCTACGATTCACGGCTGGTAGTATACCAGGTGCGGGGAGACTATCAAGCAAAGGGACAGAGACTGGCTCCTTACCCCGCCGGGGCTCGAGAGTTACTGGCAAGTCTCGAATATTACGCCATCTCCCATGTCCCACGCGAATAGAATAGAGAAGCTATTTCGTTAGCAAAATTCGCAAGCACTGGCGATGCACAGCAAATGGGGTTGTTCCCTGTTGAGACCCTACTTGCTCCAAGTATAGACACGATGGAGATAGATTTAGTGTTGGAAACCGAACTCGAAAAGGAATCGTGGTTGATGGCGATCAAACAGTACTTGCTAAAAGGGGATTTGCCTGAAAAAAGGAGCGAAAGACGCCAAGTCCTTCGTAAGGCTTCGCGTTATGTAATACAGTACGGGATAATGTATCGGAGGGGATTCTCGACCCATTTACTCCAGTGCATGGCCCATGACGAGATAAAACGGGTACTGAAAGAAGTCCATGAGGGAGAGTGTGGTGATCATACTGGGGGGGGCAAACATTGGCAAAGAAAATCCTCCGTTATGGATACTTTTGGCCAACCGTGAATCATGACGCTGCAAATTATGTGAGCAAATGTGACAAATGCTAGATATACGCCAAAATTCCAAGAGCTCTGCCGACGGAACTCACATAAATGGCTAGTCCCTGGCCGTTTGCAATGTAGGGAATTGACCTGATTGGTTCTTACCCATAGCCAAAGGAGGCGTGAAATATGCAATAGTGGCAGTCGATTACTTTACCAAATGGGCAGAGGCAGAGCTATGGCCACGATCACCACCAAGAAAGTCATTAATTTCGTTGTACGAAATATCATATGCCGTTTTGGCCTTCCACGAACCATCATAACAGACAATGGAACTCAATTCGAATGCAAGGAGTTCAAAGAATTTTGTCAGAAATGTGGCATCGAGAAAAGGTTTGCAGCAGTTGCACACCCAAAGGCGAATGGACAGGTGGAAGCCGTAAACAAAATAATCAAGTCCATATTAAAAAAGCGTTTGGAAAAGGCTAGAGGCAAATGGGTAGATGAACTCCCGACGGCGCTTTGGGCTTATAGAACTACCCACAAGACCGCGACTGGCCACAATCCATTCGCATTGGCATATGGCACGGAAGTTGTCATACCCGTGGAACTTGAGGTTCCATCACATCGGGTAACTTATTACGACCCTGCAACGAACCAGGATCTCTTACTGGAATCATTGGACTTCATTGATGAAAAACGCGAAGAAGCTGATTTGAGAGCGGCCTCATACAGACACCGAGTCGCTAGATATTATAATGGAAAAGTGCAACCAAGAACTTTTGATGTGGGAGATCTCGTTTTGAAATGAGTCTTTCCAACTCTGTCTCACATGAATCCCTCATGGGAAGGCCCATACGTCATCGAACGGAAGCTTGGAGAAGGAACTTTCAAGCTAGCGACCGTCGATGGTACGACACTCCCCCGAGCATGGAACAGCGAGCATTTGCGGCGTTATTACACCTAATCTGTTCCCTTCATGCAGTAACTGCATCTATTTCCAGTATGTTCTTATTCCTAGTTCTTGGCATGTAATAAAACAGTATAGTGCTTGCATTAATAAAGGCTTGAAGCCATCTTTTTCATGAATGATTAATGTTTCCGCGTATGATAATCCTATGACAAGCAATTACAATTATATTATTCTGGCTGGCGTATGAACGCTCAAAGCAGTTAAAAAATATCCAAGTCCTCGGAGTGCGGACTGGAGTACTCGAAGTCCCCGGAGTGCGGACTCGAGTATAAACGAAAAAAAATCTCCAAGTCCCCGGAGTGCAGACTGGAGTACTCGAAGTCCCCGGAGTGCGGACTCGAGTATAAACGAGTAAAAATCTCCAAGTCCCCGGAGTACGGACTGGAGTACACGAAGTCCCCAGATTGCGGACTCGAGTAAAAACGAGTAAAAATCTCCAATTCCCCGGAGTGCGGACTGGAGTACTCGAAGTCCCCGGAGTGCGGACTCGAGTGCAAACGAGTAAAAATCTCCAAGTCCCCGGAGTGCGGACAAGAGTACTCGAAGTCCCCGGAGTGCGGACTCGAGTATAAATGAGTAAAAATCTCCAAGTCCCCGGAGTGCGGACTGGAGTACTCGAAGTCCCCGGAGTGCGGACTCGATTATAAACGAGTAAAAATCTCCAAGTCCCCGGAGTGCGGACTGGAGTACTCGAAGTCCCCGGAGTGCGGACTCGAGTATAAACGAGTAAAAATCTCCATGTCCCCAAAGTGCGGACTGGAGTACTCGAAGTCCCCGGAGTGCGGACTCGAGTATAAACGAGTAAAAATTTCAAAGTCCCCGAAGTGCGGACTGGAGTACTCAAAGTCCCCGAAGTGCGGACTCGAGTACAAACGAATAAAAATCTCCAAGTCCCCAGAGTGTGGACTGGAGTACTCCAAGTCCCCGGAGTGCGGACTCGAGTATAAACGAATAAAAATCTCCAAGTCCTCGGAGTGCGGACTGGAGTACTCGAAGTCCTCGGAGTGCGGACTCGAGTATAAACGAGTAAAAATCTCCAAATCCCCGGAGTGCGGACTGGAGTACTCGAAGTCCCCGGAGTGCGGACTCGATTACAAATGAGTAAAAATCTCCAAGTCCCCGGAGTGCGGACTGGAGTACTCGAAGTCCCCGGAGTGCGGACTCGATTACAAACGAGTAGAAATCTCCAAGTCCCCGGAGTGCGGACTGGAGTACTCGAAGTTCCCGGAGTGCGGACTCGAGTATAAACGAGTAAAAATCTCCAAGTCCCCGGAGTGCGGACTGGAGTACTCGAAGTCCCCGGAGTGCGGACTCGAGTATAAACGAGTAAAAATCACCAAGTCCCCGGAGTGCGGACTGGAGTACTCGATGTCCCCGGAGTGCAGACTCGAGTATAAACGAGTAAAAATCTCCAAGTCCCCGAAGTGCCGACTGGAGTACTCGAAGTCCCCGGTGTGCGGACTCGAGTATAAACGAGTAAAAATCTCCAAGTCCCCGTAGTGCGGACTGGAGTACTCGAAGTCCCCGGAGTGCGGACTTGAGTATAAACGAGTAAAAATCTCCAAGTCCCCGGAGTGCAGACTGGAGTACTTGAAGTCCCCGGAGTGTGGACTCGAGTATAAACGAGTAAAAATCTCCTTTCTCTTTCTTGAATGTGACTGTATCTCCTTTCTCTTTCTCGAGCCACTCCTTCATGCTCAATTCAGATGTATGCTCAGAGGCGCCTGTGACTTCTACTTCATAACTCCCAGAGGAGGAATCGGATTTGCCTTCGTCAAGCGCCCCGATCACTTGAGCATCCGGCCCAAGAACCTCACCAGCATGAGCACCCCCACCGGACTTTTCCAGCTTCTTGGCGACATCGCTCCTCAGAGTGGGATCGGGGTCGGAACGACCTACACAAAATCAGAAAAGACGAGCATTAGAATGCAGTAGTACTTCACAAAGAATGACGACTTTCAAAATCTCAAAGTGGAAAGTTATCTACCAGGCCCTGGCAAACTCTCTGCCGTTAAAGGAGTTTCTCCCTCCGGGATAGGAGACAAAACATGAATGCCCAGGCCGGGGGCTTCCGGATCATAGCCAATGTGATGTTCAAAGGGATCAAGTGTCGACCGACCGGCCGGCTGGGGAGGCATGTGAACAGGAGACTCGGCCCCGGATGGGCCGGCGACAACTTCTTTCCCTTTCCTCGAGGGGGAGCCTTTGCAGTAAAGAGCCTTGGCCGCCGATAGGTCCGAAGGCCCATTTCCCTTCAGAAATTCCTTTATTAAATCCTCCTCGTCAACCTCCTCGACACCGCGCTCGGCCTTCCTGATCTGAATTAAAGTTTCCACACCTTGAACAACGATTCAAGATAGTCATCGCCTAAAAAAGTTAGGTCACGGTGCATGAGCACGCGGGCGTTGAATTCGGCAATGAGTGGGTCGAACGCAGTCTTGATCTCCTCTCTACCTTCCTCCCTGGCAGCCTCAAGGCGGGAATTGATATCCGTCAACTCCGTCCTCCTGCCCTCCTCACGGGCCTCACTCTTTAACATATCAACCCTGGAGAGCTCGTCCTCGAGTTGTTCTTTTAAAAGTCGGGTGGCGACGATCTTGGCACAGTATCGCTGTGACTCTTCCTAGGCAGCCGTTTTCTCCTCGCTCTCTCTGCGGAGAAGCTCTTCAAGTTCCTTGACCCAAGCGCTGAGCACATCCCTCTCCTTTTAAACGGAGTCCTTCTCCAAGGCCAAAGCCCCACATCGTTGGACCGCCTCGTCAAGCTCTTTCTTATGAGTTGATTCCAAGCGAGTGACGGCCTCGGCAGTATCCCTGGCACTCCGGTGGGCGGCCTCGAGTTCAGATTTATAAGTGGGGATTTCTTCGTCCTGGGCCTTAATGATGTTTTTATCGTGGGTAGCCTCAAGTTTCAAACGGTCTATTTCATGCTGGCGCTCCACAGAGACTTCGGAGAGTTTCTCAGCTAGGTGGACGAATGCTTCATGTTGAACATAGACGTCGTTGGTGCAGGCAATGGCGTTTTGCTTAACATCTTCGGGTATAGGATGAATCATCGGAAGGAACTTCAACCCATCGAAGCAGATCTTGGGAAATGTAGCCTTGAGCTCGCTCAGTCTCTCTAATACTGTGGGATCCGGTGCAGGAGCAGGAGGAGACGGCTTTTCAAGTTCGCCCCTTCTCTGAGGATCTCGGGACTGTCGAGTGAAAGAAGAATACGAGCGTTGATCTCGAGGGATGTCAGACTGCGACCCCTTGTAACCAGGCTAATCCTGACTTTGCCCCGAACGAGAAGGGGGGTGTCGGTGATGCTTGGGCTGGTAATACGATCTCTTCCGGGATGATGAGTCCCGAGAATGACGGTCCCCACCACCATCACCATCTCTATCTCAACGTCTCTCGGGACCCGAGTCTTGTCCGGGCGGATGAAAAATAGAAGAGCCACGGAGGCGATCGAATCCGTGCGAGCGTCCCATGTCACCTGCACGAAATTCAAATAACAGCGAATTAGCAAGGGGAGTTATATAAAAAAAATCTAAGTAAGACTTGAGGTACAAGTGTTCGTGTGTGTCCTAGTGTTTCCCCCCGACAGACCAGTAGCCTTGCTAATAGGGGTTTTCTCTCCCTGACTTTGGGACGGAATGCCCACATCGCCTCTTACGGGCGAATGGAATTTGAATGCCTCCAGATTGCCAAAGTCATAGTTAAGCAGATCATCGGGGATGGAGAGATTCGACAGGCCCTTTAAAGAACTTTCCACTCGCTGTGAAGAAGCCTCTTTCTCTACCGGGATGAGCGTAACTTTGGAAGTTCCGCCAACCTTCTCCTTCCTTATCCTATACATCAACTTCTTTTTCCCTTCAAAGGGGAAGATGACGTCTCAATATCGTGCACCTCGACCAGTGGATTCGGAGTGGGACCCACATTCTCACCTTGTTTTTCAGGGGGCTCACCCTCTTTGATCTCCCCTCCTCCTATGCACCGGGGGGTGTGGCGTGATGACGATCCAGCCAACTTTTTCCCTTTACCAGATTTGGGCTTAGGAGCGGAGACGCCATCGGGAAGACTCACCCGACAACTTTCGGCTAACACCCCGAACCTCGACAACGAATCATTCGAGATGAGAGTTTGAATGTCTCGTTCTTCGACAGGAAGAGCCCTGATAGCTTCAACAGCCTTAGAGTGACCACGGTCCTCAGGACGGGGACTGACATCTGGAAAGATAAAACAAGAGTTAGGAAAAGCATAGCATCGATAAAAACATGAGCACCATTCAAAGAAGAAGACTTACTTCCTTTAACCCATCTCCTCGCGAAGCCGAGAGGGCAGCGCACATAGAACCATTCCTGTTTGTACAGGGAAAACTTGCTTCACGCTCCAGTTAGAATTTGGCACTTGTGATACGGCTCGAGGAACACGAAAGAGGGGCTATCCTTTCGCTTCTTGACCATGTAAATATATCTGATGTCGTTGGGAGTTGGAGGTCTAGAGAAGACGACCATGAAGAGGAGGTAAGTCCCATATATGAACGTGTGTCCGTTAGGGTGTAGTTGCGACGGGGCGACGTCGATATGTTGCAACACATCCCGAAGGAACAAATTGAATGGAGGCACGCTGCCCACCCAGCACATAAATTTATTGCAGGCGGTGTATCCGACTGGGGGCAGGTGTGGACGATCACGGCCCGACGGAACCAACACATCGGCGAAAGGGATTCTGTGAATCGAACATATCCGCCGGAGCGCGGCTTCGTTAATCCTCGAAGCTTGTGAATCGATCGGATTATCCAGGAGGATCGTTGACTCCAGGGTATCAGGAGCAAAATCATGAGCGGGGTAGGTCGACGGATTAGAAGTGTATGCGCCCCTTGTTTGGAAGACGGCTCGGGCCTGTCTGAGATGGTGGCGGAGCTGGATCTCTTAGACATCTTCAATAAATAGAGGATTTGACAAAACACCTGTGAGAACTATACTTGAAAAATGATCGATGTCAGAATTAACAGCACGAATAATCCCCCCACGTGGTGTGTGAACTAGTGCAATCAATCGTGTATAAGCATTGAAAATTTGGAAGTCGTAAGGTAACTAATATGGAACTAAGATTATAACCCTCGCCTTCGGAGACCGTCATCGTTGACCGTCTCCAAAAGCCCGCCATACGGCGATTACAGTTTCAAGTCCAGGGAGCGTTAGAGGAAGTTATCCGATTACGTCAAGTAAAGTTTAGATTTATGGCTACTGGAAGTAGGAGTTTATCAGTTCAAATCGGTTCGATATGCTAGCATGTTAGAGTCATTTCCCTTGTTTTACGACCGTTTGGCATGCTTTGTTCGGCACGTTTGTTCGGCATTTAAGTGTGGTTCGGTTAGGCATTGTTCGGCACGTCTGTTCGGCATTTATGTATGGTTCGGTTAGGCACTGTTCGGCGTGTTTGGTTCGGCATTTATGCATCGTTCGGTGTAAGGTTGTTCGGCCTTGATATGGCTCGGCATTGATGTTTGTTCGGCTATGCTGTTGTTCGGTGAATTTATCACTCGGCCTACAACTCTCGTTCGGCCTAACTACAGTTCGTACTGGGTAGCGCTCGGCAGGGTATCGTTCGGCCAAAATACCATTCGGCCGAAACAACACTCAGCCTCCCCACTGACTCACGCTAACTCCCTAACCTTTCATCCCATCGTTCGGCCAATGATGTGCCGTGCCGAACCTAGGTTAGGCCGAGCTTCGACGCTCGGCACAGCCTTCAAATTTTCCTCTCCTCCACCTTTTCCCTTTCCTAAAACTCGTTTGATACAAGGGCGCCGTGCCAAACCACAGCATCTCTCCCAAACAACTAGACAGCCCCTACGAGTGATCATCCCTAACCACTTCTCCCTACCTCACCTCGCCCGGCCTTGGAGATATCCTAATCGGAGTTTGGGTCCTCCTCCCCACGTAGCCCGTTCGACCATGATTCTGACCTAAGCCGATTGATCAAAACTTATCAAGGAAAGTAGTTGGATAAAGGGATTTTACCTAGTTCGTGGATCGAGCTTTAGGAAGGGTTGAGAAGTCCTTAGAATCTGATGACAGGGTAGTTCGAAAGTTCGAAATTACAGAAGTGAAAGTAAAGAAAAAGGAGGAAGAAGGAGAGCTCAGGTTTTATAAGGAAGAAGAAGAAGTTGAAGAGACTGTGACCGGTTCTACCGGTCAAAGCGATACCGTTCGGCTAACATGGATCGTTCGGCTAACGTGGATCGTTCGGAAAACGTGGATCGTTCGGAATCTACGCCATGTTTGGGCAGAAGAGTCATGCGTCCCCCAAGAGTGGTGACCAAGGTTCGAAGCGAAGCATGGAAGGCGAGTAATCCAAAGCGTATCACGTTCGGTCACGTAACACACTTTGGGGGGCAAGTGTTTCCTGGAGATTTGACCAGGCAACTTAGTACTCGGCATACCAAGGGCGTTCGGCCTTTAAGTGGTTCAGCACCATTGGTTGGCCAAAGATAACGTTTGGTACAATTTCTCCACTCGGCCTTGCAAGCACGTTCGGCCAAAAGTGAACGTTCGGCCAAAGTAAACATTCGGCATCCCAAAGGATACTCGGCCACGCAAGCACGTTCGGCCTACAAGGAACACTCGGCGTAGTGTATGTTCGGCATCTCTAAACGTTCGGCCTGGCAAACCAACATTTTATACTGCTCGGCATTGCATCGTTCAGACCAAAGCGCGTTCGGCCACCCAAGAATGTTCGGTAATCAAAGGTGGTTCGGCCTATTCCTCCCACACAACGAAGAAGTTGTTTGGCATGGAAAGAAGGGTTCGGCCTTTAATCGTTCGGCCTGTTCGGTTCGGCGCACAGGGCACATCCTACCTGGATCGAGTTATCCAGCTACCTGGCCCACCAGAGAAGTCCAACTCACATTCGTCTATAAATAGAGGGGCATGGGTACAGAAAAAAGGATCGGATTCTAGAGAACACTGGGGAAACTCTGCCATTTTCAAGACTCATTTTAGACCTATTTATTTTACTTTGCAATTGTATTCAAGTAGCAAAAAACGGATTGTATCTGTAATCAACTATCAAGGAAATCAATGGAAATCAACTTCAAAGTGGACGTAGACAGTTACGCCGAACCACTATAATTTGGTGTTCTTACTTTCTGCATTTAAATTTATATTCTCCTTTCTGTTTAAATTTCTCTTCTTCATTAATCTCTCTACACAATCATTCTAAGGGTGTTAGTGACCAATTTTGGTGCTAACAGACACTACTATTTATATGCTATCTTGTCATTTAGACTTATGAGTTAGTCGATAGTTTGCCTGACAATTCAGTACTCAAATTCAATTGTTATTGTAAGTCATGGTATAACAACATTATGTTCATAGACCGAGCTTTATGTTCTGTTGGTGTTCTTACTCTTGAGCTATATAGATTATTAGGTTCTTTGATATTTAGATGCTATTTTTAGTATTTCTGATAAAGACTTTTCCCAGTGTTGAAGACTAGAAATTTAAGTGTAGATACCCTGAATTAATGTTTCCAAAGCGGAACTATCCTTAGAATGAATTTCCAAACAATTATGTCAAAGTCATACTTAGCACATGGTATGTATATTGCATGATTCTCCAGATTAGTAAACTTTCAGGTTCACACATTAAGTACTTTATTTTTCGTGTTAGGTCATATTAATTAATACATGTTTTACTTTCATAATTTCAATATCAATTTTTCGTACAACCGTAATTTTCCTCCCTTAATAACTGAAAGGGTTTCCAACTATATTTCACCTTAAGCATATTATGTTAGAATATTTCACAATTATTAAAAAAAACCGAAAATAGATCTATGTCCTTGGAAAACCCTTGGCCGTCAGCGAAAATAAGAACTACATAACATTGAAGAAAAATAACATCAATAAAAGAAGTAAATATCCAAGGTAATTCTAAAAGAAAACTGATGGTGATGTAGAATTTAATGCATAACTTGGTGAAAATGAAAAATGAAAGCTTAAAGTTTGAACTGTACTATAATATACATATTAGCGATGGGCATAAGAAAATAATTTTAGCGATGCAATTTCATCAAAATTATATTGTATAAAATCAAATTAGGTGAGAAAGTTAATATACGGTTGAGTAATTGAGATTTTGACTTGGTTGGTCCATTAATTCTTAAAATGCAAATTTTTATTTTATTCCATGTTCTATATATTCTTCGAGTATAAATTGTTCTTAGCACTTCCCGATCATTATTTTTATAATGCTATAATTATGCCATATTTATATTATATAAGTTGAAATGTCAAGCCTGTTTATGAATCTATTGCAATGTTTTGTTATGGGTTTTTCCCCATTCTTTTAACTATAGTTTGACTATCATTATTTTTTTTATGTGCATGGGTACATAAATATATTTATACCTCTTTGTTTCTGTATGTGTATATGTATATGCTTGTGCGCATGTGTCCGTGTAATATGTGTGCGTGTTATCTCGATGTAATTTTCAACGTTTATGTATGTGTGCACATGCTCGTACATAGATCTTGGATATTGTTTGTAAGGTATAGATAACAATGATATGCTAACTTGATTTCCTTTGATTTTTTTATGGGATATTCAAAGTTTTCCATAGCAATAAACTAAATATTTGAATTATGTTTATCCTAAACGATTCCAAATTTCAAGAGCACCCATGGCACTTTTATCTTCATCGGTATTTCAATAATTTTACATTTATTATTTGCGGTATAGAAATATATCACATGAAAGACAAAGGTGAAAAGGTGAACCCAGCGCTAGAGAATCCCGCATGATAGCGGGTTATATGGAGGTCGGTAATGTACGCAGCCTTTCCCTCGCATAGCAAAGAGGTTGTTTCCGGACTCGAATTTGAATATCCAGATCACCCGTTCGGATGACCTAACCGTTGCGTCAAGGCTCCACCTCTATCACACGAAAGATACTTGAAATTAATTTATAATGCATCATAAGAAGTAGGTTTGTCAAATTCATTGAATTTATAGCATGTTGTGGTTTATTTGTAGCATTATATAAGCTTCAATGAATGAATCAACCATCCTGGAAATAAAACATCCAAGGTGACGATGTTTGTTGTACCAATATTTACTAAGAGGACTGATTGTCTCGGATTAGGCAATAGTTTAAATATAGAAGCATGAAGAATTGATTTGTGTGTAAAGTAATTTAGTTACCTACTTCACTAAGACAGTCTTAACATTATAAATACGAAGAACAGTTAGAGTTCTTCCAACTTTCTTTTGTATTGCCATGCTTCAACAATTATGATTAGAGCATGGCAAACTAAGAACGCAAGGAGTGATCCATTTTTCTACCTTAGAGAGATAAGCAGTTTTCTGTAAATCGTTTAAAATAATGAATCGAGGAACGCATATTTAAGGATTTGTTAACCTTTTTTTATATATTCTTTTATAAATACAAACAATTCTCTAAAAACATTTATGAGTTTAAAGTCGAACTATGCAACATTCCCGTTTTTAAATCAAATTTAAATTGGTAATTAATTTAGTTTTTGGATTAATTTGAAAGAAATTTGGAAAATAAATAGATTATAAATGGAATAAAATTCATATTTATAAAAAGATATTTGTTTATTTACTCATTTATAAAAACAAATTAATTGTATATTAATTTTTTAATTTGAAATTCAAATATAAATGTGTTGAAAATATAAATTGGATTTAAATCTATATTTTAAATTTGTAAAAATTTGTTTTCTAATTTTAATATACATATGTAATATATATATATATATATTTTGATTAAAGTTATATTTTTAAAATAGATATGGTAAATTTTCAAAAGTTGTTTAAAATTAGATTTATATATATTTAATTTATATATGTATTTATTTATCAATATGCAATTAAACTTTGAAATCAATTTCTTTAAAAGTTATGATTTATATAATGACTTGAATTTATAATCTAAAACAAGAATGAATATAAAGTTTTAATACGTATTTATCTTTTGAAATTAATAAAGCTTAATACGTTCGAAAATAATAAAAACACAGTTTGTATATTTATTTTATAATTTAAAAAAACCATGATAGATAAATTAATTAAAGTTAAGTTAAGGGTTTAAACATAAAATCATTGTAAGTGACATTTGTAAGTTTAATACAACATGCATTTACACTTGTAGCCATTTTATTTTATGAATTAACAAGTGGCAAGTAAAAGATTTTTTTCTTTTAATTTAAATTTATAAAAATATGAATAAATGAAAACCAGATTTTTTATATGTATCACTCTTCTCTTTTTTAAAAGCCTTTATAAAAAATTCAAAGTAGATTACAAAACCTGGAAAAGAAAAGCAAACAAACCTGAAAACATTCAAAATAAGCAAGTACGGATCAGAAATTAGAAACATGATTTTCAACCTGGAAACCAGTAAACCAGGAAAACAAACTCAGATAAAATTTAAAACCTGATTTATTAACAACTCAAAGATACAAACCAAAATCAACCTAGTCTTCAGTAAACCAGAGAATCAAATCAAATAGCATTTTTCAAATCTGTAACCTGATGTTTGAGCAAATTCAAACTGAAAAAGCTTTCAACCTGAGCAACATCATCAGATTCAACTTCAAAAAGTTCAAAATAGCAAGATTATCTCATAGATTTTCAGATCAAAGTGTTCCAGTTTTTCAACATTCCAAGCTTTTGCTTCCTCTCTGTTTTTAAACTGCCAGGCGATCAAACATTTTTTTAAAACCCTGATATAGTTATATCTTAATGGATGTGATGAGTGAATGAAATAGTAATGTAGATGTGTTAGCTTAAATGAAAATAGGTTGTATATATGTATAAACATATATGTCTGTGCATAACAAAGAGACAGGCAAATATGCCTCTGCCCAAAATTTTACAGGTTCTAAACCTAGTTCAAAAATTAAAACTTCGTTCCCTAAATCTTTTTTATGATCTCTTAAGAAGAAAATATTATAAGACCATGACATCATTTTTAAAAAAATGGACTCAAGTATTTATATTAAGTAAATATTTTAAAAAAAATAACAAATGACAACAAAAAAATCATTTTAAACCAGAAAACCGAGTATCTAAATTTCATGTTTGGATTATATGATTTGATTTGTATTTGGAAATGGTGAATTTGGATGTTAATAACATGATTTTTAAGTTTGTGATTTACGGGAATTTTGGGTTGGACGGAATATGGTTTTCTGGCAAAGTTCTGGCGATCGCGAAGTTCGTTGGTCTCGAGGTTGGAGCTAGATTTAGATTTTCAGATAATCAGCTAGCAGACGTAGATTCGATATCTTGAGAGTCTTTGGATTCTGTCTATCGCTTTATGCTTCTCTTCAAAATTTGGAATCAGACTTTCTTAATTCCAACTTGATGGTGGTTCGAGCTTTCAATTTGGAGTTTTGGAGCTTTGGATTTGGGATGCAGTTCGTGAATTCATTCTCTCTTGAAGAATATGCTGGAGTTATCTTTCCGTTGTTGTTGCTGTCTTATTCTTTCCCCTGTATCTTGTATCTCTGATAATATTGATAAATTCTTGTTGTATCATTGTTGTAATCAACTATTGTGTATCAATGATATATATTCATTTCCTTCAGCTGTGTTGTTGTACTTAATGTGTTATAAGCTCCGACGATCCAGATTCAACGTTTGAATCTGCGGCATTCAAATACGGGTGATGTATTCGGCATCGATTTTCGAAGGCCGAGTCAGGGTCATTACAAGTGGTATCAGAGCTGAAGTTGAACTTTAGCTCAGGAGTATAACACATTAGGTAGCTCATTAGAGATAGGGTTACAAATACCCTAGAATGAGTATATCTCTAAGATATCCGTCTGTATGCCTCAGTATTTTCTCTAGCTATCCACTGATAGTGAGTATGAGTGCAAGAAGAGGACGAGATAGGGGATGGGAAAGTACCACCATAAATGGTCGATACCATGCAACAACAAGGAAACAATCTTTTCTCTATCAATCTCTTTTGATCATCATTCGATTTCAAATTCTTTGATGGCTTCGTGGCAGCTTCGGGAAGAAGCTTTGGTGTGGTGGTGGCCCTACGAATCGTTATAGATAAGTTTCTATTTCATATTCTCTTCATCGATTTCTTATAAGATTTTCGTTTTTAACTTTAACGAAATTGAAATTTTATTGGAATAAATTGGTAAATTAAATACGAAGTTAAATTAATTTGTATCGATAAAACTATTTCGATTTAAACCAAATTTGAAATTCTGTTTTAATTTCTTGTGAGTATTAAAGTCCGAAAACGGACAAGCTAGTATATACTTTGGGGTATTCCGACCTGAGTTTGGAATCGATACGTAGTGTTTGAGAATTGTGGAAGATTAAATCTATTTGTCTGTTCTTTTGGGTCCGGATATATTCTACGAACGGTTAGTTATCCTTCGGACTAACCATTGCCCCTGCATATTTCGTAGATCTGATGACCCGAATATCTTGTGTAGTATTGAATAAGTTCGTTCTCAAAATTATTGATGATATTCTGATTTCGTAAGCCAAATGCAGAATAGATATTCAGTTTGATCTAGCAAAACATTCTTCATCTGTTCTTTGTTGTCTCCCTGCCTCGCAAATTTCAGGGACGAAATTTTCTTAAGGGGGGAATTTGTAACATTCCTGTTTTTAAATCAAATTTAAATTGGTAATTAATTTAGTTTTTGGATTAATTTGAAAGAAATTTAGAAAATAAATAGATTATAAATGGAATAAAATTCATATTTATAAAAAGATATTTGTTAGTTTACTCATTTATAAAAACAAATTAATTGTATATTAATTTTTGAATTTGAAATTCAAATATAAATGTGTTGAAAATATAAATTGGATTTAAATCTATATTTTAATTTTATAGAAATTTGTTTTCTAATTTTAATATACATATGTAATATATATATTTTGATTAAAGTTATATATTTAAAATTGATATTGTAAATTTTCAAAAGTTGTTTAAAATTAGATTTATATATATATAATTTATATATGTGTTTATTTATCAATATGCAATTAAACTTTCAAATCAATTTCTTTAAAGTTATGATTTACATAATGACTTGAATTTAAAATTTAAAAGAAGAATGAATATAAAGTTTTTATACGTATTTATCTTTTGAAATTAATAAAGCATAATACATTTGAAAATAATAAAAACATAGCTCGTATATACATTTATAATTTAAAAAAAACATGATAGATAAATTAATTAAAGTAAAGTTAAGGGTTTAAACATAAAATCATTGTAAGTGACATTTGTAAGTTTAATACAACATGCATTTACAAGTGTAGCCATTTTATTTTATGAATTAACAAGTAAAAGATTTTTTTCTTTTAATTTAAATTTATAAAAATATGAATAAATGAAAACTAGTTTTTTTATATGTATCACTCTCCTCTTTTTCAAAAGCCTTTATAAAAATTCAAAGTAGATTAGAAAACCTTGAAAAGAAAAGCTAATGCAAACAAAGCTGAAAACATTCAAAATAAGTAAGTACAAATCAAAAACAAGATTTTCAACCTAGAAACCAGTAAACCAGGAAATCAAACTCAGATAAAATTTAAAACCTGATTTATTAACAACTCAAAGATACAAACCAAAATCAACCTAGTCTTCAACAAACCAGAGAATCAAATCAAATAGCAGTTTTCAAATCTGCAACCTGATGTTTGAGAAAATTCAAACTGAAAAAGCTTTCAACCTAAGCAACATCATCATATTCAACTTCAAAAAATTCAAAATAGCAAGATTATCTCATAGATTTTCAGATCAAAGTGTTCCAGTTTTTTAACATTCCAGGCTTTTGCTTCCTCTTTGTTTTCAAACTTTAAGGTGAGCATACATTTTTTTAAAACCCTGATATAGTTATATATTGATGGATGTGATGAGTGAATGAAATAGTAATGTAAATGTGTTAGCTTAAATGAAAATAGGTTGTATATATGTATAAACATATATGTCTATGCATATCAAAGAGGCAGGCAAATATGCCTCTGCCCAAAATTTTACAGGTTCTAAAACTAGTTCAAAAATTAAAACTTCGCTCCCTAAATCTTTTTTTATGATCTCCAAAGAAGAAAAGATTATAAGACCATGACATCATTTTTAAAAAATTGGACTCAAGTATTTATATTAAGTAAATATTTAAAAAAAATAACAAATGACAGTAGAAAAAATCATTTTAAACCAGAAAAACGAGTATATAAATTTCATGTTTGGATTATAAGACTTGATTCGTATCTGGAAATGGTGAATTTTGATGTTAACAACATGATTTTTAAGTTTGTGATTTATGGGAATTTTGGGTTGGACGAAATATGGTTTTCTGGCAAAGTTCTGCGATTGCGAAGTTCGTTGGTGTCGAGGTTGGAGCTAGAGTTAGATTTTCAGATAATCAGCTAGTAGACGTAGATTCGATATCTTGAGAGTCTTTGGATTCTGGTGATCGCTTTGTGCTTCTCTTCAACATTTGGGATCAGACTTGCTTAAGTCCAACTTGATGGAGGTTCGAGCTTTCAATTTGGAGTTTTGGAGCGTTGGATTTGGGATGCAGTTCGTGGATTCATTCTCTCTTGAAGAATATGTTGGAGTTATCTTTCCGTTGTTGTTGCTGTCATATTCTTTCCGCTGTATCTTGTATCTCTGATAATATTGATAAATTCTTGTTGTATCATTGTTGTAATCAACTTATGTGTATCAGTAATATATATTCATTTCCTTCCGCTGTGTTGTTGTGCTTAATGTGTTATAAGCTCCGGCGAACCAGATTCAACGTTTGAATCTGCGGCATTCGAATACGGGTGATGTATTCGGTGCCGATTTTCGAAGGCCGAGTCAGGGTCGTTACAAGTGGTATCAGAGCTGAAGGTTGAACTTTAGCTCAGGAGTATAACACATTAGGTAGCTCATTAGAGATAGGGTTACAAATACCCTGGAACGAGTATATCCCTAAGATATCCGTCTGTATGCCTTAGTAAATTCTCTTGCTATCCACTAATAGTGGGTATGAGTGCAAGAAGAGGATGAGATAGGGGACGGGAAAGTACCACTACAAATGGTCGATACCCCGCAACAACAAGAAAACAATCTTTTCTCTATCAGTCTCTTTTGATCATCATTCGATTTCAAATTCTTTGATGGCTTCGTGGCAACTTCGGGAAGAAGCTTTGGTGTGGTGGTGGCCCTGCGAATCGTTATAGATAAGTTTATATTTCGTATTCTCTTCATAATTTCTTATCAGCTTTTCGTTTTTAACTTTAATGAAATTGAAATTTTATTGGAATAAATTGGTAAATTAAATATGAAGTTAAATTAATTTGTATGGGTAAAACGATTTCGATTAAAACCAAATTTGAAATTCTGTTGTAATTTCTTGTGAGTATCAAAGTTCGAAGAGGGACAAGCTAGTATATACTTTAGGGTATTCCGACCTGAGTTTGGAATCCATACCTAGTGTTTGAGAATTGTGGAAGATTTAATCTATTTTTCTGTTCTTTTGGGTCCGGATATATTCTACAAACGGTTAGTTATCCTTCGGACTAACCAATGCCCCTGCATATTTCGTAGATCTGATGACCCGAATATCTTGTGTAGTATTGAATGAGTTCATTCTCAAAACTATTGATGATATTCTTATTTGGTAAGCCAAATGCAGAATAGATATTCAGTTTGATCTAGTAAAACATTCTTCATCTGTTCTTTGTTGTCTCCCAGTCTAGCAAATTTCGAGGATGAAATTTTCTTAAGAAGGGAATTTGTAACATTCCCGTTTTTAAATCAAATTTAAATTGGTAATTAATTTAGTTTTTGGACTAATTTGAAAGAAATTTGGAAAATAAATAGATTATAAAT
This sequence comes from Allium cepa, assembly GCA_030765085.1. NCBI lineage: Eukaryota > Viridiplantae > Streptophyta > Magnoliopsida > Asparagales > Amaryllidaceae > Allium > Allium cepa. The sequence continues at coordinate 493,079,636 of CM060944.1, read as the reverse complement.
GGAATAAAATTCATATTTATAAAAAGATATTTGTTTTTTTACTCATTTATAAAACAAATTAATTATATATTAATTTTTGAATTTGAAATTCAAATATAAATGTGATGAAAATATAAATTGGATTTAAATCTATATTTTAAATTTATAGAAATTTGTTTTCTAATTTTAATATACATATGTAATATATATATTTTGATTAAAGTTATATTTTTAAAATTGATATGGTAAATTTTCAAAAGTTGTTTAAAATTAGATTTATATATATATAGTTTATATATGTGTTTATTTATCAATATGCAATTAAACTTTGAAATCAATTTCTTTAAAAGTTATGATTTATATAATAACTTGAATTTAAAATTTAAAACAAGAATGAATATAAAGTTTTAATATGTATTTATCTTTTGAAATTAATAATGCATAATACATTCGAAAATAATAAAGACATAGTTTGTATATACATTTATAATTTTAAAAAACATAATAGATAAATTAATTAAAGTTAAGTTAAGGGTTTAAACATAAAATCTTTGTAAGTGGCATTTGTAAGTTTAATACAACATGCATTTACAAGTGTAGCCCTTTTATTTTATGAATTAACAAGTGGCAAGTAAAAGATTTTTTTTCTTTTAATTTAAATTTATAAAAATATAAACAAATGAAAACCAGATTTTTTATATATATCACTCTCCTCTTTTCAAAAGCCTTTATAAAAATTCAAAGTAGATTACAAAACCTGGAAAAGAAAAGAAAATGCAAACAGACCTGAAAACATTCAAAATAAGCAAGCACAAATCAAAAATCAAAAACAAGATTTTCAACCTAGAAACCAGTAAACCAGGAAATCAAACTCAGATAAAATTTAAAACCTGATTTATTAACAACTCAAAGATACAAACCAAAATCAACCTAGTCTTCAACAAACCAGAGAATCAAATCAAATAGCAGTTTTCAAATCTACAACCTGATGTTTGAGCAAATTCAAATTGAAAAATTTAAACCTGAGCAACATCATCAGATTCAACATCAAAATAGCAAGATTATCTCATAGATTTTCAGATCAAAGTGTTCCAGTTTTTCAACATTCCAGGCTTTTGCTTCCTCTCTGTTTTCAAACTGCCAGGTGAGCAAACATTTTTTTTAAAACCCTGATATAGTTATATCTTAATGGATGTGATGAGTGAATGAAATAGTAATGTAGATGTGTTAGCTTAAATGAAAATAGGTTGTATATATGTATAAACATATATGTCTGTGCATATCAAAGAGACAGGCAAATATGCCTCTACCCAAAATTTTACAGGTTCTAAACCTAGTTCAAAAATTAAAACTTCGTTCCCTAAATCTTTTTTTATGATCTCTAAAGAAGAAAAGATTATAAGACCATGACATCATTTTAAAAAAAATGGACTCAAGTATTTATATTAAGTAAATATTTTAAAAAAATAACAAATGACAGTAAAAAAATCATTTTAAACCAGAAAACCGAGTATCTAAATTTCATGTTTGGATTATAGGATTTGATTCATATTGGAAATGGTGATTTTGATGTTAATAACATGATTTTTAAGTTTTTTATTTGCAGGAATTTTGGGTTGGACGAATATGGTTTTTTGACAAAGTTCTGGAGATCGTGAAGTTCGTTGGTCTCGAAGTTGGAGCTAGAGTTAGATTTTTAGATAATCAGCTAGTAGACATAGATTCGATATCCTGAGAGTCTTTGGATTCTGGCTATCGCTTTGCACTTCTCTTTAAAATTTGGGATCGGACTTGCTTAAGTCCAACTTGATGGTGGCTCGAGCTTTCGATTTGGAGTTTTGGATCTTTGGATTTGGGATGCAGTTCGTGGATTCATTCTCTCTTGAAGAATATGTTGGAGTTATCTTTCTGTTGTTATTGTTGTCTTATTCTTTCCGTCGTATCTTGTGTCTCTGATAATATTGATAAATTCTTGTTGTGTCATTGTTGTAATCAACTGTTGTGTATCAATGATATGTATTCATTTCCTTATGCTGTGTTGTTGTACTTAATGTATTATAAGCTCCGACGAACTAGATACGAAGTTTGAATCTGCGCATTTGAATACGGGTGATGTATTCGGCGTCGATTTTCGAAGGCCGAGTCAAGGTCGTTACAAGTGGTATTAGAGCTGAATGTTGAACTTTAGCTCAGGAGTATAACATATTAGGTAGCTCATTAGAGATAGGGTTACAAATACCCTAGAATGAGTATATCCCTAAGATATCCGTCTGTATGCCTCAGTAAATTCTCTTGCTATCCACTGATAATGAGTATGAGTGCAAGAAGAGGACGAGATAGGAGACGGGGAAGTACCACTACAAATGGTCGATACCCTACAACAACAAGGAAACAATCTTTTCTCTATCAATCTCTTATGATCATCATTCGATTTCATATTATTTGATGGCTTCGTGGCAGCTTCGGGAAGAAGCTTTGGTGTGGTGGTGGCCCTGCGAATCATTATAGATAAGTTTCTATTTCGTATTCTCTTCATCGGTTTCTTATCGGCTTTTCGTTTTTTAACTTTAACGAAATTGAAATTTTATTGGAATAAATTGGTAAATTAAATACGAAGTTAAATTAATTTGTATCGATAAAACGATTTCGATTAAAACCAAATTTGAAATTCTGTTGTAATTTCTTGTGAGTATCAAAGTTCGAAGACTGACAAGCTAGTATATACTTTGGGGTATTCCGACCTGAGTTTGGAATTCATACCCAGTGTTTGAGAATTGTGGAAGATTTAATCTATTTGTCTATTCTTTTGGGTCCGGATATATTCTACGAACGGTTAGTTATCCTTCGGACTAACCAATGCCCCTGCATATTTTGTAGATCTGATGACCCGAATATCTTATGTAGTATTGAATGAGTTCGTTCTCAAAATTATTGATGATATTCTGATTTGGTAAGCCAAATGCAGAATAGATATTCAGTTTGATCTAGTAAAAACATTCTTCATCTGTTCTTTGTTGTCTCCCTGTCTAGCAAATTTCGAGGACAAAATTTTCTTAAGGGGGGAATTTGTAACATTCCCGTTTTTAAGTCAAATTTAAATTGGTACTTAGTTTAGTTTTTGGATTAATTTGAAAGAAATTTGGAAAATAAATAGAATATAAATGGAATAAAATTCATATTTATAAAAAGATATTTGTTTGTTTACTCATTTATAAAAACAAATTAATTGTATGTTAGTTTTTGAATTTGAAATTCTAATATAAATGTGTTGAAAATATAAATTGGATTTAAATCTATATTTTAAATTTATAGAAATTTGTTTTCTAATTTTAATGTACAAATGTAATATATATATTTTGATTAAAGTTATATTTTTAAAATTGATATGGTAAATTTTCAAAAGTTGTTTAAAATTAGATTTATAAATATATAATTTATATATGTGTTTATTTATCAATATGAAATTAAACTTTGAAATCGATTTCTTTAAAAGTTATGATTTATATAAAGACTTGAATTTAAAATTTAAAGCAAGAATGAATATAAAGTTTTAATATGTATTTATCTTTTGAAATTAATAGATCCTAATACATTTAAAAATAATAAAAACATGGTTTGTATATATATTTATAATTTGAAAAAACATGATAGATAAATTAATTAAAGTTAAGTTAAGGGTTTAAAAATAAAATCTTTATAAGTGACATTTGTAAGTTTAATACAACATGCATTTACAAGTGTAGCCTTTTTATTTTATGAATTAACAAGTGGCAAGTAAAAGATTTTTTTCTTTTAATTTAAATTTATAAAAATATGAATAAATGAAAACCAGATGTCCAATATGATGAAATTTAATTAACTCAACAAATTCGTTAGTTTTAGTAAGTATTTATGCTTTGACACTATCATAATGTCAATGGATTTCTATTAAAAGAGTATTTGTTATAATGAGATAGAAACTCGTCGTGTTTGTACGAGTTACCTTGGTTTCAAAAGATTTTGATAACTTCGGTATTTCAAATTAAATTGGTTTACTCATGCTGGTTTCTAGCCTAACTCGGGTGTTACTTTATTGTAATGCTCGGGTTAGACCGAGTATTACAAAATTTCAGGTTAGGATGCTTTGGAGCTTAGGAGACGAGCTGGGTGGCAGAGACGTATTGATTATACTCCGCTGTGTATTATAGACTGCAAAGTCGGTATTTGGGAACAAGTTATTATAACTATGCAGATTTATTTGTTGATGATTTTACTATGATAATTTGAATGTATATTGACAGTTATAACTTTTCTTTGTATAAAATGTTGTTATTGTATATTATATTTTGTTCCGCCGCGATTGTGAGATTCTGTGATGTTGTTGTTTTTTTTCTACTTTCTTCTTCTATCTCTTTTTCTAAAACCCTAACAACCTGGCATTTCCGGCACTCGATTGCTCGGCACTCTATACAATGAACGTATTAGTGTCGATTTTCGGAGGTCGAAAGTCGTCCGGTCATTACACGTGGTATAAGAGATGAAGGTTAAGCGAGAACCTTGGGTCTGATGGGGATTACTCATTAGAGATGGGGTCAGTAGTAACCTAGAATGAGTTGAGAGTATTATATGAGGGCGTACTTGTTATTTTCAAATATAATGATTTTAAAAATATTTTTATGTAAGATTATATATTGATATATAAAAAGAAGTTTTTTTCTGAATTATTATAGTATATTAAGGTGATTGGCTGTAATTATTATAACCATAAAAGATTATAAGATTTAAGTGGTAATATATATATATATATATATATATATATATATAAAACCAAATAGAAATTTGGGTAACAACGAACTATACAAGTAAGATAAGCTGAAATGGACTTAAACCAAAATTTAAAATTCCAGAAATTTTGGAAGTATTTTTCAAAGTGTTTTTAAATGAAACAAGTTACCCTGATTATAGATTAGATAAATTTTTTAGGAAATTATTGTAGAATATAAAGTATGTTTGGTTCTAGATATGATAATACTGGCTATTATCATAAATTTGGTTATTGCGTCTTAAAAAAGGGATGTTTATTACAAATTGAACAATGATAACACATGGTGAAATGTTTGAAGGAAGTGAAATTATGTAAGCTTAATTTTTAAACATGATTTATAAATTAAAATGAATTTAAATGTGAAGTTTTAAATCTAAGCCCCAGAAAATTTTGAAATGTGTTTCAAAGCGTTCAAGGAAATAATAAGTAATATTATGAGAATATATCTTGATGTGGGAATTTTGTTTTGAATACAAGAGTTTTTTTGAAAATTCCAAAGGAATATATTTTGGATAGAAACCATGAATGGTTTAAAATTTAAAAGTGTGACTTGATATGTAAATGGGATAAGTATGTGTGTATATATATATGTGTGTGTGGATATATATGATTTCAAAGTTGATTTGAAATAAATATTGATGTTTGAATTCTAGAATCCCCCTTAACATGGGAAGTATAACCCAAAGAAAAATAAGTTTTTGAACTTATAAGTGGGAAGTGATATTGATAAGAAATTTAAATTTGGAATGTAAAAAATTAAAATTGAGAAGGTTAAATGGATTGAATGAATTGGACATTTACTCAAGCCAAGTTAAATTAGTTTTGAACTTATAATCTGAAATTGGAAAATTTCAAGGTGACATTGAAATTTAACTTATGGAAGTTAAAAGAATTAAATTGTGAAAGAAAAGGTATAGATCTGATGAGAGTTGCAAAAGAAGGCATGTGTAAATGATTTAAAAAATGATTTTTGGAATAAAACGAGTTTCGAATTCTGAAAATTTGTGGTGGATGCTATTGATTGATGTTTTAGATGATTCGGATGTTTATTGTTTAATCTATCCTACTATCATTTTGGATATTATTTACAGCATATAAAACTGCAAATTGGATTATTTCGAATAAATTAAGAAGTACATTGGAATGATGTATACCCATTCCTGAAATTAAATAGAAACAAAACTTCATTTTGAAACTATTTAAAATGATTTTGGTTCTAAGAAATGAGAATCGAACTTATGAAAACGGAATCATTTTGAACCTAAATTTGAAATGTTAAAAATGAACTTGTCAACCGAAATGATTAAAATGGAATTTAAATTAATTCAAATTGGAATTGAATTGAATTAATTGGAATGGAAATCGAAACTGAATTAAATTGAAATGGAAATGGAAATTGTATCAAATCAAGATAGGAATCCAAGTTAATTTGAGTTGAAATCGGGATTGAATCAATTTAAATGGAAATGGAAATTGAAATTGATTTGAATTGGAGATTGAAAATTGAATCAGTTTGGCTTTGAAACTATTTTTAAATAAATTGTTTTAATATAAACTGTCTTAAAATCTATCTTCTTAAATATTAAAATTAATTTGAATTTTTTTCAAGCTATTTATTATACAAACCATTCTTTTTAATACTTAAACTATCTAGTTAACTATTTAACTATTTTAAAACTATTCAAGCTATTTTCTAAATTCAAACTGGTCAGAGTTGAAATTGATTATATTTAAACCATGGATTTTAATACGAATTGGGATAAAATTGAAGCTATAACCTAAATGGAAATTCGAAGAAAAAATTGAATTGGTATCGAAATTGGTATATAAGGCAAAGATGATTTTGAAGTAAAATAGTATATTTGAAAAATATGATGATTTTAAAATGAAGATTGGATAGTACTATAATTGAAACTTACCTTGTAAGAAGTAAGAAATGTGAAAAATAACTTTGTAAAGGAAATTGAACTTGAAAATTTGATTTGGCATTAAGGAGACTATAAATATTAGTTATATATTCAAAATTTCCCTTGTTGAATTTATAATCAGAAGAAAATGATCTTTGAAAGGTATTTGGGATACTAAATAGAGTTTATATAAGTATGAAGTGGACTTAGAAGTTATTGATCCGAAAATTATTCAAGTTGAAAGAATGATTTTATATGTATATGAGAAAGAAACTGAAAGGGTTTTGGAACTCATTGATTTTAAAAGGCTTTTGATTTTGGCAAAAAGTCAATTTTGGAAATTTGGTAAACCAAATTTGAGAATTATCGATTTTGAAGATGAATTTGTATAGATATAGTTTATATGTAATACATATAAAGAGTATGATTTGAAAGGTACTATATATATATATATAGTATGATATGTTTTGAGAAAGGTATGAAAAAAAAGGCACCCCATGATAGTCGAAACTTATAGTAGGAGATCTACTAGGTGGTTCTTCCTAGAACCCTAAGGGCGGGTTTAATAAAATTGTGATCCCGGAGGAAGTCCGGACAAAACTCGAGTTCCTGATGATCATTTATTGGGTAGCATAAGTCGAGTGGCGCTGATGCCTACTGTTACATTGGGTTTTGCTGTGATGACAACGTAACCTTTGCTGTAACTGTGATCTAGTGCGTTTTCATAGCGTAAGACGAGTGGCGGTGATTGCCTACAATCTACATTTGGTTTCGATGGGAGAGCAACATAACATTGGTAGATTGCGATCTATGCAGTTCCATAGCGGAATTCGTATGGCAGTGAGTGCCTACAACCTACATTGGGTTTCATTGAGATAGTGACGCAGCCTTTGTGTAGTCTGCGATCTATGTGGTAAAGTTTCATTTGGTAGCGTAATTCGAGTGGCGCTGATGCCTACAGCTACACGGGTTTCGCTGCGATAGCAACGCAACCATGATGTAGTTGTGATCTGTGCAGTTCCCATGGCAAAAGTCGAGAGGTACAGATGCCTAAGTTTTCTTATGGATTTCATCGGGATGGCGACGCAATCATCGTGCTAACTGCGATCCATGAGGGGGTGATGCTTTTCATAGCATTTTTGAAAAGAGGTTTTTCAAGTATTTTCACTGGGTATTGAAAATGGGTCTACTAAGTACTTATAGATTGTCAATCCTACGTCTAATCAACGTATGACTAAATTTCTATGAGAACAAGGGTGGACTTGTTTGGACATCGAGTTATGAAAAGCATTTTTATATAAAACTAATTTGGTAATATTATGTAATTTTAAAGTGTTTTATATTTTATATAATAAAACGAGTAAGGAGTTAAAATGTTTAAAGATGATTAAATTAATAATATACATCGAAATTCAAATTCTCGCTTCGTTTCTTTTCGAGGACGAAAAGTTCTAAGGGGGGAAGAAAGTAACGACCCGGGTTTTTGACACCTGTTAATGAGGTAATTAACTGTTTTCAATTATTGAAATATTGATTTTATAAGTCAAACAAATAAATTTCTGATAATTAAAATATTTGAACATATATAAATTGATTTGAAAACTATATTAAATATTGAATTATAAAATCTCTAGATATGATAAATCAAATAGAAAAATAAATTATATATATATATAAACTCCACCATTTAAATTAAGATAAATATCCATAAATGTATATATGTAGATATATACAAGCTTTATGATGTTGGTAATATATACGAGTATATAAATGTATATATATGTATATATGCCCATATGAAGTAAAATATAGAAAAGTTGTATAAATGTGAATATATATATATAATATCAAAATATACATAAGCAAGGTATATGAGAATATGTATAAATGTATGTATATGATGGTTAAACATATGTAAGTAAATAAATATGTATAAATGTAGGTAAGCATACACATGCAAATATAGATAAATATGTAAATAGGGAATAATGTGGATATATATATATATATATATATATATATGATGACAAATACAAGCAAATGTGTATATATATATATATTTAAAGTGAAGATATAGATATATGTGTATGTGTTGACAACTATATATATATATATATATATATATATATATATATATATATATATATATATATATATATGAATAGATGTGTAACGACCCGGAATTTTCGATGCCAAAAATTCCAGATAGTTATGAAAAAGAAGAAAGAGACAGAAGAAGAAGATCAGAAACATCGACATCTCACATTCGCAGCAGATAAAATATAATAATAAAATAACAGTTTACAAAAGATTATTATACGTGACGATTACATTTTAATACATCAGAGTTACACATATATACAGACATTGAATATACTCAATTATCATGTCACAGATACACAACAATATAATACAGCGGAAGTACTCCATACGTTCTTGCCATCTAGCTCGAATCCTGAGCTCCAGAACGTCCTTACCTGAAAATCTGTAATACTCAGTCTGACCCGAGCATTACACCAAAGTAACACTCGGGTCAGGCTGGAAAGCAGCGTGAGTAACTCATCCAACATGGAATTACAAAGCATACAACTTATATAGAACCCGGGGTAACTCGAATCAATTTACAAAGTCATAATTTTGTTATAAACATCACTTATTTCACACATCAATTTCTAATTACCGAATTTAGATCAAATAGTCCAATTCACTTAAATCATTTCATTCCAGCCAATAGATTTTACATAACAATCTATAAACATTCGAAGTGGTTTTAGGTATTTCCTAATACCCGACCCTGTCTCTTCGAGACTCATGTCATCCTAACCCAAGTTATCCAAATGAAATACACACATTTCATATTCAGAAATGTCAACACATTTAAAGCATCCAATACCATTCAATCATTCATAAGCAAAGCTTGATCACATCCAAGTTTAATTTAATTAATCCTGATTGGATTACTAACCTCAACCACTTAGATTTCTTCATTTAACATTAATTAATTTCAAATCAATTAATTAATCATCTCTTCATTATTCATCTTAATTAATCACCTTGGATTAATTATCCTTCAATTACATTCAAGTAATTAACTTTAATTAGTTTCACAATATTAACTATTCTTAACCAAAAATCAATAAGTAATCTTAATTACTTCGTAAATTAATTAACTATATTAATTACATTAATCCTTAATTACCTACATTAATTAACTTCTCATAAGTCGCTTATTTTTGAATAATTAATCTTAATTAATCAATCTTTAATTACATCATTAATTATATAAATTAATAATTTCTAATTGTATTTTAATTTTTCGTAATCTAATTTAATTACATTAATTAAACCACAATATTAATCATTCTCGATTAATCTCAAACTGTAATTAACTATCTTTTATTTACTTCATTAAATAATTTAATTACTTGTTTTTAAATAGAAGTTCAAAAGAATTTAAACCCAATTCATTTTAAATTCAATTCAATTTAAAAATGCACTTTAACATTCAAGTTGTAAGAATAAATTAAATTTAAAAAAAAAAACTTATTTGTTTGAAAACCCGGATTCACTCCTGAATTCCAGATTTAACTCTGATTTAAAACTTGTTTAAATCTCTGCTTACAATTTGACTTCAGTTTTTAAATATCACATTCGTTTCTTTCCAATCCATTCTTATTTTTATTTCTAAAATTATTTCACTTTCAAAATTCACCCTTATATTCCTTTCAAAAATCCAATTTAATATATTTTGATAACTTAGGGTACCGAAATATTCAAGCAACCCATAGCATTCAATATTCCAATTACCAATAATATCCATCACAGAATATCAATCACTCCACTATATAACATATAATACCATATATAATATAGCACATCAAAACAAACCAGCCATTCAACCAATTATTTAAATTCAACCATAAAAATCCAGGAGAGTGAGATTAACTCACCTTTGATTTTGCAATCCAAATCCAATCTCGACTTGTTTCCTTTCAGATTTAAACCTTGTATAAACAGTTATACGATTTATTAATATTTTACAAAATCGAACAATTAAATTCCCATTTATAAATTTGACTAACCAATGAATTATTTTAAACCAAAAATTTTATTTTAAATGAACGCTACTATATAAGGCAATTTTGCTACACTGAACCCCTTTAAAATGACATTTGTTTCTCCCCCTCCAGACAACAAGACAAGAACGAGTTTCTTCAAAGCGCTAAGAAGGACATAAGAATGGATGGTTTCTGTCTAGTACCTTTATATAGTTGTACCTAATATTCATCTGAATGAGTACTTACAGTGAGAACTCTGCCGTAGTTCATAAGTTTGACCCATATTTCTCTTAAATAAGAATAACTACAGGATACATGAGTATTCAATTCTTCGAACGCATTGCAAAGTTTATGGCTATTTGAATCAGTGATTCCCATATTTTTAATTTATAATTTGTTTTAGGTCAGCAAACCATTCGTTTGCAGTATCCATAACAAGGTAATTTTCCCATTAACTATGCATATTATTCAACACTTGCGTGTGCTAAAGAAATGAGGCCGAGTTACCAGTTACAAGCATGGCTGGATGAGTAACTTCCATGATAGCCTTCATGCTGCATTATGGGATACTAATTGACATAAGCTGCTCGATAAGTCACGAACTTCATGGGACTGGTTCACTTGCACTAAAATTGTTGGATCAAGCAGCAACGTGTTCAGCAGGGCATAACTAATTACTGACATGCGGTAGGAGATGGAGGCCTCAAAATCAATGGAGGAATCAGATCTGGGGATGAAGTTTCCAAAGGTGGCTGCAGTGGCGGCCGATAGATCTGGCGATCTTGATTTGAAGTCGCGAATGTGTTCGCGTCCGGACTGTGGTCGTAGTCGTGATAACCCACCGCCCAACCTCGAACGCCGCTACGCCCCCTTGCCACGCGCCTCAGCCCCTCGATTTTGTTTCGCTTAGATTACGGTCGCCATTTTTTTTTATTGAATTCGATTTCGATTCGAGTGAGAGAGAAAAAGGGATTTCGGCTTCATTTTTTTTATTTGAGAAAAAAACGAAGAGATATTTCTTAAGGGTGGCTTCGAGTATAAGCTATAGGGTGGCTGAGTTGACCCTTATATTTTTAATATTATTAAATTTCCAAAATATCTCGTTTAGCATAACGCGAAATCTCGAACTCCGAATCAGACATGCCAACAGGCGTTTATAAGATTTTACCCGCATTACGAACACAATGGAACGTGTTTCGGAAGCTAATTCAATCATATGCGCAAGTTACGGAAGTAAACGATCCATTTTAAATTAAATCGATTAAATAGTTTCTTAGCGTTTTGAGCTGTCAAGGTCAAACGACAACTCTGATTGCTACAAAATTTGAAATCCAATAATAACTAACTATTACGGATCCAATGGAACTTGTATCCTCGAATTTCGAGACTGTTGCACGGAAGGCTATTTTTAAATTCAATTTAAACGATATATTTTCAAAATGAACAAATCACCTTTAAATTAAATTTCAACCATTCTATTATCTTCAGCATCATCATTATAAATTTTATAAGCCTTCAAATTGTTTTTAACAGGCTTAAAATTCCATATTCAACATCTTACCCAATTTCGAATTATATAATTCAATAATTTAATTATCAAGTAAATATTAATATTTGGAATTCAAGTTAAAATTAACATTTAAATATTTAAAATCAATTAATTATTCCATTTTAAATTGTTAAAAATTCCGGGTCGTCATATTCCTCCCCCCTTAAAAGAATTTCGTCCCCGAAATTACTAGTTAGGAAGAATGGTCCAATACCCGTTTACTTTTTCCCAAAACCAAACAGTTATATCAACTTGCCATAACATATTTTTTTATTAAAAACCCATTATTACTTCAACCAACTTCCTGAAATCTTCCATAGTTTCTAACAACATTATTTACTTCATTCATTCAAATCTAAATTTAAATCCAAATTTAAATTATCACAACTTTCTCAAAAAATTTCTAACTCTCTAAATTTCCGAAATTTTTTGCCAGCGTCTCCTTTGCACGGCTAGCTCGGTACAACTACAAGATGCCTCTACGGGCTCCCAAATTCCAAAAGAAAACAAAAACCAAGTGGCTAGATCAAAAACTCAATCCAATTTCATACAGAAATTTAAATACATACCTTTTAGTCGGGCAATTCAAATTTATCTTCTGAAATCCGATCCAATTTTCCTTTCCCTTTATAATACCAGCATATCTTACTTACCCATAATATCCAATCGTAACTTTTCAAATCATTTTATACATTTCCTTACAAAAGTTTTCATATCTATTTCAAATTAGTTTTCCCATTTCCATATGAATTCAATTTGTCTTCAATTCTTAATATTGAATTTATCTTCCATTTATAGCTGATTCATATCATTATTTTAAATTAGTTTCATTCACTAATTTATTTCAGTTTCAACTTTGAAATCGTTTTGTTACTAACAGAAAATTTTCCAAAAATTTTTCAAAAATTTTCTGACTCCCAAAATTTTCAGAAAATTTTGGTAGTCCCTTTGTACGGAGGAGCTTTTGCAATTTGAAAAGAGATATAAATATATATACATCGACCCACCCGGTCGGAAAAACAAAAACAGTTCATATTTCCTATTTTTATTGCGTAGGCGTACTTTTATTTAGCATTTTTAGGCAAGCAGCTTATTATTTTAGCAAGTAGTGCAACCAAAGCCAGCTAAACGGCCTTCAGGTACCTGTACTAACTTAATTTAAATATGTAAGTGCCATATATAGAAAATTCATTAGCATTTCACTCACTTTCAATAGCTAAACACATGCATTTCATAAACAACAAGCACCAAACACTTCCCATAAGCGATTTATATGATTTAAAGCTAATCCAGTTGCTTACAACCAATTCATATGCCATTTCGTTCAATTTTAATGGCTTACAACTCAATTTCTTACATTCAATTTATTTTTAATCCAATCAAGCTTATATTCACTTACAATGATTCAAAAATCAATTTTATTTGCTTCTATTATTTCAGAGAATTTCTTTACCTTAGTTTACGTCAAACGACAACTATTTTTTTATGCAAATTCGGCGATAATCGCTTAATAGAGTATCCATTTTAGTTTATATCTACTTCAAATTAATTTCAATTCATCTTGTATTTAATTCCATTTTATTTCTAATTTATTCACCAACCACTCATTGCATTTCATTTCATCTCCACATTGGTTTCATTTTAAAATTATTTCATTGAGTTTGACAACATTCGATGTTTATATTAATATCCATTTCCCAAACAATTTAACCCAACTTTTATTTAATGGTCTTCCATTCTTACTCGAAACCAGGCTTTTATTGACTTAAGTAATTTTACTTCAAATTAGTACGCCTCACAACTTAAGTTCATTCTGATAACCCAATTCCAATTAAAACTTTGATTTAATTTTTATTCAATCGACTTCATCCATTTATTATTTAATTCAATTAACCCATTTATTCACCCCATTTTTGATTTTTAATTCACCTACTTAATTCATTTTCGAATTTTTATTAATATAAAGCCATTATCAATTTATTTATATTCACTTGGTTTTGTTGCAACTCAAACCATTTTTATTATAATTCACTTTCATTTTATTCGACAACACTTCCTTTATATCTAATTTACTTGCAAATTTCGTTAAATATTATTCATATCACACTTGAATTATATTTGTAATTCAAACCACCACTATTTGATCCAACTCTATTTTTATTTTATTTTTACAACATCTCTTCTTATTTAATTCATTATCAAATCCAAGTCGAATTCTATTTACAATTTGAATTCATTTCCAAACTCCATTATTAACTTACAATCCATTTTATTTAACCAAGTTAAATTTTATTAACATAGTCTATCGAATAATTATTTAGTCAATTTTCTTACTTTCAATTTTTAAATCAATATTCGATTTTAATTACAAAAATCACTTCATTAAATTTTTTCGAGTTTAATTTTTTTTTTAATTCAAGTTTGGATTTCCTTTTATTTTCCCAAAATTCCAACACTTTTATTTTAAAAATTTAGAAATGCTTTTAAATTCACATCATACTATTAAAATAGCTCTTTATAAAAATATTTCTTATAACTCGATGTCTCAATCAGTCCATTCTTGTTCTCACAAAAATTCAGTCATACGTTGATCAGGCGTAGGACTGAAAATCTATAAGTACTTAGCAGACTCATTTTCAACATCGAGTGAAAATACTTGGGAAATAATTTTATAGAAAATAGTTTTTGAAAATAGAGTAAATATCTTTGGTGAGAATGCTCTGGAAATCATCACCCCCATCCATGGTCGTAGTTACATCCTGGGTTACGTTGCCATCGCAGCAAAAGTCCATGTAACTGTAGGCACTCTGCGCCCCTCGATTACGCCATGGAACCCACAATAGATCGCAGTTACATTCCAGGGTTACGTTGCCATCGCAGCAAAAGTCCATGTAACTGTAGGCATCAGCGCCCCTCGATTTTCGCTGTCAAAATGAAATTTCTCCACTCCTACATAGGTCGCAGTTTACCGATATAAAATCAAACGCAGACCGTTGGCTCTCAGCAGCACACACGACTTTCACTATGTTACCATAGGTCGAAGTCTACCGATATAAAATCAAACGTAGACCGTTGGCTCTCAGCGGCACACACGACTTTCACTATGGTACACACTACTCATAATCCTCAGGAACTAGTATTGTCCGGACTCCTCACAGGATCAACTTTAGAACCTCCCTTGGGGCTCAAGGCAGCACCACCCGGTGGCACTCCTGAGAAGTTCATTTCAAGGGAGCGCCTTTTTCCCCAGAATCATCATCAAAACACTTTATACTATACACATATAGTATCTTTCAAATCATACACCTAGTATGATCTCTTACAAAGCTCCTTTACACAAAATCGATTATCCCAAAATCGATAGTCTCAAACTAGGCTTTCCAAATTTCATTATTGATTTTACCCAAAAATCAAAAGCCTTTCCAAATCCAAAGGTTCCCAAAACCTTTTCCAAAATCCTCATAAGATCCTTTATATATATACAGATATATATAATTTTTAAAACTTTAGATCGTTTCAAACTTGTATAAAACTCCTTTTTATACATCAAAACACTTTCAAAATCCTTTCCTTCTGGCAATAGATTCAACAAGAGGAGATTTATCTTATATAATAAAGATGTATAACTTTGTTTATTCAAAATCAAATATTCAAATTTGATTACTCTTTCCAATATCAATTTCATTCAAACTGTATGATGTACACTTGTTATCCGTACGCTACACCAATCTGATCGCTCACTCGATCACACAATTTCACTTCCGAACTAGTATCGTCCACCCGACTTCCTAGTGCGGACTCAGATCTGGTTTCTTGATAAGAAACCGCCATTCTCCTTGCATAGCCATAACTATGATAGAGAATATCCAGAACCAATCAACGATTCATATCCAGGTTTGCCATCGAAAATCGAGTGAAAAATCCCAACTCGGATCGATAAGCTATCTCGAAATTCTGTGCTCGAATCTGGATCAAATCACTATGCGAATATAATAATATACGTACATCCTACGTATCTATCGTCATTGATTATTTACTAAATCAATTTCCTTTCTATTCACATTCGCTTAAATTTTCACTCACTTATTCACATTTGCCTTAATTTCTGTCCACATAATCACAATTGCTTCAATTCCACAGAATTATCACTTCAATCCTTATCTCGGTTGAGTATTTAATCAATAACAGTTTGAACTCCGATCAGTTTATATTTAGAAAATAGCTTAAAATTTTTAAAAGTAGATAAGTAGTTGAAAAATAATTATTAGTTTGTAAAATAGCTGTAAAATAGTTAACTAATTGTAAAATAGTTGGAAAATAGTTAAATAGTTTCAGAGATTTCTGATAATTGTAAAATAGTTATAAAATAGTAATTAATTTGTGATATAGTTGAAAATAGTAATTAGTTTATAAAACAGTTGAAAAATTGTTAAATAGTTCCAAAAATAATGGTAAAACAAATATAAAATAATTTGGCTTTAAAAAGAAAGGTTGTATATATCTAATAGCTTGGAAAAATAAGTTTATATTAAAACAGTTTATATTTAAAAATAGTCTAGATTCAAACTGTTCAATTCCCAATCTCCATTCTCATCAATTCAATTTAAATTTCCACATCCATTTTAAATTGACCCAATTCCAATTTAAATAACTCCAATTTCCGTTGGACTTGATTTATTCCTAATTCAAGTTGAATTAATTCTCAATTTCTTTCCAACTTCAAAACAAATTCCATTTGATTCTTACTTATTCGGCCTTATTTACATTTCCAAATTATTCAAATAATTTTGGACTAATTTCAAATTGAATCTGCCTCAATTTCAAATCCTTTCAATGCCTGCTTGAATTTAATCCCAATTCCCATTTAAATTTTAAACCTTCAGATTAATAATATTTCCACGTACGTTTAAAACTTGCTTCACTTTGGGTTACAACACATTCCAAAGAAAATTCACTAGTCAACCTTAGAGTTAATTTCATACTTATTTCCTTTACACTCCAGGTTACCTTTAAATTTTAAACCACCCTTGGTTTTAATTTCAAAACAAATCCCTTAAAAATCTCCCAAACATTTCTTGTTTTAAAATAAGACTATATTCAAAATAATCTAAATTATATTATTTATTATTTTATTTAACTCTTTGAAACAATTGATTGCTTCTAGACTTAGGTTATAAAACTTCAAAATATTAAAACCTACTTTAATTTAGAAGTTATACCCATCGTATAAATTTACTTCATTTGGCTTACTTAATAACAAATATATCATTATTAAACACAATAACTATTTATGATAATATCCAAGGTTATCATATCTAGATACCAATTCCCTTTTATATTATTCTTACTTCTATAAATTCAAGATTAAATTTCAGTTTGAATCCATTTCAAACTTACCTTTATTTAAAGTTTTTAAACAATTTAATTTCTGAGCTCAAATTCTAGAATTTCATTACAATCAATTTAATTTTAATTTGGTTGTATTTCTGTTACCACTTAATTTAATTCCAATTCAAGATTTCAATTTGGTTGTATTATATTACTGCTTAATTTAATTTCAATGATTTAACAACTAATCACCTTAATATTTATAAGAAGGAAATATTGTTTTATATATCAAAGTATATTTTTATATAAAATCATTTGAAACCTTCATATAAGAAAATAACAAGTACGCGCTCATATATGTATATACTCAACTCATCCTAGAGTACTACGGACTCTATTTAATGAATAATCCCCACCAGAGCCAAGGTTCTCGCTTAACCTTTCAGCTCTGATACCAACTGTAACGATCTGGAATTTTCGGCATCGAAAATTCCGGGTCGTTGCAAAATGTATGTGTTTATGAAAACATTGTATATGTAAATATGAATGTATGGTCAAGTGTATAGGAAAGATATATATACATATATGAAAGGATGTGTATACATGGGAGGAACATCATCATGAAAAACATTTAATGCAAAACAAACTAAACATATAGTCAAAGTCAAAATAAAATCAAAATCAAGTTATATGAAAATCAAATCATCTTTTATTAAATCAAGTCACATTTGTTCAAATCAAAAATAATAAAAAAGAAAAAAATTCAAAGCCTGTAACAAAGCTTCAGCCTGCTCCTCTCATTCTCCTTTATATATATATATATATATATGTATATATATATATGCCACTGCCTTGGTGTATACATCTTGGTTCACTCAAAAAAATAAAGAAATGAAACATGATAAGGCTACAGTCCACTCTCCCTTGTTATATATACCACTTCCTGCTTTGCATTTTTGCATTCAGACAAGATAACAAGGAAAATAAAAATATATAAACTACCATTAAAAACTTAAAGAAGATATAAAGCATTCAAGTACAGGAATCAAAACCAAACAAGCATCTTCAAAAACAGTTCCCTCTGTTCTAGGAAAAAGGTGAGTAAAACTGTTTTTTTATTATACTGTAAACCATGTTGTGTTGGATGTGTACATAGAAATACACACACAAATGGATGTATACTTAGTGTTATAACCAGAAAACCAAGCATGTACAATATTTTACCTCTGTCTGTGAATATAAGAAATGTCATACCTGGTTTCAAAATTTCCTACCTCTGGACCTAAATAGGTTTAGGTCACGATGTTAAAAGAAGATTTGTTTGATTTCGATTATACTTTATTTTAAAAATGGTTTAGTAAAATATTATCAAGTATAAACGTTAAAAGGTATAATTTACTGTAAGCTAACCCAATTTTGGGAAAAATGGAAAGCCTGGTTTTACCCTTTTGCTTATATACTCTTGATCGCCATTGGAAATGATGAATTTTGAAGGTGGTTTTGTGTTTTTTAACCACGTATGCGATGAGATATAAGGAGATGGCCGGTTTTTGGTCTTGGGTCAAATTCCGGCATGGCAGCAAATGTTGGAGGTCGGGGTTGGGCCAGAAGGTAGCTGCGGACGTGAGGAACGTGGGAAAAATGGTGGGTTAATTTATTAAGTGGTGTGGTGGTTGGTCGGAGGCAGTATAGGGTTTAAGGGCTGAGTTTTAGGTGGTCTCGGTTATGCGGTGATGGCGGCGACAAGGGGAAGATAGGGGGTTGCGGTATGGGGGAAAAAGAACGAGAAGGTTGCGGCAGTCCTGGTGGCGAAGTTTGGGGGACGTGAGTGGCTGGAGGTGGTCAAACGAGGTGGGTGATGGTGGTGGTTCTATTGCCTGGGAGTGGATTCGAGTTCGAGATTTTGAAATTGGGTTTGTCGTGGTAGTTTGGGGTGGCCAGGGTGTTTTGGAGGTCAGAGGAGACTTGGGGGAGTGGCTGGAGGTGGACGGCGAGGAGGCGTCGGCGTGTGCACGTGGACGGCGTGGGATTGTGTGCACATCGAAGACGAAAGAGAGAAGAGAAAAGGGAAAAAAGAAGAAAAGAAAAAAAAAAGAAAAAAAGAGAGAGGGAAAAAGGGAAAGAAAAGAAGAGAAGAATGGAATTTGTGCATGTGATAACTTATATTTTCTTTCTTTAACAAAAAATCTATTTACATTTTAAATCCGTAATTTAAAGTTCAATGATATTTTATAATGATTATTAATTATATTATTATTATTTGACTTAAACTTGTGGTAATTAATGATGTTTTAAATTTATCATTAGTTAATAGATTGTTTAATTTGTAATTAATTTGGATAAAAATATAAATGAAATCAGCTAAGTAAAGTTAATAATATCCTAAGGAGTGAATCGTCTTGATATTTATTATTGATAGTTAAATTAATAACAATTTATATCCTTGCTTAACTCTATTGGATATTTATTCCTATTAACCTTGTGTGTGCCATCGAGTGGCCAAACGAGTTAAAAAATTATATTAAAATGATAATACGTTTTATTTGAAATAAGAATTTGTAATAAGTTCTCATTTTTGAATATTGTCACCCTAATAAATAAATTATTTATTTTAAACAATTTTTTTTTTTAAATTTTATTACTTGGGTTCGAAGAGACCAGGATCAGATATCAGTGATATCCGGAACCACTTCGATTTGATAATCACTACGAACCTTTATGGGGTTTGATTATAGGGTCCAATATGCTGAAATTTAATTAACCCAACAAATTCGTTATTTTTATTAAGTATTTATGCTTAGACATTATCATAATATCAATGGATTTATGTTAAAAGAGTTTTGGTTATAATGAGATAGAAACTCGTCGTGTTTGTACGAGTTATCTTGGTTTCAAAAGATTTTGATAACTTCAGTATTTCAAATTAAATGGGTTTACTCACGCTGGTTTTCACCCTGACTCGGGTGTTACTTTATTATAATGCTTGGGTCAGACCGAGTAATACAGAATTTCAGTTTAGGGAGCTTTGGAGCTCAAGAGACGAGCTGGATGACGGAGATGTAATGGTTATATTCCGCTGTGTATTATAGACTGTATAGTCAGTATTTGGAAACAAATTATTATAATTGTCCAGATTTATTTGTTGACGATTGTACTCTGATAATTTGAATGTGTATTGCCAGTTATAGCTTTTCTTTGTATACAATGTTGTTATTGTATATTATATTTTGTTCCGCTGCGATTGTGAGATTCTGTGCTGTTTTTCTTCTTCTGTTTTCTTCTTCTATCTCTTTTTCTTAAACCCTAACAACCTGCTATTTGCGGCACTCGATTGCTCGGCACTCTATACGGTGAACGTATTATTGTCGATTTTCGGGGGTCGAAAATCGTCCCGCCGTTACAAATGCAATGTCGTTAGTTTCTACACTATATGAAAACTCAGATTATAGTCCAAACTATTTTTTCTAATAATGTAAAAACTTCGGTTAATGAGTTATTAACACAACGTGATAATTTATAAAAATATGTAGTGGAATGAAGCCAATTCCAATAGAAGGAAGATAATATTGGTGTATTTAGAAAATCAAAGCAAAGCCTGCCAGCTTTCAAGGGATCACATGAAGGCCCGACAATGATATTTATTTACAGTATATTGATGATCACAAATTATATGGTAGCTGCCATGAACTTAATATGTACGTCACTTCGGAACATGTTTAGTTCACTCACTATTTCGTGAGTGCAAGTTAAAAATCAATCTTTCCATTTAAAGCATAAATCTTCCTTCTTTAATTTGTTTTCCACCCCTAATAATCTATAGATTGATCCGAAAGTATGACATATAATGAGAATATTTATTATTGTTTTTAATGAAAATTTATCTTTTTGTTATAATGATCACTAATTATAGGCGATGAAGATTTAATGATGCAAATTAATTCCTCAACCACAATGCCTTTTTCTTAATTTTCTTGCTAAATATTGGACATTTTTTCTACAAAACATCAATATGAAATCTCTCCATTACGTAACAATAACGGTAAATTGAGAGATATATTTGCATGACTCAATTATATTGGTAAAGAAGTATAATTATTTAGTCTTAGAAAGCATAAATAGTTCAACTTTTAGAAAACCGTCAAAACTATATACTGCGTAATTTCAAAGAAAATCCTACACGGATGCGAGGACAAAATATGTGAACACTGTTAACTATCAAGCATCAAATATGATCTTTCAACTGTTTAATATGATTATTTTGTGTTGAATTACCAAATCATTGATTTTTATAGTATGTCTAAAAATTCATAGGACCATGATTTAGGATAAATTATTATCGAGTATACAAAGATATTGTTGAAATGGTCATACACCGCAACTACGAAGTAATTATTTTCTGATGGAGAGCTTAAAACGGGAGATTATACTCAAGTGATAAAAGAAAATGTGCAATCCATCAACAATGGCCTTTTCATTTGCGAGTGTTTCTTTCAAACTGTTGAAAAAAATTTCAATATAAGATGTCAATGGTTGTTAGATTTGTACTTCTGTTTAGTTACACTTTAGTTACTTATGTTATAAACTAAGCCTTTAATAATCAAGGGTGGGGTCAAGTACTTCACATTTAGCGCTATATTTTACCTTGGGATTTGATAATTAGTTTACTGCTGACCGTTCTATAAATTCGATCGGCTGCAGTATAATTTATTTTTATCTAAATTTCAAATTGGCAGTGCATCGCTGATTGAAACTGTGTTAAATGGGATCCATAACATAGTGCATTTAGCCCCACTTAAGTATGATGGAAGCTTCAAATGTTTAGCAGATTACTATAAACATACCAAATACACGTTCATTCAAATTTATGCATTTGAATACTAGATCTCAACTTATGGCTCATACCATAGATTATATACTTTAGGCAGTAGAGATTAATTAAGGCATTTGTTCTTTTTCCCAACTGCCATTCTTGAGCATTTCATCTGCGGGCTATTCTCCAACTAATCTTAGTGACCCCATGCATTTCCACCATTACTCAAATCCGCTTATAATTTTGGTTAATTTACGCTACTTTCTTCTTATGTTAAAAAAAAAGAAATCTAGGATATTTTCTATACCAAAGTGCGATAATGCTAATACGAAAGAAGAAAGCATGAGGAAATGTTCCTTCGGACCGACCGCGATGATGCTAGCATCTCACAATTTGGTTTTGGTTTACCATATTCAAATTTTTTTGTCTGATGGTATCTTATTTAAATTGTTTGAATCTTTATTACTTGATGATGTTTTGTATGAATTTCCGATATGTTGAGAGTATTTAATTTATAGTATTGAGGCAGCTTAACATGTGAAGAGTTTGCTATGCTAAACTAAACATAAGAAATAACATTTAATTTTTATCTAAAGATTGCTTCAAAACCATCCGCTAACCAATATAGTCTGTGCATGGTTTCTAGCAAATTTTAATGGAGAGAGTGCAGTTGGGCATGATTGACCCTAATTAAGAAGTAACATATCTAATCATAATTGATTAAAATCAACAAAACCTCCTGCTAATAGATTAAAAGTAAACCATCACATGTCATCAAACTTTTTTTGTATGACTTTATGAATGACCAACTACATTCTTTTTAACCCCAAAATTTGTGAAAAATTGAGCTTAAAATTTATGTCATAGGACCTGTGTTTGGTATATTATTATGCTATTAAATCTAACGTAAATAAACAAATGGAAAATGCGCAAACCAAACTTGCATGAGAAAATGAATAAATAAATTTTATTCTACATAATTCTATATTAGTAAACTAAACAAACCAGAAGAAGAAGTTTTATACCATGTTTCACATATGTAGGTATAAACTTGCATTTGTACTTTGTTTTTCACCCATGGTAGTATGATGTAGATAATAATACGAACTTTAATTTGATGACAATCATTGCAAAATCAAAATTGCAACCATTAATATCTACATGAAATTATTGTCAAGGACAAAATTTTACAGCTTTTTAGCCTCAAGGACAGACCTTCAATATTTTATCCTGAAAAACAACTTTCTGTAGGTATCAGTTTTTAGGTATCAGTTTGTAGTTATCGGTAGCAGTTTTTAGGTATCAGTTTTTAGTTCGGTATCAGTTTTGTTGTCCTTATGAATAATTTTGAAAAATGTTTGTCCTTGTGAATAAATTTTAGAAGAATGATTGTCCTTGTGGTAAAAATATTGAGGTCGTGTTCTTGAGGCAAAAAATATAAAAAAATTTGTCCTTTAAATTAATTCCCCCTAATATCTATTAGTGATAATAATAATTTAATCATCGAGACAAGTATTAATTCAAGGTAAGTAATTTTTGGCTCTATATGTTTAGGTAGCGTTCTGTATAACGTGAAATTAATAAATTGACTCGCACTTAACTAGGGACTATTAGTTAGTTTTATAAGCTTTCGTTGAGATGATCTATTTTATAGAATAAGTTGTCCACTTTTTTCTATAAACTTTTCAAGCAGATGTTCGACAAGTTTTCCTTAATTCCATATAGTGGGCCAAATGGTGACTCCCAAGTTTTGATTGGTTTCTTCTGCTAAGTTTTTAAAGTTAAATATATCTACATGAAAGATGGTTATTGAACTTCATGCAAAAGAATGTTAAACGAAGATTAATTTGTCATGTTGTAGATAATTTGGTTCTGTATTATTTAGATTTAGAGACTTTGATGCTTGAATATTGATACAGTGTGCCGTATTGATTTATTTGATTAATGGTAGCTAATTATTTATTGTCAAATAAAGGAATTCTTGAATGAGATCATTAACCAGGTCTAGTAATATATATCATAGCAACTATACGGTGAACACTGAATATCGTTTAGTATTATAGTGTGAATTGTGTCAAAATCAAAGTAGTAAATGGTTTCTTCTTTCAGGCTAAGATGGACATTGTCATAGCACACGCCCTAGGATTTCCACCTGGGTTAATGACGATCCATCTGTTTCTAAATAACCACATTTCGAAAATGTAAGGTGACTTTTAAATAACTAATGGCTATGGAAGAAACATGGATACCATAATCTAGAGTAGTATTATTATTGACGAAGATTTCCAATTCATATCTCGACATGACTAATGGAACAATAGTTATAGTTGGTTGGTGGATTTCTGATTTATAAATCATATCCGTACATGGTCAAGAGGTATATAATAATTCTCATTTACATAATTAGGGACATGCTAATTTTCCAAATGTTCAAGTTAATTGTTTTGCTTCTATATTGTTTATAGACTACAGATTAAGGGTGCGTTTTTAAATGAAAGAGGCAAATGAACGGAGCAAACGAAAGGGGTTAGGAAAGAAGCAAGTTCGCGAAAGGGAAATGCGTTCTTTTTACGAAAGGGGCAATGCGAAAGGGGCTAAGTTTTTATTTTATTATTTGTTTATGTTATTATTTTATTTACGTTAATTAATTTTGAATACAAAATACAAATGCAGAAATAAAAATTCATAGTTTAAAATTCACAATACAACTGTAGAAATAAAAATACCGAATAAAAATACAAAAAATATAATACAGATAGAACGAACTACATTCTCCTTCTCAACTGCCTAACAAGATAAATAACAGCCTTCCTAAGCTACTCGAGGTTGTCCAACAGGGCATTTAAAAGATTGTTAAGTTGAACTGCTCGTGATTGTCCAGCAGTTTAAATTTATTACCACTACGTAGCGGGGGGTGGCAACCCCCTAGGTGGGATGCGGGGGCAACGCCCCCGCTGACGGCGGTAAACCTGACCGGTTAGGTCTAGGGTGTCTAGGGGGCAGCGCCTCGTCCACAAACAGTACATTTCGTTTACTATTTGAATTTGAATTCAAACAGCAAACGTGTAAGATTGTTGGGATGGTTTTTGATAGCCTCTGTGATCTAAGAAAGAAGAAACATTCTTGAAAGAAAGTGATTCAATCATGCCCTGGAGTGACATATCTAGCTTCAGTGACGCGGTACAATTGAGATACTCTTCCACATGCGGATATAATACTACAACAGAAAGAAAACGAGATAGGGAAATATAGTGGTTTAGGGGAGCCGTCCGCGTTCGACTCGCGTCGAATGCTTCCGACACCTCGGACGCGCAAAACTCCTCTTCAACAGTTAAGTTGAACTGGGAAAACTAGTGTGACCCACCTTCGACGCATCAAACGCGTCGGACGCGGACGCCAACTTTATCTGTTTGGTTCGTCATAAGAACGGTACCTAAGTGTATCTGCAAAAAATGCTTCTTGATAATGAAATCCAACGAAGGAAACCAAAGGCTAAAAAAGTGCAATTACTAAGTAAAGAAGCATAACACTATTATATTAAACTCAACATCGAACTAAATCCGAAAACAAAATCTATTCAATTTGAAATTGAATTTGGTGTGAGTTATCCAATAAAAAGTTAAGTTGGCAGCAGAGAATATTTGTAGAGAATATTTATATAATAGATATGAGATTCTATGGCACCTGCATATCAATTTTTTTATAAAATTTTAAATTTCAATGTAGTTTTGATGAAAATAAACTAAAAAATATAAAGAAAAAACTGTAATTTGTTGGAACAGGATTTCAAACTTGTAACTTTATTTACATTCTAAAATTTTCATTTGAAAATGTATGTTAATTTTTGTTTTTTTGTGTGATTCGAACTTCTGACCTTTTGTTTGCATACAAGCATAGTTTTGATGGGTATAAAATATTATGCTTGCATTTGTATGATATTGTTGTTTTATTACATTAGTTTTAATAGATTTGCGGTGAATAGAAAAAACAAAGCAATAATGATGAAATAAATCAGACACCAATTTATAGTAGTTTCACGAATGTCTTATTAGTATACATCCATTTTGAGAGAGAGCCTTTATTAATACCAATGAGAAGAGTATAAGAGAGTGATTAAGATGATCAGTATTCAAATAGAATAGATTTGTGATGAATATAATCGAAGAAAACTGGGTTTTTGTTGAGCCCTACTTTAATGGAGGAAAAACTTTGATCAAAACCCTTGGAAACCCCCTTCTTTGAATTCAGAAAATAGCTTATGTAAGGAGAGTATGAGCCCAGATAGATCCCGATTTGCTCCTTGAAACCTTCACAAATTATCTCAACCATCCCGGACTAAATAAGACATGCATCAATGGCTTAGATGTCTGGCCCATGCTGCTAGATGTGTGGCAAAAAACTTGGGAAAGCACTTTCCCTGCTCCCAGACGTCTGGCCCAAGCTCCCAGACGTCTTGCAGGAAGTTTAGGATACAAAATCTCTGTTCGCAAGCGTCTGGCGCATCCTCCTAGACGTCTGAGAGTTTGTGCACTCAGTAGCACTCCACCTTTTCTCCATATCTTCCCCCTTCGAGATCAGATTTACGAATCATCTTTTTGATCGCTAAGCTACTTCCAACCACTTCAATTCTCTATATAGTGTCACTAAAATTCAACAATCCACCTCAACACTATATCCATCTCCATCATCAAGAACTGATAGTTTGCACTATCACCAACTCTACCTTCTGCCAAACAAGCTTGAATACTTTCACAATGAGCTTCGGCAAAGCCACCACCCATTACTCTCCATCGACGAGCTCCTGCAAAGCCACCGCGTGCTAACGAAGCGTTGAAAGTACCTAAGTCAAAAAACTGTCTCATCGAAAGACAAAAGTACTAAGGAATGTAAAGTAGTACTCACCAAGAAGATAGAACCAAAATCTCTCATCGATACTCTCCATCATTCATAACCAAGCTCCTCTCTCAACCGTGCCACCCCGTGGCACCTAACACTTCAACAAGCGAATCAAGTTCGAGCAATGCTGAGACTTTCCAACCAACAATGCCTTAGTGAACATATATGTTGCGTTATCCTTTGTGTAGGACCTGTTGAATATGCGCTTATATGATTTTTTGTTTGATGATAATAAACATATATACATTCGTTTAAATGTATTTGTTAATATACTATTTTATTTTCACAGATTAAATAAATATTTGCTGAATAAAATATATAACACGGAATTTGAATTCAAACGAATATTTTATTTAAACAAATATTTATTACAATTTTGAATAGTACAATTTCAAGCTCTCACTATAACTATACAATTATTGAATACATCACGATTTCGTATTTACATTGATAACCTCACTACATATCACTCACACTCGTACTTTATCTTCAACTGCATTCCAGTTTGAATCCAGTATCTGAGAAATCTGCAAAAATATAAACTAACGCAGTAAAATTGAAAAAGAAATATTCTTGCAATTCAAAAATAAAAGATAATTTTGAAAATATGATTTGCCTCAGTTATTTGGGTTGTTCGTCATAATTTAAATTTGAATTCATCATACACGAACAACTTGTGACATACACAGTGTATTACTGTATATGCCACAAGGCCGTGCACACCGATATACACTTGATAATGCTACAGGGACAGGTGAGCACATGTCAAACCCAAATGCAAAGCCGGGTTCAACTCACGTGCTATATATTTAAAATCACGACACGAGCACAAGGTCAAACCCGAGCTGTAAAACTGGGTTCAACACAAGGCTACATGAAGTATGCAAGATCGACTAACAGGTTCAACCTCTTCATTAAATAACATCATGCAAACTGACTTGAAGATGGCCACCAACATAAGCAACAACATGAACCAACTATATGAAGTACACAATAGGCCGAGTTTCAAGACACTAAGCAGCAGCAAGCAGATGCAAGCTACAACTTCAAATGAACGAGTGACAATGCAACAATCAACTCAACTGAATACAGAAAAATGCACAAAGGTATAGCAAGAGTCACAAGACCATCATGCAGTTTGCTGTGGTACGAGCTCAAGTCAGAACAAACAGTGGCAAACTACACAACTAGATCAAAGTACAACATACACTACAATGAATACAGCAAGCATGCAACAGAGGTCAAGCATATATAGATATGCAATGACAAAGTGGATCAAAATGAGACATACACAAATATATCAACTCATACATGAACAACAAGTTTTGCAGTGATACAAAACAAGTTCGACAGGCAACAAGCAAAAGTTCACAGTGAAGTTGAAATCATGGAAAGTGGACAGCAAATACCACAAGCCTCAGCAATATGCACATAAACAAGATACAACTGGTTCAAGGCCAGAATGACTATAAGATAATGCAATCTGAACAACAGATCAGCCATGACCAAAGCATAACAAATGAACACTACAAGTCAGAGAGTAGTTCAAATGATGAAGCACTGCAACATCAAAATGCAAATCATGGAAATGAAACAACTCCACTGACTCAAATGAACATACTAAACAACACAATCAAACTGCAACACAGCAAACACAAATGGAATGCAACAGTGAGGTTCAACATTATCAGAGAACATATGGAAGGGTCAGATGTACACATGAACAAGTATGAACCCAAATCAAGCACCAAGTATACATGGAGCTGTGGTCAAGTGAAGTCCAGGCCAAACCAACCAGAAGTTCAAAGCAGTAGGGTACATAAAGCAAACAACAACACGAAGGCAACATGATCAAAAGTTCAGTGCCACAACAATCATGACAACAGCAATACATTATCATGAAGACCAAAATTCACAGTGAAGCCAAATATACACAAGTGCAGATGAACAGATTCAAGCCAAAGTCAAAAATAAATTATCAGTGTTCAACGTCAAAGATCATGGCCGAAGTAATGCAGAGCCATGAGTCACGAAATCAAAACAGTGCCGAGATTGCCTTGGCAATGAAGGAATATAACCAAGTCAAAGCCGGTGGTCATCACAAAATCCAACTCGAAGTCAACCAGAGAAAATCACGAAATTGATTTTAAAACCGTGTCAACCAAGGAACCAAGTTTATACGATTATGAAAAAGTCAGAATCAATCTCAATCATTCAAGCATCATCAAGTGGTCGAAGTGATTCAGTAGAAAAATTCAAATATATTCGTACGAACGCAAATCTAGGGTTACAAACCCTATATAAATCAAATTCACATCATCGGCAAGGAGCATGGAGTTCAATCAAGTATTACAGAATAGAATAAACTAAAAATCACATACCGAATCGAATCGAACTCCATCAACTCAAAGCAGCCACAGTGGGCTTCAAGGAACCAAATCGATCAAGGCAACACGCAAATCATCGTTGATTCGATTGAATTAAACAGGCGCTTCGAGATACAAAACCCTAAATCTGGAAAAGGGACGAACGCCGTTATTCTCAAGAAAAAGGAACCAGGCCGACAAAATAAAAGGAGAAAAGGGGACGCATTTTTAATCATCTAATTATTGGGCCGTTTCCACCAATAATTAATTTAGGCTTACTTTTTATAAATTAGGGTTTTGTATTTTAATTTGTTTTTAATTTGTATTTTCCTTTTTAAACCGTTTAATTTTTCTAGTCGTGTGACTAGGGTACAAACTACGGTGTGTAGTTTGAGAATTCGCAACTCGGTAGTTGAGTTGTGGCAGGGTTTTGAGCGTAGAGTTAGATTAGTCAATAGCGGTGTATAGCGAGTTTACGTGTGTACGCGAGGGACTATCTAATTTCTAGTAGAAACCTTGGTTGCAGCACGTAGGCAGGGTTTTGCCGAAGCTGGGTAAATTCTGTGTTGTTCTGTTTTATTCTGTTATCTATATTCTGCGATATCTGTGCTGCTATTCTGTGATCTGAATTGAAATTAATTTATAAGCTTCCGCGATTAATTTTTATAATTTACACTATCACCCTATTCACCCCCCCTCTAGGGTGAAATCGATCCTAAAAGTGGTATCAGAGCTAGGAACAAAAGCCATTTTTGTTTTAAAATTTTGATTTTACAAAAACCAATTTTTAATTTAAAAATTCGTGTTTCAAAAATCAATTTTTGTTTTAAAAATTCATGTTTCAAAAATCGGTTTTTGTTTTAAAAATTTGAATTTTTTTTTAAAATGGCTTCTTTTAATAATGCTTTTGCAGAAGGACAATCCATAGTTAGACCACCAATGTTCAATGGTGAATATACTTACTGGAAAAATAGAATGCAAATTTTTCTGAAAACCATTGACGCTTGGAATATTATTGAGACAGGTTATAGAATACCAACTATAATTGTAGATAATCAGGAAATAGAGAAACCAAAGGAACAATGGACAGAACTAGAAAATAAATTACAGAATACTAATGCCAAAGCTATGAATTCTATTATCTGTTCATTGGATCAATTTGAATTTAATCGTGTCTCACATTGTCTAACTGCGCAGGAAATATGGCACATACTAGAAGTGACTCACGAAGGAACATCTCAAGTCAAAGAATCTCGCCTTGCAATGCTAAGCAGCGAATACGAGAACTTCAAAATGGCGAAGGAAGAAAATGTCAAGGAGATGTACGGACGACTCTCCAATATCGTATACAAATCAAAAGCTCTCGGAAAAACATACACCGAATTAGAAATAGTCCGGAAAATCCTCAGAGTCCTTCCACGAAGCTTTGAAGCAAAAGTAACTGCCATATAAGAATCGAAAGATTTAAAACAACTTAAAGTTGAGGAACTCATCGGAAATCTCACCACTTATGAGCTTGAAATGAAATTTAAAGAAGAGCGTGAAGGAGGTGACACTCAAAAGAAATCAATAGCTCTCAAAGGAACAACCGAAAGTGATGATGATAACGATGAAGATGATGGAGCAGCAGAATTGGAGCTGTTAATGAGGAAATTCAAAAAATGGAATCAAAAACATGGAAATTCAGCTCGAATTCAAAAAGCAAAAAGAAGAATAGCCAAAGCACTAGACTACTCAGAAGAACAAAAGTTTATTTGTTATAATTGCAACAAACCCGGCCATATCAAGCCCGATTGTCCACAAATTAAATCCAGCCATGGAAAGAAACAGAAAAAGAAAAGTTTTGCAGCCACTTGGGATGAAATAGACGAGAATGATCAAAGCACTGGCAGTGAAAGCGAAAAGGCAGAATTGTGTCTTCGAGGTGATACAACTGACAGTGACGATGACGAGCCAAGTGAGGTATCAAAACTTACCCATTCTGAGTTGCTTATATATTTTCATGAAATAAACGGTTGTTTTGAACGACTTAGGGAAAAATACGCCAAACTTGAATCTCAAAAAGATACTTTGATAGAATGTAATAAACAACTTGATCAATTAGTTAAAACCTATCAAAGTAGGATCCCTAAGTGTGATAAGTGTCCAACATTTGATGAGGAAATTAAAAAATCAGAAATTAAAATAAAATCGCTTGAAAATGAAATTCTGATTTTAAAGGAGAATGAAAATACTAGGAGAGAGAATTCTATTAAAAAGCGCACACAGTTGTTAAACGAAAATGAATCTCTCAAATCAAAAGTCCAACAATTGTCTACAACTTTAGATAAATTTTCAAAAAGTGAAAAATCGTTGAATATGCTATTAGGAAAGCAAACTGTTAATACGGTTAGACAAGGACTTGGATTTAATAATTCGAAAATTGTTGAAAACAAGATTAATCAAGTTAATTCTATGTGCACAATTTGTAGAAAATTTGGACACGATCACAATAATTGTTGGTATAGACCCAAACATGTGAAAACTATACCGATTTGGGTTCCAAAAGGCACAAATATAAAATCTCTCAAAGTTAAACAAATTTGGGTGCCAAAGGGAACAATTATAAATAGTTTTGGGTCTACACAAAATTATTTTTCAAAATTTTCTGCCACTAACAACCATGGACCTATAAAAACAAATAGGTCACATAAATCCTTTTCCGTGTAGGTGTGGTGGCAGGCTAAGGAACAACAATAGTGTTCTCTGGATTTTGGCTGTTTCAGAAACACAACGGGAGACAAAGCTAAGTTCCTTAGCCTAGTATAAAGGTGACAGAATCACAATGGACAACGACGAAAAAATATCATAAAGGTAAAAACAGGTAAAAGTATATTTATTTGAATGATATATTAAATGTGATAATCTGCACCATATTCTGAATTAAAATCAGCCAATATTGAGATTGATGAAAAGATGATGATTTTGATTCTGACTTATTCGACTTATTTTGGCTAATTATATTCTTATGCCAAAAACACTATAATAATCTCTAGATTCTTTGAATTACTTCATATATATCATTTTGGATTAAAAATAGTGTTTTTGTTGGATAATAAAATTGGTTATAATACGGCTAACTCTATATTCACGTTTTTCTAATTATTTACACGGCTTCAATCCAATTTCAAAAGAATGTCATTTAAATTGCTGTTAAAATTGAGTTTGAAATTTTTGATGCACACTTCATGGTTTGGTCTATAAAATTCAGTTGATGATAATTTCGAGTAAGAGAGAAATTTAGATGCAGATTACACTGGTAATCTAGTTGATAGAAAAATTACTAGTTGAACGTGATTTTTGAGACATTTAGTAACTGCATCATTTTCCAAAGAAAATATCTGCATATTCTTCATTTCAAATAATTTTCAAACAGCAGAAAATTTTCTTTTAAAACCCCCTGGAGAAAATCATTTTTGACCATATTTTCAGATTAGTCATTTTGAAAAATTGGTTTCATAATTATTTTTGAATTTGATTTTAAATGACTATATTGACTAATCTGACTCCCTAATGTTTATCGAAAAGAAAAATAGTAATTGAAAAAGTGATGAGTGTTGATATTTATCATATATTATAACTCGAGAAAGTATAATTAGAAAATTTCTTTAGAAATTTAAACAAGAGTTATAAAACTTTTTGTTGGTAAAAATTCCATGACCATCTCTATATCTATCATATTTCTAACAACCATCACTCATCAAAATTCTATATAGTTTGTCGATATGTGGTACTTTAAACAGGAATCGTTCGTTTTTCATTTTCACATTTTTTTAAAAAGCAAAAATAAATAAATAAATAAATACCAAAGTATTCACTCTCATTTAAAAGTCCTCACGGTTATGCATGGGTGAATTACTTGGAATTTGTTATGTGCTTCCATGCTCATTTAAAAGTCCTCACGGTTATGCATGTATGGAACGCATATCAAAAGTTGATTTTTTTTTCTTTTAAAATAAACAAGTTGATTCTAATCCCATTTAAAAGTCCTCACGGTTATGCGTGGTTAGAAGATACTTGAATTCATTTTTTTTAAAATAAAATAAAATAAAATTGGAATACTACTAATCTCATTTAAAAGTCCTAACGGTTATGCATGGTTAGTAGATATTCAAATTCCTGATATAAATATACCACAAATAGACACAACTGTATGGTTTTATATGATGACATCACTTCCATCATTCTAAAAGTGGAATATGCGCCTAACAAAATATTTATGATTTTTGTTTGATTTTTTATTGAAATTTAATATTTATATTCAATTGAGTTTTAATGTTGGATTGATATCGATTACTTTATCTCTATTTTCTCTAATACTATTATTCTTTTGCTGATAACAAAAGGGGGAGAGAAAAGTTAAGATTTTGTCAAATAAAATCAAGCAAAGGTCAAATAATTTTCCATTTGCATCTAGGCTCATTTTTATTTGTATGCATATATGTAGGGGGAGTATTGTGTAGAGAGGGAGCATTTAAATAGGGGGGGCAATGCATATCCACGATCAAATACATTTAACATATTCAAAATCTTAAATATATGTTTGTTATCATCAAAAGGGGGAGATTGTTGAATATGCGCTTATATGATTTTTTGTTTGATGATAATAAACATATATACATTCGTTTAAATGTATTTGTTAATATACTATTTTATTTTCACAGATTAAATAAATATTTGCTGAATAAAATATAAAACACGGAATTTGAATTCAAACGAATATTTTATTTAAACAAATATTTATTACAATTTTGAATAGTACAATTTCAAGCTCTCACTATAACTATACAATTTTTGAATACATCACGATTTCATATTTACATTGATAACCTCACTACATATCACTCACACTCGTACTTTATCTTCAACTGCATTCCAGTTTGAATCCAGTATCTGAGAAATCTGCAAAAATATAAACTAACGCAGTAAAATTGAAAAAGAAATATTTTTGCAATTCAAAAATAAAAGATAATTTTGAAAATATGATTTGCCTCAGTTATTTGGGTTGTTCGTCATAATTTAAATTTGAATTCATCATACACGAACAACTTGTGACATACACAGTGTATTACTGTATATGCCACAAGGCCGTGCACACCGATATACACTTGATAATGCTACAGGGACAGGTGAGCACAGGTCAAACCCAAATGCAAAGCCGGGTTCAACTCACGTGCTATATATTTAAAATCACGACACGAGCACAAGGTCAAACCCGAGCTGTAAAACTGGGTTCAACACAAGGCTACATGAAGTATGCAAGATCGACTAACAGGTTCAACCTCTTCATTAAATAACATCATGCAAACTGACTTGAAGATGGCCACCAACATAAGCAACAACATGAACCAACTATATGAAGTACACAATAGGCCGAGTTTCAAGACACTAAGCAGCAGCAAGCAGATGCAAGCTACAACTTCAAATGAACCAGTGACAATGCAACAATCAACTCAACTGAATACAGAAAAATGCACAAAGGTATAGCAAGAGTCACAAGACCATCATGCAGTTTGCTGTGGTACGAGCTCAAGTCAGAACAAACAGTGGCAAACTACACAACTAGATCAAAGTACAACATACACTACAATGAATACAGCAAGCATGCAACAGAGGTCAAGCATATATAGATATGCAATGACAAAGTGGATCAAAATGAGACATACACAAATATATCAACTCATACATGAACAACAAGTTTTGCAGTGATACAAAACAAGTTCGACAGGCAACAAGCAAAAGTTCACAGTGAAGTTGAAATCATGGAAAGTGGACAGCAAATACCACAAGCCTCAGCAATATGCACATAAACAAGATACAACTGGTTCAAGGCCAGAATGACTATAAGATAATGCAATCTGAACAACAGATCAGCCATGACCAAAGCATAACAAATGAACACTACAAGTCAGAGAGTAGTTCAAATGATGAAGCACTGCAACATCAAAATGCAAATCATGGAAATGAAACAACTCCACTGACTCAAATGAACATACTAAACAACACAATCAAACTGCAACACAACAAACACAAATGGAATGCAACAGTGAGGTTCAACATTATCAGAGAACATATGGAAGGGTCAGATGTACACATGAACAAGTATGAACCTAAATCAAGCACCAAGTATACATGGAGCTGTGGTCAAGTGAAGTCCAGGCCAAACCAACCAGAAGTTCAAAGAAGTAGGGTACATAAAGCAAACAACAACACGAAGGCAACATGATCAAAAGTTCAGTGCCACAACAATCATGACAACAACAATACATTATCATGAAGACCAAAATTCACAGTGAAGCCAAATATACACAAGTGCAGATGAACAGATTCAAGCCAAAGTCAAAAATAAATTATCAGTGTTCAACGTCAAAGATCATGGCCGAAGTAATGCAGAGCCATGAGTCACGAAATCAAAACAGTGCCGAGATTGCCTTGGCAATGAAGGAATATAACCAAGTCAAAGCCGGTGGTCATCACAAAATCCAACTCGAAGTCAACCAGAGAAAATCACGAAATTGATTTTAAAACCGTGTCAACCAAGGAACCAAGTTTATACGATTATGAAAAAGTCAGAATCAATCTCAATCATTCAAGCATCATCAAGTGGTCGAAGTGATTCAGTAGAAAAATTCAAATATATTCGTACGAACGCAAATCTAGGGTTACAAACCCTATATAAATCAAATTCACATCATCGGCAAGGAGCATGGAGTTCAATCAAGTATTACAGAATAGAATAAACTAAAAATCACATACCGAATCGAATCGAACTCCATCAACTCAAAGCAGCCACAGTGAGCTTCAAGGAACCAAATCGATCAAGGCAACACGCAAATCATCGTTGATTCGATTGAATTAAACAGGCGCTTCGAGATACAAAACCCTAAATCTGGAAAAGGGACGAACGCCGTTATTCTCAAGAAAAAGGAACCAGGCCGACAAAATAAAAGGAGAAAAGGGGACGCATTTTTAATCATCTAATTATTGGGCCGTTTCCACCAATAATTAATTTAGGCTTACTTTTTATAAATTAGGGTTTTGTATTTTAATTTGTTTTTAATTTGTATTTTCCTTTTTAAACCGTTTAATTTTTCTAGTCGTGTGACTAGGGTACAAACTACGGTGTGTAGTTTGAGAATTCGCAACTCGGTAGTTGAGTTGTGGCAGGGTTTTGAGCGTAGAGTTAGATTAGTCAATAGCGGTGTATAGCGAGTTTACGTGTGTAAGCGAGGGACTATCTAATTTCTAGTAGAAACCTTGGTTGCAGCACGTAGGCAGGGTTTTGCCGAAGCTGCGTAAATTCTGTGTTGTTCTGTTTTATTCTGTTATCTATATTCTGCGATATCTGTGCTGCTATTCTGTGATCTGAATTGAAATTAATTTATAAGCTTCCGCGATTAATTTTTATAATTTACACTATCACCCTATTCACCCCCCCTCTAGGGTGAAATCGATCCTGGATCGATTTCACCCTAGAGGGGGGGTGAATAGGGTGATAGTGTAAATTATAAAAATTAATCGCGGAAGCTTATAAATTAATTTCAATTCAGATCACAGAATAGCAGCACAGATATCGCAGAATATAGATAACAGAATAAAACAGAACAACACAGAATTTACCCAGCTTCGGCAAAACCCTGCCTACGTGCTGCCCCCAAGGTTTCTACTAGAAATTAGATAGTCCCTCGCTTACACACGTAAACTCGCTATACCCGCTATTGACTAATCTAACTCTACGCTCAAAACCCTGCCACAACTCAACTACCGAGTTGCGAATTCCCAAACTACACACCGTAGTTTGTCCCCTAGTCACACGACTAGACAAATAAACGGTTTAAAAATAAAGATACAAATTAAAAACAATTTAAAAATAAATAAACCCTAATTTAACTAGAGCCTTATATAATTAGTAACCAACAAATAAACCAGGCCGGCCCAAAGTAAAATAAGAGTAACTTCCCCTTTATTCTTTTTTTATTTCTTCGGCCGACTCCTCTTTGAAAATGGTTGCTTCGATCTCATTCGTTTCCTTGCTGAACAAAATTAGGGTTTGTGCAAAATTAAAGGCGCCGACTTCGTTGATCGTTCAGATGGTTGTTGTCGTGATTGCTTTGACGATCCTTTATTTCTTCGATTTGCACGAGGCTCCTTCTCGAGTTCACTTGACTTGGTATGTGATTTCCCTTTTTGCTTTTACAATTTTGGTTTTCTCGAACTCGATAATTAATTGCCGATGATGATTAGGGTTCTTATAGGATTTGATTTCCTAGAATTGCGTTCGTATATTTTATAATTGAATTTGTCAACTGATTCACCTCGGCCACTCGATGATGCTTGATTGTTTGAGATTGATTCTGACTAATTCGTTATTGTATATTTTGGTTGCTTGATGGTTACGGCTTTGATTTTGACTTGTTCATATGCATGTATATTCTTGCTATCCACGGCTTTGACTTTATGTATGAACACGACTTTGATATTGTGGCTTGTACTTGTATACTGCTGTGTCCTTTACTTGGTGTTGTAGTAGTTTGTATTTGCTGTTTTCCATGACCATGCTTCACTGCATTATTATTGATTTGTTCAAACTTGACATGGCGATTTCTGTTGGTTCTTCTCAAAAATTGCTGTGCCACTTTCCATGATTTCGACTTCACTGTTGCAAGTGTTCTTGCTTCTGCACATTGCTGTATCCATGAGCCGCTGTTTGTACTTGATGGTTGCTCTTCTAGTTGGATATGTTGGTTTGAATTGCAATTTGTCTTTTGTACTGTTTCACCATGTTCAATGTTATTTGTTTCCTGTCATGTTTGTTTGCAACTTGACACTTGTTGTCTGCATTTCTAGTTGGATATGTTGGAGTTCCACAACTTTGTGCTTGTGCATTTCTGTGTTGGTTTAACCTGTACTTGTGGTTGCCTTCAGTAGCTTCTGGTTGGTCACTTGATTCACATGTGCACTGCCTGTTTGAAGTTGTAGCATGTCACTGTGATGTTTTCATTTGCTTGAGTTTTAACTGTGCTTGAGCTCTGTCCATACTTGCCTTTGTGGTCTTCACTGTGTTCATGATGGTTAAATTCATTGCTGAGTTGATCATGTTTCTGGTTTTGTTTGCATTGTTGGTTCATCACTTTGTTTTTGGGTTGATGTACATGTGGTTTTGTGGCACTGCTTGCAGTCATATTGAATTGAGTTTGTTCATGTTCCATCGACTTGTTTTGTACTGCTGTGAGGCTTTGGGTTGCATATCTGGATTGTATCTAATCGGACATATGTGAGTTTGAAGTTGTTGTCTCATTTGTTGCTGTGTTGGCTTGATCATGGCCTTTGCACTTTGTAGCTGCCGTGTGCATGCAGTTTTGTAGGCTTGGAGTCTTTGTTCATTGATGATTTTGGTCGTTGCATTTTGATTCAGTCTTCATTATCATGCTACTGATTGGTGTTTCATTTCTTGTGATATCCATGTTGCAACTGTTTTTGACATGTTAACTGCCTTGTCTTGAATCCAGTTTCAAAAACTCGGGTTTGACCTTGTGCTCGTGTTGTGATATATTGCATGTGAGTTGAACCCGGTTTTTCATTTGGGTTTGACCTGTGCTCACCTGTCCCTGTAAGTCAATCAAGTGTATATATCGGCGTGCACGGCCTTGTGGCATATACAGTAATACACTGTGTATGTCACAAGTTGTTTGCGTATGATGAATTCAAATTTAAATTATGACGAACAACCCAAATAACTGAGGCAAATCATATTTTCAAAAATTATCTTTTATTTTTGAATTTGCAAAAATATTTCTTTTTCAATTTTACTGCGTTAGTTTATATTTTTGCAGATTGCTCAGATGCTGGATTCAAACTGGAATGCAGTTGAAGATAAATACGAGTGTGAGTGATATGTAGTGAGGTGAATATGTAAAATAGTGATGTAATTAGAAATTGTAATTGAGAATGTATAGTGAATAGTGAGAGCTTGAATTTGTACTATTCAAAATTGTAATAAATATTTGTTTGAATAAAATATTCGTTTGAATTCAAATTCTGTGTTATTTATTTTATTCAGCAAATATTTACTTAATCTGTGAAAAATAAAATAGTACATTATCAAATACATTTAAACGAATGTATATATGTTTATTATCATCAAACTAAAATCATATAAGCGCATATTCAACAATCTCCCCTTTTTGATGATAACAAACATATATTTAAGATT
This sequence comes from Allium cepa, assembly GCA_030765085.1. Lineage (NCBI taxonomy): Eukaryota > Viridiplantae > Streptophyta > Magnoliopsida > Asparagales > Amaryllidaceae > Allium > Allium cepa. Next base: position 493,039,687 of record CM060944.1, on the reverse strand, counting down.
TTGAATATGTTAAATGTATTTGATCATGGATATATCCTAATTGCTCCCCCTATTTAAATGCTTCCTCTCTACACAAAACTCCCCCTACATATATGCATACAAATAGAAATATATAAATGAGCCTTTATGCAAATGGAAAATTATTTGACCTTTGCTTGATTTTATTAGACAAAATCTTAACTTTTCTCTCTCCCTTTTATTATCAGCAAAAGTGTAATAGTGTTAGAGAAAATAGAGATAAAGTAATCGATATCAATCCAACATTAAAACTCAATTGAATATAAATATTAAATTTCGATAAAAAGTCAAACAAAAATCATAAATGTTTTGTTAGGCGCATATTCCACTTTTAGAATGATGGAAATGATGTCATCATATAAAACCATACAGTTGTGTCTATTTGTGGTATATTTATATCAGGAATTTGAATATCTACTAACCATGCATAACCGTTAGGACTTTTAAATGAGATTAGTAGTATTCCAATTTTATTTTAATAAAATGAATTCAAGTATCTTCTAACCACGCATAACCGTGAGGACTTTTAAATGGGATTAGAATCAACTTGTTTATTTTACAAATCAACTTTTGATATGCGTTCCATACATGCATAACCGCGAGGACTTTTAAATGAGCATGGAAGCACATAACAAATTCCAAGTAATTCACCCATGTATAACCGTGAGGACTTTTAAATGAGAGTGAATACTTTGGTATTTATATATATATATATATATATATATATATATTTTAAAAATGTGAAAATGAAAAACGAACGATTCCTGTTTAAAGTACCACATATCGACAAACTATATAGAATTTTTATGAGTGATGGTTGTTAGAAATATGATAGAGATAGAGATGGTCATGAAATTTTTACCAACAAACAGTTTTATAACTCTTGTTTAAATTTCTAAAGAAATTTATTAATTATACTGTCTCGAGTCATAATATTTGATCAATATTAACACTCATCACTTTTTCAATCACTATTTTCCTTTTCGATAAACATTAGGGAGTCAGATTAGTCAAAATAGAAATTTAAAATCAAATTCAAAAATAATTACGAAATTAATTTTTCAAAAATGACTAATCTGAAACTATGGTCAAAAATGATTTTCTCCAGGGGGTTTTTAAAAGAAAATTTTCTGCTATTTGCAAATTATTTGAAATGAAGAATATACAGATATTTTCTTTGAAAAACGATGCAGTTATTAAATGTCTCAACAAAAATCTCGTTTCACTAGTAATTTTTCTATCAACTAGATTACCAGTGTAATCTGCATCTGAATTTCTCTTTCACTCAAAATTATCATCAATTGAATTTTATAGACCAAAACATGAAGTGTGCACCAAAACTTTCAAACTTAATTTTAACAGCATTTTAAATAACATTCTCTTGAATTTGAAATGAAGCCGTGTAAATACTCAAAAACCGTGAATATAGAGTTAGCCGAATTATAACCAATTGTATAATTATCCAACAAAACACTATTTTTATTCCAAACTGATATATATGAAGTAATTCAAAGGATCTAGAGAATTTTATAGTGTTGTGGCATAAGAATATAATTTGGCCAACTATTTTGAATAAGCCAGAATCATCATCTTTTAATCATCTCAATATTGGCTGATTTTAATTCAGAATACGGTGCAGATTATTACATTTAATATATCGTTTAAAACATACCATTACTTGTTTTACCTTTACGATATTTTCCGTTATTGTCCATTGTGATTCTGTCACCTTTATACTAGGCTAAGGAACTTTGCTTCGTCGTCCGTTGTGTTTCTGGAACAGCCAAAAATCCAGAGTACACTGTTGTTGTTCCTTAGCCTGCCGCCACACCTACACGATGAAAGATTTATGTGACCTATTTGTTTTTATAGGTCCATGGTTGTTAGTGGCAGAAAATTTTGAAAAACAATTTTATGGAGACCCAAAACTATTTATAATTGTTCCCTTCGGCACCCAAATTTGTTTAACTTTGGGATTTTTTATATTTGTGCCTTTTGGAACCCAAATCGGTATACTTTTCACATGTTTGGGTCTATACCAACAATTATTGTCATCGTGTCCAAATTTTCTACAAAACGTGCACATGGAATTAACTTGACTAATATTGATTTCAACAATTTTCGAACTATTATATCCAAGTCCTTGTCTAACCGAATTAACAGTTTGCTTTCCTAATAGCATATTCAACGATTTTTCACTTTTTGAAAATTTATCTAAAGTCGTCGACAATTGTTGGACTTGTGTTTTGAGAGATTCATTTTCGTTTAACAACTGTGTGCACTTTTTAATAGAATTCTCTCTCCTAGTATTTTCATTCTCTTTTAAAATCATAATTTCATTTTCAAGCGATTTCATTTTAATTTCTGATTTTTTAATTTCTTCATCAAATGTTGGACACTTATCACACTTAGGGATCCTACTTTGATAGGTTTTAACTAATTGATCAAGTTGTTTATTACATTCTATCAAAGTATCTTTTTGAGATTCAAGTTTGGCGTATTTTTCCCTAAGTCGTTCAAAACAACCGTTTACTTCATGAAAATATATAAGCAACTCAGAATGGGTAAGTTTTGATACCTCACTTGGCTCATCATCGTCACTGTCAGTTGTATCACCTCGAAGACACAATTCTGCCTTTTCGCTTTCACTGCCAGTGCTTTGATCATTCTCGTCTATTTCATCCCAAGTGGCTGCAAAACTTTTCTTTTTCTGTTTCTTTCCATGGCTGGATTTAATTTGTGGACAATCGGGCTTGATATGGCCGGGTTTGTTGTAATTATAACAAATAAACTTTTGTTCTTCTGAGTAGTCTAGTGCTTTGGCTATTCTGCTTTTTGCTTTTTGAATTCGAGCTGAATTTCCATGTTTTTGATTCCATTTTTTGAATTTTCTTATTAATAGCTCCAATTCTGCTGCTCCATCATCTTCATCGTTATTATCATCACTTTCGGTTGTTCCTTTGAGAGCTATTGATTTCTTTTGAGTGTCACCTCCTTCACGCTCTTCTTTGAATTTCATTTCTAGCTCATAAGTGGTGAGATTTCCGATGAGTTCTTCAACTTTAAGTTGTTTTAAATCTTTCGATTCTTGTATGGCAGTTACTTTTGCTTCAAAGCTTCGTGGAAGGACTCTGAGGATTTTCCGGACTATTTCTAATTCGGTGTATGTTTTTCCGAGAGCTTTTGATTTGTATACGATATTGGAGAGTCGTCCGTACATCTCTTTGACATTTTCTTCCTTCGCCATTTTGAAGTTCTCGTATTCGCTGCTTAGCATTGCAAGGCGAGATTCTTTGACTTGAGATGTTCCTTCGTGAGTCACTTCTAGTATGTGCCATATTTCCTGCGCAGTTTGACAATGTGAGACACGACTAAATTCAAATTGATCCAATGAACAGATAATAGAATTCATAGCTTTGGCATTAGTATTTTGTAATTTATTTTCTAGTTCTGTCCATTGTTCCTTTGGTTTCTCTATTTTCGGATTATCTACAGTTATAGTTGGTATTCTATAACCTGTCTCAACAATATTCCAAGCGTCAATGGTCTTCAGAAAAATTTGCATTCTATTTTTCCAATAAGCATATTCACCATTGAACATTGGTGGTCTAACTATGGATTGACCTTCTGCAAAAGCATTATTAAAAGAAGCCATTTTAAAAATTCAAATTTTTAAAACAAAAACCGATTTTTTTGAAACACGAATTTTAAAAAAAAAAATTGATTTTTGTAAAATCAAATTTTTAAAACAAAAACGACTTTTGTTCCTAGCTCTGATACCACTTGTAGGATGGATTTCACCCTAGAGGGGGGGGGGTAAATAGGGTGATAGTGTAAATTATAAAATTAATCGCGGAAGCTTATCAATTAATTTCAATTCAGATCACAGAATAGCAGCACAGGTATCGCAGAACATAAATAACAGAATAAAACAGAACAACACAGAATTTACCCAGCTTCGGCAAAACCCTGCCTACGTGCTGCCCCCAAGGTTTCTACTAGAAATTAGATAGTCCCTCGCTTACACACGTAAACTCGCTATACCCGCTATTGACTAATCTAACTCTACGCTCAAAACCCTGCCACAACTCAACTACCGAGTTGCGAATTCCCAAACTACACACCGTAGTTTGTCCCCTAGTCACACGACCAGACAAATAAACGGTTTAAAAATAAAGATATAAATTAAAAACAATTTAAAAATAAATAAACCCTAATTTAACTAGAGCCTTATATAATTAGTAACCAACAAATAAACCAGGCCGGCCCAAAGTAAAATAAGAGTAACTTCCCCTTTATTCTTTTTTTATTTCTTCGGCCGACTCCTCTTTGAAAATGGTTGCTTCGATCTCATTCGTTTCCTTGCTGAACAAAATTAGGGTTTGTGCAAAATTAAAGGCGCCGACTTCGTTGATCGTTCAGATGGTTGTTGTCGTGATTGCTTTGACGATCCTTTATTTCTTCGATTTGCACGAGGCTCCTTCTCGAGTTCACTTGACTTGGTATGTGATTTCCCTTTTTGCTTTTACAATTTTGGTTTTCTCGAACTCGATAATTAATTTCCGATGATGATTAGGGTTCTTATAGGATTTGATTTTCTAGAATTGCGTTCGTATATTTTATAATTGAATTTGTCAACTGATTCACCTCGGCCACTCGATGATGCTTGATTGTTTGAGATTGATTCTGACTAATTCGTTATCGTATATTTTGGTTGCTTGATGGTTACGGCTTTGATTTTGACTTGTTCATATGCATGTATATTCTTGCTATCCACGGCTTTGACTTTATGTATGAATACGGCTTTGATATTGTGGCTTGTACTTGTATACTGCTGTGTCCTTTACTTGGTGTTGTAGTAGTTTGTATTTGCTGTTTTCCATGAACATGCTTCACTGCATTATTATTGATTTGTTCAAACTTGACATGGCGATTTCTGTTGGTTCTTCTCAAAAATTGCTGTGCCACTTTCCATGATTTCGACTTCACTGTTGCAAGTGTTCTTGCTTCTGCACATTGCTGTATCCATGCGCCACTGTTTGTACTTGATGGTTGCTCTTCTAGTTGGATATGTTGGTTCGAATTGCAATTTGTCTTTTGTACTGTTTCACCATGTTCAATGTTATTTGTTTCCTGTCATGTTTGTTTGCAACTTGACACTTGTTGTCTGCATTTCTAGTTGGATATGTTGGAGTTCCACTACTTTGTGCTTGTGCATTTCTGTGTTGGTTTAACCTGTACTTGTGGTTGCCTTCGGTAGCTTCTGGTTGGTCACCGATTCACATGTGCACTGCCTGTTTGAAGTTGTAGCATGTCACTGTGATGTTTTCATTTGCTTGAGTTTCAACTGTGCTTGAGCTCTGTCCATACTTGCCTTTGTGGTCTTCACTGTGTTCATGATGATTAAATTCATTGCTGAGTTGATCATGTTTCTGGTTTTGTTTGCATTGTTGGTTCATCACTTTGTTTTTGGGTTGATGTACATGTGGTTTTGTGGCACTGCTTGCAGTCATATTGAATTGAGTTTGTTCATGTTCCATCGACTTGTTTTGTACTGGTTTGAGGCTTTGGGTTGCATATCTGGATTGTATCTAATCGGACATATGTGAGTTTGAAGTTGTTGTCTCATTTGTTGCTGTGTTGGCTTGATCATGGCCTTTGCACTTTGTAGCTGCCGTGTGCATGCAGTTTTGTAGGCTTGGAGTCTTTGTTCATTGATGATTTTGGTCGTTGCATTTTGATTCAGTCTTCATTAGCATGCTACTGATTGGTGTTTCATTTCTTGTGATATCCATGTTGCAACTGTTTTTGTCATGTTAACTGCCTTGTCTTGAATCCAGTTTCAAAAACTCGGGTTTGACCTTGTGCTCGTGTTGTGATATATTGCATGTGAGTTGAACCCGGTTTTTCATTTGGGTTTGACCTGTGCTCACATGTCCCTGTAAGTCAATCAAGTGTATATATCGGCGTGCATGGCCTTGTGGCATATACAGTAATACACTGTGTATGTCACAAGTTGTTCGTGTATGATGAATTCAAATTTAAATTATGACGAACAACCCAAATAACTGAGGCAAATCATATTTTCAAAAATTATCTTTTATTTTTGAATTTGCAAAAATATTTCTTTTTCAATTTTACTGCATTATTTTATATTTTTGCAGATTGCTCTGATGCTGGATTCAAACTGGAATGCAGTTGAAGATAAATACGAGTGTGAGTGATATGTAGTGAGGTGAATATGTAAAATAGTGATGTAACTAGAAATTGTAATTGAGAATGTATGGTGAATAGTGAGAGCTTGAATTTGTACTATTCAAAATTGTAATAAATATTTGTTTGAATAAAATATTCGTTTGAATTCAAATTCTATGTTATTTATTTTATTCAGCAAATATTTACTTAATCTGTGAAAAATAAAATAGTACATTATCAAATACATTTAAACGAATGTATATATGTTTATTATCATCAAACAAAAATCATATAAGCGCATATTCAACACTTTGTGTGCACTTTTCGAAGATATACTTGATTATCTTCATCCATGGCTACTAAAAACGACTCTCTCACTTCAATACGCATAGTTTGTGAGCTAAACATCAAATTCTCCAACAAGTGAATATCACTCTGGCCGTAACAACCCGTATATTTATACCATTTAAATTGACAATAATCCACACATGTAAACTTAAATAATACAAAACACGAATTATTAACGGAGTATGTATGTATATATATATATATATATATATATATATATATATATATATATATAAATGAGAATCATCACAGAATCACAGAAAATATAACATAACAGAATAGTGCAGTGGAATTACAACATAGTCATAATAGTAGTTCATGAGGCTACTAAGAAAATACAACAATGTCTTAAGTAAATGAAATAGAACAACATAGATGTCCGATAATATCCAAATAGGAAAGAGCAATACTGATAAGATAATGATAATGATAGTCTTCAAGCCTTCAGCTCCAAGCAGCACAGCAATAGAAATCCTCAGTCTGACCCGAGCATATGCACAAACAAACACTCGAATCAGGACATATATTCTTATACAGATAATATGGTTCAAATTTGAAATAACAATAACTCAAAGTTGAATGGAATAACATCTTTCAGGATTCCTTAAACTATCTATACACAGTAATGTACGATAAGTAGATAATGTCTAACAGTAAAGTAAATATCAAAATAGTGTTAAGGCATTACATTGTTCCCCTTAACATATTTATATAGCATTATAGACTATACAACACTGTAAACTCCACCGTAAACTATTGGGATATCAGGGAGTACTCCATAGGTATAATACAAAACAAATTCATAGTGGTCGCGTACATAGGGATACAAGTACGACAAGGAACATGAGGCAATACCTAAGGTATTGAAACTACCATTTGCCTGATCCGGACTGGTGAGAATGCATTTTCGCAAAGACCGCAACGCCGCGAAACAACACTCCAAATTCAAGGGTGCGCACCAATTAATAACAAGTAATGAGTAGTTTACGAAGAATTGTGTTCACTCGAGGTAGCTAACCCCATTTGGCCCGACACGACTCCTGTTTTAGTCATTTCCAATATGACACAAGTGTCAAGGCTATCCATAATCATTCTCTTTCTTCAATCATCACGTACGTCATTCCAACCACTTCATTCTGAATCACACTCCGCGTATAGTTATTAAAGTGGTTTTCGGTTTAGACAGTGAGTATGTCCCTAACCGATTCCGGTTTCTTTAATAACTTTCGTAATTATTACACCGATTGGTCGTTTAATAAGCTTTAAAAACCAAATCAATTTCAATTTCAATTAAATTTGTAAACCAACATTTCATTTGTCTTTTTAAAACAATTTCCATAATTTACATTTCATAACTTCCAAATTCACCATTTCAAAACTCTATAATTCAATTTCAATTTTTATTTGAAACGATTCAAATATTTATTTAAATTCGTATATAAGTTTCATTCTGAAATCATTTAAATATACTTGATTTATCATATAAATTCATTAATTGATTTCATTCAATATTTGATAAGTTAATTTATCATTCAAAACAATTCCTATTTAATTTCCAATTCATAAATCAATTATTTAAGTTCAACTCCATTATATCAAAACTTACAAATTCAATTAAATTAAATTCGTCAAATCAAATTCTTCAAATTTCAAGTCTTATATTAATTCCAATAAATCACATTTTATTTCTTATTGAAGAAATTCAATTTCACATATTTACTTACTTACTTTAAACAATTTTCCAAAACTTAATTAATAAAGAAACTCAATTTCATTTATTAAAGAAGTTCAATTTTACTTATTCAAAAGTTCAATTTTCTCTTATCAAAGAATTCAATTTTATTTAATTATTAAATAATTCAATCTTATTTAATTATTAAATAATTTCAAAAATTAATTATTAAATAATTTCAAAAGTTAATTATTAAATTATTTCAAACTTAATTCAATGAATTTACAACATTCCTTTATCAACACTTTGTTAATATTTTTGTTTCAAATCATTAAATATTAACATTTTAAATTTCACTAGAATTCAAATTACAACTACAATTTAAAACCTTTATTATTTCATTCAAATAAAATCTTTATCTTTATTTATTTTTAACATCAAATTATTTGACCAATCGGGTTTTATTAAATTTTCTATCCTAAGTCAATTGTTTATTTGGGTATTTATCATTTCAACCCGATTCCATTTCAATTCACAAATCAAAGCATAGCTAAGGGAACTTGCAGTGTGATAACTGGGATGGTGTTAAAGTAAATAAACAAGCAATAGAAAACATCAATAACAATCCAATAATTTATTTAAACTAGTGCGAACCCGTGCTTCGCATATGGACCGCACTCAACCTCTTATCATCATAACATGTTTAAATGATTTATATGGTTCATTGATTAAGAAATAACGATCTTTTTTTGATCAATTTTCAAATGGGTTTGCATTTTGTCTAAAGCTTGTATATAAATATTTTAAACAGTAATGCAGATAGTGCTGGTGCTTGATAAACAATTGCAAAATATCAAGCAAAAATAATTTCAAAGATAAAATTTCCACACAATACACATATAAATTATACACATGTATATTTATTGTGTGCATAGTTGTTGCTCCATGCATCAGCTGTATTATATGTAACTTCATTCGGTGAGATACCTTTATCAATAATTTCCTTTAATACTTGATGTCGTTGATTCCATTTGCTGCTTCGGTAATAACTATCTATAAGAGCACTACAGGTAACAACATTTGGTTTACACTTGACCATTGATCCAAAAATGCCAAAAGCAACATTGACATGATTCATGAGAACACAAGTGTTGATGATGATCCCATAACTGACTATGTCTGGGAACACATTATGCAGCATCATATTATTGTAGAATGATAAGATTAAAGAGATTTATTTCTATTTTGAACGATTTTTGTGAAAAATATGCTAAATCTAAAGCACACATATTTATGTATGAAGTGTTGGAACTAACAACCATTATTCAATAATATTTATTTTAATGTGAAGAATATCATTGTATTTCTTTTACAGTCAAAGAAAATTCAATATAATAAGAAGCATATAATTGTATTTAATGCTTTGGAGCTTTTTGGTTCCATTTCTAATTCCATCTAACATTGTTGCTATATTTTGGTAATGTTAGATTTCACCAGACTTGACTGCAATTTGTGAAAGTAGAATCAGTGGCTGGAAATTTTCAAAACAATCAACAACATAGATTAGTTAAAAGAAATAAAGTCAAACAGATTTAATAACTTTAATAATATGAATAATCCGAAAAACTATGATTTTAAAAAAATTTATTTTTAGTTATCAACAGTTGATATCATTGGAAAGCATATTAAATTTGAGATTTAATAGTGAAATCGATTCTTAAATCCAATTAATGTCAAAAAGTTATTGCATTTCAAAGTTTGGAATAGAAAGAAATTAAAAACATGATTGTTCATTTCCCAAAATATGAAGGAGGCCTGTGTGCTCTTGAAATCTAACTCAGTAATAATATTATAGTATAGATAATCCCGAAATAATCGTATTAATTTACATTTGTTGTTTATGCAAATTAATATAATTATTTCTAGAATCTACACTATCATTTCATGTAGATTAAAGATTATTATACTAATATTTATACGGTCTTCACTTGATATCTATTATTCAATTTCATACTACATCAATTTAAATAACATACATTTAAATGGTTCAAGGTGTAATTAACCAAATTTTAACGTGTCAATTAATTTAACATTTAAAGGGGGTCAAATTTACCTAATCAAATTCAACACATATATAAATTTTAAATTGTTAACTACCCAACATCAATTTCAATTGCATATTATTTATCATTTTAACGTTAACAATTTAACGTCCAATGTAAACATCAAACAATCAATCAATTATCAACCAAACTGAATTATTATCATATAAGAATATAAGTCGTGGAAATTAATTCACCTTTCGTGGTTAGAGAATGAACGGTGAAGCATGAAGAAGCACGAATATAATTGGTACAACACGAACAAAGGGAACACTGCAATTATCGACAAAAGAAAGATGATATTAATTTAAGTGAACGTTCATATATAATTTATAAAATTATATAGATGCGCTTACCAATGACAAAGAAAAGAACGAAAGCTGAGAAAACGATGCTGCTGCAAATGGAACTCAACCGGTTGCTTCTGCATACAACAGTGAAGAGAAACGTGGTTACTATTTTTCAGTAACAAAATAGATGTTGCGTATATATTCTTTTCAGCAATAATTTGAAGTGACAGTGCACCGCTACTATTGCACAAAGCAACAGTACACTGTCTCTTCATTCATTACTTTATTTTTTTTATATAAACAACTGTTGCACTGAGCATATATTATCCCCTTCACCCATGCATACTGCATCGCACACTTCACTCCATCCATTTTTTTATAAAAAAAAACCGAGACTTCTACTTTCTTTCCTTTTCTGACATTAACCCATTCCTTTATAAAACAATGACTCATCTCGCATCACAATGGGTTCAACAGCACTTGTACGCACACTTTCATCATTCATTTTTTAAAAAAAAACCGAAACCAAGACTTCCATTTAAAAAAATTGCCCTGCATTTCCATTTCCCACTCACGAACACATCTCGTATTCACTGCATGTACACGTTTTTGTACACACACAGCACACGGCGATGTCAGGAGGGGTGGTGGCACGGCTAGAGTCTGGGGTGCAGCGACGATGGCTGCGACTGGATAGTGGAGGTGGTGTTGGGCTCGGTCGGCTCGCATGGTGGAAGGGCGTGGCTTTTCAGGGGGTAGGGGAGGGCGTGCGTGTGACGACCCGACTTTCTCACCTTAGAAAATCGCATCATCTTGAAAAAATAAAGGGATAGAAATGAAAAAAGAAACAGAAGAAAGAAGAAACAACATCAGAATCTCAACAGCAGAACGAATAAATTATATTAATAACATAAGTATTACATAGTATACAACACTAATCAGAGTTACACAGAATTTACATCACATACTAGACAGTTATAAACACCTGTCTAGTTATACAACTCAAACAAGAGATACCAACACAGAGAACACACAGCGGAAACTACATATCTAACGCCGAAGCCTCTTGCTCCATTGCTCCTCCATAATTCGTCAAAGCTAACCTGAATCCCTTGGCTGCTCGTAAAAGTTTGAGTACCCAAGAGTTTTAAAAAACAGAAGATAAACTCCGGGTCAGACATGGGTCTAGTGTGAGTAACAGGTTAAAGTTGCTTAACTTTAAAAAACCTTTGAAAAGAAAGGTATCACGTAAGACTTCCCACACATAAACATGGAAAAGTTTTTACCTTACGCTAACCAAAACATTTGATAAGAAATCCGGTGATATTATAATAGGTCTAGGGTTTCCAAGTATGAAATAGCCGAAATTGTTACATTTATTAAATTCCAGCTACTAGCCACAAAAGTGGGTAATACAATCAAAATCGTCGGCACTTATTGGATTTTGGATTCCATCAATGGCAGGGCTACCGAGGTACCGCCCGTCATAGTACGTGGCCTAGATCAACGTACCGAGGATCACTCACAATCCCCTACAACACAAGACCGAAACCATCCCTTACTGGACAGTCCAGAACAAGACAACACCGCAGTTGGCGTACGTTCCAACCGCCCACGCAGCCGAAATAAAAAGGGACTTCTAGACAGGGGAAAATCTCGTCCTACTTGCGCATGACCCACTTAGCCATGTTGCACCTCCCCTGTTTTAGCCATTCCCGGTTGATGAGGCTTGAGACTACGATTACCATTTGAGAACGCATCTCTTAGAATGCTCATCGTCCACCTGACGATGTTCTGAATTCAATCCATACAAGTTCGTTCCGGGTTCGAACGAAACCGAAGGCATTATCTCGTTACACTCATTTTGGAATCACCCTCAGAGTTAATGACGATAACCCTTGCACTCTGAATCTTTATCTCAAATCTGAAAGTACTACCCCGTCAAACTCATCTCGGAATCACCCTCAGAGTTATACTGACGAATAGTTCTTACACCTCGAGTCTTCACTCTTCACTTGAGATTCACGACCTATCGTTAATTTGGATCGATGTGGTTTTCGGATATCCAAATCTGAAAACCCGATCCCGGTCTCATCGAAATCCAAAGCGTATCTTTTAAGGCCAAGTTGTTTTAAAGGTTTAAAACAATTCAATTATCTATGTACACACAGATAGATAATTTCAGATTCACAATAGATAATCATCACAATAGATAATCCATATTATCATTATCAAAAGGTAATCCAAATCATCATCACAATGCAACCAATGCATCCATATCACTCAACATTACTTATCTCATATCTGAGATTCAAATCATTCAAGGCAACCAATATCATCCATCCATATATAAGCAATGATTAATAATCACACCAAATATAATTAATTTAAAATGAATTAAATTAATTACATAATTTCTAATTAATTTAAAGTAAATTAAATTAATTACTTCATCAATATAAATCTTGCTTACACTACTATTAATTAATATCAATCAATTAATTAATCATCAACCAATTATTCATTTTAATTAATCATCCCTGACTAATTAACCTTTAATTACATTCAAGTAATTGTCCACTAATTAATTTCTCAAATTAATTATACCTAACCAAAATACAGTAATTAATTTTTAATTACTTCATAAATTAATTAACTATAATTAATTACATTAATCCTTAATTAATTACATTAATTAATTCCTTCATTTATTAATTATTTCTAAATAAATCTATTCTTAATTACATCATTAATTATAATAATTAATGATCTCTAATTATATTTTCTATTTAAATTAATTACATAAGAAATTAATCTTTATTTAAACCATAATTGTTAATCACCCTTGATTAACTCCATTCAGTAATTAACTACCCTTAATTACTTCACAAAATAAATTAATTACTCATTAATTAATTATCTCTAATTAATCCCTTGATTAATTCACAAAGTAATTATACTCAAATTACTTTCATCAACAAATCACCTTCAATTAATTACATACAGTAGTTACCCATAAATTACTTTCCTAAGTAATTTCTCTTCATTTAATTACATTAAGTAATTATACTTTACAAATCATCAAATGATTATTCTAAATTAATTAAACTGAATTAATTAACTTAATCTAATCAAATTAAACTCAATTAATTACAATTAGTAATTAATTTCCTTAATTACTTCCATAAGTAATTATACTTAACAATTTACACAAATGATTATCTTTAAATTAATTAATCTAATTAATCATTAAAAATTAATCACATTAATTAATTATTAAATAATCCTTAGTTAATAACCTCATTAACTATTAACAATTCATTAATTATTTCTCTAAAGTAATTAACTATTTTAATCATTATTGATTACAAATTAATTAACCATTAATAGCCCATTAATTAACCCCTAATTATTTAATTAATTAAGTGTTAACTATAACTTAATTAATCCTTTATTACTTGATTAATTAATTACTAATCATTAATTAAAATCTAATCTTATTAATTAATGATTCTTAAATTACAAGTTAATTATTCTAAGAATAATTAATCTTAAACCTTAAGTTTAAACCCTTAATTACTTTAATTATCCGTTTAATTACCTTAATAATTAAATGAATAACAAATCATTAAATTCTAATTTAACTTTAAGATAAAACCTTTTTTCTTTTCTATGGTTAAATTATCATTCACAAATATATTTGAAAATATTCATTTCAAAATTTAGTTTCATATTTCATTTTAAATTCAAGTTTTAAAATGGAACCCAATTTATCTTCAACAAAATTTAAAATCAATTTAAAACCTTTAAAATTACATGATAAAGAATACTTTCTCTTATAAAAGAAATTTTATAAGAGTTTAAAACAAATTCCTTTTTAAATTCAAAACATTTAAATTTTACTTTATCATTCAAAATTGTTAAAACACTTAAATTTATTTTAAAATAAAGATTTAAATTCAGATTTGAATCAGATTTAAACTTTGTTTAAAACATTCCTTTTGATTTCAAACTCCAATTTAAATTCAAATTTCTTTAGAAACATTTTTAAACAATAAACCCCTTTAAAGTATTTTAAACAAATTTGAATTTAAAAACCTATTCATTTCCAGCTATGATTCAAATTAAGCTTGAATCCATTATTTAAAATTAGATTTAAAAATTATTTTAAATCCTTGCTTAACACTTTAAAACTCGGTTTAAAAATTAAAAATAGAACATGTTTCTAAACTACAACAACACTAACTCGAGCCACAATTAAATTATTCGAGCCTAACCTAATCTAACTCGAACAAAACTCAAAACAACTCGAGTAACTCGAGTAACCTTTTCATTTGAATTCATTCAAACTAAAAACTGTCAGGTTGAATACATAAACCTGTAACAATCAACGCACTCGAGACCACAACGCAGCTACTTCGAGTTCAAGACCCCCATGCTTCGAGCAAAACACGATCCAGCTCGAAAAAACACGAGAACCCATTTTCCCCCAAAACAACAACTGATACCCATGATCACCGTGCACGTGGACCACCACTGCCGCCAACTCCGACCTCTCGAGACCACACGCGCAAGTCGGCGATCATCTCAATTCCGACCATCAAATCAATTGCAGAAACACAAAATAAAAAACGAGCTTTCAAGCTCAAAAACTGGAACAATGTCGAACTGGAAATCGCCTCAAACACAAAACTCCGACCACCAGAGAAGCTTCACCTCCGGCCACAACCACTTCCAAACCCCATCAATCACATACTCGAAACTGGGAAAGCTCAATCATTCATAGGGTTCGCGACGATTAATTTTTCTGAGCAACAGAAAACTAGGGTTAAAATTTCAAAACTAAATCACCATCGCCACAATGAATTGATCCACATCCTACTATTTTTCCCTGAATCTTCGATCACATTCCATCACCAGAAACGATGTTGGCCACCCCGACCATCTAGATCAACAGTTACAACCCAAAACATGATTTCTGGTTAAACCAGTAATGCTCCATCATTTTTAAACCAAAAATTATAATTTAACTTTTAAAAAGCAAGTTTTAGTATAAGTAATCAACTTATACTTCTGGATCAATGAATCTGGATATTTAATTTTCACTTACTAAATGTTTGCTATATTATATTTTGTCCCAGAGACATTACGGTTTTTATTTTTTTTATTTTATATATTAAATAAAATTTTAAACTTTAACTTATGTTAACAACCACATTTTGATTAAATCTTAAATCTTAACACAACTTAGATCAAAGGAAATGGAAATTTTTAAGCAATTCTTAAACCTGGACCTTAAGAACAGAAAACTAAGTTACCCTACAGCAAGCACTACTTTATACATTCATATATATATATATATATATATATATATATATATATAACAGAAAATGAACTTGTAAATGGCATACAAACAAGCATATTTCCAGAGTAAAACAAGCAACTAGAATTCATACTTAAATTTAAGAAGAGTGATGTTACTCACAGATTAGAATGATGAACAGAGCATCCATGTTTTTGACAAGCTTGAAACTAAAAGGTGCTTTAATTTGAAAGCTTCAAGTTGCAGCAGTATTGCTTGTGAATTTAAACTGCAGTTTGCTTCTAAAAACTTTCATCTTGTTTTTGCTGTAATGCTTTGCTTCCTGAAAACAATTGCATGCATGCTTCCAGAAAAAGGAAAATGCAGGCATGGAGTGAGCTTTGCAGTTGCATGCAGGCTTTTGAATGTTGTAAATTGATTTTTAGGTTACCGTCCAGATTTTTAAGAAAAGAGTTTCAGGTTTACTTTGATTTTGGTTAGAGGAAATATTGGTTTCAGTTGGGTTTTTGAGGGAATTTGCAGATTTTATTTTGAACAGAATTTTCTGTTTTTTTGAAGAAGATGACCAAAGAAATTTAAATTTTAATATGAGTGATGATTTTAGATTTTTATAGTTGAAGATTACTTAAGTTTTGAAAAAGAAGAATAGAAAAGAAAATGATTTGAGAAGAGATGTGTTTATATAAATAAATTTTTGATTTAACTAAAATAAAAGAAAAAAAGAAAATCAAATAGGACACTTGTTCTTTATTTTAACATTTGTCACTATATTTAATTTATGCCTTACACATGTCATTTAAGTGTTAAGAGAATTACACATGTAATTTTAAGTATTTTAGTTTAATTTAAATTGGTTATAAAAGCTTTAAATCTTAATTTATTACTTCTTATTATATATAAATGAATTTCTCTCTTTTTTTTTAGAAAAACAAAACAAATTATAAATAAAAGCTTATCAAATAATTTTAAATATCTATTCTTTTGAATTTCAAAACATTAAATGCAAATTTAAATTATAAAATCCAATTTAAAAATCAAGTTATATATATGCATATATAACTCTTATTAAATTTAAAAATAAAAATCCTATTTCTAAAAAATATATCTATGTTTATAAAAACTAGGTATTATAATTATCATTTGAAAATAAAAATTTAACAAATTAAAATGATTTATAAAAGAGATTATAAATTACTTCTATTACTCAATATATTAAGATCATATGTAATTTGTAATTTAAACTCTTATATATAATTTCAAGCAATATTTAAAAAGAAAATAAAACAAAGCTTTTATGTTAATCTAATTTAGATTCATATTTAAGCTAATTAAATATATTTTAAACAAATAATATTTACTTTTAAGTATTTACAAACCATATAGTTATTTATTAAATTGCTTTGAAAAGCTAAATGTTAAATTTAAATCAAAATTTCCAATTTACCAAATATAAATTAAAATTAGAAAATTGATTCATTTACTAAATTCCAAACCAAAACTTATATATTTACAATATATACAATTATATATATATTATAAATAGACAACAATTTATTAGCTTTAAAAAGATAAAATCTTTCAATTTAAATATTTATTAAAAGAAGATTATTAAATCAATTCAAATCTTATTATCAAAAATTATCAAATCAATTTAATTTCTAACACAGATTATTAAATTTATATTGCCAAAAATTTCGGGATATCACATTCCTCCCCCTTAAAAGAATTTCGTCCCCGAAATTTAAAAGCAAAGGTAATTTAATAATCTATCTTAAGATTTTATTTTAAAACACAAGCATATATTATTAATCATATGCTAACAACCATGGCAACCAATTTACTCAAACAAACAAGTTTAATTATCCAGACAAAATCCTGGATAGAATTTCCTAAAGTTTCCCAAGTATAGATACCAGGATACTCACTTTACAGAATCCAAACAATCTATACTACTAAGCTACAGAGCTCCTATTCAACAAGATCTACAAAACTAAACATGATATCAGACTACAGGCCTGTCTGACTCAACAATCACATCCTCCTGAACTGCTGGTTCCACAACCATTGATAGATCATACACGTACTCCTTCAGAGATACGTGAGACACATCGAATCCCAGTTATCCAAACTGGCAATTCAACCTTGAAAATCAAGCACTAATCCTCACAAGAACACAGAAAAGATCCTAAACACCTCGGAGCTGACTTACCCAGTCTTACTCAATCTTAAAGCTCTTTAGATCGGAGAAAACTTACCCAAAATCAAATCTCCGACTTCGGAATCCAAATTTCTTCGTCTCTTATCCACAAAACACTTCTGACGATCCTGGGCTGCCTTCATCTCTCCCGATCAGCTCAACCTTTGCTGATGTCTCTAGAAACAAACTGGACCAAAACAACCCAACAGAATGATCTCCTCAAGATCAATCCAAAACCAAGAACACCAACTCTACTCCACAAACATCAGAAGACTAACTTACTTCTCCTTATCCGAAAAAGACAAAACAAAAGCACTCCCAAACTGCTTCCGCTGCACAACTCTGATCTGGAATAAAAGGAAATGCTGATGAAGAACACGAGCACAAACTGGACAACACATTTCAGTAATATGGTTCAACAGATCCATAAAAGAAAACTCAGATGCCCCACCTGATCCTTCTACTAAACTGAACCACCGGAAGCACTCCTAGAATCCAGTCGATAAGAAAACTCAACCTCCAGATACGGACAAACTTCTGATAACTCAAGAGAACACTCAAACTATCACAAGTCATTTTTGCGATCAACCAGTCCAATATCCAAAGAAAACTGTTCTCTCTTTACCCATCAGAGCAGCTTACGCTTATTTAGCGAATCCATCGAAGAAAAGGGATCCACTCTGCTGCTTCTGAACTCCATCTCAAGAAAAACTGCTAACCAGAAGACCTTCTTGCCAGCACACAAAATACTCCGAGCTGCTCTTGCTGACACCGACGCCAAAGACTTCCTAATCCAAAACACTTCGAGAAACTCGGACCTCAAACCAGACAGAAACATCCTGTTGAACCCAGCCACAACATCGAAGCAGACATTCTTTCCAAACTTGTTCCAAAGAAACATCTTCGGAGACATCCATAGTCACTGCGTCTAATCACACAGCTACTAATTCCTGAGGTATTAAGATACCATCATTTTCTTCTTCCCAACCGACAGATCCAAACTCTACTCATCCAACTTCAAAGATAGACTCCGAACCTTAACAGGTTTCCTTCGGAGATCGATGAAATCCTTACATCCAGCTGCAAAACTCACTTGAGACGGTATTAGGTCTACAGTCTCGATAGATACACTTCCAACCTCAATACTCAAATTCCAACCATTTGTAGTAGTCGTGTTACACACCCCATTACCTTATCTACCTTTATAACTTATATTGGAAAACCCCAAACAGGTAACCCAACAAATAGGTGTATATATATATATATTCAAAATTACAAATACGCTCTCTCAAGATAGAAATCATTTCAAAGCCTAGGTATTCACTCAACCTAGTGCTTTGATACCAACTGTGACGACCCGACTTTCTCACTACAGAAAATCGCATCATCTCGAACAAAGAAAGGGATAGAAAAGAGAAAAGAAAGGGAAGAAAGAAGAAACAACATTAAATCTCAACATCGGAATGAATAAATTATATTAATAACATAAGTATTACATAGTATACAACACTAATCAGAGTTACACAGAATTTATATCACAAACTAGACAGTTATAAACACCTGCCTAGTTATACAACTCAATACAACTCAAACAAGAGATACCAACACAGAGAACACATAGTGGAAACTATAAATCTAACGCCGAAGCCTCCTGCTCCATTGCTCCTCTATAATTCGTCAAAGCTAAACTAAATCCCTTGGCTACTCGTAAAAATTTGAGTACCCAAGAGTTTAAGAAAACAAAAGATAAACTCCAGGTCAGACATGGGTCTAGTGTGAGTAACAGGTTAAAGTTGCTTAACTTTGAAAAACCTTTGAAAAGAAAGGTATCACGTAAGACTTCCCACACATAAACATGGAAAAGTTTTTACCTTACGCTAACCAAAACATTTGATAGGAAATCCGGTGATATTATAATAGGTCTTGGGTTTTCAAGTAAATATGAAATAGCCGAAATTGTTACATTTATTAAATTCCAGCTACTAGCCACAAAAGTGGGTAATACAATCAAAACCGTTGGCACTTATTAGATTTTGGATTCCATCAATGGCAGGGCTACCGAGGTACCGCCCGTCATAGTACGTGGCCAAGATCAACGTACCGAGGATCACTCACAATCCCCTACAACACAAGACCGAAACCATCCCTTACTGGACAGTCCCGAACAAGACAACCCCGCAGCTGGCGTACGTTCCAACCGCCAACACAGCCGAAATAAAAAGGGACTTCTAGACAAGGGAAAATCTCGTCCTACTTGGGCATGACCGACTTAGCCTTGCTGCACCTCCCATGTTTTAGCCATTCCCGGTTGATGAGGCATGAGGCTACAATTACCTTTAGAGAACACATCTCTTAGAATGCTCATCGTCCACCTGACGATGTTCTGAAAGCATTCAATCCATACAAGTTCGTTCCGGGTTTGAACAAAACTGAAGTCATTATCTCGTTACACTCATTTTGGAATCACCCTCAAAGATAACGACGATAACCCTTGCACTCTAAATCTTTATCTCGAATATGAAAGTACTAACCCGTCAAACTCATCATGGAATCACCATGAGAGTTATACTGACGAGTAGTTCTTACACCTCGAGTCTTCACTCTTCACTTGAGATTCACGACCTATCGTTAATTTGGATCGATGTGGTTTTCGGATATCCAAATCGGGAAACCCGATCCCGGTCTCATCGAAATCCAAAGCGTGTCTTTTAAGGCCAAGTTGTTTTAAAGGTTTAAAACAATTCAATTATCTATATACACATAGATAGATAATTTTAGATTCACAATAGATAATCATCACAATAGATAATCCATATTATCACTATCAAAAGATAATCCAAATCATCATCACAATGCAACCAATGCATCCATATCGCTCAACATTACTTATCTCATATCTGAGATTCAAATCATTCAAGGCAACCAATATCATCCATCCATATATAAGCAATGATTAATAATCACACCAAATATAATTAATTTAAAATGAATTAAATTAATTACACCATTTCTAATTAATTTGAAGTAAATTAAATTAATTACTTCATCAATATAAATCTTGCTTACACCACTATTAATTAATTATCAATCAATTAATTAATCATCAACCAATTATTCATTTTAATTAATCATCCCTGATTAATTAACCTTTAATTACATTCAAGTAATTATCGACTTATTAATTTCTCAAATTAATTATACTTAACCAAATACAATAATTAATCTTTAATTACTTCATAAATTAAATAGCTATAATTAATTACATTAATCCTTAATTAATTACATTAATTAATTCCTTCATTTATTAATTATTTCTAAATAAATCTATTCTTAATTACATCATTAATTATAATAATTAATGATCTCTAATTATATTTTCTATTTAAATTAATTACATAAGAAATTATTCTTTATTTAAACCATAATTGTTAATCACCCTTGATTAACTCCATTCAGTAATTAACTACCCTTAATTACTTCACAAAATAAATTAATTACTCCTTAATTAATTATCTCTAATTAATCCTTGATTAATTCACAAAGTAATTATACTCAAATTACTTTCATCAACAAATCACCTTCAATTAATTACATACAGTAATTACCCATAAATTACTTTCCTAAGTAATTTCTCTTCATTTAATTACATTAAGTAATTATACTTCATAAATCATCAAATGATTATTCTAAATTAATTAAATTGAATTAATTAACTTAATCTAATCAAATTAAACTCAATTAATTAGAATTAGTAATTAATTTCCTTAATTACTTCCATAAGTAATTATACTTGACAATTTACACAAATGATTATCTTTAAATTAATTAATCTAATTAATTATTAAAAATTAATCACATTAATTAATTATTAAATAATCCTTAGTTAATAACCTCATTAACTATTGACAATTGATTAATTATTTTTCTAAAGTAATTAACTATTTTAATCATTATTGATTACAAATTAATTAACCATTAATAGCCCATTAATTAACCCCTAATTATTTAATTAATTAAGTGTTAACTGTAACTTAATTAATCCTTTATTACTTGATTAATTAATTACTAATCATTAATTAAAATCTAATCTTATTAATTAATGATTCTTAAATAACAAGTTAATTATTCTAAGAATAATAATCTTAAACCTTAAGTTTAAACCCTTAATTACTTTAAGTAATTATCCATTTCATTAATTTATTAAATAAATTAATTATCCATTTAATTACCCTAATAATTAAATGAATAAAAAATCATTAAATTCTAATTTAACTTTAAGATAAAACCTTTTTTTCTTTTCTATGGTTAAATTATCATTCACAAATATATTTGAAAACATTCATTTCAAAATTTAGTTTCAAATTTCATTTTAAATTCAAGTTTTAAAATGAAACCTATTTTGTAACGACCCAGAATTTCTGTCATTTGAAATTCGTATATTTAATTGATTTTAAATATTAACAAGTAAAATTTGTAAGTCGAATAAATTTTGTTTCAAAAATCTAGATTTAATTGGATAATTAAATCGATAATTTAATATTTGAAATTACAGAAATAATTGGAAATTGGGTTTATTGTAATTAAATTTGATTTATAAAGTTGTATTAAATCATATTGGTATTAGAATGATGTTATAGAACTTTTAAAATCGAATTAAAAGTTAATTTGGGGAAATTGAATATTTTAATATTTAATTGACGAGTAAAAATAGTCATTTTTCAAACAGTCTCGGATTACGACGAAACTTATTTCATTGGATCCATAATGTTAAATTATTGCAAGATTTCAAATTTCGTGTCAATCGGATTTACGGTTTGTCCGGGGCAGGCTAAAACGCGTAGAAGTCGATTTAAGTGAATTTTTAATTTAAATAGTCGATTTGAAAATCTATCTTCCAAATACGATCGAATTGGCTCCCGATATATATTCCATTGCGTTCGGAATAGGGGTAAAACATTATAAACGCCAGGCGGCATGCTTCGTTTGGAGTTTGGAAAATTTTCGAATGAATAGTGTTTTGAGAATTTTCTATAAAAGGACTTCATAATTCATTATTTTCAACCAAAACCTAGTTCTAAGCCCTAGCCGCCAGTTTCCTTTCAATGGCCGACGTCTTCCCTTCTTCTTCCTCGATTTTCTCTTAATCCACAAACTAATATCAAAACCTTTCAACTACGAAGTTGTAGAGTACGATGAGAGCTAGCAATCCAACAGTTATGATTGGATTTCATGTAACGAATCGATGTGAATCTCGATGCGAAGTTCATACGTTTCGGCATGAATTCCAAGATGTATAGATGACCGAGCTTCACTTGCTCTTGGCCGAAGGTGGAGGCGTGGTCAAGCTTCGAAACCATGGTAGTTGATCGTCGTGGAAGTGCACGTAGAGGCCGCGTTAATCTAGTGTTTCTCGGCGGCAATGGGTCTCGCGTACGTGAAAGGAACGAAGGGGAGAAGAAAAGGGAACATGCAGCCTGGATCTGGGGTTGCAGAAACGAATGGCCTTGATTTGGTTAGGGTTTAAAAATATAAAAAAAAAAGATTTGTAAATTAATTTATATAATTCGTGTGATATTTAAAAATGCATATCCTTTTCATACGAGGTCCGTTTCACACGAAACGAGTTGCGTCGGGTTCGTATTGACGAGCACTACGCAATGGAGCTGGATTGGAGTTGATTGGAGCTAGTGTGAATTTTCGGTAAAATTAAATGCACGTTTAATTTTATTCGAAACGAAACACTGCAACTGTATTGGAAGCAAGGTGAGAACTTCTCACTCAATCGAATTTGTTTCGATTTAAAATTTTAAATAGTTAGATTTAAAATTGCTTGATTGTGTGATTGGATGATAAATTGCTATTTGTTATATTGAAATATACCCTATATACCGCATAGTAAGCGGAGGTTATTATATTAAAAACATATACCGCGATATTCCACCTTGAAGTGGAATTGGTATTATATTGTACTTGGAGTTGATTTCCCGCATTATATAGTGGATGAGACGCTATTGCGCCGCATAATAGCAGATAATATTTTATATAAACCCATGTACCGCGATATTCTGTCTTGAAACGGGATTGGTATTGTGCTAACATATGTGGATGCAAGGAAACAGGTTGGAGGGATCCAACTAGATTCCTCAAATAATTGAATTTGTTTCAATGTTGTGTGTTGATTATTTATAATCTCTGTGTGATTATTTTTGTGATTAAAATCGTTGAAGGCTAAAATTTAGCCGAATAAAATTTTGGTATCGTAGGATACCGGAAATAAATAAAAAATTTGATTTATGAAAATTTAGGTTGAAAGTTTATATTAAAATTTATTTTTGAGAATTGGATAAATTTAAAAGAACGAATTCTAAAATAATAAAGTTTTATTTTTAAATCTTATTGAATAAACTCCAAAAATATGGGAAAATGTTTTAATAAAGGAATTTCGAGAATGTTGTTTAATAGTTGAAGAATTTATTTAAGATACGGATTTTAAATAATTGAAAGAGATAAAGAAATTAATTTCAAAAGGAAATAAATTTAGAAATTAAAATTTAGAATTTAATTTGGAGTTGAAATTAACTTTAGACATCGATTCGGGAATAAATATGGAGTTAGAATAAATCTTAGGAATCGATTTGGAAATTTGGTTAGGTGTTTTGGAAATAACTTAGAAAATCAATTTGAAAATATTTGATATTTGAAGATTAATTTGGGAAATCAAATTGGAATTTGATTTTGTGTTTGAAATAAATTGGAAATAAATTTGGGATTTGATTTGGTTTGAAGGTGATATTGGGTAATCGATTTAAAATTCGTATATCAGTTGATTTTTGGAAATGTAAATTCACAACGGGAATTTGTAAAGAAAAGGGAAAATTGTTTGAAAAATAAATATTGGTTTATTTTTAAAATGTGAAAAGTAATTTACAGATTTGAAATGTAAATTAAAATAAAACGAGAAGATTTATTAATTTATTCGAATGGACCATTTTGTAATGGAAAAGAATTCTTCCCTGGAAAGCGGAGTATATTTTTAAAATAGATTTTGAATGAAATTTAAAAGTTTTAGATTTGGTTTTAAAATAATACTGTTGGGGAAATTAGTTTTGAAATTATTATTTTTTAATCTTTAAAGTAAATTTTTTTATTAAATTAATTATATAAGGGATCATTTTAAAGATTAAATGGATAATTGTTTTAGAAAATAGTTATTTAAATAGTTATACTCTATCTACTAATTTTTATTTAGAAAATTAGTTTGGACTTCAGTTATATGTAATATTGGTATAATATTTTTATGACTAATATTTTAAGTAAAGTGTTTAAAGAAAAATAGTTTTATCTCAAAGTGTTTTCCCGATATATTTTGGAT
Organism: Allium cepa; assembly: GCA_030765085.1. NCBI lineage: Eukaryota > Viridiplantae > Streptophyta > Magnoliopsida > Asparagales > Amaryllidaceae > Allium > Allium cepa. The sequence continues at coordinate 493,014,170 of CM060944.1, read as the reverse complement.
AGGTGTTATAAATTATTTTAATGTATTTGAACTCGGCAGATTTCTAATGAAAATGAATAAATATTTGGAAGTGTTTCCGAGTAAGGAACATGATTTGAGATTTGTTTTCAAAAGTTGTAAAGGTGAAAAGTGATTTGACATTTGTTTTCAAATGGTTGAAGTATGGAAAAAAATATCTTGTAAAGATATTTTTGAAAAATAAATAATTTGGAAAATTATTTGCAATCTGGTGATGTTGTGCATATCTATTGATAGTTAAATAACCGAATATCAATATTTACCTTTAAATCGGTATTTGTTGTGATTTTTTTGAATTTGAATGCTGCACTTATTTTAAAATAAGCGCTCGTTAGTCGGTTTAGCCGGGAGAGGACCTTTGGGTCATGAATCCCATTCTAAATAGTGATACATTGTAATGGATAGTATTTGAAGACCGGTGTTGAAGAACAGATATTTTCGAAAACGGAAGGATTATCATCGAATGTTTCTGCATCGGTTGATCTCCGATATAGAGATTTTATCATCCTTTGTGATGGAAGTCCGGACGTGATTAGTTTTATCCGGATTGCAAGGGCTTCTTTGGAAGTGCCTTCGGTTCCGTTCGATCTCGGAATGGACTTGTATGGATGTGTGTCTGAAGTTACAGTTTGAGATGTAAAGCTGGTTTCTATCAAATACATTTCTGTTGGTGGCGGAGAATTTATTCTCTTAGCTTAACACCCTTCTCTGAGACGTACGAGCTTAGAGGTTATGTAGTTGATGGTTACTAGTGATATATTCCCAATTTGGTAATGTGGCATACGAAGTGCTGCTGATCATTTGTTGATCAAAGCATAGCTTTTGTGAAAAGCGTAGCTTTGTGGACGAGACTTCGTCGGACCTCACACCCCGAAATGGTCAAAACAGGAAAGATGCAGCAATGTTATAGGGAGTAGCGCCCCTTACGGTATGTGCATTTCCTTCTGGATAGAGGTGGTATCATGGTATGGAGCCCATATACTTAACTTATGTGGATATCGCAAATATATATATGACTTTGTGATTGTTGTTGGTAGGGTATGCTCGGATAAATGTTGTTCACAACCGGGGGATGGCATACTCGTGTCAGTAGTTACCTACTTTTGCAGAGGTAACCCGGCCTTGTGTTGGCGGAGATCCGGTTAGGTTCTCGGGGCGTCCCGACAGAGGCGGTCCCATATGGCAATAGGAAGTTTCTTAGCCTGACCATTTGTTGGAAAATCCAAAGAAACAATACGAGCCTTGTACGGTTTTAGTTGTATAACCTGCCATGGAATATTGCGGTAACGTGCTATTGAACAAGGTAGCTATAGTAGGCATAGTTCGGAATGTCTATTTTGGCTAAGATTTATATTTTACTTTCGAAATGTTTTCCTGCACTTTGCACTTATAGTAATAATATCAAAGAAATTTTTCTGCGTATCAAGCATGTTTGACTATCATATGGAGAAATCTCCTCCGATTCTGCGTTTGCATTGTGTGTGTGCAGGAGGCCTTATGGTAGTTTCATTTTCCAAAAGCATTGCAGATCTATTTTAAAATATTTCTTTGTTTGTTTTTAAAGAATAACTGTTTTAAGTTCTCACACCAGTCCCATGAATGACCTGGAGTTTATTGTTCCCTTCCTAAACTCTAGGTGTCCATCATTTTCCACATGGGCGGTCTAGAGTCAGGTTATCAGGTCATTCTGGAGTTCAGGAGATGCTGTGGAGCTCAAGAGGCGAGCTGGACGGCGAAACATATCACTGCATATGATATTATCTTTTCCGTTGTGTATTCAATTGTAAGAATAGGTTTATATAACTATCCATTATTGTGTTGTGTCGTATGTTGACTTCGATGATGTAATGTAATAACAATTCTTTTGATCTAAAGATTATTCATTTATCTATTATATGTAGTTCCGCTGCGATTGTGAGATTCTGATATTGTTCGGTTGCTGCTTCTTTCTTTCTTCTTCTACTTCTTCTTCTTTAACCCTAATGGTTGGGTTTTTCGGCCTTCGATTGCTCGGCAGTTGATACCGTGGACGTACTGATGTCGATTTTCGGAAGTCGAAAATCTCGTTCGTTACAATTTGGTATCAGAGCAATTGGTTAAGCGACAACCTTGGCTCTGTTAGGGATTACTCATTAGAGATAGAGTCAGTAGTACTCTAGAATGAGTTTGAGTGTAATAATAGATATGAGCACGTATTTGTTAGTGAATAAAAAAATTGTTTTATATTTTGTTGATTGGTTTGTTGAGTGGTATATGGATTCTGGTCAATACGAGTGATTAACGTTATTGATAGGAATCTCTAAACACTTGTACAGAACAAATTCGACACGATATCGTTTTAAAATAGGGTAAATGAAATAATTTTACCTAAATTATTTTCGTATATAAAAGAGAAAAAATTTCTGTGAATTATTATAATATATGATTGCTTGGTTGCTAGAAAGTGATGATATTAAATTATTATCATTAATGTTGAAAAAGAAATTGAAATCGTAACGCCAAAGTTAAGAAATAAATTCACATACAGATAGAATTGGAGAATATAAATTGTAAATGTGATTTGTAATTTGAAGAAAAATTCCAGAGGAATATTTGGAAATGTTTTGAAAAGGTTTGTAATTTGGAAAAGATTAAATTCCTTTTTGAGTTTGAAAATGGTTTTCAAGGATTTGGAAAAATGTTTTTGGAGGGATAAAAGCTCTAAACTCTTTTCGGTCGTTGGAAAATAACTTCGGTGATGACTGCAGCATCATCGGTGTTCATTTTCGGGTTTTCAAAAGAGGGATTGCTGCCAAGTTGTTTTAAACAGAAGTTGTTTGGAAAATTTGGGTTTGGGTTTTGAAATTCAAAGGACAATTTGAATTGGTTTCAAAAATGGTTTTGAAATGATGGAAAGACTCTGGAATTTGACAAAAATAGGTATGGAATAAAATTTATTGAGTTGAAAATAAATTTGGGGTAGAAACAAATGAATTGAAATTGAGTTTGAATTATGGAAATAAATTTATGAATGAATGAATTTACAATTGCGAGCAAATAAAATTGGAAACTAAATGTTGAAATTCATCTTGAAATTGCAAGTAAATTGAAAATTTGTCAAGTTGGATCAAATGAAGCTAAGTATTAAAATAAAATTAGTAAGTAAAACTAATTGAAGAGATGAAAAATTTAATATGCGTTGAAATGAATTGAATTCAACATTTATAAATAAAGGGTAAATTAAATTCATATGGAATTTGAAATCCAGTTTAAATATTAGTGGTTATAAACCGAAATAGTGAATTGAATTGTGTTTGAGAACGAACAAAAGAATAAAAACTGAAATTGAAAACTGAATATCGAAAACCAATTTGAATTGTGCGAGATGAAATGAGTTAGAACTTGTAATGAATTAGTAAAAGAAACTAATTTAAAATAGCAAGATGAATCAGTTGTGAATGAAAAATAATAGATAAAATTCAATATTCAGAAGGTAAATTGAATCCAAATAGAATTGAAATTGTAAATTTAATTCAAATGAAAATGATAATGTGAGATTGAATGAAAATGGATATTATGGTTAGCACGATATACAGGTGGACTAAAGGAAATTGGGATTTTTATTTCGAAAATAAATAAATTTAATTGCTCGACAAAAGGTATGTATTTGAATTTCAGTATGAAATTTGATGATTTTCTTGTCCAGCCACTTGGCTTTTTCTTTTCTTTTTGAAATTTGGGGGGCCGTGGTGCCATTTTTGTAGTTGTACCGAGCTAGCCGCGCAAAGGAGACGCTGGAAAAAAATTTCAAAAATTTAAGGCGTTAGAATATTTTTGAGAAAATTGGAAATTTTTGAAAACTATAACTTTGATTTTGGAGTGAAAAGTTAAACGATAAAGTTGGTTTTGAAAAGATAACTAAGTATGATTTGAAAACTTGGTAAAGTTATTGTAAGAAGTTTAACTATGGATTTTGGAAATGTTAAAATGTTTAAATGAATTTGAAATTTAATTTGAACAAATGGTTTTGAAAAGTTAATGGATTTCAAGACTTTTTCTGACTTGGCAATTTCGAGGACGAAATTCTTTTAAGGGGGGAAGTTTGTAACGACCCAGAATTTCTGTCATTTAAAATTCGTATATTTAATTGATTATAAATATTAACAAGTAAAATTTGTAAGTCGAATAAATTTTATTTCAAATATCTAGATTTAATTGGATAATTAAATCGATAATTTAATATTTGAAATTACAGAAATAAATGGAAATTGAGTTTATTGTAATTGAATTCGATTTATAAAGTTGTATCAAATCATATTGGAGTTAGAATGGTGTTATAGAACTTTTAAAATCGAATTAAAAGTTAATTTGGGGAAATTGAATATTTTAATATTTAATTGACGAGTAAAAATAGTCATTTTTCAAACAGTCTCGGATTTCGACGAAACTAGTTTCATTGGATCCGTAATGTTAAAATATTACAAGATTTCAAATTTCGTGTCAATCGGATTTACGGTTTGTCCGGGGCAGGCTAAAACGCGTAGAAATCGGTTTAAATGAATTTTTAATTTAAATAGTCGATTTGAAAACCTATCTTCCAAATACGATTGAATTGGCTCACGATATAAATTCCGTTGCGTTCGAAATAGGGGTAAAACATTATAAACGCCAGGCGGCACGCTTCGTTTGGAGTTCGGAAAAATATCGGATGAATAGTGTTTTGAGAATTTTCAATAAAGGACTTCATAATTCATTATTTCCAACCAAACCCTAGTTCTAAGCCCTAGCCGCTAGTTTCCTTTCAATGGCCGACGTCTTCCCTTCTTCTTCCTCGATTTTCTCTTAATCCACAAACTAATATCAAAACCTTTCACCTACGAAGTTGTAGCGTAAATTGAGAGCTAGCAATCCAACGGTTATGATTGGATTTCACGTAACAAATCAATGTGAATCTCGATGCAAAGTTCATACGTTTCGGCACAAATTTCGAGATGTATAGGCGACCGAGCTTCACTTGCTCTTCGCCGAAGGTGGAGGCGTGGTCAAGCTTCGAAACCATGGTAGTTGATCGTCATGGAAGTGCACGTAGAGGCCGCGTTAATCTAGGGTTTGTTGGCGGCAATGGGTCTCGTGTACGTGAAAGGAACGAAGGGGAGAAGAAAAGGGAACGTGCGTCCTGGATCTAGGGTTGCAGAAATGAACGGCCTTGATTTGGTTAGGGTTTAAAAATATAAAAAAAAGATTTGTAAATTAATTTATATAATTCATGTGATATTTAAAACTACATATCTTTTTCATACGATGTCTGTTTCACAGGAAACGAGTTGCGTCGGGTTCGTATTGACGAGCATTACGCAATGGAGCTGGATTGGAGTTGATTGGAGCTAGTGTGAATTTTAGGTAAAATTAAATGCGCGTTTAATTTTATTCGGAATGAAACACTGCAACTGTATTGGAAGCAAGGTGAGAACTTATCACTCAATCGAATTTGTTTCGATTTAAAATTTTAAATAGTTAGATTTAAAATTGCTTAACTGTGTGATTGGATGGTAAATTGCTATTTGTTGTATTGAAATAAACCTTATATGCCGCATATTAAGGGGAGGTTATTATATTAAAAACATATACCGCGATATTCTACCTTGAAGTGGAATTGGTATTATATATGTACTTGGAGTTGATTTCCCGCATTATATAGCGGATGAGACCCTATTGCGCCGCATAATAGCGGATAATATTTTATATAAACCCATGTACTGCGATATCCCGTCTGAAACGGGATTGGTATTGTGCAAACATCTGTGTATGCAGGGAAACAGGTTGGAGGAATCCAACTGGATTTCTCAAATAATTGAATTTGTTTCAATGTTGTGTGTTGATTATTTATAATCTCTGCATGATTATCTTTGTGATTAAAATCGTTGAAGGCTAAAATTTAGCCGAATAAAATTTTGGTATCGTTGGATACCGGAAATAAACAAAAAATTTGATTTTTGAAAATTTAGGTTGAAAGTTTATATTAAAATTTATTTTTGAGAATTGGGTAAATTCAAAATAAGGAATTCTAAAATAATAAAGTTTTATTTTTAATCTTGTTGCATAAATTCCAAAAATATGGGAAAATGTTTTAATAAAGGAATTTCGGGAATGTTGTTTAATTGTTGTAGAATTTATTTAAGATACGGATTTTAAATAATTGAAAGAGATAAAGAAATTAATTTCAAAAGGAAATAAATTTAGAAATTAAAATTTAGAATTTAATTTGGAGTTAAAATTAACTTTAGAAATCGATTCGGGAATAAATATGGAGTTAGAATAAATCTTAGGAATCGATTTGGAAATTTGGTTAGTTGTTTTGGAAATAACTTAGAAAATCAATTTGAAATTGATTTATATTTGAAAATTAATTTGGGAAATCAAATTGGATTTTGATTTTGTGTTTGAAATAAATTTGAAATAAATTTGGGATTTGATTTGGTTTGAAGGTGATATTGGGAAATCAATTTAAAATTCGTATATCAGCTGATTTTTGGAAATGTAAATTCACAACAGGAATTTGTAAAGAAAGGGAAAATTGTTTGAAAAATAAATATTGGTTTATTTTTAAAATGTGAAAAGTAATTTACAGATTTGAAATGTAAATTAAAATAAATCGAGAAGATTTATTAATTTGTTTGAATGGACCATTTGGTAATGGAAAAGAATTCTTCCCTGGAAAACCGAGTATATTTTTAAAATAGCTTTTGAATGAAATTTAAAAGTTTTAGATTTGGTTTTAAAATAATACTGTTGGGGAAATTAGTTTTGAAAATTGTTTTTTTAATCTTTAAAGTAAAAGAAATTATTAAATTAATTATATAAGGGATCATTTTAAAGATTAAATGGATAATTGTTTTAGAAAGTAGTAATTTAAATAGTTATACTCTATCTACTAATTTTTATTTTGAAAATTAGTTTGGACTTCAGTTATATGTAATATTGGTATAATATTTTTATGACTAATATTTTAAGTAAAGTGTTTAAAGAAAAATAGTTTTATCTCAAAGTGTTTTCCCGATATATTTTGGATAGGTGTTATAAATTATTTTAATGTATTTGAACTCGGCAGATTTCCAGTGAAAATGAATAAATATTTGGATGTGTTTCCGCGTAAGGAACATGATTTGAGATTTGTTTTCAAAAGTTGTAAAGGTGAAAAGTGATTTGAAATTTGTTTTCAAATGGTTGAAGTATGGAAAAAAATATCTTGTAAAGATATTTTTGGAAAATAAATAATTTGGAAAATAATTTGGAATCTGGTGATGTTGTGCATATCTATTGATAGTTAAATAACCGAATATCAATATTTACCTTTAAATCGGTATTTGTTATGATTTGTTTGAATTTGAATGCTACACTTATTTTAAAATAAGCGCTCGTTATTCGGTTTAGCCGGGAGAGGACCTTTGGGTCATGAATCCCGTTCCGAATAGTTATACGTCGTAATGGATAGCATTTGAAGACCGGTGTTGAAGACCGGATATTTTCGAAAATGGAAGGATTACCATCGAATGTCTCTACATCGGCTGATCTCCGATATAGAGATTTTATCACTCTTTGTGATGGAAGTCCGGACGTGATTAGTGAATATCCGGATTGCAAGGGCTTCTTTGGAAGTGCCTCCGGTTCCGTTCGATCCGGGAACGGACTTGTATGGATGTGTGTCTGACGTTACAATTTGAGATGTAAAGCTGGTTTCTATCAAATACATTTCTGTTGGTGGCGGAGAATTTATTCTCTTAGCTTAACACCCTTCTCTCAGACGTACGAGCTCAGAGGTTATGTAGTTGATGGTTACTAGCGATATATTCCCAATTTGGTAATGTGGCATACAAAGTGCTGCTGATCATTTGTTGATCAAAGCATAGCTTTTGTGAAAAGCGTAGCTTTGTGGACGAGACTTCGTCGGACCTCACACCCCGAAATGGTCAAAACAGGAAAGATGCAGCAATGTTATAGGGAGTAGCGCCCCTTAGGGTATGTGTATTTCCTTCTGGATAGAGGTGGTATCATGGTATGGAGCCCAGATACTTAACTTATGTGGATATCGCAAATATATATGTGACTTTGTGATTGTTGTTGGTAGAGGGTGCTCGGATAAATGTTGTTCACAACCGGAGGATGGCATACTCGTGTTAGTAGCTTCCTACTTTTGCAGAGGTAACCCGTCCTTGTGTTGGCGGAGATCCGGTTAGGTTCTCGGGGCGTCTCGACAGAGGCGGTCCCATATGGCAATAGGAAGTTCCTTAGCCTGACTGTTTGTTGGAAAATCCAAAGAAACAATACGAGCCCTGTATGGTTTTAGTTGTATAACCTTCCATGGAATATGGCGGTAACCTGCTATTGAACAAGGTAGCTATAGTAGGCATTGTTCGGAATGTCTATGTCGGCTAAGATTTATATTTTACTTTCAAAAATTTTTCCTGCACTTTGCACTTATAGTAATAATATCAAAGAAATTTTTCTGCGTATCAAGCATGTTTGACTGTCATAAGGAGAAATCTCCTCCGATTCTGCGTTTACATTGTGTGTGTGTGCGGGAGGCCTTATGGTAGTTTCATTTTCCAAAAGCATGGCGGATCTATTTTAAAATATTTCTTTGTTTATTTTTAAAGAATAACTGTTTTAAGTTCTCATACCAGTCCCATGACTGACCTGGAGTTTATTGTTCCCTTCCTAAACTCTGGGCGCCCATCATTTTCCATACAGGCAGTCTACAGTCAGGTTATCAGGTCATTCTGGAATTCAGGAGATGCTGTGGAGCTCAAGAGGCAAGCTAGATGGCGAAACATATCACTTGTATATGATATTATCTTTTTCATTATGTATTCAGTTGTAAAAACAGGTTCATATAATTGTACATTATTGTGTTGTGTTGTATATTGACTCTGATGATGTAATGTAATAACTGATACAGTGCTTTTGATTTAAAGATTATTCATTTATCTATTATATGTAGTTCCGTGGTGATTGTGTGATTCTGATATTGTTCTGTTGCTGCTTCTCTCTTTCTTTCTTCTTCTACCTCTTTTTCTTTAACCCTAACGGTTGGGATTTCCGGCCTTCGATTGCTCGACAGTTGATACAGTGGACGTATTGATGTCGATTTTCGGAAGTCGAAGATCTCGTTCATCACACAATTTATCTTCAATTTAAAATCAATTTAAAACCTTTAAAATTACATGATAAAGAATACTTTCTCTTATAAAAGAAATTTTACAAGAGTTTAAAACAAATTCTTTTTTAAATTCAAAACATTTAAATTTTACTTTATCATTCAAAATTGTTAAAACACTTAAATTTATAAAACTTAAATTTATTTTAAAACAAAGATTCAAATTCAGATTTAAATCAGATTTAATTTTTTTTTAAACACTCCTTTTCATTTCAAACTCCAATTTAAATTCAAATTTCTTTAGAAACATTTTTAAACAATAAACCTCTTCAAAGTATTTTAAACAAATTTGAATTTAAAACTTATTCATTTCCAGCTAAGATTCAAATTAAGCTTGAATCCATTATTTAAAATTAGATTTAAAACTTATTTTAAATCCTTGCTTAAGACTTTAAAATTCGGTTTAAATTTTGAAAACAAAACAAGTTTCTAAACTGCAACAACACTAACTCGAGCCACAATTAAATTATTCGAGCCTAACCTAATCTAACTCGAACAAAACTCAAAACAACTCGAGTAACTCGATTAACCTTTTCATTTGAATTCATTCAAACTAAAAACTGTCAGGTTTAATACATAAACCTGTAACAATTAACGCACCACCACAACACAGCTACTTCGAGTCCAACACCCCCATGCTTCGAGCAAAACACGATTCAGCTCGAACAAAACACGAGAACCCATTTTCCCCCAAAACAACAGCTGATACCCATGATCACCGTGCACCTGCACCACCACTGCCGCCAATTCCGACCTCTCGCGGCCACATGCGCAAGTCGGTGATCACCTTCCAACATAATTCTGACTATCAAATCAATTGCAGAAACACAAAATCAAAAACGAGCTTTCAAGCTCAAAAACTGGAACAATGTCGAACTGGAAATCACCTCAAACACCAAACTCCGACCACCAGAGAAGCTTCACCTCCGACCACAACTACTTCCATACCCCATCAATCACCTACTCGAAACTGGGAAAGCTCGATCATTCAGAGGGTTCGCGACGATCAATTTTTCTGAGCAACAGAAAACTAGGGTTAAAATTTAAAAACTAAATCACCATCGCCACAATGAATTGATCCACATCCTACTATTTTTCCTTGAATCTTCGATCACCATTCCATCACCAGAAACGATGCTGGCCACCCCGACCATCTAGATCAACAGTTACAACCCAAAACATGATTTCTGGTTAAACCAGTAATGCTCCATCATTTTTAAACTAAAAATTATAATTTAAGTTTTAAAAATCAAGTTTTAGTATAAGTAATCAACTTATACTTCTGGATCAATGAATCTGGATATTTAAATTTTCACTTAATATATGTTTGCTCTGTTACATTTTGTCCCAGAGACATTACAGTTTTTTTTTTATATATTAAATAAAATTTTAAACTTTAACTTATGTTAACAACCACATTTCGATTAAATCTTAACACAACTTAGATCAAAGGAAATGGAAATTTTTAAGCAATTCTTAAACCTGGAACTTAAGAACAGAAAACTAAGTTACCCTGCAGCAAGCACTACTATACATTCATATATATATATATATATATATATATATATATATCAGCAAATGATCTTGTAAATGGCATACAAACAAGCATATTTCCAGAGTAAAACAAGCAACTAGAATTCATACTTAAATTTAAGAAGAGTGATGTTACTCACAGATTAGAATGATGAACAGAGCATCCATGTTTTTGAAAAGCTTGAAACTGAAAGGTACTTTAATTTGAAAGCTTCAAGTTGCAGTAGTATTGCTTATGAATTTAAACTGCAGTTTGCTTTTAAAAACTTTCATCTTATTTTTGCTGTAATGCTTTGCTTGCTGATAACAATTGCATGCATGCTTCCAGAAAAAGGAAAATGCAGGCATGGAGTGAGCTTTGCAGTTGCATGCAGGCTTTTGAATGTTGTAAATTGATTTTCAGATTAATGTCCAGATTTTTAAGAAAAGAGTTTAAGGTTTACTTCGATTTTGGTTAGAGGAAATACTGGTTTCAGTTGGGTTTTTGAGGGAATTTGTAGATTTTATTTTGAACAGAATTTTCTATTTTTTTGAAGAAGATGATCAAAGAAATTTTAATTTTAATATGAATGATGATTTCAGATTTTTGCAGCTGAAGATTACTTAAGTTTTGAAAAAGAAGAATAGAAAAGAAAATGCTTTGAGAAGAGGTATGTTTATATAAATAAAATTTTGATTTAATTAAAATCAAAGAAAAAAAAGAAAATCAAGTAGGGCACTTGTTCTTTATTTTAACATTTGTCACTATATTTAATTCATGCCTTACACATGTCATTTAAGTGTTAAGAGATTTACACATGTAATTTTAAGTATTCTAATTTAATTTAAATTGGTTATAAAAGCTTTAAATCTTAATTTAATACTTCTTATGTATATATAAACGAATTTCCCTCTTTTTTTTTAGAAAAACAAAACAAAACAAATTATAAATAAAAGCTTATCGAAATATTTTTAAATATCTATTCTTTTGAATTTCAAAACATTAAATTCAAATCTAAATTATAAAATCCAATTTAAAAATCAAGTTATATATATATGCATATATAACTCTTATTAAATTTAAAATAACAAATCCTATTTCTAAAAAATCTATCCATGTTTATAAAAACTAAGTATTATAATTATCATTTGAAAATAACAAATTTAACAAATTTAAATGATTTACAAAAGAGATTATAAATTACTTCTATTACTCAATATATTAAGATCATATGTAATTTATAATTTAAACTCTTATACATAATTTCAAGCAATATCTAAAAAGAAAATAAAACAAAGCTTTTTTGTTAATCTAATTTAGATTCATATTTAAGCTAATTAAATATATTTTAAACAAATAATATTTACTTTTAAGTATTTACAAACCATATAGTTATTTATTAAATTCCTTTGAAAAGCTAAACGTTAAATTTAAATCAAAATTTCCAATTTACCAAATATAAATTTAAATTAGAAAATTGATTTATTTACTAAATTCCAAACCAAAGCTTATATATTTACAATATATACAATTATATATATATTATAAGTAGACAACAATTTATTAGCTTTAAAAAGATAAAATATTCCAATTTAAATATTTATTAAAAGAAGATTATTAAATCAATTCAAATTTTATTATCAAAAATTACCAAATCAATTTAATTTCTAACGTAGATTATTAAATTTAAATTGCCAAAAATTATGGGATATCACAGTGCGCCTGGAAGTAGCCGATTCTTGCGTGTGCATTTCGGTAAGGGAAGGGGTTCGCTCGTATGAAGGAGTGGAATGGTGGAGGGTGGTGCGCCTACGCGCGCACGTGGTGGAAGAAAGTGGCTGAGGAGGGCGAACTTGCGGTGACTGGGAGTGGAGTGATGTCTGGCTGGGTGGAGGTGAGGTGCGGTCGGTGGGTGGGCAGAAGTGATGGCTCAATTCAGGTGGGTTGGGAGATGAAGTTTATACTATTTTTTTCTTTGCAAATTTATGTTCAAAGGAAGAAGAAAAATATTGATTGAGCGAGGAAGAAGAATAAGAGAAGGAAAGGAATTTAGTTCGTACCTATAGCTGGGAATGAGTGGATACAATAGAGTAGTAATGCGTTTTTATTTTATATTTTGAAATTTGATTATGCACAGTAATTCTTGTTTTGAAATATGAACCGCCTCATCTATTTCCAAGACACAACTCCCATCAGCCAACTACTCAAATAATGCACCACAGCCCAAGAGTTTTCTTCAAAATTTTGAGCGTGGATTGCTGCTAACTTGGACTGAATATTGTTTAATCGGTCCCCCGAAATGGTTAAATTTACGCGACGATTTACGTCGGATTCCAATTTGCACAAATGAATATACCTTTTGATCTGCACGACGAGGCGCTTCCAACGGTACACGGATAATTGTGATACTACAGTTTTATCAAAACTCGAAATTTACGCCGATTAAATTGTTCGTTTGACGAAACAATTTAAATGAAGCAGGCGACAATGGAATTTGACGAAACGAATTGCATCGTCTTGATCAAATAAATTTTTACAACATTACTATGTAAAAATATTTGGATTCGAAAGATAATTTTTTCCGCAGTTTAAAATGTGCTGATATTCAATAAAAATACGAACGAAATTTACGACAATATTTTGCGACGAAACTTTTTTCTATATCCATAACTAACTGGACACATGTTATAAACGAAGTTTGGACGTTAATTGAGATTGATATAAATTTCAAATTTTTATATTAAACAATGGATTTAAAATTTTAAATTGGATCGGAAATTCAGGGTCGTTACAATCTCCCCCGCTCGAAATTTTTCGTCCTCGAAAAGGAACGAGATGGGAGAAGTAGGAAAGAAACAAGCAGAAAAGTTAAGATAAATTTGAAGAAAATTGAATTATACCTAAAATTAGTAATTCGGGGTTTGAATCTCGAATACTATCCTTAGTTTCCCATGTGCAGTCTCGCTCATTTGCACTCCACTGGAATTTGACGAGATTGACCGACTTCCGTCTAACTTGCTTCGTCTCACGATCTACTATCCGAAGTGGCTTTCGCTCAATAGTTAATTCAGGCTCGATAACTAACTCTTCCAACTGAGCAGTGGGAATGGTCATAGATGGATCGTGCACAACTTTGCAGAGATGTGAGACGTGGAACACATTGTGCACACCGGCGAACTTTTCTAGTAATGCAATTCTATAGGCCGAAGTTCCAACTCTTTCCGTAATCTTAAACGGACCAACAAATCTAGGAGCAAGCTTCCTTTTTTTTCCAAACGGAATAACATTCTTTAAAGGCGACACTTTCAGAAACACTTCATCTCCTACACTGAATTCGAGATCTCTTCTCCTTCTGTCAGCGTAGCTCTTCTGTCTATCATGTGCCGTCTTTATCTTCTTCCTGATTTCTTCAACTTTTTTGGAAGCTTCCATAATTATTTCTGGGCCAAGCACTAATCGGTCTCCAGACTCGATCCAACAAGCTGGCGAGTTGCACGGCCGTCCGTATAAAGCTTCAAACGGTGCCATACCAATGCTTGCCTGGTGTTATTGAAGATAATTAATTTCAATTTAAATATACTTATTCAAATTTGAAATTTGATTCCTTTACCTGAAAGCTATTATTATAAGTAAATTCAACCAAATGGAGGTGATCTTCCCAGGATCCACCAAAGTCTATAATACAAGCTTGGAGAAGGTCTTCCAAAATCTGATTCACCCTCTCAGTTTGGCCATCTGTCTGAGGGTGATAAGCTGTGCTCAGATTCAGTTTAGTGCCCAAAGTAACCTGAAATGCCTTGCAGAATTTACTAGTGAAAATAGGATCTCTATCGCATATGATCGATACTAGATGGTACACCATGAAGTTTAACGACTTCTCTCATGTATATCTCGGCCAAACTCGAAGCAGTACGAGTGGCCTTAACTGGAATAAAATGAGCGGATTTCGTCAGTCTATCAACAATCATCCAAATACTTTTGTTACCCTTTCTATTCCTTGGTAGCCCATCAATAAAGTCCATAGAAATCTGCTCCCACTTCCAACCTGGAATCTCTAGAGGTTGGAGCAATCTCTCCATTTTCCGGTGATCAGCCTAACTTGTTGGCAAGTTGTGCATCTACTAACATAGGTAGAAATATCGTGCTTCATCCCACTTTACCAATATAACTTCTTCATATTCTGGTACATCTTGGTGACTCCTGGATGAAATGAAAGCGAAGATTGATGGTTTTCTCTCAGCACTTCCTGTATTAGACCATCAACATTGGGAACACAAATATGATTGTCAATTCTCAAGACTCCATTACTATCAACTTGTGCACCCATCTTACTATTAGCATTTTCGACTCTTCCAAGGACTATTTCTTTGATGCGATAGAGCAGAGTGTCTTCATATTGTTTGGCTATGATGCGATCCATAAGAGCTGGGGAGACGATGAGCTGCAATAACATTCCTTCAACAAGATTACAACACACCATTGCTTGATTTCTACTCAAAGCATCGGCTACGGCGTTTGCCTTCCCAGGAGTGTAGTTAATATCAAGATCATATGCAGCTAAGAATTCGAGCCATCGGACTTGTCTCTGATTCAAATCCTTTTGTGAGAAAATATATCTCAATGACTTATGGTCAGTGAATAGTTCGAATTTGGTCCCTAATAGATAGTGCCACCTTTGCTTAAGAGCAAATACAACCGTAAGAAGCTCAAGTGAGTTGCGTAATTTGCTTCATGGGTCTTTAACTAACGACCCACATAGGGAATCACCTTTCCTTTCTGCATTAAAACTGCTCCTAATCCATCACGGCAGGCATCAGTATAGACGGTCAATCCTTCGCTTCCGTTAATAACTGTAAGAACTAGGGCAGAGGTCAACCTTCGCTTCATTTCATTGAAAGCTGATTCGCACTTTTCACTCCAAATAAATTTTACATTCTTTCTGGTCAGTGCGTTAAGTGGTTCGGCAATACGAGCAAAGTTTTCTATAAATCTGCGATAATAGCCGACCAAGCCCAAGAAACTGCGAATATCTGTAGGAGTTTTGGGAGTCTCCTAATCCTGCAAATACAAGGGATTCGAGTTTAGATAGAGATAAGATGTTTAGATAGAATTGACACGTAAGGATAGAATTTACATTGATTACGACGATCCTAGCTGGATTGACCGAAATCCCATTCTACGAGACAATATAGCCAAGAAATCGAACTTCATCTCTCCAAAAGTGGCATTTCGAAAACTTAGCTTTAAGCTGATGACTGCGAAGAATTTCAAGAACAAAAGCCAAATGTAACCTATGCTCTTTCTCATATTTAGAGAAGACGAGACTGTCATCGATGAAAACAAGAACAAACTTGTAAAGAACATCACAGAAAACTCTATTCATCAAGTCGATGAAATAAGCTGGAGCATTAGTAAGACCGAATGGCATAACCAGCCATTCGAAGAAACCATTTTCAGTGCGGAATGTTGTTTTAGGAATACTCTCCTCAGCGATTCTGGGTTGGTGGAAGCCTGTAGCCAGATCGAGTTGGGAGAAAACTTTAGCTCCATGGAGCTGGTCGAATAGATCGTTGATGCGGGGCATTGGATATCTGTTCTTGTGTGTGAGCTTGTTTAGCTCTCTATAGTCCACACACATTTTAAGAGAACCATCAGACTTTGTGACAAAATACAACTGCAGCACCCCATTCTTATTAACTTCGTCGAAAAAAGCCTTTGGCAAATAAATCTTCAATTCGAACATTCAATTCTGCCTTCTTTTTAGGAGCCATTCTCCTGGGAGGGAGAACTACTGGTCGAGCACCAGGTATAAGATCAATGCAAAATTTGATTTCCCACGGAGATGGTAGAGAATTGACTTCTCCAAACACATCAGAAAAGAGTTGAACAACTGGAGTAGAGCTTAGATCATTCGGATGGGAGTCAAGAGAGAATATAAAACTCCTAGCACAATCTTAAGGCGATTTACCTTTAATAACTAAAGGTATACTCATGTCGTCAATTAGAGAGATGGTTCGAGCTTTGCAAGAGATAACGGCTTCGAACTTTCGTAGCCGATCAACACCTAATAGAATATCGAATGCCTCGAATCCAAGTACAAAGAAATCCCAAGTGAAATGATGCATGCCATACATAAGCGTGGCATATTTGCATACCCGTTTGAGGTTAGCGGGCCCTCCAATAGGGTTTGATACATATAAGAAGGTAGATGCAAGGATAGGTTGCAATCCAAGTTTGTTATATAAAACAATAGATATGAAACTATGTGTTGCTCCAGTGTCAAGTAGAACTCTGACAGGTAAAGTATGCAACATAAAAGTACTCTGTAATGTACCTTGGTCATCCTGAACTTCCAGGGTAGGTGTGTTAATAGCAAAAACTCCAGATGGAGTGCCCCTCTTCTGGGTAGGGCAGTCCTTCTTAAAATGTCCTGGCTGTAAGCAAATGTGACAAACATCCCTCTTGGCCATCTGAGCCGGTGGCGGAATAGCTGCACCCTTTGGGGATAGGCAACTACTGGCATAATGACCTTTCTGATTGCAGTTGAAGCAGGTGATAGAGGTTATGTCAATGGTATTCTTCTGAGAATAGTCAATCTCGGATTTCTTCTGCCAGTTCTTCTTCTATTTCCCAAAATTTGGCTTCCTCTTCCCAGTCTTACTAGAGGATGGCTGAGTAACAGGAGCCTTGGCGACTGATGTTCCCTTTGGCTTTCCCTCATACATAAGAGAAAAATCCATTAACTCGGTGAAAGTTCCATGGACATGAGCTGTGAGGAGTTCGTAATACTCTGGACGTGTTCCATGGATGAATTTCTCATTCTTAAGCAGTGATGTATCAATTAAGCCAGGTCCGAACTTGGAGAGTTCGTTAAACTTTCTTTCATACTCGGAGAAAGTCATGTTCCCCTGCTTGAGGTCCATAAATGATCGATAAAGTTGGGCCTTTCTGGCTGTTGGCATCCACTGAGCCGTAAGAGAATCCCTATTTACAGGTGATATAAAGATGAGTCAAAATTTTGACGAGATAGAAGGAATTTATTTGGATGCAATTTCAGTTAGATTTCTACCTAAACTGAGCCCAGGTGATAGTCTCTTCGTCAGTATGGGAGGTGACTGACTCCCACCAATCCAGTGACGCATCCTGAAGCGGCCAAGCGGCTAATTTATGCTTCTGCGCGTCAGTAATCTCAAGGCCAGTGAAGATCCTTTTCAGACTTTTCAGCCACTGTTGTGCTTCAATGATGCTCTCGGAACCAGAGAATTTGACGCCACCAAGCTGAGTGTATTCCTTGCTTAGAGTGGAAAATTTGATTGTGGGAGTTGGGGCATGTGGTTCGGGAGCATTTCCTCTACCCCCGCCTATAGCATTCCTTCTGGTACTCATCCTGGAATACCAAAAGTGATTTAGAATCAAAGATAGAGTTTTATAGAACTTAAGGAATTCTAATCAACGAATTCAATAAGAAGGATGGAATCAAAGGATATGGATTCTGAAATGATTCTCCTCATTCTAGGGTATGGTTACCCTATCTCTAATGAGCTTTAAAACTCCATAGGCTAAGGTTTTCAGGAACCAAAGCTCTGATACCAACTGTAACAACCTGTATATTTGTACCATTTAAATTGACAGTAATCCACACATTTCAACTTAAATAATACAAAACACAAATTATTAACGGAGTATATACATATAAATGAGAATCATCAAAGAATCATAGAAAAAATAACATAACAGAATAGTGCAGCGGAATTACAACGTAGTCATAATAGTAGTTCATGAGGCTACTAAGAAAATACAACAATGTCTCAAGTAAATGAAATAGAATAACATAGATGTCCGATAATATCCAAATAAGAAAGAGCAATACTGATAAGATAAAGATAATGATAGTCTTCAAGCCTTCAACTCCAAGCAGCACAGCAACAGAAATCCTCAGTCTGACCCGAGCATATGCACAAACAAACACTCGAGTCAGGACATACATTCTTATACATATAATATGGTTCAAATTTGACATAACAATAGCTCAAATATGAATGGAATAACATCTTTCAGGATCCGCTAAACTATATATAAATAGTAATGTACGATAAGTAGAAAATGTCTAATAGTAAAGTAAATATCAAAATAGTGTTAAGGCTTTACCATTGTTCCCCTTAACACATTTATATAGCATTATAAACTATACAGCACTGTAAACTCCAACGTAAACTAGTGGGATATTAGGGAGTACTCCATAGGTATAATACAAAACGAATTCGTAGTGGTCGCGTATATAGGGATACAAGTATGACAAGGCACATGCGGCATTACCCAAGGCAGTGAAACTACCGTTTGCATGATCCGGACTGGTGAGAACGCATCGCGGCAACGATCACAACGCCATGAAACAACACTCCATATTCAAGGGTGCTCACCAATCAACAAGTAATGAGTAGTTTACGAAGAAGTGTATTCGCTCGAGGTAGATAACCCCATTTGGCCCGGCACGGCTCCTGTTTTAATCATTTCCAATATGACACAAGTGTCAAGGCTATCCATTATCGTTCTCTTTCTTCAATCATCACGTACGTCATTCCAACCACTTCATTCTGGATCACACTCTGTGTATAGTTATTAAAGTGGTTTTCGGTTTAGACAGTGAGTATGTCCCTAACCGATTCAGGTCTCTTTGATAACTTTCGTAATTATTACACCTGTTGGTCGTTTAATAAATTTTAAAAGCCAAATCAATTTTAATTTCAATTAAAATTTGTAAACCAACATTTCATTTCTCTTTCTAAAACAATTTCCATAATTTACGTTTCATAACTTCCAAATTTACCATTTCAAAACTCTATAATTCAATTTCAATTTTTATTTAAAACGATTCAAATATTTATTTAAATTCGTATATAAGTTTCATTCCGTAATCATTTAAATATATTTGATTTATCATCTAAATTCATTGATTGATTTCATTCAATATTTGATAAGTTAATTTATCATTCAAAACAATTCCTATTTAATTTCCAATTCATTAAATAAATTATTTAAGTTCAACTCCATTATATCAAAACTTACAGATTGAATTAAATTAAATTCGTCAAACCAAATTCTTCAAATTTCAAGTCTTATATTAATTCCAATAAATCACATTTTATTTCTTGTTGAAGAAATTCAATTTCACATATTAACTTAATTACTTTAAACAATTTTCCAAAACTTAATTAATAAAGAAACTCAATTTCATTTATTAAAGAAGTTCAATTTTACTTATTTAGAAGTTCAATTTTCTCTTATCGAAGAATTCAATTTTAGTTAACTATTAAATAATTAATTCTTATTTAATTATTAAATAATTTCAAAACTTAATTATTAAATAATTTCAAAAGTTAATTATTAAATAATTTCAAACTTAATTCAATGAATTTACAACATTCCCTTATCAACACTTAGTTAATATTTTTGTTTCAAACCATTAAATATTAACATTTTAAATTTCACTAGAATTCAAATTACAACTACAATTTACAACCTTTATTATTTCATTCAAATAAAATCTTTATCTTTATTTATTTTTAAAATCAAATTATTTGGCCAATCGGGTTTTATTAAATTTTATATCCTAAGTCAATTGTTTATTTGGGTATTTATCATTTCAACCTGATTCCATTTCAATTCACAAATTAAAGCACGGCAAAGGGAACTTGCAGTGTGATAACTGGGATGGTATCAAAGTAAATAAACAAGCAATAGAAGACATCAATAACAATCCAATAATTCATTTAAATAATCCCGAAATAATCGTATTAATTTACATTTGTTGTCTATGCAAATTAATATAATTATTTCTAGAATCTACACTATCATTTCATGTACACTAATATTTATACGAACTTCACTTGATATCTATTATTCAATTTCATACTATATCAATTTAAATAACATACATTTAAATGGTTCAAGGTGTAATTAACCAAATTTCTACGTGTCAAATAATTTAACATTTAAAGGGGGTCAAATTTAACTAATCAAATTCAACACCTATATAAATTTTAAATTGTTAACTATCATACATTAATTTCAATTGCATATTATTTATCACTTCAACATTAACAATTTAACGTCCAATGTAAACATCAAACAATCAGTCAATTATCAAACAAACTGGATTATTATCGTATAAGAATATAAGTCATGAAAATTAATTCATCTTTCGTGGTTAGAGAATGAACGACGAAGCACGAAGAAGCACGAATATAATTGGTACAACACGAACAAATGGAACACTGCAATTATCGACAAAAGAAAGACGATATTAATTTAAGTGAACATTTATATATAATTTATAAAATTATATATATGCGCTTACCAATGACGAAGAAAAGAACGAAAGCTGAGAAATCGATGCTGCTGCAAATTGAACTCAACCGGTTGCTTCTTCATACAGCAGAGAAGGGAAACATGGTTACTATTTTTCAGTAACAAAATAGATGCTGCGTATATATTCTTTTCAGCAACAATTTGAAGTGACAGTACACTGCTACTATTGCACAAAGCAACAGTACACTGTCTCTTCATTCATTATTTTTTTTTTCTAAACAATTGTTGCGCCGAGCATATATTATTCCCTTCACCCATGCATACTGCATCGCACACTTCACTCCATCCACTTTCTTTTTCTTTGTTTTTATAAAAACAAAACCGAGACTTCTACTTTCTTTCCTTTTCTGACATTAACCCATTCCTTTATAAAACAATGACTCATCTCCCATCACAATGGGTTCGACAGCACTTGTACGCACACTTTCATCATTCATTTTTTTTCAAAACCGAAACTGAGACTTCCATTTAAAAAACAATGCATGCCTGCATTTCTATTTCCTACTCACGAACACATCTCGTATTCACTACATGTACACGTTTTTGTACACACACAGCACACGGCGAGATCAGGAAGGGTGGTGGCGCGGCTAGATTCTGGGGTGCGGTGACGGTGGCTGCGACTGGATAGTGGAGGTGGTGTTGGGCTCGGTCGGCTCGCATGGTGGAAGGGCGTGGCGTTTCAAGGGGTAGGGGAGGGCGTGCGCCTGGAAGTAGCCGGTTCTTGCGTGTGCATTTCGGTAAGGGAAGGGGTTTGCTCGTATGACGGAGTGGAATGGTGGAGGGTGGTGTGCCTGTGCGCGCACGCGGTGGCATAAAGTGGCCGAGGAGGGCGATCTTGGGTGACTGGGAGTGGAGTGATGTCTAGCTGGGCGGAGGTGTGGTGCGGTTGGTGGGTGGGTGGAAGTGATGGCTCGTTCAGGTGGGTTGGGAGATGAAGTTTATACTATTTTTTTCTTTGCAAATTTACGTTCAGAGGAAGAAGAAAAATATAGATTGAGTGAGGAAGAAGAATAAGAGAAGGAAAGGAATTTAGTTCGTACCTGTAGCTAGGAATGAATGGATACAATAGAGTAGTAATGCTCTTTTATTTTATATTTTGAAATTTGATTATGCACAGTAATTCTTGTTTGAAATATGAACCGCCTCATCTATTTCCAAGACACAACTCCCGTCAGCCAACTACTCAAATAAATGGACCACGGCCCAAGAGTTTTCTTTAAAATTTTGAACGTAGATTGCTACTAATTTGGACTGAATATTGTTTAATCGGTCCCTCGAAATGGTTAAATTTACGCGACGATTTACGTCGGACTCTGATTTGCACAAATGAATATACCGTTTTGATCAGCGCGACGAGACGCTTGCAACGGTACACAGATAATTGTGATACGACGGTTTTATCAAAACTCGAAATTTACGCCGATTATATTGTTCGTTTGACGAAACAATATAAATGAAGCAGGCGACGATAGAATTTGACGAAACGAATTGCATCGTCTTGATCAGATAAATTTCTACAACATTATTGTGTAAAAATATTTGGATTCGAAAGATAAATTTTTCCGCAGTTTAAAATGAATTAATATTCAGTAAACACGCGAACGAAATTTACTACAGTATTTTGCGACGAAACATTTTTCTATATCCATAACTAACTGGACGCATCTTATAAACGAAGTTTGGACGTTAATTGAGATCATATATAAATTTCAAATTTTTATATTAAATAATGGATTTAAAATTTTAAATTGGATTGAAAATTCAGGATCGTTATACTGGCTATCACATTAAACTTCGATACTATCATGTTCGAATGATAAGTCACACAACAACCGCCTCAAATAAAGTGCCTCCTTTGCCGCCTCCACCGTGGCTATCTACTCCGCCTCCGTAGTGAATAAAGCAACTGCGATTTGCAATTTTGATCTTCGATTAATGGCCGTCTACCAAGTGTGAAGACATCCGAAAGTTTTCCCGGTCCCTATCACCGGCATAGTCCAAATCACAATAAACAACCAACTTGCAATCCATCTCCTCATTATGTCAAAAACAAGACCATGAGATGATGTACCTCTAAGATATCTCAATATTAGCTTCACGGCTTCCCAATGTGATTTTCTCACATTAGCTATATATTGACAAACCATCCCAACGACATTTGTAATATCCGACCTTGTACACACTATAACATACATTAAACTTTCAACTGCACTAACATATGATACTTTGCTATATAAGCCTTGTCTTTCTTCAAGATAGGTGATCCCTTACCCAAAAGCTTCACATGCAAAGGCAAAAATGTATTTAATGCCTTTGCATTCTCTAAGCTAAATAGGCACACTTTCTCAATATACTCCTTTTGAGTCAAATTTAACTCAAATCGCTTTCGATCTCTTTCTATTTTCATTCCCAATATCCTCTTTGCTTCTCCAAGATCCTTCATTTTGAATCCCGATTTTAAACTCAATTTTAACTAGTTGATTTCCTTCTTATCTTTAGAAGCATTGAGCATATCATCCATGTACAAAAGTAAATACATCCAATAATCATTTTCAAACCTCTTGAAATATATACAAGCATCCTTCATGTTTCTATCAAAACATCTTCAAGCATAAAATGTTTAAATCCTTGTACCATTGTCTAGGTGATTGCTTTAAACCATATAGTGATTTCTTTAACTTGCAAACATATTTGACTTACCATCTACAACAATACTTTTTGGTTACTCCATGTAAATGTCTTCATCCAAGTCACCATGCAAAAAGACAGTTTTCACATCAAGTTGTTCCAACTCCAAGTCATGAATTGCAACTATAGCAATTAATATCCGGATTAAAGTATGATGCACATTCTGTGCAAATATTTCATCATACTCCTTTCCCTCCCTTTGTGCATACCCCTTAGCTACTAATCTAGCTTTGTACCTCCCATCTCCTTCACCTTTTATATCCATTTGCACCCAATAGCATAATTTCCTATAGAAAGTGGAACCAGATCCCACGTTTGATCCTTCAACAAAAATTGCATCTTTCCTTTATGGCACAAATCCACTTCGAGTTATCACTCAAATCCATAATGTCATCAAGGTTCATCGGCTTATCTTGGGCTACATAAAGAGCATAGTCTAAATTGTCACAAAAGCTAAGATAGTTCCAATCACCATATCTATCGGGTGGCCTTATAGCATGACGACCCATCTGAGTAGCAATACCATTACCCAAACTCCTTTTAGCTCCACCTTTAACCCAATCATTTCTAGAATCGTGTACATCATTAATACTACTAGAGGAACCATGTAGACTATGTGATGCAACATCAACCGCTTCCTCCTCACATGCATCTCCAACTACTCTACTCCTTGGATGAAAGGTGGGAATATCTTCCTTCTCCCTTGATTCACCATGAACCAAATTCGAAACATCTGATGAGCTCTTATTCTCTTTGAACAAGCTGACTCATCAAAAGTACATGATGGGAATTCACAACCTTCTTCGTTTCTAGATTCCAAATCTGATAGCCTTTTACACCGTTTGTATAACCAAACAAGACTTCTTTGAAAGCTCTAGGCTCAAGATTATCATTCATCGGATCATGCACATAAACTGGACTATCAAACACATAAAGATAATTCAAGTAAATGCCCTTTCCCTTCCACGCTTCCTTTGGAAATTTATTACCAATGGCCGCACATGGAATTCGATTAACAATATGCATCGTGGTTGACAAAGCTTTGGCCTAAAATCACTTAAACAAACCCCATGTCAATTTCAACCATTAGGCTTTCTTAATTAAAGTACCATTCATCCTCTCCACAACTCCATTCGATTGTGGATCTCCAAGTGTAGCAAAATGACTTCGAATACCATGATGCTTATAAAACTTTAGGAATTCTCCGAAAACATACTATCCGCCATCGTCAAACCTTGGTACCTTCAAAGACTTATCACTCTTATTCTCAATAAGAGCCTTCCATTCTTTGAACTTTGCAAATGCCTCCGACTTGGCCTTTATTACATGAACCCATACCTTCCAAGAAAAATCATCAAAGAAAGAAATATAATAACAAGCTCCTCCCAAAGAAGCTATCGGTGCCGGTCCTCAAGCTTCTTGAAACTCTCTATCGATCATCTTCCTCTTCCAAAGAATATCCAAATTCATCTCTGAGATATAACCTAACCTCAAATGTCATTACCTAGTCGCATGTAAGCCGTGAGAACCATCAACACCCATACAAGTTTCACCTTTAATAATCATACTTTGAAGCAAATAAACAACATCAGTCCTAGCACCCTTCAACACCACATGCACACCCTTCGAAACCCGCAAGCTATAACTCTATATAGTGATCTTACAACCTAAATAATTCAATTACCCCAAAGAGATAAGGTACTTTTGAAGTCCCATAGCATAGCGGACATTAGTGAGAGTACGAACAACTCCATCAAACATCCGAATTTGCACCGAACCAATGCCCTTCAACTTACAAATAGCACCATTACCTATAACAACTGAATTTCCCTATTCATAATCATAAGAAGAAAACAATTCCTATTTGGCATCATATGATAAGACGCCCCCGAGTTAAGCACCATTGCCTACCCGAAACATCTGATGCTACTATCGTCAGAACAACTGTCTCCCTCACCAATTCCACTCTCCGCCGCTGCGGATGAAGATGCTACTTTATTTGGTTTAATCCTTGTCCGGACACTCATTCTTTCAATGACCAAGGCTTTTTAAAAATAAAGCACTTGTTATTTCTTTCCGTTGAATTTCATCTCCAATGGGCTTCCTTGATCTAAAATGCCCACGATTATCCTTCTTCACCTTTCTATCGTTTTCCATAAATAAACCATGACCACTACTAGTATAAGTACTTCCATCACCCAACTCCTTCATTTGATTGTGCAACTCCTCACTAAGAAGACCTGTTTTGACATCATCAAGCGTCAAAATATCCCTGCTATAGGTCAAACTATTTGAGAAACTCATATAATGATCCGGCAATGAACACGGCAATATCACCGTCCTTTTCTCTTCCTCAATCTTCAAATCTACCACATTCATCTTTATTAGCAAAGTATCCAAGACATTCAAGTGCGCCCTTAGCCAATACACTCCTTCATCTTATAGGTGAAGAACGTTAGAAACAAGATCAAACGATTAGCTAGCGACTTCTTCATATACAACTCCTCCAACTTGTCCTATATAACTTTAGTAGTATTCTCAGCACTAATTTTGAGGATCATGTTCTCCCCCATAGCAAGCTGTAGTGTAATAAATGTCCACCTTTCTGTAACGACCCGTAAATTTAACTGGTTTTAATAACATTACAAATTGAAAATTTTGTGGAATTTTAAACGATAAAATTTTAAAATATAAATTTGATATTTGGAATGCGTCTAGTTAAGCATAGCAACTGGTAAATTTTCGTTCAAAAATATGAAGTTTATTTTCGTGCGTAAATTTATTTCAATCTAATCAGTTAAAAATCGATGAAAATAAAACATTTTCAAAAGCTGAATATTTTACATAGAAAAATTCTAAATCATCTTCTGAGCAAGGAGTCGTTTTTTGTTTTTTCAAATTCGGACTTCCTTAGCTCCGTCAATCTTATTTTTCAGTGTTTTTGCTGCATTTTCCGCTAGTAGAAAATTCGAATTTTTATAATTCAATCGAATCACTATTCTTTTCCCCTAACTTCGACTTGTAGGCTCCAACCCTCAAGCCACTCAACCTCAGCCCGTGCTCATGTCACTCCGCACCCAACACGTAGACCCACGACCAATGCTTCCAGTTGTTATTCCCTTCTCCTCGCCTTTTCTCTCTCGTGTGTCGTCTTCCGCCATAACCTCAGCTCACCCACCCTCACCTCCTGACATCGGCCATCTACGTCCTACAACAGGTCCGCCTTCTTCATCATCTCCGCTTGCATTCACCCAAACCCGACCTACACCTCACCGAGCCACTAGAAGTCAGCAGGTACGCTTCCACCGTCTTCCTCTTTAGCCGATCCACCACACACAGTGAACCGCTCGCCACTTCCTCCATCCCCGATTTCTAGATCTCCAACCTTGCGTTCCCTGTCTCTCTAATTATCATCCATCCATGTAAGCTTGCCATCATCTTTATATATTATTAGGATAGTGTATAGGATATATATTTATACGCTCCATTGTTGTCTTCTTTTGCTGAGAGAAAAGAGAAGAAAAAACAAAATAGTATTACATATTATGTTATAAAGCTCCAAACAATCTTAACAAGTTACAATATATTTTCATAATTATAGTATATATTGTTAGTATAAAAATATAGTTATTTTATACAAGTTATAAACGTGTTTGAATATCTATGAAGTTATTTCATATGTATATTGTTTCCATGTATAGTTATATTCCGTTATATCAGCTTCTGTTTAAAATAAGAATTGCTTCCTTATGCAACTTGTTGTTGCATATATGGATACATATGAAAGAGTTTATATTAGCGTATATTTTGTTGTGCAATGCAATAGTGCTGTTAGCCGAATACATACATACATACATACATACATACATACATATATATATATATATATAAACTGTACGGGCCCATTTATGTTTAGTTAAAATACATATATGCTTTATATTTACAATTAGTTACCATAAGTTATATTATACATGCTGGTTATAAATAGATAAGTTTAGTATAAAAAGTTGTTGGTATAATTTTATATACAGGAAGTTATTTAAAAGAGTATAAGTATTTGTATATTATAATAAATTGTTGTATTGATTTTTTTAAATAAATTGATAATTGAACTTTTCTTTAGAAAATATGAGTCTAAAATTTTATGTCAATTTTAGAGAATAGACATATGGATATAGTGTCCATTTTGTTTAGTTATATCAGGATGATTCAAATTCATCTCCATCTATTTCTATTTATCAGCTTCGTTGTTGATTCAAGTTCAAATCTTGCTTTGTTATGATTTCGTGCCTGGATTCGTAGCTCATTTTTTTGTCGAATCTATCTAGCCCCGAAAGGTGAGAAATCACTCACGATAATGTTCTTTTATTTATTAAATTTGATTTCAATTGAAATGATAATTGAAATATACTACTGTTAGTTATTTACACTGTTATATATATATATATATATATATGTTATTACCTGTATCAGTTCACCTGTGACATCTGACACTATTATCTGTTAATTATACGATAATAATCCCGTTTGTTTGATAATTGATTGATAACTGTTGTTTATATTGGATGTTAAATTGTAATGTATAAAGTGATAAATATTATGCAAATGAATTTGACGTAGGGTAGTTAAAAATTTGAATCGACATATGTGTTGAATTTGATTAGTTAAATTTGTATAATATGACCCCTTAAATGTTAATTATTTGACACGTAGAAAAATGTTTAATTACACTTGAACCATTTGAAGTTGTATTGTATTAATTGATGAATTATGAAATTGAATAATTGATGTCAAGTGTAGAATTGCATATAATAATTAGTGTAATAATCTTTAATCTACATGAAATGATAGTGTAGATTCTAGAAATAATTATATTAATTTGCACAAACAACAATGTAAATTAATACGATTATTTCGGGATTATTTGAATTAACTATTGAATTGTTTTTTATGGTTTCTATTGCTTGTTTATTTACTTTGCACCATCCCAGTTATCACACTGGAAGTTCCCTTTGCTATGCTTTGATTTTTGAATTGAAATGGAATCGAGTTGAAATGATAAATACCCAAATAAAACTTGATTTAGGATAGAGAATTAAATAAACCCGATTGGTCAATAATTTGATTTAAAAGTAAAATAATGATTTTATTTGAACAAAGAATAAGGTTCGAAATGAAGTTGGAATTTGAATTTTAATGAAAGGAAAATGTTAATCTTCAATAAACTGAAACAAAATATTAATAAAATAACTGATAAAAGAACGTTGTTTAATTTAGTAAATGATTGATTTAAGTTTTGAAATTATTTAATAATTAAGTTTGAAATTATTTAATAATTAAGTTTTGAAATTATTTAATAATTAGGTTTTGGAATTTATTTAATAATTAAATTTTGAAATTATTAATTAAGTTTCAAAATTATTTAATAATTAAATAAAATAAAATTATTTGAGAATAAAATAAACATTTGAATTCTTTGATAAGAGAAATTGAACTTTTGAATAAGTGAATTTGAACTTCGTTAATAAATGAAATTGGGTTTCTTTATTTATTAAGTTTTGGAAAATTATTTAAGTAAGTTAACAAGTGAAATTGAACTTCTTGAATAAGTGAAATTAAGTTTCTTTATTAATTGAGTTTTGAAATTTGTAACTAAGTTAATAAATAAGTGTAATTAAATTTCTTTAACAAGAAATAAAATGTGATTTATTGAAATTAATGTAAGACTTGTAATTTAAAGAATTTGATTTGACGGATCTAACTTAATTCAATTTGAATTTTTGATATAATGAAGTTGAGCTTTAGGAATTGATTTAATGAATTGGAAATTAAATAGAAATTGTTTTGAATGATAAATTAACTTAACGAATGTTGAATGAAATCGATCAATGAATTTAAATTGATTGGAATGTTAAATTAAATTAATTTAAATGGTTACAGAATGAAACTTATATACGAACTTGAATCAATATTTGAATTGTTTAAAATAAAAATTGAAATTGAATTGTAAGATTTTGAAATAATAAATTTGGAGGTTTTGAAACGTAAATCATGGAAATTGATTTAGAAAGACAAATGAAATGTTGGTTCACAAATTCTAATTGAAATTGAATTTGATTTGGATTTTGAAATTTATTAAACGACCAATCGGTGTTATAATTACGAAAGTTATTAAAGAGACCGGATTCTCTTATGGACATACTGTCTGTCTAAACCGAAAACCACTTTAATAACTATAAGCGGAGTGTGATCCAGAATGAAGTGGTTGGAGTGGTGTACGTGATGACTGAAGAAAGAGAACGATTATGGATAGCCTTGACAGTTGTTTCAAATTGGAAATGACTAAAACAGGAGCCGTGCCGGGACAAATGGGGTTAGCCACCTCGAGCGAACACACTTCTTCGTAAACTACATAATACTTGTTATTGATTGGTGCACCCTCAAAATTTTGGGAGTGTTGTCCGCGGTGTTGCGATCGTTGCGGCGATGCGTTCTCACTAGTCTGGATCAGGCACATTGTAGTTTCACTACCTTGGGTATTGCCTCATGTGCCTTGTCATACTTGTATCCCTATATACGCGACCACTATGAATTTGTTTTGTGTTATACCTATAGAGTAATCCCTGATATCCCACTAGTTTACGGTGGAGTTTACAGTGCTGTATAGTCTATGACACTTATATAAAATGTGTTAAGGGTGATATTGGTAACGCCTTAACACTATTTCGATACTTTATATTACTGATCGGCATTATCTATTTAGCGTACACTACTACATATAAATGTTTAACGAATCCTCAGAGGATGGTTATTCCAACATCCTTTGAGTTACTGTATTTCAATTGTTATTTCGCCTGAGTTGGATTTATTGATATAAGAATGTTAATCCTGACTCGAGTGTTTTGTGTTTTGCTTTACGCTCGGGTCAGACGGATTGGTTCAGCTTTTGAGACTCACCTTTGGAGTTGGAGCTTCGCCTGGAGATCCAGCTATCTATCCAGCTTTCAGATATTCAGTTGATTCCAGTGATGTATTATGATTCTTGTATTTGACTATTGTATTCGAGACTTCTCTTGTAACTTATTTAACTCCGTTATATATAGTAGCTTCATGAACTACTATCTTTTGCTTCCGCTGCATATTATTACTCTGTGTCTGTGATTCTGTGATTATTTATTTACTGTATATGTTCATTTTTGCCAAATTTAAATTGAAAATTCGGTATTTTGAATTATTCAAGTCCGACATGTGCGGATGCGAATAGTCCAAAATAACGGGTCGTTATAGTTGGTATCAGAGCCATGGTAGCTCTTGGCAAAACTCGGCACATTGGGTAAATGTATTTACAGAATCACTTTCATTCGAGTTTGAATCTCTTCCTTTTTGACTCGATTCCTTTAATTTTATAACGTTCCCCTCAGTTTCGAAATTCATTCTTGTCCCTCACTATTCGTATTCGTCTAATTCTGGAGTATCCCATATGTAACGACCCAGTATTTTCAACCCTTCGCATCCGCACATGTCGGACTTGAATTGTTCAAAATACTGCGTTGTAAAATAAATTTGGCAAAACTCAGAATATGTAGTAAATAAATCACAGAATCACATACATATATCAGAACTCACAGCGGAAATAAAATATACAGTGGTTCATGAAGCCACTATAAAACTTTAACCAAATAGAATTTACATAGTTTAGAATCTGCAATACAGCTGTAGACATAAATAGAAACAGAGTCTCCCAATTTGATTGATTGCAAATAAGATAAAGACTGAAAGGCTTCCGGCAGTATGAATGATCTACGGGATGTCATAACTCCGGAGAGAAACTGAAACTGCAACTCAGGCTGACCCGAGCGTAAAAATAAAACATAACACTCGAGTCAGGACATACATACTTATATAATGTAAGCTAATTCAAGTGTACTGTAATATAGAGCAAGTAACTTAAAGGATGCTTGGGACCGCCCATCCTCTAAGGATCCGTCAAACTATTTACTATGTAGTATATTGCGCTATTATACTAGTGTCTATTTATAAAATAAACTTACTTTTAAGTAGCGTTAAGGCTTTACATTTTCCACCTTAACACGTAATAGTCCCAGTAGTCCATCCAATATCATAGCTCCTCCTGATCGGGAAGCAACTAGAGGATACCACACGGGCTACGGGAGAAATCTAAACTCGTACAAGGCGCGGTATGGTAGGTGACACGGCACAACTAGGCAATGCCAGGGTAGATATACCAATTACGCATCCGGGCCGATGGTAACGCGAAGCCGCAGCAACCGCCCACCTCGAAACAACTCCCCAAATCAAAATAGAAGTGGCCACTGAATCAATCCAAAGTCATAGTATAATATCGAAGAGGAGTGTCCGATCAGAGGAATGACCTCATTAACCCGTCGATCGCTCCTGTTTTAGCCACCTTATGCCAACTCACGGGAGTCGGGTCCACGTATTTACCTTACAGGAAACGTCGCCACCAACCTACTTCATTCTGGAATCTCCACCGCGTACACGGTTAGTCAAAGTGGTTTTCGGTATCGACAGAGAGTATGTCCATATCCGATCCCGGTCTCTTTGCCAACCCATCGTTATTATAACACCGTGGTCTTTTAAAACAGTTTATACTTTAAAACCAAAATAAACATTTCTATTTCAAACTATAAACACGATATCATTCAAAACCCAAAACAATATGATACCGTTATATTCAAGTATAATTCTTTTCCAAAAACCATACTGCTTAAAATTTATAATATCTGGAAACCAAATATTTAAATTATATCTTCAAAACATAATATTTTGGAAATTTTACTTTAAAACCATAAATCCCAAACACAATGGTTTGGACATTCAACGGTATATAGAATAAATGGTTTAACTTTATGGTTACTTTGTAAAGAAGATAATTTACATAGCTTTACAAATATATTTCTTTATTTTAAACCATAATTTAAATATCACTTCATGTTCCCAAAACCATTACAATTCCTATATATATATCCAATTGGAGTATTACTATTCAAAACTAAGGTTGGATTTTATTCTTTCAACAAATCAATGTTTTATTTTTTAGTCTTGAATATTCCCATAAATTCCATAGATAAAACTCCAAAATTATGCCATTAAATAATTTCAAAATTTACTTAACACTAGAATGTTCATCTTAAATTTATTAAGAAAAATCCAGTTATAAATCTCATATCTTAAAGGTCTCCAAAACTTAAACATAAATATAATTTATCAAATTCCTTAAATTTCAAAACAATCAAATTCCAGATTCTATAGCACTTAGGAAATGCTACCTAAAGTTACGGGTAAAACTAGTTCAATTTCAAAAGACAGCATTTAAATGCTTTAGTAGATTGTTTAACTTAATAAATATTTCCAAATATAACTTATATATATTTCTTAACTGAAATCTTATCCTTTCAAAAATCCAGAATTTCCAAAATAAGTTATATTCCAAATTTTTATTCAAATATTTATTTATTTATTTATTAACATTTATAACTCATTCAAAACAATAAAAAATCCTTTAAAGATATTAAATCAAATATTTAACTTCCAAAATAATTTCAAATATTTCAGAAAATATTATAAGGACCACGGGCCTGTATATAGTTTTCTAGCCTAGGTCAAGTGATACGGATTTATATCATTTCAATCCGTAATTTACAAACCCCGGGTTCTATCATTTCAAACCCGCAATCCCAAGTTAACAGTTAAACAGTTAACATAATAATAGCACAGTAATCATCATTTAGGCCTATCATTTCAGCCCACAACAATCTAAATTTAACAGGGAACTTGCAGTGGTGATTTAAGCAGTAAATAAACAATAATATAATATAACTGCAGAAATAATACAACAGATAATAACTGATGAGGTGTCAATTTAAATGGGATTCATCATTCTACGTTATACTACAGACAGATAATATTTAAATAAAATTTTTACACATACACTTGCGATAATTCACAAAATATATGTACATATGTCTGGTGAGAAATACTCACCTTAAACGCTGCAGTGGATCTAAATCAAACACGGTATCTACTTCGGAAAAAAAAAACGGAAAGCACGATCAAACTTCGGCGGATGCAAAGCCTTGACTTAAATCTATAAGATCCAAATACCAAGTATGCGAATTTAAAAATTACGGTCAAAGCAAAATTTCAGAACAACTGGAACGAATAGAATAAAAGAAATTTAGTTCAACTTGCTCGACTACTACAACCCGCTAACCGTCTCAACATATCCTAGGCCCATACTTCAACCGTACGCATGCATAAAATAAATTGAATAAATTGCAAAATAAATTGCAAATTTAATACAATTGATTGAATAAAAAGATGTTATGCGCCCAAACAAAACAAATACATGTTTAGACATTATTAAATTATTTCTCACATTTTTAATCATATTTATCATGATCAATTATTTTCATTCTCATATATATTTATTTAAATAAAATGACAATATTGGCAACAAACACAATACTGTTCAAATTATTCGATTTAATCAAATGTAGCCACTAACTACATTCGAATTCATTAAATAATACTTTATTTCACATACATCATCATGTTTAGGCAAATTATTTCTTCTTTTACTTTTATTATTAAACATTAAAAGGTGATTATTGGTATACATCACCAATATCCTTTTATTAACCATAATAAATACAATCCATTGATATTTATCCACCCAAATTCTCAAATAAGTAGTTAAATTTATTTTTAACCATCTTAAATTTATTTCAACCATTAAAAATTGAAATAAATGCCATTTTATTATATTCACCCAAGATTTATTCATACAATATTGTTTATTTGAATTAAACAACATTTCATATCATTTTCTCCTTATCAATTTATCTTCTCCATTATTAAATTGTAATTCTTTTTTTTTTCTATGCCTTCCTCTTCAAACTGCACTTATCCAAATCCACAATACCACTAACTACATCATAACTACACTAATTCCATAGTCTAGCTTCCTACAATCAATTTATATCATTTCTTCCAGCCTACTACTAACAAAGTTCTATATGTATTTATAAATGGCACGGCATGATGGGGAAGTAGCCGAGCAAGGAAATCAGAGAACACAAGAAGGAGGAAGGAAAATTGGAAGAAGCAAAGAAATAAACAATGCAAATTATTTACCTGATAGAAGCTTGTACCAGAGAGGGACAAACAAGGAGATATGAAAACTTATGTGAATGAGGCAAAGTATGTATAGATAAACTTGCGAAATAAAAAGGGGAGATAAATAGGCAGGTTTGAAAACGTAAGAAATAAATGCAAGCGTTGATTTTTGAGTGCATGCGTTTAGGCAAGAGATTTATTTCCAGTTCTTCTTGTTTGAACGCTACACGAAAATTGTGATAAATGCATGCGTTGATTTCTCTTTCCAGTTTTATGTTTGAACGATATCACTCTTTTGGAATTTTTTTTTTTTTTTTTTTTTTTTAGATAGCTTGCGTGATTTATACCAGTTATAATCTAAATTTAAAGCATGCGTTACTGCAAATTTGAACAGATTTGACTGAGGAAGCAAAACTTGAGCTCTTGCGTGATTTATGGTAAGCAATGAAAAAGCTTTTAACTGAAAAGGCAAAAGTAATAAATGCTTACATAAATATTTACTTGATCAATGGTTCGAAAAATTTATTTATTGCAAAACAAACGCAGTGGAAACAGAGAGATATAATGGGTATGCGAAAATTTGCAAAGATAGGCAAGATTAAATTTTGAATGCATTTAATTTAGGTGAGAGGAAAAATGGCAATTGGAAGAGTTGATATTTTTGTGGATAAGGCTGCGTGAATAAATGAATACAGTGACATGCTCAAGAAACAAATGGTAAGAGGCAAATGTCAAAATGTTAAAAGAATAAAATTTTGTGTCACGCGCAAAGGAAGGCAAATTTGATTTCCATATTCTTCTAATCAATTAATTCCCCTTTAATTGCCTTTAATTGATTTCAATTGATTACCTTATCCCTTTTAATTACCCTCCTTAATTGATTTCAATTAATTACCATATTACCAATTAATTATCCTCCTTTAATTACATACTCAAATTTGGTTACTAACTTAATTAGTTAATTAACCCTTTTTGTTAATTATCAATCCTGCGACGTCTCACATTAATCCGTCCGCTTTGTAGGCACTGGTAGCCGGACTGGTTACACGGGCAGATTTCTCCTACAAAATGGGGATTAACCTCGTGTCCTCATGCCATTAACCAAAAGAATTAACTTATTTATCTTTCATCAATTTTATTAATTTGCATAAATTATTCAATAAATTAATTCTGGTCGACTACTGAAATTTTACAATTAATTTCTCTATTAATTGTCATAAATTTCTTTTTGAAATATCTATTAATTGTCATTAACTCCATTTTAAAATATCCGTATGTGCCTTTATTCAAGTTTTGAATTGCTAACTAGGAATAAGGTAGATTTATCAAATAAATTGATTGTAAGTTTCATTGTTTTAAATTGCTTAACAATGTTCACTGCTAACATAATTAATATGTCAAAATTGAGAATATTCCACCAACATGATTTGCATGTCATAACCTACCAAATTAACATAATTAATTAACTACTTTAATATGTTACAAATTTTCTCCTTTTCATTATTTTTAGGGAATGGGTATAACAACAGATATTATGATAATATCCAAAACATTTAGTTACCACTCACTTCATTATACATTATAAAAATTTCCTTTTTTTTTTCTTCTTAAATTTAGTTACAAAAATCATATTAAATTAACGAGTTTAATTCTCTAAATTAAATATTTAAACAATATTGGTAAACACAATTTATATAAATTATATTTCTAAAAACAAAAAAATTAAAAGAAATAAATAGCTAAAAACTAGGGCTGTTACACTCTCCCCCACTTAAGAACTTTTCGTCCTCGAAAAGGAACAAAAGAAAAGAAACAAAGGAAGATAAGCTAGATAAACAAGAACTTTAAACGAATAGTTCCGGATTTGAAGCACGAAGAAGATCTTCTAGAATCGGTTTTACTCTTTTCAGTTCGACCGTCGGTCTATGGGTGGTAAGCGGTGCTCAGGCCCCGATGAGTAACAAAGATTTTTAAAGATTATAGAAAAGATTTCTAAATAGACTGGTATAAGCAATAGCCTCCTCATTCTGTAGCAGATAGGGAAACCAAGGACACTTAAAGATAGTTTGAAAACAAATAAGATAATAAATTTGCAATCATAATGCTTTGAAATCATTAAATTTATAAATTTGGAAATCATGCTACTAAAATCATAATACCTTTAAAATAATCTTCATTTATACCTTTTAAATTCAATGCCAAACAATATTCATTTCAAGGTTGAAATATTCCTAAGTTCATTTATAAAAAAAATTTCCAAAACATTTTATTTTTAGAAACAGCAGCACTCATAATATGCTATAGTAGATATAATAGTATTCCTAATCAGTTTATTATGTACTTAACTCTGAATTTTAACAAATAACCTAACACTTTATTAAAAATACTTATCTTATAAATAAGATATTCCTTCCATAAGTTACCCTTGAATTTCCATTTGAAAACCAATTCTCAATTATCAAAATTTAGTGATATTAGAATACGTCTTAACTATTTATTTAGACATCAATTAAACTATGATTTGAAGATATATAATCCTTACTCCAAAAATATCCCTTTCAAATATATTTTCCTTATTCAAAGATACCTTGTTTATTACACAAACATATTCATTTCAGGAAATAACCTTTTATTAAAATCTCTTGGTTAGATTTACGGCTCCATATTAAATTAATTTGATTATTAAGACATTTGAATAAAATTCCTTAAATTCCTTTTCCTTATTTATCCCCATTAATCTTTTATAACTAAAATTTAAGTGTATAATATTTATTATAACCACTCAAATTTTATTCATAAAATCCTTTTATATTGTATATTATCCAATTACATGTTAACTTTTGAAAATCAAGGTAAGTTATATTAAATGAAATTGGGTGTTATACAAATAAAACTTTCAATTTAATTATCTCCAATTGGAACCTTTTTATTCAAATTTTTGTTATTATATTTATTTTCCTTCCTCAAGATAAACTTTAAGAATTAAATTCCTGATTCCCTTCAAACCATTTAGAGATAACTAAATATATATACCTAATATGTCAAATCAAATTTAAATTATATATCTATATATATTAAGTCATACTTTAGAAATTCAAATCAATTAAAATCTCAAGGAAACACTGTAGCCAGACTACAGAATGGTCTTTTCACTTCGAAACTCGAAAATGAATGTCGATGATGCTGCAGTCATCACCGAAATTATTTTCCAGCGACAAAGAGAAAAGCACTAATTTTAAAATTTCTTTGGAAACAAATTTCTATACAAAAATACTTATTACATCCTTTTAAAATTTAAACACAAGGTTTGAAATCATCAGAAATTTAATTCTCAAGTTTTAGTTTTAAATTCATTTCTGTTTCCAAATTAATTTATAACCATTGTTTTATATTCACTTATTTATTAGACAAACACATGGCTTACAACACCATAAATAAAATCAAAACTATTATCTCTTGACAACTAGTTAAATTAATTATAAAATTTTGAAAATTATACTCATATATATAATATTAGATTTTAATTTCAAATATAGGAATAAACTTCTCAAACCAGGATAGAGACTCAAATTTGATGAACTCAAATCAAATAGAATTCAAGATAAATTGAAATCAGAAGATCAGAATAAGGAAACTGGGTAAGTCTATATAAGTCGCGGACAACCTTGACCTAGTCATCCGTGACTTAAAGAGCCATATCGATGTGGTTGGGGTAAATCTACATTTGATCCGAAGAGATAGAATTTGGAATAACCAAAGATACTAGCATATAAACCGAGGATAAATATAAATCTCCGGTGAATCAATGCTAATGGTAAAGGAGTTTCACCCCTTTATTAGAATAACGGCGAGACCGCCAATTTACAATAAAGATCATCCGAAGTGGAGTTATGAGATACTCCAGAATCTAAAGCAGATGAAAAAGTGAGGGATACGAATGAGCTTTGGAACCGTAGGGAATGTTCCAAAATTCGAAAAGAGAGTGGTTCAATCTCGAATGAACGTGATTCTGTAAATCAAATTTACCATACATTCTAAGTTTTGCCTAGAACCAAAGCTCTGATACCAAATGTAACGACCCAGTATTTTCAACCCTTCGCATCCGCACATGTCGGACTTGAATTGTTCAAAATACTGCGTTGTAAAATAAATTTGGCAAAGCTCAGAATATGTAGTAAATAAATCACAGAATCACATACATATATCAGAACTCACAGTGGAAATAAAATATATAGTGGTTCATGAAGCCACTATAAAACTTTAACCAAATAGAATTTACATAGTTTAGAATCTGCAATACAGCTGTAGACATAAATAGAAACAGAGTCTCCCAATTTGATTGATTGCAAATAAGATAAAGACTGAAAGGCTTCCGGCAGTATGAATGATCTACGGGATGTCATAACTCCGGAGAGAAACTGAAACTGCAACTCAGGCTGACCCGAGCGTAAAAATAAAACATAACACTCGAGTCAGGACATACATACTTATATAATGTAAGCTAATTCAAGTGTACTGTAATATAGAGCAAGTAACTTAAAGGATGCTTGGGACCGCCCATCCTCTAAGGATCCGTCAAACTATTTACTATGTAGTATATTGCGCTATTATGCTAGTGTCTATTTATAAAATAAACTTACTTTTAAGTAGCGTTAAGGCTTTACATTTTCCACCTTAACACGTAATAGTCCCAGTAGTCCATCCAATATCATAGCTCCTCCTGATCGGGAAGCAACTAGAGGATACCACACGGGCTACGGGAGAAATCTAAACTCGTACAAGGCGCGGTATGGTAGGTGACACGGCACAACTAGGCAATGCCAGGGTAGATATACCAATTACGCATCCGGGCCGATGGTAACGCGAAGCCGCAGCAACCGCCCACCTCGAAACAACTCCCCAAATCAAAATAGAAGTGGCCACTGAATCAATCCAAAGTCATAGTATAATATCGAAGAGGAGTGTCCGATCAGAGGAATGACCTCATTAACCCGTCGATCGCTCCTGTTTTAGCCACCTTATGCCAACTCACGGGAGTCGGGTCCACGTATTTACCTTACAGGAAACGTCGCCACCAACCTACTTCATTCTGGAATCTCCACCGTGTACACGGTTAGTCAAAGTGGTTTTCGGTATCGACAGAGAGTATGTCCATATCCGATCCCGGTCTCTTTGCCAACCCATCGTTATTATAACACCGTGGTCTTTTAAAACAGTTTATACTTTAAAACCAAAATAAACATTTCTATTTCAAACTATAAACACGATATCATTCAAAACCCAAAACAATATGATACCGTTATATTCAAGTATAATTCTTTTCCAAAAACCATACTGCTTAAAATTTATAATATCTGGAAACCAAATATTTAAATTATATCTTCAAAACATAATATTTTGGAAATTTTACTTTAAAACCATAACTCCCAAACACAATGGTTTGGACATTCAACGGTAT
Source organism: Allium cepa (assembly GCA_030765085.1). Lineage (NCBI taxonomy): Eukaryota > Viridiplantae > Streptophyta > Magnoliopsida > Asparagales > Amaryllidaceae > Allium > Allium cepa. Next base: position 492,973,769 of record CM060944.1, on the reverse strand, counting down.
ATAGAATAAATGGTTTAACTTTATGGTTAGTTTGTAAAGAAGATAATTTACATAGCTTTACAAATATATTTCTTTATTTTAAACCATAATTTAAATATCACTTCATGTTCCCAAAACCATTACAATTCCTATATATATATCCAATTGGAGTATTACTATTCAAAACTAAGGTTGGATTTTATTCTTTCAACAAATCAATGTTTTATTTTTTAGTCTTGAATATTCCCATAAATTCCATAGATAAAACTCCAAAATTATGCCATTAAATAATTTCAAAATTTACTTAACACTAGAATGTTCATCTTAAATTTATTAAGAAAAATCCAGTTATAAATCTCATATCTTAAAGGTCTCCAAAACTTAAACATAAATATAATTTATCAAATTCCTTAAATTTCAAAACAATCAAATTCCAGATTCTATAGCACTTAGGAAATGCTACCTAAAGTTACGGGTAAAACTAGTTCAATTTCAAAAGACAGCATTTAAATGCTTTAGTAGATTGTTTAACTTAATAAATATTTCCAAATATAACTTATATATATTTCTTAACTGAAATCTTATCCTTTCAAAAATCCAGAATTTCCAAAATAAGTTATATTCCAAATTTTTATTCAAATATTTATTTATTTATTTATTAACATTTATAACTCATTCAAAACAATAAAAAATCCTTTAAAGATATTAAATCAAATATTTAACTTCCAAAATAATTTCAAATATTTCAGAAAATATTATAAGGACCACGGGCCTGTATATAGTTTTCTAGCCTAGGTCAAGTGATACGGATTTATATCATTTCAATCCGTAATTTACAAACCCCGGGTTCTATCATTTCAAACCCGCAATCCCAAGTTAACAGTTAAACAGTTAACATAATAATAGCACAGTAATCATCATTTAGGCCTATCATTTCAGCCCACAACAATCTAAATTTAACAGGGAACTTGCAGTGGTGATTTAAGCAGTAAATAAACAATAATATAATATAACTGCAGAAATAATACAACAGATAATAACTGATGAGGTGTCAATTTAAATGGGATTCATCATTCTACGTTATACTACAGACAGATAATATTTAAATAAAATTTTTACACATACACTTGCGATAATTCACAAAATATATGTACATATGTCTGGTGAGAAATACTCACCTTAAACGCTGCAGTGGATCTAAATCAAACACGGTATCTACTTCGGAAAAAAAAAACGGAAAGCACGATCAAACTTCGGCGGATGCAAAGCCTTGACTTAAATCTATAAGATCCAAATACCAAGTATGCGAATTTAAAAATTACGGTCAAAGCAAAATTTCAGAACAACTGGAACGAATAGAATAAAAGAAATTTAGTTCAACTTGCTCGACTACTACAACCCGCTAACCGTCTCAACATATCCTAGGCCCATACTTCAACCGTACGCATGCATAAAATAAATTGAATAAATTGCAAATTTAATACAATTGATTGAATAAAAAGATGTTATGCACCCAAACAAAACAAATACATGTTTAGACATTATTAAATTATTTCTCACATTTTTAATCATATTTATCATGATCAATTATTTTCATTCTCATATATATTTATTTAAATAAAATGACAATATTGGCAACAAACACAATACTGTTCAAATTATTCGATTTAATCAAATGTAGCCACTAACTACATTCGAATTCATTAAATAATACTTTATTTCACATACATGTTCATCATGTTTAGGCAAATTATTTCTTCTTTTACTTTTATTATTAAACATTAAAAGGTGATTATTGGTATACATCACCAATATCCTTTTATTAACCATAATAAATACAATCCATTGATATTTATCCACCCAAATTCTCAAATAAGTAGTTAAATTTATTTTTAACCATCTTAAATTTATTTCAACCATTAAAAATTGAAATAAATGTCATTTTATTATATTCACCCAAGATTTATTCATACAATATTGTTTATTTGAATTAAACAACATTTCATATCATTTTCTCCTTATCAATTTATCTTCTCCATTATTAAATTGTAATTCTTTTTTTTTTTCTATGCCTTCCTCTTCAAACTGCACTTATCCAAATCCACAATACCACTAACTACATCATAACTACACTAATTCCATAGTCTAGCTTCCTACAATCAATTTATATCATTTCTTCCAGCCTACTACTAACAAAGTTCTATATGTATTTATAAATGGCACGGCATGATGGGGAAGTAGCCGAGCAAGGAAATCAGAGAACACAAGAAGGAGGAAGGAAAATTGGAAGAAGCAAAGAAATAAACAATGCAAATTATTTACCTGATAGAAGCTTGTACCAGAGAGGGACAAACAAGGAGATATGAAAACTTATGTGAATGAGGCAAAGTATGTATAGATAAACTTGCGAAATAAAAAGGGGAGATAAATAGGCAGGTTTGAAAACGTAAGAAATAAATGCAAGCGTTGATTTTTGAGTGCATGCGTTTAGGCAAGAGATTTATTTCCAGTTCTTCTTGTTTGAACGCTACACGAAAATTGTGATAAATGCATGCGTTGATTTCTCTTTCCAGTTTTATGTTTGAACGATATCACTCTTTTGGATTTTTTTTTTTTTTTTTTTTTTTTTTTTAGATAGCTTGCGTGATTTATACCAGTTATAATCTAAATTTAAAGCATGCGTTACTGCAAATTTGAACAGATTTGACTGAGGAAGCAAAACTTGAGCTCTTGCGTGATTTATGGTAAGCAATGAAAAAGCTTTTAACTGAAAAGGCAAAAGTAATAAATGCTTACATAAATATTTACTTGATCAATGGTTCGAAAAATTTATTTATTGCAAAACAAACGCAGTGGAAACAGAGAGATATAATGGGTATGCGAAAATTTGCAAAGATAGGCAAGATTAAATTTTGAATGCATTTAATTTAGGTGAGAGGAAAAATGGCAATTGGAAGAGTTGATATTTTTGTGGATAAGGCTGCGTGAATAAATGAATACAGTGACATGCTCAAGAAACAAATGGTAAGAGGCAAATGTCAAAATGTTAAAAGAATAAAATTTTGTGTCACGCGCAAAGGAAGGCAAATTTGATTTCCATATTCTTCTAATCAATTAATTCCCCTTTAATTGCCTTTAATTGATTTCAATTGATTACCTTATCCCTTTTAATTACCCTCCTTAATTGATTTCAATTAATTACCATATTACCAATTAATTATCCTCCTTTAATTACATACTCAAATTTGGTTACTAACTTAATTAGTTAATTAACCCTTTTTGTTAATTATCAATCCTGCGACGTCTCACATTAATCCGTCCGCTTTGTAGGCACTGGTAGCCGGACTGGTTACACGGGCAGATTTCTCCTACAAAATGGGGATTAACCTCGTGTCCTCATGCCATTAACCAAAAGAATTAACTTATTTATCTTTCATCAATTTTATTAATTTGCATAAATTATTCAATAAATTAATTCTGGTCGACTACTGAAATTTTACAATTAATTTCTCTATTAATTGTCATAAATTTCTTTTTGAAATATCTATTAATTGTCATTAACTCCATTTTAAAATATCCGTATGTGCCTTTATTCAAGTTTTGAATTGCTAACTAGGAATAAGGTAGATTTATCAAATAAATTGATTGTAAGTTTCATTGTTTTAAATTGCTTAACAATGTTCACTGCTAACATAATTAATATGTCAAAATTGAGAATATTCCACCAACATGATTTGCATGTCATAACCTACCAAATTAACATAATTAATTAACTACTTTAATATGTTACAAATTTTCTCCTTTTCATTATTTTTAGGGAATGGGTATAACAACAGATATTATGATAATATCCAAAACATTTAGTTACCACTCACTTCATTATACATTATAAAAATTTCCTTTTTTTTTTCTTCTTAAATTTAGTTACAAAAATCATATTAAATTAACGAGTTTAATTCTCTAAATTAAATATTTAAACAATATTGGTAAACACAATTTATATAAATTATATTTCTAAAAACAAAAAAATTAAAAGAAATAAATAGCTAAAAACTAGGGCTGTTACACCATAACTCCACTTCAAATGATCTTTATAATGGATTGGCGGTGTCGCCAACATTCATATGATTTGTAAAGGGATGAAACTCATTTACAATAGCATCGATTCACCAGAGATTTATATATATCCTCGGTTTAGATGCTAATATCTCTAGATATCCCGAATTCTATCACTCGAGATCGAGTGTAGATTTGCCTCGGAATTCTGCATTGATCTTACTCTCGAAGTCTCGGTTGACCCGGTTAAGGTTGTCCGCGATTCAATAAACTTATTCATCTTCCTATTTTGATTATTTAATCTTCTTATCTCTGTTTGGAAACTATCTTAGGATCAAAATTCGCTTTGCTTTGAGTAGATTAAAATTTGAATCTCTATTCTTATTTTGAAATCCATTCTTGTATCGTCGAGCGAGGAAGTGATTTTTGTAAATTAATATTAAAAATGTTTAGATATTGTGTTGTTTGAGTTGTTGATGATGATTTGGATTTTCAATTGATTCATCTGATCAATGCTATCGATAGGATTTCCAAAACACTTGAACAGAACAAACTGACATGATAACATTTTCAAAAATTTGGTAAATGGAATAGATTTTGTATGATTATATTATATATATAAGTATGAGTTTTTTGAAATTAAATAGTTAATGAATTGTTGTTGGCGTTTGTCTCATTAAATAATTGAACTACAAAACATAGTTTATAAATTAATTTAGAAATTGAAAAAAAAAATATCAAGAAACCGAGAATTTAATTTCCGGAGATTTCAAACTTTGGTTTTAAACTTTAAAATGCATATTATATAAAGTAATTTCGAATAGAAATCATTTTCAAAGAATTTTTAAATTTTTAAATCAGGGCTCTTTTGTTTTGTCATTTGAAAATAATTTCGGTGATGACAACCGCATCATCGATATTCATTTTCGAGTTTTGAAGTGGAGAGACCATCAGTAGCTTGCTACACTTTTGTTTTGAAATGAATTTGATTTGAATTTCTAAAGTATGACTGGATTTAAAATATATTAGTATTTGATTTAGATTTGACTAGGATATATTGTATGTATATAATTATCTCTAAATTGTTTGAAGTTAATCGGAAATATAATTCTTAAAATTTGGGTTAAAGATTATTTCAGTTATAAATGAAACCAAAATTTTGAATTAATGTTTAAACTTGAGAGTATTGCATTTGAAATTCACTTGTATAATACCCAGTTGAATTCCAATATAACCTACCGAATTATTCAGAGGTTAACTACATAATTGGATATTATACTATATAAAATGATATTAAAAGAAATTTTGAATAAAGTTGAGTAAGTATAATAAGTGAAAATATACTTAATATATTTGATAAGATATATTAAGTGGAATAAAATTTAATAATAATTTGAAATAAAGGGGAATTAAATTGTTGAATAAATATAATTATGATAAACGACTATTCAAATTTATGATTTTAGGAAATTGTTAATTGAGGATAATTGGATAATAAGATAATGAATAAATGAGATAAATTAAATAAATTTTTGCTTTGAGAGAATTAATAAATTAACAAATTAATCAATCAATGAAATACTTTGAATTTAAATTCAATTTTTGAATATTAATTTGATTTAAATCGAAATTTATAGTTTAAACCAACAAAATCTAAATTGAACGAATATTATTGGTTTAATATAAATGGATTTAAACCAATTAGTGAATATAAATCTGTTAAATCAAAATTTATATGGTTTAGATTAGTTGTTTATTTTGTTTTCCAATCTATTATCTTTCTAGTTGTTTCTATTCTCCTACCTCCTTCCTTTTCAAGGACGAAAAGTTTTGAGTGGGGGAGAGTGTAACGACCCGTAAATTTAACTGGTTTTAATAACGTTACTAATTGAAAATTTTATGGAATTTTAAACGATAAAATTTTGAAATATAAATTTGATATTTGGAATGCGTTAATTAAACATAGCAACTGGTAAATTTTCGTCCGAAAATATGAAGTTTACTTTCGTGCAATCAGTTAAAAATCTATGAAAATAAAATGTTTTCAAAACCTGAATATTTTACATAGAAAAATTCTAAATCATCTTCTGAGCAAGACGTTGTTTTTCGTTTTTCCAAATTCGGATTACTTTAGCTCCGTCAATCTTATTTTTTAGCGTTTTTGCTGCATTTTCCGCTAGTAGAAAATTCGAATTTTTATAATTCAATCGAATCACTAATATCTGTATACTACTTTGATCATCTCATCGTGCTGATCTCCGCAACGTATCCGTACCTGTGTTTCGGAGTTTCAGTACGCGGTGAAATCGGTAAAACGGTTCACTATATCGGTCCCCGTTCATAACGTTTTGACTCTTTTGAATTCCGTGTGTCCAGCCATTATCTACCCGTCAATTCAAACAGCTATTGCTTTCAATTATTCCAGCTGTTTTTCAGCTGTTTGCATTCATATTTGCTATATTTGCGTGCGTGAATTTTGGATATCCTACTGTTCACGTTTAAGCTACTGCTACATTCTGTTCACTATTGAAGGAAATAATATATTCCTATTCTTTCTCCTCCATTTACAACCTCCATTTCCCCTCAGACCCTCTTCACAACAGTTCCGCCTCCTGTTCTTTTCCCCTCACTTCGACTTGTAGGCTCCAACCCTCATGCCACTCAACCTCAGCCCGTGCTCACGTCACTCCGCACCCAACACGTAGACCCACGGCCATTGCTTCCAGCTGTTATTCCCTTCTCCTCGCCTTTTCTCTCTCGTGTGTCGTCTTCCGCCATACCCTCAGCTCACCCACCCTCACCTCCTGACATCGGCCATCTATGTCCTACAATAGGTCCGCCTTCTTCATCATCTCCGCTTGCAATCACCCAAACCCGACCGACACCTCATCGAGCCACCGAAAGTCACCACGTACGCTTCCACCACCTTCTCTTTAGCCGATCCAACACACACCGTGAACCGCTCGCCACTTCCTCCATCCCCGATTTCCAGATCTCCAACCATGCGTTCCCTGTCTCTCTAATTGCCGTCCATCCATGTAAGCTTGCCATCATCTTTTATATAGTATTAGGATAGTGTATAGGATATATATTTATACACTCCATTTTTGTCTTCTTTTGCTGAGAGAAAAGAGAAGAAAAAACAAAACAGTATTATATATTATGTTATAAAGCTTCCAAACAGTCTTAACAAGGTACAATATATTTTCATAATTATAGTATATATACTGTTAGTATAAAAATATAGTTATTTTATACAAGTTATAAACGTGTTTGAATATCTATGAAGTTATTTCATATGTATATTGTTTCCATGTATAGTTATATTCAGTTATATCGGCTTCTATTTAAAATAAGAATTGCTTCCTTATGCAACTTGCTGTTGTATATATGGATACATATGAAAGAGTTTATATTAGCATATATTTTGTTGTGCAATGCAATAATGCTGTTAGCTGAAAACTGTTAGCTGAAAATATATATATATATATATATATATATATATATATATATATATATAAAACTGTACGGGCCCATTTATGTTTAGTTAAAATATATATATGCTCTATATTTTCACTTAGTTACCATAAGTTATATTATAAAGGCTGGTTATAAATAGATTGTAATAAAATGTATAAGTTTAGTATAAAAAGTTGTTGGTATATTTTTATATACAGGAAGTTGTTTAAAAGAGTATAAGTATTTGTATATTATAATAAATTGTTGTATTGATTTTTTTTAAAATAAATTGATAATTGAATTTTTCTTTAGAAATATATTATTTTAAAATATGAGTCTAAAATTTTATGTCAATTTTAGAGAATAGACATATGGATATAGTGTCCATTTTGTTTAGTTATATCAGGATGATTCTAATTCATCTCCATCCATTTCTATTTATCAGCTTCGTTGTCGATTTAAGTTCAAATCTTGCTTTGTTATGATTTCGAGCCTGGATTCGTAGCTCATTTCTTTGCCGAATCTATCTAGCCCCGAAAGGTGAGCAATCACTCACGATTAATGTTCTTTTATTTATTAAATTTGATTTCAATTGAAACAACAATTGAAATATACCACTGTTAGTTATTTGCACTATTATATATATATATATGTTATTACCTGTATCAGTTCACCTGTGACATCTGACACCATTATCTGTTAATTATACGATGATAATCCTGTTTGGTTGATAATTGATTGATTGTTGTTGTTTATATTGGACGTTAAATTGTAATGTATAAAGTGATAAATATTATGCAATTAAATTTGACGTAAGGTAGTTAAAAATTTGAATCGACATATGTGTTGAATTTGATTAGTTAAATCTGTATAATATGACCCCTTAAATGTTAATTATTTGACACGTAGAAAAATGTTTAATTACACTTGAACCATTAGATGTTGTGTTGTATTAATTGATGAAGTATGAAATTGAATAATTGATGTCAAGCATAGAATTGCATATAATAGTTAGTGTAATAATCTTTAATCTACATGAAATGATAGTGTAGATTCTAGAAATAATTACATTAATTTGCACAAACAACAATGTAAATTAATACGATTATTTCGGGATTATTTGAATTAACTATTGAATTTTTTTTGATGGTTGCTATTGCTTGTTTTTTTACTTTGCACCATCCCAATTATCACACTGCAAGTTCCCTTTGCTATACTTTGATTTTGGAATTGAAATGGAATCGAGTTGAAATGATAAATACCCAAATAAAACTTGATTTAGGATAGAGAATTAAATAAACCCGATTGGTCAATAATTTGATTTAAAAATAAAATAATGATTTTATTTGAATAAAGAATAAGGTTTGAAATGAAGTTGGAATTTGAATTTTAATGAAAGGAAAATGTTATTTAATAATCTGAAACAAAATATTAATAAAGTAATTGATCAAAGAACACTGTTTATTTAAGAAATCATTGAATTAAGTTTTGAAATTATTTAATAATTAAGTTTTGAAATTATTTAATAATTAAGTTTTGAAATTATTTAATAATTAGGTTTTGAAATTTATTTAATAATTAAATTTTGAAATTATTAATTAAGTTTAGAAATTATTTAATAATTAAATAAAATTGAATTATTTGAAAATTAAATAAACATTTGAATTCTTTGATAAGAGAAATTGAACTTTTGAATAAGTGAATTTGAACTTCGTTAATAAATGAAATTGGGTTTCTTTATTTATTAAGTTTTGGAAAATTATTTAAGTAAGTTAACAAGTGAAATTGAACTTCTTAAATAAGTGAAATTAAGTTTCTTTATTAATTGAGTTTTGAAATTTGTAAGTAAGTAAATAAATAAGTGTAATTGAATTTCTTTAACAAGAAATAAAATGTGATTTATTGAAGTTAATGTAAGACTTGTAATTTAAAGAATTTGATTTGACGGATATAATTTAATTCAATTTGAAGTTTTGATATAATGAAGTTGAGCTTTAGTAATTGATTTAATGAATTGGAAATTAAATAGAAATTGTTTTGAATGATAAATTAACTTAACGAATGATGAATGAAATCGATCAATGAATTTAAATTGATTGGAATGTTAAATTAAATTAATTTAAATGGTTACGGAATGAAACTTATATACGAACTTGAATCAATATTTGAATTGTTTAAAATAAAAATTGAAATTGAATTGTAAGATTTTGAAATAATAAATTTGGAGGTTTTGAAACGTAAATCATGGAAATTGATTTAGAAAGACAAATGAAATGTTGATTCACAAATTCTAATTGAAATTGAATTTGATTTGGATTTTGAAATTTATCAAACGACCAATCGGTGTTATAATTTCGAAAGTTATTAAAGAGACCGGATTCGGTTATGGACATACTCTCTGTCTAAACCGAAAACCACTTTAATAACTATACGCGGAGTGTGATCCAGAATGAAGTGGTTGGAATGGTGTACGTGATGACTGAAGAAAGAGAATGATTATGGATAGCCTTGACACTTGTGTCAAATTGGAAATGACTAAAACAGGAGCCGTAACGGGCCAAATTGGGTTAGCCACCTCGAGCGAACACACTTCTTCGTAAACTACACATTACTTTTTATTGATTGGTGCACCCTTGAAACTTTGGGAGTGTTGTCTCGCGGTGTTGCGATCGTTGCGGCGATGCGTTCTCAGCAGTCTGGATCAGGCAAACGGTAGTTTCACTACCTTGGGTATTGCCTCATGTGCCTTGTCATACTTGTATCCCTATATACACGACCACTACGAATTTGTTTTGTATTATACGTACGGAGTACTCCCTGATATCCCACTAGTTTACGGTGGAGTTTACAGTGCTGTATAGTCTATGACACTTATATAAAATGTGTTAAGGAGGATAATTGTAACGCCTTAACACTATTTTGATACTTTATATTACTGATAGGCATTATCTATTTTGCGTACACTACTACATATAAATGTTTAACGGATCCTTAGAGGATGGTTATTCCAACATCCTTTGAGTTACTTGTATTTCAATTGTTATTTCACATGAGTTGGATTTATTGATATAAGAATGTTAATCCTGACTCGAGTGTTTTGTGTTTTGCTTTACGCTCGGGTCAGACGGAGTGGTTCAGCTTTTGAGACTCACCTTTGGAGTTGGAGCTTCGCCTGGAGATCCAGCTATCTATCCAGCTTTCAGATATTCAGTTGATTCCAGTGATGTATTCTGATTCTTGTATTTGACTGTTGTATTCGAGACTTCTGTTGTAGCTTATTTAACTCCGTTATATATAGTAGCTTCATGAACTACCATCTTTTGCTTCCGCTGCATATTATTACTCTGTGTCTGTGATTCTGTGATTATTTATTTACTGTATATGTTCAGTTTTGCCAAATTTAAATTAACAATTCGGTATTTTAAATTATTCAAGTCCGACATATGCGGATGCGAATAGTCCAAAATAGTGGGTCGTTACACTTTCATTTCCTCTCTCTCAACATTCACCTACCAACAAATGAGTATCAAACACTACTCGATGCACATGATTCCGCCTAAGAACCACTTTCATCTTTCATTCCACCTGCAAATAACCAATTGTGATCCCGAAGCCACATAGATCCACGTATATACGACGCTACACCACTTGGACTAATCATTAAGGGACTACCAGAGGTATTATCTGATGTTGGTATTGCTACAGCCATCTACCAACACCAATGCTATGATACCAAACGTTATGGGAATTCTAAATCAAGACCACTCAACCCGAAACCCAAAAGCACAACAAAAAATGAGATCGTGGTAGTAGGTGCAAAATTAACGGATCGCAATGTCTCAATCTAATCCAAGTAAAACCAATCGTAATCTTCAAACAATAGTGGTTCCACTAATGTCATGTTAGTGTACATCTACTTTAAGAGAGAACCTTTATTAATAAAAATGAGAAGAGTAAGAGATATTAATTACAATGATCAATATTCAAACAGAATACGTTTGTGGAGAATAGAATCGAAGAAAACTAGGTTTTGTTAAACCCTATTTTAATGGAGGTTAGACCTTGATCAAAACCCTTGGAGTCCCCCTTCTTTGAATTCGGAAAATAGCTTATATAAGGGCAGTGTGAGCCTATGCAGGTATCTGATTTATACCTTGAAACCATCATAAATCATTTCAACCAATCCAGGCTAAATAAGGCATGCATCAGCGATTCATACGTCTGGACCATACCGCCAGATGTTTGGCAATAAACTTGGGAAAGCACTTTTACTGCCCTCAGACATCCAGCCCAAGATGCCAGACGTCTGGCAGGATTTTCAGGATACCAAATCCTTGTTCTCAGATGTCTGGAGCATTCTTGCAAAGGTCTGAGAGCCCTGCACTCAGTAGCACTCGGCCTTCTTTGCCATATCTTCCTCCTTCGAGCTCCGATTTGTAAACCTTCTTCTCCATCATCAAGCTACTTCCAACCACTTTAATTCTCCATAGTGTCGCCAAAATTCAACACACGAACTAGCTGCTTTTAGTTTTGATCAACCTAACTTCAACGTATTTTAAGAATTAATTCACATTAACGAAAGAATTAATTATATATTAATTATCTTTAATGCTAATAAACTATTTATTTAATATATAATAAATTAGTTATTTTCATTCATTTTATTTTATCATTAACATTTCAGATGAAAATTTTATAGACAAACGCATAATATGAGGTATTCTATAAATAAGTAACTATGAATTAGAGATAAAGTTATTCATTATGGTTATAAGTGAACTATTTTAAAATAGTAAGGATCATATCAAATATTATTAGTATGTTGAATCAATTACTTTTGATTTTAACCTATTTGTATTCAAAATATTTTAAGAATTATATTATATTTCGATTTAATGAGACAATTAATTAAATATTATATCACTTTAACTATAATCAATAATAGAATTAATACGTAATAAATTGAGTCTTTTTATTTATTTCCTCTTATCAGTAAATTAATTATTTAGCAAATTCAATTTTAGATGCATAACTCAATGAAGAAACATGTAACAAAAAGTGTTCTATAAATTTAACAAATGTTTCCATGTTGTGAGAAATATGCCTATTAAAAAATAAAATAGGAGCTCATAACCTTTTAAAAAAAATACTTCACTTTTCTTTTGATAAGGTTAGTAAATAATTAAAAAAATTGAGAATAAATATAGTTATAAGTAAAAAAATTCAACAAACTTACCACTTAATATCAGGGTAGCATCTACTTTTGATTTAAGGATAGCAGGATGTTTTTAACATATTTTCTTATAATTTGTAGGGAAACCTTATTTATTCATTATATTTTAAAATGCAATTATATATTTTTCTTACTTGTATAACAATTGTATTAGGTTACAAATATTATATTTTTTTGACGTTGGATGTACAAAAAAAATTATTTCAACCATTAATAGTGACATATAAGTACATGATATTTTAATGACTCGCTATGTTGATTATAATTTCTTATGTCATTTGGTCTTATTATTATTTTAAATGCGATGTTAGCTAAAGTATTTTTGTGCATTTCCGTAAATGCTTCTCATGGTGATAATTACTTTTCTTGGAATATGCTAAATTTTATATTATTTTAGTTATCATATGGTGGTATGAGGGTTTAAAATGCTATAATTATTTAGTTGCTCTAGAAAATGGACTATAATGTCCTCAAGTGATAGCTTAACTAGTCATGGCATTAGAGATAATGAAGAGACGCAAGGATCAATTAATAATGACAACATTAAATCAATTTCTTAGTTACCCAAAGTGGAAGGAGTCTTTGATACAATCACTCAGGAGATTATGAAACTATGCAGTTTAACTAGGTGTTCAAAAATAATAGTACACCATAAGTATTATTTATTTATATTTTTCATGTTACAGTATGTTATATCAATTAAGAATATAACATTTGAAGCCACTAAATATTTATCTAACTCGATTAGTATTAGTTAGTGTCAATTAAGTATTCTATTGCAACTATTGCAATATTGTTTGTTTATACCAATTTCGAAACACCATTTTACACTTAGCATGTTTCCATATTTCATACAGATAATACTATTATCATATTGAATGTGTACATATTTGAATTTATATTCTAAATATGATGAACCCATGTTGGACTTATGCATCGCTTAAATTAATAGGCATGCTGTGACGACGCATAATCCAGCGTTCGAAAATTAACATTCAATACCTCACTCTTATTCAAATGCCGGAGATTCAAATGTCGGAATCCAGTTCGCTGGATCTTATAACACATTAGATAAATAACAATACAACGGAAAAAAATGATAATATCATTGATACAACATGGATACAACATAAATACAACATTCATTACAACAACGACCACCAACATCAGAGCACAATGTATATGATATAACAACAAAACAATAACATAACAGCGGAACAACAACAAGGCTATAATAATTTCAATAGGGTCTTCAAAAAAATCCAACATACTTCGACTTCAACGTAAAAGCTCCAAAACCTAACAACTTCCAAACCAAAGGCTTCAGAGATTTTCGAATCTACAATCCAAGCTAGCTCCAGAACACGGATAACCTAACTCTAGTCTGCTCGTGTGAAAAATAATGGGCACTCAGAGTTTAGGAAAGGGAACAATAAACTTCGGGTCAGTCATGGGACTGGTATGAGTAAACATAAAACAGTTGTTTGAACAAAAAAAAATTACAAAAAGAAATCCGTTATGCTTTTTGAAAAACGAAACTACCATAAGGTCTTCCGGCACACACACAATGTAATCACACACTTGGGGAAGGTTTCTCCTTGTGATAGTCAAACATGCTTGATGCGCAAAAATCCTTTTGATATTATTATTAGTGCATAGTGTGAAAAAACATTTCAAAAGTGTAATATTAATCTTAGCCAGCATACGTACCATTATAGTATACCTACTATAGCTACCATGTTAAATGGCAAGTTCTACAACTAAAACCGTACAGGGCTTGTATTGAGTGATTGGATTTCCAACAAATGGCCAGGCTAAGGAACTTCCTTTCCGAATGGGTACGCCTCTGGAGGGACTACCCGAGAACCTAACCGAATCTCTGCCAACACAAGGCTGGGTTACCTTTGTAAGTAGGTAACTAACTGTCACGAGTAGCCATCCCTCGATCGTAACCGACTTTTATCCTGGGCCCCAACAACAACCAACGACCACATAAGTTAAATATCTAGACTCAATACCAGAATAACACTTTTTATCCAGAAGGAAATTCACATACCTTAAGGGACGCGACCCCCGTAACCTTCCTGTTTCAACCATTTTCGGGGTGTGAGGTTCGATGAAGTCTCGTCCCATAAAGCTACGCTTTTCACAAAAGCCATGGTTCGATCAACCAATGATCAGCACTTAGCATGCCACATTACCAATAATGGAATATATCACTAGTAACCATCAACTACATAACCTCTGAGCTCATACGTCTCAGAGAAGGGTGTTAAGCTAAGAGAATATATTCTTCGCCACCAAACATAAATGTATCTGATAGAAATCAGATTTACATCTCAAAGTGTAATGTCAGACATACATCCATACAAGTCCATCTTGGATCTGAATGGAACGAAGGTACTTTGTCTAATAAAGGAAAAAATCCTCGCAAATCCGGATATCCACAATCCCGATTGGACTCCCCATCACATATGGAGATCTCTATACCGGAGCAACTTAGTGCAGAGATAATCGATATGTAATCCTTTCATTCTCGAAAATACCGATCTTCAACCACCGTCTTCAATTGCTATCCCATTTCATCGTATCATTATTCGGAATGGGTTTATGACTTAATGTCCTCTCCCGGCTTAACCGAATAATGAGCACTTATTTTAAAAAACAAGTGGGTACACAAATCACAACAAATTTCCATTTATAATCATTTAAACAAAAGATTCACCTTTTGAGATTCGATGTGGTTTTCGGATTACCATTTAGAATCCGACCCTCGGTCGCATCGAAATTCAAATGCCGTTTTAAAGGCCAAGTTGTTTAAGCAAACAATTTATTTTACTTAAATTTAGAAGTTCACATTCACACAGCAATATATCACAGGTATCATAGATCAATCCACAACAATTCATATCACAAAGTATCACAAATCACATATTAGAGATATCAACCAATCCAAGGTATTCAATAATAATCCAATCATCTGTAAGCAAGATTAATTGATCATGTGATTATAATTAATTTAATTAACTCAAAATAAATTTACTACTTATCACTCAACCCTGCTTAATTAACATTAATTAATTACAAACCATTTTAATTAATTATTTAATTAATTAATCACATAATTACCTTCATTAATTATCATTTAATCAATGATTAATTATCCTTAATTATTAATTAATTTATTTCTTAATCAATTAATTATACTTTAATCATCAATCAATAACCATTAATTATTAATTAATTAACCTTAATTGTTAATTAATTAATTAACCTTAAGTATTCCTTGATTACTTATATTGAGTAATTATTCTTTAAATAATTATCTTTTAATTACTTTTATTAATTAATAAATCTTTAATTACATAAGGCTTTAAAATATAAATCATTTATCTTAATTAATTACTTTAATTACCATTAAAAATCTTTATTTAATAAACCTTGGAATTAATTAACATTAACACATAAATTAACTTAAGATATTTAAGTTAATTAATAATTAAAAACATTTCTTATTAGTTAACTTTTTCATTACCTTATTAAATTTATTTTAATTAACTTAAGGATTAATTTATAAATATTGATCACATGATTAAATAAATTAAACTTAATCACTTTAAAATAATTTCCTTAAAACCTTTACTAATCCCAAACTTAAATCAAAACTATTATTTAAAAGAATGATTTAAAAAATGTTTAAACTTAAATTTTGTTTTAAAGTTTTTAAATTGCCAATCCCACTTACCCGAGACGAATACCAAATTACCCGATCTTAACCCCGAGCAACACACGTTCATCACTCCGCTTCGAGGCAATCTCCACACAACTTCGAGCCTGACCCCGAGTAACTTCTTTCTTCCCCGATAAAATAATAACACCCAGATACAAACGTGCACGCGTGCATGTGCACGTCGAACCTGACCACTTCCAGCCATTATCGCGACCACCTACGCATCGACGAAGACCTTGCCGACGACCCCAACTATCCAGCACCGACGATTTCGCCTGAGAACCAAATCGAGCTACTCGATACAACCTGGAACCCAAACTTCGATCGACAAATCTCCCTTGCACCGAAAATCCAGATCATCAGAAGCCAAGCAATCATGGCCAAAGCTGCGTCACTATCCCACACGTCTAACCCCCCTATTCCGATCGACTCTGGTGCTTCATTGATGACACACGACCCTCGATTACATCATCGACCAAAACTAGTTATTAAATCCTAATTTGACGTCGCCTGACCACCACATCCACCCTTAAATCCTCTTACCATTTTTCCTTTGACCATCGGCACACAAGCTACTTCTAGATCCAAGCTCGACATTCCTCTATCGCCGATCTCCGTGAAATCAAGCGAAGTACATTTTTCGATCAACCCGAGAATTCTACCTCAAACCAAAACAAAAAATCTTGATTCTTCTCTTAAAAATCATCATTTTTGACAACGAATCAGATGATGTAATCAAAACCCAAGTTTAAAACAACTAATTTTTAAACAAAATTTGATTTTTCTGTGTATTAATATTTCCCTGTAAATCCATTTATTATTTATACTTAAAAGCATTTTTTAAATTAAGATCTTACAAATTCAAGCATGTTTTGTTTAGACATCAAAGCCCATAAGAGAATAATTGAAGAGATTTTTATTTTTGAATTTGGTTTAAACACTGTAAACCTGGAAAGGAGCAATTGTTCTTGTTTCCAGACATGCACACATCAATTTTCATGTGTATATATATAAGTAGCATATTTTACATCCATGCAACAGTAAACAAGTTATCACTATCTTTCATCATCTCATGCAAACCAAGATTTTAGCCTTTATAAGTAGTTTACTCACAGGTTTTTGATGTATATAGTCAAAGCCTGGAACTTTATCTTGAATTTGATCTGGTATTTGAAGCTTGATGTTGAGTTGAATTCTAAAGCTTGATCTAGCTTAGTTGAATCTGAACATGTTTGTTGGTTTGAATTTTTAAATCAGGTTGAACTGATGATTGAAAATATTATTGTTTGATTTTATTTCTAGTTTTTGTTTTGTTTTTCTGCTTTAAACTTACAGGTTTTGTTTTGATAAATAAAAGAAAAATGAGAAAGAAAAAGTAGAGATTTATTTATAGCCCGATCTTGTCATTTTTAAAAATAAAATAAAATTTAAAAAATTTGGGACACATATTAATTATGCATGAAAAATTGAGTTACACTTGTTAACACATATATTATAATACTTGCATTTGTTAAACTATGTGTTAATATACTTACATTTGTCATTTTTCATGTAAATAATGTTTTGATATAATTTATATATATATATATATATATATTATAATGCATCTTGTTTATATTAATATGTGTATTTGTATTCTATTTTTAATTTAATGAATACATTTCTTTTATTTATTTATATATAACTTTAGAGAAAATTGATTTAAAATTATACATTAATAATAATCACATGTATTATTTTTAAATCCAAATAATTTTTTTAAGATATTTATATTTGAATTTCAAATTCAAAATTTTATTCACAATATATATATATATATATATATATATATATATATATATATATATATATATATTCAACACATATCTTATTTGTTTTGAAAAATTCAAATTAACTCACAATTAAATTCCAAAATTTTATATTGATTACAAAATTTAAATTTGGTTTAAAACCGTGATCGTTAAAGATTTCCCACTTAAGAAAATTTCATCCTCGAAATTTGAAAGACAAGGAGACAAACAAAGAAAATATGAACATATAAAAAGACAGAGAAATGGCTTACTAAATCAAGCCGAAATATCTACCCTACACTTGGGATAGGACTTCTGCATGCTATCCTCTGTTTCCCAAGTACAATCATTTGGATCTCCACTCCATTGTACTTTTAACAATTTCACCACTTTATTCCTCAACTGCTTTACATCTCGATCAATTATCTTCAATGGTTCTCTTTTCACTGCCAAATTAGGTGTAATTTCCAAATCCTATTGAGCGGCCACCTAAATGATATGATCTGGGTCGTGCAAATATTTCCAAAGGTGTGAAACATGGAACACATCATGTATGCCGGCTAATTAATTAGGTAATTGCACTCGATAAGCCAAAGGACCAATCCTCTCAAGTATAGGAAAATGACCTATATATCGCGGTGCCAGCTTACCAGTCTTTCCAAATCTCAAAACTCCATGCATTGGAGAAACGTTTAGGAAAACCGAATCTCCAACCTGGAACTCTAAAGTTCTTCTCCTACGATCAGCATAACTTTTTTGTCGACTCTGGGCAGTTTTCAATTTCTTCCGAATAAAATCAACCTTCTCAGTAGCTTCCCTTATCATGTCTGTCCAAGAACAAGCCTATCACTCGACTCAAACCAACACGCAGGTGATCTACAGGGATGACCATACAATGCTTCAAAAGGAGCCATTCTAATACTGGCCTGATAACTATTATTATATGAAAATTCAACCAGATGAAATGGTCCTCCCATGAACCGCCAAAATCAAGAATATAAGCACGCAAAAGATCTTCCAAGATTCGATTTATTCTTTCCGTTTGCCCATCAGACTGCGGATGGTAAGCAGTACTGAAGTTCAACTTGGTTCCAAGTGTGACCTGAAATGCCTCCCAAAATCTACTAGTGAAGATCGGGTCACGATCACTCACTATACTACTTGGTATTCCATGGAGTCGAACAATTTCCTTCACATATAGCTCTGCCAAACTTGATGCCGTTCGGGTGGATTTAACTGGATAAAGTGGGAAGTCTTGGTCAGACGATCCACAATAGCCCAAATCGCCTCATTATCCTTCCTAGTTCATGGCAAATAATCTATGAAATCCATAGACACTTGGTCCCATTTCCATTTAGGCACTACCAATGGTTGGAGTAAACCTGCCATCTTCATTTGATCACTCTTTATTTGTTGACAAGTTGCACACCGGCTAACATCAAGAGATATATCTTTCTTCATTGTTTTCCACTAGAAGGTCCTCTTAATATCTCGATACATTTTATTAACCCCTGGATGGATACTGAACTTGAACTTGTGACATTCGTCCAATACTTCTCGTTTGAGATCTAGGATGTCTGGAACACAAATCCTCCCTTTCAATCTTACAATTCCACTACTATCGATTTCAAAGCTAGAATCAACACCTTGATGAATTCTCCTATAAATTTCTTGAAGAAACTTGTCTTTTTTCTACTTACTAGCAATCTTCTCAACAAGAGTAGGGGTGACAACAAGATAAGCAAGAACAGCATGTCTTCTACTCAAAGTGTAACGACCCAGAATTTCTGTCAACTAAAATTTGTATATTTAATTGATTCTAAATATTAATAAGTGAAATTTATAAGTCGAATAAATTTTATTTCGAATAATTGGATTTAATTGCATAATTAAATCGATAAATTAATATTTGAAGCTCCAGAAATAATAGGAAATTGGGTTTAATATGATTAAAAATGATTTGTAAAATTTTACTATATCATATTGGAGTTAGAATGATGTTATAGAACTTTTAAAATCTAATTTGTGAAAATTGAATATTTTAATATTTAATTAACGAGTTAAAATAGCCATTTTCAAACAGTCTCGGATTTCGACGAAACTAGTTATATCGGATCCGTAATGCGATATTATTGTATGGTTTCAAATTTCGTGTCAATCGGATTTATCGTTTGTCCGGGGCAAGCCAAAACGCATAGAAATTGGTTTAAATCAATTTAATTTAAATCGATCGTTTATTACCATAACTCGCACAGATGATCGAATTAGCCTCCGAAACATGTTCCATTATGTTCGAAACGCGGGGTAAACCTTAAAAAGGCCAACCGGCACGCTTCGTTTGGAGTTCGGAAAATCCGGAATGAACAGCGTTCGTCAGAATTTCTATATAAGCACCCCATATTTCATTTTTTGCAAAAGAAAACCAAAACCCTAGCTATCTTCTTCAGCCACCGGCCCTAAATTTTTAATGGCCAAAAATCTATCATCTTTCTCCCTCCAAATCTCTCTATCTATAAACAATTACAAGAAACCTCCAACTAGAAAAGTGTAGAGCTCGATGAATACGGCATATCCAACGGTTGTGATTTGATTTGGAGCGACGGAGTAGGAGCTAGGTGGCCGCGTACGTGCGTAGTTTGAGCACGATTCTCGAGGAGAGGAGAAGGCCGAGCTTGATGCTCCTCTGGCCGATGGTAGGCGTGGTGATGGGCGGCGAAGTGGAGGTTGTTGATTGTCTTCAAAGTCAACATTGTGGGTGCAGCCTTAAACCCTAGTTTCCTGAATTGGGTATGGGTTGCGTGCGTTTTATTACCTGTAGGAAACGTGAGGGAGGGAAGAAGATAGGTGTGTGCGGCTCAGATGTGTGGGCAAGGGAATCAACGACAGATGTGTGCTAGGTTTTAAAATATAAAAGAAATTGTATAATTATTTATATAAAAAATTTGTATAAACTTTAAAAAGCTGTATCTCTTTCATACGAGGTCCGTTTTGGACGAAACGAATTGCGTTGCAATCATTTTGTCGAGTACTATGCAATGGAACTAGTTTGGAGTTGTTTGGAGCTAGTGAGAATTTCGGGTAAAATTAAACGCACGTTTAATTTTATTCGAAATAAAACACGGAAATGGAATTGAAAGCAAGGTGAGAACTTCTCACTCAATCGAATAGTTTCGATTTAAATTTTAAATAGTTAGATTTAAAATTGTTGATTGTATGCCTGGATGATAAATTATTATTTATTGATTGTTAAAATAGACATTATACGCCGTTAGTAAGCGAAGGTTATTTATTAAAAACATATACCGCGATAATTCCATCTTGATTGGAATTGGTATTATTTATGTACCTGGAGTTGATTTCCCGCATTATATAGCGGATGAGACCCTATTGCCCCGCATAATAGCGGATAATATTTTATAAATCCTATATACCGCGATATTCCGTACTGAACGGAATTGGTATTGTGCTAACATCTTTAGATGCAGGAAAACAGGTTGGAGGGATCCAACTGGATTCCTCAACTGTATTGATTTATTTACAGATATTGTGATATTTGTTGATTATCATCTTGATATATGATGTTTGGATTGTCGTGATTGACTATAACACTGTTGTTATAGTAAATGATTTCCGAAAGTAAATGTTTTATATAGTATTGGGATTTATATATCTATCTTAATTTCGAATCCCTATACTAGTGATTTTGGGTCGTTGTAACGATGTTTTACGCAACATTCGTTTTGAATCAAATGAATGTGTTAAGAGAAAGTTTTCCATAAAGAATGAAAATATATACTTAATTTCGATTTGCGTATATTGAATATTTTCCAAGTGTTGAAAATAAATGAATTTGTGAATTACTTATTATTATTTAATAAGTATGGAAATGTTTTTCAATACGAAATGAATGTTTTGAGATTTTATCTTTTAAAGATAAATTAAAAATGAATATTAGAAATTGATTTGAAATCGTATATTCATAGATATTTTGGAATTTTAAATTCACTATGGAATTTATAAATGGAAAGGAAATTTGTTTTAAAATAAACGTTGATTTATTTTTGAAGTGTAGGAATAAATTTACGGATTTGGAACGTAAATATAAAGTAAATCGTTAAGGATTTATTTAATTGGTTTAAATGAACCATTTTGAAATGAAAATATTTCTGCGTAAGGAAAATGATTGAAATTTGTTTTCAAAAGTTGTAAAGGTGAAAAGTGATTTGAAAATTTGTTTTCAAATTGTTGAAGTGTAGAAAATTATATATCTAGTAAAGATATTTTTTGAAAATAAATAATTTGGGAAATTATCTGGAATTAGGTGATGTTGAACACGCCTATTGATAGTTAAATAACCGACTATCAATATTTACCTTTAAATAGGTATTTGTTGTGATTTGCGTGAATTTTAATGCCACACTTATTTTTGAATAAGCGCTCACTATTCGGGTTGGCCGGGAAAGGACCTTGGGGTCGTATAACCCATTCCGAATATGTGATATGTCGAAATGGATTGCATTTGATGACCGGTGTTGAAGACCGGATATTTGTGAAAACGGAAGGATTACCGTCGAATGTTTCTGTATCGGCTGATCCCCGATATAGAATTTTTTTACCCTTTGTGATGGGAAGTCCGGTCGTGATTAGTGAATATCCGGATTGCAAGGACTTCTTTGTAAGTGCCGTCGGTTCCGTTCGATCCTGGAACGGACTTGTATGGATGTGTGTCTGACGTTACAGTTTGAGATGTACAGCTGGTTTCTATCAAATATATTTCTGTTGGTGGCGGAGAATTTATTCTCTTAGCTTAACGCCCTTAGAGGTTATGTAGTTGATGGTTACTAGTGATACATTCCCAAATTGGTAATGTGGCATACAAAGTGCTGTTGAGCACTTGATGATGAAAGCACAACTTTTGTATAAAGCGTGGCTTTGTGGACGAGACTTCGTCGGACCTCACACCCCGGAAATGGTCAAAACAGGAAGGATGCAGCAAGGTTATTAGGGGTAGCGCCCCTTTAGTGTATGTCATTCCTTCTGGATAGAGGTGGTATCATGGTATGGAGCCCAGATACTTAACCTATGTTGTTGCTGCAAATTTATTGCTTTGTGGTTGTTGGAAATCGAGGATCCTCAGATATAGATCGGTTACGATCGGGGAATGACATATTCGTGTCAGTAGTTCCCCAGTTATGGGTAACCCGGCCTTGTGTTGGCAGAGATCCATTTAGGTTCTCGGGTCGTCTTTCCAGAGGCGTACCCATGTGGCAATGGGAAGTTCCTTGGCCTGACCATTTGTTGGAAATCCAAAGAAACAATACGAACCTTGTACGGTTTTAGATGTATAACCTGCCATGGAATGTGGCGGTAACCTGCTATTGAACATGGTAGCTATAGTAGGCATACGATAATGGTCGTATGTTGGCTAAGATTTATATCTTTACTTTCGAAATGTTTTCTACACTATGCACTAGTAATAATATCAAATGTTTCTTTTTAGTGCGTATCAAGCATCTTTGACTATCATAAAGAGAAATCTCCTCTGATTCTGCGTTTGCATTGTGTGTGTGCGGGAGCCTTATGGTAGTCTCATTTTCTAAAAAGCATTGCGAATCTATTTTAAAATTATCCTATTCTATGTTTTAAAATTAAACTGTTTAGTTCTCACACCAGTCACATGACTGACTCGGAGTTTATTGTTTTCCTTCCTAAACTATGGGTGCCCACAAATTTCCACACGGGCAGTCTAGAGTCAGGTTATCAGGATATTCTGGAATTCAGGAGTTGCTGGAGGCAAGCTGGATGGCATGGCGTATATCAACTAGTATATAGTATTTCTTTTCCGCTGTTTGTTGTTGTACACTCTGATGATGTAATGTAATGTAATGTGATGTAAATGTAATAACTGATATAGTTCTTTTGTTTAAAGATTATTCATTTATCTATTATATGTTGTTCCGCTGCGAATGTGAGATTCTGATATTGTTCAGTTGTTGTTTCTGTTCTGCTCTACCCTTTTCTCTCTTCTTCTACCTCTTTCTTTTTCTTAAACCCTAAGGGTTCGGTTTTTCGACCTTCGATTGCTCGGCAGTGGATATAGTGGACATATTGATGTCGGTTTTCGAAAGTCGAAGAACCGGTTCCTCACATTTGGTATCAGAGCATATGGTTAAGCGACAACCATGGCTCTGTTGGGAATTACTCATTTGATATAGAGTCAGCAGTACTCTAGAATGAGTTTGAGTGTAATAATAGATATGAGAGCGTATTTGTTAGTGAATATGAAATTGTTTTATATTGTGATGATTGGTTTGTTAAGTGGTATATGGATTTTGGTCAACACGAGTAATTAACATTGTTGATAGGGATCTCTGAGCACTTGTACAGAACAATTTGACACGATATTGTTTTAAAATAGGGTAAATGAAATAATTTTACCTCGATTATATTTTGTATAAAGGAAATAATTTTTTAGAATTATTAAAGTGTATATCAATTGATTGTTTGGTTGTTGAAAATGTAAGATATATGCAAGTTAATAAAAGTTGTTTGAATAAGTTAAATGAAACATATTGTAAAAGAATAAATTGTACAAGCGATGAATTATATAAAGTTATAATTAAAATAATTTGCACTTGTGAAATAATCCTATATATAAGAAGTAAAATTATATAAGTAAAAGATTTATAAATGTGATTTATAATCTAAAAACAAAATTACAGAGAAGTGTTTTGAAAGGATTTGATATTTTGGAAAATTGTTTTGGAGAAATTAAAGCTCTAAACTCTTTTCGGTCGCTGGAAAATAATTCAGATGATGATCGCGGCATCATCGGTGTTCATTTTCGGGTTTCCAAAAGAGGGATTGCTGCCAAGTTATTTTAAATGGAAGTTGTTTGGAAAATTTAGGTTTGGTTTTGAAATTCAAAAGATAATTTGAATTGTTTTCAATAATGGTTTTGAAAGGATTAAAAGGCTTTAGAATCCTATTTAAAATATTTATGGAAATAATAAATGAGTTGACAACTTATACAATTTGAATTTTGATAGAATAAATTTAACTTAAAGGATGGAGTAAAATTAAAGGAAGCATAAGTGAATCAATGAAAATCCAAGTGGTAATTGTTGAATATAAGTTGTATAACTTATGAAATGAGAAAATGAACTTGGATAGAATTGAATTTGATTTGGAAGTGAACTAATGCGAATTTAATTAGTGAATGTAAACTAATTGGAAAATGAAAAAATGAATGTTAATTAAACCCAATGTTAATGAATCAAATGTGATTAAAATGAAAACCAATTCAATGAATATTAATGAGAAGTGAATTTATATTGATTTGGTTATGAATTTGTTGAATGATAGTTGGATGATAGTTGATTGATGGTTGCATTTGTTGCTTTTGTTGCATTTGCTATGTTGGCATATGTAGTTGTTATGTTGCTATATGATGTATATTGATACTATTTTCATATGTGCATGATTCTCATTGTTTGTTGAGTGTTTAGTAGGTGCAGATTGCGCTTGCTTCGCATTTGGAGCTCGCTTTTGCGCTATACTAGCCGTATATGCTCGTTAATAAAAATATAAGGTACATATCTCGGATTAAATATCGTACTTTTACACTTTTTCCCTGCGGGATGCCTCATCACTTGATGAGATGTATATTTGTGATATATATACTGTCATTTCTTTTCGGATCGAGCCGCGCAAAGGAGACTATGGCGAATTTTTTCGAAAATTTAAGGCGTTAGAATATTTTGAGAAAATTGGGAAATTTTTTGAAAACTAAGTTTGGATTTGGAAACTTAGTAAAGATTTTGTAAGAAGTTTAACTATGAATTTTGGGAAAGTTAAACACTTAAGAGATTTGAAAAAATTCAATTCGAACGAATTGTTTTGGAAAGTTAATGGATTATGTAACTTTTTCTTACTTGGTAATTTTGAGGACGAAATTCTTTTAAGGGGGGAAGTTTGTAACGACCCAGAATTTCTGTCAATTAAAATTTGTATATTTAATTGATTCTAAATAATAATAAGCGTAATTTATAAGTCGAATAAATTTTATTTCGAATAATTGGATTTAACTGCATAATTAAATCGATAATTTAATATTTGAAGTTCCGAAAATAATTGGAAATTGGGTTTAATATGATTAAAAATGATTTATAAAATTTTACTATATCATATTGGAGTTAGAATGATGTTATAGAACTTTTAAAATCGAATTTAAAGTTAATTTGTAAAAATTGAATATTTTAATATTTAATTAACGAGTTAAAATAGCCATTTTTCAAACAGTCTCGGATTTCGACGAAACTAGTTTCATCGGATCCGTAGTGTGATATTATTGCATGGTTTCAAATTTCGTGTCAATCGGATTTATCGGTTGTCCGGGGCAAGCCAAAACGCATAGAAATTGGTTTAAACAAATTTAATTTAAATCGATCTTTTATTGCCATAACTCGCACAGATGATCAAATTAGCCTCCGAAACATGCTCCATTGTGTTCAGAACGTGGGGTAAACCTTAAAAACGCCAACCGGCACGCTTAGTTTGGAGTTCGGAAAATCCGGAATGAATAGTGTTCGTCAGAATTTCTATATAAGCACCCCATATTTCATTTTTTACAAAAGAAAACCAAAACCCTAGCTATCTTCTTCAGCCGCCGGCCCTAAATTTTAATGACCGAAAATCTATCATCTTTCTCCCTCCAAATCTCTCAATCTGTCAACAATTACAAGAAACCTCCAATTAGAAAAGTGTAGAGCTCGATGAATACGGCATATCCAACGGTTGTGATTTGATTTGGAGTGACGGAGTGGGAGCTAGGTGGCCACGTACGTGCATGGTTCGAGCACGATTCTTGGGGAGAGGAGGAGGCCGAGCTTGATGCTCCTCTGGCCGATGGTAGGCGTGGTGATGGGCGGCGAAGTGGAGGTTGTTGATTGTCTTCAAAGTCAACGACGTGGGTGCGGCCTTAAACCCTAGTTTTGTGAATTGGGTATGGGTTGCGTGCGTTTTATTATCTGTAGGAAACGTGAGGGAGGGAAGAAGATAGGTGCGTGTGGCTCAGATGTGTGGGCAAGGGAATCAACGGCAGATGTGAGCAAGGTTTTAAAATATAAAAGAAATTGTATAATTATTTATATAAAAAATTTGTATAAACTTTAAAAAGCTGTATCTCTTTCATACGAGGTCCGTTTTGAACGAAACGAATTGCGTTGCAATCATTTTGTCGAGCACTATGCAATGGAACTGGTTTGGAGTCTTTTGGAGCTAGTGAGAATTTCGGGCAAAATTTAACGCCGTTCAATTTTATTCGAAATAAAACACGGAAACAGAATTGAAAGCAAGGTGAGAACTTCTCACTCAATCGAATAGTTTCGATTTAAATTTTAAATAGTTAGATTTAAAATTGTTGATTGTATGCCTGGATGATAAATTATTATCTATTGATTGTTAAAGTAAACATTATACGCCGTTAGTAAGAGGAGGTTATTTATTAAAAACATATACCGCGATAATTCCATCTTGATTGGAATTGGTATTATTTATGTACCTGGAGTTGATTTCCCGCATTATATAGCGGATGAGACCCTATTGCGCCGCATAATAGCGTATAATATTTTATAAATCCTATATACCGCGATATTCCGAATTGGAACGGAATTGGTATTGTGCTAACATCTTTGGATGCTGAGAAACAGGTTGGAGGGATCAAACTGGATTCCTCAACTGTATTGATTTATTTACAGATATTGTGATATTTGTTGAATATCATCTTGATATATGATGTTTGGATTGTCGTGATTGACTATTTGGTGTTGTTGCATCATCAGATCCATTTTTGAAGTTTTAAAATAATGATTTTTATTTTTAAAAGAATTTTAAAGTGATTTTTGAAAGTATACGTTTTATTAAATTTTGAATTGTTAAAATAAATAAACATTATAATTTTATTGTTATAAAAGTTATATTTTTTTGGAAAATAATACTTAAGTAAATTTTGGAGTTATATAAGTTTTAAATAACGTTTTGTAAATTATTAAAAGGATTGGTTTATTTAAATTGAGATTTTTGAATTATTATAAACGGTTTATATAAAAGATTTATAAGATTGATATTTAAAAATTTTAAATATAGGAATTATAAAACGAGCTTATAAGTATTAAAAATGAAGTATAAATGGATTTTTTTTAAGTAAATGGGATTTATAGATTTATAAAATTGTGAATTTATAAAACGAATAGGTTTTGTAGAATAACAGATTTATAAGTAATTAACTTATAATTCGGATTTTGGTATTTAAATGAGGTATAAATAGAATTTGTTAATAAATTGATTTTTATAAGTTGAAGTTTTTATAAAATATAAAAGAATCTTAAAAGTAATAAGATTATAATGTGTGAAGTTTATTTTTTAAAAGAACGATTTTGTAAATAATTGGATTATAAGTATTTAACTTATATGGACTTTTGGTATATAATTGAGTTACATAAATTGAATTGGATTAATAAAGGAGATTTATAAATCGAAGCTTATAAATAGAAATGGAATTTATAGACATTGTTTATAAATTCGAAATCAATGGAATTTGATAAATTGAATGTTGAAATTGGTTAAGGAAGTATATTCACAATTTTGGACAGTGAATATATTATTAAATAAAATGGATATGCTTGGGAAAATGAATGTTTTAAAATGAAGTTAATCGTTTTAACGATGTTTTAAAATGTATTAAACATCGAAAACATAGATTTCAACATTCATTGTTGAAATAGACGTTTTCGAGAAATAGAAGGAAATAGTGGACTATAACACTGTTGTTATAGTAAATGATTTCCGAAAGAAAATGTTTTATATAGTATTGGGATTTATATATCTATCTTAATTTCGAATCCCTATACTAGTGATTTTGGGTCGTTGTAACGATGTTTTACGCAACATTCGTTTTGACTCAAATGAATGTGTTAAGAGAAAGTTTTCCTTAAAGAATGAAAATATATACTTAATTTCGATTTGCGTATATTGAATATTTTCCAAGTGTTGAAAATAAATGAATTTGTGAATTACTTATTATTATTTAATAAGTATGGAAATGTTTTCCAATACGAAATGAATGTTTTGAGATTTTATCTTTTAAAGATAAATTAAAAATGAATATTAGAAATTGATTTGAAATCGTATATTCATAGATATTTTGGAATTGTAAATTCACTATGGAATTTATAAAAGGAAAGAAAATTTGTTTAAAAATAAACATTGATTTATTTTTTAAGTGTGGGAATAAATTTACGTATTTGGAACGTAAATATAAAGTAAATCGTTAAGGATTTATTTAATTGGTTTAAATGAACCATTTTGAAATGAAAGTATTTCTGCGTAAGGAAAATGATTGAAATTTGTTTTCAAAAGTTGTAAAGGTGAAAAGTGATTTGAAAATTTGTTTTCAAATGGTTGAAGTGTGGAAAATTATATATCTAGTAAAGATATTTTTGGAAAATAAATAATTTGGAAAATTATCTGGAATATGGTGATGTTGAACACGCCTATAGATAGTTAAACAACCGACTATCAATATTTAACTTTAAATAGGTATTTGTTGTGATTTGCTTGAATTTGAATGCCACACTTATTTTTGAATAAGCGCTCACTATTCGGGTTAGCCGGGAAACGACCTTCGGGTCGTATAACCCATTCCGAATATGTGACACATCGAAATGGATTGCATTTGATGACCAGTGTTGAAGACCGGATATTTGTGAAAACGGAAGGATTACCGTCGAATTTTTCTGCATCGGCTGATCCCCGATATAGAAATTTATTACCCTTTGTGATGGGAAGTCCGATCGTGATTAGTGAATATCCGAATTGCAAGGACTTCTTTGTAAGTGCCGTCGGTTCCGTTCGATCCTGGAACGGACTTGTATGGATGTGTGTCTGACATTACAGTTCGAGATGTAAAGCTAGTTTCTGTGACGATACAGATTTTTTCGCGTTCGAAAATCGAAATCCATACTTCATATCGTATTCGAATGTTCTAGATTCGACCGTTCAAATCCGATTCGCCGGAGCTTATAACAACATTAAGTCAACAACACAGTGGAATAAAAAGAATAATACATTGATATACAGCTTTGATACAATAGATATCAATATACATCAGAGATATGATACAATAAAATAGCAGCGGAAAAGAAAACGATAACACTAGCAGCGGAACCACTAACTCTAAGATAGCCTTCAAAAGAGAACTCCAGTAGCAGCTCGAACCACCATCACATTGCACCAAGACAAGCAAGTCTCGTCCGCCTCCAAAGACTGAACTAGCTCCAGATAACCTACTAATCTAATTATCTGAAAAACCCAACTCTAGACTGCCCGTGTAGAAAAAATTTTGAGCACCCAGAGTTTAGGAAAGAAACAATAAACTCCGGATCAGTCACAAAACTGGTGTGAGCAACAAAAACAGTTACTAGTGCAAACGCAGAATCGGAGGAGATTTCTCCTTATGATAGTCAAAGATGCTTGATACGCATTAAAAGAAACATTTGATATTATTACTAGTGCATAGTGTAGTAAAAATCATTTCGAAAGTAAAGATATAAATCTTAGCCAGCATAGGCATTCCGCACTTATGCCTACTATAGCTACCATCCAAACAGTGGGGCGCCACCATAAGTGAATGATAGGTTCTACAACTAAAACCGTACAAGATCGTATTGTTTCTTTGGATTTCCAACAAATGGTCAGGCCAAGGAACTTCCCATTGCCACATGAGAACGCCTCTGGAAGGACGTCCCCAAGAACCTAACCGGATCTCTGCCAACACAAGGCTGGGTTACCTTTCAAACTAGGTAACTACTGACACGAGTATGCCATCCCCCGATCGTAAACGACCTTTTCTCGGGATCCCGATAACCAACAACCACAAAGTAATAAATTCGCAGTAACCACATAAGTTAAATATCTGGGCTCCATACCATGATACCACCTTTATCCAGAAGGAAATGCACATACCCTAAAGGGTGCTACCCCCAATAACCTTGCCGCATCTTTCCTGTTTCGACCATTTCGGGGTGTGAGGTTCGACGAAGTCTCGTCCACAAAGCCACGCTTTGGTACAAAGCCAAGCTTTGGGTCAACAAATGATCAAAGTAATGATCACCAAGATAAATGATCAAACAAATGATCATATCACAAATGATCAAACAATGATCATTTCACAGCCACACTCAGCATGTCACATTACCAAATTGGGAATATATCGCTGATAACCATCAACAACATAACCTCTGAGCTCGTACGTCTCAGAGAAGGGTGTTAAGCTAAGAGAATAAATTCTCCACCACCAGCAGAAATATATTTGAAAGAAATAAGCTTTATATCTCAAATTGTAATGTCAGACATAACAATCCATACAAGTCTGTTCTGGGTTCGAACAGAACCAAAGGCACTTTCGAAGAAGTCCTTGCAATCCGGGTATTCACAATCCCGATCGGATTTCCCATCACTTAGGGAATCTCTATACCGGAGCAACTCAGTGCAGAGACAATCGATAGGTCATCCTATCGTTCTCGCAAATACTCGGTCTTCACCACCGGTTTTCAAATGCTATCCATAACGACGTATCACATATTCAGAATGGGTTATACGACACAAAGGTCCTTTTCCGGCTAAACCGAATAGTGAGCGCAACATTTAAAACATATGGATATGGGATTTCAATTAAGTCACAACTTAATAATTCAAAACTTTCTTTCAAATGGTTTAAGTACATTGCCATTTTCAAATCTTTAACAAAAAGATCTATTTCACAAGTTCACCTAGTTTCTCAAAGATTCATTCCTGGATTTCAAAACAATTCCAATTTCAATTGGATTTAATTCATTAAATCTTTAAATTAAGATTTATTTCATAGTTTTCTAATCGTTCCCAAATATTCTCTTTAAAAATTCATTTCCAAATGTTCATCTATAACTTGAAAAATTATTTAAGTTTAAACTTGAAATCCCTTTTATACAATTTGAAATTCATTTCTCTTATGAAAGCTTTTTGTCATTTAGAAACAACCTTATTTCGGAAAAACCCGATTTCATTTATACAAGTTATAATCTTTAGGTTAAATCAATTTCCCAAAAGAACAATACTTTAAAAATGGTTTGACCTATATATAACTAGTATAATATCGTTAATCCCTAGTTTCAAATCATAGAATTCAATTTTTAAGTATTGAATTCAAATTGAAATCAAACTGTTTAAATTCCAAACCTTAATCAAGTTATTCAAAATAATTTCATCTTTGAAATTCCATTTCAATTGCTTTTCACTTTAAACCCAATCCATTTTCAAAACATTTGAATTCAAATATTCAACTTTAAAAATCATTTCAAAAACTGTGACTTAATCGATTTCCTCGTGAAATCCATCTATGTGTGTGTATAAGTGTGGTCCAGGGTTTAACACAATAGTGCAACATCATTCAATCATTACAGAACACAGAAATATAGTTGATAAGCGATATAACTATAAAGCTTATCGCCCATTCACAGATTCACAGATAATATAACAATGTAAATGAATGGATAATTTATACACAGTCATAGAACAAAATATCACAGATCAGATAGGACAACCAATTCAAGGCATTTCATACAATATAAACATTCATAAGCAAGGTCAAGTATTCAATAGTCATTTATAAGCAGGATTTATTAATTGTTTAATCCTAATTAATTCAATTTGTTTCCAATCAAATTTATTTAGTTATGAATTTATTATCCAATTCTGATTTATTAATTCTAAATCATTTGATATAAACTAATTTATCAAACTCTTTAATTAATTAAATGATTCTTAATTAATCACATTAATTAAATTAACCTTCAGTTAATTACTTTTATAAATAAATCAACTTTTTATTACATTAAATGTAATTATATCTTGATCACTTGATTAATTAACTTTAATCATTATTTATAGAAATTGACTAACCATTAATGATCCATTAATTAATCCTAATTAATAAATCAAATTAGGTGTTAATTACAACTTAATTGGTTTTTAATTACAATTAATAAATTTCTAATCATAAATTATCCATTTTCATTTCAAATTGAAATTCCTTTAACACAAATTGGAAATCTATGATTCTTAATTACACGTTAACTATTTCTTACTTAAACCTTAATTTATAAATTTAAACTTTTAATCAATTTCAAAATTAATGAATTACAAATTATTAAATCTCTATTTACTTAAGATAAACTCATTATCAAATCAATTATCTATAAATTATTTGATCCAAAATTTCAAATTAAAAATCCTCTTAACATTTTTAATCTCCTTGCTGTTAATTACAACCAACAACCTTAAATCTTGTATTTACATATACTATTTATATTATATACTTAACATTCAGATATTTACCCGAGCAAATCTCCATACTTCCCCGAGTCTCCCTTGCTTCTTTCTTTAATTTTTTTTCTAAACAAATTTTGTTTTCAACCTTTTAAAACCTGTTAACTTATTAAACAACTCGAGCCTAGTAAAAATACTCAAACCCAATCCACGTTTACACGAGTCAATCACGAATGAGAACGACTTCGAGTTCAGCAGTTTCTTCCCCAACAAAAAAAAGCAACCCAGATACACGCGACGCCACTGTGCACGTGCACAACCCCTCTGGCCAACTCTAGTCATCGCCGACGTCAACAGCAAGTCGACTACCATCCCCCGATCTGTTAACGACCATCCAAACCCCTCCAATTCAACTCGAACTCGAATTCGAGTATAAAGAAAAACCTGGAAACGCAACAGTGATCCACCTAAACCCTGTCAACGCCGTTCGCTCGACACTCCGACCACCGGAGGCTACCAAACTTCGGCCGACGCCTCGTCCATCTCCCCTCTACCTTCTCGCAAAGCCGCGTGGCACTCGATCACTCCTCGGCGACGAACGAACCAAAAAAAACACAGCCGGTCAAAACTAGGTTTAAAATTTTCAAACCCAAATTCCACAACCCACATAGCATGATTCTTCGATCCAATAATTTTTTAAAGCTTCCCTGATCACTCCTTTAACCCCCGAACTGATCTCTACTTCTCCGATCAATTATGTTGCCCGAGGCAACCCCATCTTCCCAAAATGATCAACACAGCCATGCCACTTCTACTCGTTACAAAAAAATATGAATTGAGCTTTAAAAATCCTATTTATGATTAAGCAATCAGTTCCTAAACTTGAATCGGCAATTCAAGATGTTTAAAATTTTGACTTATGTTAAGTATTACCGTTCTATGCTTATTCCTAGAGCAGCTCAACCTTTTTATTATGAATTTATATTTTTAAAATCCACTTTATACTTTCCTAAACATAATTTGTTTATATACTTTGCTCTAACAATCAACAGATTGAGCATACATGATTTTTGAAGCAACTTAGGCTGTTGGAATGTATAAACAGAGGCAACATTTGAAATCTAAAGAAATGTCCAAGCTTTGTCTCGTCCAAAAGTTCAATGAAGTATATATATATTTTCACACACAAATCACTAATATCCATCATGCAACTAGATCAAAACTTGGAATATTTTTAAAACATGAAGTTACTCACATGTGGGATGAAGACAGAGGACACAAAGCCTGGGAAAGGTTGTTGAAAAATCTGGATATGCATTTTGAATTTGATCTGATTGAAGTTTGTTTTTTTTTTCCTTTTTCAGTTGAATCTTTGCTTTGATATCTTGCTTCTTTTCTGACTTTGCTTAGTTATGTTTTGAACAAACTAAAATAAAGAGGAAATTTGATATATAGAGGAGAAGTTACAGGGTTGCATGTTTTTGTACAGGGTATTAGGTATGGTAGAACATCAGAGACCCTTTTTTTTATTACTTTACTCCTTGTTTCGGCTGATAGAAAATATGTTATGCTGAGGAAATGTTTTGTGCTTGTG
Source organism: Allium cepa (assembly GCA_030765085.1). Classification (NCBI taxonomy): domain Eukaryota; kingdom Viridiplantae; phylum Streptophyta; class Magnoliopsida; order Asparagales; family Amaryllidaceae; genus Allium; species Allium cepa. The sequence continues at coordinate 492,938,565 of CM060944.1, read as the reverse complement.
TATTAAACACAAGTGTCCTTGATTATAAGCTTATACTATTTGAATCATGTATGTACATATGTGAAGCAACTGTTTCATCCCTAGCCTGCATACTTGTCCTTGTTTCAGTTGAGAGATCGTTTTCTTTTAGCATTTTGTTTACATACTTTAAGTCTTTTCTGTAATTCTTTTGTACATAGACAGTTTGCACACAATTTTTTTTATTTTCTTTGTAGATATTATTTCTTCTCTTTTATTTTGTAATATAATGACATTCTATTTTAATATGTTGTTATAGTTTTACTTTGTAGGTTTACTTCATATTTTGTAATTTATCTTATAATTATATTTTTGCTAAGTTAGGTATTAAATTTATAACGTATATTTTATTTTTATATTCTACACTTATATTAAAACATTGATGTGTAGTTTTTATTTTAAGCATTCTATAACTTAAACATTTTATTTATAATTCAATTCAACTGAAAATATTCATTTTTGAGTTTCAAATCAAATTTTAAAATACATTAATATATACATCTTATATAAATTTCAAATTAATTCACAATTTTTATTCAAAAATCAAATTAATTCTCAATTTAAACTTAATTAAAATTCGAGATCGTTACAGACTTCCCCCCTTAAAAAGAATTTCGTCCTCGAAATTCGCAGGCACGAAAACAACACAGAGATAGATAGATAGATTCGATCTCCTATAATTCCTCAAACATAAGATATGAATTCCAAACTCAAGTCGGAATATCTCAGAATACATACCAGTTTGTCCCTCTTCGACTTTTGGTATTCATGAGAAATTACAATAGAATTTCAAATTTGGTTTTAAACGAAATCGTTTTATCAATACAATTTAAATTTAGCTTCATATTTCATTAATCAATTTAACTCAATTCAAAATTTCCAATTTAGTTAAAGTTTTCAATCTCAATATTTCAAATTCATTAAGGTTTAAATCAAAAACTGATAAAAAACGGATGAAGATACAAAGTAAGAATTTCCAACAACGATTCGTAGGGCCATCATCACACCAAACTACTTCTGGAGCTGTCACGAAGCAATCAAAAGAAATAGGAATTGAATCAAAGAAATTGATAAGAAAGTTATTTCCACTGTTGCAAGGTATTGACCATTTATCATCGTACTTCCCTGCCCCCTATCTCGTTCTCTTCTTGCACTCATACTTACAATCAGTGGATAGTAAGAGAATTTACTGAGGCATTCGGACGGATATCTTAGGGATATACTCATTCTAGGGTATAATTCACCCTATCTCTAATGAGCTACTTAATGTGTTATACTCCTGAGCTAAAGGTTTACCTTAGCTCTGATACCACATGTGACGATACGGATTTTTTCGCGTTTGAAAATCGACATCCATACTTCATATCATATTCGAACGTCATAGATTCGACCGTTCAAATCCGATTCGCCGGAGCTTATAACAACATTAAGTCAACAACACAGTGGAATAAAAAGAATAATACATTGATATACAGCTTTGATACAATAGATATCAATATACATCAGAGATATGATACAATAAAATAGCAGCGGAAAAGAAAACGATAACACTAGCAGTGGAACCACTAACTCTAAGATAGTCTTCAAAAGAGAACTCCAGTAGCAGCTCGAACCACCATCACATTGCACCAAGACAAGCAAGTCTCGTCCGCCTCCAAAGACTGAACTAGCTCCAGATAACCTACTAATCTGATTATCTGAAAAACCCAACTCTAGACTGCCCGTGTAGAAAAAATTTTGAGCACCCATAGTTTAGGAAAGAAACAATAAACTCCGGATCAGTCATGGGACTGGCGTGAGCAATAAAAATAGTTTATCTTTAAAAACAAACAAAAAAATATTCAAAAATCAATTCGCAATGCTTTTTAGAAATGAGACTACCATAAGGCCTCCCGCACATGCACACAATGCAAACGCAGAATCGAAGGAGATTTCTCCTTATGATAGTCAAAGATGCTTGATACGCATTAAAAGAAACATTTGATATTATTACTAGTGCATAGTGTAGTAAAAATCATTTCGAAAGTAAAGATATAAATCTTAGCCAGCATAGGCATTCCGCACTTATGCCTACTATAGCTACCATCCAAACAGTGGGGCGCCACCATAAGTGAATGATAGGTTCTACAACTAAAACCGTACAAGATCGTATTGTTCTTTGGATTTCCAACAAATGGTCAGGCCAAGGAACTTCCCATTGCCACATGAGAACGCCTCTAGAAGGACGTCCCCGAGAACCTAACCGGATCTCTGCCAACACAAGGCCAGGTTACCTTTCAAACTAGGTAACTACTGACACGAGTATGCCATCCCTCGATCGTAAACGACCTTTTCTCGGGATCCCGATAACCAACAACAACAAAGTAATAAATTCGCAGTAACCACATAGGTTAAATATCTGGGCTCCATACCATGATACTACCTCTATCCAGAAGGAAATGCACATACCCTAAAGGGTGCTACCCCCAATAACCTTGCCGCATCTTTCCTGTTTCGACCATTTCGGGGTGTGAGGTTCGACGAAGTCTCGTCCACAAAGCCACACTTTGGTACAAAGCCATGCTTTGGGTCAACAAATGATCAAAGTAATGATCACCAAGGTAAATGATCAAACAAATGATCATATCACAAATGATCAAACAATGATCATTTCACAGCAACACTCCGCATGTCACATTACCAAATTGGGAATATATCGCTGATAACCATCAACTACATAACCTCTGAGCTGGTACGTCTTAGAGAAGGGTGTTAAGCTAAGAGAATAAATTCTCCGCCACCAACAGAAATATATTTGAAAGAAATCAGCTTTATATCTCAAATTGTAATGTCAGACATAACAATCCATACAAGTATGTTCTGGGTTCGAACAGAACCGAAGGCACTTTCGAATAAGCCCTTGCAATCCGGGTATTCACAATCCCGATCGGATTTCCCATCACTTAGGGAATCTCTATACCGGAGCAACTCAGTGCAGAGACAATCGATAGGTCATCCTATCGTTCTCGCAAATACCCGGTCTTCACCACCGGTCTTCAAATGCTATCCATAACGACGTATCACATATTCGGAATGGGTTATACAACACAAAGGTCCTTTCCCGGCTAAACCGAATAGTGAGCGCAACATTTAAAACATAAGGATATGGGATTTCAATTAAGTCACAACTTAATAATTCAAAACTTTCTTTCAAATGGTTTAAGCACATTGCCATTTTCAAATCTTTAACAAAAAGATCTATTTCACAAGTTCACCTAGTTTCTCAAAGATTCATTACGGGATTTCAAAACAATTCCAATTTCAATTGGATTTAATTCATTAAATCTTTAAATTAAGATTTATTTCATAGTTTTCTAATCGTTCCTAAATATTCTCTTTCAAAATTCGTTTCCAAATGTTCATCTATAACTTGAAAAATTATTTCAGTTTAAACTTGAAATCCCTTTTATACAATTTGAAATTCATTTCTCTTATGAAAGCTTTTTGTCATTTAGAAACAAACTTATTTCGGAAAAACCCGATTTCATTTATACAAGTTATAGTCTTTAGGTTAAATCAATTTCCCAAAAGAACAATACTTTAAAAATGGTTTGACCTATATATAACTAGTATAATATCGTTAATCCCTAGTTTCAAATCATAGAATTCAATTTTTAAGTATCGAATTCAAATTGAAATCAAACTATTTAAATTCCAAATCTTAATCAAGTTATTCAAAATAATTTCATCTTTGAAATTCCATTTCAATTGCTTTTCACTTTAAACCCAATCCATTTTCAAAACATTTGAATTCAAATATTCAACTTTAAAAATCATTTCAAAAACTGTGACTTAATCGATTTCCTCGTGAAATCCATCTTTGTGTGTGTATAAGTGTGGTCCAGGGTTTAACACAATAGTGCAACATCATTCAATCATTACAGATCAAAGACAGAAATATAGTTGATAAGCGATATAACTATAAAGCTTATCGCCCATTCACAGATTCACAAATAATATAACAATGTAAATGAATGGATAATTTATACACAGTCACAAAACAAAATATCACAGATCAGATAGGACAACCAATTCAAGGCATTTCATACAATATAAACATTCATAAGCAAGGTCAAGTATTCAATAGTCATTTATAAGTAGGATTTATTAATTGTTTAATCCTAATTAATTCAATTTGTTTCCAATCAAATTTATTTAGTTATGAATTTATTATCCAATTCTGATTTATTGATTCTAAATAATTTGATATAAACTAATTTATCAAACGCTTTAATTAATTAAATGATTCTTAATTAATCACATTAATTAAATTAACCTTAAGTTAATTACTTTTATAAATAAATCAACTTTTTATTACATTAAATGTAATTATATCTTGATCACTTGATTAATTAACTTTAATCATTATTTATAGAAATTGACTAACCATTAATGATCCATTAATTAATCCTAATTAATAAATCAAATTAGGTGTTAATTACAACTTGATTGGTTTTTAATTACAATTAATAAATTTCCGATCATAAATTATCCATTTTCATTTCAAATTGAAATTCCTTTAACACAAATTGGAGATCTATGATTCTTGATTACACATTAATTATTTCTTACTTAAGCCTTAATTTATAAATTTAAACTTTTAATCAATTTCAAAATTAATGAATTACAAATTATTAAATCTCTATTTACTTAAGATAAACTCATTATCAAATTAATTATCTATAAATTATTTGATCCAAAATTTCAAATTAAAAAACCTCTTAACATTTTTAATCTCCTTGCTGTTAATTACAACCAACAACCTTAAATCTTGTATTTACATATACTATTTATATTATATACTTAGCATTCAGATATTTACCCGAGCAAATCTCCATATTTCTCCGGGTCTCCCTTGCTTCTTTCTTTAATTTTTTTTTAAACAAATTTTGTTTTCAACCTTTTAAAACCTGTTAACTTATTAAACAACTCGAGCCTAGTAAAAATACTCAAACCCAATCCACGTTTACACGAGTCACTCACGAACGAGAACGACTTCGAGTTCAGCAGTTTCTTCCCCAACAAAACAAAGCAACCCAGATACACGCGACGCCACTGTGCACGTGCATGACCCCTCTGGCCAACTCCAGTCATCGCCGACGTCATCAGCAAGCCGATTACCATCCCCCAATCTGTCAACGACCATCCAAACCCCTCCAATTCAACTCAAACTCGAATTCGAGTATAAAGAAAAACCTGGAAACGCAACAGTGATCCACCTCAACCCTGTCAACGTCGTTCGCTCGACACTCCGACCACCGGAGGCCACCAAACTCCGGCCGACGCCTCGTCCATCTCCCCTCTACTTTCTCGCAAAGCCGCGTGGCACTCGATCACTCCTCGGCGACGAACGAACCAAAAAAAAACACAGCCGGTCAAAACTAGGTTTAAAATTTTCAAACCCAAATTCCACATCCCACATAGCATGATTCTTCGATCCAATAATTTTTTAAAGCTTCCCTGATCACTCCTTTAACCCCGGAACCAATCTCGACTTCTCCGATCAAGTGTGTTGCCCGAGGCAATCCCATCTTCCCAAAATGATCAACGCAACCATGCCACTTCTACTCGTTACAGGAAAATATGAATTGAGCTTTAAAAATCCTATTTATGATTAAGCAATCAGTTCCTAAACTTGAATCGGCAATTCAAGATGTTTCGAATTTTGACTTATGTTAAGTATTACCGTTCTATGCTTATTCCCAGAGTAGCTCAACCTTTTTATTATGAATTTATATTTTTAAAATCCACTTTATACTTTCCTAAACATAATTTGTTTATATACTTTGCTCTAACAATCAACAGATTGAGCATACATGATTTTTGAAGCAACTTAGGCTGTTGGAATGTATAAACAGAGGCAACATTTGAAATCTAAAGAAATGTCCAGGCTTTGTCTCGTCCAAAAGTTCAATGAAGTATATATATATTTTCACACACAAATCACTAATATCCATCATGCAACTAGATCAAAACTTGGAATATTTTTAAAACATGAAGTTACTCACATGTGGGATGAAGACAGAGGACACAAAGCCTGGGAAAGGTTGTTGAAAAATCTGGATATGCATTTTGAATTTGATCTGATTGAAGTTTGTTTTTTTTTTCCTTTTTCAGTTGAATCTTTGCTTTGATATCTTGCTTCTTTTCTCACTTTGCTTAGTTATGTTTTGAACAAACTAAAATAAAGAGGAAATTTGATATATAGAGGAGAAGTTACAGGGTTGCATGTTTTTGTACAGGGTATTAGGTATGGTAGAACATCAGAGACCCTTTTTTTTATTACTTTACTCCTTGTTTCGGCTGATAGAAAATATGTTATGCTGTGTATTAAACACAAGTGTCCTTGATTATAAGCTTATACTATTTGAATCATGTATGTACATATGTGAAGCAACTGTTTCATCCCTAGCCTGCATACTTGTCCTTGTTTCAGTTGAGAGATCGTTTTCTTTTAGCATTTTGTTTACATACTTTAAGTCTTTTCTTTAATTCTTTTGTACATAGATAGTTTGCACACAATTTTTTTTTATTTGCTTTGTAGATATTATTTCTTCTCTTTTATTTTGTAATATAATGACATTCTATATTAATATTTTGTTATAGTTTTACTTTGTAGGTTTATGTTAACGTGAAAATCGGACGCTAACACCCCGGTGTCAATTGAAGTTGGATGAAAGCACCACCCAAGTACACGGGAACTACAAGTAAGTAGAGAAAATACAGAAAAAGCAGAAAAGACAACAATTTTTATAGTGGTTCGGCTTAGAGTAAGCCTACGTCCACTTTAACTCTCTTTATTACTGAATTTGATTACAACTTTACAACAATCTTCAATTACAACACACTTTAGACTAGTAGATCAAACTTTGATAGAGAATAATCTTCCGAATTCATGTTGAATGGTGTAGATTTTCTCTTGGAGATCGTCGTAGTGTCCTTGGTGTTTGGAGTACTTGAAGTGTTGAGTGAGTCGAGAATTCTGCAGAGTACCGGCGCTTGAAATGGTCGGCCAAAAGTCCCTTTCATGTTTGAGGTAGGCCGGTATTTATAGAGAATTCTGGTTTGGAATTATTGCCCAAGTTATAAGTCATGACCGACTTTGGGGAAGTTGTAGGTCGCGCACGACCTAAGGGCCAAGAGTTAGCAGGCAGTGGCATGAATGAAGCGGCACTGAATTTTTCTTTGTTCATCTGGATACAAGTCTTAACTCGTTCACGAGTTAAGAGGTTCACGGTTTAAAATGAGGCAGCATCTATTTTGAGCTCTGTAGTTTTAGGTCGTGAACGACTTATCCTAGGTCGTAGGTCGGTCACGACTTAAATGCAGTTGCTTCCACTCTTTTTTGTCTTGAGTCACTAGGTCGTCCTGTTTTTAGCTTCTTTAGGTCATAGCCTCTTGAGTCGTGACATTTCTTGAGTCGTCCAGGCCTTAACTCGTAAGTCGGCATCCTTGCTAAGTCCTAGGTCGGCGACCTTGTTAAGACTTTGGGTCGACATCCCTCTCGAGCCTGTTAGGTCGGTATCCCTCCTAAGCCTTATGCAGTTAAGTCGTTCTTCCATGCTAAGATACTAGGTCGGCATCCCTTCGTGCCTTAGGTCGGCAGAACGCTGGGTCGCTACCTATTTGATGTGTTAGATCGGTGAGTCACGGCCGAGATGGAGTTAACACTTGCCCCTCGAAGCATATGCCTAATTGTTAGGTCGTGTGCTTCGATACCCTTTAACTCGTCCACTTTTAGGTCGGTAGGTCGTGTGCGACCCATCAGTTAGATCGTATGCGCCGCTCCAGGTCTCTCCACTGCAGGGTATAAGTTAACCGTCTTTTTCTTTCTTTATTTCTTTTTCTATTGCTTGATTCCGCCATTAATATATTCTCAAGTTCCTGAAGGCGATTTCATTCCAACAGATCACCGATAATCTCTACCATTCATTGCGTAAATGATTTTACTCTTCTTTCGACTGTAGATTACTATCGATTCGTGAATCCTGTCGCTCGAACTCGAATTGCCTCCTTGTATGATGCTCCATCACGAATCCCATCACATTTATAGTTGATAAAGCCTAGGTAGCTCGATTCGGTTTCAGATGATTGTTGATACAATGAAGGTGGCTTATCACCTTATGCTCGATGATCTTTGATGGCTGGTCATTGGATTTGTGACATTTTCGGATTGTTTTATTGAGTGGTTCAATAGCATGAATGAAGGCTGCTGTTGATGGAATGGTTATCGGGTTAATGGGTTGAATGGAGTAAAATGTTGGTTTGGAGGCGACTCAGCAAATTTGGATGATTTATCTTTTGGCCGACCTAAACCTTGAGTCGCTGCCGAACTAGCTCTTAGGGAAACTTGCCGACCTAACCCTTAAGTCATGGTCGAGCTAGCACTTGGGGAAACCTGCTGACCTAACGTAATGCGACCTAAGCCTTGAGTCGTTACCGAGTTAGCACTTGGGGAAATTTGCACCTCCTTTTGAACCGAAGCCTTTCTCCTTGCTACTCCACGACTTGGATGCTCAACTTGAACTACCGGATTAAAATGCCTAAACCCAAGATTTTTTAACTTTTGTTGCAGTATCATATTAATTTATAAGCTAACAACTTGCTAAAAATAACCATCACAGAAAATGGGGGCGAATATACTACCATTGACTGCCCACATCAAATGACAGATTAGTCGACATAGAGTAATCAACTTGAATATATTGTGTGAAATGTTGTGAACCAATCAACTAAAGTGAAACATCAATGCAAAGCATCGCTAACTTGAACTGACTTGTTCGCATTAACATCTCACTTGCCTATTTGGATTTAAAAAACAATAAGCCCTGGATTTCATAATTGACAAACGCTTGCTAGTTTTTTTTTATTCCAGTTATATATGCTTACTGCTTTGTTGATTTTACACAACAGTTCACACATTTTTAGGAAACGTGCACCTTCACGTTTGAATATCCAGTTTTTTGTGTAGAATGACTTCCCATCAAGAAGAAGAAGTGGTAGCTCAAGAGGAAGAAACTTTTCCGATAGCTGTTCCCATAGAGAATCCCCCGGAGAGAACTTCGACTATTCTAACTCCGAGAGTGTTTACTCAGCTACATACTCAATTTGGTTTTACTGAAAGTGATGTCCTATTCCCTGGGCCAAGTGATACTGCTGACAATCCTCCCCGTGGTTTTGTTGCAGTTAATCGTCAAATGTGCTTAAGCGGGGCGATTCCTCCTTTTAATGACTTTCTTCGAATTCTTCTCCTTCGGTTGACAATCTCTCCGTTCCAACTTCATCCTAATGGCTATGCCATCTTGATGGGGTTGTGTGTTTTGTTTAGAAGAACTCTTGATCGCCTGTCGAGTTTTGAAGAAATTCGTTATTTATGCTCGTTCGCAAAGAGTAAAGATCATTCTTCCCTTATAATTTTGAGGAATGCTAGAAACCGCAAACTTATTTCTGATCTTACCGAAAGCGTTCATGGATTTTTAAATCAGTTTTTCTCTGTTCGCTGCCCCCAGGGTTTTATGCCAACTGGAGAGTAGGAAGTAAGATTACCTGCTTTTATTTTCCGTTCCCGAGCTTTTCGAATTTCGAGTTGTTAATCGTTAATTTCACTCTTTCCTTTTTTCAGCACTTCCTCCACCCTCTAGAGACCCAGGCCATAAGCAAGTCTTTGAGAGATTGACTGCTGTGGCCGCAGAAGAGAGAAGTGTAAAATTTTTGTTGAGGGATGAACTTTTGCATCAGTATGGGCTCTTGCACGCTTCTCGCTCCTCATGAAATCCCGAACTCCCCGGCTAGAGCATCGGATGCCCCAGTTTCTACCGACACATCCATACCAAAAGGACCTGCTCCCGAGGCTTCACTAGTGAAATGCTCCACTTCTGTTGATGTTGCGGGGCCATCTAACGAACTTGCCCCGGTTATTGAGGAAGAAGAGCCTCGGGGATCTCCCCAACGTTCACAGGAATCCAGTGAAGAAGCCGAGAAAACCAGCCCTGTCAAGCAGAGCAGGGACGACACTTTCGAAGGGCTGAGCGACCTCTTTGCCACCTCACAAGAGATCTTTAAAGATGATCCTATCACTACCGGGGTTTCTTCTTCAGTAGTTGAAGCGACTTCTATTCTGCAACAGACTCCGTCAACTCAAGAGTTGACGCTAACTACTACACCCACAACTACTGCTCAATTAAAGAGTGGTTCGTAGTTTGATGCGCGTAGTTTTCACATCTCACACACTTAGAATTTTTCGGCTACTTTTATGCTTCTGACTCTTTGTACTTTGAAGACTTCTAAAACTTATCTCTTTTTATTTCAGATTCTCCGATGGGACGCAGCAGCTTATACTATGATGACTTCCAGCGCTACGGGAGGCGTAGCCAATATGATTATAGGCGCTACCTCCCCTCTTACAGAGAATCCGATGAAGAGATAGCCGCCCGAAAGGCTCAGGAGAGGAGGGCGCAAGAAGAGCATTCTGAGAGAAGAGAGAGGGAGAAGCGCCACGATTCTTCCCATCGAGGCGATGATTCCCATAAGAGAAAATCCCACGATGACCGGGGAAAAGGTCATATGGTTAAGAAACTAAGCAAACATACCCGACACGGAGAGAAGCATACTTCTACAACTCCCGAAAAGATCGATGCCCCCGTCTCGCTTGACATTCCTTCCGACTCTCCCGCTCTCGGGAAGACAGACATCCAAACAATAATTAGCAGGCCTAAATTCCAAGTTGGACCGGGCCCAGCCACTTTGCAAAGCCGGTTTCCACAGTGGTGCCTGAAGGGAGTGCGATTCGACCTTGACTTGGTCCCCATCGACAAGCCTGCCATGTTACGAAATCTCGATGCCGTCAAGCTTGATATTGAAAGGATGTCGAACTGGCAAAAGCTTATAGACGAGCTTCAAAGGGTCAACCGTGCAAATATAGAGGCCATGCTTACTATGGAGAACGATAAAGCCGAATGGCAGAAGGTTCTTGAGCAGCATGATACTGAAATGAGGAGCATCGCTACTTACAATGAAGAGCTTGAAGCGAAAGTTGAGGAACTTAAACAAGAGCTTGCTACTTCTTCTACCACATATACTCAAAAAGAAGAAGTATTTCGGAAGCAAGTTCGCGATGCTCACGCAGCTCAGCGACATGCCGAGGCACAACTTGAAGCTGAGCAGAAAACAGCAGGAATGTATCGTGCTGAGGCTACAGAACTACAGGAGAAAGTCAGTTCTCAGGAGGCGGAAATTCAAATGCTTAAGCTTCAACTTTTCAAAGCTGAAAGAGAGCGTGATGAGGCCGTTGCCGGCAAAATTGCAGCTGAAGAATCTCATGAGGCAACGAAGACCAACATCAGCTCAACATTATTTGACTTCTACCTGCATAGTGTCTTGGGGTGCGGTGGCCTCGCCTTTCTAGGCCCCAAGTACGAAATTACTCTGGCTGAGGTATGGGAGGCCGCACTTGATATGCTCGGTGCTAAAGGTGCTGGCTACATCGAATCAGCTCTTGAAGAGCATTATTTTGATGAGGATGCTCGCGCCGCTCTCGCCAAGGGAAAGGAACAGCTTGCGAAATTAAGGGCCGAAATGGCGGTAGGGGAACATTCAGGAAAAACTATTTTAACTGCTCCGATTCAGCCTTCTCCTTCGGCCGAAATCGATGTCATCAGTTCCAGTTCCCATTCTCCATCCCCTACTAAAATTACCACCGAGATCACGAGTATACAGGGCGGAGATGAAGGTGGCGAGAGTGCCAAGGCACGGGCTTATGAAGTTGATGTTAGGAAACCGACTTCTCCAGGTAACTCTACTGTTAATCTTGCCCAAGTAGACTGCTCATCTGTTTCTTACGAGCTTGATGAACTTCTTGACTATTTCCTGAACCTCAGCGAGCCTTTATCTCCTCTTTTTACTGACTTTAACTTCTTTTCTTCTGTAGAGAAAGCAACGGGCATTGTTCAAACTTCCCCTCCTCCAATTATTCCTTCTTTGGCTCTCCAAGTCACCTCTCCTTCTGCTTCGCAACCCGGGTCGCAAGAGGAGCAAATAGAAGCACTTCATGGCTTAGGTGATCCTATTGCCTCTCAAGAACATGAGGGAGAAGGACTTGGAGAAGGCAATGAGTCTTCGGAGCGAACCACTTCTGATAACATAAAATTATTTGCTCTTATTATCGCGGGTAGTGAGTCTTCTTCAAGGAGGAGGAGGAAACGTGCCACTTCCAAGAAGAGAAGGAAAGGCATTCTTGCTTCTGAGGAGGAAGCAGGAGTTGATCCGGCAGTAACCCTTTCTCCTTCATCTCCGACTCTCCCAAGCCGTCCTGAAAAGCTGCCTATCAGGTCAGGTGAAGGCTCTAAGGGTGGTGGCAAGAAGAAGTAAGGAGTCATGCTTCAATTTACTTCTAGTTTTTGCTTTTTGCATGTACTGGCCGGAGATTGTGCGGGTACCGGCCCCTGCTTTTCTTTTACTTTTTATTTTGAAACCTGTACCTGTATAAAATTTTAACAGTGTTGAATAAAATGATTCTTTTTCTTCATACAAACTTCTGTCTGTATCTGAGAATGCATTTATTATTCATTTTTGTACAAGTTTCTTTGCACGATATTGCAGTGAGCTTGTGGTATACTGTTCGAGCGCAATTTTACCGATGTAGTTATACCATGTTGCCCCTATACCATAAGCTCGTTGCAATATTTTATATTTTGAGTGGACTTGTACTTTTATTTTCTAGAGAATAATTACTCCATACTTGGAGGAATATTATTTCGTTAAAAAACAGAGTACAACTCCCTCCAAATAAGTTTTTACGCTTCATCCTTCGAAGATATCACATTTTCTTTTGTGCATATACACATTTTACCAAGTGAATTCTTCTATGTGGTAAAGCGGGCATCTGAAGGGTACTTTAACTTCTTTTTGAGGAAGAGAATTTTCCAGAATAGGTGGATCATTCTTTCTTTGAGAGTTAAAGTGTGCCTTTGAAGATGGCTTTTTTTTTTATGCCACAGTAAAGGGCTTTTTGGTTTTTCACTACAAGAAAAATTGCTTTTAACAGCATTGGAGAACAGCGTTTATATGTTGATTGCTGTTGTGCAACCTTTTATAGGTAGAAAAATCTGAAGACAACATAGGAAAACGCTGAGAATTTTGTTCAGCAAATTGCGAAATATCGTTCCCTCTGAAAATTTCATTGCCGCGTATAATTAATTTCCCTCTTCTACCCAAAATAAGCAACCCTAAATCACCTACGCCTCCAAATCTTAATCGCTTCCTCTCTGCAAATCTTTTAAAACGACTCCTTTCCAAATCTTAATTTCCTCTGCTCAGCAAATTCTTTAAAACTACTCCTCTCTATCACGACCGTTGCTCACAAAGCTGTGGCTGCTTGGCTATGCTTGTATCGGAGAGAAATCATTCATTGAGTCGGCCAATCGCGTCGCTTGGAGCTTAGTTAGGTCGCACTCGCCACCCTATACTCTTCATCGCTGCCATCGGTAAGTAGAGAACTGCAAATTCAAGCTCGAAATTAAATTAGTTCAAATTCGATTAAATTTTGAATTTGAATTTTGATTTTCTTTATTTAATTGTTAAATTTAATAGTTTATTGCACTTGCTATTGAACCGAATAGCTGATGTTTGGAAAAAACTGTAATCGCAATTGGTTGACATTTGCATTAGAATGACATTTGCATTTTCTAGTTTTCTAATGTGTGAAATTCAAATTTTGCAGCTGGGGTTCCGATGGAGAATATTCTTTATCTTGGTGGACCAAACATAGCTTAAGAAATTTACAACAAGGAGTATGCTAATGCTCGAATATGTGGGTCTGATAAGTGGAGAAAACCTCTTGCTAAATTTATGAGGCAGCCACATTTTATCGTATGGGATAATAGCGATCTTGTTACACATGAAGTCATGGGAGGCTTGAAGAATGTCTATGCTATTGGTGCTGGTAAGCTTTCGATTTTCTTTTGCCATTGTGAGATATTAAATCTCTTCATTTAATTTTATATGTACCTGCTGACGTTGAAATCCAAATTGTTTCACATGATTGCTTCTAAAATCTAAGGGTGGTGTTTGGTTTTAAGTTTGTGTTTTTTAGTTCATTTTCCGTTTTTAGTTTGAGTTATCTAAAAAGGTTAGAAAACATTTAAAAAAAAATTGTTTTTGGTGCATTGAAAATCAATTTTGAGAAATGGATATTTTCAAAAATGCCTTTGAGGATCAATACACCAGTGAGATATTTTATGTCGTGAAAAACTCAAAAACATATGAAGAATGACAAACCATATGGGTCTTAAAGCTCTTTTTGTTACTTGTAGCACAAAAGCAAACCATATATCTTTAGGTGGTTCTTTCAGTGTTTGCCAACTCTTTTTGTTAGTCTAGAAATGCTTAACAAGAAGAATAAATGCTCTAAAATCACTGCCCCTTCTACTATTAAAAAGCCATTCATTGTTGAGGGTTTTATCTGCACTTAAGGCCAGAGTAGTTGTAAGCACCTACAACTTTCCTGCTTGATATATATCAAATTTCCTTATACTATATAAGTGTATCTCTAGACGTGCTTTTACGAACAAACTTAACATACACGTGCATGTCAGTGCCATTATATCATACTTATGTGTTACAGAGACATGTATAAAGATAGTTTGTACCTCATGGGGTGCATCATGACATGACATTTCAGGCATTTGGCTCATCTTAGTTTGTAAATCTGGGCTATCTATGCATTGGTAGAGATGCAGTTCTCTATTTAGAGTGTATGAGGTTAGTTAAAGGCGTAAAAAGGAAATATTTATTTAGCCCCGTTGTAATATATGCCTTTGTACCTATCAATCCTTATTAGAACAATATGATTCAAATGACCCACATGTTTTCTCAGAAAATTTAAACTGACATGAATAAAGAAGATCTGATTCCTGAATTAGAAGCAAACCTTTTGCTACTAATAATAGCAACTCTACAAGTTCAACCACTTTCAAATAAGATAATAAAATTGCCCTCGATCATCAAGTAACTGATGGAAATATTTGGATCCCTAGCAAATTGTGGACTCCAGAATTAGTAATAATTGAAGCATTCCTCTTAAAAAAATTGTATCATCCATGAGGCTGTTATATAAAAACTGATATGCGTATTCCACTATCAGTAGCTAATCAACAACACCAGTAGATATTTTATTTATTTATTTCAATTTGCATCTACACATTTGTTTGGTGCTTTCTTTGTCAAATCTATAAAACAGTTTTACCATTTTAATATCATTTAGCACCCATTTGGTTTCTTTTTTAATTTTGTGTTTTCAACATGCATCGTAAAATATGAGGATAGCAGGGAAAAAGATTTAAATAGTCTAAGCCATTATGACGATGAAGGAACGGCAGAGGAAATGAATTATTTTCCATGCTTTCTTTATTTCTCGGAACATGAAAAAAAATGTTTTCTATTTTGTATGTTAACTTCAATTTTCAAATTGGCTATCTTTCAAAATACATGAGTCATGCACTTTTTTTTTGTATGGAAATCCAAAACTAAAATGGGCAAACCAAACGGGGCTTTAAATTTTGGAGAAATCCAGCTTGAATTTATTTGAATTTTTGTATAGCTTGGATTTCTGAAATACATTAGTCATTTTAATTTTCTCCATTCATATTCTAATTCAAGAAGATTACAAAGTACACAATATGATTCTTCCTGAAGAATTAATGTACACATATTGTGCATGCTTGTAGGTGTGCTAGTAAGCTTCAGGTGCAAGCACCTAATGTAGGTAAACAAAGGTGTCTATGCTGTTTGCATTCATGATAACTTTGTTGTTTAATTCAGCTAAATTTTTGTATTAACATTATTATATACATAGATCATATAGGAACCAAATATTGGTTGTGCGCTAAACTGTTGTGCTATGCAGGTATGGTGGCTGCTCTAACAAACGAGAGTGCCACAAGAAAATCAGTGTACTTTGCGCATTGCACTTCAGAAATGATATTCATCACACACTTGTTGACAGAAGAGCCAGAGAAACTAGCAGGACCACTGCTAGCAGACACTTATGTTACCTTGCTTAAAGGGCGTAATGCATGGTACGGTCAAATGCTCGCCAAAGGCGAATTGAGTATCGATATGGGTGACAGTATCAAAGGAAAAGGAACTATCCAGGTAAAGCACCTCTAATCAGTTAGCTCTTTTCAACAAGTAATTCACCCAATCTCTTGACCTTAATTGTATACAAACAATATGAGATGGTTTCTTGTGCTTATACATGTATGCAAACAATATATTGTTTATTTTCTTTTTAATTAATAACGGTGGCTTGTACGAACATCATAATTTTGTTTTGTTGTAGGGTGTATCTGCAGTTGGAGCATGCATTTATAGCATCATAGTACTATTAGCTAGCAAAATGGCACTGAAATTATATGCGAAACTGTCTGTTTGGAAAATGGATTCTATATAGCAAAATTTGTTAGAATTTGGATTTAATAAGTAATGATATTGGAGTTTTATGATGATATAATTGCCATAATTAGTAATGACCGTGTAGTAATATTTTATGGAGTTCAATTACATTAGACTGCTTTGTTCGGTGTATTATTCGTTGGCAGTAATTAGATTTATATCTAGCAATTACGTCTGTGTTTATACAATTGATTACATTGCAGTAACTAAGCATATACAGTTCTTTTAGTACATTCTAGATTAGCCAGACTTATTCATACTAGCTTACCTTCATGCATGGCCTTGCAAGTGTATACTTTTTTTTTAGTGTGCAGGCATAAATTATGATTTTTCATTCAGGCTTGCTGTTATTAAACTTTAATTTCTTGGCAGTTACTTCATTCAGGTATTCAGGCATTTAATCTCAATTTTAATATTGTTTACATTAGCTATTTAAACGATTGTTAGAAATCTTCATTGTATCCAGTGTTTTTCTATAAGTGATCACCCATTATTGCATATGCTACCTTTATGCATCTATTCTCTATTTAATTTCCATGCATATTGCATTCCTGTTTTACATATAAGATGCAATTTGTTCTGCCAACAATTATTTGTATTGTATGAACAAATTATATATTGTTTTCTTTTTCCAGAAAAGGAGATATGGGGAAGATAAGGAGATGGCTTGATTTTTTCTTTTCAGAGGAGAAACACGTCCAGGTATAAGTGTTTCTTTTAATGTTGTTATGCACATTTCATTTTAATAAAGAATCAATTAGTACACTATATTTTTTCACATAAATCTGCAATATATCTAAGCCTATATCTACAATATACATTAATTGAATATGTCTGATATAGCAGAAACATAACAACAAACGCAAGAGGGGTTGGGGATATGTAAGCTGTAGCAATTTTGATGTAGACTCCCTAAGATATTCCATCCTTCATAATTCTGCTCCTATTGTTATTGAAACCAGTTACCACAAACTTGATGATTATTATGACACTTTTGAAATTATTCGAATCCCAATTTCAACTAATTTCTCGCGATCTCTCAATGAAGACACTGCAGCAGTCAAAATCCAAAAAGCTTTCAAACGATTCATGGTATCTATTTTATATCCCTATCAATTTTGCATTTTGATTGTTACATATGTTTTTTACGTGACTATTTTAGTGCAATATGTCTACACTTTTGGCCCTTTGGGAATCAACCGTGAGTTAGTTATTTTGGCATTTTAAAATATATTGTTGTTTTTTTTACTAGATTTAAGTACAGCGTAATGCTCAATGTTTTGGTATTCTAAGTTTATTAAACAGAAAACGACTTCAGTTTTAATATTGTTGTCTGATATGCTTATATGCGAACAGTGGACGGTGATATGCTAGGTTGATGGTTGACAGTGAGGGTGAAGGGGAAGTTGTATGATAGTGATAGTTGCTGTGATGGAATTGTGTACAGAGAAGTTGGTTTGACAGAGCAAGTGAATGGGGTGGAGATGTATGGAACTACAGGGAGGCTTGTTGGAGTGTGACAGAGTGATATAGCAGTGGGGATGTTTGAAGTTGAGATGTGGAAGTGGTGAAGTATGCAGGTGCAGTAAACAAAGAGATAGAGGATGAGTTTGTTGGTGGTGGGGGTATTGCAGTGTAACATAAGAGTTGCAGAGGGCTGTTAATAGATATGTTGGCAAGTAACAGGCAGTGTTGATGTGGTAGTGTTTGTTTCAGGAAGTGTTTGAATTAATGCAGAAGGCTTATTCTGACTTAACTGTTTCATAACAGTGCGGGGTATTTGGCAAAGGAGAAGGATGTCGGTGAGATGAGGGGTTTTAGTTCAAGGAGGTGAGGCGTTTTTGTTTGTCGATTGTGGCAATGAGTATTGATTGTCAGAAGTAATGCAATAGTTGTTTACAAGGAGGAGCATGATATTGTTGAGTGTTGCCGCAAGGAGTTTGCTGTGAATGGAGAGTTGGTAGTAGCAGTTGTTAGCAGTTGCAATTGCAGTCTTTTTTATTGATTTGCCGCAAGGAGTTGTTAGCAGTTTACGTATATATCATGTAATTGTAATATACTGAATGTATATATTTGTAATTGTAATATACTGAACGTATATATCATGTAAACGTTTATGTATCTAATTAATAGTTATTAGAACATATTATATATGCTAGTTGCTTCAATATACTCAAAATATAATTCTGGAATATTCAAAAATAGAGTGGAATATTAAAGCTGTTATATAAATAGAAGACAACGTTTGATTAATGCTGTCAATGAAGAAACAACAGCGTTTAATTCGTGCTGTAATTATCTTGAAATTGTCAATAACAGCGTTTTTTACATGCTGTCGAAATAGTTGATGATTCAATAACAGTGTGTTTAACATGCTGTCGAAATTGTTGATGATTCAATAACAGCGTTTAGAAAACAGAATACAACACGTTATAAACGCTGTTGAAAACATTATTGACAGCTCGTAATAAACGCTGTCACAGAGATGTTTCAACAGCGTTTATAGAAAAGCTGTTGTAAGTTATGTATATACGACAGCATGTCGTTATACAGCGTTTGAAATAACGCTGTTGTATCATATTACAGCGTTTATCAAACGCTGTTAAAAGCCTTTTGTGGTGTAGTGTTTGCTTCTTTGAAAAGTTGCACCTCTGAGGAAGGCTTTTTCACATTTCAACACTTGGAAGTTTTATTTCAATCTCGGTGAAACGTGTGCCTCCGAAGAGTTGTGCCTTCGAGGAGGGCTTTTTCACGTTTCAACACCTGGAAGTTTTATTTCAATCTCGGTGAAACGTGTGCCTTCGAAGAGGTCTTTCTGCTTGCTTGTGCCTCTGGGAGGAGGACTTTTCATTTCTGCCTCTGGGAAGAGGTCTTTCTGTCTTGTTGCGCCTCTGGGAAGAGGTCTTTTTGTTTCTGCCCCTTGGGAGAGGCTTTTATTTTTCCCTATTAGCTGGGAAGCGGGCCTCCGAAGAGGGCTTTTCACATTTCAACACTTGGAAGTTTTATTTCAATCTTGGTGAAATGTGTGCCTCTGAGTAGGGTTACTGCCTGGAAGTTTGGAGTTTCTTTCTCTCGGTTGGACGGATTCACGGGAGTGTATCAACCGATCATTCCGCAACTTTGTAACGAGAAAGATCTCTCTTTTTTTGGTTGGCCCACTCGAGGTCTTTTAGCATTTCAACTGTGGTGAAATGGGCCTCCGAAGAGGGCTTTTTTCACGTTTCAACACCTGGAAGTTTTATTTCAATCTCGGTGAAACGTGTGCCTCTGAGTAGGGCTTTTGCTTGGAAGTTTGGAGTTTCTTTCTTTCGGTTGGACGGATTCACGGGAGTGTATCAACCGATCATTCCGCAACTTTGTAACGAGAAAGATCTCTCTTTTTCTGGCTAGGCCCGCTCGAGGTCTTTGATTTGGACTCTAAAGAGTAGCTTTGGACTCTGAAGAGTAGCGTTGGGTCTCCAAAGAGAAGCATTTGGACTCTAAAGAGTACTTTGGACTCTAAAGAGTAGCATTGGGTCTCTGAAGAGGAGCATTTGGACTCTGAAGAGTACTTTGGACTCTAAAGAGTAGCGTTGGGTCTCCGAAGAGAAGCATTTGGACTCTGAAGAGTACTTTGGACTCTAAAGAGTTGCGTTGGCGTTTGTGTCTTTATACCCTGCGCTTCTTAGAAATCCCTCACAATAACTTCAAGTACATGTCCCATTCTTTCATTTGTTCTTTGCTAGAGAAATGTGCCTTATTGCTGAGTGGATCCATGGGGCTGATGCAAGCTACTCCGCCAGATGTTCGTTTACACAAACGATCGTGGTCGGTTAGCAAAGGCTCAGAATCTTCTTATTAGGAAGGTGCCCTCTTTGGTGGAGTCCTCAATCGTTTGCAAATTGCACTTCTTTCGAAATACTTGAATTCGGAGCATTTGTGACTTGTCATTTGTTTACTTCGTGATTTGTAGGGATCACTTCGCTTTGTGATGTGTTGGATGAGCAAGCTTTATTTTGGTAGCCTGCAATACTAAATCGATATTTTTAGTAATATTCGCATATCGAAATGATACAGGCATTTTAACGGCATTAAAGAATACAAGATTTATAATTGCTCATTACTGATTCACGTCAAATTTACAGTGGTTAACAGCACAAGAATTATACATCCATGATCATTTTACAAAGTTAAGCAACGCTATTAAGTAAAATATGGGTGTAAATGAATGATATTCCATGATTTTGTGATTCATATATTAGTCAATGACCAGCTTCTCGGATTCCTGCTCTGTAGTTCTGTTGCCTGAGCTGGACCGATAAGCAGGACATGGTTGCCCCTGAGTGGACGAGGTTGGGTCGATTCCGTCTTTCTTCACATATTGTTGAAGTTTATTCTGTTTCAGCAAATCTTCAATCACACCCTTTAACTGGCGACATTGATCAGTATCGTGACCGGGTTGGTTGTGAAATCGAAAGAATTTCCCATTTTGCACTGCACCTCTCCCCATCTCAGGTGGTTTAGGGTACTTGACAACATCCTTTGTTGCCAAGAAAATCTTTTCCGGTGTATCAGTTAAGGGGGTGAAATCTGAAGGGTTAAAACGTCAAGGTTTTTTCTTATTTCCCTGCCTCTTTCCTTCATCACTCTCCCTTTTCTGGTTTCCAGATCCTCTCTTGTTAGAGATGACATCGTTATTCTTGATTTCGGCCACCACTGCTTTTACTGGCATTGAGAGGTTTTCTAGGCGTATGAATTCGTCGGCTTTTTTATAAAACTTCTCGAGTGAGTTTGGTTCCTTCATTTTGAGCCACATCCCGAATTCACTTGACTTGTCGATGGCCCGCATTAAGTATGTTAAGATCATTCGGGGTTCCACGTTGTCTACCTCGGCTAAAGCTATATTAAAACGGTTCAAAAAAGACTTGATGGGTTCTCCGGGTGCTTGTTCTAGACTAGACAATGACATTATATCTTTTGCCTTTGACGCATACAATCTGAATTGTTCTTTAAATTTCCGGGTTAAATCGGAGAATTGATCTATGGATCGAACCGGTAGCATGGTGAACCAAAGCAAAGCCACCCCTTCTAAATATACTGGAAAATATCGACATTTAATCTCATCCGATGCTCGTGCCCCAGTCATATGCCGATTGTATCTGTATAGAAATTGGTTAGGGTCACTTGTCCCTCGATAGGCCGGGATGGTAGGAGGCACAAATTTCCTGGGAAACTCCGCCTTTATAGTCCTTTCGGTTAACGGAGTCTTGCTCGGAGCGAACCCCCAATCGTTTTCATCCTCATGCCTCCGCATGCTTTCCTTCATGATTGAGCGGACCATTTCTGATAGATACTCCTTATCGTTTTGAGACTTTGCCTGGCAGAAGTTAGCTGCCCTTTCGGAAGTTTGAAAAGTTGGCCGTGGCCTTGACCCTTCAGCTTGGGAAGGTGCCCTTGCAGTGGTGTTGTCTGCTCTTTGAGGAATACCTTTCACTTGGGGGTCACGGGCATCTTCAGCATAGATTGTTTCATTATCCTGTCGTTGGTGATTTGCCTCAAGCAGGGCGTTTAACCTATCCATAATCAAGGCATTCTGGGCATTCTGGGCTTCTAATTGCGCATTCTGAGCATTCAATTGTTGATTCAATCCCAAAACCACGGCGTCCAACTCTGCTCGAGTAACTCCAACAGTTGGAGCTGCTTGACTTGAAGGAGGAGAGGTAGCAGTATTCTCTTGATCATTGTCGGATCTTGCAGAACTTCGTTTTCTCCCAGGAGCCATTATTTCCAATAAACTTCTGGATTTAAAAGAAATCCTTTCAACAATCCTTTGCGGAGCAATAGTGGAAATTTCCTGAGTTGGGTTCTCAGTGAAAGCACCAAAAATGTTAACGTGAAAATCAGACGCTAACACCCCGGTGTCAATTGAAGTTGGATGAAAGCACCACCCGAGTACACGGGAACTACAAGTAAGTAGAGAAAATACAGAAAAAGCAGAAAAGGCAACAATTTTTATAGTGGTTCGGCTTAGAGTAAGCCTACGTCCACTTTAACTCTCTTTATTACTGAATTTGATTACAACTTTACAACAACCTTCAATTACAACACACTTTAGACCAGTAGATCAAACTTTGATAGAGAATAATCTTCCGAATTCATGTTGAATGATGTAGATTTTCTCTTGGAGATCGTCGTAGTGTCCTTGGTGTTTGGAGTACTTGAAGTGTTGAGTGAGTCGAGAATTCTGCAGAGTATCGGCGCTTGAAATGGTCGGCTAAAAGTCCCTTTCATGTTTGAGGTAGGCCGGTATTTATAGAGAATTCTGGTCTGGAATTATTGCCCAAGTTATAAGTCGTGACCGACTTAGGGGAAGTTGTAGATCGCGCACGACCTAAGGGCCAAGAGTTAGCAGGCAGTGGCATGAATGAAGCGGCACTGAATTTTTCTTTGTTCATCTGGATACAAGTCTTAACTCGTTCACGAGTTAAGAGGTTCACGGTTTAAAATGAGGCATCATCTATTTTGAGCTCTGTAGTTTTAGGTCGTGAACGACTTATCCTAGGTCGTAGGTCGGTCACGACTTAAATGCAGTTGCTTCCACTCTTTTTTGTCTTGAGTCACTAGGTCGTCCTGTTTTTAGCTTCTTTAGGTCGTAGCCTCTTGAGTCGTGACATTTCTTGAGTCGTCCAGGCCTTAACTCGTAAGTCGGCATCCTTGCTAAGTCCTAGGTCGGCGACCTTGTTAAGACTTTGGGTCGGCATCCCTCTCGAGCCTGTTAGGCCAGTATCCCTCCTAAGCCTTATGCAGTTAAGTCGGTCTTCCATGCTAAGATACTAGGTCGGCATCCCTTCGTGCCGTAAGTCGGCAGAACGCTGGGTCGCTGCCTATTTGATGTGTTAGATCGGTGAGTCACGGCCGAGATGGAGTTAACAGTTTACTTCATATTTTGTAATTTATCTTATAATTATATTTTTGCTGACTTAAGTATTAAATTTATAACGTATATTTTATTTTTATATTCTACACTTATATTAAAATATTGATGAGTAGTTTTTATTTTAAGCATTCTATAACTTAAACATTTTATTTATAATTCAATTCAACTGACAATATTCATTTTTGAGTTTCAAATCAAATTTTAAAATACATTAGTATATACATCTTATATAAATTTCAAATTAATTCACAATTTTTATTCAAAAATCAAATTAATTCTCAATTTAAACTTAATTAAAATTCGAGATCGTTACAGTTTCTATCAAATATATTTCCGTTGGTGGCGGAGAATTTATTCTCTTAGCTTAACACCCTTAGAGGTTATGTAATTGATGGTTACTAGTGATACATTCCCAAATTGGTAATATGGCATACGAAGTGCTGTTGAGCACTTGATGATGAAAGCACAGCTTTTGTATAAAGCATGGCTTTGTGGACGAGACTTCGTCGGACCTCACACCCCGAAAATGGTCAAAACAGGAAGGATGCAGCAAGGTTATTAGGGGGGAGCGCCCCTTTAGTGATGTCATTCCTTCTGGATAGAGGTGGTATCATGGTATGGAGCCCAGATACTTAACCTATGTTGTTGCTGCAAATTTATTGCTTTGTGGTTGTAGGAAATCGAGGATCTTCGGATATAGATCGGTTACGATCGGGGAATGACATATTCATGTCAGTAGTTACCCAGTTAGGGGTAACCCGGCCTTGTGTTGGCAGAGATCCGATTATGTTCTCGGGTCGTCTTTCCAGAGGCGTACCCATGTGGCAATGGGAAGTTCCTTGGCCTGACCATTTGTTGGAAATCCAAAGAAACAATACGAACCTTGTACGGTTTTAGTTGTATAACCTGCCATGGAATGTGGCGGTAACCTGCTATTGAACATGGTAGCTATAGTAGGCATACGATAATGGTAGTATGTTGGCTAAGATTTATAGCTTTACTTTCGAAATGTTTTCTACACTATGCACTAGTAATAATATCAAATGTTTCTTTTTAATGCGTATCAAGCATCTTTGACTATCATAAGGAGAAATCTCCTCCAATTCTGCGTTTGCATTGTGTGTGTGTGGGAGGCCTTATGGTAGTCTCATTTTCTAAAAAGCATTGCGAATCTATTTTAAAATTATCCTATTCTATGTTTTAAAATTAAACTGTTTTAGTTCTCACACCAGTCACATGACTGACTCGGAGTTTATTGTTTCCCTTCCTAAACTCTGGGTGCCCACCAATTTCCACACGGGCAGTCTAGAGTCAGGTTATCAGGATATTCTGGAATTCAAGAGTTGCTGGAGGCAAGCTGGATGACATGGCGTATATCAACTAGTATATAGTATTTCTTTTCCGTTGTTTGTTGTTGTACACTCTGATGATGTAATGTAATGTGATGTAAATGTAATAACTGATATAGTTCTTTTTTTTAAAGATTATTCATTTATCTATTATATGTTGTTCTGCTGCGATTGTGAGATTCTGATATTGTTCTGTTGTTGTTTCTGTTCTGCTCTACCCTTTTCTCTCTTCTTCTACCTCTTTCTTTTTCTTAAACCCTAAGGGTTCGGTTTTCCGGCCTTCGATTGCTCGGCAGTTGATACAGTGGACGTATTGATGTCAGTTTTCGAAAGTCGAAGAATCGGTTCCGCTGTGAAGCCGCACCTCTATACCCACGCTAGCCAAGGACACTACAGGGTAATGCCGTCAACTAACATGGAGAATAAGGCTGGTTAGGAGCGACCATCTATAGCCTTGCTCTAACTATCTATTGAATACATCGACATAGACATAACAATAAGGTCGATATACCCAATAAATACTTAAAACGAAACTATAGGTGGTTGGATCTATCAGAACAGAATATAACAACTCAAATGTAATATACATCACAGAACAGTAGATCATCATATGCACATATACTGATACATAACAGAGTATACACAAACTAATACATGTCAAGTGGTATAGCAAACCACAATATACAGACGAGTCAAAAGAATACATATATCAGAGTTACAATTAGATAGGACTACACAAAAAGCTATAACAAAAAGGAACAAGCTGAATAGTCCATTGCGGAAGCAAAATAGGCTAAGTCCAAAAGCACCTAACCTGAAACATCTCGGTCTGACCCGAGTATAAAATACACGGGTCAGTCTAGCTAAACATATCAGTTAGATAAACTGAACAACAATAAACCTGCAAGGTTACAATGTATAACAAATATCTCTAAAAGAGATAACACAATCATCTAACAAAATAATGAAACATATGATAACAAGCCTCATATCATCGGCAACTCATAGAAACAAAGGATGAGAATATCCCAAAACAAGCCAAAAGGCAAATAAAAAATACCCATAAGGTATACAAGTTCCACAAGGTAAACGCTAATCATCATGCGGCTCAAAAAGACCAACACCGAAGGGCGATACCAGGGGAATATACATATCAATGAAACATCGTAAAATTGCTCGAGCTCAGTACTGTATAAACAAGGATCCATGAGCCCGAAGACTCCAAACCCAATATCACTCGAGCGGCTCATAAAGACCTAACTCCGAAAGCGATACAATAGGGCAACCCAATATCACCCATGCGGCTCATAAAGACCAACATAGAAAGCGATACTATAGGGCAACAAACCCGAAGGCACAAACCCGAAGGCACAAACCCGAAGGCACAAACCCGAAGGCACATACCCGAAGGCAACAAACCGTAGTGGTGAAGGTCAGAGACCCAGTACTGGACACCACTAACTGGCGGAATGTGTCACAACTCTCGAAAAGGAATCCGAAAAGTGTTAACGTATGTCCCATAACCACTCGTTCGCACTAAACGGTTTACTATCCGTCAGCCACTTTCACACTCAAAGCAGTACTAAGTTTACCTCATATCATCGATAAACCAAACCCGAAGATTAAAACGATCAATTGAAAAGGTCGGGGATTAATCGGAAGGATAAACGCACATATTCATGGTCCGTGTTTTGCCCAACCATTTAATCACCCTTCCACTTCGCTAGAAGTGCGAAATTGTACGTGTGGTTTAAATAGAATTTATAAATCGGAGAAGCAAACTTTTAATACAATTTGAAGAAATAATTTATAAAAACCCGTGAATGAATTCAAAAAGGAATTATCAAGGTCAAATACGCATAAGCAACTAATTGGAATCAATATGCATCGATTAAATTTGGAAAATTAAACGAACAAGGCAAATTGGCCAAAAACAGCATATTCAGACGTCTGAAAGAAGGGATTCAGACGTCTGAATCTAGAAATCAATTTGTTTTCCAAAACAGAATTCAGACGTCTGAATCCTAACATCCAGACGTCTGAAATGGGCAATATTTTGCCTATTTCCTTTCTGGTCGAAATTTAGCCAACTCAGACGTCTGAAATATAAATTCAGACGTCTGAATCTGGGGATGAAAATGTTCCCTAGAACAATATTCAAACGTCTGAAATAAAGGTTTCAGACGTTTGAAACTCAATGTTCAGGCATTTCCTGAACCTAGGCCAACTATGGCCAAACAAATCGAAAGCAATCGGATGCGTGTTGATTATGGGCTTACGTCAAACGACTACCCAACCTTAACGACACACCCAAACACTCCGAACAACATAAACATCATCCATATAAGGATTTTCAAAGATTTGGCTTCAAAAATCATAATTTGGCAATTTCACCGAATCAACCCAAATCAAAAGCAAAAGAACATATGAACAATTGTTAGGAATTCATGCCTAACATCAATGATATCAAAAGAAGTAGATATGAGTTCAAAACTCACCTTTAACCCAAAAACAAAGAAGAAGGAGCTTAATCACAAGGAGAAGACAAACCAATCTCTACTTCAACTCTACTAGCTTCAATCTAAGATCAAACAAGTATTTCCTAAATTTAGGTTTAGGAATTTTTGAGATTGAAGAGAGAAAGAGATAGAGAAGATGAAGAAGAGGCTTACCAATAGCTTCTCTATGAACTTGGAGCAAGAATTTGGATTTGCAAGAGGAATTAGGGATTAGAGTTTCTATTTCCCATTCTCTTCCCCCATTTTCAGTTTTGCTTAAGCTTAAAAAATGAAAATGTGTGAATGGAAGGAGAGAATGGCTGAGTTGGTTTATAGAATAGTTTGGGTGAAACCCAAACCCAAAAGCCCACTTAGCAAATAGCAAAATACGACTTACTCCAAACATATTGAAGCTTACACTCAAAAAGATCGCAAACGCCATTTTGGAACCAATGGAGGTGGTTTCGAGTTCCAATTCGGCCATTTGCAGAAAGTAACATTTCGGACCTAAATCCGACTAACGACGCTATATTTAAATAAAACATTTAAATATAAAATCGTTAAATATGCGGGTTGTTACATCCTCACACAAAGCATCTGCTACCACGTTGGCTTTACTGGTGTATACTGAATATCCAGGTCGTATGACGCTAGGAATTCAAACCAACATTGCTGCCTTAAATTCAAATCCTTCTGGGTAAAGAGGTATTTCAAAGATTTATGGTCGATGAACAATTCAAAATTTTCACCCAGAAGATAATGACGCTAGATTTTTAAAGCAAAGATAACTGCCAAAAGCTCAAGATCGTGGGTCGGGTAGTTTTTCTCATATGGTCACAATTGTATACTTTCGTAGGCAACCACTCTACCCTCTTGCATTAGAACAGCACCCACACCTTCACCACACGCATCTGTGTAAACAGATAAACCTTAGTTCCCGTTAATAATTGCAAGAATGGGAGCAGTGGTCAACCTTTTCTTCAATTCTAGGAACGCTTCCTCGCACTTTGCAGTCCAATCGAATTTGGCATTCTTCATAGTCAGCTTAGTTAACGGACTGGCTAACTTAGAGAAATCCTGGACAAACTTTCGAAAGTATCCGGCTAATCCTAGAAAACTTCTGACTTCCTTCGGAGTTGTGGGTTGCTTCCAGTCTATAATAGCGGAAACCTTACCAGGATCTACAAAGATTCCTTCTTCCGTAACAATATGTCTCAGAAATCTAACTTCTTTGACCCAAAAATGACATTTAAATTTTTTGGAAAAAGAATATTTCTCCTCAATGTCTCCAAAACTATTCTCAAGTGTTTAGCATGCTCTTCTTCAGTTTTAGAATAGATTAAAACATCATCAATAAATACGAGAACGAATTTATTCAACACTTCTCGGAATACCCTAGTCATCATGTCTACGAAATATGCAGGGGCATTGGTTAGTTTGAAAGGCATAACTAACCATTTGTAGAATATATCGGGACTCCTAAAAGCAGTCAAATGAATACAATCTTCAGCAATTTTCGATTGATGGAATCCCTGGGATAGATCCATCTTTGAAAAGAACCGAGCACCATGCAATTGATCGAGCAGGTCGTCGATTCGGGGCAAAGGAAATATATTCTTAAGATTTATTTTATTCACATCACCGTAGTCCATGCATAATCTCAAGGATCCATCAGACTTAGCTACGAATACCACAGTTGAACCCCAACTGGAACGACTGGGTCGTATGAATCCTTTCTTGGTTTTCTTGACTAGCTCTACTCTTTCCCTTGGTGCCATCCTGTGACTTGCGTGCACAACTGGACGAGGATTGGGAATCAAGTCGATTCTGAATTCAATTTCCCTCTGTGGAGGCAAAGATTTAACTTCTTCAAATACATTCGGAAATTCCCAAACAATAGGTATGTATTCCAAACTTGGGTCGGGATACCCTAAATTATACATTACTTATCCCTTTTTCGATTTGGGTCCTCATAAGAAATCACAACGAAATTCCCAAATTTGGTTTTGACCGAAATCATTCGATTGGTACAATCTAATTTAGCTTCATATTTCGTTAGCCAATTAATTCCAAGTAAAATTACAAATTGATCAAAGTCAATAACGAAAAGGATGATAGGAAAATGATGATGAGAATACGAGATAGGAACCTTTCTACAACGCAAACAAAGATTCGCAGGGCCTCCTACTAGATTCTTCACGCAAATGGGTCCGTCTACGAATTCGTGTTTAAGTTTTAACTCATCTACGGTTTGTTGAGAAGTAGAGCTATGTGTGGATCCGGTGTCAAACAGAACTCTAACAATTTTATCAAAAAGAAGAAGATTACCTTTTAAAACTCCATTCCCTTTATCCGCTCCTGAGGTTGAAGGTTGATCCTTGATTGCATAAACCGTAGCTACTTGGGCCTGCTTCATTGCCGAGCAATCTTTAACCATGTGTCCTGGCATATGACAGTAATAGCATTCCCTGGTTCCTTGACTTGTCTTCATAGGTTGATCCTTCTTTCCTTGCTTCTTAGGCTTTTTGCAACTACTCGTCCCTTCTCCAGACAGTTGAAACAGGTAACATCCTTCACCTTGTTCTCTTGATTATTCTTCTTTTCTTTTCCTTGCCACGGTTTCTTTCCTACAAACTTCCTCTTCTTCCAATTCGGATTGCTTCCACTTCATTTCTCCTTTGAAATTTCTTGTTTATCTAAGGTGGCATATCTATATCCCATATTTATCAAATCAGCAAAAGATTCCTTCACATGGGCTGTCATCCTTTCATGGAACTTCTTGTTCATCCCTCGAATAAATCTCTCGTTCTTCTTAAGAGGTGTATTCACCAATTCAGGACCAAACCGGGATAATTCGTTAAACTTGTTCAATTATTATTCAAAAGATAAACTTCCTCGCTTCAAGTCAGTAAACTCCTGGTACATCCTTGAGATACCAGTAGACGGCATATAACGTTGCTCAAACACTTCCTTGAATCTTTCCCAAGTAAACTCATCCTTTGACTCGGCCAATGTAATAGTCTCCCACTATGCCAAAGTCTCTTCCTGGAGCTGCCAAGAAGCTATCAACCTCATTTGATCATCCTCTAATTTCAATCCTTTGAAAATCCTTTCACAAGATCGAATCCAGCCTTGTACTTCTATAATGTCTCCTTGTCTGTGAATGGGTTTCCCCCAAGTCTTGAGAAACTCTGATATAAGTCTGCCAGATTCGACTGGGGTTGGATGGGAAGAGCTGCTCCCCTCATTGCAGTTGTTGTTGCAGGGTCTCTACTGTTGGTAGTGGTACTCCCCCGTCCCCTACCTCGTCCTCTTCTTGCACTCATTGTCACTATCTGTAAATAGTAAGAAAACTTGATTTAGGCATACAGACGAGATATCTTAGGGAATATGCTCATTCTAGGTCATTTCTAGCCCTATCTCTAATGAGTCACCTAATGAGTTATACTCCAAAGTTAAAGTTCTTACTCAACCTTTACCTCTGATACCAAAATGTGACGACCCAGAATCTAGTGTTCGAAAATTGACATCCAATACCTCACTCATATTCGAATGCCGGAGATTCAAATGTCGGAATCCAGTTCGCTGGAGCTTATAACACATTGGATGAATAACAACATGGCGGAAACAAAACGATAATATCATTAATACAACATGGATACGACATAGATACAACATTCATTATAACAACGACCACCAACATCAGAGCACAATGTATATGATACAACAACAAAACAATAACATAACAGCAGAACAACAACAGGGCTATAATAACTTCAGAGGGTCTTCAAAAAAATCCAACATACTTCGACTTTAATGCAAAAGCTCAAAATTCCAACTGCTTCCAAACCAAAGGCTTCAGAGAAATCTACAATCCAAGCTAGCTCCAGAACACGGATAACCTGACTCTAGGCTGTCCATGTGGAAAATTATGTGCACCCAAAGATTAGGAAAGGGAACAATAAACTCTAGGTCAGTCATGGGACTTGTATGAGTAAACATAAAACAGTTGTTTGAACAAAATCAAATTACAAAAAGAAATACGTTGTGCTTTTTAGAATTTGAAACTACCGTAAGGTCTACCAGCACACACACACACACACAATGCAATCGCACACTTGGGGAAGGTTTCTCCTTATGATAGTCAAACATGCTTGATACGCGAAAATCCTTTTGATATTATTGTTAATGCATAGTGTGAAAAAACATTTCGAAAGTATAATATTAATCTTAGTCAGCATACGTACCATTAAAGTATGCCTACTATAGCTACCATGTTAAATCGCAGGTTCTAGAACTAAAACCGTACAGGGCTCATATTGAGTGATTGGATTTCCAACAAATGGCCAGGCTAAGGAACTTCCTTTCCGAATGAGTACGCCTTTGAAGGGACGCCCCAAGAACCTAACTGGATCTCTGCCAACATAAGGCTGGGTTACCTCTGTAACTTGGTAACTAACTGTCATGAGTATGCCATCCCCCAGTCGTAACCAACCTTTTTCCGGGCCCCAACAACAACCAACAACCACATAAGTTAAATATCTGGACTCCATATGAGAATACCACTTTTTATCCAAAAGGAAATGCACATACCCTGAGGGACGCAACCCCCATAACCTTGCCCCATCCTTCCTGTCTCAACCATTTCCGGGGTGTGAGGTTCGATGAAGTCTCGTCCCATAAAGCTATGCTTTTCACAAAAGTCATGCTTCGATGAACCAATGATCAGCACTTAGCATGCCACATTATCAAATTGGGTCAAATTGGGAATATATAACTAGTAACCATCAACTACATAACCTCTGAGCTCGTACGTCTCGGAGAAGGGTGTTAAGATAAGAGAATAAATCTCCACCACTAAATAGAAATGTATTTGATAGAAATCAGCTTTACATCTCAAAGTGTAATGTCAGACATACATCCATACAAGTCCATCCTGGATCTGAATGGAACCGAAGGCACTTTGTTCAATGAAGGAAAAACTCCTCGCAAATCCGGATATCCTCAATTCCAACCGGACTCCACATCACATATAGAGATCTTTATACCGGAGCAACTTAGTGCAGAGACAATCGATAGATGATCATTTCGTTCTCGAAAATATCTGGTCTTCAACCACTGTCTTCAATTGCTATCCCATTTCATCGTATCATTATTCGGAACGGGTTTTATGACTTAATGTCCTTTCCAGCTTAACCGAATAATAAGCGCTTATTTTAAAAAAACAAATGGGTACATAAGTTATAACAAATTTCCATTTATAATCTTTTAAACAAAAGATTCACCTTTTGAGATTCGATGTGGTTTTCGGATAAACATTTGGAATCCGACCCCCGGTCGCATCGAAATTCAAATGCCTTTTTAAAGGCCAAGTTGTTTAAGTAAACAATTTTTTTACTTAAATTTAGAAGTTCACAATCACGCAGCAATATATCACAGATATCACAACTCAATCCACAATAATTCATATCACAAAGTATCACAAATCACATATCAGAAATATCAACCAATCCAAGGTATTCAATAATAATCCAATCATCTATAAGCAAGAATAATTGATCATGTGATTATAATTAATTTAATTAACTCAAAAAAATTTATTACTTATCACTTAACCCTGCTTAATTAACATTAATTAATTACAAACCATTTTAATTAATTATTTAATTAATTAATCACATAGTTACTTTCATTAATTATCCTTTAATTAATGATTAATTATCCTTAATTATTAGTTAATTTAATCCTTAATCATCAACTAATTATACTTTAATCATCAATTAGTTAACACATAATTATTAATTAATTAACCTTAATTATTAATTAATTAGCCTTAATTATTCCTTAATTACTTATATTGAGTAATTACTCTTTAAGTAATTATCCTTTAATTACCTTTATTAATTAATAAATCTTTAATTACTTAAGACTTTTAAACATAAATCATTTATCCTAATTACTTACTTTGATTATCATTAAAAATCTTTATTTAATAAACCTTGGCATTAATTAACATTAACACAAAAATTAACTTATGATATTTAAGTTATTAATAATTAAAAAGATTTCTTCTTAATTAACTTATTAATTACATTATTAAATTATTTTAATTAACTTAAGAATTAATTTATAAGTAATGATCAAATGATTAAATAAATTAAACTTAATTACTTTAACAAAACCTTTACTATTCCCAAACTTAAATCAAAACAATTATTTAAAAGAATGAGTTAAAAAATGTTTAAACTTAAATTTTGTTTTAAAGTTTTAAAACTGCCACTCCCACTTACCCAAGACTATACCAAATTACCCGATCTCAACCCCGAGCAACACGTTCATCACTCCGCTTCGAGGCAAATTCCACACAACTTCGAGCCCGACCCGGGTAACTTCTTTCTTCCTCGACAAAACAATATCACCCAGATACAAACATGCACGTGTGCACGTGCACGTCGAACCTGACCACTTCCGGCCATTGTCGCGACCTCCCACATGTCGATGAAGACCTCGCCGACGATCCCGACTAACCAGCACCGACGAACTCGCCTAAGAACCAAATCGAGCTACTCGATACAACCTGGAACCCAAAATTCAATGGACAAATCTCCCTTGCGCTGAAGATCCAGATCATCAAAAGCCACGCAATCATGGCCAAAGCTACGCCACTGTCCCACACATCGAACCCCCTATTTCGATCGACTCCGGTGCTTCATTGATGACACACGACCCTCGATTACATTATCGACCAAAACTGGTCATTAAACCATAATTTGATGTCGTCTAGCCACCACGGCCCCTTTAAATCCTCTGACCATTTTCCTTTAACCATCGGCACACAAGCTACTTCCAGACCCCAAGCTCGACGTTCCTCTATCGTCGATCGCCGCGAAATCGAGCAAAGTACGTTTTCCGATCAACCCGACAATTCTACCTCAAATAAAAACAAAAAATCTTGATTCTTCTCTTAAAAATCATCATTTTTGACAACGAATCAGATGATGTAATCAAAACCAAGTTTAAAACAACTAATTTTTGAACAAAATTTGATTTTTACCGTGTATTAATATTTCCCAGTAAATCCATTCATTATTTGTACTTAAAAGCCCTTTTAAATTAAGATCTTGCAAATTCAAACATGTTTTGTTTAGACATCAAAGCCTATAAGAGAATAATTGAAGAGATTTTGATTTTTGAATTTGGTTTAAACACTGTAACCTGAAACAAAGCAATTGTTCTTGTTCCAGACATGCACACATAAATTTTCATGTATATATATACATGTAGCATATTTTACGTCCATGCAACAGTAAACAAGTTATCACTATCTTTCATCATCTCATGCAAACTAAGATTTTAGCCTTTATAAGTAGTTTACTCACAGGTTTTTGATGTACAGAGTCAAAGCCGGGAACTTTATCTTGAATTTGATCTGGTATTTGAAACTTGATGTTGAGTTGAATTCTAAAGCTTGATCTAGCTTAGTTGAATCTGAACTTGTTTGTTGGTTTGAATTTTTGAATCAGGTTGAATTAAGCTTGAATATATTGTTGTTTTATTTTATTTTTAGTTTTTGTTTTGATTTTCTTTTGTTTTGTTTTTCTGGTTTAAACTTACAGGTTTTGTTTTGATAAATAAAAGAAAAATGAGAAAGAAGTAGAGATATATTTATAGCCCGATCTTGTCATTTTTAAAAATAAAAGAAAATTAAATTTTTTGGGACACTTGTTAATTATGCATGAAAAATTGAGTTACACTTGTCAACACATATATTATAATACTTACACTTGTTAAACTATGTGTTAATATACTTATATTAGTCATTTTTCATGTAAATAATGTTTTTATATAATTTATATATATATATATTATAATGCATTTAATTTATATTAATATGTGTATTTATATTATATTTTCAATTTAATGAATACATTTCATTTATTTATTTATATATAACTTTAGAGAAAAATGATTTAAAATTATACATTAATAAAATCACATATATTATTTTTAATCCAAATAATTTTTTTAAAGATATTTATATTTGAATTTTGAATTCAAAATTCTATTCACAATCTATATATATTCAACACGTATCTTATTTGTTTTGAAAAATTCAAATTAATTCACAATTAAATTCCAAAATTTTATACTAAATACAAAATTTAAATTTGGTTTAAAAATGGGATCGTTACACATGCTTAGTAACATAATGCTACAAAGTAAGGAATGGTTGACGGGTAATGCTAATATTTTTTGTATAATTCCGTTATTCTCTAAATAAGTTCATATACCATGTAACGTCTGCGGATTTTCGTTGCCGAAAAACCGAATAGTTATGGGGTTTAAAAAGAATTTAAAAAGATAGAAAGAGAAGAAGAGAGAAAAGATAGAGAATAGAGGAAAAGGAAAATAGAAAAATTTAAAATAGAAAAAGAGAATAGAAAACAGAGAATTAGAAAATAGAAGATAGAAGAATTTTAAAAATAGAACGGGACAGAAGAAACAGAACGGAACAACAACAGAATCTCACAATTCGCAGCGGAACAACATATAATAATAAATGAATAATCTTTAAACAAAGAACTATATCAGTTATTACATTATCATCATATTACATTACATCAAATCATCAGAGTGTACAACAACATACAACATCAACAAACAATGCAGCGGAAAAAGAAATACTATATAAACTAGTAATACGCCATGCCATCCAGCTTGCCTCCAGCAACTCCTGAATATCCAGAATATCCTGATAAACCTAACTCTTGACTGCCCGTGTGGAAATTGGTGGGCACCCAGAGTTTAGGAAGGAAAACAATAAACTCCGAGTCAGTCATGTGACTGGTGTGAGAACTCAAAACAGTTTATTTAACTTTAAAATCAAAATAGAGGAATATTTTTAAATTCAATTCGCAATGCTTTTAAAAATGAGACTACCATAAGGCCTCCCGCACACACACACATGCAAACGCAGAATCGGAGGAGATTTCTCCTTATGATAGTCAAAGATGCTTGATACGCATTTAAAATAATATTTGATATTATTATTAGTGCATAGTGTAGAGGAAAATCATTTCGAAAATAAAGATATAAATCTTAGCCAACATACGACCATTATCGTATGCCTACTATAGCTACTATCCAAACAGTGGTGACCACCATAAGTGAATAGCAGGTTCTACAACTAATACCGTACAAGTTTCGTATTGGGAATTGGATTTCCAACAAATGGTCAGGCCAAGGAACTTCCCATTGCCACATGAGAATGCCTCTGGAAGGACATCCCCGAGAACCAAACCGGATCTCTACCAACACAAGGCCGGGTTACTCCTAACTGAGTAACACTGACCGAATATGCCATCCCCCGGTCCTTTGGGACCTTTATCCGAGAGCTCTCTAATCAATTCACACAATCATAAAAACAAAGTGTTTCAACATGAGTAAGTATCTGGGCTCCATACCATGATACCACCCTTTTCCAGAAGGAAATGCACATATCCTAAAGGGTGCTACCCCTCATAACCTTGCTGCTTCTTTCCTGTTTTGACCATTTCCGGGATGTGAGGCTCGACGAATTCACGTCCACAAAAACATACTTTATACAAAAGCCATGATTTGGGTCAACAAATGATAAACACAATGATCACAAGGATAGACGATCAAATAAATGATCCTATCACAAATAATCAACACAATGATCATTTCAGCATCACTCAGCATGTCACATTACCAAACTGGGAATATATCGCTGATAACTTCAACTATATAACCTTTGAGCACATGCGTCTCAAAGAAGGGTGTTAAGCAAAGAATAAATTCTCCGCCACCAACAGAAATATACTTGAAAGAAATCGGCTTTATATCTCAACTTGTAATGTCAGACATACAATCCATACAAGTCTGTTCCGGGATCGAACAAAACCGAAGGCACTTACAAAGAAGTCCTTGCAATCCGGATATTCACAATCCTGATCGGATTTCCCATCACTTAGGAGATCTCTATACCAGGAGCTACCCAGTGCAGAAACAATCGATAGGTCATCCTATCGCTTTGGCAAATACTCGGTCTTCAACACCGATCTTCAAATGCAATTCACAAATCTTTTTATTTTCAATTATTCATTTTCAATTTATCTTTTCATATTGGAAAACATTTCCATACTTATTTATTCATAAGTAATTCACAAATCTTTTTATTTTCAACCTTGGAAAATATTCAATATACTTAAATCAAATTAAGTATATATTTCATTCTTTAAGGAAATCATTCACTTAACATATTTATTTGGGTCAAAACGAATGTTACGTAAAACATCGTTACGACAACCCAAAATCACTAGTATAGGGATTCAAAATTAAAATAGATATATAAATCCCAATACTACCCAAACCATTTCCTTTCGGAAATCATTTACTATAACAACAGTGTTATAGTCCACCATTTCCTTTTATTTCACGAAACATCTATTTCAACAATGAATGTTGAAATCTATGGTTTCGAATCTCAACACCTTTTAAAACATCGTTAGATCGTTTTAATTCTATTTAAAATATCACATTCAAAACATTTTCTTTAACGTATTATTCACTATTCAAAACGTGAATATACTACGTTCACAAATTCCATTATTTCTATTCTTTTTAACTTAAAGGATTATTCACTGTTTACAACATGAATACAACTCCATTAATAGGTTATAACAATTAACTTATCAAAATAAGTCGTTTGCGAATTTATAAAACAACGTTTATAAATTCCATATCTATTTATTTATAAAAACTTCCTTTTTATAAATTCCTTAATTAACCTATTCCAGTTTACAACTAAATTATAAACTAAACGTTCACATTATAAGTTAATTACTTATAAACGATTATTTTACAAAATCGTTCTTTTAAAGACTTTCCAAACCATAAATCTTATAACTTATAAGATTCATTTATTTAACAAAATTTATTCTTCAAATAACTTCACAAATTTATAAATCTTACTATTTATAAATTTCATTTATAACTTCACCATTTATAATTCTATAAATTTCATTCTTTAATGAAATTCATTTTCACTTCATTCAAACACTTATAAAAACTCGTTTTATAATGTCTATATTTCAATTTATAAATATCCATTTATAAATCTCTAAATATAAATCAGTTTATATTATTATTCTGAAACGTCTTTAATTTCCTTTATAATTTCACCATTTTGATTTATAAAATAATCAAATTTTATAAATCCTATATTTAAACTTTTTATAACAAATTTAAACATCCCAGTTTAAACTATTTTATAACATCATTAATCCATATTTCTCAAAAATCAGCTTTTAACTATATTTCACAAAATCATAATTTTTAAAACTTTAAAAATTATAACGTTTATTTATTTAAAACTGATCAATTCCAAAAATATAGTATATTCTCAAAAATCACTTTAAAATCATTTTAAAATCCCAAAATCTGGGTCCAATGATGCTACACATCAAATAGTCAATCACGACTACAACGATCCATCATATATCGATATGATAATCCATCAAATATCAAAATATCTGAAATCAAATAAAAACTGTTGAGGAATCCAGTTGGATCCCTCCAACCTGTTTTCCTGCATCCAAAAACATTAGCACAATACCAATTTCGTTCCAGTACGAAATTATCGCGGTATATGTTCTTATTTAATATTATCCGCTTAATAACGGCGTAATAGGGTCTCATCCGCTAAACAAATAAATGCGGGAAATCAACAACTGCAATATATACATATGCCAATATATATATATATTGATATTATATATAATACCAATTTCACTGTTTATGAAATATTCGCGGTATATGTTTTTACTAAATAACATCCGCTTACTAACGGCGCATAATGTCTATTTTAACAATCAATAGATATCAACCAACATTCAAACATGCATTCAAAAATATTTTAAATCTAACTATTTAAAATAAAATCGAAATCTATTCGATTGAGTGAGAAGTTCTCACCTTGATTTTAAATTCCGTTTTAGCTTTTATTTCGAATAAAATTAAACGCGCGTTTAATTTTACCCAAAATTCTCACTAACTCCAAACGACTCCAAACCAACTCCATCGCGTAGTGCTCGTCCATACGATTCCAACGCAACTGAGTTTGCATTTTTTCGACCTCGTATGAAAAAGTTATGTATTTTTAAAGATTGCACGATTTATAATATATTTAAATTACAATATCTTTAAAATTTCTAAACCCACCACATCTCAACCGTTCGTATTTGCCTCCCCAGATCGTGGCCGTTGCGTGCCTTCTTCCTCAACATATATTCACGCGACATTCTCTCGTATAGCCGAACCCATATATACGTGATTAGGGTTTACATTCGCACGCAAATCAATCGCCTTTGCATCGATCAAGCAACTTCATCGCGTAGCTCACCACACTAGCTCCCCACGGCCAGAAAATCTTCGAGCTCGGCACCCCATACGCGTGGGAATTCGTGCGCAACCTCCAAGTGAACGCGGCCTCCTATATCCCAAAATACAGCTCCAAATCACATCTCCACCGTTGAACTTCAAGATCTCGATGCGCTCTACGACTTTCTAGTTGGAGATTTCTTGAATGGGTTTGTAGATTGAAAGATAATTGAAGAAAAGAGACTGCAATTTTCGGCCATTGAAGCTTGACTGGCGGCTACAACTATAAATTAGGGTTTTAGACTATTTTCTCAAATTTGTGAATTTATGAGCCTATTTATAGAATTTTATCGAAACACTATTTATCCGGGAATTCCGAATTCCGATTTAGACGCCGTAACCAGCGTACCTAGGGTTTATCCCGCGTTCCGGACACAATGGAACAGGTTTCGGAAGCTAATTCGGACATCTGTGCGAGTTATGGCTGCAAACGCTCAATTTAAATTAAACCGATTTAAATCGATTTCTAGGCGTTTTAATTTGTACAGGACAAACGGTAAATCCAATTGACTTGAAATTTGAAACCTTACAATAATATCACATTACGGATCCGATGAAACTGGTTTCGTCGAAATCCGAGACAGTTTGAAAAATGGCTATTTTGACTCGCCAAATTTAAATTAAAAATAATTCGATGCGTTTCGAGCTGCCACGATCAAACGATAACTCCGATTGACACGAAAATTGAAATCCGGTAATAACTAACTATTACGGATCCATTGGAACTGGTTTCGTTCAATTCTGAGACTGTTCAAAAATTGACTATTTTACAGTCGATTATTAAATATTAAAATATTCAATTTTCACAAATTAACTTTTAATTCGATTTTAAAAGTTCTAAAATATCATTCTAACTTCAATATGATAAAATAAAATTTTACAAATCATTTTCAATCATATTTAACTCTATTTTCAATTATTTCCATAATTTAACATATTAAATTATCGATTTAATTATCCAATTAAATCCAATAATTCAAATAAAAATTTATTTGACTTATAAATTCACTTATTAATATTTAAAATTAATTAAATATTCAAATTTTAATTTCTAAAAATTCTGGGTCGTTACAATCTTTCCCCCTTAAAAGAATTTCGTCCTCGAAATTACAAGTAAGAAAGGTTACAGAATCTATTTACTTTCTCAAAACAATTTAAACTTCTTACAAAACTTTACTAAGTTTTCAAAATCATACTTAGTTATCTTTTCAAAAACAATTACTATTGTTTAACTTTCAATTTCTAAAATCAAAGTTAAAGTTTTCAAAATTTTCCAATTTTTCTCAAAATTTTCCTAACGCCTTAAATTTCCGGAAAAATTCGCCATAGTCTCCTTTGCGCGGCTCGATCCGAAAAAAAAAATGACAGTATATATATCACAAATATACATCTCATCAAGTAATGAGGCATCCCGAAGGGAAAAAAGTGTAAAAGTACGATATTTAATCCGAGATATGTACCTTATACTTTATTAGCAAGCA
Source organism: Allium cepa (assembly GCA_030765085.1). NCBI lineage: Eukaryota > Viridiplantae > Streptophyta > Magnoliopsida > Asparagales > Amaryllidaceae > Allium > Allium cepa. Next base: position 492,897,353 of record CM060944.1, on the reverse strand, counting down.
TAAACGGCTAATATAGCGCTAAAGCGAGCTCCAAATGCGAAGCAAACGCGATCCGCACCTACTAAACTCAACAAACAACATGAGAAACATGCATACATGTAAATAGTATCAATATACAACATGTAGCAACATAATAACTATATATGTCACATAGCAAATGCAACCAAACCACAAATGCAACATCAACTAACTATCATCCATAATCAATAATATTCATTCATATTCTCATTCATATATAATGAATTGGTTTTCACTTTAAATTACATTTGATTCATTTACATTGGATTTACTAACATTCATTCTCAATTTTAATTAGTTTGCATTCACTAATTAAATCCAATTCACATTCAATTCTATTCAAATTTATTTACTTTCTAATTTGAATTCAATTACTTAGCTTTCAATTTCATTAACACTTAATGAATTACATATAATCAATCAACAATCATATAACAACCAATGTATATTAATTTCAACCAAATTCCTTTACTTATATTCATTCAATTTGGTTTAACACCATCACTTTCAATTGGTTTAATTAAATTGATTTTCATTCAACCTTTCAACTTCTAATAACATTAGATTTAAATGAATTAACACTTATATTCATTATTCCTTATCAACTTAAATTACATTCAATTGATTAAACATTCAAGCCATTCATTCAATTCAATTACAAAGTTGAATTTCATTTATATAACTCAAGTTCATATTCTTTTAATCCACTTGATTATTTACTTCGATACCAATATCAATTCCATTCAACAACATTTAAGTTATATTCCATTTAACTTGAACTTCACCTTTATTTACAACTCATATTCATATAATTTCATATAGTTTCACTTCTTATATATATAAGTTTATTTCACAATTGTAAATCACTTTAATTATAATTCAATTCTTATAATTCATTTTACTTATACAATTATTCTTTTATTTAGATTATTCAAACAACCTAACAATCAACTTATATACACTTTAATAATTCCGAAAAATTATTCTTTTATATTCAAAATATAATTAAGGTAAAATTATTTCATTCACCCAATTTAAAATCAATACTGTGTCGAATTGTTCTATTTAAGTGTTTAGAAACCCCTTCGGCTCAGTTTCGAGGCTGTGCTGACGAAAGTTCATATACCACTCAATAAACCAATCATCACAATATAAAACAAATTTTATATTCACTAACAAATACGCTCTCATAGCTATTATTACTCCCAAACTCATTCTAGAGTACAACTGACTCTATCTCTAATGAGTAATACCCTACAGAACCATGGTTGTCGCTTAACCATCAGCTCTGATACCAAATGTAACGTCTGCGGATTTTCGTTGCCGAAAAACCGAATAGTTATGGGGTTTAAAAAGAATTTAAAAAGATAGAAAGAGAAGAAGAGAGAAAAGATAGAGAATAGAGGAAAAGGAAAATAGAAAAATTTAAAATAGAAAAAGAGAATAGAAAACAGAGAATTAGAAAATAGAAGATAGAAGAATTTTAAAAATAGAACGGGACAGAAGAAACAGAACGGAACAACAACAGAATCTCACAATTCGCAGCGGAACAACATATAATAATAAATGAATAATCTTTAAACAAAGAACTATATCAGTTATTACATTATCATCATATTACATTACATCAAATCATCAGAGTGTACAACAACATACAACATCAACAAACAATGCAGCGGAAAAAGAAATACTATATAAACTAGTAATACGCCATGCCATCCAGCTTGCCTCCAGCAACTCCTGAATATCCAGAATATCCTGATAAACCTAACTCTTGACTGCCCGTGTGGAAATTGGTGGGCACCCAGAGTTTAGGAAGGAAAACAATAAACTCCGAGTCAGTCATGTGACTGGTGTGAGAACTCAAAACAGTTTATTTAACTTTAAAATCAAAATAGAGGAATATTTTTAAATTCAATTCGCAATGCTTTTAAAAATGAGACTACCATAAGGCCTCCCGCACACACACACATGCAAACGCAGAATCGGAGGAGATTTCTCCTTATGATAGTCAAAGATGCTTATACGCATTTAAAATAATATTTGATATTATTATTAGTGCATAGTGTAGAGGAAAATCATTTCGAAAATAAAGATATAAATCTTAGCCAACATACGACCATTATCGTATGCCTACTATAGCTACTATCCAAACAGTGGTGACCACCATAAGTGAATAGCAGGTTCTACAACTAATACCGTACAAGTTTCGTATTGGGAATTGGATTTCCAACAAATGGTCAGGCCAAGGAACTTCCCATTGCCACATGAGAATGCCTCTGGATGGACATCCCCGAGAACCAAACCGGATCTCTACCAACACAAGGCCGGGTTACTCCTAACTGAGTAACAACTGACCGAATATGCCATCCCCCGGTCCTTTGGGACCTTTATCCGAGAGCTCTCTAATCAATTCACACAATCATAAAAACAAAGTGTTTCAACATGAGTAAGTATCTGGGCTCCATACCATGATACCACCCTTTTCCAGAAGGAAATGCACATATCCTAAAGGGTGCTACCCCTCATAACCTTGCTGCTTCTTTCCTGTTTTGACCATTTCCGGGATGTGAGGCTCGACGAATTCACGTCCACAAAAACATACTTTATACAAAAGCCATGCTTTAGGTCAACAAATGATCAACACAATGATCACAAGGATAGACGATCAAATAAATGATCCTATCACAAATAATCAACACAATGATCATTTCAGCATCACTCAGCATGTCACATTACCAAACTGGGAATATATCGCTGATAACTTCAACTATATAACCTTTGAGCACATGCGTCTCAAAGAAGGGTGTTAAGCAAAGAATAAATTCTCCGCCACCAACAGAAATATACTTGAAAGAAATCGGCTTTATATCTCAACTTGTAATGTCAGACATACAATCCATACAAGTCTGTTCCGGGATCGAACAAAACCGAAGGCACTTACAAAGAAGTCCTTGCAATCCGGATATTCACAATCCTGATCGGATTTCCCATCACTTAGGAGATCTCTATACCAGGAGCTACCCAGTGCAGAAACAATCGATAGGTCATCCTATCGCTTTCGCAAATACTCGGTCTTCAACACCGATCTTCAAATGCAATTCACAACGACGTATCACATATTCGGAATGGGTTATACGACCCCATGGTCCTTTCCCGGTTAACCCGAATAGTGAGCGCTTATTCAAAAATAAGTGTAGCATTCAAATTCAAACAATCATATCAAATACCCAATCAAAGGAAAATATTGATAGTCGGCTATTGAACTATCAATTGATATGCATACATCACCAGATTCCAAATAATTTTCCAAATTATTTATTTTCCAAAATATCTTTACAAGATATATAATTTCAACACTTCAAAAATAAATCAATATTTATTTTCAAACTAATTTCACTTATTATTTATAAATTCCATAATGAATTTATATTCCCAAAATATCTATGAATAACCGATTTCAATTATTCATTTTCAATTTATCTTTTCATATTGGAAAACATTTCCATACTTATTTATTCATAAGTAATTCACAAATCTTTTTATTTTCAACCTTGGAAAATATTCAATATACTTAAATCAAATTAAGTATATATTTCATTCTTTAAGGAAATCATTCACTTAACATATTTATTTGGGTCAAAACGAATGTTACGTAAAACATCGTTACGACAACCCAAAATCACTAGTATAGGGATTCAAAATTAAAATAGATATATAAATCCCAATACTACCCAAACCATTTCCTTTCGGAAATCATTTACTATAACAACAGTGTTATAGTCCACCATTTCCTTTTATTTCACGAAACATCTATTTCAACAATGAATGTTGAAATCTATGGTTTCGAATCTCAACACCTTTTAAAACATCGTTAGATCGTTTTAATTCTATTTAAAATATCACATTCAAAACATTTTCTTTAACGTATTATTCACTATTCAAAACGTGAATATACTACGTTCACAAATTCCATTATTTCTATTCTTTTTAACTTAAAGGATTATTCACTGTTTACAACATGAATACAACTCCATTAATAGGTTATAACAATTAACTTATCAAAATAAGTCGTTTGCGAATTTATAAAACAACGTTTATAAATTCCATATCTATTTATTTATAAAAACTTCCTTTTTATAAATTCCTTAATTAACCTATTCCAGTTTACAACTAAATTATAAACTAAACGTTCACATTATAAGTTAATTACTTATAAACGATTATTTTACAAAATCGTTCTTTTAAAGACTTTCCAAACCATAAATCTTATAACTTATAAGATTCATTTATTTAACAAAATTTATTCTTCAAATAACTTCACAAATTTATAAATCTTACTATTTATAAATTTCATTTATAACTTCACCATTTATAATTCTATAAATTTCATTCTTTAATGAAATTCATTTTCACTTCATTCAAACACTTATAAAAACTCGTTTTATAATGTCTATATTTCAATTTATAAATATCCATTTATAAATCTCTAAATATAAATCAGTTTATATTATTATTCTGAAACGTCTTTAATTTCCTTTATAATTTCACCATTTTGATTTATAAAATAATCAAATTTTATAAATCCTATATTTAAACTTTTTATAACAAATTTAAACATCCCAGTTTAAACTATTTTATAACATCATTAATCCATATTTCTCAAAAATCAGCTTTTAACTATATTTCACAAAATCATAATTTTTAAAACTTTAAAAATTATAACGTTTATTTATTTAAAACTGATCAATTCCAAAAATATAGTATATTCTCAAAAATCACTTTAAAATCATTTTAAAATCCCAAAATCTGGGTCCAATGATGCTACACATCAAATAGTCAATCACGACTACAACGATCCATCATATATCGATATGATAATCCATCAAATATCAAAATATCTGAAATCAAATAAAAACTGTTGAGGAATCCAGTTGGATCCCTCCAACCTGTTTTCCTGCATCCAAAAACATTAGCACAATACCAATTTCGTTCCAGTACGAAATTATCGCGGTATATGTTCTTATTTAATATTATCCGCTTAATAACGGCGTAATAGGGTCTCATCCGCTAAACAAATAAATGCGGGAAATCAACAACTGCAATATATACATATGCCAATATATATATATTGATATTATATATAATACCAATTTCACTGTTTATGAAATATTCGCGGTATATGTTTTTACTAAATAACATCCGCTTACTAACGGCGCATAATGTCTATTTTAACAATCAATAGATATCAACCAACATTCAAACATGCATTCAAATATTTTAAATCTAACTATTTAAAATAAAATCGAAATCTATTCGATTGAGTGAGAAGTTCTCACCTTGATTTTAAATTCCGTTTTAGCTTTTATTTCGAATAAAATTAAACACGCGTTTAATTTTACCCAAAATTCTCGCTAACTCCAAACCAACTCCATCGCGTAGTGCTCGTCCATACGATTCCAACGCAACTGAGTTTGCATTTTTTCGACCTCGTATGAAAAAGTTATGTATTTTTAAAGATTGCACGATTTATAATATATTTAAATTACAATATCTTTAAAATTTCTAAACCCACCACATCTCAACCGTTCGTATTTGCCTCCCCAGATCGTGGCCGTTGCGTGCCTTCTTCCTCAACATATATTCACGCGACATTCTCTCGTATAGCCGAACCCATATATACGTGATTAGGGTTTACATTCGCACGCAAATCAATCGCCTTTGCATCGATCAAGCAACTTCATCGCGTAGCTCACCACACTAGCTCCCCACGGCCAGAAAATCTTCGAGCTCGGCACCCCATACGCGTGGGAATTCGTGCGCAACCTCCAAGTGAACGCGGCCTCCTATATCCCAAAATACAGCTCCAAATCACATCTCCACCGTTGAACTTCAAGATCTCGATGCGCTCTACGACTTTCTAGTTGGAGATTTCTTGAATGGGTTTGTAGATTGAAAGATAATTGAAGAAAAGAGACTGCAATTTTCGGCCATTGAAGCTTGACTGGCGGCTACAACTATAAATTAGGGTTTTAGACTATTTTCTCAAATTTGTGAATTTATGAGCCTATTTATAGAATTTTATCGAAACACTATTTATCCGGGAATTTCGAATTCCGATTTAGACGCCGTAACCAGCGTACCTAGGGTTTATCCCGCGTTCCGGACACAATGGAACAGGTTTCGGAAGCTAATTCGGACATCTGTGCGAGTTATGGCTGCAAACGCTCAATTTAAATTAAACCGATTTAAATCGATTTCTAGGCGTTTTAATTTGTACAGGACAAACGGTAAATCCAATTGACTTGAAATTTGAAACCTTACAATAATATCACATTACGGATCCGATGAAACTGGTTTCGTCGAAATCCGAGACAGTTTGAAAAATGGCTATTTTGACTCGCCAAATTTAAATTAAAAATAATTCGATGCGTTTCGAGCTGCCACGATCAAACGATAACTCCGATTGACACGAAAATTGAAATCCGGTAATAACTAACTATTACGGATCCATTGGAACTGGTTTCGTTCAATTCTGAGACTGTTCAAAAATTGACTATTTTACAGTCGATTATTAAATATTAAAATATTCAATTTTCACAAATTAACTTTTAATTCGATTTTAAAAGTTCTAAAATATCATTCTAACTTCAATATGATAAAATAAAATTTTACAAATCATTTTCAATCATATTTAACTCTATTTTCAATTATTTCCATAATTTAACATATTAAATTATCGATTTAATTATCCAATTAAATCCAATAATTCAAATAAATATTTATTTGACTTATAAATTCACTTATTAATATTTAAAATTAATTAAATATTCAAATTTTAATTTCTAAAAATTCTGGGTCGTTACAATCTTTCCCCCTTAAAAGAATTTCGTCCTCGAAATTACAAGTAAGAAAGGTTACAGAATCTATTTACTTTCTCAAAACAATTTAAACTTCTTACAAAACTTTACTAAGTTTTCAAAATCATACTTAGTTATCTTTTCAAAAACAATTACTATTGTTTAACTTTCAATTTCTAAAATCAAAGTTAAAGTTTTCAAAATTTTCCAATTTTTCTCAAAATTTTCCTAACGCCTTAAATTTCCGGAAAAATTCGCCATAGTCTCCTTTGCGCGGCTCGATCCGAAAAAAAAAATGACAGTATATATATCACAAATATACATCTCATCAAGTAATGAGGCATCCCGAAGGGAAAAAAGTGTAAAAGTACGATATTTAATCCGAGATATGTACCTTATACTTTATTAGCAAGCATAAACGGCTAATATAGCGCTAAAGCGAGCTCCAAATGCGAAGCAAACGCGATCCGCACCTACTAAACTCAACAAACAACATGAGAAACATGCATACATGTAAATAGTATCAATATACAACATGTAGCAACATAATAACTATATATGTCACATAGCAAATGCAACCAAACCACAAATGCAACATCAACTAACTATCATCCATAATCAATAATATTCATTCATATTCTCATTCATATATAATGAATTGGTTTTCACTTTAAATTGCATTTGATTCATTTACATTGGATTTACTAACATTCATTCTCAATTTTAATTAGTTTGCATTCACTAATTAAATCCAATTCACATTCAATTCTATTCAAATTTATTTACTTTCTAATTTGAATTCAATTACTTAGCTTTCAATTTCATTAACACTTAATGAATTACATATAATCAATCAACAATCATATAACAACCAATGTATATTAATTTCAACCAAATTCCTTTACTTATATTCATTCAATTTGGTTTAACACCATCACTTTCAATTGGTTTAATTAAATTGATTTTCATTCAACCTTTCAACTTCTAATAACATTAGATTTAAATGAATTAACACTTATATTCATTATTCCTTATCAACTTAAATTACATTCAATTGATTAAACATTCAAGCCATTCATTCAATTCAATTACAAAGTTGAATTTCATTTATATAACTCAAGTTCATATTCTTTTAATCCACTTGATTATTTACTTCGATACCAATATCAATTCCATTCAACAACATTTAAGTTATATTCCATTTAACTTGAACTTCACCTTTATTTACAACTCATATTCATATAATTTCATATAGTTTCACTTCTTATATATATAAGTTTATTTCACAATTGTAAATCACTTTAATTATAATTCAATTCTTATAATTCATTTTACTTATACAATTATTCTTTTATTTAGATTATTCAAACAACCTAACAATCAACTTATATACACTTTAATAATTCCGAAAAATTATTCTTTTATATTCAAAATATAATTAAGGTAAAATTATTTCATTCACCCAATTTAAAATCAATACTGTGTCGAATTGTTCTATTTAAGTGTTTAGAAACCCCTTCGGCTCAGTTTCGAGGCTGTGCTGACGAAAGTTCATATACCACTCAATAAACCAATCATCACAATATAAAACAAATTTTATATTCACTAACAAATACGCTCTCATAGCTATTATTACTCCCAAACTCATTCTAGAGTACAACTGACTCTATCTCTAATGAGTAATACCCTACAGAACCATGGTTGTCGCTTAACCATCAGCTCTGATACCAAATGTAACGTCTGCGGATTTTCGTTGCCGAAAAACCGAATAGTTATGGGGTTTAAAAAGAATTTAAAAAGATAGAAAGAGAAGAAGAGAGAAAAGATAGAGAATAGAGGAAAAGGAAAATAGAAAAATTTAAAATAGAAAAAGAGAATAGAAAACAGAGAATTAGAAAATAGAAGATAGAAGAATTTTAAAAATAGAACGGGACAGAAGAAACAGAACGGAACAACAACAGAATCTCACAATTCGCAGCGGAACAACATATAATAATAAATGAATAATCTTTAAACAAAGAACTATATCAGTTATTACATTATCATCATATTACATTACATCAAATCATCAGAGTGTACAACAACATACAACATCAACAAACAATGCAGCGGAAAAAGAAATACTATATAAACTAGTAATACGCCATGCCATCCAGCTTGCCTCCAGCAACTCCTGAATATCCAGAATATCCTGATAAACCTAACTCTTGACTGCCCGTGTGGAAATTGGTGGGCACCCAGAGTTTAGGAAGGAAAACAATAAACTCCGAGTCAGTCATGTGACTGGTGTGAGAACTCAAAACAGTTTATTTAACTTTAAAATCAAAATAGAGGAATATTTTTAAATTCAATTCGCAATGCTTTTAAAAATGAGACTACCATAAGGCCTCCCGCACACACACACATGCAAACGCAGAATCGGAGGAGATTTCTCCTTATGATAGTCAAAGATGCTTATACGCATTTAAAATAATATTTGATATTATTATTAGTGCATAGTGTAGAGGAAAATCATTTCGAAAATAAAGATATAAATCTTAGCCAACATACGACCATTATCGTATGCCTACTATAGCTACTATCCAAACAGTGGTGACCACCATAAGTGAATAGCAGGTTCTACAACTAATACCGTACAAGTTTCGTATTGGGAATTGGATTTCCAACAAATGGTCAGGCCAAGGAACTTCCCATTGCCACATGAGAATGCCTCTGGATGGACATCCCCGAGAACCAAACCGGATCTCTACCAACACAAGGCCGGGTTACTCCTAACTGAGTAACAACTGACCGAATATGCCATCCCCCGGTCCTTTGGGACCTTTATCCGAGAGCTCTCTAATCAATTCACACAATCATAAAAACAAAGTGTTTCAACATGAGTAAGTATCTGGGCTCCATACCATGATACCACCCTTTTCCAGAAGGAAATGCACATATCCTAAAGGGTGCTACCCCTCATAACCTTGCTGCTTCTTTCCTGTTTTGACCATTTCCGGGATGTGAGGCTCGACGAATTCACGTCCACAAAAACATACTTTATACAAAAGCCATGCTTTGGGTCAACAAATGATCAACACAATGATCACAAGGATAGACGATCAAATAAATGATCCTATCACAAATAATCAACACAATGATCATTTCAGCATCACTCAGCATGTCACATTACCAAACTGGGAATATATCGCTGATAACTTCAACTATATAACCTTTGAGCACATGCGTCTCAAAGAAGGGTGTTAAGCAAAGAATAAATTCTCCGCCACCAACAGAAATATACTTGAAAGAAATCGGCTTTATATCTCAACTTGTAATGTCAGACATACAATCCATACAAGTCTGTTCCGGGATCGAACAAAACCGAAGGCACTTACAAAGAAGTCCTTGCAATCCGGATATTCACAATCCTGATCGGATTTCCCATCACTTAGGAGATCTCTATACCAGGAGCTACCCAGTGCAGAAACAATCGATAGGTCATCCTATCGCTTTCGCAAATACTCGGTCTTCAACACCGATCTTCAAATGCAATTCACAACGACGTATCACATATTCGGAATGGGTTATACGACCCCATGGTCCTTTCCCGGTTAACCCGAATAGTGAGCGCTTATTCAAAAATAAGTGTAGCATTCAAATTCAAACAATCATATCAAATACCCAATCAAAGGAAAATATTGATAGTCGGCTATTGAACTATCAATTGATATGCATACATCACCAGATTCCAAATAATTTTCCAAATTATTTATTTTCCAAAATATCTTTACAAGATATATAATTTCAACACTTCAAAAATAAATCAATATTTATTTTCAAAATAATTTCACTTATTATTTATAAATTCCATAATGAATTTATATTCCCAAAATATCTATGAATAACCGATTTCAATTATTCATTTTCAATTTATCTTTTCATATTGGAAAACATTTCCATACTTATTTATTCATAAGTAATTCACAAATCTTTTTATTTTCAACCTTGGAAAATATTCAATATACTTAAATCAAATTAAGTATATATTTCATTCTTTAAGGAAATCATTCACTTAACATATTTATTTGGGTCAAAACGAATGTTACGTAAAACATCGTTACGACAACCCAAAATCACTAGTATAGGGATTCAAAATTAAAATAGATATATAAATCCCAATACTACCCAAACCATTTCCTTTCGGAAATCATTTACTATAACAACAGTGTTATAGTCCACCATTTCCTTTTATTTCACGAAACATCTATTTCAACAATGAATGTTGAAATCTATGGTTTCGAATCTCAACACCTTTTAAAACATCGTTAGATCGTTTTAATTCTATTTAAAATATCACATTCAAAACATTTTCTTTAACGTATTATTCACTATTCAAAACGTGAATATACTACGTTCACAAATTCCATTATTTCTATTCTTTTTAACTTAAAGGATTATTCACTGTTTACAACATGAATACAACTCCATTAATAGGTTATAACAATTAACTTATCAAAATAAGTCGTTTGCGAATTTATAAAACAACGTTTATAAATTCCATATCTATTTATTTATAAAAACTTCCTTTTTATAAATTCCTTAATTAACCTATTCCAGTTTACAACTAAATTATAAACTAAACGTTCACATTATAAGTTAATTACTTATAAACGATTATTTTACAAAATCGTTCTTTTAAAGACTTTCCAAACCATAAATCTTATAACTTATAAGATTCATTTATTTAACAAAATTTATTCTTCAAATAACTTCACAAATTTATAAATCTTACTATTTATAAATTTCATTTATAACTTCACCATTTATAATTCTATAAATTTCATTCTTTAATGAAATTCATTTTCACTTCATTCAAACACTTATAAAAACTCGTTTTATAATGTCTATATTTCAATTTATAAATATCCATTTATAAATCTCTAAATATAAATCAGTTTATATTATTATTCTGAAACGTCTTTAATTTCCTTTATAATTTCACCATTTTGATTTATAAAATAATCAAATTTTATAAATCCTATATTTAAACTTTTTATAACAAATTTAAACATCCCAGTTTAAACTATTTTATAACATCATTAATCCATATTTCTCAAAAATCAGCTTTTAACTATATTTCACAAAATCATAATTTTTAAAACTTTAAAAATTATAACGTTTATTTATTTAAAACTGATCAATTCCAAAAATATAGTATATTCTCAAAAATCACTTTAAAATCATTTTAAAATCCCAAAATCTGGGTCCAATGATGCTACACATCAAATAGTCAATCACGACTACAACGATCCATCATATATCGATATGATAATCCATCAAATATCAAAATATCTGAAATCAAATAAAAACTGTTGAGGAATCCAGTTGGATCCCTCCAACCTGTTTTCCTGCATCCAAAAACATTAGCACAATACCAATTTCGTTCCAGTACGAAATTATCGCGGTATATGTTCTTATTTAATATTATCCGCTTAATAACGGCGTAATAGGGTCTCATCCGCTAAACAAATAAATGCGGGAAATCAACAACTGCAATATATACATATGCCAATATATATATATATTGATATTATATATAATACCAATTTCACTGTTTATGAAATATTCGCGGTATATGTTTTTACTAAATAACATCCGCTTACTAACGGCGCATAATGTCTATTTTAACAATCAATAGATATCAACCAACATTCAAACATGCATTCAAAAATATTTTAAATCTAACTATTTAAAATAAAATCGAAATCTATTCGATTGAGTGAGAAGTTCTCACCTTGATTTTAAATTCCGTTTTAGCTTTTATTTCGAATAAAATTAAACGCGCGTTTAATTTTACCCAAAATTCTCACTAACTCCAAACGACTCCAAACCAACTCCATCGCGTAGTGCTCGTCCATACGATTCCAACGCAACTGAGTTTGCATTTTTTCGACCTCGTATGAAAAAGTTATGTATTTTTAAAGATTGCACGATTTATAATATATTTAAATTACAATATCTTTAAAATTTCTAAACCCACCACATCTCAACCGTTCGTATTTGCCTCCCCAGATCGTGGCCGTTGCGTGCCTTCTTCCTCAACATATATTCACGCGACATTCTCTCGTATAGCCGAACCCATATATACGTGATTAGGGTTTACATTCGCACGCAAATCAATCGCCTTTGCATCGATCAAGCAACTTCATCGCGTAGCTCACCACACTAGCTCCCCACGGCCAGAAAATCTTCGAGCTCGGCACCCCATACGCGTGGGAATTCGTGCGCAACCTCCAAGTGAACGCGGCCTCCTATATCCCAAAATACAGCTCCAAATCACATCTCCACCGTTGAACTTCAAGATCTCGATGCGCTCTACGACTTTCTAGTTGGAGATTTCTTGAATGGGTTTGTAGATTGAAAGATAATTGAAGAAAAGAGACTGCAATTTTCGGCCATTGAAGCTTGACTGGCGGCTACAACTATAAATTAGGGTTTTAGACTATTTTCTCAAATTTGTGAATTTATGAGCCTATTTATAGAATTTTATCGAAACACTATTTATCCGGGAATTCCGAATTCCGATTTAGACGCCGTAACCAGCGTACCTAGGGTTTATCCCGCGTTCCGGACACAATGGAACAGGTTTCGGAAGCTAATTCGGACATCTGTGCGAGTTATGGCTGCAAACGCTCAATTTAAATTAAACCGATTTAAATCGATTTCTAGGCGTTTTAATTTGTACAGGACAAACGGTAAATCCAATTGACTTGAAATTTGAAACCTTACAATAATATCACATTACGGATCCGATGAAACTAGTTTCGTCGAAATCCGAGACAGTTTGAAAAATGGCTATTTTGACTCGCCAAATTTAAATTAAAAATAATTCGATGCGTTTCGAGCTGCCACGATCAAACGATAACTCCGATTGACACGAAAATTGAAATCCGGTAATAACTAACTATTACGGATCCAATGGAACTGGTTTCGTTCAATTCTGAGACTGTTCAAAAATTGACTATTTTACAGTCGATTATTAAATATTAAAATATTCAATTTTCACAAATTAACTTTTAATTCGATTTTAAAAGTTCTAAAATATCATTCTAACTTCAATATGATAAAATAAAATTTTACAAATCATTTTCAATCATATTTAACTCTATTTTCAATTATTTCCATAATTTAACATATTAAATTATCGATTTAATTATCCAATTAAATCCAATAATTCAAATAAAAATTTATTTGACTTATAAATTCACTTATTAATATTTAAAATTAATTAAATATTCAAATTTTAATTTCTAAAAATTCTGGGTCGTTACATACCATGTCTACTTCATGATTACTTAAGCAGATTTATTGATAAATGTTTATGCTTGGTGTTTAAGAATTAACTATTCTAAATAAATTCAACCCACAGGTATACATTTCCATCTTCATATAACTAAAATCTACAAGTATACCGCTAATTAAATTATGTGGTGAATCGCACGAGTTTACACTAGTATAACATGATAAGTAATAAAAAAACATAGCCTTTTACTATAGCTTCTCTGGTTTTTAATCAATGGTATCAATCTACTATAGTGAATTTTCAAAATAAATTTGGAATATATAACCTGATAATTGAATCCTTTATCTTATAATGTATTGTTCATTTTGTAATAATTAATAACTTAAGTTTGTTTATTGACATAAAAAAACATTTGGTTTACATATTCTAAAAAATATGTGTTTTCTATTTTCTTTGTTTTTGGCTCTATATTTTGAACCAAAACGTAACCCCTTCTTGATTAAGTCTAAGTGTTGCAGTGATTATGCTATGTCTGCTCTCATTGGGATGATTGTTTTTTTTATAAAACCTGAAGTAAAAAATACACGTTTAATAAAGAAACCATTTATATTTAAGGTGGTCATGCTTTCATATTTTTGTAAAAACTTCTATGTTTTGATTACATATCATTGTAACTTTTGATTCTTTTCTCATATATATCAATGTTGAACGTCTTTCAACTGATCATCATTAATGGTGCTCTCTTTTTCTCTCCCACTCCCCATATTTTTAACTTCATATTTGCTCATAATAGAAGTATCTATCGTTATTTTGAAAAGGCAAAAGAATTTAGTAATATATTAATCTTTATCAAACACAAAAGGAAGGATGTTTTAGCATAATTCATGTGGAATAGGTCGATTAACATATATAAGTCAATAAACAAGGCTGTAAGGAAAATGGTGAAAATAACAATTTGAATTTCTTTCTTTTAACCATTTTTTCACAATCTTGTTTATTGACATACTGACATTAATCGACCTACTCTACATGAATTGTGCTAAAAAATTATTGATTTTTGTGTTTTATAAAGATTAACATACTATTAAATTCTTTTTCCTATTCAAAATAACCACGCATACTTATATTATGAGCAAAAATGAAGTTAAAAGTTTACAGAGTGTGAGACAAAGAGAGAGCAGCAGAAATGATGATCAGCCGAAAGACGTTCAACTTCGATATACATGAGAATAGAATCAAAAGTTACAATAGTACGTAATTAAAAAAAAGAAGTTTTGACTAAAATATGAAAGCATAACCACCTTACAATATATGTGGTTTCTCTATTAACTGTGTATTTTATACTTCAATTTTTATAAACAAATCAATCATCCCAACGAAAGAAACTACAACATAATCAATGCAACTCTTTGACTTGATCAAGAAGGAACTAAGTTTTGGTTTCAAAACTATAGAGCCAAAATGAAGGAAATAGAAAACACATAATTTTATCATATATTAACCAAATGGTTTTTATGCCAATGACCGAACTTAAGTTATTAATTATTTCAAAACAGATAATATATTATAAGCTGAAGGTTTTAATTGTCAGGTAATATATTCCAAAATTATTTAGAATATTTTCCATAGTTGATTGATACGACTGATTAGAAACCTGAAAAAGTAAAGTAAAAAGCTTTGTTCATTTATTGACTATCATGTTATATTAGTAGGAGGGCTTGAACTTAGATTCTGTTAAGCTTAATTCTACAAGGGATGTAGACTTAGCTAATTAATGTATAAGAAAAATTATGTAACAAAAGAAGTTAGAGAATTCACTAAAGAAACAACTCAAAGAAGAGAATGAGATAGATAAATATGGTTATATATATGATGAAGTGACACTGTCTGATTAGGAAAAAATAAATAAGTATAACTCCAAATTAGCATGTCATATATTATATAGGCAACTGACTATTATGATTGGTAAACACTCTCTTTTTCCTTCTACATCTTGTTATTTCTATATTATTATATGGATTTGAGAGAAGGAAAGATCAAATCCAAAAATCATATAGATCCATAACTTTTAATTTATTTCAAATTGAAATGCCTAAAATTAAAATTTTCTTCAAATATACAATATTCATCAGTGTACATTTACTAAATTTATAAGATATAATTTTTGGATATCATCAGATATATGACCTCTTGGTGAAGGGTATATAAACACTCTTAAGGCTTATAAAATGGGTTTGCTAATTCATTAAATATAAAAACAATCCTCTTCATCTTCTTCTCTTTACCCTTAAACATTCCAAAATACAATGGAACTTCTCCAAACTTAAGCTGTAGGCCAAACATAATATAACAACAAGGATTAGCAACTCAAACTTTGAAGACAAAGAGCACACAACCCCCTTCCCCAAATCTTTACCGTGAGAAATATAGCCTTCTTAGGCTAAGGGCTTATGTATTTGTGAAGATAGGTTGGATTTTAGAGCTTGCTTTGGTTAAGGTAGGAAGTGGTACTAAGGTAGAGGCTTGTGCTTTGTTGTAGTAGTTAGACAACTCACCATTTTAAAGTTGATGAAGTTGTATAATATTGCTTGTATAATTATATAAATATCATTAACTAATTAATGCATTTTATTTAGACCATACTTGTTTTGAAAGTAAATGACAATTCTTTATAGCATATCATCGCTTTTATAACCTTTTATAATATGTGCACATGTAGTTGATTAGGTGGTGTTTTGTTTGGGATTGAATATGGAATGGTTTCTATAGCAAAAGGCCGTTTAGAAGCACTTTGAAATGCCTTGTTTTAGTGATTTTCTATAATATTTCATAAAGACATCCTCAGGGGTTTCTTAACATTGTTACGATATGCTATGAGTATGTTTCTTAATATAATAAAATTACACCTTAAACCATTTAATAGCATGTTGAAAATGAATCGAACATTGAAGGGTTTAAAACTGGTTTTGTGGCATAAACAAGAATCCACAACACTTTAAATTGAAATACTTTCTGAGTGTTTTAGAATTTATGATAGCCGTTCTGTAAATGGTATTGTTTGTTGTTTGAAACTTTACATGGTTTTAAATGACATTTAAACAAAGTATATTTCTACAATCTTTTTTGAAGTGTTTAATAAAATATATTAAAATAGTTTAAATGTGGTTTAAAGTTTCAACACATTGGTAATAATTAATTTTGAATTATTGAAGTAAGAGGGTTTAATAAATATTAAACATACTTTTGGAAGTTTATAAATAAATTATAAAGTAGTTATTTTTAAGTATTATTTTAAATGGATATTTAAAAAATATTTATAAATATTTTAAAAGTAGTTTTATGTGTGCTTAGTTTTAGAAAAATTAGTTAAATATTTTATTAAAGTATTAAAAGGTTTATACAATTTGCCTTTTAAATTGTTTTAGAATTTTATTAAGTATATTAGCTTCATAAATAAATTGCTACACACACACACACATATATATCATTTTGAAAAAGATTTTTTAATACACACACACAAAAGCAATTACAAATGTGTATATTAATAAAAAAGGGATTATGAGTTGCTTATGTGACTTATCGTGCTTTGTGTATTTACTTATTTATGGAAAGTATTTAATCCTATACTTAGAACTAAACACCGATAAAGTAGACCTTTTCTATCTGCAAGAGTTAAGAATGATGTTCGAATAGGGTTTAGAAACAACGATGCTCTAACCAACCGGTTTCACCCTTAACCGAGGGATAGCATAAGTTGAGAAGGTCTGAAATGGTGATAAGTATATGAGACATGATTTCCAAATGCGGTCATTTTAGGACTAGATAGTCGATTAGTCGACTATCGAATTTAACTGAATTAACTTAGGAAATACATAAAAGCTTCATGGATTCATATGGTTTGAGATCCCCAAGGAGGACTCGTTGTTATGAAATGTCTCTCGCTTTATGAACGTACACACACATGATCCCTGGGGGAGGACTCCTTTATATCGTTCACTTACTTCTAAAAGAATTGGAATTTAGTTAACGGTAAATTCACTGATTTAATTTTACATATCTAGGATCGGATAAGTATACTTATGTAGTACTTACCAAAAACCACTTAAAAACTGATATACGAGTTCTATGCTTTGAAAGCGGGGGTGAAGCGAAATGTTATTGAGTTGAACCGTCTATCCTAAAGATTGGTCCAAGTGCAAGGTTAGTGTTAACATTCAGTTTAACTCTATAGAATTGAACTATCTATCTTAAGGTTAAGTCCAAGAGGGAGGTCAGGGTTAGCATTCATCGAATGACTTGTGTTGAAATCCATGAAGGGATTCATGATCTATTTGAGTGATGAAGGCTCATGTGAGAGATGCTAAACATGACTTCACCATCGGAAATGATAGAAAATAGAGTGGGTGCATAGCTAGTGGGTTTAGCTAACATAAGGGTAGGTCAACTCCAAATCTAGAGGTACTTATCCATGTTGCTGGTGGGAGTTGATAATAATCAGCATCACGTGTTCAATTATGGATCACTTATGTTTTCCTTTGATGTATATTTTATCTAAAGACATATGATGCTTGGAAGATAGATTTTGACCTTTGTCAAGAGGATGTCCTCGATGTACCAGGGTGACCTCCATGAAAAATCCACATGCAAACGAACCTTAGTGGTTTTAGATGTACTTCTTTTTTTCTTTTTTGTGAGATGTAAGCAACGTATCTATTTTCTGATTTATATTCTACACTCTAGACACAGTCTATAATATCTCTATATATACTTATCAGCTGGCTTGGTTTCTTTTGAGGGAAAAATCGTTAGCATGATTCGTATAGTCTGAAAAGTTACTGTTATATGGACACATGTTTCTTGAGTTTCTCATACCAGACTTAAAATCGGACTCATGGTTTCTATTTTTCCTAAATTCCTTGGTACTCTTTCGAGTATGCTAAGTAAAGCAAGTTTGACAACGAATGCTTTGAAGCCTCAGGGGACAAGATGGAGGCTTACATTTACCTATCTATTTTTATTTCGTTGCACTACTAGTATGTATGTAGCAGCATTATGGAAATAGACAGTTATAATTGTCCTTATTGATGACAGTAATCAGATTTTACAACTTAGAAGTTACTTTATGTCTTGGAGTAACCCTTTGTACAATTTTTTTGGATATTTTATATTATTGTTCTGCTTGTGAGATTCTGATATTGTGTTATTTCTTTTTTGTTCTATTTCTTTTTCTTTTTTCCTAACCCTAATAATCTATCTTTCTTGCACTTGGGTGTTTGGCACACGAATACCATGGATGTATTAGTGTCGACATTTGAGGGTTCGTTACATACAACTCCAAGTTATTATGTATCATATTATATAAGAAACTGACTATTATGATTGGTAACCTCTATTTTTTGCCTCTACATCTTGTTTTTACTATTTTTTTTATTGATTCGAGGGATGGAAAGTGCAAGTCCTGAAATTGTGTAGGTCTATAACTTTTAATTTATTTCAAATTGAAATGCATAAAATTAAAAATATTTCTTCAAATATACAAAATATTTGTCAATGTACATTTGCTAAATTTATAGAACATGTTTCTTAGATATTATATAGACGTATGCTCTTACTGCTTAGATAGAAAATCCAAATCTTGAATATCTGACATTACCTATAATGACAACAAAATATTGAATTTTATTATTATTGTATGCTTCTTTGACCATTATATACTTGAGTATACTTTGTTTAATATGAAACATAAATAAAAAGATAATTCTTATTCGGCTTAAAATTTAATGTAGTTCTTATTCAACATAGAAAACGAAATGATAATGTACTTTGATTTAATAAATTTAAATAATAAATTTATCAACAAAATTAATTAAAACTGAAATACATAAAAACCAATTGGTTTAAAATCAGTATGGACATTAGGGGTCATATTGGCATGAAAATCGAGAAGACTTACATTCCTTATAATATAACAACAAAATTTTATTTTTCACTTGCATTTGTATGTAACTGAGAAAATTATCATCTTGATGGCCATATGCTTAGTGGCTGTTTCTTAATATGATACCACAAATATCTATTTATTGTAAGCTAGCATGATGATTGTTGTAGTTACAGTGCAAGATTATGCATATTATGCACCTTGCATTGAATTGTACATCTCTTGCACATTCGCATTGGCCACCTCACAATGTTTATTAGCAGACGAGTTTAGTGTGACAATTTGTAACATCCCGCCTTTTCGCACACTTTAAACGACACACGCGCCGATTCAAAGCATACGCAAGGGAGGAGTGTTATGGGGTAAATAAGAAAAATAGAGAAGAAATAAAACGAAAATAGAATCTCACAGCGGAAGGATAAAATATAATAACAAGTATACAGTTCATAAACAGTTTACAAAAGCTTGATTTTTCTTATACAATGAATATCAGAGTTACACATACCAAATACAACAATGCAGCGGAATAGAAAGAGTGTGTAGTGCAATACTATATATAAAATAATACTGAATCTTCGTCTTCGTCCTCCAAAGCTAAAACCTGCTATCCTGAAACGCTCGGACTGACCCGAGCGAATTTGAAAAGACAAAAACACTCGAGTCAGACTAGAATATCTTATGTGAGTTAAATAAACAGAAATAAATATGAGTACAGTAACTCAAGAGATGCTCGGGATTTACATCTCCTAAGGATCCGTTAAACTATTTACTATGTAGTATATTGCGTTATTATAATAGTGTCTATTTATAAAATAAACTTACTTTTTAATAGCGTTAAGGGGTTACCCATATAGCCCTTAACACGTAATAGTCCCAGTAGTCCATCCAATATCATAGTCCCTCCTGATCGGGAAGCCACTAGAGGATACCACACGGGCTACGGGAGAAAACCAAACTCGTACAAGGCGCGATAGGGTAGGTGACACGGCACAACTAGGCAATGCCAGGGTAGATATACCAATTACGCTTCCGGGCCGATGGTAACGCGAAGCCGCAGCAACCGCCCACCTCGAAACAACTCCCCAAATCAAAAAAATAGAAGTGGCCACTGAATCAATCCAAAGTCATAGTATAATATCGAAGAGGAGCGTCCGATCAGAGGAATGACCTCATTAACCCGTCGATCGCTCCTGTTTTAGCCACCTTATGCCAACTCACGGGAGTCGGGTCCACGTATTTACCTTACAGGAATCGTCGCCACCAACCTACTTCATTCTGGAATCTCCACCGCGTACACGGTTAGTCAAAGTGGTTTTCGGTATCGACAGAGAGTATGTCCATATCCGATCCCGGTCTCTTTGCCAATCCATCGTTATTATAACACCGCGGTTCTTTAAAGCAGTTTATACTTTTAAAACCAGAATATAATCCATTTCAAAACCATAATATTACGATATCATTCCAAAACCCAAAACCATATTTTACCACTTATCCCAAATATAATTCCTTTCCAATAATAAAAAGGCTTTAACTTCATAATATCTGAAAATCGAATATTTTCAAAGCATAATATTTTTGGAAATCCATAATTTCAAACCATAACTTTTAAAACTCAAATGGTTTGGATATTCAACGGTATGCGAATTAAAAAGCTTAACTTTACTGTCACTTTGTAAAGAAATAAGTTATATGGCTTTATGGAAATATTTCTTTATCTAAAGTTAAAACCATAATTTAGATATCACTCTTAAGTTCCAAAACCATTTCAACTTCCATATATATAAATCCATTGGAGTATTAATATTCAAAAACTAAAATTGGAATATATTCTTTCAACAAATTAAATGTTTTATTATTTAGTTTGAATATTCACATAAATCCTTAAACAACTCCAATTTCTAGTAATAAAACATATGTATTTTTCGATTCCAATTATATTAGAATATTTTTCCAATTCAAATTCATATTAGAATATTCATTTCAATTTTTTCTTGGGAAAAATCCAATTATAAATATCATATCTTAAATTTCCAAACTTAACATTTAAACATATGATATAAATTTATCCAACTCCATTTTCTAAATTTTCTTCCATTTTACTAAGGGAATTTATACACCTTTTTATTTCAAAATTTCCAACTTTTCATGTACATAAATACGGAAGAAAAATATTTATACAGTATAAAATTTAAGATTATTATAAACCGTATTCCATCCAAACCATAGAAATCACATTAAAATAGTTATATATAGACCGCGGTGCCTGTATATAATTTTCTATCCTATGGTCAAGTGATACGGATATTTATCATTTCAATCCGCAATTTAAAAATAAAACTTTGCGGTTTTATCATTTCAAACCACAATCCCGAAAAATGAAATATGCATGATAAATTTGCAATTTTAATGATATGCAATAAACATTCATTCATCAACAACATCCATCATCCAATCGCAACCATCAACCAATTTCAATCAATAACAGTATATATCTATGAACATATACAACAGGTAATAACTGTCAGTTTTTTTCCCAAATTAAATTTATCAACTATTTATCTAACAGTTTACTCAATAATAATTTACATAACTGTTAACTAGCAGTTCTTATGCAAACAATAATTTCTAACAGCCAATTAATATGCAATCAATCAATTTAAATTAACAGCTAAATTCAAAAAAAATGCAATTCAACAGATATGGATGAAATAACATGCCCAAAAGCTCATAAATAAATTTCTATTCATTTCTAAAATTTATTTAACAAACATAAAAGCTTCTAGTAATTGTGAGTGGGTTAAAACACTCACCTTTGGAATTTAAATTGAATTTAAACCCGATTTAAACCCAAAAATTCGCCCGTCTCAGAATTTGTCCAAACCAGCGTCATCAAGTCCGGAATTAAATTACGATCCTAACGCAAAAAAAATCGTGTGAAACGGATAACGTATGAAGAATCTATGGCCATAAAACGATTTGAAATTCAAAATAAATTAAAACAAAACTCACCCTCCCTCATGCCACGTCACCAGTGATATCACGCGTTCCCTCTCCCAGCTTTCAAACTCGCGCACGAACAACTGCAGGCCGAACCCATGAACACGCACCTTTGACCGTGAATTGCCGCCCCTACACGCCACCTTATGCCACAAAGCCACTGCCGTTGTGCTCGTGACCACGTCCTCTACCCCTGGCCAAGTTCCGGTCGCCTAACTCGCCGTGCGCCGCCACCTGAAAACTAGGGTTTTCGAACCCTAGTTCATCGATTACGGCCGCCTCGTCCCACCGTACCATCTCCAACTACCTTTGAACGAACCCTGTCGTCGAGTACTACAATACCCAGAACCAATTTCATCGATTATGGCTTAAATCGAGAAGCCCCAATTTCAAGCTTAGGTTTCGAATTTCTAGGTTTGACCGCGATTTTGCCGTTGATCGAAGCAAAATCTGGAAAAACAAATTGCAGCCGCTGATTCGTATCGTCGAGATGTTCGACATATAATTTTTTCGGATTTTTAGGAGGACTTTAAATTTTCAGCTTTTGATTTGCGATTTGAAATTTGGATCTGAAATGCATCCATTGAGGAAGAGAGAAGATGAAGAAATATGTACGTATATCCAACTGACAGTAGGAAGGAGGCTAGGGTTTATTATGGTATATTTATAGTTAGGGTTAGGTTAGAGCGTATAGGCTAGAAGAGTGAACGTACGCAACAAACTATGGCCCAAAAGCCCGCTATGCCTCCGGAACCGAATCTATTAAATCTATATATCCAGATAGGTATTTAAAAATATTCTGAACGCGATGGAAAAAGTCTCACGTCCAAATTTGATCGTATGAAGAAGTTATGCTAAAAACAAGATTTCCAAATTGATTTCAAATTGATTTTAATAAAATTGATTTCAAGGCGTTTCGCGTTCGTACGATCAAACGACAAGTCCGATCGATACGAAATTTGAAACCCTATAATAATTCACCGATACGGATCCGATGAAACTGGTTTCGTCGAAATCCGAGTCCGTGCCCAAAATGGCTATTTTTATATTAATTAAATAAATAAAAATTAGTAAATAAATCCAATTTTTATAATTTAGTTTAAGAATTGAAAATCTTTATCACTTTATAATTCTCAAATATCTAAAATGATTTAACAAATTTTCAAATGTCAATTTGTTAAAGATTAACCAATTTATCATTGAAAAATTTCCAAGTTACAATATTAAGTATAAATTTTAAATTTATCCAACAGTTAAACTTAATCGCCCATGAAATTCATTTATCACCAAGTATAAAATTTAGAATTTGTTCATGGTCTAATATTATTGTTATCCAAAATTTTGCAACTTAAACTCCACAATCGTAATGTCCAACATTAAATTCCCATTTAATTGCAATAACGCAATTTCAAAAATTTAACTCAATTAAATAAACAACTCTTTATATCCCTAATCAATTTGCAATGGTTTAAAAGTTTGCTAAATTTTAATTTTAGAAATTCCTTTACTTCCATTCAACATCAGCAATTATCTATTAAATGTCCCAAAATTCCTATTAAATAAATCTAACGAATCTTTATTATAAATTAGATGAATTTAATATTGCATTCAACTATTACGTTAAAATTTCCGTTTCACTTTAAAGTAACTAAATTTGCCCATTTATAATACTTATTTCAATTCCTAAAAAAATCATTTTATTAATATCAAAAATTTACCATTTATTTACGTAACCTTTTATTACACTGATTGCAAAAATTTCACTTATTAAATTTCCAATTCCACTAAATCCGAGCAAACTGATTTCCACCCTTTTTATTCAAACCAAAGATCATGCTATGATAATATTTTACGTTGTTCACACTGAATATAATCAACCTTTTTATCGTTATCAATTAAACATACATTGATTGCACTAATTTAAGGAATTAATTGCCATTTATACCCGACTAGATTTAATAGACCATATAAATGGGTAATATATACCAATTAAATAAATTCAATATTTCCATTTCGTTTTTCCTGTACTAAATTTATTACTAAGTGTCTAAACTCCACTTTATCAATATACCTGAAATTTCTACCTAGAATAAGGTTACGTTTCCATTGGAATTTACATTTACACCTTACGTTACACATTAAATCAACTTGCTTAACGTTTTATATGATTTCTATCCTTTATTTCATAAATTAACCCATTCCACCTAAACTCTTATCTACAAAATTATTTCAACATTAAATTTCACCACATACTAATTGACCTAATTATTTATTTACTAAGACATCTCATTTAAATAATTTATCAAATTGAAACGTCCATTCAAGGTATAGATTATTACTTGCGTTAGAGAATTCCTTAATTTATTCTAATTACCGTTTACATTCCTTTTTCTGCATTAACTCAATCTAATATTCCCATTTTATTTCTCATATTAAATCTATATACAGGTAAAGCCCTTTCACTACTTAAATTCATTTGAATTAGCTCCGAATTCTATAAGTAGGTTTAATACATATTATTTTCTACTAAATTCAATTACAACTTATTAAAGAAAAACGAATTAAAACCATGAAATAAATGAAATCTTCCCATTTTGTTTCCTTATATTAATTTCTTAGCCTATAAATAACAATTTTTCAGCACTTAAATTCTCTCGTCATTTTGTTCCAACTGGAAATTCTTATACTTAAATTCCCATGGTTTCATTTCATTCAGTCATTTGCTTCATTAAAAATCACAGATCTTAAATTTTTCTAAATTAAATTATTTAAACTCTGTTAAAATGAGTAAATTAAATTAACGAAAATTCCGGGTCGTTACACTCTCCCCCACTCAAAACTTTTCGTCCTCGAAAAGGAAAAGGAAGGGAGAAGGAATAATAAAACAGTATATCTAATTTCAACTATTAACTTATATTTTACTGGATTAATTTCCTTTAATGAAATATACTTGTTTTATAATCAATCATATCCTTTAATACTTGAATTATTAAAGTTGGAAAAATATTTTAACAAAATTCTAAGTCCAAAATTTACGAAAAATTTTGGCAGAGTCTCCTTTGTACGGAGGGACTCTGGAGAAAATATAATATCCAAATATACAAATATATTACATATATCCAAAATAAAATATCCCACACTGGAAAATATATAAATAGCGCTTTAATCGTAATCCGAAAACGTACCTATTTGTCGGGCAAAACGCTTATTATTTTGGAACCAAAAGCAGTAGCAGTTGCTTCCAACCCCTGTATTCACTTATATAATCTAAAAGGTTAAATATTTATTTTACAGTGAAAGGTTTAGGTGGATTCAATCATTCATATCCAATCAAATGCAACAACCACAATTTTTTTCTCAACAGCACACACCACATTCAACAAACAATCATTTAATCAAACAACAATTAGTTGTTCGGGTTCAAATTCTGAAGTTGTACGAATGAAGAATAACTATCAAGTACATCCGTTGCTCAACAGCCTAAGATGGAACAAAGATAGATTATTTGTAAATCTAACAACTCCATAATTCCTTACCCAACAACATACATCAACCAACAATTCAAATCAACACCAAAATAGCTTATTATACATTTATTTCATACTTCAGTGGTTTGATTTTCTTCCCTTCCTTTATGAGGGATTTCTTTGTTCTTACAAGTTTTATTTTCCAATTATCACCAAATTCATTATATTTGTATTTCCTTTTTATTACTTAAGTTTCCTTTTTATCACTTAAGTTCATAAAATAAATTCTCATTAATAACAACAAATATTTTGAATATCTTCATTTCCTTACTCTTCACTTGTAAGATTTCCCTTAAATTCTAAATCTGCTAACATTCATTCTTATAAGTGGAAGCTTTTATTTATCTATTAGCTATGGATTTCAGTCATTTCAATTCTTCCTACTTTCTATTATATTAGAATAGGGGAGGCTTAAGACATACTTAAACTAATAATCCCACAATTAATTCTTATTTAGAATTTCATTTTATATACTTAGGTTCATATCATCTATTAATAATTCTTAACTCTTTTTCAGTAACATTTCAATTATAACCTAAGTTTATACCATTAAATTCTTATTATAACAGTAATCTATTGAATACTTCATTTTTCCTAAATTCCTACTTGTAAAATATTCAATTCCAGTTTCTCGTTTAACACTTCAACTTTTATAATTGGGTAAGTTATTTATGTTAAGGAAATTGCAATTGAACTTATACAAGTTAAACCTCCATTCTTTTAATTCATTGATTATTCACTAAGTCTTTACCAATATTCATAAGTTAAAATATTTATCTTCCTTTATCCTTAGCATTAATTCTCTTATTTCAATTAGGGGTTTCAATTCATTTATTACCTAACTTTTATTTCACTAAAATTTTCAATTAGTTAGCGGAAAATTTTAGAATTAAATACCAAGTTGAATTTCCATTTATTTCAAAATAATAGATAAATAAGTTCTTACTACTCAATATCTCTAATTATAGTTAGAACAATAAAAGAAAATTTTAGAAAGTTCTAAAATAAATCTGTAGTAGAATTTACTACAGTGGCCTTTCCCCTTCGAAACTCGAAAATGAAAGTCGATGATGCGGCCGTCATCACCGAATTTATTTTCCAGCGACAGAGAGGAAAGTACAGAATTTAATTCTTTTCCAAATCTTCTTTAAAACAATTCTTCCAATTTATACGAAATATTTATATAAGAAAATACTTATAAACCAAATCAATAAATTTCACAAATTCTTTGAAAGCAAATTTTCAAAAATCCCGGACTTAAGTTCTAAATCTCCAAATTTGGTTTATTATAATTTCACTTAGCTTCAGTTATTATAAATATTTTTATTGCCTAACATCCAATCTATAGCAACCAAATATATATATATCTTTATAAAACTATTTTTATATATAGAAATATAATAGGCAAAATTATTTCATTCACCTATATTAAAAACAAATATTATGTCGGTCTGTCCTATTAAGTGTTTAGAAATCCCTATTGATGACATAGCGTCCCATGCATCAACCAGAATTTATAAATACAAAGCGGAACAGATTAACACAATATTAAAATCTTTTTATTAATACTAACAAGTACGCTCTCTCTTATATATACACTCAGCGACTCCCATAGGATATTTCTACCCTATTAACAAAGAGTCAAACCCCACAAAGCCAAGGTTTATCGCTAAACCAAAGCTCTGATACCAACTGTAACATCCCGCCTTTTCGCACACTTTAAACGACACACGCGCCGATTCAAAGCATACGCAAGGGAGGAGTGTTATGGGGTAAATAAGAAAAATAGAGAAGAAATAAAACGAAAATAGAATCTCACAGCGGAAGGATAAAATATAATAACAAGTATACAGTTCATAAACAGTTTACAAAAGCTTGATTTTTCTTATACAATGAATATCAGAGTTACACATACCAAATACAACAATGCAGCGGAATAGAAAGAGTGTGTAGTGCAATACTATATATAAAATAATACTGAATCTTCGTCTTCGTCCTCCAAAGCTAAAACCTGCTATCCTGAAACGCTCGGACTGACCCGAGCGAATTTGAAAAGACAAAAACACTCGAGTCAGACTAGAATATCTTATGTGAGTTAAATAAACAGAAATAAATATGAGTACAGTAACTCAAGAGATGCTCGGGATTTACATCTCCTAAGGATCCGTTAAACTATTTACTATGTAGTATATTGCGTTATTATAATAGTGTCTATTTATAAAATAAACTTACTTTTTAATAGCGTTAAGGGGTTACCCATATAGCCCTTAACACGTAATAGTCCCAGTAGTCCATCCAATATCATAGTCCCTCCTGATCGGGAAGCCACTAGAGGATACCACACGGGCTACGGGAGAAAACCAAACTCGTACAAGGCGCGATAGGGTAGGTGACACGGCACAACTAGGCAATGCCAGGGTAGATATACCAATTACGCTTCCGGGCCGATGGTAACGCGAAGCCGCAGCAACCGCCCACCTCGAAACAACTCCCCAAATCAAAAAAATAGAAGTGGCCACTGAATCAATCCAAAGTCATAGTATAATATCGAAGAGGAGCGTCCGATCAGAGGAATGACCTCATTAACCCGTCGATCGCTCCTGTTTTAGCCACCTTATGCCAACTCACGGGAGTCGGGTCCACGTATTTACCTTACAGGAATCGTCGCCACCAACCTACTTCATTCTGGAATCTCCACCGCGTACACGGTTAGTCAAAGTGGTTTTCGGTATCGACAGAGAGTATGTCCATATCCGATCCCGGTCTCTTTGCCAATCCATCGTTATTATAACACCGCGGTTCTTTAAAGCAGTTTATACTTTTAAAACCAGAATATAATCCATTTCAAAACCATAATATTACGATATCATTCCAAAACCCAAAACCATATTTTACCACTTATCCCAAATATAATTCCTTTCCAATAATAAAAAGGCTTTAACTTCATAATATCTGAAAATCGAATATTTTCAAAGCATAATATTTTTGGAAATCCATAATTTCAAACCATAACTTTTAAAACTCAAATGGTTTGGATATTCAACGGTATGCGAATTAAAAAGCTTAACTTTACTGTCACTTTGTAAAGAAATAAGTTATATGGCTTTATGGAAATATTTCTTTATCTAAAGTTAAAACCATAATTTAGATATCACTCTTAAGTTCCAAAACCATTTCAACTTCCATATATATAAATCCATTGGAGTATTAATATTCAAAAACTAAAATTGGAATATATTCTTTCAACAAATTAAATGTTTTATTATTTAGTTTGAATATTCACATAAATCCTTAAACAACTCCAATTTCTAGTAATAAAACATATGTATTTTTCGATTCCAATTATATTAGAATATTTTTCCAATTCAAATTCATATTAGAATATTCATTTCAATTTTTTCTTGGGAAAAATCCAATTATAAATATCATATCTTAAATTTCCAAACTTAACATTTAAACATATGATATAAATTTATCCAACTCCATTTTCTAAATTTTCTTCCATTTTACTAAGGGAATTTATACACCTTTTTATTTCAAAATTTCCAACTTTTCATGTACATAAATACGGAAGAAAAATATTTATACAGTATAAAATTTAAGATTATTATAAACCGTATTCCATCCAAACCATAGAAATCACATTAAAATAGTTATATATAGACCGCGGTGCCTGTATATAATTTTCTATCCTATGGTCAAGTGATACGGATATTTATCATTTCAATCCGCAATTTAAAAATAAAACTTTGCGGTTTTATCATTTCAAACCACAATCCCGAAAAATGAAATATGCATGATAAATTTGCAATTTTAATGATATGCAATAAACATTCATTCATCAACAACATCCATCATCCAATCGCAACCATCAACCAATTTCAATCAATAACAGTATATATCTATGAACATATACAACAGGTAATAACTGTCAGTTTTTTTCCCAAATTAAATTTATCAACTATTTATCTAACAGTTTACTCAATAATAATTTACATAACTGTTAACTAGCAGTTCTTATGCAAACAATAATTTCTAACAGCCAATTAATATGCAATCAATCAATTTAAATTAACAGCTAAATTCAAAAAAAATGCAATTCAACAGATATGGATGAAATAACATGCCCAAAAGCTCATAAATAAATTTCTATTCATTTCTAAAATTTATTTAACAAACATAAAAGCTTCTAGTAATTGTGAGTGGGTTAAAACACTCACCTTTGGAATTTAAATTGAATTTAAACCCGATTTAAACCCAAAAATTCGCCCGTCTCAGAATTTGTCCAAACCAGCGTCATCAAGTCCGGAATTAAATTACGATCCTAACGCAAAAAAAATCGTGTGAAACGGATAACGTATGAAGAATCTATGGCCATAAAACGATTTGAAATTCAAAATAAATTAAAACAAAACTCACCCTCCCTCATGCCACGTCACCAGTGATATCACGCGTTCCCTCTCCCAGCTTTCAAACTCGCGCACGAACAACTGCAGGCCGAACCCATGAACACGCACCTTTGACCGTGAATTGCCGCCCCTACACGCCACCTTATGCCACAAAGCCACTGCCGTTGTGCTCGTGACCACGTCCTCTACCCCTGGCCAAGTTCCGGTCGCCTAACTCGCCGTGCGCCGCCACCTGAAAACTAGGGTTTTCGAACCCTAGTTCATCGATTACGGCCGCCTCGTCCCACCGTACCATCTCCAACTACCTTTGAACGAACCCTGTCGTCGAGTACTACAATACCCAGAACCAATTTCATCGATTATGGCTTAAATCGAGAAGCCCCAATTTCAAGCTTAGGTTTCGAATTTCTAGGTTTGACCGCGATTTTGCCGTTGATCGAAGCAAAATCTGGAAAAACAAATTGCAGCCGCTGATTCGTATCGTCGAGATGTTCGACATATAATTTTTTCGGATTTTTAGGAGGACTTTAAATTTTCAGCTTTTGATTTGCGATTTGAAATTTGGATCTGAAATGCATCCATTGAGGAAGAGAGAAGATGAAGAAATATGTACGTATATCCAACTGACAGTAGGAAGGAGGCTAGGGTTTATTATGGTATATTTATAGTTAGGGTTAGGTTAGAGCGTATAGGCTAGAAGAGTGAACGTACGCAACAAACTATGGCCCAAAAGCCCGCTATGCCTCCGGAACCGAATCTATTAAATCTATATATCCAGATAGGTATTTAAAAATATTCTGAACGCGATGGAAAAAGTCTCACGTCCAAATTTGATCGTATGAAGAAGTTATGCTAAAAACAAGATTTCCAAATTGATTTCAAATTGATTTTAATAAAATTGATTTCAAGGCGTTTCGCGTTCGTACGATCAAACGACAAGTCCGATCGATACGAAATTTGAAACCCTATAATAATTCACCGATACGGATCCGATGAAACTGGTTTCGTCGAAATCCGAGTCCGTGCCCAAAATGGCTATTTTTATATTAATTAAATAAATAAAAATTAGTAAATAAATCCAATTTTTATAATTTAGTTTAAGAATTGAAAATCTTTATCACTTTATAATTCTCAAATATCTAAAATGATTTAACAAATTTTCAAATGTCAATTTGTTAAAGATTAACCAATTTATCATTGAAAAATTTCCAAGTTACAATATTAAGTATAAATTTTAAATTTATCCAACAGTTAAACTTAATCGCCCATGAAATTCATTTATCACCAAGTATAAAATTTAGAATTTGTTCATGGTCTAATATTATTGTTATCCAAAATTTTGCAACTTAAACTCCACAATCGTAATGTCCAACATTAAATTCCCATTTAATTGCAATAACGCAATTTAAAAAATTTAACTCAATTAAATAAACAACTCTTTATATCCCTAATCAATTTGCAATGGTTTAAAAGTTTGCTAAATTTTAATTTTAGAAATTCCTTTACTTCCATTCAACATCAGCAATTATCTATTAAATGTCCCAAAATTCCTATTAAATAAATCTAACGAATCTTTATTATAAATTAGATGAATTTAATATTGCATTCAACTATTACGTTAAAATTTCCGTTTCACTTTAAAGTAACTAAATTTGCCCATTTATAATACTTATTTCAATTCCTAAAAAAATCATTTTATTAATATCAAAAATTTACCATTTATTTACGTAACCTTTTATTACACTGATTGCAAAAATTTCACTTATTAAATTTCCAATTCCACTAAATCCGAGCAAACTGATTTCCACCCTTTTTATTCAAACCAAAGATCATGCTATGATAATATTTTACGTTGTTCACACTGAATATAATCAACCTTTTTATCGTTATCAATTAAACATACATTGATTGCACTAATTTAAGGAATTAATTGCCATTTATACCCGACTAGATTTAATAGACCATATAAATGGGTAATATATACCAATTAAATAAATTCAATATTTCCATTTCGTTTTTCCTGTACTAAATTTATTACTAAGTGTCTAAACTCCACTTTATCAATATACCTGAAATTTCTACCTAGAATAAGGTTACGTTTCCATTGGAATTTACATTTACACCTTACGTTACACATTAAATCAACTTGCTTAACGTTTTATATGATTTCTATCCTTTATTTCATAAATTAACCCATTCCACCTAAACTCTTATCTACAAAATTATTTCAACATTAAATTTCACCACATACTAATTGACCTAATTATTTATTTACTAAGACATCTCATTTAAATAATTTATCAAATTGAAACGTCCATTCAAGGTATAGATTATTACTTGCGTTAGAGAATTCCTTAATTTATTCTAATTACCGTTTACATTCCTTTTTCTGCATTAACTCAATCTAATATTCCCATTTTATTTCTCATATTAAATCTATATACAGGTAAAGCCCTTTCACTACTTAAATTCATTTGAATTAGCTCCGAATTCTATAAGTAGGTTTAATACATATTATTTTCTACTAAATTCAATTACAACTTATTAAAGAAAAACGAATTAAAACCATGAAATAAATGAAATCTTCCCATTTTGTTTCCTTATATTAATTTCTTAGCCTATAAATAACAATTTTTCAGCACTTAAATTCTCTCGTCATTTTGTTCCAACTGGAAATTCTTATACTTAAATTCCCATGGTTTCATTTCATTCAGTCATTTGCTTCATTAAAAATCACAGATCTTAAATTTTTCTAAATTAAATTATTTAAACTCTGTTAAAATGAGTAAATTAAATTAACGAAAATTCCGGGTCGTTACACAATTGTTGACTGACCATTATATTGATCAAAATTTATATTATGTTTTTCTTGACAGTTAAAAATTACTTAAAATTAATCGAGTGAAAAGAATTAGCACAAGTGCTTTCCATATATTATTGTTCAAAATTTTGTCTACTTTCCGTCATTCTCTATTACCAACTGGAATGTCGGCACGAATCAAATTGCCATATCGAGATATCCACTTTGTTGCTTCCCTACCTTTAGCACCATCCAGGTCAACAATTATTGAATACTCCTTATTTGGTGGAGGAGGAACATATTCTTCTATGCTTTGTGTATATCATGATAATGTACTACAACCAGCTCACATTCTACAACATACACATTTAAAGAAAGATGAGCAGGTATTGGTAAAATAATATATGAAATGTGTGTTAATATATCAAATGAACATTATACATGTTAACCATTTAAATAGATTTTATTATGGGATGTATTTTTCGAACATCCTTCTTAAGTTTCAAAATTCACTTCCGTCCTTTGTCAAAAACAGGTTTAACAGAAAACATCTCCCATTATTTTCAACGAAGCGGGCACTCTACACCGCATATATTTGTAGTCTATACCATAAATATTTGCATTATACACTACAAACATTTACAATTCATGTTGTACATTTTTGGAAAAAAATTTGTAGTCTACACTGCGAATATTTATTTCACAAAATGTGTCGTTGAACAACAAATATTTGCGGTGTAGACTATAAATATTTGCTATCTAATCTACAAATTTGCATTCAAAATATTAATATTCATGTAACTTGTTTTTGAGAAAGGTTTTTTGGGTATTAATTTTGAGAATAAGCAGCAGATCCTAATTTATATTTTGTTTAGAATAAGTAAAAGATAAGTAGGACATAGTTACAATATAAGTAGTTTCTAAGATTTCATCATATACCATTTCTTAGAAATGAAGCAAATTCACCCATCTAATAAAACATAATCTTACTCAAATATATAAACATTAGAAAAAATGAAAAGAAATAAACAAAATAGCACTAACTATTTCACTATAGACATTCTACTTGGATTCATACATTTCAGTAATGTGGTTAAGTTAGCTTGCTCCATTATAATGGGTTGAAAGTCCATTGGCATTTCATAATTGTGTATGCTATTATTTAAGCACTTAGGTTAAGCTTCGCATAATTGATCAATTGGGATTTTGTGTGTTTTCGGTGAAAGACTTGATTGGCTTCTAATGCAAGAATGGCGGATGTCATATTCTCCATACCACCTTTAAGCTTCTTTAAATTCACCATCAATATATCAGAGTTTGGACAAATCTTACAACCATGTGTTTTGTCTCCAGTATTGGCCCATGCCACATGTCCGAATTCAAAGTAATCAACCTCAATGATCCCTAATAATACCATACTAAGTAATGTTATCATTTGTAAGCCTTAAGTTTTTTGCACTTGCAACAAACGTTGTATTTGCATTCATGCAAACACCACTATCTTGTGTTGAAGGAGTGTTGTTGTAGTGGTGGGGAGAGAATGCAAAACCATTGGTCCTATACTTAAGGTGCATTTTGGTCCACTTACATAAAATCATAACATTATGTCCAAGCAATTTTCTTCTATTAATTGTAACAACCCGCATATTTATCGAGTTTGTATTTAAATATTTTATTTAAATATTAACTCGTTAATCAGATTTTGGTCCGAAAAGCTACTTTTTGCAAACGGTCAAATTAGGACTCGAGACCACTTCCATTGAGTTCGAAATGTCGTTTACAACTTTTTTAAGTATAAACATCGATAGGTTTGGAGTTAGTGAAATTTCACTAACTTTTCCCGCTTTGGACTTTGGGTTAGTTTAGCCTATTAAGACCAAGTTCCAACCCTCTTCTCCTCACTCTTCATAAATTTCCTAACTAATCAAGCTTTGGCATTAATGGTGGAGGGAATGGGAAATTAAAATTCCAAAACTCAAATTCAATTGCAATCCATCTTTCTACTCCAAATTCAAGAAGAAGACATTGGATTCAAGCTTCTTGTGCTTAGATAGAAGAAGGATTGATTCTTGCTTGCTTAAAACTTCATTTTCATTGATATTTGGTGCAAAGGTGAGATTTTTATCTCACAATTCTAGCCTATAACTATATTGGACTGTTGGGAATGATTCCCTATCATTTTTGCATGCATGTTAGCATTTGGTTTGGATTGGATTGGCGAAAAACTCCAATTTTTAGCATTTTGGTGAATTTTCTGCACTTAGGTCGTTCTGGCCATTTTTAGGTCGTTCGGAGTTAAGTCGTTCGTCCATGGGTCGTGAGTCGTTCACGAGTTAACTTTAGGTCGTTCTGGAAGAATTGGCACTTCGGAATTAGGTCGCTCACGAGTTAAGCCTTAAGTCGTAGGTCGCTCACGAGTTAGGCCTTAAGCCGTAGGTCGCTCGCGAGTTAAGCTTTAAGTCTTAGGTCATTTCCGACCTATAATCTCTAGGCAAACGTTAAGTCGCTCGCCCTACTTTATCTCGTAGGTCGTCTCCGACCTAAGCTCCTGATAAGTCGTTCGAGTTAGGTCGTTGGACCATTTACCTTAGGTCGCTCGTCCACTAAGTCGGCCTGGTTTATCTCGTAGGTCGTCTCCGACCTAAGCTCCAGATAAGTCGTTCGAGTTAGGTCGTTGGACCATTTACCTTAGGTCGCTCGACTCTGTTAAGTCGTAGGTCGTTAGACCTTAGGTCGCTCGACTCTGTTAAGTCGTAGGTCGTTATACCTTAGGTCGTTCGCCTTCCTTAAGTCGCTCGACCCCTCCACACTAGGTCGCTCGGCTTGCTTGAGTCGTAGGTCGTTGGACCTTAAGTCGCTTGCCTCCCTTAACTCCAGTTAGGTCGCTCGGCCATTGTGTTAGGCCGCGTGAACCCTTAGGTCGTTAGACCTCATTTTGCTTTAGGTCGTAGGCCGCTTGTCTTCACTTAGGTCGAACCCCGTAAGCGGTGGCGTTGCCCCCGCACCCCCACCTTGGGGGGTTGCCACCCCCCTGGACCCCCCCTCCGTAGGGGATCTTATCTGAAAAACATTGAGCTGATTTCCTTGGATTTTATTCACATCTCCGTATGCGATTTTTGTGACTGATTGTTTCTACAATTGCTTCTGTGTTTTGTCACTTTATAATATAAAGGTTTCAATACTAGTAGTAAATATCAAAACTCTTTTAACAAACAATTTCAACTCTATTTTTAATAACAAAGCTCTTTTCTTAAACCGTTTTCCAATCTATTAGTGTATACAAACCTTTACCTCACTCGGATGAGAAATCTAATTAAACGACTTAGTAAAACAAGTGGTATGAAACGCTTGCGTTCACTTCGTCGGTTAATTCTTGGACTTGTTCGATTGAACCTCTTGTGACAATTTTATTAGTGAAGATTTACAGTTTGTTCGTAAATATTTAAGTTAAGCAAGTGGTTATGGGACATGAAGCTAAACTTCTATATTTACTAGCTTAGTGTAATTGACACTTCTCGTTGATCATGACCATCATTCTGATGATTTAGACTAGCAACTGTGCGATGTCTCTTGTTGCGAGGTTAGACTAGACACCACTTGTGTGATTCCACTCACACATACCTTTTTGCTTTTTGGTTAGTCTGGACCTTAATCTGTGTGATTCCATTCACACATGTGGGGGTAGCTCCCCTTGGTCTTCGGACCGTCATGTGATAGGCCTCTTTCTCTTTTCTATGATTTCTGGACTTCTTGCATTGATTTCTAGAATTTATGTCATTGACTTGTTATGAGTACAAGTTTGGGGTATGATGCCCTTTCCGAATCTTTGAGAAGATTCTTGTGATATTGATTATCTCTTATTGATTGATCTTCTGTTGATCATTATTTACATACTTATAGTAGTATGTCATTATGGATGTTTATGTTTATGCCATATCTTTTATGTTATATCATGTCATCTGATATTTATAGCTAGACTGACCCGTTTATTATTTTCTTAAATAATACTCGGGTCAGACCGAGATGTTACAGGTGCTTCTGCTTGACTTCTTCCCAGGGATTCATCACTCTGACTTTTGGCTAACTGTTTAGATTAGCAGTTTTTGTTGTATACACTTGAGATATAGACTCATAGTTGTATTCTTTTGTATATCACGTGTTGCTATTCTTTTGTATTATCGTGGATCTTACTGACCACTACTCTGATGTACACTTTCATGTGTTAGTTATATTCATATCTTCTTCCGCATTTGTGATATGGATATCTGTGACTGATTTGTGATATGATTATTTCTATGTTTGTTTCCGAAGATTATTTATAGCCACCGTGTGATAAGCAATTACATGGATGGTCGCTCCTCAACAGCCTTATTCTCCGTGCTAGTTGACAGCACTACTCCGGAGTGTTCTTGGCTAGCGTGGGTATAGAGGTGGGGCGTCACATTAATTGTCTAAACCACTAAAATACATTAAAAAGTGTCATTTAATATTATTAAACAAGTACTTTAGTGGAATCTATTCTAACAAACCTTCTTACATAACCAATTAATGAATTTAGATTGTACTACCACTTATAGCTTTATGCGAAGTCTTTTTTACTACATTGAACATCTTTCAACATCGATCAATATTTGCTCACAAATTTGTATCCACCTATAATAATCCAAACCTATAATAATCATCTCAATCTGGTATGTTCAGTCCAAAAGTATCCACCGAAATTTTTTATTGTTGTATACCAAATAAGTTGATAGTTTTTCCCTCAATATGGAACGTTCATACATATCACCATTATAATCCAAAAATGGCACTTGAGTATAACAATGATTACAGAGCATAGATTTGGTATATACTCCATTACACACCTAACAGATTCTAAAATAACATATGATTCATAAATTGATCCCTCCATATATCATTTATTACTTGATATGTTCTTACACTCCTCCATAGTTCTAATAAAAAGTTGAATTTTTTACATTACTGTCAAAAAAAGAATTAAGTTACAATTATATAAAAGAAATATTGCACCTTCCAAATATATACATTCATGTATAATTAACTGGTCCACGTAGTAGTGCTTGATCAAATAAATGCACAATTAGATGTTTACTTACGTCGAAAAATTAAGCTAGAAAATAATGAACCAACACATACAAAAGCTCAACAATCATGTTTTTGGAAGCTTGGACATGCTCTCAAATTATAACGTTTAAACAAATAGTGTTGAAGTATAAATATACTTGCAAAATTTCACGCCTTAATTCGTGAAACTTTAGATAAGCATGTTACACCATGATAGGAAGAAAACATTGGATAATAACATGATTGTTATATGACTTTCTAACATTAAAGCTTGAAGGTTGAATATTTACTAAGTTTCTAACTTAATTCGAAAGCATGATGGAAGTTTTCATCTTTTAAAACATGATAACATTGAATTTTTTATTTTATCAAAAGCAAATTTGGAAGATTGTTTGCTTCTATCAAACAATGAATTAATAAACTGATCTGCTACATACTTCTCGGTGTGTATATCATCAATAGTATGCCTTACTTTCAGACTACTCTAATACTCCATGGCAAAAAGAATCATTTCTTATCCCAAGGTACTCTTTTGTCATTGTCTTTCTCATTTACAAAGTTTTCTTAATCATGATCAACGTCATCTCCTATACGCTTCTTGTATTTTATCATTTTATCTAAAACATATTTGACATAAGCAAGCTTTTCCAAAAGTGTTGTTCCTATCATTGGAGGTTCCTTTTGCTCGATATATTTGTACCACCCATTTTTCAATGCTCTAATGGATAACAATTCTTCAAAGATCTTTTATACTTCGTATAAAATATCTAATTACCGGTGTGCTATGAGTCAATCTCCATGGCACAAATAGGACATGGTTTGTAATCATGTATCATACAACCAGATAAATTTCCAAATGCAGGCAGGACTTGAATTTTCCACAATGGTATTGCTCTCAAAGTGAAATGCTCTTTCTAGTCTATGTCAAATGCAAGCATTCCTTGCATCCAAAGTTTCTTCAACTCATCCACAAGCAGTTCTTAATATATATATATATATATCAATATCTTGACTTGGCGCTTTTGATCTAAGAATTAACAAAACACAGCATTCGAAACTATGATTTCACGCGTAATGAAGGAGGTAAGATATATGGAACCATAAATACAGGATTATAAATATAACTATTTTATTTTATTTAAAAAAACTATTTTCATAGGCTTGGGATGTAGGTTGGCCCACACAACTCCACCCGCTTTTTTCTAAGCACTTACGCTGGCACTTTTTGATTTCGAAAATTTATACTCATTTAAGAGGTTATTGCATGTATTTGTATATACAAGCCACTAAAGTGTGGCTGCCAAGGATCAAACCCTCTCCTTCTACTAGGGAGCCAGGAGCTCTTGCCAATACCACTAAAGAAGCGAACAACTATAACTATTTTATTGTGCTATAGTAAGATTAAACCTACTGGTAGCAATGTCAAGTAAAACATTTTGCACATTTCTAGAGAACTCTATTCATTTATTCTTAACCGATCTCCACTAAGTAAAGTCAATAGGAAGATGCATCGATTTCAGGATGGTTTTGCTTCACTATGCCATAACATTTTTTAAGCTATGCATGGTATAGTTTATAACCTAGTTAATCTGAGGGCTATGGAAGCGTATTTTGTAACTTTTATTGGTTGTTTTGTAACTTTGACCACTACTCTTTAACCTTTAACTCTAAATCTCGAAGTATGACACAGAGGACATTATGTCCGCCTTTGTAATCCTTTCAAAAAAATATGTAATCATTTCCGTAAAGATTTTTGCGCCCAAAATTCATCTCAAATATTTTAACATTTGTTCCATTGTGGAGTACTTATCAGGTGGTGTGTTTTCTTTTGGAGCCATTTTTTAGTTTTTTAATAACCTAGTAACATTATTTCTTGAGCAATTGAGTTAATTTTTTCAAATTGTGAAGTTCCATATTAACAATTAGTGTTGTAAGAGCAACTTCACATAAAGAATATAATTTTTCATTTGCTTTTATTTTATATTCATGATACTTTTTTCCATGGTAAACATCACTAATAGCATGTATGTTATCATTTACTCCATATGTATCATCAACAAGGTTTCCAAGAGCACCTTCCACATGGTTTTCATCTTGAATTGATGAGAGACGTAGACTTTTTTGGTGGTATCATGTGATGTAGGATTTTCCGATACGTCAAAATCGTTCCTCTTACAATGAAAAGACCTTTCATCGTACGTTAAATTCAGATTGTAAGTGATCAAGTGTTTTTTAATAATCTTAAAAATCATATTTTTAGAATTTCTACACTTTATACAAGAGCAAATGCATATTCCAAAATCAAGTGATGAATGTTGCTTCATGAATTTCATAAAATATTGAACCCCTTGTATGTATTCATCAGTGTTTCTACATTGATATCTAATCCAATCCCTCGAGAAGGTTTCAATATCAATAAAAATCTCTTCCCATTATTTTATACAAACACAAGAATTTATAAAAAAAATATGTATACATATATGCGTATATGAATGGAAATTTATGTTCTAATCAGAAAACATGTCATATACTAAACATCATGGTTTCACACACTTCATGTCATAAACATCAGACATAACTAGGAATAAATAAGATATATAACATGTGTTCTGAATATGTTTGTGTATATGTGTGTGTAAGTGTGTGTGTGTGTGGTGTATGTGTGTGTATGCCAAATCGATAAGTATTTATTTGATATATTAGTCAATTTAAAGTTACAACTGTAGCTTATTAAGACATGTATACTCCTAACATTGATATGTACATAAGATAGATAAAACATTAAATGGTATATCTTAAATTTAATAATTGTTATAATATTAAAGGGGTTGTTTTCCATATTGATGTAATATATTAAATGTTAGCTTGGTAACAATGGAAGGATTGTAAAGGAATATACCTTTGTAAATGTGTCCACTATAATGATTCAATTCTCATTGACCATAGTATAAAGTAATAGCAGATCCTGCATATTAAAATAGTCATCGCCGTTGATAATTTATGTTTTTGTTATTTTATGACAAAAAAAATTAAAGAAAGCTATCAACAACCTTAATGAGCAAAAAGTAAAGAAATTAAGCCGATGATGTTAATGACATGTAGCATGCGGCAAGAAATGTAGTTGTCCATGTTTTTGTAAAAATAATGTTTTAGATACACGTTTCTATTAAAGGTGCATATGCATTAAGTGTATTCTAAAGGAAATAATTTTAGTTACTCAACTCAAGAAACCAAAAAATATCTCACATAATTATGCACAAAAAGTGTAACTAAATCAATTTAAATCTCCCATGTTAAATTTAGTCATTCAAATGCCTTCGAGAGCATAAAGGAATTTTGAAAATAACAAACACAATTATTCAAATAAAAAAATCAATAAAATTTCATACAATATTAAGCATAAAATGTGAAATTAGATCAAGCAAAAAACTTCACATACCAAATTTGATTATTTCAAGTGCTTTTAAGCATGCGATGATGAATAGTATGATTCTAAAAGTTGATTCAAAAATTGAATATTTGAAGTTGAATTTTTTGCAATTAAAGCGGTTCAAAAGGTGAAACTTTTAATTATTCAAATCACGAAACCAAAAAATGTAAACATATTTAAGCATCAAAAGTAAAAATAAATCAAATTAAACTTTACATGCCAAAATTAATTATTTAAAATGCTTTAAGTATGTAAAGTAAAATTTTCTAAAACTTTGAAGCGAATTCAAGAGGCAACATATTTAAGAATTCAAACAAAGAAATCAACAAAAAAAATCAAATGTCGCTACGCATAAAAGTTGGAATCAAATTAAATTTAAAAACTTACTCACCCTCTAGCCTTTCCATTGCTTGATGTAGGCACATCTGTACAACATTTCTAAAAAATTAAAACTAATTTGGAAAAATCAATATTTCTTATACTTCTTTAATTATTAAGTAAAAAGCTTGTATTATAACCCAGTATGGATGCTATGTAAGTTACATCAGTACATTTGAAGAATATAATTTACATGCTCTAGTTTAATATAGTATTATCCTTTATGTGGACACAAATTTTAAATTTGGAGTTGAGAATTTAAGCTAACTAGATTAAACTCTTAATTATATAAAGAAGATATAACAAAATGATATCATATAAACTAACATTCACCATTTAATTGCATGTATACATATAACATTTAGTTTTGACTTTTAAGAACAAAAGTACACTATTGTCATTTGATATACTATTTAAGTTTTGTATGTTATACTTTACTTTATTAATGAACTTCCCTATTTGATGAGAACAAAAACAATACTGTTATTTATATGGTATCCTCTTCACATGCTTTATTTAAACTTCTACATATGAAGTTATTAACATACTACAGACATGTAATTAGGTTATTCGAAGAAAAACTTAATTGTTTTTTAAGGAAAGAATCAGGAGAAAAAAGGGACGTAAATATAATGGTAGTCACCGTTTCTATTCACTATGTGAAGTTATATAAAAGAAACAATAAATTGGATATTTTATAGATCAAAAGGTGTATAAGTGGAAATAAAACTTTCCAAAAATTCAAAATTTGTAAAAAGCATTTTTTATAAGCATAATTCACTGAAGTTGGTTCGCATCTTTGAAAATTATTGATAAACAACATAATAAACTTCTTATTACTTAATTTCAAGCCATTAAGTAGTCACATGCTGGAAACAAATGCAATCGTACTTTAACTTATGTAAATGCAAAATAAATAAAACTAATACTGCAAGCAACACTTACTTACCTAAAAAAATGTGTAGCTTAATCCAAAAAATATGCAGTCAACAGACATTACTATTGTTTGAAATAATTAATAATCCTATAAGACTCGTTAGAAAAGACAAGCCATATCATGCATTTGATAGGCATCACTACATTACAACAATGAATATCATGTGAACTGAAAAAAACAATGGTACTAACAAATAAAGCTTGAAATATGAATAAATGTTAACCTCCTCAAAATCATTGAATGAAGATATGATAGAAATTCTTGGGCACTTAACATAATATATCATGTGCATTAATGACGAAGTAGTAAGTGGGCAAAAAATCAATAAATATATTGCCAGCATAAAAGTATAAATAAACGATATTAAAAACTTATAAATTGCTAAAATTATTACAAGATAGAAAGCAATATTTTCCATGTATAATGACTATAGTGAATATTCTCTTTCTTTCACAAATTTTTCTGGAGATATGAATATTTTCTTTCTTTATACAAATTTTTAAATAGTAAAATCTTCTTTATATAATTTTGTAATTATAAAAAATGTAAAAAATTATTATTATGGATATTCCATATAATAATCTTTATAAGTTTATTACAAATATAAGTTATGAAATTTTTATATTTTCATACCTTAAGGTATTTAAAATTTATAAAAGAAAATTTTATTATTTGCACAAAAACATACATGGAAAATATTGCAATTTAGGAAGTACCAAAATTTATTGCTGGAATAAAAACTATGATTTGCATCTGTGATGACTATAATGAATATTCGTAGCATAATTAGTAACTTCAATTTTACAGTATGAATTGGTTTATATAAAAATTACTTTGTGACCAACTTTATAGTGTAATC
This sequence comes from Allium cepa, assembly GCA_030765085.1. NCBI lineage: Eukaryota > Viridiplantae > Streptophyta > Magnoliopsida > Asparagales > Amaryllidaceae > Allium > Allium cepa. Next base: position 492,852,830 of record CM060944.1, on the reverse strand, counting down.
AGTTATAGCTAAGTTTATTATATAAAATTGAGCTTTAATATAATAGTTAGTGGTATATACAAATGTAAAGCCAAAGTTGTTTAATGGCTGCAAAAAAGTACCTCGTGAAATCAGATGAGACCATTTAAGGATTGAAAATCACATATAGTTAAAAAAAATATGTGCTAGCTATGAATGTTATCATAAAATTTTAAAAACTTGATATAAAATAATATTTGTAAATAATTTATATAACAATTTTAAGAGGGTAAATTTCTACGAGATCTGAACCTAGCACATTTAAACTCCTCATAGAATTGGTTGAAGATCACATTGTCAAATTTATTAACTATATGCATAACAGAAGAATAGAAATAAACCAACCTATAACGACAGTGGATTATCAACTATATATCTCCCTATAATGAACATCCAAATAATTGCTGTAAACCCTATGTTGAATTGAAAATTAAATTCAAAACCGAATTAAGTTTCAAATCAAAACTGAACCCAAATAGCTCTAACCAGATTCAAATTGTAAAAGGAAACAAATTCAGAAATAAAACCCTAAATCCAATTGACATAGGAAATAAGTGATTTGATTTTACATGCATAAATGAATCTCTAAAACAATATACAAATTTATAAAACAAATTGAATTTGAGAATAAATTACCTGAGATATTGATTGAGGCGAATAATAAAACCCTAGCCAAATTGAGAAATAGTTGCGACCGGCAAAAGAAGAAATAGAAGAAGCTGGATATATAAGTATGAACTAGGCATATTGTAAAAAGAAATGTGAATCACTATTTCGTCCTAACAACTTCAAATTTATTACAAAAGTACCAGATTTGTCATGGTTATCATTATTAGAAATGTGACGCCGTTAGGATTTACATAAAATAAGCGTGACTAAAAGCGTGAACTGGTGCAGTGGTCTATATCATATTGAAATAACATTTAATTGAAGCTTTTGATATTTTGGTCAAGAATATATTAGTTGTAATCATCTTGCAGTATATATGTCATTTGTTATCAGTATTTGATTATTGTCCCCCTTTTGGCTACTCAAAAGTTCTGTTTATAGGAACATGTAAGTGCATTAGATAAGTTTAGATGCGAAACCGTATAGTTTAACAATCATGGTGTTAGTTTGGTCTATGATTTATTGTTTTGGATTTTCAAATTTAGATAATATTGAACACAACATCCCTACGAATGTATGCCTAAGCTAGTATAACCGCACAACGGTGGAGAAACCGACCGTTCGATTGTATAACTTCAATAAGAAATATACATTTAAATTTTTTGTTAATATTCACTACTGAAAATCAAAGCATTAACGGCATTTATAGATGCCCTTAATGTTCTAAATAGAGGCACAAAAATGTGTTAAACTGCCCTTAATACTATGAGAGGCAGAATAACTTCTGCCCCCAAAAATGCCGTCCCTAGAAGAAAATAAGGGCGGATACTTTATTTAATTTGCCTCTAGTTCACTATATGCCACGTAAGAAGGAAATAAGTTGTAATCCCATTAGAGGCAAATCTAGATGCCTGTAAAACTTATGCTATGACAGGGTTCAAACGCCCCTGTTAATTTAACAGCTCCGTCCACCTATGCAAAGAATGAAAACAATATCTTCCCCTGATGGCAAAGAACAATATCAAAACATATAGTAAAATGAACCAAGCTACAACATATTATCATACATATTATTCAACAAAATGAACATATTGTATCAATATAAATGAACAAAATAATGTAAAATGACAACATTAGCCAAGTATAACCAGCATCACAAAAATGCTACACATTTTCTTCCAGAAAAGCACTATAAGAGAGAGTGACATTTCCATTGATACATGAAATAAGACTAAAAGTACATTAAAGTTTTCCCCTTGTAGAAATATGCTTCATCTTTACTAGAATCAAAATAGCTGACAAAGACCAAAATGACGTGTTCCAAATTTGACGCAGCGCTTACTTGTCCCATGTGGAGACACACATTCTTTTTGAAAATCTATATCATTAAAATTCGATGTAATATTCCAGATAAGGTAGGATTGAGGTGCTAATAAGCCAGACAATATGAATGGTGACTGAAAAAGGAAATGAAGTTAGACATACAGGCTAATAATAATACTTAAGTTAATGTATTGTGTATTTTGTTATATATGGTGGTAAGTTATGAATGAACAACGTAGATATCCTACATATGTTGATATGCTACAACATCCAGTTTTAGTAGTGGTAGTGTATCAAATTGAAAAATAAGAAACCTATTGTATTTTTAATGTCGCATAAATTTAATAGAACACATTTAACTAAATGCAGACTATACTAGAGAATTGTTCGTCTGTGTAATATTAAATGCAAAGTGTAATAAGAAAAAACAATTGAATATTTTGCGTTATTGATACAAGATGAACAAAACAGAGTCGAATGGGTAAATTGAGAACGAAAGGGTGGACCAACCTAGAGGAAAGATTACCCGGGTGCAGCATAATCCATTTTCATATGAAATGGAGGATACTTTGGATTCATTAGAATTTGAGATAAAAAAAAATGAAACTAAGGAAGCATGTTCAGCAGAGCAAAAATGTTATGTAGATATATGTTGAAGACAATACCGCACACATTCTGCACATAATAAAATTGGTAGAAGTAATAGAAAATGGAAACGATAAAAGAAACAGAAGATGAAAATCATATTTTACCAAGTTTTTTTTTCCAGTAGAAATGTTTATACATACATGATACACACATTAGAGTTCACTTGAATCTTGTGTATTTGATAGTTGAATCATGACTTTTTGCTAGATTACATTAACTTTAAATTACTTCTGAACTTATCAAGGATGGGAAAAAAAAGTCCAAAAAACAAAACCTTAGATGCTTAGAACTGCAGTAAGAACACAATACTTGATTGTATTTTTGAATAAATAAGGTTTTCCAACAATTTAGTCTACAAGTTCCTCAAATATACGAAGTATGTCATCCCAAACATTGCATAATAATACAAAATAAATTACAAACCATAAAAATGTATTCTCATAATTAATAGATGGATTTAGAAAAGGAGAATCATATACAACAGGTACACAAAATTAGATAGATTGTTTATACAAATGCCAAATCTTGTAAAACGTATTAAAAAAATTGTAACAAAATCAACCATCAGGTAAGGGCTTGTTTATACAAATTATCATGTAAAACTCTGATAAAAGTACATAAAACAATCAAAAATCATGAAAGAACATAAGAGAATCATCTAGTTTTGACAGTGATGATGGTAAAATATAATATCTAGCTGTAGCGGCTTTTTGCTCTTGTTCTCTCGATAATGGCCATTGAGCTTGTAAATGCTGTAGCAGACATTAGCAAAAAAGAACTACATGATATACTAGTATAAATGCACATACCTACGTGCATAATAAAGTTATTTACTTTTTATAAGAAATATTTAATGTGGAAAAAACAATTTTATTACAATATTGTTGGTTTTATTATCTGTATTATTAATGAAAAACCTTTGGTGATCATAAATGCTTTTATTTCAAACAGTATTGTTCGTGGTGAAGATTGTAAATCGATAATGAGATTCCGTTGATAGGTGGTTAAGAAGGGGATGGTGGTGCAAGCTATAAATTGGTAATGACTTTCCGTTGATGAATAATTGAAAAGGAGATGACATTTCGGATATTTTTGGTAACTAAAAAAATAAGGTGGAAATCCTATTGATTGAAGTTTCATTATTAATAGTGGAGATGCACATATGTATAAAATTACTAGCTATGATGTTAGGGGCACCGCCTAGGTGCCACAGTGCTATTTAGACAATACTTGGCAATTTTAAGGCCCTGACTTTTTTTACTTTGGCGGTTTAATCCACACTTTGCCTGAGGCTCAATTTAAACACTAATTTTTTTATTGAGGAGCTATAAAAATATGTGTTTTTAGTATACTATTTTTTACTTTAAATAAATTAGTATAATTACACTAAAGACACTCAATTACTTTGCTTATTTATTAACGATCATCTTCTAATAGAGTTTCAAAATTAAACCACACTTTGTATATTTCATTTCAAAATAAATAGACAATTATTCAATAAGTATTCATTTTTATAACTTAAATTAACATACAGTTAGAGAAAAAAAATTGTACAAGAAAAGTCACTCATTAACTTCTCACTTTTCCAAAATTTTATAGTTTCTTCATTTTACTTTCTTATTCTATTTATTTTAAATATTATTTTAAATATTTTTGTAATATCACCTAAATTATTCAATTATAAGTAAACATACAAGTTGTTCTCCATTATTGTACTTTTATTATGAATTCATGATTATGGTAAACAAATATTTAATACAAGCATGACATAAATTTTATTGTTTGTAACTTTTTTATATTATTGTAGACTAGAATAGTGTTTGTTTATTTTGACACTTATTAGTGGTAAACTAAAAGTGTGTGTGTATACAAACACGAATGTATATATAAACCATCATATATTAAAATAATGAAATAATGACACTATAATCAAAACCAATTCAGTTTCTTGCAACAAATATTTATTCTATTTATAGTTATTCAATGCAAAATTTGTTTGCGTCAAATTATGTGGTGAGAGCTTATTTTCATCCAGGCTCCGCTCGAACATCACCTGGACTCTAAGGACAGTCTTACTGCCAGTGCTCTACCCTTCCTCGAACAACGTAGATTACTAGTATTATAATATGTAAAATAATCAGTATAATACATAACGTATAAAATAGATGCGTCACCAAGCAGAATGGTATGGTAATTTTACCAATAATACAACTAAAATTATATTTATATAGCGTCGATAGTAATCAAATAATATTTTTGAATAGAAGACAATAGATCTAATATAACAAGAAAAATCATATTTTTAAACTAACACTTTGCAAGTGAGGTAAGCACAAGAGAAAGAGAGTTTCTTTGCATTTAAAAAAGTTCTTATAAACAATTATAAAAAAAGTGGCCAGATATAAAACTTACCCCTCCGTATGGTGACATATAATTAAACCAACTTAAATGTCTATCTTTTCCCTTGTTAACAAAAACAAAAGCCTCAACAACACCATAAAGTGACCATGCTTTTATTTCTTCTCCTATGAAAATAAAAAATCATATTTTTAATATGTTGTAACCAACAAAATGATTATATCAAACATTTCTAAATAGTAGCAGAATGCATTAAGTTATATTAAAAACTATCTCTTCATTTTAGATGTATACTTCGCATTATCACGAAACATATATGAGGACTTAGTCATTAATTGCTACTAAAATTTTAAGTACCATTGGCAAATTTAATTGGTTACTATAATTATGATTGTAACCAAAAAACCATATTAATTTCTTATTGGTTTATAAGCACTTTATGGAAGGATTAAAATGCATTAAATGAAATTAAAAGAAGGATGCAAATCGCTCTGAACTCTTTGCACAATATTACTGAGTTTGAAAGGAAGACATTGATTACTTTTTGCATAACCAAAATTAGAAATCCAAAGGACTTAAGTAAAAGTTAAAGGATATTTTAAGATATTATATTTAAACTCCAAATAATTAAAAAACACTTTCCTCTATATCGCTCAAAAGTCCATTATCTGATACCAATATTTTATTTGTAGCAAATTGAATAACCAACATGAAACTGTCTCCACTTCTCTAGTTACATTTGTCATACATTTGAGGTTCTCTTATCTTAAATAAAAAGTGATGAGATGATGAAACTACATGACCGTAAATATTTACAAGTTTGCAGTGATAATCTTTGGAAAAGGTGCAAAAATAATAAAAATTTAACTTATACAATAAACGCATACCCACGGACAAATTATAAGGTAATTATAGCATATGCAAAAACATTGAGCATTCATCACGTTTCTATCAGTAATAGCATTTAGAAAATGCACTCAACCAACGTATATTGTGAACAATGAATACCAATATAGTTTACTTCAGGCAAACATATGTGAGAAAACATGTTCATGATTACCTACAATATTACAATTGCATCACTTGGGAGGAACACTAGTTCAACTTCAACGTACTAGTTTTTATAATAATCTTTACATTTTATAACAAAAACTCGTTGCTTTCATCCTGTTACTTATAACTATATTATTTTAAACTATAATTTTTCTTTAGTCTTAATATCAATAAAACATACATACAAAAGAAACTAATACAAAATTAAATGTAAAATGCAAGTATAAGAAGTGGAGAAGTGTGAGCCATCTGATGATCCTACGTCATAAACAGTGTAACAGCCCGCAAATCCGTACCCCTTGAGTCAACACTATTCTACAACAATCAACTCAAGTTGCACAGAAATACGAACCATTTGGGTTAAAGAAGAAGAGGTAAAAGAGAGAAACAGAAACAACATCAGAATCTATCCATCGCAGCGAAATAAAATATAATAGATAATAAAAATCTTTACTCAATCCAAATATATATGTTCATATATTACATCATCAGAGTACAACAATCACAGCTCAACAACAACATCATACAAATGGATACACAGCGGAATATATATATAAACAAGTACGAGAGTACGTGTCGTCATCCAGCTCGTCTCCTGAGCTCCACAGCATCATATCCTGTATCCTATAATACTCGGTCTGACCCGAGCATTACAGTTAAATAACACCGGAGTCAATCTGGAATACCACCGTGAGAAAATCACACCCAATTGATTATTAAAGTTTCAAAAATCCTTTGAAACAAAAGCATCTCGTAAGATCACGCCACAAATAAACATGTCGGGTTTTTACCTTACGATAGCTAAAACAATTTCTATAAAAATCCTCTGATATTATAATAGGGTCTATATACAAATACTTATAAAATAGCCGAAATTGTTACATTATTAAATTCTAGCTACTAGCCACAGAGTGGGTAATACAAACAAAACTCGTACAAGGCTCGTAGGGAGAATGGATTTCCAACCAATGACTAGGCACTGGGGTACCACCTGCCACAGTACGGGGCCTAGATCACCGTACCGAGGAGTACGCCCGCTCCCCTGCAACACAAGGCCGGGACTACCCCTTACTGGATAATCCCGAGTGAGATCACTCCGCGGTTGGGATCAACAACCGCACCACCAAGCCGAAATAAAAAGGGACATCTAGACTGGAATGACCTCACCCTGCTTGGGTGCTACCCACCTAGCCTTGCTGCATAACCCCTGATTTTCAGTTATTCCCATTTGATGAGGCTTGAGGCTAAGCGTTACCTTTTTGGAATATCCCCCTTAGAATGCCCATCGTCCTCCTGACGATGTTTCGCAAGCATTCATCCATACAAGTCCGTCCCGGGTTCGAACGGAACCGAAGGCACTATTCCTACTACATCCATTTTGGAAATATCCTCAGGATTAGTAGCGACTAGCCCTTGCACTTCAATGCTCCATCATCGAATCCAAAATCGTTTTCACGGAACGTACAAACCAGATCGAAGTGGTTTTCGAGAAATAAATCTCGATCCCGGTCTCTTCGAAACGATCAACGTATTTTTCCAATATTGATAGTCGGTTATTTAACTATCAATTTATATTCACAAACATCCATCAAACAATAAATAATTTTCCAAATTATTTATTTATCTCAAAAATATCTTTCCTAGATATGTGTATACTTTTCAAATTCCTTTGAAAACCGTTTTCAAGGCTATCTTCCTTCTCAGAATAAAATTCAAATATTTTTATTTCTTCTGGAATCACCAAGCACAAAACCAGATTTTTTCTAAATTAATTTAAAACACTTTACTTTTTAAAAATATATTTTAAAACATTCAAGTTAAAATTACTTCCATAATTTGTTAAAAATATCATACCATATGAATATTTTAAGGTTACTTCATAAATATACAACTAGATTTATACTTTTTTTAAAAACATAATATTAATTCATTCTTTAAATAATTACTAATATAATAAATTAGGAGAAAATACTTACTTTAGGATTTAAATATTAGATATAAGAAATTTTCCAAAACTTGCTTTTAAAAACAACTTCAAAACCTTTAATTTAATTTAAAAGTTTAGTATAAAGACGTACTTGGTTACCCAGGAAGAAATTTCCAATCTCACTCACTTAAATCAATTTTCCAAATTGATTCCCAATTTATTTCCTTTGAAATAAATTTCTTTACTTATCAGTTCATTTCGAAATTCAATTAATTATGGACTTTATCATTATTTTCAGTTTGATTTTTAAATCCTTTAGCTGAAATATACAAATTTCAGGTTATTCCCAATTTCTTCTTTATTCTTCTTAAATAATTTAAATCCTAAATTTCAAATAAATGTTTTGTTCTTTTAAACAATAACCTTGAAGTTTAAGTTTCATTGACTTTTTGTTTATTTAAATTTTCCTTCCCATACTCAAGATTTATTTATTAAAATTTTAAAGTCACTTATTTCCTTTCCAGTCCATTCATAAATTTATTCAACTTAATTCTATTATTTTACTTACAATTTCACTTCTTTTATTTTCATCCCCAAAATTCAAATTATATATTTGGTAATTCATTATTGCCCGATTATAACAATCAAGCCATAGCATTCAACACTTTCACATACTTCATTACAGGATATCAAATATTCAGAACAGAGAATATTAAATAATTAAATAAAGTTGTGGGGTCCAGTTGGATCCCTCCAACCTGTTCTCCCTGCATCCACAGATGTTAGCACAATATAAAATGCCAATTCCAAAAATATACCACACTACAGCACATAAATCAATTCAACCATTTCAAACAATTATTTAAATTTAATCATTTAAATTTAAATTTATACTGAGTGAGATTAACTCACCTTTGACTATGCATTTGCCAACCACTTCAATTCAACTTGTTTTCCTGGGTTATAACCTTGTATAAACATTTAATTTTTTATTAATATCGGAATCAATTAAACAATTAAATTTTCATCTATTAATTTAATTAACTAAGATTTTGGGTTTTAAGCTAAAAATTTGATTTTAAACAAATTTTTTCCCTTTTAATAAAATATTTTTAGCAACTAAACAAATCTACCTCCATGATATACTTTATTTATTTTATTTTATTTTTAAAATCAAACAAGTAGATCAAAATGTGTATAGGTTTATTTAGTCTATTTTTTTATTTTTTATTTTTTATTTTGGACTCATGTATACTTATAAAATTAATCTATATAGATTTTAAAAATCTAATTTTATATAAGTTTCCAATCATTTCAGAATTCCTATTTTTTTTCCTTCTTTTTTCCCAAATCATACCTATTTAATTAAGCAACTGTTTTAAATCCAATTTACCTAAATAAAATTTCATTATTATTTTTCCTGCAGTGTGTAAAAACATACATATATATATTTAGACTTTCCTGCAAATTCCTAAATTCTTTCTTAATCTACAAATATATAAACATCAGTAGAATGAAAATACCTCACAGGCCCAATTCGAACGAACCCTAGCCGATTACTTCCACATCACGACATCGATCTTAGCCGTAACTCGATCCATCGTGTCCCAAACCTATGCACGCCTCACCAGCGAGCACCAGCTCCACATTTTGACCACGGTCGCCATCTCCAAACTCCCTCGCGTGCACAAATCCAACACGATCCGATTCCATGCCCTAGATCGTTCTCCACCTCGCTAATCAAACCGAAGTCGTTGACTACTCCACGCCCTCGCTGTCGCGAACCCCTAACTCTCGCGATCTACTCCTTCTCGATGCCAAACCGAAGTCGCCGCGCACGATTCTCGTGCTTCCCTCATATACTCGCCAACCTAGTTTCGAACAGACCCCCCCCCAAATCGTGCTCTCCGCCTCCATTGATTTGTTGCCCTTTTTTTTTATATAAACGAACCGAGATTGAAAAAGGGTAGGAAGGGAAAGGAAGCTCGGCCGAGATTTATTTGGTTTTCCCTTTTATTTTTTTGCGTATTCGGTTTTTTTTTTTCGAATGAAGGAAAAGCTTCTTTATATTTTATTTACTAAAATTAGAAGCTTCTTAAAAAAGGTAACACGATTTTCCTTCTCTTTTTTGTTTTTTGTTTTTATACGTGAAGCTAGCTACGGAATCCAATGCAAACTTCAACGCGTTTATATAACGTTTGGTCATACAACAATTCCGATTACTATGAAATTTGAAATCCGATAATAAAACAATATTACGGATCCAATGGAACTGGTTTCGTCGAAATCCGAGACCGTACCTCGGAAGGCTATTTTAAAATTCAATTTGAACCGATATATTCTTAAAACTGAATAAATCAGTGTTAAATTCAAATTTTAAATTTTCTATTATTCTCAGTATTATCAATATAAATTATTCAAGCCTTCAAAGTATTTTTAATAGGCTTAAAACTCCAGATTCAATAATTTTCCCAACCTCCGATAATTGAATTCAAAAAAATTAATTATCCAATAAATGTTTATATTTGAAATTCAAGTTCAAAATTAACTTTTAAATATTTCAAATAATTTAAATATTTCAATTTTAAATGCTTAAAAATTCCGGGTCATCATTCCTCCCCCCTTAAAAGAATTTCGTCCCTGAAATTACCAATTAGGAAGAATGGTCTAATACCCGTTTATTATTTCCCTAAAATCAAACAGTTTTTAACAATTCAACATCTCACCAACTATCTTCTTATAGAAGACCCATTATTATTCTTATTAACTTTCCAAACCTTTCCCTAGTTTGCAAACAATCATATTTGCTCTATTATTCAAGTTTAAGTTTAAAACTGAATTTCGAATTATCAAATTTTCTCAAAAAATTTCTAACTCTCTAAATTTCTGAAAAATTTCGCCAGCGTCTCCCTTGCGCGGCTAACTCGGTACAACTACGAACTGGCTCTACGGCCTCCCAAATCCAAAAGGAAAACAAAAGGCCAAGTGGCTCAATCCAAAATCCCAATCAAATTTCACAGAAATTTAAACACATACCTTTTTGTCGAGCATTTCAAATTTATCTGTTGAAATCAAATCCAATTCTCCTTTTCCCTTTATAATACCTGCATATTCTACTAGACAACAATATCCAATCACAATACTCCAAAAACATTTTATCAACTTTCTCACAAAATGCCAATATCTATTCATTCCAATATTATCTTAGATTATATTTGTAGTATCAATCTTCGATTTAAGAATTCATCATTCCTTCTTAAGTTAACATAAGCAATTTATATGTTTCTTATATTCATTTTCATCTTACCACTTTAGTTTATATCCATTTCTATCCACATCGATTCTTTCATTTCCATACAAATTTAATTTATCTTTAACTTTAAATATTGAATTTTATTTTTCATTTATAACTACACACGGCTTCCAGGTACCTGTACTTACTCAATTTAAACATGTAAGTGCCAAATATATGCAGTTTAACTATATTTCACTTAGTTACAATGGTTAAAACATGTGAATTCTAAAAGAAATGCACATCAAACATTTTCCGTAAGCAATTTATACAATTTCATACTAATTCACTATTTTCATTTAATTTACAAACCATTTTCATTCAATTTGAATGGTTTTAAAACTCAATCGCTTGCATTTAATTTGTTTTTAAGCAACTGAACTCATATTTAATTCAACTGCTCTCAAAATCAATTTATTTTACTCCTAACGATTCACAGAATTTTTAATTACTTCCATTTACACCAAATGACAATTTATTCCATGCAATTTGACGAGATCTATGTGAATAAATAAGTATTTTGCTTTATAACCAATTTAAATTGATTCCCTTTTAATTGATTCCGTTCAATTTATTTTGCATGCTATATTCTCATTCATTTTATTTGAATCCATTTATTTATCTTAGAACATTTCATATTGGTTACATCCAATACTCATTTCGTAATTAATTTGCAAATTAAACATTTGCCACATTAAATTGGTATTCGACTTCATTTAACCAATTCAAGTTCCATCTCTAAATTTCATTACCAATTAATTCCCTTTTTATTTCAATTCATTCATGACCATTTATTTTGCTCGACCCATTTCAAGCTTGCATATTTCTACCCATTCCCGAATTAATTCAAATGAAGCTTTAATTTAATGGTCTTCCAATTTTACTCGTAGTCGAGTTTCTAATTATTCTCCACTTAAGTTAATTTACTCAATTTATTTCACTTCAAAGTTAAGTTCACTTCCACTTGATTCTTATTTATTCCATCCATTTATTTATTCAATAGAATTAGTTTACCCACTCAATCTATTATGAATTTTCATTACCTTAAATATTATTTTCAACCCACCAAGTTCTATTTCAATCCAAATTTATTTTTACTTGATTCAAATTCAATCCAATATCATTAACTTGGTTTAAGTTGAATTAAATTAAACTCTCTTCGATTTATTCAGCTTAAGTCAATTTACTTCAATTTATTCAAATTAATACTTAAGCTCATTTTCATTTTACAAGTAAATTTTTCACTTTTATTACTCAACTTAAATCGGTTGATTACAAGGCCATATCCAATTTATTTCCACATATTTGGATTTTATTCACAATACAAACCATTATTATTTTAATCCAATTTCCTTTTTTTTGTTCGATACCTTTCCAATTATATTTAATTTGTTAACATTTCACATTAAATTTTAATTAATAACTCAAGTTCTGAATCCACTATCCATTTTTAATTTACCACCGAATTTTATGAACTCACAGTTCAATTTCATTTACTATACTGACAATTCAAGTCGAATTCAATTTATAACTTGAGTTTATTTCGAAACTTCATCATAAACTCACAATTCAATCGTTTCCTCAAACTTATAATCCAGAACTTGATTTTAATCTCAAAATCTCTTCATTTAAATTTTCTTAGTTCAATTTATTATATAATTCAAGTATGTATTTTTGTTTATTCTCCAATTCATTAAACCATATTTATTTTGGTTTTCTATTTCGCTTTCACATTTTATAAGTCGCAACTTACTATTTTATACAATCACATTCATTCCAAGTTTGAATGTATTCATCTTTTATTTTTAATTCTGATTCTTTTATAAGTTATTCTAATTTATTTACTCCAATCCAATCCTTAACCAATTTAATTTCCATTCATTCAGGTAAGAATTTAATTTCATTCATTAATTCAATTGAATTCTCATTCCAATTCAATTTTACTTTAACTCAGATTTATTTAACTCAATTCGATTTCAAGTTAATTCGAAAACAACTGGATATTATTTTCAGCTTATTCGATTTATTTCAATCCAATTAAATTTTATTCTCCCATCCAAGCTTATTTCATTTTTAACTTTTCCTTTTAAATTTAAATTCCATTATTCAAAGCTTATATTTCCTTCTTGATTTAAAATCATCTCAATTTATAAGCTTACAACTATTTCATCAAGATTTTTAAACACCCGGTTATTGGTTTCAAAACATTTTGAAATCTCCAACATCTCAAATCACATTTCTCAAAATTTAATCCAATCCTGGCTTTATTCCCAACAAATTCCTTTTGAAATTTTCAAAAACAACTAGCTTTCCTGAACAAATCAATTTGGCAGCAATCCATCACTTAGAAATTCGAAAATGAACATTGATGATGCGGCCGTCATCATCAGAATTATATTCCAATAATCCAAGTGATTCAATGCTATTACACTTCTCAAATCCATTTAAAACAATTTTCTTTTGGAAATACCCCCAAAACAATAATGCTATCATTTATCATCAAATACTTCCAATTCTCCGGAATTTAAATTTCCGAATCCTGTTTAAATCAATTTTACTATAATTCATTTGCATAGATTATGCTCATACAAATTCTTATTTGATTATATTTCCAATTTGTAAATTTCATTTATAATTCATATTTATGAATTTTGTTTTATAATGAATTTATTTCCTTAAACTTTAGTTATATTTCAATTTCTAGCTAAATTTTCACTTAACAACGATAATACTTTAAATATCATCATTCCTAACTTCCAATTAACATCCAAGCAACCATATAATAGCTAAATAGTTTTCAAAAAAAACTATTCTTTATATTAAAATATATTTTTGGGTAAAATTATTTTATTTATCCACATTTAAAACAATATCGTGTCAATTGTTCTATTCAAGTGTTTAGAAACCCTTTCAATACAGTTGCGCAGACTCTGTCGATGAAGGTTCATATGCCACTCAATAAATCAATCAACATAATATTAAAACAATTTATATTCACTAACAAATACACACTCATATTTATTAAACGCTCAAACTCATTATAGAGTACTTCAGACTCTAATTTAAATGAGTAATTCCCACCAGCGCCAAGGTTATCACCAACCTATGCTCTGATACCAACTGTAACAGCCCGCAAATCCGTACCCCTTGAGTCAACACTATTCCCTTCTCAGAATAAAATTCAAATATTTTTATTTCTTCTGGAATCACCGAGCACAAAACCAGATTTTTTCTAAACTAATTTAAAACACTTTACTTTTTAAAAATATATTTTAAAACATTCAAGTTAAAATTACTTCAATAATTTATTAAAAATATCATACTATATGAATATTTGAAAATAAGGTTACTTCATAAATATACAACTAGATTTACACTTTTTTAAAAAACATAATATTAAGTCATTCTTTAAATAATTACTAATATAATAAATTAGGAGAAAATACTTACTTTAGGATTTAAATATTAGAAATAAGAAATTTCCAAAAACTTGCTTTTAAAAACAACTTTAAAACCTTTAATTTAATTTAAAAGTTTAGTATGAAGAAGTACTTGGTTACCCAGGGAGAAATTTCCAATCTCACTCACTTAAATCAATTTTCCAAATTGATAACCAATTTATTTCCTTTGAAATAAATTTCTTTACTTATCAGTTCATTTCGAAATTCAATTAATTATGGACTTTATCATTATTTTCAGTTTGATTCTTAAATCCTTTAGCTGAAATATACAAATTTCAGGTTATTCCCAATTTCTTCTTTATTCTTCTTAAATAATTTAAATCCTAAATTTCAAATAAATGTTTTGTTCTTTTAAACAATAACCTTGAAGTTTAAGTTTCATTGACTTTCTGTTTATTTAAATTTTCATTCCCATACTCAAGATTTATTTATTAAAATTTTAAAGTCACTTATTTCCTTTCCAGTTCATTCATAAATTTATTCAACTTAATTCTATTATTTTACTTACAATTTCACTTCTTTTATTTTCATCCCCAAAACTCAAATTATATATTTGGTAATTCATTATTGCCCGATTATAACAATCAAGCCATAACATTCAACACTTTCACATACTTCATTACAGGATATCAAATATTCAGAACATAGAATATTAAATAATTAAATAAAGTTGAGGGGTCCAGTTGAATCCCTCCAACCTGTTCTCCCTGCATCCACAGACGTTATCATAGTATAAAATGCCAATTCTAAAAATATACCACACTACAGCACATAAATCAATTCAACCATTTTAAACAATTATTTAAATTTAATCATTTAAATTTAAATTTATACTGAGTGAGATTAATTCACCTTTGACTATGCATTTGCCAACCACTTCAATTCAACTTGTTTTCCTAGGTTATAACCTTGTATAAACATTTAAATTTTTTATTAATATCCAAATCAATTAAACAATTAAATTTTCATCTATTAATTTAATTAACTAATATTTTGGGTTTTAAGCTAAAAATTTGATTTTAAACAAAATTTTTCCCTTTTAATAAATATTTTTAGCAACTAAACAAATCTACCTCCATGATATACTTTATTTATTTTATTTTATTTTCAAAATCAAACAAGTAGATCAAAATGTGTATAAGTTTATTTAGTCTATATATTTTTTTATTATTATTTTGGACTCATGTACACTTATAAAATTAATCTATATAGATTTTAAATCTAATTTTATATAAGTTTCCAATCATTTCAGAATTCCTATTTTTTTTCTTCTCTTTTCCAAAATCATATCTATTTAATTAAGCAACTGTTTTAAATCCAATTTACCTAAATAAAATTTCATTATTATTTTTCCTGCAGTGGGTAAAAATATACATATATATATATTTAAACTTTCCTGCAAATTCCTAAATTCTTTCTTAATCTACAAATATATAAACATCAGTAGAATGAAAATACCTCACTTGTGACGACCCGGAATTTTCAAGCATTTAAAATCAGAATATTTAATTGACTTTAAATATTCAATAGAGTAATTTTAACTTGAATTACGAATATCACGATTTATTTGATAATTAAATTATTGAATTAAATAATTTGAATTGGATAAAGTATGAAACCTGAGATTTTTAGCCTGCTAAAAATATGATTTAAAAGTTTATAAAATTTATATAGATAACATTGAATATAATAAAAGTGTTAAAATGGAATCTAACACTAAATGGGTCAGTTTTGAAATTTAATATCGTTTAAATTGAATTTAAAAATAGACTTCCGAGGCACAGTCTCGGAATTCGACGAAACCAGTGTAGTTGGATCCGTAATATTAAATTATTGCTGGATTTCAAATTTCATAATTTTTGGAGTCTTCGTGTGAGCGTACGAGATATAAACGTTTCGAGAATAATTAACCGTTTTAATTCAAAATATCCTACATCTAATCACTGTCGTACCATCCTTCTTTCTTAGCTTCTCGAGTACACTTCCTTTCCTAACATAACTTCCCTCTTTCTTCCCTTATTTCTACTGCAGACATTCTTAACTAAAAAAAAAAATATACATGGCTGCTTCGAATTAATGGCCGCGTTTTCTCCCTCATATCAGTAAACGAAATCGAAAGCGATTTCGATTCGAGCTTAGGGCCAAGATTTGCCCTCGTTCTTGGGGGTTCACGAGTGCGTGATAGCCGCGAGGGCATGGGGGAATTGCAGGCAAGGAGGAGGTCGTATCGCGATCGAGTAAGAGGGGAAAGAGGCGATCTGGAAGCGGCTAGAGTGGGGAGGCCCTCGTTCGATTTTCAACAATCGAACGTCATCTTGGAATCGCAAGTTGAGGGATATGTAGGGTCGCGGTCGCGATTCCGGTCATGATGACGACGTCAACCGCGAGGCAAGGAATCGAATTCGAGTATGGTGGCTCGAGCGCAAGCTAATGTCGACTGTGGGGATGCGACGTCAGCACGCGGTGACGTGGAGGAGAGGAGCTAGGGTTCCTGGAGGGGTCGAGTGAGTGGGTAACGCTTCAATCAATGTGTGGCGTGTCGTGGTGGTGTGTAGCCGAAGTTGATGGCAGTGGGTTCGCAGTCGATCGCGAATTGGTGATGGGGTTCTCGAGCAACAGCGAGGTTTGCGTTTTAATTCTGCTAGTTTTAAATTGATACAAATTTATATATGTAAAAAAAAAAAAAATAGTTTTACGGTAAGTAAAAAGAAAAAGGAAAAGGGGAAAATCTATTTAATAATGTAATAATGAGTTAAGTTTTGATTTTAATATGTATATGGATTCGCATAACCATTTTAATATATATTTATAGTATAAGGATTTTAAAGGAAAAGATATATTATTTACTTTTGAAAAAAAAAATTAGTTTGAAATAAATAATTGGCCACTAAAATTTTATTTAATGATAATTTATAATTTGATTTTTTTTCAAATATTAATAAAACCCACATTGTTTATTCAAGGTCAGAAAAAGAAACATGAAGAAAAACAAGCCTGTTTGGTGTCGATTGCAAAACAAATCAAGATGAGTTAATCTCACTCAGTTTTAATTTAAATTTAAAATGATTAAATTTAAATGATTGTTTGAATGGTCGAATGAATTGATGAGATATAGTATGATATTGTAGAAGTGGTATATTAGACTGTGCTGACGTTTGTGGATGCAGAGAAAAACAGGTTGGAGGGATCCAACTGGGTCCCTCATCATATATATATATATATATTGTTTATTTATTCTCTGTTATGTTTTGTGGATATTCTGTGATGAATTATATTGAAATATTGAATGCTATAGTTGCTTGGATATATTCTGGACTCTGAGTTATAATTGCATAGCATTGGATTTTTGGAAGGAAATAATAAAAAGAGACAATTTTAAGTAAATAATTATAAAGAATGTGAATAAACTAAAATGAATTAGATAAGAATATTAGTGTTTTCAAAACGCTAATTAATAAATTAAGGGTGTGGAAAGAAATGTATGAATAAACAGAAAGTTAAGAAAACTTAAACTTCAATGTTACTGTTTAAAGGAATAAAACAATTATTTTAAATTTAGGATCTTAAATTATTTAAGAAGAATAAAGCAGAAATCGGGAATAACCTGAAATTGTATATTTCAGCTAAAGGACTTAAAAAGTCAAACTGAAATTAATAATAAAGTCCATAATTAATTGAATGTCGAAATGAACTGATAAGCAAAGAAATTTATTTCAAAGGAAATAAATTGTGAATCAATTTGGAAAATTGATTTAAGTGGTTGAAGTTGGAGTTTTCCTTGGAATACTGAGTACATTTTTAAGTAAATTTTTTAAATATAAGTTAATAGTTTTAAAATTGTTTCAAAAGATATGTTTTTGTAAAATTTATTATTTCCAATATTTAATTTTTAAAGTAAGTATTTTCTCAAATCTATTATATTAATAATTATTTAAAGAGTGAATTAGTAATTTATTTTTAAAAGTGAAATCTAGTTTATATTTTGTTTAGTAACATTATTTTCAATTATGCATATAGTATGTATTTTTAACAAATCATTGAAGTAGTTTTAAAATAAATGTTTTAAAATATATTTCAAGGTAAAGTGATTTAAAAATCTATTTTTGTGCTTGGTGATTCCAGAGGAGATAGAAAACATCTGGGAAGTTTATTCTTAAAAGAAATATGGTTTTGAAAACTGTTTTCAAAGGATTGAAAATAGGAATATATCTTTGAAGATATTTTGAGATAAATAAATAATTTGGGAAATTATTTATTGGTTGATGGTTGTTTGTGAATATTAATTGATAGTTAAATAACCGACTATCAATATTGGCCAAATGCGTTGATCGTTTCGAAGAGACCGGGATCGAGATTAATTTCTCGAAAACCACTTCGATCCGGATAGTACGTTTCGTGTAAACGATTTTGGATTCGAAGATGGAGCAGTGAAGTGCAAGGGCTAGTCTCTACTAATCCTGAGGATATTTCCAAAATGGATGTAGTAGGAATAGTGCCTTCGGTTCCGTTCGAACCCGGGACGGACTTGTATGGACGAATGCTTGCGAAACATCGTCAGGTGGACGATGGGCATTCTAAGTGAAACGTTCTAAAAAGGTAACGCTTAGCCTCAAGCCTCATCAAATGGGAATGACTGAAAATCAGGGGATATGCAGCAAGGTTAGGTGGGTCATGCCCAAGCAGGACAAGATAATTCCCCTGTCTAGATGTCCCTTATATATTTCGGCTTAGTGGGTGGTTGGTCGCGCCAACCACGGGGTTTATCTTGTTCGGGACTGTTCAGTAAGGAATGGTTCCGGCCTTGTGTTGCAGGGGATGAAGGGAGTAGTCCTCGGTACGGTGATCTAGACCCCGTACTGTGACAGGTGGTACCCCAGTGCCTAGTCATTGTTGGAAATCCATTCTCCCTACGAGCCTTGTACGAGTTTTGTTTGTATTACCCACTTTTGTGGCTAGTAGCTGGAATTTAATGAATGTAACAATTTCGGCTATTTTATAAGTATTTGTATATAGACCCTATTATAATATCAGAGGATTTCTATAAAAATTGTTTTAGCTATCGTAAGGTAAAAACCCGACATGTTTATTTGTGGCGTGGTCTTACGAGATGCTTTTGTTTTCAAAAGGATTTTGAAACTTTAATGAATCAATTGGGTGTGATTTTCTCACGCTGGTATTCCAGACTGACTCGGGTGTTATTTAACTAAAATGCTCGGGTCAGACCGAGTATTATAGGATACAGGTTATGATGCTGTGGAGCTCGGGAGACGAGCTGGATGACGATACGTATTCCCGTACTTGTGTGTGTGTGTGTGTGTGTATATATATATATATATATTATTCCGCTGTATTTGAGTTGTTGTGTATCCATTGTATTGTATTCATGTGAGCTGTGACTGATGTACTCTGATGATGTAGTGTATATAAACAGATATATTTGATTTTGAGTAAAGATTATTTATTATCTATTATATTTTATTCCGCTGCGATGGTTAGATTCTGTTGTTGTTTTCAATTCTCTTCTTCTACCTCTTCTTCTTAAATCCAAATGGTCCGTATTTCTGTGCCACTTGAGTTGATTGTTGTAGAATAGTGTTAACTCAAGGGGTACGGATTAGCGGGCTGTTACACTTGGTATCAGAGCTTAGGTTGGTGATAACCTTGGCTCTGGTGGGAATTACTCATGAAATAGAGTCTGTAGTACTCTATAATGAGTTTGAGCGTACTAATAAATATGAGCGCGTATTTGTTAGTGAATATAAATTGTTTTAATATTGCGTTGATTGGTTTATTGAGTGGCATATGAACCTTCGTCGGCACAGTCCGTACAACTGTATCGAAGGGGTTTCTAAACACTTGAATAGAGCAATCGACACGATATTGTTTTAAATATGGGTGAATGAAATAATTTTACCCAAAAACATATTTTGATATAGAGCATAGGTTTTGTAAACTGTTTGACTAATATATGGTTGCTTGGATGTTGATAATATTAAAGTATTATCATTGTTAAGTGAAAATTTAATTAGAAATTGGAATTATAACCAAAGTTTGAAGGAATAAATTTATTATAAAAAAGAAATTTATAAATATGAATTATAGATGAAAATTGTGAATTGAAATATAATCAAATGAGAATTTGTATGAACATAAGCTGTGCAAATGAATTATAGTTAAAATTTATTTAAGCAGAATTTGGAAATTCAAAATTTCAGAGATTTTGGGAATGTTATCGAAGTGTTTTGAAGATAAATGATAACATTATTGTTTTGGAAGTATTTCTGGATGGAAATTTGTTTTAAATGGGTTTTGAAAGTGATATAGCATTGAATTCACTTTAGTCACTGGAAAATAACTTCGGTGATGACTGCAGCATCATCGATGTTCATTTTCGAGTTTCTAAGTGACGGATTTGCTTCCAAATTAATTTGTTCAGGAAAAACGAGTTGTTTTTGAAAATTTTAGAGGAAATTTGTTGGGAATAAAACCAGGATTGGTTTAAATTTCTGAGAAGTGTGATTTTGAAATGTTGGAGATTTCAAAATAATTTGAAACTAAAGCGGGTGTTTGAAAATCCTGATGAGATGAATTGTAAGCTTATAGATTGAGATTATTTTTAAAACAGAAAGGAAATATAAGCTTTGAATAATGGAATGTAAATTTAAAATGAAATGAAGTTAACTTGGATGGGAAATAAAAAAAAATATAATAATAAACTTAACTGGATTGGAATAAATTGAATATGCTAGAAATAATATCCAGTTGTATTTGAATTTAGTTGAAACTGAATTGGATTAAATAAATCCGAGTTAAGATAAAATTGAATTGGCATAAGAATTCAATTGAATTATTTAATGGAATTAGATTCTTACCTGAATAAATGGAATTAAGTGGGATAAGGATTGGAATTGGAATAAATAAATCAAAATCACTTATAAAAGAATTAAAATCCATAGAAATAAAATATGATTGGGCTATAAATAAATAACAGGCTTGAGTTAAAAATAAAAGATGAATATATTCAAGCCTATAATGGATGGAATTGTGTAAATAATAAGTTGTGGCTTATAAATTTTTGAAATGGAATACAAATCCAAATAAATATTTAGATGAATAGGGAAATGAGAGGAAAATCCAAACTTGAATTGTAAAGTATATTGAACTAAGGAAAATAAATAAAAGTGATATTTGGAATGAAAAAAAAAATTCAAGTGTTGGATTATAAATAATGGGAGAACTAATTAGATAATAAATTAGTTAATAAAATTGAATTGTGAGTTTATGATGAAGTTTGGAATAAACTCAAGTTATAAATTAAAGCTGATTCAAATTGTTGATGAAAGGAAAGTAATTAAGAATGGAGTTGAATTGTGAGTTAATAAATTGGATGGTAAATTAAAAGTGGATAATAGAATCGGAACTTGAATTATTAATTAAAAATTAGACTTGAAGTGTTAACAAAGTAAATATAATATGAGATATATAAAATAAAAATGTAAATGGATTAAAATAGTAATGGTTTGAATGTGCAAATGAAATCCAATAAGTGGAAATAAATTGGATATGGCCTTGGAATTAATTGAGTTAAGTTGAGTATCAAAGAGAACTTTGTTTGCAAAATGAGAATGAGCTTAAGTATAAAATTTGAATAAATTGAAGGAAATTGACTTAAGCTAAATGAATGCAGGAGAGTTGAATTGAATTCAACTTAAACAAAGTTTAATAATAATTGGATTGGTTTTAAATCAAGTAAAAATAAATTTCAATTGAAGAAAAATTCGGTGAGTTGCCGATAATATTTAATGAAATGAAAATGCTTAAATAAATAATTGTAAACCATTTAAATTATTAAGAGATTGAATTAACTTGAGACAATAAGGAAAGGATTGAATGTTTCGAGTTTATTAGAATGGTGTAAGTGAATGTGGATAAACTAATTATATCGAATAAATAAATGATGGGATAAATAAGTATCAAATGAAGTGTTGGTTTAAATGAGTTGAGAAATGGTTATGGAATGAAATAGCTTGGATTGTTTCCGAGCTAAATAAAATAGTTTGGAATACATTGAATGAAATGTAAATGAATGGATTGTAAGTGAAATTTAAAAGGGAGTGTGTCGAGCTAGTAAATGGTTGTAAATGGATTAAATAAAAAGGGAAATTTAATAGGCATTTAAGATGAACCTAAATTGTATATGGTTTGGATGAACTAATTGGTTAATAAAATGGAATGCGAGTGAATGGATTCAAATTTAAAATGCCATGAGAATGAGAATATAGGAATTGTGAATAAATTTAAAAATGGGATAGAATTAAGTATAAATTGAGTTGAAATCCATTTAAATTGGTTATAAACATAAATACTTATTTATTCACATAAATCTCATCGAATTGCATAGAATAAATTGTCATTTGATGTAAATGAAATAGTTAAACATTCTATGTATTGATAGAAGTAAAATAAGTGATTTTGAAAGCAGTTGAATTAAATATGAGTTCAGTTTACTTAAAATAAATTAAATGTAAGCTATTGTGTTTTAAACCATTTAAATTGATAAGGTTGTATACGAATGGATTGAAAACCATTCAAATTGCATAAAAATGGTTGATAAATAAATTGGATCAGTTAAATTAACATGGAAATTGTAGAAGTTGCTTACAGAAAAATGTTGGGTGTGAATTTCTTTTAGAATTCATATGTTTTAACTATTGCAAGTAAGTGAAATGTGTTAAACTTCTTATATTTGGCACTTACAAGTTTAAACTGAGTAAGTACAGGTACCTGGAAGCCGTATGGCTGGATTTAGGTTGGGCTTTTTTGCTAAAAATAATAAGCCGCTTGCTTAAAATGCTAAATAAGGTACGCCTACACAATAAAAATAGGAGATATGAACTGTTTTTGGTTTTTCCGACCGTGTGGGTCGATGTATATATATTTATCTCTTTTGTCAAATTGCAAAAGCTCCTCCGTACAAAGGAGACTCTGTCAAAAAATTTCAGAAATTTTGGGAGTTAGAAATTTTTTCGCAAATTTTGGAAATTTTTTTTTACGATAAAACGTTTTAAACTGGAAAATTGAAATAAGTTAGTAAATGAAACTAATTAAAGTAAATGACATAAAGTAGTTATAAATGAAAGATAAAATTAAAGATTCAAAGTTGAAAATAAATGAAATTCATATGTAATGTGGAAATCAATTTGAATAGAAATAGATATTAACTAAAGTGGTAAAGTGAAAACAAACGAAGAAACATATAAAATGTTTATACTAACTTAAGAGAGGAATGGTAAATTCTAGATTGGAAATTGATATTACAAATATAATCTAAGATAATATTGAAATGAATAGATGTTGACATTTTGTGAGAAAGTCGATAAAATATTTTGGGATATTGTGATTATATATTAGTGCTAAGCAGGATATGCAGGTATTATAAAAGGGAAAAGGAAATTAGATTTAATTTCAAGAGATAAATTTGAATTGCCCGACAAAAGGTATGTATTTAAATTTGGTATGAAATTTGATTGGGATTTGGATTTGGATTGAGCCACTTGGCCTTTTTGTTTTCTTTTGGATTTGGGAGGCCGTAGAGCCATTTTGTAGTTGTACCGAGCTAGCCGCGTAAAGGAGACGCTGGCGAAATTTTTTGGAAATTTAGGGAGTTAGAAAATTTTGAGAAAATTTTGATAATTCAAAATTTGGTTTTAAAGTGAAACTCGAATGGTTAAACAAATGGTATGGTTTGGAAACTAGGGAAAGATTTGGAGGTTAATAAGAATGATAATGGATCTTTTATAAAAGATAGTTGGTAAGATGTTGAATTGTTAGAAACTGTTTGGTTTTGGGGAAAGTAACGGGTTTTGGGCATTCTTCCTAACTTGTAATTTCGGGGACGAAATTCTTTTAAGGGGGGAGGAATGTGACGACCCGGAATTTTCAAGCATTTAAAATCAGAATATTTAATTGACTTTAAATATTCAATAGAGTAATTTTAACTTGAATTAGGAATATCACGATTTATTTGATAATTAAATTATTGAATTAAATAATTTGAATTGGATAAAGTATGAAACCTGAGATTTTTAGCCTGCTAAAAATATGATTTGAAAGTTTATAAAATTTATATAGATAACATTGAATATAATAAAAGTGTTAAAATGGAATCTAACACTAAATGGGTCAGTTTTGAAATTTAATATCGTTTAAATTGAATTTAAAAATAGACTTCCGAGGCACAGTCTCGGAATTCGACGAAAGCAGTGCAGTTGGATCCGTAATATTAAATTATTGCTGGATTTAAAATTTCATAATTTTTGGAGTCTTCGTGTGAGCGTACGAGATATAAACGTTTCGAGAATAATTAACCGTTTTAATTCAAAATATCCTACATCTAATCACTGTCGTACCATCCTTCTTTCTTAGCTTCTCGAGTACACTTCCTTTCCTAACATAACTTCCCTCTTTCTTCCCTTATTTCTACTGCAGACATTCTTAACTAAAAAAAAATATACATGGCTGCTTCGAATTAATGGCCGCGTTTTCTCCCTCATATCAGTAAACGAAATCGAAAGCGATTTCGATTCGAGCTTAGGGCCAAGATTTGCCCTCGTTCTTGGGGGTTCACGAGCGCGTGATAGCCGCGAGGGCATGGGGGAATTGCAGGCAAGGAGGAGGTCGTATCGCGATCGAGTAAGAGGGGAAAGAGGCGATCTGGAAGCGGCTAGAGTGGGGAGGCCCTCGTTCGATTTTCAACAATCGAACGTCATCTTGGAATCGCAAGTTGAGGGATATGTAGGGTCGCGGTCGCGATTCCGGTCATGATGACGACGTCAACCGCGAGGCAAGGAATCGAATTCGAGTATGGTGGCTCGAGCGCAAGCTAATGTCGACTGTGGGGATGCGACGTCAGCACGCGGTGACGTGGAGGAGAGGAGCTAGGGTTCCTGGAGGGGTCGAGTGAGTGGGTAACGCTTCAATCAATGTGTGGCGTGTCGTGGGTGGGGTGTAGCCGAAGTTGATGGCAGTGGGTTCGCAGTCGATCGCGAATTGGTGATGGGGTTCTCGAGCAACAGCGAGGTTCGCGTTTTAATTCTGCTAGTTTTAAATTGATACAAATTTATATATGTAAAAAAAAAAAAAGAAATAGTTTTACGGTAAGTAAAAAGAAAAAGGAAAAGGGGAAAATCTATTTAATAATGTAATAATGAGTTAAGTTTTGATTTTAATATGTATATGGATTCACATAACCATTTTAATATATATTTATAGTATAAGGATTTTAAAGGAAAAGATATATTATTTACTTTTGAAAGAAAAAAATTAGTTTGAAATAAATAATTGGCCACTAAAATTTTATTTAATGATAATTTATAATTTGATTTTTTTTTCAAATATTAATAAAACCCACATTGTTTATTCAAGGTCAGAAAAAGAAACATGAAGAAAAACAAGCCTGTTTGGTGTCGATTGCAAAACAAATCAAGGTGAGTTAATCTCACTCAGTTTTAATTTAAATTTAAAATGATTAAATTTAAATGATTGTTTGAATGGTCGAATGAATTGATGAGATATAGTATGATATTGTAGAAGTGGTATATTAGACTGTGCTGACGTTTGTGGATGCAGAGAAAAACAGGTTGGAGGGATCCAACTGGGTCCCTCATCATATATATATATATATATTGTTTATTTATTCTCTGTTATGTTTTGTGGATATTCTGTGATGAATTATATTGAAATATTGAATGCTATAGTTGCTTGGATATATTCTGGACTCTGAGTTATAATTGCATAGCATTGGATTTTTGGAAGGAAATAATAAAAAGAGACAATTTTAAGTAAATAATTATAAAGAATGTGAATAAACTAAAATGAATTAGATAAGAATATTAGTGTTTTCAAAACGCTAATTAATAAATTAAGGGTGTGGAAAGAAATGTATGAATAAACAGAAAGTTAAGAAAACTTAAACTTCAATGTTACTGTTTAAAGGAATAAAACAATTATTTTAAATTTAGGATCTTAAATTATTTAAGAAGAATAAAGCAGAAATCGGGAATAACCTGAAATTGTATATTTCAGCTAAAGGACTTAAAAAGTCAAACTGAAATTAATGATAAAGTCCATAATTAATTGAATGTCGAAATGAACTGATAAGCAAAAAAATTTATTTCAAAGGAAATAAATTGTGAATCAATTTGGAAAATTGATTTAAGTGGTTGAAGTTGGAGTTTTCCTTGGAATACTGAGTACATTTTTAAGTAAATTTTTTAAATATAAGTTAATAGTTTTAAAATTGTTTCAAAAGATATGTTTTTGTAAAATTTATTATTTCCAATATTTAATTTTTAAAGTAAGTATTTTCTCAAATCTATTATATTAATAATTATTTAAAGAGTGAATTAGTAATTTATTTTTAAAAGTGAAATCTAGTTTATATTTTGTTTAGTAACATTATTTTCAATTATGCATATAGTATGTATTTTTAACAAATCATTGAAGTAGTTTTAAAATAAATGTTTTAAAATATATTTCAAGGTAAAGTGATTTAAAAATCTATTTTTGTGCTTGGTGATTCCAGAGGAGATAGAAAACATCTGGGAAGTTTATTCTTAAAAGAAATATGGTTTTGAAAACTGTTTTCAAAGGATTGAAAATAGGAATATATCTTAGAAGATATTTTGAGATAAATAAATAATTTGGGAAATTATTTATTGGTTGATGGTTGTTTGTGAATATTAATTGATAGTTAAATAACCGATTATCAATATTGGCCAAATGCGTTGATCGTTTCGAAGAGACCGGGATCGAGATTAATTTCTCGAAAACCACTTCGATCCGGTTTGTACGTTTCGTGTAAACGATTTTGGATTCGAAGATGGAGCAGTGAAGTGCAAGGGCTAGTCTCTACTAATCCTGAGGATATTTCCAAAATGGATGTAGTAGGAATAGTGCCTTCGGTTCCGTTCGAACCTGGGACGGACTTGTATGGACGAATGCTTGCGAAACATCGTCAGGTGGACGATGGGCATTCTAAGTGAAACGTTCTAAAAAGGTAACGCTTAGCCTCAAGCCTCATCAAATGGGAATGACTGAAAATCAGGGGATATGCAGCAAGGTTAGGTGGGTCATGCCCAAGCAGGACAAGATAATTCCCCTGTCTAGATGTCCCTTATATATTTCGGCTTAGTGGGTGGTTGGTCGCGCCAACCATGAGGTTTATCTTGTTCGGGACTGTTCAGTAAGGAATGGTTCCGGCCTTGTGTTGCAGGGGATGAAGGGAGTAGTCCTCGGTACGGTGATCTAGACCCCGTACTGTGACAGGTGGTACCCCAGTGCCTAGTCATTGTTGGAAATCCATTCTCCCTACGAGCCTTGTACGAGTTTTGTTTGTATTACCCACTTTTGTGGCTAGTAGCTGGAATTTAATGAATGTAACAATTTCGGCTATTTTATAAGTATTTGTATATAGACCCTATTATAATATCAGAGGATTTCTATAAAAATTGTTTTAGCTATCGTAAGGTAAAAACCCGACATGTTTATTTGTGGCGTGGTCTTACGAGATGCTTTTGTTTTCAAAAGGATTTTGAAACTTTAATGAATCAATTGGGTGTGATTTTCTCACGCTGGTATTCCAGACTGACTCGGGTGTTATTTAACTAAAATGCTCGGGTCAGACCGAGTATTATAGGATACATGTTATGATGCTGTGGAGCTCGGGAGACGAGCTGGATGACGATACGTATTCCCGTACTTGTGTGTATATATATATATATATATATATATATATATTATTCCGCTGTATTTGAGTTGTTGTGTATCCATTGTATTGTATTCATGTGAGCTGTGACTGATGTACTCTGATGATGTAGTGTATATAAATAGATATATTTGATTTTGAGTAAAGATTATTTATTATCTATTATATTTTATTCCGCTGCGATGGTTAGATTCTGTTGTTGTTTTCAATTCTCTTCTTCTACCTCTTCTTCTTAAATCCAAATGGTCCGTATTTCTGTGCAACTTGAGTTGATTGTTGTAGAATAGTGTTAACTCAAGGGGTACGGATTAGCGGGCTGTTACATCACTGGCCCAATTCGAACGAACCCTAGCCGATTACTTCCACATCACGACATTGATCTTGGCCGTAACTCGATCCACCGTGTCGCAAACCTATCCGCGCCTCACCAGCGAGCACCAGCTCCACATTTTGACCACGGTCGCCATCTCCAAACTCCCTCGCGTGCACAAATCCAACACGAGCCGATTCCATGCCCTAGATCGTTCGCCACCTCGCCAATCTAACCGAAGTCGTTGACTACTCCACGCCCTCGCTGTCGCGAACCCCTAACTCTCGCGATCTACTCCTTCTCGATGCCAAATCAAAGTCGCCGCGCACGATTCTCGTGCTTCCTTCATATTCTCGCCAACCTAGTTTCGAACAGACCCCCCCCCCCTAAATCGTGCTCTCCGCCTCCATTGATTTGTTGCCCTTTTTTTTATATATAAACGAATCGAGATTGAAAAAGGGTAGGAAGGGAAAGGAAGCTCAGCCGAGATTTATTTGGTTTTCCCTTTTATTTTTTTGCGTATTCGGTTTGTTTTTTTTTTCGAATGAAGGAAATAGCTTCTTTATATTTTATTTACTAAAATTAGAAGCTTCTTAAAGAAGGTAACACGATTTTCCTTCTCTTTTTTTTGTTTTTGTTTTTATACGTGAAGCTAGCTACGGAATCCAATGCAAACTTCAACGTGTTTATATAACGTATGGTCATACAACAATTCCGATTACTAAGAAATTTGAAATCCGATAATAAAACAATATTACGGATCCAATGGAACTGGTTTCGTCGAAATCCGAGACCGTGCCTCGGAAGGCTATTTTAAAATTCAATTTAAAACGATATATTCTTAAAACTGAATAAATCAGTGTTAAATTCAAATTTTAAAATGTCTATTATTCTCAGTATTATCAATATAAATTATTCAAGCCTTCAAAGTATTTTTAATAGGCTTAAAACTCCAGATTCAATAATTTTCCCAACCTCCGATAATTGAATTCAAAAAAATTAATTATCCAATAAATGTTTATATTTGAAATTCAAGTTCAAAATTAACTTTTAAATATTCCAAATAATTTTAATATTTCGATTTTAAATGCTTAAAAATTCCGGGTCGCCACAAACAGGTATAAGGGTATTTGTTAATAATAAATATTAATGACTTTCCAATGGATTTTTGTTCATATTATTTGCCCGACCAAAAAATAATAAAAGGATGGATCATCTAGATCATTTGTAGAATAAAACGTTTATTCACAAAAACTTAAAATATGCAATTAAGAATGTAACAGAATCACTAAACCGGTTTGCAATTATAATGACTGAACCATCATAAACCATAATAAAAATAATTGTTAGTTTAATGCAACTACTGTACAATTTAATTTACTACTTTATGTTTTGTTGTGAGGAATGAACAAGTTACATTATTTTGGGGAAAAAGACAAAATTACTAATCAGTTTAGAACCCTCTAATAATGTGGTGTAAATGAATAGTTGATACTTATTTATACCATAGTAATAGACAAGAATGTAACAGAATCACTAAACCGGTTTGCAATTATAATGACTGAACCATCATAATCCATAATAAAAATAAAAATAAAATTGTTAGTTTAATGCGACTACTATACAATTTAATTTACTACTTTATGTTTTGTTATGAGGAATGAACAAGTTACATTATTTTGGGGACAAAATTACTAATCAGTTTAGAACCCTCTAACAATGTGGTGTAAATGAATAGTTGATTCTAATTTATACCATAATAATAGACTACATCGAAAATGAAAAAATGATGTGCGATATAGAAAAAACAACAAAATATTCATGTCATTTCACTCCATGGATGGGTTAAAATATTAAAATTATTTTTGAAAATTTTTGACAAAACTTTTTAATGTATTTTATTTGAAAAGTTAAGGATATTCTTTACGTTTCTATCTAATAATTGCAAACGTGTAATTTTCGATTGCCATATGTGAAATAACTTGTGTATATAAATGAAAGACTTCTTAGCTTTTGGATATGAATTCAAAAGGCTTGCTGAGAGAGTGATGCTAAGAGCACCTCCGTATACATGCACTAGTACCATGTACAATTTTAGTCAAACTGAGTACAAAAGATGTTTTTCTCAATACCCTTTTTCTCTCCTTTTCACCTAGTAAAACACTATCGATTGACGGTAAACTA
Organism: Allium cepa; assembly: GCA_030765085.1. Classification (NCBI taxonomy): domain Eukaryota; kingdom Viridiplantae; phylum Streptophyta; class Magnoliopsida; order Asparagales; family Amaryllidaceae; genus Allium; species Allium cepa. The sequence goes on along the minus strand of CM060944.1, from coordinate 492,821,882 downwards.
CTGTTAAAATTGATCAAAAATCATAAACCACTCATACAATCGTAGCACTTAAACTTACATGAAAATAAATCATTTTCCAGTAGAAGATTTCTGTCTGCTTAAAATATGGTAACTCATCTATTTTGGTATAAAAAATACAAAAGTGAGTTTTTATAGTATTTTATAGTTATGGTAATAGGAAGTGTAAACTCACATCCTTAGTAGCACATCAATGAAAAGATTGTTCACCTCTTAGGTTTTTGCTACAACAATGCAAACATAAAATCCACAATCAGAATAACTGAATTAGATGATAATTATATTAATAAATCTATGGATAAATGTTGATTTTATGTGATTATAAGATCACATTTCATGTACATGCATGATTGCATAGTAATTAAATACCGTGGTTTTAAACTAATCAAAATGAAGAGGAAGATAAAATAAAATAATGAACTGACAGAGATATGTAACGAAATTGATGAAGTGGAGGTGTAATAGCCAAATCGATAGATCATTCATATTTCCTTGACCTTCCGACCGCACAAACTCATCATATTACAAGAGTTTCCATTAAATTCTGTTGAGCCCTAATTTTGGCTTGAAAAGGGAAAGAGAATTGAATCACAGAGGTTAATCAACACAGTTAGAAATAAGAAAATTTTACGTGTAGAAGAAGATATGCTCTTAATCGACTGTTGCGATCTAGATTAAGAGCAAGCAGAATTAATCCTCACAGCCCCAGTTTCATTATATTTTTCTAAAGTGAATGTAGAATAGAAATGATCTGAATTTGATAGGTGGAAGAAAAGTATAAAATAATATATTTATGTGCCTCTAACCTCTAATCTAGAATTAGATAGTGCAAAAGAAAATAACGCGTAATTCCCCCCCCCCCCCCCCCCACGGCAGATATTTTGAGACGAATACGGGCATTTATAATGGTCTTAGTTATTAATATTAGGGACCAAAAGTATATTAGCCTCTAATAATGATCAATAGGGACACAATTCTTAATTTGCCTCTAATTTAATGCCTCTAATACTTGCAAATTCGGTAGTGATTACTTAAACATTAAGTGATAATATGTTGGAAAAGAATAAATTGAGATTTGAATCTGAAAATATGATTTCAAATTTAAATGTCAATCAAAGCATTCAAAATTATCGATTTGAAATTAAAATTTTAGAATTTGAAAATCATAATAGATTTGAATTTGGAATCTTTGATGCGCGAAATAAAAGGAGGAAGTTTAGGGAAACCGCAATGAGACAAGATCCACGTTTTTAGGGAAACCGCGATGAGACAAGATCCACGTTTATAGGGAAACCGCAACGAGACAAGATCCACGTTTTTATGGCTTCAGAAAGATTGATTTTGGCAAGTGACGGTAAGCAAACCTCCCTAACAGTCGGTATGTTGGAAAAGAATAAATTGAGATTTAAAGCTGAAAATACGAATTTTAAATTTAAATATTAATCAAAGCATTCAAAATTGTCGATTTGAAATTGAAATTTTAGAATTTGAAAATCATAATAGATTTAAATTTGGAATCTTTGATGCGCGAAATAAAAGGAGGAAGTTTAGGGAAACTGCGATGAGACAAGATCCACGTTTTTAGGGAAACCGCGATGAGACAAAATCTACGTTTTTAGGGAAACCGCAATGAGACAAGATCCACGTTTTTTGGCTTCAGAAACATTGATTTTGGCCAATGACAGTAAGCAAACCTCCCTAACGGTCGATTTGATTATATGCTCCATCAATACAACAACATCATGAACAAAATTTGATAGCATTGCTATAGGAAATCAATGTCGTATTTAAGAATGAATGCTAAATGATTATGTAGTATTCCATTTATTAGAACTAATAATTAGATATGAAAGTACTACGTGAATACTTTGTTATACATCATAGGAACTATGTTGTAAAATATTTCAATATCTTTATTCTATGTTACCTTGAATTTCTCCATTTGAAATATAAAGTTGTTATAATATTGTTCCACTTAGATTTTAAAATCAAAGTAAAGTTTTTATCTATATGTTGTTGTAACTATCCTAAAGTCGTTATGAGGTGTATATATGTAATCGACATGCAGAAATGAGGTGTTTATATTTCTTTTTTCTTATTTTAATTTTCAACGATGTGGTCATATATTGCCTCACATCATGTGTATATACCACTCTTTTTGGCTCACTCTTTTGTTCACTTTTTACAAGTAAATATATTTTGTTGTTTAATCTTTATTTCATGAAGGTTCGCCTTAATTAGTTTAACAAGAGGAAAAAAAGTTCTTTTACTCCTATAACTTTATTTATTCTCATCTCTATCATGTGTCACCTAAGGTTAACATCATTTTTTTATAGATAAACACATGAATGATAGTTTATGTCTATATCATTACATTGCTTCAAAAAAAATTAATTTTTAATAAAGTTGTTAGTGTGTCAATTTTTTGTAAAAACAATAAACGTATAGAATTTTAACAAACTAAAATAATCTTGAAAAAATTTGAAGCAAGGATTAGAGCATTGTGTATATCTAATGCCATATTAATTCTTCAAAGTATAGTATGCTTTTAACCTGAGTCTATATTAATTCTTTAAAGCATTGTAAAAAATGAGATCCTACTTTTGTAAACCAAATAGGATGGAGATATGGTAGCATCAGACGCACAGAAGCAATATTTTGTTATATATAAATTTGCTGTTGAAAAGTCCAATATGCCTAGGTTGACCAATAACCTAGCATTTGAATCAGCATCACAAAAAATAAACATTACATCAAAGTACTGTCTATATATTAATGTTTTTTCTTTTGTTTCTAGAGAAGGAGTTTGAGATGAGTATGAATTCCAAGATGGCTTAACGTGCATTGGAGTTGTAGTTTCCATGGTATTTTAGAATAGTAAAAATCTAAATTGCATAAGAAATATCTTTAAAAAGATGGAGAATTTAGACCTAAACATGTTTTGGTTAATAACTGTCCTGAGGATATTGACAAATTCCAATGGGAGAGGTTTCTCGAAATTTAAGTGTGGAGATAAGAAAAGAAAACAACATAAGATAAATGCAGCAAATAAAGGAAAAAATTATAACTCATACCTAGAGAAGGAAGCCTTACATTAAAATGTATAAAGAATCGGTAGGTTTGAAACCTTCCAAAGACAAATTTTTATAATAAAATTTAAGTTTTAATTCATTCCTATTTGTTTGTGTGGGAAATGGAAAATCCAAACTGTAAGCCTACACGAGCAATGGCTTGGAAAGCAGCACAAAAAATAGAGAATCAAGATATATGCTTTCATGTGCAGTTGAAAATTTTGTAAGTAAAAACATGATTTGTTCATATAAGAAAACTTTCATACTAGATGAGTTCATATTTCATATAAAACAACAAATGCACATATACAATGTAAGTGGATTGATTTATATAAATCTGGTTATGTAACAACCCCCATATTTATCGAGTTTATATTTAAATATTTTATTTAAATATTATATCGTTAATCGGATTTTGGTCCGAAAAGCTACTTTTTGCAAATGGTCAAATTAGGACTCGAGACCACTTCCATTGAGTTCGAAATGTCGTTTACAACTTTTTTAAGTATAAACATCGATTGGTTTGGAGTTAGTGAAATTTCACTAACTTTTCCCGCTTTGGACTTTGGGTTAGTTTAGCCTATTAAGCCCAAGTTCCAACCCCCTTCTCCTCACTCTTCATAAATTCCTAACTAACTTCAAGATTTGCATTAATGGTGAAGAGAATGGGAAATTAAAACTCCAAGCTCAAATAATTTCTAATCCAACATTCAACTCCAAATTCAAGTAGAAGATATTGGATTCAAGCTTTGGATTGCTTCTCCTTGCTTTTAAGCTTCATCTTCATAAATTTTGGTGCAAAGGTGAGATTTTTATCTCACAAATCTAGTCTATAACTATATTGGACTGTTGGGAATGATTCCCTATCACTTTTGCATGCACATTTGCCTTTGGTTTGGATTGGATTGGCGAAAAACTCCAATTTTTAGCATTTTTGGAAATTTCCTGCACTTAGCTCGTTCTGGCCACTTGACTCGTTCGGTGATAGGTCGCAAGGTCGCTGGGTCATAGGTCGCAGGGCTTTAGGTCATTTTGGAAATATTGGCACTTCGGAGTTAGGTCGCTCCCAAGTTAACTCGTTAGGTCGCTCGCGAGTTAATACCGTAGGTCGTTTGGCTTTTAGGCCGTAGGTCATGGGGAGTTAGGTCGTAGGTCGCTCGCCTATATCCTCTGGCCATTTCGTCTCTAGGTCGCTTGACCTCTAGGTCGCGGGTACCCTTAGGTCGCTCGACCTTGTTTATTGCTAGGTCGTTCGATCCTTAGGTCGCAGGTCTTTAGGTCGTATGACGTTAGGTCGTTGGACCTCCTTAAGTACCGATAGGTCGCTAGACCATTTAGGTCATTCGATCCTTAGGTCGCGCAGGACCTTAGGTCGTCCCACATTAGGTCGTCGCTGGCCTTAGGTCGCGTGACCTTGTTTAGACCATAGGTCGTTAGGTCGTAAGTCCTTTGGTCGTATACCCCCTAGGTCGCTCTCCTATTTTAAATCGTTAGGTCGTTGGACCGCGAACACCACTAGGTCGCTTGACCCCTTAGACCCCTAGGTCGCAACCATTAGGTCGCTCGACCCTATTCCCCTTAGGTCGTTAGTCCTCATTTTGTCTTCACTAGGTCGTACCATTTTGGACGGGGCGCTGCCCCCTTGACCCCCGCGACCTGACCGGGCAGGTCGAACCCCGTAGCAGGGGCGTTGCCCCCGCACCCCCGCCTTAGGGGGTTGCCACCCCCCTGGACCCCCCCTCCATAGGGGATCTTATCTGAAAAACATTCAACAGAACTTGTTGAGCTAATTTCCTTGGATTTTTATCACATCTTCGAATGTGATCTTTGTGATTGATTGTTCTACAATCGCTTATGTGATTTGTCACTTTAAAATATAAAGGTTTCAATACTAGTAGTAATTATCAAAACTTTTTCAAAAAAATGATTTCAACTCTATTTTTAATAACAAAGCTCTTTTCTTAACCCGTTTTCCAATCTATTAGTATATACAAACCTTTACCTCACTCGGATGAGAAATCTAATTAAACGGCTTAGTAAAACAAGTGGTATGAAACGCTTGCGTTTGCTTCGTTGGTTAATTCTTGGACTTGTTTGATTGAACCTCTAGTGACAATTTTATTAGTGAAGATTTACAGTATGTTCGTAAATATTTAAGTTAAGCTAGTATTTATGGGACATGAAACTAAACTTTTATATTTACTAACTTAGTGTAATTGACACTTCTCGTTGATCATGATGATCATTTTATGATTTAGACTAGCAATTGTGCGATGTCTCTTTGTTTGCAAGGTTAGACTAGACCTCATTGGTGTGATTCCGACACACACATATCTCTTTGTCCGCAAGGTTAGTCTAGACACCATTTGTATGATTCCACTCACACATACCTTTTTGTTGCGAGGTTAGGCTAGACACCATTTGTGTGATTCCACTCACACATACCTTTATGCTTTTTGGTTAGCCTAGACCTCATCTGGGTGATTCCGACTCACCCATATGGGGTAGCTCCCCATGGTCTTCGGACCGTCATGTGATAGGTCTCTTTCCCTTTTTCTGTGATTTCTGGATTTCTTGTGTTGATTTCTGGAATTTATGTCATTGACTTGTTATGAGTACAAGTTTAGGGTATGATGCCCTCTTTGGATCTTTGAGAAGATTCTTGTGATATCGATTTATCTCTTATTGATTGATCTTCTGTTGATCATCATTTGCATACTTATAGTAGTATGTCAGTATGGATATTTTATGTTTATGCCATATCTTTTATTTTATACCATGTCATCTGATATTTATAGCTAGACTGATCCGTTTATTTTTTTTTAAATAATACTCGGGTCAGACCGAGATATTACAGGTGCTTCTGCTTGACTTCTTCCTGGGATTTGCTACTCTGACTTTTGGCTAACTATTTAGATTAGCAGTTTTTGTTGTATACACTTGAGACATAGAACTCATAGTTGTATTCTTTTGTATAGCACGTGTTGCTATTCTTTTGTATTATTGTGGATCTTTTTGACCACTACTCTGATGTACACTTTCTTGTGCTAGTTATATATTCATATCTTCTTCCGCCTTTGTGATATGGATGTCTATGACTGATTTGTGTTATGCTTATTTCTATGTTTGTTTCCGAAGATTATTTATAGCCACCGTGTGATAAGTAATCACATGGATGGTCGCTCCTCAACAGCCTTATTCTCCGTGCTAGTTGACAGCACTACACCGTAGTGTTCTTGGCTAGTGTGGGTATTGAGGTGGGGCGTCACAGCTTGGTATCAGAGCCAAACTTCGGAACAATGTAGAATAACTTAGCAAGGATCATTGTCCTAAGTCTATCTTAGGAGTTATACCATAGGATTAATTCGAGTCTTCGTACCGATTCATCCTATTTCCTTTATGATTCCTTGTTTTATCTATCAAGATTGCTTGATATTCATTGGTGAATAACCTTCTTCCTTCTCTTCTTTCTTTCTTAAAGGAAGAGAATGTCTAGACCAGGCCGTCCCAGAACTGGATCATCTAGTGCTGCTCCCCAGGATGGAGTTTTTATGACTGCTCAATAGCTTCTTGATTTAGTAACAAATGCTCAAGCAGCTGGAGCTATCCCGGAACCTACTCACCCTAAGTCAGGATTTGCACGCTTGTGCAGCGATTACACCAACTTGGGTGGGAAGCCCTTCAAAGGTTCGGAAACTATCATCGAGGTCCAGGCTTGGTTAAAATCATGCGATCGAATCTGTTCTCGCATGAACCTTATCGATCTCCACCGCGTTCAGGTGGCTTCCAGCATGCTCCAGGAGAGAGCATTGGACTGGTACGAACTCCTTATTTCAGAAATTAATGAAGCGGATCTCACCTGGGAGCAATTTCAGGGACGCTTCGAGTTAAAGTTTGTACCAGAAGCTGGGAAAGTAACCTTGGCTCAACATTTTATAGACCATGTTCAAGGTCAATCTTCTGTGACTGATTACGTCGCAGCCTTCGAGTCGCTTTCCAAATATGGGGTTGAATACATCAACACCCCATTGAAGAAGAACCATAGGTTCGTTTATGGCTTAAATAAGAATCTTAAGAAGCCACTACTCCTGAAACTAGAAGTCGCATTTGACCAACTCGTTGATATTGCTCTTCGTCTTGAAGAGGCTGATAGAGAGAGTGATGTTGAAGTGGAAGGCGCTAAACCAAACTTTAAGAACAAGAAGAGGCCAATCAAATTCAAGGGTCCTTATCCCAACAAAAAGGGTAAGCAAGCAACTCCTGCTGCAAAGGCTCCTTCTCCTAGTGGTGCAAGATGCTTCAACTGTGGATCTGGGGATCATTTTGCGAATAAGTGCTCGAAGCCCAAATCTTGTGATATCCTGGAAATTTTAGCAATATCAATTTAATAATTTGTATTTAAAATTAAATTGATTTGATAAAATTTTAATAAAAATTTACTTGATTTAATAATCCAATTAAATAAATGTGTAATTGATGAATTTTATCTTTTAAAAGCTAATAATTGTTTTTCCTATTTATAATGTATGTATATATATTTATATATATATTGTGAATAGATAAGTTTTGAGGTGAAGTTAAATTAACAAATAAAATTCTTGTTTTTAAAATTCTAATATTCATTTGATAATTTGAAGATTTTTTATTTTATTTAATAAATAACTAATTGGTTTAAAATACTTAAAGAAATTGTTTTATATTGTATAATTGTATTTTAAACATGGTTTAAATTTTAATAAGATAAATAAAAGTTTATTTTATTTGTTTTAAATATAGCTTAATAATTTTAATTTGGAATTATTTAAAAATTTAAAATACCATTTATATATTAAAAACATTAATGTATTTAAATAAGTTAAATAGCATATGTAATTTATAATTTCTTTTATAAATTAATTAAAATTGATAAATGAGCTATTTTCAAATAATAAATGTATAAATATAAATATAGATAAGATTTTTAAAAGACAATGTTATTATTTTAAAATTAAAATAGGTTGATAAATTAGTTTTAAGTGGAATTTTAATGTATAAATAACATTTGTATTTGATTTAATTTTGAAATTCAAATTAATAAATATATATGAATCTTGTAAATAAGTTTTCATTTTTATAATTTGTTTCATTTCATTTTCTTTAAAAAGAAATGAATATACATTTACTTATGAAAATTTTGTATACATAAGTATTAATAAATAAAGAAAGAGTTTTATTTACTTTTAAAATAAAATAAATAAAATAAAATTCATTTATAAAACACATTAAGTAGTATAAAACAAGTTTTAATATCCTAGGAAACTAATGAGACAAATGTAAATTTATAAGCTACTCAATTTGACAAATGTTAGGTTTGAGACATGTGTCATTTTTATTTTGATTTTCTTTTTATTTTTAAATAAATCATTTATACACTTATATAAAACATGTTTTTCTTCACTCTCGTTTTTCTAATGTTCATTTTTTTTTAAGTTAGGAAAAATTTCTCGGCTAAACAAATCTGTAACTATATTCCTAAAAACAAAATCTTATTCAAAATTTGATTCCCTTTTTCAATACTCAATTCAACCTGTAATTCATTTTTTCAAACATGCAACTGTAAATTCCATTTCCAAATGCAAAAGCATCTGCCTGCATGTTAAGCCTGCACCTTAAATCCTTTCAAAAACAAATGAATCTTGCAACCTGGAAATCAAACCTGAAATTTTCTTTCCTCTGTAAAACCATTTTCAAAAGAAATAAAATGGGCTCTGCATTTTTTAAATCTGGGAATCAAGTATGTCTGCATGCAAGTGCTAACAACTAGTTCAAAGTTCAAATGGCCTTCAAGCCTGCATACAAGTTTTTAACAGCAAGCTACTCAAGTTTTATCAAAAATTCAAAGAGGTAAAAGTTTTCTCTGGAAAATCTGTGCTCTGCTTCATCACAGTATCCAGGTGAGTAGCTCTTTTTGGAATTTAAATTTAAATTGTTGCTTAAATAGGTATGTTTGTGTATGATTATTTGAATTGAATGTTGATGTGTTTGCCTGTGCATATGATTTTAAATATATTGCTGAATATATGCATATAAATGATTGCATGTATGTGACTTTGCTCTTCTGATTCTAGTTCCAGATTCTTATATATATAAATAAAAATAAAATCCTTTTGTTCTTGTTTAAAATTTTGTTAAGGATTAAATCTTGAAGCAACTGTGATGATTAAACCATAGTTTAGCTTAGAAATTTATTTAAGTAAAAAAATCAAATTGGGTATTGTCTCTGAAAATTTTAAACTTCAGAGTATGTTGAATAAAGATGAAACTCAAACATTAAAAATTATAAATACAATGTTATATCTGGAAACTCAAACAAGATAATGATTTTTAAAACTATAATCATAGTGTTTAGTGAAAAGTTGAGAGTGCAGTTCTTATTGGAACTGAAATTGGGTTTGAGTCAATCTTTGATGACCAAGTGGATCAGAAGGTTTGGGGTTCTTGGTGGAGGAAGTATATTGGTCAGTGGGTGTGGCAAAAATGTCAGGAAGTTGAACAGATACAGGTAGAGGCAATGGAAGGTGGATGGAGTTTGTTAACCTAGTTTTGAGTAGTTTTGTAATTTTAGATCATTACGATCCTCTGGTTGATAGTAGCTAGGGCATGGACGAGGGCATGGCCGGAGTCGCCGGTGTTCTGGTGGTCAGTGGTGGTAGTACGAGACGGTTTCAGGTTTGGGTTTGGATGGGAATACCTGTCAGTATGCTTCAGTTTGGGATTGGGGGAAACTCAAATTTGATCTCCTGATGTTTGTGGAGTTTTGGATGATCGTTGATGATCTTTGGGTAAGTGTCGACTTGATTGCTGACTGGGTGGTGGCCGAAGGTGGCTACAGCCACTGTGCATATGCACGGTGAAGATGGAGTATCAGGGAGGATTTGGGATTTGCAGTAGTATTGTACTCGAGTTATACTCGAGTGAATTCGAATTTTGCTCGAAGTAGATAGGTTTGCGACTCGAAGCAAATAAAGGGGAACTCGGGTTGCTTTCTGAAATTACAGGTTTTTGAAACCTGTAGTTTTAATTTAACGTTTGTTTTAAAATCTAGATGCAGGTTTTCTATCAAGGAATTAAAACTAAATTTAAACTATGGTTTTCAATTCAAGTTGAATTCCAATTTTCAAAATTTAATTCAAACTTATTCAAATTTAAAATGTTACAGGGTTTCAGGAAATCCTGCATATTTTCAGAACAAAGAAAATAAAGTTTTAAAAAAAATGAGGAGCAGGGTTTTTTTAAAACAGGAATTTAAACTTAAAATTCAAAGTATGAATTTCAAAACTAGATTTGAATTTAAGTTTAAATTGAAATGTTGAAGCAACCTTTAAAAGGGTTTAAATGATTAAATTTAAAGTTAAAACTTTAAATTTAAAATAGAAGATTTAAACATAAATTCAAATCTGGAAACAAGAATCAAATTTGAATTAGGTTTTGAAAGAAAAGAAGTTTTAAATATTTTAAATGTTTTAAACAACTTTAAAACATATATATATGATTTGTATTTTGAAATGAATTTGGGGTTTAAATTTATTTTAACTTCCTTTATAAAATAAGGAATATTTAGCATAAGATTTAAAGGTTTTGAATATTTTAAAACTTTGTTTAAGTTAAGTTTGATTTCTTTTTAAATTTTAAATTTAAAATGTAATTTGAAACAATTTTGAGTTAAATTGTTTTAAGTTACTTTATTTATGATAAAGTAATCATGAATAAGAAATGTTTATTTTAAAGTAAATTTAAGATTTAATGATTTTTGTTTCATTAAATTAGTAAGATAATTTAAATAATTTAATTAATTAATTTGTTTAATTAATTAAAGATTTGAAATAAATTAATTTAGGATAATTAAAATTGTAATTAATTTAAGTTAATTATTTAAGAAAGGTAATTAAAAATTTGTTAATAAGTTAATGAAGGTCATTAACTTGTGATTATTTATTAATTAATCAATGTAATTAATTTTGATAATTAATTGGATTAATTAATTTAAATAATCAATTTATGAAACTTAATTAAGTATGATTACTTCATGGAAATAATCAAAGATATTAATAACTCTTTGTAATTAATTTATTAATTGGATTAGTTTAAATTAATAAATTAACTTTAATTAATTTAGAATAATCATTGAATGGTTTGGTAAGTAATCAAAGATGAATAATTACTTAGAGAAGTAATTAAGGTAAAGAATTTACTGGAGGTAATTAACTGAAGTATGAAAGAGTTTTGAGATTAATTACTTTGTGTAAATAATAATGAGGATAATTACTTTGTGAAAGTAATTAATAATTAATTACTTAGTGTAATTAATTTAAGTATTTTGAAATAATTAAGTGATGTAATTAATTAAGGGTAATTAATTACTAATGAGATTAATCAAGGATGATTAATAAATATAATTAATTTAGGAGTGATTAAGAAAGTAATTAAGGGTAGTTCATTACTAAATGTAATTAATCAAGAATAATTAATAATTGTGGTTTAATTAGGGTTAATTACTTAATGTAATTAATTTAAATAAGTAATTAATTTAAATTTAATTAAGGATAATTAATTAATATGATTAATGGTGCAATTAAGGATTAATTAATTAAGATTAATTAATCAATGATAAGTGATTAAGGAAGTAATTAATTAATATAATTAATTAATTTATGGAGTAATTAAAGGTTAATTACTGGATTAGTTAAGGATAATTAATTTATAAAATTAATTAAAGATAATTACTTGAATGTAATTAAAGGATAATTAATCAAGAGTGATTAATTAAGGTGATTAATTTGAGGATAAATATTTGATTTATTGGAAATCAATTAATGGTTAAGTAAGCAAGTTTTAAATGGTGAAGTACTTAATTTAATTCGTTTTAAATTAATTAAAGATAGGTAATTAATTTAATTCACTTTAAATTAATTAGAGATAGAAGTAATTAATTTAATTCATTTTAAATTAATTATAGATGGTGTGATGATGGATCATTGCTTATGAATGGATGATATGGTTTGACTTGAATGGTTTGAATCTCGGATATGAGATTAGTATTGTGTGATATGGATGCATTGGTTGCATTGTGATGATGATATGAGTTATCTATGGATGATGATATTGTAGATTATCAAGTTATATAGATTACCTGTTTATGATAATATTGTTGATTATCTATTAAGATGATGTGAAGTATATATCTGTGTGTATATAGATAGTTTAAATTAAATTGTTTAAAACCTTTAAAAACAACTTGGACCTAAAAGACACGCTTTGGATTTCGATGAGACCGGGATCGGGTTTCCATATTTGGATTTCGAAAACCACATCGATTCCAATTAACGTTAGGTCGTAAATCCAAGTAGAGCAAGTGAAGACTCGAGGTGTAAGGGCTATACGTCAGTATAACTCTGTGGGTGATTCCGTAATGATTTTGACGGAATGGTGCTTATAGATTCGAGATGGTGAATCAGAATGCAAGGTCCATGGTCGTTTACTCTGAGGGTGATTCCAATAATGAGTGCAACGAGATAGTGCCTTCGGTTTCGTTCGAACCCGGAACGAACTTGTATGGATTGAATGCTTTCAGAACATCGTCAGGTGGACGATGAGCATTCTAAGAGATGTGTCCTATAAAGGTAATCGTAACCTCAAGCCTCATCAACCGGGAATGGCTAAAACAGGGGAGGTGCAGCAAGGTTTCGTGGGTAGCTCCCACTGGAGAGCAAGATTGATCCCTGTCTAGAGGTCCCTTTTTATTTCGGCTGTGTGGGCGGTTGGTCGCGACAACTGCCGGGGTTGTCTTGTTTGGAACTGTGCAGTAAGGAACGGGTCCGGCCTTGTGTTGCAGGGGAGTGGGAGTACTCCTCGGTACGGTGATCTAGGTTACGTACTGTGACGGGCGGTACCCCAGTAGCCCTGCCATTGTATGGAATCCAAAATCCAATAAGTGCCAACGGTTTTGATTGTATTACCCACTTTTGTGGCTAGTAGCTGGAACTTAATAGATGTAACAATTTCGGCTATTTCATATTTACTTGAAAACCCTAGACACTATTATAATATCATCAGATTTCCTATCAAATGTTTTGGTTAGCATAAGGTAAAAACTTTTCCATGTTTATGTGTGGGAAGTCTTACGTGATACCTTTCTTTTTAAAGGTTTTTCAAAAGTTAAGCAACTTTAACCTGTTACTCACACCAGACCCATGTCTGACCCGGAGTTTATTTTTGTTTTCCATAAACTCTTGGGTACTCAAATTTTTACGAGTAGCCAAGGGATTCAGGTTAGGATTCGGGTTTGCTTTGACGAATATTGAAGGAGCAATGGAGCAGGAGGCTTCTGCGTTAGATATTAGTATTCCGCTGTGTGTTCTGTGATTGACTCTGAGATTGTATTATGTTGTAAATACTAGACAGGTGTTTATAACTGTCTAGTATGTGTTGTATTATCTGTGTACTCTGATAGTGGTTGTAAACTTTGTAAATATTTTATGTTATTAATATAATTTATTCGTTCCGCTGTTTAGATTCTGATATGTTGTTTTCTTCTTCTTCTCTTTCTTTCTATTCTCTATCCCTTTCTTTCTTACTAGCGATACGACTTCTTGGAGATAGGAAGTTGGGTCGTCGCAAATCTTGTCGCTATTGCAAGAGCCCGGATCATTACATACATCAATACCTCAAACGTGAAGGTAAGAAGGAAGGAAAGTTGAATGTGGCTCAAGCCCCTGGCAACACATCTCGTGGCCAAGGTATTTCTTACTCCATTCTTGATGGTATTATTTTATTTCATGATCAACCTATTAGAGTTCTCTTTGATACGGGTGCATCCCATTCTTTTATATGAATGGAACTGGTAAACACTTTTTCCTTAAGTGTTACTGCATTAATGACTTCTTTAAAAATTGTGAATCCTGTTGGTGGATCTGCAACTCTTAGTTTGCTTTGTAAAGATGTGGAGATTATTTTATGTGATTTTTCTTTCCTAGCCGATTTGCATGTCATGCGTTACTTAGGCTTTGGAATAATTTTGGGAATGGATTGGCTTAACCGTTATCAAGCCCATATCCTATGTCCTGAGCGGACTATTCATCTCCGACATCCACTATCTGTTAATCAGATTTCTGTTAATCTTAAAGATTCAGAATCCTGTTTGGTGGCATCTTTATATTCTTTAAATCCTCGTGATGATGATGATGATGATGAAGATGATATTATTTCTCGTATTCACGTTGTTCGTGAATTTTCCGACATATTCGAGCCCGTTTTAGGTTTACCACCTAAACGAGCAATTGAGTTCAGAATTAATCTTGTTTCTGGAGCTCAACCTATTACTCGTCCTCCTTATCGCATGTCCAATAAGGAAAATGAGGAGATGCGCAAACAGTTGTCCGAATTGGAGACGAAGCAATTTATTCGCTCTAGTTCCTCGCCTTGGGGAGCTTCGGCTATTTTCATGAAGAAATCCGACGGTACGCTTAGGCTTTGCGTTGATTATCGCAAGCTTAACGATCTGAATATTAAAAATAAATATCCTTTACCTCGGATTGATGATCTATTCGATCAGCTTAGTGGTGCTAAGGTCTTTTCACAATTGGACTTGGCTACCGGTTTCCATCAGCTTCGTATCGCAGAGGATAGCATTCCTTTGACATCATTCCGTACTCGATATGGATCTTATGAATGGCTTGTTATGCCATTTGGGTTAACGAATGCTCCAGCTTATTTCGTTGACCTCATGAATCGAGTTTTCAAAGATTTCCTCGATCGGTTTGTTCTCATATTCATTGATGATATTCTTGTGTATTCAAAAACCGAGGAGGAACATGAGAAACATCTTCGGATTGTATTGGAAACTCTTAGGAGTAATCGATTAAAGGCGAAATTTTCTAAATGCCACTTTTGGCAATCTCGTGTGAAGTTTCTCGGCCATATTATTTCCGAATCCGGAATTTCCGTGGATCCTTCAAAGATTGAATCGATTCAAGATTGGAAAAGACCTGAGAGTGTGACTGAAATCCGTAGCTTTCTCGGATTGGCGGGCTATTACCGTCGTTTTATTAAAGACTTTTCCAAGATTGCCGTGCCTCTTACTGGCTTGACTAAGAAGGGAGTTAAATACATTTGGTCAGAAAAATGTGAAGCCTCTTTTCAGAAATTGAAAGCACTCCTTTCCGATGCTCCTATTCTTGTTATTCCCGAAGAGAATCAAGATTTTGTTGTTTATACCGATGCTAGTCACGTTGGTTTGGGTGCCGTTCTTATGCAAAAAGAACGTGTTGTTGCTTATGCTTCTAGGCAATTGAAGCCGGCCGAGACTAGATATGCCACACATGATCTAGAACTCGCGGCTATTGTTTTCGCCCTTCGAATGTTGCGCCATTATCTATTGGGAGAGAAATTTATTCTTTACACGGATCATAAGTCTTTGAAATATTTATTTTCTCAAAAAGAACTTAATTTACGTCAACAGCATTGGCTCGAGTTCCTTGCACCTTATGATCTTGATATTCTTTATACCCCCGGCAAGGGTAATCGTGTCGCCGATGCTCTTAGCCGTAAACAAGCAGTTGTTTCTATGATGATATCCGAATGGAACGATCTCGAGATCTTATCCACTTGTGAGATTCGAGAGCGCGTATCTGATTTATGCTCATCACTTGTTTTATGTAGCCTTGAGGCTCATCCTTCTCTTTTAGACCGCATTCTTGAAGCTCAAGGGCTAGATCCTGAATTGGCTCTTCTTGGCCAAAATGTTAAGGATAAAATTGATATTGAAGGTTTGAAAGACTTTGATATTGATTCTCGTGGCGGCATTCGAAAATTTGGTAGACTTATCGTACCAAATATTGGAAATCTTCGTAGAGATATTTTAGAAGATTCTCATCGTTCTAAATTTACCATTCACCCCGGTAGCAGTAAAATGTACGCTGATATGAAGCGACTTTATTATTGGGAGGGAATGAAATCCGACATCGCTAACTTTATTAAGTGTTGCATGACTTGCCAGCTTGTCAAAGCCGAACATCAAAGGCCCGGTGGGTTATTGCAACCTTTAGAAATTCCAATTTGGAAGTGGGATCAAATTTCCATGGACTTGATAGATGGCCTTTCCCGTTCTCGTTCGGGTCATGATAGCTTATGGGTAATTGTTGATAGACTTACTAAATCCGCCCATTTTATTCCAGTTCGGTCTAACTGAATCGTTCCTCTTTTGGCCAAACTATTTATCAAGGAAATTGTAAAATTGCATGGAGTTTCTACTTCTATTGTTAGCGATCGTGATCCATTGTTTACTAGTGGATTTTGGAAGAGTCTTCAAAAAGCTTTAGGAACGAAGCTTAATTTTAGCACTGCTTATCACCCCCAGTCCGATGGACAAACCGAGCGTGTGAATCAAACTCTTGAAGATCTTCTTCGTGCTTGTGTGCTTGATTTTGGTAGAAGTTGGGAAGATCATATTTCACTTGTTGAATTTTTCTATAATAATAGCTTCCAATCTAGTATTGGTATGGCACCTTTCGAGGCACTCTACGGAAGGCCCTGCTGATCTCCTTCTTGTTGGCTTGAGGCCGGCGAGAGGCTGGTTTTAGGTCCAGATTCTATTCGAGACTACACAGAGAAAATTGATATTATTCGACATAGGATGAAAGAAGCGCAGCGTAGACAAAAGTTCTACGCCGATAACCGAAGAAGAAAATTAAAATTTTCTGTTGGAGATCTTGTTTTTATTCGTGTTTCACCTATGAAAGGTGTTGTACATTTCAGTCGTTCGAGAAAGTTAGCGCCTCGATATATTGGGCCATTTCCCATCACCGAACGTATTGGTTCCATGGCTTATTGCCTTGCATTACCGGCTCAGTTTTCTGCCATGCATGCCGTATTTCACGTTTCTCAATTACGGAAATGCCTTCGGGATTCCGATTCTATCCTTGAGCCTGCTGTTGTGGAAGAAATTGAAGTTTCGTCGAATTTAACTTATGAGCAGCATCCTATTCGAATTATTGCTTCGGAGGTTAAACGCCTTCGAAATAAAGATGTTCTGCTTGTGAAGGTTCAATGGTCCTCAAATCGTAAGGATTGCTCTTGGGAATCCAGAGAATTCATCGAGCGTACACATCCGGACTTGCTTACTCCTGCTCTTTGAGGTGAACTTCTTATTTCAAATTTCTTTTGTGTTAATATGCTTTTATGGTTGTTACTTTTTATTTCCATCTTATATATATATTGCGAGGACGCAATTTCTTTAAGGAGGGAAGTCTGTAACAACCCCCATATTTATCGAGTTTATATTTAAATATTTTATTTAAATATTATATCGTTAATCGGATTTTGGTCCGAAAAGCTACTTTTTGCAAACGGTCAAATTAGGACTCGAGACCACTTCCATTGAGTTCGAAATGCCGTTTACAACTTTTTAAGTATAAACGTCGATAGGTTTGGAGATAGTGAAATTTCACTAACTTTTCCCGCTTTGGACTTTGGGTTAGTTTAGCCTATTAAGCCCAAGTTCCAACCCCCTTCTCCTCACTCTTCATAAATTCCTAACTAACTTCAACATTTACATTAATGGTGAAGAGAATGGGAAATTAAAACTCCAAGCTCAAATTTAATTTCTAATCCAACATTGAACTCCAAATTCAAGTAGAAGATATTGGATTCAAGCTTTGGATTGCTTCTCTTTGCTTAAAAGCTTCATCTTCATAAATTTTGGTGCAAAGGTGAGATTTTTTATCTCACAAATCTAGTCTATAACTATATTGGACTGTTGGGAATGATTCCCTATCACTTTTGCATGCACATTTGCCTTTGGTTTGGATTGGATGGGCGAAAAACTCCAATTTTTAGCATTTTTGGAAATTTCTTGCACTTAGCTCGTTCTGGGCACTTGACTCGTTCGGTGATAGGTCGCAAGGTCGCTGGGTCGTAGGTCGCAGGGCTTTAGGTCATTCTGGAAATATTGGCACTTCGGAGTTAGGCCGCTCGCAAGTGAACTCGTTAGGTCGCTCGCGAGTTAATACCGTAGGTCATTTGGCTTTTAGGTCGTAGGTCGTGGGGAGTTAGGTCGTAGGTCACTCGCCTATATCCTCTGGCCATTTCGTCTCTAGGTTGCTTGACCTCTAGGTCGCGGGTACCCTTAGGTCGCTCGGCCTTGTTTATTGCTAGGTCGTTGGACCATTTAGGTCGTTCAATCCTTAGGTCGCGGGTCTTTAGGTCGTATGACCTTAGGTCGTTGGACCTCCTTAAGTACCAATAGGTCGGTGGACCATTTAGGTCGTTCGATCCTTAGGTCGCGCAGGACCTTAGGCCGTCCCACATTAGGTCGTCGCTGGCCTTAGGTCGCGTGACCTTGTTTAGACCATAGGTCATTAGGTCGTAAGACCTTAGGTCGTATACCCCCTAGGTCGCTCTCCTATTTTAAACCGTTAGGTCGTTGGACCACGAACACCACTAGGTCGCTTGACCCCTTAGACCCCTAGATCGCAACCATTAGGTCGCTCGACCCTATTCCCCTTAGGTCGTTAGACCTCATTTTGCCTTCACTGGGTCGTACCGTTTTGGACGGGGCGCTGCCCCCTGGACCCCCGCGACCTGACCGGGCAGGTCGAACCCCGTAGCAAGGGCGTTGCCCCCACACCCCCGTCTTGGGGGGTTGCCACCCCCCTGGACCCCCCCTCCGTAGGGGATCTTATCTGAATAACATTCAACAGAACTTGTTGAGCTGATTTCCTTGGATTTTTATCACATATTCGAATGTGATCTTTGTGATTGATTGTTCTACAATCGCTTCTGTGATTTGTCACTTTAAAATATAAAGGTTTCAATACTAGTAGTAAATATCAAAACTCTTTCAACAGAATGATTTCAACTCTATTTTTAATAACAAAGCTCTTTTCTTAACCCGTTTTCCAATCTATTAGTATATACAAACCTTTACCTCACTTGGATGAGAAATCTAATTAAACGACTTAGTAAAACAAGTGGCATGAAACGCTTGCGTTTGCTTCGTCGGTTAATTCTTGGACTTGTTCGATTGAACCTCTAGTGACAATTTTATAAGTGAAGATTTACAGTATGTTCGTAAATATTTAAGTTAAGCTAGTGGTTATGGGACATGAAACTAAACTTTTATATTTACTAACTTAGTGTAATTGACACTTCTCGTTGATCATGATGATCATTTTATGATTTAGACTAGCAATTGTGCGATGTCTCTTTGTTTGCAAGGTTAGACTAGATCTCATTGGTGTGATTCCGACACACACATATCTCTTTGTCCGCAAGGTTAGTCTAGACACCATTTGTGTGATTAAACTCACACATACCTTTTTGTTGCGAGGTTAGGCTAGACACCATTTGTGTGATTCCACTCACACATACCTTTATGCTTTTTGGTTAGCCTAGACCTCATCTGGGTGATTCCGACTCACCATATGGGGTAGCTCCCCATGGTCTTCGGACCGTCATGTGATAGGCCTCTTTCCTTTTTTATGTGATTTCTGGATTTCTTGTGTTGATTTCTGGAATTTATGTCATTGACTTGTTATGAGTACAAGTTTAGGGTATGATGCCCTCTTTGGATCTTTGAGAAGATTCTTGTGATATCGATTTATCTCTTATTGATTGATCTTCTGTTGATCATAATTTGCATACTTATAGTAGTATGTCAGTATGGATATTTTATGTTTATGCCATATCTTTTATTTTATACCATATCATCTGATATTTATAGCTAGACTGATCCATTTATTATTTTCTTAAATAATACTCGGGTTAGACCGAGATGTTACGGGTGCTTCTGCTTGACTTCTTCCCGAGATTTGCTACTCTGACTTTTGGCTAACTATTTAGATTAGCAGTTTTTGTTGTATACACTTGAGACATAGACTCATAGTTGTATTCTTTTGTATAGCACGTGTTGCTATTCTTTTGTATTATTGTGGATCTTATTGACCACTACTCAGATGTACACTTTCATGTGCTAGTTATATATTCATATCTTCTTCCGCCGTTGTGATATGGATGTCTGTGACTGATTTGTGTTATGCTTATTTCTATGTTTGATTCCGAATATTATTTATAGCCACCGTGTGATAAGTAATCACATGGATGGTCGCTCCTCAACAGCCTTATTCTCCGTGCTGGTTGACAGCACTACACCGTAGTGTTCTTGGCTAGTGTGGGTATTGAGGTGGGGCGTCACAGGTTAACATACATATATCTGTATTATGCACTTTCTTGCCATAATTACATATGCACATAAAATCAACATTCTTTCTACTTTTTTCTATGAACGAGTGCTCCTCTTATGAAGAGAGAGCTCAAAATTTATTAGTTGTAAAACCATAAACCATACAAATGTTTGATGAGGAATATACGTTACAAATATGTAATGATCATCACTTTGATGATCAACAAAAGGATATAGGTAAGAGCTAGCAAAAGGTTATAATTACAAGTTTAGTTACTAGATAAAGAAACACTAGAAAGTCGAGAGTGCTTATGGAAAGATGGATTACATAAAAGAATTTAGGTAAGTTGTTGCATGGATTTACTGTTGTTGCATGAAGTTGTTGCTGTTGCGTGCTAGGACTTGCTGGTGTTAAAGGTTAAGAACCACGTTGTTGAAGTGTGAAAACTTCCTTGTGTATAGATAAGCAAAAAGTAATGGATTATGTGTAAGAGCTAAAGCCAGGAATGAACTGCTGCTTTCCGTTTGAAGGGTGGTTTGGATGTAATAAATACATAATGCCAAATAAAAGTTGAGGAAGCCAAGTATTTTTGAAGGATAAATAAGAAACATTGCTTACGTCAAGCATTTACAAGCTAACTTAGGGTGCCCTAAATTAAGCTTTCATGTGTGAGCGAAGTGGAAACGGCCTGTAATGATCTGCCTTTACTTGATAGTATTCCAGAAGGAAGTCTGACATGTTAGAGGAATAGCTGGCTTAAGAGAGACAAGTTAAAGAGTTGCATGATGAAGATCTGCATGTATAGATGAAAGCAAACCGGAACCCGAGGTGCAAAAGAGATTATTGTGCAACAAAGTCATGTATATAAGCGCAAAAGAGATCATGGCCTGTGTAGAACTGAGTGCTGTTGTGAGGAGAACGAGCGTAGGAATCATGGATGCTGAAAGGAGATGAAGCATGAAGATGTCAGGCCACCGAGAAGCCACATTGAGCGTGAATGGAAATTCTACTTTTCGATGACTGGAGCCATGTTGATGACAATGGCAAACGACGATCTAAGGTACGTTGATGACCTAGAAACAAAAAAGAAAAAAACGTTGATGACCTAGAAACAAAAATGAAAAAAATCAATCTTTTGTCTGTATTTATATGCATATATGCATAAATACATGATGCGGCTTATTTGATCATGGTCTGGTTATAGATATATTAAAATTATATATCTATGTATGAGACTAACACATTTTGCTTAACGAAGTCTATCCAATTAGCTTAAGGCAAAGTTTATATATGTATGCATGTAAGTGTATGTGTATGTGTATGTGTATGCACACGTACATATATGTGCTTGTTTGTGTGTACATATGCACGTGGTTATTAGTTTAAGCATTAAGTAAATTAAGTAGAATGCTTTGTGTAGGTGCTAATTAAAACAAGGAGGCATAGATGTAGTTATTGTAATGTATATTTATATATAATTAAATTTGTTTACATATATGCGTGATTATTTTTATTTATGTGCTTATGCCCATACATGTGTTGTTGTTATGACTTATACCTCTAAGCGTATATGCATATATAAGAATCTATAAATTTTTATATAATTATGCAATAACTATATATATAGTGTCTATATGTATAGCAGAGTATTGCGGTGTACATATATATTATAAAATGTAAATGTTAAGTTTATATAAATAATACTTATACGTGTCATACTTAAGCTTTTAATTAGATTATTACTAAATACTTGAAAAAGGTGTAGGATTAATTTAAAAATGTTTATGACTCTTAAAGGTTACAGAAGAGTAACTATAATGGAACAATGAGATGCGAGTGATGAACAATCATTATGGTTTAGAAAATGAAAATCAATCGGAGGTAAGAGCCATTAATGGCCAAGGCATGTCATAAGTGGGGTACCCAATCGTATCGAAATCGTTTCACTGGTTTGTGTGTTTTCGAAATGATTTATTCCAGAAGAAATATACAAGTACTGGAATAAATTAAAGAACTGGGCCATAAAATCTTATCAATAATATAATACTAGGACAAGGGACATTCAGAGAACAAATGGGTAATAGTATCAAGCATCCGATTGCATAAGTGGTAAGGATGTATATTATTAATGGAGCTAATTATCAAATTGACTTAGTATATGTATTTAGTTTGTCATGTAAAACCCACATGTTAAGTTCAATTTTGGGAGGGCCCTGACTCTCCAAATGGGTTCGAAGTAGGTAAAGTCCTTTGGTCTAGAAAACGTTAAGAAATTATGCATCGATTTAGGGGTATATTCCTGTTTTATTCCAACACAAAACAAGACGATCCGGATTGTCTATGTTATTACAAGTTTTGGTTATATTGTCTAGATTTATGTGGAAAGTGTGTTCCTTAACGAATTTTGATTAAACAAAATGTCCCATATAAAAGGCAACCGAGCTTTATAGGCTTCTTTGATAAGATCAGATTTATTGTAGGAGGCCAGAACTGGTCAGGAAGTTCGTGCTTCAAAGAGATGAGGGTAATCCAAGGTTCATTCTAGAAAGAGATCTTGTTATACGAATTAACAATGAATTTAGTTCCAGTTTTAAAATTTTAATATAAATTGTAAATGTTCTTTGAGAAGAAAGAGAATTCTAGTTGTTTTGCGGGTATAGGTTTTTCGATCCACTATAATAATTTGTAATTATCTCTTTCCAGGGACAAGTCTCATCTTCTATAACCTTCCAAATCCATTTCCAAAGAAAGGATGAGTTTAAGGCCTTCATGTTAACGATATCCAATCCTCCTTGAGTTTTGGGTTCGTAAATAAGGTTCTAATTATCGAGATAGCACAAATTAAACCCATCCGCTTCTCCTTTCCGCAAGAAATATCTTCTGATACAATCTTTTTTGTTAATAACCCAGTTAGAAAACGTATATTCTAATATCTAGCAAATCGGAATAGTTGGCACAACCAAATTAATCAATATTGCTTTACCTACTCTAGAGAGGCAGTTAGCTTTCCAAGAAGGTAGTTTGCTGTTGATTTTATCTATGGTAAAGAACCAATATTATTTTTTTGGTTTCGTGTGTTTAATAGTTCTACCTAAATAATTAAAAGGAAAGCTCATTATTTTACAGTTTAGCATATTGGCCACTACAGTCGTGAAATTTAAGATGTCATTAAGGATAAGGGCCGAGATTTTATGGAAGTTGATTTTAAGTCCGGATAGGAGCTCAAAATTATATAAGATAAGCTTAAGCAAGGTGATATGATTGGGGAGGTGAGAACAAAATAAGAGTGTTGTCTGCATACTACAGAGAAGAAATCCCTTCTACTATGATTTCATTTCCAATGCTAGTAAGGATGTTTTTTCTAGTAGCGAGGTCAACTACAAGGTTAAAAAGTAGGGTGACAAGGGGTCATCATGTCGTAGATCTCTTTTTGATTGAAATCTATTTCCATTGATCCCGTTCAGTAGGACAGGTGACGTGTGTAACATCCCACATTTGGAGGCCCAAGACTAACTACTACGAATGTTGCAGTCATCCAAAGTTATTAATTCTCAATGACCAAATGCGGTAGTGTTAGATATATTGATATAACAGAAACACATAAATATGAAAAAATTTAAAATCATAAAATAAATTTCTCAATCCACCTCAAATCACATTTAAAATTCATTACATAATCTCAATTCCTAAACCACATTCAAAGCAATATAATTATTATAAAATACGCCAAGAGTGACATAAGAAGATGCCACCTTGGTTGATTAGAGTCTAAATAGAGGCAAATAATCAACTTTACCATTACAACCAAAACATAGCGGAATCAAACTGAAATGAACTCCTAATAGCTAGCTTGCTTACTGTACATCTCCAGAAGCTTATTTTCCTAAAAGAGAACCTAAAAACCTTAACGCTCAAACTACTAAAAATTAATTGAGTACCCGAGAGTTTAAGAGGAAAACATAAACTTCGAGTCGGACAAAAAGCCTGGTATGAATAATAACCTACCATCTCAAACTATATAGATATAGTGAGATCACGCCGCTTAGCGGAACGAGTTTCCCCCTCACTAATTCTTAACCAAATTTATAATAACCATATACTGTGCAATTGCATTCACAATGGTTAAAACATAACATAATAATATGGATCATGATGATATCCAAACATGCAATATGCTCCGGCTTTCCCATCCCCAATCATTTGACTATCTATCCTAAGTTACAGTTTCTAGGGTCACTATTAACTTATTATTTTTCATGGGCCGACTAATAACATGTTCCAAGCTTACGGAATACCTGTCCAATTTCATAGTTTTCATGGGATCTCGAAGAACCTATTGGTATCTACCAATAGTTTCATCCAATTGTAGTTTTTATTGGCTAACTATGAACCCATTGGGTTCTCCAATAACTTTTCTCACGTCATAGTTTTCATGATTAATTATTAACATATTGGTCACTGTCAATAACTTAATTTGGATATAATTTTTATGGGGTCACGAAGAATCTATTGGCTCTGCCAATAACAAATTCTATACATAGTTTTCACGGGTTTACTATGAACCAGTCTAAACTAAAAATTCTTTGATCAGTCTTTGGGCATCCTACATTCTGGTCTTCCTGACCTCCTATATGCAATTCTACTCATACATGAGTTAACTCAATATATATTCACTACTAAGTCAATCTAGCTCGTTATTCAGCCCTTAACACCCCAAAATGCAGTTATGGATTGACATAATATGAATATGTTTACAGAAGAAGCACATTTGATACTAATCATAACATTATAACATGAACATCTATGGTTTAATTTCCTTGTAAATATTATTTAAAATGAAACGCGGTTAATACCATAACCTATTACATTTAGCAAGGAAAGATTCTTCAAAAACACCAAAGTAAAATGCCATTTCAAAACTCTTTCATATTGCCAGGGTTTACTTTCAAAATTGAGATTTGGTTTCTTGTTTGAAAACCAATTAACTCAAAATCTAAGGCCTGTTCTTTCAAAATCATTAAAATATGTCTTTCGAAAGCATTCGAAACTTCCTTTCAAAACTCTTAAAGATATACCTTTCGAAACACTCAAAACATTTCTTTCGAAACTAGTAAAGGTATTTCTTTCAAAAACACTAAAGCTTATCTTTTGGAATACTCGAAACATACCTTTTGAAATGCCTAAAACATACCCTTTAAAAGAGTTAAGGCATTCCTTTCGAAAGCTTCGCAAAAACATTTAAAAGTATTCCTTTCGAAATTATTGAAATATTCCTTTTGAACACATTAAAGCTTATCTTTCAAACCACCTAGAATTTATAGAAGCATAGGTTTTGAAACCGTTTGAAAATATCTCTTTTAAAATCATTGGGTTTAATATCAATTATAACTTCTGGGTCAAAGAGATCAATAGCAAAAGCATCTCTTTCTAAAGCACTGGTAAAAGAAACTATAGGAACCCTTTCGAAAGTATTGGAAAGACGGCTTCAAATTTTACAAGGGCAAAAGCTTCCCTTTCAAAAAAATTGATTTAAGGTTGTAAAGAAAGCGGCCTTTAACTGATTCGAAAGGCATGAACGCAACAGCTTGGTTTCGAATAGGTTCAAGAGCGGCTACCCTTTCGAAAGATCCTTTTAAAAACTAAATACAAGTTAATTGATTCGAAAGCTAATATAATTGGCTTTAACCCTTTCGAAAGAATCACTTATGAATGTAATTCAGAGTTAAAAAGAATAGCTTCTATCCCTTCAAAAGCATCTTTTCAAAACAATGGTAGGTAAGTCGTTTAAAAGCTTACAAGAATTACTTCAACTCCTTTGGAAGCTTGCCTTCGATATAGTCCCTTCCTCCTTTTTGCAATCCACTATGTATCAATGGATGAATACCAAGTGTATTAGTTTCGAATGTCTTTATTAGCAAAAGCATAGTGACGAAAGCTAGAAATTGGTGGTGGAGAAGTGATAAATTATGTGATTTTATGTCTTACAATGTAACTTCTTTTCATCTAATAAATCAATTTAACAAAATATAATTGGTTGCCATTTCTTTATCAAAATCTTTTTTCTCAAAACGCTGCGAAATTCAATAATTTAGATTGAAATTATTTTAACGAATAAGCCATTCCCTTCATAAAACATTTAAACATTTATGTCCTTCAACTTGAATAAGTTGATAACCATATTAAAACACTTAGCAAAAATTCCTAAAAACATCACAAGTCTCTTTCAATATGTTTTATAACATATATAAATTTCAAACCAAAATCATTATATAATTGCCGTAAGTAATTTAAACCCAAATTATATATTTCTTCCCTTCGAAAATTAATAATAAACTACCTATAACTTGGAATATTATGAAAATTTAAACTCATCTCCAAAATAATGTTTTACATAACATATTCAATCCTCATGGTGTCGAGACCCGTATTACATGGTTTAGCCTTAAAATTATTTATATCTTTTCACAAAAATACTTGTTTAAATCAAATATGGTATACAATCAAAGCATATCATCGTTTAATTCATCCAAATTTCTTCAGCAATTTAAACACAAAATTACAATGTTCATTAAAACATATATGAGATGGTTTAGATTATTATTCACCTTGTTTGGATAAGAAACTTGATATTTGTTCATACTTTAATCTTCCTAGCTTGAATCTTAGCTTTTACTTGATTTTTGAACTCTTTTTATCCTAGGTTTATGGCCGACCTTGATCTCATTTGTTTTTGTTTTATGAATGGAAAATGCGGTAAGGGTTTAATGGTTATAGAGTTATGGTACACGACTATTTCCCATATCATGCTTGCCCTACCCTCTTGAGCATTTACTTACAGACCATTCTTATGAATTCATTTGGTTAAGGCACAAGCCTAATTTATTTTCAAATCCCAATTCCCTTATTATCCTAGTCTCCACATTATTCTATCTAAATTATCTAACTACATCTCTTGAATAATGATATTTAAAATTAGGGGTGTTACAAGCTCCCCTCCTTAAAGAATTTTATCCTCAAAATTCAACAAGGACTAACTACTAATCATAGCAATCAATTGTAACATCTTCTAACACCATACTATCCTAACTGGATAGCAAACAGTCTATATAAAGCAAATATAGAACATACCCCTACAATAGATCAGGATAAGTACTTCTAATCCCGTCTTCTGTCTCCCAAGTGCAGTCCTTCTCGTTGTCGCTTCACCGAACTTTCACCAACTTAACTATTTTATTTCTTAATCTCTTCTCATCTTTTTCTACAACCCAAATTGGTTATCTGATAAAAGTCAAATTCGGTTCTGCTATTAAGTCTTCTAATGCATTTGGAGGAATAGTAGTCTTTGGATCATGCACATACTTTTGAAGATGAAACACATGAAACACATCATGTAAACCTACCAAACTACTTGGCAACTCTACTCTAGACGCGAGCTTTTCGATCCTCTCTATAACTAGAAATGGTCCAATAGATTTCGCTGTCAGTTTTTCTAACTTTTCGAATCGTACCACACCTGTCATCAGTGATACTTCAATGAAAACCTTTTCTCCAACTGAGAACTCTAGATCCTTATGCCTCTTATCTATGTAACTCTTTTGTCTAGACTAAGCTTCCTTCTTCCTTCCTTGGATCAACTCAATCTTCTCAGTTTCCACTCTTATACCATATTTGGTTCTAAGACTAATCTGTCTCAAGTTTCCAACCAACATGTTGGTGATTTGCATGGCCTTCCATACAAAGCTCCAAAATGCGCCATTCCAATACTAGTCTGATAACTTTTATTATAGAATAACTCAATTAAGTGTATATGATCTTCCTAAGGTCCACCAAAGTGTAGCACACAAGCTCTTAATAAATGCTCGAGCACCTTATTGAGTCTTTCTGTTTGCCCATCCGTCTAAGGGTGATACACGGTACTCATCTTGAGCTTGGTACCTAACACATCCTGCAAAATCTTCCAGAATTTGATAGTAAACAAAGTTTTTCTATCATTGACTATACTATTAGGAATTACATGCTGTCTAATTATGTACTTCACAAACAATTTAGCTAAAACATGTGTCGCCCCGGTTGACTTAACTGGAATGAAATGAGCACTCTTAGTCAACCTGTCCACTACGACTCATGTACTTTCATTTCCTCGATTAGACCTTGGTAACCCGTCTATAAAATCCATGGATTTTAAATCCATTTCCATACTTGTATTTCCATAGTTTGAAGCAATCCAGTCAGCTTTTGATGTTCGATCTTCACTTGTTGACATTTCACATATTGCCTTACCCACAAGGCAACATCCCTCTTTATACCTTCCCAGTGGAAAAGCCTCTTCATATCTTGATACATCTTGGTTCTCCAAGGATGAATCATAAATTTGGATCGATGATGTTCCTAAGGACTTCTCTCCTTAAATCTCCAACATTTGAACACACAACCATCCCATCTTCCTCAAACATCCCCTCTGGTCAAGTGTGAAATCTTTTACATCACTAATCTTCGATCCAACCTCCAGCCTTATAATCTTCACGTCTAACTGTGGATCATCTTTTTTCTTAGAATCAATCCTCTTAATCTGTATTGGTCGAACTTCAAAACAAGATAAAATGGCAGTGCTCTGACTAGAATTAGCAATCAATCTTAATTGCACACTACAAGTAGCCAAAGCCTCAAGATCCTTCCATCCCACCGACATGGCTAATACCACATTCTCATGTTTTCTGCTAGGAGCACCGCTACTTTATTTTCATTTCCAGGTATATAATCTATATCAAAATCATAAGCTGCTAAAAACACCATCCACCTCTGTTGTCTCATATTCATCTCCTTTTGAGAAAGTATATACCTTAAGTACTTATGATTTATATGTAACTCAAATCTCTCTCTTAAGAGATAATGTCTCCATATTTTCAATGTAAAGATCATTGCTGCCAACTCTAGATCATGAGTAGGATATCTCACTTTATGCGGTCTAAGTTGTCGTGAAGCGCATGCAATAATTCTGCATCAACATAACCCCTAGTCCAATTCCACCTGCACGGGTATACATTAGTAATCTTTGGTTTCCGTCTGGAACAACTAACACAAGCGCATTGGTCGACAGATGCTTTAACTCAAGGAATACTTCCTTACATTTGTCAGGCCAAGTAAACTTCACATTCTTGCTGGTTAGCTTGGCCAAAGGTGTTGCTTTTCGTGAGAAATCCTTAATGAATCTATGGCTATAGCTAGCGAGTCTAAGAAAACTTCTGATGTCAATCATCATCTCTGGTCTCTTCCAGTTGTTAACAACTTCAAACTTATCTAGACCAATTAAAAAACCCTTCTTTGAAACCACGTGACTAAGAAAATTAACTTCTTTCTTCCAGAAATTACACTTTGAAAACTTTGCTTTCAGTTGATGCTTCCTTAGCGTCTCAAGTTACTCTACGATGAACTTCATGCTCTTTTTCATCCTTAGAGTATAGTAAAATGCCATCTATAAATACCAATAAAAAACTATCCAAGTGCTCTTGGAAAACTCGGTTCATCAAGTCCACGAAGAAAGCTGGTGCATTCGTTAACCTGAATGGCATTACTAACCATTTGTATGAACCATACCTAGTCCGAAATGCCATTAACGGAATACTATCTCCTGCCACTATCAGTTGATGTAACCTATTGTCAAATTAAATAAGAAATATACTCTGGCTCCACATAGCTGATCAAATAGATCATCGATTCTCGACAAATGATATTTATTATTGATCGTCTTCTCATTCAACTTACGATAGTCGGTACACATCCTTAATGACCCATCTGATTTCTTCACAAACACGATGGTCGCTCTCTAAGGCAAACTGCATAGCCTAATGAAATTCTTCCCTTCTAAATTTACTGGCCGCACCTTCAATTCCTTCATCTCGATCGACGTCATCCTATTAGGTGGGCTACTTACAGGTTCTGCTCCTGGCACAAGATCTATTCGAAACTCAACGGCTCGTCTCGGTGGTAGTCCGGTGACTGGCTTAAACATACCCACAAAATCTCTTACTACCAAAACCTGGTTCAACTCTTCTTCTACTTCCATTTCATCCAGAAGAGCACAAGTACTTGAGCCTAACTTCTCTATCGAGTACATAATTTGGCTATGATTATTAGTGCGTCTTAGCAATATTTCCCTATCTTGGCAAAATATCCTAGCATCGTATTTATACAACCAATCAATACCCAAAATGATTCTGAAGCCTAAAAAATCAAAAACATCAAATTGCACGCAAACTTATGACCTAACAAATCAAGTTTTAATTGGTCACATCTCATCCCTAGAGTTGCATACCCTCATATCATATTCGCAATCCTATGAGGGTTCTAAAGATAACATATCTACCAAACCCTGAGATATAACTGAATGCGTTGCACCAGTATAAAATAGTACCCTAATTAGTATACTTTGAATCAAGAGCGTATCTTTCATCACAATCTTTCCCTACTCAACAGTGGTTCGCCTAGTAGAAGATGGTCCTAAGGCAAAGACCTTTCCCTTGTCCGGTTTAACATGTCCTGGACACTAATACTTGTAATGCCCTATTTGGTCACAGTTAAAGCACTTCACTCTTTCTTATCTGCAGCCTTCTTCCCTTTTCCAGTTCGATGTTCATGAGCATAATGTCCCTTCTTATACACTTAAATCAAACTAGATTATTCTTCATCTTTTTGGCAACTACTACCTTTTGGGTTTCTTTCTTTTTATAGAATTTCCTTTTCTTACCTAGAAAATCCTAAGATTTATCCTGGTTCTCCTTCTCATAAGTAGAAAGCATCTCTTCATTTCAAATTGCCATTTCCACTACAATTGTACTTGGATCACGGAGATGTGGCATAGTCATTATAGCAATGTCAAGTATTAAACCTCGAATGAACTTCTCATTCCTTTTAATGACGGTGTCGATGGTAGCGTATCCGTATCTAGACAACTCATCAAGCTTTATAGTATACTCAATCACCAACATCTACCTTGTACTAATTCCATGAAATTTCTAAGCAATACTGACTTGGTAACTTTAGACAAAAACCTCTCTTCGAATCTCCTTCGAAATTTAGCCCAAGTCAACTCCTCCTTGGGAACTCCCAAGGAATAATATTCTACCAGTGAAGTGCATCTCCCAACAACTTTTTAGAAGCAAGTCTCCTCTTCTTCTCATTAATCCCAAGTCAGCTAAAATCCATTCACAATGCAACAACTAGTTTTCTACTTCGATACCATTCTCGGTTCTCAAAAAAGGCTCCCACCAAGATTGGTACAATCCCTGCGCAGCTTAGCATAGTTGTTTCCAACTGTGGCTATAGGATTAGCTCCTCAAACATTCACAACATTACCCTCAGCTACTCGTGCAGATGCTCCAGCTTGCCCCAGATTAACAAAGAACTGATACACCATCCCTATATCTATTGGCGGGATTTTAATATCCACGTTGACATTCGCATTTAGGTTCGCATTTTCCTATTGACCTGGGTTTCTCCTAGTGTTGGGTCAAGCATTTCCGTTCGTTGTAGTGCCTCCTCTACCTAGATTTCCTCTTTCGTTTCCTACCTCCATATCTTTCTTTCCCATAAATCTACATACGAGCCTTTTGTAAGATATAGAAGAACATTCTAAGAGATAGGGGTGTATGTAGTTATTGATATATGTATAACAGATATAAGTGTTAGCATTAACCCAAACCCCGATCTTATTATCATTGGATTATGTTTTGAAGATCTTTGAATTTTAAATTTCTTTTTAAGTTTACATAAACCTATGCTCTGATACCAACTTATAACATCCCCCATTTGGAGGTCCAAAATTAACTGCTATGGATATTGTAGTCATCCATTAATTCTCGGCGACCAAATGGATATAACAAAAACACATAAATATGTGGAAAAAAATTAAATTGTAAAACAAATTTCTTGTTCCACTTCAAATCATATTTCAAATTCATTACATAATCGCAATTTGTAAACCACAATCAGAGCAATACCTTTATTACAAATATGCCAAGAGTGACATATGAAGACGCCTCCTCGATTGATTAGAGTCTAAATATGGGCAAATAATCAACTTTGCCATTACAACCCAAACACAGCGGGATCAAATAGAAAAGAACTCTTAATAGCTAACTTGCCTCCTGCGCATTTTCGAAAGCTTATTCGTCTAAAGGAGAACCTGAAAATCTACTTGCCCCTTGTTCGTGTTCAAATTGACTACTAACACCCAATTGCACGTGAAAGCACCAATATCCGATCATAGATCACAGATAGTATGAGATGTAGAGAATATAATATGAAGAATAATCAAATTAAAATGAAGGCTAGTAAAAAGAGAAGATTTATAGTGGTTCGGCTAACCCGACCTACATCCACTTCAGAACAATCCTTTTTATTATACTGAAATTTGACTACAGTTACAATCCAAAATTCCAGAATGAAAAATGAAAGAATATCCCTAAATAGAAGATGAAGAGAAGCAGAATCCATGTCCCTATTCTGAAGCCAAGCCTATTGTATTTATAGATGAAACTTCGGCTACAGGGCCGTCTCACCTACATGGGCCCACCATAACAATCGGCAAGCCCAATTCATCTAAAAATAACAATCGGCCTAGCACACTAATCATTATTCCTTTACTTAATTTAATGCCGATCCCTCCCTGAAGCGTGTTGATCCATAGCATTCCAACAAACTATACCGATCCATCCACCTTAAAGCATGTTGATCCCTCTTCCTTCACGAAAATGCGGACCCTTCCTCCTTTATGCAAAATGTCGATCCACGATATACCGAACCATCTTTAGCCGAACCCATATGATGCCAATCCATGCCATGCCGATCCACTATGCTTGGAATAATATGCTGATCCCTTGTCCCATCATTTTGTACCGATCCCTTGTCCACCCATTTATGCCGATCTCTTACTTAAGAATTGACATGTGTCGATCCCTTCTTGCCTATAACTCACATACGTCTTGCCTCGAACTATCCCGATCCAATTGCTTTTGCCAACGCCAATCACTCCTTTTCTCCAACCATGCCGATCCTTACCATGGCGACCCTAATCATTCTGACCACCTCCTATGCAAACCTAATCATGCCGACCTCGTCCTATGCCGAGCCCAATCATGTCGACCCATACTATCCTGCTCCATATTAAACCGATTACTTCTTATGCAATCCTTCCTTATTTAAGCCAATGTCCACCTTTCAAGCGCCCTTCAACATGTCTCTACCTACTACATTTAATCCTGAGTTCATATTATTATCCATTGTTGGCTATCCATCTATCCATTTGAGCCAAATCCATGATATTCTAGCCTCAATAATCGTGAAGCCTGTTGGGTTAAATTCTCTAGTATACTATCTTTCCAAAAGACGGGTTAACACCCTTACCAGTAACAAATTCATACATAGTTTTCATGGGCTTACGATGAACCAGTCTAAACTAATAATTCTTTGATCAGTCTTTGGGCATCCTACATTATGTTCTCCTTGTCCTGGTGGATACAATTCTACTCACACATTAGTTAACCCAATAGATATTCACTACTAGGTCAACCTAGCTTGTTATTCTACCCTAACACCCCAAATGCAGTTATGGGTTGATTATAAAGTGAATATGTTTACAGAAGAAGCACACGTGATAACTGATCATAATATTATAACATGAACCTATGGTTAATACCTTTAACCTATTATCTTTAGCAAGGGAAGCTTCTTCAAAAATACCAAAGTTAAATGTCATCTCAAAACTCTTTCATATTGCCACTGGTTTACTTTTAAAATTGAGACTGGGTTTCTTTTTTGAAAACCAAGGCTTTTGAAACCTGAGGCCCTTTCTTTTGAAACCATTAAAATATACCTTTCGAAAGCATTCAAAACTTCTTTTCAAAACACTTAAAAATACACCTTTCTAAATACTCAAAACATTCCTTTTAAACCAATAAAGGTATTCCTTTCTAAACCATTAAATCATATCTTTCGAAATACTTGAAACATACCTTTTGAAATGCCTAAAACATAACCTTCAAAAAACTTAAGGCATTCCCTTCGAAAGCTTCACAAAACCATTTAAAAGTGTTCCTTTCAAAACTGTTGAAATCTTCCTTTCGAAAATATTAACCACCTAGAATTTTTCGAAGCATTGGTTTCGAAATCATTCAAAAGTATCTCTTTTGAGATCGTTAGCTTTAATATCAATTACAACTTCTAGGTCAAAGTGATCAATAGCGAAAGTATCTCTTTTGAAAGATTGGTAAAAGCAACTACAGGGACCCTTTCGGAAGCATTGGAAAGGCGGCTTCAAATTTTACAAAGGTGAAAAGCTTCCCTTTCAAAAAAATTGATTTAAGGTTATAAAGAAAAAGACCTTTAGCTAATTCGAAAGGCATGAATGCGACTGTTTAGTTTCGACTAGGTTCAAAAGCGGCTTCCCTTTTGGAAGCCCCTTTTTAAAACTGAATACAAGTTAATTGATTCAAAAGCTAATATAATTGGCTTTAACCCCTTCGAAAGCATCACTTATAAATAAAAGTAATTCAAAGTTAAAAAGAATAGCTTTTATCCCTTCAAAAGCATCTCTTCAAAACAAAAGGTAAGTAAGGCATTCAAAAGCTTATAGGAATGACTTCAACCCCTTCGAAAGCTTACCTTCGATACAGCCCTTTTCGCCTTTCTCCAATCCAGTATGTATCAATGGACTAATATCGTGCGCATTGGTTTTGAATGGGTTTATTAGCAGAAGTATGGTGATGAAAGCTAGCGATTGGGATTGGCGAAGTGGTAAATTATGTCAAAACTGATTTTATGCCTTAAAAATAGCTTTTACTCGTCTAACATGCCAATTTGCCAAAATTTTATTGATTGCCATTTCTTTATCAAAATCCTTTTTCCTAAAAAGGATGTTGAATTCAATAATTTAAAATTGAAATTATTTTAACAAATAAGTCATTCTCTTCCATAAAACATTTAAACATTTAAGTTCTTCAACTTCAGTAATTTAATAACTATATTAAAACACTAAGGAACAATCCCCAAAAATCATCATAATTCTCTATCAATATATTTCTAACATATATAAATTTCAGACCCAAAATCATTATATGATCGCCATAAATATTTTAATCTCAAAATTATCTATTTTTTCCTTTCGAAAATTCATAATAAATTACCCATAACTTGGAATATTATGAAAATTTAAACCCATCTCTAAAATAATGTTTTGCATAACATATTCAATCCTCATGGCGTTCATGACCAATTTTACATGGTTTTAGCCTTAAAATCAAGTTATATCTTTTCACAAAAATACCTATTTAAATCAAAAATTGCATATAATCAAAGTATGCCATCATTTAATCCATCCAAACGATTTCAGAATTTTATAGCCGAAATTAAAATGTTCATTAAAACATATATGAGATGGTTTAGATTATTATTCACCTTATTTGGATAAGGAACTTGAGATTTATTCTTGCTTTAACCTTCCTAGCTTGAATCTTAGCTTCTATTTGATTTTGAACTCCTTTTCTCTTAGGGTTATGGTCAGCCTTGATCTCCTTTGTTTTAGTTTTATGAACATATAAATGAAAACCGAGGTAAGGGTGTAGGGGTTATGGTACATGGCTATTTCCCATATTACCGTTGACTGACCCTCTTAAGTATTTACTTATAAACTATTTTTATGAGTTCATTTAGTAAGGCATGACCCTAATTGGTTTCAAATCTCAATTCCCTTCTCATCGTAGTCTCTACATTATTCTATTTAATTTATCAGGAAATTTCCCTCAAGGACAGTTTTTAGGGCTTTTTTTGGATGTAGGACAGCCCGCTAATCATTTTCTCTAAAGGACAAATTATCATTTTTTCTTTCCAACCCACTTTCGCGCGCTTCTTCTTCTTCCTTTCGATCAAAATTTTCAGTAGCAATCAAATATCTCTCTCGCAATAAAAATATCGATCTACTTTGTTCGGCTATTTCAATTTCGTCCTTCTGACAATTGTAGTGCATCCATCATTTTTTTCTTACGCGCATTTTGTTGATCTCGTTCTTTTCGTATTTATACAGTGCGATTTTTTCTTCAAATTGTATTAATTAGGTATGCTTATATTACTCTATTTTTTGTTGTTTTTCTATTCGGGTTAAAAAAATTTGGCCCTGCTTTCTAATTATGTTCATTTTACAAATGATATGCAGTGTTGTTGTTCTCATTGTTTGTTCTTTCGTCTATGGCAAATTGTGGAAGTAGCAGCAGGTTTTTTTTATTCATTTTTTTATGCAGTGTTATTTTTTAATTTGCTTTTCATTTAATTTATCTTGCATTTTCATGCATTAATGTTGGGATGATTGGAAAAGTATTATTACTTGATTTGTATATAAAGTTGTGATAGAGTGGAAAAGCATCATATTTTAGGTTCAGTTTTTGGGAATCATTTTTATTTGTTTTCTTAGTATCATTTTTTTATTATCAGTAACTAGGTATCAGTAATGTATACGGTAGGTATCAGTTTTATGAAATTGAATAATTAATATTCTAAATTAAACATATTTTTACTAATGTTTATTTTTTATTTTTTTGGCAGTGGGGATAACAGTCCTCTTTGTCTGTTTGTGTTGAATAATAACACTTTCAGCACTCGATTGTCTATTGATTGTTTTTTGTATGATTTGAAGAATGAGATATAAGCCTGTGATGATTGGAAAAGTATTTTTGATTAGGTTGTATATAAGCTTGTGATAGAGTGGAAAGTATCATATCTTAGGTTCAGTTTTCTGCTATCATTTTTATTTTTTCTTAGTATCAATTATTTTGATTATCAGTAACTAGGTATCAGTTTTTTATACCTTAGGTATCAGTTTTCTGAATTGGAAAACTTAATGTTCTAGATTGAA
This sequence comes from Allium cepa, assembly GCA_030765085.1. NCBI lineage: Eukaryota > Viridiplantae > Streptophyta > Magnoliopsida > Asparagales > Amaryllidaceae > Allium > Allium cepa. The sequence goes on along the minus strand of CM060944.1, from coordinate 492,784,677 downwards.
CATGTTTTTACTAATGTTTTTTTTGGGCATTGGTGATAATGTGGCACAGGTAGACCATCAGTTAAGCCTAAAGGAGGATTTTCATATTTTCAGAACAAGCAAAACAGAAGTGGCGAGTGCAAAGCAGCTAGGTCATAATAAATGGAATTGTCATGCTTCGAAGAGGATATGATTTGATTTTTCATTTTTAATTTTTTCAGATTAATAAGTGGATGTGTGACTTATTTTGGTGGTTTATTGTAATTGAACCTTTTGTTATTAATTTATATTCAATATAGCATATTATCAAATTGATTTTCATTTCAAGTATTTAGTATAATTGATATTATCAGTTTTAGTATCAGTTCTGGTGTTTGTCCTTAAAAGTAAGAGCAGCTTTTTTTTAAGAACATAACATTATTACTTTATAAGTATCAAATTGCAACAGAACATCATTACTTCACAAGTACATATTTCAACAAAATTACATTACAAGTGTCAAATTTAAATGTGAAACATCACAATGTGAATTCAGTCCTTTCCTTTTCTTTCTTCTTCTAAGCTTGATATGTATTTAGATAGACTACAGCAATGTTCATCATCTGTCAATATTGCATGTACAATCTTTGCTCTTGTGGATAATATTTCATTCTTTTCAAGTTTATTGGTATTCTGCTTTTGTTCAGTGAAACGATGAATATCATTACAAATATTCCACAGCCAAGCCTGTCGAAACCAAAATGTAATGTTAGTATCAGTTTGCATAAGTTGTATTACCAGGTTTAATTAATACAAAACATTGAATTTTAGGGATAATGGTACAAGCATATAGTATGCTTTGAATTAAAATATTTAGTAGTTTTACTAGCACGCTTAGTATCAATTTGTGTATGAATTTTTGCATTTGTAGTTATTACTTTAAGATATATTTGCTAAATACTTTGTTTTATTTTTTATTATGTAGTTATCTTTTTTATTTTTGTAGGTGTCAGTTTTGTTTCTGTAGGTATCAGTTTCTTTAATGTAGGTATTAGTTTTGACTCTGTAGGTATCAGTTTCTTTTATGTAGGTATCAATTTTGTTTCTGTAGTAACTGTTTATTTCTGAACTAAATGTTTTTGAAATTGAGAGATAATATTTTGTTATAAATCAAATTCAATTAGATATAAAAGGCATACAATATTATATAGAATTATTTATGAAATATTATAATGCAAAAACACAGATAGTCTGAATAATGAGCAACTTTCAATTGATTATGACTAGTACTTTCAATTGTATTGTTCATTTTGTTGTCAGTAGACATCATTTTAACCAAAAAAACTTACGTGTCTTCTGCTTGTTGTGCACACTTTATGTAACGACCCAGAATTTTTGTCATTTAAAATTTGAATATTTGATTGAATTTAAATATTAATAAGTAAGATTTATAAGTCGAATAAATTTTATTTCGAATAATTGGATTTAATCGAATAATTAAATCGATAATTTAATGGTTGAAATTACAGAAATAATTGAATATTGGGTTAAATATGATTAAAAATGATTTGTAAAATTTTATTTAATCATGTTGGAGTTAGAGTGATGTTATAGAACTTTTAAAATTGAATTTAGAGTTTATTTGCGAAAATTGAATATTTTAATATTTAATCGACTAGTGAAATTAGTCAATTTTCGAATAGTCTCAGAATTAGACGAAACCAGTTCCATTGGATCTATAATAGTTTGTTATTATGGGATTTCAATTTTCGTAGCAATCGGAGTTTTCGTTTGACCGTGGCAGCTCGAAACGCATCGAAATTGTTTTAATATTAATTTGGCGAGTTAAAATAGTCATTTTCCAAAAAGTCTCGGATTTTGACGAAACTGGTTTCACTGGATCCGTAACGTGATATTATTGTATGGTTTCAAATTTCGTGTCAATCGGATTTACCATTTGTCCGGTGAAAGTCAAAACGCCTAGAAATTTGATTTACCGATTTAATTTCAAATCGAACGTTTATTGCCATAACTCGCACAGATGACCGAATTAGCTCCCGAAACACATTCCATTGTGTTCGAAACGTGGGGTAAACCTTAGGAACGTAAACTGGCACGCTTCGTTTGGAGTTCGGAAATTCCGGGATGAATAGTGTTTTTGGAAATTTTCTATATAAGGACTTCAAAACCTCAATTTGCAAACAAAAACACCCAAAACCCTAATTTTTCACCCTAGCCGCCGGCTATACCATCAATGGCCAAAAACGTGCCATCTTCTTCCTCAATTCTTGATCAATCCACTAACTTTCATGTCTCGCCTTCAACTAGAAGACGGTAGAGCTCGTCGAGAGCTACGTATTCAACGGCTATGATCTAAAACAAGGTGACGAATCAATGGAAATTGGAGTTTGAAGTTCGAATGTTTGTGCACGGTTTTCTATACCATGGGGAGGCCGAGTTGCATAGGGTTGAGGCCGAAGGTGGTATTTGCGTTGGGCTTCGAAACCGGGGTGCCTGATCGTCGACGAAGTGGTTGTAGTTGATGCGACAATTAGGGTTTGGGCGTGCGTATGGGTTCTTGCGTGCGTATACTGGGAAAGTGAATGGGGAAGAAGCATTTGCCTGGAGCGGCTATGATTTGGAGATGCGGGGATCTAAGGCCGAGATCTATTAGGTTTTTTTTTTTTAAAAAAAAAATAATTGTTGTAAAATTTTATATTATAAATTCGTGTAACTTTAAAAATCCGTATCTTTTTCAACGAGGTCGAAAACGCACGAAACAAGTTGCGTTGGGTTCGTATGGACGAGCACTACGCTATGAAATTGGATTTGAGTCGTTTGGAGCTAGCGAAAATTTCGGGTAAAATTAAACTTCCGTTTAATTTTATTTGAAATAAAAGCTGAAAACGAAATTGCAAGGTGAGAACTTCTCACTCAATCAAATTGTTTCGATTTAATTTTATATAGTTAGAATTAAAATTTCTTGAATGTATGTTTGGATGATAAATTATTATCTATTGATTGTTAAAATAGACATTATGCGCCGTTAGTAAGCGGATGTTATTTATTAAAAACATATACCGCGAATATTTCACAGTACAGTGAAATTGGTATTATTTATGTACTTGGAGTTGATTTCCCGCATTATATAGCGGATGAGACCCTATTGCGCCGCCTATTAAGCGGATAATATTTTTATGAATCCCATATACCACGATAATTCCATACTGGAACGGAATTGGTACTGTGCTAATGTTTGTGGATGCAGGGAAATAGGTTGGAGGGATCCAACTGGATTCCTCAACTGTATTGATTTATTTACAAGATATTGTGATATTTGTTGATTATCATATCGATATATGATATTTGAATGTCGTGATTGACTATTTTGTGCTGTTGCATTATCAGATCCATTTTTGAAGTTTTAAAATAATGACTTTGGCTTTTAAAAGAATTTTTAAAGTAATTTTTGAAAGTATACGTTTTATTAAATTTTTGAATTGATTCATTTTAAATAATTAAAACGTTATAAATTTTTATGTTATAAAAATTAAGATTTTTGTGAAATATAACCAAAAGGTGATTTTAGAGATAAGTAGTTAATAAATTTATAAAATAGTTAAATTGGGATTTTTGAATTTTAAAACGGGTTATATGAAAGATTTATAAATTTGATATTTTAAAATTAAAAATATTAGAATTATAAAACGAGTTTTATAAGTGTTAAAATGAAGTATAAATGGATTCATAAGTGAACGAAAATTTATAGTTTTATGAATTGTGAAGTTATAAAATGAATAGATGTTGTAAGACAAAAGATTTTAAGGAATTAACTTATAAATCGGATTTTTGCATTTATATTGAAACCTTTGATGAAGCAAAAATGGTTTATAGTTGAGATTTATAAAATATATATTTTATAAATCGAAATAATAGAATTTTAACAGGAGTTCTATTAATGTTGAAAATAGGGTTATAAATGAAATCTTATAAATAATAAGATTTATAATTTGTGAAGTTTTAAAAGAACGATTTTGTAAATAAATGGATTATAAGCATTTAGCTTATAATATGGACTTTTGGTATATATTCGAGTTATATAAATTAAATTGGATTAGTAAAGGAGATTTATAAATCGAAGCTTATAAATAGAAATGGAATTTATAGACATTGTTTATAAATTCGAAATCAATGGAATTTGATAAATTGAATGTTGAAATTGGTTAAGGAAGTATATTCACGATTTTGGACAGTGAATATATTATTAAACAAAATGGATATGTTTTGGGAAAATGAATATTATCAAATGAAGTTAATTGTTTTAAAGATGTTTTAAAATGGATTAACTATCGAAACCATAGATTTCAACATTTATTGTTGAAATAGACGTTTTCGAGGAATAAGGAAATGGTGGACTATAACACTGTTGTCATAGTAAATGGTTTCCGAATGGAAATGTTTTATATAGTATTGGGATTTATATATCTATCTAAATTTTGAAACCCTATACTAGTGATTTTGGGTTGTCGTAACGATGTTTTACGCAACATTCGTTTTGGCCCAAACAAATGTGTTTAAGAGAATGATTTCTTAAAGAATGAAATATATACTTAATTTCGATTTAAGTATAGTGAATATTTTCCAAATGTTGAAGCATGGGAATTTTTTTCCAATGTGAAATGAAACGTTTTGAGAATTTATCTTTTTGAAGATAAATTGAAAACGAATAATTGAAATCGTATATTCATAAATATTTTGGAATGTAAATTCACTATGGAATTTATAAATGGAAAGGGGAATTTGTTTAAAAATAAACGTTGATTTATTTTTGAAGTGTGGGAATTAATTTACGGATTTGGAACGTAAATATAAAGTAAATCGGTAAGGATTTATTTAATTGGTTTAAATGAACCATTGTGAAATGAAAGTATTTCCACGTAAGGAAAATGATTGAAATTTATTTTCAAAAGTGGTAAAAGTGAAAAGTGATTTGAAAATTTGTTTTCAAAGGGTTGAAGTGTGGAAATTATATATCTAGTAAAGATATTTTGGAAAGTAAATAATTTGCGAAATTATTTGGAATTTGGTGATGTTGAACACGCTTATTGATAGTTAAATAATCCGACTATCAATATTTACCTTTAATGTAACAAACGGAAATTTTCGGCTTTCGAAAATTCAACATCGATACTCACTTTATCGACTGCCGAGAAATCGAAGGCCGGAAAAACCGAATATGTTATGGGTTTAAGAAAAAGAATTTAAGAAAAGAGAAGAGAAAAGAATAGAAAATAGAGAGAAGAAAACAGAAAATAGGGAGAAGAGGGAAAAGAAAAATAGAAAATTTTAAAATAGAAAGAAAAGAGAATAGAACAGAAAGAAAAGAGAACAACATCAGAATCTCACAATTCGCAGCGGAACAACATATAATAGATAAATGAATAATCTTTAAACAAAGAACTATATCAGTTATTACATCACATTATATTACATTACATCAAATCACCTGAGTGTACAACAACATACAATGCAGCGGAAAAAGAAATACTATATAAACTAGTAATACGCCATGCCATCCAGCTTGCCTCCAGCAACTCCAGAATATCCAGAATATCCTGATAAACCTAACTCTTAACTGCCCGTGTGAAAATTGGTGGGCACCCAGAGTTTAGGAAGGAAAACAATAAACTCCAAGTCAGTCATGTGACTGGTGCGAGAACTCAAAACAGTTTATTTTTCTTTAGAAATCAAAATAGAAAAATATTTTAAAAAAAACAATTCGCAATGCTTTTAAAAATGAGACTACCATAAGACCTCCCGCCACACACACAATGCAAACGCAGACTTGGGGAAGATTTCTTCTTATGATAGTCAAAGATGCTTGATACGCATTAAAATCAAATCAATTTTGATATTATTATTAGTGCATAGTGTAGAAGATATTTCGAAAGTAGAATATAAATCTTAGCCAACATAGGTACCATTATATTATGCCTACTAATAGCTACCATATTAGATGGCAGGTTCTACAACTAAAACCGTACAAGTTTCGTATTGTTTCTTTGGATTTCCAACAAATGGTCAGGCCAAGGAACTTCCCATTGCCACATGAGAATGCCTCTGGAAAGACATCCCCGAGAACCAAACCGGAACTCTACCAACACAAGGCCGGGTTACCCCTAACTGGGTAACTACTGACACGAGCACGCCATTCCCCGATCGTAAACGACCTTTCTCACGGGATCCCGAAAACCAACAACCACAAAGTAATAAATTCGTAGTAACCACATAGGTTAAATATCTGGGCTCCATACCATGATACCACCTCTATCCAGAAGGAAATGTACATACCCTAAAGGGAGCTACCCCTCATAACCTTGCCGCATCTTTCCTGTTTTGACCATTTCCGGGGTGTGAGGCTCGACGAAGTCACGTCCACAAAAACATACTTTATACAAAAGCCATGCTTTGGGTCAACAAATGATCAACACAATGATCATCAAGATAGACGATCAAATAAATGATCCTATCACAAATAATCAACACAATGATCATTTACAGCTACACTCAGCATGTCACATTACCAAATTGGGAATATATCGCTGATAACTTCAACTATATAACCTCTGAGCTCGTACGTCTCAGAGAAGGGTGTTAAGCTAAAAGAATAAATTCTCCGCCACCACAGAAATATATTTGAAAGAAATCGGCTTTACATCTCAACTTGTAATGTCAGACACACAATCCATACAAGTCTGTTCCGGGCTCGAACAGAACCGAAGGCACTTACAAAGAAGTCCTTGCAATCCGAATAATCTCTAATCACGTTCGGATTTCCCATCACATATGGAGATCTCAATACCAGGGATCAGCCAGTGCAGAGACAATCAACAAGAAACCCTTTCGCTTTCGAAAATATCCGGTCTTCAACACCGATCTTCGAATGCAATTCATAACGACGTATCACATATTCGGAATGGGTTATACGACCCCAAGGTCCTTTCCCGGTTAACCCGAATAGTGAGCGCTTATTTTAAAAAAATAAGTGTGGCATCCAAATTCAAGCAATTCACAACAAATACCTATTTAAAGGTAAATATTGATAGTCAGTTATTGAACTATCAATAGATATGCCAACATCAACAGATTCCAAATAATTTTCCAAATTATTTATTTCACAAAAATATCTTTACAAGATATGAACATAATTTCCATACTTTAAAAATAAATCAATATTTATTTTTAAATCTAATTTCCCAATTTCATTTATAAATTCTATATTGAATTTACATTCCAAAATATTTATGAATATACGATTTCCATTCGTTTTCAAATATTCATTTTCAATTTATCTTCAAAAAGATAAATTCAAAATATTCGCTTAATATTGGAAAAACCTTTCCATACTTATTTATCTATAAGTAATTAACAAGCCCTTTTTATTTTCTACGCTTAGAAAATATTTAATATACTCTAATCGAAATTAAGTATATATTTCATTCTTTAAGGAAATCATTCACTTAACCATATTTATTTGGGCCAAACGAATGTTGCGTAAAACATCGTTACGACAACCCAAAATCACTAGTATAGGGATTCGAAATTAAAATAGATATATAAATCCCAATACTATGCAAAACATTTCCTTCCAGAAATCATTTACTATAACAACAGTGTTATAGTCCACCATTTCCTTTTATTTCTCGAAAACATCTATTTCAACAATAAATGTTGAAATCTATGGTTTCGAATCTCAACATTTTTTTAAAACATCTTTAGATCGTTTTAATTCTATTTCAAACATCACATCCAAAAAAATTTCTTTAACAAAATATTCACTATTCAAAAACGTGAATACACTTGTTAATAAATTTCATCACTTCTATTTATTTTATTTTAAAGAATTATTCACTGTCTAAAACATGAATATAATTCCATAAATAAATTACAACAATTCCTTATCAAAATAAGTCGTTGCGGATTTATAAAACAACGTTTATAAATCCTATTTCCATTTATTTTATATCAACTCCTTTTTATAAATTCCTTTATTAACCTATCTTAATTCATATCACAATGATATACTAAAAATTCATATTATAAGTCAAATACTTATAATTTATTTATTTACAAAAATCATTCCTTCAAACTTCCCAAATCTATAAATCTTATAACTTCTAAGATTCATTTATTTATCTACATCTATTTCCTAAATAACTTTATAAATTTTATTTATAAAATTCTATTTAGAACTTCACCGTTATAATTCTATAAATTTCATTCATTAGTGAAATTCATTCACAATTCTTTCTAATACTTATAAAAGCTCATTTTATAATTCCAATATTTTTAATTTATAAATATCAATTTATAAATTTTTTTAATATAAAACAATTTATATTACTATTTTAAAACGTCTTTCAACTACTTTATAATTTATCATTTTGATTTATAAAAAAATCAAATTTCATAAATTCTATAGATTTCATTTCTTTATGAAATTCATTTACAAATCATTCTATCACCTATAAAAGCTCGTTTAATAATTCAAGATATTCTAAATTTATAAATATCAACTTATAGATCTTTTAATATAAATCAATTTATATTATTACTTTAAACATCTTTAAACTCTTTTATAATTTCATCATTCTAATTTATAAAATAAAAATTTTATAAATCCTATTTCTAAACTTCTTATAATAAATTCAGAAGTCCCAGTTCAAACTATTTTATAAAATCACTAATCCCATAATTTCAAAAATCAACTTTTAACTGTATTTCTCAAAAATCATAATTTTTATAATATTAAAATTATAACCTTTATTTATTTAAGATGAATTAATTCCAAAAATATTTTATAAACGTATATTTCCAAGAATCACTTTAGAAATCAAAATCGTTATTTTTAAACTTCAAAAATTGGATCCGATAATGCAACCCATCAATAGTCAATCACGACTTTTCAAACATCATATATCATCCATGATAACAATCAAATATCACAATATATGAAATCAAACAAATATTTGTGAGGAATCCAGTTGGATCCCTCCAACCTGTTTCCCTGCATCCACAGACATTAGCACAATACCATTCCGTTTCAAGACGGAATATCGCGGTACATGGGATTTTATAAATATATATCCGCTTACTAACGGCGCAATAGGGTCTCATCCGCTAAAAGAAAATGCGGGAAATCAATCAACTGCAATATATACATATGCCAATATATATATATTGCTATATATATAATATAATACCAATTCCACTTCGAGGTGGAATATCGCGGTATATGTGTGTAATAAATAACCTCCGCTTACTAACGGCGTATAGGGTCTATTCACATCCAATATATATATATATAACAATCATCATTCAATCATTCAATCAACACAGTCAAGCAAATTTTAAATCTATCTATTTAAAATTTAAATAAACAATAAAAATTCCTTTTGAGTGAGAAGTTCTCACCTTAGCTTTTATTTTGCAATCCCTTTTTCCTTCTTGACTCGATTTCTCTTGATTTATACCTTGTATAAATATTTACACAATTTATTAATATTCGAACCAATCGAATAAATTAAATTTTCATTAGATAATTTTAATTCATCGGTGATTTCATTTTTAAAAATTAAATTAACTTATAGTTTTATTTTTAAACCAGTTTCTTCTTTAACAAATTTATTTTAACTAAAAATAAAATTTCCTTTTAAATTAATTCTATTCAACTACAATTTAATTTTTAAAACTAAATTTTCTTCTTAAATAGGTTTAATTAACTTATCCTTAAATTGAATTTATTCAACTAATTATTTCAATCTCAAGTTAATGATTTCTATTTTAAACTAAAAATTAAAGATTCAAACTGATTTTCTTTTTTTTAAAATAATTCCAACATCTTGCTTATATAAATTTTCTTAAATCTTTTAAAATTCCTTTGTTTAATAAATTATTTTAACTAAAATTTTAATTTAAATTAACCAAACTCACTTTCAATAAAATTGTCTAATTGAAGATTTAAATCCTAAACTAGAATTCTTTTAATTTATTTCTTTATTTAATTTAAAGATCAAATTTCCTTAAATAAATTCATTTTATCAAATGAATTTGAATTCTTAACAAATTTTCTTTTTAATTTTACACAGATTACTCTTAACAAATTTATTTAATAAAATTTAAATTTCAACTAAATTTATTTAACTACAATTAAATTTTAAAACTAAATTCTCTTCTTTTAATAAATTATTCTTAACCCATTTTTCCAAAAATAATAATATTTCTTTTGATAAATCATTTTATTAAATAAATTAAATCTCTAACTAATTTTATTTTACAAATAATCTTTGGTTATTAAAAATAGATTTCTTTATAAATTCCAATCTTTATTTATTAATTGCATTTAAATTCCTTCTTAGTAAAATTTGAAACTGTATTCATAAAAAGAAAATCCCACTGTGTATATATATATAAATATATTTTTACTCATATATAAAATAAATTTAGAAATCGAAAAAAAAAGAAAAAAAGAAAAATTACCTTACTGTAAAAACTCGAAACCCAGAATCATCCTCCACCTTCAAATCGCACGCCATCCATTCGAGGCCGCCGTTGCCTCGTGTCACGCGCACGCGCACAACCCCTCCTTCCTCCCAATCAATCGCGAGTTGCCCTAGCATCGCATCCCCTCGTCGCTAGATCCATCAACTCGAGATGCGCCACCATCCATCGCGACCCCTTCCATCGCTGCCTCGATCGAATCGAGTTGCTCGAACATCACTGCCGCGAGCGCGCGCCGCCTAGCCCTAGCCCATTCGCGCGCCGCTGCCTTCTCCCACGCGAGAGCACGCGCGTACGCCTGCGCTCGTTTCCCTCCACTGACTCGCGATTTCAATTCAGGCTTCGGCCATTTTCCTTTCTTTTTTTTTTATCTGTGTTCCGATTTGAGCTGAGGAATTAAGGGAGAGGGAGAGAGATGCGAAGGTCTTCGGCTATTTTTTTTTTTTTAGATTTGAACGAGAGGAAAATTCTATCGGCCATTGTTTTATTTCATCGTTTGATTTGAATACTGAAGAGAGGAAGGAAGGGGAGGTTTATTTAAAATCGAACGAACATGCTTTGCACGATTTCTTCAGTGATTTTCTGCGTGATTTTAGGCGTGAGTTTAGGGAAGAGAACGTGTGTTAGTTTGACCAATTTAAATTTTAAATTTGAATTGAATTCGAGTCAATCTAAATGCGTTTACTCACCTTGTGCTCACATAATAACTCGGAAAAATACGAAATTTGAAACCCGGCAATAATTCAATATTCCGGACCCAATGGAACTGGTTTCGTCAAATTTCGAGACTGTGCCTCGGACGGCTATTTTAAATATCGATTCAAACGATATAAATTTCAAAACTGAGCAATTCACTTCCAAATTAAATTCTGAAGCTTCTATTATCTTCAATATTATCAATATGAATTTTACAAGCCTTTGAAATATTTTTAATCGGCTTAAAATTGAAGATTCAAATTTTTATTCAACTCTCAATAGATTAAATTCTAAAATTTAATCGTTAAATTCAAAGTTATATTGAAAATTCAATTCAAACCATCATTCAAATATTTAAAATAAATTAAATATTTCCAAATTAAATTATTCAAAATTCTGGGTCGTTACATTTAAATAGGTATTTGTTGTGATTGCTTGAATTCGAATGCCACACTTATTTTTAAAATAAGCGCTCACTATTCGGGTTAGCCGGGAAAGGACTTTGGGGTCGTATAACCCTTTCTGAATATGTGATACGTCGTAATGGATTGCATTCGATGACCGGTGTTGAAGACCGGATATTTTTGTAAACGGAAGGATTACCGTTGAGTTACTCTGCATCGGCTGATCTCTGATATAGAGGTTTTATCACCCTTAGTGACGGGAAATCCGGACGTGATTAGAAATTATCCAGAATGCAAGGACTTCTTTGTAAGTGCCTTCGGTTCTGTTCGAGCCCGGAACAGACTTGTATGGATTGTATGTCTGACATTACAAGTTGAGATATAAAGCTGATTTCTTCCAAATATATTTCTGTTGGTGGCGGAGAATTTATTCTCTTAGCTTAACACCCTTCTCTGAGACGTACGAGCTCAGAGGTTATGTAGTTGAAGGTTATTAGTGATATACTCCCAATTTGGTAATGTGACATGCTGAGTGTTGCTGTGAGATGATCATTGTTTGATCATTTGTGATATGATCATTTGTTTGATCATTTATCTTGGTGATCATTACTTTGATCATTTGTTGACCCAAAGCACAACTTTTGTATAAAGCGTGGCTTTGTGGACGACACTTCGTCAGACCTCACACCCCGGATATGGTCAAAACGGGAAGGATGCAGCAAGGTTATTAGGGGTAGCGCCTTTTGGTGTATGTCATTCCTTCTGGATAGAGGTGGTATCATGGTATGGAGCCCAGATACTTAAACTATGTTGTTGCTGCAAATTTATTGCTTTGTGGTTGTTGGAAATCGAGGATCCTCGGATAGATCGGTTACGATCAAGTGATGACATATTCGTGTCAGTAGTTACCCAGTCAGGGGTAACCCGGCCTTGTGTTGGCAGAGATCCGGTTTGGTTCTCGGGTCGTCTTTCCAGAGGCGTACCCATGCGGCAATGGGAAGTTCCTTGGCCTGACCATTTGTTGGAAATCCAAAGAAACAATACGATCTTGTACGGTTTTAGTTGTATAACCTGCCATGGAATGTGGCGGTAACATGCTATTGAACATGGTAGCTATAGTAGGCATAAGTGCGGAATGCCTATGCTGGCTAAGGTTTATATCTTTACTTTCGAAATGATTTTTTCGTACACTATGCACTAGTAATAATATCAAATGTTTCTTTTTAATGCGTATCAAGCATCTTTGACTATCATAAGGAGAAATCTCCTTCGATTCTGCGTTTGCATTGTGTGTGTGTGGGAGGCCTTATGGTAGTCTCATTTTCTAAAAAGCATTGCGAATCTATTTTAAAATTATCCTGTTGTTTGTTTTTAAAGATAAACTGTTTTAATTTCTCACACCAGTCCCATGACTGACTCGGAGTTTATTGTTTTCCTTCCTAAACTCTGGGTGCCCACCAATTTCCACATGGGCAGTCTAGAGTCAGGTTATTAGGATATTCTGGAATTCAGGAGTTGCTGGAGGCAAGCTGGATGGCATGGCATATTATTAGTATATAGTATTTCCTTTCCGCTGTTTGTTGTTGTTTGTTGTTGTACACTCTGATGATGAAATGTAATGTAATATGATGTAATGTAATAACTGATATAGTTCTTTGTTTAAAGATTATTCATTTATTTATTATATGTTGTTCCACTGCGATTGTGAGATTCTGATATTGTTCTGTTGCTTCTTTCTGTTCTGTTCTATCTTTCTCTCTCTTCTTCTATCTTTTCTTCTTCTTCAACCCTAACGGTATGGTTTTCTGGCCTTCGATTGCTTGGCAGTTGATACAGTGGATGTATTGATGTCGGTTTTCGAGCGTCGAAAAGTCGCGATCGTCACATTTGGTATCAGAGCATATGGTTAAGCGACAACCATGGCTCTGTTGGGTATTTCTCATTAGAGATTGAGTCAGTAGTACTCTAGAATGAGTTGAGTGTAATAATTGATATGAGAGCGTATTTGTTAGTGAATATTAAATGGTTTTATATTGTGATGATTGGTTTGTTGAGTGGCATATGAACCTTCGTCGGCCCAGTCTGCGCAACTGTATCGAAGGGGTTTCTAAACACTTGAATAGAACATTTTGACACAGTATTGTTTTAAATTGGGTAAATGATATAATTTTACCTTGATTATATTTTATACATAAAAGAAAATTTTTTTAGAATTATTAAAGTATATAATTGATTGTTTGGTTGTTGAATAAGTCAAATAAATTGATTTGGATTTGAAATGATGTTAGAAAGAGAATATAACTTAAGTAAAGTGGAATGGAGTTGATTTTGGTGTCGAAGTAAATTAATAAGTGAATTAATGAAGTGAAGTCATTAAGAATTTGAACTTTAGTTATATAAATGAAATTCAATTTTATATTGTTAAAGGAATTACCAATTGAATTGATGAATGGATGAAATATTAATCAATTGAATGTAAATAATTAGTATGAAACAATGAATATAAGTGTTAATTCATTAAAAGCTAATGTTATTGGAAATTGAATAAATTGAATGAAAGTCAATAGAATATCAAACCAATTGGAATTAAAAGTGCTGGACCAAATTGAATGTAAATTAAATAATTTGGTTATGTTGAATATACATTGGTTGTCATGTGAATGTTGGTTGATTGTATATAATTCATTAAGTGTTAATGAAAGTAAATTAGCAAAATCAAAAGCTATGTAATTGAATTCAAATTGGAAGTAAATAAATTTGGATAGAATTGGATTTGATTTGGATTGAAGGCGAATTAATGTGAATAAATTAGTGAATGTAAACTAACTGAAATCGAATGAATGAATGTTAGTAAATCCAATGTTAATGAATCAAATGTGAATAAATTGGAAAACCAATTCATTGAATATTAATGAGAAGTGAATGTATACTGATTTGATATGGATTTGTTTGATGATAGTTGTTTGGTGGTTGCAATTGTTGATTGGTTGCATTTGCTATATTGGCATATGTAGTTGTTGTAGTGCTATATGATGTATATTAATATTATTTTCATATATGCATGTTCTCATGTTGTTGTTGAGTGTTTAGTAGGTGTGGATTGCGCATTGCTTCGCATTTGGAGCTCGCTTTCGCGCTATATTAGCCGTATACGCTCGCTAATAATAAATAAGGTACATATCTCGGATTACATACCGTACTTTTACACTTTTTTCCCTGCAGGATGCCTCATCACTTGACGAGATGTATATTTGTGATATATATACTGTCATTTTTTATTTTTTTCGGATCGAGCCGCGCAAAGGAGACTATGGCGAATTTTTTCGAAAATTTAAGGCGTTAGAATATTTTTGAGAAAATTGGAATTTTTTTTGAAAACTAAGTTTGGATTTGGAAACTTAGTATAGATATTGTAAGAGGTTTAACTATGAATTTTGGGAAAGTTAAACACTTAAGAGATTTGAAAACTCTAAATTGAATGGTTTGTTTTGAAAAGTTAATGGATTCTGTAACTTTTTCTTACTTGCTAATTTCGAGGACGAAATTCTTTT
This sequence comes from Allium cepa, assembly GCA_030765085.1. Classification (NCBI taxonomy): domain Eukaryota; kingdom Viridiplantae; phylum Streptophyta; class Magnoliopsida; order Asparagales; family Amaryllidaceae; genus Allium; species Allium cepa. The sequence continues at coordinate 492,769,508 of CM060944.1, read as the reverse complement.
AAGGGGGAAGTCTGTAGCGACCCAGAATTTTTGCCATTTAAAATTTGAATATTTGATTGAATTTAAATATTAATAAGTAAGATTTATAAGTCGAATAAATTTTATTTCGAATAATTGGATTTAATCGAATAATTAAATCGATAATTTAATGGTTGAAATTCCAGAAATAATTGAATGTTGGGTTAAATATGATTAAAAATGATTTGTAAAATTTTATTTAATCATGTTGGAGTTTGAGTGATGTTATAGAACTTTTAAAATTGAATTTAGAGTTTATTTGCGAAAATTGAATATTTTAATATTTAATCGACTAGTGAAATTAGTCAATTTTCGAACAGTCTCAGAATTAGACGAAACCTATTTCATTGGATCCGTAATAGTTTGTTATTATCGAATTTCGATTTTCGTAGCAATCGGAGTTTTCGTTTGACCGTGGCAGCTCGAAACGCATCGAAATTGTTTTAATATTAATTTGGCGAGTTAAAATAGTCATTTTTCAAAAAGTCTCGGATTTCGATGAAACTAGTTTCATCGGATCCATAATGTGATATTATTGTATGGTTTCAAATTTCGTGTCAATCGGATTTACCGTTTGTCCGGTGCAAGCCAAAACGCCTAGAAATTTGATTTACCGATTTAATTTCAAATCGAACGTTTATTGCCATAACTCGCACAGATGACCGAATTAGCTCCCGAAACACGTTCCATTGTGTTCGGAACGCGGGGTAAACCTTAGGAACGCCAACCGGCATGCTTCGTTTGGAGTTCGGAAATTCCGGAATGAATAGTGTTTTTGGAAATTTTCTATATAAGGACTTCAAAACCTCAATTTGCAAACAAAAACACCCAAAACCCTAATTTTTCACCCTAGCCGCCGGCTATACCATCAATGGAAGAAAACGTGCCATCTTCTTCCTCAATTCTTGATCAATCCACTAACTTTCATGTCTCGCCTTCAACTAGAAGATGGTAGTGCTCGTCGAGAGCTACGTATTCAACGGCTATGATCTAAAACAAGGTGACGAATCAAAGGAAATTGGAGTTTGAAGTTCGAATGTTTGTGCACGGTTTTCTATACCATGGGGAGGCCGATTTGCATAGGGTTGAGGCCGAAGGTGGTATTTGCGTTGGGCTTCGAAACCGGGGTGCCTGATCGTCGTCGAAGTGGTTGTAGGTGATGCGACAATTAGGGTTTGGGCGTGCGTATGGGTTCTTGCGTGCGTATACTAGGAAAGTGAACGGGGAAGAAGCATTTGCGTGGAGCGGCTGTGATTTGGAGATGCAGGGATCTAGGGCCGAGATCTATTAGGTTTTAAAAAAAAATTTGTTGTAAAATTTTATATTATAAATTCGTGTAACTTTAAAAATCCGTATTTTTTTCATACGAGGTCGAAAACGCACGAAACAAGTTGCGTTGGGTTTGTATGGACGAGCACTATGCTATGGAATTGGATTGGAGTTATTTGGAGCTAGCAAAAATTTTGGGTAAAATTAAACGTCCGTTTAATTTTATTCGAAACAAAAGCTGAAAACGAAATTGAAATCAAGGTGACAACTTCTCACTCAATCGAATTGTTTCGATTTAAATTTTAAATAGTTAGATTTAAAATTTCTTGAATGTATGTTTAGATGATAAATTATTATCTATTGATTGTTAAAATAGACATTATGCGCCGTTAGTAAGCGGATGTTATTTATTAAAAACATATATCGCGAATATTTCACAGTACAGTGAAATTGGTATTATTTATGTACTTGGAGTTGATTTCCCGCATTATATAGCGGATGAGACCCTATTGCACCGCCTATTAAGCGGATAATATTTTTATGAATCCCATATACCGCGATAATTCCGTACTGGAACGGAATTGGTATTGTGCTAATGTTTGTGGATGCAGAGAAGCAGGTTGGAGGGATCCAACTGGATTCCTCAACTGTATTGATTTATTTACAGATATTGTGATATTTGTTTATTATCATATCGATATATGATATTTGGATGTCGTGATTGACTATTTGGTGCTGTTGCATCATCGGATCCATTTTTGAAGTTTTAAAATAATGATTTTGGATTTTAAAAGAATTTTTAAAGTAATTTTTGAAAGTATACGTTTTATTAAATTTTTGAATTGATTCATTTTAAAAAATTAAAACGTTATAAATTTTTATGTTATAAAAATTAAGATTTTTGTGAAATATAACCAAAAGGTGATTTTTGAGATAAGTAGTTAATAAATTTATAAAATAGTTAAATTGGGATTTTTGAATTATTTTAAAACGGGTTATATGAAAGATGTATAAATTTGATATTTTAAAATTAGAAATATTAGAATTATAAAACGAGTTTTATAAGTGTTAAAATGAAGTATAAATGGATTCATAAGTGAATGAAAATTTATAGATTTATGAATTGTGAAGTTATAAAATGAACAGATGTTGTAAGACAAAAGATTTTAAGGAATTAACTTATAAATCGGATTTTTGAAGTTAAATTGAAACCTTTGATGAAGCAAAAATGGTTTATAGTTGAGATTTATAAAATATATATTTTATAAATCGAAATGATAGAATTTTAAAAGGAGTTCTATTAATGTTGAAAATAGGGTTATAAATGAAATCTTATAAGTAATTAGATTTATAATTTATGAAGTTTTAAAAGAACGATTTTGTAAATAAATGGATTATAAGCATTTAGCTTATAATATGGACTTTTGGTATATAATCGAGTTATATAAATTAAATTGGATTAATAAAGGAGATTTATAAATCGAAGCTTATAAGTAGAAATGGAATTTATAGACATTGTTTATAAATTCAAAATCAATGGAATTTGATAAATTGAACGTTGAAATTGGTTAAGGAAGTATATTCACGATTTTGGACAGTGAATATATTATTAAACAAAATGGATATGTTTTGGGAAAATGAATATTATCAAATGAAGTTAATTGTTTTAAAGATGTTTTAAAATGGATTAACTATCGAAACCATAGATTTCAACATTTATTGTTGAAATAGACGTTTTCGAGGAATAAGGAAATGGTGGACTATAACACTGTTGTTATAGTAAATGGTTTCCGAAAGGAAATGTTTTATATAGTATTGGGATTTATATATCTATCTAAATTTCGAATCCCTATACTAGTGATTTTGGGTTGTCGTAACGATGTTTTACGCAACATTCATTTTAGCCCAAACAAGTGTGTTTAAGAGAATGATTTCTTAAAGAATGAAATATATACTTAATTTCGATTTAAGTATAGTGAATATTTTCCAAATGTTGAAGCATGGGAATTTTTTTCCAATGTGAAATGAAACGTTTTGAGAATTTATCTTTTTGAAGATAAATTGAAAACGAATAATTGAAATCGTATATTCATAAATATTTTGGAATGTAAATTCACTATAGAATTTATAAATGGAAAGGGGAATTTTTTAAAAATAAACGTTGATTTATTTTTGAAGTGTGGGAATTAATTTACGGATTTGGAACGTAAATATAAAGTAAATCGGTAAGGATTTATTTAATTGGTTTAAATGAACCATTGTGAAATGAAAGTATTTCCACGTAAGGAAAATGATTGAAATTTATTTTCAAAAGTGGTAAAAGCGAAAAGTGATTTGAAAATTTGTTTTCAAAGGGTTGAAGTGTGGAAATTATATATCTAGTAAAGATATTTTGGAAAGTAAATAATTTGGGAAATTATTTGGAATTTGGTGATGTTGAACACGCTTATTGATAGTTAAATAATCCGACTATCAATATTTACCTTTAAATAGGTATTTGTTGTGATTGCTTGAATTCGAATGCCACACTTATTTTTAAAATAAGCGCTCACTATTCGGGTTAGCCGGGAAAGGACCTTGGGGTCGTATAACCCTTTCTGAATATGTGATACGTCGTAATGGATTGCATTCGATGACCGGTGTTGAAGACCGAATATTTTTGAAAATGGAAGGATTACCGTTGAGTTACTCTGCATCGGCTGATCTCCGATATAGAGGTTTTATCACCCTTAGTGACGGGAAATCCGGACGTGATTAGAAATTATCCGGAAAGCAAGGACTTCTTTGTAAGTGCCTTCGGTTCTGTTCGAGCCCGAAACAGACTTGTATGGATTGTATGTCTGACATTACAAGTTGAGATATAAAGCTGATTTCTTTCAAATATATTTCTGTTGGTGGAGGAGAATTTATTCTCTTAGCTTAACACCCTTCTCTGAGACGTACGAGCTCAGAGGTTATGTAGTTGAAGGTTATTAGTGATATACTCCCAATTTGGTAATGTGACATGCTGAGTATTGTTGTGAGATGATCATTGTTTGATCATTTGTGATATGATCATTTGTTTGATCATTTATCTTGGTGATCATTACTTTGATCATTTGTTGACCCAAAGCACAGCTTTTGTATAAAGCGTGGGTTTATGGACGAGACTTCGTCGGACCTCATACCCCGGAAATGGTCAAAACAGAAAGGATGCACCAAGGTTATTAGGGGTAGCGTCCTTTAGTGTATGTCATTTCTTCTTGACAGAGGTGGTATCATGGTATGGAGCACAGATACTTAACCTATGTTGTTGCTGCAAATTTATTGCTTTGTGGTTGTTGGAAATCGATGATCCTCGGATAGATCGGTTACGATCGGGGGATGACATATTCGTGTAAGTACTTACCCAGTTAGGGGTAACCCGGCCTTGTGTTGGCAGAGATCCGGTTTCGTTCTCGGGTCGTCTTTCCAGAGGCGTACCCATGTGGCAATGGGAAGTTCCTTGGCCTGACCATTTGTTGGAAATCCAAAGAAACAATACGATCTTGTACGGTTTTAGTTGTATAACCTGCCATGGAATGTGGCGGTAACCTGCTACTAAACATGGTAGCTATAGTAGGCATAAGTGCGGAATGCCTATGCTGGCTAAGATTTATATCTTTACTTTTGAAATGATTTTTTCCTACATTATGCACTAGTAATAATATCAAATGTTTCTTTTTAATGCGTATCAAGCATCTTTGACTATCATAAGGAGAAATCTCCTCCGATTCTGCGTTTGCATTGTGTGTGTGTGCGGGAGGCCTTATGGTAGTCTCATTTTCTAAAAAGCATTGCGAATCTATTTTAAAATTATCCTGTTGTTTGTTTTTAAAGATAAACTGTTTTAAGTTCTCACACCAGTCCCATGACTGACTCGGAGTTTACTGTTTTCCTTCCTAAACTCTGGGTGCCCACCAATTTCCACACGGGCAGTCTAGAGTCAGGTTATCAGGATATTCTGGAATTCAGGAGTTGCTGGAGGCAAGCTGGATGGCATGGCGTATTATTAGTATATAGTATTTCCTTTCCGTTGTTTGTTGTTGTTTGTTGTTGTACACTCTGATGATGAAATGTAATGTAATATGATGTAATGTAATAACTGATATAGTTCTTTGTTTATAGATTATTCATTTATTTATTATATGTTGTTCCGCTGCGATTGTGAGATTCTGATATTGTTCTGTTGCTTCTTTCTGTTCTGTTCTATCTTTCTCTCTCTTCTTCTATCTTTTCTTCTTCTTCAACCCTAGCGGTACAGTTTTCTGGCCTTCGATTGTTTGGCAGTTGATACAGTGGACGTATTGATGTCGGTTTTCGAGCGTCGAAAAGTCGCGATTGTCACACTTTATTTGATGCATATCATCTGGTTTCACCTTCATGCCTGCTATGTTATTGCTTTTTTAGATTTCTTTGAGCATTTCTTCTATTTTTTGTCTATAATGAACACAAAATGTTAAAAGGTTAGGTCATATTCATATTTTTTATCTGTAATAAGTAATTTTTTTAAAAGAAAGAGAAATCTCATACCAATTTTATAGCTTCTTTTAAACTGAATGTGGATTAACAAAATCACCATCATCTTATTATTTCAAAAAAAGACAATAAGTAATTTTTGAAACAAATTATGTTGAAATGTAACAATAGGTTGCGTATTAGCTGCAGTGAAATATCTTCAGTCAAATATGTAATAATTTCAAGTTTGCAGTAATTAGGTATCAATTTGTATTAAGTAGGTATCAGTTTTCTGTAAGCAGGTATCATTTTTTTCAAGTAGGTATCAGTTTATAATTTTCAATTTCAGTACCACAGTTTTTTTTTGTATTTTCTTTCGAATCGTTTTTTATTTCTTCGTTTTGTACTTTTTTTTCTTTTTTGCATATTTTCTTCAACTGTTTTCTCTACAACTATTTGTTGTTGCATGTTCTCTTCTTTGTTCTGTGCAAAAAAAATTCACTGTTACTATAACAAAAATATACTAAATTTGTTATACTTGATTTTATAGTATCAGTTACCTTCTCTGGTACACTTTCTGTTGTTTCTTGTTTGCATTCAATTTCTTTATTATTTTCATGTCTTCTTTTTGTTCCTTTTTCTCTATTTTGTTTTTCCTCTTCTACTTATGTAGGTTTTTAAGTTTTAACTTGCTGCTTCTTCCCTTTACCGTCTTCTGTATTATTTCCACTAGAGGTATGTTTTCCTCTTGTATCATTGCGTTTTCTCTTTTAATATCTACTGTTGGAAGTGATTCGACATTTTCATGCTCGCTTTGTTGTTCCACTTTCGATGTAGCTAGGGTTTCTCCGACTGTCGACTATTGTGCTTGTTGTTCGTCGGCTGTCGATTGTTGTGTCTGTGTTAGAGATGTAGATTTGTTTCTGGTTTGGATTTCAATTTTTTTCAAGCAAAGTTTCATCAAATTCTGTGTGAAAGCGAGAAGGAGGAGACGAACAGAATTCTTTGTTTGCTTTAATTTGTATTTGGGCTTTGGGCTTTGTCCTTACGGTAAAAGTTTTTCGCGCGTGTCCTTGTGAGTAATTATTTACTTTAATTTGTCCTTTAAAATTATTTACCCTTAATTTATCTAATTAAATCTCCAGAATAATATTATTTAAAATTAGGGGTGTTACAACTTTTTAGATTTCAGGATAAGGCTAATCCAGGAGATCCATTTGTTAGTGAATCCTTTAGTTTTAAGGACTTCAACTAAGAAACTCTAGTTAATAGAGTCAAAGGCTTTGGAAAAGTCTAAATTTAGAAGAGTACAGTTGATTTTTTGTTATGATAGTAGTTGATGAATTCTTGGGTCATGATGACACCGTTTAGAATATATCTACCTTAGATGAATGCTATTTGTGAAGGGTCAACTAATTTATCCACTTTGAGTCTTCGTCTATTAGCTAATACCTTAGTGATAATTTAGCAGAGCAATTGATCAGAGAAATTGTAAAGGCCTTGAAATTTATCACCTTGATTTGAGAATATTTAGTTAATTTTGATATTCAGTTAATAGTTTTAACAATTAAAATACCCTCTTTTAATTTATATCCAATGGCAAAAAAATTCATTTTTGAATTTGGTTTACTAAAATAGGTCTTTCGATTAAAAATAAAAAATGTAATTGGAACCCCTTTTTGGATTTTTCACGTTTTATCAAACAACAAGTTGTAGAAAGTTGTTGAGCCTTTGCGTACATTTTTAAACAACACTTGTATGTTTTAAAACATTTTACTTGGAAATATGTATGGAGGTAATAAAAATAAGATATATATATAAATATAATTATGTTCGAACTTTAGATTTTAAAAGGTGATTTGACAACTTATATGTAAATGTGGAGAAAGGTACTTGAACCATGCTAATATCCAACAATTTTTTTGCATGGATTAGCCTAATATCCATTTTACTTTAATTTATATTTTTTTACTTTCGTGCGATGGGATGGGGTTGATATGATGAAGGGAGGGGCCTTGTAGGTTTCATGAGCAATAAATAGGGGAGGAAGGGTGATGATGACGTGTCGCTTGATTTGTGAAGGGTATGCACTTAAAGGGTATTTAGGTTATTTTCTTAATTAATTTTATATAAAACCCATTTCTTCCTTTTTCTATTTTCACTGCACTTCCTCTTATCCATTTTCAAATTTTTGTTTCCTCTTTCAATAACTCCATTTCCATTTTAATGGCTTTCTTAAAGTCTAAAAGATTAGAAGTCCTTTTTTACCCATTTTAACACTTTAAAAACAAGCTAGATTTTACTTCTTTCCTTTCCTACATCCCTCTCTTTTTAGAAACAGGCCTAAACACTCCCCCAGGCTTAAGGCTAAGCACCCTAAGCTTATGGAAGAACTATATTTACTTCCTAATGCAAATGGAGCAATTTTTTTATAGAGAAAAGTCAAAATTCAGGTGTTTGAGTAATAGGTTATGATTTTTGATTTTGGTTTTCCTTGAGTTTTATGAGCAAAGCTCACATTTTAAAACAAGTTTTGAACTTTATTTCTGGCTAGTAATTGTGTTGATTGAAAAATAACATTACCGTGCTTTGCATATGTGTGATTATATGTAATGTTAGATTATGGATTTGGAAGTATAGTTAAAATGTTAAGTGATGTTGAAAGTAATAATTTCTACTTTGTGTATAATGTTATGGCATGTGATAAAGGTATAAACTTCTGCTATGTTGTTGTATGCTAAAGAAAATAAAACTTAAAGTTGTTTTGTTGCAACATCGAGATCCTTTGATTTTAAACTTGTTTTACTTATTTATTTTCTAGGAAGTGTTTTATAAAGTTTTCAACACTTTATTTTTAGTTTCTAAACATTATTCCATGTTTATAAAGTAAGTTAGGAAAAAGGTAAGGTTTTTTAAGGCTATAATACGTATAAATCAGTTTAGAGTTATCGCATCCACGGCGATAGTCCCTATGAATATAGCTCATAACAACGAACCCTTTTTGAAAACAAAAAGTGCTTTCACTTTTATTATTTTTCAAAAATATTTTCAAACATATTATAATTATTAAAAGGTACTTATAAATTATTAACTAAGGATTTTAATTGTTGTTTGATCAATTAATTTGTTTAGGAATTAATGATTATTTAAATTAACTAATTAAGTAAAATTAATTAGGTATTAATTATTAATTAGGTTAGGTAATTTTAATCAGTTAATTAAGCAAGGGTTAATAACTATTAATTAAAAAAAGGTAATTATGATTTAAGTAATTCTTAATTATTAACTGATTGCTAATTAATCCAGGTTTATTTATTATGAATTCTTAATCATATAGGGTTAATTACTAATAAAGTAAAGATATAATTATATTTTAAATAATATTTAATTATTATTAAATAAATTTTTATTTTTTAGTTACTTTATTTCCAAGGATCAGATTGTTTAAAAAGCTGCATTTTTTTAAAAAAGAGTTGCTTAAATACAAGGGATTATTTTTGTCTGTGCTGTTAAGTAACCAAACAAATATGGAATAAATTATTGAAGATAACAGTTTAGCAGAATAAATCCTCATTCTATTATAATTAAATAGAATAAAATATTGATGACATTAGTTTAGCAGAATAAATTCTCGTTCTGCCATAATTAAATAAAATAGGTTATTGATGATATCTGTTTAGCAGAATAAACCCCCGGTTTTCTATTAAATTAATTTGGATATTTAATTTTATGCCAATTAATTTATATTGGACAAATGACACATTAACTATCGATGGTTAATTATGGATTTGATTTACACTCATATTTCTTTTGTAAATAGCAGTTACGTGACTAAAGGTCAAACTGAATTAAATGGTATTGGTTTAATGGTCGCAAAGCCTCTTTACGAATTTGTAAAGTTATGGATTTAAATAACTTTAATTGTATAACACTTTGAGGTTAGGTGTTTATAAATGATGTATTAAAGCAAGTTATTTAATTATTTTATTAAAGATGTTCAAATTTGTCTAATTATTTTAATAAAGATGATTTAAAGCTATTTAATTATGTTATTAATGGTATTTTAAGTTATTCAATTATTTTATTAATGTTATTTGTCAATTGATTTTGTTTTAAAGTTAATTAATTATTTAATTACTAATGTGTTTAAAATTATTTACTTATCTTATTAGTGTTGTTTTAAAGTTATTTACTTAAGATGCTTAAAAATAATTAATTAATTGAATAAAGGTGTTTATAAATCATAAATTGATTTATAAAAAGGATTGTACATAATAAAAAGGATTTATTTAAGGAGATTTACGAACGATATTTTGTGAAGGAGATTATAAATGATATTAGATAAAGGAGGTATAAAGTAAGATTTATGAAAGAGTTTTAAATAGAAGGGATTTCATAAATCATGTTAAGTGATTTGCAAAAGAAATTTTATAAATTTATTAAGAGATTTATAAAAGGATTTGAAGTGTGAAATGGGCTTAAATAAAAAAAATTGTATAAAAAGGAATAAGATTTGGTTTTGGCAATTAGTCCTTCTAAATTATGATGGTATGGAACATGCTTTCCATACTTAACGCCGAAGGATAGAGGTTTGGTTTATAGTAAGAAATATTTTAAATAATATTTTTTCCATTTAAAAATGACTTTGGAAAATGAGGAAATCTCCCTTAAGTTTTGTTAATATACTTATGTTGTTGAGATTAGTACATGGATATTTTCTAAGTAGTGAAAATATAATGGTTTGTAATATATTTGTAATGGTAAGGTAAGTATATGAACGTTTTCTAAGTATTGAAAAGAGTATGAGGGTTTGTGAATATATCTTTTGTGAAAGTATTTTAAATAAAATAATTGAAAAGACTTTAATAATTGAAAGATTTATTTAAAGAGGCTTAGCGAATCCTATATGGAATCAAATCTATGATTGATTGCTTGTTATTTTATAGTTAAATAACTGAAATATGACTCTTGAAATATCTAAGAAAAACACATAAGTTATATGGCATAGTCATCTTCGATGATGTTGTAGTGTGCGTATAAATTTCATTTGTTTTCCTCAGAAAATGATAAGAAATCCGTCTACTTAATGGTTTGGAGGTGATCTCTAGTTTTATGTATTATCTATTAATTTTCAAAAGAACCGGAGCTGATTTATCAGAAACTATTGAATTTTGGTTCGAAGAGACCAGGATTGAATAAGTATGAATTATCAGATAACCACTTTGAGCCAACTCAAGCATCGTATTAATGACACGTTGAAGATGAAGAAATGGAAGGCGGAGCTCTTTGAAGTGAAAGGGATAACTTGCTGCTAATCCTAAGGTTAATTCCAAAATGAATGTAGTGGAAGTAGTGCATTCTGTTTATTCATATCCTGAACAGCTTGTATGGACGAATTCTGGCATTGCATCATGCCTGGAAGGTGTCGTTAGCATTCCAAGTGTGATTTGTTTATAGTGGAAAAAGGAAATCGTGACCACACAAGCTTCACAACCTGGTAATGGCTAAAATATGGGATATGCTGCAGAGCAATATGGCTAGCTACCATAGGATCACCATTCCTCGATCTAGGTTCGATATTATGAATTTTGGTATACATACATTACGGGAAGAGTAGGGCCAGGTGCAAATCTTTGGTAGCGTTGGTGCCCAAGGGATGATGTAATGTGGTATGCCATGTTAAAGGGGTAGCCGGCTGTAACAAATTGTTTTTTCTTACAATTCAAGCTAACAATAAACCACATATGCCCACCCTAAATCAAATGGAAAGATGAATAGTTAAGGGAAAGAAAGAAGAAGCGAAGACAAGAGAAATAAAAAATAACATAGAATCTCGCAATCATAAAAGAAAAACTTATAATACGATATCAATGATCTTTACAAAAGAAAAACTGTGATATACATACATCCATCAGAGTACAACAACAACCAAAATTATCAACTTGGACAGTTATAACGTTATGTCCTCATAATTGCTGATAATTTCAAATATAAAGCAATGGAAAATAAACATATACGTGTATACGCCTTGAAGACCTCCAACTCATCTCCAGAGCTCCAATGCATCCAATTAAATTTGTAATATGCTCGGTTTGACCAAAGCATTATAATAAAATAATACCCGAGTCAGTCTAGGAAACCAGCATTTGAAAAACACACCCAACTAGATTTTTAAGTTATAAAAACCTTTGAAAACAAGATATCTTGTAAGACCACACCGCATATAAAAACCGATGGGTTTTTACCTTATGATAACCAAAACATTTCATATGAAATCCTCTGATATTATGATAATGTCTAGAATACAAATACTTATTAATCATAAACGCAACTGTTACATTACAAAATTTCAGCATACTAGGTTCTACAATCAAAACCAGGTAAGGGTCTACCCACTGAATCCGTATACCTCAGGACAAAATATACAAGATATTACAACACGTTGCACCTCAGCTACTCAGGATGGACCCTACCACTTACTAGATAGTGCAAAATATGATCACCCCATGGTTGATAAACAACCATCATGGGCCCTGAAGCATATAGAGAGATATTGAAACTATATGTTGGGATGATCATACGCTAATGGGAGAGACCCACATAATGGAGCGACCCACAAAGCCCTGCAGCGTGCCCCTTCTTTAGTCATTTTCTTGATTGATGAGGCTTGAGGCTATGATTACCTTTATATAGCTCTTCCCACTTGGAATGCTTACACTGCCCTCCAAGCAACAATTCAATGCCAACATCCATCCATACAAGTTCATTCTGGGAGTTAACAAAACACTTGAGAGCTCCGTCTCTGAATTCCCATCATCCTCAAGATGTACTCACTTTGCAATACTTAAGTTGGATTGAAGTGGTTTCAGATAACATATCCGATCCCATTCTCTTCGAGAAAAGTTCGACGGTTTTCAGTAAATTCAACCACGGTTCTTTAGAAAATAAACAAATAAAGATAAGATCAAAGATCTCCTGCTAACCGTTAGTGGATAGATTTCCTTATCGTCATCCTGGGAGAACGAAACGAGATTTATGTGCACAATACAGCTTCAACGGAGATGATCGTGCCATATAACTCACGTGTTTCCCAAAGATAGTTCCAAAGTTACATTTTTGGTCCAATTTCGATAGTCGGTTATTTAATTATCGAATAACAAACATTCAAATCAAGGATTTAATTTCATTAGGAAAAACCAACATTTGTTAAGTACTAAGCAACACTAGGCCTCCTTTAATAAATCCTTCCATTAACTCAAATTATTTTGCAAATATTTGAACCAAAATACTTCTATAGATAATTATTCATCGCCCTTACATTTTCGATACTTGAAAAATATTCATATACTTATCTCAACGGCAAAAGTATATCCACCAACACTTGGGTAGATTCTCCTTTTTATTCAACTCAAAACCATTTATAAACCCTATTATAATTCACAAAAAACATTCATAAATTTCTTTTATAAATCAATAGACCCATTTCTAAAATTCTTTTATAAATATCTAAAATCTTTTATAAAATGCTTTTACCTTTCTAAGAATCTTCCTTTATATTTTCCAAAACATGTTATAAGATTCCTATTATAAAACCCCATCTGTTTATAGAACTCCATTTATAAACCTTGACAACAATTTTAATAAATTCTATCCTTTTACTTTTAAAACACTATTATATAATAATAAGCATTATAAATGAATAAATTCTAAATTTAAAACATTTTAAAATAATAAAACTAAATTTTAAACATTTTTAAATAATAATAATTTATCTTTAACATTTTTATAAATATTAATAATAAATTTACATATCTTTGTTAATAATAATTATAATGAATTTCAAACCATATTAATATTTCTATATAATTAACCTTCCGAAATATTTAAATATTAACGAGCAACCTTTAAACAATATTAATATTAATAAACAACCTTTAAAATGTAAATATATTTCCTTGATAAAAATCCATACTTAATTCAACATAATCATTTTCATATTTATAAACTGTGTTTATAAACCTCTTTCCATTTTATAAAACCTCCCTTCATAAAAAATCCTTTATTTATGAACCCATTTATACCTCTATTTCTTTATAAATCACGCTTATTTATAAAATTCCACCCAAAACATAATTTCAACCATTTAACCTTACTTTCATAAGTATAAATTTTTTCAATTTCATAAAATATAATTTAACAGCCCCAATTCACCCTCGCTTCCAATTCCAAAATAGAGTCAACTATTTTCAAAAATGACCTTCCGTGTCTTATAATAAATCCATCATTAGATTTATTCCACCCATTTGTTAAATAATAATTATATCCTTTGATTTATAACACAACTTATAAACCAAAGCTTTTATCAACAAAACACGATTTTTTTGCAAATCTTTACTTCGTTTGTAAAACATCACTTTATATAAAATAAACAATAGTTATAACAAATATTTTCTAATTTCCTTTAAAACCACATCCTTTTTATTTTGAAAAAGGGATTAATTTAAGGTTTTAAAAAAACCTTCATCCATAATTCAAATTTCCATTTGAAAAAATAGTTTTATAAAACTGTATATTTATATTTCTTAAAATTATACCTTTTCTTTGGAAAAATTATTTAAACATGTAAAATTTCCAGAATCACTTGAAATTCCTTTTTAAATTAAATCACTAGTTTATAATAATTTAAAAAGCCCAAAAAATAAGGCCAAGTGCTACTAAAGTCTAAATAAACAAAATCATATTCATGTCATCAGTATAACATCCGAAATATCATATATCAATATATATGAAAATTAAAATCAATAGTGTGAGGAATCTTGTTGGATCCCTCCAACCTTTCCTCTTGCATCACAAACAGTACATAATCATCAAAATATAAATCAATGCTTCGATGCGCCATTCGTATGTATGGGTCATCCGTTCTTACATTGGAACGTAATAGGGTTTCATCCGCTCCCGGGGCGGTAATATATTCAACTAACAATAACTTTGCATATGATCCAAACAATCAATAACGATAAGAAATAAATATCCAAACATCTAATAAATAATATTTATTGAGTATATAAATTTTCTGATTAGCCAAAATGGTGAGATTAACTCACATTGATTTTAATAATCATCAAAACATTCTGTTTTGCGTTCAAATTTAATGAACGTCTAATTTTGTAACAACCCGCATATTTAACGATTATATATTTAAATGCTTTATTTAAATATAGCGTCGTTAGTCGGATTTTTGAGTCCGAAATGTTACTTCTACAAATGGCCGAATTGGAACTCGAAACTACCTCCATTGGTTCCAAAATTGCGTTTGCGATCTTTTTGAATATAATCTTTGATATGTTTGGAGTTTGTGAAATTTTGACCCTTTTTCTATTGGGTTTTAGGTTGGGTTCAGCCCACTAGCTTAACTAATACCCTAACTCAACCCCTTCTCTTCATTCATCCTCATTTAATTTCATTTCTTAAGCTAAAAACTGAAAATGGTGGAAGGGAAAGAGAAATAGAAATTGCAAGCCCTAATTTCGTTTGCAAACTCCAAATTCTTGCTCCAAAATCAAAGAGAAGCCATTGGTAAGCCTCCTCTTCATCTTCTCCAACTCTTCTCCTCTTCAATTTCAGAAAATTTCCTAAACCTAAATTGGGAAATATGTGTGTTTTATTCTTAGATTGAAGCTTGTTGAGTTGAAGTAGTGTTTGGTTGGTCTTCTCCTCGTTATTGAGCTTCTTCTTCTTCTTTGTTTTGGGTAAAAGGTGAGTTTTGAACTCACATCTACTTCTCTTGATTTCATTGATGTTGGGTATAAATTCCTAACACCTTGTTCATATGCACCTGCTTTTATTTTGGATTGAATTGGAGAATATCCAAATTTTTAGTGTTTGGGTTCAATTCTTTAAAGATCCTAACTTTGATGTTTGAATATGTTTTTGGTTGCGAATCGGAGAGCTAATGGAGCTGGGGTAGCTATTGGTTAAAGCTCCTTAGGTCCATTGCTCGAACGGTCGCGGTTTGGAAGAATTTGCATTTCATTGAAATAGGGCAGGAAGTGCAAAATCATCAAGTTCGGCCGACCGAGCCCTGTAGCCGGTCGACCGACCTGCTACCCCGAGCCATGTTATGTTTTGTGCATCTGGCCAGCCGACCGAGCCCTGCAACCAGTCGACCGACCTGCTTCTATTTTGCTGTTTTGCCTATTTTTGCTCATTTTGATAGGTTTTCCAAATTTTATCGATTCGAGTTGGTTTTTAGTGGTTGTCATTGCATCTTTGGCTTTGATAACTTACTTTTGACTCCATTCACGGGTTTTCATAAATAATCTCTTTAAATCGTATTAAAAGTTTCCTTCTCCAATTCTTAAATTCTATTTAAAACGCACATACACAATTTCGCACTTCGAGCGGAGTGGAAGGGTGATTAAATGGTTGGGTAAAACACGGACCATGAATCTATGCGTTTGTCTTGCCGATTAATCCCCGACCTATTCGATTGATCGTTTTGACCTTCGGGTTTGGTTTATCGATGACATGAGGTAAACTTTGTACTGCTTTGAGTGTGAAAGTGACTGACGGATAGTAAATCGTTTAGTGCGAATGAGTGCTTATGGGACATACGTTAACACTTTTCGGATTCCTTTTCGAGAGTTGTGACACATTCCGCCAGTTAGTGGTGTCCAGTACTGGGTCTCTGACCTTCACCACTACGGTTTGTTGCCTTCGGGTATGTGCCTTCGGGTTTGTGCCTTCGGGTTTGTTGCCCTTTAGTATCGCTTCTGATGTTGGTCGTTATGAGCCGCATGGGTGATATTGGGTTGCCCTTTAGTATCGCTTCCGATGTTGGTCGTTATGAGCCGCATGGGTGATATTGGGTTTGGAGTCTTCGGGCTCATGGATCCTTGTTTGTACAGTACTGAGCTCGAGCAAATTTTATGATGTTTCATTCATATGTATATTCCCAAGGTATCGCCCTTCGGTGTTGGTCTTTTTGAGCCGCATGATGCGTAGCGTTTACCTTGTGGAACTTGTATACCTTATTGGTATTTGTTATCGCCTTTATGGATTGATTTGGGATATTTGTATCCTTTGTTTCTATATGTTGCCGATGATATGAGTCTTGTTCTATATGATTCATCTTTTGTTAGATGATTGTGTTATTTCTTTTAGAGATATTTGTTATACTTTGTAACCTTGCAGGTTTATTGTTGTTCAGTTTATATAACTGATTTGTTTAGCGAGACTGACCCGTGTATTTTATACTCGGGTCAGACCGAGATGTTTCAGGTTAGGTGCTTTTGGACTTAGCCTGTTTTGCTTCCGCATGGACTATTTAGCTTGTTCGTTTTTGTCGTAGCTTTTTGTGTAGTCCTCTTTATTGTAACTTTGATATATGTATTCTTTTGACTCGTCTATATATTGTGGTTTGCTATACCACTTGACATGTATTTTTTTGTAAACTTTGCTATGTACCTGTATAAGTGTATATGATGATCTACTGTTCTGTGATGTATATTACATTTGAGTTGTTATATTCTATTCTGATAGATCCTTCAACCACCTATGGTTTTGTTTTAAGTATTCATTGGGTATGTCGACCTGCTTGGTATGTTTATTGTCGATGTATTCAATAGATAGTTAGAGCAAGGCTGTAGATAGTCGCTCCTAACCAGCCTTATTCTCCGTGTTAGTTGACGGCATTACCCTGTAGTGTCCTTGACTAGCGTGGGTATAGAGGTAGGGCGTCACAGCGTGGGCTCCCCTCCTTACAAAAATTGCGTCCCCGCAATTCCTGGAGACGATATTTGCAACAACTACATACATAAAACATTCAAAAGAAAAAGGAAGTAAGCTTGAGATGAAAAGACATACTCACCGTTCACAAGCTAAGATAGAAAACCCGGATAAGATCGCTCAATAAACTCTCTGGTTTCCCAAGTACAGTCATTGGGATTAGCGGACCATTGAACTTTAACGAGCGGCACGTCCTTGTTCTGAAGGTGTCGCACCTCCGTGTCAAGCACGCGAATAGGTTGCTGTACAATAGATAAGTCCGGTGAGACCTCAAGCTCTTGCAAATCAGGAGAAGTAATAACAGAATCCGACTCCCGAAGACACTTCCGAAGTTGCGAGACGTGAAACACGTCATGAATACCAGATAAATGAGCTGGAAGTGGAACTCTATAAGCCACAGGGCCAATACGTTCAGTAATAGAAAATGGTCCTATAAAGCGAGGAGCCAATTTCCCAGTCGTACTGAAACGCATAACCCCCTTCAAAGGAGAAACGCGAATAAAAACTAGATCGCCGATCGAGAACTCGAAAGGCTTCCTACGGCTGTCCGCGTAAGATTTCTGGCGACTCTGTGCCTCTTTCATTCTCAACCGAATAAGATCGATCTTCTCGGAAGAATCACGAACAAAATCTGGACCAAGAATAAGCTTCTCTCCAGATTGCAACCAACAAGAAGGTAATCGACATGGCTATCCGTATAAGGCTTCGAAAGGAGCCATACTGATACTAGACTGAAAACTATTGTTGTAGGAGAACTCTACAAGAGGTAGGTGATCCTCCCAACTTCCACCAAAATCAAAAATACAAATACGGAGAAGATCTTCCAAGATACGATTCACCCGTTCAGTCTGTCCATCAGACTGCGGATGATAAGCTGTAGAAAAATTAAGCTTTGTTCCTAAAGCTTACTGAAGACTCTTCCAAAAATGACTCGTGAATAAAGTATCACGGTCACTCACAATAGAACTAGGAACACCATGAAGTCTCATGATTTCCTTGACATACAACTTAGCCAAATGCAAAGCAGTCCTATTAGACTTAATAGGGACAAAATGAGCAGACTTAGTGAGGCGATCAACAATAACCCAAATGCTAGAATGGCCTGATCTCGAGCGAGGTAGGCCGTCAATGAAATCCATAGAAATCTGATCCCATTTCCACAATGGAATCTCTAGAGGCTGAAAAAGACCCGAAGGACGCTAATGCTCGGCCTTAAAACGCTGACAAGTTACGCAATTACTTACATAACTCGCCACATCGCGTTTCATGCCTTCCCAATAATAAAGACGACGCATATCGGCATACATCTTGCTACTACCGGGATGAATAGTATACTTAGAACGGTGACAGTCATCAAGAATGTCATGCCTAAGTGCAAGGTCAGAAGGCAAAAAAAGACGGTTCTTCTTACGAAGACACCCATGAGAATCAATGCTGAAATCCCGCAACGCCTCATCACAGGATCCAGACTCACAAAGCTGAATAAGATGTAACAAATCAGGATCACGCCGTTGGGCATCGGTAATACGATCCAATAAAATAGGTCGAGCTCCCAAACTAAATAATAGAATAGGAGAATCAGAAGATGAATCTCGATCACGAATTTCACAAAAAGATAGAGTCTCAAGAACATCCCATTCGACAAGCATCATAGAAATAACAGCCGGATGTTTGCGACTAAGCGCATCTGCAACACGATTACCCTTACCATGGGTATACTGTATATCAAAGTCATAGGAGGCAAGAAACTCGAGCCAACGTTGTTGTCTCATATTGAGTTCCTTCTGAGTGAACAAATACTTCAAGGATTTATGATCGGTATAGAGAATGAAGCGCTCGCCCAACAAATAGTGTCGCCAAATCTTCAAGGCAAAGACAATGGCGGCTAACTCAAGATCATGAGTGGCATAGAGAACTTCATTCGAACGCAGTTGCCTAGAAGCATAAGCAACTACCCGATCCTTCTGCATAAGAATAGCAGCGAGACCACTACCACAAGCATCGGTGTAAACAACAAGATCATGATTCCCCTCGGGAACCACAAGAATAGGAGCATTAGTGAGAAGTTCCTTCAATGTCAGAAAGGAAGCTTCACACTTGTCGGACCAATCAAAATGAATGCATTTCCGAGTAAGGTAAGTGAGAGGAAGCTCAACACGGGAAAAGTCCTTAATGAACCGACGGTAATAACCCGCCAATCCAAGGAAACTACGGATATCATGCACATTCTCAGGCCTCTTCCAATTCTGGATGGCTTCGACCTTTGAGCGATCGACAGAAATGCCATCGGAAGATACAACATGGCCTAAGAACTTAACCTTATTCTCCCAAAAGTGGCACTTGGAGAATTTGGCTCTAAGCTGATGATGACGGAGAGTACTCAAGAGAATACTCAAGTGATTAGCATGCTCGGCTTCAGACTTAGAATAAATAAGGATATCATCAATGAACACAAGCACGAACTTATCGAGATATTCCCGGAATACCCGATTCATGAGATCAACAAAGAAAGCAGGAGCGTTCGTCAAACCGAACGGCATAACGAGCCACTCAAAAGAACCATATCGAGTGCAGAAAGCGGTAAGAGGTATGCTATCCTCCGCGACTCGTAACTGATGAAAACCTGTGGCAAGGTCAAGTTGAGAAAAGACCTTAGCACCACTCAATAGATCGAACATATCATCGATCCTAGGCAATGGATACCTATTCCTGATGGTTAACTCGTTAAGCTTGCGATAGTCAATGCAAAGCCTAAGAGTTCCATCGGATTTCTTCACGAAGACGACCGCGGATCCCCACGGAGAAAAACTAGATCGAATCAACTGCTTGGACTCAAGCTCTAAAAGGTGCTTCTTGAGTTCCTCATTCTCCTTTGTAGACATCCTCGTGGGAGAACGACTAACTGGCAGCGCACCTGAAATGAGATCAATGTGGAACTCAATTGCCCGCTTAGGTGGAAAACCCGAGACAGGCTCAAAAACATCAGAAAAGTCACAAGCAATAGGAATACGAGATATATCATCATCATCTCGCGAATCAAGAGAATATAAAGCCATTTCGGAATTATCCACATCCCGAAGAATAAGAGATAGCTGAGTAGGCGAATCCGGATGTCGAAGATACAAAATTCTCTCCGAACAAATAATCCTGGCATCATATCTCACTAGCTAGTCCATACCCAAAATCATATCAAATCCTAGACAAGAAATAACGTGCAGATTCGCACAAAAAGAAAAGCCACATAAAACAATCTCAAGATCATCACAAAGCATACTAAGGGTCGCGGATCCCCCAATAGGATTCGCAATCCTTAAAGAAGTAACTAAACAAGAAACATGCAAAGATAAATCATCAACGAGCTTCTTCGATACGAAAGAATGTGATGCGCCCGTATCGAAAAAAACTCGAATACTATGATCATACAATAAAATAGAACCTTCCAAAATAGATGGAGATATACCTTTGGGCTGAGAGGGACCTTCAAAAACCTTGGCAGCATAAAGCCTGCTAGACTTAGCACCAACCGAAACAGTAGGGCAAGCTGAAACATGATGACCTTCCTTCTTGCAGTAACGGCAGAAGAGAGGCTTAGGACAAGCTCGAATAATATGATCCGGAGAACCACAATTAAAACACTTTCGAACGAAAGGTGTTCCGGAAGACTGAGGCTGAGAACTAGGATCACCAGTCTTCTTCTTCTTAGAAGGAAAAGGCCTGGACTTCTGAATTGGAAACGGCCTCTTGTTGGGGTTCTTGGAAACCTCAACAATCAACATCACTATCACACTCCTTCTCGACGGTCTCGAGGTGAAGTGCCGAATCAACCAACTCCTCAAAAGAAAGTTTAATTTGGAGCAACAAAGATTTCTTAAGATATTTGTTAAGGCCGGAGACAAACTTCAAATTCTTCTTATAAGAAGTGCTGATGAATTCAAGACCATACTTAGATAAAGCCTCGAATGATGCAACATACTCAGAAACAGAAGATTTCCCTTGCTTCAACTCAAGGAAGCGACGGGTCAATAAAACTTTTTCAGATTCAGGAACGAATTTGAGTTCAAATCGCTCCCGAAACTGAGTCCAAGAATGAGTAGACTCATAAATCTCGGCTACAAGAAGCTCATACCAATCAAGAGCACGCTCTTGTAATAATCTAGAAGTTACAAGAACTCTATCATGGTCAGAAAGATCCATACGAGAGAAGATACGCTCGCATGCGAAACCAAGCTTGGACTTCAAGAACAGATTCGGAGCCCTTAAACGGTTTTCCTCCAAAATGAGCAAAATCACTGCACTGGCGTGCAAAGGCAGACTTGCAAGGTGGAGACACTCGAGGAGGAACTGGAGGCTGAGTGCTCCTAAACAACTCCATAAACTGATCGGCAGACATATAAACGCCATCCGGATGTGTGCCACTGGATTGCCCAGCATCCGAACGTCGTCCCCTGCCTCTTCCAGCCATACGCTGAAAGTAAGATAAGAACAAGATTATTCACAAGATAGATACTTCATTACGGAATACTACGGAATAAAATGCATTCCTAGACGTATTCTCAAATTCTATCTAACCTTGATGGAATAAAGAGACACGATGATTCAAAGATTTGTATCACTTGTACACTTTGATGTACCGTAATATGTGCTCTATTCTGTGTTTATCATATTTTGTCCTGAACTCAGCTCTGATACCACGCTGTGACGCCCCACCTCTATACCCACGCTAGTCAAGGACACTACAGGGTAATGCCGTCAACTAACACGGAGAATAAGGCTGGTTAGGAGCGACCATCTATAGCCTTGCTCTAATTATCTATTGAATACATCGACAATAAACATACCAAGTAGGTCGACATACCCAATGAATACTTAAAACAAAACCATAGGTGGTTGAAGGATCTATCAGAACAGAATATAACAACTCAAATGTAATATACATCACAGAACAGTAGATCATCATATACACATATACAGGTACATAACAGAGTTTACAAAACAATACATGTTAAGTGGTATAGCAAACCACAATATACAGACGATTCAAAAATACATATATCAGAGTTACAATAAAAAGGACTACACAAAAAGCTATGACAAAAAGGAACAAGCTGAATAGTCCATGCGGAAGCAAAATAGGCTAAGTCTAAAAGCACCTAACCTGAAACATCTCGGTCTGACCCGAGTATAAAATACACGGGTCGGTCTAGCTAAACAAATCAGTTAAATAAACTGAACAACAATAAACCTGCAAGGTTACAAAGTATAACAAATATCTCTAAAAGAGATAACACAATCATCTAACAAAAGATGAATCATATAGAACACGCCTCATATCATCAGCAACATATATAAACAAAGGATACAAATATCCCAAATCAATCCATAAAGGCGATAACAAATACCAATAACGTATACAAGTTCCACAAGGTAAACGCTACGCATCATGCGGCTCAAAAAGACTAACACCGAAGGGCGATACCTTGGGAATATACATATGAATGAAACATCATAAAATTTGCTCGAGCTCAGTACTGTACAAACTAGGATCCATGAGCCCGAAGACTCCAAACCCAATATCACCCATGCGGCTCATAACGACCAACATCGAAAGCGATACTAAAAGGCCACCCAATATCACCCATGCGGCTCATAACGACCAACATTGGAAGCGATACTAAAGGGAAACAAACCCGAAGGCACAAACCCGAAGGCACATACCCGAAGGCAACAAACCGTAGTGGTGAAGGTCAGAGACCCAGTACTGGACACCCCTAACTGGCGGAATGTGTCACAACTCTCGAAAAGGAATCCGAAAAGTGTTAACGTATGTCCCATAACCACTCGTTCGCACTAACTGGCGGAATGTTTCAATTTATTCTCATTCAATTCATTTACCATTCACTTTTACCAGATTCGCGTTCATTTATATTTATATTCATTCTTCACTTAATATAGTGCTTTAATACCAAAAACAATAACCATTTTTATAATATCCTCTACATAATTTAACAATAAACATTGTATACAACATAGTTCTCATGTTTATTTTTCTCTTTGCGAGTTAAGTCACATTCAATTTTAACAAACAACATACCAAATCATATTTCATTCATTAATTTATTTCATTAGCTCGATTCATTTTACTTTGCAACTCAAATTGAGTTTCATTACAACAATCAATTTTATTTATTCCTAGCAAATATTTATATTCATTTCATCAGTTCTCTACAAATCGAGTTCAATTTCAATTTCATTTAACTTTGCTATAGTTAATTTCATTTCAAAATTCGTTTATTTAACTTAGCTTGAGTTAAATTAAATTCTCTATCTCAATTTATAATTTTCATTCCTTAACATTCATATTCAACAAATTTAATATTTGCTTTGCCTTGCTAATTTTCAAAATCTATAAGTTATAAAACTTATTTCTTATCTATACCATCTTCACAGTTCAAAAACTTATTACCTTAATCTCTCAAAACTTTTAGATAGAAATATTCAGTATTTTAAACACCCGGTTGTATTTTCAAATCATTTTGAAATCATATTTATACATAACTACTTTATATATTGAATTACACCTCTAGAATCTATTTTTTTTTATTTTTATCAAAACAAAACTTCAATGGTAAATTACTTAGGTAGCAATCCCTCATTTGGAAACTCGAAAATGAATGTCGTGATGCTGCAGTCATCACCAGAATTATTTTCCAGCAACTGAAGTGAGTTCATGCTTTCTATTTCTTTAAATTTCATTTAAAATATTTCCAACCCAAAATATTTTCAAAATAATACTATTTTTTTTATTATTATTCCAAACCATTGAAAACAATTTTCAAAGTCAAAGGGTGTTAAATTCTCCAATTCTTATTTTAAGTCCAAATTTACTAACAAATCTTATTTATAAATGTACTTAAGCAATTCCATTTATAAATCACATTTATAAATCATATTTTTAAAATATCACTTATAATGTAATTCATTTCAAAAATGTTGACTATTATAATCATAATCAGCTCTCTTATAAACTTATTTGTGTACATACTTTATTTTCCAAATGTTTATCTTTGTTAGACTATAATAACAAAAACTAACAACAAATGATAATAATCAAATATTATCATCCATTAACATCCAAACACACCATATATGGCTTATAATAATTTTTTGAAATTTTTTCCTTTATATATATAAAATATAATTTTGGTAAATCTATTTCATTTACTCACTTTTAAAATAATACTGTGTTGATTTGCCTTCTTTAAGCATTTGGAAACCCCTATCGATATGGTGGAGTCCCATGTATCGACTAAAATTCATAAGTCACTCAACAGATAAATTAACACAACATAAAACATTTTTATAATAACTAATAAATACGCTCTCATATATATACACTCAAACTCATCCTAGGGCCTTGCTTACCCTATCTCAAATGAGTAAATTCCCACCAAAGCCAATGTATTCGCTCAACCTAAGCTTTGATACCACATGCATCAACCCGCTTTTCTGTATAATTCAAGTTAATATTAAAACACACATGTCCAACCCAAATCAAAAGGAAATACAGATAGTTAAGGAAAATAAAGTAGAAAGAAAATGGGAAGAGAAAAGAAACAAAAAACAACATAGAATCTCACAATCATAGCAAAACAACATACAATATGATATCAATGATCTTTATAAAAGAGAAACCGTTATATACATACATCCATCAGAGTACAACAACAAACACAATTATCAACCTGTACAGTCATAACATTCTGTCCTCACAATTGTTGATAATTTCAATAACAAAGCAGAGAGAATAAACATATAGGTGTATACGGCTTAAAGACCTCTAACTCGTCTCCTGAGCTCCAATGCATCTAGCTAAATCTGTAATATGATTGGTTTGACCCAAGCATTATAATAAAATAACACCCGAGTCAGTCTGGGAAATCAATATGAGAAAAACACATCCAACTGGATTTTTAAGTTATAAAACCTTTGGAAACAAGGTATCTTGCAAGATCACGCCACACATAAACACGGATGGATTTTTACCTTATGATAACCAAAACATTTCATATGAAATCCTCTGACCTTATGATAACGTTTAGAATACAAATACTTATTAATTATAGCTGAAATTGTTACATTATTAAATTCAGCATACTAGGTTCTACAATCAAAACTCGAGGCTCTTATGGGAGAGTAGATTCCAACTATGAAAGGGTAAGGGATTACCTATCGAATCTGTACACCTCTAGATAAAATGTACGAGAGGCTACAACAGTTTCACCTTAACTACTTCGGATCCGCCCTACCCCTTACTAGATAGCGTTGAATATGATCACCCCATGGTTTATAAACAACCGTCGTGGGCCCCGAAGCATATATTGAGATATTGACACTAGATCTCAGGATGATCGTACTCCAATGGGAGCGACCCACATAGCCCTGCCGCATGTCCCTGCTTTAGTCATTTTCCCAATTGATGAAGCCTGAGGCTACAAATATCTTTATATAGTACTTCCTACTTGGAATGCTAACACTGCCCTTGGGAAATAATGCAATGCCAGTATTGATCCATATAAATTCATTCTGGGACTAAATGAAACACTTGAGAGCTCTATCTCTGAATTCCCATCGTTCTCAAGATGTCTTCACTTCACAACGCTTAAGCTAGATTGAATTGGTTTTTGGATAACATATCTGATCTGGGTTTGTTCGAAACAACATCCGGCGGTTTCCTATAAACTTAACCCGGGTTCTTTAGGAAATAAACAAACAAAGATAAGATTAGAGATCACTTCCTAGCCGTTAGTGGATGGATTTTCTAATCATTTTCCTACGAGACCGAAACGAGATCTATACGTGTAGTATAGCATCACCAAAGATGACTATGCAATATAACTCACATGTTTCTCATAGATATTTCCAAGGTTACATTTTAGGTCCAATTTCAATAGTCGGATATCTAACTATCGAATAATAAACATTCAAATCAGGAATTAATTCCATAGGTAAAAACCAACATTTGTTAAGCCCCAAGCAACACTAGGCCTCCTTTAACAAATCGTTCCATTAACTCAAATTAATTTGTAAATATTTGAACCAAAATACTTTTACAAATATTCATTCAGCGCCCTTATATTTTCGATACTTGAAAAATATCCATATACTTATCTCAATGATATAAGTATATACACCAACAATTGGGTAGATTTTCCTTTTTGTCCAACTCAAAACCATTTATAAACCCTATTATAATTTACAGTAACCATTTAAAAAACTCCTTTTATAAATCTATAGACCCATTTCTATGTTTTTATAAATATCTAAAATTATTAATAAAATGCATTTACCTTTCAAACAATCTCCCTTTATATTTTCCAAAACATGTTATAAGACTCCTCTTATAAAACCCATCTTTTTATAAAACTCCATTTATAAATCTTGAAAACAATTTTAATAAATTCTAACTTTTACTATAGAAAAACTATTAGATAATAATAAGCATTATAAATAAATAAATTCTGAATTTAAATCATTTTAAAATAATAATTACTAATTTCAAAACATTCTTAAATAAGAATAATTATTTATCTTTAACATTTTTATAAATACAAATAATAGATTTCCATATCTTTATTGATAAATAATTATAATCAATTTCAAACCATACTAATATTTTTAAATAATTAACCTTCCAAAATACTTAAGAGAAACTTTAAACAATATTAATATCAATAAACAAGCTTTAAAATGGTAGTATATTTCCTTAATAAAAATCCATACTTAATTCAACATAATCATTTCCATATTTGTAAACCATGTTCATAAATCTCTTTACATTTTATAGAACTTCCCTTCATAAATATTCCTTTATTTATGAACCCATTTCTACCTCTATTCCTTTATAGATCATGCTTATTTATAAAACCCCATCCAAAACATAATTTTAACCATTTTAACCTTACTTCCATAAGTATTAATTTCTTTCATAAAATAAAATATCATTTAACAATCCTAATTCACCCACACTTCCAATTCCAAAACAGAGTCAACTATTTACTACAAAACTTCCATATCTTATAATAAATCTATCATTAGATATATTCACCCATTTGTTATTATATCTTTTGATTTATAACACCGTTTATAAACTCAATCTTTTATTAACAAAACATGATTTTTGCGAATCTTTACTTCATTCGTAAAACATAACTTTGTACAAAATGATTAACAATATTTATATCAAATATTTTCTAATTTATTTTAAAACCATATCCTTTTTATTTTAAAAGACGGACAAAATTTAAGGTTTGAAATTTTTTTTATCGATAATTCAAATTTCTATTAAAAAAATAGTTTTATAAAACTACAAAATTTTAATTTCTCAAAATCATACCTTTTATGTAACGATCCACATTTCGGAACGTTTAAATCAACAATAATCCACAGCTGTCAAACTTAAACAATCCAAAACGTAGATAATCAATGGGGTAAATTAAGAAAAATAAGAAAACAAGAAGAAAACAAACACAGAATCTCATAGCGGAACGATAAAATATAATAATCAAATAAAGTTCACGAAGCTATTTACTATACATTTGATTATAATCTATACAGCATTTATCAGAGTTACATATATACATCAGGGATAAATGAATAATGCAGCAGAATAGCATGATACATAGAAGAATAATAATAGTAATATACCAAATCTTTGTCTTCGTCCTCCAGAAAATAATCTCCAATACGCTGAAAACTCAGGGCTAACCCGAGCGTAATGAAAAGACAAAACACTCGAGTCAGGACTAAAATACTCTTATGTAAGTCAAATCAATAAATATGAATGTAATAGCGTCAAAGATGTTTACGGAATTTTACATCTCTTATTTAATATATAACGCACGTGCAATAACTTAAGAGATGTTATGAGATTTTCCATCTCCTAAGGATTCGTTAAACTATTTATATATAATAGTATATGCTATAGTAGGTAATGTCTATTAGTAAAATAAATATCAAAATAGCGTTAAGGCTTTACATTGATCCACCTTAACACATTTTTATAGGTAAACCAAAATCATAATGGGCTTACATAAGGATAAATATGATAAGACAAATGAGGGAATGCCCAAGGTAGGATTCTACCAGTTTACCCTTTCTGGCTGGTTGGAAACCATCGGTGGCCGACCGCGATAATCAATCCGAACGGAAAGGATGCACCCATCGAGTATAAAATCACGACAGTAATACGAGTAATCAACGTCGCTAGAGGTAGCTAATCTCATTGGCCAGACTTAGGCTCCTGTTTTAGTCATTTTAATTATGACACAAGTGTAAAGGCTATCCATCATCGTTCTCTTACTTCATTCCAGTAAACGTTTGCCAATTTAACTACTATGTTCTGGATATCATCTATCGCGTACACGGTTGTCAAAGTGGTTCCAATATTGATAGAGAGTATGCCAATAAGAGGCCCCGGTTTCTTTAACAACCAAACGTCATTTTATACACCGGTTGGTTCTTTTACATTTCGAAAATAATTCGTACTTGATATCAAAATATCATATTCACTACAAAATCAAATCCATTTCGAAATCCTCATATTACTCAAAATCATATCCATTTCGAAATCATCATATTTGCCTCAAAACTCTTATTTTACTTCAAAATGTCAATTCAGTTCAATATATGGATTTCACTTCAAAATTGGTTTGAATTACAATTTACTTTATAACTTCACTTTAACCCAATTTGCCTTTAAATCCAAGATTTAAATATAAAATTTTCACCCTTTTGACCAGTTTGAATTTTTTAAAAATGGTTGAAATAGTTTTAAAATGGTTAGAAAGAAAATAGTTTGAGTATTAAAAATGGTTTATATAGTAAAATAATTTGGAAAATAAAAATAATTTGAATATTTAAGGAATATAGATTTTAAACTGTTTATAATAAAATAGTTCATTTAAAATAGTTTCAAATTCAAACCGGTTCACTTTCCAAATTTTTCGATTCAAATCAATTCCAATTTCTATTTTGATTTAATCAATTCGATTCCGATTTCAGATCGAATTTTATTTCAATTCCAAATTAATTTCTATTCCGATTCCAAATTCATTTAAATTCCAATTTCAAATTAATTTCAACTCGAATTCCAAATTAATTTAAATTCCAATTTCAAATTAATTTCAATCTCAAATTAATTTAAATTCCAATTTCAAATTAATTTCAATTCCGAGTTTGATCTCCCAAATTGATTCAAAACACATAAATCAAATTTTCCTTCAATATCCAATTTAAAAATCAAAACCTTCAAATATTATTAAATTTCGAGCTCAATTTCGAAGCATCATTTTACATCACTTTTACTTCGTAATAATCAAAGTTCGAATAAAAGTTCAATCCTTTAAGCCAAATCAATTTCAGAAATTCAAATAAAGGCCCGAATATCAGGCAATAACATCCATCACAACCAATCATCCAAATTGTCAATAAAATTCACAACAATTTCATAATTATTAATATCGGGTATTTTTCGAGCAATTAAATTCTAATTCATTTTAACTATCAATTTAAATTCTGTCAACTAATTCAGATGTTAATTTAAATGTCAATTAAACTTATCAAACAACAAACAATAAATTGTTAATCACTTCACGACATAAATTTAACTACATAAAGAACTATTTCAGTCAATTATATGCATATAAACACTGACATTTGATTTATTAACGATTAAAAATCTAACTAAAGGCCCAAATTTGGACAGTTCCATAATGTCTGGAATTTCGATACGAACACAACGGAGAAAACCGCACATCGAGCCGAGCTCATATGCAAAAGATATTGATATTAGAAGTTATATGATTTATAGTATTATAAAATAAAAAAAATTACATGTTACCATCATCTCGTTCTGCTTAATTGAACCAATCTCACGCGAACCAAATTCATGTGCGCCACCATTTTTCTAGACCGTACCTCAATCAGACCATGCATATGCGTGTGCCATCTCCCTCCATGCCTCTGCCCCCAAACGCCTTCGTGCCAGTCGCCATTATCTTCGAGAAAACAAGGAAAACGTGTGCCCACTTCTAAGCTCGATCTTGGCGAATCCATGATGAAATAGCGAGAATCAACCGTTGGATGTGTAGAGCTCATCAAGCTCTACAACTTTCATGTAGGAGGCTTTTGAATTCGATGAAAAATGAAGGAGATCGGAGGGGAGTTCGAAGATTTCTGGCCATTAAAACAAAGCGAACGATGGCCATGTTTTCTATTAGGATTTCCAAAATATAATAATATTTTTCGTTTTGCATGTCGTACTTATATAGTTAGGTCTGAAACAACCGAAACTCCAATCGAAGCGTGCCGTTAGGCATTCATAATGTTTCATCCACATTTCGAACCCAATAGAACAGGTTTCGAGGCCTAATTCGATCGTACGTGGAAGACAGCTTTTCAAAATCAATTTTATTTTATCGAATTCCTTAAATTGATTTCTACGTGTTTCAAGCTTGCACGGCCAAATGAAAAGTCTGATCCTTATGAAACTTGAAATCCTATAATGATGCAGCTCAGAACAGAGTTGGAGCAGTGCCAGGCCCAAACCTTCAAGACTTGAGTCATCCACGACCTAAGGAAGCGGTCTTAAGTCGTCTACGACTTAACAAAGCTCTGGGGGGAGAG
Organism: Allium cepa; assembly: GCA_030765085.1. Taxonomy (NCBI): domain Eukaryota; kingdom Viridiplantae; phylum Streptophyta; class Magnoliopsida; order Asparagales; family Amaryllidaceae; genus Allium; species Allium cepa. The sequence continues at coordinate 492,738,275 of CM060944.1, read as the reverse complement.
CTACGACTTAACAAGAATGATGAAGATAAGTTACGACTTAACGGGAGCTTAAGTCGTTCAGGTTTGATAAGTCGTATACGACCTAACGACACAGCTATAAGTCGTCCACGACTTATCAAGAAGAAGAGAGAAGTTCCAGTAGTTGAAGGCCTTAAGTCGCAAGCCGTGTCATGTTAAGCCGTAAGTCGTTGAGTTGTAGATTGGTGTGTTTTCTTAAGTCGTTCGAGTGTTGAGTCGTTTGTAGCTGTTGAGTCGCTGTTGTGATGTAATTGCTTTAAGTCGTGATAAGTCGTAAATCGGCAAAGGGTTAAGTCGGTCATGTGTGTGTGGTGATGTAACTCGTTGAGTCGTGTGGTTTTTAAGTCGTTTGAGTCGCGTTTGTTGATAGGTCGTTGCTGACCTAAGCGTGAGTCGTAAGTCGGAAACGACTTAAGGGTCTGGGTTGTAAAAAGGCTATAAATAGGGCGTGAGTTGTACATTTTGAGGTGGTTGATTTTGAATAAAAACTTTGTTTGATTACTGAGTGCTTTCATCTAAATTGGTAGTTGAGTGTGATCTCCTATCTCCACTTTCGGTTATTTGAGTGCGCTCGAATCAACGATCGTTGAAGCCAATTCACGGTACCAAGTGCGCTTGATCAACGTTTGAAGAATTGTAGATCTTCTTTCACGGCATCGTGCGTGATCAACGTGTCGAAGATAGCTAGAATTCGGTATCTTTGTGATCAACGAATTTGGGCATTTCAGTATCTTCAATCCACCGTTTGCTACTTTCATCGATCTATATCGTTTCGTTATTATCCGCTGCGTCAGTTTTTGGTATCAGAGCTAGACTTAGCCAATCATAGCTAAGCCGAGTCTTGGAGCCAAGGAGTTTGAAGTTGGTGTTCATCGTGTTCATAGTTTGTTGCAACAAGAGGAGGACTTTCGATCCATTCCACTTTGGATCAAAGTGTGGAAGTTGTTTGAATTTGGCCGTGAGAGTTTGCGCGCCAAAGTTTGATATTGAAATCGTGCTTTGTTGAAGCCGAGCCGACCTAAGCCTTGGGTCGTTGCATATTGCCGAGTTGAGTTGAGCCGAGCTAAGGGTTTAAGCCGTGCATTGTTGAAGTGTTTTTGATTGTGTAATCATGCCGCCGAGAAGAGCTAATCGTCATCAGAATGTTGAAGCGTTGTATAGAAGAGAAGAAGCCGAGCAATGGAACAACGCATTAATGAGAAATTTGATGAAGGTATTGAAAAGCTAGAGAAGTTGATGAATGATTTGAATCAAAATCAAAGGAGGAGATCACCAATCTCGAACCATGGAGGAAACAGAGTTTCGCCATCGGTTACGGAAGCGAGAAGGGTATCACCGCAATCTTTTAGAGAGAGAAGAGAAACATCAATTTCATCAAGGAGAGATCACCATGACTATGGACATGAAGAGAGAAGAACTCCACGTGAGTTTGAAGATGAGCCATATAGAGATGAAGAGAGACATAGTAGAAGAGACATGCGTGGTCAAAGGGATGTTGATGGTCGAGATCGATAGAGACATACATTTGATTTTAATGAAGAGGGTGATAGAGCTAGCATTCATTATCGAGATCGAGACCAAGTTCGAAATTCATATCGAGATGTAGATGATGATCGTCGTTGGGAATCGGGTATGAAGATGGAAATTCCAGAGTTCAAGGGTGGAATGGTAGCAGAGGAATTCTTGGATTGGTTGTCTAATGTTGAAGAGATCTTTGATTTCAAAGAAGTCCCGGAGAATCGAAGAGTTAAGTTGGTTGCTACTCGTTTGAGAGGCAGAGCAATGGCATGGTGGCAGCAAACTAAACTTACACGGAAGAGAATGGGAAAGTCGAAGATTGAATCATGGGAGAAGATGAAGAAGTTGATGAAGGCTACATTCTTGCCAGACAATTATCAATCACTTATGTATCAGAGGTTGCAGAATTTGAGGCAAGGGACAAAGACTGTTAATGATTATGCTGACAAATTTTATCAACTGATTGCTCGAAATGACATTATGGAGACAGAGGAACAGCTGACTGCTAGATTTATTGGAGGGTTTAGGTTACAGATTCAAGATATGGTGAATATGTTTGATCCTAGATCTGTAGCAGAAGCACATCAGAAAGCATTGGCTTGGGAGAAGCAGGGAAGGCGTGGAGGTGGTGTGTTTACTAATTGCAACAATCAAGTGAAGGGTATTAGTGGAAGCTCTAATGTTCCTAAATCTATCAGTAAACCAGTTGTGAATGAAGTTGCGAAGACGAAGGTCAACAACAGTTTCAAGCGTTACAATTGCCAGGAAGTGGGTCACAAGAGTAATGAATGTATGAAGCCGAAGAAACGAACTATGATTACTGAAGTTGAAGGTGAGGATGTTGATGAAGGTTATTCTAGTCCAGTTGAGGAGGATGAACAGGATATTGCGTCAGGAGATGAAGGATGTAATCTAATGATGAGGAGGTCTTGTTTAATACCGAAGCAAGAAGAAGAAGCTGGTTGGCTGAGGAGTAACATCTTTCAGTCCACTTGTACTATTCTAGGAAAGGTTTGTAAGTTTGTGATTGATGCAGGAAGTTGTGACAATATTCTTTCTACTGAAGCCGTGAGAAAGTTGAAGCTGAAAACGGAGAAGCATCCAAATCCTTACAAGTTAGCATGGTTGAGAAAAGGAGGAGAAGTGAAGGTGGACAGGCGAGTTCGAGTTCCATTTTCTATTGGGAAGAAATATAAAGACGAGATCTGGTGTGATGTGGTTGAGATGGATGTTTGTCATTTACTTTTGGGAAGACTGTGGCAGTATGATCGAGCAGTGCAACATGACGGTCGGACTAATAGCTACAGTTTTATGTTTGAAGGCGTTAAGTTTATTTTAGTTCCAAAGAAGAGACAACAGGAAGAGAGTAAATCTGAAGAGATTGAAGAGCTGAAGACTTTGTTGACTTTGAAGGAATTCATCGAAGAAGTAGAGGAGAGTCCAGAGGTGTTTTTGTTAATTGGACATGAAGCTACTGAATCCGTTGATGTTCCAGAGGAAGTGAAATCGGTATTAGATGAAATCAGTGATGTGTTTCCTGAAGAATTACCCAAGGAGTTACCACCGTTGAGGGATATTCAATATCAAATTGATCTTGTTTCAGGGGCAGTATTACCTCATAGACCACATTACATGATAAGTCCTAAGGTGCATGAAGAACTGAGAAGGCAGGTGGAGAAGCTGTTAGAACAAGGGCGTGTTCAGGAAAGCTTGAGTCCTTGTGCAGTGCCAGCCTTATTGGTGCCAAAGAAGGATGGTTCGTGGAGCATGTGTACGGATAGTCGTGCTTTGAACAAGATCACTATGAGATACAGATTTTCTATGCCGAGGTTTGATGATTTGATTGATCAGTTAAGTAGGGCAGTTGTGTTTTCGAAGATTGACTTGAAGAGTGGATACCATCAGATTCGTATTAGACCGCGTGATGAATGGAAGACTGCTTTTAAGACCAGGGAAGGTCTATACGAATGGTTGGTTATGCCATTTGGTTAATCAAATGCGCCGAGTACTTTTATGAGAGTGATGAACCAGATTTTCAGACCATACATTGGAAAGTTCGTGGTTGTTTACTTTGATGATATTTTGATCTACAGTGGGAGTATGGAAAAGCATGTCCAGCATTTGCGTGAAGTACTTTTGATTCTACGATAGGAGAAATTTTATGCTGCAACAAAAAAGTGCGTGTTTATGACGGACAATGTTTTGTTTTTGGGATATGTTCTATCGAAAGAAGGTATTCAAGTGGATGAAAGTAAAGTAGAAGCTGTCAGGAGTTGGCCACAACCAAAGACAATTACTGAAGTGAGAAGTTTTCATGGATTGGTATCTTTCTATCAAAGATTCATTCTGCATTTTAGTAGTGTGATGGCACCTATAACCGATTGCATGAAAGGAAAGAAATTTGAGTGGTCAGAGGAAGCAGGGGTTGCTTTTGAGAAGATCAAAACACTATTGACGACAGCACCAATTCTAGCTTTATCGGATTTTCAGTTGTTGTTTGAATTACATACTGATGCATCGAAGGTTGGGGTTAGTGGAGTTTTGAGTCAGAAAGGTAGACCAATTGCTTATTTCAGTGAGAAGTTATCTGGAGTTAAGTTGAGATATAGCACTTATGATATTGAGTTTTACGCAATTGTTCAAGCTGTGAAGCACTGGAGACATTACCTGTTTCAGAAGGAGTTTGTTCTCCATACGGATCATGAAGCTTTGAAGCATTTGCAAGGGCAGGACAAAATTTCAGCTAGGCACGCTTCATGGGTCGCGTGTCTACAATAGTTTACTTTTGTTGTTAGGCACAAATCAGGGGTGACGAATCGTGTAGCTGATGCATTGAGTAGGAGGAGTCATTTATTGACGACAATGAAAGTTGAAGTGAGAGGTTTTGAATTATTGCCAGAGTTGCTTGAAGAAGATCCTTACTTCATGAAATTTGTTGAGAAAGTCAAGGATGGGAGTACTGATGAATTTGTGTTGATAGATGGATTCTTATTCAAAGGGAATCAATTATGTGTACCAGATTGCAGTTTGAGAATGAAAATTGTGAAAGAGTTGCACGAAGAAGGACATGTGGGTAGAGATCGAACATTGCAGTTGATTTCTCAGTCTTATTATTGGCCGTCAATGAGAAGGAGGTTGAAAGGTTTGTGCGTAGATGTCATGTTTGTCAGGTTTCGAAAGGGACAGCTACAAATGCGGGATTATATATGCCGTTACCTGTTCCTACAAAACCATGGGCAGACATTAGCATGGATTTCGTGTTGGGTTTGCCGAGAACTCAAAAGGGGAATGGCTCTATATATGTTGTGGTGGATCGTTTCTCGAAGATGGTACATTTTATTGCTTGTAAGAAGTCGGCGGATGCTGTTTATGTCGCTCAGTTATTTTTCAAGGAGATCTATCGACTTCATGGATTGCCATAGTCTATTGTGTCGGATAGGGATACTCGTTTTCTGAGTCACTTTTGGTTAAGTTTGTGGAAGATGGTGGGAACGAAGTTAAACTTTAGTACCGCTTATCATCCGCAAACAGATGGACAGACAGAAGTTGTTAACAGATCGTTGGAAAATTTGTTGCGATGTCTTGTGAAGGACAATCTGAAGAGTTGGGACATGCAGTTATGCCAAGCAGAGTTTGGTCATAATCATGCAGTGAATCGTAGTACGGGATTCAGTCCATTTCAGATTGTATATTCTAATTTACCAAAGGGACCGTCGGACCTAACGGTAGTACCACAACCGAAGGGGACGGTTAAACGAGCTGTAGACTTTGTTGATGGGTTGACTGAATGTCATAAAATCGTTCAGGAACGATTGGAAGAGGCAAATGAGACGTATAAAAGATCCGCAGATCTGAAGCGAAGAAATGTTGAGTTTAATGAAGGGGATTTAGTCTACGCAGTGTTGACGAAGGATCGTTTTCCAGTGGGCGCTTATAACAAGTTAAAAGCCAGAAAAATTGGTCCTGTAAAAGTTGTGAAACGGATTAATGAAAATGCTTATAAGTTGAAGCTGCCGGAAGATGTGTACACTTCTGACGTGTTCAATGTTAAGCATCTTGCACCATATTATGGGGATGAACAATTCGATGTGGAAGAATTTGCCAATTCGAGGAAGAATTTTTCTCAACCTGGGGAGGATGATGCAACTCAGAACAGAGTTGGAGCAGTGCCAGGCCCAAACCTTCAAGACTTGAGTCGTCCAGGACCTAAGGAAGCGGTCTTAAGTCGTCTGCGACTTAACAAAGCTCTGGGGGGAGAGCTACGACTTAACAAGAATGATGAAAATAAGTTACGACTTAACGGGAGCTTAAGTTGTTCAGGTTTGATAAGTCGTATACGACCTAACGACACAGCTATAAGTCGTCCACGACTTATCAAGAAGAAGAGAGAAGTTCCAGTAGTTGAAGGCCTTAAGTCGCAAGCCGTGTCATGTTAAGCCGTAAGTCGTTGAGTTGTAGATTGGTGTGTTTTCTTAAGTCGTTCGAGTGTTGAGTCGTTTGTAGCTGTTGAGTCGCTGTTGTGATGTAATTGCTTTAAGTCGTGATAAGTCGTAAATCGGCAAAGGGTTAAGTCGATCATGTGTGTGTGGTGATGTAACTCGTTGAGTCGTGTGGTTTTTAAGTCGTTTGAGTCGCGTTTGTTGATAGGTCGTTGCTGACCTAAGCGTGAGTCGTAAGTCGGAAACGACTTAAGGGTCTGGGTTGTAAAAAGGCTATAAATAGGGCGTGAGTTGTACATTTTGAGGTGGTTGATTTTGAATAAAAACTTTGTTTGATTGTTGTGTGCTTTCATCTAAATTGGTAGTTGAGTGTGATCTCCTATCTCCACTTTCGGTTATTCGAGTGCGCTCGAATCAACGATCGTTGAAGCCAATTCACGGTATCAAGTGCGCTTGATCAACGTTTGAAGAATTGTAGATCTTCTTTCACGGCATCGTGCGAGATCAACGTGTCGAAGATAGCTAGAATTCGGTATCTTTGTGATCAACGAATTTGGGCATTTCAGTATCTTCAATCTACCGTTCGCTACTTTCATCGATCTATATCGTTTCGTTATTATCCGTTGCGTCATATAACCACTCACTATTATGGATTCGATGAAACTGGTTTCATCGAAATCCGAGACAGTGGCCAAAGTGGTTATTTTTTTTACTCGTTGATTAATATATAAATTTTCCAATTTTTGATCATTCACCTTTAAATCCAATTTTAGATGTTAACCATCTTCATTCATATCTAAATAAAATTTAAATCAATTTTCGATCCCATTTCATTCTCATAAAACTCAGAATTCAATCATTTACATGATTTCAACATAAATTTAAACAATTTAATTACTCGATAAATCAATATTAATAAATCCTCTAATTTCAAATAAATTTAGTTATCAACATTATTATATATTTACCTAAATACTTTACATTTATTATTCAACTTCAGTTATTGATTATAAACACAGTCAATATATATAATTTATTCCAGTACTTGTTATGGCCAAAATCTTCAAAATTAGTTATTTCAAAGTTTTATTCAAATTCAAATTCAAATTTATTACACTAGTAAATTATTAAATTTCAAAGTTTTATTCAAATTCAAATTTATTACACTAGTAAATTATTAAATTTCACTTCTAACTATTTTTATTTAATAATTATATCAAATCCTATAATTAAAACGGTTAAAAATATGGTTCGTTACATACTCCCCATTCAAAACTTTTCGTCCTCGAAAAGGCGTTAAAATACGGAATTTAACACTTGATATATTTTCTCAAAATAATTAACTTATAAAAACATAACATCTTATTTGCAAAACTACTACTACGCTTGTACTATACTACTCCGATATCAGTTTTACGGATATAAAAACTAGCTATAACATTTTTTAAATGTTAAAAAATTTCTAACTCGGGATTTACGGAAAATTTCGACAGATTCTCTTTTGCACGACTCGATTGAATTTTTTTTACAATATAATATATATCACAAATGTACCTAATAAATATCAAATAAACATCTCATCTCAATGACGAGGCATCCCTACGGGAAAAAATATAAGATCGTGGTATGCAATTCGATATACGTACCTTATTATTAAGCAAGCAAAAACAATATAATGCATAAAACAGCTCCAAAAGCTAGCATACACCATCCATTCCTACTAAAAATTCAATAACCAAATGAGAACATATATACAAAGAGTAAAATCGATACGTATAACATGGATTATGCAATAACCATAAAAGAATATAGCAATTGCAATAAAATCCAACAAACAATATCCATCCAATCTTCTTCACAACAATACCAAGTCACACTTTCTAATGTCAAAATTCAGTTATTATACTTTCATTTCCTATCAATATTAATTAATTTACTTTTAATTCATTGACATTTATTTTACAATTTATTTGCTTTCAATTTATTCACATGGATTTCTTCCAAATTTAATTGGTTCGCCTTAAATTTATTCACGTTCAATTTGATTAACATTCATATCCTTAATCATTTAATGGATTTATATTCAGTTCATCGCTTTTAATTTTACATTCCACTAATTTGGTTTCAATCCATTTTTATTTTTTATTAAATCAACCAATATTCATTGCATTCACATTTGATTGATTACAATCTAATGTATTTACATTAAATCGATTTACTTTCAATTGATTAATATTTATTTTAGTAACATTCATTTTATTTATCATCCAATGAATTTTCATTCCATTTAACCTTAATAAGTTAAATTTATTTCATTGTCACTTAGTATTTTAGTACAGATATCATTTATAAATTATCTAGATTTATTATAAACATATTACAAAATTGCAACTATTTTTTTATTATTACTCCATAACTTAAGTTCATATTAATCCATTGGTTTACTTAAATTAATTTATTCATTGAATTAAACTCATATAATAAATTTATAACTCCAATTCATATTAATAAAAAAATTCACCATAATTTTATTCAACTCCTCTTAAGTTAGACCTCAATTTATATTTTATTTCCATAACTTATTTCTCATTCAATTAGTTACCAATCAATTTTATTGAAACTCATTCTATTTGCATTTAACATATTTACATCCAATTTAAATTCAATTCAATTGTTCATATTAATTTTACTTACACGCATTTATTTTATTCAATTTCTTTCACACTTAAATTACATTACCTATTAAAATTCAAGTTCGTATTCATTTATTAATTCATTTTATAGTTTAAGTGAAAATATTCCACTTTACTGATTCCTCTAATTTTATTCAAATCCAACTCAACTCGTTTAATCTTTATTAAGTGAAATTCTATTTCATTTAATCCACTTCTCATTTTGTTTCACTCTTTTTTTATAAATATTCTCTTCTTATCATTCACATTCACCTAAATTAAAAATTTGTTAGCTAATTCTCAAATCTATAAGTTATACAATTCATTCATTCAAAGTTTCGTTTTTATCTAATTCATTTCAAATACATTTCATTTTTATATAAGCTCTCACGATTTAAACTATGATTTACTTCATCTCACTAACTCAATATATTTAACATTTCTTAAGTTAATTATTTTATTCCGTATCTCAAATTCAAAAAAAAATTGCTTGCTTAACTAAAATATTCAATAGTTTTAAAATTTAATTTTACTTTCCTGTACAAGTTTATAAGTTATAAACTTATTTCTTACATATACTACTTCCAATTTTTAGGTTCAAAACTATTACTATATATTTATTAAATCATGCTTAGAATTTTTTTTTCACAATCAAAACTTGTTTTAATTGAAAATAAATTTCTTTTGGTAGAAATTCTCATGTAGAAACTCGACAATGAATTCTATCGATGATGCAGTCATCCTCAGAATTATTTTCCAGCGATTAAAGCGAGTATAATGCTTTTATTTTCTTCAAAAATCTTTTCGACATATTTTTCAAGTTAAACTCTTCCAAATAATATTAATATAAATTTTGAAGGCTTTGGAAACAAAAAAATCGATAGGGTTTAAATTATAAAATTCTCAACTTTTAAATATCTTTTATTTATAAGCTATATTTAAATATACTCATACAATTTCATTATTTCAGTATGAAAATATTTCGTAAATTTACACACTTTTTATTTCGATCAAATTTTTCTTATAAATTTTTCTAGATTTCAATTCATTTTAATTATCAAATGCATTGTAAATAAAATTCATAAGGTATTCATTTTATTTTAATTCAACCAATAATCGATGTGTAACATTCCTAAATTTTAACTAAGTTTAATTTGGCAATTAATTTAATTTTGGAATTAAATTATGAATAAATCAGAAAATTCTTAGAATAAATAAATAAATAGAATTTTAGTTTGGAATTTAAGGATGAGTATTTTAAATATTGGATTTAAAAATAAATAGAATTTAAAGCTTTCAAATTAATAAAAGTTTGTTTTCTAAATTTTAATATATATTAATATTTGGAAGATTTGATTTAAGAGTTAATGTAATAATTTTCAAGAGGTTATTTTTAGTTAAATTCTCTTATATACATATATAAATAAATGTGAATTTTTCCAAATTTAATCAGATATTTGTATATAAAATTTATTTTTAATTGAATTGTGAGATTGAAATTCAAGAATAAATATATCAGGAAATGAATTGGATTTAAAACTATATTTTTAAAGATAATAAGGAAATTGTTTTCTAAATTTAAATATATATATATATATATATAATATGATGTTAAACAAGGTTAAATAAAAGATTTAAAATGCTTTTGTCTTATATACTTGAAAATAAATATAGTTGATAAATAAATACAAAACTTTGATAAGAATGTATATTTTGAAGGTATAAAATGTTAACATATTGAAATTTAATTGGACTTAAAGAAAATTTTATATTTGAAACAAAAATATAATAAGTATGATGACTTAAATTTAAAATGAAAATTTTAAAATAAGTATTTGTTAATAAGTTTAATGTCTTAAGTTTAAAAATATAAATGTATTGAAAATAAAAATTATATTTACTAACTTATAAATATTTATTAGTAATGTATAATTCAATTTCAAACCAATTCTTTAATTTATATAAGTATAAATAATACATAAGAAAGGATTAAATAATTGTTTTTAACAATTGTAAACTATTAGTAATGGGTTTTGACAAATGTAAATTGTATAGGAACTTATATTAACAAGTGTAAGCTTGAGATCACTTGCAATAACAAGTGGCAAGTTAAAATTTTCTTTTAATTCAAATTAGAAATACATAATAAAAGTTAGTAAGAAATCAGGCCTATTTTCTTTCAAACATTTGAAAACCTGAAACAAAGCAACTCAAAAACTCAAAGCAAAGTTTAAACCAAATCTGGAAAACAAGCTTCAGGTTCAACTCAGTAGGAAAGTTCAATCAAAATTCAGATTAGAAAGTAACTTCAACATGGAATTGCAGATCATAATCAAAGCTGCAGTTCTTTTGGCCAGAGTAATGCAAGAATCTCTGGAACGAAGTTAAGTGAAATTCTTTTAAAAGATTTGATTTTTTATGTTGTAAGTCAGTAGTAAATTAAGAATCTAAGCAATAGAGTCAATCAATTGCAGGAAAATTTGAAGATCCAAGATAAATTTTACTTCTGGTTTTCAAAACTGCAGGAAGAAAAAGAAAATTGCCCTGTATATAACAAGAATTCAAAACTGTAAGTAAAATTAAAATGTTTGTTAGTGGTGAACTAAATAAGTAAATGCAACAAGAATAAACAAAGTTCTTCTTACAACTTGCAGACAAAAAAAAACTTCAAAAATTAATGATAAAAAATGTGTACAGGAAAAACATTGTCTCTGCCTTCAAACATTAAATTCCAGGTGAGCAAACCTCCATTCAAACTTGAATCTGCTTATGTTTGATTTTGCTTGATGATGTATGCTTGTGTGTTATGTGAAAATTATTTTATGCATGCATATGACTTATATATGTGAAAAGGAAACTGTGCATGCTTAGTATCAGGTTTTTACTTCTTTCTGGAAACAGGTTTCCAAAACTTGTTCAAGATTCAAAATCTTTCACCCCTGATACTTTTTAGACCTTAGGATTCGAATAAATTTTGTTTGTTAAACCTCTTTTAAGTTTTAAAGATAGATTAGAGCAGAAACAATTTAAGTTTCTCTGAAGAAAAAAAAATATATATATTCAAAACAAGTATAGGTTGCAAATTCAACCATGGTGAACTTTGATTTCAAATATATCAATTTGAAGGCTTTTAAAAATAATGAATTTTGAATGTTAAATTAAAAAATTTAAGCAAAAATTCGCTGAGTAATGTAAGGACAAACATATTTGAGTCTTTTGGTAATTTCTGATGATCGACAATGTACTTAATCTCGCGATCATGGGTGAGTCTTGCTGGGGGATAGTTTTGCTTAAGAAAAATGCTCCAAATAATTTTAGGTCACTGTGGACGTTGAAAGAGAGTGATTTAGGATCTAAGCCCTAAAATAGGTCGGGGTTGAAATTATTACCATCGCGACGCTTGTGGTAGATAGAGTGGCACCAGACCAGGGGAGATCGAAGCGTTGGATGTCAAGGAAGCTTTGAGTGCACTGGTTTGACCGCTGATGATCGGTGTGGGCGGTTCGAGGGGATCTTTGGGGATGCTAGTGGTTCCAGGTTTGGCTCTACATGCTCGATTTTGTTTGTGGATTTTGGGTGGAGAATTGGTGATCTGGATCGATGTTTTAGGCGATGGACGATGTGACAGAGGGTGCGAGGTTGGTCAGATTTGTCTTGGTTGACTGTTCAGGTGCACCATCTCGTGGTTGTGTCCGTTCGTTTTGTTCTTTTATGGGTATTGAGGAAACTCAGATCAACTCGAAGCAAGATACGGGGCGAATGTGGGATAGCTCGAGTTTTTACTCGAAGTAGGGTGTTGGTGTTTAAGTAAAGTACTTAGGAAAAAAATTTAAAATGAAATTTTGGGTCACTCGTGTAACTTTGGGGAAAAACCCGAAGTAATGGAGCTTTGAGCTCGGGTTTGACTCGAAGTAGCCAGTAATTTTCTCGAGTCAGCATGCAAAACAGTTTGAAGTTTTAAAGAAATTCAAGTTTTGAAAATAAACTTGTTAAACTAAAATTCTTTTCAATATTTAAACGTTTCCTAAGTTTTAAAATAGATCAGGAGGGTTTTTAAATATTTTTTTTAATTAACCTAAATCTAAATGGTTTAAATAAATTGATTTTTATTTGAAGGGCATCTTCTTAATAATGTATAAAGAAATAATTATTAAAAAAATGTTTTAAAATTGTTAAATTAATTTTCAAAGTTGCGTCAACATATTGTTTAAGGGGAAATAATTATTATTTAAAGTGAATTACTTAATGTAAGTAATTAAAGTTAATTACCTAATAATTCGAGTTAATAAATCAAGTAATTAATGAACAATTAAATAGAAATAATAATTACTTAGTCAAAGTAATTAAGGGAAGATAATTAAAGGTTAAAGATTGATTTATCAATATTAAGAGTTAATTACTTTAAAGAATAATTAAGAAATGTGGTTAATTAATTAAGGTAATTAAATCAAGAATATTAATTAGGATTAATTAACTTAAAGTGATTAAGAAACCATTATTAATTAAGGTGTAATTAATTATTGTAATTAATTAATGAATAATAAATCTATTGATTAATCAATTAAGGATAATTAATCATAATTAAGATTTAATTAATAAATAATTAAAGGTTTATTAATTAAAGTAATTAATTAAGGAATAAGTAATTAAGGTTTAATTAATTACAATTAAGGATTAATTGATTAAGATAATCAATTAAAGAAATGATTAATTAATGAAGGTGGTTAAGACTTAATCAATTGTAGTTAATGATAATTAATCATTGATTAAAGATTACTAATGAAAGTAATTATATGAGTAATAAATTTTAAAACCGCATGTTTTATTTACCTTAATCAAAGATGTTGATTGTTATTGAATGTTGTATGATGGATAGATACATTTGATATGTAATTGTAATGCTATGAGATATGAATTTCTTTGTGCTGATGTAACGACTCGCTATTTTGGACCATTCAAATCGACAATAAAACCGTACATGTCCGACTTGAATAATTCAAAATACCGCATTGTTAATTTAAATTTGGCAAAACTTATCATTTACAGTAAATACATCAATCACAGATCACAGACACAGAGTAAATAATGCAGCGGAATAGATAAAGAATAGTATTTCATGAAGCTACTATATACAAATCAGAGTTAGAAATAAAATACAGCAGAACTCTCAGATGCAGTGAAGTCTCCAGTATGAGTAGATGACTTCTCCGAACCAATCAACTGGAAAAGCTGAAAGAATATATAGCTGGATCTTCAAGCTAAACTCCAACTTCGAAGGTGAGTCTCAAAAGCTGTATCACTCAGTCTGACCCGAGCGTAAAGCAAAACACAAAACACTCGAGTCAGGATTAACATTCTTATATCAATAAATCCAACTCAAGTGAAATATCAATTGAAATACAAACAACTTAAAAGATGTTTGGGATAACCATCCTCCAAGGGTCCATGGAACTATCTACAAGGTAGAAATATACACTATAACACCGTGGTCATTTCAGCTTAATTTATACTTCAAAACCAAATCTCATTTTCACTTCAAATATCTCTATATTTCCCAAAATAGTAATTATATATTAAATAATTTATACAGTAAAGCATTTTCAATTTCCTTAACTTAACAAAACGTTCCAACATCAACCCGACCTTCCCATTCAAGTTAAATTCAATCTCAGTTTATCAATTTAAATTCAACTCAAATCTTAAAATAAACGCTTCAATTTTATCGATCTTAAATTCGGATTTGAAATCACAAAACACCCCTTTTACATTTCAATATTTCAAACTTTACTTATTTAACCGTTTCAAACTAAATTTTATTTCAATTCAGTTTTCTAAATAATAGATTCAACTTATATTGATCTGAATACAGATCTGAAACACAAATAAACTAATTAAATTCTAGTATCGTTCAAAGCTTTAAATTCTACATTTCAAAGTTCAATTTAATAGTTTCATAAAGATCTTGATTTAACCAAACTATTATTTAGCCTTGAAATATTTCCTTCTTAGATTCAATATCATTTAAGTAATCTGAAATTACATTTTTCTCAATATTTTCTTTAATTTATTTAAACGTGAAATATTCATTAAATCACTTATATCAAAAATCCAGTTATAAAATCATACCTTTTAAATTTCCCATTCAATAATTTCAAATTGATTTAATTAAATAAATCCTTATTTAAATACCATTTTTAATAAATCCAAATATATCTCCCAATCTTAATTATTAAATTTTTTTTTACACGGTAAATTTTGAAATATAAATCTTAAATAATACTTAAACATATTATATGGATTAAATCAAACTCAATAATATTATTATTAAATCTATATATAAAATTTCCATTTATAAAATCTTTTAAGAACCAATATTTATTAAATCCCATATATTACTTTTCAAACTATAGAAATTTATTTTCAAAATAATTATATGGACCAATGGTGTGTGTTAATATTTCCTATCATATGGTCAAGTGCTACGGATATTTATCATTTCAATCTGTACACTAAATATATACGGGTGGATATCATTTCAACCCGAAATCCCAAATTCAGTTAAATGAAAATCGCTTGGGTTTATCACTTCAACCCATAACGAATACTATACTAACAGGGAACTTGCAGAGTGATAACAGATATGATAATAATATAACAACAGGCATATATCATTAGTATTTAAATAAAATATAAACAATAGGATATGGTGTCATATCCCACAGGTGAACAGTTACAAATAACAGCATAACTGACAATTTAAACAACTACAACAGCATATTTCAATTGTCGTTTCAGTTGAAATCAAATTTAATAAATATAAGAACTCTTAATCGTGAGTGATTGCTCACCTTTCGAGGCTAGGGAGATGGACCACGAAGCTGATTTGAGTTACGAATCAAAACGAAAGAAAGATCGACACGAATCCGACGATCAAGGCTGATGAGGAGAAATCGATGAAATCAAATCAGAATTTTGATAGAAGAATCCATGATAGATTTATTTATTATTATCATAATTCCATGAAATCGATTTTTAAATTTAAAACCAATAAATAAAAATAAATCATCATATATATGTAAGATGGAATATAAATGTCTGAATATTATATTGACCCATATCCCAAACCAATATCCAAATGCAATCAAAATTTAAATCTTTATAAAAGTAACTTATATATATATATAATATTAAGAAACAATATCCATATAATATCATAAATATTCTTTCAAATGTAAAGCAACGCATGCAGACACTACAAAATTTTAAATGCGGCCTTTAAATCATTACTTAAAACATATACATGTATATAATCAACGACGATAACTAAACTAAACCAATATGCATAAAAATCTATACACTCTAGCGTATATATCAAGTTTAAGTAAATATATCTTAAAGTATACATGCACATAAACAAACCTTCTAGAAAATAAAATATAACACATATATAACTTCTTATTTTAACTCTCTTATAATAATACTGTGTAGACTTCATGATATGCTTTAGTTTTCCTAATATAAACTTCTGTATTGAAAGTAACTTAATATATATAATGGGATATATGTATGCATCCAACTGGAAGAAGACACGTGCCATATATACAATCAAAATATATGCATACCTGAGTATATAAATACACATATTTATGTAATATGTAGTTTAAAACAAATGCACAGACATCAATAAAACATCATGTTACCTTTCAAACATTATATGATATATGCAGACATAGTTTACAAAGTGCACAATATTTAAAACTAGTATACTTCATATATAGGCCGAACTCACCTATATAACCTATGTTAGTAAACTATAGATTTTACACAGTAATATATATATAAAGTAAACTAAAAAAAAAATATTTATTTTATATACTAACATGAAAAGTTCTGACACAACATAAAGATTTATAAGCTCGAACCTTATAACCATGCACACGCGAGCAGATGGCTACGGTGCTCGACCAGGGCGGAGAAACGAGCAGCCTAGCCGGAGGAGATTGATGGCATATCGCTGGGCGTAGGTGATGAGGCTCGGGCCGAGGAGTGGTAGAGGGAGGAGGTTGAGTGGAGGCCGAGGTTGGTGGGCGAGCCGATGCCGGGCTGAGGCGACTGGAAATGGTGAGCTCGGTCAGGTATGATGGATTCACCGTGAGGATTGGTGATGGACATTGGTGGTCGTGACTGCATGGGTGAAGGCTTTGGGCTGAAGTGATGGTCGGTGGGAGGTGGCCGTGATGGAGAGGGAGAGATATGTGTGGGAGCAGTGAACGGTGGAGGGGGAGAGGATGCAGTTCGAGCCCGGGCTGCTTGGAGGCGGTGAAGGCAAGCAACAGAGCAAAATTTTTTCTAAGTAAAAGAAGAGAGGGGGAAAGATATTTGATCCAGAGGAATTAGAGAAGGGAATTGGAGAGCAAAATAGAAAGGAGGCGGAAGGAAAATATGATCAGATCTAGAAAGATGAAGGTAGATTTTTATACGTGCAAAAAAACGATTTCTTTCGAAATCAACGGTCACTCGCCTGAAATCAGGTAAACAAATAAAGCAATTTATTATTGCTTGCAGGTTATATGTTTCTTAATTTTATTTAATTTCTAGATCTCAATACATATCCAATTATACTATGCAGATAAATTATTATTATCAAACGTTACAAAAAGTTAACACTCAAAATACAGCAATGACATAGCACGTCTAGAAGTATTAATTTAAAAATTAATGAAGCAATTTATTTTATTGCTAGGGGTTCGGTTGAAGTTTGAAAAGCAAAGCAAAGTTAACGGTCAATATTTAAAGGTGCCGTTACAACGAACATTTTATTGGTTCCGTTGCGTACCGGACCTCAAAATACAGAAATAAACATACTATTGAGATCAGCACGACGAGACGATCACAACGGTATACAGATATTAGTGGTATGATCATCCGATCAAAAGTCGGTTTATCGGCACCAAAATGCTGCTAATTTGACAGAAATAAGGTAAACGGAGCAGTAGACGTTCGAATTTGGAAAAACAAAAGATGACGTCTCACTCAGAAGAGGGTTTAGAAATTTTCTACAGAAAAATATTCAGGCTTGAAAACAAATTTATTATCAGCAATTATCAGCTAGCTTGAATTAATAGAATTTCACGATGAAATATACTTTGATAAAATGAATTGAAAATTTAAAATCGGCTATGTTTAATTGGACGTAATTCAAATATTAAGTTTTTATTTCAAAATTATTATCATTATAATCTCTCAAAAATCCAATTAATTGCGTTATAAAACCATTCAAAAATCATTAAAATTTTATGGGTCGTTACACTCTCCCCCACTCAAAACTTTTCGTCCCCGAAAAGGAAGGAGGTAGGAGAATAGAACAACCAGAAATAAATGTAGATTGAAAGTCAAGGGTAAATAATTAATTTAGAACTATATAAATTTTACTTGAAATATTCATTTGCAATTCAGTTATCTTTAATACTTAAAATTTCAAAACCCATTGGAATTAAATATGTTTAAATAACACTAAATAAATATATGAAATTTATTTGAAAACAATTATTTGCAACATTAGTTATATTTACAAATACGTTATTGAAAACATTAAATCCATAATTCATAAATTTATAAATTTGTCTTTAGATACTTTTCAAACATTATTAATAAATGATTCACTTTAAATATGTTTTATTTAATTAACAACTTCAAAACTATTTATAACACTAAAATTTCTATTATACAATGTAGTATACAAATAAGCAATATTTAAAAGGTTATATTCAAAAAAGAAAAGAAGGTAGATTCAGAAAAACAGAATCAAGGTGAACAACTAAAGCTGAGAAGATAAGGCAGATTCAAAAGATAGTATCGGGCACGAATAGTTAATTCCAAACCAAAAGAATTTCAATCTCAAATATTAATACCAAATTTCTTGTTGGAAATACTTTTATAATAAATACCTTTATAAATAAAATACTTTTATATCGAAACCAATTTTCCCTTCGAAAATACTTTTATAACTCGATGTATCAACAAGTTTATCCTCGTTCTTGCAGGCTCTGGCCATGCGTTGATCAGGCGCAAAGCTAGAATTCTTCAAGTACTTGGTAGACCTGTTTCAACACCCAGTGAAAATACTTGAAAAACTAAAAAAAAACAGATATGGAAAGTACAATCCAAACAAAACAACCAAACCAAAACCTTTGTTCGATCATGGTTCGCAGATACACAATGGTTACGCCTGGGTCCCCCAGGAAACAATCCATATCCGTAAGCTTTCTCAGCCCTGCGAGTTACGCCATGATGACTAGTAGAGTGCAGGATACACAATGGTTACGCCTGGATCCCCCAGGAAACAATCCGTACCCCTAGGCAAGACTCAGCCAGGCACTTGCTCTACTATTCGCGACCTACACAGATTGCAGGATACACAATGGTTACGCCTGGATACCCCAGGAAACAATCCGTACCCCTAGGCAAGACTCAGCCAGGCAATTTCGCTGTGCATTCACGAGAGAAAAAAAAACCATGGGTTACGCCACGGTGGGAACACTCGAGTATTACATCCGGAAAACCAAAAATCAGAGAGAATAATATCGATAGAATGAATCCACGATGTGGCCACAAAGCGGATATCAAGCAGAAGGCACTTTCCATATCTTTACTTCGAAAATATATGTCATATAGTACCTTTTCAAATCACTTTCAAATATCGTACTTTTATAAAGTCCATATATATAGGATTCCATTTTTCCCAAATCGAATACTTTCCAAATCAATAGTATATCAAATCATACTTATATAGACTTCGATTATATAAAATTCTCTTTCCAAATTGAGTACCTTTCAAATCAATAGATTTCAAATAAACTTCATACTTATACAATCCATTTTATATAAGTTCGACCACTACCAAATCAAGTGCTTAATAATATAAGGTTCTCAAATTTCAAATCATTTCAATATCAATTCAGTTTCAAAATCATATATGATTTCACCAAATTTTCTTCCAAATTAAATATCATTTCAAAGTTCCCAAAATAATAGGTTTAGAAAATTATCCCATTTTCCAAATTTATAATTATCCCTTTTTTTAAAAAAAACTTTTAGACTATCTATTTCTATGTGAAATATCCAATTTACCTTTCTGAAAACCATTATTCAATTATTATTTTTTTCAAAACATTTCAAAACTAAATTTATATTCTTTATCAAACAATGTTAACCCCGTTCCAGCCTACAAGTTAAAGGAGTCAACGAGTTAAGGCCTGGGATGGGCCACGACTTAAGGTGTTTAGCGGCTCAGGAGGGATCTACGACTCAGGAAGCCTCACGACTCATCGAGTCACCGACTCAATAAGTTAATGACCTAAAGCTCAAAGCGACTTAAAGGGTTACGACTCAAGGGGTTAACGGTTCACAAGGCAGGACGGCTCAATAAGTTACTGACTCATCAAGACTATCGTCTCAACGACTCATGGTAAGCAGCGACTCAGAGTTGACAACGACTCAGTGGATCAACGACTCAACGACTTGAAGGAGCAGAGTGGCTTAACTAGTTAACGGCTCACAAGACAGACCGACTCAATGCATTACCGACTCATCAAAGGTATTGCCTCAGCGACTCAACAAGTCCACGACTCATCATAAGAAACGACTCAAGAGGATTGACGACCTAAGAAATGACTTAATTACTCATAACTCAGGATGACTCGTCCGCGACTTAAAGCCACTGAGTCGTATTCCATTGCCACAATGCATGTCCCAGTGAGAGTTGACTCGCCAACGACTCAGGACTTGGCTTAGAATCCAGCAAGAGAATGAGCTAGTGAGAAGACCTAATGCTTAATCAGATAAGCCGACCACGACTCAACTTGACTCGGCCACGGCTTAGCCTGAGTCGGTCACGACTCAGGACTTGGGCGAAAAATTTCCATTCAGATTTGCCTATAAATACATGGCCACCCCCAACATTCAAAGGACTTTTTTGGCTCATTCACTTCAAGCGCCGTTACTCTGCTGCATTCTGAACTACTTCAACACCTTCAAGGAACTTCACGAAGAAATCAAACATGTCTAACATGTGTTCAAAGATTTGGATCGACATTGAAGTTTAGGCTACTTGTTCTAAGTCACTTGAAACTCAAAGTGTGTTGTAATCAAAGTGTAACTGCATTGACTTGTAATCAAATCGTCAATAAAGATATTCAAAGTGGACATAGGCTCTCTCTTAAGCCGAACCACTATAAAATTGCTGTTGTTTACTGTTTTTTCACTATTATCTGGTTATAATATGTTCCCGAGCTATCGGGTGGTGCTTTCACGATCTCACTTCATACACCGGGGTGTTAGCGTTCAAATTTTAGCGTTAACATTTTTGGTGCTTTCACTGAGAATTGAACTCAGGTGAACTATCATCATTGCTTCACTGAGGTTTGTAGAGAGAATTTCCTTGAAAACCAGAAGTCTATCCGAGATTATGGCTCCTGGAAGGAAAAGTAGATCTGTCAGATCTGGGAATATTCAAGAGGGAACCTCCGCTTTCCCTATATCAAATCAAGCCACTCCAGCTGTCGGGGTTACAAAGGCAAAGCTGGATGCTGCAATCTTAGGGCTGAACCAACAGATCAATGCCCAAAATGCACAATTCGAGGCTCAGAATGCCCAGAATGCCCTAATTCTAAATAGGTTGAACGATTTACTTGGGGCAAACCGTCAACCGGCAGGTAATGAAAGGAATTTTGCTTGCAACATTCATGATGCTGAAGAAAGAAATGCTCCTGAAAGGGCTGCTAGCCCCTTTGAACAAACACTTCCAGAGGTTGATGGATCTAGAACTCGACATGATGAGGAGTATCTTTCTGGAATGGTCCGACAAATTATGAAAGAGAGTATGCAGAGGGTTGAAGACGAGAAAGAATGGGGTTTCGCCCCAAGTAAAACTCCGTTTACTGAGAAAATCTTAAAGGCTGAATTCCCAAGGAAGTTTGTCCCTCCAACCATTCCAGCTTACAAGGGGACAAGTGATCCGAACGAATTCTTATAGAAGTATGATTGGCACATGACAGGTGCCAGAGCCTCTGATGAAATAAAGTGCCGATATTTTCCTGTGTATCTCGAAGGTGTAGCTCTGCTTTGGTTCACCAAACTTCCAGCCCGATCTATAGATCAGTTTTCTGACTTAACCCGGAAATTCAAGGAGCAGTTCAGACTATACGCCTCAAAAGCCAAGGATATCATGTCACTGTCAAGTTTGGAGCAGAATCCAGGAGAGACTATCAGATCTTTCTTAAACCGCTTTAATATAGCGCTAGCTGAGGTGGACAATGCAGAACCGCGAATGATATTGACTTATCTGATGAAGGGTATTGACAAGTCGAGCGAATTTGGGAAATGGCTAAACATGAAGGAACCAAATTCCCTTGAAAAATTCTATAAAAAAGCAGATGAATTCATACGCTTAGAAAGCCGTCCCGTACCGGTAAAGGCAGTGTTGGAAAAAGATGAAGATAACACTGTTGCTCCACGCAAGAATGAATCTGTAGGGCAAAAAAGGGAAAATAACAATGGGAAGAAGCAGAGTAATCTGAAGAAGCCCCGATCCTTCAAGCCATCAGAATATACTCCTTTATCAGATACGCCGGAGCGTATCTACCTTGCCACTAAAGATTCTGTTGACTTCCCTAAACCTCCTCCTCTAAGGACCGGGAAAAAGGCTATACAGAGTGGGAAGTTCTGCCGCTTCCATAATCAACCCGGTCACGAGACCGACGAATGCCGCCAGTTGAAAAATCAGATTGAAGATTTGCTAAGGGAAAAAAAACTGCAGCAATTTGTGAAAAAGAATAGCAACAATCCTGCTTCATCTAGTCGGGGGCAACAGACTCCTACTCATCAGCCCAGGACGAGTGAGAAGGCTGCAGAGCATGAATCTGGAAGGCCCATCATCAATGTCATTACAGGAGGACCTCACCCAGCAGGCAGAAGCTGGGGTGAGATGGAAAGGTATACCCGAGCTTTAAAGTATGTACCGACCGAGGAAGATGTATTCGTTTTGGAAGGTGCTACGCCCTTGAAGCAACAAAGAACTTTTGATGATGATATTGTGTTCAAAGATAGGGATTCCGCAGGTATTGAAGCTCCTACCTTGGATCCCCTAGTCATCTCGGCTGGTATCGGGCCAGCTATTGTCAGAAGAGTTCTCATTGATTGTGGCGCATTCTGCAATATCGTCTTTAAGAAAACATTCGACCAAATGAAGATCCCTATGGCTGATGTGCAAGCCTCATCGCAGAAAATTGCTGGTTTCACTGGGGAGCCAAAGCAGCCGGTAGGAACCATTGATTTGTTTGTGGAACTTGGAGAAGGAGAGAGAAAAGTGGTCCGCAAGCAAACTTTTGTGATTGTCAACGAATTTTCTGCTTACAATGCTTTCCTTGGCCGTCCAACTCTCGCAGCATTCAAAATTGTTTTGGCCCCGTGGTGCCTCACCATTAAATTCCCCACAGATAATGGAGTGGGAGTTATAAAAGGGGATCAAAATGCGGGGCGAGAATGTTATCTAACAAAGCTACGAGAAACCGGATAAAGAGAAATGGGAAAGAATGCGGCAGCCCCAGTCCGCATCAAAGAACCAGCCTTGTAGCAATTACAGGGCGGACCCTGCACTGGCGAGCACAGCGGAGCAAGGAAAGAGATGGACCCTAGAAAAGTCAGTGCAGGGGAAAATAGAGTGGTACCGGTGGAAACGACAATACCAATACCTGTTGACCCAAAGGACCCAAACAAGGTGTTGAATGTGGGTTCACAACTTAATGCGTCAATTCAGAATATCTTAATATCTTTTTTAAAGGCAAATCTGGATGTTTTTGCTTGGACTCATGCCGATATGTGCGGAATATCCCCAAAAGTTGCAGTGCATGGTCTAAATATTGATCCAAAATTTACACGTGTGAAACAGAAAAGGAGAACTCAAGGTCCAGAAAGGTCGGCGGCATTAAAAGAAGAAGTTGATCGGCTCATGGAGAATAATTTTATCAAAGAATCTACCTATCCGAACTGGGTTTCAAATCCCGTGCTGGTTAAGAAAGCCAACAGAAAATGGAGAGTATGCATCGATTTTTCAGATCTAAACAAGGCATACCCCAAAGACTGCTTCCCATTACCCAGAATCGACCAACTGGTAGACGGAACAGCGGGACACGAATTGTTATCTTTTATGGATGCTTACTCCGGATATAACCAGATCATGATGCATGAGCCAGATCAGGAGGACACGAGCTTTATCACCGACATTGGTCTTTACTGCTACAGAGTTATGCCCTTCGGGCTGAAGAATGCAGGGGCAACATACCAAAGACTTGTTAATGCTATGTTCAAACCGCAACTGGGCAAGACTATGGAAGTCTACGTCGATGACATGTTGGTAAAGTCTAAGAAAGCAGTGGATCACATAGAACACTTAGCAGACATGTTCGCAGTCCTCCGAAAATACAGAATGAAGCTCAATCCTTTAAAGTGTTCATTTGGAGTGGAATCCGGCAAGTTTTTAGGTTTCATCGTGAGCGCTAGGGGCATTGAGGCTAGTCCAGCTCAAATTACTGCATTAAAGGAAGTCAAAGCTCCCAGAACAAAGAAGGAATTGCAAAGTCTCAATGGGAAGGTCGCCGCCTTGAGTCGGTTCATTTCCAAAGCCACAGATAAATGCATCCCATTCTTTGACGCCCTAAAGAAAGGAAAGAAAAACTTCGATTGGAGTCCCGAATGCCAAAAAGCCTTTGATGAATTGATCCGCCATATGGAAACGCCTCCAATACTTTCTAGGCCTGGCGATGGCGAGGATCTTCTTATATACTTGGCAGTATCATCTCATGCTCTAAGTACAGCGCTGATACAAGAAGACAAGAGGATTCAACATCCAGTTTACTATATCAGCAAAAGACTCACTGGGGCAGAGATGAATTACTCTAAGTTGGAAAAAATCGCCTATTGCCTACTAATTGCATCTAGGAAGTTGAGGCAATATTTTCAAGCTCATCCTATCAGAGTCCTCACTGATCAACCTTTAAAGCAAGTCCTGTTTCGCCCTGAGACTTCGGGTCCCCTTCTAAAGTGGAATATTGAACTCAGTCAGTATGACATCACTTATCATCCCCGAAAAGCAATCAATGGACAAGCTTTAGCGGATTTCATCGCAGAATTCACAGATAAGGGTAACAGTGAGGAAGAGATGGTCAACGATTCCCCAATCCAATGGAAGTTATATGTTGATGGTGCGAGAAACGACTACTGTTCTGGAGCCGGAGTTGTACTTGAGACCCCTGAAGGCCGATCATTATGCTATGCGCTAAGATTGGAATTTCCTTCAACAAACAATGAAGCAGAATACGAAGCCCTTATCGCTGGCTTAAGGATTGCTAAAGAATTAAACATCCGAGCGTTACATATATTCAGTAATTCTCAGCTTATTGTATGCCAAGTCAAAAAGGAATTCCAAGCAAAAGGGGGGAATCTGCCCGCCTACTTGTCAAAGGCTTGGGAACTCCTGGGTGATTTCGATCATTACATGATAAGTCACATTCCTCGAGAAGAAAACATGAAAGCAGACTCTCTCGCAAAGTATTCTAGCACAGGCGAAGCTCAATTTCTGGGGTAAACTCCAGTGGAGGTCCTGTCGACTCCTAGCATTGATGAGATGGACATTGATTGGATCATGAGCATGTCTCAAGAGCAAGAATCATGGATGACTCCGATAACAGAATATCTGCTCAATGGATCCTTACCAGGGAACTCAAAAGAACGACAAAAGCTACTGAGAAAAGCCTCTCGATACATAATCCAGGATGGCCGATTATACAGACGGGGATTCTCAATGCCATTACTTCGATGTGTATCCAGGGAAGAGTCCAAAGCAATCCTAGCAGAGGTACACGGAGGAGAGTGTGGTGATCATTCAGGTGGCCAAACATTGGCAAAGAAAATTCTCCGATACAGATATTTTTGGCCAGAAATTAATCGAGATGCAGTAGAGTATTCCCGAAAATGTGACAGATGCCAAAGATTCGCCAAAATTCCTAGAGCACCTTCCACTGAACTCACACAGATGGTCAGTCCATGGCCGTTTGCAATATGGGGGATAGACCATGTAGGACCATTACCAACTGCCAAATCTGGAATTAAATATGCCATTGTTGCTGTAGATTATTTTACTAAGTGGGCAGAAGCTGAACCACTGGCTACTATCACCTCAAAGAAGATGATAAGTTTTGTGACTAAAAACATCATTTGCAGATACGGCGTGCCTCAAAAAATAATTACAGACAATGGTACTCAGTTTGAAAGTGAAGAATTCCAAGATTTTTGCAAGCGATTCAAAATCCGAAAAAGCTTCTCAGCAGTGACTCATCCGCAGGCAAACGGGCAAGTGGAAGCCGTGAATAAAATTATTAAGTCAACCATCAAAAAGCAACTTGAAAGAGCAAAAGGTGGTTGGGTCGATAAGCTACCACTGGCACTATGGGCATACAGAACCACTCACAAAACTGCGACTGGGCACACCCCGTTTTCATTAGCATACGGGTCAGAGGCAATGATTCCGGTAGAAATAGAGGTCCCTTCACATAGAAGAATCCATTTCAATCAAGCAGAAAATGAAAAGCTACAGCTTGAAGCGCTAGATCTCCTTGATGAAAAAAGAGATGAGGCTAATCTCAGAATTGCAGCTCATCAGCAAAGGATAGCCAGACATTTCAATTCCAAAGTTCGCCAACGCAGCTTTGAGATTGGAGACCTAGTCCTGAAGAGAATTATGACAGCGACAGGTGTGTTTGGGCCAAATTGGAAAGGACCATATGTCATAGGTCAGAAGCTTCTTGACGGCACATTCAAACTCACTACTGTTGAAGGAGATCAAATTCCAAGGGCATGGAACAACAATCATTTGCGTCCATACTTTACTTGAAAATTTTGTTGAAATATTGTAAAAAGAATTATGAATGTATGATTCTTGTAATTGAAGGCAATTGTAAAACTGATGCAAGTAAATAATGAAAAAATATAAAGTGGATGTAGGCCCAATTTCCTGGCCGAACCACTATAAATCTTGTGTTCCTTATTATTATTACATGTTTGCTTTATTTTCGATATAAAAAGTACATAGAATGTATTGCTGAAATGTCGATTTAAATTTTTGCAGACAATGGAAGTGAAACTTGCACATAATAATACCAAGTGATTCTCGCCAAATTTCAAGTCACAAAAGCTCCGAATTCAAATCCTAGATAGGAAGTACTTCAATTGAACGGCCTATGATTTCGACAGAAACGGGCCTTTGCTAATAAATTGAGATCGTTTGAACAAACAAACATCCAATTAAGAAGTTGATGCTCGTTCTCACGAACTTGCCTGACGATGAAGTACACTTCCTTGGATTAAACAAGTTATTTTAAAAAAAAAGGATCGCTGAAAAGGCATAAGCAAGTGGATAAGGGAACAACCAAAGCCATCATCGGCAGCACAAGTCCTCTTCGGAGGCGCAACTCTTCGGAGGATAAAGACCTCTAATGGGTCATACGCCACAAAAAAAGAAAGTTCTCTACTCAACAAAAAAGATTGGAGGAGTCATGACCCTCCAACCATGAGAGAGTAACTTCCAGGTGATGAAAACCCTCTCTGAGGCACATTTCACCAGGAGTTGAAGTGTAACGACCGCTCTTCGGAATTTCACTTCACCAGAGTTGAAATGCAAACAAAATAAAAGCCCTCTTTGGAGGCCCATTTCACCAGGAGTTGAAGTGTTACGACCGCTCTTCGGAATTTCACTTCACCAGAGTTGAAATGCAAACAAAATAAAGACCTCTTTGGAGGCACATTTCACCAGGAGTTGAAGTGTTACGACCGCTCTTCGGAATTTCACTTCACCAAAGTTGAAATGCAAAACAAAATAAAGACCTTTCTGGAAGTCCACGTTTCATCGAGATTGAAATAAAACTTCCAAGTGTTGAAACGTGAAAAGGCTTTCTTCGAAGGCACAACTCTTTGGAGGTACACGTTTCACCAAGATTGAAATAAAACTTCCAAGTGTTGAAACGTGAAAAATCCCTCCTCAGAGGTACAACCCCCTCCCGGGGACACAACAAAATAAAGACCTTCCTGGAAGTCCACGTTTCACCGAGATTGAAGTAAAACTTCCAAGTGTTGAAACGTGAAAAGGCTTTCTTCGAAGGCACAACTCTTTGGAGGTACACGTTTCACCAAGATTGAAATAAAACTTCCAAGTGTTGAAACGTGAAAAATCCCTCCTCAGAGGTACAACCCCCTCCCGGGGACATAATTAAAAAGAAAGACCTCTTCAGAAGCCCACGTTTCACCGAGATTGAAATAGAACTTCCAAGTGTTGAAACGTGAAAAGGCTTTCTTCAAAGGCACAACTCTTTGGAGGAACACGTTTCAACAAGATTGAAATAAAACTTCCAAGTGTTGAAACGTGAAAAATCCCTCCTCAGAGGCACAAATTTCTATTTTTAAAAAAAACAAAAAAAATCCTCATCAAGGGCATACTTTAACTTTCAAAGGAAGATTGATTTACCTATTCTAGAAAATAACCTCCCTCAAAAAAAAAAGAGGAAGAAAGTTAAAGTACCCTTCAGAGGCCCGCTTCACCACATAGAAGAATTCACTTGGCAAAATGCGTACATAAACAAAAAAAAAAGAGTGATTTCTTCGAAGGACGAAGCGTAAAAACTTATATGAAGGAAGTTGTACTCTACGAAGATTTTCTTCAAGAATGAAGTAATTATTCTTTAGAAAATAAGAGTGCAAGTCCCCTCAAAGTATACAATATTGCAGCAAGCTTATGGTATGGGGGCAACATGGTATAGTTACATACAAAATGGTATAGCTACATCGGTAAAGTACGCTCAAACAACATACCACAAGCTCACCGCAATATCATATAAATAAACTTGTGCAAAAATGAATAATAAATGCATTCTCAAATTCAAACAAAAGTCTGTACAAATAAAGGATCATTTTATTCAATTGCAGATACATGTTTCAAAATAAAAAAGCAGGGGCCGGTGCCTGCACAACATCCGACCATTACACAAAAAAGGAATCAAAAAGCCCGAAGCCCGACTCTTCACTTCTTCTTACCACCTTTGGACCCTTTGCCCGGCCGAATGATTAGTTTTTCAGGTCTATCTATAGGCATAAGGGAAGAAGGAGAGGGAGGTGCAACCGGTGCAACTTCCGGTTCCTCTTCAGTAACAATGATTTTCTTCCCCCTCCTCTTCGATGTTCCGTGCTTCTTTCTTCTCTTCGAAGAAGACTCACTCCCTGGAGTAACAAGAGTGGACAAAACTACATCATCAGAAGGGGTCCGTTCCGGAGAGATCTCGCCTCCTTCAAGTCCCTCGTCTTTCTGCTCTTGCGAAGCGATAGGGTCATCCAAGCCATGAAGAGCCTCAATTTGCTCCTCTTGTGACCCGGGCTGTGAAGCAGAAGGAGGAGTCACCTGAAGAGACGGAGGAGGGATAACCGGAGGAGGCGAAGTTTGCACAGCACTTGGTGTTTCAACTGCAGAAGAAGAGAAATTAAAAATATTAGTATCTCCCCAAAAGAAGGGAGATATGGGTTCGTCGAGATTCAAGAAATAATCGAGAAGCTCATCAAACTTTTGAGGAGCAAGCAGGCGATCCACCTGAATCGGACCAATGTCAAAATTACCTGAAGATGTTTGCTTCGTTAGTTCAATCTCATAATTTTGAGCCGCGATATCCTCCAAAGCCTCATCATCAGTAGGGGTAATTACCCCGGTTCTTGTCGGAGGCAGCGAATGAGCACTGGAACCTGTGATGTCAACTTCAGAAGAAACTAAAGGACGTTCAGAAGTGGTAGGTGGTATTTCTTTTTCAGAACGTTCCCCTTCCGCCATTCCGGCCCGCACTCTGGCGAGTTGCTCTTTTCCCTTGGCAAGAGCGGCGCGGGCATCATCATCAAGATAATGCTCTTCAAGAGCTGACTCAGCGTAGCCAGCACCTTTACCACCGAGCATATCGAGTGCTGCCTCCCAAACTTCAGCTAGTGTAATTTCATACTTAGGGCCTAGAAAGGCAAGGCTGCCGCGCCCCAAAATGCTGTGCAGATAAAAATAAAATAATGTGGAGCCAATGTCAGCTTTGGTTGCTTGATGGGCCTCTTCGGCTGCAAGTTTACCAGCAACAGCCTCGTCACGCTCCTTTTCGGCCATAGCAAGTCGAGCTTTTAACATCTTTATCTCCAAGCTTTGAGAGCCGGTCTGTTCTCGCAGCTGTAAAGTTTCGGCGCGATATTCTTATATGACCTTCTCCTGGTGTGTAAGCTTATCTTCGACTGCCCGTTGACTGGCATGCGCATCTCGTACTTGTTGCTGAAGCATGCTCTCCTTTTGAGAATAGAAAGTAGATGAAGTAGCTAATTCTTCCTTAAGCTTTTCTACTTCCGCTTCCAGCTTTTCATTATAGGAAGCAATACTTCTCATTTCAGCGTCATGCTGTTCGAGAGTCTTCTGCCACTCAGCCTTATCGTTCTCCATTGTGAGCATGGCCTCGAGATTGGCTCGGTTAACCCTCTGAAGCTCGTCGACAAGTTTTTGCCAGTTCGACATTCTTTCAATATCGGTCCTGACAGTATCAAGATTTCGCAGCATAGCCGATTTGTCAAGAGGAACCAAGTCAAGATCAAATCGAACCCCTCTCAGGCACCACTGAGGGAGTCGACTTTGAAGAGTGGGAGGACCTTGCCCAACTTGGTATGCGGGCCGGTTGATGATTGTTTGAATGTCGGAACGAACGGGGGCAGGAGATTGAGCAGGAACATTTTCAGAAGCTGTCGGCATTGTTTCTTCAGTAAGTTTAGCCCGCTTGCTAGAAGAATCGTCCATGTGACCTTTACCTCTCTCATCTTGAGTCTTTCTTTTTTGGGTATCATCATCTCTGTGGGGAGGGTCATGTCTTTCTTGTTCTCTTCGATGAAGTTCTTCATATGCTCGTCTCTCGTCTACTTTCCTGATGGCCCTCTCTTCATCGGATTCTCTGTAAGAGGGGAGGTGACGCCTATAATCATATTGGCTGCGCCTCCCGTAGCGCTGGAAATCATCATAGTATGAGCTGCTGCGCCCCATTGGAGAATCTGGAATAAAAATAATAAGCTTTAGAAATCTTTAAAGTATAAGAAGATGAATGCGTAGAAGTGTTGAACAATCCTAAGTGTTGTGTAACGTGTAAGCTACATGCATCAAGTTACAGACCACTCTGTGGAGTAGAGGTAGTGATAACTTGAGTAGAAGGGGTTGACGTTTGTTGTAGAGAAGATGTCGCCTCAATTACAGAAGAGATAGTTTTGGAAACATCATCCCCAAAAAGTTCTTGAGAACTGACCATTATGTCACTTAAACTCCCAAAAATATCAACTCCAAGATAAACGTTCTTATCAGTATGAGGAAGGGACTCCTCTTCCTCAGTTATGGGGGCAAGTGCAGGCTTTTCAGACGGCTCCGCATCATCCCTTGGAGTGGAACATTTTACTAGTGAAGTTTATATAGAGGTTCCTCCCCGCATGTGCTCTTTAATAGAGACCGGGGCATCAGGAGTTTTCATCGGAGAATCGGGAACTTCAGTCGAAACTTCATGAAGTTGAGTAGAACGGGAAGAATGTAAAAGCTCAAACCGATGAAGAAGTTCTTCTTTCAATAGAAATTTTGCGCTCCTCTCTTCAGCAGCCACAATGCTTAGCCTCTCAAAGACTGGTTTATGACTGGAATCTCTAGAAGGAGGAGGAAGTGCTGTAAAAATAAGGAATGGAATCAGCATCTAGCAATACGAACCATGAAAAACTTAAAATGAAATTGAAAAGAGAAGGGAAAAAAGATCTCACTTCCTATTCTCCAGTCTGTGTAAAATCCTGCAGGGCAACGAATATAGAAGAATTGATTCAAAAAACCATGTGCACTCTCCGGAAAATCCAAAATTAGTTTACGGTTCCTCGCACCTCTTACAAGTACAATCGAAGGGTGGTCCTTGTTCTTCGCAAAAGTGCACAGGTAACAGATTTCCTCAAAACTCGGAAGACGGTCAAGGGTTCTCCTGAACAGAACGCACAATCCCATCAAAATGGCATAGCCATTGGGATGCAGTTCGAAAGGAGAGATCGTCAGTCGAAGAAGGATTTGTTGAAGAAATTCGTTAAAGGGAGGAATTACACCTGTGAAGCAGAAAAGGAGAACTCAAGGCCCAGAAAGGTCGGCAGCATTAAAAGAAGAAGTTGATCGGCTCATGGAGAATAATTTTATCAAGGAATCTACCTATCCGAATTGGGTTTCAAATCCAGTGCTGGTTAAGAAAGCCAACGGAAAATGGAGAGTATGCATCGATTTTTCAGATCTAAACAAGGCCTGCCCCAAAGACTGCTTCCTATTACCCAGAATCGATCAACTGGTAGACGGAACAACGGGACACGAATTGTTATCTTTTATGGATGCTTACTCCGGATATAACCAGATCATGATGCATGAGCCAGATCAGGAGGACACAAGCTTTATCACCGACATTGGTCTTTACTGCTACAGAGTTATGCCCTTCGGGCTGAAGAATGCAGGGGCAACATACCAAAGGCTTGTTAATGCTATGTTCAAACCGCAATTAGGCAAGACTATGGAAGTCTACATCGATGACATGTTAGTAAAGTCTAAGAAAGCAGTGGATCACATAGAAAACTTAGCGGACATGTTCGCAGTCCTCCGAAAATACGGAATGAAGCTCAATCCTTTGAAATGTTCATTTGGAGTGGAATCCGGCAAGTTTTTAGGTTTCATCGTGAGCGCTAGGGGCATTGAGGCTAGTCCAGCTCAAATTACTGCATTAAAGGAAGTCAAAGCTCCTAGAACAAAGAAGGAATTGTAAAGTCTCAATGGAAAGGTCGCCGCCTTGAGTCGGTTCATTTCCAAAGCCACAGATAAATGCATCCCATTCTTTGACGCCCTAAAGAAAGGAAAGAAAAACTTCGATTGGAGTCCCGAATGCCAAAAAGCCTTTGATGAATTGATTCGCCATATGGAAACGCCTCCAATACTTTCTAGGCCTGGCGATGGCGAGGATCTTCTTATATACTTGGCAGTATCATCTCATGCTTTAAGCGCAGCGCTGATACGAGAAGACAAGAGGATTCAACATCCAGTTTACTATATTAGCAAAAGACTCACTGGGGCAGAGATGAATTACTCTAAGTTGGAAAAACTCGCCTATTGCCTACTAATTGCATCTAGGAAGTTGAGGCAATATTTTCAAGCTCATCCTATCAGAGTCCTCACTGATCAACCTTTAAAGCAAGTCCTGTTTCGCCCTGAGACTTCGGGCCGCCTTCTAAAGTGGAATATTGAACTCAGTCATTATGACATCACTTATCATCCCCGAAAAGCAATCAATGGACAAGCTTTAGCGGATTTCATCGTAGAATTCACAGATAAGGGTAACAGTGAGGAGGAAACGGTCGACGATTCCCCAATCCAATGGAAGTTATATGTTGACGGTGCGAGAAACGACTACTGTTCTGGAGCCGGAGTTGTACTTGAGACCCCTGAAGGCCGAACATTATGCTATGCGCTAAGATTGGAATTTCCTTCAACAAACAATGAAGCAGAATACGAGGCCCTTATCGCTGGCTTAAGAACTGCTAAAGAATTAAACATCCGAGCGTTACAAATATTCAGTGATTCTCAGCTTATTGTATGCCAAGTCAAAAAGGAATTCCAAGCAAAAGGGGGGAATCTGCCCGCCTACTTGTCAAAGGCTTGGGAACTCCTGGGTGATTTCGATCATTACATGATAAGTCACATTCCTCGAGAAGAAAACATGAAAGCAGACTCTCTCGCAAAGTATTCTAGCACAGGCGAAGCTCAATTTCTAGGGTTAACTCCAGTGGAGGTCCTGTCGACTCCTAGCATTGATGAGATGGACATTGATTGGATCATGAGCATGTCTCAAGAGCAAGAATCATGGATGACTCCGATAACAGAATATCTGCTCAATGGATCCTTACCAGGGAACTCAAAAGAACGACAACAGCTACTGAGAAAAGCCTCTCGATATATAATCCAGGATGGCCGATTATACAGACGGGGATTCTCAATGCCATTACTTCGATGTGTATCCAGGAAAGAGTCCAAAGCAATCCTAGCGGAGGTACACGGAGGAGAATGTGGTGATCATTCAGGTGGCCAAACATTAGCAAAGAAAATTCTCCGATACGGATATTTTTGGCCAGAAATTAATCGAGATGCAGCAGAGTATTCCCGAAAATGTGACAGATGCCAAAGATTCGCCAAAATTCCTAGAGCTCCTTCCACTGAACTCACACAGATGGTTAGTCCATGGCCGTTTGCAATATGGGGGATAGACCTTGTAGGACCGTTACCAACTGCCAAATCTGGAATTAAATATGCCATTGTTGCTGTAGATTATTTTACTAAGTGGGCAGAAGCTGAACCACTGGCTACTATCACCTCAAAGAAGATGATAAGTTTTGTGACTAAAAACATCATTTGCAGATACGGTGTGCCTCAAAAAATAATTACAGACAATGGTACTCAGTTTGAAAGTGAAGAATTCCAAGATTTTTGCAAGCGATTCAAAATCCGAAAAAGCTTCTCAGCAGTGGCTCATCCGCAGGCAAACGGGCAAGTGGAAGCCGTGAATAAAATTATTAAGTCAACCATCAAAAAGCTACTTGAAAGAGCAAAAGGTGGTTGGGTCGATAAGCTACCACTGGCACTATGGGCATACAGAACCACTCACAAAACTGCGACTGGGCACACCCCGTTTTCATTAGCATACAGGTCAGAGGCAATGATTCCGGTAGAAATAGAGGTCCCTTCGCATAGAAGAATCCATTTCAATCAAGCAGAAAACGAAAAGCTACAGCTTGAAGCGCTAGATCTCCTTGATGAAAAAAGAGATGAGGCTAATCTCAGAATTGCAGCTCATCAGCAAAGGATAGCCAGACATTTCAATTCCAAAGTTCGCCAACGCAGCTTTGAGATTGGAGACCTAGTCCTGAAGAGAATTATGACAGCGACAGGTGTGTTTGGGCCAAATTGGGAAGGACCATATGTCATAGGTCAGAAGCTTCTTGACGGCACATTCAAACTCACTAGTGTTGAAGGAGATCAAATTCCAAGGGCATGGAACAGCAATCATTTGCGTCCATACTTTACTTGAAAATTTTGTTGAAATATTGTAAAAAGAATTATGAATGTATGATTCTTGTAATTGAAGGCAATTGTAAAACTGGTGCAAGTAAATAATAAAAAAAATATAAAGTGGATGTAGGCCCAATTTCCTGGCCGAACCACTATAAATCTTGTGTTCCTTATTATTATTACATGTTTGCTTTATTTTCGATATAAAAAGTACATAGAATGTATTGCTGAAATGTCGATTTAAATTTTTGCAAACAATGGAAGTGAAACTTGCACATAATAAGACCAAGTGATTCTCGCCAAATTTCAAGTCACAAAAGCTCCGAAT
Source organism: Allium cepa (assembly GCA_030765085.1). NCBI lineage: Eukaryota > Viridiplantae > Streptophyta > Magnoliopsida > Asparagales > Amaryllidaceae > Allium > Allium cepa. The sequence continues at coordinate 492,703,082 of CM060944.1, read as the reverse complement.
TCAAATCCTAGATAGGAAGTACTTCAATTGAACGGCCTATGATTTCGACAGAAACGGGCCTTTGCTAATAAATTGAGATCGTTTGAACAAACAAACATCCAATTAAGAAGCTGATGCTCGTTCTCACGAACTTGCCTGACAATGAAGTACACTTCCGTGGATTAAACAAGCTACTTGAAAAAAAAAAAAAAGAGGATCGCTGAAAAGGCATAAGCAAGTAGACAAGGGAACAACCAAAGCCATCATCGGCAGCACAAGTCCTCTTCGGAGGCACAACTCTTCGGAGGATAAAGACCTCTAATGGGTCATACGCCACAAAAAAGAAAGTTCTCTACTCAACAAAAAAGATTGGAGGAGTCATGACCCTCCAACCATGAGAGAGTAACTTCCAGGCGATGAAAACCCTCTCTGAGGCACATTTCACCAGGAGTTGAAGTGTAACAACCGCTCTTCGGAATTTCACTTCACCAGAGTTGAAATGCAAACAAAATAAAAGCCCTCTTCGGAGGCCCATTTCACCAGGAGTTGAAGTGTAACAACCGCTCTTCGGAATTTCACTTCACCAGAGTTGAAATGCAAACAAAATAAAAGCCCTCTTCGGAGACCCATTTCACCAGGAGTTGAAGTGTAACAACCGCTCTTCGGAATTTCACTTCACCAGAGTTGAAATGCAAACAAAATAAAAGCCCTCTTCGGAGGCCCATTTCACCAGGAGTTGAAGTGTTACGACCGCTCTTCGGAATTTCACTTCACCAAAGTTGAAATGCAAAATAAAATAAAGAGCTCTTCGGAAGCCCACGTTTCACCGAGATTGAAATAAAACTTCCAAGTGTTGAAACGTGAAAAGGCTTTCTTCGAAGGCACAACTCTTTGGAGGTACACGTTTCACCAAGATTGAAATAAAACTTCCAAGTGTTGAAACGTGAAAAATCCCTCCTCAAAGGTACAACCCCCTCCCGGGGACACAATCAAAAAGAAAGACCTCTTCGGAAGCCCACGTTTCACCGAGATTGAAATAAAACTTCCAAGTGTTGAAACGTGAAAAGGCTTTCTTCAAAGGCACAACTCTTTGGAGGTACACGTTTCACCAAGATTGAAATAAAACTTCCAAGTGTTGAAACGTGAAAAATCCCTCCTCAGAGGTACAAATTTCTATTTTAAAAAAAATCCTCATCAAGAGCGTACTTTAACTTTCAAAGGAAGAGTGATTTACCTATTCTAGAAAATAACCTTCCTCAAAAAAAAAAGAGGGGGGGAAGAAAGTTAAAGTACTCTTCAGAGGCCCGCTTTACCACATAGAAGAATTCACTTGGCAAAATGCGTACATAAGCAAAAGAAAAAAGTGATTTCTTCGAAGGACAAAGCGTAAAAAATTATATGAAGGAAGTTGTACTCTACGAAAAATTTCTTCAAGAATGAAGTAATTATTCTTCAGAAAATAAGAGTGCAAGTCCCCTCAAAGTATAAAATATTGCAGCAAGCTTATGGTATGGGGGCAACATGGTATAGTTACATACAAAATGGTATAGCTACATCGGTAAAGTACGCTCAAACAACATACCACAAGCTCACCGCAATATCATATAAATAAACTTGTGCAAAAATGAATAATAAATGCATTCTCAAATTCAAACAAGAGTCTGTACAAATAAAGGATCATTTTATTCAATTGCAGATACAGGTTTCAAAATAAAAAAGCAGGGGCCGGTGCCTGCACAACATCCGACCATTACACAAAAAAGGAATCAAAAAGCCCGAAGCCCGACTCTTCACTTCTTCTTACCACCTTTGGACCCTTTGCCCGGCCGAATGATTAGTTTTTCAGGTCTATCTATAGGCATAAGGGAAGAAGGAGAGGGAGGTGCAACCGGTGCAACTTCCGGTTCCTCTTCAGTAATAATGATTTTCTTCCCCCTCCTCTTCGATGTTCTGTGCTTCTTTCTTCTCTTCGAAGAAGACTCACTTCCTGGAGTAACAAGAGTGGACAAAACTACGTCATCAGAAGGAGTCCGTTCCGGAGAGATCTCGCCTCCTTCAAGTCCCTCGTCTTTCTGCTCTTGCGAAGCGATAGGGTCATCCAAGCCATGAAGAGCCTCAATTTGCTCCTCTTGTGACCCGGGCTGTGAAGCAGAAGGAGGAGTCACCTGAAGAAACGGAGGAGGGATAACCGGAGGAGGCGAAGTCTGCACAGCACTTGGTGTTTCAACTGCAGAAGAAGAGAAATTAAAAATATTAGTATCTCCCCAAAAGAAGGGAGATATGGGTTCATCGAGATTCAAGAAATAATCGAGAAGCTCAGCAAACTTTTGAGGAGCAAGCAAGCGATCCACCTGAATCAGACCAATGTCAAAATTACCTGAAGATGTTTGCTTCGTTGGTTCAATCTCATAATTTTGAGCCCCGATATCCTCCAAAGCCTCATCATCAGTAGGTGTAATTACCCCGGTTCTTGTCGGAGGCAGCGAATGAGCACTGGAACCTGTGATGTCAACTTCAGAAGAAACTAAAGGACGTTCAGAAGTGGTAGGTGGTATTTCTTTTTCAGAACGTTCCCCTTCCGCCATTCCGGCCCACACTCTGGCGAGTTGCTCTTTTCCCTTGGCAAGAGCAGCACGGGCATCATCATCAAGATAATGCTCTTCAAGAGCTGACTCAGCGTAGCCAGCGCCTTTGCCGCCAAGCATATCGAGTGCGGCCTCCCAAACTTCAGCCAGAGTAATTTCATACTTAGGGCCTAGAAAGGCAAGGCTGCCGCGCCCCAAAATGCTGTGCAGATAAAAATCAAATAATGTGGAGCCAATGTCATCTTTGGTTGCTTGATGGGCCTCTTCGGCCGCAAGTTTACCAGCAACAGCCTCGTCACGCTCCTTTTCGGCCATAGCAAGTCGAGCTTTTAACATCTCTATCTCCAAGCTTTGAGAGCCGGTCTGTTCTCGCAGCTGTAAAGTTTCAGCGCGATATTCTTCTATGACCTTCTCCTTGTGTGTAAGCTTATCTTCGACTGCCCTTTGACTGGCATGCGCATCTCGTACTTGTTGCTGAAGCATGCTCTCCTTTTGAGAATAGAAAGTAGATGAAGTAGCTAATTCTTCCTTAAGCTTTTCTACTTCCGCTTCCAGCTTTTCATTATAGGAAGCAATACTTCTCATTTCGACGTCATGCTGTTCGAGAGTCTTCTGCCACTCAGCCTTATCGTTCTCCATTGTGAGCATGGCCTCGAGATTGGCTCGGTTAACCCTCTGAAGCTCGTCGACAAGTTTTTGCCAGTTCGACATTCTTTCAATATCAGTCCTGACAGTATCAAGATTTCACAGCATAGCCGATTTGTCAAGAGGAACCAAGTCGAGATCAAATCGAACCCTTCTCAGGCACCACTGAGGGAATCGACTTTGAAGAGTGGGAGGACCTTGCCCAATTGGTATGCGGGACGGTTGATGATTGTTTGAATGTCGAAACGAACGGGGGCAGGAGATTGAGCGGGAACATTTTGAGAAATTGTCGGCATTGTTTCTTCAGTAAGTTTAGCCCGCTTGCTAGAAGAATCGTCCATGTGACCTTTACCTCTTTCATCGTGAGTCTTTCTTTTTTGAATATCATCATCTCTGTGGGGAAGGTCATGTCTTTCTTATTCTCTTCGGTGACGTTCTTCATATGCTCGTCTCTCGTCTGCTTTCCTGATGGCCCTCTCTTCATCAGATTCTCTGTAAGAAGGGAGGAAACGCCTATAATCATATTGGCTACGCCTCCCGTAGCGCTGGAAATCATCGTAGTATGAGTTGCTGCGCCCCATTGGAGAATCTAGAATAAAAATAATAAGCTTTAGAAATCTTTAAAGTATAAGAAGATGAATGCGTAGAAGTGCTGAAAAATCCTAAGTGTTGTGTAACGTGTAAACTACACGCATCAAGTTACAGACCACTCTGTGGAGTAGAGGTAGTGATAACTTGAGTAGGAGGAGTTGACGTTTGTTGTAGAGAAGATGTCGCCTCGATTACAGAAGAGATAGTTTTGGAAACATCATCTTTGAAAAGTTCTTGAGAAGTCACAATTAAATCGCTCAACCCCTCGAAAACATCATCACCATCATGTTTTTTGGGACTTGCTTTCTCAACTCCTTCATTAGCAGATCTTCCGGAAGATCGTGGAGGTTCTTCCTCTTCGATAACTGGGGCAAGTACAGACTTGTCAGACGGCCCCGCAACATCCTTCGGAATTGAACACTTCACTAGTGGAGTTTCTATAGAGGTTCCTCCCTGCATGTGCTCTTTAGTAAAGACCGGGGCATCAGGAGTTTCCGTCGGAGAATCGGGAATTTCAGTTGGGACTTCACGAAGCTGAGTGAAGCGAGAGGAATGAAGAAGCCCATATTGATGTAAAAATCCATCATTTAACAAAAACTTTATACTCCTCTCTTCGGCCGCCACGGCGTTCAATCTCTCAAAAATTTGCTTATAGCATGGATCTCTAGAGGGAGGAGGAAGTGCTAAAACAGGAAAAAAGAAGCAAAGTTAGCATTTAGCAACTCAGATTTCGAAAAGCCCAAGAATGGAGAAATAAAAACAGGAAAATCTTACTTCCTACTCTCCAGATGGCATAAAACCCTGGAGGGCAGCGAACAAAGAAATACTGATTTAGAAATCCATGAACGCTTTCAGGAAGATCGATGATGAGTTTGCGGTTTCGAGCACTCCTTATAACTACGATAGAGGGATGATCTTTAATTTTTGTGAATGAGCAGAAGTAACAGATTTCCTCAAAGCTCGGTAATCGGTCCAGAACTCTACTAAATAGCACACATAACCCCATCAGAATGGCATGGCCATTGGGGTGCAATTGGAATGGAGAGATAGATAATCGAAGCAGGAACTGCTGAAGGAAGTCATTAAAAGGTGGTATGGCACCACTCAAGCACATTTGGCGATTGACAGCAATAAAGCCAGAAGGGGGCCTATCTGCAGTATCATTTGGCCCCGGCAGTAAGCCATCAGCTTCGGCAATGCCAAACTGGGTGAGCAATTGGTTAAACACCCGCTGATTCAGAGTTGTGGAAGTTCTCTCCGGAGGGTTATCCAACAGGTTGGCTACTAGGAAGACATCTTCAGCCTGGCCCATCGGTTCTTCTTGTTGAGATGTCATTCTACACAAGCAACTGGATGTTCAAATGCGAAGGTGCACGTTTCCTAAAAGTGTGAAGTGTTGTGCAGAACTAATGAAAATAACAAGTAAATATAACTGGAATTAAACTGGTCGACGATTGATCGACTATGGTAATTTCAGAACTTGTTAATTTAAAGTTCAAGCATAATATTAGTGCAGGCTGGTCAGTTTCAATTGACTATTTCAGTGTTGCTTTAATATTCTACTTGAAATCGATAGCACTTCGTTCACACGATTTGTTTAAGTTAATTATCTGTTATTAACTAATCTTTCATTTGATATGGGCGGTCGATGACAGTATATTCGTCCCAATTTTCTGTGAATGTTGTATTAAACAAATTGTTAGCCTGCAAGACAAAATAACTTGTAAATGAATGCAATAAAATTCGACAGTTCAAAGTTTATGCAATGGTTCAAAGTTCGAGCAGAATTCATGCAAGTCCTAACTCGTCAACGGCTCAAAAATTTTGAGTCGGCAGTGCCCTAAGTCGTAAGTCGTAGAGAAAGGGAGAAGCTCTGGTTCAAAGTAATAAGAAAATCTCCAAGTCTTATCTCGGCCACGACTCAAGGCTTAGGTCGTGGAGCATGTTGGGTCGGATCATGGTTAAATCGCAAAGGTTGCTGGATCATACAAAAATGGCCGAGTCATACCTAAGGCAGTATTCGACTCTATCTGACCAACTAATCACCTAACTCCTAACCAGTTTACCTTCTAACTTTTAACCCATAAACCATTTCACTCCTAACCCGTTAATCTTCCAACTTTTAACCCATTAACCCAATAAAACTCTCAATCAACAACCCTGGCCTTATCACGCCACTAAATTACCTCAAGACGCAAATCATCAGATCAGACAACCCTACATCCATTGATGGTTAGAATGACCAAACTTGCAAGACTCAAGGGAGTAAATTGGAGGTAAGGACGGAGCGCATAGGTTAATGATGATCGACAATCGGAAGGGAAGCAAGATTGCTTACGTAATGTGGTGTCAAAGATGATCAGAGGAGAGTCGAGTTGGAATCGCCTGTGAGAACTTGGAGATGTGTTAATGGCAGATGCGGTTTAGAGGATCGCTGATAAGAAGTGGGAGATAGGAGGAACGAGTCAAGCGTTTTATATCTGGAAGAGCTGGAACTCGAATCGGCACGCCCGAGTTATGATAAGTCGAAGCACATGACTTACGACTTAAGCGTGTGCTTCGAGGGGTAAATGTTAACCCCGTTCCAGCCTACAAGTTAAAGGAGTCAACGAGTTAAGGCCTGGGATGGGCCACGACTTAAGGTGTTTAGCGGCTCAGGAGGGATCTACGACTCAGGAAGCCTCACGACTCATCGAGTCACCGACTCAATAAGTTAATGACCTAAAGCTCAAAGCGACTTAAAGGGTTACGACTCAAGGGGTTAACGGTTCACAAGGCAGGACGGCTCAATAAGTTACTGACTCATCAAGACTATCGTCTCAACGACTCATGGTAAGCAGCGACTCAGAGTTGACAACGACTCAGTGGATCAACGACTCAACGACTTGAAGGAGCAGAGTGGCTTAACTAGTTAACGGCTCACAAGACAGACCGACTCAATGCATTACCGACTCATCAAAGGTATTGCCTCAGGGACTCAACAAGTCCACGACTCATCATAAGAAACGACTCAAGAGGATTGACGACCTAAGAAATGACTTAATGACTCATAACTCAGGATGACTCGTCCGCGACTTAAAGCAACTGAGTCGTATTCCGTTGCCACAATGCATGTCCTAGTGAGAGTTGACTCGCCAACGACTCAGGACTTGGCTTAGAATCCAGCAAGAGAATGAGCTAGTGAGAAGACCAAATGCTTAATCAGATAAGCCGGCCACGACTCAACTTGACTCGGCCATGGCTTAGCCTGAGTCGGTCACGACTCAGGACTTGGGCGAAAAATTTCCATTCAGATTTGCCTATAAATACATGGCCACCCCCAACATTCAAAGGACTTTTTTGGCTCATTCACTTCAAGCGCCGTTACTCTGCTGCATTCTGAACTACTTCAACACCTTCAAGGAACTTCACGAAGAAATCAAACATGTCTAACATGTGTTCAAAGATTTGGATCGACATTGAAGTTTAGGCTACTTGTTCTAAGTCACTTGAAACTCAAAGTGTGTTGTAATCAAAGTGTAACTGCATTGACTTGTAATCAAATCGTCAATAAAGATATTCAAAGTGGACGTAGGCTCTCTCTTAAGCCGAACCACTATAAAATTGCTGTTGTTTACTGTTTTTTCACTATTATCTGCTTATAATCTGTTCCCGAGCTATCGGGTGGTGCTTTCACGATCTCACTTCATACACCGGGGTGTTAGCGTTCAAATTTTAGCGTTAAAAAACATTTTATACTCTTCGAAATTTCTTAGCTTTGAAAATTTAATCTCGATTTGGAAGTGTTCGAACATTCAAAATAGTTAGGGAAATCAAATTTCAATTCAAGAGTTGAAAATAAACAATAAATCAATAAATCAATTACTAAATCCGAAGCTCGAGGACTGAACACCGGTCTCATTTTAAATTGTTTCAAATATATACTTATATCTTTCTAAAATATAAAATTATACTTCGGAATTTGAAATCGAAATTTGTTCCACAATATCACTCGCATAGCAAAGCTACTAGAGTGGCTTCCCCCACTCTGAAACTCGAAACTCAATGTCGATGATGCGTGCACTCATCACCGAAATTATTTTCCAGCGACATAAGTGAGTTCTGGACTTCTATTTCCTTGAAAGCTTCTTTGAAACTTCTTCAAAATTATTGGAATTCATCTGAACTCATTTGAAACATTTATTTTTTCAGAAAAATGCTTTTAAATCGTATTGTTTATATATATATTTTCCAAAATCTTAAAACCAATTTCAAAATACCGGAATTTATTTCTCGAATTTCAAATTTAACTCTTCAGTTATAAATCATTTCTATATAAATCAATTTCTTAAAATTTTTCAAAATTTCAAATCCTTTCAAAACCTTTTTATATAGAATAACATTTCTCATTTGTTTTATATATAGGTATATAATCCTTATCGAAAACCTTTTCACTTTTATATATAGAACAAAATCATAGTTATCAAAATAATAATTTTGATATATAAAACAATTTCAAAAATGCAAACATACTCGATTTTCAAAGGATAATTTTAAGAATGGATTTTAAAACAAAGGTAGAGATTTAAATTAGAAGACTCTAACCAATAGAATCCGGATTCGAAGATAGACTCGATCGAAGATGATTAAATTACAAAATAGGAGATGAATATACTTCTATAAAACGCGGGCGACCTTTACCGGTCAACCGTGATTCCAAAATTAGATCGGTGTAGAATTCTGAGGCAATTCGACATTCGATCGCCAGAGATATAGAATTCGACAAAACAAGATATAGCAGCATCGTAAACCGAGGATACAGAAATCTTCGGTGAATCAATGCCAGTTGAAAAGGAGTTTTCACCCCCTTTTACGAATCATTCAGTGGAGTTATGGGATACTCCAGAATCGAACGAATATAATTAGGGAGAGACAAGAATGAATTTCGAAACCGAGGGACATTCCAAAATTCAAAGGAAATCGAGTCAGAAAGGAAGAGATTCAACTCGAATGAAAGTGATTCTATAAATAAATTTACCATATATGATAAGTTTTGCCTAGAGCCAAAAGCTCTGATACCAACTATAACGACTCGCTATTTTGGACCATTCAAATCGACAATAAAACCGTACATGTCCGACTTGAATAATTCAAAATACCGCGTTGTTAATTTAAATTTGGCAAAACTTATCATTTACAGTAAATACATCAATCACAGATCACAGACACAGAGTAAATAATGCAGCGGAATAGATAAAGAATAGTAGTTCATGAAGCTACTATATACATATCAGAGTTAGAAATAAAATACAGCAAAACTCTCAGATGCAGTGAAGTCTCCAGTACGAGTATATGACTTCTCTGAACCAATCAACTGGAAAAGCTGAAAGAATATATAGCTGGATCTTCAAGCTAAACTCCAACTTTGAAGGTGAGTCTCAAAAGCTGTATCACTCAGTCTGACCCGAGCGTAAAGAAAAACACAAAACACTCGAGTCGGGATTAACATTCTTATATCAATAAATCCAACTCAAGTGAAATATCAATTGAAATACAAATAACTTAAAAGATGTTTGGGATAACCATCCTCCAAGTGTCCATGGAACTATCTACAAGGTAGAAATATACACTATAACACCGTGGTCATTTCAACTTAATTTATACTTCAAAACCAAATCTCATTTTCACTTCAAATATCTCTATATTTCCCAAAATAGTATTTATATATTAAATAATTTATACAGTAAAGCATTTTCAATTTTCTTAACTTAACAAAACGTTCCAACATCAACCCGACCTTCCCATTCAAGTTAAATTCAATCTCAGTTTATCAATTTAAATTCAACTCAAATCTTAAAATAAACGCTTCAATTTTATCGATCTTAAATTCGGATTTGAAATCACAAAACACCCCTTTTACATTTTAATATTTCAAACTAAATTTTATTTCAATTCAGTTTTCTAAATAATAGATTCAACTTATATTGATCCGAATACAGATCTGAAACACAAATAAACTAATTAAATTCTAGTATCGTTCAAAGCTTTAATATTCTACATTTCAAAGTTCATAATAGTTTCATAAAGATCTTGATTTAACCAAACTATTATTTAGCCTTGAAATATTTCCTCCTTAGATTCAATATCATTTAAGTAATCTGAAATTACATTTTTCTCAATATTTTCTTTAATTTATTTAAACGTGAAATATTCATTAAATCGCTTAAATCAAAAATCCAGTTATAAAATCATACCTTTTAAATTTCCCATTCAATAATTTCAAATTGATTTAATTAAATAAATCCTTATTTAAATACCATTTTTAATAAATCCAAATATATCTCCCAATCTTAATTATTAAATTTTTTTTTACACGGTAAATTTTGAAATATAAATCTTAAATAATACTTAAACATATTATATGGATTAAATCAAACTCAATAATATTATTATTAAATCTATATATAAAATTTCCATTTATAAAATCTTTTAAGAACCAATATTTATTAAATCCCATATATTACTTTTCAAACTGTAGAAATTTATTTTCAAAATATTTATATGGACCAACGGTGTCTGTAAATATTTCCTATCATATGGTCAAGTGCTATGGATATTTATCATTTCAATCCGTACACTAAATATATACGGGTGGATATCATTTCAACCCGAAATCCCAAATTCAATTAAATGAAAATCGCTTGGGTTTATCACTTCAACCCATAACGAATACTATACTAACAGGGAACTTGCAGAGTGATAACAGTTATGATAATAATATAACAACAGGCATATATCATTAGTATTTAAATAAAATATAAACAATAGGATACGGTGTCATATCCCACAGGTGAACAGTTACAAATAACAGCATAAATGACAATTTAAACAACTACAACAGCATATTTCAATTGTCGTTTCAGTTGAAATCAAATTTAATAAATATAAGAACTCTTAATCGTGAGTGATTGCTCACCTTTCGAGGCTAGGGAGATGGACCACGAAGCTGATTTGAGTTACGAATCAAAACGAAAGAAAGATCGACACGAATCCGACGATCAAGGCTGATGAGGAGAAATCGATGAAATCAAATCAGAATTTTGATAGAAGAATCCATGATAGATTTATTTATTATTATCATAATTCCATGAAATCGATTTTTAAATTTAAAACCAATAAATAAAAATAAATCATCATATATATGTAAGATGGAATATAAATGTTTGAATATTATATTGACCCATATCCCAAACCAATATCCAAATGCAATCAAAATTTAAATCTTTATAAAAGTAACTTATATATATATATAATATTAAGAAACAATATCCATATAATATCATAAATATTCTTTCAAATGTAAAGCAACGCATGCAGACACTACAAAATTTTAAATGCGGCCTTTAAATCATTACTTAAAACATATACATGTATATAATCAACAGACGATAACTAAACTAAACCAATATGCATAAAAATCTATACACTCTAGCGTATATATAAAGTTTAAGTAAATATATCTTAAAGTATACATGCACATAAACAAACCTTCTAGAAAATAAAATATAACACGTATATAACTTCTTATTTTAACTCTCTTATAATAATAATGTGTAGACTTCATGTATGCTTTAGTTTTCCTAATATAAACTTCTGTATTGAAAGTAACTTAATATATATAATGGGATATATGTATGCATCCAACTGGAAGAAGACACGTGCCATATATACAATCAAAATATGTGCATACCTGAGTATATAAATACACATATTTATGTAATATTTAGTTTAAAACAAATGCACAGACATCAATAAAACAGCATGTTACCTTTCAAACATTATATGATATATGCAGACATAGTTTACAAAGTGCACAATATTTAAAACTAGTATACTTCATATATAAGCCGAACTCACCTATACAACCTATGTTAGTAAACTATAGATTTTACACAGTAATATATATATAAAGTAAACTAAAAAAAATTATTTTATTTTATATACTAACATGAAAAGTTCTGACACAACATAAAGATTTACAAGCTCGAACCTTATAACCATGCACACGCGAGCAGATGGCTACGGTGCTCGGCCAGGGCGGAGAAACGACCGGCCAAGCCGGAGGAGATTGATGGCATATCGCTGGGCGAAGGTGATGAGGCTCGGGCCGAGGAGTGGTAGATGGAGGAGGTTGAGTAGAGGCCGAGGTTGGTGGGCGAGCCGATGCCGGGCTGAGGCGACTGGAAATGGTGAGCTCGGTCAGGTATGATGGATTCACCGTGAGGATTGGTGATGGACATTGGTGGTCATGACTGCATGGGTGAAGGCTTTGGGCTGAAGTGATGGTCGGTGGGAGGTGGCCGTGATGGAGAGGGAGAGATATGTGGGGGAGCAGTGAACTGTGGAGGGGGAGAGGATGCAGTTCGAGCCCGGGCTGCTTGGAGGCGGTGAAGGCAAGCAACAGAGCAAAATTTTTTCTAAGTAAAAGAAGAGAGAGGGAAAGATATTTGATCTAGAGGAATTAGAGAAGGGAATTGGAGAGCAAAATAGAAAGGAGGCGGAAGGAAAATATGATCAGATCTAGAAAGATGAAGGTAGATTTTTATACGTGCAAAAAAACGATTTCTTTCGAAATCAACGGTCACTCGCCTGAAATCAGGTAAACAAATAAAGCAATTTATTATTGCTTGCAGGTTATACGTTTCTTAATTTTATTTAATTTCTAGATCTCAATACATATCCAATTATACTATGCAGATTAATTATTATTATCAAACGTTAAAAAAAGTTAACACTCAAAATACAGCAATGACATAGCACGTCTAGAAGTATTAATTTAAAAATTAATAAAGCAATTTATTTTATTGCTTGGGATTCAGTTGAAGTTTGAAAAGCGAAGCAAAGTTAACGGTCAATATTTAAAGGTGCCGTTACAACGAACATTTTATTGGTTTCGTTGCGTACCGGACCTCAAATTACAGAAATAAACACACTATCGAGATCAGCACGACGAGACGATCACAACGGTATACAGATATTAGTGGTATGATCATCCGATCAAAAGTCGGTTTATCGGCACCAAAATGCTGCTAATTTGACAGAAATAAGGTAAACGGAGCAGTAGACGTTCGAATTTGGAAAAACGAAAGATGACGTCTCACTCAGAAGAGGGTTTAGAAATTTTCTATAGAAAAATATTCAGGCTTGAAAACAAATTTATTATCAGCAATTATCAGCTAGCTTGAATTTAATAGAATTTCACGATGAAATATACTTTGATAAAATGAATTGAAAATTTAAAATCGGCTATATTTAATTGGACGTAATTCAAATATTAAGTTTTTATTTCAAAATTATTATCATTATAATTTCTCAAAAATCCAATTAATTGCGTTATAAAACCATTCAAAAATCATTAAAATTTTATGGGTCGTTACAGCTGAATTGTAATATTTGTGATTGTTTCTGTGTAGATATGAAAACCCCTTGGCCCGTAAAACTGCATTTGAAATTCGATGCGACAGGGAGTCGGATCCCAGTTGGTTATCTGAAACCGACATCGAATCGTAACAATGAATATTTGTTATTGATAAATTTACTTTATCCATGAATCAGTGAATGAAGATAAGTGTTATAGTTTATACCGCTTATCGATATTTATGCGCTTTAATCTATGATGTGATGATTGTTGTCGCACTATTGTGTGTAAACCCCTGGACCACACCTATACACAAATGGATTGCACTTGAAAATCGGTTAAGTCACAGATTTTTAAATTAGTTTTGAATTTGAATTTGTAATCCAAATGGTTTTGGAAATGGATTCGGTTTAAAGTGAATTTTTTTTGAAAAGGTGTTTTAAAAATAAAAGTTATTTCGAATAACTTGATTGATCTTTTGAAATTTAAATAATTTGATTTAAATTTGAATTCAATATTTGAAATTGAATTCTATGATTTGGGAACTAGGGTTTATAAAGGTTATTCTACTATAAATGGGTTTATATGGGTTTTAAACCATTTTAAAAGTATGGTTTTGAGAATTTGAATTTAACCCAACTTTATATTTGAAAGGCCTTAACTCGTACCAATTATAATCGGGTTTTTCGAAACGGAAACAAGTGGTTTCAAATAATAATAGCTTTTATGTAAGGAAAGAATTTTCCAAATTATGATGAAAAGATTTCAAATTTGAAATGGAATGATTTTGAAAACTATATCTTTGTAAAAGATAGTTGAACCCTATTTTGAAATTGAAGAGGATATTAAATGGTGTATCTTTTATTGAAATAGGAATTGTTTTGAAAAGCTATGAAAGAATCTTTGTACAAGATTAGTGAACCTTGTTTTAAATTGAAAGGGGTCTTAAAATTGAATCTTTTTTTTAAAAGATTTAAATGTGAAAATTGTTTAAACCATTGAAGTGTTTTAAAATGAATCTTTTTGTTTAAAGATTTGAAATGGTAATTTGTTTAGACCATTTGAAGAAAGTTTTGGATTTTAAAAGTTGTGACTTAACTGAAATCCCATATCCATATGTTTTCAAATATTGCGCTCATTATTCGGTTTAGCCGGGAGAGGACCTTGTGTCATATAACCCATTTCGAATAATGATACGGCGTTATGGATAGCATTTGAAGGCCGGTGGTGAAGACCGCGTATTTGCGAGAACGATAGGATGGCCTGTCGACTGTCTCTACATCGAGTAGCTACGGTATAGAGATTCCCTAAGTGATGGGAAGTCTGATCAGGATTGTGGATATCCGGATTGCAAGGGCTTCTTTGGAAGTGCCTTCGGTTCTGTTCGAACTGGGAACAGACTTGTATGGATGTGTGTCTGACATTACACTTTGAGATGTAAGACCGGTTCAAATACATTTCTATTTGGTGGCGGAGATTTATTCTCTTAGCTTAACACCCTTCTCTGAGACATACGAGCTCAGAGGTTATGTAGTTGATGTTTACTAGTGATACATTCCCAATTTGGTAATGTGGCATACGAAGTGCTGCTGATCATTTGTTGATCAAAGCATGGCTTTTGTGAAAAGCGCAGCTTTGTGGACGAGACTTCGTCGAACTTTACAACCTGGGATGGTCGAAACAGGAAGAATGCAGGAAGGTTATTTGGGGGTAGCGCCCCCTGAGGGTATGTTCATTTCCTTCTGGATAGAGGTGGTATCATGGTATGGAGCCCAGATACTTAACCTAAGTGGTTGCTGCAAATTTATTACTTTGTGGTTGTTGGTGAATCCCGGGATAAAGGTTGGTTACGACCGGGGGATGGCATACTCGTGTCAGTAGTTACCTAGTTACAGAGGTAACCCGACCTTGTGTTGGCAGAGATCCGGTTAGGTTCTCGGGACGTCCCTCCAAAGACGTACCCATGTGGCCCAGGAAGTTCCTTAGCCTGATCAATTTTTGGAAATCCAACAACCAATACACGCCTTGTACGGTTTTAGTTGTAGAACCTGCCATCTAGCATGGTAGCTATAGTAGGCATACTATAAAGGTACGTATGCTGGCTAAGATTAATATTATACTTTCGAAATGTTTTCCACTATGCACTAATAATAATATTAAATAGTTTTCGCGTATCAAGCATGTTTGACTATCATAAGAAGAAATCTCCCCCAAGTGTGCGATTGCATGGTGTGTGTGCCGGGAGGCCTTATGGCAGTTTCATTTTTCCAAAAAGCGTTGCAGATTTATTTTAAAATCTTTTGTTTGTTTTTAAAGATAATTTTTTTTTTGTTTGCTCATACCAATCCCACGACTGACCTGAAGTTTATTGTTCCCTTCCTAAACTCCGAGTGCCCACAATTTTCCACACGGGCAGTCTAGAGTTGGGTTTTTCAGATAGTAGATATAGATATCGATTGGGTAGCTTTTAGCTTTCTCTTTGGATATTAGATTCTTTGGATTCATGGACGAGACTTACTTAGCTTGGTGCAACTTGATGGTGGTTCGAGCTATCTTTGGAAATTGCTGATATTGGTATTTCTTCTGGAGTTTCAAGTTCTGTTTGTTTCTGCTGCCAATTCATTAGATTTTCCGATGTAGCATTGTTATCTTGTGTCTCTGATATTGATTCATATTGTATCATTGTTATATCGAATGTTGTATATGATATTCATTTCTTTTTCTTCCACTGTGTTGTTATACTTGATGTGTTATAAGCTCCGACGAACCAGATTCGACGTTTGGATCTGCGGCATTTGAACACGAGTGTTGTATTTGGTGCCGATTTTCGAAGGTCGAGTCAGGGTCGTTATAATTGGTATCAGAGCTGAAGATTAAAACTTTAGCTCAGGAGTATAACACATTAAGTAACTCATTAGAGATAGGGTGAAGTATACCCTAGAATGAGTATATCTCTAAGATATCCGTTCGAATGCCTCAGTGAATTCTCTTACTATCCACTGATAGTGAGTATGAGTGCAAGAAGAGGACGAGATATGGGACAGGGGATTACCACTACAAATGGCCGATACCCTTGCACTGACGGAAACAATCTTTTTCTATCAATCTCTTTTGTTCATCGTCTCTACTCAATTCTTTGACGATTCCGGGCAGCTCTAGGAAGAAGCCTTGATATATTTTACATGGGACATAAACTCCAGATGGGTCAGAATTGTTTGCTTGGATGATTGTTTGCTTTGGTTGCTATGGTTGATAGGTATATTTTAGTTGTTTAAACTAAAAGTTTTGGGATTGTATCCATTATTGATATTCTGAATTGGGAAGCCAAATGCAGAATAGATATTCAGTTTGATCTGGTGATTCATCTCTCTATCTTTCAGTATTTCTTTGTTGTCTCCCTACTTTCAAATTTCGAGGACGAAATTTTCTAAGGGGGGGAATCTGTAACATTCCTAAATTTTAACCAAGCTTAATTTGGCAACTAATTTAATTTCGGAATTAAATTGTGAATAAATCAGAAAATTCCTAGAATAAATAAATAAATAAATAAATAGAATTTTGGTTTGGAATTTAAGGATGAGTATTTTAAATATTGGATTTAAAAATAAATAAAAATAAATAGAATTTAAAGCTTTAAAATTATTAAAAGTTTGTTTTCTAAGTTTTAATATATATTAATATTTGGAAGATGTGATTTAAGAGTTAATGTTATGATTTTAATGAGGTTATCTTTAGTTAAATTCTCTTATATACATATATAAATAAATGTGAGTTTTTCCTAATTTAATCAGATATTTGTATATAAAATTTATTTTTAATTGAATTGTGAGATTGAAATTCAAGAATAAATATCTTAGGAAATAAATTAGATTTAAAAGCTATATTTTTAAAGATGATAAGAAAATTGCTTTCGGAATTTCAATATATATAATATGATGTTAAATAAGGTTAAATAAAAGATTTAAAATTCTTTTTTCTTATATACTTGAAAATAAATATAGTTGATAAATAAATACAAAACATTGATAAGAATGTATATTTTGAAGGTATAAAATGTTAATATATGAAATTTAATTGGACTTAACGAAAATTTTATATTTGAAACAAAATATAATAAGTATGATGACTTAAGTTTAAAATGAAAATTTTAAAATAAGTATTTGTTAATAAATTTAATATCTTAAGTTTAAAAATATAAATGTATTAAAAATAAAAATTGTATTTACTAACTTATAAATATTTATTAGTAATGTATAATTCAATTTCAAACCATTTTTCTTTAATTTATATAAGTATAAATAATACATAAGAAGTATTAAATAATTTTTCTTAACAATTGTAAACTACTAGTAAAGGGTTTTGACAAATGTAAATTGTATAGGAACATATATTAACAAGTGTAAGCTTGAGATCACTTGCAATAACAAGTGGCAAGTTAAAATTTTATTTTAATTCAAATTAGAAATAGATAACAAAAGTTAGTAAGAAATAAGGCCCATTTTCTTTCAAACATTTAAAAACCTGAAACAAATTAACTCAAAAACTCAAAGCAAAGTTTAAACCAAATCTAGAAAACAAGCTTCAGGTTCAATTCAGTGGGATAGTTCAATCAAAATTTAGATTAGAAAGTAACTTCAACCTGGAATTGCAGATCATAATCAAAGCTGCAGTTCTTTTGGCCAGAGTAATGCAAGAATCTCTGGAATGAAGTTAAGTGAAATTCTTTTAAAAGATTTGAATTTTTAGGTTGTAAGTCAGTAGTAAATTAAGAATCTAAGCAATAAAGTCAATCAATTGCAGGAAAATTTGAAGATCCAAGATAAATTTTACTTCTGGTTTTCAAAACTACAGGAAGAAAAAGAAAACTTCCCTGTGTATAACAAGAATTCAAAACTGTACGTAAAATTAAAATGGTTGTTAGTGGTGAACTAAATAAGTAAATGCAACAAGAATAAGCAAAGTTCTTCTTACAACTTGCAGATAAAAAAAATTCAAAGATTAAAGATAAAAAATGTGTATAGGCAAAATATTGTCTCTGCCTTCAAACATTAAATTCCAGGTGAGCAAACCTCCATTCAAACTTGAATCTGCTTATGTGTTTGACTTTCCTTGATGATGTATGCTTATGTGTTATGTGAAAGTTATTTTATGCCTGCTTATGACTTATATATGTGAAAAGGAAACTGTGCATGCTTAGTATCAGGTTTTTGCTTCTTTATGGAAATAGGTTTCCAAAACCTGTTTGAAATTCAAAATCTTTCACCCCTAATACTTGTTAGACCTTAGGATTCGAATAAATTTTGTTTGTTAAACCTGTTTTAAGTTTTAAAGATAGATTAGAGCAGAAACAATTTAAGTTTCTTTGGAAAAAAAAATATACATGCAAAACAAGTATAGGTTGCAAATTCAACCATGGTGAACTTTGATTCAAATATGTCAATTTGAAGGCTTTTGAAATTAATGATTTTTGAATGTTAAATTAAAAAATTTAAGCAAATATTCGCCGAGTAATGTAAGGATAAACAAATTTGAGACTTTTGGTAATTTCTGATGATCGGAAACATACTTAATCTCGCGATCATAGGTGAGTCTAGTTGGGTGATAGGGTTGCTTGAGAAAAATGCTCTAAATAATTTCAGGTCACCGTGGACGGTGAACAAGAGTGATTTGGGATCTAAGCCCTAAAATAGGTCGGGGTTGAAATTGTTTCCATCGTGGCGCTTATGGTGGATCGAGTGCCCCCAGACCCGGGGAGACCGAAGCGTTGGATGTCAGGGAAGCTTTGAGTGGACTAGTGTGACCGTTGATGATCGGCGTGGGCGGTTCGAGGGGATCTTTGGTGATGCTAGTGGTTCCAGGTTTGGCTCTACATGCTCGATTTTGTTTGTGGATTTTGGGTGGAGAATTGGTGATCTGGATCGATGTTTTAGGCGATTGGACGATGTGTCAGAGGGTGCGAGGTTGGTTAGATTCGTCTCGGTTGACTGTGTAGGTGCACCATCTCGTGGTTGTGTCCGTTCGTTTTGTTCTTTTCTGGGTATTGAGGAAACTCAGATCAACTCGAAGCAAGATACGGGGCGAACATGGGATAGCTCGAGTTTTTACTCGAAGTAGGGTTTTGGTGTTTAAGTAAAGTACTTTGGAAAAATTTTAAATTGAAATTTTGGGTCACTCGTGTAACTTTAAGGAAAAACCCAAAGTAATGGAGCTTTGAGCTTGGGTTCGACTCGAAGTAGCTAGTAATTTTCTCGAGTCAGCATGCAAAACAGTTTGAAGTTTTAAGGAAATTCAAGTTTTGAAAATAAAACTTGTTAAACTAAAATTATTTTCATT
Source organism: Allium cepa (assembly GCA_030765085.1). NCBI lineage: Eukaryota > Viridiplantae > Streptophyta > Magnoliopsida > Asparagales > Amaryllidaceae > Allium > Allium cepa. The sequence continues at coordinate 492,683,552 of CM060944.1, read as the reverse complement.
ATTTAAACGTTTCCTAAGTTTTAAAATAGTTAAGGAGGGTTTTTAAATAATTGTTTTAATTAACCTAAATCTAAATGGTTTAAATAAATTGATTTTTATTTGAAGGGTATCTTCTTAATAATGTATAAAGAAATAATTATTAAAAAAATGTTTTAAAATGGTTAAATTAATTTTCAAAGTTGCGTTAACATATTGGTTAAGGGGAAATAATTATTATTTGAAGTGAATTACTTAATGTAAGTAATTAAAGTAAATTACCTAATAATTCGAGTTAATAAATCAAGTAATTAATGAATGATTAAATAAAAATAAAAATTACTTAGTCAAAGTAATTAAGGGAAGATAATTAAAGATTAAAGATTGATTTATCAATATTAAGAGTTAATTACTTTAAAGAATAATTAAGAAATGTGGTTAATTAATTAAGGTAATTAAATCAAGAATAATTAATTAGGATTAATTAACTTAAAGTGATTAAGAAACCATTATTAATTAAGGAGTAATTAATTATTGTAATTAATTAAGGAATAATAAATCTATTAATTAATCGGATAATTAATCATAATTAAGATTTAATTAATAAATAATTAAAGGTTTATTAATTAAAGCAATTAACTAAGAATAAGTAATTAAGGTTTAATTAATTACAGTTAAGGGTTAATTAATTAAGATAATTAATTAAAGAAATGATTAATTAATGAAGGTGATTAATACTTAATCAATTGTAGTTAATGATAATTAATCATTGATTAAAGATTACTAATGAAAGTAATTATACGAGTAATAAATTTTAAAACCGCATGTTTTATTCACCTTAATCAAAGATGTTGATTGTTATTGAATGCTGTATGATGGATTGATATATTTGATATGTAATTGTAATGCTATGAGATATGAATTGCTTTATGCTGAATTGTAATATTTGTGATTGTTTCTGTGTAGATATGAAAACCCCTGGGCCCGTAAAACGGCATTTGACATTCGACGCGACAGGGAGTCGGATCCCAGTTGGTTATCCGAAACCCACATCGAACTGTAACAATGAATATTTGTTATTGATAAATTTACTTTATCTATGAGTCTGTGAATGAAGATAAGCGTTATAGTTCATACCGCTTATCAATATTTATGCGCTTTAATCTGTGTTGTGATGCTTGTTATCGCACTATTGTGTGTAAACCCCTGGACCACACCTATACACACACAAATGTGGATTGCACGTCGAAATCGGTTTAGTCACAGATTTTTAAATTAGTTTTGAATTTGAACTTTTAATCCAAATGGTTTTTGAATGGATTGGGTTTAAAGTGATTTTTTTTGAAAAGGTGTTTTAAAAACAAAAGTTATTTTGAATAACTTGATTGAGCTTTTGAAATTTAAATAATTTGATTTAAATTTGAATTCAATATTTGAAATTGAATTCAATATTTGAAATTGAATTCTATGATTTGGGAACTAGGGTTTATAAATGTTATTCACCTATAAACGGGTTTATATGGGTTTTAAACCATTTTAAAAGTATGGATTTAAGAATTTGAATTTAACCCAACTTTATATTTGAAAAGCCTTAACTCGTGCAAATTATAATCGGGTTTTCCGAAACGGAAACAAGTGGTTTCAAATAATAATAGCTTTTATATAAGGAAAGAATTTTCCAAATTATGATGAAAAGATTTCAAATTTGAAATGGAATGATTTTGAAAGCTATATCTTTGTGAAAGATAATTGAACCCTATTTTGAAATTGAAGAGGATATTAAATGGTGTATCTTTTATTGAAACAGGAATTGTTTTGAAAAGCTACGAATGAATCTTTGTAAAAGATTAGTGAACCTTGTTTTAAATTGAAAGGGGTCTTAAAATTGAATCTTTTGTTTAAAAGATTTAAATGTGGAAATTGTTTAAACCATTGATGTGTTTTAAAATGAATCTTTTTGTTTAAAGATTTGAATTGGTAATTTGTTTAGACCATTTGAAGAAAATTTTGGATTTTAAAAGTTGTGACTTAATGGAAATCCCATATCCATATGTTTTTAAATATTACGCTCATTATTCGGTTTAGCCGGGAGAGGACCTTGTGTCATATAACCCATTCCGAATAATGATACCGCGTTATGGATAGCATTTGAAGACCGATGGTGAAGACCGGGTATTTGCGAGAACGATAGGATGACCTATCGATTATCTCTGCATCGAGTAGCTACGGTATAGAGATTTCCTAAGTGATGGGAAGTCCGATCGGGATTGTGGATGTCCGGATTGCAAGGGCTTCTTTGGAAGTGCCTTCGGTTCTGTTTGAACCCAGAACAGACTTGTATGGATGTGTGTCTGACATTACCCTTTGAGATGTAAAACCGGTTTCTATCAAATACATTTCTGTTTGGTGGCGGAGATTTATTCTCTTAGCTTAACACCTTTCTTTGACACATATGAGCGCAGAAGTTATGTAGTTGATGGTTACTAGTGATACATTCCCAATTTGGTAATGTAGCAGACGAAATGCTGCTGTCCATTTTTTGATCAAAGCATGGCTTTTGTGAAAAGCGTAGCTTTGTGGACAAGACTTCATCGAACTTCACAACCATGGATGGTCGAAACAGGAAGAATGCAGCAAGGTTATTTGGGGTAGCGCCCCTTGAGGGTATGTTCATTTCCTTCTGGATAGAGATGGTATCATGGTATGCGGCCTAGATACTTAACCTAAGTGGTTGCGGGAAATTTATTACTTTGTGGTTGTTGGTGAATCCCGGGATAAAGGTTGGTTACGACCGGGGGATGGCATACTCGTGTCAGTGTTACCTTGTTACAGAGGTAACCCGGCCTTGTGTTGGTAGAGATCCGGTGTAACAACCCCCATATTTATCGAGTTTATATTTAAATATTTTATTTAAAAATTATATCGTTAATCGGATTTTCGTCCGAAAAGCTACTTTTTGCAAACGGTCAAATTAGGACTCGAGGCCACTTCCATTGAGTTCGAAATGCCGTTTACAACTTTTTTAAGTATAAACATCGATAGGTTTGGAGTTAGTGAAATTTCACTAACTTTTCCCGCTTTGGACTTTGGGTTAGTTTAGCCTATTAAGCCCAAGTTCCAACCCCCTTCTCCTCACTCTTCATAAATTCCTAACTAACTTGAAATTTGCATTAATGGTGAAGAGAATGGGAAATTAAAACTCCAAGCTCAAATTTAATTGCTAATCCAACATTCAACTCCAAATTCAAGTAGAAGATATTGGATTCAAGCTTTGGATTGCTTCTCCATTGGCTTCAAGCTTCATCTTCATCCATTTAAGTGAAAAGGTGAGATTTTTATCTCACACTCTTGCTTATAACTATCTTGGACTGTTGGGAATGGTTCCCTATCACTTTAACATGCACATTTGCATTTGGTTTGGATTGGATTGGCGAAAAACACCACTTTTTAGTGTTTTTGGTGAATTTCCAGCCTTAGGTCGTTCTGGATCCTTAGGTCGCTTGGGTTCGTGGCTTGCGCGCGTGGAAAAGTCGCCTGGACGTTAGGTCGTAGGTCGCTCGCGAGTTAAGCCTTAAGCCGAAGGTCGTTCGCGAGTTAAGCCTTTGGTCGTTTGGCCTTTATAACGTTAGGTCGCTCGCGTGTTAAAACTTTAGGTCACGCTGGCCTTAAGTCGTAGGTCGTCTCCGACCTAATATTGCCTCAACTATTTTACTAGGTCACGCGGGCCTTAAGTCGTAGGTCGTCTCCGACCTAATATTGCCTCTACTATTATATTAGGTCGCGCGGGCCTTAGGTCGTAGGTCGTAGGTCGTAAGTCTCCTAGGTCGTAGGTCGCACGGTCCTACTTCTGTCCCTATGTCGCGTAACCCCATCACCTTTAGGTCGTTAGGCCTTTATGTCGTTAGGTCGTTACACCTATAACCCGTTAAGTCGCGAATATCTTTAGGTCGTGAACCCCATTAGGTCGCAAACCTTTTTAGGTCGTCTGTCCCTTAAGTAGTTAGGTCGTTCGACCTGTGATGCCTTAGGTCGTTTGACCCGTGTTACGTTAGGTCGCGTAACCCCTAGGTCGCTTGACCTTGTTTCCTGTTAGGTCGGGTGACCTTGTTTTTCTTAGGTCGTGAACCTTGTTAGGTCGCTCATCCTTAGCTCGCCTACCTTCTTAGGTCGCACACCCCTTAGGTTGTTAGACCTTATTTTTGTTTTAGGTCGTAGGCCGCTTGTCTTCACTAGGTCGTACCGTTTTGGACGGGGCGCTGGCCCCTGGACCCCCGCGACCTGACCGGGCAGGTCGAATCCCATAGCAGGGGCGTTGTCCCCGCACCCCCACCTTGGGGGGTTGCCACCCCCTGGACCCCCCTCCGTAGGGGATCTTATCTGAAAAACCTTCAACAGAACTTGATTTGTTGAGATGCTGAGTTGACCTTTCTTCGAGACAACTTTAGAAACATGAAGGTTTCAATACTAGTAGTAAATATCAAAACTTTTTCATCAAAATGATTTCAACTTTATTTTCAATACCAAACTCGTTTATAAAACTGTTTTCCAGTCTATTAGTATATACAAACCTTTACCTCACTCGGATGAGAAATCTAATTAAACGGCCTAGTAAAACAAGTGGTATGAAACGCTTGCGTTTGCTTCGTCGGTTAATTCTTGGACTTGTTCGATTGAACCTCTTGTGACAATTTTCTAGTGAAGATTACAGTTTGTTCGTAAATATTTAAGTTAAGCAAGTGGTTATGGGACATGAAGCTAAACTTTTATATTTACTAGCTTAGTGTAATTGACACTTCTCGTTGATCATGACGATCATTCTTATGATTTAGACTAGCAATTGTGCGATGTCTCTTGTTTGCTTGGTTAGACTAGACACCACTTGTGTGATTTCATTCACACATACCTTTTTACCTTCTTAGTTAGTCTAGACACCACTTGTGTGATTTCACTCACACATACGTTTTTGTTTGCGAGGTTAGACTAGACACCACTTGTGTGATTTCACTCACACATACCTTTTTGATTTTTGGTTAGTCTAGACCTCATTTGTGTGATTTCGACTCACACATATGGGGTAGCTCCCCATGGTCTTCGGACCGTCATGTGATAGGCCTCTTTCTTTTTCATGATTTTCTGGATTTCTTGTATTGATTTCTGGAATTTATGTCATTGACTTGTTATGAGTACAAGTTTTGGGTATGATACCCTTTTGGATCTTTGAGAAGATTCTTATGATATTGATTAATCTCTTGTTGATTATCATTTACATACTTATAGTAGTATGATGTTATGGATATTATTCGCATATGCCATTTCTCTTATTTTATATCATGTCATCTAATATTTATAGCTAGACTGATCCATTTATTATTTTCTTACAAATAATACTCGGGTCAGACCGAGATGTTACAGGTGCTTCTGCTTGACTTCTCCTCTAGTGATTCACTACATAGACTTTTGGCTACTTGTTTAGATTAGCAGTTTTTGTTGTATACACTTGAGATATAGACTCATAGTTGTATTCTTTTGGTGTTAGCACGTATTGCTATTCTTTTGTATTATTGTGGATTTTTTTGACCACTACACTGATGTACACTTTCATGTGTTAGTTATATATTCATATCTTCTTCCGCCTTTGTGATATGGATGTCTGTGACTAATTTGTGTTATGCTTATTTCTATGTTTATTTCCGAAGATTATTTTTAGCCACTGTGTGATGAGTAATTACATGGATGGTCGCTCCTCATCAACCTTATTCTCCGTGCTAGTTGACAGCACTACACCGTAGTGTTCTTAGCTAGAGTGGGTTTTGAGGTGGGGCGTCACAGCTTGGTATCGGAGCCAAACTTCGGAACAATGTAGAATAACTAAACAAGGATCATCGTCCTAAGTCTATCTTAGGAGTTATACCATAGGATTAATTCGAGTCTTCGTACCGATTCATCCTATTTCCTTTATGATTCCTTGTTTTATCTATCAAGATTGCTTGATATTCATTGGTGAATAACCTTCTTCCTTCTCTTCTTTCTTTCTTAAAGGAAGAGAATGTCTAGACCAGGCCGTCCCAGAACTGGATCATCTAGTGCTGCTCCCCAGGATGGAGTTTTTATGACTGCTCAACAGCTTCTTGATTTAGTAACAAATGCTCAAGCAGCTGGAGCTAACCCGGAACCTACTCACCCAAAGTCGAGATTTGCACGCTTGCACAGCGATTACACCAACTTGGGTAGGAAGCCCTTCAAAGGTTCAGTAACTATCGTCGAGGTCCAGGCTTGGTTAAAATCATGCGATCGAATCTTTTCTCGCATGAACCTTATCGATCTCCACCGCGTTCAGGTGGCTTCCAGCATGCTACAGGAGAGAGCATTGGACTGGTACGAACTCCTTATTTCAGAAATTAATAAAGCGGATCTCACCTGGGAGCAATTTCAGGGATGCTTCGAGTTAAAGTCTGTACCAGAAGCTGGGAAAGTAACCTTGGCTCGATGTTTTATAGACCTTGTTCTAGGTCAATCCTCTTTGACTGATTACGTCGCAGCCTTCGAGTCGCTTTCCAAATATGGGGTTGAATACATCAACACCCCATTAAAGAAGAGCCAGAGGTTCGTTTATGGCTTAAATAAGAATCTTAAGAAGCTATTACTCCTGAAACTAGAAGTCGCATTTGATCAACTCGTCGATATCGCTCTTCGTCTTGAAGAGGCTGATAGAGAGAGTGATGTTGAAGTGGAAGGCGCTAAACCAAACTTCAACAACAAGAAGAGGCCAAACAAATTCAAGGGCCCTTATCCCAACAAAAAGGGTAAGCAAGCAACTCCTGTTGCAAAGGCTCTTTCTCCTAGTGGTGCGAGATGCTTCAACTGTGGATCTGGGGATCATTTTGCGAATAAGTGCTCAAAGCCCAAATCTTGTCGCTATTGTAAGAGCCCAGATCATTTCATGCATCAAAGCCTCAAACTTGAAGCCAAGAAGGAGGGAAGGTTAAATGTGGCTCAAGCCCCTGGCAACACATCTTGTGGCCAAGGTATTTCTCATTCCATTCTTGATGGTATTATTTTATTTCATGATAAACCTATTAGGGTTCTCTTTGATACGGGTGCATCTCATTCTTTTATATCAAAGGAACTTGTCGATACTTTTTCTTTAAGTGTTGATGCTTTAATGATTTCTTTGAGAATTGCGAATCCGGTTGGTGGATCCGCAACTCTTAGTTTGCTTTGTAGAAATGTGGAGATTATTTTATGTGATTTTTCTTTCCTAGCCGATTAGCATGTTATGCGTTACTTAGGCTTTGGAATGATTTTGGGTATGGACTGGCTTAACCGTTATGAAGCTCATATCCTGTGTCCTGAGCGGACTATTTATCTCCGACATCCGCAATCTGTAAATCAGATTTCTATTATTCTAAAAGATTCGGATCCCACTTTGACTGCATCTTTATATTCTTTAAATCCTCGTGATGATGATAATGATGATGAGGAGGATGTCATTTCCCGTATTCACGTCATTCGTGAATATTCCGACATATTTGAGCCCGTTTTAGGATTACCACCTAAGCGAGCAATTGAGTTCCAAATTAATCTTATCCCTGGAGCTCAACCTATTACTCGTCCTCCTTATCGCATGTCCAATAAGGAGAATGAAGAGATGCGTAAACAATTATCCGAATTGGAGACGAAGCAATTTATTCGCTCTAGTTCCTCACCTTGGGGAGCTTCAGCTATTTTCGTAAAGAAATCCGACGGTACGCTTAGGCTTTGCGTTGACTATCGCAAGCTTAACGATCTTACTATTAAAAATAAATATCCTTTACCTCGGATTGATGATCTATTTGATCAGCTAAGTGGTCCTAAGGTCTTTTCACAATTAGACTTGGCTACCGGTTTTCACCAGCTTCGTATTGCAGAGGATAGCATTCCTTTGACATCGTTCCGTACTCGGTATGGATCTTATGAATGGCTAGTTATGCCATTTGGTTTAACGAATGGTCCGGCTTATTTCGTTGACCTTATGAATCGAGTTTTCAAAGATTTCCTCGATCGGTTTGTTCTCATTTTCATTGATGATATTCTTATGTATTCTAAAACCGAGGAGGAACATGAAAAACATCTTCGGGTTGTATTGGAAACTCTCAGGAGTAATCAATTAAAGGCAAAACTTTCTAATTGCCACTTTTGGCAATCTCGTGTGAAGTTTCTCGGTCATATTATTTCCGAATCCGGAATTTCCGTGGATCCTTTAAAGATTGAAGCGATTCAAGATTGGAAAAGACCTGAGAGTGTGACTGAAATCCGTAGCTTTCTCGGGTTGGCGGGCTATTACCGTCGTTTTATTAAAGACTTTTCTAAGATTGTCGTGCCTCTCACTAGCTTGACTAAGAAGGGAGTTAAATACATTTGGTCGGAAAAATGTGAAGCTTCTTTTCAGAAATTGAAAGAACTCCTTTCCGATGCTCCTATTCTCGTTATTCCCGAAGGGAATCAAGATTTTGTTGTTTATACCGATGCTAGTCGAGTTGGTTTGAGTGCCGTTCTTATGCAAAAAGGACGTGTTATTGCTTATGCTTCTAGGCAATTGAAGCCAACCGAGACTAGATATGCCACACATGATTTAGAACTCGCGACTATTGTTTTCGCCCTTCGAATGTGGCGTCATTATCTATTGGGAGAGGAAATTATTCTTTACACGGATCATAAGTCTTTGAAATATTTATTTTCTCAAAAAGAACTTAATTTACGTCAACAGCGTTGGCTCGAGTTCCTTGCACCTTATGATCTTGGTATTCTTTATACCCCCGGTAAGGGTAATCGTGTCGCCGATGCTCTTAGCCGTAAGCAACAAGCAGTTGTTTCTATGATGATATCCGAATGGAACGATCTCGAGATCTTATCCACTTGTGAGATTCGAGAGCGCGTATCCGTTTTATGCTCATCATTTGTTTTATGTAGCCTTGAGGCTCATCCTTCTCTCTTAGACCGCATTCTTGAAGCTCAAAGGCTAGATCCTGAATTGGTTCTTCTTGGCCAAAATATTAAGGATAGAATTGATATTGAAGGTTTTAAAGACTTTGATATTGATTCTCGTGGTGGCATTCGAAAATTTGGTAGACTTATCGTACCAAATATTGGAAATCTTCGTAGAGATATTTTAGAAAATTCTCATCGTTCTAAATTTACCATTCATCCCGGTAGCAGTAAAATGTACGCTGATATGAAGCGACTTTATTGTTGGGAGGGAATGAAATCCGACATTGCTAACTTTATTAAGTGTTGCATGACTTTCCAGCTTGTCAAAGCCGAACATCAAAGGCCCGGTGGGTTATTGCAACCTTTAGAAATTCCAATTTGAAAGTGGGATCAAATTTCCATGGACTTTATAGATGGCCTTCCCCGTTCTCGTTCGGGTCATGATAGCTTATGGGTGATTGTTGATAGACTTACTAAATCCACCCATTTTATTCCAGTTTGGTCTAACCGAACCGTTCCTCTTTTGGCCAAACTATTTGTCAAGGAAATTATAAAATTGCATGGAGTTCCTACTTCTATTTTTAGCGATCGTGATCCATTTTTTACTAGTGGATTTTGGAAGAGTCTTCAAAAAGCTTTAGGAATGAAGCTTAATTTTAGCACCGCTTATCACCCCCAGTCCGATGGACAAACCGAGCGTGTGAATCAAACTCTTGAAGATCTTCGTGCTTGTGTGCTTGATTTTGGTGGAAGTTGGGAAGATCATATTTCACTTGTTGAATTTTCCTATAATAATAGCTTCCAATCTAGTATTGGTATGGCACCTTTCGAGGCACTCTACGGAAGGCCCTGCCGATCTCCTTCTTGTTGGCTTGAGGCCGGTGAGAAGCTGGTTTTAGGTCCAGATTTTATTCGAGACTCCACATAGAAAATTGACATTATTCGACATAGGATGAAAGAAGCCCAGAGTAGACAAAAGTCCTACGCCAATAACCGAAGAAGAAAATTAGAATTTTCGGTTGGAGATCTTGTTTTTATTCGAGTTTCACCTATGAAAGGTGTTGTACGTTTCAGTCATTTGGGAAAGTTAGCGCCTCGATATATTGGGCCATTTCCCATCACCGAACGTATTGGTTCCATGGCTTATCGCCTTGCATTACCGGCTCAGTTTTCTGTCATGCATGACGTGTTTCACGTTTCTCAATTACGAAAATGCCTTCTGGATTTGATTCTATCCTTGAGCCTGCTGTTGTGGAAGAAATTGAAGTTTCGCCGAATTTAACTTATGAGCAGCATCCTATTCGAATTATTGCTTCGGAGGTTAAACGCCTTCGAAATAAAGATGTTCCGCTTGTGAAGGTTCAATGGTCCTCAAATCCTAAGGATTGCTCTTGGGAATACAGAGAATTCATCGAGCGTACACATCCGGACTTGCTTACTCCTGCTCTTTGAGGTGAACTTCTTATTTCAAATTTCTTTGTGTTACTATGCTTTTATGGTTGTTACTTTTTATTTCCATCTTATATATATATTGCGAGGACACAATTTCTTTAAGGAGGGGAGTCTGTAACAACCCCCATATTTATCGAGTTTATATTTAAATATTTTATTTAAATATTATATCGTTAATCGGATTTTGGTCCGAAAAGCTACTTTTTGCAAACTGTCAAATTAGGACTCGAGACCACTTCCATTGAGTTCGAAATGCCGTTTACAACTTTTTTAAGTATAAACATCGATAGGTTTGGAGTTAGTGAAATTTCACTAACTTTTCCCGCTTTGGACTTTGGGTTAGTTTAGCCTATTAAGCCCAAGTTCCAACCCCCTTCTCCTCACTCTTCATAAATTCCTAACTAACTTGAAATTTGCATTAATGGTGAAGAGAAGGGGAAATTAAAACTCCAAGCTCAAATTTAATTGCTAATCCAACATTCAACTCCAAATTCAAGTAGAAGATATTGGATTCAAGCTTTGGATTGCTTCTCCATTGGCTTCAAGCTTCATCTTCATCCATTTTAGTGAAAAGGTGAGATTTTTATCTCACACTCTTGATTATAACTATCTTGGACTGTTGGGAATGGTTCCCTATCACTTTAACATGCACATTTGCATTTGGTTTGGATTGGATTGACGAAAAACTCCACTTTTTAGTGTTTTTGGTGAATTTCCAGCTTTAGGTCGTTCTGGACCCTTAGGTCGCTCGGGTTCGTGGCTTGCGCACGTGGAAAAGTCGCCTGGACGTTAGGTCGTAGGTCGCTCGCGACTTAAGCCTTACGCCGAAGGTCGTTCGCGAGTTAAGCCTTAGGTCGTTTGGCCTTTATAACGTTAGGTCACTCGCCTGTTAAAACTTTAGGTCACGCTGGCCTTAAGTCGTAGGTCGTCTCCGACCTAATATTGCCTCTGCTATTTTAGTAGGTCGCGCGGGCCTTAAGTCGTAGGTCGTCTCCGACCTAATATTGCCTCTGCTATTTTACTAGGTCGCGCGGGCCTTAGGTCGTAGGTCGTAGGTCGTGAGTCTCCTAGGTCGTAATTCGCACGGTCCTACTTCTGTCCCTGTGTCGCGTAACCCCATCACCTTTAGGTCGTTAGGCCTTTATGTCGTTAGGTTGTTACACCTATAACCCGTTAAGTCGTGAATACCTTTAGGTCGTGAACCCCATTAGGTCGCAAACCTCTTTAGGTCGTCTGTCCCTTAAGCAGTTAGGTCGTTCGACCTGTGATGCCTTAGGTCGTTTGACCCGTGTTACATTAGGTCGCGTAACCCCTTAGGTCGCTTGACCTTGTTTCCTGTTAGTTCGCGTGACCTTGTTTTTCTTAGGTCGTGAACCTTGCTAGGTCGCTCATCCTTAGCTCGCATACCTTCTTAGGTCGCGCACCCCCTTAGGTCGTTAGACCTCATTTTTTTTTTTAGGTCGTAGGCCTCTTGTCTTCGCTAGGTCGTACCGTTTTGGACGGGGCGCTGCCCCCTGGACCCCCGTGACCTGACCGGGTAGGTCGAATCCCGTAGCAGGGGCGTTGCCCCCGCACCCCCACCTTGGGGGGTTGCCACCCCCTGGACCCCCCTCCGTAGGGGATCTTATTTGAAAAACATTCAACAGAACTTGCTTTGTTGAGATGCTGAGTTGACCATTCTTCGAGACAACTTCAGAAACATGAAGGTTTCAATACTAGTAGTAAATATCAAAACTTTTTCATCAAAATGATTTCAACTTTATTTTCAATACCAAACTCGTTTATAAAACCGCTTTCCGGTCTGTTAGTATATACAAACTTTTACCTCACTCGGATGAGAAATCTAATTAAACGGCCTAGTAAAACAAGTGTTATGAAACGCTTGCGTTTGCTTCGTCGGTTAATTCTTGGACTTGTTCGATTGAACCTCTTGTGACAATTTTCTAGTGAAGATTTACAGTTTGTTCGTAAATATTTAAGTTAAGCAAGTGGTTATGGGACATGAAGCTAAACTTTTATATTTACTAGCTTAGTGTAATTGACACTTCTCGTTGATCATGACGATCATTCTTATGATTTAGACTAGCAATTGTGCGATGTCTCTTGTTTGCTTGGTTAGACTAGACACCACTTGTGTGATTTCATTCACGCGTACCTTTTTACCTTCTTGGTTAGTCTAGACACCACTTGTGTGATTTCACTCACACATAGTTTTTGTTTGTGAGGTTAGACTAGACACCACTTGTGTGATTTCACTCACACATACCTTTTTGAATTTTGTTTAGTCTAGACCTCATCTGTGTGGTTTCGACTCACACATATGGGGTAGCTCCCCATGGTCTTCGGACCGTCATGTGATAGGCCTCTTTCTTTTTCATGATTTTCTGGATTTCTTATGTTGATTTCTGGAATTTATGTCATTGACTTGTTATGAGTACAAGTTTTGGGTATGATACCCTTTTGGATCTTTGAGAAGATTCTTGTGATATTGATTAATCTCTTGTTGATTATCATTTACATACTTATAGTAGTATGATGTTATGGATATTATTCGCATATGCCATTTCTCTTATTTTATATCATGTCGTCTGATATTTATAGCTAGACTGATCCGTTTATTATTTTCTTATAAATAATACTCGGGTGAGACCGAGATGTTACAGGTGCTTCTGCTTGACTTCTCCCCCCGGTGATTCACTACACAGACTTTTGGCTACTTGTTTAGATTAGCAGTTTTTGTTGTATACACTTGAGATATAGACTCATAGTTGTATTCTTTTGGTGTTAGCACGTATTGCTATTCTTTTGTATTATTGTGGATCTTTTTGACCACTACTTTGATGTACACTTTCATGTGTTAGTTATATATTCATATCTTCTTCCGCCTTTGTGATATGGATGTCTGTGACTAATTTGTGTTATGCTTATTTCTATGTTTGTTTCCGAAGATTATTTTTAGCCACCGTGTGATAAGTAATTACATGGATGGTCGCTCCTCATCAGCCTTATTCTCTGCGCTAGTTGACAGCACTACACCGTAGTGTTCTTGGCTAGCGTGGGTTTTGAGGTGGGGCGTCACATCCGGTTAGGTTCTCGGGGCATCCCTCCAGAGGCTTACCCATGTGGCCCAGGAAGTTCCTTAGCCTGACCATTTGTTGGAAATCCAACCACCAATACACGCCTTGTACGGTTTTAGTTGCAGAACCTGCCATCTAGCATGGTAGCTATAGTAGGCATACTATAATGGTACGTATGCTGGCTAAGATTAATATTATACTTTCGAAATGTTTTCCACTATGCACTAATAATAATATCAAATAGTTTTCGCGTATTAAGCATGTTTGACTATCATAAGAAGAAATCTCCCCCAAGTATGCGATTGCATGGTGTGTGTGCCGGGAGGCCTTATGGTAGTTTCATTTTTCAAAAAGCATTGTGGATTTATTTTAAAATCTTTTGTTTGTTTTTAAAGATAAACTGTTTTTTTGTTTGCTCATACCAGTCCCAAGACTGACCTGGAGTTTATTGTTCCCTTCCTAAACTCTGGGTGCCCACAATTTTCCACACGGGCAGCCTAGAGTTGGATTTTTTAGGTAGTAGATATAGATATCGATTGGGTAGCTTTTAGCTTTCTCTTTGGATATTGGAGTCTTTGGATTCATGGACGACATTTACTTAGCTTGGTGCAACTTGATGGTGGTTCGAGCTTTCTTTGGAGATTGCTGATATTAGTGTTTCTTCTGGAGTTTCAAGTTCTGTTTGTTTCCGCTGGCAATTCATTGGGTTTTCCGCTGTAGCATTGTTATCTTGTATCTCTGATATTGATTCATATTGTATCATTGTTGTATCGAATGTTGTATATGATATTCATTTCTTTTTCTTCCGCTGTGTTGTTATACTTGATGTGTTATAAGCTCCGGCTGACGCAGCGGATAATTAACAAAACGATATAGATCGATGAAAGTAGCAAATGGTGGATTGAAGATACTGAAAGGCCCAAATTCGTTGATCACAAAGATAACGAATTCTAGCTATCATCGACACGTTGATCGCGCACGATACCGTGAAAGAAGATCTTCAATTCTTCAAGCGTTGATCAAGCGCACTTGATTCCGCGAATCGGCTTCAACAATCGTTGATTCGAGCGCACTCGAATAACCGAAAGTGGAGATAGGAGATTACACTCAACTACCAATTTAGGATGAAAGCACACAGCAATCAAACAAGAATTTTATTCAAAAATCAACAACCTTCAAAAATACAACACACTCCCTATTTATAGCATTTTACAACCGGCTCCTTAAGTCGTACACGACTTACGACTCAACATAGGTCGTTAACGACTTAAAATACAAGACACAACACAACCCAACACTAGCCCGCGACTTACAGTAGTTCGCGACCTAACAACACCAACGACTCAACTAATACCAGTTACAACATGTAGCGACCTAGCAATTACCAACGACTCAACTGATTAGAACAGACACTGTACAATATAGCGACTCAAGACACACGGTTTAAAATGAAACGACTTAACTCTTCAGCGACTTATCCTGGGTCGGTAGGTCGTGTGAACGACCTAAAGAAGCGGCATTAGGAATTCTTCGGGTGACCTATGTGTTAGGTCGTAGACGACCTAAAGATACCGAGCGACTTATGACTTCGTTAGGTCGTGGCTCTTTAAGGTTGTAACTCGCAACTTCGTTAAGTCGTGTACTCAGGGCAACTCCCATCTCTTGTTCTTGGTTAGGTCGTGGGTCTTTTAGGTCGTGACTCGTGAGTTTTTAGGTCGTGTACTCAGCGCAACTTCCCCCTCTGGTCTCCAGTTAGGTCGGGAACGACCTAAACTTTCCTCTTTAGGTCGTGGACGACCTAGGCTTTCTCCTTCTGGGTTCCAGTTAGGTCGGAAGCGACTCAAATCTTCCTCCTTAGGTCGTGGGCGACCTAAGTCTTCACCTTGCTTAGGTCGTGAATGACTTATGCCTTGGAAAATGACAGCTTGCAATTCTTCGACCCTGGTCTGAGCTGCATCATCCGCCCCTGGTTGACAGAAATTCGACCTCGAATTTTCACCATCGTCTTCTACAACAAGTTCAGCTCCATGATACGAATTAAATATTTGACGTTGAATACATCAGAAGTATGAACATCTTCTGGTAACTTCAATTGATACGCATTCTCATTGATTTGCTTTAGAATTTCAACTGGACCAATTTTCCGCCCCTTCAATTTATTGTACGTTCCCACCGGAAAACGATCTTTTGTCAACACTGCGTAAACCAAATCACCTTCGTTAAATTCAACACTTCGTCGCTTTAAATCTGCAGTTCGCTTATACTTCTCATTTGTCTTCTCCAATCGTTCCTGAACGATTCTATGACACTCCTTTAAAGCATCAACAAAATCAGTAGCTCGTTTAACGGTCCCCTTTGGTTGTGGCACTACCGTTAAATCCAACGACCCCTTTGGTAAGTTTGAGTAAACAATCTGAAATGGACTGAAACCTGTACTACGATTCACCGCACGATTATGATCAAACTCTGCCTGACATAACTTCACATCCCAACTTTTCAGATTATCTTTCACCAAGCATCTCAATAAATTCCCCAACGATCTGTTCACAACGTATATAGAGTCATTCCCCCTTTGAGTTCTCGGCAAACCCAACACGAAATCCATGCTAATGTCTACCCATGGTTTTGTAGGAACAGGTAATGGCATATATAATCCCGCATTTGTAGTTGTCCCTTTCGAAACCTGACAGACATGACATCTACGCACAAACCTTTCAACTTCCCTTCTCATCGACGGCCAATAGTAAGACTGATAAATCAACTGCAATGTTCGATCTCTACCCACATGTCCTTCTTCATGCCACTCTTTCACAATTTTCATTCTCAAGCTGCAATCTGGTATACATAATTGATTCCCTTTGAATAAGAATCCATCTATTAACACGAATTCATCAGTACTCCCGTCCTTGACATTCTCAACACATTTCATGAAGTAAGAATCTTCTTCAAGCAACTCTGGCAATAGTTCAAACCCTGTCACTTCAACTTTCATTGTCGTCAACAAATGATTCCTCCTACTCAATGCATCAGCTACACGATTTGTCACCCCTGATTTGTGTTTAACAGCAAAAGTAAACTGTTGTAAATACGCGACCCATGAAGCGTGCCTAGCTGAAATCTTGTCCTGCCCTTGCAAATGCTTCAAAGCTTCATGATCTGTATAGAGAACAAACTCCTTCTGAAACAGATAATGTCTCCAATGCTTCACTGCTTGAACAATTGCATAAAACTCAACATCATAAGTGCTATATCTCAACTTAGCTCCAGACAACTTCTCACTGAAATAAGCAACCGGTCTTCCTTTCTGACTCAAAACTCCACCAACCCCAACCTTCGATGCATCAGTATGTAACTCAAACAACAACTGAAAATCTGGTAAAACTAGAATTGGTGTTGTCGTCAATAGTGTCTTAATTTTCTCAAAAGCAATCCCTGCTTCCTCTGACCACTCAAACTTCTTTCCCTTCATGCAATCGGTTATAGGTGCCATCACACTACTAAAATGTGGAATGAATCTTCGATAGAAAGATACCAATCCATGAAAACTCCTCACTTCAGTAATTGTCTTTGGTTGTGGCCAACTCCTGACAGCTTCTACTTTACTTTCATCCACTTGAATTCCTTCCTTCGACAAAACATATCCCAGAAACAAAACACTGTGCGTCAAGAACACACACTTCTTTGTTGCAGCATAAAATTTCTCCTGTCATAGGATCAACAGTATTTCACGCAAATGCTGGATGTGTTCTCCCATACTCCCACTATAGATTAAAATATCATCAAAGTAAACAACCACGAACTTCCCGATGAATGGTCTGAAAATCTGGTTCATCACTCTCATAAAAGTACTCGGTGCATTCGATAAACCAAATGGCATAACCAACCATTCGTATAAACCTTCCCTGGTTTTGAAAGCAGTCTTCCACTCATCACCCGGTCTAATACGAATTTGATGGTATCCACTCTTCAAGTCAATCTTTGAAAACACAACAGCTCCACTCAACTGGTCAATCAAATCATCAAACCGCGGCATAGGAAATCTATATCTCACGGTGATCTTGTTTAGAGCCCGACTATCCGTACACATTCTCCACGAACCATCCTTCTTGGGTACCAATAAAGCTGGCACTGCACAAGGACTCAAGCTCTCCTAGACACGCCCCTGTTCTAACAACTCCTCCACCTGCCTTCTCAGTTCTTCATGCTCCTTGGGACTCATTCGGTAATGTGGCCTGTGAGGTAACATTGACCCTGGCACAAGATCAATCTGATGCTGAATATCCCTCAACGGTGGCAACTCCGTTGGCAACTCTTCAGGAAACACATCACTGAATTCTTCCAATACTGGCTTCACTTCCTCTGGAATTTCAACAGATTCAGTCGCTTCATGTCCAATCAACAAAAACACCTCTGGACTCTCCTCTACTTCTTCAATAAATTTCTTCAAAGTCAATAAAGTCTTCAGCTCCTCAATCTCTTCTGACTTGCTTTCTTCTTGTTGTCTCTTCTTTGGAACCAAAATAATCTTAACACCTTCAAACATAAAACTGTAGCTATTGGTTCGACCGTCATGCTGTACTGCTCGATCATACTGCCATGGTCTTCCCAAAAGCAAATGACAAACATCCATCTCAACCACATCACACCAAATCTCGTCTTTATATTTCTTCCCAATAGAAAATGAAACTCGAACTCGCCTGTCCACCTTCACTTCTCCTCCTTTTCTCAACCACGCTAATTTGTAAGGATTTGGATGCTTCTCCGTTTTCAGCTTCAACTTCCTCACGGCTTCAGTAGAAAGAATATTGTCACAACTTCCTGCATCAATCACAAACTTACAAACCTTTCCCAGAATAGTGCACGTGGACTGAAAGATGTTACTCCTCAACCAACTAGCCTCTACTTCCTGCTTCGGTATTAAACAAGACCTCCTCATCATTAGGTTACATCCTTCATCTCCTGACGCGACATCCTGTTCTTCCTCCTCAACTGGACTAGGATAACCTTCATCATCATCCTCACCTTCAATTTCAGCAATCATAGTTCGTTTCCTCGGCTTCGGACATTAATTACTCTTGTGACCCACTTCCTGAAAATTGTAACATTTGAAACCGTTGTTGACCCTCGCCTTCGCAACTTCATTCACAACTGGTTTTGCGACAGCTTTAGGAACATTAGAACTTCGACTAACACCCTTCACTTGATTGTTGGAATTAGTAAACACACCGCCTCCACGCCTTCCCTGCTTCTCCCAAGCCAACGATTTCTGATGTGCCTCCGCCACAGATCTTGGATCAATCATATTAACCATATCCTGGATCTGCATTCGTAAACCTCCAACAAATTTTGCAGTCAACTGTTCTTCTGTCTCCATAATATCATTCCTAGCAATGAGTTGGTAGAATTCATCAGCATAATCATTGACTGACTTCGTCCCCTGCCTTAGATTCTGCAACCTCTGGTACATAAGTGATTGATAGTTGTGAGGTAAAAATGTAGCTCTCATAAACCTCTTCATCTTATCCCAAGACTCAACCTTTGACTTCCCCATTCTCTCTCTCATAAGTTTAGTTTGCTGCCACCATGCCAAAGCTCTCCCCCTCAACCTAGTAGCAACAAACTTCACTCGACGATTTTCCAGAATCTCTTTGAAATCAAATATTTCTTCAACATTAGACAACCAATCCAAGAATTCTTCTGCAACCATTCCGCCTTTAAATTCAGGAATTTCCATCTTCATACCCGATTCCCATCGACGATCATCATCTACATCTCGATATGAATTTCGGACTTGGTCTCGATCTCGATAATGAATGCTAGCTCTATCACCCTCTTCATCATATTCAAATGTTCGTCTATATCGATCTGGACCATTATCATCCCTTTGATCACGCATGTCCCTTCTACTATGTCTCTCTTCATCTCTATATGGTTCCTCTTCAAACTCACGTGGAGTTCTCCTCTCTTTATGTCCATAGTCATGGTGATCTCTCTTTGATGAAATTGATGTTTCTCTTCTCTCTCTAAAAGATTGCGGTGATACCCTTCTCGCTTCCGTAACCGATGGCGAAACTCGGTTTCCTCCATGGTTCGAGATTGGTGATCTCCTCCTTTGATTTTGATTTAAATCATTCATCAACTTCTCTAACTTTCCAATGCCTTCATCAAACTTCTCATTAACACATTGTTCCATTTGCTCGGCCTCTTCTCTTCTATACAACGCTTCAACATTCTGATGACGATTAGCTCTCCTTGGTGGCATGATTGAACTTCACAATACTCCAACAAATGATATCAAAGTGATGCTTCAACTCTCGGCTCTAACTCAAACACCTTTCCAACTTTGATCCAAAATGAAATGGACCGAAAGCTTCTAACTTGTTGCTACTTCAAGATGAACACGATGAACTTCAACTTCAAATTCCTTGGCTCCAAGACTCGGCTTAGCTATGATTGGCTAAGTCTAGCTCCGATACCAAAAACTGACACAGCGGATAATTAACAAAACGATATAGATCGATGAAAGTAGAAAACGGTGGATTGAAGATACTGAAAGGCCCAAATTCGTTGATCACAAAGATACCGAATTCTAACTATCTTCGACACGTTGATCGCGCACGATACCATGAAAGAAGATCTTCAATTCTTCAAGCGTTGATCAAGCGCACTTGATTCCGCGAATCGGCTTCAACAATCGTTGATTCGAGCGCACTCGAATAACCGAAAGTGGAGATAGGAGATTACACTCAACTACCAATTTAGGATGAAAGCACACAGCAATTAAACAAGAATTTTTTTCAAAAATCAACAACCTTCAAAAATACAACACACTCCCTATTTATAGCATTTTACAACCGGCTCCTTAAGTCGTACACGACTTACGACTCAACATAGGTCGTTAACGACTTAAAATACAAGACACAACACAACCCAACACTAGCCCGCGACTTACAGTAGTTCGCGACCTAACAACACCAACGACTCAACTAATACCAGTTACAACATGTAGCGACCTAGCAATTACCAACGACTCAACTGATTAGAACAGACACTGTACAATATAGCGACTCAAGACACACGGTTTAAAATGAAACGACTTAACTCTTCAGCGACTTATCCTGGGTCGGTAGGTCGTGTGAACGACCTAAAGAAGCGGCATTAGGAATTCTTCGGGTGACCTATGTGTTAGGTCGTAGACGACCTAAAGATACCGAGCGACTTATGACTTCGTTAGGTCGTGGCTCTTTAAGGTTGTAACTCGCAACTTCGTTAAGTCGTGTACTCAGGGCAACTCCCATCTCTTGTTCTTGGTTAGGTCGTGGGTCTTTTAGGTCGTGACTCGTGAGTTTTTAGGTCGTGTACTCAGCGCAACTTCCCCCTCTGGTCTCCAGTTAGGTCGGGAACGACCTAAACTTTCCTCTTTAGGTCGTGGACGACCTAGGCTTTCTCCTTCTGGGTTCCAGTTAGGTCGGAAGCGACTCAAATCTTCCTCCTTAGGTCGTGGGCGACCTAAGTCTTCACCTTGCTTAGGTCGTGAATGACTTATGCCTTGGAAAATGACAGCTTGCAATTCTTCGACCCTGGTCTGAGCTGCATCATCCGCCCCTGGTTGACAGAAATTCGACCTCGAATTTTCACCATCGTCTTCTACAACAAGTTCAGCTCCATGATACGAATTAAATATTTGACGTTGAATACATCAGAAGTATGAACATCTTCTGGTAACTTCAATTGATACGCATTCTCATTGATTTGCTTTAGAATTTCAACTGGACCAATTTTCCGCCCCTTCAATTTATTGTACGTTCCCACCGGAAAACGATCTTTTGTCAACACTGCGTAAACCAAATCACCTTCGTTAAATTCAACACTTCGTCGCTTTAAATCTGCAGTTCGCTTATACTTCTCATTTGTCTTCTCCAATCGTTCCTGAACGATTCTATGACACTCCTTTAAAGCATCAACAAAATCAGTAGCTCGTTTAACGGTCCCCTTTGGTTGTGGCACTACCGTTAAATCCAACGACCCCTTTGGTAAGTTTGAATAAACAATCTGAAATGGACTGAAACCTGTACTACGATTCACCGCACGATTATGATCAAACTCTGCCTGACATAACTTCACATCCCAACTTTTCAGATTATCTTTCACCAAGCATCTCAATAAATTCCCCAACGATCTGTTCACAACGTATATAGAGTCATTCCCCCTTTGAGTTCTCGGCAAACCCAACACGAAATCCATGCTAATGTCTACCCATGGTTTTGTAGGAACAGGTAATGGCATATATAATCCCGCATTTGTAGTTGTCCCTTTCGAAACCTGACAGACATGACATCTACGCACAAACCTTTCAACTTCCCTTCTCATCGACGGCCAATAGTAAGACTGAGAAATCAACTGCAATGTTCGATCTCTACCCACATGTCCTTCTTCGTGCAACTCTTTCACAATTTTCATTCTCAAGCTGCAATCTGGTATACATAATTGATTCCCTTTGAATAAGAATCCATCTATTAACACGAATTCATCAGTACTCCCGTCCTTGACATTCTTAACACATTTCATGAAGTAAGGATCTTCTTCAAGCAACTCTGGCAATAGTTCAAACCCTGTCACTTCAACTTTCATTGTCGTCAACAAATGATTCCTCCTACTCAATGCATCAGCTACACGATTTGTCACCCCTGATTTGTGTTTAACAGCAAAAGTAAACTGTTGTAAATACGCGACCCATGAAGCGTGCCTAGCTGAAATCTTGTCCTGCCCTTGCAAATGCTTCAAAGCTTCATGATCTGTATAGAGAACAAACTCCTTCTGAAACAGATAATGTCTCCAATGCTTCACTGCTTGAACAATTGCATAAAACTCAACATCATAAGTGCTATATCTCAACTTAGCTCCAGACAACTTCTCACTGAAATAAGCAACCGGTCTTCCTTTCTGACTCAAAACTCCACCAACCCCAACCTTCGATGCATCAGTATGTAACTCAAACAACAACTGAAAATCTGGTAAAACTAGAATTGGTGTTGTCGTCAATAGTGTCTTAATTTTCTCAAAAGCAATCCCTGCTTCCTCTGACCACTCAAACTTCTTTCCCTTCATGCAATCGGTTATAGGTGCCATCACACTACTAAAATGTGGAATGAATCTTCGATAGAAAGATACCAATCCATGAAAACTCCTCACTTCAGTAATTGTCTTTGGTTGTGGCCAACTCCTGACAGCTTCTACTTTACTTTCATCCACTTGAATTCCTTCCTTCGACAAAACATATCCCAGAAACAAAACACTGTGCGTCAAGAACACACACTTCTTTGTTGCAGCATAAAATTTCTCCTGTCATAGGATCAACAGTATTTCACGCAAATGCTGGATGTGTTCTCCCATACTCCCACTATAGATTAAAATATCATCAAAGTAAACAACCACGAACTTCTCGATGAATGGTCTGAAAATCTGGTTCATCACTCTCATAAAAGTACTCGGTGCATTCGATAAACCAAATGGCATAACCAACCATTCGTATAAACCTTCCCTGGTTTTGAAAGCAGTCTTCCACTCATCACCCGGTCTAATACGAATTTGATGGTATCCACTCTTCAAGTCAATCTTTGAAAACACAACAGCTCCACTCAACTGGTCAATCAAATCATCAAACCGCGGCATAGGAAATCTATATCTCACGGTGATCTTGTTTAGAGCCCGACTATCCGTACACATTCTCCACGAACCATCCTTCTTGGGTACCAATAAAGCTGGCACTGCACAAGGACTCAAGCTCTCCTAGACATGCCCCTGTTCTAACAACTCCTCCACCTGCCTTCTCAGTTCTTCATGCTCCTTGGGACTCATTCGGTAATGTGGCCTGTGAGGTAACATTGACCCTGGCACAAGATCAATCTGATGCTGAATATCCCTCAACGGTGGCAACTCCGTTGGCAACTCTTCAGGAAACACATCACTGAATTCTTCCAATACTGGCTTCACTTCCTCTGGAATTTCAACAGATTCAGTCGCTTCATGTCCAATCAACAAAAACACCTCTGGACTCTCCTCTACTTCTTCAATAAATTTCTTCAAAGTCAATAAAGTCTTCAGCTCCTCAATCTCTTCTGACTTGCTTTCTTCTTGTTGTCTCTTCTTTGGAACCAAAATAATCTTAACACCTTCAAACATAAAACTGTAGCTATTGGTTCGACCGTCATGCTGTACTGCTCGATCATACTGCCATGGTCTTCCCAAAAGCAAATGACAAACATCCATCTCAACCACATCACACCAAATCTCGTTTTTATATTTCTTCCCAATAGAAAATGGAACTCGAACTCGCCTGTCCACCTTCACTTCTCCTCCTTTTCTCAACCATGCTAATTTGTAAGGATTTGGATGCTTCTCCGTTTTCAGCTTCAACTTCCTCACGGCTTCAGTAGAAAGAATATTGTCACAACTTCCTGCATCAATCACAAACTTACAAACCTTTCCCAGAATAGTGCACGTGGACTGAAAGATGTTACTCCTCAACCAACTAGCCTCTACTTCCTGCTTCGGTATTAAACAAGACCTCCTCATCATTAGGTTACATCCTTCATCTCCTGACGCGACATCCTGTTCTTCCTCCTCAACTGGACTAGGATAACCTTCATCATCATCCTCACCTTCAATTTCAGCAATCATAGTTCGTTTCCTCGGCTTCGGACATTAATTACTCTTGTGACCCACTTCCTGAAAATTGTAACATTTGAAACCGTTGTTGACCCTCGCCTTCGCAACTTCATTCACAACTGGTTTTGCGACAGCTTTAGGAACATTAGAACTTCGACTAACACCCTTCACTTGATTGTTGGAATTAGTAAACACACCGCCTCCACGCCTTCCCTGCTTCTCCCAAGCCAACGATTTCTGATGTGCCTCCGCCATAGATCTTGGATCAATCATATTAACCATATCCTGGATCTGCATTCGTAAACCTCCAACAAATTTTGCAGTCAACTGTTCTTCTGTCTCCATAATATCATTCCTAGCAATGAGTTGGTAGAATTCATCAGCATAATCATTGACTGACTTCGTCCCCTGCCTTAGATTCTGCAACCTCTGGTACATAAGTGATTGATAGTTGTGAGGTAAAAATGTAGCTCTCATCAACCTCTTCATCTTATCCCAAGACTCAACCTTTGACTTCCCCATTCTCTCTCTCATAAGTTTAGTTTGCTGCCACCATGCCAAAGCTCTCCCCCTCAACCTAGTAGCAACAAACTTCACTCGACGATTTTCCAGAATCTCTTTGAAATCAAATATTTCTTCAACATTAGACAACCAATCCATGAATTCTTCTGCAACCATTCCGCCTTTAAATTCAGGAATTTCCATCTTCATACCCGATTCCCATCGACGATCATCATCTACATCTCGATATGAATTTCGGACTTGGTCTCGATCTCGATAATGAATGCTAGCTCTATCACCCTCTTCATCATATTCAAATGTTCGTCTATATCGATCTGGACCATTATCATCCCTTTGATCACGCATGTCCCTTCTACTATGTCTCTCTTCATCTCTATATGGTTCCTCTTCAAACTCACGTGGAGTTCTCCTCTCTTTATGTCCATAGTCATGGTGATCTCTCTTTGATGAAATTGATGTTTCTCTTCTCTCTCTAAAAGATTGCGGTGATACCCTTCTCGCTTCCGTAACCGATGGCGAAACTCGGTTTCCTCCATGGTTCGAGATTGGTGATCTCCTCCTTTGATTTTGATTTAAATCATTCATCAACTTCTCTAACTTTCCAATGCCTTCATCAAACTTCTCATTAACACGTTGTTCCATTTGCTCGGCCTCTTCTCTTCTATACAACGCTTTAACATTCTGATGACGATTAGCTCTCCTTGGTGGCATGATTGAACTTCACAATACTCCAACAAATGATATCAAAGTGATGCTTCAACTCTCGGCTCTAACTCAAACACCTTTCCAACTTTGATCCAAAATGAAATGGACCGAAAGCTTCTAACTTGTTGCAACTTCAAGATGAACACGATGAACTTCAACTTCAAATTCCTTGGCTCCAAGACTCGGCTTAGCTATGATTGGCTAAGTCTAGCTCCGATACCAAAAACTGACACAGCGGATAATTAACAAAACGATATAGATCGATGAAAGTAGAAAACGGTGGATTGAAGATACTGAAAGGCCCAAATTCGTTGATCACAAAGATACCGAATTCTAACTATCTTCGACACGTTGATCGCGCACGATACCATGAAAGAAGATCTTCAATTCTTCAAGCGTTGATCAAGCGCACTTGATTCCGCGAATCGGCTTCAACAATCGTTGATTCGAGCGCACTCGAATAACCGAAAGTGGAGATAGGAGATTACACTCAACTACCAATTTAGGATGAAAGCACTCGGCAATCAAACAAGAATTTTATTCAAAAATCAACAACTTTCAAAAATACAACACACTTCCTATTTATAGCATTTTACAACCGGCTCCTTAAGTCGTACACGACTTACGACTCAACATAGGTCGTTAACGACTTAAAATACAAGACACAACACAACCCAACACTAGCCCGCAACTTACAGTAGTTCGCGACCTAACAACACCAACGACTCAACTAATACCAGTTACAACATGTAGCGACGTAGCAATTACCAACGACTCAACTGATTACAACACACACTGTACAATATAGCGACTCAAGACACACGACTTAAAATGAAACGACTTAACTCTTCAGCGACTTATCCTGGGTCGGTAGGTCGTGTGAACGACCTAAAGAAGCGGCATTAGGAATTCTTCGGGTAACCTATGTGTTAGGTCGTAGACGACCTAAAGATACCGAGCGACTTATGACTTCGTTAGGTCGTGGCTCTTTTAGGTCGTAACTCGCAACTTCGTTAAGTCGTGTACTCGGGGCAACTCCCATCTCTTGTTCTTGGTTAGGTCGTGGGTCTTTTAGGTCGTGACCCATGAGCTTTTTAGGTCGTGTACTCAGCGCAACTTCCCCCTCTGGTCTCCAGTAAGGTCGGGAACGACCTAAACTTTCCTCCTTTGGTCGTGGACGACTAGGCTTTCTCCTTCTTGGTTCCAGTTAGGTCGGAAGCGACTCAAATCTTCCTCCTTAGGTCGTGGGCGACCTAAGTCTTCACCTTGCTTAGGTCGTGAATGACTTATGCCTTGGAAAATGACAGCTTGCAATTCTTCGACCCTGGTCTGAGCTGCATCATCGGCGAACCAGATTCGACGTTTGGATCTGTGGCATTTAAATACGAGTGTTGTATTTGGTGTCGATTTTCGAAGGTCGAGTCAGGGTCGTTATACGATGATAACAAAATATAATCATCTCCTAATAACAATTTAATTAAAAATTATCATTATATATATATATATATAATAATTTAGGTCAAGTTTATTTCATTTACCCCATTTTAAAACAATATTATGTGCGCTTGTCTCGTTTAAGTGTTTATAAACCCCTATCGATAACATAGCGTCCCGCGTATTGACCAGAATTCATAACAACTCAACGGATAAGTAAACACAATATAAAACATTTTATAACACTTATAAATACACTCTCTCATATATATACAATCAAACAGACTCATCTAGGGTATTACTTCGCTGTCTCTAATGAGTTAAACCCTACAAAGCCAAGGTTACCGCTAAACCTAGCTCTGATACCAACTGTGATGACCCACATTTCAGAATTTTAAATCAACAATAATCCAGACATGTCAAACTTAAACAATCCATAACTTTGATCAGCAATGTGGTTAATTAAGAAAAATATGAAAGAAGAAGAAAACAAGTACAGAATCTCACAATGGAATGATAAAATATAATAATCAAATAACAGTTCATGAAGTTGTTTACTATATATTTGATTATAATCTATGCAACATTTATCAGAGTTATATATACACACATCAGGGATAAATGAATAATGCAACAAAATAGCATGATACAGAGAAGAATAATAATAGTAATATACCAAATCTTCGTCTTCATCCTTCAAAAAATAATCTCTAATACGCTGAAAACTCCAGACTGACCCGAGCGTAATGAAAAGACAAAACAATCAAGTCAAGACTAAAATACTCTTATGTAAGTCAAAGCAGTATCAATAAATATGAGTGTAACAACGTCAAAGATGTTTACGGGATTTTACACCTCCTATCCAGGGTATATCATGTGTGCAATAACTTAAGAGATGTTACGGGATTTTCCATCTCCTAAGGATCTGTTAAAATATTTATATAATAGTATACACTACAATAGATAATGTCTATCAGTAAAATAAATGTCAAAATAGCGTTAAGGCTTTACATTGATCCACCTTAACACATTTTTGTAAGTAAACCAAAATTGTAACGGGCTCGCAAAAGGATAAACATGACAAGGCACATGAGGCAATACCCAACGTAGGATTCTACCAGTTTACACTTTCTGGCTGGTCATAACCCATCTGTAACCAACCGCGACAATCAATCTGAACAAAAAGGGTGCACCCATCGAGTACAAAATCACGATAGTAATATGAATGATCAACATCGCTAGAGGCAGCTAACCTCATTGGCCAGACGTTGGCTCCTGTTTTAGTCATTTTAATTATGACACAAGTGTCAAGGCCATCCATCATCGTTCTCTTACTTCATTCCAGTAAACGTTCACCAATTCAACCACTACATTCTGGATATCATCCACCGCGTACACGATTATCAAAGTGGTTTCAATATTGATAGAGAGTATGCCAATAAGAGGCCTGATCTTTTTAACAACCAAACATCATTTTACACACTGGTTGGTTCTTTTACATTTCGAAAACAGTTCATACTTGATATCAAAATATCATATTCGCTACAAAATCAAATCCATTTCGAAATCATCATATTTACTACAAAATCATACCAATTTTGAAATCATCATATTCGCCTCAAAACTCATATTTTACTTCAAAATGTTAATTCAATTCAATATATTGATTTCACTTCAAAATTTATTTCAAATTACAATTTAGGTTATAAATTCGCTTTAACCCAATTCGCCTTCAAATCCAAGATTTGAATATAAACATTACACCTTTTTGACCAGTTTGAATTTTCAGGAAATGGTTTAAATAGTTTAAAAATAGTTAGATGGTTCAATAGAAAATATTTTTAGTATTAAAAATGGTTTATATAGTAAAATATTTTGGAAAATGAAAATAATTTGAATATTTAAAAAATATAGATTTTAAACCGTTTATACTAAAATATTCATTTAAAAATAGTTTCAAAGTCAAACCGATTCACTTTTCAAAATTTTCAATTCAAATCAGTTCCAATTTCCATTTCGATTTAATCGATTGAATTTCGATTTCAGGTTGAATTTTATTTCAATTCCAAATTAATTTCAATTCTAATTTCAAATTCATTTAAATTCCAATTTCAAATTAATTTCAACTCCAATTCCAAATAAATTGAAATTTAGGTTTCAAATTAATTTAAATTCCAAATTAATGTAAATTCCAATTTCAAAGTAATTTCAATTCCGAGTTCGATTTCGAAAACTGATTCAAAACACTTAAATAAAATTTTCCTTCAATATCCAATTTAATAATCCAAACCTTCAAATATTATTAAATTCCGAGCTCAATTTCGAAGTATTGTTTTATATCACTTTTACTTAGGAATAATCAAAGTTCGAATAAAAGTCCAATCCTTTAAACCAAATCAATTTCTGAAATTCTAATCATATTTTGATTATAACTTAAAAATATCAACTTCAACTAAATTTAAAACGATTCCAGTTATCAAATTTAAATTTCAACTTTTCGAGCTCAAGTTCAAAAATAATTCGATTTTAATTTCTTAAAATCAGATCATTTAAATAATTTTAAAACAAAAAAATTTAAATCATTTAATTTAACCAATCCGGTGTCCGTATATAATTTTCAATCCTACGGCCAGTGAATCATTTATTCCAATTTAATTTTGGGATGGATATATATCATTTCGATCCAAAATAAATGTCATAGGTATATATCATTTCAATCTATTACTTAATTTGTTCGAAATAATCTAATGTACAGTTTTATATACTATAAATAAAATATATGATGATAACATGATATATCAAAATAAATAAACATCCAAATATCGACCAATAGCATCCGCAACAACCAATCATCCAAACAGTCAATAAAATTCACAACAATTTCATAACTATCAATATCGGGTATTTTTCAAGCAAGTAAATTGTAATTCAATTTATTTATCAATTCAAATTCTATCAATTAACTCATATGTCAATTTAAATATCAATTAAATTTATCAAACAACAAACAGTAAATTTTCTATCACTTCACGATGTAAATTTAACTACATAAGAATTATTTCGCTTGTGAGCATGTAAACACTCATCTTTGATTTATCGACAATTAAAAATCCAAATAAAGATCCAGATTTGAACAGTCTCAGAATGCAGCCAAACTAGTTTCATAATGTCTAGAATTTCAATATGAACGCAATGGAGAAAACCGCATGTCGATCCGAGCTTATATGCAAAAGATATTGATATTAGAAGTTATATGATTTACATTATTATAAAATAAATAAGTAATAAAAATATCACGTTACCATCATCATCTCGTTTCCACTTACCTGAATCCATCTCCGTGCGAACCAAATTCACACGCAACACCATTTTTCTCGACCGTACCTTGGTCAGACCACGCCTATAAGTGCGCTATCTCCCTCCATGTCTCCGCCCCCAAACACCTACTTGTCGGTCGCCACCATCTTCGAGAAAACAAGGAAAATGCATGCCCACTTCCAAGCTCGATCTTGGCGAATCTGTGATGAAATAGAGCGAATCAACCATCGGATATGTAGAGCTCGTCGAGCTCTACAACTTTCATGTTCGATGTTTTTGAATTCGATAAAAGATGAAGGAGATGGAAGGGGAAGAAGTTCGAAGACCTCTAACCGTTAAAACAAAGAGAATGGCGACCATGATTTTGATTAGGGTTTTCAGAATATAATAATAATATTTCTCGTTTTGCATGCAGTATCTATATAGTTAGGTCCAAAACTACCCGAATTCCAATCGAAGCATGCCGCCAGGCGTTCATAATGTTTTACCGCCATTTCGAACGCAATGGAACAGGTTTCGAGGCCTAATTCGATCTTATGTGGAAGATAGATTTTCAAAGTCAATTTTATTTTATCGAATTCTTTGAATTCATTTCTACGTGTTTCAAGCTCGCACTGCCAAACGACAAGTCCGATCGCTATGAAAACTGAAATCCTACAATGAATCACTATTACAAATTCAATGAAACTGGTTTCGTCGAAATCCGAGATAGTGGCCAAAATGGCTATTATTTTACTCGTTAATTAAAATATAAAATTTTCAATTTTTAACTATTCACGTTTAAATCCAATTTTAAATATTAACCATCTTCATTCATATTTAAATAAAATTTTAATCAATTTTCAATGCCATTTTCATTCTCATAGAATTCAAAATTCAATTATTTACATGATTTCCACATAAATTTAAACATTTTAATTACCTAATAAATCAATATTAATAAATCCTCAAATTTCAAATAAATTTAGTTATCAACATTATTTTATTTTTACAAAATAATTTACCTATATTATTCAACTTAAGTTATTGATTATAAACACATTCAATACATAGAATTTATTCTAATACTTGTTATGGCCCGAATCTTCGAAATTAGTTATTGAAAAGTTTTATTCAAAGTTATATTCAAATAAATTACACTAGTAAATTATTAAATTTCATTTCTAACCATTTATATTCAATAATTATGTCAAATCCTACAATATAGAACAGTTAAAAATATGTGTCGTTATATTTTATTTTGAAAAAAATATTTAAACATGTAAAATTTTCAAAATCACTTGAAATTCCTTTTTAAATTAAATCCTAGTTTATAATATTTTAAAATACCAAAAAAATAAGGCTAAGTGCTACTAAATTCTAAATAAACAAAATCATATTCATATCGTCAATATGACATCCAACATATCATACGTCAATATGTATGAAAATTAAAATCAATAGTGTGAGGAATCCCGTTGGATCCCTCCAACCTGTCCCCCTACGTCACAAACAGCATATAATCATCAAAATACCAATCAACCACTTTGAGGCGGCATTCATATACAAGGGTCGTCCGCTCTTACACTGGAACGTAATAGGGTCTCATCCACTCCAACGGCATATAATTTAGTATATTGTCCAAATAATCAATAACGATTTGAAATAAATATCTAGACATCCAATAAATAAAATTTGTTGACTATATAAATTTTTTGATTAGCCAAAAAGATGAGATTAACTCACATTGATTTTAATAGGCGTCGAAATATTCGATTTTGAATTATAATTAAATGTATGTCCAATTTTAATCTGAAATTCCAACTAGCTTCGAATTTGCCCAATCCAACTCCATAGCATAGTGCTCACTGATACGAACGCAACATAACTTGTCACGCTTGAAACGGACATTGTACGAGAAAGTTTCGGATTATTTAACATTCGAATATAATAAAATTAAATTAACAAAATAAACTTTAATTTAAAGCATAACCTTTCTTCTACCCCCTCCCTCACTGTTCACGAACTTAATAACCACGACATTTCATTTTTTTCTTTTATACACACACGCTCCACCACCCATGTCTGCCATCGACCACTACCGTGCCACTGCCTGCAACTGCCATGCTAGGGTCTCCCTCCGCCTCCACCTACCGCGCACGATCGTGTATGAACATCACCCAAATGCGAGCTTCCAGCAGTCGCAAACGCGTGCTTCCATCAATCGTCGTCATTGTTCATTCGACGATCCATAACCTTGAATCAACTCCTCTTATCGAGCCCTCCAACTTTCATGTTGAGCCGAAGCCTAAAAATGCATAGATCGATTGGGGAATTATGGGCCATTGGATGGAGAGTTGGCGGCTGTTTATCTTTCTTGGGTTTGGAGCAAAACAAGTGGGCTTAAGGTCCTTATATAGATAATTATTCACAAGTAAAATTTTCGAACTCCAAATGAGGCATGCCACATGACATTCTGTATGCTATACCCCTATTCCGAACATGATAGAATATATATCCAGAGCCAATTCCATTATATATACAGAAATTAACTTTTCAAATCGAATTATTTTAATTAAATCCCCTTTAATTAATTTCTATGTGTTTCGATCTCCCACGCCCAAACAGTATGTCTAAACGACATGAAATTCGACAACACATAATAATTCAGTATCATGGATTCGATGAAACTAGTTTCGTCGAAATCCAAGACAGTGCCACGGAAGGCTATTTTTACATGTTAATTAAAACGAGTAATTCCCAAAATCAATTTATTCACTTTTAAATCAAATTTAAAATTCACCAATCTCCTTCTTATTCAAATAGAATTTATATCAGCTTTTAAAATCATTTTCGTTCATATTAAATCCAAGATTCAATTATTTAAACAATTCCAATATTAAATTCAATAATTTAATAATCGTATTAATCACTATATTTGAAATTCAAGCTATTTAACTTTTAAAATTAATTTTTAAATATTTAAACTAAATAAAATATTCCAAATTCAAATTATTGAATTTTTGAGTCGTTACACCGGCTCTGTGTATCTGGGGTGTAAGACGTTCTTGTTGACCATGGTACATTTTGCCAAGAAATGTACTGTGGTGGATGCTACTCTAGTAGCCCGGTCATTAATGGAAATCCAATGTCCAATACATGTCTTTATGGACTTAGTTGTGCCCAACTACATTGGAATATGAGATGCAAGAATTTTAGCTATTTTATATATTTATTTTTCCTCTAGGCACTATTATAATGCTAATGGATTTTCTAATAAATTGGTTTGGTTATCATAAGGTAAAAAATCATCCATGTTTATGTACGGCATGGTCCTACAAGATATCTTTATTTATGAAAGGATTTTATAAAATTAAGTAATTCATTTGATTGTGTTTCTCATGCTAGTTTTACCATACTAATCCGGGCATTATTTTTCTTACAGTGCTTGGGTCAACCCATGCATATTTTCTAGATTTAGCTGTAAATTTTGGAGCTTCAGGAGACGAACTGGATCCTCTAAGATATACTTGGGTACTTTCCTTTGTTTTCCGCTATTTTATTCTTGATGTATTTACCAGAAATTGTAAGGACGGGTTGTTATAACTATCCAGAGTCCGATGATAAGATAATTGTACTTTGAATGATGTATGTGTATAAAAGACCATTTTTGTAACGTCTCGCCTTTTCGCACGATTTAAACAGACACACATGCCGATTCAATCCATACGGAAGGGCGGATTGTTATGGGGTAAATAAGAAAAACAAGAAAGAAATAAAAGAAAACAAAATCTCGCAACGGAACGATAAAATATAATAATAAAATATACAGTTTATAAATCTGTTTACAAAACATTCATATAATACATATCAGAGTTACACATACCAACAACAATGCAGCGGAACAGTGTGTAGTGCACTAGTATAAATAATAATATTATACATCTTCGTCTTCGTCATCCAGAGCTAAATCTTCAAATCCTGAAACGTCGGACTGACCCGAGCGTATTGAAAAGATAAAACACTCGAGTCAGAACTAAAAGATCTTATGTAAGTTAAATTAACAGAAATAAATATGAGTGCAGTAACTCAAGAGATGCTCGGGATTTACATCTCATAAGGATCCGTTAAGCTATTTACTATATAGTATATTGCGCTATTATAATAGTGTCTATTTGTAAAATAAACTTACTTTTAAATAGCGTTAAGGCTTTACATTTTCCACCTTAACACAGTTATATATTCCCATAGTCAATACAGTACCGTAATCTCGCCCGTACTAGGCGTCGTCAGAGAGCACTCCATGGGTATGGTACAAAACCAAAATCGTATAAGGCGCGCTAGGGTAGGTGACACGGCACAACTAGGCAATGCCAGGGTAGATATACCAATTACGCTTCCGGGCCGATGGAAACGCGCAGCGCGCAGCTGCCGCCCACCTCGGACAAACTCCCCACATCAAAGAAATCAAAAGTGAAGGTGGCCACCGAATACAATCCAAAGTCATAGTATAGTATCGAAGGGAAGTGTCCGATCAGAGGTGCTACCTCATTAACCCGTCGATCGCTCCTGTTTTAGCCACCTTATGCCAACTTACGGGAGTTGGGTCCACGTACTTACCTTACAGGAAACGCCGCCAACAACCTACTTCATTTTGGAATCTCCACCGCGTACACGGTTAGTCAAAGTGGTTTTCGGTATCGACAGAGAGTATGTCCATATCCGATCCCGGTCTCTTTGCCAACCAATCGTTATTATAACACCGCGGTCATTTAAAAAAATAATTATTCTTTTAAAACCAAAATAAAATATCCATTTAAAACCCATATAAATACGATATCATTTATTCTTAAAACCCCAAATCAATACGATATCATTTTATTTTCCAATATACATTCTTTTCAAAACCATAGGGTTTTCCAAAATAAAATATTTAGAAATCAAAACTCTTGAATATAATATTTCCAAATTATACTACCTTGACAATCATAACTTTGAAACAAGTTTCCATCTCTTAAGTGGTTAAATATCAAACTACTTTTATAAAACAAAATAGCTTCTTTAGATTTCACAAATCAAATTCAAATATCGATTTAAACTTCCAAATACCATTTCAATTCTTATGTTCCAAAGCTTTAATTATTTCACCATTTCAAAAAAACAAACTCATTTAAAAATCCCATATATATTAAATCAATTACTTATTATTTAGACTTCAAATCTTTACTTAATGAATTCAATATAATTTAAGAAAACCTTTAACTTCACATAACTGGAAAAAATCTTTCAATTTATTTTATATTCATTTAAATAAACCTGATATTCATTCATTTAAATCATTCTACACAAAAATCAAGTTATAAAATCATATCCTTTAAAAATTCTAACTTTTTATTAAATTTCCAATTTAACTTAATATTCATCTTCAAATCTTATTCTCTTTTAAGTCATTTAAAACTCCAGAAATTTAATTTTAAATAAATTCTTTATCATACTGATCTCGAAAATCAACTAAATTTTATACTTCAAATCAAATTCATACAAAGCTTAAAAAAACCGAAAATTACTATATGTATATAAATAACCAAATCAATATCCCATAAACCATATATATAGCTTTACAACACCATGAAAATCATTTCAAAAATAATTATATATATATACCGCGATGCCTGTATAAAATTTTCTACCCTATGGTCAAGTGATACGGATGTTTACCATTTCAATCCGCAATTTAAAAATAAAAATGCGGTTGTATATCATTTCAAACCGCAATCCCGAATGAAATGAAAATGCATGATGACTTGCAGTTTATACAATATAAATATAGCATCCATTCATCCAAATATCAATCATCAACCATCATTTGCAATCATCATCCAATTTTAAACAATCATCGATATCGAGCATATAAATTATACAGGTAGTAAATAACAGGTATTAACTAACAGTTTATATTCAATAATAAATTTTATAACTGTTAATCTAGCAGTTTATATGCAAATAAAAATTTAATAACTGTTGAACTATATGCAATAAACAAAATAAATTAACAGTTAAATAAAATAAATGCGACTTAACAGAGATGATGAATAAAGCATGCCAACAGTCATAAATAAATTTCTACTCATATCAAAAATCAATTTAACAAACATAAGAAATTTTAGAAGTTGTGAGTGGGTTAAAACACTCACCTTTTGAATTTAAATCGAATTTAAATCCGATTTAAACCCAAAAATTCGACGGTCTCCAAATCTGTCCAAACCAGCATCAAAAATCTGGAATTTAATTACGATCCTAACAAAAAAAATCGCGCATGAAACGGAGTTCGTATGTGGAAGTTAAATGTATTAACGCGTTTGAAAAATCAAAATTAAATTAAATTCAAACAAAATAAACCTACCTATTACCACCTGCCACGTCAGCGTTTCCTGCGCACCCCTAGTGACTAATCTCACCAAACCCATGTTCCAATTTCGCAAATAGATGAAGAAATCAAAAAGGCCCAATTCAACCTTTTGGGTTTCGAATTTTACACGTTTGACCGTGATTTCTGGTTGACTCAAGCGATTATTGCAAAAACAGAGACTGCGCTTAGATCCGTAGATGAAAACTACAACATAATTTTTGAAATTTTCTGAGAACTTTGAATTTTATTTGATTTTTGAATAGAATTGGATCTGAAATTTGCATCCATTTAGGAAGAGAAAGAATTGAAGAAAATGAACGCACAAATAAAAGAGAATAGATGGAGGCTGGGGTTTATATAGATAGGTTAGAATTAGAGTAGATGGATTTGATAAACAAACGTGCTAAACGATAATTTAAATTAACGTAATAATTACAAATCACCATACTATGAAGACATTTACATTATTTCCCATTTATTACTTTATTTAACACAACCCTTAATTTACATCTATTGCAATGTTTTCAAATTTAATTGAATGAACTAATTACATCACTCCTAATAATTGTTGTAAGACTCTAAATCCCACATTTGTAAGTATATATTATTTCCACTCAAATATTATAGATATATACAGAGTATAGGTTTCCATTAAATCATTATTTATTGTATATATTCAAATTAACTAAATTCACTATTGAAGTCCGTTTATATTTATTACCAAATATCCATTTACCTTTCCCAATAAATTTGAATCCATTCGTTTAATATAACAAATCAAATTTCCATTCACACCTTATTATCAACCCACAATTTATTGCAATTAATTATCTTAGATAGATTTTATACAATTAATATCAACTTTACATTAAATTTCTATCCAATGAATACTTATTCATTAATCAATTCAATATTTACTTTTCTTTCCCTCTATTTGATACTTAACCTAGTATACATTTAATGGGTAAACATAACATTGAATTATAATGCATTTCTCATGCATGCTTCATTTCATATAAATTCCTCTTTATTAACCAAGTCACATTAACAAAAAAAAAATATTTTTTTATTTCAATCGATTACCAGTCTAGACTTAATATATTAAATAAACGGTTAACCTAAAACGATTGTTACCCCTTTAGCATTCGAATTCACTTACCACTATTATTAACACAATGTTGCCATTTGATTTATATATACTTAAATAAATTATATGAATGGGTAAAACTTTAAAAATTATCTTACCTGCAAATTTACTCACAAACATCCTAAATTACCAACTTGCAATTTATTTTTAATTACTATATTTTCATTGATTATATCAAGTTGAGATTTAATACATATTATTTCCTCAAATAAATAAATCTTTGGATTTAAATTCCTAAAACCATAAATTATGTCCTACCGTAAATCTATGCTTTTATTATTTTACGTTCACACTCCCGTTACTCTATAATAAATCACCAAGTAACGATATCCTAAACCAACATTAATTTATATAGCAATCCTTATAACTCAATAAATTTGTCAAATATGAATAACCTTAACAATACTTACACATATTATCTTACTTACAATAATGTAATATTAAACGTTGAATTTCATTTATTTTTCAATACTTCAATTTAATTAATAAATACTGCTCCTATACTTAAATCTATATTAACAAATCGTTAGATTTGGATCGATAGAAATCGGTTTACCAAAGCTTACGTACACATTACGTAAATAAACAACTATATAAATTTGCCAC
Organism: Allium cepa; assembly: GCA_030765085.1. Classification (NCBI taxonomy): domain Eukaryota; kingdom Viridiplantae; phylum Streptophyta; class Magnoliopsida; order Asparagales; family Amaryllidaceae; genus Allium; species Allium cepa. The sequence continues at coordinate 492,645,292 of CM060944.1, read as the reverse complement.
CTATTAGCTCTAAATTTTATTCTTAAGTTTGTTACCTATCAATTTAGATTATGCTTCCATCTATAATGCAAATCCAAATCTCCTCTAACTGCATAAATTAGGGCAATTTATTGCAATTGATTTCCCATTAAACTTCATAAATTAACAAATTGAAATCTAAATAAAAACGTTTATTTATTTAAAAATCTTGTTGTTTAATTGAATTGACCATTCACGGATATAATTTACATTGTTCTCCAATTATTACTTAAATACATCACCCAACGTTAAATCTATATTCAATACAATTTGTTACCAAAATTAATTTAACGAAAACAATTACGCCCTTAAAATTTCTCTTCATTCATTAATTGCAAATTGTTATTCAATTAAACCAATTCATTTGATTTCCCTATTATGCATCAATTATAAACCCATCATCTTAAAGGTGATGTCTACATTTTATACTATAAATTTACCCTTTTATATTCCAATATCAATGAATGCTCACATACAAATTTAGATCTTAACTCCAATTAATTATTCCATTTAATCCATTGATTTATTAACTTTAATTACTGCAATTCATTGTCTTACATAAATTTGAATCTATTTCCAAATTTTCACTATTCCAATTAATTGAAATATAAAATTAAATTTGTAAAATTTTAATTACCCTTGATCCATCAAATTTCAACATTCTCTTTCATGTAAACAAATAAGATTTCTGTTTCTTCCTAAATTTAAATTAGAAATCCTATAATTTAATTCATTTAAACATCGAATTTACACCGGTCGTTACACTCTCCCCCACTCAAAACTTTTCGTCCCCGAAAAGGAAAAGAAGGGAGAAGGAAGAATTTAATAATAGTACATCTTATTCAAATATTAACTTATAAACAATAATTTACAACATTTGTTACCTTAAATAAAATATACCATTTTAAAATCATTATGTTTGTAAAAAAAAAAATTCTAAGTCCAAAATTTACGGAATTTTTTTGGCAGAGTCTCCTTTGTACGGGGAGGCTCAGGAGAAAATATAATATCAAAATATAACAATTATATTACATATATTATCCAAAATATTATATTCCAACTCCCGAAATATATATAAATAGCGCTATAAACCGTAATCTGAAACGTACCTATTTGTCGGGCATTTTACGCTTAAGTTATGGAACCAAAAGCAGCAGCAATTGCTTCCACAACCTGCATTTCACTTATAAAGATCCAAAGGGTTAACAATTTATATAAAGTGAAATTAAGCGGTTTCAAACACTAACAACCAATCAGTACAACAACCATCAAAATAGCATACACAACAAATCCAAAACAACCATTCAACAAACAAACAAATAGTTGTTCGGATTCAAAACTTGAAATTGTACGGAATGGAAATAACTATCAAGTGCATCATTTACTCAACAGTCTTAGATGGAACAAAATAGATTATTTATTCATCCAACAATTTCAAATTCCCTTACCCAACCAACCATAAATCAAATAATAGAATTCAAACCAACAAACCAAATTAACTTATTATAAATTTATTTCATACTTTAGCTGTTTAATTTCCTTTCTTTCATTACGTTATTTATTTTCATTATATTTCTTTCTATTTTGTTTAGAAATTAACTTCAACCGTTTTTCTTAAGTTTACAATTTCCCTTTATTATTACACTCATTTATTTTCACTTACTAATTACTATTATTCATTCATTTATTATTGCATGACCTCTTTTATTTACACTTTAATTACTTAAGTTTATAATCATTTATTTGTCATACTTACCTTTATTATATTTTACTTGGTAAAATTTCAATTATAACTTAAGTTCATAACATTAAATTCTCATTTAACAGCAATTTCATTGAATACTTTTACTACTTGTATAATATTCTATTACAATCTCATATTAAACATTTCAACTTTTAATATTTGGTAAGTTATATATATATATGTTATTTAAGGATGTAATTGAAAGTTATGCAAATTTTTTCACAATTCTTTTAATTAATTAATGGTTCAATAATTATATCTTTGTTTTATAAGTTACATATTTCAAATTACCTTCAATTCCTTTTATTCTATTGTTTTTAATTATAGTAACATTTTAATTACACTTAAATTTATAACCTTATAGCATCAATTCTTATAAATAAAGAATTTCATTAATTCATTTACTAAGGTTTACAATCATTTATATACATTACTTGTCTCCCTATTATTAAATTTTTACTTTAATTAAAGGTTCCAATTATTAATTACTAACCTTTCATTTCACTACAATAATTGAAACAATTTATTAACAGAAATTTAAGAATTTAGATACCGGGTTAAATTTCAAATTATTTTAAAATAACAGATAAATATATTCTTACACTTATATCTCAATTTATATCTAAAACAATTCAAAATATATATAAATATTTTTTTCAAAAAAGAATCGGTAGTAAAACTACTACAGTGGCATTTCCCCCTCGAAACTCGAAAATGAATGTCGATGATGCGTGCACTCATCACCGAAATTATTTTCCAGCGACAGAGAGGGAAGTACAAAACTTATTTTCTCCAAAATCTCCTTTAAACAAATCTTCCGAATTATATTGAAATATTTATATAAGAAAATACTTATAAACAATATTATTATATTCCAAAATTTATTCGAAAGAAATTTCAAAACCCCGGATCTTAAGTCCTAAATTTCCAAATTTCATTGATTTTATTTTTCAATCTTATTTCTATTATTAATTATACACTTTATTACCTAACAACCAATCTATTACAGCCAAATATAGATATTATTTTTAAAAATTATTTTACAGAAAATATAATAGGTAAAATTATTTCATTCACCAATATTAAAACAAATATTATGTCGGTCTGTCCTATTAAGTGTTTAGAAATCCCTATTGATGTCATAGCGTCCCATGCACCAACCAGAATTTATAAATACGAAACGGAACAGATTAACACAATATAAAAACCTTTTTATAACACTAACAAATACGCTCTCTCATATATATACACTCAGCGACTCCCATAGGGTATTACTACCTATTAGTAAAGAGTCAAACCCCACAAAGCTAAGGTTTATTGCTAAACCAAAGCTCTGATACCAGATGTAACGTCTCGCCTTTTCGCACGATTTAAACAGACACAAATGCCAATTCAATCCATACGGAAGGGCGGATTGTTATGGGGTAAATAAGAAAAATAAGAAAGAAACAAAAGAAAACAGAATCTCGCAGCGGAAGTATAAAATATAATAATAAAATATACAGTTTATAAATCTGTTTACAAAACATTCATATAATACATATCAGAGTTACACATACCAACAACAATGCAGCGGAACAGTGTGTAGTGCACTAGTATAAATAATAATAATATACACCTTCGTCTTCGTCCTCCAGAGCTAAATCTTCAAATCCTGAAACGCTCGGACTGACCCGAGCGAATTGAAAAGACAAAACACTCGAGTCAGAACTAAAAGATCTTATGTAAGTTAAATTAACATAAATAAATATGAGTGCAGTAACTCAAGAGATGCTCGGGATTTACATCTCCTAATGATCCGTTAAACTATTTACTATATAGTATATTGCGCTATTATAATAGTGTCTATTTGTAAAATAAACTTACTTTTAAATAGCGTTAAGGCTTTACATTTTCCACCTTAACACAGTTATATATTCTCATAGTCTATACAGTACCGTAATCTCCCCCGTACTAGGCGTCGTCAGAGGGCACTCCATAGGTATGGTACAAAACCAAAATCGTATAAGGCGCGCTAGGGTAGGTGACACGGCACAACTAGGCAATGCCAGAGTAGATATACCAATTACGCTTCCGGGCCGATGGAAACGCGCAGCGCGCAGCGCGCAGCTACCGCCCACCTCGGACAAACTCCGCACATCAAAGAAATCAAAAGTGAAGGTGGCCACCGAATACAATCCAAAGTCATAGTATAGTATCGAAGGGAAGTGTCCGATCAGAGGTGCTACCTCATTAACCCGTCGATCACTCCTGTTTTAGCCACCTTATGCCAACTCACGGGAGTTGGGTCCACGTACTTACCTTACAGGAAACGCCGCCACAACCTACTTCATTCTGGAATCTCCACCGCGTACACGGTTAGTCAAAGTGGTTTTCGGTATCGACAGAGAGTATGTCCATATCCGATCCCGGTCTCTTTGCCAACCAATCGTTATTATAACACCGCGGTCATTTAAAAAAATAATTATTCTTTTAAAACCAAAATAAAATATCCATTTAAAACCCATATAAATATGATATCATTTATTCTTAAAACCCTAAATCAATACGATATCATTTTATTTTCCAATATACATTCTTTTCAAAACCATAGGGTTTTCCAAAATATAATATTTAGAATCAAAACTCTTGAATATAATATTTCCAAATTATACTACCTTGACAATCATAACTTTGAAACAAGTTTCCATCTCTTAAGTGGTTAAATATCAAACTACTTTTATAAAACAAAATAGCTTCTTTAGATTTCACAAATCAAATTCAAATATCGATTTAAACTTCCAAATACCATTTCAATTCTTATGTTCCAAAGCTTTAATTATTTCACCATTTCAAAAAAACAAACTCATTTAAAAATCCCATATATATTAAATTCAATTACTTATTATTTAGACTTCAAATCTTTACTTAATGAATTCAATATAATTTAAGAAAACCTTTAACTTCACATAACTGGAAAAAATCTTTCAATTTATTTTATATTCATTTAAATAAACCTGATATTCATTCATTTAAATCATTCTACACAAAAATCAAGTTATAAAATCATATCCTTTAAAAATTCTAACTTTTTATTAAATTTCCAATTTAACTTAATATTCATCTTCAAATCCTATTCTCTTTTAAGTCATTTAAAACGCCAAAAATTTAATTTTAAATAAATTCTTAATCATACTGATCTCGAAAATCAACTAAATTTTATACTTCAAATCAAATTCATACAAAGCTTAAAAAAACCGAAAATTACTATATGTATATAAACAACCAAATCAATATCCCATAAACCATATATATATCTTTACAACACCATGAAAATCATTTCAAAAACAATTATATATATATATATATATATATACCGCGGTGCCTGTATAAAATTTTCTACCCTATGGTCAAGTGATACGGATGTTTATCATTTCAATCCGCAATTTAAAAATAAAAATGCGGTTGTATATCATTTCAAACCGCAATCCCGAATTAAATGAAAATGCATGATGACTTGCAGTTTATACAATATAAATATAGCATCCATTCATCCAAATATCAATCATCAACCATCATTTGCAATCATCATCCAATTTTAAACAATCATCGATATCGAGCATATAAATTATACAGGTAGTAAATAACAGGTATTAACTAACAGTTTATATTCAATAATAAATTTTATAACTGTTAATCTAGCAGTTTATATGCAAATAAAAATTTAATAACTGTTGAACTATATGCAATAAATAAAATAAATTAACAGTTAAATAAAATAAATGCGACTTAACAGAGATGATGAATAAAGCATGCCAACAGTCATAAATAAATTTCTACTCATATCAAAAATCAATTTAACAAACATAAGAAATTTTAGAAGTTGTGAGTGGGTTAAAACACTCACCTTTTGAATTTAAATCGAATTTAAATCCGATTTAAACCCAAAAATTCGACGGTCTCCAAATCTGTCCAAACCAGCATCAAAAATCTGGAATTTAATTATGATCCTAACAAAAAAAATCGCGCATGAAACGGAGTTCGTATGTGGAAGTTAAATGTATTAACGCGTTTGAAAAATCAAAATTAAATTAAATTCAAACAAAATAAACCTACCTATTACCACCTGCCACGTCAGCGTTTCCTGCGCACCCCTAGTGACTAATCTCACCAAACCCATGATCCAATTTCGCAAATAGATGAAGAAATCAAAAAGCCCCAATTCAACCTTTTGGGTTTCGAATTTTACACGTTTGACCGTGATTTCTGGTTGACTCAAGCGACTATTGCAAAAACAGAGACTGCGCTTAGATCTGTAGATGAAAACTACAACATAATTTTTGAAATTTTCTGAGAACTTTGAATTTTATTTGATTTTTGAATAGAATTGGATCTGAAATTTGCATCCATTTAGGAAGAGAAAGAATTGAAGAAAATGAACGCACAAATAAAAGAGAATAGATGGAGGCTGGGGTTTATATAGATAGGTTAGAATTAGAGTAGATGGATCTGATAAACAAACGCACTAAACGATAATTTAAATTAACGTAATAATTACAAATCATCATACTATGAAGACATTTACATTATTTCCCATTTATTACTTTATTTAACACAACCCTTAATTTACATCTATTGCAATGTTTTCAAATTTAATTGAATGAACTAATTACATCACTCCTAATAATTGTTGTAAGACTCTAAATCCCACATTTGTAAGTATATATTATTTCCACTCAAATATTATAGATATATACAGAGTATAGGTTTCCATTAAATCATTATTTATTGTATATATTCAAATTAACTAAATTCACTATTGAAGTCCGTTTATATTTATTACCAAATATCCATTTACCTTTCCCAATAAATTTGAATCCATTCATTTAATATAACAAATCAAATTTCCATTCACACCTTATTATCAACCCACAATTTATTGCAATTCATTACCTTAGATAGATTTTATACAATTAATATCAGTTTTACATTAAATTGCTATCCAATGAATACTTATTCATTAATCAATTCAATATTTACTTTTCTTTCCCTCTATTTGATACTTAACCTAGTATACATTTAATGGGTAAACATAACATTGAATTATAATGCATTTCTCATGCATGCTTCATTTCATATAAATTCCTCTTTATTAACCAAGTCACGTTAACAAAACAAAATATATTTTTTTATTTCAATCGATTACCAGTCTAGACTTAATATATTAAATAAATGGTTAACTTAAAACGATTGTTACCCCTTTAGCATTCAAATTCACTTACCACTATTATTAACACAATGTTGCCATTTGATTTATATATACTTAAATAAATTATATGAATGGGTAAAACTTTAAAAATTATCTTACCTGCAAATTTACTCACAAACATCCTAAATTACCAACTTGCAATTTATTTTTAATTACTATATTTTCATTGATTATATCAAGTTGAGATTTAATACATATTATTTCCTCAAATAAATAAATCTTTGGATTTAAATTCCTAAAACCATAAATTATGTCCTACCATAAATCTATGCTTTTATTATTTTACGTTCACACTCCCGTTACTCTATAATAAATCACCAAGTAACGATATCCTAAACCAACATTAATTTATATCGCAATCCTTATAGCTCAATAAATTTGTCAAATATGAATAACCTTAACAATACTTACACATATTATCTTACTTACAATAATGTAATATTAAACGTTGAATTTCATTTATTTTTCAATACTTCAATTTAATTAATAAATACTGCTCCTATACTTAAATCTATATTAACAAATCGTTAGATTTGGATCGATAGAAATCGGTTTACCAAAGCTTACGTACACATTACGTAAATAAACAACTATATAAATTTGCCACCTATTAGCTCTAAATTTTATTCTTAAGTTTGTTACCTATCAATTTAGATTATACTTCCATCTATAATGCAAATCCAAATCTCCTCTAACTGCATAAATTAGGGCAATTTATTGCAATTGATTTCCCATTAAACTTCATAAATTAACAAATTGAAACCTTAATAAAAACGTTTATTTATTTAAAAATCTTGTTGTTTAATTGAATTGACCATTCACGGATATAATTTACATTGTTCTCCAATTATTACTTAAATACATCACCCAACGTTAAATCTATATTCAATACAATTTGTTACCAAAATTAATTTAACGAAAACAATTACGCCCTTAAAATTTCTCTTCATTCATTAATTGCAAATTGTTATTCAATTAAACCAATTCATTTGATTTTCCTATTATGCATCAATTATAAACCCATCATCTTAAAGGCGATGTCTACATTTTATACTATAAATTTACCCTTTTATATTCCAATATCAATGAATGCTCACATACAAATTTAGATCTTAACTCCAATTAATTATTCCATTTAATCCATTGATTATTAACTTTAATTACTGCAATTCATTGTCTTACATAAATTTGAATCTATTTCCAAATTTTCACTATTCCAATTAATTGAAATATAAAATTTAATTTGTAAAATTTTAATTACCCTTGATCCATCAAATTTCAACATTCTCTTTCGTGTAAACAAATAAGATTTCTGTTTCTTCCTAAATTTAAATTAGAAATCCTATAATCTAATTCATTTTAAACATCGAATTTACACCGCTCGTTACAATTTTCTTTTTGTAAATTCCATTGATATATTATAGATTATTCACCATGTTTTGATATTCTATTCTATCCTTTTCTTTTCTTTCTAATGTGCACGTAAAACTGCATACATTTACTTTCATACTTAATCTACTTTTATTTACATAAATGAGCATATTAGGGTATTTTACATGTTTAAACCAAAATTTAAATTATTTTCAAATCATCATTTATTAATCTTCATTTGGGGGAGGTAAAATGGTAATTTTGCATATGATTTAAATTGAGAAACTTTATTTGCAAATTTTTTTTTTGTAGGAAATGAAGTGCAAATATGAATAGGGTTTATGGATGAATGCATGCACATATGTTGAAGGCAAATGAAGAATGAAAATAAAGGAATGCATGCAACATGGAGGAGCCCACAAACCCTCTAACATATGGCCCACAATCAAAAGCACATGCATATGTTAATGAAGGTTTAAAGGCATGCTAGTGGGGTTTAATTTAATTCCCTAATGATTACTTGGAGGTTACACTTCTTAAAGGGCATTTTAGGCAATCCTCTAAAATATGAGCTAGGGTTTTAAGCTTTTATAAATACCCCTTATATCTCATGTAATAATATTCTTACCTTTCATGTAAGTTGTAACCACAATTCAAAGATAAATAAAAGTTTCTTTCATAACTTCTTAGCCTTATTTTTACTTTCATGCAATTTCCATTTATGTTTTCTTTTACGCTCTTTTATTCTCTTATGCTCTCTTTTAATTCTTGTAATTAGTTTAGTTTTATTTTATGTAAGTGGTTAGCTCTCCATTATTTTAATAGCTTACATTTTCCTTCTCTTTATATATTGAGGTCATTTTATGTTATCATGTTTTCAAATATGAGTAGTTAAACCTCTTCGATTTAGGAATAGTGAAGCTCTCATAAAACATATCAAATTAACATAATGATTTCATTTATAGTCTCCCATTTGTGCTTAATGGAAAATTTGAATGATGATGGTTTATGTCTACTTTTAGTGAATTTTAATAGCCTATGTTGACATCTCAAATAGGCTATGCTTATTTCAATCTAAACATGAACTATTCGATCATTTGCCTAGGTGATTTTGATAATGAAAGTCAAAATAGAATAAAAATTTGATGGTCTATGTTACTAATTAATAATAAATGTACTTAAAAGAGATTTTATTTTAATTTTCATATCATTTTTATAAATGTTGATATGTGGGTTGAATGGCGTGTTAGAGTTTGATAATTTGAGTTGTGCTAATTAATAGCTCAAATAAATCATGCTTATAATAAACACATTTATCATTTCTACTTAATATTTTAATGAGAGATTACAAGTGAGTTTTATGTTGATTTATATGAAAGATTGGAAGTGGATTTGACTCTAAATTGCTTCTTATTATCTTAGTTCATTCACCTTTGCTCTAGTTTAATTCTTATAATTTTTCTAATCAATAGAAAATTCATTCCCCGCGGATCGATCCGTACTCGCATACGTACTACAATTTACATCGTGCGCTTGCGGTTTTTAATGATAATTTTTTTTCCATTTTCTAATCAATAGAAAATTCACCATGTAACAAGTTTTTGGTGTCTTTGCCAGAGAATTCTAATTTAATTTTACTCTTCAAATTATTTTTGCTTATTTTCTTTTTGTGCTTTGTTTTTCAACAAAAAAAAGAATAAAAATATTGTTAAGCATTTGTGTAACTACCTAGAATTTTTGGATATTTGAAATTTAAATATTTAATTGATTTTAAATATTTGAAATTTAGTTTAACTTGAATTTCAAATATCTTTGTTTATTTGGCAATTAAATTTAATAATTGGAAATTGGTTAAAATAGTGAATCTTGGTTTTTAAGCTGGCTAGAAATATTTCAATGGCTTATAAAATTTAATTGATAATACTAAAGATAATAAAAGTTTTAAAATCGAATTTTAAGGTGATTTGTTCAGTTTTGAAAATATATCATTTAAATTGATATTTAAAAACAGCCCACCGAGGCATAGTCTTGGAATTCGACGAAACAAGTTCCATTGGATCCGTAATAGTGTATTGTTGTCGGATTTCAATTTTCATAGTGTTTGGAGTTGTTGTGAGATCGTACAATGGGTAAACGCACTGCAATCTATATCGAAAATTTAATATAATAACTTGGTCCAAAAGCTATCTTCTCCATACGAGCAAATTAGGACTCGGAACCTTTTCCACTGCGTTCGGAATAGGGGTTTAACATTATAAACGCCAAGCAGCACGCCTCGAAAGGAGATCGAGATTGTGAGTTGTGAATATCGAGACGATTTGAATTTGAATTTAAATTAAATATATATATTCACATACAATAGAAACTTTAAAAAATTGACATAACTGCAATAAAATTGGGATAAATAAATTAATGGCGTCCTCTCTGGTCTGGCGAATTTTTCTTTTCGCCTGTTCTCTTATGTGATTCCCCCACGTCGCTCGTCTTTGCTTCTTTCCGCCCTCTCTCTTTTCGTTTTGCATGTCCTTTTCTCCTTCTTCTCCCCCCCAGTCGCTCCTCCAAACTCCATCTACGACCAGATCTGGGCGCAGGTTTAACGTGATGTCTGCCGCTGTCGTGTCTTCTAACCCTTCCCTTCTTTCGGTGGTTGAGTTTCCCCCACTGAATAGCAATCGCCTCTCAGTCACTCCAATAGCTTGACCTTCCAAGTGTGCTTCGGTCCATCTTGCGGTTGCTCCCTGTGTGCCTCCTGTCTCTGCGCCAACTCCTGTTGAGGAAATTTTGGGTATGCAGGTGAATAATAATTGTGATTTGGATAGGATTGTTATTTCTTATGTGTTTAGAGTGGATGGAGCAAGTGGATTGTCTGTTTCAAATGTGGGATCGTCCTTGGCTGAAGTTTCTAAACGTTGCTCTTCAACTGTTTGTTCATTTGCCTCTGAGGATCTTGGCGTTTTGAACAGAGATAAGTGTGTTGTTGCTTCCAAGTTAGTTGACTGTCTTGCATTGCCCCACGCTGAAGATTCCCTGGTCCTATTTCTCCATTGTCAGCGTGCCCCAAATCTTGGTCATCGCTGTTCATTTCTCTGCCGCGAAATGCTGGTGGCTACAAACCATTTGATTTTGAAATTGTCGAAGAGAATGGAGTCAGGATTCCTCCTCCTATGGTGTTGCAAACTGGTATTGACTTTTGGTCCGAACATTTGGTTGGATTTTTTCTAGAACCAAATCATCGGCTATGTGATCCGGTGTCGGCTTGGAAGCTGCGTGGAAAATTGCAATTTAAGCTGATCGATTCCATGTATTTTATAAAGTTTTCCTCTGCCGATGATCGACGGCTAGTTCTTGGTGCCGAGCCTTCCTTTTTTGCTGGTAGGCCCTTTATTATTACTCCTTGGTCTCCCTCTGTGGCGAATGCTCGTGAGCAGGTGCTATCCATTCCCGTTTGGGTGTTCTTTTCGCATATCCCCTCTGCTCTTCAGCCATTGCTTGGGTTGAATTGGTTAGCCTGCAATGTTGGTAAATTGAAATGCTTTGACACCAATACGGTTGCCCGCGACAAATTGATGTATGCTAAGGCACTTGTTGAGATATCCCCTTTTAAGCCTCTCCCTACAACTATCCCTGTTCAGCTTGTTGTTGGGCATGTTGAGGAGGTCCGTGTTCGCTATGGTTGGGTTTCAGATATATGCTCTTCATGCCACTCTTTTGGCCATCTTGCAATCTCTTGCCTGCACCCCATATCAGCCGCTGCTCCACCGAAGATTCCTCTTCCTCGTCCCCCGCTCTAGAAATGGATTCCTAAGGTTCCTTCCTCTATCCCTCTGTCTGCCCCCCATCCTTAGGTAATAGTGTCGAATCTGGGTCCGCCTCCTTCTGTGGTTAGGCCTGCCTCTCTTTCTGTTCTAGTGGAACCTTCTGTTGCCCCAGCCATTCCTTTGGTTGTCCCCGATTCTTCTCGGTTGCCTGTTGTTTGGGATGAGTCTGAGAGGTGTTGGGTTGATCATATTTCTGATGTGAGATTTAACCCGGTGGATGATTCATATTTCAGATTTGTATCTGATGATCTGTTGGATCTTAGATGCCTTTATTACAAACCGTCTGGTGATTCTTTAGTTCTTGATGTGGATGGTGAGTATGCGAGTAGGAATTCTGATATGCTAGCCGATTCTTCTTAGGATCGCACTTTCATTTACTCTGTTGATGCTCTGGGTTATGATCCTAGTCTTGCTATCAATTTCAGGCCCTTTGCTAGTCTATGTGGGAATGTCCCGATAGTTTCTGCCGATGATGGTGGTTCTTCCTCTTCGGAGGAGAAATAATCTTAGGTGATTTAATTAGTTACTGTGACATGTCTGTCACATACCCGTGCTGTATTTTATTTTCTTTCTTTTTTTAGTAGTTTAGGTGCTTTTACCTATCTCTTGTACTTCAACTTCATTACTATCGTAATGAAAGTGGATGACCCACTATAAAACCAGCTTGCCTTGCAAAAAAATAGAAACTTTAAAATGGTGACATAAATTATTTTTATAAGTGTATATATACATAGTTTCAAAGATAAGATTTTGAAAAATATGTAAGGATTTTAAAATGTTGAAGAGTTTATTTAAAAGTTGGATTTTTGAATCTACATAAGTTATTTTATAAGTATATATATGTGTGATTTAAAAAGAAAACGAAAGAATAAATATACTTATATATATAATTACTTACTGCTTCATTTTAAAAATAAATATTAAGAAGGTTAACTTATTTAATTGCTTATTTAATTTATTTTAGTTACTAGAAGACTTTTGAAGGGGAATTAGTTTAGAATTTAGTTATTTGTTTAAATTAAATAATTATTTAAAAACAAAAATACTAAACGGTAATTAATTTGTTCGGTCAATTTGAATATTAATAAAACCTTATAATGTTTCTTACAAGGTCTGAAAATCGTGAAGAAAACAAGTCGAGATGGAAATGGGTTGCAATAAAAATAAAGGTGAGTTAATCTCACTCATTTGGATTACCATTTAAATAATTAAATTTAAATTATTGGTTGAATGATTAAATTGCCTGGATGTGGTATTATATATATATATATTAGCGTGTGTGTGTGTGTGTGTATATATTAGAGTGATTGATTTCCCGCATTATATAGTGGATGAGACCCTATGCGCCCTGCATAATAGCAGATGACCCTATGTAACGATCTTAAATTTTGAACAATTTAATTTGTAAATATTTAATTTATTTTAAATATTTAAATGATAATTTGAATTAAATTTCAAATTATCAGAATGAATTGGTGATTAAAATTTAGAATTTAATCTATTTAAAGTTGAATAGAAATTTGAATTTAACTTTGAAGTTGAAATTGAATATTGAAGTTGTATCTAAAATTCGAGCTAATGACTTAGAAAAAGAATTTAGGTATAAGAATTATTATTTATGAAAATTAATAAATTTGTAGTTCGTTTCAATAACATTTTTCATATATTTAAATAAAATAGAATAAGATTTTAAATTAATATAAAATTAATAAATAAATATATATAGTAAATGATTCAAACAACATATTTATAAAATTTTGAAAAAAAAATATAATGAAATTACATTTGGGAAAAATTTAACAAGATAATTTTAAACAAAACTAATAGAATTTAAATTTGAAAAAAAAAAAGAGAAAAAGATAAAAAAGTATAATTAACTAAAAAAAATAAAATAAAATAAATAAATAAAAAAATAAGTAAACATCACCTTACTTTGAGCATTCCTCCATACCCATAATACATGCCGTGTTCCACGCCTTCAACCCCGCAAAAAAAACCACGTCCTCCTTTCTATTTTATAACCCTACCCCTCTTCCCATTATTCATTCATACGAAAGAAAAAGAAAAAGAAAAAGGAAACAAAAATGGCGGTCGCGTAATCGTCATCTCTTCGCCTTCATCAGCTAGGGCTTCGGCTTCAATATTGAATCGCGTGCTCTTCGATCTGAGAAATTAGGGCTTCGGCTCCATTTCATTTCAGTGAAAGGTAAGTCTTTTGGCTCACGATTTATTTTAATGCAAGTATTTAGATTTGTTTGCATTGAATTTTGGGTGGCATGCTACTGTTTTGGGGGGTTATTGGTTATCAATTGCTCGGTTAATTTGCATGCTATGATTTGGGGGTTATTTGTTATCATTGGCTCGGTTACTTGAATCTGAACCAATTGGGGGTAATTGCGGTCTCTTGCTCGATTTGCTTGAATTTTTTACTGATAAAAGCAGATACTTTTGCTGTCACTTGCTCGATTTCTTGAACTTTAAAATTGATAAGAACAGATACGTGCTTGATTTGCATGCTATGAATTGGTGTTATTTTGCTTCTATTTGCTCGGTTAAGTTGCATGTATGGTTGTTGGGGTTATTTACCATTGTTGCTCTGATAATTCGATTTTAAACTGTTGAGAACAGATTTTACCCAAAACTTGTTTTTTTTAGAACAAATGCTATTATTTATTTTAAACTGTTAAGAACAGATGCTACTGGAAATGTTGATTTAAATTGATAATAACAGATGTTATATTTAAAACTGTTAATTTGCTGTCACTTGCTTGAATTTTCACTGATGAAAAACAGATGCTATTTACTGCCTCTTGCTCGATTGCTTGAATTAAAACTAATAAGAACAGATGCTATTAGTTTTGTTTTTTAAAAACTGTTGAGCACAGGTGCTATGCTATTGGTTTTGTTTTAAGTTGATAAAACAGACACTATAATTTTGTTTTAAAACTAATGAGGACAAATACTATTGAAGTTAATTTTTATTAAATTGATAAGTACAGATGCTACTGAATATCTTGCTTGGAAACTGTTTGCAAACAATTGCATTATGAATTTAAACTGGCATGTTTGTCCCATGCCTGGTAACCATTAGACCATTTAATTATTTTGCATTTGAGTTTCACTGAACTATGATTTTTTATGAAACCTGCTCTGGTCATTTTATAGGCCTGGTTTGAGTTTTTGCTGTCATACATGTTTATGTATACATGTTTATGCAGTGTCTACTTGTAGTTGGATTTGTTTTGCAGCTTCGACTTGCATTTTTGAGTTGCGGGTTCAGGTTGCATTGTTTGGATGTTTTTTGTACATATGAAATTGATTCATATGTATGCAAGACATTGTTACATTGCATTTGATTGTCACCGAGTTTTCTTTTGGTTTGAGTATGGCCTTTGTGCCTTTGTGCCTTTATGATGACTGCAGTTTGATTTGTTGTATCAAATTTTGCAGATGTCCTTGATTACTTCTGCTGTGTCATTTGTGCAGTGGGTCTTGCACTTGTTGTTGTTTATATTTTCATGGCTTTGGCATTTCTGAGCCACTTCCTTTGATAGTCTGCTTCGACAGTGTTGTTTGCACTATGTCATTTAGAAAAACTGCGGCCTGTACCTTGTACTTGCTGTCATGCTCCATGCATTTGAGTTTTTTTTTTTTTAGTTACAGTGCTGTCATTTAAAATTGAATATCACTTATTCTTATTTTCTGCATTTTGGGAAACATAAAGATCTCTCCCCTTTACTATTTTCCCCTTTTTGTTGTAATGACTATGATTTTTCCACTTTCTGCTCCTCTTCCATGCTTTTTAAAATACATACTGGAAATGCAAATGGGTTCCAAGAATTTGAAACAATATCCCCAAAAGGTCTGTGCTAGCATGCACGAAGTAATTTTATGTTTCTACAGGCAAATCATTTTTGCCTCATTTTATAGACTTAACAAATAATTGAAAGATGTAACACAATTTTAGTCAGAACCAACAGTGCAGGAGCGCTGCTGCCTTGCCATATTAATTTTTATATGTTCATCTCCAATGATTTCATTTTGGGATTTAAGTGGCACATTCCATCTGCTAATATTTGATGCTTCATGACACTGTTAATTCTGTGTTGCCTCTGTGTTGCCTCTGTTGCATCTGTGTTGCCTCTGTGTTGCCTCAATATTTCCTTTGTGCTACTGTGTCGTCTCTTGCTGCTGCATGTGCACTTGCTGCATGTTGTTTGCTGCATGTGTTTTCATTTGTGCACTAATTCAATGCTTAGTGCATTGTGTAATCTGTTTTGGACTTACAAATTTGAATTTCATTGAGTTGAGTCGAGTTTGCAGTGATTTGTCCGATTTGCGCTCGCACGCGTGTCGGTGAGGCAGTGCACATGTGTGCAAAGTACACGTGTGTACTGCAGCCACACGAGATTGACAGATTTTAAAAGTTAAAGTTGTTAATATGAAAATCCATAATAGATTTTGAATTGATTCATGTGATCCATTTTATTCAGTTCATTTCAAATTTATTTACTTGAGTTAAGATTAATCCTGACTCGAGTGTTTTTGTGTTTTGCAATTAACGCTCGGGTCAGACCGAGTATTTTTACAGCTTGAAGATTTTCAGGCCGCGAAGTTAGAGAGAGGGGGATTAAAGCACTCTCTAAAGTTTTCAGTAAAAATTTTCTTGTATTTAATAAAAGGTATATTCCGCTGTATAAAAATTTATGCATTGTAAAAACTCTGATATATGTATGTAAGAAAAGTTCAATTATGAATAATATTATGATTATTCTGTGATTCTGTGGCTGATTCTGTTTAAACTTTATAAACTGACTAACAATTCGTCATTTTGAACGTTTCTAGTTGGTTTAATTACCGACTAGAGGCGGTCAGAGCGGCGGGTCGTTACACCCTATATACCACGATATTCCACCTTGAAGTGGGATTGGTATTTTATATTGTGCTAATATTTGTGGATGTGGGGAAACAGGTTGGAGGGATCCAACTGGATTCCTCAAAATGTTGAATTTATTTTATATTCAGTAATGTGATTTAAGTGATAATCTGTGATGATTATATTGATTATATTGGGAATTGAAATTATTGAATGCTATGGCTTGGTTGAATATATGTTGGTTTTTTGAGAAAATGAAAATTCTATAAAGTTTGGGTTTTTTTAAAGGAAAAAAGGGAACTTTTTAAGTAAATAATTATAGTGAATTTGGGTAAATTAAACATTGAATTTGGGTAAATTAAACATTGAATTTGGAAAAGTATAAAAGTTTGATTTTTAAATTCTATTAATAAATTCTGAGTATGGAAATGAAGATAGAGATTTTAAATAAATGAACATAAAAGAGTTTTGGAGACTTAAGTGATATTGTCTAAAATTTAAAGGATTTTATTTTCAAAATATAAATGTTTGGGAAGAAATAAAAGGGTAGAATTTTGAATGAAGTAAGAAGTGTATATTTCAGTTTAAAATAAGATTTTAAATCATAAATATAGAAGTAAATATGGAATTAATGGGTTTTAAAATAAATTTGGGTAAATAAAGGAATTTATTTTTGAAATGGAGTTAGTTTTGAAAATCGATTTGAAAACTGATTAAGTGTTTGAAATAGGAATTAAAGGAGAATGAGATTATGGAATTTATAAATGAGGTTTGTTAATTAAGTGAAATATTTATCAGAGGATAATTTGAAAGTATAAATTCAGGATGGGAATTTGTAAGGAAAGAGTGATTTGTTAAAAATAAATAGTGATTTAATTTTTAAAGGTGTGGAAAGGGAAGTGTATTTCCCTGAAAAGCCGAGTATATTTTCAAAGAAAGATTTCCAAGTATAAGTTAGAGGTTTTAAAGTGGCTTTAAAAGAAAGTTTTAGAGAAATTTTATTATTTTAAAATTATTTTAAAATTTTAAAGAAAATGTTTATTTAAATCAATTATAGTAGTAATTATTTTAAAGGTTTAACTAGTATTATGATTTTAAAGATAATTATTTAATATTTATACCTTATAGAATAACTTTTATTTTAAAATTAGTTTTGGCTAAAGTTTTACATGAGAAATTATTATGAAATTTCATAACTAGTATTTTAAATAAAGTATTTTAAATAGTTTTGTTTTAAGTGTTTTAAAGTATATATATCTTTGGATTATGTGATTTAAATTATTTAAACTCTAAAGTATTTAGACTTGGTGATTTTCAGTGGAAATAAAACAATCGGGTGAAATTTGTTCCATGAGAGGAAAAGTGATTTGAAAACTATTTGCAAAGGGTTAAAATGTAGAAAAATATGTTGCGAAGATATTCTGAAATAAATAATTTGGAAAATTATTAAGGCCTGATGGTTGTTTGTGAATGTTATATGATAGTCAAATAAATGACTATCAATATTGATCAATGCGTTGATCATTTCGAAGAGACCGAGGTCGGGATTAATTTTCCGAAACCCACTTCGATCCGGTTTGAACGTTTTTGTGAGGAAGACAAGAGCTTGGAGTCGAAGATAGAGTAGTGGAGTGCAAGGGCTAATCGCTACTAATCTTGAGGGTGATTCCAAAATGGATGTAGTAGGAGTAGTGCCTTCGGATCCTTCGGACCCGGAAAGGACTTGAATGGACGAATGCTATCAGAACATTGTCAGGTAGACAATGAGCAATCGAAGTGAATGTGTGCTCAAAAGGTAACGCATAGCCTCGATCCTCATCAACCGGGAATGGCTAAAACTTGGGAGGTGCAGTAAAGCTAAGTGGCTAGCAACCAATTAGGGTAAGGTCATCCCTGTCTAGATGTCTCTTTATTTCAGCTGTGTGGGCGGTTGCTGATCCCATCAGCAAGGTGACCTTATTCGGACTATCCAGTAAGGGGTAGCTCCAGTCTTATGTAGCATGGGATCGGGGTGGATTCTCGGTATAGTGATCTAAACCACGTATTGTGACCGGCGGTACCCCAGTAGCCCTTCCATTGATGGAAACCCGATCTTCAATAAGTGCCTTCGGACTTGTTTGTATACTTATTATGCTGGAATTTAATGAATGTAACAATTTAAAACTATTTGAATAAGTATTTGTACTTAGATACTATTATAATATCAAAGGATTTTACAAGAAATGTTTTGATTATCGTAAGATAAAAATCCGGCAGGTTTATTTATGGCCTGTCTTACAAGATACCCTTGATTTTAAAGGATTTTGAAAACTTTAATAATCCAAGTGAGCGTATTTTCTCACGCTAGTTTTCTAGATTGACTCGGGTATTGTTTTATTATAATGCTCAGGTCAGATCGAGTATTATAGAGTACAGATTCTGAATGGGCTGCTATGGAGCTCAGGGGGGCGAGCTAGATAGCGGAACGTATCGTACGTACTTGATATACATTCCGCTGTGCAATGTATGCTGTATATTCAGCTCTGGGAGGACAAGTTAATGTAACTGTTCGAAATTTGTGTTGTTGATTTGTGTAGTACTCTGATGATGTAATGTATTATTTAGTTACAGATTCTTTTGTATAAAATCTGTTGTTATATATTATATATTGTTCCATTGCGATTGTGAGATTTTGATATTGTTTTCTATTTCTTCTTCTACCTCCTTTTTCTTTCCTTTACGGTCTAGTTTTCCGACATTCAATTGTTTGACAATTAATACAGTGGACGTATTGATGTCGATTTTTGGGCGTCGAAAAATCGGGCTATGACAATTTGTTTGGTTCAATTTGTTTTACTTTGTTTTCACATTTTCACATTTTATTTACTTATTTTGTGTTTGTATGTGCATCTTTTATTATTATTATTATTATTATTATTATTATTATTTTAAATTATTCATTTCTTTGCTGACAGTTTGTTAATTTTTAATTCTTATTTTTTTTTCCTTGTTTTATGCATTGTTCACTGCTCACTATTCTCTTTTTACTGTTTATTTTGTTCTCTGTTCACCACAATTTCTAAAACAAAACCACACTCTAGCAAGTTAATGCCTCCATCCACTTAACCTGCTACCGCAAACACAAATAATTTCACCACCAATTCCTTATCCAATCTCTACAACCTTCAATGTACACTGCAAAGGCAACATCCCTTTTTCACACCAAAAGGCGACCATCACACCCCCTACAACAATTCCTCTGCCACAATGATACCATCACAACAAAACTACAGCGACATCACATTGCCTTCAACCATCATTCACTTCACTAAACAACATTTCCTTCTTTACCACATCCAACACTCCCTATCACCTACCCTCTCACCTCACTGCCTTCCACATACAAACGACATTACCTAAAATAATTCAATCCCTATCGACCTCTATATTCACTGCAACCACCTAACTCATCATCATCATTACGATCTCATCAGCAAAACTGCAACCTCATCATCGCTCATATATAGTCGTAATTACTCTTTTAAACTCCACCTGATGAGCAACCATCTCCATACCAAATCCCCATCTCCTTCACCAAACTTCAACTGAACTGCACCTTCATCATCTTCATCACCCTCTGCAACATCCTAGCCAATCAACCAAATTCAACCATCACCCGCTCAGCTCCACTGCAGTCAAGAATAACCCAAACCCGAAAATAACAATCCAAACCAACCTATCACCGCAGTCTCATCACTAACTCTCACTATCACAAATTTCTCCATTCTTTAACTTCATGCTCTAGCAAAACTCACCAATTCCACCTCGTGATCAAAATCCGCAAACCAGTCCACTTCCAAGCCTTTAATAATCAACTTCAACCACGACACCAAGCAAAACTACCGTCGGCCATCTCTGAAACATCCCTCTTCCATACACACAATCGCCGGCAATCATGACTTGAAATCACCCGAAGCACTTCCAATTAGATTCGACCAACCAGAAGCACCCCAAAAATTGCGATTGCGGCCTGATTATCCAACAACCCGCACTACTTTCACCTCAGGCAACCCAAATCCCAACCACATAACTGCAACTTTCTCTACAAAGGACTACAACTCTTCTCTGCAAAAGACCACAACTCTTCTCTAGGACTAGCAACCCAAATGCAACCTCTCAACCGCAATCGTGGCATCATCACGATCAATCCACAAAGTCGCTGCCTTTTTTAATCCATGTTTTCTTCTATTTTACATTCTGGTTTATTTCCTTTTAACTTAGAAGAGGAGATGAGGTTAAGTAGTGAAATTGGGCTTGCTTTTTATTGGGTTGATTTTTTAAATTCTTATGTCTTTTTATTTTTCTTCTTCCTTTAAGAAAAAGAAGAACTTTTACAAAAATTTGTTTATTTTTATATATAAAAAAACTTCACGGAACTTTTAGTGTAAATGCATTTGTTTTTTTCATCATATCCTTCAAAAAACAAAATTGTTTTAAACTTATTTTCAGGTTATTAAAAAAATAAAGGAATTATTTACTCCACTTCTTACTTACTTAAAAAAATCCATTTTATAATAAAATCACTAATAATTCTACATACTCTGGTATCGTGTTCTTATCTCGTGTTGTTATTTTCCTTGTATTATTGGTTGCTTGCATTTTAAAAAAATTCAAAAAAAACAAATTTCATTCATAGTTGCATTGTTAATTCACATTTTTTCAGTTTGCTTTCATATCGTCTTATTTTCCTTTCTAAGGATGACACCAAATCCATATAAAGTATGGGATTTCATCAGCCCTTCCTTGGCCCATAAATTGCATTTCATCATAGAATTTGACTAATAATAACGGTTGGACTTTGGACTTAAGGGTATCACGAGTTCACCTAGGGCTTAATTGTATCATGACAAATTGTCTTCTTTTGACAATTTATTTCTTGTTGTCCAAGCTACAATAAAGCAATAATTATTTATAAATATTACGATGATTCGCAAATATTAGAGTGATTGTTTCTCTGAAGGTACTTAAAACTTCTTCTGCATTGCTACAGTGATTCATGGTGCACCGGTAACTCCTGTTCGTTTCTTGGCTAAGAATTATTTTGTTGGATTAAGACAAAGTGTGATTATACAATTTTGGGTTAGGAGCTACTAAGGACAAAAAATTTGTACTTAAGTTCTTGAATTCATTTAGTTGCATTAGTTCATGCATATATAAAATAAATAACAAAATCCAAAATAAAATTTTTATACATTTTACTTAACGTAATTTTTTCAGTAAAAAAAGAAAATATTTTAAATATTTTCGTTAAGAAAAGAAAAAAATATTTCAAACAAAATCAAAAATCCATAAACAAGTTTTTTTAAGTAAGGAATAAAGATCCAAAAATAATCTTTTCAAAAACAAAACCAAAAAAAATAAAAAAAATAAAAAATCCAAAATAAGCATTTTTCTTAAATTAGTTTTTAGAAAAACAAAAATCAAATGGAAAAAAACAAAAAACATATAAGAAAAGAATAAAATATGAAAATCCAAAATCAAAAATCAAAAAAATAAGCAAAAACCAAATCTCCCCTTTGAAAAAATAAATTCTTTTTGGTAAATATTTTTCCTTTTAAATAAATATATTTATATATATAAATAATTTTTCACTTCATTACCTTCTAAACCTTTATTCATGCTCTTAAACTCGATTTTCACTTCTTTCTCTCCTAGATTTTCACTTGTACCGTAGTACCTGAACTCGTGACACAACAATAAATCGTTTAACTCGAACAAACGATCCTTCAACAATGGCAAACGAAAATGCCAGCGAACTCTCATGGATAAAATCTTTCCCTATAGATTTATATTCCTTCTTGTAACACGTTACCCGCTCCAATAGGTAACCGTTTTAAATTCATTCCAATAATATTGCCATGCTTCCGAAATTTGGAAACTTTGAACACGATGACCCATACATTTTCTTCACAAAATTCGAACAAGTATGTGCGACCATTAAACTTCAACAACTTTCTGACGATGGAACTAAATTTTTGTTAAACCCATTTGCCCTTGCCTATTAAGATGAAAAATGGTTGTACAGCTTACAGTTAAACTCAATCAAGACTTAGGAAGAATTTGTCAAGGTTTCCTTAAAATGTTCCACCTCTTGGAAAATACAACTAAAATTCGAAACGAAATTGTCAATTTTCATCAATTTAGGGGTGAATCTTTCAAAAAATATTTTGAAAGACTTACAGATATTTTGATAAAATGTATGTACCATAATTACAAAAAATGGACTCTTTGCCGAATCTTATACGATGGACTTGAAAATAGCACACAAACCATGCTTAAATCTATGTCTCAAGGGAATTTTCTCGCCTAACATTACGCGATGCTTGGCAATTCCTTGTAAACTTGGTTGAAAAGTCAACCCAATGGAAACGTTCTAATGAAAAATCCATTTACGATCGTGTGCACATTTGATAGGATCAACTTTGGCTTTGGAAGCTAAAAATGCAATGATCAATAAATTTGACAACTTTTTCTCATCCAACCAAATGAACCAATCTTCCCAACCCATGTGTTATAAATGCAGCGATCCGAATCACATAGCCGATCAGTGCCCTAATTTGAAGAAACAACTTAATGCTTTCAACAAGGTTAAAAATAAATCATTTTCTCCAACATATAATCCTAGTTGGAGAAATCATCCTAATTTTGCATGGAACCAAATAATTCACAAGAATTTGGTTCGTCCAACCTTTCAAGTATTTTCAAACAATGCTTCGAATCCTCCCTTGCAACCCAATCATTTTCAAAAAAATTCTTTAGGTCCATCTCAAATTCAACCACAATAATCTTTTGCTCCCCAAGACGATTAACGCTTGAGTTCACTTGAAAAAATCCTTGAAACTTTTGCTAAAGCAACTACTCAAAACCTCCAATCAAATAGCAATTTGCAAAATTTGTTAACCTTGTACATGCAGAATATGAGTCAATCAATTGCTAAACTTGAAATGAAAATGATTCAATTAGCAACGTCTGTGAGTGAATGTGAACGGGGCACATTCCCAAGTCATCTAGTTCTGAATCTCAGAAATCCAAACACGAATTCAAATCAAGCACGTGTTGTTCAAGACAGCAATGTCAACCAACTAAATGCTATCACGACTTTGCATTCCGATAAACAAATTGATAATCAAGTTTTTAATCCAAATGATTTTCTAGAAACTCCTCTTGATACTTCAAAATCGACAAGCGATTCTAAACAAAACGTTGAGCCAATCATTGAATCAAATGCCAATCAAATTCTTCTTCTACTCAAGTAGACCGGTCAATTGAGTATTGTGCTCCATTTTCACATCGCCTTCGATCCAAGAAACATTCTGACCAAATGGAGAAGATGTGGAAAATTTTCAAACATGTGAAATTAATATTCTACTTCTTTATATCTTTTCACATGTCCCAACTTACGGTAAGTTTCTCAAGGACTTGTGTCCTAAGAAATGACACATTCATGCACTCAAGAAAGTTTTCTTTGCGACCGGACTTAGCGATGTTGTCTCAATCAATTCTCGTTAAATACAAAGATCCAGGATGTCCAATGATATTGTGCATGATAGGGGATAAAACTATTAATATGAGCTTACTAGAGTTGGGTGCAAGTATCAATTTGATTCCTTATTTAGTTTGCCAACAACTTGGCTTGGGTTAACTAAAATTGACGAAAGTAACTCATGTATATAAGTGAGGTGATGGTGTGGTGTTGTGAAGTGATGGTTGTATTATGGTTACTTAAAGATTAAGCATTTGAATTATTTAATCATTTTTGTAATACATATATATACACACACATGTATTCATGTATATATGTGCATGTTATCATATGCATGTAACATATATATGCATGTACGTGTAGGTGCAAAATACTTTGAACATCTTCGAACAATTTTTGTTTGTTAAATCGTTGAAATACGAAGAACCGATTTCGATCACATTTTCACTTATTTATTATTGCACATATATTTGTAAACAAAATTCAAAAACAAATTTATTTTCATTTTAAACTAATTAAATGATCACATTTGAATTATAAAACCGTATAAATTAATATTATTATTATTTACGATAATTGTTATTATACGGATAAAGGGTTATTGATTTTTCCCTATATTTTCAAATTAAATTTATCTCTTTATAAAAGTATTATAAATGATTCACTATCATTATATAAATATTCAAATGAATTATCATCATTTAAACAATTATTTGGATAATTAAAATGATCATTAAATCATTAAAACTTGACTTAATATAAATAATCCTATATTTAAATATGTTGCTACTTACCAACCTAATTTTCAGAAAAAAAATTTTGTAGATATTTATTCAAACTAAGTTTAATATATACTACTTAGCTAGTGAAAGAAAAACCAAAGCATTTTCGTAGCGACACCTGTCCTTTTCATTAGGAATAGACTCCCTCTTTCATTAGGATAGGAAAACATTTCCGCTCTCCCCGTTACCCTCTCCACAAACTTCACTGCCCTCCACCACCGCTGTTACCAACCGGTCAACCATATCCTCCTTCCCAACATTGCTTTTCCTATCCTCCACTTCTTCTACATAGTTGCACCCATCCCGCCTTCGCTTTCCCCCCCTCAACTTCTTCGACGTCGTCGCCCGCAGTGATTTTCTTCCTCTGCCGCTTTAAACAAAATTTCTAGCAAGAGGGTTTCCAAGGTTAGTCCTACTCATTTCCCAGTCTGGAGTTTTTTATTCCCTAAATCACTATCTGTGAACGACCGGCTTCAGCACGTTCAGTCGGCTGAGTTTCAACTGTACGCTCTTCCAATTCGCTATAACCTCGCCAACGGTCGTTATCCGCTTACCTTCCCACTCGACCTACCATCAAGGATTGTAATTGAGTACGGCGATGGTGTTTCTCTGCAAACTCCCTATCTAACAAACATTTTCTTCTTTGATACCACATAAAATCATTGTTTGCACTGCTGTTCAATACCGTTTCTTTCTCAGGGCATCTCCAGTGGATTACGGGCTGAATATTCAGCCCGCTGAATATTCATCCCGTCATACTGGGTTGGGCCCCAGTGGCCAGGCGCCCATTTAATGGGCGCCTGACAATCAGGTGCCCATTTTATGGGCTCCTGAACTAAGGCGCCCATAAAATGGGCACCGCCTCCCCTCCCCCTCACTCTTCTCTCATTTTTTTCGGTTTAATTTTTTTTTAAATTAGAAAATTTAAACGAAATGCCGCCGCGTTCAACCAAAATCGTCCGAAGAAAGGTCCACAGACGTCCAGTGGAGCAAGCTAGACCATTACACGTTCCGCCACCACCTGGAGTTTCACCTGATGATCTACGTGTTCTACATGAGCTGCCAGATGGTTATCGACATAGAACCCAAACCGCTTTGACGACCGTACAGGTATAAATTGCAAATTACTATAACTTGTTATTTTAATATGTACATTACATACTCATATTAAATAACCCATACCGTATCAAAAATTGTTAATTCATAAATTATCTATAGGACCATTACATTCACTGTTGGGGTAGTTGGACTATGTGCATTACCCAGTTTTATGACCATCTTCCCGGTCCTATTATTGAGAGGCTACAGGCTAGTCCTTTTGGTCTATTTTTGTCGATTAGACTTGTTCAGTCCTTTGATCGACCTATTCAGGCAATAGCTGAGCGGTGGTGGCCCACCACGCATACGTTTCAATTTTCAGATTTTGAGCTTGGTATCACCCCAGTTGATTTCTACATGTTTACTGGGATTAAGATTGGATGACATGGTCTTCGACCTTTTCCATTTGATGATTTATACGAGTCGCCCAATTTGTTTACAGTTTTTTTTACCACTGATAGATGTTACCTGCGTAGCTCGTGGTTCTGTTAAGTTGACTTACTTGCAGTAGTACATCACCAGTTATATTGCTAGAGCCGATATGATGGATGCAGTTACTAGAGCATTTTTGTTGTACCTGTTTGGTTCGTCCTTTTTTTCAAACCAAAAGGTACAGTTAGACTAGGCTATTTAGCATCTCTTACCAGATTAGACCAGCTACATACTATTGATTGGGGAACAACGATATTAGGCACCCTATATACCACTCTAGATTCATTTGCGCTTGGCGATGTCAAGCAGATGTATGATTTTTGGTATATGTTACTGTTGTGGTACTACGAGTACACGGCAAACATGCATCCCCGCATCCAGGACACAGCTAGTCAGGCTGCTGTAACGACCCGTAGATTTTAATAGTTTTAAATGGTTTTATTTAACGTAATTAATTGAAACTTTTCAGAAATTTTATATAATAATATTTTGAGATAAAAATTTAATATTGGATTACGTATAATTAAATATAGAAAATGGTAAATTTTCAATTTATTTTATGAAACTTTATTTATTGTAAAATTTTATTAAATTCAAGACACTTAAAAATTGTTGATAATAAATTGACTGTTAACTTTGCTTTGCTTTTCAAACTTCAACTTGAATCCCAAGCAATATAATAAATTGCTTTAAATTTCTCAACTGAATCAATGCGACTATTCCATTTCCTTCCCTTTTTTCGTGGATTTTTATTTAGTTCTTACGTTTCTCTGCTTTATTTCCATCAGCTTTTAAAAATACGTTTCTTTAACGCTCCTTCATATTTAATTTACTTTAGTTATATATTCAATGCTCTGTCTCTCCTTTCTTTTTCCAAACGAAAATATTATATAAAACCCAAGCGACCCTGAATCCACTTTAAATTCTTCCCTTGACTCACTTTTCTTTCTTTCCCTTTTGTTTTGCCAAGCTCCTCCTTTATTCATTTAAATTGAAATAGCATGCAAATTCACCACCTTCCGGATCCGCTTGCTCCAGTTTCTCCGCCCATCAACCGACGACCAGACAGCACCCACCGGCCTCACTCCGCCTCCCTCACCGACGAACTCCATCCATCGCAGCTTGCAACCAGATCCGCTTCTTCCTCTTGTTACGTGTCAGAGCGCCTACTTCCCCTCCAGCCACACTCGGCCTAACCGAGTTTCCTTCACTGACGACTCCGCATCCCTTTCCCCACGAGCTCGACCCAACCACCAGACCCAAACCCGAGTGCAACACATCCTCTTCAGCCACGAAACCCGCTTCTATCCCCTATTCCAGCCGAGCCTTTTGATTGAGGTATTTTGTATACTAGTTTGTTTTTTTTACGTGTAGATGCATGAATTGATGTCTGTGTATGTGATTGGTTATAAAAAAAACTAGAGCATGGTATATGTTAGCCTTTACTGCATAAGTTGAGATATAGGGCTTGTTTGTTATAATATTAGCTATATAGGAGATTTGTAAGTATATATTATGTACATACATATACGGTATCCATTATAAAAGATAGTACTAATAATATATGTTTATATAAATGAGTTATATATGGTTAGGTAATATATAAATATTTTATACTATGTTCATACGTTTATTTTATATATGGTTCGGTTGAGTTTTATTGAATTGTTTTTTTTGTATACTATCTATTTTACTGCACATAGGTTGAAATTATATTTGTTAAACATATTGTTTTAGAGGAGTGTTACATAAAAATATTTTATACATGTAGATTTTACAAATTTTCCCTGCATTCAATCTGATTTTGGAAAGACGTGTTTATATGTATTATGTAATCATATATCTGTCGTTTAAGTAGATTTCATAATGGAGTATGCATAGACTTTTAAACCAGTCATTTACTACTATGTTTATATAGTTTGCATATGAAGGTTTCAAACAATATTATACTTATTCTATATATATAAGGCTATAAAGAAAATATATTAGTTTATCTAGTGGTTATAAAGTAATGTATAGATGTGTTGTGTTTCGATATACAGGCCAGTTTTCTGTGTAAAATCTTAAGTTGCATAAGTTTAAGTTGTTTATATTTATGTTATCTGTAGGTGTTTGCGTTTTATAAAGTACTACATATAATATATTATAAGATATGTGTGTTAAAAATGTTAGTTAAAAGGGTTGCGGTAGAAAAATATTAGGACATGTGTTAATGTATGAATATAGGTTGCCGTTGAGTATTTTGATTGTCACAGTAGCATACATTTATATGTCAGTATGGTATATGTTAAAGTGTTTTTTATAAAGTCCTATTTTGTTAAGTAATTTTTTTTTAAAAAATGTGTATATTTATAGATATATTTTTAAAAAAAAAAACTTTTAAACCTGTTATATAGTAATTTGTACGTGTATATATATGAGTGTAGGTTAACTCGCATGAATATAAAGTTGGCTAAGTTTTGCAATACAAAATATGTTAGTTGATTTTATACCAGTCAGATTTTTTTTATCGGTTGTTATTTTAATGCATGTATATTAGTTACTGAAGATAGATTTCGAATCATATATATATATATTTCCATTCGAATAGGTTATAAGTTTTTAGTTCATTAGTATTTTTCTTTACAAAAAAGTAATATATATTTTATTATAAAGTTGTTATATAGTTTTAACTACTTATATTTTTTACATATGTTGTTGTGTAACTACGTAAGTAAAAATTAAAAAGAAAAAAAATTAGAAATAAAAATAAAAAAAATAAAAATAAATTTTAGTTTGCATATGTATATATAAATCATGGTCTGCATATACGTGCATTTGAATGGTATGCATTTTTATCTTATTATTGATTTTATATATACTCTAATTTATGATATATGCGGCCTTAAAGGATAATATATTTTATTTTATGGTGTTTTATGTTAAATATTGATTTGAAATTTATAACATATATTTTGTTTCAATATCAAGACGATTCTGAGTCATTTCCATCAATCTCTATCTTTCAGCTTTGCCCATCAAATCCACCTTCAGCTTACTTAGCTTTGAGATTTTTGGCTGGATTTGTTCGATTGTCTATATCGTGACCGAATCCGTAGCTCAATTTTTGTCAAATCTCTCTAGCCTCAAAAGGTGAACAATCACTCACGATTAACATTCTTTTATTCATTAAATTTGATTTTAATTGAAACGACAATTGAAATAAGCTGCTGTAGTTATTTAAATTTGTTATATATGCTATTATCTGTAACTGTTCACCTGCGGGATATGACACCATAACCTGTTGTTTATATTATATTGTTATTGATGATATATGCCTGTTATTTTATTATATTTTCTGTTATCACTCTGCAAGTTCCCTGTAGTTTAGAAATCACTATGGATTGAAATGATACATGCCCGAACAGACTTTAGAATAGGAGAAAATCGTTATGGGTTGAATTGATAAACCCAAGCGATTTACATTTAATTGAATTTGGGATTACGAGTTGAAATGATATCCACCCGTACATATTTAGTGTACGGGTTGAAATGATAAATATCCGTAGCACTTGACTATATGATAGGAAATATATACAGACACCGTTGGTCCATATAAATATTTTGAAAATAAATTTCTACAGTTGAAAAGAAATTATGGGATTTAATAAATATTGGTTCTTAAAATATTATATATATAAATGGAAATTTTATATATAGATTTAATAATAATATTATTGAGATTGATTTCATCCATATAATATGTTTGAGTATTATTTAAGATTTATATTTCTAAATTTACCGTTGTAAAAAGTTGAATAATTAAGATTGGGAGATAAATTTGGGTTTATTAAAAATGGTATTTTAAATAAGGATTTATTTAATTAAATCGATTTGAAATTATTGAATGGAAAATTTAAATGTATGATTTTGTAACTGGATTTTTGATTTAAGTGATGTAATGAATATTTCATGTTTAATAAAACTAAAGAAAATATTGAGTAAAATGTAATTTAAGGTTACGTTACTTAAATGATATTGAATCTAATAAGGGAGTATTTCAAGACTAAATAATAATGAGGTTAAATCGAGATCTATATGAAACTGTTATATAGAACATTTAAATATTAAAGCCTTGAACTATATTGGAATTTAATTTATGTTGAGATTCGTATCAGTATTTGAAATCAACGTAGTTGAATTTGTTATTTAGCAACTAAATTGAATTAAAGTGAAATTTAGGTTGAACCAAATTTGAATTTATTATTTAGAAAACTAAATTGAATAAAAATTTAGTTGAAACGTTGAGTACTTAAAGTTTTGAAATATATTGAAATATAAAGGGGTATTTTTGTGATTACAAATCCGAATTTGAGATCGATAAATTGAAGTGTTTATTTTAGGAATTGAGTTGAATTTAAATTGATAAATTGAGATTGAATTTAATTTAAATGGGAAGGTTGGGTTGATGTTGAAACGATTTGTTAATTTGAGGGAATTGAAAATACTTTATTGTATAAATTATTTAATATATATAAATACTATTTTGGGAAATATAGAGATATTTGAAGTGAAAATGAGATTTGGTTTTGAAGTATAAATTAAGCTGAAATGACCACGGTGTTATAGTGTATATATCTACCTTGTAGAAAGTCCCATGGACCCTTAGAGGATGGTTATCCTAAACATCCTTTAAGTTATTTTTATTTCAGTTGATATTTCACTTGAGTTGGATTTATTGATATAAGAATGTTAATCCTGACTCGAGTGTTTTGTGTTTTTCTTTATGCTCGGGTCAGACTGAGTGATACAGCATTAGAGACTCACCTTTGGAGTTCGAAGTTTCATTTGGAGATCCAACTATCGATTCAGATTCCAGCCTTTCCAGTTGATTGGTTCAAAGAAGTCA
This sequence comes from Allium cepa, assembly GCA_030765085.1. Taxonomy (NCBI): domain Eukaryota; kingdom Viridiplantae; phylum Streptophyta; class Magnoliopsida; order Asparagales; family Amaryllidaceae; genus Allium; species Allium cepa. Next base: position 492,613,495 of record CM060944.1, on the reverse strand, counting down.
TCTGTTGCATTGAAGACTTCACTGCATTTGAACTATTCGGTTGTATTTTATTTCTAACTCTGATGTATATAGTAGCTTCATGAACTACTATTCTTTATCTATTCCGCTGCATTATATTACTCTGTAATCTGTGATTTATTTATTGTATATTTTAAGTTTTGCCAAATTTTAATTAACAATTCGGTATTTTGAATTATTCAAGTCGAATATGTATGGTTTTATTGTCGATTTGAATGGTCCAAAATAGCGGGTCGTTACAGTTGGTATCAGAGCTATGGCTCTAGGCAAAACTTAGCATATATAGTAAATTTATTTACAGAAACACTTTCGCTCGAGTTGAATCTCTTCCCTTTGACTCGATTTCCTTTGAATTTTGGAATGTCCCTCGGTTCTGAAATTCATTCTGTCTCTCCCTATTTATATTCGTTTGATTCTGGAGTATCCCATAACTCCACTGAATGATTTGTAAAGGTGGTGAAAACTCCTTTTCAATTAGCATTGACTCACCGATGATTTCTGTATCCTCGGTTTACGATGCTGCTATATCTTGTTATGCCGAATTCTATATCTCTTGCGATCGAATGTCGAATTGCCTCAGAATTCTACACCGATCTAATTTTGGAATCACGGTTGACCGGTAAAGGTCGCCCACGATTTATAGAAGTATATCCATCTTCTTTTTTGTAATTTAATTATCTCATCTTCGATCGAGTCTATCTTCGAATCAGGATTCTATTGATTGGAGTTTCTCTAAATTAAATCGCTATCTTTGTTTTGAAATCCATTCTTGAATCATCCTTTGAAAATCGGGTTTTGTTTGTATTTTTGAAATTGTTTATACCGAAATTTTATTTTGATAACTATGATTTTTTTTATATATATAAAACTGAAAATGTTTTCAATAAGGATAATATACCTATATATATAAAGCAAATAAGAAATGTTATTCTATATAAAAAGATTTTGAAAGGATTTGAAATTTTGAAAAATTATAAGAAATTGATTTATATAAATTGATTTATAACTGTAGAGTCAAATTCGAAATTCGAGAATTGAATTCTGGTATTTTGAAATTGGTTTTAAGATTTTGGAAAATATATAAAAATAATAAGATTTAAAAGTATTTTTCGAATAAGAAATGTTTCAAATGAGTTCAAATGAATTCCAATAATTTTGATGAAATTTAAAAGAAGTTTTCACGAAAATAGAAGTCCATAACTCACTTATGTTGCTGGAAAATAATTTCGGTGATGAGTGCACGCGTCATCGACATTGATTTCCGACTTTTAGAGTGGGGGAGAGGCCTCTTTAATAGCTTCTCTATGCAAGTGATTTTGTAAAACCGTTTTGATTTCAAATTCCGAAGTATAATTTGATATTTTCGAAAGATATATGTATATATTTGAAACAATTTAAAATGAGACCGGTGTTCAGTCCTCGAGTTTCAGATTTAATAATTGATTTATTGATTTTATTGTTGATTTTCAATTCTTGAATTTAAAATTTGATTTCCCTAACTATTTTGAATGTTCGAACACTTCCAAATCGAGATTAAATTTTCAAAGCTAAGAAATTTCGAAGAGTATAAAATGGTTGATAAAGAATATAAATTTAGTTTTGAAATGTTTTGAAAAAAAAAGTTGAATAATGGTTTTCAGAAAGGTAAATTGGATATTTCACATAGAAATAGATAGTTTAAAAGTTTTTTTAAAAAAGGGATAATTATAAATTTGGAAACCACTTTGAGTATAATTGATTTTGGGAAAAATATTTGGTTTTGAAATTAAATTGAAATTAAAAACCAGTACTTATATGGTGATTTTTGGAAATGAATTTGTTTGACTTGAATTATTTTAATTTGGAAAATGGGATAATTTTCTAAACCTATTATTTTGGGAACTTTGAAATTTAGATATTTAATTTGGAAGAAAATTTGGTGATATCATATATGATTTTGAAACTGAATTGATATTGAAATGATTTGAAATTTGAGAACCTTATATTATTAAGCACTTGGTTTGGGAGTGGTCGAACTTGTATAAAATGGATTGTATAAGTATGAAGTTGATTTGAAATCTATTGATTTGAAAGGTACTCAATTTGGAAAGAGATTTTATACAATCGAAGTCTATATAAGTAAGATTTGATCTACTATTGATTTTGGAAAATATTCGATTTGGGAAAAATGGAATCCTATATATATGGACTTTATATAAGTACGATATTTGAAAGTGATTTGAAAAGGTACTATATGATATATATTTTCGAAGTAAAGATATGGAAAGTGCCTTCTGCTTGATATCCGCTTTGTGGCCACATCGTGGATTCATTCTATCGATATTATTCTCTCTGATTTTTGGTTTTCCGGATGTAATACTCGAGTGTTCCCACCGCGGCGTAACCCATGGTTTTTTTTCTCTCGCGACTGCATAGCGAAATTGCCTGGCTGAGTCTGGCTTAGGGGTAAGGATTGTTTCCTGGGGGATCCAGGCGTAACCATTGTGTACCCTGCAATCTGTGTAGGTCGCGAATAGTAGCGAAACTGCCTGGCTGAGATAGCCTAGGGATACGGATTGTTTCCTGGGGGATCCAGGCGTAACCATTGTGTGTCCTGCACTCTACTAGTCATTATGGCGTAACTCGCAGGGCTGAGAAAGCTTACGGATACGGATTGTTTCCTGGGGGATCCAGGCGTAACCATTGTGTATCTGCGAACCATGGTCGGACAAAGGTTTTGGTTTGGTTGTTTTGTTTGGATTGTACTTTCCATATTTGTTTTAATGGTTTTTCAAGTATTTTCACTGAGTGTTGAAACAAGTCTACTAAGTACTTGAAGAATTCTAGCTTTGCGCCTGATCAACGCATGGCCAGAGTTTGCAAGAACGAGGATAAACTTGTTGAAACATCGAGTTATAAAAATATTTCTGAAAGAAAGATTTATTTCGATATAAAGGTATTTTATTATAAAGGTATTTTTCAACAAAGAAATTTTGTGTTAATATTTGAAATTGAAACTCTTATGGTTTGAAATTTGCGATTCGTGCCCGATTCTATTCTTTAAATCTACCTTATCTTCTCAGCTTTAGTTGTTCACCTTGATTCTGTTTTTCCGAATCTACCTTCTTTCCTTTTTGAATATAATCTTTTAAAAATTGCTTATTTGTATATTACATTGTTTAATAGAAAATTTTAGTGTTATAAATATTTTTGAAGTTAATAATTAAATAAAACATATTTAAAGTGAATGATTTATTAACAATGTTTGAAAAGTATCTAAAGACAAATTTATAAATTTATGAATTATGGATTTAATATTTTTAATAGCTTCTTTGTAAATATAACTAATGATGCAAATAATTGTTTTCAAATAGCTTTCATATATGTATAAAGGTGTTAGTTAAACATATTAAATTCTAATGAGTGTTGAATTTTAAAGTATTAAAGATAACTGAATCGCAAATGAAGTTTTCGAATGAATATTTCAAGTAAAATTTATATAGTTTTAAATTAATTGTTTATCTTATCTTTCAATCTATTTTATTTTTGGTTGTTCTATTCTCCTACCTCCTACCTTTTTGGGGACGAAAAGTTTTGAGTAGGGGAGAGTGTAACGACCCGTAGATTTTAATAGTTTTAAATGGTTTTATTTAACGTAATTAATTGAAACTTTTCAGAAATTTTATATAATAATATTTTGAGATAAAAATTTAATATTGGATTACGTATAATTAAATATAGAAAATGGTAAATTTTCAATTTATTTTATGAAACTTTATTTATTGTAAAATTTTATTAAATTCAAGACACTTAAAAATTGTTGATAATAAAATATTTTTCGAGCCTGAATATTTTTACATAGAAAATTTCTAAATCCTCTTCTGAGTGAGACGTCATCTTTCGTTTTTCCAAATTTGAACGTCTACTGCTCCGTTTATCTTATTTCTGAATAAATTAGCAGCATTTTTGGTACCGATCATCGACTTTTGATCGGATGATCATACCACTGATATCTGTATGCCATTTTGATCATCTTGTCATGTTGATCTCAATAGTATATTTATTTCGGTATTTTGAGGTCCGGTACGCGGCGGAACCAATAAAATGTTCGTTATAATGGTACCTTTAAATGTTGACTGTTAACTCTGCTTTGCTTTTCAAACTTCAACTTGAATCCCAAGCAATATAATAAATTGCTTTAAATTTCTCAGCTGAATCAATGCGAGACTATTCCATTTCAATCGCTTTTTACGTGGAATTTTATTTAGTTCTTACGTTTCACTGCTTTATTTCCATCAGCTTTTAAAAATACATTTCTTTAACGCTCCTTCGTATTTAATTTACTTTAATTATATATTCAATGCTCTGTCTCTCCTTTCTTTTTCCAAACGAAAATATTATATAAAACCCAAGCGACCCTGAATCCATTTTCAATTCTTCCCTTGACTCACTTTTCTTTCTTTCCCTTTTGTTTTGCCAAGCTCCTCCTTTATTCATTTAAATTGAAATAGCATGCAAATTCACCACCTTCCGGATCCGCTTGCTCCAGTTCCTCCGCCCATCAACTGACGACTAGACAACACCCACTGGCCTCACTCCGCCTCCCTCACCGACGAACTCCATCCGTCGCAGCTTGCAACCAGATCCGCTTCTTCCTCTTGTTACGCATCAGAGCGCCTACTTCCCCTCCAGCCACACTCGGCCTAACCGAGTTTCCTTCACTGACGACTCCGCATCCCTTTCCCCACGAGCTCGACCCAACCACCAGATCCAAACCCGAGTGCAACACATCCTCTTCAACCACCAAACCCGCTTCTATCCCCTATTCCAGCCGAGCCTTTTGATTGAGGAATTTTGTATACTAGTTTGTTTTTTTATGTGTAGATACATGAATTGATGTCTGTGTATGTGATTGGTTATAAAACAAACTAGAGCATGGTATAGGTTATCCTTTACTGCATAAGTTGAGATACAGGGCTTGTTTGTTATAATATTAGCTATATAGCAGATTTGTAAGTATATATTATGTACATACATATACGATATCCATTATAAAAGACAGTACTAATAATATATGTTTATATAAATGAGTTATATATGGTTAGGTAATATATAAATATTTTATACTATGTTCATACATTTATTTTATATACGGGTCGGTTGAGTTTTATTGAATTGTTTTTTTGTATACTGTCTATTTTACTGCACATAGGTTGAAATTATATCTGTTAAACATATTTTTTTAGAGGAATGTTACATAAAAATATTTTATACATGTAGATTTAACAAATTTTCCCTGCATTCAATCTGATTTTGGAAAGACGTGTTTATATGTATTATGTAATCATATATCTGTCGTTTAAGTAGATTTCATAATGGAGTATGCATAGACTTTTAAACCAGTCATTTACTACTATGTTTATATAGTTTGCATATGAAGGTTTCAAACAATATTATACTTAGTCTATATATATATAAGGCTATAAAGAAAATATATTAGTATATCTAGTGGTTATAAAGTAATGTATAGATGTGTTGTGTTTCGATATACAGGCCAGTTTTCTGTGTAAAATCTTAAGTTGCATAAGTTTATGTTGTTTATATTTATGTTATCTGTAGCTGTTTGCGTTTTATAAAGTACTACATATAATATAATATAAGATAAGTGTGTTAAAAATGTTAGTTAAAAGGGTTGCGGTGGAAAAAATATTAGGACATGTGTTAATGTATGAATATAGGTTGTCGTTGAGTATTTTGATTGTCACGGTAGCATACATTTATATGTCAGTATGATATATGTTAAAGTGTATTTTATAAAGTCCTATTTTGTTAAGTAATTTTTTAAAAAAAAATGTGTATATTTATGGATATATTTTTTTAAAAAAAACTTTTAAACCTATTATATAGTAATTTGTACGTGTATATATATGAGTGTAGGTTAACTCGCATGAATATAAAGTTGGATAAGTTTTGAAATACAAAATATGTTAGTTGATTTTATACCAGTCAGATTTTTTTTATCGGTTGTTATTTTAATGCATGCATATTAATTACTGAAGATAGATTTCGAATCATATATATGTTTCCATTCGAATAGGTTATAAGTTTTTAGTTTACTAGTATTTTTCTTTACAAAAAAGTAATATATATTTTATTATAAAGTTGTTATATAGTTTTAACTACTTATATTTTTTACATATGTTGTTGTGTAACTGTGTAAGTAAAAATTAAAAAGAAAAAAATTAGAAATAAAAATAATAATAAATTTTAGTTTGCATATGTATATATAAATCATGGTCTGCATATGTGTGCATTTGAATGTTATGCATTTTTATCTTATTATTGATTTTATATATACTCTAATTCAGATATATGCGACCTTAAAGGATAATATATTTTATTTTATGGTGTTTTATGTTAAATATTGATTTGAAATTTATAACATATATTTTATTTCAATATCAAGACGACTCTGAGTCATTTCCGTCAATCTCTATCTTTCAGCTTTGCCCGTCAAATCCACCTTCAGCTTACTTCACTTTGAGATTTTTGGTTGGATTTGTTCGATTGTCTATATCGTGACCGAATCTTGTCAAATCTCCCTAGCCTCAAAAGGTGAGCACTCACTCACGATTAACATTCTTTTATTCATTAAATTTGATTTCAATTGAAACGACAATTGAAATATGCTGCTGTAGTTATTTAAATTTGTTATATATGCCATTATCTGTAACTGTTCACCTACGGGATATGACACCATATCCTGTTGTTTATATTATATTGTTATTGATGATATATGCCTGTTATTTTATTGTATTTTCTGTTATCACTCTGCAAGTTCCCTGTAGTTTAGAAATCACTATGTATTGAAATGATACATACCCGAACAGACTTTAGAATAGGAGAAAATCGTTATAGGTTGAAATGATAAACCCAAGCGATTTTCATTTAATTGAATTTGGGATTACGGGTTGAAATGATTTCCACCCGTATATATTTACTGTACGGTTTGAAATGATAAATATCCGTAGCACTTGACTATATGATAGGAAATATATACAGACACCGTTGGTCCATATAAATATTTTGAAAATAAATTTCTACAGTTGAAAAGAAATATATGGGATTTAATAAATATTGGTTCTTAAAATATTTTATATATCAATGGAAATTTTATATATAGATTTAATAATGATATTATTGAGATTGATTTCATCCATGTAATATGTTTGAGTATTATTTAAGATTTATATTTCAAAATTTACCGTTGTAAAAAGTTAAATAATTAAGATTGGGAGATAAATTTGGGTTTATTAGAAATGGTATTTTAAATAAGGATTTATTTAATTAAATCGATTTGAAATTATTGAATGGAAAATTTAAAGGTATGATTTTGTAACTAGATTTTTGATTTAAGTGATTTAATGAATATTTCACGTTTAATAAAATTAAAGAAAATATTGAGTAAAATGTAATTTAAGGTTACTTAAATGATATTGAATCTAATAAGGGAGTATTTCAAGACTAAATAATGATGAGGTTAAATCGAGATCTATATGAAACTGTTATATAGAACATTTAAATATTAAAGCCTTGAACTATATTGGAATTTAAATGGTTTATGTTGAGATTCAGATCTGTATTTGAAATCAACGTAGTTGAATTTGTTATTTAGCAACTAAATTGAATTAAAGTGAAATTTATGTTGAAACAAATTTGAATTTATTATTTAGGAAACTAAATTGAATAAAAATTTAGTTGAAACGTTGAATACTTAAAGTTTTGAAATATATTGAAATATAAAGGGGTATTTTTGTGATTACAAATCCGAATTTGAGATCGATAAATTGAAATGTTTATTTTAGGAATTGAGTTGAATTTAAATTGATAAATGGAGATTGAATTTAATTTAAATGGGAAGGTCAGGTTGATGGTGAAACGATTTGTTAAGTTGAGGGAATTGAAAATACTTTATTGTATAAATTATCTAATATATATAAATACTATTTTGGGAAATATAGAGATATTTGAAGTGAAAATGAGATTTGGTTTTGAAGTATAAATTAAGCTGAAATGACCACGGTGTTATAATGTATATTTATACCTTGTAGAAAGTTCCATGGACCCTTAGAGGATGGTTATCCCAAACATCCTTTAAGTTATTTGTATTTCAGTTGATATTTCACTTGAGTTGGATTTATTGCTATAAGAATGTTAATCCTGACTCGAGTGTTTTGTGTTTTGCTTTACGCTCGGGTCAGACTGAGTGATACAGCATTAGAGACTCATCTTTGGAGTTCGGAGTTTCATTTGGAGACCCAACTATCGATTCAGATTCCAGCCTTTCCAGTTGATTGGTTCAAAGAAGTCATCTGTTGCATTGAAGACTTCACTGCATTTGAACTATTCGGTTGTATTTTATTTCTAACTCTGGTGTATATAGTAGCTTCATGAACTACTATTCTTTATCTATTCCGCTGCATTATATTACTCAGTGATCTGTGATTGATTTATTTATTGTACATTTTAAGTTTTGCCAAATTTTAATTAACAATTCGGTATTTTGAATTATTCAAGTCGGATATGTATTGTTTTATTGTCGATTTGAATGGTCCAAAATAGCGGTTCGTTACAGCTGCTGAGCATTACTTCCCTAGGATGAGACGATGGGAGACTATGCAGTACGTACATCATGTCCCCTTAGGTGTACGGCATGACTTGATGGAGGCTAGGTCACAGCTTGATATGCATAGTCGAGGTAACATCATTCGGGCTCCTTGGGCCTCACATTGGACTCATCTAGCAGATGCAGGTCTTTTGGTGGACGACCATCCCTTGATGGTTGTGTATTCACTATCTACACGTAGGGCTGCTTTGCATACACCTGCATTTATGCCTATGTGGTATTTAGGAGAGAGATGTGCTTATCAGATTACAGGTGATCGTCGTATACCATATGATCCTTTATCTTGTGATGACATGTTTGGTAGACATAGGGTGATCGGCGATCAGTACTTAGATGCTCTACGACAGGCTGGATAGGTGGATAGTAGTACTTTCTTCATCGATGGGGATTACGATGCTTATTGGGCTAGAGTAGCACCTCGTAGATTCATCGTACCACATTATGTTCATGGAGTCAACTCTGATCATATAGGACCTTATCTGGCAGCCGGTAGAGTTCAGGTACCGCAGGTTTCATTTGACCCGATTCCGTCACAGTTCTCCCAGACTCCCATGCAGTTGGATCCTGATACTACTTTTAGAGCATATGACGTGACAGGTACTTTGATTGAGCAGCCTTTAGTCTTTCCAGATCACCCCGACTATCCTGGTGTGCCTTCAGTCAGGTTATATCCTCCGTATGAAGTACGTTTATTGTTTATTGTCATTTTTCCTTTATTTTCTGTTTGGTTTCTTACTGTGTCAAATATCATCTTTATGTAGTATGCTGCTAGATTGGACCAGGCCAAAGTTTCACTTGGTGTATTTCGCGATATGGCTCTTGCACATACACACACCATGCATGATATGTACATGCAGCATACACAGATGCTAGAGGCCAGATTGATCAGCTATCAGCTAGACTTGCTGTATATGAACCTTTCAGATCACAAGGCGGAGGTGATGCTGGTCCCAGTGGGTATGATGCTGGTGGTTTAGATGAGGATGAGGGGGATGATGAGGACGAGGGGGATGATGGTGATGGCGATGACGATGACGACGATGGAGATGATGATGGTGGTGATAGCGATGATGATGGTGCTGGAGATGATGATGATGACGATGACGATGACGATGACGATGACGGAGATGATGATGATGGTGATGATGCTGACGACGACATTGCATCCCTTTAGTTGTATACCTTTTAGTTTATGCGTAGTAGACGTTTTATTATATGTTGCAATTCCTATAGCTTATGTACTTATGTCATTGTTTGAGTATACTGTGTATTCTTTATGTTTATATACTTTCACTTTCTTGGATTTTGGATGATAATGTTTGAGTATACTATGAATTCTATATGTCTATGTATACTGTGAATTATACATGTTGGTTTATAATGTGAATTGTATATGTCTGTTTAACTATGAATTGTATATGTTGGTGTACAATGTGAATTCTATATGTTTGTGCATACTTACAAGCACTAACTAGTTACTTATAAACATACAAAAAAACCAATAGTGACAGTAGATAGAAAACTTATAAAAACCTACTCGCAACATAAAAAAACTACTAGTGAGGCACATGAACATAGAACACTGATTAAAAACGACATAGTAATAATAGACCACAAATTTGAAGAAACTAGGCGTTACATAACCAACAACAGCATTATCATTTGAAAAGACAATTCAGAAAGCTCTCGACACATTAACGAACGTTACATAACCAACTAGCAATATTGTTATCTTAAGGCCATCCAAATCTTTCTAGCCAGTTTTGACGTATGAAGTACGCATCATGGGCTAAGAAGGGCATGTGATATTTTAAATTGTATCGACCGTCATAAGTCGAACGTGTAGTCTCAAACACATTTTCCAATATTACCTCATTAATAATCTTTGTATAACGCATGCATGCCCTAGTAAAGTTTCTATATGCAGTCCTGAGCTCTTGAGCCGTACGTCTGACTTGAGAGTCCACGTCGTTGTTGTAGAGTTCAGCCAGAGTGTCCCAAAAATTAATTACCATTGACCCCTGATTATCGCACATCTCATCGGTTTGAATGTAGTACTACATAAGAAACTTCAATTCATGAGACGTAAATGTAATGTTGGACAATGTAGTTTGAATAATGTTAGGTTTTAAAATGATGTAAACATATAACGATTTGTGAATTTATATAATGGATGTTCCTTCTCTCCTCTCAACAAAGAAGAGAATCTTGACCGAAAAATGAACGTGGCTACAGTACGTGATTTGACTGCACACTGACACACCTTCTCTCCACTCAACAAAGTAGAGAATCTTGATCGACAAATGAACGTGGCTACAGTACTTGATTTGACCGCACACTGATCAACCTTCTCTCCACTCATCATAGAAGAAATCCTTGACCGGCAAATAAACGTGGCTACGGTACGTGATTTGACCGCACACTGATCCCCCTTCTCTCCACTCAACATAGCAGATATTCTTGACCGGCAAATAAACATGGGTACAGTACGTGATTTGACCGCACACTGACCCCCCTTCTCTCCGCTCAACATAGTAGATATTCTTGACCGGCAAATGAACGTGGGAACAGTACGTGATTTGACCGCACACCGACCCCCCTTCTCTCCACTCAACAAAGCAGAGGTTCTTGACCGGCAAATTAATGTGGCTACAGTACGTGATGGTGACCGCAAACCGACCTCCCCTTCTCTCCACTCAAGAATTAGTCATATATATATAACCATATCGATGTCATACTTGTTCACCACAATTTAGTCTAACAAAACATTCAAATATCAAACAACTATCCTCAAATATCAAACAATGTCTGGAAGTTTACTAAAAGCTATATTGCTATGCGACAGTGACTCGGAAGAAGAAGCGTACGCGTTAACGCATCAACAAGAGGAGGAGGAACTGATGGAGATATACCGTGAAGCATACGGATCAACTTCTGGAAAACATGGTGGTTCCGTCATGGGTCGGAAATATATCAACCGTAACCAGCAAGTATTTCAAAAAACACTTATGCAAGATTACTTTGCCCGTGATCCAACTTACGGTCCAGAGATGTTTAGACGACGATTCAGAATGAGTTTCACTATTTATAACAATTCTCGAAAGTATTCGGTAGAATAATAATTATTTTGTTTTTAAGCAGGACGCTGCAAAAATACAAGGTTTGAGTGGTCATCAAAAGATGACCACAGCTTTGAGGATGTTAGCATACGGTACACCCGCCGATGCCCTTGACGACGCATATCGTATTGCAGAGAGTACAGCATTGGAAAACCTAGATCACTTCTGTCAGCCTGTTGTGGACATTTATGGGACGGAATATCTTCGTTCTCCAAACGAGGCAGATGTTACGCGCTTGCATGAAATGCATGAAAGCAAGGGCTGGCCTGGAATGCTTGGAAGTCTAGATTGTATGCATTGGGAGTGGAAGAACTGTCCAAAAGCTTTTCATGGAGCATATAATGGCAAAGAAAAAAACCAACTATCATCTTAGAAGCAGTTGCCTCTCATGATTTGTGGATTTGGCATTCTTTCTTTGGAATGCCACTTAATGACTTAAACATTGTCGAACGATCTCATTTGTTTAATGATTTGGCGCAAGGTAAGTCAACTCCCATATCATTTACTCTTGGTCATAACACATATGAGCATGGATACTATTTAGGAGATGGAATTTATCCCAAATGGAGTACGATTGTAAAGACATTTGCAAACCCAATGACGCCAAAACAGAAACAATTTGCTGCAATGCAGGAACGACAAAGGAAGGACGCAGAAAGGGCGTTTAGGGTCATACAAGCAAGGTTTGCAATGGTTAGCAATCCATGTAGATTATGGAAGAGATCAAAAATGGCTACAATTATGTTCTGTTGTATAATTCTGCATAACATGATCATTGAAGATGAACGCGGTATGGATTATCCTGATTTCGAATATGAAGGGGCAAGACAACCCCCCAAGTTGTTTCGCACAGCCACGTTACGAAGTGAAGGACAGTACGCAATTCATGACGATCATCATGAAGTATATCGTAATGCAGCTATTCATAATAGACTCCAAAGGGATTTAATGGAGCATATTTGGAATTCTCATGGAAATCAGTAGTTGGGGATTGTGGATCTTTGTTTAATTACATATGTTTGCCTTTTTTTATTTCTATAACGAAGTGTAGAATGCTTCAATTTTTATGTTTGTAATATCATTTATATTTGATGAAGTAAATCTATATTGATATCTACATAATGCATCGAAAAAATGATATACCATTGAATATTGTAAAACTGAAAATAGCACTTGATTGCAAATATGAACTGAAGGAACATGGATATTTAAAATGCAATAACTAAAAGTATCACATTAATACGTCAACTACATATGTTTTGTTCCAGATCTACTCTCAACAATGCGTTGTTTGTACTCCATCCAATATTGCATTGTAATTGGGTCCATTCCGGTGACATCCTTTTGCATTACTAAGGTCTCTTGGCGTTGCCGCTCTAGCTAAAAGCGGCCCTTCTCAATCTCAGTCGGTTCTTTTAACACGCCAAGCTTTTCTGCACTTCCTTTTTGACGTTCTGCATTTTATTTTGCATGTTTTTCATGCATTAGGGCTAAACGAGAATCGATTTGAGATTGAACAGCAATTTTCTTCTTAGCTGCTCGTTGCCCCATCAGTCTAGCGTTTTCATCAAATGCGGGTACTGCTTCTTCGTCTTCGTTATCTGGGCATACATTTGAGTCCATATGAGAAGAATTGTCTGGGCTAGAATTGTAATTAGATCTACTTGTTTTTTTCTTCCCCTTCGACTTCGTCTGGACATCTCTTAAGCTTTTTGCGGTGCTTGAGCTTCATTTTTGTTGACTAACAAGAAAGTTATAGCAGTTTGCAAACTGATAGTAGTGGGGTTTCTTTGTACCATTTTCTCTTGGAAATAATTTCAAGAATTGATCGTTCGCCATTCTCTTCTACAAAAACAGAAACACAAAATCATATATTAACAAAGTGATCAGAAATGAATGTAAATTAAAAACCATATTTTACAAAACGCTACCAATTCAGCTTCGCCACCCATTCCACATGGATTTGCTGTTCTTATTTTGTGGATCTGCGACTCGTAGAATTGTATTTGTCGATTAATTTTCCCAAAACGACCCGTGATTACAGACATTGACCTCGTCTTTTCAACATGTTTTTTATTGTACACGGTCATGACTTTTGCCCAAAACGCCTCTCCACTTTGGTCGTTCCCCTATACCGAGTCGTTAGAAAAATGACAGTAAATATAACACAAATCCTTACCTTCATCGCCAGACCATGGAGCATAAGAATGGAACGATAGAGGAAGGGCGGTTTGGGGATGAACATTTTGAAAGGGTTGAGAATCTAAGTGCCAGCTATCCATATTCATCGCTTCGGTATATGATTGAAACGGATGAGACATACTTTCAATATTAAGGAATTGAGAATAGAATTGTAATAGAAGAAGAGATGTGTGTGTTACAATCTGAATATTATTCCGATATATGTAGAGAAATCATAAATATGACCGTTTATAGCCGTTGTAATTTTCAATATGACTGTTTATAGCCGTTGTAATTTTAAATATGACCGTTTATAGCCGTTGTAATTTTGAATATGACCGTTTATAGCCGTTGGGGTCAAAATATGACCGTTTTTAGCTGTTGGAATTCAAATGCAGGGGCCAGTAAGAGCCGCGGAAGACGGCGGGGGTGGGGGATGGGGGGGCTTGGGCGCCCATTTAATGGGCGCCCAAGCCCTGACGCCCATTTTATGGGCACCCAAGCCCAGTTCAGGATTCTGAATCGAATCCTGAACTTTCAGCTGAATTATGACCCTGAATTTGACGACTGGAGAGAATTTTGGTGAAAATTCAGCAAGTAATATGACCACTGGAGATGCCCTCATATAGTTCCATCTGTACTGCACTGTAGATATTGAACTACATTTCATCTTCTTTAACTAAGTTCCAATTCCTGTTTTAATGTTCGAAATAGGAAATAACTGTAGTTATATTTATTTGTTCGCAGTATTCATGATTTCCGTGTTTCTGTTTGATTCTTATTTTAAATCCCTAAATTGGTTCAAAATGATTGAATACCACTCAGACAGTAGTTTGGGTCAGGTTTATTTACGTCTGCGTTGCTTTATCTCACACTTTCCGTAACTTACTGCATGAGTTACAAACAAGTCGGGTCCTTTTGTCTATCTATTCATTTCCATATCCACGTACCGTATACGGAACAATGATTGTCCATGTGCGTATTGCGCATCATTGTTATTCCCACCTTAAGTTAGAGGGTTAAATGAAACATACAGTGGTAAACCGAGGCTATGGAAAATGTTTGCTTGACTGTCACTAATTTTTTCTACCTCTTTCGACCTAAAATTGTTGCTCATAACAACAGTTTACAGTAGTTATACATCACATATTTCTGTTTCAGTTGTACAAAGACGGTCCTCTATTTTCATCCTCATGATTACAAAGCACTGCTAATAGTTTCAAAATTTTAGCTTCCCTAGGTTGCAACTATGGTTACAGTCTTTTTTTTGTTATACCCATTTTTTTGGGCATTACTTGCGTATATTTCCATTTTAACGCCATATATGACATAAAATTTAAAGCATGTACAGACAACTGTAGTGAAAAATGACGTTGTCCTCCGAATTTCCATGGAAATTATCACTGCTTCATTGTTCACCTTCAGTCTCTGATTTGTTTTTTTCACACAACTTAAGGACACGGTTTTCAGACGCAATATAGTCAACAAGTTAACTCTTCGTTTGCTTACCATATAAAATCCTTTGCGTTTATAGCTGTCTACATCCAGTGATGCATGTAGTTTTTTGTTTATATTCCGTATTTATGCCTCATAGATCAATAGATGGATCACAATGATTATTTGTTTTATGATATTTTAATCATCCGGCTATAAGATGATTTTGGAACATATTCGATACTGGTACCCGTGTTATTAATAGAAACCAGCGGATGGAGAAAATTCTATTTTGATCTAGAATATACTCAAACATCTTGCCACTTTACTGTTAGAATTCTCAAAAATAGTGGATGAGATATATCCCATATCGTCAAAAATAAGTCCATTTTCTTGTTTATATAGTATACTCTCAATCTTTATGTTGGCCCTTAGGGTTAGGTAATTTTGTGCGAAGAGGAGGACCTATATGACCATGCACTAACACGTGTATCGCCGCCTGCCCGATCGAACCGGGCTGGGTGTCGGTGTGGGTCTAATAAAAGTGGACCGTATTATATTTTTGCCGCACAGAAGTGAACAATTTTTCTGCTGTTTAAATTCAAATAGAAGGGACTAGTGGATTGGACTCGACTGTTGCAAACCGCAATAGTTCTTGGCCGTTGCAAATGAAGAGACGCAACTGTTGCAAACTGCAACACTTTTCGCAGTTACAAACGAACGAACGCGACTGTTGCGAACAGTAACACTTTGTGGCACTGCAAACGAAGGGACACGACTGTTGCGAATAGTAACATTTTTTGGAATTGCAAATGAAATGATGCTACTTTTCTCAACGAGTGTAGCCATTGGGAATTCGGTTATAAATAAGGAGGAAACCTGATCACTTCTCTCACTCAAATTTAAGTCCGAATTTTCTCTTCTTCCTCTTCGTTTCTTAATATCTACAATCCATGCGCTTTTGCATATCACACAAAAGAACTACACATCACAATCTCAAGCAGATCAGGTCTATTGTATCTTGAGAGACTTTGAATAAAGTATTAAGGAAAAGATGAAATTTCCTTCTTCAATCGGTTAGATTTCTAGTTACTTTATATATATATATATATATATATATATATCATTTTCGTTTCTGCGTTGTACTATTTCTTTAAATAGTATAATGTTTGATTCATCGCTATAGTTATTATTACTATAATTGTTAGTTTGTTGTTGTAATTAATTACAACATACTTACTATTAAAAATAGCTAATACAGAATTTCAAAGTTGTAGAAATCTGATTTGTAAACTTGTGAAACGAGTTTATTATTGATTACCCTCTGTTTTGGTATACTAGACGTATAACATCTTAAGACTTTCATGTTTTCACTAAAACAGTGATGGCAACAGTTGAACTATCAACAAAGGCTACTACTCACAACAGGCCTGATCCGTTCAAATGAGATGGTGATGACTTAATGCTGTTTTATCTCACCATGCTAGAGCTGCAGAAATGCATCGAGGAGGATGAACCAAAGGCTAAAAATGGACAAACTAGAGAAAAAGATGTAGCAGTTTTTCTCGGAATTGCCTCATGAAAGCATTCAGACTTCCTGTGCCGAAACTACATTTTGAATTGTCAGGATAAAGTACTACATAAAGTATGTCAGCCACACCAGACAGCAAAATTCTTATGGACTGCACTTGCACATAAATACAAAACGCAGAATGTCAATTTGAAGAAGTTCATCGTAGATAAGTTTATGGAATACAAAATGGTTGACTCCAAATCGGTAACTAGTCAACTGCAAGAACTCCAACTCATAATTCGTGAACTTGAAGCAGAAAGACATAAAGTTGGAAAATCCTTGTTGAAGCGATAACAGGGAAATTACCACCATCCTATAAAGACTACCGCAATTATCTAAAACATAAGAAAAAAGAGTTTTTATTAGAAGATCTTATTGTCAGACTAAAAATTGAGGCCGATAACTGCGGAGTGACAAACAAAACGAAAAGGCATTTGGACAGAAGAGTCGTAGAACAAAGGGCATTTCAAGAAAATCAAGAAGAAATTTCCGCAGAAGAAAAAAGCGCCTAAAAACAAACCTAAAAACAATAAACGAACCAAGAAGTTTAATGGCGAGTGTTGGGTTTGTGGAAAGCAGGACACGCCCTAGAGATTGCAAACACAAGAAGGAACGCAACTCAGAGGCAAATATGGTGGATAACATGGAAGTAGACGAGTCTAATTTTTCAACAGTTATATCCAAATGCAATTTTGGTTCAGAACCCTAACCAATGGTGGGTGGACACATGAGCTACTCGTCATGTTTGCTCTGAAAAATCTGTGTTTTCTACATAACAGATATTCGATCAGGATGAAAAACTCTATATGGGTAATTCTGCAGTTTCGATGATCGAAGGCAGTGGGACAATAATCCTCAAGCTTACTTCTAGAAAAACTGTCAAGTTGAATGACGTGCTCCACGTTCCAGATATACGTAAGAATCTCGTCTCTGATCCAGTGCTATCAAAGAAAGAATTCAAAATGGTTTTCAAGTCAGAAAAGATGGTTCTGAACAAAGCTGGAATGTATATAGGAAGGGGATATTTTTGTGATGGCCTATTTAAGGTAAATATAGTCATTGTCGGCAATAAAACTATGTATTCTGATTATGCTATTAATAAAATTAAAGTTTATTATTTGCTTGAGCACGAAATTTTACTATGGCATGATAAATTAAGACACATAAATTTTTGAAATATGAAAAAACTATCAAACTTGAGATTAATTCCTAAATTCCAAGTAGATAAAAACTACAAATGTGAGACATGTGTAGAAACAAAAATGGTCAAAAAACCATTTCATACAGTTGATGGAAGCACCGAACCATTAGGTTTTGTTCATTGATTTATGTGATTTCAAATCATTACCTACGAGAGGTGGGAAAAGGTATTTTATTACCTTTATTGACGATTATACACGATATTGCTATGTATATCTTTTAAATAGCAAGGATGAAGCAATTACATCGTTTATGAAGTACAAAACTGAGGTAGAAAATTAGTTAAATAAAAAGATCAAGATATTGGGATCTGATCGAGATGCAGAATATGAATCACCATTTGAACAATTGTGTGTCGAAAATGGTATAATTCATCAAACAACAGCACCATAATCACCACAACAGAATGATATAGCCGAGAGAAAGAATAGAACATTAAAAGATATGATTAATGCGATGCTCTTAACTTCTGGCTTACCGACGAACTTGTGGGGGGAAGCCTTAAATATGTCTAATCACATATTAAACAAGGTTCCTCATAATAAAACAGGAACAATTCCATATGAGTTATGGAAAAACACAAACCAAGTTTAAATACCTCAAAGTGTAGGGTGTTTGGCAAAAGTTCCAGTTCCGCCTCCTAAGAAAGTCAAACTTGGACCAAAAATAGTAGATTGTTACTATTTAGGGTCGGCCCAAAATAGTAATGCCTATAGATTTTTGGTATTCAAGTCTGATATAACTGATATTCATGTAAATACAATCATGAAATCAAAAGACGCCTCATTCTTTGAGGATGTGCTTTCGCAGAAAAGAAATGAAGGAAATAATATCCCCAAAAGGACAAGAGAAGAATTGAGTAAATCACATGAAGATGAAACTCATCGTGAAATTGATAAAGTTGAACCAAGATGAAGCGTAAGGGTAAGAACTTTCAAGACATTTGGTTTGGAATTTTTTACATATATGTTAGAACAAGAACCTCAAACATATAAGGAAGCAATGTCATCTTCCAAATCCTCATGTTGGAAAGAAGCAATCCAAAGTGAAATTGGTTCAATTCTGAGTAATAAAACCTGGGAAATAGTTGATCTTCCACCTGAAATAAAACCAATTAGTTGTAAATGGATCTTCAACACGAAGATGAAACCTGATGGCTCCATCGACAAATACAAAGCAAGAGTGGTATCCAAAGGATATCGTAGATGTAACAACCCTGTATTTTCTTATTATTGTAATTGTATATTTTAATTATTTTAATTTAAATTCCTAATTTAAAAACTTTATTTTATTTATTAAAATTAATATATTTTGTTAATTGAAATATAAATGTTGATTTTGATGTGGATTAGAATTTCAAACATGCATAAATTGAATATTTCCAAAAAATGTTGATTTTGGTCAAAATAGTCAAAATTTGACTTTTAACTTAAAATTTTAAAAGTTTGAAATTTTAAATTTTATCTTTTATTATGAAAATAGATTTAATAACTTGAACATTGCTTTTTGTTTCGTGGAAAACGGAGTTAAACTGCAAAAGATATGTACATTTCAATTTTGAGTATAAATTGTTTATTTTGCAATTTTGTTATTTTAAATTGTATAAATTTATTTTTATTCATATTTTATTTTAATATTTTTTAATATGTTATATTATGTATATTTTGACTTTTAAATATTTTTGAAATGATAATAGAATTTTTCTGAAATTTACTATGATGATTTCCTATTTTTAAAAGGCTGTTTTCCTTTTTCTGCTATTTTCTTCATCTAAACCATATTTAAATTAAAATTTATTTATTTATTTTTGTGATTTCATTTTTATTTTGTGTTCTTATCTTTATTTATAAATATTTTTAAGTACATAAAAAAATTTCCCAAGTTCATTGCACTTATTTTTCATATTTTCAAGACTAGTTGCAAATTTTGCTGTTTTATTTAATTAAACTATATATAATTAATAATTAATTAATTAATTTTTGTTTATTTACTATATTTTCGTATTCTAACTGAATTTATATATGTTTTTCAGTTATATAAAAATTTAAAAAGAAATAATGAATATATGAAGAGTTTGAGATCTTTTGTATGCTTAGTCCTTTTGCATTCCGACCTTTCACTTTCCAAACTCCATTCATCAATGCTTTGGCCGTACCCTACTCCATCTTTCAGCCACATTCCTCACTCTTTCTCACGAAAATTTTATCATCTTTCTTGAGAAAAAAACTCATGGCCATTTGTTTTACAAAAATTTGGTAAATTCTATCATCTTTCTTCTTGTTTTTATGATTTTCCTATTGATTTTTGCATTGATCCTTCTTGTGTTTTGCTAGGCCTAGCCTCTACCACCACCACTACCATCCTCTCCATCATCATCTCCAGTAGCTCATAAGCCTCTCCTCTGACCAAGACAGTAGTCATGACCATCCGTTGATGTTGCACCATAAAATTTGCACAAAAGTTCCACCAAACTAGCCTAGCCAAACCCTTAAGGCCATAGCCTTCATTTTTAACCTAAACCACCTCCATGGCCGCTGCCACCAGTCCCTCCACCACCTCTGGCCGCCACTCCATCCACCACCTGACCATCCCCTTGCATGACCAAGCCCAAGCCATGGTAGGCCGAACCTATAGTTGCACCAAAAATCCACTTAATTGCCTTGACTTTTGTATTTCTCATGTCACAACTTCCACTCCTTCATATCCAAGTTAGGCCGAGCCATATGAACCCATATTGACCCAAACCTGAGCCATGTTGGCATCTAAGCTGAGCCTAGTATGATGAGAGCAAGCCCATTTGATAATGTGACAAGCTTATGTTGTCGTGTGCAAGTCGTTTGCTTCTAAGGTTTGGTCATCTCTCTTGTTTTGCAACTGTTCTGCAAACTAAAGTTGTTGATTATATTTGTATGTCGATATCTATATTTGTGCTTATGTATGTTATATTTTGTGTTGTTTACAAGGGTCTCCATCAATTCAAATCAAATCGTGCTTGTCGTGCCTTTGGAATCGCTCTTGTGTGTGTTGTTTGTCTCTAGCTTCGTAAAAGGTGAGTCTTTCTCACTCTGACATTTATACTTATGAAACAGTGAATTGATGACAAGTGTTTAGTAATATAAAATGTTTGTGCAAGTTAATGATGATCATATGATGTATTATGCCATGTTATTACCATGTTAAAACTGTTAATTATCACCTGACATCTGATATATGACATTATATTGTGACATTGACATTGTTTATATTGTTTATGCATATATTCACACTGCAAGTTCCCTGTTAGAATAGAATCACTATGGGTTGAAATGATACATACCCGAACGGACTTTAGAATAGGGAAAAATCGTTACGGGCTGAAATGATAAGCTTGAGCGATTTTTATTGTATTTTATTTGACTTGGGATTGCGGGTTTGAAATGATAGAACCCGAGTTTTCTTTGTAAACTGCGGATTGAAATGATATATATCCGTATCACTTGACCTAGGTTAGAAAATTTTATACAGACCCCGCGGTATATATTTAAATGATTTTTATTAAAATATGTATTTTTAAAAGTATGAAATATTGATTTAAAAATATATATTTTTATGGTTTTAAGAAAATTAACTATTAAGTCTTGAAATTGTGAATTTAAGTATGTAAATTTGAAGTAAATGTGATTTTGACTTTAAATTTTATTTTAAAATGTAAATAAATAATGGAAATTAAATTTAAAGTTTTGAAATGATATTTGAAGTAAAATTTTAAGTTTATTTAATTTATAAATTAATAAACAGTGAATTTTGACTTAATAAATGTTGCAAAATTGAATATTCGATCTTAAAATTTTATTGTGTTAAATCATATGTTAAAATGATTTTAAATGTGAAATTTTGAAGTCTAGAAATATGATTTTTAAGTTATAATAAAAATTTGGAGTTTTATTATTATTTTTGAAAAGTTAAAATAAAATCTGGAATTTTATAGCATTTCCAAAATGCTGTAGTCTTTTGACAGCAATTTTAAATGCTGTTGTTTTTGAATTTAACTATGATTGAAATAACTAAATATCTATTACGGCGTTTTATAAATGTCGTTATTCTCGAACTAAACCATTTTTGAAACTATAAGCTACGATAGCACTTTATAAATGTCGTCGTTGCTATAATTTGACAATGTTTGAAATGTTATAGTTTTAACACTGTTTGATTTATATTTTAAAGTGTTAAATGATTTAAATTTTGGAAATTGATTAATTGTGAAATTTAATAAGTTTTGAATATATTTTAATATTTAAATTTGAATTTTTAAGGAATTTAAATTTGAATTTGAATTTAAGTAAGGTTTACTTGGTTATGTGTTAAATGGAATGAAATGTAATGAGATAAATGAATTTTTGAATGGAATTTTTAATATATTTTGTAATGATACTTGAAATAACAAATGAATGACTTATTTTATTTAAAAATGATATTTAAATTTGAGTATTTGGATTTGAATTCAAATAGTGATTTGATAATAAGGTTTGGAAATGATTTGATCTTTATTTTGATAAAGAATATGAATTAGAATGATATGTACTTTTGATAAATGAATATTTGAAGTTTATATTGGTATGAAAGGATATTTAGTTTAATTGTAAAGTTTATTTAAATAATATTGGATTTATGAAATGAATATTTCAAAACTAAGTAATAATGAAACTAGATTTGAGATATATGAAATTATAAAATTTAGTTTTGAAATGCGGGATATTAAAGCTTTGAAATTTATTAAAAATTGAATGGTTTAATTTGTGGATCAAATCTATATTTGAAAATGATATGATTTGAAATGGTTATTGGGAAATTTAATTGAAACTGATGGTTTGAATTGAATTAAGTTGGAAATTGAAAATTTGGGATTAATTGAATGAATTGTAAAATGTAAAGAATTAAATGAATATCCCATGATTTCAAATGTATGATTTTGAAATGTTATGATTTTCAAAGTGTAATTGTTTCAAGTATTTTGGTTTTGGAAGAGTTATAACTTTGAAAGTATTATGATTTTTGAAAGTGAATATACGTTTGAAATGGAATTGATAAAGTATAAACTATTTTGATTTGAATATAGTTTTGAAATAAAATGGTTTTGGTTTCGAAGTATAACTATTTTGAAAGGGATATAGTTTTGAAATGAAATGATTTGATCCTTTTGAAATATAAACTATTTTGAAATGACCACGGCGTTATAATAACGTTTGGTTGTTAAAGAGACCGGGATCGGAAGTTGTCAAACTCTCTGCCAACTCCGAAAACCACTTTAACAACCGTGTACGCGGTGGAGATTCCAGAATGAAGTAGGATGGTGGCGACGTTCTTGAGGTATATGACGTGGACCCAACTCCCGTGAGTTGGCATAAGGTGGCTAAAACAGGAGCGATCTCGGGCCAAAGGAGGTAGCACCTCTGGTCGGACACATTCCTTCGATACTATACTCTTACTGGTGATTGATTAGATGGCCATCCTCCGATTTTGATTGGGAGTGTGTTCCGAGGTGGGCGTATGTGGCTGCTGCGTTACGACCAGCCCGTGTGCGTAATTGGTATATCTACCCTGGCATTGCCTTGTATGCCGTGTCACCTACCATACCGAGCCTTTACTACGAGTTTGTTTTTCTCCTGTAGCCCGTGTGGTATCCTCTGACAGTCACCCGGAGTGGAGATGGCATGATATTGGATGGACTACTGGGACTACTATGTGTGAAGGGTGATATGGGTAGCCCGGAACGCTATTTTAAAGTATGTTTATTTTACTGTAGACATTATTATAATAGCGCAATATTACTGCATAGTAAATAGTTTAACGGATCCTTAAAGGATGGGCGATCCCAAGCATTCTTTAAGTTACTGATGCATTTTTGTTACTGTTCACTTGAGTTGATTTACAGTTCATAAGTATTTATGTCCTGACTCGAGTGTTTTATGTTTTGCTTTACGCTCGAGTCAGATTGAGTGAGTTAGCATTCAAGATTCACCTTTGGAGCTAGAGCTTTCCTTGAAGATCTAGCCATCTATTTTGCTTTTTGTATCCAGTGATTTCAGTGATGTATTCTGATTTATTCCTGATGTATCTTGTTACTCTTCTGTTCTATCTTGTTTAACTCTGATGTATCTTATTTTATATAGTAGCTTCATGAACTACTATTTCTTTTATTTCCGCTGCATTATTAAATACTCTGTGTCTGTGATCTGTGATTATGTATTTACTGTATATTCTGAGATTTGCCAAATTTTATTTACAACGCGGTATTTTGAGCAATTCAAGTCCGACATGTGCGGATGCGAATGGTTGAAAATATCGGGTCGTTACAGTTGGTATCAGAGCTTTGGTAGCTCTAGGCAAAACACAATATGTAGGGTAAATGTATTTACAGAATCACTTTCATTCGAGTTAAAACCTCTTCCTTTTGACTCGATTCTTTTGAATTTTGGAACGTTCCCTGCGGTTCCAAATCCATTCTTATTCCCCAATATTCATCTTCATTTGATTTCGGAGTATCCCATAACTCCACTTTGAATGATCTTTATAGTGAATTGGCGGTCTCACCAGTATTCTAATTTTCTTGTAAAAGGGGTGAAACTCCTTTACAATTAGCATCGATTCACCAGAGATTTATATTTATCATCGGTTTAGATGCTAGTATCTCCTATTATCCCAAACTTTATCTCTTGAGATCGAATGTTGATTTACCCAAGAAATCCACATCGGTCTTATTCTTTAAGTCACAGTTGATCCGGTTAAGGTTGCCCGCGATTTATATAAGTTTATCCATCTTTCTATTCTGTTATTTAATCATCTCATCTTTGTTTCCAACTTATCTTCAAATTATTCTTGAAGTGTATTTGTAAACTAATATTTAAAATGCTTTATATATTGTGTTGTTTGAGTTGTTGATGTTGATTTGGGTTTCTAATCGATTCGTCTGATCAACGCCATCGATAAGATTTCCAAAACACTTGAACAGAGCAAACTGACACAATATGTTTTTAAAATTTAGTAATGAAATAAATTTTTGTGAAATAAATTTTGTACCTTCATTATATATCTTTATCTGGATTTTATTTGAATTGGTTGTTAAGAAATAATATTTGATTTTATATATCATTTTCTATTGTTTCATATATCTAATTGAACTATAAAACATGGTTATAAATTTATTTGGAAATTTAAAATGAATGTAAAACAAGAATTTGAGAATTTAATTTCCGATGGATTTCAAACTTTGTGTTCAAAGTTTTAAAGGATATATTATTTAAAGTATTTTCGAATAGAAATTTGTTTCCAAAGAATTTTAAATTTAAATTTAGTGCTCTTCTCTTTGTCGCTGGAAAATAATTTCGGTGATGACTGCAGCATCATCGACATTCATTTTCGAGTTTCGAAGTGAAGAGACCATTCTGTAGTCTTGCTACAGTTTTGTTTTGGGAAAATTTAATTGATTTTAATTTCTAAAATAAGAATGGATTTATAACATATGCTGATATATGATTTAAATTTAAATGGATATATATATATATAATATATGAGCATTTATTTATCTCTAAATAGTTTGGAATTTATCGGAAATTTAATTCCTAAATTTTTCTTCAAAGATAATTTCTAAGTATAATTTCAAGATTTGGATTAATATTCAAGCTTGAAATAATTTAATTAGAAAGTTTTATTTGTATAATACACAATTTCATTCCAATATAACTTACCTTAATTTTCAAAAGTTGAATATGTAATTGGATAATATACAATATAAAAAAAAAATTATAAATAAAATTTGAGTGGTTATTATAAATGTTTTATATTTAAATTTTAGTTAAAAAAGGATTAACAGAGGTAAATAAAGAAAAAGTGTAATGGAATAATTTACAATATAAAATGATGATAAAGGAACTAAGAATAAATTTAAGGCAGTTACAATGAGTGTAAATATATTTAACATAGGTGATAAAATATATTGAGAGGAATAAATTTAATTTTAATTAGTAGTGAAAAAGAATTAAATTTTATTTGGTACATTTTGAGTATAATAAAAGATTTTTCAAATACATGATTTTAGGGATTTGTTAATTTAAGATAATTGGATGATAAGATAATGAAATTAGAGATGCTTAAGATTTATTTGACTTATGTAAAATTAAATTTCAGATGAAATTTTTTTGGTTTCAAATTTATTATTCTATTTTGTTTTTCAAACTATCTTTTGGTTGTCCTAATTTCCCTTATCTTGCTACAGAATGGGAGGCTATTGCATATACCAGTCTGTTTAGAAATCTTTTTATAATCTTTAATAATCTTTGGTACTCATCTGGATCTGAACACTGCTTACCATCCATAGACTATCAGTCAAACGGGAAGGGTGAATTAGATTTTAGAGAATCTTTTTGTGCTTGTATTTTTATTTCTGGAGGATCTTGGAAAGATCATCTCCACATTGTTAAACTTACCTATAGCAACAGTTATCAGGTATGATTTTAATCTTCTTGTCATCTTGTCTCAATACAATTTCATTCTATCTTTTTCTGTGCTTTCCAGTACCTCATTCCTTTTCGGGGACGAAAAGTTTTGAGTGGGGGAGAGTGTAACAACCCTGTATTTTCTGATTATTGTAATTGTATATTTTAATTATTTTAATTTAAATTCCTAATTTAAAAACTTTATTTTATTTATTAAAATTAATATATTTTGTTAATTGAAATATAAATGTTGATTTTGATGTGGATTAGAATTTCAAACATGGATAAATTGAATATTTCCAGAAAATGTTGATTTTGGTCAAAATAGTCAAACTTTGACTTTTAACTTAAAATTTTAAAAGTTTGAAATTTTAAATTTTATCTTTTATTATGAAAATAGATTTAATAACTTGAACATTGCTTTTTGTTTCGTGGAAAACGGAGTTAAACTGCAAAAGATATGTACATTTCAATTTTGAGTATAAATTGTTTATTTTGCAATTTTGTTATTTTAAATTGTATAAATTTATTTTTCTTTGTCATATTTTATTTTAATATGTTATATTATGTATATTTTGACTTTTAAATATTTTTGAAATGATAATAGAATTTTTCTAAAATTTACTATGATGATTTCCTATTTTTAAAAGGCTGTTTTCCATTTTCTGCTATTTTCTTCATCTAAACTATATTTAAATTAAAATTTATTTATTTATTTTTGTGATTTCCTTTTTATTTTGTGTTCTTATCTTTATTTATAAATATTTTTAAGTACATAAAATATTTTCCCAAGTTCATTGCACTTATTTTTCATATTTTCAAGACTAGTTGCAAATTTTGCTGTTTTATTTAATTAAACTATATATAATTAATAATTAATTTATTTTTGTTTATTTACTATATTTTCGTATTTTAACTGAATTTATATATGTTTTTCAGTTATATAAAAATTTAAAAAGAAATAATGAATATATGAAGAGTTTGAGATCTTTTGTATGCTTAGTCCTTTTGCATTCCGACCTTTCACTTTCCAAACTCCATTCATCAATGCTTTGGCCGTACCCTACTCAATCTTTCAGCCACATTCCTCACTCTTTCTCACGAAAATTTTATCATCTTTCTTGAGAAAAAAACTCATGGCCATTTGTTTTACAAAAATTTGGTAAATTCTATCATCTTTCTTCTTGTTTTTATGATTTTCCTATTGATTTTTGCATTGATCCTTCTTGTGTTTTGCTAGGCCTAGCCTCTACCACCACCACTACCATCCTCTCCACCATCATCTCCAGCAGCTCATAAGCCTCTCATCTGACCAAGACAGTAGCCATGACCATCCGTTGATGTTGCACCACAAAATTTGCACAAAAGTTCCACCAAACTAGCCTAGCCAAACCCTTAAGGCCATAGCCTTCATTTTTAACGTAAACCACCTCCATGGCCGCCGCCACCAGTCCCTCCACCACCTCTGGCCGCCACTCCATCCACCACCTGACCATCCCCTTGCATGACCAAGCCCAAGCCATGGTAGGCCGAACCTATAGTTGCACCAAAAATCCACTTAATTGCCTTGACTTTTGTATTTCTCATGTCACAACTTCCACTCCTTCATATCCAAGTTAGGCCGAGCCATATGAACCCATATTGACCCAAACCTGAGCCATGTTGGCATCTAGGCTGAGCCTAGTATGATGAGAGCAAGCTCATTTGATCATGTGACAAGCTTATGTTGTTGTGTGCAAGTCGTTTGCTTCTAAGGTTTGGTCATCTCTCTTGTTTTGCAACTGTTCTGCAAACTAAAGTTGTTGATTATATTTGTATGTCGATATCTATATTTGTGCTTATGTATGTTATATTTTGTGTTGTTTACAAGGGTCTCCATCAATTCAAATCAAATCGTGCTTGTCGTGCCTTTGGAATCGCTCTTGTGTGTGTTGTTTGTCTCTAGCTTCGTAAAAGGTGAGTCTTTCTCACTCTGACATTTATACTTATGAAACAGTGAATTGATGACAAGTGTTTAGTAATATAAAATGTTTATGCAAGTTAATGATGATCATATGATGTATTATTCCATGTTATTACCATGTTAAAACTGTTAATTATCACCTGACATCTGATATATGACATTATATTGTGACATTGACATTGTTTATATTGTTTATGCATATATTCACACTGCAAGTTCCCTGTTAGAATAGAATCACTATGGGTTGAAATGATACATACCCGAACGGACTTTAGAATAGGGAAAAATCGTTACGGGATGAAATGATAGGCTTGAGCGATTTTTATTGTATTTTATTTGACTTGGGATTGCGGGTTTGAAATGATAGAACCCGGGTTTTCTTTGTAAACTGCGGATTGAAATGATATATATCCGTATCACTTGACCTAGGTTAGAAAATTTTATACAGACCCCGTGGTATATTTTTAAATGATTTTTATTAAAATATGTATTTTTAAAAGTATGAAATATTGATTTAAAAATATATATTTTTATGGTTTTAAGAAAATTAACTATTAAGTCTTGAAATTGTGAATTTAAGTATGTAAATTTGAAGTAAATGTGATTTTGACTTTAAATTTTATTTTAAAATGTAAACAAATAATGGAAATTAAATTTAAAGTTTTGAAATGATATTTGAAGTAAAATTTTAAGTTTATTTAATTTATAAATTAATAAACAGTGAATTTTGACTTAATAAATGTTGCAAAATTGAATATTCGATCTTAAAATTTTATTGTGTTAAATCATATGTTAAAATGATTTTAAATGTGAAATTTTGAAGTATAGAAATATGATTTTTAAGTTATAATAAAAATTTGGAGTTTTATTATTATTTTTGAAAAGTTAAAATAAAATCTGGAATTTTATAGCATTTCCAAAATGCTGTAGTCTTTTGACAGCAATTTTAAATGCTGTTGTTTTTGAATTTAACTATGATTGAAATAACTAAATATCTATTACGGCGTTTTATAAATGCCGTTATTCTTGAACTAAACCATTTTTGAAACTATAAGCTACGATAGCACTTTATAAATGCTGTCGTTGCTATAATTTGACAATGTTTGAAATGTTATAGTTTTTAACACTGTTTGATTTATATTTTAAAGTGTTAAATGATTTAAATTTTGGAAATTGATTAATTGTGAAATTTAAGAAGTTTTGAATATATTTTAATATTTAAATTTGAATTTTTAAGGAATTTAAATTTGAATTTGAATTTAAGTAAGGTTTACTTGGTTATGTGTTAAATGGAATGAAATGTAATGAGATAAATGAATTTTTGAATGGAATTTTTAATATATTTTGTAATGATACTTGAAATAACAAATGAATTACTTATTTTATTTAAAAATGATATTTAAATTTGAGTATTTGAATTTGAATTCAAATAGTGATTTGATAATAAGGTTTGGAAATGATTTGATCTTTATTTTGATAAAGAATATGAATTAGAATGATATGTACTTTTGATAAATGAATATTTGAAGTTTATATTGGTATGAAAGGATATTTAGTTTAATTGTAAATTGAGTTTATTTAAATAATATTGGATTTATGAAATGAATATTTCAAAACTAAGTAATAATGAAACTAGATTTGAGATATATGAAATTATAAAATTTAGTTTTGAAATGCGGGATATTAAAGCTTTGAAATTTATTAAAAATTGAATTGTTTAATTTGTGGATCAAATCTATATTTGAAAATGATATGATTTGAAATGGTTATTGGGAAATTTAATTGAAACTGATGGTTTGAATTGAATTAAGTTGGAAATTGAAAATTTGGGATCAATTGAATGAATTGTAAAATGTAAAGAATTAAATGAATATCCCATGATTTCAAATGTATGATTTTGAAATGTTATGATTTTCAAAGTGTAATTGTTTCAAGTATTTTGGTTTTGGAAGAGTTATAACTTTGAAAGTATTATGATTTTTGAAAGTGAATATACGTTTGAAATGGAATTGATAAAGTATAAACTATTTTGATTTGAATATAGTTTTGAAATAAAATGGTTTTGGTTTCGAAGTATAACTATTTTGAAAGGGATATAGTTTTGAAATGAAATGATTTGATCCTTTTGAAATATAAACTATTTTGAAATGACCACGGCGTTATAATAACGTTTGGTTGTTAAAGAGACCGGGATCGGAAGTTGTCATACTCTCTGCCAACTCCGAAAACCACTTTAACAACCGTGTACGCGGTGGAGATTTCAGAATGAAGTAGGATGGTGGCGACGTTCTTGAGGTATATTACGTAGACCCAACTCCCGTGAGTTGGCATAAGGTGGCTAAAACAGGAGCGATCTCGGGCCAAAGGAGGTAGCACCTCTGGTCGGACACATTCCTTCGATACTATACTCTTACTGGTGATTGATTAGATTGCCATCCTCCGATTTTGATTGGGAGTGTGTTCCGAGGTGGGCGTATGTGGCTGCTGCGTTACCACCAGCCCGTGTGCGTAATAGGTATATCTACCCTAGCATTGCCTTGTGTGCCGTGTCACCTACCATACCGAGCCTTTACTACGAGTTTGTTTTTCTCCCGTAGCCCGTGTGGTATCCTCTGACAGTCACCCGGAGTGGAGATGGCATGATATTGGATGGACTACTGGGACTATTATGTGTGAAGGATGATATGGGTAGCCTGGAACGCTATTTTAAAGTATGTTTATTTTATTGTAGACATTATTATAATAGCGCAGTATTACTACATAGTAAATAGTTTAACGGATCCTTAAAGGATGGGCGATCCCAAGCATTCTTAAAGTTACTGATGCATTTTTGTTACTGTTCACTTGAGTTGATTTACAGTTCATAAGTATTTATGTCCTGACTCGAGTGTTTTATGTTTTGTTTTACGCTCGAGTCAGATTGAGTGAGTTAGCATTCAAGATTCACCTTTGGAGCTGGAGCTTTCCTTGAAGATGTAGCCATCTATTTTGCTTTTTGTATCCAGTGATTTCAGTGATGTATTCTGATTTATACCTGATGTATCTTGTTACTCTTCTGTTCTATCTTGTTTAACTCTGATGTATCTTATTTTATATAGTAGCTTCATCAACTACTATTTCTTTTATTTCCGCTGCATTATTAAATACTCTGTGTCTGTGCTCTGTGATTATGTATTTACTGTATATTCTGAGATTTGCCAAATTTTATTTACAACGCGGTATTTTGAGCAATTCAAGTCCGACATGTGCGGATGCGAATGGTTGAAAATATCGGGTCGTTACAGTAGACTTCTTCGATACCTATTCACCAGTAACATGAATAACCTCTATAAGAATGTTAATCGCAATTGCATCTATCTATAATCTACAGATTCATCAAATCGATGGAAAGACGACATTCTTAAATGGAAATCTCTATGAATAGATTTACTGGAGCAACCTAAGGGTTTTATTCCAAAGGGAATAAAAACAAAGTATGTAGATTAGTCAAATCATTATGTGGAGTAAAATAAGATTCAAAACAATGGCACACAAAATTTGATAGTATCATGATGAAAAATAGTTTTAGTATAAATAAATATGATAAATGTGTTTATTACAAACAAATTGGACAATCATACGTGATGATTTGTCTGTATGTAGATGATATGCTAATTTTAGGTCGAAATACTAAAGTAATAGAGAATACTAAGCAGATTTTAATCAACAATTTCGATATGAAAGACTTAGAAGTTGCAGATGTTATTTTGAGAATCAAAATAATAAGAACACCTAATGGAACTGAATTAACTCAGTCACATTATGTAGAAAAAGTGATTTCAAAATTTCAAAATTTTGGAATTAAAGAAGTATGAACACCGTATAATCCATCAGAATTACTGCATAAAAACATTAATGAGTGTAATGCAACTGGAATATTCTCGTGTAATAGGATGTCTCACGTAACTCATGAATTGCACAAGACCAGATATAGCTTATGCAGTAAGTTGATTGAGCAGGTATACAAGCAAACCAGGGAAAGAACAATGGAAAGCACTAATGAGAGTGCTTGGATATTTAAAAAATACCACAAACTATTCTTTATATTATGGAAAATATCATGCTGTCTTAGAAGGATATAGTGATGCAAACTGGATGGTTGATTCAAAGGAATCAAAATCAATGAGTGGTTATGTATTTACCTTAGTAGGGACAGCGGTGTTATGCAAATCTACTAAACAAACATGTATAGCTCGATCCATTATGGAATCGGAGTTCATCGCTTTAGATAAAGCAGACGAAGAAGCAGAATAGCTTCGTCACTTTTTAGAAGATACTCACAAATGGAACTATTTTCATAGATTATGTGCGAACAAATGATAACCTAGCGGATCCATTTACTAAAGTTTCATCAAGAGAGAAAATTAACTGCGTATCGAGGGGAATGAGTTTAAAAGCCTGAACTAACAAGAGTTATCTTATAAGAAAACCTATCCTAGCGACTGGAGATCCCATGGACTAGGATCAATAGGCAAATCAGTTCAGAATAACTCAAGACGTAATGCATTTGTTTGGACTTAGTCCTACTCCATTCCTATGGTGCACAATATAAATGCATGTCTACTGAAGTATTAAAAGGATAAAACTATGTTTTTTTTTTACTGATGACCATATCTTGAAAATAACAAGTGGGGTATATGTAGGATACTCTTAATGGTTGTGATCACTTATGTTAGTGTGAGCTGAATCGGCTCTATAAGAATATTAAAGGCTTTTGTTCTCTAAAAATACTCGCAGAACCAAAAATTGTTCAGGACCAAAATGAACACAACCAAAAGATTGGATGTGAATGGAAATAATGCTTTGTAAAGCTTATTGTCTGGTTATATAATAACGGCTGATGGTTTAAGATGAAATAATTCATTGATTAGCCAAATATATCCGATAAGTTTTAATTAGGAAAATTTCAAAGTGAAATATCTACTTATCCTCGATATAGCATTATTTTCATATGAACTGTGTGATATAACACTTTGTGTGGGGAGACATATATCGTCATTCATGTAGGGGATTATTAAAATTCTCAAAAATAGTGAATGAGATATATCTCAAATCGTCAAAAATAAGTCCATTTTCTTGTTTATATAGTGTACTCTCAATTCCTATATTGGCCCTTATGGTCAGGTAATTTTATGCGAAGGGGAGGATCTGTATGGCCATAGACTAACATGCACGTACCGCAGCCCGTCCGACCGAACCGGGTTGGTTTAGGTGCAGGTCTAATAAGAGTAGACCGTGTTATATATTTACTGCACAGAAGTGAACAGATTTTCTACCGTTTAAATTCAAATAGAAGCGACTAGTGGTTTGGACAAGACTGTTGCAAACCGCAACAGTTTTTGACCGTTGCAAACGAAGAGACGCGACTGTTGCAAACCGCAACAGTTCTTGGCCGTTGCAACTGTTGTAAACCGCAGCAGTTCTTGACCGTTGCAAATGAAGAGACGCGACTGTTGCAAACCGCAACATTTTTTGGCGTTGCAAACGAACGTACGCGACTGTTGCAAACAGTAACACTTTGTGGCGTTGCAAACGAACGGACGCGACTGTTGCGAACAGTAACACTTTGTGGCGTTGCAAACGAACGGACGCGACTATTGCGAACACTAACACTTTTTGCCGTTGCAAATGAAGGATGCTAATTTTCTCAATGGGTGCATTCATTGAGAATTCGGCTATAAATAAGGAGGAAACCCGATCACTTTCCCCACTCAATTTTAATTTCGAATTTTCTCTTCTTCCTCTTCGTTTCTTAATATCTACAATCCGTGCGCTTTTGCATATCACACAGAAGATCATACACATCACAATCTCGAGCAAATCACGTCTGTTGTATATTGAGAGACTGAATAAAATCTTAAAAAAATTGTTACGACAAGCCTCTGACGAAATCTCCTTATTCAACCGGTTAGATTTCTAGTTGATACATAAACATATATATATATATATATATATATATATATATATATATATATCGTTTCTGTAATGTTTGCTTTATCGCAATAGTTATTGTTACTATAGTTGTTAGTTTGTTGTTGTAATTAATTACAACATACTTATTATTAAAAATAGCTAATACAGAATTTCAAAGTAGTGTAAATCTGATTTGTTAACTTGTGAATCGAGTTTATTATTGATTATTCTCTGTTTTGGTATACTAGACGTGTAACATTTACATCTGTAGATACTATTGTGATAAATCAGTGTTTATCGTATACAGGATGACCAATATACTAGCTTCGTCC
This sequence comes from Allium cepa, assembly GCA_030765085.1. Lineage (NCBI taxonomy): Eukaryota > Viridiplantae > Streptophyta > Magnoliopsida > Asparagales > Amaryllidaceae > Allium > Allium cepa. The sequence continues at coordinate 492,578,587 of CM060944.1, read as the reverse complement.
CCGTGCTTATACTTATTTCGCTGTTATAGCTGACAAACATACAGTCAACTTCCCTTTTCTTACTGGCTACTACGACTACGTACAGCTGTTTGTGTTTGTGCAAAGATGTCCCTGGTAAACTTGAATACTACTGTTAAGGGATGTATAGTGGATGGTATAGACAAGACTGGAAACATGAAGCCTTCCTGTCCCGTTAACATTTCACCTTCGTATGATATATTTCCCCTAATAAAATGTGTCAACACACTCAACCGAAAGTTAATACAGTATGTGCTTTCTTTTTTAGCATAACATATATAGCCGTGTAACTTGCTCTCTGCTATCTTTTTCAGGAAATCGATATTGTATTCCGAATACGAAGACTTACAACTCCTGACAAGGTATTTATTCATTGCCACTTTCCCTCGAACCAATTTGCCCTCGAACCAATTTGCACTCAGTTATGCCCTACTGTATGTATTCTTCAATATAGTTTTTAGTGAGAATTTGTTAGAACTGAGTTTTATTCAGTTATTATTGCGTTTAACCATTTCTGCACTTCAGATAATCAGTTTTCATTTCATCTGTAAGTACGTTATCATATCCTGTCAGCGTCATACTGTTTATATATATATATATATATATATATATATATATATATATATATATATATATATATATATTACCAATATATATGTATACATATATGTATAATGACATGTGCATCTTAACTTTTTTCATTATTTCCACTGCGCACTAACTAGGACAACATGGTCACTAAACATAGCTCAACGTTATTCATATTATAATGTTATTAAATTTACTAAATACCACACATGTTTACTGTGCTGCTATCCCGTTTCTTGTTCATGTCTTTATTTTTTACCTCCTTTGTTTCAACATTTCAACTTAATTAATTTAATAACTATTTGACGTCTATGCACATCTTCAAATACAGGTCGTTAAGATTTCTCCGTTTTTTGTAAGAAAATGTGTGCTGCAATTACAATGCTCGGTAGTTACTTCACTATTGACATCATAATGAGTGTAATTAATGAATTCTATTCTGAAAACTAATCAATCTCACCACACGATGTTTAATTTTTTTTTAGTTAATGCAACAGACCGTATTATGGCTGTACTTTTAGTTAATCTTCACATATATATTGAATCTAAAAAGGGGTTTTTAATAAATTACCATAATATAATAACCTCCATAAACAAATCAGACCACTGTTCTCCATAAACCCAACTTTCAAGTCAACTGATTTCCTATTGCATCATATAGTATACGAAGCAATGACCTCGATTAATATAAAGTATATACATACTGTTCTCTTCTATTCAAGACCATAGGACAGTTCAAAATTGGACCATTTGTTCAACTTACTTATGACCCCATATGAATTCCCGGAAAATATATTTGATTCCGTGCATCAGCTAATTGGTTTCAATTAAGTTTTCAGTACGTCCTTATTCATTGTGAAGTCAAACCGTATGCTTCTAATGGATTTCTTTTAGTTACCATTTGTCATAACCACTGCCTTTTAACTTACAAAGGTAGAAACTATTTATCGACTATTTATGGATATATAATAGCGTGTGCAGTTAAAACAGTATTTGTAATTTGTAGTAATCTATAAGTTTCAATATATTGGAATATCTATTTTTTTGAAAGCAAAAGTCAATTATGGTTTGGTGGTTGGCTCTTTACCGTAACTTCAAGAATAATCATAGTTTCGCCTCTATATTGATAGGCTAATTGCGTTCTAGAAATAGAGAATATAATTGATCACCCGATGTCTCAGATTTAAGTGGGATGCTTTCGACATTAAACAGTCATCATATTAGGACAAAATACAAGTATTTAGGTGGTCTTACCATTTGGATTGGAAGAATTACAAATGTTTAGCTAGTTTTTTTCAAAATTTGTGTCAGGAAGAAATACAAATTAATTTACTGATATCTTTTATGTCTGACATGTAAATGACTGAATTTAGTACCCTTAGGACTTATCAGAAGTCCTTTGACTATGCGTAGGATTGAGCTTAGTTAGATCAAATCCGTAGTTCATATTTACCCAGTGTGGTTATTCATGTTGGTAGTGAATGTCAAACTGGAATAAAACCCAAACAACTTTTCAATACTTTCAGTATGACTATTACACATGATCAGTACCTATATACTCTGCCATGGTTAATGGTCTGCTGGCATCCGAATAATTTCTTTGTATATCATGTAAAAAAAAATTCATGTTTCACTTTTATTTATAATTTCTTTCATTGTGCAGCAGTTACTGTACTATATTTCTGCGTACAGTATACTACATTATTACAACGTTCATTATGTTCTAACGTTTTCTTGCACTACCCGTTCCTTTCAGCAACAGCCTGTTCTCTTTCTGTGTATATATATGTGACAATGAAAACTGACATATGCATCAAAAACTTTTCCCTATGTGCTTTTCATTGCCATTTCCCATTTATTACTACTGCCTATTCATTTTTTTCGTATGAGTTAATGGTTTTGGAAAGACAAAATATTGTACCATTTTCAACATTGGTTTAAGGTAAATAGATAGTTCTTTTACTTGCTGCATCTCACAACTGGGAGGGGAGGCACTGGTATTGTTCACCCACATGATATGACAACCACGTTCATATCTTAGTCTGAATTCATATCTCAACATTTAGCTTGTTTGCCAATATATATGCTGTCGTATTACTTCCACCGTGGTTTGTTTTGAAAAGGCGCTTTTCAATTTGTAATATGAAAACAGTGCAGCTCAATCTGTTTGTCACTGTTTGCTGGCAACAAGAATGGAGCAGAATTCCGTACGATTGAATGACAAACTGAAGCTGCTGTATTTAAATAAGCCTGTCCAGTGGGCAGTCATATTGGACATATAAATATTAAGTTACAGTCTGCAAATGCGGAGTCACCATCTATAGCTTTATCTTAAACATCTATTAAATATGTCGACTTAATGCTCTAACTTTTTTTCCTTTGTCAAGTAAATAGACATATTCAATAAATGCTTAATACAAAAATACAACAACAAAAGGTATAACACATCACAGAACAACAAGCAGACATATATATACATATACACTGATCACTACAAGATAATACGGCTATTCCAACGGCTTTTAGCCGTTGGCGGCCGTTGGAAGCCGTTGGAATAGCCGTTGGAATATATCCCACGACTTCCAACGCTTTCCAACGGACACAACGGACCATTTCCAACGGCGTTTCCAACGGCCGCTAACGGCTTATAGCCGTTGGAAACCGTTAGAAACCGTTACAATAAAATGGTCAATACGCCGTTGGAAGCCGTTGGAAATACTGGGTTTATTTTGCTGTACAACAACAAGCCTATGTACCTTCCACCACACAATTTCCAATCCATTCAATTTCCATTCCATTTCCAATCAATTCCACATATATATATCAATATCAATACAAACAACGCACATAAATCAATAAAACACCAATATAAACAAACCAAACCGATCAAACATCACAAAATATACCATCAACGTACATACCATCAACAAATGTCACTAAACCATGATCATACCATCAAAATACTTCTCACCCACTTCGTACCAATATATACAACATCACCATCAACATCAAAACATCTCCAAGTCAATATATACATTGTTCAAACACAAATACTCAAAAACATACCTCCTCAAGGATCCTCGTCGCCTCCAGAAGCACCAGACGACGAAGGAAGGGTATCATGATTCTGCAAATACTGCGCAAGCTTTTGATCCAACTGCTCCACCTGGATGGCTCGTAGACGATTCTCCTCCCGTAGCTGCTCAACCATAGCTCTAAACTCCTTGATTACTTCTTTGTCTCGGTCTTTTTGAGCTTGTCGAGCCTGTCGAGCCTGCAAATAAAATTAATAGCAAAAGGGTTGTCTCAGCATATACAATATTATAACATTATATATCTAAACGCTGATTTTTTGTGCATATGTAAAAGGATTAATTACCGTTAGGTTCCCGGAGCCAAAACGTCTACTCCGTTGCGCCGGATCCATAACAGCGGTAAAAATGTTATCCTGCTCCTCCTGTGTCAGCGCATCACGACCAGACTGCTCAAGCGCATAAGCCTGTGCCTCATGCAACCTCGACTATAATGAAAAAAATAATTTCAGTTGAAAAATAGTAGCATGTAATTATTTTGTGTAGTTAGAAATTAATAAACTTATCGGTGTAAGTATTAAAAATTAAAAAATGCATACATATGCCTCGGTCGTCCTATCTTACTCACCCCACTGATATATGATATTGCCAGCCTCATCTACTTGCCTAGACGCATGGGTGTGAGCAAACACGTCCACTAAGCCAACAGAGCCTCCACGAGCTCGTTCCTGCAATTGATAATTTGGATAATAACTGTACATAAATAATTACTGAACTGATCAATATACAAATGTGATAATAGATAAATTTACCAAATCTTCGCGGTGATGCTGGAAAGATTTGGAGCCTCCACGGTGTGATACAGGATTCCTGCTCCTGTTTGCCGAGTTCCTAGCTGACTCCTCCTGCAAATTTACAATGATTAATTATTTATTAAACAGTAAAAAAATGCTGAGATTTATTATAGATTTACCTTGAACTCCTCAGAGTTCCACCAATCAACCCATTTCTCCCATACAGTCGCGCTCATCCACTTGGGCTTCTTTTCTACTTTTTTAATCTCCGACATAGTCTCTCTTTAGTTCTTCGCGATCCTAGAGTTTCAGTGTCGCTGAACTAAATTGACGTCGGGCTCTTGCAAATCTACGGCGCCCTGTACAATGAGAAAATATTACTAATTATTTATTTGTATTTAATTATTCATCTTGTAAAGCGGTATAAACTTACCAGAAAATCTTGCCAAATCGTCTCTCTCACGTCGTCGGGGATCTTGCCCCACTTGGGCCAGCAATCGGTCATCCTAGCCATGTACGCCTGCTTCGAAATGCTCAGAACCACTTTGGATGGCTCCAACTCAAATCCACTGCGTTAAATATAAAATTGAACTTTAGACAATTGTAGATATATCATGTACAATTAAAAAATTAAAATGCTATGCTCGCTAATTATGATACTTACGTCTCATCAGCCTTAGGCTGTAAGTAAACAAGTGGCCGAGCTGGTGGCTCACCACTACTCTCTCCAATATGACGTGAAGAGCCACGTCGCCGAGACCCAGAACCAGAACCGGAACCGGACATAATATATATACCTGCCATATATACATACATATACGCATTATAATAATCATGATATGATGAACCATTAAAAAAATGTAATACAATATGCTACAAATGTGTCATGTTGTGTACGTGTTGAGTGTGTGAGTATACACTTATTGTCATTAAAATTGTATAAATTAGATAAATGCATTATTAATCAGAGATCAATGTAATGTGAATACTTTTAAAAATTACCGAATATTACTCAGTCGTCCTCATCGTTTTCTGATTCAGACTCGGTTTCGTGCTCTATGTCGTTTTCCTCAACACTCTCAAATGCTTCGACTAATACATTTGTCTCATCATTTAAAGGTCCAAAATCGGTTTGATCGTCTGTAATTGCTATTTCAGCATTTTCCTCCAGATCTGCTTGATAGGCTTGTTCGTCCGGAATATTTTGTCCATCAAACGTAAATCTTGCTTTGGTTTTAAAAACCGCAGACCAATCTGCTTTATCCCTTTTTAGAGATGGATAAGGGGCATAATAAGCTTGTAGGACTTGTTTGGCTAGTATAAATGGGTCGTACTTTTGATAACGCGAGGTATGTTTAATTTCTATAAGATTATATTTTGGATGAACGTTAATACCAGAACCTGAAACATTGCTGAACCAGTTGCATCTAAACAAATAAACATCCTCCACGGGTCTTGTAAAATATGTCAACTGCAATATCTGAGTTAACACGCCATAAAAATCATTTATATGATTATTAGGGTCATCGCTGCCTTTAACAAATACATCAGTATTGTTTGTTAATTTTTCAGCACCGTATTCTTTGGTTCTGAATTTATATCCATTAACAAAATATATTGGATACGTATTAACTTTTCTTTTCGGTCCAAACGCCAAATGTTTCAGTCCTTTATCGAGCACATTATTTGTGGGATCAGAAACGTATTTCGAAAACCAAGTACTGAAATCTTTGCTTAAATCGCCACCTGGATTTTGTGATTCATAAATACTGCAAACACAAACATGATATATTACATTATTATTTATTCACACGTGTAGTATTAAATTTAACAAAACTTGAAATGTGCTAATTACCTAACAAATGGTGCAACTTCAGGACAATTAAGAAGAATATATGTGTGTGCTACATGGTATTCTTTATCATCTAGCCATACTTCCTCACTTTTGCCAGCATGTCGGCCATATTGTTTAAAAATAGATAATACTGATTCAGAAGAAGAAGCTTATGTGTCTTTCTTTGATGGTCGGTCATCCTACTTCCCATTACAAACACAATAGTAATTATATTCCGTAAATCATATCATTTTAAACGATTCACAAAATTTCGGCAGCATTTCCCCCGTGTTCCTTGTATCGTACACAAATGCGTGTACACAAGGAACGTAAAGGAAATGCCGTCGAAATTTTGTGAACCGTTTAAAGTGATATGATTGACGGAATATAATTACTTTATAGTGTTTGTAACTTGTCCAATACTGGGACAAATCCGACAAATGATGTATTAGATGAATAGAGTTGTCCGTTTTGTGGAGAAAACGAATATCCCTAAAACGATCATATACAACACTTGTCAGACGGAGCCGAATAATATCTAAGGATTTAAATATTTGTTTATATTAAATTCGAATATATAATTCGTTTAATTAATATTGGTTTATATTTTACCGTTTTATTACATAAGTACTAAATTCATTTTATACGCTAAATTTGTACACAAAATTCATTTATAAACTAAATTAATTCGCGTGTTCACACAAATACAAAGCTCGTATTCGCACATATGAAATATCCGTTTTAACGGCTTCCAAATGCAATAAACTCTATCACACACATACGTTTAATATACTAACCAAATAACATAAACTAATGCAATATCTTAAATTACAAAATTTTCAATCAATTATAATAACTTGTTCATTATGTTATAATGGTTGCAATTAGAGGATAATATAATGTAATATGCATACACTAACAAGTAGGAATCAATCAACATTCAAATTAAACCCTAAATCAAAAAAAACCTAAATATTAGCTTTAGGAAAATTACCGATTTGGAGAGCTAGAACGGTGGAGATGTGCCGGAGTAGCTTCTAGATGGCGTCGGGGGTTGTTGGGATGGTGTTTGGGCCGGCAAATGAAGATTGGAGATGATGGAATGGTGGATTTGGGGGTAATTTTCGGTTGAGAAGATGAATAATGAGCTGAAGGTCGGTCTCTGGGAATATGCAGGAAATTTTCCAACGGCTTTCAACGGCCGCAAACGGCTATTTTCCAACGGTTTCTAACGGTTTAAGACGGGTACGTAAAAATTAACGAGCCGTTGGAAGCCGTTGGAAATGCCGTTGGCGGCCGTTGGAACAGGGGCGTTGGAATTTACTGTTTTTCTAGTAGTGGATACATCCTCAGTACAATACAAAATGATATATGATAAGTGGTACTAGGACCACACTATATACAACGAGTCAAAAATATAGATACATATCAGAGTCAATCAAAAAAATTACAAAACTACTCAAAAAGAGATAGGCAAACATCTAAGGCAGAAGCAATCAAAGCAAATTCCAAAGCAGGTATCTAACCTGAAACAACTCAGTCTGACCTGAGTATATAAAAATACACGGACCGGTCTGGCTAAAACAACATATCAGTAACAGATATATGAAGCATAAGGCAAAGGGGTGATATCTTTTCTCGAATGAGAAGAAGAATGCAAGGAATATATCATTAGTTCAAGTGAGGTAGTATCACTACGTACATATATCTTCAAAAGAGGTAAACTCAACAATAAAAGCTACTGAGCATAAAGCATGCCTCATATCATCGGCATAATCCCAAAAGCAACTATAATGGTTTCTTTAAACCATACTTCTAAATAGGAGAAATCTCAAAACTCGTCGTAAATAGCAAACACAAATATTTTTACTGATTTTCTAGTGTGGCATTGGCTGGCGGTTAGTAAACCGATAAGTGAGAACGTATGGTATGAGACGCACTGTTACCACTTTTCGGCTTCCTATCTAAGAGTTTGTGACAAAACTGTGTCCAGGTGAGAGTGGACTCATCAAGCTTGGCAATGAGAAACTCGCACCAATCAAGAGCACGTTCTTGCAACATACTCGATGCTACAAGAACTCTGTGGTGGTCAGAAAGATCCGTGCTAGAAAAGATGCGATCACACGTGTGAAGCCAAGCCTGGACCACTAAAACAGTTTCCGAGCCTTTGAATGGCTTGCCACCGAGATGGGAGAAATCACTACACATGCGCGCAAAGGCAGACTTGCGTGGAGGAGACGATGGAGTAGGAGCTGGACAATGGAGATTCGAGCTTAAGTTCGTTCCCAAATCAGAGAAAGCCTTGTTATCCCGTTGCTACCTCTAGTTGAAGCAAGGGAAATCTTCCATTTATGATTATGTATCTTCCTTCAAGTTCCATACTTTGAGATTTGGGTTTGCCAACATTTGGCGTTTATTTTGAGATTTCTAATCTCCTTTTTAAAGATATATGTATTTTCCATTTTGGCATATCTTGAATTTTGGGCCCTCTCTATTTTGAGAATATATTTGTGATTGCTATTCATGGCGAATTTTGGAGTTTTGAGATTTCTCCTTTTTAGAAGTAAGGTTTAGAGAAACCATTATAGTTGCTTTTGGGTTTATGCCGATGATATGAAGCATGCTTATGCTTATGCTTAGTTACTTTTATTATTAAGTTTGTCTCCTCGAGGCTATATATGCTTAGTGATACTACCTCACTTGAAATAATGACATTATCCTTGATTACTTCTTCTCATTCGAGAAGAATTATCACCCCTTTACCTTATGTTTTATTTATTCTTAATTATAAGTTGTTTTTAGTTAGACCGAACCGTGTATTTTTATATACTCAGCTCAGACTGAGTTGTTTCAGGTTAGATACCTACTTTTGGACTTTGCTTTGCCGCTTCCGTCTTGGATGTCTTCTTATCATCTTTTTGTTGTTTTGTTGTAGTACGACTCTGATATGTATATTGTTTTGACTCGTTGTATATATTGTGGTCTTCGAATCACTTCTGATGTATCATTTTGTATCGTACTGGGATGTATCAGTGCATATGTACATTATATATATATATATATATATATATATATATATATATATATGTTTGTTTGTTGTTTTGCGATGTACATTTCGTTGTTTTATTTCGTTCTGATAGATCTGTTAGCCACTGTAGTTTTGTATTAAGCATTTATTGAATATGTCGAAACACTTAAGAATGAAAAAAAATCATTAAATCGATGTATTTAATAAATGTTTAAGACAAAGCTATAGATGGTCGCTCCTAACTAGCCCTATGCTTTGCATTAGCACACAGTAATACTCTTTGTTAATATAGGTCTTGGGGTGGGGCGTCGTAGCTTTTCCATATGCAGAGAATGGTTATAGACTGACCATACTTTATCGCTCTGTGGAGGGAATTGATATCAATAAGGACGAGTTTGTAAGCATGCATGAGTATTATGCCTACATACTTCAATATAGAGAGGGAGATGGTAACACCTTGCTTTATGGTGGGACATTGTTACAACAACTAATAATATATGCGTTTTGTTGCATTGAGGAGGATAGACTAAAGTGGATCAGAAATAATCAGCATAATATTAGGCCTGAAGTTTACAAAGGTCTAAAGGATGCGGTTTCAACAGGTGATACGTCGGCTTTGTGTATTAGCAGAGAATGATATTGCCTTCTTCATTCCATGGAGGTCTAGGTATATTGTTCAAAATTACCAAGACACAATGACAATTTGTAGATGGGCTGGTGCTTCAGATTAATTTTATCACATTTGCAATTCGAAGTGGCTAGAGATTAAGGAGTGCTTAAAATCAATTCTCGGGCAAAGGATAGAAGACAGACTGGATATCATTTCACATGTTTATCATATAAAGTTGTAGCAATTAATGCAAGATATCAAGGAAAAAGAGCATTTTGAAAACTGAATGCAGGTACGACACAACTTACAATAAATTTCCCAACATTAAATTTTTAGGCAATGTATTAATAATTTTTCATATTTTTGTAGCTTTGTATGCTATAGAATTTCAAAAGCATGGCTTGCTCATGCATATATATTACTATTTGTACTTAAGGAGGATAGACCCAAAACTACCACCGATGTGGATAAGGTGGTCGGTGCAGAAATTCCAAACTATGAGTCAGATCCAATCGCATATCAACCAGTTTGTTAGTTTATGATACATGGACCATGTGGTGTTCTGAATCCTAACTGTCAATGTATGATAAAGGGTAAATGCTCAAAACATTATGAAAAAAGCATTAATTCTGAGACAACATTTGATAAAAATGGTTTTCCTAAGTACAGAAGATGCAACAATGCTAATTTTGTCACAACATCAACCGGAGTTAGTAGGTAATACCACATAATGTCAGTTTAGTTGTCAAGTATCAAACACACATAAATGTTGAGATATGCAATCGTGCTAAGTCTGTTAAATATTTTTTCAAGTACATTAACAAAGGGCATGATAGGGCTACTGTTGTGATAGAGGAAAATAATGTTACAAACCATAATTTTGTTCGAGTGGTGGATGGAATAAAAACTTATATAGACTGTCGTTACATTCTGCTTCTGAAGCAAGTTTGAGAATTTTTAAATTTGATATTCATTATCGAAAACTTGCAGTTGAACATCTACAATTTCATTTACCTAAACAGCAAAACGTGGTATTTCACGACGACGATAATTTGAGTGAATAAGTATGTCAAATTACTATTAGGAATATTATTTTCACTGAATGGATGGAAACTAATAAAGTTAGCGAGGATACACGAAAATTAACGTATGTTGATTTCCCTACAAACTGGGTTTGGAACAAAAAAATAAATAAGTGGACTCCACGACAGAAAGGGGACACAATAAGTAGAGTTTGTTTTGCTCATCCAACATATGGTGAACGATTTTATTTACGATTGTTGTTAAACATTGTGAAAGGCCCTACTTGCTATAAAAATATTAGAACTGTTAATTCCATAGTTTATGGAAGTTTTAAAAGCGCATGTATTGCTCACGGCTTACTCGAAGATGATATTGAATGGAACATAGTTTTAACCGAGGCAGTACGTTGGGCCGCTCCATCATCTCTACGAGAAATGTTTGTTATGTTGCTGCAGTTTTGCAATGTTTCCACCCCTCTACAACTGTGGACTAAAAACTGGAAACTGTTGGCTAAGGATATTAACTGGCATCTTCATCAGCTGTATGAATAGCGTACTGATCTTTTTGATTACTCTCAAATAAAATAGCAAACATTACTTGCAATAGAGAAGATAATGAGCCGAAGTGGTAGACCGTTAACAGAATTTAACTTCATTCCTCATTCCAATCTTATTGCAGTTCGTACCATTCACCGTAGCTTACTCACTGAAGAACAGGATTTTGATATTGATATTTTGAAAATGGAGTCACGGACGCTTCCGTCCTTATTAAACTTTGAACAGTGGAAAGTGTTTACCATTGTATGTGATTCTGTTGAGCGGAACGAAGGTGGTTCTTCTTCGTTTATGGAAGTGGTAGTATAGGTAAAACTTTCTTATGGAAAACCAATTATCACTTACTTGCGATCAAATGGTAAGATTGTTTTAGCAATTGCTTCTTCTGGTACAACATCTTTACTTTTATCTGGCGGCAGAACTTTCCATTCAAAGTTCAAAATTCCAATCACTTTGGATGAGAATTCTACCTGCAATATATTGAAACAGTCTCCTTTAGGACAACTGCTTAAATCTACTAATTTAATTATTTGGGATGAAGCACTTATGATGCATCGTAACGCCCTGGAGCCTTTTGAAATAAGTTTACAAGATATGATGCAGGTTGGTGATGGATCTTCCCAACTTTTGGAGGAAAGAAAGTATTACTTAGAGGTGATTTTCGTCAAACTTTGCCGGTAGTTCATAAAGGTTCGAGAGATATGGTGGTTTTTGCTTTCATCGGTAATTCTTATTTATGGTCCAAGTGTACAGTGTTCGTACTGACAAAAAACAGGGGACTTCGAAGTACAACATGTAATTTATATGATTTGGTGAAAGTTGAAAATTTTGCAAAATGAGTGCTTGACATTGGAGAGGGAAATGTGGATGGTAGACGGCGATGATGATCCTTGTTGGATTAATATACCTGCTGATTTTCGGATTGAAGCGGGAGATTGTGGTCTAAAAAATATTGTTGCCGGCATTTATCCTGATTTGTATAATATGCTACAGGATAAAGATTATCTACGCAAAAGGTGCCCGCTTGCTACAACTAATGAATTTGTTAAGGAAATTAACTCATATATCCTTTCCCAAATTACTGGTGAATTAAAATTCTATTTAAGTGCTAATTCCATTAGTCCTTTTTGTAAATGAGTAGATGACTAAAATACTCTTTATCCGATAGCATTTTTGAATGCCCTAAAAATACCTGGATTACCCAACCATATTATACACTTAAAGATAGAAGTTTCAATTATGTTATTACGAAATTTGAATCAAAGTTTAGGACTTTGCAATGGAACATGATTAATTGTCACTTAACTTGCTAAAAGGGTAATTGAAGTAGAAATAATTATTGGTACTAATATCGGTAGAATGATTGTCATTCCTCGAATCATTCTTACATCTGCCGATGATCTTGGGCCGTTTATGTTACAGAGGCGATAATTTCCAGTAAAGGTTTGCTTTTTAATGACGATAAATGTAACAATCCGAAATTTAACCCATGACAATTAATTCATTAATTAATTAGATAATAAAATAACTTTGTGAAATTATGAGAATTGAGCCACGGGAGTTGCACCATTATGTCCGTGGTAATTTTCTTGTTAATTTGTATATATAGAACGCCGAAATCCGAATGAACGAGATATGAATTAAAAAAAAATAAGCAGAAAAAAGAATATATATATATAGGTCGACCGGCTAGTTGACCAGGGCACAAGGGCGGTCGACTGCCCGGTCGACCAGCCTGTATTTGTTCCAGAGGCTTCCTATTACGTATTTTTCATTCTTTAAACTCATCCGGTCCTTCCATTCTTGCATCAGATAGCTCGTATTCAGCCTATGATTTGGTTGCATCCTTTGCAATTCACAAATCCGACGGTCTGAGATCCACTTCTATACCTATGAATAGAATCCTAGGCCTAACACTTTTTATCATTCTAAGTTTTCACCAATTGGGTTCACCTTTCTAGAAAGGATCCTAAACGGAATATTTTTCCAAGGAGAAAATCGTTATAAATTAAAATATTTAACAACCCCAAGTGGATCCATAAAGGCCTAAAGAGAAGAGCAAAGGACCAGAGGTGGGTGATTATAATTATTTTAAATTTCTTCAAGTGATTTAAAATAATAAGGTTTCCAATAGTTGTAGTTTTACTACGATTTTTGGAGTAACATTTTTAGCAATTTATTTACAGTTTTTAAAATTGTTTTTAGTTAATTTTAGTTTATTTCTATATTTTTCATTTATTTACAGTTTATTGACAGTATTTTAGTTTGTTTACTATTATTTATGCGTTATTTACATCTTCTTCTTACTTCTTGGATTTCCTCCCATTTTTAGTTTTCTTTTATTCCTCCTTCTTCGCGTATGGATTAGAATAAAATTAATGCGAAATTGGATTAAATTATAAAAAATCTGAAATAATGGAATATAAGATGTAAATTATAAAACCGTAATATAAATGAAATTGGACTGAAATTATGCCTAATTATGATATTAATTGGACTAAATCAAAGAGATTGACCTAGTTATAACTTAGAATTATAACTAAAAAGAAGAAAAGAAGTTTATTTTCACACTTAGACATTGGGTTAAGTAATAAGCATGATTAGAATGTATGTTATAATAAGAAATAGAACAGAATAAAGCTTATTTTAAGACTTAGGATAAATCATTAAGCATAGATTGTAAGAGCAAGTGTGAAGACTTGTTTAAATAATTTATCTAAGTTAATAAGCAAAGAATTAAAGTAGGACCTATACCAAATAGCATTCCCCTATTACTTTCTATGGGTACGGTTTTTCACATAAACCTGAAGTGAGACGAGGGGGATGTTTATGCTAGTAGTGGTAGTAATTGGTCAATAAGTAGATGTTAAATCACGGGGGATTTTAACAAGGGCGCTATTAGATATTGTTTGAATGAAGGACCGGTATCGACAGCATTCCCCTATATTTTCTGTGGACACAGTGTTTCACATAATTCTGAAGTGAGACGAGGGGCACGCTTATGCTGAGTCGAGGTAATAATACGACCCGTTAGGTGGAGCAAAAGGTAGCATGGACATGGTGACAGTTACGTGTGCGTCTTCCATTTCGGTGCTCAGTAATCGCTATGAGTTCCAAGCGCTTAGTATGTGTGTCTTTCATAGACACCATTGCCTTTTGTGTAGGAAGCTATGTTTCGTCTAGTCCACAGTGGTGCTTTGTGTAGCTTTCGTAGTCACCATTGGCTACTGTGTATGGAGTTATATAGCATCTAGTCCGTAGTAAGGTCAATGGAGTAGCAGACCGATCAAAAGGTAGAATTAGGATTTCAGCCCAATTATAGGATTATGACTTAGCCTAATCAAGCAGCTATTAAAGACAAGCGTAACAATCAAAGTTAACCTATCTTATCAATTGTAAAAGTTTAATCGTATTTTTCAGTTTATCTCTTTCCTATTTTCTTTGTTTCCTTTTATATACTAGAACTATTGAAGTGTCCATTACTTTTACTTTGCTTAAAGATTCTGGTAGTTACTATTACTCACCAGACTTTTAGTCCGACCCACTACTCTATTTTTCTCCTTTCCCCCATAGGTAATCAAGGGAGAGGGCAGTAGATTATAATGCTTGAAGGTTTTTTGGAGAAGATTTTACTTTGTATTTCTCTACTTTTTCAGCTTTTGGTTCTTTCTTTGTACCGGCTTATTATAAGGAATATTATGTGCTCTGATTTTTAGACTATGAGTTTTTATTTAATGAGACATTTTGGTTTTTGAGACATGTATGTTATATTTAGTGTTTGACTTATTTGTTTTATGAACAATTATGAAGCTTTTGTTTTAAACAAGTACTATTTTAATTTTCTCTATTTTTACATGTTTTTGTCTTGTGAATCTTAGTCTCTGGTAGTTTCAATTATACCTACAATGCGCCATGCCTTTTAATGTGTCATATTGGATATATTAAGGGATGTGGGGTGTTTCACTCGACATCGGAGCCTAAGGTTGTAGGATTTCTAAAAAATTATTTTTAAAAGTATTTTCCAAAATAACTTCTTTAAAAAGGTATTTTTCAAAATGGAACTCTTAGAAGTAGTTTTTAAGTATAAAAGAGTTTTTATAAAAATCCCCTCCAAATCCAGTGCAATCTTCTTTCGATTCTTTCAAGCTAAATTTTTTCTTTTACATAGAATGGCTGACTAGTTCCGTAGAGCTACGGTACCAAGGAACAAGGGCAAGTGCCCAATACAACACCAGTAGGTGGAAATTCCTTTAATCCACTCACATTAGCCCCCTTTTCTGAGCTATGTAAGGACTTCATTAGTATAGGAGGCAGAACATTTTCTGGCACGGAGGACTCCGAGGAGACGCGAGTTAGTTTTGAAAATGTGGAGCAAAGGTTTAGGCGGTTAGGTTTAGAGGACCGACAGAATGTTCAACCTGCATCTTGACAGCGGGAAGAAAAGCTTAAGGCGGTTTCTACAAGCTCTAAGAAGCCATGATGAAAGAGCAAGAAGGATAAGAGGAAAATGGAAGGCCCTTAGAAGCGAATTATAAAAAAATGAAGTGCCATACTTACAGAATGATTAGTCATTACGCAAGAGACTGCAAGAAAGAGAATGTAACGACCCGTAAATTTTGATAAATAAATTAGTTGAATTAATAAGATTTTTGTAATTAAATTTAAAAAGAAATAAAATTTTCATAATTTATATTGAAGTAAATGTTAAGAATGAATTGTAGCCATGGATATTAAGAACTAATTATTGACAAGTTAAGTAAAATCACAATGAAAATGAAATTGTGTATATTGTTGCACTTGGGTGTAGAAAAATATAAAATAAGTAAATAAGTGTAAGTGTTGTATAACTAAAGGAATTTATATATTATCGATAGTAACTGAATGAATTCAGTAATATGTATGTTATTATAAAAGTTTGGTTGAAGTATGATAAACCTAAGTGTAACCTCGGCTTGTAAACAATTATTATAAGTTACCTGTTTAATTTGTTGATTGAATTGGAATGGAAAATAAAATTCTAATAAAAATATAATTAAAATTTACATTAATGGGAATGGGAATGTGTTAAGTAAATGAAGGTAAGCAACACTAGTCAAGGTTAAGGTATTGAAGGGAATACCAATTAATGAAAAGAAATCTAAATGTTATGTTTGGCAATAGATTGAGTATAAGTGAATGAAATTTAGCGTTTTGAAAATAAATGATAACTTTGATTTGTAAGTAATAAAAGCCTATTTATGAGACTAAAGGTTAACGGTGATGATTTTGTATGTTACATATTTATTAGCTTGTTAATGGAAATTGAAAATAAATTTTAATAAATGTTATGTTAATGTGAAATGAAATCCCAATAAAAGAAGTAATGCAAATGTTATATTTGGCTCAATATAAGTGGAAATTATAGTTAATGCACAATTGCAAGATTTTAATTGATTTTTTAGTAAATTGGGAAATAAATTTTAAAAAATATGATTAAATATTTTGTTAATGTAAATTATGATAATATTTTAAAGTAATGTCCATTCCATCAAATTTTAAATTTAGTAATAAATAATGTTGTAAAAAGACAATAAATTATACGTTTTAAATTAGTATGTTTATATCCGTTCTTGTTTAATTTATTTGACGCTATAAATTGTATGTTATTTCCTGATATATTCTTTAGCATATTTACTAAATAAATAAGAAACGAATAAATTTAAGGGGAATTTCACTAGAAGAACAAACTTTGCAGTCAATTATCCACAGAAATTAAATTCAAGGCCAAAGTCAGCAGAATAATTACTTCAAGGACAAATTCAGCAGTCGATCACTTTCAAGGACATAATTTCATAAGTTTTTAGGCTTTAGAAACTAATTATTTTACATTTTGTCCTTAAAAGTAATTATTTCGATTGTGTTTTCTAGAAACTAATTGCACTTGCTAAAGAGACCCTCGTGGCTAATTTCCACTAAATTTAAGTTACGTCGCTTTGTTAATTATTTTGGGTATACGTTTGATTTATCTCTTAACTTTAAAATATGCACTTTTTTGAATTACATACCTTAGCTATTAAATTTATCAGCTGTGCATTTCAAAAGAGGGAAGAAATAAGACACTAGCCGTTCAAATATGATTTCTTGCGTTGCAATTCACTTGTAAAACTTCCACTTTCATTTGCATCTCCGTATTTAATAGGAATATAATCTTTGAATTCCACTAACCATTCAATTTCATTTTTCTTACCTTGCCTTCACGTGTAATTCTCCCCATCTTATTACACTTCCCTTTTTGCTTCTTTGTTCTAATAGGAATAAAACCTATTTATTTCCCTAACGATCAAATCAAATTATTTCTTGCCTTGTAATTCGCGTGCCATAATTTACCTTCTTTCCACTTTCCATTTGACTCTTTGTAATTAATTGGAATAAAATCCTATAATTTCCTCTAACCATTACTTTCTTTATTTCTTGCGTTCTTTTTCTACTCAATCAACACAAATACTTCTCTTATAAATACAAAACCCACGTACACCATACATATCCCATATTATTTAGTTCTTTTTCCTCGGTGTGAAACTGCATCAGGTAATGGCCGCCTATCCTCTTCTTTTATTTTCTTCTTGTATTTTCTTTTGTTTCCATTGTTTCACTCCATCAAGTGCTTCGCTCTTCTCCACCCAGCACTATTTCACTTGCATCTAATCAACTTCTTCGCTGTTAGAAGCCATACCTCTTTCATCACCTTAGCCGCAACATCTGTATGTAGGTAATATATATATATAAGCTGCCTTGTCGTCTTCTTCTTCTTTCTTTTTTCGTTTTTTTATGTAACATACATATGTTTTGTGGAAAGAAGGATACGTGGTTGAAATATTTATTCAACGCGTTTAAAGTATAGTTATATATAAGTTGATTTTTAATGTGTACGTGTGTTTTATTTTAAAATAATAAAATATAGGTAGGTATAGTTTTATATGAGCCTGCAAATCTATTAGTTACATTGTTTTTATAAGTTTACTTAAGCTATATAAATTGTATTAGCAGCATACAGTTATATAGTGCATGCATATATAGGCTTACAGCATAATATGAAAAGCTTACAGTATATTTTGTTATGCATATAGAATCAAGTATGTAAATCATATAACCTATTATGCGTATAATAATATAAGTTAAGTGCCAAGTAAAGTTGTTAACATGGGTTCAACCGGTTGTGTATAATTTAGTTTATTTAGAAATATATTTGTTTAAAGTATCTGTTTGTGTTAGGCAGCATATCTGTAAGTATTATATAAAGTATATTATGTAGATATGTTGTTATTTTTAAACGATGATTTTAGATATATATATATTTAATTTAATATGTTTTTAAAATTTAAAATTTATATACAAATTATTTTAATATATAAACTATTTAAAGTATTTTAATATATGTACTATTTTCAACATCTGAACAGTTTAGGCATTTTAAATGTAAACAATGATTTTTATTTTAACATTCATCTTAAAAATTTAATACTGATTTCATGGGAAGACAATATATATATCGTTGCATATGGATTTGTATTTGTCTGCATAAATGTTGGGTTGGTTTCAAACTTATATTAGTGTTAGCGTTTAAAATAGATTTAAGGAAATTTTAAGGAAATGTATGAATAGTATAAACATTGTATATTGAGTTTTATTTAAATTAAAAAATTTGGGACATGATATGGATTTGGAAATATATGTTTTGAAATTATTTTAGAAACAAATAATAATATATAAAATGAAATAGTTCCATTACAACAAAACTAATTCAATCGTTCTCATTGATTTCCCATTATCAGCCTTGTCCGTCGTGCCTGTTAGCGTTGCTTTGGATTTAGTAGCTCATTTCTATGTCGAATCTCTCTAGTCTCGAAAGGTGAGCAATCACTCACGATCAACGTTCTTTTATTTATTAAATTTGATTTCAATTGGAATGACAATTGAAATATTTTGCTAAAATCGAACTATTAATTGTTTAAATCGTTATATATATGATATGCATTTATATGTAATTGTTCACCTATGGGATATGACACCATATCCTGTTGTTTATATTATATTGTTATTGATGATATATGCCTGTTATTATTATTGTCACATCTGTTATCACTCTGCAAGTTCCCTGTTAGTATATAATTCACTATGGGTTGAAATGATACATACCCGAGCGGACTTTAGAATAGGAGAATTTCATTATGGGTTGAAATGATAGACCCAAGCGATTTTCATTGAATTGAAATTGAGATTACGGGTAGAAAGGATATCTACCCGTATGTATATATACATATTAAATTACGGATTGAAATGATAAATATCCGTATCACTTGACCATACGATAAGAAATTATATACAGACACCGTTGGTCCATATATAGATATTTTGAAAATAATTTCTTTGGTTTTGGAAAGAAATATAAGGTTTTAATAAATATTGATTCTTAAATATCATATATAAATGGAAATATAATATATAGATTTAATAATAATATTTAATTAAATGGAGATTGACTTAATATATATAATATGCTCGAGTACTTATTTAAGTTTATAGATTTTGGTAATAATTTGAAAAAGTTAAATGTTGGGAAGATAATTTTAAATGTATTTGAAATTGTATGTAATTAGAATTTTAGTAAATAAACATCGATTTGGAACCATCGAAATTGAAATTTAAAGATATGATTTTAGCAGGATTTTTGGATTTAAGTGACTTAATGAATATTCCATGTGAAAATAAATTAAAGGAGATACTTAGTGAGATGTAATTTAAGGTTACTTAAATGATATTGAATTTTAATAAGGGAATATTTCAAGACTAAATAATAATGAAGTTAAATCAGGATATATGAAACTATTAAATTTAGCTTTGAAAATGTGAATATTAAAGCTTTAAAATATATTGGAATTTAAATGGTTTATTTTGTGATTTATATCTGCATTGGAAGTCGATATAATTTGCAATTTTTTATTAGAAACTGAATTGAATTAAATTTGTTGAATTGAGATTTAGTTAAATTTGAATTTGGAAATTGAGTTGATTTGAATCGTAACTTTGAAAATGATAAAATTTGGAAATATATATTATATATATATAAAATGGAAATGATACTTTGGTTTTGAAGTATAAATTAATTTGAAATGACCACGGTGTATAGTGTATATTTCTACATTGTCGATAGTTCCACGGATCCTTAGAGGATGGTTATCCTAAACATCCTTTGAGTTACATGTATTTCAGTTGTTATTTCACTTGAGTTGGATTTACTGGTATAAAAATGTTAATCCTGACTCGAGTGTTTTGTGTTTTGCTTTACGCTCGGGTCAGACTGAGCGATACAGCATTTGAGACTCGCCTTTGGAGTTTGGAGCTTTTCTTGGTGATCCAACTATCGTTTTAGCTTTCAGCTCTTTCAGTTGATTTGTTCAGAGAAGTCATCTGTTGCATTGGAGACTTCACTGTATTTGAGATATTTTGCTGTATATTATTTCTAACTCTGATGTTTATATAGTAGCTACATGAACTACTATTTATCTATTTCACTGCATTATATTACTTTGTGTTTGTGATCTGTGGTTATTTATTTACTGTTTATGCTGAGCATTGCCAAATTTTTATTTACAACGTGGTATTTTGAGCAATTCGAGTCTGACATGTGTAGATGCGAATGGTTGAAAATACCGGGCCGTTACAGTTGGTACCAGAGCTTTGGCTCTAGGCAAATTTAGTATATATGGTAAATTTATTTACAGAATCACTTTCGTTCGAGCTTGAATCTCTTCCTATTTGATTCGCTTTCCTTTGAATTTTGAAACACTCCCTTCGGTTCCAAATCCATTCTTGTCTTTCCCTATGCGTGTTCTCTAAATTATGGAGTATCCCATAGCTCCACTGAATGATTTGTAAAGGGGTGAAACTCCTTCACAATAGCATCAATTCACTGAAGATTTATATATCCTCGTTTCAAATGCTGTTATCTCTAGTTTTGCCGAATTCTGTATCTGGCGATCGAATGTCGATTTGCCTTGGAATTCCACGTCGATCATATTGTTGAAGTCACGATTGACCCGGTTAAGGTCCCCCGCAATTTATATCCATCTTCTATTTTGAAATTTAATTGTCTCATCTTCATTTGAGCCTAGCTTCGAATCAGAATTCTATTTGACTAGAGTCCCTCTAATTTGAATCTCTATCATTGTTTGAAATCCATTCTGGAATCATTCTTTGAAAATCGGGTTTGTTTGCATTTTAGAAATTGTTTTATATACTAAAATTATTATTTTAATAACTATGATTTTATTCTATATATAGAATTTTCAAATGGATTTGAAAATTTAAGGATTTTATAAGAAATTTGATTTATATAAAAATGATTTATAACTGAAGGGTTTTAATTTGAATTTCAAGGAACTGGATTCCGGTATTTTGAAATTTGGTTTTTGAGATTTTAAAAATATATAATAATAATACTATTTAAAAGTATTTTCTGAATAAGAAGTGTTTCAAATGACTCAAACGAGTTCCAATGATTTCAAAGAAATTTCAAAGAAGTTTTAAGAAAATAGAAGTCCAGAACTCACTTATGTCGCGGGAGAATAATTTCGGTGATGAGTGCACGCATCATCGACATTCATTTTCGAGTTTCAAAGTAGGGGAGATGCCACTTTAATAGCTTCGCTATGCGAGTGATTTTGTGAAACTAATTTTGATTGCAAATTCCAAAGTATAATTCAATATTCAAAAGATATATGTATATATATTTGAAACGATTTGTAGTAAGCCGGTGTTCAGTCCTCGAATTTCGGATTTGATTTGGTATAACCCTATCTTTTGAAATTTGATTTACTAATTTGTTGGTGATTTCCAACTCATGGATTGAAAATATGATTTCTTCGACTATTTTGAAGGTTCGAGCACTTCCAAATCAAGGTTAACTTTTCAAAAGTAATTTGGAAAGTATAAAGTATTTGATAAGTATATAAGATTAGTTTTGTATGTTTTAATACGATTTAAATAAGTTTGAAACTTCTTTGTTTAGTAAATGAATAAGACTATTTTGAATTATACTAGTAGGAAATATAGATTTGAAATGTTTTGAATAAAGTATATATATACAATAATAGTCTTTCCAATGGTAAATTGGAATAAATAGTTTAAAGGTTTTAAAAGGGATGGTTTTAAAACTTAGTAACCATTTTGGGGTAAAAATTGATTTTGAAAATATCTAGTTTCGAAAATAGATCGAAATTTAAACCCAGTATTTACATGATGTTTTGGAAATGAATTTTGTTTGACCTAAATTAGGTTGATTTAAAAATTTGAATTATTTGGTAAACATATGATTTTGGAAACTTTGGAACTGAAGATATTTTATTTGGAAGAAATAATTTGGTGAAATCGGGTATGATTTTTGAAACTGATCTGATATTGAAATGAATTGAAATTGAGATCCTTGTTTTACTAAATACTTGATTTTGGATTTGTCGAACTTATATAAATTTGATTTGTATAAGTATGAAGTTGATTTGAAAACTATGATTTAAAAAGGTACTCAATTTGATATTGGGATCTTATATAATCGAAATCTATATAAGTGTGATTTGATATACTATTGATTTTTGGAAAGCATTCGATTTGGAAATGAAATCTTATATATAATGGACTTTATATGAGTATGCTATTTGAAAGTGATTTGAAAAGGTATTATATGATACATATTTTCGAAGTAAAGATATGGAAAGTGCCTTCTGCCTGATATCCGATTTGTGGCCACATTTTGGATTCATTCTATCGATATTATTCTCTCTGATTTTGGTTTTCCGGATGTGATACTCGAGTGTCCCACTATGGCGTAACCCATGATTTTTTTTCTTGGCGCGACTGCGTAGCGTAATTTGCCTGGCTGAGATGGCCCAGGGGTACAGATGTTTCCTGGGGGATTCAGATGTAACCATTGTGTATCATGTGATCTAAGTGGGTCGTTTTTAGTAGAGAAATTCGCATGGTTGAGAAAGCTTACGGATACGGATGTTTCCTAGGTGATTCATGCGCAACCTTTGTGTATCTGCGGTCTACTAGTCATCATGGCGAAATCCGCACGGCTGAGAAAGCTTACGGATACAGATGTTTCCTGGGGGATTCAGGCGTAACCTTTGTGTATCTACGATCCATTGTTGGACAAATGGTTTGTGTGTTTTGTTTGGATTGTACTTTCCATATCTGTTTTTAAAAGTTTTTCAAGTATTTTCACTGGGTGTTGAAACAAGTCTACTAAGTACCTGTAAATTTTGGCTTTGCGCCTGATCAACGCACTGCTAGAGTCTACAGAAACAAGGATAAACTTGTTAAGACATCGAGTTATAAAAGCTTTTTGATAAAGTATCAAATAAAGGATATTATGATCATTTATTTTGCCTTTCTAAATAATTGAAATTTATATAATTCTAAAATAATGGTTCATCCTTGTCTTTCAACCTATTTTCCCTTCTAGCCATTCCTACTTTCCACCTTGATAAATTTACCTATAACAATAGTTGTCAGATATAATTTTAATCTTCTTATCATCTTGTCTTAATCCTATTTCATTCTATTTTTCTGTGTTTTCCGTACCTCGTTCCTTTTCGGAGACGAAAAGTTTTGAGTGGGGGAGAGTGTAACGACCTGTAAATTTTGATAAATAAATTGGTTGAATTAATAAGATTTTTGTAATTAAATTTAGAAACAAATAAATTTTTTATAATTTATATTGAAGTAAATGTTAAGAATGAATTATAGCCATGGTTATTAAGAACTAATTATTGACAATTTAAGTAAAATCACAATGAAAATGAAATTGTGTATATTGTTGCACTTGGGTGTAAAAAAATATAAAATAAGTAAATAAGTGTAAGTGCTGTATAACTAAAGGAATTTATATATTATTGATAGTAATTGAATGAATTCGGTAATATGTATGTAATTATAAAAATTTGGTTGAAGTATGATAAACCTAAGTGTAACCTTGGCTTGTAAACAATTATTATATGTTACCTGTTTAATTTGTTGATTGAACTGGAATGGAAAATAAAATTCTAATAAAAATATAATTAAAGGTTACATTAATGGAAATGAGAACGTGTTAAGTAAATGGAAGGTAAACAACACTAGTCAAGGTTAAGGTATTGAAGAGAATACCAATTAATGAAAAGAAATCTAAATGTTATGTTTGGCTATAGATTGAGCATAAGTGAATGAAATTTAGCGTTTTGAAAATAAATGATAACTTTGATTTGTAAGTAATAACAGCCTATTTATGTGACTAAAGGTTAACGGTAATTTTTTTGTATGTTACCTATTTATTAGCTTGTTAATGGAAATTGAAAATAAATTTTAATAAATGTAAATAAATGTTATGTTAATGTGAAATGAAATTCAAATAAAGGAAGTAATGCAAATGTTATATTTGGCAAAATTTCAATATAAGTGGAAATTATAGTTAATGCACAATTGCAAGATTTTAATTGATTTTTTTAGTAAACTGGGAAATAAATTTTAATAAATATGATTAAATATTTTGTTAATGTAAATTATGATAATATTTGAAAGTAATGTCCACTCCATCAAATTTTAAATTTAGTAATAAATAATGTTGTAAAAAGGCAATAAATTATACGTTTTAAATTGGTACGTTTATATCCATTCTTATTTAATTTATTTGGCGCTAGAAATGGTACATTATTTCCTGATATATTCTTTAGCATATTTACTAAATAAATAAGAAACGAATAAATTTAAATTACGTCACTTTGTTAATTATTTTGGGTATACGTTTCATTTATCTCTTAACTTTAATATACACACTCTTTTGAATTACTTACCTTAGCTGTTAAATTTATCAGCCATGCATTTCAAAAGAGGGAAGAAATAAGACACTAGCCGTTCAAACATGATTTCTTGCGTTGAAATTCACTTGTAAAACTTTCCACTTTCATTTGCATCTCCGAATTTAATAGGAATATAATCTTTGAATTCCACTAACCGTTCAATTTTATTTTTCTTACCTTGCTTTCACGTGTAATTCTCCCCATCTTATTACACTTCCCTTTTTGCTTCATTGTTTTAATAGGAATAAAACCCATTTATTTCCCTAACGATCAAATTATTTCTTGCCTTGTAATTCGCGCGCCATAATTTACCTTCTTTCCACTTTCCATTTGACTGTTTGTAATTAATTGGAATAAAATCCTACAATTTCCTCTAGCCGTTACTTTCTTTATTTCTTGCGTTCTTTTTCTACTCAATCAGCGCAAAAACTTCTCTTATAAATACAAAACTCTCATACACCATACCTACCCCATATTAGTTGATTCTTCTTCCTCGCATGTGAAACTATATCAGGTAATGGCCGCCTGTCCTTTCTTTTATTTTCTTTTTAGTTTCTTCTTGTATTTTCTTTTGTTTCCATTGTTTCACTCCATCAAGTGCTCGGCTCTTCTCCTCCCAGCATTGGTTCGCTTGCATCTAATCACCTTCTTCGCTGCAAGAAGCCGTACCTCTTTCATTACCTTAGACGCAGCATCTGTATGTAGGTAATATATATATATATATATATATATATATATAAAGTTGCCTTGTCGTCGTCTTCTTCTTTCTTTTTTAATTTTTTATGTAACATACATATGTTTTGAGGAAAAAAGGATACGTGGTTGAAATATTTATTCAACGCGTTTGAAGTATAGTTATATATAAGTTGATTTTTAATGCGTACGTGTGTTTTAAAAATAAAAAAATAAAACATAGGTAGGTATAAGTTTTATATGAGCCTGCAAATCTATTAGTCACATTGTTTTTGTAAGTTTACTTAAGCTATATAAATTGTATTAGCAGCATATAGTTATATAGTGCATGCATGTATAGGCTTACAACATAATATAAAAAGCTTACAGTATATTTTGTTATGCATATAAAATCAAGTATGTAAATCATATAACCTATTATGTGTATAATAATATAAGTTAAGTGCTAAGTAAAGTTGTTAATATGGGTTCAACCTGTTGTGTATATTTTAGCTTATTTAGAAATATATTTGTTTAAAGCATCTGTTTGTGTTAGGCAACATATCTATAAGTATTATATAAAGTATGTTATATAGATATGTTATTTTTTTTAAACGATGATTTTAGATATATATATTTAATTTAATATGTTTTTTAAATTTTAAATTTATATACAAACTATTTTAATAGATAAACTATTTAAAGTATTTTAATATATGCACTATTTTCAACATCTAAACTGTTTAGGTGTTTTAAATGTAAACTATGATTTTTATTTTAACATTCATCTTAAAATTTTAATATTGATTTCATGGGAAGGCAATATATATATCGTTGCATATGGATTTGTATTTGTCTTCATATATGTTGGGTCGATTTCAAACTTATATTAGTGTTAGCGTTTCAAATAGATTTAAGGAAACTTTAAGGAAATGTGTGAATTGTATAAACATCGTATATTGAGTTTAGTTTAAATTAAAAAAATTGGGACATGATATGGATTTGAAAATATATGTTTTGAAATTATTTTAGAAACAAATAATAATATATAAAATGAAATAGTTCCATTATATCAAAACTAATTCAATCGTTCTCATCGATTTTCCATTAACAACCTTGTCCGTCGTGCCTGCTTTCTACATCAAATCATACCCATCTAGCATTGCTTTGGATTTAGCAGCTCATTTATGTGTCGAATCTCTCTAGCCTCGAAAGGTGAGCAATCACTCATGATTAATGTTCTTTTATTTATTAAATTTGATTTCAATTGAAACGACAATTGAAATATGTTGCTAAAATTTAACTGTTAATTGTTTAAATCGTTATATATATGATATGCATTTATATGTAATTGTTCATCTATGGGATATGACAACATATCCTGTTGTTTATATTTTGCTGTTATTGATAATATATGTCTGTTATTATTATTGGCATATCTGCTATCACTCTGCAAGTTCCCTGTTAGTATATAATTCATTATGGGTTGAAATGATACATACCCGAACGGACTTTAGAATAGGAGAATTTCGTTATGGGTTGAAATGATAGACCCACGCGATTTTCATTGAATTGAAATTGGGATTATGGATAGAAAGGATATCTACTCGTGTGTGTGTGTGTATATATATATATATATCAAATTACAGATTGAAATGATAAATGTCTGTATCACTTACCATAGGATAAGAAATTATATTTCTTATCCACAGACACCGTTGGTCCATATATAGATATTTTGAAAATAATTTCTATGGTTTTGGAAAGAAATATAAGGTTTTAATAAATATTGATTCTTAAATATCATATATAATTGGAAATATAATATATAGATTTGATAATAATATTTAATTAAATGGAGATTGATTTAATGCATATAATATGCTCAAGTACTTATTTAAGTTTATAGATTTTGCTAATAATTTGAATAAGTTAAATGCTGGGATGATAAATTTTAATGTATTTGAAATTATATGTAATTAAGAATTTTAGTAAATAAACATCGATTTGGAACTATCGAAATTGAAATTTAAAGATATGATTTTAACTGGATTTTTGGATTTAAGTGACTTAATGAATATTCCATGTTAAAATAAATTAAAGGAGACACTTAGTAAGATGTAATTTAAGGTTACTTAAATGATATTGAATTTTAATGAGGGAATATTTCAAGACTAAATAATAATGATGTTAAATCAGGATATATGAAACTATTAAATTTAGCTTTGAAAATGTGAATATTAATACTTTGAAATATATTGGAATTTAAATGGTTTATTGTGTGATTTATATGTGCATCGGAAATCGATATAATTTGCAATTGTTTATTAGAAACTGAATTGAATTGAAATTTTTTGAATTGATATTTAGTTAAATTTGAATTTGGAAATTAAGTTGATTTGAATCGTAACTTTGAAAATGATAAAATTTGGAAATATATATATATATATATATATATATATAAATATATATATATATATATATATATATATATAAAATGAAAATGATACTTTGGTTTTGAAGTATAAATTAATTTGAAATGACCATGGTGTATAGTGTATATTTCTACATTGTCGATACTTCCACAGATCCTTAGAGGATGGTTATCCCAAACATCCTTTGAGTTACCCGTATTTCAGTTGTTATTTCACTTGAGTTGGATTTATTGGTATAAGAATGTTAATCCTGACTCGAGTGTTTTGTGTTTTGCTTTACGCTCGGGTCAGACTGAGTGATATAGCATTTGAGACTCACCTTTGGAGTTTGGAGCTTCCTTGAAGATCCAAGTATTGTTTTAGCTTTCAGCTCTTTCAGTTGATTTTTTTTAGAGAATCTGTTGCATTGGAGACTTCACTATATTTGAGATATTATGTTGTATATTATTTCTAACTCTGATGTTTATATAGTAGCTTCATGAACTACTGTTTATTTATTCCGCTGCATTATATTACTCTGTGTCTGTGATCTATGATTATTTATTTACTGTTTATGCTGAGTATTGCCAAATTTTTATTTACAACGCGATATTTTGAGCAATTCAAGTCCGACATGTGTGAATGCGAATGGTTGAAAATATAGGCCGTTACAGAGAAGATGAGAGGAATGTGTTATAGTTGGAGACAACCTGGTCACTGGAGTAGGAGTTTCCCCCGGCAGACGGGGCAGGATGTGGATGTGCCAGTAGCATAGATTCAGACTTTGGATACAGTACCTCCCAGTAGCATACCAAATCTAGGTAGGAAAATTTGTTTTCTATTTCTAATTTTCCCATTTGGACCCTTTTTGATTCTGGAGCGTCACACTGTTTTATCTCTAGCTCTCATGTGGGTTGTTTGCACTCAGACATTTCTTTGATAGTAGACCCCATCTTTGTTTCAAACCCAAAGGAGGTTCAACGCTCTTGTCGATGATTTGTAGGAATTTAAAAATTTATATCCTAAGCGTAGGATTTGACTATGATACCTATGTTTTGGGATTTTCAGGGTATGAAATGATTTGGAAATGGATTGGCTATCCACATATGGAGCTAAATTAGATTGTGAGAGGAGATGTACCAAATAACATTGCCTTATTATTTTCTATTGGTACGGTGTTTCACATAAACCTGAAGTGAGACGAGGGGCGCGCTTATGCTAGTACTCGTAGTAATTGGTCAATAAGTAGATGTTCAAATCACGGGGAATTTGGACAATGAAGCTATTAGATATTGTTTGGATGAAGGGGCAGTACCGGCAGCATTCCCGTATATTTTATATGGACACGGTGTTTTACATAATTCTAAAGTGAGACGAGAGGCACACTTATGCTGAGTCAAGGTAATAGTACAACCCAATAGGTGGAGCAAAAGGTAGCACGGACATGGTGGCAGTTACGCATGCGACTTCCATTTCGGTGCTCAGTAATCGCTATGAGTTCCAAGCGCTTAGTATGTGTGGTCTTTCGTAAAGACCATTGCCTTTTGTGTAGGGAGCTATGTATTGTCTAGTCCACAGTGGGTGCTTTGTGTATCTTCGTAGGTACCATTGGCTGCTGTGTAGACAGTTATATAGCGTCTAGTCCGCCGTAAGGTTTATGGAGTAGCAGGCCGATCAAATGGTAGCATTAGGATTTCAGCCTAATTATAGAATTAGGAATTCAGCCTAATCAAGAAGTTATTAAAGGCAAGTGCAAACAATCAAAGTTAACATATCTTATCAAGTGTAATAGTTTAATCGTATTTTTCAGTTTATCTCTTTTCTATTTCCTTTGTTTCCTTTTATATATACTAGAACCATTGAAGAGTATGTTATTTTTACTTTTCTTAAAGATTCTAGTAGTTATTATTACTCACGCCTTTTAATGTGCCATATTGGGTATATTAAGGGCTGTGGGGTGTTTCAATAAATAGAAGTAAAGGAAAACTTTAGAGAATGTAGGAGTCTACTTGCCCTCTCTTGTTTTCAGCCATGTACAGCTTTATGTGGCCATATTAAGAACATCTTCTTACTGGGGTATTAAGTTTTTAATTGGTCAATTGGAAGGTGGACGTTCTGGGTTAACCAAAAATATAGTATACAAAGAAGTTTTCAATGGTTTATGTCTTTACTGTATGCAGTGCGGTTCTGACATTCTCAGTCAACATAATTAATTTCCTTCCTTCTGCTTGCAGGCTAAGGATACATCTGCAGCACATGTGGTCACGGCACCTGTTTATTTCAAGCACCTTTTTAATATGTTACATCCTTTACATTGGTTAGTATAATTTGTTTTGAATGAAAGGAGTTCTTCATTTTGTGCTTGGTAACTATAATTTGTTCATCGGTTTACAGTTTGTCAAAATGTATACCCACAGGGAGTATATTATACCACACTGCACCACGTAATCATAGTTCTATGCATCCTTTATTACCCTATTGCATTAATAGTATAAAGTTAAACAAAAACCAGGTTGGTCCATTTCTGACAGTTTAATCCATATACTGAATATACTGCATACGAAGAATCTGTTGTTTATCTAGAGCCGTATTACACACATCTATTAATTTATGGTCTATCTTCCACCTTGCATTAACTACTGACAGTTTCATTGAATATACTATACTTGCATATTTTATCTGCTACCTTTTTCCTACCTGCTTACAAAATTGCTCGTAGATGCTTGAATAAAAATTAAATAAAGGTACCTTAATATTACAGGTTGGAGCTTTAATCATATTATATATGTGGTTTCTTATTCCGTTTTTGATATTTTAACTATTGTTACCAAGTGCACCAAACAATTTTCTTTTACGTGGTTATTCATCTGTACAAGTGAGTTACTTCTATCATGACAGTTAAACCTGTTGTCGTACATTTGAAGGTGGAACCAATCACTCCATGTCATTAGTAGCTTGCAATCCATGGAAATAAAGAGCTCGGTACTCCGATTAATGGAATCATAGCTAGAGGCGAAGTACCATGATATCAATATACCACTTATTACTAATTCTGCCAAATAATGAAATCTTGATTCTGGTTTTCACAGTTTTTGTTACGATTATATTTATTGTGAACTCCTATCTTTGTTCGACTAATTTTTTTTGGATTTTCACTGATATGTTTGGTATTTGTTTTCCTAAAAGAAATGGGTAGATCAGATCATGCATTTTAATGTCGCTCTTTGTTCTACAATTGATTCAATGACCGGTGTTATATTATTAATTTGAGTTTTCACATTTCTTATTAATATCTACTTATGTGGTTAACAAAACTACTGGACTAACCATTCAGGACTCTCAAATGTTGTGAGTTCCTCATCCTACTCTCTCTCAGGCCAAAGAACCTTACCATGGTGTAATCATGGACAAGGAATGGGGATATGTTCTCTCTAAAAATCCTTGCTGTAAATCCATTTAAGATGAACTGTTTAATATTGTAAAAATATATCATAAATACGTAATTGATACTTATGACTTATTAACTTCTATCTATTATTTCATACTAGTATAGATCCGTGCTCCATACACGGGTTGTTTGTGTTATTGTATACGTTGTTGTTTGAGCGCAAATATGTAAACGAAAAGCAAGGGCATTTTTGGAATTTCAAAAGGACACCGAGTAAATTAGTTCAACGAATTTTCTTTATTAGCAGTAGAGATTATCATAAATTATTGGTCAACATACATTTCTAAATTAATAATTTGACGTCCATTTTACGTACAAGCAGTTACCAAAAACTGTGAATTTTATTTGGAGGTATTTACTCAAGAAAAATGGTGCAACAACTTTGAATAATAAGTATAATCTTTGAATTTTGATTAATTTGGTCTGTTTAGAATCATATATTTCTACTATTTTAATGTGTTGATAGGTACTTAAATAAGTATAATAATAGCACTCATTGAATAGAAATACGTAATGACTTATTGAGGAGCGATACTTACCGTCAGATTGATATATATCCTTACCCTATTGCCTCTCTGTCATTGATCCTCCATGAAATAATCAGAACCGCTGCCTGTTAAGATGGGTTCATGGGCCTAAAAGCCCAATTCCATACTGCAGTTTTATTTCTTTATTTTAGAGAAAAATGTATATATAAGCATTGCCATCATATACAAATTTGGATCGGGACTGTAATCATTTTTATCAATACAATTCATTTCTTCTTTCATCACCTTCACAATATAAAAATTCTATCAAAATTCTTATATGGTATCAGAGCATTCTCAAGAATCTGCTTAACAGAAAAAACAAAAGTCAAAAAGAAGGAGTGATAGAAAAAAACTCATCAAATAAATCATCATCATCTGAGTTCTATCTCCTATCAGAGATTCAAATCTCATCATCTAAGAGATTGATTCAAGCATCTGAATCTTGTGCCTCGCCAGCGTACACTCCGGCTGCAGCAAGATTCAATACTGAATCTTGTAAGAAAGCAATCAAAATCTCAGAAATAGATCAACAAACGAAGAAAAGAAGCATCACAAAAATAGTAAATTGCCATCCAGAAAGAAAACCCATCAGAAAACTCATCATATAAAGTTTTCTTTGGTTGCAACTTACCAGTTCTGCATAAATCTCTGGATTCTTGAAACCTGATTTTTTGATCAAGACCGTTTCTTTCATCCTTTCTGATCTGTCATCACGTATCAGTGTTAAATCAGTCTCATCATGGTTGAAGAAGACAATTTAGCCACATCATCTAATCCAAATACTTTCTCACTCTCTGACACGGCAGAGAATCTGATCAAGACTGTGATAAGTCCACAGAGCCAACTGGTAACAGTGCATTTGAGTGAAGACAATTATCTTATATGGAAACTTCAGGTAGAAACAGCAATTCAGGGATATGGACTTGAGGGCTACATTCTTGAAACCATACAAGTTCCACCAGTTTGCATCACTGACAAAGAAAACAAGGTTGTTAATAATGAGGAGTACGTGAGATATCATAGACAAGATAGACTTATATGTTCTTGGCTGTTATCATCCATAAATGTAAGTCTCCTATCACATGTAATAGGGCGTAAAACAGCTAATGAGATCTGGATTACTATTGATAAAGTTTTTAATAGTCAATCTACTGCAAAAGTAATGTTCTATAAAAGACAGTTGCGTAACATCAAGAAAGACAATCTCAACATGAGAGAATACCTATCAAAGATCAAGACAATTTGTGACTTGCTGGAAGTTGCGGGTCACAAGATCTCTGATTCTGAGCAAATAATGACAATACTAAATGGATTAAATGATGAATATGAAGCAGTAGTGGCAGTTATGTCATCTTACAAAATTCTGCCATCAATAGATGATGTTCACTCAGTGCTGCTTGCACATGAGGCAAGAACTGATAACAAAAAGGTTCATGAATCAGAGTTCTCTGTGAATTATGTTGTCAACCACAAAGGAAAAGGACAAACCAGCAACAAACCAGAACAAACAATGCAAAGGGGTGGATATTCAAACAGATCCAGAGAAAGAGGCAGATGGAATGGTACTAGCAGGCCTAAGTTTCAGATCTGTGAAAAACTGGGTCACACTGCAGCAAAATGCTATTTCAGGCTAAATCTGAACTATGTCCCAGGACAAAGCAACAACGATAAAAAAACAAAATTTCAATGCTAATATAGCACAAGTTCAACATGAGTCAAGCAACCTATCTGAAAACAGACATCAGCAAACTGAGATTGCAAAACTAGAGCATACTCAAGATGAGGATTGGTATCTAGAGTTTGGAGACACAAATCACATCACCAATAATTTAAGCAATCTAAATCTTGGGAACAAGGAGTACAAAGGTATGAATTCTATACACATGGATAATGGTAAATCAATTGCAATCACACACACTGGCATTTCATATATCATGGGAAAAATGCAACTATATTTAAATAATTTACTCAGGATGCCACTAATTGGGAAAAATCTGCTGAGTGTGTCACAGTTTGCAAAAGATAACAAAGTTTATTTTGAATTTTACCCACATTACTGCTTAGTTAAGGATATCCTAACTAGAGATATTCTCTTGCAGGGTAAGGAATATAAAGGTCTTTAGAAGTTCAGTGTGACTAATCCAAGAAAATCAGAATCTAAAAGAATTTGGTGTAATAATTCTGAAATCAAAAAGGAAGAAAATTGTAATATCTTTGATTTGTGGCGTTGTAAATTGGGGCACCCAAATACTGTAATTGTAAAGCATATCTTGAATAATAGCAACATCTCTTTCAAAGATATTACAATGCCATATATCTACACATACTGCCAGATGGGAAAAGGTCATAAATTACCATTCTTAAATTCTGAAACACTTTACAACAAACCACTTGAACTAGTGGCTACTGACCTATGGGGGCCTGCACCACTACATAGTGATTATGGCTATAAGTACTACATATTCTTTGTTGACGCTTATTCTAGATATGTTTGGATATATTTTTTAAGGTCAAAAGATGAAACTTATAATGCTGCACTACAGTTTATATCACAGGCAGAAAGACAAACCAATTGTCAATTTAAAATAATACAATCTGGTGGTGGAACAGAGTACATGCCTCTAAAGCAATATTTTCAGAAGAATGGGATTGTTCATAGAACAACATGCCCTTACAATTCTGAACAAAATAGGCTTGTTGAAAGGAGACATAGACAAATTGTCGAGACTGGTCTCACTTTACTTGCACAAGCATCTATGCCATTAAAATTTTGGCCAGATGTTTTGCTACTACTGTATTTCTAATTAATAGACTACCATCAAAAACTCTGAAATTTAAAAGTCCAATAGAAAATCTGTTTAACATCAAACCAGGCTATCAAAACTTGAGAATTTTTGGTTGTCTATGTTTTCCTTATCTCAGGCCATACAATACTCATAAGTTAAATTTCAGGTCATCTCCTTGTACCTTTTTGGGTTATGGTACTAACCAAAAGGGATATAAGTGTTTAGATAGCAATGACAAAAATTTTATTTCAAGGCATGTAGTGTTCAATGAAAAAGTTTTTCCTTTCAAGGAATCAGAAATTAAAATGTCGAAGAAAGTATATAATACAAAGGATTCTCTACCTCCCCTATCTGTCTTACCTGAAGCAGTGACACAAGTTCCCAAGGCATTAATAGACGTTGATGACGGTTCTTACATGAGTGAATCTGGCTCACAACACACCATATCCAATAATGGACCAGGTCATGAGCAAATTGAGCCATCAGACACACCTGCACATGTGTCTCAACAAAGAGTAAGCTTACATTCTACACAACAACAAACCTCTGAAGCAACACAGACTTACAATGATCAGCAGCAACAAGAAGAAAACAATCAACATCAACAAGATACCAGAACAGGTCATCATATGATAACAAGGTCAAAAAGTGGAATATTCAAACCAAAGACCTACACTGCAACTTTAGATACCAAAGAGCCAAGTACTTACTATCAAGCAGTGGAGAATAAAAATTGGAAATCAGCCATTTCAGAAGAATATAATGCTCTCATGAGGAACAAGACATAGAATCTTGTTCCTCTACCCAAAAAAAATATATTGTGGAGTGTAAATGGACTTTTAAATTAAAGAAAAATGCTGATGATACAATTTCTAAGTACAAAGCAAGGCTAGTAGCTAAGGGATATTCACAACAGAGTGGTTTTGACTTCAATGCAACTTTTTCACTTGTGAAACCCACTACTATAAGAACTGTTATTACCATTGCTTTGTACAGAAATTGGAACATCAAACAAATTGATGTGAATAATGCCTTTGTGAATGGTGTTTTACAGGAAGAGGTGTACATGGAGCAGCCACAAGGATTCATACAGAAAGGAAAAGAGAATCTAGTCTGCAGATTAAACAAAGCTATTTATGGGCTGAAATAGGCTTCAAGAGTGTGGTTTGAAAAGCTTAAGGAGACTCTGACTGGACTGGGCTACAATATTGCAAAATCTGACAACTCTTTATTCACTAAATTAGTAGTAATATAATTATCTATGTACTTATATATGTTGATGACTTTATTATTACAGGTAATAATAAAGAGGAGATTGACAACTTGATAAACTACCTAAATCAGAAATTCTCAGTCAAAGACCTGGGTGACTTAAACTACTTTCTTGAAGTTGAGGTCAAAAGGCATTCAAATTCTTCTATACAACTAAGTCAGAGAAAGTACATCACTGAAATCTTAAACAGAGCAAAAATGAATCAAGCAATTTCTATTTCCACTCCTATGGTCAGCAATTTACATGTCTCTAAATACAAAGGTGAAACAATAACCAATGACAAACAGTACAGAAGCATTGTTGAAGCATTACAGTATGCAACTATTACCAGACCTGAAATTGCCTACAGTGTCAACAAAGTCAGTCAATTCAACAACAAACAGATTAGCACTGGAAGATGGTAAAGAGAATTTTAAGATATCTCAAAGGAACAATTGACTTTGGTTTAACACTGGAAACAAGCAAATACATCAATATTACTAGATAGGCAGATGCTGATTGGGCATCTGATCCTGATGACAGAAAATATACAACAGGAGATTGCATATTTTTAGGCAACAATCCCATATCATGGTGCTAAAAAAACAGACTACTGTATCAAGATCAAGTACAGAGGCCAAATATAGAAGTGTAGCCAATGCTATAGTAGAGGTGACGTGGATTCAGTCTCTACTTAGTGAATTACAGATTAAGCCTAACAATAAATCAGTTATATGGTGTGACAACCTTAGCACAATTCATCTTACTGCCAATCCGATACTACATTCAAGAATAAAACATATTGAATTGGATCTATATTTCGCGCGCGAGCATGTAGCAAAAGGAGAATTAGAAGTAAACCACATACCTTCTACTTACCAAGTAGCAGACATATTGACCCAACCACTGTCTAAGATAAACTTCATTCGCCTTAGAGAGAATCTGAAAGTGAATAACTTACAAGGCAGCGGAAAGTCTTCAGTCAAAAGAGTCTCCACAGAGGAAATTACTAGAAAATGCTGCCTGTAGTTCTCGGTCAAATCTATTGATGAGAATATTGACTGCAGCTCTCAAAAAAATCATCGAGCAGATCAACTTATGAAGATTTACTTCAAGTCCAGAACTGAAGACTAATCCGATCAAAAAGGAAAACTCAGATCTGCTGGCAATTTTGAAGAATATACAAGAAAGATACAGATCTAGATTCGGATTTACTGACAATTTTTTGAAGAATACATTTTTCTTTTTGAATCCACACTGAAGAGAGGATTTGTAACGTCCGCCTTTACGCACGATTTAAACAGACACACGTGCCAATTCAAACCATGCGGAAGGGCGGATTGTTATGAGGTAAATAAGAAAATCAGAGAAGAAATAAACAAAATAGAATCTCACAGCCGAAGGATAAAATATAATAATAAAATATACAGTTTATAAAACTGTTTACAAAACATTTGATTCTTCTTTATACAATTAAATATCAGAGTTCACATACCAATAATATCAATGCAGCGGAATTAAATGTTTTACTGGAATAATATACTTAGAGAATAGTAATACAAATCTTCGTCTTCGTCCTCCAGAGCTAAATCTTCAAATCCTGAAACGCTCGGACTGACCCGAGCGAATTTGAAAAGACAAAAACACTCGAGTCAGAACTAAAAGATCTTATGTGAGTTAAATTAACAGAAATAAATATGAGTACAGTAACTCAAGAGATGCTCGAGATTTACATCTCCTAAGGATCCATTAAACTATTTACTATGTAGTATATTGCGCTATTATAATAGCGTCTAATTGTAAAATAAACTTACTTTTTAATAGCGTTAAAGGGTTACCCATATAGCCCTTAACACAAATAATGCCAATAGTCTATACAGTACCGTAATACCTCCTAATCGGGAAGCTACCAGAGGATACTCCATAGGTACGACACAAATAGAAACTCGCAGAAGGCGCGTTAGGGTAGGTGACACGGCACAACTAGGCAATGCCAGGGTAGATATACCAATTACGCTTCCGGGCTGATGGAAACGCGCAGCGCGCAGCTGCCGCCCACCTCGAACAACACCCCCAAAATCAAAAGTAAAGTGGCCACCGAATCAATCCAAAAGTCATAGTATAATATTGAAGGAGTGCGTTCGATCAGAGGAATGACCCATTGGCCCATCGATCGCTCCTGTTTTAGCCACCTTATGCCAACTCACGGGAGTCGGGTCCACGTATTTACCTTACAGCAAACACCGCCACCAACCTACTTCATTCTGGAATCTCCACCGCGTACACGGTTGTTAAAGTGGTTTTCGGAGTTGGCAGAGAGTATGACAACTTCCGGTCCCGGTCTCTTTAACGACCAACGTTATTATAACACTGCGGTCATTTAAATAATTTAAACTTTAAAACCAGAATAAAATATCCATTTTAAACCCATATAAATACGATATCATTTATATTTTTAAAACCCCAAATCAATACGATATCATTTAGACCCAAAATCATATAATCTCATTTTTATTTTCCAATATATATTCTTTTCAAAATCGTAGGGTTTTCAAAGTAAAATATTTAGAAATCAAAACTCCTTAATATAATATTTTCAAATCATACTACCTTGAAAATCATAACTTCGAAACAAATTTCCATCTCTCAAATGGTTAAATATTAAATTACTCTATAAAACACAATAGTTTCTTTAGATTTCACAAATCAATTTTCGAATATCGATTTAAACTTCCAAATAACATTTCAATTCTTATGTTTCAAAGCTTTAAATATTTCACCATTCAAAACAAACTCATTTGATAATCCCATATATATTAAATTCAGTTACTTATTATTTAGACTTGAAATATTTACTTAATGAATTCAATATAATTTAGGAAAAACCTTTAACTTCACATAACTGGAAAATCTTTCAATTTATTATATGTTCATTTAAATCAACCCGATATTCAATTAGATCACTCTACACAAAAAAAATCAAGTTATAAAATCATATCCTTTAAAAATTCTAACTTTTTATTTAATTCCAATTTAACTTAATATTCATCTTCCCACCTTATTCTCATTTAAGTCAATGAAACTCTAGAAATTAAATTTTAAATAAATGCTTAATCTTACTTGATCTTAAAATCAAACTTTATTTTAAACTTCAAATCAAATTTATACAAAGCTTAAAACCGGAAATTACTATATATATAATAACCTTTATCAATAACCAAATCAATATCCCATAAACCATATATATATAACTTTACAAAAACCATAGAAAATCATTTCAAAATATATATATATATATATATATATACACACACACCGCGGTGCCTGTATAAAATTTTCTACCCTATGGTCAAGTGATACGGATGTTTATCATTTCAATCCGCAATTTAAAATAAAAATGCGGTTGTATATCATTTCAAACCGCAATCCCGAATGAAATGAATATGCATGATAACTTGCAGATTTTATAAGATAGTACACATCATCCATTCACCCAATATCAATCATCAACCAATTTAATTCAATCATCATCAATTTAAACAAACATCAAAATATATAGTATATAAATTATACAGGTAATAAATAACATGTATTAACTAACAGTTTATATTCAATAATAAATTTGACTAGTGTTAAACTAGCAGTTTATATGCCAAAATAAATGTAAATTTAACTGGCAGTTAATATGAAATAAAAAAAATATACTCATGAAAGGCAGTTAATATGCAAATAAATAAATTCTAACTGTCAAATTATATGCAATAAATAAAATTAATTAACAGTTAAATTAAATAAATGCGATTTAACTGAGATGACGAATAAAACATGCCAAACAGTCATAAACAAATTTCTACTCAAATCTTAAATCAATTTAAGAAACATAAGAAATTTTAGAAGTTGTGAGTGAGTTAAAACGCTCACCTTTTGAATTTAAATCGAATTTAAATCCGATTTAAACCCAAAATTTCGACGGTCTCCAAATCTGTCCAAACCGGCTTCAAAAGATCTGAAATTTAATTATGATCCTAACCAAAAAAAATTCGCGTGAAAACGAGTTCGTATGCAAAAGTTATGACGATTTATGCGATTGAAAACAATTTATAAAATAAATTAAAAAGTGAACATGTTCACTCACTTCTTGCCACGTCATCTCCTTTCCCCCTTCTCACGCGTTCCCACTTACAGAACCCAATACCCGTGCCTTGACCATGCCTTTGACCGAGATTTGCCTCCAACCTAGGCCGCCATTGAACACGGCACCACCACCATCTTGAAGCTATCGCCGAGCCGCACCCACCTATACAAGCACGCGCCTCCCTGGTTGCCGCCGCCGCCTCCAAGCTAGGGTTTTCGAACCCTAGTTCGCCAATTCCGGCCAACCCAAGCACTTTCAGACCACCAATTAACCACAAATCAACTCCTCTCGACGAGATCTACAATACCCATATTTCAATTTCTTCGATAGAAGCCTAAATCGAAAAGCCCCAAATCAACCATGTGGGTTTCGAAATTCCAGGCTTTGACCGCGATTTCTGAACGATTCGAGCATCGTATACAAAAACGAACACCACCTGTAAATTCGTGTCGATGAAATCTACAACATATAATTTTTTGAGATTTTTCTGAAGACTTTGGATTTTAGCTTTTGATTTGATTGTTTGAATTTTGAATTTGGATATAGGGTTTTTAGCCATTGGAAGAAGAGAAGGAACTGATGAAATGAACGCACAAACAAATGAGAATGGATGGGCTAGGGTTTATAACTGGATTTATATAGGTAGGTTAGAAATTTGAATAGATGAATCGTGTTGCATATACGTGCTACCGCTAACATGGTCCAAAAAGTCCGTTCTGTCCCTGGAACGAAATTGGATAAACCCGTATATCGAAATAGGTATTTTAAAATATTCTGAACGCGATGGAAAAAGTTTCACGTTCAAATTCGATCGTATGAAGAAGTTATGCTGAAAACAATATTTCCAAATTGATTTCAAATTGATTATAATTAAATCGATTTAAAGGCGTTTCGCGTTCGTACGATCAAACGACAAGTCCGATCGGTACGAAACTTGAAACCCTATAATAATTCACTGTTGCGGATCCGACGAAACTGGTTTCGTCGAAATCCGAGTCCATGCCCAAAATGGCTATTTTTATATTAATTAATTAAATTCAAAATAAATAAATAAAATCCAATTTTTATATTTAGATTCTAAAATTGACCCATTTTATCACTTTAAAAAATTCTTAATCATTTACAAAGTTTCAAACAAGTTTAAATGTCAAATTACAGAAGGTAAATTTATAAATTCCAATATAAATCCTTAATCTCATTAAATTCACAAATTAAAATTTAACTTTCTAAAAATTTATATTCAATCAAAGAAATCAATGGTTATTCCATTCATATATCTATTAATTAAATAAATTCCATTTTTAAGTCCTTTAGTTTATTACTAAATATCCATTTCCCTTTCCCATCAAATTTGAATTTCATCAAATTAATATAACCAAGCAGATTTCCATTCACACTTTATTATAAACTTAAAATTTGCAATTTATTATCTTGTATTGATTTTATACAATTACCATTAACTTTACATTCAATTGCTATTCAATATATATTTATTCACCAATCAATTCGATATTTATTCTTCTTTCATTCTATTTGATAAATAACTTAGTATACATTTACATACATTCATTTCATTACATTCATTTATGGGTATTGCATTGAAATTTAATTTATTAACTAATATCAACGTTATTATCATTAATTACAATTGGATTCCCAATTTTATTCAATACCCTGAACAAATTACATATATATTAATCAAATCCTTACATTTGTTTTTCTCATGTTCCATTAAAAATCAAATCATAACATTTAAATGATTTTATTGAATTGGAATCTCATTCAAGTCATAAATTATTAACTTGCACTAATATGATTACTTAATTTATTCCAATTACCGTTTACAATCTTTTATTGCATTAAATCAAATTAATACTTTAATAAATTTCTCATATAAATTTTATATCGAGGTAAGA
Source organism: Allium cepa (assembly GCA_030765085.1). NCBI lineage: Eukaryota > Viridiplantae > Streptophyta > Magnoliopsida > Asparagales > Amaryllidaceae > Allium > Allium cepa. The sequence goes on along the minus strand of CM060944.1, from coordinate 492,536,082 downwards.
ATCTTTTTCCTACTTAATTCATTTGGATTTTATTTAAATTCCTATAAATAGGTTTTAAGTCAACATTTACATAATTTATTTTAGGCTTCATTTTTAACATTTATATCCAAATGCGACAATTTCCACTATTACAAATTAATTGCAATATATAATCTAATTTGTAGATTTTAAATTATCCTTGATACATCTAATTTTCAACATTCTCTTTCATATAAATAAATAATATTTCTATTTCTTTCTAAATTTAAAATAAAATCCTATTGAATTTTAAACATCGAATTTACACGTGTCGTTACAGGTTTGCTAGAGGAAAATTTCACAAACCCTAACTACCGTAGAGTTTGCGGAGGAGTATTGTAGAACGATACTTACCATCAGATTGATATATATCCTTACCCTATTGCATCTCAGTCATTGATTCTCCATGAATTAATCAGAACCGCTGCCTATTAAGATGGGTTCATGGGCCAAAAAGCCAAATTACACACTGCAATTTTATTTCTTTGTTTCACAGAAAAATGTATATATAAGCATTGTCATCATATAGAAATTTGGATCGGACTGTAATCATTTTTATCAATACAATTCATTTCTTGTTTCATCACCTTCACAATATAAAAATTCCATCAAAATTCTTATATGACTGCTGCATACGTTGAGAACTCTGTGTTGCACATAAACTAAACAATAAATCTAATACAAGAAACAAATAACAAATATGCATAATATATTTTCATACACAAACTACTACAGGTTATTAATCAGCCTTTCTCCACTATACATTTACTCAATTTTAAACATTTATATTCATAAGAACTTTGTTTGTAAATATATTAATGGACAGTTACCGTGTGCGTAGCTCTATTTCTATATATGCTCAGTTTGGTTATAAACTGCATTCGTTATAATGTATAAATTTTCAGTCAATTAAACCTGTTTGCTTCTTTGGACAACGCCGTATGGCTTAAGTACCCCTAAATATACGGTTATACTGTGAAAATGGTAATCATGATCTATTCAATTTCTATACAACACTATATATTTTGTTCTTTCAACGCTGGCGCTGAATAGCTTTAATTTTGGAATTTCAACAATAAGTGGTTCCTGCTTATATTTAGTCAACCAACTCTTCTATATTTTTGAAGTCACGTGAAAGAGGGATGAACTTGAGATTTGCACTGACTAGTTTATTTGGTTGATGACGATCAGTTTTTTTAATTGCTGACAGCGGTTATGTTACAGTACATAACTCAGTGATTCCTACTATATGCTGCAGCTCCTTTTCGCATTTGTTTCCATGTTCCTATCCCAGTTTACATATCTACTCATTTTTGACTACAAACATACTACCGTCTTCATTTAAGTTCTGTTTAAAATATAATGCGGTTACGACAATTAAAATAATAATACTAAATTCTTCTGTAAATCGAGTGCTGGTATGGATAGGTGACAATACTAATGTTGATTAACTTTTTACAACTTCTAATGCTATGGCAAACGGTGGCAGTGAAGAGGAGGTTTGCATAGATTGATAATGTACAAATATCACCCACACATAACGTTCGCTTCAATCTTCAGTTTGTCTACTGCTTTCTTACATAGTAATTTCATTTATATATATACACGAAATGTTGGTCGTTGGTTATATGATGCACGACTACATGCTGCATGAATAACGGGATTTTAACAGTTGGATGTGATATTATGTTTTACAGCCAAGACCGTAGGCACCAGATCATTCAGAAATACCATGAACACCGTTCATTTTATAGGTCAGTCTGTTTTAAGATGACTATTTTGGTAAGTGAATACTCATGCATGCACCCTGATGCCAAAAAAAACTCGAAATATAGGTATCACAGTACAAACTAAAATTCATCTCTTATTTTTTGAAATCTCGGGTTTCCTTTCAGCCATGGAGGAAAATCAATTCCCTCACCAAATCTCTCACAATCTTCTTCCCTAATCAGACCACCTGATGCTTCTCATGTCACCAAGCCATCAGGAGTTATCAACATTGAAAATGATGAGTTAAAATTGGTCCAATCAAAACAACAAAGGAGAATTATGCTCGCCTTCTTTTAGAAGTGTCTGCAGAGGATGAGCTTCCTAATGAAATATTTCTTTCTTTGTATAATGGTGAAAAAGTTATTCAGAAAGTTGAATACGAATGGGTACCGCCAAAATGTAATGTGTGCAAATGTTTTGGGCACACGAGAGATCAATGTAACCCTAAACAGGCATGGGTACCCAAGAGTCATAATCAAGAAATGCAAGAAAAAGAAACCTCACAACCAAATTCAAGAATCAATTCAGAGTCACTAAATCAATCTATGCCATATGAAGATAATGATCAGATCATTCAATTAAGTATCATTTCCAATCATCGAAAGAATAATATTGTGCTCTCTGATCAAGATGATCAAGTCATAGTAGAGGAAGCTCATCAGACTAATTTGGAAAACATAAATGGAAGAGTGCAGAGCAACAAAATGGTGGGTGAAAAGAATACAAAGGTCATAGAATCTGTAACCCCACCAGTCATAAATCCTTGTATAATTACAGACAATCAAGATACAAATAGCAAAAATGATAATGAAGATCATCTGCAATCTGCAATCTTGTGTTTAGACAAGCCTCCTGAAACAACCCCTCCACCTGAGCAGGCTGCACTGACTGAGAATTCTGGCTCAGCCATGCCTCGCACTGCTGTCCCATTTGATATCTCGACAATTATAATTCCAGAAGGTATTAATAATTCTGGAGATGAAATGAAAATGGTGGATGCTGCTGATCAGTTTAATATTTCTGAACTGCATATACCTAAAACAAAGGTTACAGGTAAGAATAGGGCTAACAAAGAGAAAAAAGCTTGTAAACAAAAATACATTTCTATAAATCCAGATTAGGGAGAAATGTCTACCAGGCTAAAAGCAAAAAGTGTTGAAAACAAGAAAAGAGGTAAGAGTGATCTAGCATCAGGTACTATCTAAACCGCTACTTTAATTTTGATTATGCCTATTTTTGCATGGAATGTAAGAGGCATGAACTCCTCTTCTAAACAATCTGATATATTACATATACTTAGTGTATATCTGTTATTGCACTTATTGAGAATAAACCGAATGAGGAGAATTTCGAAAAATTTTGTTTTAAATTCCCAGAAATTGGAAAGCTATTAATAACAATGATTGTGGCTGTAAAGGCAGAATTATTGTTATTTAGGATTTCAATATTTGAAATATGTTAAACAGCAACAAAGATAAGCAATTTATAGATTGTCATTTAGAAAATACTGGGGTTTTTCTTCTTCAAATAACTAGTATTTATGGAAGAAATCTAGAAAATGAAAGAAACAGTTTGTGGAGTAGGTTAAAAGCTTTGAACTTAAATTATAATTTCCCATGGATAATTTTAGGGGATTTTAATACTGTTTTTCATGCCTCTTAAAAATATGGTGGTATTAAAATCCCAGAGCAAGCTTGATAGACTTAATAAATTCTTAGTAGAAACTGGATTAATAGAACCAAGTACTAGTGGTAACAACTTCACTTGGAAATCTGGTTTGGATAAGAATATTCATTGTAAATTAGATAGAGCCTTGATTAATAAACAATTATCCAATGTTTTCCCTAAATTTATATGTTCTACTTTAGAACAAAATACTAGTGATCATACCCCAATTTTAATTTCTCTTTTTAGGGATTCAGCTTCTGATAAAAAAATTTCTCCCTATAGATTTAAGAATGGTTGGATTTTAGAGGATAACTATAATAACTTTATGGAAGAATGTATGAATTTCTCTTGTAATGGTACTAAACAATTCCAATTTAAAATGTTTTTGAAAAATACTAAACATAACCTTAAAAATTGGAATAAAAATGGTTTAATGAAACTTAACAGGCTGGAAATATTAAGACAAGAAGGAAAAATGTTGCAAGAAACAATTGATAAAAATCCAGGGAATGTAAATACAGTCAAAGATTTTTTTTTTTTTCAATTAGCAACAGAATTTAGCAACTGAAATATATATTAACACTTTGAATGCTAAACAAAAAGCCAAGGTTGACTGGTTAACAATGGGTGATGACTGTACCAAATTTTTTCATGCTAAAATGAGCAGCAGGAGACATGCGAATAACATTGGTAATATTATTGACAAAAATGGTAATCTTACTAATGTATATGATAAAGTAGCTAAAGAGGTTGTTGAATACCATGAAAGACTTTTTTCTCTGACTCCAATACTAAAGAATTTCCTCATATTATTTGTAAAAATATTTTAAATACTAATGCTTCTGAAATCTTACTTTCTCCTGTTGTTATGGAAGAAATCAAATATGTTGTTTTCATGGCTGGTGACAATAAGAGTCTAGGCCCTGTGGCTTAATGCCAAATTTTACAAAACTCATTGGGATAACATTAAAGATCAGGTTTTGGGTTTAATAAATGAATTTTTTAATAAAGGTAAAATTCTTAAAAGCATAAATCATACCTTTATAACCTTAATTCGCAAAACTAAAAATCCCTCTTGCATTAGTGATTATAGACCTATCTCTTGTTGTAATTTTATTTATAAAATAATTGCCAATGTTTTAAGCAATATGATTAAAATAATTCTGCCATTCGTCATCTCTGAAAATCAGAGTGCTTTTATTCTTGGCAGACTCATTTATGAAAATTTTCTTTTAGTCCACGAACTTGTCAGAAACTTTAATTCTAAAAGTGTTGAAAACGTATGTATTAAGGTGGATTTACAAAAGGCTTATGATAAAGTTAATAGACACTTCATATACCATATAATGAAATGTATGGGTTTTCCTATTAAGTTTTGTAATTTGGTTTTTGAATGTATAAACTCTCCTACTTTTTCTATTCTCATTCAAGGAAAATCAGAGGGTTTTATCAAAAGTAATAGAGGTATTAGGCAAGGGGATCCATTATCTCCCTATCTCTTTACTATGGTTATGGAGTATTTTTCTATTCTAATGGAAATGGAAGTGTTTAAAGGTAATATTACATCAATGAATAAAGTCCAGCCCTATATTAATCATCTTATTTATGCAGACGATCTCATGGTTTTTGTCAAGGCTAATATGACTAGTTTAAGTATGCTGGTCTTCAGCTCAATGAATTTAAAAGTAAGGCATATTTCAGTAAAAAAAGCAGATATAAAAATGAATTTTTAGAATCTTTAAATATTGTAGAAGGCAGTCTTCCTATCAAATATCTTAGTCTTCCCTTATCTATAAATCAAATTAGAGATCCTGATTGCTCTATTCTTATAGAAAAAATTCAAGATAAAATGGAAACGTAGTCTTGTAAACTTCTTTCAATAGCTGGCAGACAGGAGCTTATTAAAACTGTAATATATGCAATTATTCTATATTGGATTCAAACATTTCATATTCCAGCTGCCTCAATTAAAAAAATTGAAAGTAGATGTGCTGATTTTTTATGCAGGGGTAAATACCATAAAATCAATTGGAAAAAAGTGTGTAGGCCTAAAAAGGAAGGGGGATTAGGTATTAGAAATATGAAGGATCTTATTCTAACATGCCATTTAAAATTATTTTGAAGGTTTTTAAATGCAGATTCTCTTTGGGCTAGATGGATGAGATCCAAATATCTTAAAAATGATAATTTTTGGACTGGTTTACCTAAAAATAACCAATCTTATGCTTGGAAACATATTTTAGAATGCAGAAATATTGGTAAGACTTTTTTGAAAAGAAGATTTAAATCTGGTGATCAAACCAGTCTTTGGTTTGACCCCTGCTTTAAAAATGAATCATTTATTAATAAAGTGGGTTGAGATAGTTTAGTTATCTGTGGGGAGGTTAATGATACTGTAGCAATGATAATAAAAGACAATCAATGGCAGCCGCAGCTGCATCCTATCACATACCCACATAAAAACAATATATATCAAATTTCTATTGATGTTCATGCAGATAGTGACTATTATGAATGGATAGCAAATACAAGAGGGAAGTTTTCTTTTAAAGTTACTTGGGAAAGCATTAGAAATAAACTTCCTAGTGTTGACTGGTATAATTGCATATGGAACAAAGTGGATTGCGCCAAAATGGCTTTCTGTACCTTTTTTGCAGTCAACGGTAGATTGCCAACTTGGGATAGAATTAATAAGTGGGGAAAATCCACTAATTCACTATGTTCCCTATGCAATCTAGTTATTGAAAGTCCTAATCATTTGTTTTTTGAATGCAGCTATTCTTACTACATCTGGAATAACATTCAAAATACTTTGTATATCACTAACAATGGTCATATGGATCTAATTCAAGCCATACAACATATCCACAGCATTTTTAAAGTTAAAAGCTATGAAAGAGACTATGCGCACATTTTATTAACTACTGCAGTGTTTCATATATGGAAAGAGAGAAACTTTCAAACTCATAACAAAAGCAGTATGAAAAAAGAGCAGAAGTGGATACTTATCGAGACTGAGAGCAGAATTATTCTTCAAAAATCTCAGAAAAAATCAAAAATCAAACCAAATTTTCTTTCTTAGCCGATGTCTGGAGCCATGAAGCAACAGCAAACAACTGGAATTATTTCTCGCTCGCGCAAAAGAGCCTCATGGCAAACATCATTCATATGGAGCTAATGACCCTCACCAGATATCATTAGCTGCTGAAAGAGACTTCTGTCAGCGAACTAGAGAGACGACCAGGCAGAGCTGGCTTTCAGTTTTTGTCAACAAGGCTGCGAGGGGTAAGAAACTAACAGATCTAAATTGTAAAGAACTTAGATATGCTAATCTATCCTCGATCTTAACTCATCAGAGAAATCACAGCTTTAAAGAGAACAACGAGGGGATGCGCGGTGGCTTTAATAGTTGCTTATCCTACTGGGAGAGAGGAGAGTCAAGTGAATTTTGTAAAGAGACAGAGAATCGGAGTAGTAATTAACCGTCTCTCCTCTCGCCATTGTTTTGATTTGTAGAGAGGTAGTGTGTTTATGTCGGCTAGGGTTTTGCGTGTGTTTGTAAGCTGAGTGTTTGGGTTTCGGGTTATTTAACCTGTTATGTTGGGCTTGGCCCATTTAACTCCTTTCAAAAAAAATCCTGATGCCAAAACAGTTGCTTTAATCCACAATTTGCATACTTTGTTTTTCTACTCATCCTTTTAGTCTGTACATTTCTATGCACTTCTGTATGAGCGTTTTCAATTGGTTTGTAACTTGATCTATAATATACTTCCAGTTAAATAAAAATGTACCGCCATTTCCTGCACTCTACCCTTTAAACTGCATAACTTGTTCATTACAAATGACATGTTACTTGATATTAAATTAAGCAGTATTTTTATTCCGCTCACCATTGTCTTAACGTGCTCTACTATATCTATACAGTGAACAAATTTACCGACAGTATAGTTGATATTTTAACTGGAACCATGTGCACAAAACAATTTGAGTATAATTGGTAATTTATGATATTTATCTATAAAGTGAACAACTGTACACATACTACTTCGAGTCAATTTGGTTAACAAAAGCTAACTGCCTTGGATAGCCAACCAAATAAACTGGTGCAGGTCCTATCACTCATCTCCACCGATTTAAAACTTAACTAATTCAACATTACATATGCTGTGGAAGTTATTGTCATTTTCATGTAGTTATTTACCATTGGTCCACTGTTCAAACTCACTTCCTACAGTACCTAAACACACTTCATGGAAATCAACCGTACATACACCTGTCTGTTAGATTGCATTGTAAAAATGCAGTTGATATACTCTTCACTTTACCACTATAAATAATTCAAACAGTGCTTTTGCACCCTACTCTCTTCAACATCAAACTGTTACCTCCAACTTTTTACTACTCCCACGGTACGTGCGCATTAAAAATTCTTCTCTTCAACTTCTATGTCACTTTGTCCGGTACATGGTAGTAAATTTCTATCCGTTATCTTACTTTGCAACCCTTATTCTACTATTCTACAACCTTTATGTTACTCCCTTTTGTTAACTCTTTCTCAATTTTCTTAATGGATATAAGCATGGCTAACAAATACTAGCTACTCTCCAATTTAACCATTGGTCCTAACTGGGATTGCATCCATGTCATACCATACAAGATGTGGAATTCAATCTTCAAAACTGCAGAAGAGGTTTACTCCACAAGTCTTCAACGTCAAGATGTGAAGGTTTGTTTTCATCCCGCTTGACATGTTTACATCTTATTTCCCAATTAATTTTATGTTGCAATAGAATAACAATGTATTCCATCGCAGGGTAACCAAAAGCATGTTGTCGTGCCAAAAAGTTTGGTGGACAAATACTTACAAACGTTTGAAGAACAGTGTTTATACGAGATTGAAACATTTAACGTTAACCCTTCGCAACATACCTATCGCCTTATAGATGAGGAGTTGATGATCATCTTCGGTCAAGATACTCAAGTAAAAAAGGCTTCCACCTACGCTACACAATATTCCTAGATACATATTTGATTTTTTTGATGACGTCACTCTGGCTAAACGCATAGATAAGGTGACTCAACTTAAAGGTGAACGCTATTTTGTATTACTACATGTCATGTACTATTAATCCACCATTTGCAGTTACATTACCCCACATATTTCCTCGATCTTTCCATTTTCTCAATATATTTTACAGATATTGGTGGTGTTCTACGAAGCATTTCAGATGTTGTTCAACTCACAATAAGGACCGAATGTCAAACATTTAAGGGTGAGCTTACAGTTTGCACTGGAAGGTGCCATTATTAACGCTTTCTTATATTTATCTCTATTTATTTTATTATAAAAACCATCCATTTTATTTTTACGCAGTTCAATAAATATATCTGTTACTTTGTGGACTGATAGAACAAACTTCATAGATGTGGCCAATATTGAATCGGAAAACCAATCATCCTCACTGATATTCACTTCTATGTTAGTAAAACTTTTTAAAGGTAACTTTGTAGTACTCAATTATAATTTACTCTATTTTGTCACCCTTATAACCAAAATACTTATTTTAGGAGAGTTTACCGTTTCATCAACCATTGCTACACAAATGTAGCTAAACATTGACTGTCTAGAGTTAGCTAATTTAATTTCCAGATTTCTCTCTTATTTGGTTATATCCACTACTACTATTGCCTACTTTATGTTCAAATACTAATCTTGACTGTAATACATTCAAGAGTCACGAAAAGTGGAGGAAGTACCATTACAACAGTTGAGCGTCATCGACCAACAACTTTAACAACTTATGATGACGAAATGAGAAGTACCATAGCTAATATGCTAGAAGACATAAAAGCTAATGACTACCACGTAATGGCATATTATTTATTTCTTCTGCTATACTACCTTCATTATTTTACTAAAATTTTTCTCTACTTCTCTGATTTTTAGTCTAAGAAGTATGTAGTGCATGAAACTTTGATGAAGATCAACACATAATCTGGATGGAGTTATCTTTCATGTCCAATTTGTCGAAAGACCGTGACAAAGAAAGAAATCTATTTTACCTGTCCAAAATGAAATAATAATATTGTCCATCCTATGGCATGTGTAATTCAATATGTTGTTCACTTTGCACTCACTAACTATCAACTATATGTACACAGGTATCAGTTAGCAATGGAATTTTTTGACCATATTGGTTCTGCTACTGTAATTGCTTTTGATAAAGATGCTGTCTGCTTACTCAAACGGAGCATGGATGAGATGATGGAACTATCAACAACGGAACACAAATTATACAGTACTTGGGTTTTCAATTTACACTCCTAATTTTCAACAATTTAATCATAATATATAGTTGGTGTCCTCTTACGCGACCTTTCACACTCAACTACAATTGAATAACATGACTGTTTATGTTCTTTTAGTGTAGTGAGAATGAACTGATTGGTAAACTCTTCAACAGCTTGATGGGCTCAGAAGCTCAGTTCAAATCCAGACCTTCGACCTACGACATCATCAACCATTGAAAAAGACTATTAGTAGAATTTCAAATGTTCACATTCCATATAATTTCTTGACTGATCGACCTCAATCCGTGAAACCAACCGATACAACGGAAGTTGGAGGTACACAATTAACTGCCGAGTCAACCATGGTTCGAAGACTAAGTAAGAATCTCTCTTACAATTCACTCTACTCTTTATCACGAACTGTAAACTTTAATCTAACTAGCACTGCTATTCTTACATTAGTCAGGTTTGGAAAGTAAAGGAAAGAAGAAAATTAAGCTGGTTTTTATTTCAATACACACTTCACACTGTTAGCCAACTAACAAAGTAACTAACTGACCTATTCACTCTTCGTTCATGTTGGAGACCGGCGACTTTTTACACATTGCAGGCATAAAAGAAGGCACCGTTGGACCTGCGACTGAACCTCAATGTGGCATGCTTAATGGTGGCAAGCAATGAAAACGTGGACAAACAACAGACATGAAGAGAAAGAAGTAAGCGGTCATAGGGATAAGCGCAACATGAAACACCTTCTTTCAACAACATCAACCTCTATTTGTTTTCACCCTGTTCGTGGTTCCCTTCTATGTTTTAATTTCTCTCTCTCTCTGTGTATTCACTGCTATACTTACTTCTCTGTCTCCCTCCGCAAAGAGAAGTCTATTCTCATTATGTACTTCAGTTTATGTACGACAATCCCCGTATGTTAATGTTTGTACCCTTCTCTTTTTGTGAACTATTCAGCTGTAATAAATATTACCTTATTACCCTATCAAACTCTATGTATTGTACGCAATCTTCACACCCCATTTCTAGTTATAACTGCAATATAATATAAATATATAAAATGTCTCTGTATTTTACATTTCGTACTCTTAAAGCTTTCTCTCAGCTCATCGCCCTTCTTTTCTACGCTTGCTTTTACTCTATTGTTGTACATGCTTACTTTTCCTGCAAAATATTTATACGTAATTCTTTCGTGCACATCTCAATTTATTTCTAACAGTCAACAGTTTACCACTGTGTTATCCCAGTTTGGTGCATGTATTTTCCCCTGCAGCCAATAGTGTATGCAACTCAGTCAACATGTTTATTCAACCTCACCGACCAACCTATGTATGATATGAGGATAACAGTTCCATCCTTTTATGCAACTTGTAGTGAAATTTGTTTTAATTTGAGTGGAAGCAGTTTATTTGTTCAAGATCTAGTATTGTCTATTTAGATACCAATGACACTTAAAAAAAGAATTATGTAGTCTCATAGAAAAATAACAGAAATAAGAGACACAGAAGATTTAACGTGGTTTGGATATGAATATCCTACGTCCATGCAGACCCAACAACTTCTTTTATTTCACTAAAGAAAAGAGTACAAAAGAGAGTGAAGAATAATGGTGGATACTCTCATATACTTGCTTGTACATATGAAGATGAAATTCCTTCATTTAAATAGACTTGATAATGAAGGGTTGCTTGGAGATTAAGCAAATCAATTTCTCGATTACCCTGATATCTTTCCAAATTGCATGATTTGATTTTAGTACAAATAGATGGCGTATCTTCGTTTTCATATCTTTCATTTATTCTCCATGCCTAATCATTTATTTCTTCATATAGAAAATATATTGACTAATTAATCAATTGACTAATTAATTAGTTTCCTTCAAAATATACTTCCATATACCAGCCAAATTAATTGATTTGATTGAATCAATTAATCAATTTCTTTCTTCTTTAACAAATATTTAAATCATCCAAATTCAACACTCCACCTTGATTCATATATAACAATCTCTCTTCATCACCTTATCATCAAGCAATCAATATAGAAGTTGTTGGGTCTAGCGCCCCATGGCGCTCAAATAACAGGTATCAAACTGATCAAGCTTGAGCAATGCTCAAACTTGTCCTTTGGAAGTGACTTAGTCATCATATCTGAAGGATTATCCAAAGTACCCACTTTCAACAATTTGATCTTGCTTCGTTCTTCCTCAAACATAAGAAAGAAACCTCTAACATCAATATGCTTCGTCCATGAACTATAAGCTTGATTTTATATAAGATGAATCGCACTCTGACTGTCTGAAAATAGTTTTACTATCCGCTGCACCATTGAAAGATCATCCAATAACTGAAGTAAGTATAATCCTTCCTTTGTTGCTTCCACAATCGATATCAACTCTGCTTCGGCAGTCGATAAAGCTATAATAGATTGTAGCTTTGATCTCCATGAAATCGAGCCTATGCCAAGTGTACAAACATAGCCCGACACTGAGTTCCTAGCATCTCTATCCCCAGCATACTCAGAATCAGTATCCTCTAAGAAAGATGTCACCATCCACTCCACCATATAACAAGCCCACCGAAAAAGTGCCTCGAAGATATCTAAAATCCACTTCACAGTTTGCCAATGTTCTTTGCCTGGGTTAGACATATATCGACTCACAACACTCACTGCATGGGTCAAATCTGGTCTTGTGTACACCATCACATACATAAGACTACCAACAGCAATAGAATAAGGTATATCAGCCATATACCTCTTGTCTTCTTCTGATGAGGGAGATAAGTCTTTTGACAACTTAAAATGAGACCCTAATGGAGTGCCAACCGGTTTAGCTTCCTCCATTCCAAATCGAGCGAGGACCTTCTCGATGTACTGTACTTGAGTGAGCCTTAACTCTCTCCGCTTTCTATCCCTACTTATCTCCATACCTAATATTCTTTGTGCCTTTTCCAAATCCTTCATTTCAAACTCTCTACTGAGCTCCGCTTTCAACTCCTTAATTTTGACCATATCCAAGATGCAATCAGCATATCATCAACAACAAATAAATCATATCACCATCACATCTCCTGAAATAAACACGCTTGTCTTTGAAACTTCTGGAGTATCCCTGTGAAAGCATAAACTTATCAAACCTCTTATACTATAGTCTGGGAGACAGCTTCAGTCCATATAGAGATTTGTTGAGTTTGCAAACATAGTCTGTTATGTTACTATCAATGAACCCTACCGGCTGCTTTAAATAAATCTCCTCATCTAGATCACTATGTAAGAATGCAGTTTTGACATCTAGTTGCTTTAATTCCATATCATAATGAGCAACTATTGCTAAAAGAATACGAATAGAAGTATGCCTAACCACTGGAGCAAAGATATCATGATACTCTACCCCTTTCTTCTAAACATACCCCTTTGGGACTAACCTTGTCTTGTATCTGAGATTACCATTTTCACCGTCTTTCACTCTATAGATCCACTTGCATCCAATAGCTCTCTTGTCTATGCGAAGAGGCACTGAATCCCAAGTATGATTTCTTTGCAGTGATTCAATCTCTTCCTCCATAGCAACTAACCAACTGGAACTGTTAACTGATGCGATAGCTTCTCCATAATCACATGGCTCATCATGGACAACATTCAAAGCATATGTTGCCATATCATCGAAGTTAATATCTTCGATGCTCAATCCAACAAACTCATCAAACCACTTAGGCTTTCTTCTTTATCTGACAGGCCTAGGTTTTGAATGAGCTCCACCTTGAGTTTGATCCTCTGTACCGACATCGATATTATCATCATCAAGCACGGTGTCATCGGAAACACCATTTGAACGTCTATGGAAAGAATTAACAAATGACTTGCTTTGTGTCTGGTATTCTTCACATGTCCTCTCATTGTCATCTGATGAGGAAGGCTCCACCGTCAACATAGCCTTCTCATCAAAAGTCACATGCCTGCTCATAACGATCTTCTTGCTAATAGGGCACCACAACCTATATCCCTTCACTCCTCTCCTATAACCTAGAAAAATACACTTGCGAGCTTTAGGTTCCATCTTCCTTTTGCTCTCATGCACATAAGCTGGGCATCCAAACACTCTGAGAAATGAATAGCTAATCGGCTCTCCTTTCCATATTTCTTTAGGGATCTTCATATCTATGGCAGTAGAAGGTGTGCGGTTGATGAGGAAAGCCTCCATAGATAAAGCTTCAGCCCAAAATGCCTTCTTCAATTTAGCAGTCACTCTGAGGCATCTTGTTCTCTCCAATAATGTCTGATTCATCCTTTCTGCAACTCCATTAGACTGGGGGTCGCCTGGTGTGGTGTAATGCCTCTTAAAGCCTTCAGACTCACAATAATCGATGAATTCCTATGATACAAATTCACCGCCATTATCTAAACGGAGAACTTTCAATTTCTTTCATGACTGCTTCTCAACCATAGATTTCCACTTCCGAAACTTGGCAAAGTTTCACTTTTTGACTGAAGAAAGTATACCCATATTTTACGAGAGAAATCATCTATAAATGAAACAAAATATCTGGCTCCACCTAAAGACGGACAAGGGGAGGGACCCCAGACATCTGTATGAACATACTCCAAGACAGCATTTGCTTTATGCTCTTCTATACCAAAAGAAATCTTTGTCTGCTTTCCAAGAACACACTCTTCACAAAAACCAAGTTTTTAATGATGAACTCCATCAATCAATCCTCATTTTCTCAACTCATCCATGCTGCGCTCATCGATGTGACCCATCCGTAAGTTCCATAATCTAGAAGAATCCGAATCAACAGATGTAACAGAAGCTGATTCACGAATTAAAGTAGTGCCCTTTAATAGATAAAGATTTCTTCCCTCACACCTCTCATAATAATCATGGAACCCTTCGATATCTTCGTTTTCTCTCCTTCCACTACAATTTTCAAGCCAAGTCTACTCAATGCCCCAACAAAATCAAGCTCCTCCTCAAATCAGGTACATGTCTAACATCGGTGATCATACGAATAACACCATCAAACATCCTAATCATCACGCTACCAACACCCACCATACGGAAAGAAGCATCATTACCCATCAGAACTTCTCCTCCATCAATTTCACGGTAAGTGGAAAAGCAGTTCCTATCAGGTGTCATATGATAGGATGCGCCAGAATCAATCAGCCATAAGTTGCTCTTCCCAGAAGAGCCAGAAGCTGTAAATACATCGGTGTCACTTTCTATATCTGATTTCTCTGCTGTAGAAGCCGTGGCTTTCTTTGGATCTTTTCTTCTACCTTCAAGCTTGGGACATTGTGCTATGAAGTGCCTTGGTTTCTTACAATAACGACAAGTCAAATTCTTAGGCCCGCTTGACTGGGACCGTGAATAATTCCGTCCTCCACCTTTCTTCAACCTGCTTTGGCCTCTACCTCTCTGAACAGATTAGCCTTCGGTATCACTATCCAAGTTAGTGCTCGCCAATCTACCTCTTAATACTTCATTATGAAGACCGGCCTTTACATCAGACATGCTAATTTTACTGTGGCCATAAATCATGGAATTAACAAAAGCATTATACTCCTTAAGAAAGGAACATAAGAGGATCACAGCTTGATCCTCATCGGCAATATCAACTTCCCCTGCCTTCAGGTTCATAATCAAAGTCGTCAAAGCATCTACATGCTCCACGAGATCAGCTCCAGGTTTCATCTTGAACGAATAGAGTTGTTGCTGAAGAATAATCCGATTAGTGAGAGACTTGTCTTGATATGCATCTGATAATGCATCCCATAGTTCCTTCGCCATCTTCTTTTGAAAGAATTCTCTAAGAACTTCATCTGAAAGGCTCAACTGAATTGTTGTGAGAGCTTCATCTTCCATCTCTTCCAAATCAGCTACATCAATACCTTTCAATTTCTCAGGCGTAGAAACAACCTTGTAAGTCTTCTCCTTCTTCAATACAGCCTCAATCTTCATCTTCCAAGTACCAAAATCTCCTTTTCCATCAAAATATGTTGCTCCATAATTGAAACCAGATCTACCAACAGACTTACTAGAAGTAGCCATTAATACCCAAACAGGAACAATAACACTAGCTCTGATACCAAACTATAGTGAAATTTGTTTTAATTTGAGTGAAAGTGGTTTATTTGTTCAAGATCTAGTATTATCTATTTAGATACCAATGACACTTAAAAATAATAATTATGCAGTCTCATAGAAAAATAACAGAAATAAGAGACACAGAAGACTTAACGTGGTTCGGATATGAATATCCTACGTCCACGGAGACCCAACAACTTCTTTAATTTCACTAAAGAAAAGAGTACAAAAGAGAGTGAAGAATAATGTTGGATACTCTCATACACTTGCTTGTACATATGAAGATGAAATTTCTTCATTTAAATAGACTTGATAATGAAGGGTTGCTTGGAGATTAAGCAAATCAATTTTTCGATTACCCATATATCTTTTCAAATTGCATGATTTGATTTTAGTACAAATAGATGGTGTAACCTTCGTTTCCATATCTTTCCTTTATTCTCCATGCCTAATCATTTATTTCTTCATATAGCAAATATATTGACCAATTAATTGATTGACTAATTAATTAGTTTCCTTCAACATATCCTTCCATATACCGGCCAAATTAATTGATATGATTGAATCAACTAATCAATTTCTTTCCTCTTTAACAAATATTTGAATCATCCAAATTCAACACAACTTGTGTGTCCCTGCCATTTTTTTCTTCGGTACTTCATACATCTACCATATTTTGGTATGTAATTGTCGGTCAACAACTATGCATACAACTGATTCCTGTACGTCATCCTAGTTCTCAGTTCAATGCCTGCGATTATAACGATTAATATTGCAGCTCCAGTTTTGGCATTATTTGATTATATTTTTCCACACAGTATTCAAAATTGATTTTTTTCTAAATGGCACACATATTGATCAATATTTATGGTTTGCATATTTACACTTCGTACTATTCTACTTGCATATTAATCCTTTAAACATGGATTTTACACTGAAGATGCCAATTTATATAAAGAATCCATTATATTAAACAACAAAGCTCTATACATATATAAACATATACATACATATACATATATACGTACGTATGAAAATTGATAAATTACACCCCAAGCAGTGCATCACCCATACAGATCTCAGATATGCACCCTCAATTTACATTTCTCTCTTTTTCCACCGACTGTTTCTCCACTCTTTCAATTATTTAAATAGAAACTTATGGCTAAGATCGACGTGCAATTTGGATGCTTCCAAACTGGGATGTCATCAAGCGCTCATACACACACACAAACAAACGATATACATACATACATATATGTGTATATATATATGTGTGTGTATATATATACGTAGACACACACACGCACGCATATACATATGTAAACGGTAAGCGAGGCAATATAAGTCTCCCTGCACTTACTGTCGCTCAACTACCTCTTACGCATCACCTACGTACTGCTTAATTTCTTAGCATACATTATTCATATCAATATAAATTTACATAAAGATAATATATTAAGTGCATCAACTTCTAAATTCATATACTGCAAAAGCTAAGTATGAATTTTATTATTCATCCTAGTAAGTAAACACTGGCTGAATACAAACCGATCACAGTTGAAAAATAATATACCTATAGCTTAACTGAAATAACCACTCCCCATCCATCAACCCTATGATATAAAACAAGCAATTTTTTAAACATTTTCTTCTAGACCAATTTCTTACAATTTAGAAATAATATCTTTCTGCCCATTCATACTTATTCAGTGATTAAATTTAAACCACTCACATATAAGAACCAATGAAGCATAGGTAAGCGCTCTTCACTTAATTATACTGCTTTTTTATAAAATTTACTAATATACAAACCTTTTATGCTTAAGAACACTTTTCAATGGACATATATACGTACATACATATACATACATACATACATATATGTATCTGTATGTATGTATATTACATTTACACATATACCTCAAAATATACTACAAATCCCTATTCCTCTCCTACATAATATCCTTTAAGTTGTACACAAGATTGTACAATAACTTTTTACACCCACTTGCTTACCAACAATGCCCCGTGTGCATAGCACAGGCCACACTCTAGTTACTTATTATCATTTGAAATGATATTATCCGTATTATCATTGTTTATTTAAAAATAAAATCATTATCATAGTGATAAATTGGCGGGTCGTTATAGACTTTCCTCCTTAAAGGAATTTCGTCTCCGAAATTACCCAAAACAAAACCCAAAGGTTTGCCCAAAATATTTAATTTTAAACTCATTTTCGTACAATGTATATAGATCATCCGTACACAATCTCTGATTCGAATTCGCAACTTTACTTTGGAACTAGTATTGATTCCCCGATACTTTAGTGCGGCCTCTAACCAGGCTTTCTGATCAGAACTTTAGTTCTCCTTGCATAGCTCCCATCTATGATAGAAAACTCAAGTATCCAACCACAAATCTCATCAATGTTTGTCATAAAGAATCGAGTGATAAATCCTAAGTGTCAAAAACACGTCAATGTTTGGTACTCAAATCTTAGATTAAATTGTGCGATGAAATAATCCACATACTTCACAAAACTTTCATCTTTTATTCAAACTTTTATTAAGATACTTCTTTATACATAACCATTTTACCTTTTTATTTCCAAATATTTATACTTAAAAACATCTTTCTTTTCATATATTTTTATTATCGTACATTTCTGAACATATTTTTAGTGATATCTGGAAAACTCATTTTCAAAATAATTCATTAAATTTGATAAAATTACCATAAACTTTTTTAAACCAATATTAAATGTGAAAACTTTCTTTATTAATTAAAACCAACTATGTCAACTAATATTCTTTTATTAATTAAAACATTCTTTTTATACACATACACATATTATCTTAACTTATACCAATTGATTTTAATATTTTTTATTTTTTTAGAAAAGTATTCAATATTTGTTATTATCTTTAAAATTCCTTTTAAAATTTCTTCCAAAGTGTCATTCAAGGGTTTAAAAACAAATGTTGCTAAAACATCGTTTACAACTAACCCAGAACCATACACTAATAACTTTAGATATTTATTTCAAAGATCGATACTAACGAAAAGTTGGGACAATATCATATTATAAATCTTTGCATTCTTACATCACTTAAACCTTCCTAAACTAGGGTACAAAAAAAAGATTTCAACTCCCGTCCCTAAACTATTACAATTCAAAACATTACATCAAGATAAACATCCTTCTCATACTTATACATACTCAACTCCTCATACTTTATTCTTATTCTTCCGAGTTTGAAGATACTAGTGGACTCCAACATCCAAGATCAATCATTACTTAACCTTTTCCTTCTTCCTTACTGTCTAGCTAGCCATCAGCCTCATTGTCGTCTTCCTCCTATGCCTCTCCCATTCCCTGGGGTAGCTATAGCGGGTTCCATGGGACATGTCCCATGCCTGCTGGTATTCCAAGTATGATTCCTCCTTCTTCTAACTCCTCTAATCCTTGCACGTTTTCCTCCTAAGGTTTTCAAATTATCTGACTCCGTCTTCTTCTTCTGCGGTCTCCTCATTGTTGCTTTCTATTGCATTTCAGTCTATAGATGAACTGGACAATCCCTCCTGTCATATTACATTTTCCCCGCCCATATCCCATATTACATTGCTGCACTCGTTCAATATAATAGCATCAGGGTCTTCCATCAGCTCTGATTCCTCCTCCATCGGCTCTATCTCCTCTTCTATGGGCTCCGATTCCTCTTCTATTGGCTCATCCTCCTATATTGGTTCCAAAATGGAACTAGCAAGATATGCTACCAATTTCCCTTCGAGGCCTGCCCTGGTTTGTCGTCGCTAGAGATCATAATTACTTCTAGAGATGGGAGTGGTATAAGCATTCTGGCCATATGGTATCCATCTTCATCCCTACGTGTGTATGATGCATATTCCTCCTTAATCAAAAACCCACCATTGCTTGGTGGATATTCTAGCTGTTCCTCTTCGTCATTAGAAAGAACTATAAGGCTATCCTTTTTGCCCCAATTCTCTCTAAAGGACTTCCCTTTCGTGTAACTTCCCTCATATAGTTTCTACAAGGCAAACAGTCATTCTTTTTGACATAAGTAGTAGGTAATTGCTAGCATATTCTTA
This sequence comes from Allium cepa, assembly GCA_030765085.1. Classification (NCBI taxonomy): domain Eukaryota; kingdom Viridiplantae; phylum Streptophyta; class Magnoliopsida; order Asparagales; family Amaryllidaceae; genus Allium; species Allium cepa. The sequence goes on along the minus strand of CM060944.1, from coordinate 492,516,122 downwards.
GGTAGAGAGGTTTGGTAAGTATTCAAAAAATTGTTTCGAGATTTATTTCTAAAGATAGCTTTTAAAATTCTTTGAATCAAATGTTTATTATTTCATAAACTCTTTGAAAATTTACCTTTCTTTTCAAATACATACATACATACAAACATAAATTAACACACACATACACATGTATACTTTGGTAAAATGATTTCATATAAAACTAAATCCCTTTGTATATTTTATTAATAGATACGCGCTCATATATAATACACTCAAAATCATTCTAGGGTGTTACTAACCCTATTTCTAATGAGTTACTCATCCTAGGACATTACTAACCCCATATCTGATGAGTCTTTTACCCTTATCAGGCTCATGTATCCTCTCAACCTAAGCTCTGATACCATGATGCGAGGACCTGTTTCTTTGACTCCTAGAAATCAATGTTAATACATCCTCGGTAAACGTGCCGTAAATCCAAGTGTTGAGAAACATATTCTTAAGGGTAAGAAAGAAAAATAAGACATAATAAAATCTCACATATATTATTTCAACAATTAACTTTATAGTGGAAATTAAAATACATTTATCAGAGTTAAACGGAATAATTATAAATTTCTATCCTTATAATTTTCAGAATACTATATTACAAGAGAGTGGTGGAAATAGATAAATCAAAAAAAATCTTCTAGCTCCATGCTTCAAGCTCTATCTAGCTTTCTTCTAAACTAAACCTGACCACTAGGCTGCTCGGGGAAAATTAGGGAACCCAGAGTTTAAGAAAAGGAAATAAACTCCGGATCAGTCATGAAACTGGTGTGAGAACTCAAAATACGTGTTTTTGAAAACAAAACGTATCTCATAAGACCACGCCGCACATAAACACGGAACGGGTTTTTATCTTATGATAACCAAAACATTCTTACGTAAAAATATTTGATATTATTTTTAATGATATATCTTTGGAAACATTTGCAGGTGAACATATTAATCTTAGTCGAAATTGTTCCATTGATTAAATTCCAGTAATACTAGCCACAAACGCAGGTTCTACAAACAAAACGGAAGACACTTATTGGAGAATGGATTTTGTACAAACGACCAGGTAAATAAACTACCTTCTAGCAGTCATCTCTAGAGGAATGTACCGAGGTCAATAGAACATCTACACCTTTACCAACACAAGGCGGGCATACCTTTCTCACTATATAGTACCATGTATGTCATTACCTTGGTCGTTACCGACCTATCCAAGGATCCTTTTAGCATACATCCACATTAATTTAAACCCGAATTTCATAGTGGGTAGAAGTATATCTAAAAGGGGACGATCATGTCTTATTGGTTGCGAACCACACAACCTTGCTGCATCTACCCTGTTTTAGCTATTTCCGGGCGTGAGGCTTGAGGTAGAGATTACCTTTATCATAGCACATCATCTTCCTTTGAATGACACATTGCCATTCCATCGACCCATATTGACTTCCACGAACATACAACATCCGAGCTCATACGTCTCAAAGATGAGTATTAAGTTAAGAGAATTTGCCTTCTCCGGCACCAAACAAATGTACGTTTATAAAATTCAACGATGATATTTCAAGAATGCAATATTAGATATCCATCCATACAAGTTCGTTCTGAAACTAGACGAAACCAAAAGCACTCTCCTACCACATATTGTCGTGAATTAATCTTAGGCTTGGTAGCGAGAAGTCCTTGCAACCCAAAGAATTTTAGAAATGAAGGGATCACTGCTACTTTAGTATTTTGGTGCTAACCAAAATTATCAATAAGCAGTCCTTTCACCCCGAAAATCTTTGGTCTTCATCCTTCATTTTCTTTATTAGGTCTTTATTCTTCGAATACGTATATTGGTTCGAAGTGGTTTTTAGATAGGAATTACTTCAAATCCGACTCTGGTTCCTTCATACCAATCATCGATGAAAAGTGGTTTTATGAATTGGGAATCATTCTTTAATTGATTGACTTATTTTTGTCAAAATCTCTTTTAGAGATATATGTTTCTAAAACATTCTTTCCTACATATACGAAATTATTAAACCTCACTTATTTATTCCATTAATTACTTAAAATCCTTTTAAACTTGGAATAGTTTGAAATCATTTCATTTTACACTTAGGAAAACATTTCCAAAATCATTTCATTTAAATCTTAACAATGATTTCTTAATTCAAAACTCATAATTCTGATTGAGTTAAACCCATGTTATCTAGGATGTTAATCCCAAAACTAGTAAATATTAAGTGTGCAGAATCTACAAAAATCATCTAATTCTACTCAATATCAATTCCCGTATTCAACAAGTACTATAGGTGGAATAACGAACAATCACCTTTTAAATTCCATGAATAGCATGAGTTCCCTATTTAGGCTTTAACACTGAGTACAAGAAGATTAGTTCCATAAAATACAAGTTATTCAAAATATGGAAAATATTATCGTTTATTATTGGAAAATTTTGATCCACTAATGAAATTCACTACCCCACCATCGGACCAATCCAAATAACCAAGGAGAGCAGAAAATTGGTTTTTCAAACTCGAGCCTAGACACTATCTCTCCGACATCCATAAGGCGGTCAAGTTATTTGATCGACTCTAAATCATTAAAACATTTAATCATTTCATAAATCCTTAAAATACTCTTTAAAACACTTCATAAAACATTTCAAAACATTTATAAAAAATTGGAAAAGAGTTGTTAAGTTTAAAATTATGTTTCAAAAGTTATAAAAAAAGTTCTGCGAAAAGTGTGCGGAAAGTGCTTTTTTAGGCTATATTGATCAAAATGACTATTATTATTTGAAAATCATTTTTACTAATCAAATCACTTTTAAAAAATTTAAAAGAATTATAAGATTTCTAGACTTTTGAACAATTTTAAAACATCATTTTCAAAAAAAATTCAGTTTTGGATTTCGTACTGCAAAGCCACGGTATTTCAAAAAGCTTGTTTTACTCAAATTTCGAAATCTACTTATTGAAATCTTGATTTTCTTCCTTCGTTGGAAAACTATCGATATAATAGTTTGTAAAATTATTATCTTGAAGAATTCTAAGCTATACTCCAACTTTTATCCTTGTTTGACTTTACAGCGTGAAATCGCGAGCTACCGTTACACGACGCGCTTGTTTTGACTAAAATTTTCATTTATTTTCAAACTTCACCAAAAACACTTCTAAATATTTACAAAAAATTTCAAATACATCTTAAACCTTTTTTAATAAGTTTAACAATTCATACACAGCATTTCATTAATTCAAGAAAAGTGATTTCCTTTGTGCTTATCGACGTGTATATTTGTGACTTGCATATACACACACACACACACGTATATATATATATATATATATATATATATATATTCAACATTCATATGAAAATAATCAAAATTGATGATCAAATCATATTAGGCATCCATTTGCAACATCATGTCATCATCCAACATACATTATAATTGTCCAGGAGTTCTCACCTTCCTTTTCCTTTCGAGCAAATAGAAAATTGGCTATAACTCTGCTACGATCGAACCAAAGCAAATGAAACCAACCCTAGAACCCAAGGAGGAGCTCGGCCTAGCTTTGGTGGAGATGATGCTCATGGCTAAAGTGATGTGGGGGTAGTGATTGTTGATTTTGGAAGAGAAGTGGAGGAGTTTCGGACTTGTTTGAAGCATACTGATATTATAAACTCGTATATATCTTTTTCTTCTTTTATTATTGTATTTTTTTAACTTTTATAAATTATTTTTTTAAGAATAAGAAGCCACTAGAGAGATCTTAGAATCTTGAAAAAGAAGAGGAAGAAGAAGTGATATCGTATTAGGAATTTATGAGAATAGGAAAAACCTTAAATAAAATATTGAATTGTATAATTACCTAAATGACCCTAGCCCACAACCCCCTTAGCACCTTGCACAAGACTCCCCTCCCCCAAATCCATGTGATGGTTGATGTAAGGTGATGGCGTGGTGTTGTGAAGTTATGGCTGCTTTATGGTTACTTAAAGGTTAAGCTTTTGAATCATTTAATCATTTTTGTAATACATATATTTATATATGCATTCATATATATATATATATATGTATATATATGTATGTATGTGTATATATGTATGTATGTATATGTATATGTATGTATGTATGTATGTATGTATGTAATTTATGTGTGTGTGTGCATGTTATCATGTGCATGTAACATATATATGCATGTATATGCAGGTGCAAAATACTTTGAACGTCTTCGAACGACTTTTGTTTGTTAAATCATCGAAATCGGTAGAACCGTTTATCGGTCACATTTTCACTTATTTATTAATGTACATATGTTTGTAAACAAAATTCTAAAGTAAATTTCTTATCATTTTAAAATAATTAAAATGGTCACATTTGAATTATAAAATCATATTTATATTAATAATAAAAATTATTTACGATAATTTTTATTATACCGATAAAGCATTATCGATTTTTCCCTACATTCACAAATTAAATATATCTCTTTATAAAATTATTATAAATGATTCAATATAACGTTATAACTATTCAAAATGAATTATCATCATTTAAAATAATTTTTTAGATAATTAAAATAATCATTAAATCTTGATTTAATTTAATTAAATCTATATTAAATACGTTGCCACTTATATATATAATTTCAAGGAAAATATTTTTGTAAATAATTATTCAAAATAAGTTTACTATTACTTATTATCACTTGAAATGATATTATCTGTATTATCATCTTTTATTTAAAAATAAATATGTTTTATCAAAGTGATAAATTGGCGGGTCGTTACGCTTCACCTCCTAGTCGATCCACTTCTTCCAACACGTCGATGACTTACGTCATTGACCTTAACTCTTTACACAGCAAAACTTTAACGATCCGCCTTTTCCACCCTTGAATGTTGAGATTAATATATCCATGTGATTAACGTGTTTAGTACCCAAGTGCCAAAAAGACGAATTGTTAGGGTAAAATAAAAAGAAAAGGAAATAGAACAAGAAAGAAGAGAACATAATATCAGAATCTCACATACAAAATAATGGTATATAATATCTTAGAAGGTCTTTACGAAAAAATGTTTATATACATACCTCAATCAAAGAAAAATAATCAATCATCAGCCTGGATAGTTATAACAAGTTATCCTCACATGCTGATAGATACAAATCAAGCGATGGAACAAAAAATAAGCATGCTAAGAAATCATGTAGTTCCTTTCCATGAGCTCCAATGAACCACAACTAAGCCTGGAACCATAATCGAGATGACCCAAGCAATATGAAAATAACACCCAAATCAGTTTGGTAAATCAGCATGAGAAACTCAAATCATATAGATTTATTATATCTTAAAACACTTCAAAATAATGATATCTCATAAGATCACACTGCCAATAAACATAGACGAATTTTTCCCTTCCAGTAACCAAATTATTCTATTATAGAATCCGGTGATAATAATAATATCTAAGGTATGCAATATAAATAATCACATAACTACGATGTATGTGAGTGTACATCACAATAATAATAGGTATACAATCATAACCGTTAAGGCACATTCGCTGATTAAGTAGGATTCCACGTAGATATCTTCAAGGAAGCCGAATCTGAACTAATGCACAAGAATCATAGATATCCTTCCAAAGCGTCGTAATGTACCGTAGGAAAACCATAGTTGATCTTGCTAAGATCTGATGCATCGCTCCCTCAATCATATCCCAATAAGTATCTCTAGTAATGGAGTCGCATACACCCTATGGGTTTTCCAATCCTATTAACTATATCCCTTATCTTTAGTTTTTCCATATCGATGATGAGCTACGTTCGACATTCCAGCACACAAGCTATTTCTCGAATCGATCTTCCATACAAGCGCCAACTCAAACAGATCTCAAAACCACGCATGAATTCCCATATCTCAATAGATCTTGTAACTATACATGGATTTCTTAACAGATCTCAGAGTCACACTTGAATTCCCATACCTCAACGGGTCTTAGAATCATCGATGGATTCCTACATCCTGAATAGATAATAAACAACTACATGTGTTCAAGCATCTCAAACTAATCTTGAATCTCCACATAGATTTCAGCATCTCGAAGCAATCACGAACCGACCAAGAACCAATCATGAAGCAACCATGAACTTCTTCCAAAGCATAGACACGTATATAGATTTAGCATGGTTACTGTTTTAAGTCATCTCATATAAGTACATGTCCCCGCTTATTGGATGCTCCAAAACCCATCGGTCGATTTCTTGAAAATCACAACCCTGTTTCTTTAGGAAATAAATAGACATACATAAAAACGGAGATTGCCCCTAACCATTTAACCAGAAGGATTTCCTACCATTGTCTTAGAAGAGAAAAAACGAGTTCATACGTACAATATAGTATCAACAAAGATAACTGTACCATATAATCCTCGTGTTTCCTCTAGATATTTCCAAAGTATATTTAAGCCAAAATTTGATAGTCGGTTAATTAACTATGAAATAAACAAACAATCCAATATAATAAGAATAATCGCATAAGGAAAACTAAGTCCCCATATACCGTCTATAAACAAGTAATACACACCAAGCGCAATCGAAACACATAAGCATGATCAAGCCATGTAAACGACTTCTAATTTTCTTCTTTAATTAACCTTTCTTTATTAATTAAAATCCCTTCTATTAGTAAAAAAAATCTTTTTTTACTTAATACCCCTTTTATAAATGAAACTCCATTTGATAATTAAACTTCACTATTTAATTAAAGATCACTATTCACTTTAACACATTTTAATACTTCTCAAAAGTATTCATATGCTTATCTTAATCGTATAAGTATATTGACAATCAATTTCAAAGGGCTTAAGACCAGTGTTACTAAAACATTATCACCACAAACCCAAAATCATCCCACTTATGATTATCTTTAAAATATTCTTTTCAAAGATCCATTTACTTTCGTAAATATAATTAAAATGGGTTAAAGGCGAATGTTTCTAACGCATTGCCACAACAAACGCAAAACGATTTCATACTTGTTATGATATATTCGTTTTAGAGATCTAACTATTTTTAAAACTCATTTAACAATATTTTAAAACATTAAATTACTGTCTAGGGGTTTTAACAACAAATGTTACTAAAATAGCTTTTATGACAAACCCCAAAACACTTTACCATCCCGTTATCTTTAAAACTCCATTTTAAAGTTCTAATTACTTTTAAAAAATATAGTTAAATGGGTTAAAATAGATGTTGCACAAACATCGATATTATAAACCCAAAATCACTTTTATACCTACCATTTACATTGAAACATACTATTTAATTTCTAAGTATAGCTTTACATATTAAATAGGGTATTATACCCTTTTAATCAATTTATAAAATAATCCATCATAGCATAAGTGTTATAATTCAAAACTGCTTTCAAATTCCTTTACAAATCCAAACTTCATATACGTTCGTTTATAAATCCCAAACTTCCTTTATATTCTTTTACATATCCAAAACTTATAAATAGACTGAAATACCTTTAAGAAGATAGATATTTACATATATTAATTTAGTTATAAAATAAGATATTTAATAAAATATTGTAAACCATTTGTAAAATATATTATAATATAAAATTCTTTTATTTCTTAATTATATTTTTAACGATTTTTAAAACCATTTACATACTAAAAGTATACTTTTAATAATCCTTATACACATTTTAAAACCTTGTTTAAAATGCTAGTTTAAAACCTGCTTTACTAATTTAAAATGATATATTTATAAGTCCATAAATGATTTTAAAAAATATATTTAAACTTTGTAATTTTCCCGTAATAAGTACTCTACTTATTAATCAATACTAAAATGCTCTAGGATGTCTTCTAAAGTTAGCTTTAAAATCGTAGATCACATCGATTTCAAAGTGCATCCATCACGACACTACAAGAAAAACTATTTTTGGTAGCCTTTATTAGTAGCATTTATGGCCATATGCAACCGTTAATCATTTAAAAAAAAAAAAAAGGCCACCAAATTTATCCCGCCAACAATTCACGTAGATTTTGCCTAAAAATTTCGTTCGCTAATATCTATTTTATCACTTATCCAGAAAAATTCACGGCAAAATTTCTTCCTCCTCTCAACAGAATCGACTCCTACCACTGTCTTCCCCAAATTATAATCTCCATTCTTCCCAACAATAATCTAATCAAACTCATCTGCCTTTTCTCTCTGGTTTTCAAAAATTCACTTCTGCTTCAAACCTACTATCGATCTCAACCTTAGACACAATTAAATCGTTTTCAACCACAGGTATCATCTTTTTCATGATTTCTCGCAACCCTAGGATATTTTGGTTTCAATTTAAATTAGTCCTAATCTTCAACTGATATTTAACTACTTTGATTGCAGGATGCATTAATTTCATCAAATTTGTAAATCATTTTACCTCCATTAAAAACTTCGTCAACTTCATTCACTAGTTATTAAGATGGTGGTGTCAATAAACATGCCGATATAGTAGAGGTTTATCATACCTTATTTGACCAAGAATCTGAGAGGATCGGGAATGAGGCAAAGCTGTAGTTTATGGAGGCAGTACTAGAGTTTATGGTGATGTATTCCTACGGTGAACGTATGATTTATTACCCTGAATAATTCATAAGTAATAGCAACTTGCACTAAACTTGCAATTATATTTAAATCATATCTCTATTTGTTGTGCGCATTAATATAATTATAGTATTGAAATGGGTGAGTTGAGCTAAAGCATTCATTGTTAAACTGTCCTTACATGGTTTAATTGAGGGAAGGAGTAATTGGAAGCAAGTAAAAAGGGGCTGGAGGTTGACGCTAAGAAGAAGAGAACATTTTATTATTCTGTGAGTAATTTCTAACTTGCAACTATGTCCGTATATTGCATATATGCTTGTATATCCTCGTACATTTTGCCTGTGCACTTGTGCACTTTTTGTCTGAACCAATGTATTGCATTTGATACAAATTGAATAAATTGCTTGATTTTTTCATGTTGTATACTTGAGTTTATTCAAACATGTTTACTGACCTGATTTGTTCATGTTGTATACTTGAGTTTATTCAAACATGTTTACTGACCTGATTTGTTCATGTTGTATACTTGAGTTGTATTATTGGTATCAAATTCTCAATATACTGATCTAATTGTTATTAGTTCAGAATGCCTTAAGCTAGTTTATGCAATTGCAGGATAGCATCCACCAAAGGTTTTCTGGTTGCTGAATTTGGTTGAGAAAATTGAGAGGCCAGAGTTCAAAATGAGTAAATTGGTTGATTGGTTTTTAAATGGGTACGACAGTAAACTGATACTTGTTATTTCTTAATATTGGTTTTTCCTCCTGTACCTATAGTTCTTTCCATCATTGCAAACTAAAACAGAAATGATGCTCTTTCATTTCTTTCAACAAAATTATTTAGCGTATTACATGGGAATACACCAACACATGTATATGGAGCCTAGCAGTGTTGTTCTAGAGTATTATGAATCATATATGCATATTTTGGACACAAGTGTACCTCATAGCCTGATATCTATTTCTAATAATGTGTTAGCATCAAAATTGGTCACTAACACCCTTGAGTAGACTTGTGTAGAGAGATTAATGAAGAAAGTAAAGTTAAACAGAGAACAGTACGCAGATTTAAATGCAGAAAATACGAACAACAGATTTATAGTGGTTCGGCGTAATTGCCTACGTCCACTTTGCGGTTAATCTTTATTTCTTTTCTCAATACTCGATTACAGATACAATCCGTATACCAATTATATTGAACAGAATTGCTAAGCAAAAAAGATAAGTCTTGAATGAGTCTTGAATGCGGCAGAGTCTCCCCGGTGTTCTTGAAAAAAGGTCCCTTTCACTGTGCCCCTGCCTCTCTGTTTATAGGCGAAGATGGGTTGGACTTCCCTGGTGGGCCAGGTAGCTAAGTAGCTTGACCAAAAAAAGAGTGATCTATATGTGCCGATCTATAGATGCCGAACGGCAAAATGCCGAACCAGACATGAATGCCGAACGATATCCTCATGCCGAACGAAGTGATACCGAACGATATCTTCATGCCAATCGAAGTGATGCCGAACGATATCTTCATGTCGACCGAAGTGATGTCGAACACTCTAAATGCCGAACGAAGTATTTGTGCCGAACGACACTGGAAGCTGACCCAGTGTGTTGTGCCGAACGACACTAGAAGCCGACCGTTCCCAAATGCCGAACGAGATTTATGCCGAACGACACTGGAAGCTGACCTAGTGCGTTGTACCGAACAACTCCGGATGCCGACCGATCCCGAATGTCGAACGAGATTCATGCCGAACGAATTGATGTGCCGAACAAGGTTTGGATGCCGAGCAGTATGGAATGCCGAATGGCCCTGCCATGCCGAACATCCATAGATGCCGAACGATATACAATACCGAACGGCTCTCAATGCCGAATGCCATTGCATGCCGACCATCCCATAGATGCCGATCGAACTTGAGTGCCAAACGAATCGGTTGTGCCGGACGACTCTGGAAGCCGAGCGCTTTCTAATGCCGAATGCTCCTAAATGTCGAGCGTTCCTGAATGCCGAGCGTTCTAGATGCCGAACGACTCATAAATGCCGAACAATATGCAAATGCCGAGTACTTAGTTGCCTGGTCAAACCTTCAGGTAACACTTGCCCCCCAAAGTGCATCACGTGGTCGAACATGATGTGCTTTGAACCATGTGTCCATTGTGCTTTGCTTCAAGCTGTGGCTTAGATTCCTCGATGGTGACTTCCCTTGATCACTAGTTGAGGCGATGTGTGCCGAACGTCATGCAAATGCCGAACGATACAGCCGAAACCGAACGTTCCATGTATGCCAAACGAATTTAAAAGCCGATGCCGAACGAGGTCGTCTTGACCGGTTCTACCGGACATTGTCCCTTCGGCTTCCCCTCTTCTCCTCTAAAGGTCGGCATTTTCCTTCTTCTTTTCTTTTCACTTTTTACCTCCTTTATTTTCTAAAAACTCGCAACTTTCATCCCTTGAGTCTCGTTCACTTCTTCGATCTTCCTTTCCTACCTGGAATCCATCACGCCTTTCCTATGTTAAGTTCTAATAACCCTCAATCCTAAACTCATAGACCCCCAAGCTCCCTCCATACTCTTCGGTAAGAACCTTTCCATTACTCTCTCAAATTAGGAGACATTGGACACTACTCGAACTTGTAAATCTTTCATAGGTCGTAGAAAGTAGGGGGCATGTGAATAAGGGTGATGAATTGAGGCTCGGACGCATTTTAGGGCTGGAACATAGTATGCTCTTAGGTGATTTCGAGGTGGATGGGTCGGAGAAGAGAAAGGTGGAAGATGCATTGTAGTGGCTCGACATGGTCTTTCAATGCCGAGCGGCCTATGGTAGCATAAGAATGGAGTTAGAGATCAGGCCTGTTGGTGTAGATTGATATGGCCATGGTTCGGCATGACCTCCCTGTGCCGAACGAAATTTGAGTGGAAAAATTGAAAGGAAGTGGAGAGTGGACAGGATGTCGAACGTCATGGCTCGGCATGACTTGTCGAATGACGCGGCCATGTCGATCGGCAGAGATGGAGGGAAAAAGGGCAGATAATGTTAAGGGTAGATAATGTTAAGGGCAGAATGCTGAGCGGTATGGTTCGGCACAATCACGGTTCGGCGTGACTTACCGCGTGCCGAACAGCCAAGAGGGAGGGTTGGAAGAGTGATGCTTATGCCGAACGACGCTTTTATTTAAGCCGAACAATATTTAGGCCGAGTGGCGCTTAGGCTGAACGACATGAATGCCGAACGATACTTAGGCCGACCAATATTTCGGTCGAACGATACTTAGGTCGAACAATATTTTGGCCGAACGATACTTAGGTCGAACAACTATTCACTTTGCCTAATCATATGACAAAACAAGGACAAGGACCTAAGCAAACTAACATATCGAACTAATCTGGACTGATAACTTCCTAGTTTCAGTAATCACAAGTCTGAACTTAAATCGACAAAAACAGATAATTGCCTTTAACATACAGCGCCAATGTCTGAGCCCGAAATTGAAAACATCATAGGGCAGGCTTTTGGAGACGGTCAGCGATGACGGTCTTCGAAGGTGACAATTCAAAGCTCAATTTTATACCATCAACTCTGTGACTTTCAATTTCTCAGCACTTATATTTGAATCATCACACTAGTTAACACACCACACGGGGGGAATACTTGTGTTGTTAAGTCTAACGTCGACTGTTTTTTAAGTATAGTTAAAATAGGTACTCTACTAGATTCAATTTCTATCAAAGATGTCTAGGAAATCTAGCTCCGCCACGATCTCAGATAGACCTTGGCCGTCTTCTAAACAAGGAGTCGCAGATACTTCAAACCCATCGACTTCCCCTGCTCATAACTTAGCTCCCGACGCCCTGGAGGCATCAATTTTCTTGGACAACTCGGTCGATTCACAGGCTTCGAAGATTAATGAAAGTGCACTCCGTCGGATATGCTCTGTCCACGGAATCCCCTTCTACTATGTATTAGTTCCATCGGGGCATGATCGTCCACAACTGCCCCCAGTTGGATACACAGCTTGTAATAAGTTTATGTGCTGGGTCGGCAGCGTGCCACCGTTCAACTCATTTCTACAGGACGTGCTGCAATACATCGACATTGCCCCGTCATAATTGCACCCGAACGGTCACGCCTTCATCTACAGTACCTACATCTCTTCATGAATGTCCCCTCTAGGCCTCCAACCCCGGGTGACATCAGATATATATATATATATATATATATATATATATATATATATATATATATATGATCAAGAAGTGGAGAGATAGCCCCTTTTTCATGTTTCTTGAGCGGCACCACAAATGCCAGATCTTGACTGGGGCATGCAGCAAGTTTGCCCTGTACAAACAGGAATGGTTTTATGTGCGTTGCCTTCCCGGTTTCGCGAGGAGATGGGTGGAAGGAAGTAAGTCTTTTCTTCGGATCGATATTTATTCTTGGTCAAAGTCGTTCCTTTTCTAACTCTTTTTTCCATGTTTTAGATATCAATCCACGTTCTGACGGCCGCGGATATTCTGAATCCGTCGAAGCTATTAGAGCCCTTCCTGCCGAAGAACGGAACATCCGAACTCTCATTTTGAATGAGTCACTTACAACATTTGGACTGTTGGCAGAAGGCCATCGGATAAGCCTTCCTCGGGGCGTTACCATTCCCAAGCCCGCCTTTGGAAAAGGGAAAAAACAAGCTGAGTCTTCAGCACGTAATGCTCCTGGCGCACTAGAAGAAGGAGAACTCAAGGAAATTGAAACACTCGAAGCACAAGATGAGAACGTTGGTCCTACTCAGGACCCGATAGTCGAAGTTCACGACATCGAAACGTCATGTTCCCCTTCGAAGAGGAAAAAGAGACCGACGTACAAGATAAGGAGGGAAAAAGTTGGCACAACCTCCAAAGTTACTCTTATTCCGACAGAGAAAGAGGCTTCCCCACAACGTTTAGAAAGTTCTTTCAAGGGCCTCTCGAACCTCTCCATACTTGACGGTCTACTCAATTATGATTTTGACGATCCGGAGGCACTTAAACTTCACTCGCCCATCAGAGGCGATGTAGGCGTTCAAGCCCAAACTTAGGTAGAAAAAACTCTCATTAGTAAAGAAACTGGTCCGTCGGGGGGAAACACTGGGATACACACAAACACATGCACTCCACCTTGCACTTAAATTTCCATCGTCACACTACTCTTTGCTAATTTGTTGTTATTAAATTCTGCGCAGGTGACATGGGGCGTACACACGGAATTGATCGTCTCTGCAGGTCGTCTATCTTCCATCATTCTGGATGGGACTCAGGTTTTGAAAAACGTCGGGATAGAGACGGTGATGGTGATAGGGATTATCATTCCCGAGATTCATCATCTTGAAAGAAAACATATTATCAGCCCAAATACCACCAACATCCCTCTTCTCACTCAGGGCAAAGCAAAGATAAGCACGACCATAAGGGGATGCAATTCGATGTTCCCCGTGATCAACACTCCGATTCCTCCTCCACCCGACAGTCCTGGGATCCTCATAGGAGAGCTGAACTTTCAAAGCCGTCTCTTACTGTTCCTGCAAAAGATCCATCAGTATCGGAGAGACTGACCGAGCTTAAAGTTAAATTCCCAAAAATCTGCTTTGATGGTCTGAAGTTTCTCCCGACGATCCATCATATTCCTGGAGATGTCAAGCAGAGCGCTATAGCCTGCACCAACGACGTCTATGTTCAGCATGACGCGTTCGTTCATCTTGCTGAGAAAGTGTAAGTAGTCTCCATAGAACGCCAACATGAGATTGATCGCCTGAAGCTTGAGGCTATTCATGACAAAGACACTATCAAAGCTTAGGACGAAGAGATTACGTCTTACAAATCTCAACTTGAGGCCGCCCAACATAGCGCCAAAGATACCGCCGAAGCCATAACTCTTTTGGAATCATCTCACAAAAAAGAAATCGACGAGGCGGTACAACCCTGCGGGGCTTTAGCTTTAGAGAAAGACTCGGTGCAAAAAGAGAGGGATGCATTCCGCCTCCGAGTCAAAGAACTTAAGGAGTGACTCCACAAAGAGGAAGAAGAGAAGATTGCTGCCCAAGAGGAGTCGCAACGGTATTGCGACGAGATCGTTGCAACGCGACTCCTAAAGGCGAAACTTGAGGGCGAGCTTTCAAAAGTTGAGGTGCTAAAGGACGAAGCCGTGAAGAGGGCAAAAAGATAGTATCTGCGGAGATCGACTCCTGTCTTGAGGCGGCAAAGGAAAAAGGTAGGGAAGAGGTCAAAAGCATGTTCGACCCACTTATTGCCGAATTTAATGCCCGCGTTCTCATGCACCGAGATTTAACTTTTCTGGGAGAGGGATATCTCGAATCTTTGGCCGAGGCGTGGGAGACCTCAATTGAAATCAAGAAGGCCGAACACGGTATTGATGAGGTTGATAAGGGGGCTTTGATAAAAGAATTCCTTAAGGGAAACGAGCCTTCGGACCTATCAGCGGATAAAGCCCTTTATTGCAAAGGCTCCCCCTCAACGAAAGGGAAAGAAGTTATCGCCGGCCCATACGGGATCGTGTCTCCAGCTCGTGTGCCTACCCAGCCGACCGGTCGGCTGATACTCGATCCGTTTGAATAGCACATCGGCTATGACCTGGAGGACCTCGGCCTTGATGTTCACGTTTTGTGTTGTATTCCAGAGGGTGAGACCCCCTTGACGGCTGAGAGCCAGCCGGAACCTGGTAAACAACTCTTTTGCTTTAACATTCCAAGATTTTTCGTTTTTCATCAGAAGCTATCATATTCTAACACTTGCTTTTCATGATTTTGTGCAGGCCGTTCTGATCTTGAGCCCACTCCGAGGAGCGATGTCGCCAAGGAGGTGAGGGAAAAAACAAGTGAAGCCACTCACGAAGGAGAGGCTACCGGTCCAGATGCTCAGGTGATCGGAGCGCTTGATGAGGACAAATCTGAGACTTCCTCTCCCATCGATGGGAGTTATGAAGTCGAAATTACAGGCGTCTCTGAGCACACATCTGAACTGAGCATGAAGGAGCAGCTTGATAAAGAGAAGGAAAAGACGATCAAGATTAATGTCGAACCTCAAGCCGTGGACCTGGACGATCCTTTGAACAAGCCGTTGAAGGTCATCCTCTCATGCGGGTCCAAACCCATGGATGTTCTTCATAATCCTTCAGCTGTCACTCCCCCGTCAAAGAAAGCTATCAAGGGCAAGCGTACCTGTGAGGAGTCATCTGGCAAAAAGTCGAAGAAGTCAAAGAAGTAATCTTCGCTCTCATTCAACAAGAGCTAGTTTAGATTATGTAATTATTTTTGTTTTCATAGTTCATGTAAATAAAATTATTTGTGATGAATAAAACTTAGTTCTTTTACCTCTCAGAGGACTGTTGTTGTTCGGTTTTTTGTATAACCGTGGTCAAAACCCGAGCTACTGCGAGTTACGTGAACTTCTCGATTCATCTTCAAACAAGTTGACAACTTTCTTCGTATTTGCACATTCTTTTATCCTACGTTCTGTGGACTTAGAATATTTTCCAATCCGTACGCCAAGGGCTCGATGAGTTCAAGTCATTTATATCCAGTCCGCCCTCAGGGGACTTGGACATTTAAATCGTTTATACTCCGGTCCGCACTCCGGGGTCTCAGAGTACTCCAGTTCGCACTCTGGGGACTTGGAGATTTTTAGTCGATTATACTCGAGTCCGCACTTTGGGGACTTAGAGCACTCCAGTCCGCACTTTGGGGACTTAGAGCACTCCAGTCCGCACTCCGGGGACTTGGAGATTTTGAGTCGTTTATACTCGAGTCCACACTCTGGGGACTTAGAGTACTCTAGTCCACACTTCGAGGACTTAGAGATTTTGAATCGTTTATACTTGAGTCCACACTCTGGGGACTTAGAGTACTCCAGTCCGCACTTCGGAGACTTGGAGATTTTGAGTCGTTTATACTCGAGTCTGCATTCTGGGGACTTAGAGTACTCCAGTCCGCACTCCGGGGACTTGGAGATTTTAAAGTGTTGATACTCGAGTCCGCACTATGGGGACTTAGAGTACTCCAGTCCGCACTACGGAGACTTGGAGATTTTGAGTCGTTTATACTCGAGTCCACACTCTGGGGACTTAGAGTACTCCAGTCTGCACTACGGGGACCTGGAGATTTCGAATCGTTTATACTCGAGTCCACACTCTGGGGACTTAGAGTACTCCAGTCCGCACTCCGGGGACTTAGAGATTTCGAATCGTTTATATTCAAGTCCGCACTCTGGGAACTTAGAGTATTCCAGTCTGCACTCCGGGGACTTGGAGATTTCGAATCGTTTATACTCGAGTCCGCACTTTTGGGACTTAGAGTACTCCAGTCCACACTCTGGGGACTTGGAGATTTCGAATGGTTTTTACCCGAGTCCGCACTCTGGGGACTTAAAGTACTCCAGTTCACACTCCGGGGACTTGGAGATTTCGAATCGTTTATACTCGAGTCCGCACTCTGGGGACTTAGAGTGCTCCAGTCCGCACTCCAGGGACTTGGAGATTTCGAATCGTTTATACTCGAGTCCGCAGTTTGGGGACTTAGAGTACTCCAGTCCGCACTCCAAGGACTTGGAGATTTCGATTCGTTTATACTCTTTTGTACGTCAGACAAAGTAATGTATCTCTTAGTCATTTGTTACAGCGTTGTCATACAAAAGAACATCAACAATTCATGGGAAAAAGAAATGGCTTCAAGCCTTTATTAATGCAAATAAGCTAAATTTCTTTTTACATGCCGTAAACTAGGAATAAAAACTTGTTGGAAATAAATGCAACTAAAATATGATAGAAATGAACTAAGTGTAATAATGCCGCAAATGTTCACCATTCCATTCTCAGGGGAGTGTCACACCATCGACGGTCGCTAGCTTGAAAGTTCCTTCTCCAAGCTTCTGTTCAATGACGTATAGACCTTCCCATGCGAGGTTCATGTGTAATGGAACGGGGAAAACTCGTTTCAAAACGAGATCACCCATGCCAAAGATTCTCGGTCGGACTTTTTCATTATAATATCGAGCAACACGGTGCCTGTACGCGGCTACTCTTAAATTAGCTTCTTCGCGTTTTTCATCGATGAATTCCAATGATTCCAGCAAGAGATCTTGATTTGACTCAGGGTCATAATAAGTTAACCGATGTGATGGGACTTCAAGTTCCATGGGTATGATAGCTTCCATGCCATATGCTAATGCGAATGGAGTGTGGCCAGTCGTGGACCTGTAGGTGGTTCTGTAAGCCCAAAGTGCTGTCGGAAGCTCATCCACCCACTTGCCTCTAGCCTTTTCCAAACGTTTTTTCAATATGGATTTGATTATCTTGTTTAAGGCCTCCACTTGTCCATTAGCATTCGGATGAGAAACTGCTGCAAACTTTTTCTCAATACCATATTTTTGGCAAAATTCCCTGAACTCTTTGCTTTCAAACTGAGTTCCATTGTCTGTAACGATGGTTTGTGGCAGGCCAAAGCGGCATACGACATATCGTATTACGAAATTAATGACTTTCTTGGTGTTGATAGTAGCCAAAGGCTCTGCTTCTGCCCACTTGGTAAAGTAATCGACCGCAACAATCGCGTATTTTGCACCACCTTTGGATAGGGGTAAGGAACCGACTATATCGATCTCCCACATTGCAAATGGCGAAGGACAACCATTTGTGTAAGTTCCGTCGGCGGAGCTCTTGGGATTTTTGCATACTTCTGGCATTTGTCACATCTTCTTGCGTAGTCTGCGGCATCCCGATTTACAGTTGGCCAATAGTATCCATAGCGGAGGATTTTCTTTGCTAACGTCTGCCCCCCCTGGTATGGTCGCCACATTCACCATCATGGAATTCCGTCAGGACTCGTTTTATCTCATCATAGGCAATGCACCGGAGCAATGAGGTCGAGAATCCCCTCCGATATATTATTCCATCCTACATTACATAATGAGAAGCCTTACGAATGACTTGTCGTCTTTCGCTCCCTCTTTCGGGCATGGCCCCGTGTAACAAGTACTGCTTGAATGGGGTCATCCATGACCTTTTCTCGATTTCTGTTTCTAACATGAAATCTACCTCCATTATATTTATGCTCGGAACATGTAAAGATTCAACGGGAAACATACCATCTGCTGTGCATCGCCAGTGCTTGCAAATTTTGCCAATGAATCAGCTGCTTTTTTTTGTTCCTGCGAAACATATGAAATATCATAGTACTCGAGATTCTCTAGCAGCTCCTGAACTTGGGCCAAATATGGGGCAAGTCTCTGCCCCCTTACCTGGTAGTCTCCACACACTTGATACACCACCAGTTGCGAGTCGCAAAAGATTTCAACCGATCTTATTCCCAGTTCTTTGACGAGTCTTAAGCCGGCAATCAATGCTTCATACTCGGCTTCGTTATTCGTTGCTGTGAATTCGAGCTTCAAAGCATAGTAAAATGATCGGTTTTCAAGAGTTACAAGAACTATTCCAACCCTCAAACAACGGTCGTTAGATGCCCCATCGGTGTACATCTTCCATCGGACGGGAGGTATGACATTGTGGTCGTTTGATTCGTCGGTCATGGTGTATTCAGCGATGAAATTCGCTAGAGCTTGTCCATGTATGGCCTTTCGCAGCAGGTAAGTAATATCAAACTGACTCAGCTCGATATTCCATTTTAACATTCTTTCAGAAGTTTTCGATCATTGGAGTACGCAAGGGTTGATCAGGGTAAACACTGATTGGGTGTGCCTGAAAATATAGGCGAAGCTTGCATGATGCAATCACCAAGCAATAGGCTAATTTCTCGATCTTGGGATAGTTTCTTTCTGCCACCGTCAGACGTTTACTAACATAGTAAACTAGTTTTTGAACTCGGTCCTCTTCACGAACCAAAGCCGTACTGATAGCATGTTGGGATACTACCAAGTACACATACAACATTTCATGGTCTATTGGTTTCGATAGCACCGGGGGGCTCTCCAAATGCCTTACCATAGCTCAGAATGCTTCCTCGTAATCGGATGTCCGCTCGAAAT
This sequence comes from Allium cepa, assembly GCA_030765085.1. NCBI lineage: Eukaryota > Viridiplantae > Streptophyta > Magnoliopsida > Asparagales > Amaryllidaceae > Allium > Allium cepa. The sequence continues at coordinate 492,496,478 of CM060944.1, read as the reverse complement.
TCCTTTTTCCCTTCTTTATCACATCAAAGAAAGGAATGCACTTATCCGTGGCTCTGGACATGAATCAGCTCAGTGCTGCCACCTTTTCGTTCAAGCTTTGTACTTGCTTTATAGTTCTGGGAACTTGTATGTCCCGAATATCCTGAATCTTTTCCAGGTTAGCTTCAATTCCACGTGCATTCACAATGAAACCCAAGAACTTTCCTGATGCCACGCCAAAAGAGCACTTCAAGGGGTTGATCTTCATACCATAATGTCTGAGTATATCAAACATTTCCGCTAAGTCTCGGATGTGGTCGTTTGACTGTCGTGACTTCACGAGCATGTCATCCACATAGACTTCCATCGTCTTACCAATCTGGTCCTTAAACATTTGATTCACTGGATGTTGATAAGTTGCCCTCGTGTTTTTCAATCCAAAGGGTATTACGACATAGCAATATAGCCCCATATTTGTGACAAAATTGGTGTGCTCTTGGTCTGGAATGTGCATCGGGATTTGATTGTATCCTGAATACGCATCCATAAATGACAATAATTCGTGTCCGGCGGTAGAGTCGATGAGCTGGTCGATTCTAGGTAAAAGGAAACCATCCTTTGGGCATGCTTTATTCAGATCAGAGTAATCGACACAAGTTCTCCACTTTCCATTTGCTTTCTTCACTAGCACAAGGTTAGATACCCATTCAAGGTAGAGGGCGTCGCGGACGAACCCATTGGCTTTGAGTTTGTCTACCTCCTCTTTGAGAGCCGCGGACCTCACCGGGTCCATACCTCTTCTTTTCTGTTTTACGGAAACGTGGTTCGGGTCTATGTTCAGCATATGACTCGCAATTGTTAGAGAAATCCCACATGTATCAGAGTGTGACCAAGCGAAAACGTCCAGATTCACCCGAAGGTAAGCAGTAAGATCCTCGGCCATTGAGGGGTCGAGTTGTGATCCAATCTTAAGAACTCGTGATGGGTCATCTCGGCCGATTGGAATGGCGATTGTCATTTTAGCCGGTGCTGCATTTGTTTTCCTAGGTTCCCCATCATCATCTCTCAGATTTATATATCTAAGGATCTGAGAATGTTGCCCGAGCCAGGGCTCGGGCACTACTTGTCAATCATCAGTCTTTAGGATGCGGACGGAGCTGTCCGCAACCTTTCCCTTCTCTCTCCGTTGAGCTTCTCTCAGGTCCGCCACATAACATGTGTGACCGGTCTCCTGATCGCCATGTACAACACCGACTCCTTTATCTGTCAGAAATTTTAGTGTCAAACACCATGGGGCCAAAGCAGCCCTAAATTCCGCAAAGGCTGGGCGACCCAAAAAGACATTGTATAGAGAGTCAACATCCATTACTATGAATGGTAGGACTTGCACTCTCCTACGCTCACCTTCCCCCAGTTCAACTGGTAGCTCTATTACCCCATCACGTCGGTTGTAGCACCGTTAAAGACGTGGATATGAGTTTTGCATGGTTTCAAATCCTTCGTTTCCATCTTCATTTGGTCATAAGCCTTCTTGAAGATGATGTTGACAGAGCTTCCACAATCAATCAAGATTCTTTTCACGTAAACTGGCCCAATTGTTGCAGATATAACCATCGGGTCGATAGTAGGAGCCTCCACCTTGTCCGCGTCTGACTCCTAAACACTATATTGTCAGTCATCATGCGTTATTTTGCGAGGGTTCCATCTTCCACATTTGAACAACATTCATAATCCGCATGCCTCAAGGAGGTAGCATATCGTTCCATCTCCTGCCAATTCTTGTCTGCAGGATGAGGTCCTCCGATAATAGTGTTTATGATCAATCTACCCACAGTCCGAGCATGTTGTTATGGTTGGCGGGGAGCCGGCCCGCGTCCGGGGTCTGACGTTCCTTACCTTCCATCTTGTGGGGTTTTGACAAATTCCTGCATTTTTTTCTGTCTGATCAACTTTTCTATGGTGTCATGGAGGTGTCTACACTCCTCAGTATTGTGCCCATGGGTCTCATGGAAGCGACAGTACTTCCCTGTCCGTTTCTGTTCTTTAGTGGACTCCTTTGGGCGCGACTTTCGGTATTCAAAGGTGTTACATGTTGATAGTTAAATGTTTTCAAGAGAAGTATTCAGTGGGGTGTATTCATTGTAGGTCGGAATCCTTGGCTTCCATCTCCCTGCTTATCTTTTCTTTCCGGGATTTCCAACTCCGGATCCTTTGGACTATCCAGGCTTGTTCTGGACGTTGACTTGAACTTTTCCTGAACTATTGCCGAACTGCTTTACGGCGATGTTACTTTTCACAGTCTCCTGAACAGGCCCCGGTGCCTTATCTCGTCTCGTCCATCGAGCCTCCTCCCTCTGTATGAGCTGATGAGCTTTGGAATAGAATCGTTCCTAGATGGGGGCTTTCCCGCCAACCAATCTCCAAACTCTGAGTCTGGATCTACACCTCGCATTACCGCCATCAAAATTGCATGGTCGTTAGGATTGCTAACTTCAATGGGGCAACATGAAACCTCTGTAAGTATGCTTTCAAAGACTCTCCTGGAGCTTAGATTACGCTTGATAAGGACATCACGTCCTTTCGACAAGTAGCATGTATCCTGAATTGTTCGACAAATTTCATTGCCAACTCGTCGAAGCTGGATATAGATCGCGGAGGAAGTCGAGTAAACCACATAGTGGCGATTCCGGACAGAGTGATTGGGAAGCACCTACACTTAGTCGCGTCATTCGCCCTTGCTGAATCCATCATCCATTCGTACCTCATCACACGTTGCCTAGGGTCAGTCTTCCCTTTGTAAGCTGGGATAGTCGGCATATTGAATTTCTTGGGATACTCAGCCTGCAGGATAACATCTGTGAAGGGAGTATGACTCCTGGACACTCCCCAATCTTCGTTGGTCAGGCCTTGGTTTTCTCTCATTAACTGCCTCACCATGACTGATAAATACGGAGTTTGTATGGAGGGTGGGAGGTTGGGTTCCATTCCACGGGACCGTGCGGGTTAATGTCCCACTTGATTTGGGTCTTGGTGATCCGGGCGTCCAGTCTCATCACGTGCCTGATCCCTGGCGGATCGATCAGTGGCACCTGCTTGTGCAGCTTCATCTCTACGACGTCTACATCTAGGAGGTTCATCAGCTGAGGTCGAGCTATCAGATTCAGAATAAGGAGGAGGACTACTTCCAGCATTCTGATGCTGCAGCTGGTCAAGCTGAGTCATGAGATTAGTATTGGCTTGGTTCTGCTCAGCAAGTTGCCTTCTACTTTCCCTGAGTTCTCTTACCAAGTCGTTGAACTCTGTTCGGGAAACGAACTCCGCTTGGTTCTGGGTGGAGGTTCTTGCGCCTTGAATTACTGGTTGGTTGCTAGGTCCTATCTATTGTACACTAGCAATTTCATTGACATCTGCGTTGTGAGAGGCCGATCTAGTTCGTGGTCTCCCCATGGTAGAGTTGTTGGTTGTAACTTTGAGTAAAATCAATAGATGTCTTGCGAATGATTTGGATCTCCTTCGGGGGATTTTTCAATGCAATAGCTACAAAGTAGATCCTATCGTCCCGAGAATTCGATTCTCGGTGAAAGCACTAAAATGTTAGCACCAAAATCGGTCGCTAACACCCTTGAGTAGAGTTGCGTAGGGAGATTAATGAAGAAAGTAAAGTTAAACAGAGAACCGTACGTAGATTTAAATGCAGAAAATACGAACACCAGATTTATAGTGGTTCGGCGTAATTGCCTACGTCCACTTTGAGGTTAATCTTTATTGCTTTTTTCGATAATCGATTACAGATACAATCCGTATAACAATTATATTGAATACAATTGCTAAGAAAAAAATAAGTCTTAAATGAGTCTTGAATGTGGCAGAGTCTCCCCGGTGTTCTCGAAAAAAGGTCCCTTTCACTACGCCCCTGCCTATCAATTTATAGGCGAAGATGGGTTGGACTTCCCTGGTGGGCCAGGTAGCTAAGTAGATTGGCCTAAAAAAGAGTGATCTCTATGTGTCAATCCATAGATGCCGAACGGAAAAATGCCGAACCAGGCATGAATGTCGAACGATATCCGCATGACAAACAAAGTGACGCCGAACGATATCTTCATGCCGATCGAAGTGATGCCAAACGATATCTTCATGCTGATCGAAGTGATGCCGAACGATATCTTCATGCCGACCGAAGTGATGCCGAACACTCTGAATGCCGAACAAAGTATTTGTGCCGAACGACACTGGAAGCCGACCCAGTGTGTTGTGTCAAACAACACTGGAAGCCGACCGTTCCCGAATGTCGAACGAGATTTATGTCGAACGACACTGGAAGCCGACCCAGTGCGTTGTGCTGAACAACTCTGGATGCCGACCGATCCCGAATGCCGAATGAGATTTATGCCGAACGAAGTGATGTGTCGAACAAGGTTTGGATGCCGAGCAGTATGGAATGCTGAATGGCTCTGCCATGCCGAACGTCCATAGATGACGAACGATATACAATACCAAACGGCTCTCAATGCCGAATGCTCTTGCATGCCGACCGTCCCATAGATGCCAATCGAACTTGAGTGCCGAACGAATCGGTTGTGCCAGACGACTTTGGAAGCCGAGCGCTCTCTAATGTCGAACGCTCCTAAATGCCGAGCATTCCTGAATGCCGAGCTTTCTGGATGCCGAACGACTCATAAATGTCGAACAATATGCAAATGCTGAGTACTTAGTTGCCTGGTCAAACCTTCAAGTAACATAATGTTTGAATAAAATTTCCATCATCATGTTTGATTGCTTGCATGCTTAGTTTATTAACAAGAAGATTAGATTTCATTCATATTGCATATGCTTTTACAAAACATCATAATAGTTCCAATAGATGCACGCTACAAAATAATACTGTTCTATAAGGGTAGGATTATTTTCATACTACAAACCGCTATACTTTTTACTATTATATAGATCTTGTCTTCTACAGTAATTAATAGGGTGTGGCAATAGTTGTTTTAGCTTGTGCTAAAGAAATAAACAAATGGTAACAACGGTATCAAAGAGATCCACTGATTACTCTCACCCTCGTAATATGACGAGTTTAATGTAAGGAAAGAGCTACTAAAATTAACCAAGCTAATAAAAATTAACTAAGTTTTTTCAAAATTAAATAACTTTTATAAAATTAACTAAGTTTAAGTTTAATTAAAATTTATAAATAACAATAATATAACTAATTTAACAGTTTTATAAATGATGATGATGATGATGAATTAACTATGTTTATAAAAATTAATCAAGTTTATAATAGTAGTAGTAGTAGTAGTAGTAGTAATATAACTAAGTTTATGTTAACTAAATTTTATAAATAACAATACTATAACTAATTTAACAAAGTTTTACAAATTAATAATAATGATGACAACGATGATAAACTAACCAAGTTTATAAAATTAACCAAGTTAATAATAATAATAATAATAATAAATTAACTAAGCCAAGTTAATAAAAATTAACTAAGTTTTGTTAAAATTAATCAAGTTTTATAAAATTAGATAAGTTTAAGCTAACTAAATTTTATAAACAATAATATAGCTAATTTAAAAAAGTTTTATGATAATGATGATGAATTAACTATGTTTATAAAAATTAACTAAGTTTATAATAGAGGGAATTAGGGATAAGGAAAAACTTTGAAAAAAAGTTAGGTTGAAGGACAGCAAGTTTCATATTTGGGTTGAAGGACAAACTTTGAAGAAGAAAAAATTAGGCTGAAGGACAATGCTAGTTATAACTTGCATTATTTTTAGTTTTTACACTATACAAAATGCTAGTTAAACTTAGCATTATATTCAGTTTTACACTGTACAAAATGCTATGTATAATTAGCATTGTCCTTCATCCTAATTTTTTTAAAGTTTTTCCTTCAACCCAAAAATGAAACTTGTTGTCCTTCAATTTATTTTTTTTTTCAAAGTTTGTCCTTGTGACTATTTTCCACTTTATAATAATAATAATATAATTAAATTAACCTAGTTTTAGTAATAATAATAATAAATTAACTAAATTAACCAAGTTAATAAAAATTAACCAAGTTTAAGTTAACTAAATTTTATAAATAATAATAATATAACAAATTTAACAAAGATTTGTAAATAACGTTGATGATTATAAATTAACTTAGTTTATAAAATTTAACTAATTTTATAATAGTAATAATATAATTAAGTTAACTAAGTTCGAATAATAATAATAATAAATTAAGTTAACCAAGTTAATAAAAATTAACTAGGCTTTGTTAAAATTAAACAAGTTTTACAAAATTAACTAAGTTTAAGTGAACTAAATTTTATAAATAATAATAATATAACTAATTTAACAACATTTTATATATAACTATAAGATTGGACTTTATTTCATTTCGTTCATAACTTTGATTATTTATATGACATTATTTATAATATGATATACTCGTACAATGTTGTAGATGTTTGATATTAGATTTGAAGTCCTACGAATTAACATAATTGTTTGACTATATGATGTGCTTTCACTTGTGTAGGCATTGGATTTTCGAAGAGAGTAAGGTGGGACTTTAATGGTGCTAGCTTTCACTTGTGCATGCAACAAAGAATTATGGGTAATCAAGCGTTTTGCTAGCACTAGTTTGGTATAATATTTTATTAGTACTAGGTGTGTAAATTTGTATACGAATGGTTATTGTAGTGAGTTTGGTCATTTTATCAAAAAACTGTTGTATTAGAATGATTATGGATATCTTATTTGATTATATGATTAATATGCTTTTTTAGTTGTTTGAATATGATGATTACGTGAGTGATTGCCGATTAATATAGTAGAAACAAAATAGACCATCAATAAGAAATAATAGCATGAAAAAATGGTGTAAAATGATCGACAACTTTTAGTAGCCTTTCAAAAACAGTACAAAAATACATATAACGGCGTTGAGTAAACGCAACCGTAAAGTAGAGGTAAAGTTGGAAACTCTAGTGGTAGTGCCAAAAAACCTTTTGGTGACGTTTTTAAAATGCTACAAAAAAAATTATGGTGGCGTTTGAGAAACGCTGCAATAAAAGAATTTATTGTGGCGTTGAAATAAATGCAACTAAAAATCATGGATTTTTAGTTGCGGGCATTATCATGGCATTTATCAAAACGCTACCATAAGTTTTGATGGCCTTTTTTATGCGCCACCAAAAATAAAATTTCTTGTAGTGCGACCTTCTCACATTTAACATTTATAACTTCCATTGTCAAATTATACAAATGTGCAGATCATCCATTTATGTCAAACACACCCAAACTTGTGTAAAACAACCTAATATATATATATTTCCATAATATACCACAGTTTATCCATTTAAGATATGTCAAATATCAAGGATTTCAAAGCATGTTTATAACGATTATATCTAACATTCATAACATACTATCACTTTTCACAAAGCAATATCAAACAAGTAAATAGTGAGTCGCTCCAAAAGTAATAACTTGCATTGTTCGTTATACAATTTATAATTTCAACACAACAACATTTACATACACAATATTATATAGTCAGTTGGTGGTAAAATTCACCCAAGCTGTAGCAACGCTTACACATTTCCAAATAGTCCAAAATCGAAAAATTCCCACTAGGTCCAAACTGGATAACCCAACTCCATTGCATAGATAATCCTAATATGGATGCAATGATGAAAACGATGCCTTATTCGGACCTCGTATGAACAAGATACGATCTGTAACGGCCCACCTTTTTGGATGTTTAAATCGACAATAAGACAAATATGTCAAACTCAAACCATTTAAAAGGGAGGATTGCTATGGGGTAAATAAGAAAAAGAAGAGAAAGGAAAGAAAACAAAACACAGAATCTCACAACGGAATGACAAAATATAATAATCAAATAAATAGTTCATGAAGCTTTTCACAAGCAATATTTGATTACACTTTTACAATACGGATCGGAGTTACATACAACGGAAATAAATAAATAATGTAGCGGAACAACATAACGCAGTGGGAATAATAAAATAAATAATAATAGTACTAAATCTTCGTCTTCGTCTTCTAGTAAAGCAGTCTTCGATACACTGAAAAGCTTAGAATAACCCGAGCAAATTGAAAGACAAACACTCGAGTCAGAATTAAAAGATCTTATGTAAGTTAAATAAACACAAATTAAATATGAGTGTAATGGCACCAGATATTTTTATGGGGTTTGAATCTCCTTTCCAGTGTCTGACGTGCGTGCACTAACTTAAGAGATGTTTGAGATTCCATCTCCTAAGGATCCGTTAAACTATCTACATACATAGTACAATATGCTATTATAATAGTGTCTATTGTAAAGTATTAAAGTAGCGTTAATGTATTACCTATATCTCCCTTAACGTAATTTATATAAATGTTGTAGTCTATACAGTACTACAAACTCCATCGTAAATGATGGCAATCGAGGAGCACTCTATAGGTACGATACAAAACAAACTCGTAATGAGCACGATAAGACATATGACAAGGCATGCGAGGCAATGCCCAGTACCATTTTGTGGATCTGGATTGGTGGTAATGCATAGCAGCTACTACCGCCCACCTCAGAACACACTCCCATGCTCAAATCGAGGGATGGCCACCAAATCAATCACAAAGTCATAATATGGTATCGAAGAAGCATGTTCGATAGGGGAAGCGACCCCACTTGGCCCCGACGTGGCTCTTGTTTTATTCACATCAAGCTGACTCGCGGGAATTAGGGCTACGATAATACCTCATACAGAATCCTTTGCCAAACCATCTTACTTCATTCTGGAATCTCTACCACACACACGGTTGTTAAAGTGGTTTTTGGTATTGGTAGAGAGTATGGCAATATCTGATCCCGGTCTCTTTAACAACCAAACAATTATTTCATACCGGATGGTTCTTTTACATTTCCAAAACCGATATATAATTGATATCAAAATATCATATTTACTTTAAAATCATATCACTTCCGAATCATATTCACTTTTGAAATCATATCAACAAAATAGGTTAAATCCTCATTTCAAAATCATCATATTACTTAAAATATATCGTGTCACTAAAAGATATCATTTCAAATTCCAACTTAGGTATAACATCATTTAAGCATATTCGCTTTCAAATCCAGTATATAAATAGAAATAATTCAGCCTTGCACAGTTTGAAATATAGAAAATAGTTTAGATAGTCATAAATAGTTTAAATAGTTTAACATATTCTAAAATAGTTTAAAAGACTTTAAAATAGTTTAAATGATTTAAGATAGATTAAAATAGTTCAAAATAGATTAACAAGGTTTAAAAAGGATAAAATAGTTTAAATAGGTTAAAATAGTTTAAAATATTTAAAATGGATTAAATGTAGTTTTAATAGTTTAATACAAAATGGTTTAATTATTGAAATAGTTTATATAGTAAATATTTTGAAAATCTAAATAAAACTGAATTTTAAAATAATATACCTTTAGACAATTTATATTAAAATAATCAATTTTAAAATAATATCAACTTAAATTATTTCTTCCATTTCAACCAATCTGGACTATAATAGATTTCAAATCAACAAAATTCCCCTTTTATTTCGATTCAAATTCCCATAAAATCATTTCAATTTATATCGATTTCAAATTCATGTTTGAACTACAATTTTAAAGCACTTCAAATTCATATATTTCAAAGTTTAAATATTCAAACATTCCAATAGCTCAATTTCGATAAATTCCATTTATATTTCATAGTTGAACTTTGAAATTTCAATTAAATTTCTTCAAACAATTCCTTTAAACCAATTCCAATTTCATCGTTTAAATCTTGGATTTTCGAAAATAATTCGGTTTATATAAATCCAATTTTATTATAAAATATCATTAACTAAATTCAAAATTAAAGGATTTAAAATCATTTAATTTAACCAATCCGATGTCCACATATAAATTTCTACCCTACGGTCAAGTGATACGGATATATATCATTTCAACCTGCAATAATTTAAAATTTACAGGTATATATCATTTCAACCTGCAATCCCCAATTAACATTCAAAATCCATAAAGTCGTTCAAGTCTATCATTTCAACGCATAATAATTTTTTTTCTGATCTGTAGATCGTTCAGGTATGTATTATTTCAATCCATAAGGATTTTTCTAATAATAAATTAAGGGAATTTGTAGTGTGATAACGGTATATAAATATAACATCCAATATCAAAATCAAAACATCCATCACAATCATCACTCAAATCAATCAATAAATAACATCAATTAACTGATATCATCAACAGGTATTCAATTGACAATTAAATTTCAATATTAAATTAAATGACGATTGAATTGAGTCACATTTAACTGGAATGGCAATTTAATATACCAAACATCAACCAATCAATTCCTAATCGCATCATAAATTCAATTTAACCAACATAAGATAATTTAGTAGTCGTGAGGGGGTTAAAACACTCACTTTTGATTTGTCGATGATTTAAAAATCCAAAAATAGCCTAAAATGTAACAGTCTCAGACTTAGTCCAAACTAATTCCATAATGTGTGAAATTTCAATACGATCGCAGCGGAGAAAACCATGCGTAAATCCGACCTCGTATTCAAAAGATATCGATATAAGAAGTTATACGATATATAAAATAAAATAAATAAATAGAAAAAAACCTACATGTCAGCACATCCCTCTCAGAAACCCTATCTAATACGTGAATTCGTACGTTTCCAACCACCAATGCTCACCTATTTATCATGCCCCTATGCCTTGACTTCGACCAGATCCATCGCCATCGCTAAAATGTCGCCGTCGCCTTCCACATTGGCCATGAACGCGGCCCCCTCCGCCGCCGCATAGGGCTGCCATGCCGAGCATGAAAATTGGCAAAAGATACTTAATTTCCAGTGATTATGTTGACTGATTCAATGAACTAACCACACCGATGAGCGCTACTAATCACCCACTTCGCAATAGCGCCTTCTGAACGTAGATCGTACGACAATCCGCCGTTGGATTAGAAACCTTGGAATTGGACGACCGAGGTTCTTCGACAATTATGGTCAAACGATGCATCTAATTAAAAAATGATTTATTACAGTAGATTACCCTTGTCTAGATCTTCGAAATAGTATAAAATTTGACATAGTTTTGAGGAGTTTGATTTTCGATTTGAATTTGAAATTGATTTAGGGTTTGTAATTGGAATTTGGTTTCTACCATTGGAAGGAAAGAATAGGCAGATAGAATTGCACATATAGTAGAAACTAAAAGACTACTAGGGGTTGAGAAACAAAGTTATTTATATGAACAAAGCCTACAAGAAAGAATGAACAACGTATAGAATTGGTTTGAATGACAATAACTCCCCAAAAATCCCGTTCCGTCTCCGAAACGATAGGTCATCCCATATATCAAAACAGATATTTTCGATATTTTTAAACTCAACGGGATATGTTTCAAGTCCTAATTCCATTGTATGAAGAAGTTATCTTTTAAAATTAGCTTATTTCAAATTGATTTCATTAAATTGATTTCTACGCGCTTCGAGCCCGTCCGATCAAACGGCAAGTCCGGTCGCTACGAAACTTGAAATCCTACAGTAATTCACCGTTACGGATCTAATGAAACTAGTTTCGTCAAAATCTGAGACACTCGCCAAAATGGCTATTTTTACGTTAATTAAATAAATTATTATTAAATTGATTAAATCACTTTTTAAATTCAAATACAATAACTAACAATTTTTATCATTTTTGATTACCTAGCAATTTATAATCTTTTAAAATAAATTTCCATGTCAAAACCAATGTTAAATACTGCACTAATGACGACGTTCAATTTTGACTATAATAAAAATCCAATTAATTATATTTTAATTTCAAATAAATTCTTTTATTTTGATTTTTCTTGTTATTCGCTTAATTATCTTCCTACGGATATAATAACATTGGTTTATATCTTATTTAATCAAGGCCCATAGTTACCATCATTTTCCAAATTAATTACAATATTTCAATTATACTAAATTTTTATCAATTTCCCAAATTAAATTCAACACACTAAATAAATAATTGATAAATAACAATTATTATCTTTTACTTAATTTAATCACATTTATAAGTTTATTATCTACAAACAAATGTTATAACTACTTACATGGCGCTGAATATATTCAATTTCAATTAATTATATATTATTTCGCCATTTAATATAACATTTAATTTATTTCCTTATTTACAATTTATAACCAATTATAACTTTACAATCATCTCAATTAATCGGAATTACATTAAAATAGTTAGCAATTACCTTAAATTAACATTACTAAATTTCATTCTAATTGTATTTTCTCATTAATACATCTTGAATCTTTGATTTTTCACAACATTAAATTCCAAAAACTTATTAAATTTAATATTTTAATTATCCAAAAATACAGGTCGTTACACGATCGATAGAACATCACAAGACTAATTAATGAATAATTAACATTAATTAAAGTAATTAGCAATTTACGTCCTCCTTTACGTTAAACATCTCAAGCCGCAAATCCACGAATCCCTATGTCGTGACTTTCAACCATTATCGTCGCTGCTTCGCTGTCCAAGCCACTGTCGCACTATCATCATCGAACGCCTAGACCATCCTCGAATCCCATGTTGCCAGTAGCTCCTCCCTCTCGCTGCCGTTTATGAGGACAAGTCAAAACTGTCGCCACGTCGTTTTCCACCGCCATATGCAATGCCAGCTCACAATACTCCACCAAACCATAGCCCACGTCCCCTTGTCCAACTTCCCTTCAGCGCCACCACCAAAAGATCACCAACGGCGATGAAAAGTTAAACACTAGCCATGGCATGCTCTGGCGAACTATGGTTGCCTCAAGCCAATGCGCGATGATCCAACTAGTCGAAATACTCTACTCACCCTCATGAACATTTTCCTAATTGGGGCCATCATCTGAAACGTCCCTTAGAGGCACCAATCAACCATGGCAATTGGATGGGGCTAGGTTTAGGGATTGGTATTCAGAAAATAAAGCAAGTGAGGTCCATTTATAGAGGATTTTTGACACTACTCACAATCTAAAATCTCAAACGCTAAAAGAGACATGCTAATTGGCATTCCTAAGTAATTACTCTTATTCCACATACAATGGAACTAGTACTGGGACCCAATTCCATCATATATAAAAGTTAGCTTTTAAAATCTTATTATATTATATTTAATTCCTAAAATCAATTGCTATGTATTTTGAGCTCGCACAATCACACAGTATGTCCAATGGTTATGAAACTTGACGGTGTATAACAATTCATTATTCTAGATCCAATGGCACTAGTTTCATCAAAATCCGAGACTGTGTCCCGGAATGATAATTTCACATGTTAATTAAAACGTATTATCATTAAAATAGTTTTAATTACTTTTAATTCCAAATTGAAAATTTACTACCATCTTTCTTATAGAATTTAAATAAGCTTTCAAAATCATTTTTTCAAATTAAATCCAAGATTCAATTATATAATAATAAACCATTCAAAAATCCTGGTCGTTACATTCTTCCCCCCTTTAAAAGAATTTTTCTCTTGAAATTCCAACATAAGCCACAAAGCAATTGTCACCCATCAATACCTAACGGTATTGCAATCACTAGTAAATAATCACATAACAATACTATATAGCACCGATATCACTAGCTAACAAAGCTCAAGGTTTGCCAAGGTTTAGAAACTATCTCATTGAACTAGAATGCCAAACAATCCACTAAGCATTACCTTATGCTTAATAGCCTTAGGTATCAACCAAACGCTCATGCTACCCTAAACAATTTGAAGAGCAATTTCCCAAACTCCCCATAAGCCTATATACATAGTACACAATATTTTTAAAGCCCGTATGATATATCTATCATCCGTACACAATATCAAATCTGATCACTTACTCTATGACGACCCGCAAATCCATACCCTTTGAATCGACAATAATCCACACATGTCCGACCTAAAAGCACCGATTGATGGAAAGTCAAGAGAAAGAAAAGAAGAGAGATGAAGAGAAGAGAAGAAAGAGAGAAGATAGAACCAAACAGAACAATACAGAATCTCACATCGCAGTGGATAATATATAATATCATATCAATGATCTTTACAAAACAGAAACTGTATATATATACACACATCAATCAGAGTTCAACAATCAATCAATAGTTATCAGCCTGAACAGTTATAATAATCGGTCCTTACAAATACCGATAATTTAAACAACTAAGCACAACGGATAATCAATAATCAAAACAGATACACGTATACGAAAATGAAGATCTCCAGCTCTCCCGTTGAAGCTCCAAAAGCATCCAATCTAGACCTGTAAATATACTCGGTCTGACCCGAGCATTGAAAGGGAAGAACACCCGAATCAGTCTGGTAAACCAACGTGAGAAACACACTCAACTGAATTTATTAAGTTACTAAAACTTTTTCTTTGTCAAAACAAAAGTATCACATAAGACAAGTCCACACATAAACACGGACATGTTTTACCTTACGATAACTAAAACATTTCTTTCATATCAAATCCTCTTATATTATACTAGTGTCTAGTATATACAAATAATATTAATCATAGTCGAAATGGTTGCCCATATAGCATTTCGAGGCTATTCATTACGCCTTTACAAACAATCGCAGGTCGTAGTGGGTTTTGGATTTCCATACAAATGACCAGGTGAAGGGACTACCTGCCGGCAGTACATCTCTAGAAGAATGTACCGAGGACCATCACAAAGGATCCTCTACCAACACAAGACCAGCCCACCTTTATAACTAGATGGTACCGAATATATCATCCTTCGGTCGTTACCGACCTTTACCGAGGGCCCTCATAGCATACAAACCACAATAATCAGATACACGACATCATAGCGTGCAAAGATATATCTAGAAGAGGACGATCATATCCTATTTGGAAATGACCCACTTAGCCTTGCCGCATCTAACCCTGTTTTGGTCATTTCCGGTTGATGAGGCCTGACGAGGTAACGATTACCTTTCACAATCACATATCACATCACTTAGAATGCCACACGGCCATTTCCGTTGACTACTAATTGCCTTCCACAAAAATACAACCCTTAAGCTCATACGTCTCAAGGAGGGTGTTAAGCTAAGAGAAGTTGCCTTCTCCGCCACCACTGATGTACGTTTGTAAAAACCAATGTACATAATCTATAGAAATGCATGTCAGACAAACATCCATACAAGTTGTCCAGGAATAAGACAAACCGAAGGTACTTTCCTACCACATCCTATCGGGAAATCCCTAGGATTAGTAGCGAATAGTCCTTGCATTGGATATTTCATAATGAAGAGACCACTGCTACTGGATGTATATTGGGATTTTAACCCCAAACGATCAACAAGCAGTCCCCCACTATGAAACTCTGGAATATCAATATCATCACAAGCAACCTGCACAATCGCCGCATATACGTTGGTCTGAAGTGGTTTTCGGATTAACCAATCCTGGTCTCTTCGCACCAACAACGCAAAAGCGTTTCTCAACCTCACACAAAAACTAAGTCTCATAGACTTATCACGTCTCCAACTTTCAACTTGCTATCCTTAGGGCCAAGAAGAAAGCTCGGTAGATTGGAGTAATACTCCACACTATATGAATCAACATCCTCAACACAAATGATAATCAAGCCTACATAGAAGGCTACGTACTAAGTGTACGACTAAATAGTTCCCACATCAAGTCGAGGAACTAAAATTTTGGCCAAGTCTGATGTCGATTATTTAACTACCAAAACAAACAAACCAATATTTAGCACCATATACAATCACTAGGCCTTTTAATTAATCTTTATTAATTAATTCACTTGCCAAATATTCACTTCAATTTATCTTTAAAAGATATATTCTCAAACCATTTCAACATTGGAAAAAATTTCCAAATACTTATTTAATAATAAGCATTTCACAATTCAATTTATATTTTCAACACTTAAAAAATATTTCAAATACTTAAATCAGGATTAAGTATATATTTATTCTTTAAGAAAAACATTCTCTTTATACACATTTATTTGAGTTAAAATGAATGTTGCGTAAAACATCGTTACGACAACCCAAAATCACTAGCATAGGGATTCGAAAATAAGATAGGTATATAAATCCCATACTATATAAAAACCTTTTAAAAATCATTTACTATAACAACAGTGTTATAGTCCATCATTTCCTTACTTCTCGAAAATGTCAATTTCAACAATGAATGTTGAAATCTATAGTTTCGATCCTTAACACATTTTAAAACATCTTTAAATCATTTTATTCCATTTAAAAATATAACTTTCCAAAACATTTATTAAAAGATTATTCACTGTTCATAATCGTGAATATAAATCGTTTACCAAATCCAATATTTCTATACATTTATTAAAGGATAATCCACTGTCCAAAATCGTAGATATAACACCTTTAAATAAACTTCTATATTTAACTCATCATATTCAATTGATTTTGGATTTATAAAACAATGTTTATAAATTCACGTTTATATATTTTATAAAAACTTCAACTTATAAAATCACTTTATTAACCAATTCCATTTATAACTCAATTACATGCCAAAAATCCAAATCATAAGTTAATAGCTTATAATTCATTTAATTACAAAATCCGTTCAATTTATAACTTCACAAATTATATAAAACTTATTGCTTATAAGATTCATTTGTAGCTCATTTTAACATTTAAAAAACTAATCTATAATTCAATTACTTTGATTTATAAAATATCAATTTTATAAATCTTCTATATAAACCGTTTAATATAATTCAAAAATCTCGATTTTAACTAAACTTATTCTTTTAATAATTTAAAATCGTTATTAAAGCTTGTAGGATCGATTTTACCCTAGAGGGGGGTGAATAGGGTGATACTATCAATTATAAAAATTAATTGCGGAAGCTTATAAAAAATAATTCAACACAGATCACAGAATAATAGCAGCACAGAATAATAAATGCAGAAATAGAACGACACAGAATTTACCCAGCTTTGGCAAAACCCTGCCTACGTGATGCCCCCAAGGTTTCTACTAGAAATTAAGTAGTCATACGCTTACACACGTAAACTCACGACACCCGCTACTGACTAACCTAACTCTATGCTCAAAACCCTGCCACAACTCAGCCACTGAGTTGCGAATTCTCAAACTACGCCACGTAGTTTGTACCCTAGTCAAACGACTAGAAATTACAACTTTTTAAAAAAGAAATACAAATTTTAAAACAAATAAAAATAAAACAACCCTAATTTTTTTAAAAAAAGCCCTTGTAAACTTAAATAAAATAGCCGGCCCCTTTTATATTATTTGTCCCATTCCCTTTTTGTTAATGGCGGCTTTGTTCTCTCGTTCCTCCTGATTAAAAATTAGTGCTTTGCTGCCGATAATAGATGCTCGATCGAATGACGACTTAGATCCTTGCTTTTTTGATCGACTATCTCTTTGAGTTGCTCATGGCAGCTTCATTTGATCGAGTTCGATGTTTTGCTTCGGTATGTAATTTATCCTTTTTATGCTTTAATGATTTTCGTACTTGAACTCGATGGTTTTTAAACTGCCGATGATGAATGGAATTTATAGAAGTCGAATTCCTATATTTACGTTCGTATACATTTATTTGAATTCGTCTTTGGCCATTCGATTTTGTATTGATGATTGTGATGATTTCGGACATTTTCAACTCCTATATTTTCTGCTTGGTTAACACGGCTTCGATCTTGACTTTGCTCGTTGCTTTACCACCACGTCTCTGACTTGTTCAACATATTCTTTGATCGATTTATCTGACTTGGTTCAATGTTGACTCCGGCACTGATTTATTGATTGCCACGGCTTTGAATTCTTTGGTACTTTGACTTCGGTCACTTAGAATTTGTTTATGCGAATCCACGACTTTGTTCAATAGCTCATGGTTTTGACTTTGCACTGCAGTTTGTAGTTGCCGTGCACTTTGGTGGCTGACCATCCTGTAGCATATCTCTGTTTCATTTTAGTTTGATTTGAGTTGTATTTGCACCACTTTCTGTTGCAAGTGCTTGTATCATTACTGTAGCATATTTTGATAGAACCATTTTTACTATTGTATCACCATATATGTATTTTCATTTAAGTCTTGGTTGTAGTTGCATTGAGTATTTGTTCGAACTTGTATCACTTGAGTCTGTTGCATATATGTATATGCTTTTCTGGTTCATGGTGAAGTTCATTTGAATTTGTCGTAGTATTGTTGCCATATTGGCTTGTTCCTTCAAGCCAGTGAAACTTGTATATGATTATTGGTGCTGCACTGAGTTGTTTTTAAACTTGGTTAGGATTTTATTTGAGCATACATGCTGCCATTTCTTTGGTGCAGTTTCATGTATTTGTTTACAGCCACTTCATTGTAGCTTGTCTGCACTAATATTTATAGTGGTTGCATTTTGGTTTCTCCTGTGTTTGAGTCTTCTATGCACTGCGCATATCACTTCACTACTTCGAGTCAGGTTGCATACTCTCTGATCAGTTGCATTTGCTGTCTTCATGTACTTGCAGTTTTTAGTTGAACTGTGTTGGTTTCATGTTGGCGTAAGGCTGGGCATGTGTACTATCTATGATATGTTGCTTCCGACCATTTTATTGCATTTGGATTGATTTTTGAATTGCACCTGAGTTGACTCCGGCTTGTAGCTCGGATTTGACCTTGTGCTGAAAGTTGTGACATTATTTTATTGCACTTGAGTTTAATCTGATAATTTGGGTTTGACCTGTGCTCACCTGTCCCTGTAAATTTTTCAAGTGTATATATCGGTGTGCACGACCCTGTGGCATATACAGTGTGATACACTGTGTATGTCACAAGCTGTTCGTGTATGATGGATTCAAAATTAAATGATGACGAACAACCTAAATAACTGAGGCGAATATTATTTTCAAAATCACATTTTATTTTATACTGCAAAAATATTTCCTTTTCAAATTTACTGCTTTAATATTTATATTTGCAGATTGCTCAGATGCTGGATTCGATTTAGAGTGAAGTTGAAGATAAAATACGAGTTGAGTGAACGAGTGATATGTAGTGAGGTCAGATGTAAAAGTGAAATTGTGATGTAATCAAAGTTGTACTGTAATTGAATATATATAGTGAGAGCTTGAACTTTGTACTATTCAAAAATTGTAATAAATATTTGTTTGAATAAAAGTTCTGTTTGAATTCAAATTATGTGTTATTTATTTTTATTTACGAAATATTTATTTAATCTATGAAAAATAAAATAGTACATTAACAAATACATTTACACGAATATATATATATATATGTTTATTATCATCAAACAAAAATCATATAATCGCATATTCAACAATCTCCCCCTTTTGATGATAACAAACATATATTTAAGATTTTGAATATGTTAAATGTATTTGATCATTGATATGCTCTAATTGCTCCCCCTATTTAAATGCTTCCCCTCAATAAAAAGCTCCCCCTACATATATGCATACGATTAAAAATATGCAAATGAGCCTAGATGCAAATGGAAAATATTTGACCTTTACTTGATTTTATTTGACAAAATATTAACTTTGCTCTCCCCCTTTTGTTATCAGCAAAAGAGTAATAGTGTTAGAGAAAATAGAGATAAAGTGATCGATATTAATCCAACATTAAAACTCAATTGAATATAAATATTAAATTTCAATAAAAAATCAAACAAAAATCATAAATACTTTGTTAGGCGCATATTCCATTTTTAGAGTGACGGAAATGATGTCATCATATAAAACCGTATAGTTGTGTCTATTTGTGGTATATTTATATCAGGACTTTGAATATCTACTAACCATGCATAACCGTTAGGACTTTTAAATGAGATTAGTAGTATTCCAATTTTATTTTAAAAAATGAATTCAAGTATCTTCTAACCACGCGTAACCGTGAGGACTGGTAAATGGGATTAGAATCAACTTGTTTATTTTAAAAATCAATTTTGATATGCGTTCCATACATGCATAACCGTGAGGACTTTTAAATGAGCATGGAAGCACATAACAAATTCCAAGTAATTCACCCACGCATAACCATAAGGACTTTTAAATGAGAGTGAATACTTTGGATTTTTTATTATTATTTTATGTACTATATTTTTTTATTTTATTAAAAAGAACGTAAAATGAAAAACGAATGATTCTTGTTTAAAGTACCACATATTGACAAACTATATAGAATTTCGATGAGTGATGGTCGTTAGAAATATGATAGGAATAGAGATGGTCATGGAATTTTTACCAACAAAAGTTTTATAACTCTTATTTAAATTTCTAAAGAAATTTACTAATTATACCGTCTCGAGTCATAATATACGATAAATATAAACACTCATCACTTTTTCAATCACTATTTATCTTTTCGATAATTATTAGGGAGTCAGATTAGTCACAATAGTCATTTAAAATCAAATTCAAAAATAATTATAAAACCATTTTTTCAAAAATGACTGATCTGACAATATGATCAAAAATAATTTTCTCGAAGGGGTTATATGAGAACAATTTCTGCTATTTGAAAATTATTTGAATTGAAAAATATGCAGATATTTTCTTTAAAAAAAACGATGTATTTACTAAATGTCTTAACAAAAATCACGCTCCTCTAGTAATTTTTCTATCAACTAGATTACTAGTGTAATCTGCATCTGAATTTCTCTTTCACTCAAAATTATCACTAATTGAATTTGATAGATCAGACCATGAAGTGTGCAATAAAAATTTCAAAATCAATTTTAACAGCTTTTTAAATGACATTCTCTTGAATTTGAATTAAAACCGTGTAAATAAAAATCCATGAATATAGAGTTAGCCATATTATAACCAAATATATTATCATCCAACAAAACACTAATTTTAATCCAAACTAATATATATGAAGTAATTCAAATGATCTAGAGATTTTTATAGTGTTTTTGGCATAAGAACATAATTGGCCAACAATTTTGAATAAGTCAAAATCAAAATCATCATTATTTCATCATCACATTATTGGCTGATTTAACTCAGATTACGGTGCAGATTATCACATTTAATTTATCGTTCAAATAAATATATCATTACCTGTTTTGCCTTTACGCTATTTTTCGTTGTTGTCCATTGTGATTCTGTCACCTTTGTACTAGGCTAAGGAACTTTGCTTTGTCGCTTGGTGTGCCCTTGGAACAGCGAGAATCCAAGTGGCACTATTGTTGTTCCTTAGCCTGCCACCACACCTACGCGGAAAAAGATTTTTGTGACCTATTTGTTTTTATAGGTCCATTATTGTTAGTGGCAGAATATTTTGAAAAATAATTTTGTGGAGACCCAAAACTATTTATATATGTTCCTTTTGGCACCCAGATTTGTTAAACTTTGAGAGATTTTATATTTATTCCTTTTGGAACCCAAATCAGTATAGTTTTCACATGTTTGGGTCTATACCAACAATTATTGTGATTGTGTCCATATTTTCTACGAATTATGCACATAGAATTAACTTGATTAATATTGTTTTCAACATTTTCAGATTGATTATATCCAAGTCCTTATCTAACCGTATTAACAGTTTCCTTTCCCAATAGCATATTCAATAATTTTTCACTTTTTGAAAATTTATCTAAAGTCGTTGACAATTGTTGGAGTTATGTTTTGAGAGATTCATTTTCGTTTAACAATTGTGTGCACTTTTTAATAGAATTCTCTCTCCTAGTATTTTCATTCTCTTTCAAAATCTGAATTTCGTTTTCAAGTGATTTTATATTAATTTCTGATTTTTTAATTTCTTCTTCGAATGTTGGACACTTATCGCACTTAGGAATCCTACTTTGATAGTTTTTAACCAATTGGTCAAGTTGTTCATTTAATTCTATCAAAGTATCCTTTTGTGATTCAAGTTTGGCATACTTCTCCCTAAGTCGTTCAAAACCGTCATTTACTTCGTGAAAATATATAAGTAATTCTGAGTGAGTGAGTTTTGATACCTCGCTTGGCTCGTCATCGTCGCTATCAGTTATATTTCCATGAAGGCACATATCTGCTTTCTCACTCTCACTGCTAGAAATTTGATTATCTTCATCACTTGTATTCCACGTGGCTGAAAAACTTTTCCTTTTTGATTTCTTTTTAAAGTTGTATCGATTTTGAGGACAATTGGGCTTGATGTGTCTGGGTTGGTTGCACTTATGACAGATGATCTTCTGTTCTTCAGAGTAGTCTAGTGCTTTGGCTATTCTGCTTTTCACTTTTTGAATTCGAGCTGGATTTCCGTATTTGTAATTCCACCTTTTGAATTTCTTTATTAATAGCTCCAATTATGCTGCTGCATCATCATCATCACCACCATCACTTTCTGTTGTTCCTTTAAGAGCTACTGATTTCTTTCTTGTGTCACCTCCTTCACACTCTTCCTTGAGTTTCATTTCTAGCTCATAAGTAGTGAGATTTCCGATGAGTTCTTCAACTTTCATTTGTTTTAAATCTTTCGATTCTTGAACGACAGTCACATTTGCTTCAAATTTTCGTGGAAGGACTTTGAGGATTTTTCGGACTATCTCTAACTCTGTGTATGATTTTCTGAGAGCTTTTGATTTTTATACGATATTGGAAAGTCGTTCATACATCTCTTTGACATTTTCTTCCTTCGTCATTATGAAGTTCTCGTATTCGCTGCTTAGCATGTCAAGGCGAGATTCTTTGACTTAAGATGTTCCTTCGGGAGTCACTTCTAGTGTGTGCCATATTTCCTGCGCAATTAGACAATGTGAGACACGATTAAATTCAAATTGGTCCAATGAACAGATAATAGAATTCATAGCTTTAGCATTAGTATTTTGTAATTTATTTTCTAGTTATGTCCATTTTTCCTTTGGTTTATCTATTTCCTGATTATCTACAGTTATAATCGGTGCTCTATAACCTGTCTCAACAATATTCCAAGCGTCAATGGTTTTCAGAAAAATTTCCATCCTATTTTTCCAGTAAGCATATTCACCATTGAACATTGGTGGTCTAACTATAGACTGACCCTCAGCAAAAGCATTATTGAAAGAAGCCATTTTAAAAGTTCAAATTTTTAAAACAAAAATTGGTTTTTGAAAAAATGAATTTTTTAAAACAAAAGTTGACTTCTATTCCTAGCATTGATACCACTTGTAGGATCGATTTCACCCTAGAGGGGAGGTGAATAGGGTGATACTATCAATTATAAAAATTAATTGTGGAAGCTTATAAAAAATAATTCAACACAGATCACAGAATAATAGCAGCACATATAGTAGCACAATAATAAATGCAGAAATAGAATGACACAGAATTTACCCAGCTTCGGCAAAACCCTGCCTACGTGCTGCCCCCAAGGTTTCTACTAGAAATTAAGTAATCACACGCTTACACACGTAAACTCGCGACACCCGCTACTTGACTAACCTAACTCTGCGCTCAAAACCCTGCCACAAATCAGCCACTAAGTTGCAAATTCTCAAACTACGCCACGTAGTTTGTCCCCTAGTCACACGACTAGAAATTTCAACGGTTTAAAAAAGAAATACAAATTTAAATAAAAATAAAAATAAAACAACCCTAATTTTTAAAACAAAAAGCCCTTGTAAACTTAAATAAAATAGCCGGCCCCTTTTATATTATTTGGCCTGTTCCCTTTTCGTTAATGGCGGCTTTGTTCTCTCATTCCTCCAGAGTAAAAATTAGGGCTTTGTTGCCGATAATAGATGCTCGATCGAATGACGATTTAGATCCTTGCTTTGTTGATCGACTATCTCTTTGAGTTTCTCATGGCAGCTTCTATTTGATCGAGTTCGATGTTTTGCTTCGGTATGTAATTTATCCTTTTTGTGCTTTAATGATTTTTATACTTGAACTCGATGGTTTTTAAACTGCCGATGATGAATGGAATTTATAGAAGTTGAATTCCTATATTTACGTTCGTATACATTTATTTGAATTCACTTTGGCCATTCGATTTTGTATTGATGATTGTGATGATTTCTGACATTTTCAAATCGTATATTTTTGGCTTGGTTAACACGGCTTCGATCTTGACTTTTCTCGTTTCTTTACCACCACGTCTCTGACTTGTTCAACATATTTTTTGATCGATTTACCTAACTTGGTTCAATGTTGACTTCGGCACTGATTTATGGATTGCCACGGCTTTGAATTCTTTGGTACTTTGACTTTAGTCACTTAGAATTTGTTTATGCGAATCCACGACTTTGTTCAATATCTCATGGTTTTGACTTTGCACTACAGTTTGTAGTTGCCGTGCACTTTGGTGGCTGACCGTCCTGTAGCATATCTCTGTTTCATTTTAGTTTGATTTGAGTTGTATTTGCACCACTTTCTGTTGCAAGTGCTTGTATCATTACTGTAGCATATTCTGATAGAACCCTTTTTACTGTTGTATCACCATATATGTATTTTCATTTAAGTCTTGGTTGTAGTTGCATTGAGTATTTGTTCGAACTTGTATCACTTGAGTCTGTTGCATATATGTATATGCTGTTCTGGTTCATAGTGAAGTTCATTTGAATTTGTCGTAGTATTGTTGCCATATTGGCTTGTTCCATCAAGCCAGTGAAACTTGTATATGATTATTGGTGCTGCACTAAGTTGTTTTTAAACTTGGATAGGATTTTCTTTGAGCATACATGCTGCCATTTCTTTGGTGCAGTTTCATGTATTTGTTTAAGCCACTTCATTGTAGCTTGTCTGCACTAATACTTATAGTGGTTGCATTCTGGTTTCTCCTGTGTTTGAGTCTTCTGTGCACTGTGCATATCACTTTACTACTTCGAGTCAGATTGCATACTCTCTGATCAGTTGCATTTGCTGTCTTCATGTACTTGCAGTTTTTAGTTGAAATGTGTTGGTTTCATGTTGGCGTAAGGCTGGGCATGTGTACTATCTATGATATGTTGCTCCCGACCATTTTATTGCATTTCGATTGATTTTTGAATTGCACCTGAGTTGACTCCATCTTGTAGCTTGGATTTGACATTGTGTTGAAAGTTGTGACATTATTTTATTGCACTTGAGTTGAATCCGATAATTTGGGTTTGACCTATGCTCACCTGTCCCTGTAAATTTTTTAAGTGTATATATAGGTGTGCACGACCTTGTGGCATATACAGTGATACACTGTGTATGTCACAAGATGTTCGTGTATGATGGATTCAAAGTTAAAGGATGACGAACAACCAAAATAACTGAGGCAAATATTATTTTCAAAATCATATTTTATTTTATACTACAAAAATATTTCCTTTTCAATTTTACTGCGTCAATATTTATATTTGCAGATTGCTCAGATGCTGGATTTGATTTTGAGTGAAGTTGAAGATAAAATACGAGTTGAGTGAATGAGTGATATGTAGTGAGGTCAGATGTAAAAGTGAAATTGTGATGTAATCAAAGTTGTACTATAATTGAATATATATAGTGAGAGCTTGAACTTTGTACTATTCAAAAATTGTAATAAAAATTTGTTTGAATAAAAATTCGATTTGAATTCAAATTCTGTGTTATTTATTTTTATTCAGGAAATATTTATTTAATCTATGATAAATAAAATAGTACATTAACAAATACATTTACACAAATATATATATATATATATATATGTTTATTATCATCAAACAAAAATCATATAATCGCATATTCAACAAAGCTTATACAACTCCAAAATCATACTTAAGTATTATTTTCCAAAAATCATAACTTTTATAACAATAAAAATTCTAACTTTCATTTATTTAAAACAAATCAATTCCTTTAACACTTTAGAATTAACAAAACATCGATTTCCAAAATCACATTAAAATCCTTTTAAATTTAGAAATCATAACTTTAACATTTTTAAAATTCCAAAAATAGTCCCAATGCTACAACGACACTAAATACAACAATCACGACATCCAAAACATCATATATCATATGATAACAGCATATATCACAATATCAGTAAATAAATCAATATTGTTGAGGAATCCAGTTGGATCCCACCAACCTGTCACCTACAACATATTAGAATATGTGTACAATGTCCGCTTCAAGGCAGACGTGCATATAAAGGGTCATCCGCTCATACACGGGAATGTATAGGGTCATCTACTCCACTAGGCAGGTATGTATATCCAAATATCAAGTAATATATCATATATCATCCAAACAATCATCAATCATCATATAATAAATTATTTCTCACTTATATAAATATCAGTGAGTCAGAAAGAGTGAGTTGTACTCACATTGATTCCAATAGCAGTTTCAGCGTTTTATTTCGGATAAAATTAAACGACCGTCTAATTTTACTCAAAATTCAAACTAGCTCCAATAAACTCCAAACTAGCTCCATCACGTAGTGTTCACGAATACGAACGCAATGCAATTCGTTTCGTGCGAAACGGGCCTCGTATGAAAAAGTTATGACGTTATAAAGTTTGAACGAATTTTAAATATTATAATTTTCAATTTTCTTTTTTATTTCCAAACCCTACAATTTATCCCGGCCCTTGATTTCCACAAACCAGATCATGGCCGTTGCTAGCTCCTTCTTCCTCCATCAGGTTTGAACATGCATATGAACCCATAACCGCCATTTCTTCAAGCGAATTATGCTCCACCTTCGATCAACCTCAAGTCGATCGAACTCAGCCACGACGAAGCTCGCCTCCTCACACACCAACGCCCATTGACTGGCCATACTCAGCCCTATATTTTCATAGAAAATCATGTACAAACGTACGACATTCAAACTCCAATTGCCATCGATTTACGCGACTATTTCCGATCGTACCCGTATAGATTTAAAGATCTCATCTGGATCTACAACATTGTAGTTGAAAGTTTTTTGAATCGATTTGGGGATTGGAAGATAATCGAGGAGAAAGAAGATGAAATTCTGGCCATTAACAGTAAAGTCGCGGCTAGGGTTAGCTTGCCCTAGGTTTGATGCAAAAAGGAAAAAGTGAGGTCCTTTTATAGAAAATTTACGCGCACTATTCATCCGGAAAATTTTCGAACTCCAAACGAAGCGTGCCGCCTGACGTTTATAATGTTTTACCCCCATTCTGAACGCAATGGAATATATATCAGGAGCCAATTCGATCATATTTGAAAGATAGGTTTTCGAATCGACTATTTAACTTTAAAATTCACTTAAACCGATTTCTTTGCGTTTTAGCTTGCCGCGGACAAACCTTAAATCCGATTGATACGAAATTTAAAATCCTACAATAATATAACATTACTAATCCGATGAAATTGGTTCGTCAAAATCCGAGACTGTTTGAAAAATGGCTATTTTCACACGTCAATTAAATATTAAAATATTCAATTTTTATAATTTAACTTTTAATTCAATTTTAAAAGTTCTCTAACATCATTCTAATTCAAATATAATTTAATTCAACTTTATACAAAAATTTTATTCACATTAAATTCAATTTCTAATCATTTCAGCAATTTCAAATATTAAATTAACAATCCAATTAAATTACTATATTCGAAATAAAATCTATTTAACTTATTAAATTTACTTGTGAATATTTAAAACCAATTAAATATATGAATTTCAAATGACTAAAACTCTGGGTCGTTACATACTCAATCGCATAAATTTCACCTCTGAATTAGTATATCTCACTTGACATCTCTAATGCGGACTCCGAACCTGTTTCTTGATTAGAAACCTCATTTCTCCTTACATAGCCATATACTATGATAGAAAACCTCAAGATCACATGAAAAATCTGTATCAAGTTTTCACCTCAAGAATTGGGTGAAAAATCCTAATTCGGACCGATGTAAATCACCTCAAAATCTATGTACTCGAATCCAAAATCAAAATTTGGTATGCTAATAAAATGATCTATATACAACTTACATACTAAACACGATTAGTTTCCCTAATTACACCAATTATTTTCCATTTTAATTCACATTCAATTCATCAACATAAATTATCACTTAGTATTTCTTACTTAATACTAAAACCAATTATGAACCATTACATAAAATTTACGTCAAGTTATTAAACATTATATAACTTAAGTTCATACTCGTATAGTACTCTACTATATCCTCGGAGTGTATATTAAAGCACCCAACTCATTTGACTTTACATGGATATTCAATCAATTTAAAACTTGTTTAATTTCTACTATCTTCTAAGTTCAGATGTCATATAAACTCATCGTTATACTTCCTCAAAACACTTAGCTTCAAATTTTTTATTGTAAAAATTCTAAAGTTTCAACTGTCCAAAATCATGGAAAATTCCATTCCAACCAATGAAAACTATCACTCACATATCAATTACGATGCATATTCCATTTAAGGCTAATGCATAAGTTATATGTGTCCATAATATAGCTTAATCAATTTAAGAAATAAACAACCAAATTTATTTCAAAACATTTTGAAATAAATATACATGCTTATAAATTTTGTAAATAAAATCATACGTTTTAGATTTAAATCGAAATCTATTGTACCCAAAATAACTCTGTAGCAAATCATTACAATAACATCTCCAACTTTGAAGCTAAAAAATAAACGCCGATGCTGCTGCAGTCGTCACTAGAATTATTTTCCAGCGACATAAGTGAGTTCAGCACATCCAAACCATGCCTTTGGGACTTAACAAAATCATTTCCAAAATGGTATCAAATACTTTGTAAACAATACTAGGTACCATGATATCAATCCAATATACCAATTCCTAAATGTTTACTTCCAAATAATACTAGTATTATTTTCCAGTAATCTTAGAAAACCAATTTCTAAAACACTGGGATTTAAGTCCTCAAATTCTTATTTTAAATCCTTTTGTTATTTATAAACTATATTTACCATATTTATAAAAGTCACTTCCTTATATAAAATCATTCACTGAAATGTTTACCTTCGAAATATATTACTTCCATTCAGAAAATAAAAACAACTTTTGTTTAAAACAAATTTTAACCCATCATTATCACCAAACACTTTATAATTAAACCGTGTAAGTTAATTCACAAGGTGTTCGTTTCAATGTTTCCACAATTTACAATATACCCAACGCATGCAGTCAAAAGGTAAAACTACTCATAAACTGGATTGAGCGTAACGAATCAAACAACAAATGATACTAATAGAATATTATCATTTCCTAACAAATAAGCATGTCATAATAACCATATCACTTTATGAAAACTATTCTTTATATAAAATATAATCTTAGGAAAAAAAATTATTTACCAATGGAAACAACACTGTGTCGATTTTCCCTATCCAAGTGTTTGGCGATCCCTATAAATAATGATAGCGACTCATATTGATCAGAATCCATAAGCCACTCTACAAACCAATCAACATAATACTAAACATTTTTATAACAATAAAAAATATGCACACTGATACACACACACACTCACTCAAATCATAATAAGATATTCCATTACCCTATTTCTCAATGAGTTATACCAACAAATCCAAGATTCTCGCTTAACCTTCAGCTCTGATACCAAATGTAACGATCCGCCTTTTGGACCCCAAATGTTGAAACTAATATATCCATGGTATTCACGTGCCGAGCGTCCAAGTGCCAAAAAGACGATATATTAGGGTAAATAAAAAGAAAAGGAAATAGAATAAGAAAGAAGAGAATACAATACCATAATATCACATGCCGAATGATAATATAAATATTTCAAAAGGTTTTATCAAAAAGAAAACCGTCATATACATACATCAATTAGAGATCTAAATATCATCGGACTGGACAGTTATAACAACTTATCCTTACAAATGCTGATAGATACAATCAAGTAATGCAGCGGCAAATAAGTATGGTAAAAAATCATTTAGCTCTCTGCAAGTGCTCCAATGAACCACAGCTAAATCTGAAAACATACTCGAGCTGAGCCGAGCATTATGAAAATAACACCCGGAGCAGTCTGGTAAATCGTGAGAAACTCAAATCATACAAACTTATTACATCTTAAAACCCTTCAAAATAATTGTATCTTATAAGACCAGACTTCCACTAAACACGGATGAGTTTTTTCCTTATAGTAACCAAATCATTCCATTATAAAATCCATTTATAATATAATAATATCTAAGGTGTGGAATACTAAAAATCGCGCAGTTGCGACGTATGTGAGTGCACGACATCATAACAATAATAGTTGTATAACCACAACCACTAAGGCATGTTTTCTAATTGTGTAGGATGACGCATAGATCCCTTCGGGGAAGCTGAATTCGAACTACTGCATAAGGATTAGAGATATCCTTTCGAAGCGTCAAACATCTCTAGTGAATGCACCATAGGAAAACCATAGTTGGTCATGCTAAGACCTGATGCATCTCTCTCCCATGCATATCCCAATAAGTATCTCTAGAAATGGACTCACATGCACCGGTTGGGTTTGCCAACCCTACTGGTTATGTCTCTTATCTCTGGTTTTTTCCATATCGATGATGAGGCTACGTCCGATATTCTAGCACATAGCCATAAATCGAACAAATCTTCCATACGAGCTCTAACTTGAACAGATCACGTAACTATACATGGATTCCCACATCTTAATAAATCTCGTAACCACACATTGATTTCGCAACAAATCTCAGAATCACGCACGAATTCCTATACCTCAGCTGGTCTCGAAATCACATATGGATTCTCATATCCTGAATGGATCACGAACAACTACACATGTTCGAGCATATCAAACAAATCTCGAACCTCCACATAGATTCCAACATCATGAAGTAATAAAAACCAATCACGAATCAATCATGAAGCAATCACGAACTTCTATCAAAGCACGGAGCACTTACATAGTTTTAGAGTGGTTACAGTTTCAAGTCATCTCATATAAGTATACTCCCCGCTTACCAAGTGCTCCAAAACAAGTCGATTGATTTTTTGGGAATCTCTTCCCCGATTCTGCAGGAAATAAAAAAAACATACATAAGAGTGGAGATCACGTCCTAACCATTTAAATGGATGGATTTCCTTAGTATTATACCAGAAGAGCAGAATGAGTTTATACATATGTTATAATATCACCGAAGATAACCGTACTATGTAATACTCATGTTTCTTCTAGATATTTCTAGATTGTATTTTGGCCAACATTTAAGAGTTGGTTATTTAAATATTAAATAAATAAACAATCCAACACAATGAGAATAATTGCATATGGGAAACTAGTCCCCATATAATGTCTATAAGCAAGTAACATACAAAGCACGATCGAAACATATAAGCATGATCAAGTCATATAAACGGCTTCTAATCCCTTTTTAATTAACCTTCCTTTATTAATTAAAATCACTTTAATTAGCAAAATTCAGTTTTTTACTCAATTCCCTTTTATAAATGAAACTCCATTTGTTAATTAAACTTCGTTATTTAATTAAACATCACTATTCACCCCAGCACATTTTAATACTTCTCAAAAGTTTCCATATACTTATCTCGATCATATAAGTATATTTACAATCAATTTCGAAGGGCTTAAGGTCAATGTTTGCTAAAAACTGTCACTACAAACCCAAAACCATTCCACTTATGATTATCTTTAAAACATTTTTTTCAAAGACCATTTACGTTCATAAGTATAATCAGCACGGGTTAAAGGCGAATGCTGCTAACACATTACCACAACAAACCCAAAACTATTTCATACTTGTTATCCTCTTTAAAATATTCTTTTCAAAGATCTAATAATTTCACAAACTCATTTAACAGCGTTTTAATACATTAAAATATTATTTAAGGGTTTTAAAAACAAATGTTACCAAAATATTGTTTACGACAAACCCCAAAACACTTTACTATCCCGTTATCTTTAAAACTCCATTTATCTAATTAGTTTTCAAACGTATAGTTAGATGGGTTAAAAAGAAATTGTATAAACATCGATACTATAAACCCTAAATCACTTTTATACCTACCATTTACTTTAAAAGATCCATTTAAAGTTTTAAGTATATCTTTACTTGTTAACAATGCAATATACCTTTTTAATCAGTTTATAAAACAATCCATTATAACATAAATGTTATAATCCAAAACTCCTTTTAAATTCCATTACAAACATCAAATTTCCTTTATATTCTTTTTCACGACCCGAAATCCAACGTACAGAAATCGACCTCAAATATCTCACTTGTATTTGACTGCCGGAGATTCAAACGTTGAACTCCAGTTCGGATGGAGCTTATAACAACATTAGATAAAATTAAACAGCGAAAACAAAATGAACATCATTGATCACAACACAAATACAACTTTGATCCAATATCCATTACAACATCGATCACCAATATCAGAGTGCTACACATAAGATACTATAATAAAACGACAACTCCGCAGCGGAACAGCAGAGTTCATATAGTTTCCAACATACTCCAACTTCGATAAGGCCTTCACAACTCCAAGCACTTCGAAAGATTTCCAAATCCAAAAGCTTTCCAAAACCCGATAGCTTCCAAAAGACTTCAAAATCCAAGCTAACTCCAAAACACGGATAACCTGCTTCTAGGTTGCCTGTATGGAAATTATGGATACCTAGAGTTTAGGATGGGAACAATAAACTCTGGGTCAGTCATGGACTGGTATGAGTAAACAAAAACAGTTGTTTGTACAAAAACAGTTTATAAAAGAAAATCCGATATGCTTTTGAAAAATGAAACTACCATAAGACCTTCCGCCACACATACAATGCAATCGCACAATTGGAGGAGATTTCTTCTTATGTTAGTCAACCATGCTTGATACGAGAAAACTCTTTTAGTATTATTATTAGTGCATAGTGTAGAAAACATTTTCGAAAGTATAATCTTAATCTTAGCTAGAATACCACATTTCGTCGTATTCCTACTACACTATGTTTTATAGAAGGTTACCGCCACGCTGCATGGCAGGTTATACAACTAAAACCGTACGGGGCTCGTATTGTTTTGTTTGGATTTCCAACAAATGGTCAGGCAAAAGAACTTCCTACGCCGAATG
The DNA here is from genome assembly GCA_030765085.1 of Allium cepa. Classification (NCBI taxonomy): domain Eukaryota; kingdom Viridiplantae; phylum Streptophyta; class Magnoliopsida; order Asparagales; family Amaryllidaceae; genus Allium; species Allium cepa. The sequence continues at coordinate 492,463,380 of CM060944.1, read as the reverse complement.
GAACGCCTCTGGAGGGACGTTCCTGAGAACCTAACCGGATCTCTGCCAACATAAGGCCGAGTTACCTCTGTAACTAGGTAACTACTAACACGAGTATGTCATCTCTCGATCGTTACCAACCTTTATCCGAGGTGCCTCTCAACCAACAACCACAAAGCAATAAGTTTGCAGCAACCACAAAGTTAAGTATCTGGGCTCCATACCATGATACCACTTCTAATCCAGAAGAAAATGGACATACCCTCAGGGGGGGCTACCCCCAAATAACCTTACTGCAACGATTCCTGTTTCGGCAATAACCGAGTTGTGAGGTTCGACGAAGTCTCGTCCACAATGCTACGCTTTTCACAAAATCCATGCTTCTATCAACAAATCATCAGCAACACACATCAGCACTCAGTATGCCATATTACCAAGTTAGGAGTATATCACTAATAACCATCAACTACATAACCTATGAGCTCGTACGTCTCAGAGAAGGGTGTTAAGCTAAGAGAATAAATTCTCTGCCACCAACAAAAATGTATTTGAAAGAAATCAGCTTTATATCTCAAAGTGTAATGTTAGACATACAACCATACAAGTATGTTCCGGGTTCGAACAGAACCGAAGGCACTTTCAAAGAGGCCCTTGCAATTCGGGCATCCACAATCCCGATCGGACTCCCCATCACATACGGAGATCTCTATACCGGAGCAACTCAGTGCAGAGTCATTCGACAGGTTATCCTATCGTTCTCGAAGACACCCGGTCTTCACCACCGTCTTCAAATGCTATCCATTTCTTCGTATCACTATTCAAAATGGTTTATATGATGCAAAGTCCTCTCCCGGCTAAACCGAATAGCGAGCGCTTTGTTCAAAAACACGTGGATATATCAATCACAAAGATTGATCATTAATATTCGATGTGGGTTTCGGATAACCAACTGGAATCCAACTCCTTGTCGCATCGAAATTCAAATGCCGTTTTACGGGCCAATAGGTTTTCACATTCACACAGAAACAAATCACAGATATCACAGCTCAGCACAAGTAATTCATATCACATAGCATCACAATCACATATCAGAGATATCAATCCAATACACAACATTCAATAAAAATCAATCATCTACAATCAAGATGAATAAATCATGTGATTTAAATTAATTAACCATATAATTACTTTCATTAATTATCTTTAATCAATGATTAGTTATCCTTAATTATAAATTAATTAAATCTTAATCATCTTCATTAATTAATTATTCCTTAATTAATTACCTTAATTAATTAATCCTTAATTGTTGGTTAATTAAATCTTAATTACTTTTTATTAATTAATTATTCCTTAGTTAATAAATTATTAATTACAAATCAATCAACCTTATTTATTTAATTAATCTTTAATATTAAGTAATTAATTAAGTAGTTATTCTTTAAGTAATTATATTAACAAATCATAAATTACTTAATAAACTAAAAGATAAACCTTTTTATCTTTATTAATTACTTTGATTATCTTATAAACCTTGTTTAATAATCATCCTTATCACATTAGTTGTTTTAAAAGGTTAAGGTTAGTTTAAATAACATTTTATCTTAATTATCCTTTTTAATTACATTATTTATTTAACGTAAATAACTTTATAAAATACTGTATCAAAATTAAATAAATTTAATTAATTCCTTTAAAAAAATATCTTACTCAAATCCTTAATTAATTCAAAATTTAATCAAAATCATCATTTGAAAACATAGATTAATTTTTCTTTAAAGTTTGAATTTTATTTTAAAGTAAAAACAATTATATATATCAGACCCGAGGCCTACTTCGAGTATTACCCGATCAAAATGCCTGAATGCTTCGAGTTTTCCCAGAAATCAACCTGTGTATATTTTTTTCAAACTTAAAATTTGTTTAAATGTTAAACCCCGGTATAACCCAAAAATGCATCGAGCCTATACCTGAGCCTGTGACCTGCTTCCCCGAAGGCTACTTCGAGATTTCTTCCTTCTTCCTAAATTCAATATTACTGACACCACCCATATTCGTTATGCACATGCACAACATTTCCAACAATACTTAATCGATGCCGTGACCTTCGACGAGTCGGCGATAGCCTCTACCAGCCACCAGAGCACCTAGAAACCCAAGATGTTGACAAATTCGCGATCGAGATTCTTAACCCGGACTGTCATTAAAACTTGATCAGCCAAAATCCCTTCGCCTCACCGCCTCAGGGCACCAGAGGTCATGCAGTTCTGGCCGAAGCTGCTCCGACAACCCACAAACTCTTTCCCTTAGACCGATCACCTGAATCGCTCTAACGACAACGCAGTTCCCTCGAGAACCAATTCGACAGAAAGACGATTTTGAACCCTAAATTGATATCATTCACTATCCCTAGTAACCTGGAATTCCATCGGACATTTTTCCCAAATTCTCCGACCTCGCAGCGAGCTATGACATCAATTTCGAGACCCAATGCTTCACCGATCACTAGAATTTGGTGAAAAAGGCGATTCTGTTCAACCTCGAATTCCTTGCTCATTTCTTCACTAAAAATTCCAATTTTAATTTTGAAAATCATGATTTTTAAATACGAAATGAATGGTATAAGTGAATCAAATAATTATTTCATTGATTTAATCATGTTTTGATAATTTTCACTATATATTCATATTTCTAGATAGTTTAAAAACAATTCTTCTTAAAAACATTTTTAAGACTAATGTCTTGATCTTACAAACAAATTTCATCTAGATCTTAAAGCTTAATAATGACTAGAGAGGAACAGTTGGGTTTTTAAATAGGTTATTAAAACCTGGAACTAAGGATAGAGGTGATTATGTCTGTATATCAGACATGCACAAACAATTATATACATATTTTGTATACGTATAAACACATTTTCATGTGCTTCACAGATTCACTTCACAACATCAAGCATAGATCAGGTTTAAAGATGTTTACTCACTTGTGAATTTTGAAAACAGAGGAGAACTTTGTGTTGTCAAACTTGCAGGATGGAAAAAGAAAAGGTTTTGATTGTTGAACTATTGATCTAGGTTTGATCTTGGAGTCCTTGTTTTGCTGAGTTGAATTTTGGTTTTACAGTGCTTGATCTCTGAATTTGCTTAATGACTTGATAATTTAACTATGTTGTTTGCTTACAGACTTGGTTAGTGACGCCCCACCTCTATGCTCACAATAACAAAGGTTATTATAAGGAATAACGTCTGCTATTGCGAAGAATAAGGCTTGTTAGAAGCAACCATCTGAACGTTATGCCTTACATGAGCATTGATTACATCGATAGGAGTTGTATAACTTACTCCCAAAGATATAAATTCAATCCAAATCTAAAACGAAACTACGGTGGCTAAAGAAAAATCCAGAACAACTCATAATATCAACAATAATGATAATATAATCACATCAGAACAGAAATATCAGATATATATAGCGGAAGACAAGTCTGAAATACATGCTACAACAATCTATAGTTCCAATGAACCAAATACACATATAGATGGATAACTACATACATAAGATGGGAGTCAAATAACCAAAAGAACTCCTCGAAGGCTAGACAAAAGATGATGCGAATCCCAAAAGCTGAAGCTGCTACAGAATCAGAGATAGCGACTATCCTGAAATAACTCGGTCTGACCCGAGTATTATTTAAAAGAAAATAATAAACGGATCAGTCTAATTTATTATCAGAAATAAGAGTATGGTAAACAACACTTAAACAAATAATTATAGTCTCGAATGAGACTATACAGCATAAACAATCAGTATAGTTTAAATGAAGAAATCTCAATTTAAACTCCATTAAATCAGTTTGCAAATTCACAATTGAATTTAAAGCAACAATTCACAAAATCTAGAAATCAAAATAGATAACTAGAAAATCATCAGTCGCAAAATCTAGAAATCAAAATAAGATAACTAGAAAATCAGCATAAAAAGTGGATCGATCCCAGCAGATGGCGAGTTTTAGCTACGCCGCACGTGCATCTCAGATGGCCGAAGCCTACCAAGTACTATAAATTTTGACGCCCATCAGATGACCCGAAGGTCCGCAGAGTGACCTGAAGGTCTAGTACTGGTAATTGACCCGAAGGTCCATCAGATGACCCGAAGGTCCAGCAGAGTGGCTCGAAAGCCCAATAAAATCATCAGAATCATCAAACAGCAGATGTTTCAATTAACGAGTCCGGAATTAACTGAAATAGTAAAAGTTTGTTCCATATTCCACACTTTTGCTAAATCGTTCAAATCTCTTCATCGTTTCCTTGAAAGTGCAAAATTGTGTATTTTTAATAAATAACACTTTGCATTCTTAAACGGACAAGTCCGAAATTAAGCGGATCAGTAAAAGTGAGGGTTCATAGTCCGCAATTTTGCTGCGTTTAAATTGCTTCCTCATTCTTTTGAAAGCGCAAACTATAAAATTTTCTGAAAACAATTTTATTTTAAAACGATTTTTAAAACACGTGATTAAAACAGCAACATCTGTAGCAATTTCGACAAGGAAATTGCGCTTCACAAAACACCGTAAGAACGGACACCAAATTAGTGTTGCGGAATAACCGCTTGAAAAGTCACTTTAAAATAACGGTTACTGACATTAAAATAACAGTGAATTTTCATTCATCGAAATGTCTCCAAAACACCGCGTTTTAAAAATATATCGCCGGTGTAGAAATTTCGTCATAAAAATAACGGTAACCAATTTCATTAAAACAACATCGGATTCATGTGAATAAATTGAACTCACGTGTATAAATGAAGATTGGAAAATATTGATCAATGGCATTAATACGTTGAAAATATATTGAACTCACGTTCACAATTAGTGAAGATTCACAACCCAATCCAAACTACACTACATTTTCAATCTTGCAATACACGTGTAAAGCAAAGTGACCAAGCCTATCTATAATTTTTTTCCATGCAAATACAAATATATGCAAATCTGGGCATGCAAATACAAGTGAATGCAAATAAAAATCTGGGCATGCAAATATAAGTGAATGCAATTACAAATCTGGGCATGCAAATATAAGTATATGCAAATCGGGGCATGCAAATATAAGTATATGCAAATCGGGGCATGCAAATACAAATATGGGCATGCAAATACAAGTGAATGCAAATACAAATCTGGGCATGCAAATATAAGTGAATGCAATTACAAATCTGGGCATGCAAATATAAGTATATGCAAATCTGGGCATGTAAATACAAGTGAATGCAAATACAAATCTGGGCATAATTTATGTGTTGCGCATGGATTATTTCCATGCAATGGCACGCACTAATGTGCTGAAGCAGAGATGTGAACATATTTGCATGCTAAACTAATCTATTTCATGAATATTCATATTCTGGCCTGCGAAAAAATGCAGAGACGTGCACATGTTTAATCACGCATGCACCAAGGGATATACACGTTTAAACTGGTTCATTCTTTTTTTTTTTTTCCGCAAGTTCTTTTAGAACCAACTGGCAATAATTTACTTATTACAAAACACAAGAAAGATACCCACGCAAGCAAAGTTTTGTTTGCTGAGACGAAATATACAGGGTAAACGTTTAAGCACCTTTTTATAGAACACTGTAAACTGTGTTTAATACTTGCATGATGACTGTAAGTTTTTCCACGCAGGCTAATGAACTAAGAATCCAAATTTTTTAACTGAACAACAAGGCCGGGATAATTAAACAAAAGCAGGTGACCACCAACTTCTTGATTCAAGAAAAATAAGTTATTCGCATGAAGTCTGAGATCAAGGAAAGCACTAAAGTAATAACTTGAAATCAACAGTGGAAAAAAACAGTGTAAAACGTATAATGCAGAGATGCCAAAAATCACCACAAAAGTAGAATTCCAAAAATCAGAGAAAACAGTGTTTCAAAACACTGTCAGGGGCTAGATGTATATAAATTAGAGGTGTGAGTATTACTCGCCTTACTTTGCTTCGAACTCAGTTAGAACTGGAGATGGAAGCAAGCAAAAATTTGCCGAATGTTGCCATTAATGCTCTCAGAGCTTGGCCTGAAGGGTGAAGAAAAGTTTGCAGAGAAAATATTTCAACTTTTGTGTACAGGTCAGAGGTATGAGTGCAGGCCATTCTTTTATTTGGTACACTTTGCATTAACTCTATAATGTGTTGTCACTTATTTCATTAAATGCAGTATACGGCTAAAATGAGTAGCAAGCTTTGGTTTTGAAAAAGAAAAAAAAAGGGTGCAGCAAGCAATTGTAGAGTATTCCCATTTCATAATTCACGTGAAGGCAAAATAGGCCTTAAACGTTACACGTGAAAGCAGTGCACAAATAACACAGCTCAACTGACTCTGACGAATTGCAATGCGATTTATTCTCAAATAAAAAAAATTCTTAAATTATTTACTCCGACAGTAATTTAAAAATCACGGTCGTTAAAGATTTAAAAATATTTATTGCGATGGTAATAAAAGCACGGTCGTTACAGACTCCTCCCCTTATAAAATAAATTGTGTCCCCGTAATTTTCATACTAGAAGCAGTCAATAACGTAGATAATTCATCACAACCAAGATTCAAAATAGAAAAGATCGATAAGAATGCTCACCCCCACCCGAAGAGGAGAGAAAATCAGGATAAGAACGCTCTATGAATTCTCTGGTTTCCCAAGTGCAATCCTTGGGGTTTGCGGACCATTGAATCTTTACGAGCGGAACTTCTTTGTTCCCAAGGCGTTTCACCTCCGTAGCTGGCACACGAACAGGATTTTGCACAATAGACAAGTCGGGTGTGATCTCAAGATCGGGCAATATATGAGGATCAATAACCGAATCTGGTTCACGGAGGCAACGGCGAAGCTGAGAAACATGAAATACATCGTGAATCCCCGCAAACTGGATAGGCAAAGCAATACAATAAGCCACGGGACCGATGCGTTCGGTAATAGGAAACGGTCCAATGTAACGAGGAGCCAACTTTCCTGAGCTACTAAAACGCACGACTCCTTTCATTGGAGAAACCCGAATGAACACATGATCGCCCACAGAAAATTCCAACGGCTTTCTACGATTATCGGCATAAGATTTTTGCCGATTTTGAGCCTCTTTCATCCTTTGCCAAATAAGGTGAACTTTCTCAGACGATTCCCGAACAAAGTTGGGGCCCAGAATCAACTTTTCCCCAGACTCTAACCAACAAGAAGGTGATCGACACGGCCTTCCATAAAGGGCCTCGAAAGGAGCCATGCCGATAATGGATTGGAAACTATTGTTGTAAGCAAATTCAACAAGAGGAATGTGGTCTTCCCAACTACCACCAAAATCAAGAATACAAGCCCGAAGAAGATCCTCCATAATTAGATTCACTCTCTCAGTCTGACCATCCGACTGAGGATGATATGCCGTGCTAAGATTAAGCTTTGTGCCCAAAGCTTTCTGAAGACTCTTCCAGAACCCACTAGTGGAGAGAGGATCCCTATCACTAACAATCGAACTCAGAACTCCATGAAGTCGAACGACTTCTCTAATAAAAAGCTTGGCCAATAAAGGAGCAGTCTGAATGGATTTGATTGGAATGAAATGGGCAGATTTAGTCAGTCGGTCGATAATCACCCAAATGCTAGTATGGCCTAGCCTCGAACGAGGCAAACCATCAACGAAATCCATAGAGATTTGATCCCACTTCCACAGTGGAATCTCCAAAGGTTGCAAGAGACCACCAGGACGCTGATGTTCTGCTTTAACAAGATTACAAGTTGTGCAACGGCTTACAAAACTTGCCACATCACGCTTCTTACCTTCCCAATCGTATAAGCGTTTCATATCAGCATACATTTTAGTACTACTACCCGGATGGATAGTATACTTCGAACGATGACAATCCTCAAGAATGTCATTTCGAAGATTAGAAATATCAGGCACGATCAATCTACCCTTCTTTTGAATACAACCACGAATATCAATATCGAAATCCTTTAGCTCATCGCTTCGGGAATCCGATTCACAACTCTGAATAAGATGGACAAGATTAGGGTCTCGTCTCTGGGCCTCGGTAAGGCGATCCAAAGACTGGGACGAGGCTCCATGCTAAATAAAATCATGGGAGAATCTGGAACTGGGGAATGGTCTCGAATATCACAAAGAGATAAAGTCTCCAATATATTCCATTCTGCTAACATCATGGAAACGACAGCTTGTTGCTTACGACTAAGCGCGTCAGCAACTCGATTTCCCTTTCCTGGGGTATACTGAATACCAAAATCATATGAGGCAAGGAACTCGAGCCAACTCTGTTGCCTCATATTAAGCTCTTTCTGAGAAAATAAATACTTAATAGACTTGTGATCAGTATAGAGAATAAAATGCTCGCCCAAAAGATAATGTCGCCAAATCTTCAAAGCAAAGACAATGGCGGCTAATTCCAGATCGTGGGTAGCATAACGAATCTCGTTAGGCTTTAGTTGCCTAGAAGCATAAGCAACCACTCTATCCTTTTGCATAAGAACTGCACCGAGCCCAAAACCACTGGCATCGGTATAAACAACAAGATCACGATTCCCTTTGGGAACCACTAAGATAGGAGCATGAGTAAGGAGATCCTTTAACTTCAAGAAAGAATTCTCACACTTATCTGACCAAATAAAAGGAACAGCTTTTCTCGTGAGAGTGGTAAGCGGTAAAGCAATACGAGAAAAGTCCTTAATAAATCGGCGATAATAACCCGCCAATCCAAGGAAACTACGGATCTCAGTAACAGTCTCAGGCCTCTTCCAATTCTGAATAGATTCGATCTTGGCAGGATCGACAGAAATACCATCGAAGAAACAATGTGACCGAGAAACTTCACCTTGTTTTCCCAGAAGTGACACTTGGAGAATTTAGCATAAAGCTGATGCTGACGAAGGGTGCTCAAAACAATCTCCAAATGCTGAATATGATCGGCTTCAGATTTGGAATAAATAAGAATGTCATCAATGAAAACCAAGACGAACTTATCGAGATGTTCCCGGAATATCTGATTCATAAGATATACAAAATATGCCGGAGCATTCGTCAAACCGAACGGCATAACAAGCCATTCGTAAGACCCATAACGAGTACGGAATGCGGTGAGAGGAATGCTATCTTCCGCCACTCGTAACTGATGAAAACTGGTAGCAAGATCGAGTTGGGAGAATACTTTAGCGCCACTTAATTGGTTGAACATATCATCGATTCTAGGTAATGGATACCTATTTTTGATAGTGAGCTCGTTAAGCTTGCGAAAATCAATACATAGCCTAAGAGTACCATCTGGCTTCTTAACGAAGACAGCGGCGGCGCCCCAAGGAGATGAGCTAGAACGGATAAAATGCTTGGCTTCTAACTCAGATAATTGTTTCTTGAGTTCCTCATTTTCCTTAGCAGACATCCTCGTGGGAGGACGACTGACAGGATGTGCACCGGAGATAAGATCTATAAGGAACTCTATTGCCCTTTTTGGCGGCAATCTCGAAATAGGCTCAAAAACATCAGAAAAATTACAAACAACTGGAATATTAGCAATAATATCCTCCGACTCGAAGGAAGAAATGAGAGCACTATAAGCATGATCCATGTCTCGAAATACAATGGACAACTTCTCGCCAGCATCGGGATGCTTGAGATACAAAGTTCTTTCGGGACATAGGATTTGAACTTCATAACGGACGAGCCAATCCATACCCAATATCATATCAAAATCAAGATGATCCATAACATGCAGATTCGCATGAAAGGTAAAATCACAAAGAATAATTTCAACATCGGCACACAACAAGCCAAGAGTAGCGGATCCACCAATAGGATTTGCGATCCTCAAAGGGTCGCAAAGAGTAATAACATCCAAATGAATAATATCAACAAGTTCCTTCGACACGAATGAATGTGATGCACCCGTATCGAAAAGAACCCTAATAGAACGGCCATGAAATAAAATAAAACCTTCCAAAATAGAAGGAGTAATACCTTTGGGCTGAGGAGAAACACCAGAAGCTTTAGCAACATTAAGCTTCCTAGATTTGAGACCCCTAGAAGCAGTAGGACAATCCGTAATCCAATGACCCTCTTTCTTACAATAGCGGCAAATGCGAGGCTTAGGACAATTACGGTGAAGATGATCCAGAGATCCACAATTGTAGCACACCCTCTGAACAGAAGGTGCACTACTCGGTTGAGAACTAGAGGTAGCTTGCTTCTTCTTCTTCTGATTAGAATTTGGCTTACGAAAAGGGAACCTCTTCTTGTTGGGGTTCTTAGAAACCTCAACATCATCACCACTATCACGTTCCTTTTCAATAGCTTCAAGACAAAGAGCCGAATCAACAAGCTCTTCAAAAGAGAGCTTAAGCTGAAGCAAAAGAACTTTCTTCAAATACTTCTTCAAACCATCAACAAAACGAAGATTCTTCTTGCGCGGAGTGTTAATGAACTCAACTCCGTAATGGACAAGGCCTCGAAAGATGCAACATAATCGGAAACAGAGGACTTTCCTTGCTTCAACTCAAGGAAACTACGAGCAAGATTAGCCTTTTCTGATTCAGGAACGAACTTAAGTTCGAAACGTTCCTTAAACTGAACCCAAGAGAGAGTGGACTCATCAACTTCCGAAATGAAGAGCTCATACCAATCAAGCGCACGCTCTTGCAACATACTAGATGCCACGAGAACGCGATGATGATCCGAAAGATCCATCCGAGAAAATATGCGCTCACAAGTGCGCAACCAAGTCTGAACCTCCATAACACTTTCCGATCCCTTGAAAGGCTGACCTCCAAGGTGGGAATAGTCACTACACATGCGAGCGAAGGCAGACTTCTGAGCAGGGGCTGCGGGAGTAACAACAGGAGGCTGTATACCCCGAAATAGCTCCATAAACTGATCAGCTGACATATAGACACCGTCCGGATGAGAACCACTAGACGGGCCTGCAGAAGAACGCTTCCCTCTATCTCTTCCAGCCATAGGCTGAGAGACAAGAGAAGGTAAAGATCAGTTAAAACAATACACAATGATAAAAAGTTTAACAAATGGAATACTATGGAATATATAATTTATTCCTAGACGTACTCCACATGTTAAAGTGAAAAGAATAGATTAGAAAGGCACGAATAAACTCCCGAATAGTTGTAACACATGTTCCATTCTGTTTCTGTTCTGTGTATATTATAATTTGTTCTGAATTGCAGCTCTGATACCAAGCCGTGACGCCCCACCTCTATGCTCACAATAACAAAGGTTATTATAAGGAATAACATCTGCTATTGCGAATAATAAGGCTTGTTAGAAGCGACCATCCGAACGTTATGCCTTAGATGAGCATTGATTACATCGATAGGAGTTGTATAACTTACTCCCAAAGATACAAATTCAATCCAAATCTAAAACGAAACTACGGTGGCTAAAGAAAAATAAAGAACAACTCATAATATCAACAATAATGATAATATAATCACATCAGAACAGAAATATCAGATATATATAGCGGAAGACAAGTCTGAAATACATGCTACAACAATCTATAGTTCCCATAAACCACATACACATATACATGGATAACTACATACATAAGATGGGAGTCAAATAACCGAAAGAACTCCTCGAAGGCTAGACAAAAGATGATGCGAATCCCAAAAGCTGAAGCTGCTACAGAATCAAAGATAGCGACTATCCTGAAATAACTCGGACTGACCCGAGTATTATTTAAAAGAAAATAATAAACGGATCAGTCTAATTTATTATCAGAAATAAGAGTATGGTAAACAACACTTAAACAAATAATTATAGTCTCAAATGAACCTATACAGCATAAACAATCAGTATAGTTTAAATGAAGAAATCTCAATTTAAACTCCATTAAATCAGTTTGCAAATTCACAATTAAATTTAAAGCAACAATTCACAAAATCTAGAAATCAAAATAGATAACTAGAAAATCATCAGTCGCAAAATCTAGAAATCAAAATAAGATAACTAGAAAATCAGCATAAAAAGTGGATTGATCCCATCAGATGGCGAGTTTTAGCTACGCCACACGTGCATCTCAGATGGCCGAAGCCTACAAAGTACTATAAATTTTGGCGCCCATCAGATGACCCGAAGGTCCACAGAGTGACCCGAAGGTCTAGTACTGGTAATTGACCCGAAGGTCCATCAGATGACCCGAAGGTCCAATAAGTGGCTCGAAAGCCCAACAAAATCATCAGAATCATCAAACAACAGATGTTTCAATTAACGAGTCCGGAATTAACCGAAATAGTAAAAGTTTGGTTCCATATTCCGCACTTTTGCTAAATCATTTAAATCTCTTCATCGTTTCCTTGAAAGTGTAAAATTGTGTATTTTTAATAAATAACACTTTGCGTTCTCAAACGGACAAGTCCGAAATTAAGCGGATCAGTAAAAGTGAGGGTTCATAGTCCGCAATTTTGCTGAAGCGTTTAAATTGCTTCCTCATTCTTTTGAAAGCGCAAACTGTAAAATTTTCTGAAAACAATTTTATTTTAAAACGATTTTTAAAACACGTGATTAAAACAGCAACATCTGTAGCAATTTCGATAAGGAAATTACGCTTCACAAAACACCGTAAGAACGGACACCAAATTAGTGTTGCGGAATAACCGCTTGAAAAGTCACTTTAAAATAACGGTTATTGACGTTAAAATAACAGTGAATTTTCATTCATCGAAATGTCTCCAAAACACCGCGTTTTAAAAATATATCGCCGGTGTAGAAATTTCGTTACAAAAATAACGGTAACCAATTTCATTAAAACAACATCGGATTCACGTGAATAAATTAAACTCACGTGTATAAATGAAGATTGGAAAATATTGATCAATGGCATTAATACGTTGAAAATATATTGAACTCACGTTCACAATTAGTGAAGATTCATAACCCAATCCAAACTACACTACATTTTCAATCTTGCAATACACGTGTAAAGAAAAGTGACCAGGCCTATCTATAAATTTTTTCCATGCAAATACAAATATATGCAAATCTGGGCATGCAAATACAAGTGAATGCAAATACAAATCTGGGCATGCAAATATAAGTGAATGCAATTACAAATCTGGGCATGCAAATATAAGTATATGCAAATCTGGGCATGCAAATATAAGTATATGCAAATCTGGGCATGCAAATACAAGTGAATGCAAATACAAATTTGGGCAAGCAAATATAAGTGAATGCAATTACAAATCTAGGCATGCAATTATAAGTATATGCAAATCTGGGCATGCAAATACAAGTGAATGCAAATACAAATCTGGGCATAATTTATGTGTTGCGCATGGATTATTTCCATGCAATGGCACGCACTAACGTGCTGAAGCAGAGATGTGAACATATTTGCATGCTAAACTAATCTATTTCATGAATATTCATATTCTGGCCTGCGAAAAAATGCAGAGACGTGCACATGTTTAATCACGCATGCACCAAGGGATATACACGTTTAAACTGGTTCATTCTTTTTTTTCCGCATGTTCTTTTAGAACCAACTGGCAATAATTTACTTATTACAAAACACAAGAAAGATACCCACGCAAGCAAAGTTTTGTTTGCTGAGACGAAATATACAGGGTAAACATTTAAGCACCTTTTTATAGAACACTGTAAACTATGTTTAATACTTGCATGATGACTGTAAGTTTTTCCACGTAGGCTAATGAACTAAGAATCCAAACTTTTTAACTGAACAACGAGGCCGGGATAATTAAACAAAAGCAGGTGACCACCAACTTCTTGATTCAAGAAAAATAAGTTATTCGCATGAAGTCTGAGATCAAGGAAAGCACTAAAGTAATAACTTGAAATCAACAGTGGAAAAAAACAGTGCAAAACGTATAATGCAGAGATGCCAAAAATCACCACAAAAGTAGAATTCCAAAAATCAGAGAAAATAGTGTTTCAAAACACTGTCAGGGGCTAGATGTATATAAATTAGAGGTGTGAGTATTACTCACCTTACTTTGCCTCGAATTCAGTTAGAACTGGAGATGGAAGCAAGCAAAAATTTGCCGAATGTTGCCATTAATGCTCTCAGAGCTTGGCCTGAAGGGTGAAGAAAAGTTTGCAGAGAAAATATTTCAACTTTTGTGTACAGGTCAGAGGTATGAGTACAGGCCATTCTTTTATTTGGTACACTTTGCATTAACTCTATAATATGCTGTCACTTATTTCATTAAATGCAGTATACGGCTAAAATGAGTAGCAAGCTTTGGTTTTGAAAAAGAAAAAAAAGGGTGCAACAAGCAATTGTAGAGTATTCCCATTTCATAATTCACGTGAAGGCAAAATAGGCCTTAAACGTTACAAGTGAAAGCAATGCACAAATAACACAGCTCAACTGACTCTGACGAATTGCAATGCGATTTATTCTCAAATAAAAAAAATATTCTTAAATTATTTACTCCGACAGTAATTTAAAAATCACGGTCGTTAAAGATTTAAAAATATTTATTACAATGGTAATAAAAGCACGGTCGTTAATGGTTGATTGCTTGTGATGTTTTATTTGAATTGCTTTACTGATTTGAAATGTTTTTCTGATTTCTTTCTTTTTTTCTCTTCTGGTTTGAGAATTTGTACTGGCTTTGTAAATGAAAATGAAGGTAAAAGAAATTAGAAGGAAGGAGATGTAGTGTTTTTATAGGCTTGTTTCTATTTTAATTAAATTTTCAAAAATGAAAACAAAGAAAACGACACTTGTCTTAAATCGTCCACACTTGTAAATTCATTCACTTATAATTACAAAACTTTTTAATATTTGTGTTAATACTTGTATTATTCATGCATAAGTATTTTAAATAAATCCTTTATATTATCCTTTTCTTATTTATATAATTACATTCCCTTTTTATATATTTATACAATTTTAAAAGAAAATGCTTTAATACTAATTTATACATTAATAAAATCATACGCATACGTTAATATTTTTGAATCCAAATATTTTTAACATATTTTATATTTATTTTTAAATTATATTTTTCTATTTTAAAAATATATTTCTCTTTTATTCAAATATATACAATTTGAAAGAAAATAGCTTGGAATTAATTATACATTAAATCAATTACCTATATATAATTTAAAATCCATATTATTTTATTAAGACATTTATTTAAATTTTTAAATTCAAGTTCAAATTCAAATTTGAATTATAATCCATTCATATATGTATAAATTAATACTAATTCTATTTGTCTTGAAAATTTTCAAATCAAATTCAAATTAAATCCTAGAAATCCAAATAAATTACTAATTTTAAATTGATAAAATTTGGGATGTTATATTCTTTTACAAATCCCAAACTTCCTTTTTAAAACTTCTAGTTATACTAAATCACCTTTGAAAAGATGGATATTTACATATACTAGTTTTTCTATAAAACTAAGATATTTAATAAAATATTATAAACCATTTGTAAAATATATTATAAAATAAAATCTTTTTATTTCTTAAATATATCTTTATCAATTTATACAACCATTTATATACAAAAAAATATACTTTTAAAAATCCTTATACACATTTTAAAACCTTTATTAAAAACACCACTTTAAACCCTGCTTTATTGATTTAAAACCATATCTTTATAAATCAAATTTTGAATTTTAGGAATATATTTAAGCCATATTAATTTCCCATAATAAGTACGCTAACAGTACCTATTAAGCAATACGAAAAAGCCTTAGGACATCTTCTAAAGTTAACTTTAAAACAGTAGATCACAACGATTTCAAAGTGCCTCCATTATGACTTTTCGCTTCTAACATTTAAAAAATTCCATTTTCAAATTCCACAAATGTCCAAACCATATATTTATGTCAAACGCACCCAAATGAATGTAGAAAAATACAATACACACAACACATCCTTCCATAATATACCACAGTTTATCTAATTTAACATATGTCAAATATCTGGGATTTCAAAGTACGTTTATAACGAATATATCATTTCTCATTCAAAACATACTATCACTTTTCACAAAGCAATATCAAACATGTAAATAGTGAGTCTGGGCCATGCTGCATGTTTAACAGAATCAAAAGGAGATTATTAGACTCAATAGTAACGTTTTCACTTGTTTTACAAAACAAGGCAGGATCCAATATAACTTGCATTGTTCGTTATACAGTTTATTATTTCAATACAACAAAATTTATATACATAATATTATATAATCAACCGGTGAGTAAGACTCAACCAAGATCTAGCTAACGCCTCTGTGTTTCTAAATAGTCCAAAATTGAACGTCGTTCGATTTTGCCTAAATTCCAACTAGCTCCAAACTCGTTGAATCCAACTCTATTATGTAGATAATCCTAATATGAATGCAATGGCAAAATTGGCATCTCGATCGGACCTCGTATGAACGTGATATGATCGTTAGAACATCATGAGATTAATAATTAACAATTAACATAATCAATGAAGGTAATTAGGCTAATAACCTTCTCCTTCATGTTAAACATGCTAGGTCGTAAATCCATGAACCCCTACGCCATGATTTCCAACTATCGCTGCAGCTGCCTCACTGCCCGCCGCCGTAGCATCGTAATCATTGAACGTCCCTACCATCCTCGACCCCATATTGCCCCTGGTTCCTCTCCTCTCACCGTCACTCGTAAGAACAAGCCAAAACTGCCTTCACATGTAACTTCCATTTGCCACTGCCACATGTGACGCCAGTCCACCTAACTCTACCTTACTGAAGCCCATGTCCCCTCTCCAACTGCCCTTCAGCACCATCGCCCAAAGGTCACCAATGGCAATGAAAAGTTAAAACCTAGCTGTTGCATTCTTTGGCGAATTTCGTTCGTATAACGATGCAGAATTTAACTGCTTTGAAATATACTATTTAAAGTATTTAAATATAAAATAGGTAAGGTTATATGATTCAAACAATATTTGATAGGATTTGGAAAGAGAAATATACACAAAAATAGTAACATTTGCCTATATCGACAAAAATGACAAAATGCTGATTTCGTAAAAATAAGTTTTATTGGTTAAGTAAATTATTTTAATTGATTTATGAGTGTTTATATTTTTAAATATCATTATACAAATTTATTTTTAAATTTGGTTTATATAAATAAGTAGTTTAACTAAAACATCAAAATGTGACCGTAAAACGTTTTGTCGAAATTCAACGTTTTGCTCAAAATAACTTGTCGCAACATTGTTTCACATTTGTTAACATGTTTTAACATATATATTACACACATTATTAACTAAACATTTTTAATTTTACTAATTATGATTAGGAAACTTCTAGAACATCATTAAGAAAAGTAAGTAAGTTTAAGAAAAGTCAAAAGTAAACATCAAATCTAAATCACATCAAAAATCCAACAAAATAATTACTTTTCCTTACTTAATATTTAAGTGACTAAGACATAAAGTAAGGATGTGGAAGATGTTGTTAAGTATTGAAAAAGTAGAGATTACTTTAGGTTGAAGTAAGGTTAGTTTGGCAATTTGGTAAGAGGTTAAATTTATAGAATTACATCCTTACTTTTTCTATAAATACCCACCTCCTTCTCTCATTTCATTCACACTTCTTCTTCTTTTCTCAAGATGCTTCACCTTCTTCCTCTCATATTTAATGGCTTCCATGCCAATAAAAAAATGAAATAATGTCAAAATATTTACAAAATATTCAAATAAAATTGATATCCATTCTCTTCAAAATCAAACTCTTCTTTTTCATATTTCTTCTCTTCTTCTCTTCTTCTCTTCTTCTCTTCTTCTCTCTTCTTTTTTTTCTCATGAGTCTCATCATCCTATGCTTCTTGGGTCGGACATGTGTGGTTTATTATCGATTCAATGGATACGGATTTGTGGGTCATCATAGATCGCCTCGAGCCTTTGCACAATGATCCAGCCAATCAAAATACTATTCTCACCCCCACAAACATTCTCCTAATTGGGACTATTATGTGAAATGTTCCCTAGAGGCATCGAGAAACCGCGGTCATTAGATGAGGCTAAGTTTATGGTTAGGTTTTTAGAAAGTGAAACAAGTGAGGTCCTTTTAAATAAGATTTTCCAAAATTATTCATCCTCCAAAATCTTGAACTCCAAATGAGACATGCTCAGTGGTATTCCTAGCTAATTACCGCCATTCCGAACATAATGAAACCGGTATCGGGATCTAATTCCATTATATACAAAAGTTATGTAACGACCTGCTTTTCCATACAGTTTAAGCTGACAATAAACTACACATGTCCAACCCTAATTGAATGGAAAGGCAAATAGTTAGGGAAAAGAAAGAAGAAAGAAGACAAGAAGAAACTAAACAACACAGAATCTCACAGCGGAATGAATAATCTAAACTATATGACAAATCTTTACATAAAAACAAAACTGTAATATAAGTATATACATATGTCAATCAGAGTATATTAACCTATTTCAGCCCGGACAGTTATAACAACCTATTCTCGCAATTGCTGAATAATATACAACAATGTATGCAATGAAAATATAATCATTTACGTAAGTACATCTCTGGGCGTCCAGCTCATCTCCTGAAGCTCCAAATTTCCAACTAAACCTGGAAATATGCTCGTTCTGACTCAAGCATTATAGGAAAACAACGGCTGGATCAGTCTGGTAAAAACCAACATGAGAAACACAATCAAATGAATACTTAAAGTTAAAATAACTTTTCAAAACAAAGGTATCTCTTAAGACCACGCTGCACATAAACACGGACGGGTTTTTACCTTACGATTACCAAAACCTTTATATCATAAAATCTAGTGATATTGTAAGAATGACTAAGGTGAAAATAATAATAAGCACGTAGATGTGATGCTCGTGAGTGTACATCACAACAATACTAGATATAAAATCAAAAATAGATAAGGCACGTTTGCTAATTGTGTAGGATTTCCATGGAGGTGCCTTCAGTACTTCAAGGAACGGTCCTCCAGCATGAGGATCATAGATATCCTTCCGAAGTAGCATACATCCCTAGTGATGTACCATAGGAAAAACATAGCTGGTCTCACTAAGATCAAGTGCATCGCCCCATACATGCATAACAACTATAAGTGACATCTTAGAGGAGCCGACTACACCCTATGGGTTTCCAACCCTAACGGCCACGCCTTCTATCTTTGGTTTTAGTCATTTTCGCTGATGAGGCTACGTTCGACATTCCACTTTACGGACCATAGCCAGACAGATCACGAAATCCAACCTGGATTCCAATACCCCTACAAGTCTTAGAATCACACATAGATTCCTACATCTCAATTAGATCTTGGAGTCGCACCCGGATTTGCATACCCCAATGGGTCTTGGAATCACGTATAGACCCCAACATCTCAATATACCATGAATTTCCTCCATAGAACCCTAATGGTTTTCGGAGTGGCCATGGGTTCGAGTTATATCTTATGAGTGTGCTCTTTCGTTCCCCGGGTGCTCCACAAAACCAAACGTCGATTTCTAGAATGTGTAATACCGGTTCTTTAGGAAATAATCATACAATACATAATAGAGGGGATTACCTCCTAACCGTTTAAGTGGACGGATCTCCTTATCATTTATCCTAAAAGAACAAAATGAGTTTATACATACTGTATAACGCCACTGATGGTAAATGTACTATATAATCCTCATGTTTCCTCGAGGTATTTCCAGAGTTAAAATCCTTCGGTGTTAAGTAGGGAATATTTCCCTACTGCCAAAATTAAGAAGGATTACATATTTAGGCCAAGATTTGAGAGTTGGTTATTTAACTATCAAATAATCAAACATCCAAACAAAGACTATATTTACCATGGAAAGTCACCAGGCCTCTTAAATTAATATTTCATTAATTTAAAATCACATTTCAAAATCTTTGGAAATCACTTCCATATACTTATCTCAACATGATTAGTATATTCATAACCCACTATATTTTCGATACTTAGAGAATATAACCATATACTTATCTCAATGGTATATTTATATTCGCAAACCATTTTACTTTCAGTACTTAGAAATTTGAAAACTTCCGAAAATGGATATGAAGAATATCGTTCAATGTTGACTATGTATCGCTGCTTACACAATGGTTATGTTGTTATCCCAGCGAATACATAGTAAACTATAGGCAATCCCAGCCCCTCGAATTACGCCATTAATATCAACCAGCTCTTCCTAAATTTCTTTATCTTATAAATATTTCCAAACCTATTTATAAACCTTCTTTATAAATCCTCAACCTAATTATAAATATTCTTTATAAACCTCAAAACCCAAGTTGTAAAACTCATTTATTAGTCCTTTTATAAATATCCTAAGTCATTTATAAAATTCTTCCCATATTTAATACAACTTATTAATAGACTCTTTAATTCATTGATGTCCTCTCGATAAACCATAAATATTAAATTAAATATCTTTAAATAACAAATTACTATATAGACATCCTTCAACTTCTTTTAAATCAAATCTTATAATAACTTGAGTCAAAATTAATTCCAAACACTATTATTGTATTAATAAATTAATTTAAAAAATATATTAATATAATAATTAATAAATTTTAAAACCTTATTAAACAGTAATTAACTAACCTTAAACTAATAATAATACGAAACTTAAATATCCTTTAAATATAATTAAATAACTTAAATCAATATAATTAATCAACTTTAATTAATAGTTAAAATAGAGATAATCACTTTAAATAATTAATGAAAATATAGTTAAAACATTTCTAAACCATAACTAAATAACTTTTAGATAGTAATTATCCATTCTTAAATAACATTAAGAAATAACTTTTAAGAATCGCATTAATAAAATAATTAATTTTAAATCATTATTTAAAACAATAATAAATTATCTTCAAAACTTATTGATAAACAATTATTACTATAAATCTAGTCAATAAAAAATAATTATTCTTAAATAACTTCCAAACTAGATTTTAATTTTTAAAATTGAAGGAGGCTTTACGATCACCATGGTGGTAAACACAAGTTACTATATTATTCAATTAACTTTTCAAGTTAACAATAAATATTTATATAATCAATGACTATGTAAATAAATCCAACACTTAACCATCATTAATTAATATATCACATATTCAAGGCGTAATATCAATTAAAGGTATTAAATCAAATGTCCAAATCCATAAAATAGCAAAATGGGTATTTATTCTACTAATTAATTGCCAAATTAATTCAATTAGTGGAACAGTGTTTTATTCCACTTAAACAAATGTCCAATTATCATATTCAATTCAATTTAAGTCGATAGTAATTTATTTGGCAAAATAAACATCATTATTTAAGGTATATAAATTTGAATCGATATTATTTTTAAAATAATGTGGTATAAATGGTGTCCGTTTAAATATGTCATAAATTTATATTCTTCCAAAGTTATCAATAAATTACACTACAATGTTGTTCTTAGTTATACGTACCCATCGCAAAAATTCATAGGATAAACGGATTCATATGAGCGAGAGTGGATTTTGAAATTAATATATTAACATAAACAATTAAAATAAAATGAACCAAAATGAACAGTGCTCCTCCCCTTCTTCTTCCATTCATTTGCAGTTCGAACCCCACCCTCCACATGCACATGTAGAGGTGCACGAGCACCCCACCTCCGATTAACCATTCAGACCCACTAACGAACTCTCCCAGACCTCCTCTCCTTGACCACACCACCACCTCCTAATCAACAATGTCGAGCCAAAATTGACCAAACGTTGTACCTAGGCTTCCAAACGAGGCGATCAAAAATTGCCTCCCATCGCCACCTTGCACCACTAGAACATGCGTCGCCGCTACCACCGCGATCCCTATGGACACGACTACCTCTACGCCCCTTGCGACCGAGCTTGATGCCACCTTTTCTCGCCAACGATGATGCAACCGAACCCATCAAAGCATGCACACTAAACCTTAATGTTAGCTATCCATGACAAACCAAAGCCCAAACCAAAAATCAGACGTGGTCATGACATCCGCGTCATCCTAAGGCTCCTCCCCAACATCTCCGCTCGACCCTTCGACCACTGATTTGTCGAAAATTATTTTTCGAACGAAATTGGGTCATTTCCTCCTCCTCGACGAACCAGGCCCTTAAAAATCTTGAGGACACTTCTAAAAACCCAAATCACCAATACAAATCCATCCGTACACTCCTTTCGCCAATCCATGATTGTCGAAAATGGTCATTTTCTCGACCACTTACTGTTATTTGTAGATATCTCACCAAATACTTGACAAAAATCCTCGAAATTATTTTAAGAGGATAGTAGATTCGGTTACGAACAACTTCCGTGTTGGTCGCTGAGGCTAAAATGAATAGGTTAAAGTGTGGTGATTTTTGAATAGAAGAAAATTTTGATTTTTATACTCTGTAAACAAAAATGAGAAGTAGAAGAATAAGTTTTTTTCTATGTGATGATCCCCCAAACCCATGGTGTTGTGTGATATTAATCGATAGAGAAAACTTAGGGGTTAATGATTAATTTAGTGATTACATGCTGAGGTGAGATATATGGAGCTGAAGTGATGTTACAGGGTGATGGTGATGATGTTGGTTGAGGTGGTGAAGTGAAAAGAAAGGGAAGTGATTAGATTTGGAAAAAAAATATCTAGATATTTTAGGTTAAGCGATGGGGTACGATGCTACACCATATTCCATTTGTGTATGGATCGCGAACGACCAAAATAAAAATATGATCGGGCACAATAACGTTAGGCGATCATAAAACATCAGTAAGATTAACTTATTCTACGAAATTTCAAAAGTACTTGCGTTTCTCGTAAAAAAGTCTAACAAAAATTTAATTATTCTTTTTCAAAATTAGAAATTATGGAAAAATTCTAAAAGATCAAACTAAAAATATGTCACTAAAATCAGTTCTTAATTTGAAAGATGGATTTTATCATAATTTAATTCAAATTCAAATATTTAAACAAATTAAATATTCAAATTTGAAGATCCAAAAATACGGGTCGTTACACTCTCCTTCTCTAAAAAGGAATTTCATCCCCGAAATTCCAGTACACGAACACTCAATCTAATACATATGCCCACATGGTGATCATAGATCATTCATATACAGAATTTGATTCGATCACCACTCAAATACTTGACTCCGCTTCCAATCCATTATCGTTTACCCGATTTACTAGTGTGGATCCTGATCAGGCTCCTTGATCAGGAACATCTACCTTCCTTTCATAGTTATAGCTATGATAGAAAACCTTAGTTCCATATCAAGAACCCTCATCAAGCGTTCGTCATCGAAAATCGAGTTATAGATTTTTATTTGGAACGACGTGAAATGCTTCAAGCCTTGTATTCAAATATTAGATCAAAAGTATATGGGAAGAGAAATGATCTACATAACCTTTGAACTTATTTAGTTGGTTATCTCTAATACCAATTCCATTACTACTAAATTATTTATGTAAACATTTTCATAAAACAAAGCTTAGGTTATTAAACTTATAAAATTCTCTAACATACCATAAAGGTATACCCAACTATTAGATTTCAATCCTTATTTTGAATTCGCTTAAGAATTTTAAATACCCGGTTTTCATTCAAAACACTTTTGAAATGATACCATATAATTTGGAAACTTAAGGGCCAAATACTTTGATATTTATTCCCAAAACTTTTGAAATGATATTATGTATATATTAATCCATAACAAAAATAAGCATATATAGCCCGAGTAACCTTAAAATTATACCAAGGAGCTAGGTAGTACCAAACAGTATTATACATTTCCTTCCTAGAAGGATAATACTATTTTCGGGCCACTCGAACTAGTTAACTTAAAGCTATTTCTTTTCCTTCAAATCCATTTTGAAACAATATCATAAATATATTTCCAGTGAAATATTTGAACAAAATATCTAGTTCCAATTTTCTTTGGATTCGTTTGGATTCGGACTCGTTAACATCTGATCAGCACTTAGAAGATTATTCTAATCGTCACAAAATAAATCGGGACTCATTTCCTAAACCAATCCAAAGAAAACATACCTCTTTCTTTTTAGATTCTCTTTTCAAAAGAATTATACTTAAATATATTTTTAAATAACTACTATACTATTTAAAATAATAATATACACTTTTACTTTATAGTAAGTCAACATACTTTTGGGTAATCAGATCAAAATTTATTTTATCTAAACAATTATATTGTAAGGTTCTAATGGTAGCAATTTCTTACTTATTTTTAAATACTACTATTAACCCTTTAAACCATGAAAATTACTTTGCCGAAATCACTGGGATTTCAACTCTCGAATTCCTTTAATTTATGAGGCACATTTTAATAAATCAAATTTGTAAAATATTCTCTTTTAAAGAAAGTCATTCCTCAAATATTTATTTCAAAAATATTTTAGCTTTCTTATGTAAATCATTTTCTAAGTATTTATTTCAAAAATATTTAAGTTTTCTTTAATAAACTTCTTTTATAAAAATCAAATTTTAGTACAACCAACTTTTGTACTCCACTATTTTCAAAACATTATTCCAAAATATTCCCAATTTCCATTTAATAAAACAACATTTATTAAAAGTTAAATTTTATCAAATCAATCTTTTATATTTCTAAAATATTCATTCCAGAATATTTTGATTTTTATTTTAAATAAACAACCTTTAGAAATCAATTTTAACTCAACATTATCAATGAACGCCTTATATTCAAATTGAGAAACTTTGTTCGCAAGGTATTCATTTCAATGTTCCTAAATTTCCTGTCCATCCAATCCAAGTGTCGACAAGGAAGATCCATGATAGATTAATGGGTAATAGTCAATGCTCAGAAATAGGTGAGCATGACCGATCAAATCCTTGACGACGATGATGGAATACTATCACTTTCTATCAACCAAGCATTACTAAGAATAACAATATTAAATTTTTGAAAAATTATTCTTTTATATACGTAAGGTATATTTTAATGTAAAATTATTTAATTTACCCATTTTTACAACAATACTGTGAGGTTTAGTCCCGTTTAAGTGTTCACGAAATTCCTATCGATAACGTTGGCCAAACGCATCAACTAGAATTCTTAAGCCACTCAACAGATCAAACAACACAATATAAAACATTTTTATGAAAATAACAAATATGCTTACTTATATATATATATATATATATATACACACACACTCTCAAACTCATCCTAAGGTCTCACTTACCCTATCTCAAATGAGCCAGGCCTACCAAGCCTAGGTGTTCGCTCAACCTAAGCTCTAATACCAAACTGTAACGACCTACTTTTCCATATTAAGCTGACAATAAACCACACATATCCAACCTAAGTTAAACGGAAAGGCGGATAGTTAGTGACAAGAAAGAAAAAAGAAGACAAAAAGAAACTAAACAACATAGAATGTCACAGTGGAATGAATAATCTGTACTATATGACAAATCTTTACATAAAAAAAACTGTAATATATACACAGATGTCAATTAGAGTATACTAACCTATTTCATCCCGAATAGCTATAAAAACCTGTCCTCACAATTGCTGAATAACATACAATAATGTATGCAACGGAAATATAATCATCTACGTAAATACATCTCTGGGCCTCCAGCTCATCTCCAGAAGCTCCAGGCTTCCGACTAAACCTAGAAATATGCTTGGTCTAACCCGAGCATTATAGTAAAACAACACCCTGGTCAGTCTGGTAAAACCAGCTTGAGAAACATAATCAAATGAATTCTTAAAGTTGAAATAACTTTTCAAAACAAAGGTATCTCGTAAGACCATGCCGCACATAAATACGGACGGGTTTTTACCTTACGATAACCAAAAACTTTATATCAGAAAATCCAATGATATTATAATAATGTCTAATATGAAAATAATAATAATCAAGTAGATGTGATGCTCATGAGTGTAACAATATTAGATATAAAATCAAAAACTGATAAGACAAGTTTGCTAATTGTGCAAGATTTCCATGGAGGTGCCCTCAGTACTTCGAGGAACGGTCCTCCTGCATAAGGATTAGAGATATCCTTCCGAAGCAGCATACATCCCTAGTGATGTGCCATTGGAAAAATATAGCTAGTCTTGCTAAGACCGAGACATCGCTCCATGCATGCATAACAACTATAAGTGACATCTAAGAGGAACCGACTACACCCTATAGGATTGCCAACCCTACTGGCCATGCCTGTTATCTCTGGTTTTAGTCATTCCCTCTAATGAAGCTACATCCGGCATTCTAGCTTATTTACCACTGCCAAATGGATCATGGAATCCCCCATGGATTCCAATACCCCCACGGGTTTTGCAATCACATAGATATTCCCACATTTCAATTAGATCTTGGAATCATACCCGGATTCCCATACCCCAACGGATCTCGAAATCATGCATGGATCCCAACGTCTCAATATACCATAAATCTCCTCCATAGAACCGTATATGGTTTTTGAAGTGGTCATGGGTTTGAGTCATCTCTTACAATTGCACTCTTACAATCATTGGGTGCTCCAAAAAACCAAATGTCGATTTTCGAAATGCTCAACACCAGCTCTTTAGGAAATAATCAGACAATACATAAGAGAGGGGATCACCACCTAACCATTTAAGTGGACGGATCTCCTTATCATTTTTCCTAGAAGTATGAAACGAGTTTATACATACTGTATAGCACTATTGATGGTAACTGTACCATATAATCCTCGAGTTTCCCCTATGTTTTTCCAAAGTTAAAATCCCTCGGTGTTAAGTAGGGAATATTTTCCTACAACCAAAACTAAGAAGGATTACATATGTAGGCCAAGATTTGATAGTCGGTTATTTAACTATCAAATAATCAAACATCCAAACAAAGATTATCTTTCCCATGGAAAGTCACTAAGCCTCTTAAATTAATCTTTCATTAATTTAAAATCACATTTCAAAATCTTTGAAAATCAATTCCATTTACTTATCTCAACATGATAAGTATATTCACAAACTACTATAATTTCGATACTTAGAGAATATAACCATATACTTGTCTCAATGGTATAAGTATATTCACAAACCATTTTACTTTCCAAACTTAGAAATTTGCAAACTTCTGAAAATAGATGTGAAAGGAATTGTTCAATGTTGACTATGGATCACAGCTTACACCACTTTTACGTGGCCATCCTAGTGAATATATAGTAAACTGTAGGCAATCCCTGCCCCTCGAATTACGCCATTAATATCAACCAACTCTTCCTAAATTTCTTTATCTTATAAATATTCCAATCCTATTTATAAAGCTTCTTTATAAATCTTCAATCTAATTGTAAACATTCTTTATAAACCTTAAAACCCAAGTTATAAAACTCATTTATAAGTCCATTTATAAACATCCAAAGTTATTTATAAAATTCTTCAAATATATATAATCCAACTTATTAATAGACTCTTTTAAATCAAGAAGGTCCTCTTGATATACCATAAATATTAAATTAAATATCTTTAAATAACACATTACTATTTAGACATCCTTATACTTCTTTTAAATCAAATCTTATAATAACTTTAGGATCCATTTAATAATATATTAAATTAATTCCAAACACTATTATTGTACTAATAAATTAATTTCGAAAACAAGATTAATATAATAATTAATAAATTTTAAAACCTTATTAAACAATAATTAACTTAACTTAAACTAATATTAATATGAAATTGATTATTCTTTAAATATAATTAAATAACTTAAATCAATATAATTAATTAACTTTAGTTAATAATTAAATATAAATAATCTATTTAAATAATTAATTAAAATACAAATAAAATATTTCTAAACCATAACTAAATAACTTTTAAATTGTAATTAACCATTCTCAAATAACATTAATAAATAACTTTTAAGAATCACATTAATAAAATAATTAATTTTAAATCATTATTTAAAACAATTATAAATTATCTTTAAAATTTATTGATAAACAATTATTACTTTAAATCTTGTTAATGAACAATAATTATTCTTAAATAACTTCAAAACCAAATTTATAATTTTTAAAATTGAACAAGGCTTTATGATCACCATGGTACTTAAACAAGTTACTATATTACGTAATTAACTTTTCAAGTTAACAACAAATATTGACATAATCAATGACTATGTAAATAAATCCAACACATAACCATCATTAATTAATATATCACATATCCAAGATGGAATATCAATTAACGGTATTAAATCAAATGTCCAAATCCATAAAATAGCAGAAAGAGGACTTATTTTGCTAATTAATTGCCAAATCAATTTAATTAGTGTAACGGTGTTTTATCCCTCTTAAATAGATGTCCAATTCTCATATTCAATTCAATTTAACTCAACAATAATTTATTTGGCCGAATAAACATCATTATTTAAGGTATATAAATTTTTATCGACATTATTATTAAAATACCCCGGTTTAAATCATGTCCATTTAAATATGTCATAAATTTATATTCATCCAAAGCTATCAATAAATTACACTGCGATGTTTTTCTCATTCATACGAACCCATCGCAAAAATCCATGAGATAAACAGGTTTCATATGAGCGAGATATGGATTTTCAAAATTAATATATTGACATAAGCAATTAAAACAAAACAATGGATATATATTCTCACCTACTAACATCTTCGGCCGAGCCCACACCTTCTACCCACAACCAAAATGAATAGTGCACCTCCCCTTCTTCTTCCATTCATTTGCAGTTGGAACCCCACCCTCTACCATGCATGCGTCCACGTGTACAAGTGCCCCTACCTCCGATAACCATCCAGACCCACCATCAAACTCGCCCAGACCTCCTCTCCTCGACCGATCACCACCTCCTACTTTGACAACGCCAAGCCAAAATCGACCACGCTGTACCCAGGTTTCCAAATGACGCGACCCAAAACTACCTCCCATCGCCACCTCGCACCACCAGAACACACGTTGCCACTACCACCATGACCCCTAAGGCCACTACTACCACCGCGCCCCTTGCGACCCAGCTCGGTGCCACCTTCCCTCGCCAGCGATGATGCCACTGAAACCATCAAAATATGCATACTAAACCCTACTTTTGGCTATCCATGACAAACCAAAGCCCAAACCAAAAATCGACATTGGTCACGACCTCCGCCTCATCCCAAGGCTCCTACATGATAGCTCCGCTCGACCCCTTGACCATTGATTCACCAGAAATTATTTTAGGTCATCTCCTCCTCCACATCGAACCAGGCCCCTAAAAATCATACAAACGCTTTTAAAAATTCCCATTCGCCGATATGAATCCATCCGTACCCTCATTTCACCAATCCGTGATCGTCGAAAACGGTCATTTTCTCGACCACTTACTTATTTTTGCAGATATCTCACCAAATACTTGACAAAAATCCCCAAAATTATTTTAAGAGGAAATTAGATTCGATTACGAACAACTTTATTGTTGGTCGCTGAGGTTAAAAGTGAATAGATTGAAGTGCGGTGATTTTTTAAGAGAATAAAAGTTTGATTTTTATGCTCTGTGAATAAAAATGAGAAGTAGAAGAAGAATTTTTTATTTGTGTGATGATCCCTCGAATCCATGGTGTTGTGTGATATTTATTGACAGAGGAAACTTAGGGGTTAAGTATTGATTTTGTGATGACGTACGGAGGTGAGATAGTAGGAGGCTAAAGTGATGTTACAGGGTGATGATGATAATGTTGGCTGAGGTGGTGAAGTGAAAAGAGAGGGAAGAGATTGGATTTGGTAAAAATGTCTTGCTATTTTAGTTTAACCCACAAGGCACGACGCTACACCATATTCCATTCACGTATGAACCGCGAACGACCGAAATAAAAATATGAACGCGCACAATAACGTCACGCAATCACGAAACAACAATAGAGTAGACCGATTAACTTATTCTGTAAAATTTCAAAAGTACCAACGTTTGCAGCAAAATCATCAAATGAAAATGTAATAACTTTTTTCCAAAATTAAAAATTACGATAAAATTATAAAAATTTAAATTAAAAATACGTCATCAAAATCAGTTCATAATTTGAAACATAAATTTTGTTATAATTTAATCCAAATCCGAATATTTAAATAAAATAAATATTTAAATTCGAAGACCTAAAAATACGAGTCGCTACAAGTTAGCTTTTAAAATTAAATTTTATTTTGTTTAATTCTCGAAGTCAATTGTATTACATTTCAAGCTCGCATGACCACGAAGTCTACCTAATCGTCATGAAACTCAATGGCGCGTAATAATTCATTATTTAGGATCTAATAGCTCTAATTTCATCCAAATCCAAGACAATGCCTCCGAATGATAATTTAACACGTTAATTAAAAATTATAATTACTAAAATGATTTTAATCACTTTTACTTCCAAATTAAAAGTTTACCATCATCATTCTTATTGAAATAGATTTTAAATAAGCTTTTGAGATCAATTTTTTTCAAATTAAATCCAAGAGTCGGTTATTTAATTATAAACCGCTCAAAAGTCTAGGTTGCTACAAAACCCTCCTCTCAACTGATGATCTACCCATTTTCCCATTTTCCACAACACAACTAAGCTACTTACGTATTGTCAAGCATCCCTCTGCCTATTGACGGTCATCTTGGCCTCTTACATTGACATCTACTTCTTTCCCTCCAATTCCATCTCACACCTGTCAACAACCAAGCCCGACCCAGTAAAGTTCCAACCTTGGATAACTTTTAATGGTCGAAACCTGAATTAATTTATTTTCACTGCAGAGATAAAGATCACTATGTCTCAACTTGTCGAGTTCAATTCAAAGTTTTTATAACAGGAAATTTGTTCGTATTCAAAGAATTTGTGACCTTCATTTGTCTCATGTCCCTACATCAGTAGGTTGTCGATTTGATTGGCTTCCCTGTCATACTACTATCATCAACTATAGTTTAACTTCATATGTAATCCTCGACCACCTTTTTGAGTTTGACATTCGCCTCTTTGATCTAAGAAGCCACATCAACGGTACAATGTTGGTAAACCTTGCCATGAACTACTTCGACTATCCAACAATGTCGTTGTAGCTATCGATTCTTTGGTTTCTATTAACAGTTCCTCAAAATCTCCTAATAACTCAAATGAAATATCTGGATCTTACTAGCTTTGTACGTCGAATGGGACATAGGATTGTGCTAACTGTTCTCTTTAATATTATGTCGTTTCCCCTGTTGAGATCGAGTTGAGAGAGGTAGACCCGCTTGCAGTTGACCCAGACATTCTTAAACTCATCAAACTAGAGGGAAATGCGCAAGATTGGGTGCAGACAGCTCATTCTATAGTTCCAATGCATGATGATGCTCCATTTCCAGAGCTAGCTGTCGTTAATTTTGAGCCATGGGAAGCGGTTGTTTCTCCTACCCTCACATACGATGGTCCTGACACACCTGGCAAAGCGTAGACTACTCCCTCCTCGGTGAAATCTTCTAGATCTAGGCATAATACAGATGCAAATCTAGCGATCTCATTTGTAGGAATGCTAAACACCATCGTCCGGACCCAATTTCAGACCTTTCTCCAACCGGTGATCATGTTCTTTTGAGGTAACACTTTCACTTCCATAATATTAAATTCATTAATCCCTACATAAGTATATTATATGGCCAAGAACACCGGATTTTTTTTGTAACCAAACTGATGTAGATGTTGATTACATTAATCATTTAGAATCCAAGAGAGCTGACATCAACCTTAGATGAATGTTTTGAGTTGGAACATGAGAAGCCTAGGCTTGCCTAGAAAAATATCTAAAACTAAAAGGTTTTTAATAGACAATAAGGTAAATGTTGCATTAATCCAAGAATCTAAAACTAATCTCCTAGCTTTAGTTTTTTTATTGGAGGAATCTCCCTTAATAGATGGGAATTCATCCTATCCCTTGGAGCTCGGGAGGAATCATATCAATGGGGCATAAAGACAAATTTAGACTTCTAAAAGCAACATCTAATTGCCGCTCTTTCCATATAATTTTGCAAGTCCTTTAAAATAATCAAATAACATCACCAACGTTTATGCACGTAATAATAAAATTCATAGAAAAATCTTTTGGACTGGATGTACAAACTTCTGTAGAATCTCTTATGGTCTTGGTTAGTAGGAGAGATTATAATGTGATCATATTTATTGGTGATCGATTTCCTAGAGAGAGGAACCCAGTAGGCATGGAAAAATTTAACAATTTTATAAACCAATAGCCTCATTGAAATGCCTCTTACTGGTAAAAGATTTTTTTTTTGGCAAAGCCAGCGGGGTTAAATGACCCCTACCATATATTATAAGAAAGAATTACAACGATCCATGGCATACCATTAGGTTAGAAATAAAGGAAATTACAGCAGCAAAGAGAATACGGACTAAAATTATAAAGGATAGAGTTGACGAGTATATGTTTAGAAATAGAAACACCTCTAAACACCCTACTATTCCTCTCCATCCATATAACACTCAAAGTCTTTTTCAAAATACGCAGAAGAAGAGAACTCTTATGCGACTTCCATCTTATTGCCTTGAAAATGTTGTACCATTCCATTGAAGAATCTCTTAAGGGGTTCTGAAATTTTAGATTCTTCAAATGCTTCTCCATGTATAGAAAGTAACCTCACATTCAAAGAATAAGTGGTGGATAGACTCCTTGAATTTATGGCAGAGAAGGCATGTATCAACAAGAGTAATACCCATCATCTTTAATTTATCTAATGTGTGAAACCATTTTTAATAATCTTCCAGAGGAGTAAATTCTCTTTAGGAACAGAACCAGCATTCCAGACTCTAGAGTGCCAAGGAAAAATAGAGAATTGTGAAGGATCTTGCATACTGGAATAGACTAAGTTAATTTTATGAGGCTTATGACACCACATAGCATGAAAATCATTAGACGAGAAGGATTTAGCTTGGATATTACCTCAGCAGGCACGAACAGAGGTAGAACTAGAGGAAGGCAGCAGTAAGGATCCTTCAGACCAAATAGAAGAAACAGTAGCATGTCAGATATACCAGTCATGATTCTGATATTGTAGCTAATCAAATCAGCTAAAATGAGACCCTGATCAGACCAAGAATCGAACCAGAAGGAGATTTTATTCTTATAAAGAAGACCGGCTTGAAAAATATAAATAAAATCCTTTCTTAACCGAAGTAGATTCCTCCAAGTCCAGCTACAGTCCATAGGAATTTCCATAGTCCAAAAATGATTGTCTTTGATTAAATTCTTCCTCACCCATGAAGTCCATAAGTTATTATCGTATTTATAAATTTTATCTATATGCTTCGAGATAGCTGCCTTATTCCATTGCCTAATGTTCATGATACCCAGACCACCAAATTTATAAGGGCAGCAAATCTTTTTGAAAGCAATAGGAATAAGCTTTTTGGAAAATGGATTACCATGCCAAAGAAAATGGTTAAGGGCAGAGTAAATCATGGAAATTAATTTGGCCGGCAAAATTAAAATCCGAGCATAGTAAAGGCACATGGAAATGGCAATGGATTTGACTATTACAAGTCTACCAGCCATAGAACATTTAGAGATAGGCCAGGATGAAATTCTTGCAATTATTTTTTCATAAAGTTTGAGGCATTGGCTGGTCATGACTTTAGATGAAAACATAGGAGCTCCTAAGTAATCATCATTGTAATGTATAGGATTGAGACCAGATAAACAGTAGATAGAGTGTTTTCCAGACTCAGAGATGCCTGCAATCCTAATTTTGGATTTATTCCTGTTAATAGTAAGACCAGTAAGAGCCTTGAAATCATCCAAAATAAGCAGGACTCCATGAATAGATTTAGAGGTTGGTTTTGTGAAAAGAAGAAGGTCATCAGCAAACTGCAGGGTAGAAATACCAGAATGTTTGCATAAGGGATGATATTCAATAAGCTTCAATGACAAGAATTTAGATGTAAGGGATGTGAATACTTCCATGACACAAACAAATAGGTAAGGAGACATGGGGTCACCTTGCCTAATGCCCCCAGTAGCTTGGAAGTAACCAAATAAATTGCCATTAAAACTTAATGAGTATTTGACAGTGGAAACACACGTGTATATCCATGAAAGGAAAGGGATTGGGAAATTCATCTTGAGAAGAACACATATAATTGACTTCCATTGGAGGGTATCATAAGCTTTTTGAATGTCAAGCTTTAGAACACACCTTTTTGAAATATTTGCCTATCATAACCTTTCAGCAATTTAGAAGAGAGAAGAATGTATCTGTGATGTCTCTGGAGGGAAGAAAAGCACTTTGATTGGAAGAGATAATTCCTGGAAGAACAGATTTCATCCTAGCTGCCATGATCTTGGATATGCATTTGTAAATCACATTGCAGCAGGCAATGGGTCTGAACTGAGTAACAGATGAAGGCTGGTCAGATTTAGGAATAAGAGCAATTTAGTGGAATTAATACCAGAAATTATTTTATTATGCTTGAAAAAGTTTTTAATGGCCTTAATCACATTAGGGCCTATAACAGACCAAGAAGATTTGTAAAAATGGGCATTAAAGCCCTCAGGACCAGGAGAACTAGTTGAATTCATAGCAAAAATATTTTCTTTAATTTCTTCAGCAGTTATCTCTTGCATAAGAAAATTAGAGGCCTGAGAAGATAAGGAAGGAAGGAAAATGTTATCAAATAATTGGCTGTGAATATGAGGACATTTGGGGGAGGCAAGAAGATCTTGAAAATAATCCAAAAAAGCACCATG
Source organism: Allium cepa (assembly GCA_030765085.1). NCBI lineage: Eukaryota > Viridiplantae > Streptophyta > Magnoliopsida > Asparagales > Amaryllidaceae > Allium > Allium cepa. The sequence goes on along the minus strand of CM060944.1, from coordinate 492,428,592 downwards.
AACAGCTTCAGGAGAAGAACATAGAATATCATTTTTATCTAGGAGGTTGGAAAAATTTGCTGCAGCGTGTCTGATTCTTAATGATTCACGAAAGATCGCAGAGTTTTTGTCACCATGGATGAACCACTTAATTTTTGCTTTTTGAAAAGCCATCTTATTTTCTTCCACAAGAGTTTTCGCTAGTAGATTGTTTAGAGTATGCTCCTGAGACACAAGGTTAGCAAGCACTGAATGATCCATACATACCTGAATATCCTTTTGCACTTTAAATAAAATAGCTCGAAGATAATGAGATAGACTGTTACCATTTCCAAATTTGTCATTAGCCCAAGGTTTGAGAGTATCTTTCAAATTCCTAAGCTTAGCCTGCAAAATGTACATAGGATTACCATAAACTTTAAAAGACTAGCAGTTAGTAACAATTTTCATGAAATCCTGATGCATAGTCTAGTTATTAAAAAATGAAAAGGAGGATTGTCTTCTCTCATAATTTTTACCCTAGTCTAAGATAAGAGGAGAGTGGCCAGAGAGAGAAGGAGGGGGAATTATACAGTTAAGGTTAGGCCAGGCTGGAACAGATGAAAAGTTTTGGTAGGATCTGTCAAGTTTACAAAAGGTGCACTTGCCTATTTTGCTGGAGTTATTCCAAGTAAAGAAACAACCATTGGCAGAAATAGGAAGGAGATTAGAATCATATATAGCTTTGTTGAGGGGTCTAGTTTGTTGATATGTAAGAGGAGTTCTACCAAACTTGTCAGTAGAAGTTTGCATACAATTCCAATCTCCATAACAAAGCCAAGGTATATTAGAGGTTTGAAGAGAGGGAAGAGAGTCAAGAAATAGTTGTCTATGCAGACAATTGTTATCAGCATATAAATGTCATGTGAAATTTGGATGAAGAAGGGATGTGAGAGATTAGAGTGTGAATATATTGTCTCTGAACACAGAGGGGGGTAATAGAGAAGATGGTAGGATTCCAGAGAATTAATAGTCTGCCAAAAGGGGCTTGAGAAAGATTGTGGATGAAATTCCAATCACTATTAATGATTTGAGAGGCCTTGAGGGAGTTGACATGATTTAATTTTTTTTGCAATTGCCATGATTTGAATTTTGAAGGATGATACAAAGTTTCTAATTTCTAGTTGTTTTGACAAAGTGTTAGCACCCCTTATGTTCCAAAATCCAATTCTATCAATCATAAAAAGGATTGAGTGTAGGCTCTGGTTCTAACGCCAGAGGAAGAACTGTTGAGGTCTGATGAGAGTGGCAATGAAAGAGAATTTTGGTCAATGGAATATTGAATTCCTTTATCAAAGTCAGGAGAGGGATTCTTATGTTTGAAAGACTTTTTTGGCCTTCCCCTTTTATTTTTGTAGGATGAACCTGAACAATCAGGGAAAGATTGAATATTGGAAGAAGGAGAGAGAGATAGATTGCTGGATTGGATAGGATTGATGTCGGAGAAGACTTGATTTGGAAGAGATAAAGATGAATAAGGAGAAATGGAGAGAACATGAGTGTTTCGGTTTGAAGGTTGGACTGGAACATGATCAGAAGAGTGCATAGCGTTGTGCATATCATTGTGCATGCCCAGATTGTTGACATTGATAGTATCAGGAGAGGGTAGAAGCTGTTTGCCTTCTGAAATGTCAGAATGAACATATTGTGTCAAGATGTCTTCAATATCCTCTTCAAACTCTTCATTTAAGGTCTAAAGCACAGAAAAATTATTATATGTAGATACACCATCAGAACACAGATGGTTTTCCACTTCAGGCCTTGAAACAAGTTGAAGGGAAGATATAGAAGTTGAAATTTGAAGAGCATCAAGAGTAGCAGTGATTGATTCAACATACCCCGAGGAAATAGGGGCTGAATCACCAGGAAGGCTCAGAGGAGGTATAAGACCCTCCACTAACAATTCAGGTTGAATATTTCTCGGAGCAACCTTATCAGAAACACCAACAAGACCCGGAGGCAATTGCATATCAACTTCCACGGACTTCAAAGTGGGGGAAACTACAGTCAAATCCACTACAGACTGATGCTCCATATCAACAGTATGAATTATACTATTCTCATTATCATCCTTATTTACCTTTCTCCATAATTTTTGAAATGGTTTTAATTTTCTTTTACCTTTAAACAATAAGCTTTTCTTTTGTAGATTTACTGGACCAAACTTGACAACATTAGAGACATCATCCACAACTTGATTAACTGCTCTCTTACTGTCCATTTCCTCAGACTTTGCAGAGGCAATAAGTTTTTAACAATTAACTGTTGCATGGCCAAATATTTTACATTGAGTACAAATAAGAGGCTTCCAGGCATAATCAAGAAGGACATCAGGACATGAGCCATCACCAACAGAAAGACTATCAGGAAGCTCTTTATCAGGAGAAATCTCAAACATACATTTTGCGTACTCAAATCTTTTCAGTTTCTCCGTATTTTCATCAAAGCATATTAATCTTCCAATATGACATGCCAACCAATTGATGTTAAGAAGTATCCACGTTAATATCGGGATTCTATGAAGATGAACCCAAACAAGGACAGTTCTAAACCCTGCTTGAGCAGAAACAAAAGTAGGATTATATTCAACTTCCATGTTATACTAGACAGGTTTTTCATTAGTGAGGATTGCGAAGACTTTCATTTGCCCAAGGCAGTTGGTTTAACTTGCATTCTCTAATCACCGCCCTATGCGTCTCTGCTCTAATGATCATCTTCCTATGCTTAGACCCTTTAAATTTGAAAAAATGTGGCTAAAAAAGGGAACTTTAAAAACCTTATAATTGCAAAATAAAACTCCTTATAGATTTTCGAATAAGGCTGCTAAAAATATTGTTTTTAAGTTGAGAAAATTATGATCTTGTTTGAACTTGGAACGTAATTGTTTTTGGAAATATTAACACTAAAAAAATACCCTTAACAAAATTTTAGATTTAGAAAAATTGGGCAAATAAAGAAGTCGTATAAGAGATGAATTGAAGATTACGTACCAAAAATTAGAACTAAATAGATTAATGCACCAAAAGGAAACTATGTGGAAACAACGATCTTGTTTCCAATGGAGTAGTCAACATTCTTGTCATTCAAAAAATGCATTGCCAAGTGAATTCTCTTTGTCTGACTTGTATCCTTATATTACCATGACGGTGAGAGAGTTAAAGGTATGCTTTAAGGGCAATTCCGTAATTTATTGTAAATTATTAACGCTACAATAAAATCTCTTTTAAGATAAAAGGTGTTTGTTTTCTAAATTATACTTGTTATACTGTACTGTATTAATTAATTATTTTAAATCTATTAAAATAGAAAATCCTTAAATATATGATAATAATTGCAAAGATTTGTAGTCATGAGAAAATTATCACAATATAAAATAACATATTACTTTAAATATTCCGGATCAAGATGTTTCGAGAAATGATATCAGTTAATCCGTTGAGACTAGAGTACGTAACACTCCCCAATTGTTGGGTATTGTATTACTCATGACTACTGGGGAACTAAGAGGTTATGTGCTCATAGTTATTAAATAGCTTTGGAATGACTTGTCTAACAGTTTCATGTTAGTTAATAACAACTAGATCAAAAGGAAATATCAAGGTAATCATGTTAAAAGTTCCTCGACTTGAGCACACTATGGAAATTCAATGTGAATACTTCATTAGATTATTGTTAAAATATGGCATAGCGGTCCAATGATCGACTATAATCGGGTCTAAGTAGAAACATTTGAAGTGAGGCATTATTCAGTGGAGAATTTGTCTCCTGGGTTATACGAGATTAGTATCACAGTCAACTTTTGTCAAGTCAAAGCTAAATCTTTGGCTAGATTTGTAAAGTTAATAATAAATATTATTATTAAACAAAATACTTCGTTTATATACTAACTGGGTTGAATAAGGAGGATATTGGAATTTCAACCAAAACTAAATTCCATAAATCCTAAAGTGATATAATGTTAACGAAAAAAGTGTGTAAATATCATTATTAGAAGGTGTCGCTTAAGAAAACATGAATTTGCATTTTACCAAAAAGATATGTAAGCTACAAATTAAGCCAAACACTCATACCACTAGCTAAGGTGACTTGTGAACACTAAAATTTGAATGTTCAAAATTAGTCGCTGACTTGATTTAATTAGTTGATAAAATATTGTAAATTAATTATATTTGACAAATATTAATTATTATAAATTTATTTGATTTTTTGGTGTTGTTCGTAATTATCTAAATGCATATATAAAAGCTTTATTTGGGCATACCAATATACGATATCGGTATACTTTTAAATAGGGTTTAAATGAGGGATAATCACTTAAGGTTTTGAAATTTTGTGTCATATATAGGCAACATATGCTAGCCATACAAAGGGAGTTAATTGGACTGAACATTAAGAGAGACTAATTAACTTTTGGTTAAAAGAATTGGAAAGTCTCCTATGACAACCCGCACCTCCTTACACACCAATTCAAAGCCTAAAGTAACTTCCAATCTCACGTTGTGCTAAGAAGTACGAGCCATCAGGGTTTTTGAGCATTTCATGATACATAGACTAACATAAAATTTGATGTATTCCACACTTTTAGATCTCAAAGTGGAATAAATAAAATTTAAGTATTAAAAATAAGAAAACTAGATAATAGTCTCAACGTGACATAGTTGATACAATAATGTCTCCAAATAACAACATAAAGTATGAGTGATAGAATAATATAGTATAAGGTACATGGAGAATAACTATAAATAATATATCTCTTGGCGCTAAATCTTCTCCTGTACATACCATCTCCTAGTCAAATCACCTACTAGTATATCCTCCTGTAGTGATATAAAAAGGGCAGGAAAGGAATGGACCATATATTACCTGGTGAACAAATTATATTACTAGTGTATGGTGTTCACAAGCAATCAACTTCATCTATAATTTACACAACCTAGGGTTACTGTTTGTGTTTTTGTACTATGAATAAAAATTGGTTACCTTATAAATCATGGGGTATAATTCTATTTACATTTACATCCATAAAATAATTACGAAAGTTTCCAACCGAGAATTAAACAACAATAACTAATAACTCTAGGTCAATTCCTAATGTATGATCCCAATAAATAACTTCCTAACCAAAATTCTATTAACATTCTCAATAACGAATCATGCATATCACCCTTACACTGAGCAAATAATGCAATACCTAGACTCATGCTGAGTAAAATAGCTCGATGATTTATGGCCTAACAAAGCTATAACGACCCGCCTTTTCGAACCCCAAAAGGCGACACTAATATAACCATGGTATTCGAACAACTAAGTGTTGGAATGACATATTGCCATGGGAAAGAAAAGGGATAAAAGATAGAAGACACTAAACAACCATCAAATCTCACCACGCAAAGGAATAACATATGTTAATCAACATAATACTTTATAGAGTCATTTAAAAATGATACATTAGATTCATACTAATACAAATTCTACTCTTGGACACCTATAACAGCCTGTCCTTGTCTAATTGGTATAAGATACACATAATACAGTGGAAATAAGATAGTAAATAGCTATCGATGAATCCTCCTGCTCCAAGTTTCTCCAAGATTCATCCTTGGAAACCTAAACTAATCAGCTTCTTATAAAAAGTTGAGCATCCAAAATTTTCAGGGAAAGAAGATGAAACTCCGGGGTCAGACATGGGTCAGGGGTGAGAAAACTCAAAAAAATGAATTGTTTATGTTTAAAACCCTTCTAAAATCAATGGTATCTCGTAAGACCATGCCCACATAAACACGAATGGGGTTTTACCTTACGATAACAACACTTTTTATAGAAATTGTAACGACCCTGAAATTCAGACCCAGTTTAAATTTTTTTTAAAATTGCTTATTTAGTGTAGAATTTCAAATTTTTCACAAACAAATTCTGATGCTGTTCAAACTTCATATTTGGAATGCGTCTAATTAATTATAGCAACTGGTAAATTTTCGTTTGAAAATATGAAAGTTCATTTCGTACGTAAATTTACTTCAATCTAAATCAGTTGGTAATCGATGGAAATAAACCGTTTTCGAAACCAAAATATTTTTACATAGAAAAATTCTAAATCGTCTTCTGAGCAAGACGTCATTTTTCTTTTTCCAAATTCGGACTTCTTTAGCTCCGTCGTTCTTATTTTCGACGTTTTACTGCGTTTTCCTTTAGTAGAAAATTTCGAAACTTTATAATTCAATCGAATCACTGATATTTTTATACCGTTGTGTCCGTCTCGTCGCGATGATCAAGACGGTATATTTGTTTGTGTAAATCGGAGTTCGGCACTGCGAACTATAATTGTTTAACGGAGCGCAAATCGGTCCGTTACGCAGCACGAACCGGTACCAGTTTTCTAATCTTTTGTTATCTTTTGTCCTTTGGAATACTCACGTGAATTGACGAGATTGATAACTTCACCCAGCTGTTTGATTTATGACCTTTGCTTTTCCATACGTTCAATCAACAGCTGTAAAGCTGCTACCTGCTACTCTTTTCATATGCTCATCCAATTCACGTGTATTCTCATTTCATTCTCATTTCATTCTTCCTTATTTCCTTTTCATTCTTCTGTAGCTTGTTATTCTATTCTTGCTCCTCTGTTAAACCTTGAAGCATCTTCCCTCTTTATTTTAGCACGTTAGCAACCGAAGGCCAAGCCTTTGACCTTCATGCTCGAGTTCCTCAAATCCCACGGCCGCGCCTAGACCAACCGCCTCACCTTGCATTGACATGCACAACCCACCGTACCCACCTCCTCCTCACGAGCTGCCGCTGAAGAAACCATGCCGACCACTGCTCCCTCCTCTCTGTCCTCTCACGACCCACGTCCAGCTCCGCCTCCACCCTCTGCACCTCGTCCACCTCCAACCCAGCCCGCCACCCACGTCGCCACAGTCCTCCACCCACGGCCCGCTCCTACACCCCTGCCTCCATCCGGCCCACCTCCGCCCACTGTCCACACGCCACCCACCGCCCGCAGCTCCATCCTCCGACAACCGCTCCCCGTCCCAGCCTTTCGCCACCTTCCTCCGCCGCACAGCCATCGCTCGCCACTCCATCGTGTCTCTGCACAGCTCTCCTTCTCTTGCTTCCTCTCTCCTCCTCTGTTGCATTGAGGTAAATGAATATATGTATTAGTTTATATATAACGTTAAAGTGTATGTTAGCTTGTATAATATATACATGCTTTATATCTAGTTACAGTAAGTTTATTTTTCTGAAGTATAATATGTTGTTTTTTGTGTATGTTGACAGTGTTTGTTTATAGTGTATAAATATATATTTGTACAAAATTTAGTGTATTGTCTGTAGCACCTCAATTCCTTTAATTATATATAGATTAGCATTGTTGCCTTGGTTTTCTTTTGAAGAGGAAAGAAACAGTAATATGGTTATCCAAAGTTATGTTGATTATTCAAAGTTATGTTTTGCTACAATATATTGTTTAAATATTGGTATGCTGTTAACGGTATATATATATGAGTCGATTTTGTTATATGTTCTTTTATGGCTTTACAGTTTTACAATTGTATATATATAGGCTTCGTATGTATATAAACTATTGGGAATTTTAGATGCTTTATTTGTCTTCTATCTCTCATCATTTAGAAAAAATTATATATGTCTGAGGCATGCATGGGCCTGCATTTTTGAAGGAGATATTGGTCTGTTATGTTTTAGTGCAAACGTTTATAATAGTTATATTTTAGGTTGTTGTGCATAAGAATGGGTCACTTTAAAAGTTTTGAAATGTGAAGTATGTCATTTTTAAATGGTATAGAATTGAGTTTTGTTTAAGGAAAATGTATATATAAGTATTTTCTTTTCAACAGTATATATGGTTTCAAAGTTATTACTGGTCAGTTTGGTAAAATCTGATTTCACTGTCTTATGCAGTTAGACTACATGTTCACGATATCATATCTCACTCATATTTTATCGGAATGGGTTGATTCTATTTTTAAAAAGGAGTTTAAATTACGTAGTTTATACATGTCAAATTCCAGCAAAATCCGACATCGTTTGATTTGTGGTCGAGGATCTGGAAGTTAGACCCAGGCAGATATTCTTTTGTACTTGGAATTATTTTACACTGCTGCAAACACGACCTGAGTTCATGTTTGACGCATCGTATCTTCTCCGGCTTACGTCGGAATCAAGTGATTCTTTGCAGTTTTGAAATACAAGTTTTGATCTTTATTCATACCAAATTTCAGACCATTTCGATCTCGGTAGCACATAGAATTATATTGTTAAACTTTGACGTAGGACTTGTTTTGTAATTGTTGCTATGTTGAATGTTTTGATTGATTTCGGCAATTCATATTTAACAGTTTTGCTCGTCGATTCGTGCCAATCTTACTTTGCTCTGAGAATCATGCTTGGATTCGTAACTCCATTTCAGTGTCCGTATCAGTGTGCGTATCTGTGCCATCTCTTATTTCCTCTAGCTCATAAGGTGAGCATTCACTCACGATTAATATTCTTTTATTTATTAAATTTAATTTCAATTAAAACGACAATTGAAATATGCGACTGTCAGTTATTTACACTGTTATATGCTATTACCTGTATCTGTTCACCTATGACATCTGACACCATTATCTGTTAATTATTTATGCGATGATAATACAGTTTGGTTGATAATTGATTGATTGATTGTTGTTTATATTGGATGTTAAATTTGTAATGTATAAAGTGATAAATATTATGCAATTGAATTCGACGTAGGATAATTAAAATTTGAACTGACATATATGTGAAATTTGATTAGTTAAATTTGACCATTTTAATTGTTAAATTAATTGACATGTAGAATAGTGATAAATTACACTTTGAACCATTGAACGTATATTGGATTGATTGTTGTAGTATGAAATTGAACGACAAGTGAAAAACCGTAATGTAGAAATCTTTAATCTACATGAAATGATAGTGTAGATTCTAGAGATAATTATATTAATTCGCACAAACAACAATGCGAATTAATACGATTATTTCGGGATTATTTGAATTGATTATTGGATTGTGTTTGATTGTTGTTATTGCTTGTTTATTTACTTTGACACCATCCCAGTTATCACACTGCAAGTTCCCTTTGTTATGTTTTATTTTGAATTGGAATTGGAATCGGGTTGAAATGATAAATACCCAAATGAATTTGACTTAGGATAGAGAATTAAATAAACCCAATTGGTCAATAATTTAATTTGATTTAAAAATAATATTGATTTTATTTGAGTAAAGAATAAGGTTTTGAAATGAAATTGGAATTTGAATTTAATGAAAGGAAAACTGTTAATATTTAAAATCTGAAACAAATATTAACATAGTAGTTGTTGAAAGAACGTTGTTTTGAATTGAATTATTTAACAATTAAATTTGGAATTATTCATTGAATTAAGTTTGAAATGATTTAATAATTAAGGTTGAATTTATAATTAAGTTGAAATTATTAAGTTTGAAATTATTAATAATTAAGATTGAAATTATTTAATAATTGAATAAGATTGAATTATTTGATAATTGAATAAAAATTGAATTCTTTGATAAGAGAAATTGAACTTTTGAATAAGTAAAGTTGAACATCGTAAATAATTGAAATTGAGATTCTTTGTTAATTAAGTTTTAAAATTTGTTAAGTAAGTGAATAAATGAAATTGAATTTCTTAACAAGAAAAAAAATGTGTTTTATTGAAATTAATGTAAGAATTGTAATTTAAGAAATTTGATTTGACAAATTTAATTTAATTAAATTTGTAAGTTTTGATATAATAAAGTTAACTTAAGTGATTGATTTAATGACTTAGAAATTTAAAAAGAATTGTTTTGGATGTTAAATTAACTTAACGAATATTGAATAAAAGCGATTAATAAATTGTAATTGATTTTGAATGTTAAATTAAATTAATTTAAATGATTTCGAAATGAAATTTATATACGAACTTGAATAAATGATTGAATTGTTTAAATAAAATTGAAATTGAATTGTAAGATTTGAAATGATAATTTGGAAGTTTGAAATGTAAATGGTGGAAATTGATTTAGGAAGACAAATGAAATGATGGTTTCCGAATTGAAATTGAAATTGAAATTGATTGTTTTGAAATATATTAAACGACCAATCGGTGTAATAATACGTAGTTATTAAAGAGACCGGAATCGGATATGGACATACTCTCTGTCGATACCGAATACCACTTTAATAACTATTATACGTGGAGTGTTGATCCAGGATGAAGTGGATGGTTTGGTGAACGCGTTGACTGAAGAAAGAGAACGATATTGGATGACCCCTGACATGACTAAAACAGGAGCCGCGCCGGGCCATTGAGGTTCGCCACCTCTAGCGGACACACTTCTTCGATACCATATCTATTACTTTTGTGATTCGATTTGGGTGCACCCCTCGATTTGGGAGTGTTGTTTCGCGGTGTTGAGGTAGCTGCTGGCTATGCTCAACATCAGTCCGGATCACGCAACTACTAGTATCCTAGTTGGTATCGCCTCATGTACCTTGTCATACTGATTATCCTATTCGCGACCACTACGTTTTGATGTTGTACCTTGAGTATATGGATTGCCCTCTGGTGACTTCCGGTTTTGGGGAAACTACGGTCTTGTATATGCTTTTCGGAATATAAAATGTGTTAAGGGGGATTATGGTAACGCCTTAACGCTATTTTGATATTTTATATTACTGATAGACATTATCTACTTAGCGTATATTACTACCTAGTAGATAGTTTAACGGATCCTTAAAGGATGGTTATTCCAAACATCCTTTGAGTTACTTGTATTTCGATTGCTATTTCACTTGAGTTAGATTTATTGATATAAGAATATTAATCCTGACTCGAGTGTTTTGTGTTTTGCTTTACGCTCGGGTCAGACTGAGTGTACCAGTATTCGAGACTCACCTTTGGAGTTGGAGCTTTGCTTGAAGATCCAGTCATCTATTCTGCTTTCAGTATTCGATGATTCTAGTGATGTATTCTGATTTATATCTGATGTATCGTATTACTCTTTTGTTGTAAACTCTGATGTATCTTATATATTTACATAGTAGCTTCATGAACTACTATCTCTTTTATTTCCGCTGCATATTATACTCTGTGTCTGTGATGTTGTGACTATTTATTTACTGTATATCTCAGTTTTGCCAAATTTAAATTAACAATTCGATATTTTGAATTATTCAAGTCCGACATGTGCGGATGCGAATAGTCCAAAATACCGGGTCGTTACAGTTGGTATCAGAGCTTTTGGTAGCTCTAGGCAAAACTCAGCATATAGGGTAAATGTATTTACAGAATCACTCCCACTCGAGTTTCAATCTCTTCTTCTTGACTCGTTTTCTTTGAATTTGGAACGTTCCCTCGGTTCCAAAATTCATTCTCGTCCCTCACTATTCGTCTTCTTTCAATTCTGGAGTATTCCATAACTCCACTTCGAATAATCTTTATAATGAACCGGCGGTCTCGCCAAACTTCGAATGATTTGTAAAGGGGTGAAACTCCTTTACAATAAACATCGATTTACCGGAGATTTCTGTATCCTCGGTTTACGATTCTATCTATCTCCTGCAATACCTGAATTCTATTTCTTGAGATCGAATGTTGATTTACCTCGGAATTCAGCATCGATCTTATTCTTTAAGCCAAGGTCAATCCGGTTAAGGTTGCCCGCGATGTATATAAACTTATCAGGCTTCCTATTCTGCTATTTAATTACCTCATCTTCTGGTTCGAACTTATTGTCGAATCAAAATTCTCTTTGATTTGATTTCCATTAAGGTTGAATCTCTATTCTTGTGTTGAAATCTATTTTGTATTGTCGAGCGAGGAAGTGTCTCTGAAAATTAATATTAAAAATGTTTTATATATATCGTGTTGTTTGAGTTGTTGATGTTGATTTGGGTTTTCAATCGATTCGTCTGATCAACGCTATCGATAGGATTTCCAAAACACTTGAACAGAACAAACTGACATAATATTGTTTTCAAATTTGGTAAACAAAATAGTTTTGTATGATTATATATAAATATAAGTTTTCTGAAATTAAATTATTAATGAATTTGTTGTCAGAAATGATAATATTTGATTTTCATTTATTGATTTATAAATCATTGACTATTTCATAATATAAATAAATGAATTTATAAAGCTTGTTTATATTTTGATTTGGAATTCAAATGGATTTAAATTAGAATTTGAGAATTTAATTTCCGATGATTTCAAACTTGGCTTTAAAAGTTTTAAAAGGTATATTGCTTAAAGTATTTTCGAATAGAAATCTTTTCAAAGAAATTTTGGATGTTTAAATCAGTGCTCCTCTCTTTGTCGCTGGAAAATAATTTCGGTAATGACGGCCGCATCATCGACATTCATTTTCGAGTTTCGAAGTGGAGAGACTATTCTGTAGCTTTGCTACGGTTTGTTTTGAAAAAAATAAATTGATTTGAATTTCTAAACATGACTTGATTTATAATATATATTGAAGATTTTAAATTCAATTTGATATATTATGAATATATATATATATTTATTTTATCTCAAGTTGTTTGAAGCAAATCAGAAATTAATTCTTAAATTTTATTAAAGGATGATTTTACAATTTTAAATGAAGCCCAATTATTTTATATAAATACTTAGCTTGAAATAACTGGATTGTAAAATTTTATTTGGATAATACTCAATTGCATTATATATAAACTTACCTAAATTTACAAAAGCTAACTATGTAATTGAATATTATATTAATATAAAGGATATCTAAGGAATTTTTAAATTAAATTGAGTAGTTATAATAAATGTAAATATGCTTAATATATATGTGATAGGGTATATTAAGTAGAATAAATTTATAATAACTTGGTATAAAGAAGAATTAAATTTGTCAAAGAAGGTTTGATTATAATAAATGACTTCAAATTGATGATCTTTGAAGTTGTTAATTTAAGAAAATTGGATAATATATAATATAAATTACCTTTATAAATAAAATGTAAGTGCGTATAATAAATATTATTCACTTAAATTTTAATTATAAATGTTTATGAGATAAATATAATAATAAGTTAAATAAATAATAGGCATGCTCAATAGAAGAAAATTTTGTTTTGAAAGTTAATAAGTTGAATTAATTCAACATTTTAAGGGTCATAGTATGCAAATGTCGTCCAATCAAATTTAGCATATAATAAAACTTAACTGAATTTAAATTGAATTTCATTTGAAAGGAATCTTTTGTACCTAACATTAATATATGTGAAATCAAATCAGTTTTATGGAAGTCTTGAATTTAAAGTCAAATTGTTAAATATAAATTAATTTAAATTAAAATTTCTATGGTTTAAATCAATTGTTTATTTTGTAATTCAAATCTATTTCTTCTGGTTGTTTCTATTCTCCTACCTCCTTCCTTTTCGGGGACGAAAAGTTTTGAGTGGGGGAGAATGTAACGACCCTGAAATTCAGACCCAGTTTAAATTTTTTTTAAAATTGCTTATTTAGTGTAGAATTTCAAATTTTTCACAAACAAATTCTGATGCTGTTCAAACTTCATATTTGGAATGCGTCTAATTAATTATAGCAACTGGTAAATTTTCGTTTGAAAATATGAAAGTTCATTTCGTACGTAAATTTACTTCAATCTAAATCAGTTGGTAATCGATGGAAATAAACCGTTTTCGAAACCAAAATATTTTTACATAGAAAAATTCTAAATCGTCTTCTGAGCAAGACGTCATTTTTCTTTTTCCAAATTCGGACTTCTTTAGCTCCGTCGTTCTTATTTTCGACGTTTTACTGCGTTTTCCTTTAGTAGAAAATTTCGAAACTTTATAATTCAATCGAATCACTGATATTTTTATACCGTTGTGTCCGTCTCGTCGCGATGATCAAGACGGTATATTTGTTTGTGTAAATCGGAGTTCGGCACTGCGAACTATAATTGTTTAACGGAGCGCAAATCGGTCCGTTACGCAGCACGAACCGGTACCAGTTTTCTAATCTTTTGTTATCTTTTGTCCTTTGGAATACTCACGTGAATTGACGAGATTGATAACTTCACCCAGCTGTTTGATTTATGACCTTTGCTTTTCCATACGTTCAATCAACAGCTGTAAAGCTGCTACCTGCTACTCTTTTCATATGCTCATCCAATTCACGTGTATTCTCATTTCATTCTCATTTCATTCTTCCTTCTTTCCTTTTCATTCTTCTGTAGCTTGTTATTCTATTCTTGCTCCTCTGTTAAACCTTGAAGCATCTTCCCTCTTTATTTTAGCACGTTAGCAACCGAAGGCCAAGCCTTTGACCTTCATGCTCGAGTTCCTCAAATCCCACGGCCGCGCCTAGACCAACCGCCTCACCTTGCATTGACATGCACAACCCACCGTACCCACCTCCTCCTCACGAGCTGCCGCTGAAGAAACCATGCCGACCACTGCTCCCTCCTCTCTGTCCTCTCACGACCCACGTCCAGCTCCGCCTCCACCCTCTGCACCTCGTCCACCTCCAACCCAGCCCGCCACCCACGTCGCCACAGTCCTCCACCCACGGCCCGCTCCTACACCCCTGCCTCCATCCGGCCCACCTCCGCCCACTGTCCACACGCCACCCACCGCCCGCAGCTCCATCCTCCGACAACCGCTCCCCGTCCCAGCCTTTCGCCACCTTCCTCCGCCGCACAGCCATCGCTCGCCACTCCATCGTGTCTCTGCACAGCTCTCCTTCTCTTGCTTCCTCTCTCCTCCTCTGTTGCATTGAGGTAAATGAATATATGTATTAGTTTATATATAACGTTAAAGTGTATGTTAGCTTGTATAATATATACATGCTTTATATCTAGTTACAGTAAGTTTATTTTTCTGAAGTATAATATGTTGTTTTTTGTGTATGTTGACAGTGTTTGTTTATAGTGTATAAATATATATTTGTACAAAATTTAGTGTATTGTCTGTAGCACCTCAATTCCTTTAATTATATATAGATTAGCATTGTTGCCTTGGTTTTCTTTTGAAGAGGAAAGAAACAGTAATATGGTTATCCAAAGTTATGTTGATTATTCAAAGTTATGTTTTGCTACAATATATTGTTTAAATATTGGTATGCTGTTAACGGTATATATATATGAGTCGATTTTGTTATATGTTCTTTTATGGCTTTACAGTTTTACAATTGTATATATATAGGCTTCGTATGTATATAAACTATTGGGAATTTTAGATGCTTTATTTGTCTTCTATCTCTCATCATTTAGAAAAAATTATATATGTCTGAGGCATGCATGGGCCTGCATTTTTGAAGGAGATATTGGTCTGTTATGTTTTAGTGCAAACGTTTATAATAGTTATATTTTAGGTTGTTGTGCATAAGAATGGGTCACTTTAAAAGTTTTGAAATGTGAAGTATGTCATTTTTAAATGGTATAGAATTGAGTTTTGTTTAAGGAAAATGTATATATAAGTATTTTCTTTTCAACAGTATATATGGTTTCAAAGTTATTACTGGTCAGTTTGGTAAAATCTGATTTCACTGTCTTATGCAGTTAGACTACATGTTCACGATATCATATCTCACTCATATTTTATCGGAATGGGTTGATTCTATTTTTAAAAAGGAGTTTAAATTACGTAGTTTATACATGTCAAATTCCAGCAAAATCCGACATCGTTTGATTTGTGGTCGAGGATCTGGAAGTTAGACCCAGGCAGATATTCTTTTGTACTTGGAATTATTTTACACTGCTGCAAACACGACCTGAGTTCATGTTTGACGCATCGTATCTTCTCCGGCTTACGTCGGAATCAAGTGATTCTTTGCAGTTTTGAAATACAAGTTTTGATCTTTATTCATACCAAATTTCAGACCATTTCGATCTCGGTAGCACATAGAATTATATTGTTAAACTTTGACGTAGGACTTGTTTTGTAATTGTTGCTATGTTGAATGTTTTGATTGATTTCGGCAATTCATATTTAACAGTTTTGCTCGTCGATTCGTGCCAATCTTACTTTGCTCTGAGAATCATGCTTGGATTCGTAACTCCATTTCAGTGTCCGTATCAGTGTGCGTATCTGTGCCATCTCCTATTTCCTCTAGCTCATAAGGTGAGCATTCACTCACGATTAATATTCTTTTATTTATTAAATTTAATTTCAATTAAAACGACAATTGAAATATGCGACTGTCAGTTATTTACACTGTTATATGCTATTACCTGTATCTGTTCACCTATGACATCTGACACCATTATCTGTTAATTATTTATGCGATGATAATACAGTTTGGTTGATAATTGATTGATTGATTGTTGTTTATATTGGATGTTAAATTTGTAATGTATAAAGTGATAAATATTATGCAATTGAATTCGACGTAGGATAATTAAAATTTGAACTGACATATATGTGAAATTTGATTAGTTAAATTTGACCATTTTAATTGTTAAATTAATTGACATGTAGAATAGTGATAAATTACACTTTGAACCATTGAACGTATATTGGATTGATTGTTGTAGTATGAAATTGAACGACAAGTGAAAAACCGTAATGTAGAAATCTTTAATCTACATGAAATGATAGTGTAGATTCTAGAGATAATTATATTAATTCGCACAAACAACAATGCGAATTAATACGATTATTTCGGGATTATTTGAATTGATTATTGGATTGTGTTTGATTGTTGTTATTGCTTGTTTATTTACTTTGACACCATCCCAGTTATCACACTGCAAGTTCCCTTTGTTATGTTTTATTTTGAATTGAAATTGGAATCGGGTTGAAATGATAAATACCCAAATGAATTTGACTTAGGATAGAGAATTAAATAAACCCAATTGGTCAATAATTTAATTTGATTTAAAAATAATATTGATTTTATTTGAGTAAAGAATAAGGTTTTGAAATGAAATTGGAATTTGAATTTAATGAAAGGAAAACTGTTAATATTTAAAATCTGAAACAAATATTAACATAGTAGTTGTTGAAAGAACGTTGTTTTGAATTGAATTATTTAACAATTAAATTTGGAATTATTCATTGAATTAAGTTTGAAATGATTTAATAATTAAGGTTGAATTTATAATTAAGTTGAAATTATTAAGTTTGAAATTATTAATAATTAAGATTGAAATTATTTAATAATTGAATAAGATTGAATTATTTGATAATTGAATAAAAATTGAATTCTTTGATAAGAGAAATTGAACTTTTGAATAAGTAAAGTTGAACATCGTAAATAATTGAAATTGAGATTCTTTGTTAATTAAGTTTTAAAATTTGTTAAGTAAGTGAATAAATGAAATTGAATTTCTTAACAAGAAAAAAAATGTGTTTCATTGAAATTAATGTAAGAATTGTAATTTAAGAAATTTGATTTGACAAATTTAATTTAATTAAATTTGTAAGTTTTGATATAATAAAGTTAACTTAAGTGATTGATTTAATGACTTAGAAATTTAAAAAGAATTGTTTTGGATGTTAAATTAACTTAACGAATATTGAATAAAAGCGATTAATAAATTGTAATTGATTTTGAATGTTAAATTAAATTAATTTAAATGATTTCGAAATGAAATTTATATACGAACTTGAATAAATGATTGAATTGTTTAAATAAAATTGAAATTGAATTGTAAGATTTGAAATGATAATTTGGAAGTTTGAAATGTAAATGGTGGAAATTGATTTAGGAAGACAAATGAAATGATGGTTTCCGAATTGAAATTGAAATTGAAATTGATTGTTTTGAAATATATTAAACGACCAATCGGTGTAATAATACGTAGTTATTAAAGAGACCGGAATCGGATATGGACATACTCTCTGTCGATACCGAATACCACTTTAATAACTATTATACGTGGAGTGTTGATCCAGGATGAAGTGGATGGTTTGGTGAACGCGTTGACTGAAGAAAGAGAACGATATTGGATGACCCCTGACATGACTAAAACAGGAGCCGCGCCGGGCCATTGAGGTTCGCCACCTCTAGCGGACACACTTCTTCGATACCATATCTATTACTTTTGTGATTCGATTTGGGTGCACCCCTCGATTTGGGAGTGTTGTTTCGCGGTGTTGAGGTAGCTGCTGGCTATGCTCAACATCAGTCCGGATCACGCAACTACTAGTATCCTAGTTGGTATCGCCTCATGTACCTTGTCATACTGATTATCCTATTCGCGACCACTACGTTTTGATGTTGTACCTTGAGTATATGGATTGCCCTCTGGTGACTTCCGGTTTTGGGGAAACTACGGTCTTGTATATGCTTTTCGGAATATAAAATGTGTTAAGGGGGATTATGGTAACGCCTTAACGCTATTTTGATATTTTATATTACTGATAGACATTATCTACTTAGCGTATATTACTACCTAGTAGATAGTTTAACGGATCCTTAAAGGATGGTTATTCCAAACATCCTTTGAGTTACTTGTATTTCGATTGCTATTTCACTTGAGTTAGATTTATTGATATAAGAATATTAATCCTGACTCGAGTGTTTTGTGTTTTGCTTTACGCTCGGGTCAGACTGAGTGTACCAGTATTCGAGACTCACCTTTGGAGTTGGAGCTTTGCTTGAAGATCCAGTCATCTATTCTGCTTTCAGTATTCGATGATTCTAGTGATGTATTCTGATTTATATCTGATGTATCGTATTACTCTTTTGTTGTAAACTCTGATGTATCTTATATATTTACATAGTAGCTTCATGAACTACTATCTCTTTTATTTCCGCTGCATATTATACTCTGTGTCTGTGATGTTGTGACTATTTATTTACTGTATATCTCAGTTTTGCCAAATTTAAATTAACAATTCGATATTTTGAATTATTCAAGTCCGACATGTGCGGATGCGAATAGTCCAAAATACCGGGTCGTTACAGTTGGTATCAGAGCTTTTGGTAGCTCTAGGCAAAACTCAGCATATAGGGTAAATGTATTTACAGAATCACTCCCACTCGAGTTTCAATCTCTTCTTCTTGACTCGTTTTCTTTGAATTTGGAACGTTCCCTCGGTTCCAAAATTCATTCTCGTCCCTCACTATTCGTCTTCTTTCAATTCTGGAGTATTCCATAACTCCACTTCGAATAATCTTTATAATGAACCGGCGGTCTCGCCAAACTTCGAATGATTTGTAAAGGGGTGAAACTCCTTTACAATAAACATCGATTTACCGGAGATTTCTGTATCCTCGGTTTACGATTCTATCTATCTCCTGCAATACCTGAATTCTATTTCTTGAGATCGAATGTTGATTTACCTCGGAATTCAGCATCGATCTTATTCTTTAAGCCAAGGTCAATCCGGTTAAGGTTGCCCGCGATGTATATAAACTTATCAGGCTTCCTATTCTGCTATTTAATTACCTCATCTTCTGGTTCGAACTTATTGTCGAATCAAAATTCTCTTTGATTTGATTTCCATTAAGGTTGAATCTCTATTCTTGTGTTGAAATCTATTTTGTATTGTCGAGCGAGGAAGTGTCTCTGAAAATTAATATTAAAAATGTTTTATATATATCGTGTTGTTTGAGTTGTTGATGTTGATTTGGGTTTTCAATCGATTCGTCTGATCAACGCTATCGATAGGATTTCCAAAACACTTGAACAGAACAAACTGACATAATATTGTTTTCAAATTTGGTAAACAAAATAGTTTTGTATGATTATATATAAATATAAGTTTTCTGAAATTAAATTATTAATGAATTTGTTGTCAGAAATGATAATATTTGATTTTCATTTATTGATTTATAAATCATTGACTATTTCATAATATAAATAAATGAATTTATAAAGCTTGTTTATATTTTGATTTGGAATTCAAATGGATTTAAATTAGAATTTGAGAATTTAATTTCCGATGATTTCAAACTTGGCTTTAAAAGTTTTAAAAGGTATATTGCTTAAAGTATTTTCGAATAGAAATCTTTTCAAAGAAATTTTGGATGTTTAAATCAGTGCTCCTCTCTTTGTCGCTGGAAAATGCTTGCATCTCACATTTCAATATAGTTGGGCACAATCAAAACTATACGGTACTTATTGGAGAATGGATTCCATATTATAACTACACACCGAGGTACCACATATCACCGTACGCGTCTAGAAAATGTATCGAAGATCTCGCCGGGATCCCCTTCCAACACAAGATCGGCCTACCTCTAATAGGATATTACTGAATATTTCATCACTGGTTGCTTTGCAACCCTTTTTATTTGAGATCTCATGCACAACCAATCCATAAATATGTATATGTATCTAAAAAGGTAAATACACACCCTAATAGGAGCGAACCACTTCACCTTGCTACTTCTTCTCAGATTTTAGTCATTCCTAGTTGATGAGGCTTGAGGCTGTGCTTACCTTTTAAACAGAAATCCCATTTGCAAAGCTAACACTGCCTTCTAGGCAGTAATGCAGTGACAGCACTCATCCATACAAGTTGTCCAGGATAAGGATGAACCAAAGACACTACTTCTGCTACATCCATTTTGGAATCACCCTCAGGACTAGAAGCAAGCAACCCTTTGCACTTCAATGCTTTCGATTTCATATTCTTTAAGATGTCTTCAGTTCTAAAATGCTTGAGTTGGATCGAAGTGGTTTTCGGATAACAAATCTGATCCCGGTCTCTTCGAAACAACTTTCTGTAATTTCTGGTAAACTCAACCCCGGTTCTATAAGAAATAAACAGACAAAGATAAGAGAAAAGTTCACCTCCTAATCGTTAGTGGATGGATTTCCTTACACTTATCCTATAAGAAGAATAAAACAAGATTTATACGCACAGTACAACATCACTTGGGATGATTGCGCCATATAACTTACGTGTTTCTGCTAATATTTTCAAAGTTATGTTTAGGTTCAGATTTTGATAGTCTCTTAATTAACTATCAAACAAATAATCATCCAAACATCTATTTAATTCCATATGGGATCCACTAAGCCTTTATTAGTAATCCCTAATTAATAAAATTACTTTATAAAACTTGATCAAACGATCTTTACACAACACTATTTCCAAAACCCTTACTTTCCCTTTATACTTGGGAAACATTTATACTTATCCTAGCAGCATAAGTTTATTATCAAAACATTTGAAAAATTCTCTCTTTTCAAATTCCTTTTGAAAACATTACTTACTATAAACCAATCCACTTATCCTTTATAAAAAGTTCCTTTTTAAAAGCTCACTTCACACTTAAATACCTTATAAATTTCCAAAATCAATTAATAAAACACTTTTATAAGTCTACAAGTCAATTTACAAACCTCTTTCAAACCTCTAAAACCATTTATAAAACATTTCCCCACTTAAAACTCCTTTAATAAATCTTCTTTAAGAAAAATCCTTTACAATATTTCTTTTGCAACACATCCTTTTAAATCACTTTAAATAAACCTTTTTACTTAGTAAAACCCATTTTATAAACAAGTTATTATCTATAAATACCTTTATAAAATAATAATATAACTCGAAAATCATTTATAAACCTTAAACACTTAATTGATTAAAAAATTAAAGTTAACTCAAAACCATATTTTATAATTTCAAAAGGAGGCTTAGCAATCTCAATGGTACAAATTTAAGTTACCATTTTATTTCAATTCTATTTTCAAGTTGTTCAACAATTTATTTACATAAGTCAACATATATGTAAATATACATCATATTCAAATTAGAAAATAATATGTCAATATAAACTAACTAGCATATCATATCCAAATAGCACAATAACAGGATGGTGATTTGTCCTGCTAAGCGGATGTCTAAACCATTTAACTAATTCATAGCAGAATGAGGATTTATTCTGCTAACACATGTCCACACAAACAAACAAGCAAACAAACAATTTATTGCAGAACGAGGATTTATTTTGCAATACATGTCCAAACAACCCAACTAAAAAACAATCAATTTATAGCAGAATAGGAATTTATTCTGCTATCACATGTCTAACAATACAAAACTTTACATTATAACTCATTTACAGTTATATGGTTCCTAAATGGTATCAACACTTGAATCACTTGTATTCGAATCCATCTTTGAAAATAAGTACCTTTAAACAATTTTACTTTTGGAAATCAAAGGATTTAAAACCTAAAAAAACCTTTTTCCAAAATGATTAATTATCAGTTAAATCCTTATTTAAATCATAATTAATTTCAATTAAATCTTAACTTAATTTAGTTAAATAGTTAAATAATTATTAACGATTAATTAAACCCAAGTTATCCTTTATTAATTATTAAATAATAATTTAAACATTTATTAATGATTAATTATTAATTGATTTTAATTAGCAAAAATAATAATTTGTAATTAAACCTTAAATAAATAATTTATTATTATTTAAACCTTAAATAATTTATATTTAAAATAATTAAACACTTGATTAATTAATAATTAATCTTATACTTAATTAATAAAATTAGTTAAAAATAAATCATATACTTAACTCATGATTAATTAATAATTAATTTAAAATAAATCTTGACTTTGAAAGATAAATAATTAAGAACTAATCTTTATTTAATTAAAGTTAATAAACCTTGTTAACACTTATTTAATTATTAATTACTAAAACCTAATTAATTAACAATTAATTATTAAATCCTTAGTTAACTTTTAAAAACATTATTATTTAGTTTATAAAAATATTCATAAAACATTTGAAGTGTAAAAACCAAAATTAGCAAAAACAGAAATTTTAAACAAACTGTATGCATAGCGACTATCGCTATGCATGCCCATAATTTGACTTTACTAACTAGTTTGCATGCTAACTTGCTTTAACTTCAAGACAAGATTAACACATATGACACATCCAAGTTTCATATATACCAAATCTTATCATCCCTAAACATAACCAACAATTACAACATTTTTATAACCAACATATCTAAACAATACCACAATCCAAAATATATGTAACCACATAACCAACACACACACACAAACACACACAAGTAAATTCTTCCCTAAAAGTTAAGATTACTCACCGAAATCTTTTGAAAACTTGAAATAAACTTTAAACTTGTAAAGCTTGAAAACCACCAAAAATCAACTCGCCAAGGATCATATCCATATAGGTTTATGGGTATGTTACACTGGAATTTTTGCAACAATTTTTTGAAAAAATTTCCCCTACAATTTGAAAAAAGAAAAACTCAATTTTAGTTACTTTTAGGAAGATATGGCCGAGATTAGAGAAACTATTTTCGGACTTGAATTTCTGAGTCCAAGCATACTTTGGAAAGAAATGAGTTTTTGATTAAGTATGCTCAAATATTGAGAAAGTGATCCACATTAAAGTTGTAGCCATTGAAATTTGACATGGTTTAAAAAAAAGAGAATCTTGATTTGGATTAGTATGTGGGAAGTTATGGCCGAATGAAATGAGAGGAAAAGTGGAAATGAAAGAGTTTTAAAACAAGTTTGAACATTTAAAACAAATTTTAAACTTTTAATTTTAGATTCTTTGAAACCTACATAAGAAGCCATTAAAATGTTTTTCTCTTAATAAAGGAAGAGGATAATGCTTTTTTAAAAGAAAGAGAAAATGCAAATGGAAGGGAGAGTGTCACGACCCGTCTTCCACTAGCCAGAAAGATGTATCATCAATTAAGAAAGAAAGGGATAGAAAGAGAAAGAAAGAGAAGAAAGAAGAAACAACAACAGAATCTCAACAGCGGAACGAATAAATTATATTAATAATCAAAAGTATTACATAGATATACAACAACTATCGGAGTTACACAGATTACGCATCTCATACTAGGCAGTTATAAACACCTGTCTAGTTATTACAACACAGTACAAAACAACTCAATCAATCGAATCAGAGATACCAACACAGCGGAATACTAGATAACTACAACGTAGAAGCCTCCTGCTCCATTTTCTCCTCCACAATTCATCAAAGCTGACCTGAATCCCTTGGCTACTCATAAAAATTTGAGTACCCAAGAGTTAAAGAAAAACAAAAATAACTCCGGGTCAGACATGGGTCTGGTGTGAGTAACAAGTTAAAGTTGCTTAACTTTTGAAAACCTTTTGAAAAGAAAGGTATCATGTAAGACTTCCCACACATAATCATGGAAAAGTTTTTACCTTACGCTAACCAAAACATTTGATAGGAAATCCAGTGATATTATAATAGTGTCTAGGGTTTTCAAGTAAATAAGAAATAGCCGAAATTGTTACATGATTAAATTCCAGCTACTAGCCACAAAAGTGGGTAATACAATCAAAACCGTTGGCACTTATTGGATTTTGGATTCCATAAAATGGCAGGGCTACTGAGATACCGCCAGTCACAGTACGTGGCCTAGATCAGCGTACCGAGGAGCCACCCTAACTCTCCTGCAACACAAGGCCGAGACCATTCCTTACTGAACAGTCCCGAACAAGACCACCCCGCCAGTTGTCGCGAGTCAACCGCCCACACAGCCGAATAAAAAGGGACTTCTAGACAGGGGTAAATCTCGCTCTCCAGTTGGAGCTACCTACGAAGCCTTGCTGCACCTCCCCTGTTTTAGCCATTCCCGGTTTATGAGGCTTGAGGCTACGATTACCTTTATAGAACACATCTCTTAGAATGCTCATCTTCCTCCTGACGATGTTCTGAAAGCATTCAGTCCATACAAGTTCGTTCCGGGTTCGAACGAAACCGAAGGCATTATCTCGTTACACTCATTTTGGAATCACCCTCAGAGTTAACGACGATAACCCATGCACTTTGAATCTCCATCTCGAGCCTGTAAGTGATATTTCCGTCAAACTCATCACGGAATCACCCCTAGAGTTATACTGACGGTTAGTCCTTACACCTCGAGTCTTCACTCTTCCCAAGAGATTTCACGACCTATCGTTAATTTGGGTCGATGTGGTTTTCGGATATCCAAATATGGAAACTCGATCCCGGTCTCATCGAAATCCAAAACGTGTCTTTTAGGTCCAAGTTGTTTTAAGCTTAAAACAATTAAATTAAACTATCTATATACACACAGATAGATAATTTATATCATCACAATAGATAATTATCACCACATATAATCCATATTATCATCATCAGAAGATAATCCAAATCATCATCACAATGCAACCAATGCATCCATATCACATATCATTACTAATCTCATATCTGAGATTCAAACCATTCAAGGATCTATATCATCCAAAATAAACAAGGATTAATAATCACACAATATATAATTAATTTAAAATGAATTAAATTAATTACGTCATCTCTAATTAATTTAAAGTAAATTAAATTAATTACCTCAATATATAAATCCTGCTTATACAACCATTGATTACAAATCAATCAACTAATTAATTAACCACTAAATTAATCATCTTTGATTAATCACCCTTGATTAATCATCCTTTAATTATATTCAAGTAAATAATTCACAAATTTATTATTCAAAATCAAATATAGTAATTAACCTCTAATTACTACATTAATTAATTAATTATAATTAATCACATTTAATCCTTAATTAATCACATTAATCAATTACTTTAATTACTTATCATTAATTAATTAATCTCAATTAATTAATCCTTAATCACATCATTAATTATATTAATTAATGATTCCTAATTACATTTTAAATTAATTAACTTTACCAAGTAATCACTTGATTAATTAACTTTAGTAATTAACCATTCTTAATTACCGCATTGAGTAAATTGATTACCCCTAAAATTAATTATATTTAAATAATTATATCATTTTTTAGTAATTAATTACCCTTAATTAATTACCTTACTTAATTATTTATTTTCCAAATAACTTAATCAATAATTGCTTAAACTAATTACACCAAGTAATTAATTATTAATTTCTTTCACAAAGAAATTATCCTCCATAATAATTTCACAAACAATTAATCTCAATTCTTCATACTTTAAATAAATTACATTCTGTAATTACTTATCTTAATTACTTCCCTAAGTAATCATTAATCTTATCAACCCATCAAATGATTATTCTAAATTAATTAAACTTAATTAATTAATTTAAACTAATCAAATTAATTAATTAATTAAAATGAGTAATTAATAACTTTAATTACTTCACAAAGTAATCATACTTAACCAAATTCTATAATGATTATCTAATTTAATTAATCTAATTAATTATCAAAATTAATTACTTAATTAATTAATAAATAATCCCAAGTTAATGACCTTAATTAACCTTTCATCAATTTCTTTAATTACCTTACTTAAGTAATTAATTAATTTAATCATTATTAATCACAAATTTATTAATCTTTAATAATCATTTAATTAATTACTAATTATTTAATTAACTAAGTTTTTCTCTTAATTAATATTAACCTCTTGATAAATTAATTTCCAATCATTAATTAAAATGTTAACTTATTTAATTAATGATTTTATTTTTCCAAATTAATAAATCTTAATTAATTAACCCATCCTTAATTAATTAATTCATAATCCTTATTTAATTGATTAAATAAATTAATTAACCATCTAATTACCTTACTAATTAATAAACCAAAATCATTTAAATCTTTGATTTATTTTAAAATATAAATATTCCTTTTTAATAAATTTCATTATCATTATCCAAGTAATATTTAAAACAACTTACTCTAATTTTTTTTTCCAAATTTCATTTTAAAATTTAAATTTAAAATGAAAACCAAACTTAACTTTAACAAAGTTTTTAAAAACATTTTTAAAATCTTTTTAAAACCTATGCTAAAATAATCTTTCATTTTATAAAAGATGTTTGAACCCATATTTATCTAAGATACAAATCATATTTAAAGTATAATTCAACATCAAAAGTTGTTTAAACATTTTAAAATATTTAAAAACTTCTTTTCTTTTCAAAACATGATTCAAATTTGAATCTTGTTTCCAGATTTGAACTTATGTTTAAATCTTCTATTTTAATTTAAAACTTTTTACTTTAATTTCAGATTTATTTAAACCCTTTTAAAGTTGTTTAAACATTTTGTTTTAAAAAGTTTAAATTAAATTTCAAACCTGGATTCAAATCTCATTTGAAATTCATACTTTAAATTTTGATTTAAATTCTGTTTTAAAACCCTCCATTTAGATTTTAAAACAAACTTTTAAATTGAAATCTACAGGTTTCAAAAACCTGTAATCACAGAAAATAAAAACCCGAGCTTCCCCTGTTTTACTTCGAGTCGCATACCAAACAACTTCGAGCAAATGATCAAGTTTCCCAAGTGAAACTCGAGTACACCATCTCCTAAAAACAGAACATCACCTGAACAGATCGCTGCACCATGCATATGCACGGTGGTCCTGGCCACCACCGGTCATCCCCTCTGCCTTGAGCACGACGACCATTGCCCTCAGATCCAACATCGATCATCAGAACCCCACAATCATCATGACAACAAATTTGAGTACCCTAATTCAAAACCTGGCAGCACAGGCACACCCCCATCCCCCAAAACCTGAAAACACCTCGTACATCCATCGCTGACCATCATAACACCGGTGACTCCGGCCATGTACTCGCCCATGCCCTAGCTACTCTTCCCCTGAGTTCCATCGAACTTGATCAACCAGAGGATCCAATGATCCAAAACTACAGAACTACTCAAAACTAGGTTTACAACTCAATTCCAACAATCACCATCACCACAGTGATCTTCCACTAACTTCCCTATTTTTTTCCTATATCACTGACCCCTAATCCATCACCAGAAATAACCACGACCACCCCGATCCATGAGAGCATCAGCAAAAACCCCAAAACCAATTTCCAGTAAAAACAAAACTGTTCTTTAATTCCACCCTTAAAATTTGTAATTTGATTTTTAAAAATTATTATTTAGTATAAGAATTCATAATTTAATCCTGAATTCATGATTTCAAAAGTTTGAATTTTCCCAAAATATAAACTTCACTGCTTATTTTAGTTTACAAAGCAAATTACAATTAATTTTAACTTAAGTACAATTTTTAAGCTTTCATTATAATCAAACAATCAGATATTATTTGAATCTTAGATCCTAACATAAACTTGTTTTAAAGAAAATGGATTTTTATTAAAATCTTTACTTCTGAAGTTAACTACAGGAAGGAGCAGATACACAGCACATACATTCAAACATTTATATGCATATATTCAGCAATGCATTTAAAATCATTTACACAGGCATTCTATAAACATGCAATCCAGATAACATACACAAATATACTTATTTAAGCAACGAACTTATATTTAAATTTTTAAAAGTGTTACTCACCTGAGACAATGAGAACAGAGCCTATATCTTTGAAAAACTACTTTTGAAAGCTTTTCTTCTGATTATAACTGAGTTGCAGAATGTTACTTGAAGTTGAGTTGCAGATTTTAAACATGCATGTAAGCTATTTGAAACCAGAACTAGCTTCAGATTTAAATCTTTATATGCCCAGATTCAAAGAAATGCAGAGGCTGCTTATTTTGATTTTACATAGCACTGCAAGTTGGTTTTGAAATATGGCTACAGGCCTTGCATGTTTGAACAGATTTTGCAGTTGAAAATTGTGATGGCTTAAACAGGTTGAAGGAGAAGGAAATGCAAGCCTTCATTTTTGCTTTTGAAAATAATTACAGGGGATTTGAAATGGATTCAAGATATTGATATGGGTTTTGAGAATTTGTTATTGATTTGTTTTTCATCTGAGATTTATCTTTTTAAAAAAAATGAAGAATAGAAAAAGAAAGAGCTTGAAGAAAACATGTTTTATATGAGTGTAATTGATTTTTCAAAAATTTAAAAGAAAAACAAAAATAAAAGACACATGTAAAAAGAAATAACACTTGTTACACTAGTTATTTAATTCAATTACACTTGTCATTTCACCCCTTAGTTTAATAACATGTGTCTTGAAATTAATATTATTTGTTTTTATTTATTTTAAAGGTAATTGAAATCCTCTTTATTTATTAAATACATATAATGTAGTTTCATAAATAAATGTATATGTATTTCTTTCTAATGAAAATGAAATAAAAACAATTTATATTAAAAAAATGAAAGCTTATTTATAAAATTTAAATATGTTTATTCATTTGAATTTCAAAATTAAATTCAATTTCAAATGCTATTTATACATTAAAAAAATTACATTTAAAACATATTTAACTTTAAAATAATAATAATATTGCCTTTTAAAACATATCTATATTTATACATTTATTACTATGTTATTTGAAAGTAACATATTTATTGATATAAATAATTTATTAAAAGGAATTATAAATTACATATGTTATTTGTCTTAATTAAAAGAATTAATGTTCAGTATATAAATTGTATTTTAAATTTTTATATGTAATTCCAAATTATAATTATTAAGCTATATTCAAAAAGAAATAAAATAAACTTTTGTCTTATTTTATTTAAAATTTAAACTATGCTTTAAAATACATTTAAACAATTTAAAACAATTTTCTTTAAGTATTTTAAACCAAATAGTTATTTATTAAATAAAATAATAATCTCCAAATTATCAAAATGAATATCATAATTTAAAAACAAGATTTTATTTATTTATTAAACTATAATTGAAACTTATCTATCTACAATATATATACATATATACATAGGTTATAAATAGAAAGCAATTTATTAGCTTTTAAAAGATAAAATTCAACAATTAAACATTCATTTAATTGGATTATTAAATCAAGTTAAATTTTATTGACAGAATTTATCAAATCAATTTAATTTTAAATACAGATTATTAAATTCATCCCGAAATTTAAAAGCAATGGTAATTTGATAATCTCGTTAAAGATATAATTTAAAACACAAGCATATATCAATCATATGCTAACAACCAAAGCAACAAATTTATCTAATCAAACAAATTTAATTATCCAGACAAAATTCTAGATAAAAATCTTCTCGAGTTTCCCCAAGTATATATGTATGTATGTATGTATGTATGTATGTATGTATGTATGTATGTATACCGGGATACTCGCTTTACAAAATCCAAACAATCAAAACTATGAAGCTAGAGAGCTCCATCTCATCTAGAACTATAAAACTAGACAATATATCAAACAACAAACGAGTCTGACTCAACAACCAAACCTTCCTGAATAGCTGGTTCCACAACCAGAGACAACTCATACACGTACTCCCTCAGAGATACGTGAAACTCATTGAATCCCAAGTTACCCAAACTGACAATTCAACTCTTGAAAACCAAAAACCAATCCAACCAAAACATAGAAGAGATCCAAAACAAATCTCCGACTCTGGAATCCAAATTCCATTGTCTCTTAACCACAAATCTCTTCGGATGATCCTGGGCTGCCTACATCCAAACTGATCAGCTTAACCTTAGCTGATGTCCCTCAAAAGAAACAAGCTGGACCTTAAACAATCCAACCCAATGATCTCCTCAAGATCAATCCAAAACCAAATACACAACTCTACTCTTCAAATCTCAGAAGAACAAACTCACTTCTTTTATCCGGAAAAGACAAAACAGAAATACTCCCGAACTGCTTCCGCTGCGCAACTCTGATCTGGAAAAGAAGAAACTGCTGATGAAGAACACTAGCACAGACTGGACAACATATCCTAGAATATGGTTCAACATATCCATACAAGAAAACTCAGAAATTCTACAAATCCTGAGCTGCTTCACCAAACTTATCTCGAGAAATCCTCCTTCTACTAGCTGATCCACCGGTAGCACTCCTGGAATCCGATCGATAAGAAAACTCAATCTCCAGATACAAACAAACCTCTGACTTCTCAGAAGATATCCAGAAAAGATTCTGATAACCCAAGAGATCACTCGAACAATCGCAAGTCACCTTTGCGATCAACCCAGACCAATTCCAAAAGAAAACTGTTCTCTCTTACCAAACAGAACAGCTTATACTGGTCAAGCCAATCTATTGAAGAAACGGATCTACTATACTGCTTCTGAACTCCACCTTCAGAAACTGCTAAGCCAGAAAACTTCCTGTCGACACAGAATACTCCGAGCTGCACTGTTGACATCAATGCCAAAGACTTCCTAATCCAAAGTTCTTCGAGAAACTCGGACCTCAAAGCCAAACATAAACAACCAGCTGGACTCAGCCACATCTCCGAAGCAGATCCTAACTCGTTCCAAAGAAAACATCTTCGGAAACCTTCCTATTCACTGCATCTAATCACACAGCTACCACTTCTGAGGTATCAAAATACCACCACACACTTCTGCCAAAACGACAGATCCAAACTCAGCTTATCCAACTTCAAAGATAGATTCTGAACCTTACCAGGTTTCCTTCAGAGATCGATGAAACCTCTACACCACTGCACAACTCACTCGAGACGGTATTAGGTTTACAGTCTCGACAAATACACTTCCAACCTCAACATTCAAACTTCAACCAATAGTAGTAGTCATGTTACGCATACCACTACCTTATCTACCTTTATCACCTATATTGGAAAACCTGAATGGGTAACCCAACAGATAGGTAGAATATATATATATATATATATATATATATATATAAATACAAATACGCTCTCTCAAGATAGACACCACTCCAGAGCCTAGGTATTCACTCAACCTAATGCTCTGATACCAACTGTCACGACCCGTCTTCCACTAACCAGAAAGACATATCATGAATTAAGAAAGAAAGGGATAGAAAGAGAAAGAAAGAGAAGAAAGAAGAAACAACAACAGAATCTCAACAGCGGAACGAATAAATTATATTAATAATCAAAAGTATTACATAGATATACAACAACTATCAGAGTTGCACAGATTATACATCTCATACTAGACAGTTATAAACACCTGTCTGGTTATTACAACACAGTACAAAACAACTCAATCAATCGACTCAGAGATACCAACACAGCGGAATACTAGATAACTACAACGCAGAAGCCTCCTGCTCCATTTTCTCCTCCATAATTCGTCAAAGCTAACCTGAATCCCTTGGCTACTCGTAAAAGTTTGAGTATCCAAGAGTTAAAGAAAAACATAAATAACTCCGGGTCAGACATGGGTCTGGTGTGAGTAACAATAAAGTTGCTTAACTTTTGAAAACCTTTTGAAAAGAAAGGTATCACGTAAGACTTCCCACACATAAACATGGAAAAGTTTTTACCTTACGCTAACCAAAACATTTGATAGGAAATCCAGTGATATTATAATAGTGTCTAGGGTTTTCAAGTAAATAAGAAATAGCCGAAATTGTTACATGATTAAATTCCAGCTACTAGCCACAAAAGTAGGTAATACAATCAAAACCGTTGGCACTTATTGGATTTTGGATTCCATACAATGGCAGGGCAACTGGGGTACCGCCCGTCACAGTACGTGGCCTAGATCACCGTACCGAGGAGCCACCCTAACTCCTCTGCAACACAAGGCTGGGACCATTCCTTACTGAACAGTCCCGAACAAGACAACCCCGGCAATTGTCGCGAATTAACCGCCCACGAAGCCTTGCTGCACCTCCCCTGTTTTAGCCATTCCCGGTTGATGAGGCTTGAGGCTACGATTACCTTTAGAGAACACATCTCTTAGAATGCTCATCGTACTCCTGACGATTTTCTGAAAGCATTCAATCCATACAAGTTCATTTCGGGTTCGAATGAAACCGAAGGCATTATCTTGTTACACTCATTTTGGAATCAGCCTTAAAGTTAACGACGATAGCCCTTGCACTCTGAATCTCCATCTCGAGCCTGTAAGTGCTATTTCCGTCAAACTCATCACGTAATCACCCCCAGAGTTATACTGACGGTTAGTCCTTACACCTCGAGTCTTCACTCTTCCCAAGAGATTTCACGACCTATCGTTAATTTGGATCGATGTGGTTTTTGGATATCCAAATATGGAAACCCGATCCCGGTCTCATCGAAATCCAAAACGTGTCCTTTAGGTCCAAGTTGTTTTAAGTTTAAAACAATTAAATTAAACTATCTATATACACAGATAGATAATTTATATCATCACAATAGATAATTATCACCATAGATAATCCATATTATCATCATCAGAAGATAATCCAAATCATCATCACAATGCAACCACTACATCCATATCACATATCATTACTAATCTCATATCTGAGATTCAAACCATTCAAGGAATCTATATCATCCATAAATAAACAAGGATAAATAATCACACAATATATAATTAATTTAAAATGAATTAAATTAATTACATCATCTCTAATTAATTTAAAGTAAGTTAAATTAATTACCTCAATCTATAAATCCTGCTTATACAACCATTGATTACAAATCAATCAACTAATTAATTAACCACTAATTAATCATCTTTGATTAATCACCCTTGATTAATCATCCTTTAATTATATTCAAGTAATTAATTCACAAATTTATTATTCAAAATCAAATATAGTAATTAACCTCTAATTACTTCATTAATTAATTAATTATAATTAATCACATTAATCCTTAATTAATCACATTAATTAATTACTTTAATTACTTATCATTAATTAATTAATCTCAATTAATTAATCCTTAATCACATCATTAATTATATTAATTAATGATTCCTAATTACATTTTAAATTAATTAACTTTACCAAGAAATCGCTTGATTAATTAACTTTAGTAATTAACCATTCTTAATTACCGCATTGAGTAAATTGATTACCCCTAAAATTAATTATATTTAAATAATTATATCATTTACTAGTAATTAATTACCCTTAATTAATTACATTACTTAATTATTTATTTTCCAAATAACTTAATCAATAATTGCTTAAATTAATTACACTAAGTAATTAATTATTAATTTCTTTCACAAAGAAATTATCCTCCATAATAATTTCACAAACAATTAATCGCAATTCTTCATACTTTAAATAAATTACATTCTGTAATTACTTATCTTAATTACTTTCCTAAGTAATTATTAATCTTATCAACCCATCAAATGATTATTCTAAATTAATTAAACTTAATTAATTAATTTAAACTAATCAAATTAATTAATTAATTACAATGAGTAATTAATAACTTTAATTACTTCACAAAGTAATCATACTTAACCAAATTCTATAATGATATCTAATTTAATTAATCTAATTAATTATCAAAATTAATTACTTAATTAATTAATAAATAATCCCAAGTTAATGACCTTAATTAACCTTTCATCAATTTCTTTAATTACCTTACTTAAGTAATTAATTAGTTTAATCATTATTAATCACAAATTTATTAATCTTTAATAATCATTTAGTTAATTACTAATTATTTAATTAATTAAGTTTTTATCTTAATTAATATTAACCTCTTGATAAATTAATTTTTAATCATTAATTAAAATGTTAACTTATTTAATTAATGATTTTATTTTTCCAAATTAATAAATCTTAATTAATTAACCCATCCTTAATTAATTAATTCATAATCCTTATTTAATTGATTAAATAAATTAATTAACCATCTAATTACCTTACTAATTTAATAAACCAAAATCATTTAAATCTTTGATTTATTTTAAAATATAAACATTCCTTTTTAATAAATTTCATTATCATTATTAAAGTAATATTTAAAACAACTTACTCTAAAAAAAATTTCCAAATTTCATTTTAAAATTTAAATTTAAAATGAAAACCAAACTTAACTTTAACAAAGTTTTTAAAGACATTTTTAAAATCTACGCTAAAATAATCTCTTATTTTATAAAAGATGTTTGAACCCATATTTATCTAAGATACAAATCATATTTAAAATATGATTCAACATCAAAAGTTGTTTAAACATTTTAAAATATTTAAAAACTTCTTTTCTTTTCAAAACATGATTCAAATTTGAATCTTGTATCCAGATTTGAACTTATGTTTAAATCTTCTATTTTAATTTAAAGCTTTTTACTTTAATTTCAGATTTATTTAAACCCTTTTAAAGTTGTTTAAACATTTTTTTTTAAAAAGTTTAAATTAAATTTCAAACCTGGATTCAAATCTCATTTGAAATTCATACTTTAAATTTTGATTTAAATTCTGTTTTAAAACCCTGTATTCAGATTTTAAAACAAACTTTTAAATTGAAATCTACAGGTTTCAAAAACTTGTAATCACAGAAAATAAAAACCCGAGCTTCGCCATGTTTTACTTCGAGTCTCATACCAAACAACTTCGAGCAAATGATCAAGTTTCTCGAGTGAAACTCGAGTACACCGTCTCCTAAAAACAAAACATCACCTGAACAGATCGCTGCATCGTGCATATGCACGGTGGTCCTGTCCACTACCGGTCATCCCCTCTACCTTGAGCACGACGACCATTGCCCTCAGATCCATCATCGATCATCAGAACCCCACAATCATCACGACAACAAATTCAAGTACCCTAATTCAAAACTTGGCAGGACAGGCACACCCCCATCCCCCAAACCTGAAAACACCTCGTACATCCATCGCTGACCATCAGAACACCGGCGACTCGGGCCATGTACTCGTCCATGCCCTAGCTACTCTTCCCCTGAGTTCCATCGAACTCGATCAACCAGAGGATCCAATGATCCAAAACTACAGAACTACTCAAAACTAGGTTTACAACTCAATTCCAACAATCACCATCACCATAGT
This sequence comes from Allium cepa, assembly GCA_030765085.1. Lineage (NCBI taxonomy): Eukaryota > Viridiplantae > Streptophyta > Magnoliopsida > Asparagales > Amaryllidaceae > Allium > Allium cepa. The sequence goes on along the minus strand of CM060944.1, from coordinate 492,392,894 downwards.
GATCTTCCACTAACTTCCCCATTTTTTTCCTATATCACTGACCCCAAATCCATCACTAGAAACAACCACGACCACCCCGATCCTTGAGAGCATCAGCAAAAACCCCAAAACCAATTTCCAGAAAAAACAAAACTGCTCTTCAATTCCACCCTTAAAATTTGTAATTTGGTTTTTAAAAATCATGATTTAGTATAAGCATTCATAATTTAATCCTGAATTCATGATTTCAAAAGTTTGAATTTTCCCAAAATTTAAACTTCACTGCTTATTTTAGTTTACAGAGAAAATTACAATTAATTTTAACTTAAGTACAATTTTTAAGCTTTCATTATAATCAAACAATTAAATATTATTTGAATCTTAGATCCTAACATAAACTTGTTTCAAAGAAAATGGATTTTTATTAAAATCTTTACTTCTGAAGTTAAGTACAGGAAGGAGCAGATACACGGCACATACATTCAAACATTTATATGCATATATTCAGCAATGCATTTAAAATCATTTACACGGGCTAACTATCAACATGCACTCCAGATAATATACACAAATATACTTATTTAAGCAACGAACTTATATTTAAATTTTTGAAAGTGTTACTCACCTGAGACAATGAGAACAGAGCCTATATCTTTGAAAAACTGCTTTTGAAAGCTTTTCTTCTGATTATAACTGAGTTGCAGAATGTTACTTGAAGTTGAGTTGCAGATTTCAAACATGCATGTAGGCTATTTGAAACCTGAACTAGCTTCAGATTTAAATCTTTATATGCCCAGATTAAAAGAAATGCAGAGGCTACTTATTTTGATTTTACAAAGGACTGCAAGTTGGTTTTGAAATATGGCTACATGCCTTGCATGTTTGAACAGATTTTGCAGTTGAAAATTGTGATGGCTTGAACAGGTTGAAGAAGAAGGAAATGCAGGCCTTCATTTTTGCTTTTGAAAATAATAACAGGGGATTCGAAATGGATTCAAGATATTGATTTGGGTTTTGAGAATTTGTTATTGATTTGTTTTTCAGCTGAGATTTATCTTTTAAAAAAAATAAAGAATAGAAAAAGAAAGAGCTTGAAGAAAACATGTTTTATATGAGTGTAATTGGTTTTTCAAAAATTTAAAAGAAAAATAAAAATAAAAGACACTTGTAAAAAGAAATAACACTTGTTACACTAGTTATTTAATTCAATTACACTTGTCATTTCACCCCTTAGTTTAATAACATGTGTCTTGAAATTAATATTATTTGTTTTTTATTTATTTTAAAGGTAATTGAAATCCTCTTTATTTATTAAATACATATAAAGTAGTTTCATAAATAAATGTATATGTATTTCTTTTTAATGAAAATGAAATAAAAACAATTTATATAAAAAAATAAAAGCTTGTTTATAAAATTTAAATATGTTTATTCATTTAAATTTCAAAATTGAATTCAATTTCAAATGCTATTTATACATTAAAAAAATTCCATCTAAAACATATTTAATTTTAAAATAATAATAATATTGCCTTTTAAAACATATATATATATTTATACATTTATTACTATATTATTTGAAAGTAACATATTTATTGATATAAATAATTTATTAAAAGGAATTATAAATTACATATCTTATTTGTCTTAATTAAAAGAATTAATGTTCAATATACAAATTGTATTTTAAATTTTTATATGTAATTCCAAATTATAATTATTAAGCTATATTCAAAAAGAAATAAAATAAACTTTTGTCTTATTTTATTTAAAATTTGAACTATGCTTTAAAATACATTTAAACAATTTAAAACAATTTTCTTTAAGTATTTTAAACCAAATAGTTATTTATTAAATAAAATAATAATCTCCAAATTATCAAAATGAATATCAGAATTTAAAAACAAGATTTTATTTATGTATTAAACTATAATCAAAACTTATCTATCTACAATATATATACATATATACATACGTTATAAATAGAAAGCAATTTATTAGCTTTTAAAAGATAAAATTCAACAATTAAACATTCATTTAATTGGATTATTAAATCAAGTTAAATTTTATTGACAGAATTTATCAAATCAATTCAATTTTAAATACAGATTATTAAATTCATATTGCTAAAATTTCCGGGATATCATAGAGAGAGAAAGAGGAATTTGTTTTTATATAAAATGAAAATGTTGAATTATCAAAACGCCTTTGTCCTTTGCCCTCCACTCACTTTGTAACAACCCGAAATTCAAGTTATAATAATTAATTAACGAATTAATTAAATAATAAAATAAGTTTGAGAAATTTTCAAAATTGATCCATGGAAGTTCCACCATTATATCTATGGTAATTTTCTGGCAAATTTCCATATATAATTTTTCAAAATCTAAGCTAAAACGAAGAAGATACGAATTAAACAGGAATTCAAAAATTAAAAGAAGAAAAAATAAAGGGTTGGGCCGACCCAAACTAAGGCCAGGTCGACCATCACCATAGCTAGGTCAACCCTCACAATTTAATGGTCGACCCGCCTTTGTTTTGTACATTGTTTTGTCCAGTTTTGTTCGAACACGTCATTATGCAACTTTCTTCCAATCCTGTGCGTTTGTGCTTCCATCCGATGGTTCTTAGAGAGCCTATGACGTGGTTGCACCAGATTTAGTCTTCAAATCCAACGGTTCGAGCTCCCTAAGCGACACTATAAATAAGACCCTAGGCCTAGCTGTTTTTCTCATTTAGTTTTTCTCCTATTTGGGTTCATTGCCTGAGGCTAGACCCTAAATAGAATATTTTTCTAAGGAGAAGATCTTCTTGATAAAAATATTCTATGCTCTAGAAGTGGATCAAGGAAGACCAAGGAATAGAGCTAAGGATCACATGTGACTGTTTAGTAATTATTTTAGATTTTTAAGTAATTTAAAATAATAGGATTTTCAATAGTTGTAGTTTTTCTGCAATTTTGAGATAATTTCTATATAAGTTATTTACAACTAGTTTTTAAAGTTCCTTTTAGTCTACTTTATTCAGTTATTTTTATTCAGCTATTTTATTCAGTTATTTACAGTTATTTACTATTATTTGCATTTATTTACATCTGTTTTACGTTTGAATTCAGCCTGTAAGTTTTAGTTTCTTTTTTATTCCTTTTTGCATGAATAAAATATAAGAATATTAAAAAAGAGAATAATTCGTAAATACGGATTAAAATAGAAAACATTAAATTTATAGAAATTAGATGTAAAATAAGAAAAACTGTAATAAAAAGAAGATAGACTAAAATAGGCAAATTTGAGACATTTGCAAGCATATTTATAGCTAGTGGTTATAACCAAAAATATAAAACAGAAGAATAACAATTATAACATAGGTTATAATTCAGCAGAAAGAACATAAAGGCTTATTTCAAAACTTCAACTAAGTTAATAAGCAAATTATAACATAGGTTATAATTAAAAATAACAGAAAAGGCTTAGTTTAAGGACTTATAATTAGGTTATAAGAAAACATAGCAGAGATAATAGAAAAGGATTATTTTAAAAACTTAGATTAAGTTAATAAGAAAATAGAGCATAAATAACCGAAGAGGTTTATTTTAAGAACTTACATTAAGTAAATAAGCAAGAACAGAAATAAGGCCCGTACCAACAGCATTCCCTTTTAGACTACGACTGATGGTCTCACAACAGATTAGATGAGGCTAGGCAGGACCCTTTTAGACTAGGACTGATGGCCTCACAATAGTTAGGTGAGGCTGAGACACAAGGTAAATAAGTGGCCAATAGATAGAAGCTCAAATCGGAAGATTTGGGCAAGGGGCGCGACTAGAGTTTTTTTATTAGGACCCGTACCGGCAGCATTCCTTTTCAGACGAGGATTGGTAGTCTCACAAGACATTTTGGTCAGGCCGGAAAGGACCCTTTTAGACTAGAACTGATGGTCTCACAACAGATCAGGTGAGGCTGGGCACACTTATGCTGATTAGGGTGCATAAGAGGTCACAATAGGGGGATGAAAGTTAGCTTGTACCGGCGATGACCGAGCATGCGGCATTGATTAGGGTAGATAAATCGTTACTGCATTCCGAGTACTAAATAGGTGTCTTTTGCTGTGGGACCTACAAGAGGAGATTAGCTCACAGTGACACAACAGAGATAGAAGGCCGATCAACGGGTAGAATTAGGATTCATCCTAATTAAAATAGGATTAGGATTTCAGCCTAATCGCAACAATCTAATACAAGTGCAAACAATCACAATCAAAGCAAACAGTTGAATAGTTTTTTATCCCAGTTATATCTTTCCTTTATTTCCTTTTATACTAGAACTGTTTCTAAGTCTATTATCTTTATCTTGCTTAAAAAAATACTAGTAGTTACTTTCACTCATCAGACTTATAGTCTGACCCGCTCCTCTATTTCCCCTTCCCCCTATCGGCCAGTAGAGGCAAGGGTAGTTGATTCGGATTTCTTGGGGATACATTACCAGATTTCTTCATGTATTCTTCTTCTTTTCAGTTTTCTTTTCATTTGGTTTTTGATGTACTGGTACTTATAAGAGAGATGGTTATTTTATTGTACTCTGATTTTATAAGACTGAGATGTATTTTTTATAAGACATGTGCATTTAGTATTTCAGACATGTGATGTTTTTTAAACTAATTTATGAAGTTTTATTTTGACTAATGAGTTACCATTTAAATGTTTCCACTGTTTATATTTGATTGTCTTGTGAATCTTAGTCTCTGTGTTGCTTTAGCTTTACCTATAACACGCTATATCTTTTATTATGCCCTTTTTGGGTATACTAAGGGGTGTGCGGGTGCTTCACACTTGCTTCCACATCATCATCCATGCCTCCTCCCATGAAACCAATGCCATCTACACGTACCACCTCTTCATTCCTAAGCCAACATGCATTTATGTGCATGTGTACCTTTTTTTGGACATGTTTAAACATGTCTCCCTATGATGTGACACTTACCTTTTTTAAATAAAATCTTATCTTATATACATACATACATACTTAAGTGTTTATGTATATTCAAATGAACTCAACCATGTATAAATAATTTGTAAATATATGTAGTGTTGATACTAAAGTGTTACTACAATTCCGATAACTTTTAATGGACGAAAAGTTGAAAATTCGAAAAACGAATTCCAGTCACATTTTCAATCTTTCTTCGACCTAATTATTTTTGTAAAAAAATTTGAAGAACTATTTCACCATTATTATTTATTATTAAAAAGTCTTTTATTTCAATATAAAACCTATTATTTGAATATTTAAAATTAATTAAATATTCGCAAATCAAAGTAGTGAAATTCTAGGTCATTACAAAAGCATTTGTGTCACCTTTGCAATGGTAATTGTGTCATATGATCTTTATCCTTCAACCTGAAGCTAAAGAAATCACTATAGCAATTCCTCCATAGGTTTAGCCGCCTCTCGATCATATAGCCCTATTATTATGGACGTTTCTATCACCTTTCTTTGATTCCAACATATTGTGATCGGGCGTACCCAAGTAACAATAAGAGCTTCTAGTTGCGTTGCCATCGCACGCATTGTCGAGTTCCACATTATGCCCACTATGAAGTGTGTACCAAGATACGTCATCCAGTGAAGAACAGATACTCCCTCTTACACCTTCTCCATGAAGCTAAATAACTTCTAAAAGTCGATAAATTGGGGACATATCCCTTATTCGCCCTACTTAGCCTGCCCTAGGTCTAGTTCAACCCAGGATTGTTGAAATAATTCAAACGTTTGAAAATTTACTTCAATCATCTAACCCTCTGTTTTTTTAAAGTAGGCTTACGGGCATTTAGACATCTAACTCCCTTTGTCACATGTTTAATGTAACATCTCCCTACATAGAGGCCCAAAACTAACAGCTACAGATGCTACTGTCATCCATAGTTATTAATCTTTGGTAAATAAATACGGCAGTGTTGGATCGTTGATACACTGAAACACATGAATATTGAATTTTTTTTAAAACATCAGCAGGTCATATTCCATTTCAAAACATTTCCAATTCATTACATAATCCCGTAATCGTTTACCACATTTAGAGAAAATATATTTATTACAAAATACCCCAAGAGCGATATATAAAGATGCCCTCTTAGATGATCAGAGTATATACATGCAGTATAACAACTTTACCATTATAAACAACACAGCGGAATCAAAATAAAAGAGAATTCGAGATAGCTATCGTGCCTCCTGCACGTCTTCGAAAGCTTATTCATTTATTGAGGTACTTGAAAACCTCAACTCTCAAACTACTCAAAATCAATTGAGTACTCGAGAGTTTAAGGGGAAAATATAAACTTCGAGTTAGACATAAAGCCTGGTATGAATAATAATCTACCATCTCGATCATTTAGATATCTAGTGAGACCACGACGGTTAGCGGAATGAGTTTTCCACATATTAGTATCTTAAAACCTTTATAAAACCATATATTGTGCTCCTGCATCCACAATGGTTAAAAACTTAGTCATATCAAAATATTATGATGATATGCAAACAAGTTAAAACGTACTGGATTTCCCGTCCTCTGTTTAATTGACTCCCTGTCATATTTATAGTTTCTAGGATCACTATTAATCTATTAGTTTTCTTGCGCTTACTAATAACCTTTATATAATATGTGGAGTCCTTGTCCTATTTCATAGTTTTCATGGGTGCACTATGAACCTATTATCCCCTGCCAATTAACTTAATCAATTCATGGGTTCCCCTGAACCTATTGGTGCTCCAATAACTTTTCTGTTATCCTAATTTTCATGGGTTAACTAGGAACCTATTGGCCCCTGCCAATATCTTTTCTTCTTATCATAGTTTTCATGGGTTGACTAGGAACCTATCAACATTTGAAAATAACTTAGTGTGGATATAATTTTCATGGGGATCACTACAAACCAATTGGCACCTGCCAACCACACTTTATAGCATAGTTTTCATGGGATCACTATTAACCTATTAGTTACTCCAATAACTTCCTAATCATAGTTTTCATGGGTGCACTATGAACTTGTTTCCCTGACAACCTCTATTTTTAGACATCCTATATTGTGGTCTCACTGACCTCTTGGATGCAATTCTACTCATCTACGAGTTTAATCAATTTATATTCCCTACTGGGTCAACATAGCTGGATCTTCTACCCTTTTATCATCCAACATACAGTTATAGGTTCACTAAAATGTAAATATATATATATATATATAGTATATATATATAATTGAAGAAGAAACCATAATTACAAAACAATACCACTCCTGTGGGTTTTAATGTCCTTGAAATACTTATCATGTAAAACATGGTGAATTCCCTTAACCAATAATTTTATCAAGGAAAGCTTCTTCTTAATACCAATACAAAATTCCTTTAATTTAGCCTTGGTTTTTTCCTTTAAAAATGAGTTTGGGTCACAAAACCTTTCGACGCCTTCGAAACCCTTGTTTTGGACTTATTTGGATGACCTCCTTCAAAAGCATTAAAATCTATCTTCAAAACATTAGGCATCTGCCTTTTGAATACTTTAAAACCTTTCCTCAAAACACTTTACTTGTATTAAAGTGTTAACATTTGACTTTAAAAGCATAACTTCGAAAACTATTGAAAGTACCCCTTTCGAAACCATTGAACGTAACCCTTTCGAAACAAATGAAAGTCCCCCTTCGAAATCATTGGGTTTATACTTAAAATATTATTTATGTCAAAGTAAATATAGGAGAAAGTATCTCTTTCAAAACCATCCTTTATCGTATACAATATCGGGGGTAAAATGATTGTGTCGGCACTATCCCTTTCAAAAACTTCAAACCATTAAAACAAAATATTGAAGGATTGTGTCGAGACCCTTTCGAAGCTATTGCCTTCAATACTTTTGGACCCTTTCGAAAGCATTTAGGAAAAGGCTTAAAACATCTTTTAAAACAACCGCTACCTTTCAAAAGCATTGATCACTTCAACACCATTTAAAGGCTAAAGAATGGCAATAGGGTTTCGAATGCTCGGAACCCCTTCTTTCGAAAGCATTTATTTTACATGTAAAGAACCCTTCGAAAGCTTACGCTTTTAAAACATAAGTTGATGGCAACCCTTTTAAAAGCATTTAAAAATCTCTTTCGAAATCAAATGCTTGGACTCCTTCAAAGGCTTAATAAACAAATGCAGGCACTTTTCTTTTTAAAACAAACCAAGGTATCGACCCCTTCGGAAGCCATGCTTTCGACATCTACCCTTCCACCTTTCTCCAATCCACTACGTACTATCTTTGTGATACCTTATGTATTAGTTTCGACTTAATAGGTTTCGACTTGGTTGAAGGCAAAAGCTCTATGTTGAAAGATACTTCTAAAATAGTCGAAACCCACTTTTTTGGCAAAACCCACTTTTTTGGAAAAACTTGGTTTAATTCTATTTAAAGTAAACCTTTTCCTAACTAACCTGTCACGTGTAAACACTAGATTGGTTGCCTTAACTTTTCAAATTTCTTACTAAGATAAATGCCGCTAATTTCAGATCTAAACCATGGTTATGTTAATCCAATAAGCCCTTCCATTAAGAAAAACCAATATTGCAAAGAAGTCCCTCTTCTAAAAGAATTTAATTTGCATAGCAAACCACTTTTAAAAAATCCCCAAAAATTCTAGAAATTGACATTAATCATGTTATCTAACATCTTAAAATTTCAGACCTAAATTCTCAATATATTTTTTTGAAATAAATTTATAAACCCAAATAATCATATCTTCCTTTGAAAATTCATAACAATCTTTACATAGCTTGAAAAATTAGCAAAATTGAAATCCAAATAAAAAATCATGTTTTATACGACATAAAAAATTTCCCATGGAAATTAATCATCAGTATAAATCGATTTTTCCCAAAACCGTGTATAATCCCAATTAAACAATATTTCTAAATTAAACAAATTAATATTCAACATATCATCATCCAGTTCATCATAAAATCGAATTTACCCTTAAATCCAAAAACATAAGATTTGAAACAAAATAAAGATGAAATTATTATTCACCTTGATTTAGATATGGTGATTGGATTGAGAATGACTTCCCTTAAGCTTGAATCTCTAGCTTTTAATTGGATTTCTCTTGTTAGTGGTTAACTTCCCTTCTTATGTTTTGTTTTCAAAATGATGTGAATGAAAATGGAAAGGTAGGAACAAAAATATATATAGGTTAAGGGTTATGTGTGACAAATACCCAATATACCCTTATATGGATTAATTAATCTAAAACCATTCTTAAGCCCATTTAATTACTATTAAGCACAACCTTAATTTGATTTGTTCAAATCTCAACCCCCTTATCACTTAACATTTACGTTATTCTATTTAATTTATCTAATTAAATCTCCTGAATAATGTTATCAAAAATTAAGGGTGTTACAGGCTCCCCCTTAAAGAATTTCATCCTCGAAATTCAGTAAAGACTACATACTAAACATCGCAGTTGTTAACCCGCCTTTTTACCAGGCCATGGACAGGCGGGTTTAACTTAATCGACTGCATGTTCGTCGAGGCTGGTGTACGATGGATTTTGTCGACTGGATGGACGGATGACGCAATGTGCTTGGGAGATGGAAATATGATTGGATAAAGATGGATCAACTATAATTTGGGCCTAGAAAACATAGTTCGGCATTAAACATGGTTCGGCATGGTGGAGGTTCGGCACAAATGGTTCGTCTGGCATTCATGTCCGAATAGCATTCAAGAGTTCTCGGTATACATAGAGCGTCCGACATACTTGAATGGTTTGGCATCCCAGGAGCACTCGGCATTCAGTAGCGCTTCTGTCGACTGGATGGATGGATGACGCAATGTGCTTGGGAGATGGAAATATGATTGGATAAAGATGGATCAACTATAATTTGGGCCTAGAAAACATGGTTCGGCATTAAACATGGTTCGGCATGGTGGAGGTTCGGCACAAATGGTTTGTCTGGCATTCACGTCCGAATAGCATTCAAGAGTACTCGGTATACACAGAGCGTCCGACATACTTGAATGGTTCGGCATCCCAAGAGCACTCGGCATTCAGTAGCGCTACCTCCACACCTCAGTAGATCCATACCTCCACACCTCGGTAGATCCATACCTCCACACCTCGGTAGATCCATACCTCCACACCTCGATGGTAGATCCATACCTCCATACCTCGGTAGATCCACACCTCGGAAGATCCACACCTTGGTAGATCCATACCTCGACACCTCGGTAGATCCATACCTCGACACCTCAGTAGATCCATACCTCCACACCTCAGTAGCTCCATACCTCCATATCTCGGTAGCTCCATACCTCGACACCTCGGTAGCTCCATACCTCGACACCTCGATACCTCGGTACCCTTGATGGGGCCAAACTACTCAGGAGGCCCAACAACCTGGTTTGGCCTATAAATACAGCATGTGGGTCTCCAGATGGGGGGTCTTCTTCTTCATCTTCTGCCTCTTCTCTTCTGTTCTCTGACTTTTTTCCTAAGACTAAAGCTAGTCTCCCACTTTGTAACTATAACTAATTCTTACATCAATAAAAAGAAAACTTCTAGAGTGGACGTAGGCCGGAGTTAGCCGAACCACTATAAAATCTGTTGTTCTTTACCGCTTTCATTTTAATTTTGATTGTTCTTCATATTATTACTCTCTACATACAACCTATCTGTGAGCTGTGATTGGGATTTGATGCTTTCATCTGGATTTGGGTGTTAGTGACCAATTTTGGCGCTAACATTTTGGTGCTTTCACTAAGAACGCAAGCACTCGAGAATTTTGGAGTTAGGAACTTGGATTCTAAGGAGCAATGGCTAGGCCATCAACAAGGAAGCAATTGACAGGAAGAAGCAATCAAGAGGGGAGTCAGAAGGCTTCCTCTGGAAATGGAGCAGGTCAAACATCCGTCTACATCACTAGAGAAGAGAAAGAAGCGATGATGAAACGGCAAGAGGAAATAATGCAGGCTCTTCTTAGGCAATTTGGACAATCAGGAACTGCAGGTACTCAAGGTCTTGGGGCTGGACCAGAGGAACTCAATCAGCAAGTTGATAGAGTGACCCAACATGGGGCAGCCCCCAATTGGCAGACAACTATCAATCTGGAAGGACCTGGGCTTGGGGGCATACCACCAGGAAATGCTGGACCAATTCATGGAGGGATTCAAGTTAGCACTACACAACAGGATGCTGGTAGGAATGATGGTCGATTGGTTATCAACTGACTGTGACATTATGAAATAAGTAGCAAACTATGGGCAAATGGCCAAGTCACTTACTCATGTATGGGGACGGAGATAGCTCCTAGGCATGCTCTGAGATGATGATAAACTGCGACGCTCTAATTTATGAAATCTGCTTTTTCTGTTTTGGCTTGGGCATTTGCTTTTTCCTGGTTTGGTTTGAACTTCTGGTTTTGTTTGTTTCTTGGTTTGGCCTTTTATTTGGATGATTGTTTTTCCTGGTTTGGTTTGAACTTCTGGTTTTGTTTGTTTCTTGGTTGGCCTTTTATTTGGATGATTGCTTTTCCTGGTTTGGTTTGAACTTCTGGTTTTGTTTGTTTCTTGGTTTGTCCTTTTATTTAGATGATTGCTTTCTGGTTTGGATATTGGTTTGGATTTTCGGTATGGATTTTTTGCTTTCTGATTTGATCTGGATTTTGGATTGGCTTTCGATTGGATTTTTTATCTGGTTTTTGATAAATGGTCGTCAGGTATGGATTATACCTGGCAAGGGGTAGGCCGCTTTGTCCAAGCACGGCAAATCGACTTATTCAGGTCGTCGAGTATGGACTATGCTCGGCAAGGGTTCAGAGAGACTAGGATTCGGCCTATGACTTAGGCCCCATATTATCGGTTACTATTTCAGGTCGTCGAGTATGGACAATGCTCGGCAAGGGCCCGGAGCAGCCAGGATTCGGCTTAGGGCTTAAGCCATGCATTACTCAACGTTCAGGAACACTGGAGCATGGTCGTCAGGTGTGGATTATGCTTGACAAGAACCCGGGATATGAATATCGGCCATGAACGGCAGAGGATTTGGATATTGACCCGGAGAGGTCCAAAAGTCGGTTATTAGATATGGATGAAACATGGACTTTGGATATCGGATTCGAGGCTATTCAAAACACACCTTCCAACAGCAAGGCATGTTTTGGGGGGCAAATGTTAACTCGCCTTTTTACCAGGCCGTGGACAGGCGGGTTTAACTTAATCGACTGCATGTTCGTCGAGGCTGATGTACGATGGATTCAGTCGACTGGATGGATGGATAACACAATGTGCTTGGGAGATGGAAATATGATTGGATAAAGATGGATCAACAATAATTTGGGCCTAGAAAACATGGTTCAGCATTAAACATAGTTTGGCATGGTGGAGGTTCGGCACAAATGGTTTGTCTACCATTCACGTCCAAATAGCATTCAAGAGTACTCGGCATACACAGAGCGTCCGGCATACTTGAATGGTTCGGCATCCCAGGAGCACTCGACATTCAGTAGCACTACCTCCACACCTCGGTAGATCCATACCTCCACACCTCGGTAGATCCATAACTCCACACCTCGGTAGCTCCATACCTCCATACCTTGGTAGCTCCATACCTTGACACCTCGATATCTCGGTACCCTTGATGGGCCCAAACTAATCAGAAGGCCCAACAACCTGGTTTTGCCTATAAATACAGCTTGTGGGTCTCTAGATGGGGGATCTTCTTCTTCATCTTCTGCCTTTTCTCTTCTGTTCTCTGACTTTTTTCCTAAGACTAAGGCTAGTCTCCCACTTTGTAACTGTAACTGATTCTTACATCAATAAAAAGAAAACTTTTGGAGTGGACGTAGGCCGGAATTAGCCGAACCACTATAAAATCTGTTATTCTTTATCGCTTTCATTTTAATTTTGATTGTTCTTCATATTATTACTCTCTACATACATCCTATCTGTGAGCTGTGATTGGGATTTGGTGTTTTCATCTGGATTTGGGTGTTAGTGACCAATTTTGGCGCTAACAGCAGTCATTTGTAACGATTCCTAATAACTATACTAGTCTACCGACTAGCTAATATCTATATAAATTTAATATAGACATACCCTCAAAGCAGATCAAGATAAGTATCTCGAATCATGTCCTCTGTCTCCCATGTAGTCCTTCACGTTGTTGCTCCACTGAACTTTCACTATCTTGACCGTCTTGTTCCTTAATCTATTCTCATCCCTCGCTACAGCTCGAGTAGGTTAACTAACAAAAATTAAATTAATCTCTACTACTAGATCTTTCAACCCTATCAGAGTAATAGTGGCATCGGGATCATGCACATACTTGCGAAGATGAGCCACATGAAATACATTATGGACACCTGTCATACTGCTCGGCAAGTCTACTCTGTATGTGAGCTTTCCAATCCTCTCTATAATCTGGAATGGACCAACATATCTCGGTGCTACTTTCCCTAACTTCCCAAACTGTACCACAGCCTTCATCGTGATACCTTAATGAAAACCATGTCTCCAACTGAGAACTCTAGGTCCTTATGCCTCTTATCTGAGTAACTCTTCTGCCTAGATTGTGCTTCCTTCATCCGTTCTCGGGTCAACTCAGTCTTCTCAGATGCTTCCCTAACCAAATCTTGACCTAAAACCAATATATCTCCAGTCTCTAACCAACATACTAGTGATTCACATGGCCTTCCATACAAAGCTTCAAGAGGCGTCGTTCTAATACTAGTCTGATAACTATTATTATAGGAAAACTCAACTAAATGTAGGTGATTCTCCCAAGATCCACCAAAATCCAACACAAAAGCCCTCAACAAATCTTCGAGTACTTTATTGACTCTCTCTGTCTACCTATCCATCTAAGGGTGATATGTAGTACTCATCTTGAGCTTAGTGTCTAACATATCAAGTAGACTCTTCCGTAATTCGGTAGTGAATAAAGAATCTCTGTCATTGACTATGCTACTAGTAACTCTATGAAGTCTAACAATATTCTTCATAAACAACTTAGCCAAAACATGTGTTGTCCTAGTCGACCTTACTGGAATGAAATGGGCACATTTGGTATACCTATCCACAATGACCCATGTACTCTCATTTCCTATACTTGATCTTGGAAACCCATCTATAAAATCCATAGATATCGAGTTCCATTTCCAAATTGGAATCCCCAAAGGCAGTCGTAACCCACTCGTCTTCTGATGTTCGGCTTTCACTTGTTAACAGTTTACACATTGTCTAATCCACAAGCCAACATCTCACTTCATGTGTTCCCAGTAGAAGCTCCTCTTTATATCTTGATACATCTTGGTCCCTCCAGAATGAATCGTAAACTTGGATCGATGACATTCCCCAAGAACTTTCGTCAAGTTCTCAACATCTGGAACACATAATCACCGTTTCTTTCTCAACCATCCTCTCTGGTCAAGACAAAAATCTTTCAAATCATCGATCTATGATCCTACCACAAACATTCTAATCCTCTCGGCTAATAATGCATCCTCCCTCTACTTAGAAGCAATTCTCTCAATCAACACTGGTCGAACTTCTAAACATGACAACATGGTTGCACTCTGACTAGAACAACAGTCAATCTTAACTGCACAACACAATTGGCCAAAGCTTCTAGATCCTTTCATTCTGCCAACATAGCCAACAACACATTTTGACGTCTCATGCTAAGGGCATCCGCTACTTTATTACCTTTCTCTGGTGTATACTCTGTACCAAAATCATAAGCAGCCAAAAACTCCAGCACCCTCTACTGTTTCATATTCAACTCATTCTAAGAGAACAAATACCTTAAAGACTTATAATCGGTATAGAACTCAAATCTCTCCCCCAAGAGATAATGCCTCCAAATATTCAAGGAAAAATTCTACATAGCCAACTCCAAATCAAGAGTAGGGTATCTTACTCTGTGCGGTATAAGCTGCCCTAATGCATAGGCAATGACTTTGCTCCTCTGTATCAACATTGCTCCTAATTCAGTCCCACATGCATCAGCGTATACTACTAACCCTTGGTTTCAGTCTGGAGCTACTAACACTGGTGCATTGGTCAACAAAAATGCTTTAACTTAAGGAATGCTTCCTCACATTTATGGGATGAAACAAACTTCATCACCTTCTTGGTAAGCTTAGTTAAAGGTGCTGCTATCCACGAGAAATCCTGGATTGATCTCCAATAATGGCCAACGAGTCCAAGAAAACTTTCAATCTCTTTCACCATCTTTGGTCTCTTCCAATTATTAATGGTTTCGATCTTTTCTGGATCTACTGAGAACCCTTTCTTTGAAACCACATGACCAAGAAACTTATCTCTTCCAAAAATGATACTTGGAAAACTTCGCCTTTAGCTGATACTGCCTTAGCATCTCAAGCACAACTCTGAGATGATCTTCATGTTCTCTCTCATCCTTGGAGTATACCAAAATGTCATCTATAAATACTAATACGAATTTGTCCAAATACTCTTAGAAAAATCGATTCATCAAATCAATGAAGAAAGCAAGTGCATTAGTCAACCCGAATGGCATTACTAACCACTATACAAATCATATCTAGTTCGAATGCTATCCTCCGCCACTCTCAACTGATGGAACCCTTTTGCCAAATCCAATTGGGAAAAACCCCTGGCTCCACTCAATTGATCAAATGATCATTAATTCTTGGCAAAAGATACTTATTCTTTACTCTCCTTTCATTCAACTTACGATAGTCGATACACATCCTCAACGACCTATTTGGTTTCTTCATGAATATCGCGGCTGCTCCCTAAGACGAACTGCTTGGTCTAATAAAATTTCCTCCTTCTAGATCCACTTTCTATGCCTTCAATTACTTCATCTCAGTCGGTGTCATCCGGTTAGATGGTCTACTTACTGGTTCAGCTCCTAGCATAAGATCTATCTGAAACTCAACAGCTCGTTTCGGTGGCTGTGACAGGCTCAAAGACATCTGCAAATTCCCTCGCTACCAGAAACTGACATAATTCTTCTCCTACTTCCATGGCACTTAACAAGGCACAAACTCTTCTATTGGAATTCTCTATTGGGAAGATGGTTGTCTCAATGATATTTCTCTATCTTGGCAAACTATCCTAGCCTCATACTTACCCAACCAATCCATACCCAAAATGATTTTGATATCTATGAAATCAAAAACATACAGACTGCATGCAAACATACGACCTAACAAGTCAAGTTCTAACTGATCACATCTCATCCTCGAAGTTGCATACCCTCTTAGTGGATTCGCAACCCTTAAGAAAGTAACAAGATTAGTGGGTACTAAGCATAACCTATCAACCAAATACTGTGATATAAATCAACATGATGCACTGGCATTAAATAATATCCTAAACGGTATACTCTGAATCAAAAACATATCTTTCATCACAGTCTTTCCTTTATCAGCTGCAGCAGGCTTAGTTGATGGTCTAATAGAAAAAAACCTTCTCCTCTTCCGCCCTGACTGGATCTACTGGTTCTTGTAATGCCCAACTTGATCGTAGTTAAAGCACTACAGATTCTTGTTATCTGTAGCCTTCTTCCCCTTGTCTGATTAGCACTCATGAGCATAATGACCCTGCTTTTCACACTTGAAGCACATTAATTCAGCCTTTGCCTTCTTGGCGGCATCCTCTTTCTGGCTCCTTTCTTCTTAAAGAATGTCCTCTTCTTTCATCGAGGACCCTGGGATTCAACTGGTTTCTTTCTAGCACAACCAGCCAGCATCTCTTCATGGTGAATGGCCATCTCCACTGCCACATTACAAGGTTCTTGGATATGGGTCATGGTCATTCTAGCAAGCTCTGGTTTCCGTCCTTCTAGCAAGCTCTTGTCTCCTTCCTCAAATGAACCTCTCATTCCTCCTAATGTAAGTGTCATCATAGCATATCCACATCGAGACAACTCATTAAACTTAGCAGCATACTCGATTACTGATATCTCTCCCTGAAATAGATCCATAACTTCTTCATTATATAAACGTTTAAATCTACAGGATTTAGGTGAACTACTCTAATCAATCTTTCCCCTTTTCCT
The DNA here is from genome assembly GCA_030765085.1 of Allium cepa. Lineage (NCBI taxonomy): Eukaryota > Viridiplantae > Streptophyta > Magnoliopsida > Asparagales > Amaryllidaceae > Allium > Allium cepa. Next base: position 492,375,838 of record CM060944.1, on the reverse strand, counting down.
ATGATTATTTCTGTTAAACTAACACCTAGGGTTTTCCATCATTACAATTTTTTTTATTTATAGCTGATATAGTAATTCAAAAGATGTTTAGGTTAAAACTACTATTTTAAATTTAATAATTATATTTTTCTTTAGTTATAATAGAAACGAATTTAATTACTTATAAATTATTATAACATCATAATCAATTTATTTACATTTACAAAGCTTTCCTTCTTCTAATTTGGTCTGAGTCTCCTTCTCTAGGCCTCCACGCTTGACTAATTTTCATGTCCTTCTCTATTTAACTTATAATCTCAATCCTCTCTCTTCTTTGAATTAGATTTTTTATTTTATTTTTGATGTAGAATGTTTTGAGGAGAATAGATGCATTGTTTAGATTTGAGAAGTTTCTGTAAAGGAAGAAGAAGAATTGTACATATAGAGTAAGGAGGTGGTGATTAGGGTTTAGAGTGAAAAGGATTGGGGGTTAGGGTCTTATCTATGATTGAAAATTTTGGGTTATCTAGTCTAAACCCGAGATTAAAAATTACGAAAATGCCTTTGGTTGTAGTTTTCACTGAATTTGACCCATTTTATTAGATTAAGAAGTTACGTATGTTTTCTAACGATAAATGACATTCCCGACATAATGAAATTAGCCACGTGGCCTAATTCCAAGATTTTTGAAAATTACTATTTTCCCATTTTATATTACTTTTTTACCCTTCCTTATATTTTAATTCATTATTCAAATTTTTGAGATGTTACATTCTCCCTCCCCTTAAAAAATTTCATCCCTGAAACCTCTAAGGACGGAAAAGTGTAGTTTTATCATACAACCAATATTGACAACCATTTATTCAACCATTAACCATTTATAAACACTATCTTTAATTGAAAAATTCCAATGTAGAATGTACATATATGTATGGAAAGCATATGAACATATACATAAGGTAAAATTAGGCGATCCCCAGAACTAGTGGACCTTCTAAGATGCAAGTGCGTACGTTATGTGTTCAAAATGTATGCAACGTCCGAGACTTACAGTTCTATATGGAAGAGCAACCATTCAATACATATGTAGAAATGCAACAACCATTATGCATATAATCGATATAATTAATAAATGAATGATGTGATGTGTGTCATATGCCAACATGAGCATGTCATCCCATATGCACTAGTAATTATACTAATTAAAATGGAAACATATAAGAAAAGAGCTTTGGATATGTAGCTTGAATTTTCTTCTCGGTCTCTCACATACTCTCTATTGAATCATCTCGCTATGAAACTCTAACTCGTCTTTTTACTTTTTGTTGGAGTCATCGTGTCTTATACTAAACAATACAGGTAGATGCATGGCGAATAAGTGAGACTCTCCCCACTTTGACTTCTTTCAACTGATTTGGCTCAACACAATAGCTGACTCGTGTAAACACATTCGAAAGCCTAATACATGGAAGACATTGAGAAATCCCAGCAACGTTTTAGGAAGCTCCACTCTATAAGCTAACTTCCCTGCTCTTTCCATTATCGAAAAAGGCCCTACGAACATTGGTGCTAAATTTATCGAACTACAAAACCCCATATTGTGTTTAAGTGGCGAGACCTTCACAAAGACCCTGTCACCCACTGTGAAGTCCAACTCTGTGTGTCTACTGTTAGCATATGATTCTTCCTATCCTGGGTATTCTTCATTCTTTAGTGGATCAAGTCTACTTTATTCAAAATCTCGCTAATCATATTTGTCCCAAGGTTGACACTATTTATATTGTCCCACCAACTATACACGGCCTCCCATACAATGCCTTGAATGATGTCATTCTAATACTTACCTAATAGCTGTTATTATAGAAAACTCTACTAATATCATGTGGTCCTCCTAAGAACCTCCGAATCCAAAACATACATCCATTGTAAATCCTTAAATACTTGATTCACTCTCTAATTCTACCCATCCGTCTATGGGTACTAAACAATACTCAAATTTAATTCAGTGTCTAAGGCCACCTAAAAACTCCTCCAAAACAAAATAGTGAAAAGTAGATCTTGATCATTAGCAATGTTAGAACGAACTCCATGCAATTAACTACCTCTCTAATGTATAAGGTCACCAAAGATGTAGCTCCTTATACTATTGGCTCGAATAAAATGAGAGTATTTGGTCAGTCAATGACTATGATCCAAATACTTACATTCTCCCTTCTACTCTTTGGTAGCCAAACGGTAAAGTACAAAAAGATATTCTCCCATTTCCACTGCAGAATACCAAACAACTGTAATAACGCAGCATGCTTCTTCAACTCTGCCTTTACCCTCTAACAAATCACATAATTGGAAACATACTCCACTATGTGCCTTTACATACTAGTTTGGTAAAATACTCTCTTCATATCACGATACATTTTGTTACCACTGAGATGAATGGTCATCCTAGAACGATAGGACTCAAATAGTGTCATGTCAATCAACTCCATAATAAGAAGAATGGAAACCTACCATCTCTTTGCAACCATCCCATTGAATCAATGGAACAACGATCCTAATGACTCGAATGCTTTCCTCCATTCAGCTTCTCAAAAGATCCAACAACTCCTTGTTTTGTCTCTAACCTAAACCGGTATGGTCCACAAGTGAAGGCTAAACATTTAGAGTTGCTAACCATCCTAGTTTAATTTCTAATAAAGGTAAAAAATAAAATATAGAAATGAACTTCAAGTGGTTGCATTCCAAAAACTAGGGCTTAACATTGCATTCTTTCTACTTAAGGTATCGACGGCAACATTGCCCTTGCTTAAAGTATATGAGATATTGAAATCATATGATGCCAAGAAATTTTATCCATCTCTGCTATCTCAAATTCAAATCATTTTAGGAGAATATATACTTCAGATATGTATGATCCATAAATAGCTCAAAATGCTCCCCTTAATGACAATGTCTCCATGATTTAAGGGTGAAGATGATAGCTACCAATTCCAGGTCATGGGTTGGGTAGTTTCTCTCATGTACCTTCAATTATCAACTAGCATAACCAACGACTATGCTCTCCTGCGTCAACACTATGCCAATTTCTATACCATAAGCATCAATATATACTTTGAACACCCTTGTACCAAGAAAAATTACTAAAACATGTGCATTAGTTGACAACTCCTTCAGCTTAATAAAAGCATTTTGCATTCTGAGTTCCATGACAAAACTAAAAAAAAATCTTGCTAAGGTGTTGCAACGGTGTGGAAATTTAAGTGAAATCTTAAATGAACTTCATACAATAGCCAAGAAAACCAAGAAAACTTCTGACCGCCATGGCATTGTTTGGTATGTGCCAAACTCGTAATGAAGCAGCTTTACTAGGATTAATCGCTAGTCCATGCTTGGAGACAACATGTCCAAGAAAGCAAATCTACTTTCGCCAAAAGTGACGTTTTGAATTTTTTTTTCCTTTAGCTTATGCATCAGAAAGTATTGAGCACTTCTCGTAAATGCAACTCATGCTCTTTCTTACTATCCAAATGGACAAGTATGATAACAACAAATAACACTACGAACTTATTTAGCAACCCTCTAAAGGATCGAGTCATGCGGTCGATAAAAAATGTTAGTGTATTGGTCAGTCCCAGTGACAAGACTAAACACCTATAAAGTCTGTTTGGTGTATGAAAAGTGGTTTTATAAATACACAACTGATGGAATCCGATAGCCAAGTCACGTTAAGAGAATACCTTCACTCTAACCAACTAATTAAAGAGATTGTTTATACCCGGTAATGGATAACGATTCTTCTTTGTCAGCTTATTCAATTAACGATAATTGAAGCAAAGCCCTAAAGAGTCATCTACTTTAGTAGAAAAGATAACCTGTACTCCCACTTTGAAATATTTCTATGAATAAATCTTTTTTAATAGTTTAGTTACCGTTAGGAACTGAGATGTTGGTTTTGATGACAAAAACCTTTTTAACTTATCTTGTTATAAAATATATACTAACATTGTTGTCAAGATAGATATGTATATGCAGGACATATATATATATATATATATATATATATATATATATATATATATATATATATATATATATATATATGCAGGTATTGATTACTAAAGACTGATCAGTATAAAGACCCAAGACTCAAGATTGAAGACCCTAGAGTATCAAGATCAAGATTTCAAGATATGTGTCTAGATTTTGTTAGAACTTCACAATAGCATGGAAATCTTCATTTCGAATTTCATTTGGGATGGAACCCATTTCTACCTTCTTAGTGGCTTACGAACCTACGACAAGTGGCTTACAAACCTACGACAAGTGGCTTACAAATCCACAGACATCCTGCTTTTGTACAAGTTCTCGAGTCCTTATGTGATGGGATATTCTGCAGTAAGAAGCTTGCAAAATACTTCAAAATGGTTTTTCAAAATGATTTTGAAAACTCCTTTTCAAAATATTTTAGCTTTAAAATTATCTTTTTCAAATAATTTTCAAAAAGTTGTTTTAGCCTTAAAATATTATTTGTTTTTTTTTAAATATACTCTTGTTTTAAACTTCATTTTCAAAGAAAATTTTACATGGTTTTTAACTAGGGATGTCGACATCATGGGATATCCTATGTCGATACGGTGGCAGTTGAATTCAAAAGTTTCAATTTTCAAAAGAAGTGTTTGTTCGTTTAAATCTCTTCACGAATGGTTATGACCATTGGTACTCTATAAATAGCCTTCACAAACGAATTTTTTAAATAACTAATTTCTTATTTTCTTCACTCCTTCTCCACAAATCCATATTCTAAAATTTTCATATTTTTAAGATGCCGAAATTCTACCGAATTCTCAGGTAAATCAAATTAGAATAGCATTCTTTTTTGATTCTCTATCCTTTCTTGAAGAACAAACTTCTATTCAGAGTTATAGGATCAATTTGTAATCAAAAGTTTATCAAGTCTCTCTATAAGGTGTGGTTGTGTCTGGAAATCAATTGGGTGATCTTGAGTCTCGTAAATCAAGAGAGTTTGCCCCAGACTCATGAGACAGGAGGGTACCTCAAAGCCTTTAGAATTGAGGATTGTAATCTCGAGATTGGTATAATAAAAATCTGTATGAGGTGTTTGCCTTGGTAAATGGCTAGATGTAGGGTAACTTCGAACCAGTACAAAATCCGATGTGTTCTTTCCTTCACTGCTTTTTTTACTTTATGCATCTGTGTTTAATTCTGTGATTGTTCTATGATTAAGTTTTGCATTTTTTTATATCATAATTTTTAAATTAGTCCATATAAGTCGTAGAATCCATTAAACACTATTCATCCCCCTCTAGCGTTAAATTAGCCTTAAGATCCTTAATCCATTGTCCCCTTCAAATGGTATCAGAGCAAGGTTTTCACAGTTTTCATAATCTGAAACTTGAAAATTGTTTTAATGGCTACAACACTGGTAATATCAACTCTGGCACTAGTTCTGTTATCCCTAACACTAGTTCATTTGTAGAAGGTCAGTCTACTGTCAGACCACCATTTTTCAATGGCAGTAATTATGCATATTGAGCCAGTAGAATGAAAACTTATTTACAATCAGTAGGATTAGACACTTGGAATATCACATAAACTGAGTATGTTCAACCAACTACCAATTTTGCCCAGTGGACTGCTGAGCAAAAAGGTGTTGCAAAAAATAACTCGAAGACCATGAATATATTATTTTGTTCACTAGATAGGAATGAGTTTAATATAGTGTCTGTTTGTAAGTCTGTATTTGAAATCTGGAAAACTTTGCAAGTTGCTCATGAAGGAACAAGCAAAGTTAAACAGACTAAAATTTTCATATTAACTACGTGATAACCCGTATTTTGGACATATGATAATTGGATAATTAACTGGTTTATTCAATTGAAAAGATAAAAATTCTGATAATAAGGGATATCTGTGATATCCCAGAAATTTTCAAGCAAATTCAAATGTGATAATCTCTTTTATAAATTATTTAAAATTAGCAAAAAAAAAATTTCAAACAAATAATAATGATGGTTTATATATATAGATACAGGTAGATTTTAATAGAAAAATATTTATTTTCGAACAAATTAAATATGTGTTTGTTAAATGTATATATACATGTGAATGGATTTTAAATTGAATTTGAATTTAAACTGGAAATTCAAAAGGTAAATATCTTAAATAAATTTGGTTTTAAAAATATATTATATTTGATTTTTATTAGTATACGATTTGTTTTATATTATTTTCTTTAAATGATTTTATTAATATAAATTAAGATAATGTTTTTACTTAATAGAAAAAATATATATATGTTTTATATAAAATCATTTAAAAATTTATTAATTTATGGCAATTACATATGTAAGTTAAATATATACAATTTAACAAATGTAAGCTTAAGAATTCATGCAATTAACAAGTGTAATAATTCTAGTATGAAATCTAACAAGTGTCACTCATATTTTTATTTTTGAGATAATTAATAAAAATAATTTCAAGACTGTATAATACTACATCTCCTACCCTTCTCATTTTTTTCAAAATCTCAAACCAGCAAGTTAAAAATCAAAAAACAAACCTGGATTCATTTAAAACCTAAAAGCTATAGGCCATCTCAATATCAAAGCAACAAATCAAACTTTCTCAAATTATCAAACTAGAAAGGAATTGACAAGTTCAAATTAGTTTCAAAACAAAGATTCAACTCAGTAATGAAGCAAATACAAATCAAAGCAAGTTGAAGATTTGATTTAACAGTTCAAATCAAAGTAAGATATTTCCAAGTTTTCTCTGTTTATCACGTGAATAAACGATTTTCTTTAAAAGGTTCAAGTTTGTTTTAAAATCTGGATGCATGCATTAAATATCTAAAGTAAAGTGAGATAATTGTTTGCATGATTTTTAAATATGAATTGTATGTATGTGTGTATATATATCTGAATATATGGATGTGCATGTTTGTATACAGAATGTTGGCTCTGTTCGTGTTACACAAGTTCCAAAACTTGATCAAAAATTGATATCTATTCCCTTGATTCTCTCAGTCTTCAATATATAAATAAAATTTGTTTGTAATATCAAGATTATTGATTTAAAAGTATTTTCAGTTAGAATCTGATGGTAGTTTTTAAATAGAAAGGAAGAAGAATAGTAGAATTCTAAACATATCAAAATCTCAACTTTAATAACTTGTTGTTTCAGATATATAATCTAATTCGTTATCAAAGCCTAGGATTTTTAAAAATAAAATCTTGATTTTTAAGCTTTTAATTCGAGAGGAATCATGGGATGAACGAAAAAGGGATTTTAAGCGATTTCTGATGATTAGTGGGGTTAGGGTGGTCGAGGTCAAGGCAGAAGCTATCTGAGAGGTCGGGGGTCACGAAAAAATAGTCGGAGGATTTCTCGTCCATGGTGGTGGCCAGACAATGACATATTAGAGTTATCGTACCAGTTTGGTCGACTGAGTTTGCAAGACTGGATCGCCGTCGTCGACGCATCGAGTTGGGTCAGAGGTGGGAAAATCGGAGTAGAAATCTCTGGCGAGGGTATGGACGAAGTGGCGAAGTTCTAGATCGTCGGAGGTGGCAAAGCATGGAAGTTTAGGTGATCGGGTTGTTCCAAGGGATGGTTAAGGTTGCTCGAAATTTGATTTCGTACTCCATCCAGGTTTTGGGTGATCGAGATTCAAGGGGAAGGTCAACGTCGACTCATCGGCGATGATAGTGATGGTCGAAACGTCGCCATGGATATGTGCATGTGCACGTATATCTATGGTATCAGTTATTTTGCTTTGAGGGGTTTTTGTTTTGGGTTGAAACTTGGGGAGAAGAAGGTTTTGCTCGAGCTTGTCTTCGGGGTTTCGCATAAATGTCAATAACTTATAACAGTTTTTTTAAATATAACCAAAAAAAGTTTAAAAAATTAGTAAGAAGAAGATGGTTTGACTCGAGGAAAATATAGGTCCGTTCGGGGTTGTGACTCAGGTTAGTACTATAGGTTGACTAACAAGTTTTAGAAGTTAAAAATAAAAAAAATCAAGTTCAAACAAATTTTCTTAAAAACTATTTCTTTAAATAATAATTGTTAATTAGAGATTAATTAATTAATTAGAGATTAATTAATTGTTAATTAGAGATTAATTAATTGTTAATTAGAGATTAATTAATTAGAGATTAATTAATTAATTAATTAGAGGTTAATTAATTCTTAATTAGAGATTAATTAATTATTAATTAGAGATTAATTAATTATTAATTAGAGATTAATTAATTAATTAGAGATTAATTAATTGTTAATTAGAGATTAATTAATTGTTAATTAGAGATTAATTAATTGTTAATTAGAGATTAATTAATTGTTAATTAGGGATTGATTAACTATTAATTAGAGATTAATTAATTAATTAGAGATTAATTAATTGTTAGTTAGAGATTAATTAATTGTTAAGTAAAGATTAATTAATTGTTAATTAGGGATTGATTAATTGTTAATTAGAGATTAATTAATGTAAGTAATTACTTGAATAATATTTACTTAATGTAAAGGATTAATTTGTTAATGGTTTATTAATTTAATTAGTAATTAGAGGATTAATTAATTTAATTAGTAATTAAAGGTTAATTAATTATTAGAGGATAATCACCTATTATTTGAAGGTTAAATGAAGATAATTAACCAATGGGATAATTACTTACTAAAAGTAATTATGGATAATTAATTCAGATGAATAATTAACGGGTGATTAATTAATGGTTGGTGATTAATTAATGATAAGTAAGCAGGATTTAAAAGAAATTTAATAGAAATGGTAAAATTAATTTATCTTGCTTATAGATGATTAAAGATATATTGAATAATTTAGATTATTTGATATCTCTGATATGTGATTTATGGTGCTTTGTGACATGAGATACTTTGGTTGAACTGTGTTATTGTAGGTTATCTATCTGAAATGGATTGTTAGGTGAATATGAATCCAGAATATAGATTGTATTGTTTAACTTAAACATTTGGCTTAAAGAATAACATTGGATTCGAAGAGACAGGGGTCGGGTATCAGTGAATACTCGAAACCACTTCGATTTGTAATCTATAACAATTCTTTATAGATTTGATATTTGGAATAAATAGGCTGGAATGGAATAAAAGAAGTAAATTTAGCCATTTAATCTGAGTAACGATGCTTAGTTATGATTTGTGAAATGCGTATTGGACTATAACAAGTTATGAACTTGTAGTGAAGGACGAGTTACCCTGGGTTTTAAATAAGTTTCATGCACTAGTATTTCTTGTTAGATGGGTTTACTCACGCTGGTTTCCAACCTGACCCGGGTGTTACTTTGATGTAATGCACGGGTCAGACCGAGTATTACAGATTTTTAGGTTAGGGCACTCTGGAGCTAAGGAAGTGAGCTGGATGGCAGGAATGTAAGGAGTTTACCGCTATGTAATTGAGTTTGATTTGGTTGTAGTCTGGGACAGGTTGATACAACTGTCTAGTATATTTGTAAATGGTTGTAAAACTCTGATGTATTGTTGTAATAGTAACAATTACAGTTTTCTTTGTAAATGCTATTATTACGATATTATATTTTGATCCGCTGCGAATGTGAGATGCTGTTGTTTCTTGTTTTTCTTCTACCTTCTTCTTCTTTCTCTAGCAATCTGAAATTTTCGGCGTTCAATTGCTCGGCACTTCTACATGAACGTATTAGTGTCGAATTTTCGAGGTCGAAATTTTGGGTCATTACATTTTGGTATCAGAGTAGAAGGTTAAGCGAGAACCTTGGCTCTGGTGGGATTACTCATTAAGGATAGGGTCAATGGTACCCTAGAATGCGTTGAGTATAGTATATATGAGGGCGTATTTGTTATTTTCTTATAAAATGATTTTAAAAATGATTTTATATAAGTTTATATATTGATATATATATATATATATAAAGCAATAGTTTTTCTAATATATTAAGGTAATTGGTTGTCGTATTATTTGAATTAAAAATAATAACAAGAATTAAGTGGTGATAGAAATACAACCAAATAGGAATTGGATAATATAAATAAGATAAATGGATCCAAACTGAAATTAAAATCCTGAATTTGTAGATGTATTTTCAAAATAAGAAAATATATAGTGAATTGGTTTTCAGATATAACCTTGGTCATTATCCTAAAATGTTTGTTGCGTTTGATAATGAAATGTTTGTTAAATATTACGCAAAAATGAAATGTTTTAAGGAAGTAAACATTTAGGTGAGTATGACTTATGAATTGGAAATGAAGATGATCTAAATTATGATGTTTTAAAATCTAAATCTGAAATTTGGAATTTGATTCAAAGTGTTAAAAGAAATAATGATAGTATTGTTTAAAATGTAATTGAATAAAAAGGGCATGTTTCAAACAAGAGTTGTTTGAAAATTTTAAAGAAATTTGTTTTGAATTAAAACCAAAGGTGGTTTAAAATTTAAGGTATAACTTGGTGTGCAAAGGAAAGAAATATGTATATATAAGGGATATACATAATATCAAAGATGATTTGAAATAAACTCAGGTCGAGTTTTAAATTTTTCCTTGGAATGTGATATGAAAACCCAAAGTGATAAGTTTTTGAACTTATACGTGGGAAGACTATTAATATGAAGTTTAAAATTTGAGATGGGAATTCAAATTGGGTAAAGTTGACTGGATTAAATTGAATAGAATTTAACTTAGGGGAAGTTAAATAAGTTTTGAACAAACAACCTGAATTGGAAATTTCAACATGAAATTAAGATTTAACTTGGGAAGTTAAATGGTTGATTTGAATTGGGAGTATGTGTGATCTCAAAATGGGTTTGGGATCTAGAAATTGGAGTTAGATACTACTAGTGAATTTTTTAGATAATTTGGATGTTTATTTATTTTGACTTATCTTAATATCATCCTGTTGTTATTAATAATCTATTAAACTGAGAGTTGGATTATTCTAAATAAGAAATGGATTGAGGTAATATACATCCATTACTGAAATAAAATAGAAATAATATTGAACTTATGAATAGGGAAATTGCTTTGAACTTAAAGATTTAAATATTAGAAATAAGCTTACTGAAAATTTGTTAAGGATTGGTTTCAATGTTAAAATTGGGTAATAAATTGGATTATGAAGATTAAAGCATTTAAAAAGTTTTGAACTGTTATTTGAACTTTGAAAGAAGTTAAGTAAAGGTAATTTAAAATGAATATTGAAATTTGGACTTGGAATTAAATGGTTTAGGAATATTAAGTTGTTAATTTAAAAATAAAGGTTGGTTTGATTTAAAGGATTGAATCGATATTTAAAATTTAACTCGAATTTATGAAATTCGAGATGGTTTTAAGTTGAGATTTGAATAGAATTAGTTCAAATTTGAATTTGATTTGAATTAATTGGAATTGTGATTGAAGATGGATAAGCATAAATTCAAATGGAAATTTTGAATTGAATTAATTTGAAGTGAAATTGTAGTTGAATAAGTTTGAATTTCAAATGGGAGTTGATTTGAATTTGGGATAGGAATTGAAGTTAAATTAAATTGAATTGAAATTGAATCAATTTAAAGGGAAGTGGAAATTGGAAACTGATTGGAAATGGAGATTGGGAATTAAACAGTTTGACTCTGAATTATTTTTTTCAAATAAATTGTTTTAATAGACTATATTCAAATCTATTTTTCTAGCTATTTACTATAAAACTTTTCTTTTTAAAGGCCAAAACTATCTTATACTTATTTTACAATTACTTTTGGAACTATTTAACTATTTTTCAACTATTTACAACTGTTATATAAACCAACTGCTGTTGTATAACTATTTTACCATTATCTAACTATTTTACAACGATTTGACTATTTTACAACTATTTTATAATTACTTAACTATTCTATTGCTATTTTGCAACTAATAACTATTTTACAACTACTTATCTATTTTAAAAAAATTCAAGCTATTTTCTTAATACAAGTTGGTCAGAGTGCAAACTGTCTATAATTGAATAACAATTGAGATAAGAATTGAAATGTTAACCCAATTGGAAATTGGTAGCAATTGTGGGTGAGTGAATAGAATCAAAATAAAGGAGAATAGAAAAGAGAATTGATTTAACTAATAATCAATCAAGATAAATACGTAGGATGTACGTATATTATTCTATTCGCATAATGATTTGATCCAGATTCGACCATAGAATTTCGAGATAGTATATTAATCCGAGTTAGGATTTTCACTCGATTTTCGACGGTGAACCCTGGATATGAATTTTTGATTGATTCGGGAAATTCTCTATCATAAATTATGACTATGCAAGGAGAATGATGGTTTTTGATCAAGCAACCAGATCTGAGTCTGCACTAGGAAGTCTGGTGGACGATACTAGTTCGGAAGTGAAATTGTGTGATCGAGTGAGCGATCAGATTTGATATTGCATACGGATGGTATATGTACATTGTACATGCTTAAATGAAATAGACATTGAAATTTTGAAAGAATGAGAAACAGTTTTGGAAGGAAAGGTAAATTTTGAGAAAATTTTTGATGAATAAAGTGGAAGTTGAATATCTCTATTATTGTAATTTGCTTTTCGGAGTATTATGGTGAATAAATTTATAAGGGAAATCAAATTTGAATATTTGATTTGGTATAAATAAAGTTATATATGTATTTGTCATATATGATAAACTCCCCTTGTTGAATCTATAACCAGAAGAATAGATTTCTGAAAAATATTTGAAGTATAAAAAGAGAATTTATATGATTATGAAGTGATCCAAGATTTCTCAAGGATATATATATCCACATATATATAAATGATTTTATGAGAATAATTTTGGAAAAGGGTTTTGAAACCTATGGATTTGGAAAAGGCTTTTGATTTTTGGGAAAAACCAATTTTGGAAATTTGGAAAGCCAAGTTTGGAACTATCGATTTGAGATATCGATTTTGTTTAAAGAGATTTTGATGTAAATCATGAAGGGTGCAATATGAAAGATACTATAAGTGTATAGTATAAAGTGTTTCGAGATTGTCTCTGGGGAAAAAGGCGCTATTATTGGAATGGATTTCATTAGAAGATCCATGGGGTGGGTGTGCCTTGAGACCTAAGGGGGAGGCTCTAAATTGAATCATGTGAGGAAGTCCGAACAAACTGAAGTTCCTAAGGATTATGTGTAGTGGGTAGCGAAAGTCGAGGGCACTGATGCCTATAGAGACATTCGGATTATGCTGTGACGACAGTGTAACTCGATGCCACTGCGATCTACTGTGGACCATAACGGAAGTCGTGTGTGCCGTGAGAGCCAACGGTCTACGTTTGGTTTTGTCGTGATGGAAACGTAACATAGGTAGACTGCGACCTATGGAGACATAGCGAAAGTCGAGAGGCCATGAGAACCTAAAGCTACATTGGGACTTGACTGATGTAGTCTGCTACCTATATGGGAATGGTGAAGTTTCTTTTGGCAGCGAAAATCTTGGGCGCTGATGCCTACAGTTACTTAGACTTTTGCCATGATGGCAACATAACCCAGGATGTAACTGCGATCTGTGGCGGGTTCCATGGCGTAATAAATGGGCGTGGAGTGCCTACAGTTATCTGTGGAATATGCCGGGATGGCAACGTAACAATCGGGTTAACTCCGACCGTGGAGGGGGTGATGATTTCCAGAGCATTCTCACCAAAGATGTATCCACTATTTCAAAAAAATATTTTCTATATTTTCAAAAAAATGTTTTCCCAAGTATTTTTACTGGGTGTTGAAAACGGGTCTGCTAAGTACTTAAAGATTTTCAGTCCTATGCCTAATCAACGTATGACCGAATTTTTGTGAGAACAAGGATGGACTGCTTGAGACATCGAGTTATAAAAAGTATTTTTATAAAGGTATATTGGTAATATTTTATAGATTTTAAAGTGTTTTGAATTTTTTTTATAAAAATGAGTTTATAGTTAAAAGTGTTTAAAGGATAATTTTAGAATTCTAGTTTCGTTCCTTTTCGAGGACGAAAAGATTCAAAAGGGGGAGGAATGTGATAGCCCGAATTTTAGACATCTGATAATTGGATAATTAACTGGTTTATTTAATTGAACAGATAAAATTTCTGATAACAAAGGATATCTATGATATCCCATAAATTTTAAAGCAACTTCAAATGTGATAATCTCTTTTATAAATTATTCAAAATTGGCAAAATTGTTAATTTTTTTCAAACAAATAATAATGATGGTTTATATATATAGATATAAGTAGATTTTAAATAGAAAAATTATTATGTTCGAAAAAATTAAATATGTGTTTGTTAAATGTGTGTGTGTGTGTGTGTGTGTGTGTGTATGTGTGAGTGGATTTTAAATTGAATTTGAATTTGAATTGGTAATTCAAAAGATAATTATATTAAATAAATTTGGTTTTAAAAATATATTACATATGATTTTTATTAGTATATGATAAAGTATTTTATTAATATAAGTTAAGATAATCTTTTTACTTAATAGAAAATATATATATAATTTTTATAAAAAATCATTTAAAAATTTATTAATTCGTGGGAATTACACATGTAAGTTAAATATATACAATTTAACAAATGTAAGCTTAAGAATTCGTGCAATTAACAAGTGTAATAATTCTAGTATGAAATTTAACAAGTATCGTTCATATTTTTATTTTTGAAATAATTAATAAAAATAAATTCAAGACTATATAATACTACATCTTCTACCCTTCTCATTTTTTTCAAAACCTCAAACCAACAAGTTAAAGTTAAAAATCAGAAAACATACCTAGATTCATTTAAAACCTAAAGCTATAGATCATCTCAATATCAAAGCAACAAATCAAACTTTCTCCAATTATCAAACCGGAAAGGAATTAAGACAAGTTCAAATCAGTTTCAAAACAAAGATTCAACTCAGTAATCAAGCAAATACAAATCAAAGCAAGTTGAAGATTTGATTTAACAGTTCAAATCAAAGCAAGATATTTCCAAGCTTTCTCTGTTTATCACTTACAGGTGACTAAACGATTTTCTTTAAAAGGTTCAAATTTGTTTTAAAATCTGGATGCATGCAATATATATCTGAAGTAAAGTGAGATAATTGTTTGCATGATTTTTAAATATGAATTGTATGTATATATATATATATATATATATATATATTTGAATATATAGGTGTGCATGTTTGTATGCAGAATGTTGGCTCTGTTCGTGTTACACAAGTTCCAAAACTTGATCAAAAATTGATATATGTTCCCTTGATTCTCTTAGTCTTCAATATATAAATAAAATTTGTTTGTAATATCAGGATTATTGATTTAAAATTATTTTCAGTTAGAATCTGATGGTAGTTTTTAAATAGAAAGGAAGAAGAATAGTAGAATTATAAACATATCAAAATCTCAACTTTAATAACTTGTTGTTTCCGATATATAAACTGATTCATTATCAAAGTCTAGGATTTTTAAAAATAAAATCTTGATTTTTAAGCTTTTAATTCGAGAGGAATCATGGGATGAACGAAAAAGGGTTTTTAAGCGATTTCTGATGATCGGTGTGATTTGGGTGGTCGAGGTCAATGCTGAAGCAAGCTGGGAGGTCGAGGGTCACGGCAAAAATAGTCGGAGGATTTCTCGTCCATAGTGGTGGCCGGACAGCGACATATTAGGGTTGTTGTACCAGTTTGGTCGACTGAGTTTGCAAGACTGGATCACCATCGTCGAAGCATCGAGTTGGGTCAGAGGTGGGAAAATTGGAGCAGGAATCTCTGGCGAGGGTATGGACGAAGTGGCGAAGTTCCAGATCATCGGAAGTGGCGAAGCATGGAAGTTTAGGTGATCGGGTCGTTCCACGGGATGGTCAAGGTTGCTTGAAATTCGATTTCGTGCTCAATCTAGGTTTTGGGTGATCGGGATTTAAGGGGAAGGTCAACGTCGACTCATCGACGAAGATAGTGATGGTCGGAACGTCGCCGTGGATCTATGCATGTGCACGTATATCTGTGGTATCAGTTTTTTTGCTTTGAGGGGTTTTTTTTCTCGGGTTGAAACTTAAGGAGAGGAGGGTTTTTCTTGAGCTTGTCTTCGGGCTTTCGCATAAATGTTAATAACTTATAACATTTTTTTTAATATAACCAAAACAAGTTAAAAAAATAATAAGAAGAAGAAGGTTTAACTCGGGGAAAATATGGGTCTGCTCTGGGTTGTGACTCGGGTTAGTATTGTAGGTTGATTAACAAGTTTTAAAAGTTAAAAATAAAAAAATCAAGTTCAAACAAATTTTCTTAAAAACTATTTCTTTTAAATAATAATTATTAATTAGAGATTAATTAATTAATTAGAGATTAATTAATTAATTAGAGATTAATTAATTGTTAATTAGAGATTAATTAATTGTTTATTAGAGATTAATTAATTGTTTATTAGAGATTAATTAATTGTTAATTAGAGATTAATTAATTGATTAGAGATTAATTAATTGTTAGTTACAGATTAATTAATTGTTAATTAGAGATTAATTAGTTGTTAATTAGAGATTAACTAATTGTCAATTAGAGATTAATTAATTGTTAATTAGAGATTAATTAATTGTTAATTAGGGATTGATTAATTGGTAATTAGAGATTAATTAATGTAGGTAATTACTTTAATGATAATTACTTAATGTAAAGGATTAATTTGTTAAGGGTTCATTAATTTAATTAGTAATTAGAGGGTTAATTAATTTAATTAGTAATTAAAGGTTAATTAGTTATTAGAGGATAATTACCTATTAATTGAAGGTTAATTAAGGATAATTAACCTAAGGGATAATTACTTACTTAAAGTAAATATGGATAATTAATTCAGATGAATAATTAAAGGGTGATTAATTAATGGTTTGTAATTAACTAATGATAAGTAAGCAGGATTTAAAAGAAATTAAATAGAAATGGTAAGATTAATTTATCTTGCTTATAGGTGATTAAAGATATATTGAATAATTTAGACAATTTGATATCTCTGATATGTGATTTATGGTGCTTTGTGATATGAGATACTTTGATTGAACTGTGTTATTGTGGGTTATCTATCTGAAATGGATTGTTGGGTGAATATGAATCTAGAATATAGATTGTATTGTTTAACTTAAACATTTGGCTTAAAGAATAACATTGGATTTGAAGAGA
The DNA here is from genome assembly GCA_030765085.1 of Allium cepa. Classification (NCBI taxonomy): domain Eukaryota; kingdom Viridiplantae; phylum Streptophyta; class Magnoliopsida; order Asparagales; family Amaryllidaceae; genus Allium; species Allium cepa. Next base: position 492,358,673 of record CM060944.1, on the reverse strand, counting down.
CCGGGGTCGGGTATCAGTAAATACCGAAACCACTTCGATTTGTAATCTACAATAATTCTTTATAGATTTGATATTTGGAATAAATAGGATGGAATGGAATAAAAGAAGTAAATTTAGCCATTACTGAGTAACGATGCTTAGTTATGATTTGTGAAATGTGTATTGGACTATAACAAGTTATGAACTTGTAGTGAAGTACGAGTTACCTCGGGTTTTAAATAAGTTTCATGCATTAGTATTTCTTGTTAGATGGGTTTACTCACGCTGGTTTCCAGCCTGACTCGGGTGTTACTTTGATGTAATGCTTGGGTCAAACCAAGTATTACAGATTTTTAGGTTAGGGTGTTCTGGAGCTTAGGAGGCGAGCTGGATGGCAGGAACGTAAGGAGTTTACCGCTGTGTAATTGAGTTTGATTTGGTTGTAGTCTGGGACAGGTTGATACAACTGTCCATTCTATTTGTAAATGGTTGTAAAACTCTGATGTATTTTTGTAACAGTAGCAATTACAGTTTTCTTTTCAAATGCTATTATTTTGATATTATATTTTGATCCGCTACGAATGTGAGATGTTGTTGTTTCCGTTTTTCTTCCACCTTCTTCTTCTTTCTCTAACAATCTAAAATTTCCGACGTTCGATTGCTTGGCACTTATACCATGAACGTATTAGTGTCGAATTTTCGAGGTCGAAATTTTGGGTCGTTACAAACTAATCAGTTTCAATTGTTTAAAATGCATGTAAATGAGTCCATTTTCGACATGTATTGTCGATTCCAAGATTTTGTTCATTCACTAATTGCACTGGGAAAAAGCTTCTCGAAGGAAGAACAAGACGGAAAAATTCTAAATTCACTCATTTAAGAATGGGATCAAAAGACATTTGCAATCGAAGAAGCAAATGGTATCAGTATAATGAAAATAGAAGAATTGATTTGGAATCTAATGTCTTATGAAGTTCAACTGCAAGAAAGAAGAGAAAACAAGACTACAGAAAAGAAGTCATTAGCATTCAATGCAACAACTAAATATTTGGAACCAGACAGTGATGAGGAGAATGCTCTCATGACAAGAAACTTCCGAAAATTCCTAAAATATACAAAAATGAATAATTACAAAAGAAATGATCAAAGGAATTCCAAAAATAATACAGTGAACGCCAACAATGATAGATGCTACAATTGCAATAAAGTCGGGAATCATAGAAAAGATTTTCCGTATCCAGATAAACATTTATTCCCACTAAACAATGACTCGTCAAGGAAAAGAAAGAAAACATACACAACAACTCTTGATGACTTAGACTCATCGTCCAGTGACGATGAAAAGAAGACAGATAATTCAAATCTGTGTTTCACTGTTATTCATGAATCAGATGACGATGGGAGTATGGATCTAAAAATAGGTACACATTTACATTATTTTTAATTTTTCTCATTTGAATGGATGCTTGTTTGTTTGCTTGATTATTTTTTAAAAAAAATTCCTTGAATTTTAAATTCAAATTTATCCCTAGAAATTTGAATTTTAAAATCAAAAATAATATTATTTTAATATTATTTTAAATATTAAATTATCAATACTTAAGTATTATTATATTTAATGTTATCACAGGAATTATATAAGTAGAATATAGGATATAACATATACATTCATTAGAAATTAGGAATAGAAACTTGTCCTTTGATTCAATAGGCACATGTCGACATACCCGGATACCCCATGTCGACATGCCCCTCAGAATTTGATTTCAAAATTTGAATTCAAAATTTTGAATTTTCCTCCATCTTTTCACCAACTTCAATGCTCTGAAAAGATGCCTCTTGACCAAAGAACATGTCTATAGAATCTATGTTTAACTTACTCTCCTTATCATCACTTTTCACTTTCATTTCAAATTTCAGATTTATCTTCATTATCTTCTACTCCTCTCAAACTTCTTCAATGGCCTCTTCAAGCACTCCTAACACCATTATGCTTCCAAAAGCTGTCAAAAACTTTCTTTTTAATGACCCGGAAGTTATCAAAGCATACATTAACTATGTAAACTTTGGTAAAATTCGTACGGGTAAATTTTCTATTTTTAAAGATTTTCCTTCTTATGAAATTGAAAATCTTTTTTAACAATGTTCTATTCTTAGTTTAGTAGATAACAAACAAAATCATTTTGTATGTTATCCAAATCTTGTTAAGATGTTTTATGCGAATTTGAATCGTTGTTTTTATGATGGACAAGATGGACAAATTTGGAGTAGTGTTAAAGGAACACAAATTGTTATGGATCGTGAAATTTTAGGAATATTTTGGGACGCAAGTATATAGGAATGAAACTCTTAGAATTTCAAACAAATGAAAATGATCGAGAGACATTTCATCACATCTTTGAAGGGGATGACAATTTAGAATTCAAAAATCGTTATTTTTTCCAAAAGCAAGAATTGTTAACCTTTTTATTCAACACACATTATACCAAGATCGGGAAACTACAACAACCCAACTTTGAAAGTTTGCAAAGCACTTTTTGCAATTTTTGGGAATTATGATATCAATTGGGCTCAAGTTATTTTGGATGAGCTAAGGCCCAAGAATTTTACTATGGGTGAAAATACATTATATCATGGAATTTATCTTACTTGGATTTTTAATCACTTTGGAGTTGATTTCAAAAGGGAAGAATTTATAACTAGAAAAATGTTCAACCATGGAAACATTTCCCTTATGCAAATTCCATTAGTATTTCAACCATATGAAACACTTGCGGAAAAAGAAGAAAGGCTTGCTCACGAAGAGATGAAAGAAATGGAGGAGGAGGAAGAAGAAGAAGAAGAGGAAGGAATGGAAATTGAAGAGGAGGAAGATCAAGGAACTTCCTAAGAGAGTATTGAATATCCTACTGATCCCGCTAATCCATCCAATAAGACCATTCTCAATAATCAAAGAATTATAGTGGAAAATCAAAAGACACTCAAAAGATCAATGAGTAAGAAAATGGATAAGATTTCCACTAAAATCGACAAGTTCTTTGGGAAAATTAGTAGAAAGCATGGACTATCATCTTCTTCATCTTCATCTAATTAGTTTTAGTTCATGTTATCTTAGTTCTATCTTTGTATTTTCTTTATTTTAGTAATATTATATTATCTTATGTAATGTTGACTAGAATCATTAATGAAATCTTTCATTTCCTGTTGTTCAACTTCACTTGTCTCTGTAATTGCTTGTTTTTATATGATACAAATTCTAGTTGAATAGATTTGTTCATAATATTCAAAACAAAGCAAATTATCACTTTAGGCAGAGGCATGTCGACATCTACCATCCCCTATGTCGACATACAATGGGCATAAAGTAGTTGCACTTTCAACTTTTTAATTTCATTTAACTAATTTGCGTCTATTCATTCTAATCGACTTTCTGCCCCTATTTATACATGTTTCTTACAGAAAAATTATCAAACTTCATTTCTAATCACTCTCTTTCATAGTTCTTTCTATTTCTTGAATTAAGGCTTCTCCGATTAAGAATCTAAGTGATAATCTTGAAAAAACTCTCACTTTCTTTAAGAATATCCTTGCATTCATACTTTGTAATCAGCGCCACATAGAATAGAATCAAATGCAGATGATCAAGGAGCATGAGAGACATTTTGATGCCCTTCGTTGGATGATCTTAGCCCTGAACAAGGACGATCTCGAAGGAAATCCACTAGTCACCCTCGACAAAGATGAAGAAGAATGGGATGCCATCAAAGCAGGCTTTATCTTTGGAGAAGATGGATGGATGGAAGTACCAAGGAATGTCTAGTCATTCTATATGTTATTTGTTTGATTTGATTGGTGTGTCTTAAACTTGATTGACTTGCATTATTTAAAAACTTTTGGTATGGTTTATATATATGATTGGATTGTATAATCACTGTAAAATGATTGGATGATGATTGATTTACTTCTGAATTACACTTATGATCACACTTAGCACTTATTACACTTATATGGATTACTCTATTATGGTTGATTATCTTATATAAAGTTCAAGGAATTTTTTAGTAAGGAGTTTCTGTTGATGACAAAGGGGGAGAAATTATAAAATAATAGTTGGCTTGGAGTAAGGAGGAGTTATGATTGGAGTAAGGAGGAGTCATGGAGTAAGGGAGAGTTATGATAGGAGTTATGGTATGGTAAATATATTTTATAAATACAGGTAGTCATCATCAAAAGGGGGATATTGTTAGGAACTGAGATGTTGGTTTTGATGACAAAAACCTTTTTAACTTGTCTTATTATAAAATATATACTAATATTGTTGTCTCGATAGATATGTACATGCAGGATATATATATATATATATATATATATATATATATATACATACACAGGTATTGATTACTGAAGACTAGTCAGTATAAAGACTCAAGACTCAAGATTGAAGACTCTAGAGTATTAAGATTTCAAGATATATGTCTAGTTTTTGTTAAAACTTTATAATAGCATGGAAATCTTCATTCCAAATTTCATTTGGGATGGAACGCATTTCTACCTTCTTAGTGGCTTACAAACCCATGACAAGTAGCTTACAAATCTAGGACAAGTGGCTTACAAACCCACGAACGTCTTGGTTTTGGACAAGTACTCGAGTCCTGATGCGATGAGATATTCTGCAGGAAGAAGCTTGCAAAACTACTTCAAAATGGTTTTTCAAAATGATTTTCAAAACTGCTTTTCAAAATATTTTAGCCTTAAAATTATCTTTTTCATATGATTTTCAAAAAGATGTTTTACCTTAAAAAAATTTTGTTTTAAAATAAACTCTTATTTTAAACTTCATTTTCAAAACAAATTTTACTTTGTTTTTAACTAGGGATGTCGACATCATGGGATACCCCATGTCGACATAGTGGCCTTTGAATTCAAAAGTTTCAATTTTCAAAAGAAGTGTCTATTCGTTTAAATCTCTTCACGAATGGTTATGACCATTGGTACTCTATAAATAGCCTTCACAAACAAATTTTGTAACTAACTAATTTCTTATTTTCTTCACTCCTTCTCCATAAATTCATATTCTAAAATTTTCATATTCTTAAGATCGCGTCAAAATTCTGTCGAATTCTCAAATGAATCAAATTGGAATATCATTCTTATTTGATTCTCTATCCTCTCTCGAAGATCAAAGTGATATTCAGAGTTATAGAATCAATTTATAATCAAAAGTTTATCGAGTCTCTTTATAAGGTGTGGTTGTGCCTGGAAATCAACTGGGTGATCTTGAGTCCCATAAATCAAGAGAGTTTGCCCCCGAACTCATGAGACAGGAGGGCACCTCAAGGCCTTTAGAAATTGAGGATTGTAATCTCGACATTGGCATAATAAAAATCTATATGATGTGTTTGCCTTGGTATAGGACTGGATGTAGGGTAACTCCGAACCAGTAAAAATTCGATATGTTCTTTCCTTTTCTTCTTTTTATTTACTTTTTGCATCTGTGTTTGATTCTGTGATTGCTCTGTAATTAAGTTTTTCATTTTTTGTATCATAATTTTAAAATTAGTCCATATAAGTCGTAGAATCCATTAAACACTGTTCACTCCCTCCCCTCTAGTGTCAAATTAGCCTTAAGATCCTTAATTCATTGTCCCTTTCAGTCACTTGCCAATTTAGCTCACGTCTTTCTTTATGAGTCATATGCCCAAGGAGTAAGGCGATAGGTATAGCATTCTCTTTAAGATAAATTCAAAATTTGATCTCCCTATAGTGAGGAAGACCAATAACTTTAGAAAAGGTATCTAGGTAGTCGCAAACTACTTGTATGGATGCTAAATAATCATGTAACGGGTCTAAAAAATACAGGTAACTCGGCATAACTGAACACTTGGGATCACAATAAACCTCAAGGCTGCAGCCACTACAAGTACCTAACTGAACCACCTTCCTATCACATCGAAACATTACTCCATATTGTAATATCCCTCACATGGAGGCCCAACACTAATGGTTACGGATGCTATAGTCATATAAAGTTAATAATTCTCGGTGACCAAATGCGGTAATGTTAGATACAATGATATAATAGAAACACATGGATACGGAAAATTATAAAAACCATTAAACAACTTTCCCATTCCATTTAATCATATTTCAAATTCATTACATAATCCCAAATACAAAAACCATATTCGAAGAAAATATAATTATTACAAAATACTCCAAAAGCAACATATGAAGATGCCCTTTTGGATGATCAGAGTCTAAACATAGGCAATTAAACAACTTTACCTTTTGCATAAAACACCACAGAATTAAAAATAAAACAACTCCTATTAGCTAGACTGCGTCCTATGCATTTTTGGGAGCATATTAGTCTAAGGAGAACCTGAAAACCTCAACTCTCAAACTACTAAAAATTAATTGAGCATCTAAGAGTTTAAGAGGAAAACATAAACTTTGAGTCGGACATAAAGCCTTGTACGAATAATAACCTACCATCTCGAACATTTAGATATCTAGTAAGACCATGCCGCTTAGCGGAATGGGTTTCCCCTCACTGGTATCTTACCTGAAAATTTGTAATAACCATGTACTATGCCATCATATCCACAATGGTTAAAACATAGCAATTTAAAATATCATGTCAATAATGAAACAAGCAAAATATTCTGGATTTTCCATCCCCATTCATTTGACTATCTGTCTTGGCTATAGTTTCTACGGTCACTATTAACCTGTTAGTTTTCATGGGCTGACTAATAATCCGTTTAAAGCTAATGGACTATCTATCCAGTGACGTAGGTTTCATGGGATCACTAAGAACCTACTGGCCCCTGCTAATAACTTATTCAATCATTTCATGGGTTCTCCTTGAACATATTGGTATCTCCAATAACTTCTTTCACATCATAGTTTTCATGGTCTGACAAAGAACATATTAACTTCTGCCAATAACTCAATCTGGATATAGTTTTCATGGGATCACTACGAACTTATTGACCCTTGCCAATAACACTTCCCAAAAAATAGCTTCATGGGTTTACTATGAACCGGTCTAATCTGATAACCTCTTTGATCGGTCTTTAGGCATCCTATGTTCTGATCTACCTAACCTCCTGAATGCAACTCTACTCATACAGGAGTTAACTCAATTTATATTCGCTATTGGGTAAACCTAGCTAGTAATTCTGCCCCTTTCTCCCTAAAATACAGTTATGGATCCATTATATAGTGAATATGTTTATAAAAGAAACAAATACAATAACATAAAAATACCAACATTTATGGTTTAATATCCTTGAAATCATTTTCACATCAAACATGGTTAATCCCTTTAACATATTATTTTATCAAGGAAAGTTTCTTCAAAAGCTCCAAAATTAAAAGCCATTTCAAAGCTCTTTTATATTACCAGGGTTTTCTTTTAGAAATGAGATTGGGTTCTTTGTTTTGAAAACTAAGACTTTCGAAACCTTAGACCTTTACTTTCAAAACCATCAATATATATACTTCGAAAGCATTCAAACCTTCTTTTTAAAACATTTAAACATATGTATTTAGACACTTAAAATATCTCTTTCAAAAGCATTAAAACCTTTCTTTCAAAATCGTCAAAACATTCCTTTCAAAAGTATTAAAGCATATCTTTCTAACTCATAGAAGCATAGCTTCGAACCATTTGAAAGTACCTCTTCCAAAACCATTGGGTTTAGTCCTAAATTTAAATTTTTAGTTCAAGGTGAACATAAACGAAAGCACCCCTTTCGAAACTATTATCCTTTAAGTAAAAGATATTGGGAAAAACTGATGGCTTCGGAACCATCCTTTCGATAATCTTTTATGTAGAAAATTGGAAGTATAGCTTTGAATCCCCTTTCGAAGCCATTGCCTTCGAAACTTTTAGTATAAGTAGCTACTAGAGCCCTTTCGAAAGCATTGGGAAGTGGCTTATTAAATTTATAAAATAAAAACTTACCTTTCGAACTCACTGAAACTCCAACCTATTCGAAAGGCGTAAAGACGGCAGCAAGGTTTTGACTTGGTTCAAAACTATCTTTCGAAAACTTCTCTTTAAAACATAAAATACGGCAGCTCATTCAAAAGCTGCCCTTTAAATAAAAAGGAGGCAACCCCTTCAAAAGCTATTTAAAAGACTCTTTCGAAAGCATCCATCAAAAGCAAGGCAAATGGCATGTCTTTTGAAAACAAATCATAGTCCTTCGAAAGATACTTAAAATGGCCTCGACCTCTTCGAAATCATAGTTTCGACTATATTCCGCCTTTCTCCAATCCACTGCGTACCAAAGCGTTGATATCATGTGTATTGTTTTTGACTTAGTTGGGGGGGAGGTATGGGGTCGAAAGGTGGCAATTGGAAGTGGGGAGACAGTGAATCCATGCAAAACTATTTTATTGCCTTTTTAAGTAAATGCTATTCAACTTTACTAAAAATCTTTTCCTAAAAGACTTCCGACTTCTTTAAAATTAATTAAAATAACTAACAAATAAGTCCTTCCCTTTACAAAACAATTAAGGCATTTAAGTCCTCTAACTTAACTAATTAAATTTTCATAGTAAATTATTTAGGAATAATCCCCAGATATCACCAAAATTCACTTTTAATATGTTATCTAATATATAAAAATTTAGACCCAAAATCCATCATATAATAGCCGAAATAAATTTCAAACCCAATTATTTATTTCTTCCTTTAGAAATTCATAATAAATTATACATGGTTTGGATAATTATAAAAATTAAAATCCATCTCCAAAATGATGTTTTACATAACATATTAAATCCCCGTGGCATTCAAAACCCAATAAATATGATTTTAGCCTAAAAAACGAATAAAACATCTATCAAGCATATTTTTTTGAACTCAACATATCGTGAAATCAAAGCATGTCATCATTAAAATCATCATAATGGTTTTAACTCAAAACCCAAAATCAAATGCTTTTTAAAAATGAAATTGAGATGGTTTTGATTATTATTCACCTTGGTTTGGATAAGGAACTTAAGATTTGATCTTGCTTAATTATCCTTGATTGATTCCTTAGCTTTTAATTGATTTTTCTGCTCTTTTTCCTTAGGTTATGGCTGGCTTGAGCTCCCTTTTTCTTACTCTTTAAAATATGAATGTGCGTATTGAAAATGGGAACAAGGGTTTAGGGTTATGGTGGTGGTTATTCCCCATAATGCACTTGCCTTATTCTCTTATTAGTTAACTTTTGAAACCGTTTCCATAAATCCATCCCTTTAAATTTTTATTTAGTTAAGCACGACCTCTATTTAATTTTCAAATCTCAATTCCCTTATCTCTCTTATCTTTACAGTATTCTATTTAACTTATCTGATTAAATCTTCTAAATAATGTTATTTAAGGTTAGGTGTGTTACACATACATATTCATCCAGTCCATTTTCAAAATTCCTAGAGAATTCAAATATAAAAGCATTGTAATTGAAACCGATACCCAAATATATAATGTCAAACCCTTTCAAATCATGGATAAATGATCTGATCTTTCTATAGTGTTTGATACTACAATAATTTTTGTTACTATAGAGGTTTCTAAGTGAAATTAATCTACAAATCTACTTGAATTAAATGAACATGATGCTCCACTGTCAAACAAAGTATGGATAAATAAATCAAAATGAGTTAACATCTTGGGCATATGCTGGAACGACGTGGGATAGATGTCTTAGGTGTATTCGGACACCCTCTCTTCATTTGCCCACAAATTTGTTGCACTTATAGCATTTGATCTTTGCAATGCTCGTTATGCAATCCCTTGCCAAATGCCTCTTGCCCTGGCACTTCTTACGCTTAAACTTTGGTTTCTTTATCTTGCCTTGAGCTCACATTCCACTTTTACGGCGGTTTTGTCATACTAGCTTCACTTTTTCCTTCTTAAGTTCCTCCTTCCCAATTTTAATTTAGCAATTCCATCTCAGCCAAGCTCTCAAAAGTTGATACAGTAGGTACATAGCTTAAAGAAATGTTTCTCATAGATGGATTCAACCTGTTAGAAAACTTTGTCATCTTCTTCATTAGTTTACTAATAACATCTATACCACATTTCACTAGCTGATTAAATTCGTTCACATACACCTTGACACTGCTTCAATTTGCTCCAAATGAATGAAGTTCCCTCTACTCCCCATTCTACCTTAGAAATAAACTTGTTTCAATGTGTTTCTTAAATTCGGTTTAAGAAATACTAGTCTCATATGTCTCATTAATAATAATCTTCCACCAGTTCAAGGCCACTTCTTACTATACCACGAAGATAAATATCTCTTCACCACGTCCTCTACACTAATCATACAAAAATACTACCACGATCTATCAGCCACGCATGTGCACAAATGATTCCATCCCATAATAATCCTTTCCACCAAGACGCTATACATTTTTGACATAGCCTAGGGAAATCCAAAGTTGGAGGAGGAGCAGGGTGGTAACTTGTGCTTACATTGTAGTCCTCCATTAGAATTGAGTTCAGTTTGGCCACTTGCTTGAAGATACCCACGGAACTATACTAGGATGTTCATGCTCGAAATCTCAGCTGTCTTACCACAATATTTCCAATTTGATTTCTTATTCTCACTTATCTATAAATAAGAATTATTAGCTACCTTCTATTTGAGCCTCATTATTTGATATTTTGATAGTGACCACCACATATGAATATATTGTGTATGTAATCAATTTTTGCAGGAGATTATATCCACTATCAAAGAGATATGCATGAGGGAAAATAGATAAAGATGGCATACAATGTATTATTGGTCATAAAGTGCCAAGTCTAGAATATAAATATGTTAAAATCTCTTTAAAATGTTATACACACACATGTCATTAATAAAAATATTTTTTAGTGAATAGCAAATGTATTCAAATGCAATTTAAAATAAGAAAGGAGGGAAAGAAACATACACTTAAAAAGTGTATTTCAAATGTCTAAAATTTAATTTCAGACATCTGAAATAAGTTTCAACCGTTTGAAATACAATTTTAGACATATGAAATATCTGTTTTTTGAACTAAATTGTTTCCACCTTTCTTTATATATTTTCAGCCATCTGAATTATAAAATCAGCCAGGTGACCTGTACAAGAAGAAGCGTCTCTTCACATGAATTTGAATTCTGGAGAGTCACCTTCTTCCTAAAAAGTTGCAATCCTTCTAATGGTCGCAACCTTTAAACTAGAACTATTCACCACTATAAATATAGCTAAAATCTATGCTTTTACCAACCAATTCTTACTTGATTTCTTCTCTCCATCTCTTGTTGAATTCTCTTGCATTCAAAAGATTTATATTGCAAACTATTGGCCACTTGTACATTCAAGTTTCATTTCAAGAGTGATCATATACTTTCAATTTTCACAAATACACGTTATACCACGTATGAAGAAGATTAAAGGAAGGTTGTACTACATCAACTCATCTGCATTATTTAGAGCACACAAAATCAACTGTTTGCTAATTTTGTAGTTGAAGCCCTATTCTACTACTCAAGCTAAACTATTGAAGTCATGTTCAACTTATCAGGCAAGTGTATTGAAATTCTATTTTGTTGCTCAGGTGCTTAATTCTCTAGGCGAAGCACGGGTGTTGTTTAAATTCAGAAGGAGTCTGGGACTGGATGTAGAGTGGGAAGTTCCAAACAGTATAAAATCTCGGGTATGATCGTTTTTACTTTCTTTACTTTATTCCGCTGCTTATCAACTAGTGATTAGATATATAGACTTTATTTAAGCTATTGATATATAAGTCTCAATTTAGTAAAATATTTCATGTTACCTGATCCATAGATAATTCTTTTTGGTATCAGAGCAAGACCATCAAATAACCGTAACAAAGTTTTTGATATTCAAGTTATATGAATAACACTACAATAACTTTTGTTGAAGTAAAATCTAATGTACGACCACCATTATTTAATAGATTTGTAGGATCGATTTCATCCTAGAGGGGGTGAATAGGGTGATGGTATTAATTATAAAAATTAATTGCGGAAGCTTATAAAATTATTTCAACACAGAACACAGAATAATAGCAGCACAGTAAAATAGCAGAATAAGAAAATGCAGAAATAGAACGACACAGAATTTACCCAGCTTCGGCAAAACCCTGCCTACGTGATGCCCCCAAGGTTTCTACTAGAAATTAGATAGTCAGACGCTTACACACGTAAACTCGCGACACCCGCTATCGACTAAACCTAACTCTACGCTCAAAACCCTGCCACAACTCAGTCACTGAGTTGCGAATTCTCAAATTATGCCACGTAGTTTGTCCCCTAGTCACATAACTAGATATTTCAATGGTTTAAAAAGGAAAATACAATTAAAAACAATTTAAAATTAAAATAACCCTAATTTTAAACACAAAGCCCTTTTTATTTTTTAACAAGGCCGGCCCGTTTTCTTTCTTTCTATCTTGTACTTCCGGCCTGTTTTCTTTTCCTTGAGAATGGCGGCCGTTCCTCTTTGCAACTAAATTAGGGCTTCGTTTTCTCTGCTCTGAAAATTAGGGCTTTTCGAAGTGTCGGCTTTAAATTGATCGAATCAGTAATTATCCGCGTGTAACCTTGATCGATCGTTTTCCATGTTGCTCACTTCGGTGCTTCGTTGATCGAGTTCTATCCTTGCTTCGGTATGTAATTTATGCTTTCGTGCTTTAGTGCTTTCGTACTTGAACTCGATGATTATTGCCGATGATGATTATTGCAATTTATAGGAGTCGAACTCCTAAATTTTCGTTCGTATGATTTTTTCAATACTATGCTTTCGGCCGATCGATATTGTTTTGATGCTGATGATTTCTTTGACTTATTCAAATTCGTATAAATTCGTGTTACTTGGTTGACATGGTTTTGAATTGATATCGTGGTCATCACGGTGTTGATTTTTGCTTTGGCTTCGTCCATTTTGATTTTGTGAATTTCTGATGGCTCTGTTAGTAACTTGATTTCGTGACCACCACTGTGTTGAATTCTTTTGACGATATTGATTTTGTTGACTTCGATTATACCATTCATATTCTTACTGTCAGCTCTGTTCATTATTGTAGTAGATGTGTGCTTGTGCATATGTTATTGAGCCATGTTGTACGGTCGGTGGTGCACTTGGTTGCTCTAACCTGATGGTTGATGCATTTGGCTTTGAAACTGGCTTGAGATTTCACGTGCTTGTTTGGTGAATTCACTTGATACTGTCACATGCTACTTGGTCACTGTTGCATGAACTGGTCTTCACTATGGCCTTCGACTTTTCATTTTCTGGACGTGAATTTGTAGTCTTTATTTGTGTCTGCGTTGATCTTTTCCACTATGTATTTGCTGACTTGAGTCTTGTTGCGTTGGCTAGTTTGGTTCACTTGTTTGTTATTTGAATTTGAGACTGTGTTGTTGTTTGCCGAGGTTGTTGTGCACTGACTTTGAGCTTCTGGCCTTGATGTCATGGTGTACATGTAAGTTGCTGTCATGTTCGCTGTGTCACTTACTTGGTGCATTTGTGCATTCATGTGTATTGGGTATTGTTTTTAGTTTTCCTTGATCATATTGACTAAGTCGTACTGTCCACCTGCCCTTTTTCATATTGCTGGTTCATTGTAGTAGTTGTTAGAATTGGCTTATGGTCACGGTTTGGTGCAGTTGCTATGCCTTTGTGCATTTCACTGTGCTCATGCACTTGAGCTACTCTCTGGCCTGTCTCGTGCATATATGATTCTTTGAGCTGGCTTTATTGTTATTTGTTTCTATGACTTGAATGCGGTACTGTTGTATTATGATTTGTACATTGAGTTGAATCCAGCTTAAACGCTCGGGTTTGACCTTGGGCTCGTGTCGAGATTTTATTTATATTGCACCTGAGTTAAACCCGTCCTTTTATTTTGGGTTTGACCTTGTGCTCACTTGTCCTTATAAATCAATCAAGTGTATATCGGTGTGCACGGCTTTGTGGGATGTACAGTGATACACTGTGCATGTCACATTGTTCGTGTGTGATGAATTCAAATGTAAATGATGACGAACAAGCCAAATAACTGAGGCAAATAATATTTTCAAAATCCATATTTTATTTTATATTGCAAAAATATTTCTTTTCTAATTTTACTGCGTTAGTGTATATTTTTGCAGATTGCTCAGATGCTGGATTCTAACTGGAATGAAGTTGAAGATGAACTACGAGTGTGAGTGATATGTAGTGAGGAATTTATGTAAATTGAATTGTGATGTAATTAGAATCAAAACTGTATAGTGAATAGTGAGAGCTTGAATTTGTACTATTCAAAAATTGTAATAAATATTTGTTTGAATAAAATTTCTGTTTGAATTCAAATTCAATGTCACTTAATTTTATTCAGCAAATATTTATTTAATCTGTGAAAAATAAAATAGTACATTAACAAATACATTTACACGAATATATATATATGTTTATTATCATCAAACAAAAATCATATAATCGCATATTCAACAATTTCCCCCTTTTGATGATAACAAACATATATTTAAGATTTTGAATATGTTAAATGTATTTGATCATTGATATGCTCTAATTGCTCCCCTTATTTAAATGCTTCCTCTCTACACAAAGCTCCCCCTACATATATGCATACAAATAAAAATATGAAAATGAACCTAGATATAGATAGAAAATTATTTGACCTTTGCTTGATTTTATTTGACAAAATCTTAACTTTTCTCTCCCCCTTTTGTTATCAGCAAAAGAATAATAGTGTTAGACAAAATAGAGATAAAGTGATCGATATTAATCCAACATTAAAACTCAATTGAATATTAATATTAAATTTCAATAAAAAATCAAACAAAAATCATAAATATTTTGTTAGGCGCATATTCCACTTTTAGAATGATGGGAATGATGTCATCATATAAAACCATACAGTTGTGTCTATTTGTGGTATATTCATATGAGGAATTTGAATATCTACTAACCATGCATAACCGTTAGGACTTTTAAATGAGATTAGTAGTATTCCAATTTTATTTAAAAAAATGAATTCAAGTATCCTCTAACCACGCATAACAATGAGGACTTTTAAATGGGACTAGAATCAACTTGTTTATTTTAAAATCAACTTTTGATATGCGTTCCATACATGCATAACCGTGAGGACTTTTAAATGAGCATGGAAGCACATAACAAATTCCAAGTAATTCACCCATGCATAACCGTGAGGAGTTTTAAATGAGAGTGAATACTTTGGTATTTATTTATTTATTTATTTTTATTTTTTATTTTTAAAAGAAATATAAAATGAAAAACGAACGATTCCGGTTTAAAGTACCACATATCGACAAACTATATAGAATTTTGATGAGTGATGGTCGTTAGAAATATGATAGAGATAGAGATGGTCATGGAATTTTTACCAACAAAAGTTTTATAACTCTTGTTTAAATTTCTAAATAAATTTACTAATTATCTCGAGTCATTATATATGATAAATATCAACACTCATCACTTTTTCAATCACTATTTATCTTTTCGATAATTATTACGGAGTTAGATTAGTCAAAATAGTCATTTAAAATCAACTTCAAAAATAATTATGAAATCAATTTTTCAAAATGACTAATCTGAAAATATGGTCAAAAATGATTTTGTCGAGGGGGTTTTATAAGAAAATTTTCTGCTATTTGAAAATTATTGAGATGAAAAATATGCAGATATTTTCTTTAAAAAGCGATGCAGTTACTAAATGTCTCAAAAATCACGTTCAACCAGTAATTTTTCTATCAACTAGATTACCAGTGTAATCTGCATCTGAATTTTACTTTCACTCAATCATCACTCGTTGAATGACATAGACCAGATTGTGAAATTTCAACAAACTATCTCAGAATTATTTTTAACAATTTTTAAATGAAATTCTCTAGAATTTGAAATGAAGCCATGTTAACAATCAAACAAATATCATAGTGTTAATCTTAGAAGCCATTGGATAACCTACTAGATTCATGAATAATCATCAGTCATTAAAACATCATTATTATTCCAAACAGTTTATTGAAGTTTCAAAATTTTATTAAAATCCTTTTTACAATTTTTAGATGAAATTCTTTAGGATTTTAATTGAAGTCATGTCAAAAGAAATTGTGAATATATAGTTAGCCATACTATAACCAAATGTATTATCATCCAACAAAAAACACTATTTTTAATCTGAACTGATATATATGACGTAATTCAAAGAATCTAGAGATTTTTATAGTGTTTTTGGCATAAGAATATAATTGGCCAACTATTTTGAATAAGTCAGAATCAAAATCATCATCTTTTCATCATCACATTATTGGCTGATTTAATTCAGAATACGGTGCAGATTATCACATTTAATATATCGTTCAAAATATACCATTACCTGTTTTACCTTTACGATAATTTTTCGTGGTTGCCAATTGTGATTCTGTCACCTTTATACTAGGCTAAGAAACTTTGCTTTGTTGCTCGTTGTGTCCTTGGAACTGCCAAAATCCAGAGAACATTGTTGTTGCTTCTTAGCTTGCCACCACACCTACACAGGAAAATATTTATGTGCCTTATTTTTTTTATAGGTCCATGGTTGTTAGTGGCAGAATATAATGAAAAAAAATTTTGTGGAGACCCAAAACAATTTATATATGTTTCTTTCGGCACCCAAATTTGTTTAACTTTGAGAGATTTTATATTTGTGCCTTTAGGAACCCAAAATGGTATAGTTTTCACATGTTTGGGTCTATACCAACAATTACTTTGATTGTGTCCAAATTTTCTACAAATTGTGCACATAGAATTGACTTGATTAATATTGCTTTCAGCAATTTTAGATTGATTATATCCAAGTCCTTGTCTAACCGTATTACCAGTTTGCTTTCCTAATAGCATATTCAATGATTTTTCACCTTTTGAAAATTTATCTAAAGTCGTTGACAATTGTTGGACTTGTGTTTTGAGAGATTCATTTTCGTTTAACAATTGTGTGCACTTTTTAATAGAATTCTCTCTCCTAGTATTTTCGCTTTCTTTCAAAATTAGAATTTCATTTTCAAGCGATTTTATATTAATTTCTGATTTTTTAATTTCTTCTTCGAATGTTGGACACTTATCACACTTAGGGATCCTACTTTGATAGGTGTTAACTAATTGGTCAAGTTGTTCATTTAATTCTATCAAAGTGCCTTTTTGTGATTCAAGTTTAGCGTATTTTTCCCTAAGTCATTCAAAACAGCCATTTACTTCGTGGAAATAAATAAGTAATTCTGAGTGAGTAAGTTTTGATACCTCGCTTGGCTCGTCATTGTCGCTATCAGTTATATTTCCATGAAGGCACATATCTGCTTTCTCACTCTTACTGCTAGAACTTTGATTATCTTCATCACTTGTATTCCACGTGGCTGTAGCATTTCTCCGTTTTGATTTCTTTTCAAAATCGCGTTGAAATTGGGGATAATTGGGCTTGATATCACCGGGTTTGTTGCAAATGATCCCGTGTTCTTCCGAGTTGTCTAGTGCTTTGATTATTCTGCTTTTTAATTTTTGATTTAGAGCTGGATTTCCATATTTGTGGTTCCACCTTTTGAATTTCTTCATGATTAATGCCAGCTCAGTTGCTCCATCATCATCATCCGCATCACAAATTCTTTTTACCAATCCTATTAAGCACATTTCTTTAAATGAGTCGGTTATGGAGGACTTCTCATTGCTGTTGACTTTTGCACCATATATTGCATTTAAAGTATTCCAGATTTCCTATGCATTTTCATAATGAGAGATGGGATTAAAATTATCTTGATTAATATGATAATATAATATATGCATAGCAAGAGCATTAATCGAGATAATTTTCTCGTCATTTATATCACACCCATTTTCAATAATATCCCAACATTTAATATTAACAGATTTTAAATAAAATTCCATTTTCAATTTCCAATTCAAAAAATCTGTTCCGTTGAAAATAGAAGGAATAATATTGGAACGACCCTTAATAAAAGTATTATTAAAAGAAGCCATTTTAAAAATTCAAATTTTTAAAACAAAAATTGGTTTTTGAAAAAAAACGAATTTTTTAAAACAAAAGTTGACTTCTATTCCTAGCTCTGATACCACTTGTAGGATCGATTTCACCCTAGAGGGGGGTGAATAGGGTAATGGTATTAATTATAAAAATTAATTGCGGAAGCTTGTAAAATTATTTCAACACAGAACAGAGAATAATAGCCGCACAGAAAAATAGCAGAATAAGAAAATGCAGAAATGGAACGACATAGAATTTACCCAGCTTCGGCAAAACCCTGCCTACGTGCTGCCCCCAAGGTTTCTACTAGAAATTAGATAGTCTGACGCTTACACACGTAAACTCGCGATACCCGCTATCGACTAAACCTAACTCTACGCTCAAAACCCTGCCACAACTCAGCCACTGAGTTGCGAATTCTCAAACTACGCCACGTAGTTTGTCCCCTAGTCACACGACTAGAAATTTCAACGGTTTAAAAAGGAAAATACAATTAAAAACAATTTAAAATTAAAATAACCCTAATTTTAAACACAAAGCCCTTTTTTATTTTTTAACAAGGTCGGCCCTTTTCTTTCTTTCTCTCTTGTACTTCCGGCCTGTTTTCTTTTTCTTGAGAATGGCGGCCGTTCCTCTTTGCAACTAAATTAGGGCTTCGTTTTCTCTGCTCTGGAAATTAGGGCCTTTCGAAGTGCCGACTTTAAATTGATCGAATCAGTAATTATTCTCGTGTAGCCTTGATCGATCGTTTTCCTTGTTGCTCACTTCGGCTGCTTCGTTGATCGAGTTCTATCCTTGCTTCGGTATGTAATTTATGCTTTTGTGCTTTAGTCCTTTCATACTTGAACTCGATGATTATTGCCGATGATGATTATTGAAATTTATAGGAGTCGAACTCCTAAATTTTCGTTCGTCTGATTTTTTCAATACTATGCTTTCGGCCGATCGATATTGTTTAGATGCTGATGATTTCTTAGACTTATTCAAATTCGTATAAATTCGTGTTACTTGGTTGACACGGTTTTGAATTGATATCGTGGTCATCACGGTGTTGATTTTTTCTTTGACTTCGCCCATTTTGATTTTGTGAATTTCTGATGGCTCTGTTTGTAACTTGATTTCGTGACCACCACCGTGTTGAATTCTTTTGACGATATTGATTTTGTTGACTTCGGTTATACCATTCATATTCTTACTGTCAGCTCTGTTCATTATTGTAGTAGATGTGTGCTTGTGCATATGGTATTGAGCCATGTTGTACGTTCAGTGGTGCACTTGGTTGCTCTAACCTGATGGTTGATGCATTTGGCTTTGTAACTGGCTTGAGATTTCACGTGCTTGGTTTGGTGAATTCACTTGATACTGTCACATGCTACTTGGTCACTGTTGCATGAACTGGTCTTCATTGTGGCCTTCGACTTTTCATTTTCTGGACGTGAATTTGTAGTCTTTATTTGTGTCTGCATTGATCTTTTCCACTATGTATTTGCTGACTTGAGTCTTGTTGCGTTGGCTAGTTTGGTTCATATGTTTGTTATTTGAATTTGAGACTGTGTTGTTGTTTGCCGAGGTTGTTGTGCACTGACTTTGAGCTTCTGTCCTTGATGTCATGGTGTACATGTAAGTTGCTGTCATGTTCGCTGTGTCACTTACTTGGTGCATTTGTGCATTCATGTGTATTGGTATTGTTTTTAGTTTTCCTTGATCATATTGACTAAGTCGTACTGTCCACCTGCCCTTTTTCATATTGCTGGTTCATTGTAGTAGTTGTTAGAATTGGCTTGGGGTCTTGGTTTGGTGCAGTTGCTATGCCTTTGTGCATTTCACTGTGTTCATGCACTTGAACTACTCTTTGGCCTGGCTCGTGCACATATGATTCTTTGACCTGGCTTTATTGTTATTTGTTTCTATGACTTGAATGCGGCACTGTTGTATTATGATTTGTACATTGAGTTGAATCCAGATTAAACGCTCGGGTTTGACCTTGTGCTCGTGTCGAGATTTTATTTATATTGCACCTGAGTTGAACCCGTCCTTTTATTTTGGGTTTGACCTTGTGCTCACATGTCCCTGTAAATCAATCAAGTGTATATCGATGTGCACGGCCTTGTGGCATGTACAGTGATACACTATGCATGTCACATTGTTCGTGTGTGATGAATTCAAATGTAAATGATGACGAACAACCTAAATAAATGAGGCAAATAATATTTTCAAAATCCATATTTTATTTTATATTGCAAAAATATTTCTTTTTCAATTTTACTGCATTAGTGTATATTTTTGCAGATTTCTCAGATGCTGGATTCTAACTGGAATGAAGTTGAAGATGAACTACGAGTGTGAGTGATATATAGTGAGGAAGTTATGTAAATTGAATTGTGATGTAATTAGAATCAAAACTGTATAGTGAATTGTGAGAGCTTGAATTTGTACTATTCAAAAATTGTAATAAATATTTGTTTGAATAAAATTTCTGTTTGAATTGAAATTCAGTGTCACTTAATTTTATTCAGCAAATATTTATTTAATCTATGAAAAATAAAATAGTACATTAACAAATACATTTACACGAATATATATATGTTTATTATCATCAAACAAAAATCATATAATCGCATATTCAACCAGATTAAACTACTCTTATTGGTTAATTAGGATGAGAATATATATGCAAGCTAATGGGTATGACACCTGGAACATTACACAACAGGATTACACTATTCCTACCACTGCTTATGCATAATGGTCAAACATCCAAAAACTAAATGCTACTTGTAATGCTAAAGCTCTGAATGTGCTATTTTTCTTGCTAGAAAAAATGAATTCAATAGAGTTAATATGTGTACATCTACTAATGAAATTCGGCGCATCTTCAAAATTTCTCATGAAGGTACAAATAGGGTTAAATAAAGAAAGATCTCTGTGCTTAAAATTAAATATCAAAATTTAAGAATGAAGCAAGATGAGAGTATTAATGATATGTAAGATTTCAAGACATCTACATTCACTTCTTGCACTGAGATAAAAATATACAGATTTTGAAATAATGTGAAAAATCCTTAACTCTTTGACTGATGACTAGGAAGGAAAGGTCTTAGCTATCGAAGAAGCTAATGACAATTCAACTGTAAAGCTAGAAGATTTAATAGAAAATTTCATGTACTATGAAGTAAAGTTGCAGGAAAAACAAGTACAACCTTAAGATAGAAAGACAATTGCACTTCAAGTAGAGAAAGAAGAATCCGATATAAGTGACAATGATGTTGCATTTCTAGCCAAAAAATTTAGGAAAATTTTGAAGTATAAATGACTATAAAGTTTTCCTATTGCAATAATGATTCGTCATCTTTATCGCTTAAATGTTATGAATGTGACAAGGTAATCCACATAAAGAAAGATTTCCCAAATCTTAAAAAGGAGATGGATAGCTTCAAAAGCAATAATGAGAAATTCTACAAGAAAAAGATGCAAGCATTTTCAATCACATTGGATGACTCAGATTCATCTTCATTGTCAAATAGCGATTGGGAATAAGCGAACATGTGCTTCATGGTTTCTAATTGTGATTTTAGTGAATTTCTTTTGATGGTCTAGTTGAAATAGATATTGAATTGTTAGATAGATTAAAACATCTATAAAGAATACATAAAGATACTTTAGAAAAGTTAAATAAAAGCAAATTAGAAATTGATATGTTAAAGAATGAAAAGAAATTTTTTGAATAATAATTAGTAAAATCTCAAGAATCTTGTGTTAATGTAAACATCTCAAGTCACTATATTAAGTAGTGAAATAGAAGTCAAAAAATCAAGAGTGTTAGATTAACAAAAGAAAATAATGATTCAAAATCTACTGTAAATAAGCTAGGTACAGAAGTAACAAACCTTAAACCAAAGTTAGGAAATATTTCTAAAAATGTTTCAAATATTAATAAAGGTAGAGGAAACCTACCTGGAACAATTAATAATTCACAGTCTTCTTTTAATAATAAAGGTCCGGGTTATAAAAAACTACTAATGAAGTTAAATGCAGTCCAAAGAAATATAACTCGTTATATACGTATTTCAAAAAGAAGGATGATAGTCAAAAGAAACCGATAAACAATCCTAAATCCATAAAGTTATGGATTCCAATAAATAACAATTATCTCATACGAAATAAGTATATAGATACATTTATATCTAGTATAAAACAAAATTCTAATTTTATTTTCGAAGGGAATGCCAATCCCTCTTGAGTATGGCTTCCTAAGAGCTAACCCCCTATCCTAACGTAGGAAATTGATATCAAAACATATATGTTTTTTTTATAGATACACCACGTATAGAGGGATGATATTTTCCAAATTTCCTAATGCTTATGGAAATTGGGCTACAAATGGAGGAAATAAATTTTTTTAGTAATCTTATCTTTGAATGTACCCTTTTAAGAATTCATATTTAGAACTTATTCGTATTCTCTACATATCAAAGTCTTATATAACTGCTATTGATATATTTATTTCCTTTTTGTCGAAGACAAAGGAAGAGAAAACTACATGGCCATATCAATTAGGGGAGAATAAAACTTAAGGGAAGAATAAACTTACTTTTATATAAATCTTAACTTGTATAGTTGTTATCATTAAAAATGGGAGAATATTAGAACCTCGTTATTTGATATTTTGACAGTGACAACTACATAGGAATATATTGTGTATATAATCAACTTTTGCACAAAATTATATTAACTATCGAAGAGATGTACACGACAGAGATTAAACGAAGATGACATATAATATATTATTAGTCATAGAGTGTCATATCTGGAATATACATATGTTAAAATCTCATCAAAGTGGTATACACACAAGTCATTGACAAAAACATTTTTCAAAGAATAGCAAATGTTTTCGAATGAAAGTTAAAATAAAAAATGAGGCAAAGAAACATACACTTGTAAAGTGTATTTCAGCCATGTGAAATAAGTTCCAACCTTCTAAAATATAGTTTCATACATCTGAAATAAATTGTTTTTGAAGTGATTTTTTGATGCTTTTCTCTGTATATTTTCAGCCATCTGAATTTTCAAATCAGGCTGCTGACCTTATGAGAAGAAATGTTTGTTCATAGAAATTTAAATTCCGAGAGTCGCTTTTTTCCCTAAAGGTTGCAATCCTTCTAATGGTTGTTACCTTTTAACTAGAACTATTCGTCACTGTAACTAAAGTTGAAATCTATGCTTTTTACCAACCAATGCTTACTTGATTTCTTCTATAGAAAAATTCACAAAATGGATTCCAACAATGACAAGGTAAGGGACTACCTTTCGTATAGTACATCTCTAGAAAAATGTACCGATGTTATAGAACATCTGCACCTCTACCAATACAGAAGTGGCCTACCTCTACCATAGATAATATCGAATGTGATATCACCCCAATCGTTTCCCCCTATCCGTAGTCACAGCATACACAACAAACTTGATATATAGTGGATAATCTAGAAAGGTAATGACCATATCCTAATAGGTGCGACCTACATATCCTTGCTGCATCTACCATTTTTTTGTCATTACCGATGTGTAAGTTCAAGGTAACATTTTACCTTTTACAAAACATCAAATCCTACTTTGAATGTCACGTTGCTATTTCCAACAACACACTAACTGATTTCCACAAAAGTACAGCCCTAGAGTTCATACGCCTCAGAGAAGGGTGTTAAGTATAAGAGGGGTTACCTCCTACCCCACCAAATAGATGTACGTTTGTAAATACAAATTATATATGGTCATAGAAATGCAACATCGGACACTTGTCCAGATGAAGGACAACCCAAAGGTACTCTTCTTACTGCATCCTGTTTGGGAATCACCCCTACGATTAGCAACGAGCAATCCTTGCATCGAAGATTTTAGAGTGAAGGCACTACTGCCACCATATATGTAATATGGGAATCGCCCCAGAGGTTAGTGGCAAACAGCCCTTCATTATGAAAATCTCCATCTTTAAAATCATTGTTTTAACATGTTTTCACTTTTGAATGTGTATATTGGTTCGAAGTGCTTTTCGGATAGGATACAAACCAAATTCAATGCCGATATCTCTAAACTAATTACCGGCAAAAGAGGTCTATAGGAGTATAAGGAATTATCAAGCCACTTTTATTAATTAATCCCTTTTTTCCAAATTCTAGTATAAGTTTTTAATCTAAAATCTTTAATGAAGATTCCGTATTTCCAAATCATGGCATGAATAAGTCAAAAACAATGTTATTAAAGACATTGTTTCCTACCTAGTTAAGTAAAGGGATCCATAAAAGCTGGAATAATTATACTCAGTACCAATTTCCATATTCAAATTGTACTATCCGTCAAATAACAGTGAGGTCATACCTTTTAAATTCACACGGACAGTACGAGTTCCCTCTTTAGAATTTAATACCAAGTATAATGAGCACGTTTTTCTATACCACCAAAATCTTATTTATAACTTAGGTTAACATAGTTTGGGTAAATCAATTTAACCAACCCTCCAATGGACTAGGTCAAATAGCCAGGGAGAGTAGGAAAATCGTTTTCCAAACTCAAGCCTATAGTCTACCATTCTATCACCCATAAGGTGGTTAAGTTATTTAATTTGATCAATCAATATTTCTATTTATTTTGGGAGTATCTGGGCTTTCCCTTCGATATGTTCCGTCCCTCATCTAAGTCTTCTTAGAATTCATAGATGAAACACATGTACCAGTCATTTTCACATACCTTGTTTATTATTTAACTTATTTTTATAAACAATGGAGTTCTTATGCAAAAATAGAATTTCAAAGACTTAACATCAAACTTCCATATTCAACTGGTACTATCCATCGAATAGTGGTGAAATCACACCTTTTAAATTCGTACGAATAGCATGAGTTTCCTCCTCAGAAGTTTAATGCCTGGTATATGGATTATAAATTTTATATATTTTTATAGAAGTCAAATGGTCTTTATAATACATCTTTCTCTCTTCTTTTAAAATTATTCCCTTTATTAATTTAAAACAAATATCTTAAAATCAATGTAGATTCAAAACATCTTAAAAGTCATTTCAATATATGATGAAAAAGGTTTCCCAGAAGTTTGTAGGGAAAATTTAAGTTATATGTTTTAAAATTCACTTAAAATTCCTATATTAGAAAAGACAGCATTATCTAAAAAGTCAAAGATAGGACTTTAACACTACTTTTGGGTGAAGACAGCTGATTGCAGCACTGGGTGCTATAGAAGTTTCAAATAACATTTTCTTACACTTCTGTGTTCAAACAGATTTTGCAACACTCCTCCGTGTTACAAACGGAAATTGCAATGGTTATAGGTGTTACAAATTACAGGTCCTATAGATTTTCTGAATTGAAAGAGCAAGTTTACAAATCTTTCGAACCATCAAATGAACTTATTTTTATAACAAAATTTTTAATGCAAGATAGTAGGGATATAGTATAAGACATCCATGAAAAAAATTTCCAAAATTACTTTTAGATATTTTTATAGAAAATCACAAAGTAGGCGCTTTAAAATTCAGAATTTATGGTTCTTGCCATTTTAAAATTCAATATTTTTCATTTTAAAATTCTTTTTTAATCTGAACCACTTTATTTAACGACATCGTTAAACATTTTAAAAGACATAAACTCCTAAAAGCGCAAACTTTTTTTTCAAAAACATTCCCTTACTTTCTCGTTTTCCCAAATCACAAATGTGTCGTAAAGGTGGCGACTATATACACTTTAAATTAAAACAAGGCTTGCTAATACATCCTTCTGGAACCAAATGGAAGTTATTAAATCAAACATAGGTCCGTAAACCATATATACATAACTGTTACAGCTAGTTAGTACCATATCACAACAAAGCATGATTTTCGCATCACAAATCCTACCATTCACTTTTTCCACAACACAACAATCAATGCAAGCATATCAACAACCAAATCATGTCCAAGCAAGCATAATAAGATAACATATGGATTATGAACACCGTAACAATAAACAAGAATATGATTTAAAAATCAAGGAGCTCATTTTCATTTTGCAACTCCTTAAGCACTTCCACAAAACATACAAACACTTCAACTTTTCACCTGAACACTATAAGGACTTGGCCTACCAAGGGGAAGGCGGTGTATAGCTTGGAGATGGAGGGGAGGGTGTAGAACTAAGGTGGAAAAGGAGGGTGGGGGCGTACGACAATGCGGTGTGGGGGGTGTTTTGGCACTTGTTTTGTCAATTAAGGAAGCGGAATATATTTATATACGTTTAGTATAAAAAAAATTAAGAGGTAGGTGATATTTTCGTATAGGTGTTGGAGGCCATGAAAACTAAGGAGAAGATGGAGGAAGAGTGTCGAATGGTAATGGGAAAATGGAGAGAAAGTGTGGTATATTTATACATGAAGCTTCCTACCGAATGACTTTAATACCCTTCCCTCAAAACTCATTTTTAAACACAAATTTTCTCCTCCTTCAAAAGGAAAGATTAGACTTTTAAATACATAGTATTTATTGTAGAAGAGATGTTGTATATGTACTTAAATATCCTTATGTAAAAATCAAATATACATTAAGTACTTGACATGATTCTGCTATGTAAACAAATCTTTTAAATTAAAAAGAAAAAAAGGCTCCTTTTCCATGCAAGATTTGACTATTAAGTACTTAGCATTAAACGAGGAAGGGATGTTGTAATGTACTTAAATATCCTTTTGTAATAATTATGCTTATAAAAGTATCTTTTGTTTTAATAATTATAGTAAACTCTTTTGTCTTCACATGCTAAATGTATTATTTTAATTTTTTGTTAACATGTATGTGTATGTTTTTGAAACCATGATGCAACCATGTTAAAACAACTTTCATTTAACAAGCGGTCAAAAATATGAATATTATTTCGGTTATATTTTCGCTTTTTCATTAAACTAATTGTTTGTGCAAACAAAACTTAAATATAGATTTTATATCATTATTTGATGATGAAAAGAAGTTTAATAAGATTACAAAATTATATTTACAAAATTTATTAAGTTTCCAAAAACTTATATTTTCAAATTGCAAAAACGTGATGCTGAACTGCAAAAATGCAACAAAGCTGATTTTTCTAAAATGAGTTCTTATTTTTGTAAAACCTATATAATTGAATTATTACCACTAGATAATTACTTAAAATGAATTATTTAAAATTTAAAATCAATTATTTGAATATCTAAAATGAATTAAATATTCCAGATTTAAGTGACAAAATCCTAGATCGTTACATTCGGCTACTCGGACAAGTGTATTAAAATCATGTTCTATTGCTCAAGTGATTATTCCTCTGTACAAAGTGAGAGCTTATTTAAATCTAAAAGGTTGGGAATAGTCGTAGAACAGAAAGTTTGAACCAGTATAAAAATCTTTGGTGTGATTAGATATATAGACTTTATTTAAGCTGTTCGTATACAAGACTCCATTTAGTAAAATATTTCATATTATCTAATTCATAGCGACTTTCATTTTTCTTGGATAATGTTAAGAGTTACTGGAATGGTGTGTTTGCATTAAACTTATATATAATAATAATAACAACAATAATAATAATAATAATATATAAAAATATACAAGCATGCTCTCTCGATATGCATCTAATCCTTAAAAAAATCTAAACCTTAGCACTGATATTGACTACGACAACCTGCACCTCCAAACACACCGATTTAAGCCTAAAGTGACTTTTGAACTCGCATCATACCTAGAAGTATGAGTCGTCGGGATTTTTGAAAATTACATTATACTACAACTAAATAAAATTTAAAGTATTCTACAGTTCCAGATCTCACAATGGAAGAAAATAAGTACTAAAATAAGAAAATAAGATAATAGCCTTAGCATAATGCAGTCCATAAAATAATGTCTACAAATAACAACATAAAGTGCGACTGATAGAATAATATAGTATAAGGTACATGGTGAATAACTACAGTTACATGGTGAATAACTATATTAATATAGCTCTTGGTGCCAAGTCTTCTCCTCCACGCATAGTGTCCAAGCCAAATCACTTACTGGCATGTCCTTCTACAGTGGGTTTAAAAGAAGAAGGAAAGGAGTGGATCAGATAATGTCTTATTAATAAATTGTGTTACTACCGTATGGTGTTAACAAGCAGTTAATTTCTTCTATAATCTAAATAACCTAGGGTGTCTATTTGTGTTCGTGTATTACATATAAAAGATTGATTACTTTATAAATCATGGGATATAATTCTAATTGCACTTACATCAATAAAACAATCTATTAAGGTTTGCAACTGAGGGTTGAACAACCAACAATTGATAACACTAGGCCAATTCCTAGTATATGATTCCAAAAAATAACTTCTTAGCCAACATTGAGTTAACATTCTCAATGATGAATCACATGCAACGTAATTATACACTAAGCAAACATCGCAATGCATGGGCTCACCGGAGTATACTACTCGATGATTTCTGTCCCATCGAAGCATTCATGTCACCTTCTTGATGGTAAATATGTCCAATGATTTTTATCAATTAACCTAATGCTAAATAAATCACTCTACCAATTCCCCTGTAGGTTTGGCCACCTCCCAACAATAGAGCCCTACTATTATGGACGTCTCTATCTCCCTTCCATGATTGTAACATATTTTAACATGTGAACGGGTGTACCTAGTAATAACAGAGCTTCTAGTTGCACCACCATCACACGCCTTCTTGAGTTCTATGTTAAGCCCACTATGAAGTGTGAACTTAATTATGTCATCTAGTATAGAACCAATAAATACTCCATGTTACACTTGCTCCATAAAGCTACGTAAACTCCTAAAAATCGAGAAAGTCAGGAAAAGTCCCGTTATTTGCCTTACTTTGCCTACACAAAGTCCTAATTCAATCTAGACTTGCCAATATAATTCAAATGTCTAAGAATTTACCTCAGACGTCCAACCCTCTTTAGAAAAAAGATTTTTTTTCAGAAATTTAGACATCTGGCTTCCTTTTTCAGACATTTGAATTCGATTCTAGATGTTTGAAAAGGAATTCAAATGTCTTAATCCAATCAAATTTGCACTGATTTCTTTTGGGTTAAGATTATCTGAAATCTAGATGTCTAGATCTTAATTCAAACGTCTGGTTTTTTCTCCCGCGGAAAAAAAGTTATATTTATGTTTGTTACATTTTCGTCCTCTTCGCAAATTCAAATATAGACTCAAAGTTCATCTTTAACCAAATTTTATTATAGTCTTTATCTTTATTTACACAAAGTCGGCTAGTTAATTCCAACGATTATATATATATATATATATGTATGTATGTATGTATGTATGTATATATATATAACACCTGTTACGTAACTACCTAAGTGCTTTCAAATAAAAAGTCTATATCAATTTCAAGTTATATAACCTATTCGAGGTGAAATAAAGAGGTATTCGACTTCTTCTATTTATCCAAATCAACCTAAACTTTAACATACAAAGGTTTGAATCTATAGAGTTTAGGGTGAACTACTCTTATCAATCTTTCCTCCTTTCTTCTGATTATTTATATTAAATTAACACCTAAGATTTTCCATCATTTCTGTTCTTTTTTATTTATAGATGAATTTATAATTCAAATAAAATCTAGGTTAAAACTACTATTCAAAATTCAACAATTATATTGTTACTTAGGTAGGGTATAAAGGAATTTAATTACTTACTAACCACCATAACATCGTAATTAATTCGCTCACCTTAACAAAGCTTTCCTTCTTGTAATTTGGTTTGAATCTCCTTCCATAGGCCTCCGTACTTGATTGATTCACTCTTCCTTCTCTCTTTCTCTTCTAATCTTTGTTCTCTCTCTCTTATTTGTATTAGATGTGTTTTATTTATTTTTTTGATGTAAATTTTTTTGATGTGGATTGACGTATTGTTTGGATTTGTGAATTCTCTAATGAGGAAGAAGAAGAGTTGTATGTAAAAATAATGAGGTGGCGGGGGTTTTAGTGACAAGGAGTGAGGGTTAAGGTCTTACTTATAGTTGAAAGTTAGGTCATGTAGTCAAAATCAAAAATTAATAATCACGAAAATGCCATTGGTTATAGTTTTCGCTAAATTTGACCTGTTTTATCAAATTTAATAAGTTATGCATATTTTCTAATTGAAAATAATATTCTATACGTAATGGAATAAGTCCCGTGGCCTAATTCCAAATTTATGAAAATTCACTATTATCCCTTATATGCAAAAATTTATTTTTACCCTTAGTAATATTTTAATTTAGTACTAAAATTTCTGGGGTGTTACCCTTCCATTCTTTCAATTAAAACAAATTATTTAATTTATTTCATTCATTCATTTTTCTTCTCTTTTCTCTAAGCTATTGTCGAAAAAAAATTTATCATTTTCCCAAAAAATTCAACTTCGAATCAAATCATCATTAAAATAAAGAGCTATATGGTCCATTCATCTCCTGCAAAGATTAGGTGTTGATTTATGGAAATCCAAGGATGATTCACATATCAAGTTGTCACTTACTATCTAGATTTATAAGGTAAAATTTCTTTTTCATATTTATTGTAACGATTCCGATTTAAAGACGAATTTAATTTTGTAATTAAATTTAATTTTTGGGTTAAAATTGTGGATTTGTTTGAATTTTTCAAATTTAATATGAGATATATACTTATTTGTTTTAAAATTTGATTTGAAACTCAAAATGAATATTTTCAATTGAATTGGAGTCTAAATAAAATTTTGATTTGGAAGTTCAAAAAAATGTATTCAAAATGAATTAGATTTAAAAAATATACTTGGGAAAAAAATAATATGTATGATTAATTATTAAATGTATAAATGGTGTTTTACTCCATTTTCTTTATGAAGTTATAAGAAGTATAAAATTTATCTTATCAGTATGTAATGTAAAATATAAAATAAAATATACATTATAAATTTAATGTTTGATCAAACTATAAATAGAAATAAAAATTCAAGCATATGTGTTCATGATAAAAGTATATAGTCATATGGCAACATAAAATAATAACAAATGAAATACAAATAGAATTGAATGTGAGTTGTGTAAGCAAAGTAAGAAATAAATGAAACAAAGTGTTATGTGCTTTCGTACATATAAAGAACAAGTAAACAAAGAAAAGATAATATCTACATACAAATAAGAAAAAAAATTATGTACAAAGCAAATAAAACAAACAAAAAAAAATCAATATAATAAAAGCTTGCAAAAGAAGATAAACAAACAAATAAACAAAAATGTTTACAAAACAAACCGTACCTACATAACTAAGTAGTATAAACTTGTAAACAAAAATAGAGACATGCATTTAATAACATTCTTCTCAAGCGCAAATTGATAACATCTCAGCCGAAATGTAAACTTCATTTCAGTTTATAAAAAAATATCTTTAGTCAAACCAAAGAAAAGAAAACTGTTCAAACCAAATGAGGCCTAACCGGATAATACCTACTTATATACAAACTGTCCTTTTTTATATATATGTATGCATTCTATGCTAGTTCGTTCAGTGAAAATTTAGCAAACCAGAGAAAACAAAAATATAAACATCATTATCTACAAAATTTAAAACACCATTCAATTCAAAGAAAGTAAAACAGGGTTATAGGAGGATCAATTCTACAGTTTCAAATAAGAAGTGTCCTCTGTTCTTCAAATTTGAGGTGAGCAAACTCTCCTATTTAAATTATTAAACTTGATACATCTGAATGATTTTTGAAGCATGACCTGAAATGGACTTGAATGATTATGTATTCTTGTATGTCTGTGTATATTTTACAAATGTATGTGTGCATATCTGGATGAAGGTGCTTTCTGTTCTTGATTGACAGGTTTCCAAACCTTTTAAAAACCAAGATCTCATCTTCTAATTCCTTATAGACTTTACTGATCAAACAAATATTGTTTAAAATAGAAAGATTTATAATTTAAAAATAGTGATGGGTATAATATTGTTCATATGCAATCTGAAAAGCAAGAAGAACGGTAGAAGTTTATAACATGTTAAAATTCAAGCATCGAAATTCTCTGATCCACTTATATACTCTGAATCACTATTTAAAATCATGAATTTTACAAGTTAAATCATTAATTTTTGTTTGGGATTGAAAGAGATACGGGTAGTTGAACGATTTACGCATTTTGCTCGTTTACTGGTGATCAACGACGAATCAAGGTTCGAGCTTTGGGCTGAAGGTGCTTCGGTGGTTGCCCGGTTTGGGAAAAATGACCGGAGTATTTTCTGATCATCTAGGTGGTCACACGGTGGCTTAGTAGGGTTTAAATTTAGGTTTGGGTGGCTGTTGAACTCGAGAGTGGATCACCATCAATATTGCATCGAGTCGAAAGGGACCAGAGGGATTAAAAGCGTGAAGGTATGGTGCTGCTTTGGATGTGATGGCGTGATCGCGGATGGTCAGAATCGTCTTCGGCGAGGCCATTTAGTTGATCATGATATTTCCAATATTGGCTCGTTTGGCACGAAATTGTTCGATTTTGTTTTACCATAGAATTTGATGATCTGGGTGGTTGCGAGGTAGGTGGAGGTCGTGGGTGATGAATTGGCAACGGTGAAGTCGGCCGGAATGGCTCCGATCGCCTATGCACGGAAATGTGTGTCAGTGTGTATATGTCTTGCTGATAAGTTTGGGGAAGATAAAGGCATCGTCTCGGGGTTCGACTCGAAGCAGTTGTAGGGAATTCTCGAAGTATTTGGGTTTGCCAATTTTTCTCGAAGCTGATCTCGCGTGAATCTGTGTTGGGCTCGTGAAACTTTGATTCTTGCTCGAAGAAAGCATCGAGTCGCTCTGAGCACAGCAGGTTTTGAAAAAAGTATATGTACGATTTTTAAATGTCTAGATTTTAAAAGCAAAGAAATCCAAGTTTTAAAGTAAAAGAAAAATCTTAACAACTTCTCAAATTCAAATTTATAAACAAGTTTTCTTTGGAAAATAATAAGTTTTCCAAGATTTGATTTTTAAGTCAAAATTGTTTTGGGTTTTAAGAAATTATATTGATAATTAAAACTTTAAGTATTTTCATAAGGAAAATAGGGTAATGTAATTAAGCAAGTGATAAAGTAAGGAAAATGGTTTACCTTTAATTTAAGTTATTTTTATTAAATTGCTTAATTAAGAAGTTGATTAAAAGATAAGAATGTTTTGATTATGGATCAACTTAAAGGTTTAGAAATTTAATTATTTGTTAATGATAATTTATTTTAATTAAGGTGATTTAAATGTTGTAATTAAGTGATCAGTTAAGATTAGAATTTATCTTGACTAATTTAAGATTAATTAATCAATTAAGGATAATAAATAATAATTAAGATTTAATTAATTACAATTAAAGGTTAATTAATTTAGATAATTAATTAAGAAACGATTTAATTAATGAAGGTGATTAAGACTAAATCAATTGTAATTAATGAATTTAATCATTGATTAAAGATTACTAATGAAAGTAATTATGTTGGTAATAAATTTAAAACCACACAATTTATTCATCTTAGTTGTAGATGTTTGATCGCTATTGAATGCTATGTGATGGATTGATGTATTTGATATGTGATGTGACGCTATGTGATGCTTTGTGCTGAGCTGATTTATCTATGATAAATATACTGTTGTATGAATATGAAAACCCTTTGACCCGTAAAATGACAGGGAGTCGGATTCCAGTCGATTATCCGAAACCCACATCGAATTGTAATGATAAATCTTTGTGATCGATAAATTTACTTTATCGATGATTCTGTGAATGAAGATAAGTGTTATGGATTATACCACTTATCAATATTGATATATCTGTGATGATTGATGTTGTGCACTATTGTGTAAAACCCCTGTACCACACCTGTACACACACAAATATGGATTGCACGTGGAAATCGGTTAAGTCACATATATTTGAATTTAATTCAAAATAGTTTTAAAAGTTGAATTTTAAATCCAAACGGTTTTGGAAATGGAATTTGGTTAAAGTGAAAAGTTTTTGAAAAGGTGTTTTAGAAATGAAAGTTGTTTTGAATAACTTAATAAAGGTTTGGAATTTGAATAATTTGATTGGAATTCAATATCTGAAATCGAATTCTATATTTGGTATTTATGATTTAAAAATGGTGTACAAGTTGATATGGGTTTTAAAACCATTTTTAAAGTGTTGTTTTGGGGAGTTGAGTTAACCCAAGGTTTTTAACTTGTATAAATGAAATCGGATTTTCTCGAAATAAAACTGTGGTTTCCAAATGATAAAAGTTTTCCTATAATAAATGAATTTCAAATTTGTATTAAAGAGATTTCAAATTTGAAATGAAATAGTTTTCTAAGTTATGGATGAATATTTGGAAATGAGTTTTGAAAGTGAATATTTGGAAACGAGCTTTGAAAGCTGTAAGCTAAATCTTGATTTAAAGATTTAAATGAGTTAATCCAATTGAAATAGAAATTGTTTTGAAATCCGTGAATGAATCTTTGTGAAATTGGGGGAAATTTTGTGAAACAAATCTTTTTGTTTAAAAGATCTGAAATGGTAATTGGTTTAAACCATTTGAAAGAAAGTTTGGAATCATTAAGTTGTGACTTAATTGAAATCCCATATCCATATGTTTTTAAATATTGCGCTCATTATTCGGTTTAGCCGCGAGAAGACTTCGTGTCATATAACCCATTCCGAATAATGATATGTCATTATGGATAGCATTAAAGACCGGTGGTGAAGACCGGGTATTTACGAGAGCGGTAGGATGACCTATCGATTATCTCTGCACTGAGTAGCTACGGTATAGAGATTTCCTAAGTGATGGGAAGTCCGATCGGGATTGTGAATATCCTGATTGCAAGGGCTTCTTCGGAAGTGCCTTCGGTTCTGTTCGAACCCGGGACAGACTTGTATGGTTGTATGTCTGACACTACACTTTGAGATATAAAGCAGATTTCTTTCAAATACATATCTGTTGATGGCGGAGAATTTATTCTCTTAGCTTAACACCCTTCTCTGAGACGTACGAGCTCAGTTATGTAGTTGAAGGTTATCAGCGATATACTCCCAATTTGGTAATGTGGCATGCTAAGTGTGTAACATACGCAGTTTTGTCGGGATCCGAAGGTCGGCATTCTTACGTCCACTGTATCAAATGCCGCATAACCGAATGCCGGAAAACCGATTTGTTAGGGTTAAAAAGAAGAGGTAGAAGAAAAGATAGAAGAAATAAGGAAACAGAACAGAAACAATATCAGAATCTCACATATTGCAGCGGAACAACATATAATAGATAAATTAATAATCTTTAAAACAAAGAACTATATCAGTTATTACATCACATCATCATCAGAGTGTACAATAACAATATACAGCATAACAAAACAATGGACAGTTATACAAACATGTCCCTACAAGTGAATTTACAGCGGAAAGATAATATCATATATAAGTAATACGCCTCGCCATCCAGCTCGCCACTTGAGCTCCAAAGCACTTCTGAATCCAGAATGACCTGATAACCTGACTCTAGACTGCCCATGTGGAAAATTGTGGGCACCCAGAGTTTAGGAAGAGAACAATAAACTCCAGGTCAGTCATGGGACTGGTGTGAGAACTCAAAATAGTTATTTATCTTTTAAAACAACAACAACAACAAGGGAAATGGAAAAATATCCGCAATGCCTTTGGAAAATGAAACTACCATAAGGCATCCCCGCACACACACAATGCAAACGCAGAACTGGATCAGATTTCTCCTTATGATAGTCAAAGATGCTTACTACGCAAAACAAATCATTTTTGATATTATTATTAGTGCATAGTGTAGAAAGCATTTCGAAAATAGAATATAAATCTTCGCCAGCATAGGTACCATTATATTATGCCTGTTATAGCTACCATATTAAATGGCAGGTTCTACAACTAAAACCGTACAAGGCTCGTATTGTTTCTTTGGATTTTCCAACAAATGGTCAGGCTAAGGAACTTCCTACTGCCACATGGGATCACCTTTGGCGGGACGTCCCGAGAACTTAACCAGCTCTCTGCCAACACAAGGCCGGGTTACCTTTGTAACTAGGTAACTACTACACGAATATGCCACCCCTCTGGTCCTTTGGGACCTTTATCCGAGGGCCCTCTATCACCAAGCAACAACCACACAGAAAAATAAGATTGGAGCAACCACATAGGTTAAGCATCAGGGCTCCATACCTGACACCACCCTTTTCCAAAAGGGAATGACATACCCTAAAGGGCGCAACCCTCATAACCTTGCCGCGTATTCCTGTTTTGACCATTTTCGGGGTGTGAGGTCTGACGAAGTCTCGTCCACAAAGCTACGCTTTTTCACAAAGCCACGCTTTGATCAACAAATGATCAATAAATAATCATCACATAGCAACACTCAGCATGCCACATTACCAAATTGGGAATATATCACTGATAACCTTCAACTACAAAACCTCTGAGCTCGTACGTTTCAGAGAAGGGTGTTAAGCTAAGAGAATAAATTCTCCGCCACCAACAGAATTGTATTTGAAAGAAATTTGCTTTATATCTCAAAATGTAATGTCAGACACGTAACCATACAAGTCTATTCCAGGCTCGAACAGAACCGAAGGCACTTCCAAAGAAGCCCTTGCAATCCGGGTATTCACAATCCCGATCGAATTTCCCATCACAAAGGAAATCTCTATATTGTAGCTAACGGTGCAGAGACAATCGATAGGTCATCCTATCGTTTTCACAAATACCCGGTCTTCACCACCGGTCTTCAATGCTATCCATTACGTCGTATCACTATTCGGAATGGGTAATCCGAATAACGAGCAGAATAATTTAAAAATAAGTGTAGCATTCAATTTCAACCAATTCACAACAAATAGCCATTTAAAGGTCAAATATTGATAGTCGGTTATTTAACTATCAATCAATATTCACAATATCACCCGATTTCAAATAATTTCCACAAATTATTTATTTTCAAAAATATCTTTATAAGATATATTTTCCACACTTCATCCATTTGAAAACCAATTTCAAATCAATTACACCCTTACAACTTTCATTTCAAAATGGTTCATTTAAACCAATCAAATAAATCCTTACCGATTTATTTAAATTTACATTCCGAATTCGTAAATTTATTTCCACACTTTTAAAAATAAATCATTGTTTATTTTAAAACAAATTTCCTTATAAATTTCCATTGTGAATTTACATTTTCAAATATTCACCTTTTATACGATTTCTCAAATCGATATCAATTATTCACTTTCAATTTATCTTTAAAAGATAAAATCTCAAAACATTCACTTCGTATTGGAAAAACATTTCCATACTTATTTAATAATAAGTAATTCACCAATCTATTTATTTTCAACATTTTGAAAATATTCAATATACTTAAATCCAAATTAAGTATATATTTTATTCTTTAAGGGAGCCATTCTCTTAAACACATTTATTTGAGTCAAAACTAACGTTGCGTAAAACATCGTTACAACAACCCAAGTGGTAATGCGACCGCTATATTGACTAAGGAATTGCCGGTTGATAAGTTCTAGCAATGCACGAACTTAGTTTGCTTGATTAAGTGCTAGGTGCCACTTGTAGTGTGGGTTTGGGAGTAGAATCTCGTATTTGATGAAGAATAGATGTGAGATGGTGATAGACTTTTGGTGAGAGAATTATTGAATAAGTCAGAGATTGATATGATGGCATGGTGTCATTTGGTGTATCGATTTGAGGAGGATATTGGATATAGTATCAAGGCAGAGTGTTGTATTTTGGTGATATATTGATGAAAATTTAAAGATTGAATGAGCTTTCTAACGGTTCGAAATATTTGTGACTTGGAGCTCATATGGAAGAGTCATCATGGTTCAATGGAAGAAGGAAGTTGCAACAGTTTGGTAAAGCATGCTATAGGCAATTAGTCAACTGACTACTATCAAACGCTCAACCGATTGATGAATGAAAGTTATCTGAATTATCCTGAGAGTTTTTGGCTGAATGAAGCAGACTATTCAAGGGGAAAATAATCGATTGTTTAAAGGGCTAGTCCGCTATTATCCCTTGAACAGTCGACCGATAAGCTGTTAATGAATTTTTGTTGAAATGAATCAGTTCATTTGTAAAATCCCGCTTTTTTCAATTCTTGGATTCAATTTATGAATTGACATTGACACCTCAAAAGTCAGAAAAGACAAGTCGTTTTATATGATAACAAGAAACAAATACAGTTTGTACTAATAACTTTCAAAATCTCACAGCGGAAGGAAAATAAAGTATAATATATCAATAACCATAATCATTCTATAACATTATACAATTCACACAATATCATATACATATATCTTTACAATACCAATCAAACCCAATCTGTATGCACAATCAAATCCAAGTCATGATATTTATTTACATCATTTACAATATGTACAATAAGATCCTTGTTTGCTATACCATCTCGACTCCATGCTCCATCAACTTAGAGATATAAGAGGAAAATATGTGTGGGTCGGGCATAAGTCTAAGTGAGTAAATCATACTGACTCAAAACATACTATAAAGATAATAGTATAAAGCGACAAGAGTCAATGTCTCAGTCTCCACATTTCAATAACGTCTCTAACACGAAAGATCACTGTAGTATCAAATAAACTATAGCTTACCATGTCATCTAGTCAAATATCATGTCCCTCATATATCACATGCTGGACTCATGTCTTGGATCCACCTCAACGCTCTATAAAATTGCTTAGCATCCATGTTCGTATATGTAACAAACTCATGTCTTAGACCCACCTTAATCACTACAAGACCACATAACTTCCACGCCTCAATAATGAATGGACTCTTGTCCTAGACCCCACTACTTATGCGCTACATGTATGCTTACCATCCCCTCCTCTCTAGATCCACCTTACGCAATACAAAAGAGCTCATACCCTAGACTTGCCTACTTGTGCTATAGGATCGTCATCTTTGCCACCTCCTTGTACCATAGCACGTCCGTTCTTACCGACTATGAATATATATATATATATATATTAATGCATAAGTACTCAAATAAAATTACATACAAAAATCCCAAATCTAACATATTCTCCTCAGTACTGTAGCACCGAAATCACCTTCAATATAATTTATATATAGTCCATAAACATTGCCAATGAAATCATCCTTTGATATGATTTGGCTCGACTGCGCTAGGTTCAATTAGATCCAGTTTAGCTTGCATCGGTCCACCGGTCGATGGACCGGCTATGGTCAGGAATTCATTCCTAATCGTGATCGGCTAACATTTTTATGTCATTTCACTTCTGGTCGTTTATGTTTTGCCTTCAATCATCTGGTATCAAACCTAACAATTAGCACCTCATTTCTATAATGGTTTTTGGGTTAAACAACAGCAAATTCTATTTATATTCATTTAATTCAAAGAAAAGAGCAAAAGTTTAGTTTTCGGTTTACTACTTATCAGTTCCCTCCCAAACCTAATTTATATCCTAATTTCCTGATTATCGATCAATTATCTACTAGTATTTAGGTTCTAAATCATAGAATTAGAGTTATTTACATAATATATTGGAATAAAACAAAGATCACTCATTGAATTGCTCTCCAATACTTCAACCCTTCAGCGTCCAAGCTACTATATCACCAAGCCTCTGAGATTCTCCTTCACTTTGTGTGGATGCATAATATTCTCTGCCTGCTTCATGATTCCACTGGTTTCATGCAAATTCGTCAGGAATCGAGCAAGATATTGCAATTTGAAGTTTTAGGAAGAAATATGGAAAGGAATGAAGCGATTTAGTTTCTGAAAATAGGAAAAGAAGCCACATACTCTGCTTAGTTATTTATGGACGGAGGGAGGGCAACAGCCTTTAGAAAACAAAATTTAAACTTTTGGCGCTCGCTTAGCTTAAATCGCGCATAACTCCTTCATGCATACTCCAAACGAGGCAAATGAATATACTGCGTAATTTAGAAAAAAGAAGACGGTTGTAATGACAATTGTGTCATCAAATTCCAAAGTTTAAAAAACGACCATTTGGCCCTTCCTTATCTAAATAATTTTTATTGAAAAATTTAATTCAGTTATTTAATGCTAGTATTTTATTTACATTATAATTCAAATTTTCTACGTATTACATTCTCTCCCACTTAAAAGAATTTCATCATCAAATTCATTATGGAACGAAAAATATAGTATAACGCTCATGTCATATTTCAAACAAATATCAAATAAGTGTACAAAAATATCATCCAGTGTATCTAATAGGCTAAAATGACTAACAAAATAGCACGAACAACAGATAGATACGAATGGTGCCTTGTAACTTGCAATTTCTATATTTATAATGTAGAAATGCTGCTAATGCATCAAACATGAATGTAATAAGATGATATATTAGACATGGATGCATAACATCCTAGTATAAGCATATGTTTCAATATGAATGTAAATCAAACAATATTTATTCTAACAACCAAATCATCTAGAGCATTCAATCCTAATCCTAAAATAATCTAACCAAAAAAATTCAGACTAAATTAAGGAGCATACCGAAAAAGGGTTAAGAATAAGTAGCCATCATCTTCTCTTCGGCCTCCTAAGCACCCTCGACCGGGTTGTTCCCCCACTGCATTCTAACCAACGTCATCACTTTATTCCTAACTTATTTCACTCCATGTTCGACAACATAGGCTAGACCATGGGATGAGCTCGACATTAGTTCTAAGTCTACCTCCTCTAGTTGAATTGGTGCAACCACAGTTGTCGGATCATGTACACATTTCACAAATGTGGCACGTGGAATATATGTACTCCCCCATCTTCTTCGGAAGCTCCATTCTATATGTTAAACTCCATATCCACTCAAATATTGGAAATGGGGCAACAATTCGAGGTGCTAATTTTTCAAACTTCCAAACCATACCACCCTCTTCAATGGAGGAACCTTCACGAAAACTAAATCTTTAATAATTCCAAATTTGTCCACTTCTTATCAGCGTATGATTTTTTTAGCTTTCATCCTATTCCTAATAAAATCCACTTTCTCCGCAGTGTCTCTAACCATCTTTGGCCCTAGTATGATCTCATCTGTAGGCTCCCACCAATATGAAGGCGACTTACATGGCCTTTCGTACAATGCTTTGAATAATGCCATGCCTATACTAGTCTAATGGCTATTATTTTGTGCAAATTCCACTAGAGGTAGGTGATCCTCCAAGATCCCCTAAAATCCTATATGCATGCTCTCAACATGACTTCCAACACCTAATTCACTCTCTTAGTCTATCCATCGCTTTGCAAGTGATATGAAGTGCTTAAATTCAACTTGGTTCCTAATGCATAATGTAGACTCCTCCATAATTCACTTGTGAAAAGTGGATCCCGATCACTTTGTATACTTGTTGGAACTCCATGTAGTTGGACTACCTCCTTGACATACTGTGTCACCAGTGTCGCGCCATCCTCGT
This sequence comes from Allium cepa, assembly GCA_030765085.1. Classification (NCBI taxonomy): domain Eukaryota; kingdom Viridiplantae; phylum Streptophyta; class Magnoliopsida; order Asparagales; family Amaryllidaceae; genus Allium; species Allium cepa. The sequence continues at coordinate 492,317,141 of CM060944.1, read as the reverse complement.
ACTTTTTACCGATTCGTTATTCAATCTACCATAAATAATATATTTTCATTTCGTCTCCTACTCTTAGGTTGTCCATCCATGAAATCCAAAGGTATGCACCTTCACTTCCGCTACAGTACGTCTAATGGAAGCAATAGTCCACTTGGCTTCTTCTGTTATGTTTTCACCCTTTGGCATATCATACAGTTCGCCACATATTCCACTACTTGCCTCTTCATCCTTGACCGATATAATATCATCTCGGTACATCTTGTCTCTCCTTGGATGAATAGTCATCCTAGAATGATGACACTCACCCAAGACCTCCTCCATCAATTCCTTAACTTGTGGTATGCTTCTTCTCTCTTTAAGTAGCATTTCTGGTCTTTGGAGTAATGATCCAATGGCTTGATCATTCTGCCCATTCTAATTGCTCCATGATGCTAACTAATGATACACCCTATCCTTGACTCAACCCAATATGATCCATTAGTGCATATGAGACTTCCATCACTACTAACAACACATGTGCATGTTCCGATTGAGGTCAGAAATCAAACTCCAGAATCAACTCTAAATTCTTCCATTCTAATAGCATAGCATTCACTTCAGCATGCCTCCTACACAAGGCATCGACAACTACATTTCCCTTTCATGGAGTTAAAGTAATCCCAAAGTCGTAGATGATAAGAATTCCATTTGCCGTTCTATCTCAAATTTAAATCCTTTTAAGAGAACATGTAATTAAGGGATTTATGGTCTGTAAACAGTTCAAATCTCTCGCCTAGGTTGTGCGTTAGATAGTTCTTCTCATTATTCGTAAGCTGTTGAATCACATATGTCACTAGCTTCCTTTCTTGTATTAGTACCACACCATGACTAGTACTGTATGAATCGATGTACATGACAAAAGGTTTGAATAACCAAAACCAAGAATTCATCAGTAATTCCTTTAGTTGAACAAACACCACTTCACACTCCAAACTCCAACTATAAGTCAAGTTCTTCTTTGTTAAATGAGTTAGAGGTGTTGATATCCTTGCAAAATCCTTAATAAATTTCTAATAAAATCCAGGTAAACCCAAAAAGCTATGAACTTGTGAAGCATTTTACGACATCTTCCAATCTTTAACAGCAGCTACCTTCCCTGGATTTACCGCCAATCCATCTATCGACACTATATGCCCAAGGAAATGAACCTCTTTCCTCTAAAAGTGACATTTTAAGAACTTAGACTTCAACTAATTTTTACTCAAGACATATATTACTTCCCTCCGATAAAATTCATGCTCCTCCTAACTTCTGGAAAAAACAAGAATGTGATCCATGAAGACCACTGTAAACTTATTTCACTACTTTCGGGACACTCTACCCATCAAATCCATAAAATAAACTGGAGCATTGGTCAGCCCAAATGAAAGTAGTAACCACTCAAACAATCCATTAGGTGTATGAAAAGCAGTCTTTGAGATACTATCTTTAGCTACTCCTAATTGATGAAACCCAGTTGCCAGATCGGGCTGAGAGAAAACCTTTTCCCTCACTAAATGATTGAAAAGGTCATCAACACGAGGTAAGAGATAGCTGTTTTTCATCATTAACTTATTCAATCATTGATAGTTGACACACTGTATTCCTTAATGGTGAAAATGATAGGTGTTCCCCCTTCTGAAATACTCCTCTGGATAAATACTTCTTACAATAACTCCAAGACTTGCTTATCTAACTCTTTCCTCTCCTTTGGAGCCATATCCTAAGGGGCATCACTACCAGCCTTGTGGCTTTCTTAAGATCTATATGAAATTCGATTTCTCTTCGGTTGAGGGGGGAGGGTCAGAAACTTCTTCGAATACATCTGGATAATCTATCACTAAGGGAGTAGATGGGAGCTCTTCTTGTGATAGGCTAAGCGATATAAATACGTCTCCATAACAGAATTATCGGGATCATAACAAAAAATAAAATCAGGTCCTTTATCATTCCTCAATCAAACTATCCTCTTGTCACAATCCAATGCCACCTCATAGCGCGACATCCAATTTATTTCCAAAATCAATATGTACCCAATTTTTTTGCACATATGCATCACTGAGGAACTCCATGCTATGTATGACCAACTTTAAGGTATGACATAACATTGATAAAAGGGTCGATCCCCAATAGGATTCGATACCGAAATGGATTCTTGCTCAATATTACATTTAAAGGCTAAACTATCGATTAATGCACTTTCTACAAATGAATAGCATGCACCTATATCAAATAAAGGACGAACAGGAGATTCAAATAAAGTCAACAAACCTTTCATCACAATCTGTTTTCCTTTCTCATAAACTGACAGTGGTGCAAACTTAAGGTTAGGACAACATCCAAAGCATACACCTTAACCACATATCCTTCCTTCTAAAAGTCAGGAAATCCCTCTTCATATGGGCGAACTGATCACATTTGTAGCATTTATCTTCTATTGGGTTGGTGCCTCCCTATAATCCTTTAACAAATATCCCACCTAGTTATAGTTGTAACATCCACCCTTCAGGTTCACCCTATATTTCTTTGTAGTGTGTCCCACCTTCAAAAATCTCCTGCACACAATAGCGACTTCTTCCCTTGACGACCCTGAGGTTCATTACTCTTATTCTTATTCTGTTGTTGCATCTCTACTACATTAATTAATTCCTTACCCATTCTCCATCCATTGAGTTCAACAATGCTGCTTCTATTAACCCCTCAAATGTTGATTTATATGGAACCTGATTCAACGCTAACCCCCTCAAAGGTTAGTTCAAATCATTAGCAAATTTCAATGCCTCCTTCTCTTAAGGGTTCATGAAATCAAAACCAAACTTGTCCAACTCATTAAACCGACTCACATGCTCTCCGACCATCATCCCTTCTTGTTTCAAATGAACAAACCACAAGTGAATCCCTCTTTACTCAAGAAAAGAACTTCATCTCAAAATTTCTCCTAAACATTCCCTAGGCAATGGTATCCTCTTCAACTTTTGCTATCACTAAGTATGGTTCTGTCCCAATAAAACGCTTCCCATCGAGGCTGGAGAAATCCCTACACAGCTTAGGAAAGTCAACATCTAGTGGTGTTTGGGTTAAGATGACACCTTTGATAGTAGTGGTTGCTATGGGATTAGTGGAGTTGGTACTAGCTTGGTTCGTTTCTTAGATATAGCATCTGAACCATACTAGAATATTAACTCCAAGGATATCCAGCATATCTACTCGTGTGGTAGTCCTGTCCATGTTCTCTACCCCATCAGTATTGGCTGCATTAACATTTGTTCCAATTTTGATTGAATTACTCATTTTGAAGCTATTTGTAAAAATGGGATTCATTAGTAATTCCTCAATAAATAGTAAGCAAAATTGTTATAATAAATGGCGTGTGCATATGTACTTGTCTCCTACATAACATACATCTATACATATCTAATAGAAATTAAAAATACACTCCAATAACATGTTCATAATCCCTATTCAAAGGGTATGTTTTTGCTCTTCTATCAAATGTAACAACCTACCTTTTTCAACCCTTGGGTTCAACGCCCGAGCTGACATTGACAGCTCAAAAGCTGGAAAATATACGTTGTTTGATATGATAACAAGAAGTAAATATAGTTCTTACTAATAAATTTTAGAATATCACAATAAATGGAAAATAAAGTATAATATATCAATAATCATAAGAATTTCATAACATCTTACAATACCAATCAAACCCAATATATATACATAATCAAATCAAAGTCATGATAACTATTTACATTATCCACAATATATAAAATAAGATCATTGTCTATTATACTGTCTCAACTCCATGCTCCATCAACCTAAAGATATAAATAAAGTGGGAAAATAGCAGTGGAACAGACATATGCCAGAGTGAGAGAGTCATACTTGCTCGACATATACTACAAAAATAATACTATAACATGATAAGAGTCTAATGTCTCGGTCTCTACATTTCATTCATGTCTCTAATACAAAGGGTCGATCTACTCTCTAATAAACCATACACTACCACCTCTGGTAAACTATCATGTCCCAAATCTATCACATAGTGGACCGATGTCCTGAGCCCACCTTAATGTGTTATAGAACCACTTAATGTCCATGTCTCGTATATGTAACAGACTCATGTCTTAAACCTACCTTAATCACTACAAGAGCACTTAATTTCCTTGCCTAAATAACAAATGGACTCGCGTCTTGGACCCTACCCCTCATATGCTACAGGTATGCTTACCGTCAGTCCTCTCTAGACTCGCCTTATGCAATACAAGAGAGCTCATACCCAGGACTCCCTACTTACGCTACAGGATTATCGTTTAGGCCGCCTTCTTCTACCATAACACCATCATGTTCTAACCGATTATGAATACCTCTACCAATACATAACTACTTAAATCAAATCACATACAACAATCACAAATCCAATGTATTCTGCTTCAACACTGTAGCATTGAAATAACCTTCAATATAACTCCTCTACTTTCCATAAAGCTTGCCAACGAATCATCCTTTGATTTGGCTCGGCTAGATCTAGGTTCAACTATACCATGTCTGGCTTTCAACATTCCACCAGTTGACTAGGCCGGTGGACCGGCCGTGGCAGGAAATTATTCTATGTGAGGACCCATTTCTTTGACTCATGAAAATTGACACTAATACGTCCTTGGTATTCACGTGTTGCAAATCCAAGAGCCAGAGAGGTAGATTATCGAGGGTAAGAAAGAAAGAAAATAAGATAGAATAGAATCTCACGTATATTATTTCAACATATAATATTTACAGTGGAAATTTAAATACATTTATCAGAGTTAAACATGGACATATATAAATAACCGTCCCTACAAATATGAAATACAATAGTATATGAGTGTGGCGAAAATGGATGACAATCTTCTAACTCCATGCATTGAGCTCCATCTACATTTCTTTTAACTAAACCCGACTACTAAGTTGCCCGAGAAAATTAAGACACCCAGATTTTAAGGGAAAGGAAAATAAACTATGGATGAGTCATGGGACGGGTGTTAGAAACTCAAAATACGGTTTTGAAAAGAAAGGTATCTCACATCGCACATAAACATGGAACGGGTTTTTACCTTATGATAGCCAAAACATTTGCCGCGTAAAATCATTTGACATTATTTTTAATGACATTATTTTGAAAACATTTGCAAGTAAACTTATTAATCTTAGCCGAAATTGCTTACATTATTAATTCCGAACATGTTAAGCTCTACAAACAAAACTTTTACACAACTTATTCGAAGAATGGATTTTCATACGATGGCAGGAAAGGGATTACCTTACGTACAGTACATCTCTAGAGGAATGTACCAAAGATACACAAACAATCCTCCGCATCTAGCAATACTGGTCTATTCCTATTTGGTAGTCATACTTGGCCCGGATAGAAATCGAAAATGACATCGCCCTGATCGTTACCAACCTATCCGGGGCGCCATAACATACCCACATAATCAACATATAGAGAGTAGTCAAGAAAGGTGATGACCACACCCTAATGGTTGCGAACCATATAGCCTTACGACTTACCGTGATTAAGCCATCACTGGATGATGAGGCCTGAGGTAGTGATTACTTTTCACATAGCACAATCCACATTGAATGCCACGTTGCTATCCCATAGTCACACAATTGATTTCTACAAATGTATAACCCCTGAGTTCGTATATCTCAGGAAAGGGCGTTAAGCTAAGAGAAGTTTTCTTCTCCACCGCCAAATAGATGATACGTTCATACAGATCAATTTATGTAACTAGAAATGCAACGTCACACATTCATCCATACAAGTTTCCCAAGAATAGAACAAACCGAAGGCACTCTCCTACCATATCTTATTGGGAATTACCTCTAGGATTAGTAGCAAGAAGTCCTTGCACCGAAGATCTTAAATGAAGAAATATTGCCATATAATATGATATGGGAAATTTCCCCCGAGGGTTAGTCATAAGCAGCCCTACATTCCATCTTCCAAATCATATCCATATCTTTACTTTTGGATACGTAAATTGGTTCGAAATGGTCTTCAGATAGGAATTACCCAAATCCGATCCTGCTTCCTTCGAACCAATCATCGATAAAAGAGGTTAAGTAAATAGGTGAATAATGCTTGATTAATTCATTCCTTTTATAAAAAATATCCTTTAGAGATATATAACTTTAAAATATTTCTTTCCTGTGATGACTCCCAAATCCGTACTCTTTGAATCGACAATAAATAACATATATTCGACCCAAAAAGCACAAACTGACGGAAAGTCATGAGAAAGGAAAGAGGAGAAGAAAGAGAGAAGAGAGAACAAAATAGAACAATACAGAATCTCACATCACAATGGAATAACATATAATATCATATCAATGATCTTTATAAAACAGAAACTGTATATACATAGATCAATCATAGTTCAATAATCAATCACTAGTTATCAGCCTAGACAGTTATAATAACTTGTCCTTATAATTGCTGATAATTTAAATAAAAAAGCAGCGGATAATAAATAGATACATGTATATGAAAATGAAGATCTCTAGCTCTCTTGTTGAAGCTCCAAAAGCACCAAATCTGAACCTGTACATATACTCGGTCTGAGCTGAGCATTGAAAGAGAAGAACGCCTGGATCAATCTGGTAAACCAGCGTGAGAAATACACTCAATCGAATTTATTAAATTATCAAACTTTTCCTTTGTCAAAACAAAAGTATCTCATAAGACACAACCACACAACCACACAACCACACGGACATATTTTTACCTTACGAAAACCAAAAAATTTCATATCAAATCATGTTATATTATACTAGTTTCTAGTATACAAATAATATTAATCATAGCTGAAATTGTTATATTGATTAAATTCCAGCGTATAGACCAAAATGGGTAATACAATCAAAATGGCAGGCATGTAGTGGAGTTTGGATTTTCGCACAAATGACCAGGTGAAGGGACTATTTTCCGATGGATACACCTCTAGATGGATGTCCCGAGGCACAGAACATCTGCCCTTTACCAACACAAGACCGGCCTACCTTTGTAACTAGGTAGTATCGAATATGTCATCTCCTTTGGTCGTTACTGACCTTTTACGAGGGCCCTCATAGCATACAAACCACAATAATTTACATCCCAAACATCATAACGGGAAGAAATACATGTAGAAGAGGATGATCATATCCTAATGGGAGCGATCCACTTAGTCTTGCCACATCTAACCTTGTTTCTGTCATTTTCGGTTGATAAGGCCTGAGGTAATGATTACATTTCATATATCACATGTCACATATCACATCACTTTGAATGCCACATGGCCATTTCCGTTGACTACTAATTGCCTTCAACAAAAATACAACCCTTAAGCTCGTATGTCTCAAGGAGGGTGTATGTTTGCCAACGTTTGTAAAACCAATGTACTTAATCTTTAGAAATGCAATGTCAGATACTCGTCCATATAAGTTGTCTAGGAACAAGACAAACTATATGTACTTTCCTACCATATCTTGTCAAAAAATCCCTAGGATTAGTAGCAAATAGTGCTTGCATTAGATATTTTATAATGAAGAGACTACTGCCACTGGATGTATATTGGGATTTTAACCCCAAACGATCAAAAAGCAGTCCTCCACTATGAAAATCCTAAATGTCAATATCATCACAACCTGCATAATTAAACGCATATACATTGGTCCGAAGTGGTTTTCAGATAAATTTGATTCTGGTCTCTTCGCACCAACAACGCAAAAGCATTTCTAACCTCACATAGAAACCAAGTCTCATAGACTTATCATGTCTCTAACTTTCAACTTGCTATCCTTCGGCCAAGAAGAAAGCTCGATAGATTGAAGTAATACTCTGCACTACAGGAATCCCTAGGGGTACGGATTATTTCCTGAGGGATCCAGGCGTAACCATTGTGTATCCTGCATTCTACTAGTCATCATGGCGTAACTCGTAGGGCTGAGAAAGCTTACGGATACGGATTGTTTCCTGGGGGATCCAGGCGTAACCATTGTGTATCTGTGATCCATGGTTAAAAAAATGTTTTGGTTTGGTTGATTTGTTTGGATTGTACTTTCCATATCAGTTTTTAAAATGTTTTTCAAGTATTTTCACTGGGTATTGAAACAAGTCCACTAAGTACTTGGAGAATTTAGCTTTGCGCCTGATCAACGCATGGCCAGAGTCTGCAGGAATGAAAGTAAACTTGTTAAGACATCGAGTTATAGAAGTATGTTGATAAAGTATTATATATAAAGGATATTTTGATCATTTATTTTGCTTTCCTAAATAATTTAAAATGCTTTAAAATATTGTTTACTTCGAACTATCAGATTTGAATCAAATGACTATCCATCATATTATAAACTGTTTAAAATGTTATAAATATACAATTTTTAAATTGAAATGTATATGGTTTTAAAATAATGTCCATCCTTATCTTTCAACCTACTTTCCCTTCTAACTATTTCTACCTTCTTCCTTGATGTGCATGTAAATGTGCATATTTTAACCACCATATTTATTCTTTTTAAACTAAATAAATGATCATATTGGGTATTTTAACTTGTTTAAATCAAAATTCATATTATTTGAAATTGTCACATATTCATCTTCATCCAGGAGCAAAATGGTCATTTTTGTGCATATATTAATTTGAGAACATTTAATTGGAAATTTTTATATTATTTTGTAGGAAATTACACTCAATTACAAGTGGATTCATGAAGGAATATGCATGCACAAAATGAATACAAAGGAATGAAGATGGAAATAATTCAAAGTGAAGAACATGGAGGACCCTACCTACCCACTACCTAATTTACAAATTAAAGGCTAATGCACATGCTAAAAGACATTTAAAGCTTCATGTACATTTAAGTGGGAGATTATTAAAGCTAATGATAACTTGGCCACCACACTTCCTCCAAGGGCATTTTGGGTACTCCCCAAAAATATGCATTAGGGTTTCTAACTTGTATAAATACCCCTTATGTTTCATGTAGTCATCTTCCTCTTAGTTAGTTAGTTTTAGTTTAGAAAATAAATCAAATCTCTCTTTCTTTCCATGGCTACTTAGCCATTTTATTTCATGTAATTTTCTTTTCTTTTATGCAATGTTAATTCTCTTTTATTTACATGCTTCTTCTCTTCTTATGTAATAGTGTAGATTTACCTTTATGCAATTAGATTAGTTGTCTTTTCCGTTAGCTTTCATTTTCCTTTCTTTTTGCTTTCATGTTGCTTTCTACATTTGTTGATTTGATAACAAATATGAGAGCTTAATCCCTACAATTTAGGGGTAATGAAGCTCTCTAGTATGTAGATGCAATATTTTGATGTTTATACTCTCTTTTTGTGCTTTAATGGAAACACTTGAAGTGGTTTAATGATGTTGTTTAGCTTTGAATATGATAGTCTATGTTGTTCATAATAAATAGGCTATGCTTAAACAAACATAACACAAATTGCCTCTTCATCTAAATATGATTATGGCAAAGAAGTGAAGGTTGAAATTGAAATTTGATAGCCTATATTTCTAAACAATAGTTGATAGGCTATGCTTAAAATAAATTTTTATTTCAACTTTGTTGTCATATTTCATGAGAGTTAAATGTGTATTAGTGGTTGTGTTATAGTTTGATGGTTTATATTGGGCTAATTAATAGCACAAATATATCATACTTATGATAAACACATCAACTAATTACACTAATGAAAAGAAAAGAGAGATCATAACTTCATTTTGTTGATTTATATGATCTAGAGAGTGGAATTATCTCTAAATTGTTCTTTTAACTCTCTTATTTTTATCATTTTCTTTTGCTAGTTTTTGTTAGTTTCTTATATTTCTAACTATTCACTCTCGACTTCGGTATAATTTGATTGAATAGAATTTTAAAATCATCAATTCCCTGTGGATCGACCCGTATTCGCCACGTGCTACATTCGTACACCGTGCGCTTGCGGTTATTTTTAATTTGAAATTCGTTCGACGGTTTTCTAAACCGATAGAATTTTCGTCGACGAACAAGTTTTTGGCGCCGTTGCCGGAGATTTGTTTTGATTTCAAAAACTTGTTCGGACGACGGAAATTCTATCGAGTTAAAAAACCGTCGAACGAATTTAAATTAAAAATTACCGCAAGCGCACAGTGTACGAATGTAGCACGCGGCGAATACGGGTCGATCCGTAGGGAATTGATGATTTTAGAATTCTATTCAATCAAATTATACCAAAGTCGAAGAGGATTTGTTAACTATAATTATGAGGCTAACACTAGAAAATGTGATTCAAAAATTATTAGACTAAAGAATAATTTAGAGGCAAATCCACTCTCAAATTTTTGTAAATCAATAAACACATAATTTGTGATCTCTAACTTTGATATTAAGTGAAATAATCATTGCATTTATCATAAGTATGGTTTGTTTATGTTATTAGTTAACATAACTCAAACCATCAAACTATAATACAACAATTATACCACTTACAATTCTCATGAAAAAGAAGCCAAAGAAAAAACTATTTTAAGTATGATCTATTTACTATTGTAACTAGTAACATAGATCATCAAATTTTATTTTTACTTTCATTTCATAATCAAAAATTAATTAGCAAATGATGATGTAAATTGTGTTTATGTTGAATAAGAGTAGCTCATTTGCATAAGCAATATAAGCTATCAAACTCACTTGTATAAACTTACATCAAAATTCACATTCATGAAGCATAAACAAAGAGATCGTACATCATAAAAATGTTGAAATTACATAAAGTTAGAGAGCTTCATCACCCCTAAATTGAAGGGGTTTAGCTACTCATTTGTGGCATTGAAGCAACACAAACAAATTTCAACATTAAAAAGAAAAGAGAATAGAAAATAAGCAAAGAAAGCAAAAGAGATTAGCTACTTACTACTTGCATAAATGTAAATCTAAGCTATGAACATAAAGGAAAAGAGAGCACAGAAATAAACATTAATAATAAAACAAAGAAAAGCATGTAGAAAAGAGAGAAGAAAGAGGCTTGGAAGCCATTTTTATTTCATAGAACATTGAGCTTACACTTTGATTTCTTAATTTCCTAAGTAAAATGAAAGAGTAGATGATAGTTTCTTATACATAAGAGGGCTATATATACATGCATAAAACCCTAATTCTATTTTTAGAAGGCTACCTAAAATGCCATTTAGGAAGTGTGGCCCACAAGTAACCATTAACCACTAATTAATCCATCATTTGTTTTGCATGAAGCTTTAACCTCCACTTAGTTGTCCATTAGCTCCAAATTGTACTTTTAGGTAAGTGGGTGGGGTCCTCCATGTTCATGGCTTGAATTATTTCCCTCTTCTTTCCTTTGTATTCATTTGTGCATGCATATATCTTCATATAAGCCTCTTCCATATGCATCCAAATTCCTATAAAAATTATCAAAAAATGTCCAAGTAAAAATTCTTATATTGACACATGCACAAAATGACCGTTTTACCCCTGAATGAAGATGAAAATATGATGGTTGGAAATAATTGAATTTTGGTTTTAAACATGTTAAAATGCCCAAATATGATGATTATTTAAATAAAAAGAGATAAAATATGGATGTAAATATGTGCACAATTACGTGCATATCATTCCTCTTCGAGGGTCCATTCCGCAATTGTGGAAAGAGTCGGTTCTTTGGCTTATCGTCTGGATTTGCCAAGAAGCTGTCTGGAGTGCATGATGTATTCCATGTGCCACATTTTCTCAAGTATCTTTATAACCTATCTCTTTTGTTCATCCTTCTACTCTTGATGGTTGGGATATTGAGCCTAATCTGACTGTCGAGAGTAAGCCACTTCGTATTGTCGACAGAGGTACGAAGCAGCTAAGAAGGGAATTTGTTAGTCTGATCGAGGTAAGATGGGGTACTTATGATAGAGATTGTACCTGGGAGACGGAGGAGAGCATTCGTGCTTCGAATCTGAAATTTTTTTTCCAGGTACTATTTGTTGTCTATCGTGCTTTTCCTTATTTTCCTTATTCGTTCTTTTCGAGGACGAAAAGATTTGAGCGGGGAAGAGTGTAACAACCCAGTATTTTGTGATTATTTTAAATTATTTATTTTAATTATTTAAATTGAAACTCCTGATTTAAAAACTTTATTTTATTTATTTAAAATGAATAAATTTTGTTATTTTAAAATTATATTTTGATTTTGTGTGAATTATAATTTCAAACATGAATAAATAGGATATTTTCCAGAAAAGTGGATTTTCGGTCAATTTGATCAAATTTTGACTTTTAAATTTAAAATTTAAATATTTGAATTCTTTAATTTTATCTTTTAATATGAAAATAGATTTAATTTCAAGTATATTTCTTTTCGTTTCGTTGAAATCCGATTTATATTGTGAAAGTTATGCTTTTTACAATATTTTATGTAAATTGATTTATTTAATAAAATTGTTTGCTTTAATTTATAAAATTAATATTTTCATTTGTCATATCTTATTCTAATTTGTATATATGTGTGTAATATGTCACATTATGTATATATTTTATTTTTAAAACATTTTTATAGTGTTGTAGTTGTTATTTTCCAAAACTAGTTATATTTTGTTTTCAATTTTCAATACTAGTTTACATATAATAACTATATTCTTATATTTTTCTATATTTTTCTAAAATTTATTTATTCATTTCATTTTTACTTTATTTTGTATTCATTTTTATTTTATTTTTATGGTTTTTATTTTGTTTTATTTGAATAAAAGTAAAGTGGAAATTTCAAGAGACTTTGACCTTTAAACTTTTGACTTTTCATTTTCCACCTCTTCATAATTTTTGGCCGTTCACCACATATCTTTTGGCCATGACTTTTCTTTTTGTTATTCACGTAAAAGACACTCTTCTCACTTCATTTCTCATGTACATTTCAGATGTGAAGGAAAAAGCTTGGTAATGTCTCTTTCTTTTCCACTTTTCTTTTCATTTTTATTAATTTTCCTTAGTAGTTTGTCTTGCCTCTTCTTGCATTTGTTCGGCCTTAGCCCCTCCACCACCTCTACGGTCCAACACCACCACATCCGCAGCCACATCACCCTCCTCCCCTCTGACCTGTGCAAGGCTGTGAGCACCCCTTGAAGCAATCACCACAAAAAAACTCCACAAACACCTTGAATTTTCCATAGCCGAACCCTTAATGCAAACACCCTTCGTTTTTCCACCTTGGCACCTCCTTAGCTGCCACCACCTGCTCCTCTACCACCTAACCAGCCCCTCGCATGGCCGAGCCCAATTGTCCTCAGGTCGAACCCAAAATGCGCACAAAAATCCACTTAATTGCCTTAAAACCCTTGATCTTCCTATGTTGTAACTTCCACTCTTTAACCACTTGCTAGCCTTGCCTTTATGGACTTATACCTGACCCAATACACCAATTTGGTTGAGCATACAAGAACCCTAGGCTGAGCACATATGATGGTTGAGGCATGGGCAAGCCATGTTTGATTTGTTGCCTTATTTCAATTTGTTTTCATAAGTATATTTGGTTTGAAATTATATTTATATTATCTTGTTTATGTGTTGTTCACAAGATAACTACTTTGGCTCTCCCCTCACTTGAATCCGTACTCGTGCCTTCGTGCTTTTCGGATCTTTGTTTGTGTGTCTGAATCAGTTATCTCCAGCTTATAGAGGTGAGTAATTCTCACAAGGAATTCTATACTTATATAATTAGTAAATTGACACCAATTGAATCTGTAGATTATATTATTATGTTATAACTGCCTGTGATATGATCATATGATGTTCACCCATGCTTATTTACCTCTTATATCATCTGTTGCTGTTATATGATGCTATTCTGTTTATTTATATCAGTTTATCACACTGCAAGATCCCTGTAGATTAGAATCACTATGGGTTGAAATGATACATACCCGAACGGACTTTAGAATAGGAGAAAATCGTTATAGGCTGAAATGATAGGCCTGAACGATTTTCAATTATTTCATTTTAATTGGGACTATGGGTTTGAAATGATAAAACCCGTGTTTTCTTTGTAAATTACGGATTGAAACGATATATTATCCGTATTCACTTTACCTAGTGTAGAAAATGATATACAGACCCGTGGTTAAAATATATTTTTCTAAAAAATTTTAAAAATTTTTAGAAATGTAAATATTATAATATTTTGATTTAAACTTAATTAAAAATGATTTTTTGTAAATTATTTTGATTTTTCTGAGAATTTATAAGATAAATTAATGATAAAGTGGAAATTTGAAATATAAGTTATTTTGGAAATTTTGATTTAATTATAAATAGAATTTAAATTAAATATGAAAATATGATAAATTTATGATATTTTGAATTAAATGAATTTAAAATGATTTTATAATATATTAATGGATTTTGAATAAGTTAAAATGTGAAATAAATGAATATTGAGTTGAAATTTGAAATATAACTTAAATTGGAAAATTGTGAATTTTGTTTAAAAGTGAATTTTGAAGTTAAGTAAGTAAAATGAAAAATAAGTTATATTTTGAAATTTAAACTTAAGTGTTAAGTTAAAATTTTAATTATATGAATTGAAATTGAATGTTGGAATTTAATAAGTGAATTATTATTAAATATTGATTTTTGAATGGAAATTTAACTTTATAAAATCATGAATTTAAGGAAAATTAAATGATGGTTATAAAAGTGAAAAATATATGATTTTATAAGTTTGAAATGGTTTAAATAAAATTTAATGGTTTGTGTAAGTATAGCGAATATTTGGAATTTAATTAACAGCATTTTGAAATGCTATTATTTTCTAAAGTGAAGGATATTACAGCATTTGTAAATTCTGTAGTTAATATAAATGAACTAAAGGGCTAAATTGAATTAAAGGCTATTATAGCACTTTGTAAGTGCTATAATTTTTGAATTTAACTAAGGTTTATTTGAATTAATGTAACCCTATTACTGCATTTTGAATGTTGTCTTTTGTTAAATTGAATTGTTTTAAAAGTAACTTTCCGTAGCATTTTTCTAAATGCTGCGAAAGTTGGATTTTCATTGTCTTAATAAATTTAAGTGAATGAATGAGTTTTGAAATATTAAAATTTTGGAAATTTAATAATTTAATTATTAAATATAATAACGTCATTTTTATGATTTAAAATGAAGTAATTTGTTTTGAAATATAAACTATTTCGAAATGTGTGTTGAAATGGTATTTTAAATAAATGAATGTGGTTTAGAAGATACGATATTTTGATACTTTGAAATGGATTTTTGAATGATATTGAATTTTGAAATGATATTTGATTTCTAAGTATAAAATACCATTTTGAAATTTTGACCACGAGATGTATTTAATTTATAGTTTAACTGATCCTTAAAGGATGGACGATCCCAAGCATCCTTTAAGTTATTGTGCATTTCTACTACAGTTCACTTGAGTTAGTTTACATTATATAAGTATATATGTCCTGACTCGAATGTTTTGTATTTACTTTACGCTCGGATCCGCCTAAGTATTTACAGCTTTGCTTTGGATTTCTTTCCTGGAGATAGGAATCGTTGAAGATTCTGCTTGTCTAGTATCTGTTCCCTTTCAGTTTCAGTTTTTCTATTTCAGTTATGGTATTTAGAAACTGCTATGTATTTGAGATTCTATTGTATATATTTTTTTTCAGACCGATATTGTGTATAATGTTTTGAGAGTTTGTTATAGTAGCTTCATGAACTACTATGGTATTTTAATTTCCGCTGCGAGTTATTCTGGTATTTCTGTGTCTGTGATTCTGTGATTGTATTTCGTTTGATCCAGATTTATTTACAATGCGGTATTTTGAGCAATTCAAGTCCGGCATGTGTGGATGCGAATGGCTGAAAATATCGGGTTGTTACATCTGATACATATATACCATTTATAATAAATTCATAGAATTTATTTCTTTTCTTTTATCTTAGAAAAACTTAATTATGACCTTTTAGAGCATCCGGGCTTTCCTTTCGATATGTTCCAGCCCTCGCCATTCATATACATATAAATATAAACATTCATATCAGTCATAACACATCATCAAACATGTATATATATAAATAGAGATGCTAAATAGAGTTTCTCACCATCAACCAAAGCGATTAACTTCATACCAACATTCTAATCAAGCAACACTTCACCAATTAATTCCTACTCCATTAAACACTAGCAAACAACACTCTCTCCCTTTCAATATCTTGGCTGAGGCTTAAGATGGAGGTTGGCCGAAAATATAAAGAAGAAGCGATAGAGTTTTGAACTTGAATTCCCAAGATTTAGATCCGAAGAATGGGTCATCTTCTCTCTTGTTTTTGACTCTTTTTCTCACAAAATTTGAAAAACTTGTTAACTGAAAAGTTGTTTCAAATTATTTTCTATTGAATTTGTAAAAATGAATCATTTGAATCCAAGTTTTTTTAGGGAGATATGATAGAATGAAGAAGAGGTATTGTCGGATTGACAAAAATGAAGCTCGAAAATACACTTCAAAAAATTAAGTTTCAGGTATAGCAAACATCATAACTAGAAAAAGTGATCAACATAGAAGTTGTAACCACTGAAATTTTATATGGTTTTAAAAACATAATTTCTTAATTTTGATCTGTTATGATCAAGTTATGATCAAAATAAAATGACCTATTCTCTGGCTTAAAAACTGGACCAAAAAATACACTGGAAAGAAATATATTTTTAATATAGTTAACTTTAGAATGGGAAAAGGTAGTCAACATGAAAGTTGTGGCCAATGGAAAAATACATGATTTGAAAAAAAAATTGCATTTTGACTCGGTTTTTAAGAAGTTATTGCTGAGAGAAGAAGAGGTAAAATATGAAGGAAAGAGGAGTTTGATTTGAAGAGGATGAACATTGATTTCTTTTGAATATTTTGAAAATATTTTGAATTATCTCTTTCTAATTTTTTTCTATGGCTTGGAAGCCATTAAAGAGAAGAGGAAGAAGATGAACAAGCTGGAGAAAAGAAGAAGAAGAAGAAGAAGAAAAATGTGAATGAATGTGAAGAAGGAGGTGGGTATTTATAGAAAAAGAAAAAAATAGTAATTTACCAAAATGACCTTTTACCAATTACCAAACTAACATTACTTCAACCTAAAGAAATCTCCACTTTTTCAAAAATTAACATCATACTTTCACTTCTTACTTTATGTCTTAATCTCTTAAGAACTAATCTAAGTAAAATAATAATTATGTTGGTTTTGATTTGATGTGATTTGATGTTTACTTTTTCTCACTTTTGTTAATTCTTACATACTTTTACTATTGACTTCTAGAAGTTTAATAATCTTATTTAGTAAAAGTAAACATGTTTAGTGAATTAATTAAGACTTACACTATTTGAATATATGTTTCTATATAAGAAAATAAAGGTGCGACGACGTTGCGACAACTTTTAATCGACAAAACGTCGTTTTTTCGACAAAATGTTTTACGGTCACATTTTGACGTTTTAGTTAAACTATTTATTTATGTAAAACAAATTTAAAAATAAATTTGTATAATGATATTTAAAAATATAAACACTCATAAATTAATCAAGATAATTTATTTAACCATTGAAACATACTTTTCTGAAATCAGCATTTTGTCACTTTTGTCGTTATAGGCAAATGTTACTATTTTTGTGTATACTTCTCTTTCCAAATTCTATCTTATATTGTTTGAATAATAAAACCTTACCTATTTTACATTTAAAATCACTTTATATATTATATTTTAAAGTGGTCAAATTTTGGGTCGTTACATTCTTCCCTACTTAAAAGAATTTCATCCTCAAAATTACCCAAACGAAAATTTACCTAAAACATTTATCTTTAAATTTAATTGCATATAATGTACACAGATCATCCATATGAAATACCTTATTCGATCTCCTATTCAATACATAACTTCATTTTCGAAGTAGTATCGATCCCCTGATCCTCTGGTGTGGACTTTTATCAGGCTCTTTGCTCAGAAACCTTTGCTTTCCTTGCATAGTGCTCAACTACGATAGGAAACTAAAGTACCTAACCAACATCCTCATCAATGTTCGTCGTCAAGAAATCGAGGGATAAATCCTTTTTTGTACCAGTGTAAACACCTTGAAGTTCTATACTCGAATATTAAATCAACATTTGTGTGACGAAATGATCTATATATATGTATTTATTACCTCTCAAACTTTCATAAAAACTTTATCTTAAGCTCGAACACTTTATAAATGTTCTTCTTTATATAATCCCTTTAATTATTTATTTTCAAATATTTTTATTAAAGGAAAAATCCTAAAGAAACCATTTTTCACTCAAAAGATAATTTATCTGTGTAAAAACTTTTAACTCGGTATATTTCATTTAATACTATTATTATTTATAAATCATTCGTAAAACTATTACTTAAGTTTATTACATCTATAACTTATGCAAATCAATCATATTTTAAAAACTTAAGTCCAAATCCTTAATTAATGCTGGAATTCATTAATAAAGTATTTTCTAAGTTATAATTTCCTTTTTGTTTATAATCACATTTACAAAATTATACTTATCCAATTTCATTTACTCAGAATGTTTCACAATCTTTTATCAAAAAATTTCCTAAATTTCTTAGCTCAGAGTTATGTATGATTCAGAAATTTTCGACTGTCCAAAATCTCGAGAATTCCGCTTTATCTTATCAATTAGTGATTCCAATTTATCTTTAGTTTAAACACTTTTATAAAGATTACTTATCAATGATTCACATTAGTTCTTCTAACTTAAGAAAATTATATAGGTCGAGTAACTCCAAAAAAATCCAAGGAACTAGGTACTACGAATAGTATTATATATCCTCTTAACAAGAAGAGTAATACTTAAGAAAAGTGTTTACCATCCGAATACATTCTTGCCCATTTTTAGTTTATTTTCGAGCTAATCGAATTAGTTATCATAAAATGCCTTTTTGTATTTGAAATAATACCATTTTCAAAATCCTTTGGAGACTACTTTGTAAAACCTATCTTATAAATTCATTTTATCTTATATTAATTAACTTTATTTAATTTCCACAATTCTTTTACTCGAATTTAAATTATCATTTCTTAATTTATTATTTTGGAATAGGTATTAAAGATCTTAACTACCTTATCAGATTTCTTACTTATCGATTATCTTTATGAAACACCATATAGTCAAACTGTGAAATTCTAATCACAAGATGTTCATATATAAATTTCATTAATCTTGATTTCTAACTATATAACTTTTCAAAATATATACATTATATTCAAAATATAATCCTAGGTAAAATTATTTCATTTACCGATCTTTTCAAAATCAGTATGTCGGTTCGCCTTGTTTAAATGTTTAGGAACCCTCATGATAATGGTGATCAGGCGCATCGATCAGAATCCATAAATCACTTAATAGATAAATCAACACAAAACAATTTATTAGTCACTAAAAAATACGCACTCGTATATAATACACTCAAACTCATTCTAGGGTGTTACTAACCCTATCTCTAATGAGTTACTCATCCTAGGGTATTACTTACCCTATTTCTGATGAGTCTTTACCCAACTAAAGCCAAGACTCTCGCTTAACCTTCAGCTCTAATACCAAATGTAATGGCTCATTTTTGCGTACCCTTTGAATCGAAAATAAACCACGCATATCCAATTCAAATTGTACGAATAATCTGATCATTAAGGGTGGAAAGAAAAATAAAGACAGAACAGAATCTCACATGAATGGAATAATATATATTATTTCAATAATAATCTTTACAGCGGAAAATTTTAAATACAATATCAGAGTCTAATCTAGATTCAGCTTGGATAGTTATAACACCTGCCCTTACAAATGCTGACAAACAACAAAACAAATGCACTAGAGGAAGCGGATAATAGAATACGTCCAAACGATGATGAAGATCTCCAGCTCTCCTTTGGAAACTCCAACCGTTTTCAACTCAACCTGAAACTACTCGGATCTGACCTGAGTATTGAAAATACCCGGATCAGGCTTGATAAACCAGCGCGAGATACTCGAAATTTAAAATGACGTTGTCATCAAAATCTTGAAAAAAGGGCATCTCATAAGACCACACCCACACATAAACACGGACGGGTTTTTACCTTATGATGACCAAAATACTTTTATATCAAAACCTTTGATATTATTTCTAATGACATCTCTTTGAAAACATTTGCAAATAAACTTATTCAAATAAGGTATCAATATCTGTACTAAGTCTAAGGTAATATATCTGGACTGGGTCAACGGAATATACCGAACGGAATATATGATACCAGAAAGGGGGTAGTTGAAATGTTTGCAAGTCAATACAGCTATTTTGGGAATACAATCAAAACCGTAAATCTCATATTGGGATTTGATTTCCAATATGATAGGGAACTAGTGACCTTTTCTCCGATCCACGCATAACAAACATAGTTCCCACGGTGCCTTAATCGCTTTTCTCAAACTAGTCACTTGGAACTATACTTGCTATACTACCACTGATAACTAGTAGTTTCCTGTTTTTCTCAAGCTAACCACTTTATCAAAATGGGACAATAAATGCCTTGAGGGACGTATCTCCCAAAGGGCCAAACGTATTTGACACCACCATACACACTCACTTATTCCAAATTTGCGTCTGTTAGACCACATAGTATCCCACCATAACCGGGGTGTGAGGCTCGCAAGCTACGATCAATTTCTTCAAAGCCACGCTTTTCGTACAAAACCATGCTTTAATCGTAACAAGTTCCACTTTGAATGCCACATTATCATTCCACGTCACATGACTGATTTCTAGAAAAGTATAACTTCCTGAACTCATATGTCTCGAGAAAGGGTGTTAAGCTAAAAGAAGTTTCCTTCTCCGCCACCAACTGATATACATTTATAGAAACCACTCAAATGTGATTTAGAGTACAATGTCAGACGAAACATCCATACAAGTTCGTTCTAGGACTGAACGAAACCGAAGGCACTCTCCCACAACCACTAGTAGCGAGTAGTCCTTGCAATCCGAAAAATCCCTACAACGAGGAGGGCACTGCTATAAATAACTCTATAATGGAAGCGACCCGGAGCATGTTCAACAAGCAGTCCTCACGCTATGGAGATCCACGGTCTTCAATAATCATTACCTTCAACATGTCTTCACTTTCGAACGTATACATTGGTTCGAAGTGGTTTTCGGATAGTAATTTTTCAAATCCGACACTGGTTCCTTCGAAGCCAATCATCGCTTAAAAAGATGTTAAGTTCATATATGGATATCAATCATCAATCAATTACTTCATCTTTTATCTAATCAAATATCTTTCTTAGATATATTCTTTTCAATTTATTCCATTTTCTTGTCAAGAGTATATGGAATCATTAAGCCTCATTTATCACATCGTTTGATTTATTAAAGTTTTCTTAAATCCTGAAATAATTCCAACTTATTTTCTCTTTTACTTAGTAAAACCTTTCCAAATCATTCATTAAATCTTAATCAAAGATTTTTCTTCTTAACTTTTAACTTAGGGAAAATATTTCCCCTTTATAATATCACTTTCCAAAACATCCATTTAATTTAAAGGATTATTCACTTTCCAAAATCGCGAATATAATCCCTTTAGTAAACTTTCTCATTTAATTTATCAAATTAAATTGATTTCAAATTTACAAAACGGTATTTATAAATTCCATTTATATTCTATAAACTTCCATATATAAAATTTCTTTACTAACAAATTCCATTTATATCACACTTATAAGTCAAAATCCAATTATAATTTAATTACTTATAAAACTCTTATTTACAAATTCATTCCTTTCAGATCTTATTATTTATAAAATCCATTATAAATTCTTTTCTAAATTTAAATTGCAAACCCATATATAAATTTGATTACAATCCCATTTAATATTTATGGAACATTTTTATAATTCCATAACTTTTGTTTATAAAATATTAATTTTATAAATCTTATATATAGACCATTTATAATAAATTCAAAGAATTTATTTCTTTTCTTTTATCTTAGAAAAACTTAATTATGATCTTTTAGAGCATCCGAGTTTTCCTTTCGATATGTTCCACCCCTCGCCGAAGAAGAGAAAATATAGGTCAGGTAAGTTCAGGGAGCTGGTTGCACCATTCCTAACCTTAGTTAAACACCTTGTTTTTTCTTTCCAGATCTTACAGATGGGACAAATGTACTAGTCATTTCCGCATACTCAGTTTGTTATTATATTCAATCTTCTTCACTTTTTGTTTAAGTGGTATAAACAATTTCTCTTAACCATTTATTCAAACTCTTATTAAAACTTCCAAATCATCTTTAAATAACTGAATTATTCTTTTAAAATCATTCACAAAATATATAGAAAAGAATTGTTAAGTTTAAAACTGCATTTCAAAAGTTATTTCAAACTGTTGCGAAAAGCCTTACGAAAAGTGTTGCAAATAGCGTTTTAAAGGTTGTATTCTTCAAAATGACTTTTATATCATTTAGAAATCCATATTTTCAACTTAAATATCTTTATACATTTTAAAAGATTTTTAGGATTTATTTCATATTTTTAAAACATTTAAAATATCAATTTTAAACTTTGGTCATTTTACTGCAAAAGCGCGATTTTTCTGAAAATTATTTTGGACATATTTAAAATATACAAGATAAAATCTTAATTTTATTCCTTTATTTCTTTCAACATATTTAAATATTTACAAAACATTTCTAACTCATTTTAAAACTATTTCCAAAAGGTTTAAGCATTCCATATACACCGTTTCATTTTCAAAAGGAAAGTAATTTCATTTGTGCTTATCGACGTGTATTAACGTGACTTGGTAAAACAATTTAACAATCACATCAAACAATCAATACTTGATGATCAAAACATATATAAACATTCATAGCAATCATAACACATCATCAAACATGTATATATATAAATAGAGATGTTAAATAGAGTTTTTCACCATAAACCAAAGCGATTAACTTCCTACCAACATTCTAATCAACCAACACTTCAATAATTAATTCCTACTCCATTAAACACTAGCAAACAACACCCTACCCTTCCAATAGCTTGTCTAATTCTTAAGATGGAGGTTGACCGAAAATATAGAGAAGAAGCGATAGAGCTTTGAACTTGAATTCTCAAGATTTAGATCCGAAAAATGGGTCATCTTCTCTCTTGTTTTTAACTCTCTTGCTCACAAAATTTGAAAAACTTGCTAATTGAAAAGTTGTTTCAAACTCTTTTCTATTGAATTTATAAAAAATAATCATTTGTATCCAAGTTATTTTGAGGGAGATATGATAGAATGAAGAAGAGGTATTGTCGGATTGAAAAAAAATGAAGCCCGAAAATACACTTCAAAGAATTGAGTTTCAGGTACAGTAAACATCAAAATTGAAAAAAGTGATCAACATAAAAGTTGTAGCCACTGGAATTTTATATGGTTTCAAAAATAGAATTTCTTAATTTGGATCTATTATGATCAAATTATTATCAAAACAAAATGACATATTCTCTGGCTTAAAAACTGGGCTAGAAAATGCACTGGAAAGAAATGTATTTTTAATATAGTTAACTTCAGAATGAGATAAAGTGGTCAACATGAAAGTTGTAGCCATTGGAAATATACGTGATTTGAACGAAAAAATTGCATTTGGTTCGGTTTTTAAGAAGTTAT
Source organism: Allium cepa (assembly GCA_030765085.1). Lineage (NCBI taxonomy): Eukaryota > Viridiplantae > Streptophyta > Magnoliopsida > Asparagales > Amaryllidaceae > Allium > Allium cepa. The sequence goes on along the minus strand of CM060944.1, from coordinate 492,293,404 downwards.
GGCCGAGAGAAAAAGAGGTAAAATATGAAGGAAAGAGGAGTTTGATTTGAAGAGGATGAACATTGATTTCTTTTGATTATTTTTTGGAAATATTTTGACATTATCTCTTTCTAATTTTTTTCTATGGCTTGAAAGCCATTATAGAGAAGAGAAAGAAGATGAAGAAGCTTGAGAAAAGAAGAAGAATAAAAATATGAATGAATGTGAAGAAGGAAGTGGGTATTTATAAAAACAGGAAAAAAATGGTAATTTACGAAAATAACATTTTACCAAATTACCAAACTAACCTTACTTCAACCTAAAGCAATCTCCATTTTTTCAAAAATTAACATCGTCTATGTCTTAATCCCTTAAGAACTAAGCTAAGTAAAATAATAATTATGTTGGTTTCGACAAGCACCTTTGTCTAAGTGGTTAATTGATTCGGCTCTGGTGCAGGATGTCACAAGTTCGAAACTTGCTTTCGAACGTTTATTTGACATGGGATATGTTGTCCCAATGATTTTTTGTATATAAAGTACCAGTTCAAAAAAAAAAATTATGTTGGTTTTGATTTGATGTGATTTGATGTTTACTTTTCTCACTTTTGTTAATTCTTACTTACTTTTACTAATGACTTCTAGAAGTTTTATAATCTTATTTAGTAAAAGTAAACATGTTTAGTGAATTAATTAATACTTGCCCTATTTGAATATATGTTTCTATATAAGAAAATAAAGGTGCGACGACTTTACGACAACTTTTAATCAACAAACATCGTTTTTTCGACAAAATGTTTTGCGGTCACATTTTGACGTTTTAGTTAAACTATTTATTTATGTAAACTAGATTTAAAAATAAATTTGTATAATGCTATTTAAAAATATAAACACTCATAAATTAATCAAGATAATTTATTTAACCATTGAAACATACTTTTCTGAAATGAGCATTTTGTCACTTTTATCGTTATAGGCAAATGTTACTATTTTTGTGTATACTTCTCTTTCTAAATCCTATCTTATATTGTTTGAATAATAAAACCTTACCTATTTTACATTTAAAATCACTTTATATATTATATTTTAAAGTGGTCAAATTCTAGGTCGTTACAGTTAGCAAAATATATACAAAGATATAGTGAGACCTACATGGGATGCCAAGCACTATTATTAGTGAAAAGATTCGTTTTTTTCTAGAGAATTTTGGAGAAGTTTGCAAAGGTATTAGGTACAGAACTAAGCATGAGTACTACGTACCATCCACAGACAGATGGGCACGCTGAGAGGGTCAACCAGGTCCTGGAAGATTTGCTAAGAGCGAGTATTTTAGACTTTGGTGGATCTTAGGAAGATTATCTACATCTGGTAGAGTTCTCATATAATACCAGCTATCAGAGTAATATTGGATGGCTTTGTTTGAGGCTTTGTATGAAAGGTCGTGTAAGTCACCTGCATGTTGATTCGAAGTAGGAGACAGGATTGTGTTAGGAACAGATGTGGTGAAGGATGCTACTGGGAAAGTAGAGCTAATTCGAGCAAGGATGAAAGAAACATGATCTAAGAAAAAGAGTTATGCCAGCATAAGAAGAAAGGAACTAGAGTTCATAGAACGTGATCAGGTGTTCATGAAGGTTTCTCCGATGAAAGGTGTGATACGTTTTGGGAAAGTGGGAAAGTTGGAAAGTTAGCAGCCAGATATGTAGGGCCATTTTCGATCATAGCTAGGATTGGTAAGGTAGCATATAAGATGGATCTGCCTAATGTTTTTACAGGGATTCATAATATATTTCATGTATCATGCTTGTGGAAATGCGTTAGGGGTCTAGGAGAAGTGGTTGATTAAAGGGCAGTAGTATACTTGATTATTAAATCAGATATGACTTATAAGCCCATATCAGTTCGCGTAGTGGATCGAGATGAAAAGCGGCTTCATAACATGGTAGTGAAGCTATTATTCATCTAGTGGAATGCAAATCGGGAAGACTGCACGTGAGAAATGAAGGATAAGGTTAGGTGGACCTATCCAGAGTAGTTTATCACAGAGTAGCGCAAGTGTTATGTATTGAGTTGTATTGATATAGACCATTCATATATATATGATATTATGATTGTTTGTTGTATTAGTAGGAAGTACTAGCACATTCTGTGTATGCATGGATTGGGAATTCATGGGGATGATTAGGGTAAGCATAAAGGAAAGCACTAGTCTTTAGTTACCTTAACTAAATTTCGAGGCGAAATTCCTTTAAAGAGGGGAGACTGTAGTAACCCTAAAGTTTATAATTAATTAAATAAGTTGATTAACGGAATAAGGCAGGCTAAATAAGAATGGTGGATACGAATGAATTAGTAGAAATGGGTATAAGGGCCAAAGCCCAACATATTTTAGGACAATATACAGTAGTTATTTCTATTTATTCATTTCATATTTACTCAACGGAGAAAGTCTTTAATGGTGGAAGCATAAGAAGGAGATATAAAAACACAAGCTAGAAGAAGCTAAAGAAGACTAAAAGCTCTACATCTTAAAGATCTAGGTGAGTAATACTTAGCTCTTATAACCCGATTTCCTCATATGTGCGTGTTCAGTTCAGATCTAACTATTTTTAGTATGATGGGGTTCATATGGATTTTCATGTAAAGGTCTAAATGTTTAATGAATGTTTTGGGAAAGGATGAGTGAACATGGAATATTTAGATGTGTTTTCCCTACTCTAGTAATTTCAAAGCTTAATGTAAGTTTTATATGATGTTTAAGATCAGATTTAGGAAGTGGGTTTTTAGTTTAAGAGATTTCTCAAGATTATATAATTACATATGAATTTTTGTTGTTGTATGACTTGAAATAAACAAGGAAAATACCCCAAAGGGAGAAATAAAGTTAAACTATGGAAGAACAAGAATTGGGGAAATTTAGATAATTTATTGGAATTTTCAATAATGAAATAGAGGTAAAAATCAGCTAAATACTGCGTTGAGGATAGATGGGTACTGCGCGGGATGTAGGAAAATAAACTTCAAGGAAGAAATAAATAAAATACATTACCAAGGCTGGAAAAAGGAGAATAAGATCCAAATTATTGGCTAAAAAGAACATTGCAAATAATAGAAAGTGAAATCTAACCAAATGGTATAACAACATGTGTAAAGCATTGTCAAGGATGTCAGGGTTGTTCGGGTACGGCGTTGGGGCGGTGACTCTATTTTTATCACTAGGAATACTGCAGGATCATACTACGGAAAAACTCAAAAATGAATACTTAATATGTAAAGTGTAGAGCGTACAGTGTGAGTCAGGAGGATTCTACACTAAAAAGATAAACATATAAGACTTACGAAAGATAAGTCAATGCGACTCGAGGTAAGGTTAGGTCAGAATGGGGGAAGGGATTCTGCTTTAGATAAGTGCAAGGAGTTGGAAGGGCTATTGATACCGGATGGGGATGCTCACTCGAACGCACACCCAGGGAAGATGAGGAGACGCATTCAACTTATAGGAACAACAGTGGAGAAGGCCGGGTAGTTCTAAATTGAACAAATGTTCAAAGATTGCATGTGTGTTTCTTTGCGGTTTATGGCTGCATGTGAGTTACTACGGTGGGGTGGTTACAAGCAGTTTGAAAAGTAATTAAATAAATTTACAATGGTGGGGTGACACCAAGCAGTAAAGAAATTTAGTAAATAAATATAAAAGGATTACAAGTGGATGTTTCTTTGTAGTTCAAGGCTTAACTAATTAAATCGTCGAGTACTGTGGAGGTAGGGTCCAGGGGCCATAACAATGAATATAGAAGAATAAAGCAGTGGGGTGATTCCAAGCCATAATAATGAATAAATTTAGAAGAAAATTACGTTGGGGTAATTCAAAGCAGTAGATTTTAAGTGACAAGCCTTACTGGGAGGTTGAATAAAAATTGTGCAGAGGCACAGTATTAAAATTTTTTATAGAATGCTTTAAAGAATAAAGGAGACCTGCATGGGGGTGTAAGAGTAAATGGTTAAGTATTAATAGATTAAAGAAGAATCTACAAGAAAAACCAGGTTGGGTCTACGCAAGGAGTGCGGTATGTTATATTTTGATTTAAAAGCAATCTAAACCAGGAAGAGGGTTGAGTCTGTGCAGGATGCGACAATCTAAAAATAATTCTTAATTATTGAATAGTGAGGGGAAAACCTTATCTATGTAGTGCAGATTGGTTTCACTATATGTTTTTTATGGAAATAATGTTATTTAAGCCAGAATTTATGTCTGACCCCTATTTTATTGCTGTTTTCCTCATAAATTCATGGATACTTGTTTGCGTAGGTTGAATTTATGGGCATAGGAAGGTATGGATAATGGCTACAGTACAGGGACTAAGACGGAGCAGGAGGCTCTTTAGCTAATAAAGATTTCTTTTCCGTTGTATGAAGTGCAAGCCGCATCTTTATATATGGACCTGACTCTTTATAATGTTATTTTATATTATATTTGACCTCTGTGTGGGCATGACATTTGGGTAACATTGGTCGAAGAAATTGTAATGAATGTTTAAAAGAAACTACGGTGTAATGAAATATTATTAGTTTGCTATGTTTACTTTATATGTGAGGCCATATTACCCTGAACTCGATTTACTCATTGGAATCGGCATTCATCTTCAAGTCTCAAGTGGGGAATGTTACAACGACTAAACATACCGATGGCGTTTGCGATATTCATCCCTATACACACCATTGTGTACATCACCAACAACACTTGCATATGATACCTTTGCCAAGTAGGTCTTATACTCCTTCGAAATCGGATATGATGAAAGCTTCATATGCAAAAGGTAATGGTGTACTATCTATCTTTGCCTTGTCCATGCTAAATCAACTTCTCAAATTGAACATATTTAGTCAATTTTAGCTTGCATCGCTTTCGATTTCTAACAGTTTCCGTGCTTATAATTTTCTTTACTTCACCAAGATCCTTTATATAAAATCCAACTTTAACTGAGATTTCAACTTGTTGGTTTCATCCTTGTCTTTTGAAGGTATGAGCATATCATCCACATTCAAGAACAAGTATACCCAGCAACCATTTTTCAATTTCTTGAAATAAATACAAGCATCCTTAATTCTCATATCAAAACCAATATCAAGCATAAAAAGATCAAATCTTTTGTACCATTTTCTAGGCAACTGCTTTAAATCATGAGGTGATTTCTTTACCTTGCACACCAAATTTGACTTATCCTCTACAATAGACCTTATGGTTGCTTCATGTAGATGCCTTCATCTAAGTCCTCATTTAAGGAAGAGGTTTTCACATATAGTTGCTCCAACTCCATCTCTTGAGTTGCAACTACGGTCAATAGGATCTGGATTGAAGGATGGCACACCATCGATGCAAGAGTCTCATCATACTCCATTCCAAATCCATTGGAGTTATCGCTCAATTTCATAACGTTATCAATGTCAATTTTCTCATCTTGGATTACATGAAGAGCATAGTCCAAATGCTCATCAAAACTAAGATAGTTCCAACTACCATACCTCACAAGTGACCTTATAATGCAATGACTCACCTTTTAGGCAATTGTATCACCTGAACTCCTTTTTGCTTCATCTTAAATCGTTCAACTTCGGCTCTACCTTGAATCAAATTCTCACCAACATATTTAGGAGAAAAATGTGGACTAACATGTGATGTGATATCAACCGCCTTACCACCAACAACGTCATATATTCTATTACTAGGTCGGAAAATTAGGAATAATATTCATTTCCTTTGACTTGTCACCAATCAAGTTTGGAACATCCAGTGAGCTCTCTATCTCTCCAAACAAAACAAACTCATCAAAAGTAACATGTTGAGGGTTAATCACCTTCTTCTTTTCTGGGTTCCAAATACGGTATCCCTTCATACCATCTGTGTAGCTTAGCATAACTCCACTGAAAGCCCTTGACTCTAGCTTATCATTTCCTGAATCATGCACATCGATCATATTCTGCTTCCAAAGAATATATAACTTTTGCTTCGAAACATGACATAATCTCAAATATCACAATCTAATCGCATTCAAATCCCAAAACAATCAGCACCAACATAAGCTTTGACTTTAATGGTTGCTTCTTTAAGAAAACACAAACAACAGACCTTCTTACCATTCATCAACACAAGTGCGTCCTTAGAAACCCTCAACCACCCTTCTCTTAGTGATTTTGGAACCAAGAGAATCCAATCGCCCTAAAGATATAAGTGACCTTCGAAGTCTTGGAACAAAGAACACATTGGTAAGCATGCTTATTACACTATTTAACAGCCGACATTATATAGTACCAATACACATAGATTTACAAGTAGCACCATTTCCCATAACAATTGTATTATCTCCTTGTCGACATAAGAGAGAAAAAATATCATATTAGACGTCATATGGCAAGATTCCTCCAAATCAAGTACTCAATCATGACCTGAAACCTCCAATGATACAACAGTCAGTATGTCCTCATGTACACACTACCAACACTGTTCACCGATATCGATCAAGTCGCTACCTCCTTCTTCTTCGTACTATCATTCTTCTAATGGATAGGTTTCTTTCATCTGAAGCACTTTGAACTTACATTCCTTAGTATTCCTCGCCCTCGATAATCCGACCTCTCGAATTTGATCTTACTCTATTGCCCTTATACTTCTCATTTCTTCTTCTCTCCACAAACAAGCCATGATTACTACTAGTTCCATCAGCATCATCACACAACTCCTTCATTTGATCATGCAATGCCACACTAAGAAGACCCGCCTTGACATCATCAAGAGTCAATGTATCTCGAATATAAATAAAGCCACTAGAAAACCACGTATACCTCTCCGGTAATAAAAATAACACGATCTTAGCATTTTTCTCTTTTGGTATATTCAATTCTATTGCTTTCATCCTCATTAACATACCATAGAATGTATTCAAGTGCGTCTTTGGCTACGTCACATCCTTCGTTTTTATATGTGAAAAATGTTTGCAACACGACCAAACGATTTGTGAGTGTCTTCTTCATATATAGCCGCTCCAACTTATCTCAAATACCTTTAACAGTGGTTTCCTCGAGAATTTCAAAGATTACATTCTCTTTCATAGCAGGCTGAAGTGTGGTGAATGTTCATTCTTCCACTCTACCTTCTCGACCACTAAAACGTCCGTGGGATCAAATGTGTATCAAACGCATTGCGCTATACCTGATTGCCTTAGAATCACAATCATATTCCACTGTTATTTTTCAAAATTGTTGCTTCCATTCCATTTCCCTGTAGCCAGTTATGATCCTAATGTCGCATACAATCCCCGTACATACAACACCACATTACCTCTCCGATGCACATTTCTACATACACCTAATGCGTACCTTGATGCTCTTAAGATTCTAAATCTCGAATTTCAATCACGTTCACAAGGTATCTCGTATCAAAGGAGATCTCGGGGAAGATGAATGTATCTCGGATTGACATCTCGGATCTTAAAGTACATCTCGGGAATATTTCAGAGTAACTGATATATCTAAAATTGATATTTAAGTTATATATTTAACTACATTTTCAAAGTAAAAATAAATTTGTAACATACTTGATTTGCATAAAAAAAGAATTAAAATTAATATTTTGAAGAAAGTGGTAGCTCGATCGCTTAATTTATTTGGTAATGGTCGATTAGCATCCTCTTATTTGAACATAAAAAAGAAATTAAGTATTTTGTTGCGACTGATCAAGACAAAGGTAAAAAAACATATTCAAGGAGTTAATAAATAGCAACTAGATTAAGTAGTTTTTTTTGAATCTATATGAAAATAAAATATGTAATGTAAAAGAAGAAAAATATATAATTTCAAATGAGTTCTCCAGCTGAGATTTTTATTCGTATTTTAAATGAGATGAGTATCACGATTTGATGTCTCGTTTCGTCTAAGTGTGAAAAGAAAATCCCAAATGAGATCTCGAACGAGATGTAAAAGATTTAAAACCATGGATGCTCTAACATAAAATGTAAGGAAACCTATAAATCTAATCAATTGACAATTAAATCTACGCCGAAACACGAATAACACCCAAGTTGATAAAAGCCCCAAACGGATCGGCACAAATAATGTGAAATAATCAATCAAAGAATGTCTTAGTCTAACAGAACAATCAAAACAATGATAAAATAGCAAAAAACAAATGACACCTGAGATTTTATAATGGTTCCACGGATGTTATATTAAGAGTGAGATTGGCTACAAAAATTTACCTTGATGACGGACTTTGTGCAAATAAAAGATGAAGAAAATGGCAATGAAGGAAACCCCAAAGCAATACCACAAACCCCAGCCTCCCAAGGATGCCACAGTTCTGTTCACAAGTTCTCGTTTAAAGTACAAGAAAATTACAGCAAAAACGACGAAAATATCATTGGTAAATGAGCTTTAGAATTCTTCAAAAAGTCCCTGCAAAGCGCAAACTGAACAGGATAGAACAATGTCGGTTCATTTCATAAAAATTCAACAGTCGACTGTTCAAGAGTAAACAATTGAATATCTGCCCCGTAAGCAGTCACTGAATTCAACCAAAAAAAATTCAAGATAATTTAACGAAGTTGTCCATTCAATCAGTCGACCGTTTGATAGCAATTAGTTGTTTGATTGCCTTGAGCATGCTTTTTCAAGACTGTCGAACATTTTTCCTTCGATGACTCTTTCATACAACTCTAAATCATGAGTCGTTCGAATGGTTAGAAGCCTCATTCAATCCTCTACATTTTCATCGATATAATATTGCCAAAATTCAACAGAACACCCACCATGCATTTCCACAAACATAGGATGGATAATACGAATTCCAAGACTGGAACAATTCAGCTGGATTCCAATTCTGAAACGATTTTTTTCTATTTCAGAATCACTATAAAAATATGGCATTACAAATATTCTGAAGACAGCTTGCATAGCAAAAATGCTTACCAAATTATCGTAAAGAATCATCTTACATTCAGAACCAAATTATAATTCCTAATACACAGACATACATGACTGAATAATTTGATTTATCTCAGAACATTCATACTTAAGAATTGGCACATAGCATAAAGTGTATACTTATCAAACCTAGCATAATGAAACAAACGTAATGTCGACATACGAATGATATACAGAGAACCGAGTAACAAGTACATAGAGAGAATGCTAGGTTCCTGAAAACCAAATAGCCCTAAAAGAAGATGTATTCCTGTAAAAAACAAAAGAGCTGGTGTGATCCACTGAAACAATATACCAGCTATAGATGAAAATATCGACATAAATGACTACTGTAATTGCTTAACAAATTGAAATCCTTGTTATGGACATGTTAATATTGAAGGCATATCATGATCAATTACAATGGAAGGCCTTATCGTGGACATGTTTATGAGCCATTAAGTAACTAAAAGTTGTAAACTACAAAATAGACTGAAGACACAAAATAGACTATTTTGAACATGTTTGATAATGTAAGGCCTTGTAAAATTATGATGATACCAAACAACATACAAGGACATAAAAGGGATATAATTAATAAATGCATAATTATCAGTACCTTCCGTTTATAGACTGCAATGCGACGACTGCAGATCAATAATCGGCAAAAACACCACCTGCAATATAGTGAAATGGACTGAAGACGCAAAATCAATAAAGTGAATTGACATTATTGTGAGACATATCAGACTAGTTGATACCAATATAGTGATATTGTAAAAAATAAATGTGCCTCTCATAATAGGAAAACGATGTCAGTTGATGATGGTAGTTGGTATGACATAAAATGAGTGAACAGTCTTTAACTATAAAAGAGAAATAAAAGCATAACCAAAATAGTACTTACGAGTTAATTCTCCGACCCTAGGAAACTGATGTGTGATATGGGCCACACAAGGAAATCACCTACTCCAACATCTTTGATTTTTTTTGCATAAGAAGTTTCTTTGTAAAGTTTTGCATTGATAATTTTTCGTTCACACATACTCACTTTCATTTCATATTCAGTTTTTAATTGGTAATCATGACAGATAGCTTTATGGATTGGATCTGTGACTTCTTTGGCAACAGCAACACATTTTCTGTTCCAATCAAGCAACTCACACATCCTCGCATTAGGCGTTGAATCCGCGCTCTTTGATTGCACAGAATTTTCTTCTAATAAGAGAGGATTTTTCACTGCAGCAGAAGCTGATGACCCATCATCTACCACAAGTGTGGTCATCGGTGTTGATGGCCCACGTGCTACTTGAGGCTATCACAATAAATGAAATCTGTAAATCTTCTATGTATAAAATAAGAATGCAAATATGATAATTTTAGCTTGTATATAAAAAATTCATACCGTACAATGGTTAATAATAAAATTAATTTGTGCTTCCATTTTGTCGAGTTTCTTTTCCAAAAGCTCCCTCTGTGTTCTTTCTCTTGAGTACATTACATGAGGATGAAGTGCAGCCTCGTACTTGCTCTTAGAAATATTGCTTCCAACACCCGGCAAACATTTTTTTTTGCCTAAAACTTGAGCCAAAGGATCATCATCAATGGATAAAAGATGGCCGCTACCGCTGCCCCCGCTTCTTTTGAACTCATCAACTTTAGCTTTGACTTTTTCCTGCAACATCCATATGAAACTGTAACCATTGAATAACAAAAAAAAACACAATAATTATAAGGTAATTCATGATGGAACATTATGTCAGGTAATTCATGATGGAGGTAGTGCTACAATCATTGTTGGTAGAGGATTTATAAAGACAATCAATTAGTAATAAGCGGCTTACATTAAAATTTGCATGGGATACAATTTACACATATAATAACTATATGAGATTAAAAGTTGGAGATTTCACCACTAATGGCTTGGCACTAGACAGTACAGTTCCATCCTTTCGGATATGCGCTGCAAGCCACACATCAGTTCGAGTAATTGAATGATTTCCCTTTGCCATCTATAAAAAATGCATTAACAGTGTGTACAAGTATAACTATGTAATAACCTAAACAAAAACAAATTCATATGTAAAAGATATTACCATTTCATACTCTATCATTGACGCACTCTTGCGCCCTAAAGTATGACTATATGTACTTTTCTTTCGACTTTGTACTGCTTGAGCTCTCCTTTCTATTTGTTTCTCACTGCACTCATAGATACAAAATTTCTCCCAATCTTCCTTCTTTATTCCAATTGGAATATCTAACTTTCTTGCCTCCAAATTGGGTTGCTTGTCCAAATGATACTTTCTTAAAGTATGCTTAAAACCTCTGAATGCAGACGGCATTGAATTTTCAACATTCTTTCTCATATAATTTGGGACTTCGAATTCTTTCTATTTTAATAATATTAATATCAGATAATATGAGAATCACATGATGACATTTAGTGAACAAAATAGTAAAATCTTACCAACCTGCAACAAATAACTATATAACTTGCAGACAACATGATTATGAACTAAATTCTAGCACAAAACAAACCAACAATAAGACTACTTCAGTAATCGGATAGAAACCAGAATATTTTTATCAGGTGTTACTTTTGCTTAATACAAATAACGGCTTCATACTTTATGTCAGTAATATGCTTCAATTGTGATTCACTTAGCATTGTATTACAACCATGTGACTAGCCTCACCAGTCAATAAAAAAAATTCCTTCAATACCAGAAGAGAACACAAACTCAGTTTTATGCAAAAAACCCTACAAGTTGGTAAAATTTTACAACTATTATACTTAAAACGATATAAATAAGGAAGTAAGAATAATCTTACCACTATTTCATTCCAAACATCATCCTTGTAATTCTTAGGTACCATTTGCCATGTTGCATAGCTGATAGGTATTAATGTCTTCACGAATCTACCAAGTTGTGACTTGAAATGAGTTGCATTAGGTCCTACTGCTTCTCCATGACGGTTGAACTCGATGCTTTTCTTAGCCCCCACTTGTTGATTAACCTCCACTAAATTGGGTTTTTGTTCATATTGGACAGAAGTTGAAATGGATTCTTGTTCTCGCTGGATAGAAGCTGAAATTGTTTTTTGTTCATGTTGGATAGATGTGTCTTCGGTGCTCAAAGGCATGGGGGCTGCAAAATTAAAAATACACCATAGAATCTAAAACTCAATGTTATCACTTAAAATATTATTGTGAATCCAAATAAGTACATCAAATATATCAGTATAAGTTGAATGATTTTTCGTAATTACGGTTTCAACTGGATTTGAACCAAGATATAAATCGATTTATAAGGGAGATTTGATCCAAAACGGCTGTAAATCGTTGAATTTAAGATTTTTGACAAGAATGATATTGATAATGGTTAGTATCCATGATGCATAGCAAGAGCCCATATCCATGTGATTTCTATTAACAAAGCTTAAAACTAATCGCATAATAATATTTCATTAACTTCTGACATATGACATTTAGATTATGTTGATGCATGCTCATGAAACATCATAAAAAACAAAATATATATATTAGAGAACTATAGCACAACAACTGTAAATAACAACACATCACAGCAAAGTAGACTGCACATAGATTGGAATGAGTTCACCACCATTTGCATTTTATCGCAATAGCTACTTTAAACAACTACTGCATTGGAAGCAAAACAAGAATCCATGCAGTACACTGATAAGGGTGTAAACGCGTCGAACCGGACCGGACGAAGGTGTAGTCAGTCCTATAAGATATTTGGACGAACACGGACCAGACAAGCATTAGGCTCGGACATTGTTCGTATGAGCCGGACAGCGGACGGACAATAAAAAAAAATCAGGCATTTTTGGACAAACGTTTTTTTCGTGCATTTTTTTCTTGTTCTAATTCATGTTCTAAATGAGAATCGTACGAACACCGATCGGACGCCTTACAGCCTCGGACCGAGCCGTACGTCGAACAATCGTACAAAATTTACAACCTTATACGTTGATAGTTAAATATTAGTTTGTATTTTTTTATAAAAATATAAGAGTGGTGCTTTTATTCAAACGGATTATTCATTTTGACGCCTCGAGAATTCCAACCCAAAACCTCTAGTACGTCAATCTAGAACATCTTATCACTTGTTTTTTGAGATAATGGTCATTGACTTTCAAAAAAATGGCATTTTATTTAAATAGAGCGCTAATTTTGATATCTTGAAGGTTCGAACTAAAGACCTCTAAAATTTAGTCTAAAGCGTCTTACCACTAGGCACTTGAGCTGGCGGTCCTTGACAATATTATTTTGTATTTTATGATGTCTACAAATGCAATAATACAATTTTCTGTGTGCAATTGTTCTAAGAAAATTATGCCTCGCTAGCAACACTATTAGTTACTAAGAAAAATAGAAGGCAAAAATGACGAGAATAATTAAAGAAATAAATTGAAATCATTTTGCTATCAAAACAGTTGGGAGTTGAGAAAGTGCAAATGGAAAACCAATGAAATTTGGAGAACTCTCCTCTTCTTGGAATCAAATTGTATACACGGTACAAACTAAATGTGAACATAAATGATTGGACAATCTAGCTTGCTATGTACGCATATTTATTAACTAGAAGCATCCGAGACGATCAATCAAAGGTGATTCCTCCAATTCAAAACATGTTTCTCGTTGTGCATGTATTCAGTTAGATATCTTCTTGATAACCATTATTTAGTTCTATTTAGTGTGAGATAAAAACAAAGCTAAATCATGGTAGTAGATGTGCAGCTAAGAAGGGGAAAGGGTTAATTATTTCAAAGGAATTTTCAGGTGAAGGACAAAATATATATAACCAAAAAAAGGTTCAATTTACCTCATCAAACATTGAAAGTAATTTTGACTTCTTTCTTTGATGCTCGAACCAATCTGTCATAGACAGACTTCGAGCAGCATCTTTATAAATCGTTGATGAAATTGCATTCACATAATTATTACCATCATCATCAATATCCATTACCGACTTCTTCATGTCAATTAATAAATGTGTTTACGATTTCATAAGTACATGGGCTCACGATGGTCAATTGTTTGGTGTTTCCTTACCTACAACTTGATTTTCTTTTACATCTAAATTTTTTACCGTGCAAACATGTATTATTAACTTTGCTATCTTCATTGGAAGTAATCATCCAACGGTTTCCTAGTATTTTACTCAAGTTATTAACTGTTTAAGCATGTTTCTAGTTCTGTCCTCTGTATATCACATCATGCAGCCCACGTCTGTTGATTCTGTTATTGCAAAGGAAATGTTTAGCCATCTTTAATAAATGCTTTTGAGTGCTAGTTATGAGAAGGTTCAAATTGTTAGTTTAGGCATTTGACTCAATTTGTGTATGTGTTACATATCCAACTAAATCTTTTTTCTTCCCAGTTTTCAGGTAACATGTACTTAATGGACTGCGTACACAACTGCAGTGACAAGAAAACATCGAAGTGGTTTTCACTGACAAAAGAGTTGGATAGTTATCCATTAGAACTACTTACTAAATAAATCAGGCTATGTAAGCAACTATTCAAAATTCATAAATTCCTGTTCGCCAATTGATCTGAATAATATGGATTTTAAACCAAACCACAACTCTCATGTTATAACTGATTCCGTCTGTCCCATATCTAAGTCCAGATAAGGCGTATCTTCTACATTTGCTCAGTATTCACCTGCAACAATAAGCCGGTTTGCATAAAACTATTTGAAGAAAGGTTGTTCCTAACAAATTCGATGATGTACGCTCAGGTGGTTGGTTTGATGCAATGCAATATTCTTCACAATAAGCTACTCAATAAAGATTTATTTGAACCTGATAAAGTAGATTATGTGTATAATGTACAGTGCCTGCCTAATGGCATGGGTTGCCCTAGCCACATGAAAAATAACAGCCCTTTTTTTCCCTAAATTCCATATAACAATTTGATAACTCCTAGGGATCTGCACCTTTATGCCTCGATTTTGTTAGATACATAGAACCTAAATCACTTTGTATAAGAAACTTAGTTACAATGCATTAGCGATTAGAAATTGATTTTTTAGAAGAATGGCAACATTCGTTGGGAATATTTTTACTTTACAGTTCAAACAAAATAAAGCAATGTTTAAAAAAAAATACAACAACCGCCTTAAACATAAAATGTTTGGTTTCATTTAAATCTCATTAAAATAGATATATCGCTATAGATATACAAAACACGTATATTTCACATTACAATATTATGTTCTATAAACAGAATTTTATAGAAGTTTTGAAAGCAAGCCATACGGAACATGGTGATATTTTAGGATTTTTTTTTAAAAAAAAAATACAGTTCTCTAATCCAATTCAAATTAAGCACATATGAAATAACTTTTTTTTTTGGAGCAAAAACGATCAGCCTATATTTCTATATATCAAACTTTTTGTATAATTTTTTCACTGATAATCTACAACAAAATTAAAGCTCGTTCGTTGTTTCACGTTTATAGCTTCGTCGGAAACTTCAGAACGAAAAATATGACTGAATCTCGAAATGTTTGAAATGCTTATTATAATGAAAACAAAAACAAATGATTGTATGAACTATAATATTGATTAGAACAAAACGTAAATAGATGGAAAATAGTTAGCAAATAAGTAATAGTTTTTATTTTTTGGAACAGAAAAGGCCGATTTAAATTATTACATATTAAACTTTATATAAATACAAGTTCTATTAATTTCTTCAATTAAATTAGACAGAGGATGAATGTGTCATGGATTGAACTCTTGCATTCTTATAAAGATCACGCAGCATTAAACACTTGACTACATTTCTCTTAACATTTTTTTAGTGATTATATAATAACATGTACGTGCAGAGTAAATAAATCAAGGTTCGAGAACTCGGTTTCGATCTCCATTTTAGTAATTTCGGCTAATTTCGAAAGTTACGAAAGTTTCGGTTTTGTTTTTGGTTTCGCTTTGATCTCGGGTTTACATATTTTTTTCTAATTGAAATGAGTTTATAAAGGATTAAACTAAAATTAAGTTGAAATAAACTAAAGTTAAGTTAAAAGGTAAAATCGTACTTGATTAAGTCAAACAATTCAAACCCCTAATCAAATTACTCCAAATCTCCAAAGTCATTAATAAGTTACAATACTCAGTTAAGCCCGTGTAGGCCCAACCCAAATTAGTAAAACCAGGTCCCAAATTAATAAAACCTAATGCTCTCTTTGTCATGGGTCCGTCTATTGCCACTTCGTTATTTGCTCTCCACCCCCACTAATTAGAAAATAAAATGCACACCCCATTTTTTTCTCTTTGCACCCCGTTTATTCCAAAAATCCCCTTACTGCTTTCTTATTCACAATACTTTTTTTCTTTTATTCTTTTTCTTTCTAACTTTACCTATTTGTGCCGCTCTCTCTTCCTCAAAAGCAAACCCTGACAATTTCAAACTAGCAAAAAGAAGCAACGGAAAGAAGCAATCCACGAGATTGACATTTATAAAAAAGAACAAAGCAGCCTCATGGTAAATCCGTTCTATGATTTCATGTTTTTGTTGCTTAGTTGGGTCTTCTATTTTTGACTTAAAGCATTAGTTTGCATCTTGCGTCCTGCAGGTAGATAGTAGCGAAGCGCTAATCGAACCAATTAACGATCCATCAAAGCGTTGATTTATTTGAAATAACTTCCAATAGAGGTGTTGGTTATTTTTAATCATCGTCTCCATCATTTATTGCAATTCATGTCCTTGCAATTCCTGTCTTTTAAATTTCTTAAAATCGTGTACACTGCTTATCGTATTACTGATTGAAAGTGTTATAAAATACTGTTGATTCACATGTTATAAACTATTAATTAAAAGTGTTATAAACTCTACTCTACTGGTTACTTATCTTATTTTATTGTAACTTGGAATGTTATTTAGTTGTTGTTAGATACTCTGTTGATTGGAAGTGTTGTTGTGATGCGATTGTTTTGTGTGTTGTTATGGTGCGATTCTTCTGTATGTGCAAAGTGTAGCTTCTATTTCAACAAGCATGTAAGCTGCGTGGATTAAATAATTCAAAGCCCACGGTAAATGCGCTTACAGAATTTCCACGACACCTAGGCGCGTGTGTTCAACACCTACACTGGGTATGGATTACAACGCCTGGGTCGGGGGTGGATTTACAACTTTCAAAGCTTATTTCCTAGTTTTTTTTTCCACCGTTTGCTTCAACTTGTTTGCATTGTATTATGAGAATTAGCTTCTGTTTATAAGATCCCTAACAACTACGCTATTTGAGTTGTAATAGTGTTAGCCGATTAGGACATTTTACCTATCCCAAACCAAAGACGGGTGTTGTTTACTTATTTTCAATGCTATAGTAAAGCAATGTTACATATGTTTCAATAGGTAAAGAAGAGAGATGATGATGGGAGATCAATAGACACATTGGACAAGATATCTAATTAATTGTTAAAGGGTATAATTGGAATCAAAATTTTAAAATTTTAATCGAGGGGTGTAGAGCAAATAACGGGGTGGCAATAGACTAGTCCCTTTGTCATATCGATTGCCTCCAGCCATCTCATTTCATTACAGTGGAAGACTAGGGTTTAAAAAGTTACAGCAGTGGGTAAAAAGAAAAATCGATTTCACTATATCTGATTAGATTAAGTTCGATTCACTTACTGGGATTATATGAGAGGCTCGACTTCAAATCGAGGTAAGTTCTCAAAGAATTTTTGAATTTCTTTTGATTTTTAGTATCATTTCCTTTTGATTTCCCTCTTTTTTCAATTGCTTGCTGATTCGTCGAGGAATCAGATTCAATTTTATGATTTAGTTTACCAACTAGTTCGAAGTCGGATTTTATGCCTAGTTTCGGATCGGGGTTCACCGGTACCAGTATGGTACGACCGAAATTTGGGCGTACCGAGCGATACCTTGAACCTTGAAATAAATGTTGAAAAGAAAAGTCTTGCCTCAGCCTTAGTGGGTTATCCCAGCCCATGGGTTTGGAGGACTAACCAAAGGGCTTCCCCTAATAGTGTTTGGACGATGAAATGCCCATATGTTATTTCTTCCTTTAAACAAATTATGGAATATGTTGAGGGTAAGAAGATTGCTTTGTTTCTTGATTACAATGGAACCCTTTCTCCTATTGTCTTTAATCCTGATCGTGCTTTTATGCCTAGTGTCGTGAGCAAACTTGTCGTTTTTACTAGCCAATTTTAGTTAGTTATTAGTTATTCAATGCTCATGATTCTTAGCCATTTCTATGTACGGGGACTGTTGTAATAAATGTGCAAAACATTTTCCTACTGCTACTGCTATAATTAGCGCAAGTGCTGATAAAGTACATATATATAGTGACCATATTACTCATACCACATAGCCATTGAACTTCAAATTGATGCTTCATTTCATATTCTCCTGTTATGGAAACAAAAAAATGGAGCAAAATAAACACGGCAGAAAAGGTAATGAGTTTGAAGATGATGTTTGTTCTAATTTTCAGGCATGATTTTTTTACTTGTATTAATATTCCTCTACCTAACATATTTTTCTCAACATTGCTGCCCAAATGCTCATCTTCAACTAATGTTGTCAACAGTGCGTTTTATGCTAGGTAATAGAAATGTGTTGTCACAATTACTCAAAGTCGATAGAAACTAAGTTGGAACCAATAAAAACCTAGCGGGCTTTTTTTTTAAAGCAAATAAATAAAAAAGTTAAACCAGTATGGAGCTCAGTATGAACTTAATTAGAGTAAACACACTCCATGTTTCCACCAAAACCTAGTGCACTGGACTACAAACTTGCTTTTTTTGTTGAGTTCAGTGTTTCAGTTTGAAATTTCATTGTTCTCTTTCAATAGATTGCATAACTAGATGAAGAGGAAGATGCAGACTGTAGTAGCAAGTTCATCACCAATGATGTTTTGCTAACTCAAAATTTTATTAGATTAGTTACATAAATTCAATTGTTTTTTTATATCATTTACGGATACTTCCAAATATAGACAAAATGAAAGAATAAGTTGATCCCACAGACTTGGATTTGTTATAGAAATTGATGAATCATTTAAGGGCGTAAGCAAAACAGAGCATATAAACAGCAGGAAGGAAAAAGAAAATGAAATATTCGACAAAAAAAAAAAACAAGAAGAAGAAGAAGACCCACCACAAGTTGTATGTCTTGCAGAAGAAGTACCAGCATCATCACAAGTGCGTTGCTCTTTAGCATTGTGCTCCTCCACATTTTCCTCCGCATTTTGCTCCTCTGTTCGTTGTTTTCTATTCAATTTTCTTGCTTTCACACATCTACTTCTTTCCGATGCTGTAACTGAATTGCATGTTTTTTTGGAAGCTGCATATAAATTCTTTAGAGAAACTATAATTGCATAAACCTCACAATTTCCAACTGGATTCTATTAATTTTCAATATGACATTGTCGTGCGCCGCTAGATGCGTGATTTCAATTTTATTTGTAACTGCATACAAGCTAGTTATTTTTGTTTATGTTATTCATGGTTACAACAGAGTATGCCGTAAAACTTTCCACTTTTAGAAAAAATATATCGAAAATATGATTCCTGCAAATCTAGATTAGCCAGCACAAAAAAAACGTAACACCTACCCAAAGATATACATGCAGTGTGTTGCTCTTCAACAATGTGGTCCTCCAGCTTTTGCTCCTCGATGTTTTGCTCCACATTTTGCTTCTCAACATAGAGCTCGTTAACATTTCGCTCCCGTGCTCGTTGTTTTCTATCTAGTTTTCTTGCTTTTATATGTATGCTTCTTTCTGCTTTTGTAACTGGATTACATGGTCTTTTAGAATTATCTGTAGACAAAAAAATTGCAAGAAACGTTTAATATATATGGACACAGAAAAAAAAATTGATTGAATGAAAATGGTTTTGTTCCTAACATCTGTAAATTCTTTAGAAAAAATGTAATTACATAAACCTCACAATTTCTATTATAATTAGATTAGACAAGATTTCTATTAATTTTCAATATGACATGGTCCGACAAATTTGGATAGGGTCATTTCAATTTTATTTCTACTTGCATATATAAATTAATTCATATATAAATTAATTATTGTTATTTATAGTTATTTAAAGTAACAACAAAGTATATTATCAACATATTCCATTTTTACAAGAAAATTATCAAAAACATGAACCCTGCAAATATAGATTAATCAACAAAAATTGCAATTGCCAACCAAAAGATGCATGTGCAGTGTGTTGCTCTTCAACATTGTGCTCCTCCGCATTTTGCTCCTCGATATTTTGCTCTTCATTCTGCTCCTTAACATTGAGCTCAAAAACTGTTCTTTGGTTTTTATTCGGTTTCCTTGCTTTTACATGTCTACTTCTTTCTTCTGATGTTGTTATCAGATTGCGTGGTTTTTCAGAAGTATCTGTAGAAAAAAATTGTAAGGCATGTTTAATAATTATGGGTATACGTGGAAAATTGATTGCATAAAAATGGTCTATTAAAAAAAGGAAAAATATATAACTGCATAAGCCTCAATTATTATTGTACTGGATTTATATTAATATTCAGTACAACACTGTCCAGCAAATTAACATAGGATAATTGCAATTTTATTTCAAATTGCATATTAATTAGTTATTGTTTAATAAAAGTGATTTAAAGTAACAACAAAGTATATCATCAGAGCCTTCCATTTTTAAAAACAAAATTTGAAAATATGAGTCCAACAAAATTAGATTAACCGGCAAAAAAATTCAATCGCCTACGGAAAGATATCTGGGCAATGTGTTGCTCTTCAACATTGTGCTCCTCCCCCTTTTGTTCCACATTTTGCTCCTGCAGATTGAGCTCACTAACATTTTGCTCCTCTGTTCGTTGTTTTTTATTTAGTTTTCTTGCTTCTACACGTCTTCCCCTTTTTGATGTTGTGACTGGATTATATGGTATTCTAGAAGTACCTGTGGCAAAAAATGGTAAGACATGTTAAATAGATACTAACACACGTGTGTATATAGGAAAAAGGTACATTGCACTATCTTCAGGAATCTTGACCATGCCACTTTTTACACGAACTTTGAAGCTTCTAAAGTTTTTCTCTCTCCCAAGGCAACCGACTACAACTATAAATACCAGTCACGCCCCAACATGAAAGCAATCAATTTCGGTCATTAATAGAACTCTACCAAACTTGACCGACCCGATGTCATAACCTAGCACCACTTCTCCATATCAAGCCAACAACCTAAAAACCAGATTTGATTCAAAATGACCAAATCTAACTCCTATCCTCAGGGATTTTGATCAAATCACTTTTCTACACGAATTTTGATGCTTATGAAGTTGATTTCTCTACTTAGGCAACATAGTACAGCTACAAATACCAGCCCTGGCATGTCGGCAGCATTCCAAATAAGGAACCGAGTGCTGAACGTTGGTAAAAGCGCAAAAGATAACCATAAATCCGACATATCTAACCCTAAAATCGATTTTCCTACTCTAATTAGACTGATTTATCTATACCTAGTGAAGAAGTGCTAACCCTAACCCCAAAATCAAATTATCGAGCAAATAAAAATAAACAAGAAAAGCACCTGCTTTAGCTTTCGATCTGGTCTCCCTTCTTTCCATTTTGGTCAGCAAATCGGCTGTAGGGTTTCCCTAGACCGCGTAAAGAAAAAGCAACGGCAGCGGTTAAAATAGAAGTACGGTATGATAAATGTAAATTATCTCTAATACCTTTTATGATCGTAAACTACCAAATTATTAGTTCTTAATGGCTTGAAAATAAATCTAAGATCACAGAAGTAGATCTAACAATTAAACATGTTTTATAAATTCAAAACGCTTCTAAAAATAAAATTTAAAATTAAACTTTCTTTACAGATATACAAATCTTAATATCATTTAAAAATAAAAATTAGTTTTTTAACTGATTTAACATATGCAATTTATAAGCAAAACAACTCACGCGCAAAGCGCGTGCCTTATCACTTAAAGGCTAAATACACTAACAATATATTGGCCTCTCTGTTTCTACGCACATACTTACTTAGTAGCTCCATAAAATAAGTGAAATTTTAAAAACTATAATATCCTTAAAACTGCTAAGTAAATGCTTGGGTTGAAATAGTATTTGTTTACAATATTTGTTATATTTTGTTTAGTCGGGAATGAATAAAATGGCTGCTTTCTCTTTTTCTAATGGCTTCTTATTTTTATATTGTCTACAACACGTTATCAGCATGTTCTTCAATCAAAAAATATAGATATAAAGTTGTAATAATTTAGAAGATCGGATCCATGCTTTTTTCCATTAAACATCAATGGATTCAGGTATGACTTTCATTAATCTATTTAATCTTGTATAGTTTGTTCTCGATTGAACCAATATGGTATATTCAGATCTAAAGTATTTTAATCTCTAACAAGTGGTATTAGAGCCATCTATTATTGATTTTATCAGAGAAAAAATGATTTTGTAATTTGAGGAAAATATTAAACTTCTGTTCCAAAGACCTTTTAAAATAAAAATATATTTTTTAAGGCTTATGTTGATTCATTATTCATCACATCTCACATCATGTGATGTAGCATATTAAAATCTTTGCATAATAATATGTTGTCTGTTCATCATCTACTAGTATGCAAAGCTGAAATTATTATTATTTTTTTTTTTTTACATTTCTTCTTTAGTTTATTTCAGATCTAATATAATATAACAGGCATTCATGTTTACTTATTCAAATAAGCTTCCACCAGCTGATCAAATGCCCACCTCACATAAGCAAATGTTTTGATAATGACTTATTCAATTGACCTACATTTCAGGCTTCTACATCTGATACAATATAACATGCACGGACATTAAATTATTCAAATTAACTTCCATCTAAAACTGACACATGCTCGGCGCCCGCATTGTTGTACATGATACACATGCCATAATCAATTCATACATACGTAGTTAGTACGTAGTACGTACGTACGTATGTACGTATGTATGTATCTTCTACCCTGAAGAGCTGCCGTGCAGTTTTGGTGTATTGTTCTATATGTCTGTGTGTGCGCGTGTGTTTGAGTGTGTGTGTGTTAGTTGATATTTGTGTATAGGAGCCCAGCTCACGTTTTGTTGTATGAATGCCTTGTGTTATTAGCCTTGAATTCCTTGGTAATTTTCAATCTCAAGGATGGTAAGTTGATGGGTTCTTTTCTTCTTCTAGCCAGTTTCTAACTAAAAGTGAATTTGGGTTGTCGATGTTGGTGAGGTGCCTTTCAGTTAGTAGTAGTCATTGTTCTACCCATCTGCAAGTTGAGTCTAAGCAATGGTACTATTACCAAATCCAGTCTCATCCATTTATTTATATCTTACATATGAAGAGACCTTAACATGCATTCATGTGTTCACTTGAATACACTTAGCTAGGAGTTTATTAAGAAATTTTTAACTGACTGTTAAACCTTATTAGTAGGTTTAAATGAACGTTGAGTTTTTTGTTTTTCTTTCTGGTTCTTAAACCTCTTTTTTTTACAGTACATAAAACACCTTTTCTCATGGTTACATTTTCTCACCAAACTAAAGAAATTAAATTACAAGGTAAGTAGGCATTGACGCATACAATTTTTGACGGAGAGAGAAAGTTAGCCTTAATTTAGCTATGATAAATCATGGAATAAAACATATTATCTTGTTTACATATTCCTATTAGGATATTGCAATTATGTCAGTTTACGGAAAAATAACTCTAAGATATGTTGTAAGCGAATGAGGATTGTTATACATAAAAATTCATCTTAATGGCATATGTGTATATGGAATATCCACTGCCAGTATCATTGCCAGTGAGTTACTACTTGCCGTTTAAATAAAGAGGAGTCCTCCTTTCTTTTTTTTTAGTTGGGATCTTTTTTACCATATTTGAGCACTGGCATAACTTACATGGACAAGAAGCATGGGAACAACATAAATCTCAATTATGTATTATAGTTACAAGATTTTGTGGCACGTGCATATAAAACTTGTTTTTATAAAATTTCAAAGTAGAGTTCATAAAAATAAATTAAAAAATATATATAAAAAAAATTATTGTAACAGAGTTTCAAACTTGTAAACTTATTTACGCTTCAGAATTTTCGTATGAAAATAGATGTTGATTTTTATTTTATATGGGATTCAAACTCATACCATTTTGTTTGCGTATAAGGGTATTTTTGAAACTTCTTGGTTGAACCAGAAAATTATGTTTCTATTCCGATTATTAATAAAGATGATCAAATCATATTTCAATATGTTGAAATTTGATACGACATTAAGAAGTAGTTACAGTAAAAATCTCTAGTACATATATTTTATGCTACTCTAAAAGTAGTATTTATGTCATTTACATGGAAAAGAGATTGAATATTGATGACATTCCAAAAATAGTGCATATGAAGTATCTTTAGAAGAGATGTGTAACACTCCAGAAGCGATGTTTATAAAATATCCCCAAAAGTGATATAATATCCTTGTATAGCACTACAAATGCATTGCCTAAGAAACATTTTCAAATATGATACAACACTTCAAGAAGTGACGTGACAATAAATAAACCAAAGAATTAGTAAATCAAAATAGAAACAGAATAAATGAGTGCAAAATTTACAAAATTCAATCTACCATGGTCATGGATTTGCAACTCCATTTAACAAATTTAAGAGTAAATAGTGATCTGTGATCTATTGATTTTCAAAACTATACCATGAATTCAATATCACATGCATAACTATCCTTGAAGAAATATCTTTAGATATCCTGCTGAAGAGATAATCTATATGTCATATTATAATTTACGAAAACTAAAATATTGTCCTCAAGGGATCTTTACGTGTAACAAATATAATTGCATATTTCTATAACATGTATCCAGAAGATACTCTTATTTCTATTGTAATTTTTTAGCTCTCCAGAAGAGACATCAATATATAATTCGAAACATGTATTATTCTTTGATAAATAATTATAAATAATGTTCAAAAGAGATATTTGAAATATAATTGAAGAATAAACTTTAACAACTCGAAGTTGTATACATATTTATTTAAACCATAAGTTCAACATGGTTTGGATTGAAAACCATCGAGTTATATTTAAATTAATGGAAATAAATAAGAAATTATATGAAACATCGCAAATTTTAATATCAAACAGTTTGATAACCATTACTAAGAAAAGTTTGTCTTTAATATTAAAGCAAGAACACTGACAAATTTAAGATTTAGATCTTGAAATTATTATTATCGATAGCCAAAGGTAACTAGAAGTTACAATATAATCTATAACTAGAAGTTGTAGCATATCAAATAACCTAAAGTTATTATTGATAAGTCAAACTTGATGCATATGTATTTTCGAACTAGAAATTTTTGAAAACTATCATTTAATCTTTAAGGATTCACAGTTACATCGAGTGATAAACAAAAAGTTTGGATCTTTGTATTAGTTTTGTTCTAAAATCACTAACTCATATGATAAAGAATGCGCAAATTTATAATATATATGTAATATGTGAATGCACGTATATATTCATATATGTAGATATTTAACTAACAGCCTGAAGATTGTTTGACTAAAGTGATATGAGCTTATCATATAGAGTATGCATAGACATCATTCAATGATTTAAAATTCAATCAACATAAATGTTGAATGACATGAAGTCATGCACATATTCAAATGATCTACATAATAAGTAAATTCTTCCAATTGGTTAGACCAATGAATGAGAACAAACTCTAAAAATAAACAATATCACTTGAATGCATCTTATAAATTGATAAAAGAATTATCCTCCTATGTGTATATGTATGATGTATATGCTAGTAATAGTATCATAATGGATCAAAATGAGAATCCAAAGATGATAATTATTCAATGCTCGTCAACGTTGAGGGGGGGATAAAATGGATACAAGTTCATTTTGATTATCAAGATTAAATATTGGTTGTAAAATATTACTAACTTGAATAAATTATCGATAATATCCCTAGTATACTTACTCCAATATAATTTGAAATCCCAAAAGGACAAAAAGGGTATAAGTCACATCTGAAGCGTGATAGAGAAGTCGATTTGAAATATTTTTGGAGTAAGTAATAAAGATGCCAAATAATGGTGGTGAGTGTTTTTGAAGAAATACTTAAAGGTGCTTTGCAAGAAATCCATGACATGATTGTCAAATAAACCTAGAAGTGATTTAGGTACCTAAAATATGATAAATATTGAGATATCAATGAATCATATATAGAACTGACAAGAAATAATCATCGATAATAAATTTGTAAATAATAAAAAGCGCTTATGTTTATAAATATATTAAAGATCTTGAATTAGAGAAAACATGATTGGCCATCATGAATACTTATCTAATATAGAAATATGGACTTGTAATCCGCCAAGTAGCGAAAGTGTTTAAACCACTCAACATACCCCGAAGGTTTAAATATTGCTTAAATCATATTAAACGATGAAAGTATTCAAATTCCTAAAAAAATATAAATAACTTTAATGGTTATAAAGAATGCAAAGAATAAGAGCATAGATTACAACCATCTTTTTAATATTGTTGTAATGAAAATCTTGGTATAATTCATGATGAATAGATTACTTCCTATTTTTAAGTATTGATACAATGAAACTCTTAATATTCATTGAAGTATTAGTTGCGATAGGCAAAACTTATTAAAATAAACAAGTTCTTGAAGAATACAAATAACCTTGATGATCATAAAGAATGCAAAAACATGGAATGTAGATCCCAACCTTCTTCTAAGTATTGTTGTAATAAAAATCTTGATGCACTTCAAGATGGGTAGATTACTTCCTACTTTTAATTATTGTTGTGACAAAACTTTTAATATTCATCAAAGATGTAGTTGCAATATGTAAAACTGATTTGAAACATAAAGATAAAAGTACATGAAGTGTTTTTCATAAAGGTGACATATAAAATGTATAAAACGCAAATCATATTTGGGAGAAACAATCTTGAAAATTCGACTGTATCGAAGGAAACTATTTGTAAATGATGAAAATCTAAAGAAAGGAAATTAGAATTACTGTCTTCAGACTTTTAATGCTTGTCTAAGCTATGTTACAAAAGTATTTATAACTGATTTGAATTATAAAGACATATATTCAAACTTAAATGGAAAAATATAAAATCAAGAGGAGCATTCATAAGTACATCATAATGTACTTTTTTTCCTCCACTAAGATTTTTCCCACTGGGTTTTTCTTAGTAAGTTTTTAATGAGACATTACATTGATCCAAAAGTATCAAACTCCTTTTGATGTAAATTATTGAAATATGTTATTGTACTCTTTTTCCTTCACTAAGATTTTTCCCATTGGATTTTCCTAAGTAAGGATTTAATGAGACAAATATTTTGATCTCTAAGTGTCAAACCCTTTAGAAGAAATATCGTTATATGATATTTATGATTTTACAAGTTGCGCTCTTTTCCTCGTTCAAGATTTTTCCCATTGGATTTTCCTAATATGAGTTTTTAATTAGGCAACAGATAATATCTACAGCAACTGAATGGATATATAAAAGCAGGATATAAGAGGAGGCCAGTCATCATATATGTTTCAAAATGGATAATTTCAAGCTACCATATGAGCATCCAAGATTTTAAAGACGCATATTCAAGAGGGAGTATTATAATATATCTAAATTATAAAGAGTGAATATGCTATACGATATTTTTTATATTTTATTTAGTCCCACATAATGGATTAAGTTCAATCACAAGCTCCAAAACCTTTATATAAAGGAGCCTATGTAATAGAAATAAATGACTAATTTCAGGAATGAATAAAATGTCTTCTTCTTCTGTTTCTAATGGCTTCTTATTTTTATATTGTTTACAACAAAATCTAATTTGAAAACCGAATCTAGTATTTATAAACACAAAACAGGAAACAACCTTGTTGACTTGTATAGCATGTGATCCTAGCATTTTGTCTCCTCCTTTAAGCAACATTCAATGCATATGTAATTTCGTTGTATTTTGAAGGACACCTCAGCAATTACAATTGTGTTTTAAAAGCACGTCTCCAATGCTATATTTTTAATGGTGACATGTTAAGAATAATCTTGAAATTGTCTTTTGAAATGTTCACTTCTACACATTCTACATCATAGAATAGTCAGGACGCATCAACAAGTATTTTTCTTTTTTGCTTAAAAACATCTAATCTTCAAAAACTTCTTCTTCCTCACTCCTCGAATTTAACCAAATCAAAACTAGAATTCATTTCCAGTTCTATCGATACACAAAGTAACTCAAATCAGATTCTGCAAAAATCTTCTCATGGCGAAAATAAAAATAGTGCAGCTGGATTTGCTTCTATCAAATATATAAATCTCCGAATGTAAGTTGCAGCAAATTATTATTTTATTAACTAAAGTTTATGAAATTAAAAAAAAAATTACGTTATTAATTCTCGTTTGAAAACTGGACATTTATGTTAGGTATAGATGATAAAGAATAATACTTACTAATTTTGCATGACCTCGCTTCAATTTAGTTGTTTTAGTTTTCCTTATTTGATATATGTACATGTTAATTGAAATCTGGAGAAGTTGTATCATTGGACTGCCTTCATTAATGGTCAAATTTCCTCTTAACTGCACATGTTTTAAATGAAATGCAATTTATTTTGACTAGAAATTATTTACAAAAAAGATTATCATACCATAACAAGTTGGTAACCGTTGACAATATTACCAGTACTGTCATGTATTTATATTTTAGCATGATAAGATTGCAATGTTATTATACAAACGACCAAGACCAAGGTTTGTAGTTACTTTATTCTACATATAATATATATCATTTTAGTATATAAATCACTATTAAGAGAAAAAATGGTGTTATATATGCATGTCCAAGCTAGAATTTAATAAGTTGACAGTTCATTATGCTTTATACTATAATTTTTGAGTGCATTTACATATTATAGGTGAATTTCTTCTAATGTCTATTTCAAGTTCACAATATGATTTCGATGATTCAATTTCAAGTGATGATTCATTTGCTCTTACCGAAAAGATACTAGATTTCGATAACATACATGGAAGCGATAACATAATTTTGATGACAGAAAGCATGAATGAAGTAATTACTGCTACCATTCTGTATATTGTTGCAATGACAATAATGCAAAAGAAACAAGCTCATGGTTGATCTACTTTTGGTAGACACTACATGCCATGTAATAGGGAGTCTCGTCATGATCTAATTATTCGTAACTATTTCAGTGGAGAATATTCAAAATATACAGCCGGACAATTTCATCATCTATTTCGAATGGATATTAACCTTTTCAATCGCATTTTAAACGAGATAGGAAAATTTGATGAATATTACACAAAAGGTTGATGCAATTGGAAATTATGGATTAAGCACTCTACAAAAAATGATTGCTACGATTTGAATGCTTGCATATGGATGTGCAGCTGATCAACTTGATGAATATGTGCAAATAGTAGAAAGCACCGCAATAGAACACCTTAAGCGTTTTTGTGATGCAATAATTCGAATTTTTGAACAAAGATATTTAAGAAATCTAAATGAAGTTGATATAAAAATCTACTTAAAGTTGGAGAAAGTTGGGGCTTTCCATGCATGCTTGGAAGTCTTGATTGTATGTACCGGCACTGGAAAATCGCCCAACAGCATGGTATGGAACACACACAAAGGATTTCAAGAAAGTTCCTACACTTATCTTGGAGGGTGTATCATCTCACGATTTATGGATATGGCGTGCATTTTTGGCATGGCAGGTACATGCAATGATATTAACGTTCTTGATAGATCTCCTTTATTTGTTGATCTTATTAACGGGCAGCTCCATCATGTAACTTTGTGGTCCAAGGTAATCATTATAACAAAGGGTTATTATCTATCAGATGGAATTTATCCTAAGTATGCCACTTTATTTCAAACTATGTCTGAATCTTCTAATGTAAAAGAAAACGTTTTTGTTGAATGACAAGAAACCGTGAGAAAAGACATCGAACGAGCACTTTGAGTACTACAAAGTAGGTGGCATATTGTAAAAGGTCCATCACACATGTGAAAACAAAAAAATTTGAAAAAGTAATGAATACTTGCATCATCTTGCACAATATGATAACCGAGAGTGAACATCATGAAGGACTCAATCCTGAGTGTTGGGAACCTCTTAAAAATGAGACGTTTGAGCATGTTGATATCGAGCATGACTAAGCATTTCTTATTTCAAAGATGATTTGGCAGTTGAAAAAAATACGGGATGTGGACACACATAACCAATTGAAAACTGACCAACAGTCATTTGTGGGAGATATATGGAGATCGACAAACATGGTATAATGAAGACATTACTTTCTACGTTAAGTTTAATAAACATTTTGCTATTGTTGTAAATTTTCACTGTTATGAGACTATAACAAAGAGTTATATTTCAGTTCAGAAAATATAAATAAAATAACTTATAAATGAAGAAAGATATGTAATCTCTGATATGTTGCAAGTAGTAGAATGTGATACGGTCGAGCTACCGCTACATTTTTTCGTTCTCATTTGGATTCTTGATAGTGGTGGCGATGGTAGGCTATTTGATATCCCGAGGATAGTGAAATGCAAGACTTCCCTTAGGAAAACTGTGTATGTTCAGTTTTAACTACTTGAAATAGGCTTCTTTAATGGGAAAAATGAATTGGTTTAGCAGTTTAATGCATTTGTATTGTCAAGATACAACATATCTATTCATGGTTTGTTATTACCTAAAGTATTCCACCCATTTCTCACTTTTAGATCAGATAGGTGGTTGCTATCATTTTCTTTATATAATATACATATACATATATATATATATATATATATATATATGTATGTATGTATGTAACGACCCAAAATTTTAGTTATTTGAAATTGGAATGTTTAATTAATTTTAAAATATTGAAAAGTTAATTTTATGAATTAAATAGCTTGAATTTCAAAAAAATAGTGATATGTTAAATTTAATAACTGAAATCGTTTAAATAATGCAATCTTCGATTTTTATTTGGATAAAAATAATTTAAAAGCTTACTTAATCACTACTCAACAATAATAAAGATAATAAAAAAATCAATTGGATTTAAAGTGATTTAACTGATTTTGAAAATAACCCGTTTTAATTAACGAGTGGAAATAGCCTTCCGGGGAAAAGTCTCGTTTTCCGACGAAACAAGTTTCATATGATCCATAATAATGAATTACAATACACCGTCAAATTTCATAGCACTCAGACGTATCATTTGGTTGTACGGGATAGAAACACGTTGAAATTAACATCGAAAATTTAATATTATAATTGGGTTCAAAAAGTTATCTTTTGCGTACAATCGAATTTGGTCTCAAAACTTATTCAATTACATTTGGAATATATCATTAGGAATGCCAGACAGCACGTCTCGATTGGGGTCATAATTATATAGCTAGATATTTTGAATTAAATAATAATATATTTATATTCGGATTTGGCCGCAGTGGTTGTCCTTTCATATCAGCCCACTTTTATCTAAACAAGCCCACATACTTCACGTGATTCCTCCATTATCTTCCATCATCCCCTCCATTATATAACGCGCTACCAGTAATTAAAAGAAAAAATATTGAATTCAAAAAATCGATATTTCAAAATTCTTCAATTAAAAATTTTCAAATAGGCTTTAAAAATATAGTTTAAACCAGAGCTACTAATCTTTTCTCGAATTAGAGGCTGCTATGGTAATTATGGTGCTCGACGGTAAAATTCGAATGCGTGGCTTTGACTAAGGTTCACGATTTCTTCTATTTGGGGCATTGATTTGTGGAATGGAGATTGGATCCGAGTTCGTGATGGAAAGTAGCACTTAATGTGAAGTTTCAGTGAGCTCGGTGCCTTGGTGGGGGGAGGAGGGGCGGAGTTCGCGACCATGTATGGTCGAAGAGAGGGAAAGGCCAGGTCGCGTTTTGATTGGAGGGTGTGGGTTGGAAATTTTGGTGATGGATGGATCGAGGTCGAGGAGAGAAGACCGCTAGAGTCGTCGGATTCAAATTTCGACAACCGTAACTCTGTGTCAATCCATGGGTGTGCACGACCATGGCTGTGTTATCTTTTCTTGCACAGGGGAAATATGGCAACAGAGGGAAGAAGAGATAATGGAAAATGTGTAAATATATTGGAATAATTGTTACTTATTTTATTTAAAATTATCGATAACTTGAAAATTTCATAACCCTTTCATACGAGGTCTGATCGAGATGAAGCCTTTTGCATTGCGCTCGTGGCGACGAAAGCTTCACAATGAAACTAGTTTGGGCGAATTTGAAGACTGCTGAAATTTGGGCTAAAATTAGACGTCATCGATTTTAGCTCCAAACCGGAATGCTTCGGCGACAATAGAAAATTTCAGTGAGTTAATCCTACCTTTTGGATAACTATATGATTTATAGTTGACAAAAATTGTTGAATGATTATTTGGATAAATTATTATATTTATTAGTTGGTTTGGATATATTCCCGCCTATTAGAGCGGATGAGACCCTATTACATTCCCGTTAAAAGCGGAGAACCTTTTGTATACAAATCCCGCCTCGAAGTGGTTGATTTTTATTTTATGATTATATAACATTTGTGATGCAGAGAAGCAGGTTGGAGGGATCCAATGGGATTCTTTGCTATTATTGAATTGTTAATATTTCTTTTATATAGTTTATTGAATGATAAATATGATTGTGGACACTGTGATTATAACGTCATTATACGTTTGAAAATAAAACCCAGTAGTTATAGAAAATCGATATCGATATTGGTTGAGTGTTGGGTGGCCATTGGCCTTAAATTAGTATTTTCAAAAAAAAAAATATAAATTGCTATTTAAATTGGATTTATTTTTGAGACAAGAAACAATTTTAAAATACGAAATTGGGTTTCGAAGGTATTTTTAAGGACTATCTAATTAATATAGTAATATTGTTTTTAAGCTAATTAAACATATTAATATTGTTTTTAAGGTTATTTAATTATAATAATATTGTTTAAAAAGTTATCTAATTATATTAAAATTGTTTTACATTCATATAATCATACTAATGTTATTTTAAAGTTATTTAATTATTTAATATTGTTTAGAAGTTATTATTTATAGTTAACATGTCTTAAGAATTTATAAAAAGGTAAATAAATTGGAAGATAACTTATTTAAGAATGGTTTGAAATTAATAATAAGGATTATTAAATAATTTTTAAAATAAATTATTATTATTATTAATAAAATGGTAAAGATCAATTAATTATTATTTTTATTTCTTAACCAATATTTTGGAATGATTAATTATTATTTTAAGACGTTTAAAGTAAATGATTTCCGTTGTTAATAATTATTATGATTTAGTGATGTTTCAATGTAAATGATTAAAATTATTTTTAAATGTTTTTAAGACTCGGAAATGGAGTCGAAAAACTTAGATTTTATAAAGGAGTTATAAAATGTTCTAAGAATTAAGGAAGGGTTATTTGCATGGTGAAGAGTTTATAAATGGTTAGATATTTATAAACAAAATTTTAGAAGTAGGTTTATATATATATTTATAAAGGAAGTTTATAAATGGTATATGGGTTCATAAAGGGTTATAAACGATTTTGAAATGCATAAGAAGTTTATAAGCAACTGAATTCTTGATAAAGGAATTATTAATATTTTTCGAAGATTTATGTTAACGCTTAAATTTGAACGCTAACACCCCGGTGTGTGAAGTGTAGTTGTGAAAGCACCACCCGATAGATCGGGAAAGAATTACAAGCAAGTAATAGCGGAAAAGCAGTAAACGACAGCAATTTTATAGTGGTTCGGCTTATGGGTATAGCCTACGTCCACTTTAAGTACTTTTATTGATGATCACGTTACAAGTTGATACAAATCTTCTCAAGTGCAATACACTTTGAATTACAAAAGACTTAGAACAAGTAGCTCAAACTTCGATGTTGACAAAAATCTTCAAATCCATGGTGGATGTAGATGATTTCTTTATGAAGTTCTTTTAGACGTTCTTTGAATCTCAAAAGTTTTAAGTGTTGAAGTAGTCTGGAATTCGGCAGAGTAATGGCGCTTGAAATTGATCGACCAAAAGTCCTTTGAATGTTGGTGATGGTCGTGTATTTATAGGGGCTTTCGGTGTTTGGTCGGAGGTAGTGGCCGAGATGGGTTAAGTCGTAGGTCGGCTCCGGGTCAGGCTGAGTTATATGTCGCCCTCCTTCTCTCAGGCACGGTCTCCGGTCTAAGTAAAAGACGCGCGCTTCTCTAGCTCCAAACCTTAAGTGTTGGGTCGCCGCCGAGTTAGTGTTCCAGGTGCTAAACTATTTCGCCACTTCATCCTTCACACCCTTAGACCGGTTACGACTTACCATAACCCATAAGTCGGCCACGACTCATAGGTGGGTGAGTTTGTGCTTAACAGTTAGGTCGGCATCCATGCTAAGGCATTAGGTCGGCATATTTCTTAACCAGTTAAGTCGGCATCCATGTTAAGGCATTAGGTCGGCATACTTCTTAACCAGTTAGGTCGGCATCGAGTTAGATCGGATCCTTCCCCGCATCCTTTAGGTCGGCAACACTCTTTGAGATGCTAGGTCGGCCCGCCTTTATCCATTGGGTCGGCAAGTAATGCGAATGGTTAGGTCGGCCTTCCTTCCAAGCTTTAGACCGGTGAGCCATAACCGAGATAGGGTTAACATTTGCCCCTCGAAGTACATGCCTTAAGATTAAGTCGTGTGCTTCGACACCTCTTAGCTCGGCTCCTCCTAGGTCGGTAGGTCGCGCACGACCTATCAGTTAGCGCCGTTTCGCATCTCTTCACCGTGGGATATAAACTGGCTCTCTTCCTTCTTCTTCTTCACTTAATTTCCTGCTCAATTCCGCCATTAAAGTACTATTGAGTTCCTTAGGGCGATTTCATCCCACCTGATCACCAGCCACTCCTACTCTTTAGTGCGTAAGTGATTCTACTCCTCTTATGACTGCAAATTACTACCAAATCACGAACTATGTCGCTCAAATTCGAACCGCCTCTTCGCACGGTGCTTCATTACAGATCCTGCCATGCTTAGGTTGCTCTCTTAAATGATCGATGAAGTAATGAAGGTGGTTCGTCGTTTTTAGGCTGACCGTTCGGGATTATCATGTGATAAATTTGAGACGACTTCGATTTGGTTTAGTGGATGATCCGGCAGCATGAAATGGTATGAATGAAGTAGGGGTCCGTGTTGGTGGAGCGATTATCGGGCTATCGGGTTGAGTAAGAAGTTGGCTTGAATGTGATTCGGTGATTTTGGATGGCCCTACCTGTAGCCGATCTAATTTGGGGATGCAAGCCCTAAGTCGAGGCCGAGCCAATATTTAAGGGACTTTCCGACCTAACCCTTTTAAGGCTTGAACCGCAGCCGAGTTAGCACTTGAGCTTTTATCTTGAGTTGCTGAATCAACCTGCTGAGACCTCGGCCCGCTACCGACTTAACCCTATCTCGTGAGACCTTTAGACCGCGGTCGAGTTGATACTTAGGCCTTGAATGCATCGGCACCTAGGAGCATAGGCCTTTCCTGAGCACTTGATTAGAGCTTTGAACTGTTTTAATTTTGAATTTACTTGAATCTCATTGCACTATCTCACAGATTGTATTAGCTTGTAAACTGTTAACCTGTTGAGAATAACAAAGAAAAACAAAGGCGAATATACTGCCATCGATTGTTCATATCAAACGACAGATTAGTTGAGACAAAGTAATTAACTTAAATGCATTGCATGAAATGCTTGTGGATCGATCAACTAAGGCCAAATATCAATGCAAAGTATGAACAATTTGAACTAATTCGTTTGCATCAATGTTATGCCTACGTATTCAGACTTAAAACACTGACCCCTGGATTTTCATAACTAACAAATGCTTGCCAGTTTTTTTTTTTATTCCAGTTATATTTGTTTATCGTCTTGTTGATCTTACACAACACCTCACACATTTTAGGAAACGTGCACCTTGACATTCGAATATATAGTTGTTTATGTAGAATGACTTCCCACCGAGAAGAAGAAGTGGTAACTCAAGAAGAAGAAACTTTCCCGACAACAGTTCCGATAGAGAATCCTCCGGAAAGAACTTCGACTATTCTATCTTTGAGAACATTTATTCAGCTGCGCACTCAATTTGGCTTTGCTGAAAACGATGTCCTATTCCCTGGGTCAAATGATACTGCTGATAATCCTCCCTATGGTTTCGTTGCAGTCAACCGCCACATGTGCTTAAGTGGGGCGATTCCTCCTTTTAATGACTTCCTTCAAACTCTTCTTCTCCGATTGACGATCTCTCCATTTCAACTTCATCCTAATGGTTATGCCATCTTGATGGGGTTGTGTGTTTTGTTTAGAAGAACTCTTGATCGCCTACCGAGTTTTGAAGAAATTCGTTATCTGTGCTCGTTTACAAAGAGTAAAGATCATCCTTCACTCATTATTGTGAGAAGTGCTAGAAACCGCAAGCTCCTTTCCGATCTCACTGAAAGTGTTCATGGATTTTTGAACCAGTTTTTCTTTGCTCGCTGCCCTCCAGGGTTTTATGCCATCTGGAGAATAGGAAGTAAGACTAGTGTTTCCATTTTTTCGTTTTTGAAACTTTTTTCGAGATCCGAACTTTCAGTTGCTAACTTCATTCTTTGCTCTTTTCAGCACTTCCTCTCCCTTCTAGAGACCCGATTCATAAACAAGTTTTTGAGAGGTTGAGTGCCGTGGCTGCGGAAGAAAGGAGCATAAAATTTCTGCTGAAGGATGAATTCTTACACCAATACGGGCTTCTACACGCTTCTCGTTCTACGCATGCTCATGAAGTTCCAACAGAAGTTCCCGATTCTCCGATGAAAACTCCTGATGCCCCGGTTACTGTCGAACAACTCACATCGAAAGAGTCTAATATTGAAGCTTCATTGGTGAAGTGTTCCACTCCTACCGACATTATGGGGTCATCTAGTAAGACGGTGCTTGCCCCGATCGAGGAAGAAGAAGAACCTTCACGGCCTCTTGGGGGATTAGCTGATGTAGGAATTGAGAAAACAAGTCCCACCAAGCATGATGGTGACGATGTTTATGAGGGGTTGAGCGACATAATAGTGACTTC
Source organism: Allium cepa (assembly GCA_030765085.1). Lineage (NCBI taxonomy): Eukaryota > Viridiplantae > Streptophyta > Magnoliopsida > Asparagales > Amaryllidaceae > Allium > Allium cepa. The sequence continues at coordinate 492,256,254 of CM060944.1, read as the reverse complement.
GCAGGAGCTTTTTAGAGATGACGTATCTAAAACTATCTCTCCTGTAATTGAGGCGACGTTTCTTCTTCGACAAACACCAACACAAACATCAACTCCTCATACCCAAGCTATCATCACCTCTGCACCAAAGAGTGGTTTGTCGCTTAATACGTGTAGCTTGCACATCACACAACACTTAGGATTTTCCAGCACATTTATGCACTTATCTTCTTATACTTTAAAGATTTCTAAAGCTTATCTTTTCTTATTTCAGATTCTTCAATGACACGCGGCGGATCATATTATCAGGATTTCCAATGCTACGGGGGGCGTGGTCAATATGATTATCGGCGTTACTTTCCCTCCTATAGAGAGTCTGACGAAGAGAGGGCTGCTCGAAAGGCTCGTGAAAGGAGGGATGCAGAAGAGCGTTATGACAGAAGGGATAGGGATGAGCACCATGATTCTCTGCAGAGAAGTGATGACTCTCACAAAAGGAAATCTCACGACGACCGGGGAAAAGGTCATGTAGCTGAAGATTCAGGCAAACGAGCCCGACATGGTGAGAGACATGCTTCCACTATTCCCGAAAAGCCTACTGCCCCTGCCCCTCTTAACATTACTTCCGACTCTCCTGCTCTTGGGAAGGAGGACATCCAGACAATAATAAGTAGGCCTAAATTTCAAGTGGGACCGGGCCCAGCCACTTTACAAAGTCGTTTTCCGCAGTGGTGTTTAAAGGGTGTGAGGTTCGATCTCGACCTAGTCCCTATTGATAAGCCTGCTATGCTACGAAATCTTGACGCCGTTAAACTTGATATCGAGAGGATGTCAAACTGGCAGAAGCTTGTCGATGAGCTTCAACGAGTTAACCGCGCCAACTTAGAGGCTATGCTCACCATGGAAAATGATAAGGCTGAGTGGCAAAAGGTCCTTGAGCAGCACGACACCGAAATGAGGAGCATTACTTCCTACAACGAGGAGCTCGAAGCAAAGGTTGAGAAGTTGAAAGATGAGCTTGCTGCTTCCTCTACTTCATACTCTCAAAAAGAAGAAGTGCTTCTCAGACAAGTTAGAGATGCTCATGCCAGTCAGAGGGACGCTGAGGACAGGCTTGAAGCACAAAAAAGAATCAGTGACGGCTATGTCTCTGATATTGCTGAGCTTCAAAAGAAAAACAACTCCCAGGAGGCGGAGATACAAATGCTTAAGCTTCAGCTTGCCAAAACTGAAAGGGAGCGCGATGAGGCTGTCGCCGGCAAAATCGCAGCCGAAGAATCTCATGAGGCGACCAAAAACAGCTTCGGCTCAACATTATTCGACTTCTACTTGCATAGCGTCTTGGGGCGTGGAAGCCTCGCTTTTCTCGGTCCTAAATATGAAATCACTTTAGCTGAAGTGTGGGAGGCCGCCCTCGATATGCTTGGTGCTGAAGGTGCTGGTTATGACGAGTCAGCCCTGGAAAGGCATTATTTTGATGAAGACGCTCGCGCTGCTCTCGCCAGGGGAAAGGAACAACTTGCCAAACTAAGAACCGAAGTGACGGAAGGGGACCAGCTGGGGAAAACCACTTCAACTACTCTAGTCCAGCCACCTTCTTCGTCTGAAGTCGACATTATTGGTTCCAGTTCCCATCTCGCATCTCCCACCAAAGTTACTGCTGATATTACAAGCACACAAGGCGGAGACGAGGGTGAAGAGAGCGCTGATGCGCAAGCTTATGAAGTCGATATCAGGAAACCAGCTTCTCCAGGTAACTTCACTGTTAATCTCGCTACTGTCAATTCTGCTCAAGCGGGTTACTCATTTATTTCGCATGAGTTTCATGAGCTCCTTGGCTATCTTCTCAACCTTGATGAGCCTTCATCTCCTCTCTTTACTGACTTTAACCTCTTTTCTTCTGTAGAGAAAGTACCAAGCACTGCTCAAACTTCTACTCCTCCGGTCACCCTTTCTTCATCTCTTCAGGCGGTGCCTCCTTCTGCCTCGCAACCTGGATCACAGGAGGAACAAATAGAGGCTCTTCACGGCTTGGATGATCCCATCGCTTCGCAAGAGCAGAAAGATGAGAGACCTGAGGGAGGTGACATATCCTCGGAACGGACTCCTTCTGACGACATTGTTCTATCAAAACTTGTCACTCCGGGGAGTGAGTCTTCCTCACAAAGGAGAGAGAAGCGTGGGACATCAAAGAGGAGGGGGAAGAAAATCACCGCCACTAAAGAGGAGCCGGAAGTTGAACCGGTTACACCTGCCTCTCCTACTTCCCTTATACCCACTGGCCGACCTGAAAAGCTGGTTATTCGACCGAGTAAAGGGTCCAAAGGAGGGAAGAAGAAGTGAAGATTTTAGCTTTTTGCCTTTTGTATGAACTGGCCGAGAGTTGTGCGGGTACCGGCCCCCGCTTTTATTTTGAAACCTGTATCTGCATTATAGTTGAATAAAATGATTCTTCGTTTGTACAAACTTCTGTTTGAATTTGAGAATGCATTTACTATTTATTTTTGCACAAGTTTGTTTATATAATGTTGCAGCGGGCTTATGGTATGTTGTTTGAGTATTACTTTACTGATGCAGCCATACTACTATACCATGTTGCCCCCATACCTTAAGCTTGTTGCAATATTTTATACTTCGAGGGGACTTGCACTCTTATTTGTTAAAGAATAATTATTTTATTCTTTAAAGAAAATTTTTATTGAGTACAACTCCCTTCGTATAAGTTTTAACGCTTTGTCGTTCGAAGAAATCACTTTTCTCTTTTGCTTATGTGCATATTTTACCAAGTGAATTCCTCTATGTGGTAAAGCGGACCTCTGAAGGGTACTTTAACTTCTTTTCTTTTTACGATCATTTTCCATTTGAAAGTTAAAGTACGCTTTTGATGAGGATTTTTTTTTATACAAAATTGTACCTCTGAGGAGGGATTTTTCACGTTTCAACACTTGGAAGTTTTATTTCAATCTCGGTGAAACGTGTACCCCCAAAGAGTTGTGCCTTCGAAGAAAGCCTTTTCACGTTTCAACACTTGGAAGTTTTATTTCAATCTCGGTGAAACGTGTGCTTCCAAAGAGGTCTTTTTTCTTGATTGTGTCCCCGGGAGGGGGTCGTACCTCTAAGGAGGGATTTTTTACGTTTCAACACTTGGAAGTTTTATTTCAATCTCGGTGAAACGTGTACCCCCAAAGAGTTGTGCCTTCGAAGAAAGCCTTTTCACGTTTCAACACTTGGAAGTTTTATTTCAATCTTGGTGAAACGTGGGCTTTCAAGAAGGTCTTTGTTTTTGCATTTCAACTTTGATGAAGTGAAATTCCGAAGAGCGGTTGCTACACTTCAACTCCTGGCGAAATGTGCCTCCGAAGAGGGCTTTTATTTTGTTTACATTTCAACTCTGGTGAAGTGAAATCCCGAAGAGCGGTTATAACACTTCAACTCCTGGCGAAATGTGCCTCCGAAGAGGGCTTTTATTTTGTTTACATTTCAACTCTGGTGAAGTGAAATTCCGAAGAGCGGTTATAACACTTCAACTCCTGGTGAAATGGGCCTCCGAAGAGGGCTTTTATTTTGTTTACATTTCAACTCTGGTGAAGTGAAATTCCGAAGAGCGGTTATAACACTTCAACTCCTGGTGAAATGTGCCTCAAAGAGGGTTTTCATCGCCTGGAAGTTACTCTCTCATGGTTGGAGGGTCATGACTCCTCCAATCTTTTTTGTTGAGTAGAGAACTTTCTTTTTTGTGGCGTATGACCCATTAGAGGTCTTTTATCCTCCGAAGAGTTGCGCCTCCGAAGAGGACTTGTGCCGCTGATGGTAGCTTTGGTTGTTCCTCTGTTCACTTGCTTATGCCTTTTCAGCGATCCTCTTTTTTTTTCTTTTCAAGTTTTCATTCCCCTTTCTCTCACAAGTGGCTTGTTTAATCCAAGGAAGTGTACTTCATTGCCAGGCAAGTTCGTGAGAACGGGCACTAGCTTCCTAATTGGATGTTTGTTTGTTCAAACAATCTCAATTTATCAGCAAGGGCTCGTTTCTATCGAAATCATTAGCCGTTCAATTGAAGTATTTCCTATCTAGGATTTGAATTCGGGGTCTTTGTGACTTGAAATTTGTTTGTTGAATGATGGTGAGAATCGCTCGGTCTTATTATGCGCAAGTTTTATTTCCATTGTCTGCAAAAATTTAAATCGACATTTTAGCAATACATTTTATGTATTTTTATATCAAAAACAAAGCAAACATATAATGATAATAAGGAACACAAGATTTATAGTGGTTCGGCCATGAAATTGGGCCTACATCCACTTTATATTCTTTCATTATTTACTTGCATCAGTTTCACAATTGCTTTCAATTACAAGAATCATACATTCATAATTCTTTTTACAATTTTTCAACAAAATTTTCAAGTAAAGTATGGACGCAAGTGGTTGCTGTTCCATGCCCTTGGAATTTGATCTCCATCAACAGTGGTGAGCTTGAATGTGCCGTCAAGAAGCTTCTGACCTATTACATATGGTCCTTCCCAATTTGGCCCAAACACACCTGTCGCGGTCATAATTCTTTTCAGGACTAGATCTCCAATTTCAAAGCTGCGTTGACGAACTTTGGAATTGAAATGTCTGGCTATCCTTTGCTGATGAGCTGCAACTCTGAGGTTAGCTTCATCTCTTTTTTCATCAAGGAGATCCAGCGCTTCAAGTTGCAGCTTTTCATTTTCTGCTTGATTGAAATGGATTCTTCTGTGTGAAGGGACCTCTGCTTCAACCGGGATCATTGCTTCCGATCCGTATGCTAACGCAAAAGGAGTATGCCCAGTTGCAGTTTTGTGAGTAGTTCTGTATGCCCATAGTGCAAGTGGTAGTTTATCGACCCAACCACCTTTTGCTCTTTCGAGTTGCTTTTTGACGGTTGATTTGATGATCTTGTTCACTGCTTCCACTTGCCCGTTTGCCTGCGGATGAGCTACTGCCGAAAAGCTTTTCTGGATTTTGAATCGCTTGCAAAAATCCTGGAATTCCTCGCTTTCAAACTGAGTACCATTGTCTGTGATTATTTTCTGAGGCACACCGTATCTGCAAATGATATTCTTGGTCACAAAGCTTATCATTTTCTTTGAAGTGATCGTAGCCAATGGTTCAGCTTCAGCCCACTTAGTAAAATAATCAACTGCAACAATAGCATATTTAATCCCTGATTTAGCAGTTGGTAGCGGCCCAATGAGATCCATTCCCCAAATTGCAAATGGCCATGGACTGACCATCTGTGTGAGTTCGGTAGAAGGTGCTCTAGGAATTTTGGCATATCTTTGGCACTTGTCACATTTTCGGGAGTAATCTGCGGCATCCCGATTAATTTCTGGCCAAAAATATCCGTATCGGAGAATTTTCTTTGCTAGTGTTTGACCACCTGAATGATCACCGCATTCTCCTCCATGCACTTCAGCTAGGATTGTTTTGGACTCTTCCCGGGATACACATCGAAGCAATGGCATTGAGAATCCCCGTCTGTACAATCGACCATCCCGAATTACATAGCGAGAGGCCTTCCTTAGAAGCTTTCGTCTTTCTATCGAGTTTTCTGGCAGAGAACCCCTGAGTAGGTAATCCAGTATTGGAGTCATCCATGACTCTTGTTCTTGAGATACATTCATAATCCAGTCTATATCCATCTCGTCTATACTTGGCGCTGAAAGGACTTCTACAGGGACCAATCCCAATAGTTGAGCTTCACCAGAACTTGAATACTTTGCGAGGGAATCTGCCTTCATATTCTCTTCCCGAGGAATGTGGCTTATTGAATAGTGATCGAGTTCATATAGGAGTTCCCAAGCCTTTGACAAGTAGGAAGGCAGGTTTCCACCTTTCGCTTGAAATTCCTTCTTGACTTGGCATAGAATAAGCTGAGAATCACTGAAAATTTGTAATGCTCGGATGTTTAGCTCTTTAGCGATTTTCAGACCTGCAATAAGAGCTTCATATTCTGCTTCATTGTTTGTTGAAGGGAATTCCAGTCTTAGTGCATAACATAATGATCGACCTTCAGGAGTTTCAAGTACCACTCCGGCTCCAGAACAGTAGTCATTTCTTGCGCCATCAACATACATCTTCCACTGGATTGGAGAATCATTGATCGCTTTTTCCTCACCATTATCTTTCTCTGTGAATTCTGCAATGAAATCAGCTAAAGCTTGTCCGTTGATTGCTTTTCGAGGGTGATAGGTGATGTCATATTGACTAAGTTCAATGTTCCATTTTAGAAGACGACCCGAAGTTTCAGGGCGAAACAGGACTTGCTTCAGAGGTTGATCAGTGAGTACTTTGATAGGATGAGCTTGGAAATATTGCCTCAGTTTCCTCGATGCAACTAGTAGGCAATAGGCGAGTTTTTCCAACTTGGAGTAATTCAGCTCTGCCCCAGTGAGTCTTTTGCTGATATAGTAAACTGGATGTTGAATCCTTTTGTCTTCCCGTATCAGCGCTGCACTTAGAGCATGAGATGATACTGCCAAGTATATAAGAAGATCCTCACCATTGCCTGGCCTAGAAAGTATCGGAGGCGTTTCCATATGACGGATCAACTCTTCAAAGGCTTTTTGGCATTCGGGAGTCCATTCAAAGTTCTTCTTTCCTTTTTTCAGGGCATCGAAGAATGGGATGCATTTATCAGTAGCTTTGGAAATGAACCGACTCAGGGCGGCGATCTTTCCGTTGAGACTCTGCAATTCCTTCTTTGTTCTAGGAGCTTTGACTTCTTTCAAGGCAGTAATTTGAGCTGGACTAGCCTCTATGCCCCTAGCACTGACAATAAAACCTAAGAACTTTCCGGATTCGACCCCAAATGTACATTTCAGGGGGTTAAGCTTCATTTTGTATTTACGGAGGACTGCGAACATTTCTGCTAAGTGTTCAATGTGATCCGCTGCTTTCCTGGACTTTACTAACATGTCGTCGACATAGACTTCCATAGTTTTGCCCAATTGCGGTTTGAACATAGCATTAACAAGTCTTTGGTAGGTTGCCCCTGCGTTTTTTAATCCGAAGGGCATAACTTTGTAGCAATAAAGCCCAACATCTATAATAAAGCTTGTATCCTCCTGATCCGGCTCATGCATCATGATTTGGTTATAACCGGAGTAGGCATCCATGAAGGATAACAATTCATGTCCCGCAGTTCCGTCTACCAGTTGATCGATCCTGGGTAATGGGAAGCAATCTTTGGGGCAAGCCTTGTTTAGATCAGAAAAATCGATGCACACTCTCCATTTCCCATTAGCTTTCTTGACCAACACAGGATTTGAAACCCAATTCGGATATGTAGATTCTTTGATGAAGTTATTTTCCATGAGTCGATCAACTTCTTCTTTTAATGCTGCTGACCTTTCTGGACCCTGGGTTCTTCTTTTCTGTTTAACTGGCGTAAACTTTGGGTCAATATTCAGAGCGTGTACCGCAACTTCCGGGGATATTCCACACATATCGGCATGAGTCCAAGCAAAGACATCCAAATTCGCCTTCAGGAAAGATATCAAGATATTCTGAATCGAAACATTAAGCTACGAACCCACATTCAACACCTTATTTGGGTCCTTTGGGTCAACAGGTACCGGAACTGTTGTTTCCACCGGTACTACTCTATTCTCCCCTGTACTGGCTTTTCTGGGATCCATTTCTTTCCGTGCCCCGCTGTGCTCGCCAGTGCAGGGTCCGCTCTGTAATTGCTACAAAGCTGGTTCCTTGATGCGGACTGGAGTTGCCGCATCCTTTCCCATTTCCCTTTTTCTTGACTCTCGCAGCTCTGTCCAATAGCATTCTCGCGCAGCATTTTGATCCCCTTTTATAACTCCTACTCCATTGTCAGTAGGGAATTTAATAGTGAGGCACCACGGGGCTAGGATAGCTTTGAATGCTGCGAGTGTTGGACGGCCAAGAAAAGCGTTATAAGCAGAATATTCATCGACGATCACAAAGGTTTGCTTTCGGACCACTTTCCTTTCTCCTTCCCCAAGTTCTACAAACAGATCGATGGTTCCTACTGGTTGCTTTGGCTCCCCGGTGAAGCCAACGATTTTCTGTGATGAGGCTTGCACATCGATCATAGGGATCTTCATCTGGTCAAATGTCTTTTTGAAGAGGATATTACATGATGCTCCGCAGTCAATGAGGACTCTTCTGACAATGGCTGGTCCAATACCAGCCGAGATGACCAAGGGATCTAAAGTAGGAGCTTCAATACCTGTAGAATCTCTGGCTCTGAAAATAATATCATCACTGAAAGTTTTCTGTTGTTTAAGGGGCGTAGTGTCTTCTAGAACAAAGACGTTTTCTTCGGCTGGAGCATATTTCAAAGCCCTGGAATATCTCTCCATCTCACCCCAACTCTTGCCAGCTGGGTGAGGTCCTCCGGAAATGACATTGATAACGGGCCTTCCAGATTCATGCCCCGTAGCTTTCTCACCTGCCCCAGGCTGATGAACAGGAGCCCGCTGCCCCTGACTCGATGATGCAGGATTGTTGCTATTCTTTTTCACAAATTGCTGCAACTTGTTTTCTCTTAGCAACTCTTCAATCAGATTTTTCAGCTGGCGGCATTCATCAGTTTCATGACCTGGTTGATTGTGGAAGCGGCAGAATTTCCCACTTTGTATGGCTTTTCTCCCAGTTCTCAAAGGGATAGGTTTAGGGAAATCGACGGAATCTTTAGTGGCCAGGTAGATGTGCTTCGGTGTATGTGATAATGGAGTATATTCTGATGGCTTGAAGGATCGGGGCTTCTTCAGATTACCCTGTTTCTTCCCATTACTATTCTCCCTTTTTTGCCCCACCGATTCATTCTTGCGTGGAGCGACAGTGTTGTCTTCTGCTTTTTCCAACACTGTCTTTACTGGTAAAGGACGGCTTTCCAAGCGAATGAATTCGTCTGCTTTTTTGTAGAACTTTTCGAGAGAGGTTGGCTCCTTCATATTTAACCATTTCCCAAATTCGCTTGACTTATCGATAGCCCTCATCAGATAAGTCAATATCATTCGTGGTTCAGCATTGTCCACCTCAGCCAGTGCTATATTGAAGCGGTTCAAGAAGGATCTGATAGACTCACTAGGATTCTGCTCTAAACTCGATAATGACATGATATCCTTGGCCTTCGAATCATATAGCCTAAACTGCTCCTTGAATTTTCTGGTCAAGTCTGAAAACTGATCGATAGATCGAACTGGCAACTTGGTGAACCACAGTAAAGCCACGCCTTCCAGGTATACGGGGAAATATCGGCACTTTATTTCGTCGGAGGCCCTGGCACCTGTCATGTGCCAATCATATTTATACAAGAACTCATTCGGATCACTTGTCCCTTTGTAAGCTGGAATAGTTGGAGGGACAAACTTCCTTGGAAATTCCGCCTTCAAGATTTTTTCAGTAAACGGAGTTTTACTTGGAGCGAAACCCCATTCCTTCTCATCTTCGACCCTTTGCATACTTTCTTTCATGATCTGCCGGACCATTCCAGAAAGATATTCTTCATCATGTCGAGTTCTAGATCCACTGGCCTCAGGTACTGCCTGCTCAAAGGGACTAGTAGGCCTTTCAGGAGCATTTCTTTCATTAACATCATGAATGTTGCCAGCATAGTTCCTTTCATTACCAGCCGGTTGATTGTTTGCCCCAAGTAAGTCGTTCAACTTATTCAGAATCAGAGCATTCTGGGCACTTTGAGCCTCTAGTTGTGCATTTTGGGCGTTTATCTGCTGGTTTAGCCCTAGAATCACAGCATCCAATTCCGCTTTCGTAACTCCAACAGATGGAGTGGGTAGATTAGGTATAGGGGAAGCGGAGGTTCCCTCTTGAATGTTCCCAGATCTGATAGATCTACTTTTCCTTCCAGGAGCCATAATCTCAGATATACTTCTGGTTTTTAAGGAAATTCTTTCTTCAAATCTCTGTGAAGCAATGATGAGAGTTTTCCTGAGTTCAATTCTCAGTGAAAGCACCAAAAATGTTAACGCTTAAATTTGAACGCTAACACCCCGGTGTGTGAAGTGTAGTTGTGAAAGCACCACCCGATAGATCGGGAAAGAATTACAAGCAAGTAATAGCGGAAAAGCAGTAAACGACAGCAATTTTATAGTGGTTCGGCTTATGGGTATAGCCTACGTCCACTTTAAGTACTTTTATTGATGATCACGTTACAAGTTGATACAAATCTTCTCAAGTGCAATACACTTTGAATTACAAAAGACTTAGAACAAGTAGCTCAAACTTCGATGTTGACAAAAATCTTCAAATCCATGGTGGATGTAGATGATTTCTTTATGAAGTTCTTTTAGACGTTCTTTGAATCTCAAAAGTTTTAAGTGTTGAAGTAGTCTGGAATTCGGCAGAGTAATGGCGCTTGAAATTGATCGACCAAAAGTCCTTTGAATGTTGGTGATGGTCGTGTATTTATAGGGGCTTTCGGTGTTTGGTCGGAGGTAGTGGCCGAGATGGGTTAAGTCGTAGGTCGGCTCCGGGTCAGGCTGAGTTATATGTCGCCCTCCTTCTCTCAGGCACGGTCTCCGGTCTAAGTAAAAGACGCGCGCTTCTCTAGCTCCAAACCTTAAGTGTTGGGTCGCCGCCGAGTTAGTGTGCCAGGTGCTAAACTATTTCGCCACTTCATCCTTCACACCCTTAGACCGGTTACGACTTACCATAACCCATAAGTCGGCCACGACTCATAGGTGGGTGAGTTTGTGCTTAACAGTTAGGTCGGCATCCATGCTAAGGCATTAGGTCGGCATATTTCTTAACCAGTTAAGTCGGCATCCATGTTAAGGCATTAGGTCGGCATACTTCTTAACCAGTTAGGTCGGCATCGAGTTAGATCGGATCCTTCCCCGCATCCTTTAGGTCGGCAACACTCTTTGAGATGCTAGGTCGGCCCGCCTTTATCCATTGGGTCGGCAAGTAATGCGAATGGTTAGGTCGGCCTTCCTTCCAAGCTTTAGACCGGTGAGCCATAACCGAGATAGGGTTAACAATTTATAAAATGGTTTATAAGCAATCTTGGAGAATTGTATGGGGAATTATAAACGATTTGATAATCAAATATAAAGGAAATTTTTCTAAGTTCTGTAGATATACTTGTACTATTGGAATAAGTATACGCCTATTTCTAACTATGGAAATATAGGGATCGACGAGTATATCTTTTAAAGGTTTTTATATACAAGTAATTTAAAAAGTAATTGTATGCTTAAAGACCTATTAAAGGGGGCTAGTGATTGCTTGTATACTAAGCTAATGTTGATTTTCCAAATGAAATAAAATCTTGATTGAATGTTTGTTATTCGATAGTCAAATAACTGACTATCGAAAATAGACCCAACGTAACTTTGGAAATATCTAGGAGAAACACATGAGTTATATAGCATAGCCGTCTCTGATGATGTTGTACTGTCCGTATAAATATCGTTTCGTTCTTCTAGGATGATGATAAGGAAATCCATCGACTAATGGTTAGGAGCCGATCTTCGATCTTATCTTTGTCTGTTTATTTCCTAGAGAACCAGGGTTGAGTTTACCGGAAATTATTGAACGTTGTTTCGAAGAGACCGGGATCAGATATGTTATCCGAAAAGCACTTCGATCCAACGAATGCATTTCAAAGTGAAGACATCATAAGAGCATGGAATCAAAGATAGAGATGTGAAGTGCAAGGGCTAATCGCTACTAATCCTGAAGGTGATTCCAAATGGATGTAGTAGGAATAGTGCATTCGGTTTCATTCAGATCTAGAACGGACTTGTATAGATGAGTGCTATCGGCACATTGTCATTGGAGTGCAATGGGCATTCTAAGTGTGAATTTCTTTAAAGGTAAAACATAACCTCAAGCCTCATCAACTGGGAATGACTGAAAACCAGGGGAGATGTAGAAAGGCTAAGAGGGGCACACCCATTAGGGTATGTTGTCACCCTTCTAGATACATCTACATATTTATGGATTGGTTGTGCATGAGATCTCGATAAAAAGGGTTGCGAAGCAACTAGGGTGATGACATATTTGGTACTACCCAGGTCAGGGGTAGGCCGGTCTTGTGTTGGCAGAGGATTCAGACGAGGTCCTCGGTATATTTTTTAGATGTGTACCGTGATAGGTGGTACCTCAGTGCCTAGTCATTGTATGGAATCCATTCTCCAAAAAGCACATACGGACTTGATTGTATACCTATTATGCTAGAATTTAATAATGTAATAATTTCGTCCATGATTAATAAGTATTTGTATCCAGATACTATTATAATATCATGGATTTTTATAGAAATGTTTTGGTTATTGTAATGTAAAAACCCGTTGTATTTATGAGTTGCGTGGTCTTACGAGATACCTTTTAATTACAAAAAATTTCTTATAACTCTAAATCCATTTGAGTGTGTTTTCTCATGCTGTTTTCTAGACTGACTCGGGTGTTATTTTATTATAATGTTTGGGTCAGACCAAGTATATTACAAATTATTTTGGATGCTTGGAGCTTCAAGAGACGAGTTGGATGCCCAAAGACGTATTCACGTGGATGGTTATTTTTCCGCTGTATTCATTGGTGTGTTATCAGCAATTACGAGGACATGCTGTTATAACTGTCCAGGCTGAAATAGGTTAGTATACTCTGATTGATGTTTGTGTGTATATATTTACATATTACAGTTTTTGCTCTTGTGTAAAGACTTGTGATATATTATAGATTATTCCTTCCGTTGTGAGATTCTGTATTGCTTAGTTTTCTTCTTATCTTCTTCCTTCTTTCTTTTTTCCCTAACAATTGGGTTTTCCGGCATTCGATTTCTTGGCATGAAATACAGTGGATGTATTAGTGTCGACTTTCGAAGGTCTAAAATCTGGTTCGTTACATTTGGTATCAGAGTTGAAGGTTAAGCGAGAACCTTGGCTTTGGTGAGATAACTCATTTGAGATAGGGTCAATAACGCCCTAGAATGAGTTTGAGTGTTTATATATATGAGCGCGTATTTATTAGTGATATAAAAATTGTTTTATATTGTGTTGGTTGATCTATTGAGTGGGTTATGGATTCTGGTCAATACGAGTAATTAACGTCATTGATAGGGATCCCTAAACTCTTGAGTAGAGCAATTTGATATGCACTATAAGAAAACATACCGTTGCTTGCAATTATTGGTAGCGTTTGTAGGGTAAGTGCAACAAATATTACCTTTTCCTTTTTTTCTCGTCTAATTTTAGGGTTGCCACCTTAGTTTGTGTCGATACAAACTTGCCACGTGTTTTTCTCCTTTCCCTCAACGTCCTTCTTTTCCCCTCCATTGCTTAATTATTTCCCCCTTCAACAAAATTTCCCTCCTCTCGCTCATTTCAACCATTCCATCCACTACCGCACCATCACTGCACGCTGCTTCTTGGAACAGCTCCCATCACGCTACCCGATCGATCTGCTCCCATCCACTTCATCTCCCCTCCGCTTTGTTCACGCCCTGAATCTACAACTCAGGCATTCGCATTTGCAGTTTACGGAATTAAGTGATTATTATGCCTATTTGATGTTGAAAACCTGGATGAATTGTTAGTGTTTTACCGATTTGATGTCGAATATAAATTGATGAAGTTCAGATCATGTTAGATGTTGAATTTGATGAATTTTGTGATGTTTGATGAGGTGTATCTTCTAGTTTTGGTAGTGAGCTCGATCCAAGTTAGTCCCAAGTGTTCAAAGCAATTCACCCAATGTATAATGGGACATGTTAGTTGACTGATTAATGTTGTTGGCGATAATATTGTAATCTTAGAAATTGGAAGAAACATGTCAGGTTAATAAAAAAATGTAAGAAAATGATAAAATAATAAGAGTGATAAATATTCGCTGCTTGTCTAAATCACAACATAGAGTCTGGTTGAATATTATGTTTGAAAGCCTAGAAAATTCATTAGACACAAGTCTCCCAAAATTAGACTTTTGTGATAGGATACTTTGGACTTTCATGGCTGCATCTCTCCCAAAATTAATTTAGTTATTTATCTCTACTATCTTAATTAGATGTTTGATTAAATTATTGGAACCTCTTTTAGGCTCACACTCTTAGCTTTGCATAGTTGCATATTTTTCTTGCCTCGTTAAATGAGGGTAAGCGTATTAGTCGAGTAAATATAATATGCAAGCTCCTTTTTTTGTCCGCACGATAGCATTATACTAACAACTAACTATTATGATTAAAAAATTGCTCTGGTTTTCTATTGGACTGGTATAATCAATGTGGGATGTTTTACAAAGATAAGTTCTTCTATGGTGGGTAAAAAATAGAAAATAATGTTACGTGAGGCAGTAATAGATCCTATAGTATTGTCCTTACCATTTCATTATCTATTATTCATATAGATTTCATATATACACGACTATTATTCTTTTCCAAAAACATATATATGTGGACTAATTACATGTTGCGCAATTTGTTTTTCACATAAACAGAAAACTTTAGCCGGTAAAAGCAAAGATATATTGTGCGTTAATACACTTCATGCTTCCACAAATGTTTTTCTTATTCTTTTAACGTACTACTTAGTGATGTATCCATATTATGGCAATATTAAATTTTTAGATATTTTCTATCTTCCATGTTTGTATATTTTTGAGTAGAAAAAAGAAAAGAAACACGTATGAGTATGCTGGAATATTTGACAAAATGTTTGCATTTTTATGCTAGGAAGATGCAGCATATTAATTAAACCAAAATGAAGTTAGTGAATCAAGCAGGCTATTTGATAAACGCGTCTTAGATTTATTGTTTTATCATCGATCCAACTTCTAATATTTTGAATAGAGTGGGAAGTCACCATGTGAATGTCTTTGTTCCTGTAAGAAATCTAAAGCAGTAAAGAACCTATAAAAAAGCTCAGGCTGTACTTTAATTTTATACACTAAAACACTACAAAAGAGATGACAGAGATCATAGATTATAAGGTATCACAATCATAAATTTTAAAATGTGTGAAATGCATGGGAGTCAGGCCTTAATTCAGCTTATATACATTATTTCTTGCTCTTTCCTTTTTGCATAGGTTGTTATTTATTTCATATGATATATCTGCACATAACAATATGAAAATATGTAAGTTAAACGATTGTTAGAAAATTATTCAGAACCCAATATTGTAGGATTTGCTTCTACTTTGTAGTTTAAGAAATTTAAAATAGCTATGAGAAAACACTTACAAACATTCATAATATACAAAATTATAAATGTTCAAAACTTAAAAGTAGGCATAATTATTTTGTTATCTAAGATTTGTAGCTGGATTAGAATAACACTAGCATTCTCAATTCAAAAAATTTCTATCGATGATATGAGTTTTTTAAGGACATGGTAACACTTTTCCCAAATGGTTGGTTTTAAAATTTTCTATCTCAATCGGATACTTTGTATTGTTCATTTGTATGTTCTTCAACGGAATTTGATCAAATAAAATTGTAATTTTCTTATTACATGCTAATATGTGCATCTCCATGGCATCAAGTACAGAACTAATACTGTCAATAAAACAACAATATCTTTATGATGAGGTATTTATCTTTACTTTTATTATTGCAATATTTATGCTACATCTCAGGATTCTTTTATAGAACTTTATCTTGATTTGTGGCATGTTTGTGATATAAGAATACATATTCATCTTTAGTTAGAGGAGTAACTATTATTGACAGACTAATATTTAGCAATACATCATAATATTATATGTTTTTATATAATATGGAAAAAAATATTGTATTTGATTTTCCTGAGAATGGTTTTGTAATGATTTCGAATTGGCATGTTTTGTCCTTTTTAAGATCATCCACTGTCTTTCTCCATCATCTGTATTTTTGGCTTATCGGAGCATAGCATAACATTACCTTAACGTTCTTGAGTTTGGTGTTGTCATTGTTTTGAATTGTCTGGTTTCATTCCTATGTTACTATAAACTTGTCTTCTCCAGCTTTCAGTACTGCAAGTTTGAATGAAATTAGATGCACGTTTTAAATTACTTATCTTCAAAATAGATTAAATTAAATTTGAATTCGAGCACATATGGAAGCAATTTCAAAATTGAATAAATCCATGTACCTACCTTTGCCTTGAATGGGGGATGTTGTGACTATGAGATTCCAGTTAAGTCTGGAAAACTCAATAGCTTCAACAGCGGTCCATATGAAGACAATGATGTAAAGAAGGATGAGAGTGGAAAAGAAAGAAAAAGCCATTAATATCTCTGTCAAGCAGCATTCTTTTACTTTGCTTTATTATGAGTTTATGTTGTAGAAGACGACAACACTTATTTATGTACTCATACAAGGCAAACCTATTACAATAGCTGAAAAGACAATTTAGCTTAAGAGTAAGCCAAGGGATACAGTCCACGATTTCTGAGTAGGATTGTAGTGTGCTAATATTGTCACATCATGCGACTTGCAAGTTGTTGGTTAAAAGAATCCAATTTTTTATTCAATGTTTTTTGCAACAGAGAAGATTTGTTAAAAGCTTTTCTTTATTCAATGTTGCCACTTGCCATATGTTTCAGTTAAAATAAAATGCATCTTACTTTCATCATACTTTAATGTATGTACATAAGTAAAGAGCAATCTATTGATGATAAACAACCTCAGCTAACTTCAAATCTACAACTTCGATATCTTGGTTATATGCATTGCAATATGAATATATGTTCTAATTAGTACAGAAAGGTAGAAATAAATCATAGATGACGCAGTGGTTTAGCTTTCATACCAAAAATGACGTAGCTTATAAGTAGGCTCGAACAGTTTAGATTCAAACTTTCGCAACCTATCCAGGATCTTCCCATGAAATGATGATTTCGTGTCAATTAAACCGATAGAACGATAAATGCCCAATTCCTTTGATCATGACGATGCCAGAATCTAACTATCTCCAACCCGTTGATCTCGCAAGATACCGTGTTGAAAGATCTACAATTCGATCGTTGATCACTCGCAAGTGATACCGAGAATTGGATTCTACTTCGTTGATTCGCACACGAATAAACCGAAGAAGGAAAGAAGAAGGAGATCACACTCAACTTCAACAATGGTGGCAAAAGCTCACACACAAATTTTGTTCAAAATCAACTCCCTCTTACAATGACATCACGCCCTTATTTATAGGAATTTACAACACATATGCGACTCAACATACAACACATACATGCGACATAACAACACCACAAACGACTCACGACATATGACTTAACACAATTACAGGTTACAACATCACACGCGACTCAATACAACACGACACACGACATACGACTTAACATCATACAATACACGATCTAATGACATACGAGATAAGAAAATTACAACAATATACGACTTAACGATACAACAAACATGTCATAACAACATACGACTCACGACTCAGCGACATAAGAAGAAGAACGGCTTCATGAACGGCTTAAGCGACTTAAGCTTCATGCGACATAAGAACAATGCGACTTAAGCGACTTAAGAAGTGCGGCATACGTTAACTTGTTAGGTCGTTGCTCGTTGAGTCGCTAGGTCGGTAGGTCGCTTGGGCCGTTAGATAGTTAAGTCGCTTTGTGCTTTAGACCGATAGGTCGCTCCCTGCTATAGGTCGTTGGGTCGCTCCCTGCTGTAGGTCGTTGGCATGCGACTTATGTGGGTTGCGACTTAAGGAAAGGCGACTTAAGGCATGGTGCGACATGAGATGGTTGAGCGAATCATCATGGTGCGCTGCATCATCCTCCCCTGGTTGAAAAGAATCCGACCCAAAATTTACACTTTCCTCTTCTTCGACATATTTATTCTCATGATATGGAATCAAGTGTTTGACGTTGAAAACGTCAGCAGTATGGATATGATTCGGCAATTTTAACTGATAAGCATTCTCATTAATCTTCTTTACGATTTCCAAAGGACCAATTTTTCTAGCAGCTAGCTTGTTGTAAGCACCAATAGGAAATCGATCCTTAGTCAATACTGCATATACAAAATCCCCTTCTTTGAATTTAACCTTTCGTCGTTTAATATCTGCGGATTGCTTATATTTCCCATTCGCCTTAAGCAATCGTTCCTGCACAACCTCGTGGCACTCTTGCAATTCATTCACAAAATCACTAGCTCGTTTGATCACTCCTTTCTGCTGTGGTACTATAGATAAATCCAATGGTCCTTTAGGAATTGTTGAGTAAACGATCTGGAATGGACTGAACCCAGTGCTACGATTAACTGCATGGTTGTGTGCAAACTCAGCTTGACACAGCTTGGAATCCCAACTCTTCAAATTGTCATTCACAAGGCATCTTAATAGATTACCTAGGGATCTATTCACAACTTCTGTTTGTCTATCCGTTTGTGGATGATAAGCACTACTAAATTTCAGCTTTGTCCAGACCATTCTCCATAAACTCATCCAAAAATGACTCATAAAACGAGTGTCTCTATCCGATACAATAGATTCAGGCAACCGTGAAGTCGATAGATCTCTCTGAAGTATAACTGTGCGACGTCAACTGCATCTGCCGTCTTCTTGCATGCAATAAAATGTACCATTTTTGAGAATCGATCAACCGCCACGAAGATAGAATCATTGCCACGTTGCGTCCTCGGCAAGCCCAATACAAAGTCCATACTAACATCCACCCATGGTTTAGTAGGTATAGGCAACGACATATATAAACCTGCATTTTTCGCGGTTCCCTTTGAAACTTGACAAATATGGCACCTTTGAACAAACCTTTCAACTTCCTTCCTCATTGACGGCCAAAACTAAGACTTTGAAATCAGCTGCATAGTACGGTCGCGGCCCACGTGTCCTTCTTCATGTAATTCTTTGATGATTTTCATTCGTAGACTGCAATCTGGAATACACAACTGATTTCCTTTGAACAGAAAACCTTCAACTAGTATATATCCATCCATGCAACATGTATATCTCCAACATATCAAGCATGCTATATCTAGATCTATCACAAATCCTCATATCTCAACCACGCTAAATTACAAACCTCAACCACCGTCTGCAAGTGATGCATATCTCGCATGAGGTGCACCACACAAATCTGGTCTCAAAAACATTCGTAATACCATAAAGATCTCCGTCTTGTCCTTGTGGATTTAGTAATTCGACACCCGTCTATCACTCGATCTGAGCTCATTACCTGATCATCATCAATCCCTCGAGCATCATCAACATGAAAAACCCTGTCTAAAATATGATCCTCAATGATAGAATCATAATCAGTGACCATATTAACCTCTCCACCTTGTTGTGGACTAGGTCCTTCAACCGTCACTCGCTTTCCATTGTCGACTACAGAACCAACAAGGCTATAAAGGTTTCCTTCTTCTAATACTCCTCTCATCCTTATGCGACCACCTTTCTTCACTCTTAAAACTCCACCTTGAGTCTCATAAGTGCAACCACGATGATCTAACTGACCGAGAGAAATAAGATTATACGAACAAGTGGGTACATGTCTCACTCCAGAGACTTCTCTAACCACACCATCATGCATACGAAATCGGATAGATGCAATGCCACAAATCGGTAACTCTTCTCCATTGGTTGTCCTAATCATGCCGACACTCTTCTCATAAGAAGAAAAACAATTCGCATCTCTACAAATGTGAAAACTGGCTCTTGAATCCATTTTCCAAGGCTTATTTTCATTGAAGAGGACATCACAAGAAGCATCACTATCGATACCTTCAGCAAAACCTACATGTGCATCGCTACTAGTATCACGATGTGCAACCTTTTCTGATCTCTTTTATAAGCATAACACTTGTTGCATATGTGACCTTTTTTATTACAATAATGACGAGTGGTAACACGTTTACCATTAGTGTAACGACCCAGAATTTCTAGTCGTTAATTTTGAACATTTAATTCATTTTAAATGTTAAATGTGAATTTTGAATTGATTTTGAAATAAAACGATTTAGGTTAAATTGATAGAATTAACTAAATTTCAAATACGGGAATTTAATTTAAATTTGAATAATAACAATTTAATAGTAGAATTGGGATAAATTGTTTATCTGGAAATAAATAGATATAAAAATAGATTCTAAAATTTATTTTAATCTGTTTGGATTTGAATTATAATATTGGACTGTTGGAAAGAATTAAAAGTCGATAGGTTGAATTTGGAATTTTATATTAATTTAATAGTGAAATTTAATAATATAATAATGCAAATAATCAGATTTTGATTTAAACTGAATCATAATGATTTCTAATGTGAATATAAATTTTGTATGAGTTATAATAGAGTTAATAAAATTGTAAGCGATTTCGACAATTTTGGAAATCGCTCGATTTAATCGACGAGTTGAAATAGCCTTCCGGGCACAGTCTCGGAATTAGATGAAACTAGTCCCATTGGATCCGTAATAGTTAATTATTATCGGATTTCAAATTTCGTAGCGTTTGGAGTTTCCGTTTGTTCGTACGGGTAAGAAACGCGTTGAAAATTAAAATCGAAAATTAATATTTTAAATCGATTCAAAAAGCCATCTTCCACATATGATCGAATTAGCTTCCGAAAGACATTCCATTGTGTTCGGAACATGGGTAAAACCTTAGAAATGCCTGTTGGCACGTGTCGTTTGGAGATCGTGTGAAAAAGTTGCTTTAAAGTGAATTTAATAATAAAATAATTGGGTTATATATATATATATAGCGCATGGGGCCGAAACCTTCGTCTCCTTTTACAGCCGCTATTGTTTTCGTTCAATGGCCGAAATTAATCACCTTCCACCTCAGATCTAAGACAATCCATCGAGTTTTAGAAGATTCTTTCAATTGGAAGATCGTAGAGGGCTTCGAGATCTACGATGTTGACGGTGGAGATCGTGTTTCGAGCGACGAGGAGGGGGAAAATTGAGGCTGCAATCGTGCCGTTCACCCTCGTTTCGCGTGCTATAGGGATGGTCGAGCTCGAAGCTGCTATGGACGATGATGGTGTTCGAGGCACTCATCGTTATGGTAGTCTTTGATCATCTCCTAGAGCTACGTTTTGGCCATGGAAATTGAGGATTGGAGACGGCGTGACGGGTCATCTTCGCGTGCGTGAGAACGAACGGGGAAGAAGGTGTGCGGCCTGTATGGTATAAAAAAAGAAGAGTAATTTGTTTTAAAATTTTATTCAAACTTTAAAAATTAATATCTCATGCGTACGTTATCAGATTTTGATGAAACTGGTGAAGCCGAAATCGTAGAGACGAGTACTACGCGGTGGAGCAATTCTGGGATCATTCGAAGCAAGTAAAAATTTAGTTTAAATCGAACGCCGTTCGATTTAATTTAAATTTGAACGCTCGTCGAAAACCAAAGGTGGGTTAATCTCACTCACATCTAGATACCAGTAATTTAAATAGCTAATATTTAAATGTTTGATTGGTTGTTTAGCTGAATATGATAATTATTATCAAATTGAATCGATATTTATTGGTTGTGCTAATATTTGTGGATGCAGGGAAACAGGTTGAAGGGATCCAACTGGATTCCTCAAAAATAGAAATTTATTTATATTCTGTGATATATCTCATATATATCCTGTGATAAATTGATTTAGATCTTGTTATGCTGTGTTCTATTTATATACTGTGATAGATTAAATTGAAAATTAAATTGTGTTGTGCTATAATTGGGTGAATACAACCTGGGAATTTAAATATAAATAAATAAACTGGGTTTAAAGGAAATTAAAGAAATTCTTAAGTAAAGAATTTAAAAGGAATTTAATTCAAGAAATTGGTTGATAATTTGAAGTGTTTGAAATTGTGATTTAAAAAGGGAAATGTGAATTGTTTCAAATAATAGCGAGATTTATTTTTAAAGAATGGGAAGTGTGCTTTCTCCTGGAAACTTTAGTATGTTTTTAAGGAAAGCTTTCAAATTATAAATTTACATTTTAAATATGTTTAGAATATTTTAGAAAGAAATATTATTTTTAATCATTTTAAGGGTAAGTAAATATTTATTTAAGTAATTTTGGTATTTAATTATTTTAAAGGTAAAGTAGTATTAAGTGTTCAAAAGGAAATTATAACATAAATATTTGATTTAATAACTTTATTTTAGAAAGTTAAATTTTACTTAAATTACTTAGAAAACCTCTATATATTTCCTTAAGTGTTATTTTCAATGAAGGAATTTCTAGAAGTTTTATTTTAAATATTATAAACATATGTTTTGAAAATGATTTCCAGGAAATAGCAACATGATTAAAAATAAAAGGAGTTTATTTTTTTTAAGTATGGAAAGAAATTTATGGGATGAACGTAAAATTGAATTGGGGTAAATCGTGTTGGATTGATAAAAGAATTCTTTAGGTTATCCTAAAATGGAAGTGTATTTCCCTGAAAAGCCAAGTACGTTTTTAAAATAGGTTTTTGAAAGGTTAGAAGTTGTATTAAAGAATGATTTCAAAAAATTATTAAAATTGTAAGAATTTTAAAAGTAAACATTTATCAAATTAGTTATGGAAGTAATTATTTTAAAGGGGTAATTAGTATTATGTTTTAAAGAATATTATAAATATTTATACTTTATAAAATGGTTTTATTTTGGAGATAATTAGTTAAGGTTTTATTTAAAAACTTATATAGGGTTTCATAACTTTATTTTAAAATTTAGTATGACTCAACTTTATTTCAAAGAAAATAGTTTATATTTTATAAAGCAGTTTTATTCGAAATATTTTTAAAAGTATACGTATATTTAAAATTAAGTATGTAAGAAATTTTAATATAAATGTTTTAATGTATTTTCAAGAATAAAGAATTTAAGTTAACTCTTAAATATTGGTACTTGGATATTCTCAGTGGAAATAAATATTTTGGAATTTATTCCATAAGAAGAGTGTGGGTTGAAAACTGTTTTCAAAAAGGTTGCTAATGGAGATATATCTTGCAATTTTTGAGGAAAATAAATAATGTGGAAAATTATTTATTGTGTGATGGATGTTTGTGAATGTTAATTGATAGTAAATCACCGACTATCAATATTGGCCAATGCGTTGATCGTTTCGAAGAGACGAAAACCACTTCGATCCGGTTTGTACGTTTTCGTGGGAAAAACGAGTTCAGCGTCGAAGATGGAGCAGTGAAGTGCAAGGGCTAGTCGCTACTAATCTTGAGGATAATTCCAAAATGGATGTAGTAGGAGTAGTGTCTTCAGTTTCGTTCTAACCCGGGACGGACTTGTATGGACGAATGCTTACGAAACATCGTCAGGTGGGCGATGGGCATTCTAAGTGAAACGTTCTAAAGGTAACGCTTAGCCTCTAGCCTCATCAACCGAGAATGACTGAAAATCAGGGGTTATGCAGCAAGGCTAGGTTGGCAGCACCCATTTCAGGGTGAGGTCATCCCTGTCTAGATGTCCCTTTTTATTCGGCTTAGTGGTGCGATTGCTGATCCCAACCGTGGGGTGATCTTACTCGGGATTACCCAGTAAGGGGTAGTCCCGGCCTTATGTTGCAGGGGATCGGGCGTGGTCCTCGGTACACTGATCTAGACCAGATACTGTGACAGGTGGTACCCAAGTGCCTAGTCATTAGTTGGAAATCCATTCTCCCTACGCGCCTTTTACGAGTTTTGTTCGTATTACCCACTTCGTGGCTAGTAGCTGGAATTTAATCATGTAACAATTCGGCTATTTTATAAGTATTCGTATATAGACCCTTTTATAATATCAGAGGATTTTTATAAAAAGTGTATTAGCCATCGTAAGGTAAAAACCCGACATGTTTATTTGTGGCGTGGTCTTACGAGATGCTTTTGTTTTCAAAAGGATTTTTGAAACTAATAATCAATTTCGGTGTAACTTTATCCGCTGGTATTCCAGATTGACTCGGGTGTTATTTTATTATAATGCTCGGGTCAGTCCGAGTAATATATGTTCAGGATAGGATGCTATGGAGCAGGAGATGAGCTGTAGTTCGAGACGTATTACCCATACTTGTATATTTATATGCTGTTGTGACTGTATGGAATTGTCAAACTGGTAATTGTTGTTCGATTGAGATACTTTGATGATATATTGCATAAAACAGATATAGCTTTCATTTTGTGTAAAGAGATGATATTATATATTATACTTTATTCCGTTGCGACTGTGAGATTCTGATATTGTTTAGTTCCTTCTTTCTTCTACCTTCTTTCTTTTTCCTCAACAATCTGTCTTTTCCGACACTTGATCGTCGGCATATCATACTATGGGGTATTTTGTGTCGATTTTCGAGGGTCGAGAAGGGCGGTTCGTCACAATTAGCGTCCTTCTTCTTCCAAATTGTATCTTTCTTCATTGCTACTATAGCCTCACTTTGAATTGATTTCATACCTGAGCCTTTTCTTCTAAGCTCCTCATTCAAAAGACTGCTTTGAACAGTTTCCAGAGAAATAGTTCCATTAGCATTGGAATTACTCGATGAAACAACCAAAGTTTCCCAACTTTCTGAAAGCGAACTCATTAATAAAAGTGCCTGTAACTCATCGTCAAAATTGACTTTCATATTTGCCAATTGATTTATTGCATCTTGAAATTCATTCAAATGCTCTACAACAGATTTCTCTTCATCTAATCTCAGTTGTACCGACTTTCAGACCAGAAAAGCCTTACTAGTAGCACTCTTTGACTCAAACAAAGATATCAACTTGTTCCACAAAGCCTTCGTCGATTCACAACTAGCCACATGATGGAAAACTGAATCATCAAGATACCGGCGAATCAAATGGCGAATCAAAGCAATCACATTCTTATCCATCTTCTTCAATTTTCCCTCATCTATATCAGAGGGCTTCTTCCTATCTCCATCAATCGGATCATGAAGATCATTAAGGTACAGAACATCCTTCATCTTCGGCTTCCAAATGCCCAAAATTTTCCACTCCAAGATAGCCATCTTTGAAAACGAAATCATATCCGACATCAATAATTTTTCAAACCAAAGTTACTCTAAGATTTTCGATGATCTATGCTCCGATACCAAACTGTTATGAAAATAGTAGCGCTTTGCGGAAGCTTTTATCGATGGATCTTTGTCACTCAAATCACAGAGAGATAACTTGGATTGAAAACAAGATGGAATTGAAATCAAAACGCAATAACGCAAAATATTCCACCCAACCACCCACTTTATTGATTCACCAAAATTTTGTTTACAATTGATAGGACAAAGCTAAAGTAAACAAAATATACCATTGAATCAATAACCAAATTGAGAAAGGGAGAAAATACCTATATGGCTAAAATTGTTGGAGAAAAAGAACGAAGACGAAGAAGAGAAATTAGCAAATAGATTTTCCACCACACTTTTACCCTCTCTTCTAGTCTCTATTTATATAATCAATTACTTAATGCCCAAGTTAACATCAAATGCAAAAAATAATTTGATTAGCCAATTAGAGAGAAATAAACATACTCAAATATGCCTATTAATTAGAAGAAACAAAATATTCTCTTTCTTTCTTTTGCATATTTATTTCTCTCTATTCGTGATTTTATATCACAAAATTTAACACTAAGAATGACTATATTCTTTTTAGAAAAGAATACAAAGATTTAGAAACTTGTCCAAAATGTGGTTCTTCAAGATGGAAGACAAATCAAGATACCAAGGAGAGTGTAAAAGGCATTCCAATTAAAGTGTTGAGATATTTTCCAATAATTCCAAGATTTAGAAGAATGTTAAGATCTCAGAAGATGACCGAAGATTTAAGATGGCATTTCAATAATAGAAGCAATGGCAGAAAAATGCGTCATCCGATGGATTCTATGGCATGAAGTACGGTGGATAGACAATGGAAATATTTTTTAACCGATCCATGCAATCTTAGACTTGACCTTGTTACAGATGGATTCAATCCATTTTCTATATTGAGTTTCAAACATAGTTGTTGGCCGGTAATGCTTGTGACATACAATCTCTCACCTATATTGTGTATGGAGAAGGAAAATATTTTGTTAACATTACTTATTCTAGGTCCAAAGCAGCCCGAGAACGATATTGATGTATTTTTGGCACCTTTGATTGAATACATGCATTATTTATGGAGTAATGGAGTTGATGCTTATGATGCATTTAGTAAAACATTATTTAAAATGAAAGCAATTTTGCTATGGACAGTAAATAATTTTCCAGCTTATGGAAATCTTGCTGGATGTTGTGTGAAGGGAGAAATAGCTTGTCCATTGTATGGTGTTAATACTCATCACCGTTGGTTGAATTATAGTCGAAAGAATGTCTATATGGGTCATAGAAGGTATCTACCTATGTCAGATTCACGGAGGAAATAAAAGATTTAGTTTGATAACACCGTGGAGATAGGTAATGCTCCTAGAATTTTAACTAGAAGAAATATTTCTATGTTGTTAAAAGATTTTCCAAATCATTTTGGGAAAGAGAGAGAAAAGAAAAAAGGAAGAGAAGAAACAATAAGAAAAAGACAATTACGATAAAGTTCATTAAGTTGAAAAAGAGGAAGAGTACCCATGATAAGGAAGACGAATGCGATAAACACTACAAGAAAACATGTCTTTAGTTGCATTTATTGGTAGCGTTTATGGCATGAATGCAACCAATATTATTTTAAACCTTTTTTTCCTCTTATTTTTTTAACTAAAACTTGAACAAAATTTAACGCCTATACCCGTGAATAGCCAAACCCTTGTCATATTTATTCGCCTTTTCCCTCTTTCACCAAATCTTCCCTCCACTTGAAAATTTTCCCCCTATATTACTTTCACCTCCTACGTATTCGACCTAAATTCACAATTTACTTTTGTCTCCTACATATTCAACCAAATTTTGGCTTTCGTCTCCTCCCAATGTATTCAACCTAATTCATCCTGTTATCTGCCTTCGTTTCCTCAGCTATCATCACCTTCTGGGGTTGTTTCCATCGCGCTTTCGATTGAGGTTTTGGTTTCGATACCATCGTGTTTTTGGGTTAGTGGAAAGGTCGACATTGAGCAATCGAGATTTAGATCCGTAGTTAAGGTACGTAAATTAATTTTTGATTTTGATGTATTAAATCATTCTTCAGCTGCAATTTTTTTTGGTTGGCGGTTTGAGTAATGACCATAAATTTCTTTATGCCTTATTGTTCTGTCATCTACCAGCTTTTGAAAATGACTTAGAAACATAGATATGTTTTACTATTTGCAAACACTACACTAGTTTTGTCATGATATATTTGTTAATGCTTAAATGTAACAGATAATTTGTTTATGCAGGGGCTTGGCATTATAATTTTTCATGTGTTATAACCATGTATATTGAAATTCTCAATAGTAATAATTGTGAATGAACTAGCACAGAAGAAATCTGTTATGCTTATCCCTTGCAAAAAATATAAAACTAGTCAAGACAATTAACATTTACTGCTTTTCTTTGTGAGGTTTATGATTTTGAAGAGAGGTTTCGATGTTATACAAGGGTTAAACTATAAATGGCTTATTAGGAGTATATAATTACTGTCTCAAATATATATGATTTCTAAAACTGGATTGGGCTTCTTATCAATACTTTTGAATGTATGAAGTTGACAGTCATTAAATATATACGTATTCAGATTCAAATAATTATTTATCCAATAGTACTATGATGTATGTTTGAATTGATATTAATGAAATTTTTCTACTAATAATTTTTCTAAAAATTATATATAATCGAATGGTCAACTCTCCCATTGTGCAGTTCTATAAATAAAGTATAGATTGAAAAATAACTTCATTTTCCAAAGTTTCTTTGCAGTTTTTTTTAAAAATAGGCTTAAATTTTAAAGATACTCCTGAAAAACTAAATTTCTTAATATTTCAACACTTAAGGCATATCAGGATATATTCATAAAAATTCATTTCTTGTTTAATTTGTGATTTTAAGAATAAAATTTAATATATTTACCATATATGATTGTTCCTACAAGAATTCAAAACATTGCCCTTGCAGTTTAAATACTCCTAAACAATTTTTACATTTAAGTTTTTTTATTACTTAAACTAGGACAAATAGTTGATTTTCACTAGGACAAATAGTTGATTTTCACTATATGGTGGAAGTACCACTACATTTAACATATATACTATTACAAATAACACACAATGATAAATAGATGTACATGTAAATATAATATCAAAGTGTGTGCTCCAGTTTATTAATTTGTGTGTTACGTATGTATAGTGTATGTTAAATAATTTTAAAAATGTAATTATAATTGTTCCAATATTAAATTATAAGTTTTAAGCAACAAAAGCTACTAGAATAACATGATCAAAATTTTTAATATCGCATTGATTATATCATGAAAGGCAAGTTGAAATATTAGATCAATCTTATTTGTTTTACATCAGAGGATATTCTAAATTTTACCGTGTATAAAAATTCGCCCTGACTTGATTGATAATCATGTGCTAAGTTGATGTTATCTCAAATTCTTTCCTGTATTATCACTATTTACGAAAAATATACCAAAAAAGTATGAATAATAGAATCGTACTTCCTCCTAAACAGTACTATATATTAATATGTGCTCTACAGTTTTTCTCCATCCGTCCTTTTCTTCAGACATTCGTAGTGAACTGGAGTTCAATTAAGTTTGCATCAACACGTAAGGATAATTTCTGCCATAGTTTTTTTTGTTTTATCTTCTTTTAACTTGACGTCTTATATTTACATGATTATATATTAAATTAGGATTTTCTTTTTCTTCCTTCAGTTTTCTGGTTCAATATATTGATTTCTGGATGGAGAACAAATCAAAATTCTTACATATTAGCGAACATGCGTGTATTATGGTGCTTATTAGTTGTGGGCTTATCTGAGTTGTCAAGCTCCATACTTACAGACTAAACATGATCGTTTGTAGCATTGTTAATGTTAAAATTTCTATCTACATCAGCATTTGGACCTAGTGATTTTTGCACCCATACCTTTTCAACCATACAATTTTTTTGTTGATGTCCAAAACAGTCGCACTTTTGGCACACCGTAGGCTTCCGTTCATATTCCACTTGCTATAGATGTATACTATCATTGCCATCTATTGAATATGAAAATAACTTGCTATAGATGTGAATTAGTTTCTGTTTGGATGGCGATATGAAAATATAAAAGCCGTTATTTAATTGGATGTGCCTACTAGTTTGGATTGCTTTTGCAATAAGTTTAATTTACATCATTCTTCATTTTGGCAATAAGTTTGGTTAATAGAAATTCAAATTATAAAATATGTAGTATTTTGTTTGATTAAAACTGAAAAGCAAATTCTACATCAAAGCTTGAAAAATTACTTGATTGCCTATATCGCCAATGGAAAAAGATTGGGTGTATTTAATTGGGTGACTATATAATACTTAAATTAAAACATATTTTCAAAATTAACACATATATGCTAATATTAAAACTTACTTTTTTTATTTTTTTATTTTTTGTCATAGGACTCGTAAAGAGTATCGGCAAGGAGCTTTGAATTTCGTGCGTGTGGCAAAGTCAAATCTGAGAAATGTGGAGAAAATTTTGTGCCCATACATGGATTGTCGAAATCTTAGACGTCATGATGACCACATCATCGTTGAGCATTTAATTATAAAAGGAATGGATCCTAAATATAAAAGCAGCAGATGGTATTGCCACGGCAAGCAAACAAATGTAGAAAAACAATTCATTTGACATGTATGACTTATTCAAGATGATTCACTATGAAGATGAAGATGTTATGAATCATGATTTTTTTTGTTGATGATAAAGATGAAGTTGATTCTTAAAGAAGTGAGGTTGGAAGATGTAGAAACACCATTTTATCCTGGATGTACAAATCATACAAAATTATCTGCCATCACTGTCTTGTATAATCTTAAATGTGAGACCGGTCTGTCTGATAGTGGGTTTGACAAGATTCTAAATGTGCAACAATTTTTTTACCAAAAGATAACGTGCTTCCTAAGACTTTATATGAAGTAAAAAAAATTCTTAAAGCATTTGACATGGGTTTTGAAAAAAATACATGCTCGTGAGAATGACTGTTGTCTTTTCTAAAAAGAATACAAAGATTTAAATACTTGTCCAAAATATGGTTCTTCAAGATGGAAAATAAATCAAGATACCAAGAAGATTATACAAGGTGTTCCAGTTAAAGTGTTGAGATATTTTTCGATAATTCCAATATTTAGAAGCATGTTTAGATCTCAGAAAATGGCACAATATTTAAGATGGCATTTCAATAATAGAAGCAATGATGGGAAAATGCGTCATCCTGTGGATTCTATGACATGGAATATGGTGAATGAACAATGGAAATCTTTTTCAACCGATCCACGCAATCTTAGACTTGGTCTTGTTAGATATGGATTCAATTCATTTTCTATGTTAAGTTCTAACTATAGTTGTTGGCCGGTAATGCTTGTGACATACCACCACCTATGTTGTGTACGAAGAAGGAAAATATTTTGTTAACATTACTTATTCCCAGTCTAAAGCATCCCGGTAAGGATATTGATGTATATTTGGCGCTTTTGATTGAAGATTTGCATTATTTGTGGAGTAGTGGAGTTGATGCTTATGATGCATTTAGTAAAATGTTGTCTAAACTGAAAGCAATCTTGCTATGGACAGTAAATGATTTTTCAGCCTATGGAAATCTTATTGGATGTTGTGTGAAGAGGGAAAAAGCTTATCTATTTAGTGGTGTTAATACTCATCATCATTGGTTTAATTATATTCGAAAGAATGTCTACATGGGTCACAGAAGATATCTACCTATGTTTGATGCGTGGAGAAATAAAAAACTTGGTTTGATAACACCTTGGAGAAAGGTAATGCTCCTAGAATTTTAACTGGAAGAAATATTTCTGTATCGTTAAAAGATTTTCCAAATGATTTTGGGAAAGAGAAAGAAAAGAAAAAAAGGAAGAAGAGAAATAATAAGAAAAGGGCCATTAAGATAAAACCCATTAAGCTGAAAAAGAGGAAGAGGAACATTGTCCATGATATGGAAGATGAATATGATGAAGATAACGATCCTATAAAATTGGAGCTATCAATGTGGAAAAAGAGATCGATTTTCTTTGATTTACCATATTGGTAGGTTGGTGGTCATTTTTTATTTTTTCAATAATAAAAAATAATAATATAATATAATTATCGGTTACACTATTGATTTTAATAGGAACTTCCGTTACGACATAATGTAAATGTAATGCATGTGGAGAAAAACATTGGCGAAAGCATATTAGGCACAATGTTACATGATAACAAATCAAAAGATGGAACCAACTCCAGAAAGGATCTAGAGGATTCCGACATGAGATTTATGCACAACCTCGTGCGAAGAAAACAAATCTTTCGCCGACTCCTTATACATTGTCAAATTCCGAGAAAACAATATACTTCAAAAGACTGTATGATTTCAAAGGACCCGATGGCTACTGCTCAAATTTGAAAAATATATATCGCTGGAGAATTGTAAAATTAGTGGCTTGAATCACATGATTATCATGTTCTAATGCGACACTTATTACCTATAGCAATAAGAGGATTATTGTCGAAGAAGGCAAGAAAAGCAATAATTCGCTTATTCTCATTTCTCAACAAATTATGCCAACGTGTCCTTGATAGAGAGAAAATGCAACGAATCAATGTTGAGAATATAGAAATTCTGCGTGAGCTTGAAAAGTATTTTCCACCATCATTTTTGACATAATGGTGCATTTGTCAATTCATCTTAGTAGAGAAGCACTAATATGTGGACCGGTTCAATTTCGTTGGATGTATCCTTTTAAAAGATATATGAAACACTTAAAGATTATGTAAGAAACTATTCACGACCCGAGGGATGTATTGTCGAATCTTATCTTGCAGATGAATGCATGAAATTTTTTAGTGAATTTTTGGAAAAATCAGGACACATTGAGGAGACAAAGGCTCGAAATGAAGATTATGAAAGCAATGTAATACTCGAGGGACATCCAATTTCAACATCTAAGATAGTTACATTATCCTCAAATGAGAAAGAAAGTGCTCATTTAGCCGTATTAATGAATATGACCATGGTGGAACCATTTTTAGAGTAAGTATATGTTATATTATGTTTCAATTATTTTGATGTTTTTGTACTAGTAAATATAACTTAACATTCCTTGTTTTATACTAGTTTGCATTTGGAGGAATTACAAAATTCAAGCAAGCGCATGGAGAGAAATTCAGTCTTGCTTTAGGAAACACATACAATTTTTTTTGCTGATTGGATTAAAAAAAGGTTAAACGAATTTTTCAAACATACTCTCGTTTTCTTAAGAATATTATTCTAAAATATCCGTTGTAAATCAAACTTTTTATAGATACCTATTAACTCCAATAATCAGAATGAAATGCTGAAGTGAATCGCATATGGTCCGAAGAATGATACTTTGTCTTACAAAGGATATATCATCAGTGGACGACAGTTTCAGATAAAAGATGTAGGGAGAGAAACTCAGGATAGTGGAATGACTTATGATGTGACTACTAGAGCAAGTGCAAAAGATATTTCTCAAGTAGCTGATGTGGTCACTTATTATGGAATATTGACCGACATAATTTTATTAGATTATCACGTGTTTTATATTCCTATCTTTAAGTGTCGTTGGGTATATATAGGAAATGGAGTAAAAGTTGATGAAGATGGCTTCACTCTTGTCAATTTACTTCAAAATCAAGCATCATTTTCAAAAGATCCATACATCCTTGCATCTCAAGCGAAACAAGTATTTTATTTAAGAGAAAATGATTCTTCAAGTTGGTACGCTGTAATGAAAGCACCAGCAAGATGTTTTCATGATTTAGAGACAAATGATTATGTAGATGAAGCTATCGATATTCCAGAAGATTGCGACGTAACCGATGTGGATGGATGTTAGCTATGTTAGGGAGGACTGCGGAGGCATACTTGAATAGCTCAATAATTTATTTGATTATGGAAATTGTTTTTGAGTGCATGTATATGTCATTCCTGTTTGTTTTTCATTATTTGCTCATAAGATCAATGATTATTATTTGTGTCTAAACTAGGCAAACGTAATTGATATGTTTGATAACCAATTTATTATTTCATGTATGCAGGCATTGCGTTATTGATTATCATAGAGATTTACATACTTGAAGACACACGTAATCTTCATCATGAAGGTAGCTTTAAATCACTTTTAGTTTTCGTTAAGTCAAAGTTATTAATTATTAATATTATAAAAACTCTATTATTGGCACTAGCACGCTTGCTAAAGTATAATACTTTGTTATGATGTTATGTCAACAACTAAAGTGTGCCTCTTAGTTTGTTTCTTTCATTTTCCTTTGAAATTACCTTGCGTGAACCACTATATTCTTCATAAATTAGAATATATCATTGCAACTTTAGGAACTGCTAATCAACATTACTGAATTAAGAGCTCATTCTTTTACTTTGATTATGCTAAAGCTAGTTTTGGTTACACATTTTCAATTTTCGATATCATGTTAGAATTAAAGAGTCTTTATCAATTGATTGATCTGGGGAGGTTAAAAGTTTACTAACTTATTCATTGCAATAGCACAAAAGTGCCACAGTCGATGACATACTGTTGAAGAATTGATAAATTTAGTAGATTAGAATTGAAGTTGTGTTACTTTAGCTTGCATTTTGAATTGGAAATTCATGCTACTTGTTGACACGTACGTAGATATATCATATATGTTGGGTTGCATAATTTAAAGAATGATTTATCCTCTAAATTTTTATTTTTTCTAAAATTTATTTTTCTGGACGTGTGGAAAAAGTTATGCTTGTCTTTTCTTTAAGTTCCAACAATTACTAGTGAATATGAAGGAAAGTAGCAATGTTCTATTGGCTTACAGATTTTTGCAGCTAACTATTTCATAATTTTTGATTTTCTCATGAAAATCTACATCTTTCAATGTGGCATATTATATTTCTCTTTGGAATTGGGATTGGAATATGCATTGATATAAGTCTACAGTTTCCAACCTGACTTATTTGATCTGATATACAAGAATTCCACTTCAATCCTTTTATTTTCAAAGACATTAATTGAGTCGGTTTTGTTCATAAATTCTTAACAAGTGCGAAAAAATAAAAAGAACCGTAAAAAAAATTGTAACTTTTTTTTTTACTATTTTTTGTTCAAAAGAAACGGCCAAACCTGTATATAAAATGAGATACAACCATAATTGTTTGACATGTTTGGTGTTGCCTGTATGGATATTACACGACCAAATCACACTAACATTAGTGGATTTATCATCATTTACTTGCTCTTTTAAATCTGGGCACACAAATCGCACAAATAAAATTTGGTATGGTTTTATTCTATATAAATGGATATTAAACACATATATTATGACTGTTTATCTAATTTTATCATTTTTGCCAATAACTCTTTTCATAGCGAAAGGTTATGCATATAAGCTTAGTACATACTCACCAATAATTGAAGAACGAGAAATCCCGAAAGCATAAGCCAAAGGTCAAATATATTAAGCCAACTGTTGAAGCTTGCAATGTAGACAAGGAACAAGAATTACGGCATGGGTCAATACAAATGCTGTGTGCAGAAATGAATGCCTTGTGAAGAAACTGAAATGCATGAAGAAATTGATATGCTTGTGAAGAAAATGAAATGCATGAAGAAGATGAAATAGATTGTGAAGAAAACGTTGATGCCAAGGTGGAAAACAATAGACTAAGTGAAATTAAAACTGCAAAAAAACATGCTAGAGGTCCAACAAGAGCAAAAAAACTCTCGCTAGTCTTGTGAATCGAATTGAAGTTGAATTCAATGAGGTAGATACCCATTAAAGAAGGCTCGATACGTTTATCCTCTTATCTTGGGCCGCTTGTACGAGAGCATGTTTCGGTTACGCTTGACGATTGGAGGCTTCTAAGCGATGAATTGAAAGTAGTACCGTGGGACTCGATTCAGGTATGAGAAATTACCATTTTTGTCATATAATAATTGTTTTATTTACGAAAATAATCCATTTAGCGAAATGTCCTTTTAAAATACTTTTAATATGAAACAAAAACAATTTTATTTTTCTTTTTATTTTTACTTGTAGGCTAGATTCAAAGTGGATGAATGGCAAAAAATTCCATATTTCAACAAATGGGAACTATTTAGAGATCCTCAAAAAGAAAATTGGTCCAAAAAAAAGTTAATGCCGTTGTGTTTTTTTTTTGATTTAAGCGGAAGCGGTTATTTGTTCAGGATCTAGTATTGCCTATTTAGATACCAATGGCACAAAAAAATGCAGTCTCACAGAAAAATAACAGAAATAAGAGACAAGAAGATTTAACGTGGTTCGGATATGAATATCCTACGTCCACGGAGACCCAACAACTTTTTATTTCACTAAAGAAAAGACTAAAAAAGAGAGAGGAAAGAATAATGGTGGATAATACACTTGCTTATTCTCATATGAAGATAAAGTTCCTTCATTTATATAGACTTGATAATGAAGGGTTGCTTGGAGATTAAGCAAATCAATTTCTCGATTACACAGATATCTTTCTAATTTGCGTGATTTGATTTTGGTACAAATAGATGGCGTAATCTTTGTTTCCATATCTTTCCTTTATTCTCCATGCCTATTTATGTATTTCTTCATATAGCAGATATACATTGACTAATTAATTGATTGACTAATTAATTAGTTTCCTTCAAAATATCCTTCCATATATCAGCTAAATTAATTGATTTGATTGAATCAACTAATCAATTTCTTTCCTTTTTAACGAATATTTGAATCATCAAATTCAACACTCCACCTTGATTCAAATATAACAATATCTCTTCATCACTTTATCATCAAGTAATCAACATATAAGTTGTTGGGTCTAGCGCCCCATGGCCCTCAAGTAATAGGTTTCAAACCGATCAAGTTTGAGCAATGCTCAAACTTGTCCTTAGGAAGTGACTTTGTCATCATATCTGAAGGATTATCCAAAGTACGCACCTTTAATAATTTGATCTTTCTTCGTTCTTCCTCAAGCATAAGAAAGAAACATCTAACATCAATGTGCTTCGTCCGTGAACTATAAGCTTGATTTTCTATAAGATGAATCGCACTCTGACTGTTTGAAAATAGCTCTACTGTCCGCCGCACCATTGAAAGATCATCCAACAACTGAAGTAAGTATAATCCTTCCTTTGTTGCTTCCACAATCGATATCAACTCTGCGTCGGTAGTCGATAAAGCTACGATAGATTGCAGCTTTGATCTCCATGAAATCGAGCCTATGCCAAGTGTAAAAACATAGCCCGACACTGACTTCCTAGCATCTCTATCCCCAGCGTAATCAGAATCACAGTATCCTCTAAGAATGATGTTACCATCCACTCCACCATATAACAAGCCCACCGAAGAAGTGCCTCGAAGATATCTAAGAATCCACTTCACAGCTTGCCAATGCTCTTTGCCTGGGTTAGACATATATCGACTCACAACACCCACCACATGGGCCAAATCTGGTCTTGTGCACACCATCGCATACATAAGACTACCAACAGCACTAGAATAAGGTATATCAGCCATATGCCTCTTGTCTTCTTCCGATGAGGAAGATAAGTCTTTTGACAACTTAAAATGAGAGCCTAATGGAGTGCCAACCGGTTTAGCTTTCTCCATTCCAAATCGAGCGAGGACTTTCTCGATGTACTGCGCTTGAGTGAGCCTTAACTCTCTCCGCTTTCTATCCCTGCTTATCTTCATACCCAATATTCTTTGTGCCTTTCCCAAATCCTTCATGTCAAACTCTCTACTGAGATCTGCTTTCAACTCCTTAATTTTGACCATACTCCGAGATGCAATCAGCATATCATCAACAATAACAACATATAAATCATATCACCATCACATCTTCTGAAATAAACAAACTGGTCTTTGAAACTTTTGGAGTATCCCTATGAAAGCATAAACTTATCAAACCTCTTATACCATAGTCTAGGAGACTGCTTCAGTCCATATAGAGATTTGTTGAGTTTGCAAACATAGTTTGACCTGCTACTATCAATGAACCCTTCCGGCTGCTTTAAATAAATCTCCTCATCCAGATCACCATGCATGAATATAGTTTTGATATCTAGTTGCTCTAATTCCACATCATAATTAGCAAATAATGCCAAAAGAATACAAATAGAAGTATGCATAACCACTGGGGCAAAGATATCATGATACTCTACCCCTTTCTTCTGAACATACCCCTTTGCGACTAACCTTGCCTTGTATCTGAGATTACCATTTTCGCCGTCTTTCACTCTATAGATCCACTTGCATCCAATAGCTCTCTTGTCGGTGGGAAGAGGCACCAAATCCCAAGTATAATTTCTCTGCAATGATTCAATCTCCTCCTCCATAGCAACTAACCAACTGGAACTGTTAACTGATGCGATAGCTTCTTTATAATCACAGGGCTCATCATGGAAAACATTCAAAGCATATGTTGCCATATCATCGAAATTAATATCTTCGATGCTCAATCCAACAAACTCATCAAGCCACTTAGGCTTTCTTCTTTGTCTGACAGGCCTAGGTTTCAAATGAGCTCCACCTTGAGTTTGATCCTCTGTACCAACATCGATATTATCCTCATCAACCACGGTGTCATCGGAAACACCATTTGAACGTCTATGGAAAGAATCAACAGATGACTTGCTTTGTGTCTGTTATTCTTCACATGTCCTCTCATTGTCATCCGATGAGGAAGGCTCCACCTTCAACATAGCCTTCTCATCAAAAGTCGCATGCCTTCTCATAACGATCTTGTAACGACCCAAAATTTTATTTAATTAAAATTTGAATATTTAATTAATTTTAGATATTAATAAGTGAATTTATAAGTCAAATAAATTTTTATTTGAATTATTGGATTTAATTGGATAATTAAATCGATAATTTAATATGTTAAATTATGGAAATAATTGAAAATCGGGTTAAATATGATTGAAAATGATTTGTAAAATTTTATTTTATCATATTGAAGTTAGAACGATATTTTAGAACTTTTAAAATCGAATTAAGAGTTAATCTGTGAAAATTGAATATTTTAATATTAAAATCGACTAGTGAAAATAGTCAATTTTTGAACAGTCTCAGAATTGGACGAGACCAGTTCCATTGGATCCGTAATAGTTAGTTATTACCGGATTTCAATTTTCGTGTCAATCGGAGTTACCGTTTGATCGTGGCATCTCGAAACGCATCGAATTATTTTTAATTTTAATTTGGCGAGTTAAAATAGCCATTTTTCAAAAAGTCTCGGATTTTGACGAAACCAGTTTCATCGGATCCGTAATGTGATATTATTGTAAGGTTTCAAATTTCAAGTCAATTGGATTTACCGTTTGTCCGGTACAAATTAAAACGCCTAGAAATCGATTTAAATCGGTTTAATTTAAATTGAACGTTTATAGCCATAACTCGCACAGATGTCCGAATTAGCTTCCGAAACCTGTTTCATTGTGTCCGGAACGTGGGATAAACCCTAGGAACGTCAGTTTCGGCGCGTAAATCGGAGTTCGGAATTTCCGGGATGAATAGTGTCGATCGATTTTCTTATAAATAGCCCCACCCTTCATAAATTAAAAAAAATAAAAACACTAAACCCTAATCTATAAACCTAGCCGCCACTTTATAATTGAATGGCCAGAAAGCTCCAATTTTCAACCCTTAATCTCTTCCAATCCGTGAGTAATTAGGTGAAACTTTCAACTAGAAGATCGTAGAGCGTATCAAGGGCTTTAATTCTATACAGCTATGATCGAATATGGTGTCGTGTGGAGGGAGCTAGGGGAGGCCGACCGTGACGACTTGCGCATGCAACCCTAGGAGCATCAGGGGGCCGAGCTTCATGAGGTTGGGGCCGATTATAGAGGAGGTGAAGGGCTTCAACATGGCAGTAGTTTGATGAAGTTTAATCAAGTATAGGGGTTGTAAATTTAAACCCTAAATTGGAGCTCATGGGTTCCTTTGTTCGTGAGCAAGCTGTGAACGCGTGAAGAGGAAGGAGAGAAGGGTGCGGCCGTGATCTCATGTGTGGGAATGGACGGTGATGATGGTGATTTGGTTTAAAATTATAAATTAAGTTGTAAATTATATAAATATAAATTCGTGAATGTTCATAAATGCATAACTTTTTCATACGAGGTCGAAAACGCGCGAAACCAGTTGCGTTGGAATCGTATGGACGAGCACTACGCGATGGAATTGGATTGGAGTCGTTTGGAGTTAGTGAGAATTTTGGATAAAATTAAACGTCCGTTTAATTTTATTCGAAATAAATCGCTAAAACGAAATAAAATCAAGGTGAGAACTTCTCACTCAATCGAATCGGTTTCGATTTTATTTTAAATAGTTAGATTTAAAATATTTGAATGCACTGTATGATGATTGTTATCTATTGATTGTTAACATAGACATTATACGCCGTTAGTAAGCGGATGTTATTTATTAAAAACATATACCGTGAATATTTCATAAACAGTGAAATTGGTATTATATATAATAGCAATATATATATATTGGCATATGTATATATTGGAGTTATTGATTTCCCGTATTTTTTAGCGGATGAGACCCTATTGCGCCGTTATTAAGCGGATAATATTTTAAATCCCATATACCGCGATAATTTCGTACTGGAGCGAAATTGGTATTGTGCTAATGTTTGTGAATGCAGGAAAACAGGTTGGAGGGATCCAACTGGATTCCTCAATAGTTTTTATTTGATTTCAGATATTTTGATATTTGATGGATTATCATATCGATATATGATATCGTTGTTGTCGTGATTGACTATTTGGTGTGTAGCATCATTGGACCAAATTTGGAATTTTAAAATGATTTCAAAGTGATTTTTGAAAGTATACGTTATAAAATATTTTTGGAATTGATTCATTTTAAAATAAATAAACGTATAATTTTTAATGTTATAAAAATTATGATTTTTGATAAATATAGTTAAAAACTGATTTTTGAGAATACGATGCTAATGATTTTATAAAATAGTTTAATTTGGGAAATTTGAATTTATTGTGAAAAGTTTAAATATAGGATTTATAAAATTTAATTATTTTATAAATCAAGAGAACGGTGAAATAATAAAGGAGATTAAAGACGTTTTAAAGAATAATATAAATTGATTTATATTAAGAGATTTATAAATGGATATTTATAAATTGAAATATTGACATTATAAAACGAGTTTTTATAAGTGTTTGAATGAAGTGAAAATGAATTTTGTAAATGAATGGAATTCATAAAATTATAAATGGTGAAGTTATAAATGAAATTTATAAATAGTAAAATTTATAAATTTTGTGAAATTATTAAAGAATATATTTGGATGAATAATTGAATCTTATAAGTTATAAGATTTATAATTATGAAGTTCAAAGGAACGATTTTGCAAACGAATAAATTATAAGTATTTCACTTATAATATGAACCTTTGTTTTATAATTGAGTTATAAATCGAATAGGTTAATAAAGGAACTTATAAAAGGAAGTTGTTATAAAATAAATAGAAATGGAATTTATAAACGTTGTTTTATAAATTCGCAAACGACTTATTTTGATAAGTTAATTGTTGAAACCTATTAATGGAGTTATGTTCACATTTTTAACTGTGAATAATCCTTTAAAATAAAATGAATAGAAGTGATGAAAGTTGTTAACGTAGTATATTCACGTTTTTGAATAGCGAATAACATGTTAAAGAAAATGTTTAGAATGTGATATTTTAAATTGAATTAAAACGATCTAACGATGTTTTAAAATATGTTAAGATTCGAAACCATAGATTTCAACATTCATTGTTGAAATAGACGTTTTCGAGAAATAAAAGGAAATAGTGGACTATAACACTGTTGTTATAGTAAATGATTTCCGAAAGGAAATGTTTTGAATAGTATTGGGATTTATATATCTATTTTAATTTCGAATCCCTATACTAGTGATTTTGGGTTGTCGTAACGATGTTTTACGCAACATTCGTTTTGGCCCAAATAAATATGTTTAAGAGAATGATTTCCTTAAAGAATGAAATATATACTTAATCTCGATTTAAGTATATTGAATATTTTCCAAGTGTTGAAAATAAATGGATTGAGGATTACTTATGAATAAATAAGTATGGAAATGTTTTCCAATATAAAGTGAATACTTTGAGAATTTATCTTTTTTTTGAAGATAAATTGAAATGAATAATTAAAATCGAATATTCATAGATATTTTGGATTATAAATTCACTAAGGAATTTATAAAAGAAAAGGGGAACTTGTTTAAAAATAAATATTGACTTATTTTTGAAGTGTGAAAATTATATATCTTGTAAAGATATTTTGGAAAATAAATAATTTGGAAAATTATTTGGAAACTGGTGATGTGTGCATATCCATTGATAGTTCAATAACCGACTATCAATATTTCCCTTTGAATGGGTAATTGATGTGATTTGTTCGAATTTGAATGCCACACTTATTTTTGAATAAGCGCTCACTATTCGGGTTAACCGGGAAAGGACCATGGGGTCGTATAACCCATTCCGAATATGTGATACGTCGTTGTGAATTGCATTGATGACCGGTGTTGAAGACCGAGTATTTGCGAAAGCGATAGGATGACCTATCGATTGTCTCTGCACTGGGTCGCTCCTGGTATAGAGATTTCCTAAGTGATGGGAAATTCGATCGGGATTGTGAATACCCGGATTGCAAGGGCTTCGTGAGAAGTGCCTTCGGTTTTGTTCGAGCCCGGAACAGACTTGTATGGATTGTATGTCTGACATTACAAATTGAGATATAAAGCAGATTTCTTTCAAATATATTTCTGTTGGTGGCGAAGAATTTATTCTTTTAGCTTAACACCCTTCTCTGAGACGTACGAGCTCAGAGGTTATGTAGTTGAATGTTATCAGCGATATATTCCCAATTTGGTAATGTGACATGCTGAGTGTTGCTGAAATGATCATTGTGTTGATTATTTGTGATAGGATCGTTTATTTGATCGTCTATCCTGGTGATCATTTCTATGATCATTTGTTGACCCAAAGCATGGCTTTTGTATAAAGTATGTTTTTGTGGACGTGACTTCGTCGAGCCTCACACCCCGTGAATGGTCAAAACAGGAAAGATGCGGCAAGGTTATGAGGAGTAGCGCCCTTTAGGATGTGTCCATTTCCTTCTGGAAAAGGGTGGTATCATGGTATGGAGTCCAGATACTTACTCATGTTGAGAACACTTTGTTATGATTGTGTGAATTGATTACGAGCGCTCGGTGAAAGGTCCCAAAGGACCGGGGGATGGCATATTCATTCAGTTGTTACTCAGTTAGGGGTAACCCGGCCTTGTGTTGGTAGAGATCCGGTTTGGTTCTCGGGGATGTCCATCCAGAGGCATTCTCATGTGGCAATGGGAAGTTCCTTGGCCTGATCATTCGTTGGAAATCCAAAGAAACAATACGAGACTTGTACGATTTTAGTTGTAGAACCTGCCATCTAATATGGTAGCTATTAGTAGGCATAATATAATGGTACCTATGCTGGCTAAGATTTATATTCTACTTTCGAAATGAATTTTCCTACACTATGCACTAATAATAATATGAAATGTTCTTTTCAAATGCGTATCAAGCATCTTTGACTATCATAAGAAGAAATCTTCTCCAAGTCTGCGTTTGCATTGTGTGTGTGGCGGGAGGTCTTATGGTAGTCTCATTTTTAAAAGCATTGCGAATTGACTTTAAAAATATTCCTCTATTTTTGATTTTAAAGAAAAATAAACTGTTTTGAGTTCTCACACCAGTCACATGACTGACTTGGAGTTTATTGTTTTCCTTCCTAAACTCTGGGTGCCCACCAATTTCCACACGGGCAGTCAAGAGTTTAAGGTTTATCAGGATATTCTGGATATTCTGGAGTTGCTGGAGGCAAGCTGGATGGCATGGCGTATTACTAGTATATAGTATTTCTTCTTCCGCTGCACTGTTGATGTTGTTGTTGTTGTACACTCTGATGATATGATGTAATGAAATGTGATGTAATGTAATAACTGATATAGTTCTTTGTTTAAAGATTATTCATTTATTATTATATGTTGTTCCGCTGCGAATTGTGAGATTCTGTTGTTGTTCTGTTGTTTCTGTCCGTTCTATTTTGTTTCTATGTTCTATTTTTTCTCCCTATTTTCTCTTCTTTTCTACCTCTTTTCTTTTCTTAAACCATAACATTTCGGGTTTCCGGCCTTCAATTTCTCGGCAGTCGATAAAGTGAGTATCGATGTTGAATTTTCGAAAGTCGAAAATTTTCGGGACGTTACATTTGGTATCAGAGCTTATGGTTAAGCGACAACCATAATTCTGTTGGGTATTACTCATTAGAGATAGAGTCAGTAGTGCTCTAGAATGAGTTGAGTGTAATAATAGCTATGAGAGCGTATTTGTTAGTGAATATAAAATTGTTTTATATTGTGATGATTGGTTTATTGAGTGGCATATGAACTTTCGTCAGCGTGGTCCGCAAGACTATGCCGAAGGGGTTTCTAAACACTTGAATAGAACAATTCGGCACAATATTGATTTTAAATTGGGTAAATGAAATAA
This sequence comes from Allium cepa, assembly GCA_030765085.1. Taxonomy (NCBI): domain Eukaryota; kingdom Viridiplantae; phylum Streptophyta; class Magnoliopsida; order Asparagales; family Amaryllidaceae; genus Allium; species Allium cepa. Next base: position 492,212,636 of record CM060944.1, on the reverse strand, counting down.
TTTTACTTGAGTATATTTTTATATATAAAGAAATAATTTTTCAGAATTATTAAAGTGAATATAAGTTGATTGTTAGTTGTTTGAATAATCTAAATTGAAGAAGAATTGTATAAGCAAAAGAATTATAAGATTGAATTATAATTAAAGTGATTTACAATTGTGAAATAAACTTATAAATATAAGAAGTGAAACTATATGAATATAACTTAAAATATGTTGAGTGAAGTTGATATTAGTATCAAAGTAAAATAATAAAGTTAAGTGATAGATATGAACTTAAGTTATGTAAATGGAATTCAACTTTTGAATTGAATTGAATTAATGGATTGAAAGTAAATCAATTGAATGTGAATTTAGTTGTATGGAATAATGAATATAAGTGTTAATTCATTAAAATCTTATGTTATTTGAAAGTTGAATAATTGAATGAAAATCAATTTAATTAAACCAATTGATAAGCAAAGGAATTTGGTTGAGATTAATATACATTGGTTGTTAGATGATTGTTAGTTGATTGTATATAATTCATTAAGTGTTAATGAAATTGAGTTAATGAAATTGGAAGTTAAGTGAATCTTAAATAGAATTGAATTTGATTTGGAAGTGAACCAACTTGAATATGAATTAGTGAATATAAATTAATTGAGAATAAATGTTAGAAACATCCACTGTTAATGAAACGAATGTGATTAAAGTGAAAAATCAATTCATTGAATATTAATGAGAATATAAATGAATATTGATTTGGTTATGAATGCTAGTTGGTTAATGTTTGCATTTGTTGCTTTTACTGCATTTGCTATGTTGACATATATAGTTATTATGTTGCTATATATTGTATATCGATACTATTGTCTATATGCATGTTCTCATGTTGTTTGTTGAGTGTTTAGTAGGTGCGGATCGTGTTTGCTTCGCATTTGGAGCTCGCTTTCGCGCTATATTAGCCGTATATGCTTGCTAATAAAATATAAGGTACATATCTCGGATTAAATATCGTACTTTTACATTTTTTCCCTGCGGGATGCCTCATTACTTGATGAGATGTATATTTGTGATATATATACTGTCACTTTTTTTTCGGATCGAGCCGCGCAAAGGAGACTATGGCGAATTTTTCCGGAAATTTAAGGCGTTAGAATATTTTTGAGAAAATTGGAAAAATTTTGAAAACTTAAATTTTGATTTGGAGTTGAAAGTTAAATAATAGTAGTTGTTTTTGAAAAGATAACTAAGTATGATTTGAAAACTTAGAAAGTTATTGTAAGAAGTTTAACTATGGATTTTGGAAAAGTTAATAGATTCTGTAACTTTTCTTACTTAATAATTTCGAGGACGAAATCTTTTAAGGGGGGAAGATTGTAACGACCCAAAATTTTATTTAATTAAAATTTGAATATTTAATTAATTTTAGATATTAATAAGTGAATTTATAAGTCAAATAAATTTTTATTTGAATTATTGGATTTAATTGGATAATTAAATCGATAATTTAATATGTTAAATTATGGAAATAATTGAAAATCGGGTTAAATATGATTGAAAATGATTTGTAAAATTTTATTTTATCATATTGAAGTTAGAACGATATTTTAGAACTTTTAAAATCGAATTAAGAGTTAATCTGTGAAAATTGAATATTTTAATATTAAAATCGACTAGTGAAAATAGTCAATTTTTGAACAGTCTCAGAATTGGACGAGACCAGTTCCATTGGATCCGTAATAGTTAGTTATTACCGGATTTCAATTTTCGTGTCAATCGGAGTTACCGTTTGATCGTGGCAGCTCGAAACGCATCGAATTATTTTTAATTTTAATTTGGCGAGTTAAAATAGCCATTTTTCAAAAAGTCTCGGATTTCGACGAAACCAGTTTCATCGGATCCGTAATGTGATATTATTGTAAGGTTTCAAGTTTCAAGTCAATTGGATTTACCGTTTGTCCGGTACAAATTAAAACGCCTAGAAATCGATTTAAATCGGTTTAATTTAAATTGAACGTTTATAGCCATAACTCGCACAGATGTCCGAATTAGCTTCCGAAACCTGTTCCATTGTGTCCGGAACACGGGATAAACCCTAGGAACGTCAGTTTCGGCGCGTAAATCGGAGTTCGGAATTTTCGGGATGAATAGTGTCGATCGATTTTCTTATAAATAGCCCCACCCTTCATAAATTAAAAAAAAATAAAAACACTAACCCCTAATCTATAAACCTAGCCGCCACTTTATAATTGAATGGCCAGAAAGCTCCAATTTTCAACCCTTAATCTCTTCCAATCCGTGAGTAATTAGGTGAAACTTTCAACTAGAAGATCGTAGAGCGTATCAAGGGCTTTAATTCTATACGGCTATGATCGAATATGGTGTCGTGTGGAGAGAGCTAGGGGAGGCCGACCGTGACGACTTGCGCACACAACCCTAGGAGCATCAGGGGGCCGAGCTTCATGAGGTTGGGGCCGAGTATAGAGGAGGTGAAGGGCTTCAACATGGCAGTAGTTTGATGAAGTTTAATCAAGTATAGGGGTTGTAAATTTAAACCCTAAATTGGAGCTCATGGGTTCCTTTGTTCGTGAGCAAGCTGTGAACGCGTGAAGAGGAAGGAGAGAAGGGTGCGGCCGTGATCTCATGTGTGGGAATGGACGGTGATGATGGTGATTTGGTTTAAAATTATAAATTAAGTTGTAAATTATATAAATATAAATTCGTGAATGTTCATAAATGCATAACTTTTTCATACGAGGTCGAAAACGCGCGAAACCAGTTGCGTTGGAATCGTATGGACGAGCACTACACGATGGAGTTGGATTGGAGTCGTTTGGAGTTAGTGAGAATTTTGGATAAAATTAAACGTCCGCTTAATTTTATTCGAAATAAATCGCTAAAACGAAATAAAATCAAGGTGAGAACTTCTCACTCAATCGAATCGGTTTCGATTTTATTTTAAATAGTTAGATTTAAAATATTTGAATGCACTGTATGATGATTGTTATCTACTGATTGTTAAAATAGACATTATACGCCGTTAGTAAGCGGATGTTATTTATTAAAAACATATACCGCGAATATTTCATAAACAGTGAAATTGGTATTATATATAATAGCAATATATATATATTGGCATATGTATATATTGGAGTTATTGATTTCCCGTATTTTTTAGCGGATGAGACCCTATTGCGCCGTTATTAAGCGGATAATATTTTAAATCCCATATACCGCGATAATTTCGTACTGGAGCGAAATTGGTATTGTGCTAATATTTGTGAATGCAGGAAAACAGGTTGGAGGGATCCAACTGGATTCCTCAACAGTTTTTATTTGATTTCAGATATTTTGATATTTGATGGATTATCATATCGATATATGATATCGTTGTTGTCGTGATTGACTATTTGGTGTGTAGCATCATTGGACCAAATTTGGAATTTTAAAATGATTTCAAAGTGATTTTTGAAAGTATACGTTATAAAATATTTTTGGAATTGATTCATTTTAAAATAAATAAACGTATAATTTTTAATGTTATAAAAATTATGATTTTTGAGAAATATAGTTAAAAACTGATTTTTGAGAATACGATGCTAATGATTTTATAAAATAGTTTAATTTGGGAAATTTGAATTTATTGTGAAAAGTTTAAATATAGGATTTATAAAATTTAATTATTTTATAAATCAAGAGAACGGTGAAATAATAAAGGAGATTAAAGACGTTTTAAAGAATAATATAAATTGATTTATATTAAGAGATTTATAAATGGATATTTATAAATTGAAATATTGACATTATAAAACGAGTTTTTATAAGTGTTTGAATGAAGTGAAAATGAATTTTGTAAATGAATGGAATTCATAAAATTATAAATGGTGAAGTTATAAATGAAATTTATAAATAGTAAGATTTATAAATTTTGTGAAATTATTAAAGAATATATTTGGATGAATAATTGAATCTTATAAGTTATAAGATTTATAATTATGAAGTTCAAAGGAACGATTTTGCAAACGAATAAATTATAAGTATTTCACTTATAATATGAACCTTTGTTTTATAATTGAGTTATAAATCGAATAGGTTAATAAAGGAACTTATAAAAGGAAGTTGTTATAAAATAAATAGAAATGGAATTTATAAACGTTGTTTTATAAATTCGCAAACGACTTATTTTGATAAGTTAATTGTTGAAACCTATTAATGGAGTTATGTTCACGTTTTTAACTGTGAATAATCCTTTAAAATAAAATGAATAGAAGTGATGAAAGTTGTTAACGTAGTATATTCACGTTTTTGAATAGCGAATAACATGTTAAAGAAAATGTTTAGAATGTGATATTTTAAATTGAATTAAAACGATCTAACGATGTTTTAAAATATGTTAAGATTCGAAACCATAGATTTCAACATTCATTGTTGAAATAGACGTTTTCGAGAAATAAAAGGAAATAGTGGACTATAACACTGTTGTTATAGTAAATGATTTCCGAAAGGAAATGTTTTGAATAGTATTGGGATTTATATATCTATTTTAATTTCGAATCCCTATACTAGTGATTTTGGGTTGTCGTAACGATGTTTTACGCAACATTCGTTTTGGCCCAAATAAATATGTTTAAGAGAATGATTTCCTTAAAGAATGAAATATATACTTAATCTCGATTTAAGTATATTGAATATTTTCCAAGTGTTGAAAATAAATGGATTGAGGATTACTTATGAATAAATAAGTATGGAAATGTTTTCCAATATAAAGTGAATACTTTGAGAATTTATCTTTTTTTTGAAGATAAATTGAAATGAATAATTAAAATCGAATATTCATAGATATTTTGGATTATAAATTCACTAAGGAATTTATAAAAGAAAAGGGGAACTTGTTTAAAAATAAATATTGACTTATTTTTGAAGTGTGAAAATTATATATCTTGTAAAGATATTTTGGAAAATAAATAATTTGGAAAATTATTTGGAAACTGGTGATGTGTGCATATCCATTGATAGTTCAATAACCGACTATCAATATTTCCCTTTGAATGGGTAATTGATGTGATTTGTTTGAAGTTGAATGCCACACTTATTTTTGAATAAGCGCTCACTATTCGGGTTAACCGGGAAAGGACCATGGGGTCGTATAACCCATTCCGAATATGTGATACGTCGTTGTGAATTGCATTGATGACCGGTGTTGAAGACCGAGTATTTGCGAAAGCGATAGGATGACCTATCGATTGTCTCTGCACTGGGTCGCTCCTGGTATAGAGATTTCCTAAGTGATGGGAAATTCGATCGGGATTGTGAATACCCGGATTGCAAGGGCTTCGTGAGAAGTGCCTTCGGTTTTGTTCGAGCCCGGAACAGACTTGTATGGATTGTATGTCTGACATTACAAATTGAGATATAAAGCAGATTTCTTTCAAATATATTTCTGTTGGTGGCGAAGAATTTATTCTTTTAGCTTAACACCCTTCTCTGAGACGTACGAGCTCAGAGGTTATGTAGTTGAATGTTATCAGCGATATATTCCCAATTTGGTAATGTGACATGCTGAGTGTTGCTGAAATGATCATTGTGTTGATTATTTGTGATAGGATCGTTTATTTGATCGTCTATCCTGGTGATCATTTCTATGATCATTTGTTGACCCAAAGCATGGCTTTTGTATAAAGTATGTTTTTGTGGACGTGACTTCGTCGAGCCTCACACCCCGTGAATGGTCAAAACAGGAAAGATGCGGCAAGGTTATGAGGGGTAGCGCCCTTTAGGATGTGTGCATTTCCTTCTGGAAAAGGGTGGTATCATGGTATGGAGCCCAGATACTTACTCATGTTGAATACACTTTGTTATGATTGTGTGAATTGATTACGAGCGCTCGGTGAAAGGTCCCAAAGGACCGGGGGATGGCATATTCGGTCAGTTGTTACTCAGTTAGGGGTAACCCGGCGTTGTGTTGGTAGAGATCCGGTTTGGTTCTCGGGGATGTCCATCCAGAGGCATTCTCATGTGGCAATGGGAAGTTCCTTGGCCTGATCATTCGTTGGAAATCCAAAGAAACAATACGAGACTTGTACGATTTTAGTTGTAGAACCTGCCATCTAATATGGTAGCTATTAGTAGGCATAATATAATGGTACCTATGCTGGCTAAGATTTATATTCTACTTTCGAAATGAATTTTCCTACACTATGCACTAATAATAATATGAAATGTTCTTTTCAAATGCGTATCAAGCATCTTTGACTATCATAAGAAGAAATCTTCTCCAAGTCTGCGTTTGCATTGTGTGTGTGGCGGGAGGTCTTATGGTAGTCTCATTTTTAAAAGCATTGCGAATTGACTTTAAAAATATTCCTCTATTTTTGATTTTAAAGAAAAATAAACTGTTTTGAGTTCTCACACCAGTCACATGACTGACTTGGAGTTTATTTTTTTCCTTCCTAAACTCTGGGTGCCCACCAATTTCCACACGGGCAGTCAAGAGTTTAAGGTTTATCAAGATATTCTGGATATTCTGAAGTTGCTGGAGGCAAGCTGGATGGCATGACGTATTACTAGTATATAGCATTTCTTTTTCCGCTGCACTGTTGATGTTGTTGTTGTTGTACACTCTGATGATATGATGTAATGAAATGTGATGTAATGTAATAACTGATATAGTTCTTTGTTTAAAGATTATTCATTTATTATTATATGTTGTTCCGCTGCGAATTGTGAGATTCTGTTGTTGTTCTGTTGTTTCTGTCCGTTCTATTTTGTTTCTATGTTCTATTTTTTTCTCCCTATTTTCTCTTCTTTTCTACCTCTTTTCTTTTCTTAAACCATAACATTTCGGGTTTCCGGCCTTCGATTTCTCGGCAGTCGATAAAGTGAGTATCGATGTTTAATTTTCGAAAGTCGAAAATTTTCGGGACGTTACAGATCTTCTTGCTAATAGGACACCACAACCTATATCCCTTCACTCCTCTCCTATAACCTAGAAAAATACACTTGCGAGCTCTAGGTTCCAGCTTCCCTTTGCTCTCATGCACATAAGCTGGGCAACCAAACACTCTGAGAAATGAATAGCTAACAAGCTCTCCTTTCCATACTTCTTCATGGATCTTCATATCTATGGCAGTGGAAGGTGTGCGGTTGATGAGGAAAGCCGCCTATAGATAAAGCTACAGCCCAAAATCCCTTCTTCAATTTAGCAGTCGGTCTAAGGCATATTGTCCTCTCCAATAATGTCCGATTCATCCTTTTTGCAACTCCATTAGACTGGGGGTCTCCTGGTGTGGTGTAATGCCTCTTAATGCCTTCAGACTCACAATAATCGATGAATTCCTGTGATACAAATTCACCGCCATTATCTGAACGGAGAACTTTCAATTTCTTCCCCGACTGCTTCTCAACCATAGATTTCCAATTTCAAAACTTAGTAAAGGTTTCACTCTTTGACTGAAGAAAGTATACCCATACTTTACAAGAGAAATCATCTATAAATGAAACAAAATATCTGGCTCCACCTAAAGACGGACAAGGGAAGGGACCCCAGACATCTGTATGAACATACTCCAAGATAGCTTTTGCTTTATGCTCTCCTGTACCAAAAGAAATCTTCGTATGCTTTCCAAGAACACATCCTTCACAAAAATCAAGTTTTGAATAATGAACTCCATCAATCAATCCTCGTTTTCTCAACTCATCCATGCTGCGCTCACTGATGTGACCCATCCGTAAGTGCCATAATCTGGAAGAATCTGAATCAACAGATGTTACAGAAGCTGATTCACCAATTACAGTAGTGCCCTTTAATAGATAAAGATTTCCTGCCCCCACACCTCTCATAACAATCATGGAACCCTTCGATATCTTCATTTTCTCTCCTCCCACTACAATCTTCAAACCAAGTCTACTTAACGCCCCAACAGAAATCAAGCTCCTCCTCAAATCAAGTACATGTCTAACATCAGTGATCGTACGAATAACACCATCAAACATCCTAATCATCATGCTACCAACACCCACCATATGGAAAGAAGCATCATTACCCATCATAACTTCTCCTCCATCAATTTCACGGTAAGTGGAAAAGCAGTTCCTATCAGGTGTCATATGATAGGATGCATCAGAATCAATCAGCCATAAATTGCTCTTCCCAGAAGAGCCAGAAGCTGTAAATACATCGGTGTCACTTTCTGTATCTGATTTCTCTACTGTAGAAGCTGAGGCTTGCTTTGGATCTTTTCTTCTACCTTCAAGCTTGGGACATTGTTCTATGAAGTGCCCTAGTTTCTTACAATAATGACAAGTCAAATTCTTAGGCCCCCTAAACTGAGACCGTGAATAATTCTGTCCTCCACCTTTCTTCGACCTGCTTTGACCTCTACCTCTCTGAACAGATAAGCCTTCGGTATCACTATCCAAGATAGCGCTCGCCAATCTACCTCTTAATACTTCATTATGAAGACCAGCCTTTACATCAGACAGGCTAATTTTACTGCGGCCATAAATCATGGAATTAACAAAAGCAGTATACTCCTTAGGCAAGGAATATAAGAGGATCACAGCTTGAGCCTCATCAGTAATATCAACTTCCGCTGCCTTCAGGTTCATAATCAAAGTCGTCAAAGCATCTACATGCTCCATGAGATCAGCTCCAGGCTTCATCTTGAACGAATAAAGTTGTTGCTGAAGAATAATTCGATTAGTGAGAGACTTGCCTTGATATGCATCCGATAATGCATCCCATAGTTCTTTCACCGTCTTCTTCTGAGAGAATTCTCTAAGAACTTCATCTGAAAGGTTCAACTGAATTGTTGTAAGAGATTCATCTTCCATCTCTTCCAAATCAGCTGCATCAATACCTTTCAATTTCTCAAGCGTAGAAACAACCTTGTAAGTCTTCTCCTTCTTCAATACTGCCTCCATCTTCATCTTCCAGGTACCAAAATCTCCTTTTCCGTCAAAACGTGTTACTCCATAATTGACACCAGATCTTCCAACAGACTTACTAGAAGTAGCCATTAATATTCAAACAGGAACAATAACCTGGCTCTGATACCAAACTGTAGTGATTTTTTTTTGATTTGAGCGGAAGCGGTTATTTGTTCAGGATCTAGTATTGCCTATTTAGATACCAATGGCACAAAAAATGCAGTATCACAGAAAAATAACAGAAATAAGAGACAAGAAGGTTTAACGTGGTTCGGATATGAATATCCTACATCCACGGAGATCCAACAACTTTTTATTTCACTAAAGAAAAGAGTACAAAAGAGAGAGGAAAGAATAATGGTGGATACTACACTTGCTTATTCTCATATGAAGATAAAGTTCCTTCGTTTATATAGACTTGATAATGAAGGGTTGCTTGGAGATTAAGCAAATTAGATTCCTGATTACACAGATATCTTTCCAATTTGCGTGATTTGATTTTGGTACAAATAGATGGCTTAATCTTCGTTTCCATATCTTTCCTTTATTCTCCACGCCTAATTATTTATTTCTTCATATAGCAGATATACATTGACTAATTAATTGATTGACTAATTAATTAGTTTCCTTCAAAATATCCTTCCATATATCAGCTAAATTAATTGATTTGATTGAGTCAACTAATCAATTTCTTTCCTTTTTAACGAATATTTGAATCATCAAATTCAACAAATGCAACGACGGAAGAGGAAAGACTTGGTTTGAAACCTTATAATATAAAAAACATGAAGGAGTGGAGAAAGTTTGTAAGACGAAAGCAAGTTTGGAGTTTAAGATATGCTTATATATATATACACATACATGTACCGTTGCTTGTTTGCTTTTTGGAATCAAAACCCTAGATCCCTAGAAGCTTTCAACTTCTGATTATCATAATTTCTTTATAAGAATGGTTTGTAAGAAGCATACCATAGCTGAGTTCAACTCAGTTTACATTACAGTAGAAGTAATTTCAAGCAGATCTTAGTAAGAGCTCTTGAGACTTGTTACAATCCGATACTATTAAAGATGCTTATATATTTGTTAGTCCAAGGCTACATGTAGTAATCATAATACTCGATTGATAACTCAATACCCCTACCTAATCCTGTTATCACATGGAAAATTATTCAAAATATTTACATTCTATACATAAATTATTTGATGCCGCTGTTATATTTTCCTTTGATTGATTCATTAAAAATAAACGAACATGTTGACCCAACGTATTTATTAGATAGCTTGTATACAAAATAATGGATACAATATAAATGTATTGCAACATGGCTCTTTTCTTTGACAATGGCCATACAATTTAAATCAATTAAACACATTATCCAGTAACTGTTTGAAACATAATGAATTACTATTAATATTCGATTTAATATACCTTATCAGACCGAATCTATATCGAATATTTTATAGTTTCCCAAATCAAACATTATTTTTTAATGTACTTTTCTCAAATCTAAATAGTATTTTGAATATCAATAATACTATTTACTACGATAAATATGTGTACTATGAATTAAGTTATGCACATATGTAATAGTGTTTATGCCAATCATGAATTGTATCAAAACTATTCCAAACTGTACGTATTATCAAAACTAATAAAACTGTCAGTGAGAAGTTGGAAAGCTATAAACATGAAGCATCAACAGTGAATTTCCCAACAGTGGGACTTGAATTTCCTAACAGTGGAAGCAACAGTACATGTATTATATATATATGTAAATAATTAAAATTTATATATAAAATTTAGTTGCAGCTCTTTCTTGCTATATTTGTTTTTTTGTCAATGTTTCTTCTCTTTCTTGCTATATTTGTTTATGTAATGTTTCACTTTTATTTCATAGTTTGGCTCGTTCTAGTTCCATCTTCATGTTTTAAGAGACTGTTTGATTTTATTTATTTCATCTACAATGAATTCCTTTATTTTTTTTTCAGGCAAGAAGTGAGAAATTTAGAGCCATTAGGCAAAAACAATTGTCGCACACAACTGGACGTAGGGGAATGGCTGGATTTACCGACGATTTGGTTAGTTAATTAAATGTAGCATTATTTACCTAGCTAGTTAATAAACTATTGATTGATTTATTTAGTGTCTTTCTCAATGTAGAAAAAGCAGAGTCAAGGTTCATAGTCCATATCTAGAGCGGATGTTTGGGTTAAATCTCATACTAAAAAGAATGGTGAACCAGTGAACACAGATGTTGCACATGTTCTTGTAAGTATTTTGATTTTTTTCCACTAATTGAACATTGTGACATTTTTACCATTGTATATAACATATATGTATGTTAATTTTATAGGAGGAGATTAAAAAAATTAATAATGCTACACAATCCGACTCGATAAAAGAATGTCCAAGAAGATGCAACTGCACAAATATCGGGACAAGATAAATCAGGACGGTTAAGAGCACCAGGAAGGGGATACACCAAAACCAAGTTAGTTTTGTCACAATCAAGGGATAATCAAATAATCAATGTCAAAAAAGAATTTCAAAATTGGAGAGTATGGTATACTTTTTTTGAAAAACGGGTACTTTATTGACAGAAAGTCATATATTTTCATGATATGCCTCATTAAAACCTTGTAATCCCCCTAACCTAAACGGGTGCCTTACAAGGAAAAATAGTACATATCACTTCCATATATTAACATTACAATTGTAAATACAAAAACCAAGTTGTTTAACAGATGGAGGAGTAAAACAAACGAGAAACCGCACTCAAAACCATCCGTAGTAACAACTTGGTCCCAAACAAAGGAAACAAAACTCACAAATAACAAGTGTATCAAAAATTAGAAAAACAAAGTCCAAACATCACGTGAAGGGGAGGCAATGTTTTCAACAGCCACATAGGGTCATCCATCTCAAAAGAAATTGTTTCATCCAGAAGAGAGAGAATGTCGCATTCTTCAAAATAATAGATCTGGGAAGCTCGGAGGGTCAGAACTCAGTAAGTATGAAAAACAGCCAATCTCTAAAGCAACCACGGTTGCAAGAGGGGGGAAGTAGGAAGTCAGGGAGGCTGATGAGGAAAAGGAGACCTCTTAGTGACATTCCATTGTTCAAAGATACGATTTGTTTCTGCGTTTATTTCATGATTCATGGTTAAGTGATGCAGTAACGTTCTAATCTCTTGAATTATCAGGGTGCTTCTGATGGTAGCAGGCATTTCCACCCCTCTGAAGATCCTATTGTTTCTCTCGCACCATATATTCCAAATCAGGGAAGTGAAGGCAATGCTATCAATTTGGGTTAATAGAGTTTGATTCCTTTTTTTCTTACTTATGCAGTCTAGTATGTCATTGATATTGTAGTTTCGATTTACCTTTATGTTGATTTTATGCATGATAGTCTCCAATAGATTACGAGAATATGGGCAATTAAAAAAGAGATGGTCTCTGTCTTCGAAGTCAGTAGAACATACGTTACACCGTTGGTCAATATCTGTGTTCCATCTGCTGACACGATCTTTTGTTTTCAATTTATCTTGTATGGCTAATAGTGCACAAGTTGACATTTTAGGCGCACAGCCTTTCCCCAATATGATTTTTGTCCAGAAAAGTTCTGGGTTTTTGTTTCTGATTTGGTTCCAAGCTGATTTTAAGGTAAATTGACCATCGTTACTGGGGGTCCAACTCCAGTAGTCTTTACTCATTTGTTGCTGAATGTTGATATTATGGATAATTTGATGAAACTGGATAGGGACATATTCTAAGTGTTGTTTCCAATTATTGTTAGATATCAGAAAGAAACTTTCTTGTCATAACCTCTCACCACATCCATAGCATTCCATCCAGTTTTTTCTGTTAGTGAGGTGCCATTGATCCAAGGATCAAACCACAAGTTTGTAGAGTCCCTATTAATAATATTTTTGTTAATAAGTCCTTTGCACCACTGTCTTGCTCTGAGTAAGGTGTTCCAAGTGTAAGAAGCAGCATGGTCTATGTTAGCAGTCCAGAAGTTTGCATTTTTGCAGTATTTGTTTCGAGTCCATTTAGCCCATAGTGTCTCACCATTAATCAGTTTCCACAAAAGATTTGTAGCCACAGCTTTCGAAATGTCTTCAATTTTCCTTATACCAAACCCTCCCTCAGCTTTGGTTCTGCACACATCTTCCCATTTCATTTGATGGGTTTTAGATTTCCATAAAAAATTAGCACATAAGGAGTTTATTCTTTGTGTTAATGTCAGTGGAAACTGTGTGAACTGAAGCCAAAACTGTAGTGCAGGATAAATAATTGTTTTTATTAATTCAGTTCTTCCACTGATATTAAACATTTTGCTGTGCCAATGATTAAACTTTTTGTTTATTTTGTCTATCAGCCAACCAAAGTCTCTTGCTCTTAATTTGTTATTTGATAAAGGAATGCCCAAATAAATTATTGGCAGAATGCCAATCTTGTAATTAAGGATTTGAGCAATTTGGGCTTTGTTTGTGGCACCTTTGCTGAGAAACAAAGTGGTTTTGTTGTTGTTTAATTCCAACCCTGTGATGTTATTCAGCTCTTGAAACACCTGCTTGATACAGTTAGTATTTTCAATAGTTGCTTTGCTTAAGATGAGAATGTCATCTGCATACATCAAATGTGTAATCAGTGGTTCAGTTTGGTATATGGGTTTGATGTTACCTTTGATAAATTCCATATCCATATTAATTGTCAGGAATTCTATAGCGATGGCAAACAGATATGGTGATAGGGGGTCACCTTGTCGTAATCCTCTAGAACTAGAGATGAAACCATATGGTGACCCTTCTATTAAAACCGAGAACGTGGGAGTAGAGATACATATGAGTTCCAAGAATGGGGAGGGAAAATTCATAGAGATCAACATATGATGAATAAAAGCTCTGTTAATTTTGTCATACGCCTTGTTCAGGTCAATTTTCAGACATAAATTGTTAGAATTTTTTCTGTTGAAACCTCTAATCATTTCATAAGCCAAAAGGGAGTTTTCTGTGATAACTCTACCCGATATGAAGGCATTCTAGTTATAGGAGATAAGATCATTCATCAATAGCTTCATTCTGTTACATAGGAGGTTATCTAGAATTTTATATGACACGTTACACGAAGAGATTGGTCTAAAATCACTTATATCCACTGCATTTGTTTTTAAGGGATTAGACAGATAAACGTGTGATTAATTTCTCTAATAATTTTCCCAGATTGTAGAACATTATTCATTGCATTCCATATATCATATTTGATTTGTTCCCAATGCAATTTGTAAAATTTGGAGTTCATTCCATCTGGACCAGGGGAACAATTGTCATTGATCTGGAAAATTGCTGTTTTAACTTCCTCCATAAGAAAGGGTTTACATAAATTCGATTTTGCATTTTCTGATAATATTTTCTTGCAAATTATGTCTGGAAATTGAACCGAGTCTATAGGCGAAGAAAACAGATCTGAAAAATATTTTATTGCCGAACGAGCTATATTTTCTGATGTTGATGACCAAGAACCATTATCGTTAAGTATGAGATTGTCCCCCCTAGTTGGATTAATTTTATTGATTTTCGAGAAAAAGAATTCTGTGGGTTTATCTCCTTTAGTCAACCAGTTTATTTTCATTCTTTGCTCATTCTCTATCGCGATACTCCTCATTATTTCATATATCTGGTCATTTTTCATATCATATTCATCGATAAGATAATTATTTAAGGGGACTTCAACTAAACGCTTATAAATATCATTGGATTCTTCCTTTAACTTGTCTAGTTCAAAATGAATATTGTTTCTATTTGAATTCCAAAGTTTCAGGTTTACCTTTGCTGCTTTTAATTTACAGAGAAAGTTGTAAAGTGCATTGCCTGGAAACTCCTGCTCCAAAGCATGTTGAATACTGCTCTGATATCCTCTTTAGAGATGCCACGAATTATTGTATTTGAAAGGTATTCTTCTTTTCTTCATTATTTGATTAGAGAGCTTAACCATAATAAGGGTATGGTATACTTGCTGATGAACAAACATGTAAAATTTTAATTTATATATGTGATAATATGTAACTAACTATCAGTTTTCTGCTATTTCTTGATTTCAACTATTTTTGTTGCTCCTATAATTAACCTTTAACTGTCGTTGCTACTAATTTTGCTTTGGCAGGGTAAAGAATGTTCGAAAGAAGGGAGCACACTTGAAACAGTATAAATCACTTATATTGATATAACATCATTTGGAGTTTAGTTTTAAATCCAATAATCAACATAATTTTCGACTGAATAATTGTAGAATAGTGACAACATATGTGAGCTATTGAATTCGGATGGAACCGACGAAATTGTTGCCGAAGGGAGAGTGGTGTCCATCGATCCAAATGAAGTTGTCAATGACATTCGTGTTGGATCAAATGCTATGAAAGTTGTTGTAGATTGCATAAAGAAAGCAGACACTTATTTATGGTGGCCTACATCTAGTTTATCAGTATTAGGAGAAGCCAATGGTAAGTCAGTGGCAAAGCCTGCAAATCGTGTTGTTGCGCTCCGGGAATACATGATAGAAGACACTGCGGTAAAATTTATGATTCACGGTAACTATTTGTAATTTTTTACATATTTTTTCCATTAAATATATTTATTGTTCTTTTTAGAGTAAACCGAGTAGCACAAACAACAATGCAAGATTTATTATTGGAATGAGGGTGAAATGTTGGTAGCCGAAGGAAGACTTTGCTCGAGTGATTCAAAAATAATTGTGAACGGTATTCCGCTTGGTCCATTAGCCATGATGGTTTAGGTAGACTATGCAAAAAAAGAAGATGATTTCTTGTGGCAACCCAAAATAGATATGTCATGCATTAAAGAGGCCATGGGTAAGAAAATAGCATGGTCAAAATCAAAAGTTAAAGCTGAAAAAGAAAGCGTTGTGGCTTCTCCTTACAAGGATAGAGCAAGCATTGCAACTTCTCCTTACAAGGCTAAATAAACTCCTCCGGTAACTAAAGTTCACCATATATATATATGTGTATGTATATAAATTATAGTTGTATGATAAACTGATAATGGTACTTCTCTCAAATCTTATTAACATTGAGTGTTGTAATCCTCAGACCTTGCTACTGTACATATACAATGCTAATCCTCAGACCTTGCTACTGTACATATCCTCAAATTGCAAGGCTGCGGATGTTCATATATTTTATTTTATTTTGTTGGAGTACATATACAATGCTAATCCTTATACCTTGCTACTGTACAGAAAATTTGTCGTGTACAAGAAGCAAAGCATTAAAAGTCTTTGGATCGTTAATTCAACAGAGTTTAAGATTCTTAGACATCAATTACCAAATCTTTTAAAATATGAATAACCAAATGGGATTCTTTAATTTTTATTTTCTTGATTAATAGTTGAAATGTCTCGTTTCTAAAAAGTTAAAGTCATTATATAAACTCAAAGTTTTGAATTTATGCAACCTGAATCCAATTGCATTTAGGAGAAATACTCATGAAATTATATAAATTATTTTGTTGTTGGGTTCAACTTGAGAAAAGTATAGAAGAAATATTTCTTTTTATCACACGTTAAAAAAATTCTCATAAATAAAGTGAATTCTACTTAAATTTGGCATTTTAATTATTAAATGAAAAATCAAACAATACAAAACTGAAAATATTTTTAGATAAAATACATATATACATAGCTGAAATGATTTTAAGATAAATATTTTTTAAAAGATTTGGAAGTTGTATCAACAAATTTTGTATTTTTAAAGGTTTCCAGTGCGTTTGTGATAAAGATTTTGTCTAAAAACATATCTTGTTTGTGATACAGTATCTAATACAATTGGCTGATCTATCCCGTAAAAATTGTTATTTTGGTTCACTTATCCAACAGAGCTCAAATCTGGTAGCAAAGAATAGATGCAAGATGATTGATGTGGGTGAAACAGGACGAGTAGTGGCTGAAGGAACTATCGCTTCAATTGATCCAACAACAGTGGTTCACTGTGTTCCATTAGGAAAAGATGCGGTAAAAGTTTGGGTAGACTTTGTGAGAGTTAATGACACATTGCTATGGAGACTTACATCGGAGTGTACATACATGGAAGATGCTTTTAGGACTACCATAGCTTGGCCGGCGGCATATGTCATTGCGGAATCAAGTTCTAGTTAGTATTATTTTTCAGTTTAACAATAATATTATATGAACTCTTCCTATCAAACTGCACATAAACAAGCACGCATATTGTTGAATTTTAAAATAATCGAATAGGTAAAATTTGAAGGGCTGAGATCAAATTGGGACGTAGAAAGATAAAATGTACATAAAGGAATCTAACCTAGTTTTGATTTATAATATGCTTGTTTTAGTTGAAATAAAAAGTGTCATGATCTAATGATCTAGTGTTAAAGTTTTAAATCGTACACGACCAGACAACATTGACATACAGAAATGTCTGGATATTAAGTGGGCAAATGAACTTGTCTTATGCCTATTAAATTTTTGCTTCTCTCCGTGTGTGTGGATTTACCACGTAATTGAGTTCAATACCTACTCTTTTAGCTATTTAGTCACCTTATATACCTTAGCTTTGGCACTGTTGTGATGTTTAGTCTGTGTAGAGATTGGTTGCAGCGTGTATTGGCAGACGGTAATGCATGAATGAGGTAGCTGTTTTCAGGCAGATAATGCTTGCAGATGGTTGAGATGCAGGCAGTGGAAGTTATAGGTGACCATTCTGTTTGTGCAGTGATTGTTGGTGAGGCGTTTGTTTGGAGAAATTTTTTGGAATGCAGAAGATGTTAAGGTGAAGAGGATGGTTGTTGTGAAAGGAGAAGTTGGTGATTTTGTATATGCTGGTGATGGTGGTGCTTCTGGGTTTGGCAGAGGCTGGAATTGAGTGCGATTAGTTATGGGTTTGGCAGAGGCTGGAGTTGAAACTGATGGTGGTTTGGAGATTTGCTGGAGGGAGACGGTGGTTGGATTGGCTTCAGGCAGGTCGAGATTTTCGATGAGGGTTATTGGAATGATAATGATAACACTGGTTTTTATTGCTAAATATAAGTTACCTGCAAAAAAAAGAGTTGTGAATGAAAATTTTCTTACACAAGCCTTGTCATTTTCTCACTTCAAAATTTCAAAAAAATCTAAAAAATTGCTAAAAATTAAAAAATTCTAGAGAGAGATTCCTAGCATGTATCCACTTCATTTAATAGAAGGAAATCCTACTTTAGTCTATTGATTAGTGCACTAGACAAAAAACTGTCAGTAAGTAAAAGTGCAAGGAGAAAGAGAAATAAGAGTAATTAATTGGTGATAATCATTGACAGATGATTTATTTACTCATATTTGTGTCTACATACACAATGAAATTGCATCCAATTTCAGATATATGCGGAGCGGTTTGGTAGAATGTTGATATGCAAGGATGATATTTGGTTCAGATATTAATCCTATTCCCTCTTTCATCATTAAGAGGTATAGACAAGTTTGGATGTTAGATTCAATATGTATGTGGAAGGATGAAGATGAGTGCCCCTGAATTGTTTCATGCTGTAGTATCAGGTTCTCATATAATTATCATATTGACTTGTCTCTTTTCTATTACCGGAAAAAGAAAAGCCAATAAACGCATCTAATTCAGATCACCAATGGACGTTAGCATAGTATAGATTAGAAAACCATTTATCATTCAATATCTGAGTAATAATCCAATTACTTTCTAAGACCAAAAATATAATAAAATACCATGATGATTTATTATGGAGTTCTTAACATGGAACGACATCACCAGATAGATTAGCTTAACACATCCATGAATTATTGGAGTATTATATGCCATATTTATTGAGGCTGATCGTCTAGTCCTATTTTTTATATCATCCTTGGAAATCCAACATTTCATTTTCTATTTTTCAACAATTTAAAAATATCAAAAGGACCGCTGTCCTCTGTTTACTTGATTCATAAGAAAATCTCCCATATTTATTGCCATACTTTCTAGAAGTGAAACAAGACTTCGTATTTTACCAATTAACTTGTTGTTCTATAGTCTATTCTACAACATTCTACTAGAAAATTTTGTGTATTAAGATAACTATGCGAAATGCAGTCGTAAGCGAGCATATTGAAAAAAAGTCACATTCCAAAATACATTTAGTGCACACTATGAATGATGTTTCGGATTGCATGATTCATTGCACAAAAAAGTGAAGTGCTCATTTTAACAATTCAATTTTACTGAAGTTCCATTGCTTTCAACTTTCTTTTGCAGAAGAACATTGTAGGTAAAAAAATGATAATGGTAATTATATTTGCATGTTGTGCTATTTAAAGTAATAATGGAAGCTGCAAGATTAACATAGGTTAACGCTTGTCTACAAAAATCATTTTGCAAACTTGTAGAGATTTACTGAACCATTTTAAAGGCAGATAGTGGTTATTCTTTTATTGTAATTTTTTTTGCAGTACAAGTCACTTTCAAAAACTATTAACATGAATAAATCAGTTGAAACATTTTTATTGATACATTTTTATTTGCATGCACCCTGAGATTTATATCAAATCTTAATAGTCCATCTGTTAAGGTGGCTGGAATTCCAAAATAGTGTGCACGTGTATTGTTAATACTTGCATTTTCTTTTTATTCTTTTTTGGGATAATATGATTACAGTAGTTACTTAATAATTCATGGCAAATTCTTATTGTTGATTATCAACCTTGTTTACAGGTAATTATCTTTTCCGAAGTGAAGACCATCAGCAACAATTTACATGATTTCAATTGTTATATATATTATGATATTTGTTAGTACTAGTTGTGTAAACTTGTTTGTGAATGCTTGTGGTATATGAATTTGCTCATTTTGTCAAATAACTATTATCTAAATGGTTATGTATATTATACTTATGTAATTAACGTGTTCTTAATTATTCGAATATGATGATTATATGATTGTTGGTTTGAATATGGTAATTATACAATTGTTGCTGATTTTAATATGACTATTATGTATCTGGTTGCTTGAAATAATATAAGTCTTTAACAGTATACAGTAGCATTTAAAATATGCTACAAAACAATCAATACCTTTTAGTAACGTTTTATAAATGCTACCGAAACAAATGTAAAATCCAGCTGAATTTATAGTGGCATAAAATAGATGCAACGAAAAGTTTTTAGTTGCACAAAATAAACGCTGTAGAAAATCAAAGAATGATCCATGTACAAACGCAACAAAAAATATTAGTTTTGCTAGGGTTTTGTAAATGCTGTAGAAAAACCTTTAGCAGTGTTTAAAAAACGCAGTTATACGAAAATATTCTGTAGCGTTTATTAAAACGCAGCCAAAAACAATACTTTTAGTTGCGCGACCTGTAGTAGTGTTCTTTGAAACGCTACTAAAAGTTTTGTAGCGTTTTTCAAAGTTACTGAAGGTGTTTTCTGGTGTAGTGAAAGATACGATCCAATAAAATTGGAGCTATCAATGTGGATAAAGAGATCAGTTTTCTTTGATTTGCCATATTGGGAGGTTAGTGGTTTTTTTAAAATGATTTAACAATTAATTGTGTGTATATATATAATTATGTGTTACATTATTTATTTTTATAGAAACTGCTGTTGCGTCATAATTTAGATGTAATGCATGTGGAGAAAAACATTGGTGTAAGCATATTAAGTAGAATGTTGTATGATAAAAAATCAAAAGATGGAACCAACTCCAGAAAGGATTTAGAGGATTGGGGAATTCGCCATAAGCTTCATGCACGACCTCGTGGAAAGAAAACATATCTTCTACCGGCTCCTTATACGTTGTCAAATTTCGAGAAAAAATATTTTATAAAAGATTGTACGATTTCAAAGGACCGGATGACTACTGTTTAAATTTGAAAAATCATATATCATTGGAGGATTGTAAAATTAGTGGCTTGAAATCACATGATTAGCATGTTTCAATGCAAAACTTGTTGCAGGTAGCACTAAGAGGGCAACTCTTGAAGAATGCCAGATAAACAATAATTCGTTTATGTTCATTATTCAACAAATTATGTCAACATGTCGTTGATAGAGAGAAGTTGCAGCAAATCAACATTGAGATAATTGAAATTTTGTGTGAGCTTGAAACATATTTTCTACCATCATTTTTTGACATAATAGTATACTTGTCAATTCATCTCAGTAGAGAAGCAATAATATGTGGTCCGGTTTAATTTCTCTGGATGTACCCGTTTGAAAGATATATGAAGACGCTTAAAGACTATGTAAGAAACTATTCACAACCCGAGGGATGTATTGTGGATTCTTATATTGCAGACGAATGCATAAGGTTTTTTTAGTGAATTTTAAAAAAAATCAGGACATGTTGAGGAGACAATAGCTCGAAGTGAAGATTATGAAAGCAATGTAATACTTGAAGGACGTCCAATTTCAATGTTTAAGATAGTTACGCTATCCTCCAATGAGAAAGAAAGTGCTCATTTAGCCGTGTTAATGAATATGACCGTGGTGAAACCACTTTTAGAGTAATTATACGTTACATAATTTTTCAATTATTTGGGTGTGTTTGTACTACTAAAAATAACTTAGCATGCCTTGTTTTATACTAGTTTGCATTTAGAGGAATTACAAAATTCAAGCAGGCGTATAGAAAGAAATTCGACCTTACTTTGGTAAATGCATACAATTTTTTTTGTTGATTGGATAAATAGAGGTTAAATGATTTTTTAAATATACTCTCATTTTTCTAAGAATATTACTCTAATATATCTGTTGTCAATGAATTTTTTTGTACATAACTATAAACTCTAATGGTCAGAATGAAATGTTGAAGTGGATTGCATACGGTCCGAAGAATGATGCCATATCATACAAAGGATATATCATCAATGATCAACGGTTTCATATAAAAGATGTAGGGAGAGAAACTCAAAATAGCAGACTGACTTATGATGCGACTACTATGTGTAGAGCAAGTGCAAAAGATATTTCTCAAGTAGTTGATGTGGTCACCTATTAAGGAATATTGACGGATATAATTTTATTAGATTCTCATGTGTTTTATATTCTCATTTTTAAGTGTCGTTGTGCACATATAGGAAATGGAGTAAAAGTTGATGACGATAGTTTCACTCTCGCCAATTTATATTAAAATCAAGCATTATTTTTTAAAGATCCATATATCCCTGCATCTCAAGCGAAACAAGTATTTTATTCAAGAGAAAATGATTTGTCGAGTTGATATGTTGTAATGAAAGCACCATTAAGAGGTTTTCATGATTTAGAGACAAATGATTATAAATAAGAGGTTTTCATGATTAAGAGGTTTTGATGACGATAGTTTCACTCTCGCCAATTTATATCAAAATCAAGCATTATTTTTTAAAGATCCATATATCCCTGCATCTCAAGCGAAACAAGTATTTTATTCAAGAGAAAATGATTTGTCGAGTTGATATGTTGTAATGAAAGCACCATTAAGAGGTTTTCATGATTTAGAGACAAATGATTATAAATAAGAAGCTATCAATATCGTGGAAGATTGCAATGTAACTGATACAAATGTTAGTTATGTTAGGGAGGATTGCGAATGCATATTTGAGTAGTTTAAGTATTTTGTTTGATTATGAGAATTATTTTCGAGTACGTGGACATGTCATTTTTGTTTGTTTTTCAATTGTCTGCTCATAAGATTAATGACTGTTGTGTAAGAAATGATGTTGCAATTAAGGTAAATGTAATTATTATTTGTATCCAAATTAGGCAAATGTAATATGTTTGATAACCAATTAATATTTCAAGTATGCAGGTATTGAGTTATTGATTTATCATAGAGATCTACCTGCTTTAGGGCATACTCAATCTTCATCACGAATGTATCCATTTTGTATTTTGTTTTATTTTAGAATTTTAGAAATTGCACGTGTCTAGCAACCTTCTAATGAGTTTTTAATACTGCCTGTTATTTTTACATGTCTGTTATTTTTTACACCGTCTAAACCCTGTTATTTTTTACAATGTCTATACCTTTACACCGTTTTTAATCTAAACCCAATGATAATCTTCGTTAATCCCTGCTATTTTGTACACTGTCTATCATCCTTCTATTGTATTATCAAAAAATACATGTCTGTTATTTTTTACAACAGACAGACATATTGCTTGAAGATGATACAACAGACAGATATACTGCATATCTTGTCTGCAGTAGGTAAAAATCCTAGAAAAAAAATTCAACGAAAAAAATTGGAAAAATTAAATGAACACTCATCTCCTGCAAAAGTCTCTAAGTCAAAACTTAAAACAACGTGTTTATGAAAATCCTCAAAATTACATTCATTCAAAACTTCAGAGAACTAAGTTACAATGTTACAATATTTTAAACATTTCAGCATCTTAACTGGAATGAAAGAATCAACCAATAAATATTCAACTCAAGAAAAGCATGAATGTTGTATAGATATTGATGCATATATGTATTTACCAAGCAAGTATAAGTTCAAGATAACATAAAAACGAAAACACATGACAAATATCAGTAGGTAAAGTTAACCAAGGATGACATGTTAAATACGATATAATACAGTAAGGGTTAATGATGTTGGATTTTCATACTAGTAAATCAGTAAACAAAATATTAGTAAAGTCTTCCACGATTTTGTGCAGAATTAAAAATCCAAAACATAATAAGTATGCTGGTCTAACACAAAGAGAAGCACCCTATTTCTTTCTTTTCAAGCATTTGTCTCTTTTTCATTTAGGTCATGTTACTTTGATATCCCTGTCTTTTGAGTAATTGTGATGGACCTCTGAGACAACTTGACCCAACATCTATTCTTTCGGGTTAAGTGATGGAAAAACAAACAAAATTGTAATAAGCAATCCGAGACTAGACATTGGACGGAAAGTTTGAACAAACATAAAAATTGTTGGGTGTGATCTTTTACTTTATTTACTGCTTTGCTATCTATCTTAGCAGGTTAGTATTTCACACACTTAACATATATATAAGCATTCGATCACATACACACAAACTCAAACCTATAGAACATAGCACTGAACCTTCATTCCCAAGTTTATCTATAAAATATTGGAAGAATGAAACTAGAGTCTGTAGTATATATATTTCTAAGTTTCAAGGAATGTACAATCGACAAGAATAATCCAGATTAAACAATGGATCGTGATACGTCCAATTGGTTCCCGAAATTGAGTTTTTCAAGTTATCTCTCCACATTGTCAAATCGGCATAGTTTTTTAACAACATGCATAGTAGCGAGAACTTCCACATTAAATTTAATGGGAGATTCTTCGGGTCATGTTCATGAAAATAAGTCCAATCTCGCTGCTCTGGTAGCATCTTTAATTGCACAGTGAACTGATGCTACAAGAAGAAGAGGTGGCTCTCCAGAAGCTACACACATGATGATGATGCGACAAACATTTAAGTTCATGTGAAAACATTTAAGTTTGTGTAAAAAATCTAGCTTAATATCACAATGGTTAAATGTTCCAAAAAGAAAGCAATGGAGAAATTTTCAATCAGAAGTAATTCTAACTGAAAGATGAAAGTCTGAAGGTCAGAATAACTAGTTGAAAATATCATAAGAAAGTGTAATAGAAAACCAATGAATTTCCCCAAGCATTGTTTTACCTTTTGAAGATAGAATCCTGTTCTTATGAGGACCATTATGCAAAATTTCAACGTTGAATTCTTTAGGAATTGTGTCTGCACTTGGAATATTATAATCCCATGTCCCTTCTATAATCACAAGTCCTTCTGAATTTGATATGTATTCTTCGTAAAGAAAGAAACCTATGCCTTGAACAAATGAACCTTCAATCTACATAAAACAAAATGTGCATGAGATATGAACATTCAACATACATAAAGAATTTCAAACAGAAACATACACAAAATTCTTAGGAGATAACTTGATGACTGTCATGGAGAAGTTCAAGCTTAGATCATCATCCGTCTTTTAATTTCTCATTGCATCTCATTTTTATACAATCAATCAAAGGAACCCTATTTTCTGTAATAAATAAGCAGAATTATGAAATTAAACTCTTCCCGGTTATCAATTGAACCGCATCATGTAAAATGGTAGCAAAAGAACTACGTAAGCCAAGTTGCATTGTCGTGTAGCTTACAAATACAATATTTTACATATTTTATTAAATACACACAGCTAATTTCAAAGTACCAGACCAGACACGGATAATTTATTACTGTCAGTATACAGAAATAGAATATGCATTGTTGTTCTAAATGGTTGCATGTATCCATTTCTAGTACTTATAGTTTGTTACATGTATTGTTATTCATATAGTATAGTTATATACATTTTATGTTGATGCTTGATAGTTTGATATTTTTTTACTATGATTTGGATCTCAATTAAATATGTGATGACCTTAACATTGAAATTGCTTTTTTTAAATGTTTTTTTTTAATAGAAATAGGATATGCATATAAGTAGTATACGCACTCACCAACAATTGAAGAACGAAAAATCCCGAATGTATAAGCCAAAGGTCAAATAGATTGTGCCAACCGATGAATCTTTCCATGTAG
Organism: Allium cepa; assembly: GCA_030765085.1. NCBI lineage: Eukaryota > Viridiplantae > Streptophyta > Magnoliopsida > Asparagales > Amaryllidaceae > Allium > Allium cepa. The sequence continues at coordinate 492,187,150 of CM060944.1, read as the reverse complement.
AGAAGGAATAAGAATTAGGGCAAGAAATGCGTGAAGAAAACGAAATGTGCTTGAAGAAAATGAAATGCGTGAACGAAATGAAATGCCTTGCGAAGAAAATAAAACGCATGAATAATTTGAAATGCCTTGTGAAGAAAATAAAACGCGTAAAGAATATGAAATAGCTTGTGAAGAAAATGTTGTTGCTGAGATAGATATCGAGAGGCCAAGCAAAGCTGAAACTGCAAATATGAATGTAAAAAAATATGGTAGAGAACCAACGAAAGTAAAAAAATTCTATTAAATCTTGAGAATCGAATTAAAGTTGAATTCAATGAGGCAGTCATACTGATAGAAGAAGGCTCAGTACACTTATCTTTTTACCTTGGACCGCTAGTACGGAAGCATGTTACGGTTACAATGAGCGATTAGAGGCTTCTAAGCGTTGAATTAAAAACTGTCTTAAGGGATTCCATTCAGGTATGAAAAATTACTGTTTTTTCGTATAATAATAGATTTATTTACAAAAGTAATAATCTATTTAGCCGATTGTCCTTTTAAATTCATTTTAGGCTAGATTTATAGTGGACAGTGAATGACAAAAATCCTCCATATTTCAACAAATGGAACCATTTGAACAACCTCAAAAAGTAGACGGGTTCGAAAAATAAATAAAATAATGATGGAAAATGAAAGACTTGCTTTGAAACCTTACAATGTCAAAAACATGAAGGAGTGGAGAAAGTTTGTAAAGGAAAAAACAAGCTTGAAGTTTAAGGTAAAATTTCTTGCCGATTAACTCGCTAATTTATAGAACAGAATGCAAGTAATTTTGATGTTATTGGGTATATATACATATAATTATATAAAACCAAGTAACTGAACCCAACATCCATAATGCCTTTAATTATAATCTGTTGCTAGCAAATTTACAACAAAGTATGTAGTATGCAACTAACTATCATGCTAATAATACATGAACAAAAAAAATCATACTAGAAAAGCATCGTAAATTCTCATTGGTCATTAGCTCCCAACAGCTCACAGTTTTAACAACCTTCTTACACATGAAAATCATATTGGAAAAGCACCGCAAAATCATATTGGAAAAGCGTTGTGAAATCATATTAAATTTTTTTTTCCATACACATGGTAACATTAGGTTACGCAAAATTTGCATACCAGTAAAAACATGGATTCTGCAAATGCTGACACTGCTGCAACAAGGCAAGTACAGCAGCTTAGCCCGTAGCCCGTAGCCCGCAACAACTCATAGTTTTAACTCATGAAAACCGACCTTTTGTACCGGATAGGTATATGCTTCATAGTTGATTTGCTGACCAAGGCAACTCACCTTTGTCATGGTTGTTATCAAATCAACATGAAATGCTAAAAGAAAATGATTAGTTGGCAGCGTTTTCTTTATTAAAGCCTGGGTTGTTTCCTTTTTTACATATTCCACATGCCTGTAAGTAATTTACTGTGATTCGGAACATACGATATTTGTTGGAAAATAATCTTTTTCCGCTTCTTTTGGTTTATGTCGCAGATTATTTGTAGTTATGTCAGTAATATCATCCTCGACCAAACATTTCATTGAGAATTTACGGTGCTTTCAGCCTTATCATGGGATGTCGAGATTTGACCAATGAGATGCACTAAGCAATGTTATTAATTTTTTTTATAATTTACGGCGCTTTTGGAGGAATCAGGAACCAAGATAGGAAAAGTAGGCAATTGTTTTGGATAGTAACCAATCCACAGTTCACAAATAATTGAAGATTTGCTTTTTGGGTTTACTTTTTGGCCTGCTTTCCCATTAACTAAATTCAGAAATATATTTTTTCATCTATGGCATCTTATGACTTTTTTATATCCCTTACCTTCTTTGAGGCACGAAGTAAGAAATATATTGCCATTAGGAAAAAACAATTGCCGCACACAACTGGACGTGGAGAACTGGCTAGATTGACCGACGATTTTGTTAGTTAATTAATTATAGCATTATTTACCTAGTTATTTAATTCACTGTTGAATGATTTATTCGGTGTCTTTCTAAATGTAAAAAAAGCAAAGTCAGGATTCGTTGTCCATATCTGGAGGGGATGTTTGGGTTAAATCTCGCATTAAAAAAAGGGCAAACTAGTGAACACGGATGTTGCAAATATTCTTGTAAGAATATTTGATTTTGTCAGCAACTAAACATTGTGATAATTTTATCATCGTATATAACCTATATGTATATTAATTTATGTAGGAGGAGATTAAAACAATTGATCATGCAAGACAATCAGACTAGATAAATAATGTCAAAGAAAATGCAGTTGTACGTGTATTGGGGCACAATAAACCAGGACGCTTAAGAGCACTAAGAAGGGGCTACACCTTAACCAAGCTAACTTTGTCACAATGTAGAGATAAGCAAATAACTCAATGTCAGAAAAGAATTTAAAAAATGGAAAGTATGATACACATGCTAATGAACAAGCTGAAAAATCTACCTCGGAAGGTTCACTTATTGCGTCGTTGATTTTTCATGAATATCTTTAAATTTCAAAATTTAAACCTTTAACTATTAGTGCTGCTATTTTTTGCTTTGACAGGGTATAGACTGTTCGAAAGAAGGGAGCACACCTGAAATGGTAAAAATCATTTCTATTACCGATATAATATCATTTGTAGTTTAGTTTTAATCCAATAACCAATGTAATTTTTATTTAGAATTTCAGAATTAAACCTTTAACCATCGTTGTTGCTATTTTCGCTTTGACAGGGTAACGAAATTTCAAATAAAAGGAGCATAATTGAAATGGTAAAAATCACTTATATTACTGATATAACATCATTTGTAGTTTAGTTTCCAAACCGATAATTAATATAATTTTTAGTTGAATAGCAATTGGGAAATGACAACAAATAATGTGAGTTATTGAATTGGGATGGAACCAAAGAAATTGTTGCCGAAGGGAGAGTATTGTCCGCTGATCCTAATGAGGTTGTCAATGACATTTGTGTTGGACCAAATGCTATGAAGGCTGTTATAGATTGTGCAAAGAAAGCAGATTTTTATTTATGGAGGTCTACACCAAGTTTGTCACTATTAGGAGTAGCTAAGGATAAGTCAGTAGCATGGCCTGCTAATTGTGTTGTTGCAGTGCGAGGATACTCGGAGGATGACATTTTGGTCAAATTTATAATTTACAGTAACTATTTGTTATTGTCACATACCTTTTCCCATTTATTGTTCTTTTTAAAGTAAAACTAGTAGCACAAACAAAAAATGCAAGCTTTATGATTGGAATGAGGGTGAAGTGTTAGTTGCCGAAGGAAGACTCTGCTTCAGTGATTCAAAAATGGTTGTAAATGGTATTCCAGTTGGTCTGTTAGCCATTGTGGCTTAGGTTGACTATGCCAACAAAGGAGATGCTTTCTTGTGGCGACCCAGAACTGATATGTCATGCATTAAATAGGCTGTTGGTAGGAAAATAGCAAGGCCGAAATCAAAAGTTGTAGTTGAAAAAAAAGTGTTGTGGCTGCTCGTTGCAAGGCTAGAGCAAGCATTGTGACTTCTTCTTGTAAGGCTACAACAACCCCTCAGGTAACTTTGTTGCCGCTTATAGCATTTCTAGATTCCTAATATAATATAGTAACCCAAAAATACGATAATTCATGCATTTTTGCTTATCCAACAGCGTGCAAATCTGGTATCACGTAATAAATGCAAGTTGATTGATGTGGGTGAAAATGGACGGTATTGGCTAAAGGAACTATCATTTCAACTGATCCAACAACGGTGGTTCGCTTTGTTCTATTGGGAAAAGATGTGGTAAAAATTTTGGGTAAAGTTTGTGAAAATCAATGACGCATTGCTATGGAGACCTACATTAGAGTGTACGTGCATGGAAGATGCATTTTGTACTACTGTAGCTTGGCCGACCGCATATGTTATTGGAAAATCAAGTTCTAGTAAGTAATAGTTGGTACTTGTATGCATTTCTTACAAACACACACACTCATACACAAATTCTAGGTCCGACTGTGCAAATTACTCTGATATTATAATGAGATTTGAAGAAAATGTAAACTGAAGTTGTATTATGTAACGATCGAAATTTTTCGTTGCCGAAAAACCGAATAGTTAGGGTTTTAAAAAGAATTTAAGAAAAGAAAACGACAGAAGAAAGAAAAGAAGATAGTAGAAAATGGAGAGATAAGAGGGAAAAGAGAATAGAAAAATAGAATGGAATAGAAAAACAACAGAACAACATCAGAATCTCACAATTCGCAGCGGAACAACATATAATAATAAATGAATAATCTTTAAACAAAGAACTATATCAGTTTTTACATTTTATACATTTCATTACATCATATCATCAGAGTGTACAACATCATACAACATCAAACAACGGAAAAAGAAATACTATATAACTAGTAATACGCCATGCCATCTATCTTGCCTCCAGCAACTCCAGAATATCCAGAATATCCTGATGAAACTTACTCTTGACTGCCCGTGTGAAAATTGGTGGGCACCCAGAGTTTAGGAAGGAAAACAATAAACTCCAAGTCAGTCATGTGACTGGTGTGAGAACTCAAAACAGTTTATTTATCTTTGAAAACAAAATAGAGGAATACTTTTAAAATCAATTCGCAATGCTTTTAAAAATGAGACTACCATAAGGCCTCCCGCACACACACACAATGCAAACGCAGAATCGGAGGAGATTTCTCCTTATGATAGTCAAAGATGCTTGATACGCATTAAAAAGAACATTTGATATTATTATTAGTGCATAGTGTAGGAAAAATTTATTTCGAAAGTAGAATATAAATCTTAGCCAGCATAGACATTCCGAACTATGCCTACTATAGCTAACTATGTTCAATAGCAGGTTACCGCCACATTCCATAGCAGGTTATACAACTAAAACCGTACAAGTCTCGTATTGTTTCTTTGGATTTCCAACGAATGATCAGGCCAAGGAACTTCCCATTGCCACATGAGAATGCCTCTGGATGGACATCCCCGAGAACCAAACCGGATCTCTACCAACACAAGGCCGGGTTACCCCTAACTGAGTAACAACCGACCGAATATGCCATTCCCCGGTCCTTTGGGACCTTTCACCGAGCGCTCACAATCAATTCACACAATCATAATAAAGTGTTTTCAACATGAGTAAGTATCTGGGCTCCATACCATGACACCACTCTTTTCCAGAAGGAAATGCACACATCCTAAAGGGCGCTACCCCTCATAACCTTGCCGCATCTTTCCTGTTTTGACCATTCACGGGGTGTGAGGCTCGACGAAGTCACGTCCACAAAAACATACTTTATACACAAGCCATGCTTTGGGTCAACAAATGATCATAGAAATGATCACAAAGATAGACGATCAAATAAACGATCCTATCACAAATAATCAACACAATGATCATTTACAGCAACACTCAGCATGTCACATTACCAATTTGGGAATATATCGCTGATGACATTCAACTACATAACCTCTGAGCTCGTACGTCTCAGAGAAGGGTGTTAAGCTAAAAGAATAAATTCTCCGCCACCAACAGAAATATATTTGAAAGAAATCGGCTTTATATCTCAATTTGTAATGTCAGACATACAATCCATACAAGTCTGTTCCGGGCTCGAACAAAACCGAAGGCACTTCTTACGAAGCCCTTGCAATCCGGGTATTCACAATCCCGATCGAATTTCCCATCACTTAGGAGATCTCTATACCAGGAGCTACCCAGTGCAGAGACAATCGATAGGTCATCCTATCGCTTTCGCAAATACTCGGTCTTCAACACCGATCTTCAATGCAATTCATAACGATGTATCACATATTCGGAATGGGTTATACGACCCCATGGTCCTTTCCCGGTTAACCCGAATAGTGAGCGCTTATTCAAAAATAAGTGTGGCATTCAAATTCAAACAAATCACATCAATTACCCATTCAAAGGGAAATATTGATAGTCGGTTATTGAACTATCAATGGATATGCACACATCACCAGTTTCCAAATAATTTTCCAAATTATTTATTTTCCAAAATATCTTCACTAGATATATAATTTCAATACTTCAAAAATAAATCAATATTTATTTTTAATCAAATCCCACTTTCACATATAAACTCCATAGTGAATTTATATTTCACAATATCCATGCATATACGATTTCAATTATTCATTTCAATTTATCTTCAAAAAGATAAATTCCCAAAATATTCACTTTATATTGGAAAACATTTCCATACTTATTTAATAAGTAATTCACAATTTTATTTATTTTCAACACTTAGAAAATATTCAATATACTTCAATCGAAATTAAGTACATATTTCATTCTTTAAGGAAATCATTCTCTTAAACATATTTATTTGGGCCAAAACGAATGTTACGTAAAACATCGTTACGATAACCCAAAATCACTAGTATAGGGATTCGAAATTAAGATAGATATATAAATCCCAATACTATACAAAACATTTCCTTTCGGAAATCATTTACTATAACAACAGTGTTATAGTCCACTATTTCCTTTTATTTCTCGAAAACGTCTATTTCAACAATAAATGTTGAAATCTATGGTTTCGAATCTCAACACATTTTAAAACATCGTTAGATCGTTTTAATTCAATTTAGAACATCACATTCTAAACAATTTCTTTAACATATCATTCACTATTCAAAAACGTGAATATACTACGTTAATCAATTTCATCCTTTTATTCATTTTATTTCAAAGGATTATTCACAGTTAAAAATGTGAATATAACTCCATTAATAAATCATAACAATTTACTTTTCAAAATAAGTCGTTTGTGAATTTATAAAACAACGTTTATAAATTCCATTTCTATTTATTTTATAACAACTTCTTTTTATAAATTCCTTTATTAATCTATTCGATTTATAACTCAATTATAAACCAAAGATTCATATTATAAGTTAAATGGTTATAAAACGATTATTTTACAAAATCGTTCCTTTGAACTTCATAATTATAAATCTTATAACTTATAAGATTCAATTATTTATCCAAAACCATCATTTTAATAACTTTACAAATTTTATAAACCTACTGTTTATAAAATTCTATTTATAACTTCACCGTTTATAATTCTATAAATTTCATTCATTTATGGAATTCATTTACAATTTATTCTAACACTTATAAAAACTCGTTTTATAATTCCAAGGTTTTAATTTATAAATATCAATTTATAAATCCTTTATAAAATCAATTTATACTATTATTTTAAAACATCCTTAACCTCCTTTGTTATTTCACCATTTCGATTCATAAAATAATTAAATTTTATAAATCCTATATTTAAACTTTTTTACAATAAATTCAAAAATCCCATTTAAACTATTTTATAAAATCATTAGCATCATATTCTCAAAAATCAGTTTTTAACTATTTTTCTCAAAAATCATAATTTTTATAACTTTAAAAATTATAACGTTTATTTATTTAAAATAGATCAAATTCCAAACATATAGTATATTTTCAAAAATCACTTTATACATTATTTTAAAATTCCAAAACTTGGTCCAATGATGCTACATATCAAATAGTCAATCACGACAACAACGATATCATATATCAATATGATAATCCATCAAATATCAAAATATCTGAAATCAAATAAAAACTGTTGAGGAATCCAGTTGGATCCCTCCAACCTGTTTTCCTGCATCCAAAAACATTAGCACAATACCAATTTCGCTCCAGTACGAAATTATCGCAGTATATGGGATTTAAATATTATCCGCTTAATAACGGCGCAATAGGGTCTCATCCGCTAAACAAATAAATGCGGGAAATCAATAACTCCAATATATACATATGCCAATATATATATATTGCTATTATATATAATACCAATTTCACTGTTTATGAAATATTCGCGGTATATGTTTTTAATAAATAACATCCGCTTACTAACGGCGTATAATGTCTATTTTTAACAATCAATAGATACAATTATCATTCAAACATGCATTCAAATATTTTAAATCTAACTATTTAAAATAAAAATCGAAACCGATTCGATTGAGTGAGAAGTTCTCACCTTGGTTTTAAATTCCGTTTTAGCGATTTATTTCGAATAAAATTAAACGGACGTTTAATTTTACCCAAAATTCTCACTAATTCCAAACGACTCCAATCTAATTCCATAGCGTAGTGCTCGTCCATACGATTCCAACGCAACTGGTTTCGCGCGTTTTCGACCTCGTATGAAAAAGTTATGATTATTTGAAGTTTAAACACGATTTTAACTATAATTTACAACATAAATTTAAATATTTAAACCTAACAAAAATCTGGCCGTAGGATCTTCAAAAGCAAATCGTGACCACTCTTTTCTTCTTCCTCTCCCTCACGCAACTTCCTACAGGCCGTTCGAACCCATGCTCGATAGTTAGGGTTTAAATTTGCATCCTCCTCGTTCACCTATACTTCGATCAGGGAGTTCCATCGCGAAGAGCACGACAAGAATGACACTCGGCCAAGATAGCATGGAGCTTGGCCCCCTCCTCCTCCTCGTGTTGCGTGCGCAGCCGGCCCCCTTCAAACCCAATTTCCCGTCGTTCCATTGCTCCAAACGCGATCATAACCGTTGGATCTCTAGCTCTCTTCATGCTCTACCACTTCCTAGTTGGAAGTTTTCTCTAATTGTTAGTGGATTGGAAGAAATCGAGGGAGAGAGGAGAGTGATTTTCGGCCCTTCATTATGTGGGTGGCGGCTGGCAACATTAGGGTTAGGGTTTAGTATATTTTTTTTTATTTGTGAATGGTGGCTATTTATAAGGAAATTCTCAAACACTATTCAATCCGGAAATTCCGAACTCCGATTTACGCGCCGTAACCAGCGTTTCTAGGGTTTACCCTGCGTTCCGGACACAATGGAACAGGTTTCGGAAGCTAATTCGGACATCTGTGCGAGTTATGGCTATAAACGCTCAATTTAAATTAAACCGATTTAAATCGATTTCTAGGCGTTTTAATTCGTACCGGACAAACGGTAAATCCAATTGACACGAAATTTGAAACCTTACAATAATATCACATTACGGATCCAATGAAACTGGTTTCGTCGAAATCCGAGACTTTTTGAAAAATGGCTATTTTAACTCGCCAAATTAAAATTAAAAATAATTCGATGCGTTTCGAGCTGTCACGATCAAACGATAACTCCGATTGACACGAAAATTGAAATCCGATAATAACTAGCTATTACGGATCCAATGGAACTAGTTTCGTTCAATTCTGAGACTGTTCAAAAATTGACTATTTTCACTAGTCGATTTTAATATTAAAATATTCAATTTTCACAAATTAACTTTAAATTCGATTTTAAAAGTTCTAAAATATCATTCTAACTCCCATATGATAAAATAAAATTTTACAAATCATTTTCAATCATATTTAACTCAATTTTCAATTATTTCCATAATTTAACATATTAAATTATCGATTTAATTATCCAATTAAATCCAATAATTCAAATTAAATTTATTTGACTTATAAATTTTACTTATTAATATTTAAAATAAATTAAATATTCAAATTCTAATAAATTAAAATTCTGGGTCGTTACATATTATTACATCGTATCTGATACAAGTGCAGTACCTCTGTATTTATAATACATGTTTGTATAATGGGCTACTATATGGGCTAAGGCCCAATACACTGTAATATAATCTCCTTTGTATACAGCAATAAGATAAAATCTATACCGCTACTTCACATTATAACCTAACTCCCCCTTTCAATTTCATCTAGGGTTTCCTCCTCCCCTTTTTTCTTCACGCCGCTCTCTCTAATTGTAAGATCTTCCTTCAGTTGGACAAAATATTTTGTAGAGAGGGGTTTTGTGAGGATGTCCGTTCTTTGAAACTGAGAGGGGACATGGTGAACTTTCAGTTTGCCTTCAGTAATTTTCTCACGAACAAAGTGCAGATCTATTTCAAAGTGCTTTGTTCGTGAGTGCAGCACTGGATTAGCAGAAAGACAAACTGCGCTCAAGTTGTCGCACCAGATTATGGGGGTATTTGAGATGCTGATCTTGATTTGAGTAGGGACTCGATCCAAACAATTTCTGCAGTTGTGTTGGCAATTGACCTGTACTCGGCCTCCGTGCTAGAGCGCGAGGTCGCAGTTTGCTTCTTTGAGCTCCAAGAGATCGGATTGCCCCCTAGAAATATGATGAAGCCGGTGGTTGATCTTCTGTCGTCTGGATCTGATGCCCAGTCCGCATCACAGTAAGCTTGTATGTTAATCCCTTTGCGTCGTTGAAATGTAGACCATGATCCATTGTTCCTTTCAGGTAAAGTAAGATGCATTTTACTGCTTTCCAGTGGTTGCTTAGAGGCCTATGCATGAATTGACATACTTTGTTTACGCTGTAGCTTAGATCTGGTCTTGTTATAGTGATATACTGAAGTGCTCCTACCGTACTCCTATACTGTTTTTCATTTGTGATGGTTTCCCCCGATTCTTTCGATAATTTGAGATTACTTATCATTGGTGTAGGTAGGGGTTTTGCCCGATCCATATTTGTCTTCTTAAGTAATTCCAGTATATATCTCTTTTGACATAAAATCATCTCTGACTTTGATGTTTGAGTAACTTCTATACCTAGAAAATGATGTAAGCTGCCCAGATCTTTGATTGAGAAGGTTTGATCTAGATATTTGATTGTTTGTTCCATGCCTTGACTGTCATTTCCTGTAATGATAATGTCATCTACATATACTAAAATGTATATAACTTTCTCCTGCTTGTATTGCATGAACAATGAATTATCTGATTTGGTTGGTATATATCCTAAATCCATCAGTGTGGACTTGAGCTTCTCATTCCACACTCGTGGTGCCTGCTTTAGTCCATATATTGCTTTATGAAGTTTGCAAACCAAGTTATTGTTTGTACCTCTCTGGTTGCTCCATGAAGACTTCCTCCTTTAGATTCCCATTAAGAAATGCATTATTTACATCAAGCTGTCTAATCTTCCATTTTCTGTGAAGTGCAATGGTTAATATGATTCTTATAGTAGTGGGTCTCACAACTGGGGAGAATGTTTCATTGTAGTCAAAACCATATTGCTGATTATATCCTTTAGCCACCAGTCTTGCTTTGTATTTTGAGATACTTCCATCTGTATTTCTCTTAATTTTGTAGGTCCACTTGCAGCCTACTATATTCTTGTCTTTTGGTATTGGCACTAGACTCCAAGTTTTATTTTTAATAAGAGCTTTGTATTCATTATCCATAGCTTGCTTCCAGTTATTATTGCTGATAGCTTCAGTGTAGTCTTTTGGCTCTGTTGAATCAAGTGGAGCATTGTATACTTTAGGTTTGAAAATACCACTTTTTGATCTTGTGATCATATGGTGTTCTGTTCTTGCAGGTGGGATGTCTAAATTAGTATTGTTGTCTTCTGACTGTTGTGAAGTGGATTGAGAATTTTCTCTTGAATTTGGATTGATCTGACTGGTGTTGTAGAAGGAGCTGGAGGATTTGTCAGTTTCATGACCTAATCCAATGCCAACATTGGGTGATGTGTGTTGTGACTGTTGAATTCTCTGCACACTTCCACTGGTTTGGCCCCACTCTGATATGACAGGTATAGAAGGCATTGAGAAGCTATCTTTAGTATGCACCTTTTCAGTTGTCTTGATGTTTTTGTCTGCAAAAGGAAAAATTTTCTCATTAAAAACTACATGTCTAGTAACATAAATCCTGCCATCATTGCTTAAGCATCTATATCCTTTTTGGTTGTTTCCATAGCCTATAAATGTGCTTGGGGTGGATCTGAGATTTAATTTGTGATTGTTACAGGGTCTTAGACATGGGAAGCATAAGCATCCAAATGTCTTTAGACTTTTATAATCTGGTTTAACCCCAAGTAGTAATTCAATAGGACTTAGATGCTTAAGAACCTTGGTAGGTAATCTATTGATTAGGTACACAACAGTGTTAAATGCCTCTGGCCAGTATTTCATAGGCATTGATGCCTGTGCCAGCAAGGTTAACCCAGTTTCTACTATGTGCCTGTGTTTCCTTTCCACCACACCATTCTGTTCAGAGGTGTAGGGACATGTTGTTCGATGAATAATACCCTTTTTCTGAAAATAGTCTCTTAGTGGTTTATACTCACTACCACCATCAGACTGTATGATTTTAACTTTATGACACAGTTGTTTTTCTACTTGAGTTATGAATTCTATTACAGTCTTTTGTGTATCTGATTTTGATTTTAGAAAATATATCCATGTATATCTAGAATAACAATCAACAAAAGATATATAGTACCTGAATCCATAGTCAGAATTTATTGGAGCAGGCCCCCACAAGTCAGTTGCTACTAACTGAAGTGGTTTGTTAATAGGAGTTGTAGAATCTGTAAAAGGTAATTTATGGCTTTTTCCTAGTTGACAGTAGGTGCAAACATATGGTAAAGACACATCACAGGAAATATTATTATTCATAAGAATTTGCTTTACAACATTTGCATTAGGATGTCCTAACTTGTAATGCCATAGAGTAAACATTTCTTGACCATTTGTAACATGGGACTCAGTATTATTACACCATACATTTCTATTTTTGCCCTTTCTTGCATTTCCAAAATTGAACTTGTACAGTCCACGGTCCAATTTACCCTGTAACAATATGTCTTGATTCAGTAAGTCCTTAACTAGACAGAATTTTGGGTGAAACTCAAAATACACATTGTTGTCATTAGCGAATTGAGATACACTCAATAGATTCTTTTTGATATGTGGCACTCTCAACAAATTATTGAGATGAAGAATTCTTTTACCTTGAATGCTTCTGGTTCCAACATGTGTAATTTTTAAAGCTTCACCATTCCCCATGTGAATAGAATGCGTACCTGAGTATTCTCTGTTGCCTAAATTGAGATTTTGCAGGTTGCTTGTAAGATGATTAGTAGCACCTGAATCAGGGTACCAATCTTCTTCTGCCACTTCATCAGATCTGGTATGTCTTTCTGCATTTAGGGCTTGTGGTCTTGTCATTTCTGTTTGACTTCCCTGCCTCTGCTCTATTTGTGCAGCATTTGCACTGTTGTTGTTGTTTCTTTGATTTCCCTGATTCTGTTGATTTGGGTAATACTCTGTGTTGAGTCTGAAATAACACTGTCTTGCTGTGTGGCCTGGTTTTTCACAAATTTGGCATTTTATTCTGTTGCTGCTCCATCTTCCATTCCTTCCTCTGCCTCTTTGACTTGTATTGTTTCTTTGATTGTTTTCTTGCCTGAAGTTTTGATTTTCTTGTTTTCCCCTTCTGTTTCTTGAATTTGAAGCATAATTGAGAGACATTTCTGTGTTACTTTCTTTTCTTTGTTCGATTCTTCCTTCATGAGATAAGAGGATTGAGTAGACATTTTGCATATTTGGTAGAGTCTGTTGTGATGAGATAATTGCTACCACTGACTCATATTCGACATCTAGACCATTTAAGATGGTCAGTATTTGTTCAGATTCTGATACTGTGTGCCCTGCTGCATCAAGAATATCATAATATGATTTTATTTTTGTAATATACTCTCTCATTGACATGTTCTCCTTTCTGAGATTCTGCAGTTGTCTTTTGTAATATAAGATTCTTGCTGCTGATTGTGTGTTGAAAATTTGTTGCACTGCAGACCATATCTCAAATGATGTTTTGCATCCCACAATTTGTGATAGTAGATCAGAACTGATAGATGAGAGCAACCAGGCGGCTAGTAAGCTATCTTGTTTCTGATAATTAGTGAATTCTTTATTGATTGTTCTTTCTCCAGTGTCTTCTGTCACCATTCTCGCTGGTACAGTGGCAGTGCCGTACAGAAAATCCTCCAACCCATATCCTCGAATGCTTGTCTCAACTTGATATTTCCACAATATGTAGTTGTTTTCATCAAGTGTGGTGCTAACTAAGTTATTCTTGGGTTTAACAATATCACTACTTCTTGTTTCTGTAGCCTGTGTCACTTGATTTCTTGATCTTGGTTCATTCTGACTTTTGATTCCACTTGTTGCAGATGAAGTTGTATCATCTTCTCCGGCCATCTTGGTGATGCTTCAAATTGGTACCTGATTGAAAGGATTTATAGTGCAGCCAGAATCTTGATTTCTTGGCGAGGCACAAATTATTCTCAAATGATGATAAGCAATATACTGAGAGCAACCAGGAAGGTGAGTGATGATTCAGATCTGACACCTTCCTCAGGATGGCTCGATGATGATGGAGTTGCAAATTCTGATGAGATATCAGTGTAAAACTGATCTTAATGACTGTCGTTAGACAGTTCCTTTTATTGCTCTGATACCATAATGAGATTTGAAGAAAATGTAAACTGAAGTTGTATTATTACATCGTATCCGATACAAGTGCAGTACCTCTGTATTTATAATACATGTTTGTATAATGGGCTACTATATGGGCTAAGGCCCAATACACTGTAATATAATCTCCTTTGTATACAGCAATAAGATAAAATCTATACCGCTACTTCATATTATAACCTAACTTATTATTTTCTTGAAAGTAGAATCTGACCTTTTCCGGGCTAGCTGAGACTCATACCCACTACTGCTGGGAAGTACCCAGTTTCCTATCGTGTTCCGGTTATAGGAATAAAAACCAGTAATAGTAATAGTATGTCTGTCATGGTCATAAATTAAGGCAGATCTTCCGTAGTGATGTACCTAGTTTTAAAAAATGTTTAAACTTAATACTTTAATAATTCATAGAAGTTAGAATTAAACGTATGTTTGAAAACACTTTTTGGGAGTACAGATAAATGTCAAATTCATTTTGATAGAAAAAAGAAAAGGAATTTATACAAACAAACGAGGAGCGGGTTTTGCCTCCGCATAAGCTTTACAAAAAGTCATTATGTATTTTACTTAATATAAAAATAATGATCATTGGTTTTGCTTGTCCTATCTTCACGTTAATAATCACTTTTAATGATACCGAAACTAATAACCTACGTCTTATGAATGAACGAACTTCAAAGTTTTTAATTACAACCGACTTTTATCTTATTCTAGGGGAATTCATTAACTATTGGTTTATGAAAATTTTCGATAGTTCATGTATTAATAATGTATTCGAATTTTATTACACAACCGCGCTGGTGTGTAAAATATATTATATTACCAATTAATCCGCCTAATGCCTGTCTTCGCTACTTTGTATATTATACATTTCAGTAGTATTTAAGTAACTAATTCAGTACATTATACTCACTTGGGCAATTGGTTCATTGTAATTTAGCAAGTTTACGATAGACTTTGTGTTGTTGGACAACACTTATATGTAGACAAACACCATTGACACAGTGGTTAAGTGATTTGGCTTTGGTGCGAGAGGTCACAAATTCGAAACTTGCATAGTGTGATTCGAACGTTTATTTAACATGTGATATGTTGTCACAGTGATTTGTTGTATATAAATTACCATTTCAAAAAAATAAAAAACACTTATATGTAATGTAAACATACGGGGCTTTAGAGGAAACATCTACACATCTGTTTACTCAATTAAAAAAAGAAATTCTTAATGCCTGCGGATCTAAATGCTGTTAACGATATACACATCCAGCCACTACAATTCAACATCATTCATTTACTGAGTATCGACTACCACCAACTTCCTATGTGAAGCATGGTGGCATCCTAGTAATTCGCTAAACTATGAAATATATACATGTGTATTTGATATAAACCATGAGCTAAAATATGACCGGAAGATATACAAATGAAGTAAATCACTATTTCGGTTTGAAGCGGCAATATAATATTCTGACCATTTCATATACATTACAAACAACAGCTGATGTCAGAATAAATAAACATGAATAATGCAATAGTAGCACTGTATTTTCACCTTCAAACCTCTACGTTATTTTCTATTTAATTTGCATGGTTATCGGGGAGAAACTGTTGCTCTTCTGTAATTTTATTATGTATGCATACTATCAGTAAACTCGCTAACATACTATCATTTACCAACAGGCTTGCAGTGTGGATTTTTTATGTATACGTACTGTCAGTAAACTCATTAACATACTGTCAGTATTATGGGTAGTGTGGATTTAGATGTCAGTTACAAGCAGTTATCAGCAGGCTTGTAGTGTGGATTTATTATGTATGCATGCCGTCAGTAAACTCATTAACATACTATCAATATTATGGGTAGTGTGGATTTTGATGTCAGTTACCAGCAGTTACCAATAGGCGTGTAGTGTGGATTTACTATCAGTATTATGGGTAGTGTGGATTTATTATCTATACATACTGTCAGTAAACTCATTAACATATCGTCAGTTACCAGCAGGCTTGTTCTATACCTGCTCATGTTTGATTTAGATGTAGTAGTGTGGATGTTTAGTTACCATGGGCAAAATTGAATATTTTTAAGTTGCGGCGATTTATAAGTTGTCAACTTGCTGAATACTCATTCTTTCATGATGAACACTGTTCTGAATAGTTACACTAGTTGAGTACTTCTTTTAAGATATCATGGTAAGTGCAACATGTATAGTAAATTATTAGGACTTATATGTAATTCTAACCGTTGACCGTTATACTTTGTGTACAGGTAATTAGCATTTCCAGAGTGAAGAACATCCACATCAAAGAATTGTCGGTAATTAAGCCATGGACAAGACTGTAACTGTTATATATTATAATATTTTTTTTATACTGGTTGTGTAGACTTATTTGTAAACAGTTGTGGCATGTGGATTTGCTTATTTTGTTAAAATACTATAATTGAAATGATTATGGATATTATACTTTTTTGTTCGATTAACGTGTTTTTTCAATTATTTGAATATAGTGATTATCGATGTTGGTTTGAACATGTTGTTGATTGTTAGTTTTAATATGGTTACTGTATATAAGTGATTGTCGAAAATGATACAAGCCATTAACATTAAATAGCGGTGGTAAAATTGTGCTTTACATTAATCAATATGTTTTACTAGCATTTCAAAAGTGCTACAGGAAAAAAACAATTTAAAAAAAACAATGTAGCGGAACTAAAATGCACGAAAAGTATATACTAGCATAGTAAAAACGCTACAGAAAAAAATGAAGCGTGCATGTAGCACTTTGGTTGCATTTTGTAGACACCGTTAAAAGAAAAGTTTTGTACGGTCTCAGAAATGTTACAATATTTATGTTTTTGGTAGCATTTATCACAACGAACTAAAACTTTCAAACTTTTAGTTGCATGTCATGTCGCAACGTTTACTTAAACTCTGCTAAAAGTTTTAGCAGCGTTTTTTAACGCTACGAAAGGCCTTTTCTGGTGTAGTGATGATATTGTTTGAAATCGGGTAAATGAAATAATTTTACCTTGATTATTTTTATATATAAAGGAATAGTTTTTCATAAATTATCATGGTATACATGATGTGCTTGGTTGTTAGAGAATGACAATATTTGATTATTATCATTTGTTGATTGTTGTTTGTGATCGAATAAAGGTTGGTACTATAGTGTAAACAAGATTAACAGTTAAGAAGGGATTTTATATAATCAAAGTGAGATTATATATAGTTTATAAATGTGATTTACAAATTGAAAGGAAATGTAATTTTAGAAGCATATTATAAATATGATCTATAAAAATGATTTAAAAGCTGGGAATTCGGAAATTTAATTCCCGTTGGTTTTGGAATTGTTTTTCAAAGTTTTGGGAAAATAACAATAGCATTATTTGAAAATATTTTAGAATGGAAATATTTTTAGAAGGATTTTAAAGAGACAAAAATCACCGAACTCACTTCTGTTGTTGGAAAATAATTTCGATGATGACTACAACAACATCAATATTCATTTTCGAGTTTCCAAGGGAGGAACTGCCACCATTCGAGTTTTTTTTTTGTAAAAATTAGTTTTGATTTTAAAATCCAAAGGAATTGTGTGTGTATGATTTCAAAAATGATTTGAAATACTTAAGAACAAGGCGTTTAAAACTATGGGATTTTGATTTGAATGTTTTATTGAAAATATGAGAAAATAAGTTTGATAACTTTTAAAATTTGAATATTAGTAAGTTAAAGCAATGTTTTGAATTGTTGAGTGTGAATACAAAGAAAAAAGTTTGACATTGAATTATGGAATGAAATTCAACTTAAATTAAGTTAAATGATGTGGAATTTGAAAACGTAGCCTAAGTAGGGCTAAACGAAATATTTTTTTGCAAATGGAATTGATTGAGATTTGAAATAAATTAATGATGGAACTAATTAAAATAATTAGTGAATTGGATATGGTATGGAATGTTGATTAATGAAATAAATGTTGAATTTGGAGAATGAAATTGAATTTGGTTAGAAATGGATAAGGACTTAAGTTATGGAATTGTAATAAACATAAGAACTTTTGTATAAAATGTTTATAATACACTAAATGTTATAAACAAATAAGAATATGTTTTAAAGAAATAAGAGAAGAAGCCATTAGAGCAAAAAAATGGAGATATTTTATTCATTCAGAGATTGGTTATATCAGATTGATTCATACAATTACATTACACAGGCTCCTTTATATATAGGCATTGGAGCATGAGATGGAACATATTCCATGATGTGGGACTAATAGAAAAACACAAAAGCATATTCACTTATATATTTACATATATTATAACACTCCCCCTTGAATATGCGTCTTCAAAATCTTGAATGCTCGGATAATTTGAAAATTTCTGTTTCGAAACGTGTATGATGATTGCTCCCCCTCATTATTATCTTGCTTGCATTTATCGATTCAATCGACATAGATTTGCCTCATTAAAAACCTCTATTAGAAAAACCCAGTGGGAAAAAACCTTGAACGAGGAAAAGAGTGCAACTTGTGAAATCATAAATATCATACTAAAAATGATATTTCTTATAAGAGTTTGATACTTCAGGATCAAAATAATGCCTCATTAAAACCTTACTAAGAAAAACCCAATGGGAAAAATCTTAGTGAAGGAAAAAGAGTACAATGACATATTTTATTTTCTTATTTCTTTAAATAAAGCTTGATACTTCTGGATCAAACTAATGCCTCATTAAAACCTTACTAAGAAAAATCCAATGGGAAAAATCTTAGTGAAGGAAAAAGAGTATAATATAGTATGTCATATTTCAATAATTTACTGCATCAGATAGAGTTTGATACTTCTGGATCAATTTAATATGTCAGTAAAAACCTTACAAAGGAAAACCCAATGGGAAAAAGCTTAGTCAAGGATAAAAATATAATTTAACTTAAATAACATATTTGAGATGTTATTTCTTGAAAAGACGTTTGATTCTTCTAGATCAAGATAATGCCTCATTAAAACCTTAATAAGAAAAACCCAGTGGGAAAAATCTTAAATAAGGAAAAAGAGTACATTATAGCTTATTTCAAATGTTACAGGGAGTTGATACTTCTGGATCAAGATAATGCCTCGTTAAAACCTTACTAATAAAAACCCAGTGGGAAAAATCTTAGTTAAGGAAAAAGAGTGCATTATAAAATACTTATGGATGCTCCCCCTGATTTAACATTTTCCTCTGAATTCATATTCGTCTTTCGATAACTCAAATTGGTTATAGATACTTCTGGATCTATAAATATGAATCTCATTAATAATATAATTTATTAATAGTTTGCTTCAGTACAATCAAATTTTCTAAGATTGTTTCTTCCAAGTATGTTTTGCATTTTATGCATTTGTATGCTACTTTTATGAAAAACACTTCATGTGCTTTCATTTTTGTGCCTCAAATTAGTTTTGCGCATTGCAACTATACATCTTTCATGAATATTAAAAATTTCATTACAACATTACTAGAAAGCAGGAAGTAATCTACTCATCTTGATGTATCAAGATTTTCATTACAACAATACTTAGAAGAAATTTGTAATCTACACTTCATGTCTTTTTCATTCTTTATAACTACAAAAGTTATATATATTCTTCAGGAATTTGTATACTTTAATAAGTATTTGCATATTACAACTACCACTTCAATGGATATTAAGGGCTTCATTACAACGATACTTAAAAATAGGTTGAAATTTACTCTCCTTGTTCTTTGCATTCTTTATAACAATGAAAGTTATTTTTATTCTTCAGGAATTTATATACTTTCATTGTTTAATATGATTTTAAACCACATTTATACCTTCAGGGTATATTAAGCATTTCAAGTACTTTCGGTACTTTGTGGACTACATGTCCATATTTCTCTACTATTAAAGGATTCATGATGGCCAGTCATGTTTTCCCCTAATTCAAGATTCTTAATTTATTTATAAATATAAGCGCTTTATTATTTACAAATTTATCATCGATGATTATTTCTTGTCAGTTCTAGACATGATTTATTGAGATCTCTTTAATTATCATGTTTTAGGTACCTAACCCACTTCTAGGGTTATTTGAGAATCATGTCATGGATCTCTTTCAGAGCATCCTTAAGCGTTTCTTCAACAACACCCACCTCCTTTATTTGGCATCTTTATTACTTACTCCAAAAATATTTTGAACTGACTTTTGAACCATATTTCAGATATGGTTTACAAATTTTGATCCTTCAGGGATTCAAATCTATATTGGAGAAAGTCTATTAGGGATAATATTGATAATATTTTGCATCATTGTATATTTTAATAAATATTTAACACTGATGATCAAAATGAACTTGTATCCCTTTATCCTCCCCCTCAATGTTGACAAACATTGTCACATTAAATAATAATCATTTTTGGACTCTCATTTTGATCCATTATGATATTTCTACTAGCAAATAATCATACATATTAATAATAGGAGGATAATTCTTTTATTCGTTGATAAGATGCATTCAATTGGTATTGATTATTAGAGTTTGTTCTCATTCATTGATTTAAGCTATTGGAGGGATTTACTTATTGTGTAGATCATTTGAATACATACATGACTTCAGGTCATTCAACATTTATGTTGATTGAATTTTAAATCACTAAATAATATCTATGCATAATCACTAAATAATAGCTTATCAAAAACTTCAGGTTGTTAGCTAAATATTTACATATATGGATGTATACGTGCGTCCACGTATCACATGTATATTGTAAAATTTTCATATTCTTTCTCATTTGAATTAGTGATTTTTGAAACAAACTATTACAAGGATCAAAACTATTAATTTCTATTTATAAATCAATGTCAATGCAAACCTGTCAAAACCGCATGATAATGTTCAAAACGTTTGGTTTGAAACCATATCGAACTTCTGGTTCGAACAAAATATAACACAACTTCAAGTTGTTAGGTTTTATTCCTCAATTATATCTCAAATATCAGTTTTGAACACTAAGTATGATTACTTATCAAGGAGTAATTTTTAATTGCATATAGGCATTTCTACACATCTCTATTGAGAGTTCTGTAAAAAAAAATTACAGCAAAAATAATAATAGTATCTTCTAGATGCTTGGAATGTTACAGATACAGATTTTCTCTTAGCTCTCAAACTTTTAGGATCTAATCTAAGCTAAATTAGGATCCTTTATAATCAAATTTATGTACACTTATTTGGTTTAATAAAATTACCAAATATATAAATAAATCTCTTCTAAAGATATGTTATTATTTTCAAATTTATAAATCTCTTCTAGAGATATATTAGTATCACCACTTCTGGAGTGAACTTTCTCTTCTAGATATATATTTATATATGCACTATTTGAATGCCATATCAATATACACTGTTTATTTTATACATATTACATAATTACTACTTTTACAGTAGCATAAAATATTCATGTTGGAGATTTTTGTTGTAATTGCTTTTAAAATGGCATATCAAACTTTAAATACAGTGACAAAATTAGATTCACCAACTGAAAGTAAGATGCAAGAGATAAAACCACTACTTCTGGAGTGTAACATTGGTATACAATATCATTATTCTTTTTTTTTTGAATAAATTATTATTATGACTAAAAAAAAAATATATCATTATTCCTTGATTATATCTCTAATATTACTATTGAACATTAATTATGATTGTTTATTAGAAAATATATACTAGCTTATAATTATATATAAACATCTCCTCTAGAGAGTTCAGTAAAATAGATATATTTACAACATAAATAAGAGTATCTTCTGGACCCTTGAAATGTTATAAAAATAAGAAATTATAATGGTTGCACATAACGATTTGTTCAAGACCGTATTTATATAGCTTTAGTGAAAATTATGATACGACATATAGATTATCTCTTCAGGAGCATATATAAAGATATTTCTTCAAGAATAGTTGTGCATATAATATTTGATTCATCGTAAGTTCTGAAAAGTAAAAGGTTACATATCACTATTTGTCGAATGGAGCTACGGGTCCATGACAATAGACGATTGAATTTTGGATAATTTATTATCACATTTGACAATATTTTATAGGCAATTCTTTTATAGTGCTATACGATGATATAATATCACTTCTGGGGATATTTCATAAACACCGCTTCTAGAGTGGTACATATGACTTCTAAAGATACTTTATATGCATTGTTTTTGGCATGTCATCAATAATCAATATCTTTTTCTACATAATTGACATAATTTTACAACATCTCTTCTAGGATGTTTGGATTTTGAAATATAAAAATCATAAAACATCTCTTCAAGAGTATGTCATATGGATTATCTCTTCTGGAGAATATTAAAATGTACTTCTTCAAATATATAGTTTGGCAAACACACCCAAAGATTATCAAAACTTGGCTTTTACCAACTTCAAACTGATTCATTGAACTGAAATAAAATAAAATCCACATAGCAGACTTCAGGCTGCTATTATTGGTCAATTCGACCATATCATTTATTACTGCACTTAGATTTTCATCATTAATGAAGTTTCCTTCATCTTCGAAGAAATGATCTAACTTCAGGTTAGTATTACTAGACAATCCTTTCACATAATTTAAAATAAAATTCCTATAACATCTCTTCTGGGATGTTAGATTTTGCAATATAAATATAAATAAATCTCTAAAACATTGTCAGAAAATCTTTTCATAATTCAAGACTTCAGGTCTTGGACTTTGAGTTATACAACTTCTGGTTGGAAAAAAAAAAAATCTTTGCACAACTTCAGGTTGTTCAAACTTATTTCTTTTTTTCTATGATTAAATTTTCTGATCCTTTTTTTTTCAGTTAGAACTTATGGTTCTTTATTTTGAGGAAACTTGTAATTCATTGATTTATGGAAACTCAACCTTTTATCTACAGGTTCTCAAATTTTATTTTTCTTTTCCCTTTTTTTTAAAAGGAAATATCGAAAGATATTAAGCTTATCATGTAAGCTTTTATTAATGTTTCCATTCACTTCAGATGTGCTAAATCAAAATCAATGTTAGATCTAAACTTAGATCTTCTAGATACGTATTATATATATTTGTTTCTCTAAAAAACAATAAAATATTTCTTCTGTAAATATAAATCATATATCAAAATAATTTTCAAAGCCTTCAATCAAATCTAAATCAAATCAAAATGTTTTCAAAATGAAAACTTCATTTACCAACCATGATTGATTTCTCAAATCCATATCCAAACTAAATGCAATCAAATTCAATAAATTTGTTGAAGCAACAATATCAAATTTTGTCAAGTTCAAACTTACATTCCAAAATAAATGAACTATAAAACATAAAAATAAGCATGATATTGAGATCAACAATATAATATGATCAGAAAAATAGCAACAACAAACAAATTAGATATGAAATATAATAACCAACAAAATAAGAATTAGATCTCAAAGTTTAGATCTATATAAGATATAAAATTATAAGACTAGTATAATAAAATCTAAAAAATAATACAATAGATTTAGATCTGAAGAAGTAGATCTAGAATGGAATGAGATATATAAAAAATAATAATTTGGAAGATTATATCAATCATAATAGAAAAATAACTTACCGTTTTGAGATCTATAATTAGATCTGGAGAAGATTAGATCTGATTTCATAATAAATTATCACAATTGTAGATCGTGCTGATAACGTGTTATAAACAAATAAGAATACGTTTTAAAGAAATAAGAGAAGAAGCCATTAGAGCAAAAGAATGGAGATATTTTATTCATTCAGAGATTGGTTATATCAGATTGATTCATACAATTACATTACACAGGCTCCTTTATATATAGGCATTGGAGCATGAGATGGAACATATTCCATGATGTGGGACTAATAGAAAAACACAAAAGCATATTCACTTATATATTTACATATATTATAACACTAAAGAAAATTCGATGGAATAATTCTTAAGAGATAATTAGTATTGGAAGGAATATACTAAGTAATAATGGGTTGTGAATAATGCAATGTGAATAAATTGAATGTAGATCAATTGAATAAAGTAAATAAAAATGAAATGAGTATGAATAAGAGAATTTGGGATAGTTAGGAAATCAATTAAAATAAATATGTAAGTTGTACTTATATTATTTTATTCGCATAATGGTTTGATCCAGATTCGAGCACAGAATTTCAGATAATTTATATCAATCCGAGTTAGGTTTTTCATTCGATTCTCGACGGCGAACACTGGATATGGATTTTTGGTTGATTCTAGGATTCTGTATCATAGTATATGGCTATGCAAGGAGAATGGCGGTTTTTAATCAAGGAACTAGATCTGAGTCCGCACTAGAGGATTGTGTGAACGATACTAGTACGAAAGTGGGATTGTGTGATCGAGCCAGCGATCAGATTTGTTTATGCGTACGGTTGATATATGTACATCGTACAGTTTTAGTAAGGCAAATGTTGGAAATTGAAGTTGTAAAATAATATTATTTTGAGTTATATGTTTGGATATCATAGGTACACAAGTGTAGGTATATAAAAGCAAGAGCAAATTTGATGACTTTGATTTCATACGAAAATTTGGTGTCCCAATAAAAAGGTACATGTTTAAATCATTGTTTGATTTGATGGTTTATGGTTAAGCCACTTGGCTTTGTTTCCTTTGTTGGTTGGGCCATAGTGGCGATTTGTAGTTGTTTTGATCTAACGGCGCAAAGGAGACGCTGACGAAAATTTTCAAAAATTTAAAGAGTTAGAAATTTTGAAGAAATTTTTTAATAACTAAAAATTGATTTTTGAGTTATAACCTGAAATGATTGAATGGATAATATTAGTTGGAACCTATGGATGAATTTGAGAACTTGTTAAAAGGAATAACAAGGTTTCAACAGATTGATTTTAGGAAGTTAAAGGTATAAATGGATTTGGGAAGTTATTTCTACTAATTTGTTTTAAACAAGAAATGGGTTTGGGCATTTTTCTATCTTGGCAATTTCAGGGACGAAATTCTTTTAAGGGGGAAGAATGTAACGGCCCAGCATTTTAGTTATTTGAAATTGGAATGTTTAATTAATTTTCAAGTATTGAAAAGTCAATTTTATGAATTAAATAACTTGAATTTCAAAAAAATAGTGATTAATTAGATAATTTAATTGTTAAGTTTAATAATTAAAATCGTTTAAATAATGGAATCTTGGATTTTTATTTGGATAAAAATAATTTAAAGCTTATTCAATCACTATTCAATGATAACGAAGATAATAAAAAAATTAATTGGATTTTAAAATGATTTAACTGATTTTGAAAATAACTTGTTTTAATTAACGAGTGGAAATAGCCTTCTATGGCATAGTCTCAGATTTTGACGAAACCAGTTTCATTGGATCTGTAATAATGAATTATAATACACCATCAAATTTCATAGCAATCAGACATATCATTTGGTCGTAAGGGATAGTAATGCGTTGAAATTGATATCGGAAATTTAATATTATAATTGGGTTCAAAAAGCAATCTTTTGCATACAATCAAATTAGGTCTCGAAACTTATTCTATTGCATTCAGAATAGGGGTATAACATTAAAACCGCTAGGTGATACATCTCGATTAGGGTGCGCAATTATATAGCTAGATATTTGAATTAAATAATAATATATTTATATTCGAATTTAACCACAGCCGTTGTTCTTTCATATCAGCCAACTTTTATCTGAACAAGCCCACATGCTTCACATGTCTCTTCCATTATCTTCCATCATCCCCTCTCTTATATAATGCGCTATCAGTAATCCAAAGAGAAAAAAAAACTGAATTCAAAAATCGTTATTTCAAAAATTATTTAATTAAATAATTTCAAATAGGCTTTAAAAATCTTGTTTAAACTAGAGTTGCTAATCCATTCTCGAATCAGAGGTTGTGATGATGATTATGGTGCTCGATAGTAAAAGTCGAATGGGTGGCTTTAACTAGGGTTTGATAATTCATATATTTGGGGCATTGATTTGTGGAATGGATATTAGATTCGAGTCTGTGATGGAAAGCAGCACCTTGACGTAAAGTTTCAGCAAGCTCGGTGCCTTGGGGGAATTTCGTGACTACGTGCGGTCAAAGAAAGGGAGAGGCCAGGTCGTGTTTTGATTGGAGGGTGCAGGTTGGAAGTCTTGGTGCGGGATGGATCGAGATCGAGGAGAGAAGACCGCTGGAGTCGTCGGATTCGAATTCCGACAACCGTAGCTCTGTGTCAATCCATGGGAGTGCACGGCCCTGGCTATGTTATCTTTTCGTGCACAGGGGAAATATGGCGAGGGAGGGAAGAAGAGATAATGGCAACGGTGTAAATATATTGAAGTGTAATTGTTATTTATTTTTATTTAAAATATATTGATAACTTGAAAATTTTATAATTCTTTTATATCAGGTCCGATCGAGACGAAACTTTTTACGTTGCACTCGTGACTATGAAAGCTTTGCAATGGAAGCGGGGAGACGAATTTGGAGACTGTTGAAATTTGGGCTAAAATCGAACGTCTCCAAACGGGAATGCTTCGGGGACAATAGAAAATTTCGGAGTTAATCTCACCTTTCTGGATAACTAGTATGATTTATAGTTGATAAAAATTGTTGAATGATTATTTGGATAAATTATTATAATTATTACTTGGTTTGGATATATTCCCTCCTATTAGAGCGGATGAGACCCAATTACGTTCCCGTGTAAGAGCGGATGACACTTTGTATATGAATCCCGCATTGAAGTGGTTGATTTTTATTTTATGATTATATAATATTTGTGATGTGGGGAAGCAGGTTGGTGGGATTTAACGGGATTCCTTACTATTATTGAATTGTTCAATGATATTTCTTTTATATGGCTTATAGAATAATAAAAATGATTGTGGACACTGTGATTATAACGTCATTATACATTTGAAAATGAAACCTAGTAGTTATAGAAAATCAATATCGATATTGGTTAAGTGTCGGGTGGCTATTGGCCTCAAATTAGTATTTTCAAAAAACAATTACTATAAATTGCCGCTTAGTTCGAAATTGATTTTTGAGACAAGAAACGATTTTAAAATCCGAAATTGGGTTTCGAAGATATTTTTACGGATTATCTAATTAAATATATTAATATTGTTTTTAAGCTAATTAAATATATTAATATTGTTTTTAAGGTTATTTAATATAATAATATTCTTTTAAAAAGTTATTTAATTATATTAAAATTTTTCAAAGTCATATAATTATATTAATGTTATTTTAAAGTTATTTAATTATTTTAATATTGTTTAAAGTTTATTATTTATAGTTAATTTGTTTTAAGAATTTATAAAAAGGTTAATAAATTGGAAGATAAATTACTTAAAAATAATTATGGTTTAAAATTAATAATAAGGATTATTAAATAGGTTTTAAAATAAATTATTATTATTATTAAAATGGTAAAGATTAATCAATTATCATTTTTATTTCTTAAATAATATTTAAGAATAATTAATTGTTATTTTAAGATATTTAAAGTAAATGAATTCCATTTATTTATAATGTTCATTATTAATAATTATTATCATTTAGTGATGTTTTGAGGTAAATGATTAAAATTGTTTTTAAATGTTTCCAAGAGCCGAAAATGGAGTCGAAAGACTTAGATTTTGTAAAGGAGTTTTGAAATGGTTCGAAGAATCAAGGAAGGTTTATTTGCAAGGCAAAGAGTTTATAAATGGTTAGATATTTATAAACAAAATTTTAGAAGCAGGTTTATATTTTTATAAAAGACGATTATAAATGATATATGGGTTCATAAAGAGTTATAAATGATTATGAAATGTATAATAAGTCTATAAGGGACTGAATTCTTGGTAAAGGAATTATTAATGTTTTTTGAAGATTTATGAAATGGTTTATAAACGATTTTGGAGAATTGTAAGGGGAATTATAAACGATTTTATAATCGAATAAAAGGTAAACTTTTCTATGTTTTGTAGATATACTTATATCGTTGGAATAAGTATACACCTATTTCTAACTATGGGAATATAGGGATTGACGAGTATATCTTTTAAAGGTTTTTATATACAAGTAATTTACAAAGTAATTGTATGCTTAAAGACTATTAAAGGCGGCTAGTGATTGCTTATATACCGAGCCAATGTTGATTTTCCAAATGAAATAGAATCTTGATTGAATGTTTGTTATTCGATAGTTAAATAACCGACTATCGAAAATAGACCCAATGTAACTTTGGAAATATCTAGGAGAAACACGTGAGTTATATAGCATAGCCGTCTCCGATGATGTTGTACTGTCCGTATAAATATCATTTCGTTCTTCCAGGATGATGATAAGGAAATCCATCCACTAATGGTTAGGAGTCGATCTCCGATCTTATCTTTGTCCGTTTATTTCCTAGAGAACCGGGGTTGAGTTTATCGAAAATTATCGAACGTTGTTTCGAAAAGACCGGGTGGATATGTTAGCCGAAAACCACCTCGATCCAACGAATGCGTTTCGATGTGAAGATATCATGAAGAGCATGAAATCGAAGATAGAGATGTGAAGTGCGAGGGCTAATCGCCACTAATTCTAAGGGCGATTCCAAAATGGATGTATTAGAAATAGTGCCTTCGGTTTCGTTTAGACCCAGAATGGACTTTCATGGATGAATGCTTTCAGCACGTTGTCATTGCAAGGCAATGAGCATTCTAAGTGTGAATTTGTTGAAAGGTAAAACGTAGCCTCAAGCCCAATCAACCGAGAATGACTGAAAATCAGGGGAAATGTAGAAAAGCTAAGTGGGTCGCACTCATTAAGGTACGTTGTCCCCCTTCTAGATACATCTACATATTTATGGATTGGTTGTGCATGAGATCTCGATAAAAAAGGTTGCAAAGCAACCGGAGTGATGACATATTCAGTACTATCCAGGTCAGGGGCAGGCCTGTCTTGTGTTGGCACGGGATCCAAGCGAGGTCCTGAGTACATTTTCTAGACGTGTACAGTGATAGATGGTACCCCAGTGCCTAGTCATTGTATGGAATCAATTCTTCAATAAGCGCATACGAACTTGATTGTATACCTATTATGCTGGAATTTAATAATGTAACAATTTCGGCTATGATTAATAAGTATTTGTATCTAGACACTATTATAATATCATGGATTTTTTTATAGAAATGTTTTGGTTATCGTAAGTTAAAAACCCATCGTATTTATGTGTGGCATGGTCTTATGAAATACCTTTTGATTTCAAAGATTTTCTTATAACTTTAAATCCAAGTGGGTGTGTTTTCTCATGCTGTTTTTCCAGACTGACTCGGATGTTATTTTATTATAATGCTTGGGTCAGATCGAGTATATTACAGATTAGTGTGGATGCTTGGAGCTTTAAGAGACGAATTGGAGGCCCAAAGACGTATTCACGTAGATGGTTATTTTTCCGCTATATTCATTAGTGTGCAAGGTTTTAAATATCGGATTTCGGTCACGTTTCATCTCGAAATTTTTATACAAGTTATCTCGTATCGGGAGAGATCTCGGACGAGATGAGTATGTATCGGGTGTACATCTCGAATTGACATCTCGGGTCTTATAATGCATCTCGAGAATATCTCGGATGTACTTATGTGTTTAAAATTGATGTGTCAAAAATTTATTTAACGATTATAACTTTTTTAGTAAAAATAAAAATGGTAACATACTTGATTTACATGGAAAAAGAAATATTTTTAGAAGAGTTGTAGCTTGATTAGCTTAATTGATTTGGTAATGATTGAATAATATCCTTTTATTTGAACGTAATAAAGAAGTGAAACCTTTCGCTATGACTCATTAAGATAAAAAGTAAAGAATATGTTCAAGACGTTGGTAAATTATAATTGTATTGAGTAGTTTCTTTTGAATCAATACGAAAATAAAAATTATTATGGAAAATAGGAAAAATGTATAACTTCGGGTGAGATCTCGGATTGAGATTTTGATCCAATATCGGGTGAGATTTGAGTATCTCGAACGAGATGAGTGTCGAGGGAGATATGGAGGATATTTGATGTCTCGTCTCGTTTAAGTGTGAAAATGATATCTCGAGCGAGATCTCGGGCGAGATATAGGAGATTCGAAACCATGTTAGTGTGTTATCAGCAATCGTGAGGACAGACTGTTATAATTGTCCAGACTGAAATAGGTTAGTATACTTTGATTGATGTTTGTGTGTGTGTGCATATAGACACACACATTACAGTTTTAGCTCTTCTGTAAAGACTTGAGTTTCGCTGTGAGATTCTGTGTTGTTTATTTTTCTTTTTATCTTCTTCCTTCTTTCTTTTTTTCCCTAATAATCGAATTTTTCGGTATTTGATTTGTCAGCATGAAATGCAGTGGACGTATTAGTGTCAATTTTCGAAGGTCGAAATTCCGCTTCATTACAGTATGTACGCATGCATGGACAATATAGTTTTATTTGTTTATTTCTATGGTAGTTAAAAGCAACATACTATAATATGAGCGGCAATATTAGATCAAGGAGAGTTGACCATTACAGAGATGAGACCCTTATCAGTATGTAGTCTAGATAAAATCATCATATACGTAGTGGAATGTAAACCATAAAATTGTCATATATGTAGCCTTGATAAAGTTATATAAACTTAAAGTAGAGTCATCTCATAAATGTTATCAGCTAAAGTATCGAAATGACTAACATCTTAAGCCAGTTTAACTAGGAATTTAGTGAATAGAGTTTCATGTAAATAACTATTGTAATAAACATTAAATTATACTTTATATTTTTAAGTTATAACTTCATGATGCTGTCTAAATAACTAAAAAGTCTACTACCTGCCAAAACAAAAGATGTGTCAAGCATTTCATTATTTTTGAACTGTGATAATGTTTTATATGACATGCAACTGAAGAGCACATGACATGTAAACTAAACACCTCATACACATGACATGGAAGGAATGGTAACCTTTTAATTTAGGCTATAAGCAATGGAAAATAAGAGTACTAGTGCAAGCAAGGTTTGTTGGAACTTACTTTTTCGAACCAAACAAAGATCATTTACACATAAAAACAAATATCGATGTGTACTTGCATATTCATGTGCTTTAAGAATTATACTCTATATCAGTGACAACAATAGACCAGGTTTCATTGCTCATAAAGTACGCAAATAACAGAAAACCAATTAAATATTTTAGCAATCCATATAAACTCCAAGTAGCATTCAAAACAAACATACACAAAGATAAAAACAAACTATTACCCTGGCTACAATAGATGTTGGTTAAGTTATCAAATTTATGCATCATCATTTGCATCTTCTTTCCTTGGAACACCTCCAAAAAGACCACTTTCTTCCCATTCCTTCAATATTTGTCCTTGCATTTTTTTATGCCAATCTCAGCATAGGACAAAGTTTGCTGAGAGCAGTGTTCGAAATACGTTCTTATTGTTTCATCTTTTGAGCTTTCTATTTAATTATCGATTCTTCTCTTTAGGTTCCAACTCCTTTTTTAACATTTCTTACCTCAGTTAGAAATTTTGTTGATCGAAAACATATTTTTCTCTAAGGTGCTTTGTAAATTATTCCATACATATGTTATAGAGCTTTGTTCATTCATTCTTTTCCTTTTCCCTTTACTAGCTTTTCTGCCCAACGATCAAGCAAGGCCGTCGTCAACACTAGTTTTTTCAATCGGAGCACTGTCCAAGTCAATATGATTAACTTCATGTATCGATGGCAATCCCGATGTTGTTGGTGGTACTAGAGGTTGACTATTAACCATGTCAACATTAACATTTATTAGCTTTTTTCTGAAGAGACTATTTTTATGAGTTATTTTGAACACCATTTCAGATTATCTTTCATAATCTCCCAATAGTTTTCAAATTTAAATGGCGCCTAACTCACTATGCATGTTTAATGCTTCCTTTTTCTGCAAAACAAATATGTGGACAATAAACCATAATAATTTATGAGTTTAATACAATGACAAATGCATGTGGCAGTCATATTTAAAAGTTGTATTTAATTCTTACCATGTCAGTAATGGTGGTTCCAGTTCGAGGGATTCTCTCCAGTAACTCGTAAAATGCATGAAACTTTCCAACAACCATTTATATTGTATTCCAATGACAAGATAAACTATTACTGTGAGAAACACGGAATACGGATCTTAAGGCTAGGATTAACGCTAGAGGGGGGGGTGAAGAGTGTTTTAAGGCATTACTAAATCATTTTGAGTTTTTGTTAATTTGAATGCAAATGTGTGCAATATTCAGACACAGATATGATTACAGAAACAAACATAGATGCAGAAATAAAGTAAAAGCAATAAAGGAAAGAACACACCGGATTTTATACTAGTTCAGAGTTACCCTACATCCATTCTCGCACACAAGTATGGATTTCCTTTCAAAAGCAATTGTACAATTACACCCTCGATTTCAAGGCCACGAGGTACACCATTCCAGATTCACAATCCTCTGGGTAGAGATACTTGATTTCATGGGCAACAAGTTCACCCAATTGATTTCCATGGATACAATCACACCTTTTCTCACTTGATTAATTTCACAGGCTACAATCACAACTTTTCTCGCTTAGTTTATTACAAAGAAGCCTATAATTCTGAATAGCACTGAGATCTTGTTGAGATAGTGATAGAGAATCAAACCAGAGATGATCTAGTTAGATTCAATGTTGATTTCGGCAGAGTAATGGTAAAAATGTGTGTAAAGAAACGTGGAAGAAGAAGAGGAGTGAAATCAGAGAAAATATGAAAGAAAATTCGTTCAAAACTACCCCTATTTATAGTAGAATAACAGCCATGTCCATTCGTGAAAGGATATGACGAATAGGCACTTCCTTTGAAATTCAAAATTTTGAAATAAACTGCTACCATGTCGACATGGGATACTTGAGGGTGTAGACATGCCTAAGGTATTTTTGGTAATTTTCTTTTCTTTGAAAATAACTTATATTTTAAACTTTATAAATATACTTAACTATAGTTAAAATATAGAAGTAAATATAGAGAATAATATTTTGAAAATAAAGATTATTTTGAGGCTAAAAATATTTAAAACCAGGATAGATGTTTTTTGATTCCTTTAAAAGGAAGGTTTTGAAATCATTTTGAAAACAAGATATAATTTTGTAAAAAACATTTGAATAAAAGTTAGTGGATACAAAATAATGCTCTACTAGATTTTTCGTAGGTTCCATCCTACTTAGGGTTCCATCCCTTTAACAGGCTCGAAGTGGATTCTATTCCACGAATGAATTGGATTTTAAGATGTCAGTGCTTTTCTAGGAGTTTTAATAAAATTTCTAGCTAGATTACTTATTATTGAAATCTTGAACTCTTAATAATCTTGATACTCATGAGTCTTCAATCTTGATATCTTGAATCTCTATATTGTACAGTCTTCATTCTTGGTACCTGCATGGTTAAATCCTGCATATAGATATATATCTAAACTATAATGTTAGTATTTATATTTTATAATCTTATTCTAAGGTTGTTGTCATCAAAACCATCATCTCAAGGACTATCAATCTTCCACTTTTTGATGATGACAACCTTTGTTTATAAAATATTACTTCTATCCTAATAACTCCCTCTAAAACTAATAACTTCCTCTTAATCTATGTCTAACCATCCTATTTTATACTTCTCCCCCTTTGTCATCAACAAAAACTAACTCCAAACTATAGAACCCCCCCTTATTCTTGTACTAAAATACCTGCATTAATATCATATTCAATGGAGTAAATAATAGATAGATTGAGAGATAATTATACTGATAACTAATCAAAGATCATATAAATATCAATGTGTTTTTATATATGTTTTGCACACCAAACATTAATCCACACCAAATATCAATCCATACCAAATATCAATCCATACCAAACCAAAACAAATCAAATCAAATCAACCCAAGCAATCAATTAAAATCAAATAAATAAATAAAATCAAACATTACAAGGAACTTCCATCCATCCTTCTTCTCCAAATATAGGGTCTGCTTTAATGGAATCCTAATTTTCATTATCATTGGTGAGAGAGACAGGAGGATGTGCTTCATTATTATCTTTGTGCAGGGAGGAAATCATCCATCGCATCGCATCGAAATGCTTTTCTTGCTCCTTGATCATTTGCATTTGACTCAACTCTAAGTGTTGCTGGTTACAAAGAATGAAAGAGAGAATATTCTTGAAAGAAATAAGGGTTTCTTCAAGATTCTCGACTAAATTATGAATTGGATTGGCCATTTTTGAGTTTGTGAGAAGAAATGTGGATAAAGTAGATAAGAAATGATTTTGAGTGATGAATTCTGGGAGAAATAGGTATTTATAGATGTAGAAATTCATTTGAAATGAATAGACATAAGGTAGTTATTCAAATTTCAAATTTCAAATTTAAAATGAAAAGTCATTTCTGACCAGTACATGTCGACATGGTCAAGAGGGGATGTCGACATGGTTCCGTGAATTTTGATGACTTATTTTTATTTTGTGAATAATTGTGCATATATATATATTTATATAATATACTAACATTTATTCTAGAGATAAGATAAGCTAGATAACGAAAAGTAATTCAATTTCATTTCATAATAGAACTATACAATGATTAAACATTAAGAACTACATGAACATTCAAATCAAAACAAATTAAAAAAATACAACAAGTCGTGAAAAGATAGAACTAGTTAGAGGATGATGAATATGAAGATAATCCAAGCTTCTTGCTGACTTTGGAGAAAAACTTGTTCATCTTCGATGACATTTTATCCAATTTCTTACTAACGGACCATTTAAGAATCCGTTGATTCCCGACAAAAGTCTTTTGTTTTTTGAGTAAGGTTTTGTTGGTTAGATTAGGAGGATAGTCAATGCTTTCCAAAGAGGTTTCACCTTCTTCTTCTTCTTCTTCTTCTATTTACATTTCATCCCCTTCTACTTCTTCCTCTTCCTCCTCTTCAATCTCCTCATGAGCCAAACGCTCTTCCTTTTCGGCAAGAGTCTCATAAGGTTGAAAAACAAATGGAATTTTCATAGGATAAATGTTTTAGTGATTAAAAACATTTCTTGAAACAAATTCTTCTGCTTTGAAATCTACTCCAAAATAGTTAAAAATCCGAGTGAGATAGATTCCACGCTACAAAGTGTTTTCATCTATTTCAAGATTTTTGGGATGAAATTCATCCAAAATAACTTGCGCCCAATTAATATCATAATTTCCAAAAATAGCCAAAAAGTGCTTTGCAAACTTTTGAAGTTGGATTGTTAAAATTCCCCAATCTTGGAGTCAAAGTATGTTGTAAAAGAAGATTAACAATTCTAGCTTTTGGTCGAAAGTTTCGATTTTTGAATTCAGAATTATCATTTCCTACGAAAATGTGATGAAATATCTCACGA
Source organism: Allium cepa (assembly GCA_030765085.1). Lineage (NCBI taxonomy): Eukaryota > Viridiplantae > Streptophyta > Magnoliopsida > Asparagales > Amaryllidaceae > Allium > Allium cepa. The sequence goes on along the minus strand of CM060944.1, from coordinate 492,151,328 downwards.
TCATTTTCATCGATATTAAAACTAGAAAGATCCATTCCCGTGCTTTTGCAATCGAGAATGGTACCCAAAAGATCACAATTTAAAATGATTCTAGTGCCTTTGACGCTACTCCAAATTTCATCGTCATTTCCATTATAAAATCCGCGGTTAAGATTTGCATAGAAATTTGTAACAAGACTTGGAAAACAAACAAAATCATTTTGAGAAGCATTAACAAGACTAAGAACTTGGTTACTTGCAAAAGGAGAATCGATTTCATAAGTAGAGAAATCTTGAAATAAAGCAAACTTCCAGGGATGGACTTTTCCTTAGCATAGTTGATACATACTTTTATAGCCTTCAGATCATTGTAGAGTTGCTCTTTTATCTTTCTGGAAATTCTCATAGTGGATGAGTTGCTTGAAGAAGTCATTAGAGCAGAGAGTAGAGAGCTTGAAGTTTTGAGATAAGAGTTTGAATTTGAAAATAAGAGTGAAAAGTTGTGATAAGTGATAGTGAATAAATAGATTCTCAAAGGACATATTCTCTAGTCAAAAGGTGGCTTTTCAGAGAATTGAATGAAGTGAAAAGATGGAGGGAAATTCAATATTTTGAATTCAAATTTTGAATTTCAAATTTCTGTACCCATGTCGACATCATGATAGGGACCATGTCGACACATGTTTTTGAATTTCCATGATTATTTTTCTTAAGTATTCTAATATATATATATATATATATCTATTATTTTTAATGTCTATATATATGTATATATCTGGAATATTACTAGAATTATAGTATATTTCATAAAATATTATGATACTATTAAAAATAATAATAAAATAATAGTAATTTTTTTTTAAAATTCAAACAACACAAATTCAAACAACACACCAATTCAAAATCAATCAATCAAGCATTTAATTCTAAGCATGCAATTTCAACCAATTGTATGGTAAATGTGTACCTTTTTCTGAGTCCGTTTCTCTGAATTCGTCGGAGTCGTGAACTACTGTGAAACACGTAGTTGAATTATCTGTCTTCTTATCATCATCGCTTGAGGATGAGTCTGAGTCATCTAGAGTAGCAGTAAATGCATGATTTCGTTTCTTTATCGAATCATTATTTATAGGAAGATTTTGCCTATCTAGATACGGACGGTCTCTTTTGATATGGCCTGGTTCATCACAGTTGAAACATTTGATATTGTTTGGCACTACATTCTGATTTCCAGAGTTCTTATAGTTGTTTCTCTTGAGATTGTTCATCTTTCTGTATTTCAGGAATTTCCGAAAATTCTTGGTCAAAAGGGCTATCTCTTCATCATTATCGCTGTTTGAGTCTGATCCATCGGTCAATGCATTGAACGCCATTGATTTTTTTTCAAATGCTTTGCTTTCTCTTCTCTCAATTATTTGGACTTCAAACGACATTAGATTTCCAATTAATTCTTCTATCTTTAAGGTACTGATGTCATTTGCCTCTTCGATCGTAAGTGTCTTTTGATCTCATTCTGGAGTAAGAGAATTTAAGATTTTTCTGACTTGATCTTCTTCTGAAAATTCCTTTCCCAAGGATATTAGAGAATGCATAATGTTCTGAAATCTACTATACATATCTGAAATAGACTCATTAGAATTCATTTTAAATAATTGAAACTAGTTTGTGAGCATGAAAATTTTGGTCTGTTTAACTTTACTTGTTACTTCGTGAGTAACTCGCAAAGTTTTCCAGATTTCATATGCAGACTTACAAACTGACACTCTATTAAATTCATTTCTATCAAGTGAAAAAAACAGAATTTCATAGCTTTAGAGTTATTTTGTTCAATAATCTTTTGCTCAGCAGTCCACTATGCAAAATCAGTTGTGGGTTCAGAATATTCAGTCTGTGTGACATTCCAAGTGTCAAATCCTATAGATTGTAAATATATTTTCATCCTACATGCCTAATATGCATAGTTACTGCCATTAAAAAGTGATGGTCTGACAGTAGACTGACCTTCTACAAATGAACTAGCGACAGGGATAATAGAACCAGTGTTGGTAGTGTAAACAGTACCAATGTTGGTAGCCATTTTGAAATTTTTTCAAAATTCAGATAATGAAAACTTTGAAAACCTTGCTCTGATACCAAATGTGAGAAATGCAGAATACAGATTTTAAGGCTAGGATTAACACTAGAGGGGGGGGGGTTGAATAGTGTTTTAAGGAATTACTAAATCTTTTTGAGTTTTTGTTAATCTGAACACAAATGTATGCAATATTTAGACACAGATACAAACACAGAAACAAACACAGATGCAGAAATAAAGTAAAAGCAATAAAGGAAAGAACACACTGGATTTTATACTGGTTTAGAGTTACCTTACATCTAGTCCCACACACAAGTATGGATTTCCTTTCAAAAGAAATTGTAGAATTACAACCTTGATTTCAAGGCCACGAGGTACACAACTCCAGATTCACAATCCTTTTGGTAGAGATACTTGATTTCACGGGAAACAAGTTCACCCAATTGATTTCCGAGGCTACAATCACACCTTTTCTCACTTGATTGATTTCACAGGCTACAATCTCACCTTTTCTCGCTTAGTTTATTACAAAGAAGCCTATAACTCTGAATAGCACTGAGATCTTGTTGAGATAGTGATAGAGAATCAAATCAGAGATGATCTAGTTAGATTCAATGTTGATTTCGGCAGAGTAATGGTAAAAATATGTATAAAGAAATGTGGAAGAAGTAGAGGAGTGAAATCAGAGAAAATATGAATGCAAATTCGTTCAAAACTACCCCTATTTATAGTAAAACAACAGCCATGTCCATTCGTGAAAGGATGTGACGAGTAGACACTTCCTTTGAAATTCAAATTTTTGAAATAAACTACTACCATGTCGACATGGGGTACTCGAGGGTGTCGACATGCCTAAGGTATTTTTGGTAATTTGCTTTTCTTTGAAAATAACTTCTATTTTAAACTTTATAAATATACTTAACTATAGTTAAAATACATAAGTAAATATAGAGAATAATATTTTGAAAATGAAGATTATTTTGAGGCTAAAAATATTTAAAACCAGGATATATGTTTTTTATTCTTATAAAAGGAAGGTTTTGAAATCATTTTGAAAACAAGATATAATTTTGTAAAAAAAACTTGAATAAAAGTTAGTGGATACAAAACAATGTTCCACTAGATTTTTCCTATGTTCCATCCTACTTAGGGTTCCATCCCTTTAACAGGCTCGAAGTGGATTCCATTCCACGAATAAATTGGATTTTAAGATGCCAGTGCTTTTTTAGGAGTTTAAAAAAAATTCCTAATTAGATTACTTATTATTGAAATCTTGAACTCTTGATAATCTTGATACTCATGAGTCTTCAATCTAGATATCTTGAATCTCTATACTGTACAATCTTCATTCTTGGTACCTGCATGGTTAAATCCTGCATATATATATATATATATCTAAACTATAATGTTAGTATTTATATTTTATAATCTTATTCTAAGTTTGTTGTCATCAAAATCATCATCTCAAGGACTAACAATTACTTCCTCGTTTATCATTGTATGTTCCCATGCGATCCCTCCATATTTTTAAGATGCGATCCCACGATTTCACACAACTTTGATCTTTTCCCACAATAGCATCGACATTACCATATAATAAATAGGCTTTTGTTAATGCAGCATCTTCTTCATTCATCCAGCAACAATAGCTATTGGATGTCGAATGCGATTTCTTGGAGCCATTTGATGCATTTTTTGCTTTTTCTTGTATATATCAGAAATATCCGATGCTTGAGCTTCAATATTATTAATTGGAGCATTTAAAAGACCTTGGAAAGAATATCCGAATGCAAATGATTCATGAGGGGGCATTGGAAGCCACTTGATTTAGGCCATAATTTGGGTAAAATGGTATTTGTGATGTTGTAAACTGTTTTGAACACATAAGATGCTCTGGGTTAAAATAGGAGCTTGGACGGGATGACTGAAAGACACATTAAGGTTTTAAGATTGTAGAGCGTTGTTACGAGCATTTTCAGTGCTAGATTGCCGAGCGTTAACAATGTTCTCTTGTCCATCCATTGCTATATCATTATATACACCTAACAACCGATATAATAAATTAGCAGGGTAAATCATAGTTTACAATGAAACAACATGATTGAGACGGTACAAAAAAAGAAGTGGCGATATGAATCCAAAAGTATATCCTATGTATAGTTTAGTCATTAATGGATCCAGTTGTTTTGGTTGACAATAATGGCTATGAAAAGGCTCTGTCATGTTTGTGCACTTGGCAGAATTGAAATCTATAAAAGGAGAACATAAATTAAGGTGGAACAAATGTAAATTAAATGGACCCCAAAGGATAGTGTAAATTTGTCACAAAATGACATAAAAATTATAGACAAAGCATACGGACTGAACGAATGTGAAATTGAAATACCATTTATGTAAGAGAAAGGAAAACTGTGAAATAACCAATTTGATGTAAAAATGGCCTAAAGCAGATTGATGGAAATAAATAGTATGTAAACTATAACGATAAAATTAATTAATCTAGAAGCAATTTGGTAGGCAGACCTTGTAAAGGACTAGATAGGTGTTTCATGCAGTTAAGACCAAAATATAGTTTTGGTTGTACATACTAGGAGCGGTCAAGCAGGTTCGCTAGGATGTCTGTTATCTTTATAGGTTGCTAGTACGTAGGATAGATAGCATTCACAATCGTAGGCTTCTTAGGCAGATTGATGTGGACGGAACATGACAAGTGTGCTCCGATGTAGGCTTCTTTAGGCAGATCGTTGGAGGATTTTGCACAGCCAACCCAACCGCGGGTGCTCTTTCGGAGGACCGACACATTGGAAAGGGGCAAGTCCACATTGGTTACTGAGGGGATAGGAGGATAAGAGTCCAGTTTGGCGGAGCCTGAGCGCAACTTCGAGGTCCTACAAGGTTGATCAAGTCGGTGCCTGTCAGACGTAAGAGGCATTTAGTCACAGTGCACGGGTGAAGAGCATGACTTTCACGCTGTAGCACATGGATAGGTAAGGACATCAGGTCCGACAGGCTGGTTGACGTTTAGTATTACTGCATGGTTGACTTCCCTAGAATGACCACAGACTTTGGCTTCTTAGGAGCTATATCTAAGAAGGATTCACTGCATTATATTATTCGCCCTTTATGATATCCGAGGAAGACCTAGAATTAAACTATTTTATTCTTGCTCCTTCATTTTAATTCTCATTCACCAGACTTTATGTCTAATCCATTTCTATTTTCCTGTTTTTCCCAAATCATAGGAGGGCATGTCTAGATTGTAGTTCTTTGCAGCTTGGAGGGTCAATGGAGCAGTTGTTATCTTCAATTGTAGTGAGTGCAGCTAGAGAAATTTATACAACTCAAGCAAGGGGATATGATAGTTAAGGAATATCTTAATCAATTCAATGAGCTTCCCAAATTTGGACTAGACCTGATTAATACTCCTCACAAGAAGGCGCTGAAGTTCGCTAAGGGTTTGAGTCAGCCACTGCAGAGTTTGGCAATGAGGCACATTCCGATGGGAGCCACTTTTGAGGGATTGGTAGAGATGGCTTTACTTGCTGATACTGAGAAGAAAGAAGATGTGGCGCAGAAGAGTGATGGGAAGAAGCAGTGGCAAGGAAAGAGGAGAGGATGAGGAGGGTCAGGTGGAAAAAGGAAAGCTCCAAGGAAGGACTGGAAGTGCAATACTTGTGGGAAACGACGTCATCTTGCTAAGGATTGTAGAAGGGCAGGACAATGATCGAGACTGAGGTGTTAACCTTGCAATCAAGTGGGGCATATGAAAAAGGACTGTCCATCGTAGCCCAAGGACAGTTCACAGACACCTTCACGGCCTGCTCAGGCTTATGCTTTAGAGGCATCTCCTTCCTCTAGTACTCGTCCGGTTGTGGATGTGGGAAAGAAGGTGATCATCGAAGGTGTGTTATGAAACTCTGATTTTTCTGTTCGTACCCTATTTGATAGTGGGTCTTTGATGTCTTTTACATCTAGTACTCTGGTAAAAGGTCTTGGTCTTGATGATTGCTTAGTAACCAACTCGGTAGTAGTATCAAATCTTGTAGGAGGATCGACCTATTTGTCCATGTTATGTCGAGATTTGGTATTGTTTATTTTAGGGGTTGAGTTTGACTATAGTGCCTTTGTATTGGGCTTTTTCGTGTTCGAGTTGATTCTTGGTATGGATTGGCTATCCATGTATGGTGCTGTTCTTGATTGCGATAAAATGGTTGTGAGGTTAGGCACTTGTAGTGGATGTACCTTGGAGGTATATTATGATCCTAGAGGATCAGTCATGTTGAGCTACCTTTATTCTGTTGAATTATCGCCCGATAGTTTGAGTTCGGTACCGTTGTTAGAGACTTTCCAGATGTGTTCGAGAGTTTCTCCCCTTCCACTTCGAAGAGAGATCGAATTCAAGATTTATCTTGTTGATAATGCCAAACTGGTTGCTTTATCGATAAGGCATATGGCTCCTAAGGAACGTCGTGAGTTGAGCAAGTATATTAGAGAGCTTTTGAAGAAAGGCTTCATTCGTAGGAGCATTTCTGAGTGGGGCGCACCCATCATCTTCGCCACTAAGGCGGATGGCTCTCTAAGACTTCGTGTGCTTTATAGGGAGCTTATTAAGCCTATAAAGAAGAATCATTATCCACTTCTCCAAATAGACGATCTCTTCGACCAACTAGTAGGAGCCAAGGTATATTCACAACTCGATTTGGCCATGGGATTTCGTCAGTTGCGTGTGGCGGAGGATAACGTCGAGAAGACTACGTTTAGGACTCTGGATAGGTTATTTGAGCGGTTAGTCATGCCATTAGGGATAATCAATGCTTTGGCATATTTTGTGGACCTGATGAGTCAAGTGTTTTGCGAAACGTTGAACAAGTTTGTGGTGGTGTTCATCGACTACATTTTGGTTTATTTGTGAAGCAAGGAGGAGCATACTGTCACTTGAAAGAAGTGCTTAGGACCCTATGAGCGCATAAGTTGAAGGCGAAGTTCTCCAAATGCCACTTTTGGAGGGACGATGTTTGCTTTTTAGACACATCGTCTCGGAGGATGGACTTGCAGTAGATCCAGTGAAAGTGGAAGCAGTACAGGATTGGCAGACCATTAAGAATGCTACAGACATAAGGAGTTTTTTTGGTCTTGCGGGCTACTATAGGAAGTTCATTAAGGACTTCGCTATGATATCAGCTCCACTTACCCGCCTTACCAAGAATAACTCAGCTTTTGTTTGGGATGCTAAGTGTGAGGATGCCTTTGGTCGATTGATGGAAGCTTTGACTACCGCACTCGTATTGGTATTACTGGATTGAATCAAGCCTTTCTCAGTTTATGTGGATACTTATGGTACGGGGCTAGGGGCGGTACTGATGCAAGAGAGTAGGGTAGTGTGCTATGCGAGTAGGCAGTTGAAAATGCATGAGAAGAACTACCTGACGCATGATCTTGAGTTGGCAGCTATAATTTTTTCTTTCAATTCTTGGAGGCACTATCTCTTAGGAGAAAGATTTGAGCTTTTCATGGATCATAAGTCTTTGAAGTATCTATTTTCTCAAAAAGACTTGAATTTAGTACAACAAAGATGGATGGAGTTTTTAGGCTCTTATGACTTTGAGATTTTCTATACCCTTGGCAAGGGTAATGTAGTGGCAGATGCGTTGAGTAGACGCAAAGTGGTTTTAAGTCCTCTGTGTTTGGAATGGAATCATTTGAAGTACATTGCTACCTTTTATTTTAGACCTCCATCGAATTTAGCTTCGAGATTGTTAGCAACCTTCGACGTCCAACCTACTTTAATGGAGCAGATTGGAGCAAGGCAAGGTGAGGACGAAGAGTTAAAGGACATTTTAGATAAGCTTGGTAGAGGAGAGTCATCAAAACATCTTAAGCGCTATACCATGGAAAATAGAGGATGGCTTAGAAGGGATGGTAAACTTTGTGATCCCCGTAGTGAGGATTTAGTAGATGTAGTATTGGTCGAGTCACATCATTCTAAGATGATAGTGCACCCTGGTGGTGATAAGATGAACCGGAATATGAAGAGGGTATCCTATTGGCTCAGAATGAAGATGATGGTGGTAAAGTATGTATCAAAGCGCATCACTTGCCAAAGGGTAAAGGTGGAACCGAAGAAGCCCGAATGACTGTTATAGCCATTGGATATTCCATTATGGAAATGGGAAAACGTCCCTATAGACTTCTGGATGGATTACCAAGGTCACGGAGAGGGAACACGAGCATTTGCATCAAGACTGACGAAGAGCGCTCATTTTATACCCATTAAGAGTAATAGGACGATAGCTTCTTTAGCGATTCTTTATTTAAGGGAGATAGTTAGGCTTCACGGAGTTCCCGCCAGCATTATTAGCGACAGAAATCCATTATTCACCATCGATTTTTAGAGGAGTCTTCAGCAAGCCTTGGGAATGAAATTGAATCTGAGCATGGCATATCACCCTCAGACAGATGGACAGACTGAGAGGGTAAATGGGGTTTTGGAAGATTTTCTCAGATTGTGCATCATTGACTTCGGAGGTTCTTGGGAAGACTACCTACCTTTGGTGGAGTTCGCGTATAATAAGAGTTATCAAGAAAGCATTGGGATGGTAACCTGCTTGTTGGTGAGATACCACCAATAGGATCTTGCTTTGACCAGACTTTGTGAGGGAGACTTCCGAGAAGGTGGATTTGATTCGCAAAAGGTTGAAGACTGCACAAGATAGACAAAAAATCATATGTCGATAGAGGACATTTAGATTTGGAGTTTAATGTTGGAGATATGGTTTTTTTCAAGGTTTCTCCTCCGAGAAACATTATGAGATTTGACTCAGTGGGTAAGTTGGCACCGAGATTTGTAGGACCCTTCCCTATTACCGCATAGATTGGAAAAGTGGCATACAGAGTTGATCTTCCAAATAAGTTGGCAGGAGTTCACAATGTTTTTCATGTTTCGCATCTGAGGAAGTGTCTACATGATTCCGCAGTAGTAGTAGAACCCGATCAGCTAAGAGAAGTGGAGGTAGAGCACGAATCACTTGTGCATCGTACACCCACCCGTATATTGGGATATGACGTCAAGAGATTACGCAACAAAGAAGTTCGTCTAGTGAAGGTTTAGTAGGGAGATGACCCTAAGGAGTGCACATGAGAATTTGAGGAGAGAATTCGAACTTCTTATCCTTTTCTATTTGAAGGTACACTTCAAATATCCTATCTTTGATCTTTAATCTTTAATCTTCCCTTATTTAGGGTCTTTTCGATAATCTTTAGGTGAAACCTATGGATGGTAGCTTGGTTGTAAACATGTCATTAGGGCATGTTATGTTTAATGGATGAAAATGATTGCAAGTGGATTCCAATGTTTGCAAATGGATGCATTGCATGCACTAGATAGATATTTACTAGGATAATCGGCCAACTACGTACACACACCTTCATATGCGTGCCTGTTATCTATTGCATTTGCATATGGTTTTTTGTGTATGTGTATGCGTGTGTGTGTAAATGGATGTTGCATATGGATGGTGCATTTGGGTGAATGATTGAAACATACACATAATTATCAATTATACTAGGATATCTGCATACATTTGGTTGCACGGCATAAGCATACTTGCATTACAGGAGGTCAACTGAATCAGTAGACCGATTACCTTTTCGCATTAGGTAAGTTCATATGCATTTCACTTTGCATAAATCACAAATTCCATTAGTCAAAAATAAGTAAAATGGTAGAAATGGATGATGGTTGAGTAGATGGATGCAGTTCTTGGATGCTGGTTGTTAATTACGTTCTTCCGTCGTTGGAGATTTCAAGGATGAAATCCTTTAAGGAGAGAGAATGTAACACCCCGATATTTTATGGAAAAAATAATTAAAAAGAAATTAAAAGCGCATTTGGTCCAGTGGTAAAGGCACATGTTGAATTCCTTAGTGACCAGGAACAAGTCCCGTTGACCATAAATTAAAAGCGCATTGTGGATTGAGTGGTAAAGGCGCATGTTGACTTCCTTAGCGATTTTCCTACGTATTTCAACGTTGATTCTGACATGTGGCGACTTGCTATTCGCTCCAATGATGTAACCGGATGAGATGGATAAATTTCGTCGATCGAGTGATGTGTATGGGCTAGAATGGATAACCGTTAAGTGTATGAAAGGACCAGATTTAATCTAAAATAATCTAATTGATTATGTTCACTCAAACAATCTATAACTAAACCATTTAACCTAAATCTAATCTCTTATTCAGCCGTCGCCATAATTCTACAGTAAAACTAGGGTGTATTATTCTTCCTCATTTTCTCTACTAAATATACAAATCTTTACCAAATTAAATTATATATATATATATTCAAGCAATTTGGGGAATTTAGAAGAATCAAAGGGAGAAAGATTAAAACAAACCTTTTTCAAATTTATGCAAGCTCAAGTGCCAAGTGAGTGGGAATTAATATGAAATAGAAAAATAAAATAGTTCAATTCAGTTCTTTTATGCACGTTAATATGAATTAATTTCTGTTATTAATTGAGAATAAATGTAAATTATTGCAACCACTTCATCTTCTTTCACTTTTCAAATCTAATTCATGTTTGGTTTAAAATATGGGACATATAAATTGTCTATTCACACTTTATGGCATAAATAGGATTGAAATTTATGTAAATTATTGTATCCTTTTCTTCTTGCACTTCTCATTCTAATTCATGTTTGGGTTGAAATTTGAAACAAACAAATTGTTATTTGCGTTTCATGGTGTAAATAAGATTGGTTTAATTAAATTGAATTACAAAATGTTATTCAATTTTTAATGGTAGAACAGGTTAGTCAAATAAATTCAGAATATGTTACTTGAATAAAATTATGATTTTGATTGATATATTACATAATTTTTGAACATGGTTTTGGAAAAAAATTGGGAAGTCTAGTTGACATAATTGTTTGTTTCATATGTGGTCTAAAAATGTAAAAGTGGAATTTTGTGTAACTAAATGGTTTGTAGCTATTGGATAAAAAATTTGTACAGATTAAATCTCTAGAAGGAGAACGTAAATTAGGATGGAAAAAATGTAAATTAAATGGACCCTAAAGGCTAGTGTAAATTTGTTACAAAATGGCTTTACAGACAAACCATACGGACTAAACGGACGTGAAATTGAAATACCATTTATGTAAAAAAAATGAAAATTGTGAAATAACCAAAAGGGCCTAAAGAAGATTAATGGAAATAAATAGTATATAAACTATAACGGTAAAATTAATTAATCTGGAAGCGATTTGGTAGGCAGACCTTGTAAAGGTCTGGATCGGTGATTCATGCAGTTAAGACCAAAATATAATTTTGGCTGTACGTACTAGGAGCAGGCAAGTAGGTTCGTAAGGATGTTTGTTACATTTCATAAGTTGCTAGTACGTAGGATAGATAGCATCCATAATCGTAGGCTTCTTCAAGCAGATCGACACGGACGGAACATGACAAGTGTGCTCCGACGTAGGCTTCTATAGGCAGACCATTGTAAGATTTTCTACAGCCGACCCAGCTGCGGGTACTCTTTCGAAGGGCCGACACTTTGGATAGGGGCGAATCCACCTTGGTGATCGAGGAGCCAGGAGGATGGGAGTCCAGTTTGGTGGAGTCTGAGCGCAACTTCGGGGCCTTGCGAGATTGTTTGAGTCGGTGTCGGTCAGGCGTAAGAGACATTTACTCACAATCTCGAGTGAAGAGCATGACTTTCACGCTGTAGCACATGGATATGTAAGGACAACAGGTGCGACAGGTCGATTGACGTTTAGCATTACTACATGGTTGAATCCTCTAGAGTGACCATGGACTTTGGCTTCTTAGGAACTGTATCTAAGTAGGATTCACTGCATTATATTATTTGTCCTCTGTGACACCCGGAGAAGACCTGAAATTAAACTATTTTATTCTTTTTGCTTCACTTTATTTCTCATTTAATGTCTGATCCATTCCTATTTTCTCCAAATCGTAGTAGGGCAGGTCTAGGTTGCAGTTCTTTGCAGCTTGGAGAGTCATTGGAGCAGTTGTTATCTTCAGCTTTTGTTTCTTTTGTTTCATGTACTTCGTTTCATTTTTCCATACTTTACTCTATATTTGGGGACCTACATTGTGAACTTTTTTATGTTTTATGTTTTGGTGGAGACTACTTAGTACTTTTGGTTTCAGAAATAAATTTGGGATAATGTTGTTTTTAATGGAGCGGTTTTTCTTTTAATTTATAATTAGTGAAAGTTTTATTTCGCTATAATATTTTAATCATTTTATGCTGTTGTCTTAGTTTATATGCTATGTTATGAATTTTTATTTCACCCAATCACCCGTGCTTCTAGTCATGTCCGATTTTCATGGTGCCTAGAGGTGCGGGGTGTCATAATTGATCTATATGTTTTCTTCTGTTTGTGCTCATACGTTATTTGTCCTGTAAACTTAGTAGCAACATATTATTTGAAGATCTACTATTTTATACATACATATTTTGTCTACTGTTAGGTCGTGCAATATTTCAACCATGATTATCACCCATCTTTTTTTCTAATTGTCAATCCATAATAGTGGTTGTATGTCTACAGATTGTTTAATTTGGGTAAGCATTGTTGTAGCTTTGGAGAAGGCTTTCTAATATGCACAATGACGACGGTCGTCGTATGGTAATTAAAATCATACCTCTTAACCATTTTTCTGCTTACATCTATTGGTTGTTCGTGATTATTTATAACCAAAAGAAGGTTTATCATTCCAGTCAACCCTTTTTCTTGCTGATTATTGTTTCACTATTATGTTGTTGTGTCTTTTCTTAATGTTATGTCCGCTGTTCTATCATCCTACATCTACTCTTCGTATAATCTTCTATGTTTGATTGGTGTAAAATTATGCAATTTCATTACTGACTTCATGCATGGCAACATGAATACGGTAGTGGGTTATAGTTTTTTAATTGAATGCTACTGTTTGCAGCGATGTCGCCAGTTTGGTGCAAAACGTAGGTTGCTTTCAGGGGAAATAGGTTGACACGTAATGCCAGGAGCTCGTGGATTGATTGCACTTCCTGTTCCTCTTATTCTTTTGACTATTTCCCCTTCCAACTGTAAAACGTATTTGTGCAACAGACATAGTGTGGATTCGGTAGGCATGTTGTGCCTGCTCGATAAACAAAGAAGAGCAGGTGATTAGTACCATGTGCCTTTTCGTCTGCTAAGTGATGACATCAGTGCAACGTGTGTTATTCTAGTATGTAGGTTGAACCGTCACTTTAGGTATTTGCATTTGAAGCATCGATGGCAACGATACTTTTTAGGTACTTTGTCTTCTCCTATTATAGTACCGGCCATTATTGAAGTGGTTGAGAACAGCTAATAGGATCCACTGTGTAGCGACGTAGATGCATTTTAATTTAGTCGAACCTGTTTTATTTCGCCTATTAAGCTACACAACTTTTACTTTGTTTTTTAGTATTCTCATGTATTTATGTCTCCTCCTTGATACGCATTCAAATTCTAATTTTATTTCCCATCGTTTTCTTCCACTAGTACTGTCACGACCCAAAATTCAGCGTTCTAAAATCGACATCGAATACCTTACTTGTATTCGACTGCCGGAGATTCGAACGTCGAACTCCAGTTCGGATGGAGCTTATAACAACATTAGATGAATATAAATAGCGGAAACAAAATGAATTGCCATAAATCAACATCACAGATACAACATCATCACAATATCCATTACAACATCATCACCAATATCAGAGCATTTTTATACATATGACACAACTTCAAAATAGAACGTCACAGCGGAACAACAAGTTATCACACTTCAAGAAAGGCTTCAAAGAGAAGAGAGCGATAATGAGCTTTGAAACTAAGGACCTTGAGATCCTAAAAGTTTCCAAAATATCTCCAAGACAAAAGCTTCAAAATTCGATAGCTTCCAAACCAAAAGATTTCAAAAGATTCCAAGACAGCACCAAAACACGGAAAACCTGCTTCTAGGCTGCCCGTGTGGAAATTATAGGCACCTAGAGTTTAGAAAGGGAACAATAAACTCTGTGTCAGTCATAGGACTCGTATGAGTAAACAAAAACAGTTGTTTGAAAAAAAAAATAATTTTATAAAAGAAATCCGATATGCTTTTGGAAAATGAAACTACCATAAGACCTCCCGCCACACACAATGCAATCGCAGAATTGGAGGAGATTTCTTCTTATGATAGTCAAACATGCTTAATACGAGAAAATTCTTTGATATTACTACTAGTGCATAGTATAGAAAACATTTCGAAAGTATATTATTAATCTTAGCCAGCATACAACCATTATTGTATGCCTACTATAGCTACCATGTTTTATGGTAGGTTACCGCCACGTTGCATGGCAGGTTATACAACTAAAACCGTACATGGCTCGTATTGTTTCGTTGGATTTCTAACAATGGTCAGGCTAAGGAACTTCCTGGGCCACATGGGTACGCCTCTGGAGTGACGCCCCGAGAATCTAACCGGATCTCTGCCAACACAAGGCCGGGTTACCTCTGTAACTAGGTAACTACTACATGAGTATACCATCCCCCGATCGTAATCGACCTTTATTCGGGGCCCCAACAACAACAATCACAAAGCAACATAATTGCGATATCAACATAAGTATCTAGGCTCCATACCATGATACCACTTCTATCCAGAAGGAAATGCACATACCCTAAGGGGCGCTACCCCTAATAACTTTACTGCATCCTTCCTGTTTCGACCATTACCGGGTTATGAGGTTCGACGAAGTCTCGTCCACAAAGCTACGCTTTTCGCAAAAGCCATGCTTTGATCAACAAATGATCAGCAGCATTGAGCATGTCACATTAACAAGTTGGGAGTATATCACTGATAACCTTCAACTACATAACCTCTGAGCTCGTATGACTCAGAGAAGGGTTTTAAGCTAAGAGAATAAATTCCTCGCCGCCAATAGAAATGTATTTGAAAGAAATCGGCTTTATATATCAAAATGTAATGTCAGACATACAACCATACAAGTCCGTTCCGAGTTCGAACAGAACCGAAGGCACTTTCGAAGAAATCCACAATCTCGATCGGACTCCCCATCACATATGGAGATCTCTATACTAGAGCAACTCAGTGCAGAGTCATTCGATAGGTTATCCTATCATTCTCGAAGACACCCGGTCTTCACCACCGTCTTCAAATGCTATCTATTTCGTCATATTACTATTCAGAATGGGTTATATGACACAAAGGTCCTCTCTCGACTAAACCGAATAGTGAGCGTCAATTTTAAAAACATGTGGACATGTCATTCACAAAAATTCACAGGTTCGATGTGGGTTTAAGATAACCAACTGAAATCCGACCCTTGTCGCATCGAAATTCAAAAGCCGTTTTACGGGCTAAAAGGTTTTCATATTCACACGGAATATATCACAGAAACAGATATCACAGCTCAACACAAATTAATTTATATCACAAAGCATCATATCACATAACAGGGTATCAATCAGCTCAAGACATTCAATAATAACCAATCATCTACGATTAAGGTGAATTAATCGTGTGATTATAATTAGTTAATTACATAATTACTTTTATTAATCATTCTTAATTAGTGATAAATTATCCTTGATTATTGATTAATTATTCTTAATTACAAATTAATTCATCCTTAATTATTAATTAATTAATCCATAATTATTCATTAATTAAATCTTAATTACTTTCATTAATTAATTATTCCTTCATTAATTAATTCTTAATTACAAATTAATTAGCCTTAATTATTAATTTGATTAACTCTTAATGTTAAGTAATTAAGTAACTATTCTTTAAGTAATTATATTAACAAATGATAAATTACTTAATTAACAAAAAGATAAATCATTTTATCTTTACTAATTACTTTAATTATCATTTAAACCTTGTTTAATAAGCCATCATCATCACATTAGATAATTTTAGATCTTAAAGTTGGATTAATGTTTAGAAAATACCTCATATTTTCATAATTGTTTATTTAATTTTAATAATTAATTTTATTTAAATAAACATTTAAAATTAAGGTTATATATGTATTAAACACTTTAGCTTAATTTAATTATAAAAACCTTCAATAATTCTATCTTTACCAAAACCTTAATTATTTTAACAGAAATAAATTAATAAAATCAATTGACCCGATTAGTTTTTAAAAATTTAAAACTAGGCCTTTCACAAAATATATATACCCGGGCCTCACCTGAGACATACCCGAGAAAACGTGTTAATTACTTTGAGTTTTTCCCAAACCAACCCGAGCCACCTTTCAATTTTAAAATTTGTTTAAGTTTTAAAAAAAGACCTGGTGCAACACAAAAACACTTCGAGTTAAAGCTCGAGCCTGTGACCCACTTCCTCATAGACAACTTCGAGTTAAAATCCCTTCGTTCCCAGACATGTTTACTGATACACCCCTGTAGCCTGTGCACCTGCACTATCAATCGCCGGAGCACCGACCACCAAAACCACTACGACCAGTCCCCTTCGATCACCCCAAGCCATCTAACCACCTAGAAACTTGAATTAAATTCGAAAACGAAATCGAGTCGTCTCGACCAAACAAGCCCAACAAAACATCATCAGAGAATTTCCTGGCTGAATCACCTCAGGCCACCGGAGATCACGCGAATGCACTCAAAGCTTCCGCGATGTCCGACGCCTTATTTCCCCCCGGTCCAGTGAATTCCAATGCATCAACGAGGTGACAATAACGAGATTTCTGACCTTGACACAACATTGGGCTTAAACCCTAATTCAACTCCGATCACCCACTACGGTGATCTGAAAATTCAATGAGTATTTTTCCCAGACTCTACAACCTCCCGACTAGCTACAGCTCCGATCACGAGACGAACAATGTCGCCGACCATCGTAATTTGCCTAACAACTCAATTCTGTTCATCTCGCGATTTCTCCATAATTACATAACTAAAATCTTGATTTAAAATTTAAAAATCAACATTTTTGATAACGATTTTGATGATATTATTGAAACAAGATGATATGATATCTGAATTTTTACTTAGTTCAGAGTTGTACTATGTTTGCATGATTTCCATCAACCTCTTGATAATTTAATTTTTTAAATTTATTTTAAAACCTAGACACTGATCATACAAACAAAATTTACTTAGACATTGAAGCCTATCAAAGATTGTAGGATGAGAATTTCATTTTCTAACAGGTTTTTGAAACCTGTTATACTTTTGAATAGAGACATATATCTGTTCTCAGACATGCACATCACATTCGTATACATATACCCAAACTTGTACACATGCAGATAGATTCAACTTCACTTCAGGCTTGATTTACAAACAACAGGTAACAAAGTCCAGATTACTAAAAAGTTTACTCACCTGTGTAGTTGAACAGAGAGCTTTCTGGTTTTAAAAGTTGAAAGTCTGGAACTATTTTAAATTTTTTATCTTGAACCTTTTTATCTGCAACTAATTTAGATATGCTTGCTTAGTTTTCTGATGAAATGATTTGCTTAATTCCTTAACACAAACCTAATTTTAAATTCTTTTAAAAGGATTTTACTTACATTTTTTTTTATAAAAACAGAGAAGAAGAAGGATCTCTGGTCTGCAACTTTAAAGCTGGATTTTGCAAATCTTTGGGTTGAACCTGATTCTTGTTATTTATTTAATGATCTTAGCTTCTATTTAATTGTTAAGGTGGGCTTCTGCCTTGATGTTGAATTATTTTGTAACGACCTAGAATTTTGAACAATTTAATTGAAAATATTTAATTAATTTTAAATATTTGAATGATGGTTTGACTTGAATTTCAAATTATCATAATGAAATTGGCAATTAAAATTTAAAATTTAATCTATTGAAAGTTGAATAATAATTTGAATCTTTAGTTTTAAGCCGATTTAAAAATATTTCAAAGGCTTGTAAAATATATATTGACAATGCTGGAGATAATGGAAGCTTCAGAATTGAATTTGAAACTGTTTTATTCAGTATTGAAATTATATCGTTTGAGTCGATATTTAAAAAAAAACCTCTCGAGGCACAGTCTCGGAATTCGACAAAACCAGTTCCATTGGATCTGGAATATTGTATTATTATCGGATTTCAAATTTCGTTGCGTTTGGAGTTGTTGTGTGAGCGTACGACATATAACCGCGTTGAAATTAAATCGAATTCAATAAAAATTTAAATTTGAAATTGGTCAACATCAGCTACTACCCTTCCCACACGACACAGTAGCCTTGTTCCTCCCATACCGCTGTCTTCCTTAAATCACGCAACTCTCCTTTGTTTCAGCCTGGAATCACGCTCCCCCCTTCCTCATAAAATACGCGATTCCCCCCTTTCATTTGCATTCGTTCGAAAACCTTACAACCCGATCCTCCTTAACCATTCCCATTCGTAACCCTAAAAAAAAAACCAACATACGAAAGAGAAAAATGAAATAAATGGCGGCTTCACATCTCGCTCTTGTTCGTCCTTTTTTCCTAATTAGTGTTTTTAGAAATCGAAGACGCGACTTCAACCTTCGTCAATCGTTCGTCTCTGGAGGACCGCGACTTCGACTCTTCATCTATTCGAACACGCTGCTCCAATTCGCGTCAGGCAAAGGTGAGTAATTTTAAGTACTCACATCTAATTCAAGTTTCTAGTGATTTCTAGCTTGTTCAAATTTGAGATTTTATTGCTTTATTGACTGATTTTCACGGTTTTGAAATTACTGATTTCTTGTGGACTTCGGTCATTTTGATTTGTTAAATCGTTTTGCTATGATGATGATTCCCTGGTTCACCTGTTTCTAATTTCTGGAAATTTAATTTATGTTGACCTCGACATTGCTGTGACTTCGGGTTGCACTGGTCTGTCTTGATTCCACTTGATCCTTAGTGTATTTGTTGTTGCTTCTGTACATTTGCCGGAGTCACTTGTAACTACTGTTACATGTTGTTCGGTCTCGTTGACTTCGACTTTGTCTATGATTGCTGCATTTGGACTAGATTGTGCAGTGACATGAGCACACTTTGTTGTTGGGTCTGTTGTCGAGCTTGCATTTGATCTGGACATTCATTGGTTGCCATATTGGCTTCACTACATCTTCATTTACCTGTACATTTGAGTCTGGTCTTGCATCATGTGTCGCCATCATTATATATACTTTGGGTTCTGATTTGCATTCCAATTTGATTTAGTTGGCTCTGGACTTTGATCAATTGGCACTGCTTATACTAGCTGTATTCATGTGTATCTGCTGCATTACGTAGTAGATCATTCCTTTTGCACTATGATTCCTCCATCCTGTTTTCATTTTTCCTGGACTTTGGCCATTTTGATTTTTAACTGACTTCAGCATGACCTGAGTTTTGTTTTGACGATTTCACTGTGACTTTGGTTTTACCTTGCTATTTTGTTTGTTCCGATTTCGTTTTTTACTCCGGTCAGTTGCTTTGAATAGTTCGACATCTTCGACTTGGTCTTTTGGAGTTGTAGCTTGCACTGTGCATTCATGTGCTTGCTGTGTTGCCATATTGATCCCTCTGTTTGCTTTGGCTTCATTTGATTATGTGATGTTGCATCACTTGATGTTGCCTGTTCCCTGACCTTTGTTGCCTCTGTTCATTGGGCTGCACATGTTTCATTGGCACTTTGTTGCTTCCCTGACCTGTGCATTCCATTATCCTGTGTTCATCCCTGTAGTATATCCTGATGCTTGATCATATGTTCGAATTGGTTGCTGTTCATGCCATGTACTTCAAAATAAATATTTATCAAAACTTGGCATTACTCTGGTGCCTTTGAGCCTGTTAGCATTATCTGTATATGTATATACGCATGCGTATACATATGTATATATTTATAGGATAGTTACATTGTCATTTCACTATTTTTCATTATATGTTTTCTCTGAAGTTTTGAATATGGTAGCTTTGTCTGTAACTTGACTTTGTGAAAATTAAAGTTTACATTTGTTTTGAGAAGGCTTTGACCTGTAACTTGACTTGGTTTCTTTGTAGTCTCTAGTATAATTACTCGAGACTGGTTGCATTTCAATTGCTGGTTTTGGCATTGGTTGAATTCTTTGTATTGATTTCTTGCATTCACACTTCATGTTTTAGCTGAGTCTGGCTCGGTCTCGACCTGAGCTGACCATTGAAGTGTTGCATTGTATTCAGGTTGTAGTCGCACACTTACTGTGCACTTTTCATATCATTCCCCTGATATTGTGCAGACCCCTTGTCACTATGTTGCACTTGGTTTGCATATAGTCTTTACTGTGACCTTCCACTTGAGACAGTAAGTAGCTGTCTTGACCACTTGACTACATTTGGATTTGTTTTTTTGACACTTGTATTGAATCCAGCTTAAACGCTCGGGTTTGACCTCTTGCTCGCGTTGCGATTTTATTTGAATTTCATTTTAGCTGAACCTGCCTTTTTCTTGGGTTTGACCCCATGCCCGTTTGTGAACTTTCATTAAGCCTTTGTGTATTTCATCTCTGTATTAGCGAGGCAGTGCACGCATGCGTGTACTGCAGCCAATTCAGAATCTGCCATTTTAAATTGATTGATTTCAATTGATGAAATTGTTTCGTGCTGCTAATTCAATATTTTTGATATTGTATCCTGATTTGGTTTGATTTGATCATTTTGTTGCTATCTAATTATCTATCTGATAATTAGATTATGAGTTTCTAATTATTTTCTTAATAATTAGATTTTGTTGTTAATTGCCATTTAGGCAATTATGTTGTTTTCTAAATTATCTTCATTGATGATCTTTTCATTTATCTTGTTGATGATTTGATTTTGCTGATTTGTTGTTTAACACTGTTAAGTGTTATATTTACCGTTATCCGATTTCTTTATTAAAAGTGTCGGATAGACGAGAATTATTGTGACTGTCGTCTATTGATTATTATTGCCTCTATGCACTAAAAATCTGAGTTTGAATTAGACTGACCCGTGTATTATTTTCTTTTGAATGTAATACTCGGGTCAGACCGAGTGTTTTGCAGCTTGAAGGTTTCCGGCAGCGAAGTTAGAGAGATGGGGAAAACGCTCACTTTAGTTCGAGGATTTTGTACTTAAAGAAATATTCCGTTGTATAAATTCAATACATTGTATAACTCTGATATTTGAAAAAAAAATTCGTTCTTGCAAAATATTATTATTTTGTGATTCTGTGGCTGATTCTGTTTAAACTCTATAAACTAAATAACAATCCGTCATTTTGAACGTTTCAGGTTGGTTTAATTACCGACTAGGGGCGGTCAAAAGGGCGGAATGTTATAAAGTGGTATCAGAGCTTTGGTTTATACAAAGCTTAGTTTATGACGTTTAATATGAATAGTCACTAGGATCACTTTAAAGAAAGCGTTTTTCAAATCTAAAGAAGTATAAAATTGTTTTTTTTTGAAAAATAAAAGGTATTTTGAAAATTCAAATCCTTTTCGAAAATCCCCCTCTCTAAATTTAGGTTTACGATAGTTTCTCTTTGATAAGGTCTCCTTAGATTTGAGTCCTGATCATTCGAAAACCCATTATCGAATTGCTGAGATTTATAAAAAAAATAAAATATAAGTTAAGTTAATTAATGAATTGGTTTAAATCAAATATTTTGAATATCTCCAAAGTAATAATTGGGAGATAAAATGACATGTCAATTTAGTTATAGCCAAGGGGATCATTAAACTATAACTTGGGAATTTGATTCTGAATTCTTTTGAAAATTGATTTCAAATGTTTTGAAGAACAATACTAGTAGTATATACAGGGAAAGGAAAAAAAATTCAAGTAATTTTTCAAAATATTTTCGAAAATAATAAAATTAAATAATTTTTGTTTTTATGTTTCAAGCAAGGTTTGATACGCAAGTATGTATATATATGTATATTTCAAATGTTTGAAATAAAATCCGGAGTTGAATCTCAAGTTTGGTTGAATAATAATCCTATATATCAGGATAATGTACATTTGCAAATTGTCTTGGGGAAATGATTGAATAATCGAACCTTTGCTAATAAGGATTGTAAATTTTAGTAGGAAGCTTCGAAAACATCTTGTTAATTATAATGGCGAAAACCGAAGCACAAAAAGCAGCATGCCGTGAACAAAGAGCAATTGCCCGTAGAGAAGCAGAAGTGGCACATGTGGAAATCGAAAGGAAAATCAATGAAAGGCAAGGACCTGGTCCCTATGATGATGTTATCTGTTATCGATGTCATAAAAAGGGACATTATGCCGTTATGTGCCGAGAGAAGAGAAAGAAAAGGAATGTGGATGACCGGTTCGCTCGTCCTGAGATTGTGTGTTTTAAATGTCAGGGGAAAGGGCACTTTCTTAGTCATTGCCCTGAAGTGAAAAGGAAGAAGCGCACACTCGATTTACCAGTCGACAGATTGACAATCTGCTACCATTGTCGCCAGACTGGACATATAGCCAGAAACTGCACCGAAAGCCAGCATGGAAAGCAAGCTATAGCCCGATCAGCTAGAGCGAAAAGTGTAAGGACAATAGATAAGGATGGAAACATCTCATAATTTTGCGAGAACTATAGGAATTGGGGACATGTTGACTTTGAATGTGTTAATCCTCCTTTAATACAACCTGAAATAGTGCAAATCAAAGAGGGAAGTTTGGCAAAGATGCGTACTACCAGACAGGAAGTCGATAGTCCTCAATAATTCTGAATCTTAAACCAATCAGTATATTTGAAGCAATCAGTATATTTTGTAATACTATCTTTTATAATCCAAAATCTTCTATGTACGTATTATAAAAGTATTAAGCTATGTATAGTTTTGTACGGAAAGAAATATTTTAATAAAATAACGTCTTGGGAAGGAAATCTATTTGTCGACTTAACTGTATGAATCAAACTAGTTTTGATGTAAAGCTTATATTTCAAGTTTAGACTAATGCCTAAAATAGTTAATGTGGAGATATGAATCTAATGGAACCAAGTCGATGAGTGGCTTACTAAAGAACTAGTTGATTATTTTTGGAAATAGAAAGCAAATGCAAGGTTCAAATGGGATTTAGATTTCAAATTTGAAGTTTGGCAACATGATGATCCATAATAGGTAATAGATTCAGTTATGAATTTGAATTTAAACGTGCAGAGAATTAAGTTAAGTGGAAAACTTAATATTGGAAAGTTTGAAGTCAATTTAAAATTAATATTGTGAAAAGTATGCGGAATTCAAACTATGAATTAAGTCGAAGTTGAAAAAGTTAAATGGGAAATTTGAGCAATTAGTTCAACTTGAAATTTTTCAAAAAGATTGAATCTTGAGTTAAATTGAGTTTAACTTCGACACAAAAAAACAATATAAGTTGAGCTTTGAATTTCGGATGGTCGGTTTGGATT
This sequence comes from Allium cepa, assembly GCA_030765085.1. Taxonomy (NCBI): domain Eukaryota; kingdom Viridiplantae; phylum Streptophyta; class Magnoliopsida; order Asparagales; family Amaryllidaceae; genus Allium; species Allium cepa. The sequence continues at coordinate 492,127,882 of CM060944.1, read as the reverse complement.
GTATGTCTAACATTGTGAATTGATGACATAGTAATTGATCTCTATTAAATATATATCTGTTTGGTGGCAGAGAATTTATTCTCTTAGCTATATACACCCTTCTCTGAGACATACGAGCTCAGAGGTTATATATCGGTAGACATCAATTATGTGTTGATAATTGACGATGTAACGTAAAATCCAAATCGAGTGTGAAGTCGATAATAAATTGAATTATGAATATGAATTGGGTTTGAGATAACCTTAAACTTCCAGATCGATTTAGATTAAAATTTTAAATTGGTAACGAGATGGAAAATTCAGGAATCCTCTATTTGTTATGGGTATGGGATACAGAGGTTTTCGGAACTTATATATGAGAATGCAGTAAATTCGAAAACCATCAGTTTGGAAAGTAATTGTTATGGAAATCTTATGTAAGTTTACAAAGGTATGATATGTACGAAATGTGAAATGAAGTACTATATATATGACATTATGTTTTCTAAACTGAGGATATGGGAAAGTACCTTCCATTGAAAATTTGTGAAGGTGTTGGGACTCGGTATGAGTGTCCATTTGAAATTCGTAGCTACGTAGAATTTCCATAAGTTGGAGTGTCCATTTAAATTGGAATCCCTCATGATGGGATCATGTTGATGGGATCATGTTGATTGATGATGATGCATACTAGCGTAATTCGAGGGGTGTGAAGCCTACAGTTACAAGCGATTCCACTGGGATAGTGGAGCAACCGCCGTGTAAACAGCGATCTAGATGCCATAGCGAAATTCGAGGGGCGAGATGCCTATGGTTACAAGTGATTCCACTGTGATAGTGGCATAACCTCCGTGTGAACTGCGATAAATGGCAACAACCATGGCGAAATTCAAGAGATGTGAAATCTACAGATTACAAGCGATTCTACAGGGATAGTAGCATAACCGCCGAGTAACTGTGATCCATGGGGGAACGTGCTTTCCATATCCATTTTTAAAAGGATTTTTAAGTATTTTCACTGGGAGTTGAAGCAAGTATATTTAGCACTTGGAGAATTTTAGTCCTACGCCTGGCCAGCGTATGCCTAATGTCTGTAAGAACGACGATAGACTTGTTAAACTTCGAGTTAGTAAGTATTTTCAAAACTTTAAATAGCAAATCAATAGTCCGAAATTAACATAATTCCAACCTATTAAACTAAGGAAGAAGATCTTTAAAATGTCTTGAAAGTCCACAGCTTTGGAAAAGATGTAATATGCAAATCTCTAACATGAAGAATTTCAAGTTTAAATATGAGTGCTTATAAACCAAAATAGTGAATTGAAAACAAATTGGAATAAAATGAATTGGAATTTGTAATGAATTAGTAATTGGAACTAATTTAAAATAGTGCAGTGGTAAATGAAAGTTAATCGATAAAATTCAATATTCGAAAGATAAATTGAAATAAAATAGAATTGAAATTGTGAATTGAATTCAAATGAAATTTGAAATGTAAAATTGAATGAAAATGAACATATAACTTCAATAGGGAAGTAAAAGTGTATAAGAAGCATATATTGAAATTTTTTGTAATGGAATTGGCAAAATGATTTGAATGTTGGAATTGGATGCTACTACTAGCACGATATACAGGTGTATAAAAGGAATTGGAAATTTTTGATTCAAAGATAAAAATTAAATTGCTCGACAAAAAGGTACGTATTTCAATTTCGATATGAGATTTGATGATTTTCTTGTCTAGCCGCTTGGCGTTTTCTTTTCTTTTTGAAATTGGGGGCCTGATGTGGCATTTTGTAGTCGTATCGAGTTAGCCGCGCAAATGAGACGTCGGCGAAATTTTTCGAAAATTTAAAGTGTTAGAAAAATTTTGAGAAAATTTTGGAAGTTTAAAATTTGACATTAAATTTAAATTTGAATTGAAAAGGAAACAATGTTGTTTGAAACTTATAATTGAAGTTGGAAAGTTAATTGAAATGATAATGGATCTTTAATAAAAAGATTTATGTTAGTAAGTTGATAAAACTATTTGGATTGTGAAAAATAGTAGACGAGTTAAGGACCATTTTTCCTAACTTGTAATTTCGGGACGAAATTCTTTAAGGGGGAAAGGTTGTAACGACCCAGAATTTTGAACAATTTAATTGAAAATATTTAATTAATTTTAAATATTTGATTGATGGTTTGACTTGAATTTCAAATTATCAGAATGAAATTGGCAATTAAATTTTAAAATTTAATCTATTGAAAATTGAATAATAATTTGAATCTTTAGTTTTAAGCCGATTTAAAAATATTTCAAAGGCTTGTAAAATATATGTTGACAATGCTGGAGATAATGGAAGCTTCAGAATTGAATTTGAAACTGTTTTATTCAGTATTGAAATTATATCGTTTGAGTCGATATTTAAAAAAAATAGCCTCCCGAGGCACAGTCTCGGAATTCGAAGAAACTAGTTCCATTGGATCCGGAATATTGTATTATTATTGGATTTCAAATTTCGTAGCGTTTGGAGTTGTTGTATGAGCGTACGACATATAAACGCGTTGAAATTAAATCGAATTCAATAAAAATTTAAATTTGAAATTGGTCAACATCAGCTACTTCCCTTCCCATCACGACACAGTAGCCTTGTTCCTCCCATACTGCTGTTTTCCTTAAATCACGCAACTCTCCTTTATTTCAGCCTGGAATCACGCTTCCCCCTTCCTCATAAAATACGCGATTCCCCCCTTTCATTTGCATTCGTTCGAAAACCCTATAACCCGATCCTCCTTAATCATTCCCATTCGTAACCCTAAAAAAAAAAACCAACATACGAAAGAGAAAAACGAAATAAATGGCAGCTTCACATCTTGCTCTTGTTCTTCCCTTTTTTTCCTAATTAGGGTTTTCAGAAATCGAAGACGCGACTTCAAGCTTCGTCAATCGTTCGTCTCTGAAGGACCACGACTTCGACTCTTCATCTATTCGAACACGCTGCTCCAATTTGCGTCAAGCAAAGGTGAGTAATTTTAATTACTCACATCTAATTCAAGTTTCTAGTGATTTCTAGCTTGTTCAAATTTGAGATTTTATTGCTTTGTTGACTGATTTTCACGGTTTTGAAATTACTGATTTCTTGTGGACTTCGGTCATTTTGATTTGTTAAATCGTTTTGCTATGATGATGATTCCCTGGTTCACCTGTTTCTAATTTTTGGAAATTTAATTTATGTTGACCTCGACATTGCTGTGACTTCGGGTTGCACTGATCTGTCTTGATTCCACTTGACCTTAGTGTAGTTGTTGTTGCTTCTGTACATTTGCCTGAGTCACTTGTAACTGCTGTTACATGTTGTTCGGTCTCGTTCACTTCGACTTTGTCTATGATTGCTGCATTTGGACTAGATTGTGCAGTGACATGAGCACACTTTGTTGTTCGGCCTGTTGTCGAGCTTGCATTTGATCTGGACATTCATTGGTTGCCATATTGACTTCACAACATCTTCATTTACCTGTACAGTTGAGTTTGGTCTTGCATCATGTGTCGCCATTGTTATATATACTTTGGGTTCTGATTTGCATTCCAATTTCATTTAGTTGGCTCTGGACTTTGATCAATTGGCACTGCTTATACTAGCTGTATTCATGTGTGTCTGCTGCATTACATAGTAGATCATCCCTTTTGCACTATGATTCCTCTAGCCTGTTTTCATTTTCCTGGACTTTGGCCATTTTGATTTTTGACTGACTTCAGCATGACCTGAGTTTTGTTTTGACGATTTCACTGTGACTTTGGTTTTACCTTGCTATTTTGTTTCTTCCGATTTCGTTTTTTACTCCGGTCAGTTGCTTTGAATAGTTCGACATCTTCGACTTGGTCTTTTGGAGTTGTAGCTTGCACTGTGCATTCATGTGCTTGCTGTGTTGCCATATTGATCCCTCTGTTTGCTTTGGCTTCATTTGATTGTGTGATGTTGCATCACTTGATGTTGCCCTGTTCCCTGACCTTTGTTGCCTCTGTTCATTGGCTGCACATGTTTCATTAGCACTTTGTTTCTTCCCTGACCCGTGCATTCCATTCTCGTGTGTTCATCCCTGTAGTATATCCTAATGCTTGATCATATGTTCGAATTGGTTGCTGTTCATGCCATGTACTTCAAAATAAATATTTATCAAAACTTGGCATTACTCTGGTGCCTCTGAGCCTGTTAGCACTATCTGTATATGTATATACGCATGCGTATACATATGTATATATTTATAGGATAGTTACATTGTCATTTCACTATTTTTCATGATATGGTTTCTCTGAAGTTTTGAATATGGTAGCTTTGTCTGTAACTTGACTTTGTGAAAATTAAAGTTTACATTTGTTTTGAGAAGGCTTTGACCTGTAACTTGACTTGGTTTCTTTGTAGTCTCTAGTATAATTACTCGAGACTGGTTGCATTTCAATTGCTGGTTTTGGCATTGGTTGAATTCTTTGTATTGATTTCTTGCATTCACACTTCATGTTTTAGCTGAGTCTGGCTCGGTCTCAACCTGAGCTGACCATTGAAGTTTTGCATTGTATTCAGGTTGTAGTCGCACACTTACTGTGCACTTTTCATATCATTCCCCTGCTATTGTGCAGACCCCTTGTCACTATGTTGCACTTGGTTTGCATATAGTCTTTACTGTGACCTTCCATTTGAGACAGTAAGTAGTTGTCTTGACCACTTGACTACATTTGGATTTGTTTTTTTGACACTTGTGTTGAATCCAGCTTAAACGCTCGGGTTTGACCTCGTGCTCGCGTTGCGATTTTATTTGAATTTCATTTTAGCTGAACCTGCTTTTTCTTGGGTTTGACCCCATGCTCGTTTGTGAACTTTCATTAAGACTTTGTGTATTTCATCTCTGTATTGGCAAGGCAGTGCACGCATGCGTGTACTGCAGCCAATTCAGAATCTGCCGTTTTAAATTGATTGATTTCAGTTGATGAAATTGTTTCGTGCTGCCAATTCAATATTTTTGATATTGTATCCTGATTTGGTTTGATTTGATCATTTTGTTGCTATCTAATTATCTATCTGATAATTAGATTATGAGTTTCTAATTATTTTCTTAATAATTAGATTTTGTTGTTAATTGTCGTTTAGGCAATTATGTTGTTTTCTAAATTATCTTCATTGATGATCTTTTCATTTATCTTGTTGATGATTTGATTTTGCTGATTTGTTGTTTAACACTGTTAAGTGTTATATTTACCGTTATCCGATTTCTTTATTAAAAGGGTCGGATAGACGAGAATTATTGTGATTGTCGTCTATTTGATTATTATTGCCTCTATGCACTAAAAATCTGAGTTTGAATTAGAATGACCCGTGTATTATTTTCTTTTGAATGTAATACTCGGGCCAGACCGAGTGTTTTGCAGCTTGAAGGTTTTCGGCAGTGAAGTTAGAGAGATGGGGAAAACGCTCACTTTAGTTCGGGGATTTTGTACTTAAATAAATATTCCGTTGTATAAATTCAATACATTGTATAACTCTGATATTTGAAAAAAAAATTCATACTTGCGAAATATTATTATTCTGTGATTCTGTGGCAGATTCTGTTTAAACTCTATAAACTAAATAACAATCCGTCATTTTGAACGTTTCAAGTTGGTCTAATTACCGACTAGGGGCGGTCAAAAGGGCGGAATGTTACAATTGTTGAAGACTTGAAGTTGTTTTTGAACCTCCCTTTCTGGCTTGAGATTTTGAAAAGAATGGTTACAGATTTTTTGTTTTTTTACTGGAATTTTGGTCTTGATTTTAAAATGTTGAGGAGGTTGTTGCTTTGATTTTTTTCTTCTTTTTGTTTTTAAAGTTTTGTACAGGCTTGGAGATGAATAAAAGAGGTAAGAGGGAGGAGATAAAATGGCTTATATAACTATATTTCCTTTTTTATGAATTTCTAAAAAAAGGAAAATGATGTAATGACACTTGTTTATTTTTTTTACATGTTAAACACTTGTCTCTATATTCATTACTTGCTTAAAATTTGTAATTTTTTATTAGAAAATATTTTTTACATTATTTAAATTGTTTTTAAATTTACATTTTTCCATTTCCTAAAGGCATTTGCTTATTATTAATAAATACTATTTAAAAGAGAATTTTGAAATTAAATATACATTAAATAAATTACATTGATATATTTTTATAAATCCAAATTATTATACTAAAACATTTATTTAAAATTTAAATTCAAAGTCAAATTCAAATTCAAATATACTCATACACACACAAATGTATATATATATATATATATATATATATATATATTCATATATATAAAATTTAAATTCAAATGATTTTAAAAACATTTATTATTTCAAATTTTAAACTCAAAAGAAATTGAAATTTTATTCATATAAATTATCGCTTATTTTATTTGTTTTGAAACTTTTTAAATTAAATTCCAAAAGTTCAAATAAATTACCAAATTTAAATTGATAAATTTTGGGATGTTACATATTCTCCTCCCTTAAGAAAATTTCGTCCTCGTAATTTGAAAGAGAGAGAAAAGCAAACAAAGGATATAAGGATATATAAAAAATAGAGAATGGCTTAGCAGTTTAAGCTGGAGTATCCACTCTGTAATTGGGATATGATTTCTGCATGTTATCTTCAGTTTCCCAAGTGCAGTCCTTTGGATCGCCACTCCACTGTACTGTAACCAGTTTTATAATTTTGTTCCTTAATTGCTTTTCATCACGATCCACAATCTTTATTGGTTCTCTTTTAACTATTTGATTTGGTGTGATCTTGAGATCTTGCTGAGCTGCCTCTTCGATAATACTGTCTGGATCATGCACGTATCTCCGTAGATGTGAAACGCGAACCAGCTAGGTAGCTGCACTCGATATGCCAGAGGACCGATCATTTCCAGTATAGGAAAAGGATCAATGTATTGTGGTGCCATCTTACCAGTCTTCTCGAATCTTAACACACCACGCATTGGAGACACTTTCAAGAAAACGGAATCTCCAACTTGAAATTCTAAAGCTCTTCTCCTACGGTCGTAATAACTCTTCTGGCGACTTTGAGCAGTTATTAACTTCTTTCGAATAAAATCAACTTTTTCAGTAGCTTCTTTAATCATATCTGGTCCAAGAACAAGTCTATCACCAGACTCAATCCAACATGCTAGTGATCGACACGGACGACCATATAAAGCTTCGACAGGAGCCATTTCGATACTGGCTTGATAACTATTATTATATGAGAACACAACCAAACATAAATAGTCTTCCCAAGAACCACCAAAGTCGAGAATACAAGCTCGCAAAAGATCTTCTAATATTCGATTCATCCTTTCAGCCTGCTTATCACACTGTGGGTGATAAGCAGTGCTGAAATTCAGTTTTGTTCCTAATGCGGCTTGAAACGCCTCCCAAAATCTACTAGTGAAGATCGGGTCACGATCACTCATTATACTGCTGGGTATACCATAGAGACGGACAATTTCATTCACATATAATTCAGCTAAACTTGCTGCTATGTGAGTAGATTTCACTTATAAAGTGGGCTGTCTTAGTCAAACGGTCCACAATAACCCAAATTGTTTCATTCCCCTTTGAGTGCGGGGCAACCCGTCGATGAAATCCATCAATATTTGATCCCATTTCCACTTGGGCACCTTCAAAGGCTAGAGTAAACCCGCCATCTTCATCTGATCGCTTTTAATTTGTTGACAAGTAGCACAACGACTCACATATATAGATATATCTCTTTTCATTGTCTTCCACCAGAAATTTCTTTTGATATATCTATGCATCTTATTAACTCCTGGATGGATACTGAGTTTAGACTTGTGATTGTGATATTCTTTCCACATGTTTTAATTCCGGGAAAACTGGCACACACAATCTGCCTTTAAGTCTTACTATTCCATTACTATTGATTCCAAAACTGGAATCCTCGCCTCGACATATTCTTCTACAAATTTCTCGAAGAAACTTGTCTTCTGTCTGCTTACTGGCGATCTTTTCAAGGAGGGTAGGAGTGACAACAAGATATGCAAGAACAACATGTTTCCTACTTAAAGCATCGACAATTACAATGGATTTCTCGGGTGTATATTAAATATCTAGATCATAGGATGCCAGAAATTCTAGCCATCGTTGTTGCCTCAGATTTAAATCTTTCTGGGTGAAGAGATATTTCAATGATTTGTGGTCGGTGAATAATTCAAAATTTTCATCAAAAACAAAGAGAGTTCATTAAGTATATTTATTAAGTTAAGTTAAATTTCTTAAATCATTAAGAAAGACGAAAAAGTTTCTTACCCAGAAGATAGTGTTGCCAGATTTTCAAAGCAAAAATAATAGCTAGAAGCTCCAAATCGTGTGTTGGATAGTTTCTCTCATGTAGACATAACTGTCTACTTGCGTAGGCAATTACTTTCCCATTCTGCATTAGTACTGCACCCAAACCATCACCACAAGCATCGGTGTAGACAGATAAACCCTGGTTCCCGTTAATGATATCGAGAACAGGAGCGGTAGTTAATCTCCTTTTCAACTCCTAGAAAGCTTCATCACATTTTGGAGTCCAATCAAATTTAGCATTCTTCATTGTTAGCTTTCAATGGACTGGCCAATTTGGAAAAATGTTGGACAAAATTTCTATAATATCCCGCCAAACCTAGAAAACTTCGAACTTCATAAGGAATAGTGGGTCACTTCCAGTCCAGAATAGCAGAAATTTTGCCCGGATCAACAGAGGTTCCTTCTTTATTAACAATATGGCCGAGAAATCTGACTTCTTTGACCCAAAAATGGCATTTAGAAAACTTTGCAAACATAATGTTCTTTCTTAATATCTCCAAAATAATTCTAAGATGCTCAGCATGCTTCTCTTCAATTTTGGAGTAGATTAGGATATCATCAATAAATACAAGTACAAATTTATTCAAGACTTCTCGGAATACATGGGCCATTCGGTCTACGAAGTATGCTGGAGCATTCGTTAGTCCGAAAGGCATGACTAACCATTCATAGAAAATGTCTGGACCCCTGAAAGCGGTCAAGTGAACACAGTCTTCATCTATTCGTAGCTGATGGAATCCCTGAGCTAGATCCATATTAAAAAAGAATCGGGCACCGTGTAGTTGATCAAATAAATCGTTGATACTAGATAAAGGGAATTTGTTCTTGAGAGTTTTTTTATTGAGATCGCGATAGTCTACACACAATCTCAAAGATCCGTCCGATTTAGCCACAAACACGACAGCTGAACCCCATTCGAAAACACTAGGGCGAATCAATCCTTTTACTAGCAAATCTCGAGTTTGATTGACTAATTCAATTCCTTCCTTGGGTGCCATCCTGTGGCTTGCGTGAACGATAGGACATGCATTGTTACTAAGTCAATTCTGAATTCAATTTCTCTATGTGGAGGTAAAGACTTTACCTCTTCAAATACGTCGGAAAATTCCCGAACAAAAGGTATGGACTCCAGACTGGGTTCAGGATATCCCAAAGTATACATTAATTTATCTCTCTTAGGACTCGGATCCTCACAAGAGATTTCAATAAAATTCTCAAGGTTTGTTTTGATCGGGATCGTTTGATTGTTACAATCTAATTTGGCTTCATATTTTGTTCGCCAGTCCATTCCGAGTAAGATTTCGAATTCATAAAAATCAAGGACAAAGAGACTGATAGGGAGTTGGTAACAAGAATACGAGATAGGAATGTCTCTACATCGTAGACAAAGATTTGCAGGACCACCAACTGGGGTTTTCACACAAATGGGCTCGTTGACAAAATTAGGTTTAAGTTTTAATTTATTTACGACTTGTTGTGAGATAAAGCTATGTAACGCCCGTGTCAAATAAAAATCTAACAACTTTATCATAAATAGTAAGGTTACCTTCTAGAACACCTTTTCCTTTATCTGCCCTCGAAGTTAAAGGGTCTTCCTTTATCGCATAGACATTTGCCACTTGTGCTTGCTTCACCGCCGGGTAATTCTTAACTACGTGTCCGGTTTTGTGACAGTAATAACATTCTCTAACTCCCTGACTAGTCTTCACGAGTTGTTTTTTCTTAAATTGTTTCTTTGGATTCCTGCAGCTGTTTGAATAATGACCCTTTTCTTGACAATTGTACTTAACAATTGTAACAAGTTATATCTCTAGCTGGGTTTCCTTGATTGTTCTTCTTATCCTTTCCTTGATGTGGTTTCTTGCCGATAAATTTCCTTTTTTTCCAATTTTGATTGCTCGTATTTCCTCCTTCCCTAGGGACTTCCTGCATTTCCAGGGTAGCATACCTATATCCCGTATCGATAAGATCAGAAAAAGATTCTTTGACGTGTGCTGTCATCCTTTCGTGGAATTTCTTATTCATCCCACGAATGAACCTTTCATTTTTCTTTAAAGGCGTATTCACCAATTCTGGATCGAAACGGGATAGTTCGTTGAATTTGTTTAAGTACTCCTCAAATGTCAAACTCCCTTGCTTTAAGTCCATAAATTCCTGGTACATTCGGGAAATTCCTGCCGACGGCATATAGCGCTTCTCAAACACCTCCTTAGATCAACTCCAAGTAAACTCTTCTTCTGGTTCATCTACAATAACTGTTTCCCACCAGGCTAAGGCTTCTTCTTGGAGTTACCAAGAAGCTATTAGTCACATTTGATCGTCTTCTAACTTTATCCCTTTAAAAAATCTTTCACTCGATCTAATCCAAGATTGAGCCTCAAAAATAGATTCCTTTCCAATGAACGGCTTGCCACCAAGTCTCGAGAAGCTTTTGTATAGATCATCCAGATTCGGCTGATGTTGAGTAGGTACTGCTGCTTCTACTGTTGGAGGAACTTGACCAGCTGTTGTGGCATTTCCTTGACCCCTAGCTCTTCCTCTTCGCCCGCTCATTCTTACTATCTGTAATTAGTAAGAAAACCTAATTTAGATATATGGATGAGATATCTTAAGGAATATTAGCAGTTAATAGAAATTGACCAAGAAAATTTAGGGTTTTGGTCTCTGGTTATACTCATTCTAGGGTATACTTCACCCTATCTCTAATGAGCCACCTAATGTATTATACTCCGTAGCTAAAATTCTTACTCAACCTTTAGCTCTGATACTACTTGCGACGACTCGAAATTCAGTGTTCTAAAATCGACATCAAACACCTCACTTGTATTCGACTGCCCGAGATTCGAACGTCGAATCAAGTTCGGATGGAGCTTATAACAACATTAGATGAATATAAACAGCGGAAACAAAATGAACTACCATAAATCAACATCACAAATACAACATCATCACAATATCCATTACAACGTCATCACCAATATCAAAGCATTTTTATACATGTAACACAACTTCAAAATAGAACGTCACAACAAGTTATCACACTTCAAGAAAGGCTTCAAAGTGGAAAGAGCGATAGCGAGCTTCCAAACTAAGCACCTTGAGATCCAAAAAGTTTCCAAAATATCTCCAAGACAAAAGCTTCAAAATTCGATAGCTTCCAAACCAAAAGACTTCAAAAGATTCCAAGACAGCACCAAAACACGGAAAACCTGCTTCTAGGCTAGCCGTGTGGAAATTATGCGCACCCAGAGTTTAGAAAGGGAACAATAAACTCCGGGTCGGTCATGGGACTGGTATGAGTAAACAAAAACAGTTGTTTGAAAACAAAAATAGTTTATAAAAGAAATCCGATATGCTTTTGGAAAATGAAACTACCATAAGACCTCCCGCCACACACAATGCAATCGCAGAATTGGAGGAGATTTCTTCTTATGATAGTCAAACATGCTTAATACAAGAAAATTCTTTGATATTATTACTAGTTCATAGTGTAGAAAACATTTCGAAAGTATAATATTAATCTTAGCTAGCATACAACCATTATTGTATGCCTACTATAGCTACCATGTTTTATGGCAGGTTATTACCACGCTGCATGGCAGGTTATACAACTAAAACCGTACAGGGCTCGTATTGTTTCTTTGGATTTCCGACAGTGGTCAGGCTAAGGAACTTCCTGGGCCACATGGGTACGCCTCACGAGGGAAGCCCCGAGAACCTGACCGGATCTCTGCCAACACAAGGCCGGGTTACCTCTGTAACTAGGTAACTACTATACGAGTATGCCATCCCCCGGTCGTAATCGACCTTTATCCGGGGCCCCAACAACAACAATCACAAAGCAACATAATTGCGATATCAACATACGTTAAGTATCTGGGCTCCATACCATGATACCACTTCTATCTAGAAGGAAATGCACATAACCTAAGGGGCGCTACCCCCAATAACCTTGCTGCATCCTTCCTATTTCGACCATTACCGGGTTGTGAGGTTCGACGAAGTCTCGTCCACAAAGCTACGCTTTTCACAAAAGCCATGCTTTGATCAACAAATGATCAGCACCACTCAACATGCCACATTACCAAGTTGGGAGTATATCACAGATAATATTTAAGTACATAACCTATGAGCTCGTACGTCTCAAAGAAGGGTGTTAAGCTAAGAGAATAAATTCTCCGCCACCAACAGAAATGTATTTGAAAGAAATCGGCTTTATATCTCAAAATGTAATGTCAGACATACAACCATACAAGTCTATTCCGGGTTCGAACAGAACCGAAGGCACTTCCGAAGAAGTCCTTGCAATCCGGGCATCCACAATCCCGATCAGACTCCCCATCACATATGGAGATCTCTATACAGGTGCAACTCAGTGCAGAGTCATTCGACATGTTATCCTATCGTTCTCGAAGACACTCGGTCTTTACCACCATCTTCAAATGCTATCCATTTCGTTGTATCACTATTCAGAATGGGTTATTTGACACAAAGGTCCTCTCCCAGCTAAAGAACAGTGAACGTCAATTTTAAAAACATGTGGATATGTCATTCACAAAAATTCACAGTTTCGATGTGGGTTTCGGATAACCAACTGGAATCCGACTCCCTGTCGCATCGAAATTCAAAAGCCGTTTTATGGGCCAAAAGGTTTTCATATTCACACATAAATATATCACAGAAACAGATATCACAGCTTAGCACAAAGTAATTTATATCACAAAGCATCATATCACATAACAGGGTATCAATCATCTCAAGACATTCAATAATAGCCAATCATCTACGATTAAGGTGAATTAATCGTGTGATTATAATTAATTAATCACATAATTACTTTTATTAATCATTCTTAATTAGTGATAAATTATCCTTAATTATTGATTAATTATTTTTAATTGCAAATTAATTAATTCTTAATTAATTAATTAATCCATAATTATTAATTAATTAAATCTTAATTACTTTCAATAATTAATTATTCCTTCATTAATTAATTCTTAGTTACAAATTAATTAGCCTTAATTATTAATTTGATTAACTCTTAATGTTAAGTAATAAAGTAATTATTCTTTAAATAATTATATTAACAAATGATAAATTACTTAACTAACAAAAAGATAAATCATTTTATCTTTACTAATTACTTTAATTATCATTTAAACCTTGTTTAATAAGCCATCATTACCACATTAGATAATTTAAGATCTTAAAGTTGGATTAATGTTTAGAAAATACCTCATTTTTTTCATAATCGTTTACTTAATTTCAATAATTAAGTTTATTTAAATAAACATTTAAAATTAAGGTTATATATGTATTAAACACTTTAGCTTAATTAAATTATAAAAACCTTCAATAATTCTATCTTTACCAAAACCTTAACTATTTTAACGGGGTAAATTAAGAGAATCATTTGAATTTAAAACATGGTTAGTTTTTAAAAATTTAAAACTGGGCCTTTCACAAAATCTATATACCCGAGCCTCACCCGAGACATACCCGAGAAAACGTGTTAATTACTTCGAGTTTTTCCCAAACCAACCCGAGCCACCTTTCAATTTCAAATTGTTTAAGTTTTAGAAAAAGAACTGGTGCAACACAAAAACACTTCGAGTTAAAACTCTAGCCTGCAACCCACTTCCTTGAAGACAACTTCGAGTTAAAAACCCTTCATTTCCAAACATGTTTACCGATATACCCCTGTAGCCTGTGCACCTGCACCATCAATCGCCGGAGCTCCGGCCTCCAAAATCACTGCCGACTAGTCCCCTTCGATCACCCCAAGCCATCTAACCACCCAGAAACTTGAATTAAATTTGAAAACGAGATCGAGTCGTCTCGACCAAACAAGCCCAACAAAACATCATTAGAGAATTTCTTGGCTCAATCACCTCATGCCACCAGAGATCACGCGAATGCACTTGAAGCTTCCACGATGTCCGACGCCTCATTTCCCCCCAGTCCAGTGAATTCTGATGCATCAACGAGGCAACAATGATGAGATTTCCGACCTTAACACAACATTGGGCTTAAACCCTAAATTTAACTCCGATCACCCACTACGGTGATCTGAAAATTCATTGAGTATTTTTCTCAGACTCTACGACCTTCCGACTAGCTATAGCTCCGATCACGAGACGAACAATGTCGCCGACCATGTAATTTGCCCAAAAACTCAAATCTGTTCATCTCGCGATTTCTCCATAAATACATAACTAAAAATATTGATTTAAGTTTTAAAAGTCAACATTTTTGATAACGATTTTGATGATATTATTGAAACAAGATGATACGGTGTTCGAATTTTTATTTAGTTCAGAGTTTTACCGTGTTTGCATGATTTCCAGCAACCTCTTGATAATTTAGTTTTTTTAATTTATTTTAAAACCTTACTGATCATACAAACAAAATTTACTTAGACATTGAAGCCTATCAAAGATTGTAAGATTGTAGGCAGAAAATAAAATTGGTATAATAGGTTATGAGTATCCAAGGTTATTTTTTAAATACAAACATATTGATATTGGGATTGCAATGATTTTTTGTGTGTTTATATATATATATTCAATAGTGTGGTATATACATATGAACATATATCATTAACAACTGAATTTTAATATATTTTTTATAAATATTTTTTATAGATTATATAGTGGTATCTATGTTCTCAATATGAATGTTGTTTCGAGAATCTACTATCTTTTAAAGTATGTTATGGTTTTATATTGTCGTATACAAGTAAGTCGCATTTTACTTGCCCTCTTAAACAAAGATCTCAAATTATTTGTAATGTACGTCTTTTCCTTTTCAACCCTCGAATGTCTACATCAACGGTATTCACATGCTTAACACCCATGTATTGTAAAAATGGAACGTTAGGGTAAAAAAATGAAACAAAATAAGAAAAAAGAATACAATATCAGTATCTCACATATAGAACGATAATATATAATATCTCAAAAGATCTTTACCAAAAAGAAAACTTTGATATACATACATCAATCAGAGCAAACTAAACTATCATAAGCTTGGATAGTTAACAGCCTGTCATCACAAAAGGTTCAAGACTGATGTTACTTAAACATCATTACTACAAACCCAAAATCACCATTTCACTTATGTTTATCTTTAAATATTCTTTTTAAAGATCTATTTGCATTCATAAATTTAATAAAAAAGGATTAAAAATGAATGTTATTAACACATTTTCACAACAAACCCAAACCACTTCATACTTGTTACTATTTTAAAACATTCTTTTAAAAATCTAGTTAATATTTGGTCAAGTTCGATACTTGAGTTAAAATGATTGCTTATAGATATCTCGATTTGTATACTTAAGTCGTTTACGACATTCTAAATTATACCATCCCTCGTTCAAGGGTAAAACCAGGTAAGTTAGAGCACCGATTGCATACCAAAATCTTGCCTAGACACTCCATTCTTGAATTTCACAGATAGAAAAGCCTACCTCATTGGCTTTTAGTATTAAGTATAGTATTAGTGATTTTCATAAACAAAAAGAAATCAACATGATTAACACGTTTCTGACATTTCCTACTTAATTATTTATCGGCCAAGAGGGAAACCGGTAGATTAGAGTTCTATTACTTATATCCCCACTCGAACAATTCAGTCTTAACTCTCACAAATAGACGAGTCTACTACGTCGGCTTCTAGTGTTAACCTTAGTCAATTACTTTTTTCAAAACTTATATATGTAAATAAATACTTTAGAAATACTTGTAAATATGTTGTAAATATCTATGAAAATATTACTTGAAAATAACTAATTTAGAAGTTTGATAAAAATCAACAAAATCATTTTTTATATTCTACAGCACTTACTTACAAAATTCGTAAATAATAATTAAAACTATTTTTAAACTTCTAATTTTTTTTTCATACTCAAATACATTTTATTTGAACTTTCATACAAAGATTTCACAAAGAAAAGAATTTAAAAACCATTTAATCACGAAAAACAAGTCAAAACGTCGCATTTTAAATAATACAATGCAACAACCTAGGAATGTTGTAGTAGATCGAGGGAAGCATTTATAAGTGCTATCTAAAGTGCTAGGCATAAAATTGACATGAAAATGCTTGATCTTTGCGGTCATCTTTCACCAATTAAAAAACGATTTAAGAGTTGAAATTTTTACAGTACGTACTACTCTTAGGTTATTTAAAAATCATGAAAAGAAATCCCTAAGAATATCTTTCAATTTATTTAAAAAATTCCTGAAAATATGTTTTATTTATATTTACAACCACCTTTTTGTTCTAGCTTTCATAGTTTTTGTTCGCAATTTCTATAACTTTTCAAACTATTATTTACTGTCCAATACACAAAAATATTTGTAAAGAACAACCAAATCAAAGTATCCCAAGTTAAGATCATAAATATCAAATTTACACAAGTTAAAGTTAAGGGATATTGAAGTGCTCTTAGCAACTATTTTCGCTCAAACACTTTCAAACATACTTAAATTCAATACACAATCCAAATAACCATTTAAACTTCAAGTCAAGGTCACATCACATGTTTAAGAGAGTAATAGAAGTGTGTTATACAATATAAAGTTATCATTTGCTTTAAGCAAGAGAGGTCCAAAGTTTATAACTTTACTTAGTTCATATCACTTTAACTTTATATTTCAAACACACAATATACACACACAATATATACATATAAAATAATGAGATAACCCACTTAGATCCAAGACATATATAAGCTAAACAAATCAATTAATTTGCAACATGCCAAAAACTCATCATTCTATAACATCCATTCAATTTACATCTACTAATATATTTATATGCGAATAGTTTCTTTTCATATATATATATATATATATATATGTATCTATGTATGTATTTGTATGTATGTACGTACGTACGTACTTACGTACGTACGTACGTATGTATATGAAATGTTTGACCTATAAGCTTAAATTTACATTAAAGTTCTTGTCGTTTAAAAAATTATTGGAATTTTATCTTGGCATTGTCCCCATTAATAAAATATGTCGTAACACGTTAATGATGTCTATATTTTTCTCTTCCCCTTCATTAAAACACAAATCCTACACATTTCCTTTTGACATTTCACCTTCCTTAACTTTAGCCATAACTATGTTAGTTTTTCTAGATTTCATTGTGGATTAGATGTGTTTTCACTTTAAAACCTCAATATTAATGTTACTAAAGTGTTATTATGAAAATTTTCCTCCTTTATCATTGAACTAAGGATTTTCATACAGCTTTGATGTAACGGCCCGAAAGATTTTCGATCCCGAAAATCTTTCGGGCCTTTACATTTGGTATCAGAGCACAACAAATCGGGACAACTATAATAACTTGTCCTCCCTACTATCTATACAGTCCATAATAAAATATGCAGAGGAGTATAGAAAAGATACACAGTGTCTTCGGGTTTTGCCGTGATATTGACCCTGAGGATCCTATACTCCATACTTGAACTTTCATCATGAATGCATATAAACATGACATATCTGAAAGTGCGGTGTGTATACAATTATATGTGCTAATATAGTATACACGGATCGTGTAATATGGATTACAATACAAATGCGGAAATAGATGATAATAGCATAGTAAATAAAAAATAGAAAAATCACACCAGAGATTTTTATACTGGTTCGGAGCACCGTCCTACGTCCAGTCCCAGACTTCTATCTGGATTTTCACTATTAACTTCCTCGCTTCACCCGGAGGAACAGGTTTACAACACCCGAACAGCTGAACGGGATTTCACGCCTCTAATACACTGAGGACTTCAACACTTGCCTCTTACAACACAGAGGACTTCAACAAAAGAACAAATACAATTGATGTTGACAACTTGTGTTCTTGAAAACACGGATTTGTCACTAACAGTACACCCTTCCTATAATCTTATCCTCAAAGTATGCGAATGATGTTTTGAAAAGATTAAGGAAAGTATATTACTTATTGAATCAAAAGATATGAAATAGTTTCAATGATTCAATAAATAATCGAGAGCTTTTTAGAATGCAGGAATATATAAAGTAAGATCAGAGATTAGATTAAAAAGAATATGTGAAATTATATTTTTTAATCAATGAATTGGATGAGTTTATATAGATAAGAATGGTTGTAACTCTTTGCCATTAAGAGATATGATCTTTGGTGAAAGGTAAGAGATGCAACCTTTGGAGAAGAGAAGTGTCTTTTGGAAAAATTGCTTTCTGTTTAAAAACGGTCGACAGGTTGAAAAGTGACCAGTAGACAGGAATTTAAATATATATACGTTATGTGCATGTGTGCATGTTCAATGTGCAAATTATGCAGGAACGGTCGACCGCCTATATTGTGACCGGTCGACCGGTCCCTGTAAAGTTGCACACTGAATGTGCAACTATATTCCAATTGTATATATATTAATTTTCTTGAAAATGCATGATTATTTGAGGATAGATTTTAACAAGTTTATCACTAATATATCTATAGTAAATATCAAATAATCAATCTACAATCTATAGTAACATATGTAGCTAATGACCTTGTTTTGTCGATCGCCTTATTTTTCAGAAATCAAAACTTTCATAAAACTTGTGACTCAACATTCTCCCCCTTTTTGATTGATGACAATATATTTGCAAATCTGAATCTCCCCCTGAGTATGTGATCTCTCCCTCATTGAATCCTTATATGCATGTTCCTACAAGCAATTGTTATCCCTTTCTCCCCCTTTGTCATCGACAAAAAGGAGTAACATATACTAGAATAGTAGAATGAATATGATATGCATAGCAAAATAAATCATTAACACATCAAAAACATAACAGAGTTTACTACAGAACATAATGTCAAACGAAAAACAAAAATAACGACACTATTAAGTACAAGTGTCGAAGAATGTTTTTAAAGTGCTAAACCATAATACAATCTAGGATGAAGCAGATCGTATCTCCTCTTCATCATCATCGTCGTCGTCATCATCATCATCTTCTTCTTCCTCATCATTGTGCCCTCTAGATGATTCTCCATGTCCATGACCACTCATTCCTGTAGACTCGTCAGATGATGTCCAGGTGAAAACTGGAGCAGCATGACGTTTTCCTGGGTCTTGTGCTTGAACAGAGGTGGATGTGGAACATGATATAGCATCCCATAACATACCAAAGAATGACTTGACCTTATTGAAGCGCTTATCGATTTTAGAGTCCATGCGCTTGAGACGTGATTCAAGCAAAAATTGGTTACGCGCGATTGTTTCAAGTGATTCTTTTGTAGATGACTTTGATTTTAATAGTTTTACTTCATCGGAACGAGGACGGGAGGAAGTTGCTCGTTGTTTCCTTGGTCCTCTTTGTTGCCATTCTTCAAAAGGCATAATCTCAAGATAAGGTGGAGGAAGCTTCATTCGTTTGATGGTTATGGAATCAATGCATTTTGGTTTTGAGGTTGCAGAATCAGGAGGATTGACCCCACAAGCTAACAAAAGTCGCATGATATATTCATTGTAGAAGAAATGAGGCCGTGATGAGTTATTTACCTTGAGAATTTCATCAAAAAGCATGTGAACCCAATTGATTTGGATTTCACCATAAATAGCATAGAGTGCCTTGAAGTTTTCTTTGTACACTGCATCATAATTTCCAAGTCTAGGAAAAAGAGAATGCATCAAAACCCGATGAAGTAGTCTGGCTGTCGGTCGAAGTCCAATAGACTTAGTGCCATCACTATCGTCTTCTATGAACTGATGACTAGTATTATTTCGAGTGAAGACTTCGCAGAAGTTAGATGAAAACTCTTCGCCTCGATTTGGTATACCAAGTATAGAGGCAATTCTAGCATGAGTAAGAAAAATTTGCTTGCCACAGACCAGATGACGCCGTTTGGATTATCAGGTTGATACTCATCAAGATTCATGTTGGCGTAAAACAATTTGATCATCAAATGATTTATCTCCACACTATTTTCTGAAAAATCGATTAATGGAGTAATGTTGGAATTATTGGCTAACCTTCGAACTCCATAAGCCGTGAAATCATCAAATTTAATGAAAGAGCCTGGATGAAACTTGTAATTTGTCATCTGATTCCATCTTGTTACAGCAATTGGACTTTAAAGCCATTTTTTGACGGAGATGGTAGGAGATGAAGTTTTAGAGGTTGCTCCTTTCTTGGATTTCTTTTGAGGAGGAGCCATTGTTGAAGGATTTGAGATTTGGGAATTAAAAATAGGAAACTAGGGTTTGTGATTTTGGGTAAAAGAACAGCTTGAATAAAAAGTGAAAGAGGGGAGAGGGAAGAATGATGCATTGGTTTATATAAAAAACTGAAAATACGTCAACCGGTCGACCTACTAATTTTGGTCGGTCGACCGTTTTCAACCAGAGAGCAAACGGTCGACCGGCTATAACAGGGGCGGTCGACCGGTACTGGTCTGCTGAGTAAATCATGTTATTTTGCAAGTTTTTTATAGTATATCAACCTATATATATATTATATTTTATTTGTAATACAAGATATAACCGTTATTACACAAGAGATATATAAAGATATAATAACTATATATAAATTTAATGGGAAAGTTCGTCAATAGAATTATCGTTGTTTCCTTCAATACGTTTTGACCATGGACTCCATTGTTTCTGAGCTCCTTCATTCTTCTCATAGTTCCAATCCCATGAGTTAGGACTTTTAGATGTTGATGGCCTAGACGGCATTGGTTCATGCACGTCATGCTTGTTGGAACCGCAGAAAAATGTTGCCAACTTTTCTAAAACGGATAATCGTGCCGATGTCCGCTGTTGCTCGTGATAAAGTTGACTTTGCCCGTAATGGAGCTGTCTCTGAAGGTCTATCTGATGTTTCTGGTAGTGGTGTATTTCATCGATTTGAGCTTTGGTACGAGGAGAATAGAATAATGTCCTCTTCACTCGTTTTGAATTTGGAGTTTTATCAGACATACAAGAGCATTGATGATGACAACTTGATTTTTGTTTTGGAGTTGTAGGAGAATAAAATTCCTCCGACTCAGAACTCGTAATTGAAATGTATGATTCTTGAGCACATTTATCACAAATGTGAGCCATAGTGTATGTTGTGAATATTTAGATAAAAAAGATGAACAAAATATAAAATTTTTGCAAGTTTATATACAAGTTTCTTTTGTATAAACTTATGGATGTGAGTTAATGAAATATTTTAACCAAGAAAACATAAGCAGAAATTTTATTGTAAATCTAAAAATAGCTTTCTTTTTAAAACTGAATTTATAAAATGAGAAAGGAAAGGACGATCACAAAAAAATGAGTAAAGAGAATTTAACCATTAAATAAAGCAGTGGCTTATATTTAATGTAAGAAAAATAGTTTATGCAAAAGTTATGGTTAAAGGATAACTAAAAAGAATAACTAAAGGATAACTAACAAGAAGACGTTCTTTAGAAATTACTTAGTCAAGATTTTTTCTTGAAATTAAACCAAGCTCTCTTCGTAATCTAATAAAATTAGATTCGAGCAGAGGCTTAGTAAAAATATCTGCTAATTGATTGTCAGTATGAACATATTCAAGACATATATTTCCTTTGTCAATATTATCTCGAAGGAAATGATGACGGATATCAATGTGTTTGGTTCTAGAGTGATTTACTGGATTTTTAGAGAGATTTATAGCACTAGTGTTATCACAGTATATAATAGAATTTGATAAATGAATATCAAAATCTTAAAGTGTTTGTTGCATATATAGTACTTGAGTACAAGCGAGAGCTGCTGATATATATTCAGCTTCGCATGTTGATAGTGAAACACAATTCTGTTTCTTACTGAACCAAGAGACAAGTGATTTTCCAATAAAATGGCACGTACCACTTGTACTTTTTCTATCCGTTCTTGAGCCACCGAAATCAGCATCACTATATGATACTAATTCAAATGGACATTCTTTTGGATAAAAAAGACCGAAATCTTTGGTATTATTAAGATAACGAATTATACGTTTCACTGCTCGTAGATGTGATTCCTTTGGATCGGCTTGAAAACGAGCACATAAACAAACACTCATTATTATATCTGGACGACTAGCTGTAAGATAAAGAAGAGAACCAATCATGCTTCGATATAATTTCTGGTCAACATTCTTACCACTTTCATCTTTGTCAAGATGTGTAGTTGTACTCATAGGAGTTGGTTTACCAGATGTATTTTCTAATCCGAAGCGTTTGATAATGTTTTCACAGTATTTTTCTTGATTGATAAAAATGCCGTTTGAAAGTCGCTTTATTTGAAGTCCAAGAAAATAAGATAGTTCTCCCATATGAGACATTTCGAATTCTTTGGTCATAATACTTGCAAATTCTTTGCAAAGTTTATCGTTTGTTGAACCAAAGATGATATCGTCTACATATATCTGGATAACTAGAATATCTTTTCGAGAGTGTTTAATAAACAAAGTTTGATCGACTTTGCCTATTTGAAATCCTGAGCTAATAAGATAGCTACGTAGTCGTTCATACCAAGCACGAGGTGCTTGTTTTAAACCATACAGAGCTTTCTTAAGTTTGAACACATGGTCTGGATATTTTTCATGTACGAACAGAGGAGGTTGTTCGACATAGACATTCTCTTTGATAAATCCATTGAGAAAAGCACTTTTGACATCCATCTGATAAAGTTTGAAATTATGGTGACAAGCAAAAGATAATAGGATTCTAATAGCTTCTAGTCGAGTAACTGGTGCAAAAGTATCTTCATAATCGATACCTTCTTCCTGATTATATCCTTGTGCTACTAATCTTGCTTTATTTTTGGTGATATTTCCTTGTTCGCCGGCCTTATTTTTATAGACCCATTTAGTACCAATTACTGACTGATCAGTTGGTCGTGGAACAAGTTCCCAAACGTCATTGCGCTCAAACTGATTTAGTTCTTCCTGCATGGTAATGATCCAGTAATCATCTGTAGCAGCTTCTTTTGGATTCTTAGGTTCGATATTTGAGAGAAAAGCGACATGACCCATTTGATTGAGTTGACTCCTTGTTCTGACATGTGATGTTATTTCACCGATTATATTTTGAGCCGGATGGTCTCTTAATATTCTTGGTGGTGATTGTAACTCACATGTTTGAGGAATATTCTCAATAATTATTTCCGAGTCAGAATCAATATTTGTGATGATTTGATTGTCAGTGACTATTGATTCGTCATCATCTGATATAGTGTGAGGGTGCTGATAGATTTCATCAAAAGAGACATGAAGTGATTCTTCAATAGTTTTGGTTCGTTTATTAAATATCCGATAGGCCTTACTTCGTTCCGAATAACCGACAAATATTCCTTCATCGGCTTTTGGATCGAATTTGCCAAGCTGGTCTTTCGTATTTAAAATAAAGCACTTGGAACCAAAAACTTTGAAATATGAGATTTTAGGCTTCCTTTTGTTAAATAATTCATAAGGAGTATTCTTGGTAAGAGGTCTTATGGATCCATGATTTAAAACATAACAGGCAGTTGCCACAGCTTCCGCCCAAAAATGTTTTGGTAAAGTGGTTCCATTCAATAACGTTCTTGCACATTCTTGTAAAGTTTCGGTTCTTCCGTTCTACAACTCCGTTCTGTTGTGGAGTTCTGGGAAACGAAAAATTATGATATATACCTTTCTTTGTACAAAAATGTTCAAATTCATTATTTTCAAATTCTCCGCCATGATCACTTCTTATATTTTTAACTTTAATCCCTTTTGATTTTTGAATTCTTTTGACGAAAGATTTGAAATGATCGAAAGTGTCACTTTTATTTTTTAAGAAAATTGTCCATGTATAACGAGAGAAATCATCAACAATTACAAGCACATATTGACTGTGATTTATTGATTGAACTCTAGTAGGTCCAAATAATTCCATGTGTAGTAACTCAAGTGGTTGTAATGTTGATATGACTTTCTTGGATTTAAAAGATGATTTGGTCAATTTTCCTAATTGACATGCATCACAAATGTTGTTAACTTTGAAACTCATTTTGGGTAGTCCTCTAACTAGATTGTTTTTGGCTAGCTTGTCAATAGTTCTGAAGTTTATATGACAGAAGCGTTTGTGCCATAGCCATGGATCATTGTCATTAGCCACAAGACACATATCTGAATTATGATTAATGTTCATATTCAAAATATATATATTTCTGTCTCTATAACCTTCGAAAACCAAATTATGGTCTTTATCTAAAATACTACACTTATTATTTGAAAATGAAATTATAAAACCCTTGTCACATAACTGACTAATACTTAGCAAATTGTGTTTTAAATTTCTAACTAGCATGACATTAGTAATAAGAGGTAAGTTAGATGTACCGCAATTGCTCACATCGCCTTTGCCGATGATATAGCCTTTTGAATTGTCTCCAAAAGTGACGGAGCCACCATCTGAATATGTAATATTTGTTAATAAACTCTTGTCTCCCGTCATGTGCTTTGAGCAACCACTGTCCAATATCCACTTTCCTCTTTTCTTAAGTGGGACCTGCAAAAAATAGAATTAAGTCCATGGTACCCACTTTTTATAGGGTCCTAAGAGTTAGGTCTTAGGAGTCCAAACGCATTTGGGTCCGGTATCCCCTTTATATATATAATTATTATTAAAATGCACAGTATTCAAGAATTGCTGAATGTATTTGTTCCTTATCAAATTATTATTTGTTTTAGGAACCCATATTTTGATAGTCTTGACATTTTTCTTTTGAAATTTCACAACTGGTTTTGGTTTGGAATATAATAGACTAAGATTTTTCTTAGCTTCAGTTTTTTGTACTTTCTTTTTCCTTTTATTTCCAAGATGTTTCTTGGTTTCTTGTTTGTTAAATCCCAATCCTTGTTTGTCTGAAATAGATTGTGAACTTTCAATGATTTTTGTCAAATTTTCTCGACCTTTGTTAAAATTAGAAACATTTTGAGTAATGTTATCAAACTTTGTTTGTAAGCTAGCTTTTTTTAGGTCTAGAATTTTGACTTTTGCTTTAAGCTCATGATTTTCAGTAGTGAGAGCATTATTTTTCTCTTTTTGAGTTTCTATTTCTTGACTCAAAAGAGATATTTGAGAGTCAACATTAGATGATGATTCTTGAATATTTTCAAGTTCTTCTTCTAATATTTTCTTCTCATCTTTTAACATATCTCGTTCAAACTCTGCTCTACTTAAATCTGCTTTGACTACTTTTAATTGACGTTTTATGTCTTTATATTTGACTATTAATTCAGCATTAATATCAAGTAATTCATCAAATATAGGAATTTGTACCTCATCTTCTGTTGCCATAAAACACACATTAGCTTGTTCATTCTCTGAATCACTTTCACTTTCTGATGAAGATGATTCTGAATCATCCCATGTTACTGAGAAGGCTCGTTTCTTAGATTTGTCCTTCTTATATTTGAATTTGTCATTTTCTGACTTCTTCTTTTGTTCTGGACAATCTTTCTGCATGTGTCCCTTTTTGTGACAGTTGAAACATTCTATAGCAGATGAAGATGGTTTATTTGATCCAGGTTTCCTTTTATTGTAACGACTGGCTTTTCGATATTTTAAGAATTTTTTGAATCCTTTCGCAATGAATGCCAAATCTTCGTCTTCAGAATCTGATTCATTTTCATCTTTCTCAACATGAAATGCTACATTTTTCTTTTCTTCTTTCTGTTCTTTTCTAGCCTGTAGATTTGCTTCATAGGACATTAAATTTCCTATCAATTCATCTGGCTTCATGACGGAAAGGTCATTAGCTTCTTCAATTGCTAATACTTTTCCTTCCCATTCACTAGTCAGAGAGTGTAGGACTGTTGAAACAACATCAAAATCAGAATACTTTTGTCCTAAGCCAATAAGTGCATGGTGAATAGTTTGAAACCGTGAATACATGTCATTGATTGTCTCGTTTGGTTTCATTTTGAAATTTTGAAATTGACTTTTCAGCATGGCTATTTTGGCTTGTTTAACCTTGTTAGTACCTTCATGAGTGATTTTTAGTGTTTGCCAAATTTGATATGCAGTAGTGCAGATACTAACACGATTATATTCATTTTGGTCTAATGCACAGAACAACATATTTATTGCTCTTGCATTTACGGCTGCTGCCGTTTTCTCAGCTGCATTCCATTCTGAATAATCAGTTGTTGGATTCACTATTTCTCTTTGAGTGGCATTCCAAGCATCATAGCTATTTGATTGCATAAAGAATGACATACGTGTTGCCCAATAACTATAGTTAAGACCATTGAAAAATGGAGGTCTTTGTGTCGATTGACCCTCCGTGTAAGTGGTGTTTTGAGTGCTAGTACCTACGTTATTTGCCATATTACTATAATATATCAAATAACTGCGTTACGGTTATATAATGACCGTGCTCTGATACCAAATGAAAGTGCGGTGTGTATACAATTATATGTGCTAATATAGTATACACGGATCATGTAATATGGATTACAATACAAATGCGGAAATAGATGATAATAGCATAGTAAATAAAAAATAGAAAAATCACACCAGAGATTTTTATACTGGTTCGGAGCACCGTCCTACGTCCAGTCCCAGACTTCTATCTGGATTTTCACTATTAACTTCCTCGCTTCACCCGGAGGAACAGGTTTACAACACCCGAACAGCCGAACGGGATTTCACGCCTCTA
This sequence comes from Allium cepa, assembly GCA_030765085.1. NCBI lineage: Eukaryota > Viridiplantae > Streptophyta > Magnoliopsida > Asparagales > Amaryllidaceae > Allium > Allium cepa. The sequence goes on along the minus strand of CM060944.1, from coordinate 492,100,883 downwards.
ATACACTGAGGACTTCAACACTTGCCTCTTACAACACAGAGGACTTCAACAAAAGAACAAATACAATTGATGTTGACAACTTGTGTTCTTGAAAACACGGATTTGTCACTAACAGTACACCCTTCCTATAATCTTATCCTCAAAGTATGCGAATGATGTTTTGAAAAGATTAAAGAAAGTATATTACTTATTGAATCAAAAGATATGAAATAGTTTCAATGATTCAATAAATAATCGAGAGCTTTTTAGAATGCAGGAATATATAAAGTAAGATCAGAGATTAGATTAAAAAGAATATGTGAAATTATATTTTTTAATCAATGAATTGGATGAGTTTATATAGATAAGAATGGTTGTAACTCTTTGCCATTAAGAGATATGATCTTTGGTGAAAGGTAAGAGATGCAACCTTTGGAGAAGAGAAGTGTCTTTTGGAAAAATTGCTTTCTGTTTAAAAACGGTCGACAGGTTGAAAAGTGACCAGTAGACAGGAATTTAAATATATATACATTATGTGCATGTGTGCACGTTCAATATGCAAATTATGCAGGAACGGTCGACCGCCTATATTGTGACCGGTCGACCGGTCCCTGTAAAGTTGCACACTGAATGTGCAACTATATTCCAATTGTATATATATTAATTTTCTTGAAAATGCATGATTATTTGAGGATAGATTTTAACAAGTTTATCACTAATATATCTAGAGTAAATATCAAATAATCAATCTACAATCTATAGTAACGTATATAGCTAATGACCTTGTTTTGTCGATCGCCTTATTTGTCAGAAATCAAAACTTTCATAAAACTTGTGACTCAACAATATCCCGTAATCTAGATCTATATATATTAGTTTCGGTAAACAATGTAAAGTGTTTACTCACCTTTCCTTCTTTTCCTTTGAACAGAGCAATGATTTTTCTTGCTGTTTTTTGCTTTCTGCAGTTGAATGCTTATATCTTCTTTAAGTTTGAATGGTATTTTGTATTCTTATTTCTTATCTTGTTCGAATCACAAAATGAACAAGGAATGTGGATATATATATATAAAGATGTAAGGGCTGAAGTTTGTTACAGCCTATAATCCTTATCTGCTTGTACAGGCTATACTTTTCATTTTTTTTCTTTTTACCTTGATTTGATTTCATGTGAAAAAAGTTTTGATTTTTTTCTTGATTTGATTTTTCTTTTTAACTCTAGCCTGACCCGATTTTATGTTTTGTATGCTAGGCTTTAAAGGCTTGTCTCCTCTTTTGTTTACAAGTATTTTTATGTGAATTTGATGTATGTATGCATATATATATATCCTTTTGTTTGTGTATATATATGTAGCTATGTATTTGATCCTATAATACTTGCATTATCACCATATATATATATACATTTACTTGTATATTGTCATTATACAACATACATTTCTAATTATACATATTCTCATATATACACTGCTTTATTATATTTTTCATATTATGTATGTATGTATATATATTCACAATTATACAAACTTTTTATATTTTATTTCACATAGGCATATATATACATTCATATACTTGTACATGTATATACTTATATATGTATATATTTTGTCATTTTATAAATATACATATATACCTTCACATTTATTTTTATATTCATATACATTATTTCATATGAGCATACCTCCCTATATTCGTATATTTACACACTTATATTTACACACACGCACACACACACACACACACACACACACACACACACACACACACACATATATATATATCATCTAACACAAAAAAACTTGTATCTATATTTTTATGGATATTTTATCTCAATTTAAATGGTGAAGTACAGATATATATATTATTTATTTTCTATAAGATTTACCATCTCCAAAGATTTTATAATTCAATATTTATTATGGTTTTCAAATCAATTTATATATTTAGGTATTTTAATTATCAAAAATTATATGTTCGACCAATCAAAATTAATATCCCGATAATTTAAATCAGTAAATTACCCAATTAACCATCGTCAAAACCCGGGTCATCACATTTGATAAGCCATAAACTATTTAATATGAAACACGCAAAAAACTCTTCGTTTCTCTAAATTAATATTCTACATCCTTTTTTCTATTATTTATTAATATATTCACATATGAAATGTTTCATATAATATGTTAATACAAATAATTTTTAACCATTGAGCATGACTTTTACATTGAAGTCCTTTTTCCTCTTTAAACATTTTTTCAATTCTATTTAGGCATCGTGCTCATTTTTCAAGATACGCCATAACCATTAAATATGTATATCCATTATTATTCCCTCTGTTAAAACACATATCCTACACATTTCCCTTTGAGGTTTTGTAATGACCCAAAATTTCCGATCCTGAAAATTTCAGATAGTTAGAGAAAAGAAGAAAAGAGATAGAAGATCACATTGGCAGCGGATAAAATATAATATCAAATAATAACAGTTATACAGAAGAAAACTGTATTGGTTAATTTACATCAATACATCAGAGTTACAACAATTATACAAACATTGGACAGATACAATCATGTCCCAAATAACTACAATATCACAACGGGAAAACACTCCATACATTCCTGCAATCCAGCTCGCCTCTTGAGCTCCAGAACGTCCTTACCAGAAAATTTGTTATACTCGACCTGACCCGAGCATTAAGTCAAAGTAACACCCGGGTTAGGATGGAAACCAACGTGAATAAACTCATCTATCATGAAATTTCAATGCATAGAACTTATTTACAACCCGGGAAACTCATAACTTTGCTGTAAGTTCAAACATGGTAAGAGTCTACTCTTATTTCTCAAAACAATCACTAAGTACCCTTACTTATTCAATGGTCGGGTTAACTTAAATCATTCCTTTCCAGCCTATTAATTTCACATATCAAATCTACAAAGAATTTCAGAAGATTTCAAATCGAAGTGGTTTCGGGTATTTCCTGATACCCGATCCCGGTCTATTCGAATCCAACATCATCTTAGTAACAAGCTGTTTAAGTTTTTAAACTATTTCATTTATACCCAGAATTACATAGCAATTTATCATAGATAGACAATCCATATTAACACAGTTCAACCAAACATAGCATATTAAATCACATATCAGAGATATCAAATAATCCAAGGCATTCAATGTACTTTAATTATCTATAAGCAAGATTAATTTGTCATACCATTCCTAATTAATTTAATATAAATTAAATTAATTACTTTAATCACTTTAATCTTGCTTACTTAACATTAATTAATTAATTACAAACTATTAATTAATCATCCCCTAATTCCATCTTTATTTTCATTAAGTAATTTGCCTTAAATTAATAACACAAATTGATTATCCTTCACCCATTAACCTTAATTATATTTATTCTAATTAATTATTCAAATTAAAAATACCATAATTACTTACATTGATTAATTATCCTTTAATTAATCACACTCATTAATTCTTAATTACTTACTTAAGCAATTTACCTTTAATTTTTTTTATCCTTTAATAATTAACTAAATTATTTAAACCTGAACAAGTTAATCCTTTAATTACTTACATTAAGTGATTATCATTTAAGTAACTAATTCTCTAGTTACTTATATTAATTAATCTCTAGCTACAAATTAATTAATCTATATTTAATTAATTATAACACTCAATTAATAATTAACTAATCCTTAACCATTAATTAATTAGTTTCTCTTTAATTACTTAACTAACTAATTAAATAATCTTAATCACCCAAACCTTAATTAATTTTAAAGATAAGTCATTCATCTTAATTAACTTCTTAATTATCACTTTAAAATTTTATTTGATAAACCTGGGAGTTAATTATCATTATTCTATAATTTAACTTAAGACCTTTAAATCTAATTAAGGATAAACATTTTATTTTCTTAATTTCTCCTTAATTACACTATTAATTAAGTTTCAAATTTAACTTCAGAATCTACCCGCTTAGGTTAAAATAAAACATACAACTTTAATTAACAAATATTAAACAACGTCCTTATAACAAAAAGTTAAGAAGTTAGTCTAAACTTGATTTTGCTGAACTTTAAAACTAGCGAATACCCTCATATTTGACCCGAGACAGTCTTGAGGAAACTCACCCAAATACCCATGTCAAATTCCCTTCTTCTTCTTCTTCTTCTTTTTCTTCTTTTCTTCACAGCTTGATTAAACTTAAAATCTGTTACAACCTAACCCTGCTAACGAACTCGAGACAATCTCGAGACAAATAAAATTTTACTCGAGCTACTAAAAATTCCACTCGAGCTCAGCAATCTGTAGACATGCGACAACCGTGCATGTGCACAGATGGTCGGAGCATCTCCGACCATCGCCACCACCTTCGGCAAATCGAACGTGGCCTCACTACTCAATAACGAACACCCAAACCTTGAATCGAACTTGAAAACGAGATCGAGCCTTAACGAACCCAAACCAGAGAGAATCATCACAAAACATTACCCTTGCTGCCACCTCCGTCCATCAGGAGTTTTGAAACACCGACCAACTCTTCTCCCAAGGCCCACGCACTTATTAGACCACTCGCGATCGAGCCCGCATCTACCGCGATGGAGAATTCAATCCAAAAATGCCGACGAACCCAATAGGCTGTGAACCCTAGTTCACCCTCGTTTCCTCTCCTTCATGCTCAAGAAACTCCTCAGCCATTTTTACCGTCATTCCCAATCCATGAACCACCTCCCACCAAGACCCTGATCATGCTAACGCGTCCCAACACCAGAATTTGATCAATTTTGTAAACTTCGATCAATTCAAAATTCCCACGATCTATTATGCTAAAAATCTTGATTTTGGCTTTAAAATTCATGGTTTATGTAAACAAACAGGATCAAGAAATAAAAACCCAAATTTTAATCGATTAAAATTTGAACAAAAATATGACTTTACTGTATTTTTAAATTTTCCAGTCAACCCTATCCTTTTTACTACTTAAAAATATTTTTAACATAAAAATCTTGCCAATTCGATCATATTTTATTTTCACACCAAATTCTATAAAGGATTTAAAGAATAGGAATCTGATTTTCAAAACAAGGTTTGAACCCTGTAAAACTAAACAGGGCAAAATCTATATTCCAGACTTGCACAATCATATCTACCCCCTTATATACATATACATATACATACATACATACATACATACATACATACATACATATATATATATACACACACACTTATTTTGTATATATATTCAAACCATTACGATTCTACTTCAGGCATGTTTTTCAGACACAAAGAAAAAATGCAGATTTTGAAAGAATTTACTCACCTGTATATGAAGAAAACAGAGATGCTTGGATTTTTTTTTTAAAAAAAAGGCCTGAAAGTCCTTGCTTTGCTCTGATCTGTTGCTTGCTGTTTTGAATTTGAATTTATCTGATTTGAAACCTTGTTTTTGTTGAGATGAATTGAACTTGAAACACTAGCTTGTGTTTTGAATCTGAAGTTACTTAATTTGATTTGCTTACTAACCTTGCTTAGCTTCAGGTTTGGATTGCAAAAGTTTGACATAATTTGGATTTTCTTTTTTTCTTTTCTAAGCTGCTTTGTTTTTTTTGGGTTTTCAGTTTTCGAAAATAAAGAGGAGAAAAATCTGTAAACCGGTTTCTCAAATGTTTATTTTATAATTTGGATTTTCTATAGGCATCGACGTCCTCGGCTTTCGCTACACACTACACAAAATCCTCAGGAACTAGTTTTGTCCGAACTCCTCACAGGATCAACTTTAGAACCCCCTTAGGGTTCAAGGCAGTACCGCCCTGTGGCACTCCTGAGAAGTTCATTTCAAGGGAGCGCCTTTTTCCCCAGAGCCAATCTCAAAACACTTTATACTATACACATATAGTATCTTCCAAATCATACACCTAGTATGATCTCATATAAAGCTCCTTTACACAAAATCGATTATCCCAAAATCGATAATTCTCAAACTAGGCTTTCCAAATTCCAATATTGATTTTACCCAAAAATCAAAAGCCTTTCCAAAGTCCATAGGTTCCAAAAACCTTTTCTCACAATCCTTCTCATAGGATCCTTCATATATATATATATACACACACACAAAAATGTATAACTTTTAAAAATCTTTGGATCACTTCAAACTTATATAAATTCCCTTTTCATACTTCAAAAACTTTCAAAAAAGTTTTCTTCTGGCAAGAGATTCAACAAGGGAAGTTTTATCATATATATAACAAAGATATATAACTTTGTTTGTTTCAAATCAAATATTCAAATTTGATTACTTTTTACAAAACCACTTACCATATTACTTACTTCCATAAAGTAAATTTCTATTATAGAAATATCCAATTTCCATTTTATTTCATCATATATTCCACAAAATATACCTTTCATTCAAATCCGTACAATGTACACATATCATCCGTACGCTATACCATCTGATTGCTCACTCGATCACACAATTTCACTTCCAAACTAGTATCGTCCACCAGACCTTCTAGTGCGGACTCAGATCTGGTTTCTTGATCAGAAACTGTTATTCTCCTTGCATAGTCATAACTATGATAGAGAATATTCAGAACCAATCAACAATCCATTTCCAGGTTTGCCTTCGAAAATCGAGTGAAAAATCCCAACTCGGATCGATATAACTATCTCGAAATTCTGTGCTCGAATCTGAATCAAATCACTTTGCGAATAGAATAATATACATACATCCTACGTATTTATCTTTATTGGTTATTAGCCAAATCAATCTCCTTTTCTATCACATTTCATTTAATTATATTCGCTTATCCAAAATTTTCTTCAATCCCAAATGGATTATTACTTTAATTATAAATAGTTTGTACTCTGACTAGCTTGAGTTTAGAAAATAGCTTGAAAAATAGATAAGCAGTGGAAAAATAATTATTAGTTGCAAAAAAGCTAAAATAGTTAAGTAATTATAAAGTAGTTGGAAAATAGTCAAATAGTTGTAGAAATTTTAAATAATTGCAAAATAGTTGTAATATAGTAATTAGTTATAAAGTAGTTGAAAAACAGTAATTAGTTTATAAAACAGTTGCAAAATAGTTAAATAATTCCAAAAGTAGTTATAAAATAAGTATAAGATAGTTTTGGGTTTAATAGGAAAGGTTATATATATAGTAAATAACATGGAAAAACAGATCTGTACTAAAATAATTTATTTTGAAAATAGTCCAAAGTCAAACTGTTTAATTCCCAGTCTTCAATCCCATCAATTCAATTTAAATTTCCACTTCCATTTAAATTGACTCTATTCCAATTTAAATAACTTCAATTTCCATTGAAATTGATTTAATCCCAATTCAAGTTGAATTAACCTCAATTTCTTCCCAAATTCAAATCAAATTCTATTTGATTTTAAACCTATTCAACTTTAATTACAATTCCAAATTATTCAAATAAATTTCAAATTAAACCAATTTCAGTTCATATCAATTCCAATTTGAATTAATCCCAACTTCCATTTGAATTTGAACTCATTCAACTTCAGTTTCATTTCAAATTAATCCAATTCAAATTTTCCATTTGAAATTTTAAACTTATCCATCTTTAATCACAATTCCAATTAATTCGAATCAAATTCAATCTGAACTAATTCAATTTAAATTTCGAATTTAAACCATACCGAATTATATAAATTCGAATTAAATTTTTAAATGTTGATTTAATCCTTTAAATCAAATCAACTTATATCTTTAAACCATTTAATCCCGAATTAAATTCCAGTTTTAACCTATTTCAAGGCTCAAATAATAATTCAAATCCTTTTTAAACAACTAAATCTTCAAAATTCAATTCATCACCAAATTTAAATTTTGAAACCAACCCTTTTGAAGTTTTATCTTAAACATTCAAATCTTAAGTCCAAAATGATTCCATTTTATCTTAATAATGGATATATTACCATACCCCAATTCTTCATTCATTTAAGCAAATCCAATTTCAGCTTAAAGATTATTAATAACAACATGATGGTATCATTCAAATTATTTTAAAACATCCATCCATTTCCAGTTTGCAGATTTCAAACCCATTTTGAGATCACACAAATTCCCTATTCAAATTAACCATTTAACTTTCCAAAGTTAAATTCAATTTACTTAGTCCAGCCAACTTTACCCAATTTGAATTCCCATTTCAAATTTTAAACTTCACATTAATAATCTTCCCACTTATAAGTTCAAAAACTTATCACTTTGGGTATCACATCACATTTCAAATAAAAATTTAAAACTCAACATTTAGAGTTTATTTCCAACATCTTTGATATAATGTATATTCCTCATATATACATATTATTTCCTTTACACACCAAGTTATCCTTAAATTTTAAACCACCTTTGGTTTTTAATTCAAAACAAATTTCTTTAAATTTTCAAACAACTCTTGTTTGGAATAGGACCTTTTCAGTCAAATACATTAACTAATATTATTTATTATTTCTTTATCACTTTGAAACCATTGTCAAATTCTGGACCCAGATTTTAAAACTCCACAATTTAAAACCACTTTAATTTATAAGTCATACTTAACTAAATGTTTTACTTCCATAAAACATTTCATTTTTCTTACTCATTAATGCATATTTTATTATTAAACACTACAGTTATTTATGATAATAGCCAAGATTACCATATCCGGAAACCAATTAATTATTATCTTATTCTAAAACTCTTCCCCAAATTCAAGATTTAAATTTTAGTTTGAATCCATTTCAAACTTATATATCTTTATTTAATTTCAATTTGGTTGTATTTCTATTACCACTTAATTTAATTCCAATAATTTAACAACCAAATACCTTAATATTTATTAGAGAGAAATATTACTTTATATATCAAAATGTATTCTTATATAAAAATCATTTACTTTTAAAACCATTATATAAGAAAATAACAAGTACGCTCCCTCATACATACATACATACATACATACATACATACATACATACATACATACATACACGCACACACACACACACACACTCAACTCATTATAGGGTACCAATTACCTATCCTTAATGAGTAATCCCACCAGAGCCAAGGTTCTCGCTTAACCTTCAGCTCTGATACCAAATGTAACGACCCGAAATTTCCGATCTCGAAAATTTTAGATAGTTAGAGAAAAGAAGAAAAGAGATAGAAGATGAAATAGAAGACAAGACACAGAATCTCACATTCGTAGCGGATAAAATATAATATCAAATAATAACAGTTATACATAATAAAAATGTATTTGTTAATTTACATCAATACATCAGAGTTACAACAATTATACAATCATTGGACAGATACAATCATGTCCCAGATAACTACAATATCACAGCGGGAAAACACTCCTTGCGTCCCTGCCATCCAGCTCACCTCTTGAGCTCCAGAACGTCCTTACCAGAAAATTTGTTATACTCGACCTGACCCGAGCATTAAGTCAAAGTAACACCCGGGTCAGGATGGAAACCAACGTGAATAAACTCATCTATCATGAAATTTCAATGCATAGAACTTATTTACAACCCGGGAAACTCATAACTTTGCTGTAAGTTCAAACATGATTAGAGTCTACTCTTATTTCTCAAAACAATCACTAAGTACCCTTACTTATTCAATGGTCGGGTTAACTTAAATCATTCCTTTCCAGCCTATTAATTTCACATATCAAATCTACAATGAATTTCAGAAGATTTCAAATCGAAGTGGTTTCGGGTATTTCCTGATACCCGATCCCGGTCTCTTCGAATCCAACATCATCTTAGTAACAAGCTGTTTAAGTTTTTAAACAATTTCATTTATACCCAGAATTACATAGCAATTTTTCACAGATAGAGAATCCATATTAACACAGTTCAACCAAATATAGCATATTAAATCACATATCAGAGATATCAAATAATCTAAGGCATTCAATGTACGTTAATCATCTATAAGCAAGATTAATTTGTCATACCATTCCTAATTAATTTAATATAAATTAAATTAATTACTTTAATCACTTTAATCTTGCTTACTTAACATTAATTAATTAATTACAAACTATTAACTAATCACCCCCTAATTCCATCTTTATTTTCATTAAGTAATTCGCCTTAAATTAGTAACACAAATTGATTATCCTTCACCCATTAACCTTAATTATATTTATCCTAATTAATTACTCAAATTAACAATACCATAATCACTTACATTGATTAATTATCCTTTAATTAATCACACTCATTAATTCTTAACAACTTACTTAAGTACTTTACCTTTAATTTTTTTATCCTTTAATAATTAATTAAATTATTTAAACATGATCAAGTTAATCCTTTAATTACTTGCATTAAGTGATTATCATTTAAGTAACTAATTCTCTAGTTACTTATATTAATTAATCTCTAGCTACAAATTGATTAATCTATAATTAATTAACTTATAACCCTCAATTAATAATTAATTAATCCTTAACCATTAATTAATTAGTTTCTCTTTAATTAATTAACTAATTAATTAAATAATCTTAATCACCCAAACCTTAATTAATTTTAAAGATAAGCCATTCATCTTAATTAACTTCTTAATTATCACTTTACAATCTTATTTGATAAACCTGGGATTTAATTATTATTAATCTATAATTTAACTTAAGATCTTTAAATCTAATTAAGGATAAACATTTTATTTCCTTAATTTCTCCTTAATTACACTATTAATTAAGTTTCAAATTTAACTTCAGAATCTACCCGCTTAGGTTAAAATAAAACATACAACTTTAATTAACAAATATTAAACAACGTCCTTATAAAAAAAAGTTAAGAAGTTAGTCTAAACTTGATTTTGCTGAACTTTAAAACTAGCGAATACCCTCATATTTGACCCGAGACAGTCTTGAGGAAACTCACCCAAATACCCGTGTCAAATTCCCTTCTTCTTCTTCTTTTTTTCTTCACAACTTGATTAAACTTAAAAACTGTTACAACCTAACCCTGCTAACGAACTCGAGACAATCTCGAGACAAATCAAATTTTACTCAAGCTACACAAAATTCCACTCAAGCTCAGCAATCTGTAGACACGCGACAACCGTGCATGTGTACAGATGGTCAGAGCATCTCCGATCATCGCCACTACCTCCGGCAAATCGAACATGGCCTCACTACTCAATAACGAACACCCAAACCTTGAATCGAACTCGAAAATGAGTTCGAGCCTAAACAAACCCAAACCAGAGAGAATCATCACCAAAACCTTACCCTTCTACCACCTCCGGCCATCAGGAGTTCTGAAACACCGACCAACTCTTCTCCCAAGGCCCACGCAATTATTAGACCACCCGCGATCGAGCCCGCATCTACCATGATGGAGAATTCAATCCAAAAATGCCAACGAACCCAATAGGCCGTGAACCCTAGTTCACACTCGTTTCGTCTCCTTCATTCTCGAGAAATTCCTCAACCATTTTTGCCGTCATTCCCAATCCATGAACCACCTCCCACCAGGATCCCTATCATGCTAACGCCTCCCAACACCAGAATTTGATCAATTTTGTAAATTTCGATCAATTCGAAATTCCCACGATCTATTATACTAAAAATCTTGATTTTGGCTTTAAAATTCATGGTTTATGTAAACAAGCAGGATCAAGAAATAAAAACCCAAATTTTAATCAAAAATTTGAACAAAAATATGACTTTACTGTATTTTTAAATTTTCCAGTCAACCCTATCCTTTTTACTACTTAAAAATATTTTTAAAATAAAAATCTTGCCAATTCGATCACATTTTATTTAGACACCAAAGTCTATAAAGAATTTAAAGAATAGGAATTTGATTTTCAAAACAAGGTTTGAACCCTGTAAAATTGAACAGGGCAAAAACTATATTCCAGACCTGCATAATCATATCTACCCCCATATATACATATATATGTACACACACACACACACACACACACACACACACTTATTTGTATATATATTCAAACCATTACGATTCTACTTCAGGCATGTTTTTCAAACACAAAGAAAAAATCCATATTTTGAAAGAATTTACTCACATGTATATGAAGAAAATAGAGAAGCTTGGAATGTTTTTTTTAAAAAAAGTCCTGGAAGTCCTTGCTTTGCTCTGATCTGTTGCTTGCTGTTTTGAATTTGAATTTATCTGATTTGAAACCTTGTTTTTGTTGAGATGAATTGAACTTGAACAGTAGCTTGTATTTTGAATCTGAAGTTACTTAATTTGATTTGCTTACTGACCTTGCTTAGCTTCAGGTTTGGATTGCAAAAGTTTGATATAATTTGGATTTACTTTTTTTCTTTTCTGAGCCGCTTTGTTTTTTTGGGTTTTCAGTTTGAAACTAAAGAGGAGAAAAATCTGTAAATCGGTTTCTCAAATGTTTATTTTATGATTTAATATTAATAAAAATAATGAAGGTTGACACTTGTTAGCTTATATACATTTCTTGACTTACAAATGTTATTAATAAGCATTATTATGTCCACAAGTGTTCAAATTTTCATTAAATAATAAAAATTTTCTCCTAATTACCTATATTTTAGTATTAATATATAGTTTGTCTTAATCTTTATTAATATGTTTCTTACGTTAATATATTTATGTATTAGCTTACACTTTTTTAAATGTATTATGTTTATAAATGTGTATATATATAAACTATGTTTTATCCTAAGTATTAAAAGAAAATTATTCTAAATCTTTTATTAAATCCCACATATATATATTTACAAATCAATTTTAAGCAAATATATGTTTTCTTATTAAATTCTCAAAGATATGTATATTTTTAAAACTTTTATTATTTCTTGTTCAAATATCATATTATATTTACAATGTTAGTTATATATATTATTTTATTAAGAATACAACTTTTAAATCTAGTTAATATTTTTTTTTCAAATCCAACCAGATATCTCTTATTACTAATATTTTATTTATTTAACATACAAATAAGTATTTTCTTTGTAATAAATTTAATTTTGTTAATTACCAATTAATAGATGTCCAAAAATCCAGATTATTACAGGTTTCATCTTCCTTAGTTACAATACTAAATTGTTTTCACTTAAATCCACAACATTAAATTATTGATGTGTTCTCCTAACTTTGTCCTTCACTTGGTAAAATTAGGATTGTCACTTAGCTTTTACATGCTAAACAAATCAATTAATTTGCAATGTGCCAAAAATGTAACAACCCGGTATTTCGTACCGATTAATTATTGTCTTTGGACGATTACTTTTCCTAGCTATTGCCAATTGAAGTTTTTAAATTTGAATTAAAATTCTTTTATAAATTGTTAAAAAGATTGATGGGTTTTGAAAATTAGATAGTGGCCCATGTTTTTATGAGGCAGTGAAAATTTACAAAAGTAAATAGCCGTTCCTTTTTCTTTTTTTCGTTTGATCCGACCCCTTTCTCATTTTCGTTCGAAAACCTTAAACAAAAGAAAAATAATGGCAGCCCCTCTTCTTCGTTCCTCCGTGAAAACTAGGGCTTCGTGATTATTTTTGAAGCCGCATCTTGGTCGATCGAGTTCAAGCTCTAGCTTTGCTCGATTTGTTGGTGTGCTCGGCTTCTTCTAAATTCGTCGATAAGGTGAGTAATTCTCACATCTAATTCGAACTCCATGATTCTTCTGTTTCTTTTCTTCGTATAATTTTGTTGCTGTTTAACATGACTTTGGTCACTTGAGTTTTCGGCTGTTAATTGTGGTTCGATATTGTTGATTTCTCTGATGATTTTCTATTCACTCGGGTTTGAATACTTGATTGAATGTTGAGATTTATCTCTGACCTTTTCCAATTCGTATATATTTTATGATGCTTGCTTACTGATTTTCACGACACCAATTTCCTTTGACTTCGGTATCCTTTGTTGGCCACGGCTTCGATTTTTGACTTGGTGATAAGGTTTGGAAATAATTCAAAATGAAAACAGTTAAATTTGAATTTATTTGACGATGTGATTTATTTTGGTTAATTTCGATCATTATGTCTTTGACTTGCCGCTTGAACTTGTTATACATATGTTTGCACAAATATATACTTCACTTGTTCACTGAACTTTTGTATCACTTGTGTTGTTTGCTGTACATATGAATTTGGTGCATTGCTTCGAGTTATATTATTGAACACTTGAGTTTTTCTTGTGCTCGAGCTCACTGTATTGTGTGTTGGTTCGACTCTAGTCATTTTATATTCATTTCTAAATATTTTCGACCTGCTGTTATGTTGCATATAAATATCACTTTGAAGTCTTTATGGTCATTTGTATATATGCAATGTCCAGCCTCATTCTGTAGTTCACTGGTCACTGCATATATGTATACTTGTGCACTTGATCATATTGACTTCTGCTGATTGGTCTATGCATATGTGTGTTGTCTGCCATTGGCATTATTGCATACTTAAGGTTGTTAACTTCTGTTGGTTCATGCCTTGGTATTGATTGTTGTTTTGCTTCTAGTCAATTTACTTATATCATTTGAATTGTGGCAATTGGTCATGTATACATGTGCACGGATTTCACTGTGCGATCATGTGTACATCACTTGTTGTTCCCTTTATTGCCTGTTCTTCGAGGTAGGTAATTCATGTGCACTCTGGTTTATCACTTACTGTTGCTTGTTGTACCTGTTAGTGCTTGGGTATTGAACTGTGCTTGATATTTGCTATTGTTCATTCATGTGCCATGTTGGTTTTTCTTGGTTATATCTGCGAGTCTGGTACTTGTGCATAGCCTATTGTGCTCATATACATGTATACATATATGTGTATATATGTAAATATGTTGTTAAAGTGGTAGCCTAGCTCGTGCACGTGATAGCACTGTCCACTTTGTTAAACACTGTTACAACAGTGTGCACTGCTTCCATGCGTGTAATGTCTTGGTTGCTTCTTTGTACTGGTGCACTTGAACCTGATTTGAGTGATATGTACCTTTTCTTTATACATTTCATTTAGTTCAGTTTTGACGTCTACATGTTGGTTTGTGGTCATCATTTTTGTGCATACCCACATTTGTCTTTAAGCCTAGGCAGTTTTTAGTTCACTGTTCTAGCTTGACTCTGGTGGTACTGATGTCATCATACCTCAGTGTTGACAATCACGATGCCAGGCTTGTGAATATATACACATGTGCTATTTTACTTTGATGTTGAACATTATCATGGTTATTCTGGCCATTTTGGGTCTGAGGTGATTTACTTTCGTAGCCTTGTCTAGTTTGCAGTTTTGTTTGTATGCAATTGCCTTTGTTAGTTTGCATTGCATTGACTCATACACTTCTGGTTTAAATGTAGTCCACTATACCACTGTAGTCATCTTCTCTTGACCATTTTGGCACGGTCTTGCTATGTTCGAAATTGTATACCTGCTGTTGCTTTCGTGAGGCAGAGCCTTCCTTGCTGCACCTCTGGTTCATTTTGTCCATGTGCAGATTGTTATGTACATTCTCTTGTGTACATATTGCATATTCACTTTGCTGAGGCTTTTCACTACTGTCACTTGCTTATTGCATTTGTTTGGACTGTGAATTCTTGTGCATTGGCCTTTGTGCCTTGTTGCTATTTCTGTATATGCTGTTGTGGCGAGGCAGTGCACGCGTGCGTGCGCTGCAGCCACACAGTATCGACATTATGAATTGATATTTTAATTACTTGAATTCTTTTGTGTACATCATCACTGTAGTGGCAAGGCAGTGCACGCAAGCGTGAACTGCAGCCACACGGTATCGATTTTATTGGAATTTCTTTTACTCTTGATGCGTTGATCTTTTGCGTAATGCATGTGTAGTGGCGAGGCAGTACACGCGTGCGTGTGCCGCAGTCCTACCTGAATTGCTGTTTTTTTAGAAACGTTTCAATTACTTGAATTGTTTTGATTAATTCAATATTTTGGGAATTTGCTGATTTGTTGATTTACGCTGTTATGCATTAATAACTGAGTTTGAATTAGACTGACTCGGGTATTATTTTCTTTTGAATGTAATACTCGGGTCATACCGAGTTATTACAGGTTGTAGATATTCTGCTTTGGGTTGCTGCTAGAGCTATGAAGTCCTTTCATATCTTTTGGAGTAGTCGTCGTCATTTACAGTAGTCGGTGTAATTGTATAGGAAGATATGTATTCATGTATATTATATACGTTAATGCACTTGTATATGTAACTTCCTGAGTCGACTGTTGTAGTTGTATCATATGTATTGTATCACATGTATTGTAACTGACATCAGTTATTATATATATGAGACTTTCTGCTTTTATTTGTGTTCCACATTTATATTATCTGTGTTATTATTATATATTTTGTTGTAAACTATTATGAACCATCGTAGTTCTTTTATACCGGAATTGGGGTATGTCGATGGGAGTAAACAAATCAGAGATGAAAAATGAAAGAATATATATACCACTCCTATCGAGATAACCAATACTAGTGTAAGGCCTAACTACGGATTGCCGCTCCTCAACAGCCTTATTCTCCGCGCTAGTTGACAGCATTACACCGTAGTGTTCTTGGCCAGCGTGGGTATAGAGGTGGGGCGTCACAACTTGGTATAAGAGCCTGGGGTTTAGGACAAATATAAAACATAACTTAGATGGAACATGTGTTACAACTATTTGTCGATGTTTTATCTCACATCTTTGTCTATGATCATCTTTGATTGTTAGGTATGAACTCCTAATGCTTGTTCATGTGCATTTGATTTTGATTTTTTTTCACTCATATCTAGTTCGAGTCTCAGCAATTTTAAACTTGATATTTTGTGTTTTCCTCGGCTTGATTTCCATTCGACTTTGGTCACATTGTTTTTGTGAAATTGCTAGTTTCTTGATTTTCGAGACTCTAAATTTGTTTGCAGTCGAATTCTTTGATGATAATGTTGATTCGTTTTGTACTCGACTGTGGCCATTAATTGTTGACTTCGGCATTGACTTGATTTTTATTTCTGTTGAAGTCATTTATGCATTTATGCTCGTTTTGCTTCGTTATTCCAATTGTTAATCGATTCTCCTTTTCCGATTAGTTGTTATCACCTTTGTCGACTTTGATAACTTCTATTTCTGGAATTTTTGGGTATTTCTACTTTGATGGATTTAGAATCGAATTTTTTGGATTTTATCCACGTCTTCGAATGTGAATTTTAGTGAATTGATTTGGTTTCCAAATTTAATCGATTCTTGATTATTCCCGATTTGTTGCTATCATTTATTAGCAAATTTGATGACATTTTCTTCGGGATTTTTGTGAACATACCTTTTGATGGATTCAGTATCGATTACTTTGGATTCTATTCACGTCTTCGTACGTGAATTCTTGTGAATTGATTGTTTCTACAATCATTTTTGTGATTTGTCACTTTAAAAATATAAAGGTTTTCTATACTAGTAGTAAATATCAAAACCCTTTTCTCCAAACGATTTCAAAACTATTTTATTACAAAGCTCTTTTCCTAAACCGTTTTTCAATCTACTAGTATATACAAACCTTTACCTCACTCGTATGAGAAATCTAATTAAACGACTTAGTAAAACGAGTGGTATGAAACGCTTGCGTTTAATTCGCCGGTTAATTCTTGGACTTATTCGATTGAATCTTTTGTGACAATTTTCTAGTGAAGATCTACAGTTTGTTCGTAAATATTTGAGTTAAGCAAGTGGTTATGGGACATGAAGCTAAACTTTTATATTTACTAGCTTAGTGTAATTGACACTTCTCGTTGATCACGACGATCATTTTATGATTTAGACTAGCAATTGTGCGATGTATCTTTGTTTGCTTTCTGGTTAGGCTAGACACCACTTGTGTGATTCCATTCACATATACCTTTTTGCTTTTTGGTTAGCCTAGACACCATTTGTGTGATTCCGCTCACACATATCTTTTTGCTTTCTGGTTAGGCTAGACACCACTTGTGTGATTCCATTCACACATACCTTTTTGCTTTTTGGTTAGCCTAGACACCATTTGTGTGATTCCGCCCACACATATCTTTTTGCTTTCTGGTTAGGCTAGACACCACTTATGTGATTCCACTCACACATACCTTTATGTTTGCTAGGTTAGTCTAGACCTCAATCTGTGTGATTCCGACTCACACATGTGGGGTAGCGCCCCACGGCCTTCGGGCCATTCGTGTGTCAAAATTAATGGCTTGCAACCATGAGATAACATCTCGCTTTGCGTTACACGTGTTGGTGATTTTTCATGCTCACGTGTAGGTGAGTTTCCATGCTTCCGTTCTCGCTTTGCGTTACACGTGTTGGTGATTTTTCATGCTCACGTGTAGGTGAGTTTCCATGCTCCCGTTCTCGCTTTGCGTTACACGTGTTGGTGATTTTTCATGCTCACGTGTAGGTGAGTTTCCATGCTCCCGTTCTCGCTTTGCGTTACACGTGTTGGTGATTTTTCATGCTCACGTGTAGGTGAGTTTCCATGCTCCCGTTCTCGCTTTGCGTTACACGTGTTGGTGATTTTTCATGCTCACATGTAGGTGAGTTTCCATGCTCCCGTTCTCGCTTTGCGTTACACGTGTTGGTGATTTTTCATGCTCACGCGTAGGTGAGTTTCCATGCTCCCGTTCTCGCTTTGCGTTACACGTGTTGGTGAGTTTTCATGCTCATGTGTAGGTGAGTTTTCATACTCCCATTTGAGTTTCCGTACTCCCATTTGAGTTTCCGTACTCCCATTTGAGTTTCCGTACTCCCATTTGAGTTTCCATATTCCCATTTGAGTTTTCATACTCTCATTTTGTGATATCTGGATTTCTTGAGTAGTCTTCTGGAATTTGTGCTTCACCAATTTTCGTGATTTCTATTGATAAGTTTTATCAATTTTTGTGCATTGGTGAATTCTTGTGTCGTTGACTTGTTCTATTGATAAGTTTTATCAATTTTTGTGCATTGGTGAATTCTTGTGTCATTGACTTGTTATGAATACAAGTTTAGGGTATGATATCCCTTTTCTATCTTTGAGAAGATTCTTGTGACATTTTTTATGAATGATAATTCATTGGTATTATCTTTTGATGCCAGTTATTTTGATAAGATTTTGACGTATTAACTTCAGTAACCGTCAATTTTACAATGGATTTTCAAGCGGTTATCCCGCAATGCCGATTTTGTTGACCGTTCTTACGGTATTTTGAGAAGTGCAATTTCCTTGTCGTAGTTCCTGCTGATGTTGCTGTTTTAATCACGTGTTTTAAAAATTTGCTATCTTTAAAATTGCTTCAAAATAAAAATAAAAATTTGCTTTCAAAATTTTTACAGTTTACGCTTTCAAAAGAATGAGGAAGCGATTTAATCGTTTCAGCAAAATCGAGGACTATGACCCCTTTCTTTTACTGATTCGCTTAATTCCGGACTTGTCCGTTTGAGAATGTGAAATGTTATTTTCAAAAATACACAATTTTGCACTTTCAAGGAAACGATGAAGTGAATTAGACGATTTAGTAAAGCTCGTGGTTATGGGACATGTGCGTTTGCTATTTCGGTTAATTCCGGACTCGTTAATTGAATATTTGTGGTTTTTGATTATCGTTTTTGATAATCTTGTGATTTCTGATTATCGTTTTTGATAATCAGATATTTGTTGTTTCTAATTATCGCTTGTGATAATTAGATATTTGAGATTTAATTATCATTTGTGATAATTAAATATTTGTGATTTAAGATTTGATTATCAATTATGATAATTAAATATTAGTTGATTTGTGACTTCTGATTATCGTTTTTGATAATCAGATATTTGTTGTTTCTGATTATCGCTTGTAATAATTAGATATTTGAGATTTAATTATCGTTTGTGATAATTAAATATTTGTGATTTGCGTTTTCTAATTATCTTTGTTGATAATTAGATTTAATGATTTTGTTGTTTTCTAATTATCGTATCGATAATTAGATATTGCTATTTTGTGATTTCTGTATTCTGATTATCTATTTGATAATTAAATTTTGTAGAGAATTTGTGAATTTCTTTTATGAAATTAAAATATTTCTTTGGTATTTATATTGTACTACGCCGGTGTACCGGCTTAATTTATGCTATTCATGACGTTTTCCACGTTTTCCAATTGCGGAAATGCCTTAGGGATTTTTGATTTTTATTCTTGAGCCCTGTGTTATTGAAGAAATTGAAGTTTCACCAGATTTGACTTTGAGCAACATTCTATTCACATCATTGCTTCGGAGGTTGAGCACCTTCGAAATAAAGATGTTTCCCTTGTGGAGATTCTCAATGGTTCTCAAATTCTAGGGATTTCTCTTAGGAATCCAGAGAATTCATCGAGCAAACACGTTAAGGCTTTCTCTTTCATGCTCTATATGGTGAACTTCCTATTTCAAATTTCTTCATCTTGTAATGATATGCTTTTATGGTTGTTACCTTTTGTCCCTTTATTCCTTATGATTGCGAGGACGCAATTTCTTTAAGGAGGGGAGTCTGTAACAACCCGGTATTTCGTACCGATTAATTATCGTCTTTAGACGATTACTTTTCCTAGCTATTGCCAATTGAAGTTTTTAAATTTGAATTAAAATTCTTTTATAAATTATTAAAAAGATTGATGGGTTTTGAAAATTAGATAGTAGCCCATGTTTTTATGAGGCAGTGAAAATTTACAAAAGTAAATAGCCGTTCCTTTTTCTTTTTTTCGTTTGACCGGATCCCTTTCTCATTTTCGTTCGAAAACCCTAAACAAAAGAAAAATAATGGCGGCCCCTCTTCTTCGATCCTCCGTGAAAACTAGGGCTTCGTGATTATTTTTGAAGCCGCATCTTGGTCGATCGAGTTCAAGCTCTGGCTTCGCGCGATTTGCTGGTGTGCTCGGCTTCTTCTAAATTCGTCGACAAGGTGAGTAATTCTCACATCTAATTCTCACTCCATGGTTCTTCTGTTTCTTTTCTTCGTATAATTTTGTTGCTGTTTAACATGACTTTGGTCACTTGAGTTTTCGGCTGTTAATTATGGTTCGATATTGTTGATTTCTCTGATGATTTTCTATTCACTTGGGTTTGAATACTTGATTGAATGTTGAGATTTATCTCTGACCTTTTCCAATTCGTACATATTTTGTGATGCTTGCTTACTGATTTTCACGGCATCAATTTCCTTTGACTTCGGTATCCTTTGTTGGCCACGGCTTTGATTTTTGACTTGGTGATAAGGTTTGGAAATAATTTAAAAAGAAAACAGTTACATTTGAATTTATTTGACGATGTGATTTATTTTGGTTAATTTCGGTCATTATGTCTTTGACCTGCTGCTTGAACTTGTTATGCATATGTTTGCACAAATATATACTTCACTTGTTCACTGAACTTTTGTATCACTTGTGTTGTTTGCTGTACATATGAATTTGGTGCATTGCTTCGAGTTATATTATTGAACACTTGAGTTTTTCTTGTACTCGAGCTCACTGTATTGTGTGTTGGTTCGACTTTAGTCATTTTATATTCATTTCTAAATATTTTCGACCTGCTGTTGTGTTGCATATAAATGTCACTTTGAAGTCTTTGTGGTCATTTGTATATATGCAATGTCCAGCCTCATTCTGTAGTTCATTGGTCACTGCATATATGTATACCTGTGCACTTGATCATATTGACTTCTGCTGATTGGTCTATGCATATTTG
Organism: Allium cepa; assembly: GCA_030765085.1. Lineage (NCBI taxonomy): Eukaryota > Viridiplantae > Streptophyta > Magnoliopsida > Asparagales > Amaryllidaceae > Allium > Allium cepa. The sequence goes on along the minus strand of CM060944.1, from coordinate 492,079,202 downwards.
TGTTGTCTGCCATTGGCATTATTGCATACTTAAGGTTATTAACTTCTGTTGGTTCATGCCTTGGTATTGACTGTTGTTTTGCTTCTAGTCAATTTACTTATATCATTTGAATTGTGGCAATTGGTCATGTATACATGTGCACGGATTTCACTATGCGATCATGTGTACATCACTTGTCGTTCCCTTTATTGCCTGTTCTTCGAGGCAGGCAATTCATGTGCACTCTGGTTTATCACTTACTGTTGCTTGTTGTACGCGTTAGTGCTTGGGTATTGAACTGTGCTTGATATTTGCTATTGTTCATTCATGTGCCATGTTGGTTTTGCTGGTTTATATCCGCGAGTCTGGTTCTTGTGCATAGCCTATTGTGCTCATATACATGTATACATATATGTGTATATATGTAAATATGTTGTTGAAGTGGTAGCCTAGCTCGTGCACGTGATAGCACTATCCACTTTGTTAAACACTGTTACAACAGTGTGCACTGCTTCCATGCATGTACTGTCTTGGTTGCTTCTTTGTACTGGTGCACTTGAACCTGATTTGAGTGATTTGTACCTTTTCTTTATACATTTCATTTAGTTCATTTTTGACATCTACATGTTGGTTTGTGGTCATCATTTTTGTGCATACCCACATTTGTCTTTAAGCCTAGGCAGTTTTTAGTTCACTGTTCTAGCTTGACTCTGGTGGTACTGATGTCATCATACCTGAGTGTTGACAATCACGATGCCAGTCTTGTGAATATATACACATGTGCTATTTTACTTTGATGTTGAACATTATCATGGTTATTCTGGCCATTTTGGGTCTGAGGTGATTTACTTTCGTAGCCTTGTCTAGTTTGCAGTTTTATTTGTATGCAATTGCCTTTGTTAGTTTGCATTGCATTGACTCATACACTTCTGGTTTAAATGTAGTCCACTATACCACTGTAGTCATCTTCTCTTGACCATTTTGGCATGGTCTTGCAGTGTTCGAAATTGTATACCTGTTGTTGCTTTCGTGAGGTAGAGCCTTCCTTGCCGCACCTCTGGTTCATTTTGTCCATGTGCAGATTGTTATGTACATTCTCTTGTGTACATATTGCATATTCACTTTTTTTAAGCTTTTCACTAATGTCACTTGCTTATTGCATTTGTTTGGACTGTGAATTCTTGTGCATTGGCCTTTGTGCCTTGTTGCTATTTCTATATATGCTATTGTGGCGAGGCAGTGCACGCGTGCGTGCACTGCAGCCACACAGTATCGACATTATGAATTGATATTTTAATTACTTGAATTCTTTTATGTACATCATCACTGTAGTGGCAAGGCAGTGCACGCAAGCGTGAACTGCAGCCACACGGTATCGATTTTATTGGAATTTCTTTTACTCTTGATGCGTTGATCTTTTGCGTAATGCATGTGTAGTGGCGAGGCAGTACACGCGTGCGTGTGCCGCAGTCCTACCTGAATTGCTGTTTTTTAGAAACATTTCAATTACCTGAATTGTTTTGATTAATTCAATATTTTGGGAATTTGCTGATTTGTTGATTTACGCTGTTATGCATTAATACTGAGTTTGAATTAGACTGACCTGGGTATTATTTTCTTTTGAATGTAATACTCGGGTCAGACCGAGTTATTATAGGTTGTAGATATTTTGCTTTGGGTTGCAGCTAGAGCAATGAAGTCCTTTCATATCTTTTGGAGTAGTCGTCGTCATTTATAGTAGTCAGTGTAATTGTATAGGAAGATATGTATTCATGTATATTATATACGTTAATGTACTTGTATATGTAACTTCCTGAGTCGACTGTTGTAGTTGTATCATATGTATTGTATCACATGTATTGTAACTGACATTAGTTATTATATATATGAGACTTTCTGCTTTTATTTGTGTTCCGCATTTATATTATCTGTGTTATTATTATATATTTTGTTCTAAACTATTATGAGCCATCGTAGTTCGTTTTATACTGGAATTGGGGTATGTCGATGGGAGTAAATAAATCAGAGATGAAAAATGAAAGAATATATATACCGCTCCTATCGAGATAACCAATACTAGTGTAAGGCCTAACTACGGATGGCCGCTCCTCAACAGCCTTATTCTCCGTGCTAGTTGACAGCATTACACCGTAGTGTTCTTGGCTAGCGTGGGTATAGAGGTGGGGCGTCACAAAAAATCTTTATTTCTCTTAACATATATTTTATCCATCTATTATATCTATCATCTATAAATATTGTTCTATATGAAATTTTCAATTTGCATATTATATAAAAAGGTTCTTTAAGCTTAAACACATTAAATCCCTTCATGCTCTTTAAACATTTATTAAAATTTTATTTAAGTATCGTCCTCATTTTAAAATATGTCACAAATGTTTATAGTAACTTTAAATAATAGAAATGATCATATGAAATAATATTACCATGCAATCATAAAAGGAATCGATTCAATTGAAATAAGTATTATTGATCCATTTAATTTGAAATTTGAAAGAACTGATTGCAATAAATTATTTTTAGTTGGAATAAATTGAATGAGATAGTTAATCACATATCAATTCTCTTTGATGCTAATTAATTTGAAAACTACTGTTTAATAAATATTCATATGCATTGTATGTTCAAACTTTAAATATTAATTTGTTATTTTCTATGATCTCCCCAATAAATTAGGAGATAAAATTTCCCTATAATTAATTTAGACGTATTCAAATCTAGATGTTGATTTCAATATTCATAAAATTGAATTGTTCAATTGTAATTATAATTAGACTTCACAGAGCGAGTCTAATATATATGGCAGTATTAGAATAGGTATGCAAGATCTTTCTAGATAAAAAAACCAATCTTTAAATCTTTATTAATCATTTTTTAATTATCGAGCGTTACAGCAGGCGCTTCACGTCTGATCATAGCACATGCTCCATGCTTCGCACGTGAACTGTTTTTCTACAAACTGTATATGTTTAACGCATTCAAAGAAAAATGATTTGCACAAACACTTAGCTATATTTTTTATGTTGAAATCATATGTAGTTAGTTTTAAGTTTTATTTCTAAGCTGCAATATCTAATTTTTTATTAGTTTTCAAATTTTATTTGTATTATTGATTAATAAAAAATGATTTTGTAATTGAAGTTTATTGTTAAATCCTACTTTTAAGTGATAGTAAGATTTGCTAATATTTGTTGAAATGTTATTAGAAGTTGTAAAAAAAGTGTAACTGTCAAATCCTAATTTTTAGTGATATTATAATAACGTTTTTGGTAGTTCACGTTGATAGTAAAAAAGTGTGACACTAAAGGTATTACAACTATTATCATTATTAATAGTTGGTTTGAAAGCACAAACTTTTAGTCCGACCGCGAACTTCCAAAATTGCCCTTCATATCTTTGTACATTTGATGTCACATTTTTTTGGTATTAGCATGTGACGACCCACATTTCGGAAGGTTTAAATTAACAATTATCCACACATGTCCAATCCAAACAATCCGGAATGTAGATAATCATTGGGTTTAATAATAAAATAGGAGAAAAGAAGAAGAAAACAAACACAGAATCTTGCAGCGGAATGACTAAATATAATAATTAAATAAACAGTTCATAAAGCCGTTTCTATTATACATTTGATTATAATCTATATAACATTTATCAGAGCCATATATACATCAGGAATAAATAGAATAATGCAGCAGGCAACATGATGCAAGAATAATAATAGTAGTAATATACCAAATCTTTATCTCCGTCCTCCAGAGTAAATCTTCAATAAGCAGAAAAAACTCAGCGTTGACCCGACCGTAATGAAAAGATAAAACACTCGAGTCGGGACTAAAATATTCTTATGTGAGTCAAATCAGAATCGCATACAACATGAGTGTCATGGCGTCAGAGATGCTTACGGGTTTTCACATCTCTTATCCAATGTATAACGTGCGTGCGATAACTTAAGAGATGTTACGGGATTTTCCATCTCCTAAGGATCCATCAAAATATTTTATGTAGTAGAATACGTTACATATATAATGTCTAATCAATAAAATAAACATTTCTCTTAGCGTTAAAGCTTTACATTAATCCCCCTTAACGCATTTTTAAGCATCGTCGTACAGTTTGCATTTGACACCACCTGTAGCACATCGGTAGTCAGTGATGCGCCGTGATACGACAACACCAAACCAAAGTCGTATGGGTCTCATATAGGGATAAAAGTATGACAAGGTACATGAGGCAATGCTCAAGGTAGGATACTACCAGTTTGGGTCGCAGGGCTGGTGGTAACGCATCATAGCCATGACCGCCCACCGCGTCCATCCATTCCTTATCGAGTCAAAGGGAGGCTATCCCATATCAAGGTGCACCAATCGAAACCAATAATAAGAGTAATAATAATATGGACCGAGTCCAAGAAAAGTCGAAGAACGGATGTCCGCTCGGGGTAATTAGCCCACTTGATCCTGTCAAGCAGTCCTGTTTTAGTTATTTCAAATTGGCACAAGTGTCGGGGTCTATTCATCATCATTCTCTTTTATCAAATCCAACAATCGCCATTAAATCCAACCACTTCGTTCTGGAGTCTCCTCCACGTACATAGTTGTTAAAGTGGTTGCAGTATCGATAGAGAGTATGTCCATATCCGGCCTCAGTCTCTTTAACAACCAAACGCCGTTTTACATACCGGTTGGTTCTCCTACATTTCGAAAACAATTGGCACTTGATAACAAAATATCATATTCGCTTCAAAATCAAATCCATTTCGAAATCATCATATTTACTCAAAATCTACCATTTCAACTAAAAATCATATTCATCTTATATCTCGATTTTGATTCCGAAATTGTTCCGAATTTCAATTTGGGTAATAACTTCAATTTAATCAAATTCGTGTTTAAATCCATGATTTAAAAATAACATTCCACTCTTGATCGGTTTGAATTTTTGAAAAATAGTTTTAATAGTTTTAATAATTAAAATAGCTAAAAATAGTGTAAATGATTAAAATAGTTAAAAATATTTGAAATGGTTAAAATAGTTAAAAATAGTTTAAATGGTTAAAATAGTTTATTATAAAATTGTTTAAATATTAAAATGGTTTATATAGTAAAATAATTTGGAAAACCAAAATAATTTAAATATTTAGAGAATATAGATTTTAAGTAGTTTATACTAAAATTATTTATTTGAAAATAGCTTCAAAGTCAAACCGATTCAATTCCAACTTCCCAATTCAAGTCAATTCTAATTCCCATTCAATCGATTCAATTTCAATTTCAATTCAATTCAAATTTGAAACCATTTAAATTCCAAGTTCGATTTCTAAAATATCGATTTAAAGCACTTAATCCAATTTACGTTCAATATTCAATTTAAAATCAAATTTTCAAACACAATTCCATTCCGAGCTTAATTTCGAAAAAAAATTGATTTCTATTTCTTTGATCAAAATCATTTAAATAAATTTCGAATCAAAAATTTCAAAATCCTTTAATTTAACCAATCCGGTGTCCGTATATAATTTTCTATCCTATGGCCAAATGATCAGTTATATCAATTTAATTTCAGGAATGGATATATATCATTTCAATCCAAATCACAGTGTCATAGGTATATATTATTTCAACCCATTTCTTAATTCATTCGAAATAATTCAATTTACATTTTATATATCGTAAATAATTTATAGGGTGATAATAGGATATACCAGAATAAATAGACATCCAAATCATCCAAAATATCAACCAATAACATTCGTCGCAATCAATCATCCAAACAACCAATATAATTCACAATAATTTCATGGTTATTAAAATCGGGTGTTTAAATGGTAATTAAATTCATATTTCAAATTTAACTGTCAATTTTAATTTTTAATAGTTAATTCAATGACAGTTTAGATGACAATTAAATTTATCAAACAACGATCAATAAATTTATAATACTTCATAGTTCAAATTTAACTAGGATAAAAATATTCTAGTACGTGTGAGCATTATAAAAACACTCACCTTGAGTGTTCAATTTTTAAACCAAATCGAATGACATTCGATTTAACCTGAAATTTTAACTAGCTCCAAATGATTCCCAATCGGCTCCAAAACGTAGTGCTCGTCGCCACGATTCCAACGCCTCTGGTTTCGTCCAATTCTGACAATGTAGGGAAAAGATATACAATTTTAAAGCTTAACGATTTTATTATAAAATTAATTCACACATTTTCTTTAATCACCATCAGATCTGGTCGTTCATTTGAAGAGAGAGATCTAGGCTGTAACCTTCTTCTTCCCACGCATACAAGACCAGGCGAAAAACAAAACCTATATTGCGTGCATATCTTGATATTGGACCTCAAATCGCGCGCCTAGTACTCGATCAGGGAATGCCACTCGACTGCCCACACTACGTCTCACCCACGACCAGAGCAACGTTGAACTTGATGCTACGAAGGCCGAGAAAACCGCCCTAAATGCGAGATGAACACGACCAATTTCTGGCTCCAAACGACGACGATAACTCAGATCCACCGTTGGATAGGAAGATCTTGTCGAGCTCTACGATTATCTAATTGAGAGTTTTTCATGAAAGCTTAAAGATTTGAAGAAAATCGAGGGAAAAAGAGGTGCAGTTTCGACCATTAATTACAGTAGTGGCGACAATGTTAAGAAACCAGGGTTAGGTTATCGTGCAGGCGTATTTATAAACTTGCAAACATGTTATTTTATTATTATTTTCAACTTTTTTCCGAAGAACTCCAAACGAAGCGTGCCGCCAGGCGTTTATAATGTTTTACCCCTATTTTGAACACAATGGAACATACTTCGGGGCCTAATTCGATCGTATGTGGAAAATAGCTTTTTGAATCGAATTAAAATATTAATTTTTCGATATTTAATTCAACGCGTTTCTATCTCGTACGACAAAACGATAAAATCCAAACGCTACGAAATTTGAAATCCGATAATAATACACTATTACGGATCCAATAGAACTTGTTTCGTCGAAATCTGAGACTGTGCCTCGGATCGCTATTTTTATATGTCAGTTAAATTATAAGATTTTCAATTTCTAAATATTCTTTTAAATTCAATTTTAACTGTTAACAATCTTCATTGTTGTTTAAATAAAATTTACATCCACTTCTGATATCATTATCAGTCATCTTAAATTCAGAATTCAATTATTCAAATAATTTCCAATACTAAATTTAAACAATTTAATAGTTCAATATTCAACAAATTTTAGTATTATATTTCACTTGAATTTTAATTAACAATCAATTACTCTATTTACCTCTAATGAATTCAACATTTATCATTTAATTCATGTATTGATTGTAATCACATTCAATACATAACATTTTCTTTCAGTACTTGTTATTACTTAAATCTTAAAAATTAGTTTATTTCAAAATTTCATTCAAGTTCAAATCCAATAACTTACATTCAAAATCATAAATTTATATTTTTAACTATTTTTATTTAATAGTTACATTAAATTTAATAATTTAAAATAGCTAAAAATATGGATCGTTACATAGCATGAAATACCAAAACTCTGTACATATATTATTAAAACTAGTGTGTAACCCGTGCGTCACACGCGATAATGTTGTTAAAAAATATCTTTAAAATTTAATTATTTTTAAAACTTGATTTATTTTTTAAGCAGTATATGATAAATTTATCGAAATCAAAGAATTTATAATTTAAAATGATCTACAATGCTCAGATGTGTGTGTGTATGTATATATGTATGTATATGTATTTGTATGTATATAGTTTGCTATTGCTATATATGTAAATAGTTGATGCTACGTGATATGTGTATTTTTTATATATATGGATGAAAAAAAAATGAATTTTCCATTTATATCAATATGAATATTATAATATATTTTTAAGGATTTATATTGAAATCATGAATGTTACATAACTGAATATATTTAAATATTTTAAATCAACGATCAATTTAACTAATTAAATATATAGAACTGAATGTTAGAAGGTAGGGAAAAAATGAGAAGAACTTTTTATGTAATTATAGTTGAGAAGAACATCTTACAATCAACTTATCTGTACATAAACTTTTATTCATTATCCGAGATTTCAATTAGTAAATATTTTTTTTACTTTATAGTTAATTATAAATTTCACATTGTTATAGGAGTGTCATATTTAAAACTTCAATTTTGCAAAATAATGATAATAATAATAATGTGTAGCGTTAGTTTGAGTTATGTTTTGGGTAAGTTTTAATATCATGTTGAAAATGAGAATGTCTACATAACCTAATTTTTATTAGAGTAATCCATGCTTCCACACCCATGTTGTAAAATATAAATTAATCCTTAAATGTTGTAAAAACTGAAATTTTGTAATGCAATATATGAAAGTTTGAGATAAATGAATTATAAATTAAAATATAGGTGTTTAAAGCTAAAAATATAATTTTTCAGTGTAATATATGATAATTTCATTGATATAAACCAATTATAAAATAAATTTGCTATTACTGTTGGTGTATATAATTTATGCTATGTGATTTACATATCTTTATATGTAAATACAATTTTGTTTTACCCGTTTGTTGATGCTACAATGGTATACTATTAAAATTGTTTATATTTTAAGATTTACATGACGTATCGAATATTCGTTAGCTGAGTTTATCAAATGGTTTAAATTTTGAATTATGTAATTAATTTAAATGTGTGTACTTAAATGTAAAATATTACAAGAGAACTAATGTGACGCCCCACCTCTATACCCACGCTAGCCAAGAACATTACGGAGAATGCTGTCAACTAGCACGGAGAATAAGGCCGTTGAGGAGCGACCATCCGTGTAATTGCTTTGCGCGAGCATCGATATGTCAGATAGTATAACATGCATTTCTTTATCAAGAGGGAAATCCGAAATACCGACACAAACTCAAAGCTACTACACAGTGGCTATAATATCTTCGGAAACAAATATAGAAATAAACATAACATAAATCAGTCACAGACAATTCATATCACAAAGGCGGAAATAGATATGAATATTACACTAGGAAGTGTACATCAGAGTAGTGGTCTAAAAAGATCCACAATATCACAAAAGAATAGTTACATGAACTACACAAAAGAATAAGTATACATTATGGAGTCTATATCTCAAATGTATACAACAAAAACTACTAATCTAAGTAGTTAACCAAAAGTCAGAGAAATCAATCCCAAGAGAGAAGTCAAGCAGAAGCACCTGTAACATCTCGGTCTGACCCGAGTATTATTTAATAAGAAAATAATAAACGGATCAGTCTAACTATAAATATCAGATGAAACGATATAGAATAAGAGATATGACTAAACACATAATAATCACAATGCCAAGCTGTAATATATATAAATAGTTGAAAATCATCAAGAGATTAATCAATGTCACCAAATCTACACAAGAATCAAAGAAGCGTCATACTCCTTATTTCGTTCACCAAACCATAAATATTGACGATAATATCAATGTCAATCACAAAAGTCAATGACACACAAATTCCAGAATTCAATACACGAAATCCAGAAATCACAAAAGTCAATGACGCACAAATTCACCAATGCACAAATATCGATAAGGCTTATCAATAGAAATCACGAAAATTGGTGAAGCACAAATTCTAGAAATCATCTCACGAAATCCAGAAATCACAAAGGGGGGGGGGGAGGCCTATCACAAACGGGAGCATAAAGCCCACCAACACGTGTATCACAAACGGAATGCTAATTCCATGGTTGCTAACCATCACAAATTGAGCCGAAGCTCCACAAACGGCCCGGAGACCATGGGTTGCTACCCCACCGAATTGAGTCGAAACTCCACAAAACGGGGTTTAGTCTCCCTCGCAGACAAAGAGACATCGCACATTGCTAGTCTAAATCACAAAGATGATCGTCATGATCAACGAGAAGTGTCAATTACACTAAGCTAGTAAATATATGAGTTTAGCTTCATGTCCCATAACCACTTGCTTAACTTAAATATTTACGAACAAACTGTAGATTTCCACTAGAAATTTGTCACAAGAGATTCAGTCGAACAAGTCCAAGAATTAACCGACGAAGTAAACTTAAGCGTTTCATACCACTCATTTTACTAAGCCGTTTAATTAGATTTCTCGTACGAGTGAGGTAAAGGTTTGTATATACTAGTAGATTGGTAAACGGTTTAAGAAACGAGCTTTGTAATAAAATAGTGTTGAAATTATTTGAAGAAAGAGTTTTGATATTTACTATTAGTATAGAACCTTTATATTTTTAAAGTGACAAATCACAAACATGATTTAGAAACAATCAATCACAAAATTCACATTCAAAGACGTGAATGAAAATCCAAAGAAATCGATAATGGATCCATCGAAATGGATATTCAAAAATCCCTAAAAAAAGGAGTCATCAAAGTCATAATAATTGATAACAATAAATAGGAAACAACACGAATCGATTTAAGTTGGAAATTCAAGCAACTAGGCGAAGTAGGCAAAAATCATCAGGTCGGTCGGCCGGCTACAGAGCTCGGTCGACCGGACCCTGTTCTGAAAAACTCTCGGGACAGCAGGTCGGTCGACCGAGTCCTGTAGGCGGTCGACCGGACCAGAAACAGAAAGTGCTTATGCACTTGGCAGCAGGTCGGTCGGCCGGCAGCAGGGCTCGGTCGACCGAACCTGTTGCCAGTCCCTTCCCAGCCCATCCAAATGAAGTCCAACCTCGACCAAATTGCATTTCTCGAGCAACGACGCTAAGGGATTATGCCAACCGACTACCCGGCCCTATAACCTCTTCGATGCATCACAAAAACATGATCAAAGATCAAAGCTATGATTTTTAAGGAATTGAACCCAAAACCACAAAAGTTAGGATTTTCACCAAATCAATCCAAACCAAAAGCTAATACACACGAATAAGTGTTAGGAATTCATACCTAACATTCGAAGATAAATATAAGCATAGATGTGAGATAAAAATCTCACCTTTTCACAAAATCAAACAAGAAGAAGCTTGAAAGCAATTGGAGAATCAACCTCTCTTCAACACAACCCAAATGAGCTTGAATCTATGATCAAAACAAGATCATTCCCAAAATTAGGTTTAGGAATTTCTGAAATTGGTAAGAGAATAAGTTGGAGAAGAAGAAGAGAATGCTTACCAATGGGTTCTCTTGAATTTGGAGCTAGGAATTTGAAGTTGCAAAAGGAACTAGGGTTTTGGAGTTTTAATTTCCAATCTCTCCCACCATTAATACTTTAAAAACTGAAAAGAGAAGAGAATGAGGGTGAATGGGGAAGAGTGGCTCAGATTTGAGCATAAATTAAACATAGGGCTGAGCCCAAACCCAAACCCAAAGTGAAAAGTAGCAAAAACCAACTTTCTCCAAACATATCGAAGCTTATACTCAAAAAGGTCGCAAACGGCATTTTAAACTCAATGGGAGTGGTCCCGAGTCCTAATTCGACCGTATGCAAAAAGTAGCTTTTCGAACTAAAATCCGACTAACGATAAAATATTTAAATATAAATATGCGGGTTGCTACAGACTCCCCTCCTTAAAGAAATTGCGTCCTCGCAATATTTAAGAAGAGAACATAAAGTAACAACCATAAAAGCATATTCAACACAAAAAAAATTTGAAATAAAAGGTTCACCTTAAAGAGCACGGGAAAGCAAGTCCGGATGTGATCGCTCGATGAATTCCCTAGACTCCCAAGAACAATCCTTAGGATTTGAAGACCATTGAACTTTAACAAGCGGAACATCTTTATTTCGAAGTCGTTTGACTTCCGAAGCAATGATACGAATAGGATGTTGCTCATAAGTTAAATTAGGCGAAACTTCAATCTCTTCCACAACACCGGGCTCAAGAATAGAATCGGAATCTCGAAGACATTTCCGAAGTTGAGAAACGTGAAACACGTCATGTATAGCAGGAAATTGAGCCGGTAATAAAAGGCGATAAGCCATGGAACCAATACGTTCGGTGATAGGAAATGGCCCAATATATCGAGGCGCTAGTTTTCCCGATCGACTGAATCGCACAACACCCTTCATAGGCGAAACACGAACAAACACGAGATCTCCCTCAGAAAATTCTAATTTCCTTCTCCGGTTATCGGCATAGGATTTTTGTCTACTCTGGGCTTCTTTCATCCTATGACGAATAAGGTCAATCTTTTCTATGGAATCACGAATAAAATCTGGACCTAAAACCAGCTTCTCACCAGTCTCAAGCCAACAAGAAGGAGATTGGCATGGCCTTCCGTAGAGTGCCTCGAAAGGTGCCATACCAATACTAGATTGGAAGCTATTATTATAGGAAAATTCAACAAGTGAAATATGATCTTCCCAACTTCCACCAAAATCAAGAACACAAGCACGAAGAAGATCTTCAAGAGTTTGATTCACACGCTCGGTTTGTCCATCGGACTGAGGATGATAAGCGGTGCTAAAATTAAGCTTCGTTCCCAAAGCTTTTTGAAGACTTTTCCAAAATCCACTAGTAAACAATGGATCGCGATCACTAACAATAGAAGTAGGAACACCATGTAATTTAACAATTTCTTTAATAAAAAGTTTGGCCAAAAGAGGTACGGTTCGGTTAGACCGAACGGGAATAAAATGGGCGGATTTAGTAAGTCTATCAACAATCACCCATAAGCTATCATGACCCGATCGAGAACGGGGAAGGCCATCTATAAAATCCATGGAAATTTGATCCCATTTCCAAATTGGAATTTCTAAAGGTTGCAATAACCCACCGGGCCTTTGATGTTCGGCCTTAACGAGTTGGCAAGTCATGCAACGCTTAACGAAGTTAGCGATGTCAAGTTTCATTCCCTCCCAATAATATAGCCGCTTTATATCCGCGTACATTTTACTACTACCGGGATGAATGGTAAATTTAGAACGATGAGAATCTTCTAAAATATCTTTACGAAGATCACCAATATTTGGCACGATAAGTCTACCAAATTTTCGAATGCCGCCACCAGAATCGATATCAAATTCTTTCAATCCTTCAATATCAATTTTATCCCTAATATTTTGGCCAAGAAGAGCTAGTTCGGGATCTAGCCTTTGAGCTTCAAGAATGCGGTCTAAAAGAGAAGGACGAGCCTCAAGGCTACATAAATCAAGAGATGAACATAAATCGGGAACACGGTCTCGAATTTCACAAGAGGATAAAATCTCGAGATCGTTCCATTCGGATATCATCATCGAAACAACCGCTTGTTGCTTTCGACTAAGTGCATCCGCAACACGATTTCCCTTTCCGGGAGTATAAAGGATATCAAGATCATATGGTGTAAGAAATTCGAGCCAACGCTGTTGACGCAAATTAAGTTCCTTTTGAGAGAATAAATACTTCAAGGACTTATGATCGGTGTAAAGAAAAAATTTCTCTTCTAAAAGATAATGACGCCAAATACGAAGGGCGAAAACAATAGCCGCGAGCTCTAAATCATGAGTGGCATATCTAGTCTCGGTTGGCTTCAATTGCCTAGAAGCATAAGCAATAACACGTTTTCTTTGCATAAGAATGGCACACAAATCAACGCGACTAGCATCGGTATAAACAACGAAATCTTGATTCCCCTTGGGAATAACAAGAATAGGAGCATCAGAAAGGAGTTCTTTTAATTTCTGAAAAGAAGCTTCACATTTGTCCGACCAAATGTATTTAACACCTTTCTTAGTCAAGCAAGTGAGAGGCACGACAATCTTAGAAAAGTCTTCGATAAAACGACGGTAATAGCCCGCCAATCCGAGAAAATTACGAATCTCTGTCACACTCTCCGGTCTCTTCCAATCTTGAATCGCTTCAATCTTTGAAGGATCCACGGAAATTCCGGATTCGGAAATAATGTGACCAAGGAACTTTACCCGAGATTGCCAAAAATGGCATTTAGAAAATTTCGCCTTTAATTGATTACTCCTAAGAGTTTCCAACACAATCCGAAGATGTTTTTCATGCTCCTCCTCGGTTTTAGAATACACAAGAATATCATCGATAAAGATAAGAACAAACCGGTCGTGGAAGTCTTTGAAAATTCTATTCATAAGGTCAACGAAATACGCCGGAGCATTCGTCAAACCAAATGGCACGACAAGCCACTCATAAGATCCATAACGAGTACGGAACGAGGTCAATGGAATACCATCCTCTGCAATACGAAGCTGATGAAATGCAGTAGCTAAGTCTAATTGTGAAAAGACCTTAGCACCACTAAGCTGATCAAATAGATCATCAATCCGAGGTAAAGGATATTTATTTTTGATAGTAAGATCATTAAGCTTGCGGTAGTCAACGCAAAGCCTAAGTGTACCATCGGATTTCTTCACAAAAATAGCCGAAGCTCCCCAAGGCGAGGAACTAGAGCGAATAAATTGCTTCGTCTCCAATTCGGATAATTGTTTACACATCTCCTCGTTTTCTTTATTGGACATACGATACGGAGGACGAGTGATAGGTTGAGCTCCAGGAATAAGATTAATTATGAACACAATTGCTCGCTTAGGTGGTAATCCTAAAACGGGTTCGAATATGTCGGATAATTCACGAACGACGTGAATAAGAGAAATAATATAGCATTCCCCACGGCCAAAGGAAGAAGTCTTTGCCACGGAGGTTGCTTGCTTCCCTTTCTTATTGGGATAAGGTCCTTTGAATTTACTGGGCCTCTTCTTGCTGTTGAAGTTTGGTTTGGAACCCACCACTTCAACATCATTCTCCTTATCCGCCTCTTCAAGTCGAAGAGCGATATCAATGAGTTGGTCGAAAGAAACTTCTAATTTTAGAAGTCATGGCTTCTTGAGATTTTTGTTCAAGCCATAGACGAATCTCTGGTTCTTCTTTAAAGGGGTGTTGATGTATTCAACCCCATATTTGGAAAGCGACTCGAAGGAGGCGACATAATCAGTCACGGAGGACTCACCTTGAACAAAGTCTATAAATCGTCGAGCCAATGTCACTTTCTCAGCTTCCGGTACGAATTTCAACTCGAAGCGTTCCCGGAATTGCTCCCAGGTGAGATCCGCTTCATTAATCTCAGAAATAAGAAGCTCGTACCAGTCCAATGCTCTTTCTCGGAGCATACTAGATGCCACCTAAACTCGGTGAAGGTCAATAAGATTCATGCGAGAAAAGATTCGATCGCATGACCTTAGCCAAGCCTGTACTTCAATAATATTTTCGGAACCTTTGAATGGCTCCCCACCCAAATTAGTGTAATCGCTGCACAAGCGTGCAAAACCCGACTTTGGGTGAGTAGGTTCCAGGTTAGGTCCAGCTGCTTGAGCATTCGTCACTAAATCAAGAAGCTGTTGAGCAGTCATAAAAACTCCATCCTGGGGTGGAGTGCAAGATGGCACGGCTCTGGGGCGGCCAGGTCTAGACATTTCTCTTCCTTTAGAAAGAAAGAAGAGGAAGAAGGTTATTCACCAATTGAATATCAAGCAATCTTGATAGCTAAAACAAGGAATCATAAAAGAAAATAGGATAGAATGGTACGTAGACCCGAATAAAATCCTAAAGCACGACTCCTAAAATGGACTTAGGACGATGATCCTTGTTATAATATTCCATATTGTTTCGAAGTTTGGCTCTGATACCAAGCTGTGACGCCCCACCCCTATACCCACGCTAGCTAAGAACATTACGGAGAATGCTGTCAACTAGCACGGAGAATAAGGCTGTTGAGGAGCGACCATCCGTGTAATTGCTTTGCGCGAGCATCAATATGTCAGATAGTATAACATGCATTTCTTTATCAAGAGGGAAATCCGACATACCGACACAAACTCAAAGCTACTACACAGTGGCTATAATATCTTCGGAAACAAATATAGAAATAAACATAACATAAATCAGTCACAGACAATTCATTTCACAAAGGCGGAAATAGATATGAATATTACACTAGGAAGTGTACATCAGAGTAGTGGTCTAAAAAGATCCACAATATCACAAAAGAATAGTTACATGAACTACACAAAAGAATAAGTATACATTATGGAGTCTATATCTCAAATGTATACAACAAAAACTACTAATCTAAGTAGTTAACCAAAAGTCAGAGAAATCAATCCCAAGAGAGAAGTCAAGCAGAAGCACCTGTAACATCTCGGTCTGACCCGAGTATTATTTAATAAGAAAATAATAAATGGATCAGTCTAACTATAAATATCAGATGAAACGATATAGAATAAGAGATATGACTAAACACATAATAATCACAATGCCAATCTGTGATATATATAAATAGTTGAAAATCATCAAGAGATTAATCAATGTCACCAAATCTGCACAAGAATCAAAGAAGCGTCATACTCCTTATTTCGTTCACCAAACCATAAATATTGACGATAATATCAATGTCAATCACAAAAGTCAATGACACACAAATTCCAGAATTCAATACACGAAATCCAGAAATCACAAAAGTCAATGACGCACAAATTCACCAATGCACAAATATCGATAAGGCTTATCAATAGAAATCACGAAAATTGGTGAAGCACAAATTCTAGAAATCATCTCACGCAATCCAGAAATCACAAAGGGGGGAGGCCTATCACAAACGGGAGCATAAAGCCCACCAACACGTGTATCACAAACGGAACGCTAATTCCATGTTTGCTAACCATCACAAATTGAGCCGAAGCTCCACAAACAGCCCGAAGACCATGGGTTGCTACCCCACCGAATTGAGTCGAAACTCCACAAAACGGGGTTTAGTCTCCCTCGCAGACAAAGAGACATCGCACATTGCTAGTCTAAATCACAAAGATGATCGTCATGATCAACGAGAAGTGTCAATTACACTAAGCTAGTAAATATATGAGTTTAGCTTCATGTCCCATAACCACTTGCTTAACTTAAATATTTACAAACAAACTATAGATTTCCACTAGAAAATTGTCACAAGAGATTCAGTCGAACAAGTCCAAGAATTAACCGACGAAGTAAACGTAAGCGTTTCATACCACTCATTTTACTAAGCCGTTTAATTATATTTCTCGTACGAGTGAGGTAAAGGTTTGTATATACTAGTAGATTGGAAAACGGTTTAAGAAACGAGCTTTGTAATAAAATAGTGTTGAAATTATTTGAAGAAAGAGTTTTGATATTTACTATTAGTATAGAAACCTTTATATTTTTAAAGTGACAAATCACAAACATGATTGTAGAAACAATCAATCACAAAATTCACATTCAAAGACGTGAATGAAAATCCAAAGAAATCGATAATGGATCCATCGAAATGGATATTCAAAAATCCCTAAAAAAAGGAGTCATCAAAGTCATAATAATTGATAACAATAAATAGGAAACAACACGAATCGATTTAAGTTGGAAATTCAAGCAACTAGGCGAAGTAGGCAAAAATCATCAGGTCGGTCGGCCGGCTACAGAGCTCGGTCGGCCGGACCCTGTTCTAAAAAACTCTCGGGACAGCAGGTCGGTCGACCAAGCCCTGTAGGCGGTCGACCGGACCAGAAACAGAAAGTGCTTATGCACTTGGCAGCAGGTCGGTCGGCCGGCAGCATGGCTCGGTCGACCGGACCTGTTGCCAGTCCCTTCCCAGCCCATCCAAATGAGGTCCAACCTCGACCAAATTGCATTCTCTCGAGCAACGGCGCTAAGAGATTATGCCAATCGACTACCCGGCCCTATAAGCTCTTCGATGCATCACAAAAACATGATCAAAGATCAAAGCTATGATTTTTAAGGAATTGAACCCAAAACCACAAAAGTTAGGATTTTCACCAAATCAATCCAAACCAAAAGCTAATACACACGAATAAGTGTTAGGAATTCATACCTAACATTCGAAGATAAATATAAGCATAGATGTGAGATAAAAATCTCACCTTTTCACAAAATCAAACAAGAAGATGCTTGAAAGCAATTGGAGAATCAACCTCTCTTCAACACAACCCAAATGAGCTTGAATCTATGCTCAAAACAAGATCATTCCCAAAGTTAGGTTTAGAAATTTCTGAAATTGGTAAGAGAATAAGTTGGAGAAGAAGAAGAGAATGTTTACCAATGGGTTCTCTTGAATTTGGAGCTAGGAATTTGAAGTTGCAAAAGGAACTAGAGTTTTGAAGTTTTAATTTCCAATCTCTCCCACCATTAATACTTTAAAAACTGAAAAGAGAAGAGAATGAGGGTGAATGGGGAAGAGTGGCTCAGATTTGAGCATAAGTTAAACATAGGGCTGAGCCCAAACCCAAAGTGAAAAGTAGCAAAAATCAACTTTCTCCAAACATATCGAAGCTTATACTCAAAAAGGTCGCAAACGGCATTTTAAACTCAATGGGAGTGGTCCCGAGTCCTAATTCAACCGTATGCAAAAAGTAGCTTTTCGGACTAAAATCCGACTAACGATAAAATATTTAAATAAAATATTTAAATATAAAATCGATAAATATGCGGGTTTTTACAACTAAGATGACATTTCTGAATAATTATAGATTATTCTAAAAGTATGCATTTGATTATAATTTGGTATTAGAAGTTTAGTAGAATAAAGGTGATAAATTAAAGAATTTAAAAGTAAAATATCCAAAGAGAGAATCAAGGAGAGTAGAGAAAGATCCTACAGTTAATAAGAGAGCTTGAGTTTCTTCTGCTTTAATATTATTTAATTGATTTAGTATCTCTTAAAATTAGATCTGACAATTAAGCTTCTTTTACAAATTCAAAATTTTGTTTACAAATTTTTGTTAAGTCTTAATATCACTTAAAAATAGGATCTAGCAAACAAACTACCTTACAAAATTATTTTTATTAATTAATAATATAAATAAAAATTTAAACTCACAAGAAATTAGATATTGCAACTTAAAAATAAAATTTTAAATTACCTACGTGTGATTCAATACAAAAATATGACTAAATATATGTGTAAATCATTTTCTTTTGAATGTATGAAATAAATACAATTTGTAGAAACACAATTCAGCATCCTTCATCATGCGCGAAGCGCGTGCTGTAACGCTCATCTTTCTTTATTAATAACTGTAATAGCTTTGGTGTCACACTTTTTTGGTATCAACGTGAACTACCAAAAACGCCCCTCTATATATTATCAAACCTTAACCACTTAAAAATTGAATCTAATATTAAACTTCTTTTACAAATTCAGACGCCCCTAAAAGTAGGATCTAACAATTCGTAATGCTTTATGAATTCAAAACACTTCTAAAAATAGGATCTAAAATTAAACTTCAATACTTATTTACAAATACTACTTCCTCACATGTCAACCTTGGTCGACCTTTACCACTCTTAGAGCATTCGATGCGACCTATAATTCCAACGCGCACAAGTGCCTCGGGAGGCCTCCGTTGGAGATGTCCAAATCATCTTAAGTAGTGTTGGACTAGTTTCTTCCCAATTGGTGCTACTCCAAGTTCATCACGTGTATCATCATTTCTAATTCGGCATTTTCTTGTATGACCGCAACTCCATCGTAACATACGCATCTCTACAGCACTTATTTTCGAGATGTGTTGACTTTCTATCAAAAGATAATTTTTTTTTGATTAAATGCTATTTTTCCAAAGCTTAATTTGTTTATCTGTTTAACTAAAATTATTTGTAGATAGAATAATCAAAAGGACACATATTGATAAAAAGTTAAATGCATAAACAGTTCGAGTGAAAAGAAAAACTCATTTATCTTTCTATTTTACATTTATTTACGCTTGATTGTTTTAATCTTCTATTCGAATTTTAATTTATTTGTCCTTTTCATTTAGGACTGATGATATGCAAACAAATTGATCAAATGCACATGTGTTCTAATAAAAAAAGTGAACGTGAAAACATAGTTTTGATAAAAAGACAAATATATTTATCCTTTTATTTTGAAGCTAAATTTGTTTCTCATCATTCAATCTTGGTTTATTTATCTTTTGTTCAAGCTTGATTTACTTCTCTTTGTAAAAAATTCAGTTATTTATTAGTTTGTTTAAAGGTTGAGTATAAGCAAAAAGATCAAATGCATATATATATTTCATTTAAAATAGACAATTTCATAGTTTTTACATTAGAGTATTCATTTGGTAAGTTTATTATTTAGTCAAAGCTAAATTGATAGGTTTATTAAACGTTGACAAAAGAGTGAAATGGACAGATTAAAAAATAGGATAAAAGCTAAAGACAGTCTTGACATAAATAAAATTTTCCTTTTTAAATAAAATTAATAATTTATTTATCTTTTCAAGGAACATCATAAAACATTTCTTTCTAAAAGAATTAATCTTGTACATCAATTTAAAGAAAATTTGCATGTGCTTCAGGCATATAAATGCTTTTTAACAATTAATTAAAAAGATATTTGATATACTATATCAATAAAAATGCCAACATAGTAATTTTTGACGTATACGATTTTTTAACATGGAAAAATTCATTTAGGTTCCCAAAAAAGTCAAAAAAGTTTATCAATTTTACAAGGAACTGTGTGTATCAATTTAAAAGGTACATGTAATTAGGTTTTAAACATATGAACGTATATGTTATATGTTTTTTTCTAATAATAATGCTCATACTATTTTTTTAATAAAAAATTAAATGCATGTTTCTTCTAAGCTAAAAAAAATTAATTATTTATCTTACCAAAAAAAGGCTTAAAAATTACCAACTAAGAAAAAGAATTATAATTTTGATGAAAGGATAATTGCACTTATCTTTTAAAGTATATGAATCCATTTCAACTCATAGTGAAAAGGATATTTCATACGAGTTCTTAATGGAGGGTGTCTTTATTTTATTATTTTATTTGTTAATTATTTTTCCATTGTTCTAACATTCATCATTATGTGTTCAAGAGGTGGAAATTTACCCCACAGAAACTTGTTTCATTTATGGTTTTTGTTTTGCTTTGTTTGTTTGTTTTTTCCTCTTTCTTGTTTAGATTACTTGTTCATGCATTACCTTTGATGGTTTTTCTAAGTGTAAGATGCCACTGTAGAGGCCAAAACACTGTCTGCTTATTTGTTTATTGCATCATTAAGTTTCATGCCTTGAAACAAAAACAAATGTTTCGTTGCTTGCAGTAATGAGATATTCTTTATCATTATTATGTTAACCTGTACATACTTAGAATTAAAAAAATGCATATATTGCAATCAAATAGGCACGAATAATATAGCATATTAGCATATAGCTTAAGAAATGCAAATAATAGACAACCAGGCATGACACCCTAAATTGTCAACGACATGAAATGAATTGAGAGGCTAAACACACACACACACACACAAATAGACACACACACACATACACCTTCCAATGCAATCAAATTAAATCAAGGTGAAAAATGATAGCATGAGACACATTAGGAAGAGGTTAAAGATAAGCATGCTTAATTTATATATGATGGATTGCTTGAAATCTTTAGTCTTAAACAAGGTTGGTAGGCTTGTTTGTTGTGGTTGAGCTCATTTATGTCAAACCCATTGCTTGGGCTGCTGCAATTAGGACAGGAACAAATGGAGAGAGTGGCTAAAATGAAACTCATAGCCAATTAGCATCATAATCCTGTCTTCATGAATACAACCATGGAAGATTATTGTTACAAGATCATATTACCACTTTGGTTTCACAATTTTAGCATACAACTAGCATATCAATACGGTAATTTTAGTAAACATCTTAGAACACAGAGTTAGACGTTTGATCTAGACCTTGGTTATGTGTTTAGAAAGAACATCTTAACTCATCTTTGCCTAGACTCGTCTACTGAAAATACCTTGACTGTTTGTTTGTGTTGCCTCCATGAGATATTTCAAAAATAATGATCTTAACAACCCAGGCATCACCACCCTTGGACACATAATAGTAAATGAATTTAGCTTTAAAAAAATATATATGTACATACATATATGTATGTATATGATATTTTCTCCCTCTCACAACTATGTTGTGGCATTTATGCCCCATTTAAATAAATTCATTTGACTATTTTGTATGCATTTTTAGTTGAATGAAGATGAATAGTCCTAGTTTCTAAACAGAAGTATAGAAATTGTTTATTTATAAGAAAAATGCTTTTGTATTTGTCTCTTTATTTAAATGTGCACATCTGGTTATTTTACCTACATTTAGTCCTCAACAGGAAATTAAAAATTTATCCTTTACATCAATCAAACTTTGAATAGAATATAAACAAAATTAATCTTTTGGAAACATATTAAATATAAACATGAAAATCTTTTTGTCAAAGCTTTGTTTTTGAATCTATCTCTTCTTGCTAAAAAAAGGGACCGATCATAGTTGTTAAACAAAAATAAGAAATAAATTAAATATTGAATAAAAGATAAATAAATTCATCAAGACTATGTACTTAGATTTCTTCTATTGAAGCATGTGCATCATCGGCTTTTTTGCATTCCTGTTCTTATTGGAAACCAAAATATGTTTTTATCTGAAACTATTATTGTGCTACCACAATTTACTTCACATTTATGTTTTTAAAGGCTAAATGTTCTTATCGCTGCATAGTTAAAAGTTAATTTGTATCTCAGAATAATGTTGGATTCAAATTATATAGAAAATAGCTCTATTTAACCATATTCTAAAGGTGCAAAATAATAACACATTTACTTCTATTCAAAAGATCTCTAAATAAAGATAAAGCATACAATAATTTTATATGGAATTTTATATAAAATGATGATTCATTTTATCTTTCTACATAAATTGCTAGAATTATATATTAATTTTTATATTGAAATGGAAAACTATTTCAAAGAATAATAAGCACCATTTAAAATGATAAATTATTTATATAATTTATCCTTTTATCTTTAATAATAGTTGTAATAGCTTTGGTGTCTCACTTTTTTGGCATCAACGTGAACTACCAAAAATGCCCCTGTATATATTATCCAATCTTAATTACTTAAAAATAGGATCTAATACTAAATTGGTTTTACAAATTCAAATGCACATAAAAGTAGTATCTAATAACTAAACATGTTTTAAAATTCGAAACGCTTACAAAAATAGGGTCTAAAATTAAACCTTCTTTAGAGATTCAAAATACTTCTTTACAAAATGTCACTTGGAAATAAAAAAAATTATATTTTTCATTGATTTAAACATATACAATTTATAAGAAAAACAATTCACGCACGAAGCGTGTGCCATTACATCGTTAATAATAGTTACGCTCGATTGAAAATGATAATTTTTTTTATCATTTTGCACCAATTTCATATTTCAGTATCCAAAAATTAAACAGTCAGACTTTGCCACCAAAAAAATGAATATTAAAGGATTAAATTATTTAGTTATTTGTCATAAAGATAATTTGGTGTATTTTAAAAGAAAAAGAGTGCATTTCTAATTGTACCTGAGGTTGGTGTACATTTTCTGAAACAGCAAGTGTAATTTGAGAAGTTATGTTACTATGAGTTATAATATATGCCCTTGGAATCCTCGGTGGACCCTTTATCCCTTCATTTGCTCCCACAAATAGCACCTTCAGTTATAATCCTTGAAAAGTGAGATATCAAGTAACTTCTGGACCTAAAAAGAATATGCTTTAAAAGCTTTTAGAGCTTACTGGGTGAAAAGAAGAAAAAAAACTTCAAGACTACCATCGCATCGTCTCATTATAGAAAATGTTAAGTCCCATATATAAATCATGCTAAAAGGCAAGGCTGCAACACATGAACACCAGATTGTAGCATAGAGAAATTCTAAGCAATGAACATACTCGTTGTAGAAAAGGAATCAAAAGGATGCAAAATTGATTTCACCTGAAATTTAAATACTATGCAATATGATTGTGCATAAAAGGAATAAGCAAGCACATAAAAATCTACATAATACAAGACAAAGAGTAGAGTACTATCGAGAATCAGGACATGATTGCAATGATTAATAATCTCTCAAATATCACGAAATCAAACACCAGGTTTAGTTGTTCCCATGTCAATAAAAGAAAAGTAAGAAGCTATTTCTTATCAGTAGTTTAATTTAACACAATTAGGCTATTTCAACTGCTTGCATCTTGAAGATATAACGCAACAGACTTATCAGCAGAAAATTGTTAGTGCAAACTAGTTTGAATTGAAAAACCAGCATGTATTGACTATAAAAGTAAAAGTTGACTATCAGTTCAAATTGCACAAATGTGAATATTAAACAAATACTCACATGCCAACATAAGTTAATAATCATTTAAAAATGATTAATGCTCCGAATTAATTGACCAAACTTTATTAATATACTTTCTAATTTTTTATGTAAAGCGAATCATAAGCATTAGACAAGGAACTCTAGTCATGAGCGATGTACGAAAGTAAAACCAACTAAATTGAGTCTCAAATATCATAACAATCACAGAGGCAGCGAAGTAATCAAAGTGAACAGAGTGCATCAAAGCCACAGTGTTGCTTAATGGTTCATTGCAAACTTCTTGAATTATGACATGAGGTAAATAAAAACATCATCCACGGTAGGAGTACATGTTATACGCCAAGCAACATTAACCACCATTAAACAATAATTTATTAAGCGATTTCATATTGGATACAATTCAAACATAGCATTATACAATAATATACTTACCTGAAAAAGCAAAAGAAAAAGAAAAAAGAATACTATCATAAAACTGAAACTATAATGTAGTTTAAAAGTGTATACTTATAACACCAAATGCCATTCATTTTACATTTTTATATAAAGAAAAAAGCTTCCGTATTTTAACGCCATTGGTAGAAAATAATGAATGTGGAGTTTCATTTAATGGATAGACATATAATTCGTCACTAAAGAGGAAAAAAAGTACAACATTATTTTACTTACTATTTTTTTCTATAATGATAAATTCTTTTAACTTTTTATAAAAATAAACTCTTTTATCCTTTGTCAAAAAGATAAACCAGTTTACCTTTTTTCATTAATTATTCTGTTTTCTCTTGAAAAAACTAATTACTCTTTTTTCTTTCTCATGGATATAAATTCTTTTATCTGCTTCATAGATTAATTTATCAAGTTACATTACATTCACGGTAAAATTACTTCAAAACATGATACAAACACATTACATTCTAAATTTTGCTCCGCGGTAATTTATTAAATAAACATTTGTGGGTTCGAATTGTATCGACAAAAGAATTTGGTTTAAATAAGTTGATAATTACTCATCCTTAATTTGAAAAGAATAACGATAAAAGATAACTTACTTGATAAACTAGGATATTGTTATTATTTTATATTTAAAGTGATAAAGGATAAAGCATAAAATATAAAATATAAAACATAAATAAGTTGATAAGTACTTATCTTTAAATTTAGAAAGATGAATGATAAAAGATAAAATACTTGATAAACTATGATATTGTTATATTTCAATATTTAAAGTGATAAAAGATAAAACATAAGATATAAAAGATAAAAGTTTAACTTGATAATTATTTATCTCTAAATTTTAAAAGGTAAAATATAAAAAGAAAAATATTGATTATTTGACAAACAGGTATATCTAAGTGTTAAAAGTAATAACTTCTTTATCGTTTTATACACAATAATAATTTAATTTATCTTAGAATGAATATTAGCTTTTGTAGTAGAGAAATGAAAAATTAATTTACCTTTATAAAAGATTAATTATTATAATTTTATTACTTGACAACTTTTTTCTTTTTTAGATTTTTTTATTATGAAAACCGCTAAACAAAATAACATTTTAAAATAATGATAATTTATTTACATAAGTAACACATCCAACTTCATAAACTCTAATCAATGACACAACCATTATTTTGAAGATATTAATATTCTTCTGTATAATCTTTTTTCGTCATGTCATGTCTATCAATCCTCAATCGAAAAATGAATGAACTATTGTTATTATAAGTAGACAATTATAATAAAGCATGCATGCATGACATAATTGAAGTTCACTTTGCATAATATAAATTGATGGAAGCTACATTATGTATTAGACGAGATCATTTTAATTACACAATAGCTGAAGTGTTTATCATGATTCTAATAATAACAATATTTACATACGCAACAATAAAGTTTAATCATTGAACCTTCACATGCATCTTGTTAGAACAAAAGGTAAATGTTATCCATAAAGAAAATTCATACAACATAAAGCACACCTTTAGTAACTACAATTATAGATGATTTTCACTACCAAAGTTGCTAAATGTATAAACCATATCTAGAAATTAAAGTGTGGATATTATTGAACTATTGACTTCAAAACTAAGTGAATAATAAATAAACAGTTGAAAATTTTACTCACTAAGGCTCCATTTGTTTAAAATGCCGAATTCTGATTATTGAACTCTAAAGTCTGACTGTCGATTGCTGAATAATTACTTACTCTTTTGTTTGCATTCGATGTCCAGAAAAAAACAACATTCAGCGTTCAGAACAAAAATTAAATAGTAAAGAGTTTTGAATTATTATGAACACATGGCTTTATTCTAAAAACTAACAAAAAACAAGTTCTGATTTATAAACCTATAAATCAGGTCTTGGATTCATAAGTTCTTATTAAAAACAAATGTAGCCTAAACTAATAAAAACCTGTTTAATTATGAAATCCGCTTTAAATCATTAAAACCTTGTTTCAATTTCATTTAGGAAATCTCAAATTACCTCGATTTTCAGCTTTGAAAAGCGTCGATCTCTTGCCCTAGTACTCGATTTCGTTCTGATGTGATGGACGATGATATTTTGGTTTCGAATTGGGTGAAGTTCATTTGATATTCGAATTTAAACAAAACCCTGTTAGAATGAGAGCAGAAAGAAAACCAGCGTTCATTTGTTGAACAGAGGGCTAACATCGTGAATTTATCTTTTTTGCTTTAATTCTTTTATGTAAAATATTATTTTGTTTCTTAATTTTCTTACTGTAAAGATAAATTCTTGTATCTTTTCATAAAGATGAATTCTTTTACCCTCTAAAAAGGATAAATCTGTTTATCTTTTTGCTTAAATTCTTTTATACTTTTCAAGAAGCTAATTATTCATTCTTCTTTGATAAAAGTAAATTCTTTTCTTTTCCAAAAGACAATTTCTGTTACCCTTTTATAGATGTATTTTTTTTTATCATTTTTATAGATCGGTTACAATACATCCATCATAACGATCCGCTTTTTCGATCCTCAAATGTCGATACTATTATATCTACGGTATTCGTATGCCGAATATCCAAGTGCTGGAAAAGATAGTTTGTTATGGTAAAAATAAAAGAAAAAAGAAAACAGAACAAGAAAGAAGAGAACACAATATCAAAATCTCACAGCAGAACGATAACATGTAATATCAAAAGATAGTACAAAACTATCACTATAAGATACAAAACATTTCAAAGTTACAATTCTAACTTGTAACGTTTCGATTTTTCGTTGCCGAAAAACCGAATAGTTAGAGTTTTTAAAAAGAATTTTAGGAAAAGAAAAGGAGAGAAGAGAAGTAAAGAAAAGAAGATAAAAAAAAATTTAAAATAGAAGGAAAAGGAATAGGGAGGAAACGGAACGGAAAGAAAACAACAGAATCACATCAGAATCTCACAATTCGCAGCGGAACAACATATAATAATAAATGAATAATCTTTAAACAAAGAACTATATCAGTTATTACATTTTATACATTTCATTTCATTACATCATATCATCAGAGTGTACAACAACAACAACAAACAGTGCAGCGGAAAAAGAAATACTATATAAGTAATATGCCATGCCATCCAGCTTGCCTCCAGCAACTCCAGAATATCCAGAATATCCTGATAAACCTTACTCTTGACTGCCCGTGTGAAAATTGGTGAGCACCCAGAGTTTAGGAAGGAAAACAATAAACTCCAAGTCAGTCATGTGACTGGTGTGAGAACTCAAAACAGTTTATTTATCTTTAAAATCAAAATAGAGAAATATTTTTATTTCAATTCGCAATGCTTTTAAAAATGAGACTACCATAAGGCCTCCCGCACACACACACAATGCAAACGCAGAATCGGAGGAGATTTCTCCTTATGATAGTCAAAGATGCTTGATACGCATTTAAAAATAACATTTGATATTATTACTAGTGCATAGTGTAGGGAAAATTCATTTCGAAAGTAGAATATAAATCTTAGCCAACATACGACCATTATCGTATGTCTACTATAGCTACCATCCAAACAGTGTTGCGACACCATAAGTGAATGATAGGTTCTACAACTAAATCCGTACAAGTTTCGTATTGTTTCTTTGGATTTCCAACAAATGGTCAGGCCAAGGAACTTCCCATTGCCACATGAGAATGCCTCTGGAAAGACATCCCCGAGAACCAAACCGGAACTCTGCCAACACAAGGCCGGGTTACCCCTAACTGGGTAACTGCTGACACGAGCACGCCATTCCCCGATCGTAAACGACCTTTCTCACGGGATCCCGATAACCAACAACCACAAAGTAATAAATTCGTAGTAACCACATAGGTTAAATATCTGGGCTCCATACCATGATACCATCTCTATCCAGAAGGAAATGTACATACCCTAAAGGGTGCTACCCCTCATAACCTTGCCGCATCTTTCCTGTTTTGACCATTTCCGGGGTGTGAGGTTCGACGAAGTCACGTCCACAAAAACATACTTTATACAAAAGCCATGCTTTGGGTCAACAAATGATCAACACAATGATCACTAAGATAGACGATCAAATAAACGATCCTATCACAATAATCAACACAATGATCATTTACAGCAACACTCAGCATGTCACATTACCAAATTGGGAATATATCGCTGATAACTTCAACTATATAACCTCTGAGCTCGTACGTCTCAGAGAAGGGTGTTAAGCTAAAAGAATAAATTCTCCGCCACCAACAAAAATATATTTGAAAGAAATCGGCTTTATATCTCAACTTGTAATGTCAGACACACAATCCATACAAGTCTGTTCCGGGCTCGAACAAAACCGAAGGCACTTACAAAGAAGTCCTTGCAATCCGGATATTCACAATCCTGATCGGATTCACCATCACATATGGAGAACTCTATACCGAAGCAACTCGGTGCAGAGTAAATCGACAGGTCATCCTATCGCTCTCGCAAATACCGGGTCTTCAACACCGATCTTCAATGCAATTCATAACGACGTATCACGTATTCGGAATGGGTTATACGACCCCATGGTCCTTTCCCGGTTAACCCGAATAGTGAGCGCTTATTCAAAAATAAATGTAGCATTCAAATTCAAACAAATCACATCAAATACCCATTCAAAGGGAAATATTGATAGTCGGTTATTGAACTATCAATGGATATGCACACATCACCAGTTTCCAAATAATTTTCCAAATTATTTATTTTCCAAAATATCTTTACAAGATATATAATTTCAACATTTCAAAAATTAATCAATATTTATTTTCAAACAAATTTCACTTTCACATATAAATTCCATAATGAATTTATATTTCAAAATATCCATGCATATACGATTTCAATTATTCATTTCAATTTATCTTCAAAAAGATAAGTTCTCTAAACGTTTCATTTCACATTGGAAAAACATTTCCATACTTATACATTCATAAGTAATTCACAAATTTTATTTATTTTCAACACTTGGAAAATATTCAATATACTTCAATCAAAAATAAGTATATATTTCATTCTTTTAAGGAAATCATTCTCTTAAACATATTTATTTGGGCCAAAACGAATGTTACGTAAAACATTGTTACGACAACCCAAAATCACTAGTATAGGGATTCGAAATTAAAATAGATATATAAATCCCAATACTATACAAAACATTTCCTTTCGGAAATCATTTACTATAACAACAGTGTTATAGTCCATCATCTCCTTCTATTTCTCGAAACGTCTATTTCAACAATGAATGTTGAAATCTATGGTTTCGAATCTTAACACAGTTTAAAACATCGTTAGATCGTTTTAATTCTATTTAAAATATCACATTCTAAACAATTTCTTTAACTTATTATTCACTATTCAAAAACGTGAATATACTACGTTAACAATTTCATCATTTCTATTCATTTTATTTTAAAGGATCATTCACAGTTCAAAAACGTGAATATAACTCCATTAATAGGTTTCAGCAATTTACTTATCAAAATAAGTCGTTTGCGAATTTATAAAACAACGTTTATAAATCCCTTTTCTATTTATCTTATAAAAACTTCTTTTTATAATTTCCATATTAACCTATTCCAGTTTATAACTAAATTATAAACTAAACGTTCATATTATAAGTTAATTACTTATAAAACGATTATTTTACAAAATCGTTCTTCTAAAGACTTTCCAAACCATAAATCTTATAACTTATAAGATTCATTTATTTATCCAAAATCATTATTTTAATAACTTAATAAATTTTATAAACCTACTGCTTATAAAATTCCATTTATAACTTCACCGTATAAAATTCTATAAATTCCATTCAATTATGAAATTCATTTTCACTTCATTCAAACACTTATAAAAACTCGTTTTATAATGTCCATATTTCAATTTATAAATATCCATTTATAAATCTCTTAATATAATTCAATTTATATTATTCTTTAAAACGACTTTAATCTCCTTTATTATTTCACCATTTTGATTCATAAAATAATTAAATTTTATAAATCCTATATTTAAACTTTTCACAATTATTTCAGAAATCCCAATTTAACTATTTTATAAAGTCACTAATTCCTTATTTTCAAAAAATCAGCTTTTAAATATATTTCTTAAAAATCATAATTTTTATAACTTTAAAAAATTATAACGTTTATTTATATAAAATGGATCAATTCCAAAAATATTTTATATTTTCAAAAATCACTTTAAAAATCATTTTAAAATCCTAAAATTTGGTCCAATGATGCTACACACCAAATAGTCAATCACGACTACAACGATATCATATATCAATATGAAAATCCATCAAATATCAAAATATCTGAAATCAAATAAAAACTGTTGAGGAATCCAGTTGGATCCCTCCAACCTGTTTTCCTGCATCCAAAAACATTAGCACAATACCAATTTCGCTCCAGTACGAAATTATCGCGGTATATGTTCTTATTAAATATTATCCGCTTAATAACGGCGTAATAGGGTCTCATCCGCTAAAAAATGCGGGAAATCAACAACTGCAATATATACATATGCCAATATATATATATATATATATTGATATTATATATAATACCAATTTCACTGTTTATGAAATATTCGCGGTATATGTTTTTAATAAATAACATCCGCTTACTAACGGCGTATAATGTCTATTTTAACAATCAATAGATATCAATCAACATTCAAATATGCATTCAAATATTTTAAATCTAACTATTTAAAATAAAATCGAAACTGGTTCGATTGAGTGAGAAGTTCTCACCTTGGTTTTAATTTCCGTTTTAGCGATTTATTTTGAATAAAATTAAACGGACGTTTAATTTTATCCAAAATTCTCACTAACTCCAAACGACTCCAAACCAACTCCATCGCGTAGTGCTCGTCCATACGATTCCAACGCAACTGGTTTCGTAATTTTTCGACCTCGTATGAAAAAGTTATTAATATTTGAAGTTTACACGATTTATATTTACAATTTACAACTTTAATTTAACTATTTTTCTACCTAGCTTCATCACAGCCACTGGATCCACTTTCTTTCCATCCTGGCCGTCCCCCCTTTCTTCTACATCACGCACGCAACCTACAGGAAGGCCGAACCCATCCATCACCAATTAGGTTTTGACTTTTCTCCTCCTACACTCGACTAGAATTCGATCGGGAAGCTCCAATTCGTAGCTCAAGGCCACGTCTACCCACGCCATGAACAGCTCTGAGCTCGGCACCCCCCCTGCATGGAAAACCGTGCGCAGCTCGAAGCAATCGCAGCCCCAAATCTCCCCCTCCGATGCTCCAAATCACATCTCCACCGTTGAACTTCAAGATCTCGATGTGCTCTACGACTTTCTAGTTGGAAGCTTCATCTAATTGCTGATGGATTGGAAGAAATCGAGGGGAAAAGGGAAGAGGTTTATGGCCGTTGAATATGGAGGTGGCGGCTGTGCAGTTTTGATTAGGGTTAGGGTTTTTATTTTTCTAAAATTATGAAAGGTAGGGGCTATTTATAAGGAATTTTCGAACACTATTCATCCGGAAATTCCGAACTCCGATTTACGCGCCGTAACCAGCGTTTCTAGGGTTTACCCCGCGTTCCGGACACAATGGAACAGGTTTTGAAAGCTAATTCGGAAGTATGTGCGAGTTATGGCTATAAACGCTCAATTTGAATTAAACAGATTTAAGTCGATTTCTAGGCGTTTTAATTTGTACCGGACAAACGGTAAATCCAATCGACTTGAAATTTGAAACCTTACAATAATATCACATTACGGATCCGATGAAACTGGTTTCGTCGAAATCCGAGACTTTTTGAAAAATGACTATTTTAACTCGCTAAATTAAAATTAAAAATAATTCGATGCGTTTCGAGCTGCCACGATCAAACGATAACTCCGATTGACACGAAAATTGAAATCCGGTAATAACTAACTATTATGGATCCAATGGAACTGGTTTCGTTCAATTCTGAGACTGTTCAAAAATTGACTATTTTCACTAGTCGATTTAAATATTAAAATATTCAATTTTCACAAATTAACTTTTAATTCGATTTTAAAAGTTCTAAAATATCGTTCTAACTCCCATATGATAAAATAAAATTTTACAAATCATTTACAATCATATTTAACTCAATTTACAATTATCTTCATAATTTAACATATTAAATTATCGATTTAATTATTCAAATAAATCCAATAATTCAAATAAAAATTTATTTGACTTATAAATTCACTTATAAATATTTAAAATTAATTAAATATTCAAATTTTAATTTCTAAAAATTCTGGGTCGTTACAATCTTCCCCACTTAAAAGAATTTCGTCCTCGAAATTATCAAGTAAGAAAGGTTACAGAATTTATTAATTTTCCAAAATCCATAGTCAAACTTCTTACAATAACTTTACTAAGTTTCAAATCATACTTAGTTATCTTTTTAAAAACAACTACTATTGTTTAACTTTCAACTTCAAAATCAAAGTTAAAGTTTTCAAAAATTTTCAATTTTCTCAAAAATTTTCTAACGCCTTAAATTTTTGGAAAAATTCGCCATAGTCTCCTTTGCGCGGCTCGATCCGAAAAAAAAATGACAGTATATATATCACAAATATACATCTCATCAAGTAATGAGGCATCCCGAAGGGAAAAAAGTGTAAAAGTACGATATTTAATCCGAGATATGTACCTTATATTTTATTAGCAAGCATATACGGCTAATATAGCGCAAAAGCGAGCTCCAAATGCGAAGCAAACGCGATCCGCACCTACTAATCACTCAACAAACAACATGAGAACATGCATATATGAAAATAATCTCAATATACAACATATAGCAAATGCAACTAAACAACAAATGCAATATATATTCAACCATCAACCAACTAACATCCATAACCAATAAATATTCATTCATATTCTCATTAATATTCAATGAAATAGGTTTTCAATTAATAACATTCGATTCATTAACATTGGATTTACTAGCATTCATTTTTATTTACAAGTCATATTCATAAATATATTCATAAAGTTTCACTTCTTATATATATAAGTTTATTCACAATTGTAAATCACTTTAATTATAATTCAATTCTTATAATTCTTTTACTTATACAATTATTCTTTTATTTAGATTATTCAAACAACTAAACAATCAACTTATATACTTTCATAATTCTGAAAAATTATTCCTTTATATATACAAAATATACTTAAGGTAAAATTATTTCATTTACCCAATTTTAAAACAATATTATGTCGAATTGTTCTATTCAAGTGTTTATAGATCCCTATCAACGACGTTAATTACTCGTATTAACCAGAATCTATATACCACTCAACAAACCAATCATCACAATATAAAACAATTTTACATTCACTAACAAATACGCTCTCATAGCTATTATTACACTCAAACTCATTCTAGAGTACTACTGACTCTATCTCTAATGAGAAATACCCAACAGAACCATGGTTGTCGCTTAACCATATGCTCTGATACCAACTGTAACGTTTCGATTTTTCGTTGCCGAAAAACCGAATAGTTAGGGTTTTTAAAAAGAATTTTAGGAAAAGAAAAGGAGAGAAGAGAAGTAAAGAAAAGAAGATAAAAAAAAATTTAAAATAGAAGGAAAAGAGAATAGGGAGGAAACGGAACGGAAAGAAAACAACAGAATCACATCAGAATCTCACAATTCGCAGCGGAACAACATATAATAATAAATGAATAATCTTTAAACAAAGAACTATATCAGTTATTACATTTTATACATTTCATTTCATTACATCATATCATCAGAGTGTACAACAACAACAACAAACAGTGCAGCGGAAAAAGAAATACTATATAAGTAATATGCCATGCCATCCAGCTTGCCTCCAGCAACTCCAGAATATCCAGAATATCCTGATAAACCTTACTCTTGACTGCCCGTGTGAAAATTGGTGGGCACCCAGAGTTTAGGAAGGAAAACAATAAACTCCAAGTCAGTCATGTGACTGGTGTGAGAACTCAAAACAGTTTATTTATCTTTAAAATCAAAATAGAGAAATATTTTTATTTCAATTCGCAATGCTTTTAAAAATGAGACTACCATAAGGCCTCCCGCACACACACACAATGCAAACGCAGAATCGGAGGAGATTTCTCCTTATGATAGTCAAAGATGCTTGATACGCATTTAAAAATAACATTTGATATTATTACTAGTGCATAGTGTAGGGAAAATTCATTTCGAAAGTAGAATATAAATCTTAGCCAACATACGACCATTATCGTATGCCTACTATAGCTACCATCCAAACAGTGTTGCGACACCATAAGTGAATGATAGGTTGTACAACTAAATCCGTACAAGTTTCGTATTGTTTCTTTGGATTTCCAACAAATGGTCAGGCCAAGGAACTTCCCATTGCCACATGAAAATGCCTCTGGAAAGACATCCCCGAGAACCAAACCGGAACTCTGCCAACACAAGGCCGGGTTACCCCTAACTGGGTAACTACTGACACGAGCACGCCATTCCCCGATCGTAAACGACCTTTCTCACGGGATCCCGATAACCAACAACCACAAAGTAATAAATTCGTAGTAACCACATAGGTTAAATATCTGGGCTCCATACCATGATACCACCTCTATCCAGAAGGAAATGTACATACCCTAAAGGGTGCTACCCCTCATAACCTTGCCGCATCTTTCCTGTTTTGACCATTTCCGGGGTGTGAGGTTCGACGAAGTCACGTCCACAAAAACATACTTTATACAAAAGCCATGCTTTGGGTCAACAAATGATCAACACAATGATCACTAAGATAGACGATCAAATAAACGATCCTATCACAATAATCAACACAATGATCATTTACAGCAACACTCGGCATGTCACATTACCAAATTGGGAATATATCGCTGATAACTTCAACTATATAACCTCTGAGCTCGTACGTCTCAGAGAAGGGTGTTAAGCTAAAAGAATAAATTCTCCGCCACCAACAGAAATATATTTGAAAGAAATCGGCTTTATATCTCAACTTGTAATGTCAGACACACAATCCATACAAGTCTGTTCCGGGCTCGAACAAAACCGAAGGCACTTACAAAGAAGTCCTTGTAATCCGGATATTCACAATCCTGATCGGATTCACCATCACATATGGAGAACTCTATACCGGAGCAACTCGGTGCAGAGTAAATCGACAGGTCATCCTATCGCTCTCGCAAATACCGGGTCTTCAACACCGATCTTCAATGCAATTCATAACGACGTATCACGTATTCGGAATGGGTTATAAGACCCCATGGTCCTTTCCCGGTTAACCCGAATAGTGAGCGCTTATTCAAAAATAAGTGTAGCATTCAAATTCAAACAAATCACATCAAATACCCATTCAAAGGGAAATATTGATAGTCGGTTATTGAACTATCAATGGATATGCACACATCACCAGTTTCCAAATAATTTTCCAAATTATTTATTTTCCAAAATATCTTTACAAGATATATAATTTCAACACTTCAAAAATTAATCAATATTTATTTTCAAACAAATTTCACTTTCACATATAAATTCCATAATGAATTTATATTTCAAAATATCCATGCATATACGATTTCAATTATTCATTTCAATTTATCTTCAAAAAGATAAGTTCTCTAAACGTTTCATTTCACATTGGAAAAACATTTCCATACTTATACATTCATAAGTAATTCACAAATTTTATTTATTTTCAACACTTGGAAAATATTCAATATACTTCAATCAAAAATAAGTATATATTTCATTCTTTGAAGGAAACCATTCTCTTAAACATATTTATTTGGGCCAAAACGAATGTTACGTAAAACATTGTTACGACAACCCAAAATCACTAGTATAGGGATTCGAAATTAAAATAGATATATAAATCCCAATACTATACAAAACATTTCCTTTCGGAAATCATTTACTATAACAACAGTGTTATAGTCCATCATCTCCTTCTATTTCTCGAAACGTCTATTTCAACAATGAATGTTGAAATCTATGGTTTCGAATCTTAACACAGTTTAAAACATCGTTAGATCGTTTTAATTCTATTTAAAATATCACATTCTAAACAATTTCTTTAACTTATTATTCACTATTCAAAAACGTGAATATACTACGTTAACAATTTCATCATTTCTATTCATTTTATTTTAAAGGATCATTCACAGTTCAAAAACGTGAATATAACTCCATTAATAGGTTTCAGCAATTTACTTATCAAAATAAATCGTTTGCGAATTTATAAAACAACGTTTATAAATCCCTTTTCTATTTATCTTATAAAAACTTCTTTTTATAATTTCCATATTAACCTATTCCAGTTTATAACTAAATTATAAACTAAACGTTCATATTATAAGTTAATTACTTATAAAACAATTATTTTACAAAATCGTTCTTCTAAAGACTTTCCAAACCATAAATCTTATAACTTATAAGATTCATTTATTTATCCAAAATCATTATTTTAATAACTTAATAAATTTTATAAACCTACTGCTTATAAAATTCCATTTATAACTTCACCGTATAAAATTCTATAAATTCCATTCAATTATGAAATTCATTTTCACTTCATTCAAACACTTATAAAAACTCGTTTTATAATGTCCATATTTCAATTTATAAATATCCATTTATAAATCTCTTAATATAATTCAATTTATATTATTCTTTAAAACGACTTTAATCTCCTTTATTATTTCACCATTTTGATTCATAAAATAATTAAATTTTTTTTTTTTTTTTGCAAGGCAAGCGGGGTTAGCTGGTCCCCTACCAGTTTATTGATAAAAAAGGGAAAAGAAAGGAAAAAAAACAAAGGCCACAAGACCAAACTCATGACACAAAACACACACAAACAACACAGGACAACAGCACAACATAAAAAAGAAACAAGAATCAAACAACACAAAATAAAAAAGGAAGAGCTACGTCCAGACAGCAGGGCAGTAATCACTGAAATCAAACTTACTATCACGCATACCATTCCTGAGACTAGCCTTCAATGCATTCCAAAGCTGCAGATTGTTTCTTGAATTATTCTCAAAACATCTCTGATTTCTCTCATCCCAAACTAATCTCATGTATTTTTTGATCATAAAAAAGTGCACAAATCTATCCTTTTTCTTCCATTTAGTTGCTTTCCCAATAAGATCCCATTGAAGACTGGAATGCCCCAGATTGTGGTTATTATTCATAGAACTATGAAGCCTAGTCCATAATCCCCTAAGTTCACTACAATCAAGAAACAGATGATCCACAGATTCAGGTTGCATCTTGCAAATGACACAGATAGGATCAACTGCCATCCCATAAGACAGTAACTTGTCCTTAGTTAGTAGAGCTTTGTTTATGACTTTCCACAACATGAAGTTGTCACTGGCACTTGAATTGACAGTCCAAATCACTTTATGCCATTTTATTGCAGGAGGAACAGGAGCTTTATCAAGCAATTTGTATACAGAGGATATAGTGTGTTGCTTGCCATACCATAAAATTTCATCAGAGGCACTTGAAAGGTAAATGTTATCCTGAAAACTGTTCCAAACAGCTCTAATAACCTGGTTACTTGAATATGGCATCTGAAGTTTACCATCATGTATGTAATCAGAAGCTTTAGCATTAGCACTAATACCAGATTGAACAATTTGCTGAGAGGTAAATATGTTCCCAAGTATAAGACCATTGGCCATCCAAGGAACAGACCAAAAATTTGCAGTGCTAGAAGGAGATAACTTGACTCTGATATAAGGGGAAAGATATGGTCTTAAATTCAGCAAAGTCCTCCATGTCCAACTGCAGTTAAGTGGTACTTTCATGGTCCAGAAATGCATATTGCGTAAATTATGAATTTTAGTCCATCTGACCCATAAAGTATCTTTGTCAGCTATCAAATCATTGAGATTTGAGCTAATGGCAGCTCTATTCCAAGTGTGCATATTGAGAATTCCAAGACCACCATTGTGTTTCTGCTGCTCCATGATGGTAAAGGAGCAGGGAATGATTTTCTTAGAGAGGATAGAACCCGTCCAGAAGAATCTTAGCATAGCTTGTCTCACCATATTCACAAGTTTATTTGGAAGAATGAAAACTCTGCACCAATACACCAACATGGATGTTATAACAGACTTGATAAGGACAAGTCTACCAGCTTGTGAGAGAAATCTATTGGCCCAACAATTCATCTTGCTGCAGATTTTAACATACAAAGGCAGGCAATTGGCATTAGTGATTCTTGAGGAGCAAAGAGGGATACCTAAATAGTTCATATTATTATTCATAGTTTGGATGCCAGAGGATGCAGAGAGAGTAGTTACATGTTCAGCAGCTAAACCAGAGATAAGAATATGAGATTTGTTAAAATTGAGTTGAAGGCCAGTCATTCGGTAGAAACTCTGAAGGGTAGCCTTGATATTGTCCAAAGAACGTATGTCAGGTTTTGTGAATATCATAATATCATCAGCAAAAAGCAGTGAAGATATCCTGAGAGACTTACACTTGGAATGGAACAAAATTTCCTTGTTATCATACTTGCTATTCAACATGACAGTCAGGACCTCCATTACAAGAATAAACAAATATGAGGAGATGGGGTCCCCTTGCCTGATCCCCTGCTTACTTTTGAAAAAACCAGAATTTGAGCCATTGTATTTGATGGAGAAGGATGGGGAGGAAATGCAGATATAAATCCAAGCTACAAAAACTTTAGGAAATCCCATCAAAGCCATAATCCTCACTATAGAACTCCAGTGAATACTATCAAAAGCTTTCTTTAAGTCAAGCTGCAACAAAGCATTCTTGGAAGCACTAGTACTTCCATAACCTTTCAGCAGTTCATGCGTAAGTAGAATATTATCAGTTATGTTCCTCTTAGGTAGGAAAGCAGTTTGATTGTTGGAGATGATTCTGGAAAGAACAGGAACAATTCTAGACGCCAGAATCTTGGATATGCATTTGTACATCACATTACAACATGATATGGGTCTAAAGGAGTCAACAGCGGTGGGAGATTGCACTTTCGGAATGAGAACTAAGTTTGTTGCATTGACTTCCAAAAGCATTTTTGATTTATTGAAAAAGTTGTGAACTGCTCTAAGAAAGTCTTCCTTGATGATATCCCAGCTATGTATGTAAAATTGAACATTGAAACCGTCAGGTCCCCCACATGAATGCTTGTTCATGGAAAAGAGGGTGTCTTTAATTTCATTATCCGTAACTTTGTTCGTTAGAGCATTAGCTTCATCTGGTTTCAGTTTGGGGAGTTGCACAAGGTCAAGCTCCTCAAAAAAAGGAGTGAAATTATCTTTGTTGCCCAGCATTGATTTGAAATATTGCAGAAAGGCATGGTCGACAGCAGAGGGATCAGAATGAAGGACACCATACTCATCATGAATGTGATTGATCTGCTCCCTGGCATGTTTGATTTTAGTTGCAGCATGAAAATAAGCAGTATTGTAATCCCCTTCCTGAGCCCATTTTTGTCTTAATTGTTGCCTCTTCATTTTGCCTTCAGTTGATAAAGCTTCATTAAGTTGATCAAAGATGATTCTTTCATTCTCTGCAGCAGCAGCATCATCAGGATTACTTAGCATACAGTCTTGTGCTTGAGAGAGTTTCTGTCTTAGCTGGGAAGAAACAAGTGAACCATCACCAAACTTATTTTTATCCCAAGATCTAAGTGCTTCTTTGGTAGCATTGGTTTTTCTGCAAAAAATGTACATCGGATTACCATAAAATTTTGTATTCCAAGATTTATTAATAATATTAGCATACTCCGGTTCATTGACCCAAGTATTATAAAATTTGAAGCTTTTTTTTCCTTTTAAAATCCACTGACCCGTGGAGAAGATCAAAGGGGAATGGTCAGAAAGGACAGGGTTGGGTAACAGAGTTGACATGGTAGGCCAAGCAGATAAGGCACTGAGGTTGGCAAATGAGTGGTCAATGTTTGAGAAGATCCTAGCACCAGACCTACTCCTATTTTATAAATCCTATATTTAAACTTTTCACAATTATTTCAGAAATCCCAATTTAACTATTTTATAAAGTCACTAATTCCTTATTTTCAAAAAATCAGCTTTTAACTATATTTCTTAAAAATCATAATTTTTATAACTTTAAAAAATTATAACGTTTATTTATATAAAATGGATCAATTCCAAAAATATTTTATATTTTCAAAAATCACTTTAAAAATCATTTTAAAATCCCAAAATTTGGTCCAATGATGCTACACACCAAATAGTCAATCACGACTACAACGATATCATATATCAATATGAAAATCCATCAAATATCAAAATATCTGAAATCAAATAAAAACTGTTGAGGAATCCAGTTGGATCCCTCCAACCTGTTTTCCTGCATCCAAAAACATTAGCACAATACCAATTTCGCTCCAGTACGAAATTATCGCGGTATATGTTCTTATTAAATATTATCCGCTTAATAACGGCGTAATAGGGTCTCATCCGCTAAAAAATGCGGGGAATCAACAACTGCAATATATACATATGCCAATATATATATATATATATTGATATTATATATAATACCAATTTCACTGTTTATGAAATATTCGCGGTATATGTTTTTAATAAATAACACCCGCTTACTAACGGCGTATAATGTCTATTTTAACAATCAATAGATATCAATCAACATTCAAACATGCATTCAAATATTTTAAATCTAACTATTTAAAATAAAATCGAAACTGATTCGATTGAGTGAGAAGTTCTCACCTTGGTTTTAATTTCCGTTTTAGCGATTTATTTTGAATAAAATTAAACGGACGTTTAATTTTACCCAAAATTCTCACTAACTCCAAACGACTCCAAACCAACTCCATCGCGTAGTGCTCGTCCATACGATTCCAACACAACTGGTTTCGTAATTTTTCGACCTCGTATGAAAAAGTTATTAATATTTGAAGTTTACACGATTTATATTTACAATTTACAACTTTAATTTAACTATTTTTCTACCTAGCTTCATCACAGCCACTGGATCCACTTTCTTTCCATCCTGGCCGTCCCCCCTTTCTTCTACATCACGCACGCAACCTACAGGAAGGCCGAACCCATCCATCACCAATTAGGTTTTGACTTTTCTCCTCCTACACTCGACTAGAATTCGATCGGGAAGCTCCAATTCGTAGCTCAAGGCCACGTCTACCCACGCCATGAACAGCTCTGAGCTCGGCACCCCCCCTGCATGGAAAACCGTGCGCAGCTCGAAGCAATCGCAGCCCCAAATCTCCCCCTCCGATGCTCCAAATCACATCTCCACCGTTGAACTTCAAGATCTCGATGTGCTCTACGACTTTCTAGTTGGAAGCTTCATCTAATTGCTGATGGATTGGAAGAAATAGAGGGGAAAAGGGAAGAGGTTTCTGGCCGTTGAATAGGGAGGTGGCGGCTGTGCAGTTTTGATTAGGGTTAGGGTTTTTATTTTTCTAAAATTATGAAAGGTAGGGGCTATTTATAAGGAATTTTCGAACACTATTCATCCGGAAATTCCGAACTCCGATTTACGCGCCGTAACCAGCGTTTCTAGGGTTTACCCCGTGTTCCGGACACAATGGAACAGGTTTCGAAAGCTAATTCGGAAGTATGTGCGAGTTATGGCTATAAACGCTCAATTTGAATTAAACCGATTTAAGTCGATTTCTAGGCGTTTTAATTTGTACCGGACAAACGGTAAATCTAATCGACTTGAAATTTGAAACCTTACAATAATATCACATTACGGATCTGATGAAACTGGTTTCGTCGAAATCCGAGACTTTTTGAAAAATGGCTATTTTAACTCGCTAAATTAAAATTAAAAATAATTCGATGCGTTTCGAGCTGCCACGATCAAACGATAACTCCGATTGACACGAAAATTGAAATCCGGTAATAACTAACTATTACGGATCCAATGGAACTGGTTTCGTTCAATTCTGAGACTGTTCAAAAATTGACTATTTTCACTAGTCGATTTAAATATTAAAATATTCAATTTTCACAAATTAACTTTTAATTCGATTTTAAAAGTTCTAAAATACCGTTCTAACTCTCATATGATAAAATAAAATTTTACAAATCATTTACAATCATATTTAACTCAATTTACAATTATCTTCATAATTTAACATATTAAATTATCGATTTAATTATTCAAATAAATCCAATAATTCAAATAAAAATTTATTTGACTTATAAATTCACTTATAAATATTAAAATTAATTAAATATTAAAATTTTAATTTCTAAAAATTCTGGGTCGTTACACTACTATCATCATCCTGAATAGTTATAACAACATGTCCTCACAAATGCTAATATATACAATAGTAATGCAGTGGAAATAAGAATATTATGATTGGTGAAATATCCAATCTCCATAAACTCCAAAGCATCCATAACTAACTCTTGAAATATACATGGAGCTGACCCGAGCATTATAAGAAAATGACACCCGAATCAGTCTAGAAACCAATGTGAGAAACTCAAGAAATATGTGATCGACACATAACAGTAATTTTAAGATCGCATGTAATGTCATAACTGTTATCCTCTCAAAAGAACCATCATCTAATAAGTACATACGGTGATATAATAGATAATGTCTTTGGTGTAGAATATAAATATTATAACATAGTTGGAATGGTTAACTTGAATACATTCAATAGCATATTAGAGGGTACAATCAAACCCTATAGAAAACGTTCGCATGATAGATTTTTCGCGGGACGCCACTAGTAAACTGAAGCGGATCCCCATGCGTAAGGATCAGAAAAACATTTCGAGTGTCGTATATCTCTAGATAAAACATACCATAAGGTAAACACAAGCGTCCCATCATCTGAACGTAAACATGAGCAACGTGAATCAAATATCATCAACTCCAACCGTCCAACAATTGGTAAGTACTCAAGATACGGAGTTGATAATACCTTGACGTGGGTCGGCTAAACCTTATATTATGTGTAACGATCAAGAATTCTGGTGTTTGAATATTAATTAATTTTAAATATTGAAATATCACTTTTAAAAGTTAAATAACCTGAATTCTAAAAATAGGAATTATTTAATATATTTAAATATGTGAATCGTGAATTTAATATTGGAATTGCAGTTTAAATATTTGAATTATTTAAATATTTGAACTATTTAAATAATTGAATCTTGAATTTAATTTAAAATAAAGTGATTTTAAAAGCTTATTTAAATTCTTTTTAACTAATAAATGGTTAGTGTAAACTTTAATTTATAATTAAAGCGATTAAATGTGTTTTAATAGTAATTCATTTTAATTAACATGTGAAATTATCATTCTGGGGCACTCTCTCGGATTTTGACGAAACTAGTGTTATTAAATCTAGAATTATGAATTATTGTACACCGACGAGTTTTGTGACGATTGGACGTACTGTGTGGTCATATGAGCTCGAAAACGTGCAGCGATTAATTTCATGAATTAAGATAATATAATTTGATTTTAAAAGTGAACTTCTGCGTATATGTTGGAATTAGGTCCCGAAAATAGTTCCATTGAGTTCGAAATATGAGTATTTAGCTAGGAACGCCAGTGAGCATGTCTCAATTGAAGTTTTTGAAATTTGGAACGTGAATAATGTCAGAGAGAAATATATACAAGGACCTCTATCCATCTTCATTAGCCAAAACCCTAATATTTTAACCCTAGCTGCCATTTTATTCTCCCTCATCCTATGGCCGAGATTTCTCCGACCATCATAGGCCGTTGCAGGTGATGGTGTCAACTACAAACTTG
This sequence comes from Allium cepa, assembly GCA_030765085.1. Lineage (NCBI taxonomy): Eukaryota > Viridiplantae > Streptophyta > Magnoliopsida > Asparagales > Amaryllidaceae > Allium > Allium cepa. The sequence goes on along the minus strand of CM060944.1, from coordinate 492,034,720 downwards.
TTTGTCTTGATAAGACGAGGAACCTGACATGTGGGATCATCATTTGGAGGCGCGAGGCTTTGCAGTTTTGAGTTCGACGGCGAGCAGTTTTTTGGAAAATTCATGCTGGCAGTGGCGAGGCAAAGTGCGACACTAGTGGCTTTGAGGTGCTAGAGGTTGGGGCTGTAGGATCTAGATTAACCCTAGAGGGGGGGGGGGTGAATAGGGTTATAGCAAATTTTCTTGAATTAAACACAGAAATATAATAGCAGAAATAAATATGCTGAAAAGTAAATCACACATAAAATTTACCCAGCTTCGGCAACCCCTGCCTACTGTTGCATTCACAGATTTCTATTAGAATTAAACAGTATCACGCTTACAAACACTCTACTAGACTCGCAGACCCTTTTGCTCCCGCTCACAAACACTCTACTAGACTCGCACACCCTTCTCCCGCCTATAGAGTTTCGCTCACTCGCAAACACTGCTCCCGCCTATAGAGCTTTGCAAACTCGCACACCCTGCTCACTGAACTAATTCAAAATAGACAATCTGACACTACCTAAACCTAGGTGGTGATTTACCAAGATTCTTTGGTTCGTAAAATAAAAAACAGTAATTAAGAAACAATAGAAAAATAACCCTAAAAACTAATTAATATAATAAAGCCTCAAATTAAAACAAAACCCCCTTTTGATTTTAATTAGACCGGCCCACTTAAACCCGTTCCTTTCTTTGTTATCTCCAGCCCGATCCCCTTTTGTTTCGTTCGTGAGAATAATGGCGGCTTGGTTCTAATTAGGGCTTCGTTCCCTTTTGTTCCAGTTAGGGCTTCGGCTCTTTGTTCCAATTAGGGCTTCGAATTCTTCAATTAATCTGTTATACGTTGCCCTAGCTCGCTGCTTCTCTGATGGTTGACTATTGCTCGTTTTGCAGTTGCTCGATCGAGTTCGTTGCTTGTGAATTCGGTATGTACTGTCTCCTTTTGCTTTTCTAAATTGATACTTGAACTCGATACTTTTTTTTTTTGCCGATGATGATTAGGGCATTTATATAGGTTGAATTCCTATATTTGCGTTCGTATAAATTTGATTGAATTTGTCAAATTCTTTATCTCGGCCACTTGATGATGCTTGAATGATTGAGATCGATTCTGACTTTTTCATATGCGTATAATTTTAATTCTTGCGTCCCACGGCTTTGATGTTGACTTGTTCATATTTCTTGCTTGGTTGGTCACGGCTTTAATTCATTTTCGTGATGACCACGATGTTGATTTCTACTGCTTCGGCCTTGACTCGTTCATCTTGTAGTCTTCAACCTTTTTCTCTGGTACTTAAATTTTCAATCATGATGTTGTTTGGTTATTTGTTCATGTGATTCCCTGTTGCTCGGTTACTGATGCATTCAGTTGCTTGTTGAAGATATTGCACTGCATCACCACTGTTCTTTGCATTTGTACATATGAATGTGCTCACTGTATCATGCTTGGCTTTGTGTAGTTGATGTTGTACACTGTCTTGTGCATTGCCCCATTCACTGTTGCTGTGCAGTTGCAATGCCTTGCTTGGTCTCTGTTACATGCTTGCTGTTGCATGCTTGTGATATTCATGTTGATTTGATGATGCTGGTATTTGCTGATATATTACTTTGAATTGCATACATTTTATGTTGACATTTTCTTTGACACAGATGCTACACTTGTTCATTGTTGCTCAAGTGTACTTGTCTTCATAAAATTGTCACTGTGCTTCTGACCTTTCTGGTCTCTGATCATTGCTTGGTCATCTTGGTGGCTTGAGCATTTGGTCTGTGTTGCATTGTTCCATGTGTCTTGCCTTTGACTGTTTGCATACACTTTTGGTCATGTTGTGCTCATTTGCCACTGAGTTGCATTGAATAGCTGGTCTTTGTAGTTGTTTATTTGAGTCAGTGCTTCACCATACTTGTTGTTGCAGTATCAAGTTTCTTGTACTTGTGCTACTTTCACTGTGTCACTGAGGTCTTGCACTGTTTCATGCATGTACTCTGAGCTGTTTATGCATTTGCCACTGAGCTTGATTCATGCTTACTGTCACTACTGCTTCGAGTCAGTTTCATGGTCACTTATGCAGTTTGAAGCTTGCCACTGACTTTGGTTCTTCGCTTGCATCGTTGTAGTTGCATTTATGTCACGTAGTTGCATACTTTGACTTGATGCTGCATATATGTTTGTTGCAGTCCCTTTTTGCTGTTGCTATCCACATTGAACTGCCTTTGATGCACTTTTGAACTTGTTGCAACTTGGTCTTGAGTTGTTTGATCTGAACTTGACGTTGTATTCACTGGTCAGTGGTGTTCATTGTGATGATTTGGCTTGTAGCACTTATGCAGTCTTCACTGTTGCTGTTTGATGCTGTCTTGATTTTGCGCATTGCCTTACTGACTCGATTCCTTTCATGTTGTGCTTGCACGCTTGCTATTTTTGGCTGCGCACACGAGTTGGCGAGGCAGTGCACACGTGTATGAATGTACACGTGTGTATTGCAGCCACTTATGATTACCTGTCCCTGTAATATCTATGTGCACGACTTTGTGATGAATTCAAGTGTGAATGATGACGAACAACCCAAATAACTGAGGCAAACGATATTTTCAAAAATCGTATTTCATTTTATATTGCAAAAATATTTCTTTTTCAATTTTACTGCGTTAGTGAATATTTTTGCAGATTGCTCAGATGCTGGATTCAAACTGGAATGCAGTTGAAGACAAAATACGAGTGTGAGTTATATGTAGTGAGGTTATCAATGTAAAAATATTTGTGATGTAATCGTGATGTAATCAGAAATGTATATGTATAGTGAGAGCATGAATTTGTACTATTCAAGTTTGTAATAAATATTTGTTTGAATAAAAATTTCTGTTTGAATTCAAAATCTGTTTAACTTGTTCTGTTTGAATTCAAATTCGAATTCTGTGTAATTTAATTTTATTCAACAGATATTTATCTAACCAAATACATACTATTCAAAATATTTGTTTGAATAAAATTTCTGTTTGAATTCAAAATCTGTTTAACTTGTTCTGTTTGAATTCAAATTCGAATTCTGTGTAATTTAATTTTATTCAACAAATATTTATTTAAACTATGAAAAACAAAATAGTACATTACCAAATACATTTATATAAATGTATATATGTTTATTATCATCAAACAAAAATCATATAGCGCAAAGCACATATTCAACAATCTCCCCCTTTTGATGATAACAAACATATATTTAAGATTTTGAATATATTAAATGTATTTGATAATTTCATTTGCTCCCCCTATTTGAATGCTTCCTTTTTATGTGATACTCCCCCTACATATATGGCTCCCCCTACATATATGCATACAAATAAAAATATGTAAATGAGCCTATATGCAAATTGAAAGTTATTTGACCTTTGCTTGATTCTATTTGACAAAATCTTAACTTTTCTCTCCTCCTTTTGTTATCAGCAAAAGAATAACAGTGTTATAAAAATAGGGATGAAGTGATAGACATGAATCAAACATTTAACTCAATTAAATATAAATATCAAATTTCAATAAAACTCAAACAAAAATCATAATTACCCTTATCAAGCGCATATTCCACTTTCAGAAGTGATGGAGATAGAATCATCAAAAAATTCATATAGATATGTCTATTTGTGGTATATTTATTTCTGGAAATTTGAATATCTACTAACCATGCATAACCGTTAGGACTTTTAAATGAGATTAGTAGTATTCCAATTTAATTTAAAAAATGAAATTAAGTATCTTCTAACCACGCATGACCGTGAGGACTTTTAAATGGGATTAGAATCAACTTGTCTATTAAATCAATTATTTTTAATATGCGTTCCATACATGCATAACCGCGAGGACTTTTAAATGAGCATGGAAGCACATAATCAAAAATCCAAGTAATTCACCCATGCATAACCGTGAGGACTTTTAAATGAGAGTGAATACTTTGGATATTTATTTTTATTGCTAAATATAATAAGTTGAAGCACAAATAATTTCCTTCACAGATTTAAGATATTGAAGAACAAATGATTTCCTTTGTAAACTACCACAAATTTACATACTAAATATGATCTTGATGAGTGATGGTCGATAGAAAGATGATAGAAATAGAAATGGTCATGGAATTATTACCCAACAATTTTTTTTATAAGTCTTGTTATGAAATTCTAAAGAAATTTTCTAATTATACTTTCTCGAGTTATAATATATGATAAATATCAACACTCGTCTCTTTTTCAATCACTATTCATCTTTTCGATAATCAAAGAGAGTTAGATTAGTCAAAAATTTGTCATTTAAAATCAAATTAAACATTATAAAATCAATTTTTCAAAAAAATGATTAAGCTGTAAATAGGTCAAACATGATTTTCTTGAGGGGAGTTTTATAAGAAAATTTTCTGCTATTTGAAAATTATTTCAAGTGAAAAATATGCAGATATTTTCTTTGAAAAAAACGATGCAGCAAATGAATGTTTCAAGAATTAATCACTGTCAGGACACGATTCTTCGTCTTCCGAAAATTCGACATCGACACTCACTTTATCGACTGCCGAGGAATCGAACGACGGAAAACCGAACACTGAGGGTTTTTTTTTTAAAGAATTTAAGGAAAGAGAAGAGAAAAAGGAGAAGGTAGAAGGTAGAAGATAGAGGGAAAAGAAGATAGAAAATTTTAGATAGAAGAAAAAGAGAATAGAGGAAAAAGAAAAACAGAAGAAAATAGAACAAAATAGGACGGAACAGAAAACAACAGAACAATAACAGAATCTCACAATTCGCAGCGGAACAACATATAATAATAAATGAATAACCTTTAAACAAAGAACTATCAGTTATTACATTTTATACATTACATCATATCATCAGAGTGTACAACAACATACAACATCAAACAGCGGAAAAAGAAATACTATATAAACTAGAAATATGCCATGCTATCCAGCTTGCCTCCAGCAATTCCTGAATATCCAGAATATCCTGATAAACCTTAACTCTTGACTGCCCGTGTAGAAATTGGTGGGCACCCAGAGTTTAGGAAGGAAAACAATAAACTCCAAGTCAGTCATGTGACTGGTGTGAGAACTCAAAACAGTTTATTTATCTTTGAAAACAAAATAGAAGAATATTTTTATTTCAATTTGCAATGCTTTTAAAAATGAGACTACCATAAGGCCTCCCGCACACACACACACATGCAAACGCAGAATCGGAGGAGATTTCTCCTTATGATAGTCAAAGATGCTTGATACGCATTAAAAAGAAGCATTTCATATTATTACTAGTGCATAGTGTAGGGGAAAAATTCATTTCGAAAGTAGAATATAAATCTTAGCCAGCATAGACATTCCGAACTATGCCTACTATAGCTAACTATGTTCAATAGCAGGTTACCGCCACATTCCATAGCAGGTTATACAACTAAAACCGTACAAGTCTCGTATTGTTTCTTTGGATTTCCAACAAATGGTCAGGCCAAGGAACTTCCCATTGCCACATGAGAATGCCTCTGGAAAGACATCCCCGAGAACCAAACCGGAACTCTGCCAACACAAGGTCGGGTTACCCCTAACTGGGTAACTACTGACACGAGCACGCCATTCCCCAATCGTAAACGACCTTTCTCACGGGATCCCGAAAACCAACAACCACAAAGTAATAAATTCGTAGTAACCACATAGGTTAAATATCTGGGCTCCATACCATGATACCACCTCTATCCAGAAGGAAATGTACATACCCTAAAGGGTGCTACCCCTCATAACCTTGCTGCATCTTTCCTGTTTTGACCATTTCCGGGTGTGAGGTTCGACGAAGTCACGTCCACAAAAACATACTTTATACACCATGCTTTGGGTCAACAAATGATCAACACAATGATCACTAAGATAGACGATCGAATAAACGATCCTATCACAATAATCAACACAATGATCATTTCAGCATCACTCAGCATATCACATTACCAAATTGGGAATATATCGCTGATAACTTCAACTATATAACCTCTGAGCTCGTACGTCTCAGAGAAGGGTGTTAAGCTAAAAGAATAAATTCTTCGCCACCAACAGAAATATATTTGAAAGAAATCGGCTTTATATCTCAACTTGTAATGTCAGACACACAATCCATACAAGTCTGTTCCGGGCTCGAACAAAACCGAAGGCACTTACAAAGAAGTCCTTGCAATCCGGATATTCACAATCCTGATCGGATTTCCCATCACTTAGGAAGTCTCTATACCGCTGCAACTCAGTGCAGAGACAATCGACAGGTCATCCTATCGCTCTCGCAAATACCGGGTCTTCAACACCGATCTTCAAATGCAATTCACAACGACGTATCACATATTCGGAATGGGTTATACGACCCCATGGTCCTTTCCCGGTTAACCCGAATAGTGAGCGCTTATTCAAAAATAAGTGTAGCATTCACATTCAAACAAATCACATCAATTACCCATTCAAAGGGAAATATTGATAGTCGATTATTGATCTATCAATGGATATGCACACATCACCAGTTTCCAAATAATTTTCCAAATTATTTATTTTCCAAAATATCTTCACTAGATATTAAATTTCAATACTTCAAAAATAAATCAATATTTATTTTTAAACCAATTTCACTTTCTTTTATAAATTCCTTAGCGAATTTATAATCCAAAATATCTATGAATATTCGATTTCAATTATTCATTTCAATATTCCTTTTCAATTTATCTTCAAAAAGATAAATTCTAAAAGTATTCACTTTATATTGGAAAACATTTCCATACTTATACATTCATAAGTAATTCACAAATTTTATTTATTTTCAACACTTGGAAAATATTCAATATACTTAAATCGAGATTAAGTATATATTTCATTCTTTAAGGAAATCATTCTCATAAACATATTTATTTGGGCCCAAAACGAATGTTGCGTAAAACATCGTTACGACAACCCAAAATCACTAGTATAGGGATTCGAAATTAAAATAGATATATAAATCCCAATACTATACAAAACATTTCCTTTCGAAAATCATTTACTATAACAACAGTGTTATAGTCCACTATTTCCTTCTATTTCTCGAAAACGTCTATTTCAACAATAAATGTTGAAATCTATGGTTTCGAATCTCAACACATTTTAAAACATTGTTCGATCGTTTTAATTCTATTTAAAACATCCAAATCCAAAACAATTTCTTTAACGTGTTATTCACTATTCAAAAACGTGAATATACTACGTTAACAAATTTTCATCCTTTTATTCATTTTAATTCAAAGGATTATTCACTATTCAAAAATGTGAATATAACTCCATTTATAGGTTTCAACAATTTACTTATCAAAATAAGTCATTTGCGAATTTATAAAACAACGTTTATAAATTCCATTTCTATTTATTTATAAAAACTTCCTTTTTATAAATTCTTTTATTAACCTATTCCAGTTTATAACTCAATTATAAACTAAAAGTTCATATTATAAGTTAAATACTTATAAAACGATTATTTTACAAAATCGTTCCTCTAAAGACTTTCCAAACCATAAATCTTATAACTTATAAAATTCATTTATTTAACCAAATCTATTCTTCAAATAATCTTCACAAATTTATAAATCTTACTATTTATAAATTTCATTTATAACTTCACCGTTTAAAATTCTATAAATTTCATTCTTTAATGAAATTCATTTTCACTTCATTCAAACACTTATAAAAACTCGTTTTATAATGTCAACATTTCAATTTATAAATATCCATTTATAAATCTCTAAATATAATTCAATTTGTATTATTCTTTTAAAACGTCTTAAATCTCCTTTATTATTTCACCATTTTGATTCATAAAATAATTAAATTTCATAAATCCTATATTTAAACTTTTCACAATAATTCTAAAATATCTCGATTTAACCATTTTATAAATCAATAGCATCATATTCTCAAAAATCAGATTTTAACTGTATTTCACAAAAATCATAATTTTTATAACTTTAAAAATTATAACGTTTATTTATTTAAAATGAATCAATTCCAAACATATAGTATATTCTCAAAAATCAACTTTAAAAATCATTTTTTAAAGTTCCAAATTTGGTCCAATGATGCTACATAGCAAATAGTCAATCATGACAACAACGATATCATATATCGATATGAAAATCCATCAAATATCAAAATATCTGAAATCAAATAAAAACTGTTGAGGAATCCAGTTGGATCCCTCCAACCTGTTTTCCTGCATCCAAAAACATTAGCACAATACCAATTTCGCTCCAGTACGAAATTATCGCGGTACATGTTCTTATTAAATATTATCCGCTTAATAACGGCGTAATAAGGGTCTCATCCGCTAAACAAATAAATGCGGGAAATCAACAACTGCAATATATACATATGCCAATATATATATATTGATATTATTTATAATACCAATTTCACTGTTTATGAAATATTCGCGGTATATGTTTTTAATAAATAACATCCGCTTACTAACGGCGCATAATGTCTATTTTAACAATCAATAGATATCAATCAACATTCAAACATGCATTCAAATATTTTAAATCTAACTATTTAAAATAAAATCGAAACTGATTCGATTGAGTGAGAAATTCTCACCTTGATTTTAAATTCCGTTTTAGCGATTTATTTTGAATAAAATTAAACGGACGTTTAATTTTACCCAAAATTCTCACTAACTCCAAATGACTTCAAACCAACTCCATCGCGTAGTGCTCGTCCATACGATTCCAACGCAACTGAGTTTGCATTTTTTCGACCTCGTATGAAAAAGTTATGAATTATTGAAGTTTACTCGAATTTATATGCATAAATTACAACATAACTAAACCTAACTTTAATCAAAGCCATTGGATCCAACACCATTGCATCTCCACCGTCCCTTTGCTTCTTCCCCCTCACGCACACTTTACAGTAACTCACGAATGCACATGAACCCATAACTTAGAACTAGGGTTACAAATTCAAGCCTCTTCACTCAACGATAATTCGATCAGGAAGCTCCAGTGCATAACCCTACTCCACCACCATGCTCGGCCTGTAGAGCATCATGCTCGGCCTCCCCTAGCACCTAGAAACACGTGCATGACCTGTAGAGAACGGCCCCTCCTATCTCCTCCTCAGTTGCACCAAAATCCATCATCACCGTATGGATTTAAAGATCTCGTCGTGCTCTTCCATTCTCTAGTTGAAACCTAAGGCTAATTCTTTGTAGATTGAGAGAGATTGAGGGAAAAGTGAGAATGATTTCTGGCCATACATACTAAAGTGGCGGCTGGAGTTATAAATTAGGGTTAGGGTTATTTTTTTTATCAAATTATGAAGAGAGTGGTGCTATTTATAAGAGAACGAACGACACTATTCATCCGGAAATTTCGAACTCCGATTTACGCGCCGAAACTGACGTACCTAGGGTTTATCCCGCGTTCCGGACACAATGGAACAGGTTTCGGAAGCTAATTCGAAAGTATGTGCGAGTTATGGCTGTAAACGCTCAATTTGAATTAAACCGATTTAAGCGATTTTCTAGGCGTTTTAATTTGTACCGGACAAACGGTAAATCCAATTGACTTGAAATTTGAAACCTTACAATAATATCACATTACGGATCCGATGAAACTGGTTTCGTCGAAATCCAAGACTTTTTGAAAAATGGCTATTTTCACTCGCCAAATTTAAATTAAAATTAAATCGATGCGTTTCGAGCTGCCACGATCAAACGATAACTCCGATTGACACGAAATTTGAAATCCGGTAATAACTAACTATTACGGATCCAATGGAACTAGTTTCGTTCAATTCTGAGACTGTTCAAAAATTGACTATTTTCACTAGTCGATTTTAATATTAAAATATTCAATTTTCACAAATTAACTTTTAATTCGATTTTAAAAGTTCTAAAATATCATTCTAACTTCCATATGATAAAATAAAATTTTACAAACCATTTTCAATCATATTTAACCCTATTTTCAATTATTTTCATAATTTAACGTATTAAATTATTGATTTAATTATCCAATTAAATCCAATAATTCAAATAAAAATTTATTTGACTTATAAATTCACTTATTAATATTTAAAATTAATTAAATATTCATATTTTAATTTCTAAAAAATTCTGGGTCGTTACAATCTTCCCCCCTTAAAAGAATTTCGTCCTCGAAATTAACAAGTAAGAAAGTTATAGAATTTATTAACTTTCCAAAATTCATAGTTAAACTTCTTACAATACTTACTAAGTTTCAAATCATACTTAGTTATCTTTTCAAAAACAACTACTATTGTTTAACTTTCAATTCCAAACTCAAAGTTAAAGTTTTCAAAAATTTCCCAAATTTTTCTTAAATTTTTCTAACGCCTTAAATTTCTGGAAAAATTCGCCATAGTCTCCTTTGCGCGGCTCGATCCGAAAAAAAAAATGACAGTATATATATCACAAATATACATCTCATCAAGTAATGAGGCATCCCGAAGGGAAAAAAGTGTAAAAGTACGGTATGTAATCCGAGATATGTACCTTATATTTTATTAGCAAGCATATACGGCTAATATAGAGCAAAAGCGAGCTCCAAATGCGAAGCAAACGCAATCCGCACCTACTAATCACTCAACAAACAACATGAGAACATGCATATATGAAAATAACCTCAATATACAACATATATCTCCATAACAACTATATATGTCACATAGTAAATGCAACATATTCAAACATCAACAAACTAACATTCAACAAATTCATAATCAATATATATTCATTTATATTCTCATTAATATTCAATGAATTGGTTTTCAAATTAATTCACATTTGATTTATCAACATTGGATTTTATCAACTTTCATTCATTTTCAATTAGTTAACATTTACTAATTTAAATCCAATTCACATTCAATTCTATTCAAATTTATTTACTTCTAATTTGAATTCAATTACATAGTTTTCAATTTCATTAACACTTAATGAATTTCATATAATCAATCAACTAACAATCATATAACAATCAATGTTTATTAATTTCAACCAAATTCCTTTGCTTTCAATTGGTTTAATTTAATTGATTTTCATTCAATTTATTCAACTCTCTAATAACATTAGATTTTAATGAATTACACTTATATCCATTATTCCATATCAACTTAAATTTACATTTAATTGATTTACATTCAGTCCAATTCAATTTCTAAAGTTGAATTTCATTTGCATAACTTTAGTTCACATTCATTTTTATTTACAATTCATATTCATAAATATATTCATATAGTTTCACTTCTTATATATATATATAAGTTTATTTCACAATTGTAAATCACTTTAATTATAATTTAACTCTTATAATTCTTTTGCTTATACAATTATTCTTCAATTTAGATTATTCAAACATCTAAACAATCAACTTATATACACTTTAATAATTTTGAAAAATTATTCCTTTATATATAAAATATAATCAAGGCAAAATTATTTCATTTACCCAATTTAAAACAATACTATGTCGAATTGTTCTATTCAAGTGTTTAGAAACCCCTTCGATTCAGTTTCGAAGCTGCGCCGACGAAGGTTCATATGCCACTCAATAAACCAATCATCACAATATAAAACAATTTCATATATTTACTAACAAATACGCTCTCATAGCTATTATTACACTCAAATTCATTCTAGAGTACTACTGACTCTATCTCTAATGAATAATACCCAACAGAACCATGGTTGTCGCTTAACCATAAGCTCTGATACCACATTGTCAGGACACGATTCTTCGTCTTCCGAAAATTCGACATCGACACTCACTTTATCGACTGCCGAGGAATCGAACGACGGAAAACCGAACACTGAGGGTTTTTTTTTTAAAGAATTTAAGGAAAGAGAAGAGAAAAAGGAGAAGGTAGAAGATAGAGGGAAAAGAAGATAGAAAATTTTAGATAGAAGAAAAAGAGAATAGAGGAAAAAGAAAAACAGAAGAAAATAGAACAAAATGGGACGGAACAGAAAACAACAGAACAATAACAGAATCTCACAATTCGCAGCGGAACAACATATAATAATAAATGAATAACCTTTAAACAAAGAACTATCAGTTATTACATTTTATACATTACATCATATCATCAGAGTGTACAACAACATACAACATCAAACAGCGGAAAAAGAAATACTATATAAACTAGAAATACGCCATGCTATCCAGCTTGCCTCCAGCAATTCCTGAATATCCAGAATATCCTGATAAACCTTAACTCTTGACTACCCGTGTAGAAATTGGTGGGCACCCAGAGTTTAGGAAGGAAAACAATAAACTCCAAGTCAGTCATGTGACTGGTGTGAGAACTCAAAACAGTTTATTTATCTTTGAAAACAAAATAGAAGAATATTTTTATTTCAATTCACAATGCTTTTAAAAATGAGACTACCATAAGGCCTCCCGCACACACACACATGCAAACGCAGAATCAGAGGAGATTTCTCCTTATGATAGTCAAAGATGCTTGATACGCATTAAAAAGAAGCATTTCATATTATTACTAGTGCATAGTGTAGGGGAAAAATTCATTTCGAAAGTAGAATATAAATCTTAGCCAGCATAGACATTCCGAACTATGCCTACTATAGCTAACTATGTTCAATAGCAGGTTACCGCCATATTCCATAGCAGGTTATACAACTAAAACCGTACAAGTCTCGTATTGTTTCTTTGGATTTCCAACAAATGGTCAGGCCAAGGAACTTCCCATTGCCACATGAGAATGCCTCTGGAAAGACATCCCCGAGAACCAAACCGGAACTCTGCCAACACAAGGCCGGGTTACCCCTAACTGGGTAACTACTGACACGAGCACGCCATTCCCCGATCGTAAACGACCTTTCTCACGGGATCCCGAAAACCAACAACCACAAAGTAATAAATTCGTAGTAACCACATAGGTTAAATATCTGGGCTCCATACCATGATACCACCTCTATCCAGAAGGAAATGTACATACCCTAAAGGGTGCTACCCCTCATAACCTTGCTGCATCTTTCCTGTTTTGACCATTTCCGGGTGTGAGGTTCGACGAAGTCACGTCCACAAAAACATACTTTATACAAAAGCCATGCTTTGGGTCAACAAATGATCAACACAATGATCACTAAGATAGACGATCGAATAAACGATCCTATCACAATAATCAACACAATGATCATTTCAGCATCACTCAGCATATCACATTACCAAATTGGGAATATATCGCTGATAACTTCAACTATATAACCTCTGAGCTCGTACGTCTCAGAGAAGGGTGTTAAGCTAAAAGAATAAATTCTTCGCCACCAACAGAAATATATTTGAAAGAAATCGGCTTTATATCTCAACTTGTAATGTCAGACACACAATCCATACAAGTCTGTTCCAGGCTCGAACAAAACCGAAGGCACTTACAAAGAAGTCCTTGCAATCCGGATATTCACAATCCTGATCGGATTTCCCATCACTTAGGAAGTCTCTATACCGCTGCAACTCAGTGCAGAGACAATCGACAGGTCATCCTATCGCTCTCGCAAATACCGGGTCTTCAACACCGATCTTCAAATGCAATTCACAACGACGTATCACATATTCGGAATGGGTTATACGACCCCATGGTCCTTTCCCGGTTAACCCGAATAGTGAGCGCTTATTCAAAAATAAGTGTAGCATTCACATTCAAACAAATCACATCAATTACCCATTCAAAGGGAAATATTGATAGTCGATTATTGAACTATCAATGGATATGCACACATCACCAGTTTCCAAATAATTTTCCAAATTATTTATTTTCCAAAATATCTTCACTAGATATTAAATTTCAATACTTCAAAAATAAATCAATATTTATTTTTAAACCAATTTCACTTTCTTTTATAAATTCCTTAGCGAATTTATAATCCAAAATATCTATGAATATTCGATTTCAATTATTCATTTCAATATTCCTTTTCAATTTATCTTCAAAAAGATAAATTCTAAAAGTATTCACTTTATATTGGAAAACATTTCCATACTTATACATTCATAAGTAATTCACAAATTTTATTTATTTTCAACACTTGGAAAATATTCAATATACTTAAATCGAGATTAAGTATATATTTCATTCTTTAAGGAAATCATTCTCATAAACATATTTATTTGGGCCCAAAACGAATGTTGCGTAAAACATCGTTACGACAACCCAAAATCACTAGTATAGGGATTCGAAATTAAAATAGATATATAAATCCCAATACTATACAAAACATTTCCTTTCGGAAATCATTTACTATAACAACAGTGTTATAGTCCACTATTTCCTTCTATTTCTCGAAAACGTCTACTTCAACAATAAATGTTGAAATCTATGGTTTCGAATCTCAACAAATTTTAAAACATTGTTCGATCGTTTTAATTCTATTTAAAACATCCAAATCCAAAACAATTTCTTTAACGTGTTATTCACTATTCAAAAACGTGAATATACTACGTTAACACATTTTCATCCTTTTATTCATTTTAATTCAAAGGATTATTCACTATTCAAAAATGTGAATATAACTCCATTTATAGGTTTCAACAATTTACTTATCAAAATAAGTCATTTGCGAATTTATAAAACAACGTTTATAAATTCCATTTCTATTTATTTATAAAAACTTCCTTTTTATAAATTCTTTTATTAACCTATTCCAGTTTATAACTCAATTATAAACTAAAAGTTCATATTATAAGTTAAATACTTATAAAACGATTATTTTACAAAATCGTTCCTCTAAAGACTTTCCAAACCATAAATCTTATAACTTATAAGATTCATTTATTTAACCAAATCTATTCTTCAAATAATCTTCACAAATTTATAAATCTTACTATTTATAAATTTCATTTATAACTTCACCGTTTAAAATTCTATAAATTTCATTCTTTAATGAAATTCATTTTCACTTCATTCAAACACTTATAAAAACTCGTTTTATAATGTCAACATTTCAATTTATAAATATCCATTTATAAATCTCTAAATATAATTCAATTTTTATTATTCTTTTAAAACGTCTTAAATCTCCTTTATTATTTCATCATTTTGATTCATAAAATAATTAAATTTCATAAATCCTATATTTAAACTTTTCACAATAATTCTAAAATATCTCGATTTAACCATTTTATAAATCAATAGCATCATATTCTCAAAAATCAGATTTTAACTGTATTTCACAAAAATCATAATTTTTATAACTTTAAAAATTATAACGTTTATTTATTTAAAATGAATCAATTCCAAACATATAGTATATTCTCAAAAATCAACTTTAAAAATCATTTTTTAAAGTTCCAAATTTGGTCCAATGATGCTACATACCAAATAGTCAATCACGACAACAACGATATCATATATCGATATGAAAATCCATCAAATATCAAAATATCTGAAATCAAATAAAAACTGTTGAGGAATCCAGTTGGATCCCTCCAACCTGTTTTCCTGCATCCAAAAACATTAGCACAATACCAATTTCGCTCCAGTACGAAATTATCGCGGTACATGTTCTTATTAAATATTATCCGCTTAATAACGGCGTAATAGGGTCTCATCCGCTAAACAAATAAATGCGGGAAATCAACAACTGCAATATATACATATGCCAATATATATATATTGATATTATTTATAATACCAATTTCACTGTTTATGAAATATTCGCGGTATATGTTTTTAATAAATAACATCCGCTTACTAACGGCGCATAATGTCTATTTTAACAATCAATAGATATCAATCAACATTCAAACATGCATTCAAATATTTTAAATCTAACTATTTAAAATAAAATCGAAACTGATTCGATTGAGTGAGAAATTCTCACCTTGATTTTAAATTCCGTTTTAGCGATTTATTTCGAATAAAATTAAACGGACGTTTAATTTTACCCAAAATTCTCACTAACTCCAAACGACTTCAAACCAACTCCATCGCGTAGTGCTCGTCCATACGATTCCAACGCAACTGAGTTTGCATTTTTTCGACCTCGTATGAAAAAGTTATGAATTATTGAAGTTTACTCGAATTTATATGCATAAATTACAACATAACTAAACCTAACTTTAATCAAAGCCATTGGATCCAACACCACTGCATCTCCACCGTCCCTTTGCTTCTTCCCCCTCACGCACACTTTACAGTAACTCACGAATGCACATGAACCCATAACTTAGAACTAGGGTTACAAATTCAAGCCTCTTCACTCAACGATAATTCGATCAGGAAGCTCCAGTGCATAGCCCTACTCCACCACCATGCTCGGCCTGTAGAGCATCATGCTCGGCCTCCCCTAGCACCTAGAAACACGTGCATGACCTGTAGAGAACGGCCCCTCCTATCTCCTCCTCCGTTGCACCAAAATCCATCATCACCGTATGGATTTAAAGATCTCGTCGTGCTCTTCCATTCTCTAGTTGAAACCTAAGGCTAATTCTTTGTAGATTGAGAGAGATTGAGGGGAAAGTAAGAATGATTTCTGGCCATACATACTAAAGTGGCGGCTGGAGTTATAAATTAGGGTTAGGGTTATTTTTTTATCAAATTATGAAGAGAGTGGTGCTATTTATAAGAGAACGAACGACACAATTCATCCGGAAATTCCGAACTCCGATTTACGCGCCGAAACTGACGTACCTAGGGTTTATCCCGCGTTCCGGACACAATGGAACAGGTTTCGTAAGCTAATTCGGAAGTATGTGCGAGTTATGGCTGTAAACGCTCAATTTGAATTAAACCGATTTAAGCGATTTTCTAGGCGTTTTAATTTGTACCGGACAAACGGTAAATCCAATTGACTTGAAATTTGAAACCTTACAATAATATCACATTACGGATCCGATGAAACTGGTTTCGTCGAAATCCGAGACTTTTTGAAAAATGGCTATTTTCACTCGCCAAATTTAAATTAAAATTAAATCGATGCGTTTCGAGCTGCCACGATCAAACGATAACTCCGATTAGCACGAAATTTGAAATCCGATAATAACTAACTATTACGGATCCAATGGAACTGGTTTCGTTCAATTCTGAAACTGTTCAAAAATTGACTATTTTCACTAGTCGATTTTAATATTAAAATATTCAATTTTCACAAATTAACTTTTAATTCGATTTTAAAAGTTCTAAAATATCATTCTAACTTCCATATGATAAAATAAAATTTTACAAACCATTTTCAATCATATTTAACCCTATTTTCAATTATTTTCATAATTTAACGTATTAAATTATTGATTTAATTATCCAATTAAATCCAATACTTCAAATAAAAATTTATTTGACTTATAAATTCACTTATTAATATTTAAAATTAATTAAATATTCATATTTTAATTTCTAAAAAATTCTGGGTCGTTACAATCACGTTACACTAATAATTTTTCTATCAACTATATTACCAGTGTAATCCGCATCTGAATTTAAATTTCACTCAATATTCACTTGTTGAATCAAACCATGAGATGTGCACCAAAAAATTTCAAAACATCATTCTTTTGAATTTTGAATTTAAGCCGTGTTAACACTCAAACAAATATCATGATGTTAATTTCAGAAACCAGAGGATAAACAATTATTTTCATGAGTAATCAACAGTCAATCAACATCATAATTATTTCAAAAAAAACAATTTCTTAAAATCCTTTTTCTCATGAATTTGAAATCGTGCAAATTTACAAGCAGTGATCAAAATGTCAGAACCAATATATCTACGTGTAGCATGAGTAACCAGCATTTGACTGAACAAATTTATATAAATTAGTTCAAAAATTGAAAATCTGATTGGTCATCAATTAAGCACAAATTAATGTCATAAATAAGAACAAGTCAAAAAATCATATCAATTAAGTCCGAATCAGTCAACCATCATAATTACTCCAAGTAATTCTATTTAAAGATGGTTAGTCAATAAAAAAAAATCATAGCATCAAAATCATCATCTTTTGTTCATCTCAATATTGGCTGATTTTAATTTAGAGTATGGTGCAGATAATCACATTTAAAAACAATTACCTGTTTTACCTTTACGATAATTTTTCGTGATTGCCCATTGTGATTCTGTCACCTTTATACTAGGCTAAGGAACTTTGCTTTGTCGCCCGTTTGTGTTTCTGGAACAGCCGAAATCCAGAGAACACTGTTGTTGTTCCTTAGCCTCCCACCACACCTACACGATAAAAGATTTATGTGACCTATTTGTTTTTATAGGTCCATTGTTGTTAGTGGCAGAATATGAAAAATATGTTTTTGGAGACTCAAAACTATTTATACATGTTCCTTTTGGCACCCAAATTTGTTTGACTTTCAAAGATTTTATATTTGTGCCTTTTGGAACCCAAATTGGTATAGTTTTCACGTGTTTGGGTCTATACCAACAATTATTTCGATTATGTCCAAATTCTCTACAAAACGTGCTCATTAAATTGACTTGATTAAATTTTGTGTTCCTATGACTATGATTTTCAACATGATTTCCAATTATTTCAGATCGAGCCACACTTTTACCTTTATCATCATCTTGTGATTTTCCAAAACCTAGTCCTTTTCTATTGTTAGCAAAAATTTGATTTCCCAATAGCATGTTGAAAGATTTTTCGCCTCTTGAAAAGTTATTCAAAGATTTCTCAAGATTTTGGACTTTGGTTTTTAGTGTTGTATTTTCAACGACAAGTGAGGTGCATCGATTTATAAAATCCTTTTTTCTAGTGTCAATGTTTTCTTTAAGACTCAAGTTTTCTTTTTCAAGATTCTCAGAGTTATTCCTAATTTTTGATAGTTCCGAATCTAAAATTTTACATTGGTTACATTCTAGGTTTTGAATATTTTCAAGTTCAGTTTTTAACCTAAAATTTTCACGAGCAAATTCTCTCCTATCAGATTTCAGTTTTTCAATTTTAGATTCAAGAGTATCCACTACCTTAGTAAGATCAGAACACATAAAAACAAGTTCTTTATAAGAAAACTCACCTGCCTCACTAGATTCGTCGGAGGTTGCTTCTGATTCTGATTTTGCCATGCAACACAAGTTAGCCTCCTCTGGGCTGCTATCCGAAGCTTCCTCTCCTTCTTCATCATCCCAAGTCGCTGCAAATACCTTCTTTGCCTTTTTCTTTTCTTTGTTGTTTTTGAGAAGTGGGCATTTTGGTTTGATGTGGCCAGGCTTGTTGCAGTTATAACACGTCAGTTCATTATCGGAATTTTCGGAATCTTTTGACCTATTTCCCTTTGTTTTCTTCTTGCGTGGCTTGAATCTAGACCATCTTCTAAGATTATTGACAGCCATTGCAAGCTCTTCAATTGGATCTTCTTCATCGCTTTCTTCTTTGCTCTTTAAGGCAATCGTCTTCTTCTTTGGTTCGGAGTTGTTGCGTTCTTCCTTTGCTTTTAACTCAAGCTCATATGTCATCAAGTTGCCAATCAACTCCTCCATGCTTAGTTTGCTCAGATCTTTCGATTCTTGGATTGCTGTGACTTTTGCCTCAAAGTTCATTGGTAAAACTCATAGTATCTTCCGCACAAGCTCTACCTCAGTGAATACCTTCCCAAGCGCTCTAGCATTGTATACCAAGGTTGAAAAGCGTCCAAACATATCCTTTATGCTCTCGCCTTTGTCCATCACAAAATTTTCGTATTCATTGCTGAATAGGGCTAGCCGAGACTCCTTGACTTGAGAAGTTCCTTCGTGTGTCACCTCCAAAGTATGCCATATTTCCTGTGCTGTTGTACAATGAGAAATTCTATTAAATTCATTTTTATCAAGAGCACATATCAAAACATTCATGGCTTTAGCATTTGTCGTTTTTAATTTCTTATCGTTTGCATCCCACCTATCCTTAGGTTTAGGAATCTCAGTACCACCAACGATTATAGTGGGAGGTTTATAGCCAGTTTCAATAATATCCCAAACATCATAATCAACGGAACTAAGATAAATACTCATCCTAACTTTCCAATAAGCATAATCGTTCCCGTTAAACATGGGTGGCCTAGCAATAGATTGCCCCTCAGAAAAAGCATTATTTTGTAGACTCATGACTCTAGAGTTAAATAAAAAATATACCGGGCTCTGATACCACTTGTAGGATCTAGATTAACCCTAGAGAGGGGGGGGGGTGAATAGGGTTATAGCAAATTTTCTCGAATTAAACACAGAAATATAATAGCAGAAATAAATATGCTGAAAAGTAAATCACACACAAAATTTACCCAGCTTCGGCAACCCCTGCCTACTGCTGCATTCATAGATTTCTATTAGAATTAAACAGTATCACGCTTACAAACACTCTACTAGACTCGCAGACCCTTTTGCTCCCGCTCACAAACACTCTACTAGACTCGCACACCCTGCTCCCGCCTATAGAGTTTCGCTCACTCGCAAACACTGCTCCCGCCTATAGAGCTTTGCAAACTCGCACACCCTGCTCACTGAACTAATTCAAAATAGACAATCTGACACTACCTAAACCTAGGTGGTGATTTACCAAGATTCTTTGGTTCGTAAAATAAAAAACAGTAATTAAGAAACAATAGAAAAATAACCCTAAAAACTAATTAATATAATAAAGCCTCAAATTAAAACAAAACCCCCTTTTGATTTTAATTAGACCGGCCCACTTAAACCCGTTTCTTTCTTTGTTATCTCCAGCCCGATCCCCTTTTGTTTCGTTCGTGAGAATAATGGCGGCTTGGTTCTAATTAGGGCTTCGTTCCCTTTTGTTCCAGTTAGGGCTTCGGCTCTTTGTTCCAATTAGGGCTTCGAATTCTTCAATTAATCTGTTATACGTTGCCCTAGCTCGCTGCTTCTCTGATGGTTGACTATTGCTCGTTTTGCAGTTGCTCGATCGAGTTCGTTGCTTGTGAATTCGGTATGTACTGTCTCCTTTTGCTTTTCTAAATTGATACTTGAACTCGATACTTTTTTTTTTGCCGATGATGATTAGGGCATTTATATAGGTTGAATTCCTATATTTGCGTTCGTATAAATTTGATTGAATTTGTCAAATTCTTTATCTCGGCCACTTGATGTGCTTGAATGATTGAGATCGATTCTGACTTTTTCATATGCGTATAATTTTAATTCTTGCGTCCTACGGCTTTGATGTTGACTTGTTCATATTTCTTGCTTGGTTGGTCACGGCTTTAATTCATTTTCGTGATGACCACGATGTTGATTTCTACTGCTTCGGCCTTGACTCGTTCATCTTGTAGTCTTCAACCTTTTTCTCTGGTACTTAAATTTTCAATCATGATGTTGTTTGGTTATTTGTTCATGTGATTCCCTGTTGCTCGGTTACTGATGCATTCAGTTGCTTGTTGAAGATATTGCACTGCATCACCACTGTTCTTTGCATTTGTACATATGAATGTGCTCACTGTATCATGCTTGGCTTTGTGTAGTTGATGTTGTACACTGTCTTGTGCATTGCCCCATTCACTGTTGCTGTGCAGTTGCAATGCCTTGCTTGGTCTCTGTTACATGCTTGCTGTTGCATGCTTGTGATATTCATGTTGATTTGATGATGCTGGTATTTGCTGATATATTACTTTGAATTGCATACATTTTATGTTGACATTTTCTTTGACACAGATGCTACACTTGTTCATTGTTGCTCAAGTGTACTTGTCTTCATAAAATTGTCACTGTGCTTCTGACCTTTCTGGTCTCTGATCATTGCTTGGTCATCTTGGTGGCTTGAGCATTTGGTCTGTGTTGCATTGTTCCATGTGTCTTGCCTTTGACTGTTTGCATACACTTTTGGTCATGTTGTGCTCATTTGCCACTGAGTTGCATTGAATAGCTGGTCTTTGTAGTTGTTTATTTGAGTCAGTGCTTCACCATACTTGTTGTTGCAGTATTCAAGTTTCTTGTACTTGTGCTACTTTCACTGTGTCACTGAGGTCTTGCACTATTTCATGCATGTACTCTGAGCTGTTTATGCATTTGCCACTGAGCTTGATTCATGCTTACTGTCACTACTGCTTCGAGTCAGTTTCATGGTCACTTATGCAGTTTGAAGCTTGCCACTGACTTTGGTTCTTCGCTTGCATCGTTGTAGTTGCATTTATGTCACGTAGTTGCATACTTTGACTTGATGCTGCATATATGTTTGTTGCAGTCCCTTTTTGCTGTTGCTATCCACATTGAACTGCCTTTGATGCACTTTTGAACTTTGTTGCAACTTGGTCTTGAGTTGTTTGATCTGAACTTGACGTTATATTCACTGGTCAGTGGTGTTCATTGTGATGATTTGGCTTGTAGCACTTATGCAGTCTTCACTGTTGCTGTTTGATGCTGTCTTGATTTTGCGCATTGCCTTACTGACTCGATTCCTTTCATGTTGTGCTTGCACGCTTGCTATTTTTGGCTGCGCACACGAGTTGGCGAGGCAGTGCACACGTGTATGAATGTACACGTGTGTATTGCAGCCACTTATGATTACCTGTCCCTGTAATATCTATGTGCACGACTTTGTGATGAATTCAAGTGTGAATGATGACGAACAACCCAAATAACTGAGGCAAACGATATTTTCAAAAATCGTATTTCATTTTATATTGCAAAAATATTTCTTTTTCAATTTTACTGCGTTAGTGAATATTTTTGCAGATTGCTCAGATGCTGGATTCAAACTGGAATGCAGTTGAAGACAAAATACGAGTGTGAGTGATATGTAGTGAGGTTATCAATGTAAAAATATTTGTGATGTAATCGTGATGTAATCAGAAATGTATATGTATAGTGAGAGCATGAATTTGTACTATTCAAGTTTGTAATAAATATTTGTTTGAATAAAAATTTCTGTTTGAATTCAAAATCTGTTTAACTTGTTCTGTTTGAATTCAAATTCGAATTCTGTGTAATTTAATTTTATTCAACAGATATTTATCTAACCAAATACATACTATTCAAAATATTTGTTTGAATAAAATTTCTGTTTGAATTCAAAATCTGTTTAACTTGTTCTGTTTGAATTCAAATTCGAATTCTGTGTAATTTAATTTTATTCAACTAATATTTATTTAAACTATGAAAAACAAAATAGTACATTACCAAATACATTTATATGAATGTATATATGTTTATTATCATCAAACAAAAATCATATAGCGCAAAGCGCATATTCAACAGGGGCTTCCATCTGTGGCAATGCCGCGATGATCAGAGCATTGAGGCAGCGGCGAAGTTTTGAATCGACGGCCTGGGTTCATTTACGAACGAGATTAGGGTTAAGCTTCGGTAACTAGGTAACTAATACTATAATTGAAGGATAAACTATATTAATTAATTCAATATCTTATACTCGTAACTTGTTCATACAAGACCCAAATCAAATGCGGTCAGTCGCGTTGGATTCGCAATAATGTTAACTACATTTTGGAATTGGATTAGTGGAGCTTGGGCTTTTAAGAATTTCAAGCTAAAATCGAACTTGACGGAACCAGAACGCATTGGTGATAACTGGAATTTTGATGAGTTAAACTCACATTTTTGGTTAATCAGTATGTTATATAGTAGATAAAAATTATTTATTGCCTGCTTAGATGTTATATTTGCTAGTTATTTGGTTTGAATAAATTAGCATCTTTGAAAATAGATAATGTATAAAATAATAAAATATTACTGATTTAATATAATTACGTTGTTTAAATAATAACATAGTTAATTTAAGCATGCTTCCTTATTGTTATCTATTGAGCCAAATAAACACCGTCTACTAATTCCATTTGAATAACATTTGTTTAGCAGAATAAATTCCAGTTCTGCTATTTTATTAATCTGGACAATTATCTAAGTGGAAATTGATTTATACTAGATTAGTGGTATGTTACAATTGATTGTTAGTTATGGACCTAGTTTTCATATATGCCTGCTTATATAAATACCTATAGTTAACTTGGGAAGTTAAATTGAATTTAATGATGGCTAGTTTAAGAACCATTGTGTTGCTAAGCCTCTTTCTAATTTTGGAAAGTTATGGATTTAAATTAACTTCGATTTTATAATTTGAAGTAAAGTGATTATTTCATTATTATTTTAACAAAGTGTTTTATAAAATTGTTTATGTAGTAAAATTAATTATTATATTATTTAAATTATTTTAAAGAAAATTATTTATAAAGTTTTAGAATTAATTATTTTATTAATGTTGTTTAAAGACAATTAGTTATTAATTAAGGTTGTTTAAAGGTAATAAATTATTTTATTATTGATTATTCAAAGCTAGTTGATTATTTTATTAATAATATTGTTAAAGTTAATTAATTTTATTTTTAATGTTGTTTAAAGTTATTATATTATATTATTTATTTAAAGTTTTAAAGGTTAATTATTATATTATTTAAAAAGTTTTAAAAGCTCTATTGTTATATTATTAATAATGTTTTAAAGTTTTATTATATTATATTATTGAAAATGTTTAAAGTTTATCTTTTATGATGTTAAAGTTTTTATTCATTATAATTAAATAATAAATTGATTATAAAAGGATCCTTTTTATTAAAAGAATTTATTATGGAGTTTATGAATTTGAAAGAGATTTGAAATTTGAAAAGAAGTTTGGTTTTTAAATGATTTCAGAAAATTGGTTTATAAATTGTTTAGAGATTTGAAAGGGAAGTTTTATAAATCGGCTTTTGAGATTTATAAAAGAGTATTTTATAAATAAATTTGGAGATTTATATAAGAAGCGCAATAAATAGATTGGAGATTCACAAAAGAGATATTTATAGAAAAGAATAAAGTTTTAGGAATTATATCTCTGTTTTAATGATATTTGAATGTTATCCCACCTTTTGGATAAAGTCGGAATGTCAGCAAATTGACTGGAAAGGATGGATATCAGGATTGGAGATCGATTGGAAATAAGGTAATGATCGATGCCTTCAAAATTTGGCCGAACTACAATCATGTTGGGATCGATTGGGAATGATGATCAAGGCTAGGAGAGGCTACGTTTCAAATTTTAGGTCAATCGGAGTTCCTATGCTCGAGATATGGTTGAATCAATATTGGAAGGGACTAATTTCGTAGCGATGATTTCGTATCGATACATTTCGTATCGATAAAGTTCATATCGATAGGAGTGGGTTCGGCTACCTATTCTAGGTCGACGCATTCGTATCAATCAGGATGGACTCAGGCTATGGCTTTCGTATCGATACATACATATCGAATGGATGGAAAAGTATGTTGAAGTATTTCGTATCGACACATGCGTATTGATTGGATGGCAAAGTATGTCGAAGCATTTTTGTGACGACCCAAATTCCAAATCTCCAAGAAGTCGTATCGCTAATAAGAAAGAATGGGATAGAAAAGAGAAAGAAAGAGAAGAAGAAGGAACAACACATTAGAATCTAAACAGCGGAACGAATAAATTATATTAATAACATAAAATATTACATAGTTTACAACCACTATCAGAGTACACAGATAATACAACACATACTAGACAGTTATAAACATCTGTGTAGTATTTACAACATAATACAACTCAGAGACAACACAGAGATACCAATCACAGCGGAATACTATATATCTAACGCAGAAGCCTCCTGCTCCATTGCCCCTCCACATTCGTTAAAGCTAACCTGAATCCCTTGGCTACTCGTAAAAATTTGAGTACCCAAGAGTTTATGAAAACAAAAGATAAACTCCGGGTCAGACATGGGTCTGGTGTGAGTAACAGGTTAAAGTTGCTTAACTTTCAAAAACCTTTTGAAAAGAAAGGTATCACGTAAGACTTCCCACACATAAACAAGGAAAAGTTTTAATCTTACGCTAACCAAAACATTTGATAGGAAATCCAGTGATATTATAATAGGTCTAGGGTTTCCAAGTAAATATGAAATAGCCGAAATTGTTACATGATTAAATTCCAGCTACTAGCCACAAAAGTGGGTAATACAATCAAAACCATTGGCACTTATTGGATTTTGGATTCCATACAATGGCAGGGCTACTGGGGTACCGCCCGTCACAGTACATGGCCTAGATCAACGTACCGAGGAGTACGCCCACTCCCCTGCAACACAACGCCGGACCCATTCCTTAGTGAACAGTTCCAAACAAGACAACCCCGCAGTTGGTGTGCATATCCAACTGCCCACTAAGCCGAATAAAAAGGGACCTCTAGACAGGGGAAAATCTTGCTCTCCAGTGGGAGCTACCCACGAAGCCTTGATGCAACTCCCCTGTTTTAGCCATTCCCGGTTGATGAGGCTTGAGGCTACGATTACCTTTATAGGACACATTATCTTAGAATGCTCATCGTCCACCTGACGATGTTCTGAAAGCATTCAATCCATACAAGTTCGTTCCTGGTTCGAACGAAACCGAAGGCATTATCTCGTTACACTCGTTTTGGAATCACCCTCAGAATTAACGACGATGACCCTTGCACTCTGAATCTCTATCTCGAGCCTATAAGTACTATTTCTGTCAAACTCATCACAGAATCACCCGCAGAGTTATACTGACTAATAGTCCTTACACCTCGAGTCTTCACTCTTTACATAAGATTCACGACCTATCGTTAATTTGGATCGATGTGGTTTTCGGATATCCAAATATGGAAACCCGATCTCGGTCTCATAGAAATCCAAAGCGTGTCTTTTAGGTCCAAGTTGTTTTAGAGTTTAAAACAATTTAATTACATTATCTATATACACACAGATAGATAATTCACAGATTCACTACAGATAATTATCATTATCTTAACCACAGATAATCCACATTATCACTATCAAAAGATATCCATATCATCATCACAATGCAACCAATGCATCCATATCACTCAACATTATTAATCTCATAGCTGAGATTCAAAACCATTCAAAGCAACCAATAATAATCATTCATAAGCAATGATCTATAATCATACTATCTATAATTAATTTAAATTGAATTAAATTAATTACATCATCTTTAATTAATTTAAAATGAATTAAATTAATTACTTACACAATATAAATCTTGCTTACATTATCATTAATTAATTACAAATTAATTAATTGATTAACCTCTAATTTATCATCTTAATTAATCAATCTTGATTAATTATATTTTAATTAATTTCACAAAATTAATTACTCTAAACCAAATACAGTAATTTATCCCTAATTACTTCATTAACTAATTAACTATAATTAATTACATTTAACCTTAATTAGTTACAATTAATTAATTACACTTAATCATTTATTATTAATTAATTAATCTTAATTAATCAATCTTAATTACATCATTAATTATATTAATTAATGACTCTTAATTATATTTAATTAATTACTCAATTAAATTAATTACTTTTAGTAATTAATCTCACTTAAACCATAATTATTAATCATTTTTGATTAATTTCATTCTGTATTTAACTACCCTTAATTACTTATCAAATTAATTACCCCTGAATTAATTCCTTAATTAATCTCTTGATTAATTATACAAAATAATTTAATCCAAATTACATTCATAATTCCAATATTATCTACTAATTACATCCAGTAATTATCTCTAATTACTTTACTAAGTAATTTCACTTCATTAATTACATCAGGTAATTATTATCAAATCCAATGTTTAAAATTAATTAAACTTAATTAATTAATTTAAACCAATCTCAATAAACTTCATTAATTATATTAAGTAATCAATGTCTTAATTTCTTTCATTTAGTAATTAACTTAAATAATTTTCACAATTGATTATCATTAATTAATTAATCTAATTAATTGTTAAAAATTATTCATATTAATTAATTACTAAATAATCCTTAGTTAATGATCATCATTAACTATTATTAATTCTTTAATTACTTTTTCTTTAATTACTTCTTAATAAATCTCTAATTTAAATTAATGTAAATTTTAAATTTTAAATTAAATAAATAAGTCACTCCTTAATTATCTTATTTATTTAATTATTTTAATATCTTAATAATTTTTAAGATAAACCATTCCTTATTAATAATTTTATTAATATTAAAATGTACTTAGAACATTTCATTTTAAAATTTTAAATTTAAATTTCATTTTGAACCTAAAATTCAAAATGAGATTTATTTAAGTATAAATCAAAATTAGATTCCATTTTTAAAATCCTTTTAAAATAAATATAAATAACATTTATTACTTCATTTAAACTTATATGAGATAAGTCTTAACCAATTTGCTTAATTTTCATTTAAAATTGAGTTTTAAAGTACATTACTATTTAAATTATAAATTCAAGTTAACAATCATTTAACTTTCTTTATAAACCATTTATAATGATTTCATTCAAAAAGGAAAATCAAATTAAAATATTGTTTGAAACAATTTACTCCTAATTAACAATTTAAATTTAAACTAGTTTGAAAACATTCAAATTTTAAAACTTATTCAAATCCCAGATTTTTAATTCAATACACTTGAAACCATTCTTTATTTAAATCATTTGAATTTAAACTTGAAATAAACTTTTGATTTGAACCTTGATTTTAAAACTCTTTATTTAAAATACAAATTCATTTTTAAAACCTGAAGATTCAAAGAATTTTAAGAAAACTGAACTTAAATTTAGATTCAAACTACTGTTTTGAATCATGATTCGGATTTCAAAATAAAATTTAAATTTACAGAAAAACTGTCAAGTTTTATTATATTTTTTCAATCTGAAAACCACTTTTTAATTTTAAAACTTGTAGGATTCAAAATCATTTGAAACTATAATACAAACTAGATTTAACATAACTCAGATTTAAAAACTTTACTTCCATTTGAATTCAGGGTTTGAATTATATTTTAAAATTTAAACAGAATAACAGGTTTCTGTTTTAAACCTGTACTATACTAAACCCTTCCCTGCCAAATTCTGCTTCGAGTCATCAGACTCGTTTCTTCGAGCAAGACACAAGAATACTCGAGGTATACTTCGAGTTCAAACACCACTATACCCAAAAAAAAACATCAGACCCAAAAAAATTGCACGGTGCACGTGCACCGTGCCTCCAGCCACCATCACCACCTCTGGTGACTTCCTTACATCGACAACCAACCCCACTATCAACCTCTACCCTCAAATTCTCTTTCCAAAACTCAAATTTGAAATTTGAGTTGCCTCCTCCAAACCCGAAACTACAAAGAACAGGTTTTTACCCCAAACCTGTAATACCCTCATCCTCCACCTTCTGACCACCGGCATGTCAGTGACTCCGGCCACGAGTCCATCCATCAACCTATTATCATTCCCCAGAAATTCAATCAACTCGATCACTCCTTCTTGAAGAACCGGCCAAAGCAATCTACCTATCTAAAGCTAGGGCTATAGATTAGAAAACCACATCACTACTTCCATGTTGATTTGCATCAACATTAATTATTTTTCCCTACTTCAATGGCTACTATTCTACCCACAAGCAAAGTCCCGATATCCCCAAATCGTTAGATCATTAGAAGTCACACAATTTCCCTTTTCTGTTCAATAGTGAACTGCACCTTTATTTCTAGTTTATAAATTTTGATTTAGGTGTTAAAAATCATGGTTTTGGTCATGTATTCATTTCATATTATTGAAACAAAAAATCTCACAGTTTGAATTTTCATATCAATCAACATTCTTTGATATTCTAGGTTTTACAGAAGCACCAAATTCTATTTTAACAAAATTAAGTTTTTAAAACTTAATCTACACTAATTCAACATCCTTAGTTTGTAAATTGAGTCTTAACAAACTAGATCAGGTGGTTTAAAAAAAAAACTGAAAACTTGAGCCTAGAAAAGAATATAAAGACAGAGCACAAAATCTCAATGCTCACTATACATCCATATGAATATTCAAAAATATACTTATAAATGCATCCATAAACATATTTGTTATCAGTGATAAACATGCAACATACTTATATTTTAAACCACTTAAATTATGATGTTACTCACCTTAATTTTGATGGCAAAACAGTGAATTTGAAAAAGAAGACTTGTTCTTTTTAAATCCGGAAACTTCACTTCTTAAATCCTGAATTGCTTCTTCAAATATGAAACTTTAAATTCTGATTTGAATTTGCTCCTGATTCTCACTTGCATGCAGACACTCCAGATAGAAGATGATGCAGATGAAAAATATGCAAGCTTCAGATAAATTGCTTCCAGATTTTGAAAGGAGGAAATGCAAATAGAAAATATGCAGGCTGTTTTGTTTTGATTTGAAAATAACTGGTTTGCATGCAGGCTCGAATTCCAGAAATGCAGAATTCTTGCTTGATTCCATGCATTTGATTTAATTTTGAAAAAAAAATGATAGGCATGCCTTTGGTTTGAGAAGTGGATTTGAATATGTTTCAGATTTTTGTTTTCCATTGTTTCTTAGCTTTAGATTTCAAAAAGAAATAAGATGGAAGAGGGTTTGTTTATAAAAACTGAAATCATTAAAAATAAAATCAAAAGAAAATGCTAAATTAAAATTTTGACACTTGTAGAGAAGTTAACATTTGTCACTTAAAATGTCTTATTTTCTAACACATGTTAATTTATGTTTCTAAAAAGTTTACACTTGTTTTATAAAAGTAATTTGTATTTAATTGAAAGTTAATTAGTATTTTATTTAGATGTTAATACAAGAGAATGCAAACCTATGTTTAAATAAATTAGTTAATCATGTATTTATTCATATGTAGATAAATTTTAAAATGAAATAAATGCTATTTTATTTATAAAATAAAGCTTATACAACTATTTCAAAATCAAAACAAATTAAAAAAATTTATGCTTCAAAATTTTAAAGCTTTGAATTCAAATTCAAATAAAGTTATATATATTCATATAATTACACAATTAAAATTTGAAAAACAATTATTTTTATTAAAATCTATTTGTTAAAAATAATGTATTATTATATTTTGAAAATAACAATTTTGATAACTCTAAATAATTTATAAAAGAAATTGTTTCTTTATTAATAAATTATTTATTTTACCACACTATATTTAAAAAGAAAATCAAAATAAACCTTATTGCTATTTATTTAAATTTAAACTTGAGTTAAACATATTTTAAATCATTTAAACATTTTCCTTATGTATTTAAAATCATATTTATTTATTAAATTAAAATAAGATCTATTCTCAATATATGCATATTCTATATACATTGTAAATATAAAACAATTATCAACCTTTAAAAGTTAAAATCTACCAATTACATATTTATTTTAATTGAATTATTAAATTAATTCAAATCTTGTTAACATAATTATCAAATCAATTTTATTTTTAATTCAGATTATTAAATTTATATTGCCAAAATTCTGGGTCATCACATTCCTCCCCCCTTAAAAGAATTTCGTCCCCGAAATTTAAAACAAAGGTAATTTAATAATCTATTTAAAGGATTAAATTTTAAAACACAATCATATACCAATGATATGCTAACAACCATAGCAATTAATTCACCCAATCAAACAAATCTAATTATCCATAAAATTTTTGGATAAAACTTTCACGAGTTTCCCCGGTAAAAAAATCGGGATACCCGCTCTATAGATTCCAAACAATCAATACTATTAAGCTACAGATCTCCTATTCATCTAGATCTATAGATCTAGACAGCATATCGGACTACAAACGAGTCTGACTCAACAACCAACCTCTATAATTGCTGGTTCTAAAACCAGAGATAGACCATACACGTACTCCCTCAAAGATACGTGAAACTCATCGAATCCCAGTTATCCAAACTGACAATTCAATCCTGAAAAACTAAACACTGATCCAACCAAAACACATAGAAGAGATCCAAACATCACTGTGCTAACTTTCCAGATTTACCAAAACTTATAGCTCCTTAATCAGAGAAAACCCTAACAACAACGAAGTCTCCAACTTCGAATTCCAAATTCCTCCGTCCCTTATCCACAAAAGTTTCAGACAAATCCTGGGCTGCCAACGCCCAAACTGATCAGCGTAACCCTTGCTGATTCCTCGAGAAACAATCAGAACCAAAAACAACCCAACAAAATGATCTCCTCAAGATCAATCCAAAACTCAACTCTATTCCATAACTAGCAGAAGGCTGAACTTACTTCTCCTAATCCGGAAAAGATAATCAAGAACACTTCCAAACTGCTTCCGCTGCGCAACTCTGATCCGAAGTAGATAAGAAAATACTGACGAAGAACACAAACACCAACGGGACATCACCTTCCAGAAATATGGTTCAACAGATCCATAAAGAAACTTAGAAATTCCTTCAGAACTGAGTTGCTTCATCAAATTCCATCTCTAGGAATCATTCTCCAACTAAGCAGAACAACCAGTTCCACTCCAGGAATTCTAGTCGATAAGAAAACTCAATTTCCAGATGCTGACGAACCTCTATCTTCCTAGAAGACATCCAGAAAAATTTTCAACAATCCAAGAGAACACTCAAACAATCGCAAGTCACTTTTGTGATCAACCCAAATAAGTTTCCAAATAAAACCATTCTCTCTTTACCAAACAGAACAGCTTACACTGATCTAGTCAATCCATTGAAGAAACAGATTCACTCGGCAGCTTCTAAACTCCATCTCTAGAAAAACTACTTAGCTAAGACCTCTCTGTCGGCTCATAGAACACTTCAAGCTGCATTGCTGATACTGATTCCAAACTTCCTAATCCAAAGTTCTCTGAGAACTCGGACTTCAAAGCTAACCACAACATCTTGCTGACTCCAGTTACAACATCAAAGCAGACACACTTCCCAAACTTGTTCCAAAGAAATATCTTCGGACACATCCATAGTCACTGCATCTCATCACGCAGTTACAACTTTATGAGGTATCAAAATATCATCACTTGCTCCGGTTCAACCGAACAGATCCAAACTCTACTCACCAAACTCTGCACTTCAAAGATGTCTCCGAACCTTAACGGGTTTCCTTCAGAGATCGATGAAATACTTCATCACAACAAAACTTACTCGAGACGGTATTATGTCTACAGTCTCGACAAATAAACTTCCAACCTCAACATCAGACTCCAATCAATGGTAGTAATTGTGTTACAAACATTACTACCTCATCTACCTTTATAACTTATATTGGAAAAACCTGAACAGGTAATCCAACAGATAGATAGAAATAGATAAATATATATAAATATATAAAATTACAAATACGCACTCTCAAGATAGACACCACTCTAGAGCCTAGGTATTCACTCAACCTAATGCTCTTATACCACTTGTGACGACCCAACTTCCAAATATCCAAGAAGTCGTATCGCTAATAAGAAAGAAAGGGATAGAAAAGAGAAAGAAAGAGAAGAAGAAGAAACAACACATCAGAATCTAAACAGCGGAACGAATAAATTATATTAATAACATAAAATATTACATAGTTTACAACCGCTATCAGAGTACACAGATAATACAACACATACTAGACAGTTATAAACATCTGTGTAGTATTTACAACATAATACAACTCAGAGACAACACAGAGATACCAATCATAGCGGAATTCTATATATCTAACGCAGAAGCCTCCTGCTTCATTGCCCCTCCACATTCGTCAAAGCTAACCTGAATCCCTTGGCTACTTGTAAAAATTTGAGTACCCAAGAGTTTATGAAAACAAAATATAAACTCTGGGTCATACATGGGTCTGGTGTGAGTAACAGGTTAAAGTTGCTTAACTTTCAAAAACCTTTTGAAAAGAAAGGTATCACGTAAGAATTCCCACACATAAACATGGAAAAGTTTTTACCTTACGCTAACCAAAACATTTGATAGGAAATATAGTGATATTATAATAGGTCTAGGGTTTTCAAGTAAATATGAAATAGCCGAAATTGTTACATGATTAAATTCCAGCTACTAGCCACAAAAGTGGGTAATACAATCAAAACCGTTGGCACTTATTGGATTTTGGATTCCGTACAATGGCAGAGCTGCTGGGGTACCGCCCGTCACAGTACGTGGCCTAGATCAACGTACCGAGGAGTACGCTCACTCCCCTGCAACACAAGGTCGGACCCATTCCTTACTGAACAGTTCCAAACAAGACAACCCCGCAGTTGGTGCGCATATCCAACTGCCCACTAAGCCGAATAAAAAGGGACCTCTAGACAAGGGAAAATCTTGCTCTCCAGTGGGAGCTACCCACAAAGCCTTGCTGCACCTCCCCTGTTTTAGCCATTCCCTGTTGATGAGGCTTGAGGCTACGATTACCTTTATAGGACACATTATCTTAGAATGGTCATCGTCCACCTGACGATGTTCTGAAAGCATTCAATCCATACAAGTTCGTTCCGGGTTCGAACGAAACCGAAGGCATTATCTCGTTACACTCATTTTGGAATCACCCTCAGAGTTAACGACGATAATCCTTGCACTCTGAATCTCTATCTCGAGCCTATAAGTACTATTTCTGTCAAACTCATCACGGAATCACCCCCAGAGTTATACTGACTAATAGTCCTTACACCTCGTGTCTTCACTCTTTACATAAGATTCACGACCTATCGTTAATTTGGATCGATGTGGTTTTCGGATATCCAAATATGGAAACCCGATCCCGGTCTCATCGAAATCCAAAGCGTGTATTTTAGGTCCAAGTTGTTTTAGAGTTGAAAACAATTTAATTACATTATCTATATACACACAGATAGATAATTCACAGATTCACAACAAATAATTATCATTATCTTAACCACAGATAATCCACATTATCACTATCAAAAGATATCCATATCATCATCACAATGCAACCAATGCATCCATATCACTCAACATTATTAATCTCATAGCTGAGATTCAAAACCATTCAAAGCAACCAATAACAACCAATCATAAGCAATGATCTATAATCATACTATCTATAATTAATTTAAATTAAATTAAATTAATTACATCATCTTTAATTAATTTAAAATGAATTAAATTAACTACTTACATAATATAAATCTTGCTTACATTATCATTAATAAATTACAAATTAATTAATTGATTAACCTCTAATTTATCATCTTAATTAATCAATCCTGATTAATTATATTTTAATTAATTTCACAAAATTAATTACTCTAAACCAAATACAGTAATTTATCCCTAGCTACTTCATTAACTAATTAACTATAATTAATTACATTTAACCTTAATTAATTACAATTAATTAATTACACTTAATCATTTATTATTAATTAATTAACCTTAATTAATCAATCTTAATTACGTTATTAATTATATTAATTAATGACTCTTAATTATATTTAATTAATTACTCAATTAAATTAATTACTTTTAGTAATTAATCTCACTTAAACCATAATTATTAATCATTTTTGATTAATTTCATTCTGTAATTAACTACCCTTAATTACTTATCCAATTAATTACCCCTGAATTAATTCCTTAATTAATCTCTTGATTAATTATACAAAATAATTTAATCCAGATTACATTCACAATTCCAACATTATCCACTAATTACATCCAGTAATTATCTCTAATTACTTTACTGAGTAATTTCACTTCATTAATTACATCAGGTAATTATTATCAAATTCAATGTTTAAAATTAATTAAACTTAATTAATTAATTTAAACCAATCTCAATAAACTTCATTAATTATATTAAGTAATTAATGTCTTAATTACTTTCATTTAGTAATTAACTTAAATAATTTTCACAATTGATTATCATTAGTTAATTAATCTAATTAATTATTAAAAATTAGTCACATTAATTAATTACTAAATAATCCTTAGTTAATGATCATCATTAACGATTATTAATTCTTTAATTACTTTTTCTTTAATTACTTCTTAATAAATCTCTAATTTAAATTAATCCAAATTTTAAATTAAATAAATAAATCACTCCCTTATTATCTTATTTATTTAATTATTTTAATATCTTAATAATTTTTAAGATAAACCATTCCTTATTAATAATTTTATTAATATTAAAATGTACTTAGAACATTTCATTTTAAAAATTTAAATTTAAATTTCATTTTGAATCTAAAATTCAAAATGAGATTTATTTAAGTATAAATCAAAATTAGATTCCATTTTTAAAATCCTTTTAAAATAAATATAAATAACATTTATTACTTCATTTAAACTTATATAAGATAAGTCTTAACCAATTTGCTTAATTTTCATTTAAAATTGAGTTTTAAAGTACATTACTATTTAAATTATAAATTCAAGTTAACCATCATTTAACTTTCTTTATAAACCATTTATAATGATTTCATTCAAAAAGGAAAATCAAATTGAAATATTTGTTTGAAACAATTTACTCCTAATTAACAATTTAAATTTAAACTAGTTTGAAAACAATCAAATTTTAAAACTTATTCAGATCCCAGATTTTTAATTCAATACACTTGAAACCATTCCTTATTTAAATCATTTGAATTTAAACTTGAAATAAACTTTTGATTTGAACCTTGATTTTAAAACTCTTTATTTAAAATACAAATTCATTTTTAAAACCTGAAGATTCAAAGAATCTTAAGAAAACTGAACTTAAATTTAGATTCAAACTGCTGTTTTGAATCATGATTCAGATTTCAAAATGAAATTTAAATTTACAGAAAAACTGTCAAGTTTTATTATATTTTCTTCAAACTGATAACCACTTTTAAATTTTAAAAACTTGTAGGATTCAAAATCATTTGAAACTATAATACAAACTAGATTTAAACATAACTCAGATTTAAAAACTTTACTTCCATTTGAATTTAGGCTTTGAATTTTATTTTAAAATTTAAACAGAATAACAGGTTTCTGTTTTAAACCTATACTATACTAAACCCTTCCCTGCCAAATTCTGCTTCGAGTCATCAGACTCGTTTCTTCGAGCAAGACACAAGAATACTCGAGTTATACTTCGAGTTCAACACCACTATACCCAATAAAAACATCAGACCCAAAAAAATTGCACGGTGCACGTGCACCGTTCCTCCAGCCACCATCACCACCTCTGGTGACTTCCTTACATCGACAACCAACTCCACTATCAACCTCGACCCTCAAATTCTCTTTCCAAAACTCAAATTTGAAATTTGAGTTGCCTCCTCCAAACCCGAAACTACAAAGAACAGGTTTTTACCCCAAACCTGTAATACCCTCATCCTCCACCTTCTGACCACCGGCATGTTAGTGACTCCGGCCATGAGTCCATCCATCAAACTATTATCATTCCCCAGAAATTCAATCAACTCGATCAATCCTTCCCGATGAACCAGCCAAAGCAATCTACATATCTAAAGCTAGGGCTATAGATTAGAAAACCACATCACTACTTCCATGTTGATTTGCATCAATATTAATTATTTTTCTCTGCTTCAATGGTTACTATTCTACCCACAAGCAAAGTCCCGATATCCCCAAATCGTTAGATCATCAGAAATCACACAATTTCCCTTTTCTGTTCAATAGTGAACTGCACCTTTATTTCTAGTTTATAAATTTGGATTATGTGTTAAAAGTCATGGTTTTGGTCATGTATTCATTTCATATTATTGAAACAAAAAATCTCACAGTTTGAAATTTTCATATCAATCAACATTCTTTGATATTCTGGGTTTTACAGAAGTACCAAATTCTATTTTAATAATATTAAGTTTTTAAAACTTAATCTACACTAATTCAACATCCTTAGTTTGTAAATTGAGTCTTAACAAACTAGATCAGGTGGTTTTAAAAAAAACTGAAAACGTGATCCCGGAAAAGAATATAATGATAGAGCACAAAATCTCAATGCTCACTATACATCCATATGAATATTCAAAAAATACTTATAAATGCATCCATAAACATATTTGTTATCAGTGATAAACATGCAACATACTTATATTTTAAACCACTTAAATTATGATGTTACTCACCTTAATTTTGATGGCAGAACAGTGAATTTGAAAAAGAAGACTTATGCTTTTTAAAACTGGAAACTTCACTTCTTAAATCCTGAATTGCTTCTTCAAATATGAAACTTTAAATTCTGATTTGAATTTGCTCCTGATTCTCACTTGCATGCAGACACTCCAGATAAAAGATGATGCAGATGAAAAATATGCAGGCTTCAGATAAATTGCTTCCAGATTTTGAAAGGAGGAAATGCAAATGGAAAATATGCAGGCTGTTTTATTTTGATTTGAAAATAATTGGTTTGCATGCAGGCTTGAATTCCAGAAATGCATAATTTTTGCTTGATTCCATACATTTGATTTAATTTTGAAAAAAAAATGATAGGCATGCCTTTGGTTTGAGAAGTGGATTTGAATATGTTTCAGATTTTTGTTTTCCATTGTTTCTTAGCTTTAGATTTCAAAAAGAAATAAGATGGAAGAGGGTTTGTTTATAAGAACTGAAATCATTAAAAATAAAATCAAAAGAAAATGCTAAATTAAATTTTTGACACTTGTAGAGAAGTTAACATTTGTCACTTAAAATGTCTTATTTTCTAACACATGTTAATTTATGTTTCTAAAAAGTTTACACTTGTTTTATAAAAGTAATTTGTATTTAATTGAAAGTTAATTAGTATTTTATTTAGATGTTAATACAAGACGAATGTAAACCTATGTTTAAATAAATTAGTTAATCATGTATTTATTCATATGTAGATAAATTTTAAAATGAAATAAATGCAATTTTATTTATAAAATAAAGCTTATACAATTATTTCAAAATCAAAACAAATTAAAAATATGTATACTTTAAATTTTTAAAGCTTTGAATTCAGATTCAAATAAAGTTATATATATTCATATAATTACACAATTAAAATTTGAAAAACAATTATTTTTATTAAAATCTATTTGTTAAAAATAATGTATTATTATATTTTGAAAATAACAATTTTGATAACTCTAAATATTTTATAAAAGAAATTGTTTCTTTATTAATAAATTATTTATTTTACCACACTACGTTTAGAAAGAAAATCAAAATAAACCTTATTGTTATTTATTTAAATTTAAACTTGAGTTAAACATATTTTAAATCATTTAAACATTTGCCTTATGTATTTAAAATCATATTTATTTATTAAATTAAAATAAGATCTATTCTCAATATATGCATATTCTATATACATTGTAAATATAAAACAATTATTAACCTTTAAAAGAGAAAATCTATCAATTACATATTTATTTTAATTGAATTATTAAATCAATTCAAATCTTGTTAACAAAGATTATCAAGTCAATTTAATTTTTAATTCAAATTATTAAATTGATATTGCCAAAATTCCGGGTCATCACAATTTTGTATCGATCGGGGCTGGAATCGATACGAAGGATGGAGCAGTGATCATAGGAACTTGGATAAGCATTTCGTATTGATCGATACAAAGAACCTACTCAAGCATCGATTCGAAGAAGACCGAAGGTAGAACTTGTATCGATCTTGTTCGTATCGATCCATGGCAATAGCCTGATCGATACGAATAAGGGAGCGGTTCATGGATCCGAATGAGACCGATACAAACTAATGGGTTTGAAGAACGTTTTGGACAAGAACGAGAAGCAAGCATGATTTCAGGGAGAAAGCATTCAACTCGGCATGAAAATGGGATCGAGCCTTGGAAATAGCGCCACGTCACCGATGTACACGTGCTCAGTATCGACACGAATAAGCATCGGTACGAATTGATCGATACGGACCGGACGACATTGAGGAAGTTATATTTCGTATTGATCATATCTTGAGATCCATAAGTCCAAATGCTACGATATTTTCACAGAGGCTCACGTACAACCTAAGGAATGTTCATGCCAAATTTTAACTCGATTGGATCAAATCTTGATTGATACGAATTTGGTTTGTATCGATCACGGATCAAGTCGAAATCACCTAGGGCCAATCGTGTGGGCCCACTCACGTGCCAGAAGAAGTCTATCGAAGTTTGAGCGAGATATTTTCATGGAGCTCCTATAAATAGCACTTGAGAGCCTACAGAACAGGGGATCTTTTGGCCATCTGACGTCTAGACTCTGCCAAAAACATTTTTGCACTACAAGGCTGCTGTTGTACTCGAATTTTATCACTGTAATCTGCTGTAATCCTTTGTAATCAGCAAGTGAATAGCAATAAAGTCATCAAATTCAAAGAAGAGATAGGCCGAATTACTGAACCACTATAAATCCCTTGTCTCTGTCTATTTCTTTCCCTTTTAAGTGATTTTTCTTCATTTTTCATTCTCTACATTACCTGAATTTGTGATCTGTGTTCATATACTAGTGCTTTCACTACATTTGGGGTTTGTGACCAATTTTGGTGCAAACACCGAGTTTGATCATTTTAATATGATTTTGAAATAGAAAATATTTCTAAGTGCTTGGTGAATATACTAATACCATTTTATAAGTACGTGAAAAAGGTTTCCCAAGTTTTAAAAGGAATGGTTTGTGAATATACTTATCACGATGAGACAAGTATACGAATATTTTGATAAATATTTTGGAAAGAAATTTAATTAATGAAAGATTAATTAATTTTATGAGGCTTGGTGGTTTCCATGGAAAATGTAATCTATGTTTTGAATGTTTGTTTATTTGATAGTTAAATAACCGACTATTAAATCTTGGCCTAAACACGTAACCTTCTTAATTTTAGTGGTTCGAAAATATTATTTCCCTACTTAACACCGAAGGATCTAACCCCAACAATATCTTAGAGAAACATGAGAATTATATGGTACAGTTACCGTTGATGGTGCTACACTATA
The DNA here is from genome assembly GCA_030765085.1 of Allium cepa. Taxonomy (NCBI): domain Eukaryota; kingdom Viridiplantae; phylum Streptophyta; class Magnoliopsida; order Asparagales; family Amaryllidaceae; genus Allium; species Allium cepa. Next base: position 491,993,932 of record CM060944.1, on the reverse strand, counting down.
TGTACAAACTCATTTTGTTCTCCTAGGATGAATGATAAGAAAATTTGTCAGCTTAAATGGTTAGGAGGTGATCTCCGCTCTTATGTGTCGTCTGACTATGTCCAAAAGAGCCTGTATTGAGTATTCCGAAAATCGATCGATTGGTTTTGGAACACTTGGTAAGTGAAGGAGTGTACTTATATGAGATGACTCGAAATTGCAACCACTTCAAAACCATATATGGGTTATATGCTTGGAGAAGATTTGAGTTTGGTTTGAGATGTAGGAATCCATGTGTGATTCTGAGACCCATTGGGGTATGAAAATGCATGTGTGATTCCAAGATCTATTTTGAGATACGGGAATCCATATGTGATTCCGAGACCCGTTGGGGGTATGAGAATCCTTGAATGATTTTGAGATCTATTTGAGATGTGTGAATCCATGTGTGATTCCGAGACCAATTGGGTTATGGGAATCCATGTGTGATTCTAAAATCTATTTGAAATATGGGAATCCTGTGTGATTCCAAGACCCATTGGGGTATGGGAATCCGTGTGTGATTCTGTGATCTTTTCAAGGGGAGAGTCGTATGCTGGAGTGCCGAACGTAGCCTCATTAGCGGTAATTACTAAAACCAAAGATAGGATGCATGGATATGGGTTTAGCTAACCAATAAGGGTGTAGTTGTGTAACGACCCAGAATTTCTAGTCGTTAGATTTTGAACATTTAATTCATTTTAAATGTTAAATGCGGTTTTTAATTTGTTTTTGAAATGAACAGATTTTGGTTAAATTAATAGGATTTGTTAAATTTCAAATATGGCAGTTTAACTGGACTTGAATAATAATAATTAAATAATTGAAATTGGGATAATTGGTGAATCTGGGTGTAAATAGATATAATAATAGATTCTAAAATTTAATTTAAGTCTATTTCGATTTAAATAATGATGTTGGACTTTTAGATGGAATCAAAAGTCAATAGGTTTAAAATTTGGAATTTTATATTAATTTAATAATGGAATTTAATAATATAATAATGTAAATCATATATTGGTTTAAAATGAATCAGATTGATTTCTGATGTGAATATAAATTCTGTATGATTTATAATAAAGTTAGTAGAGTTTTAAAGTGGAATTTTAGATGATTTCGACAATTTCGGAAATCGCTCGATTTAATCGATGAGTTAAAATAGCCTTCTGGGGCACAATCTCGGAATTCGACGACACTAGTTCCATTGGATCCGTAATAGTTATTGGATTTCAATTTTCGTAGCAATCGGAGTTGTCGTTTGACCCTGGCAGCTCAAAATGCATAGAAACTATTTTAATCGATTTAAATTAAAATTGATCATTTATTCCCGTAACTCGCGCATATGATCGAATTAGCCTCCGAAACATGTTCCATTGTGTTCGGAATGCGGGTAAAACCTTAAAATCGCCTATCGGCACGCGTTGTTTGGAGATCACTTGAAAAGTTGCTTTATAATGGATTTAATATTAAAATAATTATTATAAAACGTTTATATACATAGGTTTTTAGACAAAACCCTAATCTATTGGAGCTGCCGCTGTTACTTATATTAATGGCCGAACATTATCGTGTTTTCTCCCTCAAATCATCTCGATTCACGAAATATTATCCAAAACATCCAACTAGAAAATTTTAGGGCTTGGAGAGAGCTTTCCATCCATGCAGCTGTGATAGCTTGAAGCACTTCGACGATGCCGTATTTTGGCCACGAACGTGACACTTTCGGGCATGTTTATCGACGTGTGGGAGAAGCCGAGTTCAACTGGGCTTGGAGTGGAGGTGCGTGGCGTGAGGCGTACGGGATGGCCGTCGTTAATCGTCAAATCGTCGAGTAAAGGAGGAGCGGTATTGAACCCTAATCGGCGGCTTGATGGGTTCCTTTGCTAGTCGAACGCGATGTAGGAGAAAAGAGGAGCGGTCTTTATCTGTTCGTTCGTATCTACGGCCAATTTAGTTTGGTAATTATAAAAAAAAAGAAAAAAAAAGAAATTTGTTTTAAAATTGGTAATTGGACTTTATAAATTCATATCTTGTGCATACGTTATCAGATTTTGACGAAACTGGCGACGCTGGAATCGCAGAGACGAGTAATACGCAGTGGAGCAATTTTGGGATCATTCGCAGCAAGTAAAAGTTTAGGTTAAATCGAACGTCGTTCGGTTTAATTTAAATTTGAACGCTCATCAGAAATTCAAGGTGAGTAAATCTCACTCACATCTGGATACCAGTTAATTTAAATAGCTAATATTTAAAAGCTTGATTGGTTGTTTAGCTGAATATGACAATTATTATCAGATTGAATCGATATTTATTGGTTGTGCTAATATCTGTGGATGCATGGAAACAGGTTGGAGGGATCCAACTGGATTCCTCACAAAATAGAAATTTTATTTTTATTCTGTGAGATCTCATTTGAGACGACCCGACTTCCTATCTCCAAGAAATCGCATCATCTTGAAGAAAGAAAGGGATAGAAGAAGAAAAGAAAGAGAAAGAAAGAAAACAACATCAGAGAAACTCACATCGGAACGAATAAAATATAATATATCTCATAAAATATTACATGGTATCTCATTACATCATAGTACACAACTTATACAACACATGTTAGACTGTTAAAAACTTCTGTCTAACTATACAACTCAAGTATACCAGATACAGACACAACATACACAGTGGAATCATAATATTTATCTACACGTCGAAGCCTCCTGCTCCATAACTCCTCCAGAATTCATCAAGCTAACCTGAACTACTTGACTACTCATACATAATATGAGTACCCAAGAGTTTAATAAAATAGAAAATAAACACTCGGGTCAGACAGGGGTCTGGTGTGAGTAAACGGGTTAAAATTGCTTAACTTTAGAAAACCTTTGAAAAGAAAAGGTATCACGTAAGACTCCCCACACATAAACATGGAAAAGTTTTTACCTTACGCTAACCAAAACATTTGATAGGAAATCCAGTGATATTATAATAGTGTCTAGGGTTTTCAAAATAAAATACAGAAATAGCTGGAATGCTTACATCTCACGTTCCAACATAGTTGGGCACAATCAAAACCGTACAGGCACTTATTGGATTTTGGATTCCATACAATGGCAGGGCTACTGGGGTACCGCCCGTCATAGTACGTGGCCTAGATCAACGTACCTAGGAGCCACCCTAACTCCCCTGCAACACAAGGCCGGAACCATCCCTTAATAGACAGTCCCGAACAAGACCACCCTGTAGTTGGCGCGACCAACCACACACTAAGCCGAAATAGAAGGGACCTCTAGACAGGGGTAAATCTCACTCTCAAGTGGGGGCTACCCACGAAGCCTTGCTGCACCTCCCCTGTTTTAGCTATTCCCGGTAGATGAGGCTTGAGATTACGATTACCTTTATAGAACACATTTATCTTAGAATGCTCATCGTCCACCTGACGATGTTCTGAAAGCATTCAATCCATACAAGTTCGTTCCGGGTTCGAACGAAACCGAAGGCACTATCTCGTTGCACTCATTATTGGAATCACCCTTAAAGTCAAGACCATAGCCCTTGCACTCTGATTCTCCATCTCGAATCTATAAGCACTATTCCGTCAAACTCATTACGGAATCACCCACAGAGTTATACTGACGTATAGCCCTTACACCTCGAGTCTTCACTTGCTCCACTTGGATTCACGACCTAACGTTTAATTGGAATCGATGTGGTTTTCGGATATCCAAATATGGAAATCCGATCCCGGTCTCACCGAAACCAAACGCCATTTTAATGTCCAAGTTATACTTAAGGGTTTAAACAATTTAACTTATATTTCAGGATGATATATATAAACAGATAGATGAATCATATTATCACAATAGATAATTCATATCAATATTCATCTTCACAAAGCAGCATATCACATAACAGATATATCCAAATCATCCAGTATCAAACCAATATCAAACATCCAATATCAACCAATCATCCAATACAAATTTCCAAATGTTGATTATCCAATATCAATCAATTAACCAATATTAATCAATCAATCCATATAAATCAACCATCCAAAACAGAATTGATTATTTCTTAATTAATTGGATTACCATAATCCTTCTTCATTAATTAATATTCCAAATGGAATAAATTAATCATCTCTAATGATTTTCCTTAATTAATCTTCCTTGATTAATTATATTTAATTACATTCAAGTAATTATCCTTAACCATATTTAGTAATTAACCTTTAATTACTATCATTAATTACAATAATTAATGATCCTTCATTAATTAATTAACTATAATTAATTACATTAATTATTAATTAATTACCATTAATAAATCATACTTGAATTCATTACTTATATTAATCAACCTTGATTAATATTATTAATCACATTAATTAATGATCCTTATTAATTAATTAATAATACTTTAAATAATTAACTTAAAATTAATTAATTCATTAATCATAATTAGTAATTAACAATTTTTAATTACTTATAACTAATTAACTTCTTAATTAATTATTGATCTTTGATTAATTAATCTAATTAATTAATCTTTAATTACTTCATTAAGTAATTACATTAACAAATAAATCCTTAATTAATTACTTTATTAATTAATTATATTTTAATTAATTACACTTGGTAATTAATCACATTCTTAAATTAATTAATCACATTAATTAATTAAGTAATTAACTTTTAATTATTTACATAAGTAATTATCTCTAATTACTTTCATTAATAAGTCTTAATTACTTCCTTAACTAATTAATTCCTTTATTAAATAATCCTTAATCCTTTAATTAATTACTTCATAATTAATTATCTTTAAAACAATTATATTAATTAATTCTTTAATTAATAACATTAAGTGATTAACCAATAATCACTTCAACTAATTACTCCATGAGTAATTACCATTAATTACTTCCATAATTAATTAACCTCCTTAATTACATTCAATTATCAACCATTAATTACTTCATTAAGTAATTACACTTAATTAATCCATAATTAAGTGATTATTTAAAATTTAAATAAATTATAACTAATTATTTAAAATTAATTAAACAATTAATTAATTAACTAATCTTCTTATAATTAAAGAAAATCTTTAATTAATTAAGAAAATCATAAATTTTATTTAATCTCTTACCTATTAACAATTATACTTAATTAAGTATTCTTAAGTCATACTCAAATAATTTAACCTTAATTATTTCTATAAACAAATCATTTCAATTATATAAATTAATTTTAAAGACAAGTTATTAATCTTGGTTTACAAAATCATAATGATAATCTTATTTGAAAATAGAAAATTTAGTAACAAATTCCAAAATTTCCAATACTTTATAACATTTAAACTAAACTTATTTATTTCAATATAAAATTTGAAATCTTAAGCTTGAATCATTTCTTAACATTTTAACTTAAATTTTGATTTGATATTTAAATTCAAAATATCCTTTTTAAATTGAAATCCAAAATGTAATTAAAATACTTTCAATGTGAAATCACTTTAAATAAATTTAAATTGAAACAAAATATATAATTTCAACTTATACTTTATAAATTTGATTAACATTAAATTTTTAAACAACAAGTTTAAAGTTTTCATTTTTATTCCTTTATAAAACTATTACCAGACAGCGCCCAAAGGAAATCCCGAAGCAAACCACCAACCAACCCGAGTTAACCCCGAAACAAACCCAAACCACCCTGACTTCGAGTTACCCCCGAGTCACACGCGAGTTCCCACCCGAGATTCCATCATCTTCCCCTAAACCAAACTCCACCAGATCAATGTCGTGTACACAACACCCATGTGCACGTCTCCCCTCGCCTCCAGCCAGCTACCGTCGTCGCGACCCCTACCACCATCACACAATCGCATACGAGCCTCCTAAAACACACAGATCCAACAATACTAAAACAAATCAAAATCTGAGCATAGGCACAAAAAACTACAGAACTACCCAACCCAAAAACCCCCAATGTCGATCGCCTCATCGCCGGTTAACTCCGCCGACCCCCCACGTCAATTCGCCATGTCCAAGAGTTTCAACACCCCAAATGCGATTGAACTCAGTTCAACCATCACGTCGCACAGACCCCTACAGTTCAACCGAAACCAACGCAAACTAAAACCCTAATCGTACAAATTTCCATCGATTCAACCAATATAAAAATTCTTTTGTATTTTTCCTAACATCTACATCCTACAAACAAGCTTCAATCCAAGTTTCACACCAAATCAAAGTATAGATAATCGACAATTGCCAAAACCCCCTTTTTCGAACAAAACCAAATTTCGAATCAATTTGTCAACTAATTTTTTTGATATTTACTCCTAAATTCTTTATTTACTGTCATGATTTCAATCATGTAATCCAAATCAAAAATCAAATAAGTTGACTTATCATGTATTTTAGGATTTGCCACTGCATTCCTTGATTCCAGGAAAAATTCAAATCTATACTTCTTAAAGCAAATTTTAAACTTTAATTCGGGAATAATCAAACATAAAATGTTTGAATCTCTGATCTTAATAAAGACCAGTTGAGTGAGTTTGGATTTTTGATCAAAATTATAATTTACAGAACCAAGAACAGAGGAAAAAGATATACAGACATGCATACATGCATGCCACATAAATTCAGAAAAGATTCATACAAATTCAATTTAAAGAAACTCAATGCAAGACAATATCATCACATGCATGATAATTAAAAATCCAAATCAAACTATTTTTAAAGAATATTTACTCACCTGATTTTCAAAAATGCAGAGAATCAACAGTTTTAATTCCAGGGTTCAAATCTTTTAGTTTCAAAAATGCTTTTGATTTCTTGCTGTTGCTGAAGAAAACCTTTGCATGCTTTTAATTTGTTGTTTTAAACTTGCAGGTTGAACTCATTTTGGTTGCAGACTGAATTGAATAGAATAGCAGGTTGTTTCAGATTGCAACTTGAAAATTGCAGTTTAATTTTGAATTGTAGGTTGAACTTGATTCTATCTGTTGCAGGTTGAATATTATTTGTAATGCAGGTTGAGGCTTTGAAGATCAATTGCATTTGCAAATGTAGGCTTTACATTTTAGGATTTGAAATTACAGATTTACTATGTTGGGAAGAACTTCAGATTTGCTTTTGGATTTCTTTTTCATATTTTGGAAATTTGTTTTTTGATTTTGCCACTAACATTTGAAAGAAGGAAGAAAAAGAAATGAGAAAGAAAACTAATTTTCTTCTTATAATATTTATTAGAATAAAATGGTTGCCATTTGTTTACATTCTTACAATTGTCATTCATCTTGTTTAATTACTTTACAAGTGTGTTAGAGATGCCTTAGAATGTTTACATTTGTACTTAAGTGTTTTTAAACTTTTATTTAATTTAAATGTAAATATAAACTTACATTTTTAAAGAAAATATTATAAACTAATTATAATACAAATGAATCTCTTATATATGTATTTTAAAAATCCAATACATTTATACATATACATTTATAACCATTTCAAACTAAACACTTTAAAGAAATAAAACAAAACTTTATTTAAATTCTTTTTATAAACTATCATATTAAAATAAACCATTTTAAATTCGAACATTTTAAAGAAAACAAAATAAAACATTGATTAATTTCCTTTATAAATTATCATATTAAAAATAAATATCCATCTTATATTTGAAACAAATTGAATTAAACTTTAAATTAACTTTTTGAAAATATTAAATTTTAAAACAAAGCTTCAGATTACAATTCATTCATATATAAATTATTAACGGATTAGAATTAAATTTCAAAACAATATCAAGCTATAACATATACATACATATATGTTACAATTTGAAAACTCAATCTTTAATTTAAAACAAAAGCGCTTCTATTCACAATATATATCAAATGTATATATCATAAACAGAATAAAATCTGATTATCAGATTAAATATTTATTAACCTTAAAAGAATAAATTTTATCAGTTTAAATTAAAATCACATAGAAAAATTATCAAACCAGTTAAATTATTAACACAGATTATTAAATTGTTATTGCCCCGAAATTCCGGGTCGTTACAATCCTCTCCCCTTAAAAGAATTTCGTCCCCGAAATTTAAAAGCAAAGGTAATTTAATAACCCAGTACAGATTTTAATTTCAAACAGCAAAGCATTCTTAACAACCAGTTACTAACATCCATAGCAATCAATCAAACAAACAAACCTAACTAATTACCCTGACACAAATCAGAATAAATCCCTAATACCATCTCGAGTTTCCCAAGTATAAATCACCGGGAGACTCGCTCTACAAAAGCCAACAAACTAGCTATACAGCCAAAATCCAGAGCTCCACTCATCTTTAGATCCTTCAATCTGAACAGAACATCAAACTATACTCAAATCCAGCTCAACATCCAACTCCAACTGAATTGCAGATTCAATAACCAATGATGAATCATACACGTATTCCCTCAGAGACACGTGTTACAAAATGAATTCCAGCTATCCAAACTGGCAATTCAATCTCATCTTATCAAAAACACAGATAAGAAATCCTCAAATGCCTCAGCACTAACCAACCAATCTTATCCAATATTTGTTCTCTTAACCAGAGAATTCTAACAACACTGAAGTCTCCAACTTCAAATACCAAACTCCTTATCTCATATCTGTATAACTCAACAGACAATCCTGGGCTGCCAAACTTCTTCCGATCAGCTCAACCTATGGTGATACTTCCAGAAACAACTAGACCAAAGCAAACACTACCTAGATCCTATTCAACAGAAAAGCCTCCGAAAATCCATCGAAATCCAAAACACATGCTCTACTTCCTATGCGATAGCAAACAGAACTTACTTCCTTCCTTGCACAGCTGCTACCTCGCTTCCGCTGCACAACTCTGATTCTAAAATAGATAAGAATATCTGTTGATGAACACAAGTACAGACTTATCCAATAAATTCGGAAACCTTGTTCATCAGATCCATAAAAATCTGAGTGACACATCAGACTTGGTCACACAACCTCAAACAGAATCGTATTCCAAAAGCTAGGTTAGTCCAATTCCAATTCCAAAAAATAATTCCGAGCTGCTATACCAACTCTTCCTCAAGAGTCATTCTAAAACCAGGCTAACTACCAAAATTACTTCTGGAACCAAAACAATATGGAACTCATCTCCAAATGCAGACAACCTTCTGAGTACCTTAGTAGCTCCTATTTCCACATGAGAATTCTCAGTCTCAACACACATCACCCAAGATAACCTAAGAAAATTCCCAACTAGTCGCAAGTCAATTTTGCGATCCTACCTGGTTCAGATTCCAAAGAAACTGTCCTCTCTTAACTAATTAGAACAGCCTTAAACTTTTTCCAAACAAGGTTAACCCTTCAAGAAAACATCACCACCTTCAACCCGGATTGCTGAAAGAGAACCACAAAGATTTCTAAACCACCAGAGAAACAACCAACACTGATGCTTCCAAACCCTACGTTGATGATATTACAAGGCTAAAAGACCTTCTCGACAGCACTCCGAACACGCCGAGCTGAACTGCTACCACAGCTATCCACAGACTTCTAATCCAAAGGCTCCCCAAAACCGTCAACAAACCACACAACTGACTTCCGAGATGGCAGACAACTTCTCAAGAAACTCGGACTCCAAACCAAGCATCCATATCTCGCTTTCCTTAGGGAATAATAAATGAGACCATGCCAAAGCAAATAACTTACAGACCTTAGTCTCATATCCCAAAACAGCTAATCTCCATGCTAAAGATCCAAACAACTTATACACAGATGAGTCTTCCCTGCAGCAGGTAAAGACTGCTCCTCAACCCCTTCTAAGACTGCTTCAAGAGAAAACACCTTCAGAAAATATCCAAGGATACTGCATCTCATCACGCAGTTATCAAGATACCATCACTTATTCGGCACTTCCAACAAATCCAAACTCAAGAAAAATTCGCTTACCCGAGCGAAATCCAAACTTACACTCCGAATCTTTAAAAGATTTCCTTCGGATATCAAAGAAATCCTCACTCCAAACTACACATCTTACTCAAGACGGTATTAAGTCTACAGTCTCGACAAATACTTCCAACCTCAAACATATGAAACTCTTCCATCAGTGGTAGTCGTGTTACACACACACACCACTAGTCCATCTACCTCTAAAACTTATGTTGGAAAATCCGAACAGATAGCCCAACAGATTAGGCAGATATAAATATATATACATATAGTTATATATAAAAATTACAAGTGCGCTCTCTCAAGAAAGACACCACTCCAGAGCGTAGGTATTCACTCAACCTAATGCTCCCTAAAGAAAGATAAACTTCAGAGCCTAATGCTCTGATACCAAATGAGACGACCCGACTTCCTATCTCCAGGAAATCGCATCATCTTGAAGAAAGAAAGGGATAGAAGAAGAAAAGAAAGAGAAAGAAAGAAAACAACATCAAAGAAACTCACAGCGGAATGAATAAAATATAATATATCTCATAAAATATTACATAGTATCTCATTACATCAGAGTACACAACTTATACAACACATGTTAGACAGTTAAAAACTTATGTCTAACTATACAACTCAAGTATACCAGATACAGACACAACATACACAGCGGAATCATAATATTTATCTACACATCGAAGCCTCATGCTCCATAACTCCTCCAGAATTCGTCAAGCTAACCTGAACTACTTGACTACTCATACATAATATGAGTACCCAAGAGTTTAACAAAACAGAAAATAAACACTCGGGTCAGACAGGGGTCTGGTGTGAGTAAACAGGTTAAAATTGCTTAACTTTAGAAAACCTTTGAAAAGAAAAGGTATCACGTAAGACTCCCCACACATAAACATGGAAAAGTTTTTACCTTACGCTAACCAAAACATTTGATAGGAAATCCAGTGATATTATAATAGTGTCTAGGGTTTTCAAAATAAAATACAGAAATAGCTGCAATGCTTACATCTCACGTTCCAACATAGTTGGGCACAATGAAAACCGTACAGGCACTTATTGGATTTTCGATTCCATACAATGGCAGGGCTACTGGGGTACCGCCCGTCACAGTAGTGAACTAGATCAACGTACCGAGGAGCCACCCTAACTCCCCTGCAACACAAGGCCGGAACCATCCCTTACTGGACAGTCCCGAACAAGACTACCCCGTAGTTGGCGCGACCAACCACACACTAAGCCGAAATAGAAGGGACCTCTAGACAGGGGTAAATCTCACTCTCAAGTGGGGGCTACCCACGAAGCCTTGCTGCACGTCCCATGTTTTAGCCATTCCCGGTTGATGAGGCTTGAGGTTACGATTACCTTTATAGAACACATTTATCTTAGAATGCTCATCGTCCACCTGACGATGTTCTGAAAGCATTCAATCCATACAAGTTCGTTCCGGGTTCGAACGAAACCGAAGGCACTATCTCGTTGCACTCATTATTGGAATCACCCTCAGAGTCAACGACCATAGCCCTTGCACTCTGATTTTCCATCTTGAATCTATAAGCACTATTCCGTCAAACTCATTACGGAATCACCCACAGAGTTATACTGACGTATAGCCCTTACACCTCGAGTCTTCACTTGCTCCACTTGGATTCACGACCTAACGTTTAAGTGGAATCGATGTGGTTTTCGCATATCCAAATATGGAAATCCGATCCCGGTCTCACCGAAACCAAACGCCATTTTAATGTCCAAGTTATACTTAAGGGTTTAAACAATTTAACTTATATTTCAGGGTGATATATATAAACAGATAGATGGATCATATTATCACAATAGATAATTCATATCAATATTCATCTTCATAAAGCAGCATATCACAAAACAGATATATCCAAATCATCCAGTATCAAACCAATATCAAACATCCAATATCAACTAATCATCCAATACAAATTTCCAAATATTGATCATCCAATATCAATCAATTAACCAATATCAATCAATCAATCCATATTAATCAACCATCCAAAACAGAATTGATTATTTCTTAATTAATTGGATTACCATAATCCTTCTTCATTAAATAATATTCCAAATGGAATAAATTAATCATCTCTAATGATTTTCCTTAATTCATCTTCCTTGATTAATTATATTTAATTACATTCAAGTAATTATCCTTAACCATATTTAGTAATTAACCTTTAATTACTATCATTAATTACAATAATTAATGATCCTTCATTAATTAATTAACTATAATTAATTACATTAATTATTAATTAATTACCATTAATTAATCATACTTGAATTCATTACTTATATTAATCAACCTTGATTAATATCATTAATCACATTAATTAATGATCCTTATTAATTAATTAATAATACTTTAAATAATTAACTTATAATTAATTAATTCATTAATCATAATTAGTAATTGACAATTTTTAATTACTTATAATTAATTAACTTCTTAATTAATTATTGATCTTTGATTAATTAATCTAATTAATTAATCTTTAATTACTTCATTAAGTAATTACATTAACAAATAAATCCTTAATTAATTACTTTATTAATTAATTATATTTTAATTAATTACACTTGGTAATTAATCACATTCTTAAATTAATTAATCACATTAATTAATTAAGTAATTAACTTTTAATTACTTACATAAGTAATTATCTCTAATTACTTTCATTAATGAGTCTTAATTACTTCCTTAAATAATTAATTCCATTATTAAATAATCCTTAATCCTTTAATTAATTACTTCATAATTAATTATCTTTAAAACAATTATATTAATTAATTCTTTAATTAATATCATTAAGTGATTAACCAATAATCACTTCAACTAATTACTCCATGAGTAATTACCATTAATTACTTCAATAAGTAATTAACCTCCTTAATTACACTCAATTATCAACCATTAATTACTTCATTATGTAATTACATTTAATTAATCCATAATTAAGTGATTATTTAAAATTTAAATAAATTATTAACTAATTATTTAAAATTAATTAAACAATTAATTAATTAACTAATCTTCTTATAATTAAAGAAAATCTTTAATTAATTAAGAAAATCATAAATTTTATTTAATCTCTTTCCTATTAACAATTATACTTAATTAAGTATTCTTAAGTCATATTCAAATAATTTAACCTTAATTATTTCTATAAACAAATCATTTGAATTACATAAATTAATTTTAAAGACAAGTTATTAATCTTGGTTTACAAAATCATAATGACAATCTTATTTGAAAATAGAAAATTTAGTAACAAATTCCAAAATTTCCAATACTTTATAACATTTAAACTAATCTTATTTATTTCAATATAAAATTTGAAATCTTAAGTTTGAATCATTTCTTAACATTTTAACTTAAATTTTGATTTGATATTTAAATTCAAAATATCCTTTTTAAATTGAAATCCAAAATGTAACTAAATTACTTTCAATATGAAATCACTTTAAATAAATTTAAATTGAAACAAAATATATAATTTCAACTTATACTTTATAAATTTGATTAACATTAAATTTTTAAACAACAAGTTTAAAGTTTTCATTTTTATTCCTTTATAAAACTATTACCAGACAGCACCCAAAGGAAATCCCGAAGCAAACCACCAACCAACCCGAGTTAACCCCGAAACAAACCCAAACCACCCTGACTTCGAGTTACCCCCGAGTCACACGTGAGTTCCCACCCGAGATTCCATCATCTTCCCCCAAACCAAACTCCACCAGATCAATGTCGTGTACACAACACCCATGTGCACGTCTCCCCTCGTCTCCGGCCAGCTACCGTCGTCGCGACCCCCTACCACCATCACACAATCGCATACGAGCCTCCTAAAACACACAGATCCAACAATACTAAAACAAATCGAAATCTGAGCATAGGCACGAAAAACTACAGAACTACCCAACCCAAAAACCCCCAAAGTCGATCGCCTCATCGTCGGTTAACTCCGCCGACCCCCCACGTCAATTCGCCATGTCCAAGAGCTTCAACACACCAAATGCGATTGAACTCGGTTCAACCATCACTTCGCACAGACCCCTACAGTTCAACCGAAACCAACACAAACTAAAACCCTACTCGTACAAATTTCCATCGATTCAACCAATATAAAAATTCTTTTGTATTTTTCCTAACATCTACATCCTACAAACAAGCTTCAATCCAAGTTTCACACCAAATCAAAGTATGGATAATCGGCAATTGCCAAAACCCCCTTTTTCGAACAAAACCAAATTTCAAATCAGTTTGTCAACTAATTTTTTTGATATTTACTCCTAAATTATTTATTTACTATCATGATTTCAATCATGTAATCCAAATCCAAAATTAAATAAGTTGACTTATCATGTATTTTAGGATTTGCCACTGCATTCCTTGATTCCAGGAAAAATTCAAATCTATACTTCTTAAAGCAAATTTTAAACTTTAATTTGGGAATAATCAAACATAAAATGTTTGAATCTCTGATCTTAATAAAGACCAGTTGAGTGAGTTTGGATTTTTGAACAAAATTATAATTTACAGAACCAAGAACAGAGGAAAAAGATATATACAGACATGCATACATGCATGCCACATAAATTCAGAAATGATTCATACAAATTCAAATTAAAGAAACTCAATGCAAGACAATATCATCACATGCATGATAATTAAAAATCCAAATCAAACTGTTTTTAAAGAATATTTACTCACCTGATTTTCAAAAATGCAGAGAATCAGCAGTTTTAATTCCAGGCTTCAAATCTTTTAATTTGAAAAATGGTTTTGATTTCTTGCTGTTGCTGAAGAAAACCTTTGCATGCTTTTAATTTGTTGTTTTAAACTTGCAGGTTGAACTCATTTTGGTTGCAGATTGAATTGAATAGCAGGTTGTTCTAGATTGCAACTTGAAAATTGCAGTTTAATTTTGAATTGTACGTTGAACTTGATTCTATCTGTTGCAGGTTGAAATGCAGGTTGAGGCTTTGAAGATCAATTGCATTTGTAAATGTAGGCTTTACATTTTATGATTTGAAATTACAGATTTACTATGTTGGGAAGAACTTCAGATTTGCTTTTGGATTTCTTTTTCATATTTTGGAAATTTGTTTTCTGATTTTGCCATTAACATTTGAAAGAAGGAAGAAAAAGAAATGAGAAAGAAAACTAATTTTCATCTTACAATATTTATTAGAATAAAATGGTTGCCACTTGTTTACATTCTTACAATTATCGTTCATCTTGTTTAATTACTTTACAAGTGTGTTAGAGATGCCTTAGAATGTTTACATTTGTACTTAAGTGTTTTCAAACTTTTATTTAATTTAAATGTAAATATAAACTTACATTTTTAAAGTAAATATTATAAACTAATTATAATACAAATGAATCTCTTATATATGTATTTTAAAAATCTAATACATTTATACATATACATTTATAACCATTTCAAACTAAACACTTTAAAGAAATAAAACAAAACTTTATTTAAATTCTTTTTATAAACTATCATATTAAAATAAACCATTTTAAATTCGAACATTTTAAAGAAAACAAAATAAAACATTGATTAATTTCCTTTATAAATTATCATATTAAAAATAAATATCCATCTTATATTTGAAACAAATTGAATTAAACTTTAAATTAAGTTTTTTGAAAAGTATTAAATTTTAAAACAAAGCTTCAGATTACAATTCATTCATATATAAATTATTAATGGATTAAAATTAAATTTCAAAACAATATCAAGCTATAACATATACATACAAATGTTACAATTTGAAAACTCAATCTTTAATTTAAAACAAAAGCTCTTCTATTCACAATATAAGTCAAATGTATATATCATAAACAGAATAAAATCTGATTAGCTTTGAAAAACAATTCTTATCAAATTTAAATTGTCAGAAAGATATAAATTACAATTATCCAATTAAATATTTATTAACCTTAAAAGAATAAATTTATCAGTTTAAATTAAAATCATATAGAAAAATTATCAAACCAGTTAAATTATTAACACAGATTATTAAATTGTTATTGCCCCAAAATTCCGGGTCGTTACAATCCTCTCCCCTTAAAAGAATTTCGTCCCCGAAATTTAAAGAAAAGGTAATTTAATAACCCAGTACAGATTTTAATTTCAAACAGCAAAGCATTCTTAACAACCAGTTACTAACATCCATAGCAATCAATCAAACAAACAAACCTAACTAATTATCCTGACACAAATCAGAATAAATCCCTAATACTATCTCGAGTTTCCCAAGTATAAATCACTGGGAGACTCGCTCTGCAAAAGCCAACAAACTAGCTATACAGCCAAAAACCAGAGCTCCACTCATCTCTAGATCCTTCAATCTGAACACAACATCAAACTATACTCAAATCCAGCTCAACATCCAACTCCAACTGAATTGCATATTCAATAACCAATGATGAATCATACACGTATTCCCTCAGAGACACGTGTTACAAAATGAATTCCAGCTATCCAAACTGGCAATTCAATCTCATCTTATCAAAAACACAGATAAGAAATCCTCAAATGCCTCAGCACTAAACAACCAATCTTATCCAATATTTGTTCTCTTAACCAGAGAATTCTAACAACACTGAAGTCTGCAACTTCAAATACCAAACTCCTTATCTCATATCTGTATAACTCAACAGACAATCCTGGGCTGCCAAACTTCTTCCGATCAGCTCAACCTTTGCTGATACTTCCAGAAACAACTAGACCTAAGCAAACACTTCCTGGATCCTATTCAACAGAAAAGCCTCCCAAAATCCATCGAAATCCAAAACACAAGCTCTACTTCCTATGCGATAGCAAACAGAACTTACTTCCTTCCTTGCACAGCTGCTACCTCGCTTCCGCTGCACAACTCTGATTCTAAAATAGATAAGAATATCTGTTGATGAACACAAGTACAGACTTATCCAATAAATTTGGAAACCTTGTTCATCAGATCCATAAAAATCTGAGTGACACATCAGAATTGGTCACACAACCTCAAACAGAATCCTATTCCAAAAGCTAGATTAGTCCAATTCCAATTCCAAAAAATAATTCTGAGCTGCTACACCAACTCTTCCTCAAGAGTCATTCTACAACCAGGCTAACTACCAAAATTACTTCTGGAACCAAAACAATATGGTACTCATCTCCAAATGCAGACAACCTTCTGAGTACCTCAGTAGCTCCTATTTCCACATGAGAATTCTCAGTCTCAACACAGATCACCCAAGATAACCTAAGAAAATTCCCAACTAATCGCAAGTCACTTTTGCGCTCCTACCTGGTTCAGATTCCAAAGAAACTATCCTCTCTTTACTAATTAGAACAGCCTTAAACTTTTTCCAAACAAGGTTAACCATTCAAGAAAACATCACCACCTTCAGCCCGGACTACTGAAAGAGAACCACAAAGATTTCTGAACCACCAGAGAAACAACCAACACTGCTGCTTCCAAACTCTACCTTGATGATATTACAAGGCTAAAAGACCTTCTCGACAGCACTCCGAACACTCCGAGCTGAACCGCTACCACAGCTATCCACAGACTTCTAATCCAAAGGCTCCCCAAAACCCAACAAACCACACAACTGACTTCCGAGATGGCAGACAACTTCTCAAGAAACTCGGACTCCAAACCAAGCATCCATATCTCGCTTTCCTTAGGGAATAACAAATGAGACCATGCCAAAGCAAATAACTTACAGACCTTAGTCTCATATCCCAAAACAGCTAATCTCCATGCTAAAGATCCAAACAAACTTATACACAGACGAGTCTTCCCTGCAGCAGGTAAAGACTGCTCCTCAACCTCTTCTAAGACTGCTTCAAGAGAAAACACCTTCAGAAAATATCCAAGGATACTGCATCTCATCACGCAGTTATCAAGATACCATCACTTATTCGACACTTCCAACAAATCCAAACTCAAGAAAATTCGCTTACCCGAGCGAAATCCAAACTTACACTCCAAAGATACACTCCGAATCTTTAAAAGATTTCCTTCGGATATCAAAGAAATCCTCACTCCAAACTACACATCTTACTCAAGACGGTATTAAGTCTACAGTCTCGACAAATACTTCCAACCTCAAACATATGAAACTCTTCCATCAGTGGTAGTCGTCTTATACACACACACCACTAGTCCATCTGCCTCTAAAACTTATGTTGGAAAATCCGAACAGATAGCCCAACAGATTAGGTAGATATAAATATATATACATATAGTTATATATAAAAATTACAAGTATGCTCTCTCAAGAAAGACACCACTCCAGAGCGTAGGTATTCACTCAACCTAATGCTCCCTAAAGAAAGATACACTTCAGAGCCTAATGCTCTGATACCAAATGAGACGACCCAACTTCCTATCTCCAGGAAATCGCATCATCTTGAAGAAAGAAAGGGATAGAAGAAGAAAAGAAAGAGAAAGAAAACAACATCAGAGAAGCTCACAGCGGAATGAGTAAAATATAATATATCTCATAAAATATTACATAGTATCTCATTACATCAGAGTACACAACTTATACAACACATGTTAGACAGTTAAAAACTTCTGTGTAACTATACAACTCAAGTATACCAGATACAGACACAACATACACAATGGAATCATAATATTTATCTACATGTCGAAGCCTCCTGCTCCATAACTCCTCCAGAATTCGTCAAGCTAACCTGAACTACTTGACTACTCATACATATATGAGTACCCAAGAGTTTAATAAAACAGAAAATAAACACTCGGGTCAGACAGGGGTCTGGTGTGAATAAACGGGTTAAAATTGCTTAACTTTAGAAAACCTTTGAAAAGAAAAGGTATCACGTAAGACTCCCCACACATAAACATGGAAAAGTTTTTACCTTACGCTAACCAAAACATTTGATAGGAAATCCAGTGATATTATAATAGTGTCTAGGGTTTTCAAAATAAAATACAGAAATAGCCGGAATGCTTACATCTCACGTTCTAACATAGTTGGGCACAATCAAAACCGTACATGCACTTATTGGATTTTGGATTCCATACAATGGCAGGGCTACTGGGGTACCGCCCGTCACAGTACGTGACCTAGATCAACGTACCGAGCCACCCTAACTCCCCTGCAACAAAAGGCCGGAACCATCCCCTACTGGACAGTCCCGAACAAGACCACCCCGTAGTTGGCGCGACCAACCACACACTAAGACGAAATAGAAGGGACCTCTAGACAGGGGTAAATCTCACTCTCAAGTGGGGGCTACCCACGAAGCCTTGCTACACCTCCCCTGTTTTAGCCATTCCTGGTTGATGAGGCTTGAGGTTACGATTACCTTTATAGAACACATTTATCTTAGAATGCTCATCGTCCACCTGACGATGTTCTGAAAGTATTCAATCCATACAAGTTCGTTCCGGGTTCGAACGAAACCGAAGGCACTATCTCGTTGCACTCATTATTGGAATCACCCTCAGAGTCAACGACCATAGCCCATGCACTCTGATTCTCCATCTCGAATCTATAAGCACTATTCCGTCAAACTCATTACGGAATCACCCACAGAGTTATACTGACGTATAACACTTACACCTCGAGCCTTCACTTGCTCCACTTGGATTCACGACCCAACGTTTAATTGGAATCGATGTGGTTTTCGGATATCCAAATATGGAAATCCGATCCCGGTCTCACCGAAACCAAACGCCATTTTAATGTCCAAGTTATATTTAAGGGTTTAAACAATTTAACTTATATTTCAGGATGATATATATAAACAGATAGATGAATCATATTATCACAATAGATAATTCATATCAATATTCATCTTCACAAAGCAGCATATCACATAACAGATATATCCAAATCATCCAGT
Source organism: Allium cepa (assembly GCA_030765085.1). NCBI lineage: Eukaryota > Viridiplantae > Streptophyta > Magnoliopsida > Asparagales > Amaryllidaceae > Allium > Allium cepa. The sequence goes on along the minus strand of CM060944.1, from coordinate 491,974,024 downwards.
ATGAAACCAATATCAAACATCCAATATCAACCAATCATCCAATACAAATTTCCAAATATTGATCATCCAATATCAATCAATTAACCAATATTAATCAATCAATCCATATTAATCAACCATCCAAAACAGAATTGATTATTTCTTAATTAATTGGATTACCGTAATCCTTCTTCATTAATTAATATTCCAAATGGAATAAATTAATCATCTCTAATGACTTTCCTTAATTAATCTTCCTTGATTAATTATATTTAATTACATTCAAGTAATTATCCTTAACCATATTTAGTAATTAACCTTTAATAACTATCATTAATTACAATAATTAATGATCCTTCATTAATTAATTAACTATAATTAATTACATTAATTATTAATTAATTACCATTAATTATTAATTAATTACCATTAATTAATCATACTTGAATTCATTACTTATATTAATCAACCTTGATTAATATCAGTAATCACATTAATTAATGATCCTTATTAATTAATTAATAATACTTTAAATAATTGACTTATAATTAATTAATTCATTATTCATAATTAGTAATTAACAATTTTTAATTACTTATAATTAATTAACTTCTTAATTAATTATTGATCTTTGATTAATTAATCTAATTAATTAATCTTTAATTACTTCATTAAGTAATTACATTAACAAATAAATCCTTAATTAATAACTTTATTAATTAATTATATTTTAATTAATTACACTTGGTAATTAATCACATTCTTAAATTAATTAATCACATTAATTAATTAAGTAATTAACTTTTAATTACTTACATAAGTAATTATCTCTAATTACTTTCATTAATAAGTCTTAATTACTTCCTTAAATAATTAATTCCATTATTAAATAATCCTTAATCCTTTAATTAATTACTTCATAATTAATTATCTTTAAAACAATTATATTAATTAATTCTTTAATTAATATCATTAAGTGATTAACCAATAATCACTTCAACTAATTACTCCATGAGTAATTACCATTAATTACTTCCATAAGTAATTAACCTCCTTAATTACATTCAATTATCAACCATTAATTACTTCATTAAGTAATTACACTTACTTAATCCATAATTAAGTGATTATTTAAAATTTAAATAAATTATTAACTAATTATTTAAAATTAATTAAACAATTAATTAATTAACTAATCTTCTTATAATTAAAGAAAATCTTTAATTAATTAACAAAATCATAAATTTTATTTAATCTCTTACCTATTAACAATTATTCTTAATTAAGTATTCTTAAGTCATATTCAAATAATTTAACCTCAATTATTTCTATAAACAAATCATTTGAATTATATAAATTAATTTTAAAGACAAGTTATTAATCTTGGTTTACAAAATCATAATGATAATCTTATTTGAAAATAGAAAATTTAGTAACAAATTCCAAAATTTCCAATACTTTATAACATTTAAACTAATCTTATTTATTTCAATATAAAATTTGAAATCTTAATTTTGAATCATTTCTTAACATTTAAACTTAAATTTCGATTTGATATTTAAATTCAAAATATCCTTTTTAAATTGAAATCCAAAATGTAATTAAATTACTTTCAATATGAAATCACTTTAAATAAATTTAAATTGAAACAAAATATATAATTTCAACTTATACTTTATAAATTTGATTAACATCAAATTTTCAAACAACAAGTTTAAAGTTTTCATTTTTACTCCTTTATAAAACTATTACCAGACAGCACCCAAAGGAAATCCTGAAGCAAACCACCAACCAACCCGTGTTAACCCCGAAACAAACCCAAACCACCCTGACTTCGAGTTACACCCGAGTCACATGCGAGTTCCCACCCGAGATTCCATCATCTTCCCCCAAACCAAACTCCACCAGATCAATGTCGTGTACACAACACCCATGTGCACGTCTCCCCTCGCCTCCGGCCAGCTACCGTCGTCGCGACCCCCTACCACCATCACACAATCGCATACGAGCCTCTTAAAACACACAGATCCAACAATACTAAAACAAATCAAAATCTGAGCATAGGCACGAAAAACTACAGAACTACCCAACCCAAAAACCCCCAATGTTGATCGCCTCATCGCCGGTTAACTCCGCCGACCCCCCACGTCAATTTGCCATGTCCAAGAGCTTCAACGCCCCAAATGCGATTGAACTCGGTTCAACCATCACGTTGCACAGACCCCTACAGCTCAACCGAAACCAACGCAAACTAAAACCCTACTCGTACAAATTTCCATCGATTCAACCAATATAAAAATTCTTTTGTATTTTTCCTAACATCTACATCCTACAAACAAGCTTCAATCCAAGTTTCACACCAAATCAAAGTATGGATAATCGGCACTTGCCAAAACCCCCTTTTTCGAACAGAACCAAATTTCAAATCAATTTGTCAACTAATTTTTTTGATATTTACTCCTAAATTCTTTATTTACTGTCATGATTTCAATCATGTAATCCAAATCCAAAATTAAATAAGTTGACTTATCATGTATTTTAGGATTTGCCACTGCATTCCTTGATTCCAGGAAAAATTCAAATCTATACTTCTTAAAGCAAATTTCAAACTTTAATTTGGGAATAATCAAACATAAAATGTTTGAATCTCTGATCTTAATAAAGACCAGTTGAGTGAGTTTGGATTTTTGATCAAAATTATAATTTACAGAACCAAGAACAGAGGAAAAAGATATACAGACATGCATACATGCATGCCACATAAATTCAGAAATAATTCATACAAATTCAAATTAAAGAAACTCAATGCAAGACAATATCATCACATGCATGATAATTAAAAATCCAAATCAAACTGTTTTTAAAGAATATTTACTCACCTAATTTTCAAAAATGCAGAGAATCAGCAGTTTTGATTCCAGGCTTCAAATCTTTTAATTTGAAAAATGCTTTTGATTTCTTGCTGTTGCTGAAGAAAACCTTTGCATGCTTTTAATTTGTTGTTTTAAACTTGCTGGTTGAACTCATTTTGGTTGCAGATTGAATTGAATAGCAGGTTGTTTCAGATTGCAACTTGAAAATTGCAGTTTAATTTTGAATTGTAGGTTGAACTTGATACTATCTGTTGTAGGTTGAATGTTATTTGTAATGCAGGTTGAGGCTTTGAAGATCAATTGCATTTGCAAATGTAGGCTTTACATTTTAGGATTTTAAATTACAGATTTACTATGTTGGGAAGAAATTCAGATTTTCTTTTGGATTTCTTTTTCATATTTTGGAAATTTGTTTTCTGATTTTGCCATTAACATTTGAAAGAAGGAAGAAAAAGAAATGAGAAAGAAAACTAATTTTCTTCTTACAATATTTATTAGAATAAAATGGTTGCCACTTGTTTACATTCTTACAATTATCATTCATCTTGTTTAATTACTTTACAAGTGTGTTAGAGATGCCTTAGAATGTTTACATTTGTACTTAAGTGTTTTTAAACTTTTATTTAATTTAAATGTGAATATAAACTTACATTTTTAAAGAAAATATTACAAACTAATTATAATACAAATGAATCTCTTATATATGTATTTTAAAAGTCTAATACATTTATACATATACATTTATAACCATTTCAAACTAAACACTTTAAAGAAATAAAACAAAACTTTATTTAAATTCTTTTTATAAACTATCATATTAAAATAAACCATTTTAAATTTGAACATTTTAAAGAAAACAAAATAAAACATTGATTAATTTCCTTTATAAATTATCATATTAAAAATAAATATCCATCTTATATTTGAAACAAATTGAATTAAACTTTAAATTAACCTTTTGAAAAGTATTAAATTTTAAAACAAAGCTTCAGATTACAATTCATTCATATATAAATTATTATGGATTAGAATTAAATTTCAAAACAATATCAAGCTATAACATATACATACATACATGTTGAAAGTGCGGTGTGTATACGAATGCACGTGCTAATATAGTGCACACGGATCGTGTAATATGGACTATAATATAAATGCGGAAAATAGATGATAGTAGCAAAGTAAAAATAAAAATAGAAAAATCACACCAAAGATTTTTATACTGGTTCGGAGCACCGTCCTACGTCCAGTCCTAGACTTCTATCTGGATTTTCACTATTAACTACCTCGCTTCACCCGGAGGAACAGGTTTACAATACCCGAGCAAACTAACGGGATTTCACGCCTCTAATACACTGAGGACTTCAACACTTGCCTCTTACAACACCGAGGACTTCAACACTTGCCTCTTACAACACAGAGGACTTCAAAAACAATGAATATAATTGTTTGTCGACGGTATGTGTTCTTGATAACACAGTTTTGTCACTTGTAGTACAAATTTCTTATAATCTTATCCTCAAAATATACGAATGATGTTTTGTGAAGATTAAGGAAAGTATATTACTTATTGAATCAAAAGATATGAAATAATTTCAATGATTCAATAAGCAATTAAAATAATTGAGAGCTTTTAGAATGCAGGAGTATGTAGAAAGTAAGATCAGAGATTAGAGTAAAAAGCATATACAATCATGTTATTTTAATCAACGATTTAGATGAGTTTATATAGCGAAGAATTGTTGTAACTCTTTGTGAGCAGTTGCCATTAAGAGATATGATCTTTGATGAAAGGTAAGAGATGCAACCTTTGGAGAAAAGAAGTGTCTTTTGGAAAAATTGCTTTCTGTTTAAAAACGGTCGACAGGTTAAAAAGTGACCAGTAGACAGGAATTCAAATATATATACGTTATGTGCATGTGTGCACGTTCAGTGTGCAAATTATGCAGGAACGGTCGACCGCATATATTATGACCGGTCGACCGGTCGCTGTAAAGTTGCACACTGAATGTGCAACTACAATTTAGTCGTATATATATTGATTTCCTTGAAATGCATGATTATTTGAGGATAGATTTTAACAAGTTTATCACTATTATAATATCAAATAATCAACCTACAATCTAGAGTACCATATGTAGCCCTTTATAGCCATAATGACCTTGTTTTGTCGATCGCCTTTATTTATTTGTCAGAAATCAAAACCTTCATAAAACTTGTGACTCAACATTCTCCCCCTTTTTGATTGATGACAATATATATCTGCAAATCTGAATCTCCCCCTGAGTATGTGATCTCTCTCTTTAAATTCTTATATATGTACGTTCTTGCAAACAATTGTTAGCCCTTTCTCCCACTTTGTCATCGACAAAATGGAGTAACAGATACTAGAATAGTAGAGAAGTGTAATTAATATGATATGCATAGCAAAATAAAACATTAACATATCCAAAACATAACAGAGTATAATACAGACCATAATGTCAAACGAAAAATAAGAATAACGACACTATTTAGTACAAGTGTCGATGAATGTTTTTAAAGTGCTAAACCATAATAGAATCTAAGATGAAGCAGATCGTATCTCCTCTTCATCATCATCGTCGTCGTCATCATCATCATCTTCTTCTTCTTCCTCATCATTGTTCCCACTAGATGATTCTCCATGTCCATGACCACTCATACCAGTAGACTCGTCAGATGATGTCCAGGTGAAAACAGGAGCAGCAGGACGTTTTCCTGGGTCTTGTGCTTGAACAGAGGTGGATGTGGAACATGATATAGCATCCCATAGCATACCAAAGAATGACTTGACCTTATTGAAGCGCTTATCAATTTTAGAGTCCATGTGCTTGAGACGTGATTCAAGCAAAAATTGGTTACGCGCAATAGTTTCAAGTGATTCTTTTGTGGATGATTTTGATTTTAATAGTTTTACTTCATCGGAACGAGGACGAGAGGAAGTTGCTTTTTGTTTTCTTGGTCCTGTTTGTTGCCATTCTTCAAAAGGCATAATCTCAAGATAAGGTGGAGGAAGCTTCATTCGTTTGATGGTTATGGAATCAATGCATTTTGGTTTTGAGGTTGCAGAATCAGGAGGCTTTACCCCACAAGCTAACAAAAGTCGCATGATATATTCATTGTAGAAGAAATGAGGTCGTGTAGAGTTATTTACCTTGAGAATTTCATCAAAAAGCATGTGTACCCAATTGATTTGGATTTCACCATAAATAGCATAGAGAGCTTTGAAGTTTTCTTTATATACAGCATCATAATTTCCAAGTCTAGGAAAAAGAGAATGCATCAAAACACGATGAAGTAGTCTGGCTGTGGGTCGAAGTCCAATAGACTTTGTGCCATCACTATTGTCTTCTATGAACTGATGACTGGTACTATTGCGAGTGAAGACTTCGCAGAAAGTAGATGAAAACTCATCGCCTCGATTTGGTATACCAAGTATAGAGGCAATTCTAGCATGAGTAAGAAAAATTTGCTTGCCACAGACGACAGACCAGATGACTCCGTTTGTATTATCAGGTTGATACTCGTCGAGATTCATGTTGGCGTAAAACAATTTGATCATCAAATGATTTATCTCCACATTATTTTCTGAAAAATCTATCAATGGAGTAATGTTGGAATTATTGGCTAACCTCCGAACTCCATAAGCCGTGAAATCATCAAATTTGATGAAAGAGCCTAGATGAAACTTGTAATTTGTCATCTGATTCCATCTTGTTACAACAATTGGACTTTCAAGCCACTTTTTGGCGGAGATGCTCAGAGATGAAGTTTCAGAGGATGTTCCTTTCTTGGATTTCTTTTGAGGAGGAGCCATTGTTGGAAGATTTGAGATTTTGGAATTGAAAATAGGAAACTAGGGTTTGTGATTTTGGGAAAAAAATAACAGCTTGAGTCAAAAGAGAAGGAGGGTAGAAAGAAAATGACGCATAGATATATATATAAAAGTGCGGTGTGTATACGAATGCACGTGCTAATATAGTACACACGGATCGTGTAATATGGACTATAATATAAAGCGGAAAATAGATGATAGTAGCAAAGTAAAAATAAAAATAGAAAAATCACACCAGAGATTTTTATACTGGTTCGGAGCACCGTCCTACGTCCAGTCCCAGACTTCTATCTGGATTTTCACTATTAACTACCTCGCTTCACCCGGAGGAACAGGTTTACAATACCCGAGCAAACTAACGGGATTTCACGCCTCTAATACACTGAGGACTTCAACACTTGCCTCTTACAACACTGAGGACTTCAACACTTGCCTCTTACAACACAGAGGACTTCAACAACAATGAATATAATTGTTTGTCGACGGTATGTGTTCTTGATAACACAATTTTGTCACTTGTAGTACAAATTTCCTATAATCTTATCCTCAAAATATACGAATGATGTTTTGTGAAGATTAAGGAAAGTATATTACTTATTGAATCAAAAGATATGAAATAATTTCAATGATTCAATAAGCAATTAAAATAATTGAGAGCTTTTAGAATGCAGGAGTATGTAGAAAGTAAGATCAGAGATTAGAGTAAAAAACATATACAATCATGTTATTTTAATCAACGATTTAGATGAGTTTATATAGAGAAGAATGGTTGTAACTCTTTGTGAGCAGTTGCCGTTAAGAGATATGATCTTTGATGAAAGGTAAGAGATGCAACCTTTGGAGAAAAGAAGTGTCTTTTGGAAAAATTGCTTTCTGTTTAAAAACGGTCGACAGGTTAAAAAGTGACCAGTAGACAGGAATTCAAATATATATACGTTATGTGCATGTGTGCACGTTCAGTGTGCAAATTATGCAGGAACAGTCGACCGCATATATTATGACCGGTCGACCGGTCCCTCTAAAGTTGCACACTGAATGTGCAACTACAATTTAGTCGTATATATATTGATTTCCTTGAAATGCATGATTATTTGAGGATAGATTTTAACAAGTTTATCACTATTATAATATCAAATAATCAACCTACAATCTAGAGTACCATATGTAGCTCTTTATAGCCATAATGACCTTGTTTTGTCGATCGCCTTTATTTATTTGTCAGAAATCAAATAAATGAAAGTGCGGTGTATATTTTCCGCATTTATATTATAGTCCATATTACACGATCCGCGTGTACTATATTAGCACGTGCATTCGTATACACACCGCACTTTCATTTGGTATCGGAGCACCGTCCTACGTCCAGTCCCAGACTTCTATCTGGATTTTCACTATTAACTACCTCGCTTCCCCCGGAGGAACAGGTTTACAATACCCGAGCAAACTAATGGGATTTCACGCCTCTAATACACTGAGGACTTCAACACTTGCCTCTTACAACACCGAGGACTTCAACACTTGCCTCTTACAAACAGAGGACTTCAACAACAATGAATATAATTGTTTGTCGACGGTATGTATTCTTGATAACACAGTTTTGTCACTTGTAGTACAAATTTCCTATAATCTTATCCTCAAAATATACGAATGATGTTTTGTGAAGATTAAGGAAAGTATATTACTTATTGAATCAAAAGATATGAAATAATTTCAATGATTCAATAAGCAATTAAAATAATTGAGAGCTTTTAGAATGCAGGAGTATGTAGAAAGTAAGATCAGAGATTAGAGTAAAAAGCATATACAATCATGTTATTTTAATCAACGATTTAGATGAGTTTATATAGAGAAGAATGGTTGTAACTCTTTGTGAGCAGTTGCCATTAAGAGATATGATCTTTGATGAAAGGTAAGAGATGCAACCTTTGGAGAAAAGAAGTGTCTTTTGGAAAAATTGCTTTCTGTTTAAAAACGGTCGACAGGTTAAAAAGTGACCAGTAGACAGGAATTCAAATATATATACGTTATGTGCATGTGTGCACGTTCAGTGTGCAAATTATGCAGGAACGGTCGACCGCATATATTATGACCGGTCGACCGGTCCCTGTAAAGTTGCACACTGAATGTGCAACTACAATTTAGTCGTATATATATTGATTTCCTTGAAATGCATGATTATTTGAGGATAGATTTTAACAAGTTTATCACTATTATAATATCAAATAATCAACCTACAATCTAGAGTACCATATGTAGCCCTTTATAGCCATAATGACCTTGTTTTGTCGATCGCCTTTATTTATTTGTCAGAAATCAAAACCTTCATAAAACTTGTGACTCAACATATGTTACAATTTGAAAACTCAATCTTTAATTTAAAAAAAAAGCTCTTCTATTCACAATATATATCAAATGTATACATCATAAACAGAATAAAATATGATTAGCTTTGAAAAACAATTCTTATCAAATTTAAATTGTCATAAAGATATAAATTACAATTATCAGATTAAATATTTATTAACCTTAAAAGAATAAATTTATCAGTTTAAATTATCATATAGAAAAATTATCAAACCAGTTAAATTAATAACACAGATTATTAAATTGTTATTGCCCCAAAATTCCGGGTCGTTACAATCCTCTCCCCTTAAAAGAATTTCGTCCCCGAAATTTAAAAGCAAAGGTAATTTAATAACCCAGTACAGATTTGATTTCAACCAGCAAAGCATTCTTAACAACCAGTTACTAACATCCATAGCAATCAATCAAACAAACAAACCTAACTAATTATCCTAACATAAATCAGAATAAATCCCTAATACTATCTCGAGTTTCCCAAGTATAAATCACCGGGAGACTCGCTCTACAAAAGCCAACAAACTAGCTATACAGCCAAAATCCAGAGCTCCACTCATCTCTAGATCCTTCAATCTGAACAGAACATCGAACTATACTCAAATCCAGCTCAACATCCAATTCCAACTGAATTGCAGATTCAACAACCAATGATGAATCATACACGTATTCCCTCAGAGACACATGTTACAAAATGAATTCCTATCCAAACTGGCAATTCAATCTCATCTTATCAAAAACACAGATAAGAAATCCTCAAATGCCTCAGCACTAACCAACCAATCTTATCCAATATTTGTTCTCTTAACCAGAAAATTCTAACAACACTGAAGTCTCCAACTTCAAATACCAAACTCCTTATCTCATATCTGTATAACTCAACAGACAATCCTGGGCTGCCAAACTTCTTCCGATCAGCTCAACCTATGCTGATACTTCCAGAAACAACTAGACCTAAGCAAACACTTCCTGGATCCTATTCAACAGAAAAGCCTCCCGAAATCCATCGAAATCCAAAACACATGCTCTACTTCCTATGCGATAGCAAACAGAACTTACTTCCTTCCTTGCACAGCTGCTACCTCGCTTCCGCTGCACAACTCTGATTCTAAAATAGATAAGAATATCTGTTGATGAACACAAGTACAGACTTATCCAATAAATTCGAAAACCTTGTTCATCAGATCCATAAAAATTTGAGTGACACATCAGACTTGGTCACACAACCTCAAACAGAATCCTATTCCAAAAGCTAGATTAGTCCAATTCCAATTCCAAAAAATAATTCTGAGCCGCTATACCAACTCTTCCTCAAGAGTCATTCTACAACCAGGCTAACTATCAAAATTACTTCTGGAACCAAAACAATATGGAACTCATCTCCAAATGCAGACAACCTTCTGAGTACCTCAGTAGCTCCTATTTCCACATGAGAATTCTCAGTCTCAACACAGATCACCCAAGATAACCTAAGAAAATTCCCAACTAATTGCAAGTCACTTTTTCGATCCTACCTGGTTCAGATTCCAAAGAAACTATCCTCTCTTTACTAATTAGAACAGCCTTATACTTTTTCCAAACAAGGTTAACCCTTCAAGAAAACATCATCATCTTCAGCCCGAACTGCTGAAAGAGAACCACAAAGATTTCTGAACCACCAGAGAAACAACCAACACTGCTGCTTCCAAACCCTACCTTGATGATATTACAAGGCTAAAAGACCTTCTCGACAGCACTCCGAACACTCCGAGCTGAACTGCTACCACAGCTATCCACAGACTTCTAATCCAAAGGCTCCCCAAAACCGTCAACAAACCACACAACTGACTTCCGAGATGGCAGACAACTTCTCAAGAAACTCGGACTCCAAACCAAGCATCCATGTCTCGCTTTCCTTAGGGAATAACAGATGAGACCATGCCAAAGCAAATAACTTACAGACCTTAGTCTCATATCCCAAAACAGCTAATCTCCATGCTAAAGATCCAAACAACTTATACGCAGACGAGTCTTCCCTGCAGCAGGTAAAGACTGCTCCTCAACCTCTTCTAAGACTGCTTCAAGAGAAAACCCTTCAGAAAATATCCAAGGATACTGCATCTCATCACGCAGTTTTCAAGATACCATCACTTATTCGGCACTTCCAACAAATCCAAACTCAAGAAAAATTCGCTTACCCGAGCGAAATCCAAACTTACACTCCAAAGATACACTCCGAACCTTTAAAAGATTTCCTTCGGATATCAAAGAAATCCTCACTCCAAACTACACATCTTACTCAAGACGGTATTAAGTCTACAGTCTCGACAAATACTTCCAACCTCAAACATATGAAACTCTTCCATCAGTGGTAGTCGTGTTACACACACACCACTAGTCCATCTACCTCTAAAACTTATGTTGGAAAATCCGAACAGATAGCCCAACAGATTAGGTAGATATAAATATATATACATATAGTTATATATAAAAATTACAAGTACGATCTCTCAAGAAAGACACCACTCCAGAGCCTAGGTATTCACTCAACCTAATGCTCCCTAAAAAAGATACACTTCAGTGCCTAATGCCCTGATACCAAATGAGACGACCCGACTTCCTATCTCCAGGAAATCGCATCATCTTGAAGAAAGAAAGGGATAGAAGAAGAAAAGAAAGAGAAAGAAAGAAAACAACATTAGAGAAACTCACAGCGGAATGAATAAAATATAATATATCTCATAAAATATTACATAGTATCTCATTACATCAGAGTACACAACTTATACAACACATGTTAGACAGTTAAAAACTTCTGTCTAACTATGCAACTCAAGTATACCAGATACAGACACAACATACACAGCGGAATCATAATATTTATCTACACGTCGAAGCCTCCTGCTCCATAACTCCTCCAGAATTCGTCAAGCTAACCTGAACTACTTGACTACTCATACATAATATGAGTACCCAAGAGTTTAATAAAACAGAAAATAAACACTCGGGTCAGACAGGGGTCTAGTGTGAGTAAACAGGTTAAAATTGCTTAACTTTAGAAAACCTTTGAAAAGAAAAGGTATCACGTAAGACTCCCCACACATGAACATGGAAAAGTTTTTACCTTACGCTAACCAAAACATTTGATAGGAAATCCAGTGATATTATAATAGTGTCTAGGGTTTTCAAAATAAAATACAGAAATAGCCGGAATGCTTACATCTCACGTTCCAACATAGTTGGGCACAATCAAAACCGTACAGGCACTTATTGGATTTTGGATTCCATAAAATGGCAGGGCTACTGGGGTACTGCCTGTCACAGTACGTGACCTAGATCAACGTACCGAGGAGCCACCCTAACTCCCCTGCAACACAAGGCCGGAACCATCCCTTACTGGACAGTCCCGAACAAGACCACCCCGTAGTTGGCGCGACCAACCACACACTAAGCCGAAATAGAAGGGACCTCTAGACAGGGGTAAATCTCACTCTCAAGTGGGGATTATCCACGAAGCCTTGCTGCACCTCCCCTGTTTTAGCCATTCCCAGTTGATGAGGCTTGAGGTTACGATTACCTTTGTAGAACACATTTATGTTAGAATGCTCATCGTCCACCTGACGATGTTCTGAAAGCATTCAATCCATACAAGTTCGTTCCAGGTTCGAACGAAACCGAAGGCACTATCTCGTTGCACTCATTATTGGAATCACCCTCAGAGTCAACGACCATAGCCCTTGCACTATGATTCTCCATCTCGAATCTATAAGAACTATTCCGTCAAACTCATTACGGAATCACCCACAGAGTTATACCGACGTATAGCCCTTACACCTCGAGTCTTCACTTGCTCCACTTGGATTCACGACCTAATGTTTAATTGGAATCGATGTGGTTTTCGGATATCCAAATATGGAAATCCGATCCCGGTCTCACCGAAACCAAACGCCATTTTAATGTCCAAGTTATACTTAAGGGTTTAAACAATTTAACTTATATTTGAGGATGATATATATAAACAGATAGATGAATCATATTATCACAATAGATAATTCATATCAATATTCATCTTCACAAAGCAGCATATCACATGACAGGTATATCCAAATCATCCAGTATCAAACCAATATCAAACATCCAATATCAACCAATCATCCAATACAAATTTCCTAATATTGATCATCCAATATCAATCAATTAACCAATATTAATCAATCAATCCATATTAATCAACCATCCAAAACAGAATTGATTATTTCTTAATTAATTGGATTACCATAATCCTTCTTCATTAATTAATATTCCAAATGGAATAAATTAATCATCTCTAATGATTTCCCTTAATTAATCTTCCTTGATTAATTATATTTAATTACATTCAAGTAATTATCCTTAACCATATTTAGTAATTAACCTTTAATTACTATCATTAATTACAATAATTAATGATCCTTCATTAATTAATTAACTATAATTAATTACATTAATTATTAATTAATTACCATTAATTAATCATACTTGAATTCATTACTTATATTAATCAACCTTGATTAATATCATTAATCACATTAATTAATGATCCTTATTAATTAATTAATAATACTTTAAATAATTAACTTATAATTAATTAATTCGTTAATCATAATTAGTAATTAACAATTTTTAATTACTTATAATTAATTAACTTTTTATTAATTATTGATCTTTAATTAATTAATCTAATTAATTAATCTTTAATTGCTTTATTAAGTAATTACATTAACAAATAAATCCTTAATTAATTACTTTATTAATTAACTATATTTTAATTAATTACACTTGGTAATTAATCATATTCTTAAATTAATCAATCACATTCATTAATTAAGTAATTAACTTTTAATTACTTACATAAGTAATTATCTCTAATTACTTTCATTAATAAGTCTTAATTACTTCCTTAAATAATTAATTCCATTATTAAATAATCCTTAATCCTTTAATTAATTACTTCATAATTAATTATCTTTAAAACAATTATATTAATTAATTCTTTAATTAATATCATTAAGTGATTAACCAATAATCACTTCAACTAATTACTCCATGAGTAATTACCATTAATTACTTCCATAAGTAATTAACCTCCTTAATTACATTCAATTATCAACCATTAATTACTTCATTAAGTAATTACACTTAATTAATCCATAATTAAGTGATTATTTAAAATTTAAATAAATTATTAACTAATTATTTAAAATTAATTAAACAATTAATTAATTAACTAATCTTCTTATAATTAAAGAAAATCTTTAATTAATTAACAAAATCATAAATTTTATTTAATCTCTTACCTATTAACAATTATTCTTAATTAAGTATTCTTAAGTCATATTCAAATAATTTAACCTTAATTATTTCTATAAAAAAATCATTTGAATTATATAAATTAATTTTAAAGACAAGTTATTAATCTTGGTTTACAAAATCATAATGATAATCTTATTTGAAAATAGAAAATTTAGTAACAAATTCCAAAATTTCCAATACTTTATAACATTTAAACTAATCTTATTTATTTCAATATAAAATTTGAAATCTTAAGTTTGAATCATTTCTTAACATTTTAACTTAAATTTTGATTTGATATTTAAATTCAAAATATCCTTTTTAAATTGAAATCCAAAATGTAATTAAATTACTTTCAATATGAAATCACTTTAAATAAATTTAAACTGAAACAAAATATATAATTTCAACTTATACTTTATAAATTTGATTAACATTAAATTTTTAAACAACAAGTTTAAAGTTTTCATTTTTATTCCTTTATAAACTATTACCAGACAGCACCCAAAGGAAATCCCGAAGCAAACCACCAACCAACCCGAGTTAACCCCGAAATAAACCCAAACCACCCTGACTTCGAGTTACCCCCGAGTCACACGCGAGTTCCCACCCGAGATTCCATCATCTTCCCCCAAACCAAACTCCACCAGATCAATGTCGTGTACACAACACCCATGTGCACGTCTCCCCTCGCCTCCGGCCAGCTACCGTCGTCGCGACCCCCTACCACCATCACACAATCGCATACGAGCCTCCTAAAACACATAGATCCAACAATACTAAAACAAATCTAAATCTGAGCATAGGCACGAAAAACTACAGAACTACCCAACCCAAAAACCCCCAATGTCGATCGCCTCATCGCCGGTTAACTCCACCGACCCCCCACGTCAATTCGCCATGTCCAAGAGCTTCAACACCCCAAATGCGATTGAACTCGGTTCAACCATCACGTCGCACAGACCCCTACAGTTCAACCGAAACCAACGCAAACTAAAACCCTACTCGTACAAATTTCCATCGATTCAACCGATATAAAAATTCTTTTGTATTTTTCCTAACATCTACATCCTACAAACAAGCTTCAATCCAAGTTTCACACCAAATCAAAGTATGGATAATCGGCAATTGCCAAAACCCCCTTTTTCGAACAAAACCAAATTTCAAATCAATTTGTCAACTAAAATTTTTGTTATTTACTCCTAAATTCTTTATTTACTGTCATGATTTCAATCATGTAATCCAAATCCAAAATTAAATAAGTTGACTTATCATGTATTTTAGGATTTGCCACTGCATTCCTTGATTCCAGGAAAAATTCAAATCTATACTTCTTAAAGCAAATTTTAAACTTTAATTTGGGAATAATCAAACATAAAATGTTTGAATCTCTGATCTTAATAAAGACCAGTTGAGTGAGTTTGGATTTTTGATCAAAATTATAATTTACAGAACCAAGAACAAAGGAAAAAGATATACAGACATGCATACATGCATGCCACATAAATTTAGAAATGATTCATACAAATTCAAATTAAAGAAACTCAATGCAAGACAATATCATCACATGCATGATAATTAAAAATCCAAATCAAACTGTTTTTAAAGAATATTTACTCACCTGATTTTCAAAAATGCAGAGAATCAGCAGTTTTAATTCCATGCTTCAAATCTTTTAATTTGAAAAATGCTTTTGATTTCTTGCTGTTGCTGAAGAAAACCTTTGCATGCTTTTAATTTGTTGTTTTAAGCTTGCAGGTTGAACTCATTTTGGTTGCAGATTGAATTGAATAGCAGGTTGTTTCAGATTGCAACTTGAAAATTGCAGTTTAATTTTGAATTGTAGGTTGAACTTGATTCTATCTGTTGCAGGTTGAATATTATTTGTAATGCAGGTTGAGGCTTTGAAGATCAATTGCATTTGCAAATGTAGGCTTTACATTTTAGGATTTGAAATTACAGATTTACTATGTTGGGTAGAACTTCAGATTTGCTTTTGGATTTCTTTTTCATATTTTGGAAATTTGTTTTCTGATTTTGCCATTAACATTTGAACTAAGGAAGAAAAAGAAATGAGAAAGAAAACTAATTTTCTGCTTACAATATTTATTAGAATAAAATGGTTGCCACTTGTTTACATTCTTACAATTATCATTCATCTTGTTTAATTACTTTACAAGTGTGTTAGAGATGCCTTAGAATGTTTACATTTGTACTTAAGTGTTTTTAAACTTTTATTTAATTTAAATGTAAATATAAACTTACATTTTTAAAGAAAATATTATAAACTAATTATAATACAAATGAATCTCTTATATATGTATTTTAAAAATCTAATACATTTATATATATACATTTATAACCATTTCAAACTAAACACTTTAAAGAAATAAAACAAAACTTTATTTAAATTCTTTTTATAGACTATCATATTAAAATAAACCATTTTAAATTTGAACATTTTAAAGAAAACAAAATAAATCATTGATTAATTTCCTTTATAAATTATCATATTAAAAATAAATATCCATCTTATATTTGAAACAAATTGAATTAAACTTTAAATTAACTTTTTGAAAAGTATTAAATTTTAAAACAAAGCTTCAGATTACAATTCATTCATATATAAATTATTAATGGATTAAAATTAAATTTCAAAAAAATATCAAGCTATAGCATATACATACATATATGTTACAATTTGAAAACTCAATCTTTAATTTAAAACAAAAGCTCTTCTATTCACAATATATATCAAATGTATATATCATAAACAGAATAAAATATGATTAGCTTTGAAAAACAATTCTTATCAAATTTAAATTATCAGAAAGATATAAATTACAATTATCAGATTAAATATTTATTGACCTTAAAAGAATAAATTTATCAGTTTAAATTAAAATCATATAGAAAAATTATCAAACCAGTTAAATTATTAACACAGATTATTAAATTTTTATTGCCCAAAATTCCGGGTCGTTACATCAGTGTTATCCTGTGATAAATTGTATAGATCTTATTATGTTATGTTTTATTTATATACTGGGATAGGTTAATTAGAAAATAAAATTTGTGCTGAGCTATGATTGGGTGAATACAATCTGGGAATTTAAATTTAAATAAAATAAATTGGGTTTAAAGGAAATAAAAGAAATTCTTAAGTAAAGGAGTTAAAGGAATTAAATTCAAGAAATTGGTTGAAAATTTGAAGTGTTTGAAATTGTGATTTATAAAGGAAATGTGAATTGTTTTAAATTAATAGCGAGATTTATTTTTAAAGGATGGGAAGTGTATTCTTTTCTGGAAACCAAGCATGTTTTAAAGAAAGATTTTCGAAGTATAAACTAGAAAGTTTTATAAAGTTGTTTTTAAATATTTTTAAAAAAAATATTATTATTTTTAATTGTTTTTAAGTGAAAACAAATATTTGATTAAGTAATTATGGTATTTAATTATTTAAAAGTAAAGTAGTATTAAGTTTTCAAAGGGAATTATAATATAAATATTTGATTTAATAACTTTATTTTAAAAGTTAAATTTGACTTAAATTACCTAGAAAACCTCTATATATTTCCTTAAGTATTATTTTCAATTAAGTAATTTCTAGAAGCTTTATTTTAAATATATATTCTGAAAGCGATTTACAGGAGTGTGTTTAAAAATAAAAGGAGTTTATTTTTAAAGTATGCAAAGGAATTTACGGGATGAACGTAAAATTGAATTGGGGTAAATCGTGTAGGATTTATAAAAAAAAGAATTCTTTGGGGTTATCCTAAAATGGAAGAGTATTTCCCTGAAACGCTAAGTACGTTTTTAAAGCAGGTTTTTGAAAGGTTAGAAGTTGTATTAAAGAATGGTTTCAAGAAATTATTTAAGCTGTAAGAATTTAAAAGTGATCATTTATCAAATTAGATATAGAAGTAATTATTTTAAAGGGGCAATTAGTATTATGTTTTAAAGAATATTATTAATATTTATACTTTATAAAAATGGTTTTATTTTAAAGATGATTAATTAAAGTTTTACTTGAAAACTTGTGCAGGATTTCATGGCTTTATTTTTTTAAAGTTAGTATGACTTAACTTTATTTTAAAGGAAATAGTTTATATTTTATAAAGCGGTTTTATTCGAAATATTTTTAAAAGTATATGCCTATTTTAAATTAAGTATGTAAGAAGTTTTAATATAAATGATTAATGTGTTTTCAAGAATAAAGAATTTAAATTATTTTAAACCTTAAGTATTGGTACTTGGATGTTTTCAGAGGAAGTAAAGACTTGAGAATTTACTCCATGAAAAGAGTTGGGTTTGAAAACTGTTTCAAAAAGATTGGAAAATGGAAATATATCTTGCAAAGATATTTTTGAGGAAAATAAATAATGTGGGAAATTATTTATTATATGATGGATGCTTATGAATGTTAATTGATAGTTAAATCATCGACTATCAATATTTGCCAATGCGTTGATCGTTTCAAAGAGATCGGGATCAGGATTAATTTCTCGGAAACCACTTCGATCTGGTTTGTACGTTTTCGTGCGAAAAACGAGTTCGGAGTCGAAGATGGAGCAGTGAAGTGCAAGGGCAAGTCGCTACTAATCCTGAGGATATTTCCAAAATGAATGTAGTAGGAGTAGTGCATTTGGTTCCGTTCGAACACGGGACAGACTTGTATGGATGAATGCTTTCGGAACATCGTCAGGTGGGCGATGGCCATTCTAAGTGAAACGTTCTAAAAGGTAACACTTAGCCTCAAGCCTCATCAACCGGGAATGACTGAAAATCAGGTGTTATGCAGCAAGGCTAGGTGGGTAGCACCCATTTCAGGGTGATGTCATCCTTGTCTAGATGTCCCTTTTTATTCGGCTTAGTGGTGCAGTTGCTGATCCCAGCCGTGGGGTGATCTTACTCGAGATTATCCAGCAAGGGGTAGTCCCGGCCTTGTGTTGCAGGGGATCAGGAGTGGTCCTCGGTACACTGATCTAGACCAGGTACTGTGACAGGTGGTACCCCAGTGCCTAGTCATTAGTTGGAAATCCATTCTCCCTATGCGCCTTTTAGGAGTTTTGTTTGTATTACCCACGATTGTGGCTAGTAGCTGGAATTTAATAGATGTAATAATTTCAGCTATTTTATTAGTCTTTGTTTATAGACCCTATTATAATATCAGAGGATTTTTATAAAAAAATGTTTTAGCTATCGTAAGGTAAAAACCCGACATGTTTATTTGTGGCATGGTCTTACGAGATGCTTTTATTTTCGAAATGGATTTTTGAAACTTTAATAATCAATTTGGATGTATTTTTATCAAATGGTATTCCAGACTGACTCGGGTGTTATTTCATTATGATGCTCGGGTCAGACCGAGTATTATATGTTCAGGATATGATGCTATGGAGCAGGAGTCCAAAACGTAATATCCGTACTTGTTTATATCCGCTGCTGTGATTGTTTGAAATTGTCAGGCTGGTAATTGTTGTTTGTTGTGATATTCTGATGATATATTGTATAAAACAGATATAGTTATCATTTAGTGTAAAGATATGATATTATGTATTACACTTTGTTCCGCTGCGATGAATAGATTTTGATATTGTTTAGTTCCTTCTCTCTTCTATCTCCTTTCTTTTCCCTTAACAATCTGGTCTTTCCGGCACTTGACGTCGGCATATTATACTGTGGAGTATTTTGTGTCGATTTTCGAGGGTCGAGAAGGGCGGGTCGTCACACTTGGTATCGGAGCGAGGTTGGCGATAAACTAGGCTTTGGTAGGGAAATTACTCATTAAACAGAGTCAATATTACTCTATAATGAGTTGAGTGTAATAATAGATATGAGAGCGTACTTGTTAGTGAATATAAAATTGTTTTTATACCGTGTTGACTTATCGGTTGAGTGTTTATGAATTCTGCTCGGTATGAGAAGTACAACCGTATCGATAGGGATTTCTACACTCTTAAACAAGATAAACCGACATAGCGTTGTTTTTAAAATAGGTAAATGAAATAATTTTACCCAAAGTTATATTTTGATATAAAAGAAAAAAATTTCGAAAATTATTATATATATTTGATTGTTTGGATGTGGATATCTTAATCAAATAAGAATCTAAAACTTGATCTAAAATTTGAAATGGTTATAATCAAATAAAATTCTATGAGTATAAATTATACAAAAGAAGAATAACTTAATTTTAATTAAACCAGAATTTAAATCTCGGAAATTTTGAAAAGTGTTTCAAATGTAATGAAAACAAAAGTTTGGAAATTTAAAATCTTGGAAATGTTTGAAATGTTTTCCAAAGTGTTTGAAGGCAATGATGGAGTATTATTTTGGGGAAGTATTTTTGAATGAGAATTGTTTTGAAATGAATTTGGGAAAGTAAGGAAGCACTGAACTCACTTCGTTCGCTGAAAAATAATCCTGATGATGATGGCCACATAATTAGAATTCATTTTCGAGTTTCTAAAGTGATGGATTGCTTCCATAGTAATTGGGTATGATATCTATTTAGATTTGTTTGATATACAAGGTGTTTTAGAAATTTCAAAGGAGGAAATTTATTTTGGTATAAACAAGTTATTTGGAATCCGGAGATTTGATTTGATATACCAAGTAGGTATGAGTTGATTATTATTTCAAAATGGTTTTGGAATAAAGCCGGGTAATTGAATTCTGGAAAATTCTATTTAAATATTGTGTAAAGTTAAAATGAAACAACTATTGAACTTATTAAGTGAAGTTGATATTAATAAGAAGAAAATGGAAATTTTAATCCTGAAATTAAAATGTTACTTGAGTATATGGAAGTGAATAGGAAATTTGAATTTAACTTGGGATAAGTTAAATAAATTAGACTTAGAATAAAATTGATTTGGGTTAAACTGAAATGTAAAATGACTTAGTAATTGTGGGTCATTGTGCAATGAATTTTACCCATAAGTTATTAAGTGTTATACTTATTGTAACAACCCAGTATTTTGTGATTATTTTAATTGTTTATTTTAATTATTTAAATTGAAAATCCTGATTTAGAAACTTTATTATATTTACTAAAATGAATAAATTTTTGTTATTTTAAGAGTATATTTTTGATTTTTGTGTGAATCATAATTTCAAACCTGAATAAATAGGAAATTTAAAAAAAAGTGGATTTTTGGCAAATCTGGTCAAACTTTGACTTTTAAATTTAAATATTTGAATTTTTGAATTTCATCTTTTATTATGAAAGTAGATTAAATTTGAAGAATACTACTTTTCATTTCGTTGAAATCTGATTTATATTGTGAAAGTTATGCATTTTACAATATTGTGTGTACATTGATTTATTTAATAAAATTATCTATTTTAAATTATATAAATAATATTTTTATTTGTCAAATCATGTTCTAATGTGTGTTATATGACATGTTAGATACATATTTTATTTTAAAACATTTTTAAAGTGATGTTAGAATTTTTCCAAAATTTACTGCAATTATTTCCTATTTTTAAAGGCTATTTCCTAATTTTCTGCTATTTTCTTCATTTAAATTATATTTAATTAAAATTTATTTATTTATGCATTTTTATTTTATGTTATTATCTTTATTTTTTTAATAATTCCCATATACATATAATTTTTCCAAAATTTATTCTGTTTATTTTCAAATTTTTTTGACTAGTTTGCATTTTCTGAGCTATTTTCTTATTTTTATCATATATAATTATTGTTTATTTATCTATATTTTATATTTTGTTACATTTTCGAATTTTTGAATGAAATTATTATTATTTTTAGTAATTTAAACTTATATAAAGAAATTAAAGGAAATTTGAAAGGGTTATGACTTTTGATTTTCCTATGACTCTTTATCTTCCATCTTTTCACATTTAACCTAACTTTTCATTCAATTAACCATAATTTCTCACATCTTCAGCCGACCGCATCTATTTTCCATTCATTTACTTTCTTTTCTCATTCCTGAACAAAAAAAATTCGGCCTTTGCTTTTGGGAAAAAGCTTGGTAATCTTCTCTTTCTTTTTGTTTACTTTTATTGATTTTTTGATAATGTTTGCACTTGTTCTTCACCTCTTTAGGTTCGGCCACCCTCCACCACCTGACGTGCTGCCTCCACCACCACTTGGGAATACCACCATCATCACCTCCTCTCTGGACAACCCCAAGCCGTGCCTCAAAGTGGATTGATCCATCATCAAAATCCAACAAAAACTCCATCATTTTGTCATAGCCGAACCATCAACCACATCCACCACCTTCCACCACCCATGGCTGCCACCAACACCACCTCCACCACCTCCAACACAACTTGGACACTCTGTCACATCATCCTCTTGGTTGCTATAGTGAATTCCGTGACCCTAGTGGCCTTGGCCGAGCTTAGTTTGGCCTTGAATCCATGTATGTTGCCTTGTTAGTGTAGTTTCCATCACCACCACTTTGCATCACCTTCAAACCATGATAGGCCGACCCTTAGGAACCCAAACCTGACCCAAAAACCTTGCTTTAGCCTTGTACTACACCTATGGCCGAGCCCAATATATGCTGGAAGCAAGTGCAAAACATTTCTGCTTTGATTTGTGCAGTCAATTATAGCTCAGTTTATCGTATTTGAATTTGAAACATATGTATATTCTATTGTTTTGTGTGACTTGTATTCAAGGGAATTGATACTTAGGCTCTTCCCCTCATCTTTGTGTCATGTTATCGTGCTTGTCTGGATCTCTTTCGTGCATTCGTCGTTGTGTTTCCAGCTCAAACCAGTGACTTATTCTCACCAGACAATGTGTACCTATGTAACTAGTAAATTGACCACTTTTGAATCTGTAAAATGCATAAACATATCACATCTGCTATGTTATGATTATATGATGTTCACCCATGTTTAAATACCTGTTATATCATATGTTACTGTTATATTATGCCGTTTTGTTATTTATATCAGTTTATCACAATGCAAGTTCCCTTTAGATTAGAATCACTATGGGTTGGAATGATACATACCCGAACGGACTTTAGAATAAGGGAAAATCGTTATGGGCTGAAATGATAGGCCTGAGCGATTTTCAAATTATTTCATTTACTTGGGACTCGGGTTTGAAATGATAAAACCTGGATTTTCTTTGTAAATTACGGGTTGAAATGATATGTACCCGTATCACTTTACCTAGCGTAGAAAATTTTATACAGACCCGTATTTAAAATATGTTTTTCTAAAATTTTTAAAATATTTTAGAAATGTAAATATTATAATATTTATAAGTGAAATAAATTAATGAAAAAGTTAGAAAATTTGAATGTAAGTTATTTTGGAAACTTAAATTTAGTGATAATTGGAATTTAAATTAAATATCACATATGATAAATTTATGATATTTTGAAATTTAAATGAATTTAAAATGATTTTATAATATATTAATGATTTTTGAATAAGTTAAAATGTGAAATGAATGAATATTTAAGTTGAAATTTGAAAATATAACTAAAATTGGAAATTTATGAATTTGGCTTAAAGGTGAATTTTAAGTAAGTATATAAAAATGAAATTAAGTTATATTTGAGAATTTAAAATTAAATGTCAAGTTGAAATTTAATTAATGAATTTAAATTGAATATTGGAATTTAATAAGTGAATTATTATTAAATCTTGATTTTTGAATGGAAATTGAACTTTATAGAATCATGAATTTAAGGAAAATTAAATGATGTTTATATATGTGAAATTGTATGATTTTATAATTTAAAATGTTTTAAATAAAAATATAATTGTTTGTGAAATTATATTGAACAATTGAAGTTAATTAACAGCATTTTTGAAATGCTATTAATGATAATACAACATTTGTAAATGCTATAGTTGATAATAATGAACCAAATGGCTTAACTTAATTAAAGGCTATTATAGGATTTTGTAAGTGCTATAATTTTTGAATTTAAATAAGTGTCTTTAAAACTATTGTAAACTTATTACAGCATTCGTAAGTGCTGTCTTTTGTTAAATTGAACTGTTTTAAGTGTGACCTTCCGTAGCATTTTTTAAATATTACGAAAGGTGGATTTCACTATTTTGATAAAATTAAGTGAATGAATAAACTTTGAAAAGTCTAAATTTTTGTAAATTTAATAATAAAATTATTAAATATAATAACTTCATTTTTTTATGATTTAAAAATGAAGTAATTTGTTTTGAAATATAAACTATTTTGAAATGTGGGTTGAAATGGTATTTTAAATAAATAAATGTGGTTTGGTACATATAATATTTTGAAATGGATTTTTTTGAATGATATTAAATTGTGAAATGATATTTGATTTCGAAGTATAAAAGACCATTTTGTATTTTAACCATGGGATGTATATAATTTATAGTTTAACTAATTCTTAAAGGATGGGCGATCCCAAGCATCCTTTAAGTTATTGTGCATTTCTGCTACAGTTCACTTGAGTTGGTTTACATTATATAAGTATATATGTTCTGACTCGAGTGTTTTGTGTTTTACTTTACGCTCGGGTTAGCCTGAGTATTCACAGCTTTGGATTCTCTTTCTGGAGCTGATCTTTGCTGGAGTTTCTGCTTATCTATATTTATATCTATTTCTGTTTCAGCTGCTCTAGTTTATCTCATGTATTAGTGAACTACTATGTATTTGGGATTTCTATTATGTTGTTATCAGACTGTATTATGTATTTGGTTTGAAACTCTGTTATAGTAGCTTCATGAACTAATATGTTATTTTTATATTCCGCCGCGAGTTATTCTGATTGTTCTGTGTCTGTGATTCTGTGATTGTATTTCATTTGCTTCAAATTTATTTACAACGCGGTATTTTGAGCAATTCAAGTCCGACATGGGTTTCTGCCATTGCAATTGGAGGGTGCAGCATGCTAGGGGGTTCTCGCTTCCTGGTTTGGCAGCGAACGGTCGACTCTTACTCCTACATGTCCCCGCATGGGTTGGTGGTGCAGTCGAGAGGCTGGCCGTAAAGGTAGAACATAGGTACCAATGTATGCTATGGGCGTTACTCCACTGGCACGGCCTGTTACAGTTGGTATCAGAGCTTTGGTTTTTAGGCAAACCATAGCCTTCGGAGCAAAAAATCATTGGAGATAGGGTAGAAATACCTTAGAATGAGTGAAATAAATCTCAGAATCCTTTCTTTGTGAGAGAACGTATTTTCGAAATACAAAATGATTTCCAAATGATTTTTAAAGGAGTTTCAAAGATTATTTTGGTATAAAATTTTTCTTATTTTGAAACCAAGATTTTCTAAAATTCATTCCTTCTGCATCCACCTTGTTAGAAATCTCTTGGTTAGGATTCTTATCGATTAGGATTCCTTGAACTTTGGAACCTTCCCACTTGTTCTAAAATCCAGTATTGTCTTCCCTATTTTATCCTTTGATTTTAAGGCATTCCATAACTCTACCCTGAATGACCTCTATAAAGATCGGTGGTTCTGCAAATCTTTGAATGATTTGTAAAAGGGTGAAATTCCTTTACAATCAACATTGATTCACCAGAGATTTCTATATCCTCGGTTTACGAAGCTATATATCTCCCGCTCTACCTGGATTCTATCTCTGGCGACCGAAGGTCGATTTTCCTTAGATTTCTGCAATGGATATATTCCTGAAGTCACGGTTGACAGGTTAAGGTCGCCCGCGATTTATATAGGTTTGTCCACCTTCTATTTGGTAATAAAATTATCTTATCTTCGTTCGAGCTTATCTTCGAATCAGGATTGTATTTGATTAGAGTTCCTCTAAATTCGAATTTTTGTTTGCTTTGAAATTCATCCTTGAATCATCCCTTGGAAATTTGTGTTTGGTTGTATTTTAAAATTTTGCAAACATCGAAATTATTATTTTGATAAATATGATCCTATTTTGTATACAAGGTTGAAATGTTTTCGATAAGGATTTTATACCTTTTAAAAATGAAATTTTGAAATTTTGAAGGGATTTGAAATTTTAAAATTTTATAAGAATTTGACTTATATAAAATGATTTATAATTGAAGGGTTTTGAATTTGAATTTCGAGGATCGAACTTCGGTGTTTTTAATATGGTTGTAAAATTTTGGAAAATATATAATAATATGATTTAAAGATATTTCTCTGAATAAAAATGTTTAGAAGAAATTTCAAATAAGTTTCAAGAAAATAAAGTCCAGAATCCACTTATGTCGTTGGAAAATAATTTTGGGGATGAATGCATGCACCATCGACATTGATTTTCGAGTTTCTGAGTGGGAGAGAGGCCATTCTTATAGCTTTGATATGTGAGTGATTTTATGAAACCAATTTTGATTTCAGATTTCGAAGTATGGTTTGATATTCGAAAGATATATGTGTAAATATATATTTGAAATGATTTAAAGTAAGCCGGTGTTCATTCCTCGAAATTCAGATTTCTTTCAGTATAACCTTATTGATTGGAATTGGTTTACTGATTTTGGTGATTTCCAACTCTTGGATTGAAAATATGATTTCTTCGACTATTTAGAAGGTTCGAGCACTTCCAAATCAAGGTTAACTTTTTAGAGCTACGTAATTTTGAAAATATAAGGTATTTGATAAAGAATATAAGTTTAGTTTGGTATGATTAAAGTATAAAGTAATATGATTTATATAAGTTTGAAACTGTTTGTTGAGTGAAATAAATAAGACTATTTGAATTATACTGGTGTGAAATATAGATTTGAATGTTTTGAATAAAGTATATATATAGAACAATAATCTTTCCAATGGTAAATTGAATTTTTCATATAGATATAAATAGTTTGAAGGTTTTAAAAAAGGTGGTTTTTAAACTTTGTAACCATTCTAGGTATTTTGATGATTGAAATGATTTGGAAATGATGTAATCTTTATTTTGATAAAGAATGTGAATTTGAAATGATAATTGATTTGGATAAATGAATATTTGAAGTATATATTTGTATGAAAGAATATTGGGTTTACTTGTAATTTGAGTTTTTTAAAAATGATGGATTTATGAAATAAATATTTCAAAACTAAGTAATAATGAAGTAAAATTTGAGATATATGAAATTATAAAATTTAGTTTTGGAATATGGTATATTTAAGCTTTGAAATATATTTAAGATTGAATAGTTTATTTTATGGATCAAATATCTATTTGAAATTTGATAATATTTGAAATGGTTTTGTTAGAAAACTAAATTAAATTGAAACTGATGGTTCGATTTGAATTAAAATTGGAAACTTTAGATTTGGGTTTAATTGAATAAATTTGTGTAATGTATAGAATTAAAGGAATGTTTTATGATTTCAAATGTATGATTTCTAAAAGGTTATGATTTTCAAAGTGTAATGATTTCTAGTATTGTGGTTTCGAAAGATTTATAACTTTGAAAGTATTATGATTTTTGAAAGTGAATACATATTTGGAATGGAAATGAATTAGTTGATATAAATTTCGTTGATTTGGAAATTTGGATTATTTCCTAAATCTATTGTTTTAAGAAACTTTGAAACTGAATATATGTAATTTGAAAGCGATGATTTGGCGAAATCATATATGATTTTGAAATTGAATTGATATTGAAATGGTTTGAAATTGAGAACCTTGTTTATTTAAATACTTTGATTTGGGAGTTATCGAACTTATATAAAAGTGATTTGTATAAGTATGAAGTGATTTGAAAACTATTGATCTGTAAAGGTACTAAATTTGTAAATTGAAATCTTATATAATCGAAGTCTATATAAGTTTGATTTGATATACTATTGATTTTGGAAAGTATTCGATTTGAAATGAAATCTTATATATAATGGACTTTATATAAGTATGATATTTGAAAGTGATTTTGAAAGGTACTATATGATACATATTTTCAAAGTAAGACATGGAAAGTGCCTTCTGCTTGATATCCGCTTTGTGGCCACACTGTGGATTCATTCTATCAAATATTATTCTCTCTGATTTGGGTTTTCCGGATATGATACTCGAGTGTCCTTCGAATTCCATGGCGATCTCCATGGTCTTACGAGCGCGACTGCATAGTGCAACTGCCTGGCTGAGCTGGCCTAGGGGTACGGATTGTTTTCAGGGCGATCCAGGCGTAACCATTGTGTATCCTACAATCTATGTAGGTCGCATTACTTGCGAAACTGCCTGGCTGAGATGGCCTAGGGGTAGGTATTGTTTCCTGGGGGATCCAGGCGTAACCATTGTGTATCCTGCACTCTACTAGTCATCATGGCGTAACTCACAGGGCTGAAAAAGTTTACGGATACAGATTGTTTCCTGGGGGATCCAGGCGTAACCATTGTGTATCTGCGATCCATGGTTAGACAAATGGTTGGTTTGGTTGATTTGTTTGGATTGTACTTTCCATATCTTTTTTTTTAAAGTTTTTCATGTATTTTCACTGGGTGTTGAAACAAGTCTACTAAGTACCTGGAGAATTCTAGCTTTGCGCCTGATCAACGCATAGCCAGAGTCTGTAGGAATGAAAGTAAACTTGTTAAGACATCGAGTTATAAAAGTATTTTGATAAAGTATTATATAAAGGATATTTTGATCATTTATTTTATTTTTTAAAATAATTTAAAATGTTTTAAATATTGTTTACTTTGAACTATCCAATTTGAATCAAACGGCTATTCATCATATTATAAAATGTATATTATAAAATGTTTAAAATGTTATAAAAAATTAAATTGAAATTTATATGGTTTTAAAAATATGGTTCATCCTTGTCTTCCAACCTATTTTTCCTTCTAGCCATTCTTACCTTCTTCTTCTTTGAGGGTTCTTTCTGTATTATGGAAAGAGTTGGTTCTTTGTCTTATCGTTTATATTTGCCCGAGAAACTTTCTGGAGTGCATGATGTATTCCTCGTCTCACATTTCCTCTGGTGTCTTTTTGACCTATCTTTTTTGTTTGGCCTTCTTCTCTTGATGGTTGGGATATTGAGTCTAATCAGACTGTTGGGAGTAAGCCACTTCGTATTGTCGATAGAGGTACGAAGCAGCTAAG
Source organism: Allium cepa (assembly GCA_030765085.1). NCBI lineage: Eukaryota > Viridiplantae > Streptophyta > Magnoliopsida > Asparagales > Amaryllidaceae > Allium > Allium cepa. The sequence continues at coordinate 491,944,637 of CM060944.1, read as the reverse complement.
AAGGAAATCTATTAGTTTGATCGAAGTACGATGGGGTACTGATGATCGACATTGTACCTGGGAAACGGAGGAGAGCATTTGTGCTTCGAATCCAGAATTGTTTTTTCACGTACTATTTGTTTTTTTTCTATCTTGCTTTCCTTATTTTCCTTGTTTGTTCTTTTCAAGGACGAAAAGATTTGAGTGGGGGAGAGTGTAACAACCCAATATCTTGTGATTATTTTAATTGTTTATTTTAATTATTTAAATTGAAAATCTTGATTTAAAAACTTTATTATATTTATTAAAATGAATAAATTTTTGTTATTTTAAGATTATATTTTTGATTTTTGGGTGAATTATAATTTCAAACCTGAATAAATAGGGTATTTAAAAAAAAATTGGATTTTTGGTCAATCTGGTCAAACTTTTACTTTTAAATTTAAAATTTAAATATTTGAATTTTATCTTTTATTATGAAAGTATATTAAATTTTAAGAATACTACTTTTCGTTTCGTTGAAATCTGATTTATATTGTGAAAGTTATGCATTTTACAATATTGTGTGTACATTGATTTATTTAATAAAATTATCTATTTTAAATTATATAAATAATATTTTTATTTGTCAAATCATGTTCTAATATGTGTTATATGACATGGTAGATACATATTTTATTTTAAAACATTTTTAAAGTGATGTTTGAATTTTTCCAAAATTTATTGCAATTATTTCCTATTTTTAAAGGCTATTTCCTAATTTTCTGCTATTTTCTTCAATTAAATTATATTTAATTAAAATTTATTTATTTATGAATTTTTATTTTATGCTATTATCTTTATTTTTTTAATATTTTCCATATACATATAATTTTTCCAAAATTTATTCTGTTTATTTTCAAATTTTCTTGACTAGTTTGCATTTTCTGAGCTATTTTCTTATTTTTATCATATATAATTATTGTTTATTTATCTATATATTTTGTTACATTTTCGAATTTTTAACTGAAATTATTATTATTTTTAGTAATTTAAACTTATATAAAGAAATTAAAGGAAATTTGAAAGGGTTATGACTTCTGATTTTCCCATGGCTCTTTATCTTCCACCTTTTCACATTTAACCTAACTTTTCATTCAATTAGCCATAATTTCTCACATCTTCAGCCGACCACGTCTTTTCCCCATTCACGTACTTTCTTTTCTCATTCCTAAACAAAAAATTTCGGCCTTTGCTTTTGGGAAAAAGTTTGGTAATCTTCTCTTTCTTTTTGTTTACTTTTATTGATTTTTTGATAATGTTTGCACTTGTTTTTCAGCTCTTTAGGTTCAGCCACATCCACCACCTGAAAACAGCACCATCATCACCTTCTCTTTGGCCAAACCCCTAGCCGTTCCTCAAAGTGGATTGATCCATCACCAAAATCCAACAAAAACTCCATCATTTTGTCATAGCCGAACCATCATCCACATCCACCACCTTCCACCACCCATGGCCGCCACCAACACCACCTCCACCACCTCCAGTGCCACCAAGACACTCTGTCACATCATCCTCTTGGCTTCTAGAGTGAAGGCCGTAAACCTAGTGGCCTTGGCCGAGCTTAGTTTGGCCTTGAATCCATGTATGTTGCCTTGTTAGTGTAGTTTCCATCACCATCACTTTGCATCACCTTTAAACCATGATAGGCCGACCCTTAGGAACCCAAACCTGACCCAAAAACCTTTCTTTAGCCTTGTACTACACCTACGGCCGAGCCCAATATATGCTGGAAGCAAGTGCAAAACATTTCTTCTTTGAGTTTTGCAGTCAATTATAGCTCAGTTTATCGTATTTGAATTTGAAACATATGTATATTCTATTATTTTGTGTGGCTTGTATTCAAGGGAATTGATACTTAGGCTCTTCCACTCATCTCTGTGCCGTGTTATCGTGCTTGTCTGCATCTCTTTCATGCATTCGTCGTTGTGTCTCTAGCTCAAACCAGTGAGTTATTCTCACCAGACAATGTGTACCTATATAACTGGTAAATTGACCACTTTTGAATCTGTAAAATGCATAACCATATCGCATCTGCTATGTTATGATTATATGATGTTCACCCATGCTTAAACACCTGTTATATCATATGTTACTGTTATATTATGCTATTATGTTATTTATATCAGTTTATCACACTGCAAGTTGCCTTTAGATTAGAATCACTATGGGTTGAAATGATACATACCCGAACGGACTTTAGAATAAGGGAAAATCGTTATGGGCTGAAATGATAGGCCTGAGCGAATTTCAAATTATTTCATTTACTTGGGACTGCGGGTTTGAAATGATAAAACTCGGATTTTCTTTGTAAATTACCGGTTGAAATGATATATTACCTGTATCACTTTACCTAGCGTATAAAATTTTATATGGACCCGTAGTTAAAATATGTTTTTCTAAAATTTTAAAATATTTTAGAAATGTAAATATTATAATATTTTGATTTTAACTTAATTAAAAATGATTTTTGTAAAATATTATTGATTTTCTGAATATTTATAAGTGAAATAAATTAATGAAAAAGTTAGAAAATTTGAATGTAAGTTATTTTGGAAACTTAAATTTAGTGATAATTGGAATTTAAATTAAATATGAAATATGATAAATTTATGATATTTTGAAATTTAAATGAATTTAAATGATTTTATAATATATTAATGATTTTTGAATAAAGTTAAAATGTGAAATGAATGAATATTTAAGTTGAAATTTTGAAATATAACTAAAATTAGAAATTTATGAATTTGGCTTAAAGGTGAATTTTAAGTGAGTATATAAAAATGAAATTAAGTTATATTTGGGAATTTAAACTTAAATGTTAAGTTGAAATTTAATTAATGAATTTAAATTGAATATCGTAATTTAATAAGTGAATTATTATTAAATCTTGATTTTTGAATGGAAATTGAACTTCATAGAATCATGAATTTAAGGAAAATTAAATGATGTTTATAAATGTGAAATTGTATGATTTTTATAAGTTAATTTTTTTTAAATAAAAATATAATTGTTTGTGAAATTATATTGAACATTTGAAGTTAATTAACTGCATTTTTGAAACGCTATTAATTCTAATGTAAATGATAATACAACATTTGTAAATGCTGTAGTTGTAATAATGAACCAAATGGCTTAATTTAATTAAAGACTATTATAGCATTTTGTAAGTGCTATAATTGTTGAATTTAACTAAGTGCCTTTAAAACTAGTGTAAACTTATTACAGCATTCGTAAATGCTGTCTTTTGTTAAATTGAACTGCTTTAAGTGTGACCTTCCGTAGCATTTTCTAAATGCTACGAAAGGTGGATTTCACTGTTTTGATAAAATTAAGTGAATGAATGAACTTTGAAAAGTTTAAATTTTTGGAAATTTCATAATATAATTATTAAATATAATAACTTCATTTTTTTATGATTTAAAAATGAAGTAATTTGTTTTGAAGTATAAACTATTTTGAAATGTGGGTTAAAATGCTATTTTAAATAAATGAATGTGGTTTGGAAGATACATTATTTTGATATTTTGAAATGGATTATTTTGAATGATATTGAATTGTGAAATGATATTTGATTTCGAAGTATAAAAGACCATTTTGTATTTTAACCACGGGACGTATATAATTTATAATTTGACCGATTCTTAAAGGATGGGCGATCCCAAGCATCCTTTAAGTTATTGTGCATTTCTACTACAGTTCACTTGAGTTGGTTTACATTATATAAGTATATATGTCCTGACTCGAGTGTTTTGTGTTTTACTTTACGCTCGAGTCAGCCTGCGTATTCACAGCTTTGGATTCTCTTTCTAGAGCTGGTCTTTGCTGGAGTTTCTGCTTATCTACATTTATATCTATTTCTGTTTCAGTTGTTCTAGTTTATCTCATGTATTAGTAAACTACTATGTATTTGGGATTTCTATTATGTTGTTTTCAGACTGTATTATGATATGGTTTGAGACTCTGTTATAGTAGCTTCATGAACTAATATGTTATTTTTATATTTCGTTGTGAGTTATTCTGATTGTTTTGTGTCTGTGATTCTATGATTGTATTCCATTTGCTCCAAATTTATTTACAATGTGGTATTTTGAGCAATTCAAGTCCGACATGTGTGGATGCGAATGGCTGAAAATATAGGGGTGTTACACTTATAATCTGAAATTATGGATTTAAAATTGTGCAAAGAATTAAATTGAAAGAAAATTTGTATCTTTAAGAATTTAGTGATACATATATATATAAAATTTGGAATTGTGATTATAAGATGTAAATGGATTAAAATGAGCAATCTAAGCTTTTAAATAAATTAGTTGGTGAACATAAGAATAGAAAATCAGATTGCAAACCCAAGTAAAATGGAATTATAATCACAAATGGAAATTGTTAAATGGTATGGTGAATTCAAACTTAATCCTAAATGAAATGTAAAGTAAGATAAGACAAAGTAAAATATAAAGGGTGTATGAACTTAAGTTAGTAAATAAGGCTTGAACTTATATAATAAAATTGGATCGGATTGAATTTAACTTTGACTAAGAGAAATTGAGTTAAATTTGGATTGAATTGAAATTCAAAATTCAGTTGCATTATAAATAATATTGAATAGAATTAAATTCTTATTTAAAATAGTGAAGAAAATGGTATGAATTTAAGTTGGCTAAATAAAATTTGGTTGAACTTAAAGTAGAATTGGAAAAGAGTGGAATTGAAAGAAAATTTTATTAAGTTGAAAGGATATTGCATGAGTAAATTAAATTTGGAAAAAGAATTAATTGAAGGGAAATTTAATTTAGATTAAGTAAGAATGATATTGAATGAATTAAATTCTCAATCAACCAAATTCAAAGAAATTGAATGAAGATGAATATAGTGTAAGCTAAATTAAATGGAAATTGTATTGGATTGAATAAGAAAAATCAATTTAAAATGGGTATGGTCCAGAATGCAAGTAAAATTCAGTTTGGGTATAAGATAATTAAAAATGGTCATATTATTAATAAAATTCAGAACGAATCGGGGAGATGAATTAATATTTAAAATGGATTGAATAAATAAAAAAATTGAACTAGAATTTGTAAATGGATTAGAATTTGATTGGATGAGAATCAAATGAAAATAAAATAAAGTTATATCAGAAATAGAAATATTGTGAAATTGAAAGAACTTAAGCAAATTGGAAAAGATTGTAGTCGAGCTTTATAAGGGGCCTTGAATGAAATTTGTTTAGATAATAAAATTGAAATGCAAGTGAAAAGAATTTTAATTAATTATTATGATAAAATAAAGATGTATGAGTTGTAAATATTACAGAATGGGATGATATCAATATACAATTAAGTTGGATGATGAACATGAAGTGAGAATAAGGATTTGATTTAAAAATTCCAAGGAAATAAGAATATTTGGGATTGTGAAAAATTCTGAGTGAAATAAAATTAATATAAATCTATGTTGGAATTAATTTTAAATGGTATAAGCTTAAGTGATCGTTACTTGCTTGGATAACTTTAAATTTGCATAGAAATTGGTCGATTGTTGTAAACGGAAGTGGATTAATTTGAAGAAGTAAATAAAGTTGGTTTTGACTCAATTGAAATAAGTGTAATATAATTAAGTTGTTTTGCATAAAAAATTGGAAGTAGATCATAAAAGAAATGCAAACGTATCAAATTTGAAATAAAGATTTGATTGTAAATCAATTTGGAATTGGATTGGAATAAATTGATGTAAGTAAAGCATATATTAATCATATTGAAGAGAGAATGAAATGGGCTGTAGTAAATATGAATTGTAAAAAGTAAACTTGAATTTAAATCATTCTAGGAGATTAAAAATGAAGTTTGGATTTGTCGGGAAATTAAATGGTGATTGAAATCTTTGGATTGCTGATAAAATATCGTTAACATATTAAATTTATGAGGTTTATTAGTTTAAACTATGTAATTGATGTGTTTGGCTAGTTTAATGAATAGAATGTTAATAAATTCTCATATTATTGGAAACTGATGTGTTTTTTTAAGTAAGTACAGGTACGGGAGGCAGTAGATAGAGTTGGAGCGCGTATATGCAATATTATTTAGCCGCTCGCTTTTAAATTGCTAATAAAAGATACGCCTACACAATAAAATTGGGAAAATGATATATGTATTGTGATATATTTGGTTTTCCGACCGTGTGGGTCGATGTATATATATTTATATCTATTGTGATATTGCAAAAGCTCCTCCTTACAAGGGAGACTCCGCCAAAAATTTTCGAAAATTTTGAGAGTTAGAAAAATTTTGAAAAATTTGAAATGTTTCGTTAACGACAAATTGATTTCAAATTAAAATTAAAATAAAAGGATTTTGGAATAGAAATCGAAACTAGCAGTTTCGATTTGAAACTGAAGAATTTAGGCAAAGTGAAATTGAGATTTTCACTAAGTAGGTATTGCTATTGAGTTTGGAGCGTTCTTTCTACCTTAGCAAATTTCGGGGACGAAATTTTTATGAAGGGGGAGAAATGTAACGATCCAGAATTTCTAGTCGTTAGATTTTGAACATTTAATTCATTTTAAATGTTAAATGTGGGTTTTGATTTGATTTTGAAATAAACAGATTTTGATTAAATTAATAGGATTGGTTAAATTTCAAATATGGCAGTTTAATTGGATTTGAATAATAATAATTAAATAATTGAAATTGGAATAATTGGTGAATCTGGGTGTAAATAGATATAAAAATAGATCCTAAAATTTAATTTACATCTATTTGGCTTTAAATAATGATGTTGGACTTTTGGATGGAATCAAAAGTCGATAAGTTTAAAATTTGAAATTTTATATTAACTTAATAATGGAATTTAATAATTTAATAATGTAAATCATCAAATTTTGGTTTAAAATGAATCAGAATGATTTCTGATGTGAATATAAATTCTGCATGATTTATAATAAAGTTAGTCGAGTTTTAAAAGTGGAATTTTAGATGATTTCGTCAATTTCAGAAATCGCTCGATCTAATCGATGAGTTAAAATAGCCTTCCGAGGCACAGTCTTGGAATTCGACGAAACCAGTTCCATTGGATTCGTAATAGTTAGTTATTATCGGATTCCAATTTTCATAGCAATCGGAGTTGTCGTTTGACCCTGGCAGCTCAAAACGCATAGAAACTATTTTAATCGATTTATATTAAAATTGATCGTTCATTCCCGTAACTCACGCATATGATTGAACTAGCCTCCGAAACACGTTCCATTGTGTTCGGAATGCAGGTAAAACCTTAGAATCGCCTGTCGGCATGCGTTGATTGGAGATCGTTTGAAAATTTGCTTTATAATGGATTTAATATTAAAATATTTATTATAAAATGTTTATATACATAGGTTTTTGGACAAAACCCTAATCTATTGGAGCCGCCGTCGTTACTTATATTAATGGCCGAAAATTATCGTGTTTTCTCCCTCAAATCATCTCGATCCAAGAAATATTATCCAAAACATCCAACTAGAAAATTGTAGGGCTTCGAGAGAGCTTTCCATCCATGCGGCTGCGATCGCCCGAAGCTCTTCGACGATGCCGTATGTTGGCCACGAACATGACACTTTCGGGAACGTTTATTGACATGTGGGAGAAGCGCGAGTTCAACTGGGCTTGGAGTGGAGGTGCGTGGCATGGAGGCGTACGGGATGGCCGTCGTTGATAGTCAAATCGTCGAGCAAAAGAGGAGCGATATTGAACCCTAATCGGTGGCTTGATGGGTTCCTTTGCTTGTCGAACGCAATGTAGGAGAAAGGAGGAGCGGCCTTGATCTGTTTGTTGGTATCTACGGCCGATTTAGTTTGGTAATTATAAAAAAAAGAAACTTGTTTTAAAATTGGTAATTGAACTTTATAAGTTCATATCTTGTGCATACGTTATTAGATTCCGACGAAACTGGCGACGCCAGAATCGCAGAGATGAGTACTATGCAGTTGAGCAATTCTGGGATCATTCAGAGCAAGTAAAAATTTAGGTAAATCGAATGCAATTTAATTTAAATTTGTACGCTCGTCGGAAATTCAAGGTGAGTAAATCTCACTCACATCTGGATACCCGTTAATTTAAATAGCCAATATTTAAATGTTTGATCGGTTCTTTAGCTGAATATGATAATTATTATTAGATTGAATCGATATTTATTGGTTGTCCTAATATTTGTGGATGTAGGGAAACAGGTTGGAGGGATCCAACTGGATTCCTCACAAAATAGAAATTTTATTTATATTCTGTGATATATCTCATTGTTATCCTCTGATAAATTGTTTAGATCTTGTTGTGCTATGTTTTATTTATATACTGGGATATGTTAATTTGAAAATAAAATTTGTGCTGAGCTCTTATTGGGTGAATACAATCTAGGAATTTAAATTTAAATAAAATAAATTGGGTTTAAAGGAAATAAAAGAAATTCTTTTGTAAAGGAGTTAAAGGAATTAAATTCAAGAAATTGGTTGAAAATTTGAAGTGTTTGAAATTGTGATTTATAAAGGAAATGTGAATTGTTTTAAATTAATAGCAAGATTTATTTGTAAAGGATGGGAAGTGTATTCTTTTCTGGAACTAAGCATGTTTTAAAGAAAGATTTTCGAAGTATAAACTGGAAAGTTTTGTAAAGTTGTTTTTAAATATTTAAAAAAAATTATTATTGTTTTTAATTGTTTTTAAGTGAAAGCAAATATTTGATTAAGTAATTATGGTATTTAATTATTTAAAAGTAAAGTAGTATTAAGTTTTCAAAGGAAATTATAATATAAATATTTGATTTAATAACTTTATTTTAAAGTTAAATTTGACTTAAATTACCGAGAAATCCTCTATATATTTCCTTAAGTATTATTTTCAATTAAGTAATTTCTAGAAGCTTTATTTTAAATATTTTAAATATATATTTTGAAAGTGATTTCCAGGAAAAAGCAATGTGTTTAAAAATAAAAGGAGTTTATTTTTGAAGTATGGAAAGGAATTTACGGGATGAACGTAAAATTGAATTGGGGTAAATCGTGTAGGATTTATAAAAAAAAAGAATTCTTTGGGGTTGTCCTAAAATGGAAGTGTATTTCCCTGAAAAGCCAAGTACATTTTTAAAGAAGGTTTTTGAAAGTTTAGAAGTTGTATTAAAGAATGGTTTCAAGAAATTATTTAAGCTGTAAGAATTTTAAAAGTGAACATTTATCAAATTAGATATATAAGTAATTATTTTAAAGGGGCAATTAGTATTATGTTTTAAAGAATATTATTAATATTTATACTTTATAAAAATTGTTTTATTTTGAAGATGATTAATTAAAGTTTTACTTGAAAACTTGTATAGGATTTCATAGCTTTATTTTTTTAAAGTTAGTATGACTTAACTTTATTTTAAAGAAAATAGTTTATATTTTATAAAGCGGTTTTATTCAAAATATTTTTAAAAGTATATGTATATTTTAAATTAAGTATGTAAGAAGTTTTAGTAATGATTAATGTGTTTTCAAGAATAAAGAATTTAAATTATTTTAAACCATAAGTATTGGTACTTGGATGTTTTCAGAGGAAGTAAAGACTTGAGAATTTATTCCATGAAAAGAGTTGGGTTTGAAAACTGTTTCAAAAAGATTGGAAAATGGAAATATATCTTGAAAGATATTTTTGAGGGAAATAAATAAGGGAAACTATTGATTGTGTGATGGATGCTTATGAATGTTAATTGATAGTTAAATCACCGACTATCAATATTGGCCAATGCGTTGATTGTTTCAATGAGACCAGGATCAGGATTAATTTCTCAAAAACCACTTCGATCTGATTTGTACGTTTTCGTGGGAAAAACGAGTTCGGAGTCGAAGATGGAGCAGTGAAGTGCAAGGGCTCGTCGCTACTAATCCTGAGGATATTTCCAAAATGGATGTAGTAGGAGTAGTGCCTTCGGTTCCATTCGAACCCGGGACGGACTTGTATGGATGAATGCTTTCGGAACATCGTTAGGTAGGCGATGGGCATTCTAAGTGAAGCTTTCTAAAAGGTAACGCTTAGCATCAAGCCTCATCAACCGAGAATGACTGAAAATCAAGGGTTATGCAGCAAGGCTAGGTGGGTAGCACCCATTTCAGGGTGAGGTCATCTCTGTCTAGATGTCCCTTTTTATTCGGCTTAGTGGTGCGGTTGCTGATCCCAACCGTGGGGTGATCTTACTCGGGATTATCCAGCAACGGGTAATCCCAGCCTTATGTTGCAGGGGATCGGGAGTGGTCCTCGGTACACTGATCTAGACCAGGTACTGTGACAGGTGGTACCCCAGTGCCTAGTCATTAGTTGGAAATCCATTCTCCATACGCGCCTTTTACGAGTTTTGTTTGTATTACCCACGATTGTGGCTAGTAGCTGGAATTTAATAGATGTAACAATTTCGGCTATTTTATAAGTACTTGTATATAGACCCTATTACAATATCAGAGGATTTTTATAAAAAAAATGTTTTAGCTATCGTAAGGTAAAAATCCGACATGTTTATTTGTGGCGTGGTCTTACAAGATGCTTTTGTTTTCAAAATGGATTTTTGAAACTTTAATAATCAATTTGAGTGTATTTTTATCAACTGGTATTTCAGACAGACTCGGATGTTATTTCATTATAATGCTCGGGTCAGACTGAGTATTATATGTTCAGGATAGGATGCTATAGAGCAGGAGAGGAGTTGGAGTCCGAGACGTATTATCTGTACTTGTTTATATTCGCTGCTGTGATTGTTTGAAATTGTCAGGCTGGTAATTGTTGTTTGTTTTGATACTCTGATGATATATTGTATGAAACATATATAGTTATCATTTAGTGTAAAGATATGTTTATATATTATACTTTGTTCCGCTGCGATGGTTAGATTCTGATATTGTTTAGTTCCTTCTCTCTTCTATCCCTTTTCTTTTCCCTTAACAATTTGTCTTTTCCGGCACTTGATCGTCGGCATATTATACCGTGGAGTATTTTGTATCGATTTTTGAGGGTCGAGAAGGGCGGGTCGTCACAAGTTTTCTCCTTCCTAGAGTTACCTACAATTATTTTTAAAGGATGGAATGATGCACTCGGCTTAACAGTTTTTAGGGCTTGCTATGTATTTCCTATTGTACATCACTAGAGATGTACTGTTTCTTTGGAAGGATAACTCTGATCCTTATGTAGGAGGACTATTCTCGAAGTATTGTGGGCCTCTCCGTGGAATCCTATACAATTAGCAAATGTGCCTTAACGGTTTTCGATTTTATAGCTATTATTGTCAGATGTACACTCACGAGCATCACAACTACTTCATTATTGATATTTTTTCCCTTATACATTATTATAATATCATTGGATTTTCTAATATAAATGGTTTGGTTATCGTAAGGTAAAAACCCATACATATTTAGGTGCAACGTTGTACTATGAGATACCTTTTATTTTGAAAGGTTTTTATAAAAAATAGAAATCAATATGCTTTGTTTGAGTTTTCTCACACTGGTTTACCAGAATGATTCGGATGTTGTTTTCTTATAATGCTCGGGTCATCCCGAGTATGTTTCAGATTTAGTTCTGAATGCTTTGGAGCTTCAGGAGGCGAGTCAGATGCCTCCGAGACGTATCCACATATCTTTTTATTTCCACTGCATTTTCTAATTTTGAATTCATCAACAATTGTAAGGGCAGACTATTATAACTGTCCAAGAAAATGATTGTTTAGTTGATTCTGATTGACGTATATGAATGTTAAAGTCTTTTTTTGTAAAGTTCCATTATATATTATATATAACTCGTCACGATGTGTGATTATGTTTAGTCTTTTCTTTCTTTCACTCTAACAATCCGTCTTTCCAGCACTTGGATGTTCAGTACATGAATACCGTGAATGCATTAGTGTCGATCTTTAAAGGTCGAAAAGTCAGGTCGTTACAATTGGTATCAAAGCTTAAGTTGAGCAAATACCTGAAATTTCGTGGGGTTAACTCATTTGAGATAGGGTAAGTGAGACCCTAGGATGAGTTTGAGTGTATTATATATATGGAGTGCGTATTTGTTAGTGCTATAAAATGTTCTATATTGTATCGATTTATCGGTTAAGTGATTTATGAATTTTGGTTCGTACGTGGGACGCTACGGTATCGATAGGGGTTTCTAAACATTTGAACAAGGTAAATTGACAAAGTATCGTTTTGGAATAAGGTAAATTAAATAATTTTATCTAGTGTATATTTTGATATAAAAGAATAATTTTGAGAAGTTAATATAGTTATTTATGACATGTTTGTTTGTTAGAAATGATAATATTCAGTTATTATCTTTTACTGTCTGATTAGTGATGCTCACCCAGTTAGGAGCATTGGGAATTGTTTGTTGGTTGAGTACTTGTGCCTGACTAGTTTATGGCATTGACTATTGTGGTTGATTAGGAGCATTTTTATCTTTTTCCTGCCTAGGTCGGGTAAATAGTATTTGTGGGAATATTGAAATGAAAACATTGTGAATTCAATTTCACAGTTTGACTATAAGGCATTCAATGATAATGTTGGGTTAAAAGTTAATTTTGATAAAAGTTGTTTATTATAATTAAACAAAGTAACATTTGTGAAATGATTTTATATAAGAAAGTGAAATTATATAAGTATGATTTATAAATGTGGTTTATATAAAATAAAAAGATTAAAGCTGAAAATTTGAGAATCGAAACCTCGGTATTTTTGAAATTTGTTTTTCAAAGTTTTGAAGGAAAATAATAATAATATTTGCAAGAACTTTTTGGATGGAAATTTTTTTTGAAGGAGATAGAAAGCCCTAAACTTACTTGGGTCGTTGAAAAATAATTCCGATGATGACTGTAGCATGATCGATGTTTATTTTCGATTTTTTAAGTGAGGAATTACTATAATGGTTGTTTTGCTTCATAATTGTTTGGTAGAACAAGTTTGATTTAAATTCAGAAGTATGATCTGATATACAAAAGAAGATATGTGTATATATATATATATTATTTATTTCAAAACAAAGTTGAAATAAAATCGAGTGTTAAAGTCTAAAGTTTTTGGTCAAGTTATTGTATGGATGCATATATCCTATATATTAGAGTAGTTTAATTTTGCATCTCATTTTGGTATGTTGTTTGGTAGTTTTCATTTATTGAAATGAAATGGAACTTCCGGCGATTTTAGATCATCGGGACTTCCGAATGGATTTAGAAATTGAAGCATAGTGTTTTGTGAAATAAAAGAAGATAAGTTTTTGTAACTTAGTAATTTGAGGAAACATTTAACAACCCTATTTTCATTACTGTCGAAATAAAAATTTTAAATTGAAATTTTAAATTGAAAAAAATGAAATCATTTACATAGTCAGTGAATGCTTCTAAGTGGTAACATGTTGGAATGAGTGGCAAAATTGGCCTTCACATGTATATGTGAATTGGTCCATTCAAAAACAAGAGTTGAACACTTTGCTGTCACCAATGATTTTATAAAGAAAAAAGTTGAACACTTTGGTGCCATCATTATTTTATACAGTGTGTCCTTTTCTCTTCACTGAAGCACGTCTCATATTAAATGCATTTGTACCAAAATTGCCAGCACACTTCTTGTGCCTTGATTTGTTCACATATTGTTGAAAGAAAAATAAGCCTGCATCTTTCATTTTGCTCATTTTTTTCCAGTAGCTGTGTAGAAATATTAATGGCAGCTCCAAAATTCTTGCTTCCTTTGGATCTCGGTTGCTAGTTGTTTCTGAAACCAAATTATTGGTGAGTGCAAAACTCACACTTCTAACTTATTCATCACTTCATTAATTGCGTGCAAGATGTATTTTACACAAATGAAGTCCAGGCCTTTCAATTTTATTGTGTGTGTGTAAGTTGCATTTAAATAAAATGGGTCCAAGTCACTTTATTGCATATTTTTACTTGCGTGCATAAGTGTGTCCGGACCAGTATTTTATTATGCCTATAAACTATGGTCTTCATTGTGAAAAGTAGTATGCAAAATTTGCCAGGTCATTTTGATTTTTTTTTTCAAAGTCATTACTGCATGCAAATAATTGTAGCACGAAATCAAGTTTCAGGTTCCTTTAAAAATGTAGTCCAGGCCACTGTTTTAATTCGTGCACGTGTATAATATATGCATGAGAATTTCATTTTTTTTCGTGCAAAATTTGAAGCATACGAAAAGAGTCCAGGTACTTTTGTTAAATTCTTTTTTACGTGCCAAGATATAGCATACGAAAATCAAGCTCCTGGACTTTTTTTTACTCGTTACTTCATAACATGTGTGCAAATATGACCTGAGTCATTATTTTTATCAACTTCATTTTTTTTGCAATATTGTATAGTGTAGAAATGTGACACCCCACCACTATACCCACGCTAGCTAAGGACACTACGGTGTAATTCCGTCAACTAGCACGGAGAATAAGGCTGTTGAGGAGCGACCATCTGTATAATTGCTTTGTGCGAGTACCGATATGCCAGATAATATATAACTTGCATTCTTTTAAAAGTTCGACATACCGACACAAACTCAAGGCTACTACACAGTGGCAATAATGTCTTCGGAAACAAATATAGAAATAAACATAATACAAATCAGTCACAGATAATTCATATCACAAAGGCGGAAATAAATATGAATATATATAACACATTAAAGTGTTCATCAGAGTTGTGGTCTAACAAGATCCACAATATCACAAAAGAATAGATACAAGTGCTAGACAAAAGAATATGTATACATCAAGGAGTCTATATCTCAAATTGTACACAACCAAAAACTACAAGCTAAGTAGTTAACCAAAAGATCAGATGATGGTCTGATACGGTGGCAAGCAGAAGCACCTGTAAAATCTCAGTCTGACCCGAGTATTATTTAAGAAGAAAATAATAAACGGATCAGTCTAGCTATAAATATCAGATGAAATGATATAGAATAAGAGATATGACTAAACGTATAGTAATCCCAATGCCAAGCTGTGATAAATAAATAATTGATAAATCAATAAGAGATTAAACAATATCGCAAAGATCTTCTCAAAGATAAAAAGGAATGTCATACTCCTAATTTCATTCGCTAAGCCACAATAAATGACATATATATCAATGCCAATCGTAAAAGTTGGTGAAACATAAATTCCAGAATTCAACACACGAAATCCAGAAATCAAATAATTCGGAGCATCGACGTCGTACAGCGTGACGTCCGATGATCCAGAAACACAATAAAAGGGAACAACGACGTCGTATAGCGTGACATCCGATGAACCAAAACACAATCAAAGGGAACAACGACATCGTACAGCGTGACATCCGATGATCCAAATCACAATCAAAGGGAACAACTACGTCGTACAGCGTTACATCCGATGAACCAAAGCACAATAAAAGGGAACAATGACGTCGTACAGCGTGACATCCAATGAACCAAAGCACAATAAAAGGGAACAACGACGTCGTACAGCGTGACATCCGATGAACCAAAGCACAATAAAAGGGAACAACGACGTCGTACAGTGTGAAACCAAAGCACAATAAAAGGGAACAACGACGTCGTACAGCGTGACATCCGATGAACCAAATCAAAAAGACATCGCATGATGCTAGTCTAAAACATAAAATGATCGTCATGATCAAAGAGAAGTGTCAATTACAGTAAGCTAGTAAATATATGAGCTTAGCTTCATGTCCCATAACCACTAGCTTAACTTAAATATTTACGAACAAATTGTAGATCTCCACTAGAAAATTGTCACAAGAGTTTCAATCGAACAAGTCCAACAATTAACCGACGAAGTAAACGCAAGCATTTCATACCACTTGTTTTACTAAGCCGTTTAATTAGATTTCTCATACGAGTGAGGTAAAGGTTTGTATATACTAATAGATTGGAAATCGGTTTGAGAAAACAAGCTTTGTTATAAAATAGTGTTGAAATCATTTAAAGAAAGAGTTTTGATATTTACTACTGGTATAGAAAACCTTTATATTTTTAAAGTGACAAATCATAGAAAGGTTGTAGAAACAATCCATCATCAAAATTCACAGAATCAAATCCAAAGAAATCGATTACCGAATCCATCGAAATGGATATTCCCAAAAATCACGAATAAAATGTCATCAAAGTCGATAATAAGTGACAATAACAAAAGGGAATCAACACGAATCGATTAAAGTTGGAATTCTCAAGCAAATAGGCAAATAGGCAAAAGAGTGCAGATTCAAACGTCTGAAACCAAGGATTCAGACGTCTGAATCTGGAAAATAAATATTTTCCAAAAGCAGAATTCAGACGTCTGAATCCTTGAATTCAGACGTCTGAAATAGGCACTTTTTTGCCTATTTCCTCTCTGGTTCCAAATGAACCAATTCAGACGTCTGAAATCATATATTCAGACGTTTGAATCTGGAAATAGAAATCTTCCCAGAACAATATTCAGACGTCTGAATATTACGTTTCAGACTTCTGAATGAAGGGTTCAGGGCATTCCCTGAACCTAGGCCAAAAATGGCCAAACGGATACCGGAAGCGATCGATCGAGTGACGACGACTAAGGAATTACATCGAGCGACAACCCAGCCTAAACGGCTCTTTGATACGCCTCAAATATCAATGTCCAAATATCCATAATAGGATTTTCATAAATTAGACCAAAACACCAAAAATTAGAATATACACAAAATCAATCCAAACCAAAATCAATTGCACAAGAATAAGTGTTAGGAATTCATACCTAACAATCGAAGATAATTATAGACAAAGATGTGAGATAAAAATCTCACCTTTGAACCCAAATCAATGAAGAAGAAGCTCGAAAGCAATGGCAAGAACAATCACCTTCAATCCCTACTCAAGAAGCTTGATTCTAAGCTTAAAAGAGAAATATTTCCCAAATTAGGTTTAGGAATTTCTGAAATTGATTAAGAGAATTAGTTGGAGAAGATGAAGAGAAACTTACCAATGGGTTCTCTTGAATTAGGAGCTAGAAGTTGGATTTGCTAAGGAAGACTAGGGTTTTGGAGTTTTACTTTCCCATCTCTCCCACCATTGATGCTTTAGAACTGAAAAGAGGAGGAAGTGAGAGTGAATGGGGGGAATGGTTCAGATTTGAGTATAAGTTATAAAAAAGCATTGAACCCAAACTCAAACCCAAAGTGAAAAGGTAGCAAAACTTGACTAACTCCAAACATATCGAAGCTTATACTCAAAAGGTCGCAAACGACATTTTGAACTCAATGGGAGGGGTCTCGAGTCCAAATTCGACTGTTTGCAAAAAGTAGGTTTTCGGACTAAAATCCGACGAACGATGAAATATTTAAATAAAATATTTAAATATACAATTGATAAATATGCAGGTTGTTACAGACTCCCCTCCTTAAAGAAATTGCATCCTCGCAATACTTAAGAAGAAAATAAGAAGTAACAACCATAGAAGCATATCAACACAAAAGAAAATTTGAAATAGGAAGTTCACCATATGGAGCATGAAAGAGTTAGCCTGAACGGATTCGCACGGTGAATTCTCTGGATTCCCAATAGCAATCCATAGAATTTGAGAACCATTAAACTCTCACAAAAAGAACATCTTTATTTCGAAGGCACCCAACCTCCGAAGCAATGATGCGAATAGAATGTTGCTCAAAAGCCAAATCTGGTGAAACTTCAATTTCCTCCATATCACCGGGCTCAAGAATAAAATAGGAAACCTAAAAGCATTTCCATAGTTAAAAGACGCGGAAAACGTCAAGAATAGCGGAAAATTGAGCCAGTGCAACGGCGTAGTACAGAAACGGTACGCCCGAGAAACTTGAAACTCGAATAATTTGGAACACCGACGTAGTACAAAAACGGTACGTCCAATGAACCGATAAATCGGACCAACGATGTAGTATAATAATGGTACATCCATTGATCCAGATAAGATGGAACATCGATGTAGTATAATAACAGTACATCCGATGAACCGAACACCATAAAAGAACATTGGACGCTAGTCCATAAAAAAATGAGATAAAGCTCAATAAAACGAAGTATATCAAAACGTCTGATGAACTTGATAAAAAGATAATTCCATTCAGACAACATCAAAGAATCAACCACTTGTTGCTTACGACAAAGCGCATTGGCAACACGATTTCCCTTCCGGGAATAAAAAGAATATCAAGATCATAAGATGCCAGGAACTCGAGTCAACATGAAGTTCCTTATGAGAAAATAAATATTCCAAAGATTTATGATCGGGGTAGAGAACAAATTTCTCATCCAAAAATGATGATGCCAAATTCTAAAAGCGAAAACAATAGCTGCGAGCACTAGATCATGAGTGGCATACCTAGTCTCAATCGGCTTTTAATGATTTAGAAGCACAAGTGATAGTACGTTGTCTTTTGCAAGAGAACGACATCCAAACCAATACGATAAGCATTGGTGAAAAAGATAAAGTCTTGGTTCCCCTCAGGAATCACAAGAATAAGAGTATCCAAAAGAAAGAATTTCTTTTAAATAATCTTCTTTCCTGAAAAGTTAAAACTTTCAAAATTACATTTATCTTTATGTAATAATATTTCTAGAAAAATTTACATAAGTCAATTTATTGTGTCTGACCGTCACATCTAAGCGTTTAGGAAATTCCTATCGATAACGTTGATCAGGAGCATCGACCAGAATTCTTAAAGCACTCAACGGACAATATAATCACAAAATCATCTTCTATATGATAAAAATATCTCTTAAAAAGTTTTAGGAATATTCTTTGCTCGTTTAAGAACAAAATCAAATCGTACTTGTAAATAAATCTTATGAAAAAGATTTACAAAATTTTAAATTTCTATTTTCATCCAAAATCAATAAATACAAAAATGAAGTCATCGAGATATTCATAGAACACTCGATTTATAAAATGGATGAAACAAGATGGGCAAACTGAATGACATAATAAGTCATTCATAAGAATCGTAACGAGTGCGGAATGCGGTAAGTGGAATGCTAACTCCCGCAACTCGTAGCCAAATGAAAATCGGTGGCAAGGTCGAACTAGAAAGACCTTAACACCACACAAAAGATTTCTTAGGTGATAATCCTAAGACAAACTCAAAAATACTGGAAAAGTTTCACAAATTATTTAGATAAGAGAAATAACACTTTTCTCATCTTGAGGGCTTAAAGAATAAAATGATGCCTTCAAAAATTTGAAATCGGAATCTCAAGAAAAAAATAGAAATCTGCTTAACAGATAGAAAATGTCGAAGATGAACAGTCCACATGGAAAATAGGATATGGGCTTCACAACGATTAAGCCAATCCTTACTAAAATCAATTCCGAAGCCTAAGTAAAAATATCGGCTCGAAAAGAAAAATCACATAAAATAATTTCGACATCAATAGAAAGCAAATTGAGTGTTGTGGATCAACCATCCGGATTCGCAACTCTCAAAGAAGTCATCAAGCCCAAAATATTTTCAAAGAAAAAGAATCAACAAGTTCTTTTGATATAAAATAGTGGAATGGAACCCATATCAAAAAAACTCAAATAAGAAGATCACGAAATAAAACAATGCTACCAAGGATTGAGTGAAAAATATCTTGACCAAGAGAAGTGTCACTAGGAGTTTGCACAATATTCAGCTCTCCCTCTCTCCTACTTTGAAGAATGGGACATGTAGATATAAGATGACCCGAACTTTTGCAATAACGGCAAAAGAGAGGTTTCGGGCGCTCCCTTGCATAGTGGTCTGTGGAACCACAATTGTAGCATCGTCCACGACTAGAGGTAGGAGTATTTGCTACCAGAGTTTGTTGCTTCCCTTTCTTGATGGGATTGGAGCCTTCGAATATAATAGGCCTCTTCATGTTGTTGTTGAAGTTCTGTTTGGCATGCACAACTTCAATATCGCTTTCTCTATCGGCCTCTTCAAGACGAAGAGCGATATCAATAAACTGATCAAATGAAACCTCAAGTTTCAGGAGTAATGGCTTCTTAAGATTCTTATTCAAGCCATAGACAAATCTCTGATTTTTCTTCATCGGGGTATTAATATACTCGACCCCGTATTTGGACAGAGATTCGAAAGATGCGACATAGTTTGTCACAGAAGATTCACCTTGAACAAGGTCAATAAAACGCCGTGCTAAAGTTACTTTTTCAGCCTCCAGCACGAATTTCAATTCGAATCGTTGCCGGAATTGCTCCCAAGTAAGATCCGCTTCGATAATCTCCGAAGTCAAGAGCTCATACCAATCTAACTCTCTTTTTTGGAGCATGCTAGAAGCCACTTGGACTCGATGTAGATCAATAAGGTTCATGCGAGAAAAGATACGGTCGCATGATTTGAGCCAAGCTTGAATTTCTATAACACTCTCGGATCCCCTGAATGGCCTTCCACCCAAATCGGTGTAGTCTCTGCACAAGCGTGCAAAACCGGATCTAGGATGAGTAGGCTCTTGAATGGGTCCGGCTGCTTGAGCGTTCTTTACTAGATCAAGAAGCTGCTGGGCAGACATAAATACTCCATCCTAGGGAGTAGCACTAGATTGACCGGCGCTGGGACGGCCAGGTCTAACCATTTCTCTTCTTTAAGAAAGAAAGAAAGAAGAAGAAAAAAAGTTATTCACAAAATGAATTTCAATCAAACTTGATTGATAAAACAAGGAATCATTAAAGAAGATAGGATGAGATGGTACGAAGACTCAAATAAATCCTAAGGCACAACTCCTAAGAAAGACTTAGGACATGATCCTTGTTAGATTATTCTACATTGTTCCGAAGTTTGGCTCTGATACCAAGCTGTGATGCCCCACCTCTATACACACGCTAGCCAAGGACACTACGGTGTAATACCGTCAACTAGCACGGAGAATAAGGCTGTTGAGGAGCGACCATCTGTGTAATTGCTTTGTGCGAGTACCGATATGCCAGATAAAATATAACTTGCATTCTTTTCAAAGTCCGACATACCGACACAAACTCAAAGCTACTACACAGTGGCAATAATGTCTTCGGAAAAAAATATAGAAATAAACATAACACAAATCAGTCACAGATAATTCATATCATAAAGGCGGAAATAGATATGAATATATATAACACATGAAAGTGTTCATCAGAGTAGTGGTCTAACAAGATCCACAATATCACAAAAGAATAGATACAAGTGCTAGACAAAAGAATATGTATACATCAAGGAGTCTATATCTCAAATTGTACACAACCAAAAACTACAAGCTAAGTAGTTAACCAAAAGATCAGATGATGGTCCGATACGGTGGCAAGTAGAAGCACCTGTAAAATCTCAGTCTGACCCGAGTATTATTTAAGAAGAAAATAATAAACGGATCAGTCTAGCTATAAATATCAGATGAAATGATATAGAATAAGAGATATGACTAAACGTATAGTAATCACAATGCCAAGCTGTGATAAATAAATAATTGATAAATCAATAAGAGATTAATCAATATCGCAAAGATCTTCTCAAAGATAAAAAGGAATGTCATACTCCTAATTTCATTCACCAAGCCACAATAAATTACATATATATATCAATGCCAATCGTAAAAGTTGGTGAAACATAAATTCCAGAATTCAACACACGAAATCCAGAAATCAAATAATTCGGAGCATCGACGTCATACAACGTGACGTTCGATGATCCAGAAACACAATAAAAGGGAACAACGACGTCGTACAGCGTGACATCCGATGAACCAAAACATAATCAAAGGGAACAATGACGTCGTACAGCGTGACATCCGATGAACCAAAACATAATCAAAGGGAACAACGACGTCGTACAGCGTGACATCCGATGAACCAAATCACAATCAAAGGGAACAATGACGTCGTACAGCGTGACATCCGCTGAACCGAAGCACAATAAAAGGGAACAACGATGTCGTACAGCGTGACATCCGATGAACCGAAGCACAATAAAAGGGAACAACGATGTCGTACAGCGTGACATCCGATGAACCAAAGCACAATAAAAGGGAACAACGACGTCGTACAGCGGGACGTCCGATGAACCAAAGCACAATAAAAGGGAACAACGACGTTGTACAGCTTGACATCCGATGAACCAAAGCACAATAAAAGGGAACAAGGACGTCGTACAACGTGACATCCGATGAACCAAAGCACAATAAAAGGGAACAACGATGTCGTAAAGCGTGACATCCGATGAACCAAATCAAAAAGACATCGCACGATGCTAGTCTAAAACATAAAATGATCTTCATGATCAAAGAGAAGTGTCAATTACAGTAAGCTAGTAAATATATGAGCTTAGCTTCATGTCCCATAACCACTAGCTTAACTTAAATATTTACGAACAAATTGTAGATCTCCACTAGAAAATTGTCACAAGAGTTTCAATCGAACAAGTCCAACAATTAACTGACGAAGTAAACGCAAGCATTTCATACCACTTGTTTTACTAAGCCGTTTAATTAGATTTCTCATACGAGTGAGGTAAAGGTTTGTATATACTAATAGTTTGGAAATCGGTTTGAGAAAACAAGCTTTGTTATAAAATAGTGTTGAAATCATTTAAAGAAAGAGTTTTGATATTTACTACTAGTATAGAAAACCTTTATATTTTTAAAGTGACAAATCATAGAAAGGGTTGTAGAAACAATCCATCATCAAAATTCTCATTCGAAAACGTGAATAAAATCCAAAGAAATCGATTACCGAATCCATCGAAATGGATATTCCCAAAAATCACGAAGAAAATGTCATTAAAGTCGATAATAAGTGATAATAACAAAAAGGAATCAACACGAGTCGATTAAAGTTGGAATTCTTAAGCAAATTGGCAAAAGAGTGCAGATTCAGACGTCTGAAACCAAGGATTCAGACGTCTGAATCTGGAAAATAAATATTTTCCAAAAACAGGATTCAAACGTCTAAATCCTTGAATTCAGACCTCTGAAATAGGCACTTTTTAGCCTATTTCCTCTCTGGTTCCAAATGAACCAATTCAGACGTCTGAAATCATATATTCAGACGTCTGAATCTGGGAATAGAAATCTTCCCAGAACAATATTCATACATCTGAATATTACGTTTCAGACGTCTGAATGAAGGGTTCAGGGCATTCCCTGAACCTAGGCCAAAAATGGCCAAACGGATTCCGGAAGCGATCGATCGAGCGACGATGACTAAGGAATTACGTCGAGCGACAACCCAGCCTAAACGGCTCTTCAATACGACTCAAATATCAATGTCCAAATATCCATAATAGGATTTTCATAAATTAGACCAAAACACCAAAAATTGGAATATACACAAAATCAATCCAAACCAAAATCAATTGCACAAGAATAATTGTTAGGAATTCATACCTAACAATCGAAGATAATTATAGACAAAGATGTGAGATAAAAATCTCACCTTTGAACCCAAATCAATGAAGAAGAAGCTCGAAAGCAATGGCAAGAACAATCACCTTCAATCCCAACTCAAGAAGCTTGATTCTAAGCTTAAAAGAGAAATATTTCCCAAATTAGGTTTAGGAATTTCTGAAATTGATTAAGAGAATGAGTTGGAGAAGATGAAGAGAAACTTACCAATGGGTTCTCTTGAATTTGGAGCTAGAAGTTGGATTTGCTAAGGAAGACTAGGGTTTTGGAGTTTTAATTTCCCATCTCTCCCACCATTGATGCTTTAGAACTGAAAAGAGGAGGAAGTGAGAGTGAATGGGGGGAGTGGTTCAGATTTGAGTATAAGTTAAACATAGGGCTGAACCCAAACTCAAACCCAAAGTGAAAAAGTAGCAAAACTTGACTAACTCCAAACATATCGAAGCTTATACTCAAAAAGTAGGTTTTCGGACTAAAATCCGACGAACGATGAAATATTTAAATAAAATATTTAAATATACAGTTGATAAATATACGGGTTGTTACAAGAAATTTTATGCAATATTTTATAGTAAATAAACAGTCCAGGTTATATTTTTTCTATTTCGTTCGTGTGCATGCATAGTGTATATTGCCAGGCACCACGTGTATCACATTTGTGTGTTTTCGTGTGAAGGTGACGCAACTGTGGTTGTGTGCATATGTGCAGTAATAGTGTGTGTTTCTATGTTTGAATGTGTGCATGTGGGTTATTTTGTGTGTGTGAGGTCTTGTGCTAATGTGTATGTACAGATATATGTAAGTGTGCGTGCCGTGAAATATGCTATATCCACAGGTTTTATGTGTAGTGCATAGGTCTGTCGTTTTTTTCTAATGCATTATTTGCGTGCGAGTTGTAATACACGTGTATTTTGTTCAGTTATTTAATCTTCCTATTTCATTCCGGGTGTGCACGTGTATATTGCCCAGGCAGTGCAATATTATAAATATATAGTAGTGCGGTCTAGTTATTAAATTATTTTGAACCGGTGTTTTGTTTTGAACGCAATTTATTGTCATTATTTTTATAACGGGTTTTTACCCCAGTGTTTATATTTGAAGCGTGTTGTTTTGATGATATTTTTGACGAATAAATATTATAGTTGTTTTGACTTCTGTAACCGTCTATTTAAAGTGAATTTTCAAGCGGCTATCTTGCAATCAAGAAAACCCGCAACGCTGATTTTATATCCGTTTTTACGGTGTTTTGTGAAGCGCAATTTCCTTGTCGAAATTGTTATAGAAGTTGCTTTTTTAATCACGTATTTTTAAATCGTTTTAAAATACAATTGTTTCCAAAAATTTCATAGTTACGCTTTCAAAAGAATAAGGAATAGATTTAAATGCTTCAGCAAAATTAAGGACTATGAACCCTTACTTTTGCTGATTCGATTAATTCCGGGCTTGTCCATTTGAGAACGTAAAAATTATTTATATACAATACACAATTTGCACTTTCAAGGAAACGATGATGAGATTTAAACCACTTAGCAAAAGTGCGGAATATGGAGCCACGCTTTTACTAATTCGGTTAATTCCGGACTCTTTAATTGAAATATTTACCGTGGAATTGCTGTTTGAAAATTTTGATGATTTTGTTGGGCTTTCGAGCCACTATGCTGGACCTTCGGGTCAATTATCAGTACTAGACCTTCGGGTCATTTGTTGGACCTTCGAGTCATTCGTTGGACGCCAAATATTATGCTGACAGTACTTGGTAGGCTTCGGCCATATGATATGCACGTGAGGCGTAGCTTAGACTCGCCATATGCTGGGATCGATCCACTTTTATGCTGATTTTTCTAGTTATCTTTTTTTGATTTCTAGATTTTTGGGTATTGCTGTTTTGAATTCAATTTTGAATTTGGAAGTTGATTTTGATGGAGTTTAATGTGTTGATTTTGATGGAGTTTAATGAGATTTCTTCATTTAAACTATGTTGACTATTTATGTTGAATAGTTTCATTCGAGATTATGATTAACTTGCGTTAGTGTTGTTTATCCTGCATTCATTTCTAAGTTTAAATTAGACTGATCCGTTTATTATTTTCTCTTAAATAATACTCGGGTCAGACCGAGTTATTTTAGGATAATCGCTATCTCTGATTCCGTTGCCGCTTCAGCTTTTGGGATTCACCATAT
The DNA here is from genome assembly GCA_030765085.1 of Allium cepa. NCBI lineage: Eukaryota > Viridiplantae > Streptophyta > Magnoliopsida > Asparagales > Amaryllidaceae > Allium > Allium cepa. The sequence goes on along the minus strand of CM060944.1, from coordinate 491,919,076 downwards.
CTTTTGTTTAGGCTTCGAGGTGTTACTTTTGGTGTGTTGACTCTCATCTCATGTATATTGATGTCTATGTATATGTACATTTGGTTCTTTTGAACCATCGGGTGTTGTAGCATGTATCCAGACTTTCCTTCCGCTATATATGTTATCTCTGTTCTGATGTGATTATACTTACCTGTGTTGTTATTATTATGAGTTGTTCTGAATTTTTCATAAGCCACCGTGGTTTTGTTTTAGATTTGGATTGAATGTATATCGTTGGGAGTAAATTACACAACTCCTATCGATGTAATCAATACTTGTCTAAGGCATAACTTATAGATGGTCGCTTCTAACAAGCCTTATTCTTCGCAATAGCAGACGTTATTACCTTATAATAACCTTTGTTATTGTGAGCATAGAGGTGGGGCGTCACAGCTTGGTATCAGAGCTGAGATTCAGAACAAATTATAATAAACACGGAACAGAAATAGAATGGAACATGTGTTACAAATATTCAAGGGTTTTATTCGTGCCTTTCTAATCTATTCCTTCGTTGTTCTTAAACTTTTATCCTCTCTAACATGTTGGAATATTTCTAGGAATAAATCTCATAATTCCATAGTATACCATTTGTTAAATTCCTTATCAATTTTGTATTGTTTCAACTAATCCTTATCTTCTCATGTTCTCTCAGCCTATGGCTGGAAGAGGTAGAGGGAATCGTGGGAAGCGTTCTACTACAGGTCTATCTAGTGATTCTCATCCGGACGAAGTCTATATGTCAGCTGATCAGTTTATGAAGCTATTTCCGGGTGCTCAGCCTTCTGTTGCTACTCCCGTAGCTCCTACTCATAAGTCTGCCTTAGTCTGTATGTGTAGTGACTATTCCCACCTTGGAGGCAAGCCTTTCAAGGGATCGAAAGGTGTATTAGAGGTTCATAATTGGTTGCGCGCTAGTGAGCGCATATTTTCTCGGATGGATCTTTCTGATCATCATCGCGTTCTCTTGGCATCTAGCATGTTGCAAGAACGTGCGCTTGATTGGTATGAGCTTTTGATTGCGGAAGTTGATGAGTCCACTCTCTCATGGAATCAGTTTAAGGAACGATTCGAACTTAAGTTCGTTCCTGAATCAGAAAAGGCCAATCTTTCTCGTAGTTTCCTTGAGTTAAAACAAGGAAAGTCATATGTTTCTGATTATGTTGCATCTTTCGAGGCCTTATCCAAATACGAAGTTGAGTTCATTAACGCTCCACATAAGAAGAATCTTAGATTTGTCGAAGGTTTGAAGAAGTATTTGAAGAAAGTCCTTTTGCTTCAGTTTAAGCTTCCTTTTGAGGAACTTGTTGATTCGACACTTTGCCTTGAAGTTGTCGAAAAGGAACGTGATAGTAGTAATGAGGTTGAAGTTTCTAAGAACCCCAACAAGAAGAGGTTTCCATTTCATAAGCCTAATCCTTCTTCCAACAAGAAGAAGAAGAAGCAAGCTGACTCTAGTTCTCATCCTAGTAGTGCACCTTCTATTCAGAGGGCGTGCTATAATTGTGGTTCTCTGGATCATCTTCTCCGTAGCTGTCCTAAGCCTCACATTTGCCGCTGTTGCAAGAAACTAGGTCATTGGGTTTCTGATTGTCCTACAGCTCCTAGGTTTTCAAATCTTGGAAGCTTAATGTTGCTAAAGCTTCTGGTAATTCTTCTCAGCCCAGAGGTATTCCTCCTTCTGTTTTGGAAGGTTTTATTTTATTTCATGGCCGTTCTATTAGAGTTCTTTTTGATACGGGTGCATCACATTCATTCATGTCAAAGGAGCTTGTTGATGTTATTCCTTTGGATGTTGTTAGTCTTTGCGACCCTTTGAGGATTGTGAATCCTATTGGTGGATTCGCTACTCTTGGTTTGTTATGTGTTGATGTTGAGATTATTCTATGTGGTTTTTCCTTTCATGTGAATCTGCATGTTATGGATCATCTTGGTTTTGATATGACTTTGGGGATGAATTGGCTCGTCCGTTATGAAGTTCAAATCCCATGTCCCAAAAAAACTTTATATCTCAAGCATCCCAATGCTATCGAGCAGTTGTATATTGCATTTCGAGACATGGACCATGCTTCGAATGCTCTCATTTCTTCCTTCAAATCGGAGGATGTCATAGCTAATATTCCGATTGTTTGTGATTTTTCTGATGCCTTTGAGCGTATTTCGAGTTTGCCGCCGAAGTGGGCAATTGAGTTCCATATTGATCTTATCTTTGGTGCTCATACTGTCAGCCGTCCTCCCACGAGGATATCTGCAAAGGAAAATGAGGAACTCAAGCAACAATTATCTGAATTGTAAGCCAAACAATTTATTCGTTCTAGCTCATCTTCTTGGGGCGCCGCCGTTGTCTTTGTTAAGAAGCCAGATGGTACTCTTAGGCTTTGCATTGATTATCGCAAGCTTAACGAGCTCACTTTCAAAAATAGGTATCCATTACCTAGGATCGACGACATGTTCGATCAATTAAGTGGCACTAATCTTTCCTCCCAACTCGATCTTGCTACCGGTTGTCATCAGTTACGAGTGGCGGAAGATAGCATCCCTCTTACCGCATTCCATACTCGTTATAGTTCTTACGAATAGCTTGTTATGTCGTTCGGTTTGACAAACGCTCCAGCATATTTTGTTGATCTTATGAATCGGATATTCTGGGAATATCTCGATAAGTTCGTCTTAGTTTTCATAGATGATATTCTTATTTATTCCAAATCTGAAGCCGATCATATTCAGCATTTAGGGATTGTTTTGAGCACTCTTCGTCAGCATCAGCTTTATGCCAAATTCTCCAAGTGTCATTTCTGGGAGAATAAGGTGAAGTTTCTCGGTCGTATTGTTTCTTCCGATGGTATCTCTGTCGATCCTTCCAAGATCGAATCTATTCAGAATTGAAAGAAGCCCGAGACCATTACTGAAATCCGTGGTTTCCTTGGATTGGCGGGATATTATCGCCGGTTCATTAAGGACTTTTCTCGTATTGCTTTACCGCTTTCCACTCTCACGAGAAAAGTTGTTCCTTTTATTTGGTCTGATAAGTGTGAGATTTCTTTCATGAAGTTAAAAGATTTCCTTACTCATGCTCCTATCTTAGTGGTTCCCGAAGGGAATCATGATCTTGTTATTTATATCGATGCCAGTGGTTATTGACTCGGTGCTGTTCTCATGCAAAAAGATAGAGTAATTGCCTATGCTTCTAGAGAACTAAAGCCTAACGAGGTTCATTATGCTACCCATGATTTGGAGTTAGCCGCTATAGTCTTTGCTCTAAAGATTTGGTGACATTATTTATTAGGCGAGCGTTTTGTTCTCTTAAATGACCACAAATCTTTGAAATACCTCTTCACTCAAAAGGAATTTAATATGAGGCAACAGCGTTGGCTCGAATTTCTTGCTTCATATGATTTCGATATTCAGTATAACCCTGGTAAGGGTAATCGAGTTGCTGATGCGCTTAGTCGCAAGCAGCAAGTTGTTGTTTCCATGATGCTAGCAGAGTGGAATATATTGAAAGCTTTATCTCATTGTGATATTAGAGACCGTCCTTCAGTTTCTGATTCTCCCGTACTTTTATTTAGCATGGGAGCTTGTCCTAGTTTGCTGAATCGTATTGCCGATGCCTAGAAACAAATCCAAATCTCTCTTATCTTATTCAGAGTTGTAAATCGGAACCCCGAACTGATAATCTAAAGGATTTCGATATTGATATTCATGGTTGTATTCAGAATAAGGGAAGGTTGATCGTGCCTAATGTTCCTAATCTTAGAAATGACATTCTTGAGGACTGTCATCGTTCTAAGTACACTATCCATCCGGGAAGTAGTAAGATGTATGCTGATACGAAACGCTTATAATTTTGGGAGGGTATGAAGCGTGATTTTGTAAGTTATGTGAGTCGTTACATGACTTATCAACTTATTAAAGCGGAACACCAACGTCCTAGTGGTCTTTTACAGCCTCTTGAGATTTCATTATGGAAATGTGATCAAATTTCTATGGACTTCAATGATGGTCTACCTCGTTCGAGGTCGGGCCATACTAATGTTTTGGTGATTGTTGACCAATTGACCAAATTAGCCCATTTTATTCCTATCAAGTCCAATCGGACTGCTCCTTTGTTGGCTAAGCTTTTTATTAAAGAAGTCGTTCGACTTCATGGTGTTCCTAGTTCCATTGTTAGTGACAAAGGTCCGCTTTTTACTAGTGGTTTCTGGCAGAGCCTTCAGAAAGCTTTGGGCACTAAGCTCAATCTCAGTACAGCTTATCATCCACAGTCTGATGGTCAGACTGAAAGGGTGAATCAAGTCTTAGAAGATCTCCTTCGCGCTTGTATTCTTGATTTTGGAGGTAGTTGGGAAGACCACTTATCTCTTGTTGAATTTTCTTATAACAATAGTTTCCAATCCAGTATCGGTATGGCTCCTTTCGAAGCCCTTTACGGAAGACCGTGTCGATCACCATCTTGTTGGTTGGAATCCGGGAAAAAGTTAGTTCTCAGCCCCGATTATATTCGTGAATCTTATGAGAAGATTGATATATCAGACAGAGAATGAAAGAGGCTCAGAATAGGAAGAAATTTTATGCCGATCATCGTAGGAAGCCTTTGGAATTTTCTGTTGGTGATTGCATGTTCATTCGTGTTTCTCCGACGAAGGGGGTGGTGCATTTTAGTAGCTCCAAGAAATTGGCTCCTTGATATGTTGGAACATTTCCTATTACGGAACGCATTGGCCCAGTTGCTTATCGTATATCGCTACCTATTCAGTTTTCGGGAATTCATGACGTATTTCATGTATCCCAGTTTCGTCGATGCCTTCGAGATTCAAATTCTATTATTGATCCTCATATGTTGCAAGATCTTGAGATCTAACCCTACTTGTCTATGGTGCAAAATCCGATTCGTGTGCTAGCTTCGGAGGTTAAACGCCTTTGGAATAAAGAAGTCCCGCTTGTAAAAATTCAATGGTCCGCAAACCTCAAAGATTGCACCTGGGAAACCAAAGAATTCATCGAGCGTTCTTATGCCGGTTTTCTCTCCTCTTCGGGTTTGGGTGAGCATTCTTATTTCATCTTTTCTATTTAAATCTTTGTTGTGATGAACTATTTGTGCTATAAACAACTTCTAGTATGAAAATTGCGGGAAGCAATTTTTATAAGGGGGGAGTTTGTAACAACCCTGTTTTTTATTACCGTCAAAACAAAAATTTTAAATGGGAAATTTTAAATTGCAAAAAAATGAAATCATTTACAAAGTCAGCGAATGCTTCTAAGTTGAACACTTTGCTGTCACCCATGATTTTATAAAGCAAAAAGTTGAACACTTTGGTGCCATCATTATTTTATACAGTGTGTCCTTTTCTCTTCACTGAAGCACATCTCATATCAAATGCATTTGTGTCAAAATTGCCAGCACACTTCTTTTGCCTTGACTTGTTCACTTATTGGTGAAAGAAAAATAAGTCTGCATCTTTCATTTTGCTCAGTTTTTTCCAGTAGCGGTGTAGAAATATTAATGGAAACTCTAAAATTCTTGCTTTCTTTGGATCTCGGTTGCTAGTTGTTTCTGAAACCAAATTATTGGTGAGTGCAAAACTCACACTTCCAATTTATTCATGACTTCATTAATTGCATGAAAGATGTATTGTACACAAATGAAGTCCAGGCCTTTCAATTTTATTACGTATGTGTAAGTTGCATTAAAATAAAAATGGGTCCAAGTCACTTTATTGCATGTTTTTACTCGCGTGCATAAGTGTGTCTGGACCAGTATTTTGTTATTCCTATAAACTATGGTCTTCATTGTGAAAAGTAGTATACAATATTTGCCAGGTCATTTTGATTTTTTTTCAAAGTCATTACTGCATGCAAATAATTGTAGCACGAAATCAAATTTCAGGTTCCTTTAAAAATGTAGTCTAGACCACTGTTTTAATTCGTGCATGTGTATAATATATGCGTGAGAATATCATTTTTTTCGTGCAAAATTTGAAGCATACGAAAAGAGTCTAGGTACTTTTGTTAAATTCATTTTTACATGCCAAGATATAGCATACGAAAATCAAGCTCCTGGACATTATTTTTATTCGTTACTTCATAACATGTGTGCAAATATGACCTGAGTCATTATTTTTATCAGCTTCATTTTTTTTGCAATATTCTATAGTATAGAAATTTTATGCAATATTTTATGGTAAAGAAATACTCCAGGTTATATTTTTTCTATTTCGTTCGTGTGCATGCATAGTGTATATTGCCAGGCACCACGTGTATCACATTTGTATGTTTTCATGTGAGGGTGAAGCTACTGTGGTTGTGTGCATATGTGCAGTAATAGTGTGTGTTTCTGTGTTTGAATGTATGCGTGTGGGTTATTTTGTGTGTGAGAGGACTTGTGCTAATGTGTATGTACATATATATGTAAGTGTGTGTGCCGTGAAATATGCTATATGCCTGGGTTTAATGTGTAGTGCGTGGGTCTATCATTTTTTTCTAATGTATTATTTGCGTGCGAGTTGTAGTACACGTGTATTTTGTTCAGTTATTTAATTTTCCTATTTCATTCCAGGTGTGCACGTGTATATTGCCCAGGCAGTGCAATATTATAAATATATAGTAGTGCAGTCTAGTTATTAATTTATTTTGAACCGATGTTTTGTTTTGAACGCAATTTGTTGTCATTATTTTTATAACGGGTTTTTACCCCGGTGTTTATATTTGAAGCGTGTTGTTTTGATGATATTTTTGACCAATAAATATTACTGTTGTTTTGACTTCAGTAACCGTCTATTTAAAGTGAACTTTTAAGAGGCTATCTTGCAATCAAGAAAACCTGCAACGCTAATTTTATATCTATTTTTACGGTGTTTTGTGAAGCGCAATTTCCTTGTTGAAATTGCTATAGAAGTTGCTGTTTTAATCACGTGTTTTTAAAACGTTTTAAAATATAACCGTTTCCAAAAATTTCACGGTTTACGCTTTCAAAAGAATGAGGAATCGATTTAAACGGTTCGGCAAAATTAAGGACTATGAACCCTTACTTTTACTGATTCGATTAATTCAGGACTTGTCCATTTGAGAACGTAAAATTATTTATATAAAATACACAATTTTGCAGTTTCAAGGAAACAATGATGAGATTTAAACGACTTAGCAAAAGTGCGGAATATGGAACCACACTTTTACTAATTCGGCTAATTTTGGCCTCGTTAATTGAAATATTTGCCGTGGAATTGCTGTTTGAAAATTTTGTTGGGCTTTCGAGCCACTATGCTGGACCTTCGGGTCAATTACCAGTACTAAACCTTCGGGTCATTTGTTGGACCTTTGGGTCATTCGTTGGGCGCCAAATATTATGCTGACAGTAATTGGTAGGCTTCGGCCATATGAGATCCACGTGCGGCGTAGCTTAGACTTGCCATATGCTGGGATCGATCCACTTTTATGTTGATTTTTCTAGTTATCTTATTTTGATTTCTAGATTTTTGGGTATTGCTGTTTTTAATTCAATTTTGAATTTGGAAGTTGATTTTGATGGAGTTTAATGAGTTGATTTTGATGGATTTTAATGAGATTTCTTCATTTAAACTATGTTGATTATTTATGTTGAATAGTCTCATTCGATATTATGATTAACTTGCATTAATGTTGTTTATCCTGCATTCATTTCTAAGTTTAAATTAGACCGATCCGTTTATTACTTTCTCTTAAATAATACTTGGGTCAGACCAAGTTATTTCAGGATAATCGCTATCTCTGATTCCGTTGCCGCTTCAACTTTTGGGATTTCACCTCATCTTTTGTTTAGGCTTCGAGGTGTTAATTTTGGTGTATTGACTCTCATCTCATGTATGTTAATGTCTATGTATATATGTACATTTGGTTCATGTGAACCATCAGGTGTTGTGGCATGTATCCAGACTTACCTTCCGCTATATATGATATTTCTGTTCTGATGTGATTATACTTATCTATGTTGTTGTTGTTATGAGTTGTTCTGAATTTTTCATAAGCCACCGTGGTTTCGTTTTAGATTTGGATTAAATGTATCTCGTTCGGAATAAATTACACAACTCCTATCGATGTAATCAATACTCGTCTAAGGCATAACTTACGGATGGTCGCTTCTAACAAGCCTTATTCTTCGCAATAGCAGACGTTATTACCTTATAATAACCTTTGTTATTGTGAGCATAGAGGTGGGGCGTCACAAAACAGTAAGTTAAAATAAGTTTAAATTGGCTGAACATTTGGGTTATGTAAAACCAACCTGGAATGGGTATATATACTCTTAGGATGTAGAAGAGTGTTATAAGATATGAATTTAAGTTTTAAAGTGAAAATAAACATAATTAGATTTTACAAAATATTTATAAACTTAAGTAATGATTTTATGAAATGGTTTATTAATAGAATTTTGTATTAAATGAAATATACTATTGTTATAATTAAATGTGATTTAATATGAATTAAAAAGGGAATTGGTGGAACTAATAAAACTAATTGGAATAAATATACGTAGACCATTTTTTTGTATAACTGTTTGATCTAGTTTTGACTACACAATTTCGAGGTGGTTTACGCCGGTCCGAGTTAGAATTTTTCTCTCGTTTCTTGACGACGGACAATGGATACGATTTTTAGTTTGATTCCGAAGTTTTCTGTTATAGTATATGGCAATGCAAGGAGCACTACATTTTCTAATCAAGGAACTAGATTGGAGTCCGCACTAGAGAAGTTGAGTGAGCGATACTAGTTCGGAAGTGAAAATTTGTATGATCAAGCGAGTGACAGGGTCTGATATTGCGTACGGATGGTATGTGTACATCGTACGAGATTTAATATGATTATACGATTTTGACATTTATGAATGTGAATTATATAGTTGGATATATTTGTAAGTGAGATGCAGGTTCATGGAAGCAAAGGCTAGTTGATGCTTTTGGTTTCATGAGTAAAGTTTGGTTGCCCAATTAATAGGTACGTGTTATATTTTGTTTGGTTTGATGGTTTTATGCCCGAGATATGGGAGCCCTCTTGGCTTTTGTTTTCTTTTGTTTGTTTGGGCCCGTAGTGGCGATTTGTGGTTTTTTCGATCGAGCCACGTAAAGAAGACGCTGCTAAATTTTTCAATAATTTTAAAAGACTTGGGGAATTTAATAATCATTTTCAACTGATTAATATTGAAAAGTTAATGGGTTTGGAGGCATTTTTATTACTTTGGAAATTTCACGGATGAAATTCTTTTAAGGGGAGAAGAATGCAACGATCAGGAATTTTGCCGTTTGAATGATTAATTAATTTTAAACATTAAAATATTGGTTTTAAAAGTTAAGCACCCTGAACTCCAAATATAGGAATTATTTAATATATTTGACTATGTGAATTGTGAATTTAATATGAGGATAGTGGTTTAAATATAGGAATTATTTGAATAATTGAATCTTGAATCCAATTTGAAATAAAGTAAATTTGAAATCTTATTAAAAACTTTTTAAATAATAAATGGTTAGTGCAAACTTTAATTTATAATTAAAATGATTGAACTTGTTTGAGTAATAATTCATTTAATTATCGTGTGAGATTATCATTTCGGGGTACTCTCTCGAATTTTGACGAAACTAGTGGATCCAGAATAATGAATTATTGTACACTAATGAGTTTCGTGGCGATCGAACGTATTGTGCAATGACCCGTAAATTTATTGATTTGATAAATTATATTCATTTTAAATATTCAAACATAAGCTTTTAAAAACATAGATTATGATGTTTTGAACAATAAATAATAATGGTAATCTTATTTTGAATAAGCATTTTTGAAAATATAAAGTTTGAAGGAATATCGATAAAATGACCGAAAACCATTTTATCAGTAAACAACTCTATAATTATCAGAAGTTGCGCAACGGAGCTGGATGCATACACTCATTTATCCCTTTAAAACATAAAATGAATAAAAAAATTATTATTTTTGGGAAAGAAAATGTATTTATGACAACATCAATAGTGGCATCATATTTAATAATTGATTTATGAATTTAAATTTAGATTTAATGATTTAATAATTATTGTAATTATTCAAATTATTGTTTATAGAATGATATTGATTCATTTGAATTAGTTATATAGTGATAATAAATCATTTATTATAGTTTCATAAAGATATATATATTTGAACTGAAAAGTATAAGAAAATTTATATCGTTTTATCGATATGATAACACTTTTTGTAAACAATTGTTTAATATTGATTTATATGGTTTTATAATTCAAATGAGAACATTTTAATTTATTAATAATGAAAAGAAATTAGTTTTCAAATTTTGTTTACAATTATATGTACTTAATTAATAAGTGAAAATTCGACTGGAAACCTGTTTCTCGATTTTTAATGTTTAACGAATGGAAGTTGTTCAAAGTCGGTGCAACGTTGTTTATTCTCTTGTACATATACATGTACATATATTTGTACATGTCATATGCAGACATGAACATATATAAACATACAAATATACATGTACACACACATATGAAAATGTCTAAGATATTTCCCATCTCCTTAATACTTAAGCAACCCAAAGTCAACTCTTTCATCCTAAGTACATGCACTTGAGAACATCACATGGGGGGGTCACTTCGTCTGAAAATGTTGAGGTAAGGGAGGAGTAAGGTGGTGTTGATGTGGTGACGTATAAGTGTCAAAATATCTAGATGTTTTCATCTCTTCCTTTGGCCATAAATACCCACCCCTTTTCCATCTTTTTCATTCTGTCATAAATTCTTCAAAGCCGAACCAAATGGAGAAATTATTTTTTTCAAACCACCAAAAATTCTAGTGGCTACAACTTTCATGTGTACCACTTCTTTCCATTTTGAGGTAAGTTATGCCCAAATCTCATATATTTGCAGTGCATTTTCGGGCTCATATTCTAAGTTCGAACATCTCCTTTTCTTTTGATCATATCACCTTCAAAACAACTGAAAACTGAGTAATTTTTTTTAATTAATGGGAGAGAACTTTTAAGAACATTCCCTTCAACAACATTTCCAAATTTTGAGATCAATATGGTGAAAAAGCCGAGAGAAAATGACCTATTTTTGCTTCTAGTTTTATGTATTCAAGGACGAAGCTCCAACACATCTCTTCCATACTTTCGGCCACCACCCTCCATCACCAAGGCCGAGCACCATTCCATTTGCAAGCTTAGGCCGTGCCCTTCTCAAGGTCCAAGGCTTGATTCCATAGGCTTTGATTCGATCGTAGCGAAGCTATAAGGAATTTTCGTAAAATTAGAAACCAATAAAGGTGAGTGAGTGTATGTGTGTGTGTATATATATATATATATACACGATAATGATGATGTGGTATGATTGTTTACTATGTTTGATCATCAAGTTTGGATGTTGATTATATGTTTATTTTGATATTGAAACAAGTCACGTTTAATAAACGTCGCTTGTCACAAAGAAAATCACTTTCCTTTAATAAACGAAATGGCGTATACGAGATTGTTAAATCTTTTTAAAACGGTTCATAAATGTTTTATAAACACTAAATTCCAATTTGGTGAAGTTTTTACAAGTTGTGAAAATTGATTCAAAAATAGGAAAGTCGCGTAACGACGGTTCACGATTTCGTGCAGTAGAAAGTTAAAGCCATGTATAAGAGGATTCGGAGTCGGAATTCTTTGTAGTAAGAATTTTCGAACTCTTATAATCATAATTTTCACACACAAGAAAATGATATTTTAAATTCTTTAAAAATATGAAATAAATTCTATAAATGTTTTAAAATGTTTTAAAAGTGATTTGAATTATAAAAATGGATTTCCAAATGATCGAAAAGTTGTTTTGATCTAATAAGCTTTAAAAGCACTGTTCGCAGCGTTTTTTAATAACTTTTGAATATGACTTTAAACTTAAATATTCTTTTCCAAATCTTTTATAAATGTTTTCAAATAAATAAGTAATTATGTACTTTAAAGGTGATTGAAGGTTTTATAATTTATGTTAAAAGAGTTTAATTAAGTGATTTAATGAAAAGATGTTAAAATAAAGTGATTTAATCTTAGCTCTAAAAGCCGATGGGTAAACTAATTTTTTCTATTCATGAGATCTGAATGTGAGGTACTTAAACTAAGGAGATGTTCATGAGCAACCAATGCCCTGGCTCACCTGACCTTTTTCCTGGACGAGGAATATATAAGGTCAAAATGTCGGAAATGAGACAAGTTTAAATGATTCAATTTTCCAAATTTAAACAACTTGGATTGTTTAGAAATAATCTTCTTATACTTGGTGTTAAATTCCAAGGAGGGAAACCTTACTTCCTGTATGAATTTAAAAGGTGATTTCACCGTTATTCGATGGATAGCAAAGGTTGAATACGGAAATTGACGTTGAGTAGAATTAGTATAGTTTCTATCAACCCTTTTTACTAAAAAAGGTTTTGCAATACGATTTACGAGAAATGATTTTGATTTAGTATAATTTCTATGGACCCATTTTACTCGAATACTAACTCATTTGGATCTACCATCTTAGACAACATGGTTTCAGGGTATTTGAAAGTTATGATTCGAAAATAGGAAATCTTGGTAAAAATAAAAAAAATGATTTGGAAATCTTGGTTAAGATTTAAATGAATGATTTAAAAATATTTTCCTAAGAATGAAATAACTTGGAATTATTGCAAGGTTTAGAAAAGGTTTTAATTAATCAAAGATGTGATAAATGAGGTGTGATGATTCCACATATAATGGAAAGGAATGTTTTAAAGATATATATCTCTAAAAGATTTTTCTTATAAAGGGAAAGCAGTTGATCAAATGATAAACATCTATCTACTTAACATATTTTATCAGATTGGTTTAAAGGAACCGGGGTTGAATTTGAGCGATTCTTATCCGAAAACCACCTTGAACCAATTTACGTATTCGAGGTGAAGACATGGAATGATAATAAATGGAATGAAGGTTGCTTGTCAATGACCCTCGAGGGAGAAATTTCCTATATCATATATATGTGGCAGTGGTATCTTCATTTGATCTACGATGCAAGGGCTGCTCGCTACTAATCCTAGGGATGATTCCTGACAGGATATGTGTAACATTCCTAAATTTTAACCAAGTTTAATCTGCAATTAATTTAATTTTGGAATTTAATTGTGAAATTATTCGTGAATTAAGTAGAAAATTTCCAGAATAAATATTTTAGATTTTAAATAGAACTTTGGTTTGAAATTCAAAGATAAGTATTTTATAAAAGTTATATTCGTATTTCCTAAATTAAATAAGATGTATGTTTATTTATTTACATAAATGGATTATAATTTGGAATTTGATTTGGAATTCAAAAAAAATGAATGTCCTGAACATTTGTAAGGTTGAATTTAAAATTTCATATATATGTTTATAAATTGATTGTAATTAAATTTTAGAAACTGAAATTCAGTAATAAATATTTTATGAATAAATTGGATTTAAAAATCTCTATATATTTGAAATTAATAAAAATCTTATTTTCTAATCTTAGCAAATATGCATTCTGATTTGAAAGTTATATAAGTACAATTAATTAAAATGTATATATGATATTAAAACAAGACTTAATAAAACTTTTAAAATATACATGAACTAAGATTTGTGTGTATATATATACAAATATCTAAGAATATGAATATTAATGTAAAGACAAGAATGAATAAAAGTTTTGATATATACATATATCTTTTGGAAACTTAATAATATTTATAAAACAGGAAATGTATAAAACATGATGAGTATAACTTTGTAAAATATAATAAAAAGGGGGTTTAAAACTAAAATTTTAACTAATTAAATTAAGGGTTTGAACACAAATTTCCTTCATGTTAACAAATGTAAGGCAAGTAATCACAAAGATTAACAAGTGTAAATAAATCATCATGCAAACAATACAAGTGGCAAAGATAAAATTTCTTTTAATTTAAAATTCTATTAACATGCAAAAGAGGAAAAAAATATTTCAGTTTTCTATTCATCAAAACTGAGAATCCCAAAACCTGAAAAACAAAGATTCAAAGCAAACAATCTCAGTTTCAAAACTTTAAGTTTTGATCAGGGTAAAACAAAATCATATCCACACAAAAGCAAAATTTTCAAAAGCAGAAAAAGATATAAACCCGAGCAACATCAAATGCCATCTTCACTTGAATCTAACCTGAGTGACAGCTTCAGGTTCAGGCAGAATCAAACTGAAGTAATTAAGACAAGAATTTAAAATTTGGAAGCCTTGAAAACAAAATCTGGAACAACTCAAAGTGCAATGCAAAGGAATCAAAACCTGAAACAATCAATCAACAAGATCATAGCTCAGCAACTAATAGGGTCTGGGAGCAAGATCAAATCTCAGTTTATAAAGTGGTAGAAACAATTTCCAGTTTTGCCAATTTAATTCAAGCTTCTCTATTCCTCTGTCTTCATCAATATAAGGTAAGCAAACTTGACCTTGTTATGTTTCTTTTGTGTTGGATCTGTGTATGAAGTATATGCTTGTGATTGTGTGAATATTTCTGCATACATTTGTATATGAAAACATAAGAATGGTGGAATGCATGTCTGTGTGTATACACAGATGTATCTCTGTTAACAACAGATTAACAAACTTCCAGGAAAAAAATTCATATCTTTCTGGATAATCAAATTTAGGTTGTGATTATCAAAGAGAAAAGGACTGTATGAATGTAATATAAATTTAAAAATACTTTTAAGTACTTAAAATAGATGGATTTACCGGACAAGTTGAAAACATAGAAGAATAAGATTTTTTTTCAAAATTAATAGATTTAAATCTGAGTTTCAATTACATAATCTTGTTAGTCTTCTTGAATCGTTAATTTTAAAGGCAAAATCGAGATATTTAATATAACATCATTCACGAAATTTTAAGTTGAACAGAAATTGGAAATGCCATAAATTCTGGTGATCACGTGATCGTGGGGTTTCGAGCTTGATGTCAGAGGCGCTTGGGTGATTGCTGAATTCGAGAAAAATGCTAGATGAATTTGTAATTCCTCATGGATGAAGATTTGAGTCAATCTAGTGTAACGACCCAATATTTTCAACCATTCGCATCCGCACATTGTCGGACTTGAATTGTTCAAAATACTGCGTTGTAGAATAAATTTGGCAAAACTCAGAATATACAATAAATAGATCACAGAATCACATACACAGATATCAGAATCTCGCAGCGGAAATTAAAAATTTAGTGGTTCATGAAGCCACTGATATAACTTCAACAAAACAGAACTTACATTGTCTATAATCCTCAATACAAATTTTAAGACATAAATAGAGATAGAGTCTTCAAAGTCTTGAATTCCAGAAAAGATAAAGGCTGAAACAACTTCCAGCAGCGCGAATGATCTACTGAGTGTCCTAGCTACGGAGAAGAAATTGAAGCTGCAACTCAGGCTGACCCGAGCGAAAAATAAAACATAACACTCGAGTCAGGACATACATACTTATATAATGTAAGCTAATTCAAGTGTACTGTAATATAGAGCAAGTAACTTAAAGGATGCTTGGGACCGCCCATCCTCTAAGGATCCGTCAAACTATTTACTATGTAGTATATTGCGCTATTATAATAGTGTCTATTTATAAAATAAACATACTTTTAAATAGCATTAAGGCTTTACATTTTCCACCTTAACACGTAATAGTCCCAGTAGTCCATCCAATATCGTAGCTCCTCCTGATCGGGAAGCAACTAGAGGATACCACACGGGCTACGGGAGAAATCTAAACTCGTACAAGGCTCGGTATGGTAGATGACATGGCACAACTAGGCAATGCCAGGGTAGATATACCAATTGCTATCCAGGCTGGTGGAAACGCGTAGCCGCAGTTACCGCCCACCTCGGACTAACTCCCCAAAATCAAAATATAGAGGTGGCCACCGAATCAATCCAAAATCATAGTATAATATCGAAGAGGAGCGTCCGATCAGAGGAATGACCTCATTGGCCTGGAATTGCTCCTGTTTTAGCCACCTTATGCCAACTCACGGGAGTCGGGTCCACGTATTTACCTTACAGGAAACGCCACCACCGACCTACTTCATTCTGGAATCTCCACCGCATACACGGTTGGTCAAAGTGGTTTTCGGTATCGACAGAGAGTATGTCCATATCCGATCCCGGTCTCTTTGCCAACCCATCGTTATTATAACCCGTGGTCATTTAAAAACAATTTATACTTTAAAACCAGTATAAACATTTCCATTTCAAAACTATAAATACGATATCATTTAAAACCCAAAACAACATGATATCGTTATATTCAAATATAATTCTTTTCCAAAACCATACTGCTTAAAATTTATAATATCTGGAAACCAAATATTTGAATTATACCTTTAAACCATAATATATTGGAAATTTTTCTTTAAAAAAAACATAACTCCCAAAACACAAATGGTTTGGATATAAATGGTTTAACTTTATGGTTACTTTGTAAAGAAGATAATTTACATAGCTTTACAAATATATTTCTTTATTTTAAACCATAATTTAAATATCACTTCATGTTCCCAAGACCATTTCAATTCCTATATATATATCCAATTGGAGTATTAATATTCAAAACTAAGGTTGGATATTTTTTTCTTTCAACAAATTAGTGTTTATTATTTCGTCTTGAATATTCCCATAAATTCCATAGATAAAACTCCAAAATTATGCCATTAAATAATTTCAAAATTTACTTAACACTAGAATGTTCATCTTAAATTTATTAAGAAAAATCCAGTTATAAATCTCATATCTTAAAGGTCTCCAAAACTTAAACATAAATATAATTTATCAAATTCCTTAAATTTCAAAACAAACAAAATTCCAGATTCTATAGCACTTAGGAAATGCTACCTAAAGTTACGGGTAAAACTAGTCCAATTTCAAAAGACAGCATTTAAATGCTTTAGTAGATTGTTTAACTTAATAAATATTTCCAAATATAACTTATATATATATTTCTTAACTGAAATCTTATCCTTTCAAAAATCCAGAATTTCCAAAATAAGTTATATTCCAAAATTTTATTCAAATATTTATTTATTTATTTATTAACATTTATAACTCATTCAAAATCAATATAAAATCCTTTAAAGATATTAAATCAAATATTTAACTTCCAAAATAATTTTAAATATTTCAGAAAATATTATAAGGACCACGGGCCTGTATATAGTTCTCTAGCCTAGGTCAAGTGATACGGATTTATATCATTTCAACCCGTAATTTACAAAACCCCGGGTTCTATCATTTCAAACCCGCAATCCCAAGTTATCAGTTAAGCAGTTAACAGACTAGTTTAACAATAATCATTATTTCAGCCCATAACAATCCAACTTTAACAGGGAACTTGCAGTGGTGATTTAAGCAGTAAATAACAATTAATAATATAACTGCAGAAATAATATAACAGATAATACTGATGAGGTGTCAATTTAAATGGGGTCCATCATTCTATATTACATTACAGACAGATAATAGTGAAATACAATTTTACACATACACTTGCAATAATTTACCAAAATATAAATACGTATGTCTGGTGAGAAATACTCACCTGAAAGCTGCAGAAAATTTGATTCAAGCGAAAATGAAAAATCCACCAAAAAAAAGAAACGCACAGAGGGTAGCGATCAAATTTCCCTGGATGTCACGTCTAGATTCAAATCTATAACAAGATCCAAATACCGAATACATGACTTTTAAAATTTATGGTCAACGCAAATATTTGAAACAATTGGAACGAATAGAGTCAAAGAAATTTGGCACGATACGCTCGACCACTACACCACCCTACTTGACGAACAACTCGGCCCAAAATAAAATCTTTTTTTTTCTACCTTTTATATATATACTCTATTATTTAATTAAACAAAACGCACAACCACCACATTACTAAACTTCAACTGGGAGTATGCATAAGGTCACGGCCCAAGCCTATATCAACTAAGAATGTACGCTCACTGTAACCCAAAGAAATGCAAATACTTCACTCCCTTAATTTTTTCCCTTCACGCAAAAACACACTGCCTATTTCCTACTAGATTTGCGTGTACACATGCAAAAGTTTTCACCCAGCCTATACTACAAACTAATGCATGGATAGTACATTATTTGATCTGCACGTTACTTCCTTTATAAAATTTTATTATATCATTTCTAAATTATAAATATTCTCTTTTTTTTTTATATATGTGTAACGACCTGTCATTTTCGTTAATTAAATTTGTCATTTTAATAAGATTTACGCAAATTTACTTTATAAGAAATAAAGACTTTAAAATTAATAATGAAGCAAATGTTGAGAAGGAAATGAAACCATGGGAATATAAGGCTAAGTATTTACAGTTGAAACAAAATGACGAATAAATTGAAGTGATGTAAATTGTTATATTAGGCTAAGAGTTGCATATAAGAGAACAAAGGTAAGTAGTGAATTTAGTTAATGAATTAATAATATTAAATAGTAAATTAAATTAAATCAATGTCCGGTACAAATTGAAATATTGTTTGGAATGAAAGCTTATAAATTGTAAGCATTTAATTTACAAATGAAATCAGTGTGTGTGTTTTTTTTTTTTTTTATAAATATATATATCACATGCACAATTCGCCCAATCTTTCGACTAAATGCATGGATCTTTTTTAATAGATGCTTGCGCACACACTATATGGTCTGAACTATATTTATGTTAAAAATATGCAGGCACTGCTTCCTATATGATATGCATTTAGTACAGGTAAATTATCTAATATATGCAAAAAGGCAAAGCTTCTCACTGATACACGCATGTACAGGTACCCTCAAATCTCTCCTCTCCCTCTTCCCTTCCTCTCCTTCCTCTGTTTTACATATATATTTCTTTCTTCCTTTTTTTTTCTTTTTTTTTTCTTTTTTTTTCAATGAACATTATTGACTTTCTATTTTGTTTGACCCAAAACTAAGTATGATATATACAATGAATAACCCATTTTTCCGTAGTGATAGTACGCGTAAACTTTAAGCTAGCATTAAATTAAATCTGGGTCAACTACACCATCTCTTTGCACACACATATTAGATTTCTACAGATGTGATGACTCATAAATTTCCAAAGTTTGTCAACTAGATCGGGTGAAGTAGATGGGTTGGAGTGGCCGAGCATATCAAATGAGAACAAAAAAAACTGAGGAAAGGAAAAACTGGAAGGAAAAGAAAGAGAAAACAATAAGACAATTACCTGATGCTTCGAACGAAATTGCCAGAGGAAAATTTGCAATGCTTTGAAGAGTGGTGAGTTTTTTTTTTCTTTTTTTTTGAGATGTGGATCTCTGGCATATTTATACACGAATTTGTGAAACGGCAAGGCAGTGATCAAGGGATGTGGCGTGATTAACTCATTTCAGTTTTGCAAAAGGATAAAAAAAAATTTTCCAACGTATAAAGTTTGATCAGTATTCGAAAATTTGTAAACAAAAAGGCAGAGAAAATGGCAGCTTGGATTATGGGAAATAAATGACTTGCGTGATACATGGTTTGATTTATAAAGTTTGTACGTTACTTAAGGGGAATATTGATCAAAGGAAGGGCAAGCGTGATGTTTGGTAAAGCTGATGACAACAGAGGGTAAGAGGAATAAGCAAAAATGCGAACGTTACATATATACAAATGCACTAATGTTGCTCACGTGTGATCCATTTTATTTTAGCTAAAATCTTGATTTTAGTTTGATACCCATAAATGAAAAGGTGAATATTTATGTAAGCTTTAGGCAAAGAACGTATACCATTTATTAAAAGAAATCAAACGGTCCTTTAAAACAAAATAACGTCCGTCTTAAAATCACTGACTGATATTTTTCTCCATAAAGATATTTAAATACGATTTTTTTACTTTATATGCGTGATTATAGGAACGAAAAAATTTTTATCTTGCAAAATAAAGGCAGTGGAAACAGAGAGATATAAATAGGAATGTGAGAATTTGAAAAGATAGGCAAGGTTAAATTGAATGCATGAGTTGATTTTTAGGCAATCAAATATATTAGTCCATTTAGGTTGCGTGAATAAATGAATACAGTGACATGCTCAAGAAACAAATGGTAAGAGGCAAATGTCAAAAATGTTAAAAGAATAAAATTTTGTGTCACGCGCAAAGGAAGGCAAAATTGATTTTCTTTCAAATGATATATGCGTGATTGTAGATTTAGGCAGATAAGGTTTCGTGATCAGAGGAATGGCAAAATATGAACCGTTCCAATTATATGAGAATTGATATATTATTTTTTTAGTTTGATTTAATTAAATGACGGCAAGAATTTTTCAAAGCTTTTGGAAATGGAAACGTATATACACATTTTATTTAAAACCAAACTGTCAGTTACAACCAAAAGTAACGTTCGTCTTAAAAATCACTAACTGATGTTTTAATACATAAAGGTGTTTATATATGATTTTAAAAGTACGTCAAACTGACGTAATACAAAACATCAAAAATATATATATAAAATAACGTTTTAAATTTTACACGTTTTATTACATTACTTACCATAAATTTTACGCGTCCTTTTAAACGCGATATTTAACAGTTTATAAATACACTAAATCCTTCAAAAATAATACTTAACTAAAATTTAAATTGGTTTACATTCTTCATATTTTATATATATATATATATACACGGTACTTATTCCCTAGATTTACGCGCCCTTTTTAACGCGTGATTACCCAGTTCATTTATACATAAAAAAAATTCGAAATTCTGACCGTGTTGAGACTCGAACTCGTGACCTGTCGTGAATAGCCCAGATGTCTTAACCACCTAAGCTATAAATGTTTTCTTAATTAAAACTTGATTTTTTCAGAGATCTTATTAGTTAGTCCTAAATTTTTTTTTCATATTTTGTTTTAATCACTTTAAATAAACCCCAAAGTTTTTTTTTTTCAAAAAAAAAAAAAAAAAAAATACAAGTGAAAAATACTTGTAAAAAAAATTGGGCTGTTACACTCTCCCCCACTTAAGAACTTTTCGTCCTCGAAAAGGAACAAAAGAAAAGAAACAAAGGAAGATAAGCTAGATAAACAAGAACTTTAAACGAATAGTTCCGGATTTGAAGCACGAAGAAGATCTTCTAGAATCGGTTTTACTCTTTTCAGTTCGACCGTCGGTCTATGGGTGGTAAGCGGTGCTCAGGCCCCGATGAGTAACAAAGATTTTTAAAGATTATAGAAAAGATTTCTAAATAGACTGGTATAAGCAATAGCCTCCTCATTCTGTAGCAGATAGGGAAACCAAGGACACTTAAAGATAGTTTGAAAACAAATAAGATAATAAATTTGCAATCATAATGCTTTGAAATCATTAAATTTATAAATATTATCATTTGGAAATCATGCTACTAAAATCATAATACCTTTAAAATAATCTTCATTTATACCTTTTAAATTCAATGCCAAACAATATTCATTTCAAGGTTGAAATATTTCTAAGTTCATTTATAAAAAAAATTCCAAAACATTTTATTTTTAGAAACAGCAGCACTCATAATATGCTATAGTAGATATAATAGTATTCCTAATCAGTTTATTATGTACTTAACTCTGAATTTTAACAAATAACCTAACACTTTATTAAAAATACTTATCTTATAAATAAGATATTCCTTCAATAAGTTACCCTTGAATTTCCATTTGAAAACCAATTCTCAATTATCAAAATTTAGTGATATTAGAATACGTCTTAACTATTTATTTAGACATCAATTAAACTATGATTTGAAGATATATAATCCTTACTCCAAAAATATCCCTTTCAAATATATTTTCCTTATTCAAAGATACCTTGTTTATTACACAAACATATTCATTTCAGGAAATAACCTTTTATTAAAATCTCTTGGTTAGATTTACGGATCCATATTAAATTAATTTGATTATTAAGACATTTGAATAAAATTCCTTAAATTCCTTTTCCTTATTTATCCCCATTAATCTTTTATAACTAAAATTTAAGTGTATAATATTTATTATAACCACTCATAAAATCCTTTTATATTGTATATTATCCAATTACATGTTAACTTTTGAAAATCAAGGTAAGTTATATTAAATGAAATTGGGTGTTATACAAATAAAACTTTCAATTTAATTATCTCCAATTGGAACCTTTTTATTCAAATTTTTGTTATTATATTTATTTTCCTTCCTCAAGATAACTTTAAGAATTAAATTCCTGATTCCCTTCAAACCATTTAGAGATAACTAAATATATATACCTAATATGTCAAATCAAATTTAAATTATATATCTATATATATTAAGTCATACTTTAGAAATTCAAATCAATTAAAATCTCAAGGAAACACTGTAGCCAGACTACAGAATGGTCTTTTCACTTCGAAACTCGAAAATGAATGTCGATGATGCTGCAGTCATCACCGAAATTATTTTCCAGTGACAAAGAGAAAAGCACTAATTTTAAAATTTCTTTGGAAACAAATTTCTATACAAAAATACTTATTACATCCTTTTAAAATTTAAACACAAGGTTTGAAATCATCAGAAATTTAATTCTCAAGTTTTAGTTTTAAATTCATTTCTGTTTCCAAATTAATTTATAACCATTGTTTTATATTCACTTATTTATTAGACAAACACATGGCTTACAACACCATAAATAAAATCAAAACTATTATCTCTTGACAACTAGTTAAATTAATTATAAAATTTTGAAAATTATACTCATATATATAATATTAGATTTTAATTTCAAATATAGGAATAAACTTCTCAAACCAGGATAGAGACTCAAATTTGATGAACTCAAATCAAATAGAATTCAAGATAAATTGAAATCAGAAGATCAGAATAAGGAAACTGGGTAAGTCTATATAAGTCGCGGACAACCTTGACCTAGTCATCCATGACTTAAAGAGCCATATCGATGTGGTTGGGGTAAATCTACATTTGATCCGAAGAGATAGAATTTGGAATAACCAAAGATACTAGCATATAAACCGAGGATAAATATAAATCTCCGGTGAATCAATGCTAATGGTAAAGGAGTTTCACCCCTTTATTAGAATAATGGCGAGACCGCCAATTTACAATAAAGATCATCCGAAGTGGAGTTATGAGATACTCCAGAATCTAAAGCAGATGAAAAAGTGAGGGATACGAATGAGCTTTGGAACCGTAGGGAATGTTCCAAAATTCGAAAAGAGAGTGGTTCAATCTCGAATGAACGTGATTCTGTAAATCAAATTTACCATACATTCTAAGTTTTGCCTAGAACCAAAGCTCTGATACCAAATGTAACGACCCAATATTTTCAACCATTCGCATCCGCACATTGTCGGACTTGAATTGTTCAAAATACTGCGTTGTAGAATAAATTTGGCAAAACTCAGAATATACAATAAATAGATCACAGAATCACATACACAGATATCAGAATCTCGCAGCGGAAATTAAAAATTTAGTGGTTCATGAAGCCACTGATATAACTTCAACAAAACAGAACTTACATTGTCTATAATCCTCAATACAAATTTTAAGACATAAATAGAGATAGAGTCTTCAAAGTCTTGAATTCCAGAAAAGATAAAGGCTGAAACAACTTCCAGCAGCGCGAATGATCTACTGAGTGTCCTAGCTACGGAGAAGAAATTGAAGCTGCAACTCAGGCTGACCCGAGCGAAAAATAAAACATAACACTCGAGTCAGGACATACATACTTATATAATGTAAGCTAATTCAAGTGTACTGTAATATAGAGCAAGTAACTTAAAGGATGCTTGGGACCGCCCATCCTCTAAGGATCCGTCAAACTATTTACTATGTAGTATATTGCGCTATTATAATAGTGTCTATTTATAAAATAAACATACTTTTAAATAGCATTAAGGCTTTACATTTTCCACCTTAACACGTAATAGTCCCAGTAGTCCATCCAATATCATAGCTCCTCCTGATCGGGAAGCAACTAGAGGATACCACACGGGCTACGGGAGAAATCTAAACTCGTACAAGGCTCGGTATGGTAGATGACACGGCACAACTAGGCAATGCCAGGGTAGATATACCAATTGCTATCCAGGCTGGTGGAAACGCGTAGCCGCAGTTACCGCCCACCTCGGACTAACTCCCCAAAATCAAAATATAGAGGTGGCCACCGAATCAATCCAAAATCATAGTATAATATCGAAGAGGAGCGTCCGATCAGAGGAATGACCTCATTGGCCTGGAATTGCTCCTGTTTTAGCCACCTTATGCCAACTCACGGGAGTCGGGTCCACGTATTTACCTTACAGGAAACGCCACCACCGACCTACTTCATTCTGGAATCTCCACCGCGTACACGGTTGGTCAAAGTGGTTTTCGGTATCGACAGAGAGTATGTCCATATCCGATCCCGGTCTCTTTGCCAACCCATCGTTATTATAACCCGTGGTCATTTAAAAACAATTTATACTTTAAAACCAGTATAAACATTTCCATTTCAAAACTATAAATACGATATCATTTAAAACCCAAAACAACATGATATCGTTATATTCAAATATAATTCTTTTCCAAAACCATACTGCTTAAAATTTATAATATCTGGAAACCAAATATTTGAATTATACCTTTAAACCATAATATATTGGAAATTTTTCTTTAAAAAAAACATAACTCCCAAAACACAAATGGTTTGGATATAAATGGTTTAACTTTATGGTTACTTTGTAAAGAAGATAATTTACATAGCTTTACAAATATATTTCTTTATTTTAAACCATAATTTAAATATCACTTCATGTTCCCAAGACCATTTCAATTCCTATATATATATCCAATTGGAGTATTAATATTCAAAACTAAGGTTGGATATTTTTTTCTTTCAACAAATTAGTGTTTATTATTTCGTCTTGAATATTCCCATAAATTCCATAGATAAAACTCCAAAATTATGCCATTAAATAATTTCAAAATTTACTTAACACTAGAATGTTCATCTTAAATTTATTAAGAAAAATCCAGTTATAAATCTCATATCTTAAAGGTCTCCAAAACTTAAACATAAATATAATTTATCAAATTCCTTAAATTTCAAAACAATCAAATTCCAGATTCTATAGCACTTAGGAAATGCTACCTAAAGTTACGGGTAAAACTAGTCCAATTTCAAAAGACAGCATTTAAATGCTTTAGTAGATTGTTTAACTTAATAAATATTTCCAAATATAACTTATATATATATTTCTTAACTGAAATCTTATCCTTTCAAAAATCCAGAATTTCCAAAATAAGTTATATTCCAAAATTTTATTCAAATATTTATTTATTTATTAACATTTATAACTCATTCAAAATCAATATAAAATCCTTTAAAGATATTAAATCAAATATTTAACTTCCAAAATAATTTTAAATATTTCAGAAAATATTATAAGGACCACGGGCCTGTATATAGTTCTCTAGCCTAGGTCAAGTGATACGGATTTATATCATTTCAACCCGTAATTTACAAAACCCCGGGTTCTATCATTTCAAACCCGCAATCCCAAGTTATCAGTTAAGCAGTTAACAGACTAGTTTAACAATAATCATTATTTCAGCCCATAACAATCCAACTTTAACAGGGAACTTGCAGTGGTGATTTAAGCAGTAAATAACAATTAATAATATAACTGCAGAAATAATATAACAGATAATACTGATGAGGTGTCAATTTAAATGGGGTCCATCATTCTATATTACATTACAGACAGATAATAGTGAAATACAATTTTACACATACACTTGCAATAATTTACCAAAATATAAATACGTATGTCTGGTGAGAAATACTCACCTGAAAGCTGCAGAAAATTTGATTCAAGCGAAAATGAAAAATCCACCAAAAAAAAGAAACGCACAGAGGGTAGCGATCAAATTTCCCTGGATGTCACGTCTAGATTCAAATCTATAACAAGATCCAAATACCGAATACATGACTTTTAAAATTTATGGTCAACGCAAATATTTGAAACAATTGGAACGAATAGAGTCAAAGAAATTTGGCACGATACGCTCGACCACTACACCACCCTACTTGACGAACAACTCGGCCCAAAATAAAATCTTTTTTTTTTCTACCTTTTATATATATACTCTATTATTTAATTAAACAAAACGCACAACCACCACATTACTAAACTTCAACTGGGAGTATGCATAAGGTCACGGCCCAAGCCTATATCAACTAAGAATGTACGCTCACTGTAACCCAAAGAAATGCAAATACTTCACTCCCTTAATTTTTTCCCTTCACGCAAAAACACACTGCCTATTTCCTACTAGATTTGCGTGTACACATGCAAAAGTTTTCACCCAGCCTATACTACAAACTAATGCATGGATAGTACATTATTTGATCTGCACGTTACTTCCTTTATAAAATTTTATTATATCATTTCTAAATTATAAATATTCTCTTCTTTTTTTTTATATGTGTAACGACCTGTCATTTTCGTTAATTAAATTTGTCATTTTAATAAGATTTACGCAAATTTACTTTAGAAGAAATAAAGATTTTAAAATTAATAATGAAGCAAATGTTGAGAAGGAAATGAAACCATGGGAATATAAGGCTAAGTATTTACAGTTGAAACAAAATGACGAATAAATTGAAGTGATGTAAATTGTTATATTAGGCTAAGAGTTGCATATAAGAGAACAAAGGTAAGTAGTGAATTTAGTTAATGAATTAATAATATTAAATAGTAAATTAAATTAAATCAATGTCCGGTACAAATTGAAATATTGTTTGGAATGAAAGCTTATAAATTGTAAGCATTTAATTTACAAATGAAATCAGTGTGTGTGTTTTTTTTTTTTTTTTATAAATATATATATCACATGCACAATTCGCCCAATCTTTCGACTAAATGCATGGATCTTTTTTAATAGATGCTTGCACACACACTATATGGTCTGAACTATATTTATGTTAAAAATATGCAGGCACTGCTTCCTATATGATATGCATTTAGTACAGGTAAATTATCTAATATATGCAAAAAGGCAAAGCTTCTCACTGATACACGCATGTACAGGTACCCTCAAATCTCTCCTCTCCCTCTTCCCTTCCTCTCCTTCCTCTGTTTTACATATATATTTCTTTCTTCTTTTTTTTTCTTTTTTTTTTCTTTTTTTTTCAATGAACATTATTGACTTTCTATTTTGTTTGACCCAAAACTAAGTATGATATATACAATGAATAACCCATTTTTCCATAGTGATAGTACGCGTAAACTTTAAGCTAGCATTAAATTAAATCTGGGTCAACTACACCATCTCTTTGCACACACATATTAGATTTCTACAGATGTGATGACTCATAAATTTCCAAAGTTTGTCAACTAGATCGGGTGAAGTAGATGGGTTGGAGTGGCCGAGCATATCAAATGAGAACAAAAAAAACTGAGGAAAGGAAAAACTGGAAGGAAAAGAAAGAGAAAACAATAAGACAATTACCTGATGCTTCGAACGAAATTGCCAGAGGAAAATTTGCAATGCTTTGAAGAGTGGTGAGTTTTTTTTTTCTTTTTTTTTTTTGAGATGTGGATCTCTGGCATATTTATACACGAATTTGTGAAACGGCAAGGCAGTGATCAAGGGATGTGGCGTGATTAACTCATTTCAGTTTTGCAAAAGGATAAAAAAAAAATTTCCAACGTATAAAGTTTGATCAGTATTCGAAAATTTGTAAACAAAAAGGCAGAGAAAATGGCAGTTTGGATTATGGGAAATAAATGACTTGCGTGATACATGGTTTGATTTATAAAGTTTGTACGTTACTTAAGGGGAATATTGATCAAAGGAAGGGCAAGCGTGATGTTTGGTAAAGCTGATGACAACAGAGGGTAAGAGGAATAAGCAAAAATGCGAACGTTACATATATACAAATGCACTAATGTTGCTCACGTGTGATCCATTTTATTTTAGCTAAAATCTTGATTTTAGTTTGATACCCATAAATGAAAAGGTGAATATTTATGTAAGCTTTAGGCAAAGAACGTATACCATTTATTAAAAGAAATCAAACGGTCCTTTAAAACAAAATAACGTCCGTCTTAAAATCACTGACTGATATTTTTCTCCATAAAGATATTTAAATACGATTTTTTTACTTTATATGCGTGATTATAGGAACGAAAAAATTTTTATCTTGCAAAATAAAGGCAGTGGAAACAGAGAGATATAAATAGGAATGTGAGAATTTGAAAAGATAGGCAAGGTTAAATTGAATGCATGAGTTGATTTTTAGGCAATCAAATATATTAGTCCATTTAGGTTGCGTGAATAAATGAATACAGTGACATGCTCAAGAAACAAATGGTAAGAGGCAAATGTCAAAAATGTTAAAAGAATAAAATTTTGTGTCACGCGCAAAGGAAGGCAAAATTGATTTTCTTTCAAATGATATATGCGTGATTGTAGATTTAGGCAGATAAGGTTTCGTGATCAGAGGAATGGCAAAATATGAACCGTTCCAATTATATGAGAATTGATATATTATTTTTTTTAGTTTGATTTAATTAAATGACGGCAAGAATTTTTCAAAGCTTTTGGAAATGGAAACGTATATACACATTTTATTTAAAACCAAACTGTCAGTTACAACCAAAAGTAACGTTCGTCTTAAAAATCACTAACTGATGTTTTAATACATAAAGGTGTTTATATATGATTTTAAAAGTACGTCAAACTGACGTAATACAAAACATCAAAAATATATATATAAAATAACGTTTTAAATTTTACACGTTTTATTACATTACTTACCATAAATTTTACGCGTCCTTTTAAACGCGATATTTAACAGTTTATAAATACACTAAATCCTTCAAAAATAATACTTAACTAAAATTTAAATTGGTTTACATTCTTCATATTTTATATATATATATATATACACGGTACTTATTCCCTAGATTTACGCGCCCTTTTTAACGCGTGATTACCCAGTTCATTTATACACAAAAAAAATTCGAAATTCTGACCGTGTTGAGACTCGAACTCGTGACCTGTCGTGAATAGCCCAGATGTCTTAACCACCTAAGCTATAAATGTTTTCTTAATTAAAACTTGATTTTTTCAGAGATCTTATTAGTTAGTCCTAATTTTTTTTTCATATTTTGTTTTAATCACTTTAAATAAACCCCAAAGTTTTTTTTTTTTCAAAAAAAAAAAAAAAAAAAAAAAATACAAGTGAAAAATACTTGTAAAAAAAATTGGGCTGTTACATCTAGGGTTTTAACCTAGTTTTTAGTAAAGGTCGGATTTTGGGTTCGTACATCAGGGTTGAACTGGAAGGATGCGCACTGGAAGGGATCGAATCATGGAAGTAAGGCGAATGTTTGGTCAAAGTTTCGGAGGGTCTGATGACCGTAGGTGGCCATGCGTGGTGATTCTTGGATGAACTTGTTTGTTCAGTGGAGTTGCTGTTGCTCGATTTTGTGTTGATGGGTTTACGAGATCATCGGCGAGGTAGTCGACGGTGTGTGGGTGATGGTGGGAGTGACCAGAGGTGGTCGGAATGGTGTGCACGTACACGCGTGTACATTTGTGCACTTGGTAGAAAAGAGTAATCGGGGAAGAAGGTGGGTTTCTCGGGTTCGATCTCGAGATTTGGTATATTTGGCTCGAGTGTGTTCGAATGAGATTGGCAAGTAACAGTTTTAGAAATGTCGAAATAAAAAACAAAGAAAGAAAAAAAATAGAAGAGAAGTTGCTCGGGTACTTTTGAATCTGGCCCAGGGGAAACGTAGCTTTGGCTCGGGTTCGACCCGGAGTAGAATTCAAATAGTTTAAAAAGGTTTTGAAACATTTGATTTGGAAATTATAAAATTGGCTAACTTTAATTTATCAAGTTAAATGATTATTCTATTTAAAAACTTAATTAACGATTTAATTAGGTATAGTTAATTTTTAAGGTAAAATGTTTTCATGATAATTAAGGCATTAATAAGATAATGTTCTATGTTAAGGTAATTAAGGTATTAATGATTTGAGATCAGTTAAGTTAATTAAGAAAATTTAAGTATAATTGATTAAATTAAATAATTAATAATAAAGAATAAATTAAGTGATTAAAGGATAATTACTTAATAATTAAAGGTTAATTAATTAAAGTAATTAATTAAAGGTTAATTAATTAAAGTAATTAATTAAAGGTTAATTAATTCAAGTAATTAATTAAAGGTTAATTAATCAATTAATAACTAAAGGTGGATTAATTTCTAATTACTTAAGGTAATTAATTAAGGGTTAATTAATTATGTAATTAACTTAAAGGTTAATTTAATTAATGAGATTAATTAAGGACTAATTAATTAATTAAGGATGATTAATTTGAAGGATAATTAGGGAGGATTAATTAATTAATTTTATTTATTAATATTAAATGATTAATTTGGGTAATTAATTCATAAATAATTAGTTTAATTTAAATTAATTGAATTAATTAAGGATTGAACAATTGATTAATCCTATTTAAAAATGATTATTGAACGCTTGGATTACTTATGAATGATTGTATTGAATGAGATGCCTTGAACTGATTATCCTATTTGATCTATTATATTCTGATTTCTGTTTGAGCTGTGAAATGTAAATTTAATTATCTGTGAGGAATGTAATTTATTTATGATGAATTTATATTATTTATCTGTGATCTGTAAATGAAGATAAGCGTTTTAGGAATATACCGCTTATTTATATTTCTTATGTGTATCTGTGATGATTATTAATGTTGCACTATTTTGTAAAACCCCTAGACTACACCTTACACACACAATTATGGATTACACGAGTTTAACATATCCAATTTCTCGACGCACGAAAGTCGACATCGATACATCAACTGTATCAAATGCCGCACGGTCGAATGCCCAAAAACCGAACCGTTAGGGTTAAAGAAGAAGAGGTAGAAGAAGAAGAAGAAAAGAAGAAACAGAACCAATAACACAGTCTCACATTTTGCAGCGGAACAAATATAATAGATAAATAAATATCTTTAAACAGAATCACTATATCAGTTATTACATTACACTACATTACATTATCAGAGTGTACAACAACAAAAAGCGGAAAGAAATATTACATATACTAGTGATACGCTTCGCCGTACAGCTTGCTTATGATCTCCACAGCATCCCTTTTTCGATTATTGCTCCCGAATAATGCTAACCTGACTTGTAACGACCCGAAATTTTCGAACCCGAAAATTCCAGATAGTTACGAAAAAGAAGAAAGAGATAAAAAGAAGAAGAAGAAGAAGATCAGAAACAACATCTCACATTCGCAGCGGATAAAATATAATAATAAATAATAATGGTTTACAGAAGAATATTATATTTGTCGATTACATTTAATACATTAGAGTTTCACATATATACAGTCATGAATATACACAATCATCATGACTCGGATACTCAATAATATAAATACAGCGGAAATACTCTATACGTTCATGCCATCCAGCTCGCCTTCTGAGCTCCAGAACGTCCTTAGCTGAAAATCTGTAATACTCGGTCGGACCCGAGCATTACATCAAAGTAACACCCAGGTCAGGCTGGAAAACAGCGTGAGTAAATCCATCTATTATGGAATACAACATCATAAAACTTACATAAACCCGGGTAACTCGTATCAAATTTACAATTCACAATTTGTTATAACATATCTTATGTCACACATCAATTTCTAAGTACAAAACTTAGATTAAATGGTCCAATCCACTTAAATTATTCCTTTCCAACCTATTTATTTTACATATCAATCTATAAAGAATCGAAGTGGTTTCGGGTATTTCAAATAACCGACTCCTGTCTCTTCGAATCTCATATCATCTTATTCGAAGTTATTCAAGTGAAATATTATTCAATTTTTAAATACAGGATGTTTCATTTACACAGCAATTCATCATTGATAGATAACTACATTATTCTGTCCACTAACAAATCATAACAAAATCATTTCATATCAGAGAGATCAACCAATTTAGGGCATTTAACATTTCTAAATCATTCCTAAACAAGATTTATGATTTTACCAAATAAATTAAATCCAACCCTAATTAATTAACTTAATCACCAGCTTTTATTGCTTAGATACCCTTTTCATAACCTTAATTAATTATATCTAATTAATGAATCATTCTTTAATTATTCCTAATTACTGATTAATCCTTAGTTTCCATTTCATTTATTCTTAATTACCCTTGGTAAATTGATGATAGACTGATCATCCTTTAAGTATTAATAAAACCTGGCTATAAATTAATAGAACATATTTCCCTTCAGAAATTTACTGTCTCACTATTCATCAAGTAATTTACCTAAATTAATAACATCCAGTAATTATCCATTACTTAATTAAGTAATTTCACTTTATTAATTACATTACGTAATTATACATAAACCATAAATCACGTAACTCTCTTTAAATTAATGAAACAAATTAATTAACTAAATTAACCCCATTAACTTAATTAATTACACTGAGTAATTTATCCCAACAATTATGATTTAAGTTGAAACATTCGTGGACTAATTACAAATTACTCTATATATCCCAAAGCTATTATTATTATTATTATTAAAAGCACCTTAGTTTGTTTAAAACGTCCTTTTCTGACTTAAACACTAAACTGGAAAATGTCAAACCCGAGATTCCCGAGCAATTTCCCAGCTAAATCAGAGCAAAACCGCAGTCCACTTTGAGTTTCCCAAAAACTGACCCATGCTTTATACTTGAACACAAAATTTTCTAAGTGTTTGAACCCGGAACAACTTAAATATGGCTCGAGTTAAACTCGTGCCTCCAACCCATTCTTCCGAAGATAACTTCGAGACTTCCTCCTCTCTTATTATCACCCTTCCTGATACAAATCCTACATTCCCAGGCATGCTAATCAATCCGTCCACGTGCATGACCAGCCTATGATGCTCCGATCATCCACGGGTGCGCCAACAAGTCGAAATCGCAACCTACTTACCTCCCGATCATCCAAATCCTTCAATCGATCACAAGATCGAAATCGAACGTATTCCACCCAACAGACAGGAAATTCCCATCGCCTGTCCTACCTGACATTACCTAATCCCGATCACCAGCGTCCATGGCATCCCACCCGACGCTTAACCCAAGTCCTCTCTTTCTTATCCCCCACGTCCGACCTCATTCGAAACTAAGCCGATGATACTGCAACCCATAAACCAACTCGTCCTAAAAACTCAGCCAAACCCTACAACGACGAACTCCCGCCGCCACCGCGAATAATAAAATCACCTCACATTTTTGCCAGGTCCACCAAGCTTCCACCAACCTTCAGCGAAGTTCCCATCCACCTCGAGACTACCGTTTGCCAGAAAACCCTCAGAGACCACTTACTGGTTAAACTAGGATTACTCTCTTATTACCATATTAAAAATCAAGATTTCGTTTTTAAAAATCATGTTTTTCCGAGTTGATTCAAACTACATGATTGCATTAGCAGATTTCATCATTTGATTTTAACATATTATTTAAAATTTCTACTGTATTTCCTTGATTCCTCAGATTCCAAACCCAAAATTTCTGAACATATTTTTAAAGACTAAATTATGTTTTTAACAAACTTACCCTGTTAAAGACAAAGCTTCCCAGAGATTAACAAGAAGATTTGAATTTCAATATGTTCTAGGGTCTACAACTTGCAACAGAGGAGCAAAATTGTATACAGTTCAATCACAACCAACCTATAGGATCCATACTTAAATATAGGTATACACAAAGAACAAACATTCCAGAAAACACCTGATCAGTATGAACTTTCTAGGCTTTTAAAATAACATGTTACTCACCTGGTTTTCTTTTTAAACAGAGCTCACTTCCTGGTTTAAGAAAATAACAGCTTGATCCTCTTTGTACTTTAATTTTCCTCAAGTTGTAATGGCTGTTTTATATTTTATCCTCTTGTTTTTTTCTTTTTTTGTTTTAAAGGATACTCAGGTTTTCATAAACGAATGAATTAGGGATATATATAAAAAGAAGATTGTGTACAGGCTGAACTGTGTGTACATGATAAAATTGTATTGACTAGAGATTTTTTTTTCACATTGTTCAGAGATTTTCTTGGTGAAGGAGGCTGCAATGATATAAATTATGTGTTGCATTAATGCTATGTTTCCTTACAAGTTAACATATTTATCCCATTGATTCGTTTGTACATAGATATTTTGGATGTAGATATATTTTTATTCTTCCTAAATGGTGGCTGATACAAATTTTAGCAGCTGATATGATATACATTGGGCTGCATTAAATTTCATTGTCTTGTTCATACTTATTCTTTATTTTTGAATGTACAGGAATGTATATTTATTTTGCAAGCTTATAAACATATATCTTGTTTTCTTGTTGTCTTCCAGGTCTACGTACTTAACTAGTTTGTTTGTACTTGAATGTATCATGGTTTCTTGTTTGTCAAGCCTACATATTTGAACATATTTCTAGTGTATTCACTTTATATTTTACAAAACTATATAATTTATCATATGTATATTTGTTTTATTACTATTTCTAACTTAAACTATCAACACTTGATTTACATGTTCATTTCCTATTTTACATGACTATAAACTTATTTGACATATTTACTTAACATCAATACTTATTTATTATTTACACAACTAGAATTTTATTTATTTGTATTTTTTTTTAAAAGTTAAACTATCCAACAAATAACACACTATTATTACTTGCTTTCATACTTCTATTGATGATATATATTTACATTTATTTTATCATATCTTTGTTTATACTTATGTTAATTTATTGTTATGATATATTTTATTTTATATTTCACTTAATCAAAATTTATTTGAGATGTTATTTTTTCTAATATATACTTATCTTTATTTCTTATAAAAGTTAACTACCCAATTAAATTTACTTACTTATTATTTAATATTCATGTTAATTTCATAGTTCTTGGTGTTTGTATATTTATATTTTTATAACCATATTTTATTTTACACTTATGTTACATATCAATAAGTTGTCCTATTTACATTAAAATACATACACAAATCTCTGTTTAAGCTTATATTTAATTATTTAGATTAAATTCTAATTAAAATAATATTGCTAAATTTCTGGGATGTCATTCCTTCCTCCATAAAACATTTCGTCCTCGAAAAGGAACGAAGACAGAATTTATGAAAATGCTTAAAACCAGATAAATTTTCTTTGATCGTTTTTAAACTACTTTAAAAAATCTATATAATATTTCTAAAATAGTTTTTATACAAATACTATTATAACTCGATGTTCGACAAGTCCATCTTTGTTCTCATGGAAATTCGGTCATACGTTGATCAAGCGTAGGACTGAAAATCTATAAGTACTTAGCAGACCCATTTTCAACATCCAGTGAAAATACTTAAAAATAATTTTATTGAAAATATAGAAAACAGTTTTTGAAGATAGAGGATATATTTTTGGTGAGAATGCTCTGGAAATCATCACCCCCATCCATGGTCACAATTACATTCTGGGTTACGTTGCCGTCGCAGCAAAAGTCCATGTAAGTGTAGGCTCTCCGCGGCCTCTCGATTACGCCATGGAAACCACAACAGATCGCAGTTACATTCCAAGGTTACGTTGCCATCGTAGCAAAAGTCCATGTAACTGTTGGCTCTCAGCAGCACACGCGACTTTCGCTGTCAAAATGAAACTTCTCCACTCCAACATAAGTCGCAGTCTACCGATATAAAATCAAATGCAGACTATTGGCTCTCAGCGGCGCACATGACTTTCGCTATGTTACCATAGGTCGCAGTTACATCCTGGGTTACGTTGCCGTCGCAGCAAAAGTCCATGTAACTGTTGGGTCTCAGCGGCACACATGACTTTCGCTATGGTATACTCTACTCATAATCCTCAGGAACTAGTTTTGTCCGGACTCCTCACAGGATCAACTTTAGAACCACCCCCCTTGGGGCTCAAGGCAGCACCACCCAATGTCACTCCTGAGAAGTTCATTTCAAGGGAGCGCCTTTTTCCCCAGAGCCATTGTCAAAACACTTTATACTATACACATATAGTATCTTTCAAATCATACACCTAGTATGATGTCATACAAAGCTCCTTTACACAAGATCGATTATCCAAAAATCGATAGTTCTTAAACTAGGCTTTCCAAATTTCAATATTGATTTTACCCAAAAATCAAAAACCTTTCCCAATCCAAAGGTTCCCAAAACCTTTTTCCGAAATCCTTATAAGATCCTTTATATATACATTAAGATATATATAATTTTTTTTAAACTTTGGATCATTTCAAACTTGTATAAAACTCCTTTTATACTTCTAACACTTTCAAAATCCTTTTCTTCCAGCAATATATTCAACAAGGGGAGATTTATCTTATATAACAAGGATATATAACCTTTTTTTTTTCAAAATCAAATATTCAAATTTGATTACTCTTTCCAATATTAATTTCATTCAAATCCGTACTATGTACACATATCATCTGTACGCAATACCAATCTGATCGCTCGCTCGATCACACAATTTCACTTCCGAACTAGTATCGTCCACCCGACTTCCTAGTGCGGACACAGATCTGGTTTCTTGATCAGAAACGTCATTCTCCTTGCATAGCTATAACTATGATAGAGAACATCCAGAACCAATCAACAATCCATATCCAGGTTCACCGTCGAAAATCAAGTGAAAAATCCCAACTCGGATCGATATAACTATCTCGAAATTCTGTGCTCGGATCTGGATCAAATCACTATACGAATAGAATAATATATGTACATCCGACGTATTTATTTTCATTGATTTTTAGCCAAATCAATTTCCTTTCCATTCATATTCACTTAAATTTTCATTCACTTATTTACAATTGCCTCAATTCCATTGGATTATCACTTCAATCCTTATCTCAATTGGGTATTTAATCAATAACAGTTTGAACTCAGACCAGTTTATATTTAGAAAATAGCTTGGAAAATCTAAAAATAGATAAGTGGTTGAAAACTAATTATTAGTTTGTAAAATATCTGTAAAATAGTTAAGTATTGATAAAATAGTTACAAAATAGTTAAGTAATCATAAAATAATTATAAATAGTAATTAGTTAGAAAACAATTGAAAAATAGTAAGTAGTTTATAAAATGGTGGTAAAATAGTTATATAGTTCCAAAAGTAGTTGTTAAAATAAGTATAAGATAGTTTCAGGTTTAATAAGAAAGGTTGTATATATAATAAATAGTTTGAGAAAATAGGTTTATACTAAAACAATTTATTTTGAAAATAGTCCAGAGACAAACTGTTCAATTCCAAGCCTCCATTTCCAATCAATTTAATTTACATTTCTCCTTTCATTTAAATTGGTTCAATTCCAATTTTAAATAACTTTAATTTCCATTGAAACTGATTTAATTCCAATCCAAGTTGAATTAACCACAACTTCTTTCCAAATTCAAATCAATTTCCTTTGATTTTAAACATATTCACTTTAATTACAACTCCAAATTATTCAAATTAATTTTAACTAATTTCACATTGAATCCACTTCAATTTCAAGTCATTTCAATTTGTATATGGATGAATCCCAATGCCCATTTGATTTTGAACTCATTCTTTCTTAAATTTTATTTCAAGTTAATCTAATTCAAATTTTATACCTATCCATCTTCAATTCTAATTAATTCAAAGTAAATTCAATTTGAACTAATGAAATCTAAATCTCACTTTAAACCATCTCGAATTATATAAATTCGAGTTAAATTTTCAAATGTGGATTTAACCTCTTAAATCTAATTAACCTTTATTTTAAAATCAATAATCTAAAATTTTTAAACAATTTAATTTTGAGTCCAATTCTCAAAATTCCATTTTAAACTATCTTTACTTAACTTATTTCAAAAGTCAAATAAGAGTTCCAAACTATTATATCTTAAAATTTCAATTTATTAGCCAATTTTATCTTCTAGTTTTGAGATCAGTCTTTAAACAATTTTAATTTATAAATTCAATTATTCAAATTTCAGTTCAAAGTGATCTCATATCCTAGTTTCAAATTAAAAGTTTAATTTTCCTTCTATTTCAATACTGGACATATTACCACACTTCATTTCTCTTCAGTTAAATAAACCAGTTCAAATTTAAAGATTTTTAATAACAATAAGATGATATTATCCAAATTTTCATAAAACATCCATCCATTTTCAAATCTAGATCTCAAACCCAATTTGAGACCTCACAAGCTCCCCATCAAATCAACCATTTAACTTTCCAAGTTAAATCCCAATTTCATCTTGAAATTTCCACAGGTCGTTTGTTAACTTATTTTACTTCCCCAAAGTTCAATTCAATTTACTTAATCCAACCAACCTTAACCAAATTTGAATTCTCATTTTCAAATTTTAAACCTTACATCAATAATCATATAAGTTCAAAAACTTATCAATTTGGGTTTCACATCTCATTTCAAATTTAAAACTCATCATTTAGAGTTTATTTCATATTTACACAAGGCTACTTTTAAATCTTAAACCACTCTTGGTTTTAATTTCAAAACAATCCCTTAAAATCCTCCAAACATTTCTTATTTTTAAATAAGACTATATTCAAAATAGTCTGAATTATATTATTAGTTATTTTCTTTAATACTTTGAAACAAATTTTCAAATTCTTGATCCAGTTTTAAAACTTCACATTTTAGATCACCTTTTGCCCAAATTTCTAAGTCATATTTACCTAGATGTATTATTTTCCTAAAACATTTCATTCTTAATCACAATAATCATTTATGATAATAACCAAGGTTATCATACCTCGAAACCAATTCTAATTCATCTTATTTTGAAAATCTTTCTCAACTTTAAGATTTTAATTCCAACTTGAATCTATTTCAAACTTATTTAATTTCAATTTTATTGTATTTCTATTTAATTCCAATAATTTAACAACCAATTACCTTAACATTTATTAGAAATATGTATTGCTTTATATACCAAAATATATTCTTATATAAAATCATTTGAAATCTTTATACAAGAAAATAACAAGTACTCTCTCTCATATATACATATACACTCAACTCATCCTAGGGTAATACTAACCCTATCCTTGATGAGTGAACCCACCAGAGCCAAGGTTCTCGCTCAACCTCGCTCTGATACCAACTGTAACGACCCGAAATTTTCGAACCCGAAAATTCCAGATAGTTATGAAAAAGAAGAAAGAGATAGAAAGAAGAAGAAGATCATAAACAACATCTCCATTCGCAGCGGATAAAATATAATAATAAATAATAACGGTTTACAGAAGAATATTATATTTGTCGATTACATTTAATACATCAGAGTTTCACATATATACAGTCACTGAATACACACAATCATCATGACTCAGATACTCAATAATATAAATACAACGGAAATACTCTATACGTTCATGCCATCCAGCTCGCCTCTTGAGCTCCAGAACGTCCTTACCTGAAAATCAGTAATACTCGGTCTGACCCGAGCATTACATCAAAATAACACTCGGGTAAGGCTGGAAAACAGCGTGAGTAAATCAATCTATTATGGAATACAATATCATAAAACTTACATAAACCCGGGTAACTCGTATCAAATTTACAATTCACAATTTGTTATAACATCTCTTATGTCACACATCAATTTCTAAGTACAAAACTTAGATTAAATGGTCCAATCCACTCAAATTATTCCATTCCAGCCTATTTATTTTACATATCAATCTATAAAGAATCGAAGTGGTTTCGGGTATTTCAAATACCCGACTCCTGTCTCTTCGAATCTCATGTCATCTTATTCCAAGTTATTCAAGTGAAATATTATTCAAATTTTAAATACAGGATGTTTCTTTTACACAGCAATTCACCATTGATAGATAACCACATTATTCTGTCCACCAACAAATCATAACAAAATCATTTCATATCAGAGAGATCAACCAATTTAGGGCATTTAACATTTTTAAATCATTCCTAAACAAGATTTATCATTTTGCCAAATAAATTAAATCCAACCCTAATTAATTAACTTAATCACCAGCTTTTATTGTTTAGATACCCTTTTCATAACCTTAATTAGTTATATCTAATTAATGAATCATTCTTTAATTATTCCTAATTACCGATTAATCCTTAGTTTCCATTTCATTTATTCTTAATTACCCTTGCTAAATTTTCATGATAGACTGATCATCCTTTAAGTATTAATAAAACGTGGCTATAAATAAATAGAACATATTTCCCTTCAGAAATTTACTGTCTTACTATTCATCAAGTAATTTACGTAAATTAATTACATCCAGTAATTATCCATTACTTAATTAAGTAATTTCACTTTATTAATTACATTACGTAATTATACATAAACCATAAATCACGTAACTCTCTTTAAATTAATGAAACAAATTAATTAACTAAATTAACCCCATTAACTTAATTAATTACACTGAGTAATTTATCCCAACAATTATGATTTAAGTTGAAACATTTGTGGACTAATTACAAATTATTCTATATATCCCAAAGCTATTATTATTATTAAAAACACCTTAGTTTGTTTAAAACGTCCTTTTCTGACTTAAACACTAAACTGGAAAATGTCAAACCCGAGATTCCCGAGCAATTTCCCGGTTAAATCCGAGCAAAACCCCTATCCACTTTGAGTTACCCAAAAACCGACCCATGCTTTATACTTGAACACAAAATTTTCTAAGTGTTTGAACCCGGAACAACTTAAATATGGCTCGAGTTAAACTCGTGCCTCCAACCCATTCTTCCGAAGATAACTTCGAGACTTCCTCCTCTCTTATTATCACCCTTCCTGATACAAATCCTACATTCCCAGGCATGCTAATCGATCCGTGCACGTGCATGACCAGCCTATGATGCTCCGATCATCCACGGGTGCGCCAACATGTCGAAATCGCAACCCACTTACCTCCCGATCATCCAAATCCTTCGATCGATCACAAGATCGAAATCGAACGTATTCCACCCAACAGACAGGAAATTCCCGTCGCTTGTCCTACCTGACATTACCCAATCCCGATCACCAGCGTCCATGGCATCCCACCCGACGCTTAACCCAAGTCCTCTCTCTATTATCCCCCACGTCCGACCTCATTCGAAACTACGCCGATGATACTGCAACCCATAAACCAACTCGTCCTAAAAACTCAGCCAAACCCTACAACGACGAACTCCCGCCGCCACTGTGAATAATAAAATCACCTCACATTTTTTCCAGGTCCACCAAGCTTCCACCAACCTTCAGCGAAGTTCCCATCCACCTCGAGACTACCGTTCGCCAGAAAACCCTCAGATACCACTTACTGGTTAAACTAGGATTACTCTCTTGTTACCATATTAAAAATCATGATTTCGTTTTTAAAAATCATGTTTTTCCAAGTTGATTCAAACTACATGATTGCATTAGCAGATTTCATCATTTGATTTTAACATATTATTTAAAATTTCTACTGTATTTCCTTGATTCCTCAGATTCCAAACCCAAAATTTCTGAACATATTTTTAAAGACTAAATTATGTTTTTAACAATCTTACCCCGTTAAAGGCAAAGCTTCCCAGAGATTAACAAGAAGATTTGAATTTCAATATATTCTAGGGTCTGCAGCTTGCAACAGAGGAACACAATTGTATACAGTTCAATCACAACCAACCTACAGGATCCATACTTAAATATAGGTATACACAAAGAAAAAACATTCCAGAAAACACCTGATCAGTATGAAGTTTCTAGGCTTTTAAAATAACATGTTACTCACCTGGTTTGTTTTGAACAGAGCTCACTTCCTGGTTTAAGAAATAACAGCTTGATCCTCTTTGTACTTTAATTTTCCTCAAGTTGTAATGGTTGTTTTGTATTTTATCCTCTTGTTTTTTTCTTTTTTTGTTTTAAAGGATACTCAAGTTTTCATAAA
This sequence comes from Allium cepa, assembly GCA_030765085.1. Taxonomy (NCBI): domain Eukaryota; kingdom Viridiplantae; phylum Streptophyta; class Magnoliopsida; order Asparagales; family Amaryllidaceae; genus Allium; species Allium cepa. The sequence continues at coordinate 491,877,019 of CM060944.1, read as the reverse complement.
CGAATGAATTAGGGATATATATAAAAAGAAGATTGTGTACAGGCTGAACTGTGCGTACAGGATAAAATTGTACTGACCAGAGATTTTTTTTCACATTGTTCAGAGATTTTCATGGTGAAGGAGGCTGAAATGATATAAATTATGTGTTGCATTAATGCTATGTTTCCTTACAAGTTAACATATTTATCCCATTGATTCATTTGTACAAAGATATTTTGGATGTAGATATATTTTTATTCTTCCCAAATGGTGGCTGATACAAATTTTAGCAGCTGATATGATATACATTGGGTTGCATTAAATTTCATTGTCTTGTTCATACTTATTCTTTATTTTTGAATGTACAGGAATGTATATTTCTTTTGCAAGCTTATAAACATATATCTTGTTTTCTTGTTGTCTTCCAGGTCTACGTACTTAACTAGTTTGTTTGTACCTGAATGTATCCTGGTTTCTTGTTTGTCAAGCCTACATATTTGAACATATTTCTAGTGTATTCACTTTATATTTTACAAAACTATATACTTTATCATATGTATATTTGTTTTATTACTATTTCTAACTTAAACTATCAACACTTGATTTACATGTTCATTTCCTATTTTACATGACTATAAACTTATTTGACATATTTACTTAACATCAATACTTATTTATTATTTACACAACTAGAATTTTATTTATTTGTATTTTTTTTAAAAGTTAAACTATCCAACAAATAACACACTATTATTACTTGCTTTCATACTTCTATTGATGATACATATTTACATTTATTTTATCATATCTTTGTTTATACTTATGTTAATTTATTGTTACGATATATTTTATTTTATATTTCACTTAATCACAATTTATTTGAATTGTTATTTATTTCTAATATATACTTATCTTTATTTCTTATAAAAGTTAACTACCCAATTAAATTTACTTATTTATTATTTATTATTTAATATTCATGTTAATTTCATGGTTCCTGGTGTTTGTATATTTATTTTTATAACCATATTTTATTTTACACTTATGTTACATATCAATAAGATGTCCTATTTACATTAAAATACATACAAAAATCTCTGTTTAAGCTTATATTTAATTATTTAGATTAATTTCTAATTAAAATAATATTGCTAAATTTCTGGGATGTCACATGACTCTCGGCTGCCCGTGTGGAAAATTATGGGCACCCAGAGTTAAGAAAGGGAACAATAAACTCCAGGTCAGTCGTGGGACTGGTGTGAGATCTCAAAAACAATTATTTTCCACAAAGAAAAGAAAAGAAAAGAAATCCGCTATGTTTTTGGAAAATGAAACTACCATAAGGCCTTCCGCCACACACACAATGCAAACGCAGAATTGGAGGAGATTTCTCCTTACGATAGTCAAACATGCTTAATACGCAAAAAATCTTTTCGATATTATCATTAATGCATAGTGCAGAAAACTTTTCAAAATATAATATTAATCTTAGCCAGCATAGACATTTCGTACTATGCCTACTATAACTACCATCTAAACAGTGGTGACCACCATAAGTAAATAGCAGGTTATACAATTAAAACCGTAAAGAGCTTGTATTGGATGATTGGATTTCCAACAAATGGTCAGGCAAAGGAACTTCCCACATAAAATGGAACGCCTCTAGAGGGATGACCCCGAGAACCTAACCGGATCTCTGCTACACAAGGCCGGGTTACCTCTGTAACTAGGTAACAACTGACACGAGTATGCCATCCCCCGTTCGTTACCGACCTTTATCCGAGGGCCCCCAATCCAACAACCACACAATAAAGTATCTGGGCTCCATACCATGATACCACTTTTTATAAAAGAATCAGCACAAGTAAATATCTGGGCTCCATACCATGATATCACTTTTTATCCAGAAGGAAATGGTCATAACCTCAAGAGGAGCTACCCCCAAATAACCTTGCTGCCACGATTCCTGTTTTGACCATTACCGGGTTGTGAGGCTCCACGAAGTCACGTCCACAAAGCTATGCTTTTTCACAAAGTCATGCTTTTTCACCAAGTCATGCTTCGATCACAAATGATCAACAAATGATCATCAACACACAGCAGCACTTAGCATGCCACATTACCAAATTAGGAATGTATCACTAGTAACCATCAACTACATAACCTTTGAGCTCGTACGTCTCAGAGAAGGGTGTTAAGCTAAGAGAATAAATTCTCTGCCACCAACAGATATGTATTTGATAGAAACCAACTTTACATCTCAAAGTGTAATGTCAGACACACATCCATACATGTCTGTTCCGGGTTCGAACAGAACCGAAGGCACTTCCGAAGAAGCCCTTGCAAATCCAGGTATTCACAATCCCGATCGGACTTTCCATCACTTAGGAAATCTCTATACGGGCGCGATTCAGTGCAGAGACAATTGACGGGTTATCCTTTCGTTCTCGAAAATACTCACCATCGGTCTTCAAATGCTATCCATATCGACGTATCATTATTCGGAATGGGTTATATGACACAAAGTCCTCTCCCGGCTAAACCGAATAATGAGCATAAATTTAAAAACATATGGATATTGGGATTTCAGTTAAGTCACAACTTATTATCCAAAACTTTTCTTTCAAATGGTTTAAACAAATCACCATTTTAAATCTTTTAAATAAAAGATTCATTTCACAATGTTCACCCAGTTTCACAAAGATCCATTCACGGATTTCAAAACAATTCCCACCTCAATTGGATTAGCCATTTTAATCTTTAAATCAAAGATTTAACTTATTTCTTCCAAAACCCGTTTCCAAATATTCATTCATAACTTGGAAAACCATTTTCAATTCAACTTGAACTTCCTCAAATACAAATTAGAAATTCATTTCTTATACGAAAGCTTATATCGTTTAAAAACAAATAGTTTTTATTTCGGAAAAATCCGATTTCATTTATACAAGTTAAAATCTTTGGGTTCATTTAAATTCCCAAAGCAACACTCTCAAAAATGGTTTAAGTTCATGCAAACTTATATAACCTTTTTGAAATCATAAGCTTACAACAAACAATTTAATTTCAAATTTTTATTCAAATTTAAAACTAGATTAAGTTATTCAAAAACAACTCTTATTTTTTTTGAAATTCCTTTTCAATAGTTTTTCCACTTTAAATCCGATTTATTTCCGAAACCATTTGGATTCAAAAGTTCAATTCTAAAATTATTTCAAAAACCTAATACTTAACCAATTTCCACGTGCAATCCATATTCGTGTGTGTATAGTGTAGTCCAGGGGTTTAACATAATAGTGCACAACATCAACCATCACAGATTCAATCATATTAACATCGATAAGCGGTATAGTCCATAACGCTTATCTTCATTCACAGACTCGTAGATAAAATAAATTTATTAATGAGATATATCACTGAATATAAATAAAATTACTATTTGTGAGGAATCCAGTTTGATCCCTCCAACCTGTTTCCCTGCGTCCACAATATTAGCACAGCCAATAAATATCGATTCAATCTGATAATAATTATCATATTCAGCTAAAAAACCAATCAAACATTTAAATATTAGCTATTTAAATTAATTGGTATCCAGATTTGAGTGAGATTAACTCACCTTGGGTTTCGACGAGCGTTCAAATTTAAATTAAATCGAACGACATTTGATTTAACCTAAATTTTTTACTTGCTCGGAATGATCCCAGAATTGCTCCACTCCGTAGTACTCGTCTCTACGATCCCGGCATCGCCAGTTTCATCGATTTCTGATAATGTGTGTACGAGAGAAGCAGTTTTAAAGATTATTCGATTTTAAGTATAACATATTTACATTTTACTTATTTATTTTACAAACCAATAATCGAGGTCGCTAGATCCACAAGCCAAAATCATGGTCGTTCCTCTCCCCTTCTTCCTCTCATATGCTTAATCCAGGAAAACACGCACCAAAAAACCCAACGTCCACCGCCTTGGGTTGAAAACCGCACCCTCGTCGCTCACCGATAGGTTGATCCAAGGCCACCACCTCGAACCCCATTGCCACTCAGCCTCCCCCCAAAACCCGCACGAGCTCGGTCGCCTCCATCACCAGGAAACTACATGCGAACGGCCAGCGAACGCAGCCACATAGCACCTCCAATCAACGATGATAGCTCGAATCACCCGTTGGATCTGAAGCTCTTGACGAGCTCTTTAATCTTCCAGTTGGAAGAATTCGCTATTACGTGATGGATTGATCACAAATTGAAGATGAAAGTTGATATTTTTCGACCATTAAAATGATGTAAACGGAGGCCGTGCTAAATTCTAGGGTTTTCTTTGAAAATTGTGATATATGAACAATTATAAACATTATTTTAATATTATCTCCACTTCAACAAGATTTTTACAAACGAACTCCAAACAACGCATGTCGACAGGCGATTATAATGTTTTACCTGCATTCCGAACGCAATGGAACATGTTTCGAAGGCTAATTCGATCATATGCGCGAGTTACGGAAATAAACGGTCAATTTTAAATTAAATCGATTAAAATAGTTTCTATGCGTTTTGAGCTGCCAGAGTCAAGCGACAACTCCGATTGCTACGAAAATTGAATCCCGAAAATAACTAACTATTACGGATCCAATGGAACTGGTTTCGTCGAATTCTGAGACTTTGCCCCTGAAGGCTATTTTAACTCGTCGATTAATTCGAGCGATTTTCAAAATCGTCGAAATCACTTAAAATTTCACTTTTAAAATTTTATTAACTCTATCATAAATCATATAGACTTTATAATTACATTAGAAACTATTCTAATTCACTTCGAACTAAAATCTGATTATTTGCATTATTATATTATTAAATTCCATTATTAAATTAATATAAAATTCCAAATCTTAATTTTATCGACTTTTGATTCCATCCAAAAGTCCAACATCGCTATCTAAATCCAAATAAACTCAAAATAAATTTTAGACACCAATTCATAACCATTTATATCCAAATTCACCAATTATCACAATTCCAAATATTTAATTATTATTATTTAAATCCAATTAAATTACCGTATTTGAAATTTAACTAATTATATTAATTTAACCAAATTCTTTTTACTTCAAAATCAATTCAAAATCCACATTTAACATTTAAAATGAATTAAATGTTTAAAATTCACGACTAGAAATTCTGGGTCATTACATACTTCCCCCTTAAAAGAATTTCGTCCCCGAAATTTGTCAAGGTAGAAAGAATGCTCTAAACTCAATAGCAAAACTCACTTTGTAAAAATCTCAAATTTCACTTTGCCTAAATTCTTCAGTTTCAAACTAAAACTGCTAGTTTCGATTCCTATTCCAAAATCCTTTTATTTTAATTCTAATTTGAAATCAATTTGTCGTTAACGAAATGTTTCAAAATTTTCAAAAATTTTCTAACTTCCAAAATTTCCGATTTTTTTTGGCGTATTCTCCCATATACGGAGAAGATTTTGCAATATCACAATAAATATAAATATATATACATCGACCCACACGGTCGGAAAACCAAAAACAGTTCATATTTCATATTTTTATTGCGTATGCGTACCACTTATTAGCATTTTAAAAGAATGCGGCTAATTTATATTGCATATACACGCTCCAACTCTATCGATTGCCTCCCGTACCTGTACTTACTCAACAAACACATCATTTTTCAATAATATGAGAATTTATTAACATTCTATTCATTTCAAATTTGATACATTTGCCTTTCTTTATGATTCGCTTGCATTTATATACAAATCAACTTGTTAAAATTTCAATCCATTCCACTTGGTTCAAAAATCTACTTTATTTGCTTTTCTTAATTTATTAGCTTTGTTTACAACAAAACGACTAATCTCAATGCAAATTTGATGTCATTCAAGCAAACAACAATCACTGAAGTTTATAACCATTTTAAATTAATTCTAAACCAACTTATATTAATTTTACTCCTTTTGAAATTATTTACAACCCAGACATCCTCATTTTATTCCATTATCAAATTAAGTTCTTATTCTTACATTTCCAATTCATTATCCATATAGGTTTATATTAATATCATTCAATTCTGGGTTATATACAACTCATACATTCTTATTTCATCACGATAAGAAATTAAAATTCTTTCGCTTGCATTAAAATTTTATTATCTAAATAAATTTCATTCAAGACCATTTCATAAGTTTGACAACAACATTCCACAATTTCCTTAAGTTATTTCAATAACAAAATATCTCAATTTCTTCTTACATCAATTTTTATTTCCATTTTAAATTGATTTTCATTCAATCAAATTCCTATCCGTTACAAATTTTAATTCAATTTGTTTACTTACTCAATCCATTTTAAATTTATTCACCTTCTTAATTCACTTCTGAATGTATTTATAACATAACCATTCCAATTATTTTAAACCAAAACTGGATTTTATTTTACTTTTCAAATTTTACAAGCTACCATTATTCATTTCATTACAAATTCCTTTTAATTTAGCTCACGCTAGATTCATCTTCAAACTTCTCTTTTGAATTTAGTTGGTCAGAATTTTATTCAATATTATTCCGATTAAATTAAACTTTCCTTCAACTCAATTTCTTTTCCAAATTTAATTCAAGTTTAACTAAATTTTATTTAGCCAACTTAAATTCATTCCACTTCATTTACTACTTAAATAAGAATTGAATTTCATTCAGTATTATTTATAACACCACTGAATTTTGATTTCAATTTAATCCAAATTTAACTTAATTTCTTTTTAACTTAAATTAAATCCAATTCGGTCCAATTTTATTTCTCTATTCAATTAATTTTTTTTTCTTACTTTCTAATATATAAGTTTAAAACTAATTTACCAACTCAAGTCCATTCACATCCTATATTTTCCTTTGTCTTATCTCACTTAACATCCATTTAGGATTTAGTTTGAATTCACCATACCATTCAACTATTACCCATTTGTGATTATAATTCCATTTTCTATTTATAAGTTCACCAACTTATTTACTTAAAAGCTTATATTGCTCATTTGAGTTATTTCCATCTGATAATCACAATTCCAGATTATATATATAACACTTAATAGCTTAAGGATATAAATTTGCATTACTCAATTATAGTCATTTTACATTTCAACTTTATATCCAATTTCAAATTCCAATTTTATTTAACTTACCTTAAGTTAAATTCAAATATATTTTATTCACCACCATATATTTAAATTAAATTTTTAATTCTAGGAGTGAAATTTTCATTTTCTTTCTTATTAATATCAACTTCACTTAATAAGTTCAATGGTTGATTCATTTTAACTTTTCACGTTATTTAAATAGTTTTTCCAAAATTCAATTACCCGGTTTTATTTCAAAACCATTTTGAAATGATAATCAACTCATACCTACTTGGTATATCAAATCAAATCTTCGGATTCCAAATAACTTGTTTATACCAAAACAAATTTCCTCCTTTGAAATTTCTAAAACACCTTGTATATCAAACAAATCTAAACAGATATCATACCCAATTATTATTGAAGCAATCCATCACTTTAGAAACTCGAAAATGAATTCTAATGATGTGGCCATCATCATCTGGATTATTTTCCAGTGACTGAAAGGTGTTCAGTGCTTCCTCACTTCCACAAATTCATTTCAAAAATATTTTTCCCAAAATGATAATCCTATCATCCCCTTCAAAAACTTTGGAAAACATTACAAACATTTCCAAAATTTTAAATTTCCAAACTTTTGTTTTAAATTCATTTTAAACCCTTTTCGAAATTCCCGAGATTTAAATTCTGGTTTAATTCAAATTTAGTTATTCTTCCTTTGGATAAATCATACTTATAGAATTTTATTTGGTTCTAAACCTTTTCAAACTCTAGATTCTTATATTTGATTATAATATCAACAACCAAGCATCCAAATATATATAATATTTTCAGAAAAATTATTACTTTTATATCAAAATATAATTTTGGGTAAAATTATTTCATTTACCCCACTTTAAAACAATACCATATCAGTTTATCTTGTTTAAGAGTTTAGAAACCCCTATCGATACGGTTGTACTTCCCGTACTAACCAGAATTCATAAACACTTAATCGATAAGTCAACACAGTATAAAAACAATTTTATATTCACTAAAAAATACACACTCATATCTATTATTACAATCAAACTCATTCTAGAGTACTACTAATTCTATCTCTAATGAGTAACACCCAACAGAGCCAAGGTTGTCGTTAAACCAAATTCTCTGATACCACATGTAACATGTCTGATTTCTCAACACCCGAAAGTCGACATCGATACATCCACTGTATCAAATGCCACACGATCGAATGCCCAATAACCAAACCGTTAGGGTTAAAGAAGAAGAGGTTGAAGAAGAAGAAAAGAAGAAACAGAACCAATAACCGAATCTAACATTTCGCAGCGGAACAAATGTAATAGATAAATAAATATCTTTAAACGGAATCACTATATCAATTATTACATTACATCACATTACATTATCAGAGTGTACAACAACAAACAACAGAAAGAAATATCACATATACTAGTGATACGCTTCGCCGTCCAGCTTGCTCCTGATCTCCATAGCATCGCTTTTTCGATTATTGCTCCCGAATAATGCTAACCTGACTCTAGGCTGCCCATGTGGAAAATTGTGGGCATCCATAGTTTAGAAAGGGAACAGTAAACTCCAGGTCAGTCGTGGGACTGTTGTGAGATCTCAAAAACAATTATTTTCCATAAAGAAAAGAAAAGAAATCCGCTATGCTTTTGGAAAATGAAACTACCATAAGGCCTCCCGCCACACACAATGCAAACGTAGAATTGGAGGAGATTTCTCCTTATGATAGTCAAACATGCTTAATACGTAAAAAAATTTTTCGATATTATCATTAGTGCATATTGCAGAAAACTTTTCGAAAATATAATATTAATCTTAGCCAGCATAGACATTTCGAACTATGCCTACTATAGCTACCATCTAAACAGTGGTGACCACCACAAGTAAATGGCAGGTTATACAACTAAAACCGTAAAGAGCTCGTATTGGATGATTGGATTTCCAACAAATGGTCAGGCAAAGGAACTTCCCACATAAAATGGAATGCCTCTGGAGAGACATCCACGAGAACCTAACCGGATCTCTAGTACACAATGCCAGGTTACCTCTGTAACTAGGTAACAACTGACACGAGTATACCATCCCCCGTTCGTTACCGACCTTTATCCGAGGGCCCCCAATCCAACAACCACACAGTAAAGTATCTGGCCTCCATACCATGGTGCCACTTTATATAAAAAAAATAAACATAAGTAAATATCTGGGATCCATACCATGATATCACTTTTTATCCAGAAGGAAATGGTCATACACTTAGGAGGAGCTACCCCCAAATAACCTTGCTGCCACGATTCCTGTTTCGACCATTACCGGGTTGTGAGGCTCGACGAAGTCACGTCCACAAAGCTATGTTTTTTTCACAAAGCCATGCTTCGATCACAAATGACCAACAAATGATTATCAACACACAGCAGCACTTAGCATGACACATTACCAAATTGGGAATGTATCACTAGTAACCATCAACTACATAACCTCTGAGCTCGTACGTCTCAGAGAAGGGTGTTAAGCTAAGAGAATAAATTCTCCGCCACTAATAGATATGTATTTGATAGAAACCATCTTTAAATCTCAAAGTGTAATGTTAGACACACATCCATATAAGTCTGTTCCGGGTTTGAACAAAACTGAAGGCACTTCCGAAGAAGCCCTTGCAAATCCGAGTATTCACAATCTCGATCGGACTTTCCATTACTTAGGAAATCTCTATACCGGCGCGACTTAGTGCAGAGACAATCGACGGGTTATCCTTTCGTTCTCGAAAATACCCGGTGTTCACCACCAGTCTTCAAATGCTATCCATATCGACGTATCATTATTCGGAATGGTTTATATGACACAAAGTCCTCTCCCAGCTAAACCGAATAATGAGCGCAAATTTAAAAACATATGGATATTGGGATTTCAGTTAAGTCACAACTTATTATCCAAAACTTTTCTTTCAAATGGTTTAAACAAATTACCATTTTAAATCTTTTAAATAAAAGATTCATTTCACAAAGTTCGCCCAGTTTCACAAAGATCCATTCACGGATCTCAAAATAATTCCCACCTCAATTGGATTAGCTCACTTAAATCTTTAAATCAAAGATTTAAGTAATAGCTTCCAAAACCCATTTTCAAATATTCATTCATAATTTGGAAAACCATTTTCAATTCCATTTGAACTTCCTCAAATACAAATTGGAAATTCATTTCTTATACGAAAGCTTATATCATTTAAAAACAAATAGTTTTTATTTCGGAAAAATCCGATTTCATTTATACAAGTTAAATCCTTTGGGTTCATTTAAATTCCCAAAGCAACACTCTCAAAAATGGTTTAAGTTCATGGAAACTTATATAACCTTTTTGAAATCATAAGCTTACAACATAGAATTCAATTTCAAATTTTTATTCAAATTTAAAACAAATTTAAAACTAAATTAAGTTATTCAAAAACAACTCTTATTTTGTTGAAATTCCTTTTCAAAAGTTTTTCCACTTTAAATCCGATTTATTTCCAAAACCATTTGGATTCAAAAATTCAATTCTAAAATTATTTCAAAAACCTGTGACTTAACCAATTTCCACGTGCAATTCATATTCGTGTGTGTATAGTGTAGTCCAGGGCTTTAACACAATAGTGCACAACATCAACCATCACAGATTCAATCATATTAACATCGATAAGCGGTATAGTCCATAATGCTTATCTTCATTCACAGACTCGTAGATAAAATAAATTTACTAATGAGATATATCACTGAATATAAATAAAATTACTATTTGTGAGGAATCCAGTTGGATCCCTCCAACCTGTTCCCTGCATCCATAATATTAGCACAGCCAATAAATATCGATTCAATCTGATAATAATTACCATATTTAGCTAAACAACCAATCAAACATTTAAATATTAGCTATTTAAATTAACTGGTATCCAGATTTGAGTGAGATTAACTCACCTTGGGTTTCGACGAGCATTCAAATTTAAATTAAATCGAACGGCGTTCGATTTAACCTAAATTTTTTACTTGCTTGGAATGATCCCAGAATTGCTCCACTGCGTAGTACTCGTCTGTGCGATCCCGGCGTCGCCAGTTTCGTCGATTTCTGATAACGGTTTACGAGATAAGCAATTTTAAAGATTATTTGATTTTAAATATAACATATTTACATTTTACTTAATTATTTTACAAACCAATAATCGAGGCCGCTAGATCCACAAGCCAAAATCACGGCCATTCCTCTCCCTTTCTTCCTTTTGTATGCTTACTCCAGGAAAACATGCACCAAGAAACCCAACGTTCACCGCCTAGGGTTTAAAACCGCACCATCTTCGCTCACCGATAGGTTGATCCAAGGCCACCACCTCGAACCACATCGCCGACTCGACCTTCCCTCAAAACCCACGCGAGCTCGGTCGCCTCCATTACCAGGAAACTACACGCAAACGGCCAATGAACGCAGCCACATAGCACCTCCAATCGACGACGATAGCTCGAATCACCCGTTGGATCTGAAGCTCTTGACGAGCTCTTCGATCTTTCAGTTGGAAGAATTCGCTATTACATGATGGATTGATCGCAAATTGAAGATGAAAGTTGATATTTTCGGCCATTAAAATGATGTAAACGGCGGCCGTGCTAAATTCTAGGTTTTCTTTAAAGATCGTGATATATGAACAATTATAAACAGTATTTTAATATTATCTCCACTTCAACAAGATTTTTACAAATGAACTCCAAACAACGCATGCCGACAGGCGATTATAATGTTTTACCCGCATTCCGAACACAATGGAATGTGTTTCAGAGGCTAATTCGATCATATGCGCGAGTTGTGGAAATAAACGACCAATTTAAATTAAATCGATTAAAATAGTTTCTATGCGTTTTGAGCTGCCAGAGTCAAACGACAACTCCGATTGCTAGAAAATTGAAATCCGATAATAAATAATTATTACGGATCCAATGGAATTGGTTTCGTCGAATTCCAAGACTGTGCCCCTTAAGGCTATTTTAACTTGTCGATTAATTCGAGCGATTCTCAGAATCGTCGAAATCACTTAAAATTTCGCTTTTATAATTTTATTAACTCTATTATAAATTATATAGACTTTATAATTACATTAGAAACTATTCTGATTCACTTCGAACCAAAATCTGATTATTTGCATTATTATATTATTAATTCCATTATTAAATTAATATAAAACTCCATATCTTAATTTTATCGACTTTTGATTCCATCCAAAAGTCCAACATCGCTACCGAAATCCAAATAAACTCAAAATAAATTTTAGAAACCAATTTATAACCATTTATATCCAGATTCACCGATTATCACAATTCCAAATATTTAAATATTATTATTTAAATCCAATTAAATTACCGTATTTGAAATTTAACTAATTATATTAATTTAGCCAAAATCTTTTTACTTCAAAATCAATTCAAAATCCACATTTAACATTTAAAATGAATTAAATGTTCAAAATTTACGACTAGATATTCTAGGTCGTTAAAACGAGGAAATCGGTTAAGTCCCAGATTTTAGAAAATATTTTTTTTAAAATTGAATTTTGAATTCAAATAGTTTTTGAAATGTATTTGGGTTAAATATAAAAAGCTTTTGAAAAGGTATTTCAAAGATAATAAGTTATTTCGAATAACTTAACAAAGTTTAAATATTTAAATAATTTGGCTTGTATTTGAATTCAAAATTTGAAATTGAATCCTATGTTTGGAAATTATGATTTGAAAAGGTTATACAAGTTAAAAATGTGTTTATGGGTTTTAAACCATTTAAAAAGTATTGTTTTGGGAATATGAATTTAAACCAAGCTTTATATTTGAAAGGCTTTAACTTGTATAAATGTAATCAGATTTTTCCAAAACGAAAACTATTTGTTTTCAAATAATAATAGCTTTCATATAAGGTAAGGATTTCCAATTTGTGTTGAAAAGTTTTAAGTTTGAAATGAAGTTGTGAATTGTTTTGAAAACTATGAATGAACCTTTGAGAAAGATTATCAAACCTTGTTTTGAAATCGAAGAGGAGTTTAAAAGGTGTATCTTTTATATAAAAGATTTGAATTGGAAACGAGTTTGAAAGCTATAAGTTAAAGATTGAATGAGTTAATCCAATTGAAATGGAAATTGTTTTGAAAAGCTGTGCATGAATCTATGTGAAATCTGGGTGAACTTGGTGAAATGAATCTTTTAGTTTAAAGATTTGAAACGGTAATTGGTTTAAATCATTTGAAAGGAAAGTTTGGGTTTTTAAATTGTGACTTAACCAGATCCCATATCCATATGTTTTTAAATATTGCGCTCATTATTCGGTTTAGCCGGGAGAGGACCTTGTGTCATATAACCTATTCCGAATAATGATTCGACGTCATGGATAGCATTTGACGACCGGTGGTGAAGACTGGATATTTTCAAAAAAGAAAGGATAACCCGTCGAATGTCTCTACACAGACTGATCCCCAGTATAGAGACTCCATAAGTGATGGGCAGTCCGGACGTGATTAGGGATTATCCGGATTTGCAAGGGCTTCTTCGGAAGTGCCTTCAGTTCTGTTCGAACCCGGAATAGACTTGTATGGATGTGTGTCTGACATTACACTTTGAGATGTAAAGCTGGTTTCCATCAAATACATTTCTGTTTGGTGGCGGACATTTATTCTCTTAGCTTAACATCTTTCTCTGAGATGTACGAGCTCAGAGGTTACGTATTTCATGGTTACTAGTGATACATTCCCAATTTGGTAATGTGGCATACGAAGTGTTGCTGATCATTTTTTGATCAAAGCATGACTTTGTGAAAAAGTGTAGCTTTGTGGACGAGACTTCATCGAGCCTCACTATCCGGTAATGGTCGAAACAGGAAAGATGCGGCAAGGTTTCTGGGGTCGCACCCCTAGGGTATGTCCATTCCTTCTGGAAAAGGGTGGTATCATGGTATGGAGCCCATTTACTTAACTCATGTGGACACTGTATATTTATTACTGTGTGATGTTTTTGGTGTAGAGGTACCTCGGATAAAGGTCGCAAACGACCGGGGGTGGCATATCTTAGGTGTTACTCTCGGGAAGGGAGGACACCGGCCTTGTGTTGGCAGAGAGCTGGGTAATTCTCGGGGCGTCCCTCCAGAGGTATACCCATGTGGCAATGGGAAATTCCTTTGCCTGACCATTTGTTGGAAAATCTAAAGAAAGAATACGTGCCCTGTATGATTTTAGTTGCATAACCTGCCATGGAATGTGGCGGTAACCTGCAATTGAACATGGTAGCTATAGTAGGCATACAATAATGGTTGTATGCTGGCTAAGATTAATATTATACTTCCAAATTATTTTCCACTATGCACTAATAATAATATCAAAATGGCTTTCACGTATCAAGTATTTTTGACTATCATAAGGAGAAATCTCCTCCAATTCTGCGTTTGCATGGTGTGTGTGGCGAGAGGCCTTATGGTAGTTTCATTTTCCAAAAAGCATTGCGGATTTCAGCTTTTAAATTATTTGGTTGTTTGTTTAAAAATAAAACTGTTTTGTTTGCTCATACCAGTCCCATGACTGACTCGGAGTTTATTGTTCCCTTCCTAAACTCTGGGTACGCACAATTTTCCACACGGGCAGTCTAGAGTTGGGTTTTCAGATAGTAGATATCGATTTAGTAGCTTTCAGTTTTCTCTTTGGAATTCTATGGAGGATTAGGATATTGAAGTCTTTAGTTAGGACGACTGACCTTGCTTAGCTTGGTACAACTTGATGGTGGTTCGAGCTATCTATGGAGATTGCTGATATTGGTGTTTCTTCTGGAGTTTCAAGTTTCAGTTGTTTCCGCTGCTGGTTCATTCGTGTTTCCGCTATAGCATTTCATTGTATCTCTGATATTGATCATTGTTTTATATTTGGATATTGTATCATTAGATTTGTATATGATATTCGTTCTTTTCTTCCGCTGTGTCATTATACTTGATGCGTTATAAGCTCCAGCGAACCAGATTTGACATTTGGATCTGAGGCATTTGAATACGGGTGACGTATTCGGTGTCGATTTTCGAAGGTCTAGTCAGGGTCATTACAGTGGTATCAGAGCTGAAGGTTGAAACTTTAGCTTAGGAGTATAACACATTAGGTAACTCATTAGAGATAGGGTGAAAGTATACCCTAGAATGAGTATATCCCTAACATATCCATCCTTATGCCTCCGTAAATTCTCTCACTATCCACTGATAGTGAGTATGAGTGCAAGAAGAGGACGAGATAGGGGATGGGGAAATACCACTTTATATGGTCAATGCCCTATAACAACAATGGAAACGATATTTTCCAATCAATCTTCTTTGATCATCATTCAATTTTCAATTCTTTGATGATTCCTGGCAGCTCCAGGAAGAAGCTTTGATATATTTGCATGGGACACAAACTCCAGATGGGTCAGAATTGTTTGTTTGGATGAATTGTTTGCTTTGGTTGCTATGGTTGATGTGTATACTTTGGTTTTTAAATCAAAAAATTTTGGATTTATATCCACATATCCGTATGCTCTTTTGGGTCTAGATATATTCTACGAGTGGTTAGTTATCCTTCGAACTGAACAATGCCCTGTATATTTCGTAGACTAGTGACCCGAGTATCTTGTATAGTATTGAATGAGTCTGCTCTCATATTTATCAATATTCTAATTTGGTAATCCAAATGCAGAATAAGTATTCAGTTTATTTGTATAATATTGAATGAATCTGTAACATTCCTGAATATTAACCAAGTTTAATTTGGCAATTAATTTAATTTTGGAATATAATAGAGAAATTATTTGTGAATTAATTAGAAAATTTCCAGAATAAATATTTTAGATTTTAAATAGAACTTTGGTTTGAAATTCAAAGATAAGTATTTTATAAAAATTGTATTTGTATTTTCTAAATTAAATAAGATATATGTTTATTTATTTATATAAATGGATAATGATTTGCAATTTGATTTTGGAATTAAATAAATATATTGACAATGAATATTTTTGATTTGGAATTCAAAAAAATGAATGTCCTGAACATTTGTAAGGTTGAATTTAAAACTTCATATATATGTTTATATATTGATTGTAAATTAGATTTTTGAAACTGAAATTCAATAATAAATATTTTATAAATAAATTGGATTTAAAAATCTATGTATATTTAAAATTAATAAAAATCTTGTTTTCTGATCTTAGCAAATATGCATTCTGATTTGAAAGCTATATAAGTACAAGTAATTAAAATGTATATATGATATTAAAACAAGAATTAATGAAAGTTTTAAAATATAGATGAACTAAGATTTGTGTGTGTGTATATATATATATATATAAATATCTAAGAATATGAATATAAATGTAAAGACAAGAATGAATAAAAGTTTTGATATATACATATATCTTTTGGAAACTTAATAATATTTATAAAATAAGAAATGTATAAAACATGATGAGTATAACTTTGTAAAATATAATAACAAGAGGGTTTAAAACTAAAATTTTAACTAATTAAATTAAGGGCTTAAACACAAATTTCCTTCATGTTAACAAATGTAAGGCAAGTAATCACAAAGATTAACAAGTGTAAATAAATCATCATGAAAATAATACAAGTGGCAAAGATAAAATTTCTTTTAATTTAAAATTCTATTAACATGCAAAAGAGGAAAAAAAATATTTCAGTTTCTCTTCATCAAAACTGAGAATCCCAAAACCTAAAAAACAAAGATTCAAAGCAAACAATCTCAGTTGCAAACCTATAAGTTTAGATCAGGGAAAAACAAAATCATCTCCACTCAAAAGCAAAATTTTCAAAAGCAGAAAAAGATATAAACCCGAGCAACATCAAATGCCATCTTCACTTGAATCAAACCTGAGTGACAGCTTCAGGTTCAGGCAGAATCAAACTGAAGTAATTAAGACAAGAATTTAAAATCTGGAAGCCTTGAAAACAAAATCTGGAACAACTCAAAGTGTAATGCAAAGGAATCAAAACCTGAAATAATCAATCAACAAGATCATAGCTCAGTAGCTAACAGGGTCTGGGAGCAAGATCAAATCTCAGTTTCAAAAGTGGTAGAAACAGTTTCCAGTTTTACCAATTTAGTTCAAGCTTCTCTGTTCCTCTCTCTTCATCAATATATGGTGAGCAAATTTGACCCTGTTATGTTTCTTTTGTGTTGGATCTGTGTTTGAAGTATGTGCTTGTGATTGTGTGAATATTTCTGCATACATTTGTATATGAAAACATAAGAATGGTGGAATGCATGTCTGTGTGTATACATAGATATATCTCTGTTAACAATAGATTAACAAACTTCCAGGAAAAAAAATCATATCTTTCTTCATAATCAAATTTAGGTTGTGATTATCAAAGAGAAAAGGACTCTATGAATGTAATATAAATTTAAAAATACTTTAAATACTTAAAATAGATGGATTTATTGGACAAGTTGAAAACACAAAAGAATCGGATTTTTTTTTCAAAATTTAATTGATTTAAATCTGAGTTTCAATTACATAATCTTGTTAGTCTTCCTGAATCATGAATTTTAAAGGGAAAATCGAGATTTTTAATATATCATCATTCGAGAAATTTGAAGTTGAACAGAAATTGGAAATGCCATAAATTCTGGTGACAGCGAGATTGTGGGGTTTCGAGCTTGATGTCAGAGGCGCTTGGGTAATTGTTGAATTCGAGAAAAATGCTAAATGATTTTATAATTCCTTATGGATGAAGATTTGAGTCAATCTAGGGTTTTAGCCTAGTTTTTAGTAAAGGTTGGATTTTGAGTTCGTACATCATCGGGGTTGAACTGGAAGGGTGCGCACTGGGGGGGATCGAACCATGGAAGTAAGGCGAATGTTTGGTCGAAGTTTCGGAGGGTCTGATGACCAGAGGTGGCCATGCATGGTGATTCTTGGATGAACTAGTTTGTTCAGTGGAGTTGCTGTTGCTCGATTTTATGTTGATAGGTTTTTGAGTTTTCTGGGTTTATGAGATCACCGGCGAGGTAGTCGACGGTGTGTGGGTGATGGTGGCAGTGACCAAATGTGGTCGGAATGGCGTGCACGTACACGCTTGTACGTTTGTGTACTGGGTAGAATAGTGTAATCGGGGAAGAAGGTCGATTTCTCGGGTTGGAGCTCGAGATTTGGTATGTTTGGCTCGAGTGTGTTTGAATGAGATTGGCAAGTAACAGTTTTAAAAATGTCGAAATCAAAAACAAAGAAAGAAAAAAATAGAAGAGAAGTTGCTCGGGTATTTTTGAATTTGGCCCGAGGAAAACGTAGCTTTGGCTCGGGTTCGACCCGGAATAGAATTCAAATAGTTTAAAAAGGTTTTGAAACATTTGATTTAGAAATTATAAAATTGGTTAACTTTAATTTATCAAGTTAAATGATTATTCTATTTTTAAACTTAATTAACGATTTAATTAAGTAAAGTTAATTTTTAAGATAAAATGTTTTCATGATAATTAAGGCATTAATAAGATAATGTTTTGTCTTAAGGTAATTAAGGTTTTAATGATTTGAGATTAATTAAGTTAATTAAGAAAATTTAAGTATAATTGATTAAATTAATTAATTAATAATAAAGAATAAATTAAGTGATTAAAGGATAGTTATTTAATAATTAAAGGTTAATTAATTAAAGTAATCAATTAAAGGCTAATTAATCAATTAATAACTAAAGGTGGATTAATTTCTAATTACTTAAGGTAATTAATTAAGGGTTAATTAATTATGTAATTAACTTAAAGATTAATTTAATTAATGAGATTAATTAAGGAATAATTAATTAATTAAGGATGATTAATTTGAAGGATAATTAGGGAGGATTAATTAATTAATTTTATTTATTAATATTAAATGATTAATTTGGGTAATTAATTCATAAGTAATTAGTTTAATTTAAATTAATTGAATTAATTAAGGATTAAACAATTAATTAATCCTGTTTATAAAAGTATTATTGAATGCTTGGATTACTTATGAATGATTGTATTGAATGAGATGCCTTGAACTGATTATCCTATCTGATCTATGATATTCTGATTTGTGTATATGCTGTGAAATGTAATTTTAATTATCTGTGAGGAATGTAATTTATTTATGATGAATATATATTATTTATGTTTGATCTGTAAATGAAGATAAGCGTTATAGGAATATACCACTTATCTATATTTCTTATGTGTATCTGTGATGATTGTTAATGTTGCACTATTGTCAAAACCCCTGGACTACACCTTACACACACAATTATGGATTGCACGAGGAAATCGGTTGATTTTACAAAATAATTTTTTTAAATTGAATTTTGAATTCAAATAGTTTTGGAAATGTATTTGGGTTAAATTTAAAAAGCTTTTGAAAAGGGATTTCAAAAATAAATAGTTATTTCGAATAACTTAACAAAGTTTAAAAATTTAAACAATTTGGTTTGGATTTGAATTCAAAATTTGAAATTGAATCCTATGTTTGGAAATTATGATTTGAAAAGGTTATACAACTTAAAATGTGTTTATGGGTTTTAAACCATTTAAAAGGTATTGTTTTGGGAATTTGAATTTAAACCAAGCTTTATATTTGAAAGGCTTTAACTTGTATAAATGTAATCGGATTTTTCCGACAAAAACTATTTGTTTTCAAATAATATAAGCTTTCATACAAGGAAAGGATTTCCAATTTATGTTGAATTTTTTTAAGTTTGAAACGAAGTTGTGAATTGTTTTGAAAGCTATGAATGAACCTTTGTGAAAGATTATTATACCTTGTTTTGAAATCGAAGAGGAGTTTAAAAGGTGTATCTTTTATATAAAAGATTTGAATTGGAAACAAGTTTGAAAGCTATAAATTAAAAACTGAATGACTTAATCCAATTAAAATGGAAATTGTTTTGAAAAGCTGTGAATGAATCTTTGTGAAATCTGGGTGAACTTTGTGAAATGAATCTTTTTGTTTAAAGAATTGAAACGGTAATTGGTTTAAACCACTTGAAAGGAAAGTTTGGGTTTTTAAATTGTGACTTAACTGAGGTCCCATATCCATATTTTTTAAATATTGCGCTCATTATTTGGTTTAGCCGGGAGAGGATCTTGTATCATATAACCCATTCTGAATAATGATATGACATCATGGATAACATTTGAAGATTGGTGGTGAAGACCGGATATTTTTGAAAATGAAAGGATAACTCGTCGAATGTCTCTGCATTGACTGGTCCCTGGTATAGAGACTCCATATGTGATGGGAAGTCCGGACGTGATTAGGGATTATCCGGATTTGCAAGGTCTTCTTCAGAAGTGCCTTCAGTTCTGTTCGAACTCGTAACAGACTTGTATGGTTGTGTGTCTGACATTACACTTTGAGATGTAAAGCTAGTTTCTATCAAATACATTTCTATTTGGCGGCGGAGATTTATTCTCTTAGCTTAACACCCTTCTCTGAGACGTACAACCTCAGAGGTTATGTAGTTGATGGTTACTAGTGATACATTCCCAATTTGGTAATGTGGCATACGAAGTGATGCCGATCATTTGTTAATCAAAGCATGACTTTGTGAAAAAGTGTAGCTTTGTGGAGGAGACCTCATCGAGCCTCACAACCCAGTAATGGTCGAAACAGGAAAGATGCGGCAAGGTTTCAGGGGTCACACCCCAAGGGTATGTCCATTCCTTCTGGAAAAAGGTGGTATCATGGTATGGAACCCAGATACTTAACTCATGTGGACACTATATATTTATTAATGTGTGATGTTGTTGGTGTAGAGGTACCTCGGATAAAGGTCGCAAATGACCGGGTGTGGCATATCTTAGGTGTTACTCCCGGGAAGGTAGGACACCGGCCTTGTGTTGGCAGAGAGCTGGGTAAATTCTCGGGGCGTCCCTCCAGAGGTGTATCCACGTGGCAATGGGAAGTTCCTTGGCCTGACCATTTGTTGGAAAATCCAAAGAAATAGTACGCGCTCTGTACGGTTTTAGTTGTATAACCTGCCATGGAATGTGGTGGTAACCTACTATTGTACATGGTAGCTATAGTAGGCATACAATAATGGTTGTATGCTGGCTAAGATTAATATTATATTTTCGAAATGTTTTCCACTATGCACTAATAATAATATCAAAATGGTTTTCGCGTATCAAGCATTTTTGACTTCCATTAGGAGAAATATCCTCCAATTCTGCATTTGCATGGTGTGTGTGGTGGGAAGCTTTATGGTAGTTTCACTTTCCAAAAAGCATTGCAGATTTCAACTTTTAGATTCTTTGGTCATTTGTTTAAAGATAAAACTGTTTTGTTTGCTCATACCAGTCCCATGACTGACCCGGAGTTTATTGTTCCCTTCCTAAACTCTGGGTGCCTATAATTTTCCACACGGGCATACAGTGGGGTTTTTCAGATAGCAAATATCGATTCAATAGCTTTCAGCTTTCTCTTTGGAATTCTATGGAGACTTTGGATATTGAAGTCTTTGGTTAGGACGACTGACCTTGCGTAGCTTAGTACAACTTGATGGTGATTCGAGCTATCTATGGAGACTGTTGATATTGGTGTTTCTTTTGGAGTTTCAAGTTTTAGTTGTTTCCGCTGCTGGTTCATTGGTGTTTCCGCTGTAGCATTTCATTGTATCTCTGATATTGATCATTATTGTATATTTGGATATTATATCATTGGAGTTGTATATGATATTCATTCTTTTCTTCCGTTGTGTTGTTATACTTAATGCGTTATAAGCTCCGGCGAAACAGATTCGACATATGGATCTAAGGCATTTGAATACGGGTGACGTATTCGGTGTCGATTTTCTAAGGTCGAGTCAGGGTCGTTACAATATGGTAGAAGAGTTGCTTCGGTTTGTCCTGTTCCTGGACAAATTGTATGGATGAATGTCTGACATTGCATTTATAATCACATTGATTGATCTCTATAAACATATAATCTGTTTGGTGGCGGAGAAGGCAACCTCTCTTAGCTTAACACCCATTCCTAAGACATACGAGCTCATGAGTTACACGTTTGTAGAAATCAGCATCGTGACCATGGAATGACCGTGTGGCATTCAAAGTGGAATGTGCTATGTAAAAGGTAATCGTAACCTCGGGCCTCATCACCCGAAAATGGCTTAAACAGGGCATGCCGTGAGGCTATGTGGTTCGCAACCATTAGGGTATGGTCATCAGCTTTCTAGATTACCGTATATATGTCGAATATGTTGTGTTTGATAAGAGAGCTCTCAAATAGGTCGGTTACGACTGGGGTGATGTCATATTTTGTTCTATCTGCCACCAAGATGGGTCTGCAGGTAGGCCGGTCATGCAAGTTGCAGAGGATTCAAAAATTGTTGATCCTCGATATATCCCTCTAGAGATGTACTGTACGAAAAGTAAATCCTTATCTGCCATTGTATGGAGATTCATTCTTCAATAAGTGCCTTAGGATTTGATTGTAGAACCTACTTTGTAGCTAGTATGTTGAAATTTAATCAATATAACAATTTCGGATAAGATTCATATGTTTATTTGGAAAGTATTTTCAAAAGAATGTTATTAAAAATAATATTACCGGATTTTGGTTATCATAAGGTAAAATCCTATTCCATTTATGTGGGGCATTGTCTTATCGGACACCCTTGTTTTCAAATATCCGTATTTTAAGTTTCTCACACTAGTTCCATGACTGACCCAGAGTTTATTTCCCTTCCTTAAACTCTGGTTGTCTTATTTTTTTCGAGCAGCCTAGTAGTCAGATTTAGTTAGAAGAAATCTGGAAGAACTTGGAGCATGGAATTAGAAGATTCTTCAGTAAATTATTTACTTTTTTACACCACACTTGGTACAATTGTATTCCGCATTTGTAAGGACAAATGTTTATAGTTTTACTCCTATAATTGTATTTAGAATTTTCGCTGTAAAGGTATATTTATATATATATTGAAATAATACATGTTATTCCATTCATGTAAGATTCTGTTCTGTCTTTATTTTCTTTTAACTCCATGATAATCCGCCTCTCCGGAACTTGGA
The DNA here is from genome assembly GCA_030765085.1 of Allium cepa. NCBI lineage: Eukaryota > Viridiplantae > Streptophyta > Magnoliopsida > Asparagales > Amaryllidaceae > Allium > Allium cepa. The sequence continues at coordinate 491,853,844 of CM060944.1, read as the reverse complement.
TTTGTAGCACGTGATGCCAATGTAACGACCCTAAATTTTATTACTTTTAAATGGAATATTTAATTAATTTTAAATATCTATATATAGAATTTCAAACTTAATAATCATGTTTTGTGTGATAAATAGGAGTGATAAACTTATTTTTTAGAATTAAATAGAAATTTTGAAGTTTTGTCGTAAAATTGACAAAAGCTGGTTTTCGATAAAATTTAATATACGTTCAAATAATTGTTATTAATGGTAAATAACTCTTATAATGGTTATATAAGGATAATTTTTTTATTATAATGGCTATATAAACATATATACTTGTTTTACAAAAATGTACAAACTTCGTTGCACGTTGACAAATCGACGTCGTATTTTTATAATTGAATTTTAATATTATTAAATATGGTTTTATAACTAAAATAAACTTTTTTAATTATTTTAAAATGATAAGAAACTTATTATAAAGTTTTGTTTACAAATATACGAAGTTTAACTAAACGTCAAAATGTGTTTGTAAAACATTTTGTCGAAAATCAACGTTTTGATCAGTATTAGTTGTCGCACCTTTGTTAGCGTGTTTTAACATATATATTAAACATTTTAATAGCAAAACATGTTTACTTTTTCTAAGTATCATTATAAAAATCTAGAATATCATTAGTAAAAGTAAGTAAGGTAATTAACAAAAGTAAAAAGCAAACATCAAATCAATCACATTCAAATCCAACAAAATCATTACTTTGTTTTAAGTGATTAAGACATAAAGTTGTGAAGTGAAATGTGATGTTAAGTGTTAAAAAAATGGAGTTTACTTAATGGTTAAGGAAAGAGTGTTTTGGTCTTTTTACTTAAAGATATTTTATAAAAAAAAATTTATAAATACCCACTTCACACATTCTTTCACACCATTCTCTTCTTCTTCCTCCTTCTCAAAGCTCTAAGAGCTCTTCTTTAACGACTTCCATCTTAGGAAAATTATAAAGAAATAATAATAAAATTTCATACATATATATGCTATAGTATTACAACTCCAAATAAAAGCAAACATCTCCTCTTCCTCAACATAACCCGTCACCATCAAGACCGAGTTCCATCACCTATTCTAGGGGAGGTCGAGTCCAACAAGGATAAAGGAAAGAAGTCCGAGAGCTCCGAAGCAAGGAAAAGAAGAGGAAGTATCGTCGGATAAATTTGGGAAGCTATAGAAAAGATTGGTGAAGTGGAGCCATAAGTGAGTACTCAATTTAGAAAATTATTATTTGAATGTTTAAATTGTAAATTTAAATGCTTGTTTGATAAGTTTGTTGATTTTATGGTTGATTATATGGATGTTGATATAATTGATAACTTAGTTGTGATGAATTAAGAATTTAAATAATTAACAATGATTAATTAATGAAAAATATATCCATATGGATGTGTAAATGAAGTTATTTAGCCTCATAATGGTATTGAAAATATAAAAAGGTTGGAAAGGAATATAATAATAATATGATATTAGGAGATGATTTAAAAGTGAAAAGGAGATTTAATATGAAAAATATTGGTTTAAATGTTTGAAAATGGTTTGTAAATGCCTTATAAACATTAAATTCAATTTGGAGAAGTTTTGACAAACAATGAATTTGGAGTCAAAATAGGCTTGTCGCGTAACGGCAGTTCGCGATTTTGTACCGTAAAAGTTAAATCATTCTATAGGGTTGAATTGGAGTCGGATTTCTTTACAATAAGAATTTTTCAAACTCTTATGACTATAGTTTTTAAATAAAATAAAAGGATCAAGATTTCATTTAGTAAATTTTAAAATATGGGCAAATCAAATTTTCAATAAAATCGCGCTTTGCAGTTTAGGGGACAAAGTAGCAAATGTTCTAAATGTATATTTTAAAACTGTTTAAAAATATGGAATAAGTCTTATAAATCATTTAAAGTGTTTTAAAGTGGTTTGAGTTGTAAAAATAAACATATTTGAAGTAAAAATGTTGTTTTTATCAAATAAGACTTTAAAGCACTATTCCTAGCATTTTTTGCAGCAGTTTTCAATAACTTTTAAAATATGTCTTTAAACTTAAGTATTCTGTTCAAAATCTTTTATAAATGGTTTTTAACAGAATAATTAAGTGTTTTAAATAATGATTTGGAAGTTTTATAAATTATTTCTAAAAGTGAAAGGAGTATACAAAAATGACTAGTACATTTGTCCCACATATGAGATCTAGAAAGGTAAAACGAGAGGTGTAACCAAGATTAGAAATAGAACAACCAATGCCCTGAACTTATCTGGCCTCTATTTTCTCTTTTAGGCGAGGGGTGGAACAAATCGAAAGGAAAGTCCAGATGCTCTAAAATAATGTTTTCCAATATGAGATTTAAATAAATAAATTTGAAAATATATTCCTAAGTAAAAGGTGAATTGATTTGGAGTCATCCTAACATTAAAAGGGTTTAAATTTACCAAAAGGATCTGATAAATGAGGCTTAATGATTCCATACATTGTTAAGAAGATAAATGAAATAATTTAAAATAATACCTCTCTTTGAGATATTTATGTATGAATAAAAGATGAATTAAATTGATTGACGATTGATAATTACATATGAACTTAACATCTTTTTAATTGATGATTGGTGCAAAGGAACCGGGATCGGATCTGACCCGGCACTTACCCCTCGTGTTGAGGTATGTTCCATTAGTTGTAGTGTGCAGCATGATAGGGGGTTCTCGCTTTCTGTTTGGTGGCTAGTAAGAGACTCTTACTCCTACATGTACCTAGTGATAAAGGGTTGGTTGTTAGTCGCGAGGCTGGTCGTAAAATGAGGTACTAGTATATGCCATAGTAGTGCTGGGATGGTTGAAAAGCCTACCGGTCGTCACTGGCGATGGTTGAAAAGCCTGGACCTTTACTTTTGGTACTAAAGCTTAGGTTGAGCGAATATCTAGGCTTTAGTGGAGTAAAACTCATTATAGATAGGGTTAGTAATACCTTAGAATGAGTAACTCGTTAGAGATAGAGTTAGTAATACCCTAGAATGAGTTAGAGAGTATTATATATATAAGCGCGTATTTGTTATTTGATATAAAAATGTCTTGTGGTGATTAATCTATTGAGTGGATTATGAATTCTGATCGGTGCATAAAGAGCTCCATGCAATCGATAGGGATTCCAATATACTAAATATGGTGAATCGACGCACCATTATAAAAGAAGTATATTTTATATACACAAAAGTACAAATATTTGTGTGATTAGGAAAATTTATAAGATGTTATCACTTTGGAAGTTCCAAGAATAAGTCTTGATCTGTTGGTGATAGTCGGAATAATCTTCTAAGTATCGATCACATATTGGCTTGGGCGAATGGTATCAAATATTTGGTATATTATTATTCTTATCATTGAACAATTAAGGCAAGTTCAAAGCCAAACAAGTTAAATAAAGTAATTTGAATTAATGGTATGAAACCTCTGATAATTGTTGAATCTTTCTTTATAGCGTTTTGATTATGACAACTATACATATATATATATATATATATATATACATACATACATACATATATATATATATATATATTAATATCGATTAACTTTGTTTTGCAGGAAGAAACTTTACAACAGGAAATTTTCAAGGGCTTAGTTAAAGAGTCTATGTGTATTAGTATTTGTTAAAATATTCCTTGGTGATACATACACATGCATGTTTTTTAAGATATGCACAAGACACAACAAATAGATGTCTGAGATTTCTAATTCAGATGTTTGTCTCCTGAAACAAAAATATACTCAGCATAATATCCAGACGCATGTTCTGAATTTTTCAGACATCTGAATATAACCCGAATTGGCCTATTTCCTTGCTGTATATATATTTAACTGTAAACAGACTTCTGGAATTTTATTTCAGACTTCTAAAAACGAATAGATGCAACTATTCAGCAAAGAGACACAACTCTTGATTCACATCTAATCTCTTCGTGAATAATTGCAACCATTTGTATACTATAAATAGAGGCTTAATCAAATGTGTTTATCATCTTATCCTACTCTAATTCTTTCTATCTTATCTATAGCATTCAGATTCACAAAAGCACTTTATTTCCATATTAAAAGATTACAAATCTTCTCAAATCTTCCATATTCTTTCATGAACTACACTATTATCATCAAGGAAAGATTATAGGAAGGGTGTACATTGATTTGACATATCCGTGTTATTAAGAACATAAGTAGTCAACAAACTCTTTGTATTGTGAAAGTACTCTTCAGCAGTCGAGGCAAGAAATCTCGTTCGGTTGTTCGGGTAGTTGTAAACCTATTCCTCCAGGTAAAGTGAGGGTTATTTTTTGTTAGTGAAATTCCTAAGAGGAGATTAGGGACTGGACGTAGGACAGTGGTCCGAACCAGTATAAATCTTTTGTATTCTGCTATCTACACATTTCTATTCCATATGATCCTGCTGCAACGTCTCTTTCAATTGGTATCAGAGCTGGGGCATCCAATAGCCGTAACACCGTTATTTGATATTTTGACAATATGGAAACTAATGCAAGTTTCAGCACAACCACTCTACATTTGACGAAGTACAATCTACTCAAAGACCACCATTATTTAATGGTTTACATTATAATTATTGGGCAACAAGAATGAGGATATATATGCAAGCAACCTGTTTTGTTGCTTGGAACGTAACTCGAATAGAATTAACAGCACCTACGACCAATTACTCTACATGGACAATAACTTAGAAAAATAAAGCAAGTGCAAATGCCAAAGCTATGAATATGTTATTCCGTGCTTCAGATAGAAATGAGTTCAATTGAGTTAGTATCTGTACTACTGCACATCAGATATGGGAAACACTCAAAACAATTCATGAGGGTACAAACAAGGTCAAACAAACAAAAATCTCAATGCTCAAAAACCAGTTCCAAAATTTTAGAATGAGACAAAATGAAATCATCAACGACATGTACTCAAGATTTCAAGACATACTTCATGCCTTAATAGGATTAGGAGAAAAATATAGTTACTTCGATATTATATCAAAGATACTAAACTCCTTAACCGACGAATGGGAGAGGAAGGTATTAGCTATTGAGGAAGCCAACGATTTATCAACTATGAAACCTGAAGAACTAATAAGTAACCTCATGTTTTAGGAAGTAAATCTTCAAGCCAGAAAGGACCAGGCACAAGAAAAAAGGAATGTAGCTTTTCATGTGGAAAAAGAAGAATCAGAATCAGATAATGAGGATCTAGCACTTATTGCAAAAAAATTTAAGAAATTTCTAAAATTCAGAAAGAGTAGCTTCAAAAAGAATTCCTTAAATAAACCTTCATCCTCAAACTTAGAATGTTTTAATTGTCACAAGAAAGGTCATATGATAAAAGACTGTCCGGAGCTAAAGAAGGAGAATCAAAAAAGCTTCAACAACAAGAATAAGAAAGACAAATTTAAAAAGAAGGCTTTTTCTATCGCATGGGACGATTCAGATTCATCAGATAGTGAGAGTGATAGCAACAATGAACAAGCATGCATGCTTCATGGCTGAAGAATCTAAGGTTTGTAATTTATCTTATGATGATTTAATAGATGTAAACACTGAATTTTTAAATACTATAAAAACTCTTAAAAAGAAACTTAAAGAGACACGTGAAAATCAAAGCAAAGCTGAATTTGAAAGAGATATGTTAAAAGATGAAAAAAAGTATTGGAAGAAGAACTTGAAAAGGTTCAAGAATCTCTCTCAAACTCAGATAGTCAACTTTTACTTTTGAGCCAAGAAATTGATACTCAAAAGGCAAAGAATGATGAAATTATTTCTGGAAATCACAATTTAAAAATTAAAATAAAACAAGTTGAATTAGAAAATACTATTCTTCAAACTAAATTAGATAACATTACTAAAAAATTTCTAATTTTAATAATGGAAGAGAAAATTTATGTAGAATTATCGAAAATTCTCAGTCCTCTTCAAATAAAAATGGACTAGGTTTTAAAAGGAATCAAATATTCATATAAAAAATGCTAATTTTAAGAAAAATAATTCAAAAAATAATATAGTATTGAAAAATGACATACCAAGATACACTAAAAAGAAAAAGGAAATCAAAATATGGGTTCCGAAAGAAAATAATATTTTATTTCGGAACAAATATATAAAATCCTTTATAGAAACAGTTCACAGAAGTAGTAATTATCTTTATAAAAGGGATACTAAATCCAGTTGAGTTTGGTTTCTTAAGATCTAACTCTTAGAACCCTATTAAAAGGTGGTTACCAATATATTTATCAATATTTTTGCAGGTCCCACTCAAGAAAAGAAAATCGATTTTGGATAGTGGTTGCTCAAAACACATGACCGGAGACAAAGCAATGCTTACAAATATTTCATACTTTGATGGTGGTTCTGTTACCTTCGGAGATAACTCGAAAGGTTTTATCGTTGGCAAAGGAGATGTGTGCAACTACGGTATATCAAATTTACCCCTCATTACAAATGTTTCTTTAGTTAAAAACTTAAAACATAATCTATTAAACATTAGTCAACTATGCGACAAAGGTTTTAAAATAACTTTTTTTGAAAATAAATGTTGTATTTTTGATCAAAATCAAAATCTTATTTTTGAAGGAAAGAGAGATAGAAATATTTATGTTTTAAACATGAAAATTAATAATAATAAAGATATGTGTTTAATGCTCAAAGATAATGATCCTTGGCTATGACACAAAAGATTTTGTCATATTAATTTTAAATCTATCCAAAAACTTTCAAAAAATGAATTAGTCAAAGGCTTACCAAAAATAAATTTTAAAATAAATAATCTTTGCGATGATTGTCAATTCGGAAAATTAACTAAATCATCTTTTAAATCTAAGAAAGTCATTTCAACTTTACAACCATTAGTATTATTTTATATGGATTTATTCGGACCAACACAGGTTCAATCCATCAATCATAATCGATATGTTTTTGTAATAGTTGATGAATTCTCGAGATACACATGGACGATATTCATGAAAAACAAAAGTGAAACGTTTAATTATTTAAAAAAAATTGTTAAAAGAATTCAAAATATTAAGAATTTAAAAATCAAAAACATAAGGAATGATCATGGAGGCGAATTTGAAAATGAATCATTTGAATTATTTTGTAAAAAGAAAGGAATAAATCATAATTTTTCATTTCCTAGAACTCCACAACAAAATAGAGTTGTAGAAAGGAAAAATAGAACTCTACAAGAGTGCGCAAGAACATTATTAAATGGAAGTACATTACCAAAGCATTTTTCGACAGAGCTGTAGCAACTGCGTGTTATGTATTAAATCGTATTTCCATACGACCTTTAACTATATGAACTTTTTAATGGAAGAAAACCTAATATTTCATAGTTTAAAATCTTTGGGTCAAAATGTTTTATTCTTAACACAAAAACCAACTTGGAAAATTTGATCCAAAAGCCGACCATGGAATTTTTTTAGGTTACTCAGAACGAAGTAAGGCATATCGTGTTTTCAATAAACGAACAAATATAATAGAAGAAACTTTACATGTATCTTTTGACGAAAACTTTAATAAAAATACAATCATTAAAGATGATGAAGAAATTATATCTAACACTGAAAATATAAGTATTGGAAATAATGAAAATATTAATCAAAACAATAACAATCAAATTAGATCTCCTCCTAGAATCCTACGAGATCATCCTACACAACATATAATTGGGGAGATTGATTCGCAAGTTCAAACAAGAAGTCAACTAAACCAAATGGGTTATGTTATTTTTCTTTCAACTATTGTGCCTAAAAATCCAAAAGAAGCTTCAACAGATGAATACTGGATTATTGCCATGCAAGAAGAGTTAAATCAGTTCGAATGAAATAATGTTTGGGAATTAGTTCCTCGTCCTGATCACCAATCAGTTATTGAAACTAAATGGGTCTATAAAAATAAAGCAGACGAATTAGGAAATATTACTAGAAATAAAGCAAGATTAGTAGTGCAAGGCTATAATCAAGAAGAAGGAATCGATTACGAAGAAACATTTGCACATGTTGCAAGACTAGAAGCAATACGTATTCTATTAGCTTACGCTTGTTTTCATAATTGTAAACTTTATCAAATGGATGTTAAAACTGGTTTCTTAAATGGATTTATTAAGGAAAATGTATATGTTGAACAACCGTCATTATTTATTCATGAAAAATATCCAAATTATATATATAAACTAAAGAAAGCTTTATATGGTTTAAAACAAGCACCTCGTGCTTGGTATGACAGACTTAAAAATTATTTAATTAACTTAGGATTTCGAGTCGGAAAAGCTGATCAAACTTTGTTTATTAAAAATACTAATAAAGATATTTTAATTATACAAATATATGTAGATGACATTATATTTGGTTCAACTAATGAAAAATTATGTGAAGAATTTTCAAATATAATGACTAAAGAATTCGAATTGTCACATATAGGATAACTGTCATATTTTCTCGGACTTCAAATTAAAAAATTATCCAAAGGTACTTTTATAAATCAAGAAAAACATTGTAATAATTTAATTAAACGATTTGGAATGGAAAACACTTCTGGAAAACCTACTCCTATGATCATCTCGATCGAGACGACAATGGTAAAAATGTTGACCAAAAGTTATATAGAAGTATGATAGGGTCACTACTTTATTTAACTACAAGTCGACCAGACATTATGATGAGTGTATGTTTATGCGCTAGATTCTAAGCAAATCCTAAAGAATCACATTTAAGAGCAGTGAAACGAATTCTACGGTATCTTAATAATACTAAGGACTTCGGTCTTTTCTATCCGAATGAATGTCCATTTGAATTAGTATCTTTCAGTGATGCTGATTTCGGTGGATCTCGGACGGATAGAAAAAGTACAAGTGGTACGTGCCATTTCATTGGAAAATCACTTTTTTCTTGGTTTAGTAAGAAACAGAACTGTGTATCACTCTCAACGTGTGAAGCAGAATATATATCTGCAGCTTTAGCTTGTGCTCAGGTTATTTATATGCAGCAGACATTAGAGATTTTGGAATAAATTTATCAAAATCAATAATTTACTACGACAATACAAGCGTAATAAATTTATCTAAAAATCCTGTAAATCACTCACGTACAAAACATATTGATATTCGTCGTCATTTCTTACGAGACAATATCGAAAAAGAAATTATTAACTTAGAACATATTTCTACTGAAAATCAAACAGCGGACATTTTTACCAAACCACTTTTAGAAAATTCATTTATTAAACTACGTTGAGAATTAGGTTTAATGTCAGTAAATGATATTTAGATTTTTTTTAAGAATATGAAAATAAATTACAAAATTTTAAAATCGAAATTATCATCACAACAAAGGTCAGAGTTGAATTTAGGTCACTTGACTATGGGTTTAATAACTTAACCATTTGAGCTATACACTTGAATTAACTATATAATATTACATAAACTAAAACATCCTTCTAAGACCATTCATTTAAAAATAAATTATTAACCGGTAATTCAATTTCTGGCTCTAAACTCCCAGTGATTCTACACCACACCTTCCTTAAAACTCTCAGCCTATATATACATGTTAAAAAAACTAAAACAAAATACAACGAATTCTTTTTCAAAACAAAAAGTTCAAACTCTGTAGAAAAATGTCCTCCAATAAATCAAACTCACCCATCATCTTAACTTTCTCAACCGATAGCTCAGTTGCATCATCGCATCTTCCTACGCCAACACCAAAACACGAACCTGTTTATAAATGGGAATTTATCGAACCGGGTATACATCGGATTCCAAGAAGGCCAAACGTGCGCTGTTTATCTCCCCAGATACGAAGAGAAAGATCGATGAAATTCATCACTATCAACAGCAGCAAATAGACCTTCAACGTGAGTTGTATTTTGAAAAGAAATTAATGGCTAAACGCTTAAGCTTTCTTGAATAAATTGGTTTAAAATTTTGCAGCTCGAAGAAAAAGGATGTGAGTGAACCCTTACCTCGATCGATTAATCCGTTTAATCCATCTTCCTCATATCGTACATCAAACGATCCGATAAATCCTTAGGTCTCGCCTCAAAGACCTCAATATAGCCCAAATTCATGGGACAAGACTATATGGCTAATGAGGGATGCAGAGAATTAACACCAAAGAAGACACCATCACCAAAGAATTAATGCTGTACTATTTGTAATACTGCTAATTATTTTATATAGTAAATGTATTAACAAATATACATATATTTATAAAAATAAAATTTGCAAAGTGCAAAACCGAAAAAAATTCAGGAAACAGACGTCTGTTTCAATAAAATAGACGTCTGAATATTGAAGTAAAAATAATTTTTAAAGAAAATTCAGACGTCTGGTTTCCACAAAACAGACATCTGAAAAAGAGCAAAAATGAACTAATTTCCCTCGGGTTTAAAATTTGATAAAAATAGACGTCTGTTTTCAATTTTCAGACGTTTGGTTTTCGCTAAGTTATTTTTTTTAAAAGGCACGTCCGACTTTTTTTTCCCACCACTTCATCTCCTCCATTCACTATTCACTTTCCCCTTTTTACCACACAAAAACCTAACCTCCATTATTTTTTTAAATTCAAAAATGAACACTTCCACCCAACCAAAATCATTGGCAAATAGACCAAAACGTATAAGACAAGACGAATCCGAGCTTCCATCCGAAGATCAAATCCAAAAATGGCTATGGAATGACATTGCAAAAGAAAGGTATAAAGCTATGAAAAAATCAAAATTCTTCGAAGGGGCTTTTGTAAAATTTGATGCTTTTCACAAATATCATCTTCAACAATATGCTATGCACTTCAATTTCGAATCTTTAGTAGATTTTAATATGAACAATGTCAAAATTTACCCTTGGGTTGTCAAACTTTTCTTGGCTAATTTGAATTTGGATCATCATACACCAAGGAATACAACTGATTGCATACGGTCTATAGTTTGCGGTAAGCGTATTTTTCTTCCGATTCAACGTCTAGGGCAAATTTTGCGTTGCGCATGGCAAGGTCAAGATATTGACACTATAGAAGTTAATATGGAAGAACGTAGTGAAGTTTCTCATAAGTTTTTGTCCGACAATTTAGTTAACTTGAAAAATCTTACCTCCACTCATCTACGTCCACAAGCACGTCTCCTAAATCGCATCTTAGTCCGAACAATTCAACCAAGGAAAGGAAGTTATGAAAAAGTTATAAACATGATTTTCAAGCTTTATATGCTATTTATTCTAATAAGCAAGTAAATTGGGTTAAGATCATACTTGACGAATGGGCGGATATTACATATAAGTGGAAGTATAAGACAATTCATTATGGTGCTTATATTACACGAATTCTTCTTAAGTGTCAAATTGATATACCCGACACTACTACCTTAAGTATTAAAGAGATTAGACCAAAAACATTGAAGCTTATGGATATTGACCCGAACCCATCAACATTAGAACATATGCCCTTTCAAGCTTGGCAAGAACATATCGCATCACAGCCAGAAACTCCAATAGCAGAATCATCTTCTCGTCGTCGTCATTATGTCCAAGAAGAAGAAGAGAGTGAAGATATTCAAATTGTTTCTCCCGATCTTCCGCCTAAGCAAGCATTGGTTGTACCCTCTCGCAATCAATCAAAAATTCACAAAGATTTGCAGCGTTTTGAGCATAAGACCAATAAAAAGTTTGATTCTTTAAGAAACTTTCTTAACAAAATTTGGGATAAAATCTCATGCATCGGACCTCATTCTTCTCAAGCTCATGATCCAGCTCCATTTCAATGGCCTTCAAGTTCTAACGATGAAGAAGCCGTAGACTCAAGCTCTGGACATGATGGATCTAAAGGAGGCGATGTAAGTATTGGCCCTAGCTTGACGGCAATGGAAAGTTGGTAATCTTGGTATGATCTTTATAATACTTTTTGCAACTAAAACTTTTGGTACTCTGTTTTATTTGGCACAAAACTCTACTATGTGTCTGCTTTAGTGGTGAACTCGTATGTGAGTAAATATTGTGTATGATATTGTATTTTTTGTATATTACTGTGTATATTTATTTTAACTTATTTATCTCCTTTTTGTCAATGACAAAGGGGGAGAAAATATGTGCATATCAACAGGGGGAGTTACATATATAGTTGTCATTATCAAAAAGGGGGAGAATGTTGAATCTTGCTTTATACCGTTTTGATTATGACAACTATACATATATATATTAGTATCGATTAACTTTGTTTTGCAAGAAGAAACTCTACAACAGAAAATTTTCAAGGGCTTAGTTAAAGAGTCTATGTGTATAAGTATTTGTTGAAATATTCCTTGGTGATACACACACATGCACGTTTTTTAAGATATGCACAAGACACAGCAAACAGACGTCTGAAATTTCTAATTCAGATGTCTGCCTGCTGAAACAAAAATATACTCAGCATAATATTCAGACGTCTATTCTGATTTTTTCAGACGTCTGAATATAACCCAAATTTTCCTATTTTCTTGCTGTATATATATTTAACTGTAAACAGACTTCTGAAATTTTATTTTAGACTTCTAAAAACGAATAGATGCAACTATTCAACAAAGAGACACAACTCTTGATTCACATCTAATCATCGAATCTCTTCATGAATAATTGCAACTATTTGTATACTATAAATAGAGGATTAATCAAATGTGTTTATCATCTTATCCTACTCTAATTCTTTCTATTTTATCTATAGCATTCAGATTCATAAAAGCACTCTATTTCCATATTTAAAAGATTACAAATCTTCTCAAATCTTCCATATTCTTTCACGAACTACACCATTATCGTCAAGGAAAGATTATAGGAAGGGTGTACATTGATTTGACATATCCGTGTTACTAAGAACACAAGTAGTCAACAAACTCTTTGTATTGTGAAAGTCCTCTTCAGCAATCGAGGCAAGAAATCCCGTTCGGCTATTCAGGTAGTTGTAAACCTATTCCTTCAGGTAAACTGAGGGTTATTTTTTGTTAGTGAAATTCCTAAGAGGAGCTTAGGGACTGGACGTAGGACAGTGGTCCGAACCAGTATAAATCTCTGGTGTCACTATTTATTGTTGATATTCTGCTATCTATGCATTTCTATTCCATACGATCCTGCTGCAATGTCTCTTTCAATAATAACTTAGTATATCATTTAGGTAAGGATGTCTTATTATATGCCGGGTGATGAGTTATGGGCTAATCCAAAGCAAGCACATAGAGTACGTGCACATAAAGAAGCTGAAGAAAAAGCAAAACTAGGACCCTATGTGGGCATCGACTGTTACTATTCCGGTAAGAAAGGGCATTATGCAGTTACGTGTGAAATTAAGCAAAGGAAGAAGCAGAGGAGGGAAAAAAATTATGATCGGGATGATATAGTCTGTTTCAAATGTAAAGAGAGAGGAATTTTCTATATATATATATCTTAGAGCAAAGAAGAAACCAAGGATTAAAAAGAAGACAATGGGATGCTACCGATGCAAGCACCTAGGACAAGAAGTCAAAGATTGTCCTAAACGAACTTGCATTTTGGGCTTTTAATGAATGACTGTCTAAAAATGAAAGTGGTTAACTTAGGCCTCCAAGATAAAACACCGTATACCTCAAAAGGAACCTAAAAATAACATATATGGTAGTTCAGTTATCTATTTATTGGTAGTGTGTGATAAGTTGTATTCCCTAGGGAGTTATCTCTAAGTTTGTAATAGAGGCTAGGGTTTGTAATGAATATATAAAAATAATATTAATTAATAAATCTCTTCTGATCATTCTCTCTATGCATTTCTTCTATCTTCCATCAAATCAATTTAATAGGATATTTACAAATAAAAAGTTTAAAGTAATATTAGAAATATTTTTTTTATAAAGCTTTCAAATTAAGAAATTGTTTAAAATATATTTTATAAAATAAAGTGTAAAAATTGAGAAAGATGGTTTTGAGAATTCATATCCTAATGATTTGGAAAAATATAGAAGGTAAAGTTATATAATATAAAATAAATTTGGAATTACAATTATAAAGAGAAGTATTAACAAAGAAATTTCAAATAAGTAAAAAGGTCTCAAATGATAACTAGTTTGAGTGGCTCCAAAAATAACTAAAAAGGGAAAAGAGATATGTTCGTATGGTAAATACTTCTCTTGAGTATTACCCTTATTATTAAGGCAATATAGAATACTATTGGTAGTGCCCAGTTCCTTGGTATTATTTTGGAGTTACTCGATATATATGATTTTCCTTAAGTTAAAAGGATAATTTTGAATTATTATTTGATAAATTGATATCAAGGTTGATTAAAAAGGAATTATATTATAATAAGAGAAGTTGATTATAATTTTGAAAAAAATAAAAGGTAAATTATCCTTTAAAATTGAAACAATTTCTTTAGGATGAAATGTTTTTCCTTTAAGAAAAATATTTTAAAATGAATATTTAGAGTGATTATATATAAAGAAGCATTTTTAAAAGATAAAAGTTTTATGAAAATTTTCATAAAGATTTTTGAATGTTAATAATTACATATGAGGTTCGTAGATCATTTCGTCATATAAGTTTGATCTAAGATTCGAGTATAGAACTTTAAGCTGTTTACACTGGTCTGAAAGAGGATTTATCACTCGATTCTAACGACGAACATTGAAGAGGGTTTATGATTGGATACTTAAGTTTTCTATCATAATTTAGAGCTATGTAATGGAAATGAAGGTTTCTGATCAAAAAGCCTGATCAAAGTCCGCAGTAGAGGATCGGGGGATCAATACTAGTTTGGAAAAAAAATTATGTATTCAAATAAAAGATCGCATCGTATATCGTGTATGGATGATCTATGTATATCATACAAATTGAGTTTAAAGATTATTTTGAGTAAGTATTATCGAATTTTGGGTTTTGGTTTATATTTCGAAGACGAAATACATTTAAAGGGGGAAGTATGTAACGACCCCAAATTTTATCACTTTTAAATGGAATATTTAATTAACTTTAAATATATAAATATAGAATTTTCAAACTTAATAATCATGTTTTGTGTGATAAATAAGAATGCTAAATTTATTTTTTAGAATTAAATAGAGATTTTGAAGTTTTGTTGTAAAATTGACAAAAATCGGTTTTCGATAAAATTTAATATGCATTCAAATAATTGTTTTTAATGGTAAATAATTCTTTTAAGGTTATATAATGATATGATAATGATAGAAATTTGATTTATAATAGTTTTATAAACATATGTACTTGTTTTATAAAAATGTACAAACTTCGTCGCACGTTGACAGATCGACGTCGTAATTTTATGATTGAATTTTAATATTATTAAATATGGTGACTAAAATAAACTTAATTTTGGAGATTATGTTATGTTGTTATACTGTTGATGAAACATTCAAAACTAACCATGTTATCTGCTTCCTTTTTGAAATTTTAATGGCGCCCGATCCTTCTTCCTCCTCTTTCTCTCTTGATTCCGCCTCGTTTCCACCTCTTGTCTCTTTACACTCCTCCGCTTCAACTTCCTCTTCTTCTGTTCCTTCTTCTTCTTCTGCTCTCAATTTGCCTATTGCTTTGAATTCATCTGATCCTGTTGCTTCTCCTTCTTTAAAATCGAATTGGTCTTCGCTCTTCAAATCTTTACTTAGAAATGCTGGATCTTATAAACCGATTCATTTTGATATCTCTCGTGACAAGCCTACCACTGATTTTCCAGATGTAGTTAAGGAAGAAGGTATTAAGTATTGGAATGATCACCTGGTGGGATTCTTTCTGGATGGTACTCTCTCTTTTTTATCTGTTGTCAATTTCTTGAAGAGATTCTGGAAACTCAAAGGTGATGTTGATTTTAAATCAGATGGTTATAATTTTTACTTCAAGTTTTCTAATCAAGAAGATAAGAATCTTGTTCTTGAGTCGGATCCAATTTTCATTAGGGGTAGAATGTTCATCATTACAAAATGGGATCCGTCCATAGGTTTAACGCAAGCTCAGATTAAGAAGGTTCCTATTTGGATTCATTTTCATAAGATACCCATCATTCTTTGGACTTTAGTTGGTATTAATTGGCTTGCATGTCACGTTGGTAGATTGATCTGTTTTGATAGTACCACAGAAAAATTACAAAGATTTAAGTATGCTAAGGCACTTGTGGAGATTTCTCCTGACTGTGATTTACCAAGTTCTATTCATATTCCGCAATTAGGAAGTAATTGCCCTGATGTACAACTTTCTTATGACTGGAAACCTAGTATCTGTACTCATTGTAAAGTCTTCGGGCACAACACTTTATCCTGTGAATTTGTGAACAAGAGTATGTTGGGGGTGTTGATGGTGTATCTGTTGGAAATAATAATCATGTGGTGGGTGTGAAGGTAGATAATAATCAAGATGGTAATAAGGATGGTAGTGCAGTTGATCTTAATTGGAGAGTTGTTAATAAAAAGAATAAAGGAGCTTGGAAACAGAAGAAAGTGGTATCAATAGATAAAAATAATATTCCTAATGTTACTTCTGTCAATCAGTTGGAAGTAGGCAAAGCAGTTCAAACTGTAGTACTTCATAATAATTGTTCATGTCCTTCTGAAAATGTTAATTCCTTTGCAGTTATAAATGATACTTCACTTGTTACTAATAATAATAGTGTCAGTGAAGTACTCTCTTCTAAATCTACTCTTTTTCAATCCATTAGCTCATTTGCTTCTCTTCATAATAGTCTATCAGCTATTAATGATGTGTCTTTTGTCTCTGAACCATCTATTTCTGTATTGGCAGATGGAAAATCCTCCCCATCTGCTAGTTTATTAGCTTCTTCTGCACTTCCAATTTCATCTACATCTACTTCAACTTCTTGTTCCTCTCAGTTTAGCACTAAATCTCCCATCCTTAATCCTGATTCACCTTATCTTCATCTGTCCCCTCCAAATAATTTTGTGT
The DNA here is from genome assembly GCA_030765085.1 of Allium cepa. Classification (NCBI taxonomy): domain Eukaryota; kingdom Viridiplantae; phylum Streptophyta; class Magnoliopsida; order Asparagales; family Amaryllidaceae; genus Allium; species Allium cepa. Next base: position 491,836,887 of record CM060944.1, on the reverse strand, counting down.
TACCTCCACCCTCTGTTTCTATTGAGCCTTCTGATTCACAGTCTGGTAAAAACAATGTTGTTAATTCTGATGATCTCAATAAAGGCAAAAACTTTAAGCCACATGAAGTCTTACCTTTATCATCTTCCAAAAACAATTCTCATCATAGACATACTAGGAAAAATCCTACCACCATTTTTCCTCCTCTTCCTACTAAATGAATAATATTGCTTTTTGGAATATAAGAGGAGCTAATTTATCTTCAAAGCAAGTTGACATTAAAAATCTTATTTTTGGAAATAATATTCAAATAATGTGTATATCTGAAACAAAGCTTGATACACAAGCCTCTTTGAAGGCTAGGAACTTGATTGCTCCATACTGGTTATATGATGATAATTTTCTTGAAGCCAATCATGGTAGACTGCTTACTTTATGGAATCCAATTTTTTTCAAACTTTCCAGATTAAATGCTTCTGATCAATTTATTCACTACCTTTGTCTGCACTTGCCTTCGAATGTTTCTTTTCTTCTTACCTCTGTATATGCTCATAATTCATTATCTTTAAGGCAAGACTTTCTTAATTTCCTTCCTTCTTTAAAATCAGATTCTACTCCATGGCTAATTGGTGGTGATTTCAATTCCATGTATGCTAGTAATCAAAAATTTGGTGGCTGCCCTTTATCTCTTAAAGACATTTCTCCATTAAACAGTGCCCTTATTCAATCTAATCTTTTCTCTGCTAATTGCTTTGGTCCTGACTTCACTTGGTCTAATAATAATAGGAGTGGTTATCCTACTTTATGTAAGCTTGATCATATTTTCTTAAACATCTCTTTTCTTCAACTCTGGCCAAAATCCTTTTATAATATCTTAAATCCCTCTTTGTCAGATCACTGCCCATTATTATTTCATTGTGGAATGGATGATATACATGGTAGAAAACACTCTTTTAAATTTTTTAATTTCTGGACTAAGCAAGATGAATTTTTTGTTATTTTAAAGCAGGTGTGGAACTTACAATATGGAAGGGATCCTTTGTCAAATACTACTTTCAAAATGAAGGCTCTTAAGTTTCATCTTAGGAAGTGGTCTGCAACCATTTTTGGTAAGGATTCTAATCTTTCCACTCAAATTAGATATGAGCTCCATAGAATTCAGACTATGCTGACTGAGAGACCATTTGACATTTCCTTAATTCATTTAGAATCACAATTAAAACATTCTCTGGACAATACTATTCAAAAGGAAGTCTCTTCACTTAGGCAAAAGATTCACTTGAGAATGGTAAAGGTGGCTGATAGGAATACTAGGTACTATCATAATTTTCTTAAAGTAAAAAGGAATCATGAATGTATTCTTCAGATCAAGAATATGTTTGGTGACATGGTTAATACTTTTGATGGAATTAATGAGGCTTTTGTTCGGTACTTCAAATCTATTCTAGCTCCGTCAAATTTATTCACTCCTGATATAAATCCTCTATTTCATATTAATCTCCCTACAATTACTACCTCTCAATCAAATGATTTGATTATTGCAATATCTGGAAATGAAATTGAATCTGCTGTTTTTAGCCTGGATGCTAATAGCTGTGGAGGACCAGATGGATTTAATGCTCATTTTGTTCAAAAGAGTTGGAATGTTATAGGATCTGATATTATTAAAGCCATTCAACATTTTTTCCTCCATAATAAACTCCCTGATTGTCTTGCTGCAACAGCAATTACCTTGATTCCCAAAATCAATAATCCAACTTCTGTTTCAGATTTCAGGCCTATATCTTGTTGCAACATTATCTACAAAATAATTTCAAAAATTTTGTCAAATAGATTGCAAACTGTTTTACCTTCTATCATCTCAAACAATCAAGCTGCTTATTTTTCTGGTAGATCAATAAGTGATAGTATTCTTTTGACTCAAGAATTGTTGTATGGTTATGAAAGAGCAAATATTTCTCCAAGATGCATGCTTAAACTTGATATTAAAAAAGCATTTGATTCCATTGCTTGGCCTTCTATTTTAGCTATTATGTCTAGAATGAATTTTCCCAAACCTTTTTTAGCATGGATCTACACATGTATTTCATCACCTAGGTATTCTATTAATAGAGAGGATGGTTTGTATGGTTATTTCAAAGGCAAACAAGGTGTAAGACAAGGTGATCCAATTTCAGCTTACTTGTTCATATTAGTCATGGAGCTTTTAAATTCTATATTGAAAGATCTGGTAGTTAGAAACAAGTTACAACTTCATCCCAAATGTAATAATCCATTAATCACTCATTTGCTCTTTGCTGATGACCTTATTATCTTCACAAAACCCACTTTCTACAATATTCAATCTATTACTTCATCTTTGGATCTTTTCCATTCTATCACTGGTTTGCAAATAAATCTTCAGAAATCAAATATCTACATTGCTGGTTTAAATTCAACTCAGAAGAAAGATATCATAGAATTTTCAGGCTTGCTTGAATTACCAAAGAATTCCTTTTATTTGGGATTACCTATCTTGAGTTCAAGAATAACAAAGCATAATTGCTTACCTCTTTTTGAGAAGATCATTGAAAGACTTACTGTTTGGCCCATTGATAAGCTTTCTCAAGCTGGTAGATTAACAATTATTCAATCCATTGCTGTTGCTATGACCAACTATTGGACAAGGCATTACATTCTCCCTGTAAAACTGATTGAAATGATATCTAGTGCTCTTAATAAATTTCTATGGCATGGAGATCCTTTTTCCAGAAAATTAATCCCAATTTCATTTTATAAACTGTTTGAAACTAAGAAGAATGGTGGTCTTGGCATAACTAACATTTTTCTTTGGAATAAGGCTGCAATATCAGTATACTTCAATAAAAATTTTGAATCTGATAGAAGCTTATGGTCTCAATGGGTTAATCATTACTTGATTGGTCATAAGAAATTTTGGACTATGGAAATTCCACAGAACTGCAGCTGGAGTTGGAGAAGTATTCTTAAGCTTAGGCAAACATTTATCCCATTTTTACAATGTAACTATACTCAGATTAAAGGCCTATCATTCTGGCATTCTCCTTGGGCTAGGAAAGGTTTAATTTTAAGTAATGTTGTGGATTATAATATCAGAAGAAACTCTGGCATCTCTGATTCAGCTATAGTTGATGAGTTTATCCATGATGATAATATTGTTTTACCATACTCTAGTTCTTGTCTGCTCAGGAAGCTCTGGAATGTTATTACTAACAATCAAATTACCAATAATGATAATTTTCTTATTTGGTCTGATAAAGGAAAGCCTCATTCTATTAAACTCGTATATAAATCTCTCTGTGGAGTTGGTTCTTATTTTCCTTGGTATTCAAGAATTTGGAAATTTGGTGGAAGTGCAAAAGAAAATTTACTTTTATGGAAGGTGATGGCAAATGCATTGAATACTAAAGATAAGCTATGTAGATTGGGTTTAATATCAGAGGATGCATGTGTATTATGCAGAGCTGACCAGGAAACAAATACTCATCTGTTTTTTGAATGTACTTTTGTATATCAAATATGGTATAAGCTTTTGTCTAATGGTGGATACTACAAACCATCAACTGTCAGTGCTATTGAGTGGTTTAATGTGTTTAAAGCTACTAGATGGAAAACTAGAAGCACTTTTGTGCTCCTAAAGTTGCTCAAGAAGTTGATTTATGCAGTTTGGACTGAGAGAAACAATAGAGTTTTTGGCATTGATGTTAAAAATACTTCTCAACTCTATAACATGATACATGGCAGTATTCTTTCTGAAATGAAATCAGGTTGTATTTGATGTTTATCTCTATGTCTCCTCCCTGGATGCCAAATTCAAGTACTCAGTTTGATGTTGAAGTTTGATGGATTGCTCTTTTCCTAGCATGAGATTACATTGAAGTTTGTCTTCAGTTTGAGGTTGTAACTATTTGTTGGTTCTGATAGTTTTTCCTGTACACTTTAAGTTTCATGTTGATTGAGTATGTGTGATTGTGATATTGGTAGTCAGTTGTAAAGTGAGTTTTGGCATAGTGAGTGTTGTAATGTGTGTGTTTTTCTTGTTTTGTTTGAGGTGGCTGCAGGTTGTGTTGTATTGGTGTTATTTGTACCTTGGGTCTTGTAAGTGTGAGTTGTAATTTAGTTTAAGTCAATAAAATGAGCTTATAGCTCTTTGCTTTTCAAAAAATAAACTTAATTTAATTATTTTAAAATGATAATAAACTTATTTTAAAGTTTTGTTTAAAAATATATAAAGTTTAAAAAAAACGTTAAAACGCGACCGTAAACCAATTTGTCGAAAATCAACGCTTTGTCCAATATAAGTTGTCGCAAGTTATTGCACCTTTGTTAGCATGTTTTAATATATATATGTATATATATATATATATATATATATTACAAATTTTAATAACAAAATATGCTTACATTTTCTAAGTATCATTAGAAAAATCTGGAATATCATTAGTAAAAGTAAGTAAGGTAAGTAACTAAAATAACAAATCAATCACATTCATTTCGACATAATCATTACTTTATTTTAAGTGACCGAGACATAAAGTTGTAAAGTGAAAGGTGATGTTAAGTGTTAAAAAAAAGGAGTTTACTTAATGGTTAAGCAAAGGGTATTTTGGTCTTTTTACCTAAAGAAATTTTGTTAACTTTTTTCTATAAATACCCACCTACACTCACGCATTCTTTCACGCCATTCTCTTTTTCTTCCTCCTTCTTCTTGAAGCTCTAAGGGCTTTTCTTTAATGGCTTCCATCCTTCGAAAAATTATGAAGAAATAATAATAAAATTTATACATATATATACTATAGTATTACACCTCCAAATAAAAGAAAACACCTCCTCTTCCTCAACATTACTCACGACCATCGCCATCAATGCCAAGCTCCATCACCTATTTTAGGGGAAGGCCGAGTCCATCAAGGAGAAAGAAAGGAAGTCCGGTAGCTCCGTAGCAAGGAAAAGAAGAGGAAGTACCGCTGAAGTGCTGTCGGAATCAATTTGGGAAGCTACAGAAAATATTAATGGAGTGCAGCGATAAGTGAGTACTCAATTTAGAAAATAATTATATGAATGTTTAAATTATAAATTTAAATGCTTGGTTGATAACTTGGTTGATTATATGGATGTTGATATAGTTGATGACTTGGTTGTGATAAATTATGAGAAATCATAATAAAAAATAGTTAAGTAATTAAAAATGATTAATTAATCAAAAATAAATCCATATGGATGTGCTATGAAGTTATTTAACATCTTAATGGTTTGAAAATATAAAAAGATCAAAAAGGAATATTATAATAATATAATATTTGGAGATGATTTAAAAGTGAAAAGGAGATTTAATATGTAAAATATTGGTTTAAATGTTTGTAGATGTTTTATAAACATTAAAATTCAATTTGGAGAAGTTTTGATAAATAATAAATTTGGAGTAAAAAATAGGCGCTTCACGTAACAGCTATTCGTGATTTTGCGTCGTAAAAGTTAAGTCCTTCTATATGATTGAATCAGAGTCGGATTTCATTGCGAAAAGAATTTTCCAAACTCTTATGACTATAGTTTTTAAATAAAATAAAAAGCTCAAGATTTCGTTTAGTAAATATTAAAATATGGGAAAATCAAGTTTTCGGTAAAATGGGGCTTTGGCAGTTCGAAAGCCAAAGTAGAAAATGTTCTAAATATATATTTCAATTTTTTTAAAATATGGAATAAATCTTATAAATCATTTAAAGTGGTTTAAAAGTGGTTTGAGTTGGGAAAATGAACATATGTGAAGTAAAAAATGTATGTTTTATCAAATAAGCCTTTAAAGAACTATTATCAGCAGTTTTCAATAACTTTTAAAATATAACTTTAAACTTAAGTACTCTGTAAACCCCAAACTCTGGTTATTTGGTTTTAAATGTTTAACTTATTTTAAATATTTAAGTAACTGAATTTTGGAATTTAGTAACTTATAATTTAAATATAGGGAATTATTAAATATTTGAATTATGAATTAAATGTTAATCAAATGGATTTAATAATTTTATTTAACTCCTTTTAACCAATAAATAATATTGATGAATTCAATTTGTAATTTATTTACAAATATAAATAGATCGGATAAATATCGATGACTAAATATGAAAACGATATTTAAATCTGTGAAAATGTCATTCCAGGGAATAGTCTCAGATTTCGACTAAACCAGTTGCATTGGAACCATAATAATGTATTTTAATATGCCGTCGAATTTTATGATGATCAGATGTATCGTTTGATCATGCGAGTTCGAAAACGCATAGAAATTTAGATCGAAAATTTAATATAATAACTGCGTTTAAAAGGCTATCGTCTATATACAATCGAATTAGACCTCATGACTAGTTCCATTACGTTCGGAATACGGTATAACATATAAAACGCCAGGCGGCACGCCTCATTTGGTGTTCGAGATTTATTAGTATGTTTTCTTGAATATTTTAAAATTAAAATAATATATAAATTTCTTTTATTCAACCATACTTAACCCATATCCATCTCCTTACGTCCATGTTCATGCCATAACTCCTCTGTTCCAGACCCATACCATTCTCCCTCTATTAAAACTTTCCTGTAATAAAAAATTAGATTCCCTCTTCGAATCCAAACTTTAAAAATCAAGAAAAAAACTAAAATTCCAAACTCTTGATTCGTTGAAACTTGTATGGCCATATTCTTCATCTGGGAATGCTAGGCGTTGTTCGGTCGTATTTTGGGGCAGTGGCCGTTTTTGGGGGAGGAGTTAGGGCTCAAGATTTCAGGCGTCTGAGGATCGATTCAAGAAACAGAGCTTACTTTTAGATTCAGGGAGGCATTGTGCATCTTGTCGTCGATTTTGGTGGTGGGCTAGGAGATGGAGAACACCACATTGAGCAAATTGTGGATTTTGATTGAGCAGGTCACGTTTTTCATGGTAAGGCCGGGGATGTAGTTGAGGAGTCTAGAGGGTGGAGATCAAGGAGAGAAGTTCGATGGAGTCGTTGGATTCGATCTTTGGCAATCGGAGCTCCGTATCAGCGGCGTGCATGGTCGTGGTTTTTAGGTGAGGTACCCTGTACATGTTTGGTTATGTTTAGGGGGAAGATGAAGTTTTAGTGGAGGGTTAAACTTGTAAATTGTTATAAGTTGTTTTGATTTTAAATTAAAATTGTCGATAACTTATAAATTTTGTATCTCGTTCATACGAGATTGTATTCGGATGTCATTTTTTGCGTTGGACTCATGTCATTGAGGTCTTTGTGATAGAATCGGTTTGGTTGGATTTGAAGAAAGTGAAAACATAGGCTAAAATCGGCGATCATTCAGTTTTAGTCCAAAATCAGGGAGTTTCGACGAAAATGAAAGTAAATGTGAGTTTAACTCATATTTAGTTTATCATATCATAACAATGATGTTATAAATGTTTATTGATTGTTTAGATGTTAGTTAAATTGTTTGATTGCTTGTTTGGTTAAATTTTCATTGGAAAATTGATGAAATATTAAATTGATCGTTATAAACTCGTATGATTATATATATATTATCCATAACCGTTGTTTTGCATGGAAAACCTATGGAGAGACCCAAGGGGGGTTTTAACCAATAATTATTTATTTACATTCTTATGCTATTATATTGATGTTCAATTGAAATAAATCCTAATGTTCCATTTAATTTGTTTAGTGTCGTTATAGCGATTTCGCTATATCGTCCTTTATTCAATTTCATCCTCAAAACCCTGTCGCATGAACTTGAGCATGTGTTTCCGCTGAACAAAATATTGAAAATTCATTAATCATTTTAATTAATGATAATTTAAATCTATTTATCATTTTAACTAATGGTAACCAATTTAATTAATGGTGTTTTATTCTTAATTAATCGTATTAACTAATGATTATTTTAGTTTAATTAATTCTTTTAATTTATGATAATGGAATTTAATTAATTTGTTGAACTTAATTAATTATTTCACTTAATGATAATTGAAATTAGTAATCATTTAAGTTAATGATATTTAAGAGTAATAAATCATTTAAATAATGATATTTGAATTTAGTTAATCATTTTTAATTAATAATTGATTTAAATTAAATTAAATTTTTAACCAATGATATTTTGATTTTAATGATGTTTTATAATTAGCTAGATCATTTTAACACATGATGTTATTAATTAATTACTTTTACTAATGAAGTTTGAATTTAATCAATCCAACTAATTTATGATTATTTGAACTTAATTAAATGTTTTAATTAATGGTATTTAAAATTACTAATCATTTTAATAAATGATGTTCGAGATGATTGATTCATTTTTAACAAATGATTATTTGAATTTAATTAATCTTTGTAATTAATGGTATTTAAAGTTAATTAATCGATTTAATAAATGTGATTAAAGTAAGTCAATTAATATAATAAAATTGCTTTAATAAATAGATTTAAAGTTAATAAGATGATTTAATAAAGATTTTTAAAGTTAATTTACCAATGTTAGAAAAGTGTTTAGAAATAATTATCTATTTTATTAAAGATAATGGATTTGCTTATTTAAAAGAGATTTTAAATGTGATTAATTATCTTTTGGGATAATTATTATTGTTTTTAAGTTATAAAAAGGAATTGGAACTCGATTATTAGGATGTTAAGTTGGATAATCTTATGGGTGTTCGGTCTGATGTTGGTTTAGGCCTTCGGGGTCGCGCACTTGGAAAAATTATTCTCTTAACATTTTAACATCAGAAACTAATTGTAACGACCCAAAATTTCTATTATTAGAAATTCGTATATTTAATTGATTTTAAATATACACAAGTTAATTTTATAAGCTGAATGAATTATATTTCGAATATAAGGGTTTAATTGGATAATTAAATCGATAATTTAATATTTGAAATTGCTAAAATAATTGACAATTGAATTTAATGTGATTAAAATGATTTATAAAATTGAATTTAATTATATTTGAATTAGAACGATGTTAGAGAACTTTTAAAATCGAATTAAAAGTTAATTTGTAGAAATTGAATATTTTAATATTTAATTGACGAGCAAAAATAGCCATTTTTCAAACAGTTTCGGATTTCGATGACACCAGCTTCATTGGATCCGTAATGTAATATTATTGTAAGATTTCAAATTTCGTGTCAATCGGATTTACGGTTTTTCCGAGGCAAGCTAAAACGCGTAGAAATCTATTTAAGTGAATTTTAAATTTAAATTTGTCGATTCGAAAACCTATCTTCCAAATACGATCGAATTGGCTCCCCATATATATTCCATTGTGTTCGGAATAGGGGTAAAACATTATAAACGTCAGGTGGTACGCTTCGTTTGGAGTTTGGAAATTTTTCGGGTGAATAGTGTCGCGAAATTTTCTATAAAAAGGCATCAATTTTTCTATTTTGCAAACCATTAGGGTTTTAAACCCAAGCCGCCACCTAAAATTTTAATGGCCAAGAAACCCAATTTTCTTCCTTTAATTTCTTCCAATCCATGCAATATTTCAACAAACATTCAACTACAAAGTTGTAGATCATCGTGAGAACTTTGAATCCATACGGCTGTGATCGCCTAAAGCTCATCGTCGACGACCAATTTAGGCCGCGTTCCTCTACGTTTCTTGCGTGATTTTTGAGATGCATAGGGGGCGAGTTCATTGGCAGTCACGGCGCAGGTAGAGATCAAGAAGAGCTGTCATTTGGTGGTGGTTGATTGGAGGCTAGGTGATCGAAGTGGTCGCGTTTATTCAAGCAAAGGGGCGGCTGATGTGGGTTTTCACGCGAGTGGGAAACCTGGAAGAAGAAGATGATGCGCATCGGCCTGATGTGGATAAGCAGATCGAACGGCTAGATTCTTGAGTAAGGTTTTAAATATAACATAAAATTGAAAATTATTATATTATAAATTCGTGTGATGTTTAAAAATGCGTAACTTTGTCATACAAGGTTTGTTTCGCGGGAAACAAATTGCATTGGAACCGTATTGACGAGCACTACATTATGGAGCTAGATTGGTATTTATTTGAGCTATGGAAAATTTTGGTTGAAATTAAACGCTTGTTTAATTTTAGTCGAATAAATCGCCAACGCGACGACTACAAGCAATGTGAGTACAACTCACTCGTTCTGACTCACCGATAATTTTATATAAGTGAGAATAAATATTATTTATGATAACTGATGATTGTTTGGATGATATATGATATATTGATTGATATTTGGATATATACCTGCCTAGTGGAACAGATGACCCTATACGTTCCCGTGTATGAGCGGATGACCCTTTGTACGCGCGTCTGCGTTGAAGCAGACATTGTACACATATTCTAATATGTATATTTGTTGCAGATGACATGTTGGAGGGATCCAACTGGATTACTCAACCGTATTGATTTATTTACAGATATTGATAAATATTCTGTTATCATATTGATATATGATGTTTGGATGCTATGATTGGTGTATTTAGTGCTGTTGCGGCATTGGGCCTATTTTTGGAATTTTAAAAATATTTAAGCGATGATTTCGAATTTAAAGAGGATTTTAAAGTGATTTTGAAAATAAACGTTTTATTGATTATTGAATTTTGGAATTGATTCATTTTAAATAAATAAATATTATAATTTTTATGTTATAAAAATTATGATTTTTGTGAAATAAAACAAGAATATGATTTTTGGAATGTGAAGTTAACTATTTTGTAAAATGGTTTAAATTGAGATTTTTGATTTATTAAAAATGGATATTACAAATGAATAAGATTTATAATTGTGACGTTATAAAATGAATGGTTTATAAGTGAACTAACTTATAAATTGGATTTTCGGTATATAATTGAGTTATAAATGGAATTGGTTAATAAAGGAATTTTGTATATTGAAGTTTTTATAAAATATAAAAGGAATTTATAAACATTGTTTTATAAATCCGAAATCAATTGAATTTGATAAGTTAATTATTATAGTTATTAAAGGAATTATATCCATGATTTTGGACAGTGGATAATCCTTTAATAAAAGTGCAATGGTAATAAATTTGATTAGGTATTAAATCCACGATTTTGGATAGTGGGTTTTACTTTAAAATAAAATGTGTAGAAGTATTGAATTAGGTGAACGAACTATATTCACGATTTTGGACAGTAAATAATCTTTTGAAATTAAATAAATGTTTTGGAAGTGATATTTTAAATGGATTTAAAACGTTTTAAAGATGTTTTAAAATGTATTAAGGATCGAAACCATAGATTTCAACATTCATTATTGAAATAGACGTTTTCGAGAAGTAAGGAAATGATGGATTATAACTCTGTTGTTACAATAAATGATTTTTGAAAGGAAATGTTTTTGTATAGTATTGGGATTTATATATCAATATAATTTTCGAATCCCTATACTATTGATTTTGGGTTGTCGTAACGATGTTTTACACAATATTTGTTTTGACCCGAATAAATGTGTTTAAAGAGAACGTTTTCCTTATAGAATGAAATATATACTTAATCATGATTAAAGTATATGAAATATTTTCAAAGTGTTGAATTACTTATTATTAAATAAGTATATGGAAATGTTTTCCAATATAGCAGTTGAAATGGTTTGGAAATATAACTTTTTTAAAGATAATTTGAAGTGGATATTTGGCAAATGGTTTAATTAATAGAAGATTAATCAAAAGGGCCTTGTGATTGTTATGGTGCTGAATATTTGTTTGTTTGTTTTGATAGTTAAATAACCGACTATCAGACTTGGCCAAATTTTAGTTCCTCGACTTAATGTGGGAACTATTTAGTCGTACACTTAGTACGTAGCCTTCTATGTAGGCTTGATTATCATTTGTGTTGAGGATGTTGATTCGTATAGTGCAGAGTAGTACTCTAATCTATCGAGCTTCCTTCTTGGCCCGAAGGATAGCAAGTTGAAAGTTTGAGACGTGATAAGTCCATGAGACTTAGTTTCTGTGTGTGGTTGAGAAACGCTTTCGCGTTATTGGTACGAAGTGACCAGGATCAGATTTATGTGAAAACCACTTCGGACCAACGTATATGTGACGATTGTGCAGGTTGCTTGTGATGATATTGTTATTCCAGATTTTCATAGTGGGGGACTGCTTGTTGATCGTTTGTGGTTAAAATCCCAATATACATCCAGTAGCAGTGGTCTCTTCATTATGAAATATCAAATGCAAGGACTATTCGCTACTACTCCTAGGGATTTCTCGATAAGATGTGGTAGGAAAGTACCTTCGGTTTGTCCTGTTCCTGGATAACTTGTATGAATGTTTGTCTGATATTGCATTTCTAAAGAATACGTACATTGGTTTTTACAAACGTACATCAATGGTGGCGGAGCAGGAAACTTCTCTTAGCTTAAAACCCTCCTTGAGACGTACGAGCTTAAGGTTTATATTTTTGTGGAAGGCAATTAGTAGTCAATGGAAATGGCCGTATGGCATTCAAAGTGATGTGATATGTGATTATGAAAGGTAATCGTTACCTCGTCAGGCCTCATCAATTGAAAATGACCAAAACAGGGTTAGATGCAGCAGGGCTAAGTGGGTTGCTCCCATCAGGTTATGATCATCATCTTCTAGATATATCTTTACATGCTATGACGTCATGTATCTGATTATGTGGTTTGTATGCTTAAAGGGCCCTCGGTAACGGTCGGTAACGATCGGAGAATGACATGTTCAATACCATCTAGTTATAGAGGTGGGTCGTTCTTGTGTTGGTAGAGGGTAGATGTTCTGTGCCTCGGGACATCCATCTAAAGGTGTACCCCTTCGAAAGGCAGTCCCTTCACCTGGTCATTTGTATGGAAATCCAAACCCCACTATGTGTTTGCCATTTTGATTGTATTTCCCAAATGGGCTATATGCTAGAATTTAATCAGTGTAACAATTTCGGCTATGATTAATATTATTTGTATATAGTAGACACTACTATAATATAAGAGGATTTGATATGATATGTTTTAGTTATCGTAAGGTAAAAACATATCCGTGTTTATGTGTGGACTTGTCTTACGAGATACTTCTATTTTGATAAAGGAAAAGTTTTAGTAATTTAATAAATTCAGTTGAATGTGTTTCTCACGCTGGTTTACCAGACTGATCCGAATGTTCTTCCCTTTCAATGGTCGAGTCAGACCGAGTATATTTACAGGTTCAGATTTGGTACTTTTGGAGCTTCGGCAGGCGAGCTTGAGATCTTCATTTCATATACACGTACTTGTTTTGATTATCCGCTATGCTTTGTTTGTTGTTGCATATTATCGGCAATTGTGAGGACAGGTTATTATAACTGTCCAAGCTGATAACTACTGACTAATTGTTGAACTCTGATTGATGTGTATATTATACAGTTTCTGTTTTGTAAAGATCATCGATATGATATTATATATTTTCCGCTGCGATGTGAGATTCTGCATTGTTCTGTTTGTTTCTATCTTCTCTCTTTCTTCTCTTCTCTTCTTCTCTCTTCTTTTCTTTCTCTTGACCTTCCGTCAGTCTGTACTTTTTGGTGCGGACATGTGTGGATTATTGTCGATTCAAAGGGTACAGATTTTTGGTTCGTCACACGTGGTATCAGAGCTTAGATTTTGTATATTCCTAAGCTTTGATGTGTACTCAGCATAGATAGGGATAGTAGCACCCTAGATTGAGTTTGAGTGTATTATATATATGAGCGCTCATTTGTTAGTGAATATAAAATGTTTTGTATTATGTTTACTTATCCTTTGAGTTGTTTGTGAATTCTGGGTATGATGTGGGATGCCATGTTATTGATAGGGATTTTCAAACACTTAAACGAGGCAAGTCGACGTAGTGTTACTTTAAATTGGGTAAATGAAATAATTTTACCTTGATTATATTTTATATATAAAAGAAACAATTTTTCAGAAATCATTATAGAGTATCTAATTGATGTATTTTTAATAAATGAAAGTTATAATTTTTATGATCTGTAAAACATAGTAAATTATGATCTTTGGAATATGAAATGAACTATTTTGTAAAATAGATTAAATGGAGATTTTTGAAGTTATAATAAACGGCATATATATATATATATGATTTATAAAATTGATATTTTATAAATCAAAGTGTTAGAATTATAAAGGAGATTTATAAATTGAGATTTGGATTTAAAATGAAACGTAACTTAAGTAATATTGATTGAAGTTGATTTTGGTATCGAAGTAAATTAATAAAATGAATTAATTAAATGAATGTGAACTTGAGTTATATAAGAATTGAAACTATGTAAGTTATAAATGAAAATGGATTTAAACTAAGAATTTGTGAAATTTGAATCCCGTTGATTTTGAAAGTTGTTTTTCAAAGTTAAAGAGGTTATATTATAATAAATAGAAAATAAGTGAAATTATATAAGTAAAGATTTATAAATGTGATTTGTAAATTTAAAATAATATAAAGCAGCAAAGATTTATAAATGTGATTTGTAAATTTAAAAGAATGTAAAGCACTGAATTCACCACTATTGCTGGAAAATAATAAGGGTGATGACTGCAGCATCATCAGTATCATTTTCGAGTTTCTATGTGATGGATTTGCTACCAATAGTAAATTGAAAATTGAAGTTTTGTTATGATAAGAAAATTTGAAATTTAAAATCCAAGTTAAAATTGATAAAATAAGTGAAACGAGTTTTGGACATATAGTATATGAGATAATAAAATTTTAGCTTTGATAAAGTTGAAATAAATGTGAGTTAGCATAATAAAATATATGATGTGAAATTTAACTAAAGGAAGGTTAAATAAATTGAAGTAAGAATATAAGTTTAAGAGATAAGTGATGATATAATATGAATTTGGAAGTTTATAAAAATAAGTTGTATAATTTATAAAATGAGAAAATGTAAGTAAAACGAATTGTTAAAATGGTTAAACAATTTTGGTTAGGCAAAACAAAATCTGAATTTGAATGGTGATATGATTTTGACTAAAGTTAAATAAAGTAGAATTTGGAATGAATTAGAGAGTAAACTTAAGTTGTATAGTGAAAGTGAAGGTAAATGAAATTGAAATGAAACGTAACTTAAGTGATGTTAAATGAAGTTGATTTTGGGTATCAAAGTAAATTAATAATGTGAATTAAGGTGATGAATATGAACTTGAGTTATATTGTGAAATTCAACTTGAAATGTTAAATGAATTAGCGTTAAAAATGTTGTAACTACCCGATATTTTCAGCCATCCGCATCCACTCATGCCAGACTTGAATTGCTCAAAAAACCGCATTGTAAATAAATTTGGAGCAAATGAAATACAATTACAGAATCACAAACACAGAAATATCAGAATAACTCGTAGCGGAAATTAAAATACCATAGTAGTTCATAAAGCTACTATAACAACTCTCAAAACATAATACATAATATCAGTCTGAAAAAAAATACAATAGAAATCTCAAATACATAGCATTTTATAAATACCAAAACTGAAGTAGAAAAACTGAAACTGAAAGGGAACAGATACTAGACAAGCAGAATCTCCAGCGATTCCTACCGTCAGAAAAGAATCCAAAGCTAAGCTGTAAATACTTAGGCTGACCCGACCGTAAAGTAAAACACAAAACACTCGAGTCAGGACATATATACTTATGCAATGTAAACCAACTCAAGTGAACTGTAGTAGTAATGCACAATAACTTAAAGGATGCTTAGGATCACCCATCCTTTAAGGATCAGTTAAACTATAAATTAAATACATTCTTTGGTTAAGATTTCAAAATTGTATTTTATACTTCGAAATCAAATATCATTTCAAAAATTCAATATAATTCAAAAATCCATTTCAAAATATCAATTATCGTATCTTTTCAAAACCACATTCATTTTTATTTAAAATACCATTTCAACACACATTTCAAAATAGTTTATATTTCAAAACAAATTACTTCATTTTAAATCATAAAAATGAAGTTATTATATTTAATAATTAAATTATTATATTTTCAAGATTTTAATCTTTCGAAACTCATTCATTCACTTAAATTTATTAAAACAATGAAAATTCAACTTTCGCAGCATTTAGAAAAATGCTACGGAAAGTTACTTTTAAAACAATTAAATTTAACAAAAGACAGCATTCAAAATGCTGTAATAGGGTTACATTAATTCAAATAAAACCTTAGTCAAATTCAACAATTATAGCACTTACAAAGTTCTATAATAGCCCTTAATTCAATTTAGCCCTTTAGTTCATTTATATTAACTACAGTATTTACAAATGCTGTAATATCCTTTACTTTAGAAATAATAGCATTTCAAAATGCTGTTAATTAAATTCCAAATATTCACTATACTTTCACAAACCATTAAATTTTTATTTAAACCATTTCAAACTTATAAAATCATATTTTTCACTTTTATAACCATCATTTAATTTTCCTTAAGTTCATGATTTTATAAAGTTAAATTTCCATTCAAAAATCAATATTTAATAATAATTCACTTATTAAATTCAAACATTCAATTTCAATTCATATAATTAAATTTTGACTTAACACTTAAGTTTAAATTTCAAAATATAACTTATTTGTCATTTTATTTACTTAACTTCAAAATTCACTTTTAAACAAAATTCAAAATTTTCCAATTTAAGTTATATTTCAAAATTCAACTCAATATTCATTTATTTCACATTTTAACTTATTAAAAATCCATTAATATATTATAAAAATCATTTTAAATTCATTTAATTCAAAATATCATGAATTTTTCATATTTTCATATTTAATTTTAAATTCCATTTATAATTAAATCAAATTTCCAAAATAACTTATATTTCAAATTTCCACTTTATCATTAATTATTTCACTTATAAATTCTCATAAAAAATCAAAATGCTTTACAAAATTCATTTTTAATTAAGTTTAAATCAAAATATTATAATGTTTACATTTCTAAAATATTTTAAAATTTTTAGAAAAATATATTTTAACCACGGGTCTGTATATCATTTTCTACACTATGTAAAGTGATACGGGTAATATATCATTTCAACCCGTAATTTACAAAGAAAACCCGAGTTTTATCATTTCAAACCCGCAGTCCCAAGTAAAATTAAATAATTGAAAATCGTTTCAGGCCTATCATTTCAGCCCATAATGATTTTCCCCTATTCTAAATTCCATTCGGGTATGTAACATTTCAACCCATAGTGATTCTAATCTAAAGGGAACTTGCAGTGTGATAAACTGATATAAATAACAGAATAGTATAATATAACAGTAGCAAATGTTATAATAGGTGTTTAAGCATGGGTGAACATTATATGATCATAACATAGCAGATATAATATGGTGATGCATTTTACAGATTCAAATGTGATCGATTTACTAGTCATATAAGTATATAACTATGTGGTGAGAATCACTCACTGGTATAAGCTGGAGACGACAACAAACGAATGCACAACTGAGATCCACAAAAGCATGATAGCATGACAAGGATTCAAGTGGAAGAGACGAAGATTAATTTCCTTGAATACAATTCAAACAAAACAATACAATCTACATATGTTTTCAACCCAATAAAATAAACAATGCTATAAATGATTGCATAAACAAAGCAAAAATCATTGCACTTGCTTTCAACCTTCCCTAGGCTCGGCCATAGGTTAGAATACATGGGTAAGGCATGGTTTTGATCTGGTTTGGGTCCAAATGGGGTCGTCCTACATGGGTTTGATGATGGTGCAAACATAGGTGATATGAAACAACAAGCTAAGGCAACACACGGCAACAAAACCTAGGATTCATGCAACATATAGACTCGGCCAAAGCAACCATGGGCACGGCCAGGTTCAGGTGGGTTCAGGGGATGATGTGTCAGTGGTGTCAGGTCAGGTAGGGGCTGGAGATGATGGTGCAAGTGGCGGCCAAGGTGGGGTTTGTGGTGGTGGCAACTAAGGTGATCGGTTATGGTTGTTCAAGTGAGGTTTGGTTGCATTTTTGTGATGGATCATCAACCAAGGGTGGCTCGGCTTGGGATGGTCAGTGAGAATAGGTGGTGGAGGCTGGTTCAGGTGGTGGTGAAGTTGGCAAGGTGGCTGGAGTGGTGAGGCCGAACCTGAAGAGGAAGAAAGCAAGTGCAAATTCAATATAAACAAGCATGAAAATGAAAAATGAAAAGAAGATTTTACCCAAAAAAATTCACAAGAAGAGGCCGAACTTTTTTATGAGATGAGAAAGAAAATAATTCACGTGAAAGTGGAAGAGAGAAGTCGGTTGAAGGTAGGAGTTATGTCAGCCAATATGGAAAGGTGTTGGTTGAAATGTGAAAAGGTGTGAATACAAACGGACTTAAGCAAATCAAAGGTCACAAACTCCTCAAATTACCATATTTTCTTTTTGAATTTTAAATAACTAAAAAATATGTTTAAATTCAGATAAAAACACGAAAAATTAGTAAATAAATAAATAAATATTAATTATATATAATTAAATTAAGAAAAATGGCAAAATTTGGTAAACTAGTCTTAAAAATATGAAAATAAATGGAACAAATTTTGGAAAATTTTTATGTACTTGAAAAATATTTATAAATAAAGATAAGAACATAAAAATAAAATGCATTCACAAAAATAAATAAATTTTAATTAAATATAATTTAAATGAAGAAAATAGCTGGAAAATGGAAACTAGGCTTTAAAAATAGAAAATAAATGCAATAAATTTTGGAAAATTTTTATTATCACTTTAAAAATATTTATAAATGAAATCATACAATAAAAACAAATTTAAAATAATTTCAAACAAAATAAAGTCAAATTTAAATTATATTCAAAAAATCTAGGGTTGTTACACTCTCTCCCACTCAAATCTTTTCCTCCTCGAAAGCAACGGACAAGGAAAAATAAAGAGAAACAAGACAGAAAAACAAAATAGGTACTGAAATCAATAATTCCGGATTCGAAGCACAAATGCTCTCCTTCGTTTCTCGGGTACAATCTCGATCATCAGTACCCCATCGTGCTTAGATCAAACTAACAGATTTCCTTCTTAGCTGCTTCGTACCTCTGTCGACGGTATGAAGTGGCTTACTCTCGACAGTCAAATTAGGCTCAATATCCCAACCATCAAGAGCAGAAGGCTAAACAAAAGAGATAGGCCAAGAAGATACCAGAGAAAATGTGATACGTGGAATACATCATGCTTTGCAGAATGCTTCATGGGCAAATCCAAATGATAAGCCAAAGAACCAACTCTTCCCATAATGCAGAACGAACCCTCGAAGAGGAAAAAGGTAGGAATAGCCAGAAGGAAAATAGGTTGAAAGACAAGGATGGAACCTTATTTTAAAACCATAGACATTTAAATTTATAGTTTTATATTTACAACATTTTAAACATTTTGTAATATGATAAATAGTCATTTGATTCAAATTTGATAGTTCGAAGTAAACAATATTTAAAACATTTTACATTATTTAGAAAAGTAAAATAAATGATCAAAACATCCTTTATACAATACTTTATCAAAATACTTTTATAAATCGATGTCTTAACAAGTTTACTTTCGTTCCTGTAGACTCTGGCTATGCGTTGATCAGGCGCAAAGCTAGAATTCTCCACGTACATGGTAGACTTGTTTCAACATCCAGTGAAAATACTAGAAAACCTTTTAAAACAACAGATATGGAAAGTACAATCCAAACAAATCAACCAAAACAAACATTTTTCTAACCATGGATCGCAGATACATAATGGTTACGCCTGGGTTCCCCAGGAAACATCCGTATCCGTAAGCTATCTCAGCTCTACGAATTACGCCATAATGACTAGTAGACCGCATATACACAATGGTTACGCCTGGATCCCCCAGGAAACATCCGTACCCTTAAGCTATCTCAGCCAGCAGATTTCGCTACTACTACGACCTACATAGATCGCAGGATACACAATGGTTACACCTGGATCCCCCAGGAAACATCCGTACCCCCAGGCCATCTCAGTCAGGCGAATTGCGCTATGTAGTCGTAAACATAAGATCATGGAGATCGCCATGGAATTCGATAGACACTCGAGTATCATATATGGAAAACCCAAATCAAAGAGAGAATAATATTGATAGAATGAATCCACAATGTAGCCACAAAGCGGATATCAAGCAGAAGGCACTTTCCATATCTATATCATATAGTACCTTTCAAAATCACTTTCAAATATCATACCTATATAAAGTCCATTATATATAAGATCCCATTTCAAATCGAATATTTTCCAAATCCATAGTATATCAAATCACACTTATATAGACTACGATTATATAAGATTTCAATTTACAAATTGAAATCTGAGTACCTTTTTGAATCAACAGTTTTCAAATCAATTTCATACTTATACAAATCAATTTTATACCTATACAAATCCATTTTATATAAGTTCGATAACTCCCAAATCACAATATTTAGTAAAACAAGGTTCTCAATTTCAATTCCTTTTCAATATAAATTCAGTTTCAAAATCATATATGATTTCCCCAAATCATTTCTTCGTAATTACATATATTCAGTTTCAAAGTTTTTTAAAACAATAGATTTAGAAAATAATCCAAATTTCCAAATCAACAAAATTTATATCAAACAAATTCATTTCCATTTGAAACACATATTCACTTTCAAAAATCATAATACTTTCAAAGTTATAAATCTTTCGAAACCAAAATTCTTGAAATCATTACACATTGAAAATCATAACCTTTCGGAATCATACATTTGAAATCATAAAACATTGCTTTAATTGTTTACATTTCACAAATTTATTCAATTTAAACCCAAACCTAAAATTTCCAACTTTAATTCAATTCAAACCATCAGTTTCAATTCAATTTAGTTTTCCAACAAAACTATTTCAAATATAATCAAATTTCAAATAAAGATTTGAGCCATAAAATGAATTCAGTCTCTAATATATTTCAAAGCTTAAATATACAATATTCTAAAACTAAATTTTATAATTTCACACATCTCAAATTTTTCTTCATTATTACCTTTTTTAAATATCCATCTAATAAATCCATCATTTTAAAATAAACTCAAACTACAAGTAAACCAAATATCCTTTCATACAAAAATAAACTTCAAATATTCATTTATCAAAATCAATTATCACTCCAAATTCACATTCATTATCAAACAAAGATTATATCATTCAAAACCATTTCACAATCATTAAAATATCTAAAATGGTTACAAAGTTTAAAACCATCTCTTTTTAAAACCTTCAAACTATTTATTTCTGTATGAAAAATCCAATTTACAATTGGAAAGATTTTATTCTATATATATACTTTATTCAAAACATTTCAAATCTATATTTCATACCAGTATAATTCAACATTGTCTTATTTATTTCACTCAACAAACAGTTTCAAACTTATATAAATCATATTACTTATATAATCATACCAAACTAAACTTATATTCTTTATCAAATACCTTATACCTTTCAAAATTTCTTTGCTTTGAAGAGTTAACCTTGATTTGGAAGTGCTCGAACCTTAAAATAGTAGAAGAAATCATATTTTCAATCTAAGAGTTGAAAATCACCAATAAATCAGTAAACCAATTTCAAAAATAGGGCTATAGCAAAACAAATCTAAATCTTGAGGACTAAACACCGGCTTATTTTAAATCATTTAATATATATATATACACATATATCTTTCGAACATCAAACCATACTTCGAAATCTGAAATCAAAATTTGGTTTCAAAAAATCACTCGCATAGCAGAGCTACTAGAGTGGCCTCTCCCCCACTCAAAAACTCAAAAATCAATGTCGATGATGCATGCATTCACCACCGAAATTATTTTCCAGCGACATAAGTGGGTTCTGGACTTTTATTTTCTTAAAACATCTTTGAAATCTTTTCGAAATCATTGGAATTCATTTCGAATACATTTGAAACATTTCTAATTCAAAAAATATCTTTAAATCATATTATTATTATTATATATTTTCCAAAATCTTAAAACATATTTCAAAACACCGGAGTTCGATTCCTCGAAATTCAAATTCAAACCCTTCAGTTATAAATCATTTTTTTGTTTAAGTCAAATTTCTGATAAATTTTCAAAATTTCAAATCCTTTCAAACTTCAATTTTCCATTTTTAAAAGATAAATCTTTATCGAAAACATTTTACTTTTATAACAAAATAAGGTCATCCTTATCAAAATAATAATTTTGATGTATGCACAATTTCAAAATACAACCAAACTGAATTTCCAACAAACAGATATTCAATTTTAGAGGAACTCTAATCAAATAGAATTTTGGTTCGAAGATAAACTCGAATGAAGATGGGATAATTTAATTACCAAATAGGATATGATAAGCCTATATAAATCGCGGGTGACCTTAACTGGTCAACCGTGACTTTAGGGATATAACCAATGCGGAAATCTAAGGCAAATCGACATTCGATTGCCAGAGATAGAATCCAGATATATCAGAAGGTAGATAGCATCGTAAACCGAGGATACAGAAATCTCTAGTTAATCAATGCCAATTGTAAAGGAGTTTCACCCCTTTACAAATCATTCAAAGACTTGCAGAATTACCGATTCTTGAGAGAGGTCATTCCAAAGTGGAGTTGTGGAATGCTCCAAAATCAAAATGGATAAAATAGGGAAGACAAGACTGGATTTCAAAACAAGTGGGAGTGTTCCAAAGTTCAAGGAATCCTAATCGATAAGAATCCTAACCAAGAGATTTCTAACAAGATGGATACCGAAGGGATGAAGTTTTGAAAATCTTGGTTTCAAAATAAGAAAATTGTTATACCAAAATAATCTTTGAAAATCCTTTCAAGTCATTTGGAAATCATTTTATACTTCGAAAATACGTTCTCTCACAAATAAAGGATTCTGAGATTGATTTCACTCATTCTAGGGTATTTCTACCCTATCTCTAATGAGTTTTTGCTCCGCAGGCTAAGGTTTGCCTAAAACCAAAGCTCTGATACCAATTGTAACAATCCGATATTTTCAGTCATTCGCATCCACACATGTCGGACTTGAATTGCTCAAAATACCGCATTGTAAATAAATTTGGAGCAAATGAAATACAATCACTGAATCACAGACATAAAAATATCAGAATAACTCGCAGCAGAAATTAAAATACCATAGTAGTTCATGAAGCTACTATAACAACTCTCAAAACATAATACTGATATCAGTCTGAAAAAATATACAATAGAAATCTCAAATACATAAAAGTTTATAAATACCAAAACTGAAATAGAAAAACTGAAACTGAAAGGGAACAGATGCTAGACAAGCAGAATCTCCAGCGATTCCTAGCTCCAGGAAAGAATCCAAAGCTAAGCTATAAATACTCAGGCTGACCCGAGCGTAAAGTAAAACACAAAACACTCGAGTCAGGACATATATACTTATATAATGTAAACCAACTCAAGTGAACTGTAGTAGTAATGTACAATAACTTAAAGGATGCTTGGGATCGCCCATCCTTTAAGGATCAATTAAATTATAAATTAAAACATTCCGTGGTTAAGATTTCAAAATGGTATTTTATACTTTGAAATCAAATATCATTTCAAAAATTCAATATCATTCAAAAATCCATTTCAAAATATCAATTATCGTATCTTTTCAAAACCACATTCATTTTTATTTAAAATACCATTTCAACACACATTTCAAAATAGTTTATATTTCAAAACAAATTACTTCATTTTAGATCATAAAAATAAAGTTATTATATTTAATAATTAAATTATTATATTTTCAAAATTTTAATCTTTCGAAACTCATTCATTCACTTAAATTTATTAAAACAATGAAAATTCTACTTTCGCAGCATTTAGAAAAATGCTATGGAAAGTTACTTTTAAAACAATTCAATTTAACAAAAGACAGCATTCAAAATGCTGTAATACGGTTACATTAATTCAAATAAAACCTTAGTTAAATTTAACAACTATAGCACTTACAAAGTGCTATAATAGCCCTTAATTCAATTTAGCCCTTTAGTTCATTTGTATTAACTACAGTATTTACAAATGCCGTAATATCCTTTACTTTAGAAATAATAGCATTTCAAAATGCTGTTAATTAAATTCCAAATATTCACTATACTTTCACAAACCATTAAATTTTTATTTAAACCATTTCAAACTTATAAAATCATATATTTTTCACATTTATAACCATCATTAAATTTTCCTTAAGTTCATGATTTTATAAACTTAAATTTCCATTCAAAAATCAATATTTAATAATAATTCTCTTAATAAATTCCAACATTCAATTTCAATTCATATAGTTAAATTTTTAACTTAACACTTAAGTTTAAATTTCAAAACATAACTTAATTTTCATTTTATTTACTTAACTTCAAAATTCACTTTTAACCAAAATTCAAAATTTTCCGATTTAAGTTATATTTCAAAATTCAACTCAATATTCATTTATTTCATATTTTTAACTTATTCAAAATCCATTAATATATTATAACATCATTTTAAATTCATTTAAATCCAAAATATCATAAATTTATCATATATTCGTATTTAATTTTAAATTCCAATTATAATTAAATCAAATTTCCAAAATAACTTATATTTCAAATTTCCACTTTATCATTAATTATTCACTTATAAATTCTCATAAAGAATAAAAATACTTAACAAAACTCATTTTTAACTAAGTTTAAATCAAAATATTATAATGTTTACATTTCTAAAATATTCTAAAAATTTTAGAAAAATATATTTTAACCACGGATCTATATATCATTTTCTACACTAGGTAAAGTGATACGGGTAATATATCATTTCAACCCGTAATTTACAAAGAAAACCCGGGTTTTATCATTTCAAACCCGTAGTCCCAAGTAAAATGAAATAATTAAAAATCGTTCAGTCCTATCATTTCAGCCCATAACGATTTTCCCCGATTCTAAAGTCCGTTCGGGTATGTATCATTTCAATCCATAGTGATTCTAATCTAAAGGGAACTTGTAGTGTGATAAACTGATATAAATAACAGAATAGCATAATATAACAGTAATAGATGTTATAACAGGTGTTTAAGCATGGATGAACATCATATGATCATAACATAGCAGATATAATATGGTGATGCATTTTACAGATTCAAATGTGATCGATTTACTAGTCATATAAGTATAAAACAGTCTGGTGAGAATAACTCACTGATATAAGCTGGAGATGACAACAAAAGAATGCATAACTGAGATCCACCAAAAGCACGATAGAATGAAAAAGATTCTAGTGGGAGAGCCAAAGATTAATTTCCTTGAATACAATTCAAACAAAACAATACAATCTAGATAAGTATTCAACCCAATAAAATAAACAATGCTATAAATGATTGCATAAACAAAGCAAAAATCTTTGCACTTGCTTTCAACCTTCCCTAGGCTTCACCATAGGTTAGAATACATGGCTAAGGCATGTTTTTTGATCTGTTTTGGGTCCAAATGGGGTAGGCCTACATGGGTTTGATGATGGTGCAAACATAGGTGATATGAAACAACAAGCTAAGGCAACACAAGGCAACACAACCTAGGATTCATGCAACATATAGGCTCGGTCAAAGCAACCATAGGCATGGCCAGGTTCAGGTGGGGTCAGGGGATGATGTGTCAGTGGTGTCGGGTCAGGTAGGGGCTGGAGATGATGGTGCAAGTGGCGACCAAGGTAGAGTTTGTAGTGGTGGCAACTAAGGTGATCGGCTATGGTTGTTCAAGTGAGGTTTGGTTGCATTTTTGTGATGGATCGTCAACCAAGGGTGGCTCGGCTTGGAATGTCAGTGAAAAGAGGTGGTGGAGGCTGGTTCATGTGGTGGTGGAGACGGAAAGGTGGCTGGAGTGGTGAGGCCGAACCTAAAGAGGAAGAAAGCAAGTGCAAATTCAATATAAACAAGCATAAAAATGAAAAAGAAAAGTAGATTTTACCTAACAATTTTCACAAGAAGAGGCCGAATTTTTTTGTGGGATGAGAAAGAAAATAATTCATGTGAAAATGGATGGGAGAAGTCGGCTGAAGGTAGGAGTTATGTCTGCAAATATGGAAAGGTGTTCGTTGAAATGTGAAAAGGTGTGAATACAAAAGGACTTAAGCAAATCAAAGGTTACAAACTCTTCAAATTACCATATTTTATTTTTAAGTTTTAAATAACTGAAAAATATGTGTAAATTCAGATAAAAACACGAAAATTTAGTAAATAAACAAAAATAAATAAATAAATATTAATTATATATAATTAAATTAAGAAAAATGGCAAAAATTGGTAAACTAGTCTTAAAAATATGAAAATAAATGGAACAAATATAGGAAAAATTTTATGTGCTTGAAAAATATTTATAAATAAAGATAAAAACATAAAAATAAAATTCATTCACAAAAATAAATAAATAAATTTTAATTAAATATAATTTAAATGAAGAAAACAGCAGAAAAATGGAAACTAGGCTTTAAAAATAGAAAATAAATGCAATAAATTTTGAAAAAAATTTATTATCACTTTAAAAATATTTGTAAATGAAATCTTACAATAAAAATAATTTCAAACGAAATAAAGTCAAATTTAATTATATTCAAAAAATCTAGGGTTGTTACAAATGTTGTTGTTAGGAAGTTGTGAATTAATAATAACATTGAAAGTGTTGTATAAAAATGTGATTAGTGAATGTATACAAATTGAATTTGAATGAATGAATATTAGTAAAATCCAATGTTAATGAATCAAATGTGATAAATTGAAAATCGATTCAGTAAATATTAATGAAAAGTGAAAGTGTATTGATTTGGTTATGGTTGTTAGCTGGATGATGGTTGGTCGATGGTAGGATTTGTTATTTTTTATTGCATTTGCTATACTGGCATATATAGTAGTTGTAGTGGTATATGTTGTATATTGGTATTATTATTTTTTCATATATACATGTTTCTAATTTGTTATTGAGTGTTTAGTAGGTGCGGATGGTGCTTGCTTCGCATTTGGAGCTCGCTTTCGTGCTATATTAGCAGTATATGCTCTCTAATAATATATAAGGTACATATTTCTGATTACATATCGTACTTTTACACTTTTTTCCCTTCGGGATGCCTCATCCTTGATGATGAGATGTATATTTTTGATATATATATTCTTATTTTTTTCTGGGTTGAACCGTGCAAAGGAGACTATGGCGAAAAATTTTAAAAATTTGAGGCGTTAGAAAATTTTGAGAAATTGGAAAAATTTATGAAAACTAAATTTTGATTTCGAGTCAAAAGTTAAACGATATTAGTTGGTTTTGGAAAGATAACTATAAATGGGTTTGAAACTTAGAAAGTTTTTGTAAGGTTAACTAAAGGATTTTGGAAGAGTTAAAGATTTAAAATCTAATTTGAACGATTGTTTTTGAAAAACTAATGGATTTTGTGAGTTTTTTTGCTGTGTAATTTCGGGGACGAAATTCTTTTAAGTAGGGGAGAATGTAACGACCCAAAATTTCTGTCATTTGAAATTCGCATATTTAATTGATTTTAAATATTCACAAGTTAATTTTATAAGTTGAATGAATTATATTTTGAATATAAGGGTTTAATTGGATAATTAAATCGATTTAATATTTGAAATTGCTAAAATAATTGAAAATTGAATTTAATGTGATTAAAATGATTTATAAAATTGAATTTAATTATATTTGAATTAGAACGATGTTAGAGAACTTTTAAAATCGAATTAAAAGTTAATTTGTAGAAATTTAATATTTTAATATTTAATTGACGAGTAAAAATAGTCATTTTTTCAAACAGTCTCGGATTCCGACGAAACAAGTTTCATTGGATCCATAATGTGATATTATTGTAAGATTTCAAATTTCGTGTCAATCGGATTTACGATTTGTCTGGGGCAAGCTAAAACGCATAGAAATCTGTTTAAGCCAATTTTAAATTTAAATTTGTCGATTCGAAAACCTATCTTCCAAATACGATCAAATTGGCTCCCGGTATATATTCCATTGTGTTCGTAATAGGGGTAAAACATTATAAACGTCAGGTGGCACGCTTCGTTTGGATTTCGGAAATATTTCGGGTGAATAGTGTCGCGAAATTTTCTATTAAAGGACCTCAATTTTCTATTTTACAAACTATTAGGGTATAAAACCCTAGCCGCCACCTATAATTTTAATGGCCGATAAACACTGATTTTCTTCCTTTAATTTCTTCCAATTCGTGCAATATTTCAGCAAACATTCAACTACAAAGTTGTAGATCATCGCGAGAACTTTGAATCCATATGGATGTGATCGCCTAAAGCTCATCGTCGATGACGAATTTAGGCCGTGTTCCTCTATGTTTCTTGCACGATTTTTGAGATGCATAAAAGGGCCGAGTTCATCGGCAGTCACGGCGTAGGTAGAGCTCGAGAAGAGCTGTCATTTGGTGGTGGTTGATCGGAGGCTAGCCGATCGAAGTGGTCGCGTTTATTCAAGCAAATGGGCAGCTGATTAGGGATTTCACACGAGTGGGAAACCTGGAAGAAGAAGATGATGCGCAACGGCCTGATGCGGATAAGTAGATCGAACGGCCAGATTCTTGAGTAGGGTTTTAAATATAAAATAAAATTGAAAATTATTATATTATAAATTCGTGTGATGTTTAAAAATGCGTAACTTTGTCATACAAGGTCCGTTTCACGCGAAACGAATTGCGTTGGAACCGTATTGACGAGCACTACATTATGGAGCTAGATTAAGATTTATTTGAGCTAGTGAAAATTTTGGTTGAAATTAAACGCTTGTTTAATTTTAATCGGAATAAATCGCTAATGCGACGACTACAAGCAATATGAGTACAACTCACTCTTTCTGATTCACTGATATTTTTATATAAGTGAGAATAAATATCATTTATGATGATTGATGATTGTTTGGATGATATATGATATATTAATTGATATTTGGATATATAGCTGCCTAGTGGAGCAAATGACCTTATACGTTCCCGTGTATGAGCGGTGACCCTTTATACGCACGTCTGCCTTGAAGCGGATATTGTACACATATTTTAATATGTATATTTGTTGCAGATGATAGGTTGGAGGGTTCAACTGGATTTCTCACCCGTATTGATTTATTTACAGATATTGATATATATTCTGTTATCATATTGGTATATGATGTTTGGATGTTGTGATTGGTGTATTTAGTGCTATTGCATCATTGGGCCTATTTTTGGAATTTTAAAAATATTTAAGTGATGATTTCGAATTTAAAGAGGATTTTAAAGTGATTTTGAATATAAACATTTTATTGATTATTGAATTTTGGAATCGATTCACTTTAAATAAATAAACGTTATAATTTAATGTTATAAAAATTATGATTTTTGTGAAATAAAACCAGATTATGATTTTTGGAATGTGATGTTAACTATTTTGTAAAATGGTTTAAATTGAGATCTTTGATTTATTACAAATGGATTTTACAAATGAATAAGATTTATAATTGTGAAGTTATAAAATGAATGGTTTTGTAAATAAATGATATATAAGTGAACTAACTTATAAATTGGATTTTTGGTATATAATTGAGTTATAAATGGAATTGTTTAATAAAGGAATTATGTATATTGAAGTTTTTGTAAAATATAAAAGGAATTTATAAACATTGTTTTATAAATCCGAAATCAATTGAATTTGATAAGTTAATTATTATAGTAATTAAAGGAATTATATCCACGATTTTGGATAGTGGATAATCCTTTAATAAAAGTGCAATAGTAATATATTTGATTAGGTATTAAATCCACGATTTTGGATAGAGGGTTTTACTTTGAAATAAAATGTGTAGAAGTATTGAATTAGGTGAACGAACTATATTCACGATTTTAGACAGTGAATAATCTTTTGAAATTAAATAAATGTTTTGGAAGTGATATTTTAAATGGATTTAAAACGGTTTAAAGATGTTTTAAAATATATAAAGGATCGAAACCATAGATTTCAATATTTATTGTTGAAATAAACGTTTTCGTGAAGTAAGGAAATGATGGACTATAACACTATTGCTATGGCAAATGATTTTCGAAAGGAAATGTTTTTGTATAGTATTGGGATTTATATATCTATATAATTTTCGAATCCCTATACTATTGATTTTGGGTTGTCGTAACGATGTTTTACGCAATATTCGTTTTGACCCGAATAAATGTGTTTAAAGAGAACGTTTTTCTTATAGAATAAAATATATACTTAATCATGATTTAAGTATGAAATATTTTCCAAGTGTTGAAAATAAATAGAATTGTGAATTACTTATTATTAAATAAGTATATGGAAATGTTTTCCAATATAGAAGTCGAAATGGTTTGGAAATATAACCTTTTAATGATAATTTGAAGTGGATATTTGGCAAATGGTTTAATTAATAGAAGATTAATTAAAAAGGCCCAGTGATTGTTATGGTGTTGAATATTTGTTTGTTTGTTTTGATAGTTAAATAACCGACTATCAGACTTTGCCAAATTTTAGTTCCTCTACTTCATGTGGGAACTATTTAGTCGTACACTTAGTACGTAGCCTTCTGTGTACGCTTGATTATCATTTGTGTTGAGGATGTTGATTCATATAGTGCGGAGTATTACTCCAATCTATCGAGCTTCCCTCTTGGCCCAAAGGTTAGCAAGTTGAAAGTTGAAGACGTGATAAGTCTATAAGACTTAGTTTCTGTGTGAGGTTGAGAAATGATTTTACGTTGTTGGTGCGAAGAGACTAGGATCAGATTTATGTGAAAACCACTTCGGACCAACGTATATGCGACGATTGTGTAGGTTGCTTGTGATGATAATGTTATTCCGGATTTTCATAGTGGGGGACTTCTTGTTGATCGTTTGCAGTTAAAATCCTTATATACATCCAGTAGCAGTGGTCTCTTCATTATGAAATACCCAATGCAAGGAGTATTCGCTACTAATCTTAGGGATTTCCCGACAGGATGTGGTAGGAAAGTACCTTCGATTTGTCCTGTTCCTGGACAACTTGTGTGGATGTTTGTCTAACATTGCATTTCTAAAGTGAAACGACCCTGACTCGACCTTCGAAAATCAGCACCGAATACGACACTTGTATTCAAATGCCGCAGATCCAAACGTCGAATCTGGTTCACCGGAGCTTATAACACATTAAGTATAACAACACAGCGGAAGAAAAAGAATATATCAATATACAACATTGATACAATATCTGATACAACTGAATGATACAATAAATATCAATATACATCAGAGATATGATACAAGACAATAGCAGCGGAAAGAAAAAGATAACACCAACAGCGGAACAATATATTCAATATGGTCTTCAAAAGAGAACTCCAGTGTCTGTAATATCCATCTCCAAGGCACCAATCCAGAAATAGCTCAAACTCCCAATCAAGATGCACAAAGATAAGCAAGTCTGGTCCGATCCAAAGACTGAACTAGCTCCAGATAATCTACTAAACCTGACTATCTGAAAAACCCAACTCTAGACTGCCCGTGTGGGAAAATTGTAGGCACGCAGAGTTTAGGAAGGGAACAATAAACTCCAAGTCAGTCATGGGACTGGTATGAGCAAATAAAAACATTTGGTCTTTAAAAACAATCAAAAGATTTTAAATTTTGAAATCTGCAATGCTTTTTGGAAAATGAAACTACCATAAGGCCTCCCGGCACACGCACAATGCATTCGCACACATGGGGGAGGTTTTTCCTTATGATAGTCAAAGATGCTTACTACGAAAAATCCTTTTTGATATTATTACTAGTGCATAGTGGAAAACCTTTCGAAAGTATAATATTAATCTTAGCCAGCATAGCTCTCTGCCAACACAAGGCCGGCTACCCCCTTCCCGGGGAGTAAAACCTAAGATATGCCACCCCCGGTCCTTTGGGACCTTTCTCCGAGGATCCTCTACACCAACAACATCACCCAGTAATAAATATACTACAGTGTCCATATGAGTAAGTATCTGGGCTCCATACCATGAAATCACCCTTTTCCAGAAGGAATGGTCTACCCTAGGGGAGCTACCACTGAAACCTTGCCGCATCTTTCCTGTTTTGACCATTACCGGTTTGTGAGGCTCGATGAGGTCTCGTCCACAAAGCTACGCTTTTTTGCAAAGCCATGCTTTGATCAACAAATGATCAGCAACACTTCGTATGCCACACACCAAATTGGGAATGTATCACAAGTAACCATCAAATACATAACCTATGAGCTCGTACGTTTCAGAGAAGGGTGTTAAGCTAAGAGAATAAATTCTCTGCCACCAAGCAGAAATGTATTTGATAGAAATCGGTTTTACATCTCAGTGTGTAATCTCAGACACACATCCATACAAGCCTGTTCTAGGTTCAAACAGAACCGAAGGCACTTCCGGAGAAGCCCTTGCAAATCCGGATAATCTCTAATCATGTCCGGACTTCCCATCACATATGGAGCCTCTTTACCGGGGACCAGTCCATGTAGAGACATTTGACAAGTTATCCTTCCGTTTTCGAAAATATCTGGTCTTCACCACCGGTCTTCAAATGCTATTCATAATGTCGTATCATTATTCGGAATGGGTTATATGACACAAGGTCCTCTCCCGTCTAAATCGAATAATGAGCGCAATATTTAAAAAACATATGGATAATGGGATTTCAGTTAAGTCACAACTTTAAAACCTAAACTTTCTTCTCAAATGGTTTAAAACAAATTACCACTTCAAATCTTTCAAAAGATTCAATTCGCAAAGTTCACCTAGCTTTCACAAAGACTCATTCACATATTTCAAAACAATTTTCATTTCAAGTTGGATTAACTCATTTAATCTTTAAGGATTTAACTTATAGCTTTCAAACCCGTTTCCAAAGATATATTCATAACTTGGAAGACCATTTTCATTTTAGACTTGAATCCTTTTAATCACAAATTGGAAGTTCATTTCTTAGGTGAAAGCTTTTATTATTAGAGAACAAATAGTTTTCGTTTCGAAAGAATCTGATTTCATTTATACAAGTTAAAATCTTTGGGTTAAATTCAAATTCTCAAAACAACACTGTTTAAAATGTTTAAAACCCATATAAACTTGCATAACATTTTTAAATCATAAATAGAATTCAATTTCAAATTTTGAATTCAAATTATTTAAAATTCAAAACTTATCAAGTTATTCAAGAATAACTTTTATCCTTAAAACTCATTCTCAAAAGCTTTCAATTTTAATTCCAAAACTATTTTGGATCCAAAAATTCAATCTTTAAAATCATTAAAAATCTGTGACTTAACTGATTTCCTCGTGCAATCCATATTTGTGCGTGTATGGTGTAGTCCAAGGGTTTTACACATAATAGTGCAACATCATTAATCATTACGGATTCAAGCACATAAATATCGATAAGCGGTATAATCTATAATGCTTATCTTCATTTACAGATCACCGATGAATAATATAAGTTCATCGTAGATAAATAAATTACATCACAGATAATTAAATTACATCACATATCACAACACTATTCAGGATAATTCATATCCCAAAGCATCATATATCAGGGATATCAAACAATTAAATCATCTAATCCAAACATCCATAAGTAGTATCAATTAATTATCTGATTAATTTATGTCAGAGTAGTCAGTAATCTTGGTTAATTAATGTCAATTAATTACGAACAACTTAACTAATTATTCTTAATTAATTATAAAAATAAATTAACCCTTAATTAATAATCATCCCTTAATCACCTTCATTAATTAATTAACCTTTAATTAATTACCATTTAATTAATTATCATTTAATTAATTATCTTAAATTAATTATAATAAGTAATTGTCCCTAATTATTTAATTTACTTAAATTGTTAATTTATTTCTTTAATTAATCACCCTATTAATTAATCAAGTAATTAACCTCAAATTAATTACCGTAATACATTATTAAATTAATCGCCTTGATTAGTTATAAATTTATTAATCCTTAATTAATAATTAATTAATCTTTAAATAAATTATTATTCTTTATTTATTAAGTGCTTGAAATCCTTAATTAATTAATTATCATAACAACGTAGATTAGCTTAACTTTTAAGTTAACGATTTCAAAACATTTGATTATTCCTTAATCTCATGGTTAAGTTTACTTAAAATAACTCTTTTAAAATTATAAGTTTAAACATTTTCAAACTTACTAATTTCAATAACATTTTATTACAAAACCGGAAATGCTTGTACTCGAGATCTTCTCGGGTGTTACCCGGGACCACTGTCCCCCTGCTTCGAGTTTTAACGAAAATTAACCCCTGTACATTTTTTTTCAACTTAAAATTCGTTTAATTTTTTTTAACCCCGGCGCACCACAGATTTGCTTCCAGCTCGACTTCGAGTTACACCGCCATTTTCTCGAGTTGACTGTGATTCGCCTCCTTCTTCTTCGTTCAAACTCCTTGATACACACATACACACGTATTCACATGCACAACTCAAAGAAGCAACTCCGACCACCTACGACACCACCAACACGTCACTGACGACTCACCCATAGGCTACGATCACCCAGGTTGATGAATTTTGACCAAATTTTCAAACTCGAACAATCGAACCCCAAAAACAAAAAGAACCGGTCAACAGAAACACTTCGTTCCATCACCGTAGACCACCTGCAACCACGCCGTCGTGTTCAGACACTCGCCAGAGCCTCCTCCTCCTTTTCCCCCCGGACCGATCGAATATTGATCACTCTCGGCTGCGAATTTTGTTTTTGAACTTTGACAATCAGAACCGTGCCCTAAACCCTATTTCTTTGAACCCAAGATTATTTGATTATCTAAAATAATTCGTACCATTTTTCTATCGACCAACAACACCTTATCTATCTTCAGGCTCAAACCCGATGCCCAATCTCGCCTTGATCATCGAAAAACTATGAATTTTCATTTTCTGTTCATCTTATAATATCTTGCAAATTACTATATTACAAATCTTGAAATTTTCATCAATATTCTTGGATTTGCAATATGAATTCACTCATACAATCAAAACTTTAATTTCCGAGGTATAAATTTGGACCAATTTTAATTTTCTACTGTTATTTAGCAATTTACAGAATATTACCAGATGTTTTTATTGAAACCAATTTTTAAAGCAATTAACTTACGATTCCAGACAACTTTTATTTATACATCTAAGTTTATAAATGATGGATTACAGAGATTTTGATTTTTACTCTTGTTTCAAGTCTGTAACCATAAAAACGGATATACATATATCTGTAAAATAGGCATGCATGTTTACATACCCAGGGATTCAACCATACTTCAACAAAATTTCATCCATACAACACTATATATGTTATCACTACTCAGATCAATTTCATGCATCAAGTAGATTAGGATTTTAGCTTGAAGATAAAAAAAGAGTTTACTCCCTAGAAAGATGAAGACAAAATTGCTTTGAATTCAATTTAAAAGTTTTTTTTTCTTCGTTTTTTTGGATTTTAGATCTGGGTTGAATAAACATTTTTCATTGAGGTCCGGGTTTCAAAACGAAAAGAATCAGAGAAGAAGAAATTTGGTCTTGAACAGGTTTTTTTTTTTGAAAACCTGAAAGCTAGATAAACAAGGTCATAGGTCTGTACTCTGACATGCTTAAGCATAATCATATCAACATTCAAACATATATCATAACATATGAAAACTTATTCACAAACCAACATCAATTCTACTTGCATGCAAACCAGGATGTATGTAAGGTTAAGGATTTTGCTCACCTGAAAATTTTGACAGAGAGCTCCTGACAGTTTTCAAAATGAGGATGGCCTGTAAAAAAAAATTTCCTTTAATTTTTGAAGCTTAGATCTGCAAGGTTTGCACGAACAGGTCTTTAATTACCCTTTGTTGTATTCATTCACTTAATTAATTAAATACACACAATTTTAAATTACTTACAGTTTGGATTTTTTTTGTTATACACAGAGAAGCCTTTCCTGCAGTTGAAACCAGAAATTATTTAGGCCTTTAAACTTGATTTGTTTTCTTGCAACTTAGATTGATACAATTGCTTAAATCCTTTGCTTTGTTACTGATCAACAACATTAAATTCAAATCTTTAAAAAGAAATTTAATTGCCTTAATTCTTTTTTTCCCAGAGAATCTTGCACTGGCAAAACTGAAGCACTTGTTTAATTTTTCTGCATTTTGAATTTTTGTTCAAACTTGATTTCAAAATTACAAGTTCATTAAACTTTAAAGTTAAAAACTTACCTGAGAGAAGGAACATACATTACAGCTTGATGCTTTAAGAAAAATCCAGATTTTTCTTTTTACTTTGAATTGAAGAAAAGTTGGTAGAGCTTTTTTTTTCTGTCTTTCCCTTTGGTGTTAAGACTTGAGATACTCAATCTATTGTTACTTGTACTTTTCAGATTTTCTGAAAAGCTAAATAATTGCATATGGGGAAGCTGAAAAGTTTTTTTGTAATTTTAATTTCATTATTTTATTCAATTAAATATATTGGATGCCATTTGTTCATTCTCCTTATTACATTGTAACACTTGTAAATTTTTACTCCCTTATGTTTATCATTTGTAATTTTCAAAGATAAAAGAATTTTTAAATAGATTTTTATATCATACTCACTTTATAAATAAATGTACTTCTTTATTCATTTGTATATGTGTATATACATATACAATGTTAAAAGAATTTAACCAATATTTTCATTATATACATTATTCTTTAATGATTTTAAATGTCACTTATTTTTAAAACATTTATTTTAAATTTAAATTCAAATTCCAATCCACTTGAATTAAAATTCATTTATGTCTATTTATATATATTCATACATACACTTATATAATTTTATATTCAGTTCTCATTTAACTTGAACTTAAGTAAAAATATTTTTTTATGCATAAGTACACATTTTATTCAAATCTCAAACTCAAGTTACTATTATACTTTTTAAATAAGTAATTATCTATATATGTATTATTTTAACTTTTATTTCTTGTTTTACCTACATTTTTGTTTATTATTTCTACTTATACCAATTTAAAGAAAGAAATTATTTTAAAAACTAATTTTATTAATAAGTGAATCTTTTTCTTTTCAAAAGCAGGTATGCATACTTATTTTGTTTTTCAGGATATTCATTTTAGTATTTTCAAATCAATAATATTCATTATTTCAAGATTTTAAACTCAAAAGAAATTGGAGTTTTATCCATATATAGTCTATTACTTATTTTATTTGTTTGAGATTTTTCAATATAATTTTAAATTAAATTTCAAAAGTTTAAATATATTATTAATTTTAATTGACAAATTTTTGGGATGTTACTTTTTTATTTATAAGATTTTAAAGACACAAATTCAAAACCCCAATTAAATTTTAAAATCAATATCCAAATAAACAAATATCCTATTTAAATTTGGGTAAATTAATTTAATTTACAATTTGAGTTCACAAATTTATTTTAATTATCAATTTAAATTTAATTAAAAATCGGGATCGTTACATAAAGATTACATACACTGGTTTTTAAAACGTACATCAGTGGTGGTGGAGAAGGCAACTTCTCTTAGCTTAACACCCTCCTTGAGACGTACGAGCTTAAGGGTTGTATTTTTGTGTAAGACAGTTAGTAGTCAACGAAAATGGCTGTATGGCATTCAAAGTGATGTGATATGTGATTGTGAAAGGTAATCGTTACCTCGTCAGGCCTCATCAACTGAAAATGACCCAAACAGGGTTAGATACCGCAGGGCTAATTGGGTCGCTCCCATTAGGGTATGATCATCCTCTTCTAGATATATCTTTACATGCTATGGCGTCGTATATCGGATTATGTGGTTTGTATGCTTAGACGGCCCTCGGTAAAGGTCGGTAACGACCGGAGGATGACATATTCAGTACCATCTAGTTATAGAGGTAGGCTGGTCTTGTGTTGGTAGAGGGCAGATGTTCTGTGCCTCGAGACATCCATCTAGAGGTGTACCCCTTCGAAAGGCAGTCCCTTCACCTGGTTATTTATATGGAAATCCAAAGCCCACTACGTGTTTGCCATTTTGATTGTATTACCCAATCGGGCTATATGCTGGAATTTAATTAGTGTAACAATTTTCGCTATGATTAATAGTATTTTTATATAGTAGACACTACTATAATATAAGAGGATTTGATATGATATGTTTTGTTTATCGTAAGGTAAAAACATGTCCGTGTTTATGTGTGGACTTGTCTTACGAGATACTTTTGTTTGATAAAGGAAAAGTTTTGGTAATTTAATAAATTCAGTTGAGTGTGTTTCTCACGCTGGTTTACCAGACTGATCCGGACGTTCTTCCCTTTCAATGCTCGTGTCAGACCGAGTATATTTACAGGTTCAGATTTAGTGCTTTTGGAGCTTCAGCAGGCGAGCTGGAGATCTTCATTTCGTACACACGTACTTGTTTTCGTTATCCAATGTGCTTTGTTTTTTGTTGCATATTATCGGCAATTATGAGGACAGGTTATTATAACTGTCCAAGCTGATAACTATTAATTGATTGTTGAACTCTGATTGATGTGTATATATATACACT
This sequence comes from Allium cepa, assembly GCA_030765085.1. Lineage (NCBI taxonomy): Eukaryota > Viridiplantae > Streptophyta > Magnoliopsida > Asparagales > Amaryllidaceae > Allium > Allium cepa. Next base: position 491,798,263 of record CM060944.1, on the reverse strand, counting down.
TTCTGTTTTGTAAAGATCATTGATATGATATTATATATTTTCCGCTGCGATGTGAGATTCTTCATTGTTCTGTTTGGTTCTATATTCTCTCTTTCTTCTCTTCTCTTCTTCTCTCTTCTTATCTTTCTCTTGACTTTCCGTCAGTCTGTACTTTTTGGATCGGACATGTGTGGATTATTGTCGATTCAAAGGGTATGGATTTTCGGTTCGTTACACTAATTCTAAAAGTGTTCACCAACATGGAAATATGGAAATCAAGCACAAGTTAAGGTCCTTTTTAAAAGAAAAGGTTTGATTCGTTTATGGAAATGAATTCATTTCTGTAAAGCGAATCAGTTATATAAAAACGATTTATTTGTGTAATTAGCACTAAACATCGAAGAAGTTAACTTGTCGCTATTCAAAAAGTGAAGAATAATTATTGGACATGACTTTGAGGTAACACTACATTGACTTGTCCGGTATTATTGTTAACCAAGAAAAGGTACAAATTTGAATTCAATGAGTGGTGATAAGTATACAAGACTTAATTTCCATATACGATCGTTTTATATCCTTGATAGTTGGTATCTCGACTATCGGTTACTTTAGCTACTTTATTGATGTCATTCTAAGATGATTTATTGCTCCGTTGAGCTTTGCTATCCTTTATCGAAAATGACTAAAATAAATGCGTGAAAAGGGAGGCGCATGCTCCAAGTCATTATTGTGCTTCGTCATTCTAAGACGATTTATCGCTCGTTTTGAGCATTGATATCCAACACCAAAAAAAAACTAAAACCAAGGCGTGAATGGGAGCCAAGCCATATGGATCGCACCCACCAGGGTATGTTCACATCATCTAGAGAGGTTTCGGCATGCATGCATTGATGTCAAATATTCGGATGCTCGTGTGAAGCAGGGTCCAGCTTGGAAGTTCTCCAGAGTGACGGGTGTGCTCTCAAGTATATTTTATCTAGAGGTATACTTTTGTGGAAGGGGGAGCATCCTCCTAGTTACAGTGGATAAATTTATTTTACTTATTTGGTTCGATCCTTTGAATGGTTTTTCTGTAATTGTAATGGGAAGAGCCAACCACTCTTTAAGATGTTAGTTTTTCTGTCCATTCTATCATGTTTGGACAATTATGTTTTTTGTCCATTTTATCAAGTTTGGACAGTTATCTTGTTTATCCATTCTATCGTGTCTAGATTTTGCTCGGATTATTTCCATTCTTTCAAGTCTGGTTTAATATTAATCATATCCATGCTTATTCGGATTTGTTTCGTGGTATTTATTTCTGCTCTTGCCTGTATGGATGTTATTCTTGTGAGGTAGAAACCCACTTCGCGTTAGTAGCATGGTCTCACGGAACTTTTATATATGCTCCCCATTATTCGAGTTATCTCATGCTAGTATTTTCAGTCTGATCTGGGTGTTATTTATTTATAATGCTAGAGTCAGACCGAGTATTTTCCTAGGTTTTCCATGGTGTTATGGAGGCCGTGAATGGGAGCTGAAGAGTCACCTATCATAGTATTTTAATTTTCCGTTGTATTATATAGTATCGTGACCACCTGATAAGGTTTGTTTTTAACTCTGATATAACATGTATGTTTGGGGTGACAGTTTCTATTGTCCTTGTTATATTTTGCGTTGTCGATTCCGTTATGAGATTCTATTTTTATCTTTTCTCTGTCCTTTTCTTTTTATTTACCCTAACAATCTGCCCTTTTTTCGATTGGATGTGCGACATTGGAAGTGTTTGGTGTTGACTTTCGATGGTCAAAAAGGGCAGGTCATTACAATTTGGTATCAGAGCTGAAGGTTAAGCAAGAACCTTGGCTTTGGTAGGGTTTGGCTCATTAAAGATAGGATAAGCAACACCCTAAAATGAGTTTGAGAGTATTATATATATGACAGCATATTTGTTAATGTTATAAAACCATATTATGTTAATTGGTCTATTGAGTTTTTACAAATTCCGGTCGAGACGTAGGACGTCACGGTATCGATATGAATTTCTAAACACTTGACCAAGGCCAACGCGTATGGTATTGAAATTTTTTGAAAATTTAGCAAATTTATTATTTTTCCTAGGATTATATTTCATATATATATATATATATAAAGGAATAATTTTCAAACTTTATATATTTATAAATTGTGTCGGTCTAAATGTGATAATATTTAGTTATTATCACTACTGAATGTTCGGTTATGTTTAGCTGCATTGACAGTTGTTTGTTAATTGCTAAATTATCCTCAGTTTATTTAGGAACATTTATCGCTTTGAATTGAAATGAACCCCTTGTGTATTAATTTTCACAATTTGACTATAAAGGTGTTCGGAGAAAACGTTAGCTTGATAATTCGCCAATTTAATAATGGTGGGTTAAGAATTAAACTTTAGTAAAAAGTTATTAATATAATCTAAATGACAGGGATAAGATATTTGGAGAATAAATATTCAAGATGATTGTATTATAATAAAGAAGGATTATTATAATATGAAATGACTTTATATAAATGAAATTTTATATAAATTTAGTTTATAAAATGTGTTTAGAAAGGATTTTTGAATCTAAATCCTAGAATTTTTGATTATAATTTCAATTTTTTTGAGGAAACAAATAGTAATATTCTTTGGAAGTAATTTTAAAATAGAATGCATTTTCTTTGGGATAATTAGGAGGAAATCGTTTCAATTGGCTTTGTGGTAATTTAAATAATATTCAAAGTGACGATCAGATGTTTGTTTAGGCGAACGTTGTCGGGTACTTAGTTAATTATTCTCTTTAGCATTGTGCACTCGAAATAAGTTCAAATACGGGTAAATCCAAAGTGAGTTTTAATAAATAAATAGCTTAGATTATTATATATAGAAACATATGGAGTATGCTTTCAAAGATATGTTTTGAAATTAAAACCGGGTATTTGTTTTAAGTTTCTTAAAAGGGAATTGGTTCCAAAACAAAAAAGTATTTCTAATAGAATATTGTTTTGATAAATATATTTTTTCCTTTGATAAGATATGGGATGATTTAACACAGGTTTAAATTGGGTTAAATTATACGAAGGTTTTGATAAACATTGTTTTTATTTAAACCATAACTTTTGTTTAAAACTCTAAGTAGTATAAACTATTTATAGTTTTGGGTCAACCCATGAAAACATTATCCGTTTTAGTACTCTAAGTTAAAAAAATTAATAGGTTGACTCGGTTTTAAGAAACCATAATTTGATTATCTTCATCCAGATTTTTGAAGAAAAAAGTAAAATAATTTTGTATGTAATTAGGATATAGAAGAGTATTATACAATTAAATATGGTGGAATAAGTTATTATTTGATGTTTTATAAAGAAATGACTTTATAAAATATTTTGGAACTTGGGTGTGAATTTATGAAATAATTCATAAATAATTTAGTGTTGAATAAAATAATAAGTAAAAATATAAGTGATTTAGAAAATTCTTAATATAATTAAGCAGAGTATAACTTTCCATTTTTTCCAAGTTAGTTTGAATAATCTTCTAAGTAATAACCAAAGGCTGATGGGCAAAACGATACGCTTAGATAAATATCTATACTTTTGGACAATCAAGAATGTTTTGAACCTAAGTTAAGATTTGTTTTCTAGCCATTTGACATTTGAAACAATGTTAAGTGATAAGTTTTCCTTTATAGAATTTGATTGACCATTAATTTTAGTTCATTCCATCATGGAATTTGGTTGAATTAAATTGAATGGCTGTGTGATTTCATATACCATTGTCTATAAAGCTTAAATTTATAGACAAAGGATTTTAAATTTTTGTTATTAGGATGTAAATCCCGGTGATTTTGAAAAAAAATGTTATTTTTGAAGAATTTTGGAGAGGAATGATATTTATTCACTCTAGTTGATATTTTGGAGGAACCGGAATACCATTGGATGCTCCATATTGTTTTGATTCTAGAGTTTCACCATACTTTATTAGGAAGAATTCCCTCCTTGTCATTTTGATTTTGATCTCCGACTTTTCTTATTAGAGAAATTTGAAAATAAATCTTTGAATTGGAAAACCCAGGTATTTATATTTAAATTTATTATTTGAAAACAATTGGATACATAACTGCATAATAGAATATCCTCTGTATTTTGCCACATATAACTGAGATATATATGGTTGTTGGTTGCACGTAGATTTATATCATGCTTGTTTTTGCATGTAGAGTTACATCACGTTGCTTTTGTCAGCCTAATTTTCTTTTAGATTACATAATTACAGATATGCAAGAGATTGCTATTTGATTCTAGTGCACCTGCATTTGCACAGAAAATAATAAATTTTTTGCCAAAATATAAATCAAACGCAAAAAGGTACGTAATAAATTTAGAAAACTTGATTTGGTTGATGATTGTATGCCCGAGATATGGAAGACCACTTGGCTTTTGTTTTCTTGTTTGGTTTGGTGCCTGTAGAGGCGATTTGTAGTTGTTTCGATCGAGATGGACAAAAGAGACGCTGGGCAAATCAGGTATCTGGACCTGCTGCTTCTTCTTCCATTCCCAGTGATTGGATTCGTCAATTCTGGGGCTACCAGTCACATGTCAGGTGAGTTCGCCCAATTAATATACTGGGCCTATCTCTTTCTCCTCAAAGCTATTGGGCCTAACCCCATGTTGTTCACTAAGTGGAGGTCTGAACCAACTGATGTTGAAGAATCAGCGGATGAGTTGTGGTTAGGCAAAATTTTCCGTAAATTTAAGAGTTTGAATTTTTTTAAGAATTTTGGAAAATGTTTGAAAACTTAAAATTTAATTTTGGGTTATACCTTGGAATAAATGAATAGAAGAGAATTAGCTGGTATAGGTAAATGAATTTAAAAGACTTGAAAACTTTGGAATCTATTCCAGCTAATTGGTTTTGAAAATAAGTTTAACAACTTATTTTAAATCGATAGCTTTAAACTTAAGGGTTTGGAAACATTTTTTTTCTTAGGAATTTTGGGGACGAAATTCATTTGGGGAGGGGGGACTGTAGCAACCCAAAATTCTAGTTTTAAATGTTTAATTTATTTTAAATATTTAAATAATTGATTTTTGGAATTTAATAACATATAATTCAAATATAGCGAATAATTAAACATTTGCATTTGAATAATTAAATGGATTTAATAATTTTATTCAACTCCTTTTAACCAATAAATAATATTGGTGAATTTAATTTGTACATTTATTTACAATTATAAATAGATCAGATAAATATCGATAATTAAATATAAAAACGATATTTAAATCTGTGAAATTGTCATTCCGGGACACAGTCTCACATTTCGACGAAACTAGTTGCATTGGAGCCGTAATAATAAATTATAAAACGCCATCGAATTTCATGGCGATCATACGTATCTTTTGGTCATGCGAGTTCGAAAACGCATAGAAATTTATATCGAAAAGTTAATATAATAGCTGGATCTAAAAAGCTATCTTCTGCATGCGATCGAATTAGACCTTGAGACTAGTTCCACTGCGTTCGAAATATGTGCACAACATATAGAACGCTAAGCGGCACACCTCGTTTGGAGATCGAGATTTTTGGGTATGTTTGATCGTTTGGGTATGCTTAGGCATTGTTTGATCATGTTATAGGGCAGTGGCCGTTTATGTAGTAGGAGCTAGGGCTTAGGATTTCATGCATTTAAGGCATCGAGTTGAGAAACAGAGCTTAGTTTTGGATTCGAGGAGGCACCGTGCATCCTGTCATCGATTTTGGTGGTGCACGGCTTGAAGATGGAGAATGTGACACTGAGAAAGTCATAGATTTTGATTGAGAAGGTAGCATTTTTCATGGTGAGGCTGAGGACGTATTTGAGGAGTCGAGATGGTAGGGATCGAGGAGAGAAGTTCGTTGGAGTCGTTAGATTCGATCTCCGGCAATCGGAGCTCTATATCAATGGTGTGCACGACTGTGGTTTTTGGGTGAGATACCCTGTACATGTTCGGTTATGTTGATGGGGAAGATGAAGTTTTTAGTGGAGTGGTAAATTTGTAATTATTATAAGTTGTCTTGATTTAAAATTAAAATTATCTATAACTTATAAATTTTGTATCTCATTCATACGAGGTCGGTTTCGAACGCTGTTTTTTGAGTTGGATTCGTGTCATCGAGATCTTCATGGTGGAACTAGTTTGGTTGTATTTGGAGAAAGTGAAATTTTAGACTAAATCGAATGACCGCAGTTTTAGTCCAAAATCGGGACGTTTCGCCGAAAACGAAAAGCATTGTGAGTTTAACTCACATTTAGTTTTATTATATCATATCAAAGATGTTATAAACATTTATTAATTGTTTGGATATTAGTTAAATTGTTTGATTGCTTGTTTGGTTGAATTTTCGTTTGAAAAATGGATGACATATTAAATTGATCATTATAAACCCATATGATTATATATATATATATTATCCATAACCATTGTTTTACAGGAAAAATCTATAGAGAGATCCATAGGGGGTTTCTCGCCAATAATTGTTTATTTATATCCTTATGCTATTATATTGATGTTTAGTTTAAATAAATCATGATATTCCATTTAATTTGAAAAGTTCCATTATAGCAATTTCGATATATCATCATTTATTCAATTTCATTCCCGAAACTCCATCATATGAACTAAAGCTTGTGTTTCCACTAATCAAAATATTGAAAATTCATTAATCATTTTAATTAATGATAATTTAAATTGATTTATCATTTTAACTAATGATATTGAAATTAATTAACCAATTTAATTTATGGTGTTTTATAATTGGTTTATTTTTAGGTTTAATTAATCATTTTTGCTCACGATGTTTTATACTTAAATAATCGTTTTAACTAATGATTATTTTAGTTTATTAATTATTTTAATTAATGATAATGGAGTTTAATTAATTTATTGAACTTAATTAATTATCTCAATTTATGATAATTGAAATTCATAATCATTTTATTTAATGATATTTAAAAGTAATAAATCATTTTAAATAATGATATTTTAATTTAGTTGATCATTTTAATTAATGATTGTTTTAAATTTAATTAATTGTTTGACTAATGATATTTGGAATTTAGTTATATTAGCTGCACTTATTAATTGTAAAAATATTCTGAGCTTTCGACATTGTCGAAGTATGTGTTTAGGTGTCTAAATTTGATTTCCCTTTTTGTTACAGTTGAAAGCTCGATGAATTTCATGATTCTCATTAACTTTAACACCCTTTCGAAGGTATTGAACTATATGCCTTGGTGGATATCTAAACCATTGCAATAGGCTCTCGACATCTTCGAAAGGTGCTAATAATGAAACAAATTATAATTTAATAGAATGATTTCACTTGGCAGGATCATGGGTTTGAAAAGGACTTCTAAGAAATCTGAAAAGGGTAGCTTCAGAGTTAGAGCCTTCTATAAAGAAGGTCGAAGCGGTCTCGAGGCATTCTCTTATATCCACTCAAGACGAAGCTGATGCGATCCTCAACGAATTCGGCACAGATTCGAAGCCATTCCTCCTAGGAATAATGACGCTATCCAGAGTCCTCCTGAAGGATATTTTGCTTACACGGCCATATATCTGGCATGGCAGTTTTATTCCATTCCCTGATTTCTTGTCAAGATTCTTGAGTCACCTTAGCGTAGCATCAGTTCAATTATATCCAAATTTATATACATATCTTATATCCTTATAGCTCATGGCCTTAGAGTCAGACCTTCCTTTACTAAGTGCTAAAGTTCTAAATTATTTGGTGCATTTTGTTAAGCTTAGTAATTTAAAAAGCCATATTTTCATAGCTAACCTACACAATAAGTTAATTTCTGAGGGAGTAAACTGGAAGGCACAATTCTTCTATGTCAAATGCTTTCTAAATATTAGTGGAGCTTTCTCTTCTCCACGTAAGCTGATCATTATTTTCATTTTTCATTAAATTATTTCATTTTGCTGAATTATGCTTTCTTATTAGGACCTGTTTCTAAAGATCTTGACGGTGAGGGGAAGGGAATCGTGAAGTCATTAATTGCTGCTTTTGGTAGCATTAGGAACGGACTTACATTGTTGATCCCAAGCAATCTTCCAAAACATACTGTAGCGACCCTGAATTTCCGACCCATTTTAAAATTTTGAATCCATTATTTTAATATAAATTTGAAATCTATATACGTTCTCAGTTAACATCCAAACTTCGTATATAAGATGCGTCCAGTGAGTTATGGATATAGGAGAAGTTTTATCGTAAAATAACGTAGTAAAATTCGTTCACATTTTATTATATATCAGTTCATTTCAAAGTGTGAAAATTTTCATCTTCCGAATCTAAATATTTTTACATAGTAATATTGTAAAATTTATCTGATCAAGACGTCGCATTCTGTTTCGTCTAATTCCGTCATTGTCTACTTCATTTAAATTATTTTGTCAAACGAACAATCTAATCGACGTAAAATTTGAGTTTTGATAGAACTGCCGTATCGTCAATATCTGTGTACTGTTGTAAGCGCGTCGTCGCGTCGATCAAAATGGTATATTCATTTGTAAAAATTAGAGTTGGCGTAGATCGTCGCACTAATTTAATCGTTCGAAGCGGACCGGTTAAATGAATATTCAGTCCAAAGTTAAACAGCTCATATGCATTCAAATTTTTAAAAAGAAAATATTGGCTGAAGTGAATTTATTAAGGTGGTTGGCAGCTGGTTGATGCATGTGAAAATATGCAATATATCTCGTAATTCACACAAATAATATTCTCTATCCATTGGTTCCATTCACCCCTTCGTATCCCTGCCATTACATAAAATCAGTTCGTATACACCTTTACTTTCGTTTGCAAAGAAAATTTACAATCAGGTAAAGTAACCTACTTCTCTGACACCTTTCTTTCTCTCCTCTTTTATATTCTTCCCACTGTCAAATTTTTGCAAAAGAAATAAAAATGGAACCGAGCATTCCCCTCCTTCGTCATTTCTGCCTGCTCCACTCCACCGCATGCACCACCCCCTCCAGCCGCGACCGAGTCTCCTACGCCACCCACTCACCGCATGCACCACCTTCCTCCGACCGCATCGCCACCTTTTCACTTTGCCCTCACCCAGATCCAAACCGCACCGTCGCCCTCCCTCCTGATTGAATCACCGAGCCATCGTCATCCACTCCTCTTTTTCGCCATGCCGCCTCCGTCGCCCTGCCCTTCCCCTTCGACCGCTGCTCCCGGCTACACAGCCACATGCCTAGCCATGCCTCCACTGCCGTCGCCCTTTCCCCCGCCTACGCCACCCCCTCTTGACCAGTCACCGCCACCGAAGCATCCAGGCCGAGAAAACCTAGCCTACACCCGATCCATCTCATCTTACCCACCGCACACACCGCACGACTCCGTCATCCTCCCATTGCAACTGGCCGCCATACCCCTGTTGCCCTGTAGACGCATCAAACCCCGCCACTCGGTGCTGCCGCACTCGAGCCAATGCCCATGTTCTATGTTGAGATTGCTTGCATAATACATGCATATTTTTTAAACAGTTTTCTACTTTATAAAAAAAAGAAATTTTTTTACTGTTACAAACATTTGAGATTTGCACATGCTTTCATAAAAATCATTTTGCTGTCACATATTTAGATACAGTATGTATATATGTTGAAGTATGTGGAAGAGTAGTAATAGATTTCGTCTCTGTTGTTGTACAGCAACTACCTAAAGTTATCCACCTTGCAAAAGCTTTCTCTCAGCTCTTTTTTCCTCTTTCTTGGTTGATTGGTAAGTAGGTATATATATGATTATATTCGCATATATATATGTATATATATATATATATATATATATGAATGTTATATTGGAAGTTGACGCGGTATTATTTTATATCAAGGGTTGCAGCTTGTTCGATTGTTCGTGTTTGTGTTTCATTCGAGTCAAGTCTATTATGCCTCTTCGTGCTTCATCGTTCATTCTCTCTAACCACTAAAGGTGAATAAATTTCGTGACTTATATTATTATACAATAATAATCAAGTTTTGTTGATAATATCGATGATTGTTTGATGTTAATATTTAATGTTAAATTGTTAACACGTGAAATGATAAATAATATACATTTGAATAAGACGTATGGTAGTTAACACTTTGAATTTGACGTATGTACTTGAATTTGATTAAATTAAATCTGTGTAGTATAACCTTTGAAATGTCTAATTGGTCGACAAGTAGAAATATAGTTAGCAACACTTTGGAACAATGTAAACAAATTTCATATCGTGTAAATTTGATAAAGTATGGACTCGAATCAAGTAGATAACAAGTGTAGAATCGCATGAAATAATAGCGTAAAAATCTTTAATCTACATGAAATGATAGTGTAGATTCTAGAAATAATTGTATTAATTTACATGAAATAATAATGTAAAATTTATACGATTATTTCAGCATTATTTAAATTAATTATTGTGTTGTTGTTGATTGTCGTTATTGCTTGTTTATTTACTTTGACACCATCCCAGTTATCACACTGCAAGTTCCCTTTACTATGCCTTTGATTTTGAATTGAAATGGAATCGGGTTGAAATGATAAATACCCAAATAAAATACTTGACCTAGGATAGAGAATTTAATAAAAACCCGATTGGTCAGACAATTTGATTTAAATAAAAATAAAATAAAGATTTGATTTAAAAGAAATAATGAAGGGTTTTAATTAAATTTTAAATTTTAAATTCTAGTGAAATTTAAAATGTTAAATATTTGATAAATTAAAACCAATATTAATAAATGTTTGATGGAAGTATGATTGTTTTAAATTAAATAAATTGTTGAATTAAGTTTTGTAAATCAATTTATTTAAAAATTAAACAAATTTGAAATTTGTTAACCGAAGAAATTTAACTTATGACTATTTAATTAGATGAGTAAATAAGTGAATGGATTTTTCTTAATAAGAAATGAAATGTGATTTATTTAAGTGAATTGAATATAACTTGTAATTTAAAGAATTTAATTTGGCGAATTCAATTAAATTAAATGGTAAGTTTGGATATAATTTAGGTTAACTTAAGGGGATGATTTAATCAATTAGAAACTAAATTGAATTTGCTTTAAATGTTAATTAACTTAATTTAGATGATTATTGAATGGAATCCTTATATGAATTTAAATCAATATTTGAATTGTTTAAAAATTGAATTGAAGTTGAATTTGATACCAAGTAGAATTTGAAATTGGAATTAGAAAACTTAAATTATGGAAATTGACATTGAAAGTCAAATGGAATGTTGACTTTCAAAGTTTAAGTGAAATTGGTTTTGATTTTGGAAGTTATTGAATGACCAATCGGTGTAATAATTATGAAGTTATTAAAAAGTCTGCGATCGATTAGGGACATACTCTCTGTCTAAACCGAATACCACTTTAATAACTATTATACACGGAGTGTGATCCAGAATGAAGTGGTTGGAATGATGTACATTGATGATTGAAGAAAGAGAACGATAATTGATGACCTTGACACTTGTGTCAAATTGGAAATGACTTAAACATGAGCCGTGCCGGACAAACGAGGCTAGCTACCTCTAGCGAACACACTTCTTCGTAAACTACTCATTTCTTGTTTTTATTGGTGTGCAACCTTAAATTAGGAGTGTTGTATCGCGATGTTACGATCGTTGCGGCGATGTGTTCTCACCAGTCCGAATCAGGCAAATGGTAGTTTCACTGCCTTAGGTGTTGCCTCATGTGCCTTGTCGTACTTGTATCCCTATGCGCGACCACTACAATTTGTTTTGTATTATACCTGTGGAGTACTCCCTGATAGCCCACTAGTTTACGGTGGAGTTTACAGTGCTGTATAGACTATGATGCTATATAAATGTGTTAAGGGGAATAATGGTAATGCCTTAATACTATTTTGATACTTTATGTTACTGTTAGACATTACCTATTTAATGTACACTACTATATATAGATAGTTTAATAGATCCTGAAAGATGTTCATTCCATTCATCTTTGAGTTATTATTATTTCAAAATTTGAACCATATTATCTTGTATAAGAATATATGTCCCGACTCGAGTGTTTGTATGTGCTTATGCTGGGGTCAGTCTGAGGATTTCCGTTGCCGTGCTGCTCGGAAGCTGAAGACTTTGAAGACTATCATTTATCTTTATCAGTATTTCTTTAGTCTATTATGATACTTTTATCGGACATATATGTATTTCTATTTCACCATTTTCTTAAGACATTGTTGTATTTACTTAGTAGCTTCATGAACTACTATTATGACATTGTTGTAATTCCACTGCATTATTCTGTTATATTGTATCTGTCTGTGATTCTGTGATGATTCTCATTTATATACATATACTCCATTAATGATTCATGTTTTATACTATTTAAGTTGACATGTGTGGATTATTGTCAATTTAAATGGTCCAAATATACGGGTTGTTACAGTTGGTATCAGAGCTTTGGTTCCCAAAAACCTTAACCTATGGAGTTGTAAAGCTCATCAAAGATTGGGTAACAATACCCAAGGATGAGGAGAATCATTTCAGAATCTATATCCTTTTGATTCCATCCTCCTTATTGAATTCGTTTGATTAGTATTTCCTTAAGTTCTATAAATTTGTATCTTTGATTCTATATCACTTTTGGTATTTCAAGATGAGTACCAGAAGGATTCTCGGGTAACCTCCCCTTGTCCAATACACTTCCAAAGTTAAGCATTTCCTATCTTTGGGCGACCCCACAAATTTTTCACCATTGTCTCTGATTTGTCCTGACTGGCCTTGTAAACTTATATGTATTTTTTATAACTTGTCGTCATGTTATTATTTATATTGCTTTGCTAGTTTATGCCTTTTCGATTCTAGCGACTGCTCTCTTACTGAATTAACCATGAAAGATCCAGCCCTTCCAACTTCTGAATCTAGCGCTTCAACTCTAACACAGGCCATCGCTAGGTCGAGGATGTTTGCCAAAAGAAAATTGAGTGAAATGACTACAGTAGGTCCTTCTCTCAAGCAAACTAAAATTACTGATGTCTAGTCTTCTCTTCCTCCAAAAGAGAGAGACTCTATTAATGTAGGCAAGACTCTAGAATGTTCTACTCTTGATGCTGCTATTGACCCACCTAGAATGATTTCTTCAAAGGGTGATTTCATGGCTCACACAGCTATGTCTGATTTTCCTAGCATTATTGAGTAGATGTAAAGAGATTTAGGCAATTCAACTCCTCGCCAGGAGTTGAATCCTTCTAGATCTAAATCACCGGTGCCTTCCAATGATTTTAAGGAGATTGTACAGTCAATCATGAATTCGTCATTCACTTCCATTCATCCACCTCCCTATGTTCCTGACTCGTTAAAACATTGTCGATCTCTAGTTGAGCAACAGCTTCTTGTACATTTCGTACTTTGACCTTCTTATCACTATTTCTTACTGAATTCTGACTTGTGCCTTTCTTTTCCTTTCATATTTCTAAAAGCTGGTACTCCCTTCAGGAAAGCGCTTCAAAGTCTTCTATTGAGACATCTAAATTTCAAGAAGAAGCCTCAACTCTGAATAACTAGATCGGTTCTCTCTCTGGTGCTAAGGATAAAACAGTGAGAGAATAAGAAAGGTTGGGTGCTTCTCTTACTTGTAACAACCCATAATTTAACCTCTTTAAAATATAGATATTTAATATATTTTTAAATAATTAGTTAATGGTTATATAACTAAAATAAAACTCTTTGAAATAATAAATAATGATGGTGAAATATTTTTTCAATATAGTTTACAAAAGTATTTAGTTCGAAGAAAAATAGAATATGTGACCGAAAACCGTTTTTCGAATTATCGACTTTTCAATGTCGAAAAGTCATCGAAAAACGTTATTGGTGTATCATACACACACTCAGATGAATAACGTTAGGACATGTGTATATACATGTATGCATGTATTTAAGTACACGCATGCAGATACGTAACATTTCATGAAAAACAAAATGGAATATTCTATAAAGTTGCCATGTGAAACATAATAAAACAATTTATACACTAAAGTTCAAATGCATTTATGGTATGTTGGCTCAAGTTTTCATAAAGGGTACAAAGGAATTTTAAAATTTATGGTAGGGAGACATGGGTGAAGTGGTATAGCAAGGTAGCGCAATGTTGTGTAGGGTAAAGTACATAGGAGTAGTTAGTAATTTGTTTAGTTCATTTTATATAGAAGCAAATTTCCTAATTCTTTTTATCATTTTCTCATTTATATTTTCAATTTCAAAACTTCATGAAACTTTTCTCTAAGTTTTCATGGCTTCCATAAATTTACGAAATTTAAATAAATTAGCTTCATCCATTTCTAAAACCCTTAAGTCTTGTGTAAAAGCCTTCCATCCACTTCTACAACAACTCCATCACAAAACAAGTCAATATACCCCTCATCCACTCTTGGCCGAGCCACACTTACCCTAGGGTCGAACCTACTTAAGTGTGTTTGGCTTAAAGACGCAACTTTTTCAAAAATTTTGCAAAGATCGATGGGTTTTTGAAGTTCTAGAACAAGTTCGATTGAAGTTAGTAAGCTATTGTAAGTAGAAATCTCATCTTTCAAAATCTTAACTTTTTAAACTTAAATATTGTTTATATATTTGTTATTAGTGTCATGTTTTGTTTGTATTACCATGTGATGTATGTTGGATTGGGTTATACCTTGAAAAGTTGTCAACTTGCTAGTTTAGTAACCAAGTTAGTAAGCAAGTTTTGGATGTTAGTAGTAAAAGTTAGTTATATTGTTAATGATTGTTCTATATATGTGTAGAATAGTCTAGCACTTTATATTATTGTTTTTCTTTTGTTATACGACGTATGAATGAAAGTAAAGTGACATGAAATTAGTTGTCGAAGTGTCCATATAGCGACTATCACTATATCGGCATTTTCGACAAACATATTCTTATAGAATTTTTTTGATTTATTTCTCGAGCTTGGGTTTTGTCTTACAAGTTAATAAAGTGGTTAAATAAGGATGATTTCAACTTTAATCAATTATTTTAACAATTTTTTTAATTATAATTAATTAATTAATAATGATTAAGGTAAATTAATTAACTTGTTAATGATGAGTTTAAATTTAATTGATTAACTTTTTAATGGTGTTTAAATTTAATTAATTACTTTGTTAATGATACTTAAAATTTATTAAACATTCTATCTAATGATGATTAAGGTTAATTAATTATTTAATAATGATGAATTGAAATTAATTAATTAGTTTCATTAATGATGATTAAATAAATTAACTCTTTCAATTAATATTTTTAGATTTGATTAATTAATTTGGATTTAATTAATCTTTCCTTTAATTATTTTTATAATCAATTAATTTAAATAATGAATTTATTTATTATTAATTAATTTAGATAATTATTTCTAAATTTCACAACAGTTAATAAGATTAAATTTAATAAATTAATTTAATTACTTCTGTTGTTTTAAAGGTGATTAATCTTTTTAATTGAAGGGTATTTTGTAATCAGTTATCCAAATTGATTAATGAAGTTTGACGGTAATTACTTATTCTCATTTATGATAGTTAAAGAAAAGTATCCAATTAAATAAGGATATTGAAAGTTATTAAGAAAAGTAAACTCTTTTAACAAAGTGTTTTGAAGCTAATACTTGTAATATGAATCCCAAGCATGAATTTGGGTTTTTAAAAGAAATAGTTTAAATTGTTTATGGAAATGAATTAATTTCCGTAAAGCGATTCAGTTGAATGGAAACAATTTATTTGTATAATTAGCACTAAACATCGAAGAAGTAGACTTGTTGCTATTTCGAAAGTTAAGAATAATTGTAATGGCCTGCTAATTTATCAGTTTTGATAAATTATATTTATTTTTAAAATATTCAAATATAAGCTTTTAGAAACATAGATTATGATGTTTTGAATAATAAATACTAATGGCAATAAGTGTTTACAAAAATATTTCCTTTGGAAATATATATCGATAAATTGGCCGAAAGCCGTTTTATCGATAAACAGGTCTAAAATAGTAAAACATCACACATGAAATGGATACATACACTTATTTTTATAATTGAACAAGAATATGAAATAAAATAATTTATTTTATTTTTGGGAAATTAAAAGTATGTATGACATCATCACTAATGCCCTTGTATTTAATAATTGATTTATGAATTTAAACTAAGATTTAATGATGTTTTAATTATTATAATTATTCAAATAATTGTTTTTAAATGATAATAATTCATTTTAAATAGTTATAAGTGATAATAAATAATTTATAATAGTTTTACAAAGATGTATAATCATTTTAAAAATATAAGAAAGTTGATATCGCTTTATCGATATAATAGCAATTTTTGTAAATAATGTTAACTTTGATTTATACGATTTTATAATTCAAATGAGATTATTTTAATTAATTTATAATAATAAGGAATTTATTTTCAAATTTTCTTTACATATACAAGTAATTTAAATTTTAAGTGAAAATATGATCGGTAATCAGTTTCACGACTTTCAACGATTTAACGAACGGAAGTTAGTCGAAGTTGTTGCAGCATTATAATTGACACTAAAACGTATTTATATGAATATATACATATCACATACAAATATATATATAACACACACACATCTGTTAAAAATATCAAAGATATTTTTTGAAACTTCACCCTTAAGCATGCATAAAGTCAATAATTAGGACATGAAGTGATTTGAAGTGATGAAGCACATGGAGGGGGAGGACCAACGTGTATGACATGATAAGAGGGGTATGAGTTATGAGAAAATCAAGATTTCGTTTAGTAAATTTTGAAATATAAGCAAATCAAGTTTCCAAGAAAATCCCACTTTGGAAGTTTGGTGGCCAAAGTCGCAAAGACTTTTAATAAATACCTTTAAAATTGTTAAAAATATGGAATAAATCTTATAAAAAATTTTAAATTTTTAAAATTGATTTGAGTTATAAAAACAAATTTTCAAAGGATAAAAAGTGGTTTTCATCAGCATAGCTTAAAAAAGCACTTTCCGCAATACTTTTATATAACATTTTGAATATAGCTTTAAATACAACTATTCTTTTCCAAATCTTTTGTAAATGTTTTTAAATGATTAATAAAGTATTTTAAGGATAATTTGAAGCATTTATGGAATGGTTAAATGTTTAATGATTTAGAGTCGATCAAATAACTCGACCACCTTATGGGTATCAGAGAGATAGTTTCTAGGCTTGAGTTTAGAAAACCATTTTCCCGCTCTCTCAGGCTATCTGGACTAACCCGACGGAAGGGATAGTTAATTTGATTTACACGAATCGAAAATTTTCAAAATGTAAAAGATATAATTTTTCAAATTTAAATAACTTGGATTGCATAGAAATGATTTGGAAATGTTTTCCTAAATAAAAGGTGAAACGATTTCGAATTATTCTAAGAATAAAAAGGTTTTAAAATTAACCAAATGATTTGATATATGAGGCTTAATAGTTCCATATACTCTGAAAAAGGTAAAGGAATGATTTAATAAATATATCTCTAAGAGAAATCTGATTTAAATAATACGGTTAATAAATTGAATGCAGTGTGATAATCACCTATATACCTAAATTCCTTTTTATTGATGATTGGTTTGGAGGAACCGGAGTCGGATTTGGGTAAATCCTATCCGAAAATCACTTTGAACCGATGTATACGTACGAAAGTGAAGGCATGTCAAAGATGATAATTATTGAAGAATAGAGATCTTCAGAATGAAGGGAATCTAAGGAATGCTGTCATGAGTCCTAGGGGTTTACCCCATATTATATTTATACCGCAGTGATGACTGCATTCTGAAAACCTTTTTTGTATTGAAGACTAAAGATCTTTGTAGCAAAAGGACTGTTTGTTGACATTCTTTGGGTCGCTCCCAATATAGAGATATTTATTATAGCAGTGCTTCCATTGTGTTTTGAAATCTTCAAATTGCAAGCACTACTCGCTACTAATGGTAGTAGAAGGAGTTCCTTCGATTTCTTTCAGTACCAAAAAAAAACTTGTATGGACGAATGTGTGACATTGCATTTCGAAGATCACAACGTTGACTTTTACAAACGTACATCTGCTTGGTGGTGTAGAAGATAACTTCTCTTAGCTTAACTTCCTTCTCTGATACATACGAGCTCAGAGGTTGTACGTTCATGGAAGTCAATAACGATCGAAGGAGTAGTAGTGTGTCGTTCTAAGTGGAATGTGCTTTGTGGAAGAATAAAGCATGGCTTTGTTAACATTGCATATAGCCTCACGAGGCTCACATCCTGAAGATGATATGGGTAATTATGTGGTCTACAAGACATATATTTCAGCCTATCAGTTGTATGAGTATGGAGAAGTCTAGTGGAATCTGGATCCTTAAGGCATTTATTTTGGTATAGTGGCTTGCTAGTGAAAAAACGATAAGACTACCGGATATTGGTAGTGTTGCAAGTGCATTTACAAGTGATTTGCTTGAGACTTGCTTCAGAAAAGCGATTAAGGCACCTCGGGAACTATGTTGCTATGCATGGATCAAAGGAAAAGGCCACTAGTTCCCCATAATATTGGAAATCCAATTCTAATACGAGCTTTATGGTTCTGATTGTATTCCTAAAATAGCTGTAATGCTTTACAAACATTTCAGCTACCCTTTTGGTATCATATATTCCGTCCAGGTATATTCCATTGATCTAGTCCAAATATATTACCATAGACTTAGTCCAAATATTGATACTTTCACTGTGTATGTATTTATTTGAAAAATGTTTTCAAACTAATGTCATTAAGAATAATATCAAATGTTTCGATGTAAAATATTATGGTTATCATAAGGTAAAATACCGGCTGTGTTTATATGTGGGCATGGTCTTATGAGATACCCTTCTTTTCAAAGGTTTTTAACTAGCATCAATTTTTTAATCAAGTATCTCACGCTAGTTTATCAAGCCTTATCTAGGTATTTTTAAATACTCAGGTCAGATCTGAGTAGTTTCAGGTTTAATTGAAGAAGCTTGGAATTTCCAAAGGAGATATGGAGATCTTCATTTACGTGTGGACATATTCTATTATTCGCTAGATCTATTGCACTTGTTTTTATTTTTCAGCATTTGTAATGATAGAGATTTATAACTGTCTAGGCTGAATCTAGTTTAGACACTGATATTGTATTCAAAATTTTTTGCTAATAAAGATTATATTGAAATAGTATATGTTGTTCCATTCGTGTGGGATTTCGTTCTATCTTTATTTTCTTTTTTCTCTATCGTTCGGGTTTTTCGACACTTGGATTTGTGAAACGAGGATGTATTAGTGTCTATTTTCGAGGGTCGAAAATTCCAGTCATTACAATAATCGTGAGACATGAGTTTGAGGACACAAACTTGACTTGTATAGTATTATTCTTAACCGAGAAATAGTACAACTTTGAATTGGATGATTGGTGATTAGTATACAAGACTTAATTTCCCTATACGATCGTTTTATATCCTCGTTGGTTGGTTTCTCAGTGATTAATTACTTTATCTTCTTTATTATCGTAATTCTAAGACGATGTGTTGCTCCGTTGAGCATTGATATCCTTTGTCAGAAGTGACTAAATACAAAGCGCGAGAGGAAGCCAAGCTATGCGAGATTGCTCCCATTAGGATATTTTCACATCTCATCTAGATTGGATTCGGTAACGTTATTAGATGTGAAATATTCGGATACTCGGTAAGGTTTGGCGAGGTACGCGTTGGTATTGTTCGAGAAGTGTCACGGAGTATATGAGATTCTTAGAAGTATATTACTGTAGGTATTCTTCAAGTGTGGTGCACCTACCTAGTCATTGTTGGAGATTTTCCTTTTCTTATTTGATTCGAAGCTTCAAATTTATACCCTTATATGCATTGGAAAGAGTCGACAACTCTTCATGGTGCTTTTATGTATCCATTCTTTACGTTTGGATGCTGATTTATGTGAGAGTAAACCCGTTCCGTGTTCAGCGGCGTGATTTCACATGTTTATGTTTAATTTCACATCTATTTTTTAAAATGTTTCACTCATACCAGACAGATCATCTTACCCGAGTTGTTTATTTTCCCTAAACTCTTGGGCACCCACTATATTTGAATAGTCCAATGGTAGCAGGTTTCTTGTTGGGCTCTTTTGAAGACGGTGTCCGAGTAAGAGGCTTTCATCTTCTTAGTTATCTATTCTGTTGTATTATCTTGTTTGTGTAAGCTATTTTGTTTTAGCATATGCAAAGGCAGGTTGTTATAACTACCTAAGCTGATTTGTAGTATTTTGTGTAACTCTGATATGTAACAACCCTGTATCTCGTGATTATTTTAATTGTATATTTTAATTATTTTGAATTGAATTCCTGAGTTAAAACTTTATTTTATTTATTAAAATGAATAAATTTTTTTATTTTAAATATAAATTTTGATTTTGATGTAAATTAGAATTTCAAACATGTATAAATTGAATATGTTCCAGAAATGTGAATTTTAGTCAATATGGTCAAACTTTGACTTTTAAATTTAAAATTTAAATATTTAAATTTTTTAATTTTATCTTTTATTATGAAAATAAATTAAATTTCAAGAATACTGCTTTTCGTTTCATTGAAATCGGATTAATATTACGGAAGTTATGCTTTTTACAATATTGAATGTAAATTGTTTTATTTAACAAAATTGTTTATTTTAATTTATATAAATAATATTTTATTTGTCATATTCATGTTCTAATATGTG
The DNA here is from genome assembly GCA_030765085.1 of Allium cepa. Lineage (NCBI taxonomy): Eukaryota > Viridiplantae > Streptophyta > Magnoliopsida > Asparagales > Amaryllidaceae > Allium > Allium cepa. The sequence goes on along the minus strand of CM060944.1, from coordinate 491,777,510 downwards.
TAATATGACATGTTATATATATTTTTATGTTTAAAACATTTTTAAAAGTGTTGTTATAATTTTTAAATGTTTATTGTACATTGTTTATATTTTTAAATGCTAGTTTCAATATATTAGCTATTTTCTTAATTATTTTCTACTTTTCCTTAAATTATGTTTTTCTTTTCTTTTTCATTTTATTTTGTTCAGTATTTTATTTAATTATCTAAATTGTATTTAGTTTATTTTAATTTAAAGGAAATTGGAAATCAAAGAGTCAAAGTCTTTTCATTTCCATATGACCTTTCATTTCCATATGGAAGGTCGGTAAGCCCTTCGTAGAGACTTTCAGTTCGTGGAGGAGACATCTCGAAAATTCTAACTCCGGGGGAGGATCGGGCCGTAACAACCGATTTCCATCTCCCCTTCTTAGTTGACGAGACGACGGCTGTCTTGCCTTTTCTCTGCTCTTCAACATCCTGAACCACGTCTGTAGGCTCCAGCCACGGCTCATCGTCAGTATGAGTTCTTTCAGAATCAGCCTCCTCGGCTATGATAACTTTGGGCTTCTTATGTTTGACTCGCTTCTTCGAAACAATCCTTAGTGCCCCGTCAAACAGTATGCTCTGCCCCCGTTCAATCAGTCCGTAAGTCCGGAGATTCCTATCGGTCAAAAGCGACTCGATATCCCTATCCTCGCTCGGGACTCCCCGGAGTACTCGCACCATCTCTTTAAAGCGCTCGCCTTCAGGTCGCTGAATCGTCGCTGTGAAAAGAGAGAACATAAGTTTCGCTTCGACCGCATTTGTCTTAGAAATAACTTAATAACTCAGCTACACTCACGTCTTAATAACCATCGCCGGGCAAACCCCGGAGGACACCTGACATAGAACCATTCTGTCCTATAGTAGCTCAACCTGGTCCAGGCCCAGTAACCACTTGGCAGTTCCTCACCGCTTCCAGAAATATGAAGGAAGGATAATCGCCTCGAGTCTTGAAGTTAAATAGATATCTGATCTCGGTCGGGATCGGCGGTCTATGAAGGTACTCCATGAAGACGATGAATAAACTATTCACGGAGGCGTACCCGTTCGGTTGTAGCTGAGATGGAGCGATCCTCAAAAAAGACAACACTTCCCTTATATACTCGTTGAATGGAGGAAGTGTCCCGGCCGCGCACGCGTGGCGGTTAAACGCTGTATATCCCTCCGGCGGGTTGTGTGGTCTATCGTTCGGCCCTGGCAATAACAGTCATCCAGTGACAGACCGTGCCTCAAGCATATTCTCCCTAACATGTCTTCAAAAATATTCGATTGAACGGAATCCGACGGATTGGCAATGAAAGACGCATTGGGAAGCTCGTCCAGGGCCGGACCAATGATCTCGGGTTCAATATTTGGAACTTCTAATCTCGGAGCGGCTGTGCTTTGAACCTCTTGCTGTTGCGAACTCGAAGGTTCCATAACTAGCTAACTCATGAGAAACCATCGTTAGACGACAAAGAACCCGTGCGTTCCCCAGTGTAAAGTGTATGAATGTATGTTGTGCAGTGCCATGCATTACTTGAATAAATATCGCAGAGTTAAAAGAAATATACAAACGACAAAGCTACGGAGTCCAGTTATAATGACCGTCATCGCTGACCGTCATCTTTGAACCGTTTGTATGATGGAAATTTGATTTGGGTAGACGTTGTTACGGTTCCATCGACGAGCTTCGAAAGGTGGTCAAGTATGCAGTTTAATATGTCCAAATATGCAGGAATGAAGCTCGTTGGAGTTATGCTCAGAAAATGTCAAACTTTGGTATCCATCATAGAGGGTTCGAACCCATCACAAGGAATTCATTCGAACCCATCCTAACTTCGCTTCGAACCGATACAAAAAGGTGCACTTCGAATCGAGGTAGAAAGACACGCTTCGAATCGATGATCATGTGTCAAGTTCGAATCGATTGATGAAGGACGACTTCGAACCGATCCTTGGTTACCTGGTTCGAACCGATAAGGGAACCCCCAACTTAACATCGGCCACGCTCGAATCAATACCCACATATCGATGCAAAGTTGAGGTTCGAATGTCAAGTTCGAACCGATAGCCGATGGGTTCGAATCCATTGATTCGAATGAACCCATCGAATCCATCGATCGGTGCAAACTGCGTCACCCGCATAAGGTCGTCCAAGAGATCAATACGAAATCCAAGAAAAATGACGCTGCCGTCATCGATTCGAACTCGAGTTCACGTATCGTTTCGAAGCCTACCCAAACCAGATCTGGTTTTGCCAATCACTGAAGCGAGCAATCGATGAAGAGATGGATTCGAAATAGCTTTGCCGTTTGGATTCGAGGATAATTACCTAGTTTAAATGATGGATTCGAGGAGTTAAGGTCTTGGATCTGGATTGGTTCGATAACGCGACACTGTGTTTTCTCCTTTAAAGCTTCGAAACGATGCAATGCACAGTGAAAGCAAGGCGAGAGTAAAAAGTAAAAAAAATGAATGAAAAAAGTAAAACCCCTTGCTATTTATATGAAGCCCGGGATGTGACCGAGTCGCTTCGTATCCCAGTAAACCCAACCGGTCATAACCGGTCAAGACCCAGGTCGGTTCGAAGTCAGCTTTCGAATCCATCAGCCTAAGGCCCTATCGATTCGAAGTTTACCCCATATTCCACCGTTGCAAAGCACACAACAGGGTGACAAGTTGCATCGATACGAAACGCGCAGTGGGCGCATCATTCGAAGCCTCTGTTCGCGACTCCATCCACAACCTACCGAAACGAACTGCTAGTTTGAATCCATCCTTTCGCATCGGTTCGAATGTCAGTTTCGAACCCATCACAACACAAGCATCAACGCGATCATACGAACGTGGATTTCGAACCCATCTGTGCTTCAGCGCATTGGTTCAAAATCTTACACTCGTGCAATACAAATTCAATTCCTTCCACTTTCAGTATCGGTTCAGGAGAGGATCAATACGAAGGAACCTTTCAAAACAACCATCAAGCGTTGTCTCAATTCAAATTTCAAAATCGGTTCAGGAGAGAATCGATACGAAATTCAATGGCAAACAAAATTAACAACGATTTGTAGACGCACGACGTTAACAAAGATCAAACTAGCGTATGTGCATATATATCGGACTAACATTCGATTCTAAGCATTTGCAGGGATCGAACACTTATCTTGTTACAAATGCAACAGCCAACGGCTAAGCGCTATTATACAGCAATCAATCACATCAACGCAAGGTTGCAGAAATATAGAGTACGAGTCTCAACAAAAAGAGAGCAATGATTGTTCGAAGAGAAGCTGTAGCTATTCAAAGCACGTCATGTTCCCACAAGACGTACTTTGGGGGGCAAAATGTTATCTCGCTATTTGGAAAAGCCGCGATACCCAAAGATCAACCGAAGAACGGAGAATAGTTTGTATCAGAGATTGGTCATGCTCCGTTTTGCTATGGATATCGCTGAATTTTGTCCGAGTCCAAATCGAGCTACAATTGATAGGACCCGACAAGAAAGACCATAGAAGTCAGCATCTCAAATTTCAAGCCAATCCGAGTTCATACGCTCAAGTTATGATCGATTCAATTTGGAGGGGAACACCAAGAGTTCGAAGCGATGGCAGATCAATGGTTCGAACCAATCACCTTCGAATCCATCTACATCGAAACCATCAATGCGCCTCGGGTTCGACTCCATCACCTTCGACCCCATCGAACATCAGTTGTTCGAATCCATTGACGGAGCCTCATTTGAACCCATCCAAAGAACCCTTGTTCGAATCCACTAAGCCTCGGTTGTTCGAACCCATCACAGAAGCCTCACTCAAACCCATCACAGATACCTTGTTCGAACCCACCTGTGAAGCTTCATTCGAATCCACTGGGTCAACCAACCATGATGACGTGTCTTTCATCGGTTCGAATGCGCCGAGATATATGGAGTCGAAGCGGTCAACACAGAGTGAAGACCGGATCGATTCGAAGTTTGTGCTCCACGTCAACACGAAGCCATGTGCCACTATGGTTTCGAAACCATCGGTTCGAATGCATGGTTTCGAACCAAACAGCCACGCCATGAACCCTATTTCGAATCCATCATATCTCTCAATCCACTGATCCAACTGCCATGAAATTTTCACAGAAGCTTGAGTACATGTCGAAGAGTCTCCGCACCAAATTTCACCTCGATTGGATGAATTCTTGATCGGTTCGAATGGAGTTCGAACCGATGCCAAAGTGGGCCCAAACTTCCTAAGACCGTGCGTGTGGGCCCCCTCACGTGCCAGAAGTGGTCTCCCGAGTTTTCAGCGAAATATCAGCAGCCTACACCTATAAATAGAGCCCCAGGGCCAACGGAAAAAGGATCTTTCGGCTCTGAAGCGTTCAGACTCTGCCGGATCAAGACCTACATCATCCTACAACATAATTTTACTGTTGATTTCGAATTTCCAGTTGTAATTTGCCGTTTATTGCTACAACAACTTGTAATCATTGAAAGAAAGTCAATAAAATATCAAAACACTTCACAGTGGACGTAGGCGACACGCCGAACCACTATGAATTGCTCGCCTTTGTCTTTGCTACATTGTTGTTTGGAGTTTTTGTTAGATAATCCTCATTTGTAATTCATATTCTTCATTTATTATCTCTACAAAAGACTCCCGAAGAGTGTTGTGCCTAATTTTGGTGCAAACAATGTTAAGTTTTATTTAATTTATAAGTTAAGAAAACAGTGAATTTTGACTTAACAAATGAATTGAGTTTTAAATTGTATATTTAGTTATAAAATTTTGTTGTGATAAATCATATGTTAAAATTATTTAAATGTGAAGTTTTGAAGCCTAAAAATACGATTTATAAGTTTAAATTTGCTAAAATGGAAGTTTTATTGTTTTCGAAAAATTATAATAAAATCTGGAATTTTATTAATAGCATTTCTAAAATGCTGTAGTTTTAGGATAGCACTTTAAAATGCTGTTGTTTTGAACTTAACTATGTTTGAAATAACTAAATATCTATTATGGCATTTTATGCCATTATTCATGAACTAAACTATTTTGGAAACTACAAGCTACGATAGCACTTTATAAATGTTGTCGTTGCTATAATTTGACAATGTTTTGAAATGTTATATATTTTTACACTATTTGATTTATATTTTAAAGTGTTAAATGATTTAACTTTTAAAATTTATTATTGTGAAATTTAAGGAATTTTGAATATAATTTAATATTTAAATTGAATTTTTAAAGAATTTAAATCAAATTTGAATTTAAATAATGATTACTTTGTTATGTGTTAAATGGAATGAAATGAGATAAATGAAATTTTGAAATGTATTTTGTAATGATATTTGAAATTATAAATGAATGGAATATTTGATTTTAAAATAATATTAAAGTTGAATATTTTAATTTGAACTCAAATACTGATTTGATAATGAGGTTTTGAAAGGATATGATATTTTGATAAAGAATATGAATTGGAATGATATGTGATTTTGATAAATAAACATTTGAAGTTTATATTAGTATGAAAGGATAATTAGTTTATTTGTAATTCGGGTTTATTTTAATGATATTGTATTTTTGTAAGTGATTATTTCAAAGCTAAATATTATGAAAGTGAATTTGATATATATAGGTATATATGAGATTTTAAAATTAGTTTTGAAATGAGTTATATTAAAGCTTTGAAGTATATTAAAAATTTAATAGTTTATTTGTGGATCAAATCTATATTTGAAATTTATAAGGTTTGGGATGGTTTGTTGGAAAACTAAATTGAATTGAAACTGATGGTTTGAATTGAATAAAAATTGGAAATTTTAAATTTGGTTTTAATTGAATAAATTTGTAAATGTAAAGAATTAAAGGAATGTTCCATGATTTCAAATGTATGATTTTGAAATGTTATGATTTTAATGATTTCAAGTATTTTGGTTTCGAAAGAGTTATAACTTTGAAAGTATTATGATTTTTGAAAGGTGAATATATGTTTGAAATGGAAATGATATAGTATTGATTTGAATATATTTCCAAAATAAAAATAGTTTTGGTTTTGAAGTATAAACTATTTTGAAAGGAATATAGTTTTGAAATGAAATGATTTGATTTTTGAAGTATAAACTATTTTGAAATGACCACGGCATTATAATAACATTTGGTTGTTAAAGAGACCGGGATCAAAAGATGTCATACTCTCTGCCAACTCCGAAAACCACTTTAACAACCGTGTATGCGGTGGAGATTCTAGAATGAAGTAGGATGTTAGTGGTGTTCTTGAGGTATATTACGTGGACCCAACTCCCGTGTTGGCATAAGGTGGCTAAAACAGGAGAGATCTCGGACCAAGTGAGGTCATTCCTCCGATCGGACACATTCCTTCGATACTATACTCTTACTTGTGATTGATTAGATGGCCATCCTCTGATTTTGATTAGGAGTGTGTTCCGAGGTGGGCATATGTGGCTGCTATGTTACCACCAGCCCATGTGTGTAATTGGTATATCTACCCTGGTATTTCCTTGTGTGCTGTGTCACCTACCATAGCGATCCTTACGACTAGTTTGTTTTTCTCCCATAGCCCATGGAGTATTTAGGGTAGTCTCCCGATATGGAGATATGCTGATACTGGATGGACTACTGGGACAATACTGTTGGAGGCTATATGGGTAACCCTTCAACGCAATTTTAGAGTAAGTTTATTTTACTGCAGACATTATTATAATAGCGCAATATTACTACATAGTAAATAGTTTAACAGATCCTTAAAGGATGGACGATCTCAAGCATTCTTTAAGTTACTGATGCATTTTGTTACTGTTCACTTGAGTTGATTTACATTTCATAAGTATTTATGTCCTGACTTGATTGTTTTGTGTTTTGCTTTACGCTCGAGTTAGATTGAGTAATTCAGCATTTAAGACCCACCTTCGGAGTTGGAGCTTTGCTTGAAGATTCAGCCATCTATTTTGCTTTCTGTATCCAATGATTTCAGTTATGTATTCTGATTTGTACCTAATATATCTTGTTACTCTTCTGTTGTATCTTGTTTAACTCTGATGTATCTTATTTTTATATAGTAGCTTCATGAACTACTATCACTTTTAATTCCGCTGCATTATTATTTACTCTGTATCTGTGGTATGCGGTTATTTATTTACTGTAGATTCTGAGATTTACAAAATTTTATTTACAATGCGGTATTTTGAGAAATTCAAGTCAGACATGTGCAGATGCGAATGGTTGAAAAAATCGGGCTGTTACATTTGGTATCAGAGCTTTGGAAGCTCTAGGAAAACCTTGGCATATATGGTAAATGTATTTACAGAATCACTTTCATTCGAGTTTGAATCTCTTCCTTTTTGACTCGATTCCTTTGAATTTTGGAACGTTCCCTGCGGTTCTAAAATTCATTTGTGTCCCTCACTATTCGTCTTCTTTTGATTCTGGAGTATCCCATAACTCCATATCAAATGATCTTCATAATGAGTCGGCGGTCTTGCCAATCTCAAATTGATTTGTAAAGGGGTGAAACTCCTTTACAACAGCATCGATTTACCGAAGATTTTATATCCCCGGTTTAGATGCTAATATCTCTTATTATCCCAAATTCTATCACTTGAGACCAAATGTACATTTACCCCAGAATTTTGCATCGATCTTATTCTTTAATTCACGGTTGACCCGGTTTAGGTTGCCCGCGATTTATATAAGCTTATCCATCTTCCTATTCTGTTATTTAATCATCTTATTTTTGTTTCCAAATTATCTTCAAATCATTCTTGAAGTGTATTTGTAAAACTAATATTTAAAATGTTTTATATATTGTGTTGTTTGAGTTGTTGATGCTGATTTGGGCTTCTGATCGATTCGTTTAATCAAGCTATCGATAAGATTTCCAAAACACTTGAACAGTGCAAACTGACACAATACGTTTTTTCAAATTTAGTAATGAAATAAATTTTGTAACTATATTATAAATCTTTTTCTGGATTTTATTGAATTGGTTGTTAAGAAATAATAATTGATTTATATATGATTATCTCTTGTTTCATATATAAATAATTGAACCATAAGCATGGTTATAAATTTATTTGGAAATTTAAAATGAATTTAAAACAAGAATTTGAGAATTTAATTTCCGATGGATTTCAAACCTTTTATTTAAAGTTTTAAAGGATTTATTATTTGAAGTATTTTCGAATAGAAATTTTTTTCCAAAGAATTTTAAAGTTTAAAATTAGTGCTCTTCTCTTTGTCGCTGGAAGATAACTTCGGTGATGACTACAGCATTATCGACATTCATTTTCGAGTTTCGAAGTGAAGAGACCGTTCTGTAGTCTTGCTACAGTTTCGTTTTGGGAAATTTAATTGATTTGAGTTTCTAAAATAAGACTGGATTTATAACATATGCTGATATATTATCTAAATTTGAATGGATATATATATAGTATATGTGCATTTATTTATCTCTAAATAGTTTGGAATTTATCGAAAATTTAATTCCTACTTTTTATCTTGAAGATAATTTCAAGTATAATTTCAAGAATTGGATGCATATTCAAGCTTGAAATGATTGAATTGGAAAGTTTTATTTGTATAATACACTATTTCATTCCAATATAACTACCTAAATTATATAGAAGTTGAATATGTAATTGGATAATATACAATATGAAAAGATTTTATAAATAAAATTTGAGTGATTATAATAAATGTTATACACTTAAATTTTAGTTATAAACGGATTAAAGATGTAAATAGAAAAAAGGGTAATGGAATAATTTACAATATAAAGTGATGTTAAAAGAACTAAGAATAAATTAAAGCAGTTATAATAAGTATAAATATATTTAACATTGGTGATAAAATATACTAAGAGGAACAAATTTAATTTTTAATTAGGAATAAAGAAGAATTAAATTTATTGAACACATTTTGGGTATAATAAAAGATTTTTCAAATCCATGATTTTAGAGAATTGTTAATTTAAGATAATTGGATGATAAGACAATGAAACTAGAGATGGTTACGATTTATTTAACTTATGTAAAATTAATTTTCAATTTAAGTTGAAATTCATGGTTTCAAATTTATTATCTTATTTTGTTTTTCAAACTATATTTTGGCTGTTCTTATTTCCCTTATCTTGCTACAGAATGGGAAGGCTATTGCTTATACCAGTCTATTTGGAAACCTTCCTATAATCTTTAATAATTATGGTACTCATTTTGAATTTGAGCAATGCTTGTCATCCATTGACCGTTGGTCAAACAGAAAGAGTGAATCAGATTCTCGAAGATCTTTTTCGTGTTGTGTTCTTGATTCTGGAGGATCATGGGAAGATCATATCCACCTTGTTAAACTTACCTATAACAACAGTTATCGGGTATTATATTAATCTTCTTATCATCTTGTCTTAATCCTATTTCATTCTATCTTTTTCTGTGCTTTCATGTACCTCATTACTTTTCGGGGACGAAAAGTTTTGAGTGGGGAAGAATGTATAGCCCTGTATTTTGTGATTATTTTAATTGTCTTTTAATTATTTTAAATTGAATTCCTGATTTAAAACTTTATTTTATGTATTAAAATGAATAATTTTTTTATTTTAAATATCAATTTTGATTTTGATGTAAATTAGAATTTCAAATATGTATAAATTGAATATTTTACAGAAATGTGAATTTTGGTCAATATGGTCAAAATTTGACTTTTAAATTTGAAATTAAAATTTTTGAATTTTTGAATTTTATCTTTTATCATGAAAATAAATTAAATTTCAAGAATATTGCTTTTTGTTTCGTTGAAATCCGATTAATCCTGTGGAAGTTATGCTTTTTACAATATTGAATGTAAATTGTTTTATTTAACAAAATTGTTTGTTTTAATTTATATAATCAATATTTTGATTGTCATATTCATGTTATAATATTGTAATATTACATGTTATATATATTTTTATGTTTAAAACATTTTTAAAAGTGTTGTATAGTTTTTAAATGTTTATTGTACATTGTTTAATTTTTTAAATGCTAGTTTCAATATATTAGCTATTTTCTTAATTATTTTCTACTTTTCCTTAAATTATATTTTTATTTTCTTTTTCATTTTATTTTTTCAGTATTTTATTTTATTTCTGAATTGTATTTATTTTATTTTAATTTAAAGGAAATTGGAAATTAATGAGTCAAAGTCTTTCCATTTCCATATGACCTTTCATTTACCTTGTCTTTTCAATTCCAATTGCCTTTTCACTTTGAATTGTCGTCCACTTTCCTATGCATTGCCGTGAATTTTTTTTCTCATTCATGTGAGAAAGTTTTTCTTCCTATCAAACTCGCGGCAAAGAGAGAAGAAAAAATATCATGTTAATGGCTTCTCTTCTCTTCTTTTCTTTCTATTCTCTTCTCATTTCATTTGTTTTGCCTTTGCTCCTCTTACGCTTTGCTCGGCCATAACCCTTCATCCTCACCACCATCCTCTCCACCATCACCAGCCATAGCAACAACCAACTATCCCCTCCTCCAGATCAGGCCATGACCATTGGATGAAGCCATCACCACAAAACTCCACAAAACATTGCAAAACTCCACCAATATTGCCTAGCCAAGCCACTATACTCCACCTACCCTTCATCAATCACTTCGTCCACCCCTAGAACCACCACCACCAGCAAGTACATGACCTTGGCCGCTGCTCCACCATCACTTCACTTCTGTCCAGATCTAAAACCCCATGGCCATGCCAAGCAATGTCCAAGCCTAGCCAAAAATGCACCACAACTTGCCTCTTTTGCCTTGTCTTTGATATTCTTCATGTTGCATCTCCTACCCATCTTCACCTCCTTGCTAGACGTGCATTTGTGATGTCATACCTGAGCTTAACACTTCTTTGGCCGAGCAATATGGTCCCCTTGGTCGAGCTTTTGAATGGTTAAAGCAAGGTCTAATCTACCTTGTTCATTGTTGCTTTGTACTTCAATTTGTTTCTATATCATTTTGTGTTAAATATATTCATATGTTATATTGCACTGTCTTATTTTGGTTGTTGTGAAAAGATCATTATCTTGGCTCTCTTCATGCACTTGAATCCAATGCCATGCTGTGTCATGCTATCGTTCTTTCTGGAATCTTTTCCGTGTAGTTTAATTTGCTAACTCCAGCTTGAAAAGGTGTGCCTTTCTCACTCCGACATTTCTACTTATGAATTAGTGAATTGATGTCAAGTGTTTAGTAATTAAAAATGTTTATGCAAGTAAACGATGATTATATGATATGATATGCCTTGTTATTACCATGTTAATTCTATTAATAATCACCTGACATCTGATATATGACATTATATTATGACATTGACATTGTTTTTACTGTTTATGCATATGTTCACACTGCAAGTTTCTCTGTTAGAATAGAATCACTATGGGTTAAAATGATACATACCCAAACGGACTTTAGAATAGGGAAAAATCGTTATGGGGTGAAATGATAGGCCTGAACGATTTTTATTGTATTTTTATTTGACTTGGGATTGCGGGTTTGAAATGATAGACCTGAGTTTCTTTTTAAAGTGCGGATTGAAATGATATATATCCATATTACTTGACCTAGGTTAGAAAATTATATACAGACCTCGTGGTATATTTTTAAATGATTTTTCTTAAGATATGTACTTTTAAAAGTATAAATCTCGATTTAAAAATATATTTATGGTTTTGAGAAGGCTAAATATTTAGTTTTGAATTTGTGAATTTAAGTATGTAAATTTGAAGTGGATGTGAATTTTGACTTTAAATTTATTTTTAGAATGTAAGTAAATAATAGAAATAAATTTAAAGTTTTGAAATGATATTTGAAATAAAATGTTAAGTTTTGTTTAATTTATAAGTTAAGAAAACAGTGAATTTTGACTTAACAAACGAATTGAGTTTTAAATTATATATTTAATTATAAAATTTTGTTGTGATAAATCATATGTTAAAATTATTTAAATGTGAATTGAAGCCTAAAAATATGATATATATATATAAGTTTAAATTTGCTAAAATGGAAGTTTTATTGTTTTTGAAAAATTATAATAAAATGTGGAATTTTATTAATAGCATTTCTAAAATGCTGTAATTTTACGACAACACTTTAAAATTCTGTTGTTTTAAACTTAGCTATGTTTGAAATAAATAAATATCTATTATGGCATTTTATAAATGCCATTACTCATGAACTAAACTATTTTGAAAACTATAAGCTATGATAGCACTTTATAAATGCTGTCATTGCTATAATTTGACAATGTTTTGAATTGTTATAGATTTTAACACTATTTGAGTTATATTTTAAAGTGTAAAATGATTTAACTTTTGAAATTGATTATTAGTGAAATTTAAGGATTTTTGAATATAATTTAATATTTAAATTTGAATTTTTAAGTAATTTAAATTAAATTCGAACTTAAATTGAATTTGAATTTAAAAAATGATTACTTTGTTATGTGTTAAATGGAATGAAATGAGATAAATGAATTTTTGAATGAAGTTTTGAAATGTGTTTTGTAATGATATTTGAAATTATAAATGAATGGAATATTTGATTTTAAAATGATATTGAAGTTGAATAATTGAATTTGAATTCAAATACTGATTTGATAATGAGGTTTTGAAAGGATATGATATTTTGATAAAGAATATGAATTGGAATGCTACGTGATTTTGATAAATGAGTATTTGAAGTTTATATTAGTATAAAAGGATAATTGGTTTACTCGTAATTTGGATTTATTTTAATGATAATGTATTTTAGTAAGTGATTATTTCAAAGTTAAATATTATGAAAGTGAATTTGATATATATAGTTATATATGAGATTTTCAAATTAGTTTTGAAATGAGTTATATTAAAGATTTGAAATATATTAAAAATTCAATAGTTTATTTGTGGATCAAATATATATTTGAAATTTATAAGATTTGAAATGATTTGTTGGAAAACTAAACTGAATTGAAACTTATGGTTTGAATTGAATAAAAATTGGAAATTTTAAATTTGGGTTTAATTGAATAAATTTGTAAATGTAAAGAACTAAAGGAATTCTCCATGATTTCAAATGTATGATTTTGAAATGTTATGATTTTAATGATTTCAAGTATTTTGGTTTCGGAAGAGTTATAACTTTGAAAGTATTATGACTTTTGAAAGGTGAATATATGTTTGAAATGGAAATGATATAGTATTGATTTGAATATATTTCCGAAACAAAAATAGTTTTGGTTTCAAAGTATAAAATATTTTGAAATGAATATAGTTTTGAAATGAAATGATTTGATTTTTGAAGTATAAACTATTTTGAAATGACCACGGCGTTATAATAATGTTTGGTTGTTAAAGAGACTGGGATCAGAAGTTGTCATACTCACTGCCAACTCCGAAAACCACTTTAACAACCGTGTACGGGGTGGAGATTCCGGAATGAAGTAGGATGGTGGCGACGTTCTTGAGGTATATTATGTGGACCCAACTCCTGTGAGTTGGCATAAGGTAGCTAAAACAGGTGCTATCTCAGGCCAAGTGAGATCATTCCTCCGATCGAAAACATTCTTTTGATACTATACTCTTACTTGTGATTGATTAGATGGCCATCCTTCAATTTTGATTGGGAGTGTGTTCTGAGGTGGGCGTATGTGGCTGCTACGTTACCCCCAGCCCGTGTGTGTAATTGGTATATCTACCATGCCATTGCCTTGTGTGCCGTGTTACCTATCATGGCGAGCCTTACTACGAGTTTTTTTTTCTCCCATAGCCCATGGTGTATTTAGGGTAGTCTCCCGATTTGGAGATATGCTGATACTGGATGGACTACTGGGACCATACGTGTTGGTGACTATATGGGTAACCCTCCAACGCTATTTTAAAGTAAGTTTATTTTACTGTAGACATTATTATAATAGCGCAATATTACTACATAGTAAATAGTTTAACGGATCCTTAAAGGATGGGCGATCCCAAGCATCCTTTAAGTTACTGATGCATTTTGTTACTGTTCACTTGAGTTGATTTACAGTTCATAAGTATTTATGTCCTGACTTGAGTGTTTTGTGTTTTTCTTTACCCTCGAGTCAGATTGAGCAATTCAGCATTCAAGACTCACCTTCGAAGTTGGAGCCTTGCTTGAAGATCCAGCCATCTATTTTTCTTTCTGTATAAACAATGATTTTAGTGATATATTCTGATTTGTACCAGATATATCTTGTTACTCTTCTGTTGTATCTTATTTTTATATAGTAGCTTCATGAACAACTATCTTTTTTAATTCCGTTGCATTATTATTTACTCTGTGTCTGTGATCTGTGATTATTTATTTACTGTATATTCTGAGATTTGCCAAATTTTATTTACAAAGCGGTATTTTGAGAAATTCAAGTCCGACATGTGCGGATGCGAATGGTTGAAAATATCAGGTTGTTACGTAATAACTCCTTGTTAAAGAATATCCTGATGTACTATTGATTGTTATGGTTTATTTTACAGTTTCATTATGAGGTTTTCTATTCTATTCTTTATTTCACTCCACGACGATTCATCTTTCCAATGCTTAGGCAATGACACATGAACACCGAGGATGTGTTAATTGTCGTTCCTAGGGATTAGAAAGGCGGGTTGTTACAGTTGGTATCAAAGTGTCGGTTGAGCGAACACCTTAGCCTGATTGGGGTACAACTCATTAGAGATAGGGTGAGTAGATCCTTAAAAAGAATTTGTGATGACCCAGAAGGTTTAAATCGACAATAAACCAGATATGTCCAACTTAAACAATCAGGAACGCAAGTAATCAATGGGGTTAATTAAGAAAAATAAGAAAAGAAGAAGAAAACAAATAGAGAATCTCACAACTGAAACAATAAAATATAATAATCAAATAAACAGTTCAAGAAGCTACTTACTATACATTCGATTATAGTCTATACAACATTTATCATAGTTATATACACACACACACACACACACACACATCAGAGATAAATAAATAATGTAGTAGATTAACATGATGCAGAGAATAATAATAGTAATAACATACCAAAACTTCATCTTCGTCCTCCTGAGAATAATCTTCAAGACGCTGAATAACTCAGGACTGACCCAAGCATAATAGAAGAACAAAACACTCGAGTCAGGACTAAAATACTCTTATGTAAGTCAAATCAATATCATAAAATTTGAGTGTACATCATCATAGATTTTTATGGGATTTTACATCCCTTATCTGGTATATAACGTGCGTGCAATAACTTAAGAGATGTTATGGGATTTTCCGTTCCCTAACGATCCGTTAAACTATTTATATATAATAGTATATGATATATTAGGTAAATATCAAAATAGCGTTAAGGTTTTACATTGATCCACCTTAACACGTTTTATAGTACTAAACCAAAGTCGTAGTGGGCTCGTATAAGGATAAGTATGGCAAGGCACATGAGACAATGCCCAAGGTAGGATTCTACCAGTTTGCCCTTTCTGGCTAGTCATAACTCATCCGTGACCGACCGCGACAATTACTCCAAAAAAAGGATGCACCATTGAGTACAAAATCACGATAGTAATACTAGTGATCAACGCCGCTAGAGGTAGCTAACCTCATTGGCCAGACATAGGCTTCCATTTTAGTCATTTTAATTATGACACGCATGTTTAGGTTATCCATCATCGTTCTCTTACTTCATTCCAGTAAATGTTTACCAATTCAACCACTACATTATGGATATCAACCACCGCGTACACACTTGTTAAAGTGGTTCCAATATTGACAGAGAGTATGCCAATAAGAGGCTCAGTCTCTTTAACAACCAAACGTCATTTTACGCACCGGTTGGTACTTTTATATTTCAAAAACAATTCGTACGTGATATCAAAATGTCATATTCGTTTCGAAATCAAATCCATTTCGAGATCATCATATTCGCTTCAATAATCAAATCTATTTCGAAATCATCATATTCGCTGCAAAAATCAAATCCATTTCGAAATCATCATATTCGCTTCAAAAATCATATTTTATTTCAAAATGTCAATTCAGTTCGATACATCGATTTCACTTTAAAATTTGTTTCGAATTATAATTTAGATCACAGCTTCACTTTAACCCAATTCACATTTAAATTAAAGATTTAAATATAACATTCCACCCTTTTGATCGGTTTGAATCTTTAGAAAATAGTTTAAATAGTTTTTTAAATAGTTAAATAGTTAAAATAGTTTAATAGAAAATAGTTCGAGTATTAAAAATGGTTTATATAGTAAAATAGTTTCAAAAATCAAAATCATTTAAATGTTTAAAGAATATAGATTTTAAACCGTTTATACTAAAATAATTTGTTTGAAAATAGTTTCCAAGTCAAACCGATTCAATTCCAAATTTCCCAATTCAAATCAATTCCAATTTCCATTTCGATTTAATCGATTCAATTCCAATTCAAATTAATTTCAACTCTGATTCCAAATTTAAACCATTTCGATTTATATCAATTCCGAGTTCAATTTTCAAAATATTGATTCAAATCACTTAAATCAAATTTCCCTATAATATCCAATCTAAAATCCAAAACTTCAAATATAATTAAATTCTGAGTTTAATTTTGAAATAATGTTTTATATTACTTTCACTTAGCAATATTCAAATTTCGAATAAAAGTCCAATGTTTTTAAAAAAAATTGAATTTCAGAATTTCAAATCATATTTCGATTGTAACTTCAAATCTCAACTTTAATTATTTAAACAATTCCTGTCATCAAATTTGAATTTCAACATTCCGAGCTCAATTTTGAAAATAATTCGACTTCCATAAATTTTATTTTTATTTCTCAAACCAAACCCGTTTAAAAAGATTCAAATCAAAATTTTAAAAATCATTTAATTTAACCAATCCGATGTCTGTATAAAATTTTCTATTATTTCCAAGCGAATCAATTATTTCACTTTAATTCCAGGGATGGATATATTTCATTTCAATCCAAAACAAATGTCATAGGTATATATCATTTTAACCTATTTCTTAATTTATTCGAAATAATTCAATTTATAGTTTTATATACTGTAAATAATATACTGAATGATAACATGATATATCAAAATAAATAAACATTCAAAATCAGCCAAAATATAAATCAAATTTTCATCCATCATAACCAACATCCAAATAGTCAGAAATCACAACAATTAACCAATCATCGATAATGGGGAATTTTTACTAGCAGTTTAATCTTTATTCAATTTAAATGTCAATTCAAATTCTACTAATTAAATTCATATGTCCATGTAAATGTCAATTAAATTTATCAAACAACTACCAATAAGCTTAAATCACTTAACGGTATAATTTAACTAACATAAAAATTATTTTAGTCAATTGTGAGCGTCTGAACACTTACCTTCCATTTTATACTGAAAATTTCCTCAGCTTCAAATAAATTCAAACCAACTCTATGACATAGCCTTCGTCGATACGATTCCAATGCTTCTTGTTTCGTCCGAAATGGACGTCGCATGGAGAAGTTATATGATAATTAATACAACGATAAATTTTAAAACATACTAAACAATTTAAACTATGTAATTAAAATGAATATATGTCGTTACCTAATCATCTCCCTCCCTCACATACGCTTGGCCTGGAACCCATATAGCCGCTGTTATGCCCTAATTTCGCACGCACCTGGAGGCCTGATCAACTCGATCAGACCACACCATTGTGACCCTCTTCCAAAACCGCCCCTACGCATAAAAAGATGTCACCTCCGATCGTCCCTAGGTGCCCCAAATTTCCATCCATCGTCCACCCTTTGAGCTACCATTTCTTCCATCTCCAATCGTCCGAAGGTGCTCCATCCATATAGATGAAAAGAGGAGGTTGAGCTCTTTGATTTCTCTTTTGGGGTCGATGATAATCGATGAGCAAATCGAGAGAAATTAGAGGGAAAATGGAACGAATGTCGGCCATTGAAATTATAACAGGTGGCTATGAATTTTGAACTAGGGTTAGAAATATTTTAATATAAACTGTCGCGATTTGCGTGACGTATTTATATAGTTAGGTCCAAAACCGCCTGAACTCCAATCGAGGTGTGCCGCCTAGCGTTTATAATGTTTTACTCCCATTCTGAACGCAAAGGAACTAGTTTTTTGGCCTAATTCAATCGTATGTGGAAGATAGCTTTTCAAAGTCAATTTATTTATGGAATTCCTTAAATTGATTTTTACGCGTTTCAAGCTCGCACGGCCAAATGACAAGTTCGATCACTATGAAACGTGAAATTCTACAACAACCAACTCACTATTACGGATCGGACGAAACTAGCTTCATTGATCCAAGATAGTTGCCAAAATGGCTATTTTTACTCGTTAACTAAAATATAAAATTTTCAAATTTTAATTATTCACATTTAAATCCAATTTTAAATGTTAACCATCTTCATTGTTGTTTAAATAAAATTTAAATCAACTTTCGATACCACTTTTATTCACATGAAAACCATAATTCAATTATTTAAATAATTTCCAATATTAAATTTAGACAATTTAATTACCCGATAAATCAATATTTATAGATCATTAAATTTCAAATAAATTTTAGTTATCAATATTATTCTATTTCTATCCAAATAATTCACATTTATTATTCAACTTCAGTTGTTGATGATAAACACAGTCAGTACATAGAATTTATACCAATACTTGTTATCGCCAAAATCTTCGAAATTAGTTATTTCAAAATTTTATTCAAATTCATATTCAAATAAATTACACTGATAAATTATGAAATTTCATTTCTAACCATTTTTATTCAATAATTATATCAAATCCTATATAAAACAATCAAAAATACGGATCGTTACATAATCCCCCACTCACAATTTTTCGTCCTCGAAAAGGAGTTAAGTAAAGAATTTAACCTACAATATATTTTATTCAAAATAATTAGCTTATAAAACATGAAAACCTTATTAGAAAACCTTTACTACACTCTCGCTACATCACCTTGATATCAGTTTTATGGAAATTACAAGTTAGTTATCAAAAAAAGTTACAAAATTTTTAAACCTCAAAATTTTTCTATCAAAATTTTTCTAACACCCGGATTTGCAGAAAAATTTCGGCAGAGTCTCCTTTGTACGGCTTGATCGAAATTTTTTTACAAGATAATATATAACAAAAATATACCTAATATATATCAAATATACATCTCATCACAATGTTGATGCAACCCGAAGGGTAAAAACAAAAAAATCGTGATATGTAATCCGAGATACGTACCTTATTGTTAATAATACGAGCGAGTTCGCTCGTACTAAGCAAGCAAAAGCAATATAATGCGTAATAGAGCTCCCAAAGCTTGCATAGGCCATCCATACCATCTAAACACTCCATAACCAAATGAGAACATATATATAAAGAGTAAAATCGACATATAATATGGATTGTTCAATTATCATAAAGGAATATAGCAAATGCAAAAACACAAACTTCCAACAACAATATCCATCCAATCTTATCCACAACAATACCAATTCACACTTCCTAATGTCAATACTCAGTTTGTTATACTTTCATTTCCTGTCAATATTAGATTGATTTACTTTTAATGCATTGACATTTATTTCATCTATGTACAATTTGTTTGCTTTCAATTTCTTCACATGAATTTCTTTCGAATTTAATTGGTTCATCGTAAATTTATTCACATTCAATTGATTAATGTTCATTTCCTTAATCATTCAATGAATTTATATTCAATTCATTCGCTTTTAATTTTAAATTCAACTAATTTGGTTTCAATCCATTTTTATTTGATAAACTAATATTCATTGCATTCTTTCATTGATTACAATTTAATGTATCTACATTCAATCGATCTACTTTCAATTAATTAATATTTATTTTAAGGACATTCATTTTATTTATCATCCAACGAATTTTCATTCCATTCAACCTTGTTTAGCTAAATTCTATTTCATTATCAACTAGTATTTTAATACCAATATTATTTATAAACCATTTAAGTTTA
Source organism: Allium cepa (assembly GCA_030765085.1). Taxonomy (NCBI): domain Eukaryota; kingdom Viridiplantae; phylum Streptophyta; class Magnoliopsida; order Asparagales; family Amaryllidaceae; genus Allium; species Allium cepa. The sequence continues at coordinate 491,757,463 of CM060944.1, read as the reverse complement.
TTAGAAACATTTTACAAAATTGCAACCATTGTTGTATTATTATTCCATAACTTAAATTCATATTAATCCATTGGTACAATTTATTAGTTTATTTCATAAATTTAAACTCAAATTAATAATTTTACTCAAGTAAAATTTTCTTTATAATTCCAATTTATATTAATAAATTTCCTTTTTTCACAATCAATTTCTTTTAACTTATTAAGTTAACTTCATCTTATAGTTCATATTCAATTCCATATCATTAATTTTTTCTTAAGTGAATTTTTTTTATATACTCATATTCATATTAACAAAATTTTCTTTTTATCACAGTTTATCTCATTCAATTTTCTTAAATTAACTTCCATCTTTTAAATTATTTCATACGCAATTAGTTAACATTTGATTATATTGAAACTCATTCAATTTGAACTTAATTGATTTACTTCCAATTTAAATTAAATTCAACTGTTCATATTAATTTTATTTGTACGCATTTATTTATTTTTATTTCTCACACTTAAATTTCATTCCATTTTAAAAATTCAAGCTCGTATTCATTTATAATTCATTTTATAGCTTAAGTGGAATTAGTTCAATTTACTCATTTTTCTAATTCATTTCAAATGCAATTCACTTTTATTTAAGCTTTCTTGAGTTAAATTTCAATTTTGTTTACTTAATTTCACTAACTCCATTAATTAACATTTCTTAGGTTAATACTTTTTCATATCTCAAATTTGAATCCTCTTTTGTTTGCTTGACCAAAATATTCACCAGTTTTAACTTTTAATTTTACTTTCCTGTTCAAATCTATAAACTACAAACTTACATTTTTATCTATATTATTTTCAATTATAAGTTCAGAACTATTACAACATAATTACTAAATCGTACTTAGAATTTTTCTCAAAATCAAAACTTGTTTAATTGAAAATAAATTTCTTTTAGTAGCAATTCTCACTCAGAAACTTGGCGTGAATAGTGGCGATGCTGCAGTCATCCCCAGAATTATTTCCTAGCAACCAAAGCGAGTTTAATGCTTTTATTTCTTCAAAAATCCTTCCAAAATATTTTCTATTCAAAACTCTTTCAAATAATATTAATATTAATTTTAAAAGTCTTTGAAAACAATTTTAAAAACAAAAGGATCTTAAATTCTAAAATTCTCAATTTTTAAAATCATTTCCATATATAAGCAATATTATAAATATACTTATACAAATTTCCTTAACTTATTTACCAAAATATTTCATTAATTTACAACTTAGTCATTTTAACCAATTTTTATTGCAAAGTAGATTTCAATTCAATTCAATTGTCAAATGTTTCATAAAATTAAATTCATTAAGTATTCGTTTTATTTTTTATCAACCAATAATCGATGACAACAAAATATTATCATCGCTTAACAGCTGAAATTCATTACTAAATTAATATTGGCTTATGAAAGTTGTAATTTTATATATAAAATATAATTTAGGTAAAATTATTTCATTTACTTATATTTTAAAATGATATTATGCTGACTTGTCTCGTTTACGTGTTTAAAAAGCGCTATCGATAACACGACGTCCCGCGCATCGACCGAATTCATAAACAACTCAACGGATAAGTAAACACAATGTAAAGCATTTTATAACACTAACAAGTATGCTCTCTCATATATATGCACTCAAACGGACTCATTCTAGGGTATTACTATCCTATCTCTAATGAGTCAAACCCCACAAATCCAAGGTTATCACTAAACCAAAGCTCTGATACCAACTACGACGACCCATATTTCAGAAGGTTTAAATCGACATTAATCCACACATGTCCAACTTAAACAATCCGAAACGTAGGTAATCAATGGGGTTGATTAAAAAAATAAGAAAAGAAGAAGAAAACAATTAGAGAATCTCACAGCGGAAACGATAAAATATAGTAATCAAATAAACAGTTCAGGAAGCTGCTTACTATACATTTGATTGTAATCTATACAATATTTATCAGAGTTATATACATACATCAGGGATAAATAAATAATGCAGTAGAATAACATGATGCAGAGAATAATAATAGTAATAATATACCAAAATTTCGTCTTCGTCCTCCTGAGAATAATCTTCAATACGCTGAAAAACTCGGATTGACCCGAGCGTAATGGAAGAACAAAACACTCGAGTCAGGACTAAAATACTCTTATGTAAGTCAAGTCAATATCATTAAATTTTAGTGCAAAGCGTTAGAGATGTTTATGGGATTTTACATCTCCTGTCTAGCGTATAACGCGTGTGTAATAAGGATCTGTTAAACTATGTATATATAATAGTATACTCTATAGTAGGTAATTTCTATCAATAATATAAATATCAAAATAGTGTTAAGGCTTTACATTGATCCACCTTAACACATTTTATAATACTAAACCAAAGTCGTTATGGGCTCGTATAAGGATAAGTATGACAAGGAATGTGATAAGAGGCAATGTCCAATGTAGGATTCTATAAGTTTACCCTTTTTGGCTGGTGATAACCCATCTGTGGCCGACTGCAACAATTAATCCAAAGAAAGGGTGCACCCATCGAGTACAAAATCATGATAGTAATACGAATGATCAATGTCGCTAGAGGTGGCTAACCACATTGGCCAGACGTAGGCTCATGTTTTAGTCATTTTAATTATGACATAAGTGTTAAGGCTATCCATCATCGTTCTCTTACTTTATTCCAGTAAATGTTTGCCATTTCAACCACTACATTCTGGATATCATCCACCGCATACAAAGTTGTTAAAGTGGTTCCAATATTGACAGAGAGTATGCTAATAAGAGGCTTTGGTCTCTTTAACAACCAATCGTCATTTTACACACAGATTGGTACTTTTATATTTAGAAAAAAAATTGTACTTGATATCAAATATCGTATTCGTTTCAAAATCAAATCCATTTCGAAATCATCATATTCACTTCAAAAATAAAATCCATTTTAAAATCATTATATTCGCTTCGAACATCATATTTTACTTCAAAATGTCAATTCTGTTAGATATATCGATTTCACTTCAAAATTTGTTTCAAATAACAATCTAGGTTATAGCTTCACTTTTACCCAATTCGCATTTAAATCCAAGATTTAAATATAACATTTCATCCTTTTGACCGATTTGAAATTTTCAGAAAATAATTTACATAGTTTTTTTAATATAGTTAAATAGTTAACATAGTTTAATAGAAAATAGCTTGTGTATAAAAAATGGTTTATATAGTAAAATAGTATGGAAAATCAAAATAATTTAAACGTTTAAAGAATGTAGATTTTAAACCGTTTATGCTAAAAGAATTCGTTTGAAAATAATTTCCAAGTCAAACCGATTAATTCTAAATTTTCCAATTCAAATCAATTCCAGCTTCAATTTTGATTTAATCGATTCAGTTCCAATTCCAAATTATTTTCAATTCCAATTCCTAATTAATTTTAACTCCGATTCCAATTTAAACCATTTCGATTTATATCAATTCTGAGTTTGATTTCCAAAATATTGATTCAAAACACTTAAATCAAATTTCCCTTCAATATCCAATCTAAAATCCAAAACTTCAAATATAATTAAATTCCAAGTTCAATTTTGAAATATTGTTTTATATTACTTTCACTTAGTAATATTCAAAATTCGAATAAAAGTCCAATCTTTTAAACAAATCAATTTCATAATTTCAAATCATATCGATTATAACTTCAAATTTCAACTTCAATTATTTAAACAATTCCTATTATCAAATTTAAATTTCAACATTCCGAGCTCGATTTTAAGAATAATTAGATTTCCATAAATTTGATTTTTGTTTCTCAAACCAAACCCTTCAAAAAAATTTCAAATCAAAATTTAAAAATCATTTAATTTAACCAATCCGATGTTCATATATAATTCTCTATCCTATGGCCAAGTGAATTAGTTATTTCAATTTAATTCTAAGGATGGATATATATATCATTTCAATCCAAAATAAATGTCATAGGTATATATCATTTCAACCTAGTTCTTAATTTATTCAAAATAATTCAATTTACATTTTTATATAATATAAATAATATACTGGATGATAACATGATATATCAAAATAAATACACATTCAAATCATCCAAAATATAAATCAAATTTTCATCAATGACAACCAACATCCAAACAGTCAGAAATCACAATAATTAACCAATCGTCGATAATGGGGAATTTTTACCAGCAGTTTAATCCTAGTTCAATTTAACTGTCAATTCAAATTCTATCAATTAAATTCAGATATCCGTTTAAATGTCAATTAAATTTATTAAACAACTATCAATAAACTTAAATCACTTCACGGTTTAATTAACTAATATAAAATTATTTTACTCAATTGTGAGCGTCTAAACACTCACCTTCCATTTTATACTAAAAATTTCCTTAGCTTCAAATAAATTTAAACTAACTCTATGACATAGCCTTCGTCGATACGATTCCAACACTTCTTGTTTCGTTCGAAATAGACCTCATATGGAGAAGTTATGTGATAATTAATGTAACGATAAATTTTAAAACATACTTAAAAATTTAAACTATGTAATTAAAATTAATATATGCTGTTGCCTAATCGTCTCCCTCCCTCACATACGCTCGGCCTGGAACCCATATAGCCGCCATCATGCCCTAATTTCGCACGCATCTGGAGGCCCGATCAACTTGATCAGACCACGCCATCGTGACCCTGTCCCAAAACCGCCCCCATGCCTAAAAAAATGTCGCCTTCGATCATCTCTTGGTGCCCTAAATCTCCAACCGTCGTCCACCCTTCCAACCACGATTTCGTCTATCTTCGATCGTCTGACGGTGCTCTAGCCGTATAGATGAAAAGAGGAGGTTGAGCTCTTCGATTTCTCTTTTGGGGTCGACGATAATCGATGAGTAGATCGAGAAACATTAAGGGGGAAAATCGAACGAATGTCAGCCATTGAAATATAATAGGCGGCTGTGAATTTTGAACAAGGGTTAGAAATATTTTATTATAAACTGTCTCGATTTGTGTGTCATATTTATATAGTTAGGTCCAATACTCTCCGAGCTCCAATCAAGGTGTGCTGCTTGGCATTTACAATGATTTACACCCATTCTGAACGCAGTGGAACTAGTTTCGAGATCTAATTCGATCGTATGTGGAAGATAGCATTTCAAAGTCAATTTATTTTATCGAATTCCTTAAATTGATTTCTACGCATTTCTAGCTCGCACGGCAAAATGACAAGTTCGATCGCTATGGAACTTGATATCCTTAAACAACTCATTATTACGGATCCGATAAAAATAGTTTCGTCAAATCCGAGACAGTTTCCAAAATGGCTATTTTTACTCATTAATTAAAATATAAAAATTCCAAATTTTAATTATTCACATTTAAATCCAATTTTAATTGTTAACCATCTTTATTGTTGTTTAAATAAAACTTAAATCAACTTCTAGTAACATTTTTATTCACATCAAAACCAGAATTCAACTGTTTAAATAATTTCCAATATTAAATTTAAACAATTTAATTACCCGATAAATCAATATTAATAGATCATTAAATTTCAAATAAATTTTAGTTATCAAAATTATTTTATTTCTATCTAAATAATTCACATTTATTATTCAACTTCAGTTATTGATTGTAAACACAGTCAATACATAGAATTTATTCCAATACTTGTTATCGCCAAAATCTTCGAAACTAGTTATTTCAAAGTTTTATTCAAATTTATATCCTAACAAATTACATTAATAAACTATTTAATATCATTTCTAACCATTTTTATTTAATAGTCATAACAAATCATATAATTTAAAACCGTTAAAAATATTGGTCGTTACAGAGTTAGTCTTGAGTGTGCGTTTCCTTTTCTCCTTTAAAAGTCTGTTTTAGATCCTGTATTGTAGTTTCCTTCTTTTCATCTTTGACCCTATCTTTGTATTCTAATGATACCTTTCACTTATCCAGGTTACTAAAAATGACTACAATAAGAAGATGCAGGAAGGGATCTGCAACCAGCACAGCTACAAATGGAAGACCTCCTACAAATGAGCCAGTTATATAGCTGGTAGCAGAAGTAGCGATGCAAGTTCAACCGCCTTAGAACTTTACGACCTTGTGCAAGAATTACACTGCTTTAGGTGGTAAGCCTTTTTATGGAACAAAAGGAATTTTGGGAGTTCAGACATGGCTTCGCTCTTGTGAGAGGATATTCAAGGATCTTCGGTTGGGAGATGCAAGAAAGGGATTGTTGGCATCACGTTAAATATAGAAAGCAGCAATGGATTAATGGGATTCAGTCGCCATGAATACATTAGAAGAAGATTTCTCTTGGTTGCAACTTAAAGAGGTTTTTGAAGCTCAGTATATCCCAGAGGCAGGAAGAACTCAGTTGTTCCAATGTTTTAAGGAGTTGAAGCAGGGTGATATGACAGTGGCATGGTATAAGCATAGGTTCAAATGCATTGTCCCGCTTTGTACCAGGATTGATTGATACACCACTTAAAAAAATGAAATATTCATGAAAGGAATGCAACTAGAATTTCATCGGGAAATGACCAATCATCTCAATGGTACCTTTACTAATCCGATCAATATGGCTTTGATATTTGAGGCTCTTGATATTGAGCAAGGAGTTCAGAAAGGAGTAGTGCCAGCAGTTGATGCCCAACATTTATCAGTGATACCAGTTGCTAGTAAGACATTTTTCAAGCATAAAGGGAAGAAGAAGTGGTCAGGAAAAAAGCCTGGAGGTGGAGCTCCAGCTCATAACAAGCAGTTAGACTTGAACAAGATCCTTTGTTATAAGTGCAACTAAATAGGCCACTTTGCAAATCAGTGCCCGAACCCAGCTAGTGGACCACTCTGCACAATTGCAACAAACATAGACATATAAGAACTAGTGCCCTTTTCCAAAGAAGGGATCACAAGGACAAGCTTTTGCTATTAATAAAACACTGTCTACTTCTACGGACCCAAAGGAAAGCAGGTGTTACAAGGTACACTATCCATTTCTGATGTTCCTATTTGAGTGTTATTTGATACCGATGCATCCCATAGTATTATCTTAGATGTCCTAATGAACCAATTGAATCTTAAATATGTTATTCTCCATGATTCTCTTTGTGTGTCAAACCCAATTGGGGGCCCGACCAATCTTGACACTATATGATTGAATGTGCTTATTTCTTATCGAGATCGGCCTTTCTTTTCTAACTTGTTTGTCCTCGAGTTCATGGGTTTTGGAGTATTATTGGGAATGGACTGGTTATCTAAGTTTAAAGCTATCTTAGACTGTGTTAGAAGGGTGAATGTAGTAAAAGATGTAACAGGCAGAAGAGTTTATATATGTTATGGACAGCCTAGGGGTTTGATGAGCAGTTTTCTGTATTCCCTCGAAGTACCCAAAGAGGAGATAAGGAATATACTAATTGTTTGGGACTCCAAAGATATTTTTGAAGAAGTGCAAGCTTATACCTCCTCATCGGCAAGTAGAGTTCCATACTGATTTGATTTTAGGAACCAAACCTGTTGTACAACCTCCTCGAAGGTTGGCTACAAAGGAAAGAAGAGAATTGAAAAGGCAAACATTTGATTCATTGTAGGAAGGTTTGATCAAACGCAACACATAAAGTTGGGGATCGGCAGTAGTGTTCGTTACCAAGGTCAATGGTTCTCTTAGATTATGTGTGGATTACCGAGAATTAAATAAGAGGAATATCAAGAATAAATATTCTTTACCTTCGATTAATGACACGTTTGACCAGCTCCACGGAGCTCAGATATTTTCTCAATTGGATTCTTGCCACTGGTTTTCACCAATTAAGGGTAGCAGAAGAGAGTGCACCCTTAACAGCTTTTTATACCCCTAATAGTTTTTTCGATCGGTTAGTCATGCCATTGAATTGACTAACGCACCCACTTATTTCATAGACTTGATGAATAGAGTGTTTTTGAATTTTCTTAACGTGTTTGCTCTAGTCTTCATTGATGACGTCCTTGTTTATTGTAAAACGGAATAAGAGTATAAGTTGTGTTACCCGGTTGTTTGACCCGGTAACTAGGCGTTCGACATTCAGCCCTCGCTCGGCACAAGGCCTCGTTTGGCATCTCCCATCGCTCGTCACAAGGCCTCGTTTGGCATCTCCCCTCGCTCGGCACAAGGCCTCATCTGGCATCTCCCCTCTCACGGCACAAGGCCTCACTCGGCATCTACCCTCGATTGGCATGAAGCCTCTCTCGGCATCTCCCTTAGATCGGCATGAAGCCTCGCTCGGCATCTCCCCTCGGTCGGCATGAAGCCTCGCTTGGCATCTCACCTCGGTCGGCATGAAGCCTCGCTCGGCATCTCCCCTCGATCGGCACAAATGAGTCGTTAGGCACAGAGCCTCGGTAATTGCCGTTCGGCATCCCTGGCTCGGTGCGCAGAGGCTACTTACCATGGGACGAGATACCTTGTTCCTAGGCCCATGAGGGATGTCAAACCCATCTTCGTCTATAAATAGAAGGGCAGGAGCACAATGAAATGGAATTTTTTCGAGAACACTGGGGAGACTTTGCCGCTTTCAAGAATCATTCTTTTCAGTTAGCACTTGTATTCAAGTCATTATTGTTCGGATTATATCTGAATTCAATCATTTGTGAAAGAAATAAAAATCAAAACTCAAAGTGGATGTACGCAGTTACGCTGAACCACTATAAATCCAATGTTCTTGTTTTTGCAGTTAATTTAGCATACAGTTCTCTATTTTAATTTACTTTCTTCATTAACCTCTCTACACAACCTTTCTTAAGGGTGTTAGTGACTAATTCTGGTGCTAACATTTTGGTGCTTTCACTGAGAACTTGACTTCTTAGGCCGCTAGGATCTGCTTTGTAGCTACTGGATTGAATAAATCCCCCGAAGGAGATCCAAATCATTCACAGGACGTCGTTGATTCTACTCAGAGTTCCTATCAATAACTCTACTATGGGAAGACCACGTACTAGATCAGCCTCTTATAATGTGGATGTCAGTGAGACCGCTAGCGCACAGTAAATAGGACCTAGCAATCAACAAGAAAATCTAGGTGAAGGAACCACCACCCAAAATCGAATGGAAGTTGTCACCAGAACAGAGTTCAAAGAGTTGATGAGAGAACTTATGGAAAGCAGAAGACAACTTAGTGAGCAGATTGAAGCTAACGCTAACCTCATGACTCAGCCTACTCAACAAGAGCATCAGAATGTTGGAGGTAGCCCCGTTCCTTCTTCTTCATCTGATATCTCAACTTCGTCCGATGAACCTCCAAGGCGTAGACGCCGCAAAACTGAAACTACACAAGTAGGTGATGCTGATCGATCAACTAGAGATCACTAACACCTTGGAGACCACACCCAAGCTGGAACAGGAAACTTATGATCTGGAGCACGTGTGGAAACTGGCCGCTCGGCTCACCAAGACCCTAATGAAGCTGGTCCCCAAGATATAGTTTGGCAGATCGCCAACAGAGGAGACATCAACCTGAAAGGTCCCATAGAACAGATTCCAACCTTTTATCTTTCATAAAAAACCCGGACCTATCGGCTAAGGTCACACAACTAATGAGAGAAAATCAAGGCTTGAGCAATGAAGATTGATGAATATCCATGAGTCATACTCCATTCACAGATACTATTCTACAAGCCGAGTACCCCAGGAAGTTTAGCATGCCAACTATCACGGGCTACGAATGGAAAACTGATCCCGACAGCATGTCATGAGATATGAATGGATGATGGATTCAACTAGAGCAAATGATTCAACTAAGTGTAGATGTTTCCCAATAACTTTATTCGATATTGCGACCATATGGATCACTCGACTTCCACCTCGGTTTATATCTAGCTTTGACGAATTGGCGATGAAATTTGTAGAACAGTTCTAGATACATGCCACTCATCCCAAGGACGTGATGTCCCTGTCTAGTGTAATCCAGACTCTAGGGGAGTCTTTGAAGGAGTACTTACAAAGGTTTCATATTACGGCTATTGAAGTTAGCAACCCTAATAACCATGCAATTCTGATGGCTGTAATGCGAGGAGTGGATCCGGATTCAGAGTTTGAAGATTGGTTGGCAGGAAAACCTTCGACTACGCTAGAGAGTTTTTATTCAAAGGCTCATCAGTTCATAAGAAGAGAGGAAGCCAGGTGGACAAGGCGAGATAAGGCACCAACGCCTGTTCAGGAGACTATGAAGAGCAACATAGCTATGAAACAATCCGGTGACAATTCGAGGAAGGTTTAGGTCAATGAACAAAACAAGCTCGGGCAATCTAAAGGGTCCGGAGGAGGAAATCCCGAAATGAAGCAGGAAAATGGAAGCCAAGGAATCCAACTTACAATGAATATACTCCTTGGAATGCATCATTGGAGAATATTTACCTGTCGGCCTGTAATACTTTTCAATACAGAAAGCCATGCTCAAAGGAGTCAACAGAGGAACAAAAGCGGACGGGAAAGTACTACCGCTTCCATGAGACTTACGGGCATAATACTGAAGAGTCTAGACACCTCCACGATGCCATAGAAAAGCTGATTAGACAGAAACAGTTGTAGGAGTTAGTCAAGAACCTGTAGTAAGGTAGGCAAGGAACATCACACCCCGGACGCGGGCCAGCTCCACGCCACCCAGAGGAACCTGCCCGAACTGTAGATAGACTAGTCATAAACACTATAGTCCCATCTTGCAGACAGGAACAGGCAGGAAATGGAGCGGTATGCTAACTCCTTAAGGCATGCAGATTATGAGTGTTGTTCGAATGTGGAGGATGGGACCCCAGCTAAATAGCAGCGCATGATGACGGACGATATTGTATTCAGGAGCTGAGATGCTGACCTGGTAGAGGTTCCTACCGTTGACCTGATGGTCATATCCGCGACAATCAGGCCAGCATTTGTGAAGAGAATTTTAATTGGTTGTGGAAGTTTTGTTAACATCATCTTCAAAAAGGCATATGACCCAATGAAGATGGAGACGAAGGATTTAAAACCATCTAAAGCCCGTATCCATGGCTTTAATGGTGCAGCAACCGATGCAGTAGGGTATGTTGAATTGACAGTTGAACTGGGACAAGGTGAACGTAGGAGGGTGCGGATCCTACCTTCCATAGTTTTAGATGTTGATTCTCCATACAGTGTGTTTTTGGGTTGACCGGTCCTGGTGGAGTTTAGGGCAGCTTTGGCACCATGGTGTCTAACTTTGAAGTTTTCAACAGACAAAGGAGTTGGTGTAGTGCATGGCGATCAGGCGACCATTCGTGCATGTTATATGGCTGAGTTGAGAGAGACCCAGTGGAGAGAGAAAGGAAACATTGCGGACAGTTCTGCTCGCATCCGGAACACTGACAATTGACAAGTAGTGCCTGAGCCTTGGCTCAAGAAACATTCTTGGATCTACATAGACATAGATCTGAGAGATGAAGATGAAGAACCTAGGGAAGCAAAAGCGGCACTGGCTAGACTGAAAATTGACATTCCAATCAGCCAAGAAGATCCATCGCGAGTACTTAAGATTGGATCACAACTCGACCCTTCGGTGGCCAAGGATCTTGCTAATTTCCTCCGAGCGAATCTGGATGTTTTTGCTTGGACACATTCTGATATGTGCGGGATTTCTCCCGCTATTACGAGTCATATGCTGAACATAGACTCGATGTACGTACCAGTAAAGCAAAAAAGGAGAGGCATGGACCCGGAGAGGTCCGCTGCTCTCAGAGAGGAGGTGGACAATCAAAGCCAATGGGTTCATCCGCAACGCCCTCTACCCTGAATGGGTGTCTAATCCTGTGCTAGTGAGGAAAGCAAATGGGAAATGGAGAACTTGCGTAGATTACTCCATCTGAACAAAGCGTGCCTCAAGGATAGTCTTCCTTTACCTAGAATTGACCAACTGGTTGACTCAACAGCGGGACACGAGTTACTTTCATTTATGGATGCGTACTCGGGATATAATCAAATCCCGATGCACGTTCCAGACCAAGAACACACCAGTTTTGTCACAGATGTCGGGCTATATTGCTATGTAGTGATGCCTTTTTGACTAAAAAATGCGGGAGTGACTTATCAGCATCTGATCAATCGAATGTTTAAAGACCAAGTAGGTAAAACAATGGAAGTCTATGTGGATGACATGCTCGTGAAGTCACGGCAGTCAAACGACCACATTCAAGACTTAGCGGAGATGTTTGATATACTCAGATGTTATGGAATGAAAATCAATCCTTTGAAGTGTTCCTTTGGCGTTGCGTCAGGAAAGTTTTGGGTTTCATTGTTAATGCATGGGGAATTGAAGCTAACCCGAAAAAGATTGAAGCTATTCGGGACATACAAGTGCCCAGAACTATAAAGCAGGTACAAAGATTGAATGGAAAGATGGCCGTGCTAAGTCGATTCATATCCAGAGCCATAAATAAGTGTATTCCCTTCTTTGATGTAATAAAGAAAGGAAATAGAATGGATGGACACCCGACTATGAGAACGCATTGCGAGCTTTAGTAAGACATTAGGAAAGTTCCCCGGTGCTGTCGAAACCTATAGACCATGAAGTATTGTACGTGTACTTGGATGTATCCCAAAATGCTATCAGTATGGCTTTGGTTCGCAAGGCAGACCGGGTTCAAATGCTAGTTTACTATGTCAGTAAACGTTTAACGAGCGCAGAAAGAAATCATCCCAAGATTGAGAAACCGGCCTACTGTTTGGTGATTGCATCATGCAAGCTTCGTCCGTACTTTCAGGTACACTCGATCTATGTTTATACTGATCAACCCTTGCATCAGGTACTCCAACGACCATAAACTTCTGGAAGGATGTTAAAATGGAATATTTGGTTGAGTCGGTTCGATATTACCTACCTGCCAAGAAGGGCCATACTAGGGCAAGCGCTAGCAGACATCATCGCTGAATTCACCATGTCAGACGAACCAAACAGCCACGATGTTATTCCACCTATTCGATGGAAACTATACACCGATGGGCATCTATCAACCGTTGCTCTGGGACTGGTATAGTTCTTGTGACTCCCGAAAACTGATCAATTTGTTACGCTTTGAAGCTCGATTTTCCAGCGACAAATAATGAAGCCGGGTATGAAGCATTGATTGCTGGCTTGAAACTTATCGGAAAAATGAGAGTAAAATCGGTTGAAATCTTTTGTGACTCACAATTGGTGGTATACCAGGTACGGGGGTACTATCAAGCGAAAGGACAGAGACTTGCCCCATACCTTGCACGGGTTCAAGAGCTGCTAGCAAACCTAGAATATTATGATATTTCGCATGTCCCATGTGAACAAAACAGAGAAGCCGATTCATTGGCAAAATTTGCAAGTATAGGCGATGCACAACAAATGGGACTGGTTCCCGTCAAAACCTTAAATGCTTCGAGTATAAACGTGATGGAGATAGATTTTGTGTTAGAAATTGAAATCGAGAAGGAGTCATCGATGACCCCATTTAAGAAGTACTTGCTACACGGGGTCTTGCCCGAAAGAAAGAGCGAAAGATGACGAGTCATTCGTAAAGCTTCGTGATATGTGATACAGAACAGAATAATGTATCGAAGGGGATTCTCGGCCCCATTACTCTGGTGCATGGCCCATGATGAAATAAAATGAGTACTAAAGGAAGTCCATGAAGGAGAGTGTGGTGACCATACTGGGGGCAGACATTAGCAAAGAAATACCTTCGCTATGGATACTATTGCCCAACTGCAAACCGGGATGCTGCAGATTACCTAAGAAGATGTGACAAATGCCAGAAGTGGGCAAAAATCCCAAAAGCTCCGCCGACGGAGCTCACACAAATGGTTAGTCCCTGGCCATTTGCAATGTGGGGGATCGATATAATCGATTCTTTACCCATATCCAAAGGTGGTGCAAAATACGCAATAGTTGCGGTCGATTACTTTACCAAGTGGGCGGAAGCAGAGCCCTTAGCCATGATCACCACCAAGGAGGTCATTAATTTCGTTTTACGAAACATTTTATGCCGTTTTGGCCTCCTGTGGACTATCATTACAGACAATGGAACTCAATTCGAAAGTAGGGAGTTCAAAGAATTTTGTCAGAAATGCGGCATTGAAAAAAGGTTTACGGCAGTTGCTCATCCAAAAGCCAATGGACAGGTTAAACTGTGAACAAAATAATCAAGTCCATATTGAAAAAGCGCTTGGAAAAGGCTAGAGGCAAGTGGGTGGATGAACTTCCAATAGCACTTTGGGCTTACAGAACCACTCACAAGTCCACGACTGGCCATACTCCATTCGCACTGGCATATGGCACGGAGGTTGTTATACCTATGGAACTTGAAGTTCCTTTGCATCGAGTAACTCATTATGACCCCAAGTCAAATCGGGATCTTTTACTGGAATCACTGGATTTTGTTGATGAAAAACGTGAAGAAGCTGATTTAAGTGCGGCTGCATATAGACACCGATTCACTCGATATTATAATGAAAAGGTCCGACCGAGAACCTTTAATGCGGGCGATCTTGTTTTGAAACGAGTTTTCTTGGTCCCATCGCATATGAATCCCATATGGGAAGGTCCGTACGTCATTGAACGGAGGCTTGGAGAGGGGACTTTCACGCTAGCGACCGTTGATGGCGTCACACTCCCCCGAGCATGGAATAGCGAACATCTATGGCATTATTATACTTAGTCTATTCCATTTGTATCTTTGTTGCAATTATTTCTAGCATGTTTTTATTTCATTGATTCTTAGTTTTTGGCATGTAACAAGACAATTTAGTTTGTTTTCATTAATAAAGGCTTGAAGCCATCTTTTCCATGAATTATTGATGTTTTCATGTATGATAATTCTGTGGCAAAAAACTAGAGTTACATTGTTCTGTCTGACGTACGAACGCGCATGAACACTTAAAATCTCCATGTCCCTGGAGTGCAGACTGGAGTACTCTGAGTCCCCAAAGTGCGGACTGGAGTATAAACTACTCAAAATCTCCAAGATCCCGGAGTGCGGACTGGAGTACTCTAAGTCCTCAGAGTGCGGACTAGTGTATAAACGACTCAAAATCTCCAAGTTTTCAGAGTGCAGACTGGAGTACTCTAAGTCCCAAGAGTGTGGACTAGAGTATAAAGGACTCAAAATCTCCAAGTCCCTGGAGTGCGGACTGGAGTACTCCAAGTCCCCAGAGTGCGGACTGGAGTATAAACGACTCAAAATCTCCACGTCCCCGGAGTGCAGACTGGAGTACTCTAAGTCCCTAGATTGCGGACTAGAGTATAAACGACCCAAAATATCCAAGTCCCCGGAGTGCGGACTGGAGTACTCTAAGTCCCTAGAGTGCGGGCTAGAGTATAAACGACGCAAAATCTCCAAGTCCCCAGAGTGCGGACTGGAGTACTCTGAGTCTCCAGAGTGCAGACTAGAATATAAACGACTCAAAATCTCCAAATCTCCGGAGTGTGGACTGGAGTACTTTGAGTCCCCAGAGTGCGGACTGGATTATAAACGACTCAAAATCTCCAAGTCCCCGGAGTGTGGACTGGAGTACTCTAAGTCCCTAGAGTGCGGACTAGGGTATAAACGACTTAAAATATCCAAGTTCCCGGAGTGTGGACTGGAGTACTCTAAGTCCCTAAAGTGTGAACTAGAGTATAAACGACTCAAAATCTTCAAGTCCCCGGAGTGCGGACCGGAGTACTCTAAGTCCTCAGAGTGCGGACTAGAGTATAAACGATATAAAATCTCCAAGTCCCCGGAGTACGGACTGGAGTACTCTAAGTCCCTAAGAGCGCGGATTAAAGAATATTCTAAGTACACAAAGCATGAAACAGAGGGTTTATGATTCTTAAGGAATTTCCGAGTCACATGGGGGTGAACATGGAGTTTGGGTAACTTGCCGAATGTAAAGTTATTGTGATATGTTAGACAATAAGCTGAACAATAAAAGTCGTTTGAGAGAAAAAGAAACTGAATTTTACTTATTGATTCAAGAAGAGGTTCCACAACAATCCCTCCAGAACTCGGAGTCAAAAGTCTATTTACATTGACCATGAAAATAAATAAAAATAATTACACAATCTAAGCTAACTCTCGTAGAACGATAGTAACAACTACTTCTTTGGTTTCTTCTCCTTCCTTGTTTTCTCGAATGACTCCTCCCCTACGCATTTACATTTGGACGCTTTGCTCGCTGGGGAAGTAACATCCAAAGAAGGAAGAGGAACTTCCATTAGCGTGGACCCACCAAGGAGAATGACTTTCAAAGGCCTGTTCAATGGATCATCTAGTTCCATAACTTGGGGCTCGACCTTGATCTCAACTTTCTTCTTTTTCTCTTCCGCAAGTTGCTTCTTCATGCTCACTTTCGAAGCGTATCCGAAGGCGCCTGTAATCTCAACTTCATAACTTTCATCGACGGTGACGAAGTTTTAGATTTATCCTCGTCAAGCACCTCAATCACTTGAGCATCAGGACTGGGAGTCTCTCCCGCTTGAGTAACCTCGCTCGCCTTCTCCTTCTCCTCCTTGGCATCATTGCTCCTTGTAGTTGGCTCAGGGTCAGAGCGGCCTATGCAAAATCACAAGAGACAAACGTTAGAATACAATAACCTTTTGACGAAAACGATGGCTCTTTGAACCTTAAGAAGAAAAGTTATATACCGGTTTCTTATTGACTCTCCACCATCCGAGGAGTCTTACCTTCTGGAATGGGAGATAGAACATGAATGTCAAGGCCAGGGTCTTCCGGGTCATAACCAACGTGCTGCTCAAATGGATCAAGTGTTGGTCGTCCAATCGATTAAATCGGGGAAGGAGCTGGAGATTTGGTTCCAGATGGACCGTCAATGTCATTCTTTCCTTTTGAAGAGGAGGAACCTTTGCTATACAGAGACTTCGCTATAAACAAGTCTGAAGGCTCATTCCCCCTGAGAAATTCCTTTACAAAAGCCTCCTCGTCAACCTCCTCGGTGCCTGACTCAACCTTTCTGATCTTTATCAAAGTTTCCCATGCCTCGGCTAGAGATTCGAGGTAACCCTCGCCAAGAAAAGTTAAGTCTCGATGCACGAGGACATTGGCATTGTATTCTGCTATAAGCGGGTCGAATAAGCACTTGATCTCCTCCCTGCCAGCCTCTGTAGCCACCTCAAGGCGAGAATCAATCTCCATGGATGTTATTCTTTTGCCATCCTCACGGGCTTCACCTTCAGCATCTCAACTTTAGAAAGTTCATCGTCGAGCTTTGTCTTCAGGAGTCGCGTAGCAACAATCTCATTGCAATATTGTTGCGACTCTTCCTGAGTAGCATTTTTTCCACTTTCTCTTTGAGGAGTAGCTCTTCCAACTCTTTAACTCGCTAGGCGAATGCGTCCCTCTCATTCGGAATGGAATCTTTCTCTAAAGCTAAGGCCCTGCAGCGTTGAACCGCTTCGTCAATTTCTTTTTTATGTGTTGCCTCCAAACGATTAACGGCCTCCATTGTGTCTTTAGCGCTTTATTGGGCAGCTTCGAGCCTAGACTTGTATGAAGAGAGCTCTTCATCCTGAGCTTTAATGATGTCTTTGTCGTGAATAGCTTCGAGCTTCAGGCGATTAATTTCGTGTTGACACTCAATAGAGACTTCCGAGACTTTTTTAGCTAAGTGGACAAACGTGTCATGTTGAATTTAAATGTCATTGTTACAAGCAATGGCGCTTTGTTTGACGTATTCTAGAGTGTGATGAATCTTCGGGAGAAATTTCAAACCATCGAAGCATATTTTCGAGAACGTGGCCTTGAGCTCAGTAAATCTTTCTGCTACCGACGAATCATGTATAGGAGCGGGAGGAGATTGCCTGGAGACTGTAGATGTTTTGTGGGGTTCCCGAGATTTCCTGGTGCTAGATGAAACAGAATGCTGATCTCGGTTGGCCTCAGTCTGGGACCACTTATACGCAGATTTCTCCTTGCCTTTCTCTGATTGAGAAGGAGGATCGCAAGAGTAAGAGGACTGGCTGTACAATTTTCTTTGATAAGATGATTCTCGGGTGTGGTAGTCTCGATCGCCAGTGTCATCTCTGTCTCGACGCTTGCCGGAGCCCGAATCCCGGCCAGAATGATGAGGAATAGATGACCCACGAAGACGATCGAGCCCGTGAGTACATCCCATATCACCTGCGCAAAATTTGAATAATGAAAAGTTAGCAAAGAGTAGAGTGATGACAAAAATTTTAGTGCAAGGTGAAGTGCACATGTCCGTGTGTGTCCTAGTGTTTCCCCCTGATGGACTAGTTTCTTTATCTTTACTGATAGGAATTTTTTCTCCTTGATTTTGGGGTTGAGCACCTGCATCGCCTTTCATGGGCGAATGCAGCTTAAGGGCTTTCAGATCATTGAAGCCATAATTAAGCATATCATTGGGAATTGTAAGGTCCAACAAGCCTTTCAAAGAACTCTCTAAGTGTTGAGGAGAAGGCTCTCCCTCCATTGGAGTGATTGTGACCTTAGAGGTTCCACCCACCGTCTTCTTCCTCAATTTGTTAGCAAATTTCTTCTTTCCCTTCGAAGGGGAAGGCGTTAGTTCGATATCTTGAACCTCAACTACCGGCTCCCAAGCGCGACTAACATTCTCACCAGGTGTGTTTTGCACTTTAGCCTCTCTAATCTCGCCTTCCTCGGGTGAATCACGGGCATCACGTGTTGAAGGCCCAGCTTGCCTTTTGCCTTTGTCCAAGGCAGACCCGGTTATAGTGAAGCCATGAGGAAAACTTATTCGGCGACCTTCCACCAACAGCCTAAATTTTGAAAGTGACTCGTTGGTGATGATAGACCTAATGTCCTGGTCTTCCGCGGGAATGACTCGAATAGATTCAATGGCCTAAGAGTACTCGGAACCTTCGGGATGTGGGCTAATACCTGTAGAAGTAGAGAAAGAGTTTAGAAAAGATGCATTTTTCCCTGAATACGAGTATTGATCCAGAAAAGAAACTTACTCCCTTCCAACCATGTCCTTGCAAATCCGGGGGGCAGCGCACGTAGAACTATTCCTGCTTATACTGAGAAAATTTGCTCCACGCTCCAGTCAAGACTTGGAACTTGTTATGCGGCTCATGGAATACGAAAAATGGGCTGTCGGACCACCTCTTGAAACGGTAAATATAACGAATGTTGCCGAGAGTGGGGAGCCTAAGTAGAATGCTCATGAAGAGAATACATGTGCCGTATAAAAACCTGTAGCTGTTGGGATGTAGCTGTGATGGGGTGATCTCTATATATTGCAGCACATCACGTAGGAAGGAGTTGAATAGTGGCACGCTACCAACCCAGCACACAAACTTGTTGCAGGCTGTATATCCGGTTGGGGGCAAATGAGGACAATCTTGTGCTAAGGGAACCAATACATCATTAAAAGGAATTTTGTGTATTGATCATATGCGACAAAGGGCGCTTTCATTAATTCTCGAAGCTTGAGAATCGACTGGATTATTTAGGAAGATCGCTGCGTCTAGGGCATCGAGAGCCAGGTCAGCAGATGCAACTATGGGACTCGGAGTATCTTGTATAGGAGTAGTCGATGGATTCGAAGTTCTAACTACTTCTTGTTGAGAAGTTAGCTCGGGTCTATCTGAGACTGTGGCAGTGCTGGATTTTCTAGACATCTCTAATGAATGTTGGATCTGATGAAACACCTATTTAAACTATACTTGAAAAACAATCAACATTAGACATAACAACAAAAAATACTCCCCCCGTGTTGTGTGTGAACTAGTGCAATCGTTCGAGTATTAGTGCAAAGAATTAAAAGTCATAAAGCTGATAAAGCAAAGTTAGGCTTTGGACTAGCGTCTTCGAAGACCGTCATCGCTGACCGTCTCCGAGAGCTTGTCTTATGATGGTTCCTCTTTCAAACTCAGCATCGGCACTTTATGTGGAAGGTTATTGTTTGTTTTAATCACGTTAAACTCAGGATTATGGTTGTCAGGATAGAGAAATTATTCATTCGGATTAGTCCGATTTGCTTGCCTGCTTAAGTCCTTTTTTGTGTATTGTCATATGTTTAGGCATAGCAAGTAAGTCAAGTCGACATGCACTATGTTCGAGTTGGGATGGTTTTGGCTGTTATAGCCTACTTCCAAACTCAATGCCGAGCGACACTGTAAGGACTCAACTAAACAACTTCCTAAACTCTCTCACACTCCAGAGGCTCAATGCCGAGCCGCATTCGCTCGGCAACCCAACGAAAACCTACTTCCTAAAAGCCTCCGACACCCTCTTCCTTCCTCTTCTATATCTAACCCTAAAGCATGTTTAAATCTTGTGTTCATCTTCCTCGTCTCGACAACTTCTACCATTGTAGTTTAAAAAAAAAGGGTAAAAGGGATTATTATTAATTCTAGCCTCGTACGAAATCCTCAATCAGAAGAGTTGGGTGGTCGAGAAATTCATATCTAAGGAACGGCTCCAAGCTTAGGAAATACTGGATTTGGAGTTGAAAGTTGTTTAGGTTCGTTGTGGGAAGAGATCGAGAGGCAACGTAGTGGACTTGGGAATAAAAAAGGAGGTTGAGATGTTGGCAGGAGTTTCGAGGAAGACGAGAAAGTTTTATCGAAGGGAAGTAAAAGGAAAAAGGGAAAAAAGGAGAAGTATTGGCTTATATAGGGAAGAGGGGAGGCGAACAGGTGTCAACCAGCAGAACCGATCAAGATGTCTCGATGGTTTGGCATTCAGGCCTCGCTCGGCATTTAGGCCTCGCTCGGCATTCAGGAGATCGTAAGAAATCACTATTGAGAAGTCAGAGAAAGGGCATAAAGGAAAACGTGGATTCCTCATGGTTCAAAGCGCATCTTGTTGGTCCACACGATACATTTTAGGGGGCAAGTGTTACCTGGTTGTTTAACCTGGTAATGAGTCGTTCGGCATTCAACCCTCGCTCAGCACAAGGCCTCATTCGGTGCTCGGCACAAGGCCTTGTTCGGTGCTCGGCACAAGGACTCATTCGGCATCTCCTCTCGCTCGGTATAAGGCCTCGCTCGGCATCTCCCCTCGATCGGCATGAAGCCTCGCTCGGCATCTCCCCGCGGTCGACATGAAGCCTCGCTCGCAATCTCCCCTCAATCGGCACAGATGAGTCATTCGGCACAGAGCCTTGATTGGCAATTTCCGTTCGGCATCCCTGGCTCGGTGCATAGAGGCTACTTACCATGAGCCGAGATACCTCGTTCCTAGGCCTATAAGGGAAGTCCAACCCATCTTCGTCTATAAATAGAAGGGCAGGGGCACAGTGAAATGGACCTTTTTTCGAGAACACTGGGGAGACTCTGTAGGTTTCAAGACTCATTCTTTTTAGTTAGCACTTGTATTCAAGTCATTATTGTTCGGATTGTATCTGAATTCAATCAGTGAAAGCAATAAAGATCAAAACTCAAAGTGGACGTAGGCAGTTATGCGGAACCATAATAAATCCGGTGTTCTTGGTTTTGCAGTTAATTTAGCATACGGTTCTCTGTTTTAATTTACTTTCTTCATTAATCTCTCTACACAATCTTTCTCAAGGGTGTTAGCGAGCAATTCTGGTGCTAATAAGTACCATCTTCAAGTTGTTTTAAGTACTTTAAGAAGTCATATTTTAAAAGCAAAGTTCTCTAAGTGCCATTTATAGAATTTCCAAGTTAGATTTCTAGGACACGTAGTTTTAGGAGAAGGCATATCAGTGGACCCAGCTAAAGTATTTGCAGTTCAAGATTGGAAGCAACCCGAAAGTGCAACTGAGATCAGAAGTTTCTTGGGATTTTCAGGTTTTTATAGAAGATTTATTAAGGATTTCTCAAAGATTTATTAACTAAGAAAGGTGTTAAGTTTATTTAGACATCCAAGTGCGATCAAGCATTCAATGAGTTAAAGGAGAAATTGACAATTGAAACCTTATGAGAGAAATTACGCTACGCACGATTGGGAGAATTTTTGATGTAGAATGGTAAAATAATAGCGTATTTGAGTCGACGGTTGAAACCTCATGAGAAAATTTACACTACGCACAATTTGGAGTTTTTTGTCGTGGTCTTCGCATTGAAAGTGTGGCGGCACTATCTTTTAGGTGCAAAGTTTGAGTTATATATGGATCACAAGTCATTAAAGTATCTTTTTACTCAAAAGATTTGAACTTAAGGTAGCAGAGATGGCCAGAGTTTCTTGTGTCTTATGACCTAGAGATTCTTTACACCCTGGGGAAAGTAAACGCCATTACAGATGAATTAAGTAGGAATATGGCGACAACTGCAAATTTGGAAGTTAAGCCAGCACTAATAGAAAGAATTGCATATTTCCAAGAAGAAGACCTTATTCTAGCTCGGTTTAAGAAGGATGTTGAAGATGGAATTATCTTTATTTTTTTGATAGGCTCTCAAGGCATTTTGAGAATGAATGGACGTATTTGTATGCCAGATGTTAATGGAATTAGATAGAATGTGTCGAGAGAGTGCCATCGATCAAGGTTATCTATCCACCCAGGAGTAACTAAAACGATTCAGAGTATGAAGAAGGCCTTTTGGTGTAAATGGATGAGGAGAGACATTTCAATCTTCGTAAGCGGTTGTGCAAATTGTCAACAGGTCAAGAGTGACCAGGAGAAGACTATTGGGTTACTCCAAGCATTAGAGATATCAAATTGGAAGTGTGAGAAAGTATCCATGGACTTATATATGGGTTTCCCAAAACAAGAAGAGGTAATGAAGGCATTTGAGTAATTGTAGATCGATTAACAAAGAGCATCTTCTTTATTTAGGTGAAGTTAACTAGAACTACAGCTTCTTTGGCAGGAATTTATTTGAAGGAGTTCATTCGACTGCATGGAATCCCAGTAAGTATAGCCAGTGATTGAAATCCCATCTTCACCACTCATCTTTGGAGAGCATTGCAAGCCGCATTAAGGACGGAGCAGAATTTGAGCACTGCCTATCACGTATAGACAGACGGGCAAATCGAAAGGGTGAATCGGATTTTGGAGGATCTCCTAAGAGCATGCATTTTGGATTTTAGAGGATCATAGAAAGGTCACCTTCACCTAATAGAGTTTTCCTATAGCAATAGTTACCAAAGTTAGCATTGGCATGGCGTCCTATGAAGCTTTGTATAGGCGGCCATGTAAATCATCTTCATGTTGGGTTGAAATTGGAGGCCGTTTAGTTCTTGGACCATAGATGATTGAAAAAACATCAAAGAAAGTGGATATGATCAAGGAAAGGATAAAAGAATCCTAGGATTGACATCAAAGTAATGCAGATCAATGGAGAAGAAACTTAGAGTTTGCAGTCGGGGATTTTGTATTTGTGAAAGTTTCCTCGATGAAAGGAGTTGTAAGATTCAAAAGGGAAGGAAAGCTAGCACCCAGATTCATTGGACCATTTATATTCCTTGAGAGAATTGGATTGTTGGCCTATAGAATAGAATTGCCTAAAAGATTGTTAGAAGTTCATAATGTCTTTCACGTATCTCATTTGAGAAAGCATGTTCATGATCCTTCTTAGATTGTTGAGATGTCTATTCAGAAAGACTTGGAAATAGAACTGAATTTGATGGTAATCCGACGCCCAGTTCGTATTGTAGATCAAGATGAAAGGAGATTGAGGAATAAGGTGGTTAAACTTGTAAAGGTTCAGTGGAGTGATGACCCTCGCGATTATACTTGGAAGACCAAGGATCATATTAGAAAAACTTACCCTGATGTAATGTCAAGTTAATTTTTTGTTGCTTGAACGCATTGTGTATGTTCTTTTATGGCATAGTTGATATGCATTGTTTTATGAATTTCTTGGAATAATATTTACCTTTTGGATTGTATTTCTATGTATTAATTACGGGGACGAAATTATTTTAAGGAGGGAGAGTGTAACAACCCGTAATTTAACCTCTTTAAAATAGGGATGTTTAATCTATTTTTAAATAATTAATTAAAGGATTTATACCTAAAATAAAACTCTTTGAAATAATAATTAATGGATTTAAAGGCATCATTAAATTGGTAATTTTAATTCATATTGCAGTAATTAAATTATATTTTATGATCCTATAATGAGCAATTTCATATCTGTTTAAATATATTGCTACTATATGTTTAGTTAGGTGGAATTTTTGTAAGTAAATGTGGTTGTCACAAATCGGTTTGGTTATATCCATAATTTGTTTATTATACTGTTTGATTTATGTATAGACAAATATAGTTTACTGTACAAAATCAATTTTTATCATTAATAATTGTTTTATATATATTTATCAATAAATTCATATATATATATATATATATATATATATTAGTTTATATTTCTCTCCCATAATAGCATATATAGGATATATATATATATATATGATTTTAAAAAAAATTGGTAAAATTATTTACATATAATATAAATTAAAAAATTCGAAAATTAATTATCATACATATATTCATATTTTGAAATTAACATTTATTGAATATTTGAATTGCTTATTATATATAAAATAATTAATACATTAAAAATTAAATTTTAAATTAAAAAAATTATATCATTTCGGAAACAAATATAAAAAAATTAGGTATTTTTAATAAAGTTTATAATTTTTAATAATTAATATTATTTTAGAAAAACTATTTATGATTTATTAAAAATAATAATTTAACAGAAAAATTCTTCAAAATTTTTTGTAACCTTCAATTCATGATCCTAGATTTTTTAGAATTTTAAAGTTTAATTTTTTTTTACAATATATTATTTTATATTAAATAATTATTGGCGGAATCAATGTATTTGTTTTTAAAAATAATATTTCAACTTTGAAAAATCTTCAAATTTTTCCTAAGCTCTATTTTATTATCCTAGGTTTTTGAAAATTGTAAAATTTGAATTTTTATCAATAGGTTATTTTATGTTAATTATTTATGGATGAAAACATTATTTTATTCATATTATATAAAAATTAAAATACTAAAGTTATTATGTTTGCAAAACAAAGTTAATTTTGAATTATAAATATTTTTTAATAATTGTTCTCTCTCTTTCTATATATATATATATTTATCTATAAATTAATGTTTTATGTTCATATACTATATATAATATATTTATACATACGTATGTGTGTGTACATATTTTATAACACATATACATACACATATTTGGACAACACACAAGACATACAAAATGAGCTAATATGTTTGTTGCGATGTAAATCCTAGAGTCTACATATAGGCATATATTGTGGTTTCTGATGTGTTTGACACTTGAATCACGATGGTATTTTATAAGAAATACATTATTCCATAAATCGATATCACTCAATATAATGTTGTCCTCTACCGCATATATATTAGTAAATTACTTGCATACTCCTTAGTTGTTGAGAAAACTCAAGTTAGGTATGTTATGTGTAGTATTATTAATATATTGAATAGAATAGATAAGATAACTATATGTATTTGTTGAGAAAACTCAAGGTACATATACTATACTTTGGCCATCATGATATGGTAGGTACAAGTGAATAATCTCTTTCGATTTATTGCACAAACTCAAGGTCGAAAT
The DNA here is from genome assembly GCA_030765085.1 of Allium cepa. NCBI lineage: Eukaryota > Viridiplantae > Streptophyta > Magnoliopsida > Asparagales > Amaryllidaceae > Allium > Allium cepa. The sequence continues at coordinate 491,731,939 of CM060944.1, read as the reverse complement.
GAGATTAGGATAAGGAAAAACGGGTTAGGAGTTGTATGTGATACAACCAATAAGGAGCTATCCATCGTTTGTGGGGCTATGATTTGTTGAGCACACTCAAGGTCAAAATATTAAAACAATTGAGTCCTAACACCCACTAGTGAAGTTGTAAAACTTCTATGTTTCATCCTAGGGTTTGGAGAAATATAAAAGACTAGTGGGAGCCTTATTAGAAAAATGAAATGGTAACATTTTAATCTTTCTAATATTGTAAGAACATATGCTATATAATGTTATAATTATATACAATGATAAATTTGTGCATTTAATATGATTGATAAACTGTTTTTCAATTAACATATATAAACAAACTGAATTGAAAGTTAAAAAATAGAAATATAATATATACTTACTAGTAATTCTATTTACATGTTATATAATGTTTCTATACCCATGCAAGTGACTAATTTCAACTACTTAATACATTCGTAAGTTGGTCACTTATATGTTTATTTGGTTTAGACCGTGTATTGCATTTTATGAGTTTTTGAACTCTAAATGCAATTCAAGAGTATGGAAATTTGATCCATGTACTTTCACATATAAATGTTATATAGTGAACAATCATAGTTTGTGTGGTACAATATTTCGTTGAAGTTAGTTCATTCGAAGTAAGCCAATAAACAGTATTTTAAGATCATGTATTCAACTTGAATGATTTTAAAAGGATCATATTGTGTTAATATAACACAAGACCATAAACTACGAGATACATCTAAGAACTCGATCGTTGAAATATCATCTTGATCGATATACATAAAGTGCAACATATTTGATGCCTTAATGTTAAGAATAATTGAATGCGCTTTTGTAAAAAGTTTGTTATGATATTGTAGTAAGGTTTTCTTTTGAATAGTTTGGCTATTTAAAAGAAAAACGAATGTATAAAAATAGATGTAATTTATGGTAAAGTTGGAATGAAGAGCATGAATAGTCACTTCTGCTTCATAGAGAAACATTGGAAACAAGAATTTTAATAATAATTAATACTTAATATTGGAATATGAAATATGATTTTATTCCGAAATGTATTTTCATAAGAAAATTATTTTCTATAACATTTATTTCTTTAAGTTCAATATATTTGATCAAAGAACTCTCCATTGTAAACTAGTTACAGCATATGAAATAAGTGAACAATATTAACAATATTAAGTGAATGGTGGACCTCTAATTTAGTACGCTATTATAGTAATGGCGGAAATAGTTGGAGCATGCCATATAGCACCTAATGATTGCATCAAATTACGAAAATTGTTTTCGTAAAATGTACCGAACATTATTTGTGAAATAATATTTATTTTTGGTATTAACTGAAAAATAGATAATATTACAATATAAGTATTATGAATATTCATTATGAAATAGAACTATATTATGGAATTTGTTTTCATAGTAAAAGTGATGCAACAAAAATACATATGTGTCTTTGTTTTGGAATTATAGACTAAGCCGTAGTTTTGAGAAATAATTTTACTATATGATTATGAATCATATGATATAGGTTAATTTTATCTCAAACAACTAATGGCTATGCACCCATTTAGTGGGAGCGTCATAAGAGTTGATGAACTCTTTGAATTAATACATATTGATGTATGCAATCACAAGTCTATTAATACCAAAAGGGTTCTGCATACTTTGTTATATTCATTGATGATTTATTACCAACATGAACATGTGATTTATTACCAACATGAACATGTGTATTAGATACACATGTAGTAAGTTTATGATAAAATCATAGAATATAAAAGGAAAGTAAAGAAAATAACATGTAATCGAATAAAATGATTTGATTTGGTCGAAAAAGTGAGTCTAGTGGAAAGAGTTCCAAATGTACCTAAAAATGAATATAGATTCAATATCTAAGTCACTCTTCCATGTGATACATAATGATGCATCGATAAGGAGTAATCAGACATTGTTGGACAATTTACGATTAATTATAAGTGAAGTTGATTTAGTTTCTTTCTATATGGTCATGTACTAAAGAGTAGCACACATGGTTGATATTATTTCATATAAACATTAGTTTACAAAATCATACAAGATATAGGTTTTTAAGAAATCCCAACATATCCTAGGCCAAGGAGTTGGCAGGTTGTGCGAGTCGAAAGATTGCATGTAATAATTATTCATGAGGGATCTTGTATGAATCTCATAAAAGTCTTTTAGAAAGGTCTGTCATCAAATGACATATTTATGTTTTAAACATAATTTTTGTAAACTAAAATTAGTTTTATAAATAAAAAGGTTCGTAAATCGTTTATGAATATCTATTCTATTTGCACTAAGAAACAATTCTTGTTTCAAGATATATCAACTTCATTGTGAAGGAATTTCTCTGAGAAATTTTTGGTAGTTAAATGGAATGGGATCTGATCCAAAGATCGAACAAATTATATGAGATGAAGTGAAATAACTAACCTAAATGAACACATAGCACTAGAATGTCTAATAAGTATTCTCGTACACCGAAGAGAAACTATTAGTTTCTTATTAATGTTGGAAATATACATTACCCTCGGCTGTTAAATTAAACCATTAAGATTGTTGACTCTATATGGTATGATGCGCAAATCTGAAAGAATATCAAGTACACTATCAAAATATGGTTTTGGTGGTTGTAACCAAAGAGATGTGATCCATCGGCCGAGATTGTGACTTTATTGGAAAGATTAATGTGGTTGGAATTAAATAAGCAATGTTGATAAGAATAGTATCGTGAATTTCAATTGTTGAAATTAGCATAACATATTCGACATTCAACATGCTCAAGTTAATTCAGATTTACTCACAAAATTATCGCTCCATAAGACTTAGTGTTTGGTACTTATGTATTGAAACAAAAAATTCTAAATAATGATTTAGAGTAAGTCGTTTACACATATTAACCAAAAATGCCTGGAAGTCAGTAGGAGCGATATTGGGTTTGTGAGTCTTTGGACATGTTTCAAGAAATGATACGAATGTGTCACCAAGATTGAATAAGTATTTTGATAGAAATATCAAATAGTTAGATTTTCAATCAAAGTGCAGGGAAAGCGTGTGTTCATAAGAAAGAACGTTAAAAGGTACATTAATATTTCTAAACTATAAGTAAATAACATGTTGTTGATTTTAACAGTACACTTGTATTAAAATCAACTTTAGTTGTTTTAATACTCAATTTTGGATTGTAAATGATGTCTTTTATGGTGAGTATAAAAGATATAGGGATTATCCCAAAACGATATACAAGAGCACCCTATTAAAAGGGGAACATGTAAGTTGGATTCCTTATGAACTAGCAATAGGAATTATCATACAGGTGATGTTGTGTATGATATTGTGTTTTTGTTTATGTATTTGATATATGGAGAAAATATAAAATCCAAATTGATATCACTAAATGGTTGTTTGAGGTGTTCCCACATATTTATGAAATACTAGAGAATTGTTTATAGAAACAACGAACTCGTTAAGATGGAACATTTAGACACAAACTTTTATAAGTGTTATTAAGTATAGCATATCAATGATAAAATTCAAGTTAAAATCCTTAATTCGAAAATGTTTCAAAATAAAGGTGACTGTGGTCAATTCAATGAAATGTTGAGAACATTAAGTTGAATAGCGCTACAATAAACTAATGTACATAGATATAAATGCACAAATTTGTAATTGATCCAAAGGTGATTCCAAATGTTGATAATCCCATAATATTGTAATAAGATAACAATGTCATGAAATTGGTCATGATAGAACTTAAAGCTCACTAGAAGTTGAAAGACATACTTCGAATCGTTCCATATTATAAAGGCAGTTTATCAGTGTCAGAGAGAGTTAATCGACAAAGTAGATAATTAAAACATAATTGCATACTCATTCACTAAGGGACTGACCTAATTAGTTTTGAGAAAATTGATTGAAGCAGCTGGAATTACATTCCATAATTTACCTCAAATGCAAGTGGGAGACAGATAGAGTTAAGGGTATGCCTTAAGGCCAATTATGTGATTTGGTACATATATCTAACTCGTTAACTAATCTTGTTTGAAATAAAAGGTATTTTCTTCCTATTATATACTTGATATGATGTGATTGTATTAATTAATTAACCTAATTAAAAGTATATTTAATATAAAAATCCATAAATGGTGTATTTTGTGATAGTAGTTACAAAGTGTTGTAACCGTGAGTAATTTATCACAACGAAACAAATATACCATTTTAAATGTTCCTGGTCAAGATGCATCAAGACTAGATATCGATGTATCCGTTGAGACTAGAGTATGTGACGCTCTCCAAATGTTAGGCAGTGTATTACTCATGACTACTATGGGCATCTAGGGGTTACGTACTAATAGTTATTGGATAACTATGGAATGACTCACTCAATAGTTTTCTGTTGGTTAATATAGCTAAAGTCAAACATAAAATATCGATGTGACTGATTTATGTTAGGAACTGAGATGTTGGTTTTGATGGCAACAACCTTTTTAACTTATCTTATTATAAAATATATACTAACACTGTTGTCTAGATAGATATGTATATGCAGGAAATATATATATATAAGGCAGTTATTGATTATTGAAGACTGTATAGTATCAAGGTCAAGAATGAAGAAATCAAATTTGAAGACTCATGAGTATCATGATCAAGATTTCAAGATATATGTCAAGTTTTTTTTGATTAAAACTTCATAAGAGCATGGAAATCTTCATTCTGAATTTCATTTGGGATGGAACCCATTTCTACCTTCTTAGTGGCTTACAAACCCACGACAAGTAGCTTACAAACCTACGACAAGTCGCTTACAAATCCATGAGCATCCTGGTATTGTACAAGTTCTCGAGTCCTGATGTGATGAGATATTTTGCAAGAAGAAGCTTGCAAAACTACTTCAAAATGATTTTTCGAACTGCTTTTCAAAATATTTTAGCCTTAAAATTATCTTTTCAAATGATTTTTCAAAAAGGTGTTTTAGCCTTAAAATATTATTTGTTTTTGTTTTAAAATAAACTCCTGTTTTAAACTTCATTTTCAAAAATTAATTTTACATTGTTTTTTACATAGGGATTTCGATATCATGAGATACCCCATGTCGACATGGTAGTTGTTGAATTCAAAAGTTTCAATTTTCAAAAGAAGAGTCTATTCGTTAAATCTCTTCATGAATGGTTATGACCGTTGGTGCTTTATAAATAGGCTTCACAAACGAATTTTTTGATCATCTATTTTCATATTTTCTTCACTTCTTCTTCTCCTCAAATTCATATTCTATAATTTTCATATTTTTAAGATGTGCCAAAATTCTGCCAAATTCTCAAGTGAATCAAATTAGAATCTCATTCTTGTTTGATTCTCTACCCTCACTCGAAGATCAAAGTGCTATTTAGAGTTATATGATCAATTTGTAATCAAAAGTTTATCGAGTCTCTCTATAATGTGTTATTGTGCATGGAAATCAATTGGGTAATCTTATGGCCTATAAATCAAGAGAGTTTTCCCCAGACCCGTGGGACAGGAGGGTACCTCAAGGTCTTTAAAAATTGAGGAATGTAATCTTGACATTGGTATAATAAAAATCTGTATGAGGTGGTTTGCCTTGGTACAGGACTGGATGTAGGTTAACTCCGAACAAGTATAAAATCTGGTATATTCTTTCCCTTGACTTTTTTTTAGTAACTTTTCTGCATCTGTGTTTGATTCAGTAATTGTTCTGTAATACGTTTTGCATTTATTTGTGTCATAATTTTAAGTTAGTTCATATAAGTTATAGAATCCATTAAACACTATTCACCCCTCCTCTAGTGTTAAATTAGCATTAAGATCCTTAATCAGCTGTCCCTTTCAATTGGTATCAGAGCATTGGTTTTCATAGTTTTCATAATCTAAAACTTGAAAATTGTTTTAATGGTTACCAACACTGGTAATGTCAACTCTGGCACTAGTTTTGTTATCACTAACGCTAGTTCATTTGTAGAAGGTCGGTCTACTGTCAGACCACCATTTTTCAATGGAAGTAATTATGTATATTGGGCTTGTAGAATGAAAAATTATTTACGATCTATAGGATTAGACAATTGGAATATCACACAAACTGAGTATATTGAACAAACTACCCTAGTGGACTACTGAGCAAAAGGGTGTTGCACAAAACAACTCAAAGGCCATGAATATATTATTTTGTTCACTATATAGGAATGAGTTTAATAGTGTCTGTTTGTAAGTCTGCGTTTGAAATCTGGAAAAATATGTAAGTTACTCATGAAGGAACAAGCAAAGTTAAACAGAATAAAATTTCCATATAACTAATCAGTTTCAATTGTTTAAAATGCATGCAAATGAGTCCATTTCCGACGTGCATTGTCGATTTCAAGTTATTGTTCATTCGCTAATTGCACTGGAACAAAGCTTTTCGGAGGAAGACCAAGTCAGAAAAATTCTAAATTCACTCACTCCAGAATGGGATCAAAAGACACCTGCAATCAAAGAAGCAAATGATACCAGTCTCATGAAAATAGTAGATTTGATTGGGAACCAGATGTCTTATGAAGTTCAACTGCAAGGAAGAAGAGAAAACAAGGCTACAGAAAAGAAGTCATTAGCATTCAATGCAACAACTGAAGGTTCGGAACCAGACAGTGATGAGGAGATTGCCTTCATGACAAGAAACTTATGGAAATTCCTAAAAAATAGAAAAATGAATAATTACAAAAGAAATGATCAAAGGAATTCTAGAAATAATACGGGAAGCGTCAACAATGATAGATGCTACAATTGCAATAAGGTCGGGCATTATAGAAAAGATTGTCCGTATCCAGATAAACATTTATTCCCTCCAAACAATGACTTGTCAAGGAAAATAAAGAAAGCATTCATAGGAACTCTTGATGACTCGGACTCATCATCCAGTGACGATGAAAAGAAGACAGATAATTCAAATTTGTGTTTCACTGCTATTCATGAATCAGATGACGATAGGAGTATGGATCTAAAAATAGGTACACATTTACATTATTTTTTATTTTTCTTATTTGAATGGATGCTTGATTGTTTTAAAATTCCTTGAATTTTTAAATTCAAATTTATCACTTGAAATTTGAATTTTAAATTCAAAAATAATATTATTTTAATAATATTTTAAATATTAAATTATTACTATTTAAATATTATTATATTTAATGTTATCATAGGAATTATATAATTTGAATATAGGATATAACATATATATATATATATAGGGATTAGGAATAGAAACTTGTCCTTTGATTCAATAGGCACTTGTCGACATACCCGGATACCCCATGTCGACATGCCCCTCAGAATTTGATTTAAAAATTTGAATTCAAACTTTTGAATTTCCCTCCACCTTTTCACCAACTTCAATGCTCTGGAAAGATGTCTCTTTACCTAAGAACAAGTCTATAGAATCTCTATTTATCTCACTCTTTTTATCATCACTTTTCAGTTTTATTTCATATTTCAAACTTATCTTCATTATCTTCAACTCCTCTCAAACTTCTTCAATGGCCTCTTCAAGCATTCCTAACACCATTAGGCTTTCAAAATCTGTCAAAAACTTTCTTTTTAATAACCCGGAAGCTATCAAAGCTAACATCAACTATGTAAACTTTGGTAAAATTCATACGGGAAAATTTTCTATTTTTGACGATTTTCCTTCTTATGAAACTGAAAATCCTTTTCAACAATGCTCTATTCTTAGTTTAGTTGATAACGAACAAAATGATTTTGTATGTTATTCAAATCTTGTTAAGATGTTTTATGCGAATTTGAATCATGGTTTTTATTATGGGAAAGAAAGACAAATTTGGAGTAGTGTTAAAGGAACACAAATTGTTTTGGATTGTGAAATTTTAGGAAATATTTTAGGATGCAAGTATACCTAAATGAATCTCTTGGAATTTCAAATCAATGTAAATGATCGAGAGACATTTCATTACATCTTTGAAGGGGATGAAAATTTCGAATTCAAAAATCACTATTTTCGTCCAAAAGCAAGAATCGTTAATCTTCTTATCCAACACACTCTTATACCAAGATCGGGATACTACAACAACCCGACTTTAAAAGTTTGCAAAGCTCTTTTTGCAATTTTTGAAAATTATGATATTAATTGGGCTTAAGTCACTTTGGATGAGCTAAGGCCCAAGAATTTTATTATGGGTGAAAACACATTATATCATGGAATTATCTCATCCAGATGTTTAATTACTTTGGAGTTGATTTCAAAAGGGAAGAATTTATAACTAGAAAAGTGTTCAACCATGGAAACATTTCCCTTATGCAAATTCCATTAGTGTTTCAACCATATGAAACACTTACGAAAAAAGAAGAAAGGCTTGCTTATGAAGAAATGGAAGAAATGGAGGAAGAAGAAGAAGAGGAGGAAGAGGAGGAAGAGGAAGGAATGGAAATTAAAGAGGAGGAAGAGGAAGATCAAGAAACCTCCTTAGAAGTATTGAATATCCTATTAATCCCGCTAATCCATCCAATAAGACCATTCTCAATAATCAAAGAATTATACTGGAAAATCAAAAGACACTTAAAAGATCAATAAGTAAGACAATGGATAAGATTTCCACTAAAATCGACAAGTTCTTCAGGAAAATTAGTAGAAAGCTTGGATTATCATCTTCTTCGTCTTCATCTAACAAGTTTTAGTTCATGTTACCTTAAGTTCTATCTTTGTATTTCCTTTATTTTAGTTAATATTATATTATCTTATGTAATGTTGACTAGAATTATTAATGGAATCTTTCATTTTCTGTTATTCAACTTCACCTGTCTCTGTAATTGCTTGTTTTTATATTATCCAAATTTTAGTTTAATAGATTTGTTCATAATGTTCAAAACAAAGCAAAATGTCATTTTAAGCAGAGGCATGTCGACATCCAACGGGCAGAAAATAGTTACACTTTCAAATTTCATTTTCATGTAACTAACTTGTGTCTATTCATTTCAAACGACTTTCTACCCCTATTTAAATCTATTTCTTTCAAAATAAATTGTAAAACTTCATCTCTAATTACTCTCTTTCATAATTCTTCCTATTTCTTGAATTATGGCTTCTTTGATTAAGAATCTAAGTGATAATATTGAAGAAACTCTCACTTCCTTCAAGAATATTCTTGCATTCATACTTCGTAATCAGCATCACTTAGAATTGAGTCAAATACAGATGATCAAGGAACAAGGGAGACATTTCAACGCCCTTCGTTGGATGATCTCAGCCCTTAACAAGGACGATCTCGAAGGAAATCCACCAATCGCTCTGGACAAAGATAAAGAAGAATGGGATGTCATCAAAGTAGACCCTATTTTTGGAGAAGATGGATGGGCGGAAGTACCAAGGAATGTCTAGTCATTCTATATGTTATTTGTTTGACTTGATTGGTGTGTTTCAAACTTGATTGACTTAACTTATTTGGTATGGTTTATATATATGTTTGGATTGAATAATTACTGTAAATATGATTAGTTGATGATTCATTTACTTATTGGATTACACTTATGATCACACTTAGCACTTATTACACTTATATATGGTTTACCCTATTTTATTATGGTTGATTATCTTATAACAAGTTCAGGGGTTTTTAATAAGTTTTTGTTGATGACAAAAGGGAGAAGTTATAAAATAATAGTTGGCTTGGAGTAAGGGGGAGTTATGGAGTAAGGGGGAGTTATGATAGAAGTTATGGTATGATAAGTATATTTTATAAATACAGGTTGTCATCGTCAAAAAGGGGGAGAATGTTAGGAACTGAGATGTTGTTTTTGATGACAACCTTTTTAACTTATCTTATTATAAAACATATACTAACACTGTTGTCTAGATAGATATGTATATGCAGGATATATATAAGGGAGGTACTAATTGTTGAAGACTGTACAGTATCAAGATCAAGAATGAAGAAATCAAGTTTGAAGACTCATGAGTATTAAGATCAAGATTTCAAGATATGTGTCTAGTTTTTTTGTTAATACTTCATAATAGCATGGAAATATTCATTCCGAATTTCATTTGGAATGGAACCCATTTCTACCTTCTTAATGGCTTACAAACTCACGACAAATAGCTTACAAACCTACGACAAGTGGCTTACAAACCCACGAACATCCTGGTTTTGTATAGGTTCTCGAGTCTTGATGTGATGAGATATTCTGTAGGAAGAAGCTTGCAAAACTACTTCAAAATGATTTTCAAACCGCTTTTCAAAATATTTTAGCCTTAAAATTATCTTTTCAAATGATTTTTCAAAAAGATGTTTTAGCCTTAAAATATTTTATTTTTTTGTAAATAAACTCTTGTTTTAAACTTCATTTTCCAAAACAAATTTTACATTGTTTTTTAGATAGGGATGTCGACATCATGGGATACCCCATGTCGACATGGTGGCCATTGAATTCAAACGTTTCAATTTTCAAAAGAAGTGAAGTGTCTATTCGTTTAAATCTCTTCACGAATGGTTATGACCATTTGTGTTTTATAAATAGGCTTCACAAACGAATTTTGAGTCATCTATTTTCATATTTTCTTCACTTCTTCTTCTCCACAAATCCATATTCTATAATTTTCATATTTTTGAGATCGTGTCGAAATTCTGCTGAATTCTCAAGTGAATCAAATTAGAATCTAATTCTTGTTTGATTCTCCACCCTCTCTCGAAGATCAAAGTGCTATTCAGAGTTATAGGATCAAATTGAATCAAAAGTTTATCGGGTCTCTCTATAAGGTGTGGTTGTGCCTGGAAATCAATTGGGTAATATTGTGGCCCATAAATCAAGAGAGTTTGCCCCGGACTCGTGAGACAGGAGGGTTGTGACAACCCGGAATTTTTGAGAGTTTGAAATGGGAATATTGAATTAATTTTAAATATTTGAAAGGTTAATTTTAACTTGAATTCCAAATATCACTATTTATTTGGTGATAAAATTTTTGAATTAAATAATTTGAAGTTGGATAAAAAGTTGAATCTGGAGTTTTAAGCCTATTAAATATAATTTGAAGGCTTGTAAAATTTATATTGATAGTGTTGAGGATAATAAAAGTGTTAAAATTGAATTTGGAAGTGTTTTGTTAAGTTTTGAAATTTTATCGTTTAAATCGATATTTAAAAATAGCCTTCCGAGGCGTAGTCTCGGAATTCGACGAAACCAGTTCCATTGGATCCGTAATATTGTATTATTATCGGATTTCGAATTTTGTATTGATCGGAGTTGTTGTGTGAGTGTACGATATATAAACGCACTGAAAATTTAATTGACAATAATCGATTCGGAAAGCTATCTTCCCCATACGATCGAATTAGGACTCGAAACCTTTTCCATTGCGTTCGTAATAGGGGAATAACATTAGAAATGCCTAGCGGCATGACTCGATAGGAATTCAAAATTGTAAGTTGCATTTTCGAGACTATTTGAATTTGAATTTATAAATAAGTAAATATTGTACTTGATTAGTCAAACTTATTTCACATCAGAACTTTTACAGTCCTTTCCTAAACACGCTACCTTGTCTTCCTTTAGAAGCAATTCGATCCTTGAAGACTATCGAACAAATCAGTTCGATCTATAAAAAATGGCCGAATCTAAAAGGAAGTAGTCGAAGTCTCAGCTAAAAAAAAGAAATCAAGGCCGAGCCTTTCTCAAAAATCATGGCTGCCGGTTCGATATTCAATCGAGATAATCCCATGGAATCGAAGCCGAGTTCTTTTTTTTTCCAAATCGAAATCATCTCATGTATAACAAATCCTCTTTCTTTAATTAATCGAAAACCTTCCAGAGAAAAAATCAATTTAATTTGAAATGGAGGGTACGGCACGCGATCGATTTGCACGTGGGTTGCTTGCGCTCTTGCGAGCCATTCTCGAGTTCGGCTCGAAGCTTTGAGGGAGGGGGCGCATCTTCTCGTTGAGGGTTGCGACTCGAAGTTAGGCTAGGGTTATCGTTTCGGAAGCGGCGACACGAGGGTGTTGTAAGAGGCGACTGCAAGAAAGCATCACGCGTTCGCATGCGTTCGCGAATGAGAAGGAAGATCGGGTTCAAGTGGGTAGTGCGCATGGAGGTGGGGCGATTCATTTTATCTGGGTCGGCTTCATTGTGCGAAGCTGAGTGAAGAAAGAACCGTAGCCATGGTTGATAGGCGTTTGTTTCGAGTCTGATCGCAGTATGGTAATTAAAAAATTTATTTTAGTTAAGGAAGTTTAAAACTTTTTGAATTCAATTTGTTCATTGTTAATTATCAGAATATACGTATATAACCTGGTGTATCGTTTTCAGAAAAGAATGTTTACTGTTATTGTTAGTTTTCTAATTTGCAGAATTTAAGTTTATATATAGGTATTAATGTATACAGTAAATTTTAGATGCAGACTTATATATATATATATATATATATATACAGAAAAGGATATTTTATAATAAAAAATTTTGCTTTAATATATGTAGTTTCGAAAGGAAATAAATATACATTTTAAACTTACCGGTTTAAATTTTAAAAATAATTAACTATGTAATTAACCCGTAAATTAACTTATTTAACTATTTTAGTTGCTAAAAATATTTTTATTTAAAAAGGGAATCAGTTTAAAATTGAATTCTAGGTTAAAATAAAATCATTGGTAATTAAATTTATAAATGGAAATTTAATCATTCGAATTATTCGGATATTAATAAAAAAATAATCTAATGTTTGTACAAGGTCCAAATTATGGAGAAGCAAGCCCGTGTGGATCGGATTTGCAAAATAAAAACAAAGGTGAGTTAATCTCACTCATCTGGTTTGATTTAAATTTAAATAATCGGTTGAATGGTTGAATTGACTTGATGTGCTATATTATAGTATATACATATTGGAATGATTGATTTCCCGCATTATATAGTGGATGAGACCCTATGCGTCGCATAATAGCGGATGATATTATATTAATCCCATATACCGCGATATTCCACCTCGAAGTGGAATTGGTATTTTATATTGTGCTAACATCTGTGAATGCAGGGAAAACAAGTTGGAGGGATCCAACTGGATTCTTCAACATTTATTTAAATTATTTAATATTCTCTCTTGTGATTATTTGATATTATATGATGGGTTATATTGGAATATTGAATGCTATGGTTTGCTTGGATATATTTCAGTACACTGAGTTATCAAAATATATAGATTGGATTTTGGAAAGACAATAAAAGAGTGGAGTTTTAAGTAAAATAATTATGGAGAATTTGAATAAATTAAGAACTAATTAAAAAGGAATGGAAGTGATATTAAAATACTAATAAATAATTTTGAGTATGAAAGAAAAAAAGGATTTTGAATAAACAGAAATTAATGAATTGTAAGCTTAAGTGATATTATTTAAAGGAATAAAGAATTATTTTAAAATTTAAAGTTTAAATTTATTTAAAAGGATAAAGAAGTAATTTGGGAAATCTAAATTGGTATTTTCAGTGAAAAGTATTTTAAATCATAATTAAAAAATAAAATCTGAAGTTAATGGATTTTGGAATAAATGGAGTAAATTGGAAATTAATTTGGGAATTGATTTAAGTGTGTAAAACCGGAATTTTTAAAGAAGAATGTGACTAAGGAATTTATAAACTGGGTTTATAAAAGCAAAGTAATATATCTATGGATATTTGGGAAAAAATAAATTCACGATGGGAATTTATTTAAGGAATGAGAACATTTGCGTAAAAATAAATAGTGATTTATTTTTAAAGAATGTGAACATAAGTACATTTCCCTGGACAGCCAAGTACGTTTCCAAAGTAAATTTTTAAATATAAGATAAAAGTTTTAATGTTGTTTTAAAAAGCATGTTTTAGAAAATTTATTATTGCTAAATGTTTAAATTCTAAGGTAAGTGTTTTTCAAATCTATTATCGTAGTAATTATTTAAAGGTAACTTAATATTTTGTTTTAAAGGAAAAATCTAGTTTTATATTTTATAAAGTAACCTTATTTTAAATATTCCTTAAGTATTATTTTTAATTAAGTATTAGAGTAGTTTTTTCTAAATTTAAATGTTAAAGCATATTTTTACAATAAAGTGTTTTTAAATTATTTTAAAAATCTAAAGTTTTGTGCTTGGTGATTTCAGTGGAAATAGAAAATATTTGGGAAATTTATTCTGAAAAAGGAAGATAGTACGAAACTGTTTTCTAAAAGGTTTGAAAAGTGGAAATATATCTTGCGAAAATATTTTGGGAATAATAAATAATTTGGAGAAATTATTTATGTTGATGGATGTTGTGAATATTAATTGATAGTTAAATCATCGACTATCAATATTGGCCAATGCGCTGATCGTTTCGAAGAGACCGGGATCGAGATTTATTTCTCGAAAACCACTTCGATCTGGTTTGTACGTTTTCATGGAAAAACGAGTTTGGAGTCGAAGATGGAGCAGTGAAGTGCAAGGGCTAGTCGCTATTAATCCTGAGGATATTTCCAAAATGGATGTAGTAGGAATAGTGCCTTCGGTTCCGTTCGAACCCGGGACGGACTTGTATGGACGAATGCTTCCGGAACATCGTCAAGTGGACGATGGCATTCTAAGTGAAACGATCTAAAAGGTAACGCTTAGCCTCAAGCCTCATCAACCGGGAATGACTGAAAATTAGGGGTTATGCAGCAAAGCTAGGTGGGTAGCACCCACTTCAAGGTAAGGTCACCCATGTCTAGATGTCCCTTTTATTCGGCTTAGTGGTGCGGTTGTTGATCACAACCGTGGGGTGATCTTACTCGGGATTATCCAGTAAGGGGTAGTTCCAGTCTTGTGTTGCAGGGGGTCGGGAGTGATCCTCGGTACTGTGATCTAGGCTACGTACTGTGACAGGTGGTACCCCAGTGCCTAGTCATTAGTCGGAAATCCATTCTCCCTACGCGCCTTGTACGAGTTTTGTTTGTATTACCCGCTTTGTGGCTAGTAGCTGGAATTTAATAGATGTAAATTTTTTGGCTATTTTAATAAGTATTTGTAAATAGACCCTATTATAATATCAGAGGATTTTAATAAAAAAATGTTTTAGCTATCGTAAGGTAAAAACCCGACATGTTTATTTGTGGCGTGGTCTTACGAGATGCTTTTGTTTTCAAAGAATTTCGAAACTTTAATAACAATTTGGGTGTGGTTTTCTCATGATGGTATTCCAGACTGACTCGGGTGTTATTTAACTGTAATTCTTGGGTTAGACCGAGTATTATAGATGACAGGAAATGATGCTATGGAGCTGGATGGCGACACGTACTTCCGTATTTATTTAAATATTCCGCTGTGTATTCAGATTGTATGGACATGTTGTGGTTATTGTCCAGTTGTATGTTATTGATGTTGTTGAACTCTGATGATGTACTCTGATGATGTATGTATAAACAGATATAGTTTTCTTTTTGTAAAGATCATTGAATATCTATTATATTTTAGCCCGCTGCGATGGTAAGATTCTATTGTTGTTTTCTATTTTCTCTTCTTCTATCTCTTCTTCTTTAACCCAAATGGTTCGTATTTCTGTTCAACTTGAGTTGATTAATGTAGAATAGTGTTAACTCAAAGGGTACGGATTTGCGGGCCGTTACAAGGGTACCTCAAGGCCTTTAGAAATTGAGGAATATAATCTCAACCTTGGTATAATAAAAATCTGTATGAGGTGGTTTGCCATGGTACAGGACTGGATGTAGTGTAACTCCAAACCAGTATAAAATCCGGTGTGTTCTTTTCCTTTACTGTTTTTTATTTACAATCTGCATCTGTGTTTGATTCACTAATTGTTCTGTAATTAAGTTTTGCATCTTTTTGTGTCATAATTTAAAGTTATTTCACAAAAGTCATAGAATCCATTAAACACTATTCACCTTCCCTCTAGTGTTAAATTAGCCTTAAGATCCTTAATCCGCTGTCCCTTTCAATTTACACAGTTCTATCGACTTGAGAATATTATGGATCTTCAATATGAAAGTTCCGCTTTGATTATAGTCAAATCATGGCATGGCGTCCATCGAGTGAGTATAGTTGGGTCGAGTGGAAGTATTGGAAGTGAAGCACTATTCAAGAGAGGATTCGTCTCCTCAATTATATGTGCATAGTATCGCAGTCAACCCAAGTCAACTCAAAGTCAAAGTCTCTGGCCAGAGCATTTTGGTTAATAATAATTGTTATTATTGAACCAAGGACTTTGTATTGAGATTATAAAGTTGAATGCGGATGAGGTTCGAAATTTGACCATTACCAAATTCCATAAGTCCAAAGTGATATAGTTTTGGCAAAGAGAATTGGTGTAAACAAATGTCACAACCAGGTAACGCTTATTAAACTAAAATTGAATTTTTACCGAAAATGAGTAAGCGATAAATTTGGCCATAATGTCACACCACCTGCTAGATGACGTGTGTGTGTTAACATTAGAATAGTTCGATGTTAATCGTTGACCAAATTTACACCTAAGAGTTACACAGTTGAAATGATGAATCCCCTTAAGACCGAATGATTTAACTAATTTATAATTGTTATAAATTAATAAAATTAATTAATATTTATGAATTATTAATTATAAATTTTGAATATTATTTGAGAAATAAATAATGTTATATATATTTATAGCGGTTATAAATATATCGATTGATATACATTATCGACAAGCGATTAAATTAGATTTAATTGTATAGTATTTTGGCATGGGCTTAGATGGGTTTAAGGCCAATCATCAGGGGTGCGAAATTTTAGTTTTGGGAAGCTCTAGGGGTGGCTAAAAAATAGGGAATTGGCTTGAAAATAATGGGTTGAGATCAAGTGAGAATGGGTAAAAAGGTTTTCCTCATTTCTCTATAATACAACCCTATGTGTGTGTGTGTGTGTGTGTGTCTCTCTCTCTCTCTCTCTCTCTCTCTCTCTCTCTAAAACTAAAGATGAACTTTTTTGGCCGCCATTACCTTCTACCTTGCTGATTAAAATGCAGTTCACAATCCACTTCAAAATTCTCAAATATATAATTCAAATTAAAATAATACTATTCGATAGTTAGAGGTCAGTGATTCCGCACTTGCAATCGGACGAATTAAGAACAGTAAAAGGAAGGGAAGTCATTGCTTCAACATGGATTCAAAGGTATCATTAAATTTGTAATTCTAATTCATATTACAGTAATTAAATTATATTCTATGATCCAATAATGAGCAATTTCATATCTGTTCTACCATATGTTTAGATAGGTGAGATTTTTGTAAGCAGATATGGTTGTCACAAATCAGTTTAGTTATGTGCATAATTTATTTAATATAGTATTTGATTTATGTATAGACAAATATAGTTTACTATACACAATCAAATTTTGTCATTAATAATTGTTTTATATATATTTATTAATAAATTCACACACACACACACACGTATTAATGTATATTTCTCTCTCGTAATAGCATATATGCATATATAAGATATATATATGTGTGTGTGTACACAATTTTGAAAAAAATTAGTACACTTACTTATATATATTATGAAATTGAAAATTTGAAAATTAATAATCATACATATATTCATATTTTTAAATTAACATTTATTGAAATTTTAAATTGTTTATTATATATAAATAAATTATTACATTAAAAATTAAATTTTATATTTTTTAAAAATATTATATCATTTCATAAACATAAAGCAAAATTTAGGAATTTTTCAATAAAGTTTATTATTTTTAATAATTAATATTATTTTAGAAAAACTGTTTATGACTAATTAAAAATAATAATTTAATTGAAAATTTCTTCAAAAAATTTCATAACCATTCAATAGTGATCCTAGAATTTCAAAAATGTTAAAATTTTAATTTTTAATAATATATTATTTTATATTAAATAATTATTACCGAAATCAATTTATTTGTTTTTAAAAATAATATTACAACTTTGAAAAATCTCCATATTTTTCCTAAGCTCGTTTAATGATTTTAGATTTTTGAAAATTATAAAATTTGAATTTTTATCGATATATTATTTTATGTTAATTATTTATGGATGAAAATATTATTTTATTCATAATATATAAAAATTAAAATACGAAAATTATTATGTTTGCAAAACTAAGTTAATTTTGAATTATAAATAATTTTTAATAATTATTCTCTCTCTTTCTATATATATATATATTTATTTATACATAAATGTTTGATGTTCATATATTACATGTGATATATTTATACATACATGTGTGTGTATTTTGTAACACATATAGATGCACATATTCGACCATTTAGAAAGAAAAACGAGTATAAAAAATAGATGTGATTTTAGGTACGGTTAAGATGAAGAGAGTGAATGGTCACTTCTACTTCATAAAGAAACATCAAAAACAAAAATCGTAATAATACCGATTGTTTGCGTCAAAATTGATCACAAACACCCAATTGCAGATGAAAGCTCCAACACAATCACAGATCTAAGATAGACGATATGTAGTAGAATTAAATGTGAAGAACATTCTAAAAAAATAAAAGAAAACCAGTACACATGGTTTATGGTGGTTCGGCGTTGTAGCCTATGTCCACTTTAAAGAGTTGTTGTTTTATTGATGATCTTCTACTGATTCATAGGAGTACAATTGACAGTATCTGATTTACAATGGAGTTTAGCAGAGTAACGACATAGAAGAGCCAAGAGTCTCTTATTTTGGAGGCATATGGCTGTTATTTATAGCGTAGCATGGAAATATCTGACTTTAAACTCGGAACACTCCTTCTCACACGTTGGGTGGCCCATGTGATCAATCTGGAGTGGTTTGAGATCAATCCCTAGATATTTTTTATCGATCCAAAGTTGTCCAATGGTGATGGGATCGATCACGAACATGCTTCTGGTGGTATGCAATCTATAGTGAAAATTTGAAGGCATTTGTAGTTGTAGATCTTGAGTTATGATCAATCCAAGATTGACGTTGTCGGTAGGCTATCACATTCGTATCGACTATGATCCATATCCATCACTTCGTATCGATCCAAGCTTCTTTCCTTTGCATCCATTCCATTTGCATCGACGATGTGGCTCGAGAATCTAGGGAAGATCCATTTTTTGCGCCGAGTGACTGCTTCTTTTAATTGACTTTGCCTCATTCACATCCATCAGTTTCTATATTCTTTATATCGATCTCGCCTCTTTTCATATCGATCACGAATTGTTCTTTTCGTATCGATGCTGGCATGCACTTTTCATATCGATCATTTGGTGTTGGCTTTGTATCAATAGGAGTAATGGTTTCATGTCGACCTTCTGGTTGATCGATACGAAATATACATCAACATGATCGATACGAAGTGAATGAATGTGGGATGCTTCGTAACGATGGGAAGAGTAAGGTGTGTATCGATCATTTGGTTGATCGATACGAAACATTGATCGATACGAAACAAACAACCTTGATCGGTCTGAGAGATGCATTTGTCCGGTGGATACGAAAGGAACGAGTGCAAACTTGATGGATACGAATAGCATGGATAATAAATTGATAGGGACCTTGTTCGCTGATCGATTCATGGCTCCGACTCGACATAGCCGCCTCTTTGACCCAAAGTAGACCCTCTATTGACTCGAAGCAAGTGTTGTGGTGACTTGAAGCAGCTTGTAAACATGCTAACCCATCAAAGACTCGAAGCAAGCTCTTATGTGACCTAAAGTAATCCCTCTGAAAACCCAAAGTAAGCCTAGGGATGATTCGGAGAAAACTCCATGCGACTTGAAACGACTCAATTTTTGTTGAAACCATGTTTTAAACATCTCACACTGTTTGCTCGTCGACAATGCTATGTCTTATGCAGTTGATTGGGTTAAATCCGCCAGTATATTGCCTTGCCAAAAGGTGGTTTAATACTTTTTCCCCAAACATGCTCATGATAGGAAGGTGTGTTTTGTAATGCCAGAAGATGGATGGTCGTATCCTGTTAATGACCTGTAAAGAGATTGATAGTCTTGCATGATTGTGAATTGTGAACGTTCGAGATCATACGTCGTTCGAGGTAAATTATGACCATTCGAGGTCGGATTCCATTCGAGGCAAATGGTGACCATTCATGGTCGGGTACCGTTCGTGGCGAATTGTGACCGTTCGTGGTCGGGTGCCGTTCGTGGAGAATGGTGACTATTCGAGGTCGCATACCGTTCGAGGCGAATTGTGATCGTTTGAGGTCATGTACCATTCGAGGCGAGTTGTGACCATTCGAGGTTGTATGTCGTTCGAGGCGAGTTGTGACTGTTCATGGTCGGGTGTCGTTCGTGGCGAATTGTGACCATTCGAGGTCGTGTGTCATTCAAGGCGAATGGTGACCATTAGAGGTCGTGTGCCATTCGAGGAAAGTTGTGACCGTTGGTGGTCGTAGTGCCGTTCGAAGCGAATTTTGTACGCCTAGGAGGAGATTTAGTATCACTAATGTCAGATTTCATGTTCGAGTGAGTTTTTGAATCATTTGTTATGGCGGTTCATCGCCATCCTAGAGCATGCCTGAGGACCGTTCGTGATCCCGTACATGTTTAAGTGACTTGGCCGATATGGAATTATAAATACCAAATTTGCATTCAAATGAATCTTATAACAAAAATGTCTAGCTAAATCAAGTCCAAATGTAAAAGAATAGAAAACAAAAGCAAAATAGAGACAACAAAGTGCAAACACCTACATTGATGCGGTCGATGGTCGTCTCAGAGCATGTCAGAGGACCGTTCGTGATCCCGTACATGTGTAAGTAACTTAACCATGTTAATGTGGAGTTTGCTACTTATTCGTCATTATTCTAATCAGTTGATAACAAGCTGATGCCTCGATCCCGAGCCATCCTCATTTGATGCAGATGGATGTTGCTCCAGTTCCACCATTGTTGCTTGCCTTTTCATGTGATGTAATAGCATCCCATTCCGGATATGTCCTTCAATCTCATCCCTTAAATGTCTGCAATCATTGGTACCTTGGCCACTTATCTCATGCAATAAGCAGTACTTGTATGATTTTCTTTCATTGTTGGTCGAATCCCTTCTCATTGGCCTTCGATAGAGAACTTGACCCCTAGTGTCTTGGTAGATTCATTCCAAAGTCTCATTCGACTACGTATAAGAAGTAAGCCTTGGTTCCTTTCGTGGCTTCTTTGGCTCATCATAGCTATCCTTTGCTTTCTATTTTCCCTTATTCTTACCTGAGTCCTTTCTAGACGGATCTCCGCTTTTGACTGCATATGTATCAACTCCCTCTCATTCCTCCCTCTCAGCATTTGCATCCTCTTGTCATAGAAACCTCTCTACCTCATGGTAAAACTCACCTAGATCCATAAGTGGATCCCTTGTTGGTGAATTCTTGAATTCTTGTTCCATCGGCCATACCAGATACAGCTACCATCAAAACCATGGATGGATCTGGTCGATCCACTGATGCGGTTGCCGCATTAAACCTCGTTAAAAAGTTCCTCAACGACTCTTCAGTCTTCTGCTTCCGTGCTGTCAAACTCATCACATTCTTGGACCTTGAAATGTGAACTCTAAATTGCCTCATAAACTTCTCAATCATCTCGGTCCATGTTTTAATGGAACCGCTTTCCAATTGTCTAAATCACAGTGTTGTTATGTCTGTCAAATACAATAGGAGGCACCGGGCCATGACTTCCTCTGATGCCCCCACTACCTCCATGTGCCTCATATACCTCGTCGGATGAACTACAGGATCCGTCCTTCCATCACATGTTTCCAGTGTTGGCAGGTGGATTCCTAGCCTGCCTAATTGCGAGAGCGAAGGAGCTGCTGTTCACATCTTTAGATCTCTATTCACTAATGACTTGTCTGACCGTCTCTTCCAATCTATCACTGTCTCCAAGCAGTAATCCTTGTCTATTTCCTTCGATTTGCCCCCTGAATTCATGAGAGCATCCTATAATCTGCTCTCTTAGACGAGCATCCGTTCCTCTATCAACGCCATGTTGCATAATTATGTCTGGTATCCTGCCTAGGATTAGATCAACATGCTTCGGAGGTGTGCCCCTAGCTCAGGGGCTGCTCCAAATGGTCTCGCTCTATTCTGAATCCTGGTTTCTCCATGCTCCTACTTCCTATTTCTAGCACTTCATGTAGTTGCGTTCTCTTGATTCTGCACTTTAGCTTGTCTAATTTGCTGGAGTAGGTTCTACATCAACTCTCCTTGTCATTTTAGCATCCCTTCTTGGATAGCTTCCATCATCATCTCCATCTCGTCTCTGGTAATGAAAGCTGAAGTCTGATTAGCTCTAAGAAGCCTTCTGACTTCCTTCATGCCGACTCCTCTCTGCTCTTCGTCTCCTTGCTAATTGCTTCACAATAGCTTTTCAGATCCAAGTCCTTAAGCCTTCTGATTCAAAACCCAAGCTGTAGAATCCCTGAGTTCAATTC
Source organism: Allium cepa (assembly GCA_030765085.1). Classification (NCBI taxonomy): domain Eukaryota; kingdom Viridiplantae; phylum Streptophyta; class Magnoliopsida; order Asparagales; family Amaryllidaceae; genus Allium; species Allium cepa. Next base: position 491,709,492 of record CM060944.1, on the reverse strand, counting down.
TCAGTGAAAGCACCAAAATGTTTGTGCCAACATTCATCACATACACCCCAATAGTAGTGAAAGCACCAAAATGTTTGTGCCAACATTCATCACATACACCCCAATAGTAGATGAAAGCACCAAATCACAATCACAAATCTAATATAGACGATATGTAGTAGAATTAAATATGAAGAACACTCCAAAAAATTACAAGGAAAGCAGTAAGAACATAAGGTTTATAGTGGTTTGGCATTGTAGCATATGTCCACTTTGGAGAGTTGTTGTTTTATTGATGATCTTCTACTGATTTACAAAAGTACAATTGATAGTATTCGAGTTACAATGGAGTTCAGTAGTGTAACGACGTGGGGGAGCCAAGAGTCCCTTTTTTGGAGGCATATAGCTAATATTAATAGGTGTAGCATGGAAATATCCGACTTTGAATTCGGAATACTTATTCTCACACGTGGGTGGGCCCACGTGATCGATCCTGGGTGGTTTGGGATCAATTCAAAAGTGGTCCAACGGCGATGGGATCGATCACGAACATTCTTCTGGTGGTATGCAAGGTACAATGAAAATTTGAAGGCATTTGGAGTTGTAGATCTTGAGTTGTGATCGATCCAAGATTGACATTGTAGGTAGGCTGTCACGTTCGTATTGATTACGATCTGTGTCCATCATTTTGTATCAATCCAAGCTTCTTTTCTTCATATCCATTTCGTTCGCATCGACGACATGGATCAAGAATCCAGAGGAGATCCATTTTTATGCCGGGTGACCGCTTCTTTTAATTGACTCTGCCTTATTCACATCCATTGGTTGCTATGTTCTTTGTATCGATCCTCGCCTCTTTTCCTATCGATCACGAGTCATTCTTTTCATATCGATGCTGGCGTGCACTCTTCGTATCGATCATTTGGTGTTGGCTTCATTTCGATGGATAGTGATGGTTTCGTGTCGATCATCTAGTTGGTCGATATGCAACATACATCAATGTGATCGATACGAAATGGATGAATGTGCGATGCTTCGTACCGATGGGAAGAGTTAGGTTTGTATCAATCATCTGGTCATCGATAAGAAACATTGATCTACATGAAACGAACAACTTTGGTCGGCCTTAGAGATGCATTTGTCCGATGATATGAAAGGAATGAGTACAAACTTAATGGATACGAATAACATGGATATGAAATTGATAGGGACCTTGGTTGTCGATTGATTCATGGCTTCGACTCAACTAACCACCTCCTTGACCCAAAGTCGACCCTATAGTGACTTGAAGCAACTGCTCTGGTTACTCAAAGTAGCCTGTAAACATGCTAACCCATCAGAGACTCGAAGCAAGCTCTCTTATGACCCAAAATAATCCCTCTGCAAACCTGAAGTAAGCCTAAGGACGAATCGGAGAAAACTCCAAGCGACTTGAAATGATTCAACTTTTCTTGAAACCATGCTTTAAACATTTCGCACGGTTCGCATGGTTCGCTCGTCGACTATGCTATGTCTTGTGCAGTTGATTAGGTTAAATCCACATGTACATTGCCTTGCCAAAAGGCGAATTAACAGTGATTGATACTTAACATTGGAAAAAGAAATACGATTTCAATTACAAAATGTATTTTTGATGTAGAATTTTTTTTTTGCGAGATTTGTTTCTTTGAGTTCAAGATTTTGATCATTGAACTCTCTACCGTAAATAAGTTGTAGTATGTGAGATAAATAATTTATATAAGGTAGATAATGGACCTTCGAATTCAGTACGCTATTATAGTAATGGTGGAAATTGTGGAAGCATGTCATATAGCACTTACTGGTTGCATCAAATTACGAAAGTTGTTTTTATAACATTATTTATGAAATAATGATTATTTTTCGATGTTGACTGAAAAATAGACGCAATTATATTTCAAAGTGAATATTATGAATATTCGTTATGAAATAAAACTATGATACGCTATTTGCTTTCACAACAAAAGTGATGCATTGGAAAATACTAAAGTATCTGAAATTATTTACAATTATTTTGGTACCATAAACTAAACCGTAGTTTTGAGAAATAATTTTTATTAAATGATTATGAATCATATGATACAGGTTAATTATATCACAAACCATTAAAAGGCTACTCACTCATTTAGTGGAACATCAGAAGAATTGATGAACTCTTTGGATTAATGCATATAGATGTATGCAATTGTTGGTCTATTAGTACGAAAACGGCTCCATGTACTTCATCTTATTCACCGATGAGTTATCAAAGACTTGGACACGTGCATTTGATATGTGTGTATAAGTTTATGATAAGCTCATAGAATATAAAATGAAAGTAAATAATGTAACATACACTGAAATGATTCCATTTTCTCAATATGTGACTATATTGAAAAGAGTTCCAGACGTACCAAAAAATGAAATGATTCCTATAAGGTTGTGTACTCAATAGTAGTATGTAAGGATAATATTATTTCATCTAAATAACAGTTTATAGAATCATATAAGATACAAGTGTATAAGAAACTCCAATGTATACTAGGCCAAGGAGTTGACAGGTTATGCGATTCGAAAGTCTATATGTAGTAATTGTTCGTAAGGGATCCTTTGTGAATCTCCCAAAAGGAGTTTAAGAAAGATTGTCATTAGATGACATATTTATGTTTTGAACATAAATTTTGTAGGCTAAAACCAAATTAGTTTTATATATGAGAAAATTCATAATGTTTATGAATACCTATTTTGTTGCACCAAGAAACAATTGTTGCCCTAAGGAATACCAACTTCATAGTGAAGGAATTTCTTTGAGAAATTATTGATTGTAATATGAAATTGGATACGATCAAAAGATAAAATTTAATACATGAGATAAATGAAATTTACTAATCTAAATGAACATATCGCATTAGAGTGTCTAATAAGTATTCTTGTACATTGAAGAGAAACCCTGAGTTTTTTATCAATGTTGAAAATATATAATCCTCGGTTGTATAAGTAAACCATTAAACGTGTTGACTCGATTATATGGTAGATGCGCACATCCAAAATAGATTATATGTACATTATTGGTATGATTTTAGCATTTGTATCCAAAGGGATATGGTCCATCGGTCGCAAATACGTCTTTAGGAGAATGATAAATGCAGTTGGGATATAGCGAGCCACACAAACAAGAATAATACCATGAATTTCAACTGTTGAAATTAATGTAACAGAGTCACCATTCGATGTGTTCTAGTAAATTTGGATTTTACTCACAAAATTACTGCTTATTTTGACTTTATGTTTTGGTGTATATATATGTATTGAAATAAAAAGTTCTGAACATAGATTTAGACTAGTCCGTCTTCACATAACTGAAGGAACTAGGTCTGCCGCAATGGAGAAATGGGTGAATTTTAAAAAAAATTACTCTATTGGATCTTAGTTGAGCCTATGAAGCCCAATTTAATTAGAAATTTCTAAATTTGTTTTAACTAAAATCATTTATTTTATTTAAACTAGTTAAAGGGAAGTTTAAATAAATTTAATTTTAAATGTATAGTGCATTAAATACACCAAACATTTATTAACAAGAGTTAATATATATAGGGAAGAAAACCTTTCATTTCTTTCCCTATAACAATTAATTAATTGATAGCATTAATAAGATTTAATATATTATATATAGGGAAGAAAACCTTTTATTTCTTTCCCTAAAATAAGTAATTAACTGAGAGCATTAATTTCATTAAATGGAGAGATGAACCTTTCATTCTCTCTTTAATTTGAGTTTATTGATTAGATTTAATTTACATATATATGTGTGTGTGTGTGTGTGTGTGCGTGCGTACGGGCGCATGTGTAACATGATAATTTGTGAAGGGTATAATGTGCCTGCGTATAGATGCCAGAATTTACAATGCAACAGACACATTAGCACATTTTGTGTGTACTGTAATTTGTCCAAATATGTGCTTGTACAATATGGAAAACCAAGATAGTAATATATATAAATGAATATACATACATACATACATAAATATATATATATATATATATATATATATGTATACATAATATATATATATAATATTGAATAAAACATTTTTGCTATAACAATTTAATATAAAAAAATTATACGAAAAATTACAAGTTCTATAATTTCATATAATCTAAAAACACATTTTGGGTTCAAAAATAATTTATGAAATTTTCTCTATTAAAATAATATTTATTATTAAATAATTGGTAACAACCTAAAATTAAATTCATTCTTAAAAATAGGAAACCAAGTTGAAGAATTCTAAAACTTGTTTTGAAGGTACCTGAGAAATGTTTTAGGCTTAGATAAAAATTTTGAAATTTTCTAGATTGAAATTACATTTTTCAATAAATAATTGATTGCAGGATAAAACAACTTAATTATAAAAATTATTAAGTTAAGTTATATAAATCTAAAAAAATCCAAAGGTACAAGAGACATATTTTAGGCTTAAGAATTTTTTTTAGAATTTTCTCAATTGAAATTATATTTTTAGTTAAATAATTGATTGTAGACCGAAAATAAATTAGTTTTAAAAAAATATTAAATTAAGTTTTAAAAAAATTTAAATTTTACAATAATTTTATTGTATAGTGCAGCAAATTTGAAATATACAAAATGAAATTTTGAACAATTAGTTATTTTACATAATAAACAACACAAAAAATATTAAATAATAATAAAATATGCATATACATATTTAATAAAATATTTTTATATTTTATGATTCGTAATAAGTATAAATCATCATAACAAAATTTTAAGATCAAATATATATGATATATAATCATATATATAACTATACATATTGACAGTTTATAGATCTCTATACATTTAGTCTACATATATGAATTAATATTAATTCCATAATAAACCAATAGACAAAATACTATAACAAGCACATAACTGATCCAATTGTAACAAACACATATACCCTCAAAAATCTCACGTAATATAAACAACAAATAGATCTAAATACAAATAGACGATTTGGATGTAAATCAACTTTTATATGATTAGAAAAATGAAATCTCACCTCTTAACAAAGCCTTTGAGTCCGCGTTGAACAATGATTTCTCTTCTTAGAACAATTCCCAATCCGTCAGGCTGCTAATCTGATTTTGGTGATCTACTACAAATTAGTATTTTTTTTAATTTGAATTGGATTTGAGAATTTTTGGGGTTGTTTAAAGGATAGTTGCTGCCATTAAAATGAGGAAGAATAAGAAGAAAGGCGCTTCTCAAGAAAAATGAAATTAGCCTTAGTTTAGGGTTTTAAGATTAGTATTTATATGCGTAGGATAAGAGAGAAAATTATGCAGGTTTCTCACTAGATCTTAGCCACACATTTCCAAACTCTAATCATATGTTGTAGCCGCCTCCAACCTCTCTCAAACCAATGCCTATCCTCTCCAAATCTCATGGGTTATGAGCCCATTTAACCCAAATCAAATATGTACAATCATATTTAACATATTTTGTTATCGATATCTCATATCGATCAATATATTCATAAATTTTATAAATATATGCAACAATTATATTTCTCAAATCACATTCAAATCTCATAATTAATATTTGATAAGTATTAATTTATTTAATTATTTTATAAAAATTATAAAATAATGAAATCATTTGGTCAAAAAAGAATTCATCATTTCGGTTATGTGACTCTTGGGTGTAAATTCGGTTAGTGATTAACGTCGAACTACTCAAACGTTGACGTTCACACTTCACTTAGCAAGCGGTGCGATAATGTGGCCAAATTTATTACCAACTCATTTTCAAAAAAAATCTCATTTTAATTTAGTAAGTGTTACCAAGTTATGATAATTACTTCAACCAATTCTCGTCATCAAAATTATATCACTTTGAACTTATTGAATTTGGTAATGGTCAAAATTCAACATCGTCCATATTCAACTCTATAGTCCAAACACAAAGTCTTTGGTTCAATAAAAACAATCATTATTAATCGAACTACAATTGCCAAAGATTTTGAATTTGGGTTGACTTGAGTTGACCATGATACCAACCCCATATAACTGAGGAGACAAATCCTCTCTTCAATAGTGCTTCACCTTCAATACTTCCACTCGACCTAACTATAGTCACTCGATAGACGCTTTGCCATGTTTTGATCGCAATCAAAGCGGAGCTTTCCTATTATAGATTCACAATTTTCTCAAGTTGAAAGAACTATGTAAATTATTTACATCGATACTTTCTATTTGACCTTAGTTATATTAACCAATAGAAAACTACCAAATGAGTCATTCCATAGTTATTCAATAACTATTAGCACCTTACCCCTAGGTCCCCCGGAAATCATGACTAATACACAGTCCAACATTTGGAGAGCGTTACGTACTCTAGTCTCAACGGATACATCGATATCCAGTCTTGATGCATCTTGATTAGGAACATTTAAAATGGTATATTTGTTTTAATTGTGACAAATTACTCACGGTTACAACACTTTGTAACTACTATCACAAAATGTACCATTTATGGTATTTCTATTAAGTATACTTTTAATTGAAGTAAATGTTAATATACCACATTATATCAAGTATATAATAGAAAGAAAACACCTTTATTTCGAACAAGATTGGTCAACGAGTCAGATATATGTAATAAATTACCTAATTGCTCCTAGGGAATACCCTTAAATCTATCAATCTCCCACTTGCACTTGGGGTGAATTATGTAATCTCATTCCAACTTCTCCAATTGGTTTTCTAAAAACAAAATGGGTCGGTCCTTTAGTGAACAGGTATACTATTATGTTTTAATCATCTACTTCGTTGATTAACTCTCTCCGACACTGATAAACTATCTTTATTATGTGGAACAATTCGGAGTATGTATGTCGACTTCCAGTCAACATTTAATTCATTTAATTTTATTATAAACTATATAGTGACATTGTCTTCATATAACAATGTTGTGGGATTTTCAACATTTGGAATCACCTTCATCTCAGTTACAAATTTATGCATTTATTACACATACACACACACACTGTTTTTATTGTGACATTATTCAAATCAATGAATTAGCCACAATCTCTTCTATTTGGAACATTTCCAACTTAATGATTCTTAACTTGAATTTTTTATTGACATGTTATACTCAACATCATTTATGAAGTTTGAATCCGAACACTCTTTCAAAAGGAGTTCGATGTTTCTGTAAATGATTCTCTAGTATTTCATAAATGCATGAGAAAACTTCAAACAACCTTTTAGTGGTATCAATTTGGATTTGATATTTGCATCATGTATCAAATATATAAATAAATCACGATATCCTACACAAAATAACATGTATGATAATTCTTACTGCCAATGCATAAGGAATTCATCTCACATGTTCCATATTTAACAATTTAATAAGGTGTCTTCGCATATCGATTTGGGACATTTCTAATATCTTTTATACTCACTATAAAAGACATTATTTATAATCCAAAGTTGAGTATTAAAAACCTAAGTTGATTTTAATACAAGCACAATATTAAAATCAACAATGTGTTGTTTACTTATAGTTTAGAAATATCAATATACCTATTGACTTTCTTACTTATGAGCACACGCTTCCTCTACATTTTGATTGACAATCAAAATTATTTGATATTTTCATCAAAATATCTGTTCAATTTTGATGCTTATAAAATGATAATTTCTATCATTCCTTGAATCATATCCAAAACCTAAAGTTATACTTGGCAATAATTTTGTGAGTAAATCCAAATTCTCTTTAGTACGTTGAATAATGAATCTTGTTATCCAAGTTTTTAACCCAGTAGAATCCAGAAGAAGTCGAGACAACTTCATCAGTCTGAATAGCACAAAAGCCAACCAAAGGGATTAGAACAAGAGGCCAAAGGAAGTCAAAGGAAAAAGAAAGAAAAGTACTCCAAGGACATGGATCGCTAGCTATCCATAGCCTATGGATTGCTGGCGATCCATGGTATATTTACTAGTGAGTTTGTCGAGTTTCTTGCATCACGATTCTATCTATATTATAGGAACAATGACTAAGTTTGATGAGATTTCGAGTTATTTAACTCAAGAGACAAGCATTCATCTAGTCCAATCAACAGCTAAATACAACTAGCAACTAAACCGTCATCAAAATAAAGCAACGTGCCACGAAACTACATGAATAGAATCAACATAGGACAACAAAGGTTATCCAGAAGGCAAAGTCCAAAAATAGCCTAAGTATATGGATCACTAGCAATCCATATGCTATGTATCACTAGCAATCCATATGATATGGATCGCTAACTCTCCATACCACTTCATTAAGTGGAAACGACCTTCATGGAACAAGACAGGGGAAGCATACTAAGGAGTTGGCTCGCCTTTGAGCATACCTTATGTATCGCCAGTGATCCACAAAATATTGATCGCTAGCGATCAATGCTTTTGGCTGGAGTCGCGGCAGAACTTCCACTGTCCCTTCCTATGACTATCTATAAGCATTTGGCAAAGAGGCTTGGCCCAGTAACTCTCTAACCTCTATAAAACTCCTGCAACATAATCGAGATCTTCTAGACTGGTTGTTGAAACTCTGTAGAAAGCTTTCTTCATTCTTCACCATCCTCACAACTGTCGTCGAAAGGGTTTACTGTGATTCTCCAGTAAACTCTAACATTAGGGACTTGATCTAGCTAGGGATATTCAAGAACTTTGTATTTCAATTAACTGTGTAACGTTAATCAATCAATAATAATAAAATATAAAGTAGACATAGGCTTCATTAACAGCCGAACCACTATAAAAATCTTCTTATCTTCTTTCTATTTCTGGTTTTTTACATTTATTCTCTATATTATTACTCTATAAGAATAAGGCTAGTGCTTTCACACTCAATCCAGGGTGTTGATCCACTTTTCGGTTTAACATTTTGGTGCTTTCACTGAGAGCCCAACTCAAAGCCCAGATCTAGCTATTTACTTTGGATCGAATAGGTCCAGAAGTTAGATCCTCAATCTTTGCTTGAAAAATCTGTTGCATGGAATCAATGGCTTCGAAAGGGAAGGGAACTGCCTCTAGAAGGTCTACAGGGGCAGTCGTAGTTGGAGAAGATACGAATCATCAGCAAACCGAAGTAAATGGTGCCAATGTAGGAGATCGAATGCCAGCATCCTCCAATTAATGCCAAATTGTTACAACAGATGAGTTGAACAAAATGGTTAACGTAATCAACCAAAAAATGGAAAACAGTCAGAGAGCTTTGAAGGATAAGCCAATGCTCTCTTAATCTTACAGTCAAATCCTACTACGAGAACTATGGCTAAACCTTCGGCTGTCATAGAACAAGAAAATTCTTCCATTACTGGCCTAAATAGAAGAAATAGGAAGTAGCCGCAAAGAAGGGTGACAGTAGGAACTATGGGAATCAACGCATAATGAAATACAAGTACCCTACTCGCCGCAAGGCAACCAACCTAAACATGAACCAAGGGGCGAAAACCCTACGAGAGGATATGTCCAAGGACCTCTCCGACTCAGTAGATGAAGAGCAATTCAATGATGATAAGTTAGAAGAAAATGCCAATGCGTTCAATAATGCTGGAAATGTCAAAACTGCCTCAATCAGGCCAACCACAAGCTAATGGAATCCTGAGGGAGTGGTTCTCCCAAAGACAGGAGAGCCTAGGCTTCAGCCCACTCGCCAAGACTGTTTGCAAAGCCAAACACTTGGTGTAGTGACTGACAGCTGTCCCCGGGACTACCGGACATTAGAGGCATTTATCGCGGATATGGTTAAGCGATTGATGAACAAGAATAAAAATAGAAGAGATAATGAATGGGTATCTAGACCAAGTCGAACTCCCATTACTGATGAGGTTTTGAATGAGAAATATCCAAAAAAATTCACGATGCCAACTATTCCATCCTATGATGGGATAAAGGACCCAAAACCCCATTCGTGCAAGTATAGTTCGTACATGGATGAAGAAAATGCTTCGAAGGTTGTTCGGTGTAGATGTATTTCCATCTTTCTGGAAGGAATTGCTTCCACGTGGTTCACTAGGCTTCTGCCGAAATACATCTCTACTTTCGATCAACTAGCCATAAGATTCCTCAATTAGTTCAGTCTCTATACCATGCAACCTAAAGATGTGATGTCCATGTCCGGACTATTCCAGGGACGAAATGAATCCCCGAAGTCTATCATTAACCGATTCAATACCACGGTGACAGAGGTGAGTAATCCAAATGAGGACATGGTTTTTATAGCTTTGGTCCGAGCCATTCACCCCGAAACTGAATTCGAAAAGCGGATCAAAATGAAGCAACCCTCTACAATGAAGAACTTCAATCATAAGGTAAGCCAATACTTGAGATTGGAGGAGGCACAAGAGCTAAAGAAGAAGTCTACTGGCATGCAAACAATGAACATCGGGCATAGTGACGTAGCAATGAATCAGAATACAAATGTTTTTGGGACTGCTGAGGGAAAATGGGAAAAGATGGAAATCAAAAGAGAAAGAATCAAAATTCCAATAAAAGAAATGAGAACAATAAACGCCTTAAAGGCTTCATGCTTGAAGATTTTACCCCTCTTAACGATACACCGGAGAATATCTATCTTACGACACAGCGAACTGAGGACTATAAAAAAACCCTATGAAGGAAGCAACTGAACAACAAAGCGCTCAGGGAATTTCTTCCGCTTCCACGAGACGTACGGTCATAACACAAACGAATGCCGCTACTTGAAGAACTTGTTTGAAGAGCTGATTCAAGAAAACAAGCTTCAGTAATACATGAGAAAATCACAGAATCCTGGCCATCCCACAGCTCTTCAAGCCCCTAGAAATCAAAGAAACGAAGCTGGAACCAATGAAGAGGGATCAAAGCGAACTGACCAGAGAATCATCATTGGAACGATATATGGAGGCCCATATCTAGTGCAGAGTAGTTGGGGAGAGATGGAGCGATATGTAAGTTTGTTAAAGCATGCTTTGAAGGAATCGTGTCTCACAATCAAAGATGGGGCTCCAACTAAGTAGCAGAAAACTTTGAATGACGATATTGTATTTGGAAATCGAGATATCGAAGGGATCGTAGCTCCAACTCTCGATCCAATGGTGGTGACATTAGGAATCGGACCCGTTGTGGTCCGACAAGTATTGGTTGATAGCGGCAGTTCTCTCAATATTCTCTTCAAACGTACCTTTGACCAAATGAAGATCGGCATGAAAAGCGTGTCTACATGCCAAACAAATATCCAAGGGTTTATTGGCGAACTCAAACAACCTGTAGGGATGATTGAATTGCCAGTGAATCTTGGAGAGGGTAACCGAAGAGTCACTCTCATTCAGATCTTCATCATTGTGGACGAAACTTCCGAATATAAGGCCTTCTTGGGATGGCCCGCCCTAGCTGATTTTAGAGTCGCTTTGGCCCAATTGTGCCTTACTATGAAGTTCCCAATGGAAAATGGAGTCAGGATAGTTAAAGGAGATCAATGCGCCGCCAGAGAGTGTTACATTGCACAGTTACGTGAATCTAAAAGAAGGGAAAAGGGGACGGATGTAGGGGAGAACTCTCCACATTCGTGAACCTTCTGAATAGCAACTACAGAATCGCCCCTTGCTTGGGACCATGGTCGATTCGACTAGGCTTTGGACCCTAGAAAGAAGAGTTCGGTGGAGGATTGAACAGCACAATCAAAATTAATAGTGTTTGTCCCAGTAGATATGGGTGACCCATCAAAGCTTACCTGAAAGACAGCTTCCCTCCCCCCAGAATCGACCAGCTTGTGGACGGAACAGCGAGACATGAACTGCTATCATTCATGGATGCATACAGGGTATAACTAAATCTTGATGCATGAACCTGATCATGAAAACACCAGCTTCATCACCGATCTGAGACTATACTACTACAGGGTAATGCCATTCTATTTAAAGAATGCTGGGGCAACCTACCAAAGGTTGGTAAATACCATGTTCAAGCGCCAAATCGAGAAACCATGGAGGTTTACGTGGACGACATATTGGTCAAATCGTGAGAAGCTGCCAATCACCTGGATAACCTGCTGAAATGTTTGAAATATTCTGAAAGTATGGAATGAAACTCAACCCACTCAAATGTCACTTCGAAGTAGCCTCCGGAAAGTTCTTAGGATTCATAGTAAGTGCCAGGGGCATTGAAGAAAATCCAAAGAAAATAATTGCCCTACGAGAAGTCCAAGCCTCGAAGAACAAGAATGAATTGTAAAACTTGAATGCGAAGGTCGCAGCATTAGGCTGATTTATCTTGAAATCCACCGATAAGCACGCACAGTTCTTTGATGCATTAAAGAAAGGAAAGAAAAACCGTGAGGAATTTCAAACTACATTTGAAAATTACTACAAGACGTGGAAGTCCTGCCTATCCTATCAAAGCCAATGGATAGGGAGGACCTATTCATTTACCTAGCAATCTCACCTCATGCATTGAGTGATGCCCTGTGCGTAAAGAAGCGAAAATCCAACGACACATATACTACATTACCAAGCAGTTTATCGAAGCCGAGAAAAATTACCCAAAGCTGGAATAGCTAGCGTATTTCCTCCTGATTGCATCTAGGATGTTACAATCGTATTTCCAAGCACATCCAATCAAAGTACTGATTGATCAGCCTCTGAAGCAAGTACTATACCGATCCAAAACTTCTTGACGACTTCTCATGTGGAACATCAAACTGAGCCAATATATACGTACCATCTGAGGAAGGCTATCAATGGGCAAGCGCTGGCAGATTTCATTGCCAGTTTACCATACGGGATGGCGAAGAAGAAACACCGTTGGAAGCGAAAACGTAATGGAATTTTTTTTTAATGGTGCATCTAACAACCTCTGTTCGAGGGCGGGGGTGGTGCTTGAAACCCCCGAAGGACGAGCTATTTGCTACGCCTTACACTTGGAATTCCCTGCAACAAATAATGAATTAGAGTATGCAACATTGATAACCGGGCTAAAAGTTATGAAAGAACAAAGAATAAAGTCCATTCGCATCTACAGCGATTCTTAGCAAGTCGTCTGCAGGTAAAAGGCAAGTACCAGGCTTGAGGGGAGAACTTTGCCCCATATTTATCTAAAGTACAAGAGTTGCTGGGCGACATCGAACATTATACCATAACTCACATTCCACGGGAGCAAAACACCAAGGCTAATTATTTAGCCAAACTGGCAAGCTCCAGAGAAGCTCAATCATTGGGACTAGTCTTGGTTGAGACTCTGATGCCCTGTGTAGAAAAAATGGATGTCAAATGGATCCTCGAGACCACCGTCGAACCGGAAACATGGATGATGCCAATCAAAGACTACTTACTTACAGGAACCCTTCCATCTGACCGGAATATATGGAAAAAACTTCTATGAAAGGCGCCATGATTCATAATACAGGATGAAATACTCTACTGAAGAAGATTCTCTACCCACTTCTTAGAGGTGTGGCCGAAAACGAAGCTCGACGGATCCTAAGGGAAGCGCATGAAGGCGAATGTGGAGACTATACTACGGGGCAGATCCTTGCAAAGAAAGTTCTCTGGTATAGGTACTTCTGGCCAACAATAAACCACGATGCAGCAGATTACACCAGATGGTGTGATCGTTGCCAAAGATTCGGCAAAATTAAATAAACTCCCTCAATAAAGTTATCATAGATGGTAAGCCCATGGTCGTTTGCAATATGGGAAATCGACTTGATTGGCATATTGCCAATAACTAAAGGAGAGGCCAAATATGCTATAGTTGTTGACTGTTTCACGAAACGGACCGAAGCAGAACTGCTGGCCACCATTACCATAAAGAAAGTTATTAATTTTGTTACTAAAAACATTATTTGCAAGTTTGGTGTGCTACAAAAAATTATCACCGATAATTGGGTCGAATTCAAAAGCACCGAGTTCAAAGACTTCTGCAAATGCTTTCGAATTGAGAAGAGCTTTTCCACAGTCGCTCATCCACAAGCAAACAGGCAAGTGGAAGCAATAAACAATATCATCAAGTCAACTATCAAAAAGCGGCTAACTAAAGTAAAAGAAAACAATGTTGATGAACTTCCACCCGCACTATGGGCTTACAGAACGACCCATAAAGTGGAAACCGGTCACTCTCTGTTCGCCTTGGCATATAACTCAGAAGCAATGATCTCGTCGAACTACAAGTCCCCTCTCATCGAAGGAAAAATTTTAATCAGAAGCAAAACGAGAAGCTCCTACTTGGATCACCAGATATGATTGACGAAGGGAGGAAAGAATCCAATTTGAGGACCGCCGCCCACAAAAAGAGGGTCGTGCGATACTTCAACTCCAAACTTCAAAACCAAACCCTCGAAGTGGGAGACCTTGTCCCCAAATGAGTCTATCCCATGCTGGGAGCCTTCGAACCAAACTAGGAAGGGCCATATGTGATCAATCAAAAGCTAAGGGATGGAACTTTCAAATGAACGACCGTCGATGGAATCCAAATTCCGAGAGCATGGAGCAGCGAATTGCTACGCTACTACTTCATCTGAAAACTATCCTATGTACGTTCTATTTTTCAATAGATAAGCCATCCCGAGATATCGGGGGCATTGTAATTAGGCAAAAAATTGTCGAAGTTCTATTAATAAAGTTAATTCGCTTTCTAAAGCAACAAAACTGTATTCATAATATTATCTGCTGAGTCGACGGGGTCAAATCGCTTAAAACCATTCAATTTCTACTTGAGAAAGTGGAATCACACTCATGTACACCCCACTTACCCGCTGGGTCGACATAACCAAATTGATTCAAACCGTTGGATCGGCGAAACCCAATCCCTGCCTTCTAAGAATCGGTGTTGCCCTGGCAACATTGGGAAGGCTCAAATAAAAAGCCGTGCATCCCGTAAGCCGAGCGCTAACTTTCTAAGCCGCGAAATCACGCTCTTAAAACATAAACTCCTCATGATTGCCTGAAGATAGGCAACAATGAGAAGTATAAAAAGTCATGCATCCCATAAGCCATGCATTGTGCTATGAAATCACGCTTTTAAAACATAAACAACTCACGATTGCCCGAAGATAGGCGAAATTGAGAAGTATCAAAAGCCACGCATCCTATAAAGCCGTGCACACTTTTAAGTACCGGAATTGCCCTGGCAATACCGGAAAAATTATCCATCATAGGAATAACGAAGATCAAACCACTCCCAACATCAGGAATGACGGGCACGAATCCTACAAAATTGAAGTGCTACAAACCGGCAGAAAACTGCAACTGCTGACATCCAATGATTAACTATGACATTTAACGCTATAGTTAACTCATAAAATGTTCATGCTCTAAGCAATGAAGCGTGTGTTCGAAGATTGCAAAATTCCTAAGAAATAATGTTGATAAATATTTATTTACGTTATTGAGGAGCAATAAGCGGTTTAAGTTTCATAATTTGCAAAGATTATTCATTTACGCGAAGAGTATTTTTGAATTCTTTAATAGTTAATCTGATAACTACATGCCCTGCACTTAAGTAACATTTTTATGCACATTTCCATCATTACACATCATAGACTGTATACTAAAGTTGTGGAATTTACAAAAATCAAATCGTAACTTAGTTTTATTCCAAGTTTTGGTATGCAGACTATTCAAACTGTAAGTTACCGGTAGTTTGTCAAGTGTTTGAAGTAAATAGCCCTACGAACTGGGGCATACACCGGTAGTCAATAAAAATACACGGAAACAAAAAAATTGACAATTTCTGTGACTTGAAACAAAGAATTTTGGTAGAAATCGCAGGACTAGACAAAACAAAATAGAAGTAAACTAAGTACACATAAGTGCATAGAACATAGATAAGCATATAAGTGAAGTTACAATCAAAATATTAGCAATGTATTACTTATAACTGTTTTTCCGTACAAGGTCAAAACATCGGGGTCGTACCCACACAATAACGGCAATTAAAAAAAGTACAGACAACGTAGCAAAAGCAGTAAGTGCAGACTCTGCACTTGAACAAAACAACACAAAATGACTCAGAATCAGATTAACAACCCTTCAAGCTTATCAATGCCTTTTTCTGCCACTCCCATTTCCGCCTTTCGTGTGAAGTTTCTACATCGCCTTAGGAGTAGTATCACTGCCAGTAATGTCAACTATTTCCTCAGTGCTGATATCTTCTTCCTGTTGTTTAACTTTCTCGGAAGCTTCCGCTGTGATCCTACGCTTCTGAGATCTGTGAGAGCTCTTAGAGGAATTTATCGCTTCAACTTTCTCCTTCTTGATGGCAATTTGTTGTTGTTAAGATTTGTACTGCTGCTCTTTTTGAGTCTCCTACTCCAGAACCTCGGCCGTTGTGAATTCACCCCTCAAAGATATAGAAGGATCATCCAAGCCATGTAATGCGGTCAGACACCGACCCCAGTTGCAAGCCGGACACGGACACGGCACCTGAACAGCTATAGAGACTAACGCGGTTAAAATTGCAGTGGTCCAAGCACCGAGAAAACCGGTAGATCGGAAGATAATGAATACAGACTTATAAGATCAAAATGAAAGCATTAAGTTCGTCTTGCTCTTGTGGCGTGAGTTGAAAGTTCTCGAGCTTGGGAGAAACAAGGAGATTACTTGCACCAGAGAAGTGACCTAGAATGTCATCCTCATACTCACTACCCCCTTCCTCTTTGGATGGTTCCACAACTAGCGGAGAAGCTTCAAGCCCATAACTTGTCGGTGGATGTAGGACTACCTTGATGATTCATCGGGACCGAAAATAAAAGGCTCCGGCAGCACTTCGGAAGTCGTCGTCGTAGCAGCATCAGCAGCCTCCTTCTTCCTTTCAATTCAAAAAATCTCCCGGCTATACAGTAATGCTTTCTTTGATTCTTCATTGAGATAAGCGTTCTCAAGCTCTCGCTTGGTATAAACATCCCCGCTATCACGGAAACAGATAAAGATTTTCTCCTAAGCCACAGTGAGAGTGCACGAGAATTTAGGACCCAAGTAACTGAGGCTCCCCTGGTGCAACAAGGAGTTGACATAAAAGTTTAAGATGGTCTTTTCCATTTTCTCCATCTTTCTCTCGAGGGCGTTCTGAAGCTCCAAATAATCCACCATAATGGCAGCCTTTTCAACTTCGATATTAGCTTTATCGGCACTAAGCTACAGAACTTGATCCTAGAGCATGGCGATCGTCTCAGCCTGGTCGGAGATGGTTTTATCGCACGACTTCATGACTTCTTCATATTCCGTAATCGTTTTATTATACCCCTCTACGATAAGATTGTTGTCG
This sequence comes from Allium cepa, assembly GCA_030765085.1. Classification (NCBI taxonomy): domain Eukaryota; kingdom Viridiplantae; phylum Streptophyta; class Magnoliopsida; order Asparagales; family Amaryllidaceae; genus Allium; species Allium cepa. Next base: position 491,692,215 of record CM060944.1, on the reverse strand, counting down.
GAAATGGTCTTCTTTTAGGCCTCAATTGTCACACTGCAAGCTGCCACCTCGTCTTTCAACTTGGATTCTTCTGCATGAGCCTTCTTAATTTAACCCTATAGACGATCTCTATTCTCTCATGAGCCTCTTTCAGCTCTTTCAGCAAGTCGGTGTTGTTCTTGCTTTCTTGAAGCACCACATGCCTTTCTTCTTCTAGCCATTTGACTTTGGCATCGCGTTCTGCCAACGCTTTTTCGAAGTCATCTTTCTCCGACTCAAAGGAAAGGATTTTTTGATAGTTTTTGCATTTCGTGTCCTCGATTGTTTGCATAATTTCTCCCACCCCTCGGCCTTCTTTAAATCATTTTGGATTGCATGGAGGTGGGGCATGTATGTATCACTACGAACTGGATGAAGTTCACGATCCAATTTAACTCCTCTTAGAAACCACCCGGGAGCGTCGCTTCAAGCCTGGGAGGACCAGACGGAGAACATAGGCAGACTTTCGGTGTGGACATGAAGAACCCAGGGGCAAGCGCCACAAGAGACGAGGGAACTTGATATAAAGGTGGAAAAAAGACGAAGTGGCTGTGATTTAAAGATTGGTTGAAGCGGGGGCCGGAATGAAAGCTTGTAGTTCTGAAGAATGATAACCACGATCAACTTTTGATTTTTTAGACAGCTCCTCTTGCTCATCGAAAGTCTTTCTTTTCTCATTTTCGCCTTTGTACACTTGACCCCATTCCCTCTCATTTCGACAACGAGCTTCCGCCTCCGAATCTTTTCTTCTTCTCATTCCTCCACTGTTTCGTGAGGCTGATGACAGCCATAAGATTGTTTCAACCAGCGTTGAGAGTTGGTAAATTCCTCAAGATCATCGTAAAGGTCGCGTCCTCTCATGGTATCTAACTTGAAGAGTAAATAACGAGCCTTAGAAATGGAGAATAAACATGAAAAATATGTGTACAAGTGAGTATATCCCAAGTGAAACGTGTAATGTGTTTAGGGGGAGAGCCTAAAACGACATCACAAACCAGATCGGGCAAATGTCTTGGAAGGAATCAGGGGTGCAACATGGTCCGGATATGGAGACAACTCCTCAAATTTGAAGTCTTCCCCCATGAGTGCGTCAAAATCAATGTAAACATTGCTCAAATCTCCGAAGTCTATGCCAGCATTTTAATCGGAGAACCTCAACATCGTCTAACTTCTGAAGCATCATCCTTACCACTCATGTCAGGGGAGGCGAGCTCGGAATAGTGGGACTCATCCGTGGAGTCTCGTCGTATGATTCAGAATCTGCATAGTCGAATTCTGCATAGAAATCATTGTCATCACTGGATGAGGGCTCATCGCTATTGCTCCCAATCTCAGCCTCCTCCTTTTCTATGTCTATCACTGCCTTTCCTTCCCTTTGATTAAACTCCTCTTCTTTACTTTCGAAAATGGGAGCATTCTAGTTGTGAAACTGGCTTCAGTCGTAGCATCTTTTCCCTCGTGTGTAGTCAGCTGAGTCGCCAAACAAGCCCTTTGTCTCTTGAAAAACACCATCTTCGGAACCATCAGACGAAGAAGTAGATCGCGTACGTATCTTGGATCGAGAAGGGGATGGAACCTCAACTAAGACTGCAAATCTCACTGGATGCAATAACCCATACCGAAGCAGGTCTTCGTCTATCAACAAGAATTTAACTGATCTCTCCTCAGCATCGACAGCCATCAGTGTTCGGAAAGTTTCGTTGAGAGATAAGTCCTTGTTCGGCCTCAGAAAAACTGTAGAAAGTATTTGACTTGTTAGAAATCCCGTAGCAACATATCAGAGCTCTATAAGTGAGAAAAAGAACTTACCCCCTATTGTGCAAAGACAATTGAATCCCTCACGACACCTAACAAAGAAATATTTAGTCTTGAATTGAGGTAAGTAGCTCTACCGTCGCAACACAATTTTACGGTTTCTCTAGACCTCAATCGCAACAAAGGATGGACACTCGTCTCTTCTTCTGAACGAGGGAAAATATCTCAATTCGTCAAAGCCTAGGACATGGTTGAGAGTCCACATGAAAAGAACGTGTAGGCGGGTTAGAATGTCGTATCCGTTGGGATGAATGCAAAACGGAGCGATTCCCCAATTCGAGAGGGTTTCTCTCAAAATTCATTGAAGGGGGGCACTGCTCCGTTCAGGCACATATATCGATGACAAGCAGTATATCCTAGAGGCGGCATATGAGCAAATTCATTTTTCTCTGGGGAGCGCACGTCCACCTCTGGAATGCCATGCTATAAGTAGCTGTTATGCAAGAATTTAGCAGAAATTATGAAGGAGGCTCTTTACGGTAGATTGAGAAGAACTCTAAGGAGGAGTTCGATCTAGGACCGGACCGACTAGAACTAGCTGCCCATATTCAGCCTATGAAGTAGATGAAGGAGGGGTAAAAGACGATGACTCGGCCTCCGAAAGCACGGGACTTCCTCTGCCATACTTACAACGAGAAGATGGGTACTTCGTTCTAAACAGCATGACTTGCGTCCGAAACGTTCAAGAAATTCTACTCTAAAATAAGAATACCCCGTGCTAGACTTAAATTCCGAAGAAATATCGGTTCATACTGATATGTCGGATTTCAAATATATACCAGAGTGAGTGCAGTGTGTTATCTATCGGTGGTGGGCTCGGTGTCCTGAACACTATAAATGCTCTATCCCATGTAGATAGTATGTTTGTAGCTAAAAAGGGAAAGGACTTTCGTATCACTTTCTTTTTGAAATTATTTCCTCTACGCTTACCCGTTGTCGACCAATGATCGATAATGGATCCCTTGTTTGAAACGACATGGAAAGTTCCTTCCAGGATAGGTACACCGTGTGTGAAAAAGAAAGCAAAACCGATTCGAATCTCTAGAAGGGTGAAACCAATTCATGATGTGTCGTGCAGTATCGACAATAGGATATGTTACCAGTCAATTTTGGTATAATGGATGAAGACAACAAAACAAGTCAAGCAACAGGGCAAGGTCCAAATGTTGTTCCGCGAAGAACTCAAGACTCGATTTACTATCTTCCTCCATTAAACCGCAATCATCATGGACTTTCCACGACTAACATCATGAATATAGCTCCATCGCCAAATCGATGCCATAGTCAGTAAATCAGCCTTGAATTAGTAATTGAGAGGCAAGTATAGTCGAAGATCTCAATCTAGCAACCTAATCAGTGGATCGACGATGATCTTTGCAAGCAAACAGGCTAGGCTAGGCATTGTTCGACAGTGGCTAAAAGGGACTGAAAACAATGGGGAAGCAACAGCGGCGAGGCTACGCAACAGCGGGATGAATGATCGGTGGCACTGGAGAGATGGCCGAAGTTAGGGCTTGATCGAAGTAGGTCGAATCGCAAGAAGAAGATGGCTAGGGTCGCAAACGAAAGCCCGGGTCGTAAAATAAAAATGGAATAGGTCAGCATTATAGGTTTAAATAGGAACACGAAAAAGGGAAAAATCCTAAGTAATTGGATCGCCAGTGATTCATATAATTGCCTGCATTTGACCTCAAATTTTCCTAGCAAAATTTATGTAATACTTCAAGGCATTCTAGAAAGCTATAGTGTCAAATTTGTCCTTTTATGAGAAGAAATGGCATTCCAGGGCAAAACTTAGCAAGGGATGGTCTAGCATAATTCAATTTCGTGTGGCCCTAACACAACTGCTTGTAATTCAACAAGCAGAAACTAAATAGCGATTACTTCAAGAGCATGCCTTATTTTCAATGAAGACGTACTCTGGGAGGGAAATATTATCTGGGTTTTTAACCTAGCAAAATCCAGAAGAAGTCGAGACAACTTCATCGAATCGGAATAGCACAAAAGAAAACCAAAGGAACCAGAACAAGAGGCCAAAGGAAGTCAAAGGAAAAGAAAAAAGTACTTCATTGACATCGATCGTTGAAGATTCATAGCCTATGGATTGCTGGCGATCCATAGTATTAACTCGTGAGTTTTTCGAGTTTCTTGCATCATCATTTAATCTATATTATATGAACAACTGAGTTTGACGAGATTCCAAGTTAGTTAACTCAAGAGGCAAGTATTCATCTAGTCCAATCATCATCTAAATACAACTATCAAGTAAACCATTATCAAAACAAAGCAATGTGCCACGAAACTACATGAACATCATCAACACAGGATAACAAAGGCTATCCAGAAGGCAAAGTCCAAAAATAATCTAAGCATATGGATCACTAGTGATCCACATGCTATAGATCGCTAGCAATCCATACTATTTCATCATGTAGCAGCGGCCTTCATGGAACAAGACAGGGATGGGTACTAAGGAGTTGGCTTGCCTTCGAGCATACCCTGTAGATCGCCAACGATCCATAAAATATCAATCGCTAGCGATCCATGCTTTTGGCTCGGGTCATAGTAGAACTTCCATTGTCTCTTCATATGACTATCTGTAAGCATTTGGCAAAGAGGCTTGGCTCAGTGACTCTCTAACCTCTATAAATACTCTCCTATCTGCAACATAAACATGATCTTTTGGACTAGTCGTTAAAACTCTACAGAAAGCTTTCTTCATTTTTCTATTTCCTCACAATGGTCGTCTAAAGGGTTCACTGTGATTCTCCAGTGAACTCTAACATTAGGGACTTGATCCAGCCAGGGATATTCAAGAACTTTGTATTTGAATTAACTTTATAATAGTAGTCAGTCAATAATAAAAACTATAAAGTGAACATATGCTTCATTAACAGCCGAACGACTATTAAAATCTTCTTGTCTTATTTATTTATGCTCTTTTACATTTATTCTATATATTATTGCTCTGTAAGAATAGGGTTGGTGCTGTTAGGAAATCAAATCTACGATTTCGATGATAACAACTATACAATGGAAATCGAATATGCATATATATTTCTATATACAAGTACTTCCTAGAGCGACATCACTAAAAAAAGAACAAGGCTCAAAGAATGTTACAAGTGACTACAAGTCGATAGGATCAAAGAAGCAACAAGAAAGATGCACAAAACAGACATGCACAATTTTCAGACGTCTGAAAAATACGTCTGAAAAAGTCCTCTGAAAAAACAAAAAAGACAAAACCAGACGTCTGGTAGATGCACTCGGACGTCTAAAAATCTACTATATACAAAAAAATATAGTATTAGACGTCTAATACAATACCAGACGTTTGATTTCGAACTCGGAATTTAAATTCAAATTTCAACTGCCACATTTGAACAGACATTTTCGCTTCTCTTTACTGCAACTCTTCACCATCAACAGAAGCAACTGTAGAGAACTTGTTAATGGGTGCTAAGAAACTTCTGTACAACTATATATATCATCAAGAATCAAAGAGAACCTACACCTTACTTACTTGCGCTCTCTACTTACATACTCTGTTATATTCTTGATCTCTAGCAATTTATACTTGTATTTCACTCTTCCATATATTCAGATCTTCACAGTCAATACTCCCTTGATATATATTGGAAGCATTTGTACTTATTAGTCAATATCTGTGTTATAGAACACATGTTTGACAAGAACAATTTATTATAACTAAGCCTATTCCTCTGGACGAAGCGTGGGTAATTGATAGTCGAATTCCGAAAGAGAGCTTCGGGACTAGACATGGGATGGGAGGTCCGAACCAGTATAAAAACCTGGTGTGCTTATTCTATATTTACCAAGATTAATATTGTTTTAGTTGCATCATATATTTTGTCACATATACTTGCATATACACTACACGATCCACGCTGTAGACTTTCAATTGGTATCAAAGCAAGGTTAGATCAAAATACAGTAACACGTTTTTGAACCACTACAATATGGCAAGAATTTTTCAAGAAGGTCAATCCATAGCACGACCCCGACCTTTTAATGGTTCTAACTATGCATATTGGTCAAAACGTATGAGAATTTTTATGGAAGCTAATGGATTATAAATTTGGTCAACCACTCAAAATAAATACGAAGCACCTGACATTGCTATGAACACATGGACTGATGCACAAAAAACCGCAGCTTATAATAATGCCAAACTTATTAATGTTCTATCTTGTTCACTAGATACAAATGAATTTTCACGTGTCATGTCATGTAACATTGCATTTGATATTTGACGTACCTTATAAGTTACACATGAAGGCACAAAAAAAGTTAAACAAACTAAGATTTCAATTTTACAAAATTAATTTTCATCATTTAAAATGAAACAAAATTAATCTATAGTAGACATGTACTCTAGATTTCAAACTATTCAACACGATTTACTGGCACATATAAAGAAAGATTGTCCCAAGCTCAACAATGATAAAAAGAAAAACAAATTTGAAAAATTCGAAAAAAGGAAAGCTTTCAAAGTAACATGAGATGACTTGGATTCTTCATCATCATCAAACAGTGATAGCGATAGTGACAGAGAACAAGCTAATGTGTGCTTTATGGCACAAACTAAGGAGGTATTTCCCGAACTTAGTTATGATGAATTATTAGAACTTAGCATGGAATTAGATGATAAATTTAGACAAATTAAAAAATTGAACAAAGAACATATAGCCAAAATAAATAGATTAGAACTTGAAGTAGGAATGTTAAAAGATGAAAAAATTATTTTAGAAGAGGAACTAGAATTATCTCAAAAAAAATTAAAAATAGTTTGGTCGAAAATGAGACTATTGTTATTGATTTTGATAAAACTAAAATAGAAACGGATAACTTGTTAAAAGAAAATGTCAACTTGAAGAGTAATATTGAAAAATTGAAAATAGAAAATTGAAAATTTAGAATTGAAAGAAAAATTAGATAAAATTACAAATAATGTTTCAAAATTTAATAAAGGAAAACAAGATTTGGAAAATCTTGTCAAAACTTCAAAACCATCAGGTAATAGAAATGGAATAGGATATAAAAATATTCCTAAACAAAGAGGGAATGATATTAAGAAATATAGTTATAAAAAGACTAAAAGTTTACCTATGTCTAATACGAATACCAGAAATATAAAAATTTGGATTCCTAAGACAAATAATAATTTGAGTAAACAAAAACATATTTATAATTATTTAGGAAATGTAATCTATAATAAAAATTATATTCATAGAGGTACCAAACCTTCTTGGGTATGGCTACCAATCCCTCCTAACATCTGGGACCCTAGCGAAGTATATGGGTACCAGTTAAATCATCTTTTATTTTGCAGGTACCCAAAATAAAAATAAGGAGAAATGGATACTTTATAGTGGATGCTCCAAGCATATGACCAGAATTTCAAAAATGTTATCAAATATAACATACATCGATGGTGGAACGGTAGCTTTTGGAGATAACTCAAAAGGATATGTCGTGGGCATTGGAGAAGTCATCAACTTTGGTATTTCAAACTCTTCTATTATTACAAATGTTTTGTTAGTAGAAAATCTAAAACACAATATATGTAGTATTAGTCAATTATGAGATAAAGGTTTTCAAATCAATTTCGAAAAAGATAGATGTAATGTTTTCGATAATAACAAACAACTTATATTTGAGGGTTTTAGAAACAAAAATATTTATGTTTTAAACATGAATATAAATAGAAATTCAAATTTGTGTTTAACCGCCAAACATGACGATCCATGGTTGTGGCATAAACGATTTTGTCATATTAAATTTAAATATATTAATAAATTAGCAACATATGAGCTGGTTAGAGGTCTACCTAAAATAAATTACAAAGTAGAATATTTATGTAACGATTGTCAAGTTGGAAAACTGAAGAAATGTTCTTTTGAATCTAAAAATAATATTTCCATAAAACAACCATTAGAATTATTACATTTAGATTTAATTGGTCCAACTCAAGTATGATCTATAAATCACAACAAATATGTTTTCGTAATAGTTGATGATTTTTCAAGATATACATGGATTTTATTTTGAAAACATAAAAGTGACACCTTTGGTATGTTTAAAAAAATTTCTAAAAGAATTAAAACACAAATGAATTTGAAATGTCTCATATGGGAGAATTAAGTTTCTTCTTAGGTTTACAAATAAAACAATTTGAAAATGGTATTTTTATTCATCGAGAAAAAATATTGTAATGACCTATTACGTCATTTTGAAATGGATAAAACTTCAAGCAAACCAACACTGATGAGTACTAGTGTTCACTTAGAAAAAGATGACAATGGAAAAGATTTTGATGAAAAATTATATTGTAGTATGATTGACTCCTTACTCTCTTTGACGGCTAGTCGACCCGACATTAGGACGAGTGTATGTCTCTATGCCCGATTTCAAGCAAAACCAAAAGAATCTCACCAAAGAGCTTTTAAACATATCTTACGATATCTATATAGTACTAGAGATTACGGTTTGTTTTACCCGAAGGGATCATCGTTTGAACTAGTTTCATATAGTGATGCGGATTTTGGTGGATGTAAAACAGATCATAAGAGTACTAATGGAACATGATGCTTTATTAGGCAATCATTTATTTCATGGTTTAGCAAAAAGCAAAATTGTGTCTCCTTATCTACTTGCGAAGCCGAATATATTTCAGCAGCTCTAGCATGTGCACAAGTGATATACATGCAACAAACACTTACAGATTTTGGCAAAGTTATCAATAAATCACCAATATATTGCGATAACACGAGTGCAATAAATCTATCAAAAAACCCTGTGAATCACTCATGGGCTAAACGTATAGATATACGACATCATTTTTTACGTGACAATGTAAAAAAGGGAATTATTGCATTGAATACGTAAATACCGAGAATCAAATAGCAGATATTTTCACAAAACCACTAAACAAACAAACTTTTGTTAAACTACGACACGATTTAGGAATATGCCCTATTAAGGATCATCTTAACCAATAACCACATCTTCATTTATTCTATGTTTAGCTAAAAGTTTTTTTTTATCCATAAATTAAAAATTGATAACTCCTTCACCTTAGATTTTTTAGGTGGTTAGTTTCTGAAAATTATCTAAAATAAATTTTTAAAATTATATATAAATCTTTACACAATAAGAAATAAAGAATATACATACTTCATATTTTGTACAGAAAATATAATCATGTCTTCTGAAAATCCTCATGTATCCTTCTCGACACCTATAATGGATAGCTCGGTGGATATGCCTCAACGCCTTTCTACGCCTACTTTAAATCAGGAACCAACGTATAGGTGGTCCTTCTATCACACGGGATTCACTCTCGATAACAAGAAGTCCAAACGAGCTCTATTTATTTCTCTTAATACCAGGGAGAAAATTGATGAGATACATCACTATCAAAAGCAAGAAATAGATCTACAACGAGAATTATATTTTGAACAAAAAGTTACGGCATGACGACTAATTTTTCTAGAGCAAGTAGCGATAAAATTTTGTAATTCACGGAAGAAGGATGTACATGAACCATTTTTGATTCCTTGCAGTTCTTTGGATCCCTCATCCTCATATTTTACACCTTTAGATCCTTCACCAAGGTGATTCTCTGGTTCCCTATGAACCCACGAACGTGGAAATATACGGTCTCCTCTCAAGCCATGGAGGAATGACAAGTCTGAAGATTGCAAAACTCATTCGCCATCTAAATAGATTAAATTATTTTCATCATATTTGTATCTACGTATATTTGTAATTCTGTTTCACAAAAATAATACTATATTTTTTTCAAATAAAAAGTCGAAAAATAAGCAACACCTTTCAAAATTAGGCTATTTTTAGAAAAATTGGTCATTTCAGATGTTTGAACATTGCCCTCGGACATCTGACACTCTGATATCACACAAATTTTATACTATTGTGCATACGTCAAACGTCTGATATAATCTTCCAGACGTCTGAAAATTGTCGCTGCTTACTAAAAAATAGATACCAAACTATTTCAGACGTTTGAACTATGAACCATACGTCTGAATAAAGTCCCTACCACCATATTATAAAAATTCGATCTATTTTAGACATCTAATATTTAAACCAGACATCTGAGCAAACTATCTGTCATTTAGAAATGAAAATTTGATCTATTCCAGACGTCGGATAATACAAACTGACATCTGAAATATCTCTCTGACTATCAAATTTTACAACTCGACCAAATCCAGACGTCTACTACAACAAACCAGACATCTGATTCTATTTACTGTCTTAAAAGTAGATTAAATCAAATGTCTGAATTACCTACCAGACATCTGAAATTCAATCGACACATTTGTAAGCCCAGATAACGTCTACTTTTTTTACCTTTCTTACTTCGTTTCATTTTATTTCTACAAAAATCTCGATTTTTTGCTTCTCAAAAATCCTTTTTCTTCCAAACTTGATCATATTCGATGGCTCCTAAAAAAAAAAAAAAATCTCTAAGAGAAAACAAGACCAAGCAACTTCCTCAAATCCTCAAGTTTGCTCAGATGATCAAATTAAACGATGGATGAATCGAGTGCTGCATTCACTCAAGAGATATAAGGATATTCAAAAGAAGAAACTCCATACAGGTCTATTTTATAACTTACTCAAGTTCCCAATGTACGATTTAGATGAAATATGTGAGTGTGTCAGTTTAGAAACTTTGAAATCTTTCAATCCCAATAACATCCAAATTGATCAGTTGGCTATATTTCACTTCTACGCTAATTTGGATAGCACAGCAGTTTGGAACACTGAAAACGAAGATAATTGGCTATGGTCTAGTGTTTATGGCAACATGATTAGGCTCACTCTCGGAATCATAGGCAGACCTCTCCGTTGTTCTGACACGGGCGAAGATTCATATAATATTCTCGATATGCATTTCAAACCAAGGGACAATATCACACATCAAATGTAGGAAGATGACATGCCTAAGTTTGCATCTAAGTATCTAATACCTAAGGCAAGGCTCCTAACTCGAATGATTATCAACTCTATCATACCCCTACTTGGTAGTCATGAGCAGATAATGGAGTTAGAACACAAGGCCATGTATGCTCTATTCAGGGGAACAAGGGTAAATTGGACTAAATTTATATTTGAAGAGCTCAAACATTTTTGACTCGATCACGCCCATCGATTATCTACCCCACATACATCATGAGACTTCTACGTGCTCACAACATCCCCTCCTATTTATCCACTTTTGAAGAAATTTCTCCAAAATATGCTTCCATGAAATTTTTCTCACTAATGCACCTATCGGAAAATCCTCCAGAGTTTATATCATTTGAAGAGTGGACGCAACGTCGTCAAGCCAGACAAGCTGGGCCTACACCTTTACCACACCATGAACCATCACAAGAGGTAGAACAACATCGCGAGACTACCCCTCCTCCTGCACCGTTTGATTATATGTGCCACGATGAGATTTCGAAGATTTGGACAGAGACGAATTCGAATGAAAGTATTCGAGATCTCACTCTTCACAATCAGCATATCTTATCTCAAAATCAAAAAGTTTTGGCGAAGCGCATTGACTGTTTTGTAACATCTTTTGCTACACGCCTAGCCATAGTTGAAACATCACTTTCAACTGTATTATCAGTTCTCAAATAGGTTCTTCAAAGGGTTTGTGGCCCTACACCACCTTTCGAAGATTGGCCAACCCCAGTGCCTTCTCCTCCTTCAAAGCATTCCAAACTTTTTGAGGAGAACGAACCTCTAGAAAAAGCTCTGAGATCTCCTACAAAGTACCTAGCTCTTCCAAAAATGAAGAACAACGAGGTGATCAAGAAAAAACTTCCCCAAAAGACTCCTAGATTTTGAGGACTCAAAAAATTAAAATTCTATGAATGTACTTGATTAATGTAATTAATGAAATTTCTCTTTTGGTGTGTTATTTCTATATATATCTCTGTCTTACAATGATTGGCCAATATTTAATAATTTCTATATTTAAAAAGTTATATATCCTTTTTGATAATGCAAAAGGGGGAGAAAAAATAAAGATCACAATAAGTTATGAAAAGCACATATTCAAGGGGTGATTTATAAAATTATATATAAGAACATTGTATAGTTGTCATCATCAAAAAGGGGGAGATTGTTAGGAAATCAAATCTATGGTTTCGATGACAACAACCATACAATGGAAATCGAATATGCATATATATTTCTATATTTAGGTACTTGTAGAGTAATATCTCTAAAAAAACAGGAACAAGGCTCAAAGAACATTACAAGAGACTACAAGTCGATAGGATCAAAGAAGCAACAAGAAAGATGCACAAAACAGACATGCACAATTTTCAAACATCTGGGTACACAAGCCAGACGTCTGGAAAAGTCCTCTGAAACAACAAAATAGACAGAACCAGACATCTGGTAGATGCACTCAAACGTCTGAAAATCTACTTAATATAAAAAATATATAGTATCAGACGTTTAATTTCGAACTCGGAATTTAAATTCAAATTTCAACTGCCACATTTGAATAGACATCTTCGCTTCTCTTTGCTACAACTCTTCAACACCAACAGAAGCAACTGTAGAGCACTTGTTAATGGATGCAACTACTCAAGGAACTTCTCTACAACTATATATCTTCAAGAATCAAAGAGAACCTACACCTTACTTACTTGCGCACTCTACTTACATACTATGTTATATTCTTAATCTCTAGCAATCTATACTTGTATTTCACTCTTCCATATATTCAGATCTTCACAGTCAATAATCTCAAGATACATATTGGAAGCATTTGTACATATTAGTCAATATCCGTGTTATAGAACACATATTTGACAGGAAAAATTTACTGTAACCAAGCTTATTCCTCTGGGAGAAGCGAGGGTATTTGATAGTCGAATTCCGAAGCGGATCTTCGGGACTAAACGTAGGACGGGAGGTCCGAATCAGTATAAAATCATGGTATGCTTATTCTATATTTACCTAGATTGATATTGTTTTAGTTGCATCATATATTTTTTCATATATACTTGCATATACACTACACGATCCACCCTGTAGACTTTCATGTGCTTTCAAACTCAATCCAGGGTATTGATCCACTTTTTGGGTTAACAAATCTATTATGTTGGTTTCAACAATTGAAATTTACGAGGTTGTGCTTATCAACTTGCTTATTAAATTCCAACTGCATTAATCTCTTAAAGATACAATCGCGGTCGATGGATCACATCCCTTTAAAATAAATCCCTTAAATACATCCCTCCGGATATGTAATGACCCAAAATTTGATCATTTAAATTGGGGATATTTAATCTATTTTAAATATTCGAATATGGATTATTTTCAAAAAATAATCAATTTTTTCGAAATGAATGATGATAATGAACCTATTTTGAAGCAATATTCGCAAAAATATTTTCTTTGGAAAGATATATCGATAAAAAAGCCGAAGATTGTTTTATCGATAAACAACTCTATAATCATAAAAAATTGTGCATGGAGCTGGATACATACACTTATTTTTATAATTGAACAAGAATGTGAAATAGAATCAATTATTTTATGTTTGAAAATAAAATGTGTTTATGACATCGTTAATGATGATCTTGTATTCAAATATTGATTTATGAATTTAAATAGAGAATTAATAATTTAATAATTATTATAATTATTCAGATGATTGGTTTAAATAATGATAATTCATTTTATATAGTTATAAAGTGATAATAAACATTTGTAATAGTTTTATGAAGATATATACTTGATTTGAAAATATAAGAAAATTCGTATCACTTTATCGATATGATATCGATTTTTGTAAATATTTGATAATGTTAATTTAAATGGTTTTATAAATAAAATGTGATCATTTTAATTAGTTGAAAATTATAATAAATTTATTTTCAAATTTTGTTTACGTTTTTATATGTAATTTAAAATATAAGTGAAGATATGATCGAAAATCGAAATAGGAATTCGTAACAATTCAACGTGTAAAGGTTTTGCAACGTTGTGAATTACATTGACATACATATGCACCATACATGAAAACATTCACATGCACATGAACACATATATACACACATATACATATAATTAAATATATACATATAAATAAAAATATCCATGATATTTCCTAACTCCTTAACACTTAAGCAAGCACACAAGTCAACACTTACACCTCAAAGTACACACCTGAGTGTGCACATGAGGGGCGAATAGTACATGGTCGAACTAGAGGGGTTAGGGGAGGATATGTAGGATGTGGAGATAATGATGATAAGCACATGGAAATTTAGACATTTATCCGCTCTCTTTTGCCTATAAATACCACACTCTCTTCTCTTCCATTTTCACACAAATTCCTCCTTCTAAATCATAAGATCTTAACTCTTACTGTCCACTTTAATGGCATGTTGTCTTAACAAAAATTATGGAAAATTTTAGTAAAAAAGAAATTTAAATATAGTACATAAATATATTGTTAAACACTTCAAAACCAAGTCAAACCACCTTCTCTTTACTCTCTATGCCTACGACCACCACCTACAACCACCAAAGCCGAGCCCATCCACCCTTTACAACAACGCACCCTAGCCTAAGCCAAGCCATCCAAAGGCAAAGAACCAAGTGTTCGTGAGCTTAGAATTCAAGTAAGCGATGCAATAGTCCATTTAGCAAAGTTAGAAACCAATGAAGGTGAGAAACTCTTACTTATATTATATTATATGATGATGATACGATGTTTATAATGGATGTTTACTATGCTTTGATCGTCAAGTTTGATTGTTTAATATAATTGTTTAATTATATTAACAAGTCACGTTTAATGCGAGTCGAAAATCACAAAGGAAATCACTTTCCTTTTATTTATGAAATGATGCATATGTAATATTTAAACCTCTTAAAAATGGTTTAATATGGTTTAGAAATTTTTTCTAAACATTTAAAAATGTTTCGAAAATTTTTAAATAAATATTGAAGATTTAGTCAAAAATAAGCGCGTCGCGTAATGATGGTTCTTGATTTCATGTCTTAAAAGTTAAATCCATTTATAAGATGGATTCGAAGTCGGATTGCTTTGAAATAAGAATTTTCCGAACCCTTAAAATCATAGTTTTCAAGCAAATAAATAAAATTGAGATTTCGTTTAATAGATTTTAAAATATGAGCAAATCAAGTTTTAAATAAAATCGTGCTTTGATAGTTCGGAGGCCAAAGTAGTAATGTTTTAAAATGGATGTTTTTTATTGTTTAAAAGTATGAAATAAATTCTATAAATATTTTAAAATGTTTTAAAAGAGATTTGAGTCATAAAAATGTATCTTTAAATGATCGAATAGTTGTTTTTATCAAATAAGCTTCTAAAACTCTATTTACAACACTTTTAATAACTTTTCTAAACAGTAGTTTTAACTTAATTATTCTTTCCTCAATCTTTCGTGAACCTTTTCAAATGAATAATTAAGTAATTTTAAAGATGAGTAAGAGGTTTGAAAATGAGTATGCGGAAATTACTAGTACGTTTGTTCCATTTGTGAGTGTTATAGAAAATCCGACCGTGGAATGGAACAGATCGAAGGGAAAGGCAGGATGCTCTAAAATAATTAGAAGTAAATTAAGAAAGTTAAAATATTTGAAGTAGATCAATTAACTTGACCACCTTATGGGTGACATAGAGGCAATTTCTAGGTTGGGGTTTGGAAAACCAGTTGCTTGCGCTCCCTAGTTGTCTGGACTAGCCTGATGGAGGGGATAGTTTATTTGATTTACTCGGATCAAAATTCACGAAATATAAATGATAAAATTTTCCAAATTTAAATAACTTGTATTGTATGGAGATAATCTTCTTATACTTGGTGTCAAATTTTGAGGGGGGGGGACTCGTACTATTCACGAAATTAAAAGGTTTTTCCGCCATTATTTTGTCCACATTACTTGTTGAATAAAGAAATTTATATTGAGTAGAATTAGATTTCTATAGATTCTTTTCACTTAATATTTACTGGTTTTGGATTAACATCCAAGATAACATAGTTTCAACTCAATCAAAATTTTGATTTGGAATCAAGAAATCAATGTTAAGATTTAAATTAATTTCCCAAAAGGAAAGAGAGGTTTAATGATTCTGTATATATCGAAAAAAAATGGTTTAAAATTTTATATCTCTAAAAGAAATTTTTGATAAAAGGATCGAATTAATCATATGATTACCTATATACTTAACTCCTCTTTTATCGATAGTTAGTTTGAAGGAACCAGTTCAGATTTGGGTTATTCCTATTCGAAAACCACTTCGAACCAACATACAAGTTCGAAAGCAAAAACATGAAATGAAAATGATTTGGAAGATGGAATGTAGGGCCGCTTGTCACTGACCCTTAAGGGGAATTTTCTCATATCACTTATTAGTGACAATAGTTCTCCATTTGAGATCTTCAATGCTAGGACTTCTTGTTACTAATCCTAAGGTAATTCCAATGGGATGTGGTAGGAAAGTGTCTTCGATTTGTCCTATTCCTGGACAACTTGTATGAATGAATGTCTGATGTTGCATTTCTAATTACGTTGATTGATATCTATGAACGTATCATCCTTTTGGTGGCGGAGAAGGCAACTTCTCTTAGCTTAACACCCTTTCTTGAGACGAACGAGCTCATGAGTTCTACATTTGTAGAAATCAGTTGTGTAATTATGGAATGGCAGTGTGGCATTCAAAGTGGAATGTATTATGTGAAAGGTAATTGTTACCTTAAGCCTCATCACCTGGTAATGGTTAAACAAAGTACACTGTAAGGCCATGTGGTTCACAACCATTAGGATATGATCATCACCTTTCTAGATAACTCTCTATATGTTAAGTATGTTGTTCATGCTATGGGCCCCCGAATAGGTCGATAATAATCGGGGTGATGACATATTTCGATTTCGCCAGGCTATGTTTGAGTGCTAAATAGGGATAGACCGATCTTTCTAGATGCGAAGGATTGTTTATGCATCCTTGATACATCTCTCTAGAGATGTATTATACGAAAGGTAGTCCCTTACCTACCATTGTATGGAATCCATTCTCCAAACGAGCCTTGTGAGAGTTTTGTTTGTGGAGCCTAACATATCTGAAATTTAATAATGGTAATAATTTCGGCTAAGATTAATAAGTTTACTTGCAAATGTTTTCAAAAGATTGTCATTAAAAATAATATCAAATGATATTATGCAACAAATGTTTCTGGTTATCATAAGGTAAAAACTCGTTCCGTGTTTATGTGCAGTGTGGTTTTATGAGATACAATTTTTGTTTTAAAAACATCTGTATTTTGAGTTTCTCACACCAGTCTCATGACTGACCTAGAGTTTATTTTTTGCTTATCCCTTAAAATATGGGTGCCCTAATTTTCCCAAACAACTTAATAGCTCAAGTTTAGCTTAGAGAAATTGGAGGGAGCTCGGAGTTGAAGATGCTTTGTAGATAGTTACCTATTCCCATTCCCACTACATTTGTGTTTTGTTATTTTCATCATTTATAAGGATAGACATCTATAACTATCTAGGAAAATTTTAGGATAGACTCTGATAAATATATTTAAAATTTCCACTGCAAAAATATATATATTGAAATAATACATGTTATTCCATTCATGTGAGATTCTGTTTTGTCTTCATTTTTTTCTTACCCTTGATAATCCACCTCTCCCCCACTTGGATTTGCGGCATGTGAATACCGAAAATGTATTAGTATCTATTTTCGAAGGTCGAACAAACAAGTTTTCATAGGATACGACTTTCAAAATCATATTTTGATAACGTACTAATAATCCATTCAGATTTGTGCGTCATAACATACCATGGAGTCAATACTCTTAACGGCTTAATTAACAACTGGGATTAACTATTCTCATCATTGAGAAGCAACTCATAGTTTCTCTTCATTATGCGAGAATACTTATTAGACATTCTAATGTGATATATCCATTTAGGTCAAGTCAATTTCATTTCATCCCACATTATCATTTTTATCTTTGGATTGTATCCAATTCCATTTTACTACCAATAATTTCCCAAAGAAATTCCTTCACAGTGAAGTTGGTACTTCTTGAAACAACAATTGTTTCTCCGTGCAACATAATATATATTCATAAACACTTTATAAATTGCCTTTTACATAAAATTGATTTACTTTTTAGTTTACAAAACTTATGTTCAAAACATAAATATGTCATCTAATGGTAGACTTTTCCAAACTCCTTTCGGGGAGATTCATACAAGATCCCTCACAAAAATTTATTATGTGCAAACTTTTGACTCGCACATCCTGCCAACTTATTAACCTCGGATATGTTGGGGTTTCTTATAAACTTTTATCTTGTGTGTTTTATAAGCTATTATTTAGAAGAAATAATATTAATCTTGTGTATTACTCTTAAGTACATAACCTTATAGAAAGAAATTAACTCAGCTTCACTCATAATTGATCGTACTTTGTTCAGCAGAGTTTGATTACTCCTTATCGGTGCATCATTTGGTATCATATGGAGGAGTGACTTTTGAGATTGAATCTTTATCCATTTTTAGGTACGTATGGAACCTTTTCCAATATACTCACTTGTTCGATCAAATCGAATCATTTTTATCGCATGTTATTTTATTACTTCTGTTTTGTACTCAATGAGTTTACCATAGACATACTACATGTATGTCAAATACACATGTCCATGTCAGTGATAACTCATCGATGAATATGATGAAGTATGTGAAACCATTTTGGTATAAATAGACTTGTTATCGCATACATCAATATGTGTCAATCTGAACAGTTCATTTACTCTAATGATACTTCCACTAAATGAGTGCATAGCCCATAATTGTTTGAGATATAATAAACTAGTATCATAATCATATAACAATTGTATCTCTCAAAACTATGGCTTAGTTTAGAATTCCAAAATAGTCTAAACAATATTAGATACTTCTGTATTTACTGATGCACCATTTTTGTTATAATAACAAATACCTCATTATAATTTTATTCAATAATAAATATTCATAATATTCATATTGAAATATAGCCGTGTCTATTTTACAATCGATACTGAAAAATAATCATTATTTCACAAATAATGTGTGGTACATTTTAGGAAAACAATTTTCATACCTTGATGCAATTAATAAGCGCTATATTGCATGCCCGCACTATTTTCGCCATTACTATAATTGCATACTTAATTTGGAGGTCCATCATTCACTTAACATAGAATATTTACTTCAAATATTGTAACTGGTTTATAGTGGAGAATTCTTTGATCAACTATCTTGAACCCATAGAAACAAATTTCATAGAAAACAATCTACTGTACAAAAATAAATTTTGAAATAGAAATAATATTTCTTATTCCAGTGTTAAGTATTTTTTATTATTATTACAATTCATGTCTCCGATGTTTCTTTATGAAGCAAAAGTGGTCATTCACTTTCTTTATCCCATTGTACCTCAAATCACTCTACTCTTGTATGTTCGTTAGTCTTTCTAAATGATCAAACCATTCAAAAGAAAAAATCTTACTACAATATCATAATGAACTCTTTACAAAAGCACATTCGATTATCCTTAACTTTTAAAGACATCTAATATGTTGTGCTTTGTGTAAACTGGTCAAACTAATATTTCAATGATCGAGTTCTTAAATTTATATTGTATTTTTAGTCTAGTGTTACATTTAACACGATACGATCCTTTTGTAATCAATCAAGTTTAATACTCAATCTCGTACTAAGGTTTATTTGATTTTTGGGATGAACTAATTTCATCTAAATATTGTACATTATAAACTTTGACCGTTCACCATATAACATTTATATGTGATTGTATATGGATCAAATATCCATATTCTTATGTTTCTTTTAGAGCTTGAAACTCATAGAATGCAATACATGGTCTCAACCAAATAAACAGGTAAGTGACCAAAATACGAATGCATTAGTAGTTGAAATATTAGGCACTTGCATGGGTGTTGAAACGTTAACATGCAATGATCTTTTATTGGTAGGTATATGTTATATTTATATTTGTCAATCTATAATTCCTTTGTATATCGTAAATGATAAACATTTTATTGATCTATTAAATGCATAAATTTATCTTGTAGATTATTATAACATTATATAGCATATGTTCTTACAATATTAGAAATCTTAATTATTATTATTTCATTTTTCTAATAAGGCTCCCACTAGTCTTTTATGTTTCATCAAACCCTAAGAGAAACATAGAAGTCTTTCGACTTCACTAGTGAGTGTTAGGACTTGTCCATCTTGGAATTCTGACCTTGAGTTTGCTCAACAAGTCGTAGCTCCACGGACGATGGATAACTTCTTATCGGTTGTACCACATACAACTCCTAACCCATGGTTCTTTATCCTAATCTAATTTCGACCTTGAGTTTGCTCAACAAACTGAAAGAGACTATTCACTCATACCTATTATATGGTGACGGCCTTAGTATATGTACCTTGAATTTGCTCAACAAATACATATAGTTATCTTACCTCGTCTATTCAATATATCAATAATACTACACATAACATCCCTAGCTTGAGTCTGCTCAACAAGTAAGGAGTATGCAAATAATTTATCAAATATAAATAGTATAGGACAATATAATATTGAAGATTCATAATCATTAATATATTATATTGAATGATATCGACTTATGGATGAAAGTATTACTTATGAAATACCCTCGTGATTCAAGTCTCAAGCACATCTGAAATCATGGTATACGTATAATATGTATGTATTTATTCCTTTAGTCTACTTAGGGTTTCTTTAATATTCCACATTTAGTTTATACATTCATATTATATAATTTTTATTATTGTATAACTTTTATATTTTATATTACTTATATAATAGTCTTATGTATAACATTATATTAATTAAATCTTATTTAATTAATATTATAATCAATTTAATATCAATATAACATTTATATTTAATATTTACTATATACTATACATTTATAGTCTAACATATATATCAAATACGTGTGTATATTATTTAATTAATTAACCTTTATATTATTTCTTTAATTAAACAATTTTAATTAAGTTATATCAATTTTCAAATTTATCTTACATGCATACACGTATACTTACATTATCTTAAACACTTTTAAAATAACATAACATATATCAATATATATAATACATGCATATAAGTACATATTAATTAACTTATTTAATTAATTTATTTTATTAGTCTTATTAATAAATTTTAAATTTCCAAATTAATATTCAAATAGTTTCGAAAAATTTGAAATTTTCATTAATATTCTCTTAATTTTCAAAACTAGTTTGAAAATTAGCCCAAATCCCAATTCAAATTGGGCCTTTTCTATTATGGGCAACCTTTGGGCTCAATCCACCTTTCAGGCCAGGTTGGTAACCAGGTAGGACAAGATACTTGATTACCCAATTTCAATTCTAGTCATTGCCTATCTAGAAAAAGTACTTAGTGGGTAAGTTTGATTAGTTAGTCCTAATATGACTAATTTAGACCATATTAACTATTGGGCTCCGATACCATTGAAGGAACTGGGGCAGCCCGCAACAGAAGAAATGAGTGAATTTCAAAAAAAAATTACCCTATTGGATCTTAATTGAGCCTGTGAAGCCTAATCTAATCATAACATTTCTATTTTTTAAATGAAATCGTTTATTTTATATAAATTAGTTAAAGAGTAGTTTACATAAATTTAATTTTAAATGTACGATGTATCAAATACACCTAACATTTATTGATAAGAGTTAATATATAAGGAAGGAAACCTTTCATTTCTTTTCCTATAATAAGTAATTAATTGGGAGATTAATAAGATTTAACGTGTGTATATATATAGGGAAAAAATCTTTCATTTCTTTCCCTAAAACAAGTAATTAATTGAGAGCATTGATTGCATTAAATGGAGAGATGAATCTTTCGTTTCTCTCTTTAGTTTGAATTGATTGATTAGATTTAATTTACATATATATCTATCAAATACATATACATACATATATTGTAACAACCCCACCACGATACCCAAATTAGCAAAGAATATTACATATCATCTGCTAATCCAGAGAATATGGCTTGTTAAGGGCGATCGAACATGAATATATATATATTTACACTAACACTAATACATCATTTATACCTTTCTCACTTAATATCTGAAATGAATTTGACATAATACAAAGTAATAGACACATCGATTTCTCAGAATCAGAATAATATATCATATAAATAACAGTCTCAAATCACAGCGGAATAAATCTCAGCTTATACATATACTAATTTTGAGTTTACGAAATGAAATACTAAACTCGATTGTTATACAAGTTTTACAATCTCTAATTTCAATTGTACATCTTATAAACATATTCACAAATTTCCTAAATGAGATAAACTAAATAGTCAAAAGTGTTTATCTCCTTGCTAGCCCAAACATCCAAAGGTCAACTTGTCATGTAACCTGAAAAGTCTCGGCTTGACCCGAGCAAAATAACACCCGGGCCAGATTATCTCTAAATATCCAGTAGGGTGAGAACAAAATATAACACAAGAATAAACAATATATATATATATATATGTAAATACAAATTTCCATGAAATATCGAGTCTCGGGAATCAATTTAACTTAGAGTTCATCACAAGGCACATGGTTATACATTTAAGTCATGAACATATATTAGTCACTAAACACTGAATTCATAGAAAAAACACAATATCTCTAAGCACACAAATATCAACGATTAACTCAGAACAGGGTTATAAGTTTAAATCACAAACATGAACAAATCACCAAACAAAAATATAATAGAATTAACTTAACATCCATTAAGACACAAGAACACATATTTATTTCACGAACATACGACATAAGAATATATATTTATTTCATGAACAAAAGGAAGCAGAATATATGTTTTTTCACTAACACAAGACGCAAGAATATATATTTATTTCATAAACATAAGACGCAAGAATATATATTTATTTCACGAACACAGAATAGTCACATAAACCAAGGGATCTTAATCCTAACCGACCGTAATGATCGTCCAAATCAATCGCAATGATTGTACTCAAAACCTGCAGCGACAAACAAATTGGTATCACTCGAACCGATCTGTAACGACTCTAATTTTGATTTACATTATTTAGGACATTTAGTTAGGTAAATTAAATAAAATAATGAATGGTCAAGGGATTGATATTTTTATAATTAGAAGGTAGTCGTGCCTAATTAACTGATGAACAAAAGAGGATTAAAACGAAATAAGTAAGGGTAACAGATAAGGGAAAAATAGGAATAAGTTATATTCTTATTCCCTAAACCCTCATGCCACTTTCATTTTACACGTTCACAAACAAAAACTAAATCAAGTAACAACTTATGATCCATTTCATTCATTTGAACAGGAAAGAAGACAAAACTTAATCTAGTTAGAGTATCTTAGATATGGATCAATGGCAGAATGTCCGAAAACAATTATTTGGGTGGCTAAAAGTTGTTGATGATTTCACTGTTAAACTTACCGTTGAAAAAATACTAAATACATTTATGTAATTCAAATCAACCTGTTTGGTAGACATTTTCGCCACTTTCATTGTAAGAAACCAAGGATGATTAATGTTAAGTTAAATGTGTTTATTTAGGATGCTAGCCCTGTTATCTACCTTATTTACCCTCTTCACCCTCTGTTGTTGTCGTCAATTAGCATTATGGCTATCAATTTTTATTTTGCATTTTGACTGGCGTAACATCCATTTGTCTATGTTACTTACACAGCTAGGGGTGGGCGCGGTCGGTTAACCGCTCAAATCGGTTAATTTTTGCGGTTAACCTAAACTACTAAGCGGTTCGGTTAACCAATATGCGGTTAACCATGGTCAGATGTATCGACCGAACCGTGACTTTTAAACCGCGGTTAACCATTCAAATAGAACGGTTAACCGGTTGTTATTCACGGTTAAACGGTTAATCAGTTAACCGGTCAAGTTACAGCGGTTAACCGGCCAAGTTATAACCGTAGCACTGAAATTAAAACATGCATTGAATAGAAAATGACAAATATAACCATAGAAATACAACCACAATAGAGTACAGACATAACAACATGGAACTACCATGGACCAGACCATTACAAGTCGTTAACAATCACAGCAGACTCAGTGAGTCGTGACTCACAGACACAACATTACAAAGCTACAACTACAAGCATTCGTATTTCATAGTTTATACATGCCACATTACAAAGTACAAACAATCAAAAAGTAGAACTACATGTCTACACCAATTTCATAAACAATCAAACATTACAAGTACAACTGTAGTCTACACTCTACAGCAGCCATCAACTGATTCAACCATTACACGGCCTGTCAGCCACGAGCTAACAACCAGCAGTGAGCACTCTCCATTCTCCAAGTCTCTCTGCCCAAAGGTAAACAAATGGAAGTTAGCTGATTTGAAATGTGTAACATACATTCAATTTTGTGTAACATTTTGACATTCACTGCAACAGCAGTGATATAATATAGCCCAAAGGTAACCAGCAGTGATCTAAAATGTGTAACATACATTCAATTTTGATTTACATTTTGAGCTATATTATATATGATTTGAATGCAGATTTAAGGAACAACAAAGTCTGAATGCACAATGTTAATATGTTATTGCTGTTTGCAGCTTGTACAGAAGTTACAGAATTACAAACATGAATGCACCTTGTACAGAAGTAACAGAACAAAGCTGAAAACACGCGATATCGTGAAATATGTACAAAACTACAAACAATCAAACATGAATGCACAATGTCATTTGCACCATGTACGGAAGTAACAGAACTATATGGATTGAATGCACAATATCAGACTAAGCTAAGGTGGGAAACTATAATTCATATTCATATCTTTAACATAAAAACATATGCATAAATGTCAACAAAGTCAGGTAATTTTATTTAAATTTCAAGTAATATATTGTAGGCTATGGTTAATATAAGAGGCATCAAACTGTAGGCTATGGCCAGGGAATCTTTAACAAAGTCAGGTAATCTTTAACATAAAAACATATGCATAAAAACAATCGAGCGATCTAATTACTGTAGGCTATGGTCAATATAAGAGGCATCAAACTAAATGCTCAAGTGATATAAGACCTCATTCTCAGACCATGGTGAAAACAGCGATGGAAGATACTAACCATGGTGAAAACAGCGATGGAGATGGACTATCCATGTTGAAAATTGAAGATAATGGCAATTCACATTGATGTCCATGCACAAATTCTACATGGAAAATAAATAAGTTAGAGTATTATATGTAAAATCAAACAAATGTCGAGCTAGATTATTTTATGAATGCTAATATCACCTGTGAATGCATCATCATAATAGTAAACATCATCGACTGGATCCTCAATCCGGTGATCAACAAAAATTGGTTTGGACCTTAACCAATTTTGAGTACAAACCAATGCCTCAACCATTCATGGACTCAAAGTGCTACGAAAAGGGTCTATAACCCTTCCTCCGGTGCTAAAAGCAGATTCGGAAGCAACCGTGGACACGGGTATAGCAAGGAGATCTCGAGCAACTAGAGATAAAACATGATATTTGGAACTATTCACCTTCCACCATAGTAAAACATCAAAATCATTTGCATCCTCAATCGGTGCATTTAAATATTTTTCTAGTTCATTACCTTCAATATCTCGTTGTCGAATTTGTCTTAAAAAAAGTATTCCTTTTCTAGAAAGAACATCACTAGCATTCACAATATTTTCACTATCGGTGGAATTTCTAGATGGCGGTTCATCACATGTTTGTGTTCCAAATGTAGTATCGCTCACATAGAAGTCAAATAACCTTATCAAAATATCTTTCACACTTTTTAATATATCATCTGCAACTACTTTATCATACATGTCTTCAACACATAGCTTCAAAATTGAAATTTATATCTTGGATCAAGCACACACGTAACAAGTAAAATCTTGTTCATGTTACATACACTTCCCCAATATTTGTCAAACTTAGCTTTCATATTAAATCCCATTCTTCCAACATAAGGATTCGTTTCCGCAATCAATGCTCGTAATTCTTCTTGAATTCCACTTAGCTCGGCAAAACAATCATTTGAGGTAATAGATAAAGTTTTGCTAAATTTTAAAGTAATATCATAAAAATTCTTTAAGATTTTAACAAATAATTCGGCATTTTTCCAATCTATAGTACCCGGAGGACGAATTTCTTCATCAAAGTAAGCGACAAAAATACCATCATTTT
The DNA here is from genome assembly GCA_030765085.1 of Allium cepa. Taxonomy (NCBI): domain Eukaryota; kingdom Viridiplantae; phylum Streptophyta; class Magnoliopsida; order Asparagales; family Amaryllidaceae; genus Allium; species Allium cepa. Next base: position 491,666,013 of record CM060944.1, on the reverse strand, counting down.
CTTTCATATCATCAAAAACCGTTTTGTATTTCAAAGCTGCTTCCAACATCAAATACGTTGAATTCCACCTGGTGGGTACATCTAAAACAAGCATAGATTTATTCTCAATTCCCAAACTTAAACATATCTCTCTAAATTTAGAAAATCGTGCTGGAGACGATCTCACAAATCTAACTGCAGTACGAATTCCGCCTATACTATTACTAATTTCTTTTAGCCCTTCGTGAACAATTAAATTGATTATATGGGCACAACAACGTATATGAATGAATTCACCATTCAAAACACAACCACCATTATAATCTTTTAATTTGTTTTTCACATAATTGATTGCCACTTCATTTGCACTAGCATTATCAACCGTGATCGATACTATTCTTTTGAGTTCTTATTTTTTGATACATTGGACAATAAGTTTTCCAATATTTTCTCCTTTGTGACTAGTAATCACACAAAAATTTATAATCCTTTTATGTAAATTCCAGTTTCCATCAATAAAGTGTGCGGTTAAAACCATATAATTTACATTTTGAATAGAAGTCCATGTATCAGTAGTTAGACAAACACCATGCAAAGATTCGGAGAACAATTTTTTAAGAGAATCTATTGAGTCCCAATATAGTTGAAGCACATCCCTACAAATTGTTCTACGTGAAGGAACTTCAAAACTAGGACTCAATTGCCGACAAAATTCAAGAAAACCTTCACCCTCCACAAAACTAAAAGGGAGTTCATCAATAATTATCATTCGAGCTAATGATTTTCTACATTCCTCTTTGTTAAATGACCACGTGGTGAGAGTGCAACTATCTTCACTATCGCTATTTTTTCCAAAAGATAAAGTTTTTTGTCTTTTATCACTATCACGTGGAATTGACCTACATGATTTTGCTACATGATAATTCAAATGTGAAGTGCCATTATATCTAGAATCGCATGCAAATTTGTAACAACCCGCATATTTATCGAGTTTGTATTTAAATACTTTATTTAAATATTAACTCGTTAATCGGATTTTGGTCTGAAAAGCTACTTTTTGCAAACGGTCAAATTAGGACTCGAGACCACTTCCATTGAGTTTGAAATGTCGTTTACAACTTTTTAAGTATAAACATCGATAGGTTTGGAGTTAGTGAAATTTCACTAACTTTTCCCGCTTTGGACTTTGGGTTAGTTTAGCCTATTAAGCCCAAGTTCCAACCCTCTTCTCCTCACTCTTCATAAATTTCCTAACTAATCAAGCTTTGGCATTAATGGTGGAGGGAATGGGAAATTAAAACTCCAAGCACAAATTCAATTGCAAATCCAACATTCAACTCCAAATTCAAGTAGAAGATATTGGATTCAAGCTTTGGATTGCTTCTCCTTGCTTTCAAGCTTCATCTTCATAAACTTTAGTGCAAAGGTGAGATTTTTATCTCACAATTCTAGTCTATATCTATCTTGGGCTATTGGAAATGCATCCCTATCATGTTTGCATGCACATTTGCATTTGGTTTGGATTGGATTGGCGAAAAACTCCACTTTTTAGTGTTTTGGGGTGAATTTCTGGCTTAGGTCGCTCTGTCCCCCTTAGGTCGCCCAGCATCTATAGGTCGTTCGCGTGGAAAAGTCGTCACCTTCATTTAGGTCGTTTCTGGCCTTAGCCCATTCGTCCACTATAGGTCGTTAGGCCTTAGGTCGCTTGGAGTTAGGTCGTAGGTCGGCAGGTCTTCAGCTCGCAGGCGTTGAAAAGGCGCGTCTGGAGTTAGGTCGTTCGTGAGTTAACGTTAGGTCGTTTGCGAGTTAGCGCCCTAGGTCACTCGCGTATAGCTCGTTCGGAGTTAGGTCGTTAGGCCTTAGCTCGTATGGCCTATGCAATTTGGTTAGGTCGTCCAACCTCAACACCTTAGGTCGCAAGACCTTAGGTCGTACCCCTTAGGTCGTTAGACCTTAAGCCTTCACTATTGGAACTCGTTAGGTCGTAGCAACCATAGGTCGTAGGTCGCTCACACGGAGTTAAGTCGTAGGTCGTCTCCGACCTTATATCGCTCAGCCAGGTTTCACTTTAAGTCGTTAGGTCGTTTGGACCTTGTTTCCAGTTAGGTCGCAAGACCCTTAAACCGTTAGGTCACTAGGTCGCGATGTTTTAGGTCGCTGCACCCTATGCCTCTATAGGTCGTTCGACCTTGCTAACTTTTAGGTCGCGAGTTTTATAGGTCGCTCGACCCTATTCCCCTTAGGTCGTTAGACCTCATTTTGTCTTCACTAGGTCGTACCATTTTGGTCGGGGCGCTGCCCCGCACCCCGCCGGGGGTGCTGCCCCCTGGACCCCCGCGACCTGACCGGGCAGGTCGAACCCCGTATGTAACATTCCTGAAATTTATCAAGTTTAAATTGGCAATTAAATTAAATTTTGAAGATAAATTGCTAATTTATTTATGAATTAATTGGATAATTTCTAGAATAAAAAAATTTTAGCTTATAAAGTAGGATTGGTTTAAGATTTATGAATAAGTATTTTATAAACAAATATTGAATTTAAAAATAAGATGTATAAAATATATTTATATTAATATGTGAGCTAAATTAAAAGATTTAAAAATAGAATCTATAAAATAATTTAAACTAAGGAGTTGAATATGATTTGTATATTAAACATTAAAAATAGAATTCATGAATTAATAAAAAAAAATGATTGGTACAATGACTTGAGTTTAAAAATTTAAAAACAAGAATGAATATGAAATACTTACCTTTTGGAATTTAATAAATGTATTGTAATAAAATTGATGTAATAAAATAAGTTTACAAAAGCACCATAAACTAAGAAATGTATATTTATGTGTGATTTATTTGTTGAGTGTACAAATTGTTATACATTCATTTCTTTTTAAAATTTTGTAAAAGTAAAATAAATACAAATGTTGTATTTCAAGTTTAAGATTGAAATTTAAATTTAAAATGAGTGTTTTAAAAATGAGTAGCATTTAAAAAAAAATTATTAAGATATAATATATGTATATATATATATATATAAATGTTGACTAAATTCTTTTAGCATTGAACATGTACATACATATACAAATGAATAAACAAATACATTTATTTATAAAGTATATATGATAAAAAATAATAATAATGATAAATAAAGTTTATAAATTTATTTTGTCTTGTAAAAAAATCACCCATGTGAACATACATACACATGTGAGATGGAGTAGAGTAAGACAATCAACAAAATCCAAAGTTTATGATAGGTTTTTACAAATGGCATGAATGCATCATTGCTTAGATAAAATAATCTAATAAAAAAATTTCAGAAACCTTTCACATCCCCAATTCGATTTTTTTTTTAAACCTCCAACCTCTGAAAAGTTCAATAATCAAAGATCTAACATTTCAAATCTCAACACTCAAGCAAGAAAGAAAAATTCAGAGAAAAAAAAAACTGTCAAGCTTTCTTCAATTCAATTCAAAAGCAAAAGGGGCTGTTTTCAAGTGTAATCTGGAAACAATCAAGTAGTGCAGTTGATTTCTGGAAATAAATAAGGCAAGTAGCTCTTTTTTTTTTTTTAAGATTTGAATCTGAGTTTGCTAAACAATATTGATGCAGCAGTTAATCAATCTGTTGCAGGAGAAAATATCAAGATTAAGGATTTAATCTACTTCTAGTTTTTAAGTTGCAGAAAGAATAAAATTAAAAGCTTCTCTGCTATTTACATTCAACTGTAAGTAATTTAAATTTACTATTATTAATGAATTTGGTGAATGAGTACAACAAGGAATAAAAAAAAATATGTAGCTATGATTTGCAGAGCTTAAAAGAATCAGAGTAAAAGAAAAAAAAAAGGGTTGCAGGCTTCCATCTCTGCTTGAAAAACTGTCAAAAGCTTTTGTCATCTGGAGAATAGGTGAGCAATCCTTCACCCTCTTTTATCTGATGCATATATTAAACTCTGTTGTTAGTTGCTTCTCTGTTTCCATGCTTGTGAGCAAACCTTATTTTTTTTAAATAAAAAAAAAACTGGGTTCTTTATTTCTTTTACCTATGAGCAACCCTTCTTCTAAAACCAGACTTCCTTATTTCTTTTACCTGTGAGTAACTCACTCATAATTTATTTAATAGGTAAAGTTGTTTATGTTTTTTTTAAAAAAAATTTGATATGAACTTATATGAAATGGCCGTGAATTTTATACCTTTGATATATGCCTGTATACATGATGATGAAAGTTTCATATCTGTGCCTCAAAATTCCAAACTCATGTTTAATCTCTGAGTTCTTTCCTTTGACTTGTTTTTTTGTTGTTGTTATTACTTAGCTTTGAATAAATCATGATGTTCTAGAATAGCATAAGTTTACTAATAGAATCATTATGTAAATTCAAGGATTTTAAAACTAAAATTAAATTTTACAGTGATAAGAATAAAATGCAGTTTCATGTTAACTGTATTTTACATTTTTATCAAGATCAGTTGATCCTTGCATTTGATTTGAGTGGATTTGTTTTCTGGAGGTAGTCATCTATCATAGATCATAGGAAATTTACAGAATTGATTTGCATTTCAGTTTTGAGACTTTAATTTGGGATTTTAGTTGAGGAACCCTAGTTTATTTGGGATACTGTTTTGTGGTCGATTTTGTACTCCTCATTGCATCGAGTTCGAAGCTGTTTTGGGAAATGATGGATGGTGTAGTGATGAAGCTAACACCAGAGTTTGGGTGTTAATGATGGTCGAGAAGTGGAGGAATCGACGTTGTCAGGTTTTAGGTGGTATTGGGTATAGGCTGTTACAGGTTGTAGTTAAAAAAACTTGAATTCAAATTCAAGATTGATCTCAGGGGATCTGGGGCTTTGAAGTTGTAGTGTGGTCTCCGATAGTTAGGAGATGGTCGGAGATGAAGATTAGAGGTGGCTGGAGATGGATGAAGGTTACACAGGGGTGTGTGCATGTTTGAGATGGTGGTGGGTTTGTGATGTTGTTGGTTGCAGGGACTTATGCCTCGGGTAGGTCTCGGGTTAATTGGGGAAAAACTCGAAGAAAGTGGGTTACTGACTCGAAGTAGAATATCGGCATCTCGGGTTGTGTCATGTTCAGGTTTAACAAACAGACTTGTTCTGTTTTAAGAATTTTTAAAGTAAAGTTTAAATATAAATCTGGAAATTTAACTTAGGATTAAACTTGAATCTAAAAATGAATTCAAATTGTTTGAATTCTTATTTTGTAATAATTTAAATGCAGAATTCAAATTTGGTTTGAAAAAAAAAAGAACAGGAAACTGTTTTAGTTTTATAAGATTTGAACTTAATGCAGACTAAAGCTTTAACTTAGGATGTTAAAACTGAATTTAAATATGAATTCAAATAAGTTTGAATTCTATTCTTTTGAAATTATTTAAATTCAGGAAATTTTTAAGTCTGGGTTTTTTTTATAAAACAGAAATTGGTTTATGTTTTTAAATGTAAAGATAAAGTTTGAATTGAAGGTGGAAATTTAAACTTAGTTTTTAATCTCAAATTTTAAAATGAATTCAAATTTTGATTGTCTGAAATTTGAAACCATTTATGTTTTTAAATTTACATTTGATTTTAAACTCTCAAGTGTAAATGCATCGTTGTTTTGCATATTGAATTGGAAGGCTAAGTATTTAAATTAGAAATTCAAGTGAATTCAAATCTGAGTTTTTAAATCTATTTTTAAACTTCAGTTTTAAAGTAAAGATTTAAATTTAAATTGCTTTCAAATGATTTTCATTTGAATTAAAGGTGTAAATTATAGAAAGAGTTTTAAAGAATTTAAAACTAAAATGAGAATGAAAGTTGTATTTCAATTTTGAAGTTTTAAAGTAATTTTTAAAATTGATTTGAATTTGATTTGAATTGAAATTTAAATCCTTTTCAACTTATTTATAAAGTATATGTTTCTTTTAAACATATAAGATTAAGTTGTGTATTGTTTTAAACTCCTATTTAAGACAAATTTGAGTCTTGAGTTTAAAAAGAGAATGTTAAATGGAATTTAATGTAAATTTAAAAACATTTTGTTTTTAAATGCATAATTTAAATAAGGAATGTTTATTTAAAGATAAAGAAAAGTATAATGATTTGTAATTCATTTAATTATTAAGGTATTACAAATGGATAATTAATATAATTAATTAATTAATGAAATGGATAATTAATTAAAGTAATTAAGGGTTTTAATTTGATTAATTAAAGTTTAAGATTAATTTTTCTTAGAATAATTAATTTGTAATTAAGAAATCATTAATTGAATGATATTAGATTTTAAATTAATAATTGAAGATTTATTAATTGAATAAATATGGATAGTTAATTAATTAGGAATAATAAATGAAAGTAATCATGTAGGTAATAAATTTAAAACCACCCAGTTTATTCATCTTAATTGTAGATGCTGATTGTTATTGAATGTTGTGTGATGGATTGATATATTTGGTATGTGATGTGATGCTATGTGATACTTTGTGCTGAACTGCTATATTTGTGATGAATATACTGTCGTATGTATATGAAACCCTTTGACCCGTAAAACGACATTTGAATTTCGATGCGACAGGGAGTCGGATTTCAATTTGTTATCCGAAACCCACATCGAATCGTATTAGTGAATCTTTGTGATTGATAGTTTAATTTACCTATGAATCTGTGAATATAGATAAGCGTTATGGGTTATACCGCTTATCAATATGATTATGATGTTGTGCACTATTGTGTTGAACCTCTGGACCACACTTATACACACACAAATATGGATTGCACGTGGAAATGGGTTAAGTCACAGATTTTAAAAATCGTTTTAAAATTGAATTTTTTCCAAAAATAGTTTTGGAATTAGAATTGATGCTTTTGAAAATGAGTTTTCAAAAATAAAAAGTTATTTGAATAACTTGATTGAGTTTTGAAATTTAAATAATTGGATTTAAATTTGAATTCAATATTTGAAATTGAATTCTATGACTTGGAAACTAGGGTTTAAAAAGTTATTCAACTTACAAATGGGTTATATGGTTTTAAACCATTTTTCAAGGTGATGTTTTGAAATTTAAATTCAACTCAAGATTTCAACTTGTATAAATTTGATTTGCTTCTCATAAGAAATGGACTTCCAAGTTGTGTTAAAAGGATTTTTAAGTCTAAAAGGAAAATTGTTTTCCAAGTTTTAGATAAATCTTTGGAAATGTGTTTTGAAAGCTATAAATCTTTAACTTAAAGATTTAATTGGGTTAATCCAATTGAAATGGGAATTGTTTTGAAATCTATGAATAGATCTTTGTGAAACTGGGTGAAACTTTGTGAAATAAATCTTTTTGTTTAAAGATTTAAAAATGGTAATTTGTTTAACCATTTGAAAGAAAAGTTTTGGATTTTTATAAGTTGTGACTTAACTAAAATCCCATATCCATATGTTTAAAATATGGCGCTTACTATTCGGTTTAGCCGGGAGAGGACCTTGTGTCATATAACCCATTCCGAATAGTGATACGACGTTATGGATAGCAATTGAAGACCGGTGGTGAAGACCGGGTATTTGTGAGAACGATAGGATAACCTATCGATTGTCTCTACACCGAGTAGCTACGGTATAGAGATTCCCTTAGTGATGGGAAGTCCGATCGGGATTGTGGATACCCGGATTTGCAAGGGCTTCTTCGGAAGTGCCTTCGGTTCTGTTCGAACCCGGAACAGACTTGTATGGTTGTATGTCCGACATTACACTTTGAGATGTTAACTGATCTCTATCAAATACATTTCTGCTTGGTGGCGGAGAATTTATTCTCTTAGCTTAACACCCTTCTCTGAGACGTACGAGCTCAGAGGTTATGTAGTTGATATTTATCAGTGATATTCCCAATTTGGTAATGTGGCATGCTGAGTGCTGCTGTGTGATGATCATTGGTTGATCATTTGTGATATGATCATTTGTTTGATCATTTATCTTTGTGATCGTTGCTTTGGCCATCTGTTAACCCAAAGCATGGCTTTGTTGCACAAAGCGTGGCTTTGTGGACGAGACTGCATCAGGACCTCACTCCCCGGAAATGGTCGAAACAGGAAAGATGCGGCAAGGTTATGAGGGTCGCGCCCTTTAGGGTGTGTCATTCCCTTCTGGTAAAGGGTGCTATCATGGTATGGAGCCCAGATACTTACTCATGTGGATACTGCAGATCTATTACTTTGTGATACTTTGTGGTTGTTGTTGCGAGCGCTCGGATAAAGGTCCCAAAGGACCGGGGGATGGCACATTCGTGTAGTAGTTACCTAGTTACAGAGGTAACCCGGCCTTGTGTTGGCAGAGATCTAACCGTAACGTTAGTTTCTCGGGACGTCCCGCCAGAGGCGATCCCATAGACAGTAGGAAGTTCCTTAGCCTGACCATTTGTTGGAAATCCATTCATCCAATACGTGCCTTGTACGGTTTTAGTTGTATTACCTGCCATTCACTTATGGTGGTCACCACTGTTTGGATGGTAGCTATAGTAGGCATAGTTCGGAATGTCTATGTTGGCTAGGATTTATATTCTACTTTCGAAATTGTTTTCTACACTATGCACTAATAATAATATCAAAAATGATTTGATTTTTGCGTAGTAAGCATATTTGACTATCATAAGGAGAAATCTCCTCCAAGTCTGCGTTTGCATTGTGTGTGTGGCGGGAGGCCTTATGGTAGTTTCATTTTCTAAAAAGCATTGCGGATTTCAAATTTAAATTTCTCTATCTGTTTTAAAAGACCAAATGTTTTTGTTTGCTCATACCAGTCCCATGACTGACCTGGAGTTTATTGTTCCTTTCCTAAACTCTGGGTGCCCACTATTTCCCACACGGGCAGTCTAGAGTTGGGGTTTTCAGAAATCAATGGTAGGTGTAGATTCGACAGCTTTCAGCCTTAGGATTTGGCAATCGCATTTGGATTGGGTTGCTACTCTTCATCTTGATTTGGAGTTCGGGTATCCACAATCCCGATCGGACTTCCCATCACTTAGGGAGAACTCTATACCGGAGCAACTCAGTGCAGATTCAATCGACAGGTTATCCTATCGTTCTCACAAATACCCGGTCTTCACCACCGGTCTTCAAATGCTATCCATAACGTCGTATCACTATTCGGAATGGGCTATATGACACAAGGTCCTCTCCCGGCTAAACCGAATAGTAAGCGCCATATTTTAAAACATATGGATATGGGATTTTAGTTAAGTCACAACTTAAAAATCCAAACTTTTCTTTTAAATGGTTAAACAGATTACCATTTTAAAATCTTCAAACAAAAAGATTTCTTTCACAAAGATCTATTCATAGATTTCAAAACAATTCCCATTTCAATTGGATTAACCCAATTAAATCCTTAAATTAAAGATTTATAGCTTTCAAACTCATTTCCAAAGATTTATCTATAACTTGGAAAACAATTTTCCTTTTAGACTTGAAAATCCTTTTAACACCAATTGGAAATTCATTTCTTTTGTGAAAGCTCACAAACAGTTTCCGTTTTCAAAAAGAATCCAAATATATACCAGTTTAAGTCTTGGGTTAAACTAAAATTTCAAAACATCACCTTTAAAAATGGTTTTAAAAAAACCCATATAAACCCATTTATAAGTTGAATAACTTTTTAAACATAGTTTTCAAAATCATAGAATTCAATTCAAATATTGCATTCAAATCAAATTATTTAAATTTCAAAACTCAATCGAGTTATTCAAAATAACTTTTATTTTCAAAAGCTTCAATTCTAATTCCAAAACTATTTTGGATTCAAAAATACAATTTTAAATATATTTCAAAAATCTGTGACTTAACCCATTTCCACGTGCAATCCATATTTGTGTGTGTATAAGTGTGGTCCAGGGGTTCAACACAATAGTGCACAACATCATCATCACCGATTCAATCATATCGATAAGCGATATAACCCATAACGCTTATCTTTATTCATAGATTCATAGATAAGATGAATTTATCAATCACAAAGATTCACTCATATGATTCGATGTGGGTTTCGGGTAACCAATTGGAATCCGACTCCCTGTCGCATCGAAATTCAAATGTCGTTCTATGGGTCAAGGGGTTGCATATACATATAACAATATATACGTCTCAAATAAAATAGCCCAGCACAAAGCATTACATAGCATCACAAAACATATCAATCCATCATGAAGCATTCAATTGGTAATCAAACATCTACAATTAAGATGAATAAATCTATGTGGTTTTAAATCTATTCCTCACACAATCACTTCCATTAGTAATGAACTACCCTTAATTGCTTCTTTAATTACTTCTAAATTAATTACATTAATTTATTACCTATTATTGATTAATTAATCCTAATTAATCATCCTTAATTACATCACTAATTAAATAATTAATGATCTAAATTATTTCTTAGATTAATTACTCAAAGTAATTAACAACTCAGTTACTATATTGACCCAAATTAATTATCCTTAATTTAATCTCTTAAATTAATTATTTGATTAATTACTAAATAATTAATCCAAATTATCTCTCACTTAAACATCTCCACTTAATTACATCTGTAAATATTAAACAATTACTTAACTATGAAATTTCCAAATCATTAATTACATAAAGTAGTTATTTATAAAACCCAAATGTTTAAAATTAATTAAACTTTATTAAACAATCTCATTCAATTAAATTAATTATATTAAGTAATTAATTTCTTAATTTCTTTATCAAGTAATTACTCAATCCATTTATAATTGATTATTATTAAATTAATTAATCTAATTAATAAATAAAATTAACCAAATTAATTAATTGTTAAATAATCCTGGTTAATGACCTTCATTAACCATTCTTTAATTATTTTATAAGGTAATTAACTTAAATTAATTACCAATTAAATTATCTTTAATCATTTATTTATTAAAGTTAATTATAAAGTTAATTACCCTTAATTTAAAACTTAATTACATAATTAATATTCATTTATCATTAATTAAAATTTAATTAATGATCTTAATTCCAAAATGATTTAATCATTAATCAATTATTAATCCCAAATTCAATTAATTAATTAAATTAATTAACAAATCTTAATTACCCTTATTAATAAATTCCAAAACATAATTCTTAATCAAATTTCCAAAGTAAAACATAACTTAATTATGTTTAAAACAATTTGATTCAAAACAAAGTGCTTTTGAAATTACCTTTGAATTTCAATTTAAAATTCAAATTTAAAATAAAATAAATTTTAAACTTATCAAAGTTTTAAATAATTTAAAACTTATTTAAAATTACAAGTCAAAACAAAAGTTTGACTTAAAAATGAAATCATAAGAATTTGAAATTAAATTTATTTCAAAATTTTAGAAGTTTTAAATCATTTATGTTTTTAAAACTTTCAAATTTAAATTTTCTTTTAAATTTGAAACTGAACTTCATTTATACTCAGATTCCAGTTTAAATTTAATTCTTAAATCTTAATCACCTTTTAAAACTTCATTATTAAAGTTCCAACTATTTTACACAAAATAAAATAGTTAATTAAGTTAAATTTAAAACTTAAGTTTCTGTTTTATAAAAAAAAAACTAGAATTTAAAATCAAATGAGAATTTTAAACTTACATTTAAATTTGAACTTAAATTTTACTCAAAACCACAACTGCAGATTTAAAAGAGCTTAAACCTTGATTTGCAGGAAACAGATAACAGGTTTCAAATTCAAACCTGGAATTTAAATTCAAAGTAATTCAAACTTGAATTATGTTTTAAAATTAAGTTTTAAACCTAAACCTTATTTAAAACCTATAACTACAGATTTTTTTAAATTTGACAAACCCAGATTTTAAAAAGTTTTAAAACCCAAATTTTTAAAACAAAACACAGTTTTGCTGTGTAATCTGTAAACTACAGGTTACCCGAGAAACATAACTTTTACTTCGGGTTTTATGCTCTCCCACTTCGAGTTTAAAAACCATTTGCTTCGAGTCATTTAACAACTTCTTCGAGCAAGAGCGCTCGGATAAAGGTCCCAAAGGACCGGGGGATGGCACATTCGTGTAGTAGTTACCTAGTTACAGAGGTAACCCGGCCTTGTGTTGGCAGAGATCTAACCGTAACGTTAGTTTCTCGGGACGTCCCGCCAGAGGCGATCCCATAGACAGTAGGAAGTTCCTTAGCCTGACCATTTGTTGGAAATCCATTCATCCAATACGTGCCTTGTACGGTTTTAGTTGTATTACCTGCCATTCACTTATGGTGGTCACCACTGTTTGGATGGTAGCTATAGTAGGCATAGTTCGGAATGTCTATGTTGGCTAGGATTTATATTCTACTTTCGAAATTGTTTTCTACACTATGCACTAATAATAATATCAAAAATGATTTGATTTTTGCGTAGTAAGCATATTTGACTATCATAAGGAGAAATCTCCTCCAAGTCTGCGTTTGCATTGTGTGTGTGGCGGGAGGCCTTATGGTAGTTTCATTTTCTAAAAAGCATTGCGGATTTCAAATTTAAATTTCTCTATCTGTTTTAAAAGACCAAATGTTTTTTTTTCTCATACCAGTCCCATGACTGACCTGGAGTTTATTGTTCCTTTCCTAAACTCTGGGTGCCCACTATTTCCCACACGGGCAGTCTAGAGTTGGGGTTTTCAGAAATCAATGGTAGGTGTAGATTCGACAGCTTTCAGCCTTAGGATTTGGCAATCGCATTTGGATTGGGTTGCTACTCTTCATCTTGATTTGGAGTTCGAGCTATTTCTGGATTGGTGCTTTGGAGATGGAGATTACTGATACTGGAGTTTTTTTCTTGAAGACTATATTGAAGATTTTGTTCCGCTGCTGGTGTTATCCTTTCTTTCCGCTGCTATTATCTTGTATCATATCTCTGATGTATGTTGATATCTATTGTATCATTCTGTTGTATCATTCATGTTGTATATTGATATATGTTATTCATTTCTTCCGCTATGTTATTTACTTAATGTGTTATAAGCTCCGGCGAACCAGGTTCGACGTTTGGATCTGCGGCATTTGAATACGAGTGTCGTATTCGGTGCCGATTTTCGAAGGTCGAGTCGGGGTCGTTATAAGTGGTATCAGAGCTGATGGTTAAAACCTTAGCTCAGGAGTATAACACATTAAGTAACTCATTAGAGATAGGGTGAAGTAAACCCTAGAATGAGTATATCCCTAAGATATCTGTTCGAACGCCTCAGTAAATTCTCTTACTATCCACTGATAGTGAGTATGAGTGCGAGAAGGGGACGAGATAGGGGACAGGGGAGTACCACTACGAATGGTCAATACCCTGCAATAGCGGAAACAACTTTTCTCTATCAATCTCCTTTGATTCGATTTCGAATTCTTTTTGATTGCTTCGTAGCAGCTCCAGAAAGAAGTTTCGGTGTGATGATGGCCATACGTATCGTTGTAGAAAATTCTTACTTTGTATCTTCATCGATTTCTTATCAGCTTTTCGATCTAAACTCTAATGAATTTGAAATTTATAATATTAAATAAATTGGAAATTTTAAATTAAGTAAACTGGTTAACTAATATGAAGATTGAATCTATCTATCCATCTATTCTCTGGGATCCGATATATATTCTACGAACGATTAGTTATCCCTTCAAACTAATCAATGCCCTTGCATATTCGTAGACAGGTGGACCCAAATATCTTGTGTAATAATTGTATGAGTTCGTTCTCATATTATTGATATTCTGATTTGGGTAGACCAAATGCAGAATAAATATTTCGATCTGATCTGTTCCATCATTTCTTTATCTATTATCTATTCTTTGTCGTCTTCTTTGCAATTTCGAGGACGAAATTCTTTTAAGGGGGGAAATCTGTAACATTCCTGAAATTTATCAAGTTTAAATTGGCAATTAAATTAAATTTTGAAGATAAATTGCTAATTTATTTATGAATTAATTGGATAATTTCTAGAATAAAAAAAATTTAGCTTATAAAGTAGGATTGGTTTAAGATTTATGAATAAGTATTTTATAAACAAATATTGAATTTAAAAATAAGATGTATAAAATATATTTATATTAATATGTGAGCTAAATTAAAAGATTTAAAAATAGAATCTATAAAATAATTTAAACTAAGGAGTTGAATATGATTTGTATATTAAACATTAAAAATAGAATTCATGAATTAATAAAAAAAAATATGATTGGTACAATGACTTGAGTTTAAAAATTTAAAAACAAGAATGAATATGAAATACTTACCTTTTGGAATTTAATAAATGTATTGTAATAAAATTGATGTAATAAAATAAGTTTACAAAAGCACCATAAACTAAGAAATGTATATTTATGTGTGATTTATTTGTTGAGTGTACAAATTGTTATACATTCATTTCTTTTTAAAATTTTGTAAAAGTAAAATAAATACAAATGTTGTATTTCAAGTTTAAGATTGAAATTTAAATTTAAAATGAGTGTTTTAAAAATGAGTAGCATTTAAAAAAAAATTATTAAGATATAATATATGTATATATATATATATAAATGTTGACTAAATTCTTTTAGCATTGAACATGTACATACATATACAAATGAATAAACAAATACATTTATTTATAAAGTATATATGATAAAAAATAATAATAATGATAAATAAAGTTTATAAATTTATTTTGTCTTGTAAAAAAATCACCCATGTGAACATACATACACATGTGAGATGGAGTAGAGTAAGACAATCAACAAAATCCAAAGTTTATGATAGGTTTTTACAAATGGCATGAATGCATCATTGCTTAGATAAAATAATCTAATAAAAAAAATTCAGAAACCTTTCACATCCCCAATTCGATTTTTTTTTTAAACCTCCAACCTCTGAAAAGTTCAATAATCAAAGATCTAACATTTCAAATCTCAACACTCAAGCAAGAAAGAAAAATTCAGAGAAAAAAAAAACTGTCAAGCTTTCTTCAATTCAATTCAAAAGCAAAAGCTGCTGTTTTCAAGTGTAATCTGGAAACAATCAAGTAGTGCAGTTGATTTCTGGAAATAAATAAGGCAAGTAGCTCTTTTTTTTTTTAAGATTTGAATCTGAGTTTGCTAAACAATATTGATGCAGCAGTTAATCAATCTGTTGCAGGAGAAAATATCAAGATTAAGGATTTAATCTACTTCTAGTTTTTAAGTTGCAGAAAGAATAAAATTAAAAGCTTCTCTGCTATTTACATTCAACTGTAAGTAATTTAAATTTACTGTTATTAATGAATTTGGTGAATGAGTACAACAAGGAATAAAAAAAAAATATGTAGCTATGATTTGCAGAGCTTAAAAGAATCAGAGTAAAAGAAAAAAAAAAAGGGGTTGCAGGCTTCCATCTCTGCTTGAAAAACTGTCTAAAGCTTTTGTCATCTGGAGAATAGGTGAGCAATCCTTCACCCTCTTTTATCTGATGCATATATTAAACTCTGTTGTTAGTTGCTTCTCTGTTTCCATGCTTGTGAGCAAACCTTATTTTATTTAAATAAAAAAAAAACTGGGTTCTTTATTTCTTTTACCTATGAGCAACCCTTCTTCTAAAACCAGACTTCCTTATTTCTTTTACCTGTGAGTAACTCACTCATAATTTATTTAATAGGTAAAGTTTTTTATGTTTTTTTTTAAAAAAATTTGATATGAACTTATATGAAATGGCCTTGAATTTTATACCTTTGATATATGCCTGTATACATGATGATGAAAGTTTCATATCTGTGCCTCAAAATTCCAAACTCATGTTTAATCTCTGAGTTCTTTCCATTGACTTGTTTTTTTGTTGTTGTTATTACTTAGCTTTGAATAAATCATGATGTTCTAGAATAGCATAAGTTTACTAATAGAATCATTATGTAAATTCAAGGATTTTAAAACTAAAATTAAATTTTACAGTGATAAGAATAAAATGCAGTTTCATGTTAACTGTATTTTACATTTTTATCAAGATCAGTTGATCCTTGCATTTGATTTGAGTGGATTTGTTTTCTGGAGGTAGTCATCTATCATAGATCATAGGAAATTTACAGAATTGATTTGCATTTCAGTTTTGAGACTTTAATTTGGGATTTTAGTTGAGGAACCCTAGTTTATTTGGGATACTGTTTTGTGGTCGATTTTGTACTCCTCATTGCATCGAGTTCGAAGCTGTTTTGGGAAATGATGGATGGTGTAATGATGAAGCTAACACCAGAGTTTGGGTGTTAATGATGGTCGAGAAGTGGAGGAATCGACGTTGTCAGGTTTTAGGTGGTATTGGGTATAGGCTGTTACAGGTTGTAGTTAAAAAAACTTGAATTCAAATTCAAGATTGATCTCAGGGGATCTGGGGCTTTGAAGTTGTAGTGTGGTCTCCGATAGTTAGGAGATGGTCGGAGATGAAGATTAGAGGTGGCTGGAGATGGATGAAGGTTACACAGGGGTGTGTGCATGTTTGAGATGGTGGTGGGTTTGTGATGTTGTTGGTTGCAGGGACTTATGCCTCGGGTAGGTCTCGGGTTAATTGGGGAAAAACTCGAAGAAAGTGGGTTACTGACTCGAAGTAGAATATCGGCATCTCGGGTTGTGTCATGTTCAGGTTTAACAAACAGACTTGTTCTGTTTTAAGAATTTTTAAAGTAAAGTTTAAATATAAATCTGGAAATTTAACTTAGGATTAAACTTGAATCTAAAAATGAATTCAAATTGTTTGAATTCTTATTTTGTAATAATTTAAATGCAGAATTCAAATTTGGTTTGAAAAAAAAAAGAACAGGAAACTGTTTTAGTTTTATAAGATTTGAACTTAATGCAGACTAAAGCTTTAACTTAGGATGTTAAAACTGAATTTAAATATGAATTCAAATAAGTTTGAATTCTATTCTTTTGAAATTATTTAAATTCAGGAAAATTTTTAAGTCTGGGTTTTTTTTTATAAAACAGAAATTGGTTTATGTTTTTAAATGTAAAGATAAAGTTTGAATTGAAGGTGGAAATTTAAACTTAGTTTTTAATCTCAAATTTTAAAATGAATTCAAATTTTGATTGTCTGAAATTTGAAACCATTTATGTTTTTAAATTTAAATTTGATTTTAAACTCTCAAGTGTAAATGCATCGTTGTTTTGCATATTGAATTGGAAGGCTAAGTATTTAAATTAGAAATTCAAGTGAATTCAAATCTGAGTTTTTAAATCTATTTTTAAACTTCAGTTTTAAAGTAAAGATTTAAATTTAAATTGCTTTCAAATGATTTTCATTTGAATTAAAGGTGTAAATTATAGAAAGAGTTTTAAAGAATTTAAAACTAAAATGAGAATGAAAGTTGTATTTCAATTTTGAAGTTTTAAAGTAATTTTTAAAATTGATTTGAATTTGATTTGAATTGAAATTTAAAT
The DNA here is from genome assembly GCA_030765085.1 of Allium cepa. NCBI lineage: Eukaryota > Viridiplantae > Streptophyta > Magnoliopsida > Asparagales > Amaryllidaceae > Allium > Allium cepa. Next base: position 491,648,637 of record CM060944.1, on the reverse strand, counting down.
CCTTTTCAACTTATTTATAAAGTATATGTTTCTTTTAAACATATAAGATTAAGTTGTGTATTGTTTTAAACTCCTATTTAAGACAAATTTGAGTCTTGAGTTTAAAAGGAGAATGTTAAATGGAATTTAATGTAAATTTAAAAACATTTTGTTTTTAAATGCATAATTTAAATAAGGAATGTTTATTTAAAGATAAAGAAAAGTATAATGATTTGTAATTCATTTAATTATTAAGGTATTACAAATGGATAATTAATATAATTAATTAATTAATGAAATGGATAATTAATTAAAGTAATTAAGGGTTTTAATTTGATTAATTAAAGTTTAAGATTAATTTTTCTTAGAATAATTAATTTGTAATTAAGAAATCATTAATTGAATGATATTAGATTTTAAATTAATAATTGAAGATTTATTAATTGAATAAATATGGATAGTTAATTAATTAGGAATAATAAATGAAAGTAATCATGTAGGTAATAAATTTAAAACCACCCAGTTTATTCATCTTAATTGTAGATGCTGATTGTTATTGAATGTTGTGTGATGGATTGATATATTTGGTATGTGATGTGATGCTATGTGATACTTTGTGCTGAACTGCTATATTTGTGATGAATATACTGTCGTATGTATATGAAACCCTTTGACCCGTAAAACGACATTTGAATTTCGATGCGACAGGGAGTCGGATTTCAATTTGTTATCCGAAACCCACATCGAATCGTATTAGTGAATCTTTGTGATTGATAGTTTAATTTACCTATGAATCTGTGAATATAGATAAGCGTTATGGGTTATACCGCTTATCAATATGATTATGATGTTGTGCACTATTGTGTTGAACCTCTGGACCACACTTATACACACACAAATATGGATTGCACGTGGAAATGGGTTAAGTCACAGATTTTAAAAATCGTTTTAAAATTGAATTTTTTCCAAAAATAGTTTTGGAATTAGAATTGATGCTTTTGAAAATGAGTTTTCAAAAATAAAAAGTTATTTGAATAACTTGATTGAGTTTTGAAATTTAAATAATTGGATTTAAATTTGAATTCAATATTTGAAATTGAATTCTATGACTTGGAAACTAGGGTTTAAAAAGTTATTCAACTTACAAATGGGTTATATGGTTTTAAACCATTTTTCAAGGTGATGTTTTGAAATTTAAATTCAACTCAAGATTTCAACTTGTATAAATTTGATTTGCTTCTCATAAGAAATGGACTTCCAAGTTGTGTTAAAAGGATTTTTAAGTCTAAAAGGAAAATTGTTTTCCAAGTTTTAGATAAATCTTTGGAAATGTGTTTTGAAAGCTATAAATCTTTAACTTAAAGATTTAATTGGGTTAATCCAATTGAAATGGGAATTGTTTTGAAATCTATGAATAGATCTTTGTGAAACTGGGTGAAACTTTGTGAAATAAATCTTTTTGTTTAAAGATTTAAAAATGGTAATTTGTTTAACCATTTGAAAGAAAAGTTTTGGATTTTTATAAGTTGTGACTTAACTAAAATCCCATATCCATATGTTTAAAATATGGCGCTTACTATTCGGTTTAGCCGGGAGAGGACCTTGTGTCATATAACCCATTCCGAATAGTGATACGACGTTATGGATAGCAATTGAAGACCGGTGGTGAAGACCGGGTATTTGTGAGAACGATAGGATAACCTATCGATTGTCTCTACACCGAGTAGCTACGGTATAGAGATTCCCTTAGTGATGGGAAGTCCGATCGGGATTGTGGATACCCGGATTTGCAAGGGCTTCTTCGGAAGTGCCTTCGGTTCTGTTCGAACCCGGAACAGACTTGTATGGTTGTATGTCCGACATTACACTTTGAGATGTTAACTGATCTCTATCAAATACATTTCTGCTTGGTGGCGGAGAATTTATTCTCTTAGCTTAACACCCTTCTCTGAGACGTACGAGCTCAGAGGTTATGTAGTTGATATTTATCAGTGATATTCCCAATTTGGTAATGTGGCATGCTGAGTGCTGCTGTGTGATGATCATTGGTTGATCATTTGTGATATGATCATTTGTTTGATCATTTATCTTTGTGATCGTTGCTTTGGCCATCTGTTAACCCAAAGCATGGCTTTGTTGCACAAAGCGTGGCTTTGTGGACGAGACTGCATCAGGACCTCACTCCCCGGAAATGGTCGAAACAGGAAAGATGCGGCAAGGTTATGAGGGTCGCGCCCTTTAGGGTGTGTCATTCCCTTCTGGTAAAGGGTGGTATCATGGTATGGAGCCCAGATACTTACTCATGTGGATACTGCAGATCTATTACTTTGTGATACTTTGTGGTTGTTGTTGCGAGCGCTCGGATAAAGGTCCCAAAAGACCGGGGGATGGCACATTCGTGTAGTAGTTACCTAGTTACAGAGGTAACCCGGCCTTGTGTTGGCAGAGATCTAACTGTAACGTTAGTTTCTCGGGACGTCCCGCCAGAGGCGATCCCATAGACAGTAGGAAGTTCCTTAGCCTGACCATTTGTTGGAAATCCATTCATCCAATACGTGCCTTGTACGGTTTTAGTTGTATTACCTGCCATTCACTTATGGTGGTCACCACTGTTTGGATGGTAGCTATAGTAGGCATAGTTCGGAATGTCTATGTTGGCTAGGATTTATATTCTACTTTCGAAATTGTTTTCTACACTATGCACTAATAATAATATCAAAAATGATTTGATTTTTGCGTAGTAAGCATATTTGACTATCATAAGGAGAAATCTCCTCCAAGTCTGCGTTTGCATTGTGTGTGTGGCGGGAGGCCTTATGGTAGTTTCATTTTCTAAAAAGCATTGCGGATTTCAAATTTAAATTTCTCTATCTGTTTTAAAAGACCAAATGTTTTTTTTTCTCATACCAGTCCCATGACTGACCTGGAGTTTATTGTTCCTTTCCTAAACTCTGGGTGCCCACTATTTCCCACACGGGCAGTCTAGAGTTGGGGTTTTCAGAAATCAATGGTAGGTGTAGATTCGACAGCTTTCAGCCTTAGGATTTGGCAATCGCATTTGGATTGGGTTGCTACTCTTCATCTTGATTTGGAGTTCGAGCTATTTCTGGATTGGTGCTTTGGAGATGGAGATTACTGATACTGGAGTTTTTTTCTTGAAGACTATATTGAAGATTTTGTTCCGCTGCTGGTGTTATCCTTTCTTTCCGCTGCTATTATCTTGTATCATATCTCTGATGTATGTTGATATCTATTGTATCATTCTGTTGTATCATTCATGTTGTATATTGATATATGTTATTCATTTCTTCCGCTGTGTTATTTACTTAATGTGTTATAAGCTCCGGCGAACCAGGTTCGACGTTTGGATCTGCGGCATTTGAATACGAGTGTCGTATTCGGTGCCGATTTTCGAAGGTCGAGTCGGGGTCGTTATACCGTAGGCGGTGGCGTTGCCCCCGCACCCCCACCTTGAGGGGTTGCCACCCCCCCTGGACCCCCCCTCCGTAGGGGATCTTATCTGAAAAACATTGAGCTGATTTCCTTGGATTTTATTCGCATCTCCGTATGCGATCTTTGTGACTGATTGTTTCTACACTTGCTTATGTGTTTTGTCACTTTATAATGTAAAGGTTTCAATACTAGTAGTAAATATCAAAACTCTTTTAACAAACAATTTCAACTCTATTTTTAATAACAAAGCTCTTTTCTTAAACCGTTTTCCAATCTATTAGTATATACAAGCCTTTACCTCACTCAGATGAGAAATCTAATTAAACGACTTAGTAAAACAAGTGGTATGAAACGCTTGCGTTCACTTCGTCGGTTAATTCTTGGACTTGTTCGATTGAACCTCTTGTGACAATTTTATTAGTGAAGATTTACAGTTTGTTCGTAAATATTTAAGTTAAGCAAGTGGTTATGGGACATGAAGCTAAACTTCTATATTTACTAGCTTAGTGTAATTGACGCTTCTCGTTGATCTTGATGATCGCTTTATGAATTAGACTAGCAATTGCGCGATGTCTCTTTCATTGCAAGGTTAGACTAGACACCACTTGTGTGATTCCATTCACACATACCTTTCTGCTTTTTGGTTAGTCTTGACCTCAATCTGTGTGATTCCATTCACACATGCGGGGTAGCTCCCCATGGTCTTCGGACCGTCATGTGATAGGCCTCTTTCCCTTTTTATGATTTCTGGATTTCTCGTGTTGATTTCTGGAATTTATGTCATTGACTTGTTATGAGTACAAGTTTAGGGTATGATGCCCTCTTCGAATCTTTGAGAAGATTCTTGTGATATTGATTATCTCTTATTGATTGATCTTCTGTTGATCATTATTTACATACTTATAGTGGTATGTCGTTATGGATGTTTATGTTTATGCCATATCTTTTATGTTATATCATGTCATCTGATATTTATAGCTAGACTGATCCGTTTATTATTTTCTTAAATAATACTCGGGTCAGACCGAGATGTTACAGGTGCTTCTGCTTGACTTCTCCCCAGGGATTCATCACTCTGACTTTTGGCTAACTGTTTAGATTAGCAGTTTTTGTTGTATACACTTGAGATATAGACTCATAGTTGTATTCTTTTGTATAGCACGTGTTGCTATTCTTTTGTATTATCGTGGATCTTATTGACCACTACTCTGATGTACACTTTCATGTGTTAGTTATATATTCATATCTTCTTCCGCCTTTGTGATATGGATATCTGTGACTGATTTGTGATATGATTATTTCTATGTTTGTTTCCGAAGATTATTTATAGCCACCGTGTGATAAGCAATTACATGGATGGTCGCTCCTCAACAGCCTTATTCTCCGTGCTAGTTGACAGCACTACTCCGGAGTGTTCTTGGCTAGCGTGGGTATAGAGGTGGGGCGTCACAAAATTGTTGACCACAGTAATTGCAAGCACATTTGTTAACTTTGGGATTAATATCTTTAGTAAAATGTTTCCATACCGGAGAAGGCTTTCTATAAGAAGGCTTGCGATTCGGGTGTGGAGGTGGTTTTCCAACATTGATGTTTTCGTCCCCGGTTTCCTCATCGTCCGCTTCTTCCACGTACTCATCATCATCCATTGTTTCTCTAGAAGATCCACATATTTCCACTTGTTTTACAAAACCAAACTGGTAACTATAAAGATAAACCATCCTACTTCATATTAAATACTAAATAGCAAAACAAAACCAAAGAAAACAAAACAAATATAACTCATAACTGCCATTCATCAAATAATTGGTAAAATGGTTCATTGGTGTGTGCTCATCAATGGTGGTCTGAAATCTAATTCTAAGGATATCAACAACAACAAAAATGAGTTGAGCTGACAATAAATTGTTGTATGTAAACTACATAGTAATATACAAATTGCAGGTTTAATTTATAAATTTAATTATAATATTATTAATATCTTTTTACTAGAAGTAGTGGGAAGTGGGAACATAATGGCTTTTCAAAATAGTTGATAGATGACTACTATTTGTAAATTGTAATTACACAAAAAATCAAATAACCAGCAAGTTAAATAATTACTTCTCATAATAGACAACCTCCTCGCATTTGTACCAGGCTAGTGATCTTGCACAATGCATGAGCTGAAATCATGCTATTAATCATGTATACCAGGCTATTAATCATAAGCAGAAATCAGGCTATTAATCATGAGCACAATCCATTGTTTCATTTGTATCAGGCTATTAATCATGTATAAAGAAATCAGGCCAAAGAAGATGAAATCATATATACTAAATTTATTAATCATGTATACTGATACTGATACTAAATTTGTTAAGCAGTTTGCACAAATTCATGTGACCATGTCAATGAAATCAAGACTATGGTGCCAAATCAAATATTTCAAAATCATTCTTATATTTCTGAACAGAAGTGAGTAGACCACCAAAATCATTGATAAAATGGAAAATGAAACAGAAAAAGTTTCGTAGCTCGACCAAACTTATACTGACTGCACCGTTCACATCTAAACATGATTTGTTGATTTATTGCGTAAAGCTCTAATTTTTGAGATCATGTATGTAATGACGTAAAAATGAATTTTCATTGTTTTCAAAACTTGGAACCACTAATTTTGGAAAATCCAGTGATCAACAAAAACTTGCATTGTTTCAAAATTTTCGTGAAGCTCTAATTTTTGAAACCAATTTTTCTTGTTTTCAAAACACCGATGATCAACTAATTTTTGGAACTTGGAACCACCAATTTTTGAAAAATTAGTTGATCAACAAAAATTGTTTTCAAAAATCCGGTGATCGACTGGACCGACGTTAACAAAAATTGGTTTCAAAAATTATTAAAAATGAACAAATCTACTATAGACGGATCCTTTTCATTGTTTTCAAAACATTCAAGCTAAACAAAAAAATTGAATAAACCTTAACCATGCTTAACCATTCCAACATAAGTAATAACTAGTAACTACCAACTAACAATGTCATATACAATTTACTTGCACACATAACTGTCATACGTTTCACTATTTATAAAACACAATAATCAATTTCTATTTCAGGTAACTACATCATGTTTCAGGCTATTAAATTTTGTTCCAGGCTATTGAATTATATTTCAAGTCAATCAAATTATGTTTCGGGCATCTGCAACAACTTATACACACATTGCATCTTGTATGCACATTAACTACAGGCTACTGCAATACCTAATGGATGAGTTCAACTAATCTAATAACAATGTGTGTAATAAATAAATTCAACTCACCATTTAATTTTAGAAATAACACCTAGAAGTAACTGAATAATTTTCAAGCCAGGGCCATGAAATCATATTTCAGGCGTGTATATATATTTCAACAAGTATCACTTTCATGTTTTATGGTCTGGAGTTACAGTAGCAAACATATGTACACGGTCATTTGTAAACTAATTCGGAATAAACTCATGGTCCGTTAATATTACTCACTAAGTAATAAATCAGAAAAATGACTTGTAATAAACTATAAGTAATAAATCAGAAAAATGACTTGTAAAAACTAAATCAAACTCACGTTTTTCCTCTTCCTTTTAGCATTCATCATCGCTTAAATCGACGATCTGGATTGCAAAGACTGAAGAGCAAGGCGGCGGCGGATCGATTCGATTATGACTAAGGCGGCGGAGGATCGATTCGATTATGGCGGATTCAGTGATTATGATAGAAAAGTAGATAACTATTTTATTTTTGGAAACGATTTCGATTTCTCTCAACTAAAGTACGAAGATAGTTAATATCGGCTGTCGGCTGAAGTCTTGATTAGGGTTACCTAATATTTTTTGGGCCGGGTTGCGAAGCGAATACTAATAGTTTTGGGTTTTAAAAGATAATTTAAACATGGGTTTCGGTTAACGGTTAACCGATATATAACCGTGGTTAACCGTTAACCAAACCAATTTTGATCGGTTAATGTTGAACGGTTAACCTAATGTTCGGTTAACCAATTTTTTCGGTTAAAGCGGTTCGATTGAGGTCGGTTCGGTCGGTTAAGTCGGTTTGGCCGGTTAAATGCCCACCCCTATACACAGTACAAGTTTATGCAACTATATTGTTTCATTGCGTAGCAGATGCATGCCTAAAAGCGTTATGTTAGCCGGTGTTAAAAAGCATTCAATCGTTTATGATATCCCTTTTAACCAATGTTTGTGTGAACAGTGAGTTCCAAATGGGTGTGTACAACTTCTTTTTATTCACTGTATGTGAATCGTAAACTATCTTTCCTCTCTCTCTCTCTCTATGAATATGCTAAACGTTCAAATGAATCTACTGTTGTGCAATTTTGCAAATTTTTTCTTTGGGTGACGACCATTGATAACTCAGGTATGGTTAGTGTTTTTACTTTACATGTTTGTTTGCATTAGAGATGTATTCTTTCATGAGTTTGTTTTTGGAAAAAGTGTAAAAATATCAGCTACATGATTATGAAATGAGCAAAATTTTGTTTTAACTTTTAATCATACAACAAATTAGGTAGTGTTTGGTTGTTTATTATTAGTCTTGAGTTTTCAGCCATACAAAAATGCACACGATGCAATTATATTGTCGAAACAACCAATTTAGAAAATGAAATTAACATACAATAGAAAACAACTTTTTTCCCCGAAATAATACAAGCATGTGAAGTAATTCATGAGAAACAATATGTGCATTTTCACTCAACAGCATAGTGACGGACTAAAAGAAATAAATGGGGAAATTGCTATGAATTTTGCTATGTGAATTGCAATTTTATTCAAGATAAGCATAAGTAGTAACTAGTAAGTAGGAGATTCCTGCAAAAATAATTTTTTTGCAAATATTTCCAGGGTATTCGGAAGTTATTTTTCTTTTCTTTTTTCCTTTTGTATTTACATTGTCATTCGTGCCAAAGCTGCAAATTTTATAAATTGCATATCTATTTGGAGGACTCCATATGAATGTATGTTATAATAGATGAAGGTATGCATGTATTTTTAGCCTAATGTCTAGTGTAAGACTTTGAGGCATGGGGAAAGCTCTAAAAGTTATTTGATACTATAGATTGAAGGTGTGGGTGGATTTTGAGTTTGATACTGTTTGGGTATTTTGGCTTTCTTGAAAATACCCAATTTTGTCGGATTTTTAGGTGTCTCTAAACATAATCCAGGTTCAGCTTAGTAGCATAAAATATTTGTGTGCATATATTACTTACTTCTTATCTGACATGTTTGGGTCGGATATCATTCCAACCTTGTACTCAACTACTAGTGGACTAGTATGTAAAAGTCGACTTATGTAGAGATCTGGAGCCAATAAAATTTTATTTCAGGTACAATGATTAAGTTAAAATATTATATCAAATAATATTATATTATTGGATATGCTTTTTGAAGACATTGATCAATAATTTTAAATGTGTTTGTTCCACATGTGCTAATTATAGTTTCATTTGCTACTTTTAGTATGCCAACGATTTCATTCATATGAAGGAATTGTTTCCTTTAATATCCAGTAGACTGCACTTCCTTTGATGTGCAACAACATTATATCTTTAATTAAATAAAAATGTGATTTAGTTTAGCTTTTCTTTGTAATAAATGTCATTGTTTTCATGACCAAGTATGGATTACATTGTTGCTTATTTGGCTTTGAAAGCAACAGCGATAGCCACGATTTTCGATAGCAAAATTTTCATCTGACACCGATCAAGTACCATGCAAAAATGAAGTTCTCTCAAATATATTAACTATAGGCATAGCCTATATTCTGACGTTGGAGGCATTGCATCATACAAATGTATTTAATATGCAGAGTATACATACATTGATCTTTATGTTTCATGATCTTAGGAAGATTTGGATGATGGAAAACATTAATAGGAGTGTTTATGCACTGCTTATGAAAGCAACATCAAATGGAGTATTTCGAGGAGACAATCCTCTTGATTTTTCATTACCACTAGCGATACTGCAGATATGCATCGTTATTGTTCTTACTCGTGAACTTGCTTACTTCCATAAACCTTTAAAGCGGCCTCATGTGATTGCAGAAATTATTGTAAGTGCATCTCCTTTATGATTATCAACTTTTAAAGATAATTTGAATCATGCTTAAATGTATAATCTTGTAACAGATCTAATGTCCATCTTGAGTAGTTGTTTTTCCCCTTTTTTTCCATATCAGTTGACCTTGAATTATAAATCGGTGAGATGCTGACAAAAAATTATATATTTTTGGTTATGTTTGAAAGTTTCTGTTTCTATTTTTCATAGAGTTCAACAAGATTAATCTGTATGCTTTCTTTATGAATTTAGTAAATTAGTAACATACTTCAACATTCATGTACATGTTAAATTCTTTCAAATGAAATTATGTTCTAGAAAAAAAATCAAGAATCATATATTCAGTTTAATGTTCAGATGCTATTAGTTAGTGTTCAGGCGATCCATGAGGTTTTAGATGATCCATGTAAGTGGTTATCTAAGTAAATCTGAAACCTTGCTTAAGTAAGCCTCACTTGTTACATCTAAACTCTGATCTCTGCAAAGCATAGCTTTGACCAGACAATATCTTACTTTCTAAAGGCTTGGTAAACACAACACAATTGTAATGACCAATATGACATAGGTCTTTCGATAAGAGAAGTTTTACTTGACTTTGGTAGAACTAGATAAAACTGTTAATTTGTATGAGGTACTTCTGCTGTATGGTGGTAGTTTGTCAAACAAAAATAACAACTGCTACTTGTTTTTTAGAGCATGTATACATGAATTATCAGTTAAGATTGTGGCACGAAAGTTGTTTCCTAGGAGTTGCTTTAAATTCATGAAGTTAGTAGATAGTGTGGATTGTATAGTGTTGATTGTTTAAATATTACTTGATAATCCATGGTTGAATGCATATGTTTGAATGTTACTTGATAACTCATGTCTGTAATTCTAATTGTTGATCGTTAAACTTGTCTACAGATAATTAGTGTTTCCGAAGTGAAGACCGACCGCAACAAAGAATTATCGGTGATCAAGCAATAAACATAACTTTAATTATTATATATATTATAATATTTTGTTAGTACTAGTTGTGTAAACTTGTTTATGAATGGTTATGGACTTTATGTGAATTTACTCATTTGGTCGAAAAACTATTACCGAAATGGTTATACGTATCATATTTGATTAAGTAATTAACGTGTTGTTTCAATTGTTTGAATATGATGATTATGTGAATGATTGGTTGATTATTGATTTGAATATGACAATTATATGATTAATTGCTGGTTTTAATAAGATTATTGCGAGTGATGGTTGGAAACGATACAAGCCACTAACCGGAAACGGTTGCATGGACAGTATGCTGCAAAATAGTTAATAAACTTTAGTGGCGTTTTAAAAATGCTACAAAAATAAATGTAAATAGTTGTGATATGATTATCGTTGCGTTAGGAAAATGCTACCAAAAAATATAGTAGCGTTTCGGTAAACGTTGTGATACAATTTGCAACTAAAAGTCCGAAACTTTTTGTGCATTTTTAAAGTGCTACAATATGTCTAGTTTTGGTAGAGTTTTCTACAAGGTAACAAAAAGTTCCATACTTTTAGTTGCAAGTTGTGTCGTAGCATTTATCGAAATGCCACTACAAGTTTTGATAGCATTTTTTCAACGCTATGAAATGCCTTTTTTGATGTAGTGATATAGAGTAGAGTTACCAAACAGTTTGGCATGAGTCCATGATGTTTTCCATGTTTTTCATCTAAGGAAGTGTATTCGAGATTCAAAAACTACTATAGCACGGACAATGTTAGATGACTTAGCAGTGGAACCGAATTTGACTATAGTTAGAAAACCAATTCATATAGTCGCGAGAGATGAGAAGAGGCTAAGAAAAAAGACAGTCAGATTAGTCAAAGTCTAATGGACTGATGACGAGAGAGACCGTACTTGAGAAACTGAGACCAGGATTCGAGATACTTATCCTGACTTGTTTCATGGTATGTTTTACCTTTATGATTGATTTCAATGAGTACCTTATCGTAATTTCGAGGATGAAATTCTATAAGGAGGGGAGAATGTAACAACCCTAATTTGATTAATATTATTTAGTACATTTAATTAGGTAAATTAAATGAAATGTTGAAAATGGTTAAGGGATTAAGATTTATATAATTAGAAGGTAGCCGTGCCTAATTAGCTAATGAAAAAAAGAGGATTAAAATGAAATAAGTAAGGGCAATAGATAAGGGCAGAATAGGAATAAGTTATATTCTTACACCCTAAACCCACATGCCACTTTCATTTTACACGTTTACAAACAAAAAATTAATCAAGTAAGGCCGGCCACCATTAGGAGAAAACAAGAGGAAGATAAGCTAAAATCAAGAGGAAGAAGCTTAATCAATTTAATTCAAGAGCAAATCTTTACTCCTTAACAACAAGCTAACGTGAATAATAAGTTACGTCTCATATTACCATTTCTAGATCAGATCCGAATATGTTTTGCAAAGAATTATGCCATGTTTTGAATCATAAATATATATATATATATATGCTTGTTGAAGAATTATGTTTGTTTGTATAAATTTTATGATAAGTTATGATTTGAAAAACGTATCAAATGACATCTAAATGCTTGCGATTTTGATATAAGGTCAAAAATAATATTTTAGAGATGGGTTTCAAGTTTCATAATTTTCTAAATTAATGTGGATTTATTATGGATTTTCTAGTGAAGAAAATGGTTAAATTGGGTATAAATTAATTACGGATATTATATATTAGTTCGGTTCAAACATTTATATATTTTAGAAAACATATTAAAAGTGATTTACGGGGATTTTTGGAGAATTTTCCTAAGTGTTTTAATAAGTTTACAAAATTATTTAAGGTATGAAACTTAAATGTTTTATATGTTTATAAAAGGAGAAGAGGCAATTTGCTAAATATTTTGAATTATGAAATACTAAATTCGGTAGCGTCTTTAGAAAAGATTTTCGAAAAAGAAATTTGCAACCAATTATATGACGAAAAATAAGCAAGTTAGTTAGAAAGATATTACTTATAAAGAAAGAAATCGGTTTTTGTAAAGGTTTGCGGTTCCGCCACTTTCAGCAGCTACCTTTCGACTTCATCCTACAGCCTCCATCATAGTCGAAATAAATACACATGGTATCAATTCCTTGATACGTAGTTAGGCCTGTCAATGGGTCAGGTTTGGTCCGGGTATTATAAAACCCAGACCCGAGTCCAATTACAATAAATAAAACCTGAGTCCGGCCCGAACCCGCAGGGTATTTCAACCCAATATCCCAGCCTGGCCCATCGGGCTTTTTAAGCCTGCTGGATAATAACCGAGTACCAACTTAGAATATTTTCGTTAAAATCATATTTTAAAACTGCAACTTTGTTAAAATTTGTATACAAATAATAACATATAAATTTAATGGTGAAGTAGTCAAGCTCATAACAAAAATATGAAAAAACATCTACATGTGAACAAACAACATGGTAAATAAATAACATACACGTTTTTGTTTTGATACGATGAAAAATTAATAGTTGAGTCGGGCTTTAACTAGACCGGGTTTTGATAAAACCATACCCAACGTGGGTCGGGCCTGAGTTGAGCTTGAGTAGTAAAAGGCAAAACCCGTACCCGCATAAATAGGACGGGTTCGGGCCGGGCTCGGGCTAAAACCCGTACCATTGATAGGCCTATACGTAGTGGATTGGAGTTAGGTGAAAAGGTATAGGGTTGAAACGTGCTTACGAAGTGGTCGAAGTCCTGCTTTGCTTTCATAAGAGATGCCACTGGCTTTGCTTTCAAAAGAATGGCTTCGAAAGGGTTTAAATACAGCTTTCGATAGAGTTTGTCGCGTTTTGTTTTAAACAAACTTTCGACAGGGTCGAAACACCCGCCGCCGCATTCTATCTTTCGACCGAGTTTAGGCTACTTTGCTTTTAAACACTGGTTTCGAAAGGGTGCTTTTGCTTTTAAATATGAAGCTGCTTCTTCATGCTTTCGAAAGGGTTAGTGTCGAAACCACCTATTTTCTTTTACTTAGGAAATTGCTTTCGAAAGAGTTGCTTTCTACTTTGTTCTTTTGAAACCCTTTGTTCTTTTGAAAGATAAACCCATAGGTTTCAAATGGAATGGTTTTAATTGGTTTCGAAACTATGTTCCACAAGCTCTTTCTCGAACCTAATGCTTTCGAAAGATTTATTTTGAGTAAAGAACTTTAATGCTTTCGAAAGGTTTAAATGAAGGTTTTGAAGGAGAGGTTCCCTAATGTTTTCGAAAGGTTTACCTTTAGTGTTTGAATGAAAGGCTTCTAATGTTTTCGAAAGGCAAGTTTGAAGTATTTTAAAAGAGGATGTCTAAGGTTATTACAAAGCTTCAAAAGGACACTTTCAATGGTTTCGAAAGGTCTATTATAAATGATTTCGAAATGTATGTTTTGACCTTTTGGCCTAGAGTTCAAAATAAAGTAATTAACTGGTTTTGAAAGGGATACTTTCAAAGGTTTCAAAAGGGGTTGTTTAAAGTTTTTAAACTAAGGTTTCGAAGGTTTTCATCAACAATGTTTTGAGTAAAGCATGTATCATGGCAAAGAGATTTGAGTAAAGTAAATAGTATGGATTTCTTATTTAAATATGATTTAAAGGGTTAAATCAATTTGAAAGATGTTTTCAAAGAAAATTGGATGGGTAGTTAACCCTAAGTAAATGATTCAGATATTTGAATACCAGATGCGACCGGTATAGGGTCGCACCCTATACATTAGCTATAGTCCCTAGCTAATTTATTCCAAAATTTCAATGTGTAGGGCTTAAATGGTGTTACACACAGAAAGAAATATATAGAGAAGGAGGATAGATTATTAGTGAGCCTGCAAAACCATTAGGATCAGTTGACCTTGGGAGAAGTAAGTTAAGGATAGACCATCCAGAAGTGTGTCTAACAGTTGTTAGATTATTTATTTTGTCTGGTAGGCCCAAATGCGCCAATGGTTAGTAGTTAGCCAAACAAAACTATATTATTCGGACAAATAGTCCATTTATTACTTGATTTATGAGCATATATGATATTGCTACTATTGTTTTGATCAGTTTGATTGTAGGATTCTGATTTGCAAAAAGATATGTTTTAAAGGGATATTAGTGAGGGTAAACCCGTTCCACTAAGCGGCATGGTCTCACTTAATATTAGAAATCCGAGATGTAATAATATTACTCACACAGGGCTTTATGTCTGGCTCGATATTTATGTTTTCCCCTTAAACTCTCGGGTGCTCAAAATTAAATTGAGTAGATTGAGAGTTAAGGTTTTTTTCAGGTTTAGTAGGTTGGACGAATAAAGCTTCCAAAGACGTGCAGGAGGCAAAGCTAGCTATACAGAGTTATTTAGTTTGATTTCCACTGTGTTGTATTAAGATCGGTATGTCCATTTAGTACTCTAATCCTCCAAGAGGACATCTTCATATGTCGCTCTTGGCATAATTTGTAATAATTATATTTGATCAAAACCTGGGAATCATTTGGGGTTATGTAAAGGAATATGAAACATGGTTTTGCAATGTAATCGGTAATGTTGTTTTTGAATATATGATTTTGTTTCATATTCATGTGCTTCTGATATTAGGGATACCATTAACATTGCTATATTTTGTCATCAGAAGTTAATACTATAGATGACTACAGCGTTTGTAGTACTTAACTACGGGCCTTAAGATAGGTGATGTTATATGATCCGATACCAAGGGTCATACTCAGACTGGGGAAATAGAATCACAAAATGATCTTAAGAACAGTTCATACCGATCAAGGTGACCACATAAACAATGATCGATATTTAATGTTATTATATTATGATGTTTGAAAAGAAATCCAGGAATAAACTTCTTAAGGATCTAACAGTCACTTGCCACAAACAAAAAGAGAGTAAACTCTAAAGTGCCAAATACTATCACTTTCAGTAATCACTAGAACTTAACCAATACATCCCATACCGTATGGTCAAATCCAAATATTTACTAAATGCTAGTCAATATCACTTATTATGGATACCACCTAAAAACCTGAACTACATTCTCTTAAGGATCTAGCAATCACTTGTCACACACCATAAGAGAATACAAATCTAAAGTGTAAAATACTTCCTAATAGCAATCACATGAACTTTACCAAGGCATCTTGTACTACCCGGTGAAATTTGAGTACTCGCTAATGAGCTAGTAAGTTCCACCAAAACATTTTATTCAATGAGTTATACCATATTCGACGAAGCGTTATTCGAAAGCATTTAAACCAATCGGTGACACTAAATCGATTATTATTACTCCTCAAATTATAGAATTAAGGTTCTCAAAACATTTTTCTCCTTTGAGTTTTTTATTTAAAACACTTATTATAATTTTCCATTAATCCGTTCATTATTTAGCTTTATAATAATATCCATATATTTGCTAAAATATTCCATAACTCTGAATTTTTCCAAGATTTTACTTATATACACAAAGTTGTCTCAAATTTCCATATGTTATATTATTACAAAACCATATTTTAGAATCGTATTTAATTACTCTTCTAAATCCATATTAAAATATAATCATTTTATTTAGAAAAAACTAAGTTTACACCTTTCAAAATTACATTTCCTAATTCCATGAATCCTTAATCATTTATTTAAAAAATTATAATACTATTCCAATTCCATAATCATTTTTTTAAATGCAAAAATAGATTAGGTTTGTATGTCTAAAGTTATATTTCAAATCCATAAATATTTTGTTGACCGTGCTTAATATATAAAATAACTTTCTAAAAAATCATTTAAAGTATCTATTAACTTAATTTAGAAACAATTATAAGATTTATAATTATAAATAATTCTCTTTGTAATTACTTGTATACGAAGCTTATCCATTTATTTCATTTAACTCGAATTTATGGCTTAAAGATCTGCAGTTTCGACCACTTAAATCTCATAATTTTACAAAACTTAAAACATGAATGTTGTAGATAAAAGTCTCATCTTTCAAACAAGAAAAAAATCATCCAATTTGGATTTTATGTTCAAAAGTTATGACCGAAATAATTTTTAGATTTAAGTTTGTTAACTTTGTCTTTCTTTGATAGGGCAGTGACAAGGAAACGAATTTTTGACCGTCTAAACTTCAAAGTTATGCAAAACTAAAACATGAAAGTTGCAACACAAAGTCTAAGCTTTCCAGAACTTTAAGAATTATCAAATTTCGATAAGTAAAGTTATGCCTACAAAAATTATATGTACATTTGTTTGTTGTTCTGTGATGAGATGTACATTTTGTTGCTGTATTTTGTTCTGATAGATCCATTAGCCACTGTAGTTTTATATTGAGCATTTAATGAATACGTCGATCCATTTGAGATAGAAAAAAATAGAACACTAAATCGACCTATTCAATGGATGTTTAAGACAAAGCTATAGATGGTCGCTTCTAACCAGCCCTATTTTCCGCTATAGTGGCTAACGTATTTTACTAAACAAGTTGTGATGCCCTACCCCGAGACCCACATTAACAAAGTGTTACTGAGTAATACCGTCTGCTAATGTGGAGAATAAGGCTGGTTAGGAGCGACCATATATAGCTTTGTCTTAAACATCAACTGAATACGTCGATTTAGTGTTCTATTTTTTTCTACCTCAAGTGGATCGACATATTCAATAAATTCTTAATACAAAACAACAATGTCTATCGGATCTATCAGTGTATATGTATATTTGTTTGATGTTCTGTGATGTGATGTACATTTTGTTGTTGTATTTGTGTTTCAAAGTTAAGATTAAAACACAGTTTATAGAGGTTACCTATTCTTCAAATCCAAATTAATCTTAGTAAACTGCAGATTCAAAAAAATCGATGAACATAAAAGTTGTTCCTTATAAAATTATCTTTCAACTGAGAATTATCTCACTCAATTTCGATCTACCAATCAAAAGTTATGGTAATTTTAACATCAGGTTTCAACTAAGAAAATTACACAAAGCAGAGCTACTCCATTAGTTTCAAACTCAATTTCGACCTATTAAACTAAAAAAATTCAAAATATGATCAAAATAATTGTAGATAATTGAAATAACTTTCTACCACAAAAAGATTAAGTCAATTTGGATTATTTTACCACACATTATCGTTGTTTTACTGCAGCGATTTGTACACCAAATTTTCAGCAAAAAATAACACAACAATCACCCAAGTTTTCAAATAATTATGTGCATCAAACAAAGATTAAAAAATAGATATGTGAGTGATTAACTCACCTTTAATGCTTCTTATAGCTTGCTAATCTTTGCCTAGTCTTTGCTACACCCTCAACTTCGCCAAAATTGTCTAAAAACCCAAAAATAAAAACCAACAGCGAACAATTCTAATTAATATGAGATCAAAAATCACTCTTTTATGTTTCTAAAAAATAGAGATAGGGTTTAGAATACTTACTTTTTATTATAGAACAAAAGCCCTTGATTACAATGATTTGTGGATGATTTTGCTTCTAGGGTTTAGAGAACAAAAGAATTTTGGTTTTTTCAGATTTTTGAGCAGAAGGATGAAAGGAGAAAGAAGTATATGTACTTCTTATTTCTCTCCTACATGGGTCTAATAGGGTTTGGCTAAGTATCCAATAAGAGAAATGCTGCAAAATCTTTAAGACAAGTGAAATGTTACTAATTTCTAATTTGTTTTATCACTTAATAAAACACCACTTTTACTCTAGCAATGTTTTACAAAATCATAAATTAATTTCTCCATTTATCACCCATTAACAAATTAAAATCCTTATTTTAAACAATAAATCACAACACTAACGTTTAAATTTACACTATTTCCCAAAATTATTCTTATATTTTCAAATATAAGAATTAAGTTCATCAAAGATATTTATTGAATTTCCAATTTATTAAATCCTAAATCTAATTAATTTTTGAAAATTATAACTAATAAAATTTACAATTTTTATCTTAGGATTAATTAGGATAAATCAAATCAACTATTCACAAAAATTGGATTTAATTTCACAATTAAATTTCACAAATCAAAATTTTAAATTAGTTATCTATAACTAAATTAAATTAATTAGGTAATTAACAACAGGCTTGTTGCATACATACATACATATATGTATGTATGTGCATGTATGACATGATAATCCATGATGAGTGTAATGTGCCAGTATATATATGATAGGATTTACATTGCAATAGACACATTAGCTCATTTTTTGTATACTGTAATTTGTCCAAATATGTGCTTGTACAATATGGCAAAACAAGATATTAATATATCTAAACGAACATATGTATGTACAAACATATAATATATATATATATAACGAAGTATGGAATAGACCTAACTATGGCAACCCTATAATTATTTTTCAGAAGAAACTAAAAGCTGATAAGGAGGTTCTTAAAGAGTGGTCAAAGATGAAATTTGGTAAAGGCACCAAGCAATCTGAATATTGGAAGGTCCAACTTGAGGACATCCAAAAGAAAATGCTTTCTGATGTGCACAACTCTGGTTATGCAAGCTTAGAATCTAACAAAACAGCTTTGTATACAGATGATCTCAAAATTAAGAGCAGTATGATCAAGCATAAATCTAGAATCTGCTGGAAAGAGGAGGGAGACAGGAATACTTCTTAATTTCATGCATCCCTCAAAGAAAAACACACTAAAGAAAATATAACTTCAGTGATAGATCGTCAAGGACAAAAACAAGACAATAAAGTAAGCATTGATCGGGCCTTTATCCAATTTTTTCTGGTCCGTTTGGTAATGAAAATAATTTTGTGTCTGCCATTGATGAGATAGACCAAACTATCATACGTCAACTAAGTAACATAGACCATAATTTCCTTTGCGTGGATGTTTAGGATGGTGAAATCCAGTAAGCTATGTTCAATCTAAACAAAAATTCATGTGGGGGGGGGGCAGATGGATTTGATGCGTATTTCTACACATACTGCTGGTCAATAGTTGGAAATAATGAATGCAAGGCCATGAAGTTTCTCTTCAAACATTCCAAGATGATGAAATCTTTCAACAATACAAATATAGCACTTATTCCCAAAGTCAGAAATGCTAATGATGTTCATGAATTTAGACCTATAGCATGTTGTAATACTATATACAAATGTATTTCGAAGATTCTTGCAACTAGAATGAAGTTGGTGCTTTCCATAATTATTTCCTCCAAGCAAACTGTCTTCATTGCTGGAAGGAATATTCTTGACAATTTGATGTTGTCTCATGAGCTTCTGCATGAACATAAAAGAAAAAATGTATCACCAAGAGCCATGATGAAACTGGATATAATGAAGGCCTTTGACATGGTTCACTGGGATGCAATTGTTAGAATTATGGGGTATATGAATTTTCCTTCGTATTTTATTTCTTGGGTTTATGAATGCATATCCACTATGAAATTCTCTACCATCATCAATGGCTCCATTTCTAGTTTCTTTAATAGAAAATAAGGAATAAGGCAGGGTGACTCTATGTCAGCGTACATTTTTATCATTGTGATGGAACTTCTAACCCAAATGCTCAATAATTCTGTTGCTCAAAGAATATTTCAAACTCACCCCAAATGCAAACTACCCTAGGTCACATCCCTTCTCTTTGTTGATGACCTTGAGATATTCTACAAACCAGATCAAACCACCATACAAACCGTCACTACTCTCAAATTGTTCCACAATATGACTGGCCTCAAAATCAATCTTCAAAACTCAGATATTATGTTGGCTAGAGTTTGTGAAGCTCAAGGAGACTCTATTTATATTGCAATTTCTTTAAAGCCAAATAATGACACCATTACCTACCTGGGTTTACCCCTTACAACTTCTAGGATCACCACCCTGCAGTGCTTGCCTTTATATGAAAGAATTACTGCCAAACTCGAGTGTTGGGCTAATAGGAAATTAAGTCAGGCGGGAAGAATCACCCTAATAAAAGCTGTTATATTCTCCATGTAGGTATATTGGGCTAGAACATTCATCCTCCCCCTTAAACTCATCAGAATTTAAGAACTACATTCATGAAATATTTATGGACTGGAACTGCTCATGGTCGATATTTAACTCCAATCTCCTTTAAGCGTATTGAGAGACCTATCAATAAGGGAGGTCTGGGCATACATAACATCCTTCTTTGGAATAAGGAAGCTTTTTTCAAACATATGGATAAATTCCTGAAAAACACAGATAGCATATGGGTTCAATGGTCCAAGACATACGTGCTGCATGGTAGAGACTTTTGGTCTATGCCAATACCCCAAAACTCGAGCTGGACTTGGAGAAGTATCTTTAAACTGCGTGAAACGGTGCTTCCCCACATTACGTATGATATAACTCCTTCTGGAAGAGTGAGCTTCTGGGATGACTTATGGTTAGAACGTGGGTACATTCTTCATAGACAACGTACCCATAATAAAATTATGCAGTCTGGTGTATGCAAGAATGCCTTTGTATCTTTTGTTATTCATGGTAGGGGTTTTTTGCTACCAATCTCATCTAATATGAGAATACATGATATATGGAATCAAATTCGAAGTGTTAAAGTTTATGATACTATTGATGATCGAATTAGTTGGTGCGAGAATGGTAAGAAATTTAGTATCACTGCCATGTACAAAACTCTTTCTAAAGTTAATGGGCTCCCATATTGCAAAAGGTATAAAAGGATTTGGAAATGTGATAGTTCAGCTGTAGAAAATCTAACTCTCTGGAAAGTTATCCACAATGCTATGCAAACCAGAGTTAAACTGTTTAGTAGGGGAATGAATGTGAACGTTTACCGTGTCTTCTGCAATGTGATTCTAGAAACTCTTGAACATGTATTCTTTGATTGCCCAGAAATTTATGTATTATGGAAAATGACCTTGGGGTTTTTGAATGATACTGTAGTGGTTCGTCGAAGTGATGGTGTTTGGGAGCAAATTTTCAAACTGACTGTTGGTAAGGAGGGAAAAGCAAGAGTTGTTAACCGCATTTCGAGAAATTCGTTTCTAATGTTTGGAGAGAAAAGAATGCAAGAATTTTTCAAAATGCTAAAACCAAATCCATGGAGCAACTCATAAAACTCATAATTCATGAAATAAAAGAAGGGCTCAAGATAGTGAAATTTAACTTTGACCTTGGGATTCTGAATTTTTAGTCTTGATTGTTCCTTACCCTTCTGCTTTGTGTCCATTTCTTTTTTTCCTTTTTCTTTTGTGTCTTGTGCTTTTTTTCCTTGTGGTTGTTGCACCATGTTCCTATGTCCTCCTTATGCATGTCCTTTTTTGACATGTTTTGTTGTTTCTTTTCTCTATGGTGCTTCGATAAAATAGGAGGGGACCATCCAACCCCGTCGGCCTTGCCAATTCACACACACACACACACACACACATATATATTATTGAATAAAATAGTTTTTTCCATAATAAATTAATGTAAAATAATTATATGACAAGATGCAAGTTTTACAATTTTAGAAAATCTGGAAACACATTTGGGCTTAAAATAATTTATGGTATTTTCTCAATTAAAATAATATTTATCATTAAATAATTGATAACAGCCCAAAATCAAGTTGAAAATTTCTAAACCTTTTTGAAGGTATCTGAGACATATTTTAGGCTTAGGAAAAATTTCTAAAATTTTCTCAATTGAAATTATTTTTTAAATAAATAATTGATTGCAGGCTGAAAACAATTTAATTATAAAAATTACTAAATTAGGTTATAAAAATATGAACATTTCTCTAAAGGTACAAGATACACATTTTAGGCTTAAGACAAATTTATAAAATTTTCTCGATTGAATTTTTTTTTAATTAAATGATTGAACAAATGCCGAAAGTAAATTAATTTAAAAAATTATTAAATTAAGTTTTAAAAAATCTAAATTTTTTATAGTATGCTTCTTGTATGGTGCAGCAAATTTAAAAAATATAAAACTGAATTTCAAACCATTAATTATTTTATACATAACAAACAACACACAAATCATTAAATAATAACAAAATATGTATATATATTTAACAAAATATTTTTATATTTTATGATTCATAATAAGTATTAATCATCATAAGAAAATTTTAAGATCAAATATATACGATATGTAATCATATACACAATTATACATATTGACAACTTGCAGATCTTTATACATTTAGTCAATATATATATATATATAACAAAATTAAAATATATTTTTTAGAAAGTTAATTAAACAATAAATCAATAAAAAAAATATTACAACAAGCACATAACCAATCTAATTGTAGCAAACATATGTACACTCAAAATCTCACATAATCTAAACAATAAAAAGATCCGAATACAAATAGATGATTTGGATGTAAATCAACTTTTATATGATAAACTTGATATCAAAAAAATAAAAATAAATGAAACTTCACCTCTTAATGAAGGCTTTGAGTACACGTTGAACAATGGTTTCTCGTCTTAGAACAATTCCCAATCTGTCAGGTTGCTAATCCGGGATTGGAGACCTTCTACTATAAATTAGTATTTTTTAATTGAATTGGATTTGAAAATTTTTGGAATTTTTTAGAGGATAGTTGCTACCATTAAAATGAGGAAAAAGAAGAAGAAAGTGGCAGCTCAAAAAAATGAAATTAGCCTTGGTTAGGGTTTTTAGATTAGTATTTATATGCGTAGGATAAAAGAGCAAAGTATGTAAGTTTCTCACTAGATTTTAGCCACAAATCTCCAAATGCTAATCCTATATGTAGCGCCTCCAATCTCTCTCAAACCAATGCCTATGATCTCCAAATCTCACAAATTGTGAGCCTATTTAACCCAAATTAAATATGTACAATCATATTTAACCTATTTTGTTATCGATATCTCACATCGATCAATATATTCATAACTTTTATAAATATATGCAACTGTTTAATTTCTCAAATCACATTCAAATTTCATAATTAATATTTCGTAAATGTTAATTTATTTAATTAATTTATAACAATTATAAACTAATTAAATCGTTTGGTCTAAAGAGAATTCATCGTTTCGATTGTGTGACTCTTGAGTGTAAATTCGGTCAGCGATTAACGTCGAACTATTTGAAGTGAAACGTTCACACTTCACTTAGCAGGTGGTGTGATAATATAGCCAAATTTATCGCTTAATCATTTTCGAAAAAAAAAACTCATTTTGATTTAATAAGAGTTACCCAGTTGTGACAATTATTTACATCAATTATCTTCGTCAAAACTATATCACTTTGGACTTATTAAACTTGGTAATGGTCAAAATTCTAACATCGTCCACATTCAACTCTATAGTACAAACACAAAGTCCATGGTTCAGTAATACAATCATTATTAACCGAACTACTCTGGCCAGAGATTTTGACTTTGGGTTAACTTGAGTTGACCTGATACTAACCTCATAAAACTAAGGTGATGAATCCTCTCTTGAATAGTGCTTCACTTCCAATACTTCCACTCGATCCAACTATAGTCACTCGATGAACGCTTTGTCAAGATTTGACTATAACCAAAGCGGAGCTTTTATATTGAAAATTCACAGTATTCTCAAGTTGCAAGAACTGAGTAAACTATTCACATCGATATTTTTTGATTGACCTTAGTTATATTAACCAATAGAAAACTATCGAACGAGTCGTCCCATATTTATCTAATAAATATTATCATGTAACCCTTGGGTGCCTCCAGTAATCATGAGTAATACACTTTCCAACATTTGAAGAGCATTACGTACTCTAGTCTCAAAGTATACATCAATATCCAGTCTCGATGCATCTTGACTAGGAACATTTAAAATGGTATATTTGTTTTATTGTGATGAATTACTCACGGTTACAATACTTTGTAACTACTATCACAAAATATACCATTTATGGATTTTCTATTAAATATACTTTTAATTGAATTGATTAATTAATATAACACATTATATCAAGTATATAAAAAATGAACACCTTTTATTTCGAACAAAATTGATCGAGTTAGATATATGTAACAAATTACATAATTGCCCATGGGGCATACCCCTAACAAGATTGTTATGACTTTATGTTTTGGTATGTATATGCATTGAAATAGAAAGTTTTGAATATATATTTAGACTAGTCTGTCTGTGCATAACAACCAAAGTTTTTCGAAGTCAGTGTGAGCGATATTGAAGTTGTGGACTTTCAAAATTTATCCAAGAGTGGATAGGAAAGTATCATTCCGAAAGCATTAAAATTGAACGAGTGTTTCGATAGATGTATCAGATAGTTTAATCATCAGTCAAAATGTAGAGGAAGCCTGTGTGCATAAGAAAGAATGTTAAAAGGTACACAGATACTTCTAAAGCATAAGCAAACAACACGTTGTCGATTGTTAACAATGCACTTGTGCTAATACTCGATGTTGATTTATAAATGATGTCTTTTATAATAACTATAAAAGGTATTGAGAATGTCCCAAACTGTATGCAATGAGCCTTATTAAAATGGTTAATATGGAACATGAAATATGGAATCCTTATGCATTGGCAATAGGAATTATCATATATGTTATATTGTCTACGATATCGTGATTTGTTTATGCATTTGATACATGAAGCAAACTTCAAATCCAAATTGATATCACGAAATGATAGTTGGAATGCTCTCGTGTATTTACGAAATACAAGAGAATTATTTGCATGACAACAAACTCTTTATGAAGAAGTGTTCGAACTCAAACTTTCATAAGTGATATTAAGCATAATATGTCAATAATAAATTCAAATTAAGAATCCTTAAGTTGGAAATGTTCCAAATAAAAGATTGGCCAATTCAATAAAAAATGACTAAGTACATCGTCTTAAATAGCGCAGAAATAAAAATAATATGTATAAATATAAATGCATAAATTTATAACTAAGCTGAGGGTGATTTCAAATGTTGAGTTCCCATGACATTGTTATATGATAACAATGTTATGATATAGTTCATAACAAAACTTAGAGCTTACAGAAAGTCGACAGACATACTCTGAATTATTCCATATGATAAAAGTAATTTATCTGAGCCGGAGAGAGTAGATTGACAAAGCATATGATTAAGCATAATAGCATACACGTTCATTAAGAGACTGACCTAATTGGTTGAGAAGACCGACTGGAGAAGTTGAAACAAGATTCCATAATTGACCCCAAGTACAAGCGTGAGATTAATAGAGCTAATTAGGAGTATGCCCTATGGGCAATTATGTAATTTGTTACATATATCTAACTCGGTAACCAATCTTATTCGAAATAAAAAGTGTTTTATTTCTATTATATACTTGATATAATGTGTTATATTAATTAAGTGATTCAATTATAAGTATATTTATTGGAATTTTTTGTGATAGTGGTTACAAAGTGTTTTAACCAATGGCAGGATTTTTTCCTGAAGGGGTCATAATTTGAAGAAAGTACGAGGTTTCTGGTAGGTCTATCAATAGATACTTTTGGATATGATTAGTTTCATATTTGCAATTTGCATTCGAATTCACTTTTGAATATCAGATATCCGCATCCGCAAACAATCGAGAAATATAAATAGAAAATTTTGGTTTAGCATAATTTTTTTTTCAATCCAATTGACTATAAAAGTATGCAAAATAAACAAATATGATTATACTAAATAGTTTTGTATAATTAATACGCATTAAATGCATATAATACCAACTATTTATTTAATAATAAGAAAATAAATACATGCCTTTCATTATACTAAAATACATAAGATATAAACTATGATCTTGATAAAAAAACCAAAGCGATAATTTTCGAATGCGGATACCTTCATATCCGCATCCATATCCATTTTTCAGAATATCGAATATTTATCCGCTTTTCGGATGCGGATGCGGACGGATTTCAAATTTTTCAACATCAATTGGTATACATAGTTTTGAGTATAATAATTGTCGAAATTTTTGGTTATTGGCCTGTAGCAATAATATAATTGTTTGAAATAATTATTGAGCCAAATGTTTACAAATATTACATACATACATACATACATACATACATACATACATATATATATATATATTTGACATCCCTATTCACTATTACATATATTAACACATTTTCTAACATATTATTTCACTTGAACAAAAGGTTTGTGGTTATCATTTATCTACTTTGGCCTAGCTTAATCAGGTTCATTACATTTGATGTGCCTAGAATCATGACTTGTATATTTTTCTTCATTTCTTCAATTTAATATTAGTTAGTTCCAATTTTGAACTAATAACCAATGTTATCATTACTTGATATATATATATATATATATATATATATATATGTATGTATGTATGTATTATTTGTAATCCTGGCAAGGTTTTAAGTGGCTCCACCAGCTCTCACGTCCCTCCACCGTTGGTTGTAACCGTGAAAAATTTATCACAATGAAAATAAATATATCATTTCAAATTATCCTAGTCAAGATACATCAAAACTGGATAATGATGTACCTGTTAAGACTAAAGTATGTAACACTCTTCAAATGTTGGACAGTATCTTACTCATGACCGTTGGGGGCGCCAAGAGGTTATGTACTAATAGTTATTAGATGACTATGAAATGACTCACTCGATAGTTTTCTGTTAGTTAATATAACTAAGGAAAACAAAAAATATATCGATATAACCAATTTACACAATTTTCTCGACTTGAGAATACTGTCAATCTTCAATATGAAAGCTCTGCTTTGATTATACTAAAATCAGGGCACAATGTCCATCGAGTAACTATATTTAGGTCAAATGGAAGTATTAGAAGTGAAACACTATTCAAGAAAGGATTCGTCTCCTTGGTTATATGGGGTCAGAATCACGGCCAACTCAAGTTAACTCAAAGTCAAAGTCTCTAACCAGAGCATTTTTATCTATTAATAATAATTGTTATTATTGAACCAAGTACTTTATGCTTGAACTATAGAGTTAAGTATAGATGATATTCGGATTTTGGCCATTACCATATTCCATAAGTCCGAAATGATATAATTTTGACGAAGAGAATTGAGTGAAAAAGTCACAATCGGGTAACACATAACAAAGTGAAATCGAATTTTACTAAAACCAAGTAGGTGATAAATTTGACCAAAACATCACACCACCTACTAAGTGACGTGTAAACGTTAATATTCAGACAATTAGATATTAATCATTGATCGAATTCACCTGACGAGTCACACAATTGAAACAGTTAAGTCTTCTTTAACTAGATGATTTAATAAAATTATCATAATAAATTAATTAATATTTATGAAATATTAATTATAAAATTGATTATGATTTGATAAACAAACATTACAAAATATATTTATAATAGTTATGAATATATCAATTGATATATGGTATTGATAAGCGATTAAATTTAATTTAATTGCATAATATATATTTGGGCTTAAAATGGTTTTAAGGCCCATTATAGGGCTGGACATTTCAACAGCAATAAGATTATAGGGCAGCTAAAATTAGGTCAAAAAATGCTTGATTTTGGATGGCTCGTATTAAAAGAGGATCAGTATGAGTTCAGATTTGCACTTCTCTCATTTTCATCCACTATATAAGCATCTCTAATCTAACGTGATTAAGATCTTTTGTTGCCTCCTCATCCATCCGTTGCTGGCCGAAAATGTGCCATAGGTGCTCCATCATATCAAGCTCAAATCAACTCAAAGTCTATCACTGTTAGATAGTCAAAGGCAATGGTTCAAAGACCGGTAGTCTGCCGTATCAAAAAGGTTTCAAAGGAAAGAATTCATC
Source organism: Allium cepa (assembly GCA_030765085.1). NCBI lineage: Eukaryota > Viridiplantae > Streptophyta > Magnoliopsida > Asparagales > Amaryllidaceae > Allium > Allium cepa. The sequence goes on along the minus strand of CM060944.1, from coordinate 491,620,364 downwards.
CTTTCAAAATGTGCTTCAAGGCTTTGGTTCTTAGGTATGATTTTCATTGAATTATAGTTTATAGTTTTCTAAATAATATTCCATTATGTATAGATTATTATTATATTGTTAGTCAGATGACGATTTTGATATGCATTTGTTAACCTGCTTTTTTCCAAGGCAGTACGCAGGCGGATTTAACCTAATAGACTTCACAATCATTAAGGTAGAAACCCAGAGAGATGGTTACCAGGATTGGAGATCGATTATATTTGAAACTATGGGCGATAGTCGGATGGATTCGGATGAACAGCACTCAAAAAATGGCTAAATATGAAACTAGCACTCCCCCTAAGAGAGGGATCGAATCGGAATATTCGCTCTACAAAAAGAGATCAGAATAGAGGTATTGGAATAGAGGGATTGAAATAGAGGGATCGAAGCAAAGGGAACAGATTGAACAAGATGCACACAACACAACTCGATGATGATCGCTCCATAACTCAACAACCACAAGGTGGATTGAGGTGAAACTTTGGAAACAAGAAGAGGGCACCCTAAGGAGTCTGCACTATGGATCGCATGACTAATAGAGCAACTTGGAGGGATCGTGTATTATCCCTCCATAAGGATCGGACCCTATCCCTATTCAAGGATTGGTTTAGTTGAATTTGCAGTAACGATCAGTCAATAACTTAAAATCTGCAGATGCTATCAACAAGAAACTTAGAGTACAAGCATATTACAACACAAGGAACACACCATAGGGTCACAACTCCAAAGGAGCAAGTAAGAGGGATCGGCCCTCATCCTCATTCACCACATATTGTGGCGATGATCGATTGATATCCCAAAATCCGTAAGTGCGATCGACATGAAATTTGAAGAACAAGAAGATAACATCATGTGGGGCCTACCATAGGGATCGTGCCCATGATTCCACCAAAATAGGGATCAGCCTCGATCCCTATAATGGGTTTCGATAGGCCCCAAACTTTCTGAGCAGGCTCGTCTTGGCTTTAAGGTCCAAGATCTGGGTTTTGAGCGAGCACTTTCACGTCTTCCTCTATAAATATAGCAGGTAGTCAAAAAAGGGTATCTTCTTTCTATTCATTTCATCTTCTACTTAGGATATACTCTTCCATTTTTATTCTTGGATTTCATGGATATGTATCTGTAATCATCGGTATAAACTAATAAAAGGAGAATCTTTGGAGTGGATGTAGGTCGAAGTTATCTAAACCACCATAAATTCATGTCCCTCTTTACTTGCTTTGTTTGAATTTTATTATTCTTCAACTTATATTCTCACATTACTGAGATCCATGACTGGATATTAGTGCTTTCAGATAACTAGGTGTTAGTGCCCATTTTTGACGCAAATATTTTGGGGCTTTAACTGATAGAGCTAGCGCCCACGGATTTGGAATTTGGATTTAGAGTTTGGAAAAGATCGAAGGCTTAGATTTGGAGCAATGTGAGACAATCAACAAGGGGTGCTGTTGGAAATGAGTCACCATGAAGGAAGTCAGAAGGCTTCCCCTTGAGCTAGAGCTAATCAAGCACTATCTACATCACTATGGATGAAATGGAAACGATGACGGATGCTATGCAGAAAAGGATGCTGAAGAGATGGAGGAGATGCAGAATCTACTACGACAAATTGGACAAGATGGAGCGCGGAACCAAGGGAATTGAGTAGCATGAGCTAATAGCAACTTTGATCAAGGAGTTGAAACGACAGGAATCGTGGGAAACCAGAACCGGGAACATGGAGACAGAGCTATTGGAGAAAGGAATAGAATAGAGCTGCCGGGGGCAGCTCCTAGCCATCTTAGAGGGATCGGCCCTGATTCCCAAAGGCTTGGGGGCATGTCCATGGGTCTGGTCGATCGTAATGTAGGAGGACATGCGGTTGATCTCATGGAGCTTGGTGCGAATCGAATTCGGATGCTCGTCCGAAGGAGTACGTTCTAGAATTCCCTCATGGATTTGGGGGCAGTTCGAAAATGACAATATGAGACTACCTTAGATGAAAGTGACAGGTTTACGGAGATGATCATACTGAAAGTTACTGTGCGGATCGTGCTATATGGAATTATACTATACTAGTGCGGAAATAAACTAAAATACTAGAGCAATGTAAATAAGTAAAAATCAAACAAGCACACCAGGAATTTTTATACTGGTTCGAACTTCCCGTTCTACGTCCAGTCCCAGACTTCTTCTGGATTTCACTAACAACAATCCTCACTTAACCCGGAGGAACAGGTTTACAACAACCCTTGAACAGCCGAACAAGAGACCTGAGCAGCAGAACAGGATTTCGCCTCAACAGCCGAAGAGGACTTCACTTGCCTAAACAGCAGAACAGGACTTCAACTTATACAGAAAGTATATGACACAGTGTGTTCTCAATAACACGAATTTGTCTCTTGATAGTACAATCTTCCTATAATCTTTCTCCTTTATGATATATGTATGAATGCGTGAAGATTAAGAAAGTAGAATTTGAATTTGAATGATATTTTTAGCACAAATGAGTTAGAATCAAGAATTTCAATAATAGAATAATAATCAATAGAAATTGGTGAATTTAAAACTTGATTCTAATGTGTTTATATAGGCAATAGATGGTTGTAATTGTTCATGAAGAGTTATCATCAAAAGCTATTGAATTAAAGGTCGCAACTCTTCATGAATGGAAATGCCTTTTCAAAAAAATAGCCGTTGTAAATATTCAGACGTCTGAAAATAAATTTCAGACTTCTGAAATTTGAAACGTGCAAACCAGAAAAGAAATAGGCTATTTTTGCCCAGATTCAGACGTCTGAAATGGTCAATTCAGACGTCTGAATTTGACCTATAACTAAAAATTACCATAGCTCAAATGGTTAGAGCACTTGCCTTCTGAACTAGTGACCTGGGTTCGAGTCTCGCTCCATGCAATTTTTGAAAACTTGATTTTTCATTTAAAATATGAATGTATATGTGTGTATACCATTTGGAGAAGATTTTAACATTTTTAAACTCTAGACACGACACTATATGACTAATAATACTTTGTTTGTCACCTTTGTCTTGTCTCTACCGTATATATCTCTTCTTGTATCTCCATATACATTCTTTTATTCTTTTGTACTGTGTATCTTCATTTTGAATGTATTTGGTTATCTCATTTTGAAGAGATTCTTTGACATAATTGTATAGTTGTTGTCATTAAAATCCAACAATTGAGGTTCTAACACATACGAGTTATGCGTGGAGGATTGGTGAACATAAATCTGAAGGATGTAAATAGAAGTCCATTTACTCCTAACATCAGGAATGCTAGGAATCCACCGAAGTTCAAACTACCAACGTTGGAAGTATTTGACGGAAAGTCGGGCTCAACTATGCATATAATGAGATATATACGGCACATGGAAGTACTGAAGGCATCAGAGGAAGTCATGGCACGATGCTTTCTCTATATTTAACGGATATAGTTGCACTGTGTTTCAAACAGTTGGAGAGCGATTCTATTGGCACATGAATAGAATTGGTCGAAAGATTTATGAGGCAGTTCCGAGTTCACGATTTAATGTTGCGGCTGCATTGGTGGATCGAGCAGATCCATACATGGTTTTGATGGCAATTGTATCAGAAATTGCCGATGGCACGGATTTCAAGGATTCATTAGCGCGGTATCCACCTATGGATCTCGGGGAGTTTTATCATGAAGCGGAAAGGTTCATGTGGCAGGAAGACGCACGAGCCGACAAACCGGAGGTGAACGCTATGCAAAGCGGAGGATCATCAGGAGATGCAAACAAGAAAGATAAAGGCAAATGGAAAATGGATGATGAATATGATGGGACGAAAAGGTGATGAAAAACCGGGAGAAGAAGTTCTCCTCCTACTCGGATTTGACAGATAACCTATGAAGGATTTATCTGGACACACGAGGCCCCTATCGAAAACCGGCTAGAAGGGATCCCACGGAGCAAGAGCGTATGTTTGAAAAGTACCGCCAGTACCACGAATTGAGCGGGCATACCACGGATGAATGCAAGCGTTTAAATGATATGATTAAGGAACACGTCAAGAATGACAGGCTGCCCCAGTACGTGAGGAATCAGACAACGACGGTGGAATAGGCGCAACCACCGTCCGCGTCGAATGGAAACAAGAATGGCCCTGGATCGGAGTCATGGATCGTCATCAATTGATCATAATGGTAAAGGCCGAGTTTAGACTTGACTCCAACCATGATAATAATAAACTCTATAACAAGGCGGCTAAGTCACTTACACATATACAGGATCGAGGACGGTCCCTAGGCATACTCAGAGATGATGATGAATCGTCGTGCCCAGAGAGGCACCCTTTGGCTTTTTTAGGTTTTTGGATTTCTGGATGTACGAACTCTTATATATTAGGTTATTTATGATCTACATGATTGTGATAAATAAAACATGACGCGATTATTGTCCCGAGCGGAGTGACGGGGCGATAACCGAAAGGTGCGAGTCTCATTGTCGGAGAGCGACAGAATGGACTCGTACATGGATTAAGTCCTCGATTAAAGAGTCAAGACCGGAGAATAAAACCCAACCGAACGTAAAGAATGGGTTATGCCTAGTAAGGAGTAGGTCGCTTCGCCGGAGAGCGACAAAATCGTCCTACTCAGGTCATCGAGTATGGATTATACTTGCAAGGGTCTAGAGAGACCACGATCGGCATAGGACTTAGGCCAAGGCATCACTTAATGTTCAGGGACACTGAACCGGAGTACAAGAAGTAACGCCGCTTCGTCAGAGAGTGACAGGATCGGCTTACTCGGACGCCAAGTATGGATTGTGGTAGATAAGGACTCGAATAGGTCATGGATTTGGATACCATCTTCGAACAGCTATAGATTTGGATATGAACCCGGAGCGGTCACAGATTTGGATATGGATCCGGAATGGTCATGAATTTCAATAACGATCCGGAAAGATCATGGATTTGGATTGGCAACGGATTAGATTTGGATTGGATAATATGACTATCGCATGATTATGGACTTTGAATTTTGGATTTATGGCAATTCAAAACACACATTCCTATCACATGGCATGTTTTGGGGGCAAACTGTTAACCCGCCTTTTGCCACGGCAGTACATAGACGGATTTAACCCAACAGACTTCACAATCATCAAGGCAGAAAGCCTAGAGAGATAGTTACCAGCATTGGAGATCGATTATATTTGAAACTATGGACGATAGTAGGATGGATTCAGATGAATAGCACTCAAAAAATGGCTAAGTATGGAACTAGCACTCCCCCTATGAGAGGGATCGGATCGAAATATTCACTCTACAAAAAAGGGATCGGAGTAAAGAGATCGAATTGAGCAGGATGCACACAACACAACTCAATGATAATCGCCTCATAACTCAATAATCACAAGGCCGATTGAAGTGAAACTTTGGGAACAAAAAGAAGGGACCCTAGGGAGTCTACCCTAGGGGTCGTATGACAAATAGAGAAACTTAAAGGGATCGGATATGATCCCTCTATAGGGATCAGCCTCTATCCCTATTTAGAGATCGGTTTAGTTGTATTTACAGCAATGATCAATCAGTAACTCAAAACATGTAGATTTTATCAACATGATCTTAAAGTACAAGCATATTACAACACAAGGAACACACCATATGGATCGCAATCCCAAAGAAGCAAGTAAGAGGTATCGGCCCTCATCCCCATTCAAGACATAATGCGGCGATGATTGATCAATATCTCAAGATCCGTAAGTGCGATCGACATGAAATTTGAAGAAGAATATAACATCATTTGGACCCACCATAGGGATCACACCACATGATTCCACCAAAATAGGGAACGACCCCAATCCCTAATATCGGTTTCGGTGGGCCCCAAACTTTCTGAGTAGGTTTGTCTTGGCTTCAAGATTCTAGATTCGGGTTTTGAACGAGATATTTTCACTCTATAAATACAGTAGGCATGACAGCAGAAAAAGGAGGATCTTCTTTCTACTTCACTTCATCTTCTACCTAGGCTATATTCTACCATTTTTATTCTTGATTTCATGGATTTGTAACGGTAATCAGTAGTATAAACTAATAAAAGGAGAATCTTTGAAGTGGATGTAGATAGGAGTTAGTCAAACAACTATAAATATGTGTCTCTCTTTACTTGCTTTTTGTTTGACTTTTAATATTCTTCAATTTATATTCTCTACATTATATTATCCAAGATCTGTGACTGGATATTGGTGCTTTCACATAACTGGGTGTTGGTGGTCATTTTTGATGTCAAAAGTATTAACGTTGTCACATATTAGTCTAATTATATCTATGTCTATATTAAGAAAAAAAATCAATTTTTTATATACAAATCAGATCTGTACAATCATCTATCTTATATATACTAATTATTATTTTATTCATATATATATAAGTATACATAAATGTTTTGTATTTAATTACAATATCATTCTACGTTTAAAATTGATCATATAAATTTATGTAACTTTAGAGCAATAGTAGTTTTTGACACCAACGAAATAATTATTATAATTATTTTTCATTATTTAAATCAAAATACTAAATAAATAAAACATATAAATCAAATATGTCATGAAAATTATTTTTTAAATTTTATAAAATTAACTTATCATAAGATAAGCTCTCGGCCAGAAAATAAAAATTGAAAAATCATTTTTTCTATTTTTAAATTATTATTATTATAATAGACCGAGAATCAATAAAAATAAATTTTGACCGAAAAATGTGGAAAAAAACTTTCAAACTTCAAAACATCGTATACGATCTACTAAAAATTTAAAATTTGGAAACTTTTTTGAAAATAATATTTTGTTAATATTTTACGTAATTTTAATGAATATTCAATTCAAAATATATTTTATAATGAAATTAATAACATTAAAAATTGCATGTACATACTATCTCGAATTTATATAAAAAAATTAATATACATACACAAACATATGTATGACGAGGGTTCAATGGCACCCCAAACAGTGTAGCACTTCTGTACCCCCTGATTTCCACCACACAGTCCGAAAAGAGAGTGAAAACCTTATTATTTTATTCAGATTGTGTGGAGGAAATCAGAAGGCAACTAGGATGCTGCACTGTTTGGGATGTTATTGAACTCTCTTCTTTATGTATATATACACACATAAATACTATTTTAAATTAAAAACTTATTTCATCATTGTGTGTGTATTGGTACCATGGTTTTAAATCTCATATATATCGCCCGGGATCTCCTTTTCATACTTAAACGAGACGAGACATCAAATCTCCTCCATATCTCCTTCGACACTCATCTCGTCCGAGATATTCAAATCTTACCCGATATATGGATCAAAATCTCAATCCGAGATCTCACCCGAAATTATACCTTTTTTTATTTTCCATAATATATTTTATTTTCATATTGATTCAAAAGAAACTACTCAATCGAATCATAATTTACCAACTTCTTGAACATATTCTTTACTTTTTATTTTAATGAGTCGTAGCGAAAGGTTTCGCTTCTTTATTATGTTCAAATAAAAGGATATTATTCAATCATTACCAAATCATTTAAGCTAATCAAGCAACTACTCTTCTAAAAATATTCCTTTTTTATTTTATTTTTACTAAGAAAGTTATAACCGTTAAATAAATTTTTGACACATCAATTTTAGACACATAAGTACATCCGAGATATTTCCGAGATGGATTATAAGACTCGAGATGTCAATTCGAGATGTACACCCGATATGTACTCATCTCGTTCGAGATCTCCCCCGATACGTGATAACTTGTGTAAAAATGCTCAGATGAAACGCGACCGTAATCCAATATTTAAAACCTTGATTGGTATATACATCATTCACATTTAAAAAAATTACACACACGTATAACTTATTTATATTTAAATAGATAATTATAATAATATAGATATATATTATTAATATTTTATTTATAAATTTTATATATACGTATACATACATACATATATAAATATTTTTACATTTATATAAAATTATATAAACAAACTTGACATATATAAAATTATTTAAACAAACTTGACACACACGCGCGCATAAATATATATGTATACATACATACATACATACATATATATATATGCATGTATGTATGTATGTATACATATATATATATACATACATATATATTATGTATAAGTAATAGTTTATATACATACATATATTTGGACAACATTCATTACGTATCAAATGGGCTAATGTGTCTGTTGCGATGTAAATCCAACATCTATCTATGGGCATGATCTATCTATGGGCATGATATACCTCAGGTTGGCATATTACACTTGCACACACACGTGCGCAGCGCATATATATGATATACACACGTGTATTATACACACAAACAGACATATGTATTATATTAATACATATATTAAATAAAACTATGTAATTTATAAATTCAAATAAAATAAGAGATTCTATTTAAATAAAATTTAAAAATGTTCTAAATGAATTAGACTTCATAGCTCCTATGTATATCCAATAAGGGAATTTTCTTTTTTTTAAATACATCTATATCTTCCGCTGCAGGCTGGTTCAGTTCCAACATTATCCGAGTTCAAACTCGAACTTCTACCTAATTTTTATTTTTATTTTGAAAATTTATTGAGGGCATTTTCGGTAAATAGTGAATTCATCTAACCTTCCTTTTCCCCATTTTTAGAGCGTTCAAGTTTTTGTTTGCACATTTCTAAACGCTGCAAACAATACCAATACAAAAAATATGCTATATCAATAATAATTAACAAAAAGTGCAAGATAACTCCTTTTTATAATTACATATACTTCAAAAGATGTTAAATAGATTACCATAAACGATAATTTACATAACTAACATAATGTAACGACCCGTATTTTACGTGTCGATATAATCGTAGAATTATTAGGTTGTTAGTGTTGTTTACGTCATCCATAGCCTAAGTCGTGTAAAAGATAGCTCGTAAGGAAGTTAACTCGGTTGCATAGGGTCCTTAGATCGGCTCTTGGTTAGGTCGTAGAGTGTTCTTAAGTCGTAGACGACTTAAAGTGGTTGCTTGAGTTAGGGGTTAGCGACCTAGTAGTATTACGAGTTAACGACCTAAGAGTTAGCAGGTTAGAAGAGTTAGCTCGTGTGAAGCTTAGGCCGTATGAGAGTTAGGTTGAGTGGAGCGACCTATAGATGTAACGGCTTAAGTATGTTGAGCGACTTAAGAGTTAGGTCGTGTAGGAGTTAAGTCGTATAGGATTTAGGTCGTGTGGAAGTTAGGCCGGATGAGCGACCTAAGAGAGCGACCGACCTAAGAAGCTAGCGACCTAAGAGAGTGAGCGACCTAAGGGGTTTAGTGACCTAATAGTAGGTGACTTAAGGGAGTTAGGTCGGGAAGCGACCTAAGATAGGTCACAGTGTGTATTTAGGTCGTAGGCGACCTATGTTGAGGCAGGATGTTTGTGTTAGGTCGTGGGTCGTGGATGTGTTGGGTCGTTAGGTCGTTCTGACGACCTAGAAAGGGACACGGCTTGTTTGTGTTAGGTCGTGCATTTTGCGTAAGGGTTAGGTCGTTGGAGAGTTGAGTCGCGTATGCTTTAGGTCGTAGGTCTGGATAGTTAGGTCGTAGGTCGGGATAGTTAGGTCGTGGACGACCTAAGGGGCGGACGACCTAAGATTTCAGCCTATAAATAGAGGGCTTTGGCTCACTTTTTGGCACCGGTTTTTGAAGCGACGAAGTGCTGCCATTTTGGGAACTCGACTACAACATTTCTTCATCTTCTTTTCTCCATTCCAATCTAGTTCTAACATCCATCCAAGATCGAAGATCAAGATCAAAGATTCAAGGGCCAAAGTTGAAGATCTTCATCCGTTCGAGTGAGATTTCATCGATTGAAGCGAGATTTTGCCGGATCAAGCCTTGATCTTCGCTGTCCAGATCTGGAGTTGATTGTTTTTGAAGTGTTTGGGTGATTTGGTGAGTGGTAGTTATCTATCACGCGGACCCAAAGGAGTGTATTGGATTGGTGGTTTGTTGGAGTGTTGTAGATAGTGATTTTATGCATTCTTCCTTCGATCCAAGTGTAGATCCATTACTTATGAAGATGTTTACCTTTGCAAGTTCATTCATCTAGTTGTAGAGACAAAACCCATGATTTATATTTGTTAGATCTATGCTAAAGACCCATGATTCATGTATGTTAGATCTATGCTCATTTATTTACGAAATTGCCATTGTAATTATAAATGCCTATTTAGATCATGTTTGATTACTTGATTTTCTATGTAGATCTTGTTGAATGATTGATTGCTTGGATTAATGTTTGATTTGATTGATTAGTTGATCTATTACTTGACTTGGACAAGTAAGGTCGATGGTGATTCAAAAGCTAAGTGGAAAGGCTCTTGAATGGTGAAAGCTGCCTGTAGCATATGAAGCGGATGTGGAAGCTCATATGGATGGATTCGATGATGTGGAACCTTGCCATAATGCGAGAAGGCAAAGCATGATATTGAGATGGGACTTTGCTATGATGTGATGGGGCAAGGCATATGTTGAGATGGGACGGGTCATGATGACGTTCCAAGCACGGGTCATGACGACGTGCGAAGTTATAACTCAGTGATGCGGTCCGAGTTGGGATGGATAATGGTTAGCTTGAGAGGCGCTTGAGCTAGTATGGAAAGAGTCGTCAAGGAGGATGACTAGGAGGCTAAGATCTCATCGTTGTTGAAGGTTCTAGCATACTCAAAGCAAGGGTACGTTGGAACGGGTCACGATGACGTTCCAAGCACGGGTCACGATGACGTGCTAGTACTCTGGGCTGATGCATTCGGCTTAGGCACGGGTCATGATGACGTGCGGAGTTATGTCTAAAACCGGGGTTACCATTAGCCCTTGACAGGTGGTCATTCAACTAACGGTGAAATCAAGGCAAGGATAACAGTGATAGCCAGAGTCATGGATGTTTGGTTGTATTATCATTCGGTCTCAAGAGCGGTGTTTTCTGGGTGCTTATCTGATCTTGGTTTAGGCCTTGGGGGTTTGTATTTGGAAAACATCGTCCTTGGCTCGAGTGATTATTGCTTTACCTTAATTATCTGCTATGTTATGCTTGCTTCTTCTTAGTATGTGTCTGGGGGCTATCACTGTAGAAAGAGGTGGAGTGGGATGGTTTGGTTTCTATTCCTTCTATCCCTTATGCTCTTTTGGTATGTTTGATAGTTGATTTACTGCTCACTAAGACTTTGTCTGACTCAAGGTTTTATGTCTCCTCTTATTACCTTAGGCTGTTCATCCATGTTGGGATGGGCAGACTAGGTAGCAGGTGACAGGTGCTGTTCTTAGAGATCTACGCTGATGATGACGAAGACGAGCAGGAGGCTTTGCATATTAGTTTTCTTACTATATGTACTGGGTGTTCCGCTGTTGTATCTGATTGAGTGTTATGTAGTGAGGCTTTGATGTATGACGATTCATATGTTTGTATAAAACTACTATGATGCTTATATGATGACATTCTGTTATGGAGCTTCACTACATATTTCCCTATTGTATTTTATCCATGCGCTGTGAGTGGTACGATAGAGTTTGCTGTTTTATTTTACCCTGACTATCGTCCATGGCTACCTGGCACGCTTTTCAGCGCACTATTCCCTTGTTTTGGTGCGGGAGTCATGGGCGGTCGTCACATTTGGTATCAGAGCTTTGGTTAATCGATTTTTAGCCAACGCTCGCTGACGTAACTGCGCATGAGAGACGTAATTGTATTTTGATGGATGATTACTATATATAATATAGTAGTTTAAAAGGATTTGAACTCCTTATGCAGTTGTTTCTTAAGGTGTTCTAATCATTCTTATTACAGATGTTAAGGATGAGTCGAAGAGGGAGACCAGCTGCAAGGGAAGGACGTGCTGCTGAAGAAGCTGTTGATTATGGAACTATGTTCGAAGCGATGATGACTTCGATCATGAGAAGGATACCAGCTCCAGGGCCATCTGTAGATGTTGGGGTTCAAGTTCAAGCTCCAAGACCAGTGGATTTTGCTAAGCTTTGCAAGTACTATACTTCTCTTGGAGGAAAAGCTTTCTTGGGGACGGAATCGACCATTGAAGTGCAGAGATGGATTGATGCTTGTCGAAGGATTTTTGGTGATTTGGGAATTGAGGATGCAACCAAGAGGAAGCTTGCATCAAGACAGCTTCAGGGAAGAGCTGCTGATTGGTGGAATTCCATCACCATCGATACTCCAGAGGAAGGGATCACTTGGGAGCAATTCCAAGTCAGATTTGAAGCCAAGTTCATCTCTACGGCTCAGAAATCTGTTTTGTTTAAGAGGTTTGTGGAGCTCAAGCAAGGTGGGAGACCAGTTCTTGAGTATATTTCTGAGTTCGAAGCTTTGTCCAAGTATGCCAGATCGTATATTGATTTTCCCTACCAGAAGAACGAGAAGTTTGTGACCGGTTTGGACGCTTATCTTGGAAGGCAGTTAGTGGATCATTTGGACGATCCGTTTGAGAAGCTTGTGGAAAAAGCTCTTAGGCATGAGAGTTTGTTTCTCAGGGAAGGTTCTGTTGTTGCTGTAACTAAGGAAGGGTCTAAGCCACAGCAGGGTGGAAATAAGAAGAGGAAGCAGCAGCAACAGAAGGGAAAGGATGGCCAGAAGAAGTTGAAAGGCGAAGTGACTTGCTACAACTGCCGATAGAAGGGTCATCTCTCCCGGGATTGCAAGAATCCAAAGGTGCAGTTGAAGTGCCACAACTGTGATAAGCTGGGACATATCAAGAAGGACTGTCCAGAACCGAGGAAAGATAGGCAGGTTGTGCAAGCTTATGCTTTGGGAGCTGTGTCGTCGTCTTCAAAAGCTCCTATTGCTGAAGAGAAGGGGAAGAGTGTGGTGGTTCAAGGTACTCTTTCTATTTGTGGTGTTCCAGTTAGAGTGTTGTTTGATACTGGAGCGTCGCATTCTTTTGTTTGTGATGATTTGGTAGGCCGGTTAGGTTTGAAACCGGATATTGTTGATAGGCCATTGGTTGTGACTAATCCAGTTGGGGGTTCGTCATGTTTGTGTGTGATATGTCGTGGCCTAGTTGTGTCGAGTCATGATTGCTCGTTTGTTTGTGATTGCTTTGTTCTGAACTTTACGGGGTTCGGAATTATTTTGGGTATGGACTGGCTTAGGAAGTTTGCGGCAAGAATTGATTGTGAGAGGCTGGAGGTGACAGTCGGAAATGTGGAAGGGCGAAAGGTTGTGATACGATGTAAGCATGAGGAAGGCGTCTTCATGAGCTTCATGTATTCGCTGGTTGTTCCACGGGATGGACTGTCGTCGGTGCCTATTGTGAATGGATTTGAGGACGTCTTTGACGAGGTCAAAGGGTTACCGCCGCATAGGGAGATCGAGTTTCGTATCGATCTAGTTGAGGGAGCCAGACCTGTTGTGATGACTCTTAGGCGGATGGCGCCTAGGGAGCAGCAAGAGTTGAGGGTGCAAGTTGATGACCTTTTACGGAAGGGATTCATTCGGCGTAGTGTGTCCGAATGGGGTGCACCAGTTGTGTTTGCAACCAAAGCGGATGGATCGTTGAGGTTGTGTGTGGATTATCGTGAGTTGAATAAGGTGACTAAGAAAAACAAGTATCCATTGCCGAGAATAGATGACTTATTTGATCAGCTCCACGAGGCTAAGGTGTTTTCTCAGATGGATTTGGCAACGGGATTTCACCAGTTGAGAGTGGTGAAGGATAGTGTGCCGAAAACTGCTTTCAGGACACCATCCGGGTTTTATGAGTGGCTGGTAATGCCGTTTGGATTGACCAATGCACCAGCATATTTTGTGGATCTTATGAATAGGGTGTTCAGAGATCAGTTGAATAAGTTCGTGCTTGTGTTCGTGGATGATATTCTGATTTATTCCAGAACTGAGGAAGAACACAAGACACACTTGAGAATTGTTTTGGAAATCTTACGGAAACATCAGCTGAAGGCTAAGTTTTCGAAGTGTCACTTCTGGAAGAGTGAAGTGAGGTTCTTAGGCCATGTTATCTCTGAAAATGGAATAGCGGTTGATCCCGCTAAGGTGGCAGCAATCCAGGATTGGGTTAGACCTAAGAATGCATCTGATATGAGAAGTTTTCTTGGATTAGCAGGATATTATCGTCGATTTATCAAAGACTTTTCCAAGATAGCTGCACCATTAACAGGATTAACGAAGAAGAACCAAGTGTTCAGATGGGATGACAAGTGTGAGCAAGCTTTCGTAATCCTAAAAGAGCGACTGACAAGTGCTCCTGTTTTGACTATTCCAAGTGGGAATGATGAGATGGTGGTTTACACCGATGCATGTGGTACTGGACTGGGAGCAGTGCTAATGCAGAAGGGTAAAGTTGTTGCGTATGCAAGTCGACAACTGAAGCCGCATGAAAGGAATTATCCGACTCATGATTTGGAGTTAGCGGCAATTGTGTTTGCTTTGAAGATGTGGAGACATTATCTATTGGGAGTTCGATTCGAGTTGTTTACGGATCATAAGTCATTGAAGTATCTTTTCTCCCAAAAGGATTTGAATCTTCGACAGCAACGGTGGCTAGAGTTTCTAGCATCGTATGATTTTGGTATAGCCTATACTCCGGGAAAAGGTAACGCAGTGGCAGATGCGTTAAGTCGAAGACATGCAGGATTGGGAGCCATGTTTTCGGAATGGAAGAGTCTCGAGTATTTGGCTGGATTTGATTTCAGGCCCAGATGTGAATTGGAACCTGAAATGTTGGCAAACTTATCGATAAGACCTACTCTTGTGGAAAGGATTGGAGAGAGCCAAAAGCGAGACGATAAGCTTGTCAGGATTATCCGGGATTTGGAGTCTGGATTGGAACCAGAGAAGGATAAAGGGTTCGAGGTCGATCGAGAGGGTTGGCTTCGAAAGCAAGGACGACTAGTTGTTCCCGATATAGATGGATTGAGAGATGAAGTTCTGAGGGAAAGTCATCACTCGAAGTTGACAATTCATCCAGGTGGAAATAAGATGTATCAGGATATGAAGAGAACTTACTACTGGGAAGGCATGAAGAAAGATGTTGGAAATTTTATTTCCAAGTGTATGAACTGCCAGTTGGTGAAAGCTGAGCAGAAGAAGCCCAGTGGATTACTTCAGCCATTAGAAGTTCCTACATGGAAGTGGGAGCAAGTGTCGATGGATTTTATCGATGGTCTACCTAGAACCAGGACAGGGAAGGAAGGGATTTGGGTCATCGTAGATCGTCTGACTAAGAGTGCAAGTTTCATTCCTGTTCGATCGACTAGGACTGCATCGAAGTTGGTTGAGCTTTATGTTAAGTGGATAGTTCGATTCCATGGTATTCCGAAGAGTATAGTGAGCGATCGAGACCCATTGTTCACTAGTGGATTTTGGAAGAGTTTCCAAGAAGTTTTGGGAACTGAGTTGTGTTTGAGTACAGCTTATCACCCGCAAACAGATGGTCAGACTGAGAGAGTCAATCGAGTTTTGGAAGATCTTCTTAGAGCTTGTGTTCTGGACTTCGGAGGATCATGGGAAGATCATCTTCATTTGGTAGAGTTTGCATATAATAACAGTTATCAGTCGAGCATTGGTATGGCACCATATGAGGCATTATATGGGAGACCGTGTAACTCTCCGACATGTTGGTTAGAAACTGGAGAAAAGCTGATACTTGGGCCAGAGATGATTCGACAGACTTCGGATTGTATAGAGATCATTCGGCAACGAATGAAAGCAGCCCAAGATCGTCAGAAAAGTTATGCCGATAATCGTCGTAAGGATTTGGAATTCGACGTAGGCGATATGGTTTTTGTGAAGATTTCTCCACTGAAGAATGTCATTAGATTCGGGAAGAAAGGAAAATTGACTCCGAGATTTGTTGGACCATTTCCGATTATTGAGCGAATTGGAAAGCTCGCTTATAGGTTGGAGTTACCGGAAAAGATGGCGGGTGTGCACAATGTTTTTCATGTATCGTATCTACGGAAGTATGTGCACGACCCAACTACGGTGGTTTCTGCTGATAGCTGTGAAGACTTGGAGGTTGATCCAGTTGTTTCGAGACCTCGTAAGTCACTTCGTGTTGTTGGAACCGACACGAAACAGCTTAGGAGGAAGACGATTACGTTGCTCAAGGTACAATGGAGTGATGATGTTAACGACTGTACATGGGAGGAGGAAGAGAGGATGAAGGCAGCTCATCCTGGACTCTTCGAGGTATGGCCCTAAGGTGTCGTGACATCTCATGAATTTGTAGCTTGTTCTAATCTTAGAATTCTGCATGCTAGGCTAGAATTGGATGCATGGTTTGTTGATTGCTATGGATGGTAGGCATGCGGAATAGTTTTGATTGCTGTTGTTTGTTTGGAATTTCGGGGGCGAAATTCCTAAGGGGGAGAGAATGTAACGACCCGTATTTTACGTGTCGATATAATCGTAGAATTATTAGGTCGTTAGTGTTGTTTACGTCATCCATAGCCTAAGTCGTGTAAAAGATAGCTCGTAAGGAAGTTAACTCGGTTGCATAGGGTCCTTAGATTGGCTCTTGGTTAGGTCGTAGAGTGTTCTTAAGTCGTAGACGACTTAAAGTGGTTGCTTGAGTTAGGGGTTAGCGACCTAGTAGTATTACGAGTTAACGACCTAAGAGTTAGCAGGTTAGAAGAGTTAGCTCGTGTGAAGCTTAGGCCGTATGAGAGTTAGGTTGAGTGGAGCGACCTATAGATGTAACGGCTTAAGTATGTTGAGCGACTTAAGAGTTAGGTCGTGTAGGAGTTAAGTCGTATAGGATTTAGGTCGTGTGGAAGTTAGGCCGGATGAGCGACCTAAGAGAGCGACCGACCTAAGAAGCTAGCGACCTAAGAGAGTGAGCGACCTAAGGGGTTTAGCGACCTAATAGTAGGTGACTTAAGGGAGTTAGGTCGGGAAGCGACCTAAGATAGGTCACAGTGTGTATTTAGGTCGTAGGCGACCTATGTTGAGGCAGGATGTTTGTGTTAGGTCGTGGGTCGTGGATGTGTTGGGTCGTTAGGTCGTTCTGACGACCTAGAAAGGGACACGGCTTGTTTGTGTTAGGTCGTGCATTTTGCGTAAGGGTTAGGTCGTTGGAGAGTTGAGTCGCGTATGCTTTAGGTCGTAGGTATGGATAGTTAGGTCGTAGGTCGGGATAGTTAGGTCGTGGACGACCTAAGGGGCGGACGACCTAAGATTTCAGCTTATAAATAGAGGGCTTTGGCTCACTTTTTGGCACCGGTTTTTGAAGCGACGAAGTGCTGCCATTTTGAGAACTCGACTACAACATTTCTTCATCTTCTTTTCTCCATTCCAATCTAGTTCTAACATCCATCCAAGATCGAAGATCAAGATCAAAGATTCAAGGGCCAAAGTTGAAGATCTTCATCCGTTCGAGTGAGATTTCATCGATTGAAGCGAGATTTTGCCGGATCAAGCCTTGATCTTCGCTGTCCAGATCTGGAGTTGATTGTTTTTGAAGTGTTTGGGTGATTTGGTGAGTGGTAGTTATCTCTCACGCGGACCCAAAGGAGTGTATTGGATTGGTGGTTTGTTGGAGTGTTGTAGATAGTGATTTTATGCATTCTTCCTTAGATCCAAGTGTAGATCCATTACTTATGAAGATGTTTACCTTTGCAAGTTCATTCATCTAGTTGTAGAGACAAAACCCATGATTTATATTTGTTAGATCTATGCTAAAGACCCATGATTCATGTATGTTAGATCTATGCTCATTTATTTACGAAATTGCCATTGTAATTATAAATGCCTATTTAGATCATGTTTGATTACTTGATTTTCTATGTAGATCTTGTTGAATGATTGATTGCTTGGATTAATGTTTGATTTGATTGATTAGTTGATCTATTACTTGACTTGGACAAGTAAGGTCGATGGTGATTCAAAAGCTAAGTGGAAAGGCTCTTGAATGGTGAAAGCTGCCTGTAGCATATGAAGCGGATGTGGAAGCTCATATGGATGGATTCGATGATGTGGAACCTTGCCATAATGCGAGAAGGCAAAGCATGATATTGAGATGGGACTTTGCTATGATGTGATGGGGCAAGGCATATGTTGAGATGGGACGGGTCATGATGACGTTCCAAGCACGGGTCATGACGACGTGCGAAGTTATAACTCAGTGATGCGGTCCGAGTTGGGATGGATAATGGTTAGCTTGAGAGGCGCTTGAGCTAGTATGGAAAGAGTCGTCAAGGAGGATGACTAGGAGGCTAAGATCTCATCGTTGTTGAAGGTTCTAGCATACTCAAAGCAAGGGTACGTTGGAACGGGTCACGATGACGTTCCAAGCACGGGTCACGATGACGTGCTAGTACTCTGGGCTGATGCGTTCGGCTTAGGCACGGGTCATGATGACGTGCGGAGTTATGTCTAAAACCGGGGTTACCATTAGCCCTTGACAGGTGGTCATTCAACTAACGGTGAAATCAAAGCAAGGATAACAGTGATAGCCAAAGTCATGGATGTTTGGTTCTATTATCATTCGGTCTCAAGAGCGGTGTTTTCTGGGTGCTTATCTGATCTTGGTTTAGGCCTTGGGGGTTTGTATTTGGAAAACATCGTCCTTGGCTCGAGTGATTATTGCTTTACCTTAATTATCTGCTATGTTATGCTTGCTTCTTCTTAGTATGTGTCTGGGGGCTATCACTGTAGAAAGAGGTGGAGTGGGATGGTTTGGTTCCTATTCCTTCTATCCCTTATGCTCTTTTGGTATGTTTGATAGTTGATTTACTGCTCACTAAGACTTTGTCTGACTCAAGGTTTTATGTCTCCTCTTATTACCTTAGGCTGTTCATCCATGTTGGGATGGGCAGACTAGGTAGCAGGTGACAGGTGCTGTTCTTAGAGATCTACGCTGATGATGACGAAGACGAGCAGGAGGCTTTGCATATTAGTTTTCTTACTATATGTACTGGGTGTTCCGCTGTTGTATCTGATTGAGTGTTATGTAGTGAGGCTTTGATGTATGACGATTCATATGTTTGTATAAAACTACTATGATGCTTATATGATGACATTCTGTTATGGAGCTTCACTACATATTTCCCTATTGTATTTTATCCATGCGCTGTGAGTGGTACGATAGAGTTTGCTGTTTTATTTTACCCTGACTATCGTCCATGGCTACCTGGCACGCTTTTCAGCGCACTATTCCCTTGTTTTGGTGCGGGAGTCATGGGAGGTCGTCACACATAAGCATATACTAAAAATTTCTTAACCGATAAAAGTATTTTGTTGCCACAAATAATAATATTATCTACAAATGACATTACAAAATGAATATGAAATGAAAATCATCTATATAGAACAAAATGAATTTATCATAGTCATTGATAGGTCTCATTGATAGATCAAAAAATAATATTTGAATGAATCGGCATGAACTAATTATCACTAAAAAATACTATAAACAATAATTTGTCAAAAGCGTACATACAATAATTTAAATAGGAAAATAGACACAAAGATAAACTTAGAAAAACTTTTAGACTTAATGACAACAGGTTTGTTTTTTAGATTGAAGGACAATGTAAGTTATAACTAGCATTTTGCATAGTGTAAAACTGAATATAATGCTAGATATTACTAGCATTTTATATAGTGCAAAAAGTTAAATATAATGCTAATTATAATTAGCATTTGTCATTTAACCTAAAAATGAAACTCGGTATCGTTCAGTCTAATTTTTTTTCAAAGTTTATCGTTTTCTCTAATTCGCTCTAATTTGAAGCGCACAATAATTTTTGTAAATCAATTTGAGTAAAAAGGTAATCATTAAATTTCTAACCAAAAAATCTAGATTTCATCATAGCACAAAATGAATTAACCTTTAATCTAATATTGAAACAAAGGAAAATTGAGAGAGTAATCAATAATCAAAGAAGCGAGAAGGGGATTGATGACTATCTTTTGCCTTTGCTTTCCGCCTACTCTTCTTCCTTTAATGCGTGCTTCGCGACTTTCTTTCTGAATAAATTTAGGTTGCTCTTCGTATTGATAAAAGGGTAATTTTCTTATGATGCGTTTTTAGCAGTGTCCTGCAAAATATCAATGCCTTAGAAATCCTGGGGGCCTAACGTAGTTAATAATCTCATTCAATCCTCTATTTTCTTATGATTTTCTTCCTTCGAACCATGAGAACACTTTCGTAACACGAAACGTTCGAGCAGTTGGAAATCTCATTCAATCCTCAATATTTTTCATCGATATAATATTGCCAAAATTCAACAGAAAACCTACCATGCATTCCCACAAACATAGGATGCATAACACAAGTTCCAAGACCGGAACAATTCAGCTGGGTTCCTATTCTGAAACACTTTTGTCGTATTTCAGAATCGGCGTATAAATGTGGCATAACAAATATTGTGAAGGCACGTGCTTGCATAGTAAAAAAGCATGGCAAACTAGTCGTAAAGAAACATCTTACTTTCACAACCAAATTATAAATTCCTAAATCAAAGACATAGATGACTAAATAATTTGGTTTACCTCAGAACATTCAAACTTAACAATTGACGCATAGCATAAATTTATACTTATCAAACCTAGCATAATGAAACCAAAATAATATTGACAAAGGAATGAGATACAGAGAACTGGGGGACAAGTACATAAAATGCCAGGTTCCTGAAAACCAAGTAGCTCTAAACGAAGATGGGTTCCTGTAAAAAAAAAAAAAAAAAAAAAAAAAAAAAAAAAAAAAAAAAAAAAAAATCAATCAATCAAAGAGTTGGTGTGATCCACCGGCACAATATACCAGCTATAGATGAAAACATCGACCAAAACGACTACTGTAATTGCTTAATAAATTGAAAGCGTTGCTACGGACAGGTTTAAATTGAAGGCGTATCATGATCAATTATAATGCAAGGCCTTATCATGAACATGTTTATGAGTCATTAGGCAACTAAAAATTGTAAACTACAAAATAGACTTAAGTCCCAAAATAAGACCATTTTGAACATGTTTATATTGTTAGGCCTTGTTAAATTATGATGATACCAGACAACATATAAGGGATATAATTAATAAATGCATAATTTCATAATTATCAGTACCTTAACCACATTGCGACGACTGCAGATTGATAATCGGCAAAAACACCACCTGCAATATAGCAAAATGGACCGAAGACACAAAATCGATCGAGTGAATTGGCATTATTGTGAGACATAACAGACTAGTTGATGCTGATATGATATTGTAAGAAAAGAAATGTGTATCTCATAATAGGAAAACCATGTCAGTTGATGATGGTAGATGGTATTTGACATAAAATGAGTGAACAGTCTTAACTATAAAAGAGGGACAAAAGAGTGTAACCAAAATAATACTTACGGGTTACTTCTCCGACCCTAGGAAACTGATGTGTGATAAGGGCCACACAAGGAAATCACCTACTCCAACATCTTTGATTTTTTTTGCATCAGAAGTTTCTTTGTAAAGTTTCGCATTGAGAATTTTTCGTTCGCACATACTCACTTTCATTTCATATTCAGTTTTTAATTGGTAATCATGACAGATAGCTTTATGGATTGGATCTGTGGCTTCTTTGGCAACAGCAACGCATTTTCTGTTCCAATCAAGCAACTCACACATCCTCGCATCAGGCGTTGAATCCGCGCTCTTTGATTGCACAGAATTTTCTTCTAATAAGAGAGGATTTTTTGCTGCAGCAGAAGCTGATGACCCATCATCTACCACAAGTGTGGTCATTGGTGTTGATGGCTCACGTGCTACTTGCGGCTATCACAATAAATAAAATCTGTAATCTTCTTTATGTAAAATAAGAATGCAAATATGATAATTTTAGCTTGCATATAAAAAAAATCATACCATACAATGGTTAACAATAAAATTAATTTGTGCTTCCATTTTGTCGAGCTTCTTTTCTAAAAGCTCCCTTTGTGTTCTTCCTCCTGAGTACATTACATGAGGATGAAGTGCAGCCTCATGCTTGCTCTTAGAAACATTGCTTCCAACACCTGGCAAACATTTTCTTTTGCCTAAAACTTGAGCCAAAGGATCATCATCAATAGATAAAAGATGGCCGCTACCGCTGCCTTCACTTCTTTTGAACTCGTCAACTTTAGCTTTCACTTTTTCCTGCAACATCCATATGAAATTGTAACCATTGAATAACAAAGAAAAACACAATAACTATAAAGTAACTCTTGATGGAACATTATATCAGGTAATTCATGATGGAGGTAGCGCTACAACCATTGTTGGTAGAGGATTCATAAAGGCAATCAATTAGTAATAAGCGGCTTACATTAAAATTTGCATGGGATACAATTTACATTTAAAATAATTATATGCGACAAAAGTTAGAGATTTCACCACAAACGGCTTGGCACTAGGCAGTACAGTTCCATCCTTTCGCATATGTGCTGCAAGCCACACATCAGTCCGAGTAATCGAGTGATTTTCCTTTGCCATCTATAAAAGGCATTAACAGTGTGTACAAGCTAAACTGTGCAATAACCTAAACAAAACAAATTCATACGTAAAAGATATTACCATTTCATACTCTATCATTGACGCACTCTTGCGCCCTCCAGTATGAGTATATGGACTTTTCTTTCGACTTTGAACTGCCTGAGCTCTCATTTTGATTTGTTTCTCATTGGACTCGTTGATACAAAATTTCTCCCAATCTTCCTTCTTTATTCCAGTTGGAATATCCAACTTTCTTGCCTCCAAATTGGGTTGCTTGTCCAAATGATATTTTCTTAAAGTATGCTTAAACCCTCTAAATGAAGACGGCATTGATTTTTCAACATTCATTCTCATATAACTTGGGACTTCGAATTTTTTCTATTTTAATAATAATAATAATAATATCAGATAATGTGAGATTCACATGATGACATTTAGTGAACAAAATCGTAAAAATACCAACCTGCAAACAAATAACTATATAACTTGCAGACAACATAATTATGAAATAAATTCTAGCACAAAAAAAAAACCAAGAAGACTACTAATCAGATTAGAAACCAGAATATTTTTTATCAGATGTTACTTTTGCTTAATATAAATAAAGGCTTCATACTTTATGTCAGTAATATGCTTCAATTGTGATTCATTTAGCATTGTATTACAACCATGTGAATAGCCTCACCAGTCAATAAAATTAAAAAAAATCCTTCAATACCAGAAGAGAACACGAACTCGGTTTTATGCCCAAAACCCTACAAGTTGGTAAAATTTTACAACTGTTATACTTAAAACGCTATAAATAAGGAAGTAAGAATAAACTTACCGTTATTTCATTCCAAACACCATCCTTGTAATTCTTAGGTACCTTTTGCCATGTTGTATAGCTGATAGGTATTAATGTCTTCACAAGTCTACCAAGTTGAGCCTTGAAATGAGTCGCATTAGGTCCTACTGCTTCTCCGTGACGGTTGAATTCGATGCTTTTCTTAGCCCCCGCTTGTTGATTAACCTTCACTAAATTGGTTTTTTGTTCGTGTTGGACAGAGGTTGAAATGATCTCTTGTTCTCGCTGGATAGATGCTGAAATTGTTTCTTGTTCATGTTGGGTAGATGTGCCTTCAGTGCTCAAAGGCACGGGAGCTGCAAAATTAAAAACACACCATTATTATTGTTGCTATATGACCACTACAATAACATTGATAAGATGTTTCAAGACAGATTAATTCTTTAACTGATTTTTGGGACTGCAGTCAGTACATAAACCATTCGCTCCATGTCCATAGATACCATAATTCTTTGCTAAGCACGCAAGCTATTTTCTATAATTTCTGACATCAAAAACAGAAAGCTAAAACGCAGATTTAGTAGCGATAATTTTGTAAACTTGGCAGGTAATATATGAATATGTGTTACATTAAAACAATTGTCTCAATAGGACATCCAAGAATATTTAAAGGCATTAGACTTCTTTCTCTGGAATACATGCATGCATAATACATGCATATATATGTATTTATATATGTGTGTGTGTGTATGCATGTACAGTTTTTAGTACTTTTGAGAGCTCAAGCAACGTAGAGAATGCAATTCTTTTCTTTATTATACCGTCACTGTCTAAAAACATACATATATGTATTCAGTTAGGTAGAATAAAGTCTTAATTGTTATATCATAGTAAAAGTGAAAAGCCATAATGTAAAGTGAAAAAAAAAACAATTGTCTAAATAGGACATCCAGGAATATTTAAAGGCGTTTGACTTATTTCTCTGGAACAAACACACACACAGAGATTTTAGTACTTTAAGAGCTCAAACAACGTAGAAAATGCAATTCTTTTCTTTATTATATCGTCATTGTCTAAAACACACATACGTATTCAGTTGGGTAAAATAAAGGATTAATTGTTATATCATAGTAAAGTGAAAAGCCTTAAAGTAAAAAAAGATGTTTTCATTGGTGAAATCAAATGAATAACTTGTATGCACACTCACGCAGCTTCAAAATGTTTGAGTTGATAATGAAACAAATAATACAATTATTACTCATAATGCAATCAAGAAAAAAAGAAGATATGCAAAATATGATTTACTTGGCTATGTATGTTAGTTTGCATGGTCCACGGTTGCATAAGCATAAAGTAGGTTCTGAAGCAAGAAGGCATTTAGTCCTATTTAGTCAACTCGCCAAGCTTTAGGCCACAAACAAATAATACACACATTCAAATGCATAAGCGCTACTTCCCTATAGCATAGTTACCAATGGTACACGGCGCAAAAAGACACAAAACTACCCTGGAACCTTGGCGCACTGCACAACAAATGGCGCGCGCCATTTTAATTTATTGCGCATGTTTAAAAAAATTATAAATTTAATATGTATAACAATTAATTTAAAAAGTTAACTATATTTTATATTTAACATATGCAATAAAGTGTTTTTTTTTGACAGTTTGCAAAAAAGCTCGTCAAATATAATATCATAAACATAGAGTTTCAAACATAGTAGTCTTTAAACTAAAACCCAAGATAATTGTACATATTACCGATAAATTAGAAATTTGAATTTGATTCAGCAATCATATTTTCTAAACCAGTATCTGCATAACCAGTTTCATAAGATTCAACATCTTCCTCGTCTGTCTCATATCGATTGACAATTTATACGATGCGACCATTCGAAATTCGTTGGAGATTAAAAAAACATTCATTTGGGATTATTTGTTTAGTACAATAGCAATTAGAACACCTAGTTCGAAGTTTGTTCGAGATTAATTTGAAGAACGTGACGAGATTATTTGTTTGGTACAAGGTAGTAATTACACACATCGGGTCGGATTTGGACCCAACTCAGCGGGTCTCAATTCTAGTTGGATTGGATTTTGTTGAGTCTAACTTGTATATATAAAACATTGACATGGTCCGAGGTTTGATTCGGATGATATCGGTTCGGGTCCAATTGCGTAATAATACTAAAAAATGTGTATACTTCCTCACTTTTTATTTGATCTTTCAGATCGAATCAATTCTTCATGTTATTTTTCATTAACTGGTCCCAACCCAGGACCCATCAAGATCAAGTCGGGTTCGGATCGGTTTGAAATTCGGGATCTTGGTTTTCATTACCCATCGTAGTTCGATACGGCAATAATATAAATAAATAGTTCAAAGTTTGTTGAAGATTGGTTCGAAGTGTAACTGTATCATCATTGTATAAAAAAAATATTACATTCAACCACTGTTAGAGATTAATTTGGATTGTGAAAATGGAAAATAAATAAAAAAAGAAGTAAAAAAACAATTAAATAACAAAAAAGTGCATCTTTTTGAGCCACGCGTCATGCCTTTCCAATTGCGCTGCACCATACGGAAAAAAGGCTCAAGTGTTGCGTCGTGCCTTACGCCATGGCATGTGCCGTAGCGCGCCTTTCATAACTATGCCCCAGAGTCCAGTATAATAGTGCAACATAAAAAGTGCTGCATAAAATGTGTGCTACAAAAAGGTTGCTCCTTATTTGGTAACAAAATTAATATGATATCGGACATACTTCACAAACTATACATATATATTTATCAAGGTTTTCAAAACGGAATTCAAATCGTAAATCGTAAAGTTCAAACTTTAAATCAAAGCGAGATTTAAATCACCAATCATACATTCAAAATATACATGTTTTAAGGTTTATACACGCTTCAAAACTAATTTTGGTGTTTGAAATTTTACATCTAAATTTAAACTCAATGTTCTCACTTAAACATTACAATTGGAATTGTGAATCCAAATAAGTATATTACATACATCGGTATAAATGGAATGATTTTTCGTAATCGCAGTTTTAACTGGATTTGAACCAAAATGTAAATCGATTTGTAAGAGAGATTAGATCCAAAACGGCTTTAAATCGTCGAATTTAAGATTTTTGACAAGAATGATATTTATAATGGTTATAGTATCAATAATGCATAGCAAGAGCCCATATCCATGTGATTTCTATTAATAAAGCTTAAAGCTAATAGCATAATATATATTAGAGAACAATAGCACAACAACTGTGAATGACACCACATCGCTCATAGCATAATATATATTAGAGAACAATAGCACAACAACTGTGAATGACACCACATCGCTCATAGCATAATATATATTAGAGAACAATAGCACAACAACTGTGAATGACACCACATCGCTCAATAGCACAACAACTGTGATTTCTATTAATAAAGCTTAAAGCTAATAGCATAATGATATTTCGTTAACTTCTAATATGTGGCATTTAGATATGTCGGTGCATGCTCATAAAACATCATAAGAAGCAAAATATATATTAGAAAACAATAGCACAACAACTGTGAATGACACCACATCGCAACAAAATAGATTGCGCATAGAGTGGAATAAGTTCACCACCATTTGCATTTAATCGCAATAGCTGCTTTAGACAGCTACTGCATTGGAAGCAAAACAAGAATCCATGCAGTATACCAATAGTTAAATATTAGTTCATATTTATTTATAAAAATAAGAGTGGTTCTTTTATTCAAGCAAATTATTCATTTTAATGTCTCGGGAATTCCAACCCAAAACCTCTAGAATCCCAATCTAGAACGTCTTATCACTTGTTATTTGAGCTAACGGTCGTTGACTTGCAAAAAAGGGCATTTTATCCAAATAGATCACTCATTTTGATATCTTAGAGATTCAAAATCAATACCTCTAAAATTTGTCTAAAATGTCTTACCACTTGGCATTTGAGCTGGTGGTCCTTGACGATATTAGTTTGTATTTTATGCTGGCTAATGCAATTGTCTTTATATTGTTCTAAGAAAATTATACCTCGCTAGCAACACTGTTTGTTATTAAGAAAAACAGAAGACAAAAAAGATGAGAATAATTAAAGAAATAAATTAAAATTATTTTACTATCAAAACAGTTGGGAGTTGAGAAAGTGCAAATGGAAAACCAATCAAATTTGGACAACTCTCCTCTTCTTGGAATCAAATTGTATACACAGTACAAACTAAATATGAACATATATGATTGGATAATCTAGCTTGCTATGTATGCATGTTTATTAACTAGATGCATCCAAGACGATCAATCAAAGGTGATTCCTCCAATTCATGTTTCTCGTTGCGCACGTATTCAGTTAGACATCTTCTTGATAACCATTATTTAGTTATATCTAGTGTGAGATAAAAACAAAGCTTTAAATCATGGCAGTAGATGTGCAGCTAAGAAGGGAAAGGGTTAATTATTTCAAAGAAATTTTCAGGTGAAGGACAAAATACATATAACAAAAAAAGGGTTAGATTTACCTCATCAAGCATAGAAAGTAACTTTGACTTCTTTGATGCTCAAACCAACCTGTGACAAGCTTGGAGCAGCATCTTTATAAATCGATGATGAACTTGCATTCACATAATTATTACCATCATCATCAGTATCTATTACCAACTTCTTCATGTCAATTAATAAATGTGTGTACGATTATTTCATAAGTACATGGGCTAACAATGGCCAATGGTATGGTGTTTCCTTACCTACAACTATAATTTCTTTGAAATCTAAAAAAAATTATGTGCAAACAAATATTTACTTGCTGTCTTCAATGGAAGTTGTCATCCAATAGTTTCCTAATATTTTGCTCAAGTTATTAACTGCTTAAGCATGTTTTTTGTTCTGTCCTCTGTATTTCACACCATGCAGCCCACATCTATTGATTCTGTTATTACCAAGGAAACACTTAGCTATCTTTAATAAATACTTTTGAGTGCTAGTTATGAGAAGGTTGGAATTGTTAATTTAGGCATTTGAATCAATTTGTGCATGTGTTACATATCCAACTAAATCTTTTTTCTTCCCAGTTTTCAGGAAACATGCACTTAATGGACCGCATACACAACTGCAGTGACTAGAAAACCTTAAAGTGGTTTTCATTGACAAAAGAGTTGGATAGTGATCCAATAGAACTACTTATCAATTAAAACAAGCTATACAAGCAACTATTCAAAACATAAATTTTTTATTCTCCAATTGATCTGAATTCTATGGATTTTAAACCAAACCACGAGTCTCATGTTATAATTGATTATGTCCCAATATCTAAGTCTAGGCGTATCTTCTATTTTTGCTCAGTATTCACCTGCATCAATCAGCCGGTTTGCATATAGCTATTTGAAGAAAGGCTGTTCCTAACAAATTCGATGATGTGTGCACAAGTGGTTGGTTTGATGCAATGCAATCTTCTTCACCTCTTCACAAGAAGATACTCAATATAGATTTATCTGAACCTGATAAAGTAGAATATGTGTATAATGGGTTGCCCTAGCCACAAGAAAAATTACAGCCCCTTTTTTTCCTATAACAATTTGAAAACTCTTACGGAATTGCACCTTTATGTCTCGATTTGTTAGATGCATAGAACCTAAATCACTTTGTATAAGAAATTTAGTTACAAAAGCATTGGTGATTAGAAATTGATTTTTTAGAAGATAAGAATGGTTACAATAGTTGGGGAATTTTTTACTTCACAGTTCAAACAGAATAAAACAATGTTGACAAAAAAAAAAAAAAACAATAAACACCTCAAACATTTGTGTCATTTAAATCTCATTAAAATAGATCTACGTGATAAATATACAAAATACGTATATTTCACATTACAATATTATGTTCTATAAACAGAAATTGTTTAAAGTTTTGAAAGCAAGCCATACGGAACAAGGTGATATTTCAGGATTTTTTTTAAAAAAAAAATACAGTTTTTCTCATCCAATTCAAATTAAGCACAAGTGGAATAACTTATATTTTTTGGAACAAATATGACCATTCTAGATTTCTATGTATCAAACTTTTTGTATAAATTTTTTATTGATCGTTTACAATAAAATTAGAGCTTGTTCATTCTTTTACATTTATAGCTTTTCGAAAACTTCAGAACAAAAAATAAAAATATGACTGAATCTCGAAATGTTTGAAATACTTATTTAATGAAAACAAAAACAAATGACTGTATGGACTGAAATATTGATTAGACGAAAAGTAAATTGATGGAAACTAGTTAGCAAATAAGTAATAGTTTTTATTTTTTGGAACAGAAAAAGCTCATTTAAATTTTGTACATATTAAACTTTATATAAATACAAGTTTTATTAATATCTTCAATTAAAATGGACAGAAGATGAATGTGACATGGATTGAACTCTTGCATTCTTATTAAGATCACGCAGCATTAACCACTTGACTACACTTCTCTTAACATTTTTTCAGTGATTATATAATAACTGTACATACATTAGTAAATAAATGTTAAAAGTCTTGCCTCAGCCTTAGTGGGTTATCCCAGCCCATGGGTTTGGAGTACTAACCAAAGGGCTTCCCCTAATAGTGTTTGGATGATGAAATACCCATATGTTATTTCTTCCCTTGAGCAAATTATGGAATAATTTGAGGATAAGAAGATTGCTTTGTTTCTTTGTTACAATGGAACCCTTTCTCCTATTGCTGATAATCCTGATCGTACTTTTACACCTAGCGTTGTGAGCAAACTTGTCGTTTTTACTAGCTAATTTTAGTTAGTTATTAGTTATTGAATGCTCATGATTCTTAGCCATTCTATGTAGGAGGATTGTTGTAATAAATGTGGCAAAACATTTTCCTGCTGCTAGCGGAAGTGGTGATAAAGCACGCATATATAGTGACTACATTAACAATCCTGCTAAATA
The DNA here is from genome assembly GCA_030765085.1 of Allium cepa. NCBI lineage: Eukaryota > Viridiplantae > Streptophyta > Magnoliopsida > Asparagales > Amaryllidaceae > Allium > Allium cepa. The sequence continues at coordinate 491,590,123 of CM060944.1, read as the reverse complement.
CATAACCATTAAATTTCAAATTGATGTTTCATTTCATATTCTCTTGTTATGGAAACAAAAACAAAAACAAAAAACAAAACAAAAAACACACACAGCAGAGAAGATAATGAGTTTGAAGATGATGATGTTGTTTGTTCTAATTTTTAGGCATGATTTTTACTTGTATTAATATTCATCTACCTAATGTCTTTTTTCTCAACATTGCTGCCCAAATGCTCATCTTCTTCAACTAATGTTGATAACAGTGTGAATTATGCTAGTGCTAGGTAATAGAAACGTGTTGTCACAATTACTCAGAGTCAATAGAAACCAAGTTCACCACATGCTTGGAATCAATAAAAACCAAGCGTGCAAGTAGCTTAGCTTTTTTTTAAACAAATAAATAAAAAAGTAAAACCAGTATGGAGCTCACTATGAACTAGAGTAAAACAATCCATGTGTCCACCAAAACCTACTGCACTGGACTACAACCTTGTTTTTTTTTTTGTTTTTTTTTTTTCTGTTGAGTTCAGTAACTTCAGTTTGAAATTTCATTGTTCTCTTCTTGTAGATTGCATAACTAGACGAAGAAGAAGATGCAGACTATAGTTGCGAGTTTACTACCTATGATGTGTTGCTAACTCATTCCAAATACTGACAAAATGAAAGAATAAATTGATCGCACAACTCAAAGACTTGGGTTTGTTATAGAAATCGAAGAATCATTTGGGCATAAGCAAAACATAGCATATAGACAGCACGAAGGGAAAAGAAAATCTAATATTCGACACCAAAAAATAAAAACAATAAAACAAGAAGAAGAAGAAGTAGACCCACCACAAGATGTTTGTGCATTACGTCTTGCAGAAGAAGTACCAACATCATCACAAGTGTGTTGCTCTTTAACATTGTGCTCCTCCGCACTTTGCTCCTCTGTTCGTTGTTTTTTATTCAATTTTCTTGCTTTCACACATCTATTTCTTTTTGATGCTGTAACTGAATTGCGTGTTTTTTTGGAAGATGTAGATAAATTCTTTAGAGAAACTATAATTGCATAAACCTTTCAATTTCCAACTGGATTCTATTAATTTTCGATATGACATGGTTGTGCTCAACTATATGGGACAATTTCAATTTTATTTTTAAGTGCACAGAAGTTAGTTATCGTTTTTTATGTTATTCAAGGTTACAACAAAGAGTACTGTAAAACTTTCCACTTCTAGAGAAAAAATATCAAAAATATGATTCCTGCAAATTTTGATTACCCGGCATAAAAAAATGTAACATCCTACCCAAAGATATATATGCAGTGTGTTGCTCTTCAACAATGTGCTCCTCCACCTTTTGCTCCTCAATGTTTTGCTCCACATTTTGCTTCTCAACATAGAGCTCGTTAACATTTTGCTCCTGTGCTCGTTGTTTTCTATCCGGTTTTCTTGCTTTTACACGTATGCTTCTTTCTGATTTTGTAACTGAATTACATGGCCTTTTAGAATTATCTGTAGACAAAAAAATTGTAAGACATGTTTAATATATATGGATATAAGTATACATAGAGAAAAAAACTGATTGAATGAAAATGGTTTTGTTCCTAACATCTTTAAATTCTTTAGAAAAAAACTTTAATTACATAAACCTCACAATCTCTATTATAACTAGACTATACTAGATTCCTATTAATTTTCAATACGACATGGTTGGACAAATTTAGATAGGGTCATTTCAATTTTATATCTACTTGCATGTATAAATTAATTATTGTTATTTACAGTTATTTATAGTTATTTAAAGTAACAAGTACGTTATCAAATTTTTCCATTTTTACAAGAAAAATATCAAAAATATGAATCCTGCAAATTTAGATTAACCAACAAAAAATGCAATTGCCTACCAGGTGTATGTGCGGTGTGTTGCTCTTCAACTTTGTGCTCCCCTGAATATTGCACCTGGATATTTTGTTCCTTAACATTGAACTCATTAACTGTTCGCTGGTTTTTATTCGGTTTCCTTGCTTTTACACGTCTACTTCTTTCTGATGTTTTAACCAGATTGCGTGGTTTTTTAGAAGTATCTGTAGAAAAAAAGTAAGACGTGTTTAATAAATATAGGTATATGTGGAAAATTGATTGCATTAAAATGGTCTGCCGTAAATAATTTTTAAAAAAAAGGGGAAAAATATAACTGCATAAGCCTCACAATTATTATATTTTATCAATATTCAATACAATATTGTCCAGCAAATTTACATAGGATAATTTCAATTTTATTTCTAATTGCATATAAATTAGTTATTGTTTATTAAAAGTGGTTTAAAGTAACAACAAAGTATATTATCAGAGCCTTCCATTTTTACAAACAAAATTCAAAAATATGTGTCCAGCAAAATTAGATTAATCGGCAAAAAAATGCAATCGCCTACGGAATGATATCCGTGCAGTGTGTTGCTCTTCAACATTGTGCTCCTCCCCATTTTGTTCCACATTTTGCTCCTCTGTTAGTTGTTTTTTATTTAGTTTTCTTGCTTCTACACGGCTTCTCTTCTTTGATGTTGTGACTGGATTATATGGTATCTTAAAAGTACCTGTAATGGTAAGACGTGTTAAATAAATATGAAGATGCGTACATGTAGGACAAAAAATAGATTGCACTGTCTTCAGGAATCTTGACCAAGCCGCTTTTTACACAAATTTTGAAGCTTCTAAAGTTTCTCTCTCCCAAGGCAACCAACTACAACTATAAATATCAGTCACGTGCTAACATGAAAGCAATCAATTTCGGTCATTAATAGAACTCTACCAAACTTGGAGAGTTTATCATTGTATTTGAGGATATTGTACTGTAAGCAATCCAATAGTGAAATCATCAATGAATGTAGATCTCATCAACGATCGAACCACTATAATGATCTCTGTATTATTGTTATTTCTATCTCTATTCTTCGTTATATATGTTATCATATACCATGTTATATTGATATTCTTCGCTGTCCTGATCCTTAAACTGCTAAATGTTATCATATACCATGTTATATTGATATTCTTCGCTGTCCTGATCCTTAAACTGCTAAGTAACAACCATTCTACAATCTCACGATCTTTGACAACAGCAAGAACTAACTCCATGATCATCAACCAGATCTTGGACTCAACAAGCAATCATTCTTTGGGTACTTGGTCACTTTTAAGTTAAACATTTTAGCGTTTTCATTTGGAATTAAATTCCGATCAAAACTAACATTTTGTTGTTTTGAGAACCTACCGTCCTATCTTAACAAAAAATAATCAAACCTTTACTCGGGAACAAGACACAATACTATTATTGTTGAGGAATCTGACCACGAGGGCAGCTAAGGGGTTCCTCTAACTCAATTGCATCAGCTGATTCCTTAGCTAGAGAGGATTTCGATGTAGTCAATGTTCGTTGTCCAACAAGCAATGATACAGGGAGGTTGCAATTCTTCGACCATCGAGAACAAACTAGAAATTCTCATGTGGATGAAGAACCGCACGTGGTTCGTTCTACTCAGGATCGTGGAGTCAAAACATTTTCAACCCACCTAAGAAAATGTGCCTCCAAAACGGATCAAGCGACAAATCTAAAGGGAGCTGAATGAGCCACCGGGAGATGGCCCAGATGACCAAGATAAGGCTAGTCGAGTCAGGGACACCCCAGTCAGGCACCATGAAACCAAACACCCTTTGGATGAGGCAAACTCAAACATCCTTTGGATGAGGCAAACTCAAACGTCCAAGGACACGATGAACCCCCTCTTTGACGAACCTCACGGACATCGCAGCAGTGAACGCATTCCTGAATGATGATCTCCCGAGCCACATAGACACAGATGTCTAGCCTGTGCAGTTAAAGCGCCCAGTAGATTCAATGCGGCGGAGGTGCAAAAAGTTATAGCGGGGATACAGCGAGAATATGATGGGATATAGCGGGTGACTCTAAAATAACATATAAAACTCGTACCTAACGTTTTTACAAATATATAAATCGTAATTAAATGAAAAATTAACATTCAGTTGAATTATAATTAATACGTAAATAACTTTAAATAAAAAACATGTGCAAATATACTGTAAATAAACGTAAAACAATTATATAACATAATTGAATTTAATAGAATATTAGTATTTATATTTTTGAAAATATATTAAAAAATTCAATTAAATAAATTAATTTTATAATTTTATAATGTAAAAATGTCATTTCTCAATTCATTTCTTTTAAAGAAAATATAGCGGAAGTAGCGGAAATAACGGGATATTGTGCAAATAACGTGGCTTAAAGCGGGAAGGCTATATTTGAGACTGTATGAAAAAATCGTAGCGATAGAAATCCGCTATGAGATATAGCAGGTTTATAGCGATGTAATAGTGAGACATTAAGTGCACAGTGCCTAACTATCACACTCTCCTTTTGGCAAGGGCCACAAGGCCGTTCGCGCAATCAAAGGCACGATCATGATGCAACCAATGGACGAGTGCAACTTTCTAATAATAGGATTATGGCCATGATACGAAAGATTCTTAGCATCGAAACCCAAATCTCAAAAAGATGAACCAAAGCTCATTCACTTCAAATATGCAATATGCCATTAACCTCATGACTTGCAATTTCTAGCCATCTAGCCACAAATTGAAGAGACGGATCCTTTGGTGTACCTGCTGAGATACGAACATACTAACAACTGAACGTTGTTAGAGCCACTAAGGAGGTCATGTGTGGATTCTTCCCACTCCATCTAACGGGATTGGCGACAATGTGGCTCTGCAGACTCTGAACCAAATTCAATCGATTTGTGGACAATCCTAAAAGATAAATTTAATAGCCAATTCAGGATTCATATTTCACATCCAAAGGATGTCATTATGCTAGCCGCCGACATTAAGCAAACGGCCAAAGAACCATCTAGGCAACTACTTGATCGGTTTCAACGTGTCAACCACAGGTGTCTGCAACCTGATGAATGCAGAACACATAATCCAAATGGCAATAGTTGATAAAGAAACAAAAAAGAGAATTTGGATGAGATTTGACTAAAAAACTGCTGATTTGAGAGAATTCTTTTACAGAGCTGTTATTATGTGCGTCTAAAAAAATGGATCTAAATGGAACACGGTTAATTAACCTTTGAAAGAATGATAGACAAATATTATAGTCAATCAAAGCACAAGCAAGGGAAAAGAAAACAACCATGATAGTGAAATAGATGACAGTTAGAAACGTATCAAGGGGAGTTCAAGATATACCTCTTACACTGAACTAACCGATTTTCACGAGAATATTAAGCTTGCCATTCAAAACATTGTTCCCTATAAGAAAAACTTCTAATGAAGCAGTCAATTGAAAAGACAAAGGAATTTGGATACTCTACAAATTTCATAATATGAGTGGCCTAACATAAACGAATGTCGTTATTTAAGATGAGGGATATGGTAGAGAATCACATCCGTGAAAATAAGCTCCAGGAATATGTGAAGGGTCCAACGATGGATAACCGGCTAACATCACAACATCCCCTTTCTCAGGTGGTTGATCCCGATGGTGGCAGTGCAAGGCAGTATTTATGACTATGTGCGTAGTGGAGAGAGAAAGATGAAGCTTATATGTGTTTTTGTTTTCTCATTCAATAAAGTTCAAGAGTGTCATCGGCCACTTACACAACCACGAAGCCTTGTACAAACCTTTTTTTAGCAAGCTCTGAGTGGAGGTTCTGGAAACATCTCATGTTTGAACTATTTAATTTAGATTTTTGTTTTTGCATTCCTCAATGATAGTAAACGTCACAAGAAGTAATACATTAAAAAGGTACATTGATAAAACTACTTGTGTGCTATATATCAAACAATTATACACCGATGATGAATCCTAAAATGGACTCGCTTTCTACCGACCAACATTTATTAGAGCTATCGGTTTAAAAGCAGTATTGTAGAGGTTAAATGTTTCAAAATGGTTCAAAATTTTGCATAAATGATTATGCTAACACATAAAACATATATCTTTACAATATCACTTCAACTTGAATTTATTTTTCACCAAAAGACAAAGGAGGATGGGATGGGGATAAATAAGAGGATGGATCTTGATCCTTACCATATAAGTTGACTGAAACGAGGGCATGGATAATGGTCATCTAATCGAACTTCGATCCAGGATAACTCTTTGATAGCCAAACCACTCTGTACGACTCGTCCGAGGCAAGCATAAGCCAAATATAAGGGTCACGGTGATTGATCTCACTCGTTGTACTTCATAAAACTTGATGCTAGATTGCGCTCACAATACGAGGCATCAAGAAACAAATGCTCACATACGATACAAGTATTGAATGTGACAGTTCGATAGGATGATAGATCTGTCATCCGACGCTCAAATCGCAAGTCCTTTCTGTAGAACATGATAGGTCTATCATCGGACTTTCTTGTGGTGTCGGATCAAACACGATGGTTTGACGGTACGATTGTGACTTTTAATCGCAAGTCCTCACACTTAAATGTGAGAGGGTGGACTTAACTTGGAGTGCCAAGATCGAACAAGATCGTCGCCGATATGAAAGCAATTTAAGAATGTAAGTCGGCTCAGTTGAACGTGAGAGGATGGACTTGCACAAGATCTCGTGATCAAATGTGATAGTTTGACGCAATGGTTATGACTTCAACGACGAGTCCACTCACTTGAACATGAGCAGATGGACATGCCTTTCAAATTTTCTAGCTCATCTGAATGGGTGATGCGATGACAGACAATGGCGATGAGTTCCCTCACTTAAGTCTGAAAGGATGGAATGACATATCTTGATAGTGAGTACCCTCATTTGAGCATGGAAAGACGAACTCATCTTACGAAATATCGTTCGACTCGTTCGAAGGAAGGAAGGAATGAGGTACCTCTACAACAAGTCCTCACACTTGGACGCAACATGACACGCGTATCTGTTAAACTTACGACACTCGTGACTAAACGTGATAGTTCAATGGAAAGACATACATTGACAATGAGTACTCTCAGTCGAACGTGAAAGAATAGGCTTCTTACTCAAATTTACTTCGGATTGAGATCTTGTCCGTCGGGATAAGTGATAAGAGGACCAACTGATGATATAGATCCTTTTATTAGAACGTGGAAGGATGAACATGTAGTACAGCGTTAAAACCACTCTCTAAACTCCTTGATGGGATATCAAATCAATAACAGATCAAATTGCAACAAAGTTTTAAGCTCAACAAAATGATGGATCACTATAAATAACACAATAGCAGTTGTATGAAAATTGGATCTCCTTGCAAACGAGTTTGATGACCCAACATGGTAAAGACCAATTGTTCGTTAATAGCGTGTGAATGAGTGCGACGACTTCACACAAGGTACTTCGATCAAATGTAAATCCAAAGCACATGTTGATAACTTGATATCTAAGCGGGCATTCCTTCGCTTGATGATTCAACGAGATGTGGGGAGAAAGATCATGATCCACTGCGATCAAGCATGATAGCTTGACATGACGATGAGTTTTCTATTGGATATCAACAACTCGTGGAAAGACGGGCTCACAATCGAGCTACCATGTTATGAATAATACAACGTTGATGTATAACTACTTTACGTTTGATTTCGATAAGTAATATGATCGTGTAGACGTGCTATTGTGTCTGATTTATACGAGCACTATGACAAGAGGTTCTTGGTACACATCGATCAAGTAGCCATTGAAATCCTGATTAGGAGCAATACTTTAAATGAAAAACATGTAAAGCATGCTATATGTTTAATAATGTGATTCAAACCATGTAAATAACTCGAGGGCATCGCACACTGTAAAATACTGATGTAGAATTGATATAACTTGATTTTGAACATATACAATACATAAACCTGAATTACATGTTTTGTATGTTATACACAACAACGGTTTGTGCATAATATATTTACAGATATTATACATGGAATGCCCCTACTAAGATTACACAAATGATTTTTTTATAAAATGATTAAAATCCTCTGACATAGGTGCAGTTAGCCCATCTTCGATTCAAATATCATGGAATGAATTCCTGCAGAAACAAAAATGTGTTAGAATACTTTTAACATATAGTTACCTCAGACGATTAATTCCATGACTCTAGAGCGATTGACATCCCGGATATACCATCAAACAGTTCTTAGTCAAACTTCCCTTATGAAGTTATATCAAAGTGGCAATGCACTTACAACGATTAACTTGTTGATAAGTGAAATGATTGAAGAAAGCTCTCAACTATAATTTTTCCAATGTGACCGTATGTTCCTTTACAAAATACGTTTTGTTGATACAAAATGTATCCAGGGAACAAGTGTCGTGGGAAAATTTTCTACATTCAAGAATTAAGCATTGAGCGTTTCAAAATGATCCTTAGAGCAAATTATGACCAATTGTCGAAATCTCATTCAAAACTGCTTAAAATCAAAAGGTTACTTTAGTGTCCACAGTCGTCGTTCCCTAGACATGACTGAATTTTCACATAACGTGGTCTTTATCATTAGACAAACGTAGGTCAAATTTGCAAACAATATAGCTCTGCAGATAGAAGTTACGAAGGTTTGAAGTTTAGGGTCGTGCATAAGGAAGATTAAAGAAAAACACTACGCTTACCCAAGGTCAATCTTGTATCGAATATGATCAAAACTCAAAATTAAACCATCTCCAAAGCTACCAAATTTTCACAAGATGTAGCTTGGAATGCATCGTGCATAATGATCCAAGTCGCATCGCAATTGAAATTCATATGGCAAATATATTGCTCGAGTAAGTAGTGACTCGGGTGTATTTGTTTTGATGCATGCTTCGGAGTGGACCTAAGCAATCATCAAAGTTAATCCAAAGCATGCTTTGGGTCTGACCAGAGTATAAATTGGCTCGTCTATATTGGATGATTCAGTTGTCCAGGAGGCTTAGCTATGTGTTGACTCGGTTAGGGATAGCCAACACAAGAAATTGGATCGGCCTAATGAATTTTTACACAAGTCAGCCCCTTAATCAAGCAATGATTTGGGTGTATGAGATAAAGTACCCGAGCATACTATGGATTTTCGCTCTGGAGTTCGCTCTGGGTCTAGCAAGGGTATGATCTGAAGACAGCTTCAGGATAAACTTTGGGTTTTCCAGATTTTGCTCCATCTTCTATTTTTAGCTCCAAACTTGACCGACCTGATTTCATAACCTTGCACCACTTCTCCATATCAAGCCAACAACCAAAAAACCAGATTTGATTCAAAATGACCAAATCTAACTACTATCTTCGGGGATCTTGATCAAATCACTTTTCTACACGAATTTTGATTCTTATGAAGTTGTTTTCTCTACTTAGGCAACATAGTACAGCTATAAATACAAGCCCGGGCACGTCGAGCATTGCAAATAAGGAATCGGGTGTCGAACGTCGGTAAAAGCGCAAAAGATAACCATAAATCCGACGTATCTAATCCTAAAATCGATTTTCCTACCCTAATTAGACTAATTTATCTATACTAGGTCAAGAAGTGCTAATCCTAAATCAAAATTATCGAGCAAATAAACAAGAAAAGCACCTGCTTTAGCTTTCGATCTGGTCTCCCTTCCTTCCATTTTGGTCAGGAAATCGGCTGTACGTTTTCGCTGGACTGCGTAATAGAAATAAGCCGCAGCGGGTTGAAATAGAAATCTGAATTGAGGATCGAATCACCTGAGAAGTAGCAGCTTAGCGGGTTGGATAATTTGCGAAATAACTGGATGAAATCATTTGTATGGTTGGTCCTCAAGAGCATCGGAGCACCAAGGGTCGGTCAGTGGTCCCACATTGGCACCTTCGCTCACTGACTACCAGTGTAACTCTAACAGGCAAAAAGAAAGGGCTGTGCAAATGGAAATATCTCCTTAGCAATGAGTGTTTAAATTAGATATTTGTTTTCGCTAAATCAGAAAGTGCAAATTAGCCAGCGGTAAGTATTTAAATTAGGACATTTCTTGCTTAGCCGGATATTCTTTCTCTTCTTTCATTTTTGTCGAACACATTATCAAATCGAAATCCTTCTAAATCCACTCGTTCTTAACCCATTTTATAACATATTTTGCAAAAAAAATTGTTCGAAAATGATAAGTATATTGCATGTAGTTCGCGATAGCGGTGAATCTTCCCAAAATGTTGCGGGCATAGAGATATGGCGGTGAAGGTCCTAACTCTAGTTCTTCGAGAAGGCACAGGAGCGATGAAACAATGGTATCTCAAAGACGGCGTATGGGGGTTGTTTCCGAAGACTCTGCTTTGGCTCCGAATATTGATCAAAACTTAAGACCGAGGAAGAAGTTGATTAATTTCACGTTTTGCGCTGTGAATAAGTACATGTTTCTACCTATATCGACATTGGTACTAGTAAAAATTTAATTTCAAACACAACGATAATGATTAGTATAATTATTATAAATTGTTTACGTATTCAAAAAATATGGTATATAGTGCATGGTTCTTTTCCGATCCGTCCAATACACTGCCATAAGGACATGTTGTGGTGGTTGCGAACTTGACCTTTCTTCCCATGTTCTTTACGACTTGGGAACGACTATCATGGCCTACTTGTACAGATCATGGACGTACAGTGTGTGGTGACTAGTCATGATACATCGTTAAGGTTTTATAGTATTGACGGTACAAGTATAGCCACAATCTGGCACATCCGACTAAAGACCGCCAGTTATCATTATTCTTTCTAAGGATTTGTGCATGGTCGCCGTAAAATAGACAGAGAGTGTGTGGCGACGAGGCAGTCATGCTTTCAGACGGAATTGGATAAAGTCATGGCTTATACGTTTTGACATTATTTGGCAACCGTATGATGGATCTCCATATATAACATATCCTAGTGCTTTATTTTTATAGGTCAAAGGGCTTCCATTGGTATCATCTCATTTGACGGCTGGTTGTATGTAGTATCACGATGAGTGATGTTGGCGTCAGATATACGGAGGAGACATGGTTTCTGATGATCCTCATCCTTATATGCCTTCTCTCATAGTGTATTCCATCGATGCTTTACAGCTTGCAGCGATAAACGGCTGGTGGGAAACAAGTTACTTCATTATTCCGCACTTAAATTATCTTTAGTTTTGGCATAGATTCTACACTACACCACCGTCTACAGATTCTACACATGGAGGACCTGTTAATTTTATTGGGTCATCCCAGTGTTGCACCACCAGTTGTGGATGACTTATCTCAGCCCAATCAATGTTTGTTGCTCTACGACCTTAGATTCCATTGGAGTATATGGATGGTCTGGTGCTATACCTACTTCAACCTGCTAGGATCGGTATGTTAACATACCACGTTTGTCGATCACTGGTTATCCAGATGCAACATCGTTTTCGTACGAGGATTTATTTCAGATGTAGGTGGTCTTGGGTATGTTGCATACAGAGAGCACAAACACATTATAGAGAAGTACGAGCAAAGAGTTTTGGACATGTTCAAGACTTGACCATTAAGGACGAGGGTAGGTACCAGCATCAACCTAAACACATTCCTCATCCAGATACGACTATTGATTTGGGTGATGCTTCAAATTTCATACATGCTAGAATTAGTGGGGTTAACCCTAATAGCGATATTCCATATTATGACAATGGCGACAATGATGATGAGGATGATTACGATGACGATGATTAGTTGATTTGTTAGGTTTGTTGAATTGTTTCATTATGCACTTGTATTTGAGGATTGTTTCCTTTGTTTCATGCATAGGACTACATTTTGTATGCATTTTTATTGGACTACGTTGTACGTATAGGTATTTATTACACTTGTTTTGAGGTATATCCTATGTCATTCATGTTGTACTCTGCTTGTTTATGAGTATGTTATTCGTGTGCATCTGTTTTGGATTATACTTTTTTCCTTTATCTATGATTAATATTATAGTACTGTCATATAAATATATGATCGTATACTTCAAACATTAATAAATATCTAAGAGGGTAGGATAAGCTATAGTAAATACCTACATATATACTACATACTTCAATAAATATCTAAGCAGGTTGGACAAGGTATAATAGACATCTACACATATAGTACAAACTTTAATAAATATCTAAGCAGGTGAGACAAAGTATAAGATATATGTAATGACCCATATTTTTGGGTCTTCGAATTTGAATATTTAATTTATTTAAATATTCGGATTTGATTTAAATTATAATAAAATCTACATTTCAAGTCCAGACTCGATTTTTAATGACGTATTTTTAATTTAATTTTTAGAATATTTTTATAATTTTTAATTTGCAAAATAAACAAATTCTCGTTTGATGTATTTTGACAAACATTGGCATTTTGAGACTTCATAAGATTTAATAACCTGTCTATTTTATTTTTGTTTTGTGATCGTATGACACTGTTATACGTGATTGTACATTATTTTCTATCATTCGTAGCTTGGACGTGCACGCGATGTGGGGTAGCCAGGCACCGTAATCTATCCAATTTCAAAACAATACACACACACACACACACACACGTACGTACACTGTGCACGACACACTATCTTGCTTATCAACATTGCAATGTCCTATGGAATAAACAGTACAGCCACTTTGCTCACCTGCTCTCCTTCACCATAGCTGTCATTGTCTCCCCTGCCATAGTACCTTGTGTCACATTTTGCCTACTGCTTCTTCAACTTGCCATTGTATGAATTTATATATATACATAGGTGTTTACGGAGTAGCGATCTTCTTCTTTTCTTATTTTGGTTGCCTATAGATAGAACAACCTTACTCCCTCTCATTCAAAAATCATAATCTCTAAATCCATCCACTTTTAGCCCTGCCTTTCAACTAATAGTCGATCGCCATCCTCCTTAGTTTTTTTTAACTTGATCATGTTCGAATTCATCAAAAATAGTAAAGGATTAAAAATGTTTCCAAACTTCAAAAATCAATTTCTCTCAATCCGAGTAGAACAAGTCGACGCCGTAATGCGTTGCTGGGATCATATGGCGATGTAGGATTTTAGGTGAAGTTTCGGAGCAATTTCGTGTCGACAGTCGACGTTGATCGGAAACTAGGATTAAGGTTTGCTGGAGATTTAGACACCGATTCATGAATTGAAGCTTGGCGTGTTGTCGGGCTTAGAGTGTAACGACCCACTTTTCTGTACACTTTAAGCTAACAATAAACCACATGTCCAACCCAAATTGAAACAATATCATATATATATTTTGCAACGAAATAATTCAACAAAATAACCGATTCCAATTTGCTTTGGATTTGTTCGGATTTGAACTCGTTCCAATCATACAATGGCAAGGAGAATAATTTACTAAGTGCACGATACCGTTCGACTAAGCAAACATCCGACCATCACTTACAAGATTATTCTAATCACTATAAAACAAATCGGGACTTATTCTCAGAACCAAAATCCAAAGAAATGCCCATTTTCCCCAAAATTCCTTTTAAGAGATATTTATACTCAAATATATTTATAAGCAATTCTTTCCAAAATATTGATACACCAAAAACCCCTTAAGATCCAAAGCTATCTCAAATAAATTATCCTTTCTCCATAATCATTTGAAATATAAAATACACCTTTACTTTATAGTAAATCAAACCATACTTTTGGAATCAAATCAAAATTTATTTTATCAAAACAGTTATATAGCAAGGTCCTAATGGTAGCAATTTCCTACTTAAAAATGTTTTTATCTCATGAATATTTTCAATTATTATTATTAACCTGTAAACCATGAAAACTATTTCACCAAAATCATCATGATTTAAATTCTCGAATTCCTTTTATTTATAAGACACGTTTTTAATAAATCAATTTTATAAAATATCTCCTTTTAAAGGGAATCATTTCTCAAATATCCATTGCAAAAAATATTCTAGCTTCCTTACATAAATCATTCTTCAAGTATTTACTTCAGCAATATTTAAGTTTTTCTTTCAATAAACTTCTTTTATGAAACATCAATCAAATACAACCAACTTTTTAATACTCGGTCATTTCCAAAATATTTATTTCAAAATATTCCAAATTTTCTTCTAAATAAAACAACATTTATTTAAGCTTAGTTTCCTTCAAATCGTCCTTTTTAGAAAATTGTTTCTAAAATATTCTTTCCAAAGTACTCAAAATTTCTTTTAGATAAACAACCCTTAGAAATCAAATTTCAACACAACATTATCAACAAATACCTTATATATAAATTGTGAAACTTAATTCACAAGGTACTCGTTTCAATGTTTCCGAAATTCCTCTCTACCCAATCCAGCCTTCAAAAAGAAAGATTCTGGATAGATTTATGGATAATAGTCAACGCTAAGAAATGGTTGAGCGTGACTGATTAAAACCTGTATGTTAACGATGGAATACTAATAGTTCCCAACAATCAAGCACAACCAGGAAAAACCATGAAAAATTACTCTTTTATATGTATAAAATATATTTTCAGGTATAATTATTCCATTTACCCATTTAAAACAATATTATGTCAGTTGGTCTTGTTCGAATTTTTAGGAAATCCCTATCGATAATGTTGGCCAAACAAATCGTCTAGAATTCTTAACCACTCAACAAAATTAATAACCGATACAAAACAATTTTTTATAAAAATAACAAATACACTCTCATATATAATACACTCGAATTCATTCTAGGGTGTAGCTTTGATAGAGTTAAGGGTATGCCCTGGGGACAATTATTTAATCTGTTACATATATCTAACTCGTTGATCAATGTTGTTCGAAATAAAAGGTATTTTCTTCCTATTATATACTTGATATAATGTGACTATATTAATTAATTAACTTAATTAAAAGTATATTTAATATAAATATCCATAAATGGTATATTTTGTGATAGTAGTTACAAAGTGTTGTAACCATGTGTAATTTATCACAACGAAACAAATATACCATTTTAAATGTTCCTAGTCAAGATGCATGAGACTGGATATCGATGTATTCGTTGAGATTGGAATACATAACGCTCTCTAAATGTTGGGCAGCGTATTACTCATGACTATTGGAGGCACCTAAGGGTTACGTAGTAAGAGTTATTGGATAACTATGGAATGACTCACTCGATAGTTTTTTGTTGGGTAATATAACTAAGGTCAAATAGAAAATATCGATGTGACTGATTTACACAGTTCTCTTGACTTGAGAATACTATGGATCTTCAATATGAAAGCTCCACTTTAATTATAGCCAAATCATGATATGGTGTACATCGAGTCACTATAGCTGGGTCGAGTGGCAGTATCAGAATTGAAGCACTATTCCAGAGAGGATTCGTCTCCTCGGTTATATGCAGTTAGTATCACAATCAACTCAAGTCAACTCAAAGTCAAAGTCTCTGGCCAGAGTATTTTGGTTAATAATAATTATTATTATTGAACCAAAGACTTTGTATTTGGACTATAAAGTTGAATGTGGATAAGGTTGGAATTTTGATCGTTACCAATTCCATAAGTCCAAAGTGATATAGTTTTGACGAAGAGAGTTGGTGTTAACAAATGTCACAACCGGGTAATGCTTATTAAAATCAAATTAGATTTTACCAAAAATGAGTAAGCGATAAATTTGGCCATAATGTCACACCACCTGCTAAGTGACATGTGAACGTCAACATTAGAATAGTTCGATGTTAATCGCTAACCAAATTTACACCCAAGAGTTAGACAGCCGAAACGATGAATTCCCTTAAGACCAAACGATTTAATTAGTTTATAATTGTTATAAATTAATTAAAATAATTAATTTATATTAAATATTAAGTATAAAATTTTAATATGATTTGATAAATAAATAATGTTATATATATTTATAATGGTTATAAATATATCGATCAATATACAGTATCGATAAGCGGTTAAATTAGATTTAATTGCATAGTATTTTGGCTTGGGCTTAGACGAGTTTAAGGCCCATCATTAGGGCTGCAAAATTTTAGTTTTTGGAAAGGTCTAGGGATGGTTAAAACATATGGAATTGGCTTGGAGTATGGATTGAGATCGAGTTAGAATGGGTAAAAAGGTTTTCCTCGTTTCTCTCTAATACAACCATATATATATATATATATATATATATATATACACACACACACGATAACTAACCTTTTTTGGCTGCCATTACCTTCTAAATTGCTGGTTAAATCATAGCTATCAATCCACTCTAAAATTATCAAATTTGTTTCAAATTAAAATAATACTATTCAATAGTTAGAGGTCGGTGATTTCGAACCCGCAATCTGACGAATCAAGAACATTAAAATGAAGGGAAGTCGTTGCTTCAAGATGGATTCAAAGGCATCGTTAAATTGGTAATTTTAATTTATATTACAGTAACTAAATTATATTCTATGATTCTATAATGAGCAATTTTATATCTGTTTAAGTATATTGCTACTATATGTTTATTTAGGTGAGATTTTGTAAGTAGATATAGTTGTCACAAATCAGTTTGGTCGTGTGCATAATTTGTTTATTATACTATTTGATTTATGTATAGACAAATGTTGTTTACTGTACAAAATCAATTTTTATCATAAATAATTATTATATATATATTTATTTATTTATTAATAAATTCATATATATATATATATACACATTAGTGTATATTTTTCTCTCATAATAGCATATATGCATATATAAGATATATATATATATATATAATTTTAAAAAATTAGTACACTTAGTTATATGTAATATGAATTTACAAATTCGAAAATTAATTATCATACATATATTCATATTTTTAAACTAATATTTATTGAATTTTGAATTGTTTATTATATATATATATATATAATCATTACATTAGAAATCCAATTTTATAATTTCATAAAGATATTATATTTGTAACGACCCGATATTTTAAACCATCGCATCCACACATGTCGGACTTGAATTGCTCAAAATGCCGCGTTGTAAATAAAATTTGCCAAATCTCAGAATATACAGTAAAGAAATAATCACATATCACAGACACAGAGTAAATAATAATGCAGCGGAATTAAAAGAGATAGTAGTTCATGAAGCCACTATATAAAAATAAGATACATCAGAGTTAAACAAGATACAACAGAAGAGTAACTAGATACAATAGGTACAAATCAGAATGCATCACTGAAATCACTGGATACTGAAAAGCAAAATAGATGGCTGGATCTTCAAGCAAAGCTCCAACTCCGAAGGTGAGTCTTGAATGCTAAATCACTCAATCTGACTCGAGCGTAAAGCAAAACACAAAACACTCGAGTCCGGACATAAATACTTATGAACTGTAAATCAACTCAAGTGAACAGTAACAAAAATGCATCAATAACTTAAAGGATGCTTGGGATCGCCCATCCTTTAAGGATCCGTTAAACCATTTACTATGTAGTAATATTACGCTATTATAATAATGTCTACAGTAAAATAAACTTACTTTAAAATAGCGTTGAGTGACCCAATATTCCCCTTAACACATAATAGTGCCAGTAGTCTATACAGTACCTGCATATCTCCTGATCGAGAACTATGAGAAGATACTCCATAGGTGACACAAATAGAAACTTGTAGTAAGGCTCGCTATGGTAGGTGACACGGCACACGAGGCAATGCCAGGGTGTTATACCAATTATGCACACAGACTGGTGGTAACGTAGCAGCCACATACGCCCACCTCGGAACACACTCCCATATCAAAATCGGAGGATAGCCATCAAATCAACCACAAGTAAGAGTATAGTATTGAAGAAGTGCGTCCGACCAGAGGAGCTACCCCTTTTGGCCCGAGATCGCTCCTGTTTTAGCCACCTTATGCCAACTCACGGGAGTTGGGTCCATGTAAAATACCTTAAGAACGTCGCTACCATCCTACTTCATTATGGAATCTCCACCGCGTACACGGTTGTTAAAGTGGTTTTTGAAGTTGGCAGAGAGTATGACAACCTCCGATCCCCGTCTCTCTAACAACCAAACGTTATTATAACGCCGTGGTCATTTCAAAATAGTTTATACTTCACAAATCAAATCATTTCATTTCAAAACTATATCTCTTTCAAAATAGTTTATATTTCGAAACCAAAACTATTTTATTTCAAAACTATATCCAAATAAGCATGATGTCATTTCCATTTCAAACATATATTTACTTTTCAAAAATCATAATACTTTCAAAGTTATAACTCTTTCGAAACCAAAATATTTGAAACCATTACACTTTGAAAATCATAACATTTCGAAATCATACATTTGAAATCATGAACCATTACTTTAATTCTTTACATTTTACAAATTTATTCAATTAAACCCAGATTTCAAATTTCCAATTTAATTCAATTCAAACTATCGGTTTCAATTCAATTCAGTTTTCCAACAAACCATTTCAAATCTTATCAATTACACATATAGATTGGATCCACAAAACAAACTATTCAATTTTTAATATATTTCAAAGCTTTAATATACCATATTTCAAAACTAAATTTTATAATTTCATATATCTCAAATTTAACTTCATTATTACTTAGTTTTGAAATATTCATTTTATAAATCCAATATCATTTAAATAAACCAGAATTTCAAGTAACTAAATACCCTTTCATATCAATATAAACTTCAAATATCCATTTATCAAAATCACATATCATTCCAAATTCATATTCTTTATCAAATAAAGATCAAATCATATCCAAACCATTTCAATCATCAAAATGTCATATCCTTTCAAAACCTCTTTATCAAATCATTATTTGACTTCAAATTCAAATATTCAAATTTAAATATCTTTTAAAAAACAATTATGTCACTCATTTATTATTTGAAATCCCTTTACCAAACACATTTCAAAATTTCATTTATCTCATTATGTTTCATTCCATTTAACATATAACCAAGTAAACCTTATTTAAATTCAAAATCAATTTAAATTCCTAAAAATATCAAATTTAAATATTAAAATATATATTCAAACTCCTTAAATTTCACAAATAATCAATTTCAAAAGTTAAATCATTTAACACTTTAAAATATAAGTCGAATAGTGTTAAAATCTATAACATTTCAAAACATTGTCAAATTAGCAACGACAGCATTTATAAAGTGCTATTGTAGCTTATAGTTTCCAAAATAATTTAGTTTAGGAACAACTACATTTATAAACTTCTGTAATGTATATTTAGTTATTTCAAACATAGTTAAGTTAAAAAACAACAGCATTTAAAAATGCTGTCATAAGACTACAGCATTTTGGAAATGCTATTAAAAAATCCAGATTTTATTTTAACCTTTCAAAAGCAATAAAACTTCAACTTTTGCAAATTTTAAACTTATAAATCATATTTATAAACTTCAAATTTTCTCATTTAAATCATTTTAACATATGATTTATCACAATAAAATTTTATAATTAAATATCCAATTTAAAAACTCAATTCATTTGTTAAGTCAAAATTCACAGTTTTCCTAACTTGTAAATTTTATAAAGCTTAACATTTTTCATCAAATATCATTTCAAACTTTAAATTTAATTTCCATTATTTACTTACATTTTAAAAATAAAATTTAAAGTCAAAAATCACATTTACTTCAAATTTACATACTTAAATTCACAATTTCAAAACTTAATATTTAGCTTTCTTTAAACCATAAAATATACAATTTTAAATCAAAATTTATATTTTTAAAAATACATATCTTTAGAAAAATCATTTAAAAATATACCACGGGGTCTGTATATAATTTTCTAACCTAAGTCAAGGATACAAATATATTCCATTTCAATCCGCAGTTTAAAAAGAAAACTCAGGTTCTATCATTTCAAACCCGCAATCCCAAGTCAGATAAAATACAATAAAAATCACTCAGGCCTATCATTTCAGCCCATAATGATTTTTTCTTATTCTAATGCATGTTCGGGTATGTATAATTTCAACCCATAGTGATTCTATTCTACAGGGAACTGGCAGTGTGAACATATGCATAAATAATATAAAGAATGTCAATGTCACAATATATTGTCATATATCAGATGTCAGGTGATAATCAACAGAATTGACATGGTAATAACATGGCATAGCATATCATATAATCATCACTTACTTGCATAAACATTTTTAATTACTAAACACTTGACATCAATTTACGATTTCATAAGTAAAAATGTCGGAGTGAGAAAGACTCACCTTTTCAAGCTGGAGTTAACAAATCAAACTGCACGAATAGATTCCAGAAAAGCACGATATGCCACAACATAGCACGACAATTGATTCAAGTGAGAAGAGAGAGCCAAGATAATTTTGTAAACAACCCATAAACAACAGACAATATAACACATGAATATTAACCACAACAATATTGAAATGAATTGAAATAAAGAGCAACAAAGACAACACCTTGCCTTATCACTCAAATGCATGGCCTAAGTGGAGCATATGGTCGGCTATGATGGTGCTTAGGGTCGGTTATGGCATCAAGTAGGTCAGATTTAACATCATATAGGCAAGGCAACAAGTGGATGAAGGTGGTAGTAGCAATATCATGAAGCATGTAAAGGAACAAGGCAAATAGAGTGGATTTGGTCATCATGTAGGCTCGGCCAAAGGGAAGTGGGGGTCGGCCAAGGTCAGGTACAAGTCTCAATAGAGGTGGAGAGGTGGCCAGAGGTGAAGCACATTAGGTGGTGGTGGCAAAGGAGGTGA
This sequence comes from Allium cepa, assembly GCA_030765085.1. Classification (NCBI taxonomy): domain Eukaryota; kingdom Viridiplantae; phylum Streptophyta; class Magnoliopsida; order Asparagales; family Amaryllidaceae; genus Allium; species Allium cepa. The sequence continues at coordinate 491,569,424 of CM060944.1, read as the reverse complement.
CCGAAGCAAGATATGGAGGGGATAGTGGAAAACATGGCTTGGTTATGCATTTTTGGTGGAGTTTGCATTGTTTTTGTGTTGCTAACTTCAATGGATGGGCATGGCTTGTCTTGGTCAGAGGAGGAGGAGATGTTTGCTGCAGTTGGTGATGGTGGAGAGTATGATGGAGTGGAGAGCTAGGCCGAGCAAGGCTAGATAGAAGAGGAAGACAAAAACAATGAAAAGAGGAAAAAAGAATGAAGCCGTTACCCTTTTTTCTCAAACAAAGATGGCCGTGAATTTGTGAGCATGAAGAGAAAAGTGTTTTCACGTGAAAATGAAGTGAGATACGTGGCTAAACAAAAGAAAAAGAACGGCTACTCAAAACGAAAAGGCAAATTGGAAATTGAGAAGACAAGGCAATGAAAAGACAAGGAATATGAAAAGCCTTTGTCCTTTAGAATTTCTTATTTCTTTTAATGAATATAAACTAATAAAAATTCAGTAAACAAAAAAAAAATGAAAACAAAATAAAGTGAAAAATAAAATAAATAACTATTTTAAGGAAAAATAGAAAATAAATAGAGAAATAGTTTAATAATTGAAACTAGACTTTGAAAATTGAAAACAATATACAATTAACATTTGAAAATTATAACTATACTTTTAAAATGTTTAAAATAAAATAAAATATATACATAACATGTCATATTACATATATTAGATCATGATATGTCAAACAAAAATATTATTTATATAAATTAAAATAAACAATTTTGTTAAATAAAACAATTTACACACAATATTGTAAAAGCATAACTTCCACAGTATAATCCGATTTCAACGAAACGAATAGTAGTATTCTTGAATTTTTTTTTATTTTCATAATAAAAGATAAAATTAAAAAATTCAAATTTTTAAATTTTTAAATCTTAAATTTAAAAGTCAAAGTTTGACCATATTGACCAAAATTAACATTTCTTGAAAATATTCTATTTATTCATGTTTGGAATTATAATTCACATAAAAATCAAAATTTATATTTAAAATAACAAAATTTATTTTTAATAAATAAAATAAAGTTTTTAAATCAGGAATTCAAATAGAATAATTAAAATATACAAATAAAATAAACACAAAATACAGGGTTGTTACAATATTATTCCAGAAATGTATAGAAAATTTTTAGGATTTTTTCAATAAATTTTATTATTTATAATAATTAATGTTATTTTGAAATTTTTTCTTATGATTTATTAAAAATAATAATTTAATTGAAAATTTATTTAAAAAATTTCGTAAACTTTAATTCATGGTCCTAGATTTTTTGAAAATTTTAATTTTTAATATTATATTATTTTATATTAAATAATTATTGTCGAAATCAATGTATTTGTTTTTAAAAATAATATTTTAATTTTGAAAAATCTCTAGATTTTTTTAAGTATATTTTATGATCCTAGATTTTTGAAACTTCTAAAATTTGAATTTCATCAATAGATTAATTTATGTTAATTATTTATGGATGAAAACATTATTTTATTCATAATATATACAAATTAAAATATTAAAATTATTATGTTTGTAAAAGTATGCTAATTTTAAATTATAAATAATTTTTAATAATTGTTCTCTCTCTTTCTATATATATATATATATTTATCTATATATAAATGTTGTATGCTCATATATTATATATAATATATTTATACTTACATGTGTGTGGTGTGTGTATTGTAACACATATACATGCACATATTTGGACAGCATACATGAGATACAAAATGAGCTAGTATGTTCCGATGTAAATCTCAACATCTACATACGGGATCAAATAAAATTAGTTTCATACCTTAACATATTTGAATTTAAATAAAATAAATGATTTTATTTAACTGAAATTGGAAATGTTCTAATTCAGTTAGACTTCGTATGCCCAATGGTTGCTCCTAATAGAAAAGGCCCAACTTAATTTGGGCCTTGCGCTAATTGTCAAAATCGTTTTGAAAATTAATGTTAAAGATTTTAAATTTAATAGTTAAATTTAAAATAAAACATATTTATTATAAAAATTATAATACTACATAAGTTTTCAAAATGTTTGAAAGGATAATGATGTTTTTAAAATGTTTGAGAATATTTATATAATAACTTCAAATTTTAAATTTAATAATAAGATTAATAAAATAAATTAATTGAATGTTTTAATTAATTAATGCATATATGCATATATTATATATGCTGATATATGTTATGTTATTTCAAAATGTTTAAGATTACATGAGTATACATGTATGTATCCAAGATAAATTTTGAAATTAATGAAATTTAATAAGAATTGGTTAATTGAATAAATTACTTAAAGGTTAGTTAATTAAATAAAACACACATATATATGATATATGTATGTTACACTATAAAGGTTATAGTATACACTATAAATGTTATAGTAGATATGTCCAATATTAAAGTTATATTGGAATACCAATTTAATTAGATAAGACATTATTAATGATATATTATACGTAAGACTATCATATAAGTAATTTGAAATGTAAAAGTTATATAACAATAAAACTTATATGATATGTTTATAAACTAAATGTGGAACATTAAAGGAACCAAAATAGACTTGAGATATATATATATATATATATATATATGTACATATACCATGATATTTGATGTGTCCGACACTTGAATCGTTGGGGTATTTATTAAGAAATATATTATTCTGTTAGTTGATATCACTCAACATATATATTGAAGATTATGGATCTTCAATATAATGTTGTCCTCTACCATATATATTAATAAATTACTTACATACTCCTTAGTTGTTGTGCAAACTCAAGCTAGGGATGTTAGTATTATTTTATTAATATATTGAACAGATGAGGTTAGGTAACTATATGTATTTGTTGAGCAAAATCAAGACACATGTACTATACTTAGGCCATCATGATATGGTAGGTATGAGTGAATAATCTCTTTCGATTTGTTGAGCAAACTCAAGGTCGAAATGAGATTAGAACAAGGAAAAATGGGTTAGGAGTTGTATGCGATACAACCGATACAGAGTTATCCATCGTTTGTTGGGCTATGATTTGTTGGGCAAACTCAAGATCAGAATACCAAAACAAATAAGTCCTAACATCCACTAGTGAAGTTGTAAGACTTCTATGTTTCATCTTAGGGTTTGTATAAACATAAAAGACTAGCGGGAGCCTTATTAGAAAAATGAAATGGTAACATTTAACTTTTCTAATATTGTAAGAACATATGCTATATAATGTTATAATTATCTACAATGATAAATTTGTGCATTTAATATGATTCATAAAACATTTATCAATTAACATACGTAAACAAACTGTATTGAAGGTTGATAAATGGAAATATAATATATACTTACTAATAATTCTAATTGCATGTTATATAATGTTTCTATAACCACGCAAGTGCCTAATTTAAACTACTTAATACATTCATAAGTTGGTCACTTATATGTTTATTTGGTTTAGACCGTGTATTGCACTTTATGAGTTTTTGAACTCTAAATGCAATTCAAGACTATGAATATTTGATCCACATACTTTCACATATAATGATATGGGGAACAATCATAGTTTATGGGGTACAATATTTCGGTGAAGTTTGTTCATTCGAAGTAAGCCAATAAACAATATTTTATGATCATGTATTCAACTTGAATGATTTCAAAAAGATCATATTTTTTTAATGTAACACAAGACCGTAAACTACGAGATACATCTAAGAACTCGATCGTATGAATGTATATATATACATAGGTGTTTCCAGAGTAGCAATCTTCTTCTTTTCTTATTTTGGTTACCAGTAAATAGAACAACCTTACTCCCACTCTTTCAAAAATCATAATTCCTAAATCCATCCACTTTTAGCCTCAGTTTTCAACTAAGAAGTCGATCTCCATCCTCTCTAGTTTTTTTTTAAAAATCGATCGCGCTCGAATTCAACAAGAATCGAGTGAGTAATCATCAAAAAAATCAGTGAAGGGTTAAAAATGTTTCCAAACTTCAAAAATCAATTTCTTTCAATCTAAATAGAATGGATCAACAATGTATGCGTCGTTAGGATCGTATGGCGATGTAAGATTTTTGGTGAAGTTTTCGAACATCGACAATTGACATTGATCGGAAACTAGGGTTAAGGTTTGCGGAGATTTAGGCACCGATTCGTGAATTAAAGCTTGGTGTGTTGTTGGGCTTTGAGAGTTCTTCATTGCGGCGAATTTTAGTGGAGCTTAGAGCAAGAAAGTATCGCGACATTCTGTGGCATGTCGTGTTTCTTTTGGTTAGATGGGCTCGGCTTTGTTGGTCGTAAATTGAGGTGGGGACCGGAGTAGTGGCGAGGCGGTGCAAATGGATGGCGAGGTGGCGGCGGTCATGTGGGTGATCTCGGATCATCGAATGGTGGGAGCTAGGTTCTTGCATATGCATGAAATCGTGCACACAGAGGTGGGTTACTGGAAATTAAAAGAAGAAGAGGAGGGGGAAGAGGGATTACTGTTGCGATTGGTTTGGGTGTGGATTCATGGGCTTTGGGCCGTAAGTGTATTAGGTGAGAACATTTTTATTTCTTTTATTTGTTTAAATAGTGATGCTAAGTTTAAAAACGTGATATATAGCTCGTTTTAAATCCAATCGACTTGAAAATTTTTGCGTTGTACTCCTATAAACGAGTACAACATTATAGTATAATTTGTTGATAGCTTTGAACATGCGAAAATTTATGACATGTTTAAACATACATGTTTTAAATTACGTTATTTAATTTAATGGCGTCGTTTAAATTTATATACGTTAATTATCGATGTTTATTTGGCCAAATAAAATACTGTTGAGTTAAATTGGATCAAATTTAGTAATTGGACATTGGTTTAGCGAAATAAAACATCGTTCCACTAATTAAATTAATTTGGCAATTAATTAGCAGAATAAATCCCCGTTTTGCTATTTTACAGTTATGGACGTTTGATTTTATATCGTTAACTAATATCCTACTTTGAACAAGTAGTATATTAACTAATGATGGTTAAGTATTGTATTTATTTACAAAATCATGAATTATGTAAATATCTGTTATTAACTTTAAAAGTTAAGTAAATAATATGGTAGCTTGTTTAAATACCATAGTGATCGTTAAGCCTCATTTAGAATTTGGAAAGCTAATTATTGATTTGAAAGTTATTTTTAGAATAATTATTTTTATTATAAGGTTTAAAGATAATTATTATTTAGTAATAAGATTTAAAAGGGTAATAAATTATTAGTAATAATGTTTTAAAGATAATTTCTAATTTTTTTAATAATAATTTAAAATTAATTATTTTATTAATATGATTCTTAAAGGTTATTTCTTAAAATGTTGTTTGAAAATGTTAATTATTATTTTAAGGTTATTTAGTTATGGTTTAAGGATGTTTTAATTATATTTTAATTATTTATTTAAAATAATTTAACAATACTTTAATTTTTAATTAAAGTTAATTAATTATACCGATTTAAGTTATTTAATTATATTTAAAGGATAATTAATTTTATATTAATATTGGTTTAAGGTTAATTAATTATCGTTTTAATAACATTTTAAAATTCATTAATTATTATATTAATGTTGTTTTGAAGTTAACTTATCAATATAATAATGGTGTTTGAAATTAATTTAATATATTATTAAATAGATTCTAAAGTATTATTTTAAATAAGATTTGATTAAAATGAAATAAAAGGATGTTTAAGTAGTAATTTGTTACTTAAAGCTATTATAAATAACTAATGGTTGATCAAGAGGACCTTATTGACTTAAAGAGTCTATTAATGAGCTGAATTAAATATGGGAAGAGTTTATAAATGGTTTTGGATATTTATAATGGATTTATAAATGAGTTTTAAAGATTTGAAATGGAGAAGTTTTATAAATGGGGTTTTGAGATTTATAAAGAATGTTTATAATTAGATTGAGGATTTATAAAGAAGCTTTGTAAATAGGTTTGGAAATATTTATAAGATAAAGAAATTTGGGAAGAGTTGTTGATATTAATGGCATAATTCGAGGGATGAGGATTTCGAGTGACGAGAATTACCTATGGTTTAATATGGATTCTCTAGGATAGCGATGTAACCATTGTGTAAGCTACGGTCCATAGTCAATATTGAATGGTGCTTTCTGTATTTATTTTTAAGAATTTTCAAGTTTCTAAATTTGGAAAGTGTAATGGTTTGTGAATATACTTATACCATTTGGAGATAAGTATATGGAAAAGATTTCCAAAAGTATTTGAAAGTTAATTTTTAAATAATGAACACTTAATTAGGCTTAGTGCTTTCCATGGGAAATGTAATCTTGCTTGAATGTTTGTTCATTTGATAGTTAAATAATCGATAATCAAATCTTGGACTAAATATGTAATCCTTCTTAATTTTGGTGGTAGAGAAATATTCCCTACTTAACACCGAAGGATTTTAACTCTGGGAATATATAGGAGAAACATAGGAACTATATGGTACAGTTACCATCGGTGTGCTACACTACGTATAAACTCGTTTACTTCTTCTAGGACAAATGATAAGGAGATACGTCCACTTAAACGTTAGAGGATGATCCTCACTCTTATGTATTATCTTATTATTTCCTAAAGAACCGGTATTGAGCATTCTATAAATCGACGTTTAGTTTTGTGGAGCACCCGGGAAGCGGAAGAGTGTGCTCATAAGAGATGACTCAAACCCGTAACCACTCCGAAAACCATATATGGTTCCATGGAGGAGTTTTGTGATATATTGAGATGTTGGGATCCATGTGCGATTCCAAAACCCGTTGGGGTATGGGAATCCGGGTGTGATTCCAAGATCTAATTGAGATGTGGGAATCTATGTGTGATTCCGAGACCCGTTGGGGTATTGGAATTCATGTGGGATTCAGTGATCTATTTGGTAGCGGTGCGTAAGCTGGAATGCTGGATATAGCCTCATCTGCTGGAATGACTAAAACTAGAGATAGGAGGCATGGCTAGTAGGGTTGGCAAACTCGTTGGGTGTAGTCGGCTCCACCTAGACTTTACCTACAGTTGTTTTGCATGCATGAGGCGATGCACTCGATCTTAGTGAGACCAACTATGTTTTTTCCTATGGTACATCACTAAGGATGTATGCTGCTTCGGAAGGACACCTCTGATCCTTGTGTTGGAGGACCGTTCCTCGAAGTAAATGTGGGCACCTTCATGGAAATCCTACATAATTAGTGAACATGCCTTATCGATTTTCAATTATATACATAGTATTGTTGTGATGTATACTCAACATCACAACTACTTGATTATAATTATTTTTGCCCTTAGACATTATTATAATATCATTGGGTTCTTTGGTTTAAAGGTTTTGGTTATCGTAAGGTAAATAAACGTTCGTGTTCATGTACGACGTGGTCTTGCGAGATGCCTTTGATTTTAAACGATTTACAAGTTAAATAAATAGAATTCCTTGTGATTTGAGCCACATGCTGGTTTTCCAGACTGACCAAAGCGTTGTTTTCCTATAATGCTCGGGTCAGACCGAGCATATTTCCAGGTTTACTTGGATATTTGGAGTTTCCGAAGACGAGCTAGAGGCTCAGAGATGTACTCACGTAAATGGTTATATTTTCGTTAAACATATTCTTATACATTATTCAGCAATTGTGAGGACAAGTTGTTATAACTGTCCATGCTGAATAGGTTAGTATACTCCGGTTGATGTCTGTATATATAAATTACAGTTTTGTTTGTGTAAAGATTTGTTATATAATATAGATTATTCATTCCACTGTGAGATTCTGTATTTGTTTAGTTTCTTCTTGTCTTCTTGTCTTCTTTCTTTTCCCTAACTACCCGCCTTTCCATTCAATTTGGGTTAGACATGGATGATTTATTTTCAGCTTAAAGTGTATGGAAGAGTGGGTTGTTACAAAATATCTACATATATAGCACAAAATTCAATAAACATCTAAGCAGTTGGGATAGGGTATTATAAATATCAATACATATAGTACAAACTTCAATAAATATATGATTCGATTTTAATATATCTTTACTACTCCAGGAGCTTATATATAGATGTTAGTTTTAAAACTCAAAACACACATCAAATATAAACATAAATCGAATGAAAAGGTTATTTGCTTCTCTTCTTCCTCTTCATCTTCGTTAACTTCAGATGATAGTTATATACGTGAAGATTCTCAACAACAAGCAATAGCGTCCAGAGCATTAAAGCTTTTTCAGTTACATGAGATGTTAGTGTTATGGAGCGTAAAGATATGCGAAAAAAAAGAATTATATAGGGGCATGATTTAATAATGGCAAATACATTAACAACGATCCATCTTTTGACGTGATGAAGTTCAGATTAAGGTATTGAATGTCCAAAAATATATTTAAGTGACTTATGACAAGATTGGGGAGAGAAACTTATATTTCACACATCGAAGTAATACTTGTGGTCAATTGGGTCTTTTGCCGCATCAAAAAATGGCACGTGCCCTTATAAATGTCAGCGTATAGGGAAAGTGCTAATAGGCAAGATGATTGCATCTGAAGTGGAGATTCTATCGTCAACGAATGTTTAAAAGAATTTTGCAAAACAATTGTCCTAGCATTTGGTGCGGAGTATCTTAGAGCGTCGAAATATAATGATATTCATCAATTACTAGTTATGGGTGAAGTGGATTTTCAAGTATGTTGGGTAGGTTAATTGTATGCATTGGTGTTGGAAAATTGTCTAGTTGTAATGCAAGGACAATACACCTAACATTACCACAAGGCAGCAATGATTTTGGAAGCTGTATCTTCATTTGATTGGTATATATTGCATGCTTTTTTGGTATACCTTGATCTTTAAATGACATCAATGTTCTACATCGGTCTTACTTATTTAGCTCCTTATCTAACGATACTACAACATCTTGTAATTACATGATAGGGGATATACAACATAACATTGTATACTACCTTGTTGATGGAATATATCCAACTTGGAAAACTTTGGTCAAAGGTTTCAAAAAGCCTCATAACGAGAAGGAACACAAATTTATTCTACAACAAGCTAGTTCAAGAAAAGATGTTGAGCGTGCTTTCGGGGTTTTACAAAGTAGATTCTAAATTATGAGAAAGGATGTGTACTGCCATGATACAGAATTGATATCCGACATAGTGCACTATTGTATAATACTTCTGTAACAACCCGCATATTTATCGGTTGAATATTTAAATATTTTATTTAAATATAACGTCGTTTGTCGGATTATAGTCCGAAAAGTTACTTTCTGCAAACGGTCGAATTGGGTCTCAAGACCGCTTCCGTTGAGTTCAAAACGTCGTTTGCGATCTTTTTGAGTATAAGATTCGATATGTTTGGAGTAAGTCGAATTTTGCTACTTTTTCTATTGGGTTTTGGGTTTGGGTTCAGCCCATTAGCTAACTAAATACCCTAACTCAGCCCTCTCCTCTTCATTCACTCATTTCCACTCCTCAAACTCAAGTTCCAACTGAAATGGTGGAAAGGAAAGGGAATTAGAAACTCTAAGCCCTAGTTCCTCTTGCTAGCTCAAATTCTTGCTCCAAAATCAAAGAGAAGCCATTGGTAAGCCTCCTCTTCATCTTCTCTATCTCTTTCTCTCTTCAATCTTAGAGATTCCTAAACCTAAACTTAGGAAAATACTTGTTTTGATCTTAGATTGAAGCTAGTAGAGTTGAAGTAGAGATTGGTTGGTCTTCTCCTTGCTATTGAGCTTCTTCTTATTTGTTTTTGGGTCAAAGGTGAGATTTTTATCTCACATTTATGACTATAATTATCTTTGGGTGTTAGGTATGAATTCCTAACACTTATTCACATTTGCTTTTGGTTTGGGTTGAATTGGTGAATATTCCAATTTTTAGTGTTTTGGGTTCAAATCTTTGAAATCCTAACTTTGATGTTTTGATCATGTTTTGGTGATGCATCGAGGAGCATATAGGGCCGGGTTGCCTATTGGCATAAACCCTTAGAGCCAATGTTCGTCCGGTTGCATTTTGGAAGAGTTTACTCTTCATTTGAATAGGCTGAAAAACAGCCCAGGCATGGTTTAGTCGACTGAATTCTCTGTTCAGTCGACTGAACCTGGAAACAGAAAGTTTCCAGGCAAGATTCAGTCGACTGAATTCTCTGTTCAGTCGACTGAACCTGGAAACAGAAAGTTTCCAGGCAGAATTCAGTCAACTGAATTTGCTGTTTAGTCAACTGAATTCTCTGTTTAGTCAACTGAATTGCTATTTCAGCCCACTTTGCCTTTTGAGATTGAATTTCCAATTTAAATCGATTCGCGATGATCCTATTTGTTGTCATCATTTATTTTGACTTTGATGATTCCTTTTTAATTTCAATCCACGGGTTTTTATAAAATAATCTTTTAGATTGTAGTAAAAGCTTGCTTCTCTAATTTATAAATTCTATTTAAACGCACACACACAATTTCGCACTTCGAGCGGAGTGGAAAGGAGATTAAATGGTTAAGTAAAACACGGACCATGAATCCGTGCGTTTATCTTTCCGATTAATCTCCGACCTATTCGATTGATTGTTTTGACCTTTTGGTCTGGTTTACCAATGAGATGGGGTAAACTTTGTACTGCTTTGAGTGTGAAATTAACTAGCGGATAGTAAGCCGTTTAGTGCGAACGAGTGGTTATGGGACTCACGTTACCCCTTTTCGAGAGTTGTGACACATTCTGCCAGTTAGTGGTGTCCAGTACTGGGCCTGCGGACCTTCACCACTACGGTTTGTTGCCTTTGGAATAGTGTCTTCGGACTCTCCTTCAGGTTTGTTGCCTTCGGGTATGTTGCCTTCAGGTTTGTACCTTCGGGTTTGTGCCTTCGGGTTTGTTGCCCTATTGTATCGCTTTCGGAGTTGGTCATTCGTCACCACTCGAGTGATATTGGGTTTGGAGCCTTCGGGCTCATGGATCCTTGTTTATACAATACTGAGCTCGAGCAATCTTATGTTTCATTAATATGTATATTCCCTAGGTATCGCCCTTCGGTGGTGGTCTTTTTCAGCCCCACGATATGTAGCGATTACCCTGTGGAACTTGTGTTACCTTCATTGGTATTTGTTATTTGCCTTTATGGCTTGTTTTGGGATATTCCTATCCTTTGTTTCTCTGTGTTGCCGATTAAATGAGGCTTGTTATGATATGATTCATCTTTTGTTAGATGATTGTGTTATCTCTTTTGGAGATATTTGTTATACTTTGTGACCTTGCAGGTTATTGTTGTTCAGTTTATCTAACTGATTTGTTTAACTAGACTGACCCGTGTATTTCATACTCGGGTCAGACTGAGTTGTTTCAGGTTAGGTACTTTTGGACTTAGCCTATTTTGCTTCCGCATGGACTATCCAGCTTGTTCCTTTTTGTCATAGCTTTTTGAGTAGTCCTTTTTATTGTAACTCTGATATATGTATTCTTTTGACTCGTCTGTATATTGTGGTTTGCTATACCACTTGACATGTATTAGTTTGTATACTTTGTTATGTATCAATATATGTGTATATGATGATCTACTATTCTGTGATGTATATTGCATTTGAGTTGTTATATTCTGTTCTGATAGATCCTCCAACCACCTATGGTTTTTTTTAAGTATTCATTTGGTATGTCGACCTGCTTGGTATGTCTATTGTCGATGTATTCAATAGATAGTTAGAGCAAGGCTATAGATGGTCGCTCCTAACCAGCCTTATTCTCCGTGTTAGTTGACGGCATTACCCTGTAGTGTCCTTGGCTAGCGTGGGTATAGAGGTGGGGCGTCACAACTTGGTATCAGAGCTGAGTTCAGAACAAAATATGATAAACACAGAATAGAAGCACATATTATGATACATCAAAGTGTAATAAGTGATACAATCTTTGAATCATCTTGCCTCTATCCCTTCTGTGACTTGGTGGTAGATAGAATGTGGGAATACGTCTAGGAATGCATTTTGTTCCGTAGTATTCCACATTTGAATTAATGACATCTACCTTGTGAATAATCTTGTTCTTATCTTAACTTTCAGCGCATGGCTGGAAGAGGCAGAGGACGACGTTCGGATGCTTGGCAATCCAGTGGTTCACATCCGAATGGCCTTTATATGTCTGCCGATCAGTTTTTGGAATTGTTTAGGAGCACTCAGCCTCCAGTTCCTCCTCGAGTATCTCCAGCTCGCAAGTCTGCCTTTGCACGTCAATGCAGTGATTTTGCTCATCTTGGGGGAAAGACGTTTAAGGGCTCCGAGTCTGTTCTTGAAGTCCAAGCTTGGCTTCGCACGTGCGAGCGTATCTTCTCTCGCATGGATCTTTCTGATCATGATAGAGTTCTTGTAACTTCTAGCTTATTACAAGAGCATGCTCTTGATTGGTATGAGCTTCTTGTGGCCGAAATTGATGAGTCTACTCTTTCTTGGACTCAGTTTCGGGGACGATTCGAACTCAAGTTCGTTCCTGAATCTGAAAAAGTTTTATTGACCCGTCGCTTCCTTGAGTTGAAGCAAGGAAAATCTTCTGTTTCTGAGTATGTTGCATCATTCGAGGCTTTATCTAAGTATGGTCTTGAATTCATTAGCACTTCTTATAAGAAGAATCTGAAGTTTGTCTCTGGTCTTAAGAAATATCTTAAGAAGTCTTTATTGCTCCAGCATAAGCTTTCTTTTGAGGAGTTGGTAGATTCTGCACTTCATCTTAAAACCGTCGAGAAGTAGTGTGATAGTGGTGATGATGTTGAGGTTCGCAAGAACCCTAACAAAAAGCAGTCTCCATTGGATGAGCGGGAATTTTTCCCTTCCATGAAGAAAAAGCCCGTTGAATCTGATTCTCAGTCTCAGCCTGCTGGAACCCCTTCCATTCGGAAGTGTTTCAATTGTGGTTCTCCTGATCATATGATTCGAGCTTGTCCTAAGCCTCTCTTCTGCCGCTATTGCAAGAAGGAAGGCCATTGTCTTTCCACTTGTCCCATTGCTCCGAATAATTCTCCATCTGGCAAGTTAAATATAACAGATGCTTCTGGAGGCCCTTCTCAGGGATAAGGTATGTCTCCATCTATTTTGGTAGGTTTCTACTTTTCTTTGTGATTCGATTTCCAATTTGATGGCATCATTTTATTTCTTTAAGCCCTCATGATGAGGAAAGTGTTGTTTCTCTCATTCTTATAGTTTGAGAATTTTCTGGTGTTTTGGGTCTTGTCTTAGGATTATCACCTAAGCAATCTTTTGAGTAGTGTTAAGGTCTTTTAGCTCAACCTTGCCACCGGTTTTGATTTGGCTACGAATTGCGGAAGTTAGCACTCCACTTACCGCATTCCGCACTCGTTGTGATTCTTATGAATGATTTATTATGTCATTCAGTATGTTTATCTCATTTCATCCATTTTATGAATCGAGTATTTTGTGAATATCTCGATGATTCCATTTTTGTATTTATTGGTTTTGGATGGAAATTAGCAATTTAAAATTTTTGCAAATCTTTTTCGTAAGATTTATTTATAAGTATAAATGGGATTTTTGTTCTTAAAATAAACAAAGAGAATTTTTAAAAGTTTTTAGAAATATGTTTATCATATAGAAGATTGTTTTGTGATTGTATTGCCCATTAAGTGTTTTAAGAATTCTAGTCGATGCGCTTGATCAACGTTATCGATAGGAATCTCCTAAACACTTTGATGAGATAATCAGACACAATGAATTGATTTGAAATAAGAATTTTTTTCTAGAAAAATAATTACATAAAGATAATTGTGATTTTGAAATTTTTAGCTTTTCGGGAAAGTTGATTATTTAAAAGAACTCTTTTTCGATACTCTCATTCTTTTTATTCCCGAAAGGGGGATCGTGTTGCCAATGCATTTAGTTGTAAGCAACAAGTGATTGTTTCTTTGTTGATGTCCGAATGGAATGATCTTTTTACCAAGTTCATCGGACGTTTTGTTGTACTTCATTTTGTTGAGCTTTGGTTCATTTGAGTATTGTTGCACCGCGTCGGTGTTTCGAATTATTTTGAGCTTAGGAATCCATAGAATTCTCTGAGCAAACAAGTTAGGGCTTATCCTTTCGTGCACTTTATGGTGAACTTCTTATTCTGTTATTCTTATGTGTTGATATGTTTTTGGGTTGTTACTCTTTATTTTCTTCTTAAGAATTGCGAGGACGCAATTTCTTTAAGGAGGGGAGTCTGTAACAACCCGCATATTTATCGGTTGAATATTTAAATATTTTATTTAAATATAACGTCGTTTGTCGGATTATAGTCCGAAAAGTTACTTTCTGCAAATGGTCGAACTGGGTCTCAAGACCGCTTCTATTGAGTTCAAAACGTCGTTTGCGATCTTTTTGAGTATAAGATTCGATATGTTTGGAGCAAGTGAATTTTGCTACTTTTTCTATTGGGTTTTGGGTTTGGGTTCAGCCCACTAGCTAACTAAATACCCTAACTCAGCCCTCTCCTCTTCATTCACTCATTTCCACTCCTCAAACTCAAGCTCCAACAGAAATGGTGGAAAGGAAAGGGAATTAGAAACTCCAAGCCCTAGTTCCTCTTGCTAGCTCAAATTCTTGCTCCAAAATCAAAGTGAAGCCATTGGTAAGCCTCCTCTTCATCTTCTCTATCTCTTTCTCTCTTCAATCTTAGAGATTCCTAAACCTAAACTTAGGAAAATACTTGTTTTGATCTTAGATTGAAGCTAGTAGAGTTGAAGTAGAGATTGGTTGGTCTTCTCCTTGCTATTGAGCTTCTTCTTCTTTGTTTTTGGGTTAAAGGAGAGATTTTTATCTCACATCTATGACTATAATTATCTTTGGGTGTTTGGTATGAATTCCTAACACTTATTCATGTACATTTGCTTTTGGTTTGGGTTGAATTGGTGAATATTCCAATTTTTAGTGTTTTGGGTTCAAATCTTTGAAATCCTAACTTTGATGTTTTGATCATGTTTTGGTGATGCATCGAGGAGCATATAGGGCCGGGTTGCCTATTGGCATAAACCCTTAGAGCCAATGTTCGTCCGGTTGCATTTTGGAAGAGTTTACTCTTCATTTGAATAGGCTGAAAAACAGCCCAGGCATGGTTTAGTCGACTGAATTCTCTGTTCAGTCGACTGAACCTGGAAACAGAAAGTTTCCAGGCAAGATTCAGTCGACTGAATTCTCTGTTCAGTCGACTGAACCTGGAAACAGAAAGTTTCCAGGCAGAATTCAGTCAACTGAATTTGCTGTTTAGTCAACTGAATTCTCTGTTTAGTCAACCGAATTGCTATTTCAGCCCACTTTGCCTTTTGAGATTGAATTTCCAATTTGAATCGATTCGCGATGATCCTATTTGTTGTCATCATTTATTTTGACTTTGATGATTCCCTTTTGATTTCAATTCACGGGTTTTTATAAAATAATCTTTTAAATTGTAGTAAAAGCTTGCTTCTCTAATTTATAAATTCTATATAAACGCACACACACAATTTCGCACTTCGAGCGGAGTGGAAAGGAGATTAAATGGTTAAGTAAAACACGGACCATGAATCCGTGCGTTTATCTTTCCGATTAATCTCCGACCTATTCGATTGATTGTTTTGACCTTTTGGTCTGGTTTACCAATGAGATGAGGTAAACTTTGTACTGCTTTGAGTGTGAAATTAACTAGCGGATAGTAAACCGTTTAGTGCGAACGAGTGGTTATGGGACTCACGTTACCCCTTTTCGAGAGTTGTGACACATTCTGCCAGTTAGTGGTGTCCAGTACTGGGCCTGCGGACCTTCACCACTACGTTTTGTTGCCTTTGGGATAGTGTCTTCGGACTCTCCTTCAGGTTTGTTGCCTTCGGCATGTTGCCTTCGGGTATGTTGCCTTCGGGTTTGTACCATCGGGTTTGTTGCCCTATTGTATCGCTTTCGGAGTTGGTCATTCGTCATCGCTCGAGTGATATTGGGTTTGGAGCCTTCGGGCTCATGGATCCTTGTTTATACAGTACTGAGCTCAAGCAATCTTATGTTTCATTGATATGTATATTCCCTAGGTATCGCCCTTCGGTGTTGGTCTTTTTGAGCCGCACGATATGTAGCGATTACCCTGTGGAACTTGTGTTACCTTCATTGGTATTTGTTATTTGCCTTTATGGCTTGTTTTGGGATATTCCTATCCTTTGTTTCTCTGTGTTGCCGATGATATGAGGTTTGTTATGATATGATTCATCTTTTGTTAGATGATTGTGTTATCTCTTTTAGAGATATTTGTTATACTTTGTGACCTTGCAGGTTATTGTTGGTCAGTTTATCTAACTGATTTGTTTAGCTAGAGTGACCCATGTATTTCATACTCGGGTCAGACCGAGTTGTTTCTGGTTAGGTATTTTTGGACTTAGCCTATTTTGCTTCCGCATGGACTATCCAGCTTGTTCCTTTTTGTCATAGCTTTTTGAGTAGTCCTTTTTATTGTAACTCTGATATATGTATTCTTTTGACTCGTCTGTATATTATGGTTTGCTATACCACTTGACATGTATTAGTTTGTATACTTTTTTATGTATTAATATATGTGTATATGATGATCTACTATTCTGTGATGTATATTGCATTTGAGTTGTTATATTCTATTCTGATAGATCTCCAACCACCTATGGTTTGTTTTAAGTATTCATTGGGTATGTCGACCTGCTTGGTATGTCTATTGTCGATGTATTCAATAGATAGTTAGAGCAAGGCTATAGATGGTCACTCCTAACCAGCCTTATTCTCCGTGTTAGTTGACGGCATTACCCTGTAGTGTCCTTGGCTAGCATGGGTATAGAGTTGGGGCGTCACAACTTCACAATATGATTCTTGAAGAAGAGAGTGTGTTTATAAACTACAGTTGCATAATTACTCAGAGCTAGCTCGGTTCTTTTGAGTCTCCTTTTGAAAAGGCAAATACCTTTGCACAGTGTATGAGTAGAGTTATGGAGATCAAAGATTCCGAGGCTCATATGGATTTTCATAGAGAACCGATGAACCGCTATCCTCGTTTTGAAGGTAATAGTTGAGTACAAGGAAATTATTTTTATGTATTTATTTCAGTGTTGGACTTTGTACTATTTGCATTTATTATATTTATTGTTTAACATCATTGTACGAATTTACCGAGATTATGAATTATTGTTGCATATAGGTTCTGAAGAATGTAACAAAGGGATAAATTAAAACACATAATAACAACTGAATTTTTCAAAACATATACATTATGATAATCAACCGACACATGATAATGATTACATAATCATACATGATAATACAAACACAGACAAGGATGATAATTACCAACGAAGCATATTAATAAACATACATACTTCGATGTTGCCTAGGTATTTTTTTTTAGGTACAATTATGAAGCAGAAGTTCTAATCTTCTCGCTCTCGATTACTTTTCAAATGCGTACTCTCTTCCTCATCGAAAAAGTTGTGGATCAATCTACTGAAAGTAGCCACATCCATTCTAATTATCCATGCATGTGAAGTATCTTCAACTTGTATTTTCACATGATTTAGAAATGAGTATGATCGCCTCAACTCTGCATTCACAATGCACCCTTCTACTTTGAACTAGTTTATTTTTTGGGTTATAAAAACCACCTATAGTTGGAGCGTTATCTAAGTTTGTGTTCGACATTGTTATATTTATATTCTTGGTTGAAACTAAATTGAATGCTGACATTGTTCTGAATCATATGTAAAATCCCGAAATTTAACCCATAATAATTAATTCATTAGGTAATTAAATAATAAAATAACTTTGCGAAATTATTAGGATTCAGTGACGGGAGTTGCACTATTGTGTCCATGGTAATTTTCTAGTCAATTTCTGTATATAGAACGTCAGAAACTGAGCTAATACGAATGAGAAAGAAATTAAGCAAATATCGAGAAGGAAAAGGAAAAAAATAAAAAATAAAGGGCAGGTCGATTGCCCAGTCGACCCGCCTTTGCTAATTACGAACGTTCATTTGAACGTTCCAGAGTTTATTGATGACGTGTTTTGCATTCTTCTGACAATCCGGTCCATCTATTTTTACATCTGATGGCTCCTATTCATCCTATGACATGGTTTCATCATATTCAATTCCCAAATCCAACGGTCTGAGATCCACTTCTACCCCTATAAATAGACCCCTAAACCTAACACTTTTTTTTCATTCTAGGTTTTCTTCGATTGGGTTCACCTTTTTAGGAAGGACCCTAAATAGAATAATTTTTCCAAGGAGAAAAGTATTATAAATTCAATTATTTTACAACACCAAGTGGACCCGAGAAGACCAAAGGAAGAGCTTAGGATCGGAGGTGAGTGATTGTAATTATTTTAATATTTGTTTAAGTAGTTTAAAATAATAAGGTTTCCAGTAGTTGTAGTTTACTATGATTTTTGAAATAGCCTTTTTATCAGTTTTAGATCTATTTTTCAGTCTATTCCCTTTTAGTTATTCTTTTTCGGTTAATTGTAATTATTATTGTTAAGCATAGCTTTTTATTTATTTATAGTATTTAAGTTTATTTACTGTTATTTATTTCTTATTTACATCTTTTTCTACATTTTGGATTTTATGCAGGTGTCTATTTTCTTCTTCCTCCTTTTCTTCACGTATGGATTAGAATAAATTAAATGCGAACACAGATTATATAAGTAAGAATATTGAATGAAGAAAATAAGATGTAAATTATAAAGATTGTAATAAATAATGGAATTTGACTGTAATATAAATGGAATTGGACTGAAATTATGCCTAATTATGATTAGAATTGGACTAATTAATTGGCTTAGTTATAACGTAGAATTATAACTAAAAGGGAGTAAAATATGAAAGAAGCTTATTTTCACACTTAGACCTTGGGTTAAGTAATTAGCATGATTATAACGTAGGTTATAATAAGAAAAAGAATAGAATGAGGCTTATTATAAGACTTGGGATAAATTAATAAGCATACAAAGTAAAGATGATAATAAAGGCTTATTTAAATAATTTATCTAAATTAATAAGCAAAGACGAAAGTAGAACCTATACCACATAGCATTCCCTATTAGACAAAACAGTCTCACATTAGCCTGAAGTGAGATAAGGACACGCTTATGCTAAGAATGGTAGTTATTGGTCAAATAGAAGTCCAAATCATAGGGGATTTGGATAAGGGGCACAACTAGATATTGTCAGGATGACGGGCCGGTACCAATAGCATTTCCTCTATAGTTTCTATGGACACACGGTGATCTCACATTAGCCTGAAGTGAGATGAGAGGCACGCTTATGCTGGAGTTTGAAGTAATAAGAAGACCCAATAGGTGAAGAAAAAGGTAGCATGAGCATGGTGGTAGTTACGCGTGCGACTTCCAGTCTGGTGCTCCGTAATCGCTATGAGTTCCAAGCGCTTAGTATGAGTATCTTCCGTAGACACCATTGCCTTATGTGTAGGGAGCTATATATGTCATCTGGATCCATAGTGGGTGCTTTGTGCATATTTCGTAGATACCATTGGCTGATATGTAGGGAGTTACATAACATCTGGTCTGCAGTAAGGTCTATGGAGTAGCAGGCCAGTCAACAAGGGTAGAATTAGGGTTACATCCTAATTACAGGATTAGGAATTCGGCCTAATCAAAGTAGAAATCAAGGACAAGTGTAAACAATCAAAATTAACCTATCTTATAAATTGAGCAGTAATTAATCGTATTTATTTTCGGTTTATCTCTTTCCTATTTTCTATTATTTCCCTTATTTATGCTAGAACTGTTGTGGAGACTATTACTTTTATCTTGCTTAAATGCTGTAGTATTACTATCATTCACCAGACTTTTTGTCTGAACCCCTCCTCTATTTTTCCCCTTTTCCCTCGATAGGCAATAGGGAGAGGGCAGTAGATTGCAGTTGCTTGACGGTTTCTTAGAGGAGTTCTGTACTATGTATTTCTTTTATTCCAGCTTTAGTTCTTTTTGTGTATTGGCTTATTTTGAGGGATTTTATGTACTCTGAATTTGAGACTATGAGTTTTTATTCCTTAAGACGTGATGGGTTTTGAGATTTGGATGTTGTATTTGGTATTTGAACTATTTATGAAGCAATTATGAAGTTTTATTTTAATAAGTTATTATTTTAGTTTTCGCTGTTTTTACCTATTTTGTCTTGTAAATCTTAGCCTCTATTAGCTTTAGTTATACCTATAACGCACCACACCTTTTAATGTGTCCTTTTGGATATATTAAAGGGTGTGGGGGTGTTTCACTTAGAATCAGAGCCTAAGATTACAGGATTCCTAAAAATTTATTTAAAAGTAAAGTATTTTTTAAAATAACTTGTTTTAAAAGTATTTTTCAGAAATGAACTCTTATAAATAGTTTTTAAGTATAAAATGGTTTTTATAAAAATCTAATCAAAGTCCCGTTCAACCTTCTTTCAATTCTTTCTAGCCCAAGTTTCCTTTTCTTTGCATAGTATGGCTGACTGGTTCCATAGAGCTATGATACTAGAGGTGCAAGGGCAAGCGCCCAATACAACATCGGTAGTTGGAATCCCTTTAATCCACCTACACCAGCCAATTTTTCTGAGCTATGCAAGGACTTCACTAGCATAGGGGACATAACGTTTTCTGGAACAAAGGATTTCAAGGAGACGCAAGTTAGGTTGGAAGATATGGAGCGAAAGTTTAGGCGGTTAGGCTTGGAGGACCGACAGCGAATTCGACCTACTTATTGGAAGCTGAAGGGAGTACTTAAGGAGGTTCCTACAAGCTCTAAGAAATAGTAGAGGAAGGACAAGAAGGATAAGAGGAAAGAAAGGGGACCTCAGAAGCGAATCAAGAAAAATGGAAAATGTAAGCGCTATAGAATGAATATTCATTACACAAAAGACTATATGAAGGCAAGAATGGAGGGAAGGTGTTTCAATTTTGGATACCTTGGTCACTTGAGTAAAGTATTTCCTCAGAAAGCGGGGCAGGTGGCAAGCACACTTGCAGCACAGATTCAGATTTTGGATGTAGCAGCCTCTAGCAGTAGACCAAATCAAGGTAGGAAAGTTTGATTTCTATTTCTGATTTTTTTCCCATTTGGACTCTATTTGATTCTAGAGCATTACACTCTTTTCATCTATAGTTCTTTAGTAGATTGTTTGCACTTAGACATTTCCTTAGTAGACCCCATTGTTGTTTCAAACCCCATAGGAGGATCGACACACTTGACTACGGTTTGTAGGGGTTTGAAATTTTTTGGCCTAGGCGTAGAATTTGACTGTGACTCCTGTATATTGGATTTTTTAGGGTATGGGATGATTTTGGGAAGGCTATCCACATATGGAGCTATATTAGATTGCGAGAGGAAATTCGTTAGATTAGAGACTTGTAGTGGTAGGACTCTCAAGGTATCTTGCGACCCAGAAGGGTCAGTCATGTTGAGTTTTCTCTATTCCCTCGATTCATCTTCATCAGAGTTGCATTTGGTTCCCGTCGTTAAAGATTTTGCAGATGTCTTTGAGGAGGTTAGGGAACTACCCTCCAAGAGAGAGATTGACTTTAGGATTTATTTGACCGAGAATGCTAAGCCCGTATAGTTACCTATGAGGCACATGGTGAAAGTGTGCCATGGATCATGTAATACGGATATACGATAATACAGAATATAGTGATGATAGTTATACAGTAAATAGTGCGGATTATAAAAGAAGTATAATAAAAATAACCCCAAAGATTTTTATATTGGTTTGGAGCTCCGTTCTACGTCCAATTCCCAGACTCCTTCTAGAGTTTCACTAAAACAACAACCCTCACTTAACCCGGAGGAACAGGTCTATGCAACCCCTGAGCAGCCGAACAGAGACCTGAGCAGCGGAACAGAATTTTGCCTCAGCAGTCAAAGAGGACTTCACACGCATGAGCAGAAGAACATGACTTCAACAAATACAAAAGATGTTTGACTTTTTCTGTTCTGATAACACGGATAAGTCTGCTTATAGTACACCCTTCCTATGATCTTCTCCTCGAGTATAAATATGTATATTTTAAGTTTATGAAGATTAGAAAGGAATAATATTGCTTAGAATATGATATATATCTAATTCAAGCAATTAGAATGTTAAGAATGCTGAAGATTTGAGAGTATAGTCGCAAGAATATTCAAGAGAGTTAGATAAGAGAGATAAGCAAATTAAGAGATGTGGAATGAAGTTAGGATATGTATTTATAGTTGTCAAATAGCAGTGACAATTGGCAAAGAGTTTCGGTTGAAGCATTGCGTCCGTATCTCTTCGTAGAGATTCGTAACTCTTCACGAATAATCATGTCTTTTCAGAAAACATAGCCGGTATAGAAATTCAGTCAACTGAGCCTCTGGGTCATCGACTAAGTATTCAAATGATTTTTATTATATATTATATCTTATGCACCTGTGCATGTTGCACAGATACTAGCAGGTCAGTCGGTTGACCTACAAGGTCAGTTGACTGACCTGGTATTATCTGTGCAATTTGCATAGTTTACACAGGTGTGTGTATATATATATATTATAGATGATTCTAACTTTAAAACTTTGATAATATATATATATATATATATATTTTATATGGTTATACATGTATAAATCATTTGAAAATAAGAAGATTA
The DNA here is from genome assembly GCA_030765085.1 of Allium cepa. Lineage (NCBI taxonomy): Eukaryota > Viridiplantae > Streptophyta > Magnoliopsida > Asparagales > Amaryllidaceae > Allium > Allium cepa. The sequence goes on along the minus strand of CM060944.1, from coordinate 491,546,760 downwards.
TATATATAAGCTAATATACACGTAAACGAGGAGAGATCTTAACAATATTGACTTAAGACTCAAAACAAAATAAAAGTTGATGCACCGATTTTGATGTCTTGTCTCCATGTAGTATATATTCTCTTTTTGTCATAACAGTCGTCGAATCTGTATGTTGCAGTGATAGCTTCGTGTCATGAATCAAAACTAAGTCTCAACATTCTCTCCCTTTTTGATGATGACAACCTGTAAATAGATATAGATTTCGACTGTATATAATATAATATGAATACTTACTCCTTCTGAATTTTTGGCGATATATATCCTGCATTCTTAATGTTAGTGATAATTTTCTCCCCCTTAATTTGTGCTTGCATTATTTATTCCTGCAAATAGTGTTAGAGCAATATCTTTCGCCCCCTTTGTCATCGACAAAAAGGAGAGTTTATACGATGAAAATTATATTCCACATAAGTGTTAACATAGAACAATATAGAACAAAATAACTATTACTTATAATGTAAGGTATCAGAAAAAAATTAATATTTAAAGCATGCGATACCCAAGGTTCTTATAATTTCCTAATTTTTAGGAAACCATACCCATTTGGGTGTGGTTGAACCTTTATAAATATGATTCATTATTAACTACCATATCAAAATAATCATCAATGTATTTTTCTCTCTTGTTCCAATTAACAGGAACCCAAATACTTGGACAATTTTTATTCATATTTCCCGTAAATGATTTTGTACTTATAAAGAAATTATAAATATTATTGGTCATAGCAGTGTTTGAATTTCTGTAAAAACTGGATTTAGACTGTACTCCTAATCTATTACTAGCACTAACATATTTACTATACATGAAAGCGTGTCTAGTGCTATTTCTACGATCAGTTTTATTATATCCTAAACCACTTTTATCATTTAAAGGTCTAAAACTAGATAAAATCATGTTTAAATAGTTTTGATCTTTATTAAATTTGTGACTTTAGTATTAAGTTTATCAAATTTAGCTTTAAAGTCACAATTATTATTTTCAAAAGAAATATTACTGTTTTTCAAAATATCAATTTGCTTGTTTAATTCAGAATTCTCCTTTTTTAACGCATATTTCTTATTTTTGAGAAGAAAAATTCAAGATTCTGAATTATCTAAGATGATTGTAAAAAATCATTTTGTCTTTTCAAATCCGTAATTTTTATTGGAAAATTTTCCTTTTCTTTTTCAAACATAGTATTTTGTTCGTCTAGATTATCTTTAAGAGCCTTAAAATTATTTTTAAAAACACCTTGCTGATTTTCTAAATCTAATTTCTCATTTTCAAGTTTCATTGATTTCATCTTTTCTAAAATAAGAAAATTAAGCTTTGAGATCTTATCACTTATACTAACTAATTCATTATTCTCATTTACTGAAATTTGTAAATCAGAAAGTACCTTTTTACTGTCCTCATTGATCGTCGCTCTGATAGTTTTAGGCTTTTTGCTTATTGTATTTCGACTGTATCTTTTTCTGGCCAGTATTCTATGATGTTGTGACGATCGATAGAATTCTAGGCTCTGGTACCAAATGAAAGTGTGCTATGGATAGTGTAATATGGATGTACGATAGTACAGAGTATAGCGATGATAGCTATACAGTAAATAGTGCGTAATATAAAAGCAGTGTAATAAAAATAACACCAGAGATTTTTATACTGGTTCGGAGCTCTGTCCTATGTCCAATCCTAGACTCCTTTTTGGAATTTCACTAAAACAACAACCCTCGCTTAACCCGGAGGAACAGGTCTAGACAACCCCTAAGCAGCTGAACAGGGACCTGAGCAGCCGAATAAGATTTCACCTCACCAGCCGAAGAGGACTTCACACGCCTAAGAAGCTGAACAGGACTTCAACAAATACAAAAGATTGTTTGACTTTTTGTGTTCTGATAATACGGATAAGTCTGTTTATAATACACCCATCCTATGATATTCTCCTCGAGTATAAATATGTATATTTAAAGTTTACGAAGATTAGAAAGGAATAGTATTGCTTAGAATATGATATATAAATCTAATTCAAGAAATAATTATGTTAAGAATGCCGAATATTTAAGACTATAGTCATAAGAATATTCAAGAGAGTTAGATAAGAGAGATAAACAGATTAAGTGATGTGGAATGAAGTTAGGATATGTATTTATAGTTGTTAAATAGCAGCGACCATTGGCAAAGAGTTTTGGTTGAAGCATCGCGTCCATATCTCTTCGTAGAGATTCATAACTCTTCATGAATGATCGTGTCATTTCAGAAAATATAGCCGTTATAGAAATTCAGTCAACTGAGCCTCTGGATCAGTCGACTAAATATTCAAATGATTTTTATTTTATTATATATATATATACACACACACTTGTGCATCTATGCATGTTGCATATATACTAGCAGGTCAGTCGACTGACCTGGTATTATTTGTGCAATTTACATAGTTTACACAGGTACATATAATATATATATAATATGATTCTAACTTTAAAACTTTGATTATATATATATGTATATTATATGCTTATATATGTATAAATAATTTGAAAACAAGAAGATTATATATATAAGCTAATATATATGTAAACTAGGAGAGATCTTAACAGTATTTACTTAAGACTCAAAACAAAATAATATAAAAGTTCATGCACCGATTTTGATGTCTTGTCTCCATGCAGTATGTATTCTCTTTTTGTTATAACAGTCGTCGAATCTGTATGTTCTAGTGATAGCTTCATGTCATGAATCAAAACCAAGTCTCAGCACATGGCACTTAGGGAGAGGAAAGAATTGAGGAAGCAGATTCGTGAGCTTTTGGAGAAGGGATTCATAAGAAGAAGCACATCAAAGTGGAGAGTGCCGGTCGACTTTGCCACTAAGGCGGATGGTTCCCTCCGACTTTATGAGGGCTATAGAGAGTTAAGTAAGCTCTCTAAGAAGAACCAATATCCACTCCCTAGAATAGATGATCTTTTTGACGGGTTAGTTGGCTCTTTGGTATTCTCCCAGTTTGATTTAGCCACTGGATTTTATCAACTTGGGGTCGCTCATGACATCATTAATAAGACCGCATTTAGGACACCCGACATACTCTTTGAGTGGTTGGTTATGCCTTTTGGACTAACCAATGCCCCAGCCTATTTTGTAGATTTGATGAGCCATGTTTTTAGAGATGTCCTAAGTAGTTTCACGGTGTTATTCATGAACAATATCTTGGTATTTTCAAAGAAATATGGAGGAGCATGTTATCATCTTAAGGAGGTTCTTCGTACAGTTGAGGATAGAACTCTTGAAATGACATTTTAGGCATAAGAAAGTGTATTTTTGGGGCATAGAGAAGATCCACACATGGTAGAAATGTTTTTGTACACTTAGGATTCGAATCTTGAAAATCCAAAGAAAGGTAGGCTTAGGTTAAAGATATACAATAAAATTCAGTAGATAAAAAATCCCGTGTGTGGATAATTGTAGAAATTATAATTGTCTTATACAAGTGGATTTGATGGTAATGCCTTAGAATAATTATGAGTATACAAGAGGAACAGGCGTAAAAGCCTTTAGTTTAGAAGAAATATTCCAAGGATAGTAAGTAGGAAAATCCACTTTATATATAACCCAATAAAATGAAATTATTAGAATTAAAAAAATGTTAATATTTTGAAAGTAAATATTAGGTTTTTGGAAATGTGAAATTTGTTTTCATATGATGAAAACTTCATTAAAAAGAAATTCTTTTTGATTTTTTTTATTATAGAGCATATATAACTCATTAGTTTCTTTGTAAGTAAATAAAGATCTTAAATATAAAAACATAGAGTCTATTAAGTATCAAAAAACATATGTTACAACATTTACTGTTGTAATAGATGTTTTCGTGAAAAATAAAAGAGCATAGACTATAACCCTATTACTATAGTAAGTAACTCCTAAGAGAAATGTTTTTATATAGTATATGAGATTTATTAAATTCATACACTAATACTTTTGGGTTGTAGTAATGGTGTTTTACAAAAAATCTATTTTTAACCCAAATAAAAATATATTTTTAAAGATAATTTCTAATAATAGAAATTAAAGTGATTTATGAATACACTTATTATTTAAATAAGTATAAGAAATTTTTTTTGGTTATGGATGCATTAAAGCAGTTTTGAAGAAGCTTTGAAGATGAGTTTTTCTGAAAATAAAATGTGTAAGTTAAAAATATTTATCGTGGAAGAATATAAATTAAACATATTTTTATTTATTGAAATGAAAAGAATAATGCTATAATTCTTTATGAAACCAATAAAAATATTTTGTGTAAGTCACAAGGAATATATGAAAGAGATGTACAAGATATGGGAAGCACCGTATCTTGTATAGCCTATTTCAAAAAAATAGAATAAATTCCTAGTAACTTCACAAAAAAATGAAGTCCTCGTTTAAAAGGTTCATAGAAGATTTTAGCATTAATAACTTCTTATAAGCAAAGTAGTTCAAATATATTAAGATATGAGACTGTTAGGTGTAATAAGAAGCTGTTTTAAAAACACATAAAGGATATTTTAAAGATAAAATGGTTTGGTGAAAAAGTAAATAAGTTTTTGAAATAAAAAACTTAATAAAATTAAAATTTGAAAACTCAAATTTTTATAGAAAACTTTAAAAGCCTTTAAAAGAAAGAGAGTTATAAGTTTTAAACTTAAAAATTCGGAAGTTTTTCCCTTAAGATTTGGAAAATAATATTAAGTGACCAAGTATTTTTGAATTAATAGAAAATGAAAAGATAAAACTTTTAAAGACAAAGGTTTTAGGATTTGATGTTTTAATTTTTTTTAGAAATCTTAGTTTTTAAAACAAGGTGATAAATACCAAACCAAACTCTTAAATATGGAGTAGACAAGAATCATTTCCTAGGAGTAATGGAAAATGTGTAAGGAGATAACAGTACTTACTTTTAAAAGTAATAATGGAAGTTTCCTTACAGTGTATAGGACACTAGTAAGAACCTATGAACATTGATTCATGAAGAATTGTAAAATGAAATTAGCAGGATAGTAAGACAAGCATGGTTGAGAATGAGCATTCTTGATTTTGGAAGAACATGGAAAAAGCACTTTATTTAATGGAATTCCTATGGTAGTAGTTTTCAAGCTAGCATTGAAATAGCACCTTTTGAAGCTTTTTTTGGAAGGCCTTCTGTGACGTCTTCATGTTGATTGGAGTCTATGGAAGGGTTGCTTATTGATTCCAACATGGTTAGAGAGATTTCGAAGAAGATTAATTTGATTAGGAGAAAATTCGTATCTCATATCCATGTCCCTTTGATAATAGGTTTTATAATTTCCTTTTTCCATCTTTATTTTTGAATATGTTCTTTCCTTTATTATCCTTTGGGAGGGTATAACTTAGGATTTAACCCATGGATGATAGGATTCGATGCAAACATGTTAATAGAGCATGTTATGAATGATATATGCCAGTGATTGCAAGTGTTTGCTAGTGGATGCCAATGGACGCATATAGGTACACTAGGCACTATTATTTTTTAGGGATCGACCTAATTAAGACACTAGAGCATATGCATATGGATGTGTGCGCATTTTTACTTTATTTCCAGGGTTTCCATAAATGGATGTTTATCACAAGATTGTTGCATTTGGATGATGGTTGTAGCATGTACATAAAACTATCGGTTATGATTAGGAAATTTTTGCATTCATTTGGATACATGGCATGAGCATGATTGCATAAAAGGAGGTCAACTGTATCAGTGGACCGTCTAATCTTTTGCATTAGTTAGGAACATTTACACTACACTTATTTCATAAATATCATAAATTTTATTAGAAAAACTTAAGGACAATGGATGAATGGTTGATGATTGAGTAGTTGGTTGTAGAACTTGGATGAAAACAATTAGTACATCCTTTTGTCCTGAGAGACTTCGGGGACCAAGTCTCTTCAGGAGGGGAGAATGTAACAACCCAAAATATAATCCATAATAATTAATTCATTAGATAAACTTTGCGAAATTATTAGGATTGAGGCATGGGAATTGCACCATTGTGTCCGTGGTAATTTTCTGGTCAATTTCCATATACAGAATGTCAGAAACCGAGCTAGTATGAACGAGAAATAAACTAAAAAAATCGATAAGGAAAAGGAGAAAAATAAAAAATAAAGTAAAGGGCAGGTAGTTCGGCCGATCGACCTGGGCACCAAGGCGGTCATCAGCCCGGTCAACCTGCCTCTGCTAATTATGAATGAACGAACGTTCCAGAGGTTATCAATGAGGTGTTTTGCATTTTTCTGACCAATACGGTCCATCTATTTTTGCATCCAATGGCTCCTATTCAGCCTATGACGTGGTTGCATCCTATTCAATCCCTAAATCCAATGGTTCGAGATCCACTTCTACCCCTATAAGTAGACCCCTAGACCTAATATTTTTTCTCATTCTAGGTTTCCCCCAATTGGGTTCACCTTTTAGGAAGGACACTAAACGAAATAATTTTTCCAAGGAGAAAATTATTATAAATTAAATTATTTTACAATTCCAAGTGGATCTGGGAAGACCAAAGGAAGAGCTTAGGACCGGAGGTGAATGATTGTAATTATTTAAAGATTTCTTTAAGTAATTCAAAATTATAGGGTTTCCAATAGTTGTAGTTTTACTACGATTTTTAGAATAGCCTTTTTATCAGTTTTAGATCTATTTTTCTGTCTATTTCCTTTTAGTTATTCTTTTTCGGTTAATTATAATTTATTACTATTAAACATAGCTTTTTATCTATTTACAATTTATTTACAGTATTTAAGTCTATTTACTGTTATTTATTTCTTATTTACATCTTTTTCTACATTTTGGATTTTATGCAAGTGTCTATTTTCTTCTTCATTCTTTTCTTCGCGTATGGATTAAAATAAATTAAACGCGAATATGGATTAAGTAAGAATATTGAATGAAGAACATAAGATGTAAATTATAAAGACTGTAATAAATAATGGAATTAGACTGTAATATAAATGGAATTGGATTAAAATTATGCCTAATTATGATTAGAATTGGACTAATTAATTGGCTTAGTTATAACGTAGAATTATAACTAATAAAGAGAAAAAGATGAAAGAAGCTTATATTTACAATTAGACCTTGGGTTAAGTAATAAGCATGATTATAACGTAGGTTATAATAAGAAAAAGAATAGAATGAGGCTTATTTTAAGATTTGGGATAAATTAATGAGTATAGAAAGTAAAAATGATAATAAAGGCTTGTTAAAATAATTTATCTAAATTAATAAGCAAAGATGAAAGTAGAACCTGCACCATATAGCATTCTAGCCTGAAATGGGAAGAGGGCACACTTATGCTAAGAATGGTAGTAATTGGTCAAATAGAAGTCCATATCACGAATGATTTAGATAAGGGACACAATTAGATATTGTTTGGATGAAGGGCCAGTACCAACATCATTTCCTCTATAGTTTCTATGGACACACGGTGATCTCACATAGCCTGAAGTGAGATGAGAGGCATGCTTATGCTGGAGTTTGAGGTAATAAGAAGACCCAATAGGTGAAGCAAAAGGTAGCATAGGCATGGTGGCAACATGCGACTTCCAGTCTGGTGCTCAGTAATCGCTATGAGTTCTAAGCGATTGGTATGGGTATCTTCCGTAGACACCATTGCCTTATGTGTAGGGAGCTATATATGTCATCTGGATCCATAGTGGGTGCTTTGTGCACATTTCGTAGATACTATCGGCTGCTGTGTATGGAGTTATATAACATCTGGTCCGCAGTAAGGTTTATGGTGCAGCAGGCTGATCAAAAAGGGTAGAATTAGGGCTACATCCTAATTACAGGATTAGGAATTCAGCCTAATCAAAGCAGAAATCAAGGACAAGTGTAAATAATCAAAATTAACCCATCTTATAAATTGGGCACTATTTAACAGTATTTATTTCTAGTTTATCTCTTTCGTATTTTCTATTGTTTCCCTTATTTATGCTAGAACTGTTGTAGAGACTATTACTTTTATCTTGCTTAAATACTGTAGTATTACTATCATTCACTAGACTTTTTGTTTGAACCCCTCCACTATTTTTTCCCTTTTCCCTCAACAGGTAATCAAGGGAGAGGGCAGTAGATTGCAGTTGCTCGGCGGTTTCTTGGAGGAGTTCTCTACTATGTATTTCTTTTATTTTAGCTTTAGTTCTTTTTGTGTACTGGCTTATTTTGAGGGATATTATGTACTCTGAATTTGAGACTATGAGTTTTTATTCCTTAAGACGTGATGGGTTTTGAGATTTGGATTTGTATTTGGTATTTGACTTATTTATGAAGCAATTATGAAATTTTATTTTAAATATGCTATTATTTTAGTTTCCACTGTTTTTACCTATTTTGTCTTGTGAATCTTAGTCTCTATTAGCTTTAGTTATACTACAGCATACCACACCTTTTAATGTGTCCTTTTGGGCATATTAGGGGGTGTGGGGGTGTTTCATCATATTTATAACAATTACAATCGAACGTTTATTTGAATTGTTTATTATTGATTTGATCAATCACTTCAAAGATTCTAATTATCTTTTGTAGCACATGGTATGGAGTAGCACGTTTTAGAGAGTGATGTGATCGATCAAGAAAAGATTCTAACTTTACACTATGGTGCATGACAGGGAGTAGATTGGTTCAGAGGGTGCTGTGATCTATTATTGAAAAATTCCAACTTTACACTATTACGCATAACAAGAAGCTGCTTGATTCAAAAAGTGATACGACCATTCATTGAAAAAATTCAAACTTTACACTATGGCTAGACTGTCATACCAATTTGAGTTGTCACCGACAAAATTCCAAAATTACACTATAGGCACATGGGATATTAAAAGACTTGGATGGTGTAAAAGTTTAATTTCAGTATAAATACCTCTTAAATAAAACGTTTGTAGTTCGCTCTACAACATAGAAACCACCAACTCTTAAGATGTCTATTTCTTATCCAAAATACAATTATACCAATCATTTATATGGACCATCAAATCCTAATCGATTTCCATGTAAAACCACAACTACATGGTATGTTGAAATGGAAGAACGACGTTACGAGGATATAAGAAAAATAGAGCTTGAATTGGGGATGCAACAATTATGAATAGAGCATCAATGGAAATAACTGCCTATCCACCCTACATAAGAGTTACATCAACTAATGCACAATTACAGAATGCGATTGAGGTTAATGAGGTATAATTTGCAAATGTTATGTGCTTCTGTGGTTTTGAATCACTGATTGTAGTCGTATGGAATGGAGATAACGTTGGTCATCGGTACTTTCGTTGTCCACTTTACCCTAATGGATTCGAATTTAGACAGTGCACATAGACTACCGATTCCCTTCTTAGGCTACAACATGCACTTTGGAATTTGAAGAAGAGATCAGAAGGCTTCGTAACCAACTCACTAATGTTATGAACCAGAACTATCTTCTTTGTAGTCGTTTAACCTAGATGTTTGTCAACTCAAGGACTAACTAGTTTTACTCGTGTATCTTTCATTTTTCATTTGATCGTAGAATTGAAGTCAGTTGTTGAATTTCAATATTTGAAATCATGCATCTTCTCATTATCTTAACATCTTAAGTTGAAGTAATATGTCGAATAAATTATAAATGCCAAAGATAAATTTTGAACCAAAGAGAAATACATATAATATAAAACTTAAATAGCGAAATACATTGAAAAATAAAATAACACAAAGACACATGGTCATAGAAATACCAAATGAAACTACAATGATACATAGTTAACATAAACACGTTAGCCAGCCGTGTTGAAGTTCGAATGCCTCATGACCAATGAATTCTGATTGGTGTTCCAATATGTATTGTGAATCAAAAGTAGACCGATTTGCATGAATTGCATTTTCATCTTCCACCTCTTTAATTATTTTGCAATACTATCACAACTTGCCATATATTCACCGTAAGCTATTTTCGTTTCCAAAATCAAGCGCCTTCTTATGCAATATGGATAATTGTCGTAAACCTCATTCATTAAGTTCATATACCCTTCACGACTTACATAAATGCATCTAGACAAATTCAATTCATGCCTATGGTCAACTTTAATATATGATATCACAAGTAACATCAACTCTGAAGATAACCAAGCAACGCCAGACATTATAATAATACTTAAATTTATCTACTAACTTTGAACAAAACATTTAGTTCACAACAACCTTTATAGGTAAATTAAATGATTTGTGGCCATTCAATGCACTTCACAAGTAGACAAATAACTAGCTAAGGTCTAATAGCCAGCCAAGGTCACAAGCTAAGGTCGATCAAAAAAGGACGGTACTGTTCCACAACAGGAATATGTTGACTATAACACTTGTGTGACGATATGAGTAAATTACAAAAAATATTTAATACATAATATAAAAAAGATGTACAACACATGTACCAATATCACAAATAGACTAAATTCCAAATGTTCTAATTAAGTAGAGGATGATTAAATGACATAACATCACCAACTTAACTATTAAACGGAATCCAAATTAATCTTCATTATAACACGCACAAGTTCTAGCCGAAATTAAATTCAAAATAAGCTAGCATAATACAAAAAATCCTACACTTAACCATAAACATTCAACATATGAATAACAATTGGATGAACCCTCGGACTGGCATGATATTCTCTAATTTTTCTATAACGACCTAGAATTTCAACACCTCATATTTAATATATGAATTATATAAATATTTGAATCTAGGATTAAATATGATAAAAATGATTTAATAACCTTGTTAGTCCCTTCATAAGTAATAATTAATGATGGTAAACTTATTTTAGAAAATATATAGTTCAAAAAAAAACCCGATAAAATGACCAAAAATCATTTCATCGATAAACAATTTTTTTCTCAACGGAAGTTATTCAAAAAATTTATGCTAGTCTAATTAATTAGTATTGAGGTAATTAATAACTAAAAACAAATATTTTTCAAATTAAAAAGAAACTTCTAAAAGTTAACTGGTTAAGTGTGAAAGGGAGGAGATATTTTTCAAATGGATAAATAGGTGTAAAGTGGAAGCATGTGCAAGGCATGATGGAGGAGTATGGCCGATCAAGGAGGGTACAAGAGAGGGCTTTGGCTTGTGTTAACACTCATAATTCACAAAAGCTTCAAAGGAATAAAAAGATCAAAAATGGTGGAAGTGAATTAGCACTAATCCACTTTGTTTTTTTACTAATCTTTCTTTAATCAATTCAGATCTTCGCAAAACTCCATTAAACTTTCACCAACACTTTGGAACACTTTAGGAAGCATGGCCCTAAAGTCAATGTGGAAAAAAGTTAAAGAAAAAGGGGGATCTTAGTTTATTTTATGAGTATGGAAGTGTGGAGGGAGGAGTTGCGTTGTGATTTTAGAGCTAAAGGTGGTGTCTTTCGGCTTTTGGGTGATAGTGGGAAGTGGTTCTTTATTCTTATATACTAAGGCTTGTGTTTGGCTTGGATGTAAGTAAGCTATCTCACCATCTTGTGTGTATATATTATGTATATATGTTTGTGTATATAAATATAAAGTTAAAGTGACATTAACTAAATAAAGCTATAAGCTTTGGACCCCTTTTGCTTTTAAAAGCAAATGACAACTTTATATTGTATACAACACTTGTATTACCTTCTATAACATGTGGTACAGTATTAAATTTATGTTTAAATGGTTGTTTGGATTGTATGTTGAATTTTGAATGGTACGTATAGCGATGGTCGCTATAAGCGCACTTTGAGTCCCCATATGTTAAAATTTGTTGTATACGATTGTTTGGGAATTTATTTTTATATAATATATTTTGATTTTCTCTACATATTAGTTGGTGTTTGAGGCAACAAGGAATTGACTTGGAAAGTTATTGAAATTGTAAAACAAAGTTGTGGAAGTTAGAAGCGAAAAGGTCACTATGGATGCACTTTGAAAATGCCTTGTCTTCGGTGATTTTCAAAGTCAACTTTGAAAGACATCCTAGTGGTTTCTTTGCATTTTTAATAAGTACCATAAGAGTTAATATTGGAAAAATATCGTAGTTTAAACAGTTCATTAATTTGTGGAACAAAGTTTCAAAAATTTAGAGCGAGAAGAAGGTCACTATATGAGCACTTTAAAATGCCCTATTTTTGGGAATTTGATATACAATTATGAAAGACATCCCCAGAAGTTTCTTTGCATTTTTAGTAAATATTATATGTGTACTCATTGTTATAAAAAAATTGGAGTCCAAAAGATTTTAAACCTGTCAAAGAAAAAGGCTAAAGTTGGAGTAAAAAGGTCCCTAAATGAACAGTTTAGTAAATGCCTTGTTTTCGAGAATTTTTATAATTAAATTGAAAGATATCCTTGGGGGTTTCTTTCCATGAATTCAAGTACCCTAACTGATCTACTTACCATAAAAATGTTAGGTTTTAAACCATTTGTTTAAATGGCGAAAATTAGTCATAAAGGTCATGCTTTTCTATGTTGTTCTTTGTCAAGGCCTTTTAACAGCATTTATAACTGTTGTAGTACATTACTTGAGGTTTTAAGTGTCTAAAATTAATATTTAGAATTCGTATTTTTCCTAATATTTTTATGAATGTTTTATAACATATTTTTTTAGTGTTTAACATTGGTTTGAAGTTTAAATATAGTCCTAATATTTGTTTATAATTTTCTAAAGTAAAGGGGTTTATACTATAAAACATGCTTTTATTTGGTTTTCATCAAATTCTAAATTTGTTATTTTAAGTGATATTTTACACATATACTTAAACCCAATTTAGAAGTATTTTTAAAGTGTATATATAGTTTTGGAAAAGTAAGTTGTATTTTGGAAAAGGATAAGAGATAGTTTTGGATTATAACACTTATATTATAATAAATGGTTTTGTAAAGTTATTAAAAGTACACTACCTTGTTCAATAAGTGTAGATATACTATGACCTTTATGTTTCTAATGATAATGACAAATATAAAGTGGTTTTGGATTTGTTGTGATAATGTGTTAATAATATTCGTCTTTAACCCTTCTTTATTATGCTTAATAATATACTAAGATATTAAAGGAATGTTTTAAGATAATTATAAGTGAAATGTTTTTGGATTGTTCTAAAAATGTTTGAAAAGCATTTGTCTTAAACCATTTGAAATAAATTTATGAATGTTAGTAGATCTTTTAAAGGAAATAACAGTACGAAATCTTTTGGAAAAAGATAGAAAAGTAAAAATTAAATTTATAAAAAGGAAGGGGTTTTTAATAACAATTTTAAAGTAACATTTGTTTTGAACCTCTTTTATATTTTAAAGTACGTAATCTTATTAAAGATTTGTGAATATACTTATACCTTTTGAGATACATATATGAACGCTTTTTGAAGTACTGAAAGAGCATAAATGAATAGTAGAAATTGATGAATGAAGTTTTATTAGATAAAAAGAAGTTTTACTAATAAAAAATATGATGGAGGAAAGGGTATGACCTAGGGGTAATTATGTAATTTGTTACTTATATCTTACTCGTTGAGCAATCTTGTTCAAAATAAAAGGTGTGTTCTTTCTATAATATACTTGATATAATTTATTTAAAAGTATATTTAATAGAAAATCCATAAATGGTATATTTTGTGATAGTAGTTACAATGTTGTAATAGTGAGCAATTTATCATAATGAATACAATATACCATTTTAAATGTTCGTAGTCAAGATGCATCAAGACCGGATATCAATGTATCTGTTAAGGCAAGAGCACGTAATGTTCTCCAATTGTTAGGTAGTGTATTACTCATGATTGCTATGGGCACCTAGAGATTATGTACTAATTGTTATTGGATAATCATAGAATAACTTATTCAATAGTTTTCTATTAGTTAATATAACTAAGGTCAAACAGAAAATATCAATGTTGCTAATTTACACAATTCTCTCAACTTGAGAATATTGTGGATCTTCAATATGAAATCTCTGCTTTTATTATAGCTAAATCATGGTATGGCATCAATTGAATGACTATAGTTAGGTCGAGTGGAAGTATTGGAAGTGAAGCACTATTCAAGAGAGGATTCATCTCCTCGGTTATATGGGGTTAGTATCATGGTCAACTCAAGTTAACTCAAAGTTAAAGTCTCTGGCCAGAGCATTCAGTTAATAATAATTGTTATTATTGAATCAAGGACTTTTTGTTTGGACTATAGAGTTGAATATGGACGATATTAGAATTTTGACAGGCACCAAATTCCATGAGTCCAAAGTGATATAGTTTTGACCAAGAGAATTTGTATATATAAATGTCACCAATGGGTAACGCTTATTAAATTAAAGGAGATTTTACTGAAATCGAGTAAGCGATAAATTTGGCCATAATGTCACACCACATGCCAAGTGATGTGTGAATGTTAATATTCGAAATTCGATGTTAGTTGCTGGCCGAATTTACATCCAAGTGTTACACATTCTAAATGGTGAATTCTCTTAAGACTAAACGATTTAATTAGTTTATAATTATTATAAATTAATTAAACTCATTAATATTTCATAAATATAAATTATAAAATTTGAATATGATTTGAGAACTAAACATTGTATATATGTTTATACTGGTTATAAATATATCGGTCGATATGAGATATCGATAATAGATTAAATAAAATATAATTGTATATTTAATTTCGGCCAAATGGGCTCATGACCCATGACAGTATAAGGTAGAAATCGACTGGTTTGGTTGATATAGGAGGCGGCTAAAACATAGAAAAAGCTTGGAGATAGATTATTACGATTAAGAGAGAATAAGTAGTAAGATTAACTTATTTTCTCGGTTATGCAATCATATGTATGTATACATGTATAAACCCTAATCTCTACATCTTGTTTGGCCGCCATTATCATCTTGTTTGCTGGCTGAAACACATCTCCAAATTAACCCAAAATCTCAAACCAAATTCAAATTAAATCTAAATCTATTTAACAATGAAAGGTCGGCAATTCCAAACTAGCAATCTAACGGATCGAGAGATATTCAGAAAAGAAAATTCATTATTTCAATGTAGACTCAAAGGCATATATAATAGGTAATGTTCATTCATATTATAGATATAATATCATGTTTTATAATATGTTAATTATGGACATCTGAATACATATGTATATATTATTGTTATATAATTAGTTAGATGAGATTTTTGTATGTAAATGTAGTTGTCACAATCAGATTGGTTATGTGCATTATTTTTGATATATATATTCATAATTCAAATATAATCAGACTTTAATTGTTATACAAAGTTTATTTTAATATTATTTTAATTAATATATATATGTATAAATATATCAATTTGTATATAAATACATATACACTATTCATATCAAAGCATATACGATACTATATAATATTGATTCAAATTTTTTATACTTGTTTGTGTTTATTATGAATTATAAACACCAAAAAATAATTATATATTATATTGTACATTTGATTATCAACATTTAATTATTTTATGTAAAATAATTAATGACTCTAAAAATCGATTTCATATTTTTTAGAATTACTATATCATATTAGAAGCTCTCAAAAAAATTTCCAATTTTTTAACATTATTTTATATTTTTAATAATTAATAGAAATTTTGGCCAAGTAGTGATTATTTTTTAAAAATAATATTTTAACTCAAATAAATCTTAAATTTTTTTGCAACCCCTATAATGTGATCATAGATATTTTGAACTTTTAAATTTTGAATTTTTGTCAAAAAATTGTTTATATTAATTAATTATTGCCAAACTACTAATTAATTCATAGAAAATATATATTA
Organism: Allium cepa; assembly: GCA_030765085.1. Taxonomy (NCBI): domain Eukaryota; kingdom Viridiplantae; phylum Streptophyta; class Magnoliopsida; order Asparagales; family Amaryllidaceae; genus Allium; species Allium cepa. The sequence continues at coordinate 491,530,901 of CM060944.1, read as the reverse complement.
AAATATTAAAATTATAACATCTGCAAATCTAAGTTAGATTTAAACTAGAAGAAATTTTAAAATTATTTTATATAAATATATATTTATTATTTTACATTTATGTATAAATAATAAATCATGAAATTATTTACCTTTAATTATATATTTTTATATGTATATATTTATTTATTTATGTATATAATCAAATAGTTAGTTTATATTTTGCTAAAGTTAAAAAATTATAAATATATATATATATGCATTTATTTATCTACATATATATATTAATGATTTAAGCTATTAATTATAATATTATATAATTATAAATATATATGTCTGTGTATATAAATATATTTTGTAGTTTAATGATGAAACATATTTATAATGTATACATACATATATGTGTGTGTGTGTGTATGTATATATATAATTATTTGGCATTTATAATACACACATACACATACACATGAATATATTTGGACAATATACAATATAGACAAAATGAGCTAATGTGTCCAGTGCGATGTAAATCCTAACATCTATAAATGGACATTATGCCTTTCATGAATTATTATGTTACATACGCACACACACATATTTATTTATATGAACATGTATATAAATTAAATCAAAACAAATTAACTTTATATTGCAAAGTATGTAAACTTAAATAAAATACATGATTTTATTTAAACCAAAATTAAATATTTTCTAGATAAATTAGACTTCATAGGCCTAATAAAGATCCAATACGGTAAAAAAAATAAAAATTCACTTATAACTTCTAATGCACGTTAGTCCAGTTCCAACAAGATGTATCAATTAATATAAGTTTTAATTAAATAAAAAGGGGATTCGACGTCGTTTATGTGACTAAATAGGGCTTTATGTGACTGAATTGTGCTTTGTTTGTTTACTCGTTTATGTAAAATATTTAGTTATGTACTTAGCACTAAAAACCAATGAAGTAGACTTGTCTATCTACGAGAGTTGAGAATGAAGTGTATAGGCAGAGATTTGATGCAACCAGTGCTCTAACCTAAGTGGCTTTACTCTTGACTGAGGGATAATGTGAGATGTAAAGGTTGAAAATATGCCAAGTATACAAGAATTGGTTTCCCTATACGATCGTCTATTTTGAACTTGATAGTCAAATTAGTCGACTATCAAAGTTAACTAAATTAACTTAAGGAATATCTAGAAGAAACACGAGGGATATATGGTTATCTAACTCTCGTTAACGTTGCATGCTCACGAGTCGTCAGTTTTGTTGTATCAAATTTCGTATCGACCCTCTCCTGAAATGATGTAGGAGTTCGAAAAGTTGTCCTCGCATTGATATGTTTGGCATTTATGGATATGAATCATCATCTTCGTATCGATGAACCCTGATGTTTGCCATGGGCAGGCGATTCACAAATCGTATCGATGCTAATGTATAGATCATGGTGGATACGAAATTGCTGTTCGTATTGATGTAGTGGATGGAGTTTTGAATTCGTAGATACAAACAAGGGCTTCGAATCGATGAGATTCATCGTCTTCAGCCATCTTTGCTATGAGCTTCGTATCGATGGATTTGCTGACCTTTTCGTCTCGATGAAAACCCTATCATATGGGTATGAACGGAGCGTTCGACTCGACTCGTGGGTTGACCGATTGCGACCGGCCACGTGGACTGGGAGGTGAATCTGCCCGGTTTTTCCCTAGGCTCCATATAAATACTTGTGATTTAGCCATTTTCGCTTTTTTTACTTTTTACTGTCGCACCCCCTATTTTTTACTTTCACATCGATCTACACTCTTCGAGAAAGAAAAGGAATTGCATAGCGCTTTCGAATCGATCAGATTTACTCTTCCAATCCTTCGAGTTTCAACTTTAATTTAGGTAATGAATCGGTTGCAACTAAATCCAAACGACGAGGGTATCTCAGATCCACTCCATCTTCATCAATTATCCATTCTGGCAACCTTTAAGGTTGGATATGCGTTAAAGCTTGGTCGAAAATGGCCATGGCGATGTCTCTGTCGATTGAAGAAGAAAGAATGGAAAAAATAAATCGATCTGTGTTTCGTGTCGATCTGGGGACCTGTGTTCGAATCGATGAAGGCAATGCGGTTTTTCCTTAGATTTCACATCGATCCCTGGAATATCCTTATGGAGACGTTGTAGCTCGTATCGACGGTGATGGTGGCAGATCGTGTCGATTGGTAACGATCGATGCGAGACTTAAACAGGCAATTGTTTCGAAATCCTCGGCTTCAGATCGATACGAATTTTATTCCCCTGATCGACACGACAAGCATTGATTCGAACGTGATCGATGTGAGGCCATGGATTTCCTGACCAATATGAGTCTAACTACCAGGGATCGATTCGAAGATATCTTTCCTGATCGATGCGAACTCGAATCCTGATGATCGATGCGAACTCGAATCCTGATGATCGATTCGAAGTATGCCCCCAGTGATCGATACAAAATTCAGATCTTGAAGGTTACAAACAAACTCCCTGTGATCGATTTGAATCCATCCCATGATGGATACGAAATTTTGAACACTCCTTCGCACAATTCCTACGAGCTTCATTCTTGCATATCTGGACTTGACAGTTAAACTGCATACTTGACTACCTTTCGAAGCTCGTCGATGGAACCATGACAACTTTAATCCGGATCGATTGCTAACATCTAGATGATTTGGTGATGACGGTCAGCGATGACGGACATTTCAACTGGAATTCAATTATCTTCGTTGTTTGCCAAATTTTCTCTAACTCTGCAAAATTTATCCAAGTAATGCACAACACTGCACTGCACGACACACACATCACACAAGGGGAACACACGGGCTCTTTAGCATCTAACGATGATTTCTCGTGAGTTAGCTAGTTATGGAAACTCCAAGCTCGCAGCCACAGGAAACTCAGAGTTCAATCCCTCCCGTGCTTGAAATACCAGAGATTGAGGTTGAAGTTATTAATCCAGCCCCGGAAGAGGCACCCGTCGCATCTCTTATCAATAATCTGTCGGACTCTGTTCCGTCCAACATTTCGAAAGATATGCTAGGGAGAATATGCCTAAGGCATAGTTTGTCGATGGATGACGTGCTATTGCCGGGACCAAATGATAGACCACACAACCCACCGGAAGGGTATACCGATTCAATCGACATGCATGCGCAGCTGGGACGCTCCCCCCGTTCAATCAATACATAAGAGAAGTGTTGTCTTTTCTGGGGATCGCTCCCTCTCAGCTACACCCGAATGGATATGCCTTGCTCAATAGCTTGTTCATTGCATTTATGGAGTATCTCTATCGACCGCCGCTTCCGATTGAGATCAGATACTTATTCAACTTCAAAAGTGGAACAGATAGCCCATCCTTCACATTCCTGGAGGCAGTAATAAACTGTCAGGTGGTCACAGGGTCTTGGACTAAACTGAGCTACTTCAAGACGGAGTGGTTCTACGTTCGATGTCCTCTAGGATTTGCCAGGTGATGGCTATTTAGACGTGAGTATTGTCATCCTCTAGGGTAATTGATAAGAGAGCCATAGACGAAGTCAAGCTTACATCTCTTTTTTCTTTCTTTACGGCAATAATTCAGCAACCCGAAGGTGAATATTTCAGGGAGATAGTTCGGGTTCTCCAAGAAATCCCAAGCGAAGAGAGGAATATCGATTTGCTCTTAATGGATAGGAATCTTAGGATTCTTGGGCTGATTGAACGTAAGCAGAGCATAAGGCTCGACGGTGCATTAAGAACTGTCTCGAAGGAGCGAGTTAAACGAAAAAAGCCTAGAGTTATCATAATCGAAGAGGCTGACTCTGAAAGAATCCACACTGATGATGAACCGTTGGGTGATCCTGCGGATGCAACCCAGGATTCTGAAGAAAAGAGAAAAGGCAAGGCAGCCGTTTTCAAATCGTCCAAAAAGGGGAGATGGAAATCTATTGTCATGTCCCGGCCCGCCTTTGGAATTAGAATTTCGGAGATGTCTCCCCCGAGAACAGAAAGTCTTTACGAATGGCTCGCCGATCTTCCAATTCCGTACGATGTGTTCATGTAGCATGATGCCGAATTGGGTGAACTCCAACACGCCCTAGTTTTAAGCGAATCTCTGCCTGCTAGCGTGGTTGATACATCCGGTTGGTCGGGGGGTTTCACATACATACACACTTCACGACACTACACAAGTTCTGATCGTAAGCTGCCTTTTTCTGAAGATTATTAACTTCATTTCTATTTTGCTTTGCAGACACCATGTCCGATCGAGGCTCAATGCTCGGTAGTCTACGCAGCAAACGTAAATCTTCGTCCTACTCTGAGTCGCACAGGAGGGAAGGAGATAGGGGTCGCGATTAAGGCTATTCTAGCCAGGAGCGGTCCGATAGGGATAGAGGATATGTACGCCGATCCCGATCTCGCACACCCCCTCCCAGAGCTCCTGCACCGCCTCTAGTTCATGTTTCGCGACCTTCGGAAGCTCCATGACATAAACCATATGCCCAATCTTCTAGGTCTGAGTCTCAACGTAGAACTGAGGTTACAGACCCTTCCTCTACTGCATATGCCCTTGCTGAACCCACTGGCGAAGGAGCGATAAGGATCGCTCAGCTGAAAAAGGATTTTCCTGATATATGTTTCGATGGGTTCGTCTTTCCCCCATGCTTGAAAAGGATTCCAGCGTCGGCCGAACATACTGTGCATGATTACGTCGCGGATTGATTCTTTCAGTATCAGGAATGGTCGGAAGCTGCAAAAAAAGCATCGAAGGTGGCCTTCGATCGAGCTATTATGATTGAGAAGCTGGAGAAAGAGCTCGGTCAAAAAGATCGAATTATTCAAGCACTCAGTAGTGAGGCCCAGTCTTCTTGCAAATCTGAGATCGAGGCTCTCAAGAAAGCCGACGAGGCCCAGGCGGCGATGGATAGGATGAAGCGGGAGAATTATGCCACAGTGGAGGACATGGGCCATAGGAACACCATTGTTACCGCCGAACGGGACGCAGCCCTTAAAGAACTTAACGAGCTTAAGTCCAAATTTTCTGAAATCGTAAAGGAAAAGGTTGCTGCTAATGTTGCCGCATAGGAAGCATGCGATCAAGCAGTGGTGCTCCGTAGGGAAAGAGATTTGGCCATGGAAATGGTCCGTGAGGTGGAGGCGGGAGTTGATGAGAAGGTTCGGCAGGCAGAAACCAGGCTTGAGGCGGACATAGAGGAGCTTCTCGTCACTTACAACGCCAACGTGCTGAGACATAGGAACTTAGCGTGGCTCGACGATTACTCTGCACATCGATACAACGCATGGAATTTGCTGGTCGAAGAAGAAAAAATGGTGCAGCTGGGTGGAGCTTTCGATGAGTTTGAGTTGGAGAACCGCATACTGAACGAAGATAAAAAGAAGGTTCTCCATGATTCTATGATCTCTCATGCAAGAGAGAGACTGGGCACCCAGCACTTAGAAACTGGGGAAGGTTCCGGAGTTGAGCATCATGTTAATAGTTCCGGGATTGTTACTTCATCTTGATCCGAGCCCATTCCAGTTATCGAGCCCCAGCCCGTCCCGGCCTATGATCCTAAACAACCACGCCTATCTCCTATTAAGGAGCATTCATCCGAAGCTGTCCAGGCAACCGCAAGCCAAACTGAGGAAGGTACTCTGAACAAATTTCATGTGTATTTGAAGTGAAGGGCTTGATTTTAAAGTGTGTTCTAACAACTTCTTTTCTTCTTTGTCCAGTGAGAGAAGTTACATTGAAAGCGCCTCCTGCAATCCAAGAATCACATCAAGTGCAGGAGGCCATTATTACTGAGGCGATCACCACGACTGCAATCGCGCCAACGGAGATGACACAGGGGAGCTCACTTTCTTTGGACGAGAAGATGATGAATGAGCTCCTAGGCCGAAACAGCGACCCTTTTGTGGACATGCCGTTCGTTCTTGGCGCGTTCTCGCCTTCTTCAAGTACTTCATCACAATCCACTGCTGCCCTCAGCGGACCTCATGCTATTCGAGAAGCAGAGATATTGGCTGAAATTAATGCCAAAATGGAGGCAGCGGCTCACGGCGGCGATTCTGAGGGTGGATTGACTGCGCCAGGTCCAACTCCACTTAGGATGATATCTCCCAAGGGAACACTGGTTGAAACTAGAGTGTCTACTCCGCCCCTGGTTGCATATCTAGTTCCTCCTACTCCTCCTGAAGAGAGCATCCCTGTAGACTTGAGTTCGGAGGAAGACGTTTGATATCATGCCTTCTTTAGGGGATGATTCGCCAAAGGGTAAAGGTTCGAAGCGAAAAACTGCTAGCGGTTCCGGCAGTTCCACCTTGAAGAGAATGCCGAAGAATAAAAAGTAGATAAGGCCCCCCTTTGGCACATTTTTGGCGGTTAGGAGTGTACTTTTGTCTTTTTTTTATAGGCCGTGTATAGATGCAGGCTCGGCTCCCTACTAGTAGAAATTTTTTGGAACAACTTGTACATGAATCTTCACATACAGTTAGTTGAAATGAAATTTTGTTTCTTTGCTTCAATTTTTATTTCTTTTATGCTTAAGTATTGCAATGTTCGAATCATAGCTCAGTATGCTTGTGGAGTATCGGTTCTTGAGCTGAATCTGTTTCATACACAAGTCTTAAAATCACGGATACAAGCCGTGACACAAGACTAAGCTGGATACTCGATGTTGTATTGTTCCAGTCAATGTTTCACACTTAAGCACTGCCCCTAGTTTGGGAATCCAGTTGTAATGATTGGCTAACGATCGCAATTCTATCTCTGCCTTCCAAACTTAACATCGTCAAATCGATGTTGAAGCAAGTGAAGGGTGAGCGGTTTCAGTTGTGTGCGTTCACTAATAATAATCGCATCCACACTCCGGGGATCAGTATTTATATTTCGATGGTTAATCGCCCCCATCACAAATCTTGAGCACATGTCCACATTCTGGGGACTTAGGATAATCTGTGATCGATAATCTGGTTCGCACTCTGGGAATTCGAGAGTTATCGATGTTTGTAACACGGTTCGCACTTCAGCAACTTTGACTTGGTATTTGTACTCTAATTCACACTCTGGGAATTTGGAGTCAACATTTACATTTCGGTTCGCACTCTGGGAACCTGGAATTAATGTTTATACTCCAATTCACGCTCTGGGAATTTGGAGTTAGCATTTATATTTTGGTTCACACTCCGGGAACCTGGAATTGATGTTTATACTCCAATTCACGCTCTAGGAATTTGGAGTTAGCATTTATGTTTTGGTTCGCACTCTGGGAACCTGGAATTAATGTTTATACTCCAACGCATGTTTTGGGAATTTGGAGTTGGCCGACAAATGGTCAGTCACATTTGTTTAGGCTTTTTAGGAATTCGTTCACACTCTGGGAACGATAGATTTATCGAGATCGTGGATGGTCAGATCACATCCACCCCAAATTAACAAGCGAGGTCGTTAGACGGACGGGTCCATCCTCCTCAAACTTGGTTAGGTTACGACCGAAGTCGTTAGGCGGACGGGTCCACCCTCTTCGGAATCGCATTTATATGTTTATACTCTAACTCGCACGCTGGAAGTTTGGAGTTAGTGTTTATACTCCGGTTCGCACTCTGGGAACCTAGAGTTGATGTTTGTACTCTAATTCGCACTATGGGAATTTGGAGTTGGTTTTTATACTCCAGTTCACACTTTGGAAACCTAGAGTCGATGTTTATACTTCAATTCGCATTCTGGGAATTTGGAGTTGGCGTTTATACTCCGGTTCGCACTCTGGGAACCTAGAGTTGATGTTTGTACTCCAATTCGCACTCTGGGAATTTGGATTTGGTGTTTATACTCCGGTTCGCACTCTGGGAACCTGGAGTTGGTGTTTATACTCCGGTTCAAACTTAGGGAACCTAAAGTTGATTACAGGACTATTGTGTGTCGGTCCAGCTCAACCTTTAGTGTGATGGCTTGCGCTCGAGCTGAAGTTTCACTTAGTAAGTGGTCGGCCGTATCACAGTCACTCTCTATTTGAATAAATTCCATCATACAATAGAACTTATGCGTCGTGATTGTTGAATGTTGCATTCGGTGAATCACAGCTCTAGCTTAAAGAGACGGTAATTTATTGCTGGAACGGAAAAACATGGCAAAGTCAGTGCCTTATTACAAATTCGAACTCCAGAATGCAAAGACAAATTGTAGAGTATTAATAAACTAAATAAATAAAGCCTGTCATGTGTAACAATGACGAAGATCCTCGTCGTTCCAGGATCTTGATAAAGTGGGTCCACCACTGACGGCGTTTATCACTAATCTCCTGCCGGGACGGGTAGAGTCCTCCTGCCACAGCCGGTCGGGCTCATTATTTTGATTTTATGGGCCCGCTCCTCTAGGCTGCGGTGCCCGCACTAACTGTTCTAGCTTCCTTTCTCTAATCAATTTTTTCATGAGATCTTGCAAATGACGACATTCATTCGTATTGTGCCCGTAGCTTTCATGAAACCTGCAAAATTTTCCCATCCGGATTTGCCTTTCTGACGACGGTTTTGGTGCAGGTTTTTTGTATTGAAATATATTACAGGTTTGTAAATACAAGTTCTCCAGTGATGTATTCAAAGGAGTGTAGTTGTCAAACATAGGATTCTTGCGCTGTGGGCCACGATTCCGATCTCGCTTTCTATTTTGATTCACGTTCTCCCTCCATTGAGTTTGTTTGTTTTGAATGTTCAACTGAACTTTCCCGGAGCTCTCATCAGACTGTTTGACCGCAACCTTGCTTTGGATCCCTCCCGCACTTGGCCCCGCATCATCTTGCTTCCTAGACTGTTTCACATCTTCCCTTCTTAGGAATTGAGCCGCCTTAGCATAGAAACGGTCCAATGATGCAGGTGGTTTCCCGGCCAGCCAGTTGCCGAATTCAGAGTCGGGGTCAATCCCCTTAGTCAATGCCATAAAGATGGAGTTATCGTTCGAATTGATGATTTTCGCACACGCAGCATGGAATCTCTCTAAGTAGCGTCTGAGTGTTTCTCCGGAAGCTTGGGTGACACTAGATAGAGTGTTAAAATCTTTTGGCCTTACAACGTGCATGCAGAATTGCTCAACAAATTTAGCGGCCAACTGGTCAAAGGAGGAAATGGATCGTGGTGGCAGTCGGGTGAACCACATGGTTGCGACACCCCTTAAGGAAATAGGAAAACTACGACACTTCACTGCATCGTCAGCTCTAGCAGCGCTCATCGACCATTCATATTTCAGAATATGTTGGTTGGGGTCGGAGTTTCCTTCGTACATGGGTAGGTTCGGCATCCTGAATCGCCGAGGGGGTTCAGCAGTAAGTATACCATCCGTAAAAGGAGTGTGACTTCAGGAGATTCCCCAGTCATCATTCATGAGACCTTGGCTCTCACGGATCATTTGACATATCATGGTCGGAAGATCCGGCATTTGTATGTTCTGTGCGGTTGGAGCCAGAGTTTGATTAGGTTCCATATTATGAGGATGGGCTGGATGCTGTCGACGGTCCATGTCTCGCCTTCTTGGCTCATAGTCCTCTGGGACATATGGTTCCGGAGTATGCCCGTGTTGATGGCGGTCCAAGTTCGACTGATTTCGGGCATCGACCCCTGGTTCAACTGCGATAGTCGTAGTGCGGTGGTCTGTGGTGTAATGAGGAGCGGTACCCCCTCGTGAGGAGGGTTCGGTCTGGAAACTGGCCGATGGACCAACTCTCGACTGTCCATCGGTCATTGCCGGTTGATGTCCAATAGCTTGTATATGACTCCCATCTAGTCGGGGTTGTGGAGATCGATGATGATAATCAGAAGAGGAAGAACTTACGCTGGAGGAGCGAGAAGCATGATCTCACCTAGATCTCCTCCGCTTTTGGCGATTCAGCTGGCTGGTCAGCTCGGCGTTTACGCGTAGCTGCTCTATTAGTTGTTGCCGACTCTGGATCAGTTCCTGAAGCAGCAACTGGAACTCTTGTCAGGTAACCGGAACTGATGGTTCTGAGGGTCTGGTATCACCTTGGTTAGATGGAGGTACTTGCGTGGGGTTCTGTCTATCCCAGTCTTCTAGATCGCCAACGTTGGAGGTGGTCCTTGTGCTAACCATCTTGGGGGTTGAACTCCTTTCATAGATTTTATGCAAATATGAATAGAAGGGAAGGAACTCGAATTAGTGATCTGGATCTCTCTCTTAGATTTATGCAATCCGGTAACGACGATAGATCCAACGTGTAGGAGAAAATCTGGGTTTTCTCAGTGAAAGCACCAAAGTTTTTGTACCAAAATTGGGCACAACACTCTTCAGAAGTTTTTGAAGAGATAAAAGTGAAGAATATAAATTTAAAATGAGTATTATCTAACAAAAACTCCAAACAACAAGAATGTAAATGCACAGACAAGCGATTTAGAGTGGTTCGACATGTTGCCTACGTCCATTATGAAGTTTTTACGACTTTATTGATTCTCTTTGAACAATTACAAGTGATTACAACAAAATACAACTTGAAATTCAAATCCAACAGCAAGAGTATGATGTAAGTCTTGATCCGGCAGAGTCTGGGCGCTTGAGAATCAAAAGATCCCTCTTCTGTAGACTCTGGGGCTCTATTTATAGGCGTAGAAGGCCGAGACTTCGCTCAAATTTCAGGAAACTCGCTCTAGCATGTGAGGGGGCCCACACGACCAATTCCAGAAAGTTTCGACTCGATCTGTGATCGATATGAAATCATTTCGTATCAATCAAGGTCACGTTCGATGGAGTTGAAATTTGGTGCGAACGTTCCTTGGCTCGTACGTAATCTTCTGTGAAAATTTCATGCCATTTGGATCAGTGGATTTTGAGATATAGTCGATACGAACTTGGACTGTTTGGTTCGAATCCATTGATTCGAATCGATCACTTCAATTCGATGATAACGCGTGTGAGCAAGTTGACGTGACGCGCGCTCTTCATGTCGATCCGCTTTTCACTCCGGTTTGATCGAGTCACTCCGAGTATTTCGCCGCGTTTGCATCCGTAACTAACGCATCATCTCTGGCCTGTTTGACTCAATAGATAGAACAGGTAACTATTCATGGATTCGAACATGGGTCTCTAAGTATAATACGTAACCATCTGATGGATATGAATATCGGGTATCTGATGGTTACGAAGAGCCATAACTCGATGGATTCGAACAGCAGCAATCATTGATCGATACGAATAGATGACGACCAGTGATTACAAACTAGACACTAGTTGTCCAATACGAAGCATACTACTCATCGATCGATACGAAAACGATCGATTCGAAGTATGGCATAACGATGGATGCGAAGTGAGATAACCTGATTGATGCAAACAGCAGTTGCCGGATGAATTTAAACAACCACTTATCGATGGCTGCGAACTAGATGGATACGAAGTAGGACCTAGCCGATCGATACAAAACACATGCTCTGTTGATGGATACGAACGAGATCGATACGACCCGGGGTTCCTTGATGGATATGAAGATGCTGCTGCTCTGATGGATACGAAGGTGATGGACTCGAAAATGGGGTTATCACCTTCAATTTGCACCGATCATAGCTTGAGCATACGAACTCGGATTGACTTAAAATTTGGAATGCGGGCTTCCATGGCTTAGTTTGTCATGTCTTGTCAGTTGTAGCCTGATTTGGACTTGGACGAAATTCATTGACATCCATAGCGAACCCGTGCATGCTCGATACCCAGGACGATTGATCCTAAGTTTGTAACTAGTTCCTTAATATCTCGGCCTTGCCAAAAGACGGGATAACTGATATCTCATATCAATCAATATATTTATAATTTATATATATATATGCAATAATTTTATTTCTCGAATCACATTCAAAATTCATAATTAATATTTCATAAATATTAATTAATTTAATTAATTTATAATAATTATAAACTAATTAAATTGTTTGGTCTAAAGAGAATTCATCGTTTCAGTTGTGTGACTCTTGGGTGTAATTCGCTCAGCGATTAACGTCGAACTATTCAAACGTTAGCGTTCACACTTCACTTAGTAGGTTGGGTGATATTATGTCCAAATTTATCGCTTACTCATTTTCAGAAAAATTAACAAGCGTTACCCAGTTGTGACAATTATTTACTCAAATTCTCTTCATTAAAACTATATAACTTTGGACTTGCTGAATTTGGTAATGGTTAAAATTTCAACATCATCCACATTCAACTCTATAATCCAGACACAAGTCTTTGACTTGAGTTGACCGGGATACCAACCCCATAAAACTGAGGAGATGTATCCTCTCTTGAATAGTGTTTCCTTTTCAATACTTCCACTCGACCCAACTATAGTCACTCGATGGATGCTATGCCATGATTTGACTATAATCAAAGCAGAGCTTTCATATTGAAGATTTACAAAATTCTCAGGTCGAAAGAACTGTGCAAATTAGTCGCATCGATATTTCTGTTTAACCTTAGTTATATTAACCAACAGAAAACTACCAAATGAGTCATTCCATAGTTATCCAATAACTATTAGTATGTAAACCCTAGATGCCCGCAACAGTCATGAGTAATACACTGTCCAACATTTGGAGAGCGTTATGTACTCTAGTCTCAATGGATATATCGATATCCAGTCTTGATGCATCTTGACCAGGAACATTTAAAACGATATATTTGTTTCATTGTGATAAATTACTTACAGTTACAACACTTTGAAACTACTATCACAAAACATACCATTTATGGATTTTTTATCAATATACTTTTAATTAAATTAATTAATTAATATAAGCACATTATATCAAGCATATAATAGAATGAAAACAGCTTTATTTCGAACAAGGTTGGTCAATGAGTTAGATCAATGTAACAAAATACACAATTTCCCCTTAAGGCATACCCCTAACTTTATCGATCTCCCACTTGTACTTGGGGTTCATTATGAAATCTTATTCCAACACCTCTAATTGATTTCTCAAAACCAATTGGGTGGGTCCTTTTATGAACTGGTATGCTATTTTGTTTCAATTATCTACTCTGTCAATCAACTCTCTCCGACGGTGATAAACTGTTTTGTCATATGGAATAATTCGAAATACGTCTCTCGACTTCTAGTAAGCTCTAAGTTCTTTTACGGACTATATCGCGACATTGTTATCATATAACAATGTTATGAGATTTTCAACATTTGGAATCAGCTTAGTTATAAATTTGTGCACTTATATGTTTATATACATTGTTTTTATTACGGTGTTATTCAAGACGATGTACTTAGCCTTTTTCATTGAACCACCCACAATCCTTCATTTGGAACATTTCCAACTTAAAATATTCTTAACTTGAATTTCTTATTGACATATCATACTCAATATCACTTATGATGTTTGAGTCCGAACACTTTTTCATAAGAATTTTTTGTTTCTATAAACAATTCCCTAGTATTTCATAAATACACAAGAACACTTCAAACAACCATTTAGAGATATCAATATGGATTGGATATTTGCTTTATGTATGAAATACATAAAAAAATCACGATATTGTAATCAACATAACATGTATGATAATTCCTATTGCCAATGCATAAGGAACTCACATGTTCCGTATTAAACAATTTAATAAGGTGCATTTACATATCGATTTGGGACATTCCCAGTATCTTTTATACTCATTATAAAAGACATCATTTACAATCCAAAGTTGAGTATTAAAAAAAAACTAAGGTTGATTTCAACACAAGTATACCGTTAAAATCAACAATGTTTTATTTACTTACAGTTTAGAAATGTCAATGTACCTTTTAACGTTCTTTCTTATGAACTCATGCTTTCTCTGCACTTTGATTGAAAATCAAACCATATGATTTCTTTCAAAATGCTTATTCAATCCTAATGCTTATAAAATGATACTTTCGTATCATTTTTTGGATTATATCTAAAGACTCACAAACTCAATATTGCTTCAACTGACTTCGAGACATTTTTGATTAATACGTGTAATAGCTTACTCTAAATCGTTATTTAGAATTTTCTATTTCAGTACGTATGTACCAAAACATTAAGTCTTATTAAGCGATAATTTTGTGTGTATTTGAATTAACTTGAGCATGTTGAATACTGAATCTATTATGCTAATTTAAACAATTAAAATTTGCGATATTATTCTTATCAACATTTCTCATAATTCCAACTGCAATAGTCTTTCTCATAAAGACACAATCTTGGCCGATGGATCACATCCCTTTGGTTACGACCATAAAATCATATTTTGATGGCATACTTGGAATTCTTTTAGATTTGCGCACCATACCTTATAGAGTCAACACTCTTAATGATTTAATTAAACAACCGAGGATTATATAATTTCGATTTTAATAAGAAACTCATAGTTGCTTTCTGATGTACGAGAATACTTATTAGACATTCTAATGCTATGTGTTCATTTGGATTAGTTAACATCATTTCATCTCATATAATCAGTTTTATCTATGGATCATATCCAATACCATTTAACTACCAATAATTATTCAAAGAAATTCCTTCATAATAAAATTGGTATATGTTGTAACAACAATTATTTTTCAGTGTAAATAGAATGGGGATTCATAAACGCTTTATAAATTTCTTTATTTCTAAAACTAATTTGGTTTTGTTTACAAAATATATGTTCAAAACATTAATATGTCATTCAATGACAATCCTTTCCAAAATCCTTTTGGGAAGATTCATAATAAACAATTATTACATGCAATCTTTCGACGTGCATAACCTGCCAACTTCTTGGCCTAGGATATGTCGGAATTTCTATTAAAACCTTATCTTATAAGATTTTGTAAACTATTATTAAGATGAAATAATATTAACATTGTGACTACTCTTACTACGTTACCTTATAGGAAAAAACTAACTCAACTTCGCTGACAATTAATCGTACATTGTCCAACAAAGTTTGCTTACTCCATATCAATGCACGACAAGAGAAGTTTTATTACAAGGCCTTGATTATTTTCAAGCTGGATTGGATTTCTAGAGTTGGAATCCACTGGAGAATCACAGTGTATTCCTTTAGAGATTGTTGTAAGGGAGGTAGAGAATGAAGAATAATTCCAGCAGAGCTTCAGCAACCAGTTCGAAGAAGATCAATTTATGTTGCAGGCAGGATGGTATTTATATGAATCGGAGAGCTTTTAAGCCAGGCCACTTCATCATCAGCTCGCAAGTGGGTAAGAAGTGACCCAGGAAGGGTTTTACTCGTAAAATGAGACAAGAACATGGGTCGTTGGTGACCCATGGACTTAGCTTGTTTGCGAGTCAATGTCTTGGCCTCTTTTTGTAGTATTCCTTAGCTAGCTTGTTTGAAGGTTCGAGGAGAGGCATGGTTGCTGATGATCCAAGCACATAGGATTTTTTTGGAATTTGGAATTGAACATGTTTCCATAGTGATTTATCATAATCGTTTCGTTTTGATAGCAGTTCACTAGCTGTTTGCACTCAACTATTGATTGGGATGTAAGAAGGTTGGTCCCTTACTTTAATCGATCTCGATTGTTGTCACAGTAATTTAGCTTGGCTATGGTTCACTCCTTGTCTTAGGCTTTCTGGTTAGGTTCCAAGCCATCCTAATGTTACGATATTGTTCTACTTTCTAATGGGTCTTGGTAGGTCAAAAACCTAGATAACATTTGCCCCCCAGAGTACATCTTCGTTGGAAACAAGGCGTACTCTGGAAGTTATCGATTAAGTATCTATTTACTGTGTTCCAAATAATCGCATTAAAATCTCACAGACGCATAGTAAGTTATGTTGTTGATCACCTAGTTTTGGTCTCGACTACTACCGCTTCTCATAACGAATCAAATTTCTCTCCATAGCTTCTTGGTGTACTTTGAAGTAATGGGTAAGTATCGAGGCTGCCATGCAAATTTGGCTTTAACTTTTCAGCCATCTGTTGAATTTTCAGTGTGAATCATCGGAGTCCACCTCAAGATATTGTTTTCAACCGACTGGCTTCTGATAGTCGTTCGTTTTTTGATTTCAATTCGAATGTCAATTCCTGGTATTGACGATGCAATCTTTGCTTTGTAGTTTATGCAAGGGTTTAGGTCAGTAGGTGGGTGCACGATGTAGGTTTGGAGTCGCCCCATACAGTTTTAATTCGATCGACAGTGAAGCTAAGTTTGTCTCGAATGATTGTATGCCATTCTTTAGCGAAGTCTTGTTCTTTGTCTTTAGCGTTTTCTTCTCGAGAATTTGGTTAAGTCCCAGTAGATGTTTTTGAATTCCAATGCAACAATTTATTCCAAAATCGGATATAGTCGATGATTCAATCATATTTCTCATCCTGTTTCTATATTTCAGTGATCCCAAAATGAAAAGCTTCCCACATTGCTTCGGACAGCGACTCCGTTATCGATCATTTATCAATAACGGGTAAGTTTGGAAGAGATAATTTTAAAGGACTATACAGGTCATTTTTCAAATGCAAGCAAGCTAGCCACACTAGATTGTTTGTCCGTAGTATTCAGGATACTGGACTTTTCTCATGTAGATAATCTACCCCGGTCAACGCTTAGGACCCGATTGGTCAACATACGTCGACTTCCCTTGGATTCCGAGCATTGGTTTTACAAGGATATTATTTGAAGTAAAACATACCTGACAGGATTGAATGCCTAGTTTTTTCGTTGAAAATTATTTTTCAATCATCCAATCGTTAGTCTGGTGGAGGTTCTTCCACTCCTCCAAAAGCCGGGTCCTTCACAACTTAGGCTTCATTTATTATTCCTATCATATTGGGAGGACTGATGGTAGTTAAATTACGAGGCACAATTGCTTTTATAGAGTCGCAGTTGAAGTTCAATTATCACAATTTAACCTTCGAAAACTAGCGTATGAGTTGTTCGATCGCGATTATCCTTCTCTTGCATTTTTCGAAATTCAACACACACCGGCCTCTTTCTCCGGGACTATTGGCTTAATTGCTCGATTTCGAACATTTCTTTTTCTCGCTGTTGCACCTCTTATGCTTATGTGCAGCATACTCATTTATTTTAATTCTATACATGTAAGTAATACTTATGCAGTCATTTTGACATATACTATTTCATTGCTTTGTTCAGAACTATGAAGTATCTTGGTCTAACCAGTTCTATAGCTAATCCCTACTTATGCTCAATTGAGTTAGTTTCAACAAAGTGTTGGTGTAAATGCCTTAGTCCATAGGTTTGATTACTTTGACTATCGAGCCAACATGTTTTGGGAGATTAGGTTTCCTAAGCAATAAGTTCGATTTCCCCATTTGTTTGACACAATAACTGCTTTCTTCACGAATTAGGGACTTTGTTGCTTGCCCCAAGATCTAAGTTTTGTAATGATGTTGTCATGTCTTAGAAAGATGCGTTTTTGGCATCTTTTGCTAAAGTAAATTCTTCCGAATCTTACATTGAGATCCTAATCATGTGTTCGTTTCTATCTTTGGAAACTCATATATGGATGAGTTAATTCCATGGATATTTCCTTGATGTTGTGAATCTTCAAATAGCATGACCAAACTTTGGGTAATGGCATTACCCTACAAGTTGGAACCAAATGATATAGTTAGACCGTAAGTAGGTCATTGATCCCTCTCATCGTCGCCAGACTATGAGCGACAGTTGATTTTTGAACGTTAGATCCTTCATTTCCTTTGCTAGCGATTTTGCTTTCGAAATGCTCTATTTTGTGATACAGAACCATTATCTAACCAACCTCGTGGTTATTCATGTTTGGACTTTTGAAATATTACTTTCGATCAAGTATCTATGCTTCTATTCCCTCTTAAGGGACTAGATATTTCAAATGCCTGTATTTGGGCGATTGTGAGAGATGGAAATCTATGGGGCGAATTTCTTAATAGCTTTCAGTCTAACTCTCAATCCCATTTTGTAATTGAGGGAGTTCAAGGATTTTATATCTGACCTTCCATGATTGCTCCCGCTTGTTCTTGGCTATGCATGCTCTTCTTAGTTGCTAGCATTGTCATGGAAGTTTTGTCCGTATGCCAACTCCTATCTTTGAGAATTGATAACCTAGTTGCTTGGTTCCATGAAACATTTCCTTAAGGCCGCCTTTCTTTTCACTATGTCTAAATTCTATCTAAGTTGAATTTAGGAAATTTGGTTGTGCACTAGCTTTCATTCCTAGAAATTGGTACTCGGGTAATATAATCCTGGGGTTTCTTTTCGACACTGCTTTATTCCTGTATAGTGGTTGATTCCTGTGATGAAAGGTCGAACCATCTAGCTGACCTATGAAAGGATATGTCTTCTGGTCACTGCCTGTCATTGGGCAATAGTAGTTTTTTGAAGAGAAGGCAGAAACTTAGTTGAGGACCAACATCTATCTCCGGAAGCTAGTGCATTGATGGTCTACTGCGATGTTTCTTATCATCTCTGTAGATTAAATTTTTCCTGGCATTGCCGGAGCAATACCGGTACTTAGCGAGTAGAAGTATTTTCTAAGTGCTGCTTGTCATCGGGTAGTGTTAAAGTCATGTTGGTGATGGTTGAATCATTCATCCGATCCCGTAGAGTCAAGTAGATTCCTTTTAACCCAATGTGGCTATTTTCTCAACGTTTCTTAAATCTGGGGGATGCCATGTTTTGGAATTGTGAGGGTCCCAAGTGTTTCTACGCCCTAGCGTTGTTTATAACATTCAGGTATTACCCTTGGAGATGCAAGGCTGTTGCTTAACAAATTCCATAATTATTCTCGTTTACGAAAAATCGAACTTGCTCCATCCAGTTTTTGTTATGATCTGATGACTATTAGAGGAACCCTTGGTTTCTAGATGTCAAACTCCAGGTTCTTATAGAAAATTTGAAATTATGGAGCAAGCCATCCTATTACCCTCGGTACGACCTTGTTCATTCGTATACTGATCATGGATTGGTAGAGTTCGATAGTGTTTGTCTTCAATCCATGACACCTAACCTAGCTTGTTTCAGGCCATACGCATTATGCTGGACTAATAGCATTATTGCAGATATCAACCTTATCCATTGCTTCCAACCTTTGGGAATCAATAGTTTAGCTACTCGATTGTGAGCGTTCTCTCCTTTCCGTTGTCTTCCTCTGGATAACAGCTAATTTTTTTGCAAGTTAGGGTTTGAGATCTCATTCGAGCACCTGCATCTGTTTTAGAAGCTGGTGCCTTGATGATTTGATTTTGAAAATGCCTTCCATCATCATCTATCTTTGTACGATGGTAAGTTCCTCCTTTTATTGCAAGTTGGAGCGGTCTTTTATCCTGACCAAGTGTTAATGTGTTATGTGCCCCTCAATTCAGAGTGCTGGTTATTCTAAACAATCGATGTGAGACTTAACGTTCTGGGTGCTCCCTGGATGCCCCTAGTCAAAGGTACATTGCATATCCTATCTCTGGGAACTCGTGACTTGGGTGTCTTGAGTTTTTACCTTTTGTACATTAACTTTGGTCAAAGATCAGGATTCTTTGCTGACTTCTTGGTTTGTTAGCTTTGTGGCACTACTAAAGCAATGCCAGTTCTTTCGAGTAGTGGGAGTTGTTCCTTGTTAATCAAAGTGCGCCACTTTTGATAGTGCGTGGCTTGCAAAATGCATAGCTTTTGAGAGTGCACGGCTCATGGGATTGATATGACCCGTCGACCCGGGACGGTTTGGAACTTCTTGACGTTACCACTGAGGAGTTTGTTGATATTACCAGCAACGATACCACTCCCAACATGAGGCAGAAACTACAAACAAAGGGCAGAAAGGGGAGCGGTGGAAGGAAACCTGAGGAGCTTATGTGGAGACCGATATGACTTGTTCTTTTGGAGTCATTTTTTCAAGTGTAGAGTCTGCGGTTAGTGTTTTTGTTGTGGAGTCTGTATTTTCCTTTTGCTAACGTTGTTGTGTGGGTACGACCCCCGCATTTTGATCCTGTGTATAGAAAATTACAAGTAATACATTAATATTTTGGTTCTACTTTTGTCTATCTATTCATATATTTTCTATGCACTTATGCTTGTTTTATCATATTTTTCTAGTTCCGTGATCATAGGCAAAGCCCTTCATTCGAAGTGACAGAACTTAGAAATTATCATCACTTTGAAAGTTAACAGGACTTTAGAAATTAATAAACCTTAGAGAAATTTTGTTTTAGAAATTTGTTATACTTCTAAAAACTCTAAAACTTTGAAATTTTTGTTTAGAATTTTAAATTTAAAATAGAAATAGATTTTTTGTTTGGAAGTTCATAAAACTTTGAGATAGAACTTATGAACTTATTGTTGTTTGAAGTGATAGAACTTGTGAACTTATTGTGTTCGCGTGTTTCTATCTTAGTACATGTGTATGCCCTCTAGTTCATAGGGCTGTTTACTTCAAACAATTTTCAAGTATCCGGTAACTTAGGGTTTAGATAATCTCTATTGAAAATCTGGCTAAGTCATGACTTTTTTTTGCTCTCTTTGGAAGTTTTGCGAATTAGCATGTAGTCTCTAGTGTTGCCTATCTCTGGGCAAAGCAAGAGGTTTATTTTGAGCTCCCTCGGCGTTGCCTATCTCCAGGCAACTTTTCGATGTTTCTCGAAGTTTCCTATCTCCAGGAAATGCAAGGAGTTTCAGCTTGAGTGCATGACTTATGAGATGCGCGACTTTCGATGCTTCTTGGCATTTCCTATCTTCCGGCAGCGCAATGAGTTTAAATTTGGGTGCATGGCTTTCGATGCTCCTCGATGTTACCTATCTTTGGAAAAATAAGGAGTTTTAGTTTGAATGCACGACTTACGAGATGCGCGGCTTTGGATTTTCCTTGACGCTACCTATCTCCAAGCAACACGAGGAGTTTCAGTTTGAATGCATGACTTATGAGATGCATGGCTTCGATCCTCGGCGTTACCTATCTTCGAGCAATGCGGGGAGTTTTAGTTTAAATGCACGGCTTACGAGATGAGCAACTTTGGATGTTCCTCGGTGTCGCCTATCTCCGAGAAACACGAGGAGTTTCAGTTTGAATGTGTGAGCAGCTTTGGATGTTCCTCAGTGTCGGCTATCTTCGAGAAACGCGAGGAATTAGTTTTTTATGATTCTCGGTGCTGCCTATCTCCGGGCAACGCGAGGAGTTAGTTTTTTATGATCTTGGCATATCCTATCTCCGAACAATGTGAGGAGTTATTTTTTGATGCTCCTCGGTATTGCCTATCTGCAGGAAACATGAGGAGTTAGTTTTTTATGATCTTCGATGTTGTTGCCTATCTCCGGGCAACGCGAGGAGTTAGTTTTTAATGCTTCTCGGCATTGCCTATCTTCGGGTAATGTAAGGAATTAGTCTTTTAGTGCTTCTCGGCGTTGCCTACCTTTGGGAAACACGAGGAGTTAGTTTTTTGGGCATTCTCGATGTTGTTGGGGAAACATTGGTTTTCAGAAGGCAAGGATCGTGTTCCATCGATCCAACGGTTTGAGTCGATTTGCCTCCGTCGACCCGGGGGTATATACTATGTACATGGATTTATTGGTTCAAGAAGTGAGGCATGGCTTATGGGATGCACAGAGTGCTTTGGGCCTTTCTGGTGCTGGAGGAGTGTTGCCAGTTCATAGAGGGTAAGGATCGAGTTTACACATCGACCAGGCGGTTTGACTTCGTTGGAACGCAGTGTCGTCAGTTCTAAGAGATAATTAGTTTTTAGATCGGGTAGTCGTGGCATGGACAATCCTCCCATATTTCAGGAAGATATGCTCAGCCAAATAAAAAAATTCCCAGGGCAGAGAGATCTACAGCCGACCGCATGGAGATGGTTACAAAGAAAGAATTTTTGAGAGTTCGGGGTAAGACTCTCAGTTTTTGGTCCAAACCGCCTCTAGGATATAGGTCTTTAACTAGCATACAGTCTAAGAGGAAGATGAATTGGTCACCAAGAGCGGTAAAATAGTAGTTGGAAAGAAGTGGGCAAGTATTATGCTAGTACTTCGTTTGTTGTACTGGTTAGGTCATTAAGTCCGCGGTCGTTAATATGCCAGATTTTTTGATCGGGCATAATAGAACTACGGTATGATTCGTCTTGGCCTTTCTTATGGCTATTCAAGTGTATGCAGTGCCCCCCATGCCACATGGCTATTGGCACTCTTGAACTATATCCATGGTCTCTCCACAACTCGTTTGGTTGCCCCTAGTCCAGTAGGAGCGGTTCTTCCAAGTTCTAATTCTTGGATTGATTCGATTCAGCCTCTGATTAACCACAAGGTTTGTTCAGTTTTGGATTAGTTCCTTTGAGTGATTTTGAAGCTCTAGGGTTCAACCCTGTTCGTTTCATTGGTCATTTAATTATGTTGAGTGATTGATATGATTGTCAATTTGTTGCCTTGGAGCATGGCTTCATTTACTCTAGGTAGCTTTGGATTAGATGACTACTGATCTTCCAATTCACCTACACGGATATCAGTCATACAAAATTTTGCTCATCTACCGGTTCACCCTCACGATGCTTTAGTTTATGAAAGACCTTCATGTTTGAAGGGTTTCAAAATCGAATGACCACTGATCTACTAGTTTACCTGCACGATGCTTTAGTTTGTGAAGACCTTCACGTTTGCGAAGAGTTTTTTGTGGTTAGGTGTCCGGTGACCAGATGGCTTTGGAATGATAATTTATCGATTCCAAGAGGAGTTTTGGGTCGTGTGTCCAACGGCCCGACGGTCTTAAAGCAATGATTCATCGACTCCAAGAGGAATTTTATGGATTCAGCTCAAGAGAACATAGTTTTATCGGTTCCTACAAGCTAAGGTGTTGGACCTTTTGGTTCAGCGATCCTTTGGATAAGACTTCTCGAAGCCACCAACAATGCTAGTTCTTGCAACGGGGATTGACATGATTCGTCGAAGGCATAGAACAGCAGACAGCCAATCGTGACAACTTCAAGTCTAATATGAAGGTTGTCGAGTGGACAGTCAGCCATATCTACTTTCTATTGGATTTAGAACTTACTGGGTTCTTTATTAAATGCCTCGACATCCCAAATCAGGGGTACATGGTAGCTGATGAATGATCGAATCACGTTCGTCTTGATGAAACCCATAGGTTCGATCATGGTCCGTGGAAATTGGCTGGCGGCCAACTCTAAGTACTTGTTTACCTGCATCGTTTTGGAAGTAATTTAGTTCAACTTGGTCGTAGTTCACAAAATAATTGAAATTGAAACTAAAAAATAATAATTCAAAGAAGATCGGAATAAATCTCATTGATAAGTGAAGCAACATCGTGTGCTCGCTATTCATTTTGCCCCTAGCTCCTCTCAGCGTAATGTCGACTGCTAATGGTCCAATCAATAGTCAGAGTTCTTTATTAATAGGCAGCGGATGTTCCTTGCTCTCTATTATGCATGGATTGCACATATTGTTGAAGCTTTCCTTTTCGGATCTGCTTTCCGATCACATCTCAGAGGTGTTTGTAATCGCCAATGTTGGGATCGTATGCATCTTGGAATATATAGCATTCCTTGGATTTTCTTTAGGCTTTGAGGGACTCTCTCGGTGCTGGTTTTTAGTATTTCTCTAAGTCGTTGGTCTCTAAGTAGAGGCTATCAATAGAATCGGTCAAAGGAGCAAATGAGTCAGATTTTGACAACCTGGGTCGTCTCCTGGAATCTGAGTCCTTAGCCAATGGGCCTATATTGTTCTTTCTCCTAGTCTTCTCTATCTCCTCCTTACTTAGCTTCTGATTCACTTTATAATAGAGATGATCCAAGGTCGTATGAGGCTCTCAAACTAACTGGCTGCCAAAATCTGTCCAACATCTGGGAATAAATTCGATAAGGACCTCACATTATTTGTGTGAGTCACAAGCATTCTAAACTGCTCGACAAACTTCTCATTCGGTTGATTGAACGAGGAGATGGATTTGGGTGGTAATCACATAAATCACATGATCAATACACCTTCGAGGAACATAGGAATTCATGAAACGTAGTCCACAGTTTCTTTTCCTTGGGTAAACCGATATGATTGGTACATTAAATCTCCTCGGATATATTGAATACTGAATGGCTTCAACGAATAGGCTTCGACCGGGGGTGATGCTTCAATAAATGGCAACTCATTTCATTTTTAAGTTACAACTACTTGTTATGCTTGTGAATGATGTATGCATGCCCGAGATATGGGCAAAGTAAGATGGACCAGTATTGAAGGATCAGTGGTAAGTTACTTGGAGTTAGACTCGAGAAAATATGCTAGTTGCTTGGAGTCAATTGTTGGTTTGCTTGAAGTCACATGGGTGATTACTCGAGTTCGACTTTGAGTCAAGATTGAAGTGATTTTTTCAACGATTGGCGTTGCTGGTGGAAAGGTATGGATCGTGAGCGACTCATAGTGCATGGATCGCTAGCGACCCATGTGCTTAAGTGATTTCCAAGCTTTGGCTTTAGGATCACTTCTACTATCTCATGTTGATGTTCTCCATCACCTTAGCATATGTTTGTTTGCTTTTCTTCGATCCTTCTTGGTTGGTTCTTCTATTCTCAATAGCAAACCTTTTATGCAGTGATTGAGGATCTAACTTCTGAACCTATCTATCCAAAGTAGATAACTAGATCTAAGCCTGAGTTGGGTTCTTAGTGAAAACACCAAAATGTTGACCCAAAAAATGGACCAACACCCTTGTTTGAGTTTGAAAGCACCAACCCTGTTTTGACATAGCAATATCACAAATTACAGATATAAAGAAAGAACATTAAAAGAAAGTATACATAGAATATTTATAATGGTTTGGCCGTTAACGAAGCCTATTTCCACTTTATAGTTTTATTACAAACTGATTGTTGTTACAAGAGATGTTTGATTACAAGGCTTTGATTATTTTCTAGCTAGATTTAATCTCTAGAGTTGGAATCCACTGGAGAATCATGGAGTATTCCTTTGGATATTGTTGTGAGGGAGGTAGAGAATGAAGAATAATTCCGGGAGCGCTTCAATAACCAGTTCAGAGAAGATCCGATTTATGTTACAGGCAGATGGTATTTATATGGATCGAAGAGCTTCTGGGCCAGGCCACTTCATCATCAACTCGCGGGTGGGTAGGAAGCGACCCATGAGAGGTTTGGCTCGCAAATCGAGAGAAGAACATGGGTCATTGGAGACCCATGGTCTATGGGTCGTAGGGGACCATTGACTTATCTCGTTTGCGAGCCAGTGTGTTGGCCTCTTTTTGTAGTATTCCTTAGCTAGTTTGCTTGAAGGTTTGAGGAGAGGCATGAGTCGCTGATGATCGAAGCACTTAGGATTTTTCTAGAGTTTGGAATTGGAGATGTTTCCATATTTTTTTATCATAGTCATTTCATTTAGATAGTAGTTCACTAGTTGTTTGCACTCAACTGCTGGTTGGGCTGTAAGAAGGCCGGTCCCTTAGTTTAATCGATCTTGGTTGTTGTCTCAGCAATATAACTTCGCTATCATTCACTCCTTGCCTTAGCCTTTCTTGTTAGGTTCTATGCCATCCTGATATTACGAGATTGTTTTGCTTTCTAGTGGGTCTTGTTGGGTTAAAACCAAGATAACGGTATCAAATACACATGTCCACGTCGATGACGACTCATCAGTGAATATGATGAAGTATGTGGAACCGTTTTGGTATTTAAAGAATTATGATTGCATATATCTATATGTATCAATCCGAAGAGTTCATCAACTCTTATGATGCACCCACCAAATGAGTGCATAGCCCTTTAATGTATGAGATATAATTAATGGGTATCATATGTTTCAAAATCATATAGTAAAATTATTTTTTCAAAACTATAGCTTAGTTTATAATTCCAGAATAACTGTAAATAATATTAGTCATTTCTGTATTTTCCAATGCATCACTTCTAATTTATCACTTTCGTTAAGAAAAAAAGTACCACATTATAGTTTATTTCATAATGCATATTCATAATATTCGTAGAAATATAGCTATGTTTATTTTTTTAATCGATAACCAAAAATAGCCATTATTTCATAAATAATGTTCGGTATTTTTACGAAAATAATTTTCGTAATTTGATGCAATGGAAAAGTGCTATAAGACATGCTCACACTATTTCCATCATTACTATAATAGCGTACTAAATTCGAATGTCCGTCATTTACGTAATATAGATTTGTTTATTTCATATACTGCAACTAATTTACCACGTAGAGTTCTTTAATCAGATATCTTCAACTCGAAGAAACAAATATCATAGAAAAAAATTTCTATATGAAATTACATTTCGAAATAGAAATCATATTTCTCATTCCAATGTTAAGTATCAACCACTATTATTACAATTTCATTTCCATTCTTTCTTTATGAAGAAGAAATGACTATTCACTCTCACCATCCCAACTATACCTTAAATCACATTTACGCTTATACATTCATTTTCCTTTCTAAATGGTCAAACCATTGAAAGAAAACCCTTACTATCATAACGATCTCTTTACGAAAGCGCATTTGATTATCCTTAATATTTGAGGACATCAAATATGTTGCTCTTTGAATAAACTAATTAAACTGACATTTCAACGATTGATTTTTTAGATCTATCTTTTAGTTTTGGTTTTGTGCTACAGTTAACATGATATGATCCGTTATGTAATCAATCAAACTGTATACTCGATCTCATAGTACAGTTTATTCGATTATTTCGGATGAACTATATTCATTGAAGAATCGTACATTACGAATTGTGACCGTTCACCATATAACATTCATATGCAATAGTATATGGATTAAATATCCATTCATAGTCTTTTATTGCTTTTAGAGTTCGAAACTCAATAAAATGCAATACACGGTCTAAACCAAATAAATACGTAAGTGATCATTTTATGAATGTATTAAGTAGTTGTAAAAATTAGGCACTTGCATGGGTATATAAAACATTAACATGTAATTGGCATTTAATAGTGGCGATTATATTCCCATTTTTCAACTCTCAGTTTAGTTCATTTGTATATGTTAATTGATAAACATTTTATCAATCATATTAAATGCATAAATTTATCATGTAGATAATTATAACATTATTTAGCATATGTTCTTACAATATTAGAAATGTTAAATGTTACCATTTTATTTTTCTAATAAAACTCTCGGTAGTATTTTATGTTTCACCAAACCTAAGTGAAACATACAAGTCTTTCAACTTTACTATGGGGTGTTAGGACTCATATTCCTTGTGATTCTGACCTTTAAGAAAGCTCAACAAAGCCCGCATTCGATGGATAACTCTTTATTGGTTATATCACATACAACTCCTAGCTGTTGGCACCTTGTCCCAATCCCGCCTTTATCTTGAAGAAAGCTCAACAAGTAAAGTGGGACTATTCACTTGGACCTATCATTTTGCAATGGCCTAAATATAATGCACGTACCATGAGGAAAGCTCAACAAATACATGCGGTTATCTTATCTCGTCTATTCATTATATTAATAATACTACACATAACATTCCTAGCTTGAGGATAGCTCAACAACTAAGGAGTATACAAGTAATCTATTAATACATAAATGATAGAGGACAACTTTATATTAAAGATTCATGATCTTCAATATATTATATCGAGTGATAACGACTTATGGGATAAAATACTCTCACGATTCAAGTGTGAGACACATCAAAAATCATGGTATACGTATATTTCCGTATGTATTTATTCCTTAAGTCTATTTAGGATTTCTTTAAAGTTCCACCTTTTGTTATACATTCATATTACATAAGCTGAATTATTATATAACTGTTATAATTTAATAAACTTATATAATAGTCTTATGTATAATATTATATTAATTAAATCTTATTTAATTAATTTTAACTTATTAACCTCTTTTATTAATTTTAACTATTTAACTCTTTAATTAATTTTATATTATAATTCCAATACAACATTTATATTGGACATATCTACTTTAATCTTTATAGTGCACACTATAATCTTTATAGTATAACACACATGTATATCTTATATATGTGTATTTTATTTAATTAATTAACCTTTAATTAATTATTGAATTAGACAATTTTGATTAAACTTTATTAATTTCAAAATTTATCTTACATACATACATGTAAACTTATGTTATCCTAAACATTTTAAAATAGCATAAATGCATATATGTATTTAATTAATTTATTTTATTAATCTTATTAATAAATTTTAAATTTGAAATTAGTATATAAATATTTTCTAACATTTTTGAAAATATCGTTATCCAAACTTATTTTGTATTATGACTTTTATAATAAACATGTTTATATTTTTATTTTCAAAATAATTTTTAATACTAGCCCAAGGCCTAACTCAAATTGGGCCTTTTTTATTAGAGGCAACTTTTGGACTCACCTATCTTTCTGGCTAGACTGGTAACCAGGTAGGACATGATACTTGATTACCCAATTCCATGCCTAGATATTACCTTTCTAGACACCGTACTTAGTGGGAAAATTTAATTAATTAGCCCTAACATGACTGATTTATACTGCATAGGCTATTGAACTCTAAAACTATTGAAGGAATTCGGCTAGCCCATAGTGGAAGAAATGAGTGAATTTCAAATGTATTTTTTTTTACCATTTTGGATCTTTCTTATGAAGTCCAAATATCATTTATAACTTTTCTAAATTTGGTTTTAATAAAATCTTATATTCTATTTAAAATAGTTAAAGGGAAGTTTAAATAAATTTAATTTCAAATATATAGTGTATCAAATACAGCTTACATTTATTTATAAGTGTTAACATATAGAGAATGAAACTTTCGTTTCTTTCCCCAAAATAATAATTAATTGAGAGCATTAATTGTATTAGATGGAGAGATAAACCTTCCATTTTCTCTATTTAATTTGAATTGATTGATTCATTAAATGTCATTATTAATAATTTATTTATGGCAATATTTAATTTAATATTATTTATTTATACAAATATATATATATATATATATGTATGTATGTATAATACACACACACATATATGTGTGTATGCATGTGTAACATCATAATCCGTGAATGGTATAATATGCCCGTATATAGATGATGGGATTTACATTGCAACAGACACATTAGCTCATTTTGTGTGTATTGTAATTTGTCCAAATATGTGCTTTTATAATATGTTAAACAAAATACGAATATGTGTGTGTGTAATTTATTGAATAAAAACAGTTTCTACCGTAACAAATTAATGTAAAATAATTATATGATAATAATACAAGTTTTTAAAATTTTAGAAAATATGGAAACACATTTTGGTATTAATATTAACTTATGGAATTTTTACAATTAAAATAATATTATTATCATATAATTGATAATAGCCTGTAATCAAATTAATTCTTAAAAATAGGAAATCAGGTTGAATGTAATTTTTTTTCTAAAGGTATCCAAGGCATATTTTGGGCTTAGAAAAATTTCTAGAATTTTATCAACTGAATTTGTATTTTTAATAAAATAATTAATTGCATTTCAAAAATAAATTGTGTCAAAAAAATTAGTAAATTAAGTTATAAAAATATAAACTTTATTGAAGGTTCCAAATACATAATATATGGGTTTAATGGTCTTTTAAATATGTTATGAAAGGAAAAACATATGGAATATGAGACCACCACAAAGTATAAGCTGGACTTGGCTAGTTTATTCAACTTAAGGGAGGATATGCTGCCTCTTGTTCAATATGTCATTGCTCCTCATAATAAAGTAAATTTCTAGGACGATCCATGGTGCAAACAAGGTTGTGTTCTTAGAAGACTTATCACTCACGAAGAGTTACTTCAAACTGGAGTTGGGGAACATGCTCATATTAAATCGGTTTCCTTCAGCGGCCACGTCATATTACCTAACATCTCTAATCAAAACATTTCAGTCCACTAGAATTTCATACTGGCTTTACACTTTAACTCTACTTGTAGTGATAATATAATATGGGGCCCAACTTGATCCAAGTTCTCCACCAAAGACTGTATACAGCTTCCTGACAGGTAACTATGCTCAATCTACTTGTGGCATGCCATTCTTTGGCGAAGAGAAAGCACTACCATGGAAAATCTTCTACTAGGGAAGTTAATAAACAATGCTCTATTTACTCGCATAAAGCTAGTAAGCAGAGGAATGAATGTGTCTGTTAGATGCAGCTAAGGTAATGACCTACCAGAAATGATAAAGCACCTTTACTTGCCCTATAACCAGTGGTATGTGGAGTCGAGTTAAAAATGACTTGGGCATCAGAATTGAAGGAATAAACATGTATGATGAGTGGGAGGTTCTTCTTAGGGTTTCTGCTACAAATGATAATCATTCTAAAATTTATGGTACTTTGTTCAAGAAATTCGTTCGTCTGGTATGGTTGGAATGTAACATGAGAATATTCAATGAAGTGAGGAGAAAAACTGCAAAACAAATTTCAGACTTGATAACTTTTGAAGTGAGGAGAGGTATACTTGAAGCTAATCTTCCATTTAAGCTTGGAGATAATGCAAGTTTTATTAGTCTGGGTTCCTTTAATCACTAGTTGTGTTTTTCTTTTTCTCCTTTTTTTAAGTTCTTTCCTTGTGTGATTCACCTCCTCCTCCTTCTTTGTTCGATGTTGTTTTACTACTGTTTTTCTTGTATTTTGTTTATTTTTTCCTGGTGGATTAATAAAATGGTAGGGGTCCATTCAATCTCGTCGGCCTTGCCAAAATAAATAAAAAATTCAAGAATTTTCTCAATTGAAATGATATTTTTAATCGATTGTGTGCTGAAAGTAAATTAATTTTTAAAAATAATAAATTAATTTTAAAAAATCTGAATTTTTTTTGTAATCTTATTACACTGTGCTACAAATATAAAAACTACAAAATTGAACTTTTGAACCATTAATTTTTTTGTCCATAATACAATTCACAAAATCATTAAATAATAATAAAATATGTATATAAATATTTGATAAAATATTTTTATATTTTATGATTCATAATAGGTACAAATCATCAAAAGAAACTTTTAAATTAAATATATATGATATATAAATACGTAGATAATTATACATTTTCATAATTTATAAATCTGTACACATTTAGTATATATATAAAAATCAAAATTGAAATTATTTTTTTAGAAAAATAATTCAGCAATAAATCGATAAAAATAAATTATAATAAGCACATAACCAATCAAATTGTAACAAACACATATACCCACAAAAATCTCACCTAATCTAAACAATGAACAAATCTGAATACAAAATTTGGATGTAAATCAACTTTTACATGATAAACTTAAAATCAAAACAATGACAATAAATAAAAGTGCACCTCCTAATGAAGCCTTTGAGTTTATGTTGAACAATGATTTCTCTTCTAAGAATAATTCACAATCCGATAGGTTGCTAATTCGGGATTATAGACATTCTACTACAAATTAGTATTTTTGATTTTGTATTGGATTTGAGAATTTTAGGGATGATTTTAGAGGAAAGGTTCTACCATTAAAATGAGGAAGAGGAAAATGAAAGTGGCAGCTCAAAAATGAATTAGCTTGTAATTAGGGTTTTGAGATTGGTTTTTATAGGGATAGGACAAGAGTGCAAACAATGATCTCAACCACACATCTTAAAACCTAATCACACACGTTGTAGCCACTTCCCATCCTTCTCCAAATAAATGACTATCCTCTCCAAATCTCATGGTTTGTGAGCCTATTTAACCCAAATTAGATATGTGCAATCATATTTAATATATTTCGTTATCGATATCTCATATCGATCAATACATTCATAACTTTTATAAATACATGCAACAATTTTATTTCTCAAATCACATTCAAAAATCATAATTAATATTTCATAAATATTAATTTATTTAATTAACTTATAACAATTATAAACTAATTAAATTGTTTGGTCCAAACGAAATTCATCGTTTTGGTTGTGTGACTCTTGGGTGTAAATTCAGTCAGCGGCTAATGTTGAACTATTCAAACGTAAATGTTCACACATCACTTAACAGGTGGTGTGATATTATGGCCAAATTTATCGCTTACTCATTGTTAGAGAAATCTCATTTTAGTATAATAAGCTTTACCCAGTTGTGATAATTATTTACGCCAATTCTTTTCATCAGAACTATATTACTTTGGACTTGCTAAATTTGGTAATGGTAAAAATTCCAACATCATCCACATTCAACTCTATAATCCAAACACAAAGTCCTTGATTCATTAATAAGAATTATTATCAACCTAACTACTCCGACCTATGATTTTGACTTTGGGTTGATTTGAGTTAACCGTGATACTAACCCCATATAATTGAGGAGATGAATCCTCTCTTGAATAGTGCTTCACTTCCAATAGTTCCACTCGACCCAACTATAATCACTTGATGGACGCTATGCTATGATTTGACTATAATCAAAGCGGACATTACATATTGAAGATTCATAGTATTCTCAAGTCAAAAAACTATGTAAATTAGTTACATCGATATTTTCTGTTTGATCTAAGTTTTTTTAACCAACAGAAAACTACCGATTGAGTCATTCCATAGTTATCCAATAATTATTAGTACGCAACCCTTAGGTGCCAGTAGCAGTCATGAGTAATACACTACCTAACATTTAGCGAGCGTTACGTACTCTAGTCTCAACGGATATATCGATATCCAATCTCGATGCATCTTGACTATGAACATTTAAAATGATATACTTGTTTCATTGTGATAAATTGCTCACGGTTACAACACTTTGTAACTACTACCACAAAATATGCCATTTATGGATTTTCTATTAAATATACTTTAATTAAATTAATTAATTAATATAATCATATTATATCAAATATATAATAGAAAAAACACCTTGATATTGGACTAGATTCGTCAATGAGTTTGATATATGTGAAAAATTACAGAATTCCCTCCTAGGGCATACCCTTAAATCTATTATAATTGCATTAATTATGTATAAATATTTATTTTTATTAAATATGTTCTAGCTATATACCTTATTAGAATATACTTTTCCATGTTAAATTGTTGAAATCATATCTAAAAAGATCATCCGTTATAATTTCCATAAATTAGTACAAAATAAGAGATTTAACTTTAAAATATAAAAGATTGCATGGTTTAAAATTATAGGGAATAATTCTTTATATTATTGAAATAGACAGTGTAAACTATGATGAATTTGTACTTTACACATCTTTTTTCTTTTATTTGCATCTATTCCTTGTTAGATCAAACACTATTTTTCTAAAAGGAAAAGAAATCAAACTAATTTACAAATATTGAACGGATCTAAATTCTAACAATTCCAATTACAGAAAAGTTTATACTCTAACAAGATTGTGATAAAAATCCAAATTTATAATATTATTATACAACCTATTTTAGATCTGGAATAAATTTCATTTGAATCAATATTATAAATTCATGCTTTTGGTAATGATTTCTAGATCAATTTTATATAATGCTAAACCAATTCATAAACAAGAATATGTAGGAAATATTTATTATATTCAGATCGTATTCAATTCGTTGCCTATAACTCATATACAATTAACCAATTAGGCATAAAAATCGAATAAACACCGATGGGATGGTTTTCATGTTATAACAATCTATAAAAATTCTCATTCATCTTTTAAAAGAGATCCAAATCTCCAAATCAGAAGTAGAACCTTTGATTCATCTCTATATCCTTTTTAATCCAAGTGATATGTATAAAAGGGTTTATATACATTATAATTACAGATCTCACAAGAGAATTAGGATAGGGAGAGAAAATAGATAAAAATATATATAAATACATAAATTACCTCAAACACACATATGGTTGATTCTCTTGTCTTCTCCTTTTTATTAGATTTCTACTCTTCTCTTATTTGTATGAATATAGATAGAAATATCATATCTTTTATAATATAGAAAGAAAGTGGAGAAGAAGAAATGGCAGAGATTTGCTACTGCTTTCAGAAAAATATGAGAAGAGAAGGGAGGGCTAATCCTGAATTTATATGCGTAAGGATCAATCAGAACCGGTGAATTGAAATATATTAAATCCGGGCCACTGCGGCCTATGTTTACTAGAGCCACCAGGTCACCATCGATCAACCGCCCTTCGGTGACCAATCGATTATTAGGGTCGACCATCTCTAATGATAGGTCGGCCTGTGGGCCAGGGTAATTAATATAAAAACATTAATTATTTCTTAATTAATCATTTTCATTTCAAATTCATTTTTCATCCGTAACTTCTTTGCTTAGACTCCGATTGTAAAATTCAAGTATTAAAGTTCAGTTTTCATTTTCTAAAGAGTATTGGCATATTATATGTTACGATGCCACGTTTGTGAGATTCTATTACGACTTTTCTTTCTTTCACCCCAATAATATGTCTTTACGACACTTGGATGTTTGGCACGTGTATGTCATGGATATATCAACATCGACTTTTGGGGATCGAAAGGGCGGGTTGCTATACATGGTATTAGAGTTGAAGGTTAAGCGAGAATCTTGGCTTTGGTGTGGTAAACTCATTAGAATAGGGTTAGTAATACCCTAGAATGAGTTTGAGCGCATATATATAAGAGCACATATTTGTTAGTGGTATAAAAATATTTTATATTATGTTAATTAATATGTTGAGTGGTTTATGAATTCTGGTCGATGCATTTGGCCCATATTATCGATAGGGATTCCTAAACACTTGTACAAGGCCAACCAACACAATATTGTTTTAAACTGGTAAATGAAATAATTTTACCTAGAAGTATGATTTATATATAAAAGGATAATTTTCAAAAATTAATATAGTTTTTGATGTGTTTATTTGTTAGGAAATAATAATATTCAATTATTATCATTTAAGGTTTGATTATTCATGCTCGTCTAGTTCTGGGCATTGACTTTAACACCTCACCCCGAGACCCACCTTAGCAAAGAGAATTAACAAGTAATTCTGTCTACTAAAGCGGAGAATAGGGATGATTAAGGGCGACCATCTATAATTATGTCTTAAACATCTACTGAATACGTCAACAAATACAATATAATTTTTCTTTTCAACTAAAGTGGATCGACATACCCAGTAAATGCTTAATCCATAACTATAGGTGGCTAATGGATCTATCAGAACAAAATACAATAACTAAATGTAAAGCACATCACATCATAGTAATCAACATCATATATATACATGTACACTGATACATGTTTAGTACAATACAATAAGAATACAATAAAGGTGGTACTCAACCACACCTTATACGTCGAATCAAATGTAAATACACCAGAGTATGCGGAAGAAATAAATTACTCAAGAGATAGATAAGCTAATGACCAACATCAACTTCAAGCTAAGCCCAATAGATGATACCTTAAATAACTCGGTCTGACCCGGGTATAAATACACAGGCCAGTCTAGCTACACAAGTCAGTCAATATCGATAATATGAAGTAGAATGGATATAGTGATACTTCTACTCGAATGAGGAGAAGGATTAGATAACTCATAGCTCAATACTTAAGTAACAAATGCTACCTAAGTGACTAAGTACCTCGAAAGAGGTAACTCAGACTCAATACTCAAATAAAACACAAGTGCCTCATACATCGGTGATAACCCATAATGAACTCAAATCAACTCATATAAAAAATCAAGCAAAACTCATATGTTTCGATGAACCATTACTCCAAAAAGGAGAAAACTCATCTTAATCACAAATAGAAGTCATGAAAGCAACACAAGATAACTCTATAAGAATGTGAGATCTCAAGCTCATAAGTAAGCCAAGACGGCTAAATCTCACACATACATCTCAATCTTAAAAGCTCATGGAACTCGCTACAATTCAAACTCATAAAATCTCAAACTCAATAAAGAATTCAATGCATGTTCAAACTCAGAAAATCTTAACATTAATGCGCCAAAAACGGCGAACTCAAAACTCAGAAAACCCGGATTGGCCAGATCCCTGATTACAATGCCAAAGCAATGCTGCACGTGCTAAACTCAGACGGCCGAAGCCTTAGACAAGGTCGCTAACACCTTTCGAAGCAGTTCGTCCTCATGACAAGGTCGCTGACACCTTTCCAAGCCATTTTGTCAGCCCTAACAAGGTCGCTAACACCTCCCAAAGCAGTTCGTCCTCATTACAAGGCCGCTAACACCTCTCAAAGCAATTCTACTAGGTAAACATCGTGAATGTGTCACAAACTCCCGGATAGGAACCCGAAAAGTATTAAAATGTGTCCCATACCATGCGTTCGCACTTAGCGGTTTACTAGCCGCTAGTCGATGCCACACTAGGAACATCATAAAACTCAAAAAATCATATCTCGCCTCGTCTCATTGGCAAGTGATAAAAAGACACCATACTTGTCTCATCTCATCTACAAGTGTTAAATGGCATCGTAACTTGTCTCATCTTCTCGACAAATGAAAACATCGTGATGGTTCCTTATAAACCATAAACCTCAAAATATGAAATCATATACTAAAGACTTGTCTTATATCATTGGCAAGTAAATAAAACATCATGATGGTTCTCATCGACCATACTCCTACAAAGGAGATCTCAAACCATAATTCTTGCCAAATATTGGTCATCTTAAAAAATTCCAATAAATACGAATTATAAAACTCAAAATACGCCATAAAATGGCAAAACATCTCAGAATCAATAATCTCAAATAGCTTCAATCATACAAGTCCGAAATTAACCGAGATAGTAAACGCACATGTCCCATACCACGTGTTTTACTAAACCGTTTAATTCTCTTTCTCATACGTTCGAATATTGTAAAAATTTATGTTTTATATATAACAGTTTCTAGAGAAAACAAGCTTCTAAAACTTTTTCCAAAAAAATAAATAAAACCAATATTTGAAATTCCTTTATTATAGGAAATAAATAGATTTTATATTAGAAAAATAATTTTAAAATACTATATAATAATAACTTGAAATTTTCATTTATTTCAAAAATCACTTCAAAAATGGTTTAGTGAAAACCATGCTCGAAAACAATGAAAAACAAGAAACATAACTCAAGACCGATAACTTGAGTTCAATACGAATTCAATTAAAATTTAATCCTAAATCAATTCAAATTCTATTTAAATTTGAATTTTAAATTCTTCAAATATAGCTAACCTATTGATAGGCATCATAGCTCTCAAAACATCTCAAAACAACATCAAAATCGAATAAGAATAAGAGCAAAAATAAACTAATACAATTCTCGGGTCAATAATTGTTATTGCTGTCGTTTTGCTCTCAGAACAGCGACAAACAAACACTGTTTTGACTAAGCAAACCTCAAAATTTCAGGAAACACAAAGCTTGAAACTTTTAGTAAAAAGTTTAAGCTTTTCAAAACATCTAAGATTATTGAATTTGGATAAGAAATTAAAAAGTTATGACAAAAATAGTTCAGGGGTCTTAATTGCAATACCTCTGTCATTTTGGTCCCTGGATAGAAAAAATCAAACACATTTTTGACCAAACTAACATCAAAATTTAAGAAAAGTCAAAAAATGAAACTTGTAGTACATCTTTTCCAGAACATCCAAAATTATCAAATTCCGTTCAAAAAAGAGAAAGTTATGGCTAATTTTAGTTTTAGGTTCAATTCTGAAAATTGACAGAGCGGAGCATGTATCTTAGTTTCAAACCCAATTTCGACCCTTCAAATCATAGAATTTGCAAGAACTTACAACATGAAAGTTGCAACACAAAGTTTAAGATTTTCAGAACTTTAACTGATATCAAAATCCGATAAGAAATGAGGAAGTTATGCTTAAATTACGAACAATATTTAGCACAGAAATTTGACAGGGCAGAGACTATTACTCTCTGTTCAAAATCCAATTTTGACCAAGAAATCTTTAAAATATGGGAAAGTAATTAAACAAAAGTTATTCCTTAATAAATTATCTTTCTACTGCAGAAAGATTCAACACAATTGGATTTATCAATCAAAAGTTATGTCCATTTTACTCTCAGGTATTAATTCAAAATTTTTATATGGCTATGCTGTAACATTAGTTTCAAACTTAATTTCAACCAATTTAACAGCAGAATTTCGAAATATGATTAAATGAAAACTTGTAGCTAATTGAAAAAAAAATTCTACCACAAAATGATTGAGTCAATTTGGATTATTCTACCATACATTATCGTTGTTTTACTGCAGCGAATTTTTTTAACAAATTTCCAGCAAACAGTAACACAATAATCACACAAGTTTTCAACCAAATTGCATACAATTAAATCAACAATCATTCCAACAATAATGTGCAGAAAAAAAAGATTTAGATGTGAGTGATTAACTCATATCTATTCTTTAATTCAACAATCAAGATTATCACTTCAGCCCAAATTTCCAAACTAGCAAACTCTAAACAAAAATTAATCCAAAATATACCCAAATCCCCTAGTTTAGTTTACTGTAAATTGGGAATTCAAATCATAATTGAGATGTATTTAAGCTAGAGATGATAACCTACACAAATAAACTCCTAAATATGTTTAATTTACCATGAAGAGATTTAATTTTTTTGTTTTTTGTTTTCTAGGTTTTGAAAGAGGAGTTGAGTTCTCTGATTTTCTAAGCTTTTAGAATTGAACGTACTGTTTTCATCAAATGAGAAGGAAGCTTCTCTTAAATGGGCTAAGTGGTTTGAGGTATGGACCCAATTGCCAAGTTTTACAAATATCCTAAGTGTCAACAATTTATAAGCACTATTTTACATTTTAACTAAAGTTTTAGTTAACAATGTTTTAACCATTCATAATTTATCAAACCCATTCACAAGATAAAGTTATTCTTATCATTTTTAATTAAAGAAAAATAAATTATAATTACAATTTCTCATTTTAAAATAATAAATCACAATATTAACACATAACAACATTTACAACATTTTCCAAAGTTATCTTAAAATTAATTAAGACAAACAATTCAATTATTCATAAAACTATATTTAATTTCATAGTTAAATTTCACAAACCCCAATTTAGAATTAATTATCCCTAACTAGGTCTAATTAATCAGGCAACTAATAACAGGGTTGTTACGGACTCCCCCCTTAAAAAATTACGTCCCTGCAATTTTCTAGAAAAAGAGCCGTAAACAACACAAATATTCAATCGACCAAAGATAAAAGACAAGCTCGAAACTCAAACCATTCATACTTTCAATATAGAATAGTAGAGAAAAACAAGAAAAAACTTACTTGGTTAATCCAATGGCCCATCAAATGCTAATATAGTGATAAGCAAACCATCGAATTTTTCAAGTAACTCGAAAGAATTTCGAAGATATCCCATCTTCGAAACAACACTCAATAAGACACTCAACAATTAATCAATCAAAAATGATTGATTTCACAAAACTCTACGAATAGAGTCAGGATCAAACTCACTTAAACCCAAACTATAAGCAATAAAGAATATCATCAACAAGATTTTCCGCATAATAATACGGAATGAACATCCTCACAACAATATAAAAACAATAGACAAGATGAATAAATCATGAAATGACTTCTTACATGGCCACCAAACTCGAACAATCGCGAAAATGCATGTCGTTGATATTAACTCAATGATAGAATATACTCAAGAAACAAGGATATAAGCTCAAATTACTTTTCAATCCAAGATATTTAGAATTTTTAAATCTCAACATCTTTTAAATTTTAAATCTTAATTTTCAACATTTGAAAATTTTCTAACTCTTTACTATATTACTTAGTAAGTAATTTAATACTCAAAGTAAAAGTCCAAATTTCTTCTCTTACTTCAAATTTAATTTCCAAAGAAATTTGTAAATCCATAATAATAATCCTCAAAATAAATTAAGGGTTTAAATTCTCTTTACTCCTTTTATTAAACCACTTAAATAGTTTAAAAATAATCTTCAAGTTCTCTTATAATTCTTCTCTTAAAACATCCAATGTATATAATATAGATTCTAAAATCTCAAAATATACTTTTAATAAAGTATATCTCAAGAATATTCTCACTTATTCTCATCTTTATACCTTCAAAATAAATAAATAAATAAATAAATGGCATTGCCTCGCCATTGAATCTC
The DNA here is from genome assembly GCA_030765085.1 of Allium cepa. Taxonomy (NCBI): domain Eukaryota; kingdom Viridiplantae; phylum Streptophyta; class Magnoliopsida; order Asparagales; family Amaryllidaceae; genus Allium; species Allium cepa. The sequence continues at coordinate 491,490,838 of CM060944.1, read as the reverse complement.
TAATAAATAGATATATCCGTTGGCTGCAGAGTCGATCAAACGTTCAAAACCGCCTCGCCACTCTGCTACTCATCTCTAAAATCAATGGCTGCATTACCATTCAAAAAATAAATTTAATATATAATCTAAAAATATTATTTTCAAAATCTCAATTTTTAAAACACAAACCATCGTGTATGATTGCCTCATCATAGCATTTAGGAAATTCCTATCTATAACATTGATCAGGTGTATCGGCCAGAACTCTTAACTACTCGATGGACAACCCAACACTCTCAAATTATTTCTATAAAAGAAATACTACTGATGTAAATATATTCTTAAAATATTCTTTGATTTTTTAAATATCTCAAAGCTCAAATTTCTCTTTAAAACTCATATTTATATAGCTTCAAAACACAAACCAAAGAACATTAAGAGAATGCATCGAGATATTCCCAGAATATTCAATTTGCATAATCAACAGAAGGATATAGAGTGTTCGTCAATCTTACGATGTCACGAGCCACTCCTAAAAATCCTCAAGATACAGGATAAGCAAGATATTCTTCTCGAAGGAGATGAAACACACAGACAACAAATCATTACTTCAAACAAAGTAATGCTACAAAGAATAACACCGATTGAGTATCCAAAAAGGATAACTCAAAGAAACTGAATGATAAACTCAATCAAACTCGAACAATCTAGAAACTCACCACATTCCTTAGTGGATGTCCTCGTGGAAGGATAGCCTAAGGATAAAGACCAGGATTAAGTTAATTCAACACTCAATTGCCCGATTGGATATCAAACCCAAACAGACTTATCAACACTCAACAAAGTCACCATGACTGGAATTCGAGATATATCATCAACATCTCGATACTTAAGAGTGAATTCAAAAAATTCAGAATCATCATTAACATTCCAAAGTGATAGAAATAATAAAAAAATCAAAATAGGAAACCTAAATATAGAATAGGATCCAAAAACAAAGGATTGGACTTAATCAAATAAGTCAATCCATCTCAAATCAAATGCATCTCAAGATCGTGAGTAACAAACAAATACTCATTAAAGTAGCAACAAATAAAAAACTCAGAATGCTTACAACAAGCCAATCGTTATGGATCCGCTTAATAGGATTCACAACTCTTAAAGGAATGCAATGAGAATGCTCAAAGAAATCAATCAGCTTCATGATATGAACCCACTTGTATCGACAAAAATAAGAATAGAATAATCCTAAATAAGATTATTTATAAGATAAGATGACATCAAACTCTATTATGGAATATTGCGGAATACAATGTGTATTTCCTAGACATATTCCATCTCAACAATCCCAAAACTCGAAAAAAAATCAAGGCTTGATTCGAAAACAAGCTCGAATAAAGGACAATGATTCACTTGTATTGTACTTCGATGTATCATGATATACATACTATTCTGTGTTTATTCTACTTTGTTCTGACCACAGCTCTAATACCAAACTGTAACGCCCCACCCCGAGACCTGCCTTAGCAAAGAGAATTAACAAGTAATTCCGTCTACTAAAGTGGAGAATAGGGATGATTAAGGGCGACCATCTATAATTATGTCTTAAACATTTACTGAATACGTCAATAAATGCAATATAATTTTTCTTTTCAACTAAAGTGGATCGACATACCCAGTAAATTGTTAATCCAAAACTATAGGTGGCTAACGGATCTATCAGAACAAAATACAATAACTAAATGTAAAGCACATCACAGAACAGTAATCAACATCATATATATATATATACATATACACTGATACATGTTTAGTACAACACAATAAGAATACAATAAAGATGGTACTTGACCACACCATATACGTCGAATCAAATGTAAATACATCATAGTATGCAGAAGAAATAAATTACTCAAGAGATTGATAAGCTAATATACAACATCAACTTCAAGCTAAGCCTAAGAGATGATACCGGAAACAACTTGGCCTGACCCGAGTATGAATACACGGGCCAGTCTAGCCACACAAATCAGTCAATATCGATAATATAAAGTAGAATGGACATAGTGATACTTCCTCTCGAATGAGGAGAAGCACTTGATAACTCATAGCTAAATACTTAAGTAACAAACGCTACCTAAGTGACTAAATACCTCGAAAGAGGTAACTCAAACTCAATACTCAAATAAAAGACAAGTGCGTCATATCATCGGTGATAACCCATAATGAACTCAAATCAACTCATATAAAAAATCAAGCAAAACTCAAATGGTTCGATGAACCATTACTCCAAAAAGGAGAAAACTCATATCAATCACAAATAGAAGTAATGAAAGCAACACACGATAACTCCATAAGAATGTGAGATCTCAAATTCATAAGTAAGCCAAGATGGCTAAATCTCATACATACATCTCAATCTTAAAAGCTCATGGAACTCGATACGAATTCAAACTCATAAAATATCAAACTCAATAAAGAATTCAATGCATGTTCAAAACTCAGAAAATCTTAACATTAATGCGCCAAAAACGGCGAACTCGAAACTCAAAAAACACGGATTGGCCAGATCCTTGATTACAATGCCAAAGCAATGCTGCACATGCTAAACTCAGATGGCCCAAGCCTTAGACAAGGTCGCTAAAACCTTCCGAAGCAGTTCTTCCTCGTGACAAGGTCGTTGACACCTTTCAAGCCATTTTGTCAGCCTTAACACGGTCCCTAACACCTCCCAAAGCAGTTCGTCCTCATGACAAGGTCGCTAACACCTCTCAAAGCAGTTCTGCTAGATAAACATCGTGAATGCGTAACAAACTCATGGATAGGAACCTGAAAAGTATTAACATGTGTCCCACACTACACGTTCGCACTTAGTGGTTTACTAGCTGCTAGTCGATGCCACAATAGGAACATCATAAAACTTAGAAAATCATATCTCGCCTCGTCTCATTGACGAATGATAAAAAGATACCATACTCATCTCATCACAAGTATTAAATGGCATCGTAACTTGTCTCATCTCCTCGACAAGTGAAAACATCGTGATGGTTCCTCATAAACCATGAACCTCAAAATATGAAATCATATACTCAAGACTTGTCTTATATCATTGGCAAGTAAATAAAACATCATGATGGTTCTCATCAACCATACTCCTACATAGGAGATCTCAAACCATAATACTTGCCAAATATTAGCCATCTTAAATAATTCCAATAAATAGGAATTATAAAACTCAAAATACGCCATAAAATGGCAAAACATCTCAGAATCAATAATCTCAAATAGCTTCGATCATACAAGTCCGGAATTAACCGAGATAGTAAACGCACATGTTCCATACCACGTTTTTTACTAAATCGTTTGATTCTCTTTCTTATACATTCAAATATTATAAAAATGTATGTTTTATATATAACAGTTTACTAGAGAAAACAAGCTTCTAGAACTTTTTTCCAAAAAGATTAATAAAACCAATACTTGAAATTCCTTTGTTATAGAAAATAAATAGATTTTATATTATAAAAATAATTTTAAAATACTATATAATAATAATTTGAAATTTACATTTATTTCAAAAATCACTTCAAAAATGGTTTAGTGAAAACCATGCTCGAAAATAATGAAAAACAAGAAAAATAACCCAAGACCGATAACTTGAGTTCAACACGAATTCAATTCAAATTTAACCCTAAATCAATTCAAGTTCTATTTAAATTTGAAATTCAAATTCTTCAAATATAGCTAGCCTATTGATAGGCATCATAGCTCTCAAAACATCTCAAAACAACATCAAAATCGAAAAAGAATGAGAGCAAAAATAAACTAATACAATTCTTGGATCAATAATTGTTATTGCTGTCGTTTTGCTCTCAAAACAGCGACAAACAAACACAGTTTCGACCAAGCAAACCGCAAATTTCAAGAAACACAAAACATGAAGCTTTTAGTAAAAAGTTTAAGCTTTACGGAACATCTATGATTATTGAATTTGGATAAGAAATGAAAATGTTATAATAAAAATAGTTCAGGGGTCTTGTTTGTCAAAAATGTTATAATAAAAATCAAACACATTTTTGACCAAACTAACATCAAAATTTAAGAAAAATCAAAACATGAAACTTGTAGTACATCATTTATGATTTTCAAAATATCCAAAATTATCAAATTCCGTTCAAAATCGAGAAAGTTATGGCTAATTTTAGTTTTAGGTTCAATTCTGAAAATCGACAGAGCGGAGCATGTATCTCAGTTTCAAACCCAATTTCGGCCCTTAAAATCATAGAATTTGCAAAAACAACATGAATGTTGTAGCACAAAGTTTAAGCTTTTCAGAACTTTAAATGATATCAAAATCCGATAAGAAATGAGAAAGTTATGCTTAAATTACTATCAATATTTAGCACAGAAATTTGTCAGGGCAGAGACTATTACTCTGTTAAAAATTCGATTTTGACCAAGAAATCTTAAAAATATAAGAAAGTTATTAAAACAAAAGTTATTCCTTAGAGAATTAACTTTCTACTGCAAAAAGATTCAACGCAATTGGGTTTACCAATCAAGAGTTATGTCCATTTTACTCTCAGGTATTAACTCAAAATTTTTATATGGTTGTGCTATAACATTAGTTTCAAACTCAATTTCAACTAATTTAATAGCATAATTTAGAAATATGACTAAATGAAAACTTGTATCTTATTGAAAGAACTTTCTATCACAAAAAGATTGAGCCAATTTGGATTATTCTACCATATATTATCATTGTTTTACTGTAGCGACTTTTTTTAAACAAATTTCCAGCAAATAATAACACAATAAGTATACAAGTTTTCAACCAAATTGAATACAATTAAATCAACAATCATTCAAACAATAATGTGCAGCAAATAAAGATTTAGATGTGAGTGATTAACTCACATCTATCCTTTAATTCAACAATCGAGATTATCACTTCAGCCCAAATTTCCAAACTAGAAAACCCTAAACAAAAAATTAATCCAAAATATACCCAAAAGCCCTAATTTAGTTTACTGTAAATTGGAAATTCAAATCACAATTGAGATGTATTTAAGCTAGAGATGATTACCTGCACAAATAAGCTCCTAAAGATGTTTAATTTACCATGAATTGAAGAAGAGATTTAATTTTTTTGTTTTTTGTTTTCTAGGTTCTGAAAGAGGAATTGAGTTCTCTGGTTTTCTAAGCTTTTAGAATTGAACATACTGTTTTCATCAAATAAGAAGGAAGCTTCTCTTAAATGGGCTAACTTGCTTGAGGTGTGGACCCAATTGCAAAGTTTTACAAACATCCTAAGTGTTAATAATTTATAAGCACTATTTTACATTTTAACTAAGGTTTTAGTTAGCATTGTTTTAACCATTCATAATTTATCAAACCCATTTACAAGATAAATTTATTATTTTCATTTTTAATTAAAACAAAATAAATTATAATTACAACTTATCATTTTAAAATAATAAATCACAATATTAACACATAACAACATTCACAACATTTTTCAAAGTTATCTTAAAACTAATCAAGATAAACATTTCAATTATTCATAAAACTAGATTTAATTTCATAGTTAAATTTCAAAAATCCCAATTTAGAATTAATTATCCCTAACAACGTCTAATTAATCAGGTAACTAACAACAGGGTTGTTATATTGACTATTGTTTGTTGATTTATCTGTAATTTTTTTCTTTCCTGAAAACATAGGGTAGATAGAAATTGGAAAAACATTGAAATGAACACCTTACGAATTAAGTTTCAGAATTTGACTTAAGGAATTTGATATTAACGTTGAACTAAAATTGAATTTTTAATAAAAGATAATTATTAATAGAAAGTTAGAATATTTTAGAATAAAAATTTAAGAAATAATTTTATAGATGAAGTTGATTTTATAAAAATTGGTATATAAGAATGTAGCTTATAAATTAAAAAAAGTTTTAAGAAAGGATATTGAGGACTTAAGTCCCAGTGCTTTTGAAAAATAATAATAGTAATACTTGGAAGTATTTTTTTAAGTACACAAAAATTGGAATAAATTTTTTGTATGGATGCATTTTCTTTGGTTAGCTTGGAAAACGAGTCTCGATTTATTTTGTGATGATTTGAATAATCTTCTAAGTGACGATCATATGTTTTCCTAGGCGAACATTATGGTCCACTTGGCAAATTATTCTTTTCATCATTGTATGATCGAAGTAAGTTAAATTTGAATGAACCCAAAGTAAGTGAAAACAAATATTTTGTTAAAACTATTTGTCGAAAAATTGTAAATTATTGTTTTAAAAAGGGGATTCTGAAATGGAAGAAGTATTTTTAAGTTAACTTGTTTGAGTTGCCCAAAAAATACTAAAAATGGGAAAGAGATGTGTTCGTATGGTAAGCACTTCACTTGAGTATTACCCTTCTTGGTAAGAGAATATAAGATACTATTTGGTAGTACCCGGTTCCTTAGCATCATTTTGGGGTTACACAGGCTATATCTATGCATTTTCTATGGTTAAATATATAGTTTCATCAGAATGGTTTTTGGACTAAAAACCGAGTACATGGGTTTTAAGTTTACTTAATAAATTCAAAATGGGAAAAGTCTGAACCGGATAGTGGTATATACTCTCAGATTGTAGTAGGGTATTATACAATATTAAACTTAAGTTTAGTTTTACAAAGTGTTTTCATGAATGATTTTAGAGGTAGAAGAAATTGGTATAAATAAGAACCAACAAGAAGAAGTCCGTAAGTTGTATATAGATCACTCCTTTGCACGATTCTTGATTCAAGATTCAAGTTCATGACTTTAAGGTGATTACACTGATCTGCATAAGGATTTATCACTCGATTGTTGACGAAGAGCACTTGATGATGGTTCTTGTTATGGAACCAAAGTTTTCTATCATAAGTATATGGCCATGTAAGAGAATATAGGTTTCTAGTCAAGAGGCCTGATCAGAATCCACACTAGAGAATCGAGTGAGTGATACTAGTTCGGAAGTGAAGTTATGTATTCAAGCAGAGATCAAATTGGAATTTTGCATATAGATGATCTATGAACGTCATATGGACTTATGAATAATATTGGATATTCATGTGGTGAAATTTCAGAGTTGAAATTCTTTAAGGGGAGAGAATGTAATGATCCAGAATTTTACCACTTTGGTCCATGAGTATTTAATTTATTTTAAATATTAAATTAAGAGTCTTAATAATTAGATAACATCTTTTAATTTATCAATGATAATATAAAAATCATTTTTGAATTTTGTTTACTAAAATAGGTAGATCGATGAAAAACATAAAATGTGACCAGAAATTCTTTTTTCGAATTCTCGTTTTTTCATCGACTAAAAGTTATCAAAAAATTTTTATGAACAATTTACTATAGATATACACACATATACAAATAATATATGCATGGTTAAGAATATGTATATAGGTAATAACAATAAGATATTTATAAGTATAATTATATTTAAACTTTAGATGTTATGAAGGTGATTTGATAACTTATGTGTAGATATGGAGAAAGGTAATTGAACAATGCTAATATCCACCATTTTCTTACGTGGATTAGCTTAATAACCATTATATTTTAATTTGGATTTTTACTCTAGTGCGATGAAATGGTGTTGATGTGATTAGGAGGGACCTGACGGCTGCGTGTGCAACAAGATAGGATGGGAGGAGATGGTGATGAGGTGGCACGAAAATTATGGAGGTATGTACGTAAAGGGAAAAATAGTAATTTACTTTATATCACTTGATATAAAAACCATATCATCTTCTTCAAATTATTATTTGCTTTCACTTATCCATTTTTAAACTTTTGTTTCCTATTTTGAAAGCACCATTTCCATCTTAACGGCTTCCTTTAAGTTTAAAAATGTAAAAATCCTTCTTTTACCCATTTTCAAACTTTAAAACCAAGCTAAAGTTCCTCCATTCCTTCTACAACCCCTCTTCTTTCAAAAATCAAGCCTAAGCATTCCATAAAGCTCAAGGCTGAGCCCACTTACCCTTTGGCCGAACCATCTTGGCCTCTTAGGGCTTCTAAAAATCAAGTTTTTTTTAAAAAAAAAATCAAAGTTCAAATGTGTCATCGAGTGGTTATGGTTTTTAGTTTGGATTTCATAAAGTTTTGGTGAGTAAATCTCATTTCTTTGTGCAAGATTTAAACTTTATAAGTTAGTAGTAATCAATGTTATTTGTTTGATTGAAAATAGTGTTATTGTGTTTTACTTGTATGTGCTTATATGAGGTGTTGGATACAGATTTGAAAATGAAGAAAGTTAAGTATAGTTGGAAAGTTGTTATTTTCACAAGTTGTATGATGTTATAGAATGTATATAAATGTTGGAGCTTATGGTATAGACGTGTATGCTAAAGAAAGTTAGCACTTGAACTTGTAGATGTATGACATCACGATCCCTTGGTTTAAACTTGGTTACTTATTTTATTTTTATAAAAAGTTTTCAAACTTTAATTTTGTTTTCAAAAACTTTATGCTAAGTTTATAAAGAAATTTAAAAGTAAAAAAGATACTTTTTAAGGGGCATTATATATATAAACTAGTTTAAATTTATGATATCCATAATGATAGTCGCTATGGATGTAGTTCGTAAAAATGAATACTTTTTGAAAACTAAAAGTGTTTTCACTCTTATTATTTTTGAAAGGCATTTTCAAACATATTTTAAGTATAATAAGGTAATTATTAGTTATTAACTATGTAAGGGTTTTAATTATTATTTATTTAATTAAGAATTAATGATTATTTAAATTAATTAATTAAGTAAAGGTAATTAGATATTAGTTGTTAATTAAGGTAACTTTATACAGTCAATTAAGTAAGGGTTAATTATTTAATTAATTATTATTCAAGCAAGGTTTAATTATTAGTTAACAACTAATTAATCAAGTGTTAATTATAAATTAATTATTAACTAAGTTAAGATTTAATTAAAGTTTAATTATTATTAAATAAAGATTTTATTTTTAATTATTTTATTTTCAAGGATCAGTTTGTTTAAAAAGCAATCTTCTTTTTTAAAGAATGGTTTAAATACAAAGAATTCTCTTTGCCAATGCCTTTATGTATCCAAACAAATATGGGATAGATTATTGATGACTTCTGTTCAGTGGGATAAATCCTTGTTCTGCTACAATTAAATTGAATAGATTATTGATGATATCTGTTTCATAGGATAAATCGCCATTCTGCTATAATTAAATGGAATAGGTTATTGATGCCATCTATTTAGCATAATAAATCCATGTTCTGCTATTTATTTGGGAATTTAATTTATGCTAGTTGATTTATATAAGATAAAACGACACATTAACTACAGATGGTTAATTATAGATTTGACTTACATATATACTTACTTATATAAGTACTAGTTATATGACTTAAAGAGTCAAATTGAATTAAATGGTAACTTGATTTAGTACCACTGTGGTCGTTAAGATTCTTTTTAAATTTGTTAAGTTATGAATTTAAATAATTTCATTGTATAAAAATTTGAGGTTAAGTGTTTATAAATGATGTTTTAGAAGTGAGTTATTTAATTATATTATCAATGATGTTTTAGATTATTTAATTATATTATTAATGTTATTAGTTAATTGGTTTAGTTTGTATAAACTTAATCAATTATTAAATTAATGATGTGTTTAAGATTAATTACTTATCTTATTAATGTTGTTTTAAAGTTATTTATTTATTTATTTATGATGTTTAAAAGTAATTAATTAATTGAATAAAGGTGTTTCTGAATGATAAATTGTTTATAAAAAGGATTGAACTTAGTTAAAAGGATTTATTTAAGGAGATTTACAAATGATATTTTGTAAAGGAGATTTAAACGATATTTGGTAAATTTGTTTTATAAGGAGTTTATAAATCATTTTAAGAGATTTATAAAAGAAGTTTTATAAATTAATTTGGAGATTTATATAAGAATTTGAAGTATGAAATGAGTTTATAAAAAGTGAATTTTATTAAAAGGAATGAGATTTGATTTTGATAATTAATTCTTCTTAATTATGATGGTATGGAAATATTCTTCCTATACTAAACATCGAAGGATAAGGGTTTAGTTTGGAGAAAGAAATATTTTAAATAATATTTGGTTTTGGCTCATTTAAATATGATTTTGGAAAAGCGGCAATCACCCTTAAGTTTTGTTAATATAATTATAACGTTGAGATAAGTATTTAGGTTTTTTCACAGTAGTGAAAATATAATGGTCTGTAATATACTAATACCAGTGAGATAAGTATTAGAATGTTTTCAAAGTAATGAAAAGAGTATAAGGGGTTTGTGGATATATCTTTTGTGAAGGTATTTTGGATTAAATAACCAAAAGAGATTTTAATAATTGAAAGATAGAGGCTTAGTGGATCCCATATGAAATTAAATCTATGATTGATTACTTGTTATTTGATAGTTAAATAACCGACTAATAATATCTTTGTCAAAATATATCTTTGAAAATATTTAGGAGAAACAAGGGGGTTATATGGCACAGTCATCTTCGATGATGCTATGTTGTGCACATAAATCTCATTTTGTTCTCCTAGGACAAATGATAAAGAGATGCATCCACTTAAACAGTTAGGGGATGATTGCCGCTCTAATGTAGTGTCTGTTTATTTTCGAAAGAACCGGAGTTGAGTTTACCAGAAACTTCGAATAGTGATTCGAAGAGATTGGGATTGGATAAGTATGAATTATCCAAAAACCGCATCTACCATACTCAATCGTTCGAATTGAAGACATCTTGAAGATGAAGATCTTTGAAGTTGTAAGGGCTACTTGCTACTATCCTGAGGGTGATTCCAAAATGGATGCAGTAGAAGTAGTTCCTTCGAGTTGTTTATATCTTGAACAACTTGTACAGACGAATGCTAGCATTGTATTATTGCTTAAAAGGCATTGTTAGCATTCCAAGTGGGATTGCTATCTAAAAAGTTAAAACATAGCCTCAAGTTTCATCAACCGGGAATGACTAAAACATGGAAAATGCATTAGGGCTATATGGGTCGCACCCATTAAGGCACCGTCTTCTCCCTTCTATATATATATATATATATGTATGTGTGTGTGTGTGTGTATGTATATATATGAATTTGGTTGTGCATGAGAGCTCTCGGAAATGGTTGCAAAGCAACAGGGGTGATGAAATATTCGGTACTATCCAATAAAGGGTAGGCTAGTCCTGTATTGACGGGGGTCCATGTGAGTCCCCTGGTACATTTTTCTAGGGGTGTACTGTGGAAAGCGGTACTCTAGTAGCTTTATCATTGTGTGAAATCCATTCTCCAATACATGCCTTTACGGACTTAGTTATAAACATCTTATGCTGAAATTTAATTAATGTAATAATTTCGGTTATGATTCCATAATTTATTTTAGACTTTAGACGTTATTATAATATCACTGGATTTTCTATATAAATATTTTGGCTATCGTAAGGTAAAAACCCGTCCATGTTTATGTGCGACGTGGCCTTATGAGATACCTATATTTTGAAAGGTTTTATAAAACATTGGGAGTCCATTTTATTATGTTTCTCACGCTGGTTTTACCAGACTGATCCGTGCGTTATTTTTCTTATAATACTCGGGTTAACCCTAACATATTTTTTTAGATTTAGCTGGACACCTTTGGAGCTTCAGGAGACGAGCTGGATGCCTCCAAGACATACACATGTATTTTATCTTCTCCTGTTTTGTTCTTGTTGTATTTATCAGCAGTTGTAAGGACATGTTGTTATAACTGTCCAAGGTCAGGTGATAGGATAACGTACTCTGATTAATGTATGTATATTGAAGTTGGCATATTATATGTTACTCATCAAGTATGTGAGATTCTATTTTGTCTTTTCTTTGTTTCACCCTAATAATCTATCTTTCTGGCACTTGGATGTTCGACATGTGCGTATCGCCGATGTATTAGTGTCATAACTTTTGGAGATAAAAAGGCGTGATGTTATAAAGAACATGAATGTCATGGATGTATTAGTGTTGACATTTAGGGGTCGAAAAGGTGGGTCGTCACACTTAGTATCAGTGTTGAAGGTTAAGTGAGAACCTTGTCTTTGGTGGAGTTTAGCTCATTAAAAGATAGTGTAATGGAATGCCCAAGAACAAGTTGAGTGTATTATACATATGAGAGTGTATATATAATTATTATATATTAGTAATATATATAAGTATAAGTTTATAGCGAAGTCTAATTCTTATAGGGATGAATGATGTTTACCTACTATCCCTCATTGATTAGCTTAGTCATGCTCAACCAATTTATGAGAAGTTTTACCTTTTCACTATATGGATTGGGTAGACAGTATTTGTAGGTGCATTGGAACAAACATCTTGTGAATTGAATTTCACAATTTGACTATAAGGCGTTGGTGACTATGTTTGGGATAGAAGTTAAGTTTAACAAAAGATGTTTATTATAATCTAAAAGAAAGATAGCATATTTTTTAAATAAACATTTGTGATAAGATTTTATATAAGAAAGTGATTTTATAAATATGGTGAGGATTTAAACTGATATTTTGAGAACTAAAATCCCGATATCTTTGAATTATTTTCTAAAGATTTTGAAGAAAATAATAATAGTATTATTTTAAAGTAAATATTTGAGAAATTGGTATATGGAATTGGGATCATGGTACTTAGTAATATACACAAAGTACTTAATACCACTTTGGACATTATTTTGGTTACGTCCCAAAAGTATAGTTTGGATGTATCGAACTCACATCTATCACTTGAAAATAATTCTGGCGATGACTGCAACATCATCGACATTCTTTTTTGGGTTTCTAAGTCGGGATGCTATAGATTTGTTTTGGTAAAATAAATTTAGATTTAATCCTGAAAGTATGAATTGATACGCAAAAGATATTTGTATATATCAGTATTTCAATTGAGTTGAAATAAAACACGGTGTTTAGTTCTAAAGTTTTCCTTAAGGAAATTTGAGATTAAATATAGAATAGTTTAATAAAGATTTTGAAATAAGATTTCCATAAGAAAAATATTTGTTTGTATGCTATGTTGGGTGCCCAAGTAGCAGTGGCAAAACCAAAATAATGGTGAAAACTTTTCTTGTTTTCTCCCTGTAGTAATAATTGGAACTTTGTTATGTTATTTTATAGACACATGTATCCTATATTTTAGGATGGTATGGTATGTGCATCATGGTATGATAATGGTAGTTTTCATTTGTTAAAATGAAATGAGATCTTTGGCCATTTTGGATAGTCAAAAACTTCCGAATCGTCATAGAATTTGATACCAAGTGTTTTTGTGAAAAATATAAAAGTTGAGTTTTTGTAGCTGTTGAATTAAAAATGTAGTAAGTTAAAACAAACTTGAATTTGTTAAACATCCTAACTAAGTATGATGAATTTGATGTTTTATATATACTCTTATGATGTGCTAGAGTATTATACGAGTATGAACTTAAGTTGTAAAATGTTTATAAACTTAAAGTTAGCTTTTATGAAATGACTCATAAATGATTTTAATATCGAGTGAGCAGATTCGATATTACGTATGGATGATCTATGTACATTATATGGGCTCTAATATATGCATATCATGTTTTTTTGGCTTATGGAAAGTTTAGGTGATGAATCTTTGATTTTTTATAAGGTAGCATGAATAATCGACTAAGTAACAACCAGAGGCCGTGGAGTGTAAGGTACGCTTAGTAGGTTGTTTAATGTCCTCATGCGATAAGAGGATTTTTGAACTTGAGCAAGCCGTAAGCTTTGTTTCCTAGTAATCTTCAATACTGTTAAGTATTGCTAGGTGATTATTTCTTTTTTTCTTGTGTTGGAATTTCGAGGACGAGATGTTTTAAGTGGGGGAGAATGCAACAACACAAAATTTCGAACATTTCGTATTTAACTATCTGACTTATTTAAATATATGAATCTTAGATTAAAAATGATAAAATGATTAATAACCTTATTAATACCTTCTAAGCAAAAGCTAATGATGGTAAACTTGTTTTAGAAAATTTTTACAAAAATATATTATTCGAAGAAAAACTGATAAAATGACTGAAAATCGTTTTATCGATGAACAACTATTTTCTCAATGGAAGTTGTACGAACTTTTTATGCTTGTCTAATTAATCATTATTGAGGTAATTAGGAACTAAAAATATTTTATGTAAAAACTAAAAATAAGCTTCTAAAAGTTAACTGGTCAGATGTTAAAGGGAGGAGTATTTTTCTAGAGGATAAAAAGGTATAAAGTGAAAGCATGTGCAAGGCATGAGGAGGGGGAGTGTGGCCGGCTAAGGAGGGTATTAGAGAGGGATTTGGCTTGTGTTAACACCCATAATTCACAAAAGCTTCAAAAGAATAAAAATGATCAATAATGGTGGAAGTAGATTAGCACAAATCCACTTGTTCTTCACTAATCTTTCTCTAATTAATTCAAATCTTCTCTAAACTCCACCAAAATTTCACCAACACATTAAAACACCTTATAAAACATGGATCTAAAGTTAAAGTGGAATAAAGTTAAAGAAAAAGGGGATCTTGGTTTAGGCCGTGAGCATGGAAGTATTTGGGGAGGAGTTGCCTTGTGATTTTGGAGCTAAAGGTGTGTCTTTAGGCTTTTGGGTCATGGTAGGAAGTGGTCATTTGTTCTTCTATGCTAGGACTTGTGTTTGGCTTGGATCTAAATGATTTAAATCGCCATCTTATGTATATAGATTGTGTGTGTGTGTGTGTTTATATATATATGTATGTGTAAATATAAAGTTAAAGTGACATTAACTAACTAAAGTTATAAACTTTGGACCCTTGTTACTTTTGAAAGAAAATGACAACATTATATTATATAAAAACACTCCTATTACCTTATGTAACATGCGTCATAGCTTTGACTTGATGTTTAAATGGTTGTTTGGATTGTATGTTGAATTTGGAATGGATATGGAATGATCTGTATAGCGATAATTGCTATAAGTGCACTTTGAATCCCCGCATGTTAAAAGTTGTTCTATATGATTGTTTGGGAATATATTGTTATACAATATTTTGGTTGTTCTCTACAAATTTTTTGGTGTATGGAGCAGAAAGGAACTAATTTGGAAAGTTATATAAATTATGAAACAAAGTTATCAAAATTAAAAGCGGAAAGGTCGCTATGGATGCACTTTGAAAATGCCTTGTGTTCGGAAATTTTCGAAATCACTTTGAAAGATATCTAGGGGTTTATTTGCATTTTTAATCAGTAATATAAGAGTAATTTTTACTAGAAAAATATTGAAATTTAAATCATTCGTTAACTTGTGAAATATAGTTGCAAAAAGTTATAGCGAGAAGAAGGTCGCTATACGAGCACTTTGAAATGCGCTACTTTTAGGAATTTGTAATATGATGTTGAAAGATATCCCTAGTGGTTTCTTTGCATTTTTAATAAGTATTATATGTGTAATTATTACTAGGAAAAAATTAAATTTTAAAAGGTTGTATAACTAGTCAAACAAAATGGCTAAAATTGGAGTAAAAAGGTCGCTATATGAACACTTTAGTAAGTACCTTGTTTTTAGGAATTTTTATAAATAAATTGGAATATATCCTTAGGGATCTCTTTCTATGGGTTTCAAGTACCCTAAGTGAAGTACTTACCATAAAAATTACAAGTTTTAAATCATTTGGTTAAGTGGTGAATACTGGTTGCAAAGATCGTGCTTTTTTATGTTGTTCTTTGTCGAGGACCTTTAACAGCATTTATAACTACCGTAGTACGTTGCTTGAGGTTTTAAGTATCTAAAAAAGATTTAAATTTGGTACATTTTTAAATATTTTTAGAAATGTTTTCTAACATATTTTGCAGTATTTTAAAGTTGGTTTGAATTTTAAATATATTTTTAATATTTATTTATAAATCTTTAAACTAAAGAGGGTTTTATAATATAAAACATGCTTTTATTTGATTTTCATCAAATTATAAATTATTTATATTTAAGTAATATATTACACAGATATTTAAAACCTATTTATAAGTATTTTAAAGTATATATATAAATTTGGAAAAACAAGTTAAGTATTTTGGAAAAGGATAGGAGATAATTCAGATTATAACACTTATGTTATAAAAAATGGTTTTGTAAAGTTATTAAAATTATATAACCTTATTTAATTAAGTATATATATACTTAGACCTTAAAATAAGGTTTTTAAAGATAACAACAATTATAAAGTGGTTTTGAGTTTATTGTGACAATGTGTTAAAAACATTCATCTTTAATCCTTTTTGATTATGCTTAGTAATATAATTAGATCTTTAAAGGAATGTTTTAGGAATAATTATAAGTGAAGTGTTTTTGGACTGTTGCAAAATTTTTGAGTAACATTTGTCTTAAACCCTTTGAAATAGATTTATGAATGTAAATAGACCTTTTAAATGGATATTTTATAGGAAATAACAAGTATGGAATCTTTATGAAAAATAGAAAAGTAAGATTTAACTTATGAAAGAGAAGGGGCTGTTAGTAACAATGTTTAAGTAACATTTGTTTTTAACCACTTTAATTATATTTCAAAGTAAGAAATCTTGTTAAAGATTTGTGAATACTTATACCTTTTTAGACAAGTATATGAATACCTCTTGAAGTATTGAAAGAATACAAATGATACGAGAAATTGACAAATGAAGTTTTATTAGATAAAAACAAGTTTCAATGATAAAATTGTATTGTTTAACAAATTCTGTATTGTGACAAGAATTTATGACATTTGGAAAGCGTAATTTGAGGATTCATGAGAATAGTTGCAAAGAAAAATTTCAAAGATGGAGAGTAATTGAAATGGATATTAAGCACCTGATGTTGAAATGCAAGAAGAAGATGGTGAAGAGTCGCAAAATCCAGGAAATTTTGAGGAATTGGGGGACTGAATTAAGAAACCATGATTGATTCTTCCTATTGAGTTGTAGTATGAACTAAAGAAGACGTACTTCTTTCCATTTTTATGTCTGGTTTCCCCAATTGGCTATCGGTTTCGGGTTGTACCCGATTTCATGTTTGAGTGGGTTAGGCTGTTTGTTATATTTTGATGAATTGCATGCCTTATACTTGAAACTTTTTACATATTTTATTTATATATTGTCAATAAAACAGCCATTCTTTTTCCCAATCTATTCATTCATGCTGAGGTGCAGTCAAATTTTTTAATGAGGCAGTTTACCCACTTTCAAAAAAAGTTTTAATTAAATTAAAAAGGGGATTTGAAGTTGCTTATGTGACTTAATCATGCTTTGTGTGCATAAATTGTGCTTCATGTATATACTTGTTTATAGAAAGTATCTAGTCGTGTACCTGGCACTAAAAGACGATGGAGTAGACTTGTTTATATGTGAGAGTTAAGAATGAAATGTCTGGGCAGGGCTTTGATGAAACCAAAGCTCTAACCTACCTGTCTTTAATCTTGACCAAGGGATAGTATGAGATGAAAAGGTTGAAATATGATAAGTATATAAGACTTGGTTTCCATATACGATTGTCTATTTTGGACTTGATAGTCCATTAGTAGACTATAAAAATTGAGTAAATTAACTTAAGAAATATCTAGAAGAAACACGAGGGATATATGGTACAATTATCATCAGTGATGCTATACTGTACATATAAAATTGTCTTGCTCTTCTAGGGCAAACGATATGAAAATTCATTCGGATAGGAGATGATCTCCACCCTTATGTATTGTCTATTATTTCTGCAAGAACCAGGGTTAAGTTAACTAGAAATCTATATTGACCGCTTTTGGAGTGTCTGGTAAGCAAGGGAGTATACTCATATGAGATGACTCAAAACCGTAACCACTTCAAAACCATATATGTGATCTATGATGGAATGTATAGGGAGATTCGTGATCTGTTTGAGATGCTCGAATCCATCTAGAGATTCCTGATCTGTTCGAGATGTTGGAATCCATTTAGGGATTCGTGTACCGTTCAAGATGCAGGAATCCAAAGAGAGATTAGAAATCCGTTTGAGTGATGTGGGCTTGTGTGTTGAGATGCAGAACGTGACTTCACCAATGGATATGACATAAAACATAGTAGGAGCATAGTTTGGGGTTTAGCTGGATAGGATCTATCAACTCCATATCTAGAGTATGCTTATCGATGTTGCGGGCGGGAGTTGATGATATTCGGGGTCACGTCTCATATATGGACCGACTACGTTTACTTTATGGTATATTCTATCTAGAGATATATGATGCTCGGAGGTAAGTTCTAATCTTTGTGTAGGAGATTGGATTTGGCTTGATTGGATAAATCTCCATGGAAAATCCATCATGCGAACGTACCTTAGTGGTTTTAAACGTACTTCAATATGGTTGTGTTGTGAGATGCAAGCGACACGGCTATTTTCTTATCTATATTCTATACCCTAGACATTATCATTATATCACCATATGTACTTATTAGATGTGTAGTTCTTTTGAAGTGATAACTGTTACGGCATTCCATGCGGTCTCAAAAGTACCATTATATGTCGACCACATATTTCTTGAGTTTCTCTTACTAGACTTAAGTATGACACATGGTTTTTTTTTTCCTAAATTTCTTGTGTGATCTTTCGAGTAGTTTGAGAAAGACAGATTTTAGTTGGATATTCATTAGAGATCGAGGAGATGAGCAAAATATTCCACATACCATAGTATTTTTATTTCTACTGCATTACTACTATATATTAGCAATTATGAGGATAAGATGTTATAACTGTCCAGGCTGATGATAGTAAATAGAATTGTAACTTTGAAATGTTCTATATATATCGTAGAATGATAGTTTGTATTGTCTTTTGATATTATATGTTATCGTTCCGTTGTGATATTTTGATGTTGTGTTCTCTTCTTTGTTATTCTATTTCCTTTTCCTTTTATTTTACCCTAGAAATCTATCTTTTAGGCACTTGGGTGCTTGAAACGTGAATGTCGTAGATGTATTAATGTCGACGTTCAGGAGTTAAAATAGCGGGTCATTACATATGATATTAGATCTAAAGCCTAACCGAGAACCTTGGTTTTGGTGGGGTAACTCATTAAGAGATAGGGCAATGAAATGCCCTAGATTGAGTTGAGCGTATTGTACATATAGTGTACATATGTAATTGTTAAAGATTAGTAATACATATAAGTATAAATTTAGAGTAAATACTAATTCATGTAGGGATTAATGATGTTTATTTATTATCCCTCGTTGATTAGCTTACTCATGCTCTACTAGTTTATGAATAGTTTTACCTTTCCATGGCATGGGTTAGGTAGACAGTATTTGTCGGTGCATTGGAACAAACATCTCGTGAATTGAGTTTCACAGTTTGACTATAAGGCATTAGGTGACAACGATGGGTTAGAAGTTAACTTTAATAAAATATGTTTATTATAATCTAAAGGAAAGATGGGGTATTTTTTTAAATAAACATCTGTGAGAAGATTTTATATAAGAAAGTGATTTCATAAAGTATGGTTTATAAACAAAGAGAATTTAAAACAATATTTTGAGAACTTAATTCCTAATGTCTTTGAAAATGTTTATTTTAAAGATTTTAGAGAAAATAATAATAATATTATTTGAAAGTAAATATTAGGAAAATTGGTTTATGAAATTGAGATCATGGTACTTAGTAATATATACGAAGTATTTGATACTGCTTTGGACATTATTTTGCTTAAGTCTTAAAATTTGGTTTGAATGTATAAAACTCACCTCTATCGCTTGAAAATAATTCTAGTGATGATTGCAGCATCATCAGCGTTCATTTATAGGTTTCTATGTGGGGGTGGCTACATAGTTGTTTTGGGAAAATATATTTTGATTTAATCCCAAAAGTATGATTTGATATACAAAAGATATATGTATATGGTATTATTTCAGTTGATTTGAAATAGGACTTGACGTTTAGTAATAAAATTTTAAGGAAATTTAAGATAAAATCGGGTGGTTTAATGAAGATTTTAAAATAATCTTCTATATGAAAAAGATTTATTTGCATGCTATGTTGTGCACCCGAGTAGTAGTGGCATAATTCAGATAATGATGAAACCTTTTCTTGCTTTCTCCTCGCATTAAAGTGTGTTTAATAAATATGGAACTTTATTAAGTTATTTTATGGACACATATACCCTATGTATTAGGACTGTATGTTATGTGCGTCATGTTAGGAAAGTTGTTTGGTAGTTTTCATTTGTTAAATTGAAATGGGATTTTCAGCGATTTTGGATAGTCAGAAACTTTCGAATCGTTATAAAATTTGATGTTATGTGTTTCTGTGAAAATATAAAAGTTGACTTTTTGTAACCCTTGAATTGAGAATGCAGTAAGTTAAAACAAGTTTGAATTTGCTAAACATGCTTATCAATTAACATGATTTCGATATTTTGTATATACTCTTAGGATGTAGTAAAGTTTAATACGAGGATGGACTTAAGTTATAAAATGTTTATAAACTTAAAATTGTGTTTTTATGAAATCAATTATAGATGATTTTCCTATTGAGTAATATACTATTGGTGTAAATTAACATGACTTAAAGGAAATTGGTATAGTTAAGAAACCATAAGATAAATACATAAATTGTATGTAGATCATTTTATTTCTTGATCTAATGTTCGAGTGCATGGTTTCAAGGTGATTTACATCGGCTCGAACAAGGATTTTTCACTCAATTCTTTAAAATGGACACTTGATTCAAATTCTTAATATAATCCTATAGCTTTCTATTATAGTATACGGCAAGCAAGGAAGACATAAGTTTCTAATCAAGAAACCTAATAGAAACCCACACCATAGAGGTCAAGTGGTCTATACTAGCATAGAATTGAAATTTATGCGATTGAGCAAGTGGTTAGATCAGATATTGCGTACGGATGATCCATAAACATCATATGGGCTTTATTATATGCATATTATTTTTTGTTGGCCTGTGAAGAGTTTAGGCGATGAATTTTCGATTTGTTATGAGGTAGCAGGAATAATCGACCAAGTAGTAACCTGAAGCTGTTGAGCATAAGGTACATTTAGTAGGTTATTTATCGTCCTTGTGTGATAAGAGGATATTTAAACTTGAGCAAGCCATGGGCTTTGTTTGCTAGTAATTTTTAATATTGTCAAGTATTACTAGGTGATTATTTCCTTTTATTGCTTGTGTTGGACTTTCGAGGATGAAATGTTATAAGTGGAGAAGAATGTAATGACCTGGAATTTCAAATAATTCGTATTTAAATATCTGAATCAACTAACTATTTGAATCTTGGATTAAATATTGTAAAACTTCTTTAATACCCTTGTTAATCCCTTCTAATTAATAATTAATGATGGTAAACTTGTTTTAGAAAAATGCTTACAAAAATATATAGTTTTAGAAAAACCAATAAAATAATTGAAAATCAATTTATCGATGAACAACCTTTCTCTCAATGGAAATTATTCGACCTTTTTGTACTTGTCTAATTAATCATTATTGAGGTAATTAGAAACCAAAAAAAGTTTGTGTAAAAATTAAAAATAAGCTTCTAAAAGTTAACTGGTTAGGTGTGAAATAGAGGGGTAATTATCAAGTATATAAAGAGGAGTAAAGCAGAAGCATGTGCAAGGCATGAGGTTAGGGTGTGTAGTTGGCACAGGAGGGTATAGGAGAGGGACTTGGCTTGTATTAACACTTATAATTCACAAATGCTTCAAAAGAATGAAAAAGACCATCAATGATGGAAGTGGATTAGCACTAATCCACTCTGTTCTTCACTAATCTTTCTCTAATTAATTCATATTCTCTCCCAATTCCACCAAAATTTCACTAACACCTTAAAACACCTTATGAAGCATGGATCTAAAGTTAAAGTGGTAGAAAGTTAAAGAAAAAAGGGGATATTGGTTTTGGCCATGAGCATGGAAGTGTGGGGTGAGGAGTTGCCTTGTGATTTTGAGCTAAAGGTGATGTCTTTAGGCTTTTGGGTCATGGTAGGAAGTGGTTATTTGTTCTTGTATGCTAGGGCTTGTCTTTGGCTTGGATCTAAATGAGTTATTTCACCATCTTATGTGTGCATATTGTGTCTATATATATGTGTGAGTGTGCGTGTAAAAATATAAAGTTAAAGTGATATTAACTGATTAAAGTTATAAACTTTGGACCCCTATTACTTTTGAAAGCAAATGAAAACTTTATACTATATAAAAACACTCATGTTACCTTTATTAAATGTGGCGTGACTTTGACATGATATTTAAATGGTTGTTTGGATTGTATGTTGAATTTGGAGTGGATATGGAATGGTCCATATAGTGATAATTGCTATAAGCGCACTTTGAATCCCCGCATGTTAAAACTTGTCTTTTGTGATTGTTTGGGAATATATTGTTATATAATATTTTTGGTTGTTCTCTACACATTATTTGGGGAATGGAGCAACAAGGAATTGATTTGGAAAGTTATAGAAATTGTGAAACAAAGTTGTGAGATTTAAAAGCAAAATGGTCGCTATGGATGCAATTTGAACATGCCTTGTGTTCGGCGATTCTCAAAGTCACTTTAAAAGACATCCTAGGGATTCATGGACTATTTGAGATGCTGGAATCCAAAGCGAGATTCGAGATTTGTTCGAATAATGTAAGCTTATGTGTTGAGATGTGAAACTTGACTTCACCTTCAAAAATGAAGGAAAACAGAGTAAAAGCATAGTCTAGGGTTTAGTTGACCCATGATAGGTATATTAACTCCATATCTAGAGTATGCTTATCGAATTTGTACACGCGAGTTGATGTTATTCGAGATCACGTCTCAGATTTGAACTGGCTATGTTTTGCTTATGGTATATTCTATCTAGAGATATATGACTTTTGGCTGTAGGTTCTAACACTTATGCAGGAGATTGTATTCGGCTTGACCGGAGAGATCTCCAGAAAAATCCATTATGCAAACCTACCTTAGCGGTTTAGTTGTACTTCAATATTGTTATGTGGTGAGATGCAAATGGCACAACTATTTTTTGACTTATGTTCTACACCCAAGATATTATCTATTATATCACCATATGTACTTATTAGATGTGTGGTTTTTTAAATGGATAACTGTTATGGTATTCCATGCGGTCTCAAAAGTACTGTTATATGTCAGCTACATATTTCTTGAGTATCTTATACCATACCTATGTCTGACACATGGTTTTTGTTTTCCCTAAATTCTTCATATGCTCTACCAAGTTTTCGAAGAAAGGCAAGTTTTAGTTGGATGTTCTTGGAGCTCGAAGTGACGAGCTAGGTGTTCCACCTATCAAGTATTCTTAATTCCGTTGCATTACTACTATGTATATATCAGCATTTGTGAGGACAGGTAAACCTATCCAAACTGATGATATTAATTAGAATTTGAACTCTAAAATGTTATGTATCTTAGAGTGAGAGTATGTACCGTCTTTTGATATTATATGTTACCTCTTAGCTGTGAGATCTTGATATTATGTTCTCTTCTTTCTTATTCTATTTTCCTTTTCTTTTATTTTAAGCTAACAATCTATCTTTCTGGACTTGGGTACTTGGAACGTGAGTGCCGTGGATGTATTAGTGTTGACGTTCGGGGGAAAAGGCAAATCTTTACATTTTCTCTGTATTATCTCATGCTGTTTAGGTTCGAGCTTAGAGAAGTCTCAAGTCACATCCAAAATAGACTTTTCTTTCTTCATCCTTATTTTCTCTTTTGAGTTCCAAATACTCTTCTTGCAAACGAAGATCTACTCATCTTTGTTCTTCTTTCTAGATCTAACGCTCATTCCATTTCTGCATTCTCCTCTGTTCATTTCTTCCTCCAATAATCTTGCGTCATTATGCACTGAAGATATACATTAAACTATTTTATCGAAATTGACATTATAATCAATTTTATTCTTCAATCTCCATTTTCATATTGCCCTCCTTGAATTATTACTATGAAATGGTGGAGGTTCTTGTTCTTCAGCTGCCTCTGGGATATCGAAATCTCCAGTACTGGAATCATCATTCATTCTTCTTGGTGCAAACTAAAATCTAACGTGTTTCTTTTTTATTGTGCTCCATTTATCTTTATCTTTAAGAAGATTGTAAAAGATTGAAAGTAGCATGTTGTTTTGTTGTACATAGGCCTCATGAGCCTGTTTGAGCTAAAAGTTAAAATATAACGTTAGTGAATTATAATAATCAATAATTTACTCCAAGGATGGTTGATAGACAAAACCCAACAAGTTAACATCCATAGACCCACTTTGTTTCCTCGTCTCCATAACTGCCATGATCTCATTCCATTTTTGACAATGCCTATTCATACGTATCTTTTGAGTTTTTAAAAATTTAACTAATCTAGGAATACTATTGGGTAGACGAACATGGAACATGTTTGAAATAGAAGCCCCAAAAGCAAACTCAGTTTGTGACTTAACTTTCTTTTCATTAACAGAACACTACAACCAACATATAGCAAGTTTCTCTTGTTCATCTTTTGTCCATTTCCGTTGAGTAGAAGTAACACTTTTAGATGGAATTTAATTTACTTTTGGAATTAGAGACTCATTTATGTTGATTCCTTCTGGATTTCCCCTTCTTTGAGTCTGTAAGGATTGTTGGATTAAACCATTGTTTCCATCCCATAAGATTTCATCTTCCATAAATTCTCCATACTCATTTCGACTTTGATTGAAACCGCTGCCACTTGCTTCAAAATGAGAAATTAAATTTCTGCTAAAGTTATTGTTTCATATGAAATTACCTTGCAAGCTGCCTCTAAAATTTAGAAATTGATATTGTGGACTACAATTCGAGTATTGGTTGTTAAACTGATCGTGTAACCTTGACTCATATCTTTGCATGTTGTTGCGAATGATATTAGGATGCACATTGAGATTTTTGCTGATAATTCTGATTGCTTTTTTGATTTAACAGCGAATTGTCGTAAACATCATAATTTTGATTATATTCTTAAAACTGTTGGAATAAGAAGGACATCAGGTTTTTCCTCTTTGATTGTTTGATATTTTTTGGCTAATCATGAGTGTGGTTTGTGTGGTTTAACAGAGAAAGATGAAGAAATAGGAATAAATTTTGTAACTGAAAAAAAAATTTGACCATAAAAATAAAAAGAAGGCAACGTTCGAAAAAGTATTATGTTGCCTTATCCAGATTGATAATGCCAGCTAAAATGACAATGGTAATATTATTTTTACTATTGCCTTGGTTTATCCAGCATTGTCAATGTCGATTATTTATTCGGCATTAATAATGCCGGTTAAACCACTGACCGCAAAGGTTGCCAAAGCGGCCTTGGCAGTCAGTGGTGAGCCTATTTTTAGGGAACAACCTACCTCCTATAGGGAATGCTCTAATAGGAAGGTTGATTGTATTCTTAAGTAAATAATTTTAACATATACCACAAAATACAATAAACTGATATACGTCAAAAATTAATTTACATACACCATTTCTTTTATGAAACTACCTTTTTTTCATCTCCATCGTCTTCCCTCTTCAAACCCTAAAACTCGTTTACATAAAATTAAGAGTCCCTAACACTAAATTAAGTTAAAATTCAACATAATAAACTTAATTTTTTGACACTGACATTGTAATTTGTTTACTTTTTAAAAAGAATTCTTAGTTTCATCAGACTCAACTTTAATTTTAGAAAAATAAATTTAAATACTTTTAAACTAGAGGAATTAACTATAAAAGTCATCGTAGTGGATTTTTTGTGTTTTATTAACTTCATCAAATACGTTTAGATTTGATCAAATATTGTTAATTATAACATTTTAATTTGATGAATTATAAGAAAGAGAATAAAAAATGTAATTAAAAAGAAGGTAACTTAATCATATATATTATTTTGCAAAATAATGGTGCAAGTTAAGAAAAGAAACTATGCACGAGGAACAAAAGCACGAACTAAGGCCTGCCATGTGTGATGGGGTTCAGAAAAATACAAATTATCACGGCAAACAAATATTAGAGCCCGAAGCTAAGAAAACATACCCACAAAGGCATTGGATTAGAAAAAAAAACAAAATGCAGTAGAAAGCCAGAATTTGAACAATATGTCTACCGATACTGCCTCTGAGGTTGTGCATGTGCATGCACAACATACTGATACGGTGAATAACGCATCTGCTCTTATCAAAACCAACTTATCTACTATACCACCACTTCTCCTTCTAGCAACTAATAATTACCACAACATTAACCCTACCATCCTTCCAAATTCAACAACCACTGAATACATCACCATTCCATCTGTTATCACACCTACGCCACATATACAACATGCATCACTTATCCCACTTACCAATAGCTTTGACATACTCACCGATCAAATCGACTCCTCTATCAACAAGTCTCTTGATCCTACCATTATACACATGCACATTACGGATGACATTAACAATACGATGACTGATACTGCACACACACATGCACCATTGAACCATCGAGTCATGAAAATACCCCTCCTCTTCCATACAACCATATCCACCTATCCCCGACAGTCACCACAAATCTAATTAAACAGAACATCGTCACAATTGATTCTTTTGATAATCTTAACTCTAGCCTACAACTTCTCTTCAACCAGACTTCCCTATAAATTCTCCTACCGCCTACAACCCGAATTCTCTACCATCCACTCCATTAATCCACTGTCAACTCTATCTCCATCTCTATCTAAGCCACACCCAAAGAAAAAGAAAATGACAAAAATAAAAAAGGCCAGGAGCATGAAGATTTCGACTATGGTTATGAGTACAACAACACAGAAATACAACTACAAAATATATGTTCTCAGGAAGGTGAAGAAAATGCATAACATGAATGCAATATTGGAACAAGGAAATCAGGTAGGAAGAAAAAACATTTTATCTCTAATGCTTGACAACATAGGAGCATGGAATTTAAGGAGTGCACACCTCCCCTTAAAGCAGCAAGAATTTAAAAATCTTATAAGTCAGAAAAATTTACAAATGATGGGTATATTCGAAACAAAACTTAATGAGATAAACACCATCAACATGTGCACATTTATCAATCATCAATGGGAATATGCTCATAAATTAATACATGCAGAATATGGAAGAATTGCAGTCCTATGGAATCCACATACATACATAGCCACCAATGTATCCTCATCAGACCAACACATATATTTTCATGTTTCACACCTACCATCATCCTCTCATTTCTTCATTACTTTAATTTATGCATCATGTAATAAGGACTTGAGGAGTAGACTTCATGCCTATATGCAAGCCCAGAAATCAATCAATATACCGTGGATACTTATGGGAGATTTTAACTGCATGTATGCATCTACACAAAAGTACAGAGGCACCCCACTCATATATCATGATATTAATCCTCTTCTCCAATCTATTCAATATTCTGCAATATATAAAATACCATCTATTGGCCCACTTTACACATGGAATAACCATAGTCATAGCAAGAGAACCTTCTACACACTGGATCACTCTTTCTTCAATCTCCTTGCACTTACCTCATGGCATAACCTAACCTCCACTGTCTTTCAACCTGGCATATCTGACCATAGCCCACTTGTCCTCTATTGGAGGGTGAAATCGAGAAAGTACAAATCCTCTTTTAAATTTTTAAATTTTTGGACTAACCATGCACAATTTTTTGATACTTTCATGCAAGGTTGGAGCATTCACACATACGGGAACCCCACGTTTATTCTACACGTAAAACTAAAGAATGTTAAAAATAAATTGAAAATACGGGCTAGATCTATTTTTGGCCATGGTGCATCAAAGTCACAACAAATAAGAGACGAGCTTTATAAGTTACAAGCCAATATGCTTAATGCTCCTCACAATGCAAATTTATCTGAGCAGGAGCATTACCTAAACCAACATTTACTTGATGCTCTTCAACATGAATGAGACATGGCTAAAGACAAGCTTAGGAAGGATTATTTCTTTCATGGTGATAGAAATTCTTCTTTCTTTCAAAAGGCACTCGCTATCAAGAGATCCAGAGACAACAAAGGTGCAATTACTGATCAGGATGATATATTACAGACTGAGGAGCCTGATATTGACAAGGCTTTCATTGATTACTTTTATACATGTTCTTCAACTCCTCAAAATGAACCTTGCATTTCTAATATATCACATGTCACATTACCCAAGATCACACAGTCTGATGCACGAAGCCTTATATCTCTTGTCACATATTCTAAGATTAAGGAGGCTATATTCGATCTTAATTCTGCTAGTGTTGGTGGGCCTGACGGTTTCAATACACATTTTTTCAAAACCACTTGGCATATCATTGACACCACTTTTGTCATAGCTATTCAATATTTTTTTAGCACAAATACTTTGCTTGGAGGTATCAATGCTACTAATATTACTATTATTCCTAAAGGTGAGACTCTTACATCGGTAACACACTATCAGCCGATATCATGCTGCAATGTAATTTACCAGTGCATCACAAAGATTTGGCAAAAAAAACTTAAACCCATTCTAAGCAATATCATTTCACCCAATCAAATCGCCTTTCTATCGAACAGAAATATTACTGATAATATACTTCTAACACACAAGTTACTTAGAGGATTCAACTAGAAAAACATATTGCCTTAGTGCACGATGAAATGGATATTCAAAAGGCCTTCTACTCGATTGAATGGATATCTATTATTGCCATCATGTCACGTATTGGTTTCCCAAAGACATATATTGCATGGATACATACATGTATCTCCACTTTTACATATACGGTGCTTGTCAATGGTCGTGCTTCTGGCTACTTCAGCTCATCTAGGGGGATCAGGCAAGGAGGTCCTATATCTCCATATTTATTCATCATGATCATGGAGCTTTTGCATTCCATTCTTGTTGAAATATATATTTGAAAAAGGAAGGTTTGAGACTTGAGAGAAGAAACTTGTTCTCATAAATAATGCTTTAATATTATTTTTCCTTTGCTAAATTGCTTGATTACAAATGAGGGGAGAGCTCATCTTTTATATGACTCAATAGAATATTCTAGATGTAGAATATTCTAGAAACATGACTCATTTGATAACTCTAGAACTTTCTTTTTAGACAACTCCAGAAACATGACTTTTATACAATTCTTATTTCTAGCAACTAATATAAAATTCTAGAGCTCTCTCCAAATTCTATTAAATACAAGAAGATTCTAGAAACTTTAATAATAAGAAACTTCTAGAAATTAACAAATCAAGTTTATATTCCAACACCCCCCTTTAAACTTGATTTGCCCCCCTTTGAGCTAAACTTTTACGCATACCAAGTTTCTTCTTTAACTCCTTGAAAATCTCCAACTTCAAAGGCTTCGTTAAAATATCGACAATTTGATCTTGCGTCTTGCAATGCTTGACAATTACTTCTCCTTTATCAACCAAGTCTCAAATGAAATGATACTTGATTCTTATATGCTTGCTCCTCCCATGAAAAACTGGATTTTCGGTGAGTGCTATAGCAGAATTGCTATCACAATATATAAGTAGACTTTCTTTTGGAGTATGCTTAAGTTCTTCTAGCACCATTTAATCCATAAAGCTTGACAACTAGCTAAAGATAGTGAAATATATTCTGTCTCGGCGGTTGAGAGAGCCACAACTTGTTGTTTCTTTGACATCCACGTGATTGCACTTGATCCAAAGTAGAAAACATTTCTCGAAGTACTTTTACTATCATCAACACTTACGGCCCAATCACTATCACAATATCCAAGCACCTTAGGATCATTTATCTTTTGATAATAAATTCCATCCCCAAGTGTTCCATGAACATATCTCAAAATTTTTTTTCCGACATCCCAATGTGTCTTCTTTGGTTGCTCCATGAACCTACTAATCAAGCTCACACCATATGTAATGTCCGGCCAAGTGGCTGTCAAATACATCAAACTCCCAACAAGACTTCTAAACAATGTTGGATCAACATATTTAGAGTTGTCATCCGTACTTAGTTTCAAGCCAACTTCAACTGGAGTGCTAATTGGCTTTGCCTCTTCCATTCTAAAATTCTTCATCAAATCTTTTGCATACTTTTATTGAGAGATAAATATACCATCATTATCTTGCTTTACTTCAATACCAAGAAAGTAATGAAGTAGACCCAAGTTGGTCCTCTCAAATTCTTGCATCATACTTTTCTTAAATTCTTTAATATTATCAAGACTATTTCCCGTAAAAATCAAATCATCCATATATATAAACCAATGATGAGAATGTTACCTTTGTTCTCCTTGATGTAAAGAG
Source organism: Allium cepa (assembly GCA_030765085.1). Lineage (NCBI taxonomy): Eukaryota > Viridiplantae > Streptophyta > Magnoliopsida > Asparagales > Amaryllidaceae > Allium > Allium cepa. Next base: position 491,460,529 of record CM060944.1, on the reverse strand, counting down.
TATGCTCAAATGGACACCTCTTGAATCCCATCTTCACAAATAATCATCTATGCGACTATACCATGCACGAGGGGCTTGCTTAAGGCCATACAATGCCTTCTTCAACCGATAGACTTTATGCTCTTCATCATTTATCACATAGCCGGAAGGTTGATCATTGTACACCTCTTCTTGTAGTACTCCATTCAAGAAAGCAGATTTAACATCCATTTGATAAACTTGCCACTTATTTTGAGCGGCAAATGAAATTATCAAACAAATTGTTTCAAGACGTGCCACGGGAGTAAAAACTTCTTTGTAATCAACACCATGCTTTTGCTTGTAGCCTTTCACAACTAATCGTGCCTTATGTTTTTCAACTTCATCTTGTGCATTCAACTTTGTCTTCTAAACTCATTTGACTCCAATGGGTTTCTTCCCTTCAGGTACTTCAACCAACTCCCATGTTTGGTTCCTTTCAATTGCATTAATTTCTTGATCCATAGCTTGTCTCCATTTGTCTTCCTTGGCGGCTTCTTCAAAATCAACTGTAAAGCAAAATCAACAAATCCATCTTCTAAAATTCTTCTTGTTTCTCCATAAATCTCCGCAAGAGGTCTTGTCCTTCTAGGTGTTGATTCTGAACTTGAAGATGATAAGCTTGGAGGAGAATTAGATGGTGGAGTAGGTGGAGTTAATCCTTCTTCTTCAATTGGCTCAAATGCATCATTATCAAGCAAGATACTTGTACTCTTTTTCTCATTTTTTCATTCCCATGCTTCTACCTCATTGAAAATTACATCACGACTAATAATAGTCTTCTTTGTGATGGGGTTATATAATTTATATGTCTTAGATCTTTCACTATAGCCTACAAAGATGCACTTTTCAGATTTGTCATCAAGTTTTCCTCTCTTTTCATCCGACACATGAGAGTAACAAATGCTTTCAAAAATTCGAAAGTGGGAGACACATGGCTTGTGAACGCTCCATGCTTCTTGTGGAGTCTTTCCTTGAACACTTTTAGTTGCCGCACGGTTGAGAACATAGCATGCACATGCTATAGCTTCGGCCCAAAATATTTTAGGCAATCCTTTTATCTTCAACATACTTCGAACAAGTTCCATAATGATACGGTTCTTTCTTTCGGCCACCCCATTTTGTTGAGGGGTTGAGCGGACCGTTAGTTGATGATGAATGCCATGATCCTTTAAGAAATTTTCGAATTCTTCCGCCATATATTCTCCACCACGATCGGATCGGAGTGTCTTTATAGAAAAGCCACTTTGCTTTTCTACAAGTGCTTTAAAATTCTTAAATACTTCAAATACTTGAGATTTTTCTTTGAGAAAGTAAATCCACATCTTGCGACTATAGTCATCAATAAAAGTGAGAAAATACCGATTACCTCCAAGAGAGTTTGTGCGCATAGGTCCACATAAATCCGAATGCACTAGCTCCAAAGGATTCTTTACTCGCCATGCCTTTTCTTTTGGAAATGGATCTCGATGGTGCTTGCCAAAAACACAACTTTCACATACTTGATCTTGTTTGCTAATATTTGGGATGCCTCTCACCATATGATCTTTGCAAACCTTGGATAGAGTGCTAAAACTCAAGTGATTATAATGAAGATGCCAAAGCCATGACTTGTCATTAACAATATTAGCAAAACATGGAAATACTTCATTTTTAATTTTCAACGGAAATATTTTTGTTGGTGTCATCTTCACTTTTGCAATAAGAACACCAGTTTTGTCTTTGATCTCACATAAATCATTTTTGAAATTCACAATATGTCCCTTCTTTAAAAGACTTAAAAGATTGTATTTATGATTGGGAACATAATAAACATTAGAAATATAATTTGTACCTTGCTTTGTCCGTATCGGAATATCGCCACTGCCTTTGACAATGAGCCTTTTGTTATCACCTGTCTTGACTTCTCGTTGGACACTTTCATCAAAATTCACAAAGCAAATTTTATTTCCAGTCATGTGGTTACTATAACCACTATCAATATACCATATATCATCAAAAGAAGCTTCTTGAACATTACAAGCAAGAAGCATACTTTCATCTTGTGTCTCCAAATTCTCATGTAGAAAATTAGAATTATCTTTCTCATCATTAATTCTTTTAAAACAATCCTTTTTCATATGCCCATATTTATGATAATAATGACATTGAATATTATAAGAGTTATCTCTTCCTCTTCCACTGTATCCTCCACGACATCTTCCTCTTCCTCCTTGAGATGAGCTTGAATTTTCACTTTGAATTTGGCATCTTCCTTGTCCTCTATCACGGGCTGATCTTCCACCTCTTCCTCTAAATCCACCATGGTTGGTGTCTCGAATTTGAAAAGCTTGCTCGGAAGGAGAGGAATCAAATTGTTTGATGCGAAGCTCATGAGATTGTAGTGAGCCCAACAATTCTTCAAGAGAGAAATTAGTCAAATCTTTTGATCCTTCAATAGCAACAATAACATGCTCAAATTTCCTTGTAATACTTCGAAGAATTTTTTCAATAATTCTTTTATCCGAAATTTCTTGACCATTGATTCGAAGTTGATTAGCAATAGAAATAGTTCTATTATAAAATTCCTCCCCCGATTCAATTTCTTTCATTTTGAGTAAATCAAACTCACCTCTTAGAGCTTGAAGTCTTACCATCTTTACCTTTTCTTCACCTTCATACGCCTTGTTGAGGATGTCCCATGCCTCCTTTGATGTTGATGCCGAAGAGATCCTTTCAAAAATTGCTTCATCCACCGCTTGATAGATAATATAAAGAGCCTTCTTGTCCTTCTTTCGAATCTCTTTCAAAGTATTCAATTGTTGTGTTGAAAGTGTTGCTTGATTCTCCGGTTCTTCATATCCATTTTCAACAATCTCCCAAAGATCTTGAGAGCCATACAAGACCTTCATTTTAATGCTCCATTGATTGTAATTCTTTCCCGTCAAACGAGGAAGTTGAGGTTGCAACATATTGTTGGAAGTCATCCCTAAACCTTGCTCTGATACCACTTTGTTGAAATATATATTTGAAAAAGGAAGGTTGGAGATTTGAGAGAAGAAACTTGTTCTCACAAATAATACTTTAATATTATTTTTCCTTTTCTAGATTGCTTGATTATAAATGAGGGGAGAACTCCTCTATTTATATGACTCAATAGAACATTCTAGATGTAGAATATTCTAGAAACATGACTCATTTGACAACTCTAGAACTTTCTTTTTAGACAACTCTAGAAACATGACTTTTATACAATTCTTACTTCTAACAACTAATATAAAATTCTAGAGCTTTCTCCAAATTCTATTAAATACAAGAAGATTCTAGAAACTTTAATAATAAGAAACTTTTTAGAAATTAACAAATCAAGTTTATATTCCAACAATTCTCACTAACCAAGCTATTCCTAAAAAGCTGAAAACCCATCCTAAATGCAAGGAGCCTCTTATCACATCACTAATGTTAGCTGATGACATTATGATATTTTCGAAACCAGAAGCAGGTACAATATGCACGATCAATGGGGCACTCAATCTATTTCATTCTACTACCGGTCTACATATCAACAAACAAAAATCACATATTATTATTATTGCTGGATTATCTACTACTGCCAGAGACAACATCACATCCATTTCTGATCTGCTGGCTATGCCAGAGAACTCCATATACCTTGGCATCCCTATTACTACTTCTACAGTTACTACCACGCAATGCTTGCCTATGTATGAAAAGATTATTTCCAAACTTAGGATCTGGTCTACACATCTTCTATCACAAGCTGGATGCATAACTATTGTTAAATCCATCATTTTTGGTATGATTTCATGCTGGTCTAGGCTATTCATCTTGCCTAAAAAACCGATTTCCATGATCAATAAGGCTGTGAACCATTTCTTATGGCATGGTGACTGCCACGGGCATAAACCTATACCCATTGTTTTAATAAATTATGCAGACAAAGGAAGAAAGAGAGATTGAGTCTTATAAACTTGTATTACTGGAACATGGCTGCTGTTACTAAACACATTAATGATATTCTTAGTAATAAGCCAAACTTATGGGTTACATGGATTAACAAGAATTATTTGTTTGGAAAAAATTTCTAGAACATGACATACACATCCACCTCTAGTTGGTTCTGGAAAAGCCTGCTTAACATCAGACATCTTATTCTACCACTAATCAAATAAAACATTTACTCAGACGTCAAGATTTCTTTCTGGCACACTCCATGGGCATCCACATGAATAATTTTAAACGACTTAGTCGACTCCATGTAGAAGAACTCAACATACATCCCGGATAATGCGGGTATTCGAAATTTCTTGATCCATGACAAGGTTGTTATGACCACTGCTAGCTCATCTGTGATTAGAAATATTTGGAATTTGATCATGACCGAAAAACATGTTAATACACCATACAAAATTCAATGGACCACAAGGCACTCTGCTCATTCCATTTCTACTATATACAAAGATATTCTTCCTTGTCACCGCTGCCCTCCCTCTCCATGGTATAGTAGAATATGGGATAAATGGGTTCTGAAAAAGATAATTTTCTTCTCCGAAGAACTATTCATAACTCATTACTAACTCAAGATAAATTAATGGCCAGAGGTCTCATCACTACCAATGTTTGTGTATTTTGCAACGACCTTCTTGAGAGTATCGAACACTTGTTTTTTCACTGTACGCATATATATAAACTTTGGAAATCATTATTACTCGCTGCTGATATATATTATGGTAATACTGATCGTGGGCGGCAGTGGTTTGAGATATTCAAACGAACAAGATGGAGAAGCGAACGTGGGAGTCGTATGCTCATCGCTCTGAAGCGTTTCATTGCAGTATTATTGCGAGAGAGAAACCGCATAATTTTTGAGAACAAATGCAAAGGCAAGAAGGAATTTTTGGCTAAAGTTAAAGGAGCAATCAATAGAAGATTGAGATATTTGCATGCTTCTGGCTTTTGCTGGTGTATTAATTAATATAGCATTTGGGCTCATGGGCCCGAATCCTTTGTTAATTACACGCTATGCTCGTCATATTATTTTTTTATTTGGTTCTGTTAATACATTATTTCGGTCTGTAGTTTTTGTACACAGCTCTTTTATATAATCGAATCCGATAGTGGCCAGTATAAATCCACGTTTACCTTTAAAAAAAATGGTGCAAGTTAAGTGATTTTTGGTTATAAATAGAATTTGCCCAATAGGAAACTAGTTCGTAGACTAAATCTTTTACCTTGTAAGAAAAATTCGTGGTTTTTTTTTCTTCCCTCTCATTGCAGTAAAAAAAATTCGTGGTTTCTAAATAGAGAGGTTAGGGCCCGTGTTTGGATGTAATTGATATGGTTCGTTTTTGGACTCTCACTATAACAGTATTAATTAAGTCAGACTTTTAACTTGGGTGTAATTAATGCTTTTTGAATTTTTCGAAATCCTTGTGAATTGTTCATAAATAATTGATACTACTTCCTATCCAATACAATATAATAACTGGCACAATACTATAGAATAACTGACATGAGGCCCGTGCTTGGAAGGAGGAAGGTAGTTATGTGCATTTGTCTATGTTGCACAGGTCGATGCACGAGTGTGCATGTTTAATCACAAATATGAAGAATACAGCTGAAGTGTCAACTTAGAAATGATCATGATAGGTGAGGCTACTGCAAATATATATATTTGATTTGAACAAACATTACAAATTCATGTATTTGTTATTGCATGCCAAATCAATAATCATATATAGTGTATTACTATTGAAGACAAACTGCAAAATACATTAAAAAAGAAATATCGTACTGCAATACATAGATACAAAAAACTTAGTACAAATCTTAAATATACATGCGTAGTTCTACTAATTTTTTTGAGAGAAGATAGCAGTACAAAGTAAAAAGTTTTCATATAAACTATTTTAAATTAACAACATAAAACAAAACTCAAAGTATTGCAAGTGAGGTTTCTATGCAAATTTTGGACTTAGATATTTTCAAGATTCCTCACGGTCGTTCTTGTTCTTTTCCACCTGATCATGACGTTTGTACAAGTACAGATCAACCATCAAAATTCTCATTTTCTTTCTTTGTAAACAACTGGCTAAATAGCATTGTGATTGTCAACCCCATTTGTATATTCAATCGAATAGAAGAAAATAAGCAGATAAGTAAAAATTCGAACAGATCTGGATGAAACATAAGAGTTAAGGTTTTATCGCTTTAACATACTCATTACTCAGTACTATGTAATAAAGTAAAAAAACATATTACCATTTCTCCCTTCATTTGAATTAAAATTAAGATCACGTGTTTTGTTTTTATAATTAGCAATTCACAACCCTGGATTTGATAATAGTTTATAATTTGAATCTATGTTATAATAAGCGCTAAGCAAGGCGAGACGATAAAAGTCTCGCTTTGCTTAATGTGGCTTAAGCTTCGCTTAACCGCTGCCTATTCATTTTAGCATACTGTATTCATACCTATATAAATCTATTATAAAGAGATTATACTAAGTGTATTATATGTGGACAAGTGTACTGTACGATTATGTACAAATTCATCACAAACAAATAAAGTTTAACCTTGAAGTCAATTTATAAATTTGTAGGTTTCAAAAGTTGGATTCAACTTTCGCTATTCGTTAAAAGTTAGCATACTCGAGTTGAGTACAAATAGTTCACATTTATTAAATAAAATAACAATATCTTAATGAATACCGTCCATCGATCCATATCATGGAAAATGAGAAATTTTTATTAGAAATGCGATATTTTTGCTATAGTCCCAGTTTGTTTTATTTTAAAAATAATAATTTTTTGCTAAATATTGCTTCAGCATTGCTTCAATTTAAGGAAAGTGCATATAAGCACTAATTAAGCAAACTTAAACGCTCATCGCTTAATTATTCTGCTTTTTCAAAAATTTACGCATTGTGAAGGCATTTAGTGCTTAAGCGATGCTTAAGCGCACTTTTCATGACATAGATTTGAACTGATCCTGATTGAATTTAGTTTTACCTTGGCTACTCACCCTTGTTTTATAAAGGCTATCAAGAAAAGGTAACGTTTTTCTAATTTTAAGTGAAGGTCGGATTGTTCAGATATTGTTGAAGTTCCTAGAGAAAATTACTGCAAAGCCGGGTGTTATTGTTGAAAATTAAACTTGACTTTGGGCTAGATTATTGGATTTAATTTGGGCCACAAACAAAGAAGTAAAGCTAAAAGAGAATTCTAGAGAAAATTGAAAGAAACATCTAGATAGAATTATCCAGATATATGTTGTCATGGTAGAAGAGGTTCTAGAATTTTCCATTCTCAAATTGTAATAAAATAACTAGAATCTAGAGTTTTCTTATCTAAAGATATTTTGTATGAAAGTTATTGAAAACTCTAAAGAATAGTTGTATACCGTAGGTTCAAATACATCTCCACCGTTCACTTGAGATGTGAATTACTATAAATAGGGGTGGTGTATCTCAATTGCAAGCAAGCAAAAAAATTGTAAGCAAAAGTTTATAATAAAGTACAACTTTCTCCTTTAAAAACAATCTCTCATTTCACACTTGCTATCCAATTAATCTTCAACTAGAAAATTTTCTAACATTAGTATCAGAGCGAGGTTCTTAGTCAAGAAAATATGGCAAGCGACATGACACCATTTCAAGTTCCATTGCTAAAGAAGGAGTACTATGATAATTGGAGTACTCACCTTAAACGAGAATGAAACATTTAGAAATATAAGAAGTCATAGTCAAAGAGGAAGAGGCCGAGGTCAAAGCTGTGGAAGAGGTGGTTACAAATTTTTCAATAAAGAGGAGAGAAGCCAAAACGCATATGCTACAAGAGGTCGAGGAAGAGGAGGAAACATGAAACAAAATGGAAGATCAAAGTATGATAAAACACAAATTAAGTGTTACAATTGTGATAAATTTGGGCATTTTTCTTCCGAATGTAGATCTACTTCTAATAAAGTTCTAGAGAGATCTAACTTTGCTAAAGAAGAGAAAGAATATTCTACACTACTTTTAGCACAAAAGGGAGATGCATGTGGTGATAACAATACATGGTATTTGGATACGGGGGCTAGCAATCATATGTGTGGAAGAAGGAACATGTTCACGGAGCTTGACGAATCAGTAAGTGGAAACATTTATTTTGGTGATGAATCTAAAATTCCAGTTAAGGGAAAAGGAAAAATATCAATTTGCTTAAAAAATGGAAAACATGATTTTATCTCTAACGTATATTATGTGCCTAATATGAAAAGTAACATTCTAAGCTTGGGGCAACTTTTAGAAAAGGGATACGACATTCATATGAAAGATCGTAGCCTTCTCATGAAAGATGCTAAAGGAAATCTGGTTGCTAAAGTAGAAATATCAAAAAATAGAATGTTTTCACTCCATATTTCAAATAATATTGCCAAATGTTTAAAAGCGTGCTATAAAGATTCATCATGGCTTTGACACTTGAGATTTGGACATCTTAATTTTGGGGGTTTAAAGTTGTTAAAGAATAAAAATATGGTGAAAGGTTTACCATGAATCGATCATATGAATCAACTATGTGAAGGATGCTTATTTGGAAAACAACCAAGGAAAAGTTTTCCAAAAGAATCCAACACAAGGGCTAAAGAACCACTAGAGTTAATTCACACCGATATTTGTGGTCCAATAAAACCGCGCTCACTTGTAAAAAGTAATTACTTTGATTTGTTTATTGATGATTATAGTAGAAAAACTTGGGCCTATTTCCTTAAACAAAAGTCCGATGTATTTGATGCCTTTAAGAAATTTAAAGCTTTTGTAGAAAATGAAAGTGGTTATAAGATAAAAACCATGAGGTCCTAACGAGGTGGAGAATTTACCTCTAAAAAATTTAAGAAATTTTGTGAAGAAAATTGAATTCACCGTCCCTTAACCATCCAGTATACTCCACAACAAAACGGGGTCGTAGAAAGGAAGAATAGATCTTTACTTAATATGGCACGGAGTATGTTGAAAAGTAAGAGAATTTCAAAAGAATTTTGGGCCAAAGCCGTTGAATGTGCAGTGTACTTAGCTAATCGCTCTCCAACTCGAAGTGTGTGGAACAAAACTCCCGAAGAAGCTTTGTGTGGAAGAAAACCATGTATAACACATTTGAGAGTATTTGGAAGCCTAGCATATGCCTATGTGCCGGATCAAAAGCGTTCCAAATTGGATGATAAAAGTGAAAAATATATATTCGTTGTAACGTTGCGATTTTTTGTCGCTCGAAAACCGACATCAATACGTCCACTGTATCAACTGCCGCATAATCGAATGCCGAAAAACCAAATTTTAGGGTTAAAGAAGAAGAGGTAGAAGAAAAAGATAGAAGAAATAAGAAAAACAGAACAGAAACAATATCAGAATCTCACATATCGCAGCGGAACAACATATAATAAATAAATGAATAATCTTTAAACAAAAAACTATATCAGTTATTACATTACATCACTTTACATTACATCACCAGAGTGTACAACAACAAACAACAACAAACAGCAGAAAAGAAATACTAATACTAGTGATACGCCATGCCATCCATCTTGCCTCCAGCAACTCCTGAATTCCAGAATGTCCTGATAAACCTGAATCTAGACTGCCCGTGTGGAAATTTGTGGGCACCCAGAGTTTAGGAAGGAAAACAATAAACTCCGAGTCAGTCATGTGACTGGTGTGAGAACTAAAACAGTTTATATTTAAAACAAAGAACAGGATAATTTTAAAATAGATTCGGAATGCTTTTTAGAAAATGAGACTACCATAAGGCCTTCCGCACACACACACAATGCAAACGCAGAATCGGAGGAGATTTCTCCTTATGATAGTCAAAGATGCTTGATACGCATTAAAAAGAAACATTTGATATTATTACTAGAGCATAGTGTAGGAAAATTATTTCGAAAGTAAAGATATAAATCTTAGCCAGCATAGGCATTTCGCACTTATGCCTACTATAGCTACCATCCAAACAGTGGGGCGCCACCATAAGTGAACGATAGGTTCTACAACTAAAACCGTACAAGATCGTATTGTTTCTTTGGATTTCCAACAAATGGTCAGGCCAAGGAACTTCCCATTGCCACATGGGTACGCCTCTGGAAAGACGACCCGAGAACCAAACCAGATCTCTGCCAACACAAGGCCGGGTTACCCCTAACTGGGTAACTACTGACACGAATATGTCATCCCCCGATCGTAACCGATCTATCCGAGGATCCTCGATTTCCAACAACCACAAAGCAATAAATTTGCAGCAACAACATAGGTTAAGTATCTGGGCTCCATACCATGATACCACCTCTATCCAGAAGGAATGTCATACACTAAAGGGGCGATACCCCCTAATAACCTTGCTGCATCCTTCCTTTTTTGACCATTTTCGGGGTGTGAGGTCCGACGAAATCTCGTCCACAAAGCCACGCTTTATACAAAAGCTGTGCTTTGGGTCAACAAATGATCAAAGTAATGATCACCAAGATAAATGATCAAACAAATGATCATATCACAAATGATCAGACAATGATCATTTCACAGCAACACTCAGCATGCCACATTACCAAATTGGGAGTATATCACTAATAACCTTCAACTACATAACCTCTGAGCTCGTACGTCTCAGAGAAGGGTGTTAAGCTAAGAGAATAAATTCTCCGCCACCAACAGAAATATATTTGAAAGAAATCAGCTTTATATCTCAACTTGTAATGTCAGACATACAATCCATACAAGTCTGTTCCGGGCTCGAACAGAACCGAAGGCACTTACAAAGAAGTCCTTGCATTCCGGATAATTTCTAATCACGTCCGGACTTCCCGTCACTAAGGGTGATAAAACCTCTATATCGGAGATCAGCCGATGCAGAGTAACTCAACGGTAATCCTTCCGTTTTCAAAAATATCCGGTCTTCAACACCGGTCATCAAATGCAATCCATTACGACGTATCACATATTCGGAATGGGTTATACGACCCCAAGGTCCTTTCTCGGCTAACCCGAATAGTGAGCGCTTATTCAAAAATAAGTGTGGCATTCAAATTCAAGCAACCACAACTAATACCTATTTAAAGGTAAATATTGATAGTCGGATTATTTAACTATCAATAGGCATGCTTAACATCACCAGATTCCAAATAATTTTTCAAATTATTTACTTTCCAAAATATCTTTCTAGATATATAATTTCCACACTTCAACCATTTGAAAACAAATTTTCAAATCACTTTTCACCTTTACCACTTTTGAAAATAAATTTCAATCATTTTCCTTACACGGAAATACTTTCGTTTCAAAATGATTCATTTAAACCAATTAAATAAATCCTTACCGATTTACTTTATATTTACGTTCCAAATTCGTAAATTAATTCCAACACTTCAAAAAAATAAATCAACGTTTATTTTTAATCAAATTCCCCTTTCTTTTATAAATTCCATAGTGAATTTACACTTCCAAAATATCTATGAATATATGATTCCCAAATCGATTTCTAATATTCATTTTCAATTTGTCTTTAAAAAAGATAAATTCTCAAACCGTTTCATTTCACATTGGAAAAAACATTTCCATACTTATTTATTTGTAAGTAATTCACAAATCCATTTATTTTCAATACTTAGAAAATATTCAATATACATAATATCGAAATTAAGTATATATTTCATTCTTTAAGGAAAACATTCACTTAAACACATTTATTTAAGTCAAAACAAATGTTGCGTAAAACATCGTTACGACGACCCAAAATCACTAGTATAGAGATTCGAAATTAAAATAGATATATAAATCCCAATACTATACAAAATATTTCCTTTCGCAAACCATTTACTATAACAACAGTGTTATAGTCCACCATTTCCTTATTTCTCGAAAACGTCTATTTCAACAATGAATGTTGAAATCTATGTATTCGATTTATAATACATTTTAAAACATCGTTAAAACGATTAACTTCATTTTATAATATTCATTTTCCCAAGCATATCCATTTTATTTGATAATATAGTCACTGTCCAAAATCGTGAATATACTTCCTTAACCAATTTCAACTTTCAATTTATCAAATTCCATTGATTTCGAATTTATAAACCATGTCTATAAATTCCATTCCCATATATATAAGCTTCGATTTATAAATCTCCTTTATTAATCCAATTCAATTTATATAACTCAATTTTATACCAGAAGTCCATATTATAAGTTAAGAACTTATAATCCATTTATTTACAAATCGTTCTTTTAAAACTTTACAAATTACAAATCTTATTCACTTATGAATTCATTTATAATTCATTTTAACGCTTATAAATACTCGTTTTATAATTCCTATATTTTTAATTTATAAATATCAAATTTTAAATCTTTTATATAAATTGTTTTTAAAACAATTCAAAAATCCCAATTTAACTAAATTTATTCTTTTAATAATTTACAAATCATTATTTAAAGCTTGTATACTTCAAAATCATACTTAAGTATTATTTTTCAAAAATCGTAACTTTTATGAAAATAAAATTATAACGTTTATTTATTTTAACAATTGAAAATTTAATAAAACGTATACTTTCGAAAATCACTTTAAAATTCCTTTTAAAAACCAAAATCATTATTTTAAAAGTTCAGAAATGGATCCGATGATGCAGCATCACCAAATAGTCAATCACGACATCCAAATATCATATATCGATATGATAATCAACAAATATCACAATATCTGTAAATAAATCAATACAGTTGAGGAATCCAGTTGGATCCCTCCAACCTGTTTCCCTGCATCCAAAGATGTTAGCACAATACCAATTCCGTTCCAGTACGGAATTATCGCGGTATATGGGATTTATAAAAATATTATCCGCTTAATAGGCGGCGCAATAGGGTCTCATCTGCTATATAATGCGGGAAATCAACTCCAAGTACATATATAATACCAATTTCACTGTACTGTGAAATATTCGCGGTATATGTTTTTAATAAATAACATCCGCTTACTAACGGCGCATAATGTCTATTTTAACAATCAATAGATAGCAATCATCATTCAAACATATAATCAAGCAATTTTAAATATAACTATTTAAAATTAAAATCGAAACCGATTCGATTGAGTGAGAAGTTCTCACCTTGATTTAAATTCAGTTTTCCGCGTTTTGTTTCGAATAAAATTAAACGCGCGTTTAATTTTACCCGAAATTCTCACTAGCTTCAAACGACTCCAAACTAGTTTCATAGCGTAGTGCTCGTCGAAACGAAGCCAATGCAATTGGTTTCGTTGAATTCCGACCTCGTACGCAAAAGTTAGAGCATTTTAAAGATTACACAATTAAAATTATAATTTTATTTACAATTTCTTTTTATAATTTTCAACCTTTAATCCTGGCCGTTAGATTTCGTTTTGCAAATATCCAGGCCGACCGCGTGAAGCTTCTTCCCCATCGCGTTTTCACGTATACGAGCCGTAACCCAACTTCCCACCAAACACTAAATTTCGCGACCCATTACAAGCATCTCCTCGTAGATCAGGCTCCATCACTTGAAGCGCCACCCACCACTCCACGCTCGGCCAGAGGAGCACGAATTTCGGTCGCCCCTATAGCACACAATTTGATGACGAACAGCCGGCCTTCCAACTGAAACTGCAATCGATCCAATGCGTGAAACCCCATCTCGACCGTATGGATCTGAAGATCTTGTCGAGCACTACAACATTGTAGTTAATGCTTTCTCGAATCGATGCATAGATTTGAAGAAATTAAGGCGAGAAGAATGGAGCATTTCTAGCCTTAGAAATTAAAAATGGCGGCCGGTTGAAATTAGGGTTAGGGTTAATTTTTCTCAAAAAAAAAGAAATATGGGGTGCTTATATAGAAATTTCAACGAAAACACTATTCACTTGATTTTTCCAAACTCCAAATCTCGCACGATGACCGACGTTTCTAGTGTTTATCCCTCGTTCCGAACACAATGAAATAGGTTTCGGAAGCTAATTCGATCATCTGTGCGAGTTATGGCAATAAACGTTCAATTTAAATTAAACCGATTTAAAGTAATTTCTAGGCGTTTTGGCTCGCACCGGACAAACGGTAAATCCGATTGACACGAAATTTGAAACCTTACAATAATATCACATTACGGATCCGATGAAACTAGTTTTGTCGAAATCTGAGACTGTTTGAAAAATGGCTATTTTAACTCGCCAAATTAATATTAAAACAATTTCGATGCGTTTAGAGCTGCCACGGTCAAACGAAAACTCCGATTGCTACAAAAATTGAAATCCGATAATAACAAACTATTACAGATCCAATGGAACTAGTCTCGTCCAATTCTGAGACTGTTCGAAAATTGGCTATTTTTCACTTGATAATTAAATATTAAAATATTCAATTTTCACAAATAAACTTTTAATTCAATTTTAAAAGTTCTAAAATATCGTTCTAACTCCAATATGATAAAATAAAATTTTACAAATCATTTTCAATCATATTTAACTCGATTTTTAATTATTTCAGAAATTTCAACTATTAAATAATCGATTTAATTATCCAATTAAATCCAATTATTCGAAAAATAAATTATTCGACTTATAAATTTCACTTACTAATATTTAAAATTAATTAAATATTCATATTTTAATTAATAGAAATTCTGGGTCGTTATAGACTTTCCCCCTTAAAAGAATTTCGTCCCCGAAATTACCAAGTAAGAAAAAGTTACAGAATTCATTAACTTTCCAAAACAAACCATTCAATTTAGATTTTTCAAATCTCTTAAGTGTTTAACTTTCCCAAAAATCATAGTTAAAATTTATACAACATCTTTACTAAGTTTTCAAAATTTTCCCAATTTTCTCAAAAAAATTTCTAACGCCTTAAATTTTCGGAAAAATTCGCCATACTCTCCTTTGCGCGGCTCGATCCGAAAAAAATGACAGTGTATATATCACAAATATACGTCTCATCAAGTGATGTGGCATCCCGCAGGGAAAAAAGTGTAAAAGTACGGTATGTAATCCGAGATATGTACCTTATATTTTTATTAGCGAGCATATACGGCTAATATAGCGCGAAAGCGAGCTCCAAATGCGAAGCAAACGCGATCCGCACCTACTAAACACTCAACAACAACATGAGAAACATGCATATATGAAAATAATATCAATATACATCATATAGCAACATAACAACTACATAATATAGCAAATGCAACTAAAGCAACAAATGCAACCTCCAAATCAATATAATTTTACTTCTCATTAATATTCATTGAATTGGTTTTCCAATTGATTCATTAACATTGGAATTTACTAACATTCATTTGTTCATTTTCCAATTAGTTTACATTCACTAATTTATTCACATTAATTCTCTTTCAATCCAAATCAAATTCAATTCTATTCAAGTTCATTGTTTTCCAAGTTGGATTTAATTACTTTAGCTTCTAATTCGCTAATTCCATTTCATTAATACTTAATGAATTATATACAATCAACTAACATTCACATGACAACAATTATATATTCAACATAACCAAATTATTTAATTTACATTCAATTTGGTCCAACACTTTTAATTCCAATTGGTTGATATTTAATTGACTTTCATTCAATTTATTAAATTTCCAATAACATTAGCTTTTAATGAATTAACACTTACATTCATTATTTCATATCAATTCTCTAACATTCAATTGATTAGCATTCAATCCATTAATTTATTTAATTTCTAATTCCATTGACAATATAAAGTTGAATTTCATTTATATAACTCAAGTTCATATTCATCACTTCTCTTGATTAATTTACTTTGACACCAAAATCAACTTCATTCACCTTTATTTAAGTTATATTCCACATATTAATCCAATTCATTCTTTTACAGCTGTTGTTTTTATTTAACTTATTCAAACAACATTTATTGACTTATATATATTTATATTTTCAACAACCAAACAATCAATTCATATACACTTTAATAATTATGAAAAATTATTCCTTTGTATATAAAATATAATCAAGGTAAAATTATTTCATTTACCTAATTTAAAATGATATTATGTCGACTTGCCTCGGTTAAGAGTTTAGAAACCCTTATCGATTACGGTTGTACACCCGCACCGACTAGAATTCATAAACAGCTCAACGGATAAGCAAACACAATATAAAACAATTTATATTCACTAACAAATACGCTCTCATAGCTATTATTACACTCAAACTCATTCTAGAGTACTACTGACTCTATCTCTAATGAGTAATATCCAACAGAGCCATGGTTGTCGCTTAACCATATGCTCTGATACCAACTGTAACGTTGCGATTTTTCGTCGCTCGAAAACCGACATCAATACGTCCACTGTATCAACTGCCGCATAATCGAATGCCGGAAAACCGAAATGTTAGGGTTAAAGAAGAAGAGGTAGAAGAAAAAGATAGAAGAAATAAGAAAAACAGAACAGAAACAATATCAGAATCTCACATATCGCAGCGAAACAACATATAATAAATAAATGAATAATCTTTAAACAAAGAACTATATCAGTTATTACATTACATCACTTTACATTACATCATCAGAGTGTACAACAACAAACAACAACAAACAGCGAAAAATAAATACTACATACTAGTGATATGCCATGCCATCCAACTTGCCTCCAGCAACTCCTGAATTCCAGAATGTCCTGATAAACCTGACTCTAGACTGCCCGTGTGGAAATTTGTGGGCACCCAGAGTTTAGGAAGGAAAACAATAAACTCCAAATCAGTCATGTGACTGGTGTGAGAACTAAAACAGTTTATCTTTAAAACAAAGAACAGGATAATTTTAAAATAGATTCGCAATGCTTTTTAGAAAATGAGACTACCATAAGGCCTCCCGCACGCACACACAATGCAAACGCAGAATCGGAGGAGATTTCTCCTTATGATAGTCAAAGATGCTTGAAACGCATGAAAAAGAAACATTTGATATTATTACTAGTGCATAGTGTAGGAAAATTATTTCGAAAGTAAAGATATAAATCTTAGCCAGCATAGGCATTTCGCACTTATGCCTACTATAGCTACCATCCAAACAGTGGGGCGCCACCATAAGTGAATGATAGGTTCTACCACTAAAACCGTACAAGATCGTATTGTTTCTTTGGATTTCCAACAAATGGTCAGGCCAAGGAACTTCCCATTGCCACATGGGTACGCCTCTGGAAAGACGACCTGAGAACCAAACCAGATCTCTGCCAACACAAGGCCGGGTTACCCCTAATTGGGTAACTACTGACACGAATATGTCATCCCCCGATCGTAACCGATCTATCTGAGGATCCTCGATTTCCAACAACCATAAAGCAATAAATTTGCAGCAACAACATAGGTTAAGTATCTGGGCTCCATACCATGATACCACCTCTACCCAGAAGGAATGACATACACTAAAGGGGCGCTACCCCCTAATAACCTTGCTGCATCCTTACTGTTTTGACCATTTCCGGGGTGTGAGGTCCGACGAAGTCTCGTCTACAAAGCCACGCTTTATACAAAAGCTGTGCTTTGGGTCAACAAATGATCAAAGTAATGATCACCAAGATAAATGATCATATCACAAATGATCAGACAATGATCATTTCACAGCAACGCTCAGCATGTCACATGACCAAATTGGGAGTATATCACTAATAACCTTCAACTACATAACCTCTGAGCTCGTACGTCTCAGAGAAGGGTGTTAAGCTAAGATAATAAATTCTCCGCCACCAACAGAAATATATTTGAAAGAAATCAGCTTTATATCTCAACTTGTAATGTCAGACATACAATCCATACAAGTCTGTTCCGGGCTCGAACAGAACCGAAGGCACTTACAAAGAAGTCCTTGCATTTCGGATAATTTCTAATCACGTCCGGACTTCCCGTCACTAAGGGTGATAAAACCTCTATATCAGAGATCAGCCGATGCAGAGTAACTCAACGGTAATCCTTCCGTTTTCAAAAATATCCGGTCTTCAACACCGGTCATCAAATGCAATCCATTACGACGTATCACATATTCGGAATAGGTTATACGACCCCAAGGTCCTTTCTCGGCCAACCCGAATAGTGAGCGCTTATTCAAAAATAAGTGTGACATTCAAATTCAAGCAATAACAACTAATACCTATTTAAAGGTAAATATTGATAGTCGGACTATTTAACTATCAATAGGCATGCTCAACATCACCAGATTGCAAATAATTTTTCAAATTATTTACTTTCCAAAATATCTTTCTAAATATATAATTTCCACACTTCAACCATTTGAAAACAAATTTTCAAATCACTTTTCACCTTTACCACTTTTGAAAATAAATTTCAATCATTTTCCTTACGCGGAAATATTTTCGTTTCAAAATGGTTCATTTAAACCAATTAAATAAATCCTTACCGATTTACTTTATATTTACGTTCCAAATTCGTAAATTAATTCCAACACTTCAAAAAAATAAATCAACGTTTATTTTTAATCAAATTCCCCTTTCTTTTATAAATTCCATAGTGAATTTACACTTCCAAAATATCTATGAATATATGATTCCCAAATCGATTTCTAATATTCATTTTCAATTTGTCTTCAAAAAGATAAATTCTCAAACCGTTTCATTTCACATTGGAAAAAACATTTCCGTACTTATTTATTTATAAGTAATTCACAAATCCATTTATTTTCAATACTTAGAAAATATTCAATATACTTAATATCGAAATTAAGTATATATTTCATTCTTTAAGGAAAACATTCACTTAAACACATTTATTTGAGTCAAAACGAATGTTGCGTAAAACATCGTTACGACGACCCAAAATCACTAGTATAGGGATTCGAAATTAAAATAGATATATAAATCCCAATACTATACAAAATATTTCCTTTCGCAAACCATTTACTATAACAACAGTGTTATAGTCCACCATTTCCTTATTTCTCGAAAACGTCTATTTCAGCAATGAATGTTGAAATCTATGTATTCGATTTATAATACATTTTAAAACATCGTTAAAACGATTAGCTTCATTTTATAATATTCATTTTCCCAAGCATATCCATTTTATTTGATAATATAGTCATTGCCCAAAATCGTGAATATACTTCCTTAACCAATTTCAACTTTTAATTTATCAAATTCCATTGATTTCGAATTTATAAACCATGTCTATAAATTCCATTCCTATATATATAAGCTTCGATTTATAAATCTCCTTTATTAATCTAATTCAATTTATATAACTCAATTTTATACCGGAAATCCATATTATAAGTTAAGAACTTATAATCCATTTATTTACAAATCGTTCTTTTAAAACTTTACAAATTACAAATCTTATTCACTTATGAATTCATTTATAATTCGTTTTAACGCTTATAAATACTCATTTTATAATTCCTATATTTTTAATTTATAAATATCAAATTTTAAATCTTTTATATAAATTGTTTTTAAAACAATTCAAAAATCCCAATTTAACTAAATTTATTCTTTTAATAATTTACAAATCATTATTTAAAGCTTGTATACTTCAAAATAATACTTAAGTATTATTTTCCAAAAATCATAACTTTTATGAAAATAAAATTATAACGTTTATTTATTTTAACAATTGAAAATTTAATAAAACGTATACTTTCGAAAATCACTTTAAAATTCCTTTTAAAAACCAAAATCATTATTTTAAAACTTCAGAAATGGATCCGATGATGCAGCAGCACCAAATAGTCAATCACGACATCCAAATATCATATATCGATATGATAATCAACAAATATCACAATATCTGTAAATAAATCAATACAGTTGAGGAATCCAGTTGGATCCCTCCAACCTGTTTCCCTGCATCCAAAGATGTTAGCACAATACCAATTCCGTTCCAGTACGGAATTATCGCGGTATATGGGATTTATAAAAATATTATCCGCTTAATAGACGGCGCAATAGGGTCTCATCTGCTATATAATGCGGGAAATCAACTCCAAGTACATATATAATACCAATTTCACCGTACTGTGAAATATTCGCGGTATATGTTTTTAATAAATAACATCCGCTTACTAACGGCGCATAATGTCTATTTTAACAATCAATAGATAGCAATCATCATTCAAACATATAATCAAGCAATTTTAAATATAACTATTTAAAATTAAAATCGAAACCGATTCGATTGAGTGAGAAGTTCTCACCTTGATTTAAATTCAGTTTTCCGCGTTTTGTTTCGAATAAAATTAAACGCGCGTTTAATTTTACCCGAAATTCTCACTAGCTCCAAACGATTCCAAACTAGTTCCATAGCGTAGTGCTCGTCGAAACGAAGCCAATGCAATTGGTTTCGTTGAATTCCGACCTCGTACGCAAAAGTTAGAGCATTTTAAAGATTACACAATTAAAATTATAATTTTATTTACAATTTCTTTTTATAATTTTCAACCTTTAATCCTGGCCGTTAGATCTCGTTTTGCAAATATCCAGGCCTACCACGTGAAGCTTCTTCCCCATCGCGTTTTCACGTATACGATCCGTAACCCAACTTCCCACCAAACCCTAAATTTCACGACCCATTACAAGCATCTCCTCGTAGATCAGGCTCCATCACTTGAAGCGCCACCCACCACTCCACGCTCGGCCAGAGGAGCACGAATTTCGGTCGCCCCTATAGCACACAATTTGATGACGAACAGCCGGCCTTCCAACTGAAACTGCAATCGATCCAATGCGTGAAACCCCATCTCGACCGTATGGATCTGAAGATCTTGTCGAGCACTACAACATTGTAGTTAATGCTTTCTCGAATCGATGCATAGATTTGAAGAAATTAAGGCGAGAGGAATGGAGCATTTCTGGCCTTAGAAATTAAAAATCGCGGCCGGTTGAAATTAGGGTTAGCTTAATTTTTCTTAAAAAAAAAGAAATATGGGGTGCTTATATAGAAATTTCAACGAAAACACTATTCACTTGATTTTTTCAAACTCCAAATCTCGCACGGTGACCAACGTTTCTAGGGTTTATCCTGCATTCCGGACACAATGGAATAGGTTTCGAAAGCTAATTCGATCATCTGTGCGAGTTATGGAAATAAACGTTCAATTTAAATTAAACCGATTTAAACTAATTTCTAGGCGTTTTGGCTTGCCCCGGACAAACCGTAAATCCGATTGACACAAAATTTGAAACCTTACAATAATATCACATTACGGATCCGATGAAACTAGTTTCGTCAAAATCCGAGACTGTTTGAAAAATGGCTATTTTAACTCGCCAAATTAATATTAAAACAATTTCGATGCGTTTCGAGCTGCCATGGTCAAACGAAAACTCCGATTGCTACGAAAATTGAAATCCGATAATGACAAACTATTACGCATCCAATGGAACTAGTCTCGTCCAATTTTGAGACTGTTCGAAAATTGGCTATTTTTCAGTCGATAATTAAATATTAAAATATTCAATTTTCACAAATAAACTTTTAATTCAATTTTAAAAGTTCTAAAATATTGTTCTAATTCCAATATGATAAAATAAAATTTTACAAATCATTTTCAATCATATTGAACTCGATTTTTAATTATTTCAGAAATTTCAACTATTAAATAATCGATTTAATTATCCAATTAAATCCAATTATTCGAAAAATAAATTATTCGACTTATAAATTTCACTTATTAATATTTAAAATTAATTAAATATTCATATTTTAATTAATAGAAATTCTGGGTCGTTACATTCGTTGGCTATGACTCAAGGTCAAAAGGGTATAAGTTATATAATCCTATAAATGGAAAAGTTGTTGATAGTCGAGATGTGGAGTTTGATGAAGAAAACACTTGGGATTGGAGCACACAAGAAGATGATTATAATTTCCTTCCCTTTTTACGAAGAAGAAAGTAGTGATGTGCAAGAAGAGCCGACTAGTCCAACACCGTCATCTCCAACAAGCACTCATCAAGAAACTCCACAAGAAGAAAGCTCAAGTGAAAGGACGCCACGCATGAGATCTTACAAGAACTATACGAGGTAACACCACTTTGTGATAATATTACTTTATTTTGTATTTTAGCAAATTGTGAGCCAATAGATTTCGAAGAAGCAAAACAAGACAAAAGATGGAGGAGTGCTATGGATGAAGAAATCAAAGCTATTGTGAAAAATGATACATGGGAGATGGCTGATTTACCTAAAGGACACAAAGCTATTGGAGTAAAATGGGTATACAAAGTAAAGAAGAACACTAAAGGAGAAGTTGAAAGGTACAAAGGTAGATTGGTAGCCAAAGGATACAAGCAAAGAGCAGGTATAGATTATGACGAGGTATTTGCTCCTGTTGCCCGTTTAGAAACTATAAGATTATTAATTTCTTTAGCGGCTCAAAACAAATGGAAAATATGTCAAATGGATGTGAAATCGGCTTTCTTGAATGGTACTATAGAAGAAGAAGTTTATTTGAAGCAGCCACTTGGTTATAAAATTAAAGGACATGAAGATAAAGTTTTAAAATTAAAAAAGGCACTTTATGGTTTGAAACAAGCCCCTAGAGCATGGAATACTAGAATTGATAAATATTTTCTAGAAAATAACTTTATAAAATGCCCCCATGAACATGCTCTTTACATAAAGACAAATCAAAGTGGAGATATCTTGATTGTATGTTTGTATGTGGATGACTTAATCTTTACCGGAAATAATCCAAAAGCATTTGAAGATTTTAAGAAGGAGATGAGTTTAGAGTTTGAGATGACCGATAATGGACTCATGTCATATTATCTTGGTATCCAAGTGATTCAAAGCGAGCACGGCATATTTATTTCACAAGAAGCATATGCAAAGGAAATAATGAAGAAATTTAAGATGGATGGAAGTAAACCAGTTAATACCCCAATAGAATGTGGAACAAGCTCTCAAAATATACCAAAGAAGAAGATGTGGATCCCACATTATTCAAGAGTTTGGTTGGTAGCTTAAGACGCCTCACATGCACAAGACCCGATATACTTTATGGTGTTGGACTCATTAGCCGCTATATGGAAGCTCCTACAACATCACATTTGAAGACTGCAAAAAGGATTTTTCGATACATTAAAGGCAGCGTTGATTTTGGTTTGTTATACTCAAGTTCTAATAATTTCAAGTTAACTGGTTAAAGTGACAGCGATTGGGCTGGAGATATTGATGATCGTAAAAGTACGACTGGATTTGTCTTCTTCATGGGAGATACAGCCTTCACCTGGAGCTCAAAAAAGCAACCAATTGTGACGCTTTCCACTTGTGAAGCTGAGTATGTTACTGCTTCAACTTGTGTTCGTCATGCTATTTGGCTTCGAGATCTATTGATTGAGTTGCATATACCACAACACAATGCAACAGAAATTTACATGGACAATAAGTCAGCTATCGCTCTAGCCAAGAATCCCGTCTTCCATGAACAAAGTTCACACATCGATACACGTTATCACTTTATTCGAGAGCGGATTGTAAAAAAAGGAAGTACAAGCAAAGTTTATTAACTCAAAAGAACAAGTAGTAGACATTTTTACAAAGGCATTAAAAAATGAAGACTTTCAAAGACTGCAGAAGATGCTTGGAGTGACAAAGTCAAGTTTACGGGAGGATGTTGAAAATTAAACTTGATTTTGGGCTAGATTATTGGATTTAATTTGGGCCACAAACAAAGAAATAAAGCTAAAAGAGAATTCTAGAGAAAGTTAGAAAGAAACATCTAGATAGAATTATCCAGATATATGTTGTCATGGTAGAAGAGGTTCTAGAATTTTCCATTCTCAAATTGTAATAAAATAAATAGAATCTAGAGTTTTCTTATCTAAAGATTTTTGTATGAAAGTTATAGAAAACTCAAGAGAATAGTTGTATACCGTAGGTTCAAACACATCTCCACCGTTCATTTGAGATGTGAATTACTATAAATAGGAGTGGTGTATCTCAATTGCAAGCAAGCAAAAAAATTGTAAGCAAAAGTTTGTAATAAAGTACAACTTTCTCCTTTAAAATCAATATCTCATTTCACACTTGCTATCCAATTAATCTTCAACTTGAAAAATTTCTAACAGTTATGTGTTTAATGTCAAAGTCCATTCAAATAGAAAATATCCTATCTAATGAAGCTGGGTTATGGCAATGGCTTGTTCGAAAAGGTCGGTGAATCACTATCATATCTAATGTTAGCGCTGATGATGGATATGCTGGAATATCACCTCTTTCTCTTGGAAAAATTATCCCAATTAACCTTGCAAACTTTGGAGCCGATCTCCTTATACAGCTAGACGCATTTCGTTGCTCGACTAATGATGTTGCAATTAGCAATACTTTGGATTTAAGAACTTATTATGTTTTCACCCGTGTAGAGGTATTTCTAAAGTATCGACTAATAATATTGCAATTAGTAACTGAATTTACCTGCATTGTGGCCATGAAAAATACAATTGGTTTCCAGTTGAAGCATGCCAATCCATTCATAAGAGCTCTGTTTGGGATGAGTTTCACGTAATGCAAAAAAAACACCATTGGGTCAAGATTTTACTAACCTCATCAAAAGTAAAAATACATGCATCATCTTAAACATTTCATAACTGACCTTTGAGCTGTTGTATGCAACATGCAGGGTGAAAACCAAATAACAGCTTGTCTAATTGGACCCGGTGTAATTTTTATTCAGAGTTTACCCTTTCATCGACTTTATCAGGAAGTCATTAGGTGTGATTAACTTCAGTTTTGATATGACATGGTGTTTTCATCAGATTGGTTATATAGTTAGGTAAGAAAACTTGAACAACTAAATTTAATTATTACTTTCCATGGTTTTTATTTTAAAATAGTGCAACGACCCGGAATTTCACTGCTTTGATTAGTGAATACTTAATTAATTTTAAATATTAAATATATAGGTTTTATAATGAAAATAAACTCATTTTAATTAATTAATAATGATGGTAAAATCATTTGCAAAATTTGTTTACCAAATTAAATACTACGTAGAAAAACAGAAAATGTGACCGAAGAATGTTTTCCGAAATTTCAACCTTTCGACACTGGAATGTAGTCAGGAATGTTGTTCATCTTTGTGCATTATACGTACATATATATATATATATATATATATATATGTGTGTGTGTGTGTGTGTGTGTGTGTATAAGTTACTTAACTAGATAATAATACGCTTAGAAATAAATTATCTTATGTTAATTTGGATTAGTAAGTGATATGCAAGAAATAGTATTAAAAATAATAAACATTATATATATATATATTAAGTATTGTCACATCTTATATTTGTAATCATTAACCATGATTATCTCTTGTCACATTTTAGTTAATTAATAATTAAACAATTATATATATATATATATATATATATGAAGAAAGTGATGTGAGTAAACTATTATGTTTAATCACATCATTCTTGTATATAAAATAATTATGTTTACTCACATCACTTTCTTTATATATATATATATATAAAATTAAAGATTTGTGATGTGACTTGACAAAGTGACTAGGTGTGAAAATTTTCCTATAAATAGCCCATACGTTTCTCCATTTTTCCTCCGCTTTTCACCAACATTTTCTTTCTCGTTTCTAACTCAAATGGAGTTTTTATTTTTTTGAAATCGTGTGAAATTTAATGGCTACAATACTCTAGTAGACCATTTTTTTCAAATTCTAAAATAGCTATCAAAAAATACCCAATCTTTGCAAAGCAAATTTTCACCTAGAATTTCAAGTCTGAAAATTACCCTTCTTCTTTTGATCATAACTTCTTCAAAACAAATTGAAATGAGTGATTCATTTTCAGAAATGATAGAGAAAAGAAATTCCAATAACATTCTCTTTGAGTCCATTTTGAATTTTCGTGAGTAGATAGCCCAAAAATCAGTTGCAAAATGACATATTTTCGGGTTTATTATTGAACATTCGATGTTATCCGAAGTCGCTACACTTTACCAAAACAAGTCTCGCTTCCTCTTCCCTTTAAGGCTGAGCTTACCTTGTGCATTCAGAGTTCAAGAGTACATCTTGTTGCTTAGGAATGGAAGTGCTATGTCATGCTCTAATCTAGCAAGAGTTTGTATAGCTTGTGATGAGTAAATTCCTAATCTTTTGGAACTTTCCTTTATTATGTTGTGTTGATCCTTAGCTATATGTTTGTTATATATATATGTTAGATCTTGGCATGTTTGAATGTGATGATAAGTGCAAATTTATGGACTAGTGTTAGCACTCGAATGAATGTGTTATTGCAAAGTTAATAATTGTTTATATATTGGTATATGTATAAAATTTGTTGTATGAGTATGATATGTGAATACAAAGTGTTGATGATGAACTTAATTATAGTCATGATGGATTGAAAACAAAGTTGAAACTTTGTATGTAGTCGCGACAGATTTAAGGTCGGATTTGAAATCAAACTTGTTTCAAGAGTTTAATGTTTAGATTATGGTTAAAGTTTGCGTAATTGGTTTTAACGTGTGAAAATTTACCATGGTGTGTTTCAATCATGAAATATTATGGTTTTAGTAAAGTGGATTCGCTTAAAGGTGGGTTAGAGAAAACTGCACTCATAGTGACAGTTGCTACGGATGTAGTTCGACAAAGGTTTGAATTTCTATTCCAAATTTGTTTTATTTTAAAATTAGTTTATAAAGTTTTTCAAACTGAATTAGTAATGTTAAAAAGTAATTAAGTTGTAATATAATTAATTAATTAGTTAAAAGGTAATTAGCACTAATTGGTAATTAACGCGGTGATTAAAGGTTAATCATCAAGTTAAGTTAATAATTATTAATAAATTAATAAATTTTTAGTTAATGTTTTATATGATTAAGAAGTAATTAAGTGATTAGTAATTATTTAATTAAGATTAAAGGTTATTTATTTATTTATTTATTTATTTATTTAATGAGTTATTTAATTAATATTTAATTAATTAGGGTTTAACTCTTAAACAATTTGGTTTAACCTTAACCAAGTTGCATTAGGAAGTTAATTAGTACTTAATCAAGTTCATTAAGCCTAATTAGAATTTAATTATGATTTAATCTTGATTTAAATTGGATTAATTATGGTTTAGTTATGGTTTAAGCTAATTAAATATACTTTTAACTTTTCAAAGGTGATTTTAAACTAAACAGAATGTGTTTTAATCAATTTTCTTTTTCAAAGTAAATCGGATCCATATCAAAGATCTCTTGTCTGGACCCTTAAGTAACCTATATGATCAGGAGAATTAAATGACATCCGTTAAGTGATTTGATTATGTAAACATGTATTAAGCATAATAAATTTCCATTCTACTATAAATTGATTAAATTGTTTGGAAATATATTTAGCAGGATAAGCCACCATCCTATTATTATGTTTTTTGGACTTGTCTATGCCAAGTAATTATATCGATGTATTATTCCCTGATTGGATATGAACTGTTTGTACATATATGTTAGCTTATGTAAATAATTGTTATGTGATTTGGGAATTGAACTGAAATTAAATGGTAACTTAAATTAGTATCATTAGAACTGCTAAGCCTCATTTGGAATTTATAAAGCATGGTTTGAATTTACTTTAATTCTTTAATCAATTTAAGACTAAGGTTTTATAAATAGTTTTTCAAGTTATATAATTCTTATCGAGATATTTGTAATGATAACTTGTGTATAGAAAGGGGTTTTTCCAACGAAAAGGGTTATTAAGGTATTTTACAAATGAGTTTTTGTAAATGATATTTATAAAGGATATTTTATAAAGGAGTATAAAAAGGTTTATATAAAGAGTTTTAAAAATAGAAAAAAGGTTCATAAATCATTTCAGAGATTTAAAAAGAGGTTTATAAATTAACTTAAGGGTTTATAAAAGTGGGTTATAACTTTATTTTCAAAGTTATAAATTAATTTGAATATGAGATGAGCTTTTAAAAAGGGAATTTTTTTATAGGATAAGCGGAATGTTTTATTTGGAAGAAATGTTTGGTTATTTAAGATGAGATTTGTAAAGAAGGAAACTTTGAAAACTTTGTAAATATACTTATACTGACAAGATAAGTATATGATTTCGTTTAAATACATGAAAAGTAAAATGTTTTGGTAATATACTTATACTATTGAGATAAGTATATAAATGTTTCCAAGTATAAAGGAAATGTGAGGGGTTTGGGAATAGTATTTTGAAAAGATCTTGTGATTAGATTTTATAAAACGATTTTATTAATTGAAGATAACTAATAAAGGCTTAGTGGATTCCATATGGAAATTAAACTATGATTAGATTTTTGTTTATTTGATAGTTAAAAACCAACTATCAAAACTGTACCCAAAACGTAACTTTGGAAATATTTAGGAGTAACATGAGAATTATATGGTACAGTTACCGTCGAAGGTGCTATACTATATGTATAAACTCGTTCGTTCTTCTAAGACGAATGATAAGGAAATCTATCCACAAATGGTTAGGAGGTGAACTCCGCTCTTGTCATTTGTTTGTTTATTACCTAAAGAACCGGTGTTGAGTTTAACGGAATATATCGAAAGTTGTTTCGAATAGACTGGGATCAGATATATTATCGGAAACCACTTTGATCCAATTTAAGCGTTTCGTAATGAAGACATCTTGAAGCATGGAATCGAAGAAAGGGCCACTGAAGTACAAAGGCTGCTTGCAACTAATCCCGAGGGTGATTCCAAAATAGATGTAGTAGAAGTAGTGTCTTTGGTTTGTCCTTATCTTGGACAACTTGTATGGATGAATGTTGGCACTGCATTACTGCTTGGAGGATAGTGTTAGCATTCCAAGAGGAACTGCTATTCAGAAAGGTAAAACGTAGCCTCAAGCCTCATCAACCGGGAATGACTAAAATAGGGATATGCAGTAGGGCTATGTGGGTCTCACCCATTAAGATACATCATCACCCTTCTAGATATATACACAATGATCAACGAATTCGTGTACGTGGGAGCGCTCGGTTAACGGTTGCAAAACAACTGGGGTGATGATATAGTCGGTACTATTCAACAAGGGATAGGCCGGTTCTGTGTTGGCGGGGGTCGTTAGGTACGACCTCAGTATATTTTTCTAGAGGTATACTGTGGCCGGTGGTACCCTAGTAGCCTAGTCATTAGTTGGAATCCATTCTCCACGTGCCTTACGTTTCGATTGTAGAGCCTAGTATGTTGGAATGTGAGATGCAAGCATTTCAGCCATTTCATCTATTTACTTTAAACCTAGACACTATGATAATATCATTGGATTTTGATATAAAATGTTTTGGTTATCATAAGGTAAAACCCATCCGTTTTTATGTGCAGTGTGGTCTTACGAGATACCCTTTGTTTGAAAGGTTTTCAAATGCAGAAATCAGTTTGATTGTTACTTATTATCGAGTTTTACTCACGCTGGTTTACCAGACTGACGCAGAAGTTATTCCATGTAATGCTCAGGTCAGACCAAACATGTTTTCCTAGATTTAGCTGGATACTTGGAGTTGAAAAGGAGCTGGATGGTCAAGACGTATTCACGTATATTTTTCTTCTGCTGTATTATAGAATCTGTATATTTGTCAATGTAAGGACATGTTTCTATTACTGTCCAAATTTAGGATAAGCCTACTATGATATGATATTATACGAATAAAGATGTTTTATTTTTGTAAAGATCATTGTTGTATTATATATTGTTTGCTGCGTTGTGAGATTCTGTGTTGTTTAGTTTTCTTCTATCTTCTACCTTCTTTCACCCTAATAAATAGGTATTTCCGGCACTTGAATATTCGGCTTGTGATACAATGAACGTATTAGTATTGATTTTCAAGGGTCGAAAATTCGATTCGTTACAAATGATAACTGTAAAGGTTTTTATATGTTGGCTTGTATTTGTGTATCCCAGACGAATTATTTGCTAATTCAGTTGCATAACTCTACCTTTGTCCTTTGTAGAGTGGTGCCCTCAGGTGTGAAGGAAAATCCGAAGTTTCTTTAATAGATGACGGTCTTCTTCCTTCTTGCAAATGTTAATGTTTTATCAAATATCATGAGACTTGCGATTTATACAGCTACTTCTGCCATCACTTGTTACATCAAAGATTAATTTTAGTTATCATCAACCATAGCTGCATATCAAGGAAAGGTTTTTTGTTTTGAATTTTTGGGCTATCATGATAAAACCAAAGCCAAATTAACTTAGAGTTTATTGTATTAATCCCAAGATATAAAACTGAAACATATGTTATCTTTTTTTATTTTTCTTAATAGATGTACAGATTGAAGTTTTACCAGTTGCAATTAAACACCGCATTGTTAAATGACAATATCGAAGTATTAAATTTTTACATTCATGGAAGAAACATGGATTATTTTACTCCAAAGAAAGAGTGGTATATTCATATAGTTATATCCAAGCTTAAAAAGGGAGGTAGTAATAAAGCAGACAATAAAACGATCACATTATTTGATCCAACTTTCTGCATGCTTATCTGTTCAATTTGCCATACCCAAATGTTAAAACATATGGTGATAGTTCTGTAGAAAAATTGGCAAACCCACAATGGTCAAAACATATATTTTGTAGATTCATACATTAACACCATGATATGGTGAGCGATGCGCTATAAATCAGAATAACAGCAACATAATTTTGGATATAATTTGTATCAGTTGAGATACATTACGGAAATAAAGTAAATCGTATTCCAGTGTATGAAGAGGTTTAGATAAATTAGTTTTGCTCTACTTTTATGGTTAAAATTCATTTAATTTTACAGATTGTTACACTTATTTAGGACCTACCACTGACAACAAATGAGTTTATATGGCAAACAATTGAAACTTAAAAAACATCTGAATTTCAGCATACATCCAAAACTGATTAAATTCTAGCAAGTGAGAGTGACATAAATGCAAGATCAAACCAAGTGAGCTGTAAGAAATACCATGTAACCAAATATACAATTTAACTTTTGTCTTTCGACCGCTAACGAAGGCTAATATGGATGGTTATGTAGCATCTGTACATGGTTTTCTAAAAGTGGTTTTATGAACGAAAAAGGGTTCTAGGTAGCAAAATTAAGATAAGAAACGGCTTCAAAATACCATGTATCACAAGTACTACATGCATTATAAAACTTAAATTGCATCAAACTGTCATAAATTACGTACGGTCCTGATAGAGTTGAGTATGAAAAATAAGTATAGTATTTTTCTTTGAACAAACTAGTTTACAATAGTTACCATCCAACTAATGGTTATTTAAAAAATAAGGCTACTACAATAGTAAATCATGCGTGGATCAACGTGGAAGACAACTACGTGAATAGATCAAGTAAACAAATCTACTTAACCATCATTAACACAAATACACGAAAAAAGTATGTTTAATAACAACAATTAGGAAGATAAACTACATAACTACTGAAATAGTATAAACCATACACACTAATTTCAATGCAACAAACCTGTTCCTTAAAATGAGTAATGTAAGCTGAGGTTTGCTAAATGCTATCCAAGCAGATGACTGGGGAAGTAGATAATTTTAAAACTTCCATTTGCATATAACTCCCCTTTAACTACAGTACAAATATTTTTTGTCAAACAAACTATGCATGATCTTTTAAAATGTCATAATTTAGAATCGATACGGACAATATTATGGAAATCAACATATAGTAGCATCGGGAACATTTACCGCATAAAATTACGGATTAAACTATATAGCTAGCATTCAGCTATCCAACTTAAAAAATGATATATGTTAAAACCAAAAATGTGGCACCAACACCCAAGAGATAAAGTACAAAATGAAATTGAAGAAAAGTAAATGAAAACGAGTAAAAACAGAACAATACATGTTTATCGTAGTTCGACTAATCATTGTGTACGTTTATTTGAGATTTTTATTGATAATATTGTCGTTTACCAGTGTTGCTCTAGTGGTTTGATACCACTCCATAGGCAATTGCAAGGAAATGTGTAAAAATTGTAAGAGAGAAAAAAAGTTCCTCCAAGTGACGCCCTTTTATGCTTGTTTATAACCGTAGGTCGTGGGGAAAAGCTCCAGCACGTCCTCTTTCATATTATCTGTGATCTTCTAGTGGTTATTTAAGAAGAAACATAGCCAGCTCCATAGATTGGACAGATCAGTACCAATCCATAGCCATGGATCGGGACCGATCCATAAAACTTTCTTATGGATATATTTGAAGTCTTTGAAATGAAGTGACTTATTGTTAGCTTCATGATTCCCAAACTTGTTTGCATAATTATAAGCTTATTTCCAAGTCCAAGTGATGGATCAGTGGAGGAGTAGAGCTGTTAGTTTCCAGTGCTTGAAGTGTTCGATAACAAACGATGTGCAATTGATCAATAAAATTTAGAATGGGTTGCTATCATCAATACTTGAACATTGAAGAAAGTTGGAGCAATTCTAGAGGAAATATATGGTCCGGTATCGATCCACAACAATGGATCGGTACCGATCTATCAGGTAGATGGATTAGACATTGGGTTTTGTGAGATGGTCTTGTTTTTATCTCTTGATCTTGGTTGTTCTTGGTTTTTGGATCTTATGGCTATCTCTCCGAGATGTTTGCCTTGATAGGTTTCAAGTTCGATTCATCAATTCTGTCCAGATACTGCCTCGTCAAAGGGCTGGATAACACTTGCCCTTCAAAGTACATCTTATTACAGTCACAATGTGCTTCGAATCGAGACGAGTCAAGATTGCCATATCGGACTCCAATCGGCGCTTTGAATAGTTATTATCCTTCATTCGAGCCTTATCGGTGAAATGTCATGTCTTTAGCCATTCGTTACAATGTTGTTGGCATCTGGCACTATATAACTGAAGCGTGCTCTCATTATATGTCATTTTGGGCTTGGTAATTGTGAACCGATTCCTTTTCTAGATTATTCAGGTTTGAATATGCTTTCTTTCAATTCCAGTTGTTGAATGCCGAGTTTGTACGTTCCTACACATTTGAATTCTTTGGCACAGTTTGATTCTATGCACTTGTTCAGTTGTATGAAGCTGTACGCATGTATGCACACACATAAACACAATAGAGTGTGCATTTACACCTGTTTCATGGTTTGGTACTGATCTAATACTTGAGAGAAATCAACTTGTTTTGTAGGCGAGTTTATCGCCTATTCTTCTGATTCATGGGCTATATACCTAGGGCACTTCGTTCACTTTATTTCTGAATCTTGACAATGAGCTTTCGTCTGCCGTTAAAACACTTTTCTCTATAATTGAACTTTTCACCACCGTTCTTTGATGTTTGAATTGCCACCACCAAGAATCACCTCGACCTCCAACCTCTGACCATCAATCTTTCATACCGACCGATTACATCGCACTCAAATCCTCTCCAGATCCAAGTGGACATTTGAGTTGAATGTCTAACTCGATCGCTTCATTAAGCTTACATAATTTTAGGTAAGGGGTGGAACTGAAGATGGGCATTGGCGAGCTTCATGTCGATGGCAACATTATGGATCGAGGGAGTAGTGCGAAAGGGTCGAAAATCCACCAAGGGTATGGATTGGTACTGATCCTACCCTTGGGGGACTTTTGGTCTTCAAACTCTCTTGTGAGAATTGCATCGTCAATCAATATTTAGAGTTTGCCAAACACTATCGCCTAGATTCTTAAGCATTTTCAAGGCATGGTCAATGACATGATGCCCATTGGGACGGTCAGTGATGACGGTCACTTCGGATGAACTCCAAGCTTTTGAACGAACTTTTTTACAACATCGAAAATCGGCGCCACATAGTGCATTAGATTTTCACTTTAGCATGGGGTACCACTTTAAATTAATTTGATATTAATTATGTGTTCTATTTTGATAGCTATAGGTCATAAACATTCTGAGCATCTCTCCGCTCAATTTGTAGGCCCATCAACTTTCTGATATGCTGAATTAGATACTGAGTCAAGCTCAACTCCTGTTCCATCTAGACAACAAACTCCAACACAACCCAAACCTCAACCTGAAAATCCATAAGTAGAACAAAATGTTTCGGAAGTTCCTATAGAGCATGTAGAAGGACCAAAAGTCAAACCTACCCTTGACACTCTAGATGATGTTATTATATTAGATGATCTTGTTGATTTCGTCGCTTTAAAAATTTAGGAAGGATCACTTAGGTTAATTTGTGAGAAGCACAAAACCCCATCTGAGGACGTGTGGGTTCCTGCACGCCACCAGAGAGCACACCTTCCACCAGACGGGTATACAACATGTAATAGGTATATGTGCTTGGTAGGAGGCATCCCGCCATTTAATCAGCTTATCCGAAAAGTTCTACATTTCATGCGCCTGGCTCTAGCTCAACTTCATCCCAATAGCTATGCGTTCCTTCATAGTATATTCATTATATTTGCTCGCCATTTTAATCGGGTCCCTAGAAATTAAGAGATCTGATATCTATTCAGTTTTAAACACTATAGGGGAAATCCTTTCCTTATCTTCTTAGAGCCATCTAGGGGTTATCGAATCATGGTCGGCACTTAGAACAAACTAAGCTATTTCAAGGAAGAATTTTTCTTCGTTCGCTGTCCTCCTAGATTTTCACAACAATGGTTGTCTCCATGTAACTTCTATTCCTATTCTTTTCGTACAAATTTAGGTTCATAGTTCTGTTATCGTTGAACGTCTTTTTGTTTTTTGCAGATATACCGCACAGGTCAAGCAATGCGACTCTGGCAGAAACTCCCGAAAACAAGACCGAATTCCAAAGGAAGAGAGAGAGGCTAAGGCACTGTTTGGCGATTAAAATTTGCAGGCCTATAGCTTGTTGGACCTAGATTGTCGTGTTGGTCTTGCTCTAGAGGCTACTGATAGTGATTAGGACAATTCTTTTTCTGAATATAATGGAGACCACTCATTGATGCCCCTGTTCAAAGTTCAGTAGTTGAGACGGGCGATGTATAGAAGGATACCAAAGAAGGTGATATTATAGGTAGGATGAAGGAGGAGGTAACGGAAAAGAATTAAGCCAAGCCGGTACTGATGTGGGCCATGACCCATCTGGTGATGAAGACGATGAAAACCAGAAACCGCTTCAAAGAAGAAGCATTATGGTTAAAATTGGCAAAAAGAAGCTTTGAAGGATCCTTTTGCTGGTCTTGGGCTAATCTTGGATGATATCCCTTTATATAGCCTTAGCGATATGGGTATCGGGAACATTGTGTCCCCTATTCATTTCAAGATGATGCACCTTCAAAAAAAGCATGGGAGATTGCCCTTGTCAGCAAAATTCAAACCCATGGTCGGTTGGAGGGACACTAGGACATTTGCATGCACACACTTGCTTCGCGCTTTGCTCGACTTTCGTTGTATTCTTTTCTTGTCGAAACTAGTTTGTTTTCATTTTATTCGCAGGTCCTATGGAACGACCTAGATTATACGAGGATCTTAAGGATCAGATGGGATACCAATTAAGGCACTGACTGAGCGCGTACCCCTATAAATTCAACTAAGATTCTAGCTCTAGCCAGCACTCAAGCGTGATCGAAAAAGCAGAGAGAGTGACTATAGGCCATATGACTCATCTCTAGGCTTCGATCTAGATCCAGTTCACCCTATCCAGGGGTTCATATAAGCATTCTATTCGCCACAATGATGTTCTTCACGATGACCCTTCTTGTACTTCCCTATATAATAAACAAACAGTGATGTCTCATGCTTCACAGCACTCCCACTGTCTATCAACATCTGTTGCCTTAAATTCCTCTTGACATAAAGCTGATAAAGCACCTAATGAGCAACTAATGAATAGCCTGTTATCAAAACAGAGCAGCTGATCACTTCAAATCCTCAAATAGCTGAATTACAATATCACTTTCCAAAGATCAATTTTAAAGGCATCAAATTTGTTCCAGATCTAAAGATATTTCTTTGTATATTAAGGGTCATACGCTAGCATATGTTGGCGATATGAATGATTAGAACTTTATCTAGAGAAGATTTATTGATCAACTTTTGGAATATGCTAAGAGTTTAGATACTGAGATTGCCGGACTTTATATGATAGTAGGCCAGAATGATAAGACCATTGCTCAACTTGATGTATAGGTTGTTGAGCTGAAGAAGGCATAAGTGGTTGCAGATTAAAAAGTCAAGGACTTAAATGCGACTATCGAGCAAGAAAGAAAGAACCACATAAGCCAAGTTGAGACCGTTCACCATAAAAATCATGAATTGGCCGAAGAGGTGGAGCTGAAGGCACAATTCAAAAAAGAAAAGAAGGAGAAAGATGAGGCCTTCCAAACAGCTCAAGAGTACCATGAAGTAACCGTCGAAGCCCGTAAGCAAAGAGATGTATTGGAAAAGGCCAAGAAGGTGGATGAGTTAGTGGCAGCTGCAGAGGGGCGGTTAAGGATAGTTTTGATCCGCTTGTCATCAACTAACGACATCAACATTCTTAAGTTTAGAAACTTGGCATGGCTTGTCAAAAGCTATCCCCGTGCTTTAGCGATGGCATGTGAGAAAATTGTGCGAGAAGAGAGACAACATTCAGAAGGAGGTGAAGTGGATCTGACAGTGCTGGAAAGTGAGAATCTAAGTCCAAAGGAAACCAAGGCACTCAAAGCAGGTGAGTGTATTTTATACCTAGAGTTGGCTGCTATAGTTCAGAAAGACCAAGTCGAAGGCTCTGCCACCACTCCTTAGGAGCTTGTTTCAGACCTCACTTCTGGACCTCCAACTGCCTCTATTTCTCCATCCGTTCCTTTGTATAATCCAAAAGCATCACAAATGCAGAGAAAAGGACATCCTGTCCCCCGCTAAAGAAGGGAATTCGGATGGCATGCCTGCCCATATGGAATCTCAATACGACGAAGGTATATCGTTGAACTCACCCACATTTGAGAAGGTGTACATGACATCGGTCGGTGTTACTAATCTATCCTTTCATCCTTTTTAAATTTCAGATCAGCCTATGATTTCTAATCTCCCAAAAAAGGGCTCCCAATCGGAACAACAAGCGACAATAACCAATTCAATCTTTGTGACTATTTCAGGGATGACTCCAAAAATTTCAGTTGGCGACACTCCGGGCCTTGACATGTAAATGATTCGTGCTTTGTAAGAAGAGGGGCCTGGTGACCTCTAGGGTATACGAGCTGATGATGATGTCCGGATCGCTAGGTCGATTGATCCTGCTCAAGGTTTTCAATGAGCGAGTTTCTTTAACAACAACTCAAGTTCGCTGCAGAAATTAAGCGAGGGCTGACTGACTTTTTTTCTCCTTCTCTATCAAGAGTTTCCCGACAAGATCATTTTTGCTTTGTTCATGCTATCTATGACTAGAAATACACAAAGCATGTCAGCTGCCTCGTTATTGAGCATGCCTTCAAAGGGTAAAGGAAGTAGAGGAAGGGTTATGAAGCAACCAAAGGGATCCGGTGTGCCATCTTCTATAGAGAAGAAAGAAAAAAGAAGAAGATGACCAAGAAGTGATCATCCATCTTCTTTACGTTTTTGGTTACATAGTAGTAGGGACTAGCCTTTCGTTTTCAGGTCGGTTTTGTTTGGGTTTGGCCCTTGCTTTTTCTTTTAGTCTAGTCATCAATAACACTTATACCTTTTCTTTTGAGTCTTATTTTGGTTGTGAATAATAAATATTTTTGTTTCTCTCAAGTCTTGTTTGAATTTGTTTAAATGTTTGAGAAATGTGCTTTACGTTTCATGCACTAGTAATCCACTTCTCATTATCTTCATCGGATTAAGTTATTAGTTCGTTTCATTGTTTGCGAATAAAGAATGATCGCTAGGGTGTATATCCATACATGGCATGTTCTACTTTGGAACGTGGACGAATTCCAACTGCATGGAGGTTAATTCAACATCCATTCCAAGGGTTTTTCGAGTGTGATCGCACCTATCTCCGAGTGTCGATCGAAGTAATTCACCTTCGAATGACTCTCTGTACATCCTTCTTCGGAATGCATGCTCTGACCATGCCAATCTCTGGGCGTCGCTTGGAGCCAACCACTTATGGTAGAAGTTTAAACATCCTTATCAAGGATGTTTGTCTTCGATCGTGCCTTACTCTAGGCGTTGATCAATGTAAGTAAGATTCCACCTATCTCCAGGCATAGACCTATTGTCTTGCTTGCACAAGGCAAGGTGTGGATGCTCTATTAAACTCTGGGCATGAGCAGTAGAGGTGAACTGCCTTATTCAACCTTTGAGTATTTATACTCCTGCCCCTAAGTCATGGGTTAGAGTAGTTGTTTGGCATCTCTCTGAATGCTAAATGTGGTTGAGCTTCATGTGTCCAATCGTGAACTACGAAATCTTGGTTGGTACTATCTTCGGGTACCCGCACACATGATTTTTCCCATGAAAGTTCATTTAATTATATGTCATTGATCCCAGTGTAAAGTCAAGCATAGATAGATTTTTAAGCTTCGAAGGTCATTTCTTTTATAAACACTAGAAGTGACAGATTTCGTCTGGTTACAAAGCTTTGATTAGATATGTACAAATTTACATTCAAGTGAAATAGCTTGTAAGTGTTCACTATTCCATGCCCGTGGGAGTGAGATCCCGTCCACCATTGCTAGATTGAATATGCCATCTCCCAGCTTCTATTCAATTGCATACGGACCCTCCCAAGTCGGGCCCAAGTTCCACAGGCCAGGGAAGATTCATTAGAAATGAGATCACTAATTTCGAATGTCCGTGTCCTAATCTTAGTATTATAGTATTGGGAAACTTAGTTTCGATGCACGGCTGCTTTCAAGTCAACTTCATCATGCTTCTTATCGATCATTGAGAAACTCCAGTAGGAGTTCCCCATTCATCTATGGATTATAATGAATCATTTGATGAGAAGGTACTTCAAGTTCAACGAGATCGTAGCCTCTGATCCATAAGCTAAGCCAAAGGAGATTGGCCAGTCGTTGACTTGTGGGTCGTTCGGTAAGCCCAAAGTGCCAATGAAAGTTAATCGACCCACTTACCCGTAGCCTTCTCCAACCGTTACCTGAGAATGAACTTAATAATTTTGTTAACTTCTTTGACCCATCCATTTTCCTAGGGTGTGCCAGCACAACTAACCTTTTCTCGATATGGTGCCTATGACAGAAATCTTTGAACTCGGCACTGTCGAATTAGGTTTCATCATCAGAGGTAATTGTTTATGGAACCCCAAAATGATAGATGATATTTCTAACTATGAAGTTGATTACCTTCTTTGTGGTGATTGTGGCTAATGGCTCTGCCCCAGCCTATTTGGTGAAGTAATCAATTGCGGTGATGGCGTACTTCGCACCACCCTTAGATATTGGAAACACTACAATGATATTGGTTCCCCAAACCACAAATTGCCAGGGACTGACCATTTGAGTAATCTCTATTGGTGGGGCTCTTGGTATCATGGCGAATCTCTGGCACTTGTTACACTTTCAGGTGTAATCAACTACATCTCGATTGACAATTGGCTAGAAATATGCATAAAGAAGGATTTTTTACTAAGGTTTGCCCTCGGTGTGGTCGCCAGATGACATGAACTTCTCTTGATACTCGTTTGGCCTCATCGTTGGCAACATACCAAAGTATAAGATTAAGAATCCTTTTGTGTAAAGTACTCTCTCTTGCATGATGAATCTTGCAGCTTTATGAAGGAGTTGACGTCGTTCATTTATCCTGTTAGGAAGGATTCCTCTCTATAAATAGTTCTTTATCAGAATCATCCATGACTCCTTCTCACTTTCGGTCTCTAAAATCCAATTGACATCCATCTTGTCGATGCTCGAAGCCGACAGTACTTCCACCGAAACTAGACCTATAAGCTACGCATCTTCGAAACTAACCAACTTAGTTGGCAAGTTAGCCTTTGCATTTTCCTCTTTGGGAATATGCGTTATTGTGTAATACTAGATATAACTAAGAAACTCAAGGGCTTGGTTCAGATAAGGACATAGTCTCCCTTCTTTCACTAGAATCTCTTTCCGTACATGACATACCGCAGACTGGGAATCATAAAAGGTATGAAAAGTCTTAACTCCCAGCTCCTTGGAAATCTTAAGTCTCACAATCAAGGCCATATACTCTGCTTCATTGTTCGTTGTGAGAAAGTCGAGTTTCAAGGCATAACAAATTTGATGTTTTTCGAAAGTCACCAGCATGACTCCAGCACCAGAACAACGTTCGTTAGACACATAATTCATGTACATTTTTTCACCTGGCATTTTGCTCTCCACTGCTCTTCAGAAAGTCATCTCATGCTCTGTATTCAGCAATAAAATCTGCCAAAGCTTGACCGTGGATCACCCTCCAAGGGTAGTAAGTTATATCATACAGTCTCAACTCAATGTTCCATTTCAACAACATTCTAAAATTCTCAGGTCATTGCAAGACCTGTCGTAAAGGCTGGTCGGTCAGAATTTTGATCAGATGAGCTTGAAAATAAGGGCCGAGCTTCTTTAAAGCAATTAATAGTTAGTATATGAGATTTCTAGTTTCAAGTAATTTCTTTCCACTCCTATCAACCGCTTACTAATGTAGTACATCGGTCTCTGGATTTGGGATTCCTCACATATGAGTGCAACGCTTAGGGCATGCACTGACACCGCTAGATAAATAAACATGTCCTCATCATCCAGCGGCTTCTTCGATAGAATAAGGGGTCACTTAGAGTGATCCACCGGAGCCTAGAATGCATCATGCATTCTTGCATCCAAGCGAAATTACTCTTCCCCTACTTGATCACATCAAAGAAAGGATGCATTTGTCAATAGCTTTGGAGATGAATCGACTCAGGGCAATGACCTTCCCATTCAAGCTCTGAATGTCTTTGATCGTTTCCCATGCTTTTGTGATATCCCAGAAATTTTAGCAATATCAATTTAATAATCTGTATTTAAAATTAAATTGATTTGATAAAGTTTTAATAAAAATTTACTTGATTTAATAATCCAATTAAATAAATGTGTAATTTATGAATTTTATCTTTTAAAAGCTAATAATTGTTTTCCTATTTATAATGTATGTATATATATTTATATATATATATATTGTGAATAGATAAGTTTTGAGGTGAAGTTAAATTAACAAATAAAATCTTGTTTTTAAAATTCTAATATTCATTTAGATAATTTGAAGATTATTATTTTATTTAATAAATAACTAATTGTTTAAAATACTTAAAGTAATTGTTTTAAATTGTATAATTGTTTTTTAAATATAGTTTAAATTTTAATAAGATAAGTAAAAGTTTATTTTATTTGTTTTAAATATAGCTTAATAATTATAATTTGGAATTTATATGAAAATTTAAGATACTTTTTATATATTAAACATTAATTCTTTTAATTAAGATAAATAAGGCAAGTAATTTATGATTTCTTTTATAAATGATTTAAAATTGATAAATGAGCTATTTTCAAATAATGAATGTGTAAATATAAATATAGATAGGATTTTTATAAGACAATGTTATTATTTTAAAATTAAAATATGTTGATAAATTAGTTTTAAGTGGAATTTTTAATGTATAAATAACATTTGAATTTGATTTAATTTTAAGATTCAAATTAATAAATATATAAATCTTGTAAATAAGTTTTCATTTTTATATAAATTGTTTCATTTCATTTTATTAAAAAAGGAATGTATATACATTTACTTATGAAAATAAC
The DNA here is from genome assembly GCA_030765085.1 of Allium cepa. Classification (NCBI taxonomy): domain Eukaryota; kingdom Viridiplantae; phylum Streptophyta; class Magnoliopsida; order Asparagales; family Amaryllidaceae; genus Allium; species Allium cepa. The sequence continues at coordinate 491,418,824 of CM060944.1, read as the reverse complement.
TTATACATAAATAAATACAAATAAAAAAAAGGGTCTTTATTTACTTTTAAAATAAATAAGAAAAATAAGGAAATATGCATAGAACAAGTGTTAATATTCTAAGTGACTAATGAGACATGTGTTAGTAAATGAACTCTTGCAAAAGACAAGTGTCCTTTTCATTTTAATTTTTCTTTTAATTTTTAAAATAAATCATTCATACTTATATAAACATGTTTCCTTCATCTCTATTCTTTTCAAAATCTTCATTTTTTTCAAAGTTAAAAAGAAGATAAATCTCAGCTGAAACTCTTCCTCAAAAATAAAATAAATCAAGCTTGCATGTTAATCCTGTAATTCCTCTTTAGAACTAAATCTGTAATGTAAGTCTGTAATTCACTTCCGAAAACAAATCTGCAACTCTACTTCCTTTCAAACCTAAAATCAAACCAATACCCTATAATTCTTTTTCAAAATTAATCCTGCAATCCTCTGTACAATCTTTTTCAAATGCAAAATCCATCTCTAAAAGCCTGCAACCTGAAATTCATTTTCCTTGAATCTGAGAATCAAATTTAAAGCCTCTTCATTTCAACATTCTGGAAATCAAAAGCATGCTTGCCTGCATCCTTTAAACCAGAGGCCTGCAGACAAATTTAAATGCAAAACAACTCAAGTTTTATCAAAAATTCAAAGAAGTTAAAGCATCCAAAGTTGAAGTTTCTTTTTAGCAAAGAGGGGACACTGGTTTTTAAATCAAAAACAAAAGCTTTCCAGGAAATTTTGTGCTATGCTTCAACATTGTTTCCAGGTGAGTAACATAACAGTTTTCAAGATTTAAGTGAATATTTATGTTGCCTGATCATCTATAAAACAAATATGTTATGACTCAATTTATCAGTGAACTTTGTGTATGTATGAAGTGTTGTTGTGCATGTATTTGTATTGCTTCTGACTCTGGTTCCAGGTCCAGATTCTTTTAAAAATAAAAATAAAATCCCCTTGTTCTTGTTTAAATTTTGTTAGGGATTAAGTCCTGAAGCAAATGTGTTAATTATAACATAGTTTAGTTTAGAAATTTATTTAAGTAAAATAAAGTTGGGTGATGTCTCTGTAAATTGTAAAACTTCAGAGTATGTTAAATTAAGTTGAAACTCAAACATTATAAATTATAAATTCAGTGTTATAATCTGAAAACTTAAACAAAAAGATGATTTTTAAAACTAAAATCATATTGTTTAGTTAGGGATTGGGATTGCAGTACTTATTTGAACTGATAATGAGTTCTGGTCAATCTGTGTTGGTCAAGTTGATTGGAGAGTTTGGGGTTCATGGAGGTGGTAGTGGGATGATCAAGGGGTGTGGCAAAAATGCCAGGAAGATGTATAGTGTGCGGTGGAGGCGATGGGAGGTTGACATGATCTGTTAACCTAGTTTTGGCATGGTTCAAAGTTTTTGATAATCTCGTTCTTCCTAGTGGACCGAGCGTATTGGGATTCAAGGAACTGGTTGCTGGAGCACTGATGTTGATGTGGCCGGAGTTTCAATCGACATGGTGGTCGGAATTGAGGAAACGAGCAAGTTTCCAGGTTTGGGTGAAGGATGTTTATTATTGTTGTCAGGTTTGAATTGGGGAACTCGATTTCATTTTCGAGTGAATTGGGTGGTTTTGATGTTAGCAAGGTGATGCAAGGATTAACGTCGACATGATAGTTGACTGGGTAGTGGCCGGAGGTGGCCAAGGCCACCGTGCATATGCACGGTGAAGAATGGTGGATCAGGTGTTTTGATTTGGAGGTTGCTGTGTTTTGACTCGAGATTTGCTCGAGTAAGTTGAATTTTTGCCCGAAGTAGTTAGGTATGCGACTCGAAGTAAATAAAAGGGGTCTCGGGTATCCCTTGTTATTACAGGTTTCACTGAAACCTGTATATATATTTTCAATTCAGAATTGATTTTAAAATCTAAATGCAGGGTTTTGAAAACATAAATTAAATAAAATTCAAGGTATGAATCTCAAATGAGATTTGAATCCAGATTTAAAATTTTAATTTAAACTTTTTAAATTAAAATATTTAAGCAACATTTAAAAGAAAAAAAGTTAGATAATTAAATTTAAAGTTAAAGCTTTTAAATCAAAATAGGAGATTTAAACATTAATTCAAATCTGGAAACAAGAATCAAATTTGAATCAGGTTTTGAAAGAAAAGAAGTTTTAAATATTTTAAATGTTTTAAACAACTTTAAAACATATATATATGATTTGTATCTTGAAATGAATTTGGGTTTAAATTTCTTTTAAATTCTTTTATAAAATAAGAAAATCTTTAGCATAAGTTTTTAAAGGGTTTTAAAATGTTTTTTAAAAACTTTGTTTAAGTTTAGTTTGATTTCTTTTTAAATTTTAAATTTAAAATGTAATTTGAAAACAATTTTAAGTTAAATTGTTTTAAGTTACTTTATTAATGATAAAGTAATCATGAATAAGAAATGTTTTATTTTAAAGTAAATCAAGATCTAATGATCTTTTTTTCATTAAAATTAGTGAGATAATTTAAATAATTTAATTAATTAATTTTTTTAATTAATTAAAGATTTGAAATAAATTAATTAAGGTTAATTAAATTTGTAATTAATATTAATTAATTTAAGTTAATTACTTAAGAAAGGTAATTAAAAGAATTAAAGAAAAGTTAATGAAGGTCATTAACTTAGGATTATTTATTAATTAATTAATGTAATTAATTGGATTAATTAATTTAAATAATCAATTATGAAACTTAATTAAGTATGATTACTTTATGGAAATAATTAAAGTTATTAATTACTCATTGTAATTAATTAATTTATTTGATTAGTTTAAATTAATTAATTAAGTTTAATTAATTTAGGATAATCATTGAATGGGTTGATAAGTAATCAGTGAAAGATAATTACTTAGAGAAGTAATTAAGTTAAGTAAATTACTGGAGGTAATTAATTGAAGTATGGTATTTTGGGAATAATTACTTTATGGAAGAGATTAATATTAATTACTTAATATAATTAATTTAAGCATTAATTGATTAAGTCATTTGAAAATAATTGAGTAATGTAATTAATTAAGAGTAATTAATTACTAATGAGATTAATCAGGGATGATTAATAAATATAATCAATTGTTAAATTAATTTAGAAGTAATTAAGGAAGTACTTAAGGGTAGTTAATTACTAAATGTAATTAATCAAGTATGATTAATAATTGTGGTTTAATTAAGATTAATTACTTAATGTAATTAATTCAAATAAGTAATTAATTTAAATTTAATTAAGGATCATTAATTAACAAAATTAATGATGTAATTAAGGATTAATTAATTAAGATTAATTAATCAATGATAAGTGATTAAGGAAGTAATTAATTAATGTGATTAATTAAGGACTAATGTAATTAATCATAATTAATATATTAATGAAGTAATTAAAGGTTAATTACTGATTTTGGTTAAGGATAATTAATTTGTAAAATTAATTAAAGAAAATTACTTGAATGTAATTAAGGGATAATTAATCAAGGGTGATTAATTAAGGTGATTAATTTGAGGATAATTATTTAATTAATTGATAATCAATTAATGGTTAAGTAAGCAAGATTTAAAATGAGGAAGTAATTAATTTAATTCATTTTAAATTAATTAAAGATAGGTAATTAATTTAATTCACTTTAAATTAATTAGAGATAGAAGTAATTAATTTAATTCATTTTAAATTAATTATAGATGGTGTGATTATAGATCTTTGCTTATGAATGGATGATATGGTTTACCCTGAATGGTTTGAATCTCAGACATGAGATAAATAGTGTTGTGTGATATGGATGCATTGGTTGCATTGTGATGATGATATAAGTATCTATTGATGACGATAATATAGATTATCTATTATGGTGATGTGAATTATCTGTCTGTGTGTATATAGATAAGTTTAGATTGAATTGTTTTAAACTTAAAACAACTTGGACCTAAAAGACACGCTTTGGATTTCGATGAGACCGGGATCGGGTTTCCATATTTGGATATCCGAAAACCACATCGATTCCAATTTACGTTAGGGCGTGAATCCAAGTGGAGCAAGTGAAGACTCGAGGTGTAAGGGCTATACGTCAGTATAACTCTGTGGGTGATTCCATAATGAGTTTGACGGAATAGTACTTATAGGTTCGAGATGGTGATTTAGAGTGCAAGGGTTATCGTCGTTAACTCTATGGGTGATTCCAAAATGAGTGTAACGAGATAATGCCTTCGGTTTCGTTCGAACCCGTAACGAACTTGCATGGATTGAATGCTTTCAGAACATCGTCAGGTGGACGATGAGCATTCTATGATTTGATGTCCTATAAAGGTAATCGTAGCCTCAAGACTCATCAACCGGGAATGGCTAAAAGAGGGGAGGTGCAGCAAGGCTTCGTGGGTAGCCCCCACCGGAGAGCAAGATTTACCCCTGTCTAGAGGTCCTTTTTTATTCGGCTGTGTGGGCGGTTGGTTCGCGACAATTGCCGGGGTTGTCTTGTTCGGAACTATTCAGTAAGGAATGAGTCCAGGTTTGTGTTGCAGAGGAGCGGGCGTACTCCTCGGTACGGTGATCTAGGCCACGTACTGTGACGGGCGGTACCCCAGTAGCCCTGCCATTGTATGGAATCCAAAATCCAATAAGTGCCGTACGTATTAGTTGTGCCCAACTATGTTGGAATGTGAGATGTAAGCATTCCAGCTATTTTTGTATTTTACTTGAAAACCCTAGAAACTATTATAATATCATCGGATTTCCTATCAAATGTTTTGGTTAGCGTAAGGTAAAAACTTTTCCATGTTTATGTGTGGGAAGTCTTACGTGATACCTTTCTTTTCAAAAGGTTTTTAAAAGTTAAGCAACTTTAACCTGTTACTCACACCAGACCCATGTTTGACCCGGAGTTTATCTTCGTTTTCTTAAACTCTTGGGTACTCAAATTTTTACGAGTAGCCAAGGGAATTCAGGTTAGCATTGACGAATTGTGGAGGAGCAAATGGAGCAGGAGGCTTCTGCGTGTAGATATATATAGTATTCCGCTGTGTAGTTTTTCTCTGAGTAGTTCTCTTGTGTTATATTGAGTTGTATAACTAGACAGGTGTTTATAACTATCTAGTATGTGTTGTATATCTGCGTAACTCTGATATGGTTGTAAACTATGTAATATTTATGTTATTAATATAATTTATTCGTTCTGCTGTTAGATTCTGATGTTGTTTCTTTCTTCTCTTCTTTCTATTCTCTTTTCTATCCCTTTCTTCTTAAAGATGATGCGAATTTCTTGGGGTAAGGAAGTCGGGTCGTCTTATTTGGTATCAGAGCATTAGGTTGAGCGCACTACAACAGTTTATGGGTTTCATAGCGTTTGAAAAATGCTATAACAGGCTACCATAGCGTTTCATAGAACGCCGTGGAACCACAAGCTATGGTAGGCCGGCAGCATTACATAGCAGGAAGGAAAACACTATAATAGCTAATAACGTTTACAAAAGGGCATAGCGTTTGCAGCCTACCATAGCGTTTTTTCTCTGTTATTAAACTTAAACGCTATAGGAAATATAATCCTTCATTTAACTTCTATAGCGTTTTCGAGCACATTTTATAGTGTTTCATCAAACCATGTTATAGCGTTACAATGTTTTTCGATAGCATTTCTTGTCATGCTTGTATAGCGTTTTTATTTTCTACTATAGCGTTTTTTATTCTATTATAGCGTTTTTGATGCATAAATCTTACATCTCATATAGAGTTGCGATAGCGTTTGATGAATCAATAGTGATTTTCAAACGCTATTCTATATAATATTAATTTTCAGCATTTGTTTCAATTTTCTTTTTATTATATATATATATATATATATATGCACACAGATAGATTACCAATTTGAATTTACAGACATTTTCACATAATTGCATATACATTACCAATTTCAGTCTTTACATTGTTTTTGATACATTACTGAAACAAAAGTGCATTGAAATGTCTAAGTTTACATTCTGCTGTTATACCTGAACTGCCTATCACCTTCAACATAGCCGCAGCTTCAACCCCAAACACCATTCACATATCTACCACTTCTTCAGACAACCACCTTGCACCATCACAGTTGCCGCACTCCTGCTGACCACTAGTCACTGCTCCTCCCTGTTACATTTGCCTGCCACTTCATATTGCTCCCCACCCACCTCTGTTACATACAAAACTATCTGCTCTAATACAACTCCATAACACTTTGACCATCAGCCTCTAAAACCACTCCAAACCATTACAACATCTCATAAAAAACTTCTACATCACTTTAGCGCCATCACCATTTCACATTCACCAACTTCTTGCTTATCCTCCTTTTTCTGTGCACGCTCCTGTGTGCGCATTACATACAGTGCATCATCTCCTTACTCATCCATTCACATTACATACAGCGCCACTTCACTCACATACCAATATCACCAGAGAATACTTCATACAGCACTACATTACCATTACTATACAACCATCTCCTGCCCATACTACAACATATTCACCCATAAAAAAAACTTGCATAACTCCTATCCCAGTCCTCAACTTCTTTTCATCTACCTTACTTCAACCAAAAACTCCTACTGCAACACTTTGCACCAAAACAACACTCTACCTCTGACCATCTCTGACTACCCACCATTGCATAGCATACCACCCCTGCCCACATCAAATCACACTGACATCTAAACAACCCTTCAATATCATTTCACCATGTCTCCAACAACCAAAACATCATCACCTCCCTACTCAACTGCAGCCAAACAAAACGCCTCACCAGAACCCCCATTCATCTCCATCACAGTCAAACTACCATCACAACCAACTTTCCTTCTTGAACCCCTCACGATCGTCACTTCAACCGAATCCGTCAACTAATCTTCCAACTCGTTTACATCACCACTGTCTACATAGTCATTCACCTCCTTCCAATTCCACTCTCTGCTGCTATCATACTTCCTCTCACAACCACCTACAACACATAATCAGTTTGAATTTATACAAATGAATTTATAGCTCTTAGTCTCAAAACATAACTCGCTGCTATTTCAAACTCATTACAATTTAATAACTCAAGTCTATTAAGTTAATATTGTTTGCTAAGGTTTCCCTGTACATTTAAACCTTCATTAGGTTGCCATTCATATCCAATAAGATACCATTTAAAGTTAAATATGTACTAGGATAGAACCACGGTAATAGATTTTAGGGAAAAACCTTACTTTCTGTGTAATTTCTTACAGTAAACACAGGTATGGATTTACTATCAGTAGCACTAAAAGGGAACCCCAAATATAGTTTTGTGTACATTATTACCTTGTTTCCTGCAGCAATGGGCAAAAGCAAAGCAGGCCAAAGATACTCTAATACTAAAACCAGGTTTTTTAGTTGATTATCAGCTTCAAAAGTCAAAACAGCAATTACTGATTGTTCCACATACCTAAAATAAGTAGGAAAAACATATAAAACCAAGTGAAGGTGAAGCGAGCAATCAATGGTAGAAAAATGGAAAATAATAAACTGAATTATAAGAAAACACTCTGGAGTTCTTTGAAATTTTTATCTAAAATGAAAAATGAAAAAAATTTGAGAATCTGACATTGCACTTCCCATTGTAACAGTAGAATAGTTAGCAATACGATTCAAAAGAGAAGGTTAACCAATGGATATTCTTATTAAGGTCGATTCAAGCACAAACTTATGTTTGGGTATTAGGATAGTTACCACTTTATTCCTTTTTGTAAGACGCGATGATTGAACAATGTACTTTTATGTTTGGATATGGATCAGTGAGGGGAATCCATGGAAAAGTACCACTCAATAGTTCTTTAAATTATTCCTTTTTTTTACTTCATTATGGTAAAAACACATTCTAAATGTATCAAGAGTTGACCCAAGTTAAATTATATATACAATACAACATTATATATACAACGCCATGGAACAAAAAATTAATATGAATATTCAAATTTACCTCAAAAACGTATGTTCAAAAAGTTAATATGAATATTCAAATTTACCTCAAAAAATGTATCCCCGTAGCCAGAGAAGTTCAGATTTGAAGATTCAAGGCTTTTGGCAACAAGTTCCTACATATATGGTTCACCCAGTAAGAACTAACCGTAATAGACTAGCAGATCAATCAACTGTTTATCTAAAACTATTTTATTTTTTGCTGGCCAAACAAAATACTAATATTTTGTATAGATAAGTAGGTTTTATAATGGCCATACCAATTTACAATTGAATTACAAGGTTGAGGCAAAATGCCTTAGCAACTAATAGAAAAACTGAACTAACTTATAGTACAGGAGTTGGAGAAAAAAACCTAAGCTACTAACAACACCACACAAGATGCATATATGTTCGAGCTACTTAGGGTAGTCACAACACCACGCATGATGCATACATGTTTGAGCTGCTTAGGGCAGTCATAACACCACGTAGGGTGCATACAACAAACTAGATGCATTACTGCATTCACCATACTAACTCACACAATGGATACATCTACGACCATTTTCTATGACATGTTGCGAGCGAAGAACTTGCAATGCAGAGACAGATACCAAAAACAAACTATCACATACGTCTGTATACAGTAAGTAAAACGAATTTTAAATTGAAATACTGCCGCAACATTTCTATGACATACACAATGGTTGGAATGTTTTTATATGGTATGCACTTGAATATGGTAAGACCGTTGGAAATGGTTGCACTATGATCAGGTTGACAGAATTGAAGTTGGCAATTGAGTTATGGAAATTGAACTATGGCTGTGATCTGGTTGACAGAAGTGTGTATGTTGATCTGAATTGTGCAATATGAAACAGTGTGGAGGAACTTTGCAGGATTATAGGGGAGGATCTGGAGGTAGAGAAGTTACTGCAGAGAACTTAATGTGGTTTGTGGTCAGGGAAGTATGGTGATTGATGGTTTGTGATGGTAGTGGTCAGAGTATGTCAGTGCAGGCAGATTGTGGTAGTTAGTAGATGGTTGGATGTTTAGGAAATGTAGTGTAGAGATGGTGGATATTGGAGTACAAGAGTTGTGGGTGATAGTCTGATGTTCAGGGTAAGTGATGGTTTAAGGGTGGTTGGAGTGTGTAGTGGTGGTTTATGGAAGTGCAGCAGTTGGAATGGAGACTGGGTTGTGGCACTGCTTGTGCAGGCAGGTGATTGGGGGAGGAATGTGATGATGGTTTGTGAAGTAAAGGGGATATGTGATCAGGTGCACTGTTGTTACAATTGAGTAGTAGAGCAAAAAATAAGAAGCAATTAAATTAAAATGTTACCACATTGTCTTCTTCCTCTTGTTCAATCGTCCGTACAACTACTCTATCAGCTGGCCATGCTACTATCATGTCCTTAGCTTCTCCAACACGTGTCATTGTAGCTGTAATCCTCCACAAATAAGCATATGTAATTTATCAAAAATTTGGTAAGCTCGTGAAACATACTACAAAAAAGTTACCTATAAAACACTAAAATAAAACTGCCTATGAATTTTAAATATTTTAGTTGAAATTATTATGATTCATGGACTTGTATTTTGTATGTTAAATAGAGTTATATAAACCAAGAAACAAAACCAAGTGGAGTTATACAAACCCATTTATTAAAAAGGAGGCCATGCTCACTTGCTCATATGTTAAAATCATACATGTGAAAATGCACAAATTCCATTTATTTTATGAGGGAAACATAAGAAAACATATCAAATACTTTTTAGATACCGACAAATAATAAGCATAAAAATTTAACATCAACCTACGTCCGTTAAAAACATCATTTAATCAATAAAAAAATTCAATAAATATGTGAAAATTCACCTATTGGATCCTTACTAGGCTTGTTTATGTGGCTTCTATTTTGGTTTAGTCTAGCAATCAGCGATTCTAGTTCACGTTGGTCCGTGATGCAGTTCAGCCAGATCTTTGCGCCATTTCATCACTTGCTTGCAATTAAGTCATTAATGTAGCCTGGCTTCCTCATGTTATTGCCTCTGCCTCTTCACCATGTCAGCTCATTTCACTCCAGTGGTCTTTTTGCAAATCAGAGCTGAAGAGCTATAGTGAACTGGGCGGTTTGATCTCTTGTTCATCCACTTCTGTCTTTCATCCAACCAGGAAGTTTAATCACTCATTTAGGCACCTCTGCCTTGCCATTCTCTCTAGGTTTCATTCAACATACTTTAGGGCAATTTTAGGAACACATGCTTTTGCTGACCACTCAGATTTCGCAATCTTTTTCATGATTTCTGTCATGTAAAACATATGGATCATCAGCAAATGTTTCTTCGAATATGTTTAGTAACTAATCCAAGTGGAGTTATATAACCCAATAAACAAAGAAGAAATTAAATTTTAAAAGAATATTGAACAAATTTATAGTTCTAACTTATAGAAGCAGGTTACATTAGGGAAATCCAACTTATCAATAGTTCCATTAATTTACATATCTCTTCTTTTGTACCTGAGAACCATGACAGTAAAATGAAGGATAAAGAAGATAAGTTTGGCCAAAGTTAATGGAAAGAATGTACAAAAGTGCAAAACCTAATATACGAAAATAGTGAAGCAACCGAGAAACAACATTTGAAGTTGTGTATAATAGGAAATGAAGCTCTGTGCACAAGAGTGATGAAGTTGAAAACTGAACTATGGAAACATGAATTGCCCTCATAAATTTAGACAAATAAAGAAGACTTGGGAGAGTAATCACATCACTAAACACAGTAACAAAGTGAAGCTCTGATTTATATGAAAAGATTTTGAAGATCTGTTAACATTTATATCAATAAATAACTCTCTCTGTATATGTTCAATTATTTAGGCCTAAATGTGAAATTATAGTAAGCAACAAAATGTATTCTATTTAGAGAGTTTCAAAAGGAATAAGATGAATAAATTTGTAAAGTTTTATCTGAGAAAATATTTACTTTTCTAGTTTACTTTTTTAGGAAATAAATAAGGAAATTTAAGATCCTCTGATTCTTTACTAACTCTCTTAATCAAAACATTACATCTTTTCACAAAATTTTGAATGTTTAGATTCAAATTTTAGTAAAATATAAATTATGTCCCACTATCTATGACATAATTATTAATAGGCAAGATTTTTTTCAATTTTCGAAAATATGGAAGAAAAATATCAATAGGAATCTTACTAGTTAATTTTAAGCAATATACACTTATTTCATGCATTTGAAAGTACAATCACCCTTTCCTACTATATTGAACTAAACCAAATTTGTAAAGCAATATACACATATAACCAACGTGGCACATGCCTAATGAATTGACGATGTGTAAAGGTGTAGTTTTTAAAGCATTTGGTGCCCCTATATAATTGACAAAAATGAAGAATGGATAGAAAATGAAGAATTTAATAATCTACATTATATATATATATGTGTGTGTGTATATATATATATATATATATATATATTAATCAAGCAACCTAAATTTACATACTTTCATGCTATAAATACTCATTATTCCAAAAGAAAATATATAAGAATACATAAAATGCCTGTTTTGGAAATATAAACTGAAATCAATGAATTATCATCAACTTTTAAAGGCAGCTTTATTTGTTTTGCCTAATTGTATCCAAATTCATAATGTTCCTAAAAAGAGTAAACATCCATATAAATGGGCTACACGGATTCCAAAATCATATTATTGAACATTTTATTAAAAGAAATAATATGAGAATAACTGAAAATGCATGTTTTGGAAATATAAACCAATTTCAATCACTTAATATAATATTACCTAATTGTGTCAAAATCCAGATATGTATTTCTTGATAATAATTTAATGATTTTGTTTTATTCATTGCTTGTCTTCTGATTTTACCTAATTAGGTAATATCAATGAATTTATTGAAAATGCATGTTTTGGAAATATCATTAATAATTTAAATAGAAGCTAAAATATATTCTTCCTGCAAGCTCAGATAAAAAAGATACGACCTCTAATCAATGAAAATTAAAAGTGAATTCAATCAATAATATTAATATAATAGAATTAGAAGTAGATTAGGGTTAGGATTGCATATAAAAATCAAAAGACAATCAATAATAATGTAAACTTACCTAGTATCAACTTGCTGAAATTCGGAGATTCCACTTTTACATATGATAATGAAGATACAGACAATGTGATTTGATTAGTACTAACGTAGATTCTTTTTTCTGTGCGACTTTGTTAGTGTCCGATGAATTCCCGTGCGATTGAGGAATATTAAATAAGGAAGACACTGGGGATAATTTTAGGGTTGAGCGATAATTTTGTTAAGGGTGCGTTTGTTTTTTTTGTGCTGAGTGCTGAGTGCTGAATGTTGAATGCTGAGTGCTGAGTGCTGAGTGCTGGATGTTGGAATGCTGTTTGTTTTTGCTTCTGTAACATTTTCACTAAGCACTTATGATATAAAAAAATCGTATCAAGTCAAACACAACACACGATAAACTACCAATGAAAAACATAGAAATATACATCCATAAAACTCCAAAATAAAGCGTACATAACAAAAATTTTCCATTATTAACTGATTACAAGCAATAAGAAATTTGATCACGCATGTTATCCATAAATACTTGTGATTGCGTTGAAAATATATCACTGTGATGTAATGGAACTTGTGGTGGTTCTGTATCATTGGCCATGCTATTTATTTCATTATTATCGTTCCCATCCTCCTCACCTTGTTCAGCTTGCTCAAATAACTCATCATGAAGAGCAACACGACGTAAAAAATTATGTATAGCCATACATGCAATTACTATATCTCTTTGCACACAAAACTTATAAGGAGGCATTTTATCTAGAATGGGAAACCTCTTTTTTAAGACACCAAAGCTTCTCTCAATAACATTTCTTAGTTTTGCATGAGCATGGTCAAATCGTTCCTTTCTAGTTGTAGCACTATTACCTCTATAAGCTTTCAGCCAATATCGAGTGTTGCGATATGGAGATAAGAAGCCTCTTGTGTTAATATATGCCGCATCACAAAGGTAATACATACCTACAGTATCATAACGAAATATAAATAATAGTTTTCATTCACGATGTTAGTTAATTATCATAAAATACTTACTCGGTGGTGGTATAGGAAAATTATTTGCAGGATCATGCAACGTTTCACTAAGGACCCTTGAGTCACGCGCTATTCCTTCCCAGCCAGCCATCACATAAATAAATTTCATGTCAAAGTCGCATATGGCCAATACATTTTAATAGCAATTTCCCTGACCTCTTCCTCTGAATGGTACTTGCTCATCAATTGGAATGTTTGCATCTATTAACGTACCGTCTAATGCTCCAACCGCACTCTTAAACGCGCCTTCTCTTAGATCAACATGAGATCGAATATTTTCAGTAGGTTTGGTAAAATCTGGAGGAACAATCATTTCTCGAGAAAAATTCATCATCGCGTTCAATACTTCATGAAAGTATTTATGAACCGTTTCCCAGAGTGTTGAAACCTATACCTTATTATACGGTTTCGGTTGTTATGATTTATGGTGGATAAAAACATTGCCATTTTTTCTTCGACGTCAAGGTGTTTGCTATTGGAAAGCCAACTCTGCTGTCGAAAGTAACGACATAGATTTTTAAAAGATTGCTTATCCATCGAAATTCATCATATATGACGGTGGAAGGACCGTCCAACAACTCTTTCACATACTGTTTTCCCGAAAGAGACGAGGTCAAAACTTTTTGCCGCTTTGTTCCATGGTTTTTTATTTTCAGTAATATTAAGAGAGTGATCCATCTAACCAATAACCAAAGCTTCTTTGTCATGCTGAAAAAAACAATCCATCATAATCATGCGTACATGTAACTGTAAATTGAAATAAATGTACCAAACTAGTAAGGATATAAGTACAATAAATTATTGACTCGACATACAGTTTATTACTGAAAACAAACACCAAACAACTACTGATATAGAATATAATTTAAAAACTCTCCTTTCTCTTCAATGGTACGTTCATCCATGAACACAATTTTCAGTTCTGGCTTGTCACAAAACAGCACTTTTGCTTGTCTATATTCATCCGGTGATATCATACCCAAACTTTTCATTTCTCTTAGGGAAACCATAATATCGGTGTAAGAAGGTCCTCTACTAGCTTTCTTTTCATCAATTTGCTGCTTCAAGATGCCAACTAATCCCTCTAGTTGTTTTTCTAATGTTTCACCAGATGAACCTTTTTGATGTTTTTTACTTGAGCGACGGGGTGTTGCCTTCGACTGTCTAGTGCGATTCATATCAACTTCACAGGTGTTACTTCCAATATCATCAGTAACTCTTATCCCCTCAAAGTAGTCATCATTCATACTACCATTCAGCTCAACATTTTCTGCATTTACATCCTCTTTGTTCTCAAAATGATCATCCTCATTTTCAGTATCAGTTGTAGGACGTGGGATTGACGATGAAGACGACCAAGCATATGAACCTTTCGCTAACGTTTTTTCAAACACACCTTTCATTAGTTCAGGAAATTTGAGTGAACTGTTTCGAAACTTCGCCGCTCTTGGATTTTGCTGTTCATGTTAAACATTTACGGTTATAATAATAATGCAATTAGATCAACATTACTTTTTATACTTCAAATTATTGGATTAGAATAGTACAGTTGATTAGCTTGCCTGAATAACGTCTTTCCACTTTTCGGGTGGCAAGTGTACGGAATTGGTGGCAGCACAAAAACCATGTCCAGAGAGCCCAATAATTTTCACCCAAGCATCATAATCTCTTCGCAAATAGTCATAGCGATTTCTAAATATTTTGTGTGCAAAATTCACTTTCCACTTTTCATTAAACTCTGCCTCTAATCTTATCCACGAATCTTTCGTAAGAGACAATCCTCTATACCCTTGACGCTCAACTTCCCTAAAACACAACTCAAGAAAGTCTTTTTCCATTTCAGGATCCTTTGTGAAAGCAGCTCTATCTTCGCAATTCTCATTATCTTCATGGCTGTCATAGCTTTTTGAATTTGTTTTTCTCTTTGATGCCATAACTGTTAACTACTACATAAAAAGAACAATTCCGATACGTTTAAGTGATATTTAATTTCATTACAATTTGACAACAAACGAAAAGTAGTTGAAACCACAACTTTATCGAAAAAATGTTCTTCGCAAAGAAAAATATCATTTTAGTAGCTAAATTTTTCGTCAAAATCACGGACACAGTATATATGATAAGCCGAATGAACACGAATATTAGACAGATATAAAAGTTGAGATTATTAAATGAAGCGCTTGCAATATCTAGATTAAAGAATCGAATAATTTTGGTAGTTCGGCTTATTTCAAGACATATTATTTAACATCATGAATAATTGTTGGCGACTTAGTGTTAGGAGGATATAGTGAAGAAGGAAAAGATATACCAGAACTCACAATATATATGCTGCCCTATTTTAGTTTATTATCGTATATGCATGTTTAACTATAATCTTTCTAAGTTCAAAGTTTCTTCATTTCATGTCAGTTTCGTACGCAGTCGTTTTTCAAATACAATGTTTTTGTGTTTTCCAACTAAGATTGTATCAAATTTCATGTTTAACTTTTTATCAAATGTGAAAAAGATGAAACAATGCAGCCGCTCTTTTTAACATTTTCAAAGCTAGGCTAGCATAATTTGGTACGGGAAAGGAAGTATACAAAAGAAGAAGGACATGTGCATGTACTAATATATAAACATTTATTTTATGACCACATAGCCATATATTGTTGTACAGAAAGGTGAATACGGTTGATATATTCTCTTATTCAGTGGTCAGATTCTAGGACTAAAATTTTGACATGAAATGAACAATTTTTCAACCTGGATTGTGCCAGTTAACCATATGACCCACTTTGTTATGTTTCCTGTAATCAGTAATGATATATGAGTTGTCATTGTGCAATCAAATTATTAGTATGTATGTTATCGATGTTCAACAATTGTCCAATGAGAGTTAAACAGTTATCTTCATTACAATACTAGAACTCTTGAGCTGATTATAACATCCTACCCACTTGTTGATTATAACATCCTACCCGCTGTTTTTGACATTTTCAAAGCTAGGCTAGCATAATTTGGTATGCGAAAGGAAGTACACAAAAGAAGAAGGACACACACATGTACTAATATATGAACATTTATTTAATGACCACATAGCCATATATTGATGTACAGAAAGGTGAATGTGTGCAAGTTGCACCGCGCAGTAAGAAAAAAGAGTAAAAGCAGCATTAAAGTAAAGATACAGCTCATAAAACAGAAGACAAAGTAGAAAGAAAAACACTATGCTAGAAAACTTACTGAAATTGGGTAGAGAGAGACAATCTTCTGCAGCAGCTGTCAAAGTTGATGAAGTAGAAAAAATTTGGTGATGAAAAATGAAAAGAACGACTGGAATTATATTGAGGTAATATCCTGAATTGAATCCAGCGCATTATTGCCGCTGAATAATATCGCTTAATACTAGGGTTAGGAGCTGCTTACTTTTTCAAAACAAACGTGCAGATTTTTCCTCTTCGCTGAAAAGTTTAAGCGTTCAGCACTTTTGTTTGGGAAACAAACGCAGCCTAAGTAGCGAGACGGAAGGATTATTTTCTTAAGTGATGATAAAAGCAGTAGGGGAGGGAACCAAATTTTCACGAGGGAACCAATTTTCATGAGGGAACCAAATTTTCACGAGGGAACCAATTTTCACGAGGGAACCAAATTTTCACGAAGGAGGGAAGCAAATTTTCATGACCTCAGGCTTGATGACATAGCGTTTTAACAATTTGGTGGATGAAATAGCGTTTTAACTTTATGAGTTTTTAATCAAATAATCAGTGATAGCATATTCTACTGAAACGCTATTTTTTGCTGCTATTGAAACCTCAGTTTGTTGTAGTGGCGAATACCTAGGCTCTGTAGTGGTGTCTATCTTGAGAGAGCGTATTTGTAGTTTTGATATATATCTATATAAATATATATATTTAGCTATTTCTACCTATCTGTTGGTTTACCCGTTCAGGTTTTCCAACATAAGTTATAAAGGTAGATAAGGTAGTGGTGTGTGTAACACGATTACTACCATTAGTTAGAATTTGAATGTTTGAGGTTGGAAGTGTATTTGTCGAGACTGTAGACCTAATACCGTCTCGAGTGAGTTGTGCAGTGGTGTAGAGATTTCATCGATCTCTAAAGATAACTTATTAAGGTTCGGAGTTTATTTTTGAAGATGGATAAGATAAGTTTGTACCTGTCGTTTTGGCAGAAGTGTGTGATGGTATTTTGATACCTCAGGAAGTAGTAGCTGCGTGATGAGATGCAGTAAATATGGATATTTCCGAAGATGTTTTCTTTGGAACGAGTTAGGAAGTGTGTCTACTTCAGTGTTGTGGCTGAGTTCAGCAGGATGTGGTGGTTGGCTTTGAGGGCCGAGTTTCTCGAAGGACTTCAGATAAGGAAGTTTTGGCATTGGTGTCAGCAGTGCAACTCGGAGTGTCTTTGTTGGCAGAAGTTGACCGGCTGAGTAGTTTATGAAGAAGGAGTTCAGAAGCAGCAGAGTGGACCCAATATTTTATTGGATTGGCTAATTAAGAGTAAGCTGTTCTGTTTGGTAAAGAGAGAACAGTTTTGTTTGGGAATTGGTCTATATTGATCGCAAAAGTGATTTGCGATAGTTTGAGTGTTCTTTTGAGGTATTGAAGAATTTTTGATTGTCTTCTGAGAAGTCGGAGGTTTGTCCGCATCTGGAGATTGAGTTGTCTTATCAACTGGATTCCAGGAGTGCTACCGGTGGATCAGCTAGTAGAAGGAGGATTTCTCGTAATAGAGTTTGGTGAAGCAGCTCAGGATAAATCAGAGTTGTGCAGTGGAAGCAGTTTGGGAACGTTTATGTTTTGTCTTTTCCGGATAGAAGAAGTAAGTTTGTTCTTCTGATGTTTGAAGAGTAGAGTTGGTGATCTTGGTCTTGATTGATCTTGAGGAGATCATTGGGTTGGATTGTTTTTGGTCTAGATTGTTTCTAGAGGAATCAGCAAGAGTTGAGCTGATCAGTTTGGATATAGGCAGCCCGGGATCATCCGAAGAGATTTGTGGATAAGAGATGAAGGAATTTGGATTCCGGAGTCGGAGATTTGCTTTGGATAAGTTTTCCTCCGATCCAAAGAGCTATAAAGTTTTAATAAGTCTGGGAAGCTAGCTCCAGGGTGTTTTGGATCTCTTCTGTGTTTTGGTTAGATTGGTGTTTGGTTTTCAAGAATTGAATGGCCAGTTTGGATAACTAGTATTCGATGAGATTCACGTATCTCTAAGGGAGTACGTGTATGAGTTATGGATGGAAATGGAACCAGCTGTTCAAGAAGGTTTAGTGGTTGAGTCAGACTCGTTTCTAGTCTGATATCTTGTCTAGTTCTGTAGATCTAGATGAGTAGAAGCTCTGTAGCTTCGTAGTTTAGATTGTTTGGATTCTGTAGGGCGAGTATCCCGGTATATATATATACTTGGGGAAACTCGAGAAGATTTTATCCAGAATTTTGTCTGGATAATTAAATTTGTTTGATTTGATAAATTGGCTGCTATGGTTGTTAGCATATGATTGATGTATGTTTGTGATTTAAAATTTAAAATTTGAATGGGTTATTAAATTACCTTTGCTTTTAAATTTCGGAGACGAAATTCTTTTGAGGGGGGAGGAATGTGATATCCTAGAAATTTAGCAATATCAATTTAATAATCTGTATTTAAAATTAAATTGATTTGATAAAATTTTAATAAAAATTTACTTGATTTAATAATCCAATTAAATAAATGTGTAATTTATGAATTTTATCTTTTAAAAGCTAATAATTGTTTTCCTATTTATAATGTATGTATGTATGTATGTATATATATATATATATATATATATATATATATATTGTTAATAGATAAGTTTTGAGGCGAAGTTAAATTAACAAATAAAATCTTGTTTTTAAAATTCTAATATTCATTTAGATAATTTGAAGATTATTATTTTATTTAATAAATAACTAATTGTTTAAAATACTTAAATTAATTGTTTTAAATTGTATAATTGTATTTTAAATATAGTTTAAATTTTAATAAGATAAGTAAAAGTTTATTTTATTTGTTTTAAATATAGCTTAATAATTATAATTTGGAATTTATATGAAAATTTAAGATACTTTTTATATATTAAACATTAATTCTTTTAATTAAGATAAATAAGGCAAGTAATTTATGATTTCTTTTATAAATGATTTAAAATTGATAAATGAGCTATTTTCAAATAATGAATGTGTAAATATAAGTATAGATAGGATTTTATAAGACAATGTTATTATTTTAAAATTAAAATATGTTGATAAATTAGTTTTAAGTAGAATTTTTAATGTATAAATAACATTTGAATTTGATTTAATTTTGAGATTTAAATTAATAAATATATAAATCTTGTAAATAAGTTTTCATTTTTATATAAATTGTTTCATTTCATTTTCTTAAAAAAGGAATGTATATACATTTACTTATGAAAATAACTTATACATAAATAAATACAAATAAAGAAAAAGGGTTTTATTTACTTTTAAAATAAATAAGAAAAACAAGGAAATATGCATAGAACAAGTGTTAATATTCTAAGTGACTAATGAGACATGTGTTAGTAAATGAACTCTTGCAAAAGACAAGTGTCCTTTTCATTTTAATTTTTCTTTTAATTTTTAAAATAAATCATTCATACTTATATAAACATGTTTCCTTCATCTCTATTCTTTCCAAAATCTTCATTTTTTTCAAAGTTAAGAAGAAGATAAATCGCAGCTGAAACTCTTCCTCAAAAATAAAATAAATCAAGCTTGCATGTTAATCCTGTAATTCCTCTTTAGAACTAAATCTGTAACGCAAGTCTGTAATTCACTTCCAAAAACAAATCTGCAACTCTACTTCTTCTCAAACCTAAAATCAAATCAATACCCTATAATTCTTTTTCAAAATTAATCCTGCAATCCTCTGTACAATCTTTTTCAAATGCAAAATCCATCTCTAAAAGCCTGCAACCTGAATGATTTTCCTTGAATTTGAGAATCAAATTTAAAGCCTCGGCATTTCAACATTCTGGAAATCAAAAGCATGCTTGCCTGCATCCTTTAAACCAGAGGCCTGCATGCAAATATAAATGCAAAACAACTCAAGTTTTATCAAAAATTCAAAGAAGTTAAAGCATCCAAAGTTGAAGTTTCTTTTTAGCAAAGAGGGGACACTGGTTTTTAAATCAAAAACAAAAGCTTTCCAAGAAATTTTGTGCTCTTCTTCAACATTGTTTCCAGGTGAGTAACATAACAGTTTTCAAGATTTAAGTGAATATTTATGTTGCCTGATCATCTATAAAACAAATATGTTATGACTCAATTTATCAGTGAACTTTGTGTATGTATGAAGTGTTGTTGTGCATGTATTTGTATTGCTTCTGACTCTGGTTCCAGGTTCAGATTCTTTTAAAAATAAAAATAAAATCCCCTTGTTCTTGTTTAAATTTTGTTAGGGATTAAGTCTGAAGTAAATGTGTTAATTATAACATAGTTTAGTTTAGAAATTTATTTAAGTAAAATAAATTTGGGTGATGTCTTTGTAAATTGTAAAACTTCAGAGTATGTTAAATTAAGTTGAAACTCAAACATTATAAATTATAAATTCAGTGTTATAATCTGAAAACTTAAACAAAAAGATGATTTTTAAAACTAAAATCATATTGTTAGTTAGGGATTGGGATTGCAGTACTTATTTGAACTGATAATGAGTTCTGGTCAATCTGTGTTGGTCAAGTTGATTGGAGAGTTTGGGGTTCATGGAGGTGGTAGTGGGATGATCAGGGGGTATGGCAAAAATGCTAGGAAGATGTATAGTGTGCGGTGGAGGCGATGGGAGGTTGACAAGATCTGTTAGCCTAGTTTTGGCATGGTTTGAAGTTTTTGATAATCTCGTTCTTCCTAGTGGACCGAGCATATTGGGATTCAAGGAATTGGTTGCTGGAGCATTGATGTTGATGTGGCTGGAGTTTCAATCGACACGGTGGTCGGAATTGAGGAAACGAGCAAGTTTCCAGGTTTGGGTGAAGGAGTGTTTGTTATTGTTGTCAGGTTTGAATTGGGGAACTCGATTTCGTTTTCGAGTGAATTGGGTGGTTTTGATGTTAGCAAGGTGATGTAGGGATTAACGTCGACATGATAGTTGACTGGGTGGTTGCTGGAGGTGGCCAAGGCCACCGTGCATATGTATGGTGAAGAATGGTGGATCAGGTGTTCTGATTTGGAGGTTGCTGTGTTTTGACTCGAGATTTGCTCGAGTAAGTTGAGTTTTTGCCCGAAGTAGTTAGGTATGCGACTCGAAGTAAATGAAAGGGGTCTCGGGCATCCCCTGTTATTACAGGTTTCACTGAAACCTGTATATATATTTTCAATTCAGAATTGATTTTAAAATCTAAATGCAGGGTTTTGAAAACATAAATTAAATAAAATTCAAGGTATGAATCTCAAATGAGATTTGAATCCAGATTTAAAATTTTAATTTAAACTTTTTAAATTAAAATATTTAAGCAACATTTAAAAGAAAAATTGTTAGATAATTAAATTTAAAGTTAAAGCTTTTAAATCAAAATAGGAGATTTAAACATAAATTCAAATCTGGAAACAAGAATCAAATTTGAATCAGGTTTTGAAAGAAAAGAAGTTTTAAATATTTTAAACGTTTTAAACAACTTTAAAACATATATATATGATTTGTATCTTGAAATGAATTTGGGTTTAAATTTCTTTTAACTTCTTTTATAAATAAGAAAATCTTTAGCATAAGTTTTTAAAGGGTTTTAAAATGTTTTTTAAAAACTTTGTTTAAGTTAAGTTTGATTTCTTTTTAAATTTTAAATTTAAAATGTAATTTGAAAACAATTTTAAGTTAAATTGTTTTAAGTTACTTTATTAATGATAAAGTCATCATGAATAAGAAATGTTTTATTTTAAAGTAAATCAAGATCTAATGATCTTTGTTTCATTAAAATTAGTGAGATAATTTAAATAATTTAATTAATTAATTTGTTTAATTAATTAAAGATTTGAAATAAATTAATTAAGGTTAATTAAATTTGTAATTAATATTAATTAATTTAAGTTAATTACTTAAGAAAGGTAATTAAAAGAATTAAAGAAAAGTTAATGAAGGTCATTAACTTGGGATTATTTATTAATTAATTAATGTAATTAATTTTGATAATTAATTGGATTAAATAATCAATTATGAAACTTAATTAAGTATGATTACTTTATGGAAATAATTAAAGTTATTAATTACTCATTGTAATTAATTAATCTATTTGATTAGTTTAAATTAATTAATTAAGTTTAATTAATTTAGGATAATCATTGAATGGGTTGATAAGTAATCAGTGAAAGATAATTACTTAGAGAAGTAATTAAGTTAAGTAAATTACTGGAGGTAATTAATTGAAGTATGGTATTTTGGGAATAACTTTGTGGAAGTGATTAATAATTAATTACTTAATGTAATTAATTTAAGCATTAATTGATTAAGTCATTTGAAAATAATTGAGTAATGTAATTAATTAAGTGTAATTAATTACTAATGAGATTAATCAGGGATGATTAATAAATATAATTAATTGTTAAATTAATTTAGAAGTAATTAAGGAAGTACTTAAGGGTAGTTAATTACTAAATGTAATTAACCAAGTATGATTAATAATTGTGGTATAATTAAGATTAATTACTTAATGTAATTAATTCAAATAAGTAATTAATTTAAATTTAATTAAGGATCATTAATTAACAAAATTAATGATGTAATTAAGGATTAATTAATTAAGATTAATTAATCAATGATAAGTGATTAAGGAAGTAATTAATTAAGGACTAATGTAATTAATCATAATTAATATATTAATGAAGTAATTAAAGGTTAATTACTGATTTTGGTTAAGGATAATTAATTTGTAAAATTAATTAAAGAAAATTACTTGAATGTAATCAAGGAATAATTAATCAAGGGTGATTAATTAAGGTGATTAATTTGAAGATAATGATTTAATTAATTGATAATCAATTAATAGTTAAGTAAGCAAGATTTAAAATTAGGAAGTAATTAATTTAATTCATTTTAAATTAATTAAAGATAGGTAATTAATTTAATTCACTTTAAATTAATTAGAGATAGAAGTAATTAATTTAATTCATTTTAAATTAATTATAGATGGTGTGATTGTAGATCTTTGCTTATGAATGGATGATATGGTTTACCCTGAATGGTTTGAATCTCAGACATGAGATAAATAGTGTTGTGTGATATGGATGCATTGGTTGCATTGTGATGATGATATAAGTATCTATTGATGAAGATAATGTAGATTATCTATTATGGTGATGTGAATTATCTATCTGTGTGTATATAGATACGTTTAGATTGAATTGTTTTAAACTTAAAACAACTTGGACCTAAAAGACACGCTTTGTATTTCGATGAGACCGGGATCGGGTTTCCATATTTGGATATCCGAAAACCACATCGATTCCAATTTACGTTAGGGCGTGAATCCAAGTGGAGCAAGTGAAGACTCGAGGTGTAAGGGCTGTACGTCAGTATAACTCTGTGGGTGATTCCGTAATGAGTTTGACGGAATAGTACTTATAGGTTAAAGATGGTGATTTAGAGTGCAAGGGTTATCGTCGTTAACTCTGTGGGTGATTCCAAAATGAGTGTAACGAGATAATGCCTTCGGTTTCGTTCGAACCCGGAACGAACTTGTATGGATTGAATGCTTTCAGAACATCGTCTGGTGGACGATGAGCATTCTAAGATTTGATGTCCTATAAAGGTAATCGTAGCCTCAAGCCTCATCAACCGGGAATGGCTACAACAGGGGAGGTGCAGCAAGGCTTCGTGGTAGCCCCCACTGGAGAGCAAGATTTACCCCTGTCTAGAGGTCCCTTTTTATTCGGCTGTATGGGCGGTTGGTACGCAACAACTGCCGGGGTGTCTTGTTCGGAACTATTCAGTAAGGAATGGGTCCGGCTTTGTGTTGCAGGGGAGCGGGCGTACTCCTCGGTACGGTGATCTAGGCCACGTACAGTGACGGGCGGTACCCCAGTAGCCCTGCCATTGTATGGAATCCAAAATCCAATAAGTGCCATACGTATTAGTTGTGCCCAACTATGTTGGAACGTGAGATGTAAGCATTCCAGCTATTTCTGTATTTTACTTGAAAACCCTAGACAGTATTATAATATCATCGGATTTCCTATCAAATGCTTTGGTTAGCGTAAGGTAAATTTTTTTCCATGTTTATGTGTGGGAAGTCTTACGTGATACCTTTCTTTTCAAAAGGTTTTTAAAAGTTAAGCAACTTTAACCTGTTACTCACACCAGACCCATGTCTGACCTGGAGTTTATCTTTGTTTTCTTAAACTCTTGGGTACTCAAATTTTTACGAGTAGCCAAGGGAATTCAGGTTAGCTTTGACGAATTGTGGAGGAGAAAATGGAGCAGGAGGCTTCTACGTGTAGATATATATAGTATTCCGCTGTGTAGTTTTTCTCTGAGTAGTTCTCTTGTGTTATATTGAGTTGTATAACTAGACAGGTGTTTATAACTGTCTAGTATGTGTTGTATATCTGCGTAACTCTGATATGGTTGTAAACTATGTAATATTTATGTTATTAATATAATTTATTCGTTGCGCTGTTAGATTCTGATGTTGTTTCTTTCTTCGCTTCTTTCTATTCTCTTTTCTATCCCTTTCTTCTTAAAGATGATGCGATTTTCTGGGGGTTAGGAAGTCGGGTCGTCCTAGCTTTGATGTTCCTCAATGCTTCGATCTTCTCCGAATTGGCTTCAATTCCATGGGAATTCACAATGAAGCCTAAGATTTCCCCTGATGCAACATCGAATGAGCATTTCAAAGGGTCAAGCTTCATCATGTACTTTTGGAGAAAGCTAAAAATCTCTGCCAAGTCATCAACTTGGTTCCTGGATCATCATGACTTCACAAACATATCGTCCACATAGATTTCCATCGAGCATCCAATCTGATCTTTAAACATCTTGTTCACCAACCTTAGGTAAGTCACTTCGGCTTTCTTTAATCCAAAAGATATGACAAGATAACATTATAGTCCTAGATCGATTATAAAGCTGATGTGTTCTTGGTGCGAGACGTGCATTAGAATCTAATTGTATCAACAATATGCATTCGTGAATGAGTGCAATTCATGTTCGGCTATAGAGTCTACCAGCCGATCGATCCTTGGGAGTAGGAAACTGTCCTTCTGGCATGCCTTATTCAGGTCAGAATAGTCGACTCATGTCCTCTACTCCCCCTTGACTTCTTTACCAAAACTAGATTTGATACCCACTCCGGGCACAGGGCATCATGGATGAAGCCGTTATCTTTCAGCTTCTCTACTTCTTTTTTGAGTGCAACGGATCTCTCCAAACCCAGGCTGCGGCATTTCTGTATCATAGGAATGCATTTAGGATTTATATTCAGTGCACGGCTCACTATCTCGAGCGGTATTCCACATATATCAGAGTGAGTCTAGATGAACACATCTAGGGTCGTTCGGAGAAAACTAACCACTCTTTCATTATCTTTATGCGGAGCTATAATCCGACCTTCAGGACTTGTGTAGGATCATCCTGACTGATATGTATCTACTAAAGGAGGTAATTGTGATCCGCCTCAAGTGTTTGGCTTGATAAACACTCTTAGTTTGTTTCACGATACCTGGGCTTCCCTAACTCCGGGAGAACCATTCGTTCAATAATTTGATGACTTCTTCGACGCAGATCCACATCACCCTCTTGATCTCCAACATTTTGGCCGTCTAAAGCATGTCCCGAAGCCAAACCGGTGCCATTACCTAGAATTCAACCACCTAACCACGATTATATGGTTCGGTACCTATCCCTTTGGATGGATTGGTACCGATTCGTAGGCCTTGGCTGTGGTTCGATCCCATCTTCTGTTTCGACCTTCCATTGTCCTTTTGAGCCATCTTTTACTTCCTGATCCTTTAGCTTTGCTTCGACGACAAGAAATTTTACATTCTGAACCAGAAGGTGTTATGTCCCTCCCGCTTCTCCTACGACCACTTGTCGATTGATTCAAAAAATCCAAGCTCTACTTTATTTGCTAATTTAACCCACTACGGCTTTTTAGGAGTCTTACTTCCATTTGCTTCATCATATGGTCAATCTTAACCCTAGTAATCACATCTGTTGGGTTCAGAACTTTGTTAGCGATTTGCGGTGCAACCTCTCCAACACATTAGGACCAGCATTCTCAACATTCTCAGTAGCATGTGAAGTGGTGGATCGATCTCTTCTGGGATCCATAGTAAAATGCATTAGTGTAGATTTTCTGAAAATCTAAGCAGTTAATGATTCCAAAAACAAAGAAAGCTGGATCTAAATCTTGGATTTAGGCAATCCAATGGTAGATGATGGATCCAAACAGCCTGAGAATAAACTCTTAGTGAAAGCACCAAAATGTTAATACCAAAATGTGGCACCAACACCCAAAAGATAAAGTAGAGAATGAAATTAAAGAAAAGTAAACAAAAATGAGTAAAAACAGAATAACACATGTTTATGGTGGTTTTACTAATCAGTATCTATGTCCATTTGAGATTTTTATTGATAATACTGCTATTTTACAAGTGTTGTACTTATTGTTCGGTACCACTCCATAGGAAATTACAAGGAAATGTGTGAAAATTGCAAGGAAGTGGAAAAGATCTTCGAAATGTTGCATATCTATGCCTATTTTTAGCTGTAGGTCGTTGGGAAAAGCTCTAGCATGTCCTCATCACGTTCTCCACGATCTCCCGGTGATTATAAGAAGAAACATGGCCGGCTCAGTAGATTAGATGGATCGGTACCGATCCATAATAATGGATCGGTATCGATCCATAATGATGGATCTATACCGATCCATAAAACTTCTTCACGGACCTATTTAACCTCTTTGAAATGGGGAAAATCGTTATTGGCTTCACGTTCCAACTTGTTTGCTCTATTATAAGCTTGTTTCTGAGTCCAAGTGATAGATCAACGGAGGATTAGAGTTGCTGGTTCTCAGTGCTTGAAGTGTTTGACAACAAACGATGTGCAATTGATATATGGAACTTGAAATGGGATGCTATCGTTAGTACTTGAACATTGAAAAAAGTTGGAAAAATTATAAAGGAAATTTATGGTTTGGTATTGATCCATGACAATGTATTGGTACCGATCCATCAGATAGATGGATTGGACCTTGGGGTTTTGTGAGATGGTCTTGTTTTTATATCTTGATCTTGATTTATCTGGTTTCTAGACTTTACAACTATCTCTCTAAGCTTTTTGCCTTAATAGCTTTTAAGTTCGATTCGTTAATTCCATCTAGAAACTACCTGGTCAAAAGGCTAGATAATAATATGTCTACTAATTGACAAAATGTCTATTAAACAGTGAAAAGAGAAGCATGCCATATTAAAATTAAATCATTAATAAGCTTTAAACAAAGTACGTAAATTGAAACACAACATGAAACATATTCAAATTCCTTATATTTTTTGTTAAGGTTTGAATCAAAAATGACACAAACACCCAAGAGATTATATAGGGAATAAAAGTAAATTAAAATGAGCAAGAGAAGAACACATAATGTTTTATAGTGATTCGGGTAATCTTGGCCTACGTCCACTTAGTGATTTTATTGATTATATCACTAGCTTAAAAGCACTAGTTCTAACGGAACGGCATAAATCCATGGATGATTACAAGAGATTAGAGTAAGAGAGCACTAGAGCTGAAAAAGATCCTTAAAAATGAGCATTGCCCTCCTATTTATAGTTGTAGGAAGTCTAGATCTAACCTCCATGATCTCCACATTGTTTTCCACACCCAGACTAATTCTCTCTAAGAAAACAGTGACCTCCTCATCAATAACCATGGATCGGCACAGATCCATAAACTTGGATCGCTACCGATCCATAAGATGACTAAATGGATTGCTCTGAATGCTTTATATTGGCTCGATTCGTGGTTAGCTTTGTGATTCCTACCTTATTTACATCGTTATTAGCTTTTTCTGAGTCCATATGATGGATTGGTGGAAGAATGGAGTAGCTGACTTTGAGTGCTTGAGAAGGTCAATAGGGAATTGCATGGGATCAACAATATGGAATTTGAAATAGGCTCTTCGGATTAAGACTTGAATGAAGGAGGTGATTGGGATTGAATGGGTAAAGAATCATGGATCCGTGCCGATCCATGAGGTCGGATGGTACCAATCCAATACATTTGGACTTGGTCCCTTGAATCCTTGTTGTGATTTGGTCTTCGTCTCGCGGCTCTATTTGTACTTGGTCTCTGAATTTTGGAATTATCTCTCTGGGCTACCTGAATAACTTCAAAGTTTGAATTGTCTAGTTTACCCAAATTTTACCTGGTCAAAAGCCTGGATAACACCTGCCCCTTAAAGTACATCGTGTTTCAAACATAATGTGCTTTGAATCGAGATAAATCAAGATTGCTATGAAGGACTCAACTTATGCTTTGAATGGTCATTATCCTTCGTGCGGATTGATTTGGCAAAGAGTTATGTCTATAGCTATCTGTCATGATGCTTTACTAAAGCTGGCATTATAAAATGGGAACGTGCTATTACAATCTATCATTCCAAGTTTGGTAAATTCAAACCAATCCTTTTCTGAATTTTTGAGATTTGAGTTTGACTTTCTTTGACTCTAGTCATCGGGCATTGCATATGAACATGCACATGTATACATGTGCATGTCGTTAGGGAGGTCCATATTCATAGGCATATACTCATGTAGGCATATATATATATATATATATATATTTATCAATTTCATCATCTATTATTTAACAATTGTTGGACCCGTTACTGATCTAGGACTTAGAGAAGTCCTCACTTTTATGGCCTTAAGAATCTAGTTCCTAAATATATATAACCTAACTCTTAAACCTTTCTCATCACTTTTGCCTTTTCTTTTTGGCTGGTGTTATGCAGATATGGCCTCCATCTTTTCATTTCAGTGTCAATTTGGGAAATGACACTGAATTTTCTTTTCGACTTTCGTTTTTCCCAAGCCTTGTACAAATTTTCCTATTTGGGAAATGCGCTTTAGATTTGATGTACTTGCAATCCATTTCTTTTCATGATTATTATTGGGCTAAGTCATTAGCTAATTCTATGGTTTGCTAGCCTTTCATTGTTTTTATAAACATAAAGCGATCGTTGAAGTTCCCATCTCTGGGCATTTATATGTAACCATATCGAATTATAGAATCTAATTAAACGTTAATCACTTGGAAAGGCGATTCAAGCATTCCTTTTGAAGGATCTTTAAATGCAATTGTGCTTGCCTCTGGGAATCGATCAAGATTCAGATGAGATCTCGCCTAACTATGAGTGTAGACCTTTTTCCTTGCCTACTCCAGGCAATGTTTGAATGCTCTTACTTCAGACCACGCATAACTTCGGGCATTGGTCGAGGTTAATAACTTAAGATAGAGGCTCAGGTATCCTTTTCCAAAATAGTGATCTTCGATCATGCCAAACTCCGAGCGCTGATTTGAGCTAACTACTTAAGGCCGTAGTTTGGACATCCTCATGCAGGATGTTTACTTTTGGTCGCGCTTAACTCCAGGCATCGATCAAAGTTATTAAAAGATCCCACTGAAGTCTAGGTGCAGACCTTTTGTCTTGTCTGTTCTGGGCAAGATGCCAGTGCTCTGCCGAACTCTAGGTATGAGCTGTAGAGGTAAACAATCTCGTTCAGCCTTTGAATGTTTATACTCCTACCTCCACTTTAAGGGTGAGAGTTAATGGATGGCCGGTCAAGTCACATCCTTTTTGGTTTATACTCTTGCCTCTACAACAAGGATAAGAGCTAGTAGATGGACGGTCAAGTGGCATTCTTTTGGTTTATACTCCCGCCCTCACATCCAAGACAAGAGTTAGCTGGCATTCATCTCTAGATGCCAAGAGTGGTTGAACTCCAAGTGTCCGATCATGGACCGTAGAAGTTTGGTTGGAACCTAACTTAGGTATATACATACTTGCATTACACACATGCAAATTCATCCGAGTCGGTCATTTTCCACCTCTCAAGCTATGTAAAGATAGAGCCATGGATTTGGAAAGCCATTTCACTTTATAAAAGATGGGAAAGGATAGGTTCTGCCTTATTACATAGCTAATTATGTAAAAATTTATTCCTAAATGAAATAGCATCATAAATGTTTTCTATTCCATGCCCACGGTAGTGAGATCCCATTCACCATTGCTAGCTTGAAAATGTCATCTTCAAGCTTTTGTTCAATTGCATAATGGACCTTCCCAACTTAGGCTTAAGTTCCGAAGCCCTAGGAAGATTTGAGAACCGGTTCACTAATTTCAAAGGTCCGATTCCTAACCGTAGCGCTGTAATATCAGGCAACTCAGCTTTGGTGTGCAGCTGCTCTCAAGTCAACTTCATCGCGTTTCTCATCAAGCATATCGAGAGACTCTAGAAAGAGTTTCTTATTAGTCTGTGATTTATAGTGAATCATTCCATGAGAAGGTACTTCCAGTTCAACTAAAATCATAGCCTCTTATCCGTAGTCTAAGGAGAATGAAAAATGGCCAATCGTGATTTATGGGCCTTCGATAAGCCCAAAGTTCTAATGGAAGTTCATCGATCCACTTGCACTTGGCCTTTTCCAATCATTTCTTAAGAGTGGACTTAATAATCTGATTCACAACTTCAACTTATCCATTCTCCTAGGGTGTGTGCCACTGTAGAAAAACTCTTCTCTATGTGTTATCGGCAACATCTATTACTTTATATTAAACCAGGAACCTTGCACTGCTGACGTGGACTTCCCTTCTGTCCTCTGCCCTCATTTCAAAATGCCGATACCGTATTCAACTCCACCTTTTTTTTCCTCCCTCGGTCACGTATTCTACCAGGTGCTTCCTCACGCGATCTGCAACTGCCTTCCCCGTCCACCCCATTACACTTCCTCCTTCCTACCAACCGCTCCATTTCAATTCCTCCTCCCACGCACGATGCATCGAATTTCCGTCCTACCCTCCATCTTCCCTACCGGATCATCGCCTCCTAGCACAGCTGTCTTCCTGTCTCCCCCTACCACCACCCGTCTTTTCCCCCAAACACACTTGCCCTTCTATACATCGTCTTGCCGTTTTCCCAGACAAGTAGATCCTGCCCTTCGCCCGTCCTCCGCCTTACCCATGCGTAAGCTGTACAGGTAATTGCTTCCTTACTCTGTCGGTTCCAAGAATTAATTTCTGTCACTCCGATTGATAACGTTTGATCCGCCGACTATACCCAAGATGTTCGCATAAATTACTGACTCGTGCTGGCCTGCTAAATTTTCGTTTCTTGCTTGCATAGACGTTACTTACCTTTTCTGAATTCATTCTTTTACTCAGTTATGCTCTGCGCTACATTGGAAGTTGTTTCATTAATGAATATCTTCTTTGCATTGTGCAAATATTATTGTTATTTTTTTTGTAAATACACTTGGTATAAGATCAATGTACAATAATATTGAGAAGGAAATTTGTGTTACACCGTTTGATGCATTAGGGAGCAATGGATGAAGCTTGGATGGATAGGCATGGTAAACCAAATAGATGTAACTATATTAAGCTGGCCGATAGATTTTTAAATGAAAGTAAAAAAACGCATCTTATAAAATGGTATTAAGGTAAACATCTGACAACAGTAGAACTGCATAGTGTCATATTTGGTTCATTGAAATGTGATTTGAAACATGTTAATTAACAAAAAAAATACATATAGTATAGGGGATAATGCAAAACAAAATCAGATGTTGGAATTCAGCCATGCACTTTCTGGGGTACTCAAATAAATTGAAACATCCAAAAAGAGAGTAGGAAGAGCTAGGGTAAGGTTGAAGAAATTTGAGAATGGTTTAGCATTTACGCTGGGAGGGGAAGTTGGTTTTGATAAGTGGTTACAAAAATTACATTTCGCACGGAGTAGTATTTTGAAATAGCGGAACAAAGGGATTTTAACAATGTTCATTTACAACACTGTTTATGAAACACGATTTCAGTAAATAGTTAATTGACAATCTGTCATATTTGGTTTACTGTTCTTCAACTTCAGATTTTATTATTTTAGTTGGATATTTTTTTTCATCATTTT
Source organism: Allium cepa (assembly GCA_030765085.1). Taxonomy (NCBI): domain Eukaryota; kingdom Viridiplantae; phylum Streptophyta; class Magnoliopsida; order Asparagales; family Amaryllidaceae; genus Allium; species Allium cepa. The sequence continues at coordinate 491,386,512 of CM060944.1, read as the reverse complement.
GTTGGAATTTAAAAACTTAACGTATGTTCTAAAACTGTAGGAAAAGAAATGCAGCTTCTTCGTCTATATGCTTTTTGTATTATATGTTTGAGTAACGAAATGAATTTAAACATTTCAATTTGACAATGCTTTGGGTCGACACTAAATGAGTGTGAAATTGAAAGAATTTAAGAAGACGTTGTATTCGTTATATTTGGTTTTTAGTAGTTTTTTGATTACACACAGGTTGATGATATTATACAAGCCTTTATATGCAGGCAAAACAAAGAAAACATTTGTAATGGGCTGCTGTTTGATTCAGAACTCTACAGCCTGGACATTCGACGACAGAGTAACGCGTCAACATTCTCACACCCACTACTCAATCGATTATACAAGTAATTACTATTTTCCTCTATATATACAAACACAACTTTTAGGATGGAGTGTTTTATTCGAACTGTATTAACGACCGTACCTACTTTTTCACCTTTACAAAAGTTTTAAGAGGCAAATCCTTCAACCTCCTATACTCCAACCGTTTCCATTTACGTATTCACGATGCTTGAACAGAAGTCCAATGTCGAATGGTAGCTGGTTGCAAATTTTTTCAAAATCTAAACCACAACTAATTTTTTTCTTACAACGATTTTGATTTATCACCTTCATATAACTTTCTGTTTTTTTCTCAAGCAAACTATAGCTGTTTAAAAATGATTGATTATCTATACTAACTTTGTGAAAAATTTTAAGTTATGTTTTGGGAGTAAATTCCCAAAAGTAAAATACTTTTTTATATCTGTGTTCTCCTCTTCTTTCACTATAATTAAGTTTATTGTATTTTCTACTCAAATTACTATGCTTCTACATATTCCAGTTTGTCGACAGAACCTAAGCGCAATCTAGCTCCTTCTCTTATAACTGAGCTAAAATTTTAACTTCATATCGTAGTTGTTTTACCAACTTAAGTACACAGATTTCGAATATGGGTAGTGTTTCTTTCACTACTATAAACCCACTGTTGATATAAGATAACATGATTTAGAAGTGTGGTCAATATATTTAGCATCCTATTTTGTTGTTTTTCTTAAAAATGAGATTTTTGATATTGCCAAGTGAGTTTTGCATGGATATATTAAATATCCATGTGCAATCTCAGTTAAATTTCAGTTTTCGCCTTCTAGGTTTATATGATATTGTATTTTGTGAAATTGTAATCATTTCCAACCTTAAAGGGACTTATGAAGTTTAGACTGACATCCATGTAAAGCACAACATCCACTAGATAAATGGCTATAAAGCATTCCATACCAAAATTAAAGTATTGTTAAATTATTTGATATTTATACCAAGACTATGAGATTTTTTACCCTTATTATTGATGCCAAAATTATTGTGCGGTTGTCAAATTACCGCCAATCCAGAATGCATAATGGTACTTTATTTTAAAAAAGGATACTGTTCGTCATAGGTTCATTAGAAGGGGGAATTTAGTTGAGTAAGTCAAGCGACCCGGTTCAACTTGAGCAAGTTGAGAGAGTGGTCCTAAAAAAAGGTAAAAAGCTAAAACAAAGTTAACTACCTTTTGGTGTCCATCAACTTTAATTAAGTACGTGTATATCCAAACTATGCACAAAATCCCTTCTTTTGTCTAATTTGTCAGCGAATATTTACAAATCCATTTAAGTACGTATGATATAGCTGGTGCTCATTCAATCACACACAGGACAGTAGCCTTTGAAGCCAATAGACCTTGATGAATTATTGGTCATTTATCGCATTGAAATATTATTTTTTCCAAAGTATTGGTGGATTCCTTTTTTTTGTTTTTCCACATGTTGAAGTCTTTGAAAAAAAATACATGCTCGATGATGATGTTACATCTTGCTTTATCAAGTTAGGGATGTAACCTAACAACAAGATTCCATAAGTTTTGGAATATTGCGTTATATAATCTATTTTGTTGCTTACTACATATTATTTCAACTGCGATTGATATTTGTGCGACCGACAAATTGTATTATGTGTGTGTGCTCAAATATTGGTGTAATTGCTTGGCAAACGTTAACCTTCAATTTGGTTTTATAGTTGATGTATTATGTGTGTGTGCATAATTTTAAGTTGTAACAGAAGTAATCACTTCCCCATTCATATCAACATAATAGGAAACATCAAGTTACTAAATATAATCATTTCTTTTAAGCATCTCGAAAAAATGACATTACTCTATTTTTAGAAATATTAAAATAATTTATTTATTTTGAATTAGCCATTATGCTAATATTATTCATGAAGACATTAGACATTAAATAATTTGAATGAAAGAGAGTGTTGATTAATGATTTTAGGAGACAAGCTACGATTGTTGGAGCTGTTTTAAGAGCGATGGAAAAATCACAACATGCTTCAAGGCCATTGTAAATTGTCATACACAAAGGATTCTATTTTCCATTCATGATTTTCTCTATTGAAATGTGAAATTATACTGTATCAGTACATGTTGTATGATATATATTTGCATATAACCAGCTACTGAAATCTGCTGTTGTTCGAATACTTTTTCGTGGAAAAAGCCATCCGATCTTTGTCATTTGACTTCACTTGAGGTATGAAACTTAATTTCATTTATTTATCAAGCAAATTTTCCCCCGGTTACACTTCCTTTTAGGTGAGTGTTACCCGATGATTATGTGGCATAGGGGAATAGATATTCATTGGTGATGTCATTGCTTCAATCATTTTTTATCGATAGCTCATCGGTAAATGATGCGTGTAATTAATGAATTTTTTACATTGAAATATGCATAGCTAATAAATTGAAATAATGACGTGCGATATAGTTTGCATTTATATTATTTACTTCAAATTCTATTGCCTGACATTTACATTTCTCATTATGTTACCTGTCGGTACCATATGGTTTGCATCAGTTGTATCTTACAGTAATGTATATTATAACAATGTATTTCCTATTGTAATAGTTAGCTCTATATGCATGCTTTTGTTTTGTCTGCTTCAAATGCCAGGTCTATAAGCATATGGTTTCACGGGCCGCATGCTTTTGGTTTGTTTAACGAACAACCATTATTATTATTTTTCTTTTTTTAACCTTTAATTCAACTATCTATGAAACATGATTTCAGTAAATAGTTAATTGACAATCTGTCATATTTGGTTTACTGCTCTTCAACTTCAGATTTTATTATTTAGTTGTGTCTATTTCCATCCAATTTACAGTATTCCTACATGTTCACTTTGTCCATTAATTTTTATACGTCGTGCAATTACGTTAAAATCTGAGTCGATATGTTAATCGGGTTTTTCTTTTAGTTTACTCCGTGTTTTTAGATTTTTGATCGGATCAGGAGTTCTTCATTACACTTAACTGGGATATACATTGATTCTACGTTTAAGATAATTTTTTTACCACATGCAGTGAACTGTTTTTTCTGCAAGCCTATTCATCAACATGTTTCTCTAGCTAATACACACATACATATTTCTATATAATAATTTGAGTTCGATCCATGTTTCAGGTCCACATATCTTCCATGATCTGACAGGACTGATGAACATTACACCCTCTTACTCTTTGCCCAAGTAGTTCGTGGAACCATTTTTAACGTATTCAATAAAACTTCACCTACTCAGGTATGTACATAATAATGTTATACTTTGTTCTTACATTCGTAGATAACTACAGGCGCAAAATAAATTTGCTGAATGCTTATACTTGCTCATATAATTTGTTTATAGCTGTGGTCTTTTTAGCATATATATGTATGAGCAAATATGTAGGATGAAGAAATTTGAGAATGGTTTAGCATTTAGGGTGGGAGGGGAAGTTGGTTTAGATAAGTGGTTACAAAAAATTACAGTTTGCACAGATTAGCATTTTGAAATAGTGGAATACATGGATTTTAACAATGTTCATTTACAACACTGTCTGTGAAACACGATTTCAGTAAATAGGTAATTGACAATCTGTCATGTTTGGTTTACTGCTCTTCAACATCAGATTTTATTATTTTAGTTGGATATTTTTTTTCATCATTTTGTTAACTATGGCTTAAACCCACTTATTGACTGTTAGCAGTTTTAATTAACAGCAATCGTATAGTATTTTTCCACTCAATGCATAAGTTGTATTAACGGCTGGTGATTATGAATGTAATACTGCAATGCTTGGGTTTTAGTAATAGAAACCGTTCAAATTGATAGAATTACTTAAATGCACAAAGCTTTATGATATGAACAAAAACCAGTGTTAGTATGAGTGTATGGTTTCGGAGCTTCCATTGTATGGGATTTAACTTAATCTTTACTCATGCCTATGACTACTGATTGCATTCATGACAGTTTTGTTCTATGTTTCTTACAGTTCTTTCGAACTCTGTCTACTTTATGGCATTGATGCAAACTGGATGAGCGTTGCATAAGCTGTTGTTTGTTTATTGCACAACAAAGGAAGACTGGACGTTTGATTTTGCTGTCATACATTAGGATGTTGCACACGCGTTCATGTCATCATTCGGTACACATGCTTTTCATACCATCTTTGTGCACAATGATCTGCCGCTTGCAGCTAGATTAATGTTTCTGCACGATATGCATGCTGCCTTATTCATGTTGCTCTGTCTATCCTCATCCTTCATTCATTTATATGCCCAGATATGCAAGTATGCTAGAGCAACGTGCAGGATGCTGCTGAGATGGAAACGGGAAAAAAAACGTCATACAACCAGATGGATGAGTTGCAGACACTGTTGTCGTGATTTCATTAACATGTCCCTGCATAACTTCTCCGACTTTCTTTGTCGCCGACATGAGGAGGAATCTATTAAATTCATTTCAATCAACCGATCATACCAGCGACAACGTTATTATCCTTTTACTACCTTTTTTTTCTCCGTCAGACTGTGCATGCTGTACACGACATTTAATAATTGCTGTGTTCCGTTTGCAGTTTGTCGGCTACACCGCTATTACAAACTTCAACAGCTTAGGCACAAAAAATTATGGACAACATCTATGGGTATGACTGATTTCACTCTTAATCTGCTATGGAACGTTGACAGAACACCGAACGTCTCATTTACAATGTGTCCGTTGTAGGTTATTTCGTGTTTTCGATGTTCTAAGCATTGCTATATGTTATTGCAGGGAATCGCTGCTTAACAGGGTGTCCCACTGACTCATTCCCGGCCTCATTTGACTTAGCTGAGCGTGGGAATGGCATGCCTCTGTCTGCTACATCACAGTCTTCCTGTCTTTCTGCAATTGCGAGTTACGGGCGGCGTACGTAACTTACAGTAACTTGGTTATTATAAATTGCATTGACTGTTCAAACAGTTACAACGTTTTTTTTGCTGAATATGCAGGCATAATGTTTTCCGCACACAGTTTTGGCCCACCATCCTGTACATGTTCATACTATGGAGCCTTGCTATGGTTTGAAGAAAGGGTAAAAAAGGGGAGTACAAATTCAAACCCAAAATTTTCAATATGTTGTCGCAAGGGAAAGGTTCAGCTTCCGTCCTACCAACCAGCCCTCGATTATTTAATGGACCTTCTGGACTATAATGGAGGATCTGTCTATAAAGAATTTCGGCAACATATACGGCTTTATAATTCTATTTTTGCTTTCATCTCGATGGGTGGGAATGTTGTAACTTCATCAATACCAGTCGTGGTCCGTATGTTTTCAGATTAAACGGTCAAAACCACCATCGAATTGGCTCGCTTCTACCGACGACGGGAAAACCAAAATTTTCTCAATTATATTTCTATGACACAAGTAACGAAGTCAATAATCGAGTTTCGTCGTGTGGTGAAAGTGTGGCGCAAAATTTAGATGTGGGTATTGTCAACAATCTAATATGCATGTTCAACCAGTGTAGTGAGCTGTCCAAAGTGTTTAGAATGGCTAGAGAAAGGTTTCATGTGTTGGAATACCAGCCTATCACTGTCAGACTGTTGGAGAGGCGTTGTAGGGATGGACGTCAGTACAATTTACCCACTTCGTCCGAGATTGCAGCATTGATTGACAACTCAAATGCTGATTCATGTGGCCGTCGTGATATTGTGATTGAAGATAGGAATGGGGTACTAAAAAGGATTAGTGAGAAGCACCCTTCTTTTATGTCTATGCAATATCCGCTTTTGTTTCCTTATGGTGAGGATGGTTTCAGGTGTGATATATAATATAGAGAATTCGATGTACTTCCAGAAACTAAAAGAACAACCGTAACGATGCGGGAATATTACGCCTATCTCATTCAGCGAAGATTAGAAGATGGCTCCGTTCTATTGTGGGGTGGTAGGCTTTTCCACCAGCTCATTGTTGACAGTTACACGTGTATCGAAGAAGACAGACTGTCGTGGGTGAAGAGTAACCGAAGTACATTACGCTGTGAACTGTACAAGGGTCTGCGAGATGCTATTACGACTGGTGACACAAGCGCACACACGATAGGAAGAAAAATTGTTCTACCCTCCTCTTTCAGAGGAGGTCCTAAGTACATGGTGCAAAACTACCAAGATGCTATGGCCATCTGTCGTTGGGCGGGATCACCAGATTTTTTTGTAACTTTTACGTGCAACCCAAAGTGGCCTGAGATTGAAATGGATTTACACAACATTCCCGGTCAGAGAGCTGAGGATAGACCGGATATTGTTTCCCGTGTTTTCCACATGAAGCTTATGGAGCTACTTCGCGACATAAGGACAGAATGTCATTTTGGTAAAGTCTAAGCACGCAAGTTTCACAAATTCTTACTACTTTCACACGTTTTTAACGTGAGCTTTCACTGACTTATCTTATATTTTGTTTCTTTTTTTCCCTAGTTGTTTACACAATTGAATTTCAGAAAAGGGGACTACCGCATGCTCACATTCTTATCTTTCTGTTTGGCGATCAAAGGCCAACGACTGTTGATTAAGTTGACGCAATGATTAGTCCTGAGATACCAGATAAACATGTTGATCTGTTTGCTTATCAGTCGGTGTGTCAGTACATGATTCACGGTCCATGCGGTTACGAAAATCCTAGATGTGCTTGCATGGTCGATGGTTGTTGTTCCAAGCATTATCCTAAATAGTACAGGAGTGAAACCAATTTTGACAAATTTGGATTTCCTATGTACAGATGACGCAACAATGGGTTGTCCACCGAGACGTCAAATGGATTTGTACAGGACAACGGTTGGGTTATACCTCATAATGTTGATTTAGTTGTCAAATATCAGGCTCATATCAACGTAGAGATATGCAACAGAGCACGATCTGTCAAATACCTGTTTAAGTACATCAACAAAGGGCACGATAGAGCAACTGTTGTTATCGAAGATAGTGTAAACAGAGAATGCACATTTGTTCGGGAGGTTGATGAAGTAAAAAATTATTTGGACTATAGATATATTTCAGCTTCAGAAGCATCCTGGCGAATTTTTGAGTTTGATGTTCAGTACCGCACTCTAGCGGTGGAGAGGTTAATGTTTCATTTGCCAGGAGAGAAAACTGTATACTTTGATGAGACAGAACAATTGAATGATGTACAAGGCAGGGATAATGTATGCAAAACTATGTTCATTCAGTGGTTGTAGACTAACAGAACGTGTCCCGTAGCTCGCCAACTTACTTATGTCAATTTTCCTACTAAGTGGGTATGGGATAGGTCTATTAAACAGTGGAGGATGAGGCAAAAAGGAGAGTGTATAGGTCGGATATACTATGCACATCCTACGTCAGGGGAGAGGTTTTATATGCATATGCTTTTAAATATTGTTCAAGGCCCTACATGTTACGAAGACATTAGAACCTTGAATGGTACTATTTTCAACGCCTTCAAAGACGCATGCCTTGCACGAGGTTTGTTAGATGATGACAACGAGTGGGATGAGGCATTGACCGAAGCTGCCTCGTGGGCTTCTCCAAACTGTATGCGAGAAAAGTTTGCAACATTGTTGTGTTTTTGTGAGGTTTCAAACGCCAGGCAACTGTGGGATAAACATTGGAAGAAGTGTAGCGAGGATATGGAATGGAGATACATACGCAGGAATGATTGTGAGTCTTAACTAATGTCCACGAATAAGTTCAGATCAGAAGCCTTAATTGCTTTAGAAAAGATTATACTCAGAAACAATAGATCGGTGGCCGTGGTCCGTAACGGAAGTCGACCTTGGAAATTTTCATTCGGTGGATAACACTCTTCTGCACGACGAGGTGGACTATGACTGTGATTTGTTACGCATGGAATCGCAGCAGTCAGTGCCACTACTAAATTCAGAACAGAGAATGGTTTTTGACGCTGTAGTTTACTCTGTTCGTAACCGTAGAGGAGGTTTTTACTTTGTCTACGGAAGTGGAGGGACTGGGAAGACTTTTTATGGAATACTTTAGCCTACACTATAAGAGCGGAAAGTAGAATTGTACTGGCGGTAGCATCTTCTGGCATTGCATCGCTTTTGCTTCCTGGAGGACGAACTGCACATTCAAAGTTCAAAATTCCTATGAACCTCGATGACCTGTCAACTTGCAATATCTCCAAGCAGTCGTGTTTGGCTGATTTACTTAGACGTACGGATTTGATCATTTAGGATGAGGCTCCTATGTTTCATCGAAATGCACTTGAGGCGTTCGAGAAGTCGTTGTCGGATATAGCCTCTTCCAGCTCAAATAATGATGTTCGTCAAATTTTTGGAGGAAAGACGGTCGTACTGGGCGGAGATTTTAGGCAGACACTACCTGTTGTTCGTAAAGGCACCAGAGAAATGATTGTACGCTCTACTATAAGTTTTTCACGACTGTGGCAACAATGCAAAGTTTTTACTCTAACAATAAACATGAGACTGAAAAATAACAACTTATCAACCGATGAAAAGTCGAAACTGTCGTCGTTCTCTAACTGGATATTAAATGTGGGCGAAGGGAAGGTCAGGTCCATGTCATTGGATGTGGGTGAAGAACCTACGTGGATACAAATACCCGATGAATATCTTATACCGAATGCAGATATTGCCATCCATACAATTGTGCAAATGACGTATCCTGATTTGGATATGAATATATTGAAAAAATCGTATTTGCAAGAACGGTGTATTCTAGCTCCAACAAACGATTGTGTTGAAGAAATTAATTCATATGCAATAGATCTTATAAGTGGTGATATGCAAACTTATTATAGTGCAGATTCAATCAGCCCTGTGTCCGATGCAACTGAAGAACATCATCTTCTGTATCCTCCTGAATTTTTAAACACGTTGAAGCTTTCAGGCCTACCGAATCATGAGTTACGCTTAAAGGTGGGTGTGCCGATAATGTTGATGTGGAATCTTAACCAGAGTCTAGGTTTATGCAATCGAACAAGATTAATTGTTGTGCAACTATCGAAGAAGGTTATTGAAGGTGAGATCCGTAACTAGGAAGAATGTGGGTAGGAAAGTATTGATTCCGAGAATAGTTTTGACATCCGATGACACAAAATGGCCATTTGTCCTGCGTAGACGTCAATTCCCTGTTAAAGTTTGATTTGCAATGACGATTAACAAAAGCCAGGGTCAAACTTTGGAACATGTTGGAATTTATTTGCCAAGGCCGGTTTTTACACATGGACAACTTTATGTAGCGCTGTCTAGAACAACTTCTATGTACGGGCTAAAGATATTGCTTGGGACTTCTAAACCGGGTTTTCAGAATTACACGCAAAACGTTGTATATAGGGAAGTCTTCAGCAACATTTCTGGTATGATTTTTTTTATTTGTCATTCATGGTTTTAAATTACTGGTTTTATACATCACATTATACCTACTGTGAGCTGATGTTCAAAGTATATCAGATTTAAAAGGTACGGAAGGTGCAGACGAACCCAATGATGATTTATAACCGACGCTGTAGGGTTTTGACAACCGACGAGGTAATTTGTGTACAGCAGTTTATTCCACGTTTTGAACCGTATGTATTGTTCAAACTGTCTGATATACAACTGATTGATTTGGTAATATTGTTATTCATGTACTGAATATCATTTTCCTCCCCATACGGGAGTGGGGTACGAAATTTTTTTCTACATATATCAGCATACCTGCATCCTGTGTAATAGTGTGAACTCTGATATACAACTTTTACAAAAATGACATTACTTCTTAGTCCCACATGCTTTCGGTGATGAGGAATTTTAAATTTGTTGATGTTGGCAGTACTGATTTTGGCTGTTGTGTTGTCCAGTAACATGTTCAGATTAGTTGTGAAAAAATATTTCTTTCAAATTTCAACTCGGTATGATGTGTGCTGCATGTGTAAAGTTATTTGTTGTGTAAAATTTTACACTTTTATATTCACTAAAAATATCATGCATTTTACATGGAAAAAATTCATTAGCAATTATAACTTACAAGTACTTTGTATTTCTGTGTATAAAATGGATGGATAAACGCAGTATACTTTGTGCCTTGGCTTGTGATATACCATATACCGTCCATTAATAATATTGCAACTTGTCTTACAGTTCATAGTACATTAATTATGTTTTCACTTATGATTCAACAAATCCTTAACATCTTAAGAAGTTCCTGCCTGACTGCTGCAAGTAACACCAGAGCCAAATGAAATTTATAAATCGTTATTAGAAGGTGAATATAATTTACATCAACTGATTAATCATTTGAAGGGAAATATAATTTATATCAACCGAATAACTACAGAAGATAGTAAAAAGAAATAGTCATTTCTATTTGACTCAATCTTGGTAAAGCTATAAGATTTCATTTGATAAAAAATTTGATATCAATTTCTTTTATTAAATATATCATTGGAAAGTAGCTTTTGTATCATTATAATACATTGATTATGTCTTCATTTATGATACAGCAAATCCACAAAATCTTAAGAAATTCCTGTCTGACTGTTGTAGGTAACAGTAGAACCAACTGAAATTTATAATTCATTATTTGAAGAGGAATGTAATTTATATTCGCTGAAGCACAGTAGAAGATAGTAAAAAGAACACCATTTCTATTACACTCAATCTTGGTAATGGTCGAAGATTTCAGTTGATAATTTTTTTTTGATACGAAGTTCTTTTATTAACTGTATCGTTTGGATATTATCTTTAAGTTCATTATAATGTACAGTTCTGGCATACTTTGTATAACTGGTAGAACTGCACATGATATCTTTGGGCGACGGTGCCAATGCACCATACAATTAATAGATGCATACACACATTTTCCTCTACGCATAGCCTTGGATACAATGATAGGACGAAAACACGTTGATGAATTTGAATAAAATACACTGTGAACAATTTGTGTAGTTTTAGCACCGCTGGTCAACTACATTTTAAACTATTACTGTAACCTTGTGGTGTATTAGGTTTAATTTATTGATTTGATTAGGGTTTCTCAGCAAACTGAATCTAAAGATGGTTGAGGCAGATGAATGCAAGCACACTTTCCGCATTGGTGGTTTAATCAAACTGCGTATCTGAAGAGTATCAAAACACTTCGTGTCCTCCCAATGTCTACCACTGCTGCTTTTATTGCGTAAGCTTCGTTAGTCTCTTTTACGTTCGTCCGACGGTATTTTAATGACGAACTGTTACTGGACTGATCTGAAGTACTTCACTGAGTTTTTTCCCTGCCTCCTTTCCTCTGCTCTCTGTGTTAATTCTGCAATTACTGTTACCTAATACTCGATTAACAGACAACACATGTTTTCCGCTGTTTCAATTGGTGATGTAACTGGAATAAAACGAACTTTGCATGTTAATTCGATAACACTGAACAGTGTATGTATCTGTTTCTTCTGTTGTAGTGTTTACGCAATTTTTGTGGGCATTTCTGGATGGCCGTACAGTCTTGGTAGCTGATTATAACTAAAATGAATATTTCAATGCACACCAATATCGTATTTGTTATCATATTAATTTTTTGGATTTACTCGGTGATAGCGTGTATGTCGTCTTTCGAATGTTTAATTGTACTACATACTTACAGATGCGTGCTATATATTGACACTACATATTCAAGCATACTATCCATTTAATACAGTAACAGGAAATAAAACGTTAATAATTTGTGGATCATAAGTGACCGTAGTAAACTGATGCGGTATAACATGCTTGAGACATGTGCACCGACTATGTAGGACAAATCACGAAGTTTTTTCAGTATTTTAAACATGCCACGTTTGTTACAGTACCCAGATATGTATGGCACATTTTGAAGTTCACTTCACTATTAATTATGTCCCTCGTGAACAGTTACGCATTCCTATACTCTAATTAGTTGTAAAAAATTTCACCTGACATAACGTGCGTAAAGTGCAAGTACTTATAACTTCCATCGTCTGATCGTACCACTTAAATACTAGAATTGAAAAAATTATTACTACTGTATTGGTTGACCCGTTACTTATTTAACATAACTTTGTATGCTGATGTTATGTACAGCAGTGGTGGCAAAGTGATCAACCAATATAAACATGCATTTGCGTGATCTGTCTTTACTGAATAAAAAAAAATCAAGTGACGTATATGTACGTAAGTTTTTCAGTCATATATATACGAACGACATCCTCATGAATTTGGGCCTGAGCTTTTAGTCATTTTTTTTAAATTTTTAAATATTCTATCAACATTTTACTTTTCGGTTTTATTGGATAGTCAACAGCGTGAGATTTGTTATAGTACGTATATCACAACACATAACTGAGAGTCCAAAGCCTGATGCCGACTAGGTTGTAGAAGGCGTAATGCGTGAGTGCAACCCAAAATTTTGAGTCATAAGCAATTTATTTACATGTCTTTTCTTTGTCAATACTCTCTTGCACAGTGTGAAAATTAGCTTACACTATGCTACAATATACACAAAAAATTATCTATGCAAATCGTAAATACATACAAAATAATATGTAATTTTTTTTACACAAAAAATAAAAAAAAAACATATCACCACCTGAAGTACATGTATATAATGTTACGCATTTAGTTTAGCTTTTAAGTACTATAGGTGGAAACTGTGAACTTTACTGCTTACTAACGTACAACTGAATAACAGAAGTACGTAATTAACTTCTAGCAAAACTGAATAACACAAGTACACGATAACTTCTAGCAAATCTGCGAAGATACTTGGAATTGTAGATCTTCGTTCTTATTACCAACGAATGGAGTGGTGCATGTCATGTGATATGTAACCGTTAGAAACCGACTCACATTACTTTCATACACGTTCGCTGTGCCGATATTTTTTACTACACCAAATTACTAAAGCACTCGGGTTGTACTACTGTTGAACGCACATGTTTAACGTCAAATTTAACCCCATCGTACGTTAGCACTCAATCTTTTTTCTAAAAAAGTGTAATACATAAACTGATTCTTTTTTTTAACAGTGCTTCTTAACTCATATTTTCTCAATTCAACCGATGAATAACGCAACGCAAACCACATATTAGAATCAAACGTTTATATACCGAACTACACTAACTGCGCATACGGTTGTCCTGATTTGGGGTACATTTGTACTTACGTGCAACCAATAATCTATGAGCATTTGCATTTCACTCTTCGAAATGACAGCACTTACATCCGTGCTTTGTTTACATTGAAGTTGTGGACCAAACCCAGCATCAACACGAAATTAATGTCAACTAATTAGCAGTTGCCGCACGTTATGTTATCGTGAACCGTTATACCAGCAATTCAAAACTGCATTTTGGAACGTGGGTAATTGCCGATATAGTGCTAGCTCTTCTTTCTGCATGGCATAAAATTCCAAAAAAATATATTCTATTTTCTTCTCAACTAGCTTTCTACAATGTCCATGAATAGCATGCTGCTGTTAGAAGCGGTATTTAGTACAAACTGGAATACCGTTTGTGTTCGGGTGGTTAGGGAACAAATGAGGTTTACGCGTTAAACATGCAGCTTATCGATAGTGAGGTATGTTAGTAGCTACCACTATCGCTCATTTGGTTAGTTTGCTTTTTTTTTAACAATCCATTTCCCTCGGATAATGTCTGTCCGACTGAGTGAATGCGTTTTCGGCTATCCATGCACTGTGAGTGGTTTTAACTGTCGACTGTGCTTCAGTTTCATCCATGCTACTGCTGCACCTACTCCATACTCATGCACCCGCACTAATTCATATTCATCCACGTACATACATTTTCTTCCCTACGCTCACATTTTCTGCTTGGACTGTTTGTACAGTACAGTTGACACATAGGTGCAAAATATTTATTTCTAGGTCTGTTTGGACCCATATATTAAGTTTGCTGTGGACTGTGACAGGGAAATGAGAAGGTTGGCACGGTTCGAAAGCATATATTGCGTCAGTTTGAACACGTGTTCAAAGAACCTTCGGTGTACGACGTGACACGGTTCAACGTCCAAAATGCCGAAACAACGTACAGGACTGTACATGACAATTGGATAATAGTTCTACCTAAAGATACTCGAGCGGTGAAGGTGGAAGATGCAACGAACACAATACCACGATATAAGTTTGCTTTTGATGACGAAAACACACTTATAACCCGACTGTGCCGTGTGGATAATCTTACGGGTACTCTTTCTCTCCATCGTGTACGACACCCGTCTTTATTACTGAATCTATGCACAATTGTGTTGTTCATTTTTTGGCTTATTACAGATTTTGGTGGTATGTTACGAGATGTGTCTAACATGTTTGCTACAACTTCTAAAAGAAAGACACAAACACTAAAAAGAGAGTTGCATGTGGAAAGTAACAAGTGGTGGAATTTCATTTTTTTAAACTGCAGTCAAACAATCCTTATACTAATCTTATTTACCGCCCAGTGGGAGTACACATGTTGTATCGCTGTGGGCAAGCCAGAGGGATCTACTTGACCAATCCCTGATAGACAAGTTTGAGAGTTCGCCTACCATTGTTGTCACTTCCCTTACAGTCGCTACATACGGCCGTACACTGCTGATCACTATACTTAGCTATTTCTGCCACAAAACAATTGTCCCCTAACTTACGTTTATCTTTGTCAGGTGCGTTTACATTCAGCTCTACTAAAGCAATAAGAATATACGTGGACATTAACTTGCCTGAACTAGACGTCCTTAAATCCAGGTATGATTTTTTAACATGCTGTGCATTTGTTTGACCGTTTCATTTCATTTTCCAATGTTAATTCACCTGCTCAGATCAAACCAACATGCTGGAAAAAAGATTGAGTATATAGACCACTCCTGCGGTGACCGTTCTTCTGTACTAGAAAGAAAAAATGCAACGCTTGCCTTGCTGTTGACTGCCGTCAAGACTGCAGACTGTCGGGTACGTTGCTTTACACGTAATGCACGTATAATCACAAAATCTGACCACCACCATCCATCCGCTTTCATTGATTGTACATAATTCTACCAATTATGCTCTGTTTCAATTTTGGGCATAAATCAGTTTACAAACAAACGAAAATAATAAATGAGGTTTTACTGCAGGTTGCCCTGTGTACATCTTAATGCTTTACTATTATTTCTCTTGTGCATTACAATATCACCAACACAGGTCGTCACCATGCTAATTAGTGAAGACTGCCTTGCAACTAATATTCAACTGTTTGAGACTTTGATTGCCTATCAATGCACATAACATATATTTGCATCCAAATATTGATGATTATCTTTTTCATCCAACTGTTTTGTTGTAGGGAAGTAATATTGTTTTTTGCAATACTTTTACAAGCTATTTTCCTTCATTTGTGTGGTTGTCCGTACTGCATTTTTTGCTTTCACTTTTTATAGTACTATATTCATACCAATCTTTCGGCCCATGCTATCCCTTTGATTGGAAACGACATACTCATGAACGCATATATTTTTGTACCTGTGTTGCAAATAATAAACTTCCCGTATATACTACTTTTTTTGTTTGTCCATGGTGCGATGCACTTTTTGACCTGTTAAAATTTTCTGGCACGCGAAATTACATTAGTGCTGGGATGTAATAACTTACGTAATATTTTGAACTACCACGATATAGCTATATATATATATATATATATATATATCCACCTGCAGCTCTAAATATATATGATGACAACACATTTGTTCAGGGTAAAATATATGTCGTCGCGGCAACCATTGTGCAGCTGAAAAGTTCTTCGTGGAGTTATCTTTCATGCGCGGTCTGCAAGTCCACGGTTCACTTTGAGGGCGCTAAATATTTCTGCTCTGGATGCCATCGAATGGTAGCCCAACCGGTAAATAGGTACCGTTTGTCAAATTCTTTGTTTTGCATATTTCTTTCTTTTCGTGGAAAATAAACAAATACGATTACTGAAAAAAATATTTGTTAGGTACCGTTTAAATATTGACATATTGAACTCCTCTACATCTGCTACTATCACCACTTTTGACAAGGAGGCGGAATGTCTATTGGGACATAAAGTTGATGACATGCTTGCCATACTTAACTCGGTAAAATAACATAGTTACGCATTTAATTTAGCAGTTGAAATAATAGACAACAGCTGTAGTGTTAGATCACTATGGGTTTCAAGCCTTTGCTTACACTGCGCACTGATCTAATTTGGTTTAATATGTGACCGTTATTTACTGCGTAATGGATGAACTGTACTATCACATTAACTTATCCACTGTCCACTATTTTTTGAAGACACGTTCGGCCCGTCACAGTTACTTTGTTCACCCCGTGTTAGACCGTGCCAATGATCAACCTGTAAGTTATTTGCTCCTTTCGGAACCTGTATATGGTGAATTGGCACACTAGCAAGTAGAAGCTATGATTGCAAATTTATGTTAACACTGACTGTTTATACATTTTTAATGCAACTTCCGCTCCTACCTATTTCAATTTGTACTGGCTTATTTATGTTCTTTTTTTTCTCTATTCATTAATGCCCACCTACGCATCGTGTGATCCAAACTTACAGTACTTTCTTCTGCTTCACTATTCAATGTCGTGAACATAGCCGTAACAATTGCGTCTACAGTGCTATGCATTGAACCCTGTCGAATTAAAGTTACTAACGGCATTCTATACACACTGTGATTTAAAATATTGTTTACTGCTGCAGGAAAACGGGGTCCATAAAATTGAGAACATTTTTCGCAACCTCTCGGGAACCGAATCAATGTTTGAATTCAAACCAAGTAACTATGAGACGAATAATCCAGATGCGTACCTTACTGCCAGAAAAATCATGAAAAACGTGTCTGTGTCTGAGACAGTTTGTTCTCGACGATGGTCAAATATTAACCTGCAGTATACATGCTTATTTTCTATCTTACTGACATTTTGCTCTGTTTCGTGACACTTGAAAATTACAGCTCACTCCACCAAGTGATCAAAGTTCTAACTTACTTTCTCCTTCGCAAATGGTTGGGCATGAGCCACCGTCGGATGCAGATATCAAAAGGAAAAAACGTATTGACAAGGTATGATATGCAATTATTACATTTCTTTGTCTGTCCAACTGGTATCACAGAAAGGACATTCATTTGTTTTGATAGGAGGACGACAGTACCAATCATCCACTTATGCGTGCTTCTGATGCCCCGGTCACCAGAAAGACAATGCGAAAAGGAATTGTTATTCAGGTGCAGTTTTTAACCCTTTTTCCCCCACTTTCCGTTGACAGTACTTACTTCTATCAATATTTTCTTTCCTTCTACAAAATACTACGTTTGCCAACAAATATAATATCTCACACATAACGCTTAACTGATCCTCCCACAACACGTTCTTCAAATATATCACAACGCACATATTTGTCCATACGCAACTATGCTTGACTACTGTATCCATGGACATTTCTGCCTGTAGTTGTTTCGTCTTTCAAAACATTACTATGACACTTCATATCCAGTTACTGTCATCGCCTTCTGCTACCGATATATTTTTACTACTTCTAAACTTAAGCCCTATTTTTTTTCTTATCTATAGGATGTACATACAGAACAGTAGAATGCAGTGTCTACTGCACACAGGGTTCGAGAAAAGAAGCAACGAAATTAATTTGTACCATTTTATGATATCATAGCTATAGTGCATTCACTTTGTATCCGTTTGTACCTAATACTTCTCCATTCACTGTACTCATTAGCACTTTTTTCTTCTTTTTTACCACACCTTTTTTTCCTATACGCATGATTATGTATGACATTGACTTTATTTGCTTTCATATGTACTACATGTTTGTATTTTAAATAAAAATCCGCTCCGTTTTAGCTTACTACATATGACTGCCGTTGTTCCGTACATTACCCTTGCAGATACACACACATTGTTTGCCATAATACATGAATTTGAATAACAATGTCCACTATAACTATTTACAAAATATGCCCAACACTACGATGTACCATTCCATTTCCGCTGCTTATATTACGGACCTCATGGTATATCGACGCCCGTGTGCGAAGCACGGGCCACTCACTAGTAAGTCTTTAAACTCAATGCTATTGAATTGGGTCTCATTGTTGGTAACAATTTGCTTGTGGAATTCCAAAATGACAAATGATATTCTGGACCACGAAGTTGATTACTTTCTTAATGGTAATTGTGGCTAACGGCTTTGCCTCAGCCTATTTGGTGAAGTACTCAATGACGACAATGGCATACTTCGTGCCACCCTAAGATATCGGCAACACACCGATAATATTGAATCACCAAACTAAAAATGGTTAGGGACTGACAATTCGAGTAATCTCCGTCGATGGGGCTCTCAGAATATTAGAAAATCTCTGGCACTTGTCACACTTTCTGGTGTAATCAGCTGTATCTCAATTAATAGTTGGTCTAAAGTATCCATAGCCGAGAATCTTCTTCTCCAAGGTTTGCCCACAAATATGGTCACCGCAAGCCCCTTTGTGAATTTCTCTCAGGACTTGTTTGGCTTCTTTGTTGGCGACACACCATAACATCGAGACTGAGAATCCTTTCCTGTAAAGTGCTCCTTACTGAAAGATATATCTCGAAACTTGGCGAAGGAGCCCTCATCGCTCATTCTTTCTGTCCGAAAGGATTCCCCTCTATAAATAGTCCTTTATTGGAATCATCTATGACTCCGCTCTGTCTCCAAGATCCAATCGAAATCCATATGGTTGATGCTCGGAGCCAACAACACTTCCACCGGAACCAGGCCCACGAGCTGCGCATCTCCAGAGCTGCCAAGCTTAGCCAGTGAGTTGACGTGCATTATTGTGTAATATTCAATGTCACTAAGCAGCTCAAGGGTCTGGTTTAGATAAGGAGCTAGCCTCACTCCTTTTTCCCATGACTCTTTCCTTACTTGACACACTACCAGTTGGGAATCAAAGAAAATATGCAAAGTTCTAACTCCTAGTTCCTTGTAGACTTTGAGTTCTGCAATCAGTGCTCCATACTCCACCTCATTATTCGTTGCAGAGAGATCTAATCTCAATGCATAACAGATTGAATGTTCCTTGGGGGTGACAAGTACAACTCTAGCATCCCTATCCCTATACATCTTCCACTAATACTCTGCTCACCACTGCTCTTAAAAGTATCATTTTGGTTCAATTCGTTTTGCCAAATCTTGACCCTAGATAGCTCCTCGCGGGTGATAGATTATATCGAATTGGCTCAATACAACGTTATGTTTCAACAGCCTTTCAAAAGCCTCAGGTCGCTTCAAGACTTGTCACAAAGGCTGATTGGTGAGAATTTTGATTGGATGAGCCTAGAAATAGGGAGGAGCTTCCTTGAAGCAATCAACAGGCAGTCAGCAAACTTTTATAGCCTTGGATTATTTCTTTTTTCTCCTATCAATTGCTTACTGAATAGTAGACTGATCGCTAGATGTGAGACGTATAAGCACAATGCTCAAAGCATGCATCAACACTGCTAGATGTATAAACAAGTCCTCATTATCCAACGACTTCGAAAGAAAGGCGGGTCTCTCCAAGTGATTCACTAGAGCCTGGAATGCATTATTATACTCTTGCTTCCAAGCGAAATTCCTTTTTCCCTTCATAATTACATCAAAGAAAAGGATGCATTTGTTTATTGCTTTGGAGATGAATCAAATTAGGGCATCGACCTTCTCGTTCAAACTCTGGACCTCCTTGATTATTTTCGAGGCCTCGATGTTTCTCAATGCCTAGATCATTTTCGAATTGGCTTTAATCTCATGGGAGTTTGCAATAAAATATAGGAATTTCCCTGATGCAGTGCCAATTGAGCATTTCAAAGGATTGAGCTTCATCTTGTATTTTCGGAGAACGCAGAACAGCTCTATCGAATCGTCGATGTGGTTTCTTGAATGTTGTAACTTCACAAGCATGTCATCCACATGCATCTCCATCGAACGTCCGATCTAATTTATGGACATCTTTTTTACCGGCCTCTGGTAAGTTGCTCTAGCATTCTTTAACCCAAAGGGCATGATAAGATAATAGTAGAGTCCCAGGTCGATAATAATACGAGTATGCTCTTGATCTGGAACATGCATTGGAATCTGATTATATCCAGAGCATGCATCCATAAATGAGAGCAATTCATGTATGGTTGTTGAGTCTACCAACTGATCTATCCTTGGAAGTAGGAAACTATCATTCGAGCATGCCTTATTCAGGTTTGAATAGTCGACGCATGTCCTCCACTTCCCGGTTGAATTTTTTTACCAAGACGTGTTTGATACCTACTCTAGGTATAAAGCATCATGGATGAAGCTGTTATGTTTTAACTTCTCCACTTCTTCTTTAAGGACAACAGTCTCTCTGTACCCAGGTCGTGGCATTTCTTTTTCAAAGGAATGCATTTAGGTTTTATATTTCATGCATGGCTTCCTATCTCCGGCGAGACCCACAAATGTAAGAGTGCGTTCTAGGAAAACACATCCAGGTTTGCCCGAAGAAAAGAAACCAGCTCCATTATTCAGACCCCAAGCTGCGATTCGATCTTTAGGACCCGTGTTGGTTCATCCTGACTAACTTGGATGTTGATCGTCAACTCAAATGGAGCTTCCCTTCCATCTAGTAGTTCTTTTCACGGATCCTTATCCCTATGGAACTGACTGTGCCGCCTGAGCCAGGCTCAGGCAGTGGTTGCTATATATCCAAAGCCTTGATGTAGAGGGTCCTCTCTACACTTTTCCCTTTCTCTCTTCACCTCGCTACCTTTAGCTCGACGACATAACATTTGCAGCTAAGCCTTTGATCTCCTTGTATTATTCGCACACTATTCTTTATAGGAAACTACATCGTCAAGCACTAACGAGCTGTGGCTGCTCTAAATTTAGCCAGGGCTGGTCAACCCAAAAAAACGTTGTAAGTAGAGTAAATATCAAATACCATAAAAGGCATGACCCCCATTCGGTTGCGATCGCACTCGCCAATCACCACCGGTAGTTCCATATATTTGATTGGCTCCTTAGCCGCTCCGTTAAATCCTTGGATCCAAGATTTACATGGTTTCAAATCCTTGCCCTCCAGAAGCATTTAGCCGTAGGCTTTCTTAAATAAAATATTGACTGAACTCCAACTGTTAACCAGCACTTTCCATGCAACAGCAGGGCCAATCATGGCCGTAATCACAAGTGGGTCAATCATTAGGGCTTCCACCCTATCAATATATCTGTTTCGAAAAACAATATCATCTATCATGGTTCTGAATTGTTTTGCCAGAGCTCCTTCCTTCATAGCAAAGCAGCTCTCATTCTCTATATATTTCAATGCACCAACATAGTTATTTATCTTGTTCAAACTCTCATCGGTTGGATGTGGCCCACCAATGATTATATTGATTCCTAAACAATTTTCAAGCTGCCTAGGCCCTTCACCACTAGGCCCGGCTTGCCCTTCACCACTTGACTAATGAGGTAGATTGTAACCACTAGTTCTTTCTAAGTGGTTTGATTTTAACCAAAGGATCTCTTATCCATGATATTAAATAAACAAACAATTGTGAATAAGTTAGAATGTGATTTTTTGTATTGTATGCACGTTTATTAGCATGATAAAACACCATTCTGCTATAGGGTAATTGTTTGGATTGTTTGGACATGTGTTTAGCAGAATAAATCTACGTTCTACTATTAATTGATTGAATTGTTTGGACATCTGTTTAGTAGGACAAATCACCCTTCTGCTATTATGTTATTTGGACATGCGTATGATAATTAGTTCATATTGACATGTTTTTCCATGTTTTGGGTATGAGTTGTATTTATATATATGTTGAACTATGTAAATAACTGTCAAGTAAATTGAAATTAAAATTGAATGGTAACTAAAATTAGTACCATTGAGATTGTTAAGCCTCCTTTTGAATTATTAAAGTATGTTTTTGAATTAACTTTAATTCTTAAATCAATTTGGGTGTAAAGGTTATAAATGATTTTCAAATTTTATTATTATTTTATAAAGTATTTTTAAATAATACCCTGTTTTTAAAAAGTGATTTATTAAATAAAAAGTTTTATCTAAAGTGATTTACAAAGGATATCTTGACAATGATATTTTATAAAGGAGATTCTATAAAGAAATTCTAAAGGAAGATTTTTAAATAGTTTTAAAAATAGAAAGAGATTTTATAAATGATTTTAGATATTTTTGAAAGAAGTTTTAAATATAGTTTGAAAACTTTTAAGTGGTTTGAAATGTGAAGTGAACTTATAAAAAGAATTTTTATAAGGAATAACTAGATGTGTTTTATAGGAGGTGATGTTTTTGAAAGGGAATTGTTTGGTCATTCAATATGTAATTTTAAGGAAATGGAATTTTCATTATGTTTTTGTAAACACTTATATTGTTTTTTTCAAGTAAAAAGGAATGTAAGAGGCTAGAAATAGGGTTTGAAAAAACCTTTTGATCAGGTTTTATAAAGTTATTTTCTTAATTAAAGTTTAATTAATAAAGGATTAGAGGATCTCATATGGAAATTAAACCATGATTGGATGTTTATTTATTTGATAATTAAATAACCAACTATCTGAATTGGATAAAACGTAACTTTGGAAATATCTAGGAGAAACATGAGAATTATATGCTATAGTTACCGTCGAAGGTGCTATACTGTACGTAAACTTGATCTGTTCCTCTAGGACGAATGATAAGGAAATCCATCCACAAATGGTTAGGAGGTGAACTCCGCAATTGTAATTTGTCTGTTTATTCCCTAAAGAACAGGGGTTGAGTTTGCCGGAAATATCGAAAGTTGTTCGGAAGAGACCGGGATCAAATATGTTATCTAAAATCCACTTCAATCCACCTCAAGCGTTTTGAAATGAAGACATCTTGAAGCATGGGATTGAAGATGGAGCCATTGAGGTGCAAGGGGTGCTTGCTACTAATCTTTAGGGTGGTTCTAAAATGGATGTAATAGAAGTAGTGCCTTCGATTTGTCCTTATCCTAGACAACTTGTATGGATGAATGCTGACATTGCATTGACACCTGGAGGGCAGTGTTATCATTCCAAGATGGATTGCTATTCAGAAAGGTAAAACGTAGCCTCAGTCCTCATAACCGGAAGGAATGGTAAAAACAGGGCATGCAGCAGAGCTATGTGGTTAGCTACCATTAGGAGCGGTCACCCCATTCTAGATGTCCCTTTCAAAGTTGGTTTACACGCAAGCACCGTGATAGTATAAGGCCTCGGTGTTAAGGAGGTGAGGTAATTCGGCCTGTCATGTTAAAGGGGCAGTCGACTCTGTGTTAGCATCAGTGCATTTTCTAGAGGTGTATCATTGGAAGGTAGTCCCTTACCTTACCATTGTTGGGACCCAATCTCTAATACGTGCCTTATGTTTTCGATTGTATAACCTAGTATGTTGGAATGTGAGATGCAAGAATTTCATCTTATTTATCTATTTACTTTAAACCTAGACACTATGATAACATCACTGGATTTTGATATGATTTTTTTGATTATCTTAAGGTAAAAACACAACCATTTTTATGTGTGGTGTGGTCTTACGAATTCCCTTTGTTTGAAAAATTTTCAAATGTAGAAATCAGTTTGGCTGTTACTTGTTATCAAGTTTTACTCACGCTGGTTTACCAGCCTGACCCGGGCGTTATTCTATGTAATGCTTGGGTCAGACCGAGCATGTTTTCCAGGTTTAGCTGGATACTTTGGAGTTGGAGGGGAGCTGGATGGTCAAGACGTATTCACGTACATTTTTGTTCCAGTGTACTATAGAGTCTGTATGTTTGTCAATTTAAGGACATGTTTCTATGACTGTCCAAATTTAGGATAAGTCTAATGTACTCTAATATTGTATATATGAAGAAAGATGTTTCTTTATGTAAGGATCATTGTTGTATTATATATTATTCGTTGAGTTGTGAAATTCTATGTTGTTTAGTTTTCTTCTATCTTCTACCTTCTTCTTTTACCCTAATAGATCGGTATTTCCGACACTTGATTGTTCGGCATGTGATACCGTGGATGTATTAATGTCTATTTTGGAGGGTCGAAAATCCAGTTCATTAAGTTTGGTATCAGAGATGAAGGATAAGCAAGAACCTTGGCTTTGGTAAGGTAAAATCATTAGAGATAGGGTAAATGACACCTTAGAATTAGTTTGAGTGTATATTATATAAGATCTTGTATTTTTTAGTGATACATAAATGTTTTATATTGTGTTATTTGATCGACTGAGTGGTATATGGATTCTGGTCGATGCGTTTGGCCAGCATTATCAATAGGGATTCCTAAACACTTGAACCAGAACAACTGACATAGTATAGTTTTTATATTAAGGTAAATGAAATAATTTTACCTAGGGTATATTTCATATATAAAAGAATGTTTTTTTGAAAATAGTATAGGTATTTATGAGGTGATGTTGTTAAGAGATAATAATATTTTATTATTATCGTATAGGGTTTGGTTAGTCACGCTCCTCTAGATTGAGCGTTGACTATTGTTTAAATGTTTAGGTACTTTCTTTTGAATAAGATAAGTCTTTTAATTAAAAAAACTTTAGGATGAAAACTTGAGAACCTAAATCCCATTGTTTTTGAAAAATGATTTTCAAGGTTTTGAAAATAATAATAGTATTCGAATGCAACTTTGGTTCAAGTATGAAATTTTAGGAACGAAAATTTAAGTAAAATGTGATTTTCTTTGGATTGGTTAGGGGGAATAAGTCTTGATTATTTTGTGACGATCGAAATAATCTTCTAAGTGACGATCAGATGTTTGCCTAGGCGAACATTGTAGTGCACTTAGTAAATTATTCTCTTTATCATTGTACAATTAAAAGAAGTTCAACCCGAACGAACCCAAAGTAAGTTGGTGATAAATATTTTGTTGGAAGAATGCAAAAAAATAATTTCAAAATGAGATTTTGAAACAAAAATATAAATATTTTTAAATTAACTAGTTCGAGTGGCTTGAAAATAACTTAAAATTGGGAAAGAGATGTGTTTGGATGTCAAACCTTTCCCTTAAGTATTACCCTCCTTAGTAAGGGAAAGTATGATAGTATTTGGTGATACCCAGTTCCTTAGTATCATTTGGCAGTTACTCGGGCTATATGTATGTTATTTTATATGATTAAAGTATAGAATTTCATTTCAAAAAGTTTATGAAATAAAAGCAGGGTATTTGGATCTTGTGTTTTTTAGGGAGATAAATTCAAAATGGAATAGTGGGATCAGATATGGGTATATACTCTTAGGCCGTAGTGGGGTATTATCCAAGTTGAAACAAAGAATTGTTTATGAAATGTTTTCATAAATGATTTAGTGGGAATATAACTGGTATTAGGGAAAACAAATTAAGTAAGTGCGTAGGGTGGACGTAGATCATTTCTCTTTTCCCTAGAGTTTTGATCTAAGATTGCAGTATATGACTTTGAGGTGTTTGCACCGTTTCGATTAAGGATCTATTACTCAACTTTTGACGGCGAGCAATTGATGAGTGTTAAGATCAAATCAAAGTTAGTATAAGAATGATCTATGTACATCATATGCACTAATGTATAGTGTTAAGTGTTTTTTGAGGTAGGTCGAGGTGTAATTTCGGAGATGAAATTCTTTTAAGAAGGAAAGAATGTAACGGCATGGAATTTCACTGCTTTGGTTAGTGAATATGTAATTAATTTTAAATATCCAGTACATAGATTTTATAATGAAAATAAACTCATTTTATTAACTAAAATGATGGTAAAATCGTTTTCAAAATTTGTTTACCAAATTAAACAGTTCATAGAAAAATATAAAATGTGACCGAAGAACGTTTTTCGAAATATCGACCTTTCGGCACCAGAAAGTTGTCGGGAACACAGTTCGTCTTTGTGCACCACACACACACACACATACAAGAGTTCATTAAACAAATAATAATACACTTAGAAATAAATGATCATATATTAATTTAGATTAGTAAGCGATGTGACAAGACATAGTTTTAAAAATAATAAACATTTTTTTAAATATATTTATATTAGGTATTGTCACATCTTAGATTTTGCAATCGTTAACTATAATTATCTCTCATCACATCTTAGTTAATTAATAATTAAACTTATATATATAAAAGAATGTTATGTGACAAAATATAATAATTATATATATATAAAAAGTGATGTGACTAAACATAATAATTACATACATACAAGAAAGTGATGTGACTAAATATAATAATTATATATATAAATAAAATGATGTGACTAAACATAATAATTATATATATATATATAAAAGAGTGATGTGATTAAACATAATCATATATATACACATATTTTAAAAGATATGTGATGTGAGTAGATATAATGATGACAAAGGAAATTTGCCTAAAAATAGCCATTTGTTTCTCCATTTTTCATCTACTTTTTACCAACCTTTTCTTCCTCATTTCTGACTCAAATAGAGGTTTTCTTTAATTGAAAATGTGTGAAATTTTAATGTCTACAACATTCTTATTGACCAATTTTCAAATTTCAAACATAGCTATGTAAAAATACCCAATCTTTGCAAAGCAATTTTTCATCTGGAATTTCAAGTCCAAAAAGTATGCTTCTTCTTTTGATCATAACTTCTTCAAAAATAATCAAAAATAAGTGATTATTATTTTGAAATGATAGAGAAAAGAAATTTCAATAACTTTCTCATTCAGTGCCTTTTGAATTTACATGAGCAGATAGCCAAAAATCAGTTTCAAAATGATTTATTTTCGGGTTTATTATTGAGAAATCGATGTTTATCCGAAGTCGCTCTACATTACCAAAACATCTCACTTCCGCTTTCATCCATGGCCTAGCCTACCTAGTACATTTAGGATTTAAGGCTTCAGCTTTTTGCTCAGAAATGAAAGCGCTAGGTCATACTCAAATCAGCGAAAGTTTGGATAGCTGTGAAATCCTGGAATTTTTGGCAATACAGATTCAATAATCTGTATCTAAAATTGAATTAATTTGATAATTTCTGTGAATAAATTTGAATTTATTTAATAATCTTCTTTAATAAATATTTAATTAGTGAATTTATCTTTTAATAAGTTAATAAATTTATTTTCTATTTATAATGTATATATATTTATATATATTTTAAATAGATGAGTTTGGTTTTAAATTTAATTAATATAGCATATTTTCTAATTATAATATTTTGAAAATTGGGAAATTTTGATTTATTTAATGATTAAGCTTTTCAAAACTATTTTTGTAAATAACTATCTAATTTTAAATATATAAGATAAATGTTTTATTTGTTCAAGTTATATTTTAACTTAAGTTTGAATATTAAAATAAAGTTATAAAAATGTTTGTTTTTGTTTTCAAATAAGAAAGTAATGTATTGTTTTTATTTATAATCATACTTGGTTTATTCTTTATTTATTTATCTATATAACTAAGTATTAGAAACTAATTAATTTAGTTTAAAACTTCCATTAACATTTTAATTATAAATGCTAATTACTCTTAGGACAAGTGTAGTTAAAATATGTAACTAATGTTACAAATGTAAACTAGTAATCATATTAAGTGACAAATGTAAAAATTTTTAGACAAGTGTCAAATATATATTATTATTATTCTTTGATTTTAATTAAATCATAAATTTAGTTATATAAAACTTGCATTCTTTCTTTCCTTTCCTCTTTCTCATTTCCAATTCTAAAACCAAGATACCTTTCAGCTGAAACCCTTCCATTCTAAAGTAATCTTCATTCTAATCAAACCCTGTAAATCAAACTCCTCATTTTCAAAATGCTTAGCAAAGATCCTTGTAGTATTCTCAAAATAAATCGTGCAAATCTGTAATTACTCTTCAAAATGCATATCCCTGAAACCATTTCCAAATTGAAATTTAACTCCTGTAACTCATCCTCAAAAATGCATGGCAAAAATCCCTGTAATATTAGCATGCAAGTTTGTATTTTATTCAATCTGAAAGCACATGTGTAACATCCCAGAATTTTGGGCATTAAATTTTGAACATTTAATTCATTTTAAATGTTCAATAGAGATTTTGAATTGGCTTTAAAATAAAAAGAATTGGGTGGAACTAATAAATTACGTATAATTCCAAATAGGGTAATCCAATTGGAATTTACATAGTAATAATTAAATATTGAATCGGGATAAATTGTGAATATGGGGTAAATAGATATGGAAATGAGTTCTAAAATTTATTTTTAGTCTATTTGGTCAATTAAAGTGTGGTTGGATTTTTAGATGAATTTAAAAGTTAATAAGTTATTATTTGGGATATTATATTAATTTTAAAAATGAATTTAATATTATTAAAATGCAATTAATCAGATTTTGGTCTGGAATGAGCCAGAATGATTTTTAATGTGATTATAAATTTTATATGATTTATTTTTAAGCTAATAAAAGTGTAAAAGTGAAATTTAAAGCGTTTTCGACGATTTTGAAAATCGCTCGAAATAATGAACGAGTTAAAATAGCCTTCCGGGGCACAGTCTCGGAATTCGAAGAAACTAGTCCCATTGGATCCGTAATAGTTAGTTATTATCGGATTTCAATTTTTGTAGCATTCAAAGTTGTCGTTTGACCGTGGCAGCTCGAAACGCATCGAGATCGTTTTTAATCGATTCAATTTTAAATTGATCGTTTAATTCCGTAACTCGCACATATGACCGAATTAGCTTCCGAAACCTGTCCAGTTGTGTCCAGAACATGGAAACACCCTAGGAACGCCTTTTGGTACGTGAGAATTGGAGTTTGTTGTAATAAGATGTTAAATTGAGAGTTTTGTAAATAAAATAATATTATATAATATTATATATACACATTTGTATTTACAAAACCTAGTTATATCACTGGCCGTCGCTATAGATTCCTATGGCCGAAATTACTTCTCCTTTCACCTCCCAATCCTCTCAATACATCGATTTTCGTCGAATATCTTCAACTAGAGAATCAAAGGGAACTTCGAGATCTATGAAGTGAACGGTCTAGATGTGATTTGACGAGGTGGATGGAGGGGAATTCGCTGCCGTTCGTTTTGGTTTCGTTCGCGCTTTTCGATCTCAGATGGAGGCCGAGCTTCGAGAGGATCCAGGCGAAGGTGGAGAGCTTCAAGCTAGCATCGCCCGATTGTCACGTAGTCAAGCAAAGGGAGAATGGTTCGAAGCCCTAATTCGCGTGATGGGTTTTTGTGTATGCGTAATCTCCTGTGTGTGACGCGAGAAGGAAGAGGGAAGAAGCGACCTTGATTTTGTTGCTCGATCCTGCGGCCTGATTTGAGTTTGGGTATAATAAAATTAAATTTAAAAGAAATTGTTTTCAAATTGATATTTAAACTTTAAAAAAATTCATATCTATTTCATATGTAATCAGAATTTGACGAAATTTGCGGCGCCGGAATCGCAGAGATGCGTACTACGCAATGGTGCAGTTCGGGAATCATTTCGGGCAAGTAGAAATTTGAGTTAAATCGAACGTCGTTCGGTTTAATTTAAATTTCGAACGCTCGCTGAAACTCAAGGTGAGTTATTCTCACTCGCATCTGGATGCTAGACAATTTAAATAGTCAATATTTAAATATTTGTGTGATTGGTTGAATATAATTGTTGCTATCAGTCTGGATGGATATTTATATACATGATGTGCTAATATTGTGATGCAGGGAAAACAGGTTGGAGGGATCCAACTGGATTCCCCACGATGTAGAAATTATTTTTATAATTGATAATGCAATCTGTTTATATGTTATGATTGATAAATCTGAAATTAAATTGTATTGGGATATTGTTGGATAAATTATAAATCCAGAATTTGATTATAAATGGATAAATTGGGTTTTTAGGAAATAAAGGATATTGTTAAATAAAAAAAATTAAAAGAATTAAAATTGAAATCTATTTAGGATGAAATTAGCAATTGGTAAAATTTGGAATGATAAACGAAGAGAAAAGTTATCAGTTGATAAATGTGAAAGTAAAAATATTTGGAGATAAATTCAAGAAATTATAAATGGTTATAAAATAACGATGGGATTATTTGGTGATGTTTCTAGGAAATTAAAGTATATTTTCAATGAGGCTTTCCAAATATAAATTAGCAGTTTAAAATGTTAATAAAATATTTTGAAATGCATTTTTACCATTGGGATTTTATTTAGGAAATTTGTAAGTATTATTTTCCTTTAATAAATTCTCACAAGTTTTATTTAAAAAGATTTGTAAAACCGAATTTTGAAAGTGAATTTACGGGAGGAAATTGTGTTTAAACTCCAAAGGAGTTTATTTTGAAAACCTAGGAAGGAAATTTATGTTATTAAAACAAAAATATGAATTGAAATAAACCGACAGAATTTATAAGAAAGATTTTCTGGGTTGTTTGAATGGGAGTTAGTTTCCTTGGAAAATCGAGTTCGAGTTTTAAACAGATTTTAATAAAAGAAAGTTTAAAGTTCAAACTTGTATAAAAGAGTGTTTTGAAAATTATTATTTTAAAGTAACTATTAATAAATTAGTAATAGTAAATTTTTATGAATACCTTAGTAATTATTTTACAAATGGATTTGTTTAAAGGGCTAGTTTTGACCTAAGTTGTTGAAATTAGTATTAACCATTTAAACTCTACTTATAAATTTAGTTTAAACTAAACCCTCATTTACAATCAGAATTTATATCCTAATAAATGGTTTAACTTTACATATTTTGGAATATTATTTTTAAGCAATAATTAGTAGTAAATTTCCATATTTTAAAATATATTTCAGAATAAAGTGTTTTAATTGTTTTAATTCTAGATTGTTTTGAACTTGATTATTTCCAATGGGAATAAATGGTAAAGGATTTACCTTGTAAAGGAAGAACTTTGGGAAATTGTTTTCAAACGAGTTTTGAAATTTGGAAACATATCTTGAAAGATATTTGAGGCAAATAAATAATGTGGAAAATTATTTATTGTGTGATGGATGTTTGTGAATATAAATTGATAGTTAAATCGCCGACTATCAATATTGGACAAATGTGTTGATCGTTTCGAAGAGACCAGAATCGAGATTTATCTCGAAAACCACTTCGATCCGGTTTGTACGTTTCGTTTGAAAAACGTGTTCGGAGTCGAAGATGGAGCAGTGAAGTGCAAGGGCTAGTCGCTACTAATCCTGAGGATATTTCCAAAATGGATGTAGTAGGAGTAGTGCCTTCGGTTCTGTCCGAACCCGGGACGGACTTGTATGGACGAATGCTTTCGGAACATCGTCAGGTGGGCGATGGGCATTCTAAGTGAAACGTTCTAAAAGGTAACGCTTAGCCTCAAGCCTCATCAAATGGGAATGACTGAAAATCAGGGGATATGAAGCAAGGCTTCGTGGGTAGCCCCCATTTGAGAGTAAGGTCATCCTGTCTAGATGTCCCTTTTTATTTCGGCTTAGTGGTGCGGTTGTTGATCCCAATTGCGGGGCGATCTTATTCAGAACTGTCCAGTAAGGGATGGTTCCGGTTTTGTGTTGCAGGGGAGCGGGCGTACTCCTCAGTACGGTGATCTAGGCCCCGTACTGTGACAGGTGGTACCCCAGTGCCTAGTCATTGTTGGAAATCCATTCTCCCTACGAGCCTTGTACGTGTTTTGTTTGTATTACCCACTTTGTGGCTAGTAGCTGGAATTTAATAGATGTAACAATTTCGGCTATTTTATAAGTATTTGTGAATAGACCCTATTATAATATCAGAGGATTTCTATAAAAAGTGATTTAGCTATCGTAAGGTAAAAACCCGACATATTTATTTGTGGCGTGATCTTACGAGATGCTTTTATTTTCAAAAGGATTTTGAAACTTTAATAATCAATTTGGGTGCATTATTATCAGCTGGTATTCCAGACTGACTCGGGTGTTATTTCATTATAATGCTCGGGTCAGACCGAGTATTATATGTTCAGGACATGATGCTTTGGAGCAGGAAAGGAGCTGGAGTTCGAGACGTATTATCCATACTAGTATATATCCGCTGCTTTGATTGTATGAAATTATCTGTTTGGTAAATGTTGTTGTATGAGATACTCTGATGATATATTGTATAAAACAGATATAGCTTCCATTTTGTGTAAAGAGTTGATATTATATATTATATTTTATTCCGCTGCGACTGTGAGATTCTGATATTGTTTAATTCTTTCTTTCTTCTATCTCCTTTCTTTTTCCTCAACAATCTGTCTTTTCCGGCGTTTGATCGTCGGCATATTATACTGTGTAGTATTTTGTGTCGATTTTCGAGGGTCGAGAAGGGTGGGTCGTCACAACATGGAAATAATCTGAAATTGTTTCCTGCACATTTCTAATCAAATGCAAACTGCATTCTCCAAAAATATGTAGCTTGCAATCATTTTCCTCAAAAATGAAAGCCTATCCATCAACTAAGCCTGCATTCATTTAAAATCTGGAATCATCAAAGCTTTAGTATTTTTCTACAAGCAAGAAAGCCTGCATGCAACAATCTTTCAGCAAGCTTATTCATCATTCAACCTGTAACCAAGTGCAAAACAAAAACCTACATTTTCTTTTCAATCTGGAAATAAAGCTACTGCAGTTTTAAATCAAGCCTGTTTCTTTTCAAACCTGGAAATTAAGGAAGTCTGCATCTTTTCAAACAAGCATACATGCAGTTTTCAAAAGCAAAAGCATATCAAGTTTAAATGTATCATAAGCTTTTCAATATGGGTGCTCTGTTCTTCATATTAAATCAGGTGAGTAACATTTTTGTTAAAAATTACTTAAGTATAAATTGGTTGCATGTTTACATCTGGAAATAAATATGTTTATGTGAATGTATATATGAATTATCTGTATGTTTATAAATGTATGATGTGTGCATGGTTGATATTCCTGTAATCCCTCTGATCTTAGTTTCAAGCTCTAGTTTTTGATTCAAAAATCATATCTCTTGATCCAATCTGTGTTAAGGTTTAAGTTTTAAACAAAACTTGTTTGTTTAACATAGAGAAGTTTCTAAAATTTTATTTAAGTTAAATTAAATTTGAAATCTCACTGGATATTTAAAACAACAAAGCAAACTTTGAATAAGAGAAAACCCAAACATTTTAATTTATAAATCTAGGATTATAATTTGAATACTTAAACTAAAACATGATTTTTAAGTCAAAAATCTAAATATTTAGTTTGGGTTTGGATGTATATTTCTGGTTTGGCCAGAAATTGGTTTGTGGGTAGTCACTGGTGATCAGATTGATTTGGGGAGTCGTGTTTCTTCCAGTGGGTAGAGGAGTGTTCAGTTGGAGCTTGGAAAAATATTGGATGGTGATGCAATTCATCGTGGTGGCTGCGGTGACGAGTTCTTGTCCGGAACCCTAGTTTTAACTAGGTAATTGGATTTGGTCAGCACGGGCTGAAGAGTTGATCGAGTTCAACTAGCTTTTGGGTAGTGGAAGCTTGGCTATAGATGAAGTGGAGGCTGGAGTTATAAACTTTCTGGCGGTCGGAATTTTTCGAGCGAGGTGATGACAGGTTTGGGATCGGGTTTGCTACAG
This sequence comes from Allium cepa, assembly GCA_030765085.1. NCBI lineage: Eukaryota > Viridiplantae > Streptophyta > Magnoliopsida > Asparagales > Amaryllidaceae > Allium > Allium cepa. Next base: position 491,352,598 of record CM060944.1, on the reverse strand, counting down.
TATAGCGTGACAGGGGGTTCTCGCTTTGCGTTAGGTGGCGAACGGGAGACTCTTACCCCTACATGCCCCCGAGGGTAGTATAAGGCCTTACGTGGTTGGTTGCGAGTCGAGAGGCTGGCCGTAAAAGCAAACCCGAGGTATCACTATGAGCCACGGCAGGGATGGCATGGTTGAAAAGCCTACCGGTCGAGTGAGCCGCTGTTGATGGTTGCAAAGCCTAGACTATTACAGTGGTAGCAACCTAGTTCTCTGGAGTGGCGTCTATCTTGAGAGAGCGTATTTGTAATTTTAAATATATTTATATCTATATTTATCTATTTCTACCTATCTGTTGGGTTACCTGTTCGGGTTTTCCAATATAGGTTATAAAGGTAGATAAGGTAGTGGTGTGTGTAACACGATTACTACCATTGGTTGGAGTTTGATGTTTAAGGTTGGAAGTGTATCTGTCGAGACTGTAGACCGAATACTGTCTCGAGTAAGTTGTGCAGAGTATAGAGATTTCATCGATCTCTGAAGGAAACCTGTTAAGATTCGGAGTCCATCTTTGATGTTGGATGAGTTGAGTTTGGATCTGTCGGTTGGGCAGAAGCAAGTGATGGCATTTTGATACCTCAGGAAGTGTAGCTGCGTGATGAGATGCAGTGACTATGGATATGTCCGAAGATATTTCTTTGGAACAAGTTTTAAGAAGTGTGTCTGCTTCGGTGTTGTGGCTGGGTTCAGCATGGTGTTTCTGTTTGCTTTGAAGTCCGAGTTTCTTGAAGAGTTTGGATTAGGAAGTCTTTGGCGTCGGTGTCAGCAATGCAGCTCGGAGTGTTCTGTGAGCCGACAGGAAGGTCTTAGCTGAGTATTTTTTTGGAGATGGAGTTCATAAGCAGCAGAGTGAATCCGTTTCTTCAATGGACTGGATAGACCAGCGTAAGCTGTGCTGTTTGGTAAAGAGAGAACAATTTTCTTTGGAAATTTATCTGGGTTGATCGTAGAAGTGACTTGCGATAGTTGAGGATCTCTTGGATTGTCATAGATTTTCTGGATGTCTTCTGGGAAGTCAGAAGTTTAACTGCATTTGGAGATTGAGTTTTCTTATCGACTAGGACTCCAGGAGTGAAACCGGTGGTTCAGCTTAGTCGAAGAATGGTTCCTAGAGTTAGAGGTTGGTGAAGCAACTCAGTTTTCGGTGGAATTTCTAAGTTTCCTTAATGGATCTGTTGAACCATATTTCTGGAAAGTAATGTCCAGTTTGTGCTCGTGTTCTTCATCAGCATTTTCTTATCTACTTCGGATCAGTGTTATGCAGTGGAAGCAGTTTGGGAGTGTTTCTGATTGTCTTTTCCGGATAAGTAGAAGTAACTTCAGTCTTCTGATGTTTATGGAGTAGAGTTGTGTATTTGGTTTTGGATTGATCTTGAGGAGATCATTGGGTTGGTTGTTTTTGGTTCTGTGTGTTTCTAGAGGAATCAGCAAGGGTTAAGCTGATCAGGAAGGATGTTGGCAGCCCAGAATCATCTGAAGAATTTTGTGGATAGGAGACGGAGGAATTTGGAATTCGAAGTTGGAGACTTCGTTGTTGTTGGAGTTTTCTTCGATCCAAGGAGCTATAAGATGAGGTAAGACTAGAAATCTAGCTTCGAGATGTTTTGGATCTCTTTTGTGTTTTGGTTGGATAAGTGTTTGATTTTCAGGATTGAATTGCCAGTGTGGATAACTGGGATTCGATATGTTTCACGTATCTTTGAGGGAGTACGTGTATGATATATCTCTGATTTTGGAACCAGTAGTTCAGGAGATTTGGTTGTTGAGTCAGACTCGTCTGTAGTCTGATATGTTGTCTAGTTTTGTAGATATAGATGAGTAGGAGCTTTGTAGCTTCGTAGTTTTGATTGTTTGGATTCTATAGAGCGAGTATCCCGATATTTATACCGGGGAAACTCGAGAAGTTTTGTTCAGAATTTTTTTTGGATAGTTAGATTTGTTTTGATTATGTAAATTGGTTGGCTCGGGTTTAGTTTTTGTATCAGGTTTAAGACAGAAACCTGAGAGTTGTTTTAAATTCCAAACTGAGATTTTAAAAATGGAAAAGCAAAAGGTATAGATTAAATTGTAAATCCAAGTTTAAATTCTGGAATAAAAATTTAAGTTTAAATCTCAATTTTAAAATAAATTAAGTTTTTAAGCTTGAATTTTTAAATACTTTGAAATGACTAAGTAGTTTGAATTTTAAAAATAAAGTTTAAAAATATAAGTAGAGTTTTAAAGATTAATCTGAATTCAAATTTAATTCAAATTTTGAATGAAGGATGGTTTTAAAATTTAAATTGTTTAAACAATTTTGAAATGTTTAAAATGTAATTCAATTGATTTGAATTTAAATATGAAGTTGGTTTAAAATTCTTTTAAACTTCTTTATTATATGAATATTTCTTTAACTTGTAAAATAAAAGAGGTTTAGAAATGTGTTTCGAAACTTTGTTAAAGATAATTTGAATTCATTTTAAATCTTAAATTTAAAATGATATTTGAAAGTAAATTTAAGTAAGTTGTTTTAAACATACTTTGTAATTGATAATTTGATTATTAATAAGAATAAAGTTTTATCTTAAAGTAAATTAGAATTTAAAGATTTGTAATTCATTAAATTTATAAGGAAATTTAATGGATAATTAATTTATTTGATTTATTAATCATTTGGATTAATTAAATAAGCAATTAAAGGTTTAAACTAATTAATAAATGGTTAAGATTAATTAATTAGGAATAATTAATTTTGAAATTAAGGATTATTAATTGGATTTTAATTAATAATTAGGAATTAATTAATCAAGTAATTTAGAATTAATTAATTTACAGTTAACACTTAATTAATTTAATTAAAGATTAATTAATAGATAATTAAAGATTAATTAGTTTATAATTAATATTGATTGATGAAAGTTAATTACTTAAGAAAAAGTAATTAAAGAATTAATAATAGTTAATGATGGTCATTAACTAAGGATTATTTAGTAATTAATTAATATGATTAATTTTTAATAATTAATTAGATTAATAAATTAAATGATAATCAATTGGGAAATTTATTGAAGTTAATTACTTAATGGAAGTAATTAAGGAATTAATTACTTAATGTAATTAATTGAGTTAATGTGATTAGTTTAGATTAATTAATTAAGTTTAATTAATTTAAACATTGGATGCTTTGGTAAATAATTACTTAATGTAATTAATGGAATGTAATTACTTAGTGAAGTAATTAAAGATAATTACTGGATGTAATTAGTGGATACTGAATTACTTTGTATAATTAATCAAGGGATTAATTAAAGAAATTAATTAAGGAGTAATTATTTTAATAAGTGACTAAGGGTAGTTAATTACTAAATGTGATTAATCAAAGGTGATTAATAATTATGGTTTAATTGAGATTAATTAATTAATTTAAATAAGTAATTAATTTAAATATAATTAAGGATCATTAATTAATATAATTAATAATGTAATTAAGGATTGATTATTTAAGATTAATTAATCAATAATAAGAGATTAAAGGTAATTAATTAATGTAATTAATTAAGGATTAATGTAATTAATTAAAGTTAATTAATTAATGAAGTAATTAAAGGTTAATTACTGTATTTGGTTAAGGATAATTAATTTATGAAATTAATTAAAGGATAATTACTAGAATGTAATTAAAGAAATTAATCAAGGGTGATTAATTAAGATGATTATTTTGAGGATAATTAATTAATTAATTGGTAATTAATTAAGGATGATGTGAGCAAGATTTATATTAATAAAGTAATTAATTTAATTCACTTTAAATTAATTAGAGATGGATGTAATTAATTTAATTCATTTTAAATTAATTATAGATAATGTGATTATAGATCATTGCTTATATATGGATGATATAGTTTGCCTTGAATGGTTTGAATCTCAGCTATGAGATTAGTAATGTTGTGCGATATGGATGCATAGGTTACATTGTGTTGATGATTTGGATTATCTTTTGATAATGATAATATGGATTATCTATGGTGATGATAATGTTGATTATCTATTGTGAATCTGTGAATTATCTATCTGTGTGTATATAGATAATTGTATTGAATTATTTTAAACTCTAAAACAACTTGGACCTAAAAGACACGCTTTGTATTTCGATGAGACTGAGATCGGGTTTCCATATTTGGATATCCGAAAACCACATCGATCCAAATTAACGATAGGTCATAAATCTTAAGTGAAGAGTGAAGACTCGAGGTGTAAGGACTATTCGTCAGTATAACTCTAAGGGTGATTCCGAGATGAGTTTGACGGAAATAGTACTTTCAGATTCGAGATGAAGATTCAGAGTGCAAGGGTTATCGTCGTTAACTCTGAGGGTGATTCCAAATTGAGTGTAACGAGATAATGCCTTCGGTTTCGTTCGAACCCGGAACGAACTTGTATGGATTGAATGTTTTCAGAACATCGTCGGGTGAACGATGAGCATTCTAAGTGATGTGTCCTATAAGGTAATCGTAGCCTCAAGCCTCATCAACCGGGAATGACTAAAACAGAGGAGGTGCAACAAGGCTAAGTGGGTCATGCCCAAGTAGGACGAGATTTTCCCCTGTCTATAGGTCCCTTTTTATTTGGCTTAGTGGGCGGTTGGAAATGCGCACCAACTGCGGGGTTGTCTTGTTCGGGACTATCCAGTAAGGGATGGTTCCGGCTTTGTGTTGCAGGGGTTTGGGAGTGATCCTCGGTACGGTGATATAGGCCACATACTGTGAAAGGCGGTACCCCGGTAGCCCTGCCATTGTATGGAATCCAAAATCCAATAAGTGCCAATGGTTTTGATTGTATTACCTACTTTTGTGGCTAGTAGCTGGAATTTAATCATGTAACAATTTCGGCTATTTCGTATTTACTTGAAAACCCAAGACCTATTATAATATCACTGGATTTCTTATCAAATGTTTTGGTTAGCGTAAGGTAAAAACTTTTCCATGTTTTGTGGGAAGTCTTACGTGATACCTTTTCTTTTCAAAGGTTTTTGAAAGTTAAGCAACTTTAACCTGTTACTCACACCAGACCCATGTCTGACCCGGAGTTTATTTTTGTTTTCATAAACTCTTGGGAACTCAATTTTTTTACGAGTAGCCAAGGGATTCAAGTTAGCTTTGACGAGTTATGAAGGAGCAATGGGGCAGGAGGCTTCGGCGCTATAGATATGTTTAGTATTCCGCTGTGTTTGGTATCTCTGTGTTTTTTCTGAGATGTATTGAGTTGTAATAACTAAGCAGGTGTTTATAACTGTCTAGTATGTTTTGTATTATCTGTGTACTCTGATAGTTGTTGTATACTATGTAATACTTATGGTATTAATATAATTTATTCGTTCCGCTGTTTAGATTCTGATGTGTTGTTTCTTCTTTCTTCTCTTTCTTTCTCTTTTCTATCCCTTTCTTTCTTATTAATGATGCGTCATTCCATGGAGATGAATGGCGGGTCATTACAATAGCCTTCGTTGAGTAAATTCTTAACTTTTTGGAAAGGTTCATACCATTATATATTTGTTTGTTATATGGTTATATATATGATGTTGTGTTTAGATTATAATATGGCTCGGATGTTTTGTGTATGCGCTTATTTGTAGTTTAGCATTTGGTTTGAGATTGATGTTTAGGTGATGTGTTTGGATATGAATGTGGTGATTTTACTACAATATGATGATGATGTGATTTGGTATCTTTCATATATGCTCGGATTATGGTTGAATAGTATGGAAGATTGGAACTTGAGTTGTTAAGGGACTTGAGATCCATTTGGGAAATATAGTTATTTACTAGTTTGGAGTTAGGAAATGTAAGTTTAAATTCTAACTCGAGTTAAAGTTTTCAAAAATCTTTTCTTTATGTATTAAAAAAAGTAATCCAAAGTAACGTTAAAATTTTAGATGGTAAATTAGAGAAATAATTCTAAGTTATTGCATCCATAGCGATAGTCGCTATGGATGCAGTTCGAAAAAATTTGATTTCTAACTTTAAAGTTTCTTTTTAAAATGGTTTGAAAACCTATTTCAAACGTAATTAGCAACACATAAGTTAATTATAACTTGATTAAGTATGTTTAATAATTAATTTATTTATTAATTAAGGATGATTATTTATTAATCAATCAGTAATTAGGTTAAGTAATTTGTGACTAATTAGTGATAATTAAGTAAGTTATTAAGAAGTTTAACTAATGATTAATTAAGTTAATAAGGGCAATTATTTTACGTAATCAAGTTTAATTATTTTAATTGTTATTTAATTAAAGTTGAATTATTTAATTAATTATTATTTAATTAAATATTAATTATTTAGTTAATTATTACTTAATTAGGGATTAATTTTAAGTAAAAGCTTATTTGTTTAAAGTTTAATTATTAATTTACTTCTAATTAATTAAGACTTAATTATGATTTGATTTTGATTATTTAAAATTTAATTAAGCTTTAATTTATATTAAATTATGATTTAATTATTAAAAGTTATTTTAAACTTTATAGGTTATGTTTTAAGTTGGGTTCTTTCTAAGGTTTTAGATTTTAACCAAAGGATCTATTGTCCATGATATTAAATAGACAAACAACTATGAATAAGTTAGAATGTAATTGTTTGTGTTGTATAAACGTTCATTAGCAGAATAAAATACCATTCTGCTATAGGGTAATTGTTTGGATTGTTTGGACATGTGTTCGGTAGAATAAATCCCCGTTCTGCTATTAGTCGATTGAATTGTTTGGACATCTGTTTAGTAGGACAAATCATCCTTCTTCTATTATGTTATTTGGACATGTGTATGATAATTAGTTCATATTGACATGTGATTGATTGGTATTACCATCATTTACATTGTGATTGATTGGTGCGCACCCTTCGGATTATGGAGTGTTGGACGCGGTGGGCGATTATAGCTATGATGCGTTACCACTAGCCGTAAAGGGTAAACTGGTAGTATACTACCTTGGGAATTTCCTAACATGCCTTGTCATACTTTTACCTTAAAACGAGACCCATAAATTTTGGTTTAGTGTTGTCGTATCACGATGCATCCCCATCCACTGATCGATTAACTGGTGTTTTATATGCAAACTGTACGACAATGCTTAAAAATGCGTTTAGAGGGATCAATGTAAAGCCTTAACGCTAAGAAAATATTTATTTTATTGATTAGACATTTATATGTAGCGTATTCTACCACATATAAATATTTTGATAGATCTTGAGTTATTGCACGCACGTTATACACTAGATAGGAGATGTAAAATCCCGTAAGCATCTCTGACGCTACTATACTCATGTTATATGCGATATTGAATTGGCTTACATAAGGATATTATAGTCCTAATTCGAATGTTTTGTCTTTTCATCACGCTCGGGTCAGTCTTGGGTTTTTCATCTTATTGAAGATTCATTCTGGAGGACGAGGACGAAGATTTGGTATATTATTACTATTAGTATGCCTGCATCATGTTGTTTGCTACATTATTTATTTATTCTGATGTATATATTACTCTGATGAATGTTGTGTTGAATATAATCAAATGTATAATAGAAACAACTTCATAAACTATTTATTTGATTATTATATTTTATCGTTCCGCTGTGAGATTCTATGTTTGTTTTCTTCTTCTATTCTTATTTTCTTATTTAACCCCAATGATTATCTATGTTTCAGATTGTTTGGATTGGACATATACGGATTATTGTCAATTTAAACCTTCTAAAATATGGGTCATCACAATTTGTGTTATTTTGACCTATAAATAGAAGTTTAAGCCCTACTTTCCAATCCTATTTTAATCTTGACACCTTTCCATTAATCTCCTTTTTTTATAACCGCTTCATTTCTTCTTCCTCTTCCCCCTTCGATAAAATTTTAAAACTCATAACTTCACCGTTTCTCTATGGATTTCAATGAAACCATTGATAAATCGAAGGATCGAAAAGTGCTATGGTCTTATATTATTTTAATGGTGGAATTTATAAGATTGGATGCGTAACTAACCCCGACAACGAAGAACAATGACAAAATCTCATACACCATTTTATTCTTTCTTTGTTAAACTTAAAAATGGTGTACCTTCCTTTTTTTAATAGGTTTAAGTGATATACCCACCAAAACAACGGAGTAGATGATTACTACAATTTGGAAAACGAATATTGGCAAATTTAGGAGGTTTCTAGGTGCAAAAGGTACAAGACAATAGAGACAGTGTTGAATTCTTCTTCATTCGAGAGTTTCAATGAATGAGACTCTTCCTATTTGTGTATATATTGGTAAGACATAGTAATTCACCCCCTATGGTCTTAATTCAAAATATAAATAGTGAAATTGAATAAAAAAGGTAATTAGTTTTATATACATGATTAGGTTGTAGTATGTCATGGCTAGATAATTAAAGAAGTGACTATTTTTGTGTAAGCAGACAAAAGTTTGATCTCTCCCTAATTAAAAAGTATGAAACATAAAAGTACTATAAATTAAACTTATTATATATCAATCGATGACACGAACCCATTGGTGATGTATGTTTGATGATATAAAGTAATAATATTTAATTAATTTATAAAACTATGTGAATGCCCCTAAACTATAAATGCTTATAACTCTCGCATATGACCTTCGTTTCACATGCGGTTATGGAATCACGATTGTGGTTGGACGAGGAAGCTTTTAATATATTATTTGCTATGTTTTGAGATACTTTTGAAAATTGCCTTAGCGGACAAGTTCATTATACAGTTTTGCATTTGTAGGTTGATCAAGTAGTTTCGTGAATAGTGGGAGACAAATTTTAGACTTGCTTCCAATAGTGTCATAGACTGTAAAAGGAATGACTAGCTTGGACTTGACCTCACTATGCGATCGTCCGAAGAGTTGAGTCCTCAATATAGTCTGAGAAGCTGAGTCCTTAATATACGATAGTGCGAGGAGCTAAGTCCTTAACATATTATTGTCCAAGGAGCTGAGTATGAAATATACAATAGTCTAATGGGTTGAGTTTTCAGTATTCGATTTGGAATTATGACATGTTTGGAAGAGTTGAGTCCTTAGTATACAATCTGACGATAGTGGGTTAAGACTTTAAGGTCAATTGTGAGCATGTGATTAGGCATGGAATAGATTTTGGTGAGACCTTAGATTATGATGTCACTATAGTATTATTATGTTTAGCTGACTTCTTGGGTGCAGGTGACACACGTTAATGTATGATTTTCGATCATTAATGCGTTTTACTGGCTTATTAGTATTATAAACATGTATGACATGTTTTTCTCACTAGACATATGTCTAAAATCCTCTATCATTTTCTTCTTTTTAGTTATACTCGGATAGGTCGATAGAGAGGATTGATGGTGACTTAGAGGTGATGGTACAATAGAGACATGAATTTTATTATTAGCTATATATCATTGTATTTCACATATTACCAGATAGTATACTATGTCCATTAGTAGTAGAGAGATTTGTAGTCGGATTTATTTGATATCATTTTTTTTTACCAGGATCGTATTATTGATTATTATTATATTTTATTTCTTCCGCTATAAGCTTCATAAAGTGTACAGTATTATAGGTAGCTTTGTGATCCTTTATATTTTAACTCAAAATAATCCACCATCTCAAGGTCTCAATGTCTGCATCATTTTATGTGTGAATCAAGGCAATGTAGATGGTCGATTGTTATAAATGTTTCTCAATAAATCATAGCCCGACAAGTGATGGATAACTCTTTATGAATTGTATCACATAAAACTCCTAACCAGGGTCTTTGCTTAAATCTCAATCTTAACCTTGAGTTGGATCGATAAATCAAAAAAGATCATCATCCTTACCTATCATTTATCAATAGCTTTAAGAGAGTTTTAGGTGTGCTCTAGAAACAATTCTGTAATTTACTGTAAATTATTAACACTACATTAAAATCTCGTTCAAAATAATAGGTGTTTGTTTTCTATTTTATACTTGTTATATTGTCATATATTAATTAATTAATTAATCTAAGTATAATAAATATAAAATCCTTAAATTATATTTCATATGATAATATTTACGAGGATAAACTTATCGTAGTATAAAATAATGTATTATTTTAAATATTCATGTTCAAGATGTCTCGAGAAAGGATATCAGTACATCCTTTGACACCCGAGTGTTTAATGCTCTCCAGAGTTGGATAGTGTATTAGTCGTGGATGCTAGAGAACCAAAGGGTTATGTACTCATAGCTATTGGATAACTAAGGAATGACTCGTTTGAGAATTTCATGTTGGTCAACAACAACCACGTCAAATAGAAAATCTCAGTGTGACAATGTTACACAGTTATCTCAACAACATGAATACTCTAATTTGATTATTGAACTAATAAATTTGTTTATGGATTAATCGAGTTGAATGTGGATAATATTAGAGCTTTAACCTATATCAGACTCCTACATGGTACCGTGATATAGTGTTGGCGAAGGGAACATGTGTAAATTACTATCACCACTAGTACCGCTTAAGATAATATAAAATATGATTTTACTAAAAAAGTCAGTAAGCAATGAATTTAGCAAAAAAATCACACCACCAGCTAAGGTGGTATGTGAATGTTAATATTTTAATTTTTCAAAATTAATCGCTGACTGAATTTCACCTTAAAGCCTCACAACCGTATTAGTGAATTCTACTAAAAACCATACGATTTACTTAATTCATAAAATATTATAAATTAACTAAATTAACTAATATTTGGGAAATATTGATTATTATTTAATTTATTTTGGAGTAGTTTGGAATTATATGATGCATGCATAAAAATTATATTTGCGTGCTTCCATATACGATATTAGTGTAACTTTAAATAAAAGTTAATTGCTTAAAGGAATTTTTGAAAATTTTATATCACATATTGGCAATCTCGGGCCCACATCAAATGATAAGGGTGGAGTAGTTGACATAGACTAGGAATTAATATGTTACGGCTTTTCAAAAAGAATAGGAAAGATTTACATTCTTCCCTTAAAATAATTATTTTCGCTCATTTCATTATTATATTCTCTTTTTCTTCATTTCCTCTTCCCTTTCTTCCAGCCATGGCCTAAAATTTCTTTATCTTTTTTCCAATTTCCAATTTCTAACTCAAACTCAAATAAAATCATTAAATAAAATAAAAGGCTTGATGGTTCATCATTCTCTCGCAAAGTTGGGTGCAGATTTACTTAAAGATCTAACAATCTCAAATCAAAATGTTACAATGGGCAAGACTTTTTAGGCTCGATTCTTTTATTTTACTTTATTCTATTTATTCATGATGTTTAACCTTTCTAAATTCACACACACACACACGCACACATATATATATCTGTGTGTGTGAGATTACCAATTATTAAATCAATTCTAAAATCTCTTATGTATTGTTATTTAGTTATAAAATCAATCTCGCGTTTGATTTGTTTTATGCATTCAATTGCTTGTTAATTCTAAAATTATTAATTAGATCTAAATTGTTGTAATAAAATTTATATTTTTATCATAATTTAATTCACTTGTGGTTATAGATTTAATATTTACTTAATTGAATTGTGTAAGTGTGTGTAGATTCATATGCTTCATCTTCATGCTATCCAAAATTGTAAATCAATTTCAAGTTAAATCCTTTGGTTAAATTAGTATCATTTTTCAAACTAATATATTCAATGTTTATTGTTTAGTCAAGTATATGTGTTAGAAATTTAAATTCTTAAATTAAAATATACGTGCAAGGACTCGAAATCAGATACTTTGTATTCAAATATCTGGATTATATAAATATTTAATTCTTGGATTTAATATGAAAAAATTGATATAATAACCATGTTAACACCAATAATAACTAATGGTAAGAATTTTTTTTCGAAATTTATTTATAAAATAATAGTTCGGATAAATATCGATAATGTGACTGATAATCGTTTTATCAATAAACGGTCGCAAAATATGCCATCAGGACCTAAATAATGAGACGATGTAAGCCGACGAGTTTTGTAATGATCCGACGTTCCATATGATCTCGCGAGCTCAAAACTTGTTACTATTTTAACTGAGAATTTAATATAATATTAATTTTATTATAAATAAACACCATACCCCTGCACTACACTCTTTATCTTAGAACTCCTCTCTCTTTCTCTCTTTTTTTCTTACTGCAAACTCAAAATAAGAATAAATACGGTTATCTCAAACAAATAATTTAGTTTAGAGCTATAGCTAAAGAAAATCGATGGTGATGGATATGTTGTACTCGTGTGAGCGCTTCAAATACGTAGTCTTAAATTTTGCTGCGGCAGTTTTGGCTATGTACGACTTTGTGGTGGCCGAACTTAGGTTGAGGCGTGTCAGAGATTTAGGAGGCGATAGACAAAGGCGATGGCGAATTCGAGCTTCTCTGGTGAAGGCAAGCTTGAAGTGATAGTTTAGTGAGGTGTAGCTGCGAGAAGGGAAGCATGACTTTTAGTTTGTTGTTGAGTGGAGCTGCCATCGCATTGCAAAGGGAGGCGTCGAAGGTGGAATCGAAGCCATGTTTGAACTCGTGGTCGCTTGAGAAGTTGATCAACATTAGTTTGGAGTGGAGCAAATCTCCAAGGTGTATTGCTACTTTTATGGTCAAAGGGAGGAGATTCAAATCAGATTTTAGGTGGGGGTGCGCATGTGATGGTGATGGGTCCATGGTGAAGTTCATGCGAAGAGGAGTTCGTCGAAGTTGGCCATTCGGAGTTTCGTAGAGTGTAGCTTGAGCAATGGAGGAAAGAGAGGGTGCAATGATGGGTTTTTCTTTTTCGGACATGTACCGAGAGTAGTTGAGTTTAGGGGAAGATGATTAGGAGGTAATGATTTATTAATTAAGTTAATTAATTATTTTAATTAATCCAAATTCGTATAGAACCAATAACTTTTGTATGTGAGGTCCAATCGAGATGTCATCTTTGCCTTTGCACTCCTAGCGAGATTATCTACATCTTGGTATCGTTTAGGCTTGGGTGAGTTAATTCACCATTTGATTTATATTATGTTATGTACATATTTTTTGTGTGTTAAATATAAACTAAAATATAAAACAATGCAAGTTATTACCTTTGGTTTCATTTGGACTTGGGTGAGTTAATTCACCATTTGATTTGTCTAATGTTGTGTATATATTTGTTTTTGTGTTAAATATAGATTAAATTAAATAATAGTGCAAATTATTATTTTGGTTCCCTTCTTGCTTTCGAAAGCAAGTGAAAAGATTAAATGTAGTAACATTCTCTTGTAACCCTCTAAAATATGTGACATTGCCGAGGCTGTTGTTTACAAGTTGGATAGTGTTTTGTAAATGGTTAAAGTGAAATAGTAGCTATAAACGCACTTTGAAATCCCTTATATCTAACATATGGTTAGTTGGTTAAAACATGAATACATCGTGGAAATATATATTTGGTTGTTTACAATACACATTTGGGTATGTTTGACATAAAGGAATCGGTGTGGGAAGTTATAGAATTGGGAATGGAAATTGTGAAAATTGAAAGTGAAAAGGTCACGATGGATGCATTTTAAAAATGCCGTATATTTGACGATTTTTCAAGTTAACTTTGAAAGACATCCTAAGGCTTCGTTGCATTTTTAATAAATAACATAAGTATATTTAGTACTATTGAAGTTTAAATATTTTAATAATTGTTCATAAATTTTTATGTAAAGAGTTTTAAATTATAAAATATGAATTTATGGTTTTTAAATAAATTATAAAATATGTTTTTAAGTGATATTTAGTACAGATGTTTTAAACCTTAGTATAAGTATTTTTAAAGTGTTTTTAATATATATATAGTTTTTAAAAAATTAACCAAAGGTTTTATTAAAGTATTTAAAAGCTTATTTAACATAATATCTTTTAAATTATTTTAGAATTTTATTAATTATATTAATTTATAAATAAATACATCATTTTGAAAAGGTTTTTAGTAAATAAACATAAGTTTTAAAAAGTAAGTTAAGTATTTATAAATGTAGTAAAGGAAGTTTAGGATTTTAACACTTAAGTTCAAACAAATTATTTAGGGAAGTTCAATTTAAAAGCGTATCACCTTAATTTATAGGTGTGGATATGGTTTGATCTTTAAAATGAATATTTAAAGTTAATTGTAATATCCCGGAATTTTGGACAATATAAATTTAATAATCTGTGTTTTAAATTTATATTGAATTGGTAATTTTGTTAATAAATTTGATTTGATTCTATAATCTTCTTTATTTAAATATTTAATTTGTGAAATTATTTTTAATGAGTTAATAAATTGTTTTCTATTTAATAATGTATATGTATTTTAAATAGACAAGTTATTTTAATTTAAATTAGTATAGCATAATTATAATGTTTTGAAAATAGGAATTATGATTTATTTTAATTTAATCTTTTCAAAAAAAAAATATATTTAATACTATATGATTTTAAATATGTAAGATAAATATTTTATTGGTTTAAAAATCCAATTTGACTTAAGTTTGTATATTAAAATAAGTTATAAAATATTTGTGTTATTCTTTTTAAATTATTAATTGATAATTTTGATTTGTAAATTTAATTTGAAATTTAAAATACAATTTAAAATGTAAACATGTATTCATGTAAGTTATTGCAAACTCTTTTATAAATTCATTTTAACTATTCAAAAGTTTCTTTTTTAAATGATTTAATTGTGTATTGTTTTGCTTTGTTCTTTAGATTTTTTTTAAATGCATAACTATGTATATGAACTAATTAACTAAGTTTAAATATTCATTAATCTTAAATTTAATGACAAAAACAATTACAAAGACATATGTAAGCTTAATTTACATGTGTTGGTAATTTAAGATTTAAGTTAACATGTGTTAAAAATTTATGTGAGAAAATTAACAAGTGCCCATTCTTTTTACCAAGTGTCAAATTTTAGTTTTTATCTTCCTTTAATTTTAATTAAAATCAAACATTGTTATATAAACATGTATTTACTCATTTCTCTACTCTTTCTCATTTTCATTCTAAAAAAACAAAGAAATCTGAAACCCTCTTCATAATCATGCAAACACTTACATTTTTCAATCAAGTAAACACTTGCATTCAACTCCTCAAATCTGCATCCTCTAAACAAAACCTGCAGTTCTTCTGGAAACATGCAAATTAGATCATAGCAACTTGCATTTGAAACTGCAAAAGCCTTTATCCATTTTCAAATCTGCATTTCAACTTTAATCATGAAGACCTGCATTTCATCTGGAAGAATGTATTAATCAAGTGTGACGCCCCACCTCTATACCCACGCTAGCCAAGAACATTACGGTGATTGCTGTCGACTAGCACGGAGAATAAGGCTGTTGAGGAGCGACCATCCGTGTAATTTCTTTGCGCGAGCACCGATATGTCAGATAATATAACATGCATTCTATTTCAAGAGGAAATCTGGCATACCGACACAAACTCAAAGCTACTACACGGTGGCTATATAAATCCTTCGGAAAACAAATATAGAAATAAGCATAACACAAATCAGTTACAGACAATTCATATCACAAAGGCGGAAAATAGATATGAATATTACACTTGGAAGTGTACATCAGAGTAGTGGTCTAAAAAGATCCACAATATCACAAAAGAATAGTTACATGAGCTACACAAAAGAATAAGTATACATTATGGAGTCTATATCTCAAATGTATACAACAAAAACTACTAATCTAAGTAGTTAACCAAAAGCAAGAGAAATCAATCCCAAGAGAGAAGTCAAGCAGAAGCACTTGTAACATCTCGGTCTGACCCGAGTATTATTTAAAAAGAAAATAATAAACGGATCAGTCTAACTATAAATATCAGATAACATGATATAGAATAGGAGATATGACTAAACACATTATAATCACAATGCCAAGCTGTGATATATACATAAGTAATTGAAAATCGTCAAGGGATATATCAATGTCACGATAATCTACTCAAGATAAAAAGGGATACTATACTCCTGATTTCATTCACCAAGCCACAATAAATGACATATAAGATATGGCAAAGACGTATAATATTCATAATGGCATACCACTATAAGTATGTAAATGATAATCAACAAACGATTAATCAATATCAAAGAATCTTCTCAAGGATCCAAAAAGGGAATCATACCCAAAACTTGTATTCACAACAAGTTAATGACACGCGAAATCACCTATGCACAAGAATTGATAAATCATATCAATAGAAATCACAAAGTTGGTGAAACATAAATTCCAGAAATCAACACAAGAAATCCAGTCAATGACACACGAATTCACCTGTGCACAAGAATTGATAAATCATATCAATAGAAATCACAAAAATAGGTTAAGAAGAAAATTCCAGAATTCGACACACGAAATCCAGAAATCACACAAAATAAGGGGGGGAGGCCTATCACATGAACGGGAGCATGAAAACTCACCAACAGCTGTAACACATGAACGAGAAGCTATCTCATGGTAGCTAGCCATTAATTTGACACACGAATGGTCCGAAGACCTGACACACGAATGGTCCGAAGACCGTGGGTAGCTACCCCACAAATTTGACACACGAACGGGGTTTAGTCTCCCACGCAGACAAAGAGACATCGCACATTGCTAGTCTAAATCACAAAAATGATCGTCATGATCATCGAGAAGTGTCAATTACACTAAGCTAGTAAATATAAAAGTTTAGCTTCATGTCCCATAACCACTTGCTTAACTTAAATATTTACGAACAAACTATAAATCTCCACTAGAAAATTGTCACAAGAGGTTCAATCGAACAAGTCCAAGAATTAACCGACAAAGTAAACGCAAGCGTTTCATACCACTTGTTTTACTAAGCCATTTAATTAGATTTCTCATACGAGTGAGGTAAAGGTTTGTATATACTAATAGATTGGAAAACGGTTTTATAAACGAATTTGGTATTAAAATAGTATTGAAATCGTTTGAGGAAAGAGTTTTGATATTTACTACTAGTATAGAAAACCTTTATATTTTTAAAATGACAAATCACGAAGAAGATTGTAAGAACAATCAATCATAAAAATTCACATACGAAGACGTGAATAAAATCCAACGAAATCGATAAAGGATCCATCGAAATAGATATTCAAAAATCCTTAAAAAGAGTCATCAAAGTCATAATAGATGATAACAACAAATAGGATTATCACGAATCGATTTAAATTGGAATTTCAATCCAAAAAGGCAAATTGGACTCAAACAGCAGGTTCAGTCGACTGAACAGAGTTTTCAGTCGACTGACCCTGTACCTGGAAATTTTCCAGGTTCAGGAAACTTTCTGTTTCCAGTTTCAGTCGACTGTGCAGAGTTTTTCAGTCGACTGAAACATGCCTGGAAACTCTCAGGTTTCAGGTTCAGTCGACTGAACAGAGTTTTCAGTCGACTGAATCATGCCTGGGCTGTTTTTCAGCCTTATTCAAATGAAGAGCAAACTCTTCCAAAATGCAACCGGACGAACATTGGCTCTAAGGGTTTATGCCAATCGGCAACCCGGCCCTATATGCTCCTCGATGCATCACCAAAAGCATGATCAATCATCCATAAAAGGATTTTCACACAAATTTGGTTTAAAAACCCAAAAATTGGAATATTCACAAGACCAATCCAAATCAAGAGCAAATGCACATGAATAAGTGTTAGGAATTCATACCCAACAACCAAAGATAATTATAGTCATAGATGTGAGATAAAAATCTCACCTTTTCACAAAATCGAACAAGAAGAAGCTTGAAAGCAAATGGAGAATCAACCTCTCTTCAACACAACCCAATTGAGCTTGAATCTGAGCTCAAAACAAGAACATTCCCGAAATTAGGTTTAGGAATTTCTGAAATTGGTAAGAGAATAAGTTGGAGAAGAAGGAGAGAAGCTTACCAATGGGTTCTTCTTGAGTTTGGAGATAGGAATTTGATTTGCAAGAGAAACTAGGGTTTTGGAGTTTTAATTTCCAATCTCTCCCACCATTAAAGCTAAGAAAACTGAAAAGAGAAAGAAGTGAGGGAGAATGGGGAGAGTGGTTCAGTTTTGGAGTATAAGTTAACATAGGGCTGAGCCCAAAAACCAAACCCAAAGTAAAAAGTAGCAGAAATCAACTTTCTCCAAACATATCGAAGCTTATACTCAAAAAGGTCGCAAATGGCATTTTAAACTCAATGGGAGTGGTCCCGAGTCCTAATTCGACCGTATGCAAAAAGTAGCTTTTCGGACTAAAATCCGACTAACGATAAAATATTTAAATATAAAATCGATAAATATGCGGGTTGTTACATCAATATTAAAAGCAAGCATAGGTCTGCATACATGAATTCTCAAATCTGGAAGCAAAGTTGGAAGCCTGCATGTTTTAAAAAGCAACAGCATTTTGTTTTAAAAAAAAGAAACATTCAAGTTAAAGGTCATTCAAGCTACTGCATTTCAAATATGGAACCTGCAAATTGAATCAGTGCTCTGCATTTTGGCATATACAGGTGAGTAACACTTAATTTAAAATAAATTAAGTAGGATTGCTTGCATGTTGTTTATCTGCTGAGTTAAGTTTTTGTATATGTTTTTTTTAAAACTACCTGTGTATATATAAAATGCAATGCATGTTTGATTTCATGGTTCTGATTGTTATAGTTTAAGTTCAAATTTGATAAATAGATTTTTCTTTCTTGATCTGGTTGCTATCTTGAATTAGCATTTGAATGGAATTTGTTCATTCCATGATAAAATAAATTTTAAAGGCTTTTATAGGCTGTTTAGTTTCTGTGTTGTCTGAAACATAAAACACAACTAAATTTTGTAAAATTGAAAGATGTAGGTATCATGAATTAATGTTTCAAGTTTATCAATAGAATCATTAAGTGAATTCAAGAATTTTAAAACTAAAATTAAAATTTACAGTGTTAAAAATAAAATGCAGTTCCAAACACTGTATTTTACATTTTGGTCAAGATCAATTGAAGCTTGCATTGGATTTGAGTGAATTTGATTCTGGAGTTAGTGTAGTTATCATAGAATATGGGGAAATTATTTAGTTGAGTTGAAATTGGGTTGTGATGTTGTAATTTGAGATTATTGGTTTTGAACCCTAGTTTACTGGGTTTAAAGAAATTTGGTGCTGCAGTCTCAATAGTGAATCGAGTTCAAGGGTCTTTTGGTAATGATAGGTGATGGGTCGATGGAGTGGTCGCTGGAGTATGGACGATGATGGTGACCGGAGATGGGAGAAATGGGTGATGACAGGTTTAGGTGGTGGGGGTTTGGTCTGTTCTAGGTTTGGGGTTGTTTGTGTGTAGCAGAGTTTTGTCTCGGGATAGTCTTGGGATTTTTGAGGGGAAACTCGAAGTAAGTGGGTTACTGACCCGAAGTAAACTGGGTTGCTCGAGTGTATTTATGTTTTCAGGTCTTAGCAAACAGAGCCTGTTCTGTTTTCAGGAATTTAAAGAGTAAAGTTTAAATTTAATCTAGAAATTTAACTTAGGATTAAACCTGAATCTAAAAATGAATTCAAATAGTTTGAATTCTGATTTTGAAATAAATTGAATTGAGGAATTCAAGTTTGGATAAAAAAAAAAGAACAGGAAAACCTGTTTCCAGATTTATAAAGTTTGAAATAAATGCAAACTTAAGTTTTAACTTAGGATTTTGAAACTGAGTTTAAATATGAATTCAAATAAGTTTAAATTTTGGTTTCTTTGAAATAATTTAAAATTCAGAAATTCCAAGGTTTGGTTTTTAAATAAAACAGAAACTGTTTCTGTTTTTAAAAGTAAAGATAAAGTTTAAGTTGCAAATGGAAATTTTTACTAAGTTTTTAAAAATCTGAAATTTGGATATGAATTCAAATTTGTTTGTCAGAGATTTAAATTCATGATTTTAAATTTAAATTTGATTTTCATACTCACAAGTGTAAATGCATATGTGATTTGCATTTGAATTGAAAGGTTAAATATTTAAATTTGGAATTCAAAGTGAATTCAAAAACTGAGTTTTTAAATTTGGAATTTAAATTTAAACTTCAGTTTTTTTAATAAAGGTTTAAATTTAAATTACTTTTAAATAATTATACTGATTTGCATTTGAATTGAAGGTGTAAATTATAGGAAGAGTTTTAAGGAATTAAAACTAGAATGAGTATGGAAGTTGTATATAAATTTTGAAATTTTAAAATTGTTTTGAATTTAAAATTTAGATTGAATTTAAATCCTTTTAAAACTTATTAATAAAGTAGATGTTTCTTTTAAACATATAAGATTAAGTTTTGAATTGTTTTAAAATCTTATTTAAAATAAATTTGAGACTTAAGTTTAAAATGAAATGTTAAATGGGATTTAAAGTAAACTTTAAAAACATTTTGTTTTTAAATGCTTGATTAAATAGAAATGTTTATTTAAAAGATAAATAAAAGTTTAATGATTGGGTTCATTTAATTATTAAGGTAATTAAGATGAAAATTAATTATTTAATTAATTAATTATGTGGATGTTTAATTAAGTAATTTATGATTTTTAAGTTAATTAATTAGATTTGAGATTAATTAATTAAGGTTGATTAATCTATAATTAAAGATGATTAATTAAATTTTAATTTATGATTAAGATTTATTTAATCAAGTGATTAGAGATAATTTAGATTTTTATTAACACTTAATTAATTAATAATTAAATGTTAATTAAATGTTAATTAAATATTAATTAATTGATAATTAATAATGATTAATTTAAGTTAATTCTTAATTAACAGTTAAGAGATATTAAGGAAGTCATTAACTTAACATTATTTAACAATTAATTAATGTGATTAATTTTGATAATTAATTAGATTAATTAATTAATAATAATCAATTGTTTAAGTTTTAATTACTTAATGAAGGTAATTAATGGATTAATTACTTAGTGTAATTAATTTAATTAATGTGATTAGTTTAGATTAATTAAGTTAAATTAATTTAAACATTTGTTGATTGTTTGATAATTACTTTATGTAATTTATGAATTTGTAATTACTTAAGGAAGTAATTAATTAATAATTACACGATGTAATTAAGATATTTGATTTAGAAGTAATTGGATTTAAATTACTTTAAAATTAATCAAGGGAATTAATTTAGATAATTAATTAAGAATAATTAATTATGGGATGAGTAATTAAAGTAGTAACTACTGAATGGTTATTAATCATAGGTGATTAATATTTATATGTGGATTAATTTCAGATTAATTACTTATGTAATTAATTTATAATTTATTAAATGTAATTAGAATCATTAAATAATTAATTAATGATGTAATTTGGAATTGATTAATTAAGGTATAATTAATAATGAAAAATAATTAATGTAATTAATTTTAGTTAATCAATTAATTTAGTAATTACAAGTTAATTATTTGCAAGGGTTTAAGTAATTAACTTGTGTGATTAATTTATAAGCTAATTACTTATTGTAATTAGGGATAGTTAATCAGTAATGATTAATTGAAATGAATATTGAGATGATGATTTATAAATTGATTTGAAATTAATGGATGGATAAGTTAAGCAGAATTTTGATGATGAAGTAATTAATTTAATTCATTTTAAATTAATTAGAGATTGAGTAATTAATTTAATTCATTTTAAATTAATTATAGGAAGTGTGATCACTAGATCATTGCTTATGTTTGATGAATGGTATTGGTTGTTTGGTATGGTTTGTAATCTCGGTTATGAGATGAGTAGTGTATGTGATATGGATGCATTGGTTGCTTTTGGATGATAATATGGATTATCTGATTTTGATATGAATTATCTGTTGATAATGATAAGGTTGATTATCTGTTGTGTTATGGATTATCTATCTGTGTATACTTAGATAATGAATTAAATTGTTTTAAACTTAAAACAACTTGGACTTAAAAGACACACTTTGGTTTTCGATGAGACCGGGATCGGGTTTCCAT
The DNA here is from genome assembly GCA_030765085.1 of Allium cepa. NCBI lineage: Eukaryota > Viridiplantae > Streptophyta > Magnoliopsida > Asparagales > Amaryllidaceae > Allium > Allium cepa. Next base: position 491,330,584 of record CM060944.1, on the reverse strand, counting down.
ATTTGGATATCCGAAAACCACATCAATTCCAATTAAACGTTAGGTCGTTAATACAAGTGGAGCGAGTGAAGACTCGAGGTGTAAGGGCTATACGTCAGTATAACTCTGTGGGTGATTCCGTAATGAGTTTGACGGAATAGTACTTATAGATTCGAGATGGTGATTCAGAATGCAAGGGTTATTGTCGTTAACTCTGAGGGTGATTCCAAAATGAGTGTAACGAGATAATGCCTTCGGTTTCGTTCGAACCCGGAACGAACTTGTATGGATTGAATGCTTTCAGAACATCGTCAGGTGGACGATGAGCATTCTAAGTGATATGTCCTCTAAAGGTAATCGTAGCCTCAAGCCTCATCAACCGGGAATGGCTAAAACAGGGGAGGTGCAGCAAAGCTTCGTGGGTCGCACCCACTGGAGAGTAAGATTTACCCCTGTCTAGAGGTCCCTTTATATTTCGGCTGTGTGGACTGTTGATCATGACAATCGTCGGGGTTATCTTATTTGGAACTGTTCAGTAAGGAACGGGTCCGGCTTTGTGTTGCAGGGGATGAAGGGAGTAATCCTCGGTATGGTGATCTAGGCCACGTACTGTGACGGGCGGTACCCCAGTAGCCCTGTCATTGATGGAATCCAAAATCCAATAAGTGCCGTACGTATTAGTTGTGCCCAACTATGTTGGAATGTGAGATGTAAGCATTTCAGCTATTTCTGTATTTTATTTGAAAACCCTAGACACTATTATAATATCATCGGATTTCCTAACAAATGTTTTGGTTAGCGTAAGGTAAAAACTTTTCCATGTTTATGTGTGGGAAGTCTTACATGATACCTTTTCTTTTCAAAGGTTTTTCAAAGTTAAGAAACCTTAACCTGTTACTCACACCAGACCCATGTCTGACCCGGAGTTATTTCTGTTTTTCTATAACTCTTGGGTACTCAAATTTTTATGAGTAGTCAAGAGAATTCAGGTTAGGATTCGGATTAGCTTTGACGAATTATGGAGGAGCACATGGAGCAGGAGGCTTCTGCATATAGTTATATAGTTCCGCTGTGTTGGTATCTTTGAGTTATTTGTGATGTTGTATTATGTTGTAAATACTAGACAGGTGTTTATAACTGTCTAGTATGAGTTGTATATCTGTGTACTATGATAGTGGTTGTAAACTATGTAAATATTTTATGTTATTAATATAATTTATTCGTTCCGCTGTTGAGATTCTTGTGTTGTTTCTTCTTTCTCTTCTTTCTTTTCTCTTTTCTATCCCTTTCTTTCTTAATTCACGATGCGGCTTCCTGGAGTGTGGAAGCCGGGTCGTGACAGTTGGTATCAGAGCGTTAGGTTGAGTGAATACCTAGGCTCTGTAGTGGTGTCTATCTTGAGAGAGCGTATTTGTATTTTTAATATATATATATATATATATATAAAATTGGTTCTACCTATTTGTTGGATTACCTGTTCGGGTTTTTTCCAATATAAGTTATAAAGGTAGATAAGGTAGAAGTGTGTGTAACACGACTACCATTGGTTGGAGTTCGATGGATGAGGTTGGAAGTGTATTTGTCGAGACCGTAGACCTAATACCATCTCGAGAGAGTTCTGTAGTGAGGAAGAACTTCATCGATCTCTGAAGGTAACCTATAAAGGTTCGGAGTTCATCTTTGAAGTGCAGAATTGAGTTTTGATCTATCATTAGGGCAGAAGCAAGCAAGTGATGATATCTTGATATCTTAGGAAGTAGTAGCTGCGTGATGAGATGCAGTGACTATGGATGTTTCCGAAGATGTTTCTTTGGAACAAGAGTAAGAAGTGAGTCTGCCCGGTGGTGTGGCTGGGTTTATCAGAGTATTCTGAGTTGATAAGGAGTCTTCTGGATGAGTAGTTTTTCTGAAGTGGAGTTCAGAAGCAGCAGAGTGGATCTTTTCTCTGGTGAGTTGGCTAAGCCAGCATAAGCTGTTCTGTTTGGTTAAGAGAGAGCAGTTTCTTTGGATTTAGGCTGAGTTGATCGCAAAAGTGACTTGCGATAGTATGTTCTCTTGTGTTTGTTGGAGATTGTCTGGATGTCTTCTGGAAGTCAGAGTTTGTCCGCATCTGGAGATCGAGTTTTCTTTCCAGGATTGGAACTGGTGGTTCAGTTAGTAGATGGATGGTTCCTTGAGATAGAAGTTGGTGAAGCAACTCAGGTTTCGGAGAAACATTTGAGTTTTCTTATGGATCTATGGAACCATATTTCTGAGCTAGGTTGTTTAGTCTGTGCTTGTGCTGTTCGTCAGCATTTTCTTATGTTTCAGATCAGAGTTGTGCAGCGGAAGCAGTTTGGAGGTGTTCTGTTTTGTCTTTTCTGGATAAAGAGAAGTTTGTTCTGTCTTCTGTTGTTGAGAAGCAGGGTGTGTTCTTGGTTTTTGAGTGATCTTGAGGAGATCATTGGATTGTTTTTGATTCAGTCTGTTTCTTTTGGAATCAGCAAGAGTTAAGCTGATTAGGAGTGATGTTGGTAGCCCAGGATCGTCCGAAGAGTTTTTATGGATAAGAGACAGAGAAATTGGGATTCTGGAATTGGAGATTTGAATTTGGTTAAGTTTTTTTTCTCTGATCCAGGGAGCTATAAGTTTGGAAAGCTAGCTCCGAAGTGTTTTGGTTTCTTCTGTGATTGGTAAGATCAGTGTTTGGTTTTCTAGAGTTGAATTGCCAGCTTGGATAACTGGGATTCAGGGTGTTTCACGTATCTCTGAGGGAGTACGTGTTTGGTATTTCTGGTTGTAGAACCAACAGTTTAGGATGGTATGTTTGTTGAGTCAGACTCGTCTGTAGTCTGATATTCTGTATAGAATTGTTGTTAGGAGCTCTATAGCTTGATAGTATTGGTTGATTGGATTTTATAGAGCGAGTACCCCGATATATATATATATACCGGGGAAACTCGTAAATTTTTATCCAAAATTCTTTTGGATAATTAGATTTATTCTGATTCTGTGAATTGGTTGCTTTGGTTGTTAGCATATGATTAGCATATGCTGTGTTTTAAAATAAAATCTGTAAGTAGATTATTAAATTACCTTTGTTTAAAATTTCGGGGATGAAATTCTTTTAAGGGGGAATGATTGTAATATCCCGGAATTTTGGACAATATAAATTTAATAATCTGTGTTTTAAATTTATATTGAATTGGTAATTTTGTTAATAAATTTGATTTGATTCTATAATCTTCTTTATTTAAATATTTAATTTGTGAAATTATTTTTAATGAGTTAATAAATTGTTTTCTATTTAATAATGTATATGTATTTTAAATAGACAAGTTATTTTAATTTAAATTAGTATAGCATAATTATAATGTTTTGAAAATAGGAATTATGATTTATTTTTAATTTAAGCTTTTCAAAAAAAAATATTTAATACTGTATGATTATAAATATGTAAGATAAATATTTTATTGGTTTAAAAATCCATTTTGACTTGAGTTTGTATATTAAAATAAGTTATAAAATATTTGTGTTATTCTTTTTAAATTATTAATTGATAATTTTGATTTGTAAATTTAATTTGAAATTTAAAATACAATTTAAAATGTAAACATGTATTCATGTAAGTTATTGCAAACTCTTTTATAAATTCATTTTAACTATTCAAAAGTTTCTTTTTCAAATGATTTAATTGTGTATTGTTTTGCTTTGTTCTTTAGATTTTTTTAAAATGCATAACTATGTATATGAACTAATTAACTAAGTTTAAATATTCATTAATCTTAAATTTAATAACAAAAACAATTACAAAGACATATGTAAGCTTAATTTACATGTGTTGGTAATTTAAGATTTAAGTTAACATGTGTTAAAAAATTATGTGAGAAAATTAACAAGTGTCCATTCTTTTTACCAAGTGTCAAATTTTAGTTTTTATTTTCCTTTAATTTTCATTAAAATCAAACATTGTTATATAAACATGTATTTACTCATTTCTCTACTCTTTCTCATTTTTCATTCTAAAAAAACAAAGAAATCTGAAACCCTCTTCATAATCATGCAAACACTTACATTTTTCAATCAAGTAAACACTTGCATTCAACTCCTCAAATCTGCATCCTCTAAACAAACCTGCAGTTCTTCTGGAAACATGCAAATTAGATCATAGCAACTTGCATTTGAAACTGCAAAAGCCTTTATCCATTTTCAAATCTGCATTTCAACTTTTATCATGAAGACCTGCATTTCATCTGGAAGAATGTATTAATCAAGATTAAAAGCAAGCATAGGTCTGCATACATGAATTCTCAAATCTGGAAGCAAAGTTGGAAGCCTGCATGTTTTAAAAAGCAACTGCATTTTGTTTTTAAAAAAGCAACATTCAAGTTAAAGGTCATTCAAGCTACTGCATTTCAAATCTGGAACCTGCAAATTGAATCAGTGCTCTGCATTTTGGCATATACATGTGAGTAACACTTAATTTAAAATAAATTAAGTAGGATTGCTTGCATGTTGTTTATCTGCTGAGTTAAGTTTTTGTATATGTTTTTTTTTAAAACTGCCTGTGTATATATAAAATGCAATGCATGTTTGATTTCATGGTTCTGATTATTATAGTTTAAGTTCAAATTTGATAAATAGATTTTTCTTTCTTGATCTGGTTGCTATCTTGAATTAGCATTTGAATGGAATTTGTTCATTCCATGGTAAAATAAATTTTAAAGGCTTTTATAGGCTGTTTAGTTTCTGTGTTGTCTGAAACATAAAACACAACTAAATTTTGTAAAATTGAAAGATGTAGGTATCATGAATTAATGTTTCAAGTTTATCAATAGAATCATTAAGCGAATTCAAGAATTTTAAAACTAAAATTAAAATTTATAGTGTTAAAAATAAAATGCACTTCCAAACACTGTATTTTACATTTGGTCAAGATCAATTGAAGCTTGCATTGAATTTGAGTGAATTTGATTCTGGAGTTAGTGTAGTTATCATAGAATATGGGGAAATTATTTAGTTGAGTTGAAATTGGGTTGTGATGAGATTTTTGGTTTTGAACCCTAGTTTACTGGGTTTAAAGAAATTTGGTGCTGCAGTCTCAATAGTGAATCGAGTTTAAGGGTCTTTTGGTAATGATAGGTGATGGGTTGATGGGGTGGTAGCTGGAGTATGGACGATGATGGTGACCGGAGATGGGAGAAATGGGTGATGACAGGTTTAGGTGGTGGGGGTTTGGTCTGTTCCAGGTTTGGGGTTGTTTGTTTGTTGCAGAGTTTTGTCTCGGGATAGTCTCGGGATTTTTGAGGGGAAACTCGAAGTAAGTGGGTTACTGACCCGAAGTAAACTGGGTTGCTCGAGTGTATTTATGTTTTCAGGTCTTAGCAAACAGAGCCTGTTCTGTTTTCAGGAATTTAAAGAGTAAAGTTTAAATTTAATCTGGAAATTTAACTTAGGATTAAACTCGAATCGAAAAATGAATGCAAATAGTTTGAATTCCGATTTTGAAATAAATTGAATTGAGGAATTCAAGTTTGGATTAAAAAAAAAAGAACAGGAAAACCTATTTCCAGATTTATAAAGTTTGAAATAAATGCAAACTTAAGTTTTAACTTAGGATTTTGAAACTGAGTTTAAATATGAATTCAAATAATTTTAAATTTTGGTTTCTTTGAAATAATTTAAAATTCAGAAATTCCAAGGTTTGGTTTTTAAATAAAACAGAAACTGTTTCTGTTTTTAAAAGTAAAGATAAAGTTTAAGTTGCAAATGGAAATTTTTACTAAGTTTTTAAAAATCTAAAATTTGGATATGAATTCAAATTTGTTCGTCAGAGATTTAAATTCATGATTTTAAATTTAAATTTGATTTTCAAACTCACAAGTGTAAATGCATATGTGATTTGTATTTGAATTGAAAGGTTAAATATTTAAATTTGGAATTCAAAGTGAATTCAAAAACTGAGTTTTTAAATTTGGAATTTAAATTTAAACTTCATCTTTTTTTAGTAAAGGTTTAAATTTAAATTACTTTTAAATAATTATACTGATTTGCATTTGAATTGAAGGTGTAAATTATGGGAAGAGTTTTAAGGAATTAAAACTAGAATGAGTATGGAAGTTGTATTTAAATTTTGAAATTTTGAAATTGTTTTGAATTTAAAATTTAGATTGAATTTAAATCCTTTTAAAACTTATTAATAAAGTAGATGTTTCTTTTAAACATATAAGATTAAGTTTTGAATTGTTTTAAAATCTTATTTAAAATAAATTTGAGACTTAAGTTTAAAATGAAATGTTAAATGGGATTTAAAGTAAACTTTAAAAACATTTTGTTTTTAAATGCTTGATTAAATAGAAATGTTTATTTAAAAGATAAATAAAAGTTTAATGATTGGGTTCATTTAATTATTAAGGTAATTAAGATGAAAATTAATTATTTAATTAATTAATTATGTGGATGTTTAATTAAGTAATTTATGATTTTTAAGTTAATTAATTAGATTTGAGATTAATTAATTAAGGTTGATTAATCTATAATTAAAGATGATTAATTAAATTTTAATTTATGATTAAGATTTATTTAATCAAGTGATTAGAGATAATTTAGATTTTTATTAACACTTAATTAATTAATAATTAAATGTTAATTAAATGTTAATTAAATATTAATTAATTGATAATTAATAATGATTAATTTAAGTTAATTCTTAATTAACAGTTAAGAGATATTAAGGAAGTCATTAACTTAACATTATTTAACAATTAATTAATGTGATTAATTTTGATAATTAATTAGATTAATTAATTAATAATAATCAATTGTTTAAGTTTTAATTACTTAATGAAGGTAATTAATGGATTAATTACTTAGTGTAATTAATTTAATTAATGTGATTAGTTTAGATTAATTAAGTTAAATTAATTTAAACATTTGTTGATTGTTTGATAATTACTTTATGTAATTTATGAATTTGTAATTACTTAAGGAAGTAATTAATTAATAATTACACGATGTAATTAAGATATTTGATTTAGAAGTAATTGGATTTAAATTACTTTAAAATTAATCAAGGGAATTAATTTAGATAATTAATTAAGAATAATTAATTATGGGATGAGTAATTAAAGTAGTAACTACTGAATGGTTATTAATCATCGGTGATTAATATTTATATGTGGATTAATTTCAGATTAATTACTTATGTAATTAATTTATAATTTATTAAATGTAATTAGAATCATTAAATAATTAATTAATGATGTAATTTGGAATTGATTAATTAAGGTATAATTAATAATGAAAAATAATTAATGTAATTAATTTTAGTTAATCAATTAATTTAGTAATTACAAGTTAATTATTTGCAAGGGTTTAAGTAATTAACTTGTGTGATTAATTTATAAGCTAATTACTTATTGTAATTAGGGATAGTTAATCAGTAATGATTAATTGAAATGAATATTGAGATGATGATTTATAAATTGATTTGAAATCAATGGATGGATAAGTTAAGCAGAATTTTGATGATGAAGTAATTAATTTAATTCATTTTAAATTAATTAGGGATTGAGTAATTAATTTAATTCATTTTAAATTACTTATAGGAAGTGTGATCATTAGATCATTTCTTATGTTTGATGAATGGTATTGGTTGTTTGGTATGGTTTGTAATCTCGGTTATGAGATGAGTAGTGTATGTGATATGGATGCATTGGTTGCTTTTGGATGATAATATGGATTATCTGATTTTGATATGAATTATCTGTTGATAATGATAAGGTTGATTATCTGTTGTGTTGTGGATTATCTATCTGTGTATACTTAGATAATGAATTAAATTGTTTTAAACTTAAAACAACTTGGACTTAAAAGACACGCTTTGGTTTTCGATGAGACCGGGATCGGGTTTCCATATTTGGACATCCGAAAACCACATCGATTCCAATTAAACGTTAGGTCGTTAATACAAGTGGAGCGAGTGAAGACTCGAGGTGTAAGGGCTATACGTCAGTATAACTCTGTGGGTGATTCCGTAATGAGTTTGACAGAATAGTACTTATAGATTCGAGATGGTGATTCAGAATGCAAGGATTATTGTCGTTAACTCTGAGGGTGATTCCAAAATGAGTGTAACGAGATAATGCCTTCGGTTTCGTTCGAACCCGGAACGAACTTGTATGGATTGAATGCTTTCAGAACATCGTCAGGTGGACGATGAGCATTCTAAGTGATATGTCCTATAAAGGTAATCGTAGCCTCAAGCCTCATCAACCGGGAATGGCTAAAACAGGGGAGGTGCAGCAAAGCTTCATGGGTCGCACCCACTGGAGAGTAAGATTTACCCCTGTCTAGAGGTCCCTTTATATTTCGGCTGTGTGGACGGTTGATCATGACAATCGTCGGGGTTATCTTATTTGGAACTGTTCAGTAAGGAATGGGTCCGGCTTTGTGTTACAGGGGATGAAGGGAGTAATCCTCGGTGCGGTGATCTAGGCCACGTACTGTGACGGGCGGTACCCCAGTAGCCCTGTCATTGATGGAATCCAAAATCCAATAAGTGCCGTACGTATGAGTTGTGCCCAACTATGTTGGAATGTGAGATGTAAGCATTTCAGCTATTTCTGTATTTTATTTGAAAACCCTAGACACTATTATAATATCATCGGATTTCCTAACAAATGTTTTGGTTAGCGTAAGGTAAAAACTTTTCCATGTTTATGTGTGGGAAGTCTTACGTGATACCTTTTCTTTTCAAAGGTTTTTCAAAGTTAAGCAACCTAAACCTGTTACTCACACCAGACCCATGTCTGACCCGGAGTTATTTCTGTTTTTCTATAACTCTTGGGTACTCAAATTTTTATGAGTAGTCAAGAGAATTCAGGTTAGGATTCGGATTAGCTTTGACGAATTATGGAGGAGCATATGGAGCAGGAGGCTTCTGCATATAGTTATATAGTTCCGCTGTGTTGGTATCTCTGAGTTATTTGTGATGTTGTATTATGTTGTAAATACTAGACAGGTGTTTATAACTGTCTAGTATGAGTTGTATATCTGTGTACTCTGATAGTGGTTGTAAACTATGTAAATATTTTATGTTATTAATATAATTTATTCGTTCCGCTGTTGAGATTCTTGTGTTGTTTCTTCTTTTCCCTTTCTTTCTTAATTCACGATGCGGCTTCCTGGAGTGTGGAAGCCTGGTCGTGACATTAATGATAAGTATAAAAATGGTTTTCGGTTATAGTAAACAATTTTTTAGCGACTTTCATTTTTGACCCTTATTAACTATACTTAGGAAAATAACTAGATATTTAATATTGAATATTTTACAAAAAATTACAAGTAAATGGATTTGGGTTGTAGCAAACAATTTTTTAGTAACAACCATTTTTGACCATTATTAATTATAATTAGGATTCTAATAACAAGTATTTAAGGAAAATGATAAGTAAATAATTTTGGGTTTGTAGTGTCAAATAATTAAGTAACAATTATTTTTAGCCCAGTAAATGTAGATAAATCTTTAAAATCAAGTTTACGAAAAAAAATTGGTTAAGTGTAAAATGGTTTTTGGTTTGCCGTGATAATGTTTATGAAGCACTTGTCTTTAATCCTTAAGTACATAATGAGATCTTTAATAATGGAAATTTAAAGATAACAACAAGTATGAAATCTTTTGAAATATAGATAGAAAAGTTATACGCTTAATTCATAAAAGAGAAGGGGTTTATAGTAATAATGTTTTAGTAGCATTTGTTTCTAATCTCTTTGATTATATTTTAAAGTGAATAAATCTTGTTAATGATTTGTGAATATACTTATACCGTTTGAGATAAGTATATGAATACTTTTAAAGTATAGAAAAGAGTATAAATGAACAATAAAATACAAGTATATATCTTGATAAAAAGGGAAATTAAATATATATATATATATATATACAAGTTTAAATAAGAAGTTTTAATCGATAATAACTTTAATTAATTAAGAAGTTTAATCAAATACCTGAAGTTTTAATTAATAATGGAGTTTAATTAAATAAGGAATTTTTAATTAATGAAGAAGGTTTTATTTGATAAAATGAGTTTTTAGTAAAAAAAAAAGAGGTTTTAATTAATGAAAGATTAATTAACTAAAAGGGGATTAAAAGTCGTTTAGGTGACTTGATCGTGCTTTACGTGTGTTAAGTGTGCTTTATGTGTTTACTAGTTTATAGATAGTATTTAGTCGCATACTTAGCATTAAAGCCGATAAAGTAGACTTGTTTCTATCCGTGAGAGTTAACAGTGACGATTCGAGTAGGGTGTAGAAGCAATAGTTCTCTAACCTACTGGGCTTCTCTCTTGACCGATGGTGTAATGACCCGGATTTTTCGAAATGTGATTTTGAATATTTAAATGGTTTAAATATTGAATTTGGAATTATAATTTAGTTAGTAAGATTTTTAAACTGAAATTTTAAATGATTTCTATATTTTTGAAATCGTCGATTTAAATCGACGCGTTAAAATAGCGATCCAAGGCACAGTCTTGGAGTTCAAAGAAACCGGTTCCATTGGATCCGTAATAATGTAACATTAGCGGATGTCAAATTTCGTAGTGTTTGGATTTACTGTTTGGTTGTACGGGATAGAAAAGTCCTGAAATTAATATTGAAAATTTGATATTTTAATTGGATTCAAAAAGTTATCTTCTCCATACGAGCGAATCAAAACTCGAAACTAGTTCCATCGTGTTCAGAATAGCGGTATAACATTACGAACGTCGGGTAGCATGTTTCGATTGGGATTCAAAATTTAGGGGCTAGATATTTTGGAATCTTAATTTGAATGTTTCAAATTAATTTAATGGCAGCCACCTAAACATTCCATCAGCCCGCTACTGTTCACTGTGCCATCCTACCATTTGTTTTAGCCATTCCCTTCAAGTTAAATCGCATCCCTCTTCCTTTTCTCCTCAATTTGAAATCAACGAAGACAAAAAGGGCGAACGACAATGAAATTGTGTTATATTTTTTCTCTCTTCTTCTCAGTTTGAAATCATGAGAACTATAAAAAATCATCAATTACGAGTGCCTGAAATCGAGGCGGCTTCGAACATGAGATGGGTGGCAATCTCTAGAGAGCGGTGGACGCTGTGAAGTCGCGTGCTGCAGTTAGAATTTGGGGGAGGTCGCAACTTTCGCGTATGGCTTCTCAGGCTTGGGAAATTGTGCGATCGGAGGCGCTGGCTAGGGCGGCACATGAGCCAAGGGAAGTCAACGATGGGAGCGCAGTTATCTGAGTTTTTGGCCGTGCTGTGGACTTCGAGGTGGTGATCAGCGATGCCAAGGTGCCGTAGAAGTGCGGTCATGGCTTGGTCGATCTATAGCGATCGTTGTTGGATGGAGTCGCAATTGAAGATGTGGGGATGACTAGGCGAGGTGACCTGATGCATTTTGGTGATGGCGGACGATGGGAACTGGAGCAGCAATAGGTTGTGATGCGATTGGCATGGTTGGCGACAGCGACCTAGCTCGTTCTATGGCAAGATATGCAGCAAGCGTGGGTTTGTTGGTGGTAGAAGAAGGAGGGTAATTTGTTTAATTGCGTTATTAATTTAGACTTAATTTTAATTTAATTATCCCGATGTTAATAAATTCATAATTCATTCATACGAGGTTGAAATCAAACAAAATAAATTTACGTTGCACTTATATTGACATGTACTACGCAATGAAACAAATTGGCGTTTTGGAATGATCAACAAATTAGAAAATCAAGGTGAGTAAATCTCACTCATTTGGAATGCTGCAATTAATTCTAAATGATTAAAATTAATTTTGGCTGACTGGTTGAATATATAAATTAATATCAGTTGGACGCTATATTATTTATACTGGTATATATATTAGTAGTTAGAAATATTTCCCATAGATTGGAGCGAATGAGACCTATGCTCCCCGCATAATAGCGGATGACCCTATATTACCCCGTTATCCCGCCTTGAAGCGGGATTGGTATTTTATGTTATCTAACATCTATGGATGTAGGGAAAACAGGTTAGAGTGATCTAACTAGATTCCTCAAAAATGTTTATTTTAATTGCATATACCGTGATATATGATTTGTGTGAATAATTTGATATAGATTATGTGGTGATTTGAATTATTGGATGCTATAGTAGCACTGGCCTTAATTTTGGCATTTTAAATACCATAAATATTATTTTGGAATTTAAAGTAATTTAAAAGGAGATTTTGGATATATAAATATTTTGACTGAAATATGGATTATTTTAAAGAAAATTGATTTGGATAAAATAAATAATTTGATATTGGGGTTGTTCTTATCTATTCGTAAAATTTTTAAAATAGAAATTTTGAAATAATGAATATAAAGGATTTTTAATAATGGACTTTTAAAATGTTATTTTCGAAATTCAAAAAAGACGATGAAATCGATATTTAAAAGTAGATTTATAAAATAAATGGGATTTATACGAAATGGATTCGTAAAATGAAATTAAAATAATATATTTTTATAAACAAGTGAATCTCAGGGAAGTTTGAAAATTTATAAACGATGTTTATAAATAAGGGAAAAAATGATATCAGTTGATAAATTTGAAGTGTGAATTTATATTGAGATATGGAAATCGGTTTTGGAAAAGTGGTGGATTCTAGTTTTGGAAATGTGAGAATGGTGAGGGAATCGAAAAGAAATTAGTGTGATATGAATCGGGAGGGATTTATAATTTTAAATTGGAAATATTGGATTTTTAAAATAGGTTTTGTCGAGAAATTAAAATTTGTTTAAATGGATTTTATTTATTATACTATGTGGCTTAAAACAGTTATTTAGATTAAAATATTTCAAGTATTTAGTTACTCAAGTATTTAATACTTATTGAAATAAATTCTAATTTTTTATTATCAGCCTTGTAAATCAATTAGTTTGTATAAAAATGAATTGGAAATTAGTTAAAGATGTTATGTAAAGTGCTTTTAATATTTTAAATGATTACTTTGATATGTTTTAAAAATGATTCATTATTTTAAAATACTTGTTATATGTAGTTTTGAAATGATTGAAATTTATTTATAAATCCTCTTGAGATTTGTAAACGAAGTTTATTTAACAGAGATGATTTTATAAGAGAAATCTTATAGTGAAATTCTAGGACTTAAGGAAATTTCCAAAGTATTTAAATATAGAAACTTCGAAAATGAATTAAAATTCATAAAAAAGAAGTTAGAAATGGGTAATTGAGATTATAGACGAGTATAATCGATTTTAGAATTTTTAAAGGGGATAAATTAATGAATTCCAGAAACTTACTGAATCCATTATAAATGGTTTAAGGAAATTTCGAATGGATTATAAGGATTTAGAGAAGTATGAAATAAAAAGAAAAATTCCCTAAGTATTAGAAATAAAGTGATTTAGGTCCTAAATATTGAATTGGGAGGATTTGAAGTATTAAACTATGAGGATATTATTTTAGAAATATTTCTAAAAAGGTTGAATTGTAAATGGAATTGAAAGAAATATTCTAAGTGTTGATACAGTTTTACATATCCTATTAGGGATATAAGGATTTGAGTTTGTTTTCAATTATTGAAATACTAGAAGAGAGTTGAGTATATATCTTTGAAAAGATATTTGGAATGAATGTTTTGCAGATTTATAAAATGAGGCCTAGTGACTGCTTATGGATGTTATGAGATAGTTAAATAACCGATTATCAAATTTGGGCAGATTCGTTGATCATTTCGAGGAGACTGTGATCAGATTTTATTATCCGAAAACCACTTCGATCCTAATTATGCGTTACAAATTGGGATATCGTGAAGATAATGAAGATAGTGATTCTGGAGATTCGGTTTGCTCAGACCAGAACAACTTGCATTGATGAATACTATCATAACATTGTCATTGGAGGGCAATGAGCATTCTAAGTATAAATTTCTTAAAAGGTAATCATAGCCTCAAGCCTCATCAACCGGGAATGACTAAAACAGGGGAGATGCAACAAGGCTAAATGGGTCGCACCCAATCAGGGTATGTTATCACCTTTCTAGATACCCTCGGAAAATATATTGTAACTTGTGGATATGTTGTGTATGGAAAAGTGAGCGCTCGATTTAAGGGTAGGAACACCCGGGGTGATAATATTTTCGATGCTATCCAAGTTAGGGGTAGGTCGGTCTTGTAATGGTAGGGGATCTAGGCGAGGTCCTCGATGCATTTCTCTAGAGGTTTACTGTGATAGTTGGTACTGCAGCCCAGTAACTGTACGGAAACCATTCTCTAATAAGCGCCGTACGGTTTTGATTGTGCCTAAATATGCTGAAACGTGAGATGCAAGCATTTTAGCTATTTTTTATTTACTTTCTATGGACATTATTATAATAATAGATGAATTTGATAAAAATTGATTTGGTTATCATAACGGAAAAACCCATCATGTTTATGTGTGACGTGGTCTTATGAGATACCTTTGTTTTCAAAGGAATTTGGAAAAAAATATAATAATTCAAATTGAGTGTGTTTTCTCACGTTGGTTTTCCGGACTGACTCGGGTGTTATTTTATTATAATTCTTGGGTCAGATCGAGTATTATAGATTTAGGATAGGATGCTATGGAGCTAAGGAGACGAGCTCGATGACAGAGACATATATCCATACTTGATTATATTCCAATGTATGAGGACAAGTTATTAAAACTGTCAAGATTGATGTATTGATTGTTGTACTCTGATGATTGTAAGTGTAAAACAGTTACCGATTCTTTTGTATAAAAATATGTTATTATATATTATATTTTGTTCCGTTGCGATTGTGAGATTCTATGGTTTTGTTTCTATTTTCTTCTACCTCTTTCTTCTTCAACCTTAACAATCCGCCTTTTTATGCAATTTGAGTTGACATTTGTGGTTATATTGTCATCTTAGTGTGACGCCCCACCTCTATACCCGCTCTAGCCAAGGACACTACGGTGTAATGTCGTCAACTAGCGCGGAGAATAAGGCTGTTGAGGAGCGACCATCCGTATAATTGCTTTGTGCGAGCACCGATATGTCCGATAGTACAACATGCATTTGGTTTCAGGAGGAAATCCGACATACCGATACAAACTCAAAGCTACTACACAGTGGCTATAGGTGCTCTTCGAAAACAAATATAGAAATAAACATAACAATAACACAAATCAGTCACAGATATCCATATCACAAAAGCGAAAAAAGATATGAATATAACACATGAAAGTGTACATCAGAGTAGTGGTCAAACAAGATCCACAATATCACAAAAGAAAAGCTACAAGTGCTAGACAAAAGAATATGGATACATCAATGAGTCTATATCTCAAATGTAGACAACAAAAACTACTAATCTAAGTAGTTAGCCAAAAGTCGGGATGATAATCCCGGATGTGAAGTCAAGCAGAAGCACCTGTAACATCTCGGTCTGACCCGAGTATTATTTAATAAGAAAATAATAAACAGATCAGTCTAGCTATAAATATCAGATGAAATGATATAGAATAAAAGATATGACAAAAACGTATGATAACCATAAAACCATACTATAATAAGTATGTAATTGAAAATCAACAAGAGATTAATCAATATCACAAGATTCTTCTCAAAGATAAAAAAGAATGTCATACTCTATATTTTTATTCAAAAAAAGTTAATGACACAAAAATTCACCAATGCACAAATATTGATAAGACTTATCAATGTAAATCACGGAAATTGGTGAAACACAAATTCTAGAAATCATCAATGGAAATCCAGAAATCACAAAAAGGGGGAGGCCTATCACAAAACGGGAGCATGAAAACTCACCAACACGTGTATCACAAAATGGAACGCTATTCCATGGTTGCTAACCATTAATTTTGAGCCGAAGCTCCATAAAACGGCCCGTAGACCATGGGTCGCTACCTCACCAAATTGAGTTGAAGCTCCACAAAAACGCGGTTTAGTCTCCCTCGTTGACAAAGAGACATCGCACATTTGCTAGTTTAAATCACAAAAGTGATCATCAACGATCATCAAGAAATGTCAATTATAGTAAGCTAGTAAATATATAAGCTTAGCCTCATGTCCCATAACCACTAGCTTAACTTAAACATTTACGAACAAATTGTAAATATCCACTCGAAAATTGTCACAAGAGATTCAATCGAACAAGTCCAAGAATTAACCGGCGAAGTAAACG
This sequence comes from Allium cepa, assembly GCA_030765085.1. NCBI lineage: Eukaryota > Viridiplantae > Streptophyta > Magnoliopsida > Asparagales > Amaryllidaceae > Allium > Allium cepa. The sequence goes on along the minus strand of CM060944.1, from coordinate 491,314,413 downwards.
CAAGCGTTTCATTCCACTTGTTTTACTAAGCCGTTTAATTAGATTTATCATACGAGTGAGGTAAAGGTTTGTATATACTAGTAGATTGGAAAACGGTTTAACTAACGAGTTTCGTAATAAAATAGGGTTGAAATCGTTTTGATGAAAGAGTTTTGATATTTACTACTATTATTGAAACCTTCATATTTTTAAAGTGACAAATCACAAAAATGATTGTAGAAACAATAAATCACGAAAATTCACATTCAAAGATGTGAATAAAATCCAAAGAATCCGATTCCAAATCCATCAAAGTAGAAAGACCCTTGCGACTTAACAGCCACGACTTACGACTTAACATAAGTCAACGCAAGAAATCAACGGCTCAAGAAATAGCATACGGCCTAACAGAGCAACACAACATGGCGCGAACTATGGCATGGTGCGACCTAACAGAGCAAGCAACATAACATGGCCGAGCGACCTAGGGGGGACGACCTAATGAGCTAGCAGCATAACGTGGCCGAGCGACCTAAGGGGTGCGACCCAAGCGGCTGCAAGATAAGGCAGGCCGACCTAAGTAGTGCGACCTATAGGGGTGCTACCGAGTGTGGGACGACCCAATGGCCGAGCGACCTAATATGGAACGACCTAATATATAGCCGAGCGACCTAAGGGGTAAGAGAAGGCCGAGCGGTTAAAATGAGGCCAATGGCGCGACCTAAGTGACGCGATCTAGCCCAGCGACTTAAGGGATACGGTTTCACGTATGGCCGAGCGACTTAAGTAGTGTGACCTAAGTATGGAACGGCCTAACACAAGGTGAGCGACCTATGGGTTGCGACCTAAGGCAGGCCGAGCTAACTGCAGGCCGAACGACCTAAGCAACAAAAATGCCAAAAACTCTCTAAATTTGCAACCGATCGAGCACGGACGCTAAGGGATTACGCCCATCGGCTACCCAGTCCTATTGGCTCCTCGATGCATCTCCAAAAACGTGTTAAATCATCAAAGTTAGGATTTTTAAAGATTTGAACCCAAAACACTAAAAATTGGGATTTTTACCAATTCAATCCAAACCAAGAGCAAATGCATATGAAAAAGTGTTAGGAATTCATACCCAATAATCAAAGATAGTTATAGACAAAGATGTGAGATAAAAATCTCACCTTTACACAAAAATCAATGAAGAAGAAGCTTGAAAGCAAAGGAAGAATCAATGGCTTCTCTTTGAATTTGGAGTTAGATGTTGGATTTGCAAATGAGCTAGGGCTTGGAGTTTTAATTTTCCATTCCTTCCTCCATTTTTGATGAAGCTTGAGTGTTAGGAAATGAAAGTGAAGTTATGAAGGGAAGGGGGTTGAGCTAAAATTAATAGTTTAGTCTAATGGGCCAAACCAAACCCAAAGCCCAAAGTGAAAAAGTGGCAAAATTCCACTAACTCCAAACATATCAAAGTTTATACTCAAAAAGATCGCAAACGGCGTTTTGGACCCAATGGAAGTGGTTCCGAGTCCTAATTCGACCGTATGCAAAAAGTAACTTTTCGGACTAAAATCCGACTAACGATAAAATATTTAAATAAACTATTTAAATATTCAATCGTAAAATATGCGGGTTGTTACAGACTCCCCTCCTTAAAGAAATTGTGTCCTCGCAATATTTAAGAAGAAAATATAAGGTAACAACCATGAAAGCATATCAACACAAAAGAAATTTGAAATAAGAAATTCACCTCATAGAGCACGGGAAAGTAAGTCCGGATGTGTTCGCTCGATGAACTCTCTAGATTCCCAAGAGAAATCCTTAGGATTTGGGGACCATTGAACTTTAACAAGCGGAACATCTTTATTTCGAAGGCGTTTGACCTCCGAAGCAATAATACGAATAGGATGTTGCTCATAAGTTAAATTAGGCAAAACTTCAATTTCTTCTACAACACCGGGCTCAAGAATAGAATCGGAATCTCGAAGGCATTTGCGTAATTGAGAAACGTGAAACACCTCATGAGTAGTAGAAAACTGAGCCGGTAATAAAAGGCGATAAGCCACAGAACCAATACGTTCGGTGATAGGAAATGGCCCAATATATCGAGGCGCTAATTTTCCCGATCGATTGAAACGTACAACACCCTTCATAGGTGAAACACGAATAAACACAAGATCTCCCATAGAAAATTCTAATTTCCTTCTCCATTTATCGGCATAAGATTTTTGTCTGCTCTGGGCTTCTTTCATCCTATGACGAATAAGGTCAATCTTCTCTGTGCAATCACGAATAAAATCTGGACCTAAAACCAGCTTCTCACCGGCCTCAAGCCAACAAGAAGGAGATCGGCATGGTCTTCCATAAAGTGCCTCGAAAGGTTCCATACCAATACTAGATTGGAAGCTATTATTATAGAAAAACTCAATAAGAGAAATATGATCTTTCCAACTTCCACCAAAATCAAGAACACATGCACGAAGAAGATCTTCAAGAGTTTGATTCACACGCTCAGTTTGTCCATCGGACTGGGTATGATAAGCGGTGCTAAAATTAAGCTTCGTTCCCAAAACATTTTGAAGACTCTTCCAAAATCCATTAGTAAACAAGGGATCACGATCACTAACAATAGAAGAAGGAACTCCATGCAATTTTACAATTTCTTTAATAAAGAGTTTGGCCAAGAGAGGAACGGTTCGATTGGACCGAACGGGAATAAAATGGGCGGATTTAGTAAGTCTATCGACTATCATCCATAAGCTATCTTGACCCGAACGAGAACGGGGAAGGTCGTCTATAAAATCCATGGAAATTTGGTCCCAATTCAAAATTGCAATTTCTAAAGGTTGCAATAACCCACCGGGCCTTTGGTGTTCGGCCTTAATGAGTTGGAAAGTAATGCAACACTTAACAAAGTTAGCAATATCAGATTTCATTCCCTCCCAATAATAAAGTCGCTTCATGTTTGCGTACATTTTACTACTACCGGGATGAATGGTAAATTTAGAACGATGAGAATCTTCTAAAATGTCTTTACGAAGATTACTAATATTTGGCACGATAAGTCTACCAAATCTTCGAGTTCCTCCACGAGAATCAATATCAAAGTCTTTCAAACCTTCAATATAAATTTTATCCCTAAAATTTTGGCCAAGAAGAGCCAATTCGGGATCTAGCTTTTAAGCTTCAAGAATGCGGTCTAAAAGAGAAGGATGAGCCTCAAGGCTACATAAAACAAGAGATGAACATAAATTGGATACATGATCTTGAATCTCACAAGTGGATAGAATTTCGAGATCATTCCATTCGGATATCATTATAGAAACAACCGCTTGTTGCTTGCGACTAAGTGCATCGGCAACACGATTTCCCTTTCCGGGAGTAAAAAGAATATCAAGATCATAAGCTGCAAGAAATTCGAGCCAACGTTGTGGACGCAAATTAAGTTCCTTTGGAGAAAATAGATACTTCAAATATTTATGATCGGTGTAAAAAATAAACTTTTCTCCCAAAAGATAATGACGCCAAATACGAAGGGCGAAAACGATAGCCGCGAGTTCTAAATCATGAGTGGCATATCTAGTCTCGGCTGGCTTCAATTGCCTAGAAGCATAAGCAATAACATGTTCCCTTTGCATAAGAACGGTACCCAAACCAACGCGACTAGCATCGATATAAACAATAAAATCTTGATTTCCCTCGGGAATCACAAGAATATGAGCATCGGAAAGGAGTTCTTTTAATTTTTGAAAAGAAGCTTCACATTTGTTCGGCCAAAGGTATTTAACACCTTTCTTTGTTAAGCTAGTACGAGGCATGACAATTTTAGAAAAGTCTTTTATGAAATGGCAGTAATAACCTGCCAATCCAAGAAAACTACGAATCTTCGTTACATTCTCCGGTCTCTTCCAATTTTGAATCGCTTCAATCTTTGAAGGATCCATGGAAATTCCGGATTTAGAAATAATATGACCGAGAAACTTCACACGAGGTTGCCAAAAGTGGCATTTAGAAAATTTTGCTTTTAATTGATTAGTCCTAAGAGTTTCTAACACAATCCGAAGATGCTTTTCATGCTCCTCCTCGGTTTTAGAATACACAAGAGTATCATCAATGAAGATGAGAACAAATCGATCGAGGAAATCTTTGAAAACTCGATTCATAAGGTCAACGAAATAAGCCGGAGCATTCGTTAAACCAAATGGCATAACAAGCCATTCATATGATCCATAACGGGTACGAAACGATGTCAAAGGAATACTATCCTCTGCAATACGAAGCTGATGAAAACCAGTAGCTAGGTTTAATTGTGAAAAGACTCTAGCACCACTAAGTTGATCGAATATATCATCAATCCAAGGTAAAGGATATTTATTCTTGATAGTAAGATCATTAAGCTTGCGGTAGTCAACACAAAGACTAAGTGTACCAACGGATTTCTTCACAAAAATAGCCGAAGCTCCCCAAGGCGTGGAACTAGAGTGAATAAATTGCTTCGTCTCCAATTCGGATAATTGTTTGCGCATCTCCTCATTTTCCTTATTGGACATGCGATAAGGAGGACGAGTGATAGGTTGAGCTCCAGGGATGAGATTAATTTTGAACTTAATTGCTCGCTTAGGTGGTAATCCTAAAACGGGCTCAAATATGTCGGAAAATTCACGAACAACTTGAATAAGAGAAATAATATCTTCCCCATCATCATTATCGTCATCATGAGGATTTAAAGAATATAAAGATGCAACCAAGCTGGAATCCAAATCTTTAAGATCAATAGAAATCTGCTTAACAGATTGAGGATGTCGAAGATGAATAATCCGCTCAGGACATAGGATTTGGGTTTCATAGTGGTTAAGCCAATCCATTCCCAAAATCATTCCAAAGCCTAATTAGCGCTTAACATGCAAATCGGCTCGGAAAGAAAAATCACACAAAATAATCTTGACATCTTTACACAATAAACTGATTGTTGCGGATCCACCAACAGGATTCGCAGTTCTCAAAGAAGTCATTAAAGCGACAACACTCAAAGAAAAAGTATCAACAAGTTCTTTTGATATAAAAGAATGGGATGCACCCGTACCAAAAAGAACTCGAGTAGGATGATCACGAAATAAAATAATGCCTTCAAGGATAGAATGAGAAATACCTTTACCATGAGATATGTTGCCAGAAGTTTGAGCAACATTAAGCTTTCCCTCCTTCTTGCCTTGAAGTTTGAGACAAGAAGATAAATAATGATCCGGGCTTTTGCAATAGCGACAAGCACGAGGCTTTGAACACTTGTTCGCGTAATGGTCTCTAGAACCACAATTGTAGCATTGCCCACTACCAGAGGTAGAAGTCTTTGCCACCTAACTTGCTTGCTTCTCTTTCTTGTTAGGATAAGGACCTTTGAACTTGCTAGGCCTTTTCTTGTTGTTGAAGTTTGGTTTAGCACCCATAACTTCAACGTCACTTTCTTTATCTGCCTCTTCAAGTCGAAGAGCGATATCAACGAGTTGATCAAAAGAAACTTCTAACTTTAGAAGTAATGGCTTCTTGAGATTTTTATTCAAGCCATAGACAAATCTTTGCTTTTTCTTTAATGGGGTGTTTATGTACTCGACCCTATATTTAGAAAGTGACTCGAATGATGCGACATAGTCTGTCACGGAAGATTTACCTTGAACAAGGTCTATGAAACGATGAGCCAAAGTCACCTCTCAGCTTCTGGCACAAATTTTAGTACGAAACGTTCTCGGAATTTCTCCCAAGTAAGATCCGCTTCATTTATTTCAGAAATCAGAAGCTCATACCAATCTAATGTTCTTTTTTGGAGCATACTAGAGGCCACCTGAACACGGTGAAGATCAATAAGATTCATGCGAGAAAAGATTCGATCGCACTTTCTCAGCCAAGCCTGGACTTCAATAATAGTTTCAGAACCTTTGAATGGCTTCCCACCCAAATTGGTATAATCGCTGCACAAACTGCAAATCCAGACTTAGGTGAGTAGACTCCGGATTAGATCCGGTTGCTTGAGCATTCCTTACTAGATCAAGAAGTTGCTGGGCAGACATAAATACTCCATCTTGGGGAGTAGCACTAGATTGACCGGCGCTGGGACGGCCAGGTCTAACCATTTCTCTTCCTTTTGAAAAAAAGAAAGAAGAATGATAAGGTTATTCACCAAATGAATATCAAGCAATCTTGATAGATAGATAAGGAATTATAAAGAAAATAGGATGAATCAGTACGAAGACTCGAATTAAATCCTAAAGCACGACTCCTAAGAAGGACTTAGGACGATGATCCTTGTTAGATTATTCTACATTGTTCCGAAGTTTGGCTCTGATACCGAGCCGTGATGCTCCACCTCTATATCCACTCTAGCCAAGGACACTACGGTGTAATGCCGTCAACTAGCACGAAGAATAAGGCTGTTGAGGAGCGACCATCCGTATAATTGCTTTGTGCGAGCACCGATATGTCCGATGGTACAACATGCATTTGGTTTCAGGAGGAAATCCAACATATTGATACAAACTCAAAGCTACTACACAGTGGCTATATATGCTCTTCGGAAATAAGTATAGAAATAAACATAACACAAATCAGTCACAGATATCCATATCACAAAGGCGGAAAAAGATACGAATATAACACATGAAAGTGTACATCAGAGTAGTGGTCAAACAAGATCCACAATATCACAAAAGAATAGCTACAAGTGCCAGACAAAATAATATGGATACATCAATGAGTCTATATCTCAAATGTAGACAACAAAAACTACTAATCTAAGTAGTTAGCCAAAAGTCAGGGTGATAATCCCAGATGTGAAGTCAAGCAGAAGCACCTGTAACATCTCGGTCTGACCCGAGTATTATTTAATAAGAAAATAATAAACGGATCAGCCTAGCTATAAATATCAGATGAAATGATATAGAATAAAACATATGACAAAAACGTATGATAACCATAAAACCATACTGTGATAAGTACGTAATTAAAAATCAACAAGAGATTAATCAATATCACAACAATCTTCTCAAAGATCAAAAAGAATGTCATACTCTATATTTTTATTCACAAAAAGTTAATGACACAAAAATTCACCAATGCACAAATATTGATAAGACTTATCAATGTAAATCACGGAAATTGGTGAAACACAAATTCTAGAAATCATCAATGGAAATCCAGAAATCACAAAAAGGGGGAGGCCTATCACAAAACGAGAGCATGAAAACTCATCAACACGTGTATCACAAAATGGAATGCTATTCCATGGTTGCTAACCATTAATTTTGAGCTGAAGCCCCACAAAACGGCCCGAAGACCATGGGTCACTACCCCACCAAATTGAGCCGAAGCTCCACAGAAACAGGGTTTAGTCTCCCTCGTTGACAAAGAGACATCGCACATTTGCTAGTCTAAATCACAAAAATGATCATCAACGATCATCAAGAAGTGTCAATTACACTAAGCTAGTAAATATATAAGCTTAGCCTCATGTCCCATAACCATTAGCTTAACTTCAATATTTACGAACAAATTGTAAATTTCCACTCGAAAATTGTCACAAGAGATTCAATCGAACAAGTCCAAGAATTAACCGGCGAAGTAAATGCAAGTGTTTCATACCACTTGTTCTACTAAGCCGTTTAATTAGATTTCTCATACGAGTGAGGTAAAGGTTTGTATATACTAGTATATTGGAAAACGGTTTAAGAAACGAGTTTTCTAATAAATTAGGGTTGAAATCGTTTTGATGAAAGTGTTTTGATATTTACTACTAGTATTGAAACCTTCATATTTTTAAAGTGACAAATCACAAAAATGATTGTAGAAACAATAAATCACGAAAATTCACATTCGAAGACGTGAATAAAATCCAAAGAATCCGATTCCAAATCCATCAAAGTAGAAAGACCCTTGCGACTTAACAGCCACGACTTACGACTTAACATAAGTCAACGCAAGAAATCAACGGCTCAAGAAATAGCATACGGCCTAACAGAGAAACACAACATGGCGCGACCTATGGCATGGCGCGACCTAATAGAGAAAGCAACATAACATGGCCGAGCGACCTAGGGGGGACGACCTAATGAGCTAGCGGCATAACGTGGCCGAGCGACCTAAGGGGTGCGACCCAAGCGGCTGCGAGATAAGGTAGGCCGACCTAAGTAGTGCGACCTATAGGGGTGCTACCGAGTGTGGGACGACCCAATGACCGAGCGACCTAATATGGAACGACCTAATATATAGCCGAGCGACCTAAAGGGTAAGAGAAGGCCGAGCGGTTAAAATAAGGCCAATGGCGCGACCTAAGTGACGCGACCTAGCCCAGCGACCTAAGGGATACGGTTTCACATATGGCCGAGCGACTTCAGTGGTGCGACCTAAGTATGGAACGGCCTAACACAAGGCGAGCGACCTTTGGGTTGCGACCTAAGGCAGGCCGAGCTAACTGCAGGCCGAGAATCATATGTGCAGGCCGAACGACCTAAGCAACGAAAATGCCAAAAAATCTCTCAATTTGCAACCGATCGAGCACAGACGCTAGGGGATTACGCCCATCGGCTACCCGGTCCTATTGGCTCCTCGATGCATCTCCAAAAACGTGATAAATCATCAAAGTTAGGATTTTTAAAGATTTGAACCCAAAACACTAAAAATTGGGATTTTTACCAATTCAATCCAAACCAAGAGCAAATGCATATGAAAAAATATTAGGAATTCATACCCAACAATCAAAGATAGTTATAGACAAAGATGTGAGATAAAAATCTCACCTTTACACAAAAATCAATGAAGAAGAAGCTTGAAAGCAAAGGAAGAATCAATGGCTTCTCTTTAAATTTGGAGTTAGATGTTGGATTTGCAAATGAGCTAGGGCTTGGAGTTTTAATTTTCCATTCCTTCCTCCATTTTTGATGAAGCTTGAGTGTTAGGAAATGAAAGTGAAGTTATGAAGGGAAGGGGGTTGAGCTAGAATTAATAGTTTAGGCTAATGGGCCAAACCAAACCCAAAGCCCAAAGTGAAAAAGTGGCAAAATTCCACTAACTCCAAACATATCAAAGTTTATACTCAAAAAGATCGCAAACGGTGTTTTGGACCCAATGGAAGTGGTTCCGAGTCCTAATTCGACCGTATGCAAAAAGTAACTTTTCGGACCAAAATCCGACTAACGATAAAATATTTAAATATTCAATCGTAAAATATGCGGGTTGTTACACTTAGGCTGTACGGAAAAGTGGTTCATTACATGTGATATGGTGTTCATTTTCGAGTTTCTAAGTGACAGATTTGCTGCCATAGAAATTGGATATGGATATTTTCGGTGGGTAAACAAGTATTTTTTTAGGAATTTTGAAGGGAGTTTGTTTTGAATAAAATCGAATGGATTTTGAAAATTCAAATGAAATGGTTTGTTAAACCAAAGGAGCTATATATATTTATTTATGATTTCAGAGCATTTTGAAATAAATATCGAGTATTTGAATTTTGAATTCCTAGCTAAATGTTTTAGAAAATATCAGAAAATAAGTTTTTGAAATTATAAGAGGAGGATGATATTAATACGGAAAGAAGTACGAAAATTGAATTTTGGAATTTAAATTTAAATTGAGAAAGTTGAAATGGAATTCAACTTAAGTTAAGTTGAATGAATTAAATTTTAGAAATTTAATTGATTGTGATTTAAATGGAATTTGGGTTTTGGAAATAAATTTTAACTTGGATAAGTTAAAATGAATAAAATTTAACTTAAGTTAAGTTAAATAAATCAGAATTATATCGAATTTAATTAAAATATAAAATTTGAGTTGTGCAATAGTTATAAAACTATAAGTTATCATTATTGAAATGAAATTTGAATTAAACAGAGTTGTATATATAATTAAGATGACTAAATGAAATGAATATAGACTTGAATTATGGAAGTCAAATGAATGGTGAGTCAAATTGAATTTGACTAAAGTAGTGTATAAACTCGAGTTTAGAAATTATGGAAATTTGGAAAATTGAAAAGTCCTGCAAGTCCGAACCCCTTGAGTCGACCATAATTCACATCAGTTCAACTCAAGTTGAACGGAAAATACGAATCTTTAGGGTGAAGAAGAAAAGGTAGAAGAAAATAGAACAACAAACGTAGAATCTCACAAATGCAGCGGAACAAAATATAATATATAATAACAGATTTTTACACAAAAAGAATATGTAACTGTTTATACTTACAATCGTCAGAGTACAAAAATAAATACATTAATCCGTATAGTTATAATCACCTATCCTGATATACATAACTCACATACAGCGCAAATAACCGTGTACGTGATATAGGTCTGAACTCCTCTAGCTTGTCTCCTGAGCTCCATAGCATTTAAAACCTGAATCTGTAATACTCGGTCTGACCTGAGCATTATAATAAAATAACACCCGAGTCAGTCTGGAAAAATGTGAGAAAACACACTCAATTTGAATTATTAGAATTATTAAAATCTTTTGAAAAACAAAGGTATCATGTAAGACCGCATTACACATAAACACGACGAGCTTTTCCCCTTACGATAACCAAAACATTTTATAGAAAATTCAGTGATATTATAATAGTGTCTGAGTACAAATATTTATTCAAATAGCCGAAATTGTTACATTAATTAATTTCCAGCATACTAGGCTTTGCATACAAAACTGTAAAGGCTCATATTGAAGAATGGATCCCATACAATGATTAGACTAATGGGGTACCGCCCATTAAAGTACACCTCCTTGAAAAACGTATCGAGGACCTCACCGGGATCCCCTGCTATACAACACCGGTCCACCCCTAAACTGGATGGACCGAATATGTTATCACCCTAGATGTTCCCACCTTTTAAAAATTGAGCTCTCCCTTTTTCATGCACGACCATATCCATCATTTATATACTTTCGAGGATATCTAGAAAAGTGATAACATACCCTAATTGGGTGCGACCCATTTAGCCTTGCTGCATCTCCCATATTTTTGTCATTTTCGATTGATGAGGCTTGAGGCTAACGATTACCTTTCAAGAAAAATTCCACTTAGAATGCTCATCGTCCTCCAATGACGAAGTTCTGATAGCATTCGTCCATACAAGTTGTCCTGGGTCTGGACAAACCGAATCACCATCTTCATCATCTTTATGGTATTCATATGTAACGTTCAAATCAGATCGAAGTGGCCTCGGATAATTAAATCTGATCTCCGTTTCTTCGAAACAATTAACGAAATTAGCCAATATTGATAGCCGATTATTTAACTATCAATAAAACATCCTTAAGCAGTCACTAGGCCTTATTATAAATTTTTTCCAAAATATTTATTTTAAAATATCTTTATAAGATATATCAATCCCTTCCAACATTTGAATACAACTTCAAATACTTAAATCTATAATAGGATATTTCCAAACTATCTTAACACTACGAAATATTTCCAAATTTCCATTTTTTTATACTTAGGAAAATATTATAAATCTTATTTTCCAAAATCTTTCAAATATCAATAATTAAGAGAATATTTCGTAACTTATCTCATAAGTCTTCGAAATTACTAATAAATTCCCTTTTACAATTCCCAAAGCCCAGTATACTTATGTATAACCCGATTCAACAATTTATAACTTCTTTTATGAATTCAGATTTCATTTTCATAATTCCCATATTCAACATTTTGAAATTCTATTTCCTCCAAATCCCTTTATAAAATTCCTCTCCTCAAAATCATATCCATTTATATGCCTCATTTATGAATCTTGAGAGGATTTATAAATAAAAAATTTCAATCACTTCAAAACTCACTATACATATAAAATAAGTGTTTAAAAAGGATAATAATTTATTTTTTTAAAATACATTCAAGTAATTATTTAAAATATCGAAAACTCTTTTATAAACATCAATAACTCATTTTTAGATAAACAAATAAATTTTCAAAGCTAATTTTAAAAGCTAGTATTTACTAAAATAAATACTTAATATTTGAAAATCTACTTAACGAAGTATTTCAATCCTAATTAGTTTAAAATTCCATAGTTTTTTTAAAAAAACAAAATTTTCCTTTTAAAAACAAACTTAACTTCTCAGAATTAAAAAATTTATTTTTAAAACCTCAATAACCAGTTCAATTTTATAAATTCCTCTCGAATCACATCACATCACTTCCAATCCGATCTCCTTAACCATTTTCACTTTCAAAAATAGTATCCACTATTTTTCTCACCCTATTTCCATATTCTACTATAAATTCTCCTTGTAAATTTATATTCCCAATCTATCATCCGATATCGATTTCCCTTATTTATATACATCATTTATAAAGTTTATGACTCCTTTGAGTTTCACTTTTTATAAAACTAATCTCGTTTATAAAATTTCATTTTTTTATGAATCCATTACTTTAATAGTTCCATTTATTATTTTTTCTCTTCGAATCTATTTTTAATATTGACTTCAACTCCTTTTCATAATTTCAGAATATCCTTTATAAATTCTTTTATATAATTCATCTTTGAAAATCTCGATCTTAAACGATTTATGAGTAGTTAAGCACAACTAACACAAACATTTATTATTATTTTTCAACTCAATTCCCTTTGAAATAACCCAAATTCCAATATAAATATTTTTATATCCAAAATTCTTTTTTATTCCTTCAAATTCAAAATAATACTTATGGTATTTAAAAATACCAAAATTAAGGCCAGTGCTACAATAGCATCCAATAATTCAAATTACAACAATAACCTATAACAGATTATCCACACATAACATATATCACTATATATGAAAAATAAACAATATATTTGAGGTTCCAGTTAGATCTCTCCAACGATTTTCGCTGCATTTATAGATATTAATACAGCATAAAAATTACCAATCACACTTTGAAGGGGATATCACGTTATATAGGGTCATCCGCTATTATGCGGGCGCATAGGGTCTCATCCGCTAAAATATACAGGAACGTCAATCCAAATACTAGTTTATATATATACACACATATACAAACACTACTACTACTACTATATACGTATATAATATCATATCATTCAATAGATAATAATTAATAAATCCAACTAAGCATCCAATAATTTATTTTAACTATTCGAAATTAAATTCTAGCAATCCAAATTGAGTGACATTTACTCACCTTGAATTTTTTAAACTTGCTAATCGTTCTAATCCCAAATTTATCCCATTTCATAGTGCTTGTTGATATAAGTGCATCGCAATTTATTTTGTCCAATTTCAACCTCATATGAAAAAAAGTTGAATTTATTAACATTTTAATATAATTTAATTAATTGAACAATTAATTTATCCAGATAATTACCTTCCAATGACTCATTAGCAATCCTAATTATCTTCCTGCTTCATCGCTATTCCTGATCAAGACACTTGTTTTCACTTCTCCTATTTCGTCCGTGCTCGCGCCTCAGCCTTCCCATCCTCGCCGCAAGTTCGCCAGAGGTAGCTGCAGACCTTGGCAAGTTCTAGTTCCAGCCTCCTACCCTCATTTCTGCCACAGCCAAAAACGAGGCTACCTGGAACGACCCGTAAAATTTTCGATAATTTAATTGTTAATTTTATTAAATGTTTGTTATATAATATTAGAAAAACAGAACCCGTGACTCATTGATGAAATTATAACTTAAATGAGAAGTAATAATGCCGATCTAAGTTAAATATTAACTATTTGAATGAAGTTACAGTTAACGAAATTAATGTAAATGTTGTACTAGGTTATAAATCGAATATACGAAAACAACCGTAAATATTGAATTAATTAATGAATTGATATATATTGAATGGTAATTGAATAAAATCAATGTTTAGTAAGAAATTATAACATTGGTGGGAATGATAAACTTATAAAAATGTGATTGAGAGTTAATGATAACAATTATATAAGTTAATCATTTATTTAGTCCATTAAATCAAAAAATATGAAATCAATTGTAATGAATCTCAATTCAATGTTATGTTAGTGCAAATTAAGGAAATTATTAGAAATAATGTTAATTCTATTCATAATATGACAATTGTTTCAATGAAAATAATGGATATCAAGACTTATTAATTTATTTGAATTTAAACTTAATAAATGGATTAATTGCAATTAAATGAAATTTAGCGAAATTAAGGCTAACACTGAAATTGAGAAATTAATCAACTCTAAATTGACATCTAAATTTGGTTAAATTAGTATAAATGATTAAGAAATTTAAAAATGATGAAATCTGTGAATTTTAAATTTGAATCGAAACAGCGATTTACTTTAATTTAATATTAATTTAGTTAATTAACTGAAAAATAGCTATTTCGGCCACTAACTTGGACTTCGACGAAACCAGTTTCATCGGACCCATAACAGTGAATTATTGTAGGATTTCAATTTTCGTAACGATCGGACTTGTCATTTGATCGTACGAGCTCGAAACGCCTAGAAATAAATGAAACTAAAATCAATTTGAAATAACTTGATTTTAGCAAACTTCTTCATACGATGGAATTTGGACCTGAAACCTGTTCCACTGGTTTTAAAATATTTTAAAACATCTACTTCGATATATGGGTTGACTCATTTTCGTTCCAAAGTCAGAACGGGCTTTTCGGGCCATTTGTCGTTCAACTTTCGATCGAAATTAATCCGGTCCATTCTAATTTCATCTTTTCATATATATACCTCGTTATAAACCCTGGCCTATCTCTTATGTTCATTTTTCTATAAGTACAATTACAATTGCTCCTCTTTCTCAATGGCAGACAAACTTTACATTTTACAGTCAATTACAAATCAAAATTTCTGCATCAAATTTCATATTCCTCAATATATATCAAATTATATATCGATCTGAAGCTCTCAACGAGCGCATATCATATTTGAAATTCATTTTTCGATTTGAATCTCTTTTTTTCCAGATATTGATGATCAATTCTCGATCGTTCATCACGCGACGATCAACTTCAGCAGATCGTCGAATCGACCATACAGTATTGAAGAGAGGACCGAGGGGAGTTCATCGGCATAGGTTACTTAGCATTTTGACAGCTTGATTTTCGTGGGTAATTGCTTTAGGTTTTCAAATCTCGGCGGCTCAACTCGAGATTTGAACTGCGTGGACCTAGGGGTAGTCGCGACGCTGCAGGCGTGGCCGGTCTTTGTGCTCGTGCGGCAAACTCTTGTAGCGCGCGTGTTAGATGTTGGCGAACGCGATTTGGTGGTGTCGGCGCTGTTTCATTCGAGGCTGAGAATCTGGTTAGGGTTAGTTGTAACCGTGTAGTGACATGGCATTTTGAGGGATGGTAACTCCTTTTTCTATTTTGATTTAAAATTTCAAACTGTCCATCGTTCTAAATTGTATAACTGTTATATACAAATTCGGATTCACACGCGGTTTTCTCCACTAGGTTCGTATGGGAATTCTCGACGTTTTGACGTTAGTTTGGGCAAATTCCGAGGCTATTCAAATTTTGGGTTTAAATTGGATTTAAATTCAATTTAAATTCAAAAGTTGAGTGTTTTAACCCACCCACAACTTCTAAAATTTCTTATGTGTGTTAAATTAATTTTTGATGTGATTAGAAATTTATTTATGACTGTTTGGCATATTTTTAATCATCATCTCGGTTAAATTAAATTTATTTAATTGAATTGTTATTTAATTTATTATTGCATATAAACTGCCAGTTAAAATTTTAATTAATTTATTATTGCATATAGACTGCCGGTTAAATTATTTAATTTATTATCGATTATAAACTGCCAGTAAATACCTGTTATTTGTTATCTGTTCTATATTGATGTTACTGATTGAATTGGATGATGATTGTGATAAATGTTTAATGGTTGATAATGGATGAATGGATGTTGAAATTTATATTGTTATAAACTGCAAGTTGTTATGTATTTTATTTCATTCGAGATTGCAGTTTGAAATGATATATAGCCGTATTTATATTTTAAATTACTGATTGAAATGATAAATATCCGTATCACTTGACCATAGGATAAAAAATTATATACAAGCACCGCTGGTCTATATATAAATATCTTTAAAAATGATTTCTATGGTTTTGTATAGAAATATATGGTTTTATATAAATATTGATTTTAGATATTATATAAATGCTATTTTATCCTTGATTTTAAGCTATGTATAATTTGTTTTAGTATAAAATAAGCTTAATAAAAAGTTTGATTCTTTGTTGAAGATAATACGGTTGAATATTTAAATTACATTTAAATATGTAGTTTATAATGATTTAAATAAATTAAGGTTGGAAGATACGTTGAAAATTTATTTGAAATTGGATTTATTTAAGAATTAAACTCAAATAAGTTTGATGTGAAATTTATTAAATTGGAAATTTTAAAGGTATGATTTTTATACTTGATATTGGTTTAAGATGAACTAAATGGATATTCCAAGTATAAACAGATTAAAGAAAATATTTAGTTATTTGTAATTTGAGTTTTATTAAATGGTAATGGATTTATTATGTAAAATATTTCAAAGCTAAATAATGGAAAATTGAATTGTTGAATCATAATTTCCAAACTTAGTTTGAAGTTGTTGAATACTTAAAGTTTGAAATATATTGAATTTGAAACGGTTTACTCTATGGATCAAATCTGTTTTGAAATCAATAAATTTGGAATAATTTTTGAAAACTAAATTGAATTGAAATTTATGAATTGGGATTTGGTTAAATATATAAATGTAGAAATTCGAGTTGTGTTGGATTTGATTTGTAAAATTTAAGGAGCTATTTTATTATATAAAGTATTTTAAATATTCAAACCATTTAAGTGGTGGAAGTATGTTTCAAAGTTAGGAGTTTCAAAGTATTATGATTTGAAGGTGTTATATTTCAAGTATTTTGTTCTGAAGTATTATAACGTTGAAAGTGCTATGATTTTTGGAAGGGATGTATTTGAAATAAAAATGATATTATATTAATTTGGGTTCTAATAAAAATGATATCATATTCGTTTGGTTTTTGAAAGGGAAATGATATCGTATTTATACGATTTTGAAATGGATAGTATATTCTGGTTTTAAAGTATAATTATTTTGAAATGACCGTGGTGTTTTAATAACGTTTGGTTGTTGAAGAGATCGGGATCGGAAGTTGTCACACTCTCTGCTAACTCCGAAAACCACTTTAACAACCGTGTACGCGGTGGAGATTCCATAATGAAGTAAGATGGCGGCGGCGTTTCCATTGAAGTATATACGTGGACCCGACTCCCATAAGTTCGCATAAAGTGGCTAAAACAGGAGCGATCGACGGGCTAAGAAGGTAGCACCTTTTATCGGACACACTCCTTCAAACTATTCTATTACTTCGTGATTGATTGGGTCCTTTTTAATTTTGGGGTTGTGGCTCGAGGTGGGTGGTAGTAGCTGCTACGAGTTACCACCGGTCCGGAAGTGTAATTGGTATAACTACCTGGCATTGCCTAGTTGTGCCGTGTCACCTACCTTAGCGCGCCTTGTACAAGTTTGATTTGTGTCATACCTATGGAGTATCCTTCGGTAGCCTCCCGATCAGGAGGTATTACGGTACTGTATAGACTATTGGCACTATTACGTGTTAACGGCTATATGGGTAACCCCTTAACGCTATTTGAAAGTAAATTTATTTTACTATTAGACACTATTATAATAGCAAAATATTACTACATAGTAAATAGTTTAACTGATCCTTAGGAGATGTGAATCCCGAGCATCTCTTAAGTTACGGCACTCACGTTTGACACTGGATTGGAGATGTCAAAACCCATAAACATCTCTGACGCCGTTCCACTCATAATGTTTCTGTTGATTTAACTTACATATGATTTTTTTGTTCTCACTCGAGTGTTTTGTACTTTCAATTCGCTCGGGTCAGTCTGAGCATTACATGATTTGAAGACTATATTTTGGAGGACGAAGATGAAGATATTATTATTATATATTATATCGTTCCACAGAATCACCCTGTTCTGCTGCATTATTATTTATTATTCTTTGGTATGTGTAACTCTGATATGTATTGTAAAAGTATAATCAGATGTTTTGTAAAACAACTTCATGAGCTGTTATTTGATTTTTATATTTTGTAATTCGCTGTGAGATTCTGTTTTGTTTTATTTCTTTCTTCCTTTTTCTTATTTACCTCAATAACAATCCGCCCTTCTGTATGGTTTGAGTCTGACGTGTGTGGTTTATCGTCGATTTAAAACGTACAAAAAGGCGGGATGTTACATCTCGTATCAGAGCTTTGGTTTAGCGATAAATCTTAGCTTTGTGGGGTTTGACTCTTTATCAATAGTGTAGTAATACCCTATGATGAGTTGCTGAGTGTGTGTGTGTGTGTGTGTATATACATATATATATATATATATATATATATATATATATGAGAGCGTATTTGTTAGTATTATAAAAGGGTTTTGATTTTGTGTTACTTTGTTTCATTTTGTATTTATAAATTCTTGTTGGTGCATAGGACACTATGACATCAATAGGGATTTCTAAACCCTTAATAAGACAGACCGACAAAATATTGTTTTGAATATAGGTGAATGAAATAATTTTGCCTATTATATTTTCTATATATATAAAATAAATTTTTATAAATAAATTATATTTGGTTGTAATATATTGGTTGTTAGGTACTGAGATTTATAAATATTGGTTGGAAATAAGATTTAAAATAAAAATAACTGAAAAGTGGAAATTTAGAACTTAAGTCCGGGGTTTTGATATCTCTTTCGAATAATTTTGGAATATAATAATAATTTTATTAAAAGTATTTTCTGATATAAATATTTCAGTATAATTTGAAAGAATTGTTTTAAAGAAATTTTGGAAAGAAATAAGTTATGTACTCATCTCTCTGTCATTGGAAAATAATTTTGGTGATGAGTGCACGCATCATCGACATTCATTTTCGAGTTTCTAAGTGGGAAGGCCACTATAGTAGTTTTACTGCAGATTTATTTTGATAAACAAATATAAATTTCAAATTGTTTTAAATATAATCGGATATATAAATTATAAGTATATACATCTATCTATTATTTTAAAATGAATTGAAATTTAACCCGGTATTTAGTTCTTAAATTTCCGTTAATCAATAGTTTCAATTATTGTAGCGAAATAGAACGTAACTAAGTAATAATTGGAACCTCTAAATGAAAATAAGAGATTTAATGTTAAGATATAAATGGAATTAAAGGAAATTTGAAATTTGTAACCTATAAGACAAGGGATATTGTTATTGAACATTAAGTTAATTTAAAAGAGATAAAATAAAATTGTGTAACTTTCAATTACATCCTAAAAAAAAGCATATGTATAACTTACCAAATATTAAAAGTTGTAATGTTTAATAAGAAAGGTAATGTAAATTGTATGAGTAAACTTATGAATGAAAGTGTTCAATGAATTTCTTTAAAAATAACAAGTTGATGTTGCAATTGTTATAAACTTAAGTATGATTGAAATGCTACTAATTTAATAGAAATGTAAGTATGATAAATAAATGAAAAAAAACTTAAGTAAATGTAAATTTAAAGTTGAATCATTTTATGAATGGGAAGGAAATGAAACAATAAATGTGAGAAAGAAAAATTATAAATATAAACTTAAATAATGTTAGAATTTGTTGTTTGTTTGACTTATGGTTGTTGGGCAAGTATACTTTAAAATTGTTTGGATGAATATAATCTATTTAATTTCATCTAAGACTGTTGAGTAAATGGTGCACTTAGTAGTTTATTTTTCATTCTGTACAATTTAAAGTTTTGAACCCGAACAACTATTTTTTTGTTTGATATGAATGGATACTCGATTTGTGTTGATTGTATATGATGTGTATGATGTTGGTTGCTAATGATTGCTGATTATATTGATTATTTGTTCGTGGTTGAAACAACTTTAAATATTTCATTTTATATAATTATTAACTCTTTTAGATTATATAAGTGAAATGCAGGTTATGGAAGCAATTACTACTGCTTTTGGTTTCAGAATTGAGCGTAATTGCTCGACAAATAGGTATGTTCTCGGATTACGGTTTTATAGCGTTATTATATTGTTTTTCCCGTTATTAGGATATATTATTTTGAGTTATGGTGTTATATATTGTTATATTTGATATTATATTTTCTCCCGAGCCTCTTCGTACAAAGGAGACTCTGCCGAAATTTTCCATAAATTTTGGACTTAGAAAATTTTGAAAATGTTTTCCAAACTTTATTAATTTGAGTATAAAAAGATTTAATGGTTATAAATTGGTATATTTTATTTAGATTATCTAATTTTGTAAATTTATTTGTTTATAAAGTTAATATTTTAGAATAAGATATTGTTTACTCAATTCTTCCTTCCTTTTTCCTTTTCGAGGATGAAAAGTTTTGAGTGGAGAAGAGTGTAACGACCCGTAAAATTTTCAATAATTTAATTGTTAATTTTATTAAATGTTTGTTATCTAACATTGGAAAAATAGAAATCTGTGACTCATTAATGAAATAATAACTTAAATGAGATGTAATAATGCTGATATAAGTTAAATATTAACTATTTGAATGAAGTTACAATTAACTGAATTAATGTAAACGTTATAATAGGCTACAAATCGAATATAAGAAAACAACCATAAATATTGAATTAACTAATGAATTAATATATATTGAATGGTAACTGGATAAAATCAGTGTTTAGTAAGAAACTATAACATTGGTGGGATTGATACAATTATAAAAATGTGATTGAGAGTTAATGATAACAATTATTATAAGTTAATCATTTATTTAGTCCATTAAATCAAAATTTGAAATCAATCGCAATGAATGTCAATTCAATGTTATGTTAGTGTAAATTAAGGAAATAATTGGAAATAATATTAATTCTTTTCATAATATGACAATTGGTTGAATGAATATAATGGATATCAAGATTTATTAATTTATTTGAATATAAACTTAATAAATGGATTAATTGCAATTAAATGAAATTTAGTGAAATTAAGGCTAACACTGAAATTGATAAATTAATCAACTCTAAATTGAAATCTAAATTTGATTAAATTAGTATAAATGATTAAGAAGTTTAAAATGATGAAATCTGTGAATTTTAAATTTGAATTGAAAAAGCGATTTAATTTAATTTAATATTAATTTAATTAATTAAATGAAAATAGCCATTTTGGCCACTGATTCGGATTTCGACGAAATCCATTTCGTCGGACCCGTAACGATGAATTATTGTAGGATTTCAAGTTTCGTGACGATCGGACTTGTCGTTTGATCGTACGGGCTTGAAACAACTAGAAATCAATGAAATTGAAATCAATTTGAAACAAATTGATTTTAGCATAACTTCTTCATACGATGGAATTCGGACCTGGAACCTGTTCCATTGGTTTTAAAATATTTTAAAATATCTATTTTGATATATATGTTGACTCATTTTCATTCCGGAGTCAGAACGGGCTTTTCGGACCATTTGTCGTTCAACTTTCGATCCAAATCAGTCCGGTCCATTCTAATTTTAGCTTGCATATATATATATATATATATATATACATATATATATATATATATAGACACACACACACACCTCGTTATAAACCCTAGCCTATCTCTTATGTTCATTTTTCTATACATACAATTCCAATTGCTCCTCTTTCTCAATGGCAGACAAACTCTAAATTTTACAGTCAATTGCAAATCAAAATTTCTACAACAAATTTCAAATTCCTCAATATATATCAAATTATATATCGATCTAAAGCTCTGCGTATCTCAGATTTGAAATTCGTTTTCCAATTTGAAGCTCATTTGTCCAGAAATTGATGATCAATTCTCAGCTGTTCGTCATGCGACGATCAACTTCAGCAGATCGTCGAATCGACCATACAGTATTGAAGAGAGGATAGAAGGGAGTTCATCGGCATAGGTTACTTGTCATTTTGGCGGCTTGATTTTCATGGATAATTGTGTTAGGGTTTCGAATCTCGGCGGCTCAGCTCGAGATTTGAACTGCGTGGACCTAGGGGTAGTCGTGAGGCTTTAGGCATGGCTGGTCATTGGTGCTCGTGCGGCGAACTCTAGTAGCGCGCGTGTCAGATGTTGGCGAACGCGATTTGGGGGTGTCGGCGTTGTTTCGTTCGACGCTAAGAATCTGGTTAGGGTTAGTTGTAACCGCGTGGTGACGTGGCGTTTTGAGGGAAGGTAACTCCTTTTTCTATTTTAATTTAAGATTTCAAACTGTCCATCGTTCTAAATTGTATAACTGTTACATAAGAATTCGAATTCACACGCGGTTTTCTCCGCTAGGTTCGTATTGGAATTCCGGACATTTTGATGCTGGTTTGGAAAAATTCCGAGGCCGTTTGAATTTTGGGTTTAAATTGTATTTAAATTCAATTTAAATTCAAAAGGTGAGTGTTTTAACCCACTCATAACCTCTTAAATTTCTTATGTGTGTTAAATTAATTTTTGATGTGATTACAAATTTATTTATGACTGTTTGGTATATTTTAATCATCAACTCGGTTAAATTGAATTTATTGAATTAAATTGTTATTTAATTTATTATTGCATATAAACTGCCAGTTAAATTGTTAATTAATTTATTATTGCATATAGACTGCCAGTTAAATTGTTATTTAATTTATTATCGAATATAAACTGCCGGTAAATACCTGTTATTTATTGTCTGTTCTATATTGATGTTATCGATTGAATTGGATGATGATTACGATAAATGTTTGATGGTTGACAATGGATGAATAGATGTTGAAATTTATATTGTTATAAACTGCAAGTTGTTATGGATTTTATTTCATTCGGGATTGCGATTTGAAATGATATATAACTGTATTTATATTTTAAATTATGGATTGAAATGATAAATATCCGTATCACCAGACCATATGATAGAAAATTATATACATGTACCGCTGTTCTATATATAAATATATTTGAAAAAGATTTCTATGGTTTTATATAGATATATATGGTTTTATATAAATATTGATTTTAGATATTATATAAATGTTATTTTATCCTTGATTTTAAGCTATGTATAATTTGTTTTAGTATAATATAAGCTTAATAAACAGTTTGATTGTTTGTTAAAGATAATAAGTTGAATATTTAAATTACATTTAAATATAGAGTTTATAATAATTTAAAAATATTAAGGTTGGAAGATAAATTAGAAATTATTTGAAATTGGATTTATTTAAGAATTAAACTCAAATAAGTTTGATGTGAAATTTATTAAATTGGAAATTTTAAAGGTATGATTTTTACACTTGATATTGGTTTAAGGTGAACTAAATGGATATTCCAAGTATAAACAAATTGAAGAAAATATTTAGTTACTTGTAATTTTATTTTTATTTAAATGGTAATGGATTTATTATGTAAAATATTTCAAAGCTAAATAATGAAAAATTGAATTGTTGAGACCACAATTTCCAAACTTAGTTTGAAGTTGTTGAATACATAAAGTTTGAAATATATTGAATTTGAAACGGTTTACTCTATGGATCAAATATGTTTTGAAATCGATAAATTTGGAATAGTTTTTGGAAACTGAATTGAATTGTAATTTATGATTTCGAATTTGGTTAAATATAAATATGTAGAAATTCGAGTTGTGTTGGATTTGATTTTTGAAATCTAAGGAGCTATTTTATTATTTAAAGTATTTTAATACCATTTAAGTGGTGGAAGTATGTTTCAAAGTATTATGATTTGAAGGTGTTATATTTCAAGTATTTTGATTCCGAAGTATTATAACGTTGAAAGTGCTATGATTTTTGGAAGGGATATATTTGAAATAAAAATGATATTATATTGATTTGGGTTTTAATAAAAATGATATCATATTTGTTTTTTTTTTTGAAAGGGAAATGATATCGTATTTATATGGTTTTGAAATGGATAGTATATTCTGGTTTTGAAGTATAATTATTTTGAAATGACGGTGTTATAATAACGTTTGGTTATTGAAGAGACCGGGATCGGAAGTTGTCATACTCTCTGCCAACTCCGAAAACCACTTTAACAACTATGTACGCAGCATAGATTTCAGAATGAAGTAGGATGGTGGCGGCGTTTCATTTGAGGTATATACGTGGATCCGACTCCCGTGAGTTGGCATAAGGTGGCTAAAACAGGAGCGATCGACGGGTTAAGAAAGTAGCACCTTTTATCGGAAACACTCCTTCGATACCATTCTATTACTTCGTGATTTATAGGGGCCCCTTTTCATTTTAGGGGTGTGGCTCGAGGTGGGCAGTTGTAGCTGCTACGCGTTACCACCGATCCAAAAGCGTAATTGGTATATCTACCCTGGCATTGCCTAGTCGTGCCGTGTCACCTAACCTAATTCGCCTTGTACGAGTTTGATTTGTGTCGTACCTATGGAGTATCCTTTGGTAGCCTCCCGATCAGGAGGTATCGTAATACTGTATAGATTATTGGCACTATTACGTGTTAAGGGCTATATTGGTAACCCCTTAACGCTATTTAAAAGTAAGTTTATTTTACTATTAGACACTACTATAATAGCGAAATATTACTACATAGTAAATAGTTTAACAGATCATTAGAAGATGTGAATCCCGAGCATCTCTTAAGTTACCGCACTCACGTTTGACATTGGATAGGAGATGTCAAATCCCACACATCTCTGACACCATTCCACTCATATTTTTTTGTTGATTTAACTTACATAAGATCTTTTAGTT
Organism: Allium cepa; assembly: GCA_030765085.1. Lineage (NCBI taxonomy): Eukaryota > Viridiplantae > Streptophyta > Magnoliopsida > Asparagales > Amaryllidaceae > Allium > Allium cepa. The sequence goes on along the minus strand of CM060944.1, from coordinate 491,289,671 downwards.
CTGACCCGAGTGTTTTGTATTTTCAATTCGCTCGGGTCAGTCTGAGCATTATAGGATTTGAAGAATATATTTTGTAGGATGAAGACAAAGATATTATCATTATATACTATATTATTCCACTGAATCACCCTGTTCCGCTGCATTATTATTTATCATTCTCTGGTATGTGTAACTCTGATATGTGTTGTAAAAGTATAATCAGATGTTTTGTAAAACAACTTCATGAACTGTTATTTGATTTTTATATTTTGTTATTCCGCTGTGAGATTTTGGTTTGTTTTATTTCTTTCATTCTTTTTTTATTTACCCCAATAACAATCCGCCCTTCTGTATGGTTTAAGTCTGACGTGTGTGGTTTATCGTCGATTTAAAACGTACAAAAAGGTAGGATGTTACACTACCCATGATACGCTGCTCATCTTCAGCCTTGATCGAATGCGAGTACAAGCCCTGGGGCTACTACAGTAACCACACGACATGCCATACTCGAACAACTTGAAGCAGCAGCCTTCTACCCTAGTCGACTCCCTTCCACTCACTCGTGCTCGTGAGCGCTTTATATATATATTTTATTTTTTTATGTGTTCGATTTCGTGAATCGTCTTCGAGAAGAAGGAATGAACGTGATTTTCTTCAATGCACGATATTTTTTTATTTATGTTCAAACCGATAACGAACAGAAGAAAGGAAATGAGAGGGAGAGGCTTGTGATTTATGATGCAGCCATTTTTTCTTAGGTGAACGAAATAATTTCGTTAAACTAGGGAAGGAAAGGAGAGGAGCAATTATTATCTCGTTCGATTTAAACAGACAGATTCAAAGGGGAAAAAAGTGATTTAAAAGGTGAAAGGTGTGATGGGCGATGTGTTTGAATGGGTCAAAGCACAGTCATGGGATAGAATTTGCAACAGAAAGGAATATTGACAAGACAATTATGTATTTAAATTTTAACACGTCTTGATTTATGCAACTCAAAATCTTGAGTCCATATCGAGGCATGCTACTAGGCGTTCATAATATTATACCCTTATTCCAAACATAATGGAAAAGGTTTCGAGTCCTAATTCAATCGTATGGAGAAGATAGCTTTTTGGATCCAATTATTATATTGAATTTTCGATATTAAATTCTGTGCGTTTATATACCGTACGACCAAACGATAACTCCAAACACTAAGAAATTTGAAATTTGATAATAATACACTATTACAGACCCAATGGAATTATATTCGTCGAATTTCGAGACTGTGCCTCGGATCGCTATTTTTAATCGTCGATTAAAGCGACGATTTCCTAGATTTACGAAATTACTTGAAATTTTCAGTTTTGAAATCTTATTAATTCAATTGTAATTCTAATAGAATTTATATCAAAATTAGAAATTGTATCGATTTCATATTCAACTCCAATTCAATTATTTAACAACTTTTGATTATTAACTCAATAATTAAATTTATTAATTAAATCGCCATATTTGGAACTTAAGTTTTATTCTACTTATTTGATCGTTTGAATTTCAAATTAAAATCTAATTCATAATTTCAAAACTCAACATTTAAAATGAATTAAATGTTCAAAGTCAACGACCAAAAATCTGGGTCTTTACAAAAATAAGTTGTGTAACTTATGAAATTGAAATGTGAAATAGAAAACCCAAAATAAAATGGTTTGATATTTTGGTGAAGGAAATAAAATCCAAACTTGAATTATAAAAATGAATTTGAACTTAAGTAACTTAAATGAAGTGAATTTTGGAATAAAAATCAGGTATTGAATTATAAATTGGAAGTGAACTAATTAGACGAATTAATTAGTTAATTGAATATGGGAATAAAACTTAACTTGGTTAATTAATTGGATTGTGGCTTAACATTGAAGTTGAATGTGGAACTTGGTTTAAAAATAAAAATTTGACTTAAATATAAGAAAATTAAATATATTTCAAAATGTGTCGAATAAAATGGAATTGGATTGAAATAGTAATGACTTGAGTTATAAATAAATTCAATCTGTGTGTAAACAAATTTAATATGGCCTTGGATACCATTTAAATGAATTCGAGTATGAATTTAAGTATAGGGTTAAGGTTTGAAGTGATTAAACGAATGAACTAGATAAATTAGTTAGTAAATGGAATGGAATTTGATTGAATAAAAATCCATCTAAAATTGAAACAGAGTTTGATTGCGATGGACTTAAGTTATATAGTTGAATTAATTGAGGATTAACTTAAGTTTTTGGATAAGAGCTTGGCTCAAATAAATTGGTGAAATGGTTATCTAATAAAATAGCATGGAAGGATTCTGAGCTTAATACAATGGATTTGAATATAAGGAATGTGGATATGAATGGAATATAAATAAATTAAATGAAAATCAAATTGAAATGTAATAACACTAAATATAAATTGATGCGAAATCAATTTAAAATAGCTATAAACTGGAATGGTTATTTTATAAAATGAATATCGTTGAATTTGCATGAAAAAATTGTCGTTGACGTAAACAGAAGTAAATAAAATTCTTTGAATCGATAGAAAGTGAATAAATTGATTTTTTTAATCAATTTGGAATGGATATGAGTTTATCTGGTATAAATATGAATTACATGCAAATAATTGGTTGTAAATCATTCAAATTTAATGAAATGGTATATAGATCATTTGGAAGTAATAGAATTAGCATCGGAGCTTTATAATTGCTTATAAATATATGTTTGGCATGTGGTTTCTGAAATTCATGTGTTTAATTAGTTAAATGAATGAAATGTTAGTGAATTTCATATTTTGGTACTTACGTATTTAAGTTTAGTAAGTACAGGTACTCGAAGGCAATTTGGCTAGAGTTCGGATTATGAAATTGCATATGAAGTAAGCTCGCTTGCTTAATAACGCTTAAAAACGCTAAAATAAGATACGTTTTTGGACTACCGCAAATATATAAATATTGATATCTATTGTATTTTCTGACCATGTGGGTCGATGTATATATTTTTGTCTCTTCTGTCATATTTCAAAAGGCTCTTCGTATGAAGGAGGCACTGCCAAAATTTTATGGAAATTTAGGGTGTTAATTTTTTTTTGAAAATTTTGGAAAATTTTTGTTAACTAAAAAGATTGATTTAAATTGCAATTGAAATAAAAGGTTTTGTTGGAAATGTAAAGCTAATTGTTTGGTTAGAACTAAAAGATTAGAAAAGTGAATATCGAGTTTTGACTAAGTGTGTTTTGTGAAGTTAATGAGTTTGAAGCATTTTTCTACCTTAATAAGTTTCGGGGACGAAATTCTTTTAAGGTGGGAGGAATGAAACTACCCGGATTTTTCATATTTAATTGGTTTAAATGTGGAATTTGTAATTATAATTTAGTTAGTAAGACTTTTAAACTGAAATTTCAAACTGTTACCCGGCACCTTGGCCCGGCTACAAAACAACAGATGAAAATATTATCATTAGCACTAGACAAGATTCTGACCAAGAAGAGCCTGAAGATATACGGGTTCGATGCAGTCGACATGTTTTGGTATTTAGGTACGGTTCGGCAAGAACGGACTATCCAGCACAAGATCGCCCTATATGGGCCAAGTCATCTTGGCCTTGAGGCCTGTGCAGGGAGTCCAGCCTATCTTCATCTATAAATAGAAGGGCAGGGGCACAGTGAAAGGGACCTTTTTTGGAGAACACTGGGAGACTCTGCTGCATTCAAGACTCATTCTTTTTCACTTAGCATTTGCATTCGAGTAGTTGGTATACGAATTGTATCTGTAATTAATTGTTTATAAAAGCAAAAGATTAAACTCAAAGTGGACGTAGGCAGTTACGTCGAACCACTATAAATCAAGTGTTCTTGTTTCTCATAGTTATTACTGCATTTTACTGCGTAATTCCTCAGTTTTAATCTACCTTCTTCATTAATCTCTCTACGGAAATCTTTCTTTGGGTGTTAGTGACCAATTTTGGTGCTAACATTTTGGCGCTTTCACTAAAATTTGAATTCTCAGCTTGACTGGATCTCATCGTCTACTAGTGGGTTTCCATATTCATGAGATAGATCTAGTTGTTTACTAGAAAACTTCCTATTCTACTCAGATTTGAAAGAAATCTAAACGAAGCTGATAGCCGTAGATTGGATTCACTGATGTACGCAAGATCTGGGGATGGTACGACTCAAGTTTGCGCTCAAGTTGAATAAAGGCCGACCCTCCTCTGAAGGCAATTCAGCCGATCGGCCTTAAAGCGAGAGTATGCCGAGCGAGTGCATGCCGAGTGAGAGTATGCCGAGTGACCCAGCGCATGCCGAGCGAGAGTATGCCGAGCGACCCAGTGCGTGCCGAGAGAGAGGATGCCTAGCGACCCAGAGTATGCCGAGCGACCCAGTGCATGCCGAGCGAGAGTATGCCGAGCGACCCAATGTATGTTGAGCAAGTTCATGCCGAGCGAGTGTATGCTGAGCGACCCAGTGCATGCCGATTGAGAGTATGACAAACGAGTGCATGCCAAGCGAGAGTACACCGAGCGACCCAGTGCATGCCAAGCGAGAGTATGTCGAGCGACCTACTGCATGCCGAGCGAGAGTATGCCGAGCGACCCAGTCCATGTCGAGCGAAAGTATGCCGACCGACCCAGTGTATGCCGAGCGAGTGTTACCGATCGCGTGTATACCGACCCATGCATATACAAAAAAAATATGGATCGGGTACGACCTCTATTTTAAAAAAAAATCGGGTACAGCCCAAATTTTAGAAAAAGAATATATTTAAAAAATATATTTTTAGGCACGACCTCTATTTAAAAAAAGATGTATCGGGTACGACCCAAATATATTTTCGCATGTATGCCGACCGAACCCTAGCCGCAGCTGAGTGCCTCTGGATAGTGAATTCAAAACTCAACTTAATAAAGGAACATTCTATCCACTTCCCTTACATCCCATGATCAACCAGGGCGTAGACGATCTAGCGATTGCTTTTGAATGACAAGGGAATTGACAAGCAACCACTACTCAAACGATACTCCCAAAGTGACTCCAAGCAGATCAATGTTTGGCTCTAAGTAATTTATTCCAAATGCTAACAAGGATATCATACTGATCGCGTTTGACGAAAGTCAACCTCCAGATATATTTTGGCAGCTAGTTAGCGGGAGAACCTCTTATGACCATGTAATGTTTTTGTTACAAAATGAATCAGAACCAAAGTGAGGAGAAGTGGAGCAGACTAGGAGAAGTCACAATGCAGCCTCGTCGGCTAAGGACACTGATTCCAGTAGACAAAACAAGATCTTAAAATTTGACTCATATGCCCTTTGAAAGATTCAATCGATAGCCTTTATTTGGAGACTTGTGACTCAAAGTGGTAATGAAAACTAACCTCGAGAAAGTCCATCGAAGTCCAGAGGAAATCAGTGGAATGTTGTATATTCCAAGATGCACACTGATCCTAACAATAGCAATTACAAACACCTCCGAGGTGTCATCCAAAAGCGGATTCTAAAAGAAAAGCATTAATAGTACGCGCAAGCCTTGCAGAATGGTGAGCCAGGACCTTCGGATGCCCATCAATAAAAAACTCCAATTATCAATTGGACCGTTGGTAATCGACATCCCGCTAAAGGGCTAGGGGCATAGTTGAATAGCAAGCACATGATACTGCCTCCTTTATCAATAAGATTTATACCAATCTTCTTTGGATATGTTGATTTCAATTATGCTTTGAATTACGATCGACTTGAACTAAACTTCTTTCAAAACCATGCAGGTGACCAAGTACTTAGATTTGGCCACCAACCAATCCATGCAGACCGTTATCAGACCTATGGAGTTTCACCAAGACGAGCATGATTTGACTGCTCACCATCAACTATATGCCTTCAATTTAGGGCTATGGACTAGAGATTGAAAAGCTCATCACGATCAGAGCCCAATACAAAGTGAACACAACCGATCGTTCATTCGTCGACCTCCACATTTGACTTAGATACCTAAGCAAGACTTGAAATGAATATGGCCCGATCATCCACTCAAATCGAGTCATAAAAAAAAGTTTGACAAAATACAAATGCCTCTCCTAAAGCTCAGTGAAACCGAGATCTATCTAGAGTAGATGTGATTTGATCATCTACACATCAAATCCTACCCTGAACACAAAAGATTGTTCGAATGCCCAACATGGAGTAGCTATGATGGACTATCTACTTGCCAACCATCACTCTCAATACGTGGACACGGCTGCACCTTTAAACATATGCAACTTACTTTGTCTACTCAGTAATCTATTATCCTTAGTTTCTAGAAAGAGATATGAAGCAAATTGTGCGAGACTTGATTATCTAACACATCATGGATATGATCCAACCATCTGTCATGTACCTCCTTCCTTAACTTGATTGGAAGAGCTATAATCACCAAGCGGACGAGAATCGACCATCCATTCTTCAAGTTTCGTCCTTCATGCTGAGGGTAGAGTCCCATTCCATGAGCAAATGTGGTTCGATCGTTCATTCGACAGCATTTGCCTCAATGCGGTAAATGAAATACAAATTAAACGGATGGAAATACGACCGCTCTCGACAAAAACCTTTAAGTGCCTTGAGTGCAGACTAGAGTACTCTAAGTCCCCTGAGTGCAGACTAGAGTATAAACGACTTGAAAACCTCTAAGTCCCCTGAGTGCGGACTAGAGTACTCTGAATCCCCTGAGCGTGGACTAGAGTATAAACGACTTAAAAACCTCTAAGTCCCTGAAGCGGACTAGAGTACACTCAGTTCCTTGAGTGCGGACTAGAATATAAACGACTTAAAAATCTCTAAGTCCCTAGAGTGCAGACTAGAGTACTCTATGTCCCCAAAGTGCGGACTAGAGTATAAACGACTTAAAAACCTCTAAGTCCCCTGAGTGCGGACTAGAGTACTCTAAGTCCCTTGAGTGTGGACTAGAGATGACTAAAAAACCTCTAAGTCCCTGAAGCGGACTAGAGTACCCTTAGTCCCCTGAGCATGGAATAGAGTATAAACGACTTAAAAACCTCTAAGTCCTTGAAGCGGACTAGAGCACTCTTAGTCTCCCGAGTGCGGAGTAGAGTATAAACGACTTGAAAACATCTAAGCCCCCTGAGTGCTGAGTAGAGTACTCTAAGTCCCTTGAGTGCGGACTAGAGTATAGATGACTTAAAAACCTCTAAGTCCCTGAAGCGGACTAGAGTACTCTCGGTCCCTTGAGCGTGGACTAGAGTATAAACGACTTAAAAACCTCTAAATCCCTGAAGCAGACTAAAGTACTCTCAGTCCCCTGAGTGTAGACTAGAGTATAAACGACTTGGAAACCTCTAAGTCCCCTGAGTGCGGACTAGAGTACTCTAAGTCTCCTAAGTGTGGAGTAGAGTATAAGCGACTTAAAAACCTCTAAGTCCCCTGAGTGCGGACTAGAGTATAGATGCCTTAAAAACCTCTAAGTACCTGAAGCGGACTAGGTTACTCTCAGTCCCCTGAGTGCGGACAAGAGTATAAATGATCCTAAGTGTGGTCTAGAGTACTCTAAGTCCCCTGAGCGTGGACCAGAGTATAAACGACTTAAAAACCTCTAAGTCCATGAAGCGGACTGGAGTACTCTTAGTCACTTGAGTGCGAACTAGAGTATAAATGAGTTAAAATCTCTAAGTCCCCATAGTGCGGACCAGAGTACTCTAAGTCCCCAGAGTGTGGACTAGAGTATAAATGACTTAAAAACCTCTAAGTCCCGTGAGTGCGGACTAGATTATAGATGACTTAAAAACCTCTAAGTCCCTGAAGCGGACTAGAGTACTCTTAGTCCCCTGAGCGTGGACTAGAGTATAAACGACTTAAAAACCTCTAAGTCCCTGAAGCGGACTAGAGTACTCTCAGCCCCTGAATGCGGACTAGAGTATAAATGACTTGAAAACCTCTAAGTCCCCTAAGTACAGATTAGAGTACTCTAAGTCCTCTGAGTGCGGACTAGAGTATAGATGACTTAAAATCCTCAAAGTCCCTGAAGTGGACTAGAGTACTCTCAGTCCCCTGGGCGTGGACTAGATTATAAACGACTTAAAAATCTTTAAGTCCCTGAAGCAGACTAGAGTACTCTCTGTCCCTTGAGTACATACCAGATTATAAACGACTTGAAAACCTATAAGTCCCCTGAGTGAGGACTAGAGTATAAACGACTTAAAAACCTCTAAGTCCCCTGAGTGCGGACTAGAGTACTCTAAATTCCCTGAGTGCGGACTAGAGTATAGATGACTTAAAAACCTCTAAGTCCTTGAAGCAGACTAGAGTACTCTCAGTCCCCTGAGTGTGGACTAGAGTATAAATGACTTGAAAACCTCTAATTCCCTGAAGCAGACTAGAGTACTCTCAGTCCCTTGAGTGCGGACTAGAGTATAAACGACTTGAAAACCTCTAAGTCCCCTGAGTACGGACTAGAGTACTCTAAGTCCCTTGAGTGTAGACTAAAGTATAAACGACTTAAAAACCTTTAAGTCCCTGAAGCGAACTAGAGTACTCTCAGTCCTTTGAGCGTAGACTAGAGTATATATGAATTAAAAACCTCTAAGTCCCTAAAGCGGACTAGAGTACTCTCAGTCCTCTAAGTGCAGACTAGAGTATAAACGATTTAAATATCTCTAAGTCCCCAAAGTGTGGACTAGAGTACTCTAAGTTCTCAAAGTGCGGACTAGAGCATAAACGACTTAAAAACCTCTAAGTCCCCAGAGTGCGAACTACAATACTGAGTCTCCAGAGCGTGGACTAGGTTATAAACGACTTAAGAAAAATCTCTAAGTCCCAAAAGAGGACTAGAGTACTCTAAATCCCCAGAGTGCGGACTGGAGTATAAACAATTGACGAAAATCTCTACGTCCCGAACTGTGGACTAAAGCATAAACCATTCAATAAATCCCTAAGTCCCCAAAGCATGGACTGAAGCATGAACACAAATTGGGCGCGAGTCGACCGGGGGAGAATAACACTAAGTCACCGGAATGCAAAGTGGTGTATAAACATCGATAAATAGACGAGTGGATTTCGATCATTCTCTATTTCGCAAATTTTGGCCTGAAATCGACAGGAGGTTTATCAACTCGCTAAAGATGGAGTTCGACCATCCAACTAGTGGCTTGGCCAAATCAATGCTGGGAGGAGAAGTACAAATCTCTAAAAGCTTAATATGATAGCTTACTACAGCTTTAGCTTAGCGTTCTTTACAACTTAAGGCAATGACTACAAGGAATCCTTAATACAGAACCAATCAAAATGGCATCCAAAGCTATGGGAAACCGACTATATCATACCTTAGATCGAGGGTCAATACCGATCCGCACCAAGCACATACGAATGTGACTCGGATGTTCCTTGAAAAACTATGACCTCTAGAGTGTGGAGAGGAGAGTAAACCACGAAGACTTGGTCAAAAATTCTCCAGCACCCTCCTTCGATCCGTCAGAAGGAGTATGAAACTGGATGAGCATGACTCGACTGCATTTGTAGCCAACTTTGCCCTGAGATCTGGTTAAAGAGAGTGAACCAAAGTGGACGAGGATGACCGTCCAGTGTCCAAATTACGCCCTGAAACTGACAAGGCATCGAAGTATTCATCTTGGAATGAAAACCGACAATACAATCCAAGATAGGCGAGACCCAGTCTCCCATCAACTGCCTTGATCCCACGATTCAACGGGAAAGAGAGCAATACTAAAGTGAGCATGGCTGACCTTCCTACTTATCGGTATATGCCCTAGACCTGAGGGCACGAGCTAGAAGCAAGATGAATGTGAACCGACTATTCATCGATCAATTCTATGTTTTCGAATTTTAGGTGGGAATATAAACATAGCTAGGATGAGACTCAACCATCCATGCAGTACATTTATCAACCTGAGACTGGGAGCAGATGCATGGTCATCCAAAGACTGGCTGCGATAGCTTAGTATTGAAACTTATATGTAGTGCTTACAGCTACTCAAGGCTACGACCGAAAGAATATCTAAAGATAAAATCATTAGATCGATACCTAAGCTCGTGGGCAACTGACTGTCACTCCAACCCGAAGGACGGGTAAAGGATCATGAATGCATTGAATAAAAAGTATGTTACTCGAATATACAAGCAAATTAAAACTAATAGCAAGATCCAGCTATGCAGTTGCACCTAACTCGAGGCTGACTCCTACTCGACATTTCCTTCAATATGCTTTTAAGCCTGATCTTTGGCCATTTGCTGATAATCGATTAGAGCATTCATAGCCCTTCACTATTAGACTTAATAACTCATGACAAGACTCTAGGATTCGACCAGAGTAACCATCAACATTGACCGTCCCAACCATATTTCACATTGAATGTTATGCAAAATAGTTACATCTAAACTCAAAGAATCCGGGTGCTGAATATCGAATCACGGCTCAATGCAATGATGATAAAAGAATTAGTTGGATTTTTTTGAATAAATGATGATATGTTCCCTTGGACCCATTTTGACATGCATGTGTGATTTCACCAACTATCGCGAGCCATGCATTGGATATCGACCCGAAGCTACAAAATCTAGCACAATGTCTATTGATTTCATCATGAAAGCTCCACTCTTACTTTTAGGCTCACCCTATCAACGTCTATGCCTACAAGCCGTTGCAACCGGGCATACAACGACCTGAGACGTCTGAAAGACTAGTTAAATAGAATATCGAACTAAGCCAATTCGATATCACTTATTTCCCTCAAAGGGCTATCCAAGGATGGAAATTAGTAGACCTCACAGCCAAATTCACTACATCAGATGACTACTCGAAGGGTAGTAGTGAACCAATTGATAGATGGAAAATGTACGCGGATGGAGCATCTAGTGATCAGTGTTATGGCAAAAGAGTCATGTTAATGGCTCCCGAGGAACGATCGACCTGCTATGTCCTATAACTCGATTTCCCTATAATAAACAACGATGCTTATTATGAAGCCTCGACCGCCAGCCTCAAGCTTGCTAGAGGATTTGGAGTGGAAACTTTGCATATCTTTTGTGATTCCTGATTGACAGTATGCAAAGTTAAGGAGGTTGATCTTGCTAAGGGGCATTATCTTGCTCCTTATCTCGGCCAGGTCCAAGAGCTACTAGCCGACTCCACGTATTACATCATTACACACATACACAGCAAACAAAATAAAAAGAGTCCAGTCACTGGCCAACCTGGCCAGTTTTAGGGATGTGCAACGGACATACATTGTTTCGGTTGAAATACTTAATATTCCAAACATTGACGGATGGAGAACGACTAGGTCTTGGAGACAGAGCCAGAAAAGGTGTCATGGTTGAATCCTATCAAAGACTATCTATAATGAGGAATTCTTACTAAATGGAGGAATGGAAAATGATATATCCTTCTCAAAGCTTCACGCCAAATCATCTAAGAAGAAGTCGTGTGTAGAAAGGAGTTTATCCATCCCCATGCTTTGGTGTATCGCCCATGATGATATCTTGAGCGAAGTCTACGAAGAAGAATGCGGCGATAACATCAGGGGGAAAACCATGATAAAGAAAATAATCTTCTTTAGGTATTACTGGCCAACTATCAATCTAGACACAGTTGATCATGCTTGACAATGCGATGAGTGCAAGATGTTTGCAAAAAATCTAGAAACCCCACCGATGAAACTCATATGGTTAGTCCATAGCCGTTTGCCACTGGGGGCATTGAAATCATCTTCTTGCCAATCCTAAAGGTGGTGCGAAATATACCATCATAGCAGTTGACTACTTCACCAAATGGGCAGATGAAGAACTTTTAACCATGACCAAGATGAAAAAAATAATCAACTTCATTGTCTGTAACGTCATTTGTCCTTATGACCTTCCATGATCTATTATAACTGCAAATGGACAGGTTGAAGCTGTGAATAAAATCATAAAGTCTGTACTGAAGAGAGGTTTGGAAAAGGCTAGAGACAAATGGGCGGATGAACTCCCAACCACATTATGGGCTTATAGAACTACCCATGAGTCCATGACTGGCCGTACTCCATTCTCCCTTGCTTACTGCTCTGAGGTCATCATCCATGTAGAGCTTGAAGTCTGCTCTCATCAAGTGGATGATTACAACCCTTATTTCCTACAAAATACAAACAAGGAATCACAATTGAATTGCAATTAAAATAGATGGAACCGGTGACGACTTATGAGCATATAAAATGCATCCGAAAGCCAATGGCAAGAACATGTACCCGAACAAGCATGTGTACATCCAAAAAAGTTTGACTTCTTGAAACCAACAGAAATTGAATTCTCACTTAGGGTTATTAAGAAAAGACTGGATCAGATAGCCGAAGCTCTGTAGAATCGGACACGGATGTCCACTAATGAACTACAATCCTAGATTTATAATATTGGGAATCGACCAAGCATCATGATGACCAAAGAAGGATACGACACCTTAGGAGGATAAAATTGAAGGATACTGACTATTTAGGAAACACGATTGATTTCTTTCTGGAAATAGGGAATACTTGCCGATTCAAAGCATGTCGTGTTGCTTCACACGACATACTTTAGGGGGCAAATGTTACCTGGCACCTTGGCCTAGCTACAAAACAACAGATGAAGATATTATTGTTAGCACTAGACAAGATTCTGACCAAGAAGAGCCTAAAGATATACGGGTTTGATGTAGTCGACATGTTTTGGCATTTAGGTATAGTTCGGCAAGAATGGAATGGCCAGCTCAAGATCGCCCTATATGGGCCAAGTCACCTCGGCCTTGAGGCCTGAGTCCAGCCTATCTTCATATATAAATAGAAGGGTAGGGGCACAGTGAAATGGACCTTTTTTGGAGAACACTGGGCGAGAATCTGATGCATTCAAGACTCATTCTTTTTCACTTAGCATTTGCATTCGAGTACTTGGTGTACGAATTGTATCGGTAATCAATTGTTTATAAAAGAAATAAAGATTAAACTCAAAGTGGACATAGGCAGTGACGCCGGACCACTATTGTAATAGCCCGCAAATCCGTGCCCCTTGAGTCAACACTATTCTACAACAATCAGCTCAAGTTGTACAGAAATACGAACCCTTTGGGTTAAAGAAGAAGAGGTAGAAGGAGAGAAAAGAAAACAAAAACAGAATCTAACCATCGCAGCGGCATAAAATATAACAGATAATAAATGACCTTTACTCAAATCAAATATCTCTGTTTATATATTACATCATCAGAGTACAACAATCACAGCTCAACATCAATATCATACACATGGATACACAACAACTCAACACAGCGGAATATATATATATATATATAAACAAGTAGGAGTGTACGTGTCGTCATCCAGCTCGTCTCCTGAGCTCCATAGCATCATATCCTGTATTCTATAATACTCGGTCTGACCCGAGCATTACAGTTAAATAACACCCGAGTCAGTCTGGAATACCAGCGTGAGAAAATCACACTCAATTGATTATTAAAGTTTCAAAATCCTTTTGAAAACAAAAGCATCTCGTAAGATCACGCCACAAATAAACATGTCGGGTTTTTACCTTACGATAGCTAAAACAATTTCTATAGAAATCCTCTAATATTATAATAGGGTCTATCTACAAATACTTATAAAATAGCTGAAATTGTTACATGATTAAATTCCAGCTACTAGCCACAGAGTGGGTAATACAAACAAAACTCGTACAAGGCTCGTAGGGAGAATGGATTTCTAACCAATGACTAGGCACTGGGGTACCACCTGCCACAGTACGGGGCCTAGATCACCGTACCAAGGAGTACGCCCGCTCCTCTGCAACACAAGGCCAGGACTACCCCTTACTGGATAATCCCGAGTGAGATCACCCCGCGGTTGGGATCAGCAACCGCCCACTAAGCCGAAATAAAAAGGGACATCTAGACTGGAATGACCTCACCCTGCTTGGGTGCTACCCATCTAGCCTTGCTGCATAACCCCTGATTTTCAGTCATTCCCATTTGATGAGGCTTGAGGCTAAGTGTTACCTTTTCAGAAAATATCACTTAGAATGCCCATCGTCCACCTGACGATGTTTCGCAAGCATTCATCCATACAAGTCCGCCCTGGGTTCGAACGGAACCGAAGGCGCTATTCCTACTACATCCATTTTGGAAATATCCTCAGGATTAGTAGCGACTAGCCCTTGCACTTCACTGCTCCATCTTCGAATCCAAAATCGTTTTTTCACGAAAACGTACAAACCGGATCGAAGTGGTTTTCGAGAAATAAATCTCGATCCCGGTCTCTTCGAAACGATCAACGCAGTTTGTCCAATATTGATAGTCGGTGATTTAACTATCAATTTATATTCACAAACAACCATCCAACAATAAATAATTTCCCAAATTATTTATTTATCTCAAAATATCTTTACAAGGTATATTCTCACTTTCAAATCCTTTTGAAAACAGTTTTCAACTACCTTCCTTTTTCTCAGAATAAATTCTGAGTATTTCATTTCCACTGGAATCACCAAGCACAAGATTTTAGATTTTTAAAATAATTTCAAAACACTTTAATTGTAAAGTATGGTTAATATTTAATTTAGAAAATCTTCCTTTAGTACTTAATTTAAAATAATGCTTTAAACAAAATACCAAGTCATTCTTTATATAATTATTACGATAATAGATAAAACAAAAATACTTACTTTGGAATTTACCTTTAAACACTTAAGTTAAGACTACTTTAATAATTTACTAAAATACATACTATGTAAACATTTGAAAATAAAGTTACTTAATAAAATGTAAAAATAGATTTCTACTTTTAAAACCAAAATACTAAGTTACTTCTTAATAATTACTGCTAGAATAGATTAAAGAAAATACTTACTTTAAATATTAGATATAATAAATTTTACAAACTTGCTTCTTTAGAACAACTTTAAAACATTTAATTTATATTTGCAAATTTACTTTAAAACATGTACTTGGCCATCCAGAGAAAATTCCAACTTCAATCACTTAAATCAATTTCCCCAAATTGATTTCGAATTTATTTTATTTGGAATAAATTCTTTTAATTATCAGTTCATTTCTAAATTCAGTAGTTATGGTCTTTATTATTATCATTATTATTTTTCTTCAGTTTCTTCTTTACTCTTTCAATAATTCAAATCTTAAATTCTAAATAAATGTTTGTTCTTTTTAATTAATAATACTCCATCTTAAACTTCATTAATTTTCTGTTTATTCAAATTTTCCCTTCCATTCTCAGGATTCATTTATTAAAATTTAAAGTCACTTTATTTCTTTTTTCCAAGTTATTCTTGAATTTATTCTATAATTATTTTACTTGCAATTTCACTTCTTTTATTTTCATTTCCAAAATCAAATTTATATTTTTAATAATTCATTATACCCAATTATATCAACCAAGCCATAGCATTCAATACTTCCACATAATTCATTATAAAATATCAAATAATCAGAACAAAGAATATTAAATAATTTAAATAAAAGTTGAGGGGTCCAGTTGGATCCCTCCAACTTGTTTTCCCTGCTCCATAGATGTTAGCACGATATAATATGCCAATTGCAAAATATCCCTTACTATAATACATCAACCAATCCAATAATTCAAACAATTGTTTAAATTCAGTCATTTAAATTTAAATTAAAATTTAACCGAGTGAGATTAACTCACCTTTCCTAGTTGTAGTCCACTTCATTCCCAACTTGATTCTCCCGATTATAGACCTTGAAGAAATATTTATATAATTTTATTAATATCTGACTAATTGAACAATTAATGACCATCTAATAGATTAGATTAACTAACTATTAAATTTAAAATTAAATTCCCTTAATACGTTATTTTTAGTAATTAAAATAATTAAATACATTTATTAACAAATAAATGTTCGTAATGCATATATTATTATTTTAAAGAATAACTGATCAAGTGAAAACGTATATATTCAATGTCCTTTTCCTTCCTTATTAAATTATTCGCTTATATAACAGTATATTTATAAAGATTGCAAAACTAAATTTTATATAAACTTTTCAGCATTAAAACTTCATTCCTAAATCTTATCTATATACCTTTTCTGTCTTAGCTGTAGATATATATACATATATATATATATATGTATATATATTTATAAATTTTAAACAGAATTCTATTATTATTATTATTATTTTCTCCTGTACATGTTTATAGATAAGGGTTATTAGATCTAAGAAAAATAACACCTTACCCTACTGTTTATAAAATTAACAAAACCAAACTTACAGAAAACAAACTAGACAAAATAGAAAAGTACCTCATCGACACGTGGCACTCCACCGCACACGGCCTCGGACCTTAACTCGTTCGCTACCCCATCGCTCGAACCACCCAGCGACCATGCTATCAACTCCTCACCCAAAATCGCGACTGCGAGCCCTCAACCCAAAATCGCGACTACAAAAACCTAGCTGAAACGATGCCAACACCACCCACTCGAGCGTGCGCGCTCCCCCATGCAGCGCGACTAAGTCGCGGCCCACGACCTTCTACGCCTCGTCGAATCTCTGCGTGCCGCCTTCTCTTCTACACGGTCTCGCGATTCGATGGAAAACCCTCTCCTTATTAAGCTCCATTAGGGAATTTGTTAATGAACGATAAATATATTTTTGATTGAGGGTTTTCAATTTGGGGAAAATGATATCAAAATGAAATCGCGGCAAGCTATGTTCTGCGACCAGGAAGATGATCGAAAACGATGAAATTCGAATTTAATTTTTTTTTCTGGGTTTTCGATTTGAAGGTTAAGGCTTCGGCCATTTTTTTAGTTTAGGGATCGGCTATTTTCTCTCTCTTTTGAACGAAGGAAAATATCTCGTATTTATTTATTATTAAGTGAAGAAGCGTATTGGAGAAGGCAACATTAGTTTATAAACCCTTATACGTGATGCTAGCTACAGTATTCAATATAATTTCAGTGCGTTTATATATCGTACACTCACACTCTACTCCAAAAGCTACGAAATTTGAAATCCGATAACAATTCAATATTACGGACCCAATGGAACTGGTTTCGTCGAATTCCGAGACTGTGCCTCGGAAGGCTATTTTTAAATTCAACTTAAACGATATAAATTTTAAAGCTGAACAAACCACTGTTAATTTCAATTTTATTACTTCTATTATCTTCAATGTTATCAATATAAATTTTATAAGCCTTCGAATCATTTAAACAGGCTTCAAAATTTCAGATTCAACAATTTACCCAACTTCACTTATTTATTTTAATTATTCAATTATCAAATAAATTATGATATTCGTAATTTAAGTTAAAATTACTTTTATTGAATATTTAAAATCAATTAAATACCCTGATTTAAATTGCTTAAAAATTCCGGGTCGTCACATTCCTTCCCCCTTAAAAGAATTTCGTCCCCGAAATTACTAGTTAGGAAGAATGGTTCAATACCCGTTTATTATTTCCCTAAAATCAAACGGTTTCTAACAATTCAACATCTAACCAACTATCTTTTTATAAAAGACCCATTATCATTCTTAATAACTTCTCAACTCTCCCATAGTTTCAAACTATACTATTTGTTTAATCATTTGAGTTTCAATTTAAAACCAAATTTTGAATTATCAAAACTTTGCTCGAAATTTTTCTAACTCCCTAAATTTCCGAAATTTTTTTCCAGCGTCTCCTTTGCGCGGCTAGCTCGGTACAACTATAAAATGGCTCTACGGCCTCCTAAATCCAAAAAGAAAACAAAAAGCCAAGTGGCTCAATCCAAATCCCAATCAAATTTCACACCAAATTTAAATACATACCTTTTGACGAGCATTTCAAATTTATCTTCTTGAAATCAAAAACCAATTCTCTTTTCCCTTTAGATTACCTGCATATCCTGCTTAGCACTAATATACAATCCAATATCCCAAAACATTTTATCGACTCCCTTACCAAATACCAATATTCATCCAAATATCAACTTAGAATATTTTGCAATATTCAATTTCCAATTAAGAATTGACCATTCCTTACTTAAGTTAACATAAACATTTTATACGTTTCTTATATTTATTTTCACATTACCACATTAGTTTATACCCATTTCTATTCAAATCGATTCTTTCATTTCCATATGAATTCAATTTATCTTGAACTCTGCATATATAAATTTCATTTGTCATTTATTACTAATTCATGTCATTACTTTAAATTGGTTTCATTTACTAACTTATTTTAGTTTCCAATTTGAATTTGTTTGTCGTTTCCAAAATTTTCAAAAAATTTCTAACTCCCAAAATTTCAAAAAAAAAATTGGCAGAGTCCCCTTTGTACGGAGGAGCTTTTGCAATTTGACAAAAGATACAAATATATATACATCGACCCACACGGTCGGAAAAACTAAAAACAGTTCATATTTCCTATTTTAATTGCGTAGGCGTACCTTATTTAGCATTTTAAGCCGACAGCTTATTAATTTAGCAGTTAATGCAACCCAAATCCAGCCATACGGCTTCCAGGTACCTGTACTTACTCAATTTAAACATGTAAGTGCCAAATATATGCAGTTTAACTATATTTCACTTAGTTGTAATGGTTAAAACATATGAATTTTAAAAGAAATGCATATCAAACATTTTCCGTAAGCAATTTATACAAATTTCATACTAATTCAATTGTTTCAATTCATTTATAAACCATTTTAACACTCGATCACTTACATTTAATTTATTTTTAAGCAAACTGATCTCATATTTAACTCAATTGCTTCCAAAATCAATTTATTTTACTTCTATCAACTCGTAGAATTTTAATTACTCATATTTACATCAAATGACAAGTTATTCTATGCAATTCAACGAAATTTATGTGAATAAATAAGTACTTATGTTTTATACCAATTTAAATTGATTTCAACTCAATTTATACTTATTCTATTCCATTTCGGATTTATTCACAATCCGTGTATTCTCATTTTCATTGCATTTAAAGTTGAATCCATTCACTTACATTTCCTTCTATTAACCAAACTAGTTCATACAAAACTATTAACATCTTAGGTTCGTCTTCATTACCAATTTAATTTCCCTTTTATTTTAATTCATTCACAATTATTTATTTAAGAATTTCATTCCATTAAATATTATCTGTAACTCACCGAATTCTATTTCGATTAAAAATTTATTTTCACTTGATTTAAAACCAATCCAATATTATTAAACTTTGTTTAAGTTGAATTCAATTCAACTCTCCTTCATTCATTTAGCTTAAGTCAATTTTCTTCAATTTATTCAAATTTTACACTTAAGCTCATTCTCATTCTGCAAACAAAGTTCTCTTTTCAATTTAACTTGATTCTATTTTAATCCAATCCCATTTCACACTACAAATTTATTTGATCAATTATTATACATTTTAATTTTCTAGATTCAGCTCATTCAATTTATTACCTGGCTATTTTCCAAGTTATCTTCACTTATTTGGATTTTATTTGCACAATCAAACCATTGCTATTTTAATCCATTTACATTTTTATTTGATACATTCCTAATTATATTTAATTTGTTAACACTTCAAGTTAAATTTTAAATTTATAACTCAAGTTTTGAATCCACTATTCATTTTCAATTTACCACCCAATTTATTAACCACAATTTAATTACATTTTCTTCACTATCGATCCAAGTCGAATTTGATTTATAACTTGAGTTTTATTTCCAATCTTCATTATTAGCTTACAATTCAGCTTCTATTTAACTACATTGAACTCCATTTACACATTTCATTAACTAATTTATTATCAATTAGTTCTTCCCTTATCTATAATCCAACTCTTGAATTTTAATCCCAAATATCACTGCATTTAATTTTTTTAGTTCAATTTAGTTTATAATTCAAGTTTTGATTTTTATTTTATTCTCCAATTCATCAATAATATTTATTTTGGAGTTTTGTATCTCACCTTCAAATTTAATAAGTCACAACTTATTATTTACACAATTCCATTCCTCATAGGCTTGAATATATTATTCTTTTATTTTTAACTCAAGCCTTATGCTTATTTATAACCCAAGCATATTTTTATTCCTATGGATTTTTAATTTCTCTTATAAGTTATTCTGATTTATTTATTTCAATGCAATCCTTATCCAACTCATTTTCCATTAATTCAAGTAAGAATCTAATTCCATTCAATAATTCAATTTTATTCTCATCCCAATTCAATTTCAAACACTTGAATCAATTTCCAAATTGATTTCTCATTTACTCCCTTTTTAATTCAAAATCTATTAATTTCAGGTTTCATTTCTTAATTATGATTTACAGCACTTTAACTAAAAATTCCAATTTTTAGATTTCTCAATTACTTCTTTATCCTTTTATATAAATTTAAAACGTTAGTTTAAAATAGTTCTTTATTCCTTTAAATTAATACCACATAATTTACAATTCATTAATTACTGTTTATTTAAACTCTTTCCTTTCATACTTGAAGTTATTTATTTTTCATATTACTTCTATTTCCTTTCACCTCATTCTTAATTTCAATCCAGTCAAATTCTTATTTCCCAATCCAAGTAAATTTCATTTTTAACCTTTCTTTTAAATTTAAATTCCAACATTCAAAGCTTATATTTCCTTCCTGATTTAAAAATCATCTCAATTTATAAGCTTACAACTATCTCATCTGGATTTTTAAACATCCGACTTTTGGGTTCAAATCATTTTGAAATCTTCAACATCTCAAATCACATTTCTCAAAAATTTTAAACCAATCCTGGTTTTATTCTCAACAAATTTCCCTTGAAATTTTCAAAAACAAACAGGTTTTCCTGAACAAATCAAATTGGCAGCAATTCATCACTTAGAAACTCGAAAATGAACATCGATGATGCTGCAGTCCCCACCGAAGTTATTTTCCAGCGACTGAAGTGAATTCAATGCTATATCCCTTTCCAAAATTTATTTAAAACAATTTCCTTTCAGAAATACCCCAAAACAACAATACTATCATTTATCTTCAAAATACGTCCAAATCTCCGGTAATTTAAATTTCCAAATCTGCTTAAATCAAATTTAACCATAATTCATTTGCATAGCTTCCCATTTGATTATAATTCAATTCATAAATTACATTTATAATTTATATTTATAAATTTCATTTTAAAATGAATTTATTCCCTTAACTTTAGTTATATTTTCAATTTCTAGTTAAATTCTCACTTAACAATGATAATACTTTAATATTATCATTTCTAACATCCAAGCAACCATATATTAGCTAAATAGTTTTCAAAAACTATTCTTTATATCAAAATATGTTTTTGGGTAAAATTATTTCATTTACCCATATTTAAAACAATACTATGTCGACTATTCTATTTAAGTGTTTAGAAACCCCTTCAATACAGTTGCGTAGACTGTATCGACGAAGGTTCATATGCCACTCAATAAACCAATCAGCACAATATTAAAACAGTTTATATTCACTAACAAATACGCGCTCATATCTATTAATACGCTCAAACCCATTCTAGAGTACTTCGGACTCTAATTTAAATGAGTAATTCCCACCAGAGCCAAGGTTATCTCCAACCTAAGCTCTGATACCAAGTGTAACAGCCCGCAAATCCGTACCCCTTGAGTCAACACTATTCTACAACAATCAGCTCAAGTTGTACAGAAATACGAACCCTTTGGGTTAAAGAAGAAGAGGTAGAAGGAGAGAATAGAAAAAAAAATAGAATCTAACCATCGCAGCGGCATAAAATATAATAGATAATAAATGATCTTTACTCAAATCAAATATCTCTGTTTATATATTACATCATCAGAGTACAACAATCACAGCTCAACATCAATATCATACACATGGATACACAATAACTCAAAACAGCGGAATATATATATAAACAAGTACGAGAGTACGTGTCGTCATCCAGCTCGTCTCCTGAGCCCCATAGCATCATATCCTGTATTCTATAATACTCGGTCTGACTCGAGCATTACAGTTAAATAACACCCGAGTCAGTCTGGAATACCGGCGTAAGAAAATCACACTCAATTGATTATTAAAGTTTCAAAATCCTTTTGAAAACAAAAGCATCTCGTAAGACCACGCCACAAATAAACATGTCGGGTTTTTACCTTACGATAGCTAAAACAATTTCTATAGAAATCCTCTGATATTATAATAGGTTCTATCTACAAATACTTATAAAATAGCCGAAATTGTTACATGATTAAATTCCAGCTACTAGCCACAGAGTGGGTAATACAAACAAAACTCGTACAAGGCTCGTAGAGAGAATGGAATTCCAACCAAGGACTAGTCACTGGGGTACCACCTGCCACAGTACGGGGCCTAGATCACCGTACCGAGGAGTACGCCCGCTCCCCTACAACACAAGGCCGGGACTACCCCTTACTGGATAGTCCCGAGTGAGATCACCCCGCGGTTGGGATCAGCAACCGCCCACTAAGCCGAAATAAAAAGGGACATCTAGACTGGAATGACCTCACCCTGCTTGGGTGCTACCCACCTAGCCTTGCTGCATAACCCTTGATTTTCAGTCATTCCCATTTGATGAGGCTTGAGGCTAGGCGTTACCTTTTCAGAACATATCCCTTAGAATGCCCATCGTCCACCTGACGATGTTTCGCAAGCATTCATCCATACAAGTCCGCCCCGGGTTCGAACGGAACCGAAGGCACTATTCCTACTACATCCATTTTGGAAACATCCTCAGGATTAGTAGCGACTAGCCCTTGCACTTCACTGCTCCATCTTCGAATCCAAAATCGTTTTTCACGAAAAGGTACAAACCGGATCGAAGTGGTTTTCGAGAAATAAATCTCGATCCCGGTCTCTTCGAAACGATCAACGTAGTTTGTCCAATATTGATAGTCGGTGGTTTAACTATCAATTTATATTCACAAACAACCATCCAACAATAAATAATTTTCCAAATTATTTATTTATCTCAAAATATCTTTACAAGGTATATTCTCACTTTCAAATCCTTTTGAAAACAGTTTTCAACTACCTTCCTTTTTCTCAGAATAAATTCCGAGTATTTCATTTCCACTGGAATCACCAAGCACAAGATTTTAGATTTTTAAAATAAATTCAAAACACTTTAATTGTAAAGTATGGTTAATATTTAATTTAGAAAATCTTTCTTTAGTACTTAATTTAAAATAATGCTTTAAACAAAATACCAAGTCATTCTTTATACAATTATTACGATAATAGATAAAACAAAAATACTTACTTTGGAATTTACCTTTAAACACTTAAGTTAAGACTACTTTAATAATTTACTAAAATACATACTATATAAACATTTGAAAATAAAGTTACTTAATAAAATGTAAAACTAGATTTCTACTTTTAAAACCAAAATACTAAGTTACTTCTTAATAATTACTGCTAGAATAGATTATAGAAAATACTTACTTTAAATATTAGACATAATAAATTTTACAAACTTGCTTCTTTAAAACAACTTTAAAACATTTAATTTATATTTGCAAATTTACTTTAAAACATGTACTTGGCCATCCAGAGAAAATTCCAACTTCAATCACTTAAATCAATTTCCCCAAATTGATTTCGAATTTATTTTATTTGGAATAAATTCTTTTAATTATCAGTTCATTTCTAAATTCAGTAGTTATGGTCTTTATTATTATCATTATTATTTTTCTTCAGTTTCTTCTTTACTCTTTCAATAATTCAAATCTTAAATTCTAAATAAATGTTTGTTCTTTTTAATTAATAATACTGCATCTTAAACTTCATTAATTTTCTGTTTATTCAAATTTTCCCTTCCATTCTCAGGATTCATTTATTAAAATTTAAAGTCACTTTATTTCTTTTTTCCAAGTTATTCTTGAATTTATTCTATAATTATTTTACTTGCAATTTCACTTCTTTTATTTTCATTTCCAAAATCAAATTTATATTTTTAATAATTCATTATACCCAATTATATCAACCAAGCCATAGCATTCAATACTTCCACATAATTCATTATAAAATATCAAATAATCAGAACAAAGAATATTAAATAATTTAAATAAAAGTTGAGGGGTCCAGTTGGATCCCTCCAACCTGTTTTCCCTGCATCCACAGATGTTAGCACGATATGATATGCCAATTGCAAAATATCCCATACTATAATACATCAACCAATCCAATCATTCAAACAATTGTTTAAATTCAGTCATTTAAATTTAAATTAAAATTTAACTGAGTGAGATTAACTCACATTTCCTAGTTGTAGTCCACTTCATTCCCAACTTGATTCTCCCGATTATAGGCCTTGAAGAAATATTTATATAATTTTATTAATATCTGACTAATTGAACAATTAATGACCATCTAATAGATTAGATTAACTAACTATTAAATTTAAAATTAAATTTCCTTTAATACGTTATTTTTAGTAATTAAAATAATTAAATACATTTATTAACAAATAAATGTTCGTAATGCATATATTGTTATTTTAAAGAATGACCGATCGAGTGAAAACGTATATATTCAATGTCCTTTTCCTTCCTTATTAAATTATTCGCTTATATAACAGTATATTTATAAAGATTGCAAAACTAAATTTTATATAAACTTTTCAGCATTAAAACTTCATTCCTAAATCTTATCTATATACCTTTTCTGTCTTAGATGTATGTGTGTATATATATATATATATATATATATATTTATAATTTTAAACAGAATTCTATTATTATTATTATTATTTTCTCCTGTACATGTTTATAGATAAGGGTTATTAAATCTAAGAAAAATAACACCTTACCCTACTGTTTATAAAATTAACAAAACCAAACTTACAGAAAACAAACTAGACAAAATAGAAAAGTACCTCATCGACACGTGGCACTCCACTGCACACGGCCTCGGACCTTAACTCGTTCGCTACCCCCATCGCTCGAACCACCCAGTGACCATGCTATCAACTCCTCACCCAAAATCGCGACTGCGAGCCCTCAACCCAAAATCGCGACTACGAAACCCTAGCTGAAACGATGCCAACACCCCCCACTCGAGCGTGCGCGCTCCCCCACGCAGCGCGACTAAGTCGCGGCCCACGACCTTCTACGCCTCGTCGAATCTCTGCGTGCCGCCTTCTCTTCTACATGGCCTCACGATTCGATGGAAAACCCTATCCTTATTAAGCTCGATTAGGGAATTTGTTAATGAACGATAAATATATTTTTGATTGAGGGTTTTCAATTTGGGGAGAATGATTTCAAAATGAAATCGTGGCAAGCTATGTTCTGCGGCCAGGAAGATTGATCGAAAACTATGAAATTCGAATTTAATTTTTTTTCTTCTGGGTTTTCGATTTGAAGGTTAAGGCTTCAGCCATTTTTTTAGATTAGGGATCGGCTATTTTTTTCTCTTTTGAACGAAGGAAAATATCTCCTATTTATTTATTATTAAGTGAAGAAAAGTATTGGAGAAGGTAACGTTAGTTTATAAACCCTTATACGTGATGCTAGCTACAGTATTCAATATAATTTCAGCGCGTTTATATATCATACACTCACACTCTACTCCAAAAGCTACGAAATTTGAAATCCGATAACAATTCAATATTACGGACCCAATGGAACTGGTTTCGTCAAATTCCGGGACTGTGCCTCGGAAGGCTATTTTTAAATTCAACTTAAACGATATAAATTTTAAAGCTGAACAAACCACTGTTAATTTCAATTTTATTACTTCTATTATCTTCAATGTTATCAATATAAATTTTATAAGCCTTCAAATCATTTAAACACGCTTCAAAATTTCAGATTCAACAATTTACCCAACTTCACTTATTTATTTTAATTATTCAATTATCAAATAAATTGTGATATTCGTAATTTAAGTTAATATTACTTTTATTGAATATTTAAAATCAATTAAATATCCTGATTTAAATTGCTTAAAAATTCCGGGTCGTCACAACTATAAATATGATGTTCTTGTTTCTCATAGTTATTGCTACATTTTACTGCGTACTTCCTCAGTTTTAGTTTACCTTCTTCATTAATCTCTCTACACAAATCTTTCTTTGGGTATTAGTGACAAATTCTGGTGCTAACACAAACGATTTCTAAAATTTTGAAATCATCAATTTAAATCAACGCGTTAAAATAGCAATCCAAGGCACAGTCTCGGAATTCAATGAAACCTATTCCATTGGATCCATAATAATGTATTAATATGGATTTCAAATTGCGCAGCGTTTGGATTTACCGTTTGGTTGTACGGGATTGAAATGTGCATAAATTAATTTTGAGAAATTAATATTTTTAATTGGATTCAAAAGGCTATCTTCTCCATACAAGCGAATTAGGACTCGAAATTTTTTCTATTAGGTTCGGAGTAGCAGTATAATATTAGGAATGCCGGGCAACATTCCTCGATTGGGATTTAAAATTTAGGGGCTAGATTTTGAAATTTTAATTTAAACATTTCAAATCAGTTGAATGGAAACCGTCTAAACATTCCATCAACCCCCTACTATTCACTGTGCCATCCTACCATCTATTTTAGCTATCCCCTTTAGTTTAAATCACGTCCCTCTTCCTTTTCTCCTCACTTTGAATTCAATGTAGAAAAAAATTTGGAACAACAATAAAATCACGTATCTTTTTTCTCTTCTTCGAAGTTTGAAATCACGAGAACTATAAAAAAATCATCAATCATGAGTGCCTGAAATCGAGGCGGCTTCGAACACGAGAGAGGTGGCAATCTCTAGAGAGCGGCGGTCGTTGTGAAGTCGCGTGGTGCAGTTAGGTTTGGGGAAGGTTGTGACTTCCGCGTATGGCTACTTAGGCTTGGGGAATTGCGCGACCAGTGTCGTTGGTTAGGGCGGCGCGTGAGCCAAGGGAAGTCAACGATGTGAGTGCAGCAATCTGAGTTATTGGTCGTGCTGTGGACTTCGAGATGGTGGTCAGCGCTGTTGAGCTGCTGTAGGGGTGCAGTCATGGCTATGTCGATTTGGAGGCGATTGCTTCTGGGTGGAGTCGCCATTTAAGATGTGGGGATGACTAGACGAGATGACCTGATGCATTCTGGTGATGGTGAACGATGGGAAGTGGAGCAGCGATAAGTGATTATGCGACTAGCATGGTTGGTGACAGTGATGTAGCTCGTTCTATGGCAAGATATGCAACGAGCATGGGTATGTTGGTGGTAGAAGAAGGAGGGTAATCTGTTTAATCGTGTTATTAATTTAGAGTTAATTTTAATTTAATTATCCCAATGTTAGTAGATTCGCAATTCATTCATACAAGGTTGAAATCAAACAAAATAAATATGTGTTGCACTCATATTGACAAGTGCTATGCAATGAAACAAATTGGGGATTTGGAATGATCAACAAATTCGAAAATCAAGGTGAGTACGTCTCACTCAATTTGATTACTGCAATTAATTTTAAATGATTAAAACTAATTTTGGATGATTGGTTGAATTTATAAATTAATATCGGTTGGATGCTATATTATTTATATTGGTATATATATTAGTAGTTGGAAATATTTCCAACCGATTGGAGCGGATGAGACCCTATGCGCCCTGTGTAATAGCAGATGACCCTATATTACCCCGATGACCCTATATTACCCCGTTATCCTGCCTTGAAGCGGGATTGGTATTTTATATTATCTAACATTTGTGGATGCATGGAAAACAGGTTGGAGTGATCCAATTGGATTCCTCAAAAATGTTTATTTTAATTTCATATATCGTGATATATGATTTGTGTGAATAATCTGATATAGATTATGTGGTTATTTGAATTATTAATCTATATCAGATTATTCGCACAAATCATATATCGTGATATATGATTTGTGCGAATAATCTGATCTAGATAATGTGATGATTTGAATTATTGTATGCTATAGCAGCATTGGTGTAACATCCCGCCTTTTTGCACAATTTAAACCGACACACGCGCCAATTCAAACCATACGGAAGGGCGGATTGTTATGGGGTAAATGAGAAAAACAGAGAAGAAATAAAACAAAACAGAATCTCACAGCGGAAGGATAAAATATAATAATCAAATATACAGTTCATGAAACTGTTTTACAAAATAATTATTTTTCTTGTGCAATAAATATCAGAGTTACACATACCAATACAACAATGCAGCGGAATTAAATGGTGTAGTGGAATAATATAGTAGATACCAGTAATACAAATCTTCGTCTTCGTCCTCCAGAGCTAAGTCCTCAAATCCTGAAACGGTCGGACTGACCCGAGCGAATTGAAAAGACAAAACACTCGAGTCAGAACTAAAAGATCTTATGTGAGTTAAATCAACAAGAGTAAATATGAGTGCAGTAACTCAAGAGATGCTCGGGATTTACATATCCTAAGGATCCGTTAAACTATTTACTATGTAGTATATTGCGCTATTATAATAGTGTCTAATTGTAAAATAAACTTACTTTTTAATAGCGTTAAGGGGTTACCCATATAGCCCTTAACACATAATATATTCCCATAGTCTATACAGTACCGTAATCTCCCCCGTACTGGGCGTCGTCAGAGGGCACTCCATAGGTATGGTACAAAACAAAACTCGTAGTAAAGGCTCGGTATGGTAGGTGACACGGCACAACTAGGCAATGCCAGGGTAGATATACCAATTGCTATCCGGGCTGGTGGAAAGGCGTAGCCGCAGTTACCGCCCACCTCGAACAAACTCCCCCAAAATCAAAAATAGAAGTGGCCACTGAATCAATCCAAAGTCAAAGTATAATATCGGAGAGGAGCGTCCGATCAGAGGTATGACCTCAATGGCCCGAGAATCACACCTGTTTTAGCCACCAAATGCCAACTCACGGGAGTCGGGTCCACGTATTTACCTTACAGGAAACGTCGCCACCAACCTACTTCATTATGGAAACTCCACCGCGTACACGGTTAGTCAAAGTGGTTTTCGGTATCGACAGAGAGTATGTCCATATTCGATCCCGGTCTCTTTGCCAACCCATCGTTATTATAACACCGCGGTCATTTGAAAATAGTTTATACTTTAAAACCGGAATAAAATTTTCCATTTCAAAACTATGAATATGATATCAATTTAAAACCCAAGACAATATGATATCATTTTATCTCAAATATAATTCTTTTCCAAAATCATACTGGTTTAAAATTTAAATATCTGGAAACCAAGCATTTGAATTATACTTTCAAAACATAATATTTCGAAATTCATACTTTAAAACCATAACTTCTAAAACTTGAATGGTTTGGATGTTCAACGAATATAAAATAAACGGTTTAACTTTGAAGTTACTTTGTAAAGAAAAATAATTTCCATGGCTTTTCAAATATATTTCTTTATTTAAAGTTTAAACCATAATTTAAATATCACTTCAAGTTCCAAAAACCCCTTCAATTTCTATATATATATATATATATATCCATTTGGAGTATTAATATTTCAAAACTAAAGTTGGATTTCTTCTTTCAACAATTAATATTCTATTATTTAGTCTTGAGTATTCATATAATTCCATAAATAAAACTCCAATTTCTAGCAATTAAATATTTTCTCAAATTTACTTTATACTAGAATTTTCATTTTAATTCATCTTGGAAAATCCAGTTATAAATATCATACCTTAAAATTTCCAAACTTAAACATATAAGATAAATTTCCAAATTCCATTTTCTCAATTTTTCATTTTTATTCAACAGGTTTATACACAACTTAATTTTAAAAATTTTAACTTCATATGTATATATATCGAAGAATAATATTTTATAAAATATCAAAATCAAATTTTTATAAACCGTATCCCATCCAAACCATAGAAATCACTTTAAAATAATTTATATATAGACTACGGTGCCTGTATATAATTTTCTATCGTATGGTCAAGTGATACGGATATTTATCATTTCAATCCGCAATTTAAAAATAAAATTTTGCGGTTGTATATCATTTCAAACCACAATCCCGAATGAAACGAAAAATGCATGATAACTTGCAATTTAATGATATAAAATAAAACATCCATTCATCAACATCATCCATCATCCAAATCACAATCATCATCCAATAATAATTCATTATCAATATATATCTGATAATATATATCAGGTAATAACAGGCGGTTATATTCAAAAATAAATTTAATCAACTAGTAAACTAACAGTTTATATTTAGTAATAAATTTTATAACTGTTTACTAGCAGTTTATATGCAAATAAATAAATTCTAACTGTCAATTAATATGCAATAAATAAAATAAATTAACAGTTAAATTTAATAACGCGATTTAGCAGATATGATGAACAAAACATGCCAAACAGTTATAAATTAATTTCTACTCATATCTAAAATAAATTTAACAAACATAAAAACTTTTAGAAGTTGTGAGTGGGTTAAAACACTCACCTTTTGAATTTAAATCGAATTTAAATTCGATTTAAACCCAAAAATTGCACAGTCTCCAAATCAGTCCAAACAAGCGCCAACAGATCCGAAATTTAATTACGATCCTAACCAAAGAAATTTTGCGTGAATCGGAGATTGTATGAGAAAGTTATCATCTTTAACGATTCGAAACTTTAAATTAAAAATAAATAAAAGAAAACAAATTAAACCATACCCAACGACACGTCAGCGTCTCTCCCCTCCCTCGTTCAAGCTTCTAGTACGCGAACCCTAGCAAAGATACACAGCCGCCGCAACTTCCCTCAAAAACGCGTCGCCCATGGTGCCAACTTCATTGATCAGAACCCACCAACGTGCTCTCCTACCAGAGCCGACCTTGCCTTGCCATCGCCGCCATCTCCAGGTCGCCCTGGGCCCCACGACGCCGCACGCCTTCTACAGCCAATCACGGCGAATCTACATGCCTCCGACCCAAGTAGCCGCATGGATCCACATGTCTCGACCCCCTCTACCTGTCTATACAACCCGATCGTTGAACGGAGTCAGATCCACCGTTGGATCGTCAAAGATCCAATATGAACGGATAGCACTGATTCGCAAGTTCTGGTTAAATGGTGAATCGTTTCGAAAAACAAACAACACCAGCAGACTACGTATCTCGAGAACTTCAACATATAATTTTCTGGAATTTTTCTGGAGAATTTGAAATTTCATGCTTTGATTTGAATTTGAAATTGGATCTAGAATGCATCCATTGAGGAAGAGAGAGAGTGAAGAAATGAACATACTGCAGATGAGGATAAAATGGAGGCTAGGGTTTAACACAGAGTTGATATAGGTAGGTTAGAAAAATAGATGGATCAGATTGATAGATATACGTGCTAACTCTAACGTGGCCCAAAAAGCCCGTTCTAACCCCGGAACGAAATTTATTAAACTCGTATATCCAAATAGGTATTTTAAAATATTCTGAACGCGATGGAAAAAGTTTCACGTCCAAATTTGATCGTATGAAGAAGTTATGCTGAAAACAAAATTTCCAAATAAATTTCAAATTGATTTTAATTAAATCGATTTCGAGGCGTTTCGCGTTCGTACGATCAAACGACAGGTCCGATCGATACGAAACTTGAAACCCTACAATAATTCACCGATACGGATCCGATGAAACTGGTTTCGTCGAAATCCGAGTCCGTGGCCAAAATGGCTATTTTTATATTCATTAAATAAATTAAAATAAATTATAAAAATCCAATCTTATATCTAAATTCTAAAATTGGTCAAATTTTATCGCTTATATATTTCTTAATCAATTTAAATGATTTAACAAGTTTTAAATGTCAACTTATTAAAGATTAATCAATTTATCATTGAAAATTTCCAATTTATAATATTAAATATAAATTTTAATTTATCCTGAAAGTAAACTTAACTTCCCATGAATTAATATATCACCAAGTATAAATTTAGTATTGGTTCATGGTCTAATATTATTGTTACCCTAAATTTTCAACTTAAACTCCACTAACGTAATATTCAACATTAAATTCCCATTTAATTGCAATAACGCAATTTCAAAAAAAAATATTAACTCAATTAAATAAACAACTCTTTATATTCAAAATCAATTGCAATGGTTTAAAAGTTGCTAAATTTCGCTTTCAGTAATTCCTTTAATTCCATTCAAAATCAGCAATTATCTATTAAATGTCCCAAAATTTCTATTGAATTAATCTAACGAATCTTTATTATAAATTAGATGAATTAAATATTGCATTCAAACTATTGCGTTAATATTTTCCGTTTCACTTTAAAGTAACTAAATTTGCCAATTATAATACTTATTTCAATATCTTAAAATAACGCTTTATTTACATTGAACCCAATTTAATTAAGTTTCCAATTGATTAGATTCAATTTCAACATTTTACTTACCCTTAAGTTTTAGGTTATAAACAATTTATATGTATTCTTTCTTAATTATTACTTTGCAACTTCTCGTATAAATTTCACAATCAAACATAAATTTTAAAGTAACCCTTAATAAATATGCTCCTATAATTTCTCAACTTTTAAACGAACGTTACTCCATTTTCAATTAGTGTAACATTCATTTAATTATTACCACCTATTACCGATCCTAATTCCATTAACAAATAAGCGAGTAGATTTTTATGATAGGTGTTACAAATTTTTAAATAAATTACTATTCATTATTATTGCCTTAAATTCAGCATTAATTTCCTTGCATTAACATTTTATACTAAAATCTTTGTCCAATTATAATTTATACTCTAAAAAAATTTCATTTACACCTTTCGTTGTTTCTTAATTACAATTAAGGCGCACCAACTATCTATATTGGTAAATGATTGAATTTATAGTAATCCTACTATTTAATGTTTAGTATATTTGTATATAATTATTTTACCCTTTTGTTCTCCATTATAAATATATGCCCACATACAAATTAAGATTCTACATCTAATTAATTATTCCACCCAATATATAAATTACTAACCTTAAATTATTGCAATTGATTATCTAACATACAACTGAATCTATTTCCAAATTTTCATAATTAATTAACACCTTACAAAATTTTACAAATACAGGGCTTGTATTAGATAAAACTTATTTTCATTGATGAATTCAATACTTGTCTTTACTTTATTTATTTCCAACTTAATATCCAATCGCAACAATTTCCACTATTACACTTATTAATTTCAATACATAATTCAATTTGTAAATTTTAATTACCCTTTATACATCTAATTTCAACATTCTCTTTCATATAAATAAATAAGATTTCTGTTTCTTTCTAAATTAAAATAAAAATCCTATTAATTAAATTCATTTTAAACATCGTATTTACACGGGTCGTTACAATTGGCCTTAATTTTGGTATTTTACCATAAATATTTTTTTGGAATTTGAAGTAATTTAAAAGGAGATTTTGGATATATAAATATTTATATCGAAATACGGATTATTTTAAGGAAAATTGATTTGGATAAAATAAATAATTTGATATTGGGTTGTACTTATCTTTTCGTAAAATGTTTAAAATAGAAATTTTAAAATAATTTATATAAAGGATTTTTAATAATGGACTTTTAAAAAGATATTTTCGAAATTCGAAAAAAAGGTTGAAATCGATATTTAAAAGTAGATTTGTAAAATAAATGGGATTTGTAAGAAATGGATTTATGAAATGAAAGTAAAAAAAATAGATTTATTTTTATAAACAAGTGAATCTTAGGGAAGTTTGGAAATTTATAAATGATGTTTATAAATAAGGGAAACAATGATGTCAGTCGACAAATTTGGAGTGTGAATTCATATTGAGAGATGAAAATCGGTTTTTGGAAAAATGGTGGATTCTATTTTTGGAAATAGGAGAATAGTGCGGGAATCGGAAATAAATCTATGTGATATGAACCGGGAGGGATTTTTAAATTGAAATTGGAAATATTGGATTTTCAAAATAAATTTTGTCGAGAAATTAAAATTTGTTTAAGGAGACTTTATTTATTATACTATGTAGCTTAAAACTACCATTTAGATTAAAATATTTTAAGAAGTTAGTTATTCAAGCATTTAATATTTTTTGAAATAAATTCTAATTTTTTATAATCAACCTTGTAAATCAATTAGTTAATTAAAAATAAATTGGAATAATTATCGATGTTATGCAAGTGTTTTTAATATTTTGAATGATTAATTAAATATGTTTTTAAAAATGAATCCTCTCAAGATTTGTAAATGGAGTTTAGTTAACAGAGATGATTTTTATAAGATAAATCTTATAGTGAAATTCTAGAAACTTAGGGAAATTTCCAAAATATTTAAATATAGAAACTTCGAAAATGAATTGAAATTCACAAAAAGGAAGTTAGAAATAGGTAATTGAGATTACAGACGAGTATAATCGATTTTGGAATTTTTAAAGAGGATACATTAATGAATTCTGGAAACTTATCAAATCCGTTATAAATGGGTTAAGGAAATTTCAAATGGATTATAAATTTTTTGTGAAATACGAAATAAAAAGGAACATTCCCTAAGTGTTGGAAATAAAGTGATTTAGGAAAATATACTTATATATATATATATATATATATATATATCTTAGGTATTGAACTGAGAGGGTTTGAAATATTTAAATACGAGGTTATTATTTTATAAATATTTCTAAAAAGGTTTAGTTATAAATGGAATTGAAAGAAACATTCTAAGTGTTGATACAGATTTAAATATCCTGTTAGGGATATAAGGATTTGAATTTGTTTTCAATTATTGAATTACTGGAAGAGATTTAAATATATCTTCAAAAAGATATTTGGAATGAATGTTTTGAAAATTTATAAAATGAGGCATAGTGACTGCTTATGGATGTTATTTGATAGTTAAGTAACCGACTATCAAATTTAGCCAAATTCGTTGATCGTTTCAATGAGAACGGGATCTGATTTTATTATCCGAAAACCACATCGATCTAATTTGTGCATTACGAATTGGGCTATCATGACGTTAATGATGACGGTGATTCTGGAGATTCAGTTTGCTTGGGTCCAGAACAACTTGTATGGATGAATACAATCAGCACATTGTCATTGGAGGGAAATGAGCATTCTAAGTATAAATTCCTTAACAGGTAATCTAGCCTCATCAACTGAGATGACTAAAACATAGAAGACACATAAAGGCTAAGTGGGTCGCATCCAATTAGGGTATGTTATCACCTTTCTAGATACCCTCGGAAAATATATTATAAATTATGGATATGGTTGTGCATGGAAAAGTGAGAGCTACATTCAAGGGTGGGAACACTTAGGGTGATAACACATTCGATACTATCCAACCTAGGATTAGGTCGGTCTTGTGTTGGCAGGGGATCCTGGCGAGGTCCTCGGTACATTTTTTTGGAGGTGTACTATGACGTGTGGAACCCCAGTAGCCAAGTCATTGTACGGGAACCATTCTCCAATAAGCGCCGTATGGTTTTGATTGTGCCCAACTGTGCTGAAACGTGAGATGCAACTATTTCAGCTATTTTCTATTTACTTTCTATAGACACTATTATAATACAGATGACTTTGATAAAAATTGTTTTGGTTATCGTAAGGAAAAAACCCGTCATGTTTATGTGTGACGTAGTATTACGAGGTACCTTTGTTTTCCAAAAGATTTGAAAAAATAATAATAATTCAAATTGAGTGTGTTATCTCACGCTGGTTTTCTAGACCGACTCGGGTGTTATTTTATTATAATTCTCGGGTTGATCGAGTATTAAAAATTCAGGATAAGATGCTATGGAGCTCAAGAGACGAGCTGGATGACAGAGACATATGCCCGTACTTGATTATATTCCACTGTATGAGGACAAGTTATTATAACTGTCCAGATTGATGTATTGATTGTTGTACTCTAATGATTGTAAATATAAAACAGTTACAGATTCTTTTGTACAAAAATATGTTAATATATTATATTTTGTTCTGCTGTGATTGTGAGATTTTGTGCTGTTGTTCCTATTTTCTTCTACCTCTTTCTTCTTCACCCCTAACAATCTGCCTTTTTGTGCAATTTGAGTTAACATGTGCGGTTATATTGTCAGCTTAGGCTGTACGGAAAAGTGGTTTGTTATAGATGGATAACGGAAGTTAAGAAGGTTGGAAAAGTGATAACTATACGAGACTTGGTTTCCATATGCGATTGTTGTCGTCGTTGTTGAATATGACCAAGTTCTTCAATTCTGTCTTGAAGCGACCGAGATCGGTAAGTGTTTTACTTTTTGAAAACTACTTCAAGACTGAGATGTGTGTTCTATCTCTTAGAAGTGGACCCGTTTAAGATGCTAGGAATTATGTAGAGATTCGTGGTCTATTCAAGATGCTAGAATCCATTTATGGATTCGTGATCTGCTTGAGTAATGATGGCTTGTGTGTTGAGATGTCGAACTTGACTTCACCATTAGTATATGACCATAGACAGAGTAGGATGCACGATCGCAGGTTTAGCTAACCCCTGGGGTACATCAACTCCTGTATTTAGAGTATGCTTATCGATATGTTGCACAGGGTTAGTTGATTATACTTGGTTTATGTGTACGAGTGTGTGCTAGTTGTGTTTAACTTATGGTGTATTATATCTAAAGATACATACGATGCTTGGAATGTAACATGTGATCCTTGTTATAGAGATTTGTCTTAGTTTACTTATGAGTTTACTTTGGAGGTCTCCGTGGAGAATCCATATTCGAACATGCCTCAGCAGTTTTGATTGTATACCTATTCAAAATTGTTGTGTCATGAGATGCAAGTGGCATAGTTATGTATGATTTATATTCTTCACCCTAAACATTATCTATTATATAGCAATATGTACTTATTAGATAGTTTGGCTCTTTTAAGGGGATAACCATTACGACAGTCTCAAAAAGTGCTGTTATATGCTGCACATATATTTCTTGAGTTTTTCATACTAGACTTGTCTGACATGTGATATTTTTTCCCTAAATTCCTCGCATGCACTTTCTAGCAATCTGAGAAAGTAGGTTTTCGTTGATGTTCATTGAGCTCTTGGAGAGGAGCTGGATGTTACCTATATAGTACTGCATTACTTTATGTGTGTGTATATATATATTAGCAAATGTAAGGGGATACTGTTTATCCAGATTGATGATAACACTCCGATTAGTAACTTTGAAATACTACTATATTAGACTAGCTCTGTGTATCATCTTTTGATATTATATGTTATCATTCTGTTGTGAGGTTCTAATGTTTTTATTCTCTTCTTTCTTGTTTTTTTCTTTCCTTCGTTTTCTTTTACCCTAATGTTCTATCTTTTCGACACTTCGGTGTTCGACACATGAACATCATGAATATTAATGTTGACAATTGGGGCTCAAAAAGGCGTATCATTACACCACACAAGTATGTATATGTATATTTGCAATGTTTTAAAATTAGTTTTGTTATTGAAACTATTTATTGTTTATGACAATACTTTATAATAATTTTGTTTTCATGTTGAATATATGTTTTCAGACCTGTAATTTTAAAAGATAAAATAATTTTGTTATAATTAATCATAGAATTATTTCCATATAGATATTGAACTATTTATTGACCGTTTTTTGTATAAGAGGAAATATAAAAAATTACCTTATTCTCTTTCCATTTTATTTCCGATTTGGTTAGATCTAGATCCAATATAACATTTACTTCCATCTTCAATTTTGCATCAAGCATCCTATTATTTTGAAAATGTCTAATTTTAGTACACAGTGTTTTGATGTGTGTGTATGTGTATTAAACATATGTATATACTTAGGCAATTATATTCTAGATATTTATATGAAAATTTCTTATGTATATGTTGGTATAACATATATGTTTATAAAATGGATATAAATGCCAATATTTATATGTTGATATATAGTTATGCACAAGTTTATTTTCACCGTGTTATGTTGTCATTAAACGTGTACATGATACATTCAAAATAAAACATTTAGTTAACTTGATTGATGTGATTTATTAAAAAATACAAAAC
Organism: Allium cepa; assembly: GCA_030765085.1. Taxonomy (NCBI): domain Eukaryota; kingdom Viridiplantae; phylum Streptophyta; class Magnoliopsida; order Asparagales; family Amaryllidaceae; genus Allium; species Allium cepa. The sequence continues at coordinate 491,251,690 of CM060944.1, read as the reverse complement.
AATGTTGATAAAACATGATTTATTTAATAACTAGATTGAATCTGGTGAAACATGTTGGGCTTCATTGGCCCACTATAGTCCAAATAGGTAATTTTTTTTGAAATTTACCCATTCAACCTGTTGAAAAATGGACCAGATTTCTTTAATGGCATTAGAGCATGGTTGGTTGAGGCGTTAACCTAGTAAATTTAATGTCATAGGTTCGGTCGTCGCAACTAGCATATTGGGGTTTCGTACATTGTGATATGCAATGAAGCATTGCTTCTTACCCCTACATGACCTGTGATGGCTGTGCTAGTCAAAAGGCTGCATGTAAAACTTACTAATTGGGTGCCTAGTTGGGTCACCCCAAAGGAGTTTAGGCGAGACCAATAATGGTAGTAGAGCCAATATAGTCTACGCGGTCTAATTAGGCAACATTTGAGGAAACTAATAAACTTTTCATCTGATGGGTTCTAGATAGTAGTGTTTAAGCTTAGGGTTGAGTAGAAAGTATTCTCCTTTCCCTAGCTACTAGCTAGGCATAATAGGTGGAGTAAGTGCAAAAGGTTGGTTTAGATGTAAGTCCTAAAGTTATTTAGGCGTAAGGCTAATTTTCAAACAAAGATATAAAATTTTTAAATTATGTTTTAAAATTGAAATGTAAGTTCAAAATATTAAACGGATTTCATAAAATCTATTAAATTAAATTAAAATTTTCAAAACTGGCTTTAGAAATTAATATTATTTTTATAAATTAAATAATTAATTTTGAAACTTTATATATTCAATTAGCATGACTTGCTATATTAAATTAAACAATTAATTAAGGGTTAATTAATCAAACCATATATATGTTGATACATGATATAACAATAATTGTTATAATTGTAATTTTATTGGAAAATTGTTTTAAGATAAATAAATTAAAAAATTTAAATTAATTTGAACATTTAATTAGGTTTTTTAATTAAATAAATGGATTTATTAAAAAATGTTAATTAATTAATAAGCATACATATATTAATATATATGTATATAGATAAACAAACTATAAATGTTATAACTAATTATTTATCTTAAATAGTTTAAGATGAATAATACGACATTTCAAAAAACTTATATAAATTAAATTAAATAAATATGATTTGATAAAATCAAAATTAATTAAATACGATTTAATTAGTGTACACTAATTAATGACGATTTAATTAACGAAATACATATGTATATATATTGTATAAGTTAACTAAATAAATAAAGTTATGAGTAAATTGAAACTTATATAACTATATATGTATAAACCTAAGTGGAATGGAAATAAATCCGAAACTGATTTTAAGAATAATTAGATACGTAAAGTATGCATACCATGATTTTAAATGTGTCTGATGCTTAAATCACGAGGATATTCAAGACAAATACATTATTCCTTAGATCAATATAATTCTAATGTGTGTACTAAATATTATGAATTTCTAATATATAAATTTTCATCTTTCATTTATATATTGACAGATTACTTGCATACTCGCTAGTTGTTGAGACAACTTAAGCTAATGATGTTATGTGTAGTACTATTAATATATTGTTAGATATGATAAGATACATGCATGCATTTGTTGATCAAACTCAAGATATGTGCATTATATTTAGGCCGTGATGAAATTCTAGGTGAGAGTGAATAATTTTTCTTGATTTATTGAGAAAACTCAAGTCAAGATCGAGATTAGGGAAAATGATAAATTTAGAAGATGCATATGATACAACCAACAAGGACTTATCCATTACTTGCATGCCCATGATTTATAGTCAGATTCCCAACATAAGCGAGTCATGGCACTCATTAGAAAAGCTGATATATTTCTATATTTCTCATAAGATTTTAGGGAATATAAAAAAATTTGGGAACCTTACTGGAAAAATGACATGGTAACCTTTAACAACTCTGATATTGTAAGAATATATGCTATGTAAAGTTGAAATAATCTACATCGATAAATTGTGCAACTAATATAAGTTGATAAAACATTTACCATTTAACACATACAAATGAACTGTATTAAGATTGACATAGAAATGTAAGATATACTTACCAATAAATCTTTTTACATGTTGTCACGTCGAGGCCAATGCAAAAGCCAAATTATACAACTACTAAATACGTTCATACCTTGGTTACTTATGTCTTTATTTTCCCAAGATTGTGCATTGTCTTCCATGAGTATTTGAACTCAAAGAAATGCAAAAATATGGATATTTAAACCATATTCGATCACATATGAATGCTATATGGTGAACATTCATGATTCATAAGGTATGAATGAAAATTAGCTCATTCGAAATGAGAGAATAAACCATAATACAATATGATATGTTCAATACGATTGAGTACAATGAGTACCTTGTTGTGTCAGAAGTAACACAACCTAAGAACTACTAGACATTCCTAGGAATTCAATCGCTGAAATGTCAGTTTGATCAGTTTATGTAAATGCAACTTATATGATGTCCGTAATTAAGGATGAGCAAATATACTTTTGTAAACAGGTCGGTGCGATCTTGTAGTATGGATTCCCTTTGAATTGTTCGAACATTTGGAAAGAAAAGTCAATGTACAAGAGTGGATATAACTTAGGCATAGTTGGGATGAAAAGAGTGAATGGCTACCTTTGCTTCATGAAGAGACATCAAAACTAGAATTGAATAAAATACTAATAGATGCTTAATATGGAATAAGAAATGCGGTTTCTGTCCCAAGCATAATTTTATGTTTAAAATTATATTCTCTGAGATTAATTTCTACAAGTCCAAGATATTTGATATGAAACTCTCGACTATTAACTAGGTATGGTGGATGGAATAAAATCATATAATGGAGCTTCTTATTTCCTGAATTATTATTGTAATAGCAAAAATGGTGAAAACATACCATATGACACTTATTAGCGAATGCATCAAATTATGAAAGGTATCTTTGTGTATGTGTATATTTATAAACCAAGTATTATTTATGAAATAATAATGATTTTTAAGTACTGACTGAAAATGGATATAGTTTTATTTTAATAAAAATATTATGAATACATTATAAGATAAATATATGGTTTTTGTTTTCATAACAAAAGTGATGCATTAATTACAGAAAATACAGAAGTATCTAAAACTTTGTGAAGTTATTTTGAAATTATAGACTAAGGCATATCTTTGAGAAATAATCCTTTAATCTTACGACAATAAATCATATGCTATTGGTGAAATATATCTCAACCATTAAGGGCAAAGCACTTGCATCAACCCACTCCTTAATGGGCCCAATGTTTCGGCTAAATCGAAAAACCCTAGTCCATTAGAGTATGTGTAACAACCCGCATATTTATCGATTATATATTTAAATATTTTGTTTAAATATTTTATCGTTATTCGGATATTGGTCCAAAAAGCTACTTTTTGCAAACGGTCGAATTAGGACTCGAGACCACTTCCATTGAGTTAGAAATGTCGTTTACAATTTTTTTAAGTATAAACATTGATAGGTTTGGAGTTAGTGAAATTTCACTAACTTTTCCCGCTTTGGACTTTGGGTTAGTCTAGCCATTATAACTCAAGTCCACTTCTCTCCTTCTCCTCACTCTTCATAAATTCCTACCAAACTCTAGCTCAAGCATTAATGGTGAGTGGAAAGGGAAACTAAAACTCCAAACCTAGGCTTCTACTTCAAATCCATCTTTCAACTCCAAATTCAAAGAGAAGATATTAGATTCAAGCTTCTTGTGTTGAGATTAAAGTAGATTGATTCTTGCTTTGCTTCAAAGCTTCATTTTCATTCATTTTTGGCCCAAAGGTGAGATTTTTATCTCACAATTCTAGTCTATAACTATATTGGACTGTTGGGAATGATTCCCCATCACTTTAGCATGTACATTTGCATTTGGTTTGGATTGGATTGGCGAAAAACTCCAACTTTTAGTGATTTTGGTGAAAACCTGCATTTAGGTCGCACTGCCTCGGAATTAGGTCGTTCTGGTGGAAAATTCGCCTCGGAGTTAGGTCGCAAGGTCGTAAGTCATAGGTCACTCGCCTTTAGGTCGTGCCCCTTTAGGTCGCTCGGCCTTGCCTACCTCGTTAGGTCGCGTGACCTTAGGTCGTTCCCCTTTAGGTCGTATGACCTTAAGTTGTTCACATGGGTTAGACCTTTAAACCATTAGGTCGCTCGAATGAGTTAGGTCGTTGGACCTTAGGTCGTTTACCCTTTAGGTCGCGTGTTCACTAGGTCGCGTGAACCCTTAGGTCATTGGACCTTATTCCCTCTTCGGTCGGTAACCACTAGGTCGTTTTCCTTGCTTAACTCGCGAACACCGTTAGGTCGCAAGCCTTTAGGTCGCATGACCCCTATCTTCCTTAGGTCATTGGACCTTGTTTCCTTGGGTCGTTAAACCGTTAACCCGTTAGGTCGTAGAACTCCCTAACTCGCTCGGCCTTGCCTTCGTTAAGTCGCGAGACACGTTAGGTCGCGCATCACCCTAACTCGCTCGGCCTTGCCTTAGTTAAGTCGCGAGACACGTTAGGTCGCGCATCACCTTAACTCGCTCGACCATGTTTAGGTCGTTAGGTCGCGAACACCTCTAGGTCGCTCAACCCCTTATACTCGTAGGTCGCTCGATCCTATCCTCCCTTAGGTCTTCACTAGGTCGAACCCCGTAGCGGGGGCGTTGCCCCCGCACCCCCACCTTTGGGGGTTGTCACCCCCCCGGGGCCCCCCCTCCGTAGGGGATCTTATCTGAAAAACATTCAACAGAACTTGCTTTGTTGAGATGCTGAGTTGACCATTCTTCGAGACAAACTATCTTTGGCTTCTCGGTCGATTTTATGGTATCATGGCCTTGCTAAAAAGACGGGATAACAACTTTAGAAATATGAAGGTTTCAATACTAGTAGTAAATATCAAAACTCTTTCAACAAAATGATTTCAACTCTATTTTCAATAACAAAGCTCTTTTCTTAAACCGTTTTCCAATCTACTAGTATATACAAACCTTTACCTCACTCGGATGAGAAATCTAATTAAACGGCTTAGTAAAACAAGTGGTATGAAACGCTTGCGTTCACTTCGTCGGTTAATTCTTGGACTTGTTCGATTGAACCTCTTGTGAAAATTTTCTAGTGAAGATTTACAGTTTGTTCGTAAATATTTAAGTTAAGCAAGTGGTTATGGGACACGAAGATAAACTTTTATATTTACCCAGGGCGGAATGTGTCTAGACTAGCAATTGTGCGATGTCTCTTTGTTTGCAAGGTTAGACTAGACCTCATGGGTGTGATTCCGACTCACACATATCTCTTTGTCCGCAAGGTTAGTCTAGACACCATTTGTGTGATTCCACTCACACATACCTTTTTGTTGCGAGGTTAGGCTAGACACCATTTGTGTGATTCCATTCACACATACCTTTCTGCTTTTTGGTTAGCCTAGACCTCATCTGGGTGATTCCGACTCACCTATGTGGGGTAGCTCCCCATGGTCTTCGGACCGTCATGTGATAGGCCTCTTTCCCTTTTTCTGTGATTTGTGGATTTCTTGTGTTGATTTTTGCAATTTATGTCATTGACTTGTTATGAGTACAAGTTTAGGGTATGATGCCCTCTTTGGATCTTTGAGAAGATTCTTGTGATATTGATTTATCTCTTATTGATTGATCTTCTGTTGATCATCATTTGCATACTTATACTAGTATGTCAGTATGGATATTTTATGTTTATGCCATATCTCTTATTTTATACCATGTCATCTGATATTTATAGCTAGACTGATCCGTTTATTATTTTCTTAAATAATACTTGGGTCAGACCGAGATGTTACAGGTGCTTCTGCTTGACTTCTTCCCGGGATTTGCTACTCTGACTTTTGGCTAACTATTTAGATTAGCAATTTTTTGTTGTATACACTTGAGATATAGACTCATAGTTGTATTCTTTTGTATAGCACGTGTTGCTATTCTTTTGTATTATTGTGGATCTTTTTGACCACTACTCTGATGTACACTTTCATGTGTAAGTTATATATTCATATCTTATTCCGCCTTCGTGATATGGATGTTTGTGACTGATTTGTGTTATCCTTATTTCTATGTTTGTTTCCGAAGATTATTTATAGCCACCGTGTGATAAGCAATCACATGGATGGTCGCTCCTCAACAGCCTTATTCTCCGTGCTAGTTCATAGCACTACACCGTAGTGTTCTTGGCTAGCGTGGGTATAGAGGTGGGGCGTCACAGTATGGATCGTCGGTGTTGGTAACTTGTAATAAGCATAAGTATAGCATAAATCTATCAATATGAACTCATAAAGGAATAGTGTAACATAATAATACATATATACCAACGAAGGCCACTATCTTGGATACCTATTCGCCTTGTCAGTGCAAAACATGAATGAGAAGACATGTCCACCTGCCGTTCCCAACTTATACTAGAATCTTGTCCCTTTAAATCTATCCCATGGGCTGTAATGAGGAGGGGGTCATAAAAACGTTTTAGTGACTGGTAGATTACATACATTATCCATAACACTAGTTTATACCAACTGATTTCAATTTAGGTGTTATGCCCATTATTCACGGATTAGTCATTTAACTCCATATGCGCGTACGATATGTCCAACCTACTACGAAGTATAAGTATCTATATGTGCACCCAACTCCATGGTATAAGTAGGCACACACACAGATACACACATACACACAGATTATAACGGCGAAAACCATTTCTCTCCCGTAGCGAAGAGAAGCAGCTGATTTTTTTTCTTAACATCAGGATTTCTCTTCCCAATTTCGACTCTTAATACTATTTTCTTCGTATCAAATCCACCTCAAGAGATAGGGCTATTCAAATCGAGAAATAAATCTTCGAATTTAGTTATTGACTAATCTCGTCCTCCGAATTTGGGGATTATAACTTCCACCTGCCTACTTGCGATCCAAACAAAATACTCCAGCGGGCGTGTTTTACATAGTTTTCTAGAGTCTATAATGACGATCCATCAATGATTTCATATGCTTGACTTCTATAATTGTAGCATTGGATTTTACAACACAGCCATAATAGGTTTTGGAAAAATTGTTATGGTATCTGAACGTTGTATCATTCGACTACCTCCGCCTTGTCATTCAAGCCAAAAATGGGAGAATCTTAGTCAAAATGTGTTGGTTGAGTATCAGGTTGAATAAGGCGAATCCTTGCCACAGACTCATGACCCTTAGACACGGTGAGCAAGGCCAACTGAACTATATCAGGGCTATGTAGTTCTTTTAATCATCGACTCGATTTGGTATTCTAAACATCATAACGGAGATTAAGGTTTCTTTTCAGATTTTAGTTTGATTTCGACTGAGATGCTGAGGTACATGGGTTTATAGTTCCTTCATTGAAGTGTGTATGTCTTAAACCGTGAGCATCGGAAAATTGCAGATAAGGGTGAATCATGTCAAGGAAATGGGAACCCAAGCAACATGAGTTTGGCTAAGCATCCTTACCCGATTATAGAACTACGGTTTGGGGACTTTAAGTAGTATGTGCACTGCCACATAATATACGCGATACGAAAATCTTGGGCCGTGCATTTTATTTTTTAGATGATTTATGGGGTTTGAAATCAAAGACAAACTTAAGCCTTATACGTGTTCAGATACAAGTGATATGAATTGGGGTTTTGCGCTTAATGTCCATGTTATCCCTGTGTCTTTGTGAGGTGAATCAATGGTCTTATACGCTAAACTTTGTGCAGATGAGAATATGAAGGTCAAGTTTTACTTTGGCATTATGGCCATTACTTCAAGACATCGTGATAACCTACCTCGACCAGAGGTGGTAATGCACCAAGAAAAAGTCATGCGTTTTTCAAATCGGCTATATTGCAAACTGAGCTTGGCTTCTGCTTGTATGTTATACATGGGGAACTTTTTATGTATATTATGGTTGTAATGTGTACATGAATGTACCATGCTTTTTATTGGTCAAATTTAGGCTTTAGTATTTGGGCTGGATTGGGTTTTTTGTTGGATATAGGGTTTGGAAATGTAAGCGTTGTGTATTTGATTTACTACATTACACAAATGCATGTACTTGTATTAACTAGTTATTAATAAATGTACCCACTTTTCAATACACACACACACACACTGAGGTGCATCATTATACTTTCCAAAAGAAAACCCTGGTCACTTAATACTTCTTAAATAAGAAAGAGGTAGATCCAACGATAAGTTAATATCTCAATCCCGAAGTGGGAACCCCTTAACTATGGAGTATATTAGGTTCAAAAATACATCTCCTGTCCAATCATATCTTAATGATGCGAGAGAAAGTATTCGAGTCACTTAAGACCTTTTAAATGGGAAACAGGTAGATTATGGACATTTAATACCTCGACCATAGGCAGACCACCTCCATTTAATACCTAAATCCAAGGTGAACCCCTCCCTAGTACTTCCTACTTGACGTCATAAGAATTCTCAAAAGGCCACTTAATACTTCTTAAATAGGAGAGAGGCAAACCCTCCTCCAATAGCCATTTAATACTTCAACCCTATAGTGGATCCACTCCGGACATTTTCACTACCACACCTAAAAGATAATCCCGACCATTTAATACTTCTAAAATAGGAAAAAGGCGGACTCTAAATCAGCCACTTAATACCATAACCCCATACGCGAATGTATATCCCTACTAGTCCTATAGTTGAAGATATCCCACATTAGTAATATGTATACACAACAGATGATAACCCCTTGCGAAGGGCAAACTTCCGCTGCGTAACCCTATTGACTTAGCATCCTAACCTGTTATCTGGCATTTTGACATGGCTATATCCAAGCTCACTGGACAAGTTAGATTCGACTGTCATCAAGGCCAGTAGCCGAAAGCAATGATTATAGGGTTAAAATTAAGCATATATGATAATATGAAGCAGAAGCATGAAAGCTCACTACTCCCCGAAGATGGATCAGGTACGATCCATATTCAACACTATGGATTGTATGGTATCGATTCCAATACTCAATTTTGTCAGAATGATCGGTCAATAACTCAAAATATATACATGCTATCAACATGAAAATTGGAGTACAAGCTTATTACAACATGTAGAACATTACCTAGGAATCTCACTCCAATTGGAGGAAGTTGGAGGGATCGGCATAACTCCCTTTGGAGGGATCGGCAGAAAATAGAATTCAAGCAACACCACTTCACGGAAAATACGATATCTCATAAACCGTACGTCAGAATTGCACAAAATTTATGGAGCAAGTAGCTAACATCATGGGGCATCCCTCATAGGGATCACAACCCATTTGGATGCATCAATAAGGATCGAAACCAATCCATATTGTGGGACCCGGTGGGCCTGCAAATTTTTGGTAGCCTCGTCTTGGTCTCTCGAACTTTCTGCCAAAATTTCAGTCCGATCCATGCACTTCTTCCCCTATAAATACAGTTTGCATGTCATCAGAAAAGGGTTCTTGCTTTCTCTGCCGAGGCTCTGCCATTTTTATTCTTCACTTTTGTACTAATAGATTCCAGCTGATCCAAACATTCTTGTAATCATAATCAAGTGGAAGATCAATTAAAATATGAAGTGGATATAGGCCAAGATTGCCGAACCACTATAAAAATCTATGATTCCTTTATTATATTCACTTTGTTTTAATTTCATTCTTCATTTAATCTCTACTATATTCTATTGGGTGTTGATGCTCATTTTAGATGTCAACATAACCCATACTAAACAAAGTCATTTATAATTAATCTAAACATTAGCTAGGCCTACAAACTAACACCCATCACACACGTATGATTAAGGTCATATAATTTCCTTATTTTTGTTTTAATTTATTTTTGATCTAAAATCTTTAAACGTCAATAACTTCTTTATTTGGACACCGGTCACTAAGCTTTATAAATGAAAGTAGCTTAGAAAATCACCACAAACACCGTGATGCAAGTTTCATAGCCAAATTTCGACATTAGCTCAAATTTCTTATTTCATCCTTATAAATGATTTATTAATTATTTTTAATTAATTACCGTTATTTTATTGGTGTTACATTTCCCCCATAAAAAGAAATTCATCCTTGAATTTCTCAAGCGTTGAATCATGTAACATAGAAAGCAATCATTTTAAACTATCCAACCATTAGGTTACAACCAATTCTGCAGCAATCGTGTACAAGTGCATGGTGTATCACCATACTTATGGTTTATGCTACATAACCGCCGCCTGTTATATGAATGCATTCTTTAAAACAATTTTGAAAATATGCTACGAGCAACCTTTGTATACCAGCAGTTCTGTACATATGCAAGTTTTCGAAAACCAAAATCTTTGTTTTCACACAACAATGTCCACACTCCTGCAATAGAGGTATGGTGCAACCAATTTTCCATCCAATCCCAACCATCCAATACCTAAAACATAATTTCTAACATCTAAAATTTCAAAAATCTAGTTTTCCTCAATTTATACTATTATGTCGGAAAAGGAATTTTAATGGAGAATTTTATATTTCCACCCTTCTTTCGTATACCTATTCCATTGTACCATGAAACTTTCTCTTTTGCCCCAAAATCATTTCCAACTTTTTCAAGTACAATTCACATAAGGAGGTTTATTTTTAAATTTTAAAGCAGAAGTATTTTCAAAAACTAATTTTATTTATTATCACCATGATATGTATATAGAAATTCCAAAACTAAAACAACATTTTCCCTCGTTATTATCCATGTTTTGTATACTGTCACACTTATTGAACAGAAAAATTCATATCTACTAACACAACGACCCTCCTTATGCTAAGCACGTAGCGTCTGAAAATCAAATTTTCTCATTTTCCATTCAAAATCTTTTTCCTCTATAGATAAATTTATAAAATAGTTTGAAATTTTTAAAACACCTTTTTAACATAATCTTTCGAAAGCATTTTCTTTACATCGTTAAAAGAAATCAAGCCACATCTTAAGGTAATTGGGATTCTGTCAATGAGTTAGTGCATATGGTTAATCCTAACATTACACAATTAATATTAAGTTTTGAGAACTTTTTCGTTTTATATAAGAGTAAAAAATACACAAATATATTTACAAAATTTTGCTTTTAAGGCATAGAGATACTGATCCATGGGTTTCGCAACAACGCTTCCCCGCCCTTAGCTTGCTAAAATTTATTTTTTCCAAAACTCTAAAAAATTAGATTTAAGGATTCTTTTTTATTTTTAGTTCTTAATTTTCGTATTCCTAATTTATTTTATAAACCTCTACCTTACCTTACATTCATCGCTAGTTAAGTGTCCATATAAGCTTCCTTATTTGTAGCGTTTTCCAATATACGTAGCTGTCAAAGCTCTTTCAGAAAATCAACATATCTCATAGTATTCATGCGCATTCCCAATACCTAAAAGGAGACAACTAGCGAGAAAAACCTAATTAATCTAAAAGAAACGATTGCTGGAAGCTGGCCTTTAACATAAAATGTTATGAATGATGTTGTGGCCCTATCACTTCTTACTTAATTAAAATGGGCATTTCTAGTATGTCATTCTACTATAACCCACATGTCTTAACTTACCTTTCTGGCTTCTAACAAATAAGATCAATCCATTATTCGATTATTGTAACCAATTATATGATAAACAGAGTGAGTAAGAAATATAAAATATGCACGTTTAGAGTAACTCACTGGAAAATTGGTTTGGCGGTATAACTTTCCTACCACCTATCTTGCCTTATTTAATCCCAAGTCAACCAACTTTCTCTCTATGTGTTTGCCGTCCCATTACCCTCTTCTTCAATTACTATCTTATTTTTACCAAAATCTCTGGATGGTATTCAAATTTTAGTATTCATTTTCTTTGTCTTTGATATTTAATGCGAGTATACTCTAGGCATCGTAAAAGTGTACTTTGATACCGTTTTCTATTCCTTTGTGGGTTCTTCTTATGGATTTCACACATGTCTAATAAAAAATTCCAAGGTTTTTACCAATACTTCTTATATTCTAAGGGGATTCCTGATTGCTACTCTATGAGCATTCATAACTATTTTATTCACAGCTTTAACTTTTATGCCATCTTACCTAAGCAATCATCTCAATCTACTCGATATTAAAGTTAGTTTAATTTTCACTATTCTTTATAAAATTATTAAACTTTACAATCATGAAATACCTATGCCAAATTAGTTTTCTTTGAAAATATAAACATAGACACTTTTTATTAAATTAAACAATTGTTTGGTTTATAAAAGGAGCCATGAAAATTTCCTCATTTTAACTAACTTTAACTGTAGGTATCATAACATATAACACTATAATTTAGGATTTACGAAGTAAGTTTATTTATTAAGTTCAAAAGTCAATGTCAGTAATTTGATTTGAGAAGATTCTTTCCTTTGAACAATACATTATTTCCTTCTTTTCAAATAGTAAAGGGTCAAGTTTTTATTGCATGTGTAGTCATCAAATAAAATTTTCATTTAAATCCTTTCTACAAAATAGATTTTACTTCTCAAAATGTAGGATTTTCAACTAAAACAATTTATTAAGTTATGCGTTTCAAAACTCAATAGCTACAGCAATCCATTTCTCAAAATGAATTGTTACAATGTTTTTACAAGATCTTTTATAACTTTAAACAATAAAAGCTGGAGTAGACAAGAAGAACTTCCATTCTATTATTTTCCTACTGCTCATGCTATTTTTAGTTTCTACCTTATTGGAGATTCTAATAGCCTATAAATGGGTTTTTAAAAAGATACATACCATTACTGCACATATTTGTGGAAATTTCCATTTTTTCTTTTAGTTTCCTAATTGTTTCTAATTAGATTACTAACATTATTGTAACAGCCCGCAAATCCGTACCCCTTGAGTCTACACTATTCTACAACAAACAACTCAAGTTGCACAGAAATACGAACCATTAGGGTTTAAGAAGAAGAGGTAGAAGAAGAGAAAACAAAATCAACATCAGAATCTAACCATCGCAGCGGAATAAAATATAATAGAGAATAAATAATCTTTACTCAAAATCAAATATATCTGTTTACATATATTACATCATCAGAGTACATCAATCACAGCTCACATCAATAACATACAATGGGTACATAACAACTCAACTCAGCGGAAATACATATATATAAGTACGAGAGTACGTATCGTCATCCAGCTCGTCTCCTGAGCCCACAGCATCATATCCTGTATCCTATAATACTCGGTCTGACCCGAGCATTACAGTTAAATAACACCCGAGTCAGTCTGGAATACCAGTGTGAGAAAATCACACCCAATTGATTATTAAAGTTTCAAAAATCTTTTGAAAACAAAAGCATCTCGTAAGACCACCCACAAATAAACATGTCGGGTTTTTACCTTACGATAGCTAAAACATTTTTATAGAAATCCTCTGATATTATAATAGGGTCTATATACAAATACTTATAAAATAGCCGAAATTGTTACATGATTAAATTCCAGCTACTAGCCACCGAAGTGGGTAATACAAACAAAACTCGTACAAGGCTCGTAGGGAGAATGGATTTCCAACAATGACTAGGCACTGGGGTACCACCTGTCACAGTACGGGGCCTAGATCACCGTACCGAGGACTACTCCCTTCATCCCCTGCAACACAAGGCCGGAACCATTCCTTACTGAACAGTCCCGACCAAGATAAACCCCGTGGTTGGCGCGACCAACCACCCACTAAGCCGAAATAAATAAGGGACATCTAGACAGGGGAATTATCTTGTCCTGCTTGGGCATGACCCACCTAACCTTGCTGCATATCCCCTGATTTTCAGTCATTCCCATTTGATGAGGCTTGAGGCTAAGCGTTACCTTTAGAACGTATTTACTTAGAATGCCCATCGCCCTCCTGACGATGTTTCGCAAGCATACTTCCATACAAGTCCGTCCCGGGTTCGAACGGAACCGAAGGCACTATTCCTACTACATCCATTTTGAAAATATCCTCAGGATTAGTAGCGACTAGCCCTTGCACTTCACTGCTCCATCTTCGAATCCGAACACGTTTTTCGCACGAAACGTACAAACCGAATCGAAGTGGTTTTCGAGAAATTAATCTCGATCCCGGTCTCTTCGATACGATCAACGCATTGTCCAGTATTGATAGTCGGTTATTTAACTATCAATTTATATTCACAAACAACCATCAACCAATAAATAATTTTCCAAATTATTTATCTCCAAAAATATCTTCACAAGATATATTTCTATTTTCAATCCTTTGAAAACAGTTTCAAACCATCTTTCTTCCCAGAATAAACTTTTCCAAATATTTTCTATCTCCTCTGAAATCACCAAGTACAAAACTAGATTTAAAATAATTTAAAACACTTTACTTAGAAATATATACTTTCAAAACATTTAAATTAAAACTATTTCAATAATTTGTTAAAAACGCATATTAAATGAATATTTAAAAATAAGGTTACTTTATAAATATACAACTAGATTTATACTTTTAAAAACATAATATTAAGGCATTCTTTGAATAATTACTACTATAATAGATAAAGAGAAAATACTTACTTAAGAACTTAAATATTAGAAATAAGAAATTTTCAACACTTGCTTTTAAACAACTTTTAATCTTTTAACTTATATTTAAAAATTTACTTTAAGAACGTACTTGGTTATCCAGGGAGAATTTCAACTTCAATCACTTAAATCAATTTCCCAAATTGATTTCCAATTTATTTCCTTTTAATTCGGAATCTATTAATTTCAGATTTCATCTCTTGATTATAATTTAAAAATACTTTAACTAAAAATTCCAATTTTTAGATTTCTCAATTACTTCTTTATTCTTTTAAATAAATTTAAACTTTGAATTCTAAAATAATTCTTTATTTCTTTAATTGATATAACTTAAGTTTACAATTCATCAATTTCATTTATTAAAAATTTCATTTCTCTTCATACTCGAAATTATTTATTATTATTTTCATATTTCTTCTATTTCTTTTCAATTCATTCTTAATTTATTCAAACTTTCTATAATTATTTCGCTTACAAATTTACTTCCTTTTAATTTCCTTCAACAATCCAATTCATATATTTTGGTAATTCATTATACCCGAATATCCAATCAAACCATACATTCAATATTCCAATATAACTCATCATATGATATCAAATAATCAAAACAGAGAATATTGAATAATTTAAATAAATGTGAGGGGTCCAGTTGGATCCCTCCAACCTGTTTCCCTGCATTCACAAATGTTAGCACAATATAATAAGCCAATTTCAAAATATCATACTATACCACATCAATTAGTTCAGCCATTCAAACAATTATTTAAATTTAATCATTTAAATTTAAATTTAAATTTAAACTGAGTGAGATTAACTCACCTTTGACCTTTACTTTGCAACCCAATCCATCTCGCTTGTTTTCTCGATTTATAGACCTTGTATAAATAATTTATACAATTTATTAATATTCGAACAGATTGAACAATTAAATTCCATTGATATAAATTTTATTTTATCTAATTAACTTTAACTTCAAACAAATCTTCTTTAATAACTTGAACTAATTTTTCCCTACCCACATCCTTTCAATAACTTTATTTAACTAAAAATTTGATATTAAACAAATTTATTTCCACAATACATTATCATTCCGCATCGAAACTATATAATTTTTTTCTGCTTATAATTTGTTTCCTTTTACACTACTGCAACAGACAGTATTTTTTTTTTCTTTCGTACTGTAATTTATATATATATCATATATAAATCAAGGAGAAAAATACCTCACAGCTTCCCTTGTTGTCCAATCCATCGCGACGCCGATGTCGTCACCTCCTCCTAAAGTCGTGTCGCTGTCGTGCCCTAATCGCGCCTCAATCACCAATCCGACCTCGCAATATCTTGTTCATGCCATCGACTCTCCACTCGGCTGCATCTCAACGTGGAACCCACGTTCGCACGCAACCCTAAGCCTCGCTCGCGAGTGCCATCACGCAATTTCACCACTAGCCGTCATCCCCTCTACTCGCGTTTACCCCAGATCGGAGCTCCAACTCTCAAGACGAAACCCTAATTGCTACTGCGCGCCATTCGCCTCATGAAACCCTAAACGCGACATGAAACCCCCATCGGCGACGAGCACGAGTCTTTCCCCTTCCCCAGCTCGATGACGACGACACGATAACTTCGTGTTCGAATAAGCGAGATTCCCCAAATCGCACGCGAATGCTCCTCCCCCAACCCAAAGTGCATCGCCGCTGTCCCTTTTTTTTATACGAATAGATTTGGGGTTTTGATTTGTGAAGGAATCAGAAGGGAGAAGAGAGGTTTGGTTCGGCTATTGACTATCTCCTCTTTTTTTTTTTTTTTCAAAACCTTTTGTGTCGTCCAAAGAAAGATAAGGGTAGGACGAATATAGATTAAGGAAAGTGACGTATCAGAGAAGATTTGATTATTAATTTAAATTCAATTAAATTATTCTAGGCATTTATCACACGTACGACCCAACGGTAACTCAAGACAGAGCGAAAATTGAAATCCGATAATAATAAAACATTTCGGACCTAATGGAATTGGTTTCGTCGAATTCTGAGACTGTGCCTCGGAAGGCTATTTTTAAATTCAATTTAAAATTGTACTATTGAATATTTAAAATCGATTAAATATTCCGATTTAAATTGCTTAAAATTCCGGGTCGTCACATTCCTCCCCCCTTAAAAGAATTTCGTCCCCGAAATTACTAGTTAGGAAGAATGATCCATAACTCATTATCTATTTCCTCGACCCAAATAGTTTTCAATGACCTTCCAAAATCATCTTTTATTAGAGACACTATCCCTCTTCCTAATTTCCTAAACTTGCCCATAAGCCTCAAACATAGTCGCTTATTTATCGATTTGAATTTCACATTTTAAAACCAACTTTGAATTATCAAAACTTTCTCAAAAATTTTCTAACTCCCTAAATTTTGAAAAAATTTCGCCAGCGTCTACTTTGCGCGGCTAGCTCGGTACAACTACAAAATGGCTCTACGGCCTCCCAAATCCAAAAAGAAAACAAAACGCCAAGTGGCTCAATCCAAATCCAAATCCCAATCAATTTTCATACCAAATTTAAATACATACCTTTTTGTCGGGCAATTTCAATTTATCTTCTGAAATCAAAATCAATTCTCTTTTCACTTTATATTACCTGCATATCCGACTAAGCAGTAATATCCAATCACAACATTTCAAAACATTTTATCGACTTCCTTACCAATATCAATATCTATTTATCCAAATATTAACTTGTAATCTATTTATATTATCAATTTCCAATTAAGAATTCACTATTCCGTTCTTAAGTTTAGTATAAGTATTTAATATGCTTTTATATTCATTATCACCTTACCACTTCAGTTTATATCATTTCTATACAAATCAATTCTTTCATTCTCATATGAATTCAATTTATCTCTAACTTGAAACATTTGAATTTTATTTTTCATTTATTACTAATTCATGTCATTACTTTAGTTAGTTTCATTTACTAATTAATTTCAATTTCTAGTTTGAAATCGTTTTGCTGTTAACTAAATTTTTCAAAAATCTTCAAAAATTTTCTAACTCCCAAAATTTCTGAAAATTTTTGGCAGAGCCCCCTTTGTACGGAGGAGCTTTTGCAATTTGACAAAAGAGATAAATATATATACATCGACCCACACGGTCGGAAAAATCAAAAACAGTTCATATTTCCTATTTTTATTTGCGTAGGCGTACCTTATTTGTATTTTAAGCAAGCAGCTTATTATTTTTAGCAAATAGCCCTACCAAATCCAGCCACACGGCTTCCAGGTACCTGTACTTACTCAATTTAAACATGTAAGTGCCAAATATAAGAAGTTTAACACATTTCACTAACTTGCAATAGTTAAAACATATGAATTCTAAAAGAAATTCACACTAAACATTTTCTGTAAGCAACTTATACAGTTTTCATACTAATCTAACTGTTTTAATTAATTTATAAACCATTTTCATTCAATTTGAATGGTTTTCAATCCATTCATTTACAATCTCATCAATTTAAATGGTTTAAAACTCAATTGCTTACATTTAATTTATTCTTAAGCAAACTGAACTCATATTTAATTCAATTGCTTTCAAAATCAATTTATTTTACCCTTATCAACACATAGAATTTTAATTACTTCCATTTACATCCAACGACCATTTATTCCTTTTTATTTTAATCCATTCACAATCAATTATTTAGCTCGACACACTCCATTTAAATTTCATTTACAATCCATTCATTCACATTTCATTCCAAATTTGTTTATTTCAAACTATTGTATTTAGTTCAAAGACAATTCCAAGCTATTGCATTCCAAAACCATTTCTCAACTTATTTAAACCATATTTCATTTGATACTTATTTATTCCATCATTTATTTATTCAATATAAAATTAGTTTATCCACATTCATTTAAACTGTTCTAATAAACTTGACACATTCTATTTTCCTTACCGTCTCAAGTTAATTCAATCCCTTAATAATTTAAATGGTTTACAATTATTTATTCTGGAATTTCATTCCATTAATATTAGTTAATACTCATCGAATTTCATTTCGATTAACAATTTATTTTCACTTAATTTAAATCCAACCCAATATCATTAAACATGGTTCCAGTTGAATTCAATTCAACTCTCCTCCATTCATTCAGCTTAAGCCAATTCACTTCAATTTATTCAAATTTTATACTTAAGCTCATTCTCAGTTTGCAAACAAGTTCTCTTTTCAATTTAACTTGATTCTATTTCAATCCAATCTCATTTTGAATTTGCAATTTCATTTGATTGGTTATTATAGAATTTAACTTCCCAGATTCAATTCATTTAATTTATCACAAAGCCATTTCCATCTTATTTCCACTGATTTGGATTTGATTTGCAATTCATACCTTTATTATTTTAATCCATTTCATATTTTTTATTTTATACTTTCAAATTATATTTACTTTGTTAACACTTCAAGTCGAATTTCCATTGATAACTCAAGTTCTGATTCCACTATCCACTTTTTAATTTACCATCCAATTTTATTAACTTACATTGCAATTCCATTCACAATCACTCCACTTCATCAACAATTTGAATCCATTTTAATTTAAACTTGAGTTTATTTCAAACTTTATCATAAACTCACAACTCAATTTCATTAACTAATTTATTAGTTCTTTCCTTCTTTATAATCCAACACTTGAATTTTTATTCCAAATATCACTCCCCTTTTAATTTTCTTAGTTCGATTTAGTTTATAATTCAAGTTTTGATTTTTATTTTATTTTCCAATTCATCTAAAATATTTATTTTTGGGTTTTCTATCTCACCTTCAAATTTAACAAGTCACAACTTATTCTTTACACAATCCCATTCATTCAAGGCTTAAATATATTCATCTTTTATTTTTAACTCAAGCCTTATGCTTATTTACAACCCAAACATATTTTATTTTAAGGATTTTTTTTTTAATACATTATTCTTTTATTTCAATTCCAATCCTTATTCCACTTATTTTCCATTTATTCAGGTAAGAATATAATTCCATTAAATAATTCAATTGAATTCTTATTCCAATTCAATTTTATTCTAACTCAGTTTTATTTAACTCAATTCGATTTCATTTTAATCCGAATACAACTGGATATTATTTTCAACTTATTCAATTTATTTTAATTCAGTTAAAATTTTATTCCCAATCCAGATTAATTTCATTTTTGCCCTTTAAATTTAAATTCCATTATTCAAGGCTTATATTCCCTTCATTTTCATTCACTTAAGTTAAATTTATTTGCTGAATTAAAATTTTCAATCCCTGCTTATTAATATCAACTTCTCTTTATAAGTACATTATTTGATCATTTATTCATTCACCAATTCATTATTTAACCCACAAATGTTATATCCAAACATTTATTATTTTTAGTCCATCCTGACTACTTTCCCATTCCACATAACTCCACACAATACAATTATAAATTCCAGTTCTCAGTTTCACTTACACCGTTGAAATTTTGTTTTTCAACATATTCCAAAGTTAAACAACCTTCAATATTTCAAAATTCCCTTTAAAACTTTCTATATCCAAAATTCGTTTGATAATTTCAATTTGTCCCTTTGAATTTCAAAACTCAACCAGTATTGCAAACAATTTCAATTCAAAACAATTTGGTAGCAATTTCACTTCTGGAAACTCGAAAATGAACATCGATGATGCTGCAGTCATCACCGAAGTTATTTTCTAGCGACCAAAAGAGTTCAATGCTTTTATTCTCTTTCTAAAATCCATCCAATATTTTTAAATTCCAAATCTCTCTAGATTTCAAATCCGATTCAAAAATATTTCTCAAAATATATTATATCTTTCCCAGTCTTTGGAAATCATTTCCAAATTCAAAGGAACTTAAATCTCCAAATTCCAACCTCTTAAGATTTAAATTCAAACTTTTCTTTGGAATTTTATTTTATTTAATCATTAATCATACTATAATTTACATTATAATTTACATTTACAAATTCATCTGATATGAATTGGTTTCTTAGTTTTTAATTATGAATTCAATTATTTATTCCATTATGAATCACATTCATAAATTCCATCTATTATGTTAATTTACTCCTTAATTTTTAGTTATTATTTCAAACTTAATTCAATTATCTTACGATGATAATAATTTAATATTTATCACTTCTATCATCCAAACATCCATGTATATCTATAATAATTAAGAAAATCATTTTCATTTTTTTTTAATATACATAAAATAAATTTGGGTAAAATTATTTCATTTACCCTAGTTAAAACAATACTGTGTCGGTTTATCTTGTTCAAGAGTTTAGAAATCCCTATCGATGACATGGCGTCCCATACATCGACCAGAATCCATAAACACTCAACCGAGAAATCAACACAATATAAAAACAATTTCATATTCACTAACAAGTACGCACTCATATCTATTAATACTCTCAAACTCATTCTAGAGTACTACGGACTCTATTTAATGAGTAATTCCCACCAGAGCCAAGGTTATCACCAACCTATGCTCTGATACCAACTGTAACAGCCCGCAAATCCGTACCCCTTGAGTCTACACTATTCTACAACAAACAACTCAAGTTGCACAGAAATACGAACCATTAGGGTTTAAGAAGAAGAGGTAGAAGAAGAGAAAACAAAATCAACATCAGAATCTAACCATCGCAGCGGAATAAAATATAATAGAGAATAAATAATCTTTACTCAAAATCAAATATATCTGTTTACATATATTACATCATCAGAGTACATCAATCACAGCTCACATTAATAACATACAATGGGTACATAACAACTCAACTCAGCGGAAATACATATATATAAGTACGAGAGTACGTATCGTCATCCAGCTCGTCTCCTGAGCCCACAGCATCATATCCTGTATCCTATAATACTCGGTCTGACCCGAGCATTACAGTTAAATAACACCTGAGTCAGTCTGGAATACCAGCGTGAGAAAATCACACCCAATTGATTATTAAAGTTTCAAAAATCTTTCGAAAACAAAAGCATCTCGTAAGACCACGCCACAAATAAACATGTCGGGTTTTTACCTTACGATAGCTAAAACATTTTTATAGAAATCCTCTGATATTATAATAGGGTCTATATACAAATACTTATAAAATAGCCGAAATTGTTACATGATTAAATTCCAGCTACTAGCCACCGAAGTGGGTAATACAAACAAAACTCGTACAAGGCTCGTAGGGAGAATGGATTTCCAACAATGACTAGGCACTGGGGTACCACCTATCACAGTACGGGGCCTAGATCACCGTACCGAGGACTACTCCCTTCATCCCCTGCAACACAAGGCCGGAACCATTCCTTATTGAACAGTCCCGAACAAGATAAACCCCGTGGTTGGCGCGACCAACCACCCACTAAGCCGAAATAAATAAGGGACATCTAGACAGGGGAATTATCTTGTCCTGCTTGGGCATGACCCACCTAACCTTGCTGCATATCCCCTGATTTTCAGTCATTCCCATTTGATGAGGCTTGAGGCTAAGCGTTACCTTTAGAACGTATTTACTTAGAATGCCCATCGCCCTCCTGACGATGTTTCGCAAGCATTCATCCATACAAGTCCGTCCCGGGTTCGAACGGAACCGAAGGCACTATTCCTACTACATCCATTTTGAAAATATCCTCAGGATTAGTAGCGACTAGCCCTTGCACTTCACTGCTCCATCTTCGAATCCGAACACGTTTTTCGCACGAAACGTACAAACCGAATCGAAGTGGTTTTCGAGAAATTAATCTCGATCCCGGTCTCTTCGATACGATCAACGCATTGTCCAGTATTGATAGTCGGTTATTTAACTATCAATTTATATTCACAAACAACCATCAACCAATAAATAATTTTCCAAATTATTTATCTCCAAAAATATCTTCACAAGATATATTTCTATTTTCAATCCTTTGAAAACAGTTTCAAACCATCTTTCTTCCCAGAATAAACTTTTCCAAATATTTTCTATCTCCTCTGAAATCACCAAGTACAAAACTAGATTTAAAATAATTTAAAACACTTTACTTAGAAATATATACTTTCAAAACATTTAAATTAAAACTATTTCAATAATTTGTTAAAAATGCATATTAAATGAATATTTGAAAATAAGGTTACTTTATAAATATACAACTAGATTTATACTTTTAAAAACATAATATTAAGGCATTCTTTGAATAATTACTACTATAATAGATAAAGAGAAAATACTTACTTAAGAACTTAAATATTAGAAATAAGAAATTTTCAACACTTGCTTTTAAACAACTTTTAATCTTTTAACTTATATTTAAAAATTTACTTTAAAAACGTACTTGGTTATCCAGGGAGAATTTCAACTTCAATCACTTAAATCAATTTCCCAAATTGATTTCCAATTTATTTCCTTTTAATTCGGAATCTATTAATTTCAGATTTCATCTCTTGATTATAATTTAAAAATACTTTAACTAAAAATTCCAATTTTTAGATTTCTCAATTACTTCTTTATTCTTTTAAATAAATTTAAACTTTGAATTCTAAAATAATTCTTTATTTCTTTAATTGATATAACTTAAGTTTACAATTCATCAATTTCATTTATTAAAAATTTCATTTCTCTTCATACTCGAAATTATTTATTATTATTTTCATATTTCTTCTATTTCTTTTCAATTCATTCTTAATTTATTCAAACTTTCTATAATTATTTCGCTTACAAATTTACTTCCTTTTAATTTCCTTCAACAATCCAATTCATATATTTTGGTAATTCATTATACCCGAATATCCAATCAAACCATACATTCAATATTCCAATATAACTCATCATATGATATCAAATAATCAAAACAGAGAATATTGAATAATTTAAATAAATGTGAGGGGTCCAGTTGGATCCCTCCAACCTGTTTCCCTGCATTCACAAATGTTAGCACAATATAATAAGCCAATTTCAAAATATCATACTATACCACATCAATCAGTTCAGCCATTCAAACAATTATTTAAATTTAATCATTTAAATTTAAATTTAAATTTAAACTGAGTGAGATTAACTCACCTTTGACCTTTACTTTGCAACCCAATCCATCTCGCTTGTTTTCTCGATTTATAGACCTTGTATAAATAATTTATACAATTTATTAATATTCGAACAGATTGAACAATTAAATTCCATTGATATAAATTTTATTTTATCTAATTAACTTTAACTTCAAACAAATCTTCTTTAATAACTTGAACTAATTTTTCCCTACCCACATCCTTTCAATAACTTTATTTAACTAAAAATTTGATATTAAACAAATTTATTTCCACAATACATTATCATTCCGCATCGAAACTATATAATTTTTTTCTGCTTATAATTTGTTTCCTTTTACACTACTGCAACAGACAGTATTTTTTTTTCTTTCGTACTGTAATTTATATATATATCATATATAAATCAAGGAGAAAAATACCTCACAGCTTCCCTTGTTGTCCAATCCATCGCGACGCCGATGTCGTCACCTCCTCCTAAAGTCGTGTCGCTGTCGTGCCCTAATCGTGCCTCAATCACCAATCCGACCTCGCAATATCTTGTTCATGCCATCGACTCTCCACTCGGCTGCATCTCAACGTGGAACCCACGTTCGCACGCAACCCTAAGCCTCGCTCGCGAGTGCCATCACGCAATTTCACCACTAGCCGTCATCCCCTCTACTCGCGTTTACCCCAGATCGGAGCTCCAACTCTCAAGACGAAACCCTAATTGCTACTGCGCGCCATTCGCCTCATGAAACCCTAAACGCGACATGAAACCCCCATCGGCGACGAGCACGAGTCTTTCCCCCTCCCCAGCTCGACGACAACGACACGATAACTTCGTGTTCGAATAAGCGAGATTCCCCAAATCGCACGCGAATGCTCCTCCCCCAACCCAAAGTGCATCGCCGCTGTCCCTTTTTTTTCTATACGAATAGATTTGGGGTTTTGATTTGTGAAGGAATCAGAAGGGAGAAGAGAGGTTTCGTTCGGCCATTGACTATCTCCTCTCTTTTTTTTTTTTCCAAAACCTTTTGTGTCGTCCAAAGAAAGATAAGGGTAGGACGAATATAGATTAAGGAAAGTGACGTATCAGAGAAGATTTGATTATTAATTTAAATTCAATTAAATTATTCTAGGCATTTATCACACGTACGACCCAACGGTAACTCAAGACAGAGCGAAAATTGAAATCCGATAATAATAAAACATTTCGGACCCAATGGAATTGGTTTTGTCGAATTCCGAGACGGTGCCTCAGAAGGCTATTTTTAAATTCAATTTAAAATTGTACTATTGAATATTTAAAATCGATTAAATATTCCGATTTAAATTGCTTAAAATTCCGGGTCGTCACAATTATTTTAATATAAATTCCTAACATTGCTAATTTAAATTTCCTAATATTACTACTACTTAATTTTCCTAACGTTACTGCTATTTAAATTCCTTTACCTTAATTTTTCCTCATTTATAGCTCTTTTTCTCTTTTATTTGATCTTTTTTTCCATTGAAGTGCATTTACCTACTGCTTTATCCATTGGATTTTTCTCCATTAACATGAAACCATTTACTCTTCGTGCATAAATCTATTACGGTTATTTTTCTCCAAATTTTCCTTATACAGGACTATTCTTCCTATCTTCATTACCACGCATTCTTGCCCTTCCATTCTCTTTATCCAATTTAAAACATATACTGTTCTCCTTTATTCACCCCTTAAAAAGAATTTTTAAAGCTTTTAAAATTACAGAAATAGAAAAATCATCAAGCCAAACATACGCTTATTTTCCATTAATTTCAAAAGTAAAGGCTCTCGGTTTTCCCCAAACTCTCTAGTTTTTCAACAATTTATGTTTAAAGGATATTTTTATATAGCAAAAAATTCAGTATTTACTTACTTCTCAAAAATATAATCAACTTTGTAGCGATAGGTTCCTTTATTTTAAAAAATTCTGTAAAAATTATTTCAAATATTTTACGAAAATTTAAAATCTTCTATAAAAAAATTTCACATGGGGTCATACTCAGAAATGGTTTTTATTTGCCCTTTCTTTTGGACTTTCCTTCTTTTTCAATTATTATTAACTTGTCTTTGTTAAGAAAATATTAAAATCCATCTATCATCTTATGATGGTTAATTCATGTAACGAACCGGTATTTCATGCCATTCACATCCGCATATGTCGGACTTGAATTGCTCAAAATATCAGATTTTTAATTTTAAATTTGGCAAAACTCAGCATATACAGTAAATAAATAAATCACAGAATCACAGACACAGAGTATTACAATAATAAGCAACGGAAACAAATGAATAATAGTTCATGAAGCTACTATATATAAATAACAGAGTTAAAACAAGATACAATAGAAGTCTCGAATACCATAGTCAAATAACAAAATCTGAGTACATCATTGGAATCAACTGAATGACTAAAAGCTGAACCGGTAGTTGGATCTCCAAGCGAAGCTTCAAACTCTAAAGGTGAGTCTCAAATGCTGTATCACTCAATCTGACCCGAGCGTAAAGCAAAACACAAAACACTCGAGTCAGGATTAACATTCTTATATCAATAAATTCAACTCAAGTGAAATAACAACTGAAATACAAGTAGCTTAAATGATGTTTGGGACAACCATACTCTAAGGATCCGTGGAACTATCTACTATGTAGTAATATATGCTATTATAATATGTCTATAATATAGTAAAAGTATTAAAATAGCGTTAAGGCATTGCCCATATCCCTATTAGCACATTTTATATATTCCCGTAGTCTATACATTGTTGTACGCTCCTTCGTAAACTAGAGGTTTACCCAGAGGACATCACATAGGTACGGTACAAAACAAACTCGTATAAGGCGCAATAGGGCATGCAACAAGGCACTCGAGGCAGTGCTAGGGTAGATATACCATTCGCATATCCGAACTGGTGGTAACGCACAGCAGCTACTACCGCCAACCTCATGACACACTCCCAAATCAAAGGGCGCACCCAATCACATCACAAAAGAAATAGAATGGTATCGAAGAAATGTGTCCGATAGGAGGAATGGCCTCACTTGGGTCGGCGTGACTCCTGGTTTAGCCGCATCAAGCTGACTCACGGGAGTCAGGGCTATGTAAATACCATGTAGAATAGTCACCAAACCATCCTACTTCATTTTGGAATCTCCACCACGTACACAGTTGTCAAAGTGGTTTTCGGTATTGGTAGAGAGTATGACAATTTTCGATCCTGGTCTCTTTAACAACCAATTGTTATTATAACACCATGGTCATTTTGAAGTAGTTTATACTTCAAAACCAAAATGTCATATCATTTCAAAACCATATCAATTCGGTATCGTTATACATTTTATATAATATTCACTTCCAAAATCGTAACACTTTCAAAAATTATAACACTTTCAAAACCATAGCACTTTTGAAATCATAACACTTTGAAATCATAACACTTCGAAATCATAGTACTTTGGAAAACCATAACACTTTTCTTTAAACAGTTTAGATATTAGTAATAGTTTATATAATAAAATAGTTTATATAAAATAGTTATAAGTTAAAATAGTTTATATTAAAATAATTAGTATATTAAAATAGTTTATATTAAAAACGGTTTATATTAAAAATAATTTATATTAAAATAATTTTAAAGTAAAATATAATTTAAAAATCTTTATATAATAAAATAGTTTCCTCAAATTTCACAAATCGATTCAAATCAACTCGAATTCCAAAATTCCAATTTAATTCAATCTCATTTCTTCAACTTCGATTCAATTCAGTTTCTCAATAAATCATTTCAAATTATATCGATTTCAAATATAGATTTGAACTACCAAATTAACCATTTAAATATCAATATTTCAAACCTTTAATATTCAAACATTTTCAAAACTAGATTTGATAATTTCATATATATCAAAATTTAACTTTGTTATTATTTAGTTTTTAAATGTTTACTTGATAAATCCAATATCATTTAAATTAAACCCGAGATTACAAATAAACTAAATATATCCTTCAATTTATCTGAACTTGAAATATTCATTTAATTACCTTAAACCAAAAATCAAGTTATAAAATCTTATCCTTTAAAATCTCAATTTCAAAATGTTTCAAATCGATTTATTTAAATAAAATTGTTAACTAAATACAATTTCAAATAAATTCAAATTTATTCCCAACCTTACTTATAAAAATCATTATAAATCTATCTCAAAATATAATTTCAAAACTAACTTATAGCCTTAAAATTTTCAAACATATAAATTTAAAAATCTAAATTTGAAAACTTTATAATTCACATTTAAATATAATATCTTAAAATCAATATTTATTATCCATAAATTTCTTTTCCAAAACCATAGAAATCATTTTCAAAATATTTATATGTAGACCAACGGTGTCTGTATATAATTCTTATCCTATGGTCAAGCGATACACATATTTATCGTTTCAATCCGCAATTTAAATATCTACGGGTATCTATCGTTTCAACCCACAATCCCAAATCCAATTCAATGAAAATCACGTTGGTTTATCATTTCAACCCATAACGATTTTCCCCTATTCTACAAATTTTCGGGTATGTATCATTTCAACCAATAGGGAAGTCTATACTAACAGGGAACTTGCAGAGTGTAACAGATATGATAATAATATAGCAGACATATATCATCAATATAAATAACAGATAATGGTGCCGGCTGTCACAGGTGAACAGATACAAATAATAACATATACATAGCAATGTAAATAACTAATAACAGCATATTTCAATTGTCGTTTCAATTGGAATCAAATTTAATAAATATAAGAACGTTAATCGTGAGTGATTGCTCACCTTTCGAGGCTAGAGAGGACAAACAAAGAAATGAGCTACGAATTCCAAAGCAACGCTAGACGGACACAATTCGAAGAAGATAACAGGCACGAAGGACAAAGCTGATAAATAGGAATAGACGAAATCAATTCAAAGCTGGATTGATCAAGGTCAGTTATAGGTGAGCATACATATATGACTATATATACAATATATATAAATCATATACTAAATTCAAACACATATAATATTCATATATAAAATTGAAAACCAAATCCACATATATATATGTGTGTGTGTGTGTGTGACTAATGTATATACACATATATACAACTTACATACAGGTTATAAAAAATTCAATATTTATTATTAAATAAATATAAACAATTTATTATATTTTAATCAATACTCATAATAATATATATAGTACCTTATATAGTTTACCTAATATTATTATGTTAAGGTTACAAAAATGAAAATCAAAATTTATCAACAGTAATATTTAAGGTTGGGTACACCTACATATAAATTAATGTATATAACCAATAGGTTGTCTACCCTTATATAAAATATCTATAACAATAAACAACTTATATAACTTGTAGCTGTTGAAAAAATATATATAATACTTCTTTTATGTAGCTCTCATATATATTATTCAAAAATCATATATATATAGTATAAACCCATTACTCCGTAAACATGTCTATATAACACAAAAAAATACAATAGGTACCCAATCATAAACTGGCATGTTATACTACCATATATACTTAATGTTTCACTAGCTAATGCATATATACATGCAAACCCAAATATACAATTGAACCCAAACTTACCTACTTATACATAAAATAACAGATAATAATATATAGCATGAATATATATATATATATACACACACGAACGGCTTATAACTAACCTATACAACTTTCATATTATATATAGCAAACATCTGGTACGCACAACATATATTTTACTAATACACATAGCTTCAATCTTTATATATAAATAATGACATATTTACTTTAATCTCATACTATATGTCGTTTAAAAATCTAGTACTATAACATACACAAGCTTTTATATACAGAAACTTTTATATATATAAATAAAATAACAACTTGTATAATTTTTTATAAGCATACTAACAAAGCATGTATGTAGGTATATATATATTGGAATTATATTCATATATATATATATATATATATATATATATATATATATATCTTGCGTGCATTTGGGGATGAAGAAAGTGGGTGGCCAGAGATTGCTCGTAGAGATGGAGGCCGGTTTTCAGGGTGTTGCGCCGTAGAGGAGAAAAGGGAAGGAGGATCATCGCCTATGCTGCAGCGCGAGGCGGGTGGAGACACTCGGGAGGTTGCAGATGAGGTTAGAGGGGAAGTCGATTGCGACATGGGGAGGAGGCGGAGATAAAGTTGTCGGGGTGATTGCGGTTAGAGGAAGGGAGGCCGAGTATGGATATTTGCGTGGGTTTCGGAGCAGGTTGTTGGTTGATGTGGCTTTGGGTTGTTGTCGTACTCGGAGAGGAAGAGATTCACGCGGATGGTGAAGTGATGTTTTTTTTTGTCGGTTGAAGAAGTGACAAGTGGAGGTAAGCAAAACTATGGAGGAAAAAGCGTGAAAGAAAAAGAGAGACTATTGTCAATAGCAGAGAGAATATAAGAGAAGAAGAGCCAAACTGAAACCACGCACCAGAGTTATATTTTGAAACCAGAGAATAACAAAAGACAAGGACATTGATTTCAAAAATTATTAATAGCTAGGAACGGTGGAAGTCTATCCGTGAATTGGAAAAATTATTAAAGCAATTAATTGTTGTTTGGATGACATGGCTGAAGTTCGAAATTTAAAAGAAAACAAAAGGTCATGGATCTGATACCGATACGGTTACCAGTTCCACGAATTCCACTGTGTACCGGACTTCAAAACACAGAATTGAATTTATCGTAGAGATCAGCACGACGAGATGATCAAAATGGTATACAGATATCAGTTATAGGATCATTCTATCAAAAGTCGATATTTGGTACCGAAAATGCTGCTAGTTTGCAGAAAATAAGATAAACATAGCAATAGCAGTCCAAATTTGACAAAATAAAATATGACGTCTCACTCAGAATATGATTTAAAAATTTTCTATATAAAAATATTCTGGTTTGGAAAATATTTTATTATCATCAAATATTAACTGATTTGAATTTAAATAAAAATTGCACAAGAAAATAAAGCTTCGTATTATTAGATGAAAATTTACCATTTTCTATGTTTAAATAGACGTATTCCAAATGTCAAATTTTTGTTTCTAAATTAAATTATTTAAAATTTTACAAAAAATCAGTTAATTATGTAAATAAAATTATTAAAATTTTACCGGTCGTTACACTCTCCCCCACTCAAAACTTTTCGTCCTCAAAAAGGAAGGAGGTTGGAGAATATAAACAACCATAAAGAAAAATAGATTGAAAGACAACAATACACAATTAATTTAAACCATAAAAACTTCATTTATTTTAAAATTAGTTTATATTCAATTAATTGATTCCAATTCATTTTATTTAATCCATCAAATTTATGATGTTCACATTTAATTGATTTCAATACCATATATTTTCATTCAATTGATTTGTTTCCTATTTATTAACATTTATTACAAAAAAGTTTCACAACAAAATTTGTTCTATTTAACTCATCTATTAAATCTATTTGATCAACCATATTTAATTCCACCTCAACATTCCACTTCAACTATTCAAAACCATATAGATTTCAATTTTAAATAAATTAATATTCAACAATTTTCTTTAACCCATTTTATTCAACTAAGTAAATAGTCATTCAATTTAAAATTGATTTTCTTTCATTTTATCAACATTTCTTTCAAAAAAAATTATTATTAAACACATTTATTTTATCCATTTATCTTCAGCTAAGTTGATTCCACTAAAACTCAAGTTCACTATTCTTAAGTTCATATTTATCTGTTTAAATAGTCTTCTCTTTTATCTATTCAATTTATTTCACGTAGCGTATTTTTCAACATATATTGGGTTTATATATTTTATAATCATATATTATTCATCAAATAAATTCTCCTTTTTCTGCCAATTTATTATCAAATTTATTATTCGTAAATTCCCTTAACAAATTATCATTTTGATATCCTATTACCTATGTCATAGTGTATACTATCCAAATACACTCTAATTACGTTTAAACTTTCTTGGCAAGTTATATAAATGTTTGTGAGTGTAATTAAATACTATGCAAATTTTTCTTCTATCTACAACGTTTATACTAAGCTAGATTTTAGTTTGAACAATTTATTACTTTAGTTTTCTTCTTGTATAACCTTTTATTATACCCTAACATTTTAATTTTCTGAACATTTTAGGCAAGTCATATATATTAGATTGTAATTTAGTGTTATACAAATAAGTTTGTTCAAATTCATTTTTTTCAGGTTGGTTTACTTCCATTTATCATTTCAGATATTCCAACTATTCAAACATTTCACTTTATTTCAATAATTGAAACCATTTCTTAATACAAAACTTAAGATTCAAATTTCCGATTTCGCTTCAAACTATTTTAAAATAGTTATATACATATACGCAGTCTTAGTGAAAACTTTCATCTAGCTTGTGAAGGAGCATATTACCCCGGCCTCCCAATGATAGTTCAGGCGTGGAGAAGTACTAGGCCAATGCCAATGAAGGAATAACGCGACACCGTCCCCTTATAAATCAAATCATATTCAAGAATTTCAAATCAATTCCATTTTTCAAAACAAAAGTGTAGTAAAGCTACTAACTCATTTCTCATCTTTGAAACTCGAAAATGAATGTCGATGATGCTGCAGTCATCACCGAAATTATTTTCCAATGATAATGGAAAAGAACACTGATTTTAAACCTTTAAAATTTCTTTGGAAACGATTTTTATTCGGAAATACTTTCAAATAATATATTCCAAGACTTGAGAAACCAAATTTTTCTTGAAAATATTGGAAATTATCAAATCCTTAAATTAATTTCATTTCAAATTTCAAATCAATTTATAAACCATGTTTTTTATTATAAATTCATTTATTTATATCATGTTGCAATAGTCAATAGTTTACAAAACAATAATTGAAAGTCAAATATTATCATTTCTAACAACCAATTAATTTAACTATTAATTTTAGAAAATCTATACTTGTGTATATAAATATAATCATAAAAATTTATTTCATTTACCAAATTTGAAAATAATATTGTGTCAGTTTGCTCTGTTCAAGTGTTTTGGAATTCCTATCGGTAGCGTTGATCAGATGAATCGATTGAAACCCAAAGTTCAAACTTAACAACTCAAACAACACACTATAGAACATTTTAATATTAATTATAAATACACTCCCTTACTCGATAGTTCCAAAATAAATTTTAGCACAAGGATAGGGATTCAAATACAAAAGGCTCTAATCAAAAGGATTCTAACTAGAAGATAGGCTCGAAACGATGATAAGATGATTAAATAACGAAAGAGAAAAGGTGGATAGACTTATATAAATCGCGACGACCTTAACCGGGTCAACCGTGATTTCAAGAATAAGATTGATGCATAATTCTGAGGCGACATTTGATTACAAGAGATAGAATTCAGGCATAGCAAGAGATAGCAGCATCTAAACCGAGGAAATAGAAATCTCCGGTGAATCGATGCCAGTTGTAAAGGAGTTTCACCCCTTTATAAATCATACTAGATTGGCAGAGCCGCCGATTTAATATAGATATCAACCGAAGTGGAGTTATGGGATACTCCAGAATCAAGAAGAATACGAACAGGAAGAGACTAGAAGGGATTTCAGAACAAAGGTTAGGTTCCAAAGTTCGAAAGAAATCCGAATCAAAGAGGGAGAATTTCAAGCTCGAACAAAGGTGATTCCGTAATTAAATTCACTACATATGCTAAGTTTTGCCTAAAACCAGAGATCTGATACCAACTGTAATGAACCGGTATTTCATGCCATTCGCATCCGCACATGACGGACTTAAATTTCTCAAAATATCATATAGTTAACTTTAAATTTGGCAAAACTCAGCATGTACAGTAAACAAATAAGTCAAGAATCATAGACACAGATTATTACAATAATAAGTAGCCGAAACAAATGAATAGTAGTTCATGAAGCTACTATATATAAATAACAGAGTTAAAACAAGATACAACAGAAGTCTCGAATACTATAGTCAAATAAAAAAATCCGAATACATCACTGGAATCAACTGAATGACTAAAAGCTGAATCGATAGTTGGATCTCCAAGCGAAGCTCCAAACTCCAAAGGTGAGTCTCAAATGCAGTATCACTCAGTCGGGATTAACGTTCTTATATTAATAAATTCAACTCAAGTGAAATAACAACTGAAATACAAGTAACTTAAAGGATGTTTGGGATAACCATCCTCTAAAGATCCGTGGAACTATCTACTATGTAGTAATATACGCTATTATAATATGTGTATAGTAAAGTAAAAGTATTAAAATAGCATTAAGGCATTACCCATATCCCCCTTAACACATTTCATATATTCCCATAGTCTATATAATGTCGTACGCTCCTCCGTAAACTGTAGGTTTACCCAGAGGACATCACATATGTACGGTACAAAACAAACACGTAGAGGGCGCGATAGGGCATGCGACAAGGCACTCGAGGCAATGCCAGTGTAGGTATACCATTCGCGTATCCGGACGGGTGGTAACGCATAACAGCTACTGCCGTCCACCTCATGACACACTCCCAAATCAAAGGGTGCACCTAATCACATCACAAAAGCAATAGAATGGTATCGAAGAAATGTGTCCGATTGGAAGAATGACCCCACTTGGCCCGGCGTGGCTCCTATTTTAGCCGTATCAAGTTGACTTACGAGAGTCAGGACTACGTAAATACCATATAGAATCGTCACCAAACCATCCTACTTCATTCTAGAATCTCCACCATGTACACAGTTGTTAAAATGATTTTCGGTATTGGCAAAGAGTATGACAATATTCGATCCCGGTCTCTTTAACAACCAAATGTTATTATAACACCGTGGTCATTTCAAAATAGTTTATACTTCAAAACCAAAATATCGTATCATTTCAAAACCATATCAATTCAGTATCTTTATACAATATAATATTCACTTCCAGAATCGTAATACTCTCAAAAATTATAACACTTTCAAAACCATAGCACTTTTGAAATCATAACACTTTGAAATCATAACACTTCGAAATCATAGTACTTTGGAAAACCATAACACTTTCCTTTAAACAGTATAGATATTAATAATAGTATATTTAATAAAATATTTTATGAAATAAAATAGTTTATATAAAATAGTTATAAGTTAAAATAGTTTATATTAAAATAATTAATATACTAAAATAGTTTATCTTAAAAATAGATTATATTAAAAATGATTTATAAAAATGATTTATAAAAATGATTTATATTAAAATGAATAAAACCAGAAATTAAAAATAAACTAAATATTTTCTTCAATTTATCTAAACTTGAAATGTTCATTTAATTACCTTAAACCAAAATTCAAGTTATAAAATCATATCCTTTAAAATCTCAATTTCAATAAGTTAAAATCTATTTATTTAAATAAAATTCTTAATTAAATACAATTTCAAATAAATTCAAATTTATCTTCCCATCCTTACTTATAAAAATCATTATAAATCTATCTCAAAATATAATTTCAAAACTAACTTATAACCTTAAAATTTTCAAACATATAAATTTAAAAATCTAAATTTAAAACTTTATAAAACACATTTATATATAATATCTTAAAATCGATATTTATTAACAATAAATTTCTTTTCCAAAACCATAGAAATTATTTTTAAAATATTTTTATATAGACCAACGGTGTCTGTTTATAATTTTCTATCCTATGGTCAGGTGATGCTGATATTTATCATTTTAATCCGCAATTTAAATATCTACGGGTATATATCGTTTCAACCCACAATCCCAAATCCAATTCAATGAAAATCACTTGGATTTATCATTTCAACCCATAATGATTTTTCCCTATTCTACAGATCTTTCGTGTATGTATCATTTCAACCCATAGGGAATTCTATACTAACAGGGAACTTGTAGAGTGATAACAGATATGATAGTAATATAGCAGACATATATCATTAATATAAATAACAGATAATGGTGTCGGGTGTCACGGGTGAACAGATACAGATAATAACATATATATAGCAATGTAAATAACTAACAACAGAATAATTTAATTTTCTTTTCAATTGAAATCAAATTTAATAAATATAAGAATGTTAATCGTGACTGACTACTCAACTTTCGAGGCTGGAGATAAACTAAGAAATGAGCTATGAATTCTAAAGCAACACTAGATGGACTCGATTCAATGAAGATAACAGGCACGACAGACAAAGCTGATAAATAGATATAGACGAAATCAAATCAAAGCTGGATTAATCAAGGTCAGTTATAAGTGAGCATATATTTATGACTGTATATACTATATATATAAATCATATTCTAAATTCAAACACATATTATATTCATATATAAAATTGAAAACCAAATCCACACATATATACATATATATTCATATGTGTGTATGTATATATAACTAATGTATATACACATATATACAACTTACATACAGGTTATAAAAAAATCAATATTTATTATCAAATCAATATAAACAATTTATCATATTTTAATGAATACTCATAATAATATATATACAATACCTTATATGGTTAACCTAATATTATTATGTTAAGGTTACAAACATGAAAATCAAAATTTATTAATATCAAAATTTAAAGTTGGGTACACTTACATATAAATTAATGTATATAACCAACGGGTTTTCTACTGTCATATAAAATATCAATAACAACAAACAAATTATATAACTTGTAACTATTGAAAATATATATATATATAATACTTCTTTTATATAACTCTAATATATATTATTCAGAAATCATATATATATATAACTATATAGTATAAACTCATTATTCCGTAAACATGTCTATATAACACAAAAAAATACAATAGGTACCCAATCATAAACTGGCATGTTGTACCTACATATATCTTAAAGTTTCACTAGCTAATGCATATATATAGGCAAACCCAAATATACAATTGAACCCAAACTTACCTACTTATACATAAAATAATAGACAATAATATATAGCCTGAATATATATATGAACGGCTTGTAACTAACCAATACAACTTTCATATTATATATAGCAAACATCTGGTACGCATAACATATATTTTACTAATACACATAGCTTCTATCTTTATATATATATAACGACATATTTACTTTACATTCATATTATACGTCTTTTAAAAATCTAGTACTATAACATGCACATGCTTTTGTATACAGAAACTTTTTGTATATAAATAAAATAACAACTTATATAATTTTATAAGTATACTAACAAAGAATGTATATATATATAGGAATTATATTCATATATATATATATATACCTTGTGTGCATTTGGGGATGAAGAAAGTGGGTGGCCAAAGATTGCTCGCAGAGATGGAGGCTGGTTTTCAGGGTGCTGCGCCGCGGAGGAGAAAAGGGACGGAGGAGCATCGGCTAAGTTGTAGTGCAAGGTAGGTGGAGACACTCGGGCGGTTGCAGGTGAGGTCAGAGGGGCAGTCGGTTACGGTTGCGACATGCGATGGTATAGTTGCCAGGGCGGTTGCTGTTAGAGGAAGGGAGGCTGGCTATGGTTGTTTGCATGGGTTTCGAAGCAGGTTGATGGTTGATGTGGCTTTGGGTTGTTGCCGCACTTGGAGAGGAGGAGATTGACGCACTGCGTAAAGTGATGTATTTTTTTTTCGGGTTGAAGGAGCAGCAAGAGGAGGTAAGCAAAAAAATGGAGGAAGAAGTGTGAAAGAAAAGGAGAGACTATTGTCAATAGCAGAGAGAATATAAGAGAGGAAGAGCCACACTTAAACCACGCACAGAGATTATATTCTGAAACCAGAGAATAACAAAAGATAAGGACGTTGATTTCAAAATTATTAATAGCTAGGAATGGAGGAAGTCAATCCGTGAATTGGAAACATTATTAAAGCAATTAATTGTTGCTTAGATGACATGGCTGAAGTTTGAAATTCAAAAGAAAATAAAAGGTCACGGATCCAGTACCGATATGGTCTGTATCGGACTTCAAAACACAAAATTGAATATACCGTAGAGATCAATATGACGGGATGATCAAAATGGTATACAGATATCAGTGATAGGATCATCCGATCAAAAGTCGGTATTTGGTACCGAAATGTTGCTAATTTGCCGAAAATAAGATAAACAGAACAATAGTAGTCCAAATTTTACGAAACGAAATATGACGTCTCACTCAAAAGAAGATTTATAAATTTCTATATAAAAATATTCAGGTTTGGAAAATGTTTTGTTATCATTAAATATTAACTAATTTGAATTTAAATAAAAATTGCACAAGAAAATAAACCTTCGTATTATCAGATGAAATTTTACCATTTGCTATGTTTAAATAGAAGTATTTCAAATATCAAAATTTTATTTTCAAATTGAATTATTAAAAATATAAAAAAAAATTCAGTTAATTATGTATATAAAGTTATTAAAATTTTACGAACGATACAATTCACACCTTCTCGCGGGAATTTGCTTATTCCTATTTATAGCTTACTTCTCATATTTGCAATACACAGGTTCTTACTTCCCATTTGTCTTAATGAAATGTATGTCCTCAGTTGGCAATCCAGCAAAATCCACAATCATTGAGTAATTTAGGTCTAGCAAAATGAGTCAAGTACCATTCAATTTCAACGACCCTTATATGTCGTTAACATGCTCTTCTTAAGTCAACGCCATATGATATGGCTTATATCCCATGGGATAATTAGGATAGGTGTATAAATTTAACTTAATTTATTATTTCAACTCATAGTTGTGTTATCCATTTGTGACAACGCACAAAAATTAACAAAACTTTGTGTGAAATAATTAAACTTAAATATAAAAAGGATAAAAACAGAATTTTCACGAACATTTGAATTTGGCTACGAAACTTACATCGTTGCATTCATAGCGATTTTCTAGAATATTTTCATATATAAAATTATGTAATCAGAGCTCGTAAAAAAATGTTATCAACATTTAAAAATCCATAATCTAGAATAGTTGAATATGTAAAATTAGGAAAGAAATATGTTAAATAAGGAAAGCTCCACCGGTCGATACCCCAACTTGGACCGATCAACCCTAGCGATCGACCGCTCCAAATCTATCGGTCGACCGATCAAAGCGTTCAAGATAAGGTTTGGATTGGCCGAATGGCCTGGGTTTTATATAAAATAATCTAAGGGCTAGTATTAGTTTGTACCCTTGTAAACATAACCCTAAACTAATACTTAGAACCATAATTTGATCTGATCGTAACAAAACTCCATCTCTTCCGAAACTCAACCCTCTTTCCCTCTAAATCAATTTTCTTCAAAAAAACTAAAATTAAATTCAAAAGATTGAAGAAGGAGGAATCAATCAAATCAAGGAGAGTTCTACACTAAGTAGAGGCAATTCCAAGCAAACTAAAGGGGAATAGATTTCTAAAGGCGAGTGGGTTCATAATTGATATGTTGATTTATATATAATTAAGTTTGTTTGTACCCTATTGATCTACATTTGCTTTAATGTAAACAGAGACCCTTTTTAACTAATATCTACAGTAGATTGAAAATTTGATAATAATTTAACCTATTTGAATATAATCCTTGTCTAATCTAATTTTGGGTAATGCAAATCTATTAGATAAAAGTTGATTTAGGTTAAACACACTCTTGTTATTAAATTGAATATAGGTTGATATATATCCATTGATTCTAAACCCAAGTTAATTTGATCCGGTATAAATATATCACCAATTACGAAATTGTGAAAAAATTAGAAACTCAGATTAAAAACACTAGATATTTGTAGATTAATAGGCTAAGGTTTACTATAAATTGAAACAAATAAACAAAAAGAAGAAAATAAAAATTCATAAATTGAAACAAGGGGCCAACCGCTCCAGTAGCTAGCGGTTGATCAGTTAATAGTTTACTGGCAAAATCTTAATCTTGGCCTAAGGCCTAGCCTATAAGTTTTTATATATATATATATATATATA
Source organism: Allium cepa (assembly GCA_030765085.1). Taxonomy (NCBI): domain Eukaryota; kingdom Viridiplantae; phylum Streptophyta; class Magnoliopsida; order Asparagales; family Amaryllidaceae; genus Allium; species Allium cepa. The sequence continues at coordinate 491,211,957 of CM060944.1, read as the reverse complement.
TATATATATGAGTTTTAGTACATGAGTAGGAAATTAGTTCTATAAGTTTATGACTCTAGGACATTAGGGGACTATGTTGATGTTATGCTAGCGATCAGGCATATGCATTGTTGATTCGGCATAGTTGATATTTGACAGGAATGACTCGAACACAAATTGTACTCAAAGGAGGTTCTACACATTACACACAACTCCGACGAGGATGCTTGGAGAAGTTTGAGGCTCGGCACTAAAGAGAGGTTCTTAGGTATAAGATGTGGTACTACTGATGTTTATTAGATGCCCGATGTTATGCAATAAATGGCGTCAAACTATCATTGAAAGTGGACACTATGCAACAGACCCTAAAACATCTTTGGCATGAGTCGGCATTGTAAGGTACCCCTCAATGCGTAAATACAACATGTGTAGTCATAATTTGTGAACGTATTTCCATGGTTGATATTATAGGCGATCTAATATTAGAATAGTTCTAGTAGTTAGTAGGTGATGTAATGTTCCTAATTTTTTCTAATATTATTTAGGACATTTAATTAGATAAATTAAATGAAATAATATAGATGGTTAAGGGGTTGAGAATTGTTAATTAATAAGGGAGCACAGGAGAATTAAAAATGAAGTAAGTAAAAGAATATGGTAAGGGCAAAATAGGAATAGCCTTTGTTCTTATACCCTAAACCCTTCTATCTTTCATCTCTTATTCATTTCAACATTCACAAACAAAACTAAAACCTTATGCAAGTTCGGTCGACCACCATTAAGAAGATTCAAAAAGAAGAAAAGCTAGGATTCAAGTAGAAAGCTTACGCAAATCAATCAAAGAGAAAATCTCAACCTTCTTAACACCAAGCTAAGGTAAACAATTAGATTTACATCTTACCCCAGAGAGAGATTGAGTTTTAGATTTATATAGAGGAGAACGCCGGACTTGTTGCATTACCCTTGAGGAATATGGCTCTAAAGAGAGATGCGATCTAAATAAGCAAGTGAAGCTATTGGAGAAGGGCTTTGTTAGAAGGAGGATTTTAAAGTGGAGAGTACTAGCTGTCTTTGCCACCAAGGAAGATGGTTCTCTGTGTCTTTGCGTCAATTATCATGAGCTGAATAAACTAACAAAGAAGAATCATTACCCATTGCCTTGCATAGATAATCTTTTTGATCAATAGGTTAGAGTGAAAGCTTGATTTGGCTACTAAATTCCATTAGCTACATTGGCCGAGGATAGCATTTAGAAGATTACTTTTTAAACACTGTTGGACTTTATGAGTGGTTAGTCATGCCCTTTATGTAAATCAAGGCAACCGCCTACTTTTTGATCCGACGAGTCGAGTTTAAAGAGGGTTGCATAATACATTCATTGTGGTATTTGTTGATTATATATTAGTCAATTCGAAAAGCAAGGAGTAGCACATGTCACATATAGAAGTAGTGTTCAACACACTCCATAGGCATAAGTTGAAGGCGAAGTTTTCCAAATGTCGCTCTTGGTATAAGGAGGCACGCTTTATGGGACATGTTGTCTCCAGAAGTAGGCTAGCGATCAATCCTAGTAAAGTTTTAGCTGTACAGGATTGGTATGTGCCCAAGAATGCCATGGAAGTAAGGAGTTTCTTTAGTTTGGTAGGCTACTATTGGAAGTTCATTAAGGACTTCTCTAAAATCTCCGCCCCTCTAACCCACCATACCAAGAATAATTTGGTTTTCTTATGGAACTCATAGTGCGAGGATGCTATTATCAAGCTAAAGGAATCGTTGATTAGTGCATCTATTCTGTTATTACTTGATGGTCAGAAGGCATTTACAGTGTACATCGATGCTTGTGGTATGGGGTTGGGTGCGGTATTGATGTAGCAAAGAAGACTGATGAGCTATGCTAGTCGATTGTTGAAAGTCCATGAGAGAAACAATCCTACCGATGATCTTGGTTTGGAAGCTACTGTCCTTGTAATCATGTTATAGAGACACTATCTATTAGGAGAGTAGTTTGAGCTATACATGGATCATAAGTCTCCGAAGTATTTATTCTTCCAGAAGGATTTGAATTTAATACAGCATAAGTAGATGGTGTTTTTGGCATCGTATGGTTTCGATATCTCCTAAACTCCTGGCGAGGTTAATCTTGTAGCTGATGCCTTGAGTAGAAAGCATGCGATGTTGAGTTCTATCTTCTTAAAGTGGAAGCACTTGGAGTTTATCTCTACTTTCGACCATTGTCAGACATCACTCCAGGATTGTTAGCAGCTTTAGTGTGTAGCCTACACTTAAGGACCATATTAGGTCGGTAGAAGCATGATAAAGAGCCATTGGAAATTTTCAAAAAGCTTAGTAGATGAGAAGTCGAGTCATTTGTGGCGCTATGCCATTGACTCAAAGTGGTGGTTACAAAGAGAATGTAGACTATGTGTATTAACATGATACTAGCCGAGTCTCATCGTTCTAGGATGACCATTCATCTCGAAAGAGACAAAATCTATCATGACACGAAGAGTCTTTTATTGGTTAGGTATGAAAAAGCAAGTGGCAGAGTATATGGCCAGATGTATGAATTGCTAGAGGGTAAAGGAAGAGCAGAGGAAGCTGGAAGGATTGTTGTAGCCATTTAATATTCCACAGTCAAAATGGGAGACCGTTTTAGTGGATTTCATCAATGGACTATTTAGGAGTAAGAGAGGGAATGATTATTTGGGTCATATTCAATCGGTTGACCAAGTGCGCTCATTTCGTTCCTGTTAGGAGTAGGACGACTGTTGCATCTTTGGCAACACTATACATGAGCGATATAGTTAGGTTACACGGAGTTCCTTATAGCATCGTTAGTGGCTGAGATCCACTTTTCATTAATGAGTTTTGGAAGATTTTTCAGGTTGCGTTAGGCATTGAGTTGAGTTTGAGTACCATTTATCACCCATATATGGATGAACGGACAAAGAGGGTGAACAGCGTGTTGCAGGACTTACTTCGAATGCGTATTTGGATTTGGAGAGCCAGGGAGGATCACTTTACACTAGTGGAATTTACTTATAATAACAAATACTTGAAAATCATCGGGATGACACCATTTGAGGCATTATATGAGAAGCCTTATAGATCACTGTATTAGTAGCAGGACACTGTGTAGGATTATTCTTGGACTATGCATGGTAAAGGAGACATAAGAGAATGTTAGATTTGATCCATAGAAAGATGAAAACCATGCAAGATGGGTAAAAGTCTTACGCTAATAGCAGACACACGGAGTTGAAGTTCGCAGTGGGCGACATGGTTTTTGTGAAGGTCTCACCGCATAGGCGCGTTATGAGATTTGGTAGTTCAGGGAAGTTAACGCCAAGGTTTGTATGGGCCTTTTCCAATCACTGGTAGAGTAGGGAAGTAAGCTTATAGGATAAAGCTTCTTGAAAAGTTAGCGGGAGTAGATGGCATTTTCCATGTGTCACACTTGCAGAAGTGTCTACAAGATACGGCTGTTGTAGTCGAACTGAGTCAGTTAGAGGAGGTAAAAGTAGAGAGGGTGTCACCTATTCACCATGCACCCACTTGTATTCTTGAACAAGGTACAAAGTGAATCTGCAATAAAGTCATCAGGCTAGTTAAGGTCCAGTGGGGAGACAATTCAACAGAGGGTACATGAGAGCCTGAGGAGAAGACCCAATTTACCCACTCATAACTCTTTTCTGATACGTTTCCATTTTATTTAAATAAGCATAAACTACTTATGTGTTTAGGTTCTAGCTTAGTATACCCCATTGATATGGACAATTGGATGTTAGGGGCAGTTGCGAACATGTTAATATTATATGTTTTGTATGATGGATGCTAATAGATGTATTTACTAAGTTGATCTTTGTACACTTGGGCATATTTTCAAGGTAGCATGCATTCACACCATAACTTGTCTCATTTTACTAAGTATATGCATATAGCTGTTGCATATCGATTGCATGGTTGTGCTTACCTATAGAATTGCCAGTATATTTAATAAGTATCTTGCATACATTTGGATACATGACATAAACACTTGCATTTCAGGAGGTCGATTAAATTAGGAGATTACCTAATTTTTGCATTAGTATAGGTTCATATGCATTCCATGCCCACATGTACATATTGCATTAGAATTTTGAACTAAGGACAATGGGTGCCGTGGTTGATGGATGAGCAGATGGCTGTAAGTATTAATTTTCCACACATACGAGTTATAATTTTCCATCCTTGGATATTTCGGGGATGAAATCCTTTTAAGGGGGAGAATTAACAATCCACCAAAATTAACTAGAAATTTTTTGGAAGTATTAAACTTAAATACAATAAGGATAAAAATGGAATTTTCACAAAGTTTCAAATTTGGTTAAGAAACTTGCACCTTTGCACGTATAGCGATATTCTAGACAATTTTCATATATAAAGTCTTAATAATTGGAGCTTGCATGAAAATGTTAAGTTTAAAAAACAAAAATCAAAAGTAATTAAATATATAAAATTTGGAAAGAAATATTTTAAATAAGGAAAGCTCCGATGGCCGACACCTTAACTTGGAATGGTCGACCCCTAGCAGTCGATCGTTCTAAATCAAGCGATTGATCGGTCGAAGCGTCAAGCTTGGTTTTGAGTTGGCCGAACGGCTTGGATTTTATATAAAATAATCTAGTGGTGGATGTTACTTCGTACCCTTATAAATATAACGCTAAGTTGATACCTAGAACCCTAATTTGGCCTGGTTGTAATATAAAACTCTATCTCTCCCAAACCTAGGGATGTGTAATAAGACGTGATATGTTGATGTCTCTCCCAAATCCTAAAACAACTGAAGTTCCTAGTTATAAGGTGTGATACTGTTGATATTGATTAGATGTCCCGCGTTGTATAGTTAGTGGTGTTACATTACCATTGAGAGTAGATACGGATGTGGCGAACCCTAAGACGTCTTTCGTACCAGTCGGCATTGCAGGCTCCTCCTCAATGCGTAAATATGATATGCATAGTCGTAATTTAGGAATGTAGTTCCTGGGTTGATATTATAGGCGATCCTATATTGGAATAGTTCTAGAAGTTATTAGTCGATCCACCATTGTTTTTGAGATTCGGTTAGTTGTTTAACCCTAAGTATAAAACTAATACTAATTTTACAATTTTCTCCTTTTTAACAATATTCTTTATATATATATATATATATATATAAATTTATGTATGTATGCATGTATAGAAAAGTTATAAAAGGTAATGTTGAGTTTTCCATGAAACTTTAATTTAGAAGTCATTTATTTATTTATTTATTGATAGAGCAGGGTGACTACTGTCTTCATATATACTCGAAATGGCTAGGTGTGCTTTAGATTTTGAAGCAGTTTTCCACCACGCTTCTCATGTCTAAGACGTTTGGTGTAGGTGTATTTAGAACAATACCCTTCAATTAATGAAACCCACCTTAAATAGTAGTTCAGAAACACAAGTAGAATACACTAAGTCACATAAAGTATTAATGAAGTCAATTCCATATGATCATTATATATTAATGATGTAACTCATTCATTAGACTATTGTCTGATCCACTCCTTTCTTTTTTTCCCACCATAAGAGGATGGGGTAACAAGTGATTGGCCCCGATCCAGTATGTGGAGAGGGAAGCTTGGCATTAGCATTTCTTATTACTTTCCATTACTCTCCATGTAACTATTTATCATACTAAGTATTTATTAGACTTTATGCTACATTTTTGTACACTCTGGATTATGACTACATATGTTTTAAGACTTTGTTTTCTGGAATATTTTCTGTATTTTTATTTTACTGCCTTCCGCTGTGAGATATGAAAATGTAGAATGTCATTGATTTTATCCTTATATACTTAGTCTCTATAATGCTTCAAAACTCGATGACTCCTACTTTTTGGCACGAAGTGAGTCCAAAAGTCACTTTAGGCTTTGGAGAGGTGTGTTCGAAGGTGTGGGTTGTCACACTATCCTTTCGGAATATGGTCTCATATAGTCAAAATTTATAGAGTTTGGCATGTAATATATATGTATGTATGTATATGTATATATGTATATAAACACACACAAAAATATGTTTACTTAACGTGTCCTTATTCTCATGATCGACTAACCTAAGTTATGATGCCAAATGTAACAACTTGCACCTTAATAGGACCTATTTTTCAACTAAATAAAAAAACCCAAGTGCATTTGTGACGCCCCACCTCTATACCCACGCTAGCAAAGAGCATTAATAGATAATACCGTCTGCTAACACGGAGAATAAGGCTGGATAGGAGCGACCATCTATAGCCTTGCTCTAATTACCCATTAAATACGTCGACAATAATCATACCCAACAGATCGACATATCCAATGCATACTTAAAACAAAACCATAGGTGGTTGGATTTAACAGAACAGAATATAATAACTCAAATGTAATATACATCACAGAACAGTAGATCATCATATACACATATACTGAGTACATAACAGAGTACACAAACTAATACATGTCAGGTGGTATAACAGACCACAATATACAGACGAGTCAATAGAATACATATCAGAGTTACAACAAAATAGGACTACACAAAAATCTTTAACAAAAAGGAACAAGCTGAATAGTCCATGCGGAAGCAAAATAGGCTAAGTCCGAAGCACCTAACCTGAAACAACTCGGTCTGACCCGAGTAAAAATACACGGGTCAGTCTAGCTAAACAAATCAGTTAGATAAACTGAACAACAATAAACTTGCAAGGTCACAATATATATCAAATATCTCTAAAAGAGACAACACAATCATCTAACATAAGATGAATCATATCATAACAAACAAGCCTCATATCATCGGCAACTCATAGAAACAAAGGATAGGAATATCCCAAAACAAGACAAAAAGGCAAATAACAAATACCAATATGGTATACAAGTTCACAAGGTGATCACTACATATCGTGTGGTTCAAAAAGACCTATACCGAGGGGTGATACCTAGGGAATATACATCTCAATTGAAACATCATAAAAATTGCTCGAGCGGTAACGAATGACCAACTCCGAAAGCAATACAATAGGGCAACCTAATATCACCCATATGGCGCATAACGGCCAACATCGGAAGCGATACAATAGCAACCCAATATCACCCATGTGGCGCATAACGGCCAACATCGGAAGCGATACTATAGCAACCCAATATCACCCATGTGGCGCATAACGGCCAACATCGAAAGCGATACTAAAGGCAACAAGCCAGAAGGAGACAGTCCGAAGACACTATCCCAAAGACGATATGTGTCACAAACTCCCAGAAAGGAATCCGAAAAGTGGTAACGTGAGTCCCATAACCACCCTTTCGCACTAAACGGTTTACTATCCGTTAGTTTATTTCACACTCAAAGCAGTACAAAATTCACCTCATATCATCGGTAAACCAAACCCGAAGGTCAAAACGATCAATCGAATAGGTCGGGAATTAATCGGAAGGATAAACGCAAAGATTCACGGTCCGTGTTTTGCTCAACCATTTAATCAACCTTCCACTTCGCTCGAAGTGCGAAAGTGTGTGTTTTAAATAGAATTTATAAATTGGAGAAACGAGCTTTTAAATGCAATTCGAGAGACTATTTTATAAAAACCCGTGGATGAAGTCAAGAGTAAGTTATCAAAGTCAAATATGCAATAACAACCACTAAAAAGCAACTTGAATCGATAAAATCCGGAAAAATCAATCAATTATGCAAAACAGGCAGAACAGAGCAGGTCGGTCGACCGGACTACAGGGCTCGGTCGGCCGGCCAGATGCAGGAAACAAAATATGGCTCGGGGCAGCAGGTCGGTCGACTGGAGCCTGCGCTCGGTCGGCCGAAGGCTGTTTTCCAGCACTTCTTGCCCTTATCAAATGAATTCCAAATTCTTTCTAAATCCAAAGCAATGGCACATGCATACTTGTTAGGAATTCATACCCAACACCCATGAAATCAAGAGAAGTAGATGTGAGTTCAAAACTCACCTTTTAATCTCACAAACAAAGAAGATGGAGGAGCTAATTCACAAGGAGAAGACCAACCAAACACTATTTCAACTCAACAAGCTTCAATCTAAGAATAAATCACATATTTCCCAATTTAGTTTTAGGAAATTTTCTGAAATTGAAGAAGAGAAGAGTTGGAGAAGATGAAGAAGAACTTACCAATAGCTTCTCTATGATTTTGGAGCAAGAATTTGGATTTTCATGTAAACTAGGGCTAGGAGTCTCTAATTCCCATTCTCTTCCACCATTATCAGTTTTTAGCTTAAGTTTAATGAAATGAATAAGTGAATGGAAGGAGAGAAGGGCTGAGTTGGTTTATAGAACAGTTTGGGTGAAACCCAAACCCAAAAGCCCACTTAACAAATAGCAAAATTCGACTTACTCCAAATATATCAAAGCTTATACTCAAAAAGATCGCAAACGCCATTTTGGAATCAATGGAGGTGGTTTCGAGACCCAATTCGGCCATTTGCAAAAAGTAACATTTCGGACCCAAAATCCGACTAACGACGCTATATTTAAATAAAACATTTAAATATAAAATCGTTAAATATGCGGGTTGTTACAGATCTCCCCTCCTCACAAAATTGCATCCCCGCAATTCATAGAGACGATATTTGTAACAACTACATACATAAAACATTCAAAAGAGAAGGAAACAAGTTAGAAACGAAAAGATAATCTCACCATCGACAGGCAAAGGTAGAAAACCCGGATAAGATCGCTCGATATACTCTCTGGTTTCCCAAGTACAGTCATTGGGATTAGCGGACCATTGAACTTTAACGAGCGGCACGTCCTTGTTCCGAAGGTGTCGCACCTCCGTGTCAAGCACGCAAATAGGTTGTTGTACAATAGATAAGTCCGGTGAGATCTCAAGCTCTTGCAAATCAGGAGAAGTAATAACAGAATCCGACTCCCGAAGACAGTTCCGAAGTTGTGAGACGTTAAACACGTCATGAATGCCAGATAAATGAGCTGAAAGTGAAACTCTATAAGCCATAGGGCCAATGCGTTCAGTAATAGAAAAACGGTCCTATATAACGAGGAGCCAATTTTCCAGTCGTACTGAAGCGCATAACCCCCTTCAAAGGAGAAACACGAATAAAAACAAGATCGCCGATCGAGAACTCGAGAGGCTTCCTACGGTTGTCCACGTAGGATTTCTGACGACTCTGTGCCTCTTTCATTCTCAATCGAATAAGATCAATCTTCTCAGAAGAATGACGAACAAAGTCCGGGCCAAGAATAAGCTTCTCCCCAGATTTCAACCAACATGAAGGTGATCGACGTGGCCTTCCGTATAAGGCTTCGAAAGGAGCCATACCGATACTAGACTGAAAACTATTGTTGTAGGAGAACTCTACTAAAGGTAGGTGATCCTCCCAAATTCCACCAAAATCAAAAATACAAATACGGAGAAGATCTTCCAAGATACGATTCACCCGTTCAGTCTATCCGTCAGACTGCGGATGATAAGCTGTAGAAAAATTAAGCTTTGTTCCCAAAGCTTGCTGAAGGCCCTTCCAAAAATGACTCGTGAATAAAGGATCGCGATCACTCACAATAGAACTAGGAACACCGTGAAGTCTCACGATTTCCTTGACATATAACTTAGCCAAAAGCGAAGCAGTCCTATTAGACTTAATGGGGACAAAATGAGCAGACTTAGTGAGGCGATCAACAATAACCCAAATACTAGAATGACCCGATCTCGAACGAGGTAGGCCGTCTATGAAATCCATAGAAATCTGATCCCATTTCCACAATGGAATCTCAAGAGGCTGAAGAAGACCCGAAGGACGCTGATGCTCGGCTTTAAAACGCTGACAAGTTATGCAATTGCTCACATAACTCGCCACATCGCGCTTCATGCCTTCCCAATAATAAAGACGACGCATATCGGCATACATCTTGCTACTACCGGGATGAATGGTATACTTAGAACAGTGACAATCATCAAGAATGTCATGCCTAAGTGCAAAGTCAGAAGGCACAAAAAGACGATTCTTCTTACGAAGACACCCACGAGAATCAATGCTAAAATCTTGCAACGCCTCATCGCAAGATCCAGACTCACAAAGCTGAATAAGATGCAACAACTCAGGATCACGGCGCTGACCATCGGCAATACGATCCAATAAAATAGGTCGAGCTCCCAAGCTAAATAGTAGAATAGGAGAATCGAAAGATGAACCTCGATCACGAATTTCACAAAAAGATAGAGTCCCAAGAACATCCCATTCGGCAAACATCATAGAAATAACAGCCGAATGTTTGCGACTAAGCGCATCTGCAACACGATTACCTTTACCAGGGGTATACTGGATATCAAAGTCATAAGAAGCAAGAAACTCGAGCCAACGCTGTTGTCTCATATTGGGTTCCTTCTGAGTGAACAAATACTTCAAAGATTTATGATCGGTATAGAGAATGAAGTGCTCGCCCAATAAATAATGTCACCAAATCTTCAAGGCAAAGACAATGGCGGCAAGCTCAAGATCATGAGTTGCATAGCGAACTTCATTCGGACGTAGTTGCCTAGAAGCATAAGCAACTACCTGATCCTTCTGCATAAGAACAGCACCGAGACCACTACCACAAGCATCGGTGTAGACAACAAGATCATGATTCCCTTCGGGAACCACAAGAATAGGAGCATTAGTGAGAAGTTCCTTTAATGTCTGAAAGGAAGCTTCACACTTGTCCGACCAAATAAAACGAATGCCTTTACGAGTAAGGCAAGTGAGAGGAAGCACAACACGGGAAAAATCCTTAATGAACCGATGGTAATACCCCGCCAATCCAAGGAAACTACGAATCTCATGAACATTCTCAGGCCTCTTCCAATTCTGAATGGCTTCGATCTTTGAGGGATCGACAGAAATGCCATCGGAAGATACAACATGGCCTAAGAACTTAACCTTATTCTCCCAAAAGTGGCATTTGGAGAATTTGGCTCTAAGCTGATGACGACGGAGGGTACTCAAGACAATTCTCAAATGATTAGCATGCTCAGCTTCCGACTTAGAATAAATAAGGATATCATCAATGAACACAAGGACGAACTTATCGAGATATTCCCAGAATACCCGATTCATGAGATCAACAAAGAAAGCAGGAGCGTTCGTCAAACCGAACGGCATAACGAGCCACTCAAAAGAACCATATCGAGTGCGGAAAGCTGTAAGAGGTATGCTATCCTCCGCGACTCGTAACTGATGAAAACCCGTGGCAAGGTTGAGCTGAGAAAAGACCCTAGCACCACTCAATAGATCGAACATGTCATCGATCCTAGGCAATGGATACCTATTTCTGATGGTTAACTCATTAAGCTTGCGATAGTCAATGCAAAGCCTAAGAGTTCCATCAGACTTCTTCACGAAGACGGCCGCGGATCCCCACGGAGAAAAACTGGACTGAATCAACTGCTTGGACTCCAGCTCCAAAAGCTGCTTCTTGAGTTCCTCATTTTCCTTTGTAGACATCCTCGTGGGAGGACGACTAACTGGCTGCGCGCCTGGAATGAGATCAATGCGGAACTCAATTGCCCGTTTGGGTGGCAAACCCGATACAGGCTCAAAGACATCAAGAAAGTCACAAGCAACAGGAATACGAGATATATCATGATTATCTCGCGAATCAAAAGAATATAAAGCCATCTCAGAATTATCCACATCCCGAAGAACAAGAAATAACTGAGTAGGCGAATCCGGATGTCGAAGATAAATAGTTCTCTCCGAACAAATAATCCTGGCATCATATCTCACTAGCCAGTCCATACCCAAAATCATATCAAATCCTAGACAAGAAATAACGTGCAGATTCGCACGAAAAGGAAAACCACATAAAACAATCTCAACATCATCACAAAGGCAACTAAGGGTCGCGGATCCCCCAATTGGATTCGCAATCCTTAAAGAAGTAATCAAACAAGAAACATCCAAAGATAAATCATCAACGAGCTTCTTCGATACGAAAGAATGTGAAGCTCCCGTATCGAAAAGAACTCGTATACCATGATCATGAAATAAAATAGAACCTTCCAAAATAGATGAAGATATACCTTTGGACTGAGAAGGATCTCCAGAAGCATTCGCTACATTTAACTTGCCAGATGAAGAATTATTCGGAGCAATGGGACAAGTGGAAACACGTTGACCTTCCTTCTTGCAGTAGCGGCAGAAGAGAGGCTTAGGACAAGCTCGAATAATATGATCCGGAGAACCACAATTGAAAAATTTTCGAACGAAAGGCGTTCCGAAAGTCTGTGGCTGAGAGCTAGGACCACCAGTCTTCTTCTTCTTAGAAGGAAAAGGCTTCTTCTGAACTGGAAACGGCCTCTTGTTGGGGTTCTTAGAAACCTCAACATCTACATCACTATCACACTCCTTCTCGACGGTCTCGAGATGAAGTGCCGAATCAACCAACTCCTCAAAAGAAAGTTTAAGCTGGAGCAACAAAGACTTCCTAAGATATTTCTTAAGACCAGAAACAAACTTCAAATTCTTCTTGTAAGAAGTACTGATAAATTCAAGACCATACTGAGATAAAGCCTCGAACGATGCGACATACTCAGAAACAGAAGATTTCCCTTGCTTCAACTCAAGGAAGCGACGGGTCAATAAAACTTTTTCAGATTCAGGAACGAACTTGAGTTCAAATCGTCCCCGAAACTGAGTCCAAGAAAGAGTAGACTCATCAATCTCAGCTACAAGAAGCTCATATCAATCAAGAGCACGCTCTTGTAACAAACTAGAAGTCACAAGAACTCTATCATGGTCAGAAAGATCCATACGAGAGAAGATACGCTCGCATGTGCGAAGCCAAGCTTGGACTTCAAGAACAGACTCGGAGCCCTTAAACGGCTTTCCTCCAAGATGAGCAAAATCACTACACTGACGTGTAAAGGCAGACTTGCGAGGTGGAGACACTCGAGGAGGAACTGGAGGCTGAGTGCTCCTAAACAATTCCAACAACTGATCAGCAGAAATATATACGCCATCCGGATGTGAGCCACTGGATTGCCCAACACCCGAACGTCGTCCCCTGCCTCTTCCAGCCATACGCTGAAGGTAAGATAAGAACAAGATTATTCACAAGGTAGATATTGCAATATGGAATACTACGGAATTAAATGCATTCCTAGACGTATTCCCAAACTCTATCCAACCTTGATGGAATAAAGAGACACGATGATTCAAAGATTTGTATCACTTATACACTTTGATGTACCATAATATGTGCATTTATTCTGTGTTTATCATATTTTGTTCTGAACTCAGCTTTGATACCATGCTGTGACGCCCCACCTCTATACCCACGCTAGCAAAGAGCATTAATAGATAATACCGTCTGCAACACGGAGAATAAGGCTGGATAGGAGCGACCATCTATAACCTTGCTCTAATTACCCATTAAATACGTCGACAATAATCATACCCAACAGATCGACATATCCAATGCATACTTAAAACAAAACCATAGGTGGTTGGATTCAACAGAACAGAATATAATAACTCAAATGTAATATACATCACAGAACAGTAGATCATCATATACACATATACTGAATACATAACAGAGTATACAAACTAATACATGTCAGGTGGTATAACAGACCACAATATACAGACGAGTCAATAGAATACATATCAAAGTTACAACAAAATAGGACTACACAAAAAGCTTTAACAAAAAGGAATAACCTGAATAGTCCATGCAGAAGCAAAATACGCTAAGTCCGAAGCACCTAACCTAAAACAACTCGGTCTGACTCGAGTAAAAATACACGGGTCAGTCTAGCTAAACAAATCAGTTAGATAAACTGAACAACAATAAACCTGCAAGGTCACAATATATATCAAATATCTCTAAAAGAGATAACACAATCATCTAACATAAGATGAATCATATCATAACAAACAAGCCTCATATCATCGGCAGCTCATAGAAACAAAGGATAAGAATATCCCAAAACAAGCCAAAAAGGCAAATAACAAATACCAATATGGTATACAAGTTCACAAGATGATCACTACATATCGTGTGGTTCAAAAAGACCTACACCGAGAGGCGATACCTAGGGAATATACAACTCAATTGAAACATCATAAAAATTGCTCAAGCGGTAACGAATGACCAACTCCGAAAGCAATACAATAAGGCAACCTAATATCACCCATGTGGCGCATAACGGCCAACATCGGAAGCGATACAGCAACCCAATATCACCCATGTGGCGCATAACGGCCAACATTGGAAGCGATACTATAGCAACCCAATATCACCCATGTGGCGCATAACGGCCAACATCGAAAGCGATACTAAAGGCAACAAGCCAGAAGGAGACAGTCCGAAGACACTATCCCAAAGACGATATGTGTCACAAACTCCCAGAAAGGAATCCGAAAAGTGGTAACGTGAGTCCCATAACCACCCGTTCACACTAAACGGTTTACTATCCGTTAGTTTATTTCACACTCAAAGCAGTACAAAATTCACCTCATATCATCGGTAAACCAAACCCGAAGGTCAAAACGATCAATCGAATAGGTCGGGAATTAATCGGAAGGATAAACGAACAGATTCATGGTCCGTGTTTTTCCCAACCATTTAATCACCCTTCCACTTCTCTCGAAGTGCGGAAGTGTGTGTTTTAAATAGAATTTACAAATTGGAGAAACGAGCTTTTAAATGCGATTCGAGAGACTATTTTATAAAAACCCGTGGATGAAGTCAAGAGTAAGTTATCAAAGTCAAATATGCAATAACAACCACTAAAAAGCAACTTGAATCGATAAAATCCGGAAAAATCAATCAATTATGCAAAATAGGCAAAACAGGCAGAACAGAGCAGGTCGGTCGACCGGACTACAGGGCCCGGTCGGCCGGCCAGATGCAGGAAACAAAATATGGCTCGGGGCAGCAGGTCGGTCGACCGGAGCCTGCGCTCGGTCGGCCGAAGGCTGTTTTCCAGCACTTCTTGCCCTTATCAAATGAATTCCAAATTCTTTCTAAATCCAAAGCAATGGCACATGCATACTTGTTAGGAATTCATACCAAACACCCATGAAATCAAGAGAAGTAGATGTGAGTTCAAAACTCACCTTTTAATCTCACAAACAAAGAAGATGGAGGAGCTAAATCACAAGGAGAAGACCAACCAAACACTATTTCAACTCAACAAGCTTCAATCTAAGAATAAATCACATATTTCCCAATTTAGTTTTAGGAAATTTTCTGAAATTGAAGAAGAGAAGAGTTGGAGAAGATGAAGAAGAACTTACCAATAGCTTCTCTATGATTTTGGAGCAAGAATTTGGATTTGCAAGTAAACTAGGGCTAGGAGTCTCTAATTCCCATTCTCTTCCACCATTATCAGTTTTTAGCTTAAGTTTAATGAAATGAATAAGTGAATGGAAGGAGAGAAGGGCTGAGTTGGTTTATAGAACAGTTTGGGTGAAACCCAAACCCAAAAGCCCACTTAACAAATAGCAAAATTCGACTTACTCCAAATATATCAAAGCTTATACTCAAAAAGATCGCAAACGCCATTTTGGAATCAATGGAGGTGGTTTCCAGACCCAATTCGGCCATTTGCAAAAAGTAACATTTCGGACCCAAAATCCGACTAACGACGCTATATTTAAATAAAACATTTAAATATAAAATTGTTAGATTTGCGGGTTGTTACAGCATTAGGGTACAGATCCTTGGTGTCGGTAACCTATTATAAACATAATTCTATCAGAGTGTCATCTATACGAACTCATAGTGGAATAGTAAAAAATAATAAAACATATATGCTGGCTAAGGCTACTACCTTGGATATAGTCACCCTGTTAGTGTAGAACATGAATGTGAAGACTTGTCCATCTATTGTTACCATCTTGCACTAGAATCATGTCCCTCTAAATTTATATTGTGGGTTGTAATAAGGAGGAGGTCAAAACAATGTCTTAGTGATTGGTAAATTACATACTTTATCTATAATACTAGTTTATGCCAACTGATTTCCATTTAGGCACTATGTTTACTATTTAAGGATTAATCATTTTATTCCATATGCACGTACGATATGCCCAACCAACTCCTAAGTATCTATATGCGTACCCTACTCCAATGTATAAACACACACACACGTGTGTCAATGTACTTCCCAAAAGAAAACCCTGGCCACTTACTTCTGAAATAGGGAAGAGGCAGACCCAACGACAAGTTAATACCTCGATCCCGAAGCGAGACCCGTCGTAACTATAGAGTATATTGGGATCGACAACCCATCTTGCGTCCTTCATATCCTAATAATGAGAGATAAAGTACCAGAGTCTCTTAAGGCCTTTTAAATGAAAATTAGGAAGACTCCATCCATTTAATACCTAGACCCTAGGTAGACCCTCGCCATTTAATTCCCAGACCCAAGGAAAACCCCTCCATGCTACTTCCTAGCTGACATCATAAAAAATATCATAAGACCACTTAATATGTCTAAAATGAGCGAAAGACAAATCCTCTAATAGCTATTTAATACCTCAATCCCGAAGTGGACATGCTCTAGAGATTTTCCCTACCGCACCTAAAAGATAATCCCGACCACTTAATACTTTTTCTCGAATGGAAAAAAGGCGGACCTAAATCATTCATTTAATACCTTAACCCTATATGTGAACATATATACCCATGGGTCATATAGTTGGAGATGTCCCAAATCAGTAGTACGTATACGCAACTACTGATGTCTCCTTGTGGAGGGAAGACTTTCATTGTGCAACCTTACTAACCATGCTCACAGCCCATGTTAAACCAAGTCATATATTTTAATCTAAATTTTGGGTTAAGAATAATGATTCACACATGTCGCAAATTTATTATTGCTACCATATAATTTCCTTATTTGTATTTTAATTTATTTCAATTCGAAGTCTTCAAAGGTCAATAACTTCTTCGTTTGAACTCCGATCATGAAGCTTTATATTTGAAAGTTTCTTAGAAAATCACCACGAATACAACGGTGCAAGTTTTGTAGCCAAAATTTGACATTTACTTAAATTCAATTTTTGAGCCTGGTAAATTAATTTTAATCAATTACGATTTATTTTATGGGGTGTGACAACACCATTCAGTGGGAATGACAAATGAGTTGGTGAAAATTTTAGATTATACATACAGATATATGTAGTAGAAGGTCTAATGATACAAAACATATCCACTTACTTCGTTAAAATTTACTAAGAATCATTATAGACTTGAATTTGTGTATTTGATACCCAAATAGTATATTTATGATAACTTCATAGAATATAAAATGGATGTAGAAAACAATTCAACCGTAAGAAATAAAAGAAATTGATTTGATCAAACATGTGAGTTTCTTAAAAATGAGTTTTAAATGTACTAAAAAGTGAATAAGATTCAATCTAAAACGTCACTATTCCCAATAATATATAGTGATGTATCCATAAGGAGTGACTTTGTTAGACGTACGATTGATGATGAGTGAAGCTGAGTTAACTTCTTTCATATAAAGCATAGTTTACAAGATTATATTCGTATAAGATATGAATTGATAAGAAATCCTAACCTTAAATAATAAGACATGTGGTTGTCCAATTGTAACGACCCGCCTTTCATTCCACAGAATGACGCATCATTATTAAGAAAGAAAGAGGTAGAAATAGAATAGATAGAAGAAAGAACTCAACAATATCATAATCTCACAGCGGAAGGGAACAAAATATAATATATTACATAACTATTACATATTCATTTTCATATCAGAGTTACATAGATACAACAACACAAAATAGACAGTTATAAAAGTCTGTCTATTATACAACTCTAATACAATACAGAGATATCAACACAGTAGAAACACTATATCTTCAAACGCTGAAGCCTCCTGCTCCTTCTCTCCTCTAGAATTCGTCAAAGCTAACTTGAATCCCTTAGCTACTTGTAAAAATTTGAGTACCCAAGAGTTTAAGAAAAACAGAATAAACTCCGGGTCAGACATGGGTCTGGTGCGAGTAAACGGGTTAAAGTTGCTTAACTTTGAAAAACCTTTGAAAACAAAAGGTATCACGTAAGACTTCCCATACATAAACATGGGTAAGTTTTAACCTTACGCTAACCAAAACATTTGATAGGAAATCTGGCGATATTATAATAGGGTGTAGGGTTTCTAGATAAACTAGAAAATAGCCGAAATTGTTACATTTATTAAATTTCAGCATACATAGGTATACAATAAAATTCGATGGCACTTATTGGAGATTGGATTTTCATACAATGGCAGGGTGACTAGGGTACTGCCCGTCACAGTACGTGGCCTAGATCAATGTACCGAGGATTACTCCGACCCCCTGCAACACAAAGCTGGAACCATCCCTTACTGGACAGTCCCGAATAAGAAAACCCCAACGGTTGTAGCTATTCAACCGCCCACACAGTCGAATAAAAAGGGACTTTAAACAGGGGTAAATCTTATCCTACTTAGGTGCTACCCACTTAGCCTTGCTGCACCTCCCCTGTTTTAGCCATTCTCGATTGATGAGGCTTGAGGCTACGATTACCTTTATAGAACACATCTATTTTAGAATGCTCATCGTCCACCTGACGATGTACTGAAAGCATTCAATCCATACAAGTTCGTTCCGGGATCGAACGAAATCGAAGTCATTATCTCATTACATTTATTTTGGAATGACCCTCAGAGTTAACGACGATAACCCTTGCACTCTGAAAACTCCATCTCGAACCTGAAAGCACTATCTTCGTTATACTCTTATTGGTATCACCCTTAGAGTTTTACGACAAATAGTTCTTACACTTTGAGTCTTTAACTTGATCTTCACTTGAATTCACGACCTAAAGTTTAACTTGTATCGATGTGGTTTTCGGATAATCAAATTTGATATCCGTTTCCAGTCTCAATGAAATACAAACGTATCTTAAAGGCCAAGTTGTTTAAAAGTTTAAACAATTTAATTTAATTCAATTCAATACTTGAATTCACACAGCATTTACATAGATAAATATCACACATTTATTACTGATATAACTAATATCATATCATAGAATGTCACAGCATATCATCCAATAGATATCATTCAATTCAGACATTCAACAAACAATCATCCATAAGCAAGCATTATCAATTTATATCATAATTAATTTAATTACTTAAATTAAATTAATTCCTTAAGAATTAATCACTTGATTTTGCTCAAACAATCATTAATTAATTACTAACTTTTAATTAATTAATCACTCCTTGATTACCATCAATCAATTAATTAATCTCCAATCTTAGATTAATTACCTTTTTAACTATCAATTAATAAACCTTAATTATTAATTAATCTCCTTCAATACAAAGTAATCAATCCTTAATTACTTTTATAATCAATTAATTAACCTTTAATTAACTGATGAATTATCCATCAACTATTGATTAATAACCTTAATTATTAATCAATATCTCTTAATGCAAATTAATTAATCTGTAATTACTTTTATAATTAATTAATTAATTAATCATTAATTAACTAATTAATTATCACTTAAATATTAATTAATAAAACTAATTATTAATTAACAACTTAATTACAGATTAATTACTCCTTAATCACCTTTTGATTAACCATTTGATTAGTCCTTAATTAATAGTTAATCAATCCATAGTTAACAGTTAATCAATCCTTAATTACCATTTGACTAATCAATTAATTATCACTTAACAACTTCTTAATTAATACTTAATTACAGATTAATTATTCTTTAATTATTAGTTAATAAAACTTAATTATTAATTAATAAAACTTAATTAGAAATTTAGCACTTCTTAATTACTAATTAAGTAACCTTTAATTATTTAATTAACTAATCACTAATTACCAGTTAATTAATCTCAAGACATTAATTAATCAATCTTAATCACATAATTAATTTATTCTTAATTACACTTAATTACTTGATTAATTAAGCTCTAATCATTAATCAGTAATCTTCATTATCTAATTAATGATTTTTAATTACAAATTAATTAACCCTTAAATTAATTAACTTTTAATCCTTAATCATATATTAATCAAGTAAATTAATTACCCTTAATTAATTTCTTAATTAATCCTTTATAATTAATTAAACTAATTAATTAAACTTAGTTTCCTTAAATTATTTTAATTAACATCAAGACATTAAAACCTTAGTTAAGATAAAAAATTATCTTATTAATGCCTTTATTACCATAACATAATCACACCATTTATCTTTAAAATACATCTTTGCTTAATTAAATCATTATTAAGTTTTATAATAAAACAATCATTTAACTTGATAAATTAAAGTTATCAAAACATAACTTTCTTAAAATAAATTAAACATTTACCAAATATAGTTTTAAAAAACTAGTTCCAAATTTGAATTTAAAAACCTGCTTTTATATATCCTTTAAAAATTTCATTCCTATCTTAATTTAAAATCAATTAAATTTACTTAATAAAAAATTAAATTTAACAAACTTCAAACTTCCAAATCAAAATGTTTAAGAAACATTTATTAAACATCAAGTAATTTATGTAAAAGTTTTAAACTAATTTAAATTTTTTAAATTTCAAAAAAAACCAAGTTTTAAAAACTTTTAAACCTTTAAAACTGTTTAACGTTTTCTGCTTCGGGTCGAACCCGAAGCTTACTCGTGTCGAACCCGAGTTTCCCCTTCTTCCCATTTTTTTTTAAAAACTTAAATTAAAATTTAAAGTTTAAAACCTACAGGTTAATCACCCTCACTGCTTCGAGTTTACACTTGAGCTACCTACCTCATAACCCGACCTTTACTTCGAGCAATCCCACAAGCCAAAATAGATGACACCAAAACATCATTGTGCACATTCACCATCGCCGGAGCCACCTCCGACCCTTGTTGCACCCTCCGGCACTTCACCCTACGTCACAGTAACCAATATCGACCATCCAAACATTTGCACAAGCCTCGAATTGAAATTGAGCAACTCAGATGGAATGGAATCCAAAACCACCATCAGGAAAGTTAATTGAACCCCCAATTTCGATCGCCGGAGCCATTACAACTCTGGCCTTGCCTAGCCTCCACGCCACCATTTCCCTGAGTATCACGCAACTCGCATCTCCAAAGACGATGCAATGACCACCAACCCCTGCTTTAACATAACTAGGGTTAAAAACTTAACCCGACCACCGCCGACGCCATAGTTATCTAGGACCCCTTCCGACATTTTTGCTTGAACCACCATTACCTCCTCCATCTCCAGTGGAGTTCACGACCACCCCATACACTCCGGCCACCAGAATTCGCCCAAAAACCATATTCCAGACATTCCCCAAATTCACATCCAATTCAATATTAAAAATTTTAATATTTGTTTTAAAAATCATAACTTTTAAAGTGGATACAAGTTATGATTTTGAAACAGCAGATTATAGTGATTGATTTTAGCATATATAAAAGAATTCCTACTATTTTCTTAATTTCCAGATAAACTTTCAAATATTTTTGCTTAAATTCATTTTTTTAAATTAATTTTTTGTCTAAACAAACATTTATTGTTTGAAGACCAAACCTCATAAGAAATCAGAGGAGAAGAAAATGAATTTTTGGTTTAAACTTGAAAGTTCTGTAGCAAGAATAGGGGAAGCAACATACACAGGCATGCACACTTTCCAAATGCACGGAAACTTATTTATAAACATACATACAAAACAATCATCACAGAAAAATTTCACAAGCAATCCATTATTTACCTACTTAAACTTTAATTAAAAAGCTTACTCACCTTTTGAAAATGCAAGGAGTTTGAAAAGAACAGGGAAGCTTTTGAAAATTTGAATATCACTGTTGTTTTGATTTCTGAAACTTGTCTAGCTTGAAACATTAACACTGAAATGCTTGATACTTGGACATTTGAAGCTAGAATGTTGGATAAACTAGAACATGATGATTTAAACTTTGACTTCAGGCTTGCAGTTTTGAAAGTGTTCTAGGTTTTGATAACACAAGGTTTCAGGCCTTTTAAAATGCTTTGAAAACTCAGATGTGATTTTTTTGAGGAGATTACAGGCTTGCAGTTGTTACAGGCTTATAGAAAATGCTTATAGGGTTTGTAAAAATGTTTCAGCTTTAATAAAAAAAGGCTTACAGGTCTTGGTTTTGAGAATTTTACAGGCCTTTGATTTGTTTCAGAGGAGATGATAACAGGTTTTACAAGTATTATATTTACAGATGATATGATTTTCTAGAGGATTTGAATATTGTTTTCAGGCTTTAGGTTACAGGGTTTTGATATTCTGGTTTGTAGAGTTGAACGTGTTTGAATTTCCTCTGGTTGAAGATTTTGATTTCAGTTTGTTTTTGAGGAAAAGGTTATAGGTTTTGATTCTAAATTTGAGCTTTGTAAAAATTCTTTCAGGTTGATTTTTGAGGAAATGAATATAGTACTGGCCATTGGTTTCTTGCTTGAATTAGAAAAGAATAAGAAAAATAATAAAGAAAGAAATGGAGGTTTTATATGATGTAATTTATAGTTTATCAAAATTTAAAGAAAAAGAAAACTAAACAAAGACACTTGTTCAATTCTTCTTACATTTGTCAAATACCAATGCTAATTATCTTACACATGTTATCAATATATTTTCAAAATTAAACACTTGTCATAACTTATATTTTAAATTATTTTTAAATGATTTTAAAAGCTTTATTATTAATTTTCCTAATTAGTAAATACTTTATTAATTTAAAAATGCTTTTTCTTATTTTATAAAAATAAAAATTTTAAAAGAAAATAGAACATAAACTCTTTAGATTCTAAATACAATCATATAAAATTATTTAATCCATTTTTAGATGTTAATCTAAAATCTTTTGTATTTATATACTATTAAATAAATATTTTCCAAATTTATATAAATAAAATTCTTTTTTAAATTATTATAAAAAAATCTTATTTTAAAATAAAAAATTTATTCATATATTCTTTTATATCCAAAATAATTTTCAAGATATATATATATATATCTTTTTTAAATTTCAAATTTAAATTCAAATTTCAAATTCAAATTCAATGTAGACTTCAATTTAAAATCAACTCAAATATATCTATAATAATTTAAAAAACCACCTTATTAAATCTATAAATATTAAATTCAAATTTTAAAGCTAACTTAAATAAAAATATATACATATATTTTTAAACAACTCTTATTAAATTTGAAAATAATAAATCTAGTTAAAACCAAATATATAAAATAACACAAATTAAATAATTATTCTATTTAAAATCAATTTATCTCTAAATTTAAAAACATCACATTAATTTTATTTTGGTTATCTATAATTGAAAATAATAATTTTATCAATTTTAAATAATTTAATTAAGAGATTATCACCCTTTAAATTCCTCGAAATTCTGGGATATCACATTCCTCCCCCCTTAAAAGAATTTCGTCCTTGAAATTTAAAACAAAGATAATCCAAAATCTTTTATTTCATTTTAACCATTCAAGCATACCTATTAGCCGAACAACAATTCACCCAAACAAACAGTTTATTCAAACAAACAATTCATTTAAATAAACAACACTAGCTATCCGGACACAGATCCGGATAAGTCTTCCTAAAACTATCCAGAGTTCCTCAAGACAAACTATGAAATCCTAACTCCACAACAAAAGATAGATCGTTCACGTATTTCCTCGGATGAGATACGCGAAAAACATTGTGAATTCGAGCCATCCATACTGGGAATTCAATCCTGTAGTCCACAACCACTAAATCTCTTCTTGATAAGCTTTACCATCGCAGATACCTCACAGACCAAAACTGGACCAAGAACCAGACGATCTCCCAACTCTACTTAATAGAATGGAAATCTACAAGGTCTTCCAAACAAAGCTTCACAGGGTGCCACCTAGATACTCGCCTGATAACTGAATGATAATTCCATTCGATGCAGGTGATCCTCTCAACATCCACAAAAATCCAAAACACAAGCCCTCTCAAATCCTCAAAAACTTGTTTCAGCCTTTCCGTTGGTCTGGGAATGATAGGTCGTACCCAAACTCAATCTTGAACCCAAAGCCGATCACAAAGCCTTCCAAATCTTGTTGAGAAGATAGCATCACGATTGCTAACCATGTTGACTGGAACACCAAACAATCAATCAAACTCTCAAGAAAACCTTAGCCAAAGATGCTACAGAACGGGTTGCCTTAACGGGAATAAAATGGGCGCTCTTAGTTAACCGGTCTACAACCACCCATATTCCTTCATTGGTCATTGTCAAACCGTCGATGAAATCCAAAGAAATCATTTCCCAATTCCACTACGAAACTTCCAAAGGTTGCAACAAACTTGCGGTCTTCTGCAGATCACCTCCACTTGGCGACAGCTCGCACATCTATAGATGAAAGCAGCTACATCCTTCATCATGCTCGGCCACCAGAAGACTCTCTTCATATCCATATACATCTTGAAATCCTTGGAAGGATACTTAGTCTGGAGCGATGACTCTCTTCCAGAACTTCTTGCTTCAAAATATAGAAATTCGAAACACAAATCCTTCCGATGATCCTCAATGATCCTTGACCATCCATCTCAAAGATGGAACACTGACCATTATCGACTCAACCCATCCATAATAGGCACACTAGTCAGCCTTGCCTTCAAATCCAAGAAAACCTTTCACACTCGGGGTCTACCTAAACTTTGCTCCTTTCTGAGTCACTTGGTTGAATGCGAAGAAATGTTAAAAAAATCTTTGATAAACTTTCTGTAGAAAACTGCCAAGTCCAGAAAAACTGTGGTTGCTTCACTCTTGAATAGTAGCTACCTGGGCTGGATCTATAAAGATACCATCACCAAAAACAAAATACCTCTTCGATGTTTCTAACACTAACTCCAAATGCCGTTTGCGCTCTTCTTTAGACTTGGAGTAGAAAAGAAAAACATCAATGAACACAAGAACAAACTTATATCACACATCCCGAAAACTCGGTTCATCAAACCCTCACAGAAAACTCATCCGACTATGCCATAAAGACAACAGCTGAACCTCAACTGAGAAAAAACAAGACTGAACAACGGGCACTGCTCTCGAAACTAAGACGATCCAAATCTTCGTCTCCTGATGAGGACAAACCTTCACTTCCACGGAAACATCCGAGAAATCACTGACCACCTCGATGGACTCTACGACTTCTGCAGATGCCTCAACTCCATCAATAGATTGCTCAAAAGAACTCTAGCATCATCGCAAGTCACTTTTGCGATTCTTTCCAACTCAGTTTCCAAAGATACAATCCTTGCTTCACCATCAAAACAGTCCAACACTATCCAACCAACCCAAATCCAAAACAAGATCAAACCCTTTGAAATCCAATACAAAAGGGTCACCAGAAAACTATGAGGGAGATAAGAAAGCCTTAAGCCTATACAGATCTTATCTATCTCGGTTACCCTACCTATAGGGTTAGATACAAAGATAGGACGTTCAACCAAACAAAGAGAGATTAAACTCCTCTAGAACTCATGTTGGAAATCCGAACAGATACCCAACAAATTTAGATAGGTATATAGTTATATAAAAATTACAAATACACGCTCTCAAGATAGACACCACTCCAGAGCCTAGGTATTATCTCAACCTATGCTCTGATACCAAGTGTAACGACCCACCTTTCATTCCACAGAAAGACGCATCATTATTAAGAAAGAAAAAGGTAGAAATAGAATAGATAGAAGAAAGAACTCAACAATATCAGCATCTCATAGCGGAATGATACAAAATATAATATATAACATAACTATTACATAGTCATTTACATATCAGAGTTACAAAGATACAACAACACAAAATAGACAGTTATAAAAGTCTGTCTATTATACAACTCTAATACAATATAGAGATATCAACACAGCGGAAACACTATATCTACAAACGCTGAAGCCTCCTGCTCCATCTCTCCTCCAGAATTCATCAAAGCTAACCTGAATCCCTTGGCTACTCGTAAAAATTTGGGTACCCAAGAGTTTGAGGAAAACAGAATAAACTCCAGGTCAGACATGGGTCTGATGTGAGTAAACGGGTTAAAGTTTCTTAACTTTGAAAAACCTTTGAAAACAAAAGGTATCACGTAAGAATTTCCACACATAAACATGGGTAAGTTTTTACCTTACGCTAACCAAAACATTTGATAGGAAATCTGATGATATTATAATTGGGTCTAGGGTTTCCAAATAAACTAGAAAATAGCCGAAATTGTTACATTTATTTAATTCCAGCATACATAGATATACAATAAAATTCGAGGGCACTTAATGGAGATTGGATTTCCATATAATGGCAGGGCTACTAGGGTATCGCCTGTCACAGTACGTTGCCTAGATCAACGTACCGAGGATCACTCCCGACCCCCTATAACACAAAGCTGGAACCATCCCTTACTAGACAGTCCCGAATAAGAAAATCCCAACGGAAGTAGATATTCAACTGCCCACACAGCCGAATAAAAAGGGACTCTAGACAGGGGTAAATCTTATCCTACTTGGGTGCTACCCACTTAGCCTTGCTGCACCTCCCTTGTTTTAGCCATTCCCGGTTGACGAGGCTTGAGGCTACGAATACCTTTATAGAACACATCTATCTTAGAATGCTCATCGTCCACCTGACGATGTGCTGAAAGCATTCAATCCTTACAAGTTCGTTCCGAGTTCCAACGAAACCGAAGGCATTATCTCATTACACTCATTTTGGAACCACCCTCAGAGTTAATGACAATAACCCTTGCACTTTGAAAACTCCATCTCGAACCTGAAAGCACTATCTTCGTTATAATCGTATTGGAATCACCCTCAGAGTTTTACGACAGATAGTTCTTACACTTCGAGTCTTCAACTTGATCTTCACTTGAATTCACGACCTAATGTTTAACTTGGATCGATGTGGTTTTCAGATAATCAAATTTGATATCCGATCCTGGTCTCATCGAAATCCAGACGTATCTTAAAGGCCAAGTGTTTAAAATTTTAAACAGTTTAATTCAATTCAATTCAATTCAATACTTGAATTCACATAGCATTTACATAGATATATATCACACATTTATCACTGATATAACTAATATCGTATCATAGAATGTCACAGCATATCATCCAGTAGATATCATTCAATAGATATCATTCAATTCATACATTCAACAAACAATCATCCATAAGCAAGCATTATCAATTCATATCATAATTAATTTAATTACTTAAATTAAATTAATTCCTTAAAAATTAATCACTTGATTCTGCTCAAACAATCAATAATCTATTACTAACTTTCAATTTATTAATCACTCCTTGATTACCTTATCAATCAATTAATTAATCTCCAATCGTAGATTAATTACCTTTTTAACTATCAATTAGTAGACCTTAATTATTAATTAATCTCCTTCAATACAAAGTAATCGATCCTTAATTACTTTTATTATCAATTAATTAACCTTTAATTAACTGATTAACTATCCATCAACTATTGATTAATAACCTTAATTATTAATCAATATCTCTTAATACAAATTAATTAATCTATAATTACTTTTATATTTAATTAATTAGTCATTAATTAACTAATTAATTATCTCTTAATTATTAATTAATAAAACTAATTATTAATTAACAGCTTAATTATAGATTAATTACTCCTTAATCACCTTTTGATTAAACATTTCATTAATCCTTATTTAACAGTTAATCAATCCTTAATTACCATTTGATTAATCAATTAATTACCACTTAACAACTTCTTAATTAATCTTTAATTACAGATTAATTATTCTTTAGTAATTATTTAATAAAACTTAATTATTAATTAATAAAACTTAATTACAAATTAAGCACTTCTTAATTACTAATTGAGTAACCTTTAATTACTTAATTAACTAATCACTAATTACCAGTTAATTAATCTCATGACATTAGTTAATCAATCTTAATTACATAATTAATTTATTCTTAATTACACTTAATTACTTGATTAATTAAGCTCTAATCATTAATCAATAATCTTCATTATCTAATTAATGATTTTTAATTACAAATTAATTAACCCTTAAATTAATTAACTTTTAATCCTTAATCATTTATTAATCAAGTAAATTAATTACACTTAATTAATTTCTTAATTAATCCTTTATAATTAATTAAACTTAGTTTTCTTAAATTATTTTAATTAATATCAAGACATTAAAACCTTAATTAAGATAAAACATTATCTTATTAATGCCTTTATTACCATTAACATAATTACACCATTTATCTTTAAAATTTATCTTTACTTAATTAAATCATTAATTAAGTTTTAAAATAAAACAATCATTTAACTTGATAAGTTAAAGTATCAAAATATCACTTTCTTAAAATAACTCAAACATTTATCAAATATAGTTTTGAAAAACTAGTTTCAAATTTGAATTTAAAAACCTGCTTTTATATATCCTTTAAAAATTCCATTCCTATCTTAATTTAAAATCACTTAAATTTACTTAATAAAAATTTAAATTTAACAAACTTCAAACTTCTAAATCAAAATGTTTAAGAAACGTTTATTATACATCAAGTAATTTATATAAAATTTTTAAACTAATTTAATTGTTTTAAATTTCAAAAAAAAACAAGTTTTAAAAACTTTTAAACCTTTAAAAATGTTTAACATTTTCTGCTTTGGGTCGAACTCGGGTCAAACCCGGGTTTCCCCTTCTTCCCATTTTTTTAAAAAAACTTAGATTAAATTTTTAAGTTTAAAACCTACAGGTTAATCACCCTCACTACTTCGAGTTTACACTCGAGCTACCTACCCCATAACCCGACCTTTACTTCGAGCAATCCTACAAGCTAAAACAGCTGACACCAGAACATCATCGTGTACATGCACCATCGTCGGAGCCACCTCTGACCCTTGCCGCACCCTCCGTCACTTCACCCTACATCGTAGCAACCAATATCGACCACCCAAACATTCGCACGAGCCTCGAATTGAAATCGAGCAACTCAGATGGACCGGAATCCAAAACCACCATCAGGAAAGTTACTCGAATCCCCGATTCCGATCACCGGAGCCATTACAACTCCGGCCATGCCTTGCCTTACCTCCACGCCACCATTTCCCTGAGTATCATGCAACTCGCATCACCAAAGACGATGCAATGACCACCAACCCCTGCTTCAACATAACTAGGGTTAAAAACCTAACCCGACCACCGCCGACGCCATAGTTATCTAGGACCCCTTCTGACATTTTTGCCTGAACCACCATTACCTCCTCCATCTCCAGTGGAGTTCACGACCACCCCAGATGCTCCGGCCACCAGAATTCACCCAAAAACCATATTCCAGACATCCCTCAAATTCACATCCAATTCAATATTAAAAATTCTAATATTTGTTTTAAAAATCATAACTTTTAAAGTGGATTCAAGTTATGATTTTGAAACAGCAGATTATAATGATTGATTTTAGCATATATAAAAGAAATCCTACTATATTCTTAATTTCCAGATAAACTTTCAAATATTTTTACTTAAATTCATTTTTTTAAATTAAATTTTTGTCTAAACAAACATTTATTATTTGAAGACCAAACCTCATAAGAAATCAGAGGAGAAGAAATTGAATTTTTAGTTTAAACTTGAAAGTTCTGTAGCAAGAACAAGGGAAACAACATACACAGGCATGCTCACTTTCCAAAAGCACAAAAACTTATTTATTAACATACATACAAAACAATCATCACAGAAAAATTTCATAAGCAATCCATTATTTACCTACTTAAACTTTAATTAAAAAGTTTATTCACCTTTTGAAAATGCAGAGAGTTTCAAAAGAACAGGGAAGCTTTGAAAATTTGAATATCACTGTTGTTTTGATTTCTGAAACTTGTCTAGCCTGAAACATTAAGACTGAAATGCTTGATACTTGAAAATTTGAAGCTGGAATGTTGGATAAACTGGAACATGATGATTTAAACTTTGATTTCAGGCTTGCAGTTTTGAAAGTGTTCTAGGTTTTGATAACAGAAGGTTTCGGGCCTTTTAAAATGCTTTGATAATCTCGGATGTGATTTTGTTTTTGAGAAGATTACAGGCTTGCAGTTGTTACAGGCTTGTAGAAAATGCTTACTTGGTTTGTAAAAATGTTTCAGGCTTTGATAAAAAAAATGGTTATAGGGCTTGGTTTTGAGAATTTTGAGTTGTGAATTTTATAGGCCTTTGATTTGTTTCAGAGGAGATGATAACAGGTTTTACAGATATCTTATTTACAGATAATATGATTTTCTAGAGGATTTGAATATTGCTTTAAGGCTTGAGGTTACAAGGTTTTGATCTTCTGGTTTGTAGAGTTGAACATGTTTGAATTTCCTCTGGTTGAAGATTTTGATTTCAGTTTGTTTTCAAGGAAAAGGTTATAGGTTTTGATTCTGAATTTGAGCTTTGTAAAATTCTTTCATGTTGATTTTTAAGGAAATGAATATAGTACTGGCCATTGATTTCTTGCTCGAATTAGAAAAAAATAAGAAAAAGAATGAAGAAAGAAATGGAGGTTTTATATGATGTAATTTATGGTTTATCAAAATTTAAAGAAAAAGAAAATTGAACAAAGACACTTGTTCAATTCTTCTTACATTTGTCAAATACCAATGCTAATAATCTTACACATGTTATCAATATGTTTTCATAATTAAACACTTCTCATAACTTATATTTTAAATTATTTTTAAATGATTTTAAAAGCTTTATTATTAATTTTCCTAATTAATAAATACTTTATTAATTTATGAATGCTTTTTCTTATTTTATAAAAATAAATTTTTTAAAAGAAAATAAAATATAAACTAATTAGATTCTAAATAAAATTATATAAAATTATTTAATCCAATTTTAGATGCTAATCTAAAAGCATTTGTATTTATTTACTATTAAATTAATATTTTCCAATTTTATATAAATAAAATTCTTTTGTTTAAATTATTATAAAACAAATCTTATTTTAAAATAAAAACTTTATTCATATATTCTTTTATATCCAACGTAATTTTCAAGATATATATATATATATATATATATATATTTTAAATTTCAAATTCGAATTCAAATTTCGAATTCAAATTCAATTTAAACTTCAATTTAAAATCAACCCAAATATATTTATATTAATTTAAACAATCACCTTATTAAATCTAGAAATATTAAATTCGAATTTTAAAGCTAACTTAGATAAAAATATATATACATATACTTTTAAACAACACTTATTAAATTTGAGAATAATAAATCTATTTAAAACCAAATTTATAAAATAACACAAATTAAATAATTATTCTATTTAAAATCAATCTATCTCTAAATTTAAAAACATCACATTAATTTTATTTTGATTATTTATATTTTAAAATAACAATTTTATCCATTTTAAATAATTTAATTAAGAGATTATCACATTTTAAATTCCTTGAAATTCCAGGATATCACTCCAATTTATGCTATGAACATAAGTTTCATAACTTAAAATTAAATCAGTTTTATACACATATGAAAGGCAGTTCGTAAACAAATTTTGAATGCTTATTCCATCGTATTGAGAAACAATTGTTGCTTCAAGAAACACCACATTCATGATCGAAGGAATTTCTTTAATAAATTAGTCGTAGTACAATGGAGTTGAATATGCTCTAGAGACTCAAACATGGAAACTAATTCATAAGATGGAATAAACTTAACTAAGCCTAAAATTGGTACACTAAGCATTAGGATGTCTAACAATAATTCTCGTACATTAAAGAGAAACCATGAGTTTCTCAAAATGTCAAGAAAAATAATCGTTAGCAATAACAATTTCTCTAGTTGTCAATAAACCATAAAGAGTATAGACTCTTCCATATAGCGTGATGCTTGAATTTGAAATTGAAAATCGATTCCAAGTACATTAACAAAATATGATTTTGATAGTTATGCCTAAAGGGATATGATCCATTGGCTGCAAGTATATCATGAAGAAGATTAATGTAGTTAAAGTTAGTGATGCGGTCTTGTTATTAAACATGCTCAAAACCATTCTGATTCTATTCGCAGTTATCACCCAAGGTAATTTTGAGTTTTTGGCACTTTGATGTTGAAATAGAACTTCTAAATAATGATTTACAAGAGACTGTTTTCACATAACAACCAAAACGTCTCAAAGTCAGCGAGAGTGATAACATGATTTGTATGTTTTGCATATGGTTCAAAAGCGGAGCGATGGCATGCAATAAGTATAGAATTAAATAAATATTTTGTTAAGAAATCAAATAGTTTGATTTTTAGGCAAAATGCAGAGAAAACATGTGTTTGTAAGAAAGAACATTAAAAGTACTAAAATAATTCTTAAACTATAGGTAAACAATAAATTATGGCTCTTAATGATGTTCCCATATTAAAATCATGTTAGTTTGGTTGTTTAATCCTTGACATTTAATTTGAAATTACGTCTATTATAATCTGTATAAAAGGGTAACAATCCTTTATGACTTACATAGATATCACATTTAAATGTTTAATATGGAGCGTATGAGATGGATTCCTTATGCACTTGCAATAGGAATTATGACATATGCTATGTAGTCTACTGTATCACATTTCGCTTATGTACTTGGTATATTGAATGAATATCAATTCCCAATTATGATACTAAATTGTAGTTAAGAGTATTCTCAAGTATTTATGAAATACAAGAGAAATGTTTATAGAAACAACGAATTCCTTATAAAGGGATATGAAAACTCGATCTCCATAAGTGACATTGAAGAGACCTAGAGCTCACTAGAAGTTGAGAAACATACGCCAAAGATATCCACATGATAAAGGTTGTTTATCAGCATTGAAGAGAGTTGATTGAAAGAGTAGATAATTAAGATAATATAGCATATCCATTCACGAAGAGACTGACTTGATCAGCTTTGAGCAAATTAAGCAAAGGGATGAGATTTAGATTATGTAAATTTTTACCATTTTTGACCCTATGATTAAAGTAACTCACGATTGTAAATCCCAATGATCGAAAATGATGTTTCATTGGTGATTGATAACTACAGACAAAACAACTAATATATTATATCCATCTATTTCTAAAATCACAGCAGAAGGTAATAAATTATAATATAATCAAATACCATTATATCTTAAACCGATAAATCAATCTATATACATAATTAATCTCTAATCTAGACACTCTTATTTATGAATCAATAATATCAATGTTATATGATTATTTATATGTAGAATATATACACTAGTAAATTCATCGTCATTTGCACCTTCAACCACTACTAGATATAACATACCAAATCCATCAACCCAGTGATGAAACAAAAAGGACAAAATATAGAAAGGGTAAGACTATATTCCAGTGAGTGATGTACATGTTTAATGGCGAAAATTCTTATCGAACTAGAAAACCGTCGAAAAATTTATAATTAAAATTTAACCGCAAACGCACGGCGTACGATTGTAGCATGTATGCAAGTACGAGTCGATCCATAGAGAATTGTTTAGATTTTAAACTTCTAATCAATCAAATTAAACCAAAGTCGAGGGACTGTTAACTAACTAAAAAAAAGTAAAAACAAGTAAAAACTAAGGAGAATAAAAATATGAGATTAAAGAGCAATTTAGAGGCAAATTCCCACTCATGATCACATAAATCAACATAATGAAATTATGATCTCTTTTTGGTCATTTGTGAGTTTAGTTGATGCATTTATCATAAGCATGGCGTAATTGTATTAATAATTAACACATTTAAACCATCAAACTTTAATGCACCCTCTAATCCACTACTAACTTTGATGAAAACGACATTAAATTAAAAGTAGAATCTATTTTAATTATGACTTATTAACTATTGAATTAGAAACATAAACCATCAAATTTTAGGGATTAGCCTCTCATTTGTATTATCATATCAACACAAGTAGCATGCAACATGAAACTAAAAAAAGAGGAAAAAGAGAGTAAAATGAATAGAAAAGCTAAGTAAAAAGATGTAAAAACTAATCTACTTGCATGAAAAATAAAATAACTACTAAAAAGAAAGAAATAGAGCATGTAAACAAGAGAGAATATTAGTTAACATTGCATAAAAGAAAGGTAAATTACATGAAAAGAAATATGGCTAAGTAGCCATGAAAAGAGAAAGAGCTTGTTTTTTATTTTAAGCCTAAAACTAACTAAGAGGGAGAGAGGGTTACATGAAGATATGTGGTATTTATACAAGTTAGAAACCTTAAATATATTTTTTGGAAATGCCCAAAATACCCCTTAGGAAGTGTGGTGGCCAAGTAACCATTAGCATCCACTAATCATCCATTAAGTGTGCATGAAGATTTTGACGGCCTTTTAGCATGTGCATTAGCTCCTAAGTGTACATTAAGGTAGGTGGGTAAGTGGAGTCTTCCATGATCATCGCTTTGAATTATTTCCATCTTCATTTGTTCTCTTCACTCTTGTGCTTGCATATATCATCATAAAACCACTTGAAAAATCCACTAAATTTTCTACAAAACAACATAGAAAATTCCAAGTAAATTTTCACAATTTAGTAAATGCATAAAAATAACCATTTCACCCCTATATGAAGACGAATATGTGACAATTTGAAAATAACTTGATTTTTTGGTTTAAACAAGTTAAAATACCCAATATGATCGTTTATTTAATTTAAATAGATTAAATATGGTGGTAAAAATATGCATATTTACGTGTACATCAAATACCCCCGCACTTACCTTTTTATTCGTTCTCTAATAAAGAAAAACTAACATAAATCCGTTTTCATAGGGAGCACGATTGCATTGAGCATATGCAACAAGCCGCTAAACCACTAGGTGTCCCCAGCAGGATGAGTATTGTCTCATGTAGGTTTTCAGTGGATACTACCCACAAAATCCAAATGCAAGATGAAAATATTTACAAAATGCAAAATTTATTTACAAAGAGATGAATGCGAGCTTTTGAAAATATATACAAATGAAGGGTTTACTTTTAAATCCACACAAATAAGTTAAATATAGGTTTTGGTCATTATCTTGGAATTCAAGTCATTTACTCGTCAAAATTTTCCATAAAAACAAAGTTATCGTAACAAATGGGCTATAGTTTAATTCGTTGTTTCGGTCGATAATATAGTGTAACCGTGAAATGGATGCTTAGTTGATTATCAAAGTTTATCAAAGTGGTATTTTCATTTATTTTCAATAACAAGTCAAATCAAACAAGTTAAAATAGTTCTTGGATTTCAATTACTTATTCTATCTAATTTTTATTTGAAAATTTTATTTATATTAACAATATTTACATATGCCTAACTTAGGTAAACCGAGGCCAAATATATTACCCATGCATTGCCTTGCGGACTGATGTGAGGGGAATACAAAGCATGGCGAGTGATCACACAAGTGTGAACACTTATTGACTGTTGGCATTATTAAAAAGAATTTTATATACATAAGCCTAACTCAGATAAACTAAGGCCAGATATACTGATCGTGCACTGCCTTCCGGGCTTACGTGAGAAGGGTATAGAGCATGGCGAGTGAACACACGAGTGTAAACACATGGCACAAGGTGTTTATTAAAAATATACATATATACAAG
The DNA here is from genome assembly GCA_030765085.1 of Allium cepa. NCBI lineage: Eukaryota > Viridiplantae > Streptophyta > Magnoliopsida > Asparagales > Amaryllidaceae > Allium > Allium cepa. The sequence goes on along the minus strand of CM060944.1, from coordinate 491,176,246 downwards.
GATTTTGTTTGTTTTTTTAGAAAGAGAGTTTCGCAAAATCATCTTGGTGATGTGCATGTAAATGTGCATATTTTTACCACCATATTTATTCAATTTAAATTAAATAAATGATCATATTGGGTATTTTAACTTGTTTTAACCAAAATCCATATTAATTCCAAATTTTCACATATCCATCTTCATCCAAGGCAAAATAGTCATTTTTGTGCATAAATTAACTTAAGAAAATTTAATTGGAAATTTCCATACTATTTTGTAGGGATTTGATTTCAATTACAAGTTGTTTCATGAGGAAGATATGCATGCACAAAAAGAACACAAAGGAATGAAGATGGAAATAATTTCAAGTGAAGATCATGGAGGACCTCACGTACCCACCACCTTAATATACAAATTAGAGGCCAATGCACACGCTTATGGAATTAATGGCTTCATGTACACTTAAATGATGATTAGTAGAAGCTAATGATTACTTGGCCTCCACACTCCCTCAAGGGCATTTGGGGCATTTCCCAAATTATGGATTAGAGTTTCATGCTTGTATAAATAACTCATTATGTTCATGTAACCTCCTCTTAGTCTCTCTTTAATTATTTTAGGCTCAAAATAAAAGAAAACCTTTATTTTCTTTTCATGGATGCTTAACCATTTTTATTTCATGTAATTTATTCTTATGCAACTTTAACACATTGCTCTTTTCTTCTCTTGTTTATTTTCCTTTTATGCAAGTAGTGTAGATTTTCCTTTATGCAATTAGATTAGTTGTCTTCTCTTTTCTATTAGCTTTAATTTTCTCTTCTATTTGCTTTCATGTTGCTAGATACATTTGTTAATCAAATGAAAAATATAAGAGGCTAAACCCCTTCAATTTAGGGGTAATGAAGCTCTCTAATTATGTAGCTTCAACTATTTGTTAATTCGTGCTCTCTTTTTGTGCTTAATGATGATGATGATGATAGAAATGGTTTAATTGTTGTTTTTTCTTTGAATTTGATAGCCTATACTATTGACACCAAATTGGTTATGCTTAAACAATCACTAACACAAATGCTTCTTCATCAAAATATGATTATGGCCTAAGAAAGTGATTTGAAATTCAAATTTGATTGTCTATATTTCTAATCAATAGTTAATAGGCCATACTAAAAATAGATTTCATTTTCATGTAATTTTCATCAAAGTTAGTAAGTGGTTAAAGGCGTGTGTTATAGTTTGATGGCTTATGTTGGCTAATCAATAGCACAAATATGTCATACTTATGATAAGCACATCAATTAAATGACTAATGACCATAAAAAAGAGATCATGATTTCATATGTGTTGAACTACATTGTGACGCCCCACCTCTATACCCACGCTAGCCAAGAACACTACGGTGTAGTGCTGTCAACTAGCGTGGAGAATAAGACTGTTGAGGAGCGGCCATCAATAGTTAGGCCTTACACTAGTATTAGTTATCTCGATAGGAGTGGTATCTATATATATCTATTCTTTCATTTTTCATCTCTGATTTATTTTCTTCCATCGACATACCCCAATTCCAGTATAAAACGAACTACGATGGTTCGTAATAGTTTAGAATAGTAAATATAAAATATTACACAGATAATATAATGCGGAACACAAATAAAACAGAAAGTCTCATATATACAATAACTGATGTCAGTTACAATACATTTGATACGGTACATATGATACAACTACAACAGTCGACTCAGGAAGTTACATATACAAGTACGTTAACGTATATAATATACACGAATACATATCTTCCTATACAATTTTACAGACTACTACAAATGACGACGACTACTCCAAAAGATATGAAAGAACTTCATAGCTCTAGCAGCAACCCAAAGCAGAAAATCTACAACCTGAAATACTCGGTCTGGCCCGAGTATTAAATTCAAAAGAAAATAATACTCGGGTCAGTCTAATTCAAACTCAGTTATTAGTGCACAGAAGCAATAATAATTAAATAATGAATAGACGACAGTAGTTAAACCAAATCAGAATGCAATTCAAAATATTTAATTGAATAAACAAAACAGTTCAAACCATTGAAATATCAATTAAAATATTAGGGCTGCAGTACACGCACGCGTGCACTGCCTCGCCACTACGGAATATGGAATACGCAAAAAGATCCATAAGTCGAAGCAAAATAGAATATCATACACGCCATACAGTGTGGCTGCAGTTCACGCTTGCGTGCACTGCCTTGCCACTATAGTGATGTCGTGCCCAAAAACTCGATACCGTGTGGCTGCAGTTCACGCTTGCGTGCACTGCCTTGCCACTACAATGATGATGTACCCAAAGGATCAACGAACCAAAATCAATGAAGATTCAAATATCAATGCCACTACATTAATGGTCAAAACAGCCAAACAAGCATGAAAGTACCCAAACGAACACAAGGTCAAACCCAAAAACCGGGTTCAACACAGGTGCATGTATCATAAACCAAATATACAACTGCACATGAGCAGGCAAAAAGGACAACCCGTGCACCAAGATGGTGAAGAGTGTGCACACACATGAAGATCAACATAGGTGTTTCACGAACCAAAATCATACATACAAAACAAAAAGGGAAATGCATAGAGGCAACATGTCAGGTTTAGTTCAACATGGAATAAACATGTGAACCAAGAAATGGACACAAAGGTCACGGGCCAACAAGGATACACAGAGAAGCGTACGGCCAATAAGAGTAACCATGAACCTGTTTCAGCAAAGCCAAAACTGGGTGTAACACAATGGTACAACACACATGAACATACATGCTATAAAATATCACACATATATACAATTATACATACATATGTGTGTACATGAAAATCAGTGCATATTTACATGTCAACAGGTGGAATAAAGATCAGACTAACCAGTTAAACAGTGCAGGTTCGAATTGAATCATGCACCAATATAGTCTTAACAAAGAACTGCAGTGCAAAATAATGCCCAACCCAATTGACATGATGCCCAGAATAAATGCAAAGACTGGTGTAACTCAATACAGCAACTACCAAAAGGAAGTCGAGACTAGCCAGTGCTAACATGAAGTGCAATAAGCTCAATGAAACAGACATCAAAAAAAATCAAATTAGCCAATATGATCAAAGAAACAAGTCCAGCAACGACCAAGAACAAGGAACAGTGCAGTTTCAATGCTGCAAGGCTCGAGTATATATATGAATACACATATATGGTGACACAGCAGTATGTTGAAGCAACGGAGTTTCAAAACTCGAAGTCAAGTGATTAAAATCAAGTTTAAAAAGTCTGGATGATACATGAATTGCAACACACAACAAAATTCACGTTACTGCCCCTTTCTCAATTAGAGCAACAAATTGAATGTCAAAGCAAGAATGCTTTGTGATCAAAATATGTACATGTGATAAAATATATTCATGTAAAAGATATCAAACCATTGTACAGGCATGTACAATCAATAAAATAAAAATCAAAGCATGTACAGGCAATGAAATAAAATCAAAGCAAAAGTGCCTAAAATGTGTGTTTTTACTTTTCTCTGAAAAGTGTGCAGATTATGTATAAAAGATACCAAAGACATGTCCATCAGCAAACATACATACAAAATGGAGCAGGTCAGTAACCATGTCGAACATCCAAACGAAGGTCGAATGGCCGAGCATAGTATTAATGAAATCAGCAATTATATTCAAACGAAAATCGAAGTTGAACAAATCAATAGTCGACCCGGTGGTGGTCAACAAAGCCAAAAATGATATGTCGCTCAAAAATCAAGTCAGAGCTACGATGAACTAGTCAAACCTCTTCACTAAGTCAAAAATCGAAGTCGTGGTTCAACAAAGGATACCGAAGTTACAGGAAATCGACGCCGTGAAAATTAGTAAGCAAGTATCATTAAATATACGAATTCAAGCAAAACCCTAGTCAGGAAGAACAAAACCACGAAAAAACGAAATCGAACCAAGACAGGAAAAATCAGTAACATCAAAATAAAGTCGAACGACCAAAACACGGGCTTAAGGATGAATTAGATGTGAGAATTTCTCACCTTGTCGACGAATTTAGGAGAAGCCGAGCACGAGATCATCGATCGACGCAGCCACTAGCAAGATGAAGGGGCGAACGAGAAATGAAAAGGGGGCCGCCATTAATTTCCATCGTTCGATTTTTACTTAGGGTTTTAAAAAATTAAAGGGGGGAACGGGTTTAATTATTATCACGGCATCAAACAATTAAGTGGGCCGAGAATTCAAAGCCCAGAAATCCTTTTAACCATATATAAAAGAATTTCAACTAAATTTAAAAACTTCAAATGGAATTTTGCGACAATATTAATCGTTTAAATGTCGATTATTAATTGTTGCGAAGTACCGGGTTGTTACAGACTCCCCTCCTTAAAGAAATTGCGTCCTCGCAATCTTAAGGAATAAATGGACAAATGGTAACAACCATAAAAGCATGTCATCATAAAATGACGAAATTTAAAAATAAGAAGTTCACCATATAGAGCATGAAAGAGAAAGCCAGAACGTGTTTGCTCGATGAATTCTCTAGATTCCGTAGTGAAATCCATAGGATTTGAGAACCACAGAGCTTTCACGAGAAAAACATCGTTATTTCGAAGGTGCTACACCCCCGAAGCAATGATGTGAATAGAAGGTTGCTCAAGAATAAAAATCGGAAATCCCTAAGGCATTTCCGTAATTGGAAGACGTGGAAAATGTCATGAATAGCAGAAAATTGAGCCGGTACACCGGCGTAGTACAATATAAACACCAAAGAAATCTTTTAATTTCATAAAAGAAATTCACAAATTCTTAACAAAATTTAATTATCGAATAGAGAATCAGAATACAGAAATCACAAAACAGCAATATCTAATCACCGATTCGATAATTAGAAAACAGCAAAATCAGCAAATCTAATTATCAACAAAGATAATTAGAAAACACAAATATCTAACTATCAAAAATGATAATCAGGAATTACCACAACGGTAATCAAATTTCGAATCAGCAAATATTCAATTATCAAAACGATAATCAAGTCTTAAATCACAAATATTTAATTATCACAAACGATAATTAAATCTCAAATATCTAATTATCACAAACGATAATTAGAAACAATAAATATCTGATTATCAAAAACGATAATCAAAAATCACAAATCAACGAATATTTAATTATCACAATTGATAATTAAATCTTAAATCGCAAATATTTAATTATCACAAACGATAATTAAATCACAAATATCTAATTATCACAAATGATAATTAGAAACAATAAATATCTGATTATCAAAAACGAAAATCAGAAATCACAAATCAGTGAATATTTAATTATCACAATCGAGAATCAGAAATCTCAAATATCTAATTATCAAAAAAGATAATCAGAACACAAATATTCAATTAACGAGTCCGGGGTTAACCGAAATAGCAAACGCACATGACCCATAACCACGAGTTTTACTAAATCGTTTAATTCACTTCATCGTTTTCTTGAAAGTGCATAATGGTGTATTTTAAAAATAACATTTCACATTCTCAAACGGACAAGTCCGGAATTAAGCGAATCAGTAAAAGAAAGGGGTCATAGTCCTCGATTTTTCTGAAACGTTTAAATCGCTTCCTCATTCTTTTGAAAGCGTAAACTAAAAAATTTTGAAAACAATTTTAATTTTTTTTTTTTTGAAACAATTTTGAAGAATAACAAATTTTTAAGACACGTGATTAAAATAGCAACGTCAGTAGCAACTTTGACAAGGAAATTTCACTTCTCGAAATACCGTAAAAACGGACAACAAAAACAGCATTGCGGGATAACCGCTTGAAAATTCATTTTAAAATTGACGGTTACTGAAGTTAATACGTCAAAATTTCATCGAAATAATAGGCATCAAAATATAATACCAATGAATTTTCATTCATCAAAAATGTCACAAGAATCTTCTCAAAGATAGGAAGGGGTATCATACCCTAAACTTGTATTCATAACAAGTCAATGACACACGAATTCACCAATGCACAAAAATTGATAAAACATATCAATAGAAATCACGAAAATTGGTGAAGCACAAATTCCAGAAGACTACACAAGAAATCCAGAAATCACAAGATGAGAGTATGAAAACTCGAATGGGAGTATGAAAACTCGAACGGGAGTATGAAAACTCACCTACACGCGAGCATGAAAACTCACCTACACGCGAGCATGAAAACTCACCAGCACGTGTAACGCAAAGCGAGAACGGGAGCATGAAAACTCACCTACACGCGAGCATGAAAACTCATCAGCACGTGTAACGCAAAGCGAGAACGGGAGCATGAAAACTCACCTACACGCGAGCATGAACGTATAATAACAATAAAACATACTATAATAAGCATGAAAAATGAAGATCAATAAGAGATCAAACAACATTTCAAGAATCTTCTCAAAGATCCAAATTCACCCTGAAAGGTGATGACACGCAAATTCGCCAATGCCCATAGATTGATAAAACATATCAATGAAAATCACGAAAAAGTGATGAAACACATAAATTCCAGAAATCAACATAAGAAATCCAGAAATCACAAATTCTAGAAATCTATACAAGAAATCCAAAAAACACAAAAAAGGGGGGAGGCCTATCACAAAACGGGAGTATGAAAACTCACCACACCGGTATCATAAGACGAGACGCTATCTCATGGTGGCTAACCATTAAATTTTGACACACGAATGGTCCAAAGACCGTGGGGCGCTACCCCACATATGTGAGTTGCAACATCACACAAACGGGGTTTAGTCTCCCTCGTAGACAAAGAGACATCGCACAATCGCTAGTCTAAATCATAAAAAGGGGAAGGCCTAACACAAAATGGGAGCATGAAAACTCACCAACCGGTATCACAAAAGGAGACGCTATCTCATGGTAGCAACCATTAAATTTTGACACACGAATGGTCCGAAGACCGTGGGGCGCTACCCCACATATGTGATGGCGAAACATCACACAAATGCGATGGCGAAACATCACAAGAGCGGGGTCTAGTCTCCCTCGCAGATAAAGAGACATCGCACAATTGCTAGTCTAAAACACAAAAATGATCGTCATGATCATCAAGTAGTGTCAATTACACTAAGTTAGTAAATATAAAAGTTTAGCTTCATGTCCCATAACCACTTGCTTAACTTAAATATTTACGAACAAACTGTAAATCTTCACTAAAAATTTTGCCACAAAAGACTCAATCGAACAAGTCCAAGAATTAACCGACGAACCAAATGCAAGCGTTTCATACCACTCGTTTTACTAAGCCGTTTAATTAGATTTCTCATCCGAGTGAGGTAAAGGTTTGTATATACTAGTAGATCGGAAAACGGTTTAGGAAAAGAGTTTTGTAGTAAAATAGTTTTGAAATCGTTTGGAGAAAAGGGTTTTGATATTTACTACTAGTATAGAAAACCTTTATATTTTTAAAGTGACAAATCACAAAAATAATTGTAGGAACAATCAATCACAAGAATTCACATACAAAGATGTGAATAGAATCCAAATAATTCGATACTAAGTTCTTCAAAAGGTATGTTCACGAAAATCCCGAAGAAAATGTCATCAAAGTTGCTAATAAAGTATAGCAACAAATCGGAAAATTAACAAGAATCGATTAAATATGGAAACCAAATCAATTCGCTAAAATTCACATTCGAAGACGTGAATAAAATCCAAAGAATTCGATTCTAAATCCATCAAAGTAGAATTACCCAAAAATTCCAGAAATAGAAGTTATCAAAGTCGACAAAGATGACAACAACTAATCGGAAAAGAAGAATCGATTAACAATTGGAAAACAAAGCAGAATGAGCATAAATGCATAAATGACTTCAACAAAAATGAAAATCAAGTCAATGCCGAAGTCAACAAGTAATGGCCATAATAGAGTACAAAACGATTCAACATCATCATCAAAGGACTCAACGGCAAACAAAGTCAGAGTCTTGGAAATCAAGAATTTATCTATTTCTCAAAAACAAAGTGACCGAAGTCGAATGGAAATCAAGCCGAGGAAAACATAAAATATCAAGTTCATAATCGCTGAGATTCGAACAAAATCAATCATCGGCTAAATCTAATCAAAGCCGAAAACACAAGAATCAAAATCAAATGCTTATGAATAAGCGTTAGGAATTCATACCTAACAATCAAAGACAATCATATGCAAATATGAGAGATAAAACGTCAACAAATAGTTGTAACACATGTACTATCTAAGTTATGTTTTATATTTGTTCTAAACCCCAGGCTTTGATACCAAGCTGTGACGCCCCACCTCTATACCCACGCTAGCCAAGAACACTACGGTGTAGTGCTGTCAACTAGCGCGGAGAATAAGGCTGTTGAGGAGCGGCCATCAATAGTTAGGCCTTACACTAGTATTGGTTATCTCGATAGGAGTGGTATCTATATATATCTATTCTTTCATTTTTCATCTCTGATTTATTTTCTCCCATCGACACACCCCAATTCCAGTATAAAACGAACTATGATGGTTCGTAATAGTTTAGAACAGTAAATATAAAATATTAAACAGATAATATAATGCGGAACACAAATATAACAGAAAGTCTCATATATACAATAACTGATGTCAGTTACAATACATTTGATACGGTACATATGATACAACTACAACAGTCGACTCAGGAAGTTACATATACAAGTACGTTAACGTATATAATATACATGAATACATATCTTCCTATACAATTTTACAGACTACTACAAATGACGACGACTACTCCAAAAGATACGAAAGAACTTCATAGCTCTAGCAGCAACCCAAAGCAGAATATCTACAACCTGAAATACTCGGTCTGACCCGAGTATTAAATTCAAAAGAAAATAATACTCGGGTCAGTCTAATTCAAACTCAGTTATTAGTGCACAGAAGCAATAATAATTAAATAATGAATAGACGACAGTAGTTAAACCAAATCAGAATGCAATTCAAAATATTTAATTGAATAAACAAAACAGTTCAAACCATTGAAATATCAATTAAAATATTAATTTGAGTAGGGCTGCAGTACACGCACGTGTGCAATTCCTCGCCACTACGGAATATGGAATATGTAAAAAGATCCATAAGTCGAAGCAAAATATAATATCATACACGCCATACCGTGTGGCTGCAGTTCACGCTTGCGTGCACTGCCTTGCCACTATAGTGATGTCGTGCCCAAAAACTCGATACCGTGTGGCTGCAGTTCACGCTTGCGTGCACTGCCTTGCCACTACAGTGATGATGTACCCAAAAGATCAACGAACCAAAATCAATGAAGATTCAAATATCAATGCCACTACATCAATGGTCAAAACAGCCAAACAAGCATGAAAGTACCCAAACGAACACAAGGTCAAACCCGAAAACCGGGTCCAACACAGGTGCATGTATCATAAACCAAATATACAACTGCACATGAGCAGGCAAAAAGGACAACCCGTGCATCAAGATGGTGAAGAGTGTGGACACACATGAAGATCAACATAGGTGTTTCACGAACCAAAATCATACATACGAAACAAAAAGGGAAATGCATAGAGGCAACATGTCAGGTTTAGTTCAACATGGCATAAACAAGTGAACCAAGAAATGGACACAAAGGTCACGGGCCAACAAGGATACACAGAGAAGCGTACGGCCAATACGAGTAACCATGAACCTGTTTCAGCAAAGCCAAAACTGGGTGTAACACAATGGTACAACACACATGAACATACATGCTATAAAATATCACACATATATACAATTATACATACATATGTATGTACATGAAAATCAGTGCATATTTAAATGTCAACAGGTGGAACAAAGATCAGACTAACCAGTTAAACAGTGCAGGTTCGAATTGAATCATGCACCAATATAGTCTTAACAAAGAACTGCGGTGCAAAATAATGCCCAACCAATTGACACGATGCCCAGAATAAATGCAAAGACTGGTGTAACTCAATACAGCAACTACCAAAAGGAAGTCGAGACTAGCCAGTGCTAACATGAAGTGCAATAAGCTCAATGAAACAGACATCAAAAAAAATCAAATTAGCCAATATGATCAAAGAAACAAGTCCAGAAACGACCAAGAACAACGCACAGTGCAGTTTCAATGCTGCAAGGCTCGAGTATATATATGAATACACATATATGGTGACACAGCAGTATGTTGAAGCAATTGAGTTTCAAAACTCGAAGTCAAGTGATCAAAATCAAGTTTAAAAAGTCAGGATGATACATGAATTGCAACACACAACAAAATTCACGTTACTGCCCCTTTCTCAATTAGAGCAACAAATTGAATGTCAAAGCAAGAATGCTTTGTGATCAAAATATGTACATGTGATAAAATATATTCATGTAAAAGATATCAAACCATTGTACAGGCATGTATAGTCAATAAAATAAAAATCAAAGCATGTACAGGCAATGAAATAAAATCAAAGCAAAAGTGCCTAAAATGTGTGTTTTTACTTTGCTCTGAAAAGTGTGCAGATTATGTATAAAAGATACCAAAGCCATGTCCATCAGCAAACATACATACGAAATGGAGCAGGTCAGTAACCATGTCGAACATCCAAACGAAGGTCGAATGGCCGAGCATAGTATTAACGAAATCAGCAATTATATTCAAACGAAAATCGAAGTTGAACAAATCAATAGTCGACCCGGTGGTGGTCAACAAAGCCAAAAATGATATGTCGCTCAAAAATCAAGTCAGAGCTACGATGAACTAGTCAAACCTCTTCACTAAGTCAAAAATCGAAGTCGTGGTTCAACAAAGGATACCGAAGTTACAGGAAATCGACGCCGTGAAAATCAGTAAGCAAGTATCATTAAATATACGAATTCAAGCAAAACCCTAGTCAGGAAGAACAAAACCACGAAAACACGAAATCGAACCAAGACAGGAAAAATCAGTAACATCAAAATAAAGTCGAATGACCAAAACACGGGCTTAAGGATGAATTAGATGTGAGAATTTCTCACCTTGTGGACGAATTTAGGAGAAGCCGAGCACGAGATCATCGATCGACGCAGCCACGAGCAAGATGAAGGGGCGAATGAGAAATGAAAAGGGGGCCGCCATTAATTTCCATCGTTCGATTTTTACTTAGGGTTTTAAAAAAATAAAGGGGGGAACGGGTTTAATTATTATCACGGCATCAAACAATTAAGTGGGCCGAAAATTCAAAGCCCAGAAATCCTTTTAACTATATATAAAAGAATTTCAACTAAATTTAAAAACTTCAAATGGAAATTTGCGACAATGTTAATCGTTTAAATGTCGATTATTAATTGTTGCGAAGTACCGGGTTGTTACAACTACATGATCTAGAGAGTGAATTTATTTCCTAAATTGTTATTTTACTCTTATATTTGCTTCTCTTTTCTTTTAGCTAGTTAGTTAATTCTCTAATTCTCTAGCTTTAACTTTCACTCGACTTTGGTTTAATTTGATTGAATTAAAATCATCAATTCCTTGCGGATCGACCCGTATTCTCCACGTGCTACATTCGTACACCGTGCGCTTGCAGTAATTTTTTTTTCTAAATTCGTTCGGCTATTTTCTATCTCAATGGACATTTAGCCATCCGAACAAGTTTTTGGCGCCGTTGCCGGGGAATTTGTTTTGATTTTGATTTTTTATTCTTCGAATTAAATTCGCTTTCTTTGTGTGTTTTAATTTTGTATGTGTGTTGCATATTAACAAGAATTTGTTGTGTGCTTTTTGTTTACGTTGTGTTTGTTTTTTGTTTTCTAGTTCTAGTTGCGTTTGACATATCAAAACAAAAAGAAAAAAAGAGAGAAAAAACTCCACAAACATTTCTCCAAATTCGCATTTCATTTCTTATTGCACAAATTTACTTTGCATTCTCATTTTTCAATTACACTCCCATTTCATTAATTTCTATTTACTTTTACGCTTCTCTATTACTGTTACACTGCCTATGTTTACTGTTTTCTGCACAGTGATACTAGCAATCACCATACCCCTTCCCTCAGCTACAATTTCTTCTCATAACATCACTTCTTCCCAACAAACTTCACTGCTCCACAACATCTCTGCTTAAACATACCACTCTGTTACACTCTTCTCTGACCATTGCCAATTCATCACTACACCATACAGTCCATCTTCATTTGCCATTAGTCAATACATCTTCATTTGCCATCTTCATTTGCCATTGGAAAAAACATCACTGAAACCTCAACATTCTGTAACAACATACTGCCAACAACCATACTGCTCCATCCCCTGACCATTTCTACACTAACCTCACCATCAACTTCTACCTCAATCTACAGCAATAATTCCCAAACATATTCTTACCACCTGCCTCCGCCAGCTTCTCACACTTCAACAACTCTCCTTACCATTCACTCACTTGCACCAACCAAAGCAACCCTCCATAACAACTACATAGTAAACCACAAGTGCCACCATCACTATTCGTCCCAAAATTGAGCATTACACTAGTCGAGGCCCAAACAAACCACAACCAAAACCCACAACTTGCATAAAACATTCTCCTACCATCTTGCTTAAAGCCACCACCAACTCAATACTTGCCCCTTGTACCACTACAGACCATCCCAATACCACTACATCTCATCCACCATCCCACTGTCTTCAAGTTGTCATCACTGCCAAAACATTCTTCCCCTTACCATCCCATATTTCAACAAAACCATATATCTTCCCAAAACACCAACATTTTTCACTAAAGCATTTACTACACACAAATCTTCCACTATCATACTTCATTTCCATTAGTCCACTCCTCCACCATACCATATCATCACCTATCTACCACCCCTATCCACTTGTCCCTGACAAACTGCCTGAAACAACACAAACACTCCTACCACCCAAACTCTTAACTGCCTACAAGTGTACCTTTCTCCTCACAAAACAACCAACAACCATTCAACATCACCACTTCACCGTTGTAGTCATCCAATTATCCACCTGAACCTCCAAAATACTGCACTTCCCATCAGCAAACAGCCCTGCAACTACTACGAACTACTACTGACAACCAGTCAACTGCCATCAGCAACTGTCGTTTCACTGACAAACAGGAGCATCATACCACTGTCCATCTTACTGCTTACCATCCCACCATCCACATATACATTCATCGTTCACGTGCCTTGTTATTCACATACTTCATCAACGCATCCAACTCCCACCCAATTTCGAATTGCCTCGACCTGACTTCCAACCAATTCCACTACGAATACAAACCCTATCGACCTCGAACGCGATAACCCACAACCTCTCCATACCACAGCAGTGTCGCCACAACCACAAATTTATCTTGAGAATTTGGGAACAATTGATTGATTTTGAGCTTCGAGAATTTTGGATTGGGATTCGAATTTTGGACGGTTTGAAATTGTTTGACTGATTTTCTGTTGAAATGAGTTCGTAAGAATTTCATGCTCGTTAGAGTGTAATTGATTTAAGTGATATTTAGGGAGTGCGTTAATTGATTTTGTGCCGGGCTTGGTCTATTTTGTGCTGTGTTATTTTGGTTTGTTTTGCTGTTAATTTGTTTTAAGTTCTTTTTTTTTAATTCTTCGAATTTTTTTTGTTTTGCTTAAATTGTTTTTAGTCCAATTATTAAAAGAAAAAAATAGTTTGCTTTGTTTAATTTGTTTTTAGTTAGTTTTTCTTTATCCTTAAAAAAAGTTATTTAAGTTGTTTATGATTTCATTTCTTTGATTTTAATTTGTTTGGTTTTCCTTGGTTTTAATTACTCCATTGATATTCGTAATAAAAAAAACTTGTATATACATACATACATACATATATATATATATATATCTTGTTTTTCTTTTCAGGTTGTCAAAGCAGAAAATCAAGAGGAGTTGCTTGCTTCGCTAGCCAAAATAAATTGATCTCCTTGCTAGCCCAACAAAAAAAATTCTGCTTTCATTTCTAGTTTTATTTGAATTGCATTTTGGTTGTTTCATTTGCATCTTTTAAATAAAAAAAATTCATTTGTAGTTGCATTGTTAATACACGTTTAATTTCTGCTTTGAATTTCATTCTAGAATTTTAATTAATAAAAACGGTTAGACATCAATAACTCTTAATTGTATTTTGAAAATTTGTCTTCTTTGAACAATTTAAATTCTTGGTGTCTAGGCTACGCAAAGCAATAACCATTTATAAATATTACGGTGACTCGTAAATATTATAGTGGTTGTTTCTCTGAAGGTACTTAAACCTTCGGCTGCATTGCTACGGTGAATCGTGGTGCATCGATAACCCCTGTTCGTTACCTAGCTGAGAACTATCTTATTTATTTAAGACAAAGTGTGATTATACAATTTTGGGTTAACTTAGGATAAATCATTTGTGATTAACCACTGCATGCATTTAGTTGCATTAGTTCATGCATATTTAAAAAAAATCAAAATCCAAAACTAAAAAAATTGTAAATATTTCTTAACTTAGTTTTTTCCTTTTCCTTTAAAATTTTTAAATCCTTTTTCTTCGAAATTTCAAAAAAAAATTATTAGAAAAACCAAAATCCAAAAAAAAAATTCTTTTAAAAATCCAAAAACAAAAAAAAATCAATTTTCCATTTTGAAAAATAAATTCAATTTGAAAAAAAAATTCTTTATAAAAAAACAAAAACAAACATTCTTGAAAATGTCCGAGTTTCCCCACTTAAGTAAATTTTATAATAGTTGTGAAAATCGATATAATCCATATAATTTCACTCCAAATTCATATGGATATTTTAACAACAACTATTGTTTAAACGATTCGAGTTTTGAACCACAAAATTTTCAAAATGATGACCAACCTTCAAATCTTGAAAATAATATTTCGTCTTTACTTGAAATCTCTACAAAACAAAATCAAATGATAAATGATTTGTGTAGTAACTCGAGTCATGGATTTCAAAATTTGAATTTAATTCAAAATTCAAACGATTTCGATTATAACCCATACCAATTCGATTTCAAACTCCAAAATGAATTTCAAAATCAAAACAAAAATGTGATCCACTTTTCAAATAATGTTGGCAATGGGAATAATCCCGATTACGATACGAATGAAAAATTTTGTTCTCAACAAATCCAAATCAAAAATTCTCAAGTTAATAACTATAAATTGGATTTTGTTGAGCAAATGAATGAAATGTACAATGATCACACGGATTCGTTGTTTGAAAATATATGAAACAACGTGAAAAACAAAATAAAATTCCACGTGTGACGACTCAAGTGATAATCCACCTTTTACCCTAATCGATGATTTTCAAATAACAACTTTCGAAATTGAAAATGACGATCTTAACGAAGTTATTGAAAACACGGTAATTGACTTGGATTTCCATTCTTTTGAGGGTGTGGAACTAAATTTAAAATACGATCTTCCTTTTCTCGATTTCAAAAATTTAAATACAACAACTTTGGATTTTGAACTTGACACATCTAATAAAGTTGTTGATAATTCAATAAAGGAAGACGAATTCAATGAACACGATTTCTTTGGACTTTTGGATGACGAGTTGTTAAATTCTAACGGGGAAGATTTAAATCACCAATTTGATTTTGAAATCAATAATTTTGAAGAATTTTTAAGTGATAAACTTGAATTTCAATTTGGTGAAAATAAACTTAAATTTCAATCAATCGTTATATCTACCCCAAAAATCATTGAAAATAAAACA
Source organism: Allium cepa (assembly GCA_030765085.1). Classification (NCBI taxonomy): domain Eukaryota; kingdom Viridiplantae; phylum Streptophyta; class Magnoliopsida; order Asparagales; family Amaryllidaceae; genus Allium; species Allium cepa. Next base: position 491,160,496 of record CM060944.1, on the reverse strand, counting down.
ACTCGTACGATTTTTAATAAAATGACATTCGTTTTTCCAAATCCACATTCGATTCCAAAATCTTTTACGATTTGGTTTTCTGCGCTTAAGCCGTGTCTCGCATACTTGACGAGACAAATGAATCGGTTTTTGGAAGACCGGTTCATTTACTCTTTAACGGCATACTTTCTGATGTCTTATAAATAATCATTTTTTCATTTTCATTTAAATAAAGCTTATGTTTTTATTTTTCTCCTTCCACTTGGGTTGACTTTGGGGACACAATCAAAATCAAGTGTGGGAGGGAGACTCATCTTCATTTTCGATTTTTCATGATTTATGTTCACTTTTTCTTTGTAAAAGAAGAAGAAGAAGAAAAGATCTCCAAAAAAACTATTTTATTTAAGTGTTTTTGATTTATTTTTAAAGAAACACTATAGGATAAATATGCGGTTTTGGCTTATTAAATTGAATTTTTTGAAAGTTTATTTATCTTAAAAAAATAAAAATGAAGTTTGATTACAAATAACAATAGTTTAACTAGTATATAGGAAGACTCATACGTGTTAATTATGAAATACATCCTAACTAAAAATCTTTGTTTTGAAAAGTGGTTGATTTAAAGTAAAGGATATAACATTTTTTTGTCTTCTAAGTTAAATGGTGCTAAGATGATTTTGCAAAACTCTCTCTCTTAAAAAAATAAATAAATAAATAAAAATAAGAAATAATAACATCCAAAGTATTCACTCTCATTTAAAAGTCCTCATGGTTATGCATGGGTGAATTACTTAGAATCTTTGATTATGTGCTTTTATACTCATTTAAAAGTCCTCACGGTTATGCATGTATGGAACACATGTAAAAAAAGAAAAGAAAAAACAGACTTAATAAAGTCCACCTACGGGCGATAGGTGTATGTACGAAAGTGTGTGCATTCGCCATGCTCTGTACTCCCTTCACATAAGCCCGAAAGGCAGTGCATGGGTGGTATATCTGGCCTCAGTTTACTTGAGCTAGGTGTGTAATTTTTCTTGCGAATAATGAGAGAGCAAGCAATTGAAATCCTAGCACTATTTTTACTTATTTGATTTGATTTGTTATTGAAAAGAAATGAAAATACCACTTTGATAAACTTTGATAATCAACTAAGTATCCATTTCATAGTTACACTGTGTTACTAACCAAAACAACGAGTTAAACTATAGTCTATGTGTTATGATAACTTGATTTTTGTTGGAAATTTTGACAAGTAAATGACATAAATTTTCATGATAATAACCAAAGCTTATATTTAACTTGTTCGTGTCGATTTAAAAATAAATCCTTCATTTGTAAATATTTTCAAAAACTTGCAATCATCTCTTTGTAAATAAATCTTGCATTTTGTAAATATTTTCATCCTGCATTTGGATTTTGTGGGTAGTATCCGCTAAAAACCCTCACGAGACAACACCCGTCCTACTAGGGACACCCAGAGGTTTAACGGCTTGTTGCATACGCTCAATGCAATCGTGCTCCCTACGAAAACGGATTTATCTTAGTTTTTCTTTATTCGAGGACGAATAAAAAGATAAGTATGGGGGTATGTGCACGTAAATGTGCATACTTTTACCACCATATTTATTCTATTTAAATTAAATAAATGATCATATTGGGTATTTTAACTTATTTTAACCAAAATCCATATTAATTTCAAATTTTCATATATTCATCTTCATCCAAGGCCAAAATAGTCATTTTTGTGCATAAATTAACTTGATAAAATTTAATTGGAAATTTCCATACTATTTTGTAGGGGTTTGATTTCAATTACAAGTTAGTTCGTGAAGAAGATATGCATGCACTAAAAGAACACAAAGGAATGAAGATGGAAATAATTCCAAGTAAAGATCATGGAGGAACCCATCTACCCACTGTTGAATATGCGCTTATATGATTTTTGTTTGATGATAATAAACATATATACATTCATTTAAATGTATTTGTTAATATACTATTTTATTTTCACAAATTAAAGAAATATTTGTTGAATAATATAAATAACACTGAATTTGAATTCAAACGAATATTTTATTCAAACAAATATTTATTACAATTTTGAATAGTACAAATTCAAGCTCTCACTATACATATACAATTTTGATTACAAATTCATCACAATTTCATATTTACATTTAACCTCACTACACATCACTCATTCACTCAATTCGTATTTTATCATCAACTTCATTCCAGTTTGAATCTAGCATCTGAGCAATCTGCAAAAATATTTACTAACGCAGTAAAATTGAAAATAAAATATTTTTGTGATATAAAATAAAATATGGTTTTTGAAAATAATATTTGCCTCAGTTATTTGGGTTGTTCATCATCATTCATATTTGAATTCGTCATACACGAACAACTTGTGACATACACAGTGTATCACTGTATATGCCACAAGGCCTTGCACACCGATATACACTTGATAATGCTACAGGGACAGGTGAGCACAAGGTCAAACCCAAATAAAAAGACGGATTCAACTCAGGTGCAACATAAATAAAATCTCGACTTCAGCACAAGGTCAAACCCGAGTTGTGAAACTGGATTGAACTCAAGTGTAATGCACAGTCTACACAAATTCAACAGTGCATCAAAGCAAACTCAAGTTGACAGTAGCATATACTACAGGGATGAACACACGAGAATGGAATGCACAGGTCAGAGATGCAACAATGGAACCAACACAAAAGTTCACAATGCAACATGATCAACTCAACTCGACTAACAGTAAACAGTGTACAACATCAAAGCCAAACTACAAGCTGCAGTAACTCAAGCAAGTGCACAAACTAAACCAACATGAATGAAGATACAGTGAAGCATGTACACGGGTAAACAACATAATCAAACTGCAACAAGGCAACAAGGAATGGCCAGAACCAAGGCAAGACCAAGCTGCAGTATACAAGCAACTGCAATACAACACCAAGTATACATGGATGGAGATTAGAAGACAGTTTGCAAGCAAATTCAAAGGGGAAGCACCACCAAAGACCAACAGTACATGTCGACCAAGCAGCGAACAAAGTTAACAAAACATGCATCATATACATGGGAACCAAACTGAAGTATAGAGCACAAGCAAATATACAGTAATAATATGGTTGCAGTGAATCAAGCAACTCGAGTAAATCCAACTATTATATGAATGCATGCATATGGTATACTTATCCATCCAGTTGTTGCAAACCAGGTCACAGTGAAATACAATTGAACATGACCGAGCCCAAATCAATATACCAGTCTCAAGTGAAAATGCTCAAACTCAAGTCAGTGACAGAGCCTCAACAATGAAGTGGCTATGATCAAAACAACCACACAGTGAACACTATATACAACAAAGTGGACAATGCAACAAAAATTCACTATGCATCAGTTTCAATTCAAGTACTGCAACAAGTCGATGCAAACATACATGAACAGGAAGTGCACATGTGAACCAAGGCAAGCACAACCGGAAGTATACATGAAGTATTGAAATGACCAGAAACAATATCAGTGCAACGGTGATGGCCGTGGACATTATCATGTCATGCAATCGCATAAACAAAGTAAAGTGACCTCAATATAGTAATGACAGCAGACATGAATGCAATGAAGACAATACTTGAAACCGAGTAAGTACAAACTGATGCATGATGAATCAGACAAGCAATGAAAAAAGGTATGTATCAGACTCTCCACCGAGAAAACAATGGATCACAAAATCTAAGTCAAAGTCAACCAAAGAAAATCATGAAATAAAATTTCAACAGCAGCAGTATTATCGGAATTCTAGCCGTGAATTTTAAAGCCGTGTCAATCAAGCAATCGAGTATTTACACAAATGAATTAGTCAAGGAAAAATCACGAGCATCCAAGTATAATCGAATTGCCAAAGCAAAAAATTGAAAAATTCAAACAAATTCAGACGAACGCAATTCAAGGAAATCGAACGCATATATAAACCCACAATCATCATCGGCTAAAGGCATCGAGTTCATGTACGAATACACAAAAGCACAAAAGCATAAAATTACATACCGAAGCAAGGAGACGAACTCGATCCAAATTGAAGAACCGTGAGCAAATCAAAGAGCATCAAAGTCTACTATTGAACAGTATCAAAGGTCGGCGCTTCAATTTGCAAGAGCCCTAATTTGGAACAAAGAGCGCAAGGAGCAGAAGCCCTAATTTGCACAAACGAATACAAGCCGCCATCATCTCAAAAAGGAACGAGTCGATGATAATAAGAAGATAAAGAGAAAAGAAAGCGTGGGCCGACCTTAATTTAGATTTGGAGTTTTAAAATTTATAATAAGGGCTTTAAATTAAAAATTAGGGTTGTTTGTTCTAAGTTGTTTTTAATTTGTATCTTTATTTTTAAACCGTTTAAATTTCTAGTCGTGTGACTAGGGGACAAGATACGTGGCGTAGCTTGAGAATTCGCAACTCAGTGGTTGAGTTGTGGCAGGGTTTTGAACGTAGAATTAGATTTAATCGATAGCGGGTGTCGCGAGTTTACGTGTGTAAGCGAGGGACTATCTAATTTCTAGTAGAAACCTTGGGGGCAGCACGTAGGCAGGGTTTTGCCGAAGCTGGGTAAATTCTGTGTCGTTCTATTTCTGCATTTACTATTCTGCTATTATCTGTGCTGCTATTGTTCTGTGGTCTGTGTTGAAATTATTTTATAAGCTTCCCCAATTAATTTTATAATTTATACTATCACCCTATTCACCCCCCCCCCTCTAGGGTGAAATCGATCCTACAAGTGGTATCAGAGCTTGGAACAAAAGCCGTTTTTGTTTTAATTTTTTTTTTACAAAAATCAATTTTTGTTTTAAAAATTCGTGTTTTAAAAATTGGTTTTTTTTTAAAAAATTTGAATTTTTGAAATGGCTTCTTTTATTAATACTTTTGTTGAGGGTCGCTCCAATATTATTCCTTTTATTTTCGATGGAACAGATTTTTTGAATTGGAAATTGAAAATGGAATTTTATTTAAAATCTATTAATATTAAATGTTGGGATATTATTGAAAATGGGTGTGATATAACAGATAAGAAAATTATCTCGATTAATGCTATGGCTATGCATTTATTATCTTCTCATATTAATCAAGATAATTTTAATTTCATCTCTCATTGTGAAAATGCACAGGAAATCTGGAATACTTTAAATGCAATATATGGTGCAAAAGTCAACAGCAGTGAGAAATCCTCCACAACCAACTCAATTAAAGAAATGTGCTTAATAGGATTTGTAAAAAGTAGTTGTGATGAGGATGATGATGATGGAGCAGCTGAGCTGGCGTTAATAATAAAGAAATTCAAAAGATGGAACAACTAATATGGAAATCCAGCTCTAAATCAACAATTGAAAAGCATAATAATTAAAGCACTAGACAACTCTGAAGAACACAGGATCATCTGCAACAAACCCGGTGATATCAAGCCCAATTATCCCAGATTTCAACTCGACAAAGAGAAGAATTCAAAAAGGAAATTTGCAGCCACGTGGAATAAAAGCGATAGCAGTGAAAGTGAGAAAGCAGATATATGCCTTCATGGAAATATAACCGATAGCGACGATGACGAGCCAAGCGAGGTATCAAAACTTACTCACTCTGAATTACTTATTTATTTCCACGAAGTAAATGGCTGTTTTGAACGGCTTAGGGATAAGTATGCCAAACTTGAATCACAAAAAGATACTTTGATAGATTTAAATAAACAACTTGACCAATTAGTTAAAACCTATCAAAGTAGGATCCCTAAGTGTGATAAGTGTCCAACATTCGAAGAAGAAATTAGAAAATCAGAAATCAGAATAAAATCACTTGAAAATGAAATTATGATTTTAAAAGAGAATGAAAATACTAGGAGAGAGAATTCTATTAAAAAGTGCACACAATTGTTAAACGAAAATGAATCTCTCAAAACACAAGTCCAACAATTGTCAACGACTTTAGATAAATTTTCAAAAAGTGAAAAATCGTTGAATATGCCATTAGGAAAGCAAACTGTTAATACGGTTAGACAAGGACTTGGATATAATTGTTCGAAAATTGTTGAAAGCAATATTAGTCAAGTTAATTCCATGTGCACAATTTGTAGAAAATATGGACACAATCACAATAATTGTTGGTATAGACCCAAACATGTGAAAACTATACCGATTTGGGTTCCAAAAGGCACAAATATAAAATCTTTCAAAGTTAAACAAATTTGGGTGCCGAAGGGAACAATTATAAATAGTTTTGGGTCTCCACAAAATTATTCTTATAAAAATTCTGCCACTAACAACCATGGACCTATAAAAACAAATAGGTCACGTAACTCTTTCATCGTGTAGGTGTGGTGGCAGGCTAAGGAACAACAATAGTGTTCTCTGGATTTTTGGCTGTTCCAGAAACACAACGGACGACAAAGCAAAGTTCCTTAGCCTAGTTCAAAGGTGGCAGAATTACAACGGACAACAATGAAAAATATCGTAAAGGTAAAATAGGTAAAAGTATATTTATTTGTACGATATATTAAATGTGATAATCTACACCATATTCTGAATTAAAATCAGCCAATATTGAGATGATGAAAAGATGATGATTTTGATTCTGACTTATTCAACATAGTTGGCCAAGTATATTCTTATGCCAAAAACACTATAATAATCTCTAGATTCTTTGAATTACTTCATATATATCAGTTTGGATTAAAAATAGTGTTTTGTTGGATAATACAATTGGTTATAATACGGCTAACTCTATATTCACGGTTTTTGATTATTAACACGGCTTCATTTCAAATTCAAGAGAATGTCGTTTAAATTGCTGTTAAAATTGAGTTTGAAATTTTTGGTGCACACTTCATGGTTTGGTCAATCAAATTCAATTAATGATGATTTTGAGTGAAAGAGAAATTCAGATGCAGATTACACTGGTAATCTAGTTGATAGAAAAATTACTAGTTGAACGTGATTTTTGAGACATTTAGTAACTGCATCGTTTTTCAAAGAAAATATCTGCATATTCTTCATTTCAAATAATTTTCAAATAGCAGAAAATTTTCTTTTAAAACCCCCTGGAGAAAATCATTTTTGACCATATTTTCAGATTAGTCATTTTTGAAAAATTAATTTCATAATTATTTTTGAATTTGATTTTAAATGACTATTTTGACTGACCTGACTCCCTAATGTTTATCGAAAAGAAAAATAGTGATTGAAAAAGTGATGAGTGTTAATATTGATCATATATTATGACTCGAGACGGTATAATTAGTAAATTTCTTTAGAAATTTAAACAAGAGTTATAAAACTTTTTGTTGGTAAAAAAATTCCATGACCATCTCTATATCTATCATATTTCTAACGACCATCACTCATCAAAATTTTATATAGTTTGTCAATATGTGGTACTTTAAATAGGAATCGATCGTTTTTCATTTTCACATTTTTTAAAAAAAAATTAATAATAATAATAAATAAATACCAAAGTATTCACTCTCATTTAAAAGTCCTCACGGTTATGCATGGGTGAATTACTTGGAATTTGTTATGTGCTTCCATGCTCATTTAAAAGTCCTCACGGTTATGCATGTATGGAACGCATATCAAAAGTTGATTTTTAAAATAAACAAGTTGATTCTAATCCCATTTAAAAGTCCTCGCGGTTATGCGTGGTTAGAAGATACTTGAATTCATTTTTTTAAATAAAATTGGAATACTACTAATCTCATTTAAAAGTCCTAACGGTTATGCATGGTTAGTAAATATTCAAAATCCTGATATAAATATACCACAAATAGACACAACTGTATGGTTTTATATGATGACATCATTCCCATTATTCTAAAAGTGGAATATGCGCCTAACAAAATATTTATGATTTTTGTTTGATTTTTTATTGAAATTTAATATTTATATTCAATTGAGTTTTAATTAATATCGATCACTTTATCTCTATTTTCTCCAACACTATTATTCTTTTGCTGATAACAAAAGGGGGAGAGAAAAGTTAAGATTTTGTCAAATAAAATCAAGCAATGGTCAAATAATTTTCTATTTGCATCTAGCCTCATTTGCATATTATTTAATTGTATGCATATTTGTAGGGGGAGTTTTGTGTAGAGAGGAAGCATTTAAATAGGGGGAGCAATTAGGATATATCAATGATCAAATACATTTAACATATTCAAAATCTTAAATATATGTTTGTTATCATCAAAAGGGGGAGATAGTTGAATATGCGCTTATATGATTTTTGTTTGATGATAATAAACATATATACATTCATTTAAATGTATTTGCTAATATACTATTTTATTTTCACAAATTAAATAAATATTTGTTGAATAATATAAATAACACTGAATTTGAATTCAAACGAATATTTTATTCAAACAAATATTTATTACAATTTTGAATAGTACAAATTCAAGCTCTCACTATACATATACAATTTTGATTACAAATTCATCAAAATTTCATATTTACATTTAACCTCACTACACATCACTCATTCACTCAATTCGTATTTTATCATCAACTTCATTCCAGTTTGAATCTAGCATCTGAGCAATCTGCAAAAATATTTACTAACACAGTAAAATTGAAAATAAAATATTTTTGTGATATGAAATAAAATATGGTTTTTGAAAATAATATTTGCCTCAGTTATTTGGGTTGTTCGTCATCATTCATATTTGAATTCGTCATACACGAACAACTTGTGACTTACACAGTGTATCACTGTATATGCCACAAGGCCGTGCACACCGATATACACTTGATAATGCTACAGGGACAGGTTAGCACAAGGTCAAACCCAAATAAAAAGACGGATTCAACTCAGGTGTAACATAAATAAAATCTCGACTTCAGCACAAGGTCAAACCCGAGTTGTGAAACTGGATTCAACTCAAGTGTAATGCACAGTCTACACAAATTCAACAGTGCATCAAAGCAAACTCAAGTAGACAGTAGCATATACTAAAGGGATGAACACACGAGAATGGAATGCACAGGTCAGAGATGCAACAATGGAACCAACACAAAAGTTCACAATGCAACATGATCAACTCAACTCGACTAACAGTAAACAGTGTACAACATCAAAGCCGAACTACAAGCTGCAGTAACTCAAGCAAGTGCACAAACTAAACCAACATGAATGAAGATACAGTGAAGCATGTGCACGGGTAAACAACATAATCAAACTGCAACAAGGCAACAAGGAATGGCCAGAACCAAGGCAAGACCAAGCTGCAGTATACAAGCAACTACAATACAACACCAAGTATACATGGATGCAGATTACAAGATAGTTTGCAAGCAAATTCAAAGGGGAAGCACCACAAAAGACCAACAATACATGTCGACCAAGCAGCGAACAAAGTTAACAAAACATGCATCATATACATGGGAACCAAACTGAAGTATAGAGCACAAGCAAATATACAGTAATAATATGGTTGCAGTGAATCAAGCAACTCGAGTAAATCCAGCTATTATATGAATGCATGCATATGGTATACTTATCCATCCAGTTGTAGCAAACCAGGTCACAGTGAAACACAAATGAACATGACCGAGCCCAAATCAATATACCAGTCTCAAGTGAAAATGCTCAAACTCAAGTCAGTGACACAGCCTCAACAATGAAGTGGCTATGATCAAAACAACCACACAGTGAACACTATATACAGCAAAGTGGACAATGCAACAATAATTCACTATGCATTAGTTTCAATTCAAGTACTGCAACAAGTCGATGCAAACATACATGAACAGGCAGTGCACATGTGAACCAAGGCAAGCACAACTGGAAGTATACATGAAGTATTGAAATGACCAGAAACAATATCAGTGCAACGGTGATGGCCGTGGACATTATCATGTCATGCAATCGCATAAACAAAGTAAAGTGACCTCAATATAGTAATGACAGCATACATGAATGCAATGAAGACAATACTTGAAACCGAGTAAGTACAAACTGATGCATGATGAATCAGACAAGCAATGAAAAAAGGTATGTATCAGACTCTCCACCGAGAAAACAATGGATCACAAAATCCAAGTCAAAGTCAACCAGAGAAAATCATGAAATAAAATTTCAACAGCAGCAGTATTATCGGAATTCTAGCCGTGAATTTTAAAGCCGTGTCAATCAAGCAATCGAGTATTTACACAAATGAATTAGTCAAGGAAAAATCACGAGCATCCAAGTATAATCGAATGGCCGAAGCACAAAATTGACAAATTCAAACAAATTCAGACGAACGCAATACAAGGAAATCAAACGCATATATAAACCCACAATCATCATCGGCTAAAGGCATCAGTTCAAGTACGAATACACAAATGCACAAAAGCATAAAATTACATACCGAAGCAAGGAGACGAACTCGATCCAAATTGAAGAACTGTGAGCAAATCAAAGAGCATCGAAGTCTACTATTGAACAGTATCAAAGGTCGGCGCTTCAATTTTCAAGATCCCTAATTTGGAACAAAGAGCGCAAGGAGCAGAAGCCCTAATTTGCACAGACGAATACAAAGCCGCCATCATCTCAAAAAGGAACGAGCCGATGATAATAAGAAGATAAAGAGAAAAGAAAGCGTGGGCCGGCCTTAATTTAGATTTGGGGTTTTAAAATTTATAATAAGGGCTTTAAATTAAAAATTATGGTTGTTTGTTTTAAGTTGTTTTTAATTTGTATCTTTATTTTTAAACCGTTTAAATTTCTAGTCGTGTGACTAGGGGACAAGCTACGTGGCGTAGCTTGAGAATTCGCAACTCAGTGGCTGAGTTGTGGCAGGGTTTTGAGCGTAGAATTAGATTTAGTCGATAGCGAGTGTCGCGAGTTTACGTGTGTTAGCGAGGGACTATCTAATTTCTAGTAGAAACTTGGGGGCAGCACGTAGGCAGGGTTTTGCCGAAACTGGGTAAATTCTGTGTCGTTCTATTCTGCATTTATTATTCTGCTATTATCTGTGCTGCTATTGCTCTGTGGTCTGTGTTGAAATTATTTTATAAGCTTCCGCAATTAATTTTATAATTTATACTATCACCCTATTCACCCCCCCCCCTCTAGGGTGAAATCGATCCTACACCCACCACCTTAATGTACAAATTAGAGGCTAATGCACATGCTTATGGAATTATTGGTTTCATGTACACTTAAACGATAATTAGTAGAAGCTAATGATTACTTGGCCTTCACACTACCTCAAGGGCATTTGGGGCATTCCCTAAATTATGGATTAGGGTTTCATGCTTGTATAAATAACCCATTATGTTCATGTAATCTCCTATTACTTTGTATCTCTTTAATTAGTTTAGGCTCATAAAAGAAAACCCCTCTTTTCTTTTCATGGCTACTTAGCCATTTTTATTTCATATAATTTCTTCTTATGCAACTTTTAATACATTGCTCTTTTCTTCTCTTGTTTATTTTCTTTTTATGCAAGTAGTATGGATTTTCCTTTATGCAATTAGATTAGTTGTCTTCTTTTTTCTATTAGCTTTCATTTTTCTCTTCTTTTTGCTTTCATGTTGCTAGCTATATTTGTTAATCAAATGACAAATATGAGAGGCTAAACCCCTTCAATTTAGGGGTAATGAAGCTCTCTAATTATGCAGCTTCAACTATTTGTTAATTCATGTTCCCTTTTTGTGCTTAATGATGATGATGGAAATGGTTTAATTATTGTTTTTGCTTTGAATTTGATAGCCTATGTTGTTGACACCAAATATGTTATGCTTAAACAACCACTAACACAAATGCCTCTTCATCAAAATATGATTATGGCATAAGAAAGTGATTTGAAATTCAAATTTGATGGTCTATATTTCTAATCAATAGTTAATAGGCCATACTTAAAATAGATTTCATTTTCATGTCATTTTCATCAAAGTTAGTAAGTGGTTTAAGGCGTGTGTTATAGTTTGATGGCTTATATTGGCTAATCAATAGCACAAATATGTCATACTTATGATAAGCACATCAATTAAAGCACTAATGACCATAAAAGAGAGATCATGATTTCATTTGTGTTGAACTACATGATCTAGAGAGTGAATTTATTTCCTAAATTGTTATTTAACTCTTATATTTGCTTCTATTTTCTTTTAGTTAGTTAGTTAATTCTCTAATTCTCTAGCTTTAACTTTCACTCGACTTTGGTTTAATTTGATTGAATAGAATTTTAAAATCATCAATTCCCTACGGATCGACCCGTATTCGCCACGTGCTACATTTGTACACCGTGCACTTGCGGTAATTTTTATTTCTAAATTCGTTCCGCTATTTTCTAACTCAATAGACATTTAGCTGTCCGAACACTTAGCACCCTTTAACTTAGAAGACAAAAAAAAACATGTTATATTCTTTACTTTAAATTCACCACTTTTTAAAACAAAGATTTTCAATTAAGATGTATTTCATAATTAACACATATGAATCTTCCTGTATACTAGTTAAACCATTATTATTGTAATCAAACATCATTTTTATTTTTGTTAAGACGAATACATTTTCAAATATTTCAATTTATTAAACCAAAACCATATATTTATCTCATAGTGTTTCTTTAGAAATAAATCAAAATGCTTTAAAAAAATTGTTTTTGAAATTTTTTTTATATGTTTTTTTAAATTTTGGAGGAAAAATGAAAATTTAATCATAAAAAAAACAAAGAAAGAAGATGAGACACCCCCCACACTTGATTTTGACTATGTCCTCGCAGTCAACCCAAGTGGAAGGAGAAAAAAATAAAAATAAAATGATGAACTATATTTACATGAGGGTGATTGGTATTTACATGAGATCAGAAAGTATATCGTCAAAATGTAAATGAAACGGTCTTCCAAAGACCGATTCGTTTGTCTCGTCAAGTATGCGAGACACAACTTAAGCTTGAAAAACCAAATGGTAAAAGATTTTGAAGTTGAATGTTGATTTGAAAAGTCGAATGTAGTTTTATTAAAAAATCGTATGAGTTATTTCCTTTTCGATGATTTTCGAGGTTGATAAAACGATTGATTGAAGTTCAAGTTTATTTTCACCAAATTGAAATTGAAATTGAAATTTATTATTGAAAACTTCTTCAAAGTTGCTGATTTCAAAATCAAAATAGTGATTTAAATCTTCCCCTTTAGAAGTCGACAACTCGTTTTCGAAAAATCCAAAGAAATCGCGTTCATTGAATTCGTCTTTCTTATTTGGATTATCAACAACTTCATCGCATATATTAAGTTCAAAATCCAAAGTTGTTGTATTCAAAATTTTAAAATCGATAAAAGGAAGATCGAATTTTAAATTTGGTTCCACACCCTCAAAAGAATGGAAATCAAAGTCAATTACCAAATTTTCAACAGCTTCGTTAAGATTTTCGTTTTCAATTTCAAAAGTTGTTATTTCAAAATCATCGATTTGGGTAAAAGGTGGATTATCACTTGACTCGTCACATATTGGGATTTGATTTTTTTTTATCACGTTGTTCCATATATGTTTCAATCAACAAATCTGTGTGATCATTGTAAATTTCGTCCATTTGCTCAACAAAATCCAATTTATAGTTACTAAAATGAGGATTTTCACTTTGAAATTGTTGAGAACAAAGATTTTCAATCGTAACGTGGTTAAGATTATTCCCATTGCCAAATTCGTTTGAAAAGTTGTTTCCATTTTCATTTTCAGTTTGAAATTCATTTTGGAGTTCGAAATTGAATTGGCGTGGGTTATAATTGAAATTGTTTGAATTTTAAATTGAATTCAAAATTTTAAAACCTTGACTCGAATTATTACACAAATATGAATTACACAAATCATTTATACTTTGATTTTGTTGTTTAGAGAATTCAAGTAAAGATGAAATGCTATTTTTAAGTGTCAAGGGTTGGTCATTGTTTTGTAGACTTTGTTGTTCAAAGTTCAAATTGCTTAAAGAATAGTTGTCGTTAAAATATCCGTACGAATTTGGAGTGAAATCATATGGATTATACCGATTTTCACAAATATTGTAAAATTCTAGTGAGTAAGAAAAGGAAACTCGGACATTTTCAAGAATTTTTTTATTTTGGGCTATTTTGTGTAAAGGAAAAGTATTCACAAAGAATTTATTTTTAAAAAGAATTTTTTTTTTCGGTTTTTTTATAAAGGAAAAATATTTACAAATAGAATTTATTTTTCAAAATGGAAATTGATTTTTGGTTTTTCAAATTTTTCCTTTTTTTTTGGGAAGGTTCTATATTTTTTTTTGGATTTTGGTTTTTCAATTTTTTTTTTGGATTTTTGAAATTTCAAAGAAAAAGGATTTAAAAATTTCAAAGGAAAAGGAATATTTACAATTTTTTTAGTTTTGGATTTTGAATTTTTTTTAAATATGCATGAACTAATGCAACTAAATGAATGCAAGGGTTTAATTATAGAGATTAGCTATCCTAAGTTAACCAAAATTTTTATAATCACAAATTGTCTTAAATCAACAAGATAGTTCTCAGCCAGACAACGGACAGTATTTATCGGTGCACCACGAATCACCGTAGCAATGTAGCCGAAGGTTTAAGTATCTTCAGGGAACAACCACTATAATATTTACGAATCATCGTAGTATTTATAAATGGTTATTGCTCTACCGTAGGCTAGACACAAAGAAATTAAATTGTTCAAAGAAGACAACTTGTCAATATACAATTAAGTGTTATCGATGTCTAACCATTACTATTAATCAAAATCTAAGATGAAATGCAAAACTGAAGTTAAAGGTGTATTAATAATGTAACTACGAATGAATTTGTTTTTTTGAATTTTTTTAAAAAATTGCAAGCAAACAACAATGCAAGCAAATAAAAACAATAGTTAGGGGTTGAATTTTTTTTATAGCAAGCAAGCAAAACAGTTTTTTGGCAAGCGGTGCAAAACAAGCAACTCTTCCTATCTGCTTTGACAACCTGAAAATAAAAGAAAGATATATACAAGTCTTTTGTTTTAGATGAAGAAAGAAAACAAAGCAAAACTGAACAAAATAAAACAAATGAAAACACCACAAAGCAATTTGAAATTTGTTGTTTTTAAAAAAAAATTATGTTGGAACTAAAACAAATTAAACTAAACTAAAAAAAGAAAAAAAAAGAAAACAAAAGGAATAAAAGAAAATAAAAAATCAGGCCCATACCCACAAATGTTGTAACCCGGCCCAATATGCTAAACATTTCAAACTGCCCCAAATCATTTTATCCCCATATTCTCCTTGCTGTTCTGTCTTAAAAAATATATCGAAATCGAACAAAAAAAGCAGAAATAAAAAGTGTGAAATGACGAAATCTAATTTGAAGAAAAGGGGCAAGGCAACCTCACGACCAGACTTCGAACTGCGATGGGGTTCTCGTTTGTTGGCGAATTGTTGTTTGATTGTTTGCGGTTGTTGTTGGCAGCAAGGAGATGCCGATTTGAGGTCGGGTTAAGTTGGAAGTCGCGAGCAATGTCTGGTTGTGGGCAAAAACTTGTTTGTCGATTGGTAGTTGGAGGAGGCAGTTGTGATCAGGTGGTCATTGCAGGAGTTTGTGGTGGTTCAATGTGCTGAAGTAGGCTGTAGCGATGATGTGGTGGCTGGAGATGGTAATGAAGGGGAATGCACTTCAAGTATATGGTTTCAGCAGTCTGATGGTGGTGACAGTTTCTAATGGTTGTAATATGCAGTGAAGAATGTTAATGAAGGTGGATGGTTAATAGTTGTAGGATAGACGATTAGCAACACTGATGCAGCAAGGCCTATGGGAATTCAGAAGTTAGACCATATTAAGTCGTGCACGAGTCAAGGAGCTTCGGATTTAACTCGTAAGTCGTACACGAGACAATTGAAGGAGATATATGAGAGGGATGCATCTCTTAACGGCTTAAGTCATACGTGTTTGATGAGTCGTTCACGGGTTAATAGATGCATGAGTCGTTTCCGACCTAACGAAGCTTGGAGGAACGTGCTACGGCTTAACAAAAAGGGAGATGAGGCATCGGACTTGAGTCGTCTACGACTCAAGAGCATGGAACGTTTCCGACCTAATTGGGCGAGAGAAGAGGAGGCACGAGATAACAGATACTTGAGTCGCATACGAGTTAAGGAAACAAGGTTACGACTCAAGGGGATCGTGGGGTGTTCGTACCTGATGAGTCGTACACGACTCAACAACTTATCCATAAGTCGTGCCCGAGTTAGCATCAAGAGGGAGAAGGGTTCAACTGATGGAGGCTTGAGTCGGTGGAGGGACTACGACCTAGATGAGTCGTCCAGTGTTAAGTCGGTTGAGTCGTGAGTCGCTGGGCTTGTTGAGTCGTGTTGTATTTAGGTCGTTACCGACCTAGAGGTTATGTGTGTTGTATTGTAGGTCGTTACCGACCTATGGATGTGTGAGATGTATGGTACTAAGTCGTGTGCGACTTGGGGGTTGAGTCGGCAAGAGTTGAGTCGGTCATAGATGTAATGTGTTAGGTCGTTAACGACCTTGGATGAGTCGGTTGTATTTTGGTCTGTTGTAAAAGCGTTGAGTCGCGAGTGTTAAGTCGGTCACGACTTAAAATGGGTCGTGAGTCGGTGCCGACCTAAGAGATGGGTGTTGTTTGTTGTGTTGAGTTGTAATTCTCTATAAATAGCGTGTGTGTTGTAATTTTTGAGGTTGTTGATTTTGAATAAAATTTCTCTTTTGTTAGCTTTGTGCTTTCATACCAATTGGTAGTTGAGTGTAATCTCCTATCTCCACTTACGTCATTCGAGTGCGCTCGAATCCACGTTTGTTGAAGCCGATTCACGGAATCTAGTGCGCTAGATCAACGTGCGAAGAATCGTAGATCTTTGAACACGGTATAGTGCGCTATCAACGTGTTTGAGATAGCTAGAGTTCGGTATCTTTGGATCAACGAACTTGGGCATTTTGGTATCTTCAACTCACCGATTGCTACATTTCATCGATTGAAGTTTTGTTCGAATTATCCGCTGCGTCAGTTTGGTATCAGAGCCATACTTAGCCAATCATAGCTAAGTTTGATTCTTGGAGCCAAGTTTTTGAAGTTTTTGAAGTTTGGAGTTGTTCATTGTGTTCATATTGAAGTTGCAACAAGTTTGGGGTGTTTGATCCATTTTATTTTGGATCGAGGAGTTGGACTTTGTTTGGATTTTGAATTGGAGTTTTGCGCGCCAAATTTTGAAGGGTTTTGGAGTTGTAGGCCGAGCTAAGCAAGTGAACCGAGATAGATTGGTGCGAGCTAGTTTGAGCCGTGCCAAGTGATTGAGTTGTGCATTGTTGAAATCGACCTAAGTTGAACCGTGAAGTGTCAAGGCCGAGACCAGTTGGAGCCGAGACATTGTTGAACCGTGACTTGTTGATTGAAGTCTTGTGTTGAATTTTTGAAGTCTTGTGAAGTTTACAACCATGCCACCAAGGAGAGCTAACCGACATCAAAACGTTGAAGCTTTGTATCGTAGAGAAGAAGCCGAGCTTATGGAACAACGTATTAATGAAAAGTTTGATGAAGGCATTGGTAAATTGGAGAGATTGATGACTGATTTGAATCAAAGGAGGAGATCACCAAACTCGAACCATGGAGGAATCCGAGTTTCGCCATTGGTTACGGAAGCGAGGAGGGTATCACCACATTCTTGTAGAGATAGAAGAGAAACATCAATTTCATCACGAAGAGATCATCATGACTATGCACATGAAGAAAGAAGAAGTCATCGAGAATTTGACCATGAAGTATATAGAGATGAAGAGAGACATAGTCAAAGAAGCATGCATGAGAGAAGGGATGATGTTAGTCGAGATCGATGTAGGCGTACCTTTGATTTTGTTGAAGAGGGTGATAGAGCAAGTATTCCTTATAGAGATCGAGACCAAATTCGAAATTCTTACCGTGATGTGGAGGATGATCGTCGTTGGGAGTCGGGTATGAAAATGGAAATTCCAGAATTTAAAGGCGGAATGGTTGCTGAGGAGTTTTTAGATTGGTTGTCTAATGTGGAGGAAATCTTTGATTTCAAGGAGGTGCCGGAGAATAGAAGGGTGAAGTTAGTTGCTACAAGGCTGAGGGGAAGAGCACTGGCATGGTGGCAGCAAACTAAACTTACTCGAGAACGAATGGGGAAGTCAAAGATAGAATCTTGGGAGAAGATGAAAAAGTTGATGAGATCTACTTTCTTACCTTACAACTACCAGTCACTTATGTACCAAAGGTTGCAGAATCTGAGGCAGGGGACAAAATCTGTTAGTGATTATGCTGATGAATTTTACCAACTCATCGCCAGGAATGATATCATGGAAACAGAAGAACAGCTAACTGCTAGATTCATTGGGGGCTTGAGAATGCAGATCCAAGATATGGTTAATATGTTTGATCCTAGATCAGTAGCAGAGGCACATCAGAAAGCGTTAGCTTGGGAGAAACAAGGAAGGCGTGGAGGTGGTGTGTTTACTAATTCTAATAATCAAGCAAGGGGTGTTGGCGGAAGTTCTAGTGTTCCTAAACCTGTTACAAAGCCAGTGGTGAAGGAGGCAGAGAAAGCGAAGGCTAGTAGTGTTTTCAAATGTTATAATTGTCAGGAGTTGGGTCACAAAAGCAACGAATGTCCGAAGCCGAAGAAGAGAACCATGGTTGCAGAGGTTGAGGCAGATGATGGTGAGGAGGCAGAGTATTCAAATGTACCTTATGTTGAGGAGGAAGAAGAAGTGTCGGGAGATGAAGGATGTAATCTTATGATGAGGAGAAGTTGTTTGACACCAAAGCAAGAGGAGGATTGTAGTTGGCTGAGAAGCAATATTTTCCAATCGACATGTACTATTCTGGGAAAGGTCTGCAAGTTTGTTATTGATGCAGGAAGTTGTGATAATATTATTTCTACAGAAGCAGTGAGAAAATTGAACTTGAAGACCGAGAAGCATCCTAAACCATATAAGCTAGCATGGTTAAGGAAGGGAGGTGAAGTAAAAGTGTGTCGAAGGGCTTGTGTTAATTTTTCGATTGGGAAGAAGTACAAAGATGAAATCTGGTGTGATGTCGTAGATATGGATGTTTGTCACTTATTGTTGGGCAGACCATGGCAGTTTGATAGAGCAGTTCAGCATGACGGTCGTGCCAACAGTTACAGTTTCATGTTCGAGGGTACTAAAATCACTTTGGTTCCTAAGAAGCAACCGCAGAAGGAGAACAAACTGGAGGAGATTGAAGAATTGAAAACTCTGTTGACTTTGAAGGAGTTTGTTAAAGAAGTGGAGGAAGAACCGGAAGTGTTTTTGTTGATTGGGAGAGAGAGTAGTGAAGAAGTTGAGATTCCCGAAGAAGCAAAGCCAGTTTTGGAAGAGTTTGAAGATGTCTTTCCAGAGGAGTTGCCAAAGGAGTTACCACCACTTAGAGACATTCAACATCAGATTGATCTTGTTCCGGGGGCAGTGTTACCACATCGACCACATTATCGTATGAGTCCGAAGGAACATGAGGAATTGAGAAGGCAGGTGGAAGAATTACTTGAACAGGGTCGTATTCAGGAAAGTTTGAGTCCGTGTGCTGTACCTGCATTGTTAGTACCAAAGAAGGACGGAACTTGGAGAATGTGCACTGATAGTAGAGCTTTGAATAAGATCACTGTTCGTTACAGATTTCCTATGCCGAGGTTGGATGATTTGTTGGATCAGTTGAGTGGGGCAACTATATTCTCGAAAATTGATTTGAAGAGTGGTTATCATCAAATTCGTATCAGACCTGGAGACGAATGGAAGACAGCTTTCAAAACTAGAGAGGGGTTGTACGAATGGTTGGTTATGCCATTTGGTTTGTCTAATGCACCTAGTACATTCATGCGGGTGATGAATCAAATTTTTAGACCACTCATTGGAAAGTTCGTCGTGGTTTATTTCGATGATATTTTGATTTATAGCAGGAGTACGGAGGAACATGTTCTACATCTGAGGGAAGTGTTGCTTATTCTTCGTGAAGAACAATTTTATGCTGCTACAAAGAAATGTGTGTTTATGACACCTAGTGTTTTATTCCTGGGTTATGTTGTTTCAGGGAAAGGTATTCAAGTTGACCAAAGCAAAGTTGAAGCAGTCAGGAATTGGCCACAGCCAAAGACAATTACAGAAGTGAGAAGTTTTCATGGGCTAGCGTCATTCTACCGAAGGTTCATACCACACTTCAGTAGCGTGATGGCTCCAGTGACTGATTGCATGAAGGGTAAACAGTTGGTGTGGTCAGAGGAAGCGGGGGTTGCCTTTGAAAGGATCAAGGAATTGTTGACGTCTGCACCAATTCTTGTTTTACCGAATTTTCAGTTATTGTTTGAATTGCATACTGATGCTT
Organism: Allium cepa; assembly: GCA_030765085.1. NCBI lineage: Eukaryota > Viridiplantae > Streptophyta > Magnoliopsida > Asparagales > Amaryllidaceae > Allium > Allium cepa. The sequence goes on along the minus strand of CM060944.1, from coordinate 491,140,141 downwards.
CGAAGGTTGGTATTGGAGGAGTTCTGAGTCAGAATGGGAAGCCAGTTGCTTATTTCAGTGAAAAGTTGTCAGGGGCGAAGATGAGATACAGTACATATGACGTTGAGTTTTATGCTGTTGTACAGGCTGTTAAGCATTGGAGACATTACTTATTTCAGAAGGAATTTGTTCTGTACACTGATCACGAAGCTTTGAAACATTTACAGGGGCAAGATAAGATTTCAGCAAGACATGCATCATGGATTGCATATTTACAGCAGTTTACTTTTGTCGTTAAGCACAAATCTGGGGTGACGAATCGAGTAGCTGATGCTTTGAGTAGAAGGAGTCATTTACTGACGACAATGAAGGTGGAAGTGACGGGGTTTGAAATGTTGCCAGAGATGATTGAAGAAGATCCTTACTTTGTGAAATATGTTGAAAAAGTGAAGGATGGGAGTACCGATGAATTCATGTTAGTTGATGGTTTTCTGTTTAAAGGAAATCGTTTATGTATTCCGGACTGTAGTTTGAGGATGAAGATTGTGAAGGAATTGCACGAGGAAGGACATGTTGGCCGTGATCGTACTTTACAGTTGATTTCGCAGTCTTACTTTTGGCCGTCGATGAGGAAAGAGGTTGAAAGATTCGTGGAGCGATGTCATATTTGCCAAGTTTCAAAAGGGACAGCAACGAATGCAGGGTTGTATATGCCGTTACCAGTACCATCTAAGCCATGGGTTGATATCAGCATGGATTTCGTTTTGGGTTTGCCGAGAACTCAAAGGGGAAATGATTCGATATTTGTTGTGGTGGACAGGTTTTCAAAGATGGCACATTTTGTTGCTTGCAAGAAGACAGCAGATGCAGTTCGAGTCGCACAGCTATTTTTCAAGGAGATTTATCGACTTCATGGTTTACCAGAATCTATTGTTTCTGATCGAGATACTCGTTTTCTGAGTCACTTTTGGTTGAGTTTGTGGAAGATGGTGGGGACGAAACTGAAATTTAGTAGTGCTTATCATCCGCAAACTGATGGGCAGACAGAAGTTGTTAACAGGTCATTGGGAAATTTGTTGCGTTGTCTTGTACAGGATAATTTGAGAAGTTGGGACATTAAGCTATGCCAGGCAGAATTTGCTCATAATCATGCAATAAATCGTAGCACGGGATTCAGTCCGTTTCAGATTGTTTATTCAAATTTACCCAGGGGGCCATTGGATTTAGCAGTTGTACCACAGTCAAAGAGAACAGTTAAACGAGCTACTGATTTTGTTGATGAGCTGACTGAATGTCATAGAACCGTTCAGGAACGATTGGAGAAATCGAATGAGAAATATAAGAAGTTTGCCGATTTGAAACGTCGAAATGTTGAATTTAAGGAAGGTGATTTGGTTTATGCCGTATTGACAAAGGATCGTTTTCCGGTGGGTGCTTATAACAAGTTGAAGGCGCGAAAAATTGGTCCAGTTGAAGTTTTGAAGAAAATCAATGAGAATGCCTATCGATTAAAGTTACCAGATGATGTTTATACTTCTGATGTTTTTAACATCAAACACTTAACTCCGTATCATGGGAATGAGATTGTTGAGGAAGAATTTACAAATTCGAGGTCGAATTTTTCTCAACCAGGGGAGGATGATGCAGCAAGGCCTATGGGAATTCAGAAGTTAGACCATATTAAGTCGTGCACGAGTCAAGGAGCTTCGGATTTAACTCGTAAGTCGTACACGAGACAATTGAAGGAGATATATGAGAGGGATGCATCTCTTAACGGCTTAAGTCATACGTGTTTGATGAGTCGTTCACGGGTTAATAGATGCATGAGTCGTTTCCGACCTAACGAAGCTTGGAGGAACGTGCTACGGCTTAACAAAAAGGGAGATGAGGCATCGGACTTGAGTCGTCTACGACTCAAGAGCATGGAACGTTTCCGACCTAATTGGGCGAGAGAAGAGGAGGCACGAGATAACAGATACTTGAGTCGCATACGAGTTAAGGAAACAAGGTTACGACTCAAGGGGATCGTGGGGTGTTCGTACCTGATGAGTCGTACACGACTCAACAACTTATCCATAAGTCGTGCCCGAGTTAGCATCAAGAGGGAGAAGGGTTCAACTGATGGAGGCTTGAGTCGGTGGAGGGACTACGACCTAGATGAGTCGTCCAGTGTTAAGTCGGTTGAGTCGTGAGTCGCTGGGCTTGTTGAGTCGTGTTGTATTTAGGTCGTTACCGACCTAGAGGTTATGTGTGTTGTATTGTAGGTCGTTACCGACCTATGGATGTGTGAGATGTATGGTACTAAGTCGTGTGCGACTTGGGGGTTGAGTCGGCAAGAGTTGAGTCGGTCATAGATGTAATGTGTTAGGTCGTTAACGACCTTGGATGAGTCGGTTGTATTTTGGTCTGTTGTAAAAGCGTTGAGTCGCGAGTGTTAAGTCGGTCACGACTTAAAATGGGTCGTGAGTCGGTGCCGACCTAAGAGATGGGTGTTGTTTGTTGTGTTGAGTTGTAATTCTCTATAAATAGCGTGTGTGTTGTAATTTTTGAGGTTGTTGATTTTGAATAAAATTTCTCTTTTGTTAGCTTTGTGCTTTCATACCAATTGGTAGTTGAGTGTAATCTCCTATCTCCACTTACGTCATTCGAGTGCGCTCGAATCCACGTTTGTTGAAGCCGATTCACGGAATCTAGTGCGCTAGATCAACGTGCGAAGAATCGTAGATCTTTGAACACGGTATAGTGCGCTATCAACGTGTTTGAGATAGCTAGAGTTCGGTATCTTTGGATCAACGAACTTGGGCATTTTGGTATCTTCAACTCACCGATTGCTACATTTCATCGATTGAAGTTTTGTTCGAATTATCCGCTGCGTCAAACACTGTCGGCAGGATTGAAAACAGGCAGAGTATGATTGACAACTGTCAATAGCAGATTGTTTGATTACGTAGTATTGTGTGGATTGGTGATTTGAGATGGTTGCAGTAGTAGGGTGCTGACAGGAGTGATGGTGGATGTTCAGTAGGGGTATGAAGGGTTGTAGAAAATGATGTATTGTGAAAGAATTGTTTTCTGGCAGGAAGTGGTGAAGGCAAGGCAGTTGGCGATGAGAGGATGTGGCACTAGCATGGGTGAATGATGGAGGAATTTAGAATTGTGTGAAGCACTGTTGCTTGGTTGGAGTCTGAGGCCTGGCCAATGTTTGTTGTAGTGGAGTATGAGGAGGAACAGGGTGAAGATGCAGTTGACAGGGGGACAGCAGGGTAGAAGTGAATGTTCAGGTCAGTGATGTTTTGAAGTGGTAATATGGTGGATGCAGTGGGAGGAACAGGAGTCGCTGTTGCGTTTTCTGGTAGGCAAGTGCAGTGTTGGCAGGGGATGTAGCAGTGGTATGGCAATGGTTTTGGTAGTGCACTGGGATACTCAGATGGTTGTTTGGGTATTGAAGTGGATAGGATAAGTTATGTGGCAGTGATGAACTGAAGTGGGTAAGTAGAGATGTAGTGACTGAAGAGGGGTTCTGGCTGGTAATTTGAAAGGCACAGTGATTTTGCAGTTTTTTAAATGTGGAGTTGCTTGGAAGAGGTGGATTTGTTGTTTCTGTTTGCGGAGTGTGATGATGGTTTGTGTGGCAGAAAGCAGGGGTGGAAGTTTTTGTGATAGAGGGGTATATTGGCAAGTGTGGTAAAGTAGTTTGGTGAGTGAAGTTGATGAGCACTGGTATTGGAAGATTTGTAAATGTTTTATGGTGAATGCGAGAGGTTTTGTGGCACCTTCAGGTGGAAGGAGGCTGTTTGGTATGATCAGCGGGAAGGCAGAGAACATGGATGATGAATAGGCAGTCGTGGAAGGCTGTGGTGAAGGTTGAAGTGATGTTACTGACTTGTTGATGTAGTGTGATGTTGAAGTTGCACTGTCAGTTGCTGAAGAGGACCAGAGCAGTGAGGTAGGGTTGGTGGCTAAAGAGTGTAAGTGTGGTCTGGTAATAGGAGAATATGAATGATGGGTGGATGGTAGTTTTAAATGAGGTGCTGGGGTGTACAAATGATGAAATGTGGTTGAACTTGCAAGTAAGTGCACAGTTTGTGAAAGTTAGTTGTATTGGTTTGCTCTGATGGTCAAACTTTAATGCACCCTCTAACCCACTTACTAACTTTAATGAAAATGACATGAAATTAAAAGTAGAATCTATTTTAAGCATTGCTTATTAACTATTGAATTAAAAACATAAACCATCAAATTTTTGATTCTAAATCCACTTCCATTACCATGATCATATTTAGATGAAGAGGTAATTAACGATTCATACGACTAAACATAACCTATTTGTTTTGAACAACATATGCTATCAAACTCAATATTAAACAAAAAATCACACAATCATTACCTTTAAATTGTAGGGATTAGCCTCTCATTTGCGTTATAATATCAATACAAGTAGCATGCAACATGAAACCAAAAGAAGAGGAAAAAAAGAGCAAAATGAAAAGAAAAGTTAAGTAAAAAGATGTAAACACTAATCTATTTGCATGAAAAATAAACTAACTACTAACAAGGAAGAAATTGAGCATGTAAATAAGAGAGAATATTAATTAACATTGCATAAAAGAAAGGAAAATTACATGAAAAGAAATATGACTAAGTAGCCATGAAAAAAGAAAGAGCTTATGTTTTATTTTGAATCTAAAACTAACAAAGTGAAAAAGAGGGTTACATGTAGATATGAGGTATTTATACAATTTAGAAACCCCAACTCATTTTTTGGGGAATGCCCAAAATACCCCTTAGGAAGTGTGGTGGCCAAGTAACCATCAGCAACCACTAATCATCCATTATGCGTGCATAAAGATTTAATGGTCTTTTAGCATGTGCATTAGCTTCTAAGTTTACATTAAGGTAGGTGAGTAAATTGGGTTCTCCATAATCATCACTTTGAATTATTTCCATCTTCATTTGTTCTCTTCGCTCTTGTGCATGCATATATCATCATGAAATCACTTGTAAAATTCACTAAATTTCCTATAAAACAACATAGAAAACTCCAAGTAAATTTTCAGAATTTAATAAATGCATAAAAATGACCATTTTTATGCTATATAAAGATGAATATGTGACAATTTGAAAATAATTTTATTTTTTTGTTTAAACAGGTTAAAATACCCAATATGATCATTTATTTAATTTAAATAAATTAAATATGGTGGTAAAAATATGCACATTTACATGCATATCAGTACGTCTACTTTACTACATACTCTAATTATTCTCAGATAATACAAAGATAACTATGTTAAACATTATATAATAGTAATGTTTTACTTGCAACCAACAAGTTAGTTAAACTATAAATCAAATATGACTATCTCGTGAAACAAAGTCTTAGTTTAGTTCAATTACAGTGGTTAATGATAAGGTCTAACCTACATACAAGCCAAGACTACCCTACTGCATTACCACATGGTTGGATCACCAAAAGGACGTAGTTCCATATATGGCTTACGAACCCATTTTCGTACAACATGCACCTTAGAAAATACATGAATAACCATGCGATCATTTTGTCATAATAATCAATAAAGGTCATAACAATCAATAGTCAAATAATCACTAAAATAGAAATCAACTATCCATATGAATATATAAATGTATGCACAAACACACACACAGAGATATATATCACTATGTATATACGAAAAATCACTCAATTAAATTAAGTTGGAAAATAACATCAAACCGTTGTATAAACATCACCCGATGAAGCCTAAAAAAACCAGGAGTCGGTCCCCTGTTTATCACTATAGGCCCTGCTAGGTCTAGGTTTCATCTGGCCCGTCATGCTCTAACCATCGATCGGTTGACCAATAGCCGAGAGCATTATTGCTATATTTATATATATTTTTCGCTTTTTAATTTATTGCTTTCTTGATTGTTATTGATTCGTTTTTCAACATAATTTCTCTCAAATTTTGATATGATCATCCACTATCTTCCTACCTCAATTTCATCAAAGAGTTTGAATCAAAGTCATTCCAAAATTGCACAAAAAGCCAAATTTTATAAACTAGTTTTTAGAAGTTAATAATATCACTTTTCACTACATATACTTAAAAGTATTTCTATAAATTACTATAATTTCAAATAAAATTATAGTTGACCTAAAATATCATATAAGACTTTATAAACATTTTTATAATAATATGCGTGCATGTATATATGTATATGTATATGTATATGTATATGCATGCAAGTACGTATATTTTTATATAATTCATTTTCCTGTTCAAAGACATTATTTTCAATATATCGCCATATATTCCACACTAAATCAATTAAATTCAATTTAATTCATAGTTTTTTTATTAAAATATATAAACTTACTTCTCAAACTATTTTATAACATTTTACTTTGATTTATCATAGTATTTATCATGCATTATATATATATATATATATATATATATATATATATATATCTCAAGTGTTCATATTCAACCCACTTCTTTATATATATGATATTTGCATATAAATTATATTAATTTTGAAATTTACCCTCTGCTTATCATAGTTTTCATTTCTAACTTTATTTTTTATTAATTCTATCATCCATATGTGATTTGAATTATAACCTATAAACATTCATGTCAATATTTATAGTCTTCATTAGTTCGACCGATATCAACAAACTATCATTTTCATTGGATTTTAAAATCAAACTATCTTTTATTTAGCATTATATATTTATTTATCACAATTTAAATTTAACTCAAATTCTAACCCTAAACCATAATTATCAAAGAATTAAGCGAGATCGACTAGTTATGTGTTAAAGAAAATGAAAACCACTCATAAGGATCCAAAATGTTCTTGATTTCTCGTTGTCCGAAATTGGCTCCACCTCCAAATTAACTTATTTCCTCCTTTAATTTACATTATAATATACGCCTTGACTTGATCCTCGATTTGACACTTGGTTTATTAATTTTCATGAAGAATTGATGTAGGAATTTGAGTTTGATTGATAGAGAGTTTTCTGGTTTTTAAGATGAGAGGGAGGAGATGAAGTAGCGTACGGAAACGAGAAATTTAAAGTTTAAATTTTATGATCGAACATCTGTTTATAGGAAGAGGTAAGTGTCTATTCACTTTTAAATGGGCTTAGCTCATTCAAAATTTTGAAAACCACAATATCTCCTAGATCCCGACTCCAAATTAGGCAACCAAATATATATTGCACGTCAAAAAAATGAGACGACCAATAATATCCAAATAAGCAGCGGAGATTGGTCAACGAAAAATATTCATAGCGACCTATCTCAAATGTAATCGGTGAATTTTATCTCCTCGTTCCCTCCGCTTCGTCTCTGATCTGATGGCTAAGAACAGGAAGCTTAAGCCTCGCTTCGCCACATCTTATGGTTCTTCATCGCAAACTAGATTTAGATGCAATTTCTCCAGTACCAAGACGCTTCCTACTCCAACAGAAACTCCTTCATTCCCTGTCAATGCCTTTAATCTAGAGTTGCCTATGAACCCTTTGTCTCCACTGCCTGTTGTCACGGATGCCTTAAGATCGCTTAACCCAATATCGAATCTCGCAGCTATTTTAGCTTCTTCTTGGCCTACTACTGTCCCTCTGTCAGGTATGTCCATTATAACTCCTTCAATGCCGATTTCGAATTTAGTTACATCTGTTGGAAATTGGGCTAGTGTTGAATGCAATATTATATATGGGGTCACTCAATCTGTTATGTTAAATTGAGGATTTGAGTCAGTTTTGAGTGATACTGTAGCCCCTAGATATGGTGATAGGAATATCATGGAGAATTGTAGGTCGAAGGATGCTCTTGTATGTGATATTGCTTCCAGGTAGCATATAGTTTTTGCTTCTAATTCGCCATTTCTAGATTCAAGTAATGATTTAACTCCTGCAGCTGTTGTCGATAAATCCAGTGATATTTATGGTGGTTTTTGTGTCGATGCTATTAACATCCTTGTCGTTGATAAGCCAGTTTGGTCTTCGTTATTTCAATCAATGCCACTAAATGCTGGTGCATACTCCTCGTAGAAATTTAGCACTCAGGTCGTTGATTGTATTAATGTCCTCCCTCCTGTAGTGCTTCGAGAGGCTGTGAGCCATTGGTCTGAACACCTGGTTGGATTTTTTCTAGACGCTTCATATTCGTATTCGGTTGTTCGTGAGCAATATAGGCGCACATGGAAATTGAAAGGTTCCCTTCATGTCCAATTTATAAATTCCTTTTTCTACTTTAAATTTGGAAATAAGGAAGACAGACTTATAGCTCTTGCTATTAGCCCTGTCACTATTAAGGGGAAACCATTTATTTTGACTCCTTGGAGCGTTGGTATAGACAGAGCTAGAAAGAACATTCTCTCGATTCCGATTTGGGGCACTTTCTCCAATATTCCATCTATCCTTCAACCTCTTATTAGTCTGAACTGGCTTGCAAGCTTAATTGGTGACTTCAAATGCTTTGATGCAAATAACGTCCCATGCAAGAATTTATTATATGCTAGGCATTGATTGAAATAACCCCAAGGAATCCACTACCGTCGGTATTGAAAATAAGAATCATGGAAGGTCATGGGTTGGAGATAATAGATAATTGCAGCTGGAAGCTCGATATATGTACAAACTGTCAGTCATTTGATCATTCTGTGGAGAAATGTTCTAGGAATGCTCCTCTACCTCCTATCGACAAAGTCATCCTCCTTAGGTCGGAAATGAAATGGGTCCCAAAGGTTAGATCCCGCCTGTCTCTGATCATGTAGTTTTTGTATCTCCTGCTGTGGAGTCAGTTTCAGAATCACTAGAAGTCAGCGATTCCGATGATGAGGTTATTTTCTAGGAAACCGATGAGAGTTCATGGGTACACGTGGACACAGAAATGATGTATGACCCGAAAACTAGTTACTTAGGTGGCTAAGAGGAGTCTAGGAGGCTTGTGTATCATGTTGAGGGTGAGGGACTTTCTCTGTTGACCACTGGTATAGATGGTGCAAACAATTGGTAGTAATTCTTAATTCCTGCATGGGATCAGATTTATCTCTACTCTACTCTCTCAAGGTCTTATGATTCGTGTTTGGCTACATACTTTTCTGCTGTTCAACATGTTATAGGACCTGGTATTAATGTTGATATCAGTAATGATAAGGGGACTTACGTCCTTCTGAGCAGTCTAGACTCAATGTCAAGCACCACTTTTTCTTTTAATGTACTAAGTGGTCTGACCACTATAAAATCACATTTAGCTGTTCTGTGCATGTACAGAACACCTATTTCTTATTATATTCATAGTGGCACGCCCCACTATAAAGTCGACATAGCTTTGTTAAAAAACGAGACGACTGCAATGACAGTATTCTCGTTTTTGAATTCAAACATTTGAAATATGAATATTTTTCCCCTGAATATTGAATTTATTTATTTTTTAATTATCAAAAAATACGGTTTATTAACTCTTTATAATTAAAAGAAAATTTTCCCTTGCAATTATTAATGTTACATCCAAGTCAAACAATTTCACCAATCATTCAATCGAAATCGTTTGAATACATAACATATAAATGAGAAATTGTGAATGTTTGATCATCGCATATAATACTTAACTAATGCAAGAACTTGTGTTCGACCTTCTAAACTAGTTGGCCTTTTGAATATATGTAATATATATGGCATATAGGCATGATGACATACAACCTTATTATTTTAACATTGATAAATTTTATATGAATATAACTGTTAGCATTATATTAAGTGTCAAGGGTTCAACCATCCTAACTGTCTATAATAAGCTAAGTCAATCACGAAGAAACCAGTCCTAAGCATCGAAAATCTAACATCTAAACCTAGATTCTAAGGGAAATAAAATAGGATTAGTGAACATACCGGTAAAGAGATTGGGATGAGATGCCCTTATCTTTTCATCAGGCTCTCATGTGCTCTCCACTAGGTCGTTCCCCCACTATACTCTCACCAACTTCGCTACCTTATTTCTAAGCCGCTTTACTCCTGGTAAACAATAGAGCTGGACCACGGGGAAAACTACGCTCAAGTTCCAATTCCACATCCTAATCTGACATGGGTCGATAAAAGTGGTCGAATCATGTACATGTCTTTGCAAATGTGATACATGAAATACGTTATCGACTCCTACTATCTTCATTGGGAGTTCCACTCTGTAAGCAGGACTTCTAATTCGTTCCAATGCCGGGAAGGATCCAACAAATCTCAATGTTAGTTTTCATGAATTCCCAAACCTCATGACTCTCTTTAGTGGTGAAACTTTCAAGAATACCATAACTCCGACCTTAAACTCCAACTCAATTCTCCTTTTATAGGCATATGACTTTTTCCAATGTTATGTGGCCTTTGTTCTCTTTCTAATCGGCTCCATCTTTTGCAAAGGATCTCGTATCATCTCCAGTCCTAGAATCACTTTGTTTGTCAATTCCTACCAATATAAGGTTGAATTACATGGCCTTTCGTACAACGCCTCATATAATGACATCCCTAGACTAGCCTGGCAACCGTTAATATATGCAAATTCAACCAATGGAAGATGGTACTCTAAAGCTTCTCCGAAATCAAGTATATATGCCTTGAGTATATCCCTAGCTAATACCCTATTCATCCTATCCTTCTGCCCATCCGTTTAAGGATGATATGTCATACTCAGGTTCGATTCTATCCCCAAAGCATCTTGTAAACTCCTCCAGAACTCACTTATAAATAGTGAGTCCCAGTCATTTACTATACTAACCGAAATCCTATGCAGTCGAACTATCTCCATATTATACAACGTCGCCAGTGTCGCCCCTATACTCATGCATCTCACCGGATTGAAATGTGCACTCTTGGTTTGTCAATCCACTACTACCCATATACTCTCATCACCTCTTTTTCTTTGAGGAAATCCATCGAAAAAGTTCATAAATATATTCTCCCATTTCCAACGCGGAACCTCTTATGGGAGTAATAGTTCTTTCAGCATTTTCTATTCAGCTTTAATCCTTTGGCATGTCAATCATTCCAGGCCAGTAGATTGTTCTCTTCATGTCCCAATGCATCCTGTCTCCATCGAGATGAATGGTTATCCTGTAATGGTGACACTCTCGTAAGATTCCTCTATCAACTCCTTGATCCAAGGTACACATCACCTACTATTATGCCTTAGTAACCTTTCTTGTCTTTGGAGTAGTGGTCCAAATGGTTCGACCATTCACCCTATTCCAACTCATCCAAATTATCAACTACCATAGCATCTTGTTCCAAACTAAGTCCAATCCTATCCATTGGTGCGGGTTTAACCCCCGTTACAACTACTAAAATTTTGCTTATTCTGAAAAAGGTCGAAAATCAAAATCAGAGATAGTATTCAAACTTTCCATTATAACAACATACAATTCATCATGTCATGCTTTCTAGTCAATGCATTAGCAACCCATTCCCCTTTCCTAGAGTATAAGCAATCCCAAAATCATAAAATGAAAGAAACTCCATCCACCTCTACTTCCTCAGATTCAAGTCCTTCTACGAAAATAGGTACTTGATGGACTTTTGACCCATGTAAAGCTTAGACATCTCTACCAATAAGTTGTGCCTTTAGGATTTCAATGCAAATACGATGGTAGCTAACTCAAGGTTATGTGTCATCTATTTCTTCTCATGTACCCAAACCTATCAGCTAGCATATGCTACCATCTTTCCTTCTTGCATCATGAAAGCACCAATACCGGTTTTTCAGGGAGGGTTAAGATAGGTGCACTTGTCAATAGCTCCTTCAACTTAACAACTGCCTTCTCATAATCTTAATTCTAAGGAAATACCAATTTTTCGTAGTAAGCTTAGTAAGGGGTGCCAAGGTATTTGCAAAATCTTTGATGATTTTACTATAGAATCCATCTAATCCTAAGAAGCTATGAACCAACAAAGCATTCTTCAATGTCTTCCATCCTTCACTGCTTCCACTTTTCCTAGGTCTACAGCCAACCCTTCTCCAAATACAGTATGTCTAAGGAATGTGAATTTCTTCCTCCAAGTGGCATGTTAATAGCTTTGCCCTCAACCGTTTCTTTCTTAAAACTTCTAATACTTCCTTCAAATGTCGTCTATGTTCTTCTTCACTTTAGGAGAATACCAAGATATCATCCATAAAAATTATAATAAATTTATTCGATTGCTTCCTGGGCACTTTACTATTCAAATTTATAAAGTATGTAGGCTCATTAGTCAAACCAAACAGCATGAACATCATTCAGGTAGTCCATTGAGAGTTCTAAATGCAGTCTTCGTTATATTATCCTCCGCTACACTCAACTAATGAAATCCAGTAGCTAAATCAAACGGAGGGAAATTTTTTGCGCTATGACTATTTGATCAAAGAGTCTGTCCTTGTAAGGTAAAGGATATCGGTTCTTTTTCATTAATTTGTCTAGCTCTTTATAATTGACGCGTAGCCTAAGGGCGCTATCAGCTTTGATGGCAAAGACGATAGGCCCTCCCCCTTTAAATTTTTTATCCTTATAAATCTTTTCTCCAACAACTTCGAGATTTGCTTTTCCAATTCCATTTCTTTCTTTTGGAGCAAAATGACTAAGTGGCCTCATATGGGCCTAGCATTGCTCTCAAGATAAATTCTAAACTTGATTTCTTTTCAGTGTGGAAGACCAAAAACTTCAACGAAGTCATTTGGAAAATATTACACTATAGGATCAAAGATAAATCATCCTATGACATAGTGGGAGAACACGGGCAACTGGTCATTGTCGTATCATCGAGCCTACAACAAACAACAAGGTTCTTCTTTCCACCACTCCTAAACCGTAAAAATATCCTATCATAATCCACGTCTACCCCATAATGCATCATCCATTCTATTCCCAAAATCATTCCATACCCCAAGAAGCTAAGTGCATACACATCACGAAGGAACACAACACCATGTATGACCAAGTTTCTTATACACCATAGACAGACAGGTCGGGTCGATCCCCCGGTAGGATTTAACACTAAGATAGAATCATAGATAATTTAGGGTCTACAGCTTAACTTATCTATTAATGCAGGCTATAAATGAATGCGATGCACCAATATCAAATAATGTTCTGATAGGAAATTGAGATAGAGTCAATAAACCTTCGATAACAATCTGCTTCCCCTTATCATTAACAGATAGTACACCATGAGTAGTCATAATCATTTCTAATGCATGCCTTTACAACCTGCCATTCCTTCTTTTGCTAAGATGGGCGGTTATTCTTGAAATTGTAATCCATAGCACATGACCTTAGCAATATCTGTCTTGCAATGCATCATTATATGGCCTTTATGTGACAACTCCTATATATGATAGGTTGCTTCTTTCCTTATCCTCCTTGCTGTCCACCATTGCGCTTATTCTGATTCTAGTTTACTCCTTTCTTTGATTCATCTTCCTTTGCTACATCAACTAGTTTCCCATCAACTGAATTTAACAATGCAGCTTCAACCAATCCGTAAAACTCACTCCTTATGGTATCTGATCTAGTGTTAACTCTTTCAATGGAGAATTAAAACCTTAGAAAATTCTCATGCCTTCTTTCTAGGGGTATTGAATAAATCAAATCTGAACTTAGCTAACTCAACTAACTAATTGACGTACATTCCTAAAGGAGACTCTCATTATTTCAAATGGTTGAAAATTTTCCAATAGCAATCCCTTCTCTGCTCCGGAGAAGAATTTAACTTCAAACCTCTTTTTAAAGTCTGACTGAAAGTGTCCTCATCCACTTTCAAAGTGATTAATTCCCAAAAATTAGCTGGTTCTCCCTGTAGATTCCATAGGAAAAACTGAGTGCAGCAGGAGGGTGAAAGTCTTTGCTAGGATTTCGACGAGTTTTATACTCATAACTATATTTATTGCCCTTCGCATGCTATATATATTTATCCTGATTAGATTGCATTGCTTGGTTGAATTAATGGAGAGTATTGATTAAATTCCTTGATTTAGATGTTTAATCGAATATTGGATTGATTGCTGTGATTTTGTGTTTGATATTTGGATTTTGTGTATGCTGGTTTGTCTAAAATGCAAAGGAGATGCTGTCTGATTGCATTTTGATTTTTATATTTTATATCTCTAAGGGCTATTTAGTTGAGAGTATTTCCTCTCATTAGAACTATTGGTTGAGATGAATCATGAAGTTTTATTTGTTGTGTGTGCATGTATGGATGGCCGGAATTCAACTCGAGCCACACGATAGAATTTATACTAGTGATTGATATTTTTAGAGAATTCTGCTCCATGATTTATATTTATGGACTTATTTATTATCTCATTTAAAAGGATTTTAAATATATTTGGAAAATTATTTATGGAGTTTTAAATTAAATTGAACTATATTTATAAATAAATAAAAGTAGTTGGAAAATGAAATAATATATTGGAAATCGTTTTGCATGTAAAAGTTGTTTAAAAAAATGAAAGTAGAGAGTTTTTAAGAATATTAGAGTGTAAGGAATCTTTATAAGGATATTTTATGGTTTTAATAATATTTTTCTAAAGGGAATTTCTTTTATAAAGTGAATTTTTAATAAAAAGGATTAAAAGGAAATTTAAAAAGGGGATTTTGAATATAAGAAATCTATTCTTAAGGGTTTTGGAAATTATTCCCATATATTTATTTGTTTAGAATTAGTTTATTTGATGATTTTGTTATTTAATTCTATATAGTGAGGATATTGAATAAATGGATTAGTAATTACATTAGGGATGAGGTATTCGATGTATTCCTTCGATTATTCTGTTGACTCATTATTGAACAACTGTTATTCAATGAGTGTAGTTTACTGGCTTCTAGTAAACGTTTGAGTAATACCAGGTAGAATGAGACCCTCAAGTAATACTTGTTCGATGACGAAATGTCATTTATATTCTAGAGATTCGTTAAGAGTTTGTGATATTGTCTAGAGGTGACTCTTAGAGCATAGTAGTCGAGAGTTATAGTACTCTCTAAGGGTTATAAGCTGGAGATATATTGGATCTGTATATATATTCTCTTAGGAATAACTGGCCGAGTTATATTATTATTTACTCTTCGAGCTAGTAGTTAAGGAATTGTTATATTGTGTGTTTTCATTAGGATGTATGGAGTCGAGAGTACTTATTATCATTACTCTCATTAGGACTCATCTCGTCAAGAGTATTTCATTGTACCCTCTAAGGACTAACTAGTCAAGTATTGCAATCTACTCATTGGATTAGTAGTCGAGGATTTTGTTTTGTTGAGATGCTCTCATTAGGATTTAGTTTAGTTGAGATGCTCTCATTAGGAATCATCGATGATTGTTTAGTTGGGAGTGCGTGAATTAGACCCACAGGATAAGCTAGTTATCCATTAAAACAGACCTGATTAATGGGTCGTGCCTCGAGCCGTGATGTCACCATGTTGAGTTTGTAGGCAGAGAGTTATTTCTTTCATTAGAGCCATGTCCTAGACCTTAATCAAGGACTAACAATCTGTTACTAAGGGAAAATAGTAATTGTGGCCAATGCACATATTCTGTAATATGTTTATGATATGCGATGGATATGAGTGTCATGAGTCAAGGAGTAAGTTAGGAACTTTTAGGAAATGAGCTACTGTGGTGACCCCTTTAATTTTTACACATATATTTTTTTTTTTACAAAATGAATATATAATTAAATCCCATAATGTTAAGTTTGAATATTTAGAAAATTCATAGATTCTTTTCCCAAGATCCTGGATGACCAATATAATTATATCAGTTCATGATTCACCTTAAAATAGCTCTACATATTTGATGATATGTTTGCTTCTTTTGTTTTGTATGAGATGAAATTTACAACAAGCACAATGCATTAGTGATTGAAATACACAGTGCACCTTTGTATATTTTTTTTTATTTACTAAACTTCCTGCCTATACATGTATATGCCTGTAATCACCTAAAGTAATGTTTAAGTATTAATCTAAAAGTTTAACAGAGTTTTGGGGTGAAGACACTTTGAAAATACTTAGTTGCAGGCTTAAGCAAACAAAACTGATTTTTATTTCCAGGTTGAACCACTTATAGTTTTCACTACATTTCAAGACAGGCTGGAATGCAAACTGGTGTGCTTGGAGTTTGTATTTCAAAAACTTGGAGTTTTTCTATCTTTTTCTTTGAACTGGAAGCACTTGCACAACATGGATTTGTAGGGAAGTGATTCCAGGCTTATAAGGGTTTGACCCTTAACCATTTAGGCCGGTCATGATCCCATACTTACCACTTTCAAAACCTTATCTTTTATGTAAACAAAATTTCTACAAATGTTTTTCCTATCACAAGTTTGCTTCTACCATATCAAAGTTTTTCTGAGAATTTACTTTCTCAGGCTTTCAACACAAAACAAAAATATTTCCACCCTTTTTATTTTGAAATCAAATGCATAAATATGAGTCATGCATTTTCTCAGAGATTATGCATCAACCAATATCTATTACAGGCCATGCATAATCCATTTTATTCAAAATTTGCAAGCTCATTTTATTTTCTGGAAATCAGATATACTTGACTGTTTTTAATTGCCATCATTAAATCACAAAATAATTTCAAACCAAAGAAAACATGGGCTAACATGCACACATATCATACTGATATGTTATATCAGTTTTCTCAGTTCCAAAAAAAAGATGACCAGACATTTATAAGAACATCAAGTAATTACTTGCCATCAGAAATCATTCAACAAAGGTTTAGCTAAATACATGTCATAATCCAAGCACTCAGAAAAATCTCCTTACAGTTTACTTTAACTACTAATGATAACCAGATCATTCACTACAAGCATCTGCAAATACAAAGCAAAGTTTCTCTTATTTATACTAGCAGCTAATGCTTCCTTCATCCATCAAGTCAACCTTAATTACCTACATGCAATTCACTGAGCTGCCCTATTTAATTGAGACACCCAGATGATTGCAAAAGCAACCAAAAGGGTCAGTTTACACTGGTATGAACATTAATAAATTTTATGCACATGTTTACAGTTTTTTTTTATGAACTTATAACACTTGCATAATCTAGCAGTTTGTGAATTATGCACATCAGTAAAAATTGCCAGATAACTTCAAGAATACAACCATTCATTCAACAAATGTTCAACAAGCAATGCATTATTCATAACTTCATAAATAAACCCAGGTTTTGTTCTCCCAATTTCTCCCAGTTTTTTTTTTAATCAGGGCATCATATTAAAACATATTTAATTCAAATCCCTGTCCAGATGTATATAGCTCAGAGATTTAAATCTCATACCCCATTTTATTTTATGGTCTAAATCCCCCGGTCAAATGAACACAAGTATGCATTGTGAAGGAATCACCCAGATTGTTTTATTTATTCCAACACACAAAGGCCTCAAGGTGCACTTGCACCATGCATATACTTCCTCCCACCTGAAGCAAGCAGATCATTGACTAACCCCAAATGACCAATTTAATTTTCTTTCA
Source organism: Allium cepa (assembly GCA_030765085.1). Classification (NCBI taxonomy): domain Eukaryota; kingdom Viridiplantae; phylum Streptophyta; class Magnoliopsida; order Asparagales; family Amaryllidaceae; genus Allium; species Allium cepa. Next base: position 491,122,648 of record CM060944.1, on the reverse strand, counting down.
TTTATTCATAGGGTTTATTAATTTAATAAGTTCCCCCTCCAGTTTTCTGCTTAATTCATTAAGCACCTGTTTATGAGTTTGCTCATAAAATCTCCAACCCATTCATGTTTCAGAAAAACATAAATACTTTCTAGTACAATCCTTTGTTATCCATTTAATTTTCTTACTACAGAGATTTACAACAGGTTTGTGGGCTTTCCAAAATAATTTAAGCATCATGATCCTACTATATTATTGTAAAAATATGGACAAAGGTGTTTGTTAAGAAAATTCACCAAAAACTCAGAAATCCTCCTACCTTATTATTTAGAAAATAAACATGAGCCAGATTTCTATCTTGCTGCCTATGTCCTAAATAATTTAAATCCATACTTGACAATAATAAGAATAGAATAAAAAAAATGCTTAAACCATTTAACTTGGAAAAACTGTCATACAAAACTCCAAACAGAAATGCACAACAAACATCCATTTCATCCATATCAAACCATTTCAAAGATTTAAATAATTCTTATAATACTTTAGGCTACCTACCAGAGGACTTAATGCCATTGCATAAAATGGATTAATGCTCACCTAGTATTTTCTTTTACTATCTTGTTCCTCCACACAGCAAATCCCTTCAGAGCTGCTTACCCATATTTCTCCTATTTTATTTTTGTTTTTTTTCTGAGATGATGATGGTCATGATGGTGTACAGGTTTTATAAAGCTATTTTAGGGTTTAAGGAAATGGGTAATTTCTTTGATACCCCTTTATTTTCATGCACAGATCATACTTATGTATGGTCCTCAATTGGAATTACACTCATCTGATTTCCTTTAGTAGTTATTTCGGGATTCCAGCACTTTAATTACTGCATGCTATTTCCATGATCTCATTCTATTCATGCCATATGCATGTGACCTTTGCTTATTTTATTTTCTGCTCAGTTTTTAAAGAAACTTTAATCTTTTTGCACTTTCTACTTAGCCTTCTTTTCTTATACAATTCATGTACACTGTCATATATATATTTAGGTGGTGTAAAAATTATTCATACTATATTGTTTTTATTCCTCCCTTTAAAACAGCAACTCCTTTTTACATATCTATATGATAAAAATCATACACATACAAGATTATTTATTTTCTTTTCTGGCAGCATGATTATATAAGTCATTTGAAACTTCATAAAACTCCATTGTATTTTGCTTTTTAAATTAAATAGAAAATTTCCCTATATATTAAATACATGTGCTTATATAATTGTTTAGACATGGAACGATATTTGTTTTAAGTCCCAATTTTTGATCACCTTAACTCCTTACATCTTTATCAAACAGAAACTCCTATGCACATTTTTATTTACTAACAAGCTTTTCTGTTTTGATGCATCTTTTATTTTATTTTTATTTTAGGGTCATTACATTCCCTCCCCCTTAAAGGAATTATGTCCCCATAATTTCTTTTAATTTCTCCAAATAAAAATACTAATCCATAGTCTGTTTTAATTCCATAACCCCATACTCACATTTTATGAAAGCAAGCAATGCATAAGAATATTCAGAAAATCATCATAAGCTACTTAAACATACCTCTCCATCAGTAAACAAATTGGGGTATTTAGCCCTCATTTTGTCCTCCACCTCCCATGTACCATCATTGGTGTCCAAGCTCCATTGAATTTTTACCAGTTTGATCACCTTGTTCCTCAACTTTTTCTCCTCCTTGGCAATTATCCCTACTGGTTCATAAGCATAGACCAAATTCTTTTGGATTTGAATTTGAGTAGGTGACTCCAGAATTGCTCCTTCATCATGCACCCATTTTCTCAATTGAGAAACATGAAACACTGGATGCACACCACTCAATTCCTCAGGTAACTTAAATTTGTAGGCCATAGCACCAATTCTCTGCATAATTTCATATGGTCCTACAAATCTTGGTGATAGCTTACCAGATTTCCCAAACCTTAACACCTTTCTCATTGGTGATACCCTCAGAAAAACATACTCTCCTACCTTAAACTCCATTGGCTTTCTCCTTTTATCTGCATAACACTTTTGTCTTGATTGTGCTGTCTTCATCCTATGTCTAATTAACTCAATCATGTTGGAAGTTTCTTTAACATGATCTGGTCCTAGTAGTATACCATCTCCCATATCCAACCAACAGGCAGGAGATATGCAGGGTCTCCCATACAAGGCTTCAAAGGGAGCCATTCCTATTGTTGACTGGTAGCTATTGTTATATGTGAACTCAGCCAAATGAATGTGATCCTCCCAATTACCCCCAAAGTCAAGCACACATGCTCTCAACAGATCCTCCAATATTTTGTTTACTATCTCTGTCTGCCCATCACTTTGAGGATGGTAGGCAGTGCTTAAGCATAGTTGAGTTCCCATTGCTTCTTGGAAGCTTTCCCAAAATCTTGAGGTGAACAAAGTGTCTCTATCACTTATAATGGTCTTGAGTATACCATGTAGCCTTACCACTTCCTTAATAAATAATTGTGCAAGCCTAGTTGCATTTCTATCTGACTTGACAGGGACAAAGTGAGATTATTTGGTTAGTCTATCAACAATTACCCATATACTATCATTGCCTTTCTTAGTTCTAGGCAAACCATCCACAAAATCCATGGAAATACTTTCCCATTTCCACTGAGGTACCTCCAAAGGTTGCAACATGCCGGAAGGCTTTTGGTGATCTGCTTTAATTTGCTGACAGGTGAAACACTTTGCCACATATCTTGCCACTGCTTGTTTCATTCCTGGCCACCGGAAGCTTCTTTTTAAATCATGATACATTTTAGTACCACCAGGGTGTATGGTGTACTTGGTTTTGTGATGCTCATTCATGATTTCTTCCTTCAATTCTGCAATGTCTGGTACACACAACTTCTCATTCTTCCTCAAATACCCCTTGTGATCTATTTTAAAATTTTCCAACTCAATGTTGCTAAGTAACATTTCCTTCTTCTCCTTCAAATTTTTATCTTGGTCTTGCATGCCACCAATTTTCTCCACTAGATTAGATTTTACTGTAATCAATCCTAGTGTACCATATTCTACCATGTCATCATGCTCTCTAGAATTCTTTTCATTCTTGCTGTATATATCTGCCTCCCCAAGCATTACAAGGTTTTTAAATTCATCAATTATTAAACTTGCTAACCTAACTTGATGCCTACTCAAGGCATCTGCCACCCTATTGGCTTTTCCAGGGGTGTACAAAATATCTAGATCATATGCAGCTAGAAATTCCATCCACCTTGCTTGTCTCATATTCAAATCTTTTTGAGAAAATAAATACTTCAATGCTTGATGGTCTGTAAATAATTCAAATTTTTCTCCAAGCAAATAATGCCTCCAAAGTTTTAATGCAAACACTATTGCAGCTAATTCTAGATCATGAGCTGCATATTTGGTTTCATTGGGTTTAAGCTGTCTTGATGCATATGCCACTACCTTCCCATGTTGCATAAGCACTGCACCTAACCCAGACCCACTAGCATCAGTATATACAACCATTCCTTCATTTGCTTCTGGGATTTGCAAGCCAGGAGCTTCCACCAGTGCTTGTTTCCTCAAAAGCTTGTTCACACTGCTCAGTCCACACATATGGTTGGTTCTTCTTTGTCAACTTGGTCATTGGTGTGGCTATTCTTGAAAAATCCTTGATGAACCTTCTATAGTACCCTACCAATCCCAAGAATGATCTCACCTCAGTCACTGTTCTGGGTCTACTCCATGATTGAACTGCAATCACTTTGCTTGGATCCACACTTACCCCTTGCTGTGACACTATGTGTCCTAAGAATTTTACTTCATGTTGCCAAAATGTACATTTTGAATACTTGGCTTTTAATTCATGTTCTCTAAGTCTGGATAATACTAGGTGTAGATGCATAGCATGATCATTTTCTGTCTTTGAGTAAATTAATATATCATCTATAAATACTAGAACAAATTTATCCAAAAAGTCTCTAAAAATTCTATTCATCAAATCTACAAAATAGGAGGGAGCATTGGTCAAGCCAAATGGCATTACTAAAAATTCATATAGGCCATACCTTGTGTTAAAGGCTGTGTACTCAATGCTTTCCTCTGCAACTTTCATTTGGTGAAATCCAGAAGCTAAATCTAACCTTGAAAATATTTTAGCTCCATGCAATTGATCAAATAGATCATTTATTCTAGGCAGTGGGTACTTATTTTTAATGGTTACCTTGTTTAAATCCCTATAGTCTACACACAACCTCATTGTTCCATCATGCTTCTTAACAAAGAGCACTGGGGAACCCCAACTGGAACTACTTGATCTTATGAATCCTTTCTCTTCTAATTCTTCTAGTTGATGTTTTAATTCTACTAACTCTTTTGGACCCATCCTATAAGGCTTCTTAATGATTGGATTTGTTCCTGGCATTAACTTAATTTTGAATTCAACTGGTATATTCTGAGGAATTCCTCTCACCTCTCCAAACACATCTATGTATTCATTAACTACTGGAATTTCCTCTATTTTTAATTCCTTTTGAATTTCGTTTATACTCCAAATTTTATTAAAACATGTGTTCTTTGCTATTTCACTTAGAACTGTAATTCTTTTGCCTTCATTTGTCTCCAAAGAAATAGTAAGGTTTTCTAAATTTAAAATTGCTTTATTTTTCATTAACCAATCTACCCCCAAAATAATCCCAATACCAGGATAATTTAAAGTATATAGATCTGAATCAAAGCCATAACCCCCTATGATTAATTTCAGACCTATACACTTCATCCCTAATATACAATGACTCCCTATGGGGCTGTGTACAGTTAAGGGTTGTTCAATAGAAACACAAGCAAGTGCTAACTTCTTTACAATTTCCAAAGATATTAGTGAATGTGAGGCACCGGTGTCATATACTACTGATATTGGTTGGGTATTGATTAGAATTATACCTTCAAGTTGCCCAACATTTCCAGTGGTGTTTGTTGCCAAAGCTCCTACCCTTGCTGTTTTCTTATGAGTCTCTGGGTAGTCCTTCTTTAAATGTCCTATTTTCCCACAGTTATAGCAGCTTCCTTTAGGTATTTTAGGTTCAGGGCATTGGTTACTATAATGTCCAGCTTTTCCACAATTAAAACAATGAGTAAATTTCTTGCTTTCAGGTGCTATTGCTCCTTCCCCTTTCTTAACTCCTTTACTTGCATTTCTCTTGTCATAAGGTTGCACTTTGTTCTGACCTCCCCTCTTCTTATTGAGCTTCATGTTCCTGAATTTCTCTCTTGTGGTATCATGTTTCTCAAAGGAGAGAGTTAGATCAATCACTTGATCAAAGGTTTTGTCTTTGTATGGCAACATTGCCTTGGATAGATTGGGGTTCAAGCCTTGAATGTATCTTGCATTCTTTGCTTCTGCATTCCCTATCAACACCATTCCATATTTGGACAATGCTTCAAACTTCTGAGTGTACTCATTTACACTCATGCCTCCTTGCCTTAACCTAATAATGTCTTCAAGCAGTGTGGCTTTGGCAGATGCTGGGATAAATCTAGCCTCAAGCATGTCCTTGAAATCATTCCAAGTAATGTTATTCTCTGGCTTTCCTACTATCACAACCTCCCACCAATCTAGTGCAACCCCCTTCAATTTCCTTGAAGCTATTTGTCTTTTCCTTTGGTCACTGATTTGCATATCTATAAAGACCCTCTCTATAGTCCTTATCCACATTTGAACACCCATAGCTCCTTCAGTGCCTTCAAAATCCTTTCCTCCCAAATTGGTACAAGTCTTAAGCAGTTTGGAGAGCTCCTCATGAGGATTGTCTTGCCTTGGTGCCATTCCATCCCTCAAAGCCCTCACAAAATCCTCCATGCTTATCACAGGTGGCTCACGTGATGGTCCTGCACCTGTGTGATGTCTTGGTCCTACCATAATGCTATAGATATAATTTTTAAGTTAGTTTATTTACCCCTATTATTTTTAGTATCTTTACTTTGTTTATTTATTTTATTTAGGTGTACTCTGTACATGTATCTCAAGCATACATTTCATTCAGTCATACAAAAGCATCCAACCCCAAGAATTCAATCAATGCATTCAATCATCCATATGCATACAATAATGTTTACTATGTTATTTTAAAACATAGCTCTGATACCAACTGTGGTGACCCCTTTAATTTTTACACATAGATCTTTTTTTTTACAAAATGAATATATAATTAAATCCCATAATGTTAAGTTTGAATATTTAGAAAATTCATAGATTCTTTTCCCAAGATCCTGGATGACCAATATAATTATATCAGTTCATGATTCACCTTAAAATAGCTCTACATATTTGATGATATGTTTGCTTCGTTTGTTTTGTATGAGATGAAATTTACAACAAGCACAATGCATAAGTGATTGAAATACACAGTGCACCTTCGTGTATATATATATTTTTTTATTTACTAAACTTCCTGCCTATACATGTATATGCCTGTAATCACCTAAAGTAATGTTTAAGTATTAATCTAAAAGTTTAACAGAGTTTTGGGGTGAAGACACTTTGAAAATACTTAGTTGCAGGCTTAAGCAAACAAAACTGATTTTTATTTCCAGGTTGAACCACTTTAGTTTTCACTACATTTCAAGACAGGCTGGAATGCAAACTGGTGTGCTTGGAGTTTGTATTTCAAAAACTTGGAGTTTTTCTATCTTTTTCTTTGAACTGGAAGCACTTGCACAACATGGATTTGTAGGGAAGTGATTCCAGGCTTATAAGGGTTTGACCCTTAACCATCTAGGCCGGTCATGATCCCATACTTACCACTTTCAAAACCTTATCTTTATGTAAACAAAATTTCTACAAATGTTTTTCCTATCACAATTTTGCTTCTACCATATCAAAGTTTTTCTGAGAATTTACTTTCTCAGGCTTTCAACACAAAACAAAAATATTTCCAAGTCCATTTCTTTTAAAATCCTTTTTATTTTGAAATCAAATGCATAAATATGAGTCATGCATTTTCTCAGAGATTATGCATCAACCAATATCTATTACAGGCCATGCATAATCCATTTTATTCAAAATATGCAAGCTCATTTTATTTTCTAGAAATCAGATATACTTGACTGTTTTTAATTGCCATCATTAAATCACAAAATAATTTCAAACCAAAGAAAACAGGGGCTAACATGCACACATATCATACTGATATGTTATATCAGTTTTCTCAGCTCCAAAAAAAAGATGACCATACATTTATAAGAACATCAACTAATTACTTGGCATCAGAAATCATTCAACAAAGGTTTAGCTAAATACATGTCATAATCCAAGCACTCAGAAAAATCTCCTTACAGTTTACTTTAACTACTAATGATAACCAGATCATTCACTACAAGCATCTGCAAATACAAAGCAAAGTTTCTCTTATTTATACTAGCAGCTAATGCTTCCTTCATCCATCAAGTCAACCTTAATTACCTACATGCAATTCACTGAGCTGCCCCATTTAATTGAGACACCCAGATGATTGCAAAAGCAACCAAAAGGGTCAGTTTACACTGGTATGAACATTAATAAATTTTATACACATGTTTACAGTTTTTTTTATGAACTTATAACACTTGCATAATCTAGCAGTTTGTGAATTATGCACATCAGTAAAAATTGCCAGATAACTTCAAGAATACAACCATTCATTCAACAAATGTTCAACAAGCAATGCATTATTCATAACTTCATAAATAAACCCAGGTTTTGTTCTCCAATTTCTCCCAGTTTTTTTTTAATCAAGGCATCATATTAAAACATATTTAATTCAAATCCCTGTCCAGATGTATATAGCTCAGAGATTTAAATCTCATACCCCATTTTATTTTATGGTCTAAATCCCCCTGTCAAATGAACACAAGTATGCATTGTGAAGGAATCACCCAGATTGTTTTATTTATTCCAACACACAAAGGCCTCAGGGTGCACTTGCACCATGCATATACTTCCTCCCACCTGAAGCAAGCAGATCATTGACTAACCCCAAATGACCAATTTAATTTTCTTTCATTTATTCATAGGGTTTATTAATTTAATAAGTTCCCCCTCCAGTTTTCTGCTTAATTCATTAAGCACCTGTTTATGAGTTTGCTCATAAAATCTCCAACCCATTCATGTTTCAGAAAAACATAAATACTTTCTAGTACAATCCTTTGTTATCCATTTAATTTTCTTACTACAGAGATTTACAACAGGTTTGTGGGCTTTCCAAAAATAATTTAAGCATCATGAGCCTACTATATTATTGTAAAAATATGGACAGAGGTGTTTGTTAAGAAAATTCACCAAAAACTCAGAAATTCTCCTGCCTTATTATTTAGAAAATAAATATAAGCCAGATTTCTATCTTGCTGCCTATGTCCTAAATAATTTAAATCCATACTTGACAATAATAAGAATAGAATAAAAAAAAATGCTCAAACCATTTTAACTTAGAAAAACTGTCATACAAAACTCCAAACAGAAATGCACAACAAACATCCATTTCATCCATATCAAACCATTTCAAAGATTTAAATAATTCTTATAATACTTTAGGCTGCCTACCAGAGGAATTAATGCCATTGCATAAAATGGAATAATGCTCACCTAGTATTTTCTTTTACTATCTTGCCCCTCCACACAGCAAATCCCTTCAGAGCTGCTTACCCATATTTCTCCTATTTTTTTTTTGTTTTTTTTTTCTGAGATGATGATGGTCATGATGGTGTACAGGTTTTATAAAGCTATTTTAGGGTTTAAGGAAATGGGTAATTCCTTTGATACCCCTTTATTTTTCATGCACAGATCATACTTATGTATGGTCCTCAATTGGAATTACACTCATCTGATTTCCTTTAGTAGTTATTTCGGGATTCCAGCACTTTAATTACTGCATGCTATTTCCATGATCTCATTCTATTCATGCCATATGCATGTGACCTTGCTTATTTTATTTTCTGCTCAGTTTTTAAAGAAACTTTAGTCTTTTTGCACTTTCTACTTAGCCTCCTTTTCTTATACAATTCATGTACACTGTCATATATATTTAGGTGGTGTAAAAATTATTCATACTATATTGTTTTTATTCCTCCCTTTAAAACAGCAACTCCTTTTTACATATCTATGTGATAAAAATTATACACACACAAGATTATTTATTTTCTTTTCTGACAGCATGATTATATAAGTCATTTGAAACTTCATAAAACTCCATTGTATTTTTCTTTTTAAATTAAATAGAAAATTTCCCTATATATTAAATAGATGTGCTTATATAATTGTTTAGACATGGAACTATATTTGTTTTAAGTCCCAATTTTTGATCACCTTAACTCCTTGCATCTTTATCAAACAGAAACTCCTATGCACATTTTTATTTACTAACAAGCTTTTCTGTTTTGATGCATCTTTTATTTTATTTTTATTTTAGGGTCATTACAGCTACAATCATTAGCGGTTCCTAGAGCAGTGCTGTGATACGTCAGTCTCCCATCTGGATGACTTATGTAGATCCATTATATTTGATATATTTGATATTATCACCTTATTAGAGATGATGAACATATGACACTAGAGCTTATCTACGTGTTAGTCTTTCATTTGAGTTAGTCTAACCCGAGACAATTACATGTTATCTATTATGACATTAGAGACATGTTATGAGCTTTTCTGTCATTCTCTCATAAGAGCCTACCGCCAAGAGATCTCCTATCTATATTATTTGTTATTTCTGTCTCCTAGGTCTACTTAGTCTATGGTTTCTCCTCTCTAAGGATCGGGGTTGCGATATGTGATTTTACACATCGAGTATTTGATTGAGTTTGAGATTTTTTAATATCTCCAAGGGCTTGATAGTTGGAAGTTATCACTTATATTAGGACCATAGGTCGGGATAATTATTTGGATATTTATTTCAATATTTTGTTTGAATTGTGTTTTTTTTTGGGAGTTGTATTTCTGACAATTTCCTAGGAATAACAATCAAAAGTCTATAATTCCATTAGGACTAAAAGTCGAGATAGTATTCCTAGATATTGAATTTTATATTTTGTGTGGATTTCATTCTACTTAGGTTCCATATTTCATGACTTTTCTCCCGTGTCTTAATAGTTAAAAGTTATTATTTTCGATAGCGGTGTAAGTTGATTTTAGGCTTTGATTATTTATTTAGTTTTTTGCATCCTTGGTTCATCATTTAGGAATTGAGAGATGGGAGCCTTCACTTCTATAAAGGCTATAAGCCAGGATTGATCCTGTGGTTATTTACTTGTGTATTTAGTATGATTTGTGATTCATACCTTTATTGATGATTTTTGTGGGTACGCCACGTGCATGTCCATAGCATTTTGAGATTTCAATGTGTTTGATTGTTATCACCTGATTTATAAATGTCATAATTTGTACTTTCCTATATGTATTTCATAGGTGATATTTGAGATGGGTGGCATGGTATATTATTATTATGCTATATTGGATATGAAATTGATTTAAGTATGTGTTATGTTTTTCATTTACCATGCTTACTGTTATGTACTGACTTTGGGATTTTGGTATAGTATGACCCATTTATTATTTATATAATACTCAGGTCAGTCAGAGACTTTTCATTATAGAGACATTAGCCATTATGGATGATTGGGCATTAGAGGAGATAGTATGTTGTATGTATGTATATAATATCGGGGGTTTTTAGCTTTATGATCAGTGACAAAGCATTGACTCTTACCCCTACATGTCCTATTTTGACGGATTGGTTGTAACAGTTGAGTAGCTGCCCATAGAACCAATATGTCCGAGGTATTGACGATGGCCACAGTGGAGCCCATCCCCACGAAAGACATCGTTTACAGTTTGGTATCAAAGCATGTTCATAATAATATAGAATATATGTGACACAAGTCTTGGCCCTAGAGTGCATTTAAAGTCTCCATTCCTATGTGGTAGTTATCAGTTGACGAGATTTTTCATCTCAAAATATGTCAAATGGTTATGAAAGTAATTATAGCATACATTCATGAATTAGAATCAGAAAATTTATGTAGTATTAAATTTGCCTTTAGGTATTGACTACGTTGCTGGATGCTTACACAGTTAAGTAGTTGCACTTTAATTGTTTGTTTAAATGTCAAATCAAATCTATATCAAATTCAAAATAAAAAATTGGAGAGAATCTAACGCTGAAATCTAAGTAACTGAATTGCGGAAAAAGGTAAAGACATGGAGAATTTACATGGTTCGAATGTTAATGAATCCTACGTCCATGAGGGAAATATCACTTTCTTTCTTTATATTCCTTGTACAAACATTAATAATACAGAGTACAAAGCTTTTTGTTATTATCCTTAAATTTTCTAAATTCAAAAAAAGATACCCTGCTAGTTGCAACACCTTTTCAATATATAGTACAAAGAGCACATGGATTGCTACAGTCCTTCTTTTGCTTCTCTAGTTTCTACCCTTGGATCATGCCATGTGTCATCCATCTATGTTGTTCATTTAATGTGCATGGATCAATGATGTGCCTTTGGTAGAAAACTATGATTTCAGTGGTTGAATTCCGGGCTTTGGCAGGAAATTTGAAATTGAGGTAGGAATGGCTGAAATTGAGGTGGGAAATTTTAAATTTGGACGAACTCCACCTTTATCATTTTTTCCACAAGGGTGTTGAAGATTGTGCCCTTGTTCTGCCTTGTGGGTTGTTGGTACTTATGAAGCGAGATTATGTTCTCCAATATATCGCATTTGCATGATACTGCCCTTGAGATGGAGATAGTCAAAGTCAATTTGCATTTTTACTAAATGAGGTCAAGTTGCCATATGTGGGGGTATTCACCTTACTCAATTCCATATTGACCTGCCCTTGATGTGGGACTACCCAAGTGATTAATTAGAGAGGCTTGTATCTTTGTTGTCTGCTTAAGTGTGGACTTGAGCTGCAACACGATTTGAATGATCTTGTGTGTAGGCATTGGAATGTTTATAATTCCATGCGGTACTGCTTAGGTTGTCCTCGGTGAGTATAATACAGATTCGTACCTGAAAGTGTTAGCAATGCATTAGCTTTTGGAGTAATGTTAGGGCTTATTTGGCCTTTTGGTTGTAGCGCAATTCTTCTCTTTTATCCCTCTCTTTGTGCTTCTGCATTTGTTACGTTCTGATGGCGGCATGTCTCTTTATTAGCTTATTCTGATGGCGGTGCATCTATTTTGATGGTGGCACACCTAACTTGATGGCAACACTCTTCTTTATTAGCCTAGCATTGATGTTGGATTGTGGTGCTATTTCATCTTTTAATGTAAAAGAGGGGGAGGTGCATCCTTACAACCATTATTACTGCATGCCTTTTATTTTTTGCAAATTGAGATGTAAGTGCAGCCCATTCCCATTTGTATATAGCCTTTCAAGGGGGATGTGTTGTACTCTAGCATCATTAGTGCAACATTTGGTGTGGCAGTGCAACATATCTGTTTCATTGTTACTTCTATATTGCATTGAAGTTCTTTTTATCTGACCATATATTATGGCCGTAGGTCGCTTCCTATAATACCCCATATTTTTATATAACATTATTTAGGATATTTAATTAACTGAAATTAAAAAAAGATATTATGGGGACTAATAAGTTGAGAATTGATCAGCTAAGGGTAGCTATGCCATGTTGATGAGAAAATTAAAATGAGATAACATAAGATAATGTGTCAGGAAATGAGTAAGGTAAATAAGGAAAATAGAAAGGGCTTATACCCTAAACCCTAAGTAATGAAATTCACGTTCATTTCATTTTCACTCAAACTAAAATTTTACCAAGGCTGACCGCCATTATTGTTCTCAAGAGAAGAAAAGCTAGGATTCAAGTGAAGGAAGATAATCAACATAATCAATATCAAATCTCACACCTAATAATCTCAAAGCAAAAGTGAATAATTACTACATCCCATTTTCATATGGTTTTTGGTTTTTTGATTAGATCCGAAATGTTTTTGCAAGTATATTCCATGTTTTGATGATTAAAGTTATATATATGCTTGTTGATGAATTATATATGTTCATGTTAGTTTTTATGATATGTTTGACATGAAAACCCTATTAGATGACATTCAAATGCCTTGATAATTTAAATATAAGACATAAATGATATTTTAGAGATGAGTTTGAATTTTCATAATTTTCTGAGTTAATGTGGATTTTATATTAATTTTCTAGTGAAGATAATGATTTATTCGGTTATAAATTATTTACGGCTGAAATAATAAGTATTTGGGTTTGGAATTTTTATATGTTGGAAAACATATTAAAATAGATTTTTTGGGGTTTTTTTTCTAGATTTTTCCTAAGTGATTTGATGAATATGTAAAATTATTTAAGATATGAGACTTAAATGTTTTATATATTTAATTAAGGAGGAGGGGCATTTTATAAAATAAAATGATTATTTAATTCTGAATATAGTGGCAGCACTTTTTTGAAAAATATTTGTTAACCGTTGAGAATTTGAGAAACAAAGGCATGTTGTTAAAAAGCTATCCTTTTTAAGTTGAAAACAAAAAAATCATACTTTTAGCATGTTTCAGCCTTTTATAGCATTAAAAATTCCGACCCGAACCTTTCGACAAGGTCGAGAGGTTCATATGATATCAAGTTACTTGGTATGTAATGAATTGGACAGAGTCGATGGGTTCTAAGTCGAATGGTTGGTGGCTAAAGAGGTTGAAATGTGTTTGTTTTATAAACCAGAGATAGCCTGCTTTGCTTTCGAATAAGAGCTTTCGATTGAGTTTCTTTCGACCAGGTCAAATGTTTAAAATAAAGGTTATAAACCTTTCGACACAGTCGAAAAGTTACTGCTTTCTTATCACTATTTTGTTTTAAAATGTGTCGACACAGTCAAAAGGTTACTGCCGCTTTTGTTTCGTTTTGATTTGAATCTTCCAACAAAGTCAAAAAGTTTACTTCTTTTAAAATTACCCGCTTCTCCATGCTTTGGAAAGAGAGCACCCAATTTAGGTGATTTACCCTTGTTTTCTAATTAAAGTATGACCAAAGCTTTTGAAGCAGACCTTCCGATGAAGTCGAAAGGTTTAAAAGAAGGGTTTTCACTTATTTTAAATTAGACCCAATAAGTCCTCGAAAGGTTTATATTTAAGAGGCTTAATTCCTTTGAAAGATTGTTTATTGAATAGTTTCGAAAGGTTGTTTCCAATGAAGTCGAAAGGTCATTTATTGAATGATTTTGAAAGATTGTTTATTGAATGGTTTCAAAAGGTTGTTTATTAAATGGTTTTGAAAGATTTTTTATTGAATGATTTTGAAAGGTTTTAGTTTAAGGACTTCAAAAGGTTTAACCAATGGTTTCGAAATTGTTTCGAAAGTTTGTTTATTGAATGGTTTCGAAAGGTTGTTCATTAAATGGTCTCAACAGGTTTTAGTTCAATGACTTCGAAAGATTTAATTCAATGGTTTCGAACAGTTTAGTTCAATGGATTCAAAAGGTTTGAGATGGAAGGATTTCCAAGGTTTCTCTAAGGCAATTTTTTAAAGTAATTCTAAAGGAGGATTTCCAAAGTCTTATTGCTTTCGAAAGGTTTGTTTTTCAATAGTTTCGAAAGGTTTGATATTGGTTTTGAAAGAGACGATTTCAAAAGTTTAGAAAGAGGTTCTTTCAAGTGTCTAAACGTTTTAATCAACTAAGATTTTTGTGTGTGTGTGTGTGTGTATGTCTATATATATATATAACATGGTGACATTATTTTGAGTAAAGCATATAGATTATATACTTTTCCTGATTGGTTAAGTTTGATTTAAAGGTTTTGAATCATTTTGAAAATATTTTCAAGGACAATTAAGGGAGGGGATCCTTAAGTGAAAGTGACTCAGATATTAGAATACCAGATGGACTAGTATAGGGTCGCACCCTATACATTAGCTATTAGCCCCAGCTAATTGTTGTTCAAAATTCCAGAGTGTTGGGCTTGGTCACAGGTAGACTAAAATTATGATTACGCACTGAAAGGAATATATGTTGTACATAGATAGGTTATTAATGAGCCCGAAAAACCATTAGTATCCCGAAGACCTAGGAGATGATTAATGTTAGCTCCTGAGATGATGGTTTTGATGAAAACAACCTTAGGACTTGTATATGCAGGATATATATGCAGGTACTGAGAATGAAGACTATATAGTATCGAGATTCAAGGCCGACGAATTCAAGATTGAAGAAACCAAGACTGAAGATTCATGAGTATCAAGAGTTCAAGGTATCAAAATAAGTAATAGATTCTAGATTTATGTTAAAACTTCATAATAGCACTAAAATATTTATTCAAATTCTACTTGTGGAATGTAATCCACCTTCTCGCTGTAATAATGGAATGGAACCCACAACCTCTTTAGTGGGATGGAATCCACGACCATCTCTAGTGGAATGAAATCTATCAAATTTTCGAAATGATTTATTTTTAAGATTTATTTTAAAACCATGCTTTTAAAAGATATCTCTCTAGGTTTAAATATTCTAGCCTTAATTCAAAAACTATTTTTAAATTTGAAAATCATCTCTTGTTTTTATACTATATCATGGATTCAATATTTTAGCTTTAAATCTCAAAAATATATCTGTACTTAGTTTTTAATATTTTATAGAATATATATATATTTTTAGACTATTTTCTAAAACTCTTTTGTAAGTTTAAACTATATTCAAAACGATTTACAAAGTTTTGAAATAGTTTTGACAAGTTTTAGAATAAAAAAATCATTTTAAAGAAAAATCAATTTTAAAAAATACATAGGCATGACGACATCCCTCTTCCCCCTATGTCGACATGGCAGCCATAGAATTTCAAATTCAAATTTTCAAATGAAGTGTCTATTTGTCGTAACCTTTCATGAATGGACATGACTGTTGTTCTTCTATAAACACCTGTTTTTTTCAATGAATTTTAAATTAGTTTTTCTTCATTTCTTCACTCCTTCATCTACACTCAAGTATTGTCTTATATTTTAACAAAACTCTACCGAAATGTGACAACCCGACTTTTTCTCCACCGTAATTCGTATCATCTTTAAGAAAGAAAGGGATAGAAAAGAGAAAAGAAAGAAGAGAAAGAAGAAACAACACCAGAATCTCAACAACGGAACGAATAAATTATATTAATAACATAAGTATTACATAATATACAACATCAATCAGAGTTACACAGATAATACAACACATAGTAGACAGTTATAAACACCTATCTAGTTATTACAACTCAATACAACTCAACAAAGAAATACCAACACAGAGAACACACAGCGGAAACTATATATCTAACGCCGAAGCCTCCTGCTCCATTGCTCCTCCATAGTTCGTCAAAGCTAACCTGAATCCCTTGGCTACTTGTAAAAATTTGAGTACCCAAGAGTTTAAGAAAACAAAAGATAAACTCCGGGTCGGACATGAGTAACAGGTTAAGGTTGCTTAACTTTAAAAATCCTTTGAAAATAAAAGGTATCACGTAAGACTTCCCATACATAAACATGGAAAAGTTTTTACCTTACGCTAACCAAAACATTTGATAGGAAACCCAATGATATTATAATAGTGTCTAGGGTTTTCAAGTAAATAAGGAATAGCCGAAATTGTTACATGATTGAATTCCTGCTACTAGCCACAAAGTGGATAATACAATCAAAACCTTTGGCACTTATTGGATTTTGGATTCCATAAAAATGGCAGGGCTACTTGGGTACCGCCTGTCACAGCACGTGGCCTAGATCACCGTACCAAGGAGCCACCCTAACTCCCCTGCAACACAAGGCCGGGACCATTCCTTATTGAACAGTTCCGAACAAGAAAACCCCAGTAGTTGTTGCAATCAACTGCCCCACACCGCCGAATATAAAGGGACTTCTAGATAGGGGTAAATCTCGTCCTACTTGGGCATGACCCACTTAGCCTTGCTGCACCTCCCCTGTTTTAGCCATTCCTGGTTGGCGAGGCTTGATGCTACGATTACCTTTAGAGAACACGTCTCTTAGAATGCTCATCGTCCACCTGATGATGTTCTGAAAGCATTCAATCCATACAAGTTCGTTCCGGGTTCGAACGAAACCGAAGGCATTATCTCGTTACACTCATTTTGGAATCACCCTCAGAGTTAACGACGATAACCCTCACACTTTGAATCTTCATCTTCATTTGAGATTCACGACCTATCGTTAATTTGGATTGATGTGGTTTTCGGATATCCAAATATGGAAACCCGATCCCGGTCTCATCGGAATCCAAAACGCCATCTTTTAGGTCCAAGTTGTTTTAATGTTTAAAACAATTCAATTCAATATTATCTATATACACACAGATAGATAATTCACAATATCGTAAGAGATAATCCACATTGTCATCATAACAGATAATTCATATTATCATCACAAACAGATAATTCATATTATCATCACCATGCAACCAAAGCATCCATACCACAACATCACTCATCTCATATCTGAGATCTCAACTATTCAGGGCAATCAATATCAATCAGCATTCATAAGCAATGACCTATAATCATCATTCTATAATTAATTTAAAATGAATTAAATTAATTACTTCTTCTCTAATTAATTTAAAGTAAATTAAATTAACTACTTCATCATTATAAATCGTGCTTACATAACCCATTATTTAATTACAAATCAAGTAATTAATTACCCTCTAATAAATCACCATAGTTAATCACCCTTGATTAATTATCCTTTAATTACATTCAAGTAATTAACCTTTAATTAATTCCACAAATTAATTATCCTAAACTAAATTCAGTAATTAACTTGTAATTACTTCATTAGTTAATTAACTATAATTAATTACATTAATCCTTAATTAATTACATTAATTAATTCCTTCATTGATTAATTGTTCTTAATTAATGAATCCTTAATTACATCATTAATTATATAAATTAATGATCCCTTATTATTTTTTTATTTATAATTACCCTATTTAAATTAATTACATTAAGTAATTAATCATCAATTAAACCATATTGATTAATCACTCTTGATTAATCTTATTCAGTAATTAACTACTTTTAATTACCTCATTAGACAAATTAATTACTCCCTAATTAATTATCTATAATAATTAATCTTTAATTAATTATATTTATTAATCACCCTAGATTAATCTCATTAAGTAATTAATTACCCTTAATTAATCACATCTCTTAATTATTTTCAAATAACTCGATTAATCAATTCTTAATTAATTACACTAAGTAATTAATTATTAATTACTTCCTATAAGTAATTACTCTTCATACTAATTACATATTAATTACACAAAGTAATTAATTTCCAAAAACTCTTCCATTCCTAATTATCCTTCAATTTAATTACATCTAGTAATTTATCTTCTTAATTACTTCACTAAGTAATTATTCATTATTATTTACATTGAGTAATTACTTCTTAAATTATTCAATGATTATTTTAAATTAATTAAACTTAATTAATTAACTTAAACTAATCAAAGTAAACCTAATTAATTACAGTTAGTAATTAATTTCTTAATTATTTCCATTAAGTAATTACTTAAACAATTCACAAATGATTATCTTTAAATTAATTAATCTAATTAATTATTAAAACTAATCACATTAATTAATTATTAGATAATCCTAAGTTATTGACTTTCATTAACCATTGATAAATCCATAATTACTTCTCTAAAGTGATTAACTAAGATTAACCATTATTAATTACAAATTAAATTGTCTGTAAAACCCATTAATTAATCTCTAATTATTTAATTAATCAAGTGTTAATCTATAATTTAATTAATTTTTTATTTACTTGATTAATGAAATTTCAAATCATTAATTTAAAATCAAATCTTATCTAATTAATGATTTATTAATTACAATTTAATCAATCTTAATTAACTTACTTAATCCTTTAATTAATTAAATAAAACCCCTAATTATTTAATTAATTAACCCAAATCATTACTTAATTAAATTAATTAATTACAATCTTAATTATCTTAATCATTTTAACGAATTATAAGTCATTAAATTCTAATTAACTTTAAGATAAACATTAATCTTATTAATGATTAAATTATCATTAACAAGGTATTTTAAAACAATTTGCCTTTAAATTTTCCTTTAAATTCCATTTTAAATTTTAAATTTAAAATGAAAACAATTTTAACTTTAACAAAGTTTTTAAAACAATTCAAAAACCCTTTTTAATTACATGTTAAAGAATTACTTATTTTATAAGAATTTTTAAAAGAAATTTAAACCAAATTCATTTTCAACTTCAAACCATATTTTAAAACATTCAAAGTTGTTTTAAACATTTAAATCCAAAACTTTATTTATTTCAAAGTAGAATTCAAGCTAAGCTTTGAATTCAGATTTAAACTTAAATTTAAAATCCTGTTTAAATCTTATTTTCAGATTTTAAAACCCTTTTTATAACATACTTTAACAATTTAAAATGGTTAGAACATTTCATTTTTATGAAACTTATATATTTTAAAAAGTAAAATTCAGACTCATTTGAATTCAGATTTAAACTTAATTCAAAACTTTTGTTTAAAACTTGCTTTGCTTCTTTTTTTATTTAGTTTAAATTTCAAAACTGAACACTGTCAGGTTTCTAAAACCTGAAACTAAAACTTACTCGAGCCCACTCTGTTTTACTCCGAGTCTTACCCTAAATTCCTTCGAGTAAATACTCGAACTACTCGGGACAAACGCGAGTAAAAATCCACATCCACCCAAACTAATAAAGCACCAGATCACCAGGAAATAAGTCCACCGTGCACATGCACGGTGCTGCCGACCTCCTCCGTTCATCACTAAAACGTCGAACACGTCGACGATCATCCAAACACCAAAATCCGACCACTCGAACAACGAATCCAACTCGAAATCGAAATCGAGTCTCAATAACTCATCCTGGAACACATAACCACCACAAACCCAACCTGTCAACGCTTCAAACACGATCCTACGACCACCGTAAGTGCTGCAACTCCGGCCATAGCTTCGATTGCTCATCAACTTCCATCAGCCAAAATTCTACTACACTCGATCAACAAGAGAAGCCAAGTCGATCAAATTGGTCGAGCAAACCAAAACTAGGGTTATAAATTTATAATGATCACTGCCATCGCCACACTAACTTGCATACCCATTGGCCAATTTTCCCACATTCTCCTATCACTCCTCTACCACCAGAGAAGATCCTGACCTTCCCTATCAATTAGATCACTATAGAATGTCCAAAACCCCCAAATTGATTGAATAAGGTTTGCTTATTCGATTCACTTCTAAAAGCTGAGATTTCATTTCCAAAAATCAGGATTTAGTTTAAATATGCAGATCATATACCTGAATCATTGAACTAAGATGCCTAAATTTTTAGCATAACTTATATTTTCACTGTTCTTGGTTTGTAGAAGCATTTCCAATTTATTTTAACCTAAATAAAATTTTATATCCTACTCTATGATCAAACAAACAAGTTTTGTTTTTGTCTTAAATCAAAATAGTGATTAGATCAAGTGATTGAGGATTTAGATCAAAAAAAACTGAACTTGGGTCTGGGAACAGACACCTTACACACATTAGCAAACATGCACACATCATACATTCATATATATTCACACAAATACCACTTTAAATATACTCACAAACAATCTTATTTCCAGAGACAAACGGGCAACCAAAATCATCCTTAATTTATTTTTAAAACAAAATGTTACTCACCTTCAACTGAAGAACAGAGCAGTATTATAAAATCTTGGAACTGGAAGGGCCAAGCTTTCTTTGATTGAAACTTAAGTGCTTCTTGCCCCCTATTTAAAACTTCATGCATGCAGGCTTGAGTTCTTTGGTGTTGAAAAATGCAGACATTTGATTTTGCAAGAATTGATTCCAGGTTTGAAAAGAAATGCAGGTTTGAATTTGACACCAATCTACAGTTTTGTTTGCATGCTGATGATTTCTAGTATGTTGAAGTGGTATTAAATTGGAATTCTGAAACTGAACTACAGGTTGTTGTTTCAGGAAATTTTGGAAGCGGGAAAGTGAATTACAGATCTTATTATTTCAGATTTTGTTTTTGAGATGGCTTTGAGTTTTTCAGATTTTTTTTCCTTTGATTCACTTAGCCTTTGATTTTGAAAGATAGAAAAGAAAAGAATGAAGGAGAAAATATGTTTATAAAGGCTGAATTTAATTTTACAAAATAAAAGATGAAAATTGAATGACACTTGTCATGTTGTTTAATTCATAAATTAACACATGTATTTAGACAACTTAATATGTTAACACTTGTCTCATGATTTAATTAGTTATATTTTTAAATGTTAGTAAAAGATTAATACAAAATCAAGCTTAATGACTTAGTTAATTAGTATCTATATATGTATAAATAATTTTGAAAGAAATAAAAACCAATTATATTTATAAACAAAATTTATATAAATATTTTAAAATCCAAACAAATATAAAATCTATACATTGAACTTTTTAAAACTTTAAATACAAATTCATGTTATGTTATAAAAATAAAATTTAAGGATCAAGTTATATCTATACATATATAACTACCTATTAAATTTTAAAAATAACAATTCTATATTCATTAAAAATTATTTATGGTTATAAAACCTAAATATTATAATCATCAATTGAAATAACAAATTTAACAATGTTAAAAGATTTATAAAAGAGATTATAAATCACTTCTATTATTAAATGAATTAAGACCATATGCCATATTGTATTTTAAACTTATATATAAAATTTTCAAATCATATCTATCAAGTAATATTTAAAAAAAATAAAACAAACCTTTTATTTTAAATTTAAAATTAAACTAAGATATAATTTTAAACAATAACATTTATCTTAAGTATTTACAAACCATATAGTAATTAATTAAATAACTTTGAAAAGCTTAATATTAATTTAAATCATAATTTCCAAATTATTAAATATATTATTAGAATTTGAAACAAGACTTATTTATTTATTAAATTCCAAATCAAAGATTATCTATAATATATATACAAATATATATATACATTATAAATAGAAACATTTATTTAGTTTTTAAAAGATAAATCACTAATTAAATATTTATTTAATTAGATTATTAAACCAATTCAAATTTTATTAATCAATATTATCAAATCAATTTAATTTTAAATAAAGATTATTAAATTGATATTGCCAAAAAGTCCAGGATATCACATTCCTTCCCCCTTAAAAGAATTTCGTCCCCTAAATTTAAAACAAAGGTAATTTAATAATCTAATTAAAGATTTAAATTTAAACCACAAGCATATATTATCAACCATATGCTAACAACCATAGCAACCAATTCACCCAAACAAACAAATTTAACTATCCAGAAAAAATTCTGAATAGAATTTTCTCGAGTTTCCAAAGTATAAACACCGGGATACTCGCTCTACAGAAGCTAAACAATCTATGCTACTAAGCTATAGAGCTCCTACTCATCTTGATTTACCAAACTAAACCAGAAATCAGACTACAAATAATTCTGACTCAATCACCAAATCTTCCAGAACATCTGATTCCACAACCATAGATAGATCATACACGTACTCCCTAAGAGATACGTGAAACACATCGAATTCCAGTTGTCCAAACTGGCAATTCAATCCAGAAGACCCAACACTTATCCATAACAGATCATAGAAGAGATCCAAAACAACTCGGAGCTAGCTCACCAGATTTACCAAAATTTATAGCTCCTAAAACCTGAGAAAACTTATCCAAAATCAGATCTCCGATTCAGATCCACAAAATCCTTCGGACGATCCTGGGCTGCCTACTTCCTACCTGATCAGCTCAATCCTCGCTGATATCTAAAGGAACAAACTGGACCAAACCCAATCCACCAAAATAATCCTCCAAGATCAACCAAGACCAAGAAAAACTCCACTCACAACCATCAGAAGGAAACAAACTTCTCCTATCCGGAAAAGAAAAGCAGATGCACTCCCAAACTGCTTCCGCTGCACAACTTTGATCTGGAGTAGAGAAGAATGAAAGTGACTGTGCGTAGGACCGTGTAATGTGGATATATGATAATATAGAGTATAGTGATGATAGCAATACAGTAAATAGTGCAGAATATAAAAGCAGTATAATAAAAATAACACCAAAGATTTTTATACTGGTTCGGAGCACCGTCCTACATCCAGTCCTAGAATCCTTCTGGAATTTCACTAACAACCCTCACTTAACCCGGAGGAACAGGTATATACAACCATGAGCAGCAGAACAGGGACCTGAGCAGTAGAACAGGATTTCGACGAATACAAAAGAATATCTGACATTGTGTGTTCTTGATAACACTGATTTGTCTCTGATAGTACAAACCTCCTATAATCAAATCCTCAAGTGTATGAAGTGTATATGAAGATATGAAAAGAAGGTGATGCTAAGAATCGAAGATTATGAAAGTTTATTTTGAGATTCAAAGCAATAATATGCTTGTTTGCTGTTTGAATGCAAGTATGAGAGCACAAGAAGAATATAAGAAAGTTAGAATGATTTTCAGTAAAAATGAAGTGTTTGGGAACATGTATATATAGTAGTTGGATAGTTACTGCCATTGGTGAAGGGTTCTGACCAAAAGAAGTATCCATTTCTGTTCAGAGAAGGATTGCTTCCTTTCGCAGAAGAAGATATCTATTCAAAATATGACAGTTGGGTTCAGGTCAGTCGACTGGTCGTTTTTGGTCAGTCGACTGATTACGGAGTGTAAAAAACTCTCGGGTTCAGGTTCAGTCGACTGACTCGGATCATTCAGTTGACTGAATTTAAAAACAAGCATATTTATGTTAAAATGCACAGATTCTGTCGACTGGATGATCTGGTTGAGTCGACTGAATTCTGTTTATAAATAAAAATCGTTATAGCTTATTTGGTTAGTACACTTGCCTTCTAAACTAGTGACCCGGGTTCGAGCCCCGCTTCATGCATTTTTTAAAAACTTGATTTTGATTAAAGTATGCATGCAAGTTTATTTGAATGCGAATGATGTTTCTTGAGGAAAGATTTTAACAAAGTACTAAACTAGACTCTATATACATACTTGACAACTCTTGTTAAAAAATATATAACTATACGAACCATACTTGAGTCGTTAAGTCTGGATGTTGGCGTAGTCGTAAATTCGTGAATATCATTTGCCTCTTGTCAGCATTTAAAACCTTATGATCCAACAAAGAATGCTGATGAAGAACACGAGCACAAACTGGACAACACAACCTCTGACTTCCCTGAAGATATCCAGAAAAATCTCCAACAATCCAAGAGAATACTCAACTATCGCAAGTCACTTTTGCGACCAATCCAGCCTAATATCCAAAGAAAACTGTTCTCTCTTTACCAAACAGAACAGCTTACGCTGGTCTAGCCAATCCATCGAAGGAATGGATCCATTCTACTGCTTCTGAGCTCCATCTCTCTGACACTGCTAAGCCAGAAGATCCTTTTGCCGACCCACATAACACTCCGAGCTGCAATGCTGACACCAATGCCAAGGACTTCCTAATCCAAAGCTCTTCGAGAAACTCGAACCTCAGACCAAACAAAAACACCCTGCTGAACTCAGCCACAACACCGAAGCAGACCTACTTCCTTAAACTTGTTCCAAAGAAATATCTTCGGAAACATCCATAGTCACTGCATCTCATCACGCAGCTACTACTTCCTGAGGTATCATGATACCATCATTCACTTCTGCCTAACCAAAAGACCTAAACTCTACTCATCCAACTTCAAAGATGTACTCCAAACCTTTACATGTTACCTTCAGAGATCGAAGAAATCCATACACCACTGCAAAGCCCACTCGAGACGATATTAGGTCTACAGTCTCGACAAATATACTTCCAACCTCAAACATTCAAACTCCAACCAAGGTAGTAGTCGTGTTACACACACCACTACCTTATCTACCTTTATCTTATATTGGAAAACTGTACGGGTATCCAACAAATAGGTAGAAATATATATATATATATATATATATATATATATATATATATATATTAAAATTACAAATATGCTCTCTCAAGAAAGAAAACACTCCAAAGCCTAGGTATTCACTCAACCTAGCGTTCTGATACCAATTGTGACGACCCGACTTTTTCTCCACAGTAAGTCATATCATCTTTAAGAAACAAAGGGATAGAAAAGAGAAAAGAAAGAAGAGAAAGAAGAAACAACACCAGAATCTCAACAACGGAACGAATAAATTACATTAATAACATAAGTATTACATAATATACAACGTCAATCAGAGTTACACAGATAATACAACACATACTAGACAGTTATAAACACCTGTCTAGTTATTACAACTCAATACAACTCAACAAAGAAATACCAACACCGAGAACACACATCGGAAACTATATATCTAACGCCGAAGCCTCCTGCTCCATTGCTCCTCCACAATTCGTTAAAGCTAACCTGAATCCCTTGGCTACTCGTAAAAATTTGAGTATCCAAGAGTTTAAGAAAACAAAAGATAAACTCTGGGTCAGACATGGGTTTGGTGTGAGTAACAGGTTAAGGTTGCTTAACTTTAAAAATCCTTTGAAAACAAAAGGTATCATGTAAGATTTCCCACACATAAACATGGAAAAGTTTTTACCTTACGCTAATCAAAACATTTGATAGGAAATCCAATGATATTATAATAATGTCTAGGGTTTTCAAGTAAATAAGAAATAGCCGAAATTGTTACATGATTAAATTCCAGCTACTAGCCACAAAGTGGTAATACAATCAAAACCGTTGGCACTTATTAGATTTTGGATTCCATACAATGGCATGGCTACTGGGGTACCGCCCGTCATAGTACGTGGCCTAGATCACCGTACCGAGGAGCCATCCTAACTCCCCTGCAACACAAGGCCGGGACCATTCCTTAGTGAATAGTCCCGAACAAGACAACCCTGGCAGTTGTTGCAATCAACTGCCCCACACATCCGAATATAAAGGGACTTCTAGACAGGGGTAAATCTCATCCTACTTGGGCATGACCCACTTAGCCTTGCTGCACCTCCCCTGTTTTAGCCATTCTATGTTGACGAGGCTTGAGGCTACGATTACCTTTAGAGAACACATCTCTTAGAATGCTCATCATCCACTTGACGATGTTCTGAAAGCATTAAATTCATACAAGTTCATTCCAGGTTCGAATGAAACCGAAGGCATTATCTCGTTACACTCATTTTGGAATCACCCTCAGAGTTAACGATGATAACCCTTGCACTCTGAATCTTCATCTTCACTTGAGATTCACGACCTATCATTAATTTGGATCGATGTGGTTTACGGATATCCAAATATGGAAACCCGATCCCGGTCTCATCGATATCCAAAACGCCATCTTTTAAGTCCAAGTTGTTTTAATGTTTAAAACAATTCAATTCAATATTATCTATATACACAGATAGATAATTCATAATATCGCAATAGATAATTCACATTATCATCATAACAGATAATTGATATTATCATTACAAACAGATAATTCATATTATCATCACCATTCAACCAAAGCATTGATACCACAACATCAATCATCTCATATCTGAGATCTCAACTATTCAGGGCAATCAATATCAATCAGCATTCATAAGTAATGACCTATAATCATCATCCTATAATTAATTTAAAATTAATTAAATTAATTACTTCTTCTCTACTTAATTTAAAGTAAATTAAATTAATTACTTCATCATTATAAATCTTGCTTACATAACCCATTATTTAATTACAAATCAAGTAATTAATTACTCTCTAATAAATCACCTTAATTAATCACCCTTGATTAATCATCCTTTAATTACATTCAAGTAATTAGCCTTTAATTAATTCCATAAATTAATTATCCTAAACCAAATTCAGCAATTAACCTGTAATTACTTCATTAATTAATTAACTATAATTAATTACATTAATCCTTAATTAATTACATTAATTAATTCCTTCATTGATTAATTGTTCTTAATTAATCAATCCTTAATTACATCATTAATTATATAAATTAATGATCCATAATTATTTTTTTATTTATAATTACCCTATTTAAGTTAATTACATTAAGTAATTAATCATCAATTAAACCATATTGATTAATCACTCTTGATTAATCTTATTCAGTAATTAACTACTTTTAATTACCTCATTAGATAAATTAATTACTCCCTAATTAATTATCTCTAATAATTAATCTTTAATTAATTATATCTATTAATCACCCTAGATTAATCTCATTAAGTAATTAATTACCCTTAATTAATTACATCTCTTAATTATTTTCAAATAACTTTATTAATCGATTCTTAATTAATTACACTAAGTAATTAATTATTAATTACTTCCTCTAAGTAATTACTCTTCATACTAATTACATATTAATTACACAAAGTAAGTAATTTCCAAAAACTCTTCCATTCCTAATTATCCTTCAATTTAATTACATCCAGTAATTTATCTTCTTAATTACTTCACTAAGTAATTATTCATTATTATTTACATTGAGTAATTACTTCTTAAATTATTCAATGATTATTTTAAATTAACTAAACTTAATTAATTAACTTAAACTAATCAAAGTAAACCTAATTAATTACAGTTAGTAATTGATTTCTTAATTAATTCCATTAAGTAATTACTTAAACAATTCACAAATGATTATCTTTAAATTAATTAATCTAATTAATTATTAAAATTAATCACATTAATTAATTATTAAATAATCCTAAGTTAATGACTTTCATTAACCATTGACAAATCCATAATTACTTCTCTAAAGTGATTAACTAAGATTAACCATTATTAATTACAAATTAAATTATCTATAAAACCCATTAATTAATCTCTAATTATTTAATTAATCAAGTGTTAATCTATAATTTAATTAATTTTTATTTACTTGATTAATGAAATTTCAAATCATTAATTTAAAATCAAAATCTTATCTAATTAATGATTTCTTAATCACAATTTAATCAATCTTAATTAACTTACTTAATCCTTTAATTAATTAAATAAAACCCCTAATTATTTAATTAATTAACCCAAATCATTACTTAATTAAATTAATTAATTACAAACCTTAATTATCTTAATCATTTTAACGAATTATAAGTCATTAAATTCTAATTAACTTTAAGATAAACATTAATCTTATTAATGATTAAATTATCATTAACAAGGTATTTTAAAACAATTTGCCTTTAAATTCCATTTTAAATTTTAAATTTAAAATGAAAACAATTTTAACTTTAGCAAAGTTTTTAAAACAATTCAAAAACCCTTTTTAATTACATGTTAAAGAATTACTTATTTTATAAAGAATTTCTAAAAGAAATTTAAACCAAATTCATTTTCAACTTCAAACCATATTTTAAAGCATCCAAAGTTGTTTTAAACATTTAAATCCAAAACTTTATTTATTTCAAAGTAGAATTCAAACTAAGCTTTGAATTCAGATTTAAACTTAAATTTAAAATCCTGTTTAAATCTTATTTTCAGATTTTAAAACTATTTTTATAACATACTTTAACAATTTAAAGCGGTTAAAACATTTCATTTTTTATAAAACTTATTTATTTTAAAAGTAGAATTCAGACTCATTTGAATTCAGATTTAAACTTAATTCAAAACTTTTGCTTAAAACTTGCTTTGCTTCTTCTTTTTATATAGTTTAAATTTCCAAACTAAACACTGTCAGGTTGCTAAAACCTGAAACTAAAACTTACTCGAGCCCACTCTGTTCTACTCCGAGTCTTATCCTAAATTCCTTCGAGTAAATACTCGAACTACTCGAGACAAATGCGAGTGAAAATCCACATCCACCCAAACTAATAAAGCACCAGATCACCAGGAAATAAGTGCATCATGCACATGCACGGTGCCGCCGACCTCCTCCGTTCATCACCAGAACATCGAACACGTCGATGATCATCCAAACACCAAAATCCGATCACTCGAACAACGAATCCAACTTGAAATCGAAATCGAGTCTCAACACCCGAACCTGGAACACAGAACCACCACAAAACCGACCTATCAACGCTTCAAACACGATCCTCCGACCACCGTAAATACTGCAACTCCGGCCATAGCTTCGATAGCTCACCAACTTCCATCACCCAAAATTCTACTAAACTCGATCAAAAAGAGAAGCCGAGTCGATCAAATTGGTCGAGCAAACCAAAACTAGGATTATAAATTTATAATGATCACCGCCGTCGCCACACTAACTTGCACACCCATCGGCCAATTTTCCTACATTCTCCTATCACTCCTCTACCACTAGAGAAGATCCTGACCTTCCCTATTAATTAGATCACCATAGAATGTCCAAAACCCCCAAATTGATTAAATAAGGTTTTCTTATTCGATTCACTTCTAAAAACTGAGATTTCATTTCCAAAAATCAGGATTTAGTTTAAATATGCAGATCATATACCTGAATCATTGAATTAAGATGCCTAAATTTTTAGCATAACTTATATTTTCACAGTTCTTGGTTTGTAGAAGCATTTCCAATTTATTTTAACCTAAATAAAATTTTATATCCTACTCTATGACCAAACAAACAAGTTTTGTTTGTATCTTAAATCAAAAAAGTGACTAGATCAAGTGACTGAGGATTTAAATCCAAAAAAAACTAAACTTGGGTCTGGGAACAGAGACATTACAGACGTTTGCAAACATGCACATGTTGCGACTTTTCTATTGATTAGAAAAGCACAAATTTTAATAAATTCTGCAAGCGCACAGGCGTGTAGTATGCAGGTCGAACACAGGGAATTGTATTTTAAAACAATTAAAATCCATAGTTAAATCTTAGACGTGTTAAACGAATTCGACGGTGAATTTTGAACAGAAAATAAAAACAATAATATACTCCGAATCGATTTCGAAACTAATCGAAATTGCAACCAAAATATAGAATTGTAAAAAAAATCAGAATAGAAATTGAAATTGCGGAAAAGAAGATAACGGAGCAAACAACTGAAATAATTATTAACTAACTGAAAAGAGTGCAGAAAATAACTAAGAACAAGAATAAATAAATTGCTAAATCTAATCAACAACCCTACGTATTCTGTTCGAAAATAAAAATAGTGCTGAATTTAAATCTAAACTTGAAGAAAAGTGATGAGGTAAGAGATCATTTTCCATTTGCATTCCTCTCTCTATTTAAAGACTTCAGCCTCCACAAATAACCCTATTATTTAGGTCCATGTGCTTGATATTAGGAGAAAAATAAGGCCACCTCACTTTGAATTGGTCTTTGCTTTGTTATTTGATTAACAAGTGGCCTTGCTTTGAGAGATTTTCAGGTCAAACTTTGAATGTGTATTTTCAATATTTGCAATTGATTTCTTGCATGAATAGTACACATATTGGTGACGTGAGATGCATTTCTTCATGAACGATATGTACTTTCTCTTCGACAGTATTCAAAATGTTGCACTTTGGAATCTATAATCTGCAAAACCACAAAAAAATACCCGTATAATACCACTTTATTAAAATAAAAATATATGAAACAAACGGTTTAAAATGCAGAAAAATATGTTCATCAAATACCCCCACACTTGAACTTTATTCGTCCTCGAATAAAGAAGAAAATAAAAACTAACTAAATCCTTTTTCGTAGGAAACACGATTGCAATGAGCGTGTGCAACAAGCCATTAAACCTCTAGGTGTCCCTAGTAGGACGAGTGGTATCTCGTGAGGGTTTTCAGCGGATACTACCCACAAAATCCAAATGCATTATGTGATGATTCTACTGTACTACATGAATGCAAAATTCTAAACAAATGGAGACTCATTTTACTTCAGAATAGTCGCAACAAAATAATGTATATCAGTTTTAGTCAACTTCTTCAAATTTTTGGTTCCTCACTAATCACAAATTTCAATATAACTCAAGTTTTCATACATTAGATTCTAGTTTGGCCAGTTGTTTCGGTCGATAACATAGTGCAGCCATGAAATAAATTCTTCACTGTTGATCACAGTTTTTTTTTCAAAATGGTATTTTTCATTTCCATTTGTATAACAAGCCAAATCAACAAAGTCAAGAAGTGTTAGGGTTTCAAAGCTTAGTCTCTCTTTACTAGTTTTTTTTTTCCTCTTTTTTTTTTACACCTATCCTTTGGACCAAGGTATACCACCCATGCACTGCCTCGCGGGCTTACGTGAGAGTTGGGACAGAGCTTGGCGGATTGTGCAAACCAACGCTGACTATGTCAGAAAAGGTCGGTAATCCTTAGGTGATTATTTATTTAATTATTTATACACCTAACTCAGAATGCTGAGGCCAGATATACCATCCATGCACTGCCTTGCGGGCTTACGTGAGAAGAGTACAGAGCGTGGCGAGTGCACACACTTTCACAAGTGTGCACACCTATCGACTGTAGGTGTTTCTTATTAGTTTTTTTTGAGAAGAGATAAAGAGTGTTATGCAAATCAACTTAGCACCACTTAACTTTAATGATTTGAGATGTCAATGCATGTACTTTAAATCTGCCATTTTTTTAAACAAAGACTACAGTTTAGAAAAGATTTCATAACCATCACCTATGAATCCCCCTATATACTAACCTCACTATTATCGCTTGTAATTCAACTTTTCATTATATTTTACATTTGAAATTAGTGATTCACAAAAATCTTCATCAATTGACTTCAACTGCTTACTTACTTTGTCTTGACTAATTAAAAATAAATCGAAGTCCTAAAAATATTGGGAAATGAAAAAAAAATTGAAAGGAAATTTGAAAACAAATAATGAGATGATTTTTTTTTTATAAAAAATGATGCTACACTATGAAATATGAACAAACAGAATGAGATATGCATCCCCCCCACACTGGAATGAGATAGTGTCCCAACTGTCAAATAGAATGCAAATGCAAAATAGAAGAAAAAAATGAAAAAAATTACAACATGATATGTGCAAGATAGTGAGCGGCTCATGCCGAATAGCTAGGTTCGTGAAGATCCACGAACTCATCGTCCTCGTGCTGTTCAAACTCTAGAAATGGCTTCAAGCGTTGTCCATTGACCTTTGAAATGGAAAGGTCCCTAGGATTTTCAATTTCAACTGCGCCATAAGGGTATACTTTTTTCACAATATATGGACCTGTCCAACGGGATCTCAATTTTCCCGGAAATAAATGAAGTCTGGAATTATATAAGAGAACTTTCTGACCTACTTCGAATGTCTTACGAAGTATGGATTTATCATGATAGAATTTGGTTTTCTCTTGATAAATCTTTGCATTTTCGTACGCTTCATTTCTTGGTTCTTCTAATTCTGACAATTGTAATTTACGATGCGATCCGGCTTTTTCTATGTCAAAATTAAGGTATTTGATTGCCCAAAGTGCGTGGTGCTCGAGCTCAACGGGTAAATGGCATGCTTTTCCAAAGACTAATCGGTATGGTGACATTCCTAGATTGGTTTTATAAGCTGAGCGAAATGCCCAAAGGGCGTCTATCAATTTAGATGACCAATCTTTTCTGTTGGAGTTAACCGTCTTTTCAAGAATTTGTTTAATTTGTCTATTGGAAATCTCGACTTGACCGTTAGTCTGTGGATGATATGGAGTAGATAGTTTATGAGTGATAGAATATTTCTTAAGAAGAGATTCAAAAGCACGATTACAAAAATGAGAACCCTTATCACTTATAATGGCTCGAGGTGTCCCAAAACGGGAAAATATGTTTTCTTTCAAAAATTTGACAACAACTTTATTGTCATTCGTTCTGGTGGGAATGGCCTCAACCCATTTAGACACGTAATATACTGCGAGTAAGATGTAGAGATTTCCAAAAGACTTAGGAAAAGGACCCATGAAATCAATGCCCCAAACATCAAAAATTTCGATGACAAGGATTAGGTTTAGGGGCATCATGTTACGTTTGGAAATACGACCTGTTTGTTGACATCTAGCGCATTTGGAGCAAAATTCGTGGGCATCACGAAAAAGAGAAGGCCAATAAAAACCGCACTGTAACACCTTGGCAGCAGTTTTCTTTGCTCCAAAATGTCCTCCACATGCTTGATTATGTGAAAAAGAGAGGATGCTATGAAATTCATGTTCGGGGACACATCTACGTATGATTTGATCGGTGCAATATTTAAAGAGATAAGGATCGTCCCAGTAAAAGTTTCGAACATTGGAGAGAAATTTTTGTTTATCTTGTTTTGACAAATGGGAAGATATTTCATTTGTGACAAGATAATTTACGATGTCCGCGTACCATGGTGCACTAGATATGGAAAGAATTTGTTCATCGGGAAAATGATCATTGATTTGAGAGTTATCGATGTTCTCAGGAACAATACGAGAAAGATGATCAGCTACGACATTTTCAGAACCCTTTTTATCTCTTATTTCTAGGTCAAACTCTTGAAGAAGGAGAATCCAACGTATTAAGCGGGGTTTGGAATCCTTTTTCGTGAGTAAATACCACAAGGCAGCATGATCGGTGTAAACTATGACCTTAGAACCTACGAGATATGATCTAAACTTATCGAGGGCAAAGATAACTGCTAAAAACTCTTTTTCTGTGGTTGAGTAATTCAATTGAGCTTCATTAAGAGTTTTGCTAGCATAATAGATGACTCGAGGAAGTTTATCGATTCGTTGACCTAAGATGGCTCCAATGGCATAATCAGAAGCGTCACACATTAATTCGAAGGGTAAAGTCCAATTTGGAGGTTGGATGATAGGTGCAGTGGTCAAGATCGATTTGAGGGTTTCAAAAGATGTTTTACATTCATTGGAAAATTCAAATTTAACGTCTTTAGCCAGAAGATTCGAAAGAGGTTTTGAAATTTTTGAAAAATCTTTAATGAACCTCCTATAAAATCCTGCATGGCCGAGAAATGAGCGAATGTCCTTTACGGACCTTGGAGGAGGAAGGCCAACAATAAGATCAATTTTAGATTTGTCAACTTCTAGGCCATTTTTAGAGACAACATGACCTAAGACTATTCCTTTCTTAACCATAAAATGACATTTTTCCCAATTAAGAACAAGAGATTTCTCCTTACATTGCTTTAAGACACGTTCTAAACGAAGGAGGCATTGATCAAAAATGACCCATAGATTGAAAAATCGTCCATGAATATTTCTAAGAAATCCTCCACCATATCAGAAAATATACTCATCATACATCTCTGAAAGGTAGCGGGAGCATTACAAAGACCGAAGGGCATGGGACGATAAGCGAAAGTTCCGAAGGGACATGTTAACGTCGTTTTGTGTTGGTCCTCTAACGCAATGGGAATTTGATTATAGCCAGAGTAACCATCAAGAAAACAATAATATTCATGACCGGCTAAGCGTTCGAGCATTTGATCAATGAAAGGGAGGGGAAAATGATCTTTTCTTGTTGCTGCATTGAGTTTTTGATAGTCGATGCAAACACGCCATTTTGTTTTGACTTTTGTCGGAACAAGTTCGTTATTCTCATTTTTGGTCACAGTGATTCCAGATTTCTTGGGCACAACTTGTACGGGACTTACCCAAGTACTATCAGAGATAGGGAAGATAATGTTATTGTCTAAACATTTGATAATTTCTTCCTTTACCACTTCTCTCATATTAGGGTTTAATCGCCTTTGAGCTTCGCGAGTGGGTTTAGCCTCGTCGACTAAATGTATTCGATGTTCAATAATTGATGGACTAATTCCCTTAATGTCAGCGATTACCCATCCTATTGCCTCTTTATTTTCCCTTAAAATTTTCAAAAGTTGTTCTTCTTGGTCCTTAATGAGATCGGATGCCAAGATTACAGGGAAATTTTCCGAAGAATCTAAGTATGCGTACTTAAGATCGTTTGGAAGAGGTTTGAGGTCTAATTTAGGGCGTACTTCTTTTGAGGCTTCAATAGACATCAACTGATTGAATTCTAGTGAATTATGAAAAGAGCATAGCATATCATTTAATTCATAAAGGTATTCATCTTCGTGGAAGTTGGAATTAAAATGATCTAGGAACATGCTAAGAGACTCCGTAGTATCACTAAAATCATTTTCAACAGTTGTTTGGATCATGTCAACTTCTTCTGTATCAAAATCCCTTGGTTGTCTGTTAAGATTGAAGATATTTAGTTCAATGGTTAGGTGCCCAAAGGAAAGTGGAGTTGACCATTCCTATAATTTATGATAGCATTTGATGTTGCTAAAAATGGACGACCTAATATCAAAGAAATCTGACTATTGGGATTTGAGACAGGTGCAGTCTCTAGGACTATGAAATCGACTGGGAAATAGAATTGCTCGATTTGTATCAAAACATCTTCAACTGTGCCCAATGGTTTTTTGACAGATCGATCAGCTAGTTGAATTGTGATGTTTGTAGGTTTTAATTCCCCTAGTCCAAGTTGATAGTACACAGTATAAGGCAAAAGATTCACACTTGCTCCAAGATCGAGTAAGGCATGACTAATGTGAGTGTTACCGATTTTACAACCGATTGTAGGACAACCGAGGTCCTTATACTTGATTGGGGAGGGATTTGAAATAACAGAGCTAGTGTTTGCAGTTAGAAATGCAGTCTTAGGAACGTTAGTGGCACGTTTTTGAGTACATAGCTCTTTCAGGCATTTGGCGTATTGAGGAATTTGCTCGATGGTATCAAGAAGTGGAATATTGATTCGAACTTGTTTGAAGATTTCAAGAATTTGGTCAAAATTAGCGGGCTTCTTCTTTTTGTTGAGTCTATGAGGAAATGGAGCTATGGGTTTATAGACTCGTTCGGAAGTTTTTTCATTCGAAGAAGAAGGTGTTATATTAGAGGGTGAAGATAAGGGAGCTGGAATGTTGGGGTTGCCAATATCAGAAGGTGAAGAGTGGTCGGGATTGCCAACCTTAGATGAAGAATTAGAATCGTTTTGATTGACAACCGTGGTTGTCGACTGAGTTTCAGAATTTGGAACATGGGAAGATTTAAGAAGGATGTCGGGGTTGCCGACGTTGTTGTCTACCTTCTTTCCGGACCTTAATGTGGTGACAGCATTAACCGGATTTACATTTTCGTCCTCACAAAGATTTACTCCTCGAGAGTTATACTTTGGATTCACTTCGGTTTGACTAGAAAACTTACCTTTCTCATTGATTTTCATGAGATCCTTCATCATTACCAACATTTGTTCATTTTGTTTAGTGATTTACTCAATTCTTGCATCTTGGTTGGTGATTTGTTCATTTTGTTTAGAGAGTTGTTTTTCCAATCGAGCAATTTCTTGTGAAGGCTGAGAAGGTTGGGTTGATGGATTGAAATTAGGATGCCTGTACGGTTGATTCGAAGGTTTTGTTTGAGGAGCGGGTTGAGAATTAGAGGTTGGGGCTCGATAATTCGGATTTGGTATCATTGGATACATATGTGATGGATTAGCCACGTTGTTAGGATTTGACCATGAAAAATTGGGGCGGTGCTTCCAGTTAGGATTGTATGTGGATGAATAAGGACTATTTTGGGTTATAGCATTGATTTGGTCTTGTGTGTAGTAATGAGGTAGTCCTTCTCCTTCTTGAGGAATTTGGGCATCTATAGGAAGATGTGATGGGTCAATGGCATGTACTCCTCTGTTTGGAGTACGAATTGGAACACGAATTGTTTCCCATTGCATATCCTTTTCCGAATACTCTTCTAAAAATTCCCAAGCTTCCTCGTCTGTTTTTGCCATGAATTCTCCTCCGCACATTGATTCAAGTTGGGATCTTGTTTGATAGTTAAGCCCTTCATAAACGATTTGGCACAAAACGTGCTTAGGGATTGCATGATGTGGGCAACTATATAACAGTTGATTGAACTGTTCGATGTATTTTGAAAAAGTTTCTCCTTCATTCCGAGAGAATTGATTGATTTCAGTTCGAATTTTAAGAGTCTTGTGGAAAGGAAAAAACTTTTTCAAAAATATAGTAACGAAATTGTCCCAACTTTTAATTGAATTTTTAGGAAGAGAGTTAAGCCATCTTTTCGCGCTTTCTAGAAGCGCGAATGGAATAAGCCTTAGCTTGATGGATTCATTAGAAAGTTGTTGCATTTTAGTTGTAGAAGCATATAACTCAAATTCACTAAGAAATTCATATGCATTTTCAGACCCAGTGAATTTTGGTACCCCTTGGATAAAAGAATGTTTTAGCTCAAAATTATTTCCTTCGGCAGGTGGAAATGAAATAACCGAAGGTTGAAAAGTCCGTGTTGGATAACATCGGTCTCTAAGGGATAATGGTCGGTTCTCATGAAATTCATTATTTCCAACATGTGATTTAGGTGATAATTTCGGTGAATTATGGTGTAAACTATGTTGTGAACTGTGTTGTGAACCGTGTTGTGAACCGTGATTGCTCATATTTGTTTGATTTGAAATTTCCATTGATTTGTTTAATGAAATATTTTGGCTTTCTAAACGGTTAAAATTATTTCTTGCCCAAACGCACATAAACAAATCAAGGTGTAACAGGCAAAAGTAAATTAAATCAGTTTTCAGTTGGGCACCTACAGAGTTGAAAATTACTTACAGAGGTGTATGATAGCCCGTCCAATGCAGCTGAGTAGCGCTAGCGGATCAAACTCCAAAGTTTGCGGTTGCTATGCTGTTGCTACCTGTCAGATATCTAAGAGATGATAAGCTTAGAAAAAATTAAACTGCAACTGTGTATATATAAATGAAACGTGACTGAAATAAGAAAAATGGAATGTAACTTGATGAAATAATGCAATGAAGTATGCTTTGATTACCTTGGTTAAGTGAAAAACTATGTATGAATGAAATAAGGAAACATGAAAATGTGTACTGCAGTGATCACTGAAAAATGTGTGAGTTTGAAAATGAAGCAATGTGAGTCACAAACCAAAGCAACGCGAAAAATGCAGGAGTGAGAGAATTTGAATGATTAGAAACCGAAAGTGTGGCTATGTGAAACGTGATTTTTGAAAAACGAGAAAAAAAAGTAATTTTTTTTTGTTACGTGGAAACCAAAATAGCAATGCAACTAAATAACATGTAGCAGCAGTAAGTTGACACACAAAAATGAAAGGAGAAGTTCACATATATGTGACAACTAGTAATGCTTAAAATGAGATTATATGTGGTAGCATACACATGAACGTGAGAAACAAAATTTAAACTAACGTAAGCTGGGTATGTGAACAGAAACCAACTAAATGAGATGCAACTCACATGCAAAATGTAACGGAAAAAGCAAATGCAGCGAATGAACTTTGGCGAAAGGAACCGAAAAACGAAAAAAAAATGATTTTTTTTTTGGAAACTAATGCAATAAAATAAAATAAATTAACACGAATAGACTTAAAAACGAAAAATCGAAAATCTCAAAATAGCAACTCTCCGGCAACGGCGCCAGAAACTTGTTGCGACTTTTCTATTGATTAGAAAAGCACAAATTTTAATAAATTCTGCAAGCGCACAGGCGTGTAGTATGCAGGTCGAACACAGGGAATTGTATTTTAAAACAATTAAAATCCATAGTTAAATCTTAGGCGTGTTAAACGAATTCGACGGTGAATTTTGAACAGAAAATAAAAACAATAATATACTCCGAATCGATTTCGAAACTAATCGAAATTGCAACCAAAATATAGAATTGTAAAAAAAATCAGAATAGAAATTGAAATTGCGGAAAAGAAGATAACGGAGAAAACAACTGAAATAATTATTAACTAACTGAAAAGAGTGCAGAAAATAACTAAGAACAAGAATAAATAAATTGCTAAATCTAATCAACAATCCTACGTATTCTGTTCGAAAATAAAAATAGTGCTGAATTTAAATCTAAACTTGGAGAAAAGTGATGAGGTAAGAGATCATTTTCCATTTGCATTCCTCTCTCTATTTAAAGACTTCAGCCTCCACAAATAACCCTATTATTTAGGTCCATGTGCTTGATATTAGGAGAAAAATAAGGCCACCTCACTTTGAATTGGTCTTTGCTTTGTTATTTGATTAACAAGTGGCCTTGCTTTGAGAGATTTTCAGGTCAAACTTTGAATGTGTATTTTCAATATTTGCAATTGATTTCTTGCATGAATAGTACACATGTTGGTGACGTGAGATGCATTTCTTCATGAACGATATGTACTTTCTCTTGGACGGTATTCAAAATGTTGCACTTTGGAATCTATAATCTGCAAAACCACAAAAAATACCCGTATAATACCACTTTATTAAAATAAAAATATATGAAACAAACGGTTTAAAATGCAGAAAAATATGTTCATCAGCACACATCATACATTCATATATATTCCCACAAATACCACTCTAAATATACTTATAAGCAATCTTATTTCCAGAGATAAACAGGCAACCAAAATCATCCTTAATTTATTTTTAAAACAAAATGTTACTCATCTTCAACTGAAGAACAGAGCAGTTTTATAAAATCTTGAAACTGGAAGGGCCAAGCTTTCTTTGATTGAAACTTAAGTGCTTCTTGCCCCATGTTTAAAACTTCATGCATGCAGGCTTGAGTTCTTTAGTTTTGAAAAATGCAGACATTTGATTTTGCAAGAATTGATTCCAGGTTTGAAAAGAAATGCAGGTTTGAATTTGACACTGATCTACAGTTTTGTTTGCATGCTGATGATTTCCAGTATGTTGAAGTGGTATTAAATTGGAATTCTGAAACTGAACTACAGGTTGTTATTTCAGGAAATTTTGGAAGTGGGGAAGTGAATTACAGATCTTATTATTTCAGATTTTGTTTTTGAGTTGGCTTTGAGTTTTTCAGATTTTTTTTCCTTTGATTCACTTAACCTTTGATTTTGAAAGATAGAAAAGAAAAGAATGAAGGAGAAAATATGTTTATAAAGGCTGAATTTAATTTTACAAAATAAAAGAAAAAGATGAAAATTGAATGACACTTGTCATGTTGTTTAATTCATAAATTAACACATGTATTTAGGCAACTTAATATGTTAACACTTGTCTCATGATTTAATTAGTTATATTTTTAAATGTTGGTAAAAGATTAACACAAAATCAAGCTTATTGACTTAGTTAATTAGTATCTATGTATGTATAAATAATTTTAAAAGAAATAAAAACCAATTATATTTATAAATAAAAGTTTATATAAATATTTTAAAATCCAAACAAATATAAAATCTATACATTGAACTTTTTAAAACTTTAAATTCAAATTCAAGTTAGGTTATAAAAATAAAATTTAAGGATCAAGTTATATCTACACATATATAATTACTTATTAAATTTTAAAAATAACAATTCTATATTCATTGAAAATTATTTATGGTTATAAAACCTAAGTATTATAATCATCAATTGAAATAACAAATTTGACAATGTTAAAAGATTTATAATAGAGCTTATAAATCACTTCTACTATTAAATGAACTAAGTCCATCTGCCATATTGTATTTTAAACTTATATATAAAATTTTCAAATCATATATATCAAGTAATATTTAAAAAAAATAAAACAAACCTTTTATTTTAAATTTAAAATTAAGCTATGATATAATTTTAAACAATAACATTTATCTTAAGTATTTACAAACCATATAGTTATTAATTAAATGACTTTGAAAAGCTTAATATTAATTTAAATCATAATTTCCAAACTATTAAATATATTATTAGAATTTGAAACAAGACTTTATTTATTTATTAAATTCCAAATCAATGATTATCTATAATATATATACAAATATATATATACATTATAAAAGGAAACATTTATTTAGTTTTTAAAAGATAAATAACTAATTAAATATTTATTTAATTAGATTATTAAACCAATTCAAATTTTATTAATTAATATTATCAAATCAATTTAATTTTAAATAAAGATTATTAATTTGATATCGCCAAAAATTTCGGGATATCACACGAAATCCAAAGTGAATCAAACTTGATCATCTATAATTTGATTCTCTATCACTCTCTCTCAATGATCTTAGTGCTATTCAAAGTTATAAGATCTTTTGTAGTCAAAGAAGCATACCGAGTCTCTTTATCTATCAAAGTGATATTGAAAACGGTGTGATTGTGGTTAGCAAATTAATTGAGTGTGATTGTAGCCCGTAAATCAATTAGATGATCTTGTAGCCTGGTTAAATCAAGATAGTTTGCCATGGACTCAAAGACAGGAAGGTGTATCTCGTATCCTTAAAATCGAGGTTGTAATATCGACATTATATTTGAAAAGAAATTTGCATAAGAAATTGTGTAGGACTGGATGTAGGATAACTCCGAACCAGTATAAAATTCCGGTGTCTTCTTTCTTTTATTACTTTTTATTTACTATTTGCATCTATATCTTATTCTATGATTGTCTACATGTTTGTGAATTGCATCATTTGTGTTTAATTTCAAAAGATTTCAAAAATTCCATAAAATCAATTAAACACATTCCTCTAGTGTTATACAACCTTAAGATCCGTAGTCCACATTTCCAACATTTGGTACCAGAGCATTGGTTTTCAAAGTTTTCATAATCTAATTTTTGAAATGTTTTCAAATGGCTGCCAGTGCTGGTAATGTCAACACTATCACTATTTCATTTGCATAAGGTTGCTCTACTGCTAGACCACCACTTTTCAATGGCAGTAACTAAGCAAACTGAGCATATATGTTGAAAATCTATTTACAATCAATAGGATTAGACACTTAGAATATAAAAAAAACCGAGTACATTGAACTTACAACAAATTTTGGACAGTGGACCATTGAGAAAAAGACTATTGCACAAAGCAATTCCAAAGCCATGAATATTCTATTTTGTACACTTGATAGGAGTGAGTTTAATAGAGTGTCCATCTATAAGTCTGCATATGAGATCTGGAAAACTTTGCAAGTTACTCATGAAGGAACAAGAAAA
Organism: Allium cepa; assembly: GCA_030765085.1. Classification (NCBI taxonomy): domain Eukaryota; kingdom Viridiplantae; phylum Streptophyta; class Magnoliopsida; order Asparagales; family Amaryllidaceae; genus Allium; species Allium cepa. The sequence continues at coordinate 491,080,681 of CM060944.1, read as the reverse complement.
GTTAAACAGACCAAAATATCCATCTTGACCAATCAGTTTTAATTATTCAAGATGAATCCAAATGAGTCTATTTCAGACATGTATAGTTTGTTTGAAGACATTGTACACTCACTAATTGCATTAGGAAAGAACTTCTCCAAAGAAGATCAAGTTAGAAAAATTCTGAACTCACTCACTCCGAAATGGGATCAGAAAGACAGTAGCAACTGAAAAGGCTAATGATGTCAGTACGATGAAAATTGAAGAATTAATTGGGAATTTGATGTCGTTTGAAGTAAAAATGCAAAGGAGAAGAGACAGCAATGCCTCAGCAAAGAAGACAATAACATTCAATGCAATAACAGATGGTTTAGATTCAAATAGTGACAATGATGAAGAAGTAGCCTTGAAGATAAGAAATTTTTGAAATTTTTTGAAATAAAGAAAGATGAACAACTACAAAAGAAATGATCTCAAGAAATCTGGAAATAATAATGGGACTCTGAACAATGTCAGATGCTACAATTGTGATGAGCCAAGCCACTTAAAAAGAGATTGTTCGCATTCGGATAAGCAAAAATTTCCTCCAAGTAATGATTCGTTAAAGAAAAGGAAGAGAGCATAGACTGCTACACTAGACGATTGAAACTCATCCTCCAGTGATGAAGATCAAAAGATGGAAAATTCAAATATGTGCTTTACAACTATTCATGAATCTGATGATCTTAGGAATATGGATCTAAAATTAGATATGCATTTAAATTATAATGGTTGAAATTATTTGCTTGAATGTTTGAATGTTTGCATGTTTTGAAATTTTTTGCTGTTTGAATTTAAATTTTTGATTTTCAACATAATATTATTTTAATAATATTATTAATATTAAACTATTAATATTAAAGTGTTAATATTTATATTATTTCACGTAAAATATAATTTAGATTATAGGATATATATATATATATATATATATATATATATATATTTAACAAAATAAATTTTTTTGTCACATGTATTATAGGACCCATTTTGACATCCCTACTAGAATTTTGAAATTCAAATTTGAATTCAAAACTTTGAATTTTCTTCCTCCTTTTCACCAACTCCAAAGCTCTAAAAAGGTGTCCTTTGACCAGAGAACATGACTATTGAATACCTATTTATCTCCTTAATTTTATCATACCTTTTCACTTTCATTTCAAAATTCAAAATCTCAAGTTCACTACTCTCTTCAAAAATGGCTTCCTCAAGAACTTCTGTAACGACCCAAAATTTTCGAACCCGAAAATTTCAGATAGTTATGAAAAAGAAGAAAGATATAGAAGAAGAAGAACAGAAACACCAAACATCTCACATTCGCAGCGGATAAAAGATAATAATAAATAATAACAGTTTACAAAAGCATACTATATCTGTTAATTACATTTAATATACATCAGAGTTTCACATATATATACAGACACTAGACATATAAATCATGTCTCAGATACACAATAATATACTACAGCGGAAATACTCCGTACGTACTTGTCATCCAGCACGCCTCCTGAGCTCCAAACGTACCTACCTAAAAATCTGTAATACTCGGTCTGACCCGAGCATTACATCAAAGTAACACCCGGGTCAGGCTGGAAACCAGCGTGAGTAATCCCAACTAATATGGAATACCAAAACAATCAACTTGTATAAACCCGGGGTAACATATCAATTTAACCAATTCACAATTTACTATAGGCAATCTTTATTTCATAAATAAATCCCTAAGTACCAAACTTAGATAAAATAATCCCATTCACTTAGGTCGTTTCATTCATCGTATTGATTTTAGAAATCAATTTAACAAAATAAATTCGAGGGGGGTTTCGGGTATTTCTCAATACCCGATCCCGTTCCCTTCGAGCCTCATACCATCCTATCTCAAGTTATCCAATGAAAATCCCAACATTCCATATTAGAGATGTCAACTCATTCAAAGCATCCAATACCACTCAATCATTCATAAGCAAATTATAGCTTCCAAATTAATTCAATTGATCCTAATTGAATTTCAATCCTCAATCACTTAGGTCTCTTCATTTGACAATAATTAATTTCAAAACAATTCATCAACCATTCCTTCATATTTCATCTTAATTATTTACCAGAGATTAATTATTTTCAATTACCTTCAAGTAATTATTTTTATTAAATTTTATGGTATTAAGTATTCTTAACTAAAACCACGAGTAATCTTTCATTACTTCACAATTTAATTAACCACCATCAATCACGCTAATTTTAATTTTCTTTACTTACATTAATTAGTTTCTTATGAGTCATTTTGATTAGTTCATCTTAATTTATCATCTTTAATTATATCGTTGATTTTATAAATTAATGGTTCCCAATTATGTTTTGATTTGTTCTATTCTAAATTAATTACTTTGATTCGACCCCAATTTTTATCATTCTCGATTGATCTCAATATGTAATTAACCATTCTTTTATTTTACTTCGTTAATAAATTAATTATTCCATAATTAATTACCTTAATTAATTCTCTTGGCAGATTTCACAAAACAGTTATGTTTTATTAATTACATTAAGTAATTATTTATCACACCATCAAATGATTGCTCTGAATTACTTAGACTTAGTTAATTAACTTACAACTTAATTTTTAATTTTTTTTTTCATAATTACCTTTAATTACTGAACTAAATAACCCAAACCATTAATTAATTGAATTAAGTAATTGTCCGTTTTAATTACCCTACTAATTTAACGTATCACCAATCATTAAACCTTTAGTAACTTTCAAACGAAACTTTTTCTCTTATTTATTGTTTAAGTTTAAAACGACATAAAATTTCAAGTACTTCGAGTTAAGCATCCATTAACTCGAGAATCATCTAATAAACCAGTCACCAAATCATCAATACTCAACAAACATCAAATCAATTCAAGCATCCAAACAATCATTTAAATTTATCTATTGAAATTTAATAACAACTCAGCTGAGTGAGATTTACTCACCTTTGCTTTTATTCGCAATCCAATCCAGATCTCGACTTGATTTTCCATGATTTAGACCTTGTAAATGTCATTATAATTTATCAATAATTGAATTAATTCAACAATTGCACTCTCATTTATAAATGTACTAACCGATGAACTTATTATAAACAAAAATTAAATTTTCAACTGATTTTCCTCCAATACATATTCTTAGGAAAATAATCTATATATATATTCTAAAAAAAAATCTAGATTATATAAATTCCATAACCTTTTAAAATTCCTATATTATGTTCATTTCAAAGTCATATGTACTAGATTAAAATAAAACAATCTGTTTTAAATCTAATTGCCCAATTCTTATATGTATATAAATATTTATTTATTTTAAAAAAACTATATATATATATATTTATAATAAATAACCAAATAAATATCCTCTACTGTAATTAGTTTCCTTACAGTAATTATTTCCTTTCCATTTTTCGGCTTACCTAAAAACATTCATGAATACAATCGAATAAAAGTCAAAACACTACCTTACAGCCCAGCGACCCCGAGAATTGACATGACCTCCTTTCCAGATCCACCAAGATACCTTAACTCGTCGCCGCATCCCCTCTGCCTCCCACCTTGCTCGAAACATGACCACCATCTTCTACCAAACATCAACGCATCGCGGCCCCAAAATCGCGATTTTCGAGCTTCCCACTCGACCCTCCACACCGTCGCGAGTACACCCCATCACACGCGAGCCACCTCCTACGCGGTCGTCGAACTTCACTCCTCCCTAATCGAGCACCAATCGAGTCGCCATCTGCCGCCCTCACTTTCATTCACACGCGATACGAATGCGATTCGTTCGCGAGCCATAACGCGAGCCATGCCCTAATTTTTTTTTTTTAAGATGAAGGGGGTTCGGCTCATAGTTGAAAAGAAGGAAAATGTATCGGCTATGGTTCCTTTTGTCCTTTTATCTTTTCGGCCTGAAGGAAGTATATTGAGAGAGGGTATTGAGGACGAAGGGGGTAAGCGGCCATGATTTTTTTTTAACTTGATTTCATAATATTTTTTTTCCAGCGTTTGATTTCTGCTTTTCCATTGAAGAAAGGGACGGAAACGAGATATATGATGGTGTAAGGCTTCTCGAGTACGCTTGAGATTATAATATAATAAAATATGAAAATATCTCATATACCATTACGTGAAATCCCAAACCCCGAATCAGGCATGCCGACAAGCGTTTATAAGGTTTTACCCGCATTCCGAACACGATGGAACATGTTTCGGAAGCTAACTCGATCATATGCACGAGTTATCGAAGAAAACGATCAATTCTAAATTAAATTGATTACAATAGTTCTAACGTTTCGAGTTGCCAGGGTCAAACGACAACTCCAATTGCCACGAAAATTGAAATCCGATAATAACTAACTATTACGGATCCAATGAAACTGGTTTCGTCGAATTCCGAGACTGTGCCTCGGAAGGCTATTTTTAAATTCCAATTTAAACAATATATTTTCAAAACTGAACAAATCTCCTTTAAATTAAATTCCAACCCTTCTATTATCTTCAGTATCATCGTTATAAATTTTATAAGCCTTCAAATTATTTTTAACAGGCTTAAAACTGAAGATTCAATAATTTACCCAATTTCAATTATATAATTCAATACTTTAATTATCTAATACATATTAACATTTGGCATTCAAGCTAACATTAAACCTTTCAAATGTTTAAAATCAATTTATTATTCCATTTTAAATCGTTAAAATTTCCGGGTCGTCACATTCCTCCCCCCTTAAAAGAATTTTGTCCTCGAAATTATTAGTTAGGAAGAATGAACCAATACCCGTTTACTTTTTCCAAAACCCACACTTCAACAGTCTTACCATCATTAATTAAAGACCCACTATCACCTTAACCAACTTCCTAAAACCTTCTATGGTTTCAACCAACACCCCTTACTCAATCGTCTAAATTTCAATTTAAAACCAAATTTGAATTATCAAAATTTTCTCAAAATTTTTCTAACTCCCTAAATTCCCGAAATTTTTTGCCAGCGTCTCCTTTGCGCGGCTAGCTCGGTACTACTACAAAAGGCCTCTACGGGCTCCCAAATTTCAAAAAGAAAACAAAAGCCAAGTGGCTACATCAAAAACCCAATCCAATATCATACGGAATCAAAATACTTACCTTTTTAGTCGGCAATTCAAATTTATCATTTGGAATCAAATCCAATTTCCTTCTCTTTTATAATACCTACATATCCTGCTAAGCACTAATATTCAGACACAATATCCCAAAATCATTTTATACATCTCTTTATAACCACTTCTATTCAAATTAGTTTCCACCGTTTCATATGAATTCAATTTATTTTCGATTTCTAATATTGAGTTATATCTTTCTTTTAAACTGATTCATATTAGTTTCATTTACTAGTTTTCTTTAACTTCCAATTTAAAATTGTTTTTGTCGTTAACCAAAATTTCCAAAAATTTTCTAACTCCCAAAATTTTCGAAATTTTTTGGCAGAGTCTCCTTTGTACGGAGGAGCTTTTGCAATTTGACAATAGATATAAATATGTATACATCGACCCACACGGTCGGAAAAAGCAAAAACAGTTCATATTTCCTATTTTTATTGCGTAGGCGTACCTTATTTAGCATTTTAAGCAAGCAGCTTATTTATATTAGCAATTAGCGCAATCCAAATCAACCAAGCAGCTTCCCGGTACCTGTACTTGCTCAATTTAAATATGTAAGTGCCATATATAGAAATTCTATTAGCATTACACTTACTTTTAATAGCTAACCCAAGAATTACATAAACAACAAGTATTACGAAAGCAATAAGCACCAAACACTTACTAGAAACGATTTATATGGTTTTTAAAGCTAATTTAAATGCTTCCATCCAATTCATATGCTATTTCATTTAATTTCTAATGGTTTACAACGCAATTGTTTACATTCATTTCATTTTTAAGCAAAACAAACTCATAGTCATATCAATTGATTCAAAAATCAATTATATTTGCTTCCACTACTTCATAGAATTTAATTAAATCTTGTTTACGTTAAATGACAATCATTTCTACGCAATTAGATAATATCCATGTGAATAAATAATTACTTAGGTTTTATAACCAACTAAAATTGATCCCAACTTAATTTTATTTCATTCAATTCCATTCTAACTTATTCACACCCATTCATTTAGTTCGTCACATTCCATTCTTGTATACTACTAGCCATTTCCAAATTAACTCAATCCAAGCTTTAATTAATGGGCTTTCATCCTTATTTGAAGCCAAGTTTTCAAAATTTTAAGCTTAAATTAATTTACTTTAATTTATTCCAACTTCAAACTTAAGTTTACCGTTATTTGACTCTCATTTAACCAAATTCCATTAAATTTTAATTTTACTTCACCTTCTCCATTTATTAAAATAAAATTCAAGCACATGTGCCACCGAATTTAAGCTTAGTCTGATAATCCAAATCCAATTACAACTTTGATTTAGTTTTTATTCAATCAGACTTCCTCCATTTATTATTTAACTCCATAAGCCCATTTAAAATTTTCATTTACTTACTTAATTCATTATCAAATTTATTTTATTAATACAAGGTCATTCTCAAACATTTCTACTCACCTAGGTTTTGTTTGCAACCCAAACTATTTTATTATAATCCACTTTCCTTTTATCAAATTTACTTGCAAATTACACTATATATTATCCAAATCACTTGAATTTTATTTTCAAGTCAAACCATCACCCTTTCAAGCCAACTCTATTTTATTTTTCTACAACTCCTCTTCTTATTTAATTCATTACCAAATCCAAGTCGAATTCTATTTATAGTTCGAATTCATTTCCAGACTCCATTATCAACTTACAACTCATTTTATTTACCCAAGTTAAATTTTATTTAGCCAATTAGCTTACTTCCACTTTTAATTCAATATGCGATTTTATTACAAAGAATCGTTTCATTTAAATTTTCCCGAGTGCAAATTTTGTTTTATAATTCCAGTTTGAATTCCCTTTTTATTTCCAAATTTAGAAATGCCTTTAAATTCAGATAATACAATTAAAATAGCTTTTTATAAATTATTACTTATAACTCGATGTCTCAACCAGTCCATCCTTGTTCTCACAGAAATTCAATCATACGTTGATCAGGCGTAGGACTGAAAATCTATAAGTACTTGGTAAACCCGTTTTCAACACCCAGTAAAAATACTCCGAAAATGATTTTGCTGAAAATATAGAAAACAGATTTTTTTTTTTTTAGAATAGAGGAAATATCTTTAGTGAGGATGCTCTGGAAATCATCACCCCCATTCCATGGTCACAGTTACATACCAGGGTTACGTTGCAGTCACAACAAAAGTCCATGTAACTGTAGGCTCTCCGCGGCCTCTCGATTACGCCATGGAACCCACACAACAGATCACAGTTACATCCAGGGTTACGTTGCAGTCACAACAAAAGTCCATGTAACTGCAGGCTCTCCGCGGCCTCTCGATCTCGCTATCAAAATGAAACTTCTCCACTCTTACATAGGTCGCAGTCTACCGAGATAAACTCAAACGCAGACTGTTGGCTCTCAGCGGCACACACGACTTTCGCTATGTGGTATACTATAGTGTCGCAGTCTACCGATATAAAATCAAACGCAGACTGTTGGCTCTCAGCGGCACACACGACTTTCGCTATGTGGTATACCATAGTGTCGCAGTCTACCGATATAAAATCAAACGCAGACTGTTGGCTCTCAGCGGCACACACGACTTTCGCTATGTGGTATACCATAGTGTCGCAGTCTACCGATATAAAATCAAACGCAGACTGTTGGCTCTCAGCGGCACACACGACTTTCGCTATGTGGTATACCATAGTGTCGCAGTCTACCGATATAAAATCAAACGCAGACTGTTGGCTCTCCGCGGCACACATGACTTTCGCTATGGTACACTACTCATAATCCTCAGGAACTAGTTTTGTCCGGACTCCTCACAGGATCAACTTTAGAACCCCCTTTGGGGCTCATGGCAGCACCACCCGGTGGCACTCCTGAGAAGTCCATTCCAAGGGAGCGCCTTTTTCCCCAGAGCCATCATCAAAACACTTTATACTATACACATATAGTATCTTTCAAATCATACACCTAGTATGAATTTTATCAAAGATCCTTTACACAAAATCGATTACCCCAAAATCGATAATTCTCAAAATAGGCTTTCCAAATTCCAATATTGATTTTACCCAAAAATCATAAGCCTTTCCAAATCCAAAGGTTCCCAAAATCTTTTTTCAAAATCTTCATAAGATCCTTTATATAAAATGTTTAAAACTTTGGATCTTTTCAAACTTGTATAAAATTCCTTTTATACTTCAAACACTTACCAAAAATTCTTTCTTCCAATCATAGATTCAACAAGGGAAGATTTGTCTTATATAACAAAGCTATATAACTTTGTTTATTCAAATCAAATACTCAAATTTGATTACTCTTTCCCATATCAATTTCCTTAATCCCCATTTGGATTATTATTTCAATTCTTATCTCAGTTGAGTATTTTAATCAATAACAGTTTTAAACTCCGACCAGTTTAGAAAAATGGCTTGAAAATTTTAAAAATAGATAAGTAGTTGAAAAATAATCAATAGTTTGCAAAATAATTGTAAAATAGTTAACTAATTATAAAATAGTTGAGAAATAGTTAAATGGTCATAGAAATTTTAGATAATTGCAAAATAGTTGTTAAATAGTAATTAATTTGTGAAATAGTTGAAAAATAGTAATTGGTTTAGGAAACAGTTGAAAAATGGTCAAATAGCTCCAAAATAATGGTAAACAATTATAAAATAAGTTAGCTTTAAAAAGAAAGGTTGTATATATTTAATAGCTTAGAAAATAAGTTGATATGAAAACAATTTATATCGAAAATAGTCAAGAGTCAAACTGTTCACTTCCCCAACTAATTTCCATTTAATTGACTCGATTCTAACTTGAATAACTTCAATTTCCATTGGACTTGATTCATTCCTAATTCAAATTGAATTGATTCTCAATTTCCTTCCAATTTCAGATCAAATTCCATTTGATCTTTAACCTTACAATCTTAAGTATAATTTCATTTTTACACCTTCTATTTATAATCAATTACATTCACATTTAATTTTAACTTAGAATTATACATTTTATTTAGCCAATATATTTTTATTATTCCATAAACATTTAAGCAAGATTCCAGAGTTTTAAACAAATTTCCAAAATTCCAATATCACCTTAGAATTCAACGATATCCAAAATTCTTTGGCAAATTCATTTATCCCTTAGAACTTCAAAACCAAACCCAGTTTACAAACAATTCCAATTTTAAACAATTTGGTAGCAATTTCTCTTCTAGAAACTCGAAAATGAACATCGATAATGCTGCAGTCATCACCGACGGTATTTTCCAGTGACCGAAAGAGTTCGATGCTTTTATCTCTTTTAAAAACATTTCCAAATATTTTTAACTCCAAATCTCCCAGATTTCAAATTCAACACAAAAAAATATTTTTGAAATAATACTATTGTTTCTCCAAAACATCTGGGAGCCACTTTCAAATCCAAAGGAAATTTTAAATTTTCCCAAAATTCCAAATCCCCAATCCATCCAATTCATATTTAAATATTACTCTAGAATTTTCATCTTACTTATTTTCAATTATCCTCTGGCATTCTATTTCAAATTATAATCTCATTTATTTATGAAATTTAATTCGACTTATAAATTTCATTTCCAATCTATATTTCAAATTCCGGGATTAGATTTTTAATTTCATTTTCAATCACTTAAATTTTAATTTAGTTATATTATTTTTGTTTCCTACTTAATTTAATTCCAATTCTAAACTTCAGTTTCAATTTGAATCCATTTCAAACTTATCTTTATTAAATTTCAGTTTGGTTGTATTATATTACTTCTCAAATTTAATTCCAATAATTTAACAACCAATCACCTTAATATTTATTAGAAAGAACTATTGCTTTATATTTCAAAATATATTTTATATAAAACCATTTAAAACCTTTATATAAGAAAATAACAAGTACGCGCTCATATATATATATATATATTTATATACACACACACACACACACACACACACACACACACACACACACACACACACACACACACACTCAACTCATTCTAGAGTACTTCAGACCCTATTTAATGAGTAATCCCCACCAGAGCCAAGGTTCTCGCTTAACCTTTCAGCTCTGATACCAAATGTAACGACCCGAAATTTTCGAACCCGAAAATTTCAGATAGTTATGAAAAAGAAGAAAGATATAGAAGAAGAAGAACAGAAACACCAAACATCTCACATTCGCAGCAGATAAAAGATAATAATAAATAATAACAGTTTACAAAAGCATACTATATCTGTTAATTACATTTAATATACATCAGAGTTTCACATATATATACAGACACTAGACATATAAATCATGTCTCAGATACAAAATAATATACTACAGCGGAAATACTCCGTACGTACTTGTCATCCAGCACGCCTCCTGAGCTCCAAACGTACCTACCTGAAAATCTGTAATACTCGGTCTGACCCGAGCATTACATCAAAGTAACACCCGGGTCAGGCTGGAAACCAGCGTGAGTAATCCCAACTAATATGGAATACCAAAACAATCAACTTATATAAACCCGGGGTAACATATCAATTTAACCAATTCACAATTTACTATAGGCAATCTTTATTTCATAAATAAATCCCTAAGTACCAAACTTAGATAAAATAATCCCATTCACTTAGGTCATTTCATTCATCGTATTGATTTTAGAAATCAATTTAACAAAATAAATTCGAGGGGGGTTTCGGGTATTTCTCAATACCCGATCCCGTTCCCTTCGAGCCTCATACCATCCTATCTCAAGTTATCCAATGAAAATCCCAACATTCCATATTAGAGATGTCAACTCATTCAAAGCATCCAATACCACTCAATCATTCATAAGCAAATTATAGCTTCCAAATTAATTCAATTGATCCTAATTGAATTTCAATCCTCAATCACTTAGGTCTCTTCATTTGACAATAATTAATTTCAAAACAATTCATCTACCATTCCTTCATATTTCATCTTAATTATTTACCAGAGATTAATTATTTTCAATTACCTTCAAGTAATTATTTTTATTAAATTTTATGGTATTAAGTATTCTTAACTAAAACCACGAGTAATCTTTCATTACTTCACAATTTAATTAACCACCATCAATCACGCTAATTTTAATTTTCTTTACTTACATTAATTAGTTTCTTATGAGTCATTTTGATTAGTTCATCTTAATTTATCATCTTTAATTATATCGTTGATTTTATAAATTAATGGTTCCCAATTATGTTTTATTTGTTCTATTCTAAATTAATTACTTTGATTCGACCCCAATTTTTATCATTCTCGATTGATCTCAATATGTAATTAACCATTCTTTTATTTTACTTCGTTAATAAATTAATTATTCCATAATTAATTACCTTAATTAATTCTCTTGGCAGATTTCACAAAACAGTTATGTTTTATTAATTACATTAAGTAATTATTTATCACACCATCAAATGATTGCTCTGAATTACTTAGACTTAGTTAATTAACTTACAACTTAATTTTTAATTTTTTTCTTCTTAATTACCTTTAATTACTGAACTAAATAACCCAAACCATTAATTAATTGAATTAAGTAATTGTCCGTTTTAATTACCCTACTAATTTAACGTATCACCAATCATTAAACCTTTAGTAACTTTCAAACGGAAATTTTTCTCTTATTTATTGTTTAAGTTTAAAACGACATAAAATTTCAAGTACTTCGAGTTAAGCATCCATTAACTTGAGAATCATCTAATAAACCAGTCACCAAATCATCAATACTCAACAAACATCAAATCAATTCAAGCATCCAAACAATCATTTAAATTTATCTATTGAAATTTAATAACAACTCAGCTGAGTGAGATTTACTCACCTTTGCTTTTATTCGCAATCCAATCCAGATCTCGACTTGATTTTCCATGATTTAGACCTTGTAAATGTCATTATAATTTATCAATATTTGAATTAATTCAACAATTGCACTCTCATTTATAAATGTACTAACCGATGAACTTATTATAAACAAAAATTAAATTTTCAACTGATTTTCCTCCAATACATATTCTTAGGAAAATAATCTATATATATATTCTAAAAAAAAATCTAGATTATATAAATTCCATAACCTTTTAAAATTCCTATATTATGTTCATTTCAAAGTCATATGTACTAGATTAAAATAAAACAATCTGTTTTAAATCTAATTGCCCAATTCTTATATGTATATAAATATTTATTTATTTAAAAAAAATTATATATATATATATATTTATAATAAATAACCAAATAAATATCCTCTACTGTAATTAGTTTCCTTACAGTAATTATTTCCTTTCCATTTTTCGGCTTACCTAAAAACATTCATGAATACAATCGAATAAAAGTCAAAACACTACCTTACAGCCCAGCGACCCCGAGAATTGACATGACCTCCTTTCCAGATCCACCAAGATACCTTAACTCGTCGCCGCATCCCCTCTGCCTACCACCTTGCTCGAAACATGACCACCATCTTCTACCAAACATCAACGCATCGCGGCCCCAAAATCGCGATTTTCGAGCTTCCCACTCGACCCTCCACACCGTCGCGAGTACACCCCATCACACGCGAGCCACCTCCTACGCGGTCGTCGAACTTCACTCCTCCCTAATCGAGCACCAATCGAGTCGCCATCTGCCGCCCTCACTTTCATTCACACGCGATACGAATGCGATTCGTTCGCGAGCCATAACGCGAGCCATGCCCTAATTTTTTTTTTAAAGATGAAGGGGGTTCGGCTCATAGTTGAAAAGAAGGAAAATGTATCGGCTATGGTTCCTTTTGTCCTTTTATCTTTTCGGCCTGAAGGAAGTATATTGAGAGAGGGTATTGAGGACGAAGGGGGTAAGCGGCCATGATTTTTTTTTAACTTGATTTCATAATATTTTTTTCTTTCAGCGTTTGATTTCTGCTTTTCCATTGAAGAAAGGGACGGAAACGAGATATATGATGGTGTAAGGCTTCTCGAGTACGCTTGAGATTATATAATAAAATATGAAAATATCTCGTATACCATTACGTGAAATCCCAAACCCCGAATCAGGCATGCCGACAAGCGTTTATAAGGTTTTACCCGCGTTCCGAACACGATGGAACATGTTTCGGAAGCTAACTCGATCATATGCACGAGTTATCGAAGAAAACGATCAATTCTAAATTAAATTGATTACAATAGTTCTAACGTTTCGAGTTGCCAGGGTCAAACGACAACTCCAATTGCCAAGAAAATTGAAATCCGATAATAACTAACTATTACGGATCCAATGAAATTGGTTTCGTCGAATTCCGAGACTGTGCCTCGGAAGGCTATTTTTAAATTCCAATTTAAACAATATATTTTCAAAACTGAACAAATCTCCTTTAAATTAAATTCCAACCCTTCTATTATCTTCAGTATCATCATTATAAATTTTATAAGCCTTCAAATTATTTTTAACAGGCTTAAAACTGAAGATTCAATAATTTACCCAATTTCAATTATATAATTCAATACTTTAATTATCTAATACATATTAACATTTGGCATTCAAGCTAACATTAAACCTTTCAAATGTTTAAAATCAATTTATTATTCCATTTTAAATCGTTAAAATTTCCGGGTCGTCACAACTTCCTCCACCATTAGGCTATCCAAAGCCATCAAAGAATTCCTTTAAAATGACTCGAAAGCTATCAAAGCTTACATAAGCTATGTAAACTTTGGAAAAGTCCATATGGGAAAATTTGCTACCTTTAGTGATTTTCCTTCATATGAGCTCAATGTTCTTTTCAAAGAGAATAAAATTCTAAATCTAATTGACGATTCTCAAAATGATTTTGTTTATTATCCAAATCTTGTTAAAATGTTTTATGCAAATTTGAATTGTGGTTTTTATGATGGAAATGAAAGGGGAAATTTAGAGTATTGTTAAAGGAATACAAATTGTTTTAAATAGTGAGATTTTGGGAAATATTTTAGGATGTAGTATATGGGAATGAATTTTTTGAATTTTCAAATTGATGAACATGATCCCGAGACATTTCATCACATTTTTGATGGAGATGATAACTTCGAATTTAGAAATCGAAATTTCCGTCCTAAAGCAAGAATTTTTAACCTTCTATTGCAACATATCATAACTCCAAGAATGGAAAATTTCAATCACCCGACCTTAAAAGTTTGTAAGGCTCTTTGATCTATTTGTGGGCACTATGACATTAATTGGGTTCAAGTAATTTTGGACGAACTTCCTCCCAAAAATTTTACTTTAGGAGAAAATACATTGTATCATGGAATTTATATTACTTGCATTTCTAACTATTTTAGAGTTGATAAAATAGAGAGGAGTTTGTTTCTCAAAAAGTGTTTGACCATGCAAATATCTTACTTATGAAAATTCCATTTGTGTTTCAACTATATGAAACACTTACCGAAAAAGACGAAAGGTTGGCTTATGAAGAAATGGAAGAAGAAGAAGAGGAAGAAGGGGAGGAGATGGAGACTGAAGAAGAAGGAGAGGAGGAGGAAGAGACATCATTGGAAAGTATTGCATATCCTATCACTCCTAACAATCATCCAACAAGACACTTCTCAAAAACCAAAAGGTTATCGTGGAAAATCAACGAATTCTCAAAAGTCCTTTAGTAAAAAGTTGGATAAAATTTCCACCAACATGAACTAGTTCTTTGGGAAAGTGAGTCACAAACTTGGATTATCATCATCTTCATCATCCTCTATCAAATTCTAGTTTTCATTTCATGTTGTATTAGTTTGTATCTTTCGATTAGTTAATGTTATGTATTTTTTATATAATGTTAACTAAAATTTATCAATGAAAACCATTTATTTCTATTCATTAGCTCTTAAATATCCTTAGAATGATTGTTTTCATCTTATATAAGTTTATTTATATAGACTCGTACATAATATAAAGAAACAAAGCATATTTCCAAAATCAATAGGGGCATGTCGACACCCCCTACCCCCCATGTCAACATGTAACGACCAGAAAGTAATTTTTGTTTTGAATTCGAAATTGACATAACTTCCTTGTGTCTTTTCATTTCAAATGACTTTCTATCTATTTAAATACTTGTTTCTTCCAAGAAAATGCACATTTTCAATTCTCCTCATTTTCTATTGAATTTCCTCATATTTTATCAAAAATGGCCTCTCATATTCATAATCTAGGTGAGAATCTTGAAGAAACTCTCAAATCTTTCAAGAACATACTTACTTTTATCCTTCGCTATTAACGACACTTAGAATTAAGCCAAAGGCAGATGATAAAGGAATAAGAAAGACACTTCGACGCCATTCGATGGATGATTTCAGCCCTCAACATAGAAGAACTCAAAGCGAATCTAAAAGGAACTTTGAACAAGGATAATGAAGAATGGAATGCTATAAATTCTGATCCTATTTTCGACGAAGAAGGATGGGTTGAAGTTTAATGAAATGTTTGATTTGACTTGTATGGTTTGATCTACTTTGACTTGATTTGTTTGGATGTGGTTTCAATTGTTTGGTTTGATTTAACTTGATTTGTATTATTTGAATTGATTTGAACATGATATGTAATATATGATTGAAATGGTGTGGTTTGACAAAAATATTGTTTTGGTTATGTTTGAAATTTCATGTCTCTCTTATTTACCTTACTATATTTTACTCATATTATTATCTGTCTCGTTTATATTCTACTATGTTGTATTATTATCCTATATAGTGCTATAGTATTAGTTTAAGAGAGAGTTAGGTAGTTTAGGATTAGTTTTTGTTGATGATAAAGGAGGAGAATTATAAAATAGGTTGGATAGGCCTAGATTAAAGGGGAGTGAGTAGATTAAAGGGGAGTTGTTGGAATATAGAATTACAGTTTTTTAGAGTAGATTTTATAAAAAAAAGGTTGTCATCATCAAAAGGGGGAGATTGTTAGTTCTTGAGATGATGGTTTTGACGACAACAACCTTAGGACTTGTTATAAAATATGAATACTAATATTCTTGTCTAGATATATATGTATATGCAGGATATATATAGAGGTACTAAGAATGAAGACCGTACAGTATAGAGATTCAAGACTGACGAATTCAAGATTAAAGAAACCAAGACTGAAGACTCATGAGTATCAAGAGTTCAAGATGTCAAGAGTTCAAGATATCAATATAAGTAACATAGTCTATATTTATATTTAAACTTCGTAGTAGCACTAAAATCTTTATTTGGATTTTAATTGTGGAATGGAATCCACCTTCTCGTTTTAATAATGGGATGGAACCCACGACCTCTTTAGTGGGATGGAAACCACGACCTTCTCTAGTGGAATGGAATCCATGAAATTTTCAAAATGATTTATTTTTAACATTTTTTTTCAAACCATCCTTTTAAAAGACGTCTCTCTTGGTTTAAATATTTAGCCTTAATTCAAAAACTATTTTTAAATTTCAAAATCATCTCTTGTTTTAAACTATCTCCTGGATTTAATATTTTAGTTTTAAATCTCAAAATTATATCTATACTTAGTTTTTAATATTTTATAGATTATATATATATTTAGATTATTTTCTAAAACTCTTTTATAAGTTTAAACTATATTCAAAATGGTTTACAAAGTTTAGAAATTGAGTTGACAAGTTTTAGAATAGGAATCATTTCAAAGCATATTCAATTTTCAAAAAATACATAGGCATGTCGACATCCCCCATCCCCCAATATCGAAATGGTAGCCGTAGAATTTAAAATTCAAATTTCCAAATGAAGTTTCTATTCATCATAACCTTTCAAGAATGGACATGACTATTGTTCATCTATAAATACCAGTTGTTTTCAATGAATTATGTTAGCTTTTCTTTGTTTATTCACTCCTTCTTCTCCACTCAAATATTGTCTTATATTTTGACAAAACTCTGCCAAAATCCAATGTGAACCAAACTCGATCATCTCTAGGTGTATTCTCTGTCACTCACTCTCAAAGATCTCAGTGCTATTAAGAGTTATAAGATCGTTTGTAATTAAAGAAGTTTATCGAGTCTCTCTATCTATCAAAGTGATATTGGAAATGATGTGATTGTGGCCCATAAATCAATTGGGTGTGATTGTAGCCCGTAGATCAATTAGGTGACCTTGTAGCCTAGTTAAATCAAGAGAGTTTGCCCTGGAGTCGAAGACAGTACCTCGTGGCCTTGAAATCGAGGTTGTAATATCGACATTATATTTGAAAAAATCTGCACAAGAAATTTTATGGGACTGGATGTAGAGCAAATTCGAACCAGTATAAAATTCTAGTGTGTTTTTTCTTTTGCTGCTTTTTATTTACAATTTGCATCTGTATCTGATTCTGTGACTGTCTTTGTGTTTGTGAATTGCATCTGTTTGTGTTTAATTTCAAAAGATTTCAAAAATTCCATAAAATCCATTAAACTTTATTCACCTCTCTAGTGTTAATCAATCCTTAAGATCCATAATCCACATTTTCAATAATTAAATTAGGGGCAGACCATCCAGAAGAGGAGTATTTAACAGATAGTTAAGGAGAGACCGTCCTGAAGTGAAGTATTCAACATATAGTTAAAGATAGATAATCCAATAGAAGAATAGCTATCAGGTGTTAGAGTAATTTTGATTATATTGTTTGGTAGGCCAGAGTCAGCCAAAGGTTAAAAGTTATCCAAATAAAACTTATGTGTTTGACAGATAGTTCATTATTACCTGATGTTTATGTATGTTTACATAATGACGTTTTATAGTGTTTAATCAGTTTTGATTGTAGGAAAAAGTTTTGCAAAGATATGTTTTAAAAGGATGTTAGTGAGAGGAAACCCGTTCCGCTAAGCGGCGTGGTCTCACTTAATATGTGTATTTCTGGATGTATAGTATTATTCACATCAGGCTTTATGTCTGACTTGAATTTTATATTTTCCCATTAAACTCTTGGGTGCTTAAAAATGAATTTGAGTAGGCTGAGGGGTTAAGGTATTTTTAGGTTTTAGTAGGATGACGAATAAGGCCACTGGAGGCTTATAGGAGGCAAATAGATAGCCATTTAGGAGTTGAAGTTTTTATTTTATGTTTTGATGTATTTCTATTGTGTTTCGTATTAAGTCTGTTATGACTCTATGACTCTGATCATCCAAGGAGGCATCTTTATATACCGCAAATTGCGTATTTGTAATAAGTATATTTTATCTGTGCCATGGAACGAATTTGGGATTATGTGTTAGGAATGTGAAACATTCAGTTTTTAAATGTAATAAAGTAAAATTTATTTTGAAATCCGTGTTTTGTTTCATATTCAAGTGCTTCTGATATTATTGGTACCATTAACATAGCCGTATTTGGTCGCCAGAAGTTAATACTATGTATGACTACAACATCTATAACGCTTAGTTTTAGGCCTCTAGATAGAGGATGTTACAGCTTGGTATTAAAGCATGGTTTATAAAATAATTTTACTAAAAATGATTTTGGAAACATAATCCTTAGTAATTGGAGTTAAGTCGGCGTATGGGATAACTCTGTAGTAACGTACTTGTATTTGCCATATATATAACTATACGCTATATCTCTAGACTCCTATCTTAATTAGGCTATTCATCAATATCTCACGAGGTTTGAATACAGATATGGACGGAAGAAGAGGAATAGTTAATCTTGAAGGAGATAGCACCACCACTAATGAAAATTCTCAACGATATGCTAGAAGAGGTTAAGGTCAAGCTCAAGCTCAAGCTAAAAATGTTGGTGCTGGGGTTCCCCAAGTGGATATGTGAGCTGTATCAGTTTTTCGTAAACATGATGCAAGCTGGAATTACAGCTGGAGTTATCGGAGGAAATGCTGTTGGAGGTAGAGTTTAGAAAGCTCCAATGGTCAACTAGTATGTTAACTTGAGTAGACACCATATCATGCTTGGAGAGAAGCCGTTCATTGGAACTGAAGATGCGATTGAGGTTGAAAACTGGCTGTTTCATTGCGAGAGGATTTTTGCTAACTTAGGATTAAATGACGAGCAGAAGAGGAGATTAGCTTCGAGACAGTTTCAAGGAGCTGCTCTATTTTGGTGGAATACTATTATAGCAGCTGTTGATGAGGAAAACATGACTTGGGCAGAGTATAGGAGAAGGTTCCAACAAAGGTTTATGTCGGTGATGGCGCAATCGACATTAGTTAGGAAGTTTGCTGAAGTAGAGCAAGGTGAGATGTCCGTTCTAGAATATTCATGAAAATTCAAAGAGTTGGCTAGGTATGGGTATGCTTTGGTTGATACGGTGACCAGGAGGAATGAGAAGTTTATAAGAAGCTTGAGGCTGGAGTTGATAAGTGCTACCTTGCCGCACTAAAAGGATCCAAGTGATGTAGTTGTAGAAATTACGCTGAGGCAGGAAGAGGCATTAGCTTATTTGAGGAAGAAAATGAAGGAGATCCAGGTGGGACAAGGCCAAAAAAGAAATTTTTTTTCATAAGAAGAATGCTATAAAAGGAGGAGCATAAAAGATGGGAAAAGAAGAGGTGATTTGTTATAAATGTGACAAGAAAGGACACTATGCTAATAAGTGTCGTACTAGAAAAGGAAAGGAGAAAGGGAAAGAAGTTGTTGGAAAGAAGAACATCAGATGCTTTAATTATGATCAGATCGGCTATTATAAGAACCAATGCAAGGAGCCTGCTAACGAAGGTAGGGGCAAGTTTATGCATTCGAGCCTGCAACTTCAAGGCCAGTCATGCAGGGGAAAGGGAAGGTTGTTCTGGGAGGCTCGCTATAGATTCACGGTATGTTTGTTAGCATTCTATTTGATAGTGGTGCATTGCATTCTTTTATTTCTTGATGTTTAGTAGACAATCTTAACCTAGAGCCCTCATACTTAGTTACTTCCTTCAGAGTTGCAAATCTGATAGGAGGGTTTGCAACACTTGGGAAGAGGTGTGGCCATTTAGAGTTTGATTTGCTACGTCATATTTTTGATTGTTATTTGCATGTGTTTGATTTTCTGGGATATGGTATCATCCTTGGGATGTATTGGTTAAGCAAATATGATGCTAGGATATTTTTCCATGATAGGAAAATATCACTTAGTCACCCGGATTGTAGTGACCAGATAGTTTATATCGTAGAGAACCCTAGTGGCGAAGTAAATTCTTTACTGGGTATCATGGAGTTGGAGGATGAGTTGCATCGAGTCTTTATGGTTAGAGAGTTTGCTAATGTGTTTGGGCCAGCTGTTGGTTTACCACCAAAATGAGCCGTTAAGTTTTGGATTAATTTGGTGCCTGGAGCAGAACTGGTGAGTTACCACCAAGAAGGATGACACCTGCGGAGATGAGACAGTTGAAGGTGCAGATAGTGGATTTGGAAAGTAGGAATTTTATTCGACCGAGTAGTCCTCCATGGGGAGCTGCTGTGGTGTTTGCTAAGAAGTCGGACGGATCGTTAAGGCTATGTATTGATTATCGTAAGTTGAATGAGAAGACGATAAAGAACCGATACCCATTGCCGAGAATTGACGATTTGTTCGATCAGTTAAGTGGAGCCAAGTTATTCTATCAGTTGGATTTAGCAACTGAATTTCATCAGCTTTGAGTGGCAAAGGATAATATTCCTTTGTCGGCGTTTAAGACAAGGTACGTTTAATAACTCGGATTTTTAGTTATTGTAATTAATAATATAATTGGGTTAGTTAATAAAAATACCGAATTTATAGATTGAACAAATGAATCTGATCAAATAAATATTTATATTTGTAATTGTGTTGTACATATATACATAGATTTTAAACAGAATTATTACATACAAGTTGAAATTTTATTTGTTTAAATATATGTATATGTAAAATTGATTTGAAATTTAATTTGAATTTGGATATTTAAATTGAAATTCAAAAGATAGTTATATATATCTTAAATCATACTTTTATTTTAAAATGTATTTTTATTGGATTTTTATTAAGAACATAAATTGTTTTATAGTATTTTCTTTTAAAAGAATATATTTTATAAATTAAAATATGTATTTGTGAATTAGAAAATTATTTATAAAAGCTTTTAAAAAATCTTATTATGCATGAAGATATATGTGTTAGCATATAATCATTCTTTATAACATGTGTTAACAAATCAAGTAAGTTTAGTGACAAGTGTCATATTTTGTTTTGATTTTTTTTCTTTTTATTTTAAAACAAATCATTTTTACTTATAAAACATGTTTTCCTCCTCTTCCTTTCTTTTTTAATCTTCTTTTCAAAATCTGAAAACTCAAAGCATGCATGCATTCTTTCTCAAACCTGTCATCCTCAAAATTAAAGCAAAGTTCAAAATCAAAGTTTGAACATCATCAAAGGCCTACAAACATTTTTCTCTGTTTTGAATTTGAGTCATCCTCACACAAATTTCAATAGCATGCATGCAAGATTCAGTGACAAGCACATTCCAGTTTCAAGTTTTTAAATCAAATAAGCAAAGACACTCAGGTTTTAAAATCAAAGAAAAAGCTGTTTCAATATCAATGGTGCTTTGTTCATCATTTGTTTTCAGGTGAGTAAACATTCAATCTTAAAAGGTTAAGTTACTAAACATCTGTTGCATGTTGAAATTCCGTGATGAAGATTGTGTTGTATGTTTATATATGGTGAAATCTATGATTGTGTTGAACGGTGCGTGTTGAATCTGGCTTGATTCTTCTCTGTTTTTCAAACTTACAGAGTAAAAATTTATAAAATTTAAATTTTCTTAATCAATCGTTGATAGATCTTGAGTTGTAAACAAAAGTTGTTTGTTTAATCACAATTTAGTTTTTTATTTTAAATTACACGAATTAAGCCTGGAATTCTCTGAGATTAAAGAATGACAGTGAAAACTTTAAATTGGGTAAAAATCAAGTATAATAATTTGTTGCTTCAATTATATATTTCGAATCAACTCTTGATAACATGATTTTTAGGATGAGAATCATGAATTTTAGTTTAAAGTTGAGTGGGCATTTTGGAGATGAACAGAGAATGGATTTCGATCAATTGCAGGCGGCCAGAGGGATTATAGTGGTCTTGGTCACCTTCGAAGCTTGCTTGTCGACCAGTGGGGTCGACAAAAATAGCAGAGGTGGCAAACGTTGGCGCTGGCATCGGCGGTGCGTCAATTTAGGGTTTAAGGCCCACAGATGTCATGGTTAGAAATGAGATTACCGCGGAGTCTCTGGTTGACTAGAGGGGATTGAACCTTGTCCATTGAGAGCGTGGTTGTCTGGCGAGGTTGGGGACTGATATGCGCGAGCTCTGGTGAACGGAGGAGTGATTGCGAGGTGGGTTTTTTGGCGATGTCGAATTCCAGTTCGATCTAACTGGCTCGTTTTCATTTTGAGGTGGATGGGGGCGAATTGATGTTTTGAATCGAATGTTGAGTCGACCTACGACTTGCCGGAGGCGGTGAGGTACGCCGGAGCAGTGGAAAACGGCCGTGCATGTGCACGGTGATGGTCTCGTGTGTTAGAGAGATGGGTTTGTGAGCAACTCGTAATGATGCTCGGGTTAGGGAAGGAATGGCTCGGGTCTATGCTCGTGCTTTGGAAGTGCAATACTGTGTAACTAAGGAGAAAAGGAAGAAGGAAACTCGAGATTTGAAGATGAAATCCTGGTACCTGTTCGAGTAATTCTGGATTTTCCTCAATAAAATATTTTATATTCTCAAAGTTCTTAAATCAACAAAGTCAGGTTTTAAACTAATTATCTTTAAAACTATTTGAAGCTATAATTGATTATTAAATGTTGTTAATTAAAGTTGAGAAAATTTGGATTTTTAAGTTTTAATTAATTAAGTTAATCCTTAAGGTGTTTTTAAAACCTAATTAAGTGAGTAATATGTTTAAAAAGGATATAGTGTTTTAATTTTAACTTATTTTGAAAGATTTTAGGTTAATGTTTTAAACTTATTTAAACTTGGGTTGAAATAATTATATACAAGTTATTAACTTGTGTAATTTATTAAAGATATTTATGATTAAAAGATTTATTAATAATTAAGGGTTAATTAATCAACCTAACTAATTTGAAGGTTTACTGATGCGATTAATTACAGATTAATTAATTAAAAATTTAACGTTAATTAATTTGTGATTAAAAGAAATTTTACCACCGAATAAAGGTAAATTATTCAAATAATGGTTACTTAATTAAAAGTATAATCACTTAGTGTAGCTGTTGAATAATTGCTAAATGGAAGTAGTTTAAGGATAGTAACTACCTAATATCATTAATCAAGATGCTTAAGTAGTGGATAAATTCTTAATGTAAGTAAATAAGGCTTAATACTTAGGTAATTAACAAAAGGATTTATTAATCAAGGGAACTTAATCAAGGATTAGTTAGGGCTAAGTATAATTACTTAAGGAAATTAATGAAGTGTAATTACTAAATGAAGTAATTAATGGATAATTATAGGCTGTAATTAATTAATGGGTAATTACTTGATGGAAAGTGATTAAATAATAATTACTTGGTGGAAGTAATTAAATGTTAATTATTCGGTGTAAGTAATTAAAGGATTCATTAATTAAGTGGTTAATTAATTAATGTAAGTAATTATGGAAATTAATTACTGAATATGATTAATCAAGGTTGATTAATGAATATGGTAAATTAATAAAAGGCCAATTACTGAATAGAATTAGAGAGGATAATTAGGGGATGATTAATTAATGGTTTGTAATTAATTTTTGTTAAGTAGCAAGATTGGAAGTGATTAAAGTAATTAATTTGATTTCATTAAGATTGGGTAACTAATTAATCTTGTTTTTAAATGATTGGTTGATATTTCTGATATGAAATATTTGTGATATGATATGCTTGTTTTGAATAGTGATTATGTGGTTATCTGTAGATGATGAATTTCTGTGTAAAAAGTGATATCTTATGATTAAAGGTTGAATTGTGTTTCACATGAATAACGTGAGTTAAGATGGCATTGAATTCGAAGAGACCGGAGTCGGGTATTAGTAAATACACGAATCCACTTCGACTTGTAATTTAATAATCCTGAACAGATTTGATATGTGAAATCAATAGGTTGGAATGGAATGATTTGGACCCTTTAATCTAAGTTTGGTACTTAAAAATTGATGTGTGAGATAAGGGATGTCTATAACAACTTGTGAAGTTGTAAATTGATATGAGTTACCCCGGGTTTTATGTACGTTTATGCTGTTGCATTCCATGTTAGATCGTTTACTCATGCTGGTTTCCAGCCTGACCCGAGTGTTACTTTGATGTAATGCTCGGGTCAGACCGAGTATTATAGATTTTTAGGTACGGACGTTCTGAAGCTTAGGAGGCGAGCTGGAGGGTAGGAACGTATGGAGTGTTTCCAGTTGCGATATGTTATTGTATAACTAGGACATGTTGTTTTAAACTGTCCAGTGATTGGTAATGGTTGTAACTCTGATGTATAAAAATATAAATGTACTGACACAGTTCTTCTTTGTAAAACTGTTATTTTATTTGATATTATATTTTGATGCGCTGCGAATGTGAGGTTTCTGTGTCTTGGTGTTTCTGTTTCTTCATTTTCTTCTATCTCTTCTTCTTTTTCATAACTATCTGGAATTTTCGAGATCGGAATTTCGGGTCGTTACATTTGGTATCAGAGAAAAGGTTAAGCGAGAACCATGGCTCTGGTGGGTTTACTAATCAAGAATAGGGTTAGTGGTACCCTAGGATGACTTGAGTGAATATATATGAGAGCGTACTTGTTATTTCTTATATAAAGATTTTAAATGATTTTATATAAGAATATATTTTGATATATAAAGCAATATTTCTTTCTAATAAAAATTTAGGTAATTGATTGTTAAATTATTAGAATTAAATTAAGTGGTAATAGAAATACAACCAAATTGAAATAAAATAAAGATAAGTTTGAAATGGATACAAACTGAAATTAAAATCTTGAATTTGGAAAAGAATTTCAGAAAAAGATAATAATGGATTGGTTTCCTTGGTTATTATCGTTGTTATGTTTAATAATATAATGTTTATAAATGAGTAAGCAAAATGAAATGTTTTAGGAAAGTAAACATTTAGGCAAGTATGGCTTAAAAATTGGAACGGAAGGTGATCTAAATTGTGAAGTTTTAAATCTGGGTCCAGAATTTGAAAATTGTTTCAAAGTGATAAAGAAATGCTATTTAATATATTTGAATGAAAGTGTCCTATTTCAAACAAGAGTTGTTTGGAAATTTAATGAAATTTGTTTTGAATTGAAAATCAAAGGTGGTCTAAAATTTAAGGATAACTTGTGTGTAAAGGAAATAATATTATTCAAACTATTTTGAATATAATCTTATTTTAGAATAAGAAGTTGTTTGTAACTTTAAAAGAATTTATTTTGAATTAAAACCAAGGGTGGTTTAAATTTTAAAATTTGGCTTGGTGGGCCAAGAAGAATATATGTATATATGTGAGGAATATACATGATATCAAGATGGTCAGAAATAAACTCTAAATGTTGAGTTTTAAATTTGGAATGAGATGTGATGCACAAAGTGAAAAGTTTTTGAACTTAATAAGTGGAAAGATTATTAATGTGAGGTTTAGAATTTGAAATGGGAAATTAAATTGGGTAAAGTTGACTGGATTAAGTAAATTGAATTTAACATAGAAGAAGTTAAATAAGTTTGAACGAACAACCTGAATTGGAAATTTCAAGATAAAATTGGGATTTAACTTGGAAAGTTAAAATGGTTGATTTGAATGGGGAGTTTGTGTGATCTCAAAATGGGTTTGAGATCTGGAAATTGGAGATGGATGAATATTTTAAAATAATTTGAATGATACCATCCTGTTGTTATTGATAATCTTTAAACTGTAAATTGGAGTTGTTTAAACGAATAAAGAAAAGGATTGTGGTAATATATCCATTATTAAGGTAAAACTGAATCATTTTGGACATATGATATGAATGTTTAGGATAAAACTTTAAAGGTTTGGTTTTGAAATTGAAATTTGATGATAAAATTTAATTTCAAAAATTTAGTTGTTTAAATAGGAATTGAATTATTATTTGAACTTTGAAATAGGTTAAAAATGGAATTTGGAATTCAGAATTAAATGGTTTAAAGATATAAGTTGATTTGATTTAAAGGATTAAATTAATATCTTAAAATTTAACTCGAATTTATATAATTCGGGATGGTTTAAATTTGAAAGTTGAGATTTAAATTAAATTAGTTCAAATTGGATTTGATTTGAATCAATTGGAATTATGAATGAAGATGGATAAGTTTAAAAATTCAAATGGAAAATTTGAATTGGATTAATTTGAAATGAAATTGAAGTTGAATAAGTCCAAATTCAAATAGGAAGTTGATTTGAAGTTGGGATGAGAATGGAAGTTAACTTTATTTAAAATGAAATTGAAAGTTAATTGGAAATTGGCAATTGAATGGAATTAGGATTCAATTGAAATTGGAATTGAATCAATTTAAATTGAATTGATGGGAATGGGGATCGGGAATTGAACTGTTTGGCTCTGGACCATTTTCAAAATAAGTTGTTTTAATATAAATCTATTTTTCCAAACTATTTACTATACAACTTTTCTTTTTAAATCTAAAACTATCTTATACTTGTCTTACAATTATTTTTAGAAACTATTTAACAATCTTTCAACTGTTTTAATAAATTAATTACTATTTTTCTACTACTTTATAACTAATTACTATTTTTACAACTATTTTGCAATTATCTAACCATTTTATAACTATTTGACTATTTTCCAATTATTTTACAATTACTCAACTATTATACGGCTATTTTATAAACTAATAGTTATTTTTCAACTATTTATCTATTTTTAATCTTTCAAGCTATTTTCTAAATATAAGCTGGTCAGAGTGCAAACTGTTTATGATTGAATATCCATTTGAGATAAGGATTAAAGTGATAATCCAATGGAATTGAAAGAATTGTGATTATATGGATAGAAATTAAAGAAAATGTAAATAGAAAGAGAAATTGATTTAGTTAATAATCAATGAAGATAAATACATAGGACGTACATATATTATTCTGTTCGCATAGTGATTTGATCCAGATTCGAGCACAGAATTTCGAGATAGTTATATCGATCCGAGTTGGGATTTTTCACTCGATTTTCAACAGCGAACCTGGATATGGATTGTTGATTGGTTCTGGATATTCTCTATCATAGTTATGGTTATGCAAGGAGAATGACGGTTTCTGATCAAGAAACCAGATCTGAGTCCGCACTAGGAAGTCGGGTGGACGATACTAGTTCGAAAGGGAAATTGTGTGATCGAGTGAGCGATCAGATTGATATTGCTTACGGATGATATGTGTACATCGTACGGATTGGAATGAAATTGATATTGAAGTTTGTGATAAGAAATGTGAAATGGTTTTTGAAGTGAAAATATATTTTGTGAAATATATGAGGAAATAAAATAGAAATTGGATATTTCTACGGTAGAAATTTACTTTATGGAAGTAAGTAATATGGTTAATGACTATATAGAGTAATCAAATTTGAATATTGATTTGGGGTAAATAAAGTTATATATCTTTGTTATATAAGATAAATCTCCCCTTGTTGAATCTATAGCCGGAAGAAAGGATTTTGAAGGTGTTTGAAGTATAAAGGGATTTTATACAGGTTTGAATGATCCAAAGTTTTTAAAAAATTATATATATATATATATGTATAAAGGATCTTATGAGGATTTTGGAAAAAGGTTTTGCGAACCTTTGGATTTGGAAAGGCTTTTGATTTTTGGGTAAAATCAATATTGAAATTTGAAAATCCTAGTTTGAGAATTATCGATTTTAGGATAATCGATTTTGTGTAAAGGAGCCTTGTATGAGATCATACTAGGTGTATGATTTGAAAGATACTATATGTGTATAATATAAAGTTTTTTGATGATGGCTCTAGGGAAAAAGGCGCTCCATTGAAATGAACTTCTCAAGAATGCCACCGGGTGGTGCTGCCTTGAGCCCCAAGGGGGGTTCTAAAGTTGATCGTGTGAGGAGTCCGGACAAAACTAGTTCCTGAGGATTATGAGTAGTGTGTACCATAGCGACAGTCGTGTGTGCCACTGAGAGCCAACAGTCTGCATTTGATTTTATATTGGTAGGCTGTGACCTATGGTAACATAGAGAAAGTCATGTGTGCTGTTGAGAGCCAACAGTCTGCGTTTGATTTTATATCGGTAGATTGCGACCTATGGTAACATAGCGAAAGTCGTGTGTGCCGCTGAGAGCCAACATACTGCGTTTTATCTTATATCGGTAGACTGCGACCTATGTAGAAGTGGAGAAGTTTCATTTTGACAGCGAAAATCGTGTGTGCTGCTGAGAGCCAACAGTTACATGGACTTTGCTGTGATGGCAACGTAACCCTGGGATGTAACTGCGATCTGTTGTGGGTTCCATGGTGTAATCGAGGGGCGCGGAGTGCCTACAGTTGCATGGACTTTTGCCGCGATGATAACGTAACCCAGGATGTAACTGCGACCATGGATTGGGGTGATTATTTCCAGAGCATTCTCACCAAAAATATTTCCTCTATTTTCAAAAATGTTTTCGATATTTTCAGTAAAATTATTTTCTAAATATTTTCACTGGGTGTTGAAAATAGGTCTGCTAAGTACTTGTAGATTTTCAGTCCTACGCTTGATCAACGTATGACCGAATTTCTATGAGAACAAGGATGGACTTGTTGAAACATCGATTTATAAAAGTATTTTTATAAAATTATTTTGGCAAAATTGTACAGATTTTCAAAGTGTTTTAGAAATGGTCAAAGAATAATTTATCTGATTTTAAGCATTTTAATAAATTATTACTTCGTTCCTTTTCGAGGACGAAAAGATTCCAAGGGGGGAGGAATGTAATAACTCGGATTTCTGGGCATTGTAATTAATAATATAATTGGGTTAGTTAATACAAGTACTAAATTTATAGATTGAACAAATGAATCTGATCAAATAAATATTTATATTTGTAATTGTGTTATATATATACATAGATTTTAAATAGAACTATTATATACAAGTTGAAATTTTATTTGTTTAAATATATGTATAAGTAAAATTGATTTGAAATTTTATTTGAATTTTGGTATTTAAATTGAAATTCAAAAGATAGTTATATATATCTTAAATCATACTTTGGTTTTAAAATGTACTTTTATTGGATTTTTATAAAGAACATAAATTGTTTTATAGTATTTTCTTTTAAAAGAATTAATTTTATAAATTAAAATATGTATTTATAAATTAGAAAATTAATTGTAAAAGCTTTTAAAAATCTAATTATGCATGAAGATATATGTGTTAGCATATAATCATTCTTTATAACATGTGTTAACAAATCAAGTAAGTTTAGTGACAAGTGTCATATTTTGTTTTGATTTTTTTGCTTTTTATTTTAAAATAAATCATTTTTACTTATAAAACATGTTTTCCTCCTCTTCCTTTCTTTTTTTAATCTTCTTTTCAAAATCTGAAAAACTCAAAGCATGCATGCATTCTTTCTCAAACCAGTCATCCTCAAAATTAAAGCAAAGTTCAAAATCAAAGTCTGAACATCATCAAAGGCCTACAAGAATTTTTCTCTGTTTTGAATCTGAGTCGTCCTCACACAAATTTCAATAGCATGCATGCAAGATTCATTAACAAGCACATTCCAGTTTCAAGTTTTTAAATCAAATAAGCAAAGACACTCAGGTTTCAAAATCAAAGCAAAAGCTGTTTCAATATCAATGGTGCTTTGTTTATCATTTGTTTTCATGTGAGTAAACATTCAATGTTAAAAGGTTAAGTTACTAAATATCTGTTGCATGTTGAAATTTCGTGATGAAGATTGTGTTGTATGTTTATATATGGTGAAATCTATGATTGTGTTGAACTGTGCGTGTTGAATCTGGCTTGATTCTTCTCTATTTTCAAACTTACAGAGTTAAAATTTATAAAATTTAAATTTTCTTAATCAATCGTTGATAGGTCTTGAGTTGTAAACAAAAGTTGTTTGTTTAATCACAATTTAGTTTTTTTATTTTAAATTACATGAATTAAGCCTGGAATTCTCTGAGATTAAAGAACGACAGTGAAAACAATAAATTGGGTAATAATCAAGAATAATAATTTGCTGCTTCAATTATATATTTCGAATCAACTCTGGATAACATGATTTTTAGGATGAAAATCATGAATTTTAGTTTAAAGTTGAGTGGGCATTTTGGAGATGAACAGCGAATGGATTTCGAACAATTGCAGGCGGCCGGAGGGATTATAGTGGACATGGTCGCTGTCAAAGCTTCCTTATCGACCAGCGGGGTCGGAAAAAATAGCAGAGTTGGCAAACGTTGGGCCTGGCGTCGACGGTGCGTCAATTTAGGGTTTAAGACCCACAGATGTCATGTTACAAACGAGATTACCGCGGAATCTCTAGTTGACCGGAGGGGATCGAACCTGTCCATTGGGAGCGTGGTTTCTGGCGAGGTTGGAAACTGAGTTGCGCGAGCTCTGGTGAATGGAGGAGTGATTGCGAAGTGGGTTCTCTGGCGATGTCGAATTCCAGTTCGATCTAAATGACTCATTTTCATTTTGAGGTGGATGGGGGCGAATCGATGTTTTTAATCGAATGTTGAGTAGACCTACGACTTGCCGGAGGCGGTGAGGTACGCTAGAGTAGTGGCAAACGGCTGTGCATGTGCACGACGACGGTCTCGTGTGTCAGAGGGATGGGTTTGTGAGCAACTCGAAGTGATGCTCGGGTTAGGGAAGGACTGGCTCGGGTCTATGCTCGTGCTTTGGAAGTGTAATACTTTGTAACTAAGGAGAAAAAAAGGAAGAAGGAAACTCAAGATTTGGAGATGAAACCCTAGTACCTATTTGAGTAATTCTGGATCTTCCTCGATAAAATATCTTATATTCTCAAAGTTCTTAAGTCAACAAAGTCAGGTTTTAAACTAATTATCTTTAAAACTATTTGAAGCAATAATTGATGATTAAATGTTGTTAATTAAAGTTGAGAATATTTGTTTTTTAAGTTTTAGTTAATTAAGTTAATCCTTAAGGTGTTTTTAAAACCTAATTAAGAGGGTAATATGTTTAAAAAGGATATAGTGTATTAAATTTTAACTTATCTTAAATGGTTTTAAGTTAATGTTTTAAACTTATTTAAACTTGGGTTGAAATAATTATATACAAGTTATTAACTTGTGTAATTTATTAAAGATATTTATGATTAAAAGATTTATTAATAATTAAGGGTTAATTAATCAACCTAAGTAATTTAAAGATTTATTGATGCGATTAATTACGGATTAATTAATTAAAAATTTAAGGTTAATTAATTTGTGATTAAAAGAAATTTTACCAATGAGTAAAGGTAAATTATTCAAATAATAGTTACTTAATTAAAAGTATAATCACTTAGTGTAGCTGTTGAATAATTACTAAATGGAAGTAATTTAAGGATAGTAACTAATATCATTAATCAAGATGATTAATTGGTGGATAAATTCTTAATGTAAGTAAATAAGGCTTAATACTTAGGTAATTAACAAAAGGATTTATTAATTAAAGGAACTTAATCAAGGATTATTTAGGGCTAAGTATAATTACTTAAGGAAATTAATGAAGTGTAATTACTAAATGAAGTAATTAATGGATAATTACAGGCTGTAATTAATTAATGAGCAATTACTTGATGGAAAGTGATTAAAGAATAATTACTTAGTGGAAGTAATTAAGTGTTAATTATTCGGTGTAAGTAATTAAAGGATTCATTAATTAAGTGGTTAATTAATTAATGTAAGTAATTAAGGAAATTAATTACTGAATGTGATTAATCAAGGTTGATTAATGAATATGGTAAGTTAATAAAAGGCTAATTACTGAATAGAATTAGAGAGGATAATTAGGGGATGATTAATTAATGGTTTATAATTAATTTTTGTTAAGTAGCATGATTGGAAGTGATTAAAGTAATTAATTTGATTTAATTAAGATTGGGTAACTAATTAATCTTGCTTATAAATGATTGGTTGATATTTCTGATATGAAATATTTGTGTTATGATATGCTTGTTTTGAACAGTGATTATGTGGTTCTCTGTAGATGATGAATTTCTGTGTAAAAAGTAAGATCTTGTGATTAAAGGTTGAATTGTGCTTCACTTGAATAATGTGAGTTAAGATGGCATTGAATTCGAAGAGACCGGAGTCGGGTATTAGTAAATACCCGAATCCACTTCGACTTGTAATTTAATAATCCTGAACAGATTTGATATGTGAAATCAATAGGTTGGAATGGAATGATTTGGACCCTTTAATCTAAGTTTGGTACTTAAAAATTGAATGTGAGATAAGGGATGTCTATAACAACTTGTGAAGTTGTAAATTGATATGAGTTACCCCGGGTTTTATGTTTGTTTATGCTGTTGCATTCCACTTTAGATGGTTTACTCATGCTGGTTTCCAGCCTGACCCGTGTGTTACTTTGACGTAATGCTCAGGTCAGACTGAGTATTACAGATTTTCAAGTAAGGACGTTCTGGAGCTCAGGAGGCGAGCTGGAGGGCAGGAACGTATGGAGTGTTTCCCGCTATGATATGTTATTGTATAACTAGGACATGTTGTTTTAAACTGTCCAGTGATTGGTAATGGTTGTAGCTCTGATGTATAAAAATGTAAATGTACCGACACAGTTCTTCTTTATAAAACTGTTATTTTATTTGGTATTATATTTTGATCCGCTACGAATGTGAGGTTTCTGTGTCTTGGTGTTTCTGTATTTTTCTTCTATCTCTTCTTCTTTTTCCTAACTATTTGGAATTTTCGGGATTGGAATTTCCGGGTCGTTACAGTACGGACCATACAAATGGATAGTTATGCCTTTTGGACTAACTAATGCACCGTAATTCTTTGTGGATTTTATAATGACCCTGACTCGACCTTCGAAAATCGGCACCGAATATGACACTTGTATTCCAATGCCGCGGATCCAAACGTCGAATCTGGTTCGCCGGAGCTTATAATACAATTAAGTAAATAACACAGCGGAAGAAAAAGAAATGAATATCATAATATGTAACTCCAATGAATAGAATATCCAAATATGATACAACAATGATACAATATGATACAAGAATATCAGAGACCATAAACAGCAGCGGAAAACGAATAGCAAAAGAGATAACTCCAATTTAATGCTTCCAAAGCTAAAACTCCAAACCACAAGCTCGAACCACCATCAAGTTCACCAAGCTAAGCAAGTCTCGTCCATGAATCCAAAGACTCCAGTATCCAAGATCTCCAAAGAATACCAAAGGGAAAGCTAAAAGCTATCAAATCGATATCAATATCTACTATCTGAAAAACCCAACTCTAGACTGCCTCTGTGGAAAATTGTAGGCACCCAGAGTTTAGGAAAGCAACAATAAACTCTGGGCCAGTCATGGGACTGGTATGAGCAAACAAAATAGTTTTATCTTTTAAAATAAATAAAAGAATTCAAATTCGAAATTCGCAATGCTTTTTAGAAAATGAAACTACCATAAGGCCTTTCGCCACACACACCATGCAAACGCAGAATTGGAGGAGATTTTCCTTATGATAGTCAAAAATGCTAGATACGCGAAAATCATTTTGATATTATTATTATTAGTGCATAGTGGAAAATATTTTGAAAATATAATATTAATCTTAGCCAGCATACAACATTTCATCATATGCCTACTATAGCTACCATGTTCAATAGCAGGTTACAGCCACATTCCATGATAGGTTATACAACTAAAACCGTACAGGGCGCGTATTGTTTCTTTGGGTTTTCCAACAAATGGTCTGGCCAAGGAACTTTCCATTACCACATGGGTACGCCTCTGGAGGAACGCCCCGAGAACCTACCCGACTCTCTGCTTACACAAGGCTGGCTACCCCCTTTTCGGGGAATAAAACCTAAGATATGCCACCCCCGGTCCTTTGGGACCTTTATCCGAGGGCCCTCCAACAACAACATCACACGGTAATAAATATACTACAGTGTCTACACGAGTAAGTATCTGGGCTCCATACCTTGATACTACCCATTTCCATAAGGAATGGTCATACCGTAGGGGCGCTACCCCTGAAACCTTGCTGCATCTTTCCTGTTTCGACCATTTCCGGGGTGCGAGGTCCTGATGCAGTCTCGTCCACAAAGCTACGCATTTCACAAAGCCTTGCTTTGATCAACAAATGATCGGCAGTACTTCGTATGCCACATTACCAAATTGGGAATGTATCACTAGTAACCATCAACTACATAACCTCTGAGCTCGTACGTCTCTGAAAAGGGTGTTAAGCTAAGAGAATAAATCTCCGCCACCAAAGAGAAATGTATTTGATAGAAACCAGCTTTATATCTCAAAGTGTAACGTCAGACACACATCCATACAAGTCTGTCCCGGGTTCGAACAGAACCAAAGGCACTTCCAAAGAAGCCCTTGCAAATCCGGATAATTCCTAATCACGTCCGGACTCCCCATCACAATGGGTGCTCAAATCTCTATACCAGGGCTAGTCGGTGCAGAGACATTCGACAGGTCATCCTTTCGTTTTTGAAAGTATCCGGTCTTCACCACCGGTCTTCAAATGCTATCCATATCGTCGTATCATTATTCGGAATGGGTTATATGAAAAAGGTCCTCTCCCGGCTAAACCGAATAATGAGCGCAATATTTAAAAACATATGGATAATGGGATTTCAGTTAAGTCACAACTTTAAAACCCAAACTTTTCTTTCAAATGGTTTAAACATATTACCATTTACAAATCTTTAAAAAAAAAAGATTCACTTTTAAAACCCCTTTCAATTTTAAACAAGGTTCACCAATCTTTGACAAAGATTCATTCATAGCCTTTCAAACAATTCCATTTCATGTCGGATTAACTCACCCGGTCTTTAAATCAAAGACTCATTTTATAGCTTTTAAAACTATTTTCAAAGATTCATTCATAGCTTTCAAAACAATTCCCCTTTCAATCTTTTATATATAAAAGATACACCATTTAAAATCCTCTTCAATTTCAAAATAGGGTTCAACTATCTTTCACAAGGATTCAATTATAACTTTCAAAGCCATTCCATTTCAAACTTGAAATCTTTTCATCATAATTGGGAAATTCTTTCCTTATATAAAAGCTATTATCATTTGAAACCACTTGTTTCCGTTCTGAAAACTCGATTATAATTGCATGAGTTAAGGCCTTTCAAATATAAACTTGGGTTAAATTCAAATTCTCAAAATCATACTTTTAAAATGGTTTAAAAACCCATATAAACACATTTATAGCTTGTATAACCCTTTTAACCATAAATTCCAAACATAGAATCAAATTTCAAATTTTGAATTAAAATTTAAATCAAACTATTTTAAATTTCAAAACTTAATTAAGTTATTCAAAATAACTTTCATTTTTAAAACACCTTTTCAAAAAGTTTTCACTTTAAACCCAATCCATTTCCAAAACCATTTGGATTAAAAATTCAAATTTAAAACTATTTCAAAAATCATGACTCAACCGATTTCCTTGTAAAATCCATATTGTGTGTGTATAGTGTAGTCCAGGGGTTTATACACAATAGTGCAACAACAATCATCGCATCACAGAATAAAGCGCATCAATATCGATAAGCGGTATAAACTATAACGCTTATCTTCATTCATAGATTCATAGATAAAGTAAATTTATCAATAACAAAGATTCATTGTTACGATTCGATGTGGGTTTCGGATAACCAACTGGAATCCGACTCCCTTTTGCATCGAATTTCAAATGTCGTTTTACGGCCAAGGGGTTTTATATCCACACGGAAACAATCACAAATATTGCAATTCAGCACAAAGCAATTCATATCTCATAGCATTGTAATTACATCTCAGAGATATCAATCCAATACACAGCATTCAGTAACAATCAAACATCTTTGATTAAGATGAATAAATCGTGTGGTTTAATATAATTAACCACATAATTATTTCATTAATTATCTTTAATCAATGATTAGTTATCATTAACTACAATTGATTCAGTCTTAACTACCTTCATTAATAAATCACTTCTTTAATTAATTATCTTAATTAATTAACCCTTAATTGTAATTAATTGAATCTTAATTTCTTTTATTAATTAATTATTCCTTAATTAATTACTTTAAGAAATAAACCCTTAATTATTAATTCTTAATTTAATTACCCTAATTAATTGACCACATTAATTAATTATGCTTAAAGGTAATTAACCCTTAATATTTGATTAATCAATCTTTAATCTTTAATCATTTATTCTTAATTACTTTCACTAAGTAATTATTATTTTTATAAAAATCATTCATTAATTACTTGGTTAATTAACTTGAATTTTTAATTAATTACTTTAATCAATAAATCCTAAATTCTTTTTAATTAAATCTTAATTATAACTAATTATTCTTTAATTGATCAATCATCCTTATTGATTACCTTAAATAATAAATCACATAATTTATTATCCTTTAAAAAATTAAGTAAATAACCTTTTAAATAATTACATTAAGAAATTTATTAATACCTTTTGATTAAAACTTAATACACTAATCTCAATTTATAAATAAATCAATCTTTAAATAAAATAATATTTAAATTCCGAAACCATCCTTAATTATAGTTTCTTAAATACTTATTTCAAACACTTGTTTAATTCAAGTATTATCAAACCCCATTTAAAATACTTAGAAATATATTCATATACATTTTTCCTCTAAATCAATTTATTCCCAAAACAATTTTTTTTAAATGTTTAACCTTGACCATTTTCCTTTGAAAACTTGTTCATATTTGTAGTTTAAAACCTTGGTACACTATTTGTTTTATAAATTTAAAACCTGGTACAGATTGTATTTCAAAATTTTGAAACCTGTACATATTTTCATTCTTTAAATTTTAAAACCCGATGTCTATCAAGCAGACCCGAGCTAATTTGGGTTTAACCCGAGCCTTGCTTCGAGTCGTTACCCTACTCCTTTTGCTTCGAGTTACATCACCATTACCCTCGAGCTATTACCCGAGTTTGTTCCTTCTTCCTCGATCGACACCATTTCCATATGCTCCCAAACTCAACGTGTACGTGCACAGTCGCACGGCGACGCTCTGGTCACTGACGAACCCTCCAGCACTTCACTTATCAACTACGCGACCCAATCTAAACATCAAAACCCCATCACTTGCCTCAAATCAGAATCGTGCTACTCAATTGAACTAGAACCCAAACCCAAATCAGAAAAACCCATCACCCCGATTATCTCGTCCACTAGACACCACGTCACTACGTTTATAGCTTCGCCAAACGACGACGGACCAAACCCCCCCGGTCCGATCGCTTCTGGTTCTCCATCGACGATGTACAACACTCTCAATCAACCCTAACCAAAACCCCTTTCGAACCCTAGATCACCTTATTATGGCCACCACTTTGACCTAGAAATATTCCGAGGATTTTTCCTATAATTGTCATCCTCCCAGCTATCAACATTATCAAGCTCGATCTCTATATCAACGTCGTTCACCGAAAATTGCCATTTTTGTGTTTTCTGTTCAATTCAAGTTAACTCCATAATTCCCAACCTAAAAATCTTGAAACTAGATTCAAAAATCATCGTTTTCTATTACAAATCGCTTCATAAGATCTAAACAAAAATAGTAATCATCGATTTTTAACTTGAGTTAGATTTTCACTGTCATATTAAATTTTATAAATATCCCATAACATCTACACCTGGAATTTATTTTTAAAATTTAAATCAGATCAATACAAACATTTTCCCTTTAAAGATCATTATCTAAATCCTTTTAAATTTTTAGATATAGAATTTTTTTTTCTTTCTTGAATTTTGTTAGTCTGCTATTTAACAGAGGGACAGTCAACATTCAACAATATATATACATACATAAACAGACATGCATGTACATTATCACTTATACAAAACTACTCCAAGTACCAAACCAAACATCACAACATATAACAGGCTTAAGTGATTTATTCATAGCTAAAGAAAGAAGAAAAATTTGGGTTCAGAGGTTTGCCCACCGGTGTATGCACAGAACAGAGACAGTGAATAGATTTGTGAATGGAATTGATTTTGATTTCTGATTTTTTTTTGAACTGGAAATGGTTTTACTTGAATCTGAACTTCTATTTGTTGCTTGATTCAATCTTTCTTTGAGTTCCTTGAATTACTTTGTTTCAGGTTTTCAAATGTTTGAGATAAAATGGCCTGATTTCTTTCTTTTAAATTTGAGATAATTCTTGTTTTTGAGGAATAAATTACAGATTTTGATAAGAAGAGGAAGTGATTTTCAGATCTGGCCATTGATTTCTTGTTTGAGAAAGTTCAGATTTTTTTGAAATGAAATTAGAAAAGAAATAGGATGGGAGATAAATGATTGTATAAGCTTAACTTATGGTATTTTTAAAATTGAAGAAAATATAAGTAAAATGTGTGACACTTGTTTCATTTAGTTTAAAATAAACTTACACTTGTACATTTATGTTAACACATGTACTTAAGAGGTTTATAATTTTAACACTTGTAATAATTTATTCTTATATTATTATTATTTTTTAAATGATTTTAAAAGTTTTTTAAATTAATTTTCCTAATAAACAAATACATTTATAAATTTATAAATATTTTCTAAATTTGTTTTAAACCTTTATTTCATTTAATTTGAAATTTGTAAGTTAAATCCTTTAATTAATTGCACACACACAAATATATATATATATATATATATATATATATGTAAATGTTTTTACATTTTATATTCATGAATATACAACTATTTTTTATATGTTCCAATGTTTTTAAATCTTTTTATCAAATCAAATTTTACATCTTAAATTCAAGTTATTAGGAATATTCATACTTATATAACTTTTTAAAAGAAAATGAATTGAAAACAATTTATTTTTAAATTTCCAAATTCAAAATTTAATGTACAGTCAACTTGTACTTATAAATGAATAAATAATCAAATACCTTTTTATAATATATTTTTATATTCTATTTATCATTTATTTCTCTTAAATTCCAAATCAAATTCTATTTGTAATCCATTGGATCTCAAATCAATTATATTTATTTACAATCTTTTAAACAAACAAAATATATATTAAATTTTGAAAAATACCAGATTAATTTAATTCTAAAAATTAAATTAAATTCCAATTTCAATTTGATTTAAAAATGGGAATGTCACAGATTTGATGAACCGAATTTTCTGAGAGCACCTGGATAGATTTGTGTTAGTCTTAATAGATGATATTTTGATATACTCTAGGGATGAGAATGAGCATGAAGTTCATCTTAGATTTGTGCTTGAGACATTGAGGGAACATCAACTGAAGGCTAAGTTTTCAAAGTGTCATTTATGAAAGAAGGAAGTGAAGTTCCTTGGTAATGCAGTCTCAAGGAACGGGTTATCCATAGATCCGACTAAGATTAAGGTAGAGAATAATTGAAAGAGACTCGAGATGGTGATCTAGTTAAAAAATTTCTTCGATTGGCTGGATAATATTGAATGTTTATATAGGAATTTTCGCGAATAGCTAC
The DNA here is from genome assembly GCA_030765085.1 of Allium cepa. Taxonomy (NCBI): domain Eukaryota; kingdom Viridiplantae; phylum Streptophyta; class Magnoliopsida; order Asparagales; family Amaryllidaceae; genus Allium; species Allium cepa. The sequence goes on along the minus strand of CM060944.1, from coordinate 491,040,858 downwards.
ACCAATGACTAAGCTTACACGGAAAGATGTGAAGTTTATATGGATTGTTAAGTGTGAGGAAGCATTTTGGAGCTTGAAATACTTATTGATCCATGCACCAGTGTTAGTGGTTCCAAAGGGGAATCATGATTTTGTTATTTATACTGATGCATGTGGAGCTGGATTGGGAGCTGTGTTGATGCAAAGTGGTGAAGTGATCGTTTACACTTCTAGAAAGCTCAGACCGCATGAAGTAAGGTATCCTACACATGATTTAGATTTAGCTGTCGTTATATTTGCTTTGAAGGTGTGGAGGAATTATCTTTTGGGGAGAGCGATTTGAACTTTATATAGATTATAGGTCGTTGAAATACTTGTTCTTCAGGAGGAGCTAAACATGAGATAACAGAGATGGTTGGAGTTTATTGCTGCTTCTGATTTTGGAATTGAATACATACCTGGGAAAGGAAATAAGATAGCGGATGCACTTAGCAGGAAACATCGGAATGCAGTATTGGCTATGATCACCGAATGGAAAGATTTGGAAGCATTATCAGCTTACATAGCACAGTTTATATCCGAGGCAGGTTCTAATGTAGGAAGTGTTGTATTGTCTTGTTTTGAAGTTCGACCGATAATGATTGAGAAGGTAGCTTCTAAATAGATGGCGGATCCTGTTTTGGCTGAATGGATCCAATGGTTAAGGGAAAGAACAGAGGGCGATGACCTATAGGATTTCAGTCTTGACCAAAATGGGTGGTTGAGAAAGAACGGAAGGTTGTGTGTTTTGAATGTAAGAGACATGCGGAAGGAAGTTTTATATGAATGTAATCGTTCAAAGTTCACTATCCATCTAGGAGAAATGAAGATGTATCAAGATATGAAGAGAAGTTACTTCTTAAAAGGTATGAAACGGGACATTAGTGTATGTGTTATGCAGTGCTTGAATTGCCAACATGCAATGGCTGAACACCAAAAGCCAAGTGGATTGCTTCAATCGTTGGAAGTTCCATTGTGGAAGTGGGATTCTATCTCCATGGATTTCACAGATGGGTTGCTAAGGTCTAGTAGAGGGAATGAAAGCATATGGGTCATAGTAGATTGACTGCCAAAGAGTGCCCATTTCATTCCGGTAAAGTCAACTTGGATGACACCTATTTTAGCGAAGTTGTTTATGAAGAATGTGGTTAGACTGCATTGGATTTCTAATAGTATTGTCAGTGATAGAGATTCAATATTTACTAGTGAGTTTTGGAAGAGTCTACCCAAGCTCAATATGAGTACCGCTTACCATCCACAGACTTATGGGAAAACGAAAAGAGTTAACAAAGTCTTGGAGGATTTGTTAAGAGCTTGTGCATTTGTGAGAAATACCAATTACAGATCTTATGGCTAAAATTAACAATAGAGGGGAGGGGGGTAAATAGCGTTTTAAGGAATTGCTAATTCTTTTTGAGTTTATATTAATTTGAACACAAACATATGTAATATTCAGACACAGATATGATCACAGAAACAAACACAGATGAGGAAATAAAGTAAAAGCAATAAAGAAAAGAACACACAAGATTTTATACTGGTTCGGAGTTACCCTACATCCAGTCACGCACACAAGTACGGATTTCCTTTCAAAATCAATTTTTACAATTACACCCTCGATTTCAAGGCCATGAGATACACCACTCCAGATTCACAATCCTTTGGGTAGAGATACTTGATTTTACGGGCAACAAGTTCACCCAATTGATTTCGTAGGCTACAATCAAACCTATTCTCGCTTGATTGATTTCACAGGCTATAATCACACCTTTTCTCACTTAATTAATTATAAAGAAGCCTATAACTCTGAATAGCACTGAGATCTTGTTGAGATAGTGATAGAGAATCAAACCAGAGATGATCTAGTTAGATTCATTGTTGATTTCGGCAGAGTAATGGTAAAACTATATATAAAGAAATGTGGAAGATGAAGAGGAGTGAAATCAGAGAAAATATGAATACAAATTCGTTTAAAACTGCCCCTACTTATAGTAGAACAACAGCCATGTCCATTCGTAAAAGGATATGACAAAAAGGCACTTCCTTTGAAATTCAAAATTTTGAAATAAACCGCCACTTTGTCGACAAGGGTATATTAGGGTTGTCGACAGGCCTATGGTATTTTTGGTGATTTGTTTTTCTTTGAAAATAACTTCTATCTTGTATTAAAACAATTTTTAAACTTTATAAATATACTTAACTATAGTTAAAATACATAAATAAGTATAGAGAATAATATTTTTTATATATAATATTTTATTATATATTTAAATCTAAGTATAAATATTAGAAATTAAATATATTATAATTAAAAGATAGTTTAAAACCAAGGATAATTTGATTTTGAAGATAAAGATCATTTTGAGGCTAAAAGTATTTAAAACCAGGATAGATGTTTTTGATTCTTTTAAAAGAGATATTTTGAAATCATTTTGAAAATACGATATAATTTTGTAAAACATTTGAATAAAAGTTAGTTGACACAAAACTGTCAAGACCCGATTCTTCGACTCCTGAATATCGACATCAATACGTCCACTATATCGAATGCCGATCAATCGGATGCCGGAAAATCGAACCATGAGGGTTTAAGAAAGAAGAAGTAGAAGAAGAGATAAGAAGATAGAAAATAGAATAGAAAGAAATAACAGAACAATATCAGAATCTCACAATTCGCAGCGGAACAACATATAATAGATAAATGAATAATCTTTAAACAAAGAACTATATCATTTATTACATTACATTACATTACATCAGAGTGTACAACAACAAATAGCGGAAAAGAAATACTATATACTAACAATACGCCATGCCATCCAGCTTGCCTCCAGCAACTCCTGAATTCCAAATATCCTGATAAACCTTAACTCTTGACTGCCCGTGTGGAAATTGGTGGGCACCCAGAGTTTAGGAAGGAAAACAATAAACTCCGAGTTAGTCATGTGACTGGTGTGAGAACTCAAAACAGTTTATTTTTCTTTAAAATCAAAATAAAGGAATATTTTTAAAATCAATTCGCAATGCTTTTAAAAATGAGACTACCATAAGACCTCCCACCACACACACAATGCAAACGCAGACTTGGAGGAGATTTCTTATTATGTTAGTCAAAGATGCTTGATACGCATTAAAAAGAAACATTTGATATTATTACTAGTGCATAGTGTAGGAAACATTTCGAAAGTAGAATATAAATCTTAGCCAGCATAGGTACCATTATAGTATGCTTACTATAGCTACCATATTAAATGGCAGATTCTACAACTAAAACCGTACAAGTCTCGTATTGTTTCTTTGTATTTCCAACAAATGGTCAGGCCAAGGAACTTCCCATTGCCACATGGAAACGCCTCTGGAAGGACGTCCCGAGAACCTAATCGGATCTCTGCCAACACAAGGCCGGGTTACCTTTCAAACTAGGTAACAACTGACACGAGTATGCCATCCCCCGGTCCTTTGGGACCTTTAACCGAGCGCTCGTAATCAACATCACACCAAATAATAAGTGTTTCAACATGAGTAAGTATCTTGGCTCCATACCATGATACCACCCTTTTCCAGAAGGAAATGCACATACCCTAAAGGGAGCTACCCCTCATAACCTTGCTGCATCTTTCCTGTTTTGACCATTCCGGGGTGTGAGGCTCGACGAAGTCTCGTCCACAAAGCCACGCTTTGGTACAAAGCCATGCTTTGGGTCACAAATGATCATAGAAATGATCACAAAGATAAGTGATCAAACAAATGATCATATCACAAATGATCAAACAATGATCATTTCAAAGCAACACTCAGCATGTCACATTACCAAATTGGGAATATATTGCTGATAACCTTCAACTATATAACCTTTGAGCTCGTACGTCTCAGAGAAGGGTGTTAAGCTAAGAGAATAAATTCTCCGCCACCAACAGAAATATATTTGAAAGAAATCAGCTTTATATCTCAATTTGTAATGTCAGGCATACAATCCATACAAGTCTGTTTCGGGATCGAACAGAACCGAAGGCACTTACAACGAAGTCCTTGCAATCCGGATAATCTCTAATCACGTCCGGATTTCCCATCACATATGGAGATCTCTATACCGGGGATCAGCCAGTGCAGAGACAATCAATAAGAAACCCTTTCGTTTTCGAAAATATCCGGTCTTCAACACCGGTCTTCAAATGCAATTCATAACGACGTATCACATATTCAGAATGGGTTATACGACCCCAAGGTCCTTTCCCGGTTAACCCGAATAGTGAGCGCTTATTTAAAAAAAAATAAGTGTGGCATTCAAATTCAAGCAAATCACAACAAATACCCATTCAAAGGTAAATATTGATAGTCGGTTATTGAACTATCAATGGATATGCACAACATCACCAGATTCCAAATAATTTTCCAAATTATTTATTTTCCAAAAATATCTTTACAAGATATATATTTTCAATACTTCAAAAATAAATCAATATTTATTTTTAAATAAATTCCCCCTTTTCATTTATAAATTCCATAGTGAATTTACGTTCCAAAATATTTATGAATATACGATTTCCATTCGATTTCTAATATTCATTTTCAATTTATCTTCAAAAAGATAAATTCAAAATATTCACTTAATATTGGAAAAACATTTCCATACTTATTTATTTATAAGTAATTCACAAGTCTTTTTATTTTCTACACTTGGAAAATATTCAATATACTCTAATCGAAATTAAGTATATATTTCATTCTTTAAGGAAATCATTCTCTTAAACATATTTATTTGGGCCAAAATGAATGTTGCGTAAAACATCGTTACGACAACCCAAAATCACTAGTATAGGGATTCGAAATTAAAATAGATATATAAATCCCAATACTATACAAAACATTTCCTTTCGGAAATCATTTACTATAACAACAGTGTTATAGTCTACCATTTCCTTCTATTTCTCGAAAACGTCTATTTCAACAATGAATGTTGAAATCTATGGTTTCGATAGTTAATACATTTTAAAACATCTTTAGATCGTTTTAATTCTATTTAAAACATCACATCCAAAACATTTTCTTTAATATGTTATTCACTATTCAAAACGTGAATATACTTGTTAACCAATTTCATCATTTCTATACATTTTGTTTTAAAGGATTATTCACTGTCTAAAACGTGAATATAACTCCATTAACAAATTACAACAATTTACTTATCAAAATAAATCGTTGCAGATTTGTAAAACAATGTTTATAAATTCCATTTCTATTTATTTTATAACTATTTCCTTTATTAACCTATTCAATTTATAACTCAATTATATACCGAAAGTCCATATTATAAGTTAAATGCTTATAATTTATTTGTTTGCGAAAACGTTCTTTTAAAATTCCCAAATTTATAAATCTTATAACTTATAAGATTCATTTTTTTTATCCAAAATCTATTCTTTTAATAACTTTACAAATTTTATAAACCTACTGTTTATAAAATTCCATTTATAACTTCACCGTTATAATCCTATAGATTTCATTCATTTATGAAATTCATTCGCAATTCATTCTAATACTTATAAAAGCTCGTTTTACAATTCCAATATTTTTAATTTATAAATATCAATTTATAAATCTTTTATATGGATCAATTTATATTATTCTTTTAAAAAGTCTTTAAACTCCTTTATAATTTCATCCTTCTCTTAGATTTACAAAATAATCAAATTTCATAAATCCTATATTTAAACTTTTTATAATAAATTCAGAAATCCCAATTTTAACTATTTTATAAAATCGTTAATCCCATATTTTTAAAAATTAACTTTTAATTATATTTCCCAAAATCATAATTTTTATAACATTAACATTATGACGTTTATTTATTTAAAATGAATCAATTCAAAAAATATATATTTTTATAAACGTATACTTTCAAAAAAATAAATTTTAAAATCCTTTTAAAATTTCAAAATTGGCCTAGTGATGCTACACACCAAATAGTCAATCACGACTTTCAAATATCATATATCGATATGATAAACAATCAAATATCACAATATCTGAATCAAATAAATATTTGTGAGGAATCCAGTTGGATCCCTCCAACCTGTTTCTCTGCATCCACAGACACTAGCACAATACCAATCCCGTTTCAAGACGGGATATCGCGGTATATGGGATTTATAAAATATTATCCGCTTAATAGGCGGCGCAATAGGGTCTCATCCGCTATACAATGCGGGAAATCAATCAACTGCAATATATACACATGCCAATATATATATATATATATTGCTATATATATATAGATATATCCTACTATATCTAATATCACAACCAAATAGCAATCAATCAATAACTGCAAATCCAACTTTAAATTTTTTGAGTGAGAAGTTCTCACCTTTGCTTTTTATTTTGCGATCCATTTCCATCTTGACTCGTTTTTCTTGATTTATACCTTGTATAAATATTTACACAATTTATTAGTATTCGAACAGATCGAATAATAAATTTTCATTTGATAATTTTGATTCATTAGTGATTTTCTTTTTAAATCAATTTCTTTTAAATAATTATAAAAAATTAAGTTTTAATCTAAATTCCCTTTAAATAAATCATTTTATCCAATAAATTAAATTCCTATTAGGTAAATTAAATTAGCCAATGATTTTATTAATATTCGAAGTAAATTGGACAATTCAAGTTGTCATTTTAAAATTTTATTAACTAACTATTTAATTCGAAGCATTCTTCCTCTTAAAATACCTTATAGTAACCGAACAAATTAAGTAAGTAAATTTGGATTAATAATTTTAATTAAACAGATTTCTTTTGATAATTTTACTTAACAAAATATTAATTCTAAAACTACCTTTCCTTTAAATAATTTTATGCAATTTATAAATATTCAATATAAATCGAACTATTTGATTTACTATTTTAAAATTTTAGTTCAATTTGAATGATTTAATTTTAAACCCAAAAATCAACTTGAAGAATCTATTACCATTTGATACTTTTTATTCACCACTATTGGATTCAAACTATCTTTTTCTTTTTAACTTACTGTTATAAACTGGATTTCTGCATAAATATAAAATTTAGTAAATGTAAATAAATTCAGAATATACTTTACTGCAGATTTAAAGATCTATGTTCTGCCAATATTTTTTTCTTTCTTCTTTTCTTTTCAGTAAATATATTAAAACCTGCATATATATATAAATGTAAAAAAACAAAAAAACCAAAAAATTTTTATTTATTTCATTCCTGCAAATAGAACATAGGATTTTCTTTACTGTTTTACTGTATATATAAAATTTACATACTTGTAAAAATGAAAATATTTTTACTGTTAAAATTAAACAGTGGGATTTCTATATATATATATATTTAAAACAAAATAGTACCTTACTGGAATGATTCGAACTCCACCCAGCCGAGCATCGAGCCACCATCGCCCTAACCCCAAATCGACCTCGCATCATCAGCTCGAGAACCCACGACGACACCTCAACCCTTGTTTGCATCGCCGCCAGGTCGCAACCCACATCAGCTACCGCGAGTCACCGCGACCTCTCCTTTAATCGCGTCGCGACCATTGAACCTCGCGCGCCCTGCTTGATTGCGTCGCCGCCGATGCTGCCGCCCCTCGTGAAACCCTAGTCGTGCGACCCTGAACCCACGCGTCTCGAGTTCAAAATCACCACGCAGCACTTGATTTTGAAAATGGGGCTTCGGCTATGATTTTATTTTTATTTTTTTTTCTTTTTCTCTGAGGGCGGCCATTAATTCGATTTGAATGAAAGAGGGATTTCTATCAATTTCCAGCTTCGGCCATTGTTTTGAATTGAACGAGATGCTTTTGCTCGTGTTATTTTAAAAGGAGCAGCAGGGGACAAGGTTACGTGATCTAGCAGATAGAACGTGAATTGAGGCTGAAAGGAAGGAGAACGTGTTTGCCTGATTTAGCCGTGATCCTTGCCGTGATTTTAGGAGAGATGTTAGGGAGATAACATGCTGATATTTGACTAAATAAAAATTTAAATTCAAATTGAGTTTGATTTAAATTTCAACGCGTTTACTTACCGTGTGCTCACATATCAACTCTGAAAAATACGAAATTTGAAATCCGAGAATAATTCAATATTACGGACCCAATGGAACTGGTTTCGTCGAATTCCGAGACTGTGCCTCGGACGGCTATTTTTAAATATCGATTCAAACGATATAATTTCAAAATTGAACAAAGCAGTTTCGAATTCAATTCTAAAGCTTCTATTATCTTCAATATTATCAATATGGATTTTAGAAGCCTTTAAAATATTTTAAATCAGCTTAAAATTGAAGATTCAAATTTTTATTCAACTTTCAATAGATTAAATTCTAAAATTTAATCGCCAAATTCATTCTGATAATTTGAAATTCAAGTCAAACCATCATTCAAATATTTAAAATTAATTAAATATTTTCAAATTAAATTGTTCAAAATTCTGGATCGTTACAAAAACAATGTTCCACTAGATTTTTCATAGGTTCCATCCTACTTAGGGTTCCATCCCTTTAACGGGCTCGAAGTGGATTTCATTCCACGAATAAATTGGATTTTAAGATGCCAGTGCTTTTCTAGGAGTTTTAACAAAATTCCCAACTAAATTACTTATTATTGAAATCTTGAACTCTTGATAATCTTGATACTCATGAGTCTTCAATCTCTATACTGTACAGTCTTCATTCTTGGTACCTGCATGGTTAAATCCTGCATATATATATATATATATATATCAAAACTATAACGTTAGTATTTATATTTTATAATCTTATTCTAAGGTTGTTGTCATCAAAACCATCTTCTTTAGGGACTAACAATCTCCCCCTTTTTGATGATGACAACCTTTATTTATAAAATATTACTTCTATTCTAATAACTCCCCCTTAATCTATGCCTAACTATCCTATTTCATAATTCTCCCCCTTTGTCATCAACAAAAACTAACTCCAAACTATATAACTCCCCCTTAATCTAATACTATATGACATGTGATTATAATGATAGTGTTATCATTAATAATCGTTACTTAATTCTAAAACCAAAACTTAGTCCTTACTTACTAACTATCCTAATTAATAATCCATATATGATAATATTTATAATAGAGATAATGTGAGAATTCAAATATAAGAACACAAATAATTTATTAATTATTTATTGTTATATTTACATTGGCATAGATAACGTAAGTAAGATTATATAATGATAAGAAACTAATGTGTACTTATACATATTATGTTTTGCACACCAATTATTAATCCACACCAAACCAAATCAAATCAAATCAATCCAAGCAATCAATTCAAATCAAACAAAGTAGTCAAATAAAATCAAACACTACGAGGAACTTCCACCCATCCTTCTTCTCCAAATAAAGGGTCTGCTTTAATGGCATCCCAATTTTCATTTTCATTGGTGAGAGAGATTGGAGGATGTGCTTCATTATTATCTTTGTGCAGGGAGGAAATCATCCATCGTATCGTATCAAAATGTTTTTCTTGCTCCTTGATCATCTGCATTTGACTCAACTCTAAGTGTCGCTGATTACAAAGAATGAAAGAGAGAATATTTTTGAAAGAGTTGAGGGTTTCTTCAAGATTCTCGGTCAAACTATGAATTAGATTGGCCATATTTGAGTTTCTGAGAAGAAATATAGATAAAGTAGATAAGAAATAATTTCGAGTGATGAATTCTAGAAGAAATATATATTTATAGGTGTAGAAATTTGTTTGAAATGAATAGACACAAGGTAGTTATTCAAATTTCAAATTTTAAAATGAAAAGTCATTTCCGACCAGTACTTGTCGACAGGGTCTAGGGGTGTTGTCATTAGGGGTCAGTTAATTTTGATGACTCATTTTGATTTTGTGAATAATTGTGTGTGTGTATCTATATTTATATAATATACTAACATTTATTCTGGAGATAGGATAAGCGAGATAACAGAAAAGTAATTCAATTTCACTTCATAATAGAACGATACAATGATTAAACATTAAGAACTACACGAACATTCAAATCAAAACAAACTAAAACCAATACAACATGACATGAAAAGGTAGAACTAGTTGAGGATGACGAAGATGAAGATAATCCAAGCTTCTTGCTGACTTTGGAGAAAAACTTGTTCATCTTGGATGACATTTTATCCAATTTCTTACTAATGGACCGCTTAAGTGTCCATTGATTCTCAACAATGATCTTTCGATTTTTTAGTAAGGTTTTGTTGGTTGGATTAGAGGGATAGTAAATACTTTCCAAAGATGCTTCACTTTCTTCTTCTTCTTTTATTTCCATTTCATCCCCTTCTTCTTCTTCTTCCATCTCCTTATGAGCCAAACGCACTTCCTTTTTGGCAAGAGTTTCATATGGTTGAAAAACATATGGAATTTTCATAAGAGAAATGTTTGAGTGATTAAAAACTTTTCTTGAAACAAATTCTTCTCCTTTGAAATCTACTCCAAAATAACTAAAAATTCGAGTAAGATAGATTCCATGATACAAAGTGTTTTCACCCATTTCAAGATTTTTGGGACAAAATTCATCCAAAATAACTTGTGCCCAATTAATATCATAATTTCCAAAAATAGCAAAAAGTGCTTTGCAAACTTTTGAATTTGGATTGTTAAAACTCCCCGATCCTGGGGTCAAAGTATGTTGTAAAAGAAGATAAACAATTCTAGCTTTTGGTCTTCAAAGTTATCTCCTTTGAAAATGTGATGAAATGTCTCACGATCATTTTCATCGATATTAAAATTAGTTAAAATCCATTCCTATGCTCTTGCAATTGAGAATGGTACCCAAAAGATCACAATTTAAAATGATTCTGGTGCCTTTGACACTACTTCAAATTTCATCATCATTTCCATTATAAATCCACGGTTGAGATTTTCATAGAAAATTTAACAAGATTTGGATAACAAATAAAATCATTTTGTGAAGCATCAACAAGACTAAAAACTTCGTTGTTTGTAAAGAGAGAATCAGTTTCATAAGTGGAGAGATCTTGAAATAAAGCAAACTTCCCGGGATGGACTTTTCCATAATTATCATAGCTGATATATGCTTTTATAGCCTTCGGATCATCGAAAAGTTGCTCTTTTATCTGTCTATAAATTCTCATTATGGAAGGGTTGCTTGAAGAAGCCATTAGAGTAGAGAGTAGAGAGCTTGATATTTTGAAATAAGAGTTTGAATTTGAAAATGAAAGTGAAAAGTTGTGATAAGAGACAGTGAATAAATAGATTCTCAAATGACATGTTCTCTGGTCACGAGGTGACTTTTCAAAGACTTGAATGAAGTGAAAAGATGGAGGGAATTTAACATTTGAATTCAAATTTTGAATTTCAAATTTCTGTACTCTTGTCGACAACATGGTGGGGACCTTGTCGACAGGTGTCTCTGAATTTTGATGATTTATTTCTCTTAAGTATTCTAATATATATATATATATATATATGTTTATTATTTTTAATGTCTATATATATCTGAAATATTACTAGAATTATAGTATATTCCATAAAATATTATGATACTATTAAAAAATAAAAATATAAAATAATAGAAAAAAATAACAAAAATAAAAAAATTTAAAATTAAAACAACACACCAATTCAAAATCAACCAATCAAGCATCCAGTTCTAAGCATGTAATTTCAACCAATGTATTGTAAACGTGTACCTTTTTCTGAGTCCGTTTCTCTAAATTCGTCTGAGTCGTGAACTGCCGTGAAACACATATTTGAATTATCTATCTTCTGATTATCATCGCTTGAAGACGAGTCTCAGTCATCTAGAGTAGCAGTAAATGCACGCTTTCGTTTCTTTGCGGAATCATTTTTTATAGGACAATTTTGCCTATCTAGATGCGGACAGTCTCTTTTGATATGGCCTGGTTCGTCACAGTTGAAATATTTGATATAGTTTGACACTACATTCTGATTTCCAAAGTTCTTATAGTTGTTTCTCTTGAGATTATTCATCTTTCTGTATTTCAGGAATTTCCAAAAATTCTTGGTCATAAAGGCTATCTCTTCATCATTATCACTGTTTGAGTCTGATCCATCGGTCAATGCATTAAATGCCATTGCTTTCTTTTCCGAAGCTTTGGTTTCTATTCTCTCAATCATTTGGACTTCAAACGATATTAGATTTCCAATTAATTCTTCTATCTTTAAGGTACTGATGTCATTTGCCTCTTCGATCGCAAGTATCTTTTGATCCCATTCTGGAGTAAGAGAATTTAAGATTTTTCTGACTTGATCTTCTTCCAAAAATTCCTTTCCCAAGGATATTAGAGAATGCATAATATTTTGAAATCTACTATACATATCTGAAATAGACTCATTAGAATTCATTTTAAATAATTGAAACTGATTTGTGAGCACTGAAATTTTGGTTGTTTAACTTTGCTTGTTCCTTTGTGAGTAACTTGCAAAGTTTTCCAGATTTCAAATGCAGACTTACAAACTGACACTCTATTAAATTCATTCTTATCAAGTGAACAAAACAAAATATTCATAGCTTTAGAGTTGTTTTGTGCAACGGTGTTTTTCTCAGCAATCCACTGTGCAAAATCAGTTGTGGGTTCAAAATATTCAGTCTGTGTGATATTCCAAGTGTCTAGTCCTACAGATTGTAAATATATTTTCTTCCTACATGCCCAATATGCATAGTTATTGCCATTAAAAAGCGGTGGTCTGACAGTAGATCGACCTTCTACAAATGAACTAGTGACAGGGATAATAGAACCAGTGTTGGTAGTATTAATAGTACCAATGTTGGCAGCCATTTTGAATTTTTTTTAAAATTCAGATTATGAAACTTTGAAAACCTTGCTCTGATACCAAATGTGAGAAATGCGGATTACAGATCTTAAGGCTAGAATTAACACTAGAGGGGGGGGGGGGGGGTGAATAGTGTTTTAAGGAATTACTAATTCCTTTTGAGTTTATATTAATTTGAACACAAATGTATGCAATATTGAAACACATATATGATCACAGAAACAAACACAGATGCAGAAATAAAATAAAAGCAATAAAGGAAAGAACGCACCAGATTTTATACTGGTTCGGAGTTACCCTACATCCAGTCCCGCACACAAGTACAGATTTCCTTTCAAAATTACGCCCTCGATTTCAAGGCCACGAGGTACACCACTCCAGATTCACAATCCTTTGGGTAGAGATACTTGATTTTACGGGCAACAAGTTCACCCAATTGATTTCACAAGCTATAATCACACCTTTTTCTCGCTTGATTGATTTCACAGGCTACAATCACACCTTTTCTCGCTTAATTAATTACAAAGAAGCCTATAACTATGAATAGCACTGAGATCTTGTTGAGATAGTGATAGAGAATCAAACCAGAGATGATCTAGTTAGATTCAATGTTGATTTCGGCAGAGTAATGGTAAAAATATATATAAAGAAATGTGGAAGATGAAGAGGAGTGAAATCAAAGAAAATATGAATACAAATTCATTTAAAACTGCCCCTATTTATAGTAGAACAACAACCATGTCCATTCGTGAAAGGATATGACAGATAGACACTTCCTTTGAAATTCAAATTTTTGAAATAAACTGCCACCTTGTCAACAAGGGTATGTTAGGGTTGTCGACAGGCCTATGGTATTTTTGGTGATTTGTTTTTCTTTGAAAATAACTTCTATCTTGTATTAAAACTATTTTTAAACTTTATAAATATACTTTACTATAGTTAAAATACATAAATAATTATAGAGAATAATATTTTGGTATATATAAAATTTTACTATATATTTAAATCTAAGTATAAATATTAAAAGATAAATATATTATAATTAAAAGATAGTTTAAAACCAAGGATAATTTGATTTTGAAGATAAAGATCATTTTGAGGCTAAAAGTATTTAAAATCAGGATAGATGTTTTTGATTCTTTTAAAAGGAAGATTTTGAAATCATTTTGAAAACAAGATATAATTTTGTAAAACATTTGAATAAAAGTTAGTGGATACAAAATAATGTTCCACTAGATTTTTCATAGGTTCCATCCTACTTAGGGTTCCTTCCCTTTAACAACTCGAAGTGGATTCCATTTCACGAATAAATTGGATTTTAAGATGCCAGTACTTTTCTAGGAGTTTTAACAAAATTCCTAATTAAATTACTTATTGTTGAAATTTTGAACTCTTGATAATCTTGATACTCATGAGTCTTCAATCTTGATATCTTCGGTCTATACTGTACAGTCTTCATTCTTAGTACCTGCATGGTTAAATCCTGCATATACATATATATCTAAACTATAATGTTAGTATTTATATTTTATAATCTTATTCTAAGGTTGTTGTCATCAAAACCATCTTCTCAAGGACTAACAGTATTGGATTTCGGGGGATCATGGGAAGACCATCTTCATTTAGTTGAGTTCTTGTATAACATAGTTATTAGACTAATATTGGGATGACACCATTTGAAGTTTTATATAGAAGACCATGCAAATCTCCCATATGTTGGTTGGAGATTGGGGATAGACTGGTTCTTAGCCTGGATTTGGTGAAAGAAGCTGCATAGCAATTTGAGTTGATCCGAGCTAGGATGAAGGAAGCTCAGTTTAGGAAGAAAAGTTATGTTGACAGAAGAAGGAAAGATTTGGAATTCTCGGTTGGAGACTATGTGTTTATTAAGGTTTCATCGATGAAGGGTGTGACTAGATTTGGAATAGCAAGGAAGTTTTCACCTATATTCGTTGGACCTTTCCATCTTGTTGAGTGGATCGGGAAACTTGCTTATTGAGTAGAGTTACCGAGTAGTTTGGCTAGAGTCCATGATGCATTCCATATTTCTCATCTTAGAAAACGTATTAGAGACTTAGAGATTACTATAGCACCTAAAGTATTAAAGGATTTAGTAGTAGAGCCGGACTTGACTATAGTTAGAAAGCCAATTCAGATTGTGGCTAGAGATGAGAAGATGTTGAGGAATAATACAATCAAATTAGTAAAGGTCCAGTGAACTGATGATGCTAGAGAATGTACTTGAGAGACCGAGAGCAGGATTAGAGATGCTTATCCAAAGTCATTTGATGGTATGTTTTACCTTTGGTTGCCTTGATTGTATACCTTATCATAATTTCAAGGACAAAATTCTTTAAGGTGGAAAGTCTGTAACACTCCATATTTCTATATCACATTATTTAGGATATTTAATAAACCAAAATTAAAGAAAGGGATAATATGGAGGTTAATAAGTTGAGAATTGATTAGCTAAGGGTAGCGTGCCATGGTTATGAGAAAATTAAAATGAGATAACATATGATAATGTGTTAGGAAATAAGTAAGGGAAATATGGGAATTTAGAAAGGCTTTTGCCTTAAACATATAGAAATGAAACTCATTTTCATTTCATTTTCGCTCAAACTAAAGTTTTACTAAGGCCGTCCACCATTATTGTTCTCAAGAGAAGAAAAAGCTAGGATTCAAGTGAAGGAAGAAAATCAACATCAAATCTCATACCTTACAATCTCAAAGCTAAGGCCAATAATTACTACAACCCATTTTCATATGATTTTCAATTTTTTGATTAGATCCAAAATGTTTTTGCAAGTATATGCCATGTTTTGATGATTAAAGTTTTATATATGCTTGTTGATGAATTATATATGTTCATGTTAGTTTTTATGATACATTTGACATGAAAACCCTATTAGATGAAATCCAAATGGCTTGAAAATTTAAATATAGGTTAGAAATGATATTTTAGAGATGGGTTTAAATTTTCATAATTTTCCGAGTAATGTAGATTTTATATTAATTAAGTTGTAGTGAAGAAAATGATTTATTTGGTTATAAATTATTTACGGATGATATAATAAGTATTTGGGTTTGAAATTTTTATTTGCTGGAAAACATATTAAAATAGATTTTCTGGGGTATTTTCTAGATTTTTCCTAAGTGATTTGATGAATATATAAAATTATTTAAGGTATGAGACTTAAATGTTTTATATATTTAATTAAGGAGAAGGGGCATTTTATAAAATAAAATGATTATTTAATTCTGAATATAGTAGCAGCACTTTTATGAAAAATATTTGTTAACCAATGAGAATTTGACAAACAAAGATAGGTTAGCTGAAAAGTTATCCGTTTTAAATTAAAAACAAAGAAATCATACTTTTAGCATGTTTCAGCCTTTTACGGCGTTAAACCTTCCAACCAAACCTTTGATAAGGTCGAGACGTTTATAGCTTACGGCAAGGTCAAACAATGCATATAGTATCAAATTACTTAGTGCATAATAAATTGGACAGAGTCAAAGGGTTCTAAGTCAAAAGGTTGGTTGCCAAAGAGGTTGAAGTGTTTTTGTTTTATAAACCAAAGATAGCCCACTTTACTTTCGAATAAGAGCTTTTGACTTGGTTATTTTCGACCAGGTCAAATATTTAAAATAAAGGTTATGAGCCTTTCGACACAGTCGAATGGTTACTACTATTTTATCACTATTTTGTTTTGAAACCTTTCGACACAGTCGAAAGGTTACTACCGCTTTTGTTTTCTTTTGATTTGAACCTTCCGACAAAGTCGAAACGTTTACTTGTTTTAAAGTTAGCCACTTCTCCATGCTTTCGAAAGAGAGCCCCCGACTTAGGTGATTTACCCTTGTTTTCTAATTAAAGTATGACCAAAGATTTCGAAGCAGATTGTTTATTAAATGGTTTCGACAGGTTGTTTATTGAATGGTTTCGAAAGGTTGTTTATTGAATGGTTTTGAAGGGTTTTAGTTCAAGGACTTTGAAAGCTATAATTCAATGGTTTCTAAATTGTTTATTGAATGGTTTCAAAAGAATGTTTATTGAATGGTTTCGAAAGGTTGTTTGTTGAATGGTTTTAAAAGGTTATTTATTTAATGGTTTTGAAAGGTTTTAGTTCAAGGACTTCGAAAGGTTTAATTCATTAGTTTCGAAAGGTTTAGTTCAATAGATTCAAAAGATTTGAGATTGAAGGTTTTCCAAGGTTTTTCTAAGGAAATGTGTTAAAGTAATTCTAAAGGAGGATGTCCAAAGTCTTATTGCTTTCGAAAGGTTTGTTTTTCAATAGTTTCGAAAGATTGATATTGGTTTTGAAAGAGATGATTTCAAAAGTTTAGAAAGAGGTTCTTTCAAGTGTCTAAATGTTTTCATCAACTAAGATTTGAGTAAAGAACACACAAACACACACACACATACATATAACATGGTGATATGATTTTGAGTTAAGCATATAGATTATATACTTTTCCTTGTTTATGTTTGATTTAAAGGTTTTAAATCATTTTGAAAATGTTTTCAAGGAAAATTGTGGGAGGGAATCCTTAAGTGAAAATGACACAGATATTAGATACCGGATGAGACTAGTATGGTGTTGCACCCAATACATTAGCTATTAGCTCCGACTAATTATTGTTTAAAATTCCAGTTGTAGGGCTTGGTTACAGGTAGACTAAAATTATGATTACATTCTAAAAGGAATATATGTTATATACAGAAAGGTTATTGGGAAGCCCGAAAAACCATTAGGATTAGTAAGACCTGGAAGATGTTTAAGTTAGGGACAGACTATCCAAAAGAGAAGTATTTAACGTCCAGAAGTGAAGTATTTAACAGATAGTTAAGGATAGATAATCCAAAAAAAGAATAGCTAACATGTATCGGAGTAATTTTGATTATATTGTCTGGTAGGCCCGAGTCAGCCAAAGGTTAAAAGTTATCCAAACAAAACTTATGTGTTTGAATAGATAGTTCATTATTACCTGATGTTTATGTATGTATACATAATGATGCTTTACATCGTTTAATCCGTTTTGATTGCAGGAAAAGGTTTTGCAAAGATATGTTTTAAAAGGATGTTAGTGACGGGAAATCCATTCCGCTAACATATATATTTCGAGATGTATGGTATTATTCGCAACAGAGTTTATGTCTGATTTGAAGTTTATGTTTTCTCCTTAAACTTTTGGGTGCTCAAAATTAATTTGCATAGGCTGAGGAATTAAGGTCTTTTTAGGTTTTAGTAGGATGATGAATAAGGCTATCGGAGGCCTGTAGGAGGCAAGCAGATAGCTATTTAGGAGTTACAGTTCTTGTTATATGTTTCGATGTATTTCCGCTGTGTTTTGTATTAAGTCAATTATGACTCTATGACTTTGATCATCTAAGGGGGTATTTTTATACACTGTTCTTGGCGTAGTTATAATAAGTATATTTTATCTATACCTGGGAACGAATTGGGGCTTATGTGTTGGGAATGTAAAACATTTGGTTTTGAAATGTAATGAAGTAAAATTTGTTTTGAAGTCTGTGTTTTGTTTTATATTCAAATGCTTCTGATATCACTGATACCATTAACATAGCCATATTTAGTCGTCGTAAGCTAATACTATAATGATTGCAGCATCTGCAGCGTTTGGTTTTGGGCCTCTAGGTAGGGGATGTACAGTTCCCCTACCTGGTAGTTATTTTTTGGTATAGTGCTAAGACCATGCTTTAATGATTGAGCATGGTATCTTTTCCTTGGTCCTTGCTTCCTCTTCTTATAGCCTAGCCTTTTCGTGAGAACAGTTTTCTTTTAATTCTGTTCTTTGCATCATTTCGCCTTTGGCAAGGTTTGGGAAATACATGTGTAATACTTACCCCTCAAGTCTATAACAATTGTAAATTGATGTGGATTTTTTTTATCGACACCCGTCTCCACATCCCATTACCTCTATCTACTCCTTTCTTTCATTACATAACTTATTAGTAGTTGTTTTGCATTTAATGCTCTTGCACACATGTTAATCCATCGTTGCTTGGACCTTTATAGAGCTATAACAACAATATCTTTATTTACCAAGTTGATCTACCTTGATTTCATGCTACTTATTCTTGCTGTTTAATCAATCGATGGACGATTCATAAATTTTTCGTCATTTCATTTGTGTGGTAGACATTCGATTAAGGATGTACATATCTTACCTCCCCTTCTTTGTTCTTTTAGGCTTTATTATCACAATAGAAAAAAATAAAGAAATAACATGAGAAGACCTTCACCCGTTTGATTGATTCTTTTCCCGAGTTAAGCCTTTCTTTCAAATCAAATTAAGGATCTTGTTTTTTAGTTGGTTTCTTTGTTTTAGCATTTTTGTGTAATTAACCTCTCTTCTTCTTTTTCCCCTTTGTCTCTTCCCTCTAATATAGCTCGCCTAAAGGATGTTGAGCATATTTTGAATCAATTTTGGTTCATAGGCTACGAGGTTAGGGTTCCCGAACCTCAGAAGCGTATTAACACGCCTTCAAATGGGTTTACCTCCCTTACTGCCAAACATATACAATGTGGGCACTATCTTCCCCCAAACCAAGTCCTCTATCATTGGCTGACTATCATTTACCTTGTTCCCGTCCAATTTGTACCTCTTTCATACTCTCTTGTGATGGCCACTTTTATTCTATGTTTAAAATGTCTATACTCCTACTTGCGAGGAGCTTCGATTCTTGTTTGACATCAATAAGAGACCTTTAGTAGGTGTGCTTGTTTTTACTATGCTCGCCCGTAAGACCTAGAGATGGATTGATTTATATTTCTTTATTTCAAAAATTGACAATTTCCCTCTTTCCTTTCATCCTCGTCCTGCTTAGAGATGGATCATAGGAGCCAAATTCTAGAACTAGATGCGGAGAAGAGGAAAATACAACTGTTTTTTAATAAAAATGTTGGAGGAGAATTGCTTTCTAAGCCCAAATCATAAATTCTCTCGTGTTATTTTTATGCTTTCTCGTTTTTGGAAGAACATAAGTGTATAACTTGCTAAACATAGAGTAAACACTCATTATCTTATGTTTTTTATCTTTAGAAAAATATTTTTTGACCTTGAGATTCCTTTTATATATATATACAGGTAAAATGGATGATGATGATGATCTCTTGAATGCATTTGTTGCATCTAGAAAACTGACAAAGAAGAACATCAAGAAGAAATAGCATGATGTTGATAAAGGTTCCTTCCAAACTTCAAAGAAACTGGTCTTATTCACCATCCTTCCTTCTTCAACGGCTCTCCCTATTCCTCCTTTGTTGTCTTGTCTTAACCGCATACTGGGTGTCTGCCTTTGCCCGAGAGCGCGATATATGAACTTGTTGAGAAGGTAGGAAAGATCACACTATTATCTAGTATTGGTTCATCTCCCCCTTCTATTCTTTCCCTTTCTTTTCCCAAGCTTTCTAATTTTGAGATCGTGGTCGAGGTGAACAAGTCCTAGTACTACATAAATGATTTCCTCCCTTTTTTATTATATTTAGTTGTTCCTTAGCTTTTTTGTTTAGCTCGGGCCTTGATAAGTGAGGCTTAGTAGAAATGGGGGGAGTAGGTCTTGTTTTTGGCCCGAATTTCAAAGCTTAAAACTAGCCTTAATTCGGTCGCTTTCGAGAAGGCTAAGTTAGTGGGAGATTTTGATGTATATCATCTTAGAGCGAATGGGTCATGGCCTCAAAGGATCGTGAGCCATGGGAGAAAGATGTGAAGCTGGCAACATTTAGGCAGAAATTTAAGGATAACACTTACAACGTTGTCTACAACATGTATGCCACGGCTCGACATCAGTTCGGCGAAGAGGTTAAGATTGAATTTCTAAGTGACACGACAAGGATCGACAAATGGAATGACCTTCTATTTTGGACCATTCTAATCGGCAATAAAACCACACATGCCTGACTTGAATAGCTCAAAATACCGAATTGTAAAATAAATTTGGAAAATCTCGGAATATACAGCAAATAAATAAATCACAGATCACCGACACAGAGTAATATAATGCAGCGGAAGTGAAGAAATAGTAGTTCATGGAGCTATTATATAAATACATCAGAGTTAAACACGATACAACAGAAGTCTCAATATGATAATCAAGTATAAATCAGAATACATCACTGGAATCCACTAGATAACTGGAATCAACTGAACAAATGAAAGAGAAATAGATAGATGGATCTTCAAGCAAAGCTCCAACTCCGAAGGTGAGTCTCAAATGCTGTATCACTCAGTTTGATCCAAGTGTAAAGCAAAACAAAAAACACCCGAGTCAGGACATACATACTTATACAATGTAAACCAACTCAAGTGTACAAGTAACTTAAAGGATGCTTGGGACTGTCCATCCTCTAAGGACCCGTTAAACTATTTACTATGTAGTAATATTTTGCTATTATAATAATATCTATAGTAAAATAAACTTACTTTTAAATAGCATTAAGGTGTTACCCATATATCCCTTAACACGTAATAGTGCCAATAGTCTATACAGTACCATAATACCTCCTGATCGGGAGGCTACCAGAGGATACTCCATTGGTACGATACAAATCAAACTCGTACAAGACGCGCAAGGGTAGATGACACGGCACAACTAGGCAATGCCAGGGTAGATATACCAATTACACTTCCTGGCTAGTGGTAACGCGTTGCAGCTACTACCACCCACCTCAAGCCACACTACTAAATCAAAAGAATCAAAAGTGGTCACTGAATCAATCTCAAAGTCCGAATATAATAGCGAAGGAGTGCGTCCGATCAGAGGAGCGATCTCGTTAGCCCATTGATTGCTCCTGTTTTAGCCACCTTATGCCAACTCACGGGAGTCGGGTCCACATTCATACCTCAAAGGAACGCCGCCACCATCCTACTTCATTCTGGAATCTCCACCGCATACACGGTAGTTAAAGTGGTTTTCGGAGCAGGCAGAGAGTATGACAACTTCCGATCCCGGTCTCTTCAACAACCAACCGTTATTATAACTCATGGATATTTATTTCAAAATTATTTATACTTTAAAACAATAATATCATATCCATTTCAAAACCAAAGTAATAACATATCATTTAAATTCCAAAACAAAATCAATATATCCTTTAAATAAAACCCAAATTTCCAAATCATTGGATATTACTTCAATTTATCAAACTTGAAATATTCCTTTAAATCATCTTAACTAAACCACTTTATAAAGTCATATTCTTAAATCTTCAATTTCAACAAGTTTCAAATTAATAGGTATAAAGACAATTCTTAATTAAATATAATTTTCAGTAAATTCATTTCCAAAATCATATTACTTTCAAGTTATAACAACTCTGAAACCAAACACCTTGAAACCATAATACTTTGAAATCCTAACAATTTAGAAATGTTATCATTTGGAATTCATACTGCTTAAAATCATAATACTTTGGAAATGTAACCTTAAGGAATCATAGCATTTTTGGAATGTAATACTTCCCACTTTAACATTATATAATCAAAGTATTTATATACTTACAAATTTTAACATGGTCATTTTATCATAGCCTTATAGTTAAATAAACTTTGTTACTGTAATATCCAATTTAAAGTTGAAATTCTTATGTTAAGTTAAAAGTACATTATTAACTTACATTTATTATTACAATAAAGAACTTTATTATTTTAATCATTTAAAATATGCCATTTACATTAATTAAAACTTACCTATCAACTGTACATTATCAACTTACATTTTATTATAACAGTATAAGGAACATTTATCATTTTAATCAGTTTAAAATACACCATTACATTGATTAAAACTTACATGTCAAATGTACATTTTAACTTAAATTTATTACAATAAAGTGCATTTATCATTTTAATCAATATTACACTAATTAAAACTTATATTATCAAATGTACATATTAATTTACATTTTTATTACAATAAAGAGCATTTATTATTTTAATCAATATTACACTATTTAAAATTTACATTATCAAATGTACGTTTTAATTTACATTTATATTATATGAAAGAGCATTTATTATTTTAATTAATATTACATTAATTAAAACGTTACATGTTTCTTTCATTGATTAATACTTTACATGTTTCTTTCATTTATTAGAACTTTACACGTTTCTTTCCTTAATTAAAACTTTACATGTTTCTTGTATTAATTAAAACTTTACATGTTTCTTTCGTTTTTGTTATTACAGTAAAGAACATATATTATATTAATAAATTAAAATATTAGTTAAACTTACATCTCACATGTATGTTTTAACTTACATTTTCCATTTTAAAGTCATAGATATTTATCTTACAAAACATAACATTTCACAAAAGAATATTTTATCATAGTTAATATAGCAATCAATTTTCTTCATAGATCTGTTCGTGTCAAAATTGGGCATGACACTCTTCGGGAGTCGTTGAAGAGATAATAACGAAGAATGTAAATTTAAAACAGATATTATCTAACAAAAACTCCAATCAGCAGTAAAATAAATGCGTAGACAAGCGATTTATAGTGGTTCGGCGTGTTGCCTACGTCCACTGTGAAGTGTTTTGATGTTTTATTGATTCTCTTTCAATGATTACAAGTTTTTGCAGCAATCAACAGCAAGTTACAACTGGAAATTCGAAATCAACAGTAAAATTATGATGTAGGACGATGGAGACCTCGATCCGGCAGAGTCTGGGCGCTTGAGAGTCGAAAGATCCCTTTTCTGTTGGCCTTGGGGCTCTATTTGTAGGCGTAGGCTGCTGATATTTCGCTGAAAACTCGGGAGACCACTTCTGGCACGTGAGGGGGCCCACACGCCCGGTCTTAGGAAGTTTGGGCCCACTTTAGCATCGGTTCGAACTCCATTCGAACCGATCAAGAATTCATCCAACCGAGGTAAAATTTGGTGTGGGCATTCTTCAACATGTATTCAAGCTTCTGTGAAAATTTCGTGGCATTTGGATCAGTAGATTGGGAGATATGATGGATTCGAAATGGGGTTCACTGCGTGGCTGTTTGGTTCGAAACCATGCGTTCAAATCGATGGTTTCGAAACCATGGTTGCACTGTCTTCGTGTTGACGTGGAGCGCATACTTCGCCTCGATCCGGGTTTCGCTCCGAGTTGAATGCTTCGACTCCATATACTTCGGCGCATTCGAACCGATGAAAGACACGTCACCTTGGCCAGTTGGCCCAGTGGATTCGACCGAAGCTTCTTAGATGGATTCGAACAAGGCTTCTGTGATGGGTTCGAACAAGGATTCTGTGATGGGTTCGAACAAGACTTCTGTGATGTGTTCGAACAAGGACTCTGTGATGGGTTCGAACAAGGACTCTGTGATGGGTTTGAACAAGGACTCTGTGATGGGTTCGAACAACCGAAGCTTAGTGGATTCGAACAAGGATTCTCTGGATGGACATGAGCTTCGCAACCCCTCTACGAGGTCCACAGATACGAACTTAGATGGGTTCGAGTTTGATGGATTCGACCTGAGGCACTCCGATGGGTTCGAAGTCCATCGATTCGAAGATGATCGTTTCGAATGATGTTTGTCGATGGGTTCGAAGACACCTAGCTCGGGGGGTTCGAAACCAGTGCTTCCCCCCTCAAGTTGAACCGATCATAACTTGTGCGTATGAACTCAGATTGACTTGAAATTTGAGATGAAGGCTTCTATAGTCTTTCTTGTAGTTTCCTATCAATTGTAGCTCAATCTGGATTCGGACAAAATTCAGCGATATCCATAGCGAAACGGAATATGACCAACCTATGAGACGAACTATTCTCCGTTTTTCGATTGATCTTTTGGTATCGCGGCTTTGCCAAAAAGCGGGATAACATTTTGCCCCCCAAAGTACGTCTTGTGGGAACATGACGTGCTTTGAATAGCTACAACTTCTCTCCGAACAATCATTGCTCTCTTTTTGTTGAGACTCGTATTCTGTATTGTTGCAACCTTGCATTGATATGATTGATTGCTATATAATAGCGCTTAGCCGTTGGCTGTTGCATTTGTAACAAGATAGGTGTTTGATCCCTGCAAATGTTTAGAATCGAATGTCAGTTCGATATATATGCACATATGCTAGTTTGATCTTTGTTAGCGTCGTGCGTCTACAAGTCGTTGTTAGTTTTGTTTGCTATTGAATTTCGTATCGATTCTCTCCTGAATCGATTTGGAAATTTGAGTTGAGACAACGCTCGATGGTTGTTTTGAAAAGTCCCTTCGTATCGATCCTCTCCTGAACCGATGTAGAAGGTTGAAGGAAACGACTCTGCGTTGCGTGAACGTAATACTTCGAACCGATG
This sequence comes from Allium cepa, assembly GCA_030765085.1. Lineage (NCBI taxonomy): Eukaryota > Viridiplantae > Streptophyta > Magnoliopsida > Asparagales > Amaryllidaceae > Allium > Allium cepa. The sequence goes on along the minus strand of CM060944.1, from coordinate 491,015,717 downwards.
GGTTGGAGTATTGATGGGTTCGAAATCTGCATTCGTATGGATGGAGTATGCTGGTGTTGTGATGGGTTCGAAACTGACATTCGAACCGATGTGAAAGGATGGATTCGAACTAGTAGTTCGTTTCGGTAGGTTATGGATGGAGTCGCGAACAGGGGCTTCGAAATGATGTGCCCACTGCGCGTTTCGCATCGATGCAACTTGTTGTCCTGCTTCGTACTTCGTAACGATGAAGTATGAGGTTAACTGCGAATCCACAAGGCATTAGTTGAATGGTTTCGAATGGAGACTTCGAAACGATCCATGCTATGACTGGTTGCGACCGGTCGCATTTACCGGAAGGGGAATCGTCTCGGTCAAAATCAAAACTCAATATAAATAGCAGTGGGCCTGCCACTTTTTCACTTTTCACTTTTTACTCTCGCCTTGCTTTGACTGTGTTCTGCATTGTCTCGAAGCTTCAAAGGAGAAAACACTGCGTCACGCATTCGAACCAATCCAGATCCAAGACCTTAACTCCTCGAATCCATCATTTAATCTAGATAATTAGCCTCGAATCCAAACGGCAAAGTTATTTCGAACCTATCTCATCTTCATCGATTGCTTAGTCTCGAGATTGGCAAAACTAGATCTGGTTTGGGAGGGCTTCGAACCGATGCGTGGATTCGAGTTCGAATCGATGATGGCGGCATCATTTTTCTTGGATTTCGTATCGATCTCTTGGATGACCTTATGGGGGTGACGCAGTTCGCACCGATTGATGGATTCGATGGGTCCATTTGAATCGATGGATTCGAATCCATCGGCTATCGGTTCGAAGTTCTCAACTTCATATCGATTACGAAGAGGATCGATTCGAACGATATCGACGTTAAGTTGGGGGTTTCTGATCGTTACGAACTAGCCAAACGAGGATCGATTCGAAGTCATCCATTTTTGACCGATTCGAACTCGACACCTGATCATCGTTTCGAAGTGCGCTTTCCAGTCATCGATTCGAAATGATGTTAGGTTGGTTTCGAACGAGGTCCCTGTGATCGGTTCGAACCCTCTATGATGGATTCCAAAGTTTGACGTTTCTAAGCATAACTCCGACGACCTTCATTCCTCCATATTTGGACATATTAAACTGCATACTTGACCACCTTTCGAAGCTCGTCGATGGAACGATAACAACTTCTATTCGAATCAAATTCCATCATATAAACGGTTTTGTGATGACGGTCAGCGATGACGGTCATTATAACTGGACTTCGTAGCTTTGTCGTTTGCATGTTTCTTTTAACTCTGCGATATTTATTCAAGTAATGCATGGCACTGCACAACATACATTCATACACTTTACACTGGGGAATGCACGGGTCCTTTGTCGTCTAACGATGGTTTCTCATGAGTTAGCTAGTTATGGAACCTTCAAGTTTGCAACAGCAGGAGGTTCAAAGCACAGCTGCTCCGAGACTAGAGGTCCCAGATATTGAACCTGAGATCATTGGTCCGGCCCCGGACGAACTTCCCAATGCGTTTTTCATTGCCAATCCGTCAGATTCCATTCAATCGAATATTTCTGAAGACATGTTAGGGAGAATATGCTTGAGGCACGGTCTGTCACTGGATGACGTGTTATTGCCAGGGCCGAATGATAGACCACACAACCTGCCGGAGGGGTATACAGCATTTAATCGCCACGCGTGCGCGGCTGGGACGCTTCCTCCGTTCAACGAGTATATAAGGGAGGTGTTGTCTTTTTTGATGATCGCTCCATCTCAACTACACCCGAACGGGTATGCCTCCGTGAATAGTTTATTCATCGTCTTCATGGAGTACCTTCATAGACCGCCGATCCCGACCGAGATCAGATACCTATTTAATTTCAAAACTCGAGGTGATTATCCTTCCTTCACATTTTTGGAAGCGGTGAGGAACTGCCAAGTGGTCACTGGGTCCTGGACCAGGTTGAGTTACTATAGGACGGAATGGTTCCATGTCAGGTGTCCTCTGGGGTTTGCCCGGCGATGGTTATTCAGACGTGAGTGTAGCTGAGTTATCAAGTAATTACTAAGGCAATTGCGGTCAAAGTGAAACTTATTTTTTTTCTCTTATTCACAGCGACGATTCAGCGACCTGAGGGAGAGCGCTTTAAAGAGATGGTGCGAGTACTCCGGGGAGTCCCGAGCGAGGATAGGGATATCGAGTCGCTTTTGACCGATAGGAATCTCCGGACTTACGGGCTGATTGAACAAGGGCAGAGTATAAGGTTCGAGGGAGCACTAAAGACCGTTTTGAAAAAACGAGTCAAGCACAAGAAGCCCAAAGTTATTATAGCCGAGGAGGCTGATTATGAAAGAACTAATACTGACGATGAGCCGTTGTTGGAGCCTACAGACGTGGCTCAGGATGTTGAAGAGCAAAGAAAAGGCAAGGCAGCCGTCGTCACGTCAACTAAGAAGGGGAGATGGAAATCGGTTGTCATGGCCCGATCCTCTCCCGGAGTTAGAATTTCCGAGATGTCTCCTCCGCGAACTGAAAGTCTTTATGAAGGGCTTACTGACCTTCCAACCCCGGATGATGTGTCTTTTCAACATGATGCCGGGTTGGAGGAGTTCCATCGTACTCTAGAATTGAGCGAGCCCTTTATTACTAGCTCAGTCGACACTTCTAGTTGGTCGGGGGGGAATACATATTCATACACATTTCACGACACTACATAGCCCCGAGTCCTAGGTCATCGGTTTCGAGAAACCACTAACTTTATTCTCATTTTGCTTTGCAGATATTATGACTGGACGCAGTTCGATGCTAGGGAGCCTACGACATGCTCGTAGATCCTCCTCATACTACGAGTCACACCGGAGAGAAGGAGACAGGGGTTACGATCGCAGGTACTCCAGGTACTCTGGCCAAGAACGGAGAGATAGGGATTACAGACATCGGTCTCGATCGCGCAATCCTCCTCCAAGAGTTCCAGTACAACCTCCCGTCCATGTTTCTCGTCCTTCTGATTCCTCGTACTACCAGTCAGCCTCTCAATCTTCTAAGCATGATTCTCGCCATCCCAGATCTGAGGCAATGTCTCCAGTAGTTGCGGAACAACCTCCTACAGAAATTTCGGGAGAAGGAGCAATCAGGCTTGCTCAACTGAAGAAGGACTTTCCAAATATTTGCTTTGATAACTACATCTTTCCTCTTCACTTGAAAAGAATTCCGCCGGAGGCCGAGCAGACAGCGCACGATTATGTGCACGACTTTTATGCCCAATATAGGGCGTGGTATAAGGCAGCCGAGAAAGCGTCGATATTGGCCTTTGAACGTGGGGCCACCATCGAGAAATTGCAGGCTGAGTTGGCTCAAAAGAGCCGTATTATTGATGTGCTAAACACTGAAGCTGAATCTTCTCGGAAATCCAAAATGGAGGCCATCAAAAAGGCCGACGAAGCTCAAGCAATGATGGATAGGATGAAACGTGAGCACTATGCCACGGTAGAGGACATGGGTCATCGAAACACCCTAGTCACTGCTGAGAGGGACGCAGCCCTGAAGGAGTTGAACGAGCTTAAGTCCAAATTCGCCGAAATCGCCAAGGATAGGGACGATGCGAATAATGCAGCCCAGGAGGCATGTGAACAAGCCGTGATTCTCCGGACTGAACGGGATGCAGCAGTAGCTAAGGTCCAGGCGGTTGAGGAGAAAGTTCATCAAGCGGAGGCCAGGCCTGAGGCCGATATTGAAGATTTGCTCATCACTTACAATGCCAACATGTTGAGACACCGAAATTTGGCCTGGCTCCAAGATTACCCGGTGCACCTGCGCAACGCTTGGGATCGATTGGTTGAGGAAGAAGAGGAAGCAAATCCGGATGAATCGGTCGACCGATTTGTACTTGAAAACCGTTTGTTGACTGATGATGAGAAGAAGGTCCTCCATGACGCTATTATTGCTCAAGAAAAGGAGATGATCGGTGGTCGATCTCTGGAGGTTGGAGAGGGGTCAGGTATCGAGCATCATGCTACTGTTCTTGAAGTCACCGCTCCACCTTCGGTAGTGCCTGTATCTGTGGTCAGTTCACAATCTGTTCCTGCTTATGACCCAAAACAGCCGCGGTTATCTCCCATTCAGGAGCATACTTCTGAGGCCGCTCAGTCGTCCGCAAGTCAAACTGGGGAAGTTATTCCGAACTTATCTCAAGTGTTTTCCAAATAGAGAGTTTGTTCTGAAGCAGTTACTGACAACCTCTTCTTATCTTTGTTTAGTGACTGGAGTTGCTTCGATTGCCGTGACCCAAGAATCAAGCAAAGGGGATAAGGCCATCACCACCGAGACTACTATTGTAACTGCAGTATCAACCGAGGCGGCGGGGGGGGGCGGATTATCTCTTGATGAACAAATGGTGAGCGAGCTGCTCGGTGAGCAGGGTGGCTTCTCCACAAACCTGCCGTTCATCATTAGTGACCTTCCGCCAACCTCTAGCTCTTCAATGCAGACTGCGGATGCCCCCAGCCAAGCCCAGACAATTCGTGATGAAGAGATCCTGGCTGAGATTCAAGCAGAATTAGAAGCTGCAGGGCAAAGTGGTAGTGTTGGCGGTGGCACGACGGCGCAGAGCCCAGCACGTGCGAGGATAGTATCGTCGGGTGGCACTATCCCATCTTCCGTTGCGGGTCCTGTCCCTCCTACTCCTCCGGCAGGGAGCCTTCATTTAGATTCAAGCTCTGAGGAGTACATTGACATTATGCCCCCTGCTGGAGAGAAGCCACCGGAGAGGAGGCCGTCCAAACGAAGGATTTCCGTTCCTAGCGATTCTGATGACGAACCGCTGATAAGGAAGCCAAGAAAGAAGGAATAGATCGGCCTCCCAACCAGATTTTTCGGTAGATAGGAACTTGTTTTCGTTTTTTGTTACTAGGCCGTGTATAGATGCAGGTTCGGCCCCTGCTGGTAGGGATTCTTTTTTGGGAAAACTTATTTGCATGTAAGTCCTTGTCTTCAGTTAGTTGAAATAAAATTTAGTTTCTTTGTTTCAACTCTCATTTCTTTTGTGCTTAAGTGTTTGTAGTGTCTTGTTTTCAGTCCACTGCACTTGTGGTGTTTTTACCGTCAAGTAGAGTTCGTTTTTTATTTGCCAAGTTTGAGAATCTTGGTCGCAAGTTGTGATCGATGAATAATCGAACTTCGGACATTGTATCACTTTGGTTAGCGATTAACACTAAGCTTTTTTGTCCCTTAGTCTCGGGGAATAACATTTGTGTTTTGGTGATTGAGTGCGTTTATTGCAAACTTTAAGCACATGTCCACATTCTGGGGACTTAAGATAATTTGAGATCGATAATCCGGTTCGCACTCCGGGAACTCAAGAGTTATCGATGTTTGTAACACGGTACGCGCTCTGGGATCTTGGAATTGATGTTCACTTTCTAACTCACACTCTACGAACTCGGAGTTAGTATTAACATTTCAGTTCGCACTACGGGAACTTTAACTTGGTATTTGTGCTCCAATTCACACTCTAGGAACTTGGAGAAAACATGTACGTTTGGGCTCGCACTCTGGGAACTTGGATTTGATGTTTATACTCCCTCCACATTCGGTGAAGTTGGAGTTCGCACAGATGCTTCGGTTCGCGCTCCGGGAACCTGTAATCCACATTTATGTCACGCTCTGGGATGTCGGAGTTAGCCGTTGGATGGTCAGTCACATCTATTTGGGCTTTTTAGGAATTCGTTCACACTTTGGGAATGATGGATTTGATGTTTATACTCCAATTCGCACTCTGGGAATTTGGAGTCCGTTTACACTCTGGGAACAATTCATTGGATGTTTATACTCCAATTCACACTCTGGGAAGTTGGAGTCCGTTCACGCTGTGGGAATGAATTGTTGAATGTTTATACTCCAATTCACGCTCTGGGAAGTTGGAGTCCATTCACGCTATGGGAACGAATTGCTGAATGTTTATACTCCAATTCACGCTCTGGGAAGTTGGAGTCCGTTCACGCTCTGGGAACGAATTGTTGAATGTTTATACTCCAATTCACGCTCTTGGAAGTTGGAGTCCGTTCACGCTCTGGGAACGAATTGTTGAATGTTTATACTCCAATTCACGCTCTGGGAAGTTGGAGTCCGTTCGCGCTCTGGGAACGAATTGTTTAATGTTTATACTCCAATTCACGCTATGGGAAGTTGGAGTCCGTTCATGCTCTGGGAACGAATTGTTGAATGTTTATACTCCAATTCGCGCTCTGGGAAGTTGGAGTCCGTTCACGCCATGGGAACGAATTGTTGAATGTTTATACTCCAATTCACGCTCTGGGAAGTTGGAGTCCGGCCACACTCTGGGAACGAGTTATTGAATTTTTATACTCCAATTCACGCTCTGGGAAGTTGGAGTCAGTTCGCACTCTGGGAATGAGTTGTTTAATGTTTATACTCCAATTCACGCTCTGGGAAGTTGGAGTCCGTTCGCGCTCTGGGAACGAATTATTGAATGGACTGTCGTGTGTTGGTCCAATTCAGCCTTTGACGTGATGGCTTGCCCCCGAGATGGGGATTCATTTAGTGAGTGGCCGGTCGTATCGCAGTCACTCGCTATTTGAATAAATTCCATTGTTTGATGGAACTTAGCTCTTCGTGTGTCGTGATTGTTGAACGTTGCATTCGGTGAATCACAGCTCTAGCTTGAAGAGATAGTATTTTATTGCTGAAATAAGAAAATATAGCAAAGTCAGTTCCTTATTACAAATTCGAATTTCAGAATGTAAAGGAAACTGCAAAGCATTCAAAGATTGAAGGAGCCTGTCATGTGTGACAGTGACGAGGATCTTCGTCGTTCCAGGCTCCTGAGTAAGTAGGTCCGCCACTGATGGTGTTTATCACCAATCTTCCATGGGGACAAGTCGAGTTCTCCTGTCTCGGTCGATTGGGTTCGTTGTTTGGATTTGATGGCCCCTCTTCTCTGGGCTGCGGTGTCCGCACAAACTGTTCCAGCTTCCTTTCTCTGATCAGTTTTTCAACGAGGTCTTGTAAGTGGCGACACCCGTTTGTATTGTGCTCGTAGCTTTCATGGAACCTGCAAAACTTTCCAGTTTGGATTTGTCTTTCTGACGACGGCCTTGGCGCAGGCTTTTGATATTGAATTGTTCCACAGGTTTGTAAGTACAAGTCCTCTAGTGTTGTATTTAGAGGAGTGTAACTGTCAAACATTGGATTCTTGTGTTGTGGGTCACGAGTTTGATCTTGTTTCTTAATTTGATTCACGCTTTCTCTTCGCCGAGCTTGTTTATTTTTAATGTTCAACTGAACTTTTCCGGAGCTCTCACCGGACTGTTTTATTGCAACATTGCTTTGGGTCCCTTCCGCATTTGGCCCTGCGTCAGTTTGCTTCCTAGACTGTTTCGCGTCTTCCCATCTCAGGAATTGAGCTGCTTTGGCATTGAAACGGTCCAATGACGCAGGTGGTTTCCCAGCTAGCCAATTGCCGAATTCGGAATCGAGGTCGATCCCCTTAGTCAATGCCATAAGGATGGAGTTATCGTTTGGATTACTAATCTCCACGCATGCAGTATGGAATCTCTCTAAGTAGTGTCTGAGTGTCTCTCCGGGAGCTTGCGTGACACTAGATAGAGTGTTGACATCTTTTGGCCTTGCGACGTGCATGCGGAATTGCTCAACGAACTTTGTGGCTAACTAATCGAAGGAAGAGATGGATCGAGGTGGCAGTCTGGTGAACCACATGGTAGCGATGCCCCCCAAGGATATGGGAAACTACGACATTTCACTGCATCGTCAGCCCTGGCAGCAGTCATCGACCATTCATATTTTAGAATATGTTGGTTGGGGTCGGAGTTTCCCTCGTACATGGGTAGAGTGGGCATTCGGAATCGCCGTAGGGGTTCAGCAGTAAGAATATCGTCCGTAAAGGGAGTGTGACTTCGGGAAACTCCCCAATCGTCGTTTGTGAATCCCTGACTCTCACGGATCATCTGACGTATCATAGTTGAAAGATCCGGCATTTGCGCCGGAGTATGATCATGTCCCATACTTTAGGTTTGAACCGGATATCGTCGACGGTCCAAGTCTCGCCTTCTTGGCTCGTAGTCCTCTAGGACGTACGGTTCAGGAGTATGCCCGCTATGACGACGGTCCAGGTCTGACTGATCTTGGGCGTCGACCCCCGGTCCAGCCGCAACGTTAGTGGTGCGGTATTCTGCAGCGTGGTGAGGAACGGCACCTCCTTAGGAGGAGGGCCCGGTTAGGAAAATGGCTGACGGACCAACTCTAAGTTGTCCAACGGTCAATGTCGGTTGATTTCCAACGGGTGGTATACGACTCCCATCTAGCCGGGGTCGTGGAGGCCGGTTATGATAATCAGAGGATGAAGAACTTTCGCTGGATGAGCGAGAGGCATGGTCTCTCATGGATCTCTTTCGTTTCTGGCGATCCAGCTTGTTGATTAGCTCAGCGTTAGCGCGTAGCTGTTCTTCTAGTTGTCGCCGACTCTGTGTCAACTCTTGGAGTAGCAACTGCAACTCTTGTCGGGTAACCGGACCCGACGGTTCCGATTGCCCAGCGACATCTTGATTAGATGAAGGTAGAGGGGCAGGATTCTGTCTATCCTGTTCCTCTTGATTGACAGCGTTTGAGGTGGTTCTTGTGCTAACCATCTTGGTAGTTGAATTCCTTTCCTAGACTTTATGCAAATCTGAAGAAGGAAGTCGGATTCAATGATCTGGATCTCTCTCTTAGATTTACTCAATCCGGTATCGATGACAGATCCAACGAGCAGGAGAAAATCTGGGTTTTCTCGGTGAAAGCACCAAAGTGTTCGTGTCAAAATTGGGCACAACACTCTTCGGGAGTCGTTGAAGAGATAATAACGAAGAATGTAAATTCAAAACAGATATTATCTAACAAAAACTCCAATCAGCAGTAAAATAAATGCGTAGACAAGCGATTTATAGTGGTTCGGTGTGTTGCCTACGTCCACTGTGAAGTGTTTTGATGTTTTATTGATTCTCTTTCAATGATTACAAGTTGTTGCAGCAATCAACAACAAGTTACAACTGGAAATTCGAAATCAACGGTAAATTATGATGTAGGACGATGGAGACCTCGATCCGGCAGAGTCTGGGCGCTTGAGAGTCGAATGATCCCTTTTCTGTTGGCCCTGGGGCTCTATTTATAGGCGTAGGCTGCTGATATTTTGCTGAAAACTCGGGAGACCACTTCTGGCACGTGAGGGGGCCCACACGCCCGGTCTTAGGAAGTTTGGGCTCACTTTGGCATCGGTTCGAACTCCATTCGAACCGATCAAGAATCCATCCAATCGAGGTGAAATTTGGTGTGGGCATTCTTCAACATGTATTCAAGCTTCTGTGAAAATTTCGTGGTATTTGGATCAGTAGATTGGGAGATATGATGGATTCGAAATGGAGTTCACTGCGTGGCTGTTTGGTTCGAAACCATGCGTTAGAATCGATGGTTTCGAAACCATGGTTGCACGTGTCTTCGTGTTGACGTGGAGCGCATACTTCGCCTCGATCCGGGTTTCGCTCCGAGTTGAATGCTTCGACTCCATATACTTCGGCGCATTCGAACCGATGAAAGACACGTCACCTTGGCCAGTTGGCCCAGTGGATTCGACCGAAGCTTCTTAGATGGATTCGAACAAGGCTTCTGTGATGGGTTCGAACAAGGATTCTGTGATGGGTTCGAACAAGACTTCTGTGATGGGTTCGAACAAGGACTCTGTGATGGGTTTGAACAAGGACTCTGTGATGGGTTTGAACAAGGACTCTGGGACGGGTTCGAACAACCGAAGCTTAGTGGATTCGAACAAGGATTCTCTGGATGGACATGAGCTTCGCAACCCCTCCACGAGGTCCACAGATACGAACTTAGATGGGGTTCGAGTTTGATGGATTCGACCCGAGGCACTCCGATGGGTTCGAAGTCCATCGATTCGAAGATGATCGTTTCGAATGATGTTTGTCGATGGGTTCGAAGACGCCTAGCTCGGGGGGTTCGAAACCAGTGCTTCCCCCCTCAAGTTGAACCAATCATAACTTGTGCGTATGAACTCGGATTGACTTGAAATTTGAGATGAAGGCTTCTATGGTCTTTCTTGTCATGTCCTATCAATTGTAGCTCAATTTGGATTCGGACAAAATTCAGCGATATCCATAGCGAAGCGGAATATGACCAACCTCTGAGACGAACTATTCTCCATTTTTCGATTGATCTTTTGGTATCGCGGCTTTGCCAAAAAGCGGGATAACAAGATCTATTCATTAAGACATCTATTAACTATGGTTTTCTAGTTAAATAAATTTTATTGCAAAATGTCCAATTAAAACTGTATTCCATTTTACCAGTTCAAAATATATTATTTATTATACAAACATGACCATTTCATAAAGTAAAATTCATAACAATTTCTAGGTTAGATTTACAACTTCCGTATTATGTCAAACTTAATTATTAGTTCATTTATCATAGTAAAGATCTTTGAATTACCATTTAAAACCAATCAAAGATCTTTAAATTACAAGTTAAACCAATTATCAACTTATAAAATTTAAACTTGTAGAAAACCAATATCTCTTTATATTTCAAATCATTAAATCAAATTTGAGTTAAAATTCCACATATTCTAAGAATTCAAAATACTTAAAAATTTTCTTTTTTTCGAGAAAAATATGGCTTTAAAAATATTAACCATGGGCCGGTATAATATTTTCTAACCTAGGTCAAGTGATACAGATATGTATCATTTCAATCCATAATTTAAAAGAAAAATTCGGGTTCTATCATTTCAAACCCGCAATCCTAAGTAAAATAAATACAATAAAAAATCCGAGCCTATCATTTCAGCTCATAATGATTTTTCCTTATTTCAATGTCTGTTCGGGTATGTATCATTTCAACCCATAGTGATAGGGAACTTGCAGTGTGAGATATAGCAAATAAAATGAACAGTATATCATATAATAACATATTAGATGATGTAACAAATATATAAACAACATTTAACATCATATACCATATCACAGCTATGTATGGACATAGCATATAAATTTATACAATTCACTTATCACTATTCCACAATAATTTAAGTACATATGTCTAGAGTGATAAAACTCACCTTTTTAAAGCTAGAATTGAAATTCAAACCCAAATCTAAACTCCGCAAAGCACGAAAAGGCATGACAAAACCCGACAATATTTTTGAGTGGATTAGGAGTTAGATCCAAATCTTGTATGCAAACAAATATCACAAACTAAGTATGTGCTCCAATACAAAAGAACAGAAATTAAAACAATGAAAAATTTGAGATTACCATGGCATAACCTTTGTTCTAACCCACAAGTGGTGATGGCTGACGGAGGTGGTCATGGTGGTGGCTAGAGGCAATAGGCCGAGCCTAGCTTTGAAGCAAAACAAAGAAAGAGGAAAAGAAAAGAGAAAAGAAATGGAAAAGAAGAGAAGCCATGACTTTAGAGCTTGAACATATTTTTTCTTCACGAAAATGATAATGAGGAGTTTTGAGAATTGTTTATGCATGAGTTATCAAAAGAAATACATGTCTAAAGATGGAAGAAAAAAAGAAACGGCCGAGGAGTAAATGATAGGAAACAAAAAGGCATAAACTAAGGAGAAATAAACTTGCATATATTTTATTCTTAAATGCAAAAGAATATGAGAAGTGGGAAATAAATCTTAGTACGTGCATTGATAAAGTTTCTCACGTCTAATAGATGAAGTGGTTTGGAAGGCAAGCAAAGAAGTAAATGCTAGGAAACGGGAAGGCATAAGTTACGGAGAAAGAAACGTATGTATTTATTCTTAATTGCAAATGAAAATGAGGAAATGAGATAATGAGAATATTTTGTGCTTGATTTAATAGGGGAATACACGGCTAGAATAGATGAATGGATAGGGTAAGAAATAAGGAGGCTAGGCAATTTAAAGCAAGAACTTAATGCATGTTAACTATGTCTCTTAAATGTCTCCAATCCATTTATTTGCATAGATTTCCTTCTAGGAATGAAATGAGAGATGAGAATGATTTGATTTGTACGTGAATAACAAGTGAAATGCATGGCCAAAAGAAAAATGGACATCTAAGGGGATGTTTTGGATGGTAAAAAAAGGAAAAGTCTCATTTTGAATTAAAGAAAGAGCAACTTATGACCTTTGAATTTCCTAAACCATTTATCAAAATAAACCAATTAAAAATCAAAAATAAAAATAAAATAAAAGTTAAACAAAATAAAATTAGAAAGATGAAAAATAGAAAATATGAAATATATTAGGGAAATGAACATAGCGAAAATAGAAAATAAAATATCGAAAGTTATTGCATGTAAAACACTGTAATTTATCTAATTCAAAAAGTATAAATCAGAATTCAACGAAACGAAAAGCAGAATTAATATTAAAATAAAATAAATTTTCAAAGAAAAAGATTAGGATTTAAAAATTCAAATTTAAAATTTTCAACTGTGGTTTGACTTTCAGTTGACCAAAATGCAAAATTTTCAGAAAATGTTTATTTTATTGTATTTGGAAAATAAATTACAAACAAATTCCAAATTTACATTGGAAAATTCTAGAAATTTAATTTTAAATAGTTAAAAAATTAAAGTTTTCAAATAGAAATTTAATTAAAAATATCTATAAAATTATGGGTTGTTACACTCTCCCCCCTCAAAACTTTTCGTCCCCGAAAAGGAAGGAAGTACTAGAATAGAAACATCTCGAAAGAAAAGGGATTGGAAAACAAGATAAGATAATATATTTAAAATCATGAAAATCTTAAATTAATACCCGATTTCACCTAAGTTAAATAAATCTTAACTATTTTTTTTCATTACCTTATCATCCAATTATCTTAAATTAACAATTTCTAAAATCATGAATTTAGAAAATCATTTATTATGCTCAAAATTTATTCAATAAATTTAAGTCCTTCTTTATTCCAAATTATTATTAAATTTATTCCACTTAATACATCTAATTACATATATCAAGCATATTTACTACTACTATAACTATTCCAATTTATTTATGAATTCCTTTAACACTGTTTTATATTATAAATTATTCAATTAACATTTCATTTTATTAACCTCTATTAACCTTTTTATAACTAAAATTTAAGTGTATAACATTTATTATAACAACTCAAATTTTATTTACAAAATCCCCTTTTTATTGTATATTATCCAATTACATCGTTAACTTCTAATAATTAAGATAAGTTATATTGGAATGCAATAGATATTATACAAATAAAATTTTCTTAATTCAATTATCCATGCATAAATATTTATTCATAATTTTGGCTTTATTTTATAGTTATAATCGTCCTTTAGATAAAATTTAAGAATTGAATTCCCGATTAACTTCAAACTATTTTAGAGATAAATAAATGTACACAATATATATTAAATCAAATTTGAATCATATATCACATATATTATAAATCAGGTCATACTTTAGAAATCCAGTTCAATTTATTCTCCCAAAGCAAGACTGTAGCAAAACTACAGAATGGTCTCTTTACTTCGAAACTCGAAAATGAATGTCGATGATTCTGCAGTCATCACCGAAATTATTTTCCAACGACAAAGAAAAGAGCACTGATTTACACATAAAAATTCTTTGAACAATTTCTACTTGAAATACTTTAGATAATACACCCTTTTAAAACTTTAAACCCAAAGTTTGAAACCATCAAAAATTAAATTCGTAGTTCCTTGTTTTAAATTCATTTAAATTTCCAAATTAATTTCTAATCATGTTTTAGTTCAATTATTTATATGTGAAACTAAAGCCAATAATTAGATGACAGAGTTAAATATTATTTCTTAACATCCAGGTCAATTAACTATCAAAATTCAGAAAATTTTACTTATATAATTATACAAAATTTATTTTATTTACTTAATTTGAAAACTATATTGTATCAGTTTGCTTTGTTCAAGTGTTTTGGATATCCTATCGATAGCGTTGATCAGACGAATCAATCGAAAACCCAAATCAACATCAACAACTCAAACAACACAATATATAAAACATTTTAAACATACATTTACAATATAGAGAACTAAATTTCAAAATAAGGATAGGGATTCAAATTTTATGGATTCAAATCAAAGAGAATTTTGATTTGAAGATAAGTTAGAACCAAAAGATAAGATGATAAGTAGCAGAGTAGGGGTATGGATAAGCTTATATAAATCATGGGCAACCTTTACCGGGTCAACCTTGATTTAAAGAATAAGATCGATGTACAATTCTGGGCAAATCTACATTCGATCTCAAAAGATAGAATTCAAGATAACAAAAGATATTAGCATCTAAACCGAGGATATATATATATATATATATATATATATATATATATATATATAAATCTCTGGTGAAACAATGCTAATTGTAAAGGAGTTTCACCCATTTACAAGTCATTTGAAGATTGGCGAGACCGCCATTTCATTATAAAGATCATACGAAGTAGAGTTGTGGGATACTCTAAAACCAAAAGAAGATGAATAGTGGGGGACAAGAATGAAATTTGGAACCACAAGGAACATTTCAAAATTCAAAGGAAACCGAGTCAAAAGGAAGAGACTCACACTCGAATGAAAGTGATTCTATAAATAAATCTACCATACATGCTAAGTTTTGCCTAGAGCTAAAGCTCTGATACCAAATGTAATGACTCGCTATTTTGGACCATTCAAATCGGCAATAAAACCACACATGCCTGACTTGAATAGTTCAAAATACCGAATTGTAAAATAAATTTAGCAAATCTTAGAATATACAACAAATAAATAAATCACAGATCACAGACACAGAGTAATATAATGTAGCGGAAGCAAAGAAATAGTAGTTCATGAAGCTACTATATAAATACATTAGAGTTAAACAAGATACAACAAAAGTCTCAATATGATAATCTAGTACAAATCAAAATACATCATTGGAATCCACTAGATAGCTGGAATCAACTGAACAAATGAAAGAGAAATAGATAGCTAGATGTTCAAGCAAAGCTCCAACTCCAAAGGTGAGTCTCAAATGCTGTATCACTCAGTTTGACCTGAGAATAAAGAAAAACACAAAACACTCGAGTCAGGACATACATACTTATACAATGTAAACCAACTCAATTGAACTGAAATATAAGGTACAAGTAACTTAAAGGATGCTTGGGACCGCCCATCCTCTAAGGATCCGTTAAACTATTTAATGTGTAGTAATATTTCGCTATTATAATAATGTCTATAATAAAATAAACATACTTTTAAATAGCGTTAAGGGGTTATCCATATAGACATTAACACGTAATAGTGACAATAGTCCATACAGTACTGTAATACCTCCTGATCGGGTGGCTACCAGAGGATACTCCATAGGTACGACACAAATCAAACTCGTCGTACAAGGCGCGCTAGGGTTGGTGACATGGCACAACTAGGCAATGCCAGAGTAGATATACCAATTACAATTCCGGGCTGGTGGTTACGCGTAGCAGCCACTACCGCCCACCTCGAGCCATACTTTCAAATAAGAGGAATCAAAAGTAGCCACTGAATCAATCTCAAAGTCCGAATATAATAGCGAAGGAGTGTGTCCGATCAGAGGAGCGACCTCATTAGTCCATCAATTGCTTCTGTTTTAGCCACCTTATGCCAACTCATGGGAGTCAGGTCCACGTTCATACCTCAAAGGAACGCCGCCACCATCCTACTTCATTCTGGAATCTCCACAGCGTACATGGTTATTAAAGTGGTCTTCGGAGTTGGCAGATAGTATAACAACTTCCGATCCTGGTCTCTTCAACAACCAATCGTCATTATAACCCATGGATATTTATTTCAAAATTATTTATACTTTAAAACCAAAATATCGTATCCATTTCAAAACCAAAGTAATAATATATCATTTAAATTCCAAAACCAAATCAATATGTCCTTTAAAGAAAACCCAAATTTCCAAATCATTGAATATTCCTTCAATTTATCAAACTTGAAATATTCCTTTAAATGATCTTAACCAAACCACTTTATATAGTCATATTCTTAAATCTTCAATTTTAACTAGTTTCAAATTAATAGGTATAAAGAAAATTCTTAATAAAACACAATCCCAATAAATTCATTTTCAAAATCATATTACTTTCAAGTTATAACAACTCTGAAATCAAACCCCTTGAAACCATAATACTTTGAAATCCTAACAATTTAGAACTGTTATCATTTGGAATTCACACTGCTTAAAATCACAATACTTTGGAAATGTAACCTTAAGGAATCATGGCATTTTCGGAATGTAATACATTCCACTTTAACATTTTATATAATCAAAGTATTTATATACTTATAAATTTTAACATGATCATTTTATTATAGCCTTATAGTTAAATAAACATTTTTACTGTAATATCCAATTTAAAGCTGAAATTCTTATGTTAAGTTAAAAGTACATTATTAACTTACATTTATTATTACAATAAAGAACTTTATTTGTAATGACCCGGAATTTTCGAGCATTTAAAATTGGAATATTTAATTGATTTTAAATATTTTAAAGTTTAATTTTTAACTTGAATTACGAATATCACAATTTATTTGCTAAACTATTTAATTAAATAATTTGAAGTTGGAAAAAATGTTGAATCTGGAGTTTTAAGCCGGTTAAAATTAATATGAAGGCTTATAAAATTTTTATGGATAATACTAAGGATAATAAAAGTTTTAAAATTGAATTTAACACTGATTTGTTTAGTTTTAAAAATATATCGTTTAAATTGATATTAAAAAAAAGCCTTCCGAGGCACACTCTCGGAATTCGACGAAACCAGTTCCAATGGGTCCGTAATATTATATTATTATCGGGTTTTAAATTTCGTATTGATTGGAATTGTTGTGTGAGCGTACGATAAGTGAACGCGTAGGAAATTAAATAAAACTTTATTTAATCAAATCAGATCATCGTTCCCTTCTTAAACACGCCATCTCCTTTACTTATCGCGTCGCCTCCTTTCCTTCTTATCACCCGAATAAATGAACAAGTCTTCTCTCCTAATCCTAATTCATTTTCCCCCTATTCGATATATTAAAAAATAAATAATAATGGCTGATCGATAGCTTCTCTTTCCTAGTTCGAATTTATTCGAACTCGCTTCAACGATCGCCTCGCGTGAGAATCCCGCTCGAGACCTCGGCGGCGGCGTGTAGGGAGATTAGTATTTGGGGCTGCAGCGAGTCAACGCTCGCGATTAATGATGAGTCGCCGCATTCGAATTCCTTACATCGGGGTACTCGCGATTTCAATTTCGGGTTGAAGGGGTGTCGCGAGCTGGAGCTCGAATCTGGAAGGCGCGACTAGGAAGTTGCCGTGAGGAGGCAGCGTTGGAGTTGTACGATTCGGGATGTCGTGCGACCCGTAGCATTGATCTAGGGTTTGGAAGCATCGTGATTTGGGTTCGCGCTCGTGATTGGCAGTGGTTGTCGATGGTCGGCGTAATTTCTGGCCGATAGGGAGGTAAGGTTTTCCTTTTATTAAATTTATATATAAGTTTGAAAATATAAAATTTTAATGTGGAACAGTAAAAAAATAAATATATTCACATTCGTAGTTTAGTTTAAATATATATAGTGTAAGTAGGAAAATATATTGATAAGACATAGGGATATAGAAAGTTAAAACGGTAATGCAGATCATTATATAAGTATATGTGTTTTTCTGAAACCAATTTATTAAACGAAAATTAGTTAAAATAAAATTGTTGTTAATTAAATTTAATTTATCAGCTGGAGATTTATTTATTCGTTTGTTCAAATATTAATAAAATCATATAATGTGTATTCAATGTTTGAAATCGAGAAGAAAACAACCGGTTTGGGTTGAATTGCAAAATAAAAAGGCAAAGGCGAGTTAACCTCACTCAGCTGAATTTTAATTTAAATTTAAATGGTTAAATTTAAATAATTGATTGGATGGTTGAATTGATTTGGTATGATATATTATAGTATATATTACATCTTGAAATGATTGATATCCCGCATTATATAGCGGATGAGACCCTATGCGCCGCATAATAGCGGATGTTGTTATATTTAATCCCATATACCACGATATACCACCTCGAAGTGGAATTGGTATTTTATACTATGCTAACCTGTGTGGATGCATGGAAAACAGCTTGGAGGGATCCAACTGGATTCCTCAACATTTATTTAATTTATTTAATATTCTTTGTTGTGATAATTTGATATTCTATACGATGGATTATATTGGAATATTGAATGCTATGGTTTGATTGGATATATTTGGGTATAATGAATTACGAAAAATATATAAATTGAATTTTGTAAAGAAAATAAAAGAAGTGATATTAAAATACTAATAAATAACTTCAAGTATGAAAAGAAAAGATTTTGAATAAACAGAAATTAATAAATTGTAAAATTAAGTGATTTTTTTTTTGAAAAGCAAGAGTAGAAACTCATTTTATTGACTTATGTAGAATTACAAGAGCAGTTACATGTTCACAAAATATCACTCAAATACAACCAATTACAATGATAATAAAACAAACAATACAATCAGAAAATTATTACATAGACCAAACTGAATGACATGGGAATCCTATTGTGTATATCAATCCAGAAAGTAGCCCTCTGCATGAAGTAGAAACTACCATGAACATCAAATATGATTAGATTTAATGTCTCTGAGAATGCTGCCATGAATCTGATTGTAGAGCTGTGCCAAATTCTTACATCCAATACCAAAAACTCTATCATTCCTTTCAGACCATATTGCATATATCAATCTCTTAAGCAGTTTAAGCAACAACCTTGTCTTATGAGTCTTCCACCTTGTAGCTTTAAACACATTAAACCATTCCACCGAACTAACAGGTGATGGTTTATAAAAACCACCATTAGAAAGTAATCTGAACCAAATCTGATACACAAAGGTACAATCAAAAAACAAGTGAGTATTACTTTCAGTTTCTGATTTGCATAGAACACATATGTCATCTGAAATAATACCCAATTTACATAGTTTATCCTTGGTATTTAATGCATTAGCCATTACTTTCCATAACAGTAAATTTTCCTTTGCACTACCTCCAATATTCCATATTCTTGAATGCCATGGAAATTGATAACCATTCTGACATAGAGCATTATAAACAAGTCTAATGGAATGATGTTTACCCTTGTCAGACCAAATTAAAACATTGTCATTATTATTAATGTGATTGACCATGATGGCATTCCATAAATTCCTAAGTTGATAAGAACTAGAATATGGTAACACTATACCATCATCATGCAGAAACTCTTCAACCTTTGCTTGTTCAGGAATACCAGAGCTTCTTCTCAAGTTATAATCCACTACAGAACTTAAGATCAGCCCTTGTTTAGCCCATGGTGAATGCCAGAATGACAAATCCTTAATCAAAACATAATTACACTGTACAAGAGGAATGAAAGTCTCCCTAAGCTTGAGAATACATCTCCAACTCCAACTGCAGCTTTGTGGTATGGGCATAATCCAAAAATTCTTTTTACCAATAAGATTATTATTGACCCATCGAGACCATAAATTCCTTTCACATTCAAAGATTTTATTAAAATATACTGATATTGCAGCCTTATTCCAAAGTAAAATATTAGTAATACCAAAACCACCTTTCTTTTTGGATTCAAATAGTTTGCAAAAAGAAATAGGAATCATCTTTCTGGAAAAAGGATCACCATGCCAAAGAAATTTATTAAATGCACTAGAGATCATATTAATAAGCTTAACAGGAAGAATGTAATGTCTAGTCCAATATGTTGTGATAGCCACTGCAATTGATTGGATGATAGTTAATCTACCAGCTTGTGACAGTTTATCCATTGGCCATAACTGAAGTCTTTCAATAATCCTCTCAAAAAGTGGTAAGCAATTCTGTCCAGTAAATCTAGAGCAAAAGATTGGTAAACCCAAGTAGAAAGTATTTTTAGATAACTCCTGTAGACCAGAGCACCTAATAATATCATTTTTCTGAACTGAATCTGAACCAGCAACTAATATATTAGACTTGTGAAGATTAATCTGAAGGCCAGTATAAAAAATCTCAAGAGATGAAATTATACACTGTATATTGTGATAAGAAGGCTTAGTAAAAATGATAAGATCATCAGCAAAGAGAAGGTGGGTAATAACAGGTCTTTTACATTTGGGATGAAGTTGAAAATCTCCTTTAGCAACAAGATTCATCAAAATAGGATTAAGAAGTTCCATAACTATTATGAACAAGTAAGGAGAAATTGGATCACCTTGCCTAACACCTTGTATACTTTTAAAATAACCATACAGCCCACCCTCTCTAGAAATAGAAAACATAGGTGATGATATACAAGTGTAAATCCATGCTAAAAAACGCTTTGGGAAATTCATTCTGGACATGATTGCTAAAATTGAATTCCAAGCAATAGAGTCAAATGCCTTTTTAATGTCAAGCTTTAACATGCACCTTGGAGAAATATTTTTTCTTTCATAACCATACAATAATTCTTGGGTTAAGAGAATATTATCACTTATTGATCTACCCTTAATATATGCAGCCTGATTGTTGGAGATGATAGATGGCAAGACTAATTGTAATCTATTAGCTAAAACCTTTGAAATTATTTTATAAATGATATTACAACATGAAATTGGTCTAAAATCAACAACAGAAGCTGGATTAACAGTCTTGGGTATAAGTGCAATAGCAGTGACAGCAAGTCCAACAGGTAGTTTATTATGAAGAAAAAAATATTGGATAGCCTTAATAATGTCAGACCCAATTATCTTCCAACTCTGTTGAATAAAATGTGTATTATAACCATCTGGACCTCCACAACTATCATCGTCCAAACTAAAGACTGCAGCTTCAATTTCAATATTAGAAATAGCACTGATCAGAGAATTGGATTGAAGGGTATTTAAGGTTGGAAGAGTAATATCATAGAGAGGTTTAATGTCAGGAATGAATTGATTGTTTGGAGCTAAAATGGATGTAAAATACCTCACAAAGGCTTCATTAATACCATCAAAGGTTTCCACTAAATTTCCAAACATATCCTTTATCTTAAAAATGCCTTCACGATTCCTTTTAACTTTTAAGTAATTATGAAAATATTTAGTGTTCCTATCAGCCTCTTTATCCATTCTCAAATGAATTTTTTGCTTAAGTGATGATACTTCTTTTTGAATAACTTGATCAAGAGAATTCTTTAATTGCAGTTCAGTGTGAAGTAAAGTAGTATCAAATGGTCTAGCACTCAGTTGCTCCTGTATCTTAATCAGCCGATTCCTTATTTGAGAAGAGAATTTAGAATCCTTACCAAAAATTGCTGAAGACCAACTCCTAAGACGAAATTTCAAAGCTTTCATCTTGAGTATAATATTTGCAAGAGGATCCTTGCCAAACTGCATACTCCAAACCTGCTTCAAAATATCATAATATTCCACCTGCTTAGTCCAAAAATTAAAAAATTTAAAAGTATGTTTCCCTCCACAAAAATCATCAACTCCCCAATGAAAAATTAAAGGGTTATGATCAGATAAAGAAGGCTGACAAATGTTATAGAAAGATTTTGGCCAAAGATGAAGAAAAGAAAGATTTAGGAAAATATGATCAAGCTTACATAATGTTGGATTACCACTCCTATTGCTATTAGACCAAGTAAAATCAGGACCAAAGTATTTAACAGGGATAAGATTGGATTGTATTAAAGCACTGTTTAGTGGAGAAATATCCTTAACAGATAAAGGGCAGCCACCACTTTTATGATTACTTGCAAACATACAATTAAAATCACCACCAATAATCCAGGGAATAGAAGATGATTTTAAGGATGGAAGATAATCCAAGAATACCTGTCGCAGAACTGATGAGTTTTGAGCATACACAGAAGTAAGATAGAAGTTTGTATTGGAGGGTAAATGAATACAGTTATAATGAATATATTGATCGGAGGCACTAATTCTAGAAAGTTTAAAAAAATGTGGATTCCATAGAGTGAGCAATCTGCCATAATTGGATTCAATAAAGTTATTATCATGTAACCAAGATGGAGCAATCAAACGAATAGCCTTAACAGTTGAATTAATGTCAAGCTTAGTTTCTGAAACACACATCAAATGAATCTTTTTGATCTCAATAAGATTTTTAATCTCTATTTGTTTAGAGGGTAAATTAGCCCCCCTAATATTCCAGAAAGCAATGTTATTCATTTATTAGGAAGGGGAGGAAACAGTGAGGAAGGATTCTTCCTAGTGTGCCTTGGATGAGAACTAAATTTGGATGATGATAAGGGTTGGACCTCAGGAGGCTTATATTCCTTTCCTTTATTAAGATCAACAGAATCCAAATTATTTTACTGCTAGAATTCTTCAATACAACTGCACTCTCATTTGACCCAGAAGGAGGTGGAAGTAAGACATTATTAGGAGGTGACAAATGCAAATATGGGGAAGGAACATTCATGGATGGAGATTTAGAACTGAATTGAGAACAACATGAAGTTGATACTGAATTTGAAACAACAGCTGAAGCAACCTTTGAAACAGAATCAGATAAAGCTTTAGAAGGATTTTCAATTGACAAAGATGAATTAGAAAGATTTGCATCACAAAGTGATTCAGATACACCAACCCTGACCAAATCAATAGAATTTGAAACAACAGCTGAAACAACCTTTGAAGCAGAATCAGATAAAGCAATAGAAGGATTTTCAATTGACAAAGATGAAGAAGAAAGATTTGCATCACATAGTGATTTAGATACATCAACCCTGACCATATCGGTAGAAGGATTTGATAAAGCTGAAAAAGAGTTAGCATTAGCAGTAGGGTAAGAACTATTAACAATGTGAGTTTCATTATCTTTTGGAAATTCCTTACTACTCATAGCATCTACATTTGACTGAGTATTTTCCTTAGCCATAGAGACTTCTTTTTCCATGTCCCTTTATTTCTTTTGTTAACAACTTTCCAATTTTGATCAAAAGGATTAGCATCACGACCAGTATGTGTCTTAACTTCATACTCCTCCAAATCATGCAGATTATTATCCTTAGCATCATTGACAGTATTAAATAATTCACAAGTTGCAGTATCATGACCAAAAATTCTACAATGAGTACAAATTTCAGGCTTCCAATCATAAGATAATTGAACATCAGGACAATTTTTTCCTATTTGAGGAACATGAATAGCGTCAGCTAATTCATAATCAGGCGAAATCTCCACCAATGTTTTTGCATACTTGAACCTTTGCAACTTTTCAGTGCTACTGTCAGAACATATTAATCTACCAATGTGACATGCCAACCAATTGATACCAACTAATGTCCACAAAATGATTGGAATCCTATGAAAATGTATCCATACCGGCACTTTCTGTACCTGAGCCTGAGATAACCCAACAGATGGATCCCATTTTGTAATTATGAACATCCTACCTCTAATAAAGATAGGATCCGAGTTAAGGATATTGTCCTTATCTTCTTGATTGGAAAAGTTGAAGTAAAAATTAAACCCATCCGATTTAAATTCAACTTCACCCTTAAGTTTCCAATATCTTTTTAGAAAATTCACAACAGACAGAAAAGAAAGCGTACCATCAAGAAAGAAACCGACTAAATGATTGTTCCAGTATTTCAATCCTTCTTCTTTAACAAGATCTGGTAAATCAATAGAAGGTTTGTCTCTCAAAATATCAAAATGAATAGGCTTATACGACCCAGCATTACGTGGTAAAGATTTGAAAAGATTCGACCAGTTTGATTTCGGGGAACAAGAATCATTACAATTGGAAGATACCACTGGAATTGAATGATTAGCAGTAGATGCAGAAAGAGAAGATGACGAAAGAACTGATGAAGAGGAAGAAGAAAGAGGAGGAAAGGATGCAGAGTCAAAGGAGAACGAAGATGAAGAGAAAGATGAGGACGCCATTAAAATTTCAAAAGCAAACCGATGACCATCATGGAGGGAATTTTCGAAATATAATTAAGTGATATTATTCTAATGGAATAAATAATAATTTTAAAATTTGAAGTTTAAATTTATTTAAAAGGGTTAAGAAGTAAGTTGAGAAATCTAAAATTGGTATTTTCAGTTAAAAGTAGTTTAAATCATAATAAGGAATAAAATCTGAAACTAATGGATTTTGGAATAAAAAGGAAGTAAATTGGAAATCAATTTGGAAATTGATTCAAGTGTTTGAATTGGAAATTTAAAGAAGAATGTGAAGAGAAGTATATTCTCTGGATAGCCAAGTACGTTTTCAAAGTAAATTTTTAAATATAAGATAAAAGTTTAATGTTGTTTTAGAAAATTTATTACTTATAAATGTTTAAATTCTAAAGTAAGTATTTTTTTTAAATCTATTATCGTAATAATTATTTAAAAGATGATTTGGTATTTTGTTTAAAGAAGAAAATCTAGTTTATATTTGTAAAGTAACCTTATTTTAATTATTTCTAAAGTATTATTTTAAACTAAGTATTAAAGTAATTTTTCTAAATTTAAATATTAAACATATTTTACAATAAAGTGTTTTTAATTTATTTTAAAAAAAAAATCTAAGTTATGTGCTTGGTGATTCCAGTGGAAATAGAAAATATTTGGGAAATTCATTCTGTAGAAAGGAAGATAGTTTGAAACTATTTTCAAATAGGTTTGAAAAGTGGAAATATACCTTGTGAAGATATTTTTGGAATTAATAAATAATTTGGGAAATTATTTATTGGTTGATGGTTGTTTGTGAATATTAATTGATAGTTAAATCTTTGTTAATGTAATATGGAAGGAAAGGAATGAGAGAATTTTCTCTGATAAATATAATTCAGCCAGTGATTTGATTACAAAGATTAACAATTTGCTTCTTAAGAGAAAGAATAGATGAGTGATTATATTTTAATTGTCTGTTATATGCTTGCTGATCCTTTAAAAGTTGAGTTTCTTATTGATAGTTCTATTCCATGCATTTGGTACGGAAGATAGTTATGGAATGATGCATTGAGGCAGTAACAGGGCTTCTGAAGTTCAAATATGGATTTAAAGGATTTGAAATATGCTTCCAGATTCTTTGATTACTTCAAATTGAATGTTAGTGTCATATGTTGGATTCAGATGCAAGATATGGATATGAAGCATAAAGACTGTTTAAAGTTTTTTCTAAAGTACAAGCATGGGCATTATCAAGACAAATTGATAGTTTATATAATATTTTCCCTGTATGTTACTTTTATTTGGGTTCTTGGAAGTTATGAGCAAATGTAAATTGAAATGTAGATGTTGTAATGTACATTGATATAATTAACGGGCAAGGCTCCCTTAGCCTATTGATTTTCAAAAAAAAAAATCACCGACTATCAAATTGAACAGAAATGCGCTGATCGTTTCGAAGAGACCGATCGAGATTAATTTCTCAAAAACCACTTCGATCCGGTTTATACGTTTTCGTGGAAAACGAGTTTGGATTCGAAGATGGAGTAGTGAAGTGCAAGGGCTAGTCGCAACTAATCCTGAGGATATTTCCAAAATGGATTTAGTAGGAGCAGTGCCTTCGGTTCCGTTCGAACCCGGGACGGACTTGTATGGATGAATGCTTTCGTAAACATCGTCAGGTGGACGATGAGCATTCTAAGGGATATATTCTAAAAAGGTAACGTTTAGCCTCAAGCCTCATCAACCGGGATTGACTGAAAATCAGGGGTATGCAGCAAGGCTAGGTGGGTAGCACCCATTCAGGGTGAGGTCATCCCTGTCTAGATGTCTATTTTTATTTCGTCTTAGTGGTGCGGTTGCTGATCCCAACCATGGGGTGATCTCACTCGGGATTTGTAACGCCCCACTCCGAGACCCACTCTAGTAAAGAGTATTACGGAGTAATACCGTCTACTAGAACGGAGAATAGAGTATAACGGAAGCGACAATGTTTAATCAAGCTATAACTAACTACTAAATACGTCGAATAGGTGGTTTTCTTTTCTTAAGTGGTTCGACATATCCAATAGATATTTATAAAGAAACTACAATGGCTAAGGAAAATAGGCTCAGAACAAACATAATACTAAATGATAACATCATCATCACAGAACAGTCACATAATAGTCACAGAACATAGGTACAATGTATCGTCAATACAGATCCAAATATCAAAAGATGGGTACAAAGCCACCGCTCACACATGTGAGTCAAAAATATGTACATAAGAGACTGAATAATCAGAGTATCAAAATAGTGGACAAATATAAAGAGCTACTATCAGCATAGCAGATAATGTCCAAGTGGAAGCACATAAAGCTAAGTCCAGAGACCTAACCTGAAACAACTCGGTCTGACCCGAGCGAAAAACACTCGGGTCAGGCTAGCTAAACAACCAATTAATAAACTGAGATAAACATAATAATGCAGTGCATAAATAAAACAGTACTTCTCAAAAGAGAAGAGTATTATGGACTACATGAATATAATGACGATCCCTAATCATCAATAAATAGTAAAAATCTCCAAAGAGAATATCAACACCAAAGTGTTAAATAAATAAAATCGCCTCATATCATCGGCGTAGCCAAAGCTATATAAAGTTGCCCATATGCAATAATCCCAAGAGTGACTAGAGTCTGTAATCAATGCCCAAGCAAAGATCGATGCTCCAAAGAGCAATAGGGATATGCTGAAAAGTCAATGAAATCGAATACTGAAAAACAGTGTCCACAGACACTGTAAATCCACAAGGTAATCGCACATACATCGTATGGTTCCATAGAACCAACACCGAATGGCGGTTCTCGAATGGATATAAAAATCATCAGATAATACAAGTATTGCACGTGCACCGACCAGAGTCGTTATTGCCAAGTACTGTAGAGTTGTGATCGATCACACGCACAGATGCGGAACGCGCGAGACGGCGAGATCCTTCCCAGAGGGATAAAGGCCCAGAGGCACATGCCGAAAAACTGCTCCATAGAGCAGGTGTCTAGAGACGGTTGCCCAGAGGCGTGGTGACC
The DNA here is from genome assembly GCA_030765085.1 of Allium cepa. Lineage (NCBI taxonomy): Eukaryota > Viridiplantae > Streptophyta > Magnoliopsida > Asparagales > Amaryllidaceae > Allium > Allium cepa. The sequence goes on along the minus strand of CM060944.1, from coordinate 490,988,642 downwards.
CAGAGGTCCAGTACTGGCCGCCCAGAGGCTAATGTGTCAACAACGTCTTGGAGAGGAACCTGTAAACTGTTAACAATGAGTCCCATACCCCACGTTCGCACTAAACGGTTTACTAACCAATAGCATGCTCACACTCCAAACAATAAAAAGTCCACCTCGTATCATTGGTAAACTAGACCCAAATGTCAAAACGATCAATCGAATAGGTCGGGGATTAACCGGAAAGGAAATACACACGGTTCCATAGGCCGGAGATTTCCTAACCGTTTAAGCACCTTTTCACTTCGCTCGACGTGCTAAAAGTGAGTGTGAGATTTTTATTATAGAAAATAATGGTGCGAAATGGATTTTTAATTGATCTTGAAATCACTTTAAAATGGCTTTTGAAAACTCTCCTTTTATGGAGTAATTAATTTAATAATTAAAAATAATATTATATAATAATTTCGAAAGCCATTTAGGAGTGAAAACTCCTTTTAAAACCTTTTTATAAGGCCCGTGTACGAAATCCAAAGACAAATCTGAAAGAAGTCGACTGTAACGACCCGCCGCTCTGACCGTCTCTAGTCGGTAATTAAACCAACTAGGAATGTTCAAAATGACGGATTGTTATTTAGTTTATAACATTTAAACAGAATCAGTCACAGAATCACAGAAACAATAATATATTTTATAAATAAACTTTTCTTTTGTATACAAATATCAGAGTTATACAATACATTACATTTTATACAGCGGAAACAATTTATTTTATTAAGTACAAAAAAAAGAAATTTCTGAAAAGCTTTAGTGGAGTGCTTTAATCCCCCTCTCTCAAACTTCGCTGCCTGAAAATCTTCAAGCTGTAAAAATACTCGGTCTGACCCGAGCGTTTATTGCAAAACACAAAAACACTCGAGTCAGGATTAATCTTAATTCAAGTAATTAAATTTGCAATGAACTGAATAAAATGGTAACAGAGATGATGAAACAAATGAATCAATTTAAATCTATTATGGGTTTTCATATTAACAACTTCAATTTTTAAAATCTGTCAATCCCGTGTGGCTGCAGTACACACGTATACTTTGCACACATGTGCACTGCCTCGCCAACGCGCGTGCAAGCGCAAATCGGACAAATCACTGCAATCTCGACTCAACTCAATGGACCAAACTGCAAGTACAGGGCACAATGCACACCAAACCAGGTTCAAATTACACAAGCTCGAGATGAAAGTGTCGAAGTTACCCGAAGTCAACAGCAATACATGTATTATGAATTTACACAATGCAGTACAACTACAGGACAAGGCTAAATGTCCAATGAATGCAACTACAGGACTGCAACAGGTCAACAGAAGTTTTGAAGCAAACATAATCAGGGCTAGTTGATAACAGGGAACTAAATACAGGCATGTTCATATTACACAGAGGTGACCATCTATTTTCAAAGAGAGAAAAAAAAAACAAACATTCTTGACAACATATTTCACGTCATCATCACAAGCATGTAAAATCAAGCAGATCAGGTTTCTAAAGAAATATATAAGGTTTGCTCACATGTTTTAAGCTCTACTGTTTTTTTCTTCTTCCCAGTATAAATTATCCTTAAGTTCATCTTAAAACTACTTTTAAAACTTGGATCTGGATTTGTATAAACAAAATTTATTTGGATTCTAAGGTCTAAAATGAAGTTGAGAAGGGGATTTTGACTTATGAACAGGGTTTAGAAGCCTGTGATCAAACAAAGGCCAGCATAGCCTATAAATCAAACATGCACAAACAACACATTCATATTCATAACAGAAATTCTCACAGCACACTTGCAAGATCACATCAGATTTTTAAGCTTAACAAGGTAGTTTGCTCACTTAAAAGAAGACAGAGCATTTTTTTTCTTTTTTCAATAGCAGTTTGATTGATTTCTGTTTTTATATAACAGTTTGATTTTGAAACTTGTTTTTCCAGATTCCAGATATCATATGTAGTTTATATACAATTAGAACTCACACATCCTAAACAACCCTGATTTGTTCAAGCATTTAAGTTCAATTCAGTAAACAAAGTCAAAAGAAAATTCAGAAATCAACACAAGTTTGAAATTTTGAAGAACACACGTGCACAGCCACTAATTTGTTTACAGTCACAAACTTGCAGGTACTTTCATATATATATATATACCATACTTCATCATACATATTCATTTAACAACTTAAGCATGCAACCAATTTTTTTTTTTTTTTTATTAACTTTAAGAAAACAGGAAATGTTACTCACAGAAACTTGAGTTGTTTAAAAATCAACAGAAATACCATAAGCAGTCATGCATATAAAATGCAGAGAAGTCATCACACAGTTTTCACAGGTTATTTATGTTTAAATATGAAAGTTTACTCACAATGACATGCATATGCATAAATACATAATCACATAATGGTTCCAAGAACTTTAGCATGTATCATTTTCATTAACCAATTGGTTTAAACTTGTAAATTTTGTTATTTTCAGATTATAGGATGTTCACAGACCTTTATAACTGAGGTCATTCATATATAGGCATGCAAGCATGATACACAGCAAAACATCAAACCATAGGGGGGTTTATAGGCACATATATACAACACATGCAGCAGCATAAACAAGCAAATTTTTTGGCATAGCATCTGTTCTTATCAATTTAAATAAAAATTATAGTATCTGTTTTTTATCAATTTTAAAAATACAATTTATAACATCCATTCTCATCAGTTTAATTAAAATTTAAGTAGCTTCTGTTCTTAACAGTTTAAATAAAAATCTAAATAGCATTTGCTCTCAACAGTTCAAAACAAATATAAATTCCAAATTTGTGTCTGTTCTTACCAGTTTAAATAAAATTAAATTCAATAGTATTTGTCCTCATCAGTTTAAATAACAAATTAACAGAGCAATTCATAGCAAAAGAACAACCAACAACCAACATGCAGTGAGTCATCTGTTCTTATTAGTCTAGAATTCAATTTTAATCGAGCAACTGAAAACCACAAACCACCAAAACAAAGCATGCAATCAAGTACTTATTGGTTCAACAGTTTAGATTAATTTATCCGAGCAACTGATAATGCATAACCCACAATTCCTAGCATGCAACCAAGCATTCACTTCAAAACAAATCTAAAACTTGCATGAAGATTAATCGTGAGGAGAAACTCACCTTTCAAAATCGAAACAGCCGAAGAGAGCAAAGATAAAATGATTGAGCAAGGCAACGCAAATAGAACGAAGGCCCCAAATGGGATTGAGAGCTGAAGCCCTAATTGAGACGATCGGAGGAAGAAGGAACGAAAGAGGATTCGTGGCCGCCATTTTTTTTTCTCTTCGTGATTTTTTTGTTTAGGGTTTAAAAAATGGAAATGGTAAAGTGAAATAAAGGGAATCGGGTATCGGGTTGAAAGTAAAGGCAGTGGTTCTTTTCTTCTTTATTTTATGTTTTATTTTTATTTTGTTTTATTATTTTCTTCTATTTATATATATATAATTTTTCATTTTAAATTCAATTTATTTTAAACATAAAATTTTATTTTGTACACAAACACCTTGTTTTGTTTTTGTAGATATTTACTTTTGTTTGTTTTGTTTAATTTTTGTTTAAATTATGTTGTTAATTTTTTTTTCTTTTACTACGTGTATTTGTTTATTTTATTTTGTATTGATTTTAATTTTTTTATTTAAGCTAAAGAAAAAATGTCATTAAAATTTAACCATTAATTTACTAATTTACAAAAATAAAAATTTTTAAATCCAAATTATCTTCTTAAGTTATTAGTTTGAATTTCAATTACAAATTCCATATTCAATCTCAACTCCGAAGTCAAATTTAAATTTTTATTCAACTCTTTATAGATTAAATTTTAAAATTTAATCACCAATTTCATTGTTATATTGGAAATTCAATTTAAATTATCATTCAAATATTTAAAATTAATTAAATATTCACAATTTAAATTGTTCAAAATTTAGCATCGTTACAATCTCCCCTCCTTAAAAGAATTTCGTCCCGAAATTACAAGTAAGGAAAAATGATTGTTGACATTTCACTAATATTTATATTTTACTCAATTTAATCTAGTTGGAAACTTATTAAAAATAAATGAATGCAGGATTCATTCTATTTGTTTTATCTCACTAGCTTTGTTTATTAACTCATTTGTCTATTATTTTCTACAATCAAGACACAAAAATCTTTACTAAAATTTCCAACTTACAAAAACCCAAATTTTAAATTTGAACTTCTTCATTTAAGAAATTTACATAGTATAACTTTTCCAAAGCTGTGGACTTTTCAAAACATTCCAAAAATCCTCTTCCTTAATTTATTAGGTTGGAATTTATATCACTTTAATTTCAGATAATTGATTTTCTATTTAAAGTTTGAAAATACTTGCTAACTCGAAATTTAACAAGTCTATTGTCGTTCTTAAAGACATTAGGCATACGCTGGCCAGGCGCAAGTCTAACAATCTCCAAGTACTAAATATACTTGCTTCAATTCCCAGTGAAAATACCTTTTTAAAAATTCTTTTAAAAAATGGATATGGAAAGCACATTCCCCCATGGATCACAGTTTACTCGGCGGTTCCGCTACTATCCCAGTAGAGTCGCTTGTAACTGTGGATATCTCATCCCTTGAATTTCGCCATGGTTGTTGCCAAAGATCGCGGTTCACACGGCGGTTACGCTACTATCCCAGTAGAATCGCTCGTGACCGTAGGCATCTCGCCCCTCGAATTACGCTTTGGTTTGTAGATTGCAGTTTACACAGCGGTTACGCCACTATCCCAGTGGAATCGCTTGTAATTGTAGGCATCACGCCCCTCAAATTACGCTACCACCCGAGTGTAACTAGATCGCGGTATACACGGCGGTTACGCCACTATCCCAGTGGAATCGCTTGTAACCGTAGGCATCTCGCCCCTCGAATTACGCTAGCACACTATACCAGTCCAAAAGGACATTCCAACTAATGGAAATACTACGTAGCTACGATTTTCAAATGGACACTCTTCTCGAGTTCCAACAACCTTCACAAAGTTTAAATGGAAGGTACTTTTCCATATCCTCAATTTGGAAAACATAATATCATACATACATATATAATATTTCATTTCACATTTTTGTACATATCATACTCATGTACTTACATAAGTTTTCCATAACAATTACTTTTCCAAACTAATTGGTTTTCGAATTAATCGTATTCACACATATACGTTATGAAAACCACAATATTTCATACCCATAACAAATAGAGGATTCACAAATTTTTCCATTTCATTATCCATTTAAAATTTTCCTCTAAGCCGATTTGGAAATTTAAGGTTATCTCAAACCTAATTCACATTCATAATCCAATTTATTATCGACTTCACACTCGATTTGGATTTCACGTTACATCGTCAATCCTCAACACATAATTGATGTCTATCGATATATAACCTCTGAGCTCGTACGTCTCAGAGAAGGGTGTTAAGCTAAGAGAATAAATTCTCCGCCACCGCAGATATTATTTAATAGAGATCAATTGATATGTCGTCAATTCACAATGTTAGACATACAATCCAAATCATCCATTTAAAATTCAAAGTTCAACTTACATTGTTTTTGTGTGTCAAAGTTAAACTCAATTTAACTCAAAATTCAATCACTTTGAAATTTTTCCAAGTTGAACTAAGTGTTCAAATTTCCCAAAAATAATATCTTTACAAGATATAAAATTTTTCACACTTAACCATTTGAAACAAATTCAAATATTCACTTTTCAATTTATCTTTAAAAGATAAAATCTCAAAACATTTACTTTTCACTTTATCTTGAAAAGATAAAATTTCAAACCTTTCATTTCATATTGGAAAATATTTCCATACTTATTCAATAATAAGTAATTTACAAATCCATTTATTTTCAACATTTTGAAAATATTCGATATACTTAAACCAAAATCAAATATATATTTCATTCTTAAAAGAAATCATTCTTTTAAACACATTTCAAAACAACTTAAAATGAATTTACTTCATTTCATAGTGTTGCTTCCCAAAAACATTCCCATTTAAGTTTTTCAACTTCAACTTAATTCATAGTTTGAATTCTGCATACATTTCAAAATATTGGTTTTAAACCAACTTCAAATTTCCAATATTAAGTTTTCCACTTAACTTATTTCCATGCCCATTCAAATTCAAATTCTTCATTGAATCTATTTAAATCTCTTATAAATTTTCATTAGATTCATATCTCTTTTTATATCTCATTTATTGTCCAAAACCATAGATATAACACCTTTAATAAGTTACAATAATTTACTTATCAAAATAAGTCATTTGCGGATTTTATAAACATCTTTAGAAATTCCATTTCTATTTATAAAACTTCGATTTATAATCTCCTTTACTAATTTGATTCAATTCAATTCATATAACTTAGTTATATACCCAAAATCCATATTATAAGTTAAATACTTATAATCCATTTGATTATAATCAAATTGACATATCATTTTATTTTCCAATTACTACTTTGAAGATATTCAAAATATTTGATTTAAGCCAATTTAAACCAATTCATTAATTCTCTTAACTCATGTTTCATTTTCCATAACTCTCAAAAATTCGATAATGAGTTTCCGAATGATCGAAACTCAAGTCTAACGAGACCTCACCGAAGAGAAACGGTCACAATCCTAAATTTAGAGAGGGGAATTTCCAAAAATAATTCTAATTTTCAAAATACCTTTATATTTTAAAGAAAACAATTTTAAACTTCTTTAGATTTGAAAACACTTTCTTTAAAGTGATTCTAGTAACTATTCATATTAAATGCCATAAACTAAGCTTTGTGTAAACCAAAGCTCTGATACCACTTTGTAACGACCCGCCGCTCTGACCGTCTCTAGTCAGTAATTAAACCAACTAGGAATGTTCAAAATGACGGATTGTTATTTAGTTTATAACATTTAAACAGAATCAGTCACAGAATCACAGAAACAATAATATATTTTATAAATAAACTTTTCTTTTGTATACAAATATCAGAGTTATACAATACATTACATTTTATACAGCGGAAACAATTTATTTTATTAAGTACAAAAAAAAGAAATTTCTGAAAAGCTTTAGTGGAGTGCTTTAATCCCCCTCTCTCAAACTTCGCTGCCTGAAAATCTTCAAGCTGTAAAAATACTCGGTCTGACCCGAGCGTTTATTGCAAAACACAAAAACACTCGAGTCAGGATTAATCTTAATTCAAGTAATTAAATTTGCAATGAACTGAATAAAATGGTAACAGAGATGATGAAACAAATGAATCAATTTAAATCTATTATGGGTTTTCATATTAACAACTTCAATTTTTAAAATCTGTCAATCCCGTGTGGCTGCAGTACACACGTATACTTTGCACACATGTGCACTGCCTCGCCAACGCGCGTGCAAGCGCAAATCGGACAAATCACTGCAATCTCGACTCAACTCAATGGACCAAACTGCAAGTACAGGGCACAATGCACACCAAACCAGGTTCAAATTACACAAGCTCGAGATGAAAGTGTCGAAGTTACCCGAAGTCAACAGCAATACATGTATTATGAATTTACACAATGCAGTACAACTACAGGACAAGGCTAAATGTCCAATGAATGCAACTACAGGACTGCAACAGGTCAACAGAAGTTTTGAAGCAAACATAATCAGGGCTAGTTGATAACAGGGAACTAAATACAGGCATGTTCATATTACACAGAGGTGACCATCTATTTTCAAAGAGAGAAAAAAAAACAAACATTCTTGACAACATATTTCAAGTCATCATCACAAGCATGTAAAATCAAGCAGATCAGGTTTCTAAAGAAATATATAAGGTTTGCTCACATGTTTTAAGCTCTACTGTTTTTTTCTTCTTCCCAGTATAAATTATCCTTAAGTTCATCTTAAAACTACTTTTAAAACTTGGATCTGGATTTGTATAAACAAAATTTATTTGGATTCTAAGGTCTAAAATGAAGTTGAGAAGGGGATTTTGACTTATGAACAGGGTTTAGAAGCCTGTGATCAAACAAAGGCCAGCATAGCCTATAAATCAAACATGCACAAACAACACATTCATATTCATAACAGAAATTCTCACAGCACACTTGCAAGATCACATCAGATTTTTAAGCTTAACAAGGTAGTTTGCTCACTTAAAAGAAGACAGAGCATTTTTTTTCTTTTTTCAATAGCAGTTTGATTGATTTCTGTTTTTATATAACAGTTTGATTTTGAAACTTGTTTTTCCAGATTCCAGATATCATATGTAGTTTATATACAATTAGAACTCACACATCCTAAACAACCCTGATTTGTTCAAGCATTTAAGTTCAATTCAGTAAACAAAGTCAAAAGAAAATTCAGAAATCAACACAAGTTTGAAATTTTGAAGAACACACGTGCACAGCCACTAATTTGTTTACAGTCACAAACTTGCAGGTACTTTCATATATATATATACCATACTTCATCATACATATTCATTTAACAACTTAAGCATGCAACCAATTTTTTTTTTTTTTTATTAACTTTAAGAAAACAGGAAATGTTACTCACAGAAACTTGAGTTGTTTAAAAATCAACAGAAATACCATAAGCAGTCATGCATATAAAATGCAGAGAAGTCATCACACAGTTTTCACAGGTTATTTATGTTTAAATATGAAAGTTTACTCACAATGACATGCATATGCATAAATACATAATCACATAATGGTTCCAAGAACTTTAGCATGTATCATTTTCATTAACCAATTGGTTTAAACTTGTAAATTTTGTTATTTTCAGATTATAGGATGTTCACAGACCTTTATAACTGAGGTCATTCATATATAGGCATGCAAGCATGATACACAGCAAAACATCAAACCATAGGGGGGTTTATAGGCACATATATACAACACATGCAGCAGCATAAACAAGCAAATTTTTTGGCATAGCATCTGTTCTTATCAATTTAAATAAAAATTATAGTATCTGTTTTTTATCAATTTTAAAAATACAATTTATAACATCCATTCTCATCAGTTTAATTAAAATTTAAGTAGCTTCTGTTCTTAACAGTTTAAATAAAAATCTAAATAGCATTTGCTCTCAACAGTTCAAAACAAATATAAATTCCAAATTTGTGTCTGTTCTTACCAGTTTAAATAAAATTAAATTCAATAGTATTTGTCCTCATCAGTTTAAATAACAAATTAACAGAGCAATTCATAGCAAAAGAAAAACCAACAACCAACATGCAGTGAGTCATCTGTTCTTATTAGTCTAGAATTCAATTTTAACCGAGCAACTGAAAACCACAAACCACCAAAACAAAGCATGCAATCAAGTACTTATTGGTTCAACAGTTTAGATTAATTTATCCGAGCAACTGATAATGCATAACCCACAATTCCTAGCATGCAACCAAGCATTCACTTCAAAACAAATCTAAAAACTTGCATGAAGATTAATCGTGAGGAGAAACTCACCTTTCAAAATCGAAACAGCCGAAGAGAGCAAAGATAAAACGATTGAGCAAGGCAACGCAAATAGAACGAAGGCCCCAAATGGGATTGAGGAGCTGAAGCCCTAATTGAGACGATCGGAGGAAGAAGGAACGAAAGAGGATTCATGGCCGCCATTTTTTTTTTCTCTTCGTGATTTTTTTGTTTAGGGTTTAAAAAATGGAAATGGTAAAGTGAAATAAAGGGAATCGGGTATCGGGTTGAAAGTAAAGGCAGTGGTTCTTTTCTTCTTTATTTTATGTTTTATTTTTTTATTTTTTTATTATTTTCTTCTATTTATATATATATAATTTTTCATTTTAAATTCAATTTATTTTAAACATCAAATTTTATTTTGTACACAAACACCTTGTTTTGTTTTTGTAGATATTTACTTTTGTTTGTTTTGTTTAATTTTTGTTTAAATTATGTTGTTAAATTTTTTTTCTTTTACTAAGTGTATTTGTTTATTTTATTTTGTATTGATTTTAATTTTTTTATTTAAGCTAAAGAAAAAATGTCATTAAAATTTAACCATTAATTTACTAATTTACAAAAATAAAAATTTTTAAATCCAAATTATCTTCTTAAGTTATTAGTTTGAATTTCAATTACAAATTCCATATTCAATCTCAACTTCGAAGTCAAATTTAAATTTTTATTCAACTCTTTATAGATTAAATTTTAAAATTTAATCACCAATTTTATTGTTATATTGGAAATTCAATTTAAATTATCATTCAAATATTTAAAATTAATTAAATATTCACAATTTAAATTGTTCAAAATTTAGCATCGTTACATCGACAAAACCAGAAAATCACTGAAAATATTCTAAGTGTTGGAAAATAGTCCAAAATTGACGCAAACCCAAATTCGAAAAATTATTCGGACCAGCATACCGAATTCGAATGGCATGAAAATTGGTAGAAACGTAGTCCGACATTCCTTCTTCAGAACGCAAAAAGAATTACTCGATTCCGACTTGAAACGAAGTCGCAGCGACACTCCAAAGTTGGACCCGAAAAAAGTGAATACACTGTTTCAGGCTGAGATCCGGGTCCCTCTTCGACAGCAATTTCGAAGGGTCAAATGAACTCGGATACTGATCAAACTTTCTAGAGATGGAGGTCGGAACTCCAGCTTTCCAACGAGTCCAAAAAAGTTGGATTTCGACCACGGATGTGACCGTGGCAATGTCACAAAGTTTCAGTTCCAAAACTGAAAACAGGGAACTGCTTTATTTTTATTTTTTGGCCCCCAGCCCGCATGGGCTGGGGGAAACAGCAAGCCCCAGCCCATGCGGGCTGGGGAAAATATCATTCCCCAGCCCGCATGGGCTGGGGAATAAAGTGTCCCCAGCCCATGCGGGCTGGGGAATCTGGGGCCCTCCCCCAGCCCTTGTGGGCTTGGGATCTCATGGCCCGCTCTAGCCCGTGTGGGCTAGGGATCTCGTGGCCTGCCCCGGCCCATGCAGCTGGGGACCTGTGGCCCGCCCCAGCCCCAAGCGCGCTGGGGTCTGGAGACCCGCCCCAGCCCACGCGGGCTGGGGACCTACGGCCCGCCCCAGCCCCAAGCGGGCTGGGGTCTATGGCCGGCCCTAGCCTGTGTGGGCTGGGGACTTTGATCCAGCTACTGGCTAGCCCAACCGGGCTAGCCTGCTGCACCTGGGCAGCAGCCTGGGTGCAACCCAGGCCTGCCTCGTGCACTCAAAATTGGGTTTTTGGCCTGTTTTCAGGCTGAAGCATTTTACAGCCAGCTTAATATGCAGTTTTTGATGGTTTTGGGGTTTTTTTTTCAAGTTTTTGGCATCAAATTTTACCAATATCAATCTCAAACTACTATACAATGATTACTACACCATATAAAAGGAAATAAGGACCAAAGCTTAGCATTACCTTATGAAGCAATATCACAAACACCTTATGTGCACACCTAAAATGAAAGCAAAGTTGATCAAAGATCTATGATACACATGTTACATGATAAAACATGTGTTACTAAATGATTATTGAAGTCAAAAGATGATTAAACACATATTAGAAGAGGTTTTTAGCAATATACCTCTCTAAAAAGCAACAAGAACCATTATAGCATCAACCCAAGTAAGCAAAAGAGGATTAGGACGCTATAAAATCATAAAAACACATAAAACATGTGTTAACAAACTTATTTCAGAAATTAGAGAGATATAAAAGATGGATTTGAGGTGGGTATTTGCATTACCTTTGCATAGAATGACTTGCCTAAGCTAAAACTTGAAGGAGATGAAGATGGAGGCCATTTTTGTTAAGAAAGCTTTAGGAAATGATTAGGGTTTTGATTAGGGTTGAATGAATGAGGTTAGGAGAGTTTGAGATAATATATAGAAGAGGTTTTAGGGTGGGTTATTGGGTTAAGTTTAGTAACCCAATAAGAAGAGGGTTATTTACATGTTTCAAAAATTAGTCTAAGTGTTCATGTATGGATATAAACTCATTTTTCTTACCCAAACCCGTTTTAAATCTCTCCTAAAATATTTAACTTTCAAAAATATCATTTTATCCTCATTTTAAAAATCCCATATTTCCCAATTTAATTAAAATAGCCTTTTTTAAATAAATTTTTGTTATTCCAAATCCTTTTACGCTTTATAAAATAAATAAAAATCCTAACTTTTATTTATTAATTGGTAATGTAAATCCCGGGTTGTTACAGACTCCCCCCTTAAGAAAATTGCGTCCCCGCAATTCCTTAAGATGATGTCGTCTATAACGTCAAATCCGCAAAAGAAATGATAGAGATAAAATAGAGAATTCTTACCCGCAGAAGAAGATGGGAGAAAGCCAGGATAAGAGCGCTCGATAGATTCTCTGGTCTCCCAAGTGCAGTCCTTAGGATTCGGTGACCATTGAATCTTCACGAGTGGAACCTCTTTGTTGCGAAGGCGTCTAACCTCCGAATCAAGCACACGGAGAGGTTGCTGCTCCAAAGATAAGTCGGGTAAGATCTCTAAATCAGGAACGACATGCGGCTCAATGATAGAGTCAGGATCGCGAACACACTTGCGAAGCTGAGAAACATGGAACACGTCATGCAATCCGGCAAAATGAGCAGGTAGAATCACACGATAAGCAACGGGGCCGATGCGTTCCGTAATAGGAAATGGTCCAACATAGTGAGGAGCCAACTTCCTTGTAGAGCTGAAACGCACAACCCCCTTCACGGGAGAAATCCGAATGAAGACAAAATCACCAATGGAGAACTCAAGAGGCTTCCTACGGTTGTCCATGTAGGATTTCTGGCGGTCCTGTGCCTCTTTCATTCTCTGATGGATAAGAACAATCTTTTCAAAAGATTTTCGAACTGAATCTGGACCAAGAATAAGCTTCTCGCCAGATTCTAACCAACATGCAGGAGAGCGACATGGCCTTCCGTATAGAGCCTCGAAAGGTGCCATGCCGATACTAGACTGAAAGCTGTTGTTGTACGAGAACTCTATAAGCGGTAAGTGATCCTCCCAACTACCTTCGAAATCCAGAATACAACAGCGGAAAAGATCCTCCAAAACATGATTCACCCTCTCAGTCTGACCATCGGTCTGAGGGTGATAAGCAGTCGAGAGATTCAGCTTTGAGCCCAAAGCTAACTGTAGGCACTTTCAGAAGTGACTAGTGAAAATAGTGTCTCGATCACAGACGATAGAGCTAGGAATGCCATGAAGTCGAACGACTTCCTTCACATATAGCTTGGCAAGTTGAGGAGCAGTCCGAGTGGACTTAATAGGAATGAAATGAGCTGATTTGGTCAAGCGATCGACGATGACCCAAATAGAAGTATGGCCTGACCTCGATCGAGGCAGACCGTCAATAAAATCCATGGATATCTGATCCCATTTCCATAATGGAATCTCTAGCGGCTGAAGAAGACCAGATGGACGCTGATGCTCGGCCTTGATCTGTTGACAAGTCATGCAACCGCTCACATAACTTGCCACATCTCTCTTCAAACCATCCCAATAATATAGGCGACACATGTCGGCATACATCTTACTCGACCCGGGATGAATAGTGTACTTAGTGCGATGGCACTCGTCCAGAATGTCATGCCTAAGTGATAAATCAGATGATACAATAATACGGTTCTTCCTACGAAGACACCGATGAAAATCAAGAGAATAATCCAGCAATGTCTCATCACTGGATCCCGACTCGAGAAGGTGAATGAGATGCAATAAGTCTGGATCCTGCCACTGAGCATGGGCAATGCGATCCAATAAGATAGGACGAGCTTCCAAGCTGAATAATAAGACTGGAGAATCAGAAGATGGAGCTCGATCTCTAATATCACACAAAGATAGGGTCTCGAGAATACCCCACTCGGCAATCATTATAGAAACTACCGCCGAGTGCTTGCGACTGAGCGCATCCGCAACACGATTACCCTTGCCAGGGGTATACTGAATATCTAAATCGTATGAGGCGAGAAACTCAAGCCATCGCTGCTGCCTCATGTTGAGATCCCTTTGACTGAATAGATACTTCAGCGACTTGTGATCGGTGTAAAGAATGAAGCGTTCGCCTAATAGAAAGTGACGCCACGTCTTCAAGGCAAAGACGATAGCTGCTAACTCAAGATCATGAGTCGGGTAGCGAACCTCATTCGGACGTAGTTGCCTAGAAGCATAAGCAACTACCCGATCCTTCTGCATAAGCACAGCACCGAGGCCGCTACCACAAGCGTCGGTGTAAACAACAAGATCCTGGTTACTCTCAGGAACCACAAGAATAGGAGCATGAGTGAGAAGTTCCTTCAGTCGCTGAAAGGAAGCTTCACACTTATCAGACCAAATAAAGCGAACACCCTTACGAGTCAACGTCGTAAGGGGAAGTGCAACTCGAGAGAAATCCTTGATAAACCGACGGTAATAACTCGCCAGACCAAGGAAGCTGCGAATATCATGAACGTTCTCGGGCTGCTTCCAATTCTGAATAGCTTCGATCTTGGCAGGTTCGACAGAAATACCCTCAGATGATACAATATGGCCCAAGAACTTGACCTTGCTCTCCCAAAAATGGCACTTGGAGAGCTTGGCCTTAAGCTGATGATGACGAAGAGTATCCAATACGGTCCGCAAATAATGAGCATGCTCTGCCTCGGATCTAGAATAAATAAGAATATCGTCGATGAAAACCAGAACGAATCTATCGATGTATTCCCGGAATACTCGATTCATAAGATCGACGAAGAAAGCCGACGCGTTCGTCAAGCCGAATGGCATGACCAACCACTCAAAAGAACCATAACGAGTGCGGAAAGAAGTAAGAGGAATGCTATCTTCCGCAACCCGGAGCTGATGAAATCCGGTGGCAAGGTCGAGCTGGGAAAAGACCTTCGCACCGCTCAACTGATCAAACATATCGTCTATCCGTGGCAATGGATAACGATTTCTGATGGTCAACTCATTAAGCTTGCGATAGTCAATGCAAAGCCTAAGAGAGCCATCGGGTTTCTTAACGAAGACCACAGCAGCACCCTAGGGCTAAGAACTGGACCGAATGAGCTGCTTCGCCTCAAGCTCTACCAACTGCTTCCTGAGTTCCTCATTCTCTTTAGTAGACATCCTCGTGGGAGGACGCCCAACTGGGTGGGAGCCTGGAATGAGATCGATGCGGAACTCAATGGCTCGCTTTGGCGGCAGGCCTGATACTAGCTCGAATATATTGGGGAAATCCCGAACAACAGGAATACGAGATATGTCCACATCCTCATCTCGTGAATCAAGTGCAAATAAAGTAATATCAGAAATCCCAACATCCTGAAGAGCAATAGCTAACGGAGCGGACGAGTCAGGACGACGAAGAAATAATATCCGCTCCGAACAAATGATTTTGGCGTCGTACTGAGCGAGCCAATCCATGCCAAGAATCATGTCAAAGCCCAAATACTCCATAATGTGCAGATTCGCACGGAAAGAAAATCCACAAAGATCTATATCTATATCCTCACAAAGCAATCTAAGGGTCGTGGTTCCGCCGATGGGATTCACAATCCTTAGTGAAGAAACCAGACAAGTAACATCCAAGGATAAAGCATCTACTAGCTCCTTTGATACGAATGAGTGAGAGGCACCCGTATCAAAGAGAATTCTACAAGATCTACCATGAAATAAAATAGAACCTTCAAGAACGGAAGGATGCGTACCTCGAGGCTGAGCTGAAGATGTAGGAGCCTTGGCAGCATTAAGCTTGTCAGGCTTGGCACTAGCTGGAGAAATAGGACAAGTGGATATCCTATGTCCCTCCTTCTTGCAGAAGGTGCAATGGAGAGGTTTGGGACACTCTCGAATAAAGTGATCAGGAGAACCACAGTTGAAGCATTTCTTCGTAGGACGTGTCCCACTAGGCTGAGCAGGAGTCTCGGACTGAGAACGAGTCTTAGGCTAAGTCTGAAAAGTAGAACTGCCAGTCTTCTTCTTCTTGTTCCAAGGTTTGGTCTTCTGAAATGGACCCCGCTTCTGATTGGTGTTTTTGGAACCCCCACCTTCTCCATCACTGTCTCTCTCACGCTCAACCGCTTCAAGTTGAAGCGCTGCGTCAACTAGCTCATCAAAATGGAGCTTAAGCTGGAGCATAAGCTGCTTCTTCAAATATTTCTTCAGGCCTTTCACAAATTTGAGATTCTTCTTATAAGGAGTGCTGATGAACTCGAGGCCATACTTGGACAGGGCCTCGAAAGATGATGAATAGTAAGCAACAGAGGTCTTCCCTTGCTTAAGGTCAATAAAGCGGCGTGCAAGGGCTATCTTCTCGGACTCGGGGACAAACTTGAGCAAGAAGCGCTCTCGGAACTGATCCCAAGTGAGAGTGGCCTCATCGGTCTCAGAAATAAGGAGTTCGTACCAATCCAAGCCACGGCCCTCTAGATGGCTAGAAGCAACAAGAGCTCTGTCATGGTCAGGAAGGGTCATGCGAGTAAAATTACGCTCGCAAACTCTGATCCAAGCCTGGACCTCAAGAACAGTCTCGGAGCCATTGAACGGCTTCCCTCCGAGATGAATAAAGTCGCTGCAGAGGCGTGCAAAAGCAGACTTGCGCGGTGCATCAAAAATTGCTGCAGGAGACTGAGAGTACGACTGAGAGTTACGAACCAGCTCCATGATCTGGTCCGTGTCATGTATACGCCCTTAGGATGAGGGTTGCTGGACTGTCCAGCATCAGCAGAACGGAGGTTCCTACCTCTACCAGCCATACTGAAAGATAAGGTAAGATTTAGTTAAGCACGATTCAAAGATAGATAATTCATTAAGGAATATTACGGAATATAATAGATTCCTACACATATTCCTAACTTATTTATCTAACGGTGGATATTTTCAATTTTGGATCGTATTATAACGTATTGTACTACGTGTCTGTTCTGTGTTTGTTATGCTTAATTCTGAACCTTAGCTCTGATACCAAGATGTAATGCCCCACTCCGAGACCCACTCTAGTAAAGAGTATTACGGAGTAATACCGTCTACTAGAACGGAGAATAGAGTATAATGGAAGCGACCATGTGTAATCAAGCTATAACTAACTACTGAATACGTCGAATAGGTGGTTTTCTTTTCTCAAGTGGTTCGGCATATCCAATAGATATTTATAATGAAACTACAATGGATAAGGAAAATAGGCTCAGAACAAACATAATACTAAATGATAACATCATCATCACAGAACAGTCACATAATAGTCACAGAACATAGGTACAATATATCGTCAATACAGATCCAAATATCAAAAGATGGGTACAAAGCCACCGCTCATACATGTGAGTCAAAAATATGTACATAAGAGACTAAATAATTAGAGTATCAAAATAGTGGACAAATATAAAGAGCTATCTTTCAGCATAGCAGATAATGTCCAAGCGGAAGCACAGAAAGCTAAGTCCAGAGATCTAACATGAAACAACTCGGTCTGACCCGAGCGAAAAACACTCGGGTCAGGCTAGCTAAACAACCAGTTAATAAACTGAGATAAACATAAAAATGCAGTACATAAATAAAACAGTACTTCTCCAAAGAGAAGAGTATTATGGACTACATGAATATAATGACGATCCCTAATCATCAATAAACAATAAAAATCTCCAAAGAGAATATCAACACCAAAGCGTTAAATAAATAAAATCGCCTCATATCATCGTCGTAGCCAAAGCTATAAAAGTTGCCCATAGGCAATAATCCCAAGAGTGAGCAGAGTCTGTAATCAATGCCCAAGCAAAGATCGATACTCCAAAGAGCAATAGGGATATACTGAAAAGTCAATGAAATCGAATACTGAAAAGCAGTGTCCAGAGACACTGTAAATCCACAAGGTAATCGCACTTACATCGTATGGTTCCATAGAACCAACACCGAATGGCGGTTCTCGAATGGATATAAAAATCATCAGATAATACAAGTATTGCACGTGCACCGACCAGAGTCGTTATTGCCAAGTACTGTAGAGTTGTGATCGATCACACGCACAGATGCGGAACGCGCGAGACGGCGAGATCCTTCCCAGAAGGATAAAGGCCCAGAGGCACATGCCGAAAAACTGCTCCATAGAGCAGGTGTCTAGAGACGGTTGCCCAGAGGCGTGGTGACCCAGAGGTCCAGTACTGGCCGCCCAGAGGCTAATGTGTCAACAACGTCTTGGAGAGGAACCCGTAAAGTGTTAACAATGAGTCCCATACCCCACGTTCGCACTAAACGGTTTACTAACCAATAGCATGCTCACACTCCAAACAATAAAAAGTCCACCTCGTATCATTGGTAAACTAGACCCAAAGGTCAAAACGATCAATCGAATAGGTCGGGGATTAACCGGAAAGGAAATACACACGGTTCCATAGGCCGGAGATTTCCTAACCATTTAAGCACCTTTCCACTTCGCTCGACGTGCTAAAAGTGAGTGTGAGATTTTTATTATAGAAAATAATGGTGCGAAACGGATTTTTAATTGATCTTGAAATCACTTTAAAACGACTTTTGAAAACTCTCCTATTATGGAGTAATTAATTTAATAATTAAAAATAATATTATATAATAATTTCGAAAGCCATTTATGAGTGAAAAATCCTTTTAAAACCTTTTTATAAGGCCCGTGTATGAAATCTAAAGACAAATCTCAAAGAAGTCGACAAAACCAGAAAATCACTGAAAATATTCTAAGTGTTGGAAAATAGTCCAAAACTGACGCGAACCCAAATTCGAAAAATTATTCAGACCAAAAAACCGAATCCTAATGGCATGAAAATTTGTAGGAACGTATTCCGACATTCCTACTTCAGAACGCAAAAAGAATTACTCGATTCCGACTTGAAACGAAGTCGCAGCGACGCTCCAAAGTTGGACCCGGAAAAAGTGAATACACTGTTTCAGGCTGAGATCCGGGTCTCTCTTCGACAGCAATTTCGAAGGGTCAAATGAACTCGGATACTGATCAAACTTTCTAGAGATGGAGTTCGAAACTCCAGCTTTCCAACGAGTCCAAAAACGTTGGATTTCGACCACGGATGTGACCATGGCGATGTCACAAAATTTCAGTTCCAAAACTGAAAATAGGGAACTGCTTTATTTTTATTTTATTTTATTTTTTTTGGCCCCCAGCCCGCATGGGCTAGGGGAAACAACAAGCCTCAGCCCATGCGGGCTGGGGAAAATATCACTCCCCAGCCCGCATGGGCTGGGTAATAAAACTGTCCCCAGCCCATGCGGGCTGGGGAATCTGGGGCCCTCCCCCAGCCCGTGTGGGCTGGGGATCTCGTGGCCCGCCCCAGCCCATGCGGCTGGGGACCTGTGGCCCGCCCCAGTCCCAAGTGGGCTGGGGTCTGGAGACCCGCCCCAGCCCACGCGGGCTGGGGACCTACGGCCCGCTCCAGGCCCAAGCGGGCTGGGGTCTACGGCCGGCCCCAACCCGTGTGGGCTGGGGACTTTGATCCAGCTACTGGCTAGCCCAACCGGGCTAGCCTGCTGCACCTGGGTAGCAGCCTGGGTGCAACCTAGGCCTGCCTCGTGCACTCAGAATTGGGTTTTTGGCCTGTTTTCAGGCTGAAGCATTTTCCAGCCAGCTTGATATGCAGTTTTTGATGGTTTTGGGGTGTTTTTTTCAAGTTTTTGGCATCAAATTTCACCAATATCAATCTCAAACTACTATACAATGATTACTACACCATATAAAAGGAAACAAGGACCAAAGCTTAGCATTACCTTGTGAAGCAATATCATAAACACCTTATGTGCACACCCAAAACGAAAGCAAAGTTGATCAAAGATCTATGATACACATGTTACATGATAAAACATGTGTTACTAAATGATTATTGAAGTCAAAAGAGGATTAAACACATATTAGAAGAGGTTTTTAGCAATATACCTCTCTAAAAAGCAACAAGAACGATTATAGCATCAACCCAAGTTAGCAAAAGAGGATTAGGACGCTATAAGATCATAAAAACACATAAAACATGTGTTAACAAACTTATTTCAGAAATTAGAGAGATATAAAAGATGGATTTGAGGTGGATATTTGCATTACCTTTGCATAGGATGACTTGCCTAAGCTAAAACTTGAAGGAGATGAAGATGGAGGTCATTTTTGTTAAGAAAGCTTTAGGAAATGATTAGGGTTGAATGAATGAGGTTAGGAGAGTTTGAGATAATATATAGAAGAGGTTTAGGGTGGGTTAATGGGTTAAGTTTAGTAACCCAATAAGAAGAGGGTTATTTACATGTTTCAAAAATTAGTCTAAGTGTTCATGTATGTATACAAACTCATTTTTCTTATCCAAACCCGTTTTAAATCTCCCCTAAAATATTTAACTTTCAAAAATAACATTTTATCCACATTTTAAAAATCCCATATTTCCCAGTTTAATTAAAATAACCTTTTTCAAATAAATTTTTGTTATTCCAAATCCTATTACGCTTCATAAAATAAATAAAAATCCTAACTTTTATTTATTAATTGGTAATGCAAATCTCGGGTTGTTGCAGGATTATCCAGTAAGCGGTAGTCCCGGTCTTGTGTTGCAGGGGGTCGGGAGTGATCCTCGGTACGCTAATCAAGACCAGGTACTGTGACAGGTGGTATCCCAGTGCCTAGTCATTAGTTGGAAATCCATTCTCCCTATGAGCCTTGTACGAGTTTTGTTTGTATTACCCACTCTGTGGCTAGTAGCTGGAATTTAATCATGTAATAATTTCGGCTATTTTAATAAGTATTTGTATATAGACCCTATTATAATATTAGAGGATTTTAATATAAAACTGTTTTGGCTATCGTATGGTAAAAACCCGACATGTTTATTTGTGGCGTGGTCTTACGAGATGCTTTTGTTTACAAAGGATTTTTGAAACTTTAATAATCAATTGAGTTTGATTTCTCATACTGGTATATCCAGACCGACTCGGGTGTTATTTAACTATAATGCTTGGGTCAGACCGAGTATTATAGAATACAGGATATGATGCTGTGGAGCTTAGGAGACGAGCTGGATGACGATGCATATTTTCGTACTTATTCTATATATATTCCGCCATGTTGAGTAGCTGTGTATCCAATTGTATGTTATTGATGTAGAACTCAGATGATGATGTATTCTGATGTATGAATAAACAGACATAGTATTTGTTTTGTGTAAAGATAATTTATTATCTATTATATTTTATTCCGCTGCGATGGTAGATTCTGATATTGTTTTCTTTTTCTTCTTCCACCTCTTCTTCTTTAACCCAAATGGTTCGTATTTCTGTACATCTTGAATTGATTAATGTAGAATAGTGTTGACTCAAGGGATACGGATTTGTGGCTCGTTACATTTGGTATCCAAGCTTAGGTTGGTGATAACCTTGGCTCTGGTGGGAATTACTCATTATATAGTGCAAGCAGGAAAATATATTGATAAGACATAGGGATATAGAAAGTTAAAACGATAATGCAGATCATTATATAAGTATATGTGTTTTTCTGAAACCAATTTATTAAACGAAAATTAGTTAAAATAAAATTGTTGTTAATTAAATTTAATTTATCAGCTGGAGATTTATTTATTCGTTTGTTCAAATATTAATAAAATCATATAATGTGTATTCAAGGTTTGAAATCGAGAAGAAACAACCGGTTTGGGTTGAATTGCAAAATAAAAAGGCAAAGGCGAGTTAACCTCACTCAGCTGAATTTAAATTTAAATTTAAATGGTTAAATTTAAATAATTGGTTGGATGGTTGAATTGATTTGGTATGATATATTATAGTATATATTACATCTTGAAATGATTGATATCCTGCATTATATAGCGGATGAGACCCTATGCGCCGCATAATAGCGGATGTTGTTATATTTAATCCCATATACCACGATATACCACCTCGAAGTGGAATTGGTATTTTATATTATGCTAACGTCTACGGATGCAGGGAAAACAGGTTGGAGGTATCCAACTGGATTCCTCAACATTTATTTAAATTATTTAATATTCTCTGTTGTGATTATTTGATATTCTATGATGGATTATATTGGAATATTGAATGCTATGGTTTGATTGGATATATTTGGGTATAATGAATTACCAAAAATATATAAATTGGATTTTGTAAAGGAAATAAAAGAAGTGATGTTAAAATACTAATAAATAACTTTGAGTATGAAAAGAAAAGATTTTGAATAAACAGAAATTAATAATCGTAAAATTAAGTGATATTATTCTAATGGAATAAAGAATAATTTTAAAATTTAAAGTTTAAATTTATTTAAAAGGGTTAAGAAGTATGTTGAGAAATCTAAAATTGGTATTTTCAGTTAAAAGTAGTTTAAATCATAATTACGGAATAAAATATGAAACTAACGGATTTTGGAATAAAAAGGAAGTAAATTGGAAATCAATTTGGAAATTGATTCAAGTGTTTGAATTGGAAATTTAAAGAAGAATGCGAAGAGAAGTATATTTCTCTGGATAGCCAAGTACGTTTTCAAAGTAAATTTTTAAATATAAGATAAAAGTTTAATGTTGTTTTAAAAAGCATGTTTTAGAAAATTTATTATTTATAAATGTTTAAATTCTAAAGTAAGTATTTTTTTTAAATCTATTATCGTAATAATTATTTAAAAGATGATTTGGTATTTTATTTAAAGAAGAAAATCTAGTTTATGTTTATAAATAACCTTACTTTAATTATTTCTAATGTATTATTTTAAATTAAGTATTAAAGTAATTTTTCTAAATTTAAATGTTAAACATATTTTACAATAAAGTGTTTTTGAATTATTTTAAAAAAATCTAAGTTATGTGCTTGGTGATTCCAGTGGAAATAGAATATATTTGGGAAATTTATTCTGTAAAAAGGAAGATAGTTTGAAACTGTTTTCAAATGGGTTTGAAAAGTGGAAATATATCTTGTGAAGATATTTTTGGGGTTAATAAATAATTTAGGAAATTATTTATTGGTTGATGGTTGTTTGTGAATATTAACTGACAGTTAAATCATCGACTATCAATATTGGCCAAATGCGCTGATTGTTTCGAAGAGACCGGGATCAAGATTTATTTTTCAA
Organism: Allium cepa; assembly: GCA_030765085.1. NCBI lineage: Eukaryota > Viridiplantae > Streptophyta > Magnoliopsida > Asparagales > Amaryllidaceae > Allium > Allium cepa. The sequence goes on along the minus strand of CM060944.1, from coordinate 490,965,546 downwards.
AGACCACTTCGATCCGGTTTGTACGTTTTCGTGGAAAACGAGTTTGGATTCGAAGATGGAGCAGTGAAGTGCAAGGGCTAGTCGCTACTAATCCTGAGGATATTTCCAAAATGGATGTAGTAGGAGTAGTGCCTTCGGTTCCGTTCGAACCTGGGACGGACTTGTATGGATGAATGCTTCCATAAACATCGTCAGGTGGATGATGGGCATTCTAAGGGATATGTTCTAAAAAGGTAACGCTTAGCCTCAAGCCTCATCAACCGGGAATGACTGAAAATCAGGGGTTATGCAGCAAGGCTAGGTGGGTAGCACCCATTCAGGGTGAGGTCATCCCTGTCTAGATGTCCTTTTTTATTTTGGCTTAGCGGTGCGGTTGATGATCCCAACCGTAGGGTGATCTCACTCGGGATTATCCAGTAAGGGGTAGTCCCGGTCTTGTGTTGCAGGGGGTCGGGAGTGATCCTCGGTACGCTGATCTAGACCAGGTACTGTGACAGGTGGTACCCCAGTGCCTAGTCATTAGTTGGAAATCCATTCTCCCTACGAGCCTTGTACGAGTTTTGTTTGTATTACCCACTTTGTGGCTAGTAGCTGGAATTTAATCATGTAACAATTTCGGCTATTTTAATAAGTATTTGTATATAGACTCTATTATAATATCAGAGGATTTTAATATAAAACTGTTTTAGCTATCGTAAGGTAAAAACCCGACATGTATATTTGTGGCGTGGTCTTACGAGATGCTTTTGTTTTCAAAGTATTTTTGAAACTTTAATAATCAATTGAGTGTGATTTCTCACACTGGTATATCCAGACTGACTCGGGTGTTGTTTAACTATAATGCTCGGGTCAGATCGAGTATTATAGAATACAGGATATGACGCTGTGGAGCTCAGGAGACGAGCTGGAAGACGATGCGTATTTTCGTACTTGTTTTATATATATTCCGCTGTGTTGAGTAGCTGTGTATCCAGTTGTATGTTATTGATGTAGAACTCTGACGATGATGTATTCTGATGTATGAATAAACAGACATAGTATTTGGTTTGTGTAAATATAATTTATTATCTATTATACTTTATTCCGCTGCGATGGTAGATTCTGATATTGTTTTCTTTTTCTTCTTCTACCTCTTCTTCTTTAACCCAAATGGTTCGTATTTCTGTACATCTTGAGTTGATTGATGTAGAATAGTGTTGACTCAAGGGGTACGGATTTGCGGGTCATTACATTATTATTTTAATCATTTAAAATAGTGTTGACTCAAGGGGTACGGATTCTAAGAGAAGTCATTGATGCTGGGAATGCTGTTTGGGAAGATTGGTTGGTTGAATTTTTCCTTGACAAGCCTCTCTCATATATGACAGTAATCAACCATCTTAAGAAGCTATGGAAACTAAAAGGGGAGATTAAAATTAAGTCTGATGGTATCTTGTTCATGTTCCATCTTTCCTGTGCTGAGGATAGAAGGAAAATAGTTGAAGCCGACCCTATATTCATTAGGAACAAGATATTCATTATCAAAGCATGGGAACCTTATATTGATAATAGTTGTAGTACCATAAAATCAGTGCCTGTTTGGATTAGATTAACGAACATTCCACTATACGTGTGGTCTCATCTTGGCATTAATTGGCTTGCGTCAAGAATTGGTAGGCTGCTATGTCTGGACACTTCCACAGTTAAAATGGAGAGAATAGGTTATGCTAAGTGTTTGGTAGATGTCACTCCAGACCAGGATTTGGTTGATGATTTTCCTGTAAAGTTAGTTGATGGAACAACTCAAATGGTGAAGGTAGGCTACCTCTGGAAGCCTGAAATTTGTCCCAATTGTAAAGAATTTGGTCACAAGGTAGATGTATGTTTAAGATCAAAGGGAGATAAGGACAAGAAGGAGGTAGAAGAGGTGTTAAATAAGAAATATCAAGAAGAAATAATAAATGAGCAGAAGGATGGAAAGCAAGCAAGTAATAGCAACCAGATATGTAGAAAAGTTGTAAATAAAAGAGCTAAGAATGGATTTAGAAATAATTTGAAAGAGCATATAACAATTGAAAAAGTCATTCAAGATAATGTGGCTGCTACCTTAAATGTTTTGCAGCAGCATAAAGAAAAAATTTATATTGGTGGAGAGAGTGGAAAAGAAAAGATAAAGGGTAATGGTGATACTGACAATGAACAAGGCAATACTGTTATTCTTAACAGTTTTGATGTGTTGAATGAGTTGCAAAATGACGAAGAAGCGGATACAACTGTTAGCTATGGTGAACAAACTAAAGTGATTGGCAGTAGTAATCCTGGTTTGATTGCTACTACCACTTGTGGGAATTTAACAAAGGATTATGGGCATGAGCGGTCCAATTCAACTGCTGAAAATTTTCAAGTAGTTCAGAAACATTTTCAAGTAAGTAGTTTACAACCTGTGCATGTCACTGATACACAAATTTGTGCAAATATCATTTCAAAATCATTGGTGCCTCAGCAGCTTGATAACTGCATAAGCAACCTAAATTCTGCTCCACCACAACTATGTAAAGAAAATGTACAAGATATGATTCTTGCAACTTCTGATGGAATGCAAAGAATTCAGAAACTGGGGGATGAGACTTTGCATGTCCCTGATTCTCAAATGCATGAAAGCAATCACATATTAGCACTGCAACCTGTAATCATTCCCTCCAAACATCCATTAATATCTACAAAACTTACCAAAGCCATCACAATCCAAGACATTCATGAGGAGGCATTCTGTAACACTATGCAAGCACAAATTTTCGATTTAATAATGCAAACATCATCCTATCCTGCCGCCTCCCCGTCCGTCCCTACACCACCTCCTCCTACCAATACATCTTCTAGTCATCCGTATGTATATTTGGGACTATACCTGGTTGGAAATCCCCCCCCCCCCCCCCACTGAACAAATTTCGAATCCATGCCCGAGTGCTACAATTGAAAAAGGCAAGAGAGCTAAGAAAAAAAGGGCTATTAATACAAGTCAAAACAAATTTAATTCTCCTATTACTAGGAGCATGAAAGAAGGGGATCTCCACACCATAGTTTAATCATGTCATACAACATTGGAGCTTGGAATATCAGAGGATCACATAATTTCCTCAAACTTGATCAGGTTAAGCACCTAATTAAAGAACATCAACTTTCTATATTTGCTATTCTTGAAACCAAATTGAATCTCCCTCTTACCATTGCTGCTGCTAAGTACATAAATCTGTCTTGGTTACTGTCTCATAACCTTCTTGAAGCAAGCTACGGACGAATTTTGGTAATTCATAACCTAGACCAACTTACCCTTGAGATTATTCTATCCACTCTGCAATTAATGCATTACCATGCCAAATACCATAATTCATCCTCTTCCTTCTATATCACCTTCATTTATGCACATAATTCCCCCTCTTCTAGACAAAATGTTCTCCAACTTATTCCAGCGCTTAGGCAAGAATCTCATCCATGGGTCGTTCTTGGAGACTTCAACTGTTGTTTCTCCTTGGATGACAAGCAAGGGGTATCTCCCTTGTGCCTAACGATATTCTTCCACTAAACACTGCTGTTTATGATTCGTCGCTTATTCATATCTCCAGAAATGGCGCTCTTTATTCTTGGAATAATAGGTCGAGGAATGGTACGCGTATCTTCACCAACATTGATCACTCCTTCACTAATTTCAAAGCCCTAACTTCCTGGCCTGCCATCTCCACTCTGCTTCCGATTTCTATTCTATCTGACCATTCACCTCTTGTACTGACCACTGGGAAGAAGCCTATTGGAGTTAAAAGGGGGTTTAAATTCTATAACGCTTGGGTCAATGATCCCGAGTATAATATTATAATTAAAAAAGCATGGTCTTATAAGTACTACGGAAATCCCATGTATGTTTTTTGCAGAAAACTCAAAGCAATGAAGGAGACCCTAAGGGCATGGTCCAAAGCAAAGTTTGGCAACGACAATCTTCAATCAACCAAGCTTATGGAGCAGCTTAAGGAAGCTCAAGAACTTATGAGGGCAAAACCTTGTGATGCAGATAAGGCACAAAGGGAAGTTGTCCTATTCAATGAACTCAATCATGCGCTTGCCAATGAGTATGAAATGAGGAAGCAACAACTTCAGATCAAATGGGCTGTGGATGGTGATAGGAACGCAAAGTTTTTTCATGCATCCCTGAAGGTCAAGCACTCAACGAACAACATCTCTACCATCATTGATGAAGCAGGTAATTTGAATGTAACCCCTGAATCTGTTGAAAAAGCATTTCTCATGTATTACACAACTCACTTTGGAAATACGAACAATTTTGATCCGGAGGTGGATCTCTTATCATCGACAACTCTTCCCACAATAACTCATGATGAAGCTAACTGTCTGGTTGCCAAAGTAACTGATGCTGAAATTAAGAATGCACTTTTTGCAATGAATAGGAGCTCCTCTGGAGGACCTGATGGGTTCAATGTGGTTTTTTATACTTCGAGTTGGGAGATTGTGGGTTGCCAGTTTACATTGGCTTTGCACAACTTCTTTAACAAGTTCAAAATGTTGAAGTCAGTGAATGCTACTAATTTGGTGCTCATCCCCAAGTACAAGCAAGCCACATGCGTTTCCTCATTCAGACTTATCTCTTGCTGCGATGTGGTTTATAAGTGCATCTCTAAAATTATTGCAACGAGACTTGTCGCAGTTTTGAAGAGAATCATATCCAACAATCAAGTGGCTTTCCTGCCGAATAGAAACATACTTGATAACATTATGCTAGCACATGAGCTTCTGAATGGTTACAACCGTGTGAATATTTCGCCGCGTGCCATGTTAAAGCTGGATCTGATGAAAGCTTATGACTTAATACAGTGGAAGTCAATAGTAAGGATAATGTCGCAGATGGGCTTTCCTAAAGTCTTCGTTGCTTGGGTGCATGAGTGCATTTCCACACCCACATTCTCACTGATAATCAATGGTGCAAGCTCTAGCAACTTTGCTTCAAGGCAGGGAATAAGGCAGGGGGATCCTCTCTCTTCCTATCTTTTCATATTAGTCATGGAGGTCTTCACCTCTTTGTTAAGGCATCACTTTCAAAATAAGAAAATACTCTACCATCCCAAATGCAAAGAAATGCAAATTACTTCTCTTCTATTTGCAGATGACATCATGATATTCACAAAACCTCACCAGCAATCAATTGAGTGTATTAAAAGTGTGCTTCACAAATTTTACAAAATAACCGGTCTCAAGCTTAACTTCAACAAATCAAGCATATTATTCTCTGGGATTTCTACCCTTCAGGAATCAAACCTCACCTCAATTGCTGGAATGAAGTCAATGTCCTCTGATATGAATTATCTTGGACTTCCCCTATGCTCCTTAAGAGTTACTCTTGCCAACTGTTTGCCTTTGTACGAAAAAATCACTAGGGTAATGGATTGTTGGACTAACAATTTCCTGACTCAAGCTGGTAGATTAGTTCTTGTGCAATCAGTGAGCTTCTCAATTATGGTATATTGGGCCAGGGTGTACATTCTTCCATCTAGGCTATTGAAATTGGTAAGATGTGCAATGTTAAGGTTTTTTTGGTTTGGTACAATACACACGAGGAAAGTACTGCCTTGTTCTTACTCTTCCTTTGAGAAGCCGAAATGCAAAGGTGGTTTGGGGTTGCATAGTATTGAAGTATGGAACAAGGCCGCATGCAGTCATCACATCGATGCGTTGTTAAACAAGCAAGACACATTATTGGTCAAATTGACCATCTGGTACAACATTGGGACCAAAAATTTCTGGCTTATGGAGGTTCCTCTCTCCTGTAGTTGGATCTGGAGGAATATACTAAAGCTCAGGCAAGCATACAAACCATTTGTTAGGATAAACCTGTCAGTGGGGAGTGAATGCAAGTTTTGGTCAGATCTATGGCTTGACAAGGGTGTTGTGCTTGATCATTTCTTCACACATCAGCAGAAGCATCAATCTGGCATTGGTGGTAATTCTCTTGCTGTTGATTATATTGCTGACGGTAAGCTTGTGGTCCCATACTCTAGTAATCAAAATGTAAGAGCATTATGGAGGCTCTATGATTCTAGTACTTTTGTCCATACTGAGCAAGACACTGTGTTATGGAATGATCGTGTTCATTCTGTTAGTAGCGTGTACTCTGCCTTGCTTGGTCTGGATGCATTACCTGATTGTAAGTGGTATCAGGTCACATGGTCTACTGTGTCAAGTGGTGGTGATAATTTAATCTTCTGGAAGGTTATAAATAACGCCCTGATGACAAGAGATAAATTAGTTTGTTTCGGAATGTCTGTCCAACCTAATTGTGAGCTATGTGATCAGCATTGTGAGATTGTTGAACACTTATTCTTTCACTGTCCTTTTGTTCTTCATTTATGGTCCAAGCTGTTGAGGTCTTTGCAGGGGATGTTGCCTTCGCACAGCTGCAGTAACCTTCAGTTGCTTATTGAGCATGCGATTGGATAGAAGGATGAAATTAAACTTTACTTTTTCTTCATCCTGAAGAAGCTACTAAAGGTCATATGGAACGAAAGAAATTTGAGGGTATTTGAAGAGAAGAGCTGTAGTAAAGATAGGGTTTGGGCAGTGTTGAAGAATGATATTTATAAGGGGATGCATGACAGCAAGCATAGTTTTCGTGGCAATGAGTTCGATCCTTGGATTCCGTAGCTAGCACTTTTGTTTCATCTGTCTTTTGATTTCTTTTTTTTTATGAATCCTCTCTGTCGTTTTTGTTGTTCCGGTTGTTGTCGTGTTTTTGCTTTCTTGTTTTCTTTAGTGCTTTGTACTCTTCCCTGTATTTTCGCCTTTATTGAATAAACCTGGTAGGGGCCCAGTTTAACCCCGCTTAACTTGCAAAAAAAAAAACTTACTTATCAAATGTACATTATTAACTTACATTTTATTATTACAGTAAGGAACATTTATCATTTTAATCAATTTAAAATACACCATTACATTAATTAAAACTTACATGTCAAATGTACGTTTTAACTTACATTTATTAAAATAAGGAGCATTTATCATTTTAATCAACATTACACAAAATAAAACTTACATCATCAAATGTACGTTTTAATTTACATTTTTTTACACTAAAGAGCATTTATTATTTTAATCAATATTACACTAATTAAAACATATATTATCAAATGGATGTTTTGATTTACATTTCTATTATAGTAAAGAGCATTTATTATTTTAATCAATATTACATTAATTAAAATTTTACATGTTTCTTTCATTAATTAAAACTTTACATGTTTCTTTCATTAATTAGAACTTTACACGTTTCTTTTCTTAATAAAAACTTTACATGTTTCTTGTATTAATTAAAACATTACATGTTTCTTATATTTTTGTTATTACCGTAAAGAACATTTATTATATTAATCAATTAAAATATTAATTAAACTTACATCTCACATGTATGTTTTAACTTACATTTTTCCATTTTAAAGTCATAGCTATTTATCTTACAAAACATAACATTTCACAAAAGAATATTTTATCATAGTTAATATAGCAATCAATTTTCTTCATAGATCTATTCATTAAGACATCAATTAACTATGATTTTCTAGTTAAACAAATTTTATTACAAAATGTCAAATTAAAACTGTATTCCATTTTACCAGTCCAAAATACATTAGTTATTATACAAACATGCCCATTTCATAAAGTAAAATTCATAACAATTTCTAGGTTGGATTTACAACTTCCATATTAGGTCAAACTCAATTATTAAATTATTTATCACAATAAAGATCTTTGAATTGCCAATTAAAGATCTTTAAATTACAAGTTAAACTAGTTATAAACTTATAAAATTTAAACTTATAGAAAACCAATATCTCTTTATAATTCAAATCATTAAATCAAATTTGAGTTAAAATTCCACATATTACAAGAATTCAAAATGCTTAAAAAATTTCTTTTTTTTTCTAAAAAAATATTACTTTAAAAATATTAACCATTGACCTGTATAATATTTTCTAACCTAGGTCAAGTGATACAGATATGTATCATTTCAATCCGTAATTTAAAAGAAAAATCCGGGTTCTATCATTTCAAACCCGCAATCCCAAGTAAAATAAATAAAATAAAAACCATTCGAGCCTATCATTTCAGATCATAATGATTTTTCCTTATTCTAATGTCCGTTTGGGTATGTATCATTTCAACCCATAGTGATAGGGAACTTACAGTGTGAGACACAGTAAAGTGAACAGTATATCATATAATAACATATTAGATGATGTAACAAATATATAAACAACATTTAGCATCATATAACATATCACACGCATTATGGAAATAGCATTTAAATTCATACAATTCACTTGTCATTATTCCACAATAATATATGTGCATATGTCTAGAGTGATAAAACTCACCTTTTTAAAGCTAGAATTGAAATTCAAACCTAAATCTAAACTTCGCAAAGCACGAAAAGGCACGACAAAGCCCGACTATATTTTTGAGTGGATTAAGAGTTAGATCCAAATCTTATATGCGAACAAATATCACAAACATAAGTATGTGATTCAATTCAGAAGAATAGAAATTAAAACAATGAAAAATATGAGATAACCATGACATAACCTTTGCTCTAACCCACAATTGGTGATGGTTGACGGAGGTGGTCATGGTGTGGCTAGAGGCCGAGCCTAGCTTTGAAGCAACACAAAGAAAGAGGAAACTAAAAGAGAAAAGAAATGGAGAAGAAGAGAAGCCATGACTTTAGAGCTTGAACGTATATTTTTCGTCACGCAAATGATAATGAGGAGTTTTGAGAATTGTTTGTGCATGAGTTATCAAAAGAAATACACAACTAAAGATGGAAGAAAAAAAAACGACTAAGGAGGAGAATATGATAGGAAACAAAAAGGCATAAACTAAGGATAATAAACTTGCATATATTTTATTCTTAATTGCAAATGAATATGATAAGTGGGAAATAAATCTTTGTACGTGAATTGATAAAGTTTCTCACGTCTAATAGAGGGCAAAGAAGTAAATGCTAGGAAACAGAAAGGCATAAGTTAAGGAGAAAGAAACGTATGTATTTATTCTTAACTGCAACTGAAAATGAGGAAATGAGATAATGAGAATATTTTGTGCTTGATTTGATAGGGAATACACGGCTAGAATAGGTAAATGGATAGGGTAAGAAATAAGGAGGCTAGGCAATTAAAAGCAGGAAATTAACGCATGTGACCTATGTCTCCTAAATTTCTCCAGTCCATTTATTTGCATAGATTTCTTTCCAGAAATGAAATGAGAGATGAGGATGATTTGATTTGTACGTGAATAACAAGTGAAATGCACGGCCAAAAGAAAAATGAACATCTAAGGGGAAATTTTGGATGGTAAGAAAAGGAAAAGTCTCATTTTGAATTAAAGAAAGAGCAACTAATGACCTTTGAATTTCCTAAACCATTGATCAAAAATAAACCAATAAAAAATCTAAAATAAAAATAAAATAAAAGTTAAATAAAATAAAATTATAAATATGAAAAATTAAAAATAGAAAATAAATTAGGGAAATGAACATAGGAAAAATAGAAAATAAAATATCGAAAGTTATTACGTGTAAAACACTGTAATTTATCTAATTCAAAAAGTATAAATCAGAATTCAACAAAATGTAAAGCAGAATTAATATTAAAATAAAATACATTTTCAAAGAATAGGATTAGGATTTAAAAATCAAATTTAAAATTTTTAGCTGTGTTCAAACTTTGACTTTCAGTTGACCAAAATACAAAATTTTCAAAAAATGTTTATTTTTTGTATTTAGAAAATAAATTACAAAAAATTCCAAACTTACATTGGAAAAATTCCAGAAATTTAATTTTAAATAATTTAAAAATTAAAGTTTTCAAATAAAATTTTAATTAAAAATATTTACAAAATTATGGGTTGTTACAATAAAGGTTTTTCCTACTACCGTGCCAAGTCGGATGAGGAGGTAGCTGCAGATAATGCCTCTCCTTCTGCTTTTGTGCAACAAATTGGGGATGAGGAGCCCCGAGATGACAAGTCGTCTAAGGAGGCTAATCTATCTAAAGAGATTGAGATCACTTCAAATCCTTATGTAAATATTTAAAACTTCTTTGTATGTGGATTTTAAGATTTCTTTGATATGCAATGTAATTAGTTTGTTAACCATGTTTTTATGGCAAAGTTCCTTCACTATTACGGTGTTGTTTTGTGGATGACTGGTTGTCTTTGTTTTTTTTACTTTAATCTTCTAAAGAAGTCTTATTCACTAAACTTATGAAGGAAAGCAAGGACATGATTAAAACTCAAACTTTGAGATTTTTTTGGTCTTAATGCCACAACTATCAATAAGCATGAAAAAGAGTTAAATGAGTCTTCTACAAAACTTAGGGACTAAATCCAAGGGTAACTTTACTGGATTAATCAAGTAGTTAAAGAAAAGGAGGCACTCAATGACTTTATATTACACCGATGGTAATATACCTTAGAAAGTGACTACTTCTCACTTGATAACCCTCATCTGGAATAGTTTAGGCATAGGCTTAGAAATTTACATAAGGATTGAGTTCTGCTTATTTTTGTTATTTTATTTTGTATATGGGTTTGTTGACTTTGTCATATGATGATGTAGTTAATAATAAATGTTACTGTTTTAATTTTAACATGGTGCATTTAGATTTTCCATCAGTTGAACTTTTAATTATTCCCTGCTGTGTTGGTCCCCAAGCACTTTCACCCGAGTTTAACAAAGTCCTTGAATCCAATATTCCTTCTTCCCTCATGGTTCATTGCCCTGATGTTACGAGTATGCTCGAATTTGAGGTTGAAGTGAAGACTCCTACGAAGGTATCTTTAGAAGAGCATATTAACCTTACAATTGCTAATGAACTACTCGAAAAAGACTTGAAAGAGACCAATAGGAAACTCAAGGAGGAAAAAGATGCGCTGAACCAACAACATCGGCCTAATACCACGTTGCGTATTAGGCTCAATGCTGCTGAGTTAAAGTTGGATGAAATGCAGGAGTTATCTAAAGATGGGGAGAAACTTTATGGGAATTTTTATGAAGAAGATATAAAGAAATTGAATAAGTCTGTAGAAGACCTATTTGCTTCACTTGCCGGCTAAATTAACGAAAATGAGGGTACTGAAAAAAGGAGAATGACAGAGGGTCATTATTCAAATGTGGTTCCTGTTCCTCCTGCGGTTGTGAGTTCTTCTTTGGTGAATGAGAGGAAAAGAGAGTGGAGCCAATGGAGCTTTCTAATCAGTGGAGGGAAGGATGGAAGATCGATGCTCTTAGGTACTTTGGTGGCTTTTCCAGATATACAAGAAAACCAAGGCTTAGCTAATTGACACTTTAGAAGACATAAGGGAGAAAGCTATACTTAAGATTCATGAGCTTGAGAATTCTTTAAACACAGCACAAGACATGATCACCACCTTCTTGGTAAAGCTTAGATGAGAGAAGGTTAATAGTATGATGGTGTAGGCTTCCTTGTGGTTTGCCATGGATGTCTTTGATCATTTCTACCCTACACTCGATCTAAGATTTTTACCTAATGTCATGGGCTTCAAGGTGGCTGTAGATGGGCTAATGGATCCTTGGGTAGTTGGCTGTTATGACCCCGGGAGACTACTCCCATTAGCTCAACCCTGCCCTTGGCCGGTGTGACTTAGGTTTTTTAGCGTAATATTCCATGGGATTATAACTATGAATAGCTTTGTATTTTTATATTGCTAGACACTTTCTTTGGGTTGTACATGCATTATGCAAATTGATATCTCTTTGTAAATCTTGTGAGTTTCCTATACATTTATTTACTTCTCTTTAATTTTACTTTGCATCGACTCATTTAACTTTCAGCCTACTTCCTTTGATCGAGATTTAGAGATAGCCAACATAGAAGGAATACTTACTTTAGCTTTGACTAGGGTTGCTAAATTAGAAGGCTTGTTGAAAGATGTTGAAGGTGTGTATAAGGCCGTATATAGGAGTGAAATTAAGGACTTGGAGCGCAACGTAGAAGAATTAAATGAGCAAACTATACGGAAAATTAGCATTGATGACAATCCCTCTCCCCCACCTAGAGCAGATCCTAACATCATTTTTACATGGATGAATGAGTTGAAAAATTGTTACGAGGTAAAACTTGCTAAGCTAAAAGATCACAAAGGGTTGGAAACTGCCGATAGTGGTGGATCGCTTTTGTATTTCTAACGTAGAAGAGATTTTCGGACCCTACTCCAAATGGCCGAGAAAACAATGTATCAACTTTGAATAGAGATTGAACAAATCAAAAGCATGGCTATGAGACGTGCCAACGTTCTTGAAACAAAATCTTTAGATTAGAGCCGAGGATCACCTTGATGCAGCTGGCAATTCTTGAGGTGGGTTGGATAGGGCTTCCTTGGTGGAGCAGCATCATAATGAGAAGGTAGGGAGACATATGGCAGAGATTAGTTTGAAGCATGCAATTGACTTTTTCACTCGCTTTTGGTCGGGGTTTGATCTGATCTTCCTATACAATCATGCGGATTATGAATTTGACCCGCATGATTTGGGTGATGCTTGGGCCTATGCTAATTACTGCCCCTGCACTATTGATGGCCATGTTGCCCTCGGCCGTTCGTCTGTTGTTATCACTAAAGTGAATGATCCATCTCTTGCCCTTCAACTTGAAGGCAGTTCTCCTTCGTTCCCCGCGTTAACATCTCATGGGTCATATCATCGAAGAACGAGCATAACCGACTCTTCCTTCAGATGTGAGTCAGATTTATGATTTTGTTTTGTTTTTTTAGTAGCTTGTTACTTTTCTTTTGTACTTTTAAAGTTTTTGTACTAGTACAGGATGCGTAAACATGTATAGATCTTAAGCATACATTAACAGGACTTAAAAATAAATATAAGAAAATCCTTGTTCTTCGATATTTACCTGACAAGCTTAAAATAATTTCTAGAATTGCATCTGTTTTGATAATTGCAACGCCTTTCATGAGTTGTTTCGTTCTTTCCATTTCTGAACTCGTTATTTGCGCAGTTCATGTCTCCTGAACATTTCTTTTAGGTGTTTGAACCTTGTCGTGTGCTTGGCACGATCCATCCCGCTATTTGGGGGTAGATTCTTGCTTTGACTATGAAGTCAGGTCATGTATTTACAACCTTTGCAGTTCATATGCATGGTTTTTTGTACTATTTCAAGCCCTCCAGTGTAGCTATGTTAATAGAACTAACATAGAGGGATTTTTATACTAGTTCAGGCCATCCAATATCACAACATCTAGTTTAGTTACTTGGCTAAGAAAGCTGGGCTACGTTTTGTGTAGTAGATAACTATTTCGGGTAGTCTAATACCCCTACATCTAGTATGAATAGCTATGTCAAAAAAATTAACGTAGAGAAATTTTTATACTGGTTCGAGCCATCTAATATCCTTACATCCAATTCATTGTATCATTACTTTTCATAACAATTACAGTGTTTATTACATAATTAGTGTAGGTTACACAAAATAAGGTCTGCAGTGCTCTGAATTCTACATTCTTGGAACTAAGTTGCCATCAAGTTTCCATAGTTGGTATGGACCATTAGCTTATACTTCCTTGTGACTAATGGGACTTCCTAGGCTGGGCCCGGAGCCCCATTTGCTTGGTCTTTGATGTTGGGCATCACCTTTCACAGTACTAAATCTCCTTGCAGTAGTTTCTTTCTTTGAGCCTTGTGTTGTAATTTCCTATAATTCTTTGTTGGTACGCAGCAAATACTACTACTACTTCATCTCTTCTCTTTTGAATGAGGTTGAGTGCAGTTTCTTTTAGTTTCCTTTTCTTCTATATTGCATAAGAGATTCTTCTATGCGAGGGGACTTCTACTTCAATAGAGAGCATGGCCTCGTATCCATAGGTTAATATGAAAGGGGTATGACTAGTTGGAGATCTGGTCGAAGTTATGTAATCCCCCAGTACTGAAGAATTATCTTCCACCCACTTCTCCTTTTCTTTTTGCAGCCATTTCTTAAGTAACTTCTTGATAGTCTTTTTTGTGGCTTTGACTTGTCCGTTTGCTTGTAAGTTCATGGCAGAAGAAAAACTTTTGATTATAACATTCTTCTTATAGAGCTTTATAAACTCCTTGCTTTCAAACTGGGTTACGTTGTTAGATATTATTTTATGGAGAATTTTAAACCCAGTGATTATGTTTCTCACTACAAAGGTAACTATTTTCTTTATTGTGATTATAGATAAGGGTTCTGTCTCTACTAATTGAGTAAAGTATCGATTTCCACTATTGAATACTTTGCTCCTTCCTTTAACATAGGAAGTGGACCTATCAAGTCTATGCCTTATATATTGTAGGGACATGGGCTAGCTAGTGGGATGTCCATCTAGGGATACTTGCAAATCTTTGACATATATCACACCTTCTTACAAATTCCCTTGCATTTGTGAGTGTTATTGGCCAATAATAACCATGTCCTAGTATTTTCTTTGCTAACTTGGCTCTTTTGGAATGATCCTCACACTGCCCTTTATGTACTTTTATCATGACTCGTATCCTCTCCTCTTTGGGAATGCACCTAAGATAAGGAGTAAAGTATTCTCTCTTGTATAATGTGCCATTAAAGAAGTAGTAGTATTGAGCCTGATACCTTATTTTTTGGGCTTCGTTTCTATTTTGGGGTAGATTCCATTTAGCGGGAATTGTTTTATGGGGGTCACCTAAGAATTATCTTTGGTTTGTTGGAGTGAAAGTTCAGTTGAGGGCTTCCCTCTGTTTTCCTCGGTTTCTTGGTTTTTAGACCCCTATACCATTATACATTGAGCTCGGGTTAGGACTAGTATTTGATTAGCCTCTATTATACCCAGCTTTGCCCGAGCCCTATTGGAATTTCCTTCATTTCATTTGCCTCATTGGTGCTCATAAGCTTAGCTAATTAATTGGCAGAAGAGTTGTTCTCACGTGGAATCTGTTCTATACCAAATTGTTTAAAGTTCTCTAGCAATTTCTTAAAAATTTCCATATATTTGGCTAAGGTTGGCCCTTTTGCTTGGTAATTAGCATGCACTTGATTTACAGCTAATTGGGAATTGCTGTAAAAAAATAATGGGTTATCTTCATTACCCGAGCCATTCGCAAGCCTACACGAAGAGCTTCACATTCTGCTACATTATTT
The DNA here is from genome assembly GCA_030765085.1 of Allium cepa. NCBI lineage: Eukaryota > Viridiplantae > Streptophyta > Magnoliopsida > Asparagales > Amaryllidaceae > Allium > Allium cepa. The sequence continues at coordinate 490,950,352 of CM060944.1, read as the reverse complement.
GTCGCATTAAACCCAAGTTACACTACCCCATACAATTTCTGTTTATTTGGCGTAACTAGCATATAGCTAATTCCTACTCCCTATTCAATTAAAGCTCCATCTACAAATAGTTGCTAGAACTATGGAGTGAATGCTTCTTCCTCATAGTAGGGTTCGGCTGGAATTGTGCTTTCTGCATGAAGCCTGTTGTGCTTACCTTTGAACACATTTCTTGGGTAGTCGGAAATGACATATCAGCTGAGCTCCGTTGTGCATTTTAACAGGTGGCCTAATGTCTCTAGCTTCTGCAGTATTCGTCTTAAGGGTTTATACATGATACTTTGATGGGATGCGCTTGGAAATAAGGTTGTAGCTTTCTTGCTGTGGGAAACAGGTTGTAGGTCAGCTTCTCAATGGCTTGATAATTTAATTCTGCTCCTGATAAACGCTTGGTTGTCAAGTAGATGGGCCTTTGGGTCCCTTCATCTTCTCGAATCACTATAGCACGAACAGCTTTAATATACATACAAGTCCTCACATGTTACAGGTTTAGACAAAATGAGAGTGTTGACTGGGTAATCTTTCAAGTTTTGGAATGCTGCCTTACACTCCTCGGTCCATTTAAAACTTCACCCTTTTTACATAATCAAAAGATGGTATGCACTTTTCAATTGCTTTTGAGCTAAACCTGCTAAGTGCTGCTACCCTACCATTTAAGATCATGAGATCCTTCAACTTTGTTGAGATTCTCATCTTCTTATGGCTTCGATCTTCTCTGGTTTTGCTTTAATTCCACGTGCACTTACTATTTACTTCAGGAATTTATCTGACTGAATAGTAGTAGTGCATTTCAAAAGATTCAGTTTCATATTATATTGCCTTAAGACTTCAAGTAATTCTCCTAATTCCTATACATGACTTGATTCTACCTTTGACTTAACCAACATGTCATCTACATATACCTCGATATTCTTTTCAATCTAATCCGAGAACATCGTATTGACCACCCTTTGGTAGGTTCATTTTTTAGTCCAAACAACATGACTTTATAAAAATATAAGCCTTTTTCCATCACAAAGCTAGCATGCTCTTGATCTGGCTCAAACATAACTATATGGTTATATCGTGAGTATGCGTCCATTAATGAGAGCAGTTCATGTCTGCTGGTCACAAGTAATAACTGATCAATTTCATGTAAAGGGAAGTTATCCTTTGGGTAAGCCTTGTTGAGGTTGGTATAAACAATGCAGGTCCTCTATTTTCTATTATGTTTCTTCATAAGCACTGGGTTAGCGATCCATTTTGGGTAATATACCTCCCTAATGAATCCATTTTTCTTTAACGTTTTGACTTCTTCATGCAGAGCATTATATTTTCTTGATCTAAGGTTTGGCACTTTTACCTTACTGGATGGGGTCAGGATCGATATTGAGTGCAAGACAAATGATATCTGGGTTTATTCCTACCCTATCTGAATGAGTCTAGGCAAGTACGTCTGATGTTCTTTCCAAGAATTCTATTAACTTAACCCAGGCTTTTGCACTAAGATTCTTTCCTATCTTCAAAACCTTTATGGAGTCCTTTGGATCTATTTGTACATCTTCGAGGTTATTTACTGGCTCTAATCCTTTCTCTATTGCCCCTAATCTTAGGTCTATCGCACTTTCCATTTCCTCTTCTGGCAGTGAGTTAACTGTGGATGCCTGTTTCTAGGCTTCTTTGGAAAATTACCACGCATAGATTGAATTATATTTGTTAGTACCGATCATGTGCATATATGTTCTTTTCTCTTTCTTTGAGGATGCTAAGATTAGGATGGTTAGCCTCAAAATTGGTTTTGGTACTTCATACCGATGGAGTTCTTTGAACAAACTTATTTTCTTATTTATTACTATTATTGCAAATATCAGAAGAGAATGTATAATAGTTTGGAACAATTTTATTGCTAGAGTTAAGAGTTACATTGTATAGTTCACTAGCTAAAATTTGTTCTCCCTCATAGACCCTATCCCAGCAGGGATGTTTTATTTCATAAGTATGTCTTTTTGAGAGATGATTGCCCCCAAGTCTATCAGTATAGGTCTTTCCTAAAAGGTGTTATATGGTGATGGCTGGTCAATAATCAAGAAACTTGCGTAGAAGGATTTGTGCAGAGGTGCTGTCCCGCCTATAACGAGTAGGTGTGCTAACCCTACAGGAATAGTGCTATGTTTTGGAAGCTGTAAATCGGCTCTAGACTAGGTTTCAAAATTTTAGATGGAAGTTTCATATGGTCATGTGCTGCATGAAGATGACATTGACCAAGCTTCTAGAATCAACAAGCACTTTTTCATGTTATAGTCCGAAATCTGCACCGTGATGTTAAGTAGGTCTTGATATGGGAATATCATCCCTACCGCATTAGCTGTTGTGAACACTATCTCATATGCTAGTTTTTGCTTGACATGGAATGTAATGACCCAAAATATGACGCCTCATAGGATCACAATATATTCTTTTTAAATCATATTGTTTCGTATGAATCTATAAATTCAAACGCTAATGCGTATAGACATTTTTGACCCATCGTAATTTTATCGAAAGATTTTGAGACATATTTATTTTCTAGCATTTTCGGTAGTACATGTATTATTCCAATATACATTTACCGATGAAGCAGAGAATTTGGTCAAATGGAAAATGTCTTAGGGTCAAAGAGAAAGTGTATTAGCTACGCAGTTGAAAATCTTCAAGATCGGACATTCTAGCAGTCTGTACGACTTAAAACCATCCAAAAATAGCGTTCTAGAGCACAGCCTTAGATTTGATGTAACTTGTGCCCTTGGGAAGAGAAAAAGCAATGATTCACATGCTCCAAGAATTGTTGCAATCAGATATTCCTACAAGCTTTACAAGCACAAAGCATATGTTAGAATTTTGAAAATTGAAGAAAGTGGGTACACATAAACTCAAACCCTACCCTTCTATATAAAATTATTCCCCTTGACATGGCCTCACATTTCACTCTTCATTCATATGTCATTTCCTCCTCCATAAACCAATCATTCTACTTCCTTTCTCCTCTCATTTCCCACTGAAACAATCACGGTTTTCGATGAAATTATATTTGAGTCTCTATATTTTTTGAGGGCTATGTATCATGGACTTGGATCAACCTAGATCTAACCATGATGGTCGTTGGAGGCATGATAGGGAGGATAATTTTTTTGGCGATGTTATTGGCCTCTTGGGGTAGCATGATCATCGGGAAAAGGCCGAAGATCGGTGCAACATCATCTTAGGAGCAAGCAGCGGTCGCTGGAGATGGTTGATGGTTCGATAGTGGCAGAAATGTTCTTAGGCAGTGGAAGAAGAAAAGAAAAAATTAGTATAAAGGTAGGTTGGGTTGTCTGGGCTGTAATGGCCAGAGGAGGGAGGCGGAGCTATTGGCGAGGGCGGTGATGCTAGCGAAGTCCAGATGGATCTGTGGTATAGGAGCTGCATGCGTTAGTGAATGTGGGTTTGGTGGATGCTTGCGTATAGGGAAAAGAGAAAAAAAGAAATAGAATTGGCCAAAGAGGATGAAGCGGCTAGTATGGGTGTGCAGGCATGAAAAACTTGATCTGTAAGAAGAAAATATGGGATCCAAAACTTGTGTATACAGCAAGTTAGTGAAAAGTTAATAATGAAACCATATTAGTGTTAATTAATTAATAGTTAGGTTGTTTAATTAATTATATTATTTATTTCTTACAAATTCCATATCTTTCGCATAAGAAGTCCATTTTGGACCTATGTTGCACTCGTGATGGGGATCTCTACGACTTGCCATTGGTTTTGTCAGCTTTTATTGAGGTGAGTGATATTGTCTCTCATCATATTATGATTGTTAGTATAGTATTAAAAAGATGTTTGAAATGATTTTTAACTTTAAAATGTTCTAAAATATTAAAAACTACATATTATTTTATACAAGAATTAATTTTTTTAAATGGTTCAAAATTAGATATTATATTTTTACGATTGAAGCACTGTTTTGACGATATTGATAGATTTAGGCTATTTTGGTATAATCCCATATTAGTTGCTTGGTTGTATTGTATATGCATTGTTATAGATGTATGTAGGCTATTATAGATGTTTTTATGCATGTTGGTTGCATATATACTTGTTTGCTTAGTTTGGTTGAAAACACCGTTCATAGGCGATATAGGATTGGAAAATATCCCATTGGATATGGTATCATGTACAGAGTTTCTTGCATGTCGATTGATCTAAAGGCGAAGGATAGACTTAGGGATGTGCTTTGGATTTCGGGATAGATGCCGAACATTTTCATTTGGTTTGTACCTAGCCATTTTGGCTAAGTACACGACCAAAGTGGTTGTTATCGACTACTCTAGAGTGGTCGATACCTACTACTATTAGTGATGGCCGATTAGTCCAATTTTTATATGGATGATGAAGAAGCTTCGAGGAGCATGATGTGTTGGTTCGTTCGTTCATTCGACGTTCGATTATGATGTTATGGCTCTTCGACAAGGTGTTTTGGCGGTGAAGCACAGATGTAATGCTACGATGCGATGACTTCACACTTCAACGATGATGATTCCATGATGGGAAGTGATGGCTTTGAAGATGGGTGGCTACATTTTCGAGATGCAGAGTAGTCGGATTAAAGGGACAGTGGAGGAAGGTTATGGGATGCACGATGACATTCTACGACTGATGATGACTGTTTGGAATAGTTCCCAACTGCGACGACTTTAGGTAGGAGTTGTAAGGACAGTTCCAAAAATGTTCTCTGCTAGTGATGGTGTGTGCAAAGGCATTATTGATACTCGAGATGATAGGGCACACTAGTGAGATAAGTATATATGAGGATGTGATCAGAGTTCTTTGACATTAGGACCAATCTGCCTAAACCCCAGAGTCCTTTGACGTTAGGACCTGGGCAGGGATATACACTATAGTCCATTTACATGAGGACACATTAAAGATATGATAGAGTTTGTTGACATGAGAACCTATCTGTACACTGGTGGATCGACTCACTAGGGAGGTTGAGTAGTCCGTGATAATGAGATGGAATGTACGAGTATCATATATCCAACACACTGAGTGAGTGATGTGAGGATGGATGCTATGTTTGCTTTGGCTATTTGTCAGTTTAGGGATGTCAAATGATGTAGTTACCTTTGATATAGATACCCGGACACCCATTAGTACTTTGACGTGTAGTACACTCATGATGTCTATGATAGGGCAGCATATATCCTATTTTATGTGCTAACTCTTTAGATGCAGGGACAGGTTTGGTATGATCCTCCATACCCAACATTCTATGTACTATACCGACTTTCATAGTGTTTTGAGATTATTTATCGCTCACACCAGACTGTTTTCTTATTGAGGTTTCATGCTTTGCTTCTTATTATCTCCGGTATTCTTGAATGAGTAGACTAGATGGTAGGTGTAAACAGCACTTGGACTATGTGGATGGACTAGCAAAAGATGACATATTCTCATATATATATTTTGGACTTATTATCGTTTATTCTGTTCTGTAACACTATGGAGCCTTGACAGGGTTGAATTACTATTATTAGGGGCGATTCATCTATCGAGTTTGTTTATTAATTGTATAAACTCTATGATTGTTTCATAGAACTGTATGTGTACTCTGATTATGTGGTTCATATAGTTATTACTATTATATCTAATGTGCTGTAAGATATACGATGGGTTATGTGATTGTAAGATGTTTTGTTCCTTTCTCTTATCTTCTATTCTCTTCTCTTCTTTTCTATTCCTTTTCTTTACTTCTATATCATTCCATTGACAACTATCCTACGTCGACCGGATGCTTCAACAGGGAACATTTTGGTTATATAAGCTTTGGAGGTATAGGGTGGTCATCACATTTGATATTAAAGCTCAGGTTACATGGCTTACCTTGATTGAAACCATGATCGAGTAGAGATAGGTTAGGGTTTGTCACTTTAGACTGGATCGAGAGTATACTTAAATAAAAAAGAGTGCATATTTTTCATATATTTTGGTTTTAAAAGCTATATAGTAGTATATATAATATATAAGTAGTATTGCACATACAAGCACTATTGATGTCATTTTATATATGAGAGACTGATCATCCTCATCGTAGATTAGGAATGATCTGGCATATGAGAAATGCTACTGTTAACCGCATCTCCGGAGTTGAGGAGTAGGCAGGATCAGGGACACTAACATCGATTTACAGAATATGTTAGTTAGATGGTGTGAATCATTATATGGAATTCCCAAGTTTCTCCAAATGATTATGGTGCTTAAGTGCAAATGCTTAGATTTGACTTTGCCAAGCTATATAATGGCTTATGAGTCTAACAGGTAGACTATTCCGAGGAATGGAGTCGTCTATTAAGGCGTAAGAAGGGATGGATATTTGCAAAAGGATCTTCGATGGCTTGAAGTTAGATGGTGCAATGAGGTAGAAGCTGACATCTAAATGAATCTAGGGATGGACTTAAACTGGTGGAGTGACCTTATAGCTTCGATTCTCAATGATCATTTTACTGGAATTAGTTCATAGTTTGCTTCGAAGAAGAATTTATCTCAACTTTTCAAAAGTCGATGTGGTCTAAGAGTTCACTGATTTAAAGTAAGGCGATTGGTCCGTGTCGGAGTATGTGGCACGAATTCAAAGTGCTATTGAAGTATGGTCTATCATCCTTTGATTCTCCACTTAGAAAGAATGAAAGTTTATCATTGGCTTTAGTGATCATCTTAGGAAGTGATTGATTGGTCATATTGATGAGAGTTTCGAGAAGTTGATCGAAAAGGCTTTATGATGTAAAAGCCTGTACCCAGTGTAAAATGATTGTCCCAAGCAAGCTGAAAAAGGGAAACTAGTGGAAGCATATGTATCTACCATTCTATTTCATTGAGTGCTCCATCGATGAAAGAGAAGGGAAAGGGAAATACCATTTAGGGTATGATTTCTATTTATGGCGTTTCCATAAATTTTTATTTGACATCGAGGTTTCATATTCCTTCGTATCTGGTGATTTGTAGATAGATTGGAATTGAGACCCGAAATTATTGATCGACCTTTAATTGTGATGAACCTTGTTAGGGACACAACTAGCCCGTACATGGCTTGTCTAAACTTAGCCTTATGTAGTCATGGATGTCTGTTTGTTGTTGCTGATTTGTTTTTGGGGTTTACTTAGGTTCGATAGAATAGTTTGGGAATTGACTGGCCAAAGGCATACAGAATGATGGTGGATTGTGAGAGATCGTTGGCGACCTTAGGGAGTGAAGATAAGTGGAAGGTAGTGTTCGGCTACCCTCCTGATGATGTGTTGATGGTTATCTTTCTATATTTTCTCGATATCCCACACGACAAGTTATCATTTGTGCTGGTAGCTAAATAGTGTCCAGACACATTCGATGAGGTGACCAGATTACCACCATGTAGGGATTGAGTTCTGTGTTAATCTAGTTAGAGTTGGTCGACTAGTAGTTAAGCCAATATGGCATATGATTCCCAAAGTGCAGAGGAAACTAATGGTGCGAAGAGATGACCTATTGAGGTGAGAGTTTATTCGTAGGAGCACATTTGAGTTAAATGCATCTATAATGTTCGCCACTAGGGCGGATGACTCCTTGAGGTTGTATATTCATTACCATGAGCCGAATGATACGATGAATAAGTATCTACTACCACTTATTGATGGCTTGTTCGATCAGCTCTATAGCGCGACGGTATTATCTTAGTTGGACTTTGCGATGGGGATTCTTTATGTGATATCCCGGAATTTTAAGCAATTTAAATACGATAATCTCCTTGATTTAATTAATTAAAATTGGTAAATTTTTTATTTTAATTAATATAATGTGATGATTTTTAATGATAGTATAAATGGATTTTTAAATGGAATAATTATTTTTACAAATTTAATTTGATTGTTTTATAAATAGAATTTTAAGTAGACTTATTATTTTCAAATTTAAATAAGTATAAATTAAATGTATATGTATATAAATCTATTTAAGTTAATTTTAAAAATAGAATTATTATTTTTCAAAATTTAATAACGTGTTTTTTAAATTAATATATATACGTTTAAGTTAATTTTAAATTAGATTTTAAAATTTGAATTTGAATTTAATATTTGGATTTAAATTTGAATTTAAAGAATAATTATTTTGAAATAGTTTAAATATAAAAAATATGAATGATGTTTTCATTTGGACATAATTTGTTTTATATTATTTTTCCTTAAAGGATTTCATTTATATAAATTTAGAAGGTATTTATTTAAACAGTAAATAAATACAAAAGTTTTATATTTACATTTATAAATGGATTAAATACACTATGTATGATTTTATTTGAAATATGATTGGTTTTATTTTTATTTTCTTTTAAATATTTTATTTTTATGAGTTTACAAAAGCATTTATTAATTTAGAAATATACTAAATTAATTAGGAAATTTATATAAAAGCTTTTTAAATCAATTTAAAAATAAATAAAAATGAATAAGTACATGTGTTAGTTTATAAATTCACTTGATAACAAGTGTTAGATGGTTAAGTATGGTATGGGACAAGTGTCAAGATTTATTTTCATTTTTCTTCGATTTTTTTCAATAAACCATAAATTAGTTGTGTAAACATACATCTTCATTTCTTTTCTCTTTTTCTCTTCTCAATTCAAAACTCAAAGAAAACCTGTAAACACTTTCCAAACATTTTAAACATTCTTCAAGCTCAAACTAAAAACCCTGTAATTTGTTTCCCAAAATAAATAAAAAGCAAGCATGTAAATTTTCCTCAAAAACAAAGCCTGTACTTCATTTTCTCAAATCGAAAAGAAAATCTGTAATCCATTCTCAAAGAAAAGACCAAAAACCTATACTTCATTTCTCAATCAAAAGATTTAACCTGCAAATCATCTTCCAAAACCAAAGGCAAAACCTGTATCTCAGCTCAAAAGCAAACTTGTCAGCAAATTTCTAAGCCTGTAACCAAAATACAAGTTTCATAATGCAACCTGGAATCAAGACAATCACCAAAATCAAGTTTCAAATTGATAAGGCAATGGATTATCAAAAGAAATCATCGACAAATTGAGTTTCAACCTGCAACAATCAAAGCTTTAAGGCAATTCAAGTTTTCAACTTCAACCCAGTTTTTCAAAGCATTCAAAGTTTTCAAAGCTTCATCTCAGTTTTAAATCATCTCTGCATTTTGGTTAAAAGGTGAGTAAACTTTCAAATTTAAAAAGTTAAATAAAAAATACATGTTGCATGTGAATTACTTGCTTTGTATATCTGTATATATGTGAACCTGTGTGTATTTCAGTTGATTTTATCATCTTTGTGCTTAGTTTATGCCACTGTACTATATACTGTGGGCATGAAACATTTTTAAATTTGATGCATATGCAAAATGTTTGAAGTAAACTCATGAAGTATGTTAGAAAATATGTATGCATGTTGTTTTAATTTAAATATATGAATATATGAATGATTTTAAACCTGAGTACATATGTGATTCATTTATGTATATCAGTGTTTCTCCGTTCATTGTTACGGAGTTTAAGTGACAATTTAAAATTCAAAATCTTTTTATTTAATCACTGTTAGAACCTGAATTTAAAAGAAAATAGTTTTGTTAAATCATAACCTAAGTACCAAAAATAGTTTCAAGAAATTTAAAGATTTGAACCACGCTAGAATATGTAAAAGTGATGCTAAAACCATGTTAAATCAAATGTTTTAATTTGTTGATTCAGGATTATAACTTGAATCTATTTAGGAAATTGTGATTTTTAAAATTGAAATCAAATTTTTTAGTAACGCATTAAGTATGCAATTTGGGTTTGACTGGAAATGGGTTTTCGAGAGTTTTCTGGTGATCAAAGGGGTTTGGATGATTGGGGTTCCTGCTGGAGCTAGCTGGATGAACGAGGAGTTCGGAAAAATGGAGGTAGAGGCGATCGTTAGCCGTGGCGGCTGCGGGTTGAACAAGATTTTAAACCTAGTTTTTGTTGTGGTCAGATTTGTGATCGTTGCGACGTCTTCAGGTGATGAGTGGAGCGATACTCGGCGGAAGGCAGCGTGGAAGGTTTAGGAAGGTGTGGCTAGAATTTCTAGCGCTCCGGTGAACTACGCTGGCAGTACGAGGGGTTTTTCTAGTGAGGTGTACTTGTTCCAGTTTCAGCTGCATGGCGTGTTTTCAATTGAGAGCGTGTGTCTGTATTTCGACGATCGGAATGGGTTGTCATGTAGATGGTCGACGTGTCGAGAGTGCCGTTGATGATCGGAGAAGTCGCTGGTGATGGTGCATGTGCACGAGATGGTTCTCATGTTAGTGATTTGGGTTTGAGTTGTGGTATTTGGAAAGATGGTTGACCTCGGGTTAATGCTCGAGACTGTGTGATGATTTCTCAGGTTTAAACTCGAGTAAGTTTTAGGTAGTTTAAACCTGTTAAAAATTTTAGCTTACAGGTTTTAAAATTTAAATTTTTTTAAAAAACTAAATAAAATTTTGAAAAGGAAAAGGAACTCGGGTTAGACCCGATTCATCTTTGGGTTCGACCCGAAGCAAATGTGAAGAAAATTTTAAAAAGGATTTTAAAACTTGGTTTTGAAATTTAAAAATAAAATTAGTCTAGACTTTATTATACAAATTACTTATATAATAGTGTTTCTTTAACTTTGTTTAAGAAGTTTTGAAACTTTATTTAATTTAAAATTTTGTTAAATAAAGTTGAAGTTATTTTTAAAACTTAAGTAGGAATGAAATTTTAAAGATTTTATAAAGCTTATTAATTTAAATTGAAACTAGATTTTAAACTACCACTTGATAATATTTTTAAAGCATTTAAAAGCAAGTTGTGTTTTGAAAATTTTAAATTATTAAGTTGAATAAGTATATTAAAACTTAGTTAATGTTTTAATTAAGTAAATTTAATTTTTTAAAATAAAACGTTTTAAATGATAATTAAGGCATAAATAAGATAAGGTTTTATCTTAAGATAATTATGGTTTTAATAATTTGAGATTAATTAAGTTAATTTAGAGATGAAAGTATAATTAACTTAATTAAGCATAAAGGGTTAATTAAGTAATTAATTAAGAATAATTAATTAATTTAATTAACTAATGATTAAAGATATAATTATTTATAATTGAGGGTTATAATTAATTAATTAAAGGTTAATTAATTGAAATTAAGGATTATTAATTAAGTAGTAAAAGATTGATTAATTTGTAATTAGAAATTAATTAATTAAGTAATTAGAGGTTAATTAATTGGCAATTAAGTAATACTAATTAAGTTTTATTAATTAATAGTAAAGGAATAATTAATATGTAATTAAAGATTAATTAAGGGTTAATTAACTGTTAATTAAGGGTTGATTAACTGATAATTAAGAAGTACTTAATTTGTAATTAAGTTATATTAATTAATAATTAAGGTTTATCAATTAATGGTTAAAGAATAACTAATCTGTAATTAAGATTAATTAATTTATTTAAAGGGTAATTTAAGGGATGAATTACCCAATTGTAATTAATTTGTTAATTAATTAAAGATAATTTCTTGGTGATTAATTAAGTATAAATACTTAATGAGATTAATAAGTATAATTACTTAGTGAAGTAATTAATGTATAATTACAGGATGTAATTAATTAAAGGGAGTTACTTAATGAGAAGTAATTAATGGGTAATTACTTAGTAGAAGTAATTAAGTATTAATTACTTAGGGTAATTAATCAAAGGATTAATGTAATTAATTAAAGAGTTAATTAATTAAGGTAAGTAATTACAGAGGGGTAATTACTGTTTATGATTAATTGAGATTGATTAATGGATGTAATTAATTAGTGTAATTAATTAATGTAATTAATTAAGGATCAATGTAATTAATTATTATTAATTAATTAATGGAATAATTAATTAAGGATCATTAATTTATGTAATTAATGAGAGTAATTAAAGGTTAATTACTATAAATGGTTAAGAATAATTAATTTGTGAAATTAATTGAAGGACAATTACTTTATGTAATTGAAGAATAATTAATCAAGGTGATTAATTAAGATAAATATTTGAAGGATGGTTAACTAATTAAAGGTTAATTAATTATTGATTAAGCAAAGTTGATGATTAATTCTTAAGTAATTGATTTAATTTATAGGGATTAATAATTGTTGCTTATGGATAATTGTTTGAGTAGAATATCTAAATTGGATGATATCTATTGGATGATATGTTGTGATATTCTTTGATATGATATTTTATATATCATTGATAAATGTGTGATATTTATTTGTGTTAATGCTGTGTGAATTCAAGTGTTGAATTGAATTGAATTGTTTTAACTTTAAAACAACATGGACCTAAAAGATGGTGTTTTGGATTTCGATGAGACAGGGATCGGGTTTCCAGATTTGGATATCCGAAAACCACGTCGATCCAAATTAATGTTAGGTCGTGACATCTCAAAGTGAAGATCGAGATGGAGTTTTAGAGCGAAAGGGTTATTGTCGTTAACTCTGAGGGTGATTCCAAAATGAGTGTAACAAGATAATGCCTTCGGTTTCGTTCGAACCCGGAACGAACTTGTATAGATTGAATGCTTTCAGAACATCGTCAGGTGGATTCTAAGAGATGTTTTCTCTAAAGGTAATCATAGCCTCAAGCCTCATCAGTTGGCAATGGCTAAAACAGGGGAGGTGCAACAAGGCTAAGTGGGTAGCACTCAAGTAGGACGAGATTTTCCCCTGCCTAGAGGTCCCTTTATTTCGGCTGTGTAGGCAGTGGTTGAGCCCCAATTGCTGGGGTTGTCTTGTTCGGGACTATCCAGTAAGGGATGGTTCCGGCCTTGTGTTGCAGGGGATCAAGAGTAATCCTCGGTACGTTGATCTAGGCCACGTACTGTGACGGGCGGTACCCCAGTAGACCTGCCATTGATGGAAACCCGTTCCTCCTACGAGCCCTTACAGTTTTGATTGTATTACCCACTTTTGTGGCTAGTAGCTGGAATTTAATGAATGTAACAATTTCGTCTATTTTCTACTTACTTGAAAACCCTGGACCTATTATTATATCACTAGATATCCTATCAAATGTTTTACTTAGCGTAAGGTGAAAACTTACCCATGTTTATGTGTGGGAAGTCTTATGTGATACCTTTTCTTTCAAAAGGTTTTTAAAGTAATGGTACTTTAACCATTTACTCACACAGACCCATGTCTGAGCCGGAGTTTATTTCTGTTTTATTAAACTCTTGGGTACTCAAAGTTTTACGAGTAGCCAAGGGATTCAGGTTAGCTTTAACGAATTCTGGAGGAGATATGGAGCATGAGGCTTCATCGTTGTAGATAGATAGTAGTTCCGCTGTGTTGATCTCTGTATTGATATCCATATTATATGTTGAGTTGTATAACGAGGCAGGTGTTTATAACTGTCTACTATGTGTTGTATAATGTAACAACCCGCATATTTATCAATTGTATATTTAAATATTTTATTTAAATATTTTGTCGTTCGTCGGATTTTTGTCCAAAAAGCTACTTTTTGCATAAGGTCGAATTGGGACTCGAGACCCCTCCCATTGAGTTCGAAATGACGTTTGCGACCTTTTTGAGTATAAACTTCGATATGTTTGGAGATAGTAGAATTTTGCTACTTTTCACTTAGGGCTTTGGGTTTAGGTTGGGTTCAGCCCAATGTTCTAACTTAATACCCCAAACTGAAACCCCCTCTTCATTCATTCCCTCTTTCTCTAATTTCAGTTCTAAAGAGATTAATGGTGGAAGAGAATGGGAAATAGAAATCCAAAACCCTAGTTTCCATTTGCAAATCAATTTCTTGCTCCAAACTCAAGAGAACCCATTGGTAGTTTTCTCTTCATCTTCTCCAAATCATTCTCTCTTTGATTTCAGAAATTTCCTAAACCTAACTTAGGGAATGTTCTTCTTTTAAGCTTAGATTCAAGCTTCTAGTGTTGAGATTGAAGTGTGGTTGATCTTCCCTTGTCCTCAAGCTTCTCATTCATTGTTTTTGGGTTCAAAGGTGAGATTTTTATCTCACATCTTAGTATATAATTATCTTCGATTGTTAGGTATGAATTCCTAACACTTATTCTGTGCATTTGCTTTTGGTTTGGATTGATTTGGTGAATATTCCAATTTTTAGTGTTAAGGGTTCAATTCTTTAAAAATTATAGCTTTGATGTTTGAATGTGTTTTTGATTGTGCATCGAAGAGCTTATAGGGCCGGGTAGTCGATTGGAATAAACCCTTAGCGCCGTTGCTCATGCGATTGCAATTTGGTCGAGATTTGCACCTCATTTGAAATAGGGTAGGAAGTGCAGAATACAGGATTCGGCCGACCGAGTCCTTGGGCCGGTCGACCGACCTGCTACCCAGGCACTTCCTGCCTCTGTTTGGAAGTGCTGGTTACAGGCTTCGGCCGACCGAGCCTCTGGGCCGGTCGACCGACCTGATGCCCGAGGACTTCCAACCCCTAGTTCAGTTAACCGACTCAGGGAGTCCGGTTGACCGACCTGTTGCTATTTGCCAACTATGCCTATTTTTCCTAGTTGTTTCAATTTCCAACTTTAATCGATTCGTGTTGTTTCCCTTTTGTTGTTATCATTTATTATCGACTTGATGACTTATTTTCTTCGGGAATTCTTGGAATATCCATTTCGATGGATCTGGTATCGATTTCTTTGGATTCTATTCACGTCTTCAAATGTGAATTTTAGTGATTGATTGTTCCGACAATCTTCTTTGTGATTTGTCACTTTAAAAATATAAAGGTTTTCTATACTAGTAGTAAATATCAAAACTCTTTCTTCAAATGATTTCAACACTATTTTATTACAAAGCTCGTTTTCTTAAACCGTTTTCCAATCTATTAGTATATACAAGCCTTTACCTCACTCGTATGAGAAATCTAATTAAACGACTTAGTAAAACAAGTGGTATGAAACGCTTGCGTTTACTTCGTCGGTTAATCCTTGGACTTGTTCGATTGAAACTCTTGTGACAATTTTCTAGTGGAGATCTACAATTTGTTCGTAAATATTTAAGTTAAGCTAGTGGTTATGGGACATGAATCTAAGCTCATATATTTACTTGCTTGCTGTAATTGACACTTCTCGTTGATCATGATGATCATCTTTGTGATTTAGACTAGCATTGTGCGATGTCTCTTTGTCCACGTGGAGGACTGTACGTCGTTTTTATTGAGCTTCGGCTCAATGTCCGCAATGGGGGACTATACCCTGTCATGAGGAACTTCGGTTCACCAGGAGGAGCTTCGGCTCAAAGTCCGCAATGAGGGACTATACCCTGGTAGGAGGAGTTTTGATTCATTAGGAGGAGCTTCGGCTCAATGTCCGCAATGGGGGACTATACCCTGTTAGGAGGAGTTTTTGACTCACCAGGAGGAGCTTCGGCTAAAGTCTGCAATGGGGGACTATACCCTGTCTGGAGGAGCTCCGGCTCTTTTTTTAGGATTGGCCATCCTTTTCTTGTGATTTCTGGATTTCGTGTGTTGAATTCTGGAATTTATGCTTCACCTATTTTCGTGATTTCTATTGATTTGATTTATCAATTATTGTGGCTTGGTGAATGAAATTAGGAGTATGACATTCCTTTTTATCTTTGAGAAGATCCTTGCGATATTGATTAATCTCTTATTGATTCTTCAATTACTTATATATCACAGCTTGGCATTGTGATTATTATGCATTTAGTCATATCTCTTATTATATATCATTTCATCTGATATTTATAGCTAGACTGATCCGTTTATTATTTTCTTCTTAAATAATACTCGGGTCAGACTGAGATTTTACAGGTGCTTCTGCTTGTCTTCTCTTCTGGGGTTATCATCCTGACTTTTGGCTAACTACTTAGATTAGTAGTTTATTTTGTTGTATACACTTGAGATAGAGACTCATAGTTGTATTCTTTTGTATAGCACGAGTTGCTATTCTTTTGTATTATTGTGGATCTTTTTGACCACTACTTTGATATACACTTTCATGTGTTAGTTATATATTCGTATCTTCTTCCACCTTTGTGATATGAATCATCTGTGACTGATTTATGTTATGCTTATTTCTATATTTGTTTCCGAAGATTATTATTTAGCCACTGTGTAGTAGCTTTGTGTTTGTATCGGTATGTCGGATTTCCTCTTGAAATAAAAATGCATGTTATACTATCTGACATATCGGTGCTCGCGCAAAGTAATTACACGGATGGTCGCTCCTCAACAGCCTTATTCTCCGTGCTAGCTGACAGCATTATACCTAGTATTCTTGGCTAGCGTGGGTATAGAGGTGGGGCGTCACAGCTTGGTATCAGAGCCAAACTTCGGAACAATATGGAATATTATAACAAGGTTCATCGTCCTAAGTCTTTCTTAGGAGTCTTGCTTTAGGATTTAATTCCAGTCTTCGTACCGATTCATCCTATTTTCTTTATGATTAATTGTTTTATCTATCAAGAATTGCTTGATATTTATCTTGAGAATAACGTTTTCCTCTTCTTTCTTTCTTTCTTTCTTAAAGAAGAGAAATGGTTAGACCTGTCCGTCCCAGCGCCGGTCAATCTAGTGCTACTCCCCAAGATGGAGTTTTCATTTCTGCCCAGCAGCTTCTAGATCTTGTAAAGAACGCTCAAGTAGCCGGTCCCAATCAAGAGCCTACTCATCCTAGATCTGGTTTTGCACGCTTGTGCAGAGACTATACTGATTTGGGTGGAAGGCCATTCAAAGGATCCGAGAGTGTTATAGAAATTCAAGCTTGGCTCAAATCATGTGATCACATCTTTTCTCGCATGAACCTTATTGATCTACATCGAGTCCAGGTGGCTTCTAGCATGCTCCAAGAAAGAGCATTAGATTGGTATGAGCTTTTAATTTCTGAAATCATTGAAGCGGATCTCACTTGGGAGCAATTCCGGGAAAGGTTTGAATTGAAATTTGTGCCGGAGGCCGAAAAAGTAACTTTGGCTCGGCATTTTATTGACCTTGTTCAAGGTGAATCTTCTGTGACAGACTATGTCGCATCTTTCGAATCTCTTTCTAAGTACGGGGTCGAGTATATAAATACCCCATTGAAGAAAAATCAGAGATTTGTCTATGGCTTGAATAAGAATCTTAGGAAGCCATTACTCCTGAAACTTGAGGTTTCATTTGATCAGCTTATTGATATCGCTCTTCGTCTTGAAGAGGCCGATAGAGAAAGTGATGTCGAGGTTGGGAGTGCCAAACCGAACTCCAACAACACCAAGAAGAGGCATCCCTTTATTAGGTTCGAAAGTCCTAATCCTAACATGAGGGGGAAGCAAGAGACTTCTATAGCAAATACTCCTATCCCTAATCTCGGAGAATGCTACAATTGTGGCTCTAGGGACCACTATATAAATAGGTGTCCAAGGCCTATTTCTTGCCGCTATTGCAAAAGTGCGGATCATTATATATCTTCGTGTCCCAAGCGTCAAAGCAAGAGAGAAGGAAAGCTGCAAGCCCCTAGCAACTCTTCTCTTAGTCAAGGTATTTTACATTCAATCCTTGATGGCGTTATTTTATTTCGTGATCTTCTTATTCGAGTTCTTTTTGATATGGGTTCCATCTCACTATTTTATATCAAAAGAACTTGTTGATTCTTTTTCTTTGAAAATATTTTGGGCTTGATGACTTCTTTGGGAGTTGCGAATCCGGTTGGTGGATCTGCAACACTCAATTTGCTTTTTATTGATGTCAAAATTATTTTATGAGATTTTTCTTTCCGAGCCGATATTTTTACTTAGGCTTCGGAATTGATTTTTTTTGAAAGGATCGACTTAATCATTGTGAAGCCCATATCTTATTTTTCGAGTGGACTATTCATCTTCGACATTTTCTATCTGTTAAGCAGCTTTCTATTTTTCTTTGTGATTCCGATTTCAAATTTTTGGTGGAATCATTTTATTCCTTAAGCCCACTTATAAGGAAAGTGTTGTTTCTCTCATTCATGTAGTTTGAGAAATTTTTCGGTATTTTTGAATTTGTCTTAGGACTGTCACCTAAGCAATCTTTTGAGTAGTGTTAAGGTCTTTTCAGCTCAACCTTGCCACCGGTTTTCATTTGCTATGAGTTGCGAAAGTTAGCATTCCACTTACCGCATTCCGCACTCGTTATGATTCTTATGAATGACTTATTATGTCATTCGGTTTATCCAGCTTATTTCATCCATTTTATAAATCGAATATTCTATGAATATTTCGATGAGACCATTCTTGTATTTATTGATTTTGGATGAAAATAGTAATTTAAAATTTTGCAAAATCTTTTTCATAAGATTTATTTAGAAGTATAACTGGATTTTTGTTCTTAAAACGAACAAAGATATTCTTAGAAGTTTTTGAGAAACTTATTTATCCTATAGAATATGATTTTGTGATTTTATTGCCCGTTGAGTGCTTTAAGAATTTTGGTCGATACGCTTGATCAACGCTATCGATAGGAATTTCCTAAACACTTTGATGAGACAATCAAACACAGTAAAATTCGCTTCAAATAAGTAAAATTTTCTAAAAAGATGATTACATAAGTTAATTGTAATTTTGGAAGTTTTAGTTTTTGGGAAAGAAGATTATTTGAAAGAATTCTTTTTCGATACTCTTATTCTTGTGTTTTCCGAAGGGAACCAAGACTTTACTATTTGTACCGATACTAGTCGTATTGGTTTAGATGCCGTTCTCTTGCAAAGGAGAACGTGCTATCACTTGTGCTTCTAAATCATTATAGCTTACCGAGACTAGATATGCCACTCATGATCTGGTGCTCTCGGCTATTGTTTTTACTTTTGGAATTTGGCATCATCATATTTGGATGAGAAATTTGTTCTCTACCTCGATCATAAATCTTTGGAATATTTATGTTCTCTTAAGGAACTTCATGTTGACACGAGTTCCTGGCATCTTATGATCTTGATATTCTGGAAATCGTGTTGCCAATGCGCTTTGTCGTAGGCAACAAGTTGTTGATTCTATGATGTTGTCTGAATGGAATTATCTTTTTATCAAGTTCATTGGACGTTTTGATATAGTTCGTTTTATTGAGCTTTATCTCCTTTCTTTTATGGACTACCGTCCGATGTTTTTTTATGGTGTTCGGTTCATTGGACGTACCGTTTTTGTACTACGTCGGTATTCCGAAATTATTCGAGCTTTGGATCATCTGGCGTACCGTTTTTGTACTACGCCGTTGTTCCAAATTATTCGAGTTCCTCATTTCTCGGGCGTATCGTTTTTGTACTACGCCGTTTCTTCGGGGGTTGAGCGCCTTCAGAATAAAGATGTTCTTCTTGTGAGAGTTCAATGGTTCTCAAATCCTAGGGGTTACTCTTGGGAATCTAGAGAATTTATCGAGCGATCCCGTTCAGGCTTACTCTATCATGCTCCTTATGGTGAACTTTCTACTTCAAATTTTCTTTTGTGTTGATATGCTTCTATGGCTGTTGCTTCTTATTTTCTTCTTAAGTATTGCAAGTCTGCAATTTCTTTAAGGAGGGGAGTCTGTAACAACCCACTTATTTAACAATTGTATATTTAAATATTTTATTTAAATATTTTATCGTTCGTCGGATTTTGGTCCGAAAAGCTACTTTTTGCATACGGTCGAATTGGGACTCGAGACCCCTCCCATTGAGTTCGAAATGACGTTTGCGAACTTTTTGAGTATAAACTTCGATATGTTTGGAGATAGTAGAATTTTGCTACTTTTCACTTAGGGCTTTGGGTTTAGGTTGGGTTCAGCCCAATGTTCTAACTTAATACCCCAAACTGAAACCCCCCACTACATTCACTCCCTCTTTCTCTAATATCAGTTCTAAAGAGATTAATGGTGGAAGAGAATGGGAAATAGAAATCCAAAACCCTAGTTTCCATTTGCAAATCAATTTCTAGCTCCAAACTCAAGAGAACCCATTGGAAAGTTTTCTCTTCATCTTCTCCAACTCATTCTCACTTTGATTTCAGAAATTTCCTAAACCTAACTTAGGGAATGTTCTTCTTTTAAGCTTAGATTCAAGCTTCTAGTGTTGAGATTGAAGTGTGGTTGATCTTCCCTTGTCTTCAAGCTTCTCATTCATTGTTTTTGGGTTCAAAGGTGAGATTTTTATCTCACATCTTAGTATATAATTATCTTCTATTGTTAGGTATAAATTTCTAACACTTATTCGTGTGCATTTGATTTTGGTTTGGATTGATTTGGTGAATATTCCAATTTTTAGTGTTTTGGGTTCAATTCTTTAAAAATTATAGCTTTGATGTTTGAATGTGTTTTTGATTGTGCATCGAAGAGCTTATAGGGCCGGGTAGTCGATTGGCATAAACCCTTAGCGCCGTTGCTCGTGCGATTGCAATTTGGTCGAGATTTGCACCTCATTTGAAATAGGGTAGGAAGTGCAGAATACAGGATTCGGCCGACCGAGCCCCTGGACCGGTCGACCGACCTGCTACCCAGGCACTTCCTGCCTCTGTTTGGAAGTGCTGGTTATAGACTTCGGCCGACCGAGCCTCTGGGCCGGTCGACCGACCTGGTGCCCGAGGACTTCCAACCCCTAGTTCAGTTAACCGACTCAGGGAGTCCGGTTGACCGACCTGCTGCTATTTGCCAACTATGCCTATTTTTCCTAGTTGTCTGAATTTCCAACTTTAATCGATTCGTTTTGTTTCCCTTTTGTTGTTATCATTTATTATCGACTTGATGACTTATTTTCTTCGGGAATTCTTGGAATATCCATTTCGATGGATCCGGTATCGATTTCTTTGGATTTTATTCACGTCTTCAAATGTGAATTTTAGTGATTGATTGTTCTGACAATCTTCTTTGTGATTTGTCACTTTAAAAAGATAAAGGTTTTCTATACTAGTAGTAAATATCAAAACTCTTTCTTCAAATGATTTCAACACTATTTTATTACAAAGCTCGTTTTCTTAAACCGTTTTCCAATCTATTAGTATATACAAGTCTTTACCTCACTCGTATGAGAAATCTAATTAAACGACTTAGTAAAACAAGTGGTATGAAATGCTTGCGTTTACTTCGTCGGTTAATCCTTGGACTTGTTCGATTGAAACGCTTGTGACAATTTTCTAGTGGAGATCTACAATTTTTTCGTAAATATTTAAGTTAAGCTAGTGGTTATGGGACATGAAGCTAAGCTCATATATTTACTAGCTTACTGTAATTGACACTTCTCGTTGATCATGACGATCATCTTTATGATTTAGACTAGCATTATGCGATGTCTCTTTGTCCACGTGGAGGACTGTACGTCGTTTTTATTGAGCTTCGGCTCAATGTCCGCAATGGGGGACTATACCCTGTCATGAGGAACTTCGGTTCACCAGGAGGAGCTTCGGCTCAAAGTCCGCAATGGGGGACTATACCCTGTCAGGAGGAGTTTTGATTCATCAGGAGGAGCTTCGGCTCAATGTCCGCAATGGGGGACTATACCCTGTCAGGAGGAGTTTTGATTCATCAGGAGGAGTTTTGATTCATCAGGAGGAGCTTCGGCTCAATGTCCGCAATGGGGGACTATAACCTGTCAGGAGGAGTTTTTGACTCACCGAGAGGAGCTTCGGCTCAAAGTCCGCAATGGGGGACTATACCCTGTCTGGAGGAGCTCCGGCTCATTTTTCTGGGATTGGCCATCCTTTTCTTGTAATTTCTGGATTTCGTATGTTGAATTCTGGAATTTATGCTTCACCTATTTTCGTGATTTCTATTGATTTGATTTATCAATTATTGTGGCTTGGTGAATGAAATTAGAAGTATGACATTCCTTTTTATCTTTGAGAAGATCCTTGCGATATTGATTAATCTCTTATTGATTCTTCAATTACTTATATATCACAGCTTGGCATTATGATTATTATGCGTTTAGTCATATCCCTTATTATATACCATTTCATATGATATTTATAGCTAGAATGATCCGTTTATTATTTTCTTCTTAAATAATACTCGGCTCAGACTGAGATTTTACAGGTGCTTCTGCTTGACTTCTCTTCTGGGGTTATCATCCTGACTTTTGGCTAACTACTTAGATTAGTAGTTTATTTTGTTGTATACACTTGAGATAGACACTCATAGTTGTATTCTTTTGTATAGCACGTGTTGCTATTCTTTTGTATTATTGTGGATCTTTTTGACCGCTACTCTGATATACACTTTCATGTGTTAGTTATATATTCATATCTTCTTCCGCCTTTGTGATATGAATCATCTGTGACTGATTTATGTTATGCTTATTTCTATAATTGTTTCCGAAAATTATTATTTAGCCACTGTGTAGTAGCTTTGTGTTTGTATCGGTATGTCAGATTTCCTCTTGAAATAAAAATTCATGTTATACCATCTGACATATCAGTGCTCGCGCAAAGTAATTACACGGATGGTCGCTCCTCAACAGCCTTATTCTCCGTGCTAGTTGACAGCATTACACCGTAGTGTTCTTGGCTAGCGTGGGTATAGAGGTGGGGCGTCACATATAAGCTGTGTAACTCTGATGTATATGATACTATGTAATATTTATGTGATTAATATAATTTATTCGTTCCGCTGTTGAGATTCTGTTGTTGTTTCTTTCTTTCTTCTCTATCTTTCTTTTTCTATCCCTTTCTTTCTTAAAAATGATACATCTTATTGTGGAGAATAAGGCGGGTCATTTCATTTGGTATCAGAGTGCTATATTGAGTGAATACTTAGGCTTTGGAGTGATTTCTTTCTTGAGAGAGCATGCTTGTAGTTTTGATATATATATATATAACTATATTTCTACCTATTTATTGGATTACCTGTTCGGGTTTTCCAATATAAATTATAGAGGTAGGAAGGGTAGTGGTGTGTGTAGCACGACTACTAATAGAAGGAGTCCGAGTGTTGAGGTTGGAAGAGTATATGTCGAGACTGTAAACCCAATACTGTCTCGAGTAAGCTGTGCAGCATGGTGTAAGGATTTCTCCAATCTCTGAAGGAAATCTGTTAAGGTTCGGATTCCATCATTGAAGTATAAGCTTGATCGCGCTCGTGTGAGCGGATTTTTGAGAGTTTGGATCTGTTGGATGAGCAGATGCGATTGATGATATTTTGGCAATTTCAGGGAGAAGCAGCTGCGTGGTGGGACGCAGTGAATATGGATGTTTCAAAAGATGTTTCTTTTGGAGAAAGTTTGAGGAAGTATGTCTGCATCAGTGATGAGACTGAGTCCAGTAAGGTGTTATGTTTAGTTTGGGGCCGAGTTTCTTGAGGAGGTGCCTGCCCATCTCAAGGGTCTTTATGATATTGGTTGATATAGTTTTGTGGATCGAATAGCTTATGGATAAGGGAATCTTTGGGCATCCGTGGCAGTACTGCAGCTCGAAGTGTTCTGTGTTCCTTCAGGAAGATCTTTTGGCTTAGCTTTCCTAGAGGTGGGGTTCTGAAGCAGCGGAGTGGACCCGTTTCTTCGATGGTTTGGTCAGGGATAAGCTGTTTTGATTTATGGAGAGAGAACAGTACCTATGGATATTGGGCTGGATAGGATTGCAAAAGTGACTTGCGATTGTTTGAGTGATTTGCTTGGATAATCTTTTGCATTGGTTTGAGGCATCACTTGAGGATATAGGAGTTATAGAGTTGTCTATGATTTTCTGGATGTCTTTCGAGAAGTCAAAGTTTTGTCTGCAGTGGAGATTGAGTTCTGTATCGACTTGGTTTCATGGAGCTACCGATAGTTCAGCTAGGCAGAAGGACGTCTCCTAGGATGGGGTTTTGGTGAAGCAGCTCAGGATATCTTCGTGTTTCTGTGTTCTTCTTTGTGAATTTGAGAAACCTTATTTCTGGGGTATGTTATCTAGTTTGTGCTCATGTTCATTGACGACATTCTTATCTGCTCCAGATCAGAGTTGTGCAGCGGAAGCTTGGTGGCAGCTATTCGAGAGTGGAAGCAACCGGAATTTGCAGTGTTTAGGATTAGAGGGTTTCTATAGGAAGTTTTAAAGATCTGAAGGTTAGATTGGCGAGTGCACCCGTTTTGTCTTTTCCAGATAGGAAAATTAGGTTTGAGGTCTTTTGATGTTTGTGAAGTGGAGTTTGTGTCTTAATTTTGGTAGACCATGAAAGGATCATTTTGTTGGATTGTTTTTGATCCAGTTTATTTCAAGAAGCATCAGTGAAGGTTGAGTTGATCAAGGAAGGATGTAGGCACCCAGGATCGTCAGAAGAGTTTTATGGATAAGAGACAATGGAATTTGAAATTTGAAATTGGAGATTTGGATTTTGGTTGAGGTTTTCTCCGGTAAGGGGAGCAGTAAGACTGAAAAGCTAACCCAGAAATATTTTGGATTTTTTTGTGTTTTTGTAAGGGATTAGTGTTGGCCTACAGGAGTTGAATTACCAGTTTGGAAACTGGAATTCAATGTATTTCACATATCTCCGAGGGAGTACGTGTTTGGTCCATCACTGGTTTTGGAACCAGCAGTTCAGAAGGATTTGATTGATGGGTCGGACTTGTCTGTGGTCTGATCTTGTGCAGATGGTAGATCTAGATAAGTAGGAGCTCAGATGCTTAGTTATGTAGCAAGTTTGGATTTAGTAGAGCGAGTATTCTAGATTCTATATCTGGGAAACTCGGGATAGTTTTAGGAAGCCTATCCGGATTTGTGTCCGAAGCTAGTAATGTTTGTTTGTATGAAATTGTTTGTTTGAGATAGTGTATGGTTGATATGTATGTTTGAAATATAATAAACCTTGGGGATTATCTTTTGTTTAAATTTCGGGGATGAAATTCTTTTAAGGGGGGAGGAATGTGATATCCCGGAACCTTAAGCAATTTAAATATGACAATCTCCTTGATATAATTAATTATAATTGATAAAATTGTTATTTTAATCAATATAATGTGATGATTTTTAATGATAGTATGAATGGATATTCAAATGGAATAATTATTTTTACAAATTTAATTTAATTGTTTTATAAATAGAATTTCAAATAGACTTATTATTTTAAAATTTAAATAAGTATTGATTAAATGTATATGTATATAAATCTATTTAAGTTAATTTTAAAATAGAATTATTATTTTTCAAAATTTAATAATGTGTTTGCTTAAATTAATATATTTACATGTTTAATATAATTTTAAATTAGATTTTAAAATTTGAATTTAAATTTAATATTTGGATTTAAATTTGAATTTAAAGAATAACTATTTTGAAATAGTTTAAATATAAAATATAAGAATGAAGTTTTCATTTGGATATAATTTGTTTTATATTATTTTTCCTCAAAGGATTTTACTTACATAAATTTAGAAAGTATTTATTTAAATAGTAAATAAATACAAAAGTCTTATATTTACATTTATAAATGGATCAAATACACTATGTATGATATTATTTAAAATATGATTGGTTTTATTTTTATTTTCTTTTAAAGATTTTATTTTTATAAGTTTACAAAAGCATTTATTAATTTAGAAATATACTAAATTAATTAGGAAATTTATATAAAAGCTTTTTAAGTCAATTTAAAAATAAATAAAAATGAACAAGTACATGTGTTAGTTTATAAATTCACTTGATAACAAGTGTTAGATAGTTAAGTATGGTATGGGACAAGTGTCAAGATTTATTTTCATTTTTCTTTGATTTTTTTAATAAACCATCAATTAGTTATATAAACATACATCTTCATTTCTTTTCTCTTTTTCTCTTTTTAGTTCAAAACTCAAAGAAAACCTGTAAACACTTTCCCAACATTTTACACATTCTTCAAGCTCAAACTAAAAACCCTATAATTTGTTTCCCAAAATCAAAAAAAAGCAAGCCTGTAAATTTTTCTAAAAAACAAAACCTGCACTTCATTTTCTCAAATCAAAAAGAAAATCTGTAATACATTCTCAAAGTAAAGACCAAAAACCTGTACTTCATTTCTCAATCAAAAGATTTAACCAGTATCTCATCCCAAAAGCACACCTGTCAGCAAATTTCTAAGCCTGTAACCAAAATACAAATTTCATAATGCAACCTGGAATCAAAGCTATCAGCAAAATCAAGTTTGAAATTGATAAGGCAACCTGGATTATCAAAAGAAATCAGCAACAAATTGAGTTTCAACCTGCACCAATCCAAGCTTTAGGGCAATTCAAGTTTTCAATTTCAACCCAGTTTTTCAAAGAATTCAAAGTTTTCAAAGCATTCAAAGTTTTCAAAGCTTCATCTCAGTTTTAAATCATCTCTGCATTTTGGTTAAAAGTTGAGTAAACTTTCAAAATTAAAAACTTAAGTAACAAATATATGTTGCATGTGAATTACTGTGTGATGATTGCTTTGCATATTTGTACATATGTGAGCCTGTGTGTATTTCAGTTGATTTTATCATCTCTGTGCTTACTTTATGCCTCTGTACTGTATACTGTGAGCATGAAACATTTTTAAATTTGATGCATAAGCAAAATGATCGAAGTAAACTCACGAAGTATGTTAGAAAATATGTATGCATGTTGTTTTAATTTGAATATATGAATGATTTTAAACCTGAGTACATATGTGATTCATTTGTGTATATCAGTGTTTCTCTGTTCATTGTTACGTAGTATAAGTGACAATTAAAAATTCATAATCTTTTTATTTAATCACCGTTAGAACCTGAATTTAAAACAAAATAGCTTTGTTAAATCATAACCTAAGTACCAAAAATAGTCAAGAATTGTAAAGATTTGAACTATGCTAGAATATGTAAAAGTGATGCTAAAACCATGTTAAATCAAATGTTTTAGTTTGTTGATTCATGGTTATAACTTGAATCTATTTAGGAAATTATGATTTTTAAAACTAAAATCAAATTTTTTAGTAATACATTAAGTATGCAATTTAGGTTTGACTGGAAATGGGTTTTCGAGAGTTTTCTGGTGATCAAAGGGGTTTGGATGATCGGGGTTCCTGCTAGAGCTTGCAGGGTGAACGAGGAGTTCGGAAAAATGGAGGTAGAGGCGATCGTTCTCCATGGCGGTAGTGGGTCGAACTAGCTAGGTTTTAAACCTAGTTTTTGCTGTGGTCAGATTTGTGATCGTTGCAATGTCTTCAGGTGATCGAGTGGCGCGATACTCGGTGGAAGGCAGTGTGGAAGGTTTAGGAAGGTTTGGCCATAATTTCTGGCGCTCTGGTGAACTGCGTCGGCAGTACGAGGCGTTTTCTAGTGAGGTGTACTTGTTCCAGTTTCAGCTGCATGGCGTGTTTACGATCGAGAGCGTGTGTCTGTATTTCGATGATCGGAGTGGGTTGCCGCGTAGACGGTCGATGTGTCGAGAGTGATGTTGATGATCGGAGAATTCGCTGGTGATAGTGCATGTGCACAAGATGGTTCTAGTGTCAGTGATTTGGGTTTGAGTTATGGTATTTGGGAAGGTGGTTGATCTCGGGTTAAAGCTTGAGACTGTGTGATGATTTCTCGGGTTTAAACTCGAGTAAGTTTTAGGTAGTTTAAACCCGTTAACAGTTTTAGCTTACAGGTTTTAAAATTTAAAACTTAGAAAAAACTAACTAAAATTTTGGAAAGGAAAAGGAACATGGGCTAGACCCGAGTGAACTTCGGGTTCGACCCGAAGCAAATGTTAAGAAAATTTTAAAAAGGATTTTAAAACTTGGTTTTGAAATTTAAAAATGAAATTAGTCTAAACTTTATTATATAAATTACTTATATAATAGTGTTTCTTTAACTTTGTTTAAGAAGTTTTGAAACTTTATTTATTTTAAAATTTTGTTAAATAAAGTTAAAGTTATTTTTAAAACTTAAGTAGGAATGAAATTTTAAAGATTTTATAAAGCTTATTAATTTAAATTGAAACTAGATTTTAAACTACCACTTGATAATATTTTTAAAGCATTTAAAAGTAAGTTGTGCTTTGAAAATTTTAAATTATTAAGTTGAATAAGTATATTAAAAGTTAATTAATGTTTTAATTAAGTAAAGTTTATTTTTTAAAATAAATTGTTTTAAATGATAATTAAGGCGTAAATAAGATAATGTTTTATCTTAAGATAATTATGGTTTTAATAATTTGAGATTAATTAAGTTAATTTAAAGATGTAAGTGTAATTAACTTAACAAAGTATAAAGGGTTAATTAAGTAATTAATTAAGAATAATTAATTAAGAATAATTAATTAATTTAATTAACTAATGATTAAGGATTTAATTATTTATAATTGAGGGTTATTATTAATTAATTAAAGGTTAATTAATTGTAATTAAGAATTATTAATTA
This sequence comes from Allium cepa, assembly GCA_030765085.1. Lineage (NCBI taxonomy): Eukaryota > Viridiplantae > Streptophyta > Magnoliopsida > Asparagales > Amaryllidaceae > Allium > Allium cepa. Next base: position 490,922,048 of record CM060944.1, on the reverse strand, counting down.
AGTAATTAAAGATTGATTAATTTGTAATTAGAAATTAATCAATTAAGTAATTAGAGGTTAATTAATTGGTAATTAATAAATACTTAATTAAGTTTTATTAACTAATAATTAAGTTTTATTAATTAATAATTAAGGAATAATTAATCTATAATTAAAGATTAATTAAGGGTTAATTAACTGTTAATTAAGGGTTGATTAAGGGGTAATTAAGAAGTACTTAATTTGTAATTAAGTTATATTAATTAATAATTAAGGTTTATTAATTAATGGTTAAAGAATAATTAGTCTGTAATTAAGATTAATTAATTTGTTTAAAGGGTAATTAAGAGATGAATTACCCAATTGTAATTAATTTGTTAATTAATTAAAGATAATCTCTTGGTGATTAATTATGTATAAATACTTAATGAGATTAATAATTATAATTACTTAGTGAAGTAATTAATGTATAATTATAGGATATAATTAAGTAAAGAGAGTTACTTAATGAGAAGTAATTAATGGGTAATTACTTAGTAGAAGTAATTAAGGATTAATTACTTAGGGTAATTAATCAAAGGATTAACGTAATTAATTAAAGAATTAATTAATCAAGGTAAGTAATTACAGAGGGGTAATTACTGTTTATGATTAATTGAGATTGATTAATGGATGTAATTAATTAATGTAATTAATTAACGTAATTAATTAAGGATCAATGTAATTAATTATAATTAATTAATTAATGGAATAATTAATTAAGGGTCATTAATTTATGTAATTAATGAGAGTAATTAAAGGTTAATTACTATAAATGGCTAAGAATAATTAATTTGTGAAATTAATTGAAGGATAATTACTTTATGTAATTGAAGAATAATTAATCAAGGTGATTAATTAAGATAAATATTTGAAGGATGGTTAATTAATTAAAGGTTAATTAATTATTGATTAAGCAAAGCTGGTGACTAATTCTTAAGTAATTGATTTAATTTAATTTAATTAAATTAATTTTAATAGGGATTAACAATTGTTGCTTATGTATAATTGTTTGAGTAGAATATCTGAATTGGATGATATTTATTGATGATATGCTGTGATATTCTATGATATGATATTTGATATATCATTGATAAATGGGTGATATTTATCCGTGTTAATGCTGTGTGAATTCAAGTATTGAATTGAATTGTTTTAACTTTAAAACAACTTGGACCGAAAAGATGGCGTTTTGGATTTCGATGAGACCGGGATTGGTTTCCAGATTTGGATATCCGAAAACCACATTGATCCAAATTAACGTTAGGTCGTGACATCTCAAAGTGAAGATCGAGATGGAGTTTTAGAGTGCAAGGGTTATTGTCGTTAACTCTAAGGTTGATTCCAAAATGAGTGTAACGAGATAATGCCTTCGGTTTCGTTTGAATCCGAAACGAACTTGTATGGATTGAATGCTTTCAGAACACCGTCATGTGGACGATGAGCATTCTAAGACATGTGTTCTCCAAAGGTAATCGTAGCCTCAAGCCTCATCAACTGGGAATGGCTAAAACAAGAGAGGTGCAGCAAGGCTAAGTAGGTAGCACCCAAGTAGGACGAGATTTTCACTTGTCTAGAGGTCCCTTTATTTCGCTGTGCGGCAGTTGTTGAGCTCCAACCGTCGGGGTTGTCTTGTTAGGGACTGTCCAGTAGGGGATGGTTCCAACCTTGTGTTGCAAGGGATTGGGAGTAATCCTCGGTACGTTGATCTAGGCCACGTACTGTGACGGGCGGTACCCCAGTAGCCCTGCCATTGATGGAAACCCATTCTTCCTACGAGCCCTTACGGTTTTGATTGTATTATCCACTTTTGTGGCTAGTAGTTGGAATTTAATGTATGTAACAATTTCGGCTATTTTCTATTTACTTGAAAACCCTAGACCTATTAGAATATCACTGGATTTCCTATCAAATGTTTTGGTTAGCATAAGGTAAAAACTTACCCATGTTTATGTGTGGGAAGTCTTACGTGATACCTTTTCTTTCAAAAGGTTTTTAAAGTTAAGCAACTTTAACTGTTTACTCACACCATACCCATGTCTGAGTCGAAGTTTATTTCTATTTTATTAAACTCTTGGGTACTAAAATTTTTATGAGTAGCCAAAGGATTCATGTTAGCTTTGATGAATTCTAGAGGAGATATGGAGCATGAGGCTTCAGCATTGCAGATAGATAGTAGTTCCACTGTGTTGATCTCTTTGTTGATATCTGTATTGTATGTTGAGTTGTATAACTAGACAGGTGTTTATAACTGTCTAGTATGTGTCGTATAAGCTGTGTAACTCTGATGTATATGATACTATATAATATTTATGCGATTATGATAATTTATTCGTTCCGCTGTTGAGATTCCGTTGTTATTTCTTTCTTTCTTCTCTATCTTTCTTTTTATATCCCTTTCTTTGTTAAAAATGATGCGTCTTATTGTGGAGAATAAGGCGGGCCGTTTCATTTGGTATCAAAACGCTAGGTTGAGTGAATACCTTGGCTTTGGATTGATTTCTTTCTTGAGAGAGCGTACTTGTAATTTTGATATATATATATATATATATATATATATATATATATATATATATATAACACTATATTTCTACCTATTTGTTGGATTACCTGTTCAGGTTTTCCAATATAAGTTATAGAGGTAGGAAGGGTAGTGGTGTGTGTAGCGCGACTACTAATGGAAGGAGTTCGAGTGTTGAGGTTGGAAGAGTATCTGTCGATACTGTAGACCCAATACCATCTCGAGCAAGCTTTGCAGCACGGTGTAAGGATTTCTCTAATCTCTGAAGGAAACCTGTTAAAATTCGAAGCCCATCATTGAAGTATAAGTTCGATCGTGCTCGTGTTAGCGGATTTTTAAGAGTTTGGATCTGTTGGATGAGCAGAAGCGAGTGATGGTATTTTGGCAATTTCAGGGAGAAGCAGCTGCGTGGTGAGACGCAGTGACTATGGATGTTTCAGAAGATGTTTCTTCTAGAGAAAGTTTGAGGAAGTATGTCTGCATTAGTGATGTGATTGAGTCCAGTAGGGTGTTGTATTTAGTTTGGGAACGAGTGTCTTGAGGAGGTACAAGCCCATCTCAAGGCACTTTATGATATTGGTTGATATAGTTTTGAGGATCGAAGAGCTTATGGATAAGGAAATCTTTGGGCATCCGTGGCAGCAGTGCAGCTCGAAGTGTTTTGTGTTCCTTCAGGAAGATCTTTTGGCTTTGCTTTCCTAGAGATGGGGTTCTGAAGCAGCAGAGTGGACCCATTTCTTCGATGGTTTGGTCAAGGATAAGCTGTACTGATTTGTAGAAAGAGAACAATATCTGTGGATATTGAGCTGGATAGGATCGCAAAAGTGACTTGCGATAGTTTGAGCGATTTTCTTGGATAATCTTTTGCATTGGATTGAGGCATCTCTTGAGGATATAGTAGTTATAGAGTTGTATGAGATTTTCTAGATGTCTTTCGGGAAGTCAGAGGTTTGTCCGTAGTGGAGATTGAGTTCTGTATCGACTTGGGTTCATGGAGCTACAGATGGTTCAGCTAGGTAGAAGGATGTCTCCTAGGATGGGGTTTTGGTGAAGCAGCTCAGGATTTCTTCATGTTTCTGTGTTTTCTCTTTGTGGATCTAAGAAACCTTATTTCTGGGATGTTTTGGTTAGCGTAACGTAAAGCCTTACCCAAGTTTATGTGTGGGAAGTCTTACATGATGCCTTTTCTTTCAAAAGGTTTTTAAAGTTAAGCAACTTTAACCGTTTACTCACACCATACCCATGTCTGACCTGGTGTTTATTTCTGTTTTATTAAACTCTTGGGTACTCAAATTTTTACGAGTAGCCAAGGGATTCAGTTTAGCTTTGACGAATTCTAGAGGAGATATGGAGCATGTGGCTTCAGCGTTGTAGATGGATAGTAGTTCCGCTGTGTTGATCTCTGTGTTGATATCTATATTGTATGTTGAGTTATATAACTAGACATGTGTTTAAAACTGTCTAGTATGTGTTCTATAAGCTGTGTAACTCTGATGTATATGATACTATGTAATATTTATGTGATTAATATAATTTATTCGTTCCTCTGTTGAGATTCTGTTATTGTTTCTGTCTTTCTTCTCTATATCCCTTTCTTTCTTAAAAATGATGCGTCTTATTGTGGAGAATAAGGCATGTCATTTCACTTTGGCTGAGAATTACTAGAAGGAGTGTGCCGATTATGGTATTTTGTTAGCTACTTGGATTTTTGATTGGTTGGTTATGTAATTCACGCTAATCAATGGGTCGGCATGCTTTATTGATTTCTTGGACCGTGTTTCGAGAGATAACTTGAGTGATTCCATGCTTGTGTTCATTGATAATACTTTTTTATACCCATGGATGAAAGAGGAGCACAAGACGTGATTGATGATTATTTTGTAGGTGTTGAGAATACACTGACTGATGATGAAAAGTTTCCTTCGATTGGCGAAATGTTATATATACTTTACCAAGGACTTCTCAACGATAGCAGCACTGTTAAACCGATTTGATGAGTTAATATCAGACTTTTAATTGACACACGAGGTGTGGACACAAGTTAGTGAGTCTCACAGAGTGGTTAATGAGTGCACTGATGTTATTCATTCTAAGTGAGAATGAGGAGTCGGTAGTACGCACACATGCTTGTGGTATTTGAATGGGTGCAGTACTGATGCCGAAAGGTAAAGTTGTCTTTTATGCTAGTCGACACTAAAACCGCACATGAGGAAGTACCCGACTCTTGATTTGGAGTTGGCGGCGATAGTGTTTGCTTTAGGGATTTTAAGAAACTATCTATTTGGGGAGAAGTTCAAGTTGTGCATTAGTATCACATCATTGAAGTATCTCTTCTTAGAGAAGGATCTCAACCTTCATCCATAGCAATGGTTGGAATTCATAGCCTGCTACGAATTTGACATTCCCTACACATCCGTAAGGGAAATGCAGTTATTGATGCCTTGAGTGGAAGACATAACAGTTTAGGAGTGATATTCCTAGAGTGGACATTGCTAGAGTTTGTCACTAGTTATGACTTCAAAACTCAATGTGAGCTAGTACCAAGATGATGGCTAGTTTGACTATTAGACCTACTTTGATTTAGCAAATCAGTACTAGCCAGAAGCATGAAACTAGATTAGCAGTGATCATGGCTAAATTAGAGGAATTAGTAGTGTCTATAGAGGTGAAGCTATGGAGATCTGGTCGAGACTGTTGGTTCCATAGAGATGAAACATTGTTTATTCTTGAGTAGTGGGAATAGATATCTACAGTCTACATCGATGGATTACCAAGGATTGAGGATAATATAATGGCATTTGAGTCGTGGTTGATAGATTGCTAAATGTACATTCTTTAAGTCTAGTAGAACGACATCCACATTTCTCGAGTTATATGTAGAATAGTTAGTGTGTTTCCATTTTATGCCAAAAGCATTGCAGCTGGCCGAAACCCATTGTTTGTTTGTGGGTATTGGGAGAACTTACAAGAAGTGTTAGGAAATTTTCAATAAATTGAGTGAAGATATCGAGACTGAACCAGGAACTTTGAGACATCGTAGGCCTATTCGTACCAATAGACGTGATACAAAATAGGTTAGGAGGAAGGGATGGAGCAGTAAAGGTTCAGTTGAGTGACGGTGAAGGTGATTGCATATGAGAGACCGATGAGAGCATGAGGACCGCTTATTTTGAGTTCTTTATTTGGGGAGATTTCTAATTTTTTTTCGTCTGTCATATCAGATATCATATTTAATGTCTTATGCTAGATCATTTAGTACCTTCATGCTTGAATAGGCACGAATGTTACTTTTTGATGTTTGATCTTGTATGTGCCTGTTTGATGTATGATTGTTAGCATCTGACATGATTACTTGCACTTATATGGTTGTTAGGCATGAAGGATAGTTATGGTTTGACATAGCTTATTTACTTGAGATGATTGTTATATATATGATTTAATACGCTTATTTAGATGATGATGATGTTACTATTATGCTTAATCCTCGTTATTAGGTAATTAATAAGGTATATGGAAGCATTTTTTTGTCTATTTGGATGCTTACTCGCTTTTATTCGCATCTAGATGTTATGCGCTTGCTATAAAAGAGGTACATAACATCTATAGTGTAGATTTGGCTATATATACTTGGTCGTCCTCGAAAAACGATATGCCTCAGATATGAGATGTATATATATCTATATTATATTGGGATTTTACCAGATGTACAAGCAAAGGAGGTGCTGTCAAAAATTTTGTGATACAAAACAAAATTGAGAGAAAAGTCAATGTACAAGATGTTAGACATTGTTGATTGTTGACAAAGTCTGTAATATATGATATTTAGTTGACTTGTCTTTTGATTAATGAGTTTGCACTTTTATCTCCATTGTTCATTTCTCTAGAAATAAGTGCACAACTTAGATGTTTGGTCTATCCACATTGATTGCAAAGTTGATAGTGATTGTACTTAGGGATGAGGATGATGGCCCCAAGCTAATTTCGAGTATATTCCCTTTGTTGCGATCGCTTTCAAAGATTGTCGTGAGTTGATAAGTGGCAATTTTTCTTATGTCATTGCTTATGTGAGGGTGTTGTGTTGTTTTGCTTTGTCCTTAGGATTTCGAGGATGAAATCCTTTTAAGTAGGAGAAAGTGCAACGACCAGTATTTTACGCATTATAGGATCATAAAATATTAAGTTTAAATTCATATTGGGCCGTGTGACTCTATAACTTCAGACACTGTTGAGTATTGACATTTTTGACCCATAGTAATTTTATCGAACGATTTTGACTGTGATTTATTTTTTGGTATTTTTGGTAGTACTCGTATTACATCGATATACGCGTATCGATGAGCCAGAAAGTTTGGATGAACGAAAAACGTCTTGGGGTCAAAGAGAAAGTGTATGAGTTGCACAGTCAAAATTTTCAAGATCGGACGTTCTGGTAGTCCATTCGACTTGAAAACATTCAGAAATAGCATTCTGAATCATAGTTTCGAATTTTACAAAACTTGTGCAGTTGGAACGAGAAAAATGTAGCGATTCATGCGCTCGAAGGATTGTTGCAATCAGACATTACTATAAGTCATACGAGCATAAAATATACGTTGAAATTTGTAAATTGAAGAAAATAGGTGCATATAAACCCAAACTCTACCCTTCCATATAAATATTATTCTCTTGACGTGGTCGTAAATTTCATTATTCATTCACATATCATCTTTTTCTCTATAAACCCGTCATCCCACCTCCTTTCTCCTTTTATTTCTCACTCAAATAGTCATGGTTTCCGATGAAATTAAATTTAGACCTATATATTTTTCCAAGAACTATGCAGCCATGGCCTCAGATCAACCTAGATCTAAATGTAGTAGCCAATGGAGGTTTGATAAGTAAGGGAGGAGAATGGGTTTTGGCTAAGTTATTAGCCTCTTGGGCGACACGGTCATCGGAGGAAGGTCGAAGAGTGGGGTAGAACCGTCTTGGGAGCAAGGAATGGTCACTGGAGAGGCTGGTGGTCCGATGGTGACAGAAACATGCTTATGTAGTGGAAGAAGAAAAGAAAAAAATAGTATAAAGGTAGGTTGTGTTGTCTGAGAAAAAGTGGTCAAAGGAGGGAGGCAGAGCTGCTGACGCGGGTAGTGATGCCGGTGAAGTCCGGATGGAGCCAAGAAAGGAGAGCTACGTGCGCTAGTGAATGTGGTTTTAGTGGAATCTTGTGTATGGGGAAAAGAGGAAAAAAAGAAATATAAATGGTGAAAGAGAATGATGTGGCAAGCATAGATGTGCAGGAATGAAAAACTTGAGCTATAGGAAGAAAAATGGGGTCGAAAGTTTGCTTCTGCAGCAAGTTGGTGAAAAGAAAATTATGAAACCATATTAGTGTTAATTAGTTAATAGTTAGATTGGTTAATTAATTATATTATCGATTTCTTATAAATGCCATATCTTTTGCATTCGAGGTTCATTTTGGATGTCGTTTCTTGTGTTGCGCTCTTGATGGGAGCTTCACTACATGTCATTGATTTGGTCAGCTTTTATTGAGGTAAGTAATTTTATCTCTCACCATGCTATGATTGTTAGTATAGTATAAAATGATGTTTTGAAATGATTTCTAACTTTAAAACGTGATTTTTAAAATATTTAAACCTACAAGTATAATAAATTAAAAATGTTTTTAAAATCGTTTAAATTAAATATCGCATTTTTCCTATTGACGCACTATTTTGACGATATTAATACATCTATTTTGGTATTAATTCCATATTTTTTTCTTGAATGTATTTTATGTGCATTATTTTAGATATATATAGGCTATTATAGTTGTTTGTATGCATGTTGGTTGCATGTATGCTTGTTTGCTTAGTTTGGTTGAAAACGCCGTCCGTAAGCGATATAGAATTAGGAAATATCCCATAGGACGAGATTTCATGTAAATATTTTCGTGCATGTCGATTGATCTGAAGAAGATGGATGGATTTGAGGATGTGCTTCAGATTTCAAAATAGATGCCAGACATTTTCATTTGGTTTGTGCCTAGCCATTTTGGCTATGTACATAACCAAAGTGGTTGTTTTCGACTACTCTTGGGTGGTCGATATTTACCATTATCAATGGTGGCCAATTTGGCCAATTTTAATAAGGACGATGGAGAAACTTCGAGGAGCATGATGCAATGGTTCGTCTGTTCGTTCGACATTCGATTTTGATGTAATGGCTCTTCGACGAATGGTTTTGGCGGTGAAGCGAAGATGTGAGGATTCGACATGATGGCTTCACAATTCGATGAGTATGATTCCATAGTGAAAATGATAGCTTCGACGATGGATGACTACACTTTGGGACGCAAAGTAGTCGGATTGATGGGACCTGGGAGGAAAGTTATGGGACAGACGATGAGATTATATGACTGTCTAGAATAGTTCCCAACCGTGAAAACATCAGACGAAAGTTGTATGTATAGTTTCAAGATTTGCTCTGCTAGTGATGATGTGTTGAAAGGGATTACTGATACTCAAGATAATGAGTCACACTTGTAAGATAAGGGTATATGAAGATATGATCAAAGTTCATTGACATTAGGAACTAATCTTCCCAGACCCCAAAGTTCTTTGACATTAGGACCTAGGTAGGGTTAGATACTATAGTCCGTTGACGTAAGGACATAGTGATGACATGGCAGAGTTCATTGATGTTAGAACCTATCTGTACCCTGATGGATCGAGTGGTTAGGGATGTTGATTAGTCCTTATTGAGGAGAAGGAGTGTACGAGTATCTTATATCTAACGCATTAAGTGATGTAAGGATGGATGATGGATGTTATGTTTGCTTTGGTTATTTTTCACTTTAGGGATGTCACATGATGTATTTATCTTCGATGCAGATACTCAGACACCTATTAGTACTTTGATGTTTAATACGCCTATGATGACTATTATAGAGTAGCATATAGCCTATGTTATGTGCTAACTCTTAGGATGCAGGGACAAGTCAGGTATAATCCTCCATACCCACCGTTCCATATACTATACTGACTTTATAATGTTTTGAGATTATTTATCGCTCACACCACATTGTTGTCTGACTCGACATTTTATGTTTTGCTTTTTATTATCTAGGGTATTGTTAAATTAATAGATTAGATATCGGGTGTAAACAGCACTTGGAGTGGTACAAATGGACTAGCAAAATGTGATGCTTTCTCATACTTATATTTTGGACTTATTATCGTTTATTCCACTATTAAAACTATGGAGGCTTGGTTGTGTTGATTTACTATTATTAGAGACAGTTCATCAGTTGAGTTTATATATCAATTATATAAACTCTATTACTATTTTGTATAACCATATAAGCATATGCACTCTGATTATGAAGTTCATGTAGTTATTATTGTGTCGTCTATTTTCTATCTGTGATGACTACTACATTTTATTTGATGCATTGTGAGATATACGACAAGTTATGTGATTGTGTGATGTTTTTATATCTTTCTCTTTTCTTCTATTCTATTTTCTACTTTTTATTCCTCTTCTCTACTTCTATTTCTTTCCATTAATAATCGTCATACATCGACCAAGTGCTCCAGTAGTGCACTATTTGGTTATATGTGCATTGAAGGTCTAGGATAGTTGTTACATGGAAAATCATCTTTTGTCGTGTCTTGGTTACTTGCACCTTCTCTCTTATGCTTTTTGCTTGCTCGAACAAGGCATGGTCCTCCATGAATTGAAGCTACAAGGTTGTAAAGGTTTGCTACTTGGTTTTCATTTGCATCGGGGGTGAGATTTATGGCCCTATTCTCATTGTTGGTCATTTGGAAATTGCCGGTACCCCTTTTGGATCAGTCTTTCTATCTAATTCTTTAAACATATGTAGTTGTTAGTATGATGACTGTTGGCCTTGTGGTAGCAGTAGTATGCTCCGCCCAGATTCTGTTCAGCTTCATTCCCTTTTTGTATGTTGTATGCAAGCTCACTCCTGGTCATCTCATATATCTGCCTCAAGAGTGTGAGTAAGGGGAATCTTTGTGGTGATGTTCAATTCCTTTTGATGTTTCACAGGCGGATGATAACCTTTTATCCCCGTTTTCATATCATAGTGGGAGCAGAAGTTCTTTGAGGTTGCATTGTAAATCCGGCCTTTTCCATTCTAACCATATAATAGTTCCTCTACTTATCTCAGTGTGCACCACCATTAGAAATGCTTCTTTATTAGTTACTCTGATCTAGACTGCCTCGACTTTGATGCGTTTAATGAAGTTGCGCAGGATTTTTTTCACCTTGCTTTATAGATGACATGGTATTTACATCTAGGGAAGCTTCTCTCCCCAAATTGTATTGCCTTAGGACATCTGCAGATAATTGTTTCCAAGATCGGTCCTCCCCTGGTCCATATCTCCTGAACCATCGGAAGGGTACACCAGCTAGATAAACAGAGAAATGCTTGAATTTGGCCATTTTTCCTACCTTTAGAATGTCAATATAATACTCAAAATGTAGTTGTGGTCATCGAGGTTAGTGCCATTGAACTTATTGATTGACAGTGCTTTGAAGTTGTCAAGGAAGTCTGCCTCTGTGATGGTCTCACTAAATAGAAAAGAAACTTCTTCTCCTACTTTTTCTTCATGCTTTGTTGGTAGATCTTTGCTAGCTACTCTACACGTGCTTTTGTTTAATGGATTACATCTTCCTTGGAGTCGATATGAGAATAATCGCCCCGATATAGTTAAGTGGCATTATCATCGAGGGGAGATCGAGCCTGCTTTTTTAGCAGTATTGGGTTTATATTGGCAGGCTTCTATTTAATTTGAGGGTTAGATTGGATTTTTCTATTTATTTTTACGTCGGTTTTTCTGGCCAACATCACTTTCCCATTTCTGAGAGTGTCGTTTCTCACTTTCCCACTGCGCAACTAGCACGGTTGATGAGTGATGGCGGTGACTATGGAACGTGGAGGGGAGACCGGTCTAAGAGAAGTATGTTGGGGTGCTGTCTTTTCTAGCCCTTCATTCGTTAGTTTATTTAGTTTGCGAAGGAATGGAGTGCAGCTAGGATTAGGTCCATGGGAGCCTCAGTTGAAGCTTCGGCTTTGATTTGAGGTTTACACATCATGAGTGGCTTCTTTGCGATCTTTGAAGTCAAATGTAAGTGTTCTTAAGGAAGAGGAGTGGTAGAGTCAGTAAGCTTTCAAAAAAAGATTCCCCACTAGGTACAATGCTTTTACTATTTACAGTACAAATATGCATGTAACGACCCATAATTTTATCACATTGAATCAGAATATTTAATTAATTTTAAATATTCAGATAATTATTTTAAATGATGAATAATTCACTTTAATCATATAATGATAATAAGTGATTATAATGGATTTAGAAATGTATAAACTTATTTTATAAAGGTATATAAACTTCATCGTATTCAAGTAGTTCGATGTCGTATTTTTATAAAGGGATTTTAATAATACGATTTTATAGCTTTAATAACCTTATTTTAATTATTTGAAGATGATAAGAAATTATTTTCAAGTTTTTTTATATAAATAAATAGTTTAATTTAAAACTGAAAATGTAATCAAGATTCAGCTTTTGGATTTTCGACTATTTGTCGAACAGAAATTGTTTCTGATCGTTGCAACGTTATTTACGACAAATATACACATGAACATACATAATATGTGCACATATATGTATACACAATTAGTTACATCAAGGGTTTGTAAATATCTAAATTTTTATATACATAAGCTTTCTTATATATATACAAATGAAAGCTTCATCGTTAGGAGTCAAAAGAAAATTTACAATCAACTACGCATCACCTTACACACATCCAACATGAAGTGATGGAAGGCATATAGAGGGGTGTGGGTTTGGCCTCGAGTTAAGGGGAGAACGGGGGTATTTTGGTAATTTCATGCACAAGAATTTCTACTCTATAAATACACATGCCTATCCTCTTCCTTTCTTACCAATTCACTCATAAAATTCCTAAGCTTCTCTTCTTCTTTTAAGGCACAATAATGGTCACCGTCTCCTCTTAAAAATATCCCAAAATCGGGCCAAAATTCTACCGAAATAATCATAAGTACAAGAAATATACAACTTTATATTCAAGACCAAGTTAGTGATCACCTCTTCTTTCTCCTTACTTGGCCGAGCTTATCAAGAGCTACTACCACCTCTCCACCCTCTCAAGAACAAGGCTGACGTATCCAAGGGTCCTGGGGCTGGATTCATAAGCTTTGGTATGGAAATAGCAGAGCTATGGTCAATTTTGTAGCACTAGAAGTTAGATCGAGATAGCATGAAAGTGAGAATACACTTTTTACTTGGTTTGTTTTAATTCTAAAATATGTATATGATTGATGATACGTTTTCTTATATGGTTGTTTAATATGTTTGGATTGATGATTGATTGAATATTGGTTGCTTATGTTAATCACATATTGATTTGGTTGAGAAAAGTAAGCTTGTTATAATTTATGCTACAAGAATCATATTTATCAAGATAGTGATGTCTGTTTAATTTGCCATGAATATTCCAAGGAAAAGTATTCATATTATACCCAAAAAAATATGTGCATAATATAGGTTAAGCCTCTTTTTAAATCTTAAACCAAAAGGAAACGTTTTTGGAAAGGTTTGAAATTTGTTTTTAAAAGGTAGAAATTGGGAAAAAAATGGTGTTTTGAATCTATTTAGGAAAAACAAAATCTATCGTTTGATTAATGAAAAATAATTATTTTAAAGGTGGAATAGTATAAAAATATCATATGACTTTGTATAAAATAATTTTGAATTAAAAAGATGGTAATTGATATTATAATATAATATCAAAGACGTGGAATAAAGTGAAAATAAGATTTTAATAAAGTAAAATAGTGAAAAGCTAGTTTAATATAGTTTAATATGGTATTAAAATGATTTAAAAGTGTTTCAAACAAGTTATCTATAATTTGAGTAAAAGGTGAAAAATAAGCCATCGCGTTTCGGCAGTTTGCGATTTCACGACCTGAAATGTTAAACGGATGTGTAGAATGAAATATGAGTCAGAATTCTTCAAATAAGAATTTTCCTAACCCATATGATCATAGTTTTCAAATGAAAAAGAAAAATCAAGATTTTGTTTCGTAAAGTTTGAAATATGTCCAAATCAAGCTTTTAAATTCGTCGCGTTTTGGCAGTTCGTAAAATATTGTTTTCAACTCTTTAAAATGGATGTTTTTAAATCTTAAAAAATACGGAATAAATTCAATGAATATGTTAAAATGTTTTAAAGGGAATGTTAATTATAAAAATGGGCATATATGCAATGAAATTGGTGTTTTAATCTATAAAACTTTAAAAAAAACAATTCACCGACAATTTAGCAATGGAATTTGGTAACCGTTGAATAAATGATTTAAATTTAGGGTTCTCTTACCGAATCCTTTTGAAATATTTTTCAAATGATAATTAAAATATTTTTAAAGGTTTAGAGTTGATCTAATAACTTGACCGTCTTATGGGTGACAGAGAGGTGGTCTTCAGGCTGGAGTTTAGGAAACTAGTTGTCTACTCCCCTTATCCATCCAGATTGGCCCGACGGAGGGGATAGTTAATTTGATTTACTCGGATTGCATTTTCTTAAGATAAAAGAAAAGAGATTTAGAGTTTTCCAAAAAGGATAAATAAGTTTCAAATAGGATTTCGATGGTAAAGAGAACATACCAGTTAAACTCTATATTAAATTCCAAAGAGGGAACTTGTACTATACATATGAATTTAAAAGGTGATTTCACTATTATTTAACGAATAGTATAAGTTGAATATGGAAATTAGTACGAGTATAATTAATCTAAAATTTATGAATCCTTTTTACTCAGTACTAATTAGTTTGGGATACAGTAAAGGATGTCTTAAATGACATTGTTTTTAACCCATTAAAAGATATGTTTTGGAAATAATCTCCACTAAGATTGGGATTATACTAATAATAGAATATGGAAATATTTTCCTAAATAATTCAAAGGAAATAATTTGGTATTTCCAAAGTTAAAAGGAGGTTCAATAATTCTGTATATTCCAAAAGAGAAATGGTTTGAATATATATATATATATATATATATATATATATATATATAAGATATTTTATTGGATAAAAAGATATCTTCAAAGTTAAATAATATTTTGAGCAAAAGAAGAAAAGAGGATTTAATAAAAGAGGCTTAACATTTTTGTATACACATATGCACATCTTTTTAACGATAATTGTTACGGAGAGACCGCGATCTGATTTGGCTGATTCCTATTCGGAAACCACTTTCAACCAATATACACGTTTCAAAGTGAAGACATGTTGAAGATAATGATTTTGAAGATGGAGATCTTCATAATGTAGGGCTGCTTGCCACTAAACCTCGTGATTCCCATATTATATACATATGGTGGAATAAGTATCCACAATTTGAAATCTTCAATACAAGGGCTGCTCGCTACTAATCCTAGGGGTGATTCCCAAATTGGTTGTAGTAGGAGTACCTTTGGTTTGTTCTGTTCTTGGAAAACTTGTATGGACAGATGTTTGACATTATATTTCTAAGACCACAAACATTGGTGTTTATAAACGTACATCTGTTTGGTCCTGTAGGAGGTAACCCCTCTTATACTTAATACCCTTCCCTAAGGATGAATTCGAGGGTTGTACTTTTGTGGAAATCAATTAACGTGTCTTCAGAAATGACAATGCGGCATTCAAAGTGGGATTTGTCATGTGAAAGGTAAAACGTTACCTCGGGCCTCACACATTGGTAATGATAGAAAAAGGGTTGATGCAACAAAGCTAAGTGGGTCGCTTCCACTAGGAGATGTTCATCACCTTTTTAGATTACCCTCTATGTTTGAGTTTGTTATGTATGCTATGGCCACGGATAGGTGGGGAACGATCGAGGTAATGATATATTCGGTACTATCTATGGTAGAGGTAGGTCGTTTCTGGGTTGGTAGAGGGCAGTGATGATGTACCTCGATACATTCCTCTAAAGATGTACAATTGGAAGATAGTCCCTTACCTTTTCATTATTTGAAATCCATTCTCCAATACATGCCTTAACAGTTTTTATTGTAGAACCTGGTACGTTGGAATTTACTTAGTGTAACAATTGGCTATGATTAATATGTTATTTGAAAAATGTTTTCAAAGAGTATCATTTGAAGTAATATCAAATGATTTAATAAAACTGTTTTAGATATCATAAACTAAAACTCGCCAATGTTTATGTGCGGCGTGGTCTTATGAGATACTCTTCTTTTCAAAGGTTTTGTTTAACATCAAAGTTGATCCATTACACTATCATATGTATTTATCATTCACATCTCATGCTGGTTTTCCAAGCTTGATCTTGCTCTTTTTAATATTCAGGTCAGATCTGAGTAGTTTCAAGATTAGCTGAAGATGCTTGGAATTTCCAAAGGAGAGCTGGAGATCTTCATCAACATATGGGTGTAGTTTACTTTTCCACTGTGTTTGTTATTTTTTAGCATCTGTGTGGACAGGTATTTATAACTGTTCAGGATGAGCTTAGGACAGACTCTAATATATGTATTTAAAAGCTTTTCCATAGTAAAGATTATTGATATTATAAATTATTCCATTCGTGTGAGATTCTATTCAATCTTCTTTTTCTTTTTAACCTTAACAATAGGTTTTTCAGGCACTTGAATGCTTGGCATGCAATACTGTGGATGTATTAGTGTCGATCATCGAGGGTTAAAATTTCGGCCATCACAATGCATATGGATCGCTATAGTCCTTCTACTTCTTTGTTTTCTGTCCTTGGATCATGCTATGTGTCGTCCATTTGTGTTGTTCATTTGAGGTGCATGGGTTGTTGATGTTTTTAGTTTGAAAGTGCGATTTGAGCGACTGAATTCCAAGCTAGGGCGGGAAATTTGAAATTGAAGTGGGAAGACTTGAAATTATGGCAGGAAGCTCTAAATTTTGATGAACTTTGCCTTTATCATTTTTGCTACAAGGGTGTTGAAGGTTGTGCCTTTGTTCTACCTTCTGTGTTGTTGGTACTTACGAGGCTGGATTATGTTGTCTAGTATGCTACATTTGCATGATACTGCCCTAGAGATGAAGATAGTTGGAGTCAAGCAACATTATTTGGTAAGGGAGGTCTGGTTGCTATTTGTGAGGGTATTCGCCTTACAAAATTCCATGATGACGGGCCCTTGATGTGGGACTATGCAAGTAATTGATTAGGGAGGCTTACATCTTTGTTGTTTGTTTGTAAGTATGGACTTGTGCCGCAACACTATTTGAATGGCCCTGTCTCTAGCCCTTGGAATGTTTTTGATTCTATGCGGTAAGCTTAAGGTGTCCTTAGCAAGTGATGTATAGATCCGTACTTAAAGGTATTAGCAATGCATAAGCTTTGGGTGTAATGTTAGGGCTTATTTGGCCTTTTGACTGTAGCGTATTATCCCTCTCTTTGCACTCTTGGGTTTGTTACGTCCTGATGGCATCAATCTCTTTATTTGCTTATTCTGTTGGTGGCACACCTATTCTGATTTCTGTGCAACTATTCTGATGGCGACACACTTCATTATTAGCTTGCGTTGATGTTTGATTGCAGTGTTATTTTGTCTTTTGGTGTAAAAGAGGGAGCGGTGCATACTTTCAACCCTTGTTATCGTAGTCATGTTATTTCTTATCATTGATATATAAGCCTAGCCCATTCCCATTTGTATACATCCTTTCAAGAGGGATGTGTTATACTCTAGCATCATTAATGTTTCCTTTGATGTGGCAGTGCAGCTTGTTTGTCTCGTTGTTACTTTTGTATTGCATTGCAGCCTTTTTATCTAACCGCATATTGTGGTCATAGGTCAGTTCCCCTACCCGGTAGTCCTTTTTGGGTATAGTGCTAAGATTATGCTTAAATGATTGAGCACAATATCTTCTTGACTTCACCTTGGTTCCCCTTCATATATCCCGACTTCATCGTGAGAGCGGTTTTTTTTATTTTGTTGCTTGCATCATCTTGCCTTTGACAAGGTTTGGGAAATATGGGTGTAAAACTTGCCACCTAAATCTACAACAATCATAGTTGGGTATGGACTTGTTTCTCTCTATCCCTGGTCTCCATGTCCCATCACTTTTGTCCACTCCTTTCTTTCATTTCAAAATGTCTTAGTAGTTGTTTCACATTTAATACTCTTGCACATGTGTCACTCCTTCATTGGATGGCCCTTTGGAGAGCTGTAGCATTAATCTTTGCGTTCACTAGGTAAATCTATCTTGATTTTCATGCTCATTATTTTTGTTATTTAATTGATCGATTGACGATTCAAATTTTTTCCATCATTTCAATTTTGTTGTAATCATTCAATTAAGGTTCCTTTATATCTTATCTCTTCTTCTTTGTTCTTTTATGCTTTATTATCAAAATAGATAAAAGAAAGAAATAACATGATAAGACTTTTACTCGTTTGATCGATTCTTTTTTTGGGTTCAGCCTTTCTTTCAATTCAAAGTAAGGATTTGTTTTGTAATAGGCCTCTTTCTTTTAGCCTTTTTTGTAATTAATCACATGATTTTGAAATGGCCTCTTATTCTTCTTCCCTTTTGTCTTTGCCCTCTAAGATAACTCTCCTAATGGGCATTGAGGGTATTTGAATTAATTTGGGTTCATAGGTTATGTGGTTAGGGTTTTGGAACCTCACGAGCATATTTACACTCTTCTAAATGGGTTTACCTCCCTTGCTCCCAAACATATACGATATGGACTCTATCTTTCCTCAAAACTAGTCCTTCCTCATTGGCTGACTACCATCGACCTTGTTCTTGTCCAGCTCGCTCCTCTTTTATACTCTCTTATTACCACTTTTTTCTCTATGCTAAGAATGGATATAGTCCTACCGGTTGGGAACTTTGATTCCTGTTGGTATCAATAAGAGCCCTTCAATGAGTGACGTTGGTTTTTACTATGCTCAAGCTAAGATGACATCCTGACATGTCCCCCATATGACTTAGAGATGGGTTGAATTATATTTCTTTATTTTAAATTCTGACAATTTCCCTCTTTCCCTTCGTCCTCGTCCAACTCGGCCCATTTATCTGATGATGCCACCGAGCTGTATGAGTCCCGCAACAGCCGATTTCTAGAATTAGATGTGGAGGAGAGGAAAATACAATTGTTTTTCAATAAAGAGATGCTAGAAAGGCATGGCTTTTTAAGCCCAAATCATTAGCATATGGTTTAATAAAATATGCATTTGATGTATAATTTTTTTTATTCAAACAAGAAAATGATTTGATAAAATATGAGTTCGATTTTATATGCTGGTTGAAAATAATTTGGTAATCTATATAAATTTCTCCATTGGGTGTTTTAAGAATTCTAATCGATGCGGGTGCACACGTATTTGATAAGGATTCCTAAGCAATGGGACGAGGCATTTTGACGCAATGTTTTAAAAATGGAGAATCTCTATTTTGAAAAAGTGTTATAAATAATATTTTGGAAAGTAACTAATGTTTGAAAAGGAGAATAACAAAGTAGTAAAAAAACTATATTTTATTAAATTTAATTTATAAGCAAGAAAGGTATTTAGTTTATTAAAACTGAAATGTAGTTTGAATTAGTTTTCAAAGTAGAATAATATCATTTATATCTTGTTTGAATTTAAAATTTATTGAAGATCAAATTTTATGAGATAATATTTTATGGATTTTGAAGTAGAAGAGCTTTTATGGAACTAAGTGATTTTTTTTAATTAGTTTGAATCTGGAAATTTTTGTTGGGTTTGAGTATGCAGTATAAAATAGTGAAGTGAAACAAAAGTGCTTATAAGAATTTTAAATGAAATTTTAGTTTTGAGGTTTTAAGCATGACTAATATTATAAAGGTTAGAAATGAGTTCGAAATTATTTTTTGGCTTATAGTATTTTATTTGGAGGAGTTGATTTTTAAGCAAGAGATGTTCTGTAAGTAATGCTAAATGAAATTTTCCTTTTGGAGTTTTAAAAACATAAACTTAAAATTTGTTTTGACTATAAATCTCAAAACATGATCCATTTTAAACAATTTTAATTTCATTAGAAAGCTACGTCATTAGAGAATAATTTTTATTTGAAGTGCAATGTAAAAGTTTGAACTTAAGTACGGTTAAAACATAAAATTGAAAATAATGATGGCTGTTATTTGGAAATTGCAAACTCCACCAAACAATGCAAAATCAAATTGACCATAACTTTTGAATGATTTGTTCAATTTAAATGTTTTGGTCCATTTTGGAAATCTAAGATCATAAGCAATAAATTTTGTTTTATATATATTGCAAAAATTTGACATTTTCTAATGCTAAGATATTGTTTTCTAAAGTGGGCCCGCACGCTTCAAACATTTCCAATTTTCACTACTTTCAGAAATAATGTCATAACTCGGAGTGTAGTTGACATATTTGTGATCTAAAAATAGTTTTGGAAAGCTATAGCACCAAATAACAACTTTATTTTGGAAACCTACCCCTAATTTGATGTTTTCGACCTTTAAAATTTTATCGAAAGTGGCTCAAAGCAAAGTGTCATGTTGCTTTTATATAGATGGTTGCATGCATATCATACTTCTTTATATATGCACTAATGTTTAAATCAATTTAAGTATAGGTAATTTCGGAGCTTTCTGAGATTACTTTGCAACGATAGCTTACTTTAGCTCGCATTGTAGAAAAGAAACTTGGTGAAAAACTAAATAAAAAGGTATATTTTCACGATTTATCGCAATATATGTGATATTATATTATTTTCCACGTGTATTGGGATGCCCCATTGATTAGGATTTATATTATTTGTGATATATTGTGTTTTTCATTTTATGGAACACTCTTTATACAAAAGGAAATTCTATCGAACTTTTTTGAAAAATCTGACACTTTCAATATTTTCATTAATTTTAGTGTACGCGTTAACAGAAAGTCACTAAATGAGTCTATTTAAATAGTATCATACGATAAGAGATGTTAGAGAGAAAATGTGACGCCCCACCTCTATACCCACGCTAGCCAAGAACACTACGGTGTAATGCTGTCAACTAGCACGGAGAATAAGGCTGTTGAGGAGCGACCATCCGTGTAATTGCTTTGCGCGAGCATCGATATGTCAGATAGTATAACATGCATTTTATTTCAAGAGGAAATCCGACATACCGATACAAACTCAAAGCTATGACATAGTGGCTATATATAATCTTCGGAAACAAATATAGAAATAGACATAACATAAATCAGTCACAGATAATTCATATCACAAGGGCGGAAGAAGATATGAATATATAACTAACACATGAAAGTGTACATCAGAGTAGTGGTCAAAAAGATCCACAATAATACAAAAGAATAGCAACACGTGCTATACAAAAGAATACAACTATGAGTCTATATCTCAAGTGTATACAACAAAAACTGCTAATCTATGTGGTTAGCCAAAAGTCAGAGTAAAGAATCCATGGGGATAAGTCAAGCAGAAGCACCTGCAACATCTCGGTCTGACCCGAGTATTATTTATAAGAAAATAATAAACGGATCAGTCTAGCTATAAATATCAGATGACATGATATAAAGTAAAAGATATGGCGTAAACATATAATATCCATAATGGCATACTACTATAAGCATGCAAATGATGATGAACAAAAGATCGTTCAATACCACAAGAATCTTCACAAAGATCTAAAAAGGGTTTCATACCCAAAACTTGTATTCACAACAAGTCAATGACACACGAATTCACCAATGCACAAAAATTGATAAATCATATCAATGAAAATCACTAAAATTGGTGAAGCATAAATTCCAGAATTCAGCACACGAAATCCAGAAATCATAAAAAGGGGGGAGGCCTATCACACGAACGGGAGCATGAAAACTCACCAACATATGTATCACACGAACGAGATGCTATCTCATGGTAGCTAGCCATTAATTTTGACACACGAACGGCCCGAAGACCATAGGGCGCTACCCCACAAGTGTGAGTCGAAATCACACTGAAACAGGGTCTAGTCTAAATCGCAAACAAAGAGACATCGCACAATTGCTAGTCTAAATCACAAAAATGATCGTCATGATCATCAAGAAGTGTCAATTACAGTAAGCTAGTAAATATATGAGCTTAGCTTTATGTCCCATAACCACTAGCTTAACTTAAATATTTACGAACAAATTATAGATTTCCACTAGAAAATTGTCACAAGAGATTCAATCAAACAAGTCCAAGAATTAACCGACGAAGTAAACGCAAGCGTTTCATACCACTTGTTTTACTAAGTCGTTTAATTAGATTTCTCATACGAGTGAGGAAAAGGTTTGTATATACTAATAGATTGGAAAATGGTTTAAGAGAACGTGTTTTGTAATAAAATAGAGTTGAAATCATTTTGATGAAAGAGTTTTGATATTTACTACTAGTATTGAAACCTTTATATTTTTAAAGCGACAAATCATAGACAAGATTGTAGCAACAATCAATCATCAAAATTCACATTCGAAGACGTGAATTAATTCTAATAAATCGATATCAAATCCATCAAAATGGATATTCACAAAAATCCCGATATAAAAGACATCAAAGTCGATAATAAATGAAAATCAACAAATCGGATAATCATGAATCGATTAAACTTGGAAACCGAGCAAAAATATGCACAAATAGGCACAATAGGCAAATAGGAGCAAATCAGTCGACTGGCCCTCTGCAGTCAGTCGACTGAAGCAGAAACATGAAAATTTCATTTCCTGCAGTCAGTCGACTGACCTAAAAATCCAGTCGACTGATTGCAGGAAAACAGAGGACCTGAGCCTCTGGAATTTTCCTTCGGAATGCCTACGTGCTACAGCCAGTCGACTGAATTTCAAAACCATTCGACTGACTGGCACTAAGGCTGTTTTCTTAGCCTATGAAATGAAGATGCAATCTTCTCCAAAATGCAACCGGGCGAGCAACGGACACTAGGGATTTATATCAATCGACTACCCGGTCCTATAAGCTTCACAATGCATCACCAAAAACATGTTCAAACAATAAAACTATGATTTTCATAGATTTTGGTTTCAAAACACCAAAAATTGGAATATACACCAAATCAACTCAAACCAAAATCAAATGCACATGAATATGTGTTAGGAATTCATACCTAACTATCGAAGATAATCATAGACATAGATGTGAGATAAAAATTTCACCTTTGAACCCAAACAAATGAAGAAGAAGCTCTATAGCAAAGGAGAATCAACCACTCTTCAAATCTAACTCAAGAAGCTTGATTCTAAGCTTTAAAAGAACAACATTCCCAAAGTTAGGTTTAGGAATTTTTGAAATTGATAAGAGAATGAGTTGGAGAAGAAGAAGAAGAGAAGGCTTACCAATGGATTCTCTTGAATTTGGAGCTAGAAGTTGGATTTGCTAATGAAGACTAGGGCTTGGAGTTTTAATTTCCTTTTCCACTCTCCATTGTTATTAAAGCTTGAAGTGTTAGGAATATGAAATGAAGTAATGAAGAGTTGGAGTGGAGTTGGGACTGAATACATAAGTGGGGTTATTGGGCTCAGCCCAAACCAAAGCCCTAAGTAAAAAGTGGCAAAATTCCACTAACTCCAAACATATCAAGGTTTATACTCAAAAAGATTGCAAACGGCGTTTTGAACTCAATGGAAGTGGTCCCGAGTCCTAATTCGACTATATGCAAAAAGTAGCTTTTCGGACTAAATTTCGAGTATCGATAAAATATTTAAATAAAATATTTAAATATAAAACCGATAAATATGCGGGTTGTTACAGACTCACCTCCTTAAAGAAATTGCGTCCTTGCAATATTTAAGAAGAAAATATAAAGTAGCAACCATAAAAGCATATTCAACACAAAAGAAATTTGAAATAAAAAGTTCACCTCAAAGAGCACGAGAAAGTAAGTCCGGATGTGTTCGCTTGATGAACTCTCTAGACTCCCAAGAACAATCCTTAAGATTTGAAGACCATTGAACTTTCACAAGCGGAACATCTTTATTTCGAAGGCGTTTGACCTCCGAAGCAATAATTCGAATAGGATCTGCTCATAAGTTAAATTAGGCGAAACTTCAATTTCTTCCACAATATCGGGCTCAAGAATGGAATCGGAATCTCGAAGGCATTTCTGTAATTGAGAAACGTGAAACTCGTCATGAATAGCAGAAAATTGAGCCGGTAATAAAAGGCGATATGCCATGGAACCAATACGTTCGGTGATAGGGAACGTACCAATATATCGAGGTGCTAACTTTCCCGATCGACTGAAACGCACAACACCCTTCATAGGTGAAACACGAACAGACACAAAATCTCCCAAAGAAAATTCTAATTTCCTTCGCCGGTTATCGGCATAGGATCTTTATCTACTTTGGGCTTCTTTCATCCTATGACGAATAAAGTCAATCTTTTCTGTGGAATCACGAATAAAATCTGGACCTAAAACCAACTTCTCACCAGCCTCAAGCCAACAAGAAGGAGATCGGCATGGCCTTCTATAGAGTGCCTCGAAAGGTGCCATACCAATACTAGATTGGAAGCTATTATTATAGGAAAATTCAACAAGAGAAATATGATCTTCCCAACTTCCACCAAAATCAAGAACACATGCACGAAGAAGATCTTCAAGAGTTTGATTCACACGCTCGGTTTGTCCATCGGACTGAGGATGATAAGCGGTGCTAAAATTAAGCTCGTTCCCAAAGCTTTTTGAAGACTATTCCAAAATCCACTAGTAAACAATGGATCACGATCACTAACAATAGAAGTAGGAACTCCATGTAATTTAACAATCTCTTTAACAAAGAGCTTGGCCAAAAGAGGAACGGTTTGGTTAGACCGAACGGGAATAAAATGGGAGGATTTAGTAAGTCTATCAATAATCACCCATAATCTATCATGACCCGAACGAGAACGGTGAAGGCCATCTATAAAATCCAAGGAAATTTGATCCCACTTCCAAATTGGAATTTCTAAAGGTTTCAATAACCCACCGGGCCTTTGATGTTCGGCCTTAACAAGTTGGCAAGTCATGCAACGCTTAACGAAGTTAGCGATGTCAAGTTTCATCCCCTCCCAATAATAAAGTCGCTTCATATCCGCGTACATTTTACTGCTACCAGGATGAATGGTAAATTTAGAACGATGAGAATCCTCTAAAATATCTTTACGAAGATCACCAATATTTGGTACGATAAGTCTACCAAATTTTCGAATGCCACCACGAGAATCGATATCAAAGTCTTTCAAACCTTCAATATCAATTTTATCCTTAATATTTTGGCCAAGAAGAGCCAAGTCGGGATTTAGCCTTTGACCTTCAAGAATGCGGTCTAAAAGAGAAGGATGAGCCTCAAGGCTACACAAAACAAGTGATGAGCATAAATCGGATATGCGCTCTCGAATCTCACAAGTGGATAAAATCTCGAGATCGTTCCATTCGGTTATCATCATAGAAACAACCGCTTGTTGCTTTCGACTAAGTGCATCCGCAACGCGATTTTCCCTTTCCGGGAGTATAAAGGATATCAAGATCATATGGTGCAAGAAATTCGAGCCAACGCTGTTGACGCAAATTAAGTTCCTTTTGAGAGAATAAATACTTCAAGGACTTATGATCGGTATAAAGAACAAATTTCTCTCCTAAAAGGTAATGACGCCAAATACGAAGGGCGAAAACAATAGCCGCGAGCTCTAAATCATGAGTGGCATATCTAGTCTCAGCAGACTTCAATTGCCTAAAAGCATAAGCAATAACACGTTCTCTTTGCATAAGAACGACACCCAAACCAACGCGACTAGCATCGGTATAAACAACGAAATCTTGATTCCCCTCGGGAATAACAAGAATAGGAGCATCTGAAAGAAGTTCCTTTAGTTTCTGAAAAGAAGTTTCACATTTGTCCGACCAAATGTATTTAACACCTTTCTTCATTAAGCTAGTGAGAGGCACAGCAATCTTAGAAAAGTCTTTGATAAAACGGCGGTAAAAACCTGCCAATCCAAGGAAGCTATGGATCTCCGTCACACTCTCCGGTCTCTTCCAACTTTGAATCGCTTCAATCTTTGAAGGATCTACGGAAATTCCGGATTCGGAAATAATATGACCGAGAAACTTCACACTAGATTGCCAAAAATGACATTTAGAAATTTTTTCTTTTAATTGATTACTCCTAAGAGTTTCCAACACAATCCGAAGATGCTTTTCATGCTCCTCCTCGGTTTTTTAATACACAAGAATATCATCAATAAAGATGAGAACAAATCGATCGAGAAAATCTTTGAAAACTCGATTCATATGGTCAACGAAATAAGCCGGAGCATTCGCTAATCCAAATGGCATAACAAGCCATTCATAAGATCCATAACGGGTACGGAACGATGTCAAAGGAATGATATCCTCTGCAATACGAAGCTGATGAAAACCAGCAGCTAAGTCCAATTGTGAAAAGACTTTAGCACCACTAAGTTGATCGAATAAATCATCAATCCAAGGTAAAGGATATTTATTCTTGATAGTAAGATCACTAAGCTTGCGGTAGTCAACGCAAAGACTAAGTGTACCATCGGATTTCTTCACAAAAATAGCCGAAGCTCCCCAAGGCGAGGTACTAGAGCGAATAAATTGCTTCGTTTCTAAATCGGATAATTGTTTGCGCATCTCCTCATTTTCTTTATTGGACATGCGATAAGGAGGACGAGTAATAGGTTGAGCTCCAGGGGTAAGATTAATTCTGAACTCAATTGCTCGCTTAGGTGGTAATCCTAAAACGGGCTCAAATATGTCGGAAAATTCACGAACAACGTGAATAAGAGAAATGACGTCTTCCTCATCATTATTATCATCATCACGAGGATTTAAAGAATATAAAGATGCAGATAAAGTGGAATCCAAATCTTCGAGAATAATAGAAATCTGCTTAACAGATTGAGGATGTCGAAGATGAATAGTCCGCTCAGGACATAGGATTTGGGCTTCATAACGGTTAAGCCAATCCATTCCCAAAATCATTCTAAAGCCTAAGTAGCGCATGACATGCAAATCGGCTCGGAAAGAAAAATCACCCAAAACAATCTCGACATCATTACACAATAAACTGATTGTTGCGGATCCACCAACCGGATTCGCAATTCTCAAAAAAGTCATTAAAGCAACAACACTTTAAAAAAAAGTATCAGCGAGTTCTTATGAAATAAAAGAATGGGATGCACCCGTGTCAAAAAGAACTCGAATAGGTTGATCACGAAATATGATAATGCCATCAAGGATAGAATGAGACATACCTTGATTTCGAGATGTGTTGCCAGGGGCTTGAGCAACATTCAACTTTCCCTCCTTCCTATTTTGAAGTTTGGGACATACATGCATAAAACGGTTCGGGCTTTTACAATAGCGACAAGTACGAGGCTTTGAACACTTGTTCGTAAAATGGTCTCTGGAACAACAGTTAAAGCATTTCCCATCAGTAGAGGAAAAAGTCTTCGCGGTAGGAGTTGCCTGTTTACCCTTTTTACTGGGATAAGGACCTTTGAATTTTTTTGGCCTCTTCTTGTTGTTGAAGTTAGGTCTGGAACCCACCACTTCAACATCAATTTCCCTATCCGCCTCTTCAAGACGAAGAGCGATATCAATGAGTTGGTCGAAAGAAACTTCTAATTTTAGAAGTAAGGGCTTCTTGAGATTTTTGTTCAAGCCATAAACAAATTTTTTGTTCTTCTTCAATGGGGTGCGGATGTATTCAACCCCATATTTGGAAAGTGACTCGAATGATGCGACATAATCTGTCACGGAGGATTCACCTTGAACAAGGTCTATGAAACGACGAGCCAAAGTCACCTTCTCAGCTTCTGGTACAAACTTTAATTTGAAACGTGCCCGGAATTGCTCCCAGGTGAGATCCGTTTCATGAATTTCAGAAATAAGAAGTTCGTACCAGTCCAATGCTCTTTCTTGGAGCATACTAGAAGCCACTTGAACTCGGTGAAGATCAATAAGATTCATGCGGGAAAAGATTCGATCGCATAATCTCAGCCAAGCCTGGACTCCAAAAATAGTTTCAGAACCCTTGAATTGCTTCCCACCCAAGTAGGTATAATCGTTGCACAAGCGTGCAAATCCCGACTTTGGGTGAGTGGTTCCGGATTAGAGCCAGCTGCTTGAGCATTCGTGACAAGGTCAAGAAGTTGCTGGGTAGTCATAAAAACTCCATCTTGGGGAGTAGCACTAGATTGACCGATGCTGGGACGGCCAGGTCTAACCATTTCTCTCCCTTAAGAAAGAAAGAAGGAAGAAGAAGAAGGTTATTCACAAAATGGATATCAAGCAATCTTGATAGATAAAACAAGGAATCATAAAGAAAATAGGATAAATCGGTACGAAGACTCGAATTAAATCCTAAAGCACGACTCCTAAGATAGACTTAGGACGATGATCCTTGCAAAGTTACTCTACATTGTTCCGAAGTTTGGCTCTGATACCAAGCTGTGACGCCCCACCTCTATACCCATGCAAGCCAAGAACATTACGGTGTAATGCTGTCAACTAGCACGGAGAATAAGGCTGTTGAGGAGCGACCATCCGTATAATTGCTTTGCGCGAGCACCGATATGTCAGATATATAACATGCATTTTATTTCAAGAGGAAATCCGACATACCGATGCAAACTCAAAGCTATGACACAGTGGCTATATATAATCTTCGAAAACAAATATATAAATAAACATAACATAAATCAGTCACAGATAATTCATATCACAAGGGCGGAAGAAGATATGAATATATAACTAACACATGAAAGTGTACATCAGAGTAGTGGTCAAAAAGATCCACAGTAATACAAAAGAATAGCAACACGTGCTATACAAAAGAATACAACTATGAGTCTATATCTCAAGTGTATACAACAAAAACTGCTAATCTATGTGGTTAGCCAAAAGTCAGAGTAAAGAATCCCTGGGGATAAGTCAAGAAGAAGCACCTGCAACATCTCGGTCTGACCCGAGTATTATTTATAAGAAAATAAAAAACGGATCAGTCTAGCTATAAATATCAGATGATATGATATAAAGAAAAATATATGGCATAAACATATAATATCCATAATGGCATACTACTATAAGCATGCAAATGATGATCAACAAAAGATCGTTCAATACCACAAGAATCTTCAAAAGATCTAAAAAGGGTTTCATACCCAAAACTTGTATTCACAACAAGTCAATGACACACGAATTCACCAATGCACAAAAATTGATAAATCATATCAATGAAAATCACTAAAATTGGTGAAGCATAAATTCCAGAATTCAGCACACGAAATCCAGAAATCATAAAAAGGAGGGAGGCCTATCACACGAACGGAAACATGAAAACTCACCAACATATGTATCACACGAACGAGACGCTATCTCATGGTAGCTAGCCATTAATTTTGACACACGAACGGCCCGGAAACCATGGGGCGCTACCCCACAAGTGTGAGTCGAAATCACACTGAAACAGGGTCTAGTCTAAATCGCAAACAAAGAGACATCGCACTATTGCTAGTCTAAATCACAAAAATGATCGTCATGATCATCACGAAGTGTCAATTAAAGTAAGCTAGTAAATATATGAGCTTAGCTTCATGTCCCATAACTACTAGCTTAACTTAAATATTTATGAACAAATTGTAGATTTCCACTAGAAAATTGTCACAAGAGATTCAATCGAACAAGTCCAAGAATTAACCGATGAAGTAAACGCAAGCGTTTCATACCACTTGTTTTACTAAGTTGTTTAATTAGATTTCTCATACGAGTGAGGAAAAGGTTTGTATATACTAATAGATTGGAAAACGGTTTAAGAGAACGAGTTTTGTAATAAAATAGTGTTGAAATCATTTTGATGAAAGAGTTTTGATATTTACTACTAGTATTGAAACCTTTATATTTTTAAAGTGACAAATCATAGACATGATTGTAGAAACAATCAATCATCAAAATTCACATTCGAAGACGTGAATTAATTCCAATAAATCGATATCAAATCCATCAAAATGGATATTCCCAAAAATCCCGATATAAAAGACATCAAAGTCGATAATAAATGAAAATCAACAAATCGGATAATCGCGAATCGATTAAATTTGGAAACCGAGCAAAAATATGCACAAATAGGCACAATAGGCAAATAGGAGCAAATCAGTCGACTGGCCCTCTACAATCAGTCGACTGAAGCAGAACATGAAAATTTCATTTCCTGCAGTCAGTCGACTGAGCTAAAAATCCAGTCGACTGATTGCAGGGAAACAGAGGACCCGAGCCTTTGGAATTTTCCTTCGGAATGCCTACGTGCTACAGCCAGTCGACTGAATTTCAAAACCATCGACTGACTGGCACCAAGGCTGTTTTCTTAGCCTATGAAATGAAGATGCAATCTTCTCCAAAATGCAACCGGGCGAGCAACGGACACTAGGGATTTATATTAATCGACTACCCGGTCCTATAAGCTTCACGATGCATCACTAAAAACATGTTCAAACAATAAAAATATGATTTTCATAGATTTTGGTTTCAAAACACCAAAAATTAGAATATACACCAAATCAACTCAAACCAAAATCAAATGCACATGAATATGTGTTAGGAATTCATACCTAACAATCGAAGATAATCATAGACATAGATGTGAGATAAAAATCTCACCTTTGAACCAAGACAAATGAAGAAGAAGCTCTATAGCAAAGGAGAATTAACCACTCTTCAAATCCAACTCATGAAGCTTGATTCTAAGCTTTAAAAGAAGAACATTCCCAAAGTTAGGTTTAGGAATTTCAGAAATTGATAAGAGAATGAGTTGGATAAGAAGAAGAGAAGGCTTACCAATGGGTTCTCTTGAATTTGGAGCTAGAAGTTGGATTTGCTAATGAAGACTAGGGCTTGGAGTTTTAATTTCCTCTTCCACTCTCCATTGTTATTAAAGCTTGAAGTGTTAGGAATATGAAATGAAGTAATGAAGAGTTGGAGTGGAGTTCGGACTGAATACATAAGTGGGGTTATTGGGCTCAGCCCAAACCAAAGCCCTAAGTAAAAAGTGGCAAAATTCCACTAACTCCAAACATATCAAGGTTTATACTCAAAAAGATTGCAAACGGCGTTTCGAACTCAATGGAAGTGGTCACGGGTCCTAATTCGACTGTATGCAAAAAGTAGCTTTTCGGACTAAATTCCGAGTATCGATAAAATATTTAAATAAAATATTTAAATATAAAACCGATAAATATGCGGGTTGTTACAGAAAGCAACCTAGAGAATTTTATAAGTTGATCGAATTTTATTGAATGTGAAAAAGTTCAGAGTATGAGTTGTGCATGATGTTTCCCTACAAGAAATTACAAGGGCGAAATTTTTTTATACGGAAAGTCTACAACAATCCTAATTTCAACGCCATAAAAATAAATAAATTTAATTAAAATAAAATTATTTGAATTTGATATTTGATAATCATTATTTTTTAAAGTTAATATTTTTTTAATTAAAGGCTATTAATAAAAGACTGTTGTATATATAAACTGAATTAAATTAATAAATTCTTTTCAGATAATATACAAAACTCAAATAAAATGTTTTAATACATAATAAAATAAATAAAAAATGTGCAAAATATAAATTAAAAGGTTTATTTAAAATAAATAAAAGTTTTTTAATTAAAATATTTTTTAATTAGAACTAGCCCAAAAATAAACAAGCCCAAGCCTATAAAAACACCACCCTCACATCTGTTGTTCTAATTCAAGTCATATCCTTTCCATCCCATCCTGAAACCTCCTAAATATTCCAACCCTAATTATCCATTTCAGAATTGGATACGACCAAAAAAAGTGGATCGCATGTCAAGGCGCTCGCCTAGCAGCATCGGCGATCGACTGAAGGGGAGTGGGCTTGGAAGTGATGTTGGAGGAGCGAAGCGACCTACAGTGTCACGATGTCGTGTTGGTCGATGTTGGCATGTTTTGTTAGCACGGACCTACGTCAGTGGAGCATGGCAGATGGTGATGCGGTGGATATTAAAATGTGCTGGAGATCTGGTGTTGAGGTAAAGTGGTGATGGCTATAGTCTTTGTAAGAAGCATGAGCTTGTTGCATCTCCTCCTATTTCGAATGCGCCTATGCCTGGGCTATTGGATGATGTGATTCTAGTGGCTTTGGAGTTCCAACAATGAACACAAAAAGCTTGGCGAAGCATATAACAACAGTTTATGCAGTATAATTGTTGCTTTGGAAGTGTCGATATTGAGTGCAGCAAGGTGGCTAAAAGTCTTCTCTTGGATTCCGATGAGTCATACACTCTCAACCATATTTCTTGCCCCTTTGCCTGCTATACAAATTTATCCTGATAAGATTGCATTGCTTAGTTGAATTGATTGGGAATATTGATTGAGATGTTTATTTAGGATATTGGATTGATTATTGTGATATTGGTTGTGATTTGTGTATGTTGGATTGTCCAAACTGAAAAGGAAATGCTATATGATTGCATTCTGATTTGCATATTGCAACATCCCGTATCTGGAGGTTAAAAGCTAAGAGCTATGGATGTTGTAGTCATCCACGGTATTATCTTTTGATGACGAAATACAGAAATGTTAATGCTATTCATAATATCAAAAGCACTTGAATATGAGCCAAATCACAGATTTTTAAAAACAACAATTTTCAGTGATTACATTTTAACAAATCATATCCAAGTTACAAAAATCCCCGAATGTATTCCCAAGCACTGATCAAATATAACTTACAACAATATGCCAAGAGCGACATATGAAGATGTCCTCTTGGATGATCAAAGCAATATAGACATAGTTATCTTAATACACAGCGGAAACAATTTTAAAACAGAATTCCTAAATTAGCTATCTGTCAGCCTCCAGCTCGTCTTCAGATGCTATATTCGCCAAAATTTGCTAAAAACTAAAAACCTAAACCCTCAGCATACTCAAATCAAATTTTGAGCACGCAAGAGTTTAAGGGGAAACAAAAACTTCGAGTCAGACTTAAAGCCTGGTATGAATAATATCTACATCTCAGTTTACTGATAACTGGTGAGACCACGCCGCTTAGCGGAACGGGTTTCCTCTCACTAATATCTCTTTTTAAAACATATATTTTGCAAATACTTTTCTGCAACCAAATTGGTTAATCAACTATGATAATAATATAGCAATATCCATTATGCTAAAACAGGAAATGAAAGAGACCATCTTTCTAAAATCTAAACCATCTGTTCTAAATTCTGAGCTATCTTCTCTTTTCTGGACTATCTGTCCTCAAATTGATTATGACAATATCTTTTATGCTAGATAATGTGCTATCTGCCCAAAACATGTAAAAAGGATGGACTAACCGTCCTTAAAATTTTAGCAAGGTCCATTATACTAATAAATGAACTATCTGTTCATATCAGAACTGACTGCACCTTTTGCACTAACAGTCCTGGACCAACTGTCCTCCATGCCGACTGCCCACAAAATGGTCTGACTGTCCAAATTTAAAATGAGTTGACTGCTCGAGTTTTTCTTTTGGGTTAGTTAGCCTTCAAAATATCTAAGCTAAGTGCTCTTCATAATTTTTCTTGAAAACCTTTTCGAAATGATTTAGTCCGTCAAATCGTGTATACACAAGGAAAATATCTTAAGCTTTACTCTATGCTATTTTTTCCATATTATGTATAATTTACTCAAAATAATGCTAATGATGTTCAGTAAGGATTGTCTACCCTTTAAAATTAGCTAAAGACCGTCATAGCTTAAGACAACTAAGCTATCTGCTTAATTCTAACATTGGAAACCTTCGTTTAAAACCCTTAAACAACCTTTCGAAAACATAAAAGGTAACTCCTTTAAAATAATTTATCAAACCCTTCGAAAGTATTGAAGGTAACTCTTTCATATCCGTTAATAAACCTTTGGAAGACATTGAAGGTTACTCCTTCTAAACCTTTCAAATGCCTTCCTTTCACAAACTTTGAAACATATGACATCCACCTTTTAAATCCTTTAAAACTTAGCCTTTTGAAAACATTACACAATACCATATGACCTTGCCAAAAGGAGCCACCTTTCGACCTTGTCGGAAGGTTTCTTTTAGACCTAGTCGAAAGGTTTCACCTTTAGACTTTTTCGAGAGTCTGGGGTAACTCCTCTATATAATAAACCTTTCAAAAGCAATGTAATTCAAAATCTTTTGAATTGGGTTCAGTTAAAAATATGTGGAAAACCTTTTGAAACCAAATCAAAGTTAACTACTTTGAAACCTTTAATACAGTTCGATTTAACACATTTGGATTATGCAAAAGGACCAGAAACATTGGAGTGAAAACAACTGCTTTGAAACATTAACCTTTCGAAATCAAAACCTTTAGAAATCAAACCTTTAGAAATCAAAACCTTTCGAAATCAAACCTTTCAAAATCAAAAAAATTCAAAATCAAACATTTCAAAAATAATGAAGTGTTGGTGTTGGAACCGTCCCTTCGAAATCAATGGAGAGAGGCGACAAGTTTTAGAAAAAAAAGATAACCTTTGACTCCATCTGTTTCGAAAGATTTGGAAGCGGCAAATATGCTTTCGGCCTGCCGAAAGCTATACCTTTCGACTTTGCCGAAAGGTTTTAATTAAAATAATAAAACAAACAATCAAAACCGTTTTCTTTTAAACCTTTTTGACAATTTCGAAAGCTCTTTGTCAAAAGCTAGCAGATGTACTTTTCTTTTAAAACCAAAACAAAACTTCATCTCTTCCGAAAGCTATAATCCTTCGTCCCCAACTTCTCGATTCCTCCAATTCACTATGTACCGGTTTCTTGATACCATGTGCATTGGTATTTAATCTAATAAGAAAGTTTGATATCCTTCGACCTTGTCAATAGGTTAGGAATAAAGATGGAAGCTCTTGCCGAAAGTGTTGAAACAGTGAAAACATTTGTTTGAAATAGTTCTTTTGTACCCCACCTGCTTTGTTTGTCTAAATCTGATTGGTAGCCAGAATTATATATTTGAAAATTACCGCCGATCTTCCATATTTGGAAATTTGAATAATTTTAAAAAATCCCATTTCTCCTTTATAATTACATAAAACATTTACATCTCATGCCTTAAATAATTTTATATAACCAACAGAACATTTTAAAAAATTTTGAAAAATTCCAGAAAGTAAATTAATATGTTCTCTTCAACATATAATTTTTTTGGATCCAAACAGTAATTATCTTCCCCGTAAATAATTTATAATCCGAATTAACCTTTTCTTCCATAGAAAATTCATAACAATTCCACAAAAATTCAAAAAATTCTGAAAATCAAAACCCATCTCTAAAATAACTTTTCAGACCACCACGAAATTTCGCAGGGGTTAACGGATGTCATTTACTAGGGTTTTCCGCTTAAAACATGTCGTAAATGAACATACATAAATCATCAACTTGTATATATAATCTTTTATCGTTCACAAACATGGAAAATCTTTGCAAAATCATTTGGAATTAAACTTAAAACCGAAACCAAAATCTTTTATAGATGTGAACATTATTCACCTTTTGCTTCAATGATTAAGGAGCTTGAGATTTAAACGATTTGATTTGAATTTGATTTCTTAATCTTTTCTTTTGTTTCCTCTTCTTCTTACTTTGTTAATGGTGGTCGATCAATCTTTTTAATTTTCAAAAATGAGAACGAATGTCGTTTGAAATACACGGCCTAAGGAAGATGATATAGGAATGGCCTCTTTTCCATAATACCCCTCCTCTAATTCATTTTTAAACCTTCATTTAATTTATTAGTTAAAATAGGCATGACTATCTTAATTAAATCAAATCTCAATCTCCTAATCAACACATTATTTTATTTAGTTTATCTAACTAAATCTCCTAAATAATGTTATCAAAAACCTAGGGTGTTACAGACTCTCCTCCTTAAAGAATTTCGTCCTCAAAATTACCATAAGGGTTAAAATAGATAATAAAGTAAAACATACCATCAAAACAAGTTAGGATAAGTATCTCCAATCTTTCTCTCAACTTCCCAAGTGCCGTCTCTGTCATCATCACTCCGCTGGACTTTGACTAATCTGACCATCTTGGTTCTAAGCCTCTTCTCATCTCTCACAGCAATACGAACTAGATTACTTACTATGGTCAAGTTCGGTTCTACCACTAAATCATCTAGCACTGTGGTGCAATAGCAGTCGTTGGGTCTCTAACACACTTTCTGAGATGAGAAATATGAAAAATATCATGGACACTTTCCAAACTGCTTGGTAATTCAAGTCTATACGCGAGCTTCTCGATCCTCTCAAGAAAAGGTTCTATGAACCTAGGAGATAACTTCCCCGACTTCCCAAATCTAAGCACACCCTTCATCGGTGATACTTGATGAAAACCTGGTCCCCAACTAAGAACTCCAAATCTTTCCATCTCTTATCTGCATGACTCTTCTCCCTAGACCAAGCCTCCTTCATCCTATCTCGAATGACCTCAATCTTTTCTACAGCTTCTCTGACCAAATCTGGACCAAGAATCAACCTATCTATGGTCTCCAACAACAAATAGGATATTTGCATGACCTTCCATAAAACGCTTCAAAGGTGCGATCCTAATACCAGTCTGATAACTGTTGTTATATGAAAAATCGACTAGATGCAGATGGTCCTTCCATGATCCCCCAAAGTCTAGAACACAAGCTCTCAATAGATCTTCCAAGATCTTTTTAACTCTTTCTGTTTGTCCATTTATCTGCGGATGGTAAGCAGTACTCATCATAAGCTTGGTTCACAAAACTTCTTATAAACCTTTCCAAAACTCACGAGTGAATAAGGAATCTCTATTACTAACTATATTGCTAGGGACTCCATGTAGTCTAATCACATTCTTTATAAACAACCTTGCTAAAACAAGTTCCTTCCTGGTTAATTTAGCTGGAATGAAATGGGCAATCTTGGTCAATCTGTCCACTATAACCCATATACTTTCATTACCCCTACTCGACCTTGGTAACCCGTCTATGAAGTCCATAGAAATAAAATCCCACTTTCACACTGGAATATCTAACGGCTGAAGCAAACCACTCGATTTCTTTTGTTCGGCCTTTGCTTATTGGCAATTCAAGCACTGCCTTACACACAAACCAATATCTAGCTTCATTCCTTTGCAGAAGAAATTCCTCTTAATATCCTGCTACATCTTGGTACCTCCGAGATGTATAGTGAACTTCGAACGATGGCATTCATCTAAGACTTCCTTTCTTATGTTTCCTACACTTGGAATGCCTAATATTCCTTTCTTTCTCAACCACCTATTTTGATCAAGGCTAAAAATTTTCAAGTCATTGCTCTTGGTTCCTTCCTTTAGCTTACTGATCCATTCAGCTGGATCCTTTATCTGCTTAGAGGCAATCCGTTCGATCAAAATAGGTCGAACTTCCAAACAAGACAATACAAGTGTATCGCCACTAGACCCTGCCTCGGATCTCCACTGCATTCTGTAATCTGCTAATGCTTCTAAATCTTTCCATTCAACCATGATTGCTAACACTGCATTCTGATGCTTTCGGCTAAGTGCATCCACAACCCAGTTGCCTTTCCCTGGTGTGTACTCAATCCAAAAATCATAAGCAGCTATGAATTCTAACCATCTTTGCTGTCTCATGTTTAGTTCCTTCTGAGAGAACAAATACTTCGATGACTTATGATATGCAAATAGCTCAAACCTTACACCCAAAAGGTAATGTCTCCACACCTTCAAAGAAATAATCACAGCACCTAACTCTAAATCATGCATTGGATATCTTACCTCATGTGATCTAAGCTGTCTAGAAGCATAGACAATCACTTTACCTCTCGGCATCAGCAAGCTCCCAATCCTATTCCACACGCATCAGTAAAAACTAACAAATTCTGATTCCCTTCTAGAACAACCAAAACAGGTGCATGGGTCAATAAGTGTTTCAAACTCTGGAATGCTTCCTCACACTTATCATTCCATACAAACTTCACATCCTTCCTCGTCAGCCTGGCCATCGGTGCTCCTATCCGCGAGAAATCCTTAAAGAATCTCCGATAATAACCAGCCAACCCAAGGAAAATCTTAATCTCAGTTACTGTCTTGGATCTCTCCCAACTATTCACTGCCTCGATCTTAGTTGGATCTACTTATAACCCTTCCTCCGAGACTACATGACCAAGAAACTTCACCTCCTTCTTCCAGAAGTGACATTTCGAGAACTTCGCTTTTAGGTGATGCCGCCTCAGCATCTCAAGCACTACTCTAAGATGAACTTCATGCTTTCTTTCATCCTTAGAGTAAATCAAGATAACATCTGTGAAAACCAACATGAACCTAACCAAGTGCTCTTGGAAATCTAGTTCATCAAATCCATGAAGAAAGATGGAGCATTCGTCAGTCCGAATAGCTTAACTAACCGTTCGTACGATACATATATGGTCTTGAAAGCTATCGAAGGTATACCATCCTCTACTACTCTGAGTTGATGGAAACCCATTGTCAAATCCAACTGAGAAAATAACTTTGCTCCACTTAGCTGGTCGAACAAATCGTCAATCCTAGTTAATGGATATTGATTCTTTATCGTCCTCTCATTCAACTTACAATAATCAATACATAGCCTCAATGATCCGTCCAGCTTCTTAGTAAACACTACCGCTGCACCCCCAGGGCGAACTGCTCGGTCTGACAAAACTCTTGCCTTCCAGATCCACCAATTGCACCTTAAACTCCCTCATTTTTGAAGGGGTCATCTTGTTTCACGGTCTAGTCACCAGTTCTGCTCAAGGAATTAAATCTATCAGAAAATCGATAGTTCATTTTGGTGGCAATCCAACTATAGGCTCAAACACATCTGCGAATTCTCTAACCAAGAAAACTCAACTCATCATCTGAATCCAATGCATCCAACAAAGCAACCACTGCATTGCTAGAACCTCCTACGATGAAAAAAATCTGATCGCTACAATCCGGGTGGAAAAGAGATATCTTTCTACTCTGGAAAAATATCTTAGCATCGTACTCACTTAACTAACCTAGGATGATCCCAAACCCCACAAAATCAAACACAAGCAAACTGCACTTAAAATTATGACCTAACGTGTCAAACTCAAACTGTTCACACCTCAACCTAGAGTTGCATACGCTCCTATTAGATTCACGACCTGTAAGGAAGTAACTAAATATGTAGGTTCAAGGTTAAGCTTATCCATCAAACATCTAGATATAAAAGAATGCAATGCACCAATATCAAATAAAACGCCAACATCATACCATGAATCTGAAGCGTTCTCCCAAGAACTGACTTTCCCTTCTCCTGGGCTATTGGCTTGGAAGTGGCAGGCTTCAATGCATACACTTTTCCCTTAGCATCTCTAATGGGCTCCTTGCACTGGTTCTTATAATGGCCATCTGGTCACATTTAGAACACCAGAAATTCTTCCCTTTAGCCAAATCCTTCGCTTTCCTTGAGCGATAGTCATTAGTGACATGCCCTTTCTTGTCGCACTTATAGCAGACAACTTCATACTTCGCTTTCTTGGCCACTCCATCCTTCTAAGCACCTTCCTTGAAAAAGAACTTCTTCTTCTGGCTCTGCCCAACCTAGAACACTTTTTCCTTGCTCTTCTCCAGAGACTCAAGGACTTCTTCCTGCCTCAAAGCCACCTCTAAAAAATATCAGAAGGATCTTAAGATTAGATAAAGTAGCACTAGCCAACTCTGGCTTCAATCCTTTGATAAACTTCTCATTCCATTTCAACACGGTATCCACCAAAACATACCCATACCGGGCCAACTCTTCGAACTTCCTGGCATACTCAACAAGTGACATCTTCCCTTGCACTAGCTCAACAAACTGCCTAATCAAACCTGATTGTGCCATTACTAACATAAACCTTTCCTGAAATCTCCTTTTGAAATCCTCCCAAGTTACAGTCTCCTCATCAACTATTACTGTTACACCGTTACACTAGATCAATGCGGTCCCCTGAAGTTGCCTACATGCCAACCTCCTCTTACGTCGTCACTGAGCCTAAATCTACAAAAATCCTTTCGTAGTGCAACAACCAATTCTCCACTTCAATGGCATCCTCCATTCCCATAAACGGCTTCCCTCCCAGCTTCACATAATCACCGCTTATCTTAGAGATGATTAACTACCAGAACTTCTCGAACCCCTGCTCCTTCGGCAATTCCTCATACCACTACGGCTGCATCTTTTGCCTGCATTATATTCCTGAAAAGCTAATACATGGCTTCCATTCTGACCTGCGAGACTTCAATACCAACATTCTCTTGCTGACCATAGCTGACGCAGCGGATATAACGGATGACAACGAAATGAAGATTTCGTGTCAAACTAATCGTTGAAACAATTAGGTGAAACAATATAAATCGATGGATTAAAGATACCCAAATGCCCAAGTCCGTTGATCTCGCGAGATACCAGATTCTAGCTATCTCCAACACGTTGATCGCGCACGATACCGTGTTAAAAGATCTACGATTCTTCTACGTTGATCTCGCGCACGAGATTCCATGAATCGGCTTCAATCCGTTGATTCGAGCGCACTCGAATAACCGAAAATGGAGAAAGGAGACAACGCTCAACTTCCAATTTTCAAGAGGCACAAAGCACTCAAACAAAAGTTTACTCAAAATCAACCAATTTTACAAATGAACCAACTTGCCTATTTATAGGCTTACACATAGCAGCACAACACAATACAGGTCGTTCATGACCTAAAAATCCAAAGGCACGCGACCTACGAACTAAGATATACAAGCGACATAACAAATATAACCAGATACAATGTTACACGACTCATGACTTAATAAGAAATGACATACGACTTAACGTATTTACAACAACAACACATATTTACAACACATCACGCGACTTAACAAATCAGCGGCATAGGCTTCTGCGACCTAAGGAGATAGCTCGTCTTCAAAGGCTTGCGACCTAAGAGCTTCAACGACCTAACAATCAGCGGCATAGGATCTTGCGACCTAAGTAAACTCGCGACCTAAGGAAACTCACGACCTAAGGAAACTCTGCTTCAGGAATCTTGAACGACATAAGATGCATGCGACTTAACTCACTAGGTCGTACCACCCTCCTCCACTTCATAACTCGCTAGGTCGTAGCTCGTTAACTCGTTATTCTAGTGCAATGTTTCCTCCTCCCCTTGTATCTCGCTACACCATAGCTCATTAGGTCACTGACAACTTAAAGAACCCAAGCGACCTAAAGCCACCGCGCTATCTTCTGAGCGACTTAAGGAGTTGGGACGACTTATCTCATTATGCACTGCATCATCCTCTCCCAGTTGGCAACAATTCGACCTCGAATTCACACTTTCCTCTTCTTCAAGACGCGTATCCTCATGATACGGAATCAAGTGTCCGACGTTAAAAACATCGGCAGTATGGATATGGACCGGCAATCTCAACCGATAAGCATTATCATTGATCTTCTTCAAGATTTCTACTGGACCAATTTTTCGAGCTTTCAGTTTGTTTTAAGTTCCAACTGGAAAACGATCTTTCGTCAATATTGCGTAAACAAAATCACCTTCTTTGAAGTCCACAATTCTTCGCTTCTTATCTGCCAGTTGCTTATACTTCTCATTTGACTCAAGCTATCATTCATGAACAATTCTGTGGCACTCCTGCAACTCATTCACGAAATCACAAGCTCGTTTAACAACCCCTTTCTGAAGTGGCACTGTCGACAAATCCAACGGTCCCTTCGGAATTGTTGAATATACCACTTGAAATGGACTGAATCCAGTATTTCGATTAACTGCATGATTATGTGCAAATTCTGCCTGACACAATTTCACATCCCAGCTCTTCAAATTTTCCTTCACAAGACATCTCAACAAGTTTCCCAAAGATTTGTTCACCACTTCCGTTTGCCCATCCGTTTGTGGATGATAGGCGCTACTAAATTTCAGCTTAGTCCCAACCATCTTCCACAGACTCAACAAAAAATTACTCAGAAATCGAGTATCCCGGTCAGAAACTATGGTTTCTGGTAGCCTATGTAGTCGAAAAGCCTCTTTGAAAATAATTGAGTAACACAGACTGCATCAGCTGTCTTCTTACAAGCTATGAAATGTGCCATCTTCGAAAATCTATCCACCACAACATATATAGAATCGTTCCCTCGTTGAGTTCTTGGCAAACCCAAAACAAAGTCCACGCTAATATCAACCCATGGTCTAGTAGGCACGGGCAATGGCATAAACAATCCTGCATTTGTAGCTGTCCCTTTGGAAACTTGACATATGTGACATCGTTCCACAAATCTTTCAACTTCTTTCCTCATGGAAGGCCAAAAATATGATTGGGAAATCAACTGCAAAGTACGATCTCTTCCCACATGACATTCTTCATGCAATTCTTTCACAATTTTCATTCGCAAACTGCACTTTGGTATGCACAATCGAT
This sequence comes from Allium cepa, assembly GCA_030765085.1. Classification (NCBI taxonomy): domain Eukaryota; kingdom Viridiplantae; phylum Streptophyta; class Magnoliopsida; order Asparagales; family Amaryllidaceae; genus Allium; species Allium cepa. The sequence continues at coordinate 490,879,980 of CM060944.1, read as the reverse complement.
TTCCTTTGAAGAGAAAACCATCCACCAACACATACTCATCCGTCTTTCCTTTCTCGACTTCATCTACAATCTTCGCAAAGTAAGGATCTTCAATAAATAATTCTGGCAAAACATCAAACCCCGTCACTTCAACTCTCATTGTAGTCAACAAATGATTCCTTCTACTCAATGCGTCTGCCACGCGGTTTGTAACTCCCGACTTATGCTTTAAAACAAATGTAAATTGTTGAAAGTGTGCGATCCATGAAGCATGCCTGGCTGCAACCTCATCCTGTCCGTGCAAATGTTTCAAGGCTTCATGATCGGTATACAACACAAACTCTTTATGAAACAAATAGTGTCTCCAATGTTTTATGGCTTGGACAATAGCATAGAATTCCACATCATAAGTATTATATCTCATCTTTGCTCCTGAAAGTTTCTCACTGAAATAAGCAATTGGACGGCCCCTCTGACTCAGCACCCCTTGTAAAGAAGCGGATTTTGCCCGTTCGAAAATCGACATCCATACTTTACATCGTGCTCGAATGCCGCAGATTCGACCGTTCAAATCCGAGTCGCCGGAGCTTATAACACAATTAGGTAAACAACACAGCTGAAGAAATAATGAATATCAGTATACAACATCTGATACAACATCCTGATACAACAGATGATACAATAGATATCGATATACATCAGAGATATGATACAATAAAATAGCAGCGGAAAAGAAACTAGCTAATACCAGCAGCGGAACAATAACTCCAATAAAATCTTCAAGAGAGAACTCCAACAGCAGCTCGAACCAACATCACATTTCACCAGGACAAGCAAGACTGTGCACATCCAAAGACTGAAACTAGCTTCAGACAATCTACCAAACCTAACTATCTGGAAAATAAACCCAACTCTAGACTGCTCGTGTGGAAAATAGTGAGCACCCAGAGTTTAGGAAAGGAACAATAAACTCCGGGTCAGTCATGGGACTGGTGTGAGTAACAAAAACAGTTTATCTTTTAAAATAAAGCAAGATTTATAAAGAAAATCCGATATGCTTTTTAGAAAATGAAACTACCATAAGACCTCTCGCCACACACACAATGCAAACGCAGAATTGGAGGAGATTTCTTCTTATGATAGTCAAACATGCTTAATACGTAGAAAGTTCTTTGATATTATTGTTATAAGTGCAAAGTGCAGAAAACATTTCGAAAATAGAATATAAATCTTAGCCAACATACGACCATTATCGTATGCCTACTATAGCTACCATCCAAACAGTGGTGACCACCATAAGTGAATGGCAGGTTCTACAACTAAAACCGTACAGGGTTTCGTATTGGATGAATGGATTTCCAACAAATGGTCAGGCTAAGGAAATTCCTACTGCCACATGGGATCGCCTCTGGCGGGACGTCCCGAGAACCTAACCGGATCTCTGCCAACACAAGGCCGGGTTACCTCTGTAACTAGGTAACTACTACTCGAGCAAGCCATTCCCCGGTCCTTTGGGACCTTTATCCGAGGCGCCTCTAAAGCAACAACCACACAGTAAATGAGATTGGAGCTACCACATAGGTAAATATCTGGGCTCCATACCATGATACCACCCTTTACCAGAAGGGAATGACACACCCTAAAGGGCGCGACCCTCATAACCTTGCCGCATCTTTCCTGTTTTGACCATTTCCGGGGTGTGAGGTCCTGATGCAGTCTCGTCCACAAAGCTACGCTTTGGTAAAAAGCCATGCTTTGGGTCTACAAATGATCAAAGTAATGATCACAAAGATAAATGATCAAACAAATGATCATATCACAAATGATCAAACAATGATCATCAACACACAGCAACACTCAGCATGCCACACTACCAAATTGGGAGTATATCGCTGATAACCTTCAACTACATAACCTATGAGCTCGTACGTCTCAGAGAAGGGTGTTAAGCTAAGAGAATAAATTCTCCGCCACCAACAGAAATGTATTTGAAAGGAATCTGCTTTATATCTCAAAGTGTAGTGTCAGACATACAATCCATACAAGTCTGTTCCGGGTTCGAACAGAACCGAAGGCACTTCCAAAGAAGTCCTTGCAATCCGGGTATTCACAATCCCGATCGGACTTCCCATCACTTAGGAAATCTCTATACCGGCGCGACTCGGTGCAGAGACAATACATAGGTCATCCTATCGCTTTCGCAAATACCCGGTCTTCACCACCGGTCTTCAAATGCTATCCATAACGTCGAGTCACATATTCGGAATGGGTTATACGACACAATGGTCCTCTCCCGGCTAAACCGAATAGTGAGCGCAATATTTAAAAATATATGGATATTGGGATTTCAATTAAGTCACAACTTAATAATTCAAAACTTTCTTTCAAATGGTTAAACAAATTACCATTTCAAATCTTTTAAACAAAAGATTTATTTTACTAAGTTCACCCATTTTCACAAAGATCCATTTACGGATTTCAAATCAATTTCCATTTCAATTGGATTAACTCGTTTAAAATCTTTAAATTAAAGATTTAACTTATAGCTTTCAAACCGTTCACATAACTTGGAAAATCATTTTCAATTAAACTTGAAATCCCTTTTAACACAAATTGGACGTTTATTACTTAAGTGAAAGCTTTTATCATTTGAAAACAAATAGTTTTCGTTCCAGAAAGATCCAGTTTTATTTACACGAGTTAAAGCCTTTGAATTTAAATTCAAATTCCCAAATTAATACCTTTAAAATAGTTTAACCCATATAAACTTATATAACATCTTTAGTCCCTAGTTTCTAGATCATAGAATTCAATTTCAAATATTGAATTCAAATTTAAATCAGTATATTTAAATTTTAAAACTCAATCAAGTTATTCAAAATAAATTTCATCTTTGAAATTCCATTTCAAAAGCTTTTCATTTTAATCCCAAAACATTTCCAAAACCATTTGGCCTTAAATATTCAACTTTTAAACTATTTTAAATCTGTGACTTAATCAATTTCCCCATGAATCCATATTTGTGTGTGTATAAGTGTGGTCCAAGGGTTTAACACAATAGTGCAACATCATTCAATCATCACAGATTAAAACACAGAAATATAGTTGATAAGCGACATAAACTATAACGCTTATCGTCCATTCACAAATTCACCGATAGTATACAGATGTATCACAAATAAATGAATAAATCATACACAACACCAATCACAGAGCAAAATATCACAGATCAGGTAGGACAATCAATTCAAGGCATTTCATATAATATAAACATTCATAAGTAAGGTCAAGAATTCAATAGTCATTTATAAGTAGGATTAATTAATCGTTTAATCCTAGTCAATTCAATTTATTTCCAAGTAAATTAATTACTTATGAATCAATTATCTAACCTTGTTTTATTAATTACAAATCATTTGATATAAATTTATTTATCAAATACTTTAATTAATTTATTCTTAATTAATCATATTAATTAAATTAACCTTTTAAACCAATTACATAATTTATTAACTCCTTAGTTAATCATTTTACGAAATTAAACCTTTAATTACTTACCATTAAGCAATACTCTCATAACCATAAATCATTAATTACCAATTTATCTTTATCATTAAATTAATCAAAATATTCAAATCCAATTACAATTAGTAATTAGCCCCTTAATTACTTTCATTAAATAATTAACAACTTACAATCGATTATCTTAATCAATTAATCTAATTAATTATCAAAATTAATCACATTAATTTAATTACTTAATAATTCCTAGTTAATTATCTTCATTTACTAATAGCATTTCTTCAATTACTTTTAATAAATTTCTAATTACAAATAATTAACTGTTAATAGTAACTTAATGAATTCTTAGTTACAATTAATTAATTCTTAATTAAATTAACTTAACTTTTAATTAATAAATTTAAACTTATAATTACTAATTTAATTAATACAAAACATAAATTATTTATTCTAAGTAACTCAAAAATTAATGAATTATCAATCTTTAAATTTTCATTAACTTTAAAGTGAAACTTATTCTTATTAATGGTTAAATTTTCACTTACGAATATATTTAATAATATATATATATAAATACCAGTTTCATCTTTAATGAAGTCTACAACTATTTTTTTTTTAAACCTTTAAATTCACATGTTAAATAATACATTTGTTATAAAGGAATTTAAATTAGTTAACTCTTTTTCTTTAACTAACTTAGATTAGTTAATTTACCTTTAAATTACAAAACTCATTAATATTTAATTATCAGTAACATTTCTTAATTTCCATCAGGTCTTAAATTTGAAATCAAAATTACTTAACATATCCCCAATTACCGTGCCATTGATTTAAGTCAAAACCTTATCTTGTATTTATGAAAACTGGTTATATTTAATACTGTTAAAATTAGCATTAAAACATACCCAGGTGAAAACCCGATTTTCTCGAGTTGAGCCCGAGTTACCTTGCCTATTTTCCCGGCACCACTCTCATACTTCATTTCTTCTTCACTTTTTTTATTTATTTATTTTCTGTTAAGTATAAACTGTCTACCCAAAAACAAACCCTGCACACAACTGAACAAAACCCAATCACCGGACAATGCCTCTGTGCACGAGATCACCGTGCACATGCACGAACTTCGCGACCTACTTCCGGCATCGCCGCAGCCACCTAAGCGTCATCGGTGACCACCCAAATCAATTCGTACGACCCATAACACATAAATTTGCCTAAATCACAATTGAGTGAATTCGAGTGTAAAACTCCCAACCTGGAAACAACAAACAGGATACACCCACTACAACCTGTCAACGCCACATTCTCGGCGCTACGACCACCAGACGCCTCGAGCTTCCAACCTCGACTTCGTCAACCACCCAACCACCAGTACGCCAAACCACGAGCAACTCGATGCTTTCACAAGACCGTGATGGACGAGTTTCCTCTTCCCTCAAAACTAGGTTTACGAACTTGACCCTCACGCCGCCAACGCCACGGTCATCTGCACCTCCATCCCCTATTTTTCCCCGAACCCCTGATCGCTCCTCTACCATCCCAGAGAGCCACGACCTCCCTCACCAATGAGATCACCAGAATTTGGTCGAAGAACGATTTCCGTTCGACCAAGAATTTCTCTCGACCCCCGCATCTAGAAATCATGATTTTTTCTTTAAAAATCATATTAAAGCATACGAATCCAAGTTATATACCTGAAATTGTGAATTAAGAAACTTGAATTCTGACTTATTTGAAGTTGTATTTGGTTTTCTTGCTTTTTAGAGAAGATGACAGGTTGTTTAATTGAAATAAATAAGTTTCCTTCTTTAAAACTTTAATACATACTATAACAAACAATTTTGTTTTAACATCACGGCCAAACAATAAGTAAAACAAGAAGAAAAGATTTTTTTTATTTGAATCAAGAGTCTTGTGCTTAGCATTTAAACAGAGGTCATAGATGTAACATAAACAACAACCTGTACACCCATCGACCAATATACACAGAGAATTCATGTTTATATTCAGGCATGCTTATTACTAATATAACTTGTAATAGATTCATATTATAAATTGTTTAAAGTGATGTTACTCACAGCATCGATAAACAAACAAAAAGAGTATGTTTAGGTAGGAGTTACTCACTTACAAAAATGGCAGAGAGGAACAGAGTTGCTTGATTTCCTTTATTTTTTCCTTCTCTTTTCTTTCAGGTTTAAAACTTTCTGTTTCAGGTCTTGCTTCTTTGATCTGAGACTTGCTTTTGTTGTTGTAATTAAAGTTTTTGTTTAAGTTTTCAAATGAAGTTTGCTTCAGATGCCATTCAGTTTTGATGGAACGAAACTGAGATAAGGAGAAGTTGATATATAGGAAAAATACACAGGGATTAAAATGTTTGTTTGTACAATAGGGTGACAATTCTTTTGTTTGTACAAATATAAATCAGAGATATTTTTCTCTTTGATTGACTAAGCTAAATTTCGGCTGATAGATATGTATATTGTATGCTATGATTTTGTATGCTAAGATTTTGTATTAATTGAGCTTGTCTTGATTTGCAAGTGATTCATGTTTTGTATTTTGTTCACTTTTGCTTTTAAAATGGTGGCTGCATTTATTAGCATTTGTTCCTTCTTTTGCAAGCTTCCTTCATGTGTATACTTGAGTGTATTATCTTTTATATATAGATATTTATCTACAGGCTGCATTATATTTTAACAATTCGAATTGACCCATTAATACTTTAAAATGTAAACAATTCCTACTTTAATATGTTGTTTGAATTTGTCAAATATGTTTTACTTTATAATTTGTAATTTATCTTTTATATAAAACTATAAACTTATTTAAGATATGTATATTTTTATTTAAAGACTTCATTATTGAATTTTCAAATCAATTTATCGATAAATCTCACCATTTTAAGTCAAAATTTAATTTAATTATCAATTTAAAATAAATTAAAATTCGGGATCGTTACACCCCTCCAATTCCAACTTTAGATGCATCACTATGTAATTCAAATAGCAACTGAAAATCCGGAAAACTAGAATTGGTGCTTTCGTCAACAGTTCCTTGATTCGCTCAAAAGCAAATCCTGCTTCCTTCGACCATGAAAACTGCTTGCCCTTCATACAATCAGTAACAGGCGCCATCACGCTACTGAAATATGGAATAAACCTTCGATAGAATGATGCTAAACCATGAAAACGTCTCACTTCAGTTATAGTCCTGGGCTGTGGCCAATTTCTGATTGCTTTAACTTTACTTTGATCCACCTGGATACCTTCCTTGGACAATACATACCCCAAAAACAAAACAATATGCGCCATGAACACGCATTTCTTTGTAGCAGCATAAAATTGCTCCTGACGAAGTATCATCAATACTTCCCGCAAATGTAGTAGATGTTCTTTGGTGCTCCCACTGTATATCAATATATCATCAAAGTATACCACCACGAACTTTCCAATGAACGGTCAAAAGATCTGATTCATCACTCGCATAAAAGTACTAGGTGCATTCGAAAGACCAAACGGCATGACCAGCCACTCATACAACCCTTCTCGTGTCTTGTATGCGGTCTTCCATTCATCCCCTGGTCGAATTCGAATCTGATGATACCCACTCTTCAGATCAATCTTTGAAAAAATAGCAGCTCTGCTCAACTGATCTAACAAATCATCCAACCTTGGCATCAGAAATCTGTACGTCACTATAATCTTGTTTAGTGCTCGACTATCTGTACACAATCTCCAAGTTCCATCCTTCTTCGGCACTAACAATGCTGGTACTGCACAAGGACTTAAACTTTCTTGTATGCGGCCTTGTTCAAGTAAGACTTCCACCTGCCTTCTCAACTCTTCGTGTTCCTTTGGACTCATTCTATAATGTGGTCTATGTGGTAACGCAGCTCCCGGAACAAGATCTATCTGGTGTTGTATGTCTCTCAACGGTGGTAACTCTGTTGGTAATTCTTTAGGAAATACATCTTCAAACTCCTTCAACACTGGCTTAGCTTCTTCAGGAATTTCAACCGCTTCACTACTTTCACGTCCAATCAACATAAATACTTCAGGCTCATTCTCCACTTCCTGGACAAATTCCTTCAAAGATAACAGAGTCTTTAGTTCTTCGATTTCCTCCAACTTGCTTTCACTCTGTTGTCGCTTTTTAGGAACCAACATGATTTTAGTGCCCTCGAACATGAAACTATAGCAGTTAGTTCTACCATCGTGTTGTACGGCTCTATCGTATTGCTGTAGTCTCCCCAACAACAAATGACATACATCCATATCTACCACATCACACCAAATTTCATCTTTATACTTCTTTCCGATGGAAAAAGTTACACAAGCTCTTCGATTAACTTTCACTTCCCCACCTTTCCTCAAGCACGCTAACTTGTAAGATTTGGGATGCTTCTCTGTCTTCAATGCTAACTTCCTCACAGCTTCTGAAGAAATGATATTATCACAACTTCCTGCATCGATAACAAACTTACAAACCCTTCCCAAAATAGTGCACGTTGACTGAAAGATGTTACTCCTCAACCAACTAGTGTCCGCTTCCTGCTTTGGCATCAAACAAGATCTCCTCATCATCAAATTACATCCTTCGTCTCCCGATAATAAGTCTTCTTCCTCCTCATATTATGGTGAATTTGAACATTCTACTTCTGCATCCTCATCCTCAACCTCAGCAACCATCACTCGCTTCTTAGGCTTCGGACATTCATTTCTCTTTTGACCAAACTCCTGACAGTTATAACACTTGAAATTGTTGTTGACCTTGGTCTTAGCAACTTCATTGACAACCGATTTTCCAACAGCCTTGGAAACATTCGTATTGCTACTAGCTCCCTTTATCTAATTGATCGAACTTGTAAACGCACCACCTCCACTTCTACCTTGCTTCTCCCAAGCTAGAGCCTTCTGGTGTGCTTCAGCAACGGATCTTGGATCAAACATATTCACCATATGCAGAATTTGCATTCTCAACCCACCAACAAATTTAGCTGTCAGCTGTTCCTCTGTCTCCATGATATCATTTCTGGCAATCAGTTGATAGAACTCATCTGCATAATCATTTACAAACTTCGTCCCTTGTCTCAAATTCTGTAAGCGTTGATACATAAGAGACTGATAATTATAAGGCAAAAAAGTAGCCTTCATCAACTTCTTCATCTTCTCCCATGAAACAATCCTCGACTCTCCCATCCTTTCCCATGTAAGTTTAGTTTGTTGCCACCATGCCATAGCTCTTCCCTTCAATCGTGTAGCAACCAACTTAACCCTACGATGCTCGGGTACTTCCTTGAAGTCAAAAAATTCCTCAACATTCGATAACCAATCCTAAAATTCTTCAGCTATCATTCCTCCTTTGAATTCTAGAATTTCTGTTTTCATCCCCGACTCCCATCGACGGTTATCTTCTATATCCCGATATGGATTTCGAACTTGGTCTCGATCTTGATAATGAACACTACCTCTATCACCATCTTCATCATAATCAAATGTACTTCGATATCGATCTCGACCATCAACATCGCTATGATCATGCATATCTCTTCTACTATGTCTTCCAGCATCATGATATGGCTCATCTCCAAACTCACGTGGAGTTCTTCTCTCTTCATTTCTGTACTCATGGTATTCTCGTCTCATTGAAACTAATGATTCTCTTCTTTCTCTACAAGATTGTGGTGATGCCCTCCTCGCTTCCGCAACCGATGGCGAAACTCTGTTTCCTCCATGGTTCGAGATTGGTGACCTTCTCCTTTGACTTTGATTCATATCATTCATCAATTTCTCCAACTTCCCAATACCTTCATCAAACTTTTCATTAATACGTTATTCCATTTGCTCGGCTTCTTGTCTTCTATACACATCTTCAACATTTTGAAATCGATTAGCTCTTCTTGGCGGCATGATCGAACTTCTCCACAAACACTCTTCAACCAAACTTTAACTCGGATTCAACTTAGCTCGGCTCGGCTGAAACTGTCACTCTCAGCCTTGATTCAAAACTTCAACTCATGGACTTGATCTACAAAAATGATTCACGCCTCTACTTATTGCTCGGATCCAACTTGAACACTTTAAACCTTCTCCCAGTAGGCTTGGCTTAGCTATGATTGGCTAAGTCTAGCTCTGATACCAAACTGACACAGCGGATATAACAGATGACAACGAAATGAAGATTTCGTGTCAAACTAATCGATGAAATGATTAGGTGAAACAATATAAATCGATGGATTAAAGTTACCCAAATGCCCAAATCCGTTGATCTCGCGAGATACCGGATTCTAGCTATCTCCAACACGTTGATCGCGCATGATACCGTGTTAAAAGATCTACGATTCTTCTACGTTGATCTCGCGGACGAGATTCCGTGAATCGGCTTCAAATCCATTGATTCGAGCACATTCGAATAACCGAAAATGGAGAAAGGAGACAACGTTCAACTTTCAATTTTCAAGAGGCACAAAGCACTCAAAAAAAGTTTATTCAAAATCAACCAAGTTTACAAATGACCCAACCTGCCTATTTATAGGCTTACACACAGCAGCACAACACAATACAGGTCGTTCACGACCTAACAATCCAACGGCACGCGACCTACGACCTAAGATATACAAGCGACATAACAAATATAACCAGATACAACGTTGCACGACTCACGACTTAATAAGAAACGACATACGACTTAACGTATTTACAACAACAACACATATTTACAACACATCACGCGACTTAACAAATCAGCGGCATAGGCTTCTGCGACATAAGGAGATAGCTCGTCTTCAAAGGCTTGCGACCTAAGAGCTTCAACGACCTAACAATCAGCGGCATAGGATCTTGCGACCTAAGTAAACTCGTGACCTAAGGAAACTCTGCTTCAGGAATCTTGAACGACATAAGATGCATGCGACTTAACTCAATAGGTCGTACCACCCTCCTCCACTTCATATCTCGCTAGGTCGTAGCCCGTTAACTCGTTATTCTGGTGCAATGTTTCCTCCTCTCCTTGTATCTTGCTACACCTTAGCTCGTTAGGTCGCTGACGACTTAAAGAACCCGAGCGACCTAAAGCCACCGTGCTATCTTTCGAGCGACTTAAGGAGTTGGGATGACTTATCTCATTATGCGCTGCATCAATAGCCTCTCCCTGCATTAGGTCCGACATTCCTTTCGGTGCTTCTCCTTCCTTGGTTAACTCTGCTTCTTCTACCATCCATGTCTGTCTTCAAACCTCATGACATATAGAAAGATAACCTAATCAAAGATTGATGAATGGAGATAAAGCGCATACTTACAAATACAAGCATGTTAATATAGCGTTAACCCAACCCCAAATCTTACTCCAACTTCCTCGTATTTTTGTTTTCAAAAGCAATTTTTAGTTTAATTTTTCACAAACCTATGCTCTGATACCGAATTGTAACATCACGTATCTGGAGACCAAAAGCTAAACGCTATGGATGTTGTAGTCATCTATAGTATTAACTCCAGGTGACGAAATATGACAATGATAATGGTATACGTAGAATCAGAAGCACTTGATTATGAGCCAAATGATAGATTTTAAAAAACAACAATTTTTAGTGATTACATTTCAACAAATCATATCCAAGTTACAAAAATCCCCAAACGTATTACCAAGCACTGATCAAATATAATTTAAAACAATATGCCAATAGCGACATATGAAGATGCCCCATGGATGATCAATATAAACAATTTTAAAATAGAATTCCTAAATTAGCTATCCGTCAGCCTCCTGCTTGTCTTCGGAAGCTTTATCCTCCAAAATCTGCTAAAACCTAAAAACCTATACACTTAGCCTACTCAAATCAGATTTTGAGAATCCAAGAGTTTAAGGGGAAACAAAAACTTTGAGTCGGAGTTAAAGCCTGGTATGAATATATTTGTTGCATCTCAGTTTACTGGTAACTGGTGAGACCACGTCGCTTTGTGGAACGGATTTCCTCTCACAATATCTATTTTTAAAACGTATATTTTGCAAATCCTTCCGTGCAACCAAAATGGTTAATCAAATAATAATAATAATAATAATACAGATATATCCATTATGCTAAAAAAGAAATGAAAGAGACTATCTATCTAAAATGTGAACTATCTATTCTAAATTCTGAGCTATCTGCTATTTTCTGAACTATCTGTCATAAAATTGATTATAGAAATATCTATTATGCAAGATAATGGGCTACCTACCTAAAACAGGTAAAAATGGTGGACTAACTGTCCTTAAAAATTTAGCAAGGTCCATTATGCTAATAATGAACTATCTGTTCATATCAGTGCTGACTGCTCTTCAAGGACTAACTATCCTCTGGGCTTACTGCCCTCAAAATGGACTGACTGTTCGAATTTCAAATGAGTTGACTGTCCAAAATTTTCTTTTGGCTTAACTACCCTTCAAAATATCCGAGCTAACCACTCTTCAAAATTTTCCTTGAAAACCTTTTCAAAATGATTTAGTCCATCAAATCATATATATATATACATGGAAAATATCTTTAGCTTTACTCTATGCTATTTTTTCCATGTTATACATAGTTTACTCAAAATAATGTTAATGATGTTCAATAAAGATTGTCTGTCATTTAAAATAAGTTAAAGTCCTTTATAACTTAAGACACCTAGGCTATTTGCCTAATTCTTATATTCGAATCCTTCGTTTAAATCCCTTAAACAAGCTTTCAAAAACATAGAAGGTAACTCCTTCAAAATCGTTCATAAAACCCTTCAAAAGTATTGAAGGTAACTCCTTCATATCCTTTAATAAACCTTTCAAAGACATTGAAGATAACTCCTTCTAAACCTTTTAAAAGTCTTCCTTTTGCAAGCTTTAAAACATATGAGATTCGCCTTTTAAATCCTTTAAAACTTAGCCTTTTGAAAAAATTACAAAATAATACTTTACAACCTTGCCGAAATGTCCCACCTTTCGACCTTGTTGGAAGGTTTCTTTTCGACTTAGTCGAAAGGTTTCACCTTTAGACTTTGTCGAGAGTCTGAGGTACCTCCCCTATATAATAAACCTTTTGAAAGCAATGTAACCCAAAATCTTTTCAAGAGATTGGGTTCAATTAAAAATAGGTGGAAAACTTTCGAAACCAAATCAAAGTTAACTATTTTGAAACCTTTAAAACGTTTCGACTTAAAACATTTGGATTATGCAAAAGGATCAGAAAAACATTGTCAAAAGCAACTGAGTGAAACCTTAACCTTTCGAAATCAAACCTTTCGAAATCAAACCTTTCGAAATAAAAGCCTTCCGAAATCAAAAACTTTCAAAATCAATCCTTTCGAAATCGAAACCTTTTGAAATCAAACCATTCGAAAACAATGAAGTGCTGGTGTTAGAAAACCAACCCTTCGAAATTAATGGAGAGAGGTGGCAAGTTTTAAAAAACAAAAGATAACCATTGACTCCATCTGTGTCGAAAGCTTTGGAAGCGGCAAGTACGCTTTCGACATGGCCGAAAGCTGTACCTTTTGACTTTTCCGAAAGGTTTCAATTAAAACAAGAAAGCAAACCAACCGAAACCTTTTTCTTTTAAACCTTTTTGATAATTTCGAAAGCTCTTTGTCAAAAGCTAGCAGGTGTATTTTTCTTTTAAAACCAAAACAAAACTTCATCTCTTTCGAAAGTTATAACCCTCATCCCCAACTTTTTGACTTCCTCCAATTCACTACGTACTAGTTTCCTATTGCCATTGTGACGACCCGGGTTTTCTAACATCTGTAGTTTGGTAAATAATTTATTTTAATTATTGGGATATTGGTTTTATTTGTCGAATAAATAAATTTTCTCATATTTAAAAATATCTGAATATATATAGGTTTAAAAACTATGATACAAATAAAATTGCTGAATATGAAGATATCATAGTCATATGTATATATATCTAAACTCGACCATTTTAAATTAAGATAGATATCCAAAAATATAGGTATACAAGCTTATGACATTTAAATATACGAACAGGCAGTTAAGTTATAAATATATTTTCCATAGGTGGACATGTAACTCTATGTATATTTGTTTGCATAAAAGAAATTAGACAAAAACTTTGCTCATATATATATGCAGTATATAAATGCACATTCAAACGATGAATGTATATATGTAAACAAAAGAAGGGACATAACAATTAATGCAAGCACACAAAAACATTTTATCAAGGTCAAATATTCAGAATCAAAATCAGGTCATAAGAAGTCATATCAGGTCATAAAAATTGCTAACCAAAGAAAAATGAAAATAAAAATCAAAAGGATAAGTAAAACAAGCTTGCTGTGTGCAACAATGCAGCCTACTTTCTTATGTATACCTCCACTATCATCCTTTATTTTCCATTCTCTCGAACTAAGTAAAATAAAGGAAGACATTGCTGCCCTCTTTCACACATAAAGAAGATCAACAGCTAGTTCAAGTTCTCGGATCAAAATTTCAGTTTCAAGTGCAAGAGCAGTTTCCAGGTTAAAATCTTTCTCTGTTTATAAACACAAGGTGAGTAAACAAATTGTTTTACAAAGTTTAAATCTGGTATTGATTTTGACAAGCATGATGAAATTTTACAGCGATATAGTATAAGTTGTTGTATGAATGATGGCTGTGATTAGTAAATAGAATATACCTGTGAATATATGTTCTGAAGTATGTATATCCTCTGTTTAGAAATAGGAACCTAATCCGTTTACAAATTCATATCTTCTAAATTAAATAATTTCAGAACTTGTTCTTTAAAGTGGAGATGATTATAACTATGTGAACAAATTTTTAAAAATAGTTTCAAATGAAATTATGGAGTAAATAGTTTGAAAAGTATTTTTTTACAGTCTAGATTAAGTTGATCAGTAAAATCCAATGTCTTAAAATCATGAATTGAATCCATAATTAGATTTGTTATAGTAAATGTTGAATTTAGGAATTTAAAACTGAATTTTTAGGCAAGTATTCGGTGAGTTAACTCGAGATGGATGGGATTTTGTAATTTGTAGAATTTCGTTGATCGACGTGATCGAGTTGGTTGACGTTTGGTCTGGAGTTGGCCAATTAGGTGAGGTTCTCTGGAATAATGGAGGTGGATTTCTCTGGTGATCGTAGTGGCCAGGGAACGTTGAACTAGGGTTTTCGGTGTGTTTTGGTCATGGTTGTTGTCGAGGCAATGGCTTAGGCTAGGGAGGATCGGAGATGATCGCGAAAGGCGGAATCGACGCTAGTGGTCAAGGCAAGGCTTTGCTCGAGGTGGCATGGTTACAGGTGGATAGGATCGTCGGTGGTTAATAGTTTTCCGATGATGTTTTGGTTCCAGTTTGACCTTGAGTGCTCGAATTTGATTTGGGTTTGGGGTGGATGTCTAGGTGGTCGGAATTGAGGGTATAGGTCATCGTCGACCTATCGAAGGCAGTCTCGATGGTCGGCGCATCACCGTGGAGTGGTGCACCTGCACGTTGCATGGTGCATCATTGCTGTTTTTGGTTGTGGCTCATGCGTGCGAGCGGGATTGAGGATGGTCTCGAGTTACTCTCAAGTTGGTTGTTTTTATTCGTGTGTCGGTTGTTTGGCCGATCATTATTTTTTTGTACTGGAGATGGTAGGGAGTGGGATTCAGGCGACATTTGGGGAGAGGAAGAAGAAGCGGTTTTAGATTGCGTTGTGACGTTGTGGGCTTCGGCCCATTCTAATTTAATACCGTAATTGTAATTAAGGTTGGTTTATTTAGCCGTAATTTCAAAGGTAAACTAATTTACTTTAAGTAATCAAGTTTAACCGATTTTAAGGATTTATTTCCTTGTATAATAGTGTTATTAATTTTGGTTTAGGAAATTGTATAATGGGTTTTACCTAAATAAGTTATATAAACTTAATTAAAGTATGTAATTAAGAAGTTAATTTAAAGGATAAAATGCTTTGAATTTATATGTTACCAAAGATTAAGTGATTAATAGAGATATATATGTTATCTTAGTTAATCAAGGACCTTGGTGATTAAAGATTAATTAATTGAGGAATTAAAGATTAATTAATTAATTATTGATTAAGGGCTAATAAATTAATAATTAAGGATTATAAATTAATCCATTTGAGATTAACTAATTTGTAATTGGTGATAAATGAATATATTTAATTTAAGGGTAAATTTGTTAGGGGTTAACTAGTTTAAGTATGGATTAAAGGTCTAATTAATTCATGATTAGAGGTTAATTGATTAAGAAAAATTAACCAATAGAATGATTACTCGATGAAAGTAATTTAAGGAAAATTACTTTATGGAAGTAATCAAGAATTCATTTCTTAAGTGTAATTAATTAAAAGATGGATTAATTAAGGAAGTTATTTAGGGGTTAGTTAATTAATGAGTGTGATTAATTAAAGGATAATTGATCAATGCAAGTGATTTTGGAAAATTAATTTGAATAATTAATTATGAATAAATGTAATAAATGAAGTGTAATTACTTAGTGAAGTAATTAATGGATATTACAGGATGTAATTAATGAATGGGTAATTATTTGATGAGAAGTAATTAAAGAATAATTATTTAGTGGAAGGAATTAAGTGATAATTACTCAGTGTAATTGAAGGATTAATTAATATAACTAATCGAGGAGTTGGTTTAATTGATGGAGTAATTTAGGAAAGTTAATTTCTGATAGTGATTAATCAAGGTTGATTAATGAATGTAATTAAATTAAAGGTTAATTATTAAATGAAATTTAAGAATAATTAACTAATGGAAGTAATTAGAGGATTGTTCGTTAATGTAATTAATGGAAATGATCAAATCTTGGTTATTTATGATTGGATGATGATGAGTTCTTTGAATTGGTTGATATCTCTGATATGAATTGCTTGTGATATGATATGTTGGATGGATGGTGATAATGTGATTATCTATCAAGTATGAATTGCAATTTAAAAGTGTTATCCAGTAATTAAATTTAAATTGTATACAATTGGTTAACATGGGTTTGGATGGCATTGGATTCGAAGAGACCGGAGTTGGGTATTAGTAAATACCCGAAACCACTTCGATTCATTATAGATTGATATGTGAAATCAATAAGCTGAAACGAAATGATTTAAGTGAATCGGACTATTTAATCTAAGTTTTGGTACTTAGAAATTGATGTGTGAAATAAGTGATGTTTATAACAACTTGTGAAGTTGTAAACTAATACAAGTTACCCCGGGTTTATATAAGTGGTATGTTTTTGTATTCCATGTTAGATAGGTATACTCACGCTGGCAGCCTGACCCGGGTGTTACTTTGATGTAATGCTCGGGTCAGACCGAGTATTACAGATTTCATGTAAGGACGTTCTGGAGCTCACGGGCGAGCTGGATGACAGGAACGTATGGAGTGTTTCCGCTGTGACTATTATTTCTGTTTATCTGAGACATATTTTATTTGTATATGTCCAATATTTGTGCATGAGAGTGACTCTGATGTATAAATGTAAATGTACTGATACAGTTCTTCTTTGTAAAACTGTTATTTTATTTTATATTATATTATATCTGCTGCGAATGTGAGATGTTGGTGTCTCCGTTCTTCTTTTTCTTCTACCTCTTTCTTCTTTTCCTTAACTATCTGAAATTTTTTGAAAATTTTGGATCGTAACATTTGGTATCAGAGCAAAAGGTTAAGCAAGAACCTTGGCTCTGGTGGATGTACTCATTAAGGATAAGGTAAGTAGTACCCTAAAATGTATTGAGTATATATATATATATATATTTATATATATATATATATATATATGAGAGAGAGTACTTGTTATTTTCATATATAAAGATTTTAAATGATTTTATATAAGAATATATTTTGACATATATGGCAATATTTCTTTCTAATAAATATTAAGGTAATGGGATGTTAAATTATTGAATTAAATAACAATTTAAGGGGAATATATATATATATATGTATATATATATATCCAAGTTGGAATTGAATAGAATGTACAATTCATATAAGGAGAATTAGAATTGAATTTGGTTTCAAATCAAATAAAGTGGTTATTGTACCCAATATTGTGATGTTTGTTTCCTAATAATGATAAAGCAAAATGAAATATTTTAGATAAGTATGACTTATAAATTGGAATTGAAGGTGATCTAGATTGTTAAGTCTTAAATCTAAGCCAGAAAATTTGGAATTTGTTCCAATGTGCTAAAAGAAATAATAAATAGGTATTATTTGAATAAAAGGGGACTTGTTGAAAACAAGGGTTGTTTGAAATTTTGTTTGGAATTAAAAAACCAAAGGTGTTAAAACATAAGGTATAACTTGGTAAGAAATTTAATATAAGAGTAAAAGCTGAATTCTTCTAATTAGGTCTAATTTATAGATTAGGAAGTCCCTCTAGAATTCAGTCTTTGAGAGAGATGACTAAGAGTAAAGAATGGAAGGTTAGACGTAGAGAGCAAAGAGCAGTTGCATGTAAGAATCGAGAAGAAGAAATTCAAGTGTATGAGAAACAGGTTAAGGAAAGGGATGAACCGGGACCTTATGATAATGTCACCTGTTACAGATGTTTCAATAAGGGTCATTACGCAGCCAAGTGTAGTATAACAAGGGAGGAATTGAAGGGTACATTCCATCGATTTCGCTCCGAGACCTTGTGCTTTAAGTTTCATAAGAAAGGACATTTCCTAAATCATTTCCCTGAAGTGAGGAAGGCGAAGCGTAAACCAGTTGAACCGGTCATTGAGTCGTCTATTTGCTATCATTGTAAGAAGAAGGGACACATTGCTAGGAATTGTTCCGAGAGGTAGAAGAGGAGTAAAGGTGTGGAATGTACTGTTGAAGGCGTGAAGGTTATCCAGATTGATGACAGGGTACAAACATTTTGTGGTAAATGTTATAAGTGCGGATACCCTGTTGAGAATTGTATGTTCGGGCTTTGCCCTTTGGAAGGAAGTCCATAAGAAGGATCCTTGTAAGAATATTAGGGCTTTGTTCTTTCCAAAACTCTAGATAATAGAAAGGCATATAGATTTATGACTTTTTTAAGACTCTTATTTTGGATAAATGTATGTAATGCATAAACTACTAGTATGTAATCAATTTAAGTGTGCAATATTTTGTGGTAGTTCAATCTAATATAAAATTTTCTTTATCTATTGAGAATAGGACTCAGAATTAAATTGTTTAATGATTTGGATTATTGATTTAAAAATAAAGGTTAATCTAATTTAAAGGATTAAATCAACATTTAAAATTTTCACTCGAATTTATATAATTCAGGATGGTTTAAATTTGAAATTTGAATTGAATTCATTCAAATTGAATCTGTTTTGAATTAACTGGAATTGTAACTAAAGTTCAATAGGTTTAAAATCAAATGGAATTTGTTTTGAATTTGGAAAGAGATTAAGATTAATTCAACTTGAATTGGGGATAAATCAAGTTCAAGGGAAATTGAAGTTATTCAAATTTGAATTGAGTCAAATGGGAGTGGAAATTAAATTGAATTAATTGGAAATGGAGATTGGGAATTGAACAGTTTGGCTCTGAAATATTTTTTTCCAAATAAAATATTTTAATATAAACTGTTTTTAATCTATTTTCCTATCTATTTACTATATACGACCTTTCTTTTTAAACCCCAAACTATTTTAAGTTTATTTTACAATTATTTTTGGAACTATTTAACAATTTTTCAACTGATTTATAAACTAATTATTATTTTCAACTATTTTAGACATTAATTACTATTTTACAACTATTTTGCAATTATCTAAAATTTCTAAAATTATTTAACTATTTCCCCACTATTTTACAATTACTTAACTATTTTACAGCTATTTTGCAAACTAATAATTATTTTTCAACTACTTATCTATTTTTAAAATTTTCAGCCTATTATCTAAATATAAACTGGTCGGAGTTCAAACTGTTATTTATTAAATACCCAACTGAAATAATAATTGAAGTGATGATCCAAATGGGAATTAAGGCAAATGTGAATAAGTGAATAACATCAAAGTGAGGATGAATAGAAAGGAAATTGGTTTGGCTAATAAGCAATGAAGTTAAATACGTAAGATGTACATATATTATTCTATTCGCATAGTGATTTGATCCAGATTCGAGCATAGAATCTCAAGATAGTTATATCGATCCGAGTTGGGATTTTTCACTAGATTTTCGACGGCGAACCTGGATATTGATTGCTAATTGATTCTAGATATTATCTATCATAGCTAGGCAATGCAAGGAGAATGACGTTTTCTGATCAAGAAACTAGATCTGTGTCCGCACTAGGAAGTCGAGCGGACGATACTAGTTCGAAAGTAAAATTGTGTGATCAAGTGAGCGATCAGATAGGTATAGCGTACGGGTGATATGTGTACATCGTACGGATTTGAATGAAATTGATATTGGAAATTTATGGATAAGAAATGTGAAATGGTTTTTGAAACGAAAGGTATATTTTGTGAAATATACAATGGATACAAGTGAAAGTTGGATATTTTTTTGATGATATGTACGATGGAAATAACTTTATATATAAAAAAAAGAGTAATCAAATTTGAATATCTAATTTTGAATAAACAAAGTTATCTATCTTTGTTATATAAGATAAATCTCCCCTTGTTGAATCTTTTGCCAGAAGGAAAGGATTTTTGGAAATATTTGAAGTATAAAAGGAGTTTTATACAAGTTCGAAATGATCCAAAGTTTTTAAAAATTATATATATATATATATATATATATATATATATATATATATATATATAAAGGATCTTACGAGGATTTTGGAAAAAGGTTTTGGGAACCTTTGGATTCGGAAAGGCTTTTGATTTTTTGGTAAAATCAATGTTGGAATTTGGAAAGCCTAGTTTGAGAATTATCGATTTTGGGATAATTGATTTTGTGTAAAGGAGATTTGTATGAGATTATACTAGGTGTATGATTTGGAAGATACTATATGTGTATAGTATAAAGTGTTTTGAAAATGGCTCTCAGAAAAAGTCGCTCCCTTGAAATGAACTTCTCAGGAGTACCATAGGTTGGTACTGCCTTGAGCCCTAAAGGGGTTCTTAAGTTGATCCAGTGAGGAGTCCGGACAAAACTAGTTAAGAGGATTGTGAGTAGTGTGTAGCGAAAGTCGAGAGCGATGATGCCTACAGAGGCATTTGGGTTATGCTGTGACGACCGATGTCACTGCGATCTACTACAGACCATAGCAAAAGTCGTGTGTGCCACTGAGAGCCAATAGTCTGCGTTTGATTTTATATCGGTAGACTGCGACCTATAGTAATCATAGCGAAAGTCGTGTGTGCTGTTGAGAGCCAACGGTCTATGTTTGATTTTAGATCGGTAGACTGCGACCTATGTGGGAGTGGAGAAGTTTCAATTTTGACAGCGAAATCGAGGGCGCTAATGCCTACAGTTACATGGACTTTTGTCGTGATAGCAACGTAACCCTGGAATGTAACTGCGATCTGTTGTGGGTTCCATGGCGTAATCGAGGGGCGCAGAGTGCCTACAGTTAATTGGACTTTTGCTACAATGGCAACGTATAACTGCGACCATGGATGGGGGTGATGATTTCCCGAGCATTCTCACCAAAAGATATTCTCTCTATTTTCAAAAATGATTTCTATATTTTAAATAAATTATTTTCTAAGTATTTTCACTGGAGGTTGAAAACGGGTCTGCCAAGCACTTATAGATTTTCAGTCGTACGCCTGATCAACGTATGACCGAAACTTTAAGGACAAGGATGGACTAGTTGAGACATCGAGTTAGAAAAAGTATTTTTTTTTATAAAACTATTTTTGTAATATTATATAGATTTTCAAGTGTTTTAAAGATTTCTAAATAAAAAGAGTTTTAGTTAAAATTGATCAAAGAATAATTTAACTGATATTAAGTATTTTCATAAATTCCGGTTTCGTTCCTTTTTGGGGACGAAAAGTTCTAAAGGGGGGAGGAATGTGACGACCCAGGTTTTCTAACATCTGTAATTTGGTAAATAATTTATTTTAATTATTGGGATATTGGTTTTATTTTTCGAATAAATAAATTTTATCATATTAACAAATATCTGAATATATATAGATTTAAAAACTATAATAAATATAAAATTGCTGAATATGAAGATATCGTAGTCATATGTATATATGTCTAAACTTGACCATTTAAAATTAAGATAGATATCCAAAAATATAAATGTACAAGCTTATGACATTTAAATACACGAACAAGTAGTTAAGTTATAAATATATTTTCCATAGGTGGACATGTAACTCTGTGTATATTTGTTTGCATAAAGGAAATAAGACAAAAAGTTTGCTCATATATATAAACAGTATATAAAGGTACATTCAAAAGACGAATGTGTGTATGCAAACAAAAGAAGGGACATAGCAATTATTGCAAGCACACAAAAACGTTTTATCAAGGTCAAAAATTCGGAATCAAAATCATGTCATAAGAAATCATATCAGGTCATAAAAATTGCTGACCAAAGAAAAAAAATCAAAAGGATAAGTAAAACAAGCTTGTTGTGTACAACAATGCAGCCTACTTTCTTATGTATACCTCTGCTATCATCCTTTATTTTCCATTCTCTCGAACTAAGTAAAATAAAGGAAGACATTACTGCCCTTTTTCGCACATATAGAAGATCAACAGCTAGTTTAAGTTCTCAGATCCAAATTTCAGTTTCAAGTGCAAGAGCAGTTTCTAGGTTAAAAGATTTCTCTGTTTATAAACACAAGGTGAGTAAACAAATTGTTTTACAAAGTTTAAATCTGGTATTGATTTTGACATGCATGATGAAATTTTGCAATGATATTGTATAAGTTGTTGTATGAATGATGGTTGTGATTAGTAAATAGAATATACCTGTGAATATATGTTCTGAAGTATGTATATCCTCTATTTAGAATTAGGAACCTAATCCGTTTACAAATTCATATCTTCTAAATTAAATAATTTCAGAACTTCATCTTTAAATTGGAGATGATTATAACTATGTGAACAAATTTTAAAAATAGTTTCAGTCAAAATTATGCAGTAAATAGTTTGAAAAGTGCTTTTTTACAGTCGTGATTAAGTTGATCAGTAAAATCAAATGTCTTAAAATCATGAATTGAATCCATAATTAGATTTGTTATAGTAAATGTTGAATTTAGGAATTTAAAACAGAATTTTTAGGCAAATATTCGGTGAGTTAACTCGAGATGGACGGGATTTTATAATTTATAGAATTCCGGTGATCGTCGTGATCGAGTTGGATAACGTTTGGTCTGGAGGTGGCCAATGTGGTGAGGTTCTCTGGAATAATGGAGGTGGATTTCTCTGGTGATCGTAGTGGCCAGGGAACGTTGAACTAGGGTTTTTGGTGTGTTTTGGTCGGGGTTGCTGTCGAGGCAATGGCGTAGGCTAGGGAGAATCAAAGATGATCGTGACAGGGGGAATCAACACTGGAGTTCAAGGCGAGGCTCTGCTTGAGGCGGCGTGGTTTGAGGTGGATTGGATCATCGGTGGTTAATAGTTTTCCGATGATGTTTTGGTTCCAGTTTGACCTTGAGTGCTCGAATTTGATTTGGGTTTGGGATGGATGTCTAGGTGGTCGGAATTGAGGGTATAGGTCATCGTCGACCTATCGAAGGCAGTCTTGGTGGTCGGAGCATCACCGTGGAGTGGTGCACGTGCACGTTGCACTGTGTATCATTGATGTTTTTGGTTGTGGCTCACGCTTGCGAGTGGGATTGAGGATGGTCTCGAGTTATATTCGAGTTGGTCGTTTTTGTTCATGTGTTGGTTGTTTGGCCGATCGTTTTTTGTACTGGAGATGGTAGGGAGTGGGATTCAGGCGAGATTTGGGGAGAGGAAGAAGAAGCGGGTTTAGATTGTGTTGTGACGTCGTGGGCTTCGGCCCATTCTAATTTAATACTATATTTGTAATTAAGGTTGGTTTATTTAGCCTTAATTTCAAAGGAAAACTAATTTACTTTAAGTAATCAAGTTTAACCGATTTTAAGGATTTATTTCCTTGTATAATAGTGTTATTAATTTTGGTTTAGGAAATTGTATAATGGGTTTTACTTAAATAAGTTATATAAACTTAATTAAAGTATGTAATTAAGAAGTTAATTTAAAGGATAAAATGCTTTGAATTTATATGTTAACAAAGATTATGTGCTTAATAGAGATAAATAGATTATCTTATGTTAATCAAAGACCTTGGTGATCAAAGATTAATTAATTAAGGAATTAAAGATTAATTAATTAATTATTGATTAAGGGCTAATAAATTAATAATTAAGGATTATAAATTAATCCATTTGAGATTAACTAATTTGTAATTGATGATAAATGAATATATGTAATTTAAGGGTAGATTTGTTAGGGGTTAACTAGTTTAAGTATCAATTAAAGGTCTAACTAATTCATGATTAGAGGTTATTTGATTAAGGAAAATTAACCAATAGAATGATTACTCAATGAAAGTAATTTAAGGAAAATTACTTTATGGAAGTAATCAAGAATTCATTTCTTAAGTGCAATTAATTAAAAGATGGATTAATTAAGGAAGTTATTTAGGGGTTAGTTAATTAATGAGTGTGATTAATTAAAGGATAATTAATCAATGTAAGTGATTTTGGAAAATTAATTTGAATAATTAATTATGAATAAATGTAAAAAATGAAATGTTATTACTTAGTGAAGTAATTAATGGATATTACAGGATGTAATTAATGAATGGGTAATTACTTGAGGAGAAGTAATTAAAGAATAATTGCTTAGTGGAAGGAATTAAGTGATAATTACTCAGTGTAATTGAAGGATTAATTAATATAACTAATCGAGTAGTTGGTTTAATTGAAGGAGTAATATAGGAAAGTTAATGTCTGATAGTGATTAATCAAGGTTGATTAATGAACGTAATTAAATTAAAAGTTAATTATTAAATGAAATTTAAGAATAATTAAATAATGGAAGTAATTAGAGGATCGTTCTTTAATGCAATTAATGGAAATGATTAAATCTTGCTTATTTATGATTGGATGATGATGAGTTCTTTGAATTGGTTGATATCTCTGATATGAATTGCTTGTGATATGATATGTTGGATGAATGGTGATAATGTGATCATCTATCAAGTATGAATTGCCATGTAAAAGTGTTATCCGGTAAATAAATTTAAATTGTATACAATTGGATAACTTGGGTTTGGGTGACATTGGATTCGGAGAGACCGGAGTCGGGTATTAGTAAATACACGAAACCACTTCGATTCATTATAGATTGATATGTGAAATCAATAAGCTGAAACGAAATGATTTAAGTGAATCATACTATTTAATCTAAGTTTTGGTACTTAGAAATTGATGTGTGAAATAAGCGATGTTTTTAACAACTTGTGAAGCTGTAACCTGATACAAGTTACCCTGGGTTTATATAAGTGATATATTTTTGTATTACATGTTAGATAGGTTTACTCACACTGGTTTCCAGCCTGACCCGGGTGTTACTTTGATGTAATGCTTGGGTCAGACTGAGTATTACAGATTTTTATGTAAGGACATTCTGGAGCTCAAGGGGCGAGCTGGATGACAGGAACGTATGGAGTGTTTCTGCTGTGACCATTATTTCTGTTTATCCGAGACATTTTTTTTTTGTATATGTCCAGTGTTTGTGTATGAGAGTGACTCTGATGTATAAATGTAAATGTACTGATACAGTTCTTCTTTGTAAAACTGTTAGTTTATTTTATATTATATTTTATCCGCTGGGAATGTGAGATGTTGGTGTTTCTGTTCTTCTTTTTCTTCTATCTCTTTCTTCTTTTCCTTAACTATCTGAAATTTTTCAAAAATTTCGGGTCGTTACATTTGGTATCAGAGTAGAAGGTTAAGCGAGAATCTTGGCTCTGGTGGATGAACTCCTTAAGGATAGTGTAAGTAGTACCCTAAAATGTGTTGAGTATGTGTGCGTGCGTGTGTGTGTGTGTGTGTATGAGAGAGTACTTGTTATTTTCTTATATAAATATTTTTAATGATTTTATATAAGAATATATTTTGATATAAAAGGCAATATTTCTTTCTAATAAATATTTAGGTAATGGGAAGTTAAATTATTGAAATTAAATAAGAATTTAAGTGGTAAATATATACAACCAAGTTGGAATAGAATAGAATGTACAATTCATATAGGGAGAATTAGAATTAAATTTGGTTTCAAATCAAATAAAGTGGTTATTGTACCCAATATTGCGATGTTTGTTTTGTAATAATGATAAAGAAAAATGAAATATTTTAGATAAGTATGACTTATAAATTGGAATTGAAGGTGATCTAGATTGTGAAGTCTTAATCTAAGCCAGAAAATTTGAATTTTCTTCCAAAGTGCTAAAAGAAATAGTAAAAAGGTATTATTTGAATAAAAGGGGACTTGTTGAAAATAAGGGTTGTTTTAAAATTTGTTTGGATTTAAAAAACCAAAGGTGTTAAAACATAAGGTATAACTTGGTAAGCAAATTAATATAAGAGTAAAAGTTGAATTCTTCTAATTAGGTCTAATTTATGGATTAGGAAGTCCCTCTAGAATTTAGTCTTTGAGAGAGATGACTAAGAGTGAAGAATGGAAGGTTAAACGTAGAGAGCAAAGAGCAGCTTCATGTAAGAATCGAGAAGAAGAAATTCAAGTGTATGAGAAACAGGTTAAGGAAAGGGCTGAACCAGGACCTTATGATAATGTCACCAGTTACAGATGTTTCAATAAGGGTCATTACGCTGCCAAGTGCAGTAGAACAAGGGAGGAATTGAAGGGTACATTCCATTGGTTTCGCTTTGAGACCTTGTGCTTTAAGTGTCATAAGAAATGACATCTCCTAAATCATTTCCCTGAAGTAAGGAAGGCGAAGCGTAAACCAGTTGAACCGGTCATTGAGTCGACTATTTGCTATCATTGTAAGAAGACGGGACACATTGCTAGGAATTGTTCCGAGAGCCAGAAGAGGAGTAAAGGTGTGGAACGTACTATTGGAGGCATGAAGGTTATCTAGATTGATGACAGGGTAGAAACATTTTGTGGTAAATG
Source organism: Allium cepa (assembly GCA_030765085.1). Taxonomy (NCBI): domain Eukaryota; kingdom Viridiplantae; phylum Streptophyta; class Magnoliopsida; order Asparagales; family Amaryllidaceae; genus Allium; species Allium cepa. The sequence goes on along the minus strand of CM060944.1, from coordinate 490,853,396 downwards.
TTATAAGTGGGGACACCCTGTTGAGAAGTGTATGTTCGAGCTTTTCCCTTTGGAAGGAAGACCATAGGAAGGATTCTTGTAAGAATAATAGGGCTCTGTTCTTTCCAAAACTCTAGATAATAGAAAGGCATCTAGATTTATGACTTTTGTAAGGCTCTTATTTTGGATAAATGTATGTAATGTATAAACTACTAGTATGAAATCAATTATTGTATGGAATATTTTGTGGTAGTACAATCTAATATAACATTTTCTTTATCTATTGAGAATTGGACTCAGAATTAAATTGTTTAAAGATTTGGATTATTGATTTGAAAATAAAGGTTAATCTAATTTAAATGATTAAATCAACATTTAAATTTTTTACTCGAATTTATATAATTCAAGATGGTCTAAATTTGAAATTTGAATTGAATTCATTCAAATTGAATATGATTTGAATTAACCGGAATTGAAAATAAAGTTGAATAGATTTAAAAGAAAATGGAATTTAATTTGAATTTGGAAAGAAATCAAGATTAATTCAACTTGAATTGGGGGTAAATCAAGTTCAAGGGTTCAAGGGAAATTGAAGTTATTCAAATTTGAATTGAGTCAATTTAAATGGGAGTGGAAATTAAATTGAATTAATTGGAAATGGAGATTGGGAATTGAACAGTTTGGCTCTGAAATATTTTTTCCAAATAAAATATTTTAATATATACTGTTTTTAATCTATTTTCCTATCTATTTACTATATACAACCTTTCTTTTTAGACCCCAAACTATTTTAAGTTTATTTTATAATTATTTTTGGAACTATTTAACAATTTTTCAACTGATTTATAAACTAATTATTAATTTTCAACTATTTTACACATTAATTACTATTTTACAACTATTTTGCAATTATCTAAAATTTCTGAAATTATTTAACTATTTTCCCACTATTTTACAATTACTTAACTATTTTACATCTATTTTGCAAACTAATAATTATTTTTCAACTATTTATCTATTTTTAAAATTTTCAAGCTATTTTCTAAATATAAACTGGTCGGAGTTTAAACTGTTATTGATTAAATACCCAACTGAAATAAGAATTGAAGTGATAATCCAAATGGGGATTAAGGCAAATGTGAATAAGTGAATAACATCAAAGTGAGGATGAATAGAACCGAAATTGATTTGGCTAATAATCAGTGAAGTTAAATACGTAAGATGTACGTATATTGTTCTATACGCATAGTGATTTGATCCAGATTCGAGCATAGAATTTCAAGATAGTTATATCGATCTGAGTTGGGATTTTTCACTCGATTTTCGACGGCAAACCTGGATATGGATTGTTAATTGATTCTGGATATTCTCTATCATAGCTAGGCTATGCAAGGAGAATGACGGTTTCTGATCAAGAAACTAGATCTATGTCCGCACTAGGAAGTCGGGTGGACGATACTAGTTCGGAAGTAAAATTGTGTGATCGAATGAGCGATCAGATAGGTATAGCGTATGGGTGATATGTGTACATTGTACGGATTTGAAAGAAATTGATATTGGAAATTTGTGGATAAGAATTGTGAAATGGTTTTTGAAACGAAAGGTATATTCTGTGAAATATACAATGGATAAATGTGAAAGTTGGATATTTTTATGATGATAAGTAAGATGGAAATAACTTTATATAAAAAAAGAGTAATCAAATTCGAATATCTGATTTTGTATAAACAAAGTTATCTATCTTTGTTATATAAGATAAATCTCTCCTTGTTGAATCTTCTGCCGGAAGGAAAGGAATTTTGGAAATATTTGAAGTATAAAAGGAGTTTTATACAAGTTCGAAATGATCCAAAGTTTTTAAAAATTATGTATATATATATATATATATGTATATATATTTAAAGGATCTTATGAGGATTTTGGGAAAATGTTTTGGGAACCTTTGGATTTGGAAAGGCTTTTGATTTTTGTGTAAAATCAATATTGGAATTTGGAAAGCATAGTTTGAGAATTATCGATTTTGGGATAATCGATTTTGTGTAAAGGAGCTTTGTATGAGATGGTACTAGGTATATGATTTGTACGATACTATATGTGTATAGTATAAAGTGTTTTGAGAATGACTCTGGGGAAAAAGGCACTCCCTTGAAATGAACTTCTCAGGAGTACCATAGGTTGGTACTTCCTTGAGCCCTAAGGGGGTCCTAAAGTTGATCCTGTGAGGAGTCCGAACAAAACTAGTTACTGAGGATTATGAGTAGTGTGTAGCGAAAGTCGAGGGCGATGATGCCTACAGAGGCATTTGGGTTATGCTGTGACGACAATGTAACTCGATGTCACTGCGATCTACTACAAACCATAGCGAAAGTCGTGTGTGCCGTTGAGAGCCAACAGTCTGCATTTGATTTTATATCGGTAGACTGGACCTATGGTAACATAGCGAAAGTCGTGTGTGCCGCTGAGAGCCAACGGTCTATGTTTGATTTTAGATCGATAGATTGCGACCTATGTGGGAGTGGAGAAGTTTCATTTTTGACAACGAAATCGAGGGCGCTGATGCCTACAGTTACATGGCTTTTACTGTGATGGCAACGTAACCTTGTAATGTAACTGCGATCTGTTGTGGATTACATGGCGTAATCGAGGGGTGCGGAGCACCTACAGTTACATGGACTTTTGCTGCAATGGCAACGTAACCCAGGATGTAACTGCGACCATGGATGGGGGTGATGATTTCCCGAGCATTCTCACCAAAAGATATTCTCTCTATTTTCAAAAATGATTTCTATATTTTAAATAAATTATTTTCCAAGTATTTTCACTGGATATTGAAAACGGGTCTGCCAAGCACTTATAGATTTTCAGTCGTACGCCTGATCAACATATGACCGAAACTGTAAGGGCAAGGATGGACTGGTTGAGACATCAAGTTAGAAAAGGTATTTTTTTATAAAACTGTTTTTGTAATATTATATAGATTTTAAAGCGTTTTAAAGATTTCTAAGTAAAAAGAGTTTTAGTTAAAATTGATCAAAGAATAATTTAACTGATATTAAGTATTTTCACAAATTCTGGTTTCGTTCCTTTTCGGGGATGAAAAGTTCTAAAGGGGGGAGGAATGTGACAACCCAGGTTTTCTAACATCTGTAATTTGGTAAATAATTTATTTTAATTATTGGGATATTGGTTTTATTTGTCGAATAAATAAATTTTCTCATATTTAAAAATATGTGAATATATATAGATTTAAAAACTATAATAAATATAAAATTGTTGAATATAAAGATATCGTACTCATATGTATATATATATATATATACCTAAACTTGACCATTTAAAATTAAGATAGATATCCAAAAATATAAATATACAAGCTTATGACATTTAAATACATGAACAGGTAGTTAAGTTATAAATATATTTTCCATAGGTGGACATGTGACTATGTGTATATTTGTTTGCATAAAGGAAATAAGACCAAAACTTTGCTCATATATATATATATATATATACAGTATATAAATGTACATTCAAAAGATGAATGTATGTATGTAAATTAAAGAGGGGACATAGAAATTAATGCAAGAACACAAAAACATTTTATCAAGGTCTAAAATTCAGAATCAAAATCATGTCATAAGAAATCATATCAGGCCATAAAATTTGCTGATCAAAGAAAAAAATATAAAAATCAAAAGATAAGTAGAATATGCTTGCTGTGTACAACAATGCAGCCTACTTTCTTATGTATACCTCCGCTATCATCCTTCATTTTCCATTCTCTCGAACTAAGTAAAATAAAGGAAGACATTACTGCCCTTTTTCACACATAAAGAAGATCAACAGCTGTTCAAGTTCTCAGATCAAAATTTCAGTTTCAAGTGCAAGAGCAGTTTCCAGGTTAAAAGCTTTCTCGAGTAAACAAACTGTTTTACAAAGTTTAAATCTGGTATTGATTTTGACATGCATGATGAAATTTTGCAGTGATATAGTATAAGTTGTTGTATGAATGATGGCTGTGATTAGTAAATAGAATATACCTTTGAATATATGTTCTAAAGTATGTATATCCTCTGTTTAGAAATTTATTCGTTTACAAATTCATATCTTCTAAATTAAATAATTTCAGAACTTGATCTTTAAAGTGGAGATGATTATAACTATGTGAAAAACAAATTAAAAATAGTTTCAGATGAAATTATGAGTAAATAGTTTGAAAAGTGTATTTTACAGTCGGGATTAAGTTGATCAGTAAAATCAAATGTCTTAAAATTATGAATTGAATCCATAATTAGATTTGTGATTGTAAATGTTTAATTTAGGAATTTAAAACAGAATTTTTAAGCAAGTATTCGGTGAGTTAACTCGAGATGGACGGGATTTGGTAATTTGTAGAATTCTGGTGATCGGCGTGATCGAGTTGGATGACGTTTGGTCTGGAGGTGGCCAACGTGGTGAGGTTCTCTGGAGTAATGGAGGTGGATTTCTCTGGTGATCGTAGTGGCCAGGGAAGGTTGCACTAGGGTTTTCGGTGTATTTTGGTCGTGGTTGCTGTCGAGGCAATGGCATAGGCTGGGGAGGACCGGAGATGATTGCGACAGGGGGAGTCAACGTTGGAGGTCAAGGCGAGGCTCTGGTCGAGGCGGCGTGGTTTCAGGTGGATAGGATCGTCGATGGTTAATAGTTTTCATATGATGATGTTTTGGTTTCAGTTTGACCTTGAGTGCTCGAATTTGATTTGGGTTTGGGGTGGATGTCTAGGTGGTCGGAATTGAGGGTATAGGTCATCATGGACCTACCGAAGGCAGTCTCGGTGGTCGGAGCATCACCGTGGAGTGGTGCACATGCACGTTGCATGGTGTATCATTGATGTTTTTGGTTGTTGCTCATGCGTGCGAGCGGGATTGAGGATGGTCTCGAGTTACACTCAAGTTGGTTGTTTTTATTCGTGTGTCGGTTGTTTGGCCGATCGTTTTTTTTGTACTGGAGATGGTAGGGAGTGGGATTCAGGCGACATTTGGGGAGAGGAAGAAGAAGCGGTTTTAGATTGCGTTGTGACGTTGTGGGCTTCAGCTCATTCTAATTTAATACTGTATTTGTAATTAAGGTTGGTTTATTTAGCCTTAATTTCAAAGGAAAACTAATTTACTTTAAGTAATCAAGTTTAACCGATTTTATGGATTTATTTCCTTATATAATAGTGTTATTAATTTTGGTTTAGGAAATTGTATAATGGGTTTTACTTAAATAAGTTATATAAACTTAATTAAAGTATGTAATTAAGAAGTTAATTTAAAGGATAAAATGCTTTGAATTTATATGTTAACAAAGGTTAAGTGATTAATAGAGATAAATAGGTTATCTTAAGTTAATCAAGGACCTTGGTGATTAAAGACTAATTAATTAAGGAATTAAAGATTAATTAATTAATTATTGATTAAGGGCTAATGAATTAATAATTAAGGATTATAAATTAATCCATGTGAGATTAATTAATTTTTAATTGGTGATAAATGAATATATGTAATTTAGGGGTAAATTTGTTAGGGGTTAACTAGTTTAAGTATGGATTAAAGGTCTAATTAATTCATGATTAGAGGTTAATTAAATAAGGAAAATTAACCAACAGAATGATTACTTGATGAAAGTAATTTAAGGAAAATTACTTTATCGAAGTAATCAAGAATTCATTTCTTAAAATGTAATTAATTAAAAGATGGATTAATTAATGAAGTTATTTAAGGGTTAGTTAATTAGTGAGTGTGATTAATTAAAGGATAAATGATTTCGAAAAATTAATTTGAATAATTAATTATGAATAAATGTAATAAATGAAGTGTAATTACTTAGTGAAGTAATTAATGGATAATACAGGATGTAATTAATGAATGGGTAATTACTTGATGAGAAGTAATTAAAGAATAATTACTTAGTGGAAGGAATTAAGTGATACTTACTCAGTGTAATTGAAGGATTAATTAATATAACTAATCGAGGAGTTGGTTTAATTGATGGAGTAATTTAGGAAAGTTAATTTCTAATAGTGAATAAGGTTGATTAATGAATGTAATTAAACTAAAGGTTAATTATTAAATGAAATTTAAGAATAATTAACTAATGGAAGTAACTAGAGGATCGTTCGTTAATGTAATTAATGGAAATGATCAAACCTTGCTTATTTATGATTGGATGATGATGAGTTCTTTGAATTGGTTGATACCACTGGTATGAATTGCTTGTGATATGATATGTTGGATGGATGGTGATAATGTGATTATCTATCAAGTATGAATTGCAGTGTAAAAGTGTTATCCGGTAATTAAATTTAAATTGTATACAATTGGATAACTTGGGTTTGGATTACATTGGGTTCGAAGAGACCGGAGTCGGGTATTAGTAAATACCTGAAACCCCTTCGATTCATTATAGATTGATATGTGTGAAATAAGTGATGTTTATAACAACTTGTGAAGTTGTAACCTGATACAAGTTACCCCGGGTTTATATAAATGGTATGTTATTGTATTCCATGTTAGATGGGTTTACCCATGCTGGTTTCCAGTCTGACCCGGGTGTTACTTTGATGTAATGCTCGGGTCAGACGGAGTATTACAGATTTTCAGGTAAGGACGTTCTAGAGCTCAAGAGGCGAGCTGGATGACATGAACATATGGAGTGTTTTCGCTGTGACTATTATTTCTGTTTATCTGAGACATATTTGATTCGTATATGTCCAATATTTGTGTATGAGAGTGACTCTGATGTATAAATGTAAATGTACTGATACGGTTCTTCTTTGTAAAACTGTTATTTTATTTTATATTATATTTTATCCATTGCGAATATGAGATGTTGGTGTTTCTGTTCTTCTTTTTCTACTATCTCTTTCTTCTTTTCCTTAACTATCTGAAATTTTCTGCATCGAAAATTTTGGGTCGTTACAACCATGGACATTGGTATTTAATATAATCAGAAGGTATGATACCTTTCGACCTTGTCGGAAGGTCTAGAATGAAGACGGAAGCTTGCCGAAAGAGTTGAAACAGTGAAAATACTATTTGAAATAGTTCTTTTGTACCCCACCTGCCTTGTTTGTCTAAATCTGATTGGTTGCCATAATTTTATATTCGAAAATTACTGCCGATCTTCCATATTTGGTAATTTGAATGATTTTAAAAAAGCCCCTTTCTCTTTTATAATTACATAAAGCATTTAAGTCCCAAACCTTAAATAATTTTATATAACCATCAAAACACCTTCAAAAACTCTGAAAAAATTCCAAAAAGTAAATTAATATGTTCTCTTCAATATATAAAATTTTTGGATCAAAAAAAAAATTATTATCCCCATAAATAATTTTATAATCTAAATTAACCTTTTCTTCGTTAAAAAATTCAAAACAATTCCACAAAAATTCTGAAAATTCTGAAAATCGAAACCCATCTCTAAAATAACTTTTTAAATCATCATAAAATTAGCAAGGCTAAAGAATGTCATTTAATTGGGTTTTCCTCTAAAAACATGTCATAAAATCTATTTGAACATACACAAATCATCAACATGTATATATAATCTTTAATCATTCAAAAACATGGCAAATCTTTGCAAAATCATTCAGAATTAACCTTAAAACCGAAACCAAAATCATTTATAGACGTAAATATTATTCACCTTTTGCTTTAATGATTAAGGAGCTTGAGATTTGAACGAGTTGATTTGAATTTGTTATGGTTTTCTTTTGTTTCCCCTTCTTCCTTTGTTAATGGTGGCCGTCCAAGATTTTTAATTTTCAAAGATGAGAATGAACGTGTTTTGAAATACATGGTCTAAGGAAGATGATATAGGAATGGCCTCTTTTCAATAATACCCCTCCTCTTATTCATTTTTAATCCCTTCATTTAATTTATTAGTTAAAAGGCAGAGCTACCTTAATTAAATCAAATCTCAATCTCCTAATCAACACATTATTTTATTTAGTTTATCTAACTAAATCTCATAAATAATGTTATCAAAAATCTCGGGTGTTACACATATTTTATATCTCGTAGGACCATTCAGTTGAGAGTATTTTCTCCCATTAGAACTTTTGGTAAAGATGGATCGTGAAGTTTATTTGGTGCATAAGCGTGTATGGATGATCAGAATTCGATGTAATTTGACTTAGGCTCCAAGATAAATTTTAAATTGATGATTGGTTGTAATTTTTGGAGAATTCTACTCCATGATTTATATTTATGGATTTATTTATTTTCTCATTTTAAGGAATTTTAAATAGCTTTGGAAAATTATTTATGGAGTATTAAATTAGATTGAAGTTTGTGTGTGTGTAAGTGGTTGGAAAATAAAATAATTTATTAGAAATTGTTCGAGACGTAAAAGTTGTTTAAAAAATCAAAAATGGATATTATTTTAAGAATATTGGAACGTAAGTAATTTTTATAAGGATATTTGGGGCTTTTAATAATTTTTTCCAAAAAAGGGAATTTCTTCATAAAGTTAATATTTAATAAAAAAGATTAAAAGGAAATTTGAAATAGGATTTTTGATCATTAAAATATACTCTTAAGAGTTTTGGAATTTTTTCCCCTTATTATGTATTTATTGGTTTGGAATTGGTTTGTTTGATTATTTTATGTTTTAAATCTATATAGGTGAGGGTATTCAAGAAATAGATTAGTAATACCAATCGGGATGGGATATTCGATAATATTCTTTTGGTTATTCAATTGACTCATATTATAAAATAACTATTATTTGATGAGTGTAGTTTACTAGCTTCTAGTAAATGTTTAAGTAATACTGATTGGAATGAGACACTCAAATAATACCTGTTCGATAAACTATTGGTGAGTAGACGTCACTTATATTTTGGAGATGGGTTAATTGTTTGTGATATTGTCTAAAGATGACTCCTTAGAGCTTAGTAGTCGAGAGTTATATTACTCTCCAATGGCTACAAGCTAGAGATATGATCAGATTTATAGATTAATCCTCTTAGGTCTAACTAGCCAAGTTATATTATTATTACCTCTTTGGGCTAATGGTCGAGGAATTGTTATGTAGTACACTCTCATTAGGACGTATGGAGTTGAGAGTACTTATTATTATTATTCATATCGTCGAGAGTATTTCATTGTACCCTCTATGGACTAACTAGTCGAGTATCTCTATATACTCTTAGGATTAGTAGTCGAGGATTTTGTTTAGTTGATATGCTCTCATCATGACCCATATAGTTGAGAGTGATTACTCTTATCAAAACTTTTAGAGTCAAGAGTATTTGATGTGGCTCTCATTAGGACTCATCGAATCAAGAGTATAAGTTATCACTATCAATAGGACTCCTTGAGTCGAGAGCAGTTGTCACTCTAATCAAGAACCCTAGAGTTAAGAGTGCTACTTATCACTCTCATTAGGACTTATATAGTTGAGAGTATTTATTGACATTCTATGTTATAGGATTCACACCTGTATAGAGAGCATGTGAATTATACCTACCAGATAAGCTAGTTATCCATTTCCTAGCAGTCCTGATTGCAGGGTCGCACCCTAGATCTGTGATGTCATCGTGTTGAGTTTGTAGGCTGAGAGTTATTTCTTTCATTAGAGCCATTGCTCAAACATCACTCGAGGACTAATAGTCCATTACCGAGGGTAAGTAGGAATTGAGGCTAATGCACAATATAGAGTTGTAGCAAGTTTACGACACGTGATAGATTCAAATGTCATGATTCTAGGAGTAATTGAGGGATTATAGGAAATGAGCTGTGCGACGTGCACATAAAAATGTATATTTTTACTTTCACAATTAATCTCATTTTAGTAAAATAAATGTCATAATTGGGTGTTTTTACATGTTTAAAACCAAAATTTAAAAATTCTTTCAAATCATCGTTTATTCATCTTCATTTGGGGGACAAAATGGTAATTTTGTGTATGATTTAATTTGAGAAATTTCACTTGCACATTTTTATTATCAATTATAGGAATGTAGACCAAATATGTAGAAGCTTTCATGTATGTATGCATGGACAAGTGAATGAAGCCAAAGAAATAAAGAAATAAAAGAATTCATGTAATCATGGAGGACCCCACCTATCCACTAACCGTGAATCACAATTAAGAGCTAATACACATGATAGTGGGGATTAAAGGCACATGCACATTTAATGGAGGATTAATTTCATGCTAATGATTACTTGGAGGTTACACTTCCTAAGAGGCATTTTAGGTAGTCCTCTAAAATATGAATTAGGTTTTTAGTCATGTTTAAATAATACTCTTATGTTCATATAATGGAGTTTTTAACCTTCTTATCATATTATGCAAGTTGTAGCTACAAAATTAACGAGAAATAAAATGGTTTCCTAAGCCTCCTCCTCCTCTTCTTTGTTCCTTCATGCTTTTATTTTATTTTATGCTCAATTTTATTTACATGTTTTCTTCTATTTCGGGTTAGTAGATTAGCTTTCTTTTCATTGCAATTAGTTTAGTTTTATTTTTATGCAAGTAGCCAGTTCTATTTATTAGCTCTTACTTTCCTTGCTTTTTAATGTTGCAATCTATATGTGAACAAAAATGAAACTAAGCCCCTTAAATTTAGTGGTAATGAATCTCTTTATATCATGTGGATTCAACATATTTGCTAATTTATGATCTCTTTTTATGCTTCATGGATAGTTAGATGTTGATGTAAGCTTATTAGTGAATTTGATAGCCTATGTTATTTAACACAAATGTGCTATTCTTATTCAAATATAAACACAATTTACATTAACATCTAACTAGGTGATTTTGATCATGGATTTAAAATAGAATCAAAATTTGATGATCTATATTACTAATTAAAAATAGTAAATATATCATGTTTAAAGTGGATTTTTTATAGCTTCATAGTCATTTTCATGACATTTAACAAAGTCGTTGTAGCTGTTTTATTAAAGTTTGATGGTTTAAGTTATGTTAATTAATAACACAAATAGATCATATATAATATATACATCATTAATTCTACTTAGATTAGAACGAGAGATCATAGATTGATTTTGTAATTATTTATGTGAGAGTATGAGAGTGGTTTTGCCTCTAAATTGTCTTCTAATCTCATATTTTTATTCACTTTTTCTAGTCAGTTCTTACATTCTTTTTAGTTAAAACAATCTCCAGCCTTATTTATTGATTGACTAGAATTTTAAGTTAATTCATTACCCTAAGGATTGACCCATACTCGCATACGTACTATAATTGTACCCCGTGCACTTGTGGTTATTTTTATTACATTTTTCGATGATTTTCTAACCGAAAGAAAATTCATCGTTAAACAAGTTTTTGGAGCCATTTTCGTGGATTTGAAATTTGATTTTAATTTGCTCTTCGAATTATTTTTGTTTGATTTTATTATGTGTTAATTTTATGTATTTAATTGCGTTTAAAAAAAAAGAAAATGTTGTGTTGTGTGTTTGTTGTTTGATTTGTGCTTTCATTTGATTTTTGTGCTTCTTGTTTTTCTATTTGCATTTCTTAAAATAAAAATATACACAACTTCATTTCAAAAAAAGCATATATTCCATTTCATTTTTTTATTATTACATTCTCTGTTAATTACATTTTTTCTGTGCATTTTCTGCTTGTAGCCTAAACCATCCCCTTCCATGCACTTAATCACCTTGCCAACCATTACAAACCATTAACATCCACTTCCAAACAATTTCCAACGCACACAAACTTCTATGCACATTTCTGTGCACATCACTGTGCATACATACAAGCACTTCTACCCCATCTCCAAACCACTATTCAGCAAAAACTGCATCTGTCAATAGCCCACCACCGCCTCTTCCTGTTAACATACATACCACCTGCACATCCTTTACTATGCACATTCATCCCCTCGGTGCACATACCCCACTACTACATCACTCTCAACCACTTCATACAATCAAAACTACTACCAACATTCCTCCTCCAACCATCAAACTGAACATAATTCTACCATAAACTACACATTCAGTTCTAACAAAAATATACCTACCACTGCACACAACAGTTCAACCTGAACATATTTCTGCCATCTACCTAAACCATCAATTGGCATAACCATCTGCCTGAACCGTCCACCATACACTTCTACCATATACACATTTCTTCCATATCTCCATAAACAACCACACACTTCATTTCTCTAGCCACTGTATTCTTTATACTACTACAAAACCTTCCACCACTACTTCCATAACCACTTCCATATACACCATCCTATACATTCCTAAAGCAAACCATCAAAACTCTTCCCTGTGCATCTCTGCCATCACCAACCTACACTTTCCTCATCATTTCAACTTCACAACATATTGCAACTACATCTTACTACAAACCACCATCAATTACCCTCCCCTACAACTCAAACCAGATATCAATGAAACCTCCCTGCTACCCACCAATACATCTCCACATCAACTTCATCAACAAATTGCAACTACACATACTCAGCCGCTGTCAACTGCCTTTACCACTGTCACCATCTTACTGCAATAGTTCCACCACACTGCTACCTGATCAACAATAAACCATTCTTCATAAACCATTGCTGTCATTACTGTCAACAACCAAAACTATGTTTCATCCCCAAACAACTAGCCTTACCCTCATCACCTAACCATTCTTGAACCTCCTATTGCCTTGTTGCATCACCCTAAACCACCCTACTATCAACTATTGTGCCAATCACCACCCCATCACAGCGGCCATTAAAATCTCCTCACGTCAGTTCAACAGCCCACCACCATATCAACCAGTGATTCTTTCCTTTACAAACTACTCTACCCTTCACAACCTCCTCTCTGCCATATTACGTCACCCATTCCTTGGCCCACAAATTGCATTTTATAGTAGAATTTGACTAATAATAATGGTTAGACATTGAAATTAACGGTGTCGCAAGCTCACCTAGGGCTTAATTGTATCTTGTCAAGTTGTCTTCTTTGAACAATTTATTTTCTTGGTGTCTAGGACAGGAAGAGCAATAATAATATATAAATATTACGGTGATTCGTAAATATTATAGCGATTGTTTCTCTGAAGGTTGTTAAACCTTTCGTTGCATTGCTACGGTAATTCATAGTACACCGATAACTCCTGTCCGTTACATGGCTGAGAACTATTTTGTTGAATTAAGACAAAGTGTGATTATAGGATCTTGTGTTAGGAGCTACTAAAGACAAAATTTTTATAATTAAGTCCTTGCATTCATTTAGTTGCATTAGTTCATGCATATTTAAAAAAAATTATGCATTTTACTTAACATAGTTCTTATTTGATCCAAAAAATCAAAATCTTTTTAAATATTTTTCTTTGAAAATTTTCAATCAAAATAAAAAATCCAAAAAAATTTCTTAAATACTAAAAAAAACTAAAAAAGGAAAAAGGATTAAAAAAGGCAAAAAAAATTTGAAAATCTGAAATCCAAAAATCAAATCAAAAATCAATCTTCCTTTTGGAAAATAAATCCTTTTTGATAAATATTTTTCCTTTAAAAAAATATATAAAAAACAATTTTCATTTTTTTTTTAAATCTTGCTTCTTTCTCTTAAACTCAGTTCTCATTTCTTTCTCTCTTTGACTTTCACTTGTTCATGAGTACTTGAAATCGTGACACAACAAAAAATACTTGGACTCGTGTAACAGCCCAATTTTTCGATGCTCGAAAAATGGAACCATTAGGGTAAAAAGGAGGTAGAAAAAAATAGAAACAATATCAGAATCTTACCAATGCAGCGGAATAAAATATAATAGATAATAACATATCTTTACACAAAAGAAACTGTAATTGTTTTACATACATCATCAGAGTAACACACAGACAAAACAACAATTACCAGCCTGGCAGTTATAACAGCCTGCTTCATAACTTGCTGGCAATTCAATAATCAATTTGAGTGTATTTTCTCACGCTGGTATTCCGGACTGACTCGAACAACGAGTCATTTATCTTGAACAAATGATCCTCCAGCAATGACAAATGAGAACTCCCCTCGAACTCTCATAGATAAAACCTTTCCCGATAGAGTTTCTATTCCTTCTTGTATCACGTTACCCACCCTAATGGGTAACCATTTCGAAATTCATCAAACCATATGGCCATGCTTTCGAAATTTGGCAATTTTGAACATGATGACCCATACATTTTCATAACAAAATTTGAACAAGTTTGCCCAACCATTAAACTCCAACAACTTTGTGATGATGGAATCAAACTTCGGTTAATTCCATTTGCTCTTACCGATTATACTGTAAAATAGTTGTACCGCTTACCTTCAAACTCGATCAAAACTTGGAAAGAATTCATTAAAATTTTCTTAAACAAGTTCTACCACTTGGAAAAAACAACTAAAATCCAAAACGGAGTCATCAATTTTCATCAATTCAGGGGTGCACCATTCGAAAAATATTTTTGAAAGTTTTAAAGAGCTTTTGACAAAATGCCCACACCATAATTTCGAAAAATGGACTCTTTGCCAATCTTATAAGATGGACTTGAAAATAATTCACGAACCATGCTTGAATCGATGTGCCAAGGCAATTTTATTGCCCAACATCACGAAAATGCTTGGCCTTTTTTTGAAAACTTGGCCGAAAAATCATTCCAACAGGAACGTTCTAACGAAAAATCCATTTAGTCCCAATCAAGCGCACACTCGATAGGATCATCTTTGGTTTTGGAAGCTAAAATCGATGTAATGATTAATAAATTCGATAACGGTTTCTCATCTAACCAAACGAACCAAGCTTCCCAACCTATGTGTTATAAATGTAATGATCCAAATCATATAGCCGATCAATGCCCTAACATGATTGAACAACTCAATGCGTTCAATAAAGTTAAGAATGACCTGTTTTCTCCAATGTACAATCCTAGTTGGAGAAATCATTCGAAATTTGCATGGAACCAAAATGATTCCAACATGAATTTGGTTCATCCCAATTTTCATGCACTTTCAAATAGTACTTCGTATCCTCCCTTTCAACCTAATCATTTTCAACAAAATTTTGTGGGTCCGTCTCAAAATCAATCGCAATAATATTTTGCTTCCCAAGACGATAAACGATTAAGTTTACTTGAAATTTTTTTGAAACTTTGGCTAAAGCAACCACTCAAAGCCTCTAATCAAACAGTAATTTGCAAAATTTGTTAACCTCAAACATGCATAAAACGAGTCAATCGATTGCTAAACTTAAATGTAAATGAGTTAATTATCCACGTTTGTGAGTTAATGTGAACGAGGCACATTCCCAAGTCCACCAGTTTCGAATCTCAGAAATCAAAACTTGAATTTGAATTAAGCCCATGTTGTTCAAGATAGCAACGTAACCCAAATGAATACTATCGCGACTTTGTATTTCGGTAAACAAATCGATAATCGAATTGTTAATCCAAGCGATTTATTGAAAGTTCCTCATAACACTTCTAAAATAACAGACGAATCTGAACTAAATGTTGAGCAAAATAAAACCGCAATCCAAGTTATTCTTCTACTCAAGTAGACCCACCTACTGAGTATGGTATTCCATTTCACATCGTCTTCGACCCAAGAAACATTCTGACCAAATGGAAAAGATGTTGGAAATTTTTAAACAAGTCAAAGTTAACATTCGCTTCTTGATATCGTTAAGAAAGTCCCAACTTACGCTAAGTTTCTCAAGGACTTACATATACAAAAATGACATACTCATGTACCCAAGAAAGTTTTCTTCGCTATAGGACTTAGCGAAGTCTGGTCTCAATCAATTTGCGTTAAATATAAAGATCCTGGATGTTTGACGATCTCGTGGATGATAGGAGACAAAAACGATTAAGATGAGCTTACTAGATTTGGATGCAAGTGTCGATTTGATTCCTTATTCTATTTACCAGCAATTTGGCTTGGGTGAACTAAAACCAACGAAGTAACGCTTCAATTTACTGATTGTCCAACAAAGAAACTCGTGGAAGAAATTAAGGACGTACCCATAAAAATTGATCAATTCATATTCCTCATCGATTTCATCGTTTTGGAGACTCAACCTATCAACAATTCGATTAGTCAAATTCCATTAATTTTAGGTCGACCCTTCTTGGCTATTTCAAATGCTCTCATCAATTTTCGAAACGGTTCAATGAAAATTTCTTTTGAAAACATTACTTAGGATCTTAATATTTTCAATCTTGAAAATCAACCGAACGAGCCACATGCCCAGATAGTGGAAGTCGGCTCCATTCAAGAAAATTTTGATGATGAAACAGCTGACCTTAACCATGAAAGCGAGATCGAATATGAACAACTATTTTAAGATGAGCCTAATAAAATTTAAATTGCGCTTCCATTTGAACCCTTTACCATTGAAACAAAGCTTCAACCGAATTCTTTGATTGAGCAACCCCCGAGGTTCGACCTTAAACCCTTTCCTGATCACCTTAAATACACATATTTAAGTGATAACGAAACGTTTCCCATCATAATCTCTTCAACTCTCTCTCTTGATCAAGAAACTTCCTTACTTTCAGTTCTGTCGAAAAATAAAGAAGCAATTAGATGGTTGATCATTGATATAAAGGGAATTAGTCCCGCTATTGTTCAACATCATGTCCATTTAATTGACGATGCCAAGCCTATTCGTGATGCGCAGCGAAGGCTTAAACCAAAAATGAAGGGTGCGATTCGAGATGGAATTCTTAAACTCCTCAATAACGGAATCATATACCCCATTTCTGACAGTTCATGAGTTAGTCCAATTCATGTCGTGCCTAAAAAGTCTGGACTTACCATTAACAAGAATGATTCTGATGAACTCATTCCAAGTCGTACTCAAACGGGTTGCCGTGTTTGCACTGATTATCGAAAACTAAATGCTGCAATACGTAAGGATCATTTCCTTCTTACTTTCATCGACCAAATGCTTGAATGATTAGCCGACCATGAATTTTATTACTTTCTTGATGGTTATTGCGGCTATAACCAAATTCCAATCACTCTCGAAGGTCAAGAGAAAACAACTTTCATGTGTCCCTTTGGCACTTTTGTGTATCGACGTATGCCTTTTGGCCTTTGCACTGCTCCTGCTACATTTCAAAGATGCATGGTCAGCCTCTTTCCCGATATGATCGAACAATTTTTTAAATATTTATGGACGATTTTTCTATCCTTGGAAACTCTTTTTCCAAGTGCTTACACCATCTTGAGTTGTATCTTAAATGATACAAGGACAAACACATAACGTTAAATTGGGAAAAATGCTATTTCATGGTCAAACATGGCATTGTCCTTAGTCATGTCATTTCAAACAAAGGCATTGAGGTAGATAAAGCAAAGTTGATGTAATTGTGAATCTACTCATTCCTAAATCTGTCAAAGGCATTTGTTCGTTCCTTGGACACGCAGGTTTCTATCGACGCTTTGTGAAAGAATTCGGTAAAATTGCTCGACCTCTTACGACTATTCCTGGAAAAGACGTTCCATTTGACTTCAACTCTGACTGTGTTTCCACTTTCGAACATCTCAAAAGTGAATTCATTTCCGCTCCCATTATTTGCTCACCCAATTGGAATCTTTCTTTTGAATAATGTGTAATGCTTCTAATTCTCGGTTCGTGATGTCTTAGGATAACGTATCAATGAAATTCTTCATGTTATCTACTATGCTAGTATGACTCTAAAGGATGCTCAATTCAATTACACTACCACTGAGAAAGAGCTTCTAGCGGTAGTCTTTGCGCTCGAGAAGTTTCGACCATATTTTTTTGGCCCGCACATTACTGTTTACACTGACCACTCAGCTCGTAGGTACCTTTTCGGTAGAAAGGATGTTAAGTCTCGTTTGATCCGTTGGATCCTGTTACTCCAAGTATTGACCTTACGATCAAAGACAAAAAGGATCCGAAAATGTCATTGTTGAACATTTGTCACTTCTTCCAAACACATCACCTTCTTTAATGATCAACGAGAACTCTTCCGATGAACAACTCCTTTTTGTATATGTTGATCCATGGTATGCCGATATGTGAACTATTTATTTACTAAGGAAACTCCTTCATTTTGGTCGAAACATGATAAATATAAATTTCTTTCCCAAGTCAAGTACTTCTATTGGGATGATCCATACTTGTTTAAATACTATTTAGACCAAATCATTCAATATTGCATTCCAGATTGTGAAATCAAAAGTGTTCTTTCGTTTTGTCACGACCAAGTTTATGGTGGTCGCTTTAGTTTGAAGAAAACCATGAAAAAAGTGCTTCAGTATTTTTTTTACTAGCCTACGCTTTTTAAAGATGAATTCGAGTTTTGTAAAACTTGCGACATTGCCAAATGTTGGGAAGAATCTCTCGATGAAACATAAAGCCTTTAAACCCTATTCTTACGATCGAAATCTTTGACGTTTGGGGTATTGATTTTATGGGACCATTTCCCAACTCTTTCGAAAATTGTACATTCTTCTTCCTATTGATTACATATCTAAATGGGTTGAAGCCATTCCTTGCAAAAAAATGACCTAAAATTATTGTGAAATTCATAGAAGAAAACATCTTTTTGGGATTTGGAACACCTCGCACAATAATAAGTGATAATGGAACCCATTTCTGTAATCGATCATTTGAAACTCTAATAAACAAATACTCGATAACCCATAAGTTATCCACCCCGTATCATCCCTAAACTTGTGAAACAAATTATGGAAAAAACTATTAATAAAAATTGAAAAGATTAGTCTTAGAAATTGACCAACGCTCTTTGGGCTTACCATACTACTTTTAAAACTAATCTTGGGATGTCATCTTCTAGGCTAGTGTATGGCAAAGCGTATCATTAACCCATTGAAATCGAACACAAAGCGTTGTTGGTAGTGATGAACTTAAAATTTGATCTTGAAAAAGCTGGCAAAAATGAAAAATTACAACTCAATGAATTGAAGGAGATTAGGAATGACGCATACGAAAATGAGAAAATTTACAAAGAAAGAACAAAAGCTTTTCATGACAAGTCTATCCTATGAAAACATTTTCGCCAAACAAAAAAGTTCTTTTGTATGACTCTAGACTTTTCTTATTCCCTGTGAATATAAAATCAAGATGTACCTGACCATTTGTGGTACAAACTATTTTTCCAAACAGTGCCATAAAAATAAAAAACCCAGGGATGGAATAATTTTGAAAGTCAATGGTCATTGCTTAAAACCATACTTGGAATTGCTAAGTAATCAAGAAGAGAAGCTCATGATTCTTCATGAGCCATACTAGTCTAATAAGAAATGTTAACCATCTTTTGTAAATACGTATATATTTTTTCCCGTTACACTCATTATATCATGCACTGACTGTGGGGACACAGTAAAAATTAAGTGTGGAGGGGAGGCTCATCTTCATTTTTGATTTTTTTATGGTTTATTTTTTTGCATTTTCTTTCCAAAACTCAAATTTTGGAAAAAAACAAAAAAAAATATCAAAACAAATTTTCTTTATAGCATATTGATATACTTTTGAAGAAAGACTATAGGACAAGTACACGTTTTTGGTTATTAAATTGAAATTTTTTAAAATTATTTCTCAACAAAATAAAAAATAAAGTTTGATTATAAGTAACTATGGTTTAACTAGTATATAGTAAGGTTCATGGGTGATAATGAAGTATATCCTAATTGTAATCTTTGTTTAAAAGGGTGGTTGATTTAAAGTAAAAGCGATAACATTTTTAATCTTCTAAGTTAAGTGGTGTTATGTTGATGTTGCAAAACTCTCTGTTCTAAAAAAACATTAAAAAATGGTTTTTGTGAAAATAAGAAACACCTAGAGTCATGTGTTCACATGCAAATGTGTACACTCACCATGTTCTGTACCCTTCTCACGTAAGCCCGAAAGGCAGTGCATGATTGGTATATTTGGCCTCAGTTTATTCGAGTTAGGTGTATGCAAATAAATTTTGAATAAGAATAAACACCTGGAGTCATGCGTTCACACGCTAGTGTGTACACTTGCCGTGCTCTGTACCCTTCTCACATAAGTCCGGAAGGCAGTGTGTGATTGGTATATTTGGTCTCAGTTTATCTGAGTTAGTTGTGTAAATAATAATAATGTTAATACTTTTTAAAAATAGAGAAAGCAAGCAATTGAAATCCAAGCTCACTTAGTTGATTCAACTTATTATACAAAAGAAATAAAAATACCACTTTGAAAAACTTTGATAATCAACTAAGGATCCATTTCATAGTTGCACTATATTACAACTGAAACAACTAGCTAAAATAGAGTCTAATTGTGATGATTACTTAATTTTTGTTGAAAGTTTTGATGAGTAAAAGACCTAAATATCTTGATAATGACCAGAATTTATGTTTAACTTATTCATGTTTATTTAAAATTAAATTCTTCATTTGTAAGTATTTTCAAAAACTTGCATTCATATCTTTGTAAATAAATCTTAGATTTAGGAATATTTCATGTTGCATTTGGATTTTGTGGGTCGTATCCGTTGAAAACCCTTACGAGACAACACTCGTCCTACTAGGTACACCTAGAGGTTTAACAGCTTGTTGTATATGCTCAACGCAATCGTGCTCCCTACGAAAGTGGATTTATCTTAGTTTTTCTATTCGAGGATGAAAAAAAAGATAATTGTGGAGGTATTTGATGTGCACGTAAAAGTGTATATTTTACTCACACACTTGATCTCATTTTAGTAAAATAAATGTCATAATTGAGTGTTTTTACATGTTTAAAACCAAATTTCAAAAATGCTTTGAAATAATCATTTATTCATCTTCATTTAGGGGGTAAAATGGTAATTTTGTATATGATTTAGATTGAGAAAATTCACTTGCATATTTTTATTTTCAATTATAGGAAATGGAGATCAAATATGAAGAAGCTTTCATGTATGTATGCATGGACAAGTGAAGGAAGCCAAAGAAGTGAAGAAATAAAAGAATTCATGTAATTATGGAGGACCCCACCCACCCACTAACCATGAATCACAATTAAGAGCTAATGCACATGTTAGTGGGGATTAAACACATATGCACATTTAATGGAGGATTAATTTCATGCTAACGATTACTTAAAGGTTACACTTCCTAGGGGCATTTTAGATAGTCTCCTAATCGGTCATGTATAAATAACACTCGTACTCCATTTAATGGAGTTTTTAGTCTTCTTATCATATTATGCAAGTTGTAGCCATAGAAACAAAATGCTTCCTAAGCCTCTTCTTCTTCTTATTTGTTCCTTCATGCTTTTATTTTATTTTATTTTATGCTCAATTTTATTTACATGCTTTCTTTTATTTCATGTTAGTAGATTAGCTTTCATTTCATTATAATTAGATTAGTTTCATTTTATGTAAGCAGTTAGTTCTTTTTATTAGCTCTTACTTTCCTTGCTTTTTAAGGTTGCAAGCTACATGTGTTGAAACAATAAGAAAAATGAGAAGCAAATCCCCTTCAATTTATGGGTAATGAAGCTCTATAAGTCATGTAGCTTCAACATATTTGCTAATTAGTGATCTCTTTTTATGCTTCATGGATAGTTAGATGTTAATGTAAGTTTATTAGTGAATTTGATAGCTTATGTTTTTTTATCACAAATAGGCTATTCTTACTCAAATATAAATACAATTTACATTAACATCTAACTAAGTGATTTTGCTCATGGAATTAAAATAGAATCAAAATTTGATTATCTTTGTTACTAATCAAAAATAGTAAATAGATCATGCTTAAAATATATTTTATTTTAGTTTCATATTCATTTTTATGACATTTAACAAAGTGGTTCTAATTGTTTTATTAAAGGTTGATGGTTTGATTTGTGTTAATTAATAACAGAAATAGACCATACATTTGATAAATACATCACTAATTATACTTAGATTAAAGTGAGAGATCATAGATTGATATTGTTCTGATTTATGTGAGAGTGTTAGGGTGGATTTGCCTCTAAATTTTCTCTTAATCTCATATTTTTATTCACTTTCGCTAGTAAGTTCTTACATTCGTTCTAGCTAAAACAATCTCAAGCTTTTTGTATAATTTGATTCAGTAGAATTTTAAATTAATTCATTTCCCTATGGATCGACCTATGCATGCATATGTACTACAATTGTACACTATGCACTTGCGGTTATTTTTATTACAATTTTCGATAATTTCCTAACCGATAGAAAATTCATTGTTAAACACTACGGTCGTTAGCATTTCTTAGAGTAGTGCTACAGTACGTCAATCTCCCTTATAGTTGACTTAGGTAGATCCATTATATTTGATATATTTGATATTATCACCTCGTTAGAGACAATGAATATATGACGTTAGAAACTAGCTGTGTGTTAAACTATCATTTGAGTTAGTCTAACCCAAGACAACTATGTGTTGTCTATTATGATATTAGAGACATGTTATGAGCTTTTCTATCATTCTCTCATAAGAGCCTATGGATGATAGATCTCTGTTCTGTATGATTTGTTGTTTCTATCTCCTAGGCTTACTAAGTCTATAGTTTCGCCTCTCTAAGGATCAGGGTCGAGATATATGATTTTGTACATCAAGCATTTGATTGAGTTTAAGATTTCTTGATATCTCCCAGGGCATAACAGTCGAAAGTTATCACTCTATTAGGACTTCAGGTCGGGATACTTATTGGGATATTATTTTCGATATTTTTATTTGTGATTTATATTTGTAGCTATCTCCTAGGATTAATAGTCGAAAGTCTATGATTCCATTAGAACTAAAAGTCAAGATAGTATTCCGAGATATTTATTTTCGTATTTTATATGGATTTCATTTTAATTTGGTTCCATATTTCATGATTTGTCTTTCATGTCTTTGCAATCAGAAGTTATTACTTCCATTAAGGCTGTAAGTTGAGATTTTATGGTTTGATTATTTATTTAGGGTTCTGCATCCCCTAATTCATCTTTTAGGGCTTAACAGTCGGAAGTCTTCACTTCCATATGTATTGTAATCCAAGATTGATATTGTGGTTATTGACTTTTATTTAGTATGATTTGTGATTCATTCCTTTATTTATGATTTTTGCGAACATGCCATGCGCTTGTCCATAGTATTTTGAAATCTTGATGAGTTCGATTGTTATCACCCCATTCATAGATGTCATGATTTGTACTTGCCTATATGTATTTTATGGGTGATATTTGAGATTAGTGGCATGGTATATTATTATGATGTTGTATTGGATATTAAGTTGAGTTATGGATGTGCTATGTTTTTCATTGACCATGCTTACTATTATGTACTCAAATTGGGATTTAGATATAGCTTGACATGTTTATTATTTATATAATACTTGGGTCAGTCAATGACTTTTTGTGTAACAACCCGCATATTTATCGATTTTATATTTAAATATTTTATTTAGATATTTTGTCGTTCGTCGTATTTTGGTCCGAAAAGCTACTTTTTGCAAACAGTCGAATTGGGACTCGAGACCACCCTCATTGAGTTCAAAATGCCGTTTGCAACCTTTTTGAGTATAAGCTTCGATATGTTTGGAGAAAGTTGATTTTTGCTACTTTTTCCCACTTATGACTTTGGTTTGGACTGCACCCTTATTAGCTCAGCCCAACCCCCTTCTCTTCATAACTTCTCCTCTTTGCTTAAACACTCAAGCTTTAGCAACAATGGTGGAAGAGAATGGGAAATAGAAATTCCTAAGCCCTATTTTCCATTAGCAAATCCATCTTCTTACTCCAAACTCAAGTGAACCCATTGGTAAGCTTCTCCTTCTTCTTCTCCAACTCATTCTCTCTTTGATTTCAGAAAATTCCTAAACCTAATTTAGGAAAAGTTTCTCTTTTAAGCTTATATTCAAGCTTCTAGTGTTGAGATTGAAGAGTGATTGTTCTTACCATTGCTCTATAGCTTCTTCTTCAATTGATTTGGGTTCAAAGGTGAGATTTTTATCTCACATCTATGCTTATAATTATCTTCGATTGTTAGGTATGAATTCCTAACACTTATTCGTGTGCATTTGCTTTTGGTTTGGATTGATTTGGTGAATATTCCAATTTTTAGTGTTTTGGGTTCAATTCCTTAAAAATCATAGCTTTGATCTTTGATCATGTTTTTGGAGATGCATCGAAGAGCTTATAGGGCCAGGTAGTCGATTGGCATAATCCCTTAGCGTCGTTGCTCGAGAGAATGCAATTCGGTCGAGGTTGGACCTCGATTGGATGGACTGGGAGGGGACTGGCAACAGGTCCGGTCGACCGACCCCTGTAGCCGGCCGACCGACCTGCTGCCAAGTGCATAAGCACTTCTCTGTTCAAGGTTCGGTCGACCGAGTACAGGGTTCGGCCGACCGACCTGCTTCTCGAGACTTCTTCGGAACAGGGTCCGGTCGATCGAGCTCTGTAGCCGGCCGACCGACCTGGTGCATTTTTGCCTATTTCGCCTAGTTGTTTGAATTTCCAACTTTAATCGATTCGTGTTGTTTCCTATGTGTTTTTATCATTTGTTATGACTTTGATGACTCCTTTTTAGGGATTTTTTTGAATATCCATTTCGATGGATTCTTTATCGGTTTCTTTGGATTTTATTCACGTCTTCGAATGTGAATTTTACCGATTGATTGTTTTTACAATCTTCTTTGTGATTTGTCACTTTAAAAATATAAAGGTTTTCTATGCTAGTAGTAAATATCAAAACTCTTTCTTCAAATGATTTCAACACTATTTTAGTACAAAGCTCGTTTCTTAAACCGTTTTCCAATCTATTAGTATATACAAACCTTTACCTCACTCGTATGAGAAATCTAATTAAGCGACTTAGTAAAACGAGTGGTATGAAACGCTTGCGTTTACTTCGTCGGTTAATTCTTGAACTTGTTCGATTGAAACTCTTGTGACAATTTTCTAGTGGAGATCTACAATTTGTTCGTAAATATTTAAGTTAAGCTAGTGGTTATGGGACATGAAGCTAAGCTCATATATTTACTAGCTCACTGTAATCGACACTTCTCTTTCATCATGATGACCATTTTATGTTTTAGACTAGCATTGTGCAATGTCTTTTTGATTTGGTTCATCGGATGTCAGGCTGTACGACGTTGTTGTTCCCTTTGATTGTGTTTTGGTTCATCGGATGTCAGGCTGTACGACGTTGTTGTTCCCTTTGATTGTGTTTTGGTTCATCGGATATTACGCTGTACGACGTCGTTGTTCCCTTTGATTGTGTTTTGGTTCATCGGATGTCACGCTGTACGACGTCGCTGTTCCCTTTGATTGTGTTTTTGTTCATCGGATGTCACGCTATACGACGTCGTTGTTCATTTTGATTGTGTTTTGGTTCATCGGATGTCACGCTGTACGACGTCGTTGTTCCCTTTGATTGTGTTTTGGTTCATCGGATGTCACGCTGTACGACGTCGTTGTTCCCTTCGATTGTGTTTTGGTTCATCGGATGTCACGCTGTACGACGTCGTTGTTCCCTTTGATTGTGTTTTGGTTCATCGGATGTCACGCTGTACGACGTCCTTGTTCCCTTTGATTGTGTTTTGGTTCATCGGATGTCACGCTGTACGACGTCGTTGTTCCCTTTGATTTTGTTTTGGTTCATCGGATGTCACGCTGTACGACGTCGTTGTTCCCTTTGATTTTGTTTTGGTTCATCGGATGTCACGCTGTACGACGTCGTTGTTCCCATTGATTGTGATTTCTGGATTTCGTGTGTTGAATTCTGGAATTTATGTTTCACCAACTTTTACGATTGGCGTTGATATATATGTCATTTATTGTGGCTTGGTGAATGAAATTAGGAGTATGACATTCCCTTTTATCTTTGAGAAGATCTTTGCGATATTGATTAATCTCTTGTTGATTTTTCAATTACTTATTTATCACAGCTTGGCATTGTGATTATTATATGTTTAGTCATATCTCTTATTCTATATCATTTCATCTGATATTTATAGCTAGACTGATCCGTTTATTATTTTCTTATTAAATAATACTCGGGTCAGACTGAGATTTCACAGGTGCTTCTGCTTGACTCCTTATCGGACCATCATCTGACTTTTGGTTAACTACTTAGATTAGTAGTTTTTGTTGTATACATTTGAGATACAGACTCTATGATGTATACTTATTCTTTTGTCTAGCACTTGTATCTATTCTTTTTGATATTGTGGATCTTGTTTGACCACTACTCTGATGTACACTTTCATGTGTTATATTCATATCTATTTCCGCCTTTGTGATATGAATTATCTGTGACTTATTTGTGTTATGTTTATTTCTACATTTGTTTTCGAAGACCTTTATAGCCAATGTGTAGTAGCTTTGAGTTTGTGTCGGTATGTCGGATTTCCTCTTGAGATGAAAAGTTATATTTTTATCCGGCATATCGGTACTCGCACAAAGCAATTATACAGATGGTCGCTCCTCAACAGCCTTATTCTCCATGCTAGTCGACAGCATTACTCCGTAGTGTTCTTGGCTAGCGTGGGTATAGAGGTGGGGCGTCACAGCTTGGTATCAGAGCCAAACTTCGAAACAATATGGAATAGTATAACAAGGATCGTCGTCCTAAGTCTTTCTTAGGAGTCGTGCTTTAGGATTTAATTCGAGTCTTCGTACCGATTCATCCTATTTTCTTTATGATTCCTTGTTTTATCTATCAAGATTGCTTGATATTCATTTTGAGAATAACTTTTTCCTCTTCTTTCTTTCTTTCTTTCTTAAAGAAGAGAAATGGTTAGACCAGGCCATCCCAGCGCCGGTCGATCTAGTGCTACTCCCCAAGATGGAGTTTTTATGTCTGCCCAACAACTTTTAGATCTTGTAAAGAATCAAGAGTTTATCTATGCTTTGAGTAAGAACCCCGAAATGGTTCTACCTTTGAAACTTGAAGTTTCTTTCAATCGGCTTGTGGATGTTACTCTTCTTCATGGAGAGGTTGGTAAAGGAAGTGTTTGTGGTATTGGGACTTCCAAGAAGAGGCATATTAAGTTCAAGAGCCTTAATCCCATCAAGAAAGGGAAGCAACAAACTCCGGTAGCAAAGTCTCCTATCTCTAGTCAGGGACGATGCTACAATTGTGGTTCCACGGACCACTATGCAAAGGAGTGCCCGAAACCTCTCTTTTGCCGTTATTGCAAAAGTTCGGGTCATCTTATATCTACATGTGCCATTCTTTAAAGCAGGAGAGAGGGAGAGCTGAATATTGTGCAAGCTCCTGGTAACACTTCTCGTGGTCAAGGTATTTTTCACTCAATCCTTGATGGCATTGTTTTATTTCGTGCTCTTCTTAGTTGAATTCTTTTTGATATGGGTTCCACCTCACTATTTTACATCAAAAGAACTTGTTGATTCTTTTTCTTTAAAAATATTTTTAGGCTTGATGAGTTCTTTGAGAGTTGTGAATCCGGATGGTAGGTCCGCAACACTCAATTTGTTTTTTTATTGATGTCGAAATTATTTTATGAGATTTTTCTTTCCGAGTCGATAATTTACTTAGGCTTCGGAATTGATTTTTGTAAGGATTGGCTTAATCATTGTGAAGCTCATATCCTATTTTCCGTGTGGACTATTCATCTTTGACATTTTCTATCTGTTAAGTAGATTTCTATTTTTTTTCCTGAGATTCCAATTTCAAATTTTTGAAGGCATCATTTTATTCTTTAAGCCCTCAAGATGAGAAAAGTGTTGTTTCTCTCATTCATGTAGTTAGAGAAATTTTCCGGAATCTTTGAGCTTGTCTTAGGATTATCACTTAAGTAATCTTTTGTGTAGTGCTAAGGTCTTTTCAGTTTGACCTTACCACCAATTTTCATTTGCTACGAGTTGCAGAAGTTGGCATTCCACTTACCGCATTCTGCACTTGTTATGATTCCTATGAATGAATTATTATATCATTCAGTTTGTCCAGCTTATTTCATCCATTTTATAAATCAAATATTCTATGAATATTTCGATGAGACCATTCTTTTATTTATTGATTTTTGGATGAAAATAGCAATTTAAAATTTTGCAAAATCTTTTTCATAAGATTTATTTAGAAGTATAACCGGATTTTTGTTCTTAAAACAAACAAAGAATATTCTTAGAAGTTTTTGAGAAACTTACTTATCCTATAGAATACGATTTTGTGATTGTATTTCCCATTTAGCGTGTTAAGAATTCTGGTCGATGCGCTTGATCAACGTTGTCGATAGGAATTTCCTAAACGCTTAGATGTGACAGTCAGACACAATAAATTGACTTGTAAAAATGTAAGTTTTTCTAGAAAGATTATTACATAAAGATAAATGTAATTTGAAAGTTTTAACTTTTCAGGAAAGAAGATTATTTAAAAGAAATTCTTTCTTTTCGATACTCTTATTCTTGTGATTCCTGGAGGGGAACCAAGACTATGCTATTTGTACCGATACTAGTCGTATTGGTTTGGATGTCGTTCTCTTGCAAAGGAGAACATGCTATCTCGTGTGCTTCTAAATCATTAAAAGCCGATTGAGGCTAGATACGCCACTCTTGATATTCTTTTATTCCCGGAGGGGGAATCGTGTTGCCAACGCGTTTTGTCGTAGGCAACAAGTTGTTGATTCTTTGATGTTGTCTGAATGGGATTATCTTTTTATTAAGTTCATCGGACGTTTTGGTATACTTCGTTTTATTGAGCTTTATCTCACTCCTTTTATGGACTAGTGTCCGGAGTTCCTTTATGCTATTCGATTCATTGGATGTACCGTATGTACTACATCAATGTCTTTGCTTTGGTTCATTGGGCGTACCGTTTTTGTACTACGCTGATGTCCCAAATTATTTGAGTTTCTAGTTCCTCGGGCGTACCATTTTTGTACTACGCCGTTGCACCGACTCAATTTTCTACTATTCTTGAAGTTCCCCACGTCTTTTATCTACGGAAATGCCTTAGGGATTCCGGTTTCCATTCTTGAGCCCGGTGATATTGTGGAAATTGAAGTTTAACCAGATTTGATTTTTGAGCAACATCCTATTCGAATTATTGCTTTGGAGCTCAAACGACTTTGAAATAAAGATGTTCTTCTTGTGAGAGTTCAATGGTTCTCAAATCCTAGGGATTATTCTTGGGAATCTAGAGAATTCATTGAGCGATCCCGTTCTTGCTAACTCTTTCGTGCTCTTTATGGTGAACTTCTTATTTCAATTTTCTTTTGTGTTAATATGCGTCCATGGTTGTTACTTCTTATTTTCCTCTTAAGTATTGCGAGGACGCAATTTCTTTAAGGAGGGGACTCTGTAACAACCCGCATATTTATCGATTTTATATTTAAATATTTTATTTAAATATTTTGTCGTTCGTCGGATTTTGGTCCGAAAATCTACTTTTTGCAAACAGTCGAATTGGGACTCGAGACCACCCCCATTGAGTTCAAAATGCCGTTTGCGACCTTTTTGAGTATAAGCTTCGATATGTTTGGAGAAAGTTGATTTTTGCTACTTTTTCCCGCTTATGACTTTGGTTTGGACTGCACCCTTATTAGCTCAGCCAAAACCCCCTTCTCTTCATAACTTCTCCTCTTTGCTTAAACACTCAGGCTTTAGCAACAATGGTGGAAGAGAATGGGAAATAGAAATTCCTAAGCCCTAGTTTCCATTAGCAAATCCATCTTCTTGCTCCAAACTCAAGTGAACCCATTGGTAAGCTTCTCCTTCTTCTTCTCCAACTCATTCTCTCTTTGATTTCAGAAAATTCCTAAACCTAATTTAGGAAATGTTTCTCTTTTAAGCTTAGATTCAAGCTTCTAGTGTTGAGATTGAAGAGTGATAGTTCTTACCATTGCTCTATAGCTTCTTCTTCAATTGATTTGGGTTCAAAGGTGAGATTTTATCTCACATCTATGCTTATAATTATCATCGATTGTTAGGTATGAATTCCTAACACTTATTCGTGTGCATTTGCTTTTGGTTTGGATTGATTTGGTGAATATTCCAATTTTTAGTGTTTTGGGTTCAATTCCTTAAAAATCATAGCTTTGATCTTTGATCATGTTTTTTGAGATGCATCGAAGAGCTTATAGGGCCGGGTAGTCGATTGGCATAATCCCTTAGCGCTGTTGCTCGAGAGAATGCAATTTGGTCGAGGTTGGACCTCAATTGGATGGACTGGGAGGGGACTGGCAACAGGTCCGGTCGACCGACCCCTGTAGCCGGCCGACCGACCTGCTGCCAAGTGCATAAGCACTTCTCTGTTCAGGGTTCGGCCGACCGAGTACAGGGTTCGGCCGACCGACCTGCTTCCCGAGACTTTTTTGGAACAGGGTCCGGTCGACCGAGCTCTGTAGCCGGCCGACCGACCTGGTGCATTTTTTCCTATTTCGCCTAGTTGTTTGAATTTCCAACTTTAATCGATTCGTGTTGTTTCCTATGTGTTGTTATCATTTGTTATGACTCCTTTTTAGGGATTTTTTTGAATATCCATTTCGATTGGATTCTTTATCGGTTTCTTTGGATTTTATTCACGTCTTTGAATGTGAATTTTACTGATTGATTGTTTATACAATCTTCTTTGTGATTTGTCACTTTAAAAATATAAAGGTTTTCTATACTGGTAGTAAATATCAAAACTCTTTCTTCAAATGATTTCAACACTATTTTAGTACAAAGCTCGTTTCTTAAACCGTTTTCCAATCTATTAGTATATACAAACCTTTACCTCACTCGTATGAGAAATCTAATTAAACGACTTAGTAAAACGAGTGGTATGAAACGCTTGCGTTTACTTCGTGGGTTAATTCTTCGACTTGTTCGATTCAAACTCTTGTGACAATTTTCTAGTGGAGATCTACAATTTGTTCGTAAATATTTAAGTTAAGCTAGTGGTTATGGGACATGAAGCTAAGCTCATATATTTACTAGGTTACTGTAATCGACACTTCTCTTTTATTATGACGATCATTTAATGTTTTAGACTAGCATTGTGCAATGTCTTTTTGATTTGGTTCATCGGATGTCACGCTGTACGACCTCGTTGTTCCCTTTGATTGTGTTTTGGTTCATCGGATGTCACGCTGTACGACGTCGTTGTTCCCTTTGATTGTGTTTTGGTTCATCGGATGTCACGCTGTATGACGTCGTTGTTCCCTTTGATTGTGTTTTGGTTCATCGGATGTCACGCTGTACGACGTCGTTGTTCCCTTTGATTGTGTTTTGGTTCATCGGATGTCACGCTGTACGACGTCGTTGTTCCCTTTGATTGTGCTTTGGTTCATCGGATGTCACGCTGTACGACGTCGTTGTTCCCATTGATTGTGTTTTCTGGATTTCGTGTGTTGAATTCTTGAATTTATGTTTCACCGACTTTTACGATTGGCATTGATATATATGTCATTTATTGTGGCTTGGTGAATGAAATTAGGAGTATGACATTCCCTTTTATCTTTGAGAAGATCTTTGCGATATTGATTAATCTCTTGTTGATTTTTCAATTACTTATTTACCACAGCTTGGCATTGTGATTATTATACGTTTAGTCATATCTCTTATTCTATATCATTTCATCTGATATTTATAGCTAGACTGATCCGTTTATTATTTTCTTATTAAATAATACTCGGGTCAGACTGAGATTTCACAGGTGCTTCTGCTTGACTCCTTATCGGACCATCATCTGACTTTTGGTTAACTACTTAGATTAGTAGTTTTTGTTGTATACATTTGAGATACAGACTCTATGATGTATACTTATTCTTTTGTCTAGCACTTGTATCTATTCTTTTTGATATTGTGGATCTTGTTTGACCACTACTCTGATGTACACTTTCATGTGTTATATTCATATCTATTTCCGCCTTTGTGATATGAATTATCTGTGACTTATTTGTGTTATGTTTATTTCTATATTTGTTTCCGAAGACCTTTATAGCCACTGTGTAGTAGCTTTGAGTTTGTGTCGGTATGTCGGATTTCCTCTTGAGATGAAAAGTTATATTTTTATCCGGCATATCGGTACTTGCACAAAGCAATTATACAGATGGTCACTCCTCAACAGCCTTATTCTCCATGCTAGTCGCCAGCATTACTCCGTAGTGTTCTTGGCTAGCGTGGGTATAGAGGTGGGGAGTCACATTTTGAGTGTAGGGTCATCAGACATTATGAATGATTGAGGGTTAGAGAAGACAACATACAAATATTATATCGAGTTTTGAATAGATGACTACGTATATTTTTTGATTGATGTCTCCTTTTATTTGCTGCTTTGAGATAGCTAAGTTGTACAGTTTGAACCCAACATTGTGTATATTATCGTAATGAGACAGACATTACAATTGGTATCGGTTTGTTATGTATTATATTTTCCTGCTGCATTCTATGACTCTGTGCTCATATGAGCCTGTTGTGCATTGTTCTGTCCTGGTAAACCTACGTATTTATTTCTTTGTGCCGATACCGAGTATGTATATCTTTGATCTATTTTCAGGTGAGATCCGTATCAGCATTAACCCAAGGGAATATTCACATGCGGTTGCTCCTAACAAGTCATATTCTCTGTATTGCCAGACTTGATTACTTAGTAATTTTCTGTCATAGTATTGGTATAGAGGTGGGGAGTTACAATTAAAATTTGAATTGTTCAAAATTAATCGCCAGCAAGTTCATACCTCTAAGTCTCACATGTTAATTCTTTAAAAAATGACTTGAATTAATTAATTTATAAAATGTTGTAAATTAATTAATTTTTATAAATTAATTAATATTTGATAAATATTGGTTATTATTAACTTTATTAGATGTTTGGAAGTTTTTTAGAATTATTTGATGCATGTATAAAATTTATATTTGCGTGCCTCGATATACGATATCGTGCAACTTTAAACGAGTTTAAATAAAAGATAATTGCTTGAATTTGGAAATTTATGTCATATGATGTGATTAAGGTTGGCCACATCAAGAGAGAGAAGGGGAAGTAATTGAAAATTGATTAGGAAAAAGGTTAACGTTTTAAAGAATACGAAAGGTTTATATTCTTCCCTTAAAACAAATTTCTTTTTTCATTAATTTTATCATTCTGTTATCTTTTTCTTCATTCCCACTTCCCGTCTTCTAGCTACAGCCGATAATTTCTTTATCTTTCTCTAAAAGTTTTTTACTCGAAATTAAATCAAATCATAAAATAAAATAAAAAAGCTAGGTGGTAAGACTTTTCAAGTTCAGTTCTTCCATTTTATTTTATTTATTAATAATGTCCGACCCTACCAAATTCACATATATGTGTATATAGATTGTCACTGATTAAGTCTATTCTTAAATCTCTTGGGTATCATTATTTAATTGAAAAATCAATGTGACCATGAAAAGGGGTTTAAGTGGAACAAAATCGGCCAGGTGGTAGAGTCGTGGAAACACTTGTTTATTCCATATTTTAGACCTTTCGCGTTTGATTTATTTTATCCCGTCTTTTGACCAGGCTGTATACGAGCAAACTCGATGAGTTGAAGTTCAAAATTATCAAGGCAAACACAATTACAACTAAAATCACAACACAAATGCGAGTCCACCATAAAAATCCGAGAACCAAAAGTCCATAAGTATTGGGTCGGTATTGTCCCCTAAATATTCCACCAAGAAAGCCCATCTTCTGCCTGCACTCCCTAGACTCCAAAAGCCTATTTTGTGAGTTTTTTATGTTTCCATGCAACTCTCTATCGATCTCCATGAACTCCTGAATTAGCAATATCATTGTTCTAGAACTTCGTCATTTAGACTTCGAAACAAACTATTATTGATGCAAACAACTATGGAATCACGAAGTTAACCACAATATGAGCCGAAGTAAAGAGTTGAAGGCAGCCAATTTGGCAATATTATGGGTTGGTACCGACACCTACCGTTGAAATTGTACCGACCCATCCAAGATAATGGGTTGGCAACCTATTTTCATAGAGAACTGGTCTATAGCAAGGAGAACGGCCTCAAGATCTTTTGTGTGAAGCTTTAGGCTCCCTTCCTTTATAAATAAAGGGATAGGGCTCATTTTTCATAATCGTTCATCTCTTTCCCTCTTTTCCTTTAGTTTCTTATAATCTCCATCATAGTTATAACGACCTTTAATAGATTCGTACTGATCCATAAGAACTCCTACCTGTAAACAACAATATAATAAAGGAAATCTTGAAGTGGACATATGCCAGAGGACGCCAAATCACTGTAAATCTCTATATGCATTTTCTTACTCATTTTTCATTTATTTTCTTTTTTTACTCTCTACTTACTTTCCTTAGGTTTTTATACCATTTTTGATTCAAACATTTTGGTGCTTTCACTGAGAAGCACTTGAAACCGCTGATTTAAGACTTGGGAAGATTCAAAAAGGCTAGAAAATCAACTAAAAGGTCCCCTATTAGAGGAAATTTTCCTTAAAGCAGCCAAGAGGCATCCTTAGGAGCTAAGCCCCTATTAATCTACATCACAAAGGATGAGATAGAAACTATGACGAATGGATTGCAGGAGAGGATGATTGCTCGCCAGGAAGATATGATAGAGAATTTCTTCAGCGGGATGGGACAGATGCAAAAAACCAGATTTGCTACAGATCAGAATCAAAGACCAAAAATTGGAGCATAGCTACTTGGGAGTTAGGCAGAACAACCCGGGACAAACCTTGAGCCAAATATATAGGCCGTTGCTAACCAACAAACATGGGTTGATATCGACCCTCAAGTGCTCGGGTGCATGGGTTGTCCTGGCCTTCGGAGGAATGATGTACATTTTAGAGCAGAAGTGGATTGTTTGAATGTGGAATAGAATTTAGAACTACCGCTGAAGATGTGTGTACTAGAATTCCCTTGTAGAGTCGGGACGCAAGCTGAGGATGCTAACCTTAGAGTTCCTTTGAATGACAACGGTAGACTTGCCGATATGGTGGGACGCGCTATAACGGATGGATTACCTAACCAGAGCTCTGAAGATGTGAGCAGGGGTTCATTCACTCTAGACGTTCGATACACTTTGAATCCGCTTGATTTTAAGTTACCTACGTTGGAAACATATGATGGGAATATGGATCCAATGGTTCATTTGATGAGGTAAATTCGACACATGGATGTGTTTGGTGTGTTTGAAGAGGTTATGGGATGGCGTTTCACTTTGTATTTGACAAGTTTAGTGACATTATGGTTTAGACAATTGGAGATGGTTCCATCAGCACATGGGCTGAGTTTGTGAATAGATTTGTAAAGCAATTTTTGGTCTATATCCCATAACCCAAAAATTTAATTATATTGGCAAGCATGAACCGGTGGGTCAGAGAGAACTGCAAGAGATTTCTGACAAGGTTCAATGCAGTGGTAAATGCGGTCAATGAGCCCAGACCCTTCAATGGTTTTGATGGCCGCAGTTTCGGGAATAGCCGCTAAGACAGATTTCAAGGTTTCTTTGGAAAAGGAACCTCCGAGGGAACTTGTGAGTTCTATCACAATGCTGAAAGGTTTTTGCACCAAGAGGACACTGAGTCCGATAAGGGAGAGGTTATGCTTTGGATGGCAGAGGATTGCCTAGAGCAGGATCTAGCAAGGATAAAGGAAAAAGCAAGATAGATGATGGCTTTGAAGGATTGAAGCGGCGAAGAAGGGAACCGAAATTCTCTTCTTACACAGATTTAAATGAGACCCCAAGTGTATTTATCTAGATATTAAGGGACAAATCACCAATCGAAAGCCGACAAGAAGTGAACCCACGGAACATGAGAGGGCATCTGGAAGATACTGTCTATTCCATAAACTAGATGGGCATCACACAAGCGATTACAAGCACCTGCGGGATTTGATTGAGTAATAGGTCAGAAATAACTGATTATAGTAATATATAAGAAGCCGAACTACAGTGGTAGGACAAGAGCAGCTATCAACCACATCAATTGGAAATGGCCCTAGATCAAGGTCAAGGATAGTCATCTCTTGATTGGGATGGCAGGGAATAAGGATTGGTTCTTGCACTCTGTTTCCTTTTACAGTAAATCATGCAATAACACATAGCAACTTACTCATGTATGATCTTGAATGGTCCTTAGGCATGCTCTACGATGGATGCTAGGCTGTAACGCCTGTAGAGGCGGGTACCATAATGTTTGATTTTATGTTTCTTAGTATTTGAATTCGATTCCATTAGAAAAATCCTTGATTATTGAAACCAACTTTAACATGGTGACTGATATAGATCTCTTTAAGTCTCATCTAGAAAGATGGGACCGTGGTGCATGAAGCAAGTCCATTCATTGAAGCATGGAGCAGATCGGCTTACTTATTGTTGAGTTCCCATGCCGAACAACATGCGAAGTGGGCTTGGTAAGGGTCCGTAGAGACCATGGACTTGAATTGCCCAAAGTCCCATCTGGAAAGATAGGATCAGTGTGTTGGAAGTAAGTCACCACACCGGAGCAAGAGTAGATGGGATTGCCAATCATTGGGTCCCCTCACTAGAGAGCGAGTGGATTAGGCTAAGCAAGGGTCTGGAGAGGCCAAGGATTTGATTATCGGCCCCGAATAGCCATGAATTTGATTATCCACCCCAAACGGCCATGATTTGATTTTCTGTCTCGAACCACTATAGATTTTATTATCGGCCCCGAATGGTCATGATTTGATTATCGATCCCGAACCACTATGGATTTGATTATCGGCCCTGAACGGCCACAGATTTGATTATCGGTCTCGAACAGCCATAACCTCAATTAATGATCCGATGATATCGTGGAGTTAACTATTGACCTTGAATGACCTTGAACTTAATTAATGATATAGAGACATCATCCTCTTAACATTAACAATAGACGATTTGGAGAGATCGCATGTTGAAAACTGAACATGAAACAATTTCGAGTGATGATGCATTAAGTTGAATATGAAACTATCCAAAGAGATCAAATCAAAAGTGAAAACAAATTTGATTTTGATAAAAGCCTTTGAATGCCTTATAATCGGAATATAATCGACGAATCTTGAGTGATCATGGGACAATTTTGATATGTGATGTAATAAATCCGAATGAAATTGGAATTGTGATGATGTATAGATAACACTTAGGTAGAGTCCAGAGTCTTAGGCTATGACAGGTCTAGAATGACCCATGGTTGGCAAGAGAATCCAAGGGAACAGGATGATTTGCAATGGCTTGATCGATTGATAGCTAGGAAATTCAACTATTAACATCTCTTCGACAACAACATTTGTTCTTGAGCAAAGCACACCTTTCGTTCCCAAGACATGCTTTGGGGGAAAAGTGTTAACCTGCCTTTTGAGCAGGCAACATATAAATAGACTCGACGAGTCAAAGTTCAACATTATCAAGACAAGATGTCCAGGGAGGTGACCACGAAACCTAAAACTCAAGTACAACAAAAATTACAACACAACTGCGAGTCCACCAGAAAAATCTGAGAACAAAAAACACCAAGTATTGTGTTGGTACCAACCCCACCTATGGATCCATACCGACCCTACCTATGGTCCGTACCGACACCTAAATATTCCACCAAGAACGCCCATCTTCTACCTACACTCCCTACTTGACCGACCCCTAAATATTCCACCAAGAATGCCCATCTTCTACCTCTACTCCCTACTTGATGTCAGTAGCCTATTCCAAGAGCTGTTCTGATGTTTTCATGCAACTCTGTATCGATCTCCATGAACTCCTGAATTAGCAACTTCATTCTTTTATAACTCTGTAATTTGGACTCTAAAACAAGCTATTATTGAAGCAAACAACGACGGAATCATGAAGCTAACCACAAGACGAGCCGAAGCAAAGAGTTGAAGGTAACCAATTTGGCAATATTATGGGTCAACCGACCCCTACCCTTAGATTTATACCAACCCATCCAAGACGAAGAGGTGGCGACCTATTTTCATATAAAATGACCTAGAGATATTTTGTGTGAGATTTTAGGCTCCCTTCTCTATAAATAGAAGGGTATGGCTCATTTTTCAAGATCTTTCCGCTCTTGCTCTCTTTCCTTTAATTTCTTATAATGTTCTCTTTCCTTTAGTTTCTTATAATCTTTACCGAAGTTATACCGACCCCTAACGGAGTCGTACCGACCTGTAAGAACTCTTTCCTGTAAACAAAAATATAATAAAAGAAACTTGAAGTGGACATAGGCCAGAGTACGCTGAATCACTACAAAACTCTGTATGCACTTTCTTACTCGTTTTTCATTTTGTTTCTTTAATTTTTATTCTTTACTTACTTTCGTTGGGTGTTTGTGCCATTTTTGGTTCAAATAATTTATTAATTTATTTTGCACATTCAATTGTTTGTTAGATTTAAAAATTATTAGTTAATGTAGATCTGAATTGTTGCAAGGAAATATGCACTTGTTATCACAATTTAATATAGTTGTGGTTATAGATTTAATATTTAATTAATTGAACTATGTGCCTATACATGTTCATCTTCATGCTTCCAAAATTGTAAACCAATTTCAACTTAAATCTTTTTGTTAAATTAATGTTGTTTTTCAAACTAATATATTTAGTGTTTATTATTTAGTCAAGTATATACATCTGAAATCAAATTTTTAGATTAGAATGTACACAAGTGTGTATATGTATATTTGTAATGTTTTAAAATTAATCATGTTGTTGAAGCTACATATTGATTATGACAATACTTTATAATAATTCTACTATTATGTTGAATGTATGTGTTGACTAGTTTTCTAGCCAACCTCGCAATACGAATGCGTTGTGAAAAGAAAATATTACTTACTAATCACTAGTCTTAAAAATGGAGAAAAGGAGGAGTTATAAATGCAGCTAAAAGTTAAATAAAACAAGGTATAGAGTGGTTTAGAAAAGCCACATATGTCCACTATTAAGTTCTCTTACTATATATTTCTCCTATAACTACACAAAATTACAAGAAAATAATAAGAAAAAACAGGGGCATTTAAGACTAATAAAGCAATATAATCTTAAGTACTTATGTTGTATCAAAAACACTA
The DNA here is from genome assembly GCA_030765085.1 of Allium cepa. Classification (NCBI taxonomy): domain Eukaryota; kingdom Viridiplantae; phylum Streptophyta; class Magnoliopsida; order Asparagales; family Amaryllidaceae; genus Allium; species Allium cepa. Next base: position 490,814,457 of record CM060944.1, on the reverse strand, counting down.
AATTATGCGTAATATTCAGAATTCTAGAATGTTCTAACCTATATTTTACCCCTATGAAGTTTCAAAGCAAAGGGTATTTATAGTAGCTGAAGTGGATGGTGGACGGTTGAGTTCGTGTTGTAGGGCTAGGTGGAAATGTGCTTGACCGTTTATCTAACTATAGAGGTGGATGGTCGATAGTTGTAAATTGTACCATAAGACATGCGGTAGATGTAAATGTACTCACTGGCTCTCTATATCAGGTGTAGGCTTGCTTAAATGTGCATTTAATGCTGATGATGAGCCATATCAGTTCAGCTGCCCAATTATAGTGCTTTGGATGGATGGATAGACATCTTTTTCATTCATTTGAATGGCTATATGGATGAGCTAACCGACCTATGTCGAAAACATAGAGAAGACTTTAAATCTTTTGAGGTTTATGCAAGGAAGACGATATGGATTGAGGCATTTGGGAGGGAGACCGGATCAAGTTGGAGTTGGTTAAACTGAAGTCATGCTAAAGATAGGCCATGCTTAGGCCACTCTGGCTGATTTTCTTTCTGTTGGGGCAGTCTTGGACAAGATCTGGCCGTCAACTGATGTGATGCTAGATTAATTGTGTTGGCTTATAGTTGCTGATGGAAGAAGTTCATATGGGAGATCTAGTCGGGGCTGAGTGATAGAGTCGGACCTAGCTAGACCAAGAGGGACATGGTCCAGTTTTGCCTAAGTGTGAAGCTTTCTTTGGGATGAGACTACTAGGACTTATCTTAGCATCTTACTAGTTAGAAAGATTGGTCTGAGACCAATATCAGCTTGAGCAGTCCTTTGTAGGCCAATAGCATATCAATTAGATTAGCTTTGATTTGGCCAGACTAGCTATAATTGGTCTGCTAAATACTTGCGAGAAAATTGAGCAATATTATACTCCTTAAGTCTGTATTTGCTTGCATATGCAAGCTTGAAACACCATACAAATCTTTTTGATTGACGACTCAACAATGCATTTAAGGCTCTTTTCAAATGGCTTTGTGCAATTGGCTGTGATGGTTCGTTTCTTCCCAGACATGGTAGAGATGTGTTAAGTCTCCCAATGTGCATAATTTCACTTAATACTTATCCCTTTTGAATGATTGGAATTCCTTTTGCCTTTTGAATTTAATGCTTGGATTGAAGGAGTGCGTATATAAATACCCAGTCTTCTTCTGCCCAAACCCATAAAATCATTCTTCGTGAGAAAATTTCAAATCTTGCGATCTTTCTCACTTTTTAATGGTAAAAAGTTGCTAGCTTCATCATCCGTTTCTTTTCCAAACTCCTTTTGATGCATATCTATAACAACAAAAAATTTAACCCGTAATAATTAGTTTGTTAATTAACTAAATAATAAAACAACTTTGTGAAATTATCATAATTGAGCCACAAGAGTTGCACCATTGTGTCTGTGGTAATTTTCTGGTCAATTCCCATATATCGAATGTCAGAGTCCGAGTTAATATGAATAAAGAACAAAGTAATCAAAGAAACGAAAAGAAAAAAAATATAATACAGGTCGACCGGCCGGTCGACCTGGCAAGGGGGCGGTCGACCGGCTGGTCGACCAGCTTTGCCTTTTGGCAAGCGAACGAGCGTTCGTTTGTTCGAATGATTCAGCAACGATTAACACATATTTTGCATTGTTTAGACTTATCTGGTCCTTCCATTCATGCATTCGAGGGCCCGTATTCACCCTATGACGTGGTTGCATCGTATTCAATCCCCAAATCCTACTGTCTGAGATCCTTTTCTACCCCAATAAATAGAACCCTAGACCTAACACTTTTTCTCAATCTAAGATTTTCTCCAATTGGTTTCACTTATTCATGAAGGACCCTGAGCGGTATAATTTTCCAAGGAGGAAATCCTTTTAAATAAAAACATTTAACAACCCCAAGTGGTTCCATGAAGGCTTAAGAGGAAGAGCTAAGGACCAAAGGTGAGTGATTGTAGTTATTTTCAATATCTTTAAGTAATTTAAAATAATAAGGTTTCCAATAGTTTTAGTTTTACTACGATTTTTGGAGTAACCTTTTTAGTAATTTATTTACATTTTTTGGAATTACTTTCAGTCTATTTCTTCTAGCTATTCTTTACAATTAATTTCAGTTTATTTCTAATTTTTCCATTTATTTACAGTTTATTTACAGCATTTTAGCTTGTTTACTGTTATTTATGTGTTATTTCCATCTTCTTCTTACACCTTGGATTCCTTCGATTTTTAGTTTTCTTTTATTTCTCCTTCTTCTTTGCATATCGATTAGAATATAATTAACGCGAAATTGGATTAATTATAAGAAATCTAAAATAATGGAATATAAGATGTAAATTATAAAGAATGTAATACAAATTGAACTGGATTAAATTATGCCTAATTATTTAATTAAGAAGATTGGCCTAGCTATAACTAAAAATTAAAACTAAAAAGAATAAAAGAAGAAAAGAAGCTTATTTTCAAACATAGACCTTGGTTTAAGTAATAAGCATGATCATAACGTAGGTTATAATAAGAAATAGAACAGAATAAGGCTTATTTTAAGACATATGACAAATTAATAAGCACAGTTAGTAGGAATAAGAGTAAAGGCTTATTTAAATAATTTACCTAAGTTAATAAGAAAAGAATTAACATAGGACCTGCACCAAATAGCATTCCCCTATATTTTCTATGGACACGGTGTTTCACATAATCCTGAAGTGAGACGAGGGACACACTTATGCTAAGTCAAGGTAATAATACGACCCAATAGGTGAAGCAACAGGTAGCATAAGCATGGTGTAATCACTATGAGTTCCAAGCACTTAGTATATGTGTGTCTTTCATAGACACCATTGCCTTCTATGTAGGGAAATTTGTATTGTTTAGTCCATAGTGGGTGCATTGTGTATCTTTCGTAGTTACCGTTGGCTACTGTATAGGGAGTTATATAGCGTTTAGCACGTAGTAAGTTCTATGGTGTAGCAAGCCGATCAAAGGGTAGAATTAGGATTTCAACCTAATTATATCATTAGGAATTCAGCCTAATCAAGCAGCAATCAAAGACAAGTGCAAACTATCAAAGTTGACCTATCTTATCGATTGTAATAGTTTAATCGTATTTTCCAGTTTATCTCTTTCCTATTTCCTTTTTTTCTTTTGAATATACTAGAACTATTGAACTATCTATTACTTTGACTTTGCTTAAAGATTCTAGTAGTTACTATCACTCACCAGATTTTTAGTCTATCCCTCTCCTCTATTTGCCCCTTTTCCCCTATAGGAAATCAAGGGAGAGGGCAGTAGATTGCAGTTGCTTGGAGGTTTCTAGGAGAAGATTCTTCTATGTATTTCCCTACTTTATTTTTGTTTTTCTTTCTTTGTTCTAGCACTTAAGAGGGATATTTATACTCTGATTTTTGTTGAGATTGCGAGTTTTTATTTCATGAGACATATTGGGTTTTGAGACATATATGTTGTATTTGGTATTTGACTTATTTAGTTTATGAAGTAATTATGATGTTTTTGTTCTGAATAAGTTATTATTTTAGCTTTTGCTATTTTTACCTATTTTTGTCCTGTGAATCTCAGTCTCTGTTAGTTTCAGTTATACTTACAACGCATCAGCCTTTTAATGTGTCCTTTTGGGTATATTTAGGGTGTGGGTTGTTTCACTTGGATCAGAGCTTAAGGTTACAGGATTCCTAAAAATTTATTTTAAATAGAAAGTATTTTCTAGATAACTTGTTTTAAAAAAATACTTTTCAGAGAAGAACTCTTAGAAATTTTTTTAAGAATAAAAGAGTTTTATAAATATCCCCTTATAAGTTCAATTCAATCTCCTTTTGACTCTTTCCTAAACTATCTCTTTCTTTTCGTAAAATAGCTGATGCCTCGAACCTTCTCGAGGTCATTCCAGTACCAGCCTGGTTTCTTAGGTACTTACAAGCTACGACTTAGAGGTGCACGGGCCAACACCCAATCCTGCACCAGCGGGTGGGAACCCCATTAACCCACCTGCCACCATCCACTTCTCTAAGCTTTGTTAGGATTTTACAAGTTTGGGTGGAAAAAAATTTATGGAAAGGAGACTTTTTTGGAGGCGAGAGCTTGGATTAGGGACACCAAGAGGATATTTGGCTTATTAGGATTTGAGGATTAGTGGCAGGTTCAGTTAGCATCTTGGCAGCTGAAAGAGGAGGCTTCGTATTGGTGGAAGGTCATAGAGTTAGAAGGAAGGGAGGTGACTTGGAATGGATTCTGGGAGTGGTTTGATAGGAAATTTTTGTTTCAAGAAGAGGAGAGTGTTCAATTACAGTGATTTATTATTTAAAGCAAGGAAGTTTGTCGGTGAAGGAGTACATCAATCAATTTAATGAATTGTCTCGGTTTAGAGTGGAGTCGGTGAATATGCCGCACAAGAAAGCTACAAAGTTTGCGAAGCGATTGAATTAGTCCCTTTAGGGATTCTTGTTGACTCACGTACCGATGGGAGCTACTTATGAGTCTTTGGTAGAGATGACACCTATGTTCGATGCAGTCAAGGAAGGAGAGTCTAAGGAATTTGTTAAGTTATAAGGTCCAAAAAAGAAATGGTGTAGGAACAACAAAGAGAAGAAGAAAGGCGATGGCCCTCAGAAGCAAATTAAGTAAGGATTGAGGTGCAATAGATGTGGATTTATAGGACATATCGCCAAGGATTGGAAAAGGGAAAAGATGAAGGGAAAGTGCTTCAATTGCGGGTAGCCCGATCATATGAGTAAAGTTGTCCCTAAAGAGCCGATCAAGGAGCGAGTGCACCAGTCGCATAGATTCAGGCATTCGACGCGGCACCTCCCAGTAGCGATCGGGATAGAGGTAGGAAAGTCACAGTTGAAGGTTTGATTTCTATATCCGGTTTTCCCGTTCGGAGTTTATTCGATTGTGGAGCATCATACTCTTTTATTTCTAGTTCTCTTGTGGATTATTTACACTTAAACATTTCTTTAGTGGTAGACCCCATCATTGTTTCAAACCCCATAGGGGGATCGACACACTTGTCTATGGTTTGAAGGGGTTTGAAAATTTATATCCTAGAAGTAGTATTTGATTGTGACTCCTATATTTTGGGATTCTCGGGGTATGGGATGATCTTGGGTATGGATTTGCTATCGACATACGGAGCTATTTTAGACTGTGAGAGGAGAGTCGTTAGATTGGAGACTTGCAGTGGTAGGACTCTCAAGGCTTCTTGCGAACCACAAGGATCGGTCATGTTGAGCTTTCTCTATTCCCTCGATTCATCTTCAACAGAGTTTGATTCGCTTTCTGTCGTCAGAGATTTTTGCGACGTCTTTGAGGAGGTTAGGGGACTGCCCCCTAAGAGAGAAATTGATTTCAGAATTTTTTGACCAAGAATGATAAGCTTGTGGCGTTACATGTGAGGCATATGGCACCTAGGGAGATGAAAGAGTTGAGCAAACAAGTCTATGAGGTTATGGAGAAGGTTTTTATAAGAAGAAGCATATTGGAATGGGGAGCATCAATCGTCTTCACTACTAAGGTGGATGGTTCTCTTTGACTTTGCATTGATTATAGAGAATTAAATAAGCTCACCAAGAGGAACTGATATCCACTCCCTAGGATTGATGATCTTTTTGACCTGTTAGTTGTCTCTTTGATACTCCCCAAGCTGGATTTAGCCACGGGATTCCATCAACTTAGAGTCGTCGATGACAGCATAGATTAGACTGCATTTAGGACTTCAGATGAACTTTATGAGTGGTTGGTTATGCCTTTTGGGCTAACCAAAACCCCAGCCTACTTTGTTGACATGATGAGCCACGTCTTTAGAGAACTCCTAAATAAGTTCGTGGTGGTATTCGTAGATGACATCTGGTATTTTCCAAGAATATGGAGGAGCACGCTGTTTATTTAGAGGAATACTTCGCACACTTCGAAGTCATCATTTGAGAGCTAAGTTTTCAGAGTGTCACTTTTAGAGAGAGGAGGTATATTTCTTGGGGCACGTGGTCTTGAAGGAAGGTTTGCTTGTTGACCCTGCCAAGGTTATTACAGTACAAGATTGGAAGGTCGAGCTTTCTAGGATTGGCTAGCTATAATAGAAAGTTCATTATAGAATTTGCCAAGATTTCGGCACCACTCACGCGCCTTACTAAGAAGAATAAAGCTGGACGTGGATTGTGAGGATTCCTTCATAAAGCTTAAGAGAACCCTTAATACTGCACCAATATTAGTGCTACCCGATGGATCTAAGCCATGCATGTGAGATGGGCCTAGGAGCGGTGTTGATGCAAGAAGGGAGGGTAGTATGTTATGGTAGTAGGAAGTCGAGGACGCATGAGAAGAACTAGCCTACCGACGATTTGGAATAGGCCTCCATTGATTTTGCACTCAAGTCTTGGAGGTGCTATTTGCTTGGAGAGAGGTTTGAGCTTTTGACCGACCACAAGTCATTGAAGTACCTATTCTCGTAGAAGGACTTGAACTTGAGGCAATGGAGATATATTGAGTATTTAGCCTTTTACGATTTTGAAATTACTTATACCCCTGGCAAGGGTAATGTGGCTGTGGATGCATTAAGTAGGAAGAAAGCAACCCTTAGTCCTTTGTTCATAGAGTGGAGGAGCTTGGAGTTCATTTCTACATTTTATTTTAATCTTACAGACATTACTCCCGAATTATTAGCGCATTAGAGTTGAGGCCAACCCTTATGGATTAGATTGTCTCGAGGCAGCAAGAGGATTCAGAGGTTATGGATGTGATGGATAGGATTAGCCAAGGAGAGGTCTCTAGGCATCTCCAATGTTATTCGATTGATAGCAAAGGGTGGCTTAGGAGAGATGGGAAGCTTTGTGTTCCATGCGCTAGAGATTTGTTGAGATCGGTTTTGGAGGAAGCCCACCATTCCCATATGAGTATTCATCCGAGTGGTGACAAAATGTATCGAGATATGAGGAGGATTTTTTTGGAATGGCATGAAGAAGGACGTGGCAGAACTCATAGCTAAGTGTCTCATATGTCAAAGGGTAAAGGCAGAGCAGTAGAAGCCTGGTGGACTACCTCAGCCCTTAGATGTGCTAGAGTGGAAGTGGGACAATATTGTTAGGGTTGTCTCGCATGTTTAATGGAGGAGCTACGGTTTGGATTGGAGAAAAGTCCCACATCGCTAAATAATATGGAAAAGTGGTGTATAAATATGGGTTGGTAGGCACGTAACATTGGGGATTCCTTTTGTTACAACAAAGTGTGTGCCAACCCATGTGCGTACGCCACATGCTGGAGATGGGGAGCTTGGTCCGACCGTCGTTACACAACAGTGGTATCAGAGCCGAAGGTTACGGACTGGGCCATGCAGACACGACAGTACTCTCAAAGGTTACCGCAAGGGGATGCGAGTCAAGGGGGAGACTATTAGGGTTATCTCGCATGTTTAATAGAGGAGCGACGGTTTGGATTGGAGAAAAGTCCCACATCGCTAAATAATATGGAAAAGTGGTGTATAAATATGGGTTGGTAGGCATGTAACATTGGGGATTCCTTTTGTTACAACAAAGTGTGTGCCAACCCATGTGCGTACGTCACGTGCTGGAGATGGGGAGCTTGGTCCGACCGTCGTTACACAACAAATATTTCTATGGAATTTATAAATGGTTTGCTCAGTTCTAGGAAGGGGAATACTAGCATTTGGGTGATCGTTGATCGGCTGACCAAGAGTGCCCACTTCATCCCAATTAAGAGCAAGCGTATAGTGTCGTATTTAGCATCCCTTTATGTTCGAGAGATAGTCCAACTTCACAGAGTCCCTTATAGTATAGTGAGTGACAGAGATCCTATTTTCTCTAGTGAGTTTTGAAGGAGCTTACAGGAGGCGATAGGGATACAACTTAGATTGAGTACAACCTACCACCCTCAGATGGATAGCAAACGGAGAGAGTGAATAGAGTGCTTGAGGATTTGCTATAGATGTGCATTTTGGACTTTGGACGAACTTGGGAGGAGCATCTTCCACTGGTTGAGTTTGCGTATAATAACAATTACCAAACAAGCATAGGAATGGCACCATTTGAGACTTTATATGGGATACCTGTCAAGTCCCCTTCATATTGGGACGAGTCTAAGAGAAGTTTCTACTTGGGCCTGACATGGTGATGGAGACATTAGAGAGAGTAGATTTAATTCGGTGGAGAATGAAGGCAGTCCAAGATAGGCAAAAGTCTTATGTGGATAAACAGAGGAGAGACATTGAGTTTGAGGTTCGAGACTTAGTTTTTATCAAAGTATTCCCGCTTAGGAAGGTGCTAAGGTTCGGATTGAATGGAAAGTTAGCCCCCAGATTTGTTGGACCATTTCCTATCATAGAGAGAGTTGGGAAGATGGCTTATCGAGTGAAGTTAGCAGATAGGCTGGCAAGCGTGCATGACGTTTTCCATGTTTAGCACTTGCGAAAGTGCTTACATGACTCGACTAAGGTTGTAGAGCCTTGTCAGTTAGAGGAGGTAGAGGTAGAAAGGGATGCATCTGCTCGGTGTATCTGCACGAAGGTTATTGGAAGAGACATTAAGCGACTAAGGAATAAGGAGGTTCCGCTAGTGAAGGTGTAATGGGGAGATGATGTTGCAGATGCCACTTAGGAAGCAGAAAGAAGATTCGTACCTTCTATCCTCATCTTTTCGATAGTAAGTTTTAGAATTTTCTATTTCCATCTTTAGTTTTGAATAGTTTCTTTTCTTATTATCCTTAACCTATGGATGGTAGGATTTGATGTAAACATGTTATTGGAACATGTTATGAATGATGTATACTAGTGGTTGCAAGTGTTTGCTAGTGGACGCTAATGGACGCATATAGGTACACTAGGCACTATTATTCCTTAAGGATCGACCTAACTAGGACACTAGAGCATATGTATATGGATGTGTGTGCATTTTTATTCTATTTTTCATGATTGCTATAAATGGATGATTATCACATAATTGTTGCATTTGGATGATGTCTGTAGCACGCATATAGAATTATCAGTTATCAATAGGAAATTTTCGCATTCATTTGGAAACATGGCATAGACATGATTGCATAAAAGGAGGTCAACTGAATCAGTGGAACACCTAATATTTTGCATTAGTTACGGGCATTTGCACAACACTAATTGCATATGTATCATAAATTGCATAGGAAAACCTAAGGACAGTGGATAATTGGTTGATGATTAAGTAATTGGTTGTAGAATTGAATGAAAACATTTAGCACAATCTTTTATCCTTAGAGATTTCAGGGACAAAATCCCTTAAGTAGGGGAGAATTTAACAACCCAAAATTTAAGCCCTAATAATTATTTTTTAATTAATTAAATAATAAAATAATTTTGTGAAATTATCCGAATTGGGCCACGGGAGTTGCACCATTGTGTCCATTATAATTTTCTGGCCAATTTCCATATATAGAACATCAGAATCCAACTTAATATGAGCAAAGAACGAAATAATCAAAGAAACGAATATATATATATATAATATATATATATATATACATATATAAAATACAGGTTGATCGGCCGATCGACCTGGGCAAGGGGGTGGTCGACCGCCTGGTCGACCCATCTTGCCTTTTGGCAAGCGAATGAACGTTCGTTCATTCGAACGATACAGCAACGATTGAACTTGTATTTTGCATTGTTTAGACTAATCTGGTCCTTTCGTTCATGCATTCGAGGGCCCCTATTCACCCTATGACGTGGTTGCACCCTATTCAATCCTTAAATCCAACGGTCTGAGATCCACTTCTATCCCTATAATTAGAACCCTAGACCTAACACTTTTTCTCATTTTAAGATTTCTCCAATTGGGTTCACCTATTCAGGAAGGACCCTAAGCCAAATAATTTTCCAAGGAGGAAATCGTTTTAAATAAAAATATTTAACAAATCCAAGTGGATCCGTGAAGGCCTAAAAGGAAGAGCTAAGGACCAGAGGTGAGTGATTATAATTATTTTAAATTTCTTTAAGTAATTTTTAACAATAGGGTTTTCAATAGTTATAGTTTTACTACGATTTTTGGAGTAATCTTTTTAGTAATTTATTTATAGTTTTTAGAATTATTTTTTGTCTATTTCTTCTAGCTATTCTTTTCAATTAATTTCAGTTTATTTCTAGTCTTTCCATTTATTTACAGTTTATTTACAGTATCTTAGTTTGTTTACTATTATTTATGGGTTATTTACATCTTCTTCTTATACCTTGGATTTCCTTCTATTTTAAATGTTCTTCTTTTCTCCTTCTTCTTCTTCGCGTATGGATTAGAATAGAATTAATGTGAAATTGGATTAAATTATAAGAAATCTGAAATAATGGAATATAAGATGTAAATTATAAAGACTGTAATATAAAAGGAATTGGACTGAAACTATGCCTAATTATTGAATTAAGAAGATTGGCCTAGTTATAACTTAAAATTATAACTAAAAAGAAGAAAAGAAGCTTATTTTCACACTTAGACCTTGGGTTAAGTAATAATCATGATTATAACGTAGGTTATAATAAGAAATAGAACCGAGTAAGGCTTACTTTAAGACTTAGGATAAATTAATAAGCATAGATAATAGGAACAAGAGTAAAGGCTTATTTAAATAATTTATATAAGTTAATAAGTAAAGAATTAAAGTAGGACATGTACCAAATAACATTCCCTAATGTTTTATATGGACATAATGTTTCACATAATCCTGAAGTGAGATGAGAGGCACGCTTATCCTAGTAATGGTAGTTATTGGTCAATATAGAGATGTTCAAATCACAGGGGATTTCAACAAGGGTGCTATTAGGTATTGTTTTGATGATGGGCCAGTACCGGCAGCATTCCCCGATATTCTCTATGGACACGGTGTTTCATATAATCATGAAGTGAGACGAGGGGCACAATTATGCTGAGTTAAGGTAATACACGACCCAATAGGTGGAGTAACAGGTAGCATGAGCATGGTGGCAGTTACGCGTGTGACTTCCATTTCGTTGCTCAGTAATCACTATGAGTTCCAAGCTCTTAGTGTGTGCCTTTCGTAGACACCATTGCCTTCTGTGTAGGGAGCTATGTATCGTCTAGTCCAAGTGGGTGCTTTGTGTATCTTTCGTAGTTAGCATTGGTTTCTATGTAGGGAGTTATATAGCGTCTAGTCCACAGTGTGGTCTATGGAGTAGCAGGTCGATCAAAGGGTAGAGCTAGGATTTTAGCCTAATTATAGGATTAGAAATTCAGCCTAATCAAGCAGCTATCAAAGACAAGTGCAAACAATCAAAGTTGACCTATCTTATCAATTGTAATAGTTTAACCCTATTTTCCCGTTTATCTCTTTCCTATTTCCTTTGTTTTATTTTGTATATATTATAACTATTGAACATTTTATTACTTCTACTTTGCTTAAAGATTCTAGTAGATAGTATCAGTCACCAAACTTTTAGTATGATCCACTCCTCTATTTTTCCCTTTTTCCCTCTATGGGAAATCAAGGGAGAGGGTAGTAGATTGCAGTTCTTTGGAGGTTTCTCGAAAAAGATTCTGCTATGTATTTTCCTACTTTATTTTCATTTTTCTTTCTTTGTACTAGCACTTGAGAGGGATATTTATACTCTGATTTTTGTTGAGACTATGAGATTTTATTTCATAAGACATACTGGGTTTTGAGACATGTATGTTGTATTTGGTATTTGAATTATTTGGTTTATGAAGTAATTATGAAGTTTTTGTTTTGAATAATTTATTATTTTAGTTTCCGCTGTTTTTACCTATTTTTGTCTTGTGAACCTTAGTCTCTGTTAGTTTCAGTTATATCTACAATGCACCATGCCTTTTAATGTGTCCATCTGGGTATATTAAGGGGTGTGGGGGTGTTTCAATACCTTTTTATCAAATTTAGTTGGGATGTTGAAAAAGGAGAAAGGTCTTCAGTGTTTTGGACTACCATTCATCGATTGTATTTCAAACCATTATTTAGAAACTTCTATTTGGGGAAGACTATAATATGCAACTTGGCCAGGACCCTTAACTGCAAGCCAAGGTTCCAATGGTGGTCAAACTAAGTCTTGGACTAATGATTCAGGTGAAAATAAGGAACTTCCTTGCGTTATGGCTCTAACACACCCGACCTTAGGTCGGTTTAGATGCTTATGTGCTTCTTTAAAACGAGTATGGGCTATTGCCTCTAATTCTTTTGCTATGATCAAAACATTTGTTTTTTCCTTAGCAAGGTAATCCGGAAGTTTCTTGTGACCACATGTAGGACTTGATAGGGATGGCATTGGATTCGGTAAAATGCTCGATTTTCCTTAACAAATTCTGGATCGATTGAAGTACCTAAAGTGCTTCTCTAATGAAGCTAAAGGCTTTCTAGGTGATGACAAGAGAGCAAGATGACCTGCCTCAGAAAAGCTCTTGACGTGCTTCTTCTTCTCTGCTCTTTTCTTTCCTTCAACAAGCTTGTAATAAGAATGTAGTTGTAAGCCTAGTGGGGCACGCATTGTGCTCTCGTGCTCTTTTGAACTGAATGAGATAGATTTTTTGTTGCAAACTCTGACTTGAGAAATTTACTGTGTTGCTTGATCATGGCTTGTTGAACAAAATACCTTAAGTATCAAATTGCCCCAGTATTAACTATGTATAAATTTCTTTCATTTTAGGATTATGCCAACTATCAATGTGATAATAAGGGAGGCTGGATACAACCACTGGGAAGCTAAGTAACGTCAAGATGTGGAGTGGCTGTTTGTCTGGCATGATCAGATACATATAATTTTCTTGTGGGTTATCTTGGGCGGTAAGCGGTTGTGTGTAGAGTAGCAGACGGGTCCAGGAACCAAGCATAGGGGGCTGTAGGTTTAGTTGGCATACTATCTGTCGTGAGGTGACCATCGATCTTGAATTGAACTGGAGCGAAGCTTAGACACTATGAGTCGCATGATTGTGAAGCAAGTTGTACACAACATGCTCAAAGGACTTGGCGGTGAGATGGGCTATACATAGCCCGTTCATAAGAAATAGATAGATGGGAAAATATTTATGTTATGATTTTTTTGTAGGAGAATTTTTCTGATGAGTTCGACACGAGTTTAAGGTGCCCCCAGCTTTTAGATGACATGGTTGGTTATGAGAGAGTAGGGGATGCTGCCAATGCGTCAGGTTGGGGTGGACTTGAAAAGAACCAAAGCTTTGATCGGCCCATTAGGTCTGTTGAGAAATCCCCTGTTGATGGTGGAATGTTCTTGTTGTAGCATGAGAACACCCTTCTTTGCTTACCTAAGTGAAGTTCTATAACATTCCCTTGCTTTTTGCTGGTTGCACCAGATTTCGTCGATCCCATCTTGGATAGGGAACTTCATAATGAGGTGGTTGTAGGAGACGATGGAATCCAGCTCGGCATGCGTCGGTCGTCTATTAATAGGTTATAAGTAGATAGGGAATCAAATAATACAAATTTTTACTTCTGTTTTTACAGTGTCGGGCTCTTGGCTAAATCTTGTTACAAGTGACGTTGGGCCTATCGAAATAATGCCTATACCCTCAAAGCTATAAATGGGAAAGGCGCACGTGGTAAGGCCAGAGGTAGGAAGCCTGAGAGCTTCAAAGACATTCTTGAACATGACATTGATCGATTTGCCCCCATCAATGAAAGCTTGATGCACATTAAAGTTGGCTAAGGCAACTATAACGACCATGGGATAATGATAGGGCAGGACACTACTTTCCTATTCTGGGCCACGAAGCTGATTGGTTGCTTTGATACCAGTAGTGGAGCCTTGGATATTTAGGACTCCAATGAGTAAGCCTGCCTGGTTACACGCTTCTCCTTCATATTGGGACTAGGCCCCATGTAATGACCTGTATGTTACATACCAAAGAATCATAAAATATTATTATTTAAAGCACATATAGTCTTGAGACTCTGTAATTTTAAGAAATTACTATTAAGGACACTTTAAATCTTCATAATTTTTATCGAACCTTTTGGATCTAGAAATTCTTGTAAATCCTATAACTTCGATAGGAGTTGAATAAGAGTATGAACCCATTTCAATTATATTGGGTTGATGATTTCTCTTTCCGTAGAGTGGTCATATCGAAAAACCGGACTTACTATTTAGGGCGTACGGCTGTTATACGTTTGGAGTGCTACTGGCCTGATTAGTGGGTAATTAGTTAAGCTCATACTTAAGCACTCTAGCATATATTTGTGCCTTATTGGGAATGATGTGACAGATCTAAATCATTTCCTGAATCTCAAAAAAATATCTAAACCTCCATTAACCTGATTTGCATCAAAAACTATTCTTTTTCTTACTAAATCTAGCCTACAATCATAACTAAAGGGTAGTTAGGGAAGGAAAGATCTTAGATTAATCTTTTACATGTATTGGAAATCATGTGGTGTTGTCCACATTTGAGGGCAGAGATGGGTTAATTTTTTGCTACGTAAGTGGCTATGTACTTTTCACTATACTATGCATGCTTATGCAATGGAAAATAATGTTTTAAAGATGATTACTATGTTAAAACATTTTCAAACATTAATTTAACCTTAATGATATGTTTATGGATTAAATTTAAAAAGGTAAAACGGATTTTAAATGGTTTTACACCCTATTATGGATCATATTATCATTTTGGCATAAAATTAGATCAAGGCAATATTATATATGTTAATCATATTTAAATAAGTTGAAAATGTTGTTTGAGTGTTTTTGAATTTTGTATGAATGTTGTGAATTGGTTGCCTATGTTTACTAGTATGTTTTTACATATTTTGTGTAGCTAGGACTAGGTCATTGGTTAAGTGATTGGATGAGCAAAATTGCTCAAAATTGATTGTGAATTAGATACTGTATTGGGGGAGTCTGGGGAGTTTGCAAATCTAGCTACAAGAAGATTGGAGGTTACTTGGATTCTTAAACTCATGTCGATGGGAATCTAAAAAATTGTCTATAGTAGTTGCAGATCAATACAGTAAAGAAGGTACTTTTGGTCAAAGATGGTAAAACTTTAGGATATGCTTGGTGGAAGTCAAAGGAAGAAGTTCAAAGGAGAGAGCTTCAATTTTAAGGAGCAGATTCAACTCGGTACCGACATCTTAGATTGGTAGCAACATCTTTTCCTATGAATATAGTGAACCAAGGGACATATGGAGTTATGGCATGAAGATGAGGAGCTCTAGGCAAGCAAAAGTGGAAGTGATTGGGGGCATGAAGTACTTAGGCAATTTATAGCTAAGTAATTCATATTGGTATCAACATGAATGCATTTATGTCGGTACTGACATGAATTGGATTGGCCAATCCTGGCCAAACTCTTAGGGAATGTTGAGCATGTCCTAATGGTTGTGTTAGAGGTGTTCATTCGTTTAGCGTTCGGCCATGATATGGCAGCGCGATGAAGGATGGTGATCGATGAACAAAGCAATGTTGCAATGCTTTGATGTGATGGCTTGGGGACTTCTAGGTGTTGATTCAATAACTGATGTGGACATTTAGAAGTGTTTTATAGGGGTCAATTTGATCGATAGAGTCGTTATGATGATTATCCAACAGGAAGGATTCGAGGAAGGGAACTCATGGATAGAACATTGAAAGGTTCTATCGAGGAAAGAAATGAATGTTTAATGGTTCCAAGATGATAAATGCAAACCAAATGTAGCAAGGAAGGTTACGAATACATGTGCTAAGGGATCATTCATACTTGGAGTGTTTTCTAATGTCCTCATAAGTAGGGTGTTTTAAGGATGCACATTGGTACTTGGAACAGTAACCCTAGATCGATGAAGGGATCCATACACCTAGATTGAGAAAAGGATCAAGTGCCATGGTTTGGTATTGGAGTTCATAGAAAATTGGAATTTTTCCATCAATCCTTGACAGAGGATGGTCATACGAGTTATCATATATTCAAGACACATTGGTGACAGTTAGGATTATTTGATAGATGTTATGTTTGCCATGATTTCTATAGTTGTTGTTTGTTACTCTAAGATGCACATGAAGTAGGTATATAGGAGATTGATAGCTTACCATCCAATGGTATACAGGAATTTTGTATACTTATGATGATAGTAAAGTAGCATAATACCATTATTATGAGCCACCTCCTAGGATGTAGAGACATGTCAGATACGACTCTTATATCTTTGCTGCTTACTATATCAATTTGTGAAGGATTTTGAGATTTCTTATCGCTCACACCAGATTGTTATCATGCTCAAGGTTTTATGCTTTGCATCTTATTATCTCGGGTACTCTTAAATAAGTAGACTAGATAACAGGTTTGGGTGATACACAGAGCTATATAGAGTATAAGCAAGAGGTGGCACTTTCTCGTATTATAGTTAGGTTTAATATTGCTTATTTCGTTGTGCGACACTATGAACCCTAGATAATGTTAACTATTCTTTTAGAGATAGTTTATTCTGAGTTCATTTCCTGTTGCATAAACTCTGTATTATTAGTATAACTCTATGAACCTATGCGATTTGATATTTATTATTCACTAGTTATTACTATCTCACATATTTTATATCTATGATGAATATATATTTTTATACAATGCACTATGAGATATACGATAGGTTCGGTGATGTTTTATCTACTTTTCACCCATGATAATTGTCTAACATCGACCGAGCATTGTAGTAGCACACTAAGTAGGTATATTGGGTGCAAGAGGTGTAGGGCAATCATCACATTTGGCATCAGAGCCATGTTGCATAGTTATCCTAAGTTGATATCGTGATCTAGTAGAGATAGGGTAGGATTTGTTAGTCCTTGAGACGATGGTTTTGATGACGACAACCTTAGGGCTTGTTATAAAATATAAATACTAACATTATAGTTTAGATATATAAGTATATGCAGGATATAAACATGCAGGTACCAAGAATGAAGACTGTACAGTATACACATACAAGACTGATGAATTTAAAGATCGAAGACATCAAGATTGAAAACTCATGAGTATCAATATTTCAAGAGTTCAAGATTTAAATAGTACAAGATAAGGATTGAGTCTAGAATTATGTTAAAACTTCTTGAAAGCACTTGCATCTTTATTCGAAATTTATTCATGGACTGGAATCTACTTCGAGCCTGTTAAAGGGATGGAACCATTGTGGGATGGAACCCATGACAATATCTAGTGGAACATATAGTGGTCCTATTTTGATATCCACTAATTTTATAAAAATGTTTTTCAAAAATATATCTCTTATTCTAAATGTTTTCAAAACCTTCTTTTCAGAAAGTCATCTCTCTTGGTTTTAAATGCTTTAGCCTCAAAACTATTTTTATTATTTTGATTTCAAAATTTTCCTTATGTTTAAACCATCTCTTGTTTTAAATATTTATATACTCAGATTTTAAATCACTTTATAGATTAAGATTATATATGTTAAAAGTTACTTTCTAAACTCTTTTATATGTTTAAACTGTATTAAATATATTTATAAAGTTTAGAAATTGTTTTGACAAATTATAAAAACCATTTTATATAAGAAAATTGAAACATCAATTTTGTCTTGAGCATGTCGACATCCCTCAACCCCCCATGTCGACATGGTGTCCATTAAATTCAAAATTCAAGTTTTCAAAAGAAGTGTCTATTCGTCGTATCCTTTCACGAAAAGATATGGCTATTGATCTACTATAAATACCAGTATGTTCTAAATGAATTTTTACCAGATTTCATTTATTTTCTCTCCTCCTCATCTTCCACAATTGTTCTAGAGAATCCTAAACTATACTCTGCCGAAATAGCAAGTGAATCATAAACTATACTCTGCCGAAATAGCAAGTGAATCAAACTTGATTATCTCTTGTTTGATTCTCTGGCACTCTTTTCATAAGATCTTAGCATTATTCAGAGTTATAAAATCTTTTGTAAATCAAACTGTTGAGTAAAAGGTGCGGTTGAGCCTTGAAATACCAATTGGGTGTGATTGTAGCCTCGGAAATCAATTAGGTGATCTTGTAGCCTGGTTAAATCAAGAGAGTTTCCATGGACTTAAATAAAGGAGGGTGTACCTCATAGCCTTGAAACCGAGGGTGTAATCTGGGAGATTATTTTGAAAAGAAATCCATATGATTGTGTGGGACTGGATGTAGGGTAACTTCAAACCAATATAAAATCATGTGTGTTGTTTCCTTTACTGCTTTTATTTAGTATTTGCATTTGTATCTGATTCTGTGATTATATCTTTGTCTGTGAATTGCATTTGTTGGTGATTAAATTACATAAATTTTAAAAAGATCTGGAAAATCCATAAAACACTATTCACCCCCTTCTTGTGTTATTCCAGCCTTAAGATCCGTAATCCGCATTTCTCACATTTGGTATCAGAGTGAGGTTTTCAAAGTTTTCATAATCTGAATTTTGAAAATTTTTAAAAAATGGCTACCAACACTGGTTCTGTTAACGATATCAATCAACTGCCAGACCACCACTTTTCAATGGAAATAACTATGCATATTAGGCATGTAGAATGAAAATATATTTACAGTCAATAGGATTAAACACTTGAAATATCACACAAACTGAATATTCTGAACCCCCAACTAGTTTTGCATAGTGGACTGTTGAGAAAAAGATTATTGCACAAAATAATTCCAAAGCCATGAATATTTTATTTTGTTCACTTGATATGAATGAATTCAACAGAGTATCCGTTTGTAAGTCTGCATATGATGTCTAGAAAACTTTGCAAGTTACTCATAAAGGAACAAACAAAGTCAAACACCAAAATATCCATATTCACAAATCAATTTCGATTATTCAAAATGAATTTTAATGAGTCCATTTCAGATACGTATAGTAGACTTCAGGAGATTGTGCATTCTCTAATATCATTGTGAAAAAGATTTTTCGAAGAAGATCAAGTCAGAAAAATTCTAAATTCTCCTACTCCAGAATGGGATAAGAAAACCCTTGCAATTGAAAAAGAAAATGATATCAATACTTTAAAGATTGAAGAATTGATTGGAAATCTAATATCGTTCGAAGTACAAATGCAAGGGAGAAGAGATAATAAGGCATTCGAAAAGAAGTTAATTGCGTTCAATGCATTAACAGATGGATCAGACTCGGGAAGTGAGGATGATGAAGAAATAGCTTTCATGACAAAGAATTTTTGAAAGTTTTTGAAATACAGAAAGATGAAAAAATTCAAAAAGAATGATCACAAGAATCTTGGAAATCATAATGAAGTACCAAACCACGTCAAATGTTTCAACTATGACGAACCAGACCATCTCAAAAGAGATTGTCTACATCCTGATAAGCAAATGTTTCCTGCAAGCAACGATTATACAAAGAAAAGGAAAAGAGCACATACTGCTACACTAGAGGATTCAAACTCATAGACTCATCCTCAAGTGATGATGATCAGAAGACGAAAAATTAAAATATGTGCTTTACGGCTATTCATGATTTTGATGATCTCGGAGATACGAATCTAGAAAAAGGTAAATGTTTACAATATATTGGATGAAATTGTTTGCTTAAATTTTTTGATTGTTATTGAAATTATGCGTTGTTTGAATTTTAAATTTTTTCATGTTTATTTTTAATATTATAATATATTTTTTACTATAAAAAGAGTACTATTATATTTAATATTATTCCAGAAAATATATAGATATTAAAAATAATATATGTATATAAATATTAAAGTATATAGGAAAATGTAAGTCATATGAATTCTCCTACCCATGTCGACATGGTCCTACCCATGATGTCGACATCCCTATCAGAAATTTGAAATTCAAATTTGAATACAAATCTTTGAACTTCCCTCCACCTTTTCACCAAATACAATTTTTTGAAAAGGTACCTCTTGTCCAGAGAACATGTCTATTGAATATCTATTTATTTCCATTATCTTATCATATCTTTTCACTTTCATTTTAAAATTCAAACTCTCTTTCACTCTTTCAAACTTTTTACTCTCTATAAAAATGGCTTCTTCAAGCACTCCATCCACGATAAGGCTGTATAAAACCATTAAAGTGTATCTCTATATTGATCCGAAAGCAACTAAGGCTTATATAAGCTATGCTAATTTTGAAAAAATTCATATGGGAAAGTTTGCTATCTTTAGCGATTTCTCTATATATGAAATCGAACTCTTCTTGAATAGAATCATATCCTTAGTCTTTTTGACAATTCTTAAAATGATTTTCTTTGTTACCCAAATCTTGTTAAAATGTTTTATGTGAATTTGAATAGATGTTATTATAAAGGAAATGAAGGTTAAATTTGGAGTAGTGTGAAAGGCACTAAAATTGTTTTAAATTGTGAAATTTTGGGCAACATTCTCAATTACAAGAATTCAGGAATAGATCTTTCTACTTTTAGTAATGATGAACATGATCGTGTGACATTTCATCACACTTTCGAAGGAGATGACAACTTTGAATTTAAAAATCATAACTTTCGTCCGAAAGCACGTATAGTCAATCTTATTTGCAACATACTATCACTCCTAGATCAGGAAATTTCAATAACCTGACTTTAAAAGTTTGTAAAGCACTTTTTGCTATCTTTGGTCATTATGACATTAATTGGGTGCAAGTTATTATGGATGAATTTCGTCCTAAGAATTTAGAAATGGATGAGAATACCTTGTATTATGGAATCTGTCTCACTTGGATTTTTAATTATTTTGGCGCTGATTACAAAAAGGAAGAATTTGTTTTAGGAAAAGTGTTTAATCATGCCAACATTTCTCTCATGAAAATTCCTTTCATATTTCAACAATATGAATCTCTTGTCGAAAAGGATGAAAGATTGGCACATAAAGAAATAAAGGAAGAAGACGAAGAAGAAGAAGGGGAGGAAATGGAAATTGAACAAGATAATGAAGAAACCTCCTTGGAAAGTATTGAATATCCAACCAATAGTAACAATCCTTCCAATAAAACTCTCCTCAAAATTCAAAAGATTATAATGGAAAACTAATGGATTCCCAAAAAATCCATTAGTAAGAAATTGGATAAAATGTTCACTAATATGAACATATTATTTGCTAAAGTTGGTCGAAAACTTGGCTTATCATCATCCTCTAGCACATTCTAAGAACTAGGTTGTGATGTATTAGTTTGTTTTATGTGAGCTTGTATTGTTCCTTTTATCATATTATGTGGTATCTTATGTAACATCACATCTATTTATAAAAATCATATATCTTATGTTTTCCTACCTTATCGTGTCTCTGGAATAAATGTTAGTATATTATATAAGTTTATATATATACATACTTATATACAAAATAAATAAGATACATGAATTAAGAGACCCATGTCAACATACCCCTACCCTCTACATCGACATATAACTAACAGATTTGGTTATTTTTTAAATTTTGAATTTAAAATAACTAACTCATATCTATTCATTTTAAATGAATTTCTGCCTATTTAAACACATGTTTCTTCCATAAATTTATAATCTTTTCATTTCTACTTATTTCTATTTTCATCTCTTCGCTACTTATCAAAAATGGCTTCCTCCTCTTGAACTCCAAGTGATAATCTTAAAGAAACTCTCAATTCATTCAAGAATATGCTTACTTTTATTCTACGCAATCAAAGTCACTTAGAACTAAGTCAAATGCAGATGATAAAAGAACAAGAGAAGCATTTCGATGCCCTCTGTTGGATGATTTTTGCCCTCAACAAAGATGATCTCGATGCAAATCCTGTAGGAACTTTGATTCAAGATAATGACGATTCATAGCATATTAAAAAGGATCCTATCTTTGGAGAAGAAGGATGGGTTGAAGTTCCTAGAAATATTTGAGCTCCTTATGGTTGAATTGCGTGTTTGTGAATTGTTTAAATTGATTTGATTTGCTTTGATTTGATTAGAATTGATTTGGTTTGAATGGTTTGTATAACATTATATGAAATATTGATGCAGCTCAGAACAGAGAAGAAATGCAACCAAAATTTCTAACAAGGATGAGTCGTACACGACTCATAGAGAGGTTAAGTCGTACGCGACTTAGGAAGGCAGGGTTAAGTCGTTTCCGACTTAATGGTGCACGGGATAGCAAGTTTCGAGTTAACAACAATTTGAACCGCATAAAAGAGGCATCGGGTTTGAGTCGTGCGAGCTTGAGTCGTATACGGGATAATGGAACAGGGTTACGACTCAAGGGAAACTTGGAGTGTGCATACTTGATGAGTCGTACACGACTTAACAACGTATCCATAAGTCGTGACCGAGATAGCATCAAGAAGGAGAAGGATTCAACTGATGGGAGCTTGAGTCGAAGGAAGGATGTTGAGTCGCTGAAGTTATGAGTCGTGAGTCGTAGGTCGTTGCCGACCTAGTATGAGTCGTGAGTCGTTTGTTGTGATGAGTCGTGTACTGTTGTATGTTGTAAGTCGTATGTCGTGAGTTTTAAGTCGGTATGTAGTGGATCGTGTTGCATTTTAGGTCGTTACCGACCTATGGGTTGTGAGTGTTGTATTTTAGGTCGTTACCGACCTAGGGGTAATGTTGAGTCGGTCATGTATATGAAGTGTTGGGTCGCATACGACCTATGGTGAGTCGTCTTAAGGTCATATGATGATGTATGAAGGTCGTGCTTGTTAAGTCGGCCAGGGTTGAGTCGTTCTGGAGTTGAGCTGCCTTGTGTTGAGTCGGCCGCGACCTAAGTTAGGTCGTAAGTCGTCGCCGACCTAAGAGTCAGGTGAGGGTTTGTGTGTGTTGAGTTGTGAAAGCTATAAATAGCGCGTGTGTTGTACATTTTGTGGTTGTTGATTTTGGAATAAAATTTCTCTTTTGTTAGCTTTGTGCTTTCATACCAATTGGTAGTTGAGTGTAATCTCCTATCTCCACTTACGTCGTTCGAGTGCGCTCGAATCCACGTTTGTTGAAGCCGATTCACGGAATCTAGTGCGCTAGATCAACGTGCGAAGAATCGTAGATCTTTGAACACGGTATAGTGCGCTATCAACGTGTTTGAGATAGCTAGAGTTCGGTATCTTTGGATCAACGAACTTGGGCATTTTTGGTATCTTCAACTCACCGATTGCTACAATCCATCGATTGAAGTTTTGTTTGATTAATCCGCTGCGTCAGTTTGGTATCAGAGCCATACTTAGCCAATCATAGCTAAGTTTGATTCTTGGAGCCAAGTTTTTGAAGTTTGAAGTAGTTCATCGTGTTCATATTGAAGTTGCATCAAGTTTGGAGAGTTTGATCCATTTCATTTTGGATCGAGGAGTTGGATTTTGTTTGGATTTTGAATTGGTGATTTGCGCGCCAAAGTTTTGAAGGTTTTGGAGTGAGCCGAGGCAAGTCTTGACCGAGCCAAGCAAAGTTGTGAAGAGTCAAGGCCGAGACAAGCATTGCCGAGACAGTTGAGCCTAGATTGCCTTATCGTGTGAAATTTTGAAGTATTGTGTTCAATTTGTTGAAGTTTGTGAAAATTTTAACCATGCCACCAAGGAGAGCTAATCGTCATCAAAACGTTGAAGCTTTGTATCGTAGAGAAGAAGCCGAGCTTATGGAACAACGTATTAATGAAAAATTTGATGAAGGCATTGGTAAATTGGAGAGATTGATGAATGATTTGAATCAAAGGAGGAGATCACCAAACTCGAACCATGGAGGAAACCGAGTTTCGCCATTGGTTACGGAAGCGAGGAGGGTATCACCACATTCTTGTAGAGATAGAAGAGAAACATCAATTTCATCACGAAGAGATCATCATGACTATGCACATGAAGAAAGAAGAAGTCATCGAGAATTTGACCATGAAGTATATAGAGATGAAGAGGGACATAGTCAAAGAAGCATGCATGAGAGAAGGGATGATGTTAGTCGAGATCGATGTAGGCGTACCTTTGATTTTGTTGAAGAGGGTGATAGAGCAAGTATTCATTATCGAGATCGAGACCAAGTTCGAAATTCTTACCGTGATGTGGAGGATGACCGTCGTTGGGAGTCGGGTATGAAAATGGAGATTCCGGAGTTTAAAGGCGGGATGGTTGCTGAGGAGTTCTTAGATTGGTTGTCTAATGTGGAGGAAATCTTTGATTTCAAGGAGGTGCCGGAGAATCGAAGGGTGAAGTTGGTTGCTACTAGGTTGAGGGGGAGAGCTTTGGCGTGGTGGCAGCAAACTAAACTTACTCGAGAACGAATGGGGAAGTCAAAGATAGAATCTTGGGAGAAGATGAAAAAGTTGATGAGATCTACATTTTTGCCTTATAACTACCAATCACTTATGTACCAGAGGTTGCAGAATCTGAGGCAAGGGACAAAATCTGTTAGTGATTATGCTGATGAATTTTACCAACTCATCGCCAGGAATGATATCATGGAAACAGAAGAACAGCTAACTGCTAGATTCATTGGGGGCTTGAGAATGCAGATCCAAGATATGGTTAATATGTTTGATCCTAGATCAGTAGCAGAGGCACATCAGAAAGCGTTAGCTTGGGAGAAACAAGGAAGGCGTGGAGGTGGTGTGTTTACTAATTCCAATAATCAAGCAAGGGGTGTTGGCGGAAGTTCTAATGTTCCTAAACCTGTTACAAAGCTAGTGGTCAAGGAGGTTGAGAAGGCGAAGGCTAGTAGTGTTTTCAAATGTTATAATTGTCAGGAGTTGGGTCACAAAAGCAACGAATGTCCGAAGCCGAAGAAGAGAACCATGGTTGCAGAGGTTGAAGCAGATGATGGTGAGGAGGCAGAGTATTCAAATGTACCTTATGTTGAGGAGGAAGAAAAAGTGTCGGGTGATGAAGGTTGTAATCTTATGATGAGGAGAAGTTGTTTGACACCTAAGCAAGAGGAGGATTGTAGTTGGCTGAGAAGCAATATTTTCCAATCGACATGTACTATTCTGGGAAAGGTCTGCAAGTTTGTTATTGATGCAGGAAGTTGTGATAATATTATTTCTACAGAAGCAGTGAGAAAGTTGAATTTGAAGACCGAGAAGCATCCTAAACCATACAAGCTAGCATGGTTAAGAAAAGGAGGTGAAGTGAAAGTGTGTCGAAGAGCTTGTGTGAATTTTTCGATTGGGAAGAAGTACAAAGATGAAATTTGGTGTGATGTTGTGGACATGGATGTTTGTCACTTGTTATTGGGCAGGCCATGGCAGTTTGATAGAGCAGTTCAGCATGACGGTCGTGCCAACAGTTACAGTTTCATGTTCGAGGGTACTAAAATCACTTTGGTTCCTAAGAAGCAACAGCAGAAGGAGAACAAACTGGAGGAGATTGAAGAATTGAAAACTCTGTTGACTTTGAAGGAGTTTGTTAAAGAAGTGGAGGAAGAACCGGAAGTGTTTTTGTTGATTGGGAGAGAGAGTAGTGAAGAAGTTGAGATTCCCGAAGAAGCAAAGCCAGTTTTGGAAGAGTTTGAAGATGTCTTTCCAGAGGAGTTGCCAAAGGAGTTACCACCACTTAGAGACATTCAACATCAGATTGATCTTGTTCCGGGGGCAGTGTTACCACATCGACCACATTATCGTATGAGTCCGAAGGAACATGAGGAATTGAGAAGGCAGGTGGAAGAATTACTTGAACAGGGTCGTATTCAGGAAAGTTTGAGTCCGTGTGCTGTACCTGCATTGTTAGTACCAAAGAAGGACGGAACTTGGAGAATGTGCACTGATAGTAGAGCTTTGAATAAGATCACTGTTCGTTACAGATTTCCTATGCCGAGGTTGGATGATTTGTTGGATCAGTTGAGTGGGGCAACTATATTCTCGAAAATTGATTTGAAGAGTGGTTATCATCAAATTCGTATCAGACCTGGAGACGAATGGAAGACAGCTTTCAAAACTAGAGAGGGGTTGTACGAATGGTTGGTTATGCCATTTGGTTTGTCTAATGCACCTAGTACATTCATGCGGGTGATGAATCAAATTTTTAGACCACTCATTGGAAAGTTCGTCGTGGTTTATTTCGATGATATTTTGATTTATAGCAGGAGTACGGAGGAACATGTTCTACATCTGAGAGAAGTGTTGTTTATTCTTCGTGAAGAACAATTTTATGCTGCTACAAAGAAATGTGTGTTTATGACACCTAGTGTTTTATTCCTGGGGTATGTTGTTTCAGGGAAAGGTATTCAAGTTGACCAGAGCAAAGTTGAAGCAGTCAAGAATTGGCCACAGCCAAAGACAATTACAGAAGTGAGAAGTTTTCATGGGCTAGCGTCATTCTACCGAAGGTTCATACCACACTTCAGTAGCGTGATGGCTCCAGTGACTGATTGCATGAAGGGTAAACAGTTGGTGTGGTCAGAGGAAGCGGGGGTTGCCTTTGAAAGGATCAAGGAATTGTTGACGTCTGCACCAATTCTTGTTCTACCTAATTTTCAGTTATTGTTTGAATTGCATACTGATGCTTCGAAGGTTGGAATTGGAGGAGTTCTGAGCCAGAATGGAAAGCCAGTTGCTTATTTTAGTGAGAAACTGTCAGGGGCAAAGATCAGATACAGTACATATGACGTTGAATTTTATGCTGTTGTTCAGGCTGTTAAGCATTGGAGACATTACTTATTTCAGAAGGAATTTGTTCTGTACACTGATCACGAAGCTTTGAAACATTTACAGGGGCAAGATAAGATTTCAGCAAGACATGCATCATGGATTGCATATTTACAGCAGTTTACTTTTGTCGTTAAGCACAAATCTGGGGTGACCAATCGAGTAGCTGATGCTTTAAGTAGGAGGAGTCATTTACTGACGACAATGAAGGTGGAAGTGACGGGGTTTGAAATGTTGCCAGAGATGATTGAAGAAGATCCTTACTTTGTGAAATATGTTGAAAAAGTGAAGGATGGGAGTACCGATGAATTCATGTTAGTTGATGGTTTTCTGTTTAAAGGAAATCGTTTATGTATTCCGGACTGTAGTTTGAGGATGAAGATTGTGAAGGAATTGCACGAGGAAGGACATGTTGGCCGTGATCGTACTTTACAGTTGATTTCGCAGTCTTACTTTTGGCCGTCGATGAGGAAAGAGGTTGAAAGATTCGTGGAGCGATGTCATATTTGCCAAGTTTCAAAAGGGACAGCAACGAATGCAGGGTTGTATATGCCGTTACCAGTACCATCTAAGCCATGGGTTGATATCAGCATGGATTTCGTTTTGGGTTTGCCAAGAACTCAAAGGGGAAATGATTCGATATTTGTTGTGGTGGACAGGTTTTCAAAGATGGCACATTTTGTTGCTTGCAAGAAGACAGCAGATGCAGTTCGAGTCGCACAGCTATTTTTCAAGGAGATTTATCGACTTCATGGTTTACCAGAATCTATTGTTTCTGACCGAGATACTCGTTTTCTGAGTCACTTTTGGTTGAGTTTGTGGAAGATGGTGGGAACGAAACTGAAGTTTAGCAGTGCTTACCATCCACAAACCGATGGGCAGACAGAAGTTGTTAACAGGTCATTGGGAAATTTGTTGCGATGTCTTGTACAGGATAATTTGAGAAGTTGGGACATGAAACTATGCCAGGCAGAATTTGCTCATAATCATGCAGTAAATCGAAGCACAGGATTCAGTCCGTTTCAGATTATTTATTCAAATTTACCCAGGGGGCCATTGGATTTAGCAGCTGTACCACAGTCAAAGAGAACAGTTAAACGAGCTACTGATTTTGTTGATGAGCTGACTGAATGTCATAGAACCGTTCAGGAACGATTGGAGAAATCGAATGAGAAATATAAGAAGTTTGCAGATTTGAAACGTCGAAATGTTGAATTTAAGGAAGGTGATTTGGTTTATGCCGTATTAACAAAGGATCGTTTTCCGGTGGGTGCTTATAACAAGTTGAAGGCACGAAAAATTGGTCCAATTGAAGTTTTGAAGAAAATCAATGAGAATGCTTATCGATTAAAGTTACCAGATGATGTTTATACTTCTGATGTTTTTAACGTCAAACATTTAATTCCATATCATGGAGGTGAGATGGTTGAGGAAGAATTTACAAATTCGAGGTCGAATTTTTCTCAACCAGGGGAGGATGATGCAGCTCAGAACAGAGAAGAAATGCAACCAAAATTTCTAACAAGGATGAGTCGTACACGACTCATAGAGAGGTTAAGTCGTACGCGACTTAGGAAGGCAGGGTTAAGTCGTTTCCGACTTAATGGTGCACGGGATAGCAAGTTTCGAGTTAACAACAATTTGAACCGCATAAAAGAGGCATCGGGTTTGAGTCGTGCGAGCTTGAGTCGTATACGGGATAATGGAACAGGGTTACGACTCAAGGGAAACTTGGAGTGTGCATACTTGATGAGTCGTACACGACTTAACAACGTATCCATAAGTCGTGACCGAGATAGCATCAAGAAGGAGAAGGATTCAACTGATGGGAGCTTGAGTCGAAGGAAGGATGTTGAGTCGCTGAAGTTATGAGTCGTGAGTCGTAGGTCGTTGCCGACCTAGTATGAGTCGTGAGTCGTTTGTTGTGATGAGTCGTGTACTGTTGTATGTTGTAAGTCGTATGTCGTGAGTTTTAAGTCGGTATGTAGTGGATCGTGTTGCATTTTAGGTCGTTACCGACCTATGGGTTGTGAGTGTTGTATTTTAGGTCGTTACCGACCTAGGGGTAATGTTGAGTCGGTCATGTATATGAAGTGTTGGGTCGCATACGACCTATGGTGAGTCGTCTTAAGGTCATATGATGATGTATGAAGGTCGTGCTTGTTAAGTCGGCCAGGGTTGAGTCGTTCTGGAGTTGAGCTGCCTTGTGTTGAGTCGGCCGCGACCTAAGTTAGGTCGTAAGTCGTCGCCGACCTAAGAGTCAGGTGAGGGTTTGTGTGTGTTGAGTTGTGAAAGCTATAAATAGCGCGTGTGTTGTACATTTTGTGGTTGTTGATTTTGGAATAAAATTTCTCTTTTGTTAGCTTTGTGCTTTCATACCAATTGGTAGTTGAGTGTAATCTCCTATCTCCACTTACGTCGTTCGAGTGCGCTCGAATCCACGTTTGTTGAAGCCGATTCACGGAATCTAGTGCGCTAGATCAACGTGCGAAGAATCGTAGATCTTTGAACACGGTATAGTGCGCTATCAACGTGTTTGAGATAGCTAGAGTTCGGTATCTTTGGATCAACGAACTTGGGCATTTTTGGTATCTTCAACTCACCGATTGCTACAATCCATCGATTGAAGTTTTGTTTGATTAATCCGCTGCGTCAAATATGTTTGTTGGGTTTTAAACTTTCATATTAGTCATGTCTTTATTATTTACTCATGTTATTTTATATATATACTCCATCATAATTTGTCACAGGTACTCCAGTATAAGAATAAGGGGGAGTTATATTAGTTTAGGATGGTTTTTATTGATGACAAAGGAGGAGAAATATAAAATAGAGTAGTTAGAGTAGTTAGGCTTAGATTAAGGGGGAGTTATTAGTTTTAGAGGGAGTTATAGTGAAGGTGAAGTATATTTAATAAACATAGGTTGTCATCATCAAAAAGTGGGAGATTGTTAGTCCTTGAGATGATGGTTTTGATGACAACAACCGTAGGACTTGTTATAAAATATAAATACTAACATTATAGTTTAGATATATATGTATATGCAAGATATAAACATGCATGTACCAAGAATGAAGACTGTACATTATAGAGATATAAGACTGATGAATTTAAAGATTGAAGATATCAAGACTATAGACCCGTGAGTTTCAAGAAATCAAGTTATCAAGAGTTCAAGATTTCAGTAGTACAAGATAATGTAGTTAGTCTAGAATTATGTTAAAACTTCTTGAAAGCACTTACATCATTATACGAAATTTATTCGTGGAATGGAATCAACTTCGAGCCTATTAAAGGGATGGAACCCTAGTGGGATGGAACCCACGACAATATTTGGTGGAACGTATAGTGGTCCTATTTTGATATCCACTAATTTTATAAAAATGTTTTTCAAAATTATATCTCTTGTTTTTAAAAATATTTTCAAAAATTTCTTTTCAAAAAGGTATCTCCCTTGTTTTTAAATATCTTAGCCTTAAAACTATTTTTATCATTTTTAATATTTTGATTTCAAAATTGTTCTTGTTTTTAAACCATCTCTTGTTTTAATTATTTAGCTTTAAAATATTTATATACTCAGATTATAAATCACTTTATAGTTTAATATTATATATATTAAAAATTACTTTTTAACTCTTTTATATGTTTAAACTGTATTGAAATATATTTACAAAATTTAGAAATTGTTTTGACAAATTATAGAAACCAATTTTAATAAGAAAATCAAAACATCAATTTTGCCTTGAGCATGTTGACATCCCTCAACCCCCCATGTCGACATGGTGTCCGTTAAATTCAACATTCAAGTTTTCAAAAGAAGTGTTTATTCGTCATACCCTTTCACGAATAGATATGGCTGCTGATCTACTATAAATACAACTATGTTCTAAACGGATTTTTATCAGATTTCATTTATTTTCTCTCCTCTTCATCTTCTACAATTATTGTAAAGAATCCTAAACTATACTCTACCGAAATATCAAGTGAATCAAACTTGATTATCTCTTGTTTGATTCTCTGCCACTCTCTCCACAAGATCTCACTGCTATTGAGAGTTATAGAATCTTTTGTAAATCAAAATATTGAGTAAACGGTGTAGTTGAGCCTTGAAATCAATTAGGTGTGATTGTAGCCTCGGAAATCAATTAGGTGATCTTGTAGCCTAATTAAATCAAGAGAGTTTCCCTGGACTCGAATACAGGAGGGTGTACCTCGTAGCTTTGAAACCAAGGGTGTAATCTGGGAGATTATTTTGAAAAGAAATTCGTACGATTATGCGGGACTGGATGTAGGGTAACTCCGAACCAGCATAAAATCCCGACATGTTCTTTCCTTTACTTCTTTTATTTAGTATTTGCATCTGTGTCTGATTCTGTGATTATATCAGTGGTTGTGAATTGCATTTGTCGGTGATTAAATTACATAAGTTTCAAAAGGATTTGGAAAATCCATAAAATAATATTCACCCCCTCTAGTGTTATTCCAGCTTTAAGATCCATAATCCGCATTTCTCATAGGATTTATTACCCTAGACTGGATCGAGAGTGTGTATGTATATACACACAAGAGAGAGTATGCTTAATATATATTTTGATTTTCGAAACTCCATAATAGTATACATAGTATGCAAGTCGAATTTCAAACGTGAATACCATTAATGCATTTTTCTTTATAAGAGGCTAATCATTCTTGTTATCGTTCATGAATGAGCTGATATACAAGAAATGCTGCAAGGAATTCCATCTCTAGAATCAAGGAAGGAGTGGATTCGGGGACGATAACCCCTAATTTGGAAGCACTGTTCAATGCAATGATGGCGAATATGTGAAAAAATGCCCAAACAGCTACTCCAT
This sequence comes from Allium cepa, assembly GCA_030765085.1. Taxonomy (NCBI): domain Eukaryota; kingdom Viridiplantae; phylum Streptophyta; class Magnoliopsida; order Asparagales; family Amaryllidaceae; genus Allium; species Allium cepa. Next base: position 490,783,076 of record CM060944.1, on the reverse strand, counting down.
ACATTGTTTTTGGGGGTGGTGCTCAAGTGCAGTTCCCAAAGTCGATTTCACTAAGATGGATAAGGATTTCACCAGCCTTGGTGGAAAACGATTATAGGGAACATAATTGGCTATGGAAGTGCATGATTGGTTAGACACCTACAAAAGGATTTTTGATGACTAGGAATTGGATGACGCAAAGAGGAGAAGGATGGCTTCTCGGTAGGCTCCAAGAAAAAGCTATGGCCAGTGGAACACTATTAAAGTTGCTAATCGTGAGGATCATATCACTTGGGACTATTTCAAAACTAGATTTGAGGAGAAGTTTATATCGACTGTCCAGATATCGGTGTTGTTTAGAAAGTTTTCAGAGTTAAAGCAGGGAAATATGTCTGTCTCCATGTACATTGTCGAGTTTAATGCTTTGTTGAAATATGGGATGTATTTCATCGAAACTCTGTTGAAGAAGAATGAGAAGCTTGTTATGGAGTGGATGATTACTTGGGAGAGATGCTCATAGGGCACATTTATGTGCCATTTGAAAAGGTAGTTGAGAAAGCCCTTTGACTTGAAAGTTTTTACACTAAACCCAAGTTAGTTGTATTGTAACGGAAGATCCAAAGCCGCACCAGGGTGGTGGAGGCAAGAAGAAATGGAATGGTTAGGGGAAGTAGTCCTAAGGGAAGGATACTTAGAGATAAAGTGGAGCCCGGTTTGCTATAGCTGTGGTGATCGAGGTATCTGAGTATCGATTGCAAATCTAAGAGAAAGAATGCAATAACTACGATAAGGCCGGACATATGCAGAAGAGTTTCCCTAAATCGATAAAGTAGAAGCAAGTAGTGAAAGCATATGCTTTGGATACTGTCCCGACTTCGTCGATTTCTCCCTCAATGAAGGATAAGGGGAAAGGTAGCGCTATTCATGGTATCCTTTCTTTTTATGATATTCCTATGCGAGTTTTGTTTAATGGCAGGGGTTCACATTCCTTTATATCTAGTGATATAGTAGACAGATTGGGGTTGAGACCTGAAATAGTTGACTGACATTTAGTAGTAACGAACCCTATTGGAGGCCCCATGAGACTTTATATGGTTTTCATCATTTGGTCTTATCAAGCTATGGATTCTCTCCTATTTACGATTGCTTTGTTTTGAGTTTTGTTGGTCCTGGTAATATCTTGGGGATGGACTATATGAGGAAGTATGCGGTAGTGGTGGATTGTGAGAAGTGGTATGCGACAATTAGGGTTGAGGATGGGCGGAAGTTAGAGATTGGTTGCTTACCAGAGGATGAGGTTATGGTTAGATTTCTATATTTTTTAGAGGCTCCATGGGATAAGTTGTCATCTGTGTCAATCATTAGAGAGTATCTACATGTATTTGAGGAGATGATTGGATTACTACCACACCGGGAGGTTGAGTTTTGCATTACATAATAAAATAAGCCATACTGATAGTTATGCCTTTAAGGCGTATGCACCTAGATAGAAGGAGTTAGAGTGCTAATGAATGACCTGTTGTGGTGAGGGATCATTCGTAGGAGTATATCTAATTAAGGCGCAAGTGTATTATTTGCCACTAAAGTGGATGGCTCTCTGAGGTTGTGTGATGATTAACGTGAGTTGAATAAGGTGATGAGGAAGAACAAGTACCTGCTATCATGTATCGATGACTTATTTGATCAGCTCCATGGTACGAAGGTGCTGTCTCGGTTGAATCTTGCGATGGGATATCATTAGTTGAGACTAGCGAAGGGGACTGTGCCGATCATTACTTATCATGTGTCGTTTGGTTTCTACAAGTGGTTGGTTATCCCATTCGGGCTAACCAATGCTTCGACGCACTTTGTTGATCTCATGAGCCATGTCTTCAAGGGTCACCTGAATAAGTTTGTACTTGTGTTCATGGTATTTTGGTCTATTGTAAGATGAAGGAGGAACACAAGACATGCTTGAAAATTGTGCTTGAAGTGCTGAAAAAGCACAAATTGAAAATAAAGTTTTCAAAGTGCCTCTTCTGGAGGAGGAAAGTGAGATTCTTTGGTCATGTCGTATCTAAGCAAGGCATTGCAGTAGATCCTGCCATAGTGGCAGTGGTTCAAGACTAGAACCAATGCAAGAATGCTCCTAATGTGAGGAGTATCCTTTGATAATCGGGATATTACAAATGTTTTATCAAGGACTTCTTGAAGGTAGCAGCACCATTAACCAATTTGACGAAGAAGAATCAGGCCTTTGTTTAGGATGCAAATTATGAGTATGCATTCGTGGGTTTGAAGGAGAGGTTGACCAATGTACCAATATTGACTATTTCGAGCAAGAATGAGGAGATGAAGAAATACGTCGATGCTTGCAGTATCGAATTGGGTATGGTATTGATGTAAAAAGGTAAGGCTGTTGCCTATGCTATTCGATAGCTAAAACCGCATGATAGGAAATATCCGACCTACAATTTGTAGTTTGCAGTGATAGTTTTGCTTTGAAGATTTATAGGAATTATCTACTTTGAGAAAGGTTAGAACTATTCGTGGACTATTAATCCTTAAAATACATTTTCTCCCAGAAGGACCTTAACCTTCGCCTATAGCGATGACTAGAGTTCTTAACCTATTGCAACTTATCATTTCTTATATGCCTGTTAAAGGAAATGTAGTAACAGATTCTTTGAGTATCAGCCATGTTGGCTTGGGAGCGAAGTTCCTAGAGTGGAAGCAATTGGACTATACTACCGGTTATGACTACAGACCTTCTTGTGGGTTAGAGCCAGAGATGTTGTCAAGTTTGACCATCAGACCAACTTTGATCAAATGGATTGGTCTAGTTAGAAGAAAAATGCTAGACAAATATAGGTTAAAGTAGATATAGAAGAAGGAGTAGATTCTGATGAGATAAGGTAGTGCGAACTCGACTAACAGGTTGGCTCCGTAAGGATAGGATATTGTTTGTTTCTAATGTTGATAGATTTTTAGATGAGGTACTTTGAGAGTTCCAACATTCTATATTGACTATACATCTTGGCAGTAATAAGATTTACCATGATATGAAGTGGACGTGTCATTGGGAGGGGATGAAGAAGGATGTCGGGACGTCCATCTCGAAACATATGAACTGCCAGTTGGTAAAGGTAGAGCGAAAGAAGTCGACTAGCTTGAAGTAACTACTGAAAATTCCTGAGTGGAAGTGGGAACAAATATCGATGGATTTCATCGATGGGTTGCAGAGAACCAAAGGAGGTATGATGCATCTAAGTCATAGTCAATAGATTAACTAAGAGTGGTCGATTCATAACTGTAAGTCTAGTAGAACGTCATCCAAATTGGCCGAGTTGTATGTGAAATGCATAGCGCGATTCCATGGTGTGCCAAAGAGCATTGTGGGGGATCAAGACCCTTTATTCACTAGTGGGTTTTGAAAGAGCTTACAAGAGCCATTGGGATGGAGCTGCGTATCAATGCAGCTTATCACCCGCAAACTGATAGGCAAACCGAGAAGGTGAATCGTGTATTGGAGGATCTCTTACGAGCTTGAATTCTTGATGTTGGAGGCTCGTGGCACGATCACTTGCATTTAGTGGAGTTCACATACAATAATAGTTATCGGTCTTATCGGCATGGCACCGTTCGAAGCATTGTATGGCTAACTATATAATGCTCCTTCATTGTTGGTGGGAAGCACATGAGAAACTGATACTTAGGTAAGATATGGTCAAAGTGACTTCGAGAAGATTGAAATCATTTGGCAACGAATGAAGGCTACTTAGGATATGCAGAAGAGCTACATTGATAAGATATGTAAGATTTGGAGTTCTCTGTCGGTAATATGGTGTTTATGAAGATTTCCTCATTGAGAATGTTGTTCATTTCGAAAGTAAGGGGAATTTAGCTTCGAGATTTGTAGGTCCATTCTCGGTAGTACCAGGACTGGGAACCTGATATATAGGATCGACTTACCTCAAAAGATGGTGGGTATGCACAACATATTCTTCGCCTTCCACTTGTAGAAGTTTGTGCATGACTCAGGCATGATGGTTGCATTGGATCAACTTGATGATATCATGATTGAACCAAAAGCTTCAAACCCTTGTAGGCCTATTCATATTGTAGGACATGATACAAAATAGATTAGGAGGAAGACAGTGGAGTTAGTGAAGGTATACTGGGGTGAAAGTGAAGGCGATTGCATATGGGAAACTAAGGAGAGTATAAGATCTGCATATCCAGAGCTTTTTAATGGTAAATATACTATTTAACCTATTTACTTTCACTTTTGATATTATATAGGATAGTTTAGTAACACACACGCTAGGGTAGGTTTACCTATATCATTGATTGCATGGCGGCATATTTGAGATGTTTGACGGTTGCTTATGATTTTGAAAGGCATGTGAGGTAACTTTTGTTGACTATTCTTTGATTTATTTGGGGATTTTTAGGGCGAAATTCCTAAAGTGGTGGAAGAGTGTAATGACCTCATTTTGAGTATCAAGGACAATGAAAAATTATTATTTAAATTATGTGAGGTCATACGACTCTATGATTTTAGGAAATAACTAGTAGAGACAATTTCCATCTTCAAAACTTTTATCTGACAGTTTAGACATAGAAATTCTTTTAAAGCCTATAACTTTTGATTGGAGTTGAAATAGGGTCGAAACAACTTCCATTAGATTAGATTGATGGATTCTCTTCTCTAGAATGGTCATAACAGAAAAAAGAACTCACCATTTGGGAGATATGGTTATTTTAAGATGGGTACGTTGTTGGACATATTAGTGGGTAAGTAGTTAAGCCCATACTTGAGCCCACTAGCCAATTTTGAATATATGCCAAATTGCAACCGATGGGAAAAATCTAAATCATGTACCACTTTCCAAAAAAACAAGTCTAAACCTCTATTTACCTAATTTCCATTAATAACTCCTACTTTTCTTACTAAATATAGCCTAAAATCATTGCAAATAGGTAATTAACGAACGGAAGATCTTAGATTCATCATTTGGCTACCTTGCAAATCATGTGCTTGTTGTCCACTTCACATAATTGGGTGATTTTTTGTTAGGAGAGTGGCTTTATACTTCTCACTATACTATTCATGTTTATGTAGTTAAAAAAGATGTTTTAAGCATGATTTCTTTATTAAAACGTTTTCAATCATTAATCTACTTTAATGACATGTTTATGGCCAAACTTCAAAAAGGTAAAAATGGATTTTAAATCGTTTTGCACCCTTTTATGAATCATATTGTCATTTAGGAATACAACTTGATCTTGGTAATATTATATATGTTAATTATGTTTAAATAAGTTGAATGTATTGTTTTAGTTTGTTTGAGTGTTGTCTATTGGTTGGCTATGGTTAACTATATGTTTTGCATGATTAGAACTAGCTCGTCACTCTTTTGATTCGATGAGCAGGATTGCACAAAATCGATTGTGACTTGGATATGTTGTTGAAAGGAGTCTGGTTAGTCTACAGATCTGGTGACATTAAGACGGAGTTGGTTTGGATGCTCAAACTCATGATGGTAGGAATCTAAAAACTAGTCAGTGGTAGTTACAAATCAGTTTAGTGAACAAGCTACTTCGGGTCAAAGATAGGAAAACTTTAGAAAGGCTCCGGGGAAAGCAAAGGAAGAATTTCAAAGGGCTTAACTTCATTTTTGAGGAGCAAATTCAACTCTTCACTGTAACAATCCAAAGTCGAGAAGGAATTAAAATAAAGACTAAAAGGGATTTTAATTGTCACGACCCATCTTCCACTACCCAGAAAGACGCATCATGAATTAAGAAAGAAAGGGATAGAAAGAGAAAAGAAAGAAGAGAAAGAAGAAACAACACTAGAATCTCAACAGCGGAATGAATAAATTATATTAATAACATAAGTATTTACATAATATACAGTATCAGTCAGAGATACACAGCATACACATCACATATACTAGACAGTTATAAACACCTGTCTAGTATTTACAACTCAATACAATCACATCACAGAGAACACACAGCGGAACTATATATCTATAACGCAGAAGCCTCCTGCTCCATTGCTCCTTCATTATTCGTCAAAGCCAACCTGAATCCCTTGGCTACTCGTAAAAATTTGAGTACCCAAGAGTTTAAGAAAACAAAGATAAACTCCGGGTCAGACATGGGTCTGGTGTGAGTAACAGGTTAAGGTTGCTTAACTTTAAAAAACATTTTTGAAAGAAAGGTATCACGTAAGACTTCCCACACATAAACATGGAAAAGTTTTTACCATACGCTAACCAAAACATTTGATAGGAAATCCGATGATATTATAATAGTGTCTAGGGTTTTCAAATAAATAAGAAATAGCCGAAATTGTTACATGATTAAATTCCAGCTACTAGCCACAAAAGTGGGTAATACAATCAAAACCGTTGGCACTTATTGGATTGTGGATTCCATACAATGGCAGGGCTACAAGGGTACCGCCCGTCACAGTACGTGGCCTAGATCACCGTACCGAGGAGCCACCCTAAATCCCCTGCAACACAAGGCCGGAACCATTCCTTACTGAACAGTTCCGAACAAGACAACCCTGACAGTTGTTGCAATCAACTACCCACACAGCGGAATATAAAGGGACCTCTAGACAGGGATCAATCTCGCTCTCCAGTGGGGGCTACTTACGAAGCCTTGCTGCACCTCCCATGTTTTAGCCATTCCCGGTTGATGAGGCTTGAGGTTACGATTACCTTTAGATAACACATCTCTTAGAATGCTCATCGTCCACCTGACGATGTTCTGAAAGCATTCAATCCATACAAGTTCGTTCCGGGTTCGAACGAAACCGAAGGCATTATCTCATTACACTCATTTTGGAATCACCCTCAGAGTTAACGACGATAACCCTTGCACTCTGAATCACCATCTCGAATCTATAAGCACTATTCCGTCAACTCATTACGAAACCTCCCACAGAGTTATACTGACTCATAGTCCTTACACCTCGAGTCTTCACTCTTCACATAAGATTCACGACCTATCGTTATTTGGAATCGATGTGGTTTTCAGATATCCAAATACGGAAACCCGATCTCGGTCTCATCGAAATCCAAAGCGTGTCTTTTAGGTCCAAGTTGTTTCAAAGTTTAAAACAATTCAATTCAATATTATCTATATTGCACACAGATAGATAATTCACAACATCATAATAGATAATCTATATTAACATCACAAGTGATAATTCATATTATCAACTCAATGCAACCATAGCATCCAAATCACACAACATCATTTATCTCATAACTGAGATCTCAACCATTCAGGGTAATAAATATCAATCATCATTTAAAAGCAATGACTTATCAAATCACCATTTTATAATTAATTTAAAACGAATTAAATTAATTACTTCCTCTTTAATTAATTTAAAATAAATTAAATTAATTACTTATCCATATTAATCTTGCTTAAATTTTCCTTAATTAATTACAAATCAATTAATTAATTACCCTCAAATAAATTACTATATTTAATCATCTAGATTAATTATCTTTTAATTACATTCAAGTAATTAACCTCCAATTAATTTCACAAATTAATTATCCCAAACCAAATTAGTAATTAACTTGTAATTACTTCATTAATTAATCCTTAATTAATTACATTAACTTATACCTTCACTGATTAATTGTTCTTAATTAATCAATCCTTAATTATATCATTAATTATTTAAATTAATAATCATAAATTATTTTATAATTACTTTATTAAATTAATTATCAATTATCACTATTGATTAATCATTCTTGATTAATCACATTAAGTAATTAACTTAAATTAATTACATCTCTTAATCATTTTCAAATAACCCAATTATCTAAACCTAAATTAATTACACTAAGTAATTAATTAATAATCACTTACTTAAGTAATTATTCAACATACAAATTACATATTAATTACGCTAAGTAATTTTATTATGAATTACTTATCCTAAGTAATTAAATACACTAATAATAATTACACAAAGTAATTAATTCTAAAAACTCCTCCATCATTCAAGTATCCTTCAATTAAAATTACATCAAGTAATTTATCTTCTTAATTACTTCACTAAGTAAATATTCCTTTTTAATTACATTGGTAATTATTTCTCAAATCATCCAGTGATTGAATTAAATTAATTAAACTTAATTAATTAACTTAATTAATCAACTTAATTAATCAACAACTTAATTAATTACAATCAGTAATTAATTTTTCTTAATTACTTTCATTAAGTAATTATACTTAAATAATTCTCAGATGATTATCTTTAAATTAATTAATACAATTAATCATTAAAATTAATCACATTAATTAATTATAAAATAATACTATGTTAATGACCTTCATTAAACAATAACAAAACTTTAATTACTTTTCCAAAGAAATTAATTGAATTAATCAATATTAATTCTTAATTTATTTATAAAACTCATTAAGTAATCTATAATTATTAAATTAATCAAGTGATAATTAAAAAATTAATTAATTTTTAATTACTTAATTAATATAATTCAATTCATTAACTAAATTAATCAAATCTTATTTAAATTAATTTCTAAATCACACTTTAATCAAATTAAATTAACTTACTTAAAACTTTTAATTAATTAAATAAATCCTTAATTATTTATTTAATTAATCTAATTATTAATTAATTAAACTAATTAATTACAAAACTTAATCTTTTAATAAATCATTAAGTTCAAATCAACTTAATGATAATCATTAATTTCATTAATGATTTAATTATCATTATCAAAGAAATTTTAAAACAAATTGCCTTTAAATTTCTTTAAATTCCATTTTAAATTAAAATGAAAATGAAATTAAATTTAAACTTAAACAAGATTTTTTTATTATTTAAAAAAATCTTTAATTTTCATTTTAAAGAATCACTTATCTTTTAAAGTAGTTTTAAAAGAATAGTTTAACTTTATCCCATAGTCAAATTTAACAAGTTTAAAATACCTTAAATAATTCAAGTGATATTGAAACATATAAATTCAAATCTTATTTATATTACAACCCAAAATTTAAACCATGTTTTCAGTTTTAGATTCAAAGATTTAAATTTAAACCCTGTTTTAAATTTCATTACACATGTGTATAAAATTCTAAAAATATTCAACTTGATTTTAACCTTTGAATTTAAAACTTGTTTTATTTGAACTTTCAGGTTCAAACTCTAATTTGAATTCAGGTTCAGATTTAACTTAGAATTTAAATCTTGTTTAAATCCTTATTTTCGTATTTAAAATTTTACATTGTATAAAACTGTACAGGTTTCAATTTAAATATTTCATTTCGTGCAAATCTTGTTTATTTAAAAACTGGAATTCAAAACCTATTAGCATTCATCATTGAATCTTACTTTAAGTTCAGATTTAAACTTGCCTTGTTTATTTTTAAATTTAGTTTTAAAATTTAAAACCTGAAACAGATCTGGTTACAGAAACAAAATACTGTCACCAAAGAAAACTACCCGAGCCAAATACTAATTTACTTCGAGTCATTTTCCATTTAACTTCGAGCAAGAGCTGAATTTACCCGAGAACCATTTCTTCACTATTTTCCAGAAACCAAAACACCTCCCAGTGACCACTGTGCACATGGACAAAATCCTTGGCAAATTCCGATCATCAGTGATGATCGTCTACATCCACCATCCCCCCCTCGAATCCACATGACCACCAAAAACATCAGAAGTCTCCAATCATCCAAATCAAACAGACAGCCCCTTTTCCAAAACCTGGAACACAGCATTTCCTACAACTCCAAACCTATCAACAATGATTTCACCCTCCTCCGACCATCGATGAAGCTACAATTCCGGCCACTTACTCCCCTAGGGTCCAGCAACCATCCTTCAAAAACCCTAAACAACCGATCAACCGAGGAGATCGAATTCAAGCAAAATTTAGAACCCAGTAAAAACTAGGGTTCAAAACCTTAAATTCAAATTTCAACATCAAAAATGAATGGCAACCAAAATCAATAATTTTCCCATCTTCTCTGATATCTCCTTCTACTCCAGAAACAATTTCAACCCATTCAAACACAAAAATCAACTGAATTAACCTAAAATACAAAATACAGAGAAGTTTGAACTGCTCTCAGATTTTTACTTTATAAATTGTGATTTTAGATTTAATATTTATGAATTTGCATGATGTTTTGATATCCAAACCTGAAACATTGATCTATAATGTTTATATTTTCCACTTATACAATTTTATTTCTCTGTTATTAATGTTTCCAGGCAATACAAGTAATATCCAACTTGTATAAAAATTTAAACTCTATTTTATCCAACTCTATTTTATCCAAACAAACATGTTTGAATTTAAATGCTTAAGTCAGATACATCAGCACTTACTGATCAAACCAAAGCATACACACCTATATCAGTATAAGGTAACTCCCAAAAATTCATATACAAACAAATTTTCTGCAAATTTTTATCATGCATATCAATTCATTCCAGAGATAAAAACAAGCAATCAGATTTTGTTAAAGAAAATTTAGAAGTTACTCACCTCTAAATCTGGAGAACGGAGTAGTACTGGAAAAGGAAGGAGCTTTTATTTCTTGTTAAAACTTCATGCAAGAAGGTTTGATCTTTTGAAATTGAAAGAGATGAAGACTTGAGATTTCTTGCATTTGAATTTCTGGCCAAAACTTTATGCATGCTAGTGATATTCCAGAGATGTACATGCAGTGGGTTTCCAGGTTGTAAAAATGTAGGTTGCATGATGATATTCTTGTTACAGGTTTTAGTTTTGAGAGGAGTTACAGATTTCAAAGCTTGCAATGCAGGTTTTGATTTGAGAAAATTGATCTCAGTTTTGAATGAGGAGTTTTGCAAATTTGGGGAAGATACAGGTTTTGATTCTGTTTTTCTTTTGAGGAGTGAATTTCAGATTTGCCTAAGTTTTCTCCTAGCTTAGAATAAAAGATAGAAAAAAGAAAATGAGGAGAAAAGAAAATGTTAAGGACTGAAATTAATTAACCAAATAAAAGAAAAAGATCAAAATTGAATGACACTTGTCATTTTGCTTGATTCACCATTTAACACATGTAGTTTGATTTGTTTAAGACTCAACACTTGTCTTTTATAAAATTTAGTTATATATTTAAATGTTTAAAAAGAGTTTTCTTCATTTTATGTTAGAATGAATATATAAGATTTACTTATTAAAAGTAAATATAAATAAAACAATTTATAAATTAAAACTTATACAAATGTTTTAAAGAATCAATTAATTTGAGTTTCAAAAACAATTTCAATTTAAAATCAAATTAAACTTTTGAAATCAAAATTAAAATCAATTTATTTAATTTAGAAATGAAGACTCTATTTCCTTATTTTTTATTCTTCTTTATATTCATGAAAAATAGAATATTTATTAATATGGTTGAAAATAACAATTAACAAATTTTATATGATTTATAAAGAAATTGTAAATCACTTTTATTATTAAATGAATTTAAATCATATGTTATCTTATATTTAGACTTATATAAAATATACTCAATTCATATTTAATCAAATAATATTTTAAAAAGAAATAAAGTCAATTTTTACTTAAATTTAAAAATTAAACTAAGACAAATTTTAAACAATATAACATTTATTATAAATATTATCAAACCATAAAGTTATTAATTTAAATAGATTTTTTTTAAAGTTTAATATTAATTAAAACATAATTTACTAATTACTCAATATTTTATTAGAATTTAAAAACAAACTTTATTTATTATTTTCATGTAAGTTAAATTCTAAACAAAGATAAACTATAATATATATACAAATATATATATATACTTTATAATTTAAACATTTATTTTAGCTTTTAAAAAGACAAATCACAAATTAAATATCTATTAAATTTGATTATTAAACCAAAACATATTTTATTAATCAATATTGTCAATATCAATTTAATTTTATATAAAGATTATTAAATTGATATTGTCTAAAATTCTGGGATATCACATTCCTTCCCCCTTAAAAGAATTTCGTCCCCGAAATTTAAAACAAAGGTAATTCAATAACCTACTTTAGATTTTTAATTTTAAAACCAAGCATATCAAACGTATGCTAACATCCATAGCAATCAATTCATCCAATCAAACAAAATTAACTATCCAGACAAAATTCTAGATAGAGTTTCCTCGAGTTTCCCAAGTAAACACCGGGTTACTCGCTCTATAAAACCCAAACAATCAACACTACTAAGTTACAGAACTCCTACTCATCTAGATCTATAACTGAACAAGACATCAGACTACAGACAAGTCTGACTCAACAGCCAAATCTTCCAGAACAGCTGATTCCAAAACCAGAAATAGATATACACGTACTCCCTTATAGATACGTGAAACATATCGAATTCCAATTGTCCAAACTGGCAATTCAATCCAGAAAATTAAACACTTATCCAAAACAGAACACAGAAGAAATCCAAAACATCTCGGAGCTAGCTTACCCAACCTTATCAAAATTTATAGCTCCTAAAAACTGAGAAATTTATCCAAAGTCAGATCTCCGACTTCAGATTCACAAAACTCTTCGGACTATCCTGAGCTATCTACTTCCTACCTGATCAGCCAAATCCTTGCTGATGTCCCTAGAAACAAACTAGACCAAACCCAATCCACCAGAATGATCCTTCACGATCAATCAAGATCAAGAACAAACCCCACTCACAACCATCAGAAGGAAACAACTTCTCCTATCCGGAAAAGAAAAGCAGATGCACTCCCAAACTGCTTCCACTACACAACTCTGATCTGAAATAGAAAAGAATGCTGATGAAGAGCACAAGTACAACTGGACAGCAAAACCAAAAAGATCTCTAATAACCAAGAGAAAACTCAGAAGTTCCTCAAATCTTGAGTTGCTTTAACAAACTCCATCTCAAGGAACCAACCTTCAATTAGTTGAACCACGGGTACCACTGAATCTCTAGATGAAGACAAACTCTGATTTCTCTGAAAATATTCAGAAAAATCTCTAACAATTCAAAAGAATACTCAATCATCGCAAGTCACTTTTGCGATCAACTCAAACTAAAATCCAAAGAAAAACTGTTCTCTCTTTACCAATCAGAACAGCTTATGCTGGTCTTACCAACCCATCGAAGAAATGGATTCTACTCCACTGCTTCTGAACTCCATCTCCAGAAAACTCCTAAGCCAGAAAATTCTGCCGACTCACTGAATACTCCAAGCTGCACTGCTGTCACCAATGCAAAAAAATTCTCAATCCAAAACTCTTCGAAAAACTCGGACTTCAAACCACACAGAAACATTCTGCTGAACTCAGCCACAACACCGAAGCAGACTCACTTCCTTAATCTTGTTCCAAAGAAATCACCTTCGGAAACATCCATAGTCACTGCATCTCATTACGCAGATACTACTTCCTAAGATATCAAGATACCATCACTCGCTTCTGCTCGGCCAATAAATCCAAACTCTACTCATCCAACTTCAAAGATGTACTCCGAACCTTAACAGGTTACCTTCAGAGATCAATGAAGTTCTTCCACCACTGCAAAGCTTTATTCGAGATGGTATTAGGTCTACAGTCTCGACAGATACACTTCCAACCAAACATTCAAATTCCAACCAATCGATAGTTGTGCTATACACACCACTACCCCAATCTACCTTATAACCTATATTGGAAAACCCGAACAGGTAACCCAATAGATAGGTAGAAACAAAATAAATAAAATATATATATATATATATATATATATATATATATATATCTTAAAAATTACAAATACGCTCTCTCAAGATAGACATCACTCCACAGCCTAGGTATTCACTCAACCTAACGCTCTGATACCAACTGTCACGACCCGTCTTCCACTACCCAGAAAGACGCATCATGAATTAAGAAAGAAAGGGATAGAAAGAGAAAAGAAAGAAGAGAAAGAAGAAACAACACTAGAATCTCAATAGGGGAATGAATAAATTATATTAATAACATAAGTATTTACATAATATACAATATCAATCAGAGATACACAGCATACACATCACATATACTAGACAGTTATAAACACCTGTCTAGTATTTACAACTCAATAAAATCACATCACTGAGAACACACAGCGGAACTATATATCTATAACGCAGAAGCCTACTGCTCCATTGCTCCTTCATTATTCGTCAAAGCCAACCTGAATCCCTTGCTACTGGTAAAAATTTGAGTATCCAAGAGTTTAAGAAAACAAAGATAAACTCCGGGTCAGACATGGGTCTGGTGTGAGTAACAGGTTAAGGTTGCTTAACTTTAAAAACCCTTTTTGAAAGAAAGGTGTCACGTAAGACTTCCCACACATAAACATGGAAAAGTTTTTACCTTACGCTAACCAAAACATTTGATAGGAAATCCGATGATATTATAATAGTGTCTAGGTTTTCAAATAAATAAGAAATAGCCGAAATTGTTACATGATTAAATTCCAGCTACTAGCCACAAAAGTGGGTAATACAATCAAAACTGTTGGCACTTATTGGATTGTGGATTCCATACAATGGCAGGGCTACTAGGATACCGCCCGTCACAGTACGTGGCCTAGATCACCGTACCGAGGAGCCACCCTAACTCCCCTGCAACACAAGGCCGGAACCATTCCTTACTGAACAGTTCCGAACAAGACAACCCCGATTGTTGTTGCAATCAACTGCCCACACAGCCGAATATAAAGGGATCTCTAGAGAGGGATCAATTTCGCTCTCCAGTGGGGGCTACCCATGAAGCCTTGCTGCACCTCCCCTATTTTAGCCATTCCCGGTTGATGAGGCTTGAGGTTACGATTACCCTTAGAGAACACATCTCTTAGAGTGCTCATCGTCCACCTGACGATGTTCTGAAAGCATTCAATCCATACAAGTTCGTTCCGGGTTCGAACGAAACCGAAGGCATTATCTCGTTACACTCATTTTGGAATCACCCTCAGAGTTAACGACGATAACCCTTGCACTCTGAATCACCATCTCGAATCTATAAGCACTATTCCGTCAACACATTACGGAATCACCCATAGAGTTATACTGACTCATAGTCCTTACACCTCGAGTCTTCACTCTTCACATAAGATTCACGACCTATCGTTATTTAGAATCGATGTGGTTTTCGGATATCCAAATATGGAAACCCGATCCCGGTCTCATCGAAATCCAAAGCGTGTCTTTTAGGTCCAAGTTGTTTTAAAGTTTAAAACAATTCAATTCAATATTATCTATATTACACACAGATAGATGATTCACAACATCATAATAGATAATCTATATTAACATCACAACAGATAATTCAAATTATCAACTCAATGCAACCATAGCATCCAAATCACACAACATCATTTATCTCATAACTGAGATCTCAACCATTCAGGGTAATAAATATCAATCATCATTTAAAAGCAATGACTTATCAAATCACCATTTTATAATTAATTTAAATGAATTAAATTAATTACTTCCTCCTTAATTAATTTAAAATAAATTAAATTAATTACTTATTCATATAAATCTTGCTTACATTTTCCTTAATTAATTACAAATCAATTAATTAATAACCCTCAAATAAATTACCCTAATTAATCATCTAGATTAATTATCTTTTAAGTACATTCAAGTAATTAACCTCCAATTAATTTCATAAATTAATTATCCCAAACAAAATTAGTAGTTAACTTGTAACTACTTCATTAATTAATCCTTAATTAATTACATTAACTAATACCTTCATTGAATAATTGTTCTTAATTAATCAATCCTTAATTATACCATTAATTATTTAAATTAATGATCACAAATTATTTTATAATTACTTTATTAAATTAATTATCAATTATCACTATTGATTAATTATTCTTGATTAATCACATTAAGTAATTAACTTAAATTAATTACATCTCTTAACCATTTTCAAATAACCTAATTATCTTAACCTAAATTAATTACACTAAGTAATTAATTAATAATCACTTACTTAAGTAATTATTCAACATACAAATTACATATTAATTAGACTAAGTAATTTTATTATGAATTACTTATCCTATGTAATTAAACACACTAATAATAATTACACAAAGTAATTAATTCCAAAAACTCCTCCATCATTCAAGTATCCTTCAATTAAAATTACATCAAGTAATTTATCTTCTTAATTACTTCACTAAGTAATTATTCCTTTTTAATTACAGTGGTAATTATTTCTCAAATCATCCAGTGATTAAATTAAATTAATTAAACTTAATTAATTAACTTAATTAATCAACAACTTAATTAATTACAATCAGTAATTAATTTTTCTTAATTACTTTCATTAAGTAATTACACTTAAATAATTCTCAAATGATTATCTTTAAATTAATTAATACAATTAATCATTAAATTTAATCACATTAATTAATTATAAAATAATATTATGTTAATGACCTTCATTAAACAATAACAAAACTTTAATTACTTTTCCAAAGAAATTAATTGAATTAATCAATATTAATTCTTAATTTATTTATAAAACTCATTAAGTAATCTATAATTATTAAATTAATCAAGTGATAATTAAAAACTTAATTAATTTTTACTTACTTAATTAATATAATTCAATTCATTAACTAAATTAATCAAATCTTATTTAAATTAATTTCTAAATCACACTTTAATCAAATTTAATTAACTTACTTAAAACTTTTAATTAATTAAATAAATCCTTAATTATTTATTTAATTAATCTAATTATTAATTAATTAAATTAATTAATTACAAAACTTAATCTCTTAATAAATCATTAAGTTCAAATCAACTTAATGATAATCATTAATTTCATTAATGGTTTAATTATCATTATCAAAGAAATTTTTAAACAAATTGCCTTTAAATTTCTTTAAATTCCATTTTAAATTAAAATGAAAATGAAATTAAATTTAAACTTAAACAAGATTTTTTGATTATTTAAAAAAATCTTTAATTTTCATTTTAAAGAATCACTTATCTTTTAAAGTAGTTTTAAAAGAATAGTTTAACTTTATCCCATATTCAAATTTAACAAGTATAAAATACCTTAAACAATTCAAGTGATATTGAAACATATAAATTCGAATCTTATTTATATTACAACCCAAAATTTAAACTATTTTTTCAGTTTTAGATTCAAAGATTTAAATTTAAACCCTGTTTTAAATTTCATTACACATGTGTATAAAATTCTAAAAATATTCAACTTGATTTTAACCTTTGAATTTAAAACTTGTTTTATTTGAACTTTCAGGTTCAAACTCTAATTTGAATTCAGGTTCAGATTTTAAGTAGAATTTAAATCTTGTTTAAATCCTTATTTTCGTATTTAAAATTTTACATTATATAAAACTGTGCAGGTTTCAATTTAAATATTTCATTTCCTGCAAATCTTGTTTATTCAAAAACTGGAATTCAAAACCTATTTGCATTCATCATTGAATCTTACTTTAAGTTCAGATTTAAACTTGCCTTGTTTATTTTTAAATTTAGTTTTAAAATTTAAAACCTGAAACAGATCTGGTTACAGAAACAAAATACTGTCACCAAAGAAAACTACCCGAGCCAAATACTAATTTACTTCGAGTCATTTTCCATTTAACTTCGAGCAAGAGCTGAATTTACCCGAGAACCATTTCTTCACTATTTTCCAGAAACCAAAACACCTCCCAGTGACCACTGTGCACATGCACAAAATCCTTGGCAAATTCCGATCATCAATGATGATCGTCTACATCCACCATCACCCCCTCGAATCCACATGACCACCAAAAATATCAGAAGTCTCCAATCATCCAAATCAAACAGATAGCCCCCTTTCCAAAACCTGGAACACAGCATTTCCCACAACTCCAAACCTGTCAACAATGATTTCACCCTCCTCCGACCATCGATGAAGCTACAATTCCGGCTACTTACTCCCCTAGGGTCCAGCAACCATCCTTCAAAAACCCTAAGCACTCGATCAACCAAGGAGATCGAATTCAAGCAAAATTTGGAACCCAGTAAAAACTCGGGTTCAAAACCTTAAATTCAAATTTCAACATCAAAAATGAATGGCAAACCAAATCAATAATTTTCCCATCTTCTCTGATATCTCCTTCTACTCCAGAAACAATTTCAACCCATTCAAACACAAAAATCAACTGAACTAACCTAAAATACAAAATACAGAGAAGTTTGAACTGCTCTCGGATTTTTACTTTATAAATTGTGATTTTAGATTTAATATTTATGAATTTGCATGATGTTTGATATCCAAACCTGAAACATTGATTTATAATGTTTATATTTTCCACTTATACAATTTTATTTCTCTGTTATTAATGTTTCCAGGCATTACTGATCAAACCAAAGCATACACACCTATATCAGTATAAAGTAACTCCCAAAAATTCATATACAAACAAATTTTCTGCAAATTTTTATCATGCATATCAATTCATTCCAGAGATAAAAACAAGCAATCAGATTTTGTTAAAGAAGAATTTAGAAGTTACTCACCTCTAAATCTGGAGAACAGAGTAGTACTGGAAAAGGAAGGAGCCTTTATTTCTTGTTAAAACTTCATGCAAGCAGGTTTGATCTTTTAAAAATTGAAAGAGATGCAGACTTGAGATTTCTTGCATTTGAATTTCTGACCAAAACTTTATGCATGCTAGTGATATTCCAGAGATGTACATGCAGTGGGTTTCCAGGTTGTAAAAATGTAGGTTGCATGATGATATTCTTGTTACAGGTTTTAATTTTGAGAGGAGTTAAAGATTTCAAAGCTTGCAATGCAGGTTTTGATTTGAGAAAATTGATCTCAGTTTTGAATGAGGAGTTTTGCAAATTTGGGGAAGATACAGGTTTTGATTCTGTTTTTCTTTTGAGGAGTGAATTTCAGATTTGCCTAAGTTTTCTCCTAGCTTAGAATAAAAGATAGAAAAAAGAAAATAAGGGGAAAAGAATATGTTAAGGACTGAAATTAATTAACCAAATAAAAGAAAATGATCAAAATTGAATGACACTAGTCATTTTGCTTGATTCACCATTTAACACATGTAGTTTGATTTGTTTAAGACTCAACACTTGTCTTTTATAAAATTTAGTTATATATTTAAATGTTTAAACAGAGTTTTCTTCATTTTATGTTAGAATGAATATATAAGATTTACTTATTAAAAGTAAATATAAATAAAACAATTTATAAATTAAAACTTATACAAATGTTTTAAAGAATCAATTAATTTGAGTTTCAAAAAAAAATTCAATCTAAAATCAAATTATACTTTTGAAATCAAAATTAAAATCAATTTATTTAATTTAGAAATGAAGACTCTATTTCCTTATTTTTAATTCTTCTTTATATTCATGAAAAATAGAATATTTATTAATATGGTTTAAAATAACAATTAACAAATTTTATATGATTTATAAAGAAATTATAAATCATTTTTATTATTAAATGAATTTAAATCATATGTTATCTTATATTTAGACTTATATAAAATATACTCAATTCATATTTAATCAAATAATATTTTAAAAAGAAATATAGTCAATTTTTACTTAAATTTAAAAATTAAACTAAGACAAATTTTAAACAATATAACATTTATTATGAATATTATCAAACCATAAAGTTATTAATTTGAATAGATTTTTTTTAAAAGTTTAATATTGATTAAAACATAATTTACTAATTACTCGGTATTTTTTTGAAAATTTAAAAACAAACTTTATTTATTATTTTCATGTAAGTTAAATTCCAAACAAAGATAAACTATAATATATACATATAAATATACACACACACACACACATTATAATTTAAACATTTATTTTAGCTTTTAAAAAGACAATCACAAATTAAATATTTATTAAATTTGATTATAAACCAAAAAATATTTATTAATCAATATTGTCAATATCAATTTAATTTTATATAAAGATTATTAAATTGATATTGTCTAAAATTCCAGGATATCACATTAATATAATAAATATGGAAAAAATTAGAAATTATGGTAAAATATAATGGAAAATATTTGTAAAATAGTTAATAAAGTTAAATAATGAAAATAAATAAGATTAATAATTTTACTTTTAAAAAGAAAATGAATTATATTTATTTTTTAAGAACAATGCGACGACCCACATTTTGGAAGGTTTAAATTGACAATAATCCACACTTGTCCTACTTAAACAATCCCGGATGTAGATAATCAGTGGGGTTAAATAAGAGAAGTAAGAAGAGAAGAAGAAAACAAAACACAGAATCTCACAGCGAAAACGATAAAATATAATAATCAAATAAAAATTCATAAAGTTGTTTACTATACATTCGATTATAATCTATACACATTTATCAAAGTTATAAATATACATTGGGAATAAATAATCAATATAGTAGAACAACATGATACAAGGCATAATAATAATAGTAATATACCACAACTCTGTCTTCATGCTCCAAAGAATAGTCTTCAATATGCTGAAAAACTCAGGACTGACCCGAGCAAAATGAAAAGACAAAACAATTGAGTCAGGACTAAAATACTCTTATGTAAGTCAAATCAATATCACAAAAATAAGTGCAGTAACTTAAGAGATGTTACGAAATTTCCCATCTCTTAAGCATCCGTTAACTATTTATATATAATAGTATACACTATAATAGATAATGTCTAACAGTAAAATAAATATCAAAATAGCGTTAAGGCTTTACATTGATCCACCTTAACACATTTACAGTTTTAAACCAAAGTCGTAATGGGATCGTATAGGGATAAATATGACAAGGCACGTGAGGCAATCCCCAAGGTAGGATTCTACCAGTTTACCTTTTCTGGCTGGTCGTAATCCATCTGTGGTCAACGACAATCAATCCAAACGAAAAATAAGGTGCACCCATCGAATTCAAAACCACAATAGTAATACAAGGGATCAACGTTGCTAGAGGTAGCTAACCTCAATAGCCAGACATAAGCTCCTATTTTAGTCATTTTAATTATGACACGAATGTCAAGGCTACCCATCATCGTTCTCTTACTTCATTCCAGTAAACATCGCTAATTTAACCACTACATTCTGGATATCATCCATCGCGTACACAGTTGTCAAAGTGGTTCCAATATTAACAGAGAGTATGCCAACAAGAGGCCCCGGTCTCTTTAACAACCCAGCGTCATTTTACACACCGATTGATGCGTTTACATTTCAAAACAATTTGTACTTGATATCAAAATATCATATTCATTTCAAAAATCAAAACCATTTTTGAAATCATCGTATTTATTCAAAAATCATATCTTACTTCAAAATGTCTATTCACTCATATATCGATTTCACTTCCAAACTTGATTCAAATTACAGTTTTGGTTGTAATGCACTTCAATTCGCATTTAAATCCAAGATTTAAATATAAACATTTCACCCTCTGACCTGTTTGATTTTTTAGAAAATAGTTTAAATAGTTTTGAAATAGTTATATAATTTAGTAGAAAATATTTCGTGTAATAAAAATGGTTTATATAGTGAAATAGTTTAAAAAATCAAAATAATTTGAAAAATGAAATAATATAGATTTTTAAACCATTTATATTAAAATAATTCATTTAAAAATAGATTCAAAATCCTACCCGGTTCACTTCCCAAATTTTCCAACTCAAATCAGTTCTAATTTCCATTTCGATTTAATTTCGATTTCAAGTAAAATTTTTACTTTGATCCCAAATCAATTTCAATTCAAATTTCAAATTAATATCAATTCTAATTCCAAATTAATTTCACTTCCAGTTCCCAATTAATTGCAAATCCAATTCCAAATTAATTTCGTTTCCAATTCCAAATTAATTTAAACTCCAATTCCAAATTAATTTAAACTCTAGTACCAAATTTAAACCATTTCGATTTATACAAATTCCGGGTTTGATTTCCAAAATATTGATTCAAAATACTTAAATCAAATTGTCCTTCAATATCCAATTTAAAATCCAAATCTTTAAATATAATTCAAATCTGAGTCAAAATTTCAAAATATCATTTTATATCGCTTTTTCTTAGCAAAATTCGAAGTTCAAATAAAAAATCCAATCTTTTAAAACAAGTCAATTTCTAAAATTCACATCATATTTAGTTTACCACTTAAAATTCTCCAATTCGATTATAAAAAAAATTCGTTTACCAAATTTAAATTCATCATTTTGAGCTCCAGTACGGAAAATAATTTGATTTCCATAAATTCGATTTTTTTATTTCCTTTAAAATAAATCATTTTAAAAATTTTAAAACAAAAAATTTAAAATCATTTAATTTAACCAAATCCGTTGTTCGTGTATAATTCTACATCCTATGGTCAAGTGAACCAATTATTTCAATTTAAATTGCAGGGATATATATATATATATATATATATATATATCTTCAATCCAAAATAAATGTTAAAGGTATATATCATTTCAACCTATCTCTTAATTTCTTCGAAATAATTCAATTTACAGATTTGTATAGTGTAAAAAAGGTACAGGATGATAAAATGATATATCAAAATAAACAAACATCCAAATTATCAACTAATCGCATCCATCACAACCAATCATCCAGATAGTCAATAAAATTGACAATAATTTCATAATTATCAATTTTGGGTATATTACGGGAAATTAAATTCAAATAAATTTAACCGTCAATTCAATATCTATCAATTGATTCCGATGTCAATTTAAATGTCAACTAAACTTATCAAATAACAAACAATAACTTTCAAATCACTTCATGATATAATTTTACTAACATAAAAATTATTTCAGTCAATTGTGAGAGTATAAACACTCACCTTTGATTTATCGACGATTTAAAATCCAAATAAAGGCTCAAATTTGAATAGTCTCAGAATGCGGCCAAATCAGTTCCATGTTGTCCGGAATATTGATACGATTGCAACGGAGAAAACCGCATGTGATTCCGAACTCGTATGGAAAAGTAATGCGAGTTAGAAGGTTTGAACATTTAATATAAATTAATTAATTAATATATAAAATAAGTCATGTGCAACCTTCTTCTCCTTCACGTACAGAACGCAACCCATGTTCGCCACCTTCCCTTCTCCAAGCGCGCCACCAACATTCGCCGCACATCGATCAACACCCGCCAGAACATGCGTCCCATTCTCCTCTACCAATGCGCCAAGATTCGCCACTCCATTCACTGTCATTAGTGCACAATCCGAGAAAACACATGCATTCTGCCAAGCCAGATTCTGACAAATCTGTGGTGTAATAGCATAAATCAACCTTATGGACTTGAAGACCTTGCCGAAGTCTACAACTTTGCTTTTGGAATTTTTTGATTTCGTTGAACGGATTGAGATATACTGAGGAGGGAAGTTGGTAAATTTTCAGCCATTAAAAGAAAGTGACGGCTAGGTTTTCAGAAATTAAAATAATAATGAAATCGTCTCGATTTGCATGCGTATTTATATAGTTAGGTCCTAAATCGTCCAAACTCGAATCGAGACGTGCCTCCAGGCATTTATAATGTTTTACCCCCATTCCGAATGCGATGAAACTAGTTTTGAGGCCTAATTCGATCGTATGTGGAAGATAGCTTTTCAGAGTCAATTATTTTAATTAAATTTTGAGATTAAATTCTGCACATTTCAAGCTCGCGCGGCTAAACGACAAGTCCGATCGCTATGAAACTTGAAATCCTACAATATTTCACTATTACCGATCCGATGAAACTAGTTTCGTCGAAATCCGAGATAGTGGCCAAAATGACTATTTTAACTTGTTAATTAAAATATAAAATTTTCAAATTTTTTATTATTCATATTTAAATCCAATTTTTAATGTTAACCATCTTCATTCATATTTAAATAAATTTAAATCAATTTTTGAAGCCATTTAAGTTCTCATTAACTCCCGGATTCAATTATTCAATCACCAATATTCAATTCAAACAAATTAAATTTTCTAATAAATCAATATGAACAAATCATTATATTTTATTTATACCCATATTTATCGAAAAAATTTATTATATTTAATAACTCACAATAGTCAAACGTACGAGTCATTACATACTCCCCCACTCAAAACTTTTCGTCCTAAAAAAGGCGTTAAGTAAAGAATTTAACATACAATGGATTTTATTCAAATAGTCACTTATAACTTTAAAATCTTATTAGAAAATCTTTACTACGCTTCTACTACGCCACCCTGATATTGGTTTTATGGAGAATATAATTTATATATGAAAACAAGTCAAAAAAATTTTAAAACTTCAAAAATTTTCTAACTCTCGGATTTACGGAAAATTTCGGCAGAGTCTCCTTTTCACGGCTTGATCGACATTTTTTTTTTAAATTTAATATATAACACAATATAACATATATATATATATATCAAATATACATCTCATCTCAATGATGAGGCTTCTCGAAGGGCAAAAAATATAAAACTACGGTATGTAATCCGAGATACGTACCTTATTATCAATAATACGAGTGAGTTCGCTCGTATTAAGCAAGCAAAAGCATGTGAAACTCACGTATTAGCCCAAACGATCTTCGTATGTACATATTTCAACTCAATTTGGAATGTTGGTCACTTAAACAAGGATTTACAGCAAAACGAATCATCCGACAAATCAATTTCATTCAATTTAATTCATACAATCACAATTTACATTCTACATGTCCATATTTAATTTATACACTCTCATTCTTATTAACATTAATTTTTTTATTAATATTTAATTTGCTCGATTCAGTTTATTTGCATTCAACAACTTTTATTCAATTAGATTCACATTCCATTGCTTTTTCATTCAATTTATCTACTTCCAATTTACTTATTAACATTAATGAATTCACATTCTATTAATTTACACTCGTTTATAGTTACATTCATTTTTCTTCTTCTTCACTTCCATTAATTCATTTCATGATTCATATAGTTAGTTACACTTAAGTTATTTAATTCCATATCACATTTCATATAATTTAAATTGATTACCATTCACTTATTAACACTCATTTCATTAATCATAATGGATTTATAATCAATTCATTCGCTTTTAATTAGTTTACATTCAAAAAATTTGGTTTCAATTTATTCTTTTCTTTCAATCAATATTTATTACATTTACATTTGATTTTTTTTTTGGCAAGGCCGACGGGGTTGGATGGACCCCGACCATTTTATTGCAGCACCAATAAGAATACAACACAAACTACATAGAGCAAGCTCTAAGAAAACTGAGGAAACAAAGCTCTACAAATAACATGCACAAAAGGAGAAAAAATAGGAACAAAAATAAAAATCAGAAGAACAAATGAGAGAGCACCCATTAAAAGGAGTGAAGTATTCCTGGATCAATGTAGAATGATAGCATACTCAGCTCATTCTTGATCACGTGCATCACCCATAGCTTAAAAGCCACATCAGATTTAACACTGTTTGGCTCAAACACCCTTGTGTTTCGTTCCTTCCAGACCACGGCAGTAAAACTTTTCAAAACTTGAAGGAGAACTCTCTTCTCTTTACTCTTGAACCCTGTTCTCGCATGTAGTTTATTCCACTCATTCCAGTTACCATTAAAAGCTTCAACCCAGCAGAGCTTGGCCTTGACAAGCTGCCAAACATTATTAATGACAGAACACTCAAAAAACAAGTGTTCAACAGTTTCTGCTTGATCATTACAGAAGGTGCATAGAATATTGACATCCAACCCCATGCACACAATTTTCGTTTTAGTAAGAATTGTGCGGTTTAGCACTTTCCAGAGAAGTAAGTTGTTTCGCATATTACTATCTTTATACCATGTTCGCTTGGACCATTTCCACATCGGCCGATCTTTGTTCTTCATAAGATGTTCGTAAACAGAGCCAATTTTGAATTTGGTCCTATTAACATCCCAAACCAGCCTCTCATTTGATGCTAATAGTGTAGTTTTGCTTCTAATCAAGTACCAAATATGCTGAATTCTTTGGTTGGATGAAAAGGATTTAGTGCTTTGAATGTTGCTAAGAACATCACTTACCTTAGCTGCAAGGTGAACGCCTGTTTGCATTATTTCATTGTATGTTAAGAGCCTGCTAAGAATCATCCCTGAAACAAGCCATGGGTCTTCCCAAAAACTAACGCTGTACATATTGTTGATGCTCATTTGACAGAGAGGAAGGACTTCCTCCTTTATCTTGAAAAGACATTTCCAAGTCCAGCTCAGATTCTGGGGTTTATTCATTTTCCAAAAGTTTCTGCTCTTAACAATGTTGTTTCGAGACCACTCAGCCCAAACACTGTCAGCACTGTTGTAGTAAGTATCCACGTGTCTAGCAATCATCGCTTTGTTCCACCGCTTTAAGTTGATAATACCCAGAACCCCCTTATTCATAAGTAGTTCAACTCTGCTAAAATTAACTGGGGGCAATGTATCTCCCATTAGTTCTTCCCGTCCATAGAAATCGCATGAATGCACTAGTAATCATTTTCATAAGTTTTAAGGGCAGAACATAGGTTCTAGCCCAATAGACTTGCATGGCAAATATAACATACATAACAAGTGTAAGTGTACCTGCTTGACTAAGTTTCACAGTTGTCCAACAGTTAAGTCTCGCAGTAATCCTCTCAAATAAAGGCAGACAATGGTTTAAAGTTATTCTAGACGTTGCTAGTGGAAGCCCCAGGTATGAAATAAAATTTGGGTTATGATGCAGACCGGTAACATGATAAATAGCTTCCTCCTGCTCGACGCTGACACCATCCAAAATGAGGTCAGATTTTTCAATATTAACCTTCAGATCAGTCATTTCATGAAACTGTTGTAGAGTGTACATAAGATTATTCAAAGTTGTGATATCAGGCGTACAAAATACAACAAGGTCGTCCGCAAACATTAGCGTTGATATACTCGGTTGCCTGCATTTTTGATGGCACTTAAACTTGCCATGCTCAATTAGCCTATTGATCATTTTAGTCAGAAGCTCCATCACAATTATGAAGATGTACGCAGAAATAGGGTCACCCTGCCTTATGCCCTGCTTACTACGAAAGAAACCAGCAGGTAAGCCATTAACTATGACCGAATAAGTTGGGGTGGATATGCATTCATATATCCAAGCTAGAAAGTGAGTAGGGAAATTCATATACCCCATGATACGAATAATACTATCCCATTGCAACGTATCAAAAGCTTTCATAATATCAAGTTTAAACATAGCCTTTGGCGTGCTGTTTTTACGATTATAACCTTTAAGAAGTTCATGTGCGAGAAGAATATTATCAAGGATGTTCCTACCAGGTAGAAACGCCGCTTGGTTAGTGGAGATCAAAGTAGGTAGAACATGCTTTAGTCTTGAAGCAATAACTTTGGAGATGCATTTGTAAATGGTATTACAATAAGAAATAGGCCGGTACTCATTGACATAGTGGGCATTTCGTAACTTGGGGATGAGAGCAATATTAGTGTAGTTGTAGGACCTGTACAGCTTAGATCTTTTAAAGAACAACCTGATGGCATTGATGACATCAGAAGACACAATAGCCCAACATGTAGTAAAGAATTTGGCATTCAGACCATCAGGGCCACCGCATAAGTTACTATTCAGCGAGAACATCGCTACCTCAAATTCTTCATCAGTTACTTCATTGCATAGGAAGCTGTACAATTCAATAGATATATTTACATTCCGTCAATTTGTTTCAATTATTTATATTTGTTTCATCGATATTTAATTGGTTTACATTCCACTGATTTCTTTCAATTTTATAAACATTCATTACAAATTCATTATATTCTTTTTTTATTCAATTCAATTTGTGAAATTTCAATTTATTTCACCTTTTTAATATATTCCTATTATGAATCATTTATAAAATTCATTCCACTTAGTATATCCTTTCTTTAGCTATACTATCATTGTTTATAAATTATCTAAGTTTACTATAAATGTTCAACAAAACTCACTTTTATTATTATTACTTCATATTTAAGCTATTATTAATTCATCGATTCACTTCATTTATTCAAATTCATGTTATTAATTTACTAAGGTGATTTTATTTTATAACTCAATTCATATTAATAACCTTTTTTCTTTTTTTTCATAATTAATTAATTCAGCTTCTTTAAGTCCACTTTAACTTATTATTTTTTCTTCAATAACTTATTCCATGTTGTATTAGTTAACATTCAAATTTCTATTTAAACTACTCCACTTGCAATTTATTATTATCCGAAAATAAATTCAATTGACCATATTAAATTTACTTACATTCATTTATTCCTATTCAATTTCTTTCATACTTAATTTACATTTCATTTTATAATTCAAGTTTATATTCATTCGATTAGTTCATTTTATAGCTTGAGTGGAATTTAATTCACTTGACTAATTTATCTGCACTTAATATTTAATTTAATTTTTTATTTGATATTAGGCAAACTTCATTTATATTTTAATCTATTTCTCATTTTATTTAATCTTATTCAAGTTAAATTTTCTCATTATTCCCATTTTACAAATTTTAAAATTTTCTTTTGGCTTAAAATTCTCAAATTTATGAATTATACAAATTATTCATTCAAAATTTCATTTTATTATTCTTTCTACTTTATTTCACATGCAATTCATTTTTTATTTTTATTTAAGCTTCTTGGGTTAAATGGGTTAAATGTATTTTATTTACTTCATTTCACTAACTCCATTTAGTTTTATAATTCTAAGCCAATTATTTTATTTATATCTCAAATTCAAAATTTTCTTTCTCCTGTTTGTTTAACCAAAATTTTAACCGTTTAAATTTGTTTTCATTTTCATATTCAAATTTATAAGTTATAAACTTATTTCTTTTATACTATACTCAGTTATAAGTACAAAACTATTTTCATATATTTATCAAATCATCATATTTATAATATTTTCACAATAAAAACTTGTTTTAATTGAAAATAAATTTCTTTCGGTATCAATTCTCACTCAGAACTCAGAAATGAATATTGGCGATACTGCAGTCCTCCCTAGAATTTATTTCCCAGCGACCAAGCGAGTTTAATGCTTTTATCTCTTTCAAAAAATATTTTCAAACATTTCTCTAATCAAAACTCTTTCAAATAATACTATTTATTAATTTTTAAGGCTTTGTAAAACAATTTTGAAAACAAAAAATTTTAAGTTCAAAATTCTTAATTTTTTAAAGTAATTTCCATATATAAGCTATATTATAAATATATTTATACAATTTTCCTCACCTTGTTAACAAAATATTCATATTTACACTTGGTCATTTAAACCAATTCTTATGGCCATTATATTTCAATTCAATTTAATTATCAATGCTTCATAAAATAAAGTTTGTTAAGTATTTGTTTTATTTTTAATTCAATCAATAATCGATGATAACTAAATATTATGATCTCCTAACAACAATTTAATTAAAATTTTGATTTTGTATATATAAAATATAATTTAGGAAAAATTATTCCATTTACTCGATTTAAAAAAAAAATTATGTCTACTTGCCTCGTTTAAGTGTTTAGAAACCCCTATCGATGACATGGCGTCCCGCGCATCGAGCAGAATTCATAAACAACTCAATGGGTAAGTAAACACAATATGAAACATTTTATAACACTAACAAGTACGCTCTCTCATATATATAGACACACACACACACACTCAACCGACTCATTTTAGGGTATTACTACCCTATCTCTAATGAGTCAAACCACATAAAGCCAAGATTGTCACTAAACCT
This sequence comes from Allium cepa, assembly GCA_030765085.1. Classification (NCBI taxonomy): domain Eukaryota; kingdom Viridiplantae; phylum Streptophyta; class Magnoliopsida; order Asparagales; family Amaryllidaceae; genus Allium; species Allium cepa. The sequence goes on along the minus strand of CM060944.1, from coordinate 490,753,284 downwards.
TCGTTCTGATACCAACCGTGACGACCCACATTTTAGAAGGTTTAAATCGACAATAATCCACACATGTCCGACTTAAAAAATACAAAACGTAGATAATCAATGGGGTTAAGTAAGAAAAATAAGAAGAGAAGAAGAAAACAAAACATAAAATCTCACAGCGAAAATGATAAAATATAATAATCAAATAACAATTCATAAAGCCGTTTACTATACATTCGATTATAATCTATACACATTTATCAGAGTTATAGATATACATTGGGAATAAATAATCAGTATAGCAGAACAACATGATGCAGGGCATAATAATAATAGTAACATACCACAACTCCGTCTTCGTGCTCCAAAGAATAGTCTTCAATATGTAGAAAAACTCAGGACTGACCCGAGCGTAATGAAAAGACAAAACACTAAAGTCAGGACTAAAATACTCTTATGTAAGTCAAATTAATAAAAATGAGTGCAATAACTTAAAAGATGTTACGGGATTTTCCATCTCTTAAGGATTCGTTAAACTATTTATATATAATAGTATACGCTATAATTGATAACGTCTAACAATAAAATAAATATCAAAATAGCATTAAGGTTGTACATTGATCCACCTTAACACATTTACAGTTTTAAACCAAAGTCGTAATGGGCCCGTATAGGGATAAATATGACAAGGCACGTGAGGCAATAACCAAGGTAGGATTCTACTAGTTTATCCTTTCTGGCTGGTCGTAACCCATCCATGGCCGACCGCGACAATCAATCCAAACGACAAATAAGGTGCACCCATCGAATCCGAAACCACAATAGTAATAGGAGGGATCAACATCGCTAGAGGTAGCTAACCTCAATGGCCAGACATAGGCTCATGTTTTAGTCATTTTAATTATGACACGAATGCCAAGGCTATCCATCATCGTTCTCTTACTTCATTCCAGTAAACGTTGCCAATTCAACCACTGCATTCTGGATATCATCCACCATGTACACAGTTGTCAAAGTGGTTCCAATATTGACAGAGAGTATGCCAATAAGAGGCCCTGGTCTCTTTAACAACCCAATGTCGTTTTACACATCGGTTGGTACTTTTACATTTCGAAAAAATTCGTACTTGATATCAAAATGTCATATTCGTTTCAAAAATAAAAACCATTTTTTAAATCATCATATTTACTCATAAATCATATTTTACTTTAAAATGTCAATTCACTCGATATAACGATTTCACTTCAAAACTTGATTCGAATAACAGTTTTGGTTATAATGCACTTCAATTCGTATTTAAATCCAAGATTTAAATATAAACATTTCACCCATTGACCAGTATGAATTTTTAGAAAATAGTTTAAATATTTTTAAAATAATTAAAATAGTTTAGCAGAAAATATTTTGAGTAATAAAAATGGTTTATATAGTGAAATAGATTGGAATCAAAATAATTTGAAAATTGAAATAATATATATTTTTAAACCATTTACACTAAAATAATTCATTTACAAATAGATTCAAAAATCAAACCGGTTCACTTCCTAAATTTTCCAACTCAAATCAGTTCTAATTTCCATTTCGATTTAACCGATTTAATTCCGATTTCAAGTCGAATTTTTACTTCGATTCCAAATCAATTCCAATTCGAATTTCAAATTAATATCAATTCTAATTCCATACTAATTTCACTTCGAATTCCAAAATAATTTCAAATCCAATTCCAAATTAATTTCAATTCCAGTTCCAAATTAATTTAGACTCCAATTCCAAATTAATTTAAGCTTCAGTATCAAATTTAAACCATCTTGATTTATATAAATTTTGAGTTTGATTTCCAAAATATTGATTCAAAACAATTAAATCAAATTTTCCTTCAATATCCAATTTAAAATCCAAGTCTTTAAATATAATTCAAATCTGATCGTTTTATATCGCCTTTTCGTAGCAATATTCAAAATTTGAATGTAAAGTCCAATCTTTTAAAACAAATCTATTTCTGAAATTCACATCATATTTAGATTACCACTTAATAATCTCAAATTCAATTATAAAAAAAATTCGTTTACGAAATTTAAATTCGTCATTTTGAGCTCTAGTATGGAAAATAATTTGATTTCCATAAATTAGATTTTGTTTATTTCCTTTAAAACAAATCATTTTAAAATTTATAAAATGAAAATTTTAAAATCATTTAATTTAACCAAATCCGGTGTCCGTATATAATTCTCTATCCTATGGCCAAGTGTACCAACTATTTCAATTTAAATCCTCGGGATGGATATATATATATATATATATAACTTCAATCCAAATAAATGTTATAAGTATATATCATTTCAACCTTTCTCTTAATTAATTCAAAATAATTCAGTTTACGGATTATATACTGCAAATAATATACAGGATTATAAAATGACATATCAAAATAAACAAACATCCAAATAATCAACCAATATCATACATTACAACCAATCATCCAGGCAGTCAATAAAGTTCACAATAATTTCATAATTATCACTATCGGGTGTATTAAGGGTAATTAAATTCTAATTAAATTTAACCGTCAATGCAATATCTATTAGATAATTCCAATGTCAATTTAAATGTCAATTAAACTTATCAAATAACAACCAGTAACTTTTAAATCACTTCATGATATAATTTTTTTAACATAAAAATTATTTCAATCAATTGCTAGAGTATAAACACTCACCTTTGATTGGTCGACGATTTAAAATCCAAATAAAGGCCCAAATTTGAACATTCTCAAAATGCTGCCAAACTAGTTCTTTGTTGTCTGGAATTTCGATACGATTGTAATGGAGAAAACCACGTGTGAATCCGAGCTCGTATGCAAAAGCTAAGCAAGTTAGAAGATTTGAATTTTTAATATAAATTAATTAATTAATATATAAAATAAGTCATGTGCTACCTTCTTCTCCTTCACGTACAACTTGTAACCCATGTTCGCCACCTTCCCTTCTCCATGTGAGCCACCAACAACCGCCGCACATCGATCAACACCCACCAGAACATGCATCCCATTCTCCTCTACTAATGCGCCAAGATTCGCCACTCCTTTCACCGTCCTTAGTGCACAATCCGAGAAAACACGTGTATGCTTCCAAGCCAGATTGTGGCGAATTCATGTCATAATAGCATAGATCAACCATATAAATTTGAAGAGCTCGTCGAGATCTATAACTTATCTTTTGGAATTTTTTGATTTCGTTGAACGGATTGAGAGATACTGAGGAGGGAAGTTAGTGAATTTTCAGCCATTAAAAGAAAGTGACGGCTAGGATTTCAGAAATTAAAAATAAAAATAATAAAACTGTCTCGATTTGCGTGTGTATTTATATTGTTAGGTCCAAAATCGTCCAAACTCTAATCGAGATATGCCACAAGGCGTTCATAATGTTTTACCCTCATTCCGAACGCAATGGAACTAGTTTCGACGCCTAATTCGATCATATGTGGAAGATAGATTTTCAAAGTCACTTATTTTAATTAAATTTCTAAATTAAATTCTGCATGTTTCAAGCTTGCACAGATAAGCGATAAGTCTGATGGCTATGAAAATTGAAATCCTACAATAATTCACTATTACGGATCCGATGAAACTAGTTTTGTTGAAATCCGAGACGGTGGCCAAAATGACTATTTTAACTTGTTAATTAAAATATAAAATTTTCAAATTTTTAATTATTCCTATTTAAATCCAATTTTTAATGTTAACCATCTTCATTTATATTTAAATAAATTAAATCAATTTTCAAAGCCATTTAAATTCTCATTAACTCCCGGATTCAATTATTCAATCTCCAATATTCAATTCAAACAAATTAAATTTTCCAATAAATCAATATTAACAAATCATTATATTTTATTTATACCCATATTTATCCAAAAAATTTATTATATTTAATAACTCAAAATGGTCAAAAGTATGGGTCGTTACAAACAAAATAAATTATTATTTATAATGGACTTTATATGGAAAAATAATTGTTTAAATGGGAGAAATAATAATTAATAATTAAAGAAAGACTATATGGAGGTTGTAAGATATTTTTAAGAATAAATATGATTTTAAATGAAGATTTGGGCTATCTTGACATGAGAAAAACGAGATTAGTAAGAAGAATAAAAGAACAAGAAGAAAAAAATGAATTAAAATTAAGCCCAAGGCCCAATAGGGCATAGGAAAGAAAAATCTCCACCTTTGCCATGTCAAAAGAAATCTAGAAATATCCCCTATGCTTTCATATTTTCATTTCACATATTCAATTCTCCATTCTCCCAAATCACTGAAGTATGAATCCCTAATTCTCCTCTACTAAAATCAAAAATTAAATTGGCTAAAAAATGTACTAAAATTATATGATCCTCTCAACATCAGTCTACACAAAATTGGAAGAAAAAATTAGAATTTTGATTGATTTCTAAGGTTGTTTGGAAATATTAGTGAAGAAGTAAAAAGCTTTAGAAGAAGCAGTGAAGCCCTAGAGCGCAGTTAAATATCGGTGAGTATTTACTCACACTACCTTAAATATATGCTAGGACTACATGATGATATTAGGATACTAACTTAGGGATGTACTTTTTTTCTATATGTTTTAATATATGAAAATATATTTATCTTGTTTATTCTAAATTATGAGAGAGAGATGGCTGGTGGTCGAGTTCCCAATGGTGAAGTCGGACAGTGTAATGGTTCTGGTACCGGGGGAGTATTTATGACCATCGATCAGTTGATGGAGCTTGTGAGGAGCAATCAAGCATTTAGTGCTTCCACAACACCAAACCCTAAAACTCGTAGATTGATTTTGCATAGATGTGTAGTGACTATGTTAGCTTTTGAGGGAAGATATTCAAGGGTATAAAGTGATTTACCATACTATAAACGTGGCTCAAGACATGCGAGCGCATCTTTACTTGCATGGGAGTCACAGATCTACAGAAGGTTCAGATTGCCTCCAGCCAGTTATAGGAGCGGACCTTAGATTGGTATGATCTATTAATTATAGAGGTAGATAAGGCCGAGCTATCATAGATCAGCTCAAGCTTCGTTTTGAGAGGAAGCTACTTCCTAAATGAGAGAAGGTTCCATGGCTGGGAAGTTTCTTGATTTGAAACATGGCCAAATATGTGTATATGGAAAATTTTGAGGCTCTCTCAAAGTATGGTACCGATACCCTTTTAGGATGATCTAGAAATTTGTTTATGGCTTGAAAAATGCTTTGAGGAAAGCCTTACTTCCATAGCTTAATGTTACTTTGGAGAAGCTAGTTGATACGACATTGCGGTAGGAATAGATCAATAGAGATATTGGTGATAGTACTTCGAAGGGTAAGAACAGTTTTTGGTCAGAAAAGAAAGTTCCCATTCCGTACTAAGAAGGTTGGCTTTCAATGGAAGCAAGTTCAAGGAAAGGATCCAGAGTTCAAGAGGAAACCTAAGGAGTTAGTAAAGTGCTTCAATTGCGAAGAGCGTGGTCATTATTCTTGAGAGTACAGCAAGCTACATCCGCCTATCTCTCAGCAGAAGTGCGAGATTTATAAGGATTCGGAGCATCTCAGTTATTCTTGTCCGAAGAAGTTCGAAAGGATGAATGCTTTAGAGACAGCTAGTGGACCAACTCAGACCAAAGAAAAAGCTACATCTATTCTCCAAGGTATTATCTTGTTCAGGAACACCCCTATTAGAGTTCTTTTTGACATTGGTGTGTTTCATTTATTCATATCAAAAGAACTAGTAGACAGATTTGATTTTGATGTGATGTGCTTCGTTACATCTTTAAGGATAGGTTTGGAGGTTATGCAACCCTTGGGAAGTTATGTAGAGATCTTGTTCTAGAGTAATATGGCTTCTTCTTTTTGTGTAATTTGCATATGTTCGAGCATTTGGAATTTGGCATTATTCTTGGTATGGATTGGCTGGATCGATATGAGGCTATTTATATTATGTCGAAAGAGTGATCTATATCATCCATGTATATTCCAAAGAGCATCTCAGTCTAACTCTTGGAAGCATCAGTCAAAGCTCGAACGATTATCTATTTGTTCTTGAGTCTCGAGAAGATGATGATATTGCAAGAATCCCTGTTGTTACGATTATCTTGATGTCGTTGAGTCTATTATTTATTTACCTCCAAAGATAGCTATAGAGTTCCATATAGATCTAATCCTAGAGCTCAACTAGTTAATCGTCCCTTACGAGGATGTCTACCAAAGAGAACGAGGAGTTGTAGAATTAGTTGTCAAGCTTGAGGCTAAGCATTTTATTCAATCTAGCAGTTCATCTTGGGGCACTGCAACAATATTTGTGAGCGGATGGTTCCTTTAGGTTGTGCATTGATTCTTGAAATTTTAATGAGCTCAATATAAAGAATAAATATCATCTGCCTAGGATTGATGACTTTTTTGATCAGCTTAGCGGTGCAAGGGTCTTTTCCCATCTTTACCTTGTAATCAGTTTCCAACAGCTTCATATTACAGAGGATAGCATTCCACTAATAAATTTATGGAATCGTTATGGTTCATATGAGCCGCATGTGCTGCCATTTAGATTGACGAATGCTCCCATGTATATTGTTGATATTATGTATAGGATTTTTAGAGTTTTTCTTGATAAGTTTGTTCTAGTATTTATTGAAGATGTCTTGGTTTATTCCAAGACTGAGGTAGAGCATGAGCATCACCTTCGAGTTGTTTTGGACAACTCAGGTGGAATCAGTTGATGGCCAAGTTCTCTAAGTGCCATTTCTAGCAAAAGTAGGTGAAGTTCTTAGGCCATGTAGTATTAGAGGCTTGCATTTCTGTAGACCTAGTCAAGATCGAAGCTATTCAAAATTAGAAAAGTCTATAGACAATTATCGAGATTCAAAAATTTTTGGGCTGATATGGATATTATTAGTATTTCATAAAGGATTTCTTGAAGATTGTGCAACCTCTTACTAATCTTGCTAGGAAGGGGGTAAAGTTTCGATGGTCAGATAAATGTGAGACAACTTTTCAGAAGTGGAAGGAGTTACTTGCGCATGCACCTATTCTTCTTGTGCTAGAGGTTAACTGGGTCCCGAGGTTTATATAGATGCATGTAGTTCTAGTTTTGGAGCTATTCTTATGCAGGGACGTAGAATAGTGGCTTATGCTTCTAGGCAGTTATGGCTTAATGAAGTCGATATGCTTCACACGACGTGGAGCTTGCTGCAATAGTATTTGCATTTAAGATATAGCATTATTATCTACCTGGAGAGAGGTTTGTTCTTTATACTGATCATAAATCACTGAAGTATCTATTTTCACTGGATGATCTCAATATAAGGTAGCAGCACTGGCTTTAGTTTGTTGTAGTCTATGACTTTGAGATTCAGTACACCCATTGGAAGGAAAAACGAGTCACTGATGCATTGAGCAGGAAGCATCAGATGGTGATTTCGATGATGGTTGCATAGTGAAAGGATTTGGAGTTACTCTCTATGTGTAATATTTGGATAGATATGCAGTGATTGGTTTGGATATGATGCTTTCTAGTCTATAGCCCAATGATTTTCAATTGACTAGATCATTGATGCCTAGAAGAGGGATCTGACCATTCTTACTCATATTCATAAATTGAAGTCTAGAGAGGTTGATGATGACCTTGTTGGATATTGTTTTGACGCTCATGGTTGTTTATGGAGAAGGTAGACTTATTGTTCCAGATTTAGATGATCCTCGTGCAGAGGTGATGGATGATTGCCACAATTCTGCTCCATTATCCACCCTGAAGGAAGCAAGATGTATATGGATATGAAGCATTTTATTATTCCGAAAGGATGAAGTGTGACACTGGGAAATGTGTGAAGAGATGTATGAATTTTTAGCTTGTTAAAGCTAAGCACCAAAGTTCTACCGGACTTCTTCATCTATTAGAGATTCTGCTACGGTAGTAGGACCAGGTATAAGTAAATTTGAATTTATAGTAAATTCACTGATATAAGACCTATTAGGAAATCTAGCAAGAACTTTTCTAATGATTGTATTCTTTTCTGGTGTCAATGGATTTTGTTGATGGTCTTCCTAGATTAAAGAATGGTCATGATAGCATTTGGGTATTAGTTAACTGCTTAACTAAATCGGCGCACTTAATAACTGCGAAGTCAAGTAGAACTATACCAAATTTGGCCAAGCTCATTGTGACGGGACTACGAAGCTTTATGGTATTCTTAATGCCAATGTGTGTGATCGTGATCTATTATTCACTAGTAGCTTCTGGAATAGTCTTCAATCAGCTTTAGGGATGAAGCTGAACTTCAGTACTGCATATCATCCACAGACAGATGGTCATATGGAGCATGTTAGTGAAGCATTGGAGGATTTTCTTTGTTCTTATATTCTTAATTTCGGAGGTAGCTGGGAGGATCATATTTGTTTGGTGGAACTCTCTTACAACAATAACTACCGGTCCGACATTGGCATGACATCGTTTGAGGCTCTATACGGTAGACCGCATTGTTTGCCATCATGTTGGCTTGAGATAGGAGATAAGATTGTTCTTGGTCCAGATTCTATTAGAGAGACTTCCAAGATGATAAAGTTGATTGGGCAGAGGATGAAGGAGGCCCGGGATCGGCAAAAGTCTTATGTTGATCATAAGAGGAAGGAGACTGTGTTTGAGGTTGGTGATGTTATGTTTGTGAAGATATCTTTGTTGTAGGCTGTTATGAGGTTTAATAATTCGAGTAAATTTGTGCATCGCTTTATTGGTCCATCCCGATTACTTAGTGCGTTGGCAAAGTTGCATGTCGTGTTTCTTTTCCCAATCGGTTCTTTTGTATCCACAACCACTTTCATGTTTTCCATTTAAGGAAATGCTTAAGGAGCATCGAGACAGTATTAGATCCAAGTCATCTTAAGGAACTTGATATCACTCCAGACCTGACTTATGTGTAGCATCTAATTTAGATAGTCATCCTGGAATTCCGATAGCTTAGGAGCAATAAGGTCCCGCTAATAAAGGTGCAATGGTCTAACTACTCATTGGATTGTTCTTGGGAGACCGAGGAGCATATGGCATGGACTTATCCCAAGTTATATCCTTATGCATATGAGTTTGATATGTTCAATTTTCCTTTCTTATTGTATATCCTAGTAGATAATGGTGTTGACAAGCAAGAAGACATTCGCTCGGTTATAGCTTTTTCCCTAAGCAGAAATTGTGAGGATGAAATTTTCTTGAAAGTAAAATCTTTGAAAACCCGAAGTTGAGAAGGATAAAATAAATATTAATGTGACTAAAAAAAATTTTAGTATTATAAATATTAAAATGTTATAAATATATAAAAAATATGATGGAAAATATTTATGAAACAATTAAAATAATCTTTGTAATGTTAAACAATAAAAATAAATAGGACTAAGAATTTTATTTTTAAAAAGAAAAATAATTTTTATTTCATTTTTAAAGAAGGTGATAAATTATTATTTGTAATGAACTTTATATGGTAAATAAGAAAATAATTAGTTAATGGGAAAAATAATAGTTACAGAAAAATTATGTAGAGGTTGTAAGACATTTTTGAAGAATGAATATGATTTTAAATGAAGATTTGGGCTATGTTGTAATGAAAGAAAAATGAGATTAATAAGAAGAATAAAAGAAATGAAAGAAAAACATGAATTAAAATTTAAGCCCAAGGCCCAATAGAAGATAGAAAAGAAAAATCTCCACCTTTTCCATGTCAGGAGAAATCTTCAAATCTCCCTTGTGCTTTCATACTTTCATTTCACATATACAGTTCTCCATTCTTCCAAATGACTAAAGTATGAAATTTCTAACTCTACTCTATTAAATCAAAATTTGTATTAGCTAAAAGTCTCTAAAAGTACTATAATTATATAATATTCTCAACGTTAGTGTACATCAAATTGTATGAAGAAGTTGGAATTTGGATTAAGTTTTTGAAGTTTACTAGAAGTTATAGTATAGAAGAAAAGAAGAGGAAGAAGTAGCAGTGGAGTTTTGGAGGCTGACTATAGGTTAGCATTTTCCCATAATCTATTTCTTTAAACAATTGTCTATATGCATTAATGGAGTCGGTATGTTGGTTTGATGAATATAGTGCATGAATTTGGGTTATGTGTATGAATTATAGAAGGAGATGGTAGGAAGGAGGAAGAAGAGGTCTAAAATCGATCAGAATAGGCCCTGCCATGTGCAACACCAAATGCTATCGCTCGACCGCCTACTGTTTGATCCCTAGCAGTCAACCAATGAGCACGCATAGAAGGGAAAAATTATAATATATAATATACAAAGTAAATAAAATAAGAAAGGAAACATAAATTAAATTCCATAACTTTTATTTTATAATTATAGAATCCATATATGAATTTAATGATAAAAGTGAATTAAAATGAATATTATTTATTGTAAAAAATGATTGAAAGTTGCTTTAGGAACATATCCAAACTAAATTGTATTATGAAATACGTTGAATGTTAGAAAGCTAATAAGTTAAAGTGGAATGTACTTATAAATATAATTGTTTTATAAATAATAAAGGAGGTTGAAATATTTAGCCTAAATAAATAGTAAATGTACTTATTATATTAAATATAAAATATATGAATATTTTGGGCAATAAATATTTTGTACATTAATAACTCTCTATTGTATTTGATGTGTGTGATTAGTATTCTATGCAATAAGGAATTTCAATAAACGGAGTAACAGAAAGGTCTAGTATTTGAATTTTGTTTTTATTTCCTTGATTATTCTCCGGATTTATTATGTAACACCTCAGAAATATTTCAAAAATGAATGAGAAATATAATTAAATTTAAAAATGAACTTAAAAACAAGATTTCCACAAAAGTTTGTACTGGGCTACGGGATTTACACCATTGTGTCCGTTGCAATTTTCCAAACGATTTTCAAATATAACATGTCATGATCCGGATTAGTATGAGAGTGTTATGAGTATTAAAAGATAATTGAAAAATAAAAAGGTTTAATATTTTAAAAAAATGAAAGGATCAGGTCGATTGCTAGGACCCTAGGTCGACCGTGGGTGGTCGACCATTGCCTATGGCGGTCGACCCGAAAGCCCAATTAACGAACGATTTTCCATTCGTGCAATCTTCGTTTGAACGACATTGATTTGTGCGTGTGGACCAAGTAAATTATGGAGAGTCAGGATCTGATCTAGGGTTGATCTAATGTGTAGGGTTAGTTGGTTACCTCTGTAAATTAATATTAAACCTAAACCATAATCTCTAATTTTCAAAGTCAATAACGAAGTGCTGCCAAAACTTTCTATCTCCTCAAGCCCTAATTCCCAAATTAAATCCTATTTCTCAAATCAAACCCATCCCAACCAAAACTAAATCAAAGAGGAAATTAAGTAACTAAAGAGGAAGCTAATCAAGATCTAAGCAAGAGTACATGGGTTATAGGTTGGATCTCAAGCTTATGATGGAGGTGAGTTGGCAAGAAACTGAATTAAGTAATTAAATTAACTAGCATCAAATAAATTTTAAGTTGATTAGGTGGTTAAACAATTGAATTAATATTAAATTATAGATCTGTGTTTTTAATGGCATTTTATGTTAAATCTAATTATTTTGATAGAACAACTGTAAACACTAAATATTAAACTGCTAATCTAAAAGTTTAAATTAGTAAATTATAGATCTTCAAATTAAATAGAATTTGATGTTAATTCTAATTATTTGGATATGCAAACTGCAAACTTTTTATATTTAAAAGTGAATATGTTGGATAACTAATTGAACACGAATATAGATTAGACTTATAGGCATGAATTGGATAACTAATTGTACATGCTTATAGATTATAATAATAGGTACGAATTGGATAATTAAATTTGTTATAAAGTTGAGATTATAGTAAATTGTTAACCTATTTTGTCATTAAGTTGTAAACCTTGATCTAGACCCCAAATTGATTTCGAATTGAAATATTGAAAATGTAAAATAGGGTAGAATCAGAGTTTGGATTAATTTGATTTTTAATGACGTCCGGATTAATTAAATTAAATTAGTTTAGCAGATTAATTAATCTCACAATAATTAAAATCTAAAAGGAACCGAAACCTAAGAAAACAAATGGAATGGTCGACTGTGGTCAGTCGACCAATGGTGCTTCCAAGTTGATCATCGAGCTTATTATTGGACTGATTTGAATTTTTTGAGCTTTAGGCCCAATAAATAAATGAAATTGATGAAATGTTTTAGGGGATAGGGTGGACCTTCCATATTTATTTTGATAAGAAATGCTAGCGGAGGTTTCTTATACCAACTAGTAGTGACAGATAAACTATGGATTTAAGGGTGAATGAAGTAGATCAACAATAAGAGACCTATATGATGAAGATGATGATAAAGCATAAGAGTATGAAAGAGGACTTTATGACCTTTAGGCAAACCTCCTTAGTCAAAGCAGAAACCCTATTGGTAGTAATTGTAAGGACTCACATTTACTTAAAGAATAACCGAAGCATTTCTATATTTAAGTACTGTATTTGGAAATAAAACTTGAGTTAACCACCTTTGGAAATAAGAACGAAAAACTTTATGCATTTAAGGCATTATTAGGTATAAGTGGGCTTTAAGTAATTAGGTTCCTATTGTCTACTCCAATTTAAGTGATAAACTAGTGGAAATGTTTTCTAAAACTAGAAAATGGTAGATCTGATATTTTAAATAAAAATGAAGTTTATTTATGGATAAATTTTATGGGATTTGTGTAAAAAGCAAAAATTGAAAAAAATGGTAAAAGGTTATTTTCCAATAGCCATTGCAAAACTTTTGTTTGTTTTAGGAACATTTTTGTATATAACCTCAATGTCATTTTGGTTTTAGTAAGAGAACTTTTGAAAAGAAAGAGTAGATCTCTTATATTTAATTTTTTTTTATGATTTTCTATAAAATAATAAAACAAACTATATAAAAATTTAAAAAGGAGATTAAAAAGATTAGATAAAAAGAAAAAAAATTCAATAATTGTTTTGTTTTTCTCTTTTAGGCACATTTGTACCCTTACCTTAGAGGTGCACTATGCTTTTAAATGATACTTTTGAAAAATGGGGTCATTTTTTGATTTCGAATAGTTAGACGAACTTTATGAAATTTGCTTAAGAAGTAAAAAGTAGAGAAATTTGTGAAAAGCTATTTTCCAATAGTCGTTTTATAACATTTATTTTATCTCTTATGCACATTGGTGCGTTTATATCCAATGTGCATTTTTCTTTAAATACTAAAACTTGTGGGAAACTTTGAAAAGTATGCAAGGCACTACTTTTAAACTCCTTTTGTGACAAAGAAATGAGTATATTTGAAAATACTTCATAAATGTTTTTGTCATAGTCATACTTTAAAAATGACAATGAAAATAACAAAGTAATAATAATAAATTAAAAATACGTTTTGTGAAATTTCTTATTTATGAAAGGAAATTTTAAAACGATCTATTTATGTATATTTTTACTGAGTTAAGTTAATCATTTTGATGATTTGATTAAAGAAGAATATTATGATCTTAGTAAAAATAAAATGTATAAAAGATGTTTGGAAAAAATTGCAAAATGCATTTTTAGAAAGGAATGGTTTGGTGTAATGAATATGTTTTTGAAAGAAACCTTAATAAAATGTTTGAAAAAAATCCCAACTTTCAAGAAATAAGTATTCGAAGGTCTTTAAAGATAGAGACTAATTTGAAAAAACTGGGAAAACACCTAAAAGGAAAGAATTTTACAGTTTTATAACTTTCTAGTTTTGTGGAAAATAAAATTAAAAATCAAAAGATTTTAAAATTTTAGGCAACTTACTAGATGTGTGGAAATGGTAAAATCAAAAGTATTGATTTAAATGGTAAAATGAAAGGTGGACTTTATAGTTTTAAAGATCTATTAGCTTTGTGTAAACTTGTTAAAATAAAGTGATTTTTATTAAAAAGTGAAGTAAAAGTGTTTTGATTATCAGATAAAAGAAAATAAATAGATTTGGAGTTAGATAAATAGGATTAAATAGCCCATCAGGATAAGATTTACTATGGAATTTGAAAGAATTGGTATGAATGGGAAAAAGACAAAAAGGTGAAATGAGAATTTAATGACCTTCCCAATCGATGGTTAAAAATATCAAGTCAAACTTTTTGAAATAGTGAAGAGTAAATGCCACCATGTATCTTCTCACTCAAGTATGGTTGGAATTGTAGGATCCTTGCATAAGGAAGATTGAAAAGTTTGATTTTAGGTGAACGTATTTTCAAGTAGGGAAATAGTAGGCTAAGATGCTTTATTACATCGAGAATGTTGTAGATGCAAAAGGTTTTTAATATAAAGGGTAAGGGGGTTAAGTAGTGTCTACTTCGATCCTTATAGGGAATGTTAAGTAACAAATAGGCATTTCCTCGATTACAATAGGCAATTTAACTAGAACAATAAGTATAGGCTTGACACTAGAGCTATGAGATTGATATGACGTAGGTATGGAAATGATACTTCTAGGCTACATATGGTTTAGGTATTATGTTGCTTGCCTAAAGGCTATGGGCAGAACAGGTGGACTTGAACAGGAAAGTATACATTTTGGTTTATGTTATTGCTTTATATCAATGTAGACATGTTCTACATATGCTTAAAGTTCATCTTGGAATTATTGGGTTAAATATGATATGTATTGAAGTATGGAAAATAAGGAGAGAAGTAGTCCCTAAACTAATGAGAACCTTCTTAAAAGAAATTGTATGATAAGTTCTAGATTTGTAGACCTACATAATTTGAGCAAATAAAAAGTAGAATTAGTCATCGTAGTAAATTTTTGAATAACTGATAAGGCATTGTAAACAACAAATCGAAGGCTATTATAAAGTGTAGTGGGATTTAAGTAGAATTTTAATTTATTGGAATGAAGTATGTAGCTATGTAAATTTTTATAAGCTATCCAGTTTCAGTATAAAATTGTATAGTTTGAATTAACAAGAAATATATCCAAAAAAAAGAAATGTATAGAATAGGTATGGTCGTCTTATTTTGTACTATCTATTTCAATACTAACATGAAAGAATGTTCCTTGTAATTTCAAATATGACACAAATCCTCTTTTTGATAATTTATGGAAAGTTACAGAGTTCACATTTTCTTTTGTGAAAAGAAGTAGTTCCAATGCATTAAAACATAAAAATACCTAAGTTTGAACCAAAATATTTGTTATTAGGCCAATTAGATTAGAATGGAAAGGGATCATCTCATATTTAGTTGTCCCAATCATAGGGTGATTTAAACAAAGTGAGAAGAGGTTCAAATGAAGTGACAAGTGGTTATGTTGGTAATGGTCTCGTTTGTAAGATGACATCAAGGAATAGAAAAGAATTTTTTTAAATTCAAAGTGCAAAGAGAATATCCTAAATGATAATTTAGTCAAGATTTTTTGAGTGGATTGTTAATTTTAGAATTTGGGTGTTAGTTAAGAAAAGGTGTTGCTATAGCATGTACTGAGAATGCGAAGTAAATTTTCATGTATAAGAACATCGAAAAAAAATTTGGGCAAGATTTGAATAAGAAGATAAAAAGATTATTCTCAAATCACGCTCGGATTAGAGGAAAGTTATTTTCTTAAGAAAATTTATGAAAGGCTGGCATATAATGCATGGTCATGTGGGTTGCAACTGCCCATGGATGAAGTAACGCTTAAGGGGATACTATTTTAGTTAGAATGATCTTGGATTATGACTCTAATGAATTTTAGGTACTTGAGGAAGTGTCTATATGGGGTTTACCTTAGTCAAACCATTTCAGATAGAGAAGCTTGGATTACCTTTGAACTTTGAATTTAGGTCGTAGACTACTTGAGGTAGAGACCTTTAGATGATAGATTTGTTTGTAAACATATCAATAGGACGTGGTATGGGTAATGGATGCTAATGGATGTATAATGATGAGAATGGTTGCAATTCTATACACTAGGATATTAAGACCTATAGGAACACGTTAGAATGATTAGTCGTATAGGTAAATAGACTCATATCATGTGAATATTGTTTTTTGATTGGTTGCTACCTATGTGTTATCCAGCCTTTTGGCCTGGTTATATTCGGATTGACTGGACAAGTTAGACTCAATGATTACCAAGGCAAGCACCCCAGTGAGATGATCCTAGGGTCATGAACCAAGTACAGATAAGACCATGAGATGGCGGTCGAACAAGCTTAGAAGTGCAATAACCTAGAATACACTAAGTATGGATTGGTGTTCCACCCTATATAGGAGATCATAATCGGTCCCTAGGGGTACCTCAAAGTGTCCTCCACTCCTATGGTACTCTTCTCTTTCTACATAGAGCTTGATTCAAGTGTTGTTCCAGAATTCCTATGCGTTGCATTGGCAATCTGCATACGCAGTCTAAAGCAGCAATTCAGACTTCTGTAGATCCATCACTTGGACCAAAATACAAAAGCAACATCGGAAACACCTAGGTAATCTCTACTGCTTACATTTCTAGGTGTTTGTACCAATTTTGGTTCAAAAACTTTGGTGCTTTCATTGAGAGACGAAAATCTCAGGCCATTTGGATCCGTCATCTAATATTGGATTTCCCATATCCAAAAGATAGGTCCAATTTCCCTATCTTTTAATTCTTCAACTTATATTTTCAAAGATCTACTAAAAGCTTTATGCCATGTCCCCTTCAAGGAAAGAAAATGTGCTGTAAGAACCAGAGCTACCTCCAGTGATGTTGAGAATCAGAATGCTCAGCATGCGAATGAAGTTGCGCATCCAAGAAAACGCAAATTCCGACTCCAACTGACGCTATAAACAGAGGGGAGATGGATAAGATGATGAAGCGATGGAAGACATACTCTAGGCTGGTCGAAAGGAGATGAAGTAGACGATGCAGTGGAGCTTGACGCTATGAACAGATTCAAAACAGCTGTAGATAGAGTAGAAGCGATTCTAGAATACACTCAGAGAGTTCTACTTCTTTGAGCAAAGGCGTAGCGATAAAAGGCAGAAGTGGACCGAAACACTGCTGGAACATCAGATCAGGGGAGAGCGCTGATCCAGGGCACAAGTATAGGGATCAGTATCGACTCTCGATGAGGGATCAATATTGAACCCCATTATGGTAGGCCGGACTCTCAAAAGTTGGAAGGCGGCATGGATGTGGATATGGAGTTTCGAACTACTGTTGACAATACAACTCATGGTAATCAAACAGGAGGGACTGTTGGACGAATGGATCCCTTGGAGTTTTAGGAGCCTAGGTACTGAGCAACTTTCCAAAAGCATTCGTCGGCCTGAACACTCAGGACATGACCTGATTACCACCATTCAGTTGAACCTGTTGACTCGGACTATTTGGAAGATATAGCTAAGAGATTGATGGGTGACAACAAATTCAGAACCAATGATGAATGGGGTACCAATACGAGGTGGAATCCATTCATGGAGTACACTCTTCGTGCAAGATATCCTCGGAGATTTAATATGCCAACAATCCCATTGTATGGAGGACAATGGATCCTAGAAAACATTTATTTAGAAATGAATGGGACATGGATTTAGCCAGAGCTTCAGATATTGTGTAGTGTTGTTGTTTCCCAATTTTCGTAGAGGTGGTAGCAATGGTGTGGTTCACTCGGCTTCGATCAAAGTCCGTATCATCTTTCGCTGAGCTACAACAGAAGTTCACGAAGTAATTCCGCTTGCACGCTTCACATCCGAAGGACACGATGTCACTATCCAACATTTATCAAGCCAAAGGAGGGTCGTATTTAGGGACCTTTTGAATCAGTTTCGCATGGCTGTAGCAGAAGTAATGGATCCTAAGGAAGTCAGATATTGATGGCACTTTGTAGGAGAGTTCACCTTGATTCGGACTTTAGAGATTGGTTTGAAAGGAAGAAACCATCGATAATGATTTTTTTTTATAGGAAAGCCAACAAATATTTGCATCGGGTGGATGCGTGAAACGTCCACAAAGGACTGTTGCTAGAAATTTAGATGAGGTGATTCAAAGTAGTGTCGTTGTAAAACAAACATGAGAAAATTCTGGGGATTTAAACGTTAAGGTTGGAAATCATAATAAAGGTTGGAAACGAAACAATGATAGGGCTAAGAAGCGTAAGTTGGATAACCGAAATCATTTTTGGACTCCTCAGTATGATAATCACACTAAAATGAATAAATCAATAGAGAACGCCTATCAGGCTATTTAGAATATTGAACCTTGTTAGAAGCTGGCTCCTAAGGAGTCAACGAAGAAGGAAAGGAAGAAGGGCAAGTTCTGTAGATTCCATGAGACTTACGGTGATAATATCAATGAGTCAGATGCTTATGCGACATGTTTGAAGGTTTGATTAGAAAGAAGAAATTGCAACAATATGTGAAATCCCAACTGGGTGGCGAGGAAGGAACTTCTAACCCTTTGGGTCATCTTCCCAGCAAAGACAAGCCCAGGTTGGTGCTAATCCACCCAGGTAGCCACAAACACATTTGGTGATTAATAAGATACATTGGAGCTATAAAGCATGCTGAGAATGAAAGTTATTGTGCCATTGACGATGAAACTCTGGCAAAACAATCTAAAACCCTGGTGGATGATATTGTTTTTCGAAACAGAGAGGCTGACGGGGTGGAAGCTGTGATGATTGACCCACTTGTGATTTCAGCCATGATAGGTCCTGCTGTTGTACGAAAATTGCTTGTAGACTGTAGAAGTTCTATCAATATTTAGTTCAAGAAATCTTATGATCAAATGATGCTAGAGAAGGATTTGAAGCCTTGTAAATCTTGAATACAGGGGTTCAATGGAAGGCTACTTAAGCCATAGGATTTGTCGAATTACTGATGATACTTGGTGAGGGTTAACGCTAGCGAGTGCGGGTCGTGCCTTATTTGGTGTTGGATATATATTATTCTTATAACGCATTTTTGGGCCGACTAGCCCTAGCTAAATTTAGAGCAACCATTGCCCTTTAGTATTTAACTATAAAGTTCCATACAGACAACAGAGTTGGAATTTTGCATGGAGATTAGGTGGTAGGCTGTGAATGTGACGTCACCGAGTTAAAGAAGGCAATGCGAAAGAAGAAAGGAAAGAATATAGAGAGGGGCCCCTGTATAAAAGCTTTGCATGCATAGCAACTACAGTTTGATCCCTGGCTCGGGTAGACTATTTGGCTCTATGATGATATGGACTGACGAAAAGAGCCAAAAGGTGGATGAGCAGCTCCCTCCATGTTGACGATCGTTGTTTCAGTCACCAAGGATGATTCAAGAAAAGTTCTAAAGGTTGGATATTAGCTCGGCGCTAGTGTGATGAAGGACTTGGTTGGATTTCTTCGGGCAAACTTGGATATGTTTGCCTAGACATGCTTGGTTATATGCGGGATCTCGCCGGGGATAGCGAGCAATGCATTAAACATCAACCCCCAATGCTTTCCTATTAAATAGAAATGCCGCAGCCTGGTTCCAGAGAGATCTGCAGCACTCAAAGAAGAAGTGGATAAACTGAAGGACAATATTCATCCACGATGCCTTATACCCAGATCAAATGTCAAATCCTATCTTGGTGAAAAAATAAAACAGGAAGTAATGGACATGAATCGATTATTCGAACTTGAATAAGGCATGCCGAAAGGATAGCTCCTTGATTTCGAGGATAGATCAGCCGATACACTCGACCTTTGGACATGAGCTACTTTCTTTTATGGACGCATACTCTGAATACAATAAAATTTCGATGCAAATCCCAGATCAAGAACATACCAGCTTCATTACTGACCTCGAACTCTATTACTATCTGGTTATGCCCTTTATATTAAAGAATACAGGAGCGACTTACTAAAAGCTTATGAACTGGACGTTCAAAAACCAGATTGGACAATTGATTCATAGGCGACATGCTCGAAAGTAACGACGTTCGAGATACGATGTTGATGATTTGACAGAGATGTTTTATAGGTCTGTCAATGGATACCTGAAAAATCCGAAATCCGCATCCGAAAAAACAGAAATTATCTAATATTCAAAAATTGGATGGGATATCCGATATCCATATAAAATATCGGATGTCGATACAAATATAGACGTATCCACATCCTTATCCAAAAAATATTCGTCCGATTCAAAATTAAATGCATTTATTCTTAGTAATATTATTAATTACTTTAAGGAGAGTTGCAATCAAAATTTATTACCAATTTCAAATTTATTTTTAAACAGAATTCACTTTACCGTTGGATTCCAAATCTAAGGCTAAAATGCTTTAGATAATTACAAAACCCTAAATTATACTTCTCACCTATTCCTTTTCAATTCCACGGCCACATTTTCTAATTTTTCAAGGAGGAAACCAAGATTTGTTTTCTACAAACAGCACACGATCTTGGCTAATCCATATCCTGGCACGCCTCAATCGATGAATGACAAACGATGAAAGATCTCAGCTCCACCTTAGATTTGTGCATAGCCTCTCGCACATTCCATATCTAGGCATGTAAGCGAATGAATGATCAATACTTCTCTTAGGTCGTGCATTCGACAACAGCGAACGGTTGAGTCTCGCGCCTTTCCCTATAAATCTTTTCTTCTTTGATATTTTATAAAATTTAATTTTGTTGCAAATGCTATTTTTTTATTATGTGCTTCTACTAGAATCTGTTGTGAATAATTTCAAAATCAAACAAATGGAATTTTGGGACCTTTAGCCTATAAAGATTGTTACATCAATATCAATTGTTCACATGCTACTTTATCCATCGATTTGAAAATTTAATTTGATTATGTTAGGATTATTCAAAATAATAATAAAAATGTGAAATAATTTTTTTTAAAATGGGTAAGATTTTATTGAAAGCATTGCATCCATATATTAAAACCCAATACAGAGCCCAATACAAGCAGTGTAGAGGTTACATACTTCCGACGGTAATCGTACAACTCAAAATTACCATAAATAAAAATAAAAACATCTGCTTCTTCTACATCTTCAATTTCATGGCGGCCGAAGATAGCTCGTGTTTGGGTTTCCTTCCGATGGACAGTACATACCCTCTTCTTCAGTTCGAGCTTCATCTGGTTCCTGTGAGGTATTTACCCAATCCTTGATTCTCTTTCTTATCAATTGCATGTCGTTTTTTACAAGTTTGATGACCTCTATGTGATTCCGCTGTTGTTTCTGGAATAATCGACGACTCCTTTCCTTCCATATGCTCCAAACGATCGTAGTAATAGCGATGCTGGCTTATTTGGTTTTCTCGTCTATACCATCCACCGAAAACCAGGTGAGCTATTTCTTCCTCTAGAGTACTCATTTCCTTTGATAGATTTGTTTGTGTTTTGCACCGGTTCCGTACATCATTTGAGTATTTATAGACGAAGAAAATGTGATCATGCGATTCTTCTTCTAGATTGCATAATTCGCATTTATTTTCAGTTAAAATTCCCCATTTTACAAGTCTGTCTTTAGTAGGCAATCTCTTAAGAACTACTTTGTAAGCTGTAAAATCCATTTTTGGGCTATTTACGCGATTCCAGATGATTTCGCTCCATTCAACTTTGTTGTCCCGATTTCTTATCTCTTCCCATGCTGACTTAATAGTGAACTCATTGCCTGTAGGCTTCCATACCCAAATATCATTTTCTCGTCCGCTAATATTGGCATAAATTGTATTCTCTCTTTGATGTTCTGGTTTACTGGTAATGGTGAACAGTTTCATTCATTGTTGTTGATAATATCTGTCACTTTTTTGTTAGGGCATCCATAATCTGAGAAAGTGTGAAGTCCCAATATATTGAAGCAAGTGTTTCCCTTCCCGTTGCTATTTATTTTATACTGCATGAAGCAAGTGTTTCCCTTGTTCTCATGATAGCTTTCCAGTTTGCAGAAGCATTGTTATCAATTTGCATGCACCAAAAATTTCCTTTGATATATCTGCTCCTCATCCAATTCCTCCATAATCCTTTTCCGTTGATTATTCTCCAAGCTTGTTTTAGGGTATAAACAAGCCTCATGTCTTTGAATCTTCTCATTCCCACTCCTCCTTCCTCTTTAGGTCTACACAGGTTCTCATATTTAACTTTATGCATGCTTCCTTTCCAAATAAAATATGCACAGACCTTTTCTATTTTATGAATTAAGGCATCTGGTAATTGGAAGGTTTGTAGCCTGAAGTTAATTTTTGAGTGAATAACAGTATGCACCAATTCAAGTCTTCCTGCTAATGATAAGAGTCTGGAGCTCCATCCTTGTAATTTATCCCTTATCGAAGAGATTAAAACTGCACAATCGCTGTCAGTTATCTTATTGGAAGATAAAGGAACACCTAAGTATTTCATAGGGAGAACACCTTCTTCCACTTTTAAGATATCTAAGATCTCGCTTTTCATATTACATGTTTTGTTGAAATAACATTTAGTTTTTTGTTCATTCATTTTAAGTCCTGTGTATCTCTCTAGTTTCCAGAAGATATCCTTAATAGCTCTAGCCGGTGTGTTGCTAGATTTTATGCATATGAGCAAGTCGTATGCATATAGTAGGTGGGTCACTATAGGTTGAATGTTATATATAGGTTGGATTAATCTGTTGTGTGTTGCCAGTTCCATTTGTAATGAGAAGTATTCCATGGCAATAGCGAACAAATATGGAGATAGAGGATCACCCTGTTGGAGCCAAAAAAACCTTTTGGTACACCATTAATCAAGATTGAAAAGGTTGGAGTAGTTATGCATTCTTTTATTATGTTCACAAATCTGGGGGGAAACCCATAATTTTTAATATATGAATGATAAAGTTTCTATTTATTTTATCATATGCTTTATGAAGATCCACTTTAAGACAGAATTTATCCGCACCTAGTTTGTTGAAGTTTATAATCAATTCATGTGCCATCAATGAGCTTTTAGAAATGCTTCTTCCTTTGATGTATGCACTTTGACTTTCTGAAATAAGATCAGGTAAAACGAGTTTCATTCTGTTGCATAATATCTTGCTTAGAATTTTGTATATCACATTGCAACATGTTATAGGTCGGTAGTCTTCTATTTTTGATGGATTATCTTTCTTAGGAATGAGACATATAAATGTGTGATTTATTTCTTTGACAAATTTGCCACTTTGAAATATATCTTGCATTGCTGATAAAATTTCTTCTTTCAGGGATTCCCAATGGAGAATGAAGAACTTGGATCCCAGGCCATTTGGCCCGGGGCTGGAGTCTACATGAATGGCTTTAACAGTTTTCCACACTTCTTTCATAGTGATTTTCTTGGCCAACATCCTTTTCCCCCTGGAGTTTACCATCCTTCTGCTCTGGATCTCTGGTAGGGAGTAATTAACTTCTCCATTGAACATTTCATTATAGTATTTTATAGCTTGTTCTTCAAACTCTGAACTGTTAACACATTCATTGCCATCTTGGTCTATTAAATGATAATTATAACTGAAGTTCTGTCTGACTTCCATTTTAGTGTAGAAAAATTTAGTACATTCATCCCCATCGGTTGTCCATTTTTCTTTAGCCTTCTGTTTGAGTTCAATGGCTTGTATTCTAAGTGCTTCTTTTAAACTGTTTTGATATTGATTGTATAACTTCCATGTTTCTTCAGTAGAACTTCCATTATCAATTGTTGTCAATATTTCTTCACATCTTGTTTGGAGGTAATTGATCTGGTCATCATTTTTGATTCTTTTTTTGTTCCACTCTTTTAGTTGCTTCTTAACAGTCTTGAGAAGTTGCACGAGTTTGCAACATTCTGTCCCATCTTCCCTAGGGATGTCATTTATGTGAGTGGCTTCTGTGTACCCTTCTAATTCATGCCATTGGTTGGAGTACCTGAAAGGTTTTCCTTTTGTATGCAAGTTCTCCCCTTTTAAGTTTATGAGTATGGGGCAGTGATCACTAGTTGAAGGGGGTAGGATATTTACTCTAGTATTAGACAGTTTATTTATGCACGCTACATTTACTAGTGCTCTGTCTAGTTTACAAGATATTTACTTACTTTCACCACTTCTCCACGTATATTTCAGGCCACAGTGGACTGGTTCCAGCAATCCTGCCCCAATTATACAGTTATTGAATTCTTCCAGTTAGGATGCTCTTATGGTGATACCTCCTTTTTTTCCTCTGCTTTGAGTATAGCATTAAAATCTCACATGACTATCTAGGGTTCATTTATCTTGCTGCTCATATCTGTAATGACTTTCCATAGATTGGTACGATGGGATGCTAGATTGCTTGCATATACACAACTTAATATAAGGTTGAGGCCCCCTGAGTTAATAGCATTTATAGTTATTTGTTGATCATCCTTGGCAATAAGTTTGATATTCCATATTTTTTTATTCCATAAAAGGAGAATATGTCCTTTGCCACCTACATCATTATTATGTATACTTTCCTATTCAGTTTCTAGAGAATCAGTGAAGAATATCAAATTCTCTTCATTGAATTTATTTTCCAGGATACTTAATATTGAAGGAGAATACTTTCTCCTAAGATTTAAGAGGTCTAAACGCCTTGTGTCATTGTTTAGACCTCTTACATTCCAGCTAATTATGGACATTTATGTGTTGGAGGTCGACTCCTCAATTTTCTAGGAGATACCTTACGACTTGAGCTCGACTTGTCTTTAACCTCTAGTTTCTTAAATTGTGTTGCATATTTTTGATTTGATTTTGTATATTTGTTTTTTCTTTCCTCCTCTATCTCAGATTTAAATTCCATATTGTCAAGTACAACATTATTAATCTCCTCTTCTTCTTCTTTATTTTCAAATGATGAGCTACTTTCCAAGCTACGGTTTTGGCCATTTTCTCCCCCAACAGTATTCAGTGCCTGATCTACATTTTGGACTATCTTCTCTGGCTCATCAGCATTATCCTCCTGGTCTGTGATGTTCTCTTGTTCGTTGTGCATATTTAAATCTGTTTTGGTAGGGCTCAGGTGTGTTATATTTTGTTGTGGAAACTCATTTTGATCAGCAGTGTTTTTTTGTTTCCATACTTGTTTAATGGGACAACTCATTGTTTCACATTGCATCAATGTGTGACCAAAACATTTGCAGTTATTACATATAGGAGGGATGTACTCGTATTCTATTTCCTAGATGTATATATTTCCTTGTGTGTCTTTGGCTCTCACCTGCTTTTTGATATCGTCACTTGCTTTTATTTCTACAAGTACACTGGCATAATTTAATCTTTTAACATGTCTAGTGTAATCATCCATGTCTAAAGGATTACCAATTATACTAGCAATTTTTCTGATTCCACGTGCATTCCACAGAGATAAATCTAAGTTCTTCAATCTCACCCAAAACTGGGTGCGATTCTAGCATGTCTCTTTCCAGCCGTAGGTTTGGATCCCATTTTTTCTGAATATAAGTATACTGTCAATGAACCATGGACCTCCATCTAATACTTTCTTACAATTTGTTTCATTACTAAATTTAATTAGGTAAAAACCATTTTCCCTGGGGAAAATATCCCAATTTCCTGTAGGTTTCCACTTCTTTTAATGTAAGCATTAAGATGAACAAAATATGGTCTCTTACCTGCAACATACACATATATATAGAGGTGCCCCACATATTTTTTGCTGTATTGAAAACTTCCCCATCAAGATCTGCATATGTTCCTTCTTCATCTTCCATTGATTCGAATTTGTTGACCCCACTATTTATGCGCATGTTGCCCGCAATAGCATCTGCCCATGTTCTAATTCCTTTACTGATTTTTGGTTTCTTAGCACTTGGCTCCACCAGATCTGAAGCCTTTTTGTCATTATAAGGTCTAGGTCCCACCAGATCTGTAGCCCTAGTAATACTTTTTGGATTTCCTGTTGCCCTATTATACTGCTGTCGATCCCTGATTTGAGTATTACTTTTGTTTTTGTTTTTATTCCTCACCTCTATCCACCCCGTGTCATCTACGTCTTCGGTGATAGGTAGCTTTGATGAGATCTCCGCAGTACTCTCTTCAATCGCCTTTGTTCCTTCGTTATCAGTCGCCATTCATAAATTTTTACATGTGAAATAATTTCAAGGTATGTAAAAATGTATCTACAAATTTTGTTTGATTAAAATTACGTAGATCGAAATTCTATAGATTTATTGTAGTGAAGAGTGGCATAGCAACATTAAATTCACTATTGAATCTTGTTTGAACGAGTAACAATGTGGTATGTGCAAAACGATCTACAAAATGATAGATATTCAACCTGTTTTTGCATTTACAATTGCAGCTATGGCGAGTAGTGCTGCTATTACAGCAGCACTTGGTGCTATTACCAACATCAGCACTCGATGTTGTTACAGCAATAACATTAGCTGCTATAAAAAGCAGCTATTGTGCTGCTACTGCTTATAGCAGCAACAGTGCTGCTATAAACAGCATCAAGTGTGTCGTTGCTCCTTAAAGCAACAAATGTGTTGTTGTAACAAAATCCAAGTAGAATTTTCTTACTTTTTTTTCCGCTAAAAATGGCCACAAACACCCAGTTGTATGTGAAAACAGCATTTTCTAAAACAATATCCACATAGAAATATAAGCACGTAGATCACAGAATAAATAGCAGAAAAAGTAAAGCAACACACAAGTTTTATAGTGGTTCGGCTATCTCTGGCCTACATCCAATAGAATGATCTTTTATTTATACTATTTCATTACAGTTAAAAATATTTTTTCCTTGGAAAAGTAATGGAGGAAAAGATAGGAAGTGATGAAGGAGAGCCAAAACAAAAGCCCTTTGTAATGAGCCAAGTTTGTTGTGTTTATAGGTGAAAATGTACATGGATCGGGTTGAAATTTCGATAGAAGAACCTCCTAACCGACCCGACCGATAAAATTGGGGATCGATCAGAGACTAAAAAATAATTTAGGCGAATCATTCCATACTAACTCTAATGGGGTTGTGATCGTATTTACGGGTCCCCCATGCCTCTAATCCATGCTCGCAAAGTTTCGTGCCATTCTGACTTAACGTTTGTGAGATATCGATCGATCTTCGCTATTTTGACTATAAAATGGATCATAGGAGATCATTCCATGCTTCATCTTTTTGAGCTGGGATCGATCAGATCGGTTCCCCATGATGTTAGTTACTTGCTGTCCAAATTTCGTGCAATTCTAATATACTGTTTGTGAGATATCGCGTTTTCCGTAATATTGTGGATTGTTTTGCTAATTTTGTACAATTGTAAATGGAATAATCAGTATATTTTTTTGATATTTGTGAGTTTTGACATAGGGTCGATTTTGGGTACTCTTTTCTTCAATATATTGACGTTCCCAGAGTTTGATGGGTAACGGAGTTGTAGATCTTGAGTTATAGACCGATCATCGTCGAAAATCATGAAAACGGTCATCGAAAAACCCATTTCAGGGTTGACTCCAAGCGAGACTCAACTTATCTCCCTTTTGACTCAAAGCAGATGCTGAAGATTCAGGCCCAGGGTTAGACTCGAGTAAATTGAAAATTTTCCGCCATAAACGTGATTCTGACTCCAAGCACGAAAAATGATCTGGGCCGATCGTTTTTCTCCAAGCACCCATCGTTCTTACTCCAAGCCACTCTAAGAAATCATGCATCCGACACCAAGCATGATCCAACACTTCAAATTCCTGTGACTCCAAGCAAACCATGCGCTGACTCCATGCATGTAGCGAATTTTCCCAGGTCCGACTCCAAGCAAATTACCACCGATCCATCGATACCGATCCATCTTATTTTGTCCATAACTCTAGCAAACGAAATTTGATTGACTTTAAATTTGGAAAGTATCCTCAGGGGCCTTCTTTATTACTTCATACTAATTGCACCATGATGGGGACCAAGTCTGAATCTACTCTACCATCGTCTATAGTCTTGTATATAGCCAATTCTCAAGGCTAGTAACCAACCGTACTTAACCAAATTTATGGTATCACGGCCTTTCCAAGAGGCAGGATAACATTTTCCCACCAAAACATGCTTTGCGAAAAGAAGGTGTATTTTGAATTGCTATAAATCCTAAATCCGAAATCCATAATCCGTTGATAGCTGAATATTTCAATCCAGAATTCAATCTGTTGCTAATCCAATTCCTTGATCTCTCTTCATTGTTAGCGAAATCCATGAATATTCTATGTCGATATCCAATTCCGAATCCATTCTAAATTTATTAACCAAATTTTCGATCTCTTCGGATCGTTTTATCCAAATTCCTATCCATCCAAAGCCAAATTCGTTGCTATTACAAGCTGATATCCGAATCCATGACCACTATGGTTCGTTACCTAAATCCGGCATTGCTCTAGGTCCATATCAAAATCCGCAACCTCTTCGGGTCAATCAAAGCTTCTCTGAGCTCTTGCTATACTCCACTCGCTCTTTGGCAAGAAGAACACAATTATAAGTAGGCTGATCATGTCGCTCTCTGGCGAAGCGACCTACTTCCTGCTGTTTTCGGTCCCGTCTATTTGGTTGGGACATAGTGCGATATTTGGGATATCCTTCTTCGGCCTCGATCCCTAATTGAGGATTTAATCCATGGGATATCTTTCTCCGTCCTCGATCCCTAATCGAGGACTTAATCCATGGGGTATCCTTCTCTGGCCTCGATCCTTAGTTGAGTACTTAATCCATGGGGTATCCGGAGAATGTGGTATCCTTCTCCGGCCTTGATCCCCAGTCGAGGACTTAATCCATAGGGTATCATTCTCCAACCCTTATCCCTAGTCGAAGACTTAATCCATCGGGTATCCTTCTTTGACCCGATTCCTGGTCGAGGACTTAATCCGTGTGGTATCCTTCTTCAGCCTCGATCCCCGGTCAAGGTCTTAATCCGTGTATGAGTCCATCCTATCGCTCTCCGATGAAGGTACTTTTACCTTGCAGTTACTGCCCCATCTCTCCGGTCGGGACCACAACCACGACTTGTGTTATTTATTGCAGTAATGCAGATCAAAGTGGGCTAAGATTCATTAGTTATATTGGTTTATCGCCATCTCAAAGCATGCATATGGACCATCCTCATACATGTGTAAGTGACTTAGTTATTTAAATATAGAATTTATTAGTTATTTAGTTTAAGCCATCCCAATCAAGAGATGACGTCCTATGCCCTTAAGCTGAGCTTGCTCTGATTTGTCGTGGATGATAGCTGCTCCTGTTCCATCACCATTATCTGGTTACTTCCAGAGTCCATTAGATCCATTCCGCCAATTCCATGGGGAGAAGTGCTAATCCATTATCCTTGGTCGAGGTTTTCCCCCGGTTGCTCCAACCTATATCCAAGTCTGTTAGTTTCTGCTCCAAGTCCTGGATTCCAATTTCCTGCTGTTCCAGCATCCATAGGTGGTCTCTGATCATCATTTCCATCCGCTCCCTGAGTCTGCGAGGGAATACCAGATTATCCTCTATCAAACATGCATCCAAGTTTTGATTGAAAACCAAACTGCTCAGCATTATCCAACATCCCACTTGGGATCAATCCAGCATAACCCGAGGGCATGCCTCGATTCTAGATCGATCGGCACCGATCATTCTGGAATATCGGCCAATTGTTATGTGTCGTCGGGGATTACCACAGGTTGTGCTACTCCATCCTACAGTTTCTTAGCTTCGTTTCCTTGGTCCTGATTCTGGCTTTCCTCGTCTCCTGTTGCTCCAACTCTATGATCCATATTTCCCATGTTCCTACTACTCCATTCCTTGGTTATGTGCTTCAGCTTGTCCCATCGGCTCAAGGAAATTCTGGATCATCTTCTCTTATCTTCTTAGCATCATTTCTTGCTTAGCATGCTTCGTCATTTCCATCTCATCTCTGGTAATATGGACTGAGGTTTGGTTAGCTCTTGAGGAAGCCACTTGACTCTCCTCATAATGGCTCTTATCCGCTATCTGTCTCCTCGTTGACACCTTTGCTCTAATTCCAAGTTCTCTAGTTGATTCCAAATCTAAACTCCAAATTCATGGGGACTAGCTTTCTCAGTGAAAGCACCAAAACGTTTGCGCCTAAAATGGTCATTGAAGGAACTAAGCCAGCCTGTAGTGGAAGAAATGGACGAGTTTCAAAAAAATTTGCCATTTTGGATCTTTAATGGGCCTATGAAGTCTAAATATACTTACAACTTTTCTAAGTTTCTTTTAAATAAAATCAATACTTTATTTGATTTTATAAATAAAATTTTACTTAATTTAATGTGTATGTAAATTAGAGTGTATCAAGTATACTCTGGTGTACATATTTGTGTGTAATAGTAAATAATTAAATTTGTTTAGAGAAGGAAACTTTTCATTTCCTATCTCTTAAATTATTCAATTAATGATGCAGCATAAATTTATTTGGAGAAGGAAACTTTTTATTTCCTTCACTTTAAATTATTCAATTAATGATGCGGCATAAATTTATTTAGAGAAGGAAATTTTTTATTTCCTTTCCTTTAAATTATTCAATTAATGATGCGGCATAAATTTATTTTGGGAAGGAAACTTTTTATTTCCTTCCCCTTAACTTATTCAATTAATGATAGGTGCTATTAAATTGATTGATCACATGAACGCCATTAATTAGCAACATGTATATGGCATGAATATAAGTATAAACAAATATGTTATAGTGTAAATTCTGTAAGTGCAATATATGATTGGTGCTATTAACTAATTGTAAGGGGTGTACGTATAAACAAAGTTAAATGGATAGCTAATGACATAAAGGAAAAAATGAGAAATAAATAAAGGGAAACAATGATGATTGAATCAATTTCCCATTTTTTAAACTAAATTAATGCAACGTATAAATGACAAATTATAGGCATAATAACATAAGGATATAAACAGTCGAAAATAAATGTATGTATATATTATTGCCTCATTTAAATTGTTTCCTCCTTTCGGAAAGAAATCTGATCATACTGTGACAATATGAAATACATGTAACAAATTTTATATATGCAAACATACATATAAAATTAATTGTGTATATAAGATTAAATCAAGTCTTTCTACTTAATAAAAATTAGAGATTTATTGCAATCAATTTAGAAGTAGGTTTATTGTCAAAACATTAATTGTATGTATGTAATATTCAACAAAATATCTCTAATTAATACAAATTAGAGACTATACTAATGAAATTAAAATTTAGATTTATTGCTAAAACATATTCCTTTTTTTAATTTTCAAAACAATATAAACACAAAATACATACATGTAAGCTTTCAAATCAAAAATTACATTTTGTTTTATAAAACATAATTCTTCAGTAAAACACTATAATATTCATAAAAAATTAGCTTAATTTGTTAAAGTAAAATCCAATCAAAATAATATGAACGTACAAATTTTAGATCTAAAGGATTATACTTTGAATTGAATGTCTATGTTACTAATCTATAATAAAACATTGTCTTCAATCATATACAAATTTTAATTTTAACTTAACAAATAAGAACCCAATTGATAAATTGAACATATAAAATTTCTGATCTAAAAATTAGTCTTTAAATTGAATGTATAGAATATTGTTCCATAACAAAACATTATATTTAAACATATACAAATATTAGTTTTGATTTCTTAAATAAAATACCAATTGATTCATTCAACAAACAGTTCAAGCTAAAAAAAAAAATTTGAACTTAAATGAGGCGGTGATATGTGCATTCAAATTATGATAATTATATTTTTCTTTCAACAAACAGTACATCAAATATCATTATCTATTAAGAAAAACATACTTTATTAACCGGAGCTTCCAAGCACATCTTGAAAATGGATTCCTCATAGGATGTTGCCTAGAAGTCACACCTTGAATGGTGATTTGTCCTTAGATCTTCAAGATCCTCATCCTATCCTTGCAAGAGATGGATGAACCACTTTTGTTTTCTTTATTTTTTTGATGTTTTTATATGGAATTGAAAGAGTTTTGGAAAAAAATTCTTCCATGAAAGTTAGGAGGAGAGAAAGAAACAGATTAAATGAGAAAGAATGAATTATATGTACATAATCAATTAGATAATATGTTTTATTTGAAAGAATGAAACTTTCCATTTTTTACATAAAACTTCCCTATTTAACTCACTTGATTGTTTTTCTCTCTATAATCCTTTCTCTATACGTATGTCATCAAATGACATAAAATTTCCACAAAGTATGTCATCAAATGACATAAAATTTCCATAAATTATGTCACCAAATGACATAAAATTTTCATAAATCGTTTCATGCAATTATCTTTAAATTACATCAACATCGTATAACAATATGCTCAAATATAACTTTTATAAATGCATTAAATTAATTACAAAAACTTCTAAACATCAAATCAATAATAATTAATATTTCTCGAATATCAATTAATTTAATCAATTTACAACATTTAATAAATTAAGTAAATCATGTGGTTTTTCAAAGAACTCATCATTACGGTTGTGCAACTCAAAGGTGTAAATTTAGTCAGTAATTAATATCGAACTATTCAAATATTAATGTTCATACATAACTTAGTAGGTGGTATGACATTTTGGCCGAATTTATCGATTACACATCTTTTGGTAAAATCCAATTTTACTTATTATAGGCGTACCTAATAGTGACAATTATTTACAACAATTTTCTTCGTCAAAACTATATCATTTTGGATTTATGGAAATTGTAATGATCAAAATTCCTATATCATCCATATTCAACTTTATAGTCCAAATACAACGTCCTTTGTTCAATAATAATTATTATTATTAACGGAAATGCTCTGGCCAGGGAATTTCACATTGAGTTGACTTCAACTTTGACTTGACTTAAACTTTGAGTTGACTTCAGTTGACCGTGATACTAATCTCATATAACCGGGGAGACAAATCCTCTCTTGAATACTGTTTCACTTCCAATGCTTCAACTTGACTTGACCCAACTATAGTTGTTCGATAGACGCCATGCCACGATTTAACTATAATCAAAGCGGAGCTTCCACATTGAAGATCAATAGTATTCTCAAGTCGAAGGAACTGTGTAAATTAGACACATCGATATTCTCTGCTTAACCTTAATTATATTAACCAACAGAAAACTATCGAATGATTCATTCCATAGTTATCCAATAACTATCAATACATAGCCCCTTGGTTCCTCTAGCAGTCATGAGTAATACACTGCCTAACATTTGGAGAGCGTTACGTACTCTAGTCTCAACGGATACATAGATATCCAGTCTTGATGCATCTTGACTTGGAACATTTAAAATGGTACATTTGTTTCATTGTGATAAATTTCTCATGGATATAACACTTTGTAACTACTATCACAAAACTTACCGTTTACGGATTTTCTATTAAATATACCTTTAGTTAAATTAATTAATATAACCATATTATATCAAGTATATAATAGAAAGAAAATACATTAATTTAGAACAAGATTGGTCAAAGAGTTAGATATATGTAACAAATTAAATAATTGCTCCTAGTGCATACCCCTAACTCTATCAGTCTCCCATTTGCACATGGGTTCAATTATGGAATCTTATTCCAACTTCTCCAATCGGTTTTCTCAAATCCAATTAGGTCAGTGCCTTTGTGAACGGGTTTGCTGTTATGTTTTAATTATCTACTCTATCAATCAAATCTCTCCAACGGTGATAAACTGCTTTATCCCGTGGAATAATTCGGAGTATATCTCTCGATATCTAGTGAGCTATAAGTTATGTTACAAATTATATCGTGACATTGTTATCGTATAAAAATGCTATAAGATTCTCAACTTTTGAAATCAGCTTAGTTATAAATTTGTGTACTTATATTTTTATATGCATTATCTTTATTGTGGCACTATTCTAGGCGATGTACTTAGCCTTTTTCATTGAATCAACCATGGTCTTTCATTTGGACATTTCTAACTTAAAGATTCTTAACTTGATTTATTATTGACATATTAAACTCAATATCACTTATGAAGTTTGAGTCCGAACACTCCTTCATAAGTAGTTTTTGTTTCTTTAAATAATTCACTATTATTTCATAAATACACGAGAAAACTTCAAACAACCATTTAGTGATATCAATTTGGATTTGATATTTTCTTGATGTAGAAAATACATAAACAAATCATGATATCGTAGACAACATAACATGTATGATAATTCCTATTGCCAATGCAAAGGAATCAATCTTACATGTTTTGTATTAAACATTTTAATAAGGTGTCCTTGTATATCAATAAGGACATTCCTAACACCTTCTATACTTACAATAAAAGATATCATTTATTAATTTAACGTTGAGTATTAAAACAAGGAAGGATGATTTTAACACTAGTACGTCGTTAAAATCGACAACGTGTTATAGTTGAGAAATATCAATGTACCTTTTAATGTTGTTTCTTATGAACACACGTTTCCTCTGCACTTTGATTGAAAATCAAACTATTTGATATTTCTATCAAAATATTTGTTCAATTTTCATGCTTTTAAAATGCTTCTTATCATTTCTTGGATCATATCCATAGAGTCACAAACTCAATATCACTTCCCCTGACTTCGAGGCATTTTGCTATTATGTGTAAACAGTTTGCTCTAGATCATTATTTAGAATTTTCTGTTTCAATACAAACGTACCAGACACAAAATCATATCAAGTAGCAAT
The DNA here is from genome assembly GCA_030765085.1 of Allium cepa. Taxonomy (NCBI): domain Eukaryota; kingdom Viridiplantae; phylum Streptophyta; class Magnoliopsida; order Asparagales; family Amaryllidaceae; genus Allium; species Allium cepa. The sequence goes on along the minus strand of CM060944.1, from coordinate 490,718,671 downwards.
TTGTGAGTAAATCTGAATTAACTTGAGCAAGTTTACTACTGAATCTATTACATCAATTTCAAATATTGAAATTTGCGATATTATTTTTATCAACATTGCTCATTTAATTCCAACTGCATTAGTCTTGCACATAAAGACACGATCACGGTCGATGGATCACATCCCTTAAGTTACGACTACCAAAATAATATTTTGGCAGCGTACTTGGAATTCTTTTGGATTTGTGCATCATACCATATCAAAGAGTTAACACTCTCAATGGTTTGAACAATCGAGGATTATATATTTTCGACGCTAATAAGAAACTCATAGTTTCTCTTTGATGTGCGAGAATACTTATTATACATTCTAATGCTATGTGTTCGTCTAAGTTATTTAATTTCATTTCATCTAATATAATCAGTTCTATCTATGGATCTATCCAATTCCATTTTAATACTAATAATTCCTCAAAGAATTTTTCACAATAAAGTTGGTATATCTTGAAACAACAATTGTTTCTCAGTGCAATAGAATATGTATTCATAAACATTTTATGAATTTCTTTATTTATAAAAATGATTTGGTTTTAGTTTACAAAAATTATGTTGGAAACATAAATATGTCATCCAATGACAGTCTTTTCAAAATCCTTTTATGGAGATTCATACAAGATCACTCATAAACAATTATTACGTGCAATCTTTCGACTCGCACAACCTGCAAACTCCTTAGCCTAGGATATGTTGGAGTTCTTATAAACTCTTATCTTGTAAAATTTTAACAGTTATTCGAATTAAATAATATTAGTCTTTTGTACTACCTTTAAGTACATTACCTTATAGAAAGAAACTTACTCAACTTCACTCATAATTGGTTGTACATTGTTCAACAAAGTTCAATTACTCCATATCGATGCATCAGTATGTATCACATGAAAGAGTAATTTTGAGATTGAATTTTATTCATTTCTGGTACGTTCGAAACATTTTCCAATATACCACTCATTCAATCAAATCAAGTCATTTCTATCGTATGCTATTTTATTTACTTCTGTTTTATATTCTATAAGTTTGTCATACACATACTACATGTGTATCAAATACACATGTCCACGTCGACGATAACTCATCAGTGAATATGACGAAGTGTGTGAAACCGTTTTAGTATTTATAGAATAATGATTGCATACATCTATATGTATCAATTGGAAGAGTTCAACGACTCTTTTGATACTCCCACTAAATGGTGCATAGCCCTATATTGTTTGAGATATAATTAACAAGTATCACATGATTCAAAATCATACAATAAAATTATTTCTCAAAACTACGGCTTAGTCTATAATTCCAAAATAATTGTAAATAATATTAGATACTTATGTATTTTCCAATGCATCACTTTGTTATAAAAAATTACCACATTATAGTTTTATTTCACAAAGAATATTCATATTATTCATATTGAAATATAGCTATGTCTATTTTTTTAAGTCGATACCGAAAATAATGATTATTTCATAAATAAAGTATAGTAAATTTTGCGAAAACAATTTTCACGATGATGCAATTAATAAGTGTTATATGGCATGCTCCTACTATTTCCACCGAAACTATAATAGTGTACTAAATTCAGAGGTCCATCATTCACTTAATACAATTTGTTTATTTCATACACTGCAACTATTTACAGTGGAGAGTTCACTGATCAATTACCTTGAGCTCAAAAAATAAATCTCATAGAAAAAAAATTCTATATGAAAATATATTTCGAAATAGAAATCATATTTCTTATTCCAATACTAAGTATAACTTATTGTTACAATTTCCATTTCCAATGTTTCTCTATGAATCAGAAGTGACTATTCATTCTCTTCATCCCAACCGCACCTTAATTACATCTATTCTTATATGCTCATTTTGCTTTCAAATGGTCAAACTATTCAAAAGAAAACCTTACTGCAATATCAAAACAAACACTTTATAAAAGCGCATTCGATTATCCTTAACATTTAAGGACATCAAATATGTTGCACTTTACGTAGACCGATCAAAATGACATTTCATCGATCGAGTTCTTAGATCTATCTTGTAGTTTTTAGTCTTGTGTTACATTAACAAAATATGATCCCTTTTGTAATCAATCAGATTGAATACTCAATCTCGCACTAAGGTTTTTTTCATTTTTCGGATGAACTAATTTCATCGAAATATTATACATTACAAACTTTGACTGTTCACCATATAACATTTATATGTAATTGTATATGGATCAAATATCCGTAGTCATGTATTCCTTTTAGAGTTTGAATCTCATAGAATTCAATACATGGTCTTGACCAAATAAATGCATAAGTTGCCAAACTACGAATGTATTCAGTAGATGTAAAATCTGACACTTGCATGGGTGTTGAAACGTTAACATGCAATACTAACTTAATAGTGGCTATTACATTTCCATTTGTCAACTTTCAATTCAGTTCATTTGTAAATGTCAATTGATAAACATTTTATCAATCATATTAAATGCACAAATTTATCTTTATGGATAATTATAATGATATTTAGCATATGTTATTACAATATTAGAAACGTTAAAAGTTACCATTTCATTCTTCTACTAATGCCCCCACTAGTCTTTTATTTTTCTTCAAACCCTAAGACGAAACAAGGAAGTCTTTTGACTTCACTAGTGGGGACCCATCTATCATGTGCTCAACAAAAGCTAGCCCCACAAATGATGGATAGCTCCTTATCGGCTATGTCACATACAACTCCCAACCTATTTTTCTTTGTCCTAATCTCATTTCAACCTTTTTTGCTTAACAAATCAAAAGAGATTATTCACCCGTACCTACTATATCATGATGGCCGAAGTATAGTATATGTACCTTGAGTTTGCTCAACAAATACATATATTTATCTTACCTCGTATGTTCAATATATTAATAATAATACACATAACATCCCTAGCTTGAGTTTTCTCAACAACTAAGGGGTATGCAAGTAATTTATTAATATATATGCTAGAGAACATCATTATATTAAAGATTCATAATCTTCAATATATTATAATGAGTGATATCGACTTACGGAATAATGTATTTCTTATGAAATGCCCTTATGATTCAAGTGTTAGACACATCAGAAATCACAGTTTACGTAACTTACGTATGTATTTATTCCTTATGTGTATTTGGGTTTCTTTAACGTTCCACCTTTAGCTTATACACTCATATTATATAAGTTTCATTATTATTTAACTTTAGTATTTTAATTAACTTATACAATAATTTTATGTATAACATTTTGCTAATTAAATATTATTTAATTTATTTTAATTAATTAACTCTTTAGTTTTAAATTAGTATTCCAATACAACTTTTATATTAGACATGTCTACTATAAACTTTATAGTAAGACACATATATCCTATATATGCATATTTTTAGTTAATTAACTGACCTTTAATTATTTATTCATTAAACAATTTCAATTAAATTATATTAATTTCGAAATTTTATCTTATATACATACATGTATGCTTATGTTATCTTAAACATTTTAAAATAACATAACATATATAATGCATGCATATAAGTGTTAATTAATTAACTCATTTAATTAGTTTATATTATTAATCTTATAAATTATTTTAAATTTTGAAATTAATATCTACATAGTTTCAAACATTTTGAATTTTTCATTTATATTTTGAAAGTTTATGTTATATAATATCCTATTATAATAAATTTTTTATTTTAAATGTAATTTTTAAAGTTAAAATCATGTCTTAATTTTCAAAACTATTTTGAAAATTAGGCCAACGCCCAATTAAATTGGGCCTTTTCTGTCAGGGGCAACCTTTGGGCTTACTCTACCTTTCAGGCCAGGCAGGTAACCAGTTAGAACAGGGTACTTGATTACTCAATTTCAATCCTAGATATCACCTTTCTGAACACCGTACTAAGTCCGTAGGCTTAATTAGTTAACCCTAACATGACTAATTTAGAACGTGTAGGCTATTAGGCTCTGATACCAATGAAGAAAGTGGGCCAGCCCGTAGCGGAAGAAATGGATGATTTCATTTTTTTTAACCATTTTAGATCTTTAATGGGCCTACGAAGTCAAAATAGACATAGAAATTTTCTAAGTTTCCTTTAGATAAAATCAGTACTTTATTTAATTTAATAAATAAAGTTTTACTTTATTTTAATGTGTATGTAAATTAGAGTATATCAAATATACTCTTATGTACATATATGTATGTAATAGTAACTTATTAAATTTATTTAGGAAAAGAAACTTCTCATTTCCTATTTCTTAAATTATTCAATAAACGACGGGGCATAAATTTATTTAGAAAATGAAACTTTTTATTTCTTTCCTCTTAACTTATTCAACTAATGATGGGGCATAAATTTATGTAGAGAGAGAAACCTTTCATTTCTCTCTTTCTCTTTAATTAAATTGATTGATCACATGAATGTCATTAATTAGCAGCATGCATATGTCATGAATATAAGTATAAACGAATATGTTATAGTGTAAATTCTGTAAGTGCAATATATGATGGGTGCTATTAACTAATGGCAAGGTGTACACATATTAACAAAATTAAATGGATAGTTAATCACATAAAGGAAAAAGTGAGAAATAAATAAAGGGAAACAATGACGATTGAATCAATTTCCCATTTTATAAACTAAATTAATGCAGCATATAAATGACAAATTATAGGCATAATAATATAAGGATATAAACAGTCGAAAATAAATGTATGCATATATTATTGCCTCATTTAAATTGTTTTCTCCTTTCGAAAAGAAATCTAATCATACTTTGACAATATGAAATTCATGTAATAAGTTTTTATATATGCAAACATACAAATAGAATTAATTATGTGTATGTAAGACTAAATCAAGTCTTTCTACTTAATAAAAAAATAGAAATTCATAGCAATCAATTTAAAAGTAGGTTTATTGTCAAAACATTAATTGTATATATTTAATATTCAATAAAATATATCTAAATAATCCAAATTAAAGATTATAGTAATTATAACAACCCGTCATTTTCAATGATTTAATTTTTTTAATTTAATATGATTGTGTAATTGAATATTGAAAAAACATATGGAAATTATATTAACGAAATAATAACTAGAATGCAGGGTAAAGAATGCTTATTAAAGTTAATAAATTGAGGAATTGAATGAAATGATAATTATGGGAAAAAAATTGTTATGTTTGGCTATAAATTGAACATAAGTGAATAAATGAAATATTGGATTAACTAAGGAAATAATAAGTAGTTAATGGAAATTTAATGAAATCAGTATTATGAAAATAATTGGTAACATTGACATGTAAGTAATGAAAGCTTATTAAGGCGACTAAAGGATAACCGTGGTAAGCTATTGTATGTTACCTATCTATGTAGCCTGTTAATTTAAGTTGGAAATAAACTTCAATAAATGTAATTAAATATTATGTTAACGTAAATTAAATTGTTGATTAGGAGTAATGTTAATTTTATTCATAATATGGCAATTGGTTAAATAAAAAGAATGGAAATCGAGATTTATTAATTTATTTGAATTAAAAAGATAGTAATTGGAATTATTGCAAATAAATAAAATCTAATATTTAAATGTTACGAAAATAGGAACTTAGATGAAATTTGAAGATCTTAATGTAATAAATCATGAACCAATGTTAGTTATATCCTTATTGTAATAAAAGACGCGAATAACAAGGTTTAAAAATTTAATAAATGGATTTTGAGAATTTTAATTTATGATTTCTGAATTTAATGAAATTGAAATTAAACACCGAAATTGATTAATTAATCAACTTTAAATTGACATCAAAATTCTTTAAATTATTTGTGAATGGTTAAGAAATCAAAAATGATAGAAGTTGTTAATTATTAAAATTTAGATTGGAAAGTGACTTAATTAATTAATTATTAATTAATTTAATTAACCTGAAAAATAGCCATTTTGGCCACTGACTCGGATTTCGACGATACCAGTTTCATCGAATCCGCAACAGTGAATTATTATAGAATTTTAAGTTTCGTAATGATCCGGCTTGTCGTCAGATACGGACTCAAAATGCCTAGAAGTAAATTAAATTAAAATCAATTAATATCAATTTGAAATAAACCGATCTTAACGTAACTTCTGCATACGATGGAATTTGGACTTGAAACATGTTCCATTGAGTTTAAAATATTCAAAAACATATATTTTGATATATGGGTTGACCCATTTCCGTTCCGGAATCGAAACGGGCTTTTTGGGTCAATTAACGTTCAAAACCCAAATCAATCATATCCATTCATTCTATTTGTGTCCAGCTATATATATATATATATATATATATATATATATATATTGTTATAAACCCTAGCCACTCCTCATATTCATTTGTCTGTACATACATCTCCTTTTCAATTCCTCATTCCAATGGCAGACAAACAAATTCTCAATTCCATTTCAAATCAAACTCAAATCCAAAAATAAAACTCATCAAAAAAATTCGAAAAAAATTATATATCGAAGATCTCAATGATATGAATCTGCATCTGGTGTCTGTTTCTACATGCGATGCTCAAGTCAACCAGAAATCGCGGTCAAAGCCACAATTAGGGGTTTCGATTTCGTCGTCAATCGACGAAATTGACCGAGGGGTTTCATGGGGATGGTCGCGTTGAGTCGTGGGTTGGTGATCGATTGGGTTAATTTGGCATGAGGCGGCGGGAAAATGGTGATTAGGGTTCGGACAAAATTGTCGGCGACTGTGCAACTATCACGATAATCGAGTTGGCTTGCAGCGGCCTTGGTGATAGTGGGTTCGACGACGTCAGGTGAGGCGCGTGGGCCACGGTCGGCCGTGGGGGATAGTGCGGTGACATTGTTTTGGCGGCGCTAGGGTTCTATCGTGGGGGATGTGTAATATTTCTGTTTATTTTATTTTATTTCTAAATTTAAATCGTGTAATCTTCTAATTGGCATAACTTTCATATACGAGGTCCAATTCACATGCAGTTTTCTCCACTAGGATCGTAATGAAATTTCTTGCATTTTGACTATGGTTTGGATAGATTCTGAGACTATTTGAATTTTGAGTTTAAATTCAATTTAAATTCGAAAGGTGAGTGTTTTAACCCACTTACAACTTCTAAAATTTCTTATGTTTGTTAAATTAATTTATGATGTGATTATGAATTTATTTATGGCTGGTTGTTACATTTAAATTGCTATTCCAGTTAATTTGGATTTATTTGAATTAAATTGTTATATAATTTAGTATTGAATCTAAACTGCCAGTAAATACCTGTTACCGATTACCAGTTCTGTATTAATATTTATTGATTGTTTTGGATGATGATTGTGATGGATGTTGATTGTTGATGTTGGTTGAATGGATGATTTTTTTTATATCGTTATAAACTGCAAGTTCGTTATTGATTTTTGCTTATTTCATAATTGTTGTTTGAAATGATATATAAATGTAAAATTTAAATTTCGGATTGAAATGATAAATATCCATGTCACTTAACCATAGGATAGAAAATTATATACAAACACCGTGGTCTATATATATATAAATATTTTGGAAGGATATCTATGGTTTTGCAAAGGAATGTATGGTTTAGAAAATATTGATTTAGATATTATATAAATATTATTTTTATACATAGTTAAATTCTTGATTTTTAGCTATGTATAATTTTTTTTAAAATATAAAATAAGTTTAATAATAAAGTTGTTTTTATTAAAATATAATATGGTTAAATATTTACTTAAATTATATTTAATATAGAATTTATAATGATTTATATAAATGAAGGTTGGAAGATAAATTTGAAATTTATTTGAAATTGAATTTATTTAACAATTAAACTCAAATAACTTGATGTGAAATTTATTGAATTTGAAAATTTAAAAGGTACGATTTTCATAACTTGATTTTGGTTTAAGGTGGATCAAATGAATATTTCAAGTATAAATAAATTGAAGAAAATATTTAGTTATTTGTAATTTGGGTTTTATTTAAATGATAATGGATTTATTAAGTAAAATATTTCAAAACTAAAGAATAGAAGATTGAATTAGATATATATATTTGAAATTACCAAACTTAGTTTTGAAATAGTTGAATACTTAAAGTTGAAATATATTGAATTTGAAATGGTTTATTCTGTGGATCAAATCTGTTTTGAAATCGATATAGTTTGAAATAGTCTATTTGGAAACTGAATTGAATGGAAATTTTTGATTTGGGATTTTGTCAAATATAATATATAGAAATTTGAGTTGTTTTGGAATTGATATGTAAAATTGAAGAAGCTATTTTATTATATGAAGTATTTTAATATTTAAACCATTTAAGTGGTGGAAGTTATGTTTCAAAGTCATGAGTTCCAAAGTATTAGGATTTTAAAGTGTTATATTTCAAGTGTTTTGATTTCAAAGTGTTATAACTTTGAAAGTACTATGATTCTGGAAGTGAATATATTTGAAAAAAAGGGTATCATATTGATTTGGTTTTTGAAGTGAAAATGACATCATATTGATTTGGTTTTTGAAATGGAAATGATATCGTAATTATATGGTTTTGAAATGGATATGATATTCTGGTTTTGAAGTATAAATTATTTTGAAAATGGCCACGGTGTTATAATAATGTTTCGTTGTTAAAGCGACCGGGATCGGAAGTTGTCATACTCTCTGCCAACTCCAAAAACCACTTTAACAACTGTGTACGCGGTGGAGATTCCAGAATGAAGTAGGATTGTGGCGACGTTGTATCGAGGTATGTACGTGGACCCGACACCCATGAGTTTGCATAAGGTGGCTAAAACAGAAGCGATTTCGGGCCAGTGAGGTAGCTCTTCTTATCGGACACAATCCTTCGATGCCATTCTATTACTTTGTGATTGATTATGGCCCTTTGATTTTTTGAGGGTGTGGCTCAAGGTGGGTGGTAGCTGCACGCTACGCGTCACCACCAGTCCGGATAGTAATTAGTATATCTACCCTAACATTGCCTCGTTGTGTCGTGTCACATACCCTACCGCGCCTTGTACGAGTTTGGATTTCTCTCGCATCCCGTGGAACATTTAGGGTAATGTGACGCCCTACCTCTATACCCACGCTAGCCAAGAACACTACGGTGTAGTGCTGTCAACTAGCACGGAGAATAAGGCTGTTGAGGAGCGACCATCCATGTAATTGCTTATCACACGGTGGCTATAAATAGTCTTCGGAAACAAACATAGAAATAAGCATAACACAAATCAGTCACAGACATCCATATCACAAAGGCCGAAGAAGATATGAATATATAACTAACACATGAAAGTGTACATCAGAGTAGTGGTCAAAAAGATCCACAATAATACAAAAGAATAGCAACACGTGCTGTACAAAAGCATACAACTATGAGTCTATATCTCAAGTGTATACAACAAAAACTGCCAATCTAAATAGTTAGCCAAAAGTCAGAGTAGCAAATCCCGGGAGGAAGTCTAGCAGAAGTACCTGTAACATCTCGGTCTGACCCGAGTATTATTTAAGAAAATAATAAACAGATCAGTCTAGCTATAAATATCAGATGACATGATATAAAAATAAAAGATATGGCATAAACATAAAATATCCATACCGACATACTAATATAAGTATGCAAATGATGATCAACAGAAGATCAATCAATATCACAAGAATCTTCTCAAAGATCCAAAGAGGGCATCATACCCTAAACTTGTACTCATAACAAGTCAATGACATAAATTCTAGAAATCAACACAAGAAATCCAGAAATCACAGAAAAAGGGAAAGAGGCCTATCACATGACGGTCTGAAGACCATGGGGAGCTACCCCATATGGGTGAGTCGGAATCGTCCAGATGAGGTCTAGGCTAACCAAAAAGCAAAAAGGTATGTGTGAGTGGAATCACACAAATGGTGTCTAGCCTAACCTCGCAACAAAAAGGTATGTGTGAGTGGAATCACACAAATAGTGTCTAGACTAACCTTGCGGACAAAGAGATATGTGTGAGTCGGAATCACACCAATGAGGTCTAGTCTAACATTGCAAACAAAGAGACATCGCACAATTGCTAGTCTAAATCATAAAATGATCGTCATGATCAACGAGAAGTGTCAATTACACTAAGTTAGTAAATATAAAAGTTTAGTTTCATGTCCCATAACCACTAGCTTAACTTAAATATTTACGAACAAACTGTAAATCTTCACTAATAAAATTGTCACTAGAGGTTCAATCGAACAAGTCCAAGAATTAACCGACGAAGCAAACGCAAGCGTTTCATACCACTTGTTTTACTAAGCCGTTTAATTAGTTTTCTCATCCGAGTGAGGTAAAGGTTTGTATATACTAATAGATTGGAAAACGGGATAAGAAAAGAGCTTTGTTATTAAAAATAGAGTTGAAATCCTTTTATTGAAAGAGTTTTGATATTTATTACTAGTTTTGAAACCTTTATATTTTAAAGTAACAAATCACAGAAGCGATTGTAGAAACAATCAATGACAAAGATCACATGCGAAGATGTGATAAAAATCCAAGGAAATCAGCTCAACAAGTTCTGTTGAATGTTTTTCAGATAAGATCCCCTACGGAGGGGGGTCCGGGGGAGGGGGGTGGCAACCCCCCAAGGTGGGGGTGCGGGGGCAACGCCCCTGCTATGGGGTTCGACCTGCCCGGTCAGGTCGCGGGGGTCCAGGGGGCAACGCCCCGTCCAAAACGGTACGACCTAGTGAAGACAAGCGGCCTACGACCTAAAACAAAAATGAGGTCTAACGACCTAAGGGGGTGCGCGACCTAAGAAGGTACGCGAGCTAAGGATGAGCGACCTAACAAGGTTCACGGCCTAAGAAAAACAAGGTCATGCGACCTAACAGGAAACAAGGTCAAGCGACCTAAGGGGTTACGCGACCTAACGTAACACGGGTCAAATGACCTAAGGCATCACAGGTCGAACGACCTAACTGCTTAAGGGACAGACGACCTAAAGAGGTTTGCGACCTAATGGGGTTCACGACCTAAAGGTATTCGCGACTTAATGGGTTATAGGTGTAACGACCTAACGACATAAAGGCCTAACGACCTAAAGGTGATGGGGTTACGCGACTTAGGGACAGAAGTAGGACCGAGCGACCTACGACCTAGGAGACTCACGACCTACGACCTAAGGCCCACATGACCTAGTGAAATAGCAGAGGCAATATTAGGTCGGAGATGACCTACGACTTAAGGCCAGCGCGACCTAAAGTTTTAACACGCGAGCGACCTATCGTTATAAAGGCCAAAGGACCTAAGGCTTAACTCGTGAACGACCTTCGGCTTAAGGCTTAACTCGCGAGTGACCTACGACCTAACGTCCAGGCGACTTTTCCACGCGCACAAGCCATGAACCCGAGCGACCTAAGGGTCCAGAACGACCTAAGGCTGGAAATTCACCAAAAACACTAAAAAGTGGAGTTTTTCGCCAATCCAATCCAAACCAAATGCAAATGTGCATGTTAAAGTGATAGGGAACCATTCCCAACAGTCCAAGATAGTTATAAGCAAGAGTGTGAGATAAAAATCTCACCTTTTCACTAAAATGGATGAAGATGAAGCTTGAAGCCAATGGAGAAGCAATCCAAAGCTTGAATCCAATATCTTCTACTTGAATTTGGAGTTGAATGTTGGATTAGCAATTAAATTTGAGCTTGGAGTTTTAATTTCCCATTCTCTTCACCATTAATGCAAATTTCAAGTTAGTTAGGAATTTATGAAGAGTGAGGAGAAGGGGGTTGGAACTTGGGCTTAATAGGCTAAACTAACCCAAATTCCAAAGCGGGAAAAGTTAGTGAAATTTCACTAACTCCAAACTTATCGATGTTTATACTTAAAAAAGTTGTAAACGACATTTCGAACTCGGTGGAAGTGGTCTCGAGTCCTGATTTGACCGTTTACAAAAAGTAGCTTTTCGGACCAAAATCCGATTAATGATATAATATTTAAATAAAATATTTAAATATAAACTCGATAAATATGGGGGTTGTTACAGGTAATCTCCCGATTTGGAGATGCACTGATACTAGATGGACTACTGGGATTATTACATGTTACGAGGAATATTGGGTCACTCCTTAACGCTATTTAAAAGTAAGTTTATTTTACTATAGACATTATTATAATAGTGAAACATTATTACATAGTAGATAGTTTAATGGATCCTTAGGAGATGTGAATCTTGAGCATCTCTTAAGTTACTACACTCACGTTAAACACTGGATAGGAGATGTCAAACCCCGTAAACATCTCTGATGCCGTTCAGCTAATATTTTACCGTTGATTTAACTTACATAATGTAACAACCCTAGATTTTTGCAAATAATTTTAGATTATTTTAAATTAAATTTTATTTCAACATTTTATTTTTAAAACATTTTCAAAGTGTAGTGGTAATTTTCCAATGTTAATTGTATTTTGTTTACAATTTTAATTCTAGTTTCTATTAAACAAACTATTTTCTTATTTATTTTCTATTTTTTCTAAAAATATTTATTTATTTTTATTTCTACTTTATTTTGTTTTCATTTTCCATTTTATTTACTTAATTTTCTATTTTTTTATGTTGGATAAAAGAAAGTGGAAATTCAAAGAGACAAAGCTTTTCATTTTGAACTTGTGACCTTTCTTATTCTTGTCTCTTCATTCCCCTAGCCGTCCATTTCTCCTTGATATCCGTGCATTTTTATTTGCTAAATCACGTGAAAACTTTCTCACCACTTCACAACTCACGGCTATCTTCATTTCTGAAAAAATTGGTAATGGCTTCTCTCTTTTCTTTTCATTTTTACTTCTTCTTTTGTTGATTTTCCATCGTTTTGCTTGATCTCTTCTATATGATTGCTCGGCCTAACCCCTTCACCGACCACCACATCTCTTCCTCTTCAACATAACCGAGCGCATAACAAAAAATGCATAGCCGAGCCTAGTTTTTCCCGTCCCCTTCAATTTTTTCACCACGGCCACACCCTTAGCCACCACCACCAGTAAGTACACCACCTTTGGCCAATACTTCAGCCATCGCCAGACCTGTATCTGACCAAGGTCGAGCCCACTTGACCTTTGGCCAAGCCTAAATGTTGAACAAGAACTCCTATTTTGCATTGCCCTTTGACCTTCATTCACTAGTAACTCAAAAACTCTTCATCTCTTTTGTAGCCATGCCTATATGAGTCCAAATCAGATCCATTTCAACCTATAAACGCACAATGGCCGAACCAATAAAGCATTGTGGCCGAGCAAAAGTTTTTAGTGGTCAAGCAAAATTGATTGAAAAGCTTGGTGATGTCTTTTGTAAATTCTATTTCAATTTTTGTTCCAATAAATTTTGGTATTGTATTTATATGTATATTTATATGTTGCTTTGTTTTGTTGTTGAATACAAGATTAATATCTTGACTCTCTCTCCACTCGAATCAAAAATCGCGCTATCGTGCTTTCTGGATTTTTCTTTGTGTGTTTTGATTTGCTAACTCCAGCGTAAATAGGTGAGTATTTACTCATGACATTTATACTTATATAATTTGTGAAGTGACAACAAGTGAATGTGTAGAATTGTTATATCATGTTATACCTGCCTGTGATGTGAAATATATGATGTTAAACCCTATTATAAACTTGTCACATCATCTGCTATGTTATATTCTGTCATACTGTTTATTTATTTCTGTTTCTCACACTGCAAGTTCCCCTTAGAATAGAATCACTATGGGTTGAAATGATACATACCCGAACAGACTTTGGAATAAGGAAAAATCATTATGGACTGAAATGATAGACCTGGGTGATTTTTATTTATTTTAATTGACTTGGGATTGCGGATTTGAAATGATAGAACCTTGATTTTTCTTTGTAAATTATGGATTGAAATGATATATTATCCGTTTCACTTGACTTAGGTTAGAAAATATTATACAGACCCGTGGTTGTTATATATATTTTTTGAAAATTTTGAAGTATCTTAAAAATGCAAAAATAGGATAATTTGATTTAAATTTGAATTTAAAATGACTTAATAAAGTGTTATTGATTTTTCTATGAATTAAAATGGTTAAATAAGTGAATGCTTAAAGCGTAATTTGAAATATAACTTGAGTTGGAAATGTGAAATTTGGTTTAAACATAAAAGTCAAGTTAAGAAAAAAAATGGAAATTAAGTTTAATTTATGAAATGTTAAATTAAATTAAAGTGTAACGTAAATGCAGAAAAATTAGGGAAAATTGTACATTGACTTTAATAAGTGAAGCAATGAGAAATTTGATATTTATTTGTGAAATTTACTTTATAAAAATCATAAGTTGAAGGGTATTTAAATGACCATTTTAAAGTGGAAAATATGAAATTTTATAAGTTATAATGGTTTAAATTGAAGTTTAATTATTGCTGAAATTCTATTGTAAATCTGGAACTTCTTTTAGTAGCACTTCAGAAATGTTATCATTTCTTAAAATGAATTAAAATCTGGAATAAATGAATCTGCAGCACTTTGTAGGTGTTGTAGCTGTAGAAGTCAACTAAAAGGCTAAAATTAACTAAGGATTATTGCAACACTTGGTAAGTGCTGTAGTTGCAGAAACTAAAACTTGAAGCCGAAACTAATGAAAGAGCTTTTGTAGCACTTGTTAAGTGCTGCAGTTGGCTGAAATGAGATTTTTGAATATAATTGAACTACTGCAGCAGTTTTGTAAATACTGTCTTTGCTGAATTGAATTAAATCTTTTAATTTGAACCCTGAACTATTACAGCAGTTTTGTAAAAGTTGTCTTTGCTGAATTGAACTATTTTTCAACTAAAACTGAACTATTACAGCAGTTTTTATATGCTGTCTTTGCTGAATTGAATTGTTTTCAAATGTAACTTAACGTTGCAATTTCTAAGTGTTGCGAAAGCTGAAATTTCACTGTTTTAATGTATTTAAGTGAATAAATGAGCTCAGAAAAGGCTAAATTTTAGGTTTTGAATATTTGATTTGTAAATATAATGACTTCACTTTTAAATGGTTTACATGAAGTATTTTGATTTGAAATATAAAATATTTTTTGAAATTTATAACCACGGGTTATAATAACGATTGATTGTTAAAGAGACCGGGATCAGATATGGACATACTCTCTGTCAATAAAAAAAAACCACTTTAACAACTGTGTACGTGGTGGAGATTCCAGAATGAAGTAGGTTTGTGGCGACGATCCTATTATGGTATGAAGGTGGACCCGACCCCCGTGAGTTGGCTTAAGGTGGCTAAAACAGGAGCGATCGACGGACCAAGTGAGGTAACTCCTCCTATTAAACACACTTCTTCGATACCATTCTATTACTTTGTGATTGACTGGGTGCACCCCTTTGATTTTGGGAGTGTGGCTCGAGGTGGGGCGGTAGTGGCTGCTATGCATTATCACCAGCCCGGAAGCGTAATTGGTATATCCACCCTGGCATTGCCTAGTTGTGCCGTGTCACCTATCATAGCGAACTTTACTACGAGTTTATTTTTCTCCCATAACCCATGGAGTATTTAGGGTAGCCTTCCGATCTGGAGGTATGCTGATACTGGATGGACTACTGGAACTATTATATGTTAAGGGCTATATGGGTAACCCTTTGACGCTATTTAAAAGTAATTTTATTTTACTGTAGGCATTATTATAATAGCGCAATATTACTACATAGTAAATAGTTTAACGGATCCTTAGAGGATGGGCGGTCCCAAGCATCCTTTAAGTTACTTGTACTTCATTACAGTTCACTTGAGTTGGTTTACATTGTATAAGTATTTATGTACTGACTCAAGTGTTTGTGTTTTATTTACGCTCAAGTCAGCCTGAGTATTCACAGCTTTGGATTTTACTTTCTGGAGCTAGGAATCGCTGGAGATTCTGCTTACCTAGTTATTTATCTATTTCAGTTTCAGTTGTTCTATTTCAGCTCTTGTATTAGTGGACTTCTATGTATTGGGATTTCTATTGTATTTGTTTTAAGACTGATATTATGTATTTGTTTTGAGACTTTGTAATAGTAGCTTCATGAACTACTATGTTATTTTACCTTCCGCTGCGAATTATTCTGATATTTCTATGTCTGTGATTCTGTCAATGATTTTATTTGATCAAATTT
This sequence comes from Allium cepa, assembly GCA_030765085.1. Taxonomy (NCBI): domain Eukaryota; kingdom Viridiplantae; phylum Streptophyta; class Magnoliopsida; order Asparagales; family Amaryllidaceae; genus Allium; species Allium cepa. Next base: position 490,702,481 of record CM060944.1, on the reverse strand, counting down.
TATTACATTTTGTTATTTTGAATTATTCAAGTCTAACATGTGTGGATTATTGTCGATTTGAATGGTCCAAAATAGTGGGTCGTTATAGTTGGTATCAGAGCTTTGGTTTTTAGACGAACCTTAGCCTGCGGAGCAAAAACTCATTAAAGATAGTGTAGAAATACCCTAGAATGGGTGAAATCAATCTCAGAATCATTTCTTTGTGAGAGAACGTATTTTCAAAGTATAAAATGATTTTCAAAATGATTATTCAAAGGATTTTTCGAAGATTATTTTGATGCAAATTTTTCTTGTTTTAAAAGCAATTTTCTAAACTTCCTTCCTTTCGTATCTAGCTTGTTAGTATTTTCTTTCATTAGGATATTCATCCAAGTGAATTTTATCTTATCTTATCTTTGTCTTCTATGTACCTTGTCCTAAATTCATTCTTGATTTTTTCAGGATGAATCTTGGAAATGCCAGAGGTAGGGGTCGTGATATTGCCCCAGCTCCGCAATCTGCTGCACTTGTTAGGTTTACTGTTCTCTGTAAGGAATTCTCTTAACTTGGTGGTACCAAGTTTACTGGTTCAGAATGCATTATAGAAGATCAGCAATGGTTGCATAGTTTAGAGAGGATCTATACCGGTCTCGAGATCATTGATGCCTAGAAGCGTCAGTTAGCAGCTTGGCAGCTGTAAGAGTCGGCCTTAGATTGATGGGATTCTGTTATAGCTCACACTGATGAGGGTGATATTACCTGGGAGCAATTTAGGTATCCTTAGTGTTACCTTAAATTTTGTTCCTGTTTTCCTTTCTTTTGAATCTATCTTAATTTTGTTATGTATCTCCTTTCCAGGGAGGCTTTTGTGGCAAAATGGATGCCAGAAGCCGGTAGATCTTAGCTTTATCGTCAATTCATGGATCTCAAGCAAGGTACCATGTCCTTTTCTGAGTATGAGCGGAAGTTCAATGAACTTTCCAAGTTCGGTCCTAGCCTGATAGACACTCCTCGCAAGAAGAATGAGAAGTTCATAGCTGGTGCTCGTCACGAGTATTATGATCGTCTCATTTCTCATGTTCATGGCACTTTTACCCCTCTTATGGATATGGCTATCCGATATGAGAACCCTACTTCTAAGGGTCCTACTATTGCTGGTGCTCCTTCATCTCAGTCTTCCTCTGTTAATTCTAGGAAGAGAAAACCTAATTACCGGCAGCAGAAAAAGAATTGGCTCAAGAATGCGGGTTTGGGATCTTCATCATCTTCTCCTTCTCAAAGGCAGCCTGTTGATCTTTCTTCCATCACCCACTTCAAATGTGATCAAAAGGGACACTATGCCAATAGTTGTCCTACTTTAGTTGGTGCTGTTGTTCCTCCTCCTGCTCAGTTGACTAGGCGTGATCTATGCCATATTTATCTTCAGCCTGGCCATCTTAGGAAGGATTGCCCTACCCAGCAGAAGGGTAAGCCTTCTGGTATTTTTGCTGTCACCTCTACATCTTCTCCAGCTCCTGCACCTGGTCATGCTCCTAGTGATGACCAAGGTACTCTTCAGGGCACCTTTTCTTTATTTCATCATCATGTTCATGTTTTATTTGATACTGGAGCTTTCCATAGTTTTATTTTTGGTGATTTGTGTGATAAGTTTGAGCACCTCCTTTCTCCTGAGTATGCTTCTGTTTCTTTATGTGTTTCTAATCCTATTTGGGGTCCCGTGAACCTTAGTAGGATTTGTATAGGAGTGAAACTCTTCCATTCTGGTTATCGTTTTCTGGTGATTTCCATGTTCTGGGCTTCGATGCTTTTGATTTATTGCTTGGTGAGGATTGGTTAAAGAATCATGATGCCCATATCTCTTGTAAATTCCGAATTATTACTTTTGTGTGAGATAAGGGTGATCCTTTGATTATTCAGTCATGCATGCCTTAGGGATTTGCTGGCAATTTTATTTATTCTCTGTATTCTTCTCCTGGTGATCTTGATTCGACTCCTATAGTCAGACTCTATCCCGACGTACTTGGTGAAGTCACTTCTTTACCTCCTAAGCGGGAAATTGATTTTCATATTGATCTTATTCCTGGTGCTCGACATGTAGTTCTTCCTCCTAGAAGAATGGTACCCCACGAGAAAGTTGAGTTAGGAAAGCAAATTGAGGACTTAACTTCCAAAGGTCTGAGAGCTATTCAGAATGGGGAGCAGCGGTGGTTTTTGTCACCAAGTCTGATGGTTCTTTGAGGATGTTTGTTGATTATAGGGCGCTGAACAAGCTCACTATGAAAAACAGATATACAATGCCTCGCATCGATGATAAGTTTGATCAACTTTATGGTGCTACTATTTCTCTCAGCTTGATCTTGCCACAGGTTTCCATCAGCTCAGAGTTGCTGAGGAAAGTATTCCCAAGACTACTTTTCGCACTGAGAATGGGTTTCATGAATGGTCAGTCATGCCTTTTGGTTTGACTAATGCTCCTGCTTTCTTTGTTGATTTGATGAATCGTGTCTTTCGTGATGTGCTTAATAAATTTGTTCTAGTCTTTGTTGATGATATCCTTGTCTTCTCTAAGACCAAGGAAGAGCATGAGTCGCATTTGAAATCTGTTCTAGAGACTCTCAGAAATCATCAGTTGAAGGCTAAATTTTCTAAATGCCATTTCTAGAAGGATGAAGTCCGATTCCTCGGGCATATTTTTTCTAGTAACGGAATTTCTGTTTATCCAGTCAAGATCACTGTGATCAATGTAAGTTTTTCTTTTCTCTCTTTTCTTTTATCATTTAATAATCCTATCTTTCCACTTGTCCTTATTTTCTCCCTATTCTATTACAGGAGTGGGAAACTCCTAAGACTCCATATGATATTCGTAGTTTTTTGGACCTTGCCGGTTACTACCGAAGATTCATCGAAAATTTTGCTCGAATAGCTGCACCTCTCACTACTTTAACTCGTAAGAATGCTAAGTTTATTTGGAGTGATAAGTGTAAAGCTGCATTCAATGAGTTAAAGAGCAAGCTTACTTCCGCACCAGTTCTTACCATTCCGAATGGAAGTGAGGGATTGATGGTATGCACTGATACTAGTCGTGAGGGATTGAGTGTTGTTCTCATGTAGGATGGTAAGGTCATTGCCTATGCTAACCGTCAGTTGCAAACCCACGAGATAAATTATGCTAATCAAGATTTAGAGTTGCTTGTTGTTGTCTTTGCTTTGAAGCTTTGGAGGCATCATCTTCTGGGAACTAAGTTTGAGCTTTTCACCGATCATAAATCTCTGAGATATATCTTCACCTAAAAGGAATTGGATCAGAGGCAAGTTCATTGGCTTGAGTTTCTGGCTTCTTACGACCTCGATATTAGCTATACTCCCGGTAAAGCTAATGTTGTGGCCGATGCTTTGATTCGGAAAAAGGCTTTGTTGTGTCAGCTTGTTGTTTCTTCTTCTCCTCTTTTAGATCATATCGTGGCTAAGAAAGATGAGGATGAGATGCTTAGATTGATGAAGGAGAGTGTTCTTAGTAGTGTTGTGGTAGTAGTAGTGATAGTAGTGGAGCTCAGATCGATGATAGAGGGTTTTTGAGGATTAATGGTAGGATTTGTGTCCCGAATGTTGATGGATTGAGGTAAGAGTTACTTCGGGAGAATCATTGATCCAGACTTTCTATTCATCCTCGTATGTCGAAGATGTATCAGGATATGAAGAGGCTTTATTGGTGGAAGGGTATAAAGTGGGATATCTCTATCTTTGTTAGTATGTATGCGACTTGTCAGCAAGTCAAGGCCGACCATCAGAAGACCCCTGGTTTGTTGCAGCCCCTTGAGATTCCCAATTAGAAGTGGGAACAGGTTTCCATAGATTTCATTAATGGATTACCGAGGACTAGGAAGGGTATTGAGAGTATCTGGGATATTATAGATAGACTGACCAAGTCCACTCATTTCATTCCGATCAATTCTACCCGTTCTGCTTCTAGCTTGTCTGAGATCTACATGAGAGAGATTGTTCGTCTCCATGGTGTTCCTCTCAGTATTGTTTATGATCGTGATCCTATCTTTACCAGTTAGTTTTGAAAAGCTTTTCAGGAATCTTTAGGTACTCATCTGAATCTGAGCACTGCTTACCATCCATAAACCGACGGTCAAACAAAAAGAGTGAATCAGATTCTCGAAGATCTTCTTCGTGCTTGTGTGCTTGATTATGGAGGATCTTGGGAAGACCATCTACATCTTGTCAAATTCACCTACAATAATAGTTATCAGGTATAATCTAATCTTATGTTTTAAGCTTATCTTAATCCTTTATTTATCTCATGCCATCTTTGAATTCAGGCCAGTATTAAAATGTCCCTGTTTGCTGCTCTTTATGGACGACCTTATGGATCTCCATCTTGCTGGATTGAGTCGGTAATTGTTTGGTTCTTGGTCCTGATGTGATTTTGGAGACTTCTGAGAGAGTTGAGGAGATTAAGAGAAAGTTGAGAGTTGCTCAGGATGGGCAGAAGAAGTACGTTGATAGGCGTAGGTGGAGTTTAGAGTTTGCTGTTGGTGATCAAGTTTTCCTTAAGGTCTCTCCCTTAAGGAATGTTATTTGCTTTGGTCACAGAGTGAAGCTTTCTCCTAGGTTCATTGGTCATTTTCGCATTGTGGAAAGAGTTGGTTTTTTGGCTTATCGTCTAGATTTGCTCGAGAAGCTTTCTGGAGTGCATGATGTATTCCACATCTCGCATCTTCGCTGGTATCTTCATGACACATCTCTTTTTTTCCAGCCTTCTGCTCCTGATAGTTTAGATATTGAGCCTAATCTGACTGTCGAGAGAAAGCCACTTCGTATTGTCGACAAAGGTACAAAGCAGCTCAGAAGGAAATCTGTTAGTCTGGCCAAAGTACAGTGGAGTACGGATGATCGAGACTATACTTGGGAGACAGAGGAGAGCATTCGTGCTTCGAATCCGGAATTATTTATTTCAGGTACTATTTGTTTTCTATCTTGTTTTTCCTTATTTTCCTTGTTCGTTCTTTTCGAGGACGAAAATATTTGATGGGGGAGAGTGTAACAACTCTAGATTTTTACAAATATTTTTAGATTATTTTAAATTAAATTTTATTTCAACATTTTATTTTTAAACATTTTCAAAGTGCATTGGTAATTTTCTAATGTAAATCGTATTTTGTTTACAATTTTAATTCTAGTTTCAATTAAACAAACTATTTTCTTATTTATTTTCTGTTTTTCCTAAAAATATTTATTTTTTTCATTTCTACTTTATTTTGTTTTCATTTTCTATTTTATTTACTTAATTTTCTATTGGTTTATTTTGAATAAAAGAAAGTGGAAATTCAAAGAGGCAAAGCTTTTCATTTTTAACCTTTCTTGTTCTTGTCTCTTCATTTCCCTAGCCATCCACTTCTCCTTGATAGCCGTGCATTTTCATTTGCTAAATCACGTGAAAACTTTCTCACCACTTCACAACTCACGGCTATCTTCATTTCTGAAAAAATTGGTAATGGGTTCTCTCTTCTCTTTTCAATTTTACTTCTTCTTTTATTGATTTTCCATTGTTTTGCTTGATCTCTTCTATATGATTGCTCAGCCTAACCCCTTCGCCACCTTCACCGACCACCACAACACTTCCTCCTTATCACCATCCATGGCCTGACCTCCTCCTCCCCTGACCAATACTGTCCGTGACCATCCTATGATGCAAACTTCAAAAAAGTTGCAAAACCCTTCCAAAAATGCATAGCCGAGCATAGTTTTTCCCATCCCCTTCATTTTTTTCACCACGGCCACACACTTAGCCACCAACAAGTACACCACCTCTGGCCATCACTTCAGCCATCACCAGACCTGTTCCTGACCAAGGCCGAGCCCACTTGACCTTTGGCCGAGCTAAAATGTGAACAAAAACTCCTCTTTTGCCTTTCCCTTTGACCTTCCTTCACTAGTAACTCAAAAAATCTTCATCTCCTTTGTAGCCGTGCCTATATGAGTCCAAACCAGATCCATTTCAACCTATAAACCCACCACGGCCAAACCAATAAAGCATTATGGCCGAGCAAAAGTTATTAGTGGTCAAGCAAAATTGATTGAGAAGCATGGTGATGTCTTTTTTAAATTCTATTTCCATTGTTGTTCCAATAAATTTGTATTGTATTTATATTTATATTTTGCTTTGTTTTGTTGTTGAATACAAGATTAATATCTTGGCTCTCATCACTCAAATCAAAAGTCATGCTATCGTTCTTTCTGGATTTTTGTTTATGTTTTTGATTTGCTAACTCCAGCGTAAAGAGGTGAGTATTCACTCATGACATTTATACATATATAATTTGTGAAGTGACAATAAGTGAATGTGTAGAATTTTTATATCATGTTATACCTGCCTGTGATGTGAGTTATAAGATGTTAAACCCGAATATAAACTTGTCACATCATCTGCTATGTTATATTCCGTCGTACTGTTTATTTATTTATGTTTCTCATACTGCAAATTCCCTATAGAATAGAATCACTATGCGTTGAAATGATACATACCCGAACGGACTTTATAAAAGGAAAAATCATTACGGGCTGAAATGATAGGCCTGGGTGATTTTTATTTATTTTAATTGACTTGGGATTGCGGGTTTGAAATGATAGTACTCGGATTTTTCTTTGTAAATTATGGATTGAAATGATATATTATCGGTATCACTTGACTTAGGTTAGAAAATATTATACAGTCCCGTGGTTATTATATATATATATATATATATATATATATATATATATTTCTGGAATTTTTAAAGTATTTTAAAAATGTAAAAAAATGATAATTTGATTTAAATTTGAATTTAAAATGACTTGATAAAGTGTTATTGATTTTTCTATGAATTAAAATGGTTAAATAAATGAATGCTTAAAGCGTAATTTGAAGTATAACTTGACTTGGAAATGTGAAATTTGGTTTAAAAATAAAAGTCAAGTTAAGAAAAAAATGTATATTAAGTTTAATTTATGAAATGTTAAATTAAATTAAAGTGTAACGTAAATGCAGAAAAATTAAGGAAAATTGTACATTGACTTTAATAAGTGAAGCAATGAAAAATTTGATATTTATTTGTGAAATTTACTTTATAAAAATCATAAGTTAAAGGGTATTTAAATGACCATTTTAAAGTGGAAAATATGAAATTTTATAAGTTAAAATAGTTTAAATTGAAGTTTAATTGTTGCTGAAATTCTATTGTAAATCTGGAAATTCTATTACTAGCACTTCAGAAATGTTATCGTTTCTGAAAATGAACTAAAATCTGGAATAAATGAATCTGCAGCACTTTGTAGGTGCTGTAGTTGCAGAAGTGAACTAAAAGGCTAAAATTAAGTAAGAGTTATTGCAGAACTTGGTAAGTGCTGTAGTTGCAGAAACTAAAACTTGAACCTGAAACTAATGAAAGAGCTATTGTAGCACTTGTTAGGTGCTCAGTTGGCTGAAATGAGATTTTTGAATATAATTGAGCTACAATAGCAGTTTTGTAAACGCTGTCTTTGCTGAATTGAATTAAATCTTTTAATTTGAACCTTGAACTATTACAGCAGTTTTGTAAATGCTATCTTTGCTGAATTGAACTATTTTTCAACTAAAACTGAACTATTACAGTATTTTTTTAGTGTTGTCTTTGCTGAATTGAATTGTTTTCAAATGTAACTTACCGTAGCATTTTCTAAGTGCTACGAAAGCTAAAATTTCACTGTTTTAATGTATTTAAGTGAATAAATGAGCTCAGAAAAGGCTAAATTTTAGGAAATTAATATTTGATTTGTAAATATACTGACTTCACTTTTTAATGGTTTGAATGAAGTATTTTGATTTGAAATATAAAATATTTTTTGAAATCTATAACCATGGGTTATAATAACGGTTGTTGTTAAAGAAACCAGGATCAGATATGGACATACTCATGTCAATACCAAAAACCACTTTAACAACTGTATACGCGGTGGAGATTCCAGAATGAAGTAGGATGGTGGCGACGATCTTATTATGGTATGAACATGGACCCGACTCCCTTGAGTTGGCTTAAGTTGGCTAAAACAGGAGAGATCGACGGGCCAAGTGAGGTAGCTCCTCCTATCGAACACACTTCTTCGGTACCATTCTATTACTTTGTGATTGAATGGGTGCATCCCTTTGATTTTGGGAGTGTGGCTCAAGGTGAGCGGTAGTGGCTGCTATGCGTTACCACCAGCCCGGAAGCGTAATTGGTATATCTAACCTGGCATTGCCTAGTTGTGCCGTGTCACCTACCATAGCGAGCTTTACTATGAGTTTGTTTTTCTCCCATAGCCCATGGAGTATTTAGGGAAGCCTCCCTATCTGGAGGTATGCTGACGCTGGATGGACTACTAGGACTATTACGTGTTAAGGGCTATATGGATAACCCTTTAACGCTATTTAAAAGTAAGTTTATTTTACTGTAGACATTATTATAATAGCGCAATATTACTACATAGTAAATAGTTTAACGGATCCTTAAAGGATGGGCGGTCCGAAGCATCCTTTAAGTTACTTGTACTTTATTACAGTTCACTTGTGTTTTTTTACATTGTATAAGTATGTATGTCTTGATTCGAGTGTTTGTGTTTTATTTACACTCGGGTCAGCCTGAGTATTCATAACTTTGGATTTCACTTTCTGGAGCTAGGAATCGCTGGAGATTCTGCTTATCTAGTTATTTATCTATTTCAGTTTTAGTTGTTCTATTTCAGCACTTGTATTAGTGGACTTCTATGTATTGGGATTTCTATTGTATTTGTTTTAAGACTGATATTATGTATTTGTTTTGAGACTTTGTAATAGTAGCTTCATGAACTACTACGTTATTTTATCTTACACTATGAGTTATTCAGATATTTCTGTGTCTGTGATTCTGTGAATGATTTTATCTGCTCCAAATTTTATTACAATATGTTATTTTGAGTTATTCAAGTCTAACATGTATGAGTTATTGTCGATTTGAATGGTCCAAAATAGTGGGTTGTTACACATAAAATCTTTTATTTCTGACTCGAGTGTTTTGTCTTTTCAATTCGCTCGGGTTAGCCTAAGCATTTCTGTAACGACCCGATTTTACGACGCCCGAAAGTCGACATTTATACGTCCACTGTATCAAATGTCGTGCAATAGAATGCCGGAAAACTGAACCTTTAGGGTTTAAGAAGAAGAAGATAGAAGAAGAAAACAAAAACAATAACAGAATCTCACATTTCGCAGCGGAACAACATATAATATATAAATAAATATCTTTAAACATAATCACTATATCAGCTACATTACATCACATTACATTATCATAGTGTACAACGACAACAGTAGAAGAAAATATAATATATATACTAGTAATACGCTTCGCCATCCAGCTTCAACTCCTGATCTCCACAGCAACTCCTGAATTCCAGAATGACCTGATAACCTGACTCTAGGCTGCCCGTGTGGAAAATTATGGGCACCCAGAGTTTAGAAAGGGAACAATAAACTCCAGGTCAGTCATGGGACTGGTGTGAGATCTTAAAACAGTTATTCTTTAATAAAAGGAAAACAAAAGATTTTAAAAGAAATCCGCAATGCTTTTTGGAAAATGAAACTACCATAGGCCTCCCGCCGCACACACAATGTAAACACAGAATTGGAGGAGATTTCTCCTTATGATAGTCAAATATGCTTAATACGCAAAATCTTTTTAATATTATTATTAGTGCATGGTGAAGAAAACATTTCGAAATTATAATATTAATCTTAGCCAGCATACGTACCATTATAGTATGCCTACTATAGCTACCATATTAGATGGCGGGTTCTACAACTAAAACCGTACTAGGTTCGTATTGGGAATTGGATTTCCAACAAATGGTCAGGCTAAGGAACTTTCCATTGCCACATGGGTACGCCTCTGGATAGACGCCCCGAGAACCTAACCGGATCTCTGCCAACACAAGGCCGGGTTACCTCTGCAAAAATAGGTAACTACTGACATGAGTATGCCATCCCCCGGTTGTAAACAACCTTTATCCGAGGATCCTCAACAACAACAATCACAAATTAATATGTATATATATTTGCGATATTCACATAAGTTAAGTATTTTGGCTCCATACCATGATACCACTTCTATCCAGAAGGAAATGTACATACCCTAAGGGGCACTACCCCCTATAACCTTGCTGCATTCTTCCTGTTTTAACCATTCCGGGGTGTGAGGTTCGACGAAGTCTCGTCCACAAAGCTACGCTTTTCACAAAAGCCATGCTTCGATCAACAAATGATCAGCAGTACTTCGTATGCCACATTACCAAATTGGGAATGTATCACTAGTAACCATCAACTACATAACCTCTGAGCTCATATGTCTCAGAGAAGGGTATTAAGCTAAGAGAATAAATTCTCCGCCACCAACAGAAATGTATTTGATAGAAACCAGCTTTACATCTCAAAGTGTAACGTCAGACACACATCCATACAAGTCCGTTCCGGGTCGAACGGAACCGAAGGCACTTCAAGAGAAGCCCTTGCAGTCCAGATATTCACTAATCACGTCCGGAATCCCCATCACAATGGGTGATGAAAACACTATACCGGAGCAACCGGTGCAGAGACATTCGACAGGTAATCCTTTCGCTTGCGAAAATACCCGGTCTTCAACATCATCTTCAATTGCAATCCCATTTCGTCCTATCGTTATTCAGAATGGGTTTTATGACATAAGGTCCTCTCCCGGCTAATCCGAATAACGAGCGCTTATTTTTTTAAAATAAGTGTTACATTCAGATTCAAACAAATCACAACAATTTCACTTTGATCTTTTAAACAAAAGATCCATCACAATCACAAGGGTTCGATGTAGGTTTTGAATATCCATTTGGAATTCAACTCCCGGTCACATCGAAATTCAAATGCCATTTAAAAAGGCTAATCTTGATAGTTGGTTATTTAACTATCAATCATCATTCACAACAGTCACTGGATTTCAAATAATTTTCCCCAAATTATTATTATTTTCAATATATCTTCGCAACATAAAATTTCACACTTCAATCCTTTTGAAAATAAATTTCAAATCAACTTCCAAACATTTATTCATTTCCTGAAAATCTCCCGATTTCCAATATTTTAAAATAATATAAAAATACTTATTCAAAATATACTTGGAACATTTAAAATATTTTAGAATATTTGCTTTAAATATTAGTTATGAAAAATATTATACTGATATCTTATATAAAAATTCAGGTCCAAAAACTGATTTTAAAATAAATTTAGTAGATAGAATATAAATATTTGAATAACTATTTTCTAAATCAAAAATCAATTTAATCTTTTAAATACTCCTTATATAATTAATTAAATAAATTTCTACTTTAAACAATTTCCAAAAACTAATACCTCCAACAATATTGTTATAGAACCAAATCTAAAACTTTTATTATTCAAAAGCTTTTTTAAAAATATACTCGGCTTTCCAGGGAAGAATTCTTTACCCAATATAAATTGGTCCATTCAAAATAAATTTATAAATCTTCTCGATTTATTTTAAATTTACATTCCAATTTGTAAATTTCTTTCCACACTTTAAAAATAAACCAATATTTATTTTTGAACGATTTCTCATTCTTTTACAAATTCCCATTGTGAATTTACATTCCAAATATTAACTGATATATGAATTTAAATGGCTTTCCCAGTAACACCAGCAAACTAAATCAAATCCCAGTTTGATTTCCAATTTATTTCAAATGCAAAATCAAATTCCAATTTGATTTTCCCAAACTAATTTTCCTCTAACAAATCAATTTCAAATTGATTTCCCGAAATTATTTCCAACACACCAAACCAAATTTCCTAATCGATTCCTAAGATTTATTCTAACTCCAAATTAATTCACGAATCGATTTCTAAAATAAATTTCTACTCTAAATTAAATTCCAAATTTAATTTCTAAATTTATTTCCTTTTGAAATAAATTCCTTATCTCTTTAAATTATTTAATATCTGTATCTTAAATAAATTCTTCAACTATTTAACAACCTTACTCGAAATTCCTTTTTAAAAATATTTTCCCATATTTTTGGAATTAATTCGATAAGTTTTCGAAGATAAAACTTTATCTATTTAAATTTTCTTCTTTTAAAATTCACGTGATTCCTTTGAGTGAATTCATTTATAAATTTTCTATCCAAATTTCAAAATCAATTAACTATTTATTTCTGGTATCCTACGATACCAAAAATATATTCGGCTGAATTACAGCCTTTACGGTTTCAATCACAAACATTCACACAAATTAAAAATAATCAACACACAACATAAGCAATAAATTAAACATTTGAGGAATCCAGTTGGATCCCTCCAACCTGTTTCCCTGCATCCACAGACGTTAGCACAACAATTAAATACCCATTCCACTTCAAGGTGGAATATCGCGGCATGTGGGATTTATAAAATATTATCCGCTATTATGCAGCGCAATAGGGTCTCATCCGCTATATAATGCGAGAAATCAACAACACCAAATACATATATAATACCAATTCCACTAAAAGGTGGAATGTAACGACCCAGAATTTTTGATAACTTGAATTTGAATATTTAATTTATTTTTAATATTAATAAGTGGAATTTTTAAGTCGAATAATTTATTTTTCGAATATTGGATTTAATGGGATAATTAAATCGATGATTTAATAGTGAAATTCCAAAAAAATAATTAAATATTGGGTTAAATATGATTTGAAATGATTTGGAAAATTTTGTTATATCATATTGAAGTTATAGAAATGTTTTAGAACTTTTAAAACTGAATTTGGAATTTATTTGTAAAAATCGAATATTTTAATATTTAATTATCGACTGAAAAATAGCCAATTTTTGAACAGTCTCAGAATTGAACGAAACGAGTTCCATTGGATCCGTAATAGTTAGTTATTATCGGATTTCAATTTTCGTAGCAATCGGAGTTGTCGTTTGACCGTGGCAGCTCGAAACGCATCGATATCGTTTTAATTTTAATTCGGCGAGTTAAAATAGCCATTTTTCAAACGGTCTCGGATTTCGACGAAACTAGTTTCATAGGATCTGTAATGTGATATTATTTTAAGATTTCAAATTTCAAGTCAATCGGATTTATCGTTTGTCCGGTACAAGCCAAAACGCCTAGAAATCGTTTAAATCGGTTTAAATTTAAATCGAGCGTTTATTGCCGTATCTCACACATACGATGGAATTAGCTTCCAAAACCTGTTCCATTGTGTCCGGAATGCGGAAAAACCTTAGAATCGCCTGTCGGAACGCGTAGATTGGAGGTCGTTTGCATAAGTGTTAAATTGGAGATTTTATTATTAAAATAATATTGGTATATATGTTGTTTTCTTTTCAAAACCCTAATCACTATCACCAGCCGCCACCCCCACCTTTTAATGGCCGAAATTCACTTAACTTCCACCACAAATCCACGCAAATCCATCAAGTTTTAGAAGATGTTTCCAACTGGAAGATCGAAGAGAGCCTCGAGAACTACAGATCCAACGGTGGATCTCAGCTATCGTCGCCATTTGGATGAGATAATGGGCCGCGTTCTCCATGGTGTGCGCACGGTTTTCGAGATAAATGGGGGGGCCGAACTCCTCCATGCTGGGGCCGTGGGTGGTGCTTGAGTGGGCGAGCAACTTGGAGGTCTTTGATCGTGGTGGATGTGTTCGTGGTGGTCGGAAAATGAAACCCTAGTTCATGCTTCATGGGTTCATATACGTGTTCTTCAACCTGGAGAGGATGGTCGTGCGCAAGAGAGAAGAAGGGAGGAAGCTAGTGCGTGGGCCCAGATCCAAAGTGAAATTATGAAGAGATTGTTGATTTAATTCTATTAACGATTGTACAAACTTTAAAAATCAATAACTTTTTCATGCGAGGTCCGATTGGGACGAATCAAAGTGCGTTGGAATCGTATGGTCGTGCCCTTCGCGATGAAGCTGGTCTGGAGTCGATTGGAGCTCGTTTGAATTTCGGGTAAAATTAAACGTTCGTTTAATTTTATTCGAAACGAACGCCGAAACCGGAAATAAAATCAAGGTGAGAACTCCTCACTCGATCAAACCGTTTGGTTTAAAATTTTAAATAGTTATTGTTGATTGATGATTGTTGTTTGATTGTGCTAGTAGATATAGTAGGATATATACTATATATAGCAATATATATATATTGGCATATGTATATATTGGATTTGATTTCCCGCCTCGTATAGCGGATGAGACCCTATTGCGCCGTTAGTAAGCGGATAATATTTTATAAATCCCATATACCGCGATATTCCACCTTGAAGTGGAATTGGTATTGTGCTAACGTCTGTGGATGCAGGGAAACAGGTTGGAGGGATCCAACTGGATTCCTCGCAAATATTTATTTGTTTATAGATATTGTGTTGATTGTTAACTATCATATTGATATATGATGTTTATTCCCGTGATTGACCATTCGGTGCTGTTGCATCATCGGATTCATTTTTTTTAAAAAAAAAAATTAAATTAAAAATAACGATTTTGAATTTAAAAGGATTTTTAAATAATTTTCCAAGTATATGTTTTATTAAATTTTGAACTTGATTCATTTTAAATAAATTAAGATTTTAAATACTAAAGTTATAAAACTATGATTTTTATGAAATATAACCAAAAGGAAAATTTTAAAATAAATAGATTTATAAAATAGTTAAATTGGGATTTTTTTGAATAATTTTTATAAACAGTTGTATAAAAGATTTTATAAATTGGTATCTATAAATAAAAAATTTTGGAATTATGAAACGAGTCGATTAAGTGTTAAGTTGACGTATGAAATGAATTTCATTAAAATTTATAGATTTATAAATTGTGAAAGTTGTAAAATGAATTGATATTAAAAATAAAAGTTTTATAAGTAATTAACTTATAAAATGGTTTTTTTCCATTTAAAGGGGATACTTTTAGAAATTGTTAATAAAGGAGGATTTTTTTTCTATAAGTTGAAAACTATTATAAAGTATAAAGGAATCTTATCAGTGATAAGATTTAAAATTTGTGAAATTTAAAGGAACGGTTTAGTAAATAAATAGATTTTAAGCTCTTGACTTATAATATGAACTTTTGGTATAGAAATTGGGTTTATAAATTGAATTGGCTTAATAAAAGAGATTTCTAAACCGAAGTTATTAATAGAAATAGAATCTATAAACGTTGTTTATAAATTTGAAATCAATGGAATTTGATAAATTGAATTTAGAATTGTTAAAGGAGTTATATTCACTCTTTTAAACGATGAATATATTATTAAGTCAAATGGGCATGTTTTGGGAGAAGAATGTTTTAAAGGGAATTTTAAAACGATTTAAAGATGCTTTAAAATGCATTAAGTATCGAAAACTTGGATTTCAACATTCATTGTTGAAATAGACGTTTTCGAGAAATAAAAGGAAATGAATACGTAGATTTCAACATTCATTGTTGAAATAGGCGTTTTCGAGAGAATGAGGAAATGATGGACTATAACACTGTTGTTATAGTGAATGGTTTCCAAATGGAAATATTTTGTGTAGTATTGGAATTTATGTTTCTATTTTTATTTTGAAACCCTATTCCAGTGATTTTGGGTTGTCGTAACGATGTTTTACGTAACATTCGTTTTAACCCAAATAAAAGTGAATAAAAGAACGTTTTCCTTAAAAGAATGAAATATATACTTAACTATGATTTAAGTGTATTGAATATTTTCAAATTGTTGAAAATAAATAAATTTGTGAATTACTTATTTTTAAATAAGTATGGAAATGCTTTTCCAATATGAAATGGAACGTTTTTGAGGATTCATCTTTTAAAGGTAAATTGAAAGCGAATAATTTGAAATCTAGTTGAGAATCGTATATTAGTAAATATTTGGAATTTAAATTCACTATGGAATTTATAAAGGGAAGGGAAATTTGTTAAAAATAATTATTGATTTATTTTGAAGTGTGAAAATGAATTTACGAATTGGGAACGTAAGTTTAAAATAAATCGGTAAGGATTTATTTGATGATTTGGAAATTAGTTTTCAAAGGGTATAAAGGATGAAAAATAGTTTGAAATTGGTTTTCAAATGGTTGAAGTGTGAAATTATATCGTGTAAAGATATTTTGGTAAAACAAATAATTTGGGCAATTATTTAGAAGGTGTATGTATATATATCTTGTGAAGATATTTTTGGGATTGAATAATTTTGGAAAATTATTTGGAATCTGATGATGTGGCGCATCTTTATTGATAGTTAAATAACCGACTATCAGTATTTACCCTTGGATGGTAATTGTTGTGATTGTTTGAAATTGAATGCTACACTTATTTTTAAAATAAGCGCTCGCTATTCGGTTTAGCCGGGAGAGGACCTTTGTGTCGTATATCCCATTCCGAATATGTGATACGTCGTTATGGATAGCATTTGAAGACCGGTGTTGAAGACCGGGTATTTGTGAAAACGATAGGATGACCTATCGATTGTCTCTACATCGTTAGCTACGGTATGGAGATTTCCTTTGTGATGGGAAATTTTATCGGGATTACGAATACCCGGATTTGCATGGGCTTCTTTGGAAGTGCCTTCGGTTCTGTTCGAACCCGGAACAGACTTGTATGGTTACGTGTCTGACATTACATTTTGAGATATAGGGCAGATTTCTTTCAAATACATTTCTGTTGGTGGCGGAGAATTTATTCTCTTAGCTTAACACCTTTCTCTGAGACGTACGAGCTCAGAGGTTATGTAGTTGAAGGTTATCAGCGATATATTCCCAATCTGGTAATGTGACATGCTGAGTGCTGCTGTGTGATGATCATTGGTTGGTCATTTGTGATATGATCATTTGTTTGATCATTTATCTTTGTGATCATTGCTTTGGTCATCTGTTGACCCAAAGCATGGCTTTGTTGCACAAAGCGTAGCTTTGTGGACGAGACTTCGTCAGGACCTCACTCCCCGGAAATGGTCGAAACAGGAATATGCGGCAAGGTTATGAGGGTCGCTCCCTTTAGGGTATGTCATTTCCTTCTGGAAAAGGGTGGTATCATGGTATGGAGCCCAGATACTTACTCATGTTGATACACTATATCTATTACTGTGTGGTGTTGTTGGATCGAGCGCTCGGATAAAGGTCCCAAAGGACCGGGGGATGACATATTCGTGTAGTAGTTACCTAGTTACAGAGGTAACCCGGCCTTGTGTTGGCAGAGATCTAACCGTAACGTTAGTTTCTCGGGACGTCCCGCCAGAGGCGATCCCATGTGGCAGTAGGAAGTTCCTTAGCCTGACCATTTGTTGGAAATCCAATCAAAACAATACGTGCCTTGTACGATTTTAGTTGTATTACCTGCCATGGAATGTGGCGGTAACCTGCTATTGAACATGGTAGCTATAGTAGGCATACGACGAAATGTCGTATGTTGGCTAGGATTTATATTCTACTTTCGAAATTGTTTTTCTACACCATGCACTAATAATAATATCAAAATGATTTAAATTTTGCGTAGTAAGCATCTTTGACTATCATAAGGAGAAATCTCCTCCGATTCTGCGATTGCATTGTGTGTGTGTGCGGGAGGCCTTATGGTAGTTTCATTTTCCAAAAAGCATTGCGGATTTCAAAATTTAAATTTTCTTGTTGCTTGTTTAAAGATAAACTGTTTTGAGTTCTCACACCAGTCCCATGACTGACCTGGAGTTTATTGTTCCTTTCCTAAACTCTGGGTGCCCACTATTTTCCACACGGGCAGTCTAGAGTTAGGTTATCAGGTTATTCTGGATTCAAGAGTTGCTGTGCAGATTTGGAGGCGAGCTTGGATAGCGTAGTCTATTATCTATTGTATATAGTATTCTTTCCGCTGATTTATTGTTGTACACTCTGATGATGTGATGAAATGTGATGTATGTGAAAAATGTATAGTTCTTTTGTTTTAATGATATTCATTTATCTATTATATGTTGTTCCGCTGCGATTGTGAGATTCTGATATTATTTCCTGTTCTGTTGTTTGTTTCTGTTTCTTCTCTCTTTTCTCTCTTCTTCTACCTCTTTCTTCTTCTTAAATCCTAAAGATTCGGAAGTTTGTTCCTCTTTGGCTGGATTGTGGTGGAATGTTGCCAGCTCAAGGAAGTACGGATTTTCGATTCTTTACATTTGGTATCAGAGCATGTGGTTAAGCGACAACCATGGTTCTGTTGGGTATTACTCATTAGAGATAGAGTCAGTAGTACTCTAGAATGAGTGTGAGTGTAATAATAGATATGAGCGCGTATTTGTTAGTGAATATAAAATTGTTTTATATTGTGATGATTGGTTTATTGAGTGGCATATGAACCTTCGTCGGCACAGTCTGTACAAATGGATCGAAGGGGTTTCTAAACACTTGAATAGAACAATTCGACACGATATTGTTTTAAATTGGGTAAATGAAATAATTTTACCTTGACTATATTTTCTATATAAGAAAATAATTTTTCAAGAATTATTGAAGTGTGTATATAATTGATTGCTTGGTTGTTGTAAATAATATATATATATAAGACAATCAAAGTTGTTTGAATAAGTTATATAAAAACGACTATTGTAAAAAGAATAATTGTATAAGCTAATGAATTATAAGTATGGAATTATAATTAAAATGATTTACAATTGTAAAATAATCTTATGTATATAAGAAGTGAAATTTTATAAGTAAGATTTATAAATGTAATTTATAAATAAAAGGAAATTTTGAAAGAATATTTAGCACTGATTCACTATTGTTACTGGGAGATAATAAGGATGATGACTGCAGCATCATCAATATCATTTTCGAGTTTCTATGTGATGGATTTGCTACAATAATGAATTTAAAATTGGGGTTTTGTTGAAATAAACAAATTTGAAATTAAAATTCAACTTGAAATTGTCAAATATAAGTGAAAAAAAAGGGGTTTTGAACTTATAATATGAGTTGGAAGTTGAATAATAAGTTGTATAACTTATAGAATGAGAAAATGTAAGTAAAACCAATTATTGAAGTGGTTAAACAATTAAGTTAAGTAAAATGAAATACGAATTTGATTGTTGATATGAATTTGACTTAAGTAAAAGTTAAATAGAATTTACTTTAGAATTGGAAACCGAATTGGATTGATAAGTGGAAACTTAAGTTTATTTGAACAAATTATGTTAAATGGAATAGAGTTTGAAATGAATTAGGAGAATACTTAAGTTGAATAGTGGAAGTAAATGTAAATGAAGTTGAATGGAATATAACTTGAATAATGTTGAAAGAATTGATGTTGATATCAAAATAAAATGAATAAAGTGAATTAATGAAATCGTTAAATGATGTGAACTTGAGTTATATAAATGAAATTCAATTTTTATATGTAAAAAGAATTGGCAACTGAATTAAAGTATGGATTGAATGTTAATTAATCGAATGTGAATAAGTTGATATGAAATGATGTATGTAAGTGTAAATTCATTTCGAGCTAGTTGAATAATTGAATGAAAATCAGTTGAATGTTAAATCAATTGGAATTAAAACTGTTGAACCAAATTGAATGTAGTGAGAGAAAAACTAATAATTTGGTTTTATTGGATATACATTGGTTGTTATTTGCTTGTTGGTTGATTGTATGTAAATTCATTAAGTGTTAATGAAATTGAATTAGCGCATTTGAAAACTATGTAATTGAATTCAAATTGAAAGTGAGGTAAATAAATTTGAATAGAATTGAAATTGATTTGAGTTGAAAGTGAACCAATGTGAATTTAATTAGTGAATGTAAACTAATGGGAAATGAATGGGAAAGAATATGTAACTTCAATGGTAAAGCTAAAATTGAGATAAAAAGTAAGTATCGAAATTTTGTAAATGGATTTGGCAAAATAGTTTGAATGTTGGAATTGGATACTACTACTAGCAGGATATACAGGTATATATTGGAATTGGGATTTTGATTTTGAAGTTAAAAATTGAATTGCTCGACAAAAAGGTACGTATTTCAATTTTAGTATGAGATTTGATGATTTCCTTCTCCAGCCACTTGGCTTTCTCTTTTCTTTTTGATTCTGAGGGGCCGTGGTGCCATTTTGTAGTCGTACCGATCGAGCCGCGCAAAGGAAACGCTGGCGAAATTTTTCGAAAATTAAGGGAGTTAGAAAATTTTTGAGAAAATTTTGAAAGTTTGAAATTTGAATTTAAATTTAAATTTGAATTGTTGAGTAAACAATGTTGTTTGAAACCTATAATTGAAGTTAGAAAGCTAATTGAAATGATAATGGATCTTCAATAAAAAGATTTGTTTTGGAAAGTTGATAAAACTATTAGTTTTGGAAAAATAATAAACGGATTATGAATTATTCTCCTTAACTTGCAATTTCGAGGACAAAATTCTTTTAAGGGGGGAAGATTGTAACGACCCAGAATTTTTGATAACTTGAATTTGAATATTTAATTTATTTTTAATATTAATAAGTGGAATTTTTAAGTCGAATAATTTATTTTTCGAATATTGGATTTAATGGGATAATTAAATCGATGATTTAATAGTGAAATTCCAAAAAAATAATTAAATATTGGGTTAAATATGATTTGAAATGATTTGGAAAATTTTGTTATATCATATTGAAGTTATAGAAATGTTTTAGAACTTTTAAAACTGAATTTGGAATTTATTTGTAAAAATCGAATATTTTAATATTTAATTATCGACTGAAAAATAGCCAATTTTTGAACAGTCTCAGAATTGAACGAAACGAGTTGCATTGGATCCGTAATAGTTAGTTATTATCGGATTTCAATTTTCATAGCAATCGGAGTTGTCGTTTGACCGTGGCAGCTCGAAACGCATCGATATCGTTTTAATTTTAATTCGGCGAGTTAAAATAGCCATTTTTCAAACGGTCTCGGATTTCGACGAAACCAGTTTCATAGGATCCGTAATGTGATATTATTTTAAGATTTCAAATTTCAAGTCAATCGGATTTATCGTTTGTCCGGTACAAGCCAAAACGCCTAGAAATCGTTTAAATCGGTTTAAATTTAAATCGAGCGTTTATTGCCGTATCTCACACATACGATGGAATTAGCTTCCAAAACCTGTTCCATTGTGTCCGGAATGTGGAAAAACCTTAGAATCGCCTGTCGGAACGCGTAGATTGGAGGTCGTTTGCATAAGTGTTAAATTGGAGATTTTATTATTAAAATAATATTGGTATATATGTTGTTTTCTTTTCAAAACCCTAATCACTATCACCAGCCGCCACCCCCACCTTTTAATGGCCGAAATTCACTTAACTTCCACCACAAATCCACGCAAATCCGTCAAGTTTTAGAAGATGTTTCCAACTGGAAGATCGAAGAGAGCCTCGAGAACTACAGATCCAACGGTGGATCTCAGCTATCGTCGCCATTTGGATGAGATAATGGGCCGCGTTCTCCATGGTGTGCGCACGGTTTTCGAGATAAATGGGGGGGCCGAACTCCTCCATGCTGGGGCCGTGGGTGGTGCTTGAGTGGGCGAGCAACTTGGAGGTCTTTGATCGTGGTGGATGTGTTCGTGGTGGTCGGAAAATGAAACCCTAGTTCATGCTTCATGGGTTCATATACGTGTTCTTCAACCTGGAGAGGATGGCCGTGCGCAAGAGAGAAGAAGGGAGGAAGCTAGTGCGTGGGACCAGATCCAAGGTGAAATTATGAAGAGATTGTTGATTTAATTCTATTAACGATTGTACAAACTTTAAAAATCAATAACTTTTTCATGCGAGGTCCGATTGGGACGAATCAAAGTGCGTTGGAATCGTATGGTCGTGCCCTTCGCGATGAAGCTGGTCTGGAGTCGATTGGAGCTCATTTGAATTTCGGGTAAAATTAAACGTTCATTTAATTTTATTCGAAACGAACGCCGAAACCGGAAATAAAATCAAGGTGAGAACTCCTCACTCGATCGAACCGTTTGGTTTAAAATTTTAAATAGTTATTGTTGATTGATGATTGTTGTTTGATTGTGCTAGTAGATATAGTAGGATATATACTATATATAGCAATATATATATATTGGCATATGTATATATTGGATTTGATTTCCCGCCTCGTATAGCGGATGAGACCCTATTGCGCCGTTAGTAAGCGGATAATATTTTATAAATCCCATATACCGCGATATTCCACCTTGAAGTGGAATTGGTATTGTGCTAACGTCTGTGGATGCAGGGAAACAGGTGGGAGGGATCCAACTGGATTCCTCGCAAATATTTATTTGTTTATAGATATTGTGTTGATTGTTGACTATCATATTGATATATGATGTTTATTCCCGTGATTGACCATTCGGTGCTGTTGCATCATCGGATTCATTTTTTTTTTAAAAAAAAAATTAAATTAAAAATAACGATTTTGAATTTAAAAGGATTTTTAAATAATTTTCCAAGTATATGTTTTATTAAATTTTGAACTTGATTCATTTTAAATAAATTAAGATTTTAAATACTAAAGTTATAAAACTATGATTTTTATGAAATATAACCAAAAGGAAAATTTTAAAATAAATAGATTTATAAAATAGTTAAATTGGGATTTTTTTGAATAATTTTTATAAACAGTTGTATAAAAGATTTTATAAATTGGTATCTATAAATAAAAAATTTTGGAATTATGAAACGAGTCGATTAAGTGTTAAGTTGACGTATGAAATGAATTTCATTAAAATTTATAGATTTATAAATTGTGAAAGTTGTAAAATGAATTGATATTAAAAATAAAAGTTTTATAAGTAATTAACTTATAAAATGGTTTTTTTCCATTTAAAGGGGATACTTTTAGAAATTGTTAATAAAGGAGGATTTTTTTTCTATAAGTTGAAAACTATTATAAAGTATAAAGGAATCTTATCAGTGATAAGATTTAAAATTTGTGAAATTTAAAGGAACGGTTTAGTAAATAAATAGATTTTAAGCTCTTGACTTATAATATGAACTTTTGGTATAGAAATTGGGTTTATAAATTGAATTGGCTTAATAAAAGAGATTTCTAAACCGAAGTTATTAATAGAAATAGAATCTATAAACGTTGTTTATAAATTTGAAATCAATGGAATTTGATAAATTGAATTTAGAATTGTTAAAGGAGTTATATTCACTCTTTTAAACGATGAATATATTATTAAGTCAAATGGGCATGTTTTAGGAGAAGAATGTTTTAAAGGGAATTTTAAAACGATTTAAAGATGCTTTAAAATGCATTAAGTATCGAAAACTTGGATTTCAACATTCATTGTTGAAATAGACGTTTTCGAGAAATAAAAGGAAATGAATACGTAGATTTCAACATTCATTGTTGAAATAGGCGTTTTCGAGAGAATGAGGAAATGATGGACTATAACACTGTTGTTATAGTGAATGGTTTCCAAATGGAAATATTTTGTGTAGTATTGGAATTTATGTTTCTATTTTTATTTTGAAACCCTATTCCAGTGATTTTGGGTTGTCGTAACGATGTTTTACGTAACATTCGTTTTAACCCAAATAAAAGTGAATAAAAGAACGTTTTCCTTAAAAGAATGAAATATATACTTAACTATGATTTAAGTGTATTGAATATTTTCAAATTGTTGAAAATAAATAAATTTGTGAATTACTTATTTTTAAATAAGTATGGAAATGCTTTTCCAATATGAAATGGAACGTTTTTGAGGATTCATCTTTTAAAGGTAAATTGAAAGCGAATAATTTGAAATCCAGTTGAGAATCGTATATTAGTAAATATTTGGAATTTAAATTCACTATGGAATTTATAAAGGGAAGGGAAATTTGTTAAAAATAATTATTGATTTATTTTGAAGTGTGAAAATGAATTTACGAATTGGGAACGTAAGTTTAAAATAAATCGGTAAGGATTTATTTGATGATTTGGAAATTTGTTTTCAAAGGGTATAAAGGATGAAAAATAGTTTGAAATTGGTTTTCAAATGGTTGAAGTGTGAAATTATATCGTGTAAAGATATTTTGGTAAAACAAATAATTTGGGCAATTATTTAGAAGGTGTATGTATATATATCTTGTGAAGATATTTTTGGGATTGAATAATTTTGGAAAATTATTTGGAATCTGATGATGTGGCGCATCTTTATTGATAGTTAAATAACCGACTATCAGTATTTACCCTTGGATGGTAATTGTTGTGATTGTTTGAAATTGAATGCTACACTTATTTTTAAAATAAGCGCTCGCTATTCGGTTTAGCCGGGAGAGGACCTTTGTGTCGTATATCCCATTCCGAATATGTGATACGTCGTTATGGATAGCATTTGAAGACCGGTGTTGAAGACCGGGTATTTGTGAAAACGATAGGATGACCTATCGATTGTCTCTGCATCGTTAGCTACGGTATGGAGATTTCCTTTGTGATGGGAAATTTTATCGGGATTATGAATACCCGGATTTGCAAGGGCTTCTTTGGAAGTGCCTTCGGTTCTGTTCGAACCCGGAACAGACTTGTATGGTTACGTGTCTGACATTACATTTTGAGATATAGGGCAGATTTCTTTCAAATACATTTCTGTTGGTGGCGGAGAATTTATTCTCTTAGCTTAACACCTTTCTCTGAGACGTACGAGCTCAGAGGTTATGTAGTTGAAGGTTATCAGCGATATATTCCCAATCTGGTAATGTGACATGCTGAGTGCTGCTGTGTGATGATCATTGGTTGGTCATTTGTGATATGATCATTTGTTTGATCATTTATCTTTGTGATCATTGCTTTGGTCATCTGTTGACCCAAAGCATGGCTTTGTTGCACAAAGCGTAGCTTTGTGGACGAGACTTCGTCAGGACCTCACTCCCCGAAAATGGTCGAAACAGGAATATGCGGCAAGGTTATGAGGGTCGCTCCCTTTAGGGTATGTCATTTCCTTCTGGAAAAGGGTGGTATCATGGTATGGAGCCCAGATACTTACTCATGTTGATACACTATATCTATTACTGTGTGGTGTTGTTGGATCGAGCGCTCGGATAAAGGTCCCAAAGGACCGGGGGATGACATATTCGTGTAGTAGTTACCTAGTTACAGAGGTAACCCGGCCTTGTGTTGGCAGAGATCTAACCGCAACGTTAGTTTCTCGGGACGTCCCGCCAGAGGCGATCCCATGTGGCAGTAGGAAGTTCCTTAGCCTGACCATTTGTTGGAAATCCAATCAAAACAATACGTGCCTTGTACGATTTTAGTTGTATTACCTGCCATGGAATGTGGCGGTAACCTGCTATTGAACATGGTAGCTATAGTAGGCATACGACGAAATGTCGTATGTTGGCTAGGATTTATATTCTACTTTCGAAATTGTTTTTCTACACCATGCACTAATAATAATATCAAAATGATTTAAATTTTGCGTAGTAAGCATCTTTGACTATCATAAGGAGAAATCTCCTCCGATTCTGCGATTGCATTGTGTGTGTGTGCGGGAGGCCTTATGGTAGTTTCATTTTCCAAAAAGCATTGCGGATTTCAAAATTTAAATTTTCTTGTTGCTTGTTTAAAGATAAACTGTTTTGAGTTCTCACACCAGTCCCATGACTGACCTGGAGTTTATTGTTCCTTTCCTAAACTCTGGGTGCCCACTATTTTCCACACGGGCAGTCTAGAGTTAGGTTATCGGGTTATTCTGGATTCGAGAGTTGCTGTGCAGATTTGGAGGCGAGCTTGGATAGCGTAGTCTATTATCTATTGTATATAGTATTCTTTCCGCTGATTTATTGTTGTACACTCTGATGATGTGATGAAATGTGATGTATGTGAAAAATGTATAGTTCTTTTGTTTTAATGATATTCATTTATCTATTATATGTTGTTCCGCTGCGATTGTGAGATTCTGATATTATTTCCTGTTCTGTTGTTTGTTTCTGTTTCTTCTCTCTTTTCTCTCTTCTTCTACCTCTTTCTTCTTCTTAAACCCTAAAGATTCGGAAGTTTGTTCCTCTTTGGCTGGATTGTGGTGGAATGTTGCCAGCTCAAGGAAGTACGGATTTTCGGTTCTTTACATGGAATATCGCGGTATATGGGTTTAATATAATAACCTCCGCTATTATGCGGCGCATAGGGTTTAAACTAATATAACTAATAGAAAATATTATCCAAACACACAATCAATCAATTTTAGCTTAGCTGTCACAATTCCACAACCAATCAATAACTGGAATTTTCAATTAAAATTTTTAAATGAGAAGATCTCACCTTTTTACTACATAAGCCATCCATTTCCAATTCGACTTGTTTTTCCACGATTTTAACCTTTTATAAACAATCATACGATCTATTAATATTTGAATTCACTAAACAATAACTCAATAAATTTTAATTTCATACTAAAGACTTAATTAATTAATTAATTAATTAATTAATTAAAAATCAAACTTCTTTTAATAAATTATTTCCAGTGGTAAAAATGATTAAATAGGTTAAGTAAACAATTTTATCACTAACCATATTATTTTGAAATAACTAGTAGACTAAAATACGAATATGTATATTTTATTTATTAAAAACAAAATGATTATACCTTATCGTTTTAAATCCTGTATACATCCTACTGTAATAATTAATTTTTTTGTTCTGTTTTGAACTATATTGAAAAATCATTTGCCATTAGAAAATTTAATTAACTAATACTTCAATTTTTATACTAAATTCTCTTTTCTGTTTATATAACATATTAAATTGAATAATAATAATAATAATAAAATAACGTTATACCTGCAGCAAAGTCGCGACCCACCGAAACATCACAAATCTTCACGAGTTCGCCTCCCGACCACTGCTGCGATGCTCGAACATCACCTCGAAGTTCCCAAACCCTACTTGATCATGCCAAGCCCTCGAGTTAGATGCTGCCGCCATCGCTAGTTCCACGCGTCCGTGTAGAAATCGCCATCACCATCGATTTCGTGCTCGACTCGAAGCCGCCCTTCCCCCAAATCAACCCATACCTTTAGTCAGTCGCGACGCTGCCGCTCGCGATCCCATCGCAAGTCGACCTTAGTCACTCGCCTCGAGCGCGCTGCTACCTATCACCAAGTGCCACCGTGATTCGATTTTGAACGATGAGGAAAAACTCGGCTTGAATTTGAATGATTTGTGTTTTATTTTGTCAGCTCGATTTCGAAATAAGGAATGCGGCCATTGATTTGAATTTTCGAACAAATGAAAGAAAATGTTTTCAATTCGCTCGGCTGTTTGTTTAGAACGAGAAGCTTTTGTTGATTTTTTATTTTTTTATTTTTTATTTATCAAAACAAACGCGTGTTGAAATTTGTCAGCACCAGAGAAACATGTGTTTGAAAGTTTTATCTTTAAAAGTCTAATATAATATTAAATACAAAACTATTATATGTTATTTTTTTAAATTCAAATTCGATTCGTTCCGAATCACGCAACTTACAATCTCGAATTCCGATCGAGACGTGCCGCCAGGCATTCATAATGTTATACGTCTATCCCAAACGCAATGGAAAAGGTTCCGAGTCCAAATTCGATCGTATGGAGAAGATAGCTTTTTGAACTAGTTATTAAATTAAATTTCGATATAAATTTCAACGCGTTTGCTTATCGTACGGCCAAACGATCACTCCAAACACTACGAAAATTGAAATCCGATAATAATATAATATTACGGATCCAATGGAACAGTTTCGTCCAATTCCGTGACTGTGCCTCGGAAGGCTATTTTTAAATATCAATTTAAACGATAAAATTTCAAAACTGAATAAATCGTTTTTAAATCAAATTCTGAAGCTTCTATTATCTACAGTAGCATCAATATAAATTTTCTAAGCCATCAAAGTATTTTTAACAGGCTCAAAATTGAAGATTTAAAATTTTACCCAAATCTCTATAATTAAATCTAATAATTAAATTGCTAAATTCATTGTTAAAATTAAAATCCAAGTTAAATTAACGATTCAGATATTTGAAATCAATTGAATATTTCAATTTCAAACGTTGAAAATTTTGGGTCATCACAATTTCAGGATTTGAAGACCTTGCTTCTAGAGGACGAAGTCGAAGGTTGTATTTCTATTATTTACTATATTGTTCCACTACATCAAATTGTTCCGCTACATTGTTATTTATTATTCTTTGTTATGTGAAACTCTGATTCTGTGGGGTATAAGTAAGTAACGACCCGCATATCTGTATCCCTTGAGTCAACACTATTCTACACCAATCAACTCAAGTTGAACAGAAATACGAACCATTTGGGTTAAAGAAGAAGAGGTAGAAGAAGAGAAAACAAAAAACAACAATAGAATCTTACCATCCCCGCATAATAAAATATAATAGATAATAACAGATCTTTACACAAAAACAAATACTATATCTGTTTATACATACATCATCAGAGTACATCATCAGAGTTCCACATCAACAATATACAACTGGATACACAGCAGAATAATAATCAAATACTGAAGTACATATCGTCATCCAGCTCGTCTCCTGAGCTCCACAGCATCATATTCTGTATTCTATAATACTCGGTCTGACCCGAGCATTACAGTTAAATAACACCTGAGTCAGTCTGGAATACCAGCGTGAGAAAACCACACTCAAATTGATTATTAAGGTTTCAAAATCCTTCGAAAACAAAAGTATCTCGTAAGACCACGCCACAAATAAACATGTCGGGTTTTTATCTTACAATAGCTAAAACATTTTTATTAAAATCCTCTGATATTATAATAGGGTCTATATACAAATACTTATTAAAATAGCCGAAATTGTTACATGATTAAATTCCAGCTACTAGGGACAGAGTAGGTAATACAAACAAAACTCGTAAAAGGCGCGTAGGGAGGATGGATTTCCAACTAATGACTAGGCACTGGGGTACCACCTGTCACGGTACATGGCCTAGATCACTGTACTGAGGATCACTTTCGACCCCCTGCAACACAAGACCAGGACTATCCCTTACTGGATAATCCCGAGTAAGATCACCCCACGGTTGGGATCAACAACCGCACCACGAAGCCGAATAAAAAGGGACATCTAGACGGGGATGACCACACCCTGAATGGGTGCTACCCACCTGGCCTTGCGACATAACCCATGATTTTCAGTCATTCCCGGTTAATGAGGCTTGAGGCTAAGAGTTACCTTTTAGAACATATCCCATAGAATGCCCATCGTCCACCTGACGATGTTCCGAAAGCATTCATCCATACAAGTCCATCCCGGGTTCGAACGTAACCAAGGCACCATTCCTACTACATCCATTTTGGAATAATCCTCAGTATTAGTAGCGATTAGCCCTTGCACTTCACTGCTCCATCTTCGAATCCAAACTCGTTTTTCCACGAAAACGTACAAACCGGATCGAAGTGGTTTTCGAGAAATTAATCCCGATCCCGGTCTCCTGGAAACGATCAGCGCATTTTGCCAATATTGATAGTCGGTTATTTAACTATCAATTAATATTCACAACATCCATCAACATAAATAATTTCTCCAAATTATTTATTATTCTCAAAATATCTTCGCAAGATATATTTCCACTTCAACCCTTTTGAAAACAATTTCAAACTATCTTCCTCTTACAGAATAAATTTCCCAAATATTTCTATTTCCACTGAAATCACCAAGCATAAAACTTAGATTTTTAAAATAATTTAAAAACAATTTATTGTAAAATATGCTTTTAAATTTTAGAAAACTACTTTAATACTTAATTAAAAAAATACATTAGGAATATTTAAAATAAGGTTACTTTATAAATATAAACTAGATTTTCTTTTTTAAACAAAATACCAAATAATCTTTTAAATAATTATTACGATAATAGATTTTTAAAAAAAATATTTACTTTAGAATTTAAACTTTTAGAAATAATAAAATTTTCCAAAAAATGCTTTTTAAAACAACATTAAAACTTTAACTTATATTTAAAAATTTACTTTGAAAACGTACTTGGCTATCCAGGAAGAATACTTCTCTTCGCATTCTTTAAAAATAAATCACTGTTTAATTTTTTTAACACATTTTCTCATTTCCTTTAATAAATTCCCACCTTGAATTTAATTCTTCCCAAATATCCTGTGATATATTACTTTGCTTTTATAAGCCCCGTTTATAAATTCCATAGCCACATTCTTCTTTAAAAATCCTGGTTTTACACACTTAAATCAGTTCCCAAATTGATTTTCAATTTACTCCATTTCTTCCAAAATCCATTAACTTCAGATTTAAAATCCTTAATTATGATTTAAAATACTTTTAACTGAAAATACCAATTTTAGATTTCCCAAATTATTTCTTTATCCTTTTAAATAAATTTAAACTTTGAACTTTATGTAACGTTTCGATTTTTCGTCGCTCGAAAACCGACATCAATACGTCCACTGTATCAACTGCCGACCAATCGAATGTCGGAAAACCGTACCGTTATGGTTAAAGAAAAAGAAAGAGGTAGAAGAAGAGAGAAAAAGATAGAATATAACTGAAAGAAAACAACAGAACAACATCAGAATCTCACAATCGCAGCGGAACAACATATAATAAATAAATGAAAAATCTTTAAACAAAGAACTATATCAGTTATTACATTACATTTCATTTCATTACATCATCAGAGTTTACAACAACAAACAAAGCAGCGGAAAAGAAATACTATATACTAGTGAATACGCCATGCCATCCAACTTGCCTCTATCAACTCCTGAATTCCAGAATATCCTGATAAACCTTAACTCTTGACTGCCCGTGTGGAAATTGGCGGGCACCCAGAGTTTAGGAAGGAAAACAATAAACTCCGAGCCAGTCATGTGACTGGTGTGAGAACTCAAAACAGTTTATCTTTAAAACAAAGAATAGGATAATTTTAAAATAGATTCGCAATGCTTTTAAAAATGAGACTACCATAAGTCCTCCCGCACACACACACACAATGCAAACGCAGAATCGGAGGAGATTTCTCCTTGTGATAGTCGAAGATGTTTGATACGCATTAAAAAGAAACATTTGATATTATTACTAGTGCATAGTGTAGAGAAAATCATTTCGAAAGTAAAGATATAAATCTTAGCCACCATAGGCATTCCGCACTTATGCCTACTATAGCTACCATGTTCAATAGCAGGTTACCGCCACATTCCATGGCAGGTTATACAACTAAAACCGTACAAGATCGTATTGTTTCTTTGGATTTCCAACAAATGGTCAGGCCAAGGAACTTCCCATTGCCACATGGAAACGCCTCTGGAATGACGTCCCGAGAACCTAACCGGATCTCTGCCAACACAAGGCCCGGTTACCCCTAACTGGGTAACCACTGACACGAATATGCCATCCCCCGATCGTAACCGATCTACATCCGAGGATCCTCGATTTCCAACAACCACAAAGTAATAAGTTTGCAGCAGCAACATAGGTTAAGTATCTGGGCTCCATACCATGATACCACCTCTATCCAGAAGGAATGACATACACTAAAGGGCGCTACCCCTAATGACCTTGTCGCATCCTTCCTGTTTTGACCATTTCCAGGGTGTGAGGTTCGACGAAGTCTCGTCCATAAAGCCACGCTTTGGTACAAAGCCATGCTTTGGGTCAACAAATGATCACAAAGATAAATGATCAAACAAATGATCATATCACAAATGATCAAACAATGATCATTTCACAGCAACACTCAGCATGTCACATTACCAAATTGGAAATATATCGCTGATAACCATCAACTACATAACCTATGAGCTCGTACGTCTCAGAGAAGGGTGTTAAGCTAAGAGAATAAATTATCCACCACCAACAAAAATATATTTGAAAGAAATCAGCGTTATATCTCAATTTGTAATGTCATACATACTATCCATACAAGTCTGTTCCGGGATCGAACAGAACCGAAGGCACTTATAAAGAAGTCCTTGCAATCCGGATATTCACTAATCACGTCCGGGCTTCCCATCACATATGGAATTTCTATACCGGGGCCATTCGGTGCAGAAACATTCGACGGTAATCCTTCCATTTTCAAAAATATCCGGTCTTCAACACCGGTCTTCAAATGTAATTCGTAATGACGTATAACATATTCGGAATGGGTTATACGACCCAAAGGTCCTTTCTCGGCTAACCCGAATAGTGAGCGCTTATTCAAAAATAAGTGTGGCATTCAAATTCAAACAAATCACGACAAATAACCATTCAAAGGTAAATATTGATAGTCGATTATTGAACTATCAATGGATATGCACAACATCACCAGATTCCAAATAATTTTCCAAATTATTTATTTTCCAAAAATATCTTTACAAGATATATAACTTTCACACTTCAACCATTTGAAAACAATTTTCAAATCACTTTTCATCTTTACCACTTTTGAAAAACAAATTTCAAACATTTTCCTTACGCGGAAATAACTTTCATTTCAACATGGTTCATTTAAACCAATTAAATAAATCCTTAACGATTTACTTTATATTTACGTTCCAAATCCGTAAATTCATTCTCACACTTCAAAAATAATCAACGTTTATTTTTAAACAAATTCCCCTTTCTTTTATAAATTCCATAGTGAATTTACATTCTAAAATATTTATGAATACACGATTTCAATTATTCATTTCCAATTTATCTTCAAAAAGATAAATCTCAAAACATTTTATTTCACATTGGAAAAACATTTCCATACATATTTATTAATAAGTAATTCACAAATCTATTTATTTTCAACACTTGGAAAATATTCAATATACTTAAATCGAAATTAAGTATATATTTCATTCTTTAAGGAAATCATTCTCTTAAACATATTTATTTGGGCTAAAACGAATGTTGCGTAAAACATCGTTACGACAACCCAAAATCACTAGTATAGGGATTCGAAATTAAAATAGATATATAAATCCCAATACTATACAAAACATTTCCTTTCGAAAATCATTTACTATAACAACAGTGTTATAGTCCACCATTTCCTTCTATTTCTCGAAAACATCTATTTCAACAATGAATGTTGAAATCTATGGTATCGAATCTTAACACATTTTAAAAACATCGTTAGATCGTTTTAATTCTATTTAAAACATCACATCCAAAACATTTTCTTTAACATATTATTCACTATTCAAAAACGTGAATATACTTCGTTAACCAATTTCATCATTTCTATACATTTTATTTTAAAGGATTATTCACTGTCTAAAACGTGAATATAACTCCATTAATAAGTTATAACAATTTACTTATCAAAATAAGTCGTTTGTGGATTTATAAAACAATGTTTATAAATTCCATTTCTATTTATTTTATAACAACTTCCTTTTATAAATCTCCGTTATTAACCTATTTCAATTTATAACGCAATTATATACTAAAGGTCCATATTATAAGTTAAATGCTTATAATTAATTTGTTTACAAAATCGTTCTTTTAAACTTCCTAAATTATAAATCTTATAACTTATAAGATTCATTTCTTTACCCAAAATTATTCTTTTAATAACTTTACAAATTTTATACACTTACTGCTTATAAAATTCCATTTATAACTTCACCTTCTATAATTCTATAAATTTCATTCATTTATTAAATTCATTTACACTTCATTCTAACACTTATAAAAACTCGTTCTATAATTCAAATATTTTAATTTATAAATATCAATTTATAAATCCTGCATATAAATCAATTTATATTATTATTTTAAAACGTCTTTAAACTCCTTTATAATTTCACCTTTTTCTTTGATTTATAAAATAATCAAATTTCATAAATCCTATATTTGAACTTTTTATGATAAATTCAAAAATCCCGATTTAAACTTATTTTATAAAATCATTAACCCCATATTTTCAAAAATCAACTTTTAACTATATTTCTCAAAAATCATAATTTTTATAACATTAAAAATTATAACGTTTATTTATTCAAAATGAATCAATTCCAAAAATATTTTTATAAACGTATACTTTCAAAAATCACTTTAAAAATTCTTTTAAAATTCCAAAATTGGCCCAATGATGCTACACACCAAATAGTCAATCACGACAACAACGACATCATATATCGATATGATAATCAACGAATATCAAAATATCCATAATCAAATAAATATTGTTGAGGAATCCAGTTGGATCCCTCCAACCTGTTTTCCTGCATCCACAAACATTAGCACAATACCAATTCCGTTCCAGTACGAAATTATCATGGTATATTGGATTTATAAAATATTATCTGCTTAATAGACGGCGCAATAGGGTCTCATCCGCTATATAATGCGGGAAATCAACTCCAAGTACATAAATAATACCAATTTCACTGTACTGAGAAATATTCGCGGTATATGTTTTTAATAAATAACCTCCGCTTACTAACGGCGTATAATGTCTATTTTAACAATCAATAGATATAAATCATCATTCAAACATACAATCTAGAATTTTAAATATAACTATTTAAAACTAAAATCGAAACCGTTTCGATTGAGTGAGAAGTTCTCACCTTGATTTCAATTTTGTTTTCAGCTTTTATTTCAAATAAAATTAAACGGACGTTTAATTTTACCCAAAATTTTCGCTAGCTCCAAATGATTCCAATCTAATTCGGTAGCGTAGTGCTCATTCATACGAACCCAACGCAACTTGTTTCGTGCGTTTTCGACCTCGTATGAAAAAGATATGAATTTTTAAAGTTACACGAATTTATATATATAAAATTTTACAACATATATTATATTTTTCTAAACCAAATTAATCAGGGCCGTACGTTTTGATAATATGCAAATCTGGCCGTCCCCTGTTCCATCTTCCCCAACCCAGTATCTCCAAATGAAGCCGAACCCATATACACAACTTCTAGTGTTAAATTTTGCTACCTCCACGATGACTTCTAAGTTGATCAACCACCTCCAATGCCCGCACCATCATGCGAGCCACCCACGCTCCAAGTGCGGCCACGCTCGGCCACCCTATAACCTCGGAAAACGCGTACAAATGTCGTCGATTCGTAACACCATTCGCGATCATAGCCATTGAACTTATGGATCTCTTCATGCTCTACAACTTTCGTTTAGAAAGTTTTGTGAATTGGTTAATGGATTGCAAGAAATTTGAGGGAGAAGAGGATGTTGTTTCGGCCATTGATATAGTAGGTGGCGGCTCTGAACGTTTTAGGGTTAGGTTTAGGGTTTCCTTTGCAAAATTGTGAATGAATGGTCTTTATATAGAAAATTTCCAAATTACTATTCACCAAAAAAGTTCCGAACTCCAAACGAAGCGTGCCGGTTAGCGTTCCAAAGGTTTACCCTGCGTTCCGAACACAATGGAACGTGTTACGGGAGCTAATTCGATCATTTGTGCGAGTTACGACAATAAACGATCGATTTTAAATTAAATCGGTAAATCAAATTTCTAGGCGTTTTAGCTTGCCCCGGACAAACGGTAAATCCGATTGACACGAAATTTGAAACCATACAATAGTATCACATTACGGATCCGATGAAACTTGTTTCGTCGAAATCCGAGACTGTTTGAAAAATGGCTATTTTAACTGGCCAAATAAATATTAAAACAATTCGATGCGTTTCGAATTGCCACGGTCAAACGAAAACTCCGATTGTTACGAAAATTGAAATCCGATAATAACAAACTATTACGGATCCAATGGAACTAGTTTCGTCCAATTCTGAGACTGTTCGAAAATTGACTAATTTCACTAGTCGATTTAAGTATTAAAATATTCAGTTTTCACAAATTAACTTTTAATTCGATTTTAAAAGTTCCATAACATCATTCTAACTTCAATACGATAAAATAAAATTGTACAAATCATTTTCAATCATATTTAACCCAATTTTCAATTATTTCTGTAATTTCACATATTAAATTATCGATTTAATTATAAAATTAAATCCAATTATTCGAAATAAAATTTATTCGACTTATAAATTTCACTTATTAATATTTAAAATTAATTAAATATACGGATTTTAATTAACAGAAATTCTGGGTCGTTACACTTTAAAATAATTATTTATTAGTATTTTAATATCACTTCCATTCCCCTTCAATTCGTTCTTAATTTATTCAAGTTCGCTATAATTATTTTACGTAAAACTCCACTCTTTTATTTTCTTTCCAAAATTCAATTTATATATTTTGATAACTTAGTGTACCGAAATATATGCAAGCAAACCATAGCATTCAATATTCCAATATAATTCATCGTAGAATATCAAATAATCACAAGAGAGAATATTAAATAATTTAAATAAATGTTGAGGAATCCAGTTGGATCCCTCCAATCTGTTTTTCTGCATCCACAGATGTTAGCACAACAAAAAATACCAATTCCACTTCGAGGTGGAATATCGCGGTATATGGGTTTAATATAAATCATCCGCTATTATGCGGTGCATAGGGTCTCACCCGCTATATAATGCGGGAAATCAATCATTCCAAGATGTATTATATACTACTATATATAATATAACGCACCAAATCAAATCAATCAATCAAGTATTTAACCATTTAAATTTAAATCGAACCAGATGAGTGAGATTAACTCACCTTTGCTTTTTATTTGCAATCCACTTCTTTATTGCCTTGGTTTTTCGATTTATAGCCTAGAATAAACAATTTATATGATTTATCGAACAATCAATTTCCTTCAATAGATTTAATTAATTAACACTTTTAATTTGAACTAGTCTAACGATCATTTTCCTATTAGATAGATTTAATTAGCCAAATTATTCTATTAACTAATTTTTCTCATAATAAATAAAATTTTACGTTACAAAAATAATTAATTTAGCTAATCTCCCTAATGCACTATTTTTAAAATAATCAAGTAAATTTAAGATGTGTCGATGTATATTTATTTTTCTCTTTGAAACTATAAATATATAAATATATACTTATAAAAATATTCTATATAGATTTTAAAACTGATTTTTATATAAACTTTTCCAATCAAACTGTTTAAAATTCCTGTTTCAAAATCCTATCCCTTCACTATCTTATCACAGTAAATAACAAAGTAAACTTTCCTACCTTACTTTGAATAAAAATTCTATCCCTACATATATTTCCTGTTTTTCTTTCTCGAAATCTTATACATATGTTTGTTTTTTTTATCTGCTGTTCCTCAAATTTTACTTTCAATCTATATTAATTTGGATAAAAAAAGAAATCGAAATACCTTAACACTTCGATCCCAGGAAGAATCCAATAGCAACCAACTTAATTTCCAGGGACCCATCTCACTCAACCACCCTTGCACGAGGTCGCTACCCTCGATGACGCGACCTGATTCTAAAGCATCACACGCCCTACCTCCAATTCAACAAAACCTAAAGCCCCAAGTTGCCTCGCCTCGCAAATCCAAGCCCAACACTCGATTCGCTGCCATCGTGAATTGCCGACTCCACCTCCCTTCGCTCCGCTTCGTGCGCACGTACGTGCCCCATCTCCCACAACATTCCGTCCAATGTCGAACTCCATGCCCGTCGCGCATCGCTTCTCCCCTTTACGCGTACAGATTTGAGCTACCATCCTCTTTTTTTATTTGCGAATTGATAAAGGTAGACGGCAATAAAAAGAAGATGAGCAAGTTTCGTTCGAACTGGAGGAAGAAATCTTCATTTCGGCCATTATTAATTTATTTTGAATGAAATTATAAAATGAAGAATGAAAAAGCTCAGCAATCCTTTTGTTTCGAGATTTCAAATTTCATTATATATTTTTTTCGGCTGATGTAAAGTTGATGGAGGGGATGTTTGCGTGCTGTACTATACTTGCTACAGTGCTTGAGAAATGATAAAATCGTAGCTGATGGGAAAAGAAACGGCTGATAGTGACATATATATATATATATATATACATACATACATATATATATATATATATATTTAAGTTAAATTCAAATCATCTCGATAAATTTAACTTAAAAACTTGACCTCCTATCGAGGCATGCCACTAGGCGTTTATAACATTATACCCCTATTCCAAACGCAATGGAAAAGGTTTCAAGTGCTAATTCAATCGTATGGAGAAGATAGCTTTTTGAACCCAGTTATAAAATTGAATTTTCGATTTAATTTTCAGCTCATTTACTTATCGTACGCTCACACAACTACTCCAATCATTTCAAAATTTGAAATTCGATAATAATACAATATTACGGATCCAATGGAACTGGTTTCGTCGAATTCTGAGACTGTGCCTCGGAAGGCTGTTTTTAAATTCAATTTAAACTATAAAATTTTAAAACTGAACAAACCACAGTTAAATTCAATTTTACAACTTCTATTATCCTCAGTATTATCAATATAAATTTTATAAGCCTTCAAATTATTTTTAACAGGCTTAAAACTCCAGATTCAACATTTTACCCAACTTCAACTTATTTAATTCAATAATTTAATTATAAAATAAATGGTGATATTTGAATTCGAGTTAAAAATTAACTTTTAAATATTTAAAATCAATTAAATATTCCAATTTCAAATGCTTAAAAATTCTGGGTCGTCACATTCCTCCCCCCTTAAAAGAATTTCGTCCCCGAAATTACTAATTAGGAAGAATGGTCCAATACCCGCTTACTTTTCTCAAAACCAACAATTCAACATCCTATCAACTATCTTTTTATAAAAGACCCATTATTATTCTTACTAACTTTCCAAACCCTCCCATAGTTTCAAACAATACTATTTGCTCAAATTTTTCTCAATCATTCAAATTTCAATTTTAAACCAAATTTAAAATTATCAGAATTTTCTCAAAAATTTTCTAACTCCCTAAATTTTCGAAAATTTTTGCCAGCGTCTCCTTTGCACGGCTAGCTCGGCATAACTACAAAATGCCTCTACGGGCTCCCAAATTCCAAAAGAAAACAAAAGCCAAGTGGCTAGATCAAAACCCAATCAAATTTCATACAGAAATTTCAACACATATTTTTTTGTCGAGCAATTCAAATTTATCTTCTGAAATCAAAACCAATTTTCCTTTTCCTTATAATACCTGTATATCCTGCTTAGCACTAATACCCAATCACAACTTTCAAAACATTTTATTGACTTCCTTACCAAATGTCAATATCTATTCATCCAAATATTAACTTAGAATATATTTATAATATCAATTTCCAATTAAGAATTCACCATTCCTTTCTTAAGTTTAGTATAAGTATTTTATATGTTTCTTTATTTATTTTCACTTCACTACTTTAGTCAATGTCTACTTCTACTCAAATTGGTTCTCCCATTTCCATATGAATTCAATTTACCTTCAATTCAGAATATTGAATTTTATCTTCCATTTATGCTAATTCATATTATTATTTTAAAGTATTTTTTATTCCCTAATTTATTTCAATTTCCAATTTGAAATCGTTTTATCGCTAACAAAAGTTTTCCTAAAATTTTCAAAAAAAATTCTAGCTCCCAAAATTTTTGAATTTTTTTGGCAGAGTCTCCTTTGTACGGAGGAGCTTTTGCAATTTGAAAAGAGATATAAATATATATACATCGACCCACCCGGTCGGATAAATAAAAACAGTCCATACTTCCTATTTTTTATTGCGTACGCGTACCTTTATTTAGCATTTTTAAGCAAGCGACTTATTATTTTAGCATTTTGCGCGATCAAATCCAGCCAAACGGCTTCCAGGTACCTGTACTTACTCAATTCAAACATATAAGTACTAAATATATGCAATTTATTAACATTTCACTTACTTTCAATAGCTAACACATAAATCTCACATATAATGCACGTTATATAATTTCCATAAGCGCATATAAGGTTCCTACGCTTATTACAATTACTTACAACCAATCCTCAAACCATTCCATTCAGTTTAAGTGGTTTACAACTTACTTGCTTATATTTAATTCATTTAAGCAAAACAAACTCATATTCATTCCAATTGTTTTCAAAATCATCCTATTTCACTTCCAAGAACTCGTAGAATTATATCTAATCTCGTTTACATCAAACGATCCATTTTCTAATGCAACTCGACAATATTGATGTGAATAAATAATTACTTAAGTTTTATAACCAATTTAATTTGATTCCAACTCAATGTATATAAATTCCATTCCAATCTAACTTATTTACAAACCGTACAGTTGCATTCCATCTCGTTTCACATTGGTTTTGTTATAAGCCATTTTGTTATACTCAACATCATCCCATGCTACTATTTACTTTGAAATTAAGTTAATTTACTTCAATTCACTCCCATTTCATAACTTAAGTTCATTCTCATTTTTATTTATTCATACTTGAATTGGATTTGTTTTCATCTCAAATCATTTTATTTTAATCCAATTCCATACAACTTCAATTCACATTTAATTCACTTACAATTCTAAATTGAATTTCTATTTATAACTCAAGCTTCATTTCCAAACTCTATTATCTATTCACAATTCAATTCTAAGTTAATAATTTCGAGTTCCATTTCCATATTTCATCAACTAATTTATCCTAAATTTCGTTTATTTCTCACTTTTAATTCTATATTTGATTTTTATCTTCAAAAATCACTTTATTACTTAGCTTGAATTCAATTCTATTTTATAATTCAAGATTGGATTTTCATTTTGTCCACCAAAATGTCAAACAATTCTATTTTGGCCTTTATTTCTCTCTTTTTCTCTCTTATAAGTCGTACACTTATATTCCCATACTTCCTTTCATTTTAGCTCAAATACATTCGCTTTTCTATCTTTATAAGACACACTTATATTCTGTTCATAAACTCCAACTTTATAAGCTGTCGAAATTTATTTATTCCATTTCAAATTTTTATTTAACTCGTTTCTAGTTAATCTAACTTCTTATTATTCTTTTAATTTCATTTGAATAAGAATTCAATTCTGTTTAATATTCTGTATAACTTACTGAATTTTAATTCAATTCAATTTTATTTAACTTAACTCCAGTTAAATCTAGCTACATACCATTCTTTTGAATTTTGTTAAGCAAGGACTTAATTCCATTTAATATCATCCCAATACCTAATTTCAGTTCATTTATTTACAATCATAAATTCATTTGTTCATTCTCAAATTCATTTTCAACCAATAAATTTTATTTCCAAACATTAATTATTTTTAGTCCATTTGAACTAATTCCGCTCTTTATTTTACACAATTTTAAATCAAACATTATCCAATATTCAAATTTCATTTTAGTTGCATACCATATGAATCATTCGGTTACTTACTAATTTGAATCCCAAACTTGTTTTATTTAGTCCAACTTGACTAATTTTTCATTTAAACTTAAGTTCTGCATTCAGTTTCAATTCTCTTTTGCTTACACATTTAAACTCATTACTAAAATGTTCAAAATTCAATTTTGAAAACATGTATATCTAACCAAACTATTCCTTTGCATTTTCAAATCAAACCAAATTTCTCCAACAAACATTAATCCAAGACATCCCGGTAGCAATCCCCCTCTTGGAAACTCAAAAATGAGCACCGATGGTGTCACGATCATCATCGGAATTATTTTCCAGCGACCAAAAAGAGTTCAATGCTTTTATCTTTCTAAAATCGCTTTAAATATTTTTAAATTCCAAATCTCTCTAAATTTTCAAATCCGATTCAAAAATATTTCTCAATATATATTATCTTCCCAACTTTTTGAGAACCATTTTCAAATTCAAAGGAATCTAAATTTCTAAATTCCAAATCCTTTAAATTTATATTCAACCGTTACTTTGGAATTTTATCTTATTTTAATTATTAATCACACTATAATTCACATTTATAGTTTATATTTACAAATCTCATTTGTATATGAATTTATTTCTAGTTTTTAATTATGGTTTCAATTCCGTATTTAATTATGAATCACATTTACAAATTCCATTTATTTATTAATCTATTCCTTAATTTTTGGTTATTATTTCAATTTCTTATCAGTTCTCTTACAACAATGATAATAATTTAATATTATCACTTTCTAACAACCAAGCATCCATATATAACTATAACAATTTACGAAAAATCATTCCTTTTATACACAAAAAAAATTTTGGGTAAAATTATTTCATTTACCCTATTATAAACAATACTGTATCGGTTTATCTTGTTTAAGAGTTTAGAAATCCCTATCGATGACATGGCATTCCATACATCGACTAGAATCCATAAACACTCAACCAATAAATCAACACAATATAAAAAAAAATTATATCCACCAAGAAATACGCGCTCATATCTATTAATACACTCAAACTCATTCTAGAGTACTACAGACTCTATTCTATGAGAAATTCCCACTAGAGCCAAGGTTATCACCAACCTAAGCTCTGATACCAACTGTAACGACCCGCATATCTGTACCCTTTGAGTCAACACTATTCTACACCAATCAAGTCAAGTTGAACAGAGATACGAACTATTGTGGTTAAACAAGAAGAGGTAGAAGAAGAGAAAACAGAAAACAACAACAGAATCTTACCATCGCAGCGGAATAAAATATAATAGATAATAACAGATCTTTACACAAAAAAGCAAATACTATATCTGTTTATACATGCATCATCAGAGTACATCATCAGAGTTCCACATCAATAACATACGACTGGATACACAGCGGAATAATAATCAAATACGGAAGTACGTATCGCCATCCAGCTCGTCTTCTAAGCTCCACAACATCATATCATGTATTCTATAATACTCGGTCTAACCCGAGCATTACAGTTAAATAACACCCGATTTAGTCTGGAATATCAGCGTGAGAAAACCACATTCAAATTGATTATTAAAGTTTCAAAATCCTTTGCAAACAAAAGCATCTCATAAGACCACGCAACAAATAAACATGTCGGGTTTTTACCTTACGATAGCTAAAACATTTTTATTAAAATCCTATGATATTATAATAGGGTCTATATACAAATACTTATTAAAATAGCCGAAATTGTTACATGATTAAATTCCAGCCACTAGCCACAGAGTGGGTAATACAAACAAAACTCGTAAAAGGCGCGTAGGGAGGATGGATTTTCAACTAATGACTAGGCACTGGGGTATCACCTGTCACCGTACGTGGCCTAGATCGCTGTACCGAGGATCACTCCCGACCCCCTACAACACAGACCGAGACTATCCCTTACTGGATAATCCCGAGTAAGATCACCACATAGTTGGCATTAGCAACCGCACTACTAAGCCGAATAAAAAGGGACGTCTAGACAGGGATGACCTCACCCTGAATGGGTGCTACCCACCTAGCCTTGCTGCATAACCCCTGATTTCAGTCATTCCCGGTTGATGAGGCTTTAGGCTAAGCGTTACCTTTTAGAACATATCCCTTAGAATGCCCATCGTCCACCTGACGATGTTCCGAAAGCATTCATCCATACAAATTCGTCTCGGGTTCGAACGAAACCGAAGGCACTATTCCAACTACATCCATTTTGGAATAATACTCAAGATTAGTAGTAATTAGTCCTTGCACTTCACTGCTCCATCTTCGAATCCAAACTCATTTTTCCATAAAAACGTACAAACCGGATCGAAGTGGTTTTCGAGAAATTAATCCCGATCCCGGTCTCTTCGACACGATCAGTGCATTTTGCCAATATTGATAGCCTGTTATTTAACTATCAATTAATATTCACAACATCCATCAACATAAATAATTTCTCCAAATTATTTATTATTCTCAAAATATCTTCGCAAGATATATTTCCACTTCAACCCTTTTGAAAACAGTTTCAAACTATCTTCCTCTTACAGAATAAATTTCCCAAATATTTCTATTTCCATTGAAATCACCAAGCACAAAACTTAGATTTTTAAAATAATTTAAAAACACTTTATTGTAAAATATTCTTTTACATTTAAATTTTGGAAAACTACTTTAATACTTAATTAAAAATAATACTATAGGAATATTTAAAATAAGGTTATTTTATAAATATAAACTAGATTTTCTTTTTTAAACAAAATACCAAATCATCTTTTAAATAATTATTACGATAATAGATTTT
This sequence comes from Allium cepa, assembly GCA_030765085.1. Classification (NCBI taxonomy): domain Eukaryota; kingdom Viridiplantae; phylum Streptophyta; class Magnoliopsida; order Asparagales; family Amaryllidaceae; genus Allium; species Allium cepa. Next base: position 490,658,446 of record CM060944.1, on the reverse strand, counting down.
AAAAAAATACATACTTTAGAAATTAAACTTTTAGAAATAATAAATTTTCTAAAACATGCTTTTTAAAACAACATTGAAACTTTAACTTATATTAAAAAATTTACTTTGAAAACGTACTTGGCTATCCAGGAAAAATACCTCTCTTCAAATTCTTTAAAATTAAATCACTGTTTATTTTTTTAACAAATTTTCTCATTTCCTTTAATAAATTCCCACCTTGAATTTATTCTTCCTAAATATCCTCTGATATATTACTTTGCTTTTATAAACCCCGTTTATAAATTCCATACCCGCATTCTTCTTTAAAAATCCCGGTTTTACACACTTAAATCAATTCCCAAATTGATTTCCAATTTACTCTATTTATTCCAAAATCCATTAACTTCAGATTTAGAATCCTTAATTATAATTTAAAATACTTTTAACTGAAAATACCTATTTTAGATTTCCGAAATTATTTTTTTACCCTTTTAAATAAATTTAAACTTTGAATTTTAAAATAATTATTTATTAGTATTTTAATATCACTTCCATTTCCCTTCTATTCGTTATTAATTTATTCAAGTTCACTATAATTATTTTACTTAAAACTCCACTATTTTATTTTCATTCCAAAATTCAATTTATATATTTTGATAACTCGGTGTACCGAAATATATGCAAGCAAACCATAACATTCAGTATTCCAATATAATTCATCATAGATTGTCAAATAATCACAAAAGAGAATATTAAATAATTTAAATAAATGTTAAGGAATCCAGTTGGATCCCTCCAACCTGTTTTTCTGCATCCACAGATGTTAGCACAACATAAAATACCAATTCCACTTCGAGGTGGAATATCGCGGTATATGAGTTTAATATAAATCATCCGCTATTATGTGGCACATAGGATCTCATCCGCTATATAATGCGGGAAATCACCCATTCCAAGATGTATTATATACTACTATATATAATATAACACACCAAATCAAATCAATCAATCAAGTATTTAAATTTAACCATTTAAATTTAAATCAAATCAGATGAGTGAGATTAACTCACCTTTGCTTTTTATTTGCAATCCACTTCTTTGTTGCCTTGGTTTTTCGATTTATAACCTAGAATAAACAATTTATATGATTTATCGAACAATCAATTTCTTTCAATAGATTTAATTAATTAACGCTTTTAATTTGAACTAGTCTAATGATCATTTTCCTATTAGATAGATTTAATTAGCCAAATTATTCTATTAACTAATTTTCCTCATAATAAATAAAATTTTACGTTACAAAAATAATTGATCTAGCTAATCTCCCTAATGCACTATTTTTAAAATAATCAAGTAAATTTAAGATGTGTCGATGTATTTATTTTTCTCTTTGAAACTATAAATATATAAATATATACTTATAAAAATATTCTATATAGGTTTTAAAACTGATTTTTATATAAACTTTTCCAATCAAACTGTTTAAAATTCCTGTTTCAAAATCCTATCCCTTCATTATCTTATCACAGTAAATAACAAAGTAAACTTTACTACCTTACTGTGAATAAAAATTCTATCCCTACATATATTTCCTGTTTTTCTTTCTCGAAATCTTATACATATGTTTGTTTGTTTTTTATCTGCCGTTCCTCACATTTTACTTTCAATCTATATTAATTTGAATAAAAAAAGAAATCAGTATACCATAACACTTCGATCCCAAGAAGAATCTAATAACAACCAAGTTAATTTCCGGAGACCCATCTCGCTCAACCACCCTTGCACGAGGTCGCTAACCTCGATGACGCGACCTGATTCCAAAGCATCGCACGCCCTACCTCCCAATTCAACAAACCCTAAAGCCCTAAACTGCCTCGCCTCGCAAATCCAAGCCCAACACTCGATTCGCCGCCATCGCGAATTGCCGACTCCACCTCCCTTCGCTCCGCTTCGTGCGTGCGTACTTGCCCCATCGCCTACAACATTCTGTCCAATGTCGAGCTTCATGCACGTCGCGCATCCCTTCTGACCTTCACGTGTACAGATTCGAACTACCTTCCCCCTTTTCTATTTACGAATTGAAGAAGGTAGACGGCAATAAAAAGAAGATGAGCAAGTTTCATTCGAACTGGAGGAAGAAATCTTCATTTCGGCCATTATTGATTTATTTTGAACAAAATTATTAAATGAAGAATGAAAAAGCTCTGCAATCCTTTTGTTTCGAGATTTCAAATTTCATTATATTTTTTTCCGGCTGATGTAAAGTTGATGGAGGGGATGTTTGTGTGTTGTACTATACCTGCTACAGTGCTTAAGAAATGATAGAATCGCAGCTGATGGGAAAAGAAATGGCTGATAGTGAACAAATATAAAATATATATATATATATATACGTATATGTATGTATAAGTTAAATTCAAATCGTCTCGATAAATACAACTTAAAATCTTGACCTCCTATCGAGGCGTGTAGTTAGGCGTTTATAATATTATACCCCTATTCCAAACGTAATGGAAAAGATTTCAAGTGCTAATTCAATCGTATGGAGAAGATAGCTTTTTGAACCCAGTTATAAAATTGAATTTTCGATTCAATTTTCAGCTCATTTTCTTATTGTACGCTCACACTACAACTCCAATCATTTCGAAATTTGAAATCCGATAATAATACAATATTACGGATCCAATGGAACTGGTTTCGTCGAATTCCGAGACTGTGCCTCGGAAGGCTACTTTTAAATTCAATTTAAACTATAAAATTTTAAAACTGAACAAACCACTGTTAAATTCAATTTTACAACTTCTATTATCCTCGGTACTATCAATATAAATTTTATAAGCCTTCAAATTATTTTTAACAGGCTTAAAACTCCAGATTCAACATTTTACCCAACTTCAACTTATTTAATTCAATAATTAAATTATCAAATAAATGGTGATATTTGAATTCGAGTTAAAAATTAACTTTGAAATAATTAAAATCAATTAAATATTCCAATTTCAAATGCTTAAAAATTCTGGGTCGTCACAGTGTAAGTATAATCAAATGTTTTGTAAAACAGCTTCATGAACTATTTATTTGATTATTTATTTTATCATTCCGCTATACCATTCTGTTTTGTGTTTTTCTTTCTCTTCTTTTTCTTATTCACCCCAATAAAAATCCACCCTTCTGTGTTGTTTGTGTCTAACGCATGTGGTTTATTGTCAATTTAAAGCGTAAAAAAAGGTGGGTCGTTACATTTGGTATCAGAGCTTTGGTTTAGAGATAAACCTTAGCTTTGTGGGATCAGACTCTTCATCAATAGGGTAGTAATACCATATGATGAGTCACTGATTGTATATATATGAGAGAGCGTATTTGTCAGTGCTATAAAAGGTTTGATATTGTGTTAATTTGTTTCGTTTTGTATTTATAAATTTTGTTTGGTGCATATGACTCTATGACATCAATAGGGATTTCTTAACACTTAATAGGCCAGACCGATGCAATATTTGTTTTGAAATATAGGTAAATGAATAATTTTGCCAATTATATTTTTGTATATAAACTAAATTTTATAAATGATATATTTGGTCGTAACATATCGGTTGTTAGGTAATGGAATTTATAAATATTGGTTGGAAATAAGATCTAAAATAAAATAAATTAAATTTGGAAATTTAAAACTTAAGCTCCAGGGTTTTGAAAATTTCTTTTGAATAATTTGGAATATAATAATAATATTAGTTAAAAGTATTTTTCGATATAAATATTTTGGTATAATTTGAAAGAATTATTTTAAAGAAATTTTGGAAAGATGCACTCCCCACTCTGTCGCTGGAAAATCATTTCGGTGATGAGTGCACGCATCATTGACATTCATTTTCAAGTTTCGAAGTGGGAAGGCCACTGTAGTAGTTTTACTATAGATTTATTTAATAAACAAATGTAAATTTCAAATTGTTTTAAATATAATCGGATATATATGTTATAAGTATATACATCATTCTATTATTTTTAAACGATTTGAAGTGGAACCCGGCATTTGATTCTTAAATTTCTGTAAATTAGAGATTTTAATTATTGAAATGAAATTTAATTACTTAATAATTGAAACTTCTAAATGAAAACAAGAACTTAAAATGCTAAATTGTAACTGAAGTATATAAGAAAGTTGAAATTTGCAACCTATATAACAAAGGAAATGAAATATAAGAAAAGGTAACTATTGAATATTTATCTACCAAAATGAAATAAGATAAATTTGTGTAACTTTTAATTGCATTCTTAAAAACATACATATAACTTACCAAAGATTTAAAAAGTTGATGTGTATAATAAGAAAATGTAATGGAAAATTGGATAAGAAAAACTTATATAATGAAAGTGTTGAATGAATCGCTTTAATAAATAAGAATTTGATGTGTAGTTATTATAAACCTAAGTTTATTTGTAATACTACTAATTAAATATAATAGAAAGGCATGTATTATAAAGTAATGATTATAAACTTAAACAACGAATTGATATGCTAGAAATTGAATTGAACGTGAATACTTGAAACGACCTTGACTCGACCTTCGAAAATCGACACCAAATATAACACCCATATTCGAATGCTGCAGATTCAAATGTCGAATCTGGTTCGCCGAAGCTTATAACACATTAAGTACAACAACACAGCGGAAGAAAAATGAAATATATCATTGATACACAACAGTTGGTTACAAGAATGATACAACTAGAACTTATCAATATTATTAGAGATACAAGATACAGTGGAAATAATATCTTCAATAGAATTTCCAAGTGAGAAAGCGAGAATCCAACATAATGCGACTCCATTGCCAAAGCTCCAAAGTCTCTAAACCAAAAGCTCAAACCCAAAAGCTATCATGCTGAATGAAGCAACTCGACCAAATGCGATTGCCAATATCCCAAGGTTGAATGCTATCGAATCTACACCTACTATTTGATTATCTGAAAATCCCAACTCTAGGCTGCCCGTGTGGAAAATTATGGGCACCCAGAGTTTAGAAAGGGAACAATAAACTCCAGCTCAGTCATGGGACTGGTATGAGTAAACAAAAACAATTTATCTTTAAAAAGAAATAAAAAGAAATTCGCAATGCTTTTTGAAAAATGAAACTGCTATAAGGCCTCCCGCCACACACACAATGCAAGCACACACTTTAAGGAGATTTCTCCTTATGACGGTCAAAAATGCTTGATATGCGAAAGTCCTTTTTGATATTATTATAAGTGCATAGTGCAAAAAACATTTCGAAAGTGTAATATTAATCTTAGCCAGTATAGACATTTCGAACTATGACTACTATAGCTACCATCTAAACAGTGGTGACCATCATAAGTAAATGGCAGGTTATACAATGGAAACCATACAAGGCGCATATTAGATGATTAGATTTCTAACAATGGTCAGGCAAAGGAACTTCCCGCACCGAATGAACGCTTCTAGAAGGACGCCCCCAAGAACCTAACCGGATCTCTGCCAACACAACGCCGGGTTACCTCTGTAACTAGGTAACTACTAACACGAGCATGCCATCCCTAGGTCATTACCAACCTTTATCCGAGGTATATCTACACCAACAACCACAAAGCAATAAGTTGGCAGCAACCACATAGGTTAAATATCAAGGCTCCATACCATGATACCACCTTTTATCCAAAAGGAAATGACACACCCTAAGGGCGCGCTACTCCCAAATAACCTTGCTGCAACGATTCCTGTTTCGACAATTACCGGGTTGTGAGGCTCGACGAAGTCTCGTCCACAAAGCTACGCTTTACACAAAAGCCATGCTTTGTTCAACAAATGATCAGCAGCACTTCGTATGCCACATTACCAAATTGGGAATGAATCACTAGTAGCCATCAATTACATAACCTCTGAGCTCGTACGTCTCAAAGAAGGGTGTTAAGCTAAGAGAATAAATTCTCCGCCATCAAACAGAAATGTATTTGATAGAAACCAGTTTTACATCTCAAAGTGTAATGTTAGACACACATCCATAAAAGTCTGTTCCGGGTTCGAATAGAATCGAAGGAACTGGTAAAGAAGCCCTTGCAATCCGGGTATTCACAATCCCGATCAGACTCCCTATCACATATGGAGATCTCTATACCGGCGCAACTCAGTGCAGAGACGTTCGACGGGTAATCCTTTCATTCTCGAAAATACCCGATCTTCACCACCCATCTTCAAATGCTATCCATATCGTCGTATCATTATTCGGAATGGGTTATATGACACAAGGTCCTCTCCTTGGTAAACCGAATAATGAGCGCAATATTTCAAAAACATATGGATATTGGGATCTTAATTAATTCACAGCTTATTACCCAAAACCTGTCTTCAAATGCTTTAAACAAATTACCATTTTCAATTCTTTAAACAAAAAGATTCACTACACAAAGTTCACCAACTTTTACAAAGATTCATTCATAGCCTTTCAAAACAATTCCATTTCAATCCCAAATCTTTTATACAAAAAATACCTTTTAAGATCCTCTTCAATTTCAAAACAAAGTTCAACAATCTTCCACAAAGATTCAAACAATTCCCCTTTAAATTTGAAACCTTCTCGACAAAAACAGGAAATCCTTTCTTTATTTGAAAGCCATTAGCATTTGAAAACAAAGAGTTTTCATTTCGGAAAAATCCGATCAAATATGCACAAGTTATATCCTTTAAAGTATAAACTTGGGTTAATTTTTTTAAATTCCCAAAATAATACTTTTGAAATACTTTAAAGGTGGTTTTAAAATCCATATATATATATATATATATATATATATATTATATAACTTGTATCAACTTTTCAAACCAAATTTCCAAAACAATTTCAAAACTTAAATAGGATATATTATATTCAAACTATATTTCAATTTCAAACCTTCCTTCCCCAAAAGCTTTGCATATTCAGTTCAATTCCTCTTCCAAAACCATTTGGATTCAAAATTCATCTTTTGAATAAATAATATTTAAATTCAAAATATTTGTGACCTAACCGATTTTCTCGTGAAATCCATATTTGTGTGTGTATAGTGTAGTCCAAGGGTTTTACACAATAGTGCAACATCATCAATCATCACAGATTCAAGCACATCAATATTGATAAGCTGTGTAATCTATAACGCTTACCTTCATTTACAGAGTCACAGTAAATAATATAAATTTATCACAGATAAATAAATTACATTCATCACAGCTTGAATGAAAATAATTCATATCACAAAGCATCACACATCAGGGATGTCAAACAATTCAAACATTCAATAGAATCCAAACATCCATAAGTGAAGTTAATTAATCATCTCATTTATTGAAACCAGAATTATCAAAATCCAGGTTAATTAACATTAGTTAATTACAAATTATTTTAATTAATTAACCTTTAATAATAAATTAATTAACCTTTAAACATTTATTAATCAACCTTAATTAATAAATAAAACAACCTTTAATCATTAACCTTCAAGTATTTAATTATTCTTTAATAAATTATCCTTAATTAATAAATTATCCCTTAATTACCTTCATTAATTAATTAACCTTTAATTAGTTACCATTTAATTAATTATTCTTAATTAATTACAATGAGTGATTATCCTTAATCATTTTCATTAATTAATTAACCTTTAATTAATTATTCTCAAATTAATTACCTTAATTAATAAATCACATTAATTAATTACCCTTTAATTAATTATTCTTTAATTACTTGATTAATCAACTTTAACTGTTAATTAAATACTTTTAATTAAGTAATTATCTGTAAGTAATTAATTACCTTTAATTACTTATCACTAATTAATTAGCTCTCAACAAATTAATCAATCTTTAATTAATACTTAATTAAACTTTGATTAAGTAATTATCATTAAATTTCAAAATTATTAATCCTTTAGGATAACCCATTTATCTTAATTAATTTCATAAAATTTAACTTAACCCATTTTAAGTTAATTGATAATCAAAATCATAATCTCAAGATGAACCATTTTATCTTTAAAATCTTATTTTAAATAATCTTGAAAATTTATTACCATACGAATTAACTTAATATCTTCAAGTTATTTACAAATAAACAACATTATTTAGGATAAACCATTATCTCTTAAGTCATATTCTTAATTTAAACTATTAATTTTGTTTTCAAAATAAATTTAAGAAAACCAAACTTAATTAATTTTAAGTTAAATAACCATACAACTTGTATCAATCCAAAATCTAAACAAACTTTTAATATATAAAAGAAATTTGTTTAAGAATAAAGTTTAAAACTTATTTTATTCAAAATTCAAAACTTATTTGTTAAAAACTTCAGACCCGAGACAACCCCTGGTTAAACCCGAGCCCATCTTCGAGTTTCACCCTTCCCATTTTTGCTTCAAATCACTTACACACACAACTCGAGCACGAACCCGAGAATTTATCTTCTTCCCCAACACTACAACAACCCAAATACATTCATGCCTGCGTGCACATGCACGACCATTCTGGTCACCTCCAACTAGAGCCACAACCACCCACACATCACCAATCATCTACTCAATCATCACAAAAACCCAGATCGTCGAATTACACCGAGAACCGAAATCGCGTAGTTCAATCAACCAGGCATTCAAACTCAGGCAACCCAAAATGCCTCGCCGACGACAAGACAGACCATTAGAAAATCTGCCATCCACACCAGAGACGCGTCATGACACTATGCATCAAACCCACTGGTCCAATTGCAATTAGTCCGCCTACGACTATGAATTTCTACCCCAAACTTCGATGAGCCAAACCGGGTCAAACCCTAAAATCAAGCCGCACCGTCGCCACGATCAGCCAAAAAATCTACGAGCATTTTTCTGGTGATCATTGATACTCGAACTACCTACCGACCAAAACACAATGAACTTCATCTTGCCGTTTGACAGAATTTGAAAAAAGTATCATTTCGTTCAACTCTCTTTTTCTCACCATTTAATACATTAAAAATCCTAAAATAACTTTCAAAAATCACGGTTTGTAAAAACCAATCTATTTATATAACAAAAACTTGAAAATAAAATCGTTGAATTTTCAAGTTTGAAAAGATCCTACTGATATACCCAATTTCCTAAATATTTCTTGAATATTCCTACTTAGAATTATTTTTAAAATTGATATCATATTCTTATGATCACTTTTCCTTTAAAAAAATCTTGGTCAGAAAATGTTGAGGTAAATAAATATTGATTTATTTTGATGAGAGTGAACCTGTAACTTAAGAACAGGCTTAATATATTCACATAAACCTGTATATCAATATATATCTATATATTCAACATGCAGGCAAAAATAAACAACGTTTTCATATCACACTTCAAGCATCTATCACAATATCTAAGGTTATAAGCAAGGATAAATGAGTTTGCTCACCTGAAAATTTGATTATGTAGAGAACAGAGAAATTGCTTAAGCTTTTTTTTCAAATGATCTGGAACTTGGACATATATGTATATATATATATATATATTGAATTGAATCTGAAGCTTGATCAAGTTTGAGTTGAATTGTAATATCCCGGAATTTTAGACAATATAAATTTAATAATCTGTGTTTAAATTTATATTGAATTGATAATTTTTGTTAATAAATTTGGGAAATTATTTTTTTATGAGTTAATAAATTGTTTCCTATTTTATAATGTATATGTATTTATATATATTTCAAATAGACAAGTTGTTTTTAATTAAATTAGTATAGAAAATTTTAATATTTTGAACATAGGAATTGTGATTTATTTTTAATTTAAGCTTTTCAAAAATATTTAATTAAATAACTATATATTTTAAATATGTAAGATAAATATTTTATTGGTTTAAAATTTTATTTTAACTTAAGTTTGTATATTAAAATATGTTACATAAATGTTTGTGTAATTCTTTTTAAATTATTAATTGATAATTTTGATTTGTAAATTTAATTTGAAATTTAAAATACAATTCAAAATGTGAACATGTATTCAATAAGTTACAAACTCTTGTGTAAATTTATTTTAATTGTTTAAAAGTTTCTTTTTCAAATAGTTAATTTGTATATTGTTTTCATAATACTTTGTCTTGTTCTTTAAAAATAATTTACTAAGTTTAAACATTCATTGAGCTTAATTTTTCTTTAACATTTAATTAAGATAACATAACATTTACAAAGACATGTGTAAGTTTATCAAAGCATAGTTAAACATGTGTTGATAGCTTAGGACAAGTGTTTTAATTTTTCTTTTAGTTCATTAAATCTGAAAATTACCTTTATATCAACATGCTTCTTCATTCATATCTATTTTTTTCATTCCTTAATAAAAAGAAAGATCAAATTTCATTCTCACATCCATATTCAAGTCTGCATACCTCAAAATTCAAGCAAATCTGCATATGCACTTTCTAAAAATAAAATCTACACTTCCTCAAAATCAAAGAAGAGCCTGCACATTGTTTTGTCTTTCTGCTCTTTGTTTAAACCTGGGAGTAAAAGCATCTGCATGCCAGCATTTGAGTCAGGGAAAATATATGCATATGTATATCAATTCAACTTGAAGTAAAACAAGATCTGACAAATGCATCAGCACCATTTTCCTGCATTTCTTTGCATCTGAAACAAAAGACCTGCATGCAACAATTTCAAGCTACTGCATGTTAAAAATCTGGACAGTGCTCTGCATTTTGGCATATACATGTGAGTAACTCATTTTAAATCTCATTTAATAAGTAATGTTGTGCATGCTTTTTAAACTAGAAATGAATTTATATGAAACTTCTATGAATATTTTACCTGTATGTAATTGCATGTATCCCTGATATTCACAGTACTTTATTTGAGTTTCAAAATTTCAAGCCCTGATTTATTTCTTGAATTCTGTCCTTAACTTGTTACTGTTATAACTTAAACAATTGAATAAAATCTGTTATTTTAGAATAGGGCAGGTATAGATTTTATAGAAATTAGATAGAGTTATTTAAAATCTAGAATTTTTTTTTTAAGATTCTCAGAGCAAAATAGAATAGAGTGAGAATTCAAACTAATTGATTTAATGTTTCAGGTTTACTAATAGAATCATCAAGTGAATTCAAGAATTTTAGATCAAAAATTAAAATTTATAGTGTTAAAAATAAAATGCAGTTTTGGAATTAACTGTATTTTACATTTTGGTCTAGTTCAGTTGATCTTTGCAATTGAATTAGTTAAATTTGTTTCTGGTGATAGTTTATCTATCATAGATTATAGGAAAATTTCTAAATTAGATTACAATTAAAATTTGAGATTTTAATTTGGGAATTTCTGTTATGAACCCTAGTTTCACTGGGTTACTGTGTTTGCTCGAGTATGATCTCATGGGTTGATCGAGTTCAAAGATCTTTGGGGTGTGAATAGATGATGTGTTGAAGGAGTCATCGCCGGAGTTTGGATGGAGTTGGTGGCAGGAGGCGTGTAGGGTCGCCGTTGACAGGTTTGGTTGAGTTTGCTGACTTCTGTTCCAGGTTTTGGTTCTGATCTTGAAATTCAAATTCAAGTTGAGTTTTGGGAATTTGAGGTTTGAAGGGAGTTGTGGGTTTACTGATCGATGGAGGATGGCCAGAGTTGATGGCCAGTGATGGCCGGAGAGAGGAAGTGGGTGCGTAGTGATAATGTTGTGCAGGTTTGTGACGTTTGTTGGTTGCGGGTTTTTGTCTCGGGTTGGTCTAGGGTAAATTGGGGGAAAACTCGAAGAAAGTAGGGTTTTGACTCGAAGTCTTTTAGGGTTGTCTCGAGTCTACATTGTTTTAGGTTTTAACAAAAATAGTACCTGTTCTATTTTAAGAATTTTGAAAGTAAAGTTTAAATGTAATCTGGAAATTCAACTTAGGATTAAACCTGAATCTAAAGATGAATTCAAATTGTTTGAATTCAGAATTTGAAATAATTAGAATTAAGAAATTCAAGTTTGGTTTAAAATAAAAAAAGAAACAAGAAACCCGTTTCCAGTTTTATAAAATTTGAAATAAATACAAACTAAAATTTTAACTTAGGATTTTGAAACTGAGTTTAAATATGAATTCAAATAAGTTTGAATTCTGGTTTCTTTGAAATAATTTAAATTCAGAAAATTTCAAAGTTTGGTTTTTAAATAAAAATAGAAACTGTTTTCTGTTTTAAATGTAAAGGTAAGGTTTAAAATTTCAGGTGGAAATTTATTCTGAGTTTTTAAAATCTGAAATTTGAATATGAATTCAAATTTGTTTGTCAGAGATTTAAATTTATTTATGTTTTTAAATTTAAAATTGATTTTCAAACTCACAAGTGTAAATGCATATGTGATTTGTATTTGAATTGAACGGTTAAATATTTAAATTAGAAATTCAAAATGAATTCAAATCTGAGTTTTCAAATCTGGAATAAAATTTAAACTTCAGTTTTAAAATAAAGGTTTAAATTTAAATATCTTTTAAATGATTAAAATGATATGCATTTGAATTGAAGTTGTAGATTGTAGGAAGAATTTTAAAGAGTTAAAATTAAAATGAGTTTGGAAGTTGTATTTCAATTTTGAAATTTTAAAGTAATTTTAAATTGATTTGAATTTAAATTGAATTTGTAATTTAAATTGTTTTAGCTTATTAATAAGTAGATGTTTCTCTTAACATATATGATAAAAAGTTTTGAATTGTTTTTAAGATTTTATTTAAGATGAATTTGAGTCTTAAGTTTAAAATGAAGTTAAATAGAATTTAAAGTAAATTTAAAAACATTTTATTTTTAAATGCTTGATTTAAATAAGAAATGTTTATCTAAAAGATAAACGAAAATTAGATGATTGGATTCATTTAATTATTAAGGTAATTATGATGAAAATTAATTATTTAATTCATTAATAATGTGGATGTTCAATTAAGTTAATTAATTAGATTTGAGATTAATTAATTAAGGTTAATTAATCTATAATTAAGGATGATTAATTAAATTTTAATTTATGATTAAGATTTATTTAATCAAGTGATTAGAGATAATTTAGATTTTAATTAATACTTAATTAATTAATAATTAAAGTTTAATTAAATGATAATTAAATATTAATTTATTGATAATTAATAATGATTAATTTAAGTTAATTCTTAATTAAGTAATGTTAATGTAGGTCATTAACTTAAGATTATTTAACAATTAATTAATGTGATTAAATTTTGATAATTAATTAGATTAATTAATTAATAATAATCAATTGTTTAAGTTTAATTACTTAATAAAAGTAATTAAAGAATTAATTACTTAGTGTAATTAATTTGATTAATGTGATTAGTTAGATTAATCAAGTTAAATTAATTTAAACATTTATGGATTGTTTGATAATTACTTTATGTAATTTATGAATTTGTAATTACTTGAGGAAGTAATTAATTAATAATTACAGGATGTAATTAATGATATTTGATATAGAAGTAAATTGGATTTAAATTACTTTGAAATTAATCAAGGGGATTAATTTAGATAATTAATTAAGAATAATTAATTATGGGATGAGTAATTAAAGTAGTTAATTACTGAATGGTTACTAATCATGGGAGATTAATATATATGTGGATTAATTTCAGATTAATTACTTATGTAATTAATTTATATTTAGAGATTTATTAATTGATTAAATGTAATCATTAATTAATTAATGATGTAATTTGGAATTGAATTAATCAAGGTATAATTAATAATGAATAATTGATTAATTAATTAAGTAACTACAAGTTAATTATTTGCAAAGGGTTTAATATAATGAACTTGTGTGATTAACTTATATGCTAATTACTTATTGTAATTAGAGATAGTTAATCAATATTAATTGAAATATTGAGATGGTGATTTATAAATTGATTTGAAATCAATGGACGAATAAGTTAAGCAGAATTTTAATGATGAAGTAATTAATTTAATTTAATTTAAATTAATTAGAGTTAGGTAATTAATTTAATTCATTTTAAATTAATTATAGGAAGTGTGATCATTAGATCATTGCTTATGTTTGATGAATGGTATTAGTTACCTGATATGGTTTGTAATCTCAGTTATGAGATGAGTAGTGTATGTGATATGGATGCATTGGTTGCTTTTGGATGATAATATGGATTATCTGATTATGATATGAATTATCTGTTGATAATGATAAGGTTGATTATCTATTGTGTTGTGAATTATCTATCTGTGTATATTTAGATAATGAATTGAATTGTTTTAAACTTAAAACAACTTGGACCTAAAAGACACGCTTTGGATTTCGATGAGACCGGGATCGGGTTTCCATATTTGGACATCCGAAAACCACATCGATTCCAATTAAACGTTAGGTCGTCAATCTAAGTGGAGAAAGTGAAGACTCGAGGTGTAAGGGTTATACGTCAGTATAACTCTGTGGGTGATTCCGTAATGAGTTTGACGGAATAGTACTTATAGATTCGAGATGGTGATTTAGAGAGCAAGGGTTATTGTCGTTAACTCTGAGGGTGATTCCAAAATGAGGGTAACGAGATAATGCCTTCGGTTTCGTTCGAACCCGGAACGAACTTGTATGGATCGAATGCTTTGAGAACATCGTTAGGTGGACGATGAGCATTCTAAGTGATGTGTCCTATAAAGGTAATCGTAGCCTCAAGCCTCATCAACCGGGAATGGCTAAAACAGGGGAGGTGCAGCAAAACTTCATGGGTCGCACCCACTGGAGAGTAAGATTTACCCCTGTCTAGAGGTCCCTTTATATTTCGGCTGTGTGGACGGTTGATCATGACAACCGTCAGGGTTGTCTTATTCGGAACTGTTCAGTAAGGAACGGGTCCGGCTTTGCGTTGCAGGGTATTGGGAGTAATCATCGGTACGGTGATCTAGGCCACGTACTGTGACGGGCGGTACCCCAGTAGCCCTGCCATTGTATGGAATCCAAAATCCAATATGTGCCAACGGTTTTGATTGTATTACCCACTTTTGTGGCTAGTAGCTGGAATTTAATAATGTAACAATTTCAGCTATTTCTTATTTATTTGAAAACCCTAGACCCTATTATAATATCATTGGATTTCCTATCAAATGTTTTGGTTAGCGTAAGGTAAAAACTTTTCCATGTTTATGTGTGGGAAGTCTTACGTGATACCTTTCTTTCAAAAGGTTTTGAAAATTAAGCAACTTTAACCTGTTACTAACACCAGACCCATGTCTGACCCAGAGTTATTTTTGTTTTTCTTTAACTCTTGGGTACTCAAATTTTTATGAGTAGTCAAGGGAATTCAGGTTAGGATTCAGGTTAGCTTTGACGAATTGTGGAGGAGCATATGGAGCAGGAGGCTTCTGCGTATAGTTATATAGTTCCGCTGTATTGGTATCTCTGAGTGTTTCTGTATTGTGATTGAGTTGTAATAACTAGAAAGGTGTTTATAACTGTCTAGTATGTGTTGTATATGTCTGTGTAACTCTGATATTTGTTGTATACTATGTTATACTTATGTTACTAATATAATTTATTCGTTCCGCTGTTGAGATTCTTGTGTCGTTTCTTCTTTCTCTTCTTTCTTTTCTCTTTTCTATCCCTTTCTTTCTTAATTCATGATGCGACTTTTTGTGGAGAAAAGTCGGGTCGTCTCACTTAGTATCAGAGCGTTAGGTTGAGTGAATACCTAGGCTCTGTATGGGTGTCTATCTTGAGAGAGCGTATTTGTATTTTTAATACACACACACACACACACACACACACACACACACACACACACATATATATATATATATAATTGGTTCTACCTATTTGTTGGGTTACCTGTTCGGGTTTTTCCAATAAAAGTTGTAAAGGTAGATGAGGTGGAAGTGTGTGTAACACGACTACCATTGGTTGGAGTTTGATGGATGAGGTTGGAAGTGTATTAGTCGAGACTGTAGACCTAATACCATCTCGAGTGAGTTCTGTTGCGATGAAAGACTTCATCGATCTTTGAAGGAAACCTGTAAAGGTTCGGAGTTCATCTTTGAAGTGCAGAATTGAGTTGGGGTCTGTCGGTTGGGCAGAAGCAAGCAAGTGATGGTATCTTGATATCTCAGGAAGTAGTAGCTGCGTGATGAGATGCAGTGACTATGGATATTTCCGAAGATGTTTCTTTGGAAAAAGAGTAAGAAGTGAGTCCGCTCGGTGATGTGGCTGAGTTTAGCTGAGTATTCTGAGTTGATAGGGAGTCTTCTGGCTGGATAGTTTTTCTGAAGTGGAGTTCAGAAGAAGCAGAGTGAACTTATTTCTCTAGTAAGTTGGCTAAGCCAGCATAAGCTGTTCTGTTTGCTAAAGAGAGAGCAGTTTTCTTTGGATTTAGGCTGAGTTGATCACAAAAGTGACTTGCGATAGTATGTTCTTTGGATTGTTGGAGATTGTCCGGATGTCTTCCAGGAAGTCAGAAGTTTGTTAGCATTTGGAGATCGAGTTTTCTTTTCAGGATTGGTACTGGTGGTTCAGTAAGTAGATGGATGGTTCCTTGAGATAGAAGTTGGTGAAGCAACTCAGGTTTAGGAGGAACATCTGAGTTTTTCTTTATGGATATGTGGAACCATATTTCTGTGCTGGGTTGTTTTAGTCTGTGCTGATGCTGTTCGTCAGCATTTTCTTCTGTTTCGGATCAGAGTTGTGCAGCGGAAGCAGTTTGGGAATGTTTCTTTTCCAGATAAGGAGAAGTTTGTTCTGTCTTCTGTTGTTGAGAAGTTGAGTGTGTGTTCTTGGTTTTTGAGTGATCTTGAGAAGATCATTGGATTGTTTTTGATTCAGTCTGTTTCTAATGGAATCAGCAAGAGTTAAGCTGATCAGGATGGATGTGGTAGCCCAGGATCGTCCGAACGGTTTTTATGGATAAGAGACATAGAAAATTGGATTCTGGAATTGGAGATTTGAATTTAGTTAAGTTTTTCTCTGATCCTTGGAGCTATAAGATGTGGAGGGTCTGAAGCTAGCTCCGTAGTGTTTTGGTTTCTTCTGTGTTGGGTAAGATCAGTGTTTGGTTTTCTAGAGTTGAATTGCCAGTTTGGATAACTGGGATTCAGGGTGTTTCACGTATCTCTGAGGGAGTACGTGTTTGATATTTCTGGTTGTAGGACCAGCAGTTTAGGAGGTTTGTTTGTTGAGGCAGACTCGTTTGTAGTCTGATATTCTGTTTAGAATTGTTGTTAGGAGCTCTATAAGTTAATAGTATTGGTTGATTGGATTTTATAGAGCGAGTATCCCGATATATATATATATATATATATATATATATATATATATATATATATATATATAAGTTTTATCCAAAATTCTTTTGGATAATTAGATTTGTTCTGATTGTGTGAATTGGTTGCTTTGGTTGTTAGCATATGATTAACATATGCTGTGTTTTAAAATAAAATCTGTAAATAGATTATTAAATTACCTTTGTTTTAAATTTCGGGGACGAAATTCTTTTAAGGGGGAAGGATTGTTATATCCCGGAATTTTGGACAATATAAATTTAATAACCAGTGTTTAAATTTATATTGAATTGATAATTTTTGTTAATAAATTTGGGAAATTTTTTTTTTATGAGTTAATAAATTGTTTCCTATTTTATAATGTATATGTATTTATATATATTTTAAATAGACAAGTTGTTTTTAATTAAATTAGTATAGAAAATTTTAATATTTTGAAAATAGGAATTGTGATTTATTTTTAATTTAAGCTTTTCCAAAATATTTAATTAAATAACTATATGATTTTAAATATGTAAGATAAATATTTTATTGGTTTAAAATTTTCTAATTTTAACTTAAGTTTGTATATTAAAATATGTTACATAAATGTTTGTGTAATTCTTTTTAAATTATTAATTGATAATTTTGATTTGTAAATTTAATTTGAAATTTAAAATACAATTTAAAATGTGAACATGGATTCAATAAGTTACAAACTCTTGTGTAAATTTATTTTAATTGTTTAAAAGTTTCTTTTTAAAATAGTTAGTTTGTATATTGTTTTCATAATACTGTCTTGTTCTTTAAAAATAATTTACTAAGTTTAAACATTCATTGAGCTTAATTATTCTTTAACATTTAATTAAGATAACATAACATTTACAAAGACATGTGTAAGTTTATCAAAGCATAGTTAAACATGTGTTGATAGCTTAGGACAAGTGTCAATTTTATTTTAATTTTTCTTTTAGTTCATTAAATCTGAAAATTACCTTTATATCAACATGCTTCTTCATTCATATTAAATTTTTTCATTCCTTAATAAAAAGAAAGATCAAATTTCATTATCACATCCATATTCAAGTCTGCATACCTCAAATTTCAAGCAAATCTGCATATGCACTTCCTAAAAATAAAATCTACACTTCCTCAAAATCAAAGAAGAGCCTGCACATTGTTTTGTCTTTCTGCTCTCTGCTTAAACCTAGGAGTAAAAGCATCTGCATGCCAGCATTTGAGTCAGGGAAAATATATGCATCTGTATATCAATTCAACTTGAAGTAAAATAAGATCTGATAAATGCATCAGCACCATTTTCCTGCATTTCTTTGCATCTGAAACCAAAGACCTGCATGCAACAATTTCAAGCTACTGCATGTTAAAAATCTGGACAGTGCTCTGCATTTTGGCATATACATGTGAGTAACTCATTTTAAATCTTATTTAATAAGTAATGTTGTGCATGCTTCTTAAACTAGAAATGAATTTATATGAAACTTCTATGAATATTTTACCTGTAAGTAATTGCATGTATCCCTGATATTCACAGTACTTTGTTTGAGTTTCAAAATTTCAAGCCCTGATTTATTTCTTGAATTCTGTCCTTAACTTGTTACTGTTATAACTTAAACAATTGAATAAAATCTGTTATTTTAGAATAGGGTAGGTATAGATTTTATAGAAATTAGATAGAGTTATTTAAAATGTAGAATTTTTTTTTAAAGATTCTCAGAGCAAAATAGAATAGAGTGAGAATTCAAACTAGTTGATTTAATGTTTCAGGTTTACTAATAGAATCATCAAGTGAATTCAAGAATTTTAGATCAAAAATTAAAATTTATAGTGTTAAAAATAAAATGCAGTTTTGGAATTAACTGTATTTTACATTTTGGTCTAGTTCAGTTGATCTTTGCAATTGAATTTGTTAAATTTGTTTCTGGTGATAGTTTATCTATCATAGATTATAGGAAAATTTCTAAATTAGATTACAATTAAAATTTGAGATTTTAATTTGGGAATTTCTGTTATGAATCCTAGTTTCACTGGGTTACTGTGTTTGCTCGAGTATGATCTCATGGGTTGACCGAGTTCAAAGTTCTTTGGGGTGTGAATAGATGATGTGTTGAAGGAGTCATCGCCGGAGTTTGGATGGAGTTGGTGGCAGGAGGCGTGTAGGGTCATCGTTGACAGGTTTGGTTGAGTTTGCTGGCTTCTGTTCCAGGTTTTGGTTCTAAACTTGAAATCCAAATTCAAGTTGAGTTTTGGGAATTTGAGGTTTGAAGGGAGTTGTGGGTTTACTGATCGATGGGGGATGGCCAGAGTTGATGGCCAGTGATGGCCGGAGAGAGGAAGTGGGTGCATAGTGATAATGATGTGCAAGTTTGTGATGTTTGTTGGTTGCGGGTTTTTGTCTCGGGTTGGTCTAGGGTAAATTGGGGGAAAACTCGAAGAAAGTAGGGTTTTGACTCGAAGTCTTTTAGGGTTGTCTCGAGTCTACATTGTTTCAGGTTTTAACAAAACAGAACCTGTTCTGTTTTAAGAATTTTAAAAGTAAAGTTTAAATGTAATCTGGAAATTCAACTTAGGATTAAACACGAATCTAAAGATGAATTCAAATAGTTTGAATTCAGACTTTGAAATAATTTGAATTAAGAAATTCAAGTTTGGTTTAAAATAAAAAAAGAAACAAGAAACCTGTGTCCAGTTTTATAAAATTTGAAATAAATACAAACTAAAATTTTAACTTAGGATTTTGAAACTGAGTTTAAATATGAATTCAAATAAGTTTGAATTCTGGTTTCTTTGAAATAATTTAAATTCAGAAAATTTCAAAGTTTGGTTTTTAAATAAAAATAGAAACTGTTTTCTGTTTTAAATGTAAAGGTAAGGTTTAAAATTTCAGGTGGAAATTTATTCTGAGTTTTTAAAATCTGAAATTTGAATATGAATTCAAATTTGTTTGTCAGAGATTTAAATTTATTTATGTTTTTAAATTTAAAATTGATTTTCATACTCACAAGTGTAAATGCATATGTGATTTGTATTTGAATTGAACGGTTAAATATTTAAATTAGAAATTCAAAATGAATTCAAATCTGAGTTTTCAAATCTGGAATAAAATTTAAACTTCAGTTTTAAAATAAAGGTTTAAATTTAAATTGCTTTTAAATGATTAAAATGATATGCATTTGAATTGAAGTTGTAGATTGTAGGAAGAATTTTAAAGAGTTAAAATTAAAATGAGTTTGGAAGTTGTATTTCAATTTTGAAATTTTAAAGTAATTTTAAATTGATTTGAATTTAAATTGAATTTGTAATTTAAATTGTTTTAGCTTATTAATAAGTAGATGTTTCTTTTAACATATATGATAAAAAGTTTTGAATTGTTTTTAAGATTTTATTTAAGATGAATTTGAGTCTTAAGTTTAAAATGAAGTTAAATAGAATTTAAAGTAAATTTAAAAACATTTTGTTTTTAAATGCTTGATTTAAATAAGAAATGTTTATCTAAAAGATAAATGAAAATTAGATGATTGGATTCATTTAATTATTAAGGTAATTATGATGAAAATTAATTATTTAATTCATTAATAATGTGGATGTTTAATTAAGTTAATTAATTAGATTTGAGATTAATTAATTAAGGTTAATTAATCTATAATTAAGGATGATTAATTAAATTTTAATTTATGATTAAGATTTATTTAATCAAGTGATTAGAGATAATTTAGATTTTAATTAATACTTAATTAATTAATAATTAAAGATTAATTAAATGATAATTAAATATTAATTTATTGATAATTAATAATGATTAATTTAAGTTAATTCTTAATTAAGTAATTAAGTAATTAAGTAATGTTAATGTAGGTCATTAACTTAAGATTATTTAACAATTAATTAATGTGATTAGATTTTGATAATTAATTAGATTAATTAATTAATAATAATCAATTGTTTAAGTTTAATTACTTAATAAAAGTAATTAAAGAATTAATTACTTAGTGTAATTAATTTGATTAATGTGATTAGTTAGATTAATCAAGTTAAATTAATTTCAACATTTATGGATTGTTTGATAATTACTTTATGTAATTTATGAATTTGTAATTACTTGAGGAAGTAATTAATTAATAATTACAGGATGTAATTAAAGATATTTGATATAGAAGTAAATTGGATTTAAATTACTTTGAAATTAATCAAGGGGATTAATTTAGATAATTAATTAAGAATAATTAATTATGGGATGAGTAATTAAAGTAGTTAATTATTGAATGGTTACTAATCATGGGTGATTAATATATATGTGGATTAATTTCAGATTAATTACTTATGTAATTAATTTATATTTAGAGATTTATTAATTGATTAAATTTAATCATTAATTAATTAATGATGTAATTTGGAATTGAATTAATCAAGGTATAATTAATAATTGATTAATTAATTAAGTAATTACAAGTTAATTATTTACAAAGGGTTTAATATAATGAACTTGTGTGATTAACTTATAAGCTAATTACTTATTGTAATTAGAGATAGTTAATCAATATTAATTGAAATATTGAGATGGTGATTTATAAATTAATTTGAAATCAATGGACGAATAAGTTAAGCAGAATTTTAATGATGAAGTAATTAATTTAATTTATTTTAAATTAATTAGAGTTAGGTAATTAATTTAATTCATTTTAAATTAATTATAGGAAGTGTGATCATTAGATCATTGCTTATGTTTGATGAATGGTATTGGTTGCCTGATATGGTTTGTAATCTCAGTTATGAGATGAGTAGTGTATGTGATATGGATGCATTGGTTGCTTTTGGATGATAATATGGATTATCTGATTATGATATGAATTATCTGTTGATAATGATAAGGTTGATTATCTACTGTGTTGTGAATTATCTATCTGTGTATATTTAGATAATGAATTGAATTGTTTAAACTTCAAACAACTTGGATCTAAAAGACACGCTATGGATTTCGATGAGACCGGGATCGGGTTTCCATATTTGGACATCCGAAAACCACGTCGATTCCAATTAAACGTTAGGTCGTTAATCTAAGTGGAGCAAGTGAAGACTCGAGGTGTAAGGGCTATACGTCAGTATAACTCTGTGGGTGATTCCATAATGAGTTTGACGGAATAGTACTTATAGATTCGAGATAGTGATTCAGAGTGCAAGGGTTATTGTCGTTAACTCTGAGGGTGATTCCAAAATGAGGGTAACGAGATAATGCCTTCGGTTTCGTTCGAACCCGGAACGAACTTGTATGGATCGAATGCTTTCAGAACATCGTCAGGTGGACGATGAGCATTCTAAGTGATGTGTCCTATAAAGGTAATCGTAGCCTCAAGCCTCATCAACCGGGAATGGCTAAAACAGGGCAGGTGCAGCAAAGCTTCGTGGGATGCACCCACTGGAGAGTAATATTTACCCCTGTCTAGAGGTCCCTTTATATTTTGGCTGTGTGGGCGGTTGATCATGACAACCGTCGGGGTTGTCTTATTTGGAACTGTTCAGTAAGGAACGGGTCCGGCTTTGCGTTGCAGGGGATTGGGAGTAATCCTCGGTACGGTGATCTAGGCCACGTACTGTGACGGGCGGTACCCAGTAGCCCTGCCATTGTATGGAGTCCAAAATCCAATAAGTGCCAACGGTTTTGATTGTATTACCCACTTTTGTGGCTAGTAGCTGGAATTTAATAATGTAACAATTTCAGCAATTTCTTATTTATTTGAAAACCCTACACCCTATTATAATATCATCGGATTTCCTATCAAATGTTTTGGTTAGCGTAAGGTAAAAACTTTTCCATGTTTATGTGTGGGAAGTCTTACGTGATACCTTTCTTTCAAAAGGTTTTGAAAATTAAGCAACTTTAACCTGTTACTCACACCAGACCCATGTCTGACCCGGAGTTATTTCTGTTTTTCTTTAACTCTTGGGTACTCAAATTTTTATGAGTAGTCAAGGGAATTCAGGTTAGGATTCAGGTTAGCTTTGACGAATTGTGGAGTAGCGTATGGAGCAGGAGGCTTCTGCGTATAGTTATATAGTTCCGCTGTGTTGGTATCTCTGAATGTTTCTGTATTGTGATTGAGTTGTAATAACTTGACAGGTGTTTATAACTGTCTAGTATGTGTTGTATATGTCTGTGTAACTCTGATATTTGTTGTATACTATGTTATACTTATGTTACTAATATAATTTATTCGTTCCGCTATTGAGATTCTTGTGTTGTTTCTTCTTTCTCTTCTTTCTTTTCTCTTTTCTATCCCTTTCTTTCTTAATTCATGATGCGACTTTTTGTGGAGAGAAAGTCGGGTCGTCTCATGAATTCTTTCTTTGATTTCCACGGGCTTCAGATTGATTCCAGATTTGAATTTTCTTTTTGAACTATTTTCAGGTTTTAAAATCTGGAGTTGATCTAGAATTCTAATTTGGACGAAAGATTGTTTTCTTGATTTGCTTTTTGCTTTGAATTGTTCCTGACCTTTGAATCAGGTTGAATTTTGATTGATCGGGCTTTTTATTCCAGGTTTGAAAATCTTTTGAATTGAATCAGATCTGCCTTGATCATGCTTTGATTCTGTTCTTGTTTTAGCTTTGCTCAGGTTTTATTTTATTTTGTTTTTGATTTTCTTTATTTTTGAATGTATGAAAGAAAATAAGAAAAGAGAGAGATAAATCAGCATATAAACCTTGTTTTAATTTCATTCATAAATTTTAAAAAAAATTACACTTTTCAAATTGCATTATAAAACATTTACACTTGTATTTTTCTTATTTTCATAGTTAACGCTTGTCCTAATGCTTTGCCAAAATGTTTACAAATGTTAACTTGATTGTTTAAAATGTTTAACATGTATTTTACACGTATTTATCAAATAAAATATCTATATTATATCTCAAATTTAAATAATTTTTGTTTTAAATCCTTAAGTTACATTTTCATTAATTAGTTAAACCTATGTGGTGTAGTTTCTTATTCTAATATGTTTTTTATAAACTTTTAAAATAACCTTAAGAAATAAAATTTGAAAACAAATTATATACTTAATAAATAATCATACATGTATTAAAAAAATATTTATCCCAAATTTTCAAAGTAACTCACAATTAAATTTATAATTAATATATAGTATTCAAAATATTTATTTTGAATTTCTAATTAGAAATTCTATTTTAAAATCATGTTTATATACCTTTATATTAATAAACAAACAATTATTTATTTAATTTGGAAATACCAAATTAATTCTAAATTTTATTTCAAAAATTAATTTAATTACCAATTTAAATCTAGCTAAAAACCGAGAATGTTACGATACTATAAATTAATGAATGTAAATAAATTAAACTTAGAAATGAATGGATGAATATAATGCAATAAAAGGAAATTGACATGATATGAGTAAATGGAAATGAATTTATGTAAGTCATGGACATAAGCAAATGGTAATAAGTATTACATGAACATATTTGAATGAAATAGTTATTGTACGAATGAAATTGAAGGAAGATACAAATGTGAAAAGAAATTAATATAAACAAACACAAATAATGTTGGAATCTGTTGTTCGTTTTGGTTTATGGATTGTTTGGGAAATGATATTTCTAATTGTTTGGATGTATGAATAATATGTTGAGCTATATCTAAGACTATTGAGTGGAGGATATGCTTAGTACCTTATTTGTCATGCTATGCAATTTAGAATGTCTAAAAACCCAAACAAACCATTTGTTTTGTTTGCTTTGGATGGATAATTGATTAATATTGATTTTGTATGATGATTGTATGCTGTGGTTGCAAGTGATTGTTGTTGCTTGACATTGATTTGTTTATTATTAGATGAAACAACTTCAATATTTCATTTATATAATTTTTAACTCTTTGGGATTATATAAGTGAAATACAGGTTATGGAAGCAATTGCTACTGCTTTTGGTTTCATAAAATAAGCGTTAATTGCCCGACAAATAGGTACGTTCTCGAATTACTGTTTTATAGCGTTATTATATTGTTTTTCCCATTGTTGGGAGATATTATTTTGACTTATTATGATATATATTGTTATATTTGATATTATACTTTCTCTCGAGCCTCTCCGTACAAAGGAGACTTTGCCGAAATTTTTCATAAATTTTGGACTTAAAGAAATTTTGAGAAATGTTTTCCAAACTTTATTAATTTGAGTACAAAAATATTTAATGGTTATAAATTGGAATATTTGATTTAAAATTATTTGATTTTGTAAATTTATTTGGTTATAAAGTTAATATTTTGAACAATATATATTGACTATTTAATTTCTTCTTTTCCCTTCTTTTTCCTTTTCGGGGACGAAAAGTGTTGAGTAGGGGAGAGTGTAATGACCCATGATTTTCAATGATTTAAATTTGTTAGTTTAATATGATTGTGTAATCAAATAGTGAAAAAAATTGGGAATTATATTAATGAAATAATAACTAGAATGCAGGGTAAACAATGCTTATTAAAGTTAATAAATTAGTGAATTGAATGAAATGCCAATTAATGAAGAAAAAATGTTTTTCTTATTTTTGGCTATAAATTGAACTTAAGTGAATAAATGAAATATTGGATTAACCAAGGAAGTAATAAATAGTTAATGGAAATTGAATGAAATCAGTATTATGAAAATAATTGGTAACATTGACATGTAAGTATTAAAAGCTTGTTAAGGTGACTAAAGGATAACTGTGGCAAGCTATTGTATGTTACCTATCTATGTAGCCTGTTAATTTAAATTGGAAATAAACTTCAATAAATGTAATTAAATATTATGTTAATGTAAATTAAATTGATGATTGAGAATAATGTTAATTTTATTCATAATATGGCAATCGGTTAAATAAAAAGAACAGAAATTGAGATTTATTAATTCATTTGAATTTAAAAGATAGTAATTGGATTTATTGCAAATAAATGAAATCTAATATTTAAATATTACGAAAATAGGAATTTAGATGAAATTTGAAGATCCTAACGTAACAAATCATGAACCAAGGTTAGTTATATCCTTATTGTAACAAAAGACGTGAATAACAAAGTTTAAGAATTTAATAAATGGATTTTGGGAATTTTAATTTATGATTTTTGAATTTAATGAAATTGAAATTAAACACCGAAATTGATGAATTAATCAACTTTAAATTGACATCAAAATTCGTTTAAATTATTTGTGAATGATTAAGAAATCAAAAATGATAGAAGTTGTAAATTATTAAAATTTAGATAGGAAAATGATTTAATTGATTAATTATTAATTTATTTAATTAACCTGAAAATAGCCATTTTGGCCACTGACTCGGTTTCGACGAAACCAGTTTCATCGGATCCGCAACGGTAAATTATTATAGAATTTCAAGTTTCGTAACGATCGGGCTTGTCGTTTGATCGCACGGACTCAAAATGCCTAAAAATCAATTAAATTAAAATCAATTGAAATGAATTTGAAATAAACCGATTTTAACATAACTTCTTCATACGATGGAATTTAGACTTGAAACTTATTCCATTGAGTTTAAAATATTTAGAAAAATATATTTTGATATATGGGTTGACCCATTTCCGTTTCGGAATCGAAACGGGCTTTTCGAGTCAATTATTATTCAAAACCCAAATCAATCATATCCATTCATTCTATTTGTGTCATACCTATGTAAATCTCGTTATAAACCCTAACCACTTCTCATATTCATTTGTCTCTCCTTTTCAATTCCTCATTCTAATGGCAGACAAACAGAATCCAAATTCCATTTCAAATCAAACTCAAATCCAAAAATCAAACTCTTCAAAAAAATTCGAAAAAAATTATATAATCGAAGACCTCAATGATATGAATCTGCGTCTGGTGTCTGTTTCTGCATGCGATGCTCAAGTCAACCAGAAATCGTGGTTAAAGCCACAATTATAGGTTTTGATTTCGTCGTCAATTGGCAAAATTGATTGAGGGGTTTCGTGGAGATGGTCGCGTGGAGTCATAGGATGGTGACCGATTGGGTTAGTTTGGCCTGAGGCGGTGGGAAAATGGTGATTAGGGTTCGAACAAAATTGTCGGCGGCTATGCAACTGTCGCGATAATCAAGGTGGCTCGCAGCGGCCTTGGTGACTAGGAATGTCGGTGATGTCAGGTGAGGTGCGTGGGCTGCGGTCGGCCATGGGGTATAGTGCGGTGACATTGTTTTGGTGGTGCTAGGGTTCTATCGAGGCAGGTAGCGCGTCAGGGAACTATGAACGAAGATTGAGGGTGACTGTAATATTTTTTTTTATTTTAATTTTTTTCTAAATTTAAATCGTGTAATCTTCTAATTGGCATAACTTTCACATATGAGGTCCAATTCACGCGCAGTTTTCTCCGCTAGGATCGTACTGAAATTCCGGGCATTTTGACTTGGGTTTGGACGGATTCTGAGACTGTTTGAGTTTTGATTTAAATTCAATTTAAATTCGAAAGGTGAGTGTTTTAACCCACTCACAACTTCTTAAATTTCTTATATTTGTTAAATTAATCTATGATGTGATTATGAATATGTTTATGGTTGGTTGATATATTTAAATTGCTATTCCAATTAATTTGTATTTATTTGAATTAAATTGTTATATAATTTAGTATTGAATCTAAACTGCCAGTAAATACCTATTACCAGTTCTATATTGATATTTATTGATTGTTTTGGATGATGATTGTGATGGATGTTGATTGTTGATGTTGGTTGAATGGGTGATTTTTTTATATCATTATAAACTGAAAGTTCGTTATGGATTTTTTTTATTTCGGGATTGCGGTTTGAAATGATATATAACCGTAAAATTTAAATTTTGGATTGAAATTATAAATATCCGTATCACTTGACCATAGGACAGAAAATTATATACATACGCCGTGGTCTATATATATATATAAATATTTTGGAAGGGTTTCTATGGAGTGTATGGTTTAGAAAATATTGAATTGGATATTATATAAATATTACTTTTATATATAGTTAAATTCTTGATTTTTAACTATGTATAAATTTGTTTTAAAATATAAAATAAGTTTAATAATAAAGTTGATATTATGAAAATATAATATGGTTAAATATTTATTTAAATTATATTTAACATAGTATTTATAATGATTTAATAAATGAAGGTTGGAAGATAAATTTGAAATTTTTTGAAATTGAATTTATTTAAGGATTAAACTCAAATAAGTTGATGTGAAATTTATTAAATTTGAAATTTTAAAAGGTATGATTTTCATAACTTGATTTTGGTTTAAGGTGGATCAAATGAATATTTCAAGTATAAATAAATTGATGAAAATATTTAGTTATTTGTAAATTGGGTTTTATTTAAATGATAATGGATTTATTAAGTAAAATATTTCAAAACTAAAGAATAGAAGGTTGAATTTGTTATATATATATATATATATTTGAAATTAGCAAACTTAGTTTTGAAATTGTTGAAAACCTAAAGTTGAAATATATTGAATTTGAAATGGTTTAATCTATGGATCAAATCTATTTTGAAATCGATATAATTTGGAATAGTCTACTTGGAAACTGAATTGAATGGAAATTTATGATTTGGGATTTGGTTAAATTTAAAATGTAGAAATTCGAGGTGTTTTGGTATTGATTTGTGAAATTGAAGAAGCTATTTTATTATATGAAGTATTTTAATATTTAAACCATTTAAGTGGTGGAAGTTATGTTTCAAAGTCATGAGTTTCAAAGTATTAGGATTTGAAAGTGTTATAATTCATGTGTTTTGATTTTGAAGTGTTATAACTTTGAAAGTACTATGATTCTAGAAGTGAATATATTTGAAAAAAAAATGATATCATATTGATTTGGTCTTTGAAGTGAAAATGATATCATATTGATTTGGTTTTTGAATCGAAAATGATATCGTAATTATATGGTTTTGAAATGGATATGATATTTTGGATTTGAAGTATAAATTATTTTGAAAATGGACATGGTGTTATAATAACATTTGGTTGTTAAAGTGACCGGATCGGAAGTTGTCATACTCTCTGCCAACTCCGAAAACCACTTTAACAACCGTGTACGCGGTGGAAATTCCAGAAGTAGGATGGTGGCGACGTGCTACCGAGGTATGTACGTGCACCCGACTCTCGTGAGTTGGCATAAGGTGGCTAAAACAAGAGCGATTCCGGGCCAGTGAGGTAGCTCCTCTTATCGGACACACCCCTTCGATGTCGTTCTATTACTTTGTGATTGATTGGGGCCCTTTGATTTTTTGGGTGTGTGGCTCGAGGTGGGCGGTATCCGCACGCTATGCGTCACCACCAGTCCAGATAGTAATTGATATATCTACCCTGGTATTGCCTCGTTGTGTCGTGTCACCTACCTATCACGCCTTGTACGAGTTTGGATTTCTACCGTATCCCGTGGAGTATTTAGGGTAGTCTCCCGATCTGGAGATGCGCTAATATTGGATGGACTACCGGGACTATTACGTGTTAAGAGGAATATTGGGTCACTCCTTAATGCTATTTAAAAGTAAGTTTATTTTAATATAGACATTATTATAATAGCGAAATATTACTACATAGCAGATAGTTTAACGGATCCTTAGGAGATGTGAATCCCGAGCATCTCTTAAGTTACTGCACTCACGTTAGACACTGGAGAGGAGATGTCAAACCCCATAAACATCTCTGACGCCGTTCCACTCATATTTTACCGTTGATTTAACTTACATAAGATCTTTTAGCTCTGACTCGAGTATTTTGTCTTTTCAATTCGCTCAGGTCAGCCTGAGCATCATGGTTTGAAGGCCTTACTTCTGGAGGACGAAGATGAAGATTGTATTATTATTATTTACTATATTGTTCCAGTGCATCACATTGTTCCGCTGCATTGTTATTTATTATTCTTTGGTATGTGCAACTCTAATTCTGTGTTGTATACGTACAATCAAATGTTTTGTAAAACAGCTTCATGAACTGTTTATTTGATTATTATACTTTGTCATTCCGTTGCAAGATTCTGTTTTGCTTTTTTCTTCCTTTATTTTTCTTATTCACCTCAACAAAAATTCACCCTTCTGTATGATTTGAGTCTGACGTGTGTGGTTTATCGTCGATTTAAAGCGTACAAAAAGGTGGGTCGTTACAGTAATGATATAAAAATTTAGATTTATATGCCAAAACATCTTCCTTTCTTTTTAAATTTCAATGCAATATAAATACAAAATACATACATGTAAACTTTCAAATCTAAAATTACATTTTTTTTATATGAATTAAAGAGTGAATCATCAATAAAACACTATAATATTCATAAACAAATTTTAGCCTAATTTATTAAAGTAGAATATAATCAAAACAATACGAACATACAAAATTTTAGATCTAAAAGACTATACTTTGAATTGAATGTTTATAATATAGATCTATACTAAAACATTGTATTCAAACATGCCTTATCTCTTTTGACAAATATTACATCAAATATCATTATCTATTAAAGAAAAACATACCTTATTACCCAAAGCCTTGAAGCACGTATGGAAAATGGACCTTCCTTAGGATGTTTCCTACAAGTCACGCCTTGAATAATGATATCTCCTCAGAACTTCAAGTTCCTCATCCTATCCTTGCAAGCGATGAATGTACCACGTTTGTTTTGTTTATATTTTTTTTTGATGTTTTTATATGAAGTTGAAGGAATTTTGGGAAAAAAAAATTTGCCATGAAAAGTTAGGAGGAGGGAAAGAAACAAACTAAATGAGAAAGAATGAATTGTATGTAAAGAATGAATTAGAAAACATTTTTTATTTGAAATGAAACTTTTCCTATTCTTTAATTAAAACTTCCCTAATTAATTTTCTTGATTGTTTCTCTCTCTGATCATTTCTTCACACGTATGTCATGAAATGACATAAAATTTCCACGAATTATGCCATCAAATGACATAAAATTTCCATAAATCATGTCACCAAATAACACAAAATTTTCATAAATCATTTCATGCAATATCATTAAATTAAATCAAAATTGTATATCAATGTGTGCAAAAATAACATTTATAAATGCATTAAAATAATTATAAAAAACTTCCAAACATCAAATAAATAATAATTAATATTTCTTGAATATCAATTTACAACATTCTATAAATTAATTAAATCATGTGATTTATCAAAAAAATCATCTTTACGGTTGTGCGACTCAAATGTGTAAATTAATTTAGCGATTAATATCAAACTATTCGAATACTTTCACACATCGTTTAGTAGGTGGTGTCATTACAATAAAAAAAACCTATGATAGCGCCAAAAATACGCTACTAAAGCCCATAATAGCGGTTTAATAAACGTTGCATAACGGCATGTTATTAAAAATAGTGAACAATTTCTAGCGCATAATAAGCGCTACTGTGATGTCCCGGATTTTAGGATATTTGATAAATTAACAGGATTTAATTAGTAAAATATACTAATTTATAAGTTAAATATATAATTCTGATAATATATATATATATAAATATTGAGGGGATAATCTTTCTAATATAATTATTTAAAATTGACAAATTATTCTTTTAAAAATAAATAATAATGATTGTTTATATACGTAATTATTTAAATTGGCAAAATGGTTAATTTCAAACCAATAATATTTCTGTGTTATTTTTAGATAAATAGTGTTAAGGAAAAAATAGGAATTATTAATTTCAAATTGAATTTAGGCTTGTTTAAATATATGAATTTATTTTGAATTGTTCTTGAATTGGATTTTTTTCTATTGAATTTAAAGAATTGAATTTGAATTTAAAATTTAAAAAGGAAGTACAACTTAAATATATTTTGGTTTAAATTATTGGTTCAAACATAAGTTTTTTATAAACGAATATTTACATAAATTCACATTTATATATATATATATATATATATATTAAAAATTTAAAGGCTTATTTATAAAAGACAAACATTAAATACATTGAAATGTATTACATAAAGATATATGAACTTAAATAATTTAAGTTTAAACACTTGTATACATATGGAGGCATGGTTTCAACATTTGTAAATTTTGTAGCACATAAGTTAACAAGTGGCAAATTTACCTTAAATCTAAAACAAAATTTAATTAAATAACACATGTTGAAAAAAAATTATATGCAAAACTGAGATTTTCAGATTCAATTTCTCTCCATTCTTTTGTTCTTCATCTTTTCAGTCAATAAAAAAAGAAAACCCTGCAACCCTGTAAATCATTTGTTCTCAGACCTGAAACCAAATTCAAACTAATCTGAAATGATTCTTCAAATCTGTAAACATTTATTACTCAAGGTTGTAAATATCCATCAAGCTTTGTAAGCAACCAAAGTCTGTAACCATTTGTTCTTCAAATCTGTACCACTTTCAAAAATGCATGCAAGTAGATCTGAAGCAAAAATCAAAGTTTTCAAGCTAGCATTTCAGATTTTAAAGGCAAGCTCTCTAGTTTTTAAAGAATGAAAGCAATTTCAGTTTTAGAGTTCCCAGGTTTCCAAGTTCTGTTCAATCGATAAGGTGAGTAAACAAGTTTTTAATCTGATTTAGTCTTGTTACATGCTGTGATCTTGAAGAAAATTTTGTGAATATATGATCATATTTATCTATAAGGATATATTGGAGTGCATGTTAGTGAATAACCATATGAATGTTTCTGTTAGTATATACAGACTGTAAAACAGGATCAATAAATTCGAGAATTTTTTTATCTTCTGTTGTAAACAGATTTTTGTGATGATTTTTAGATGGAAGATGGTTATATCCTCTTGTTTAATTTTTTTTTAAAATCATACTTGAGAATAAAATTCAAGCAGTCTTCAGAAATCGAGCAAGAATAGTAAAAAAAATCTATTAGAATTGGAAAAATTGATGGTTTAATTTCTTTGTTTTGATTTTATAATCTTACTCGGCATTAAAAATTATGATTTTTAATAACTTAATCAAGATTTCTAAGTTGGAGGTTGGGAGGCAATTTCGTGATAAACGAAATTGGGTTTTTGGTCGATTCCTGGCGACTGCGGTGCTTGGTAGAGTAAGGGTCTTTACCGGAGTTGGGTCATGGGTGGGCGAACACGAGAAAAATGATGCCACATTTTTTCGATCGCTGTGGCGACGAAGGGAAGCCTCAGCAGGGTTTTCGATTCGTTTGAGGCATGGTGAGTTTTCGAGCTCTTTTTTTGGCTTTGCGGTGGCGATCGGAAGGTGCGGTGTAGGAAAATTAGCTAAAGGGAGGGATGCCGAAGTTTTAGCCGAAGTTTTGTGGTCACCGGTGATGCGAGGTGGCGATACTGGGAAGTTTGGTGACCGGAATGTTTCCTGTTGGGTGTCGAACTGTTCAAATTCAAATCAAGGGGATTAGAGAAGGATATGGGTAGCTAAGGTGTATCGGGGTGATCAACGACATCTTTGGATGGCGTCAGAGTTGGTCAGAACGACACCGATGCCGTGTGCATATGCACGTGGTTTTCTGGTGTGTCAGCTGCTTATTAGAGAGGGGGAAAATGTTGCTTCGGGGTTGGTGTCGGGGTAGAAGATGACTCGCTTGCGTTTTTGCTTCATGGGTTCGCGAGTTATAAACTGTAACAGTTTTTATAAAGTTAAACTAAAGTAGAGTTTTGAAAGGGAAGGAAGTGTGAGAAGGGATTGTGACGCAGGGAAGCAGGGGTTTAACTCGAGTTTTTATGGAATAATACTCGGGTTGCTCTGTATTAAATTAGGTGTTTGCAGAATCGAGATAAGTTAATTATCTTAGAATATTGTAGGTGATAAATTGGTTAGTTAATGTTTTATTAATTTAAGTTACGAAAGTATTTATGCTATTTTAAAAGTTAAACTAAGCGATAATTAAATGGTAAATCAAAAGATTTAATGTTTTAAATTTTACTTAAACTTAAAGTTTTTAAGTCATTTTGATTTCAAGGTTATTCGGAAAGATTTTGGAGTAATAATACTAAGGAACTAAACTTGGATAAAAGATTTATCATTTATATTTATGGATAATTAAGAAATTTATTAATTAAGAATTAAGAATTAATTATTAGTTAATAAATTTTAAATAAAGAGTGGTTATTATTAATAAAGGAATAATTAATTGTTGTGATTAATTATTGATGTGGAATTAATTAATCAATGTAATTAATCAATATAATTAATTAACCAATGGTATAATCACTTGATGAAGGTAATTAAAGGTAAATCATTTAAGAAAAGTAATTAAAGGAATAATTACTTAGTGAAAGTAATTAAAGATTAATTACTCAATATAATTAATTAAAGGATTGATTAATTAAAGAAATTAATTAAAGGCTAGTTAATTAATGGGTGTGATTAATTAAGGGTTAATTAATCAATGTAAGTGATTATAAGTTAATTTGCTTGAGTAATATATTAAAAACCAATGCAATTAATACAGATGAGTAAAGGTTAATTAATTTGAGTAATTAATTAGAAGTTAATTACTTATTGTAATTATAGTATAATTCATCAAGGATGATTAATTAAGATGGATAATTAAAGGATCATTAATTAATTGATTTGTCATTAATTAATGTCAAGTATAGGAAATCCAAATAATTAAAGATAGCGATTAACTTAATTAGAGATAAATTAAATTAATTTTGGAAGTGATCTTTCTTTCTTATGAATGATTGAATAAGATTAAATGCCATGAATTTGTTGATTTCTCTTATATGAATTGTTTTATGTTATGATATGTTTGTTTGGGTGGACAATAATAACGTGGTTATCAATTGGTAAGAATTGTTGGGTAAAAGTGACATCCTAGAATTAAGTTTGAATTGAATTTCAATTGTATAATCTAAGTTAAGATGACATTGGATTCGAAGAGACCGGAGTCGGGTATTTGTAAATACCCGAAACCACTTCGATTATTTATAATTTGATGTGTGGAATCAATAGAAGGAAATGGAATGATTAAAGTGAATTTGAACATTTAATCTAAGTTTGGTACTTAGAAATTGAGGTGTGAAATTAGTAATGTCTATAACCACTTGTGAAGTTGTAAATTGATAAGTTACCCGGGTTTATATAAGTTGTATGCTTTTGTATTCCATGTTAGATGGGTTTACACACACTGGTTTCCAGCCTTACCCGGGTGTTACTTTGATGTAATGCTCGGGTCAGACCGAGTATTACAGATTTTTAGGTAAGGACATTCTGGAGCTGAGGAGACGAGCTGGATGTTAGGAATGTTTGGAGTATTTCCGCTGTGATATATTGTTGCATATCTGGGACATATTGGTTGTATATGTCCACTGTATGTATATATGTTTAACTCTGATGTGTTTAAAATGTAGTTGTCTGATACAGTTTCCTTTATGTAAAGAATATTATTTGATATTATATTTTGAACTGCTGCGAATGTGAGGTTTCTATGACTTGTTTCTGTTTCTTCTTCTTTCTCTTTCTTTCTTTTCCTTAACTATCCGGAATTTTCTGGATCGAAATTTCCGGGCCGTTACACTTGGTATCAGAGCAAGTGTAACGCCCCGAAAATTTTCGATTTTCGAAAATTCAACACCGACACTCACTTTATCGACTGCCGAAAAATCGAAGGCCGGAAACTGAGATGTTATGGGTTTTGAAAAGAATTTAAGAAAAAGGAAGAAGAAAGAAAAGAGAAAAGAAAACAGAGAAACTGGAAATAGAAAATTTTAAAATAGAAATAGAAGAGAATAGAAAATTTGAAAATATAGAAAAATGGAGAACAGAACGGAATAGAAAACAACAGGACAACATCAGAATCTCACAATTCGCAGCGGAACAACATATAATAATAAATGAATAATCTTTAAACAAAGAACTATATCAGTTATTACATTACATCATATTTCATTACATCATATCATCACATCAGAGTGTACAACAACAACAACAACAAATAGTGCAGCGGAAAAAGAAGTACTATATAACTAGTAATACGCCATGCCATCCAGCTTGCCTCCAGCAATTCCAGAATATCCAGAATATCCTGATAAACCTAACTCTTAACTGCCCGTGTGGAAATTGGTGGGCACCCAGAGTTTAGGAAGGAAAACAATAAACTCCGAGTCAGTCATGTGACTGGTGTGAGAACTCAAAATAGTTTATTTATCTTTAAAATCAAAATAGAGGAATATTTTTTAAGTCAATTCGCAATGCTTTTAAAAATGAGACTACCATAAGGCCTCCCGCACACACACATGCAAACGCAGAATCGGAGGAGATTTCTCCTTATGATAGTCAAAGATGCTTGATACGCATTTAAAAGAACATTTGATATTATTATTAGTGTATAGTGTAGGGAAAATTCATTTCGAAAGTAGAATATAAATCTTAGCCAACATAGACATTTCGAACTATGCCTACTATAGCTACCATCCAAACAGTGGTGACCACCATAAGTGAATGGCAGGTCCTACAACTAATACCGTACAAGTTTCGTATTGGGAATTGGATTTCCAACGAATGATCAGGCCAAGGAACTTCCCATTGCCACATGAGAATGCCTCTGGATGGACATCCCCGAGAACCAAACCGGATCTCTACCAACACAAGGCCGGGTTACCCCTAACTGAGTAACAACTGACCGAATATGCCATCCCCCGGTCCTTTGGGACCTTTTCACCGAGCGCTCGTAATCAATTCACACAATCATAACAAAGTGTTTTCAACATGAGTAAGTATCTGGGCTCCATACCATGATACCACCCTTTTCCAGAAGGAAATGCACACATCCTAAAGGGCGCTACCCCTCATAACCTTGCTGCTTCTTTCCTGTTTTGACCATTCACGGGGTGTGAGGCTCGACGAAGTCACGTCCACAAAAACATACTTTATACAAAAGCCATGCTTTGGGTCAACAAATGATCAACACAATGATCACAAGGATAGACGATCAAATAAACGATCCTATCACAAATAATCAACACAATGATCATTTCAGCATCACTCAGCATGTCACATTACCAAATTGGGAATATATCGCTGATAACTTCAACTATATAACCTCTGAGCTCGTACGTCTCAGAGAAGGGTGTTAAGCTAAAAGAATAAATTCTTCGCCACC
Source organism: Allium cepa (assembly GCA_030765085.1). Lineage (NCBI taxonomy): Eukaryota > Viridiplantae > Streptophyta > Magnoliopsida > Asparagales > Amaryllidaceae > Allium > Allium cepa. The sequence continues at coordinate 490,621,121 of CM060944.1, read as the reverse complement.
AACAGAAATATATTTGAAAGAAATCGGCTTTATATCTCAACTTGTAATGTCAGACATACAATCCATACAAGTCTGTTCCGGGCTCGAACAAAACCGAAGGCACTTACAAAGAAGTCCTTGCAATCCGGATATTCACAATCCTGATCGGATTCACCATCACATATGGAGAACTCAATACCGTAGCTACTCGGTGCAGAGTCAATCGACAGGTCATCCTATCGCTCTCGCAAATATCCGGTCTTCTACACCGATCTTCAAATGCAATTCACAACGACGTATCACATATTCGGAATGGGTTATACGACCCCATGGTCCTTTCCCGGTTAACCCGAATAGTGAGCGCTTATTCAAAAATAAGTGTGGCATTCAAATTCAAACAAATCACATCAAATACCCATTCAAAGGGAAATATTGATAGTCGGTTATTGAACTATCAATGAATATGCACACATCACCAGATTCCAAATAATTTTCCAAATTATTTATTTTCCAAAATATCTTCACTAGATATATAATTTCAATACTTCAAAAATAAATCAATATTTATTTTCATACAAATTCCACTTTCTTTTATAAATTCCTTAGTGAATTTATATTCCAAAATATCCATGCATATACGATTTCAATTTATCATTTCAATTTATCTTCAAAAAGATAAATTCTCTAATATTCACTTCATATTGGAAAACATTTCCATACTTATTTATTCATAAGTAATTCACAAATCTTTTTTTATTTTCAACACTTAGAAAATATTCTATATACTTAAATCGGAATTAAGTATATATTTCATTCTTTAAGGAAATCATTCTCTTTAACATATTTATTTGGGCCAAAACGAATGTTGCGTAAAACATCGTTACGACAACCCAAAATCACTAGTATAGGGATTCGAAATTAAAATAGATATATAAATCTCAATACTATACAAAACATTTCCTTTCGGAAATCATTTACTATAACAACAGTGTTATAGTCCACTATTTCCTTCTATTTCTCGAAAACGTCTATTTCAACAATAGATGTTGAAATCTATGGTTTCGAATCTCAACACATTTTAAAACATCGTTAGATCGTTTTAATTCTATTTCAAATATCACATTCAAAACAATTTCTTTAACATATTATTCACTATTCAAAAACGTGAATATACTTGTTAACAAATTTCATCACTTCTATTCATTTTATTTCAAAGGATTATCCACAGTCAAAAATGTGAATATAACTCCATTAATAGGTTTCAACAATTTACTTATCAAAATAAGTCGTTTGCGAATTTATAAAACATCGTTTATAAATTCCATTTCTAATTATTTTATAACAACTTCCTTTTATAAATTTTCTTTATTAACCTATTCGATTTATAACTCAATTATAAAACAAAGGTTCATATTGTAAGTTAAATACTTATAATTTATTCGTTCACAAAAATCGTTCCTTTGAACTTCATAATTATAAATCTTATAACTTATAAGATTCAATTATTTATCCAAAACCATTCTTTTAATAATTTCACAAATTTTATAAACCTACTGTTTAAAAATTCCATTTATAACTTCACAGTTTATAATTCTATAAATTTCATTCAATTTATGAAATTCATTTTCACTTCATTCAAACACTTATAAAAACTCGTTTTATAATTTCAATATTTCAATTTATAAATATCCATTTATAAATCTCTTAATATAATTCAATTTATATTATTCTTTTAAAACGTCTTTAATCTCTTTTATTATTTCACCATTTTGATTCATAAAATAATTAAATTTTATAAATCCTATATTTAAACTTTTCACAATAAATTCTAAAATCCCGATTAAACTATTTTATAAAATCATTAGCATCATATTCTCAAAAATCAGTTTTTAACTATCTTTCTCAAAAATCATAATTTTTATAACTTTAAAAATTATAACGTTTATTTATTTAAAATGGATCAATTCCAAAAATATAGTATATTTTCAAAAATCACTTTAAAAATCATTTTAAAATCCCAAAATCTGGGTCCAATGATGCTACACACCAAATAGTCAATCACGACTACAACGATATCATATATCAATATGAAATCCATCAAATATCAAAATATCTGAAATCAAATAAAAACTGTTGAGGAATCCAGTTGGATCCCTCCAACCTGTTTTCCTGCATCCAAAAACATTAGCACAATACCAATTTCGCTCCAGTACGAAATTATCGCGGTATATGTTCTTATTAAATATTATTCGCTTAATAACGGCGTAATGGGGTCTCATCCGCTAAACAAATAAATGCGGGAAATCAATAACTCCAATATATACATATGCCAATATATATATATTGCTACTATATATAATACCAATTTCACTGTTTATGAAATATTCGCGGTATATGTTTTTATTAAATAACATCCGCTTACTAACGGCGTATAATGTCTATTTTAATAATCAATAGATATCAATCAACATTCAAACATGCATTCAAATATTTTAAATCTAACTATTTAAAATAAAATCGAAACTTATTCGATTGAGTGAGAAGTTCTCACCTTGATTTTAATTCCCGTTTTAGCGATTTATTTCGAATAAAATTAAACGGACGTTTAATTTTATCCAAAATTCTCACTAACTCCAAACGACTCCAAACCAACTCCATCGCGTAGTGCTCGTCCATACGATTCCAACGCAACTGGTTTCGCGCGTTTTCGACCTCGTATGAAAAAGTTATGATTTTATAAGTTTTACACGAATTTTATTATATAAATTACAACCTATAATTTACTTTTATAAACCTAAATCAAGATCGTGGCCGTCCATTGTAGATCAAACGCGCCTCACTTCATCACCCTCATGTTACACGCGCGCATAGCAGCTCCAGGTAAACACCGAACGCACATGAACCCAACAAGCTCAAATTAGGGTTACTTGCCGTCGCCTCCTTGCTACATGAAACTCCATCACATCGCCACCACGTCGAAGGCCATACCAAGAACTACACTCGGCTGAAGCACCATAGGGCTCGGCCCCCCATAGTACACGAACGACGTGCATAAACTCGACGCCTTCATCTCCATTTTCCCGTTGATCCACTCAACTATTTTCGATCATGACCGTTCACATCGTAGATCTCACTACCCTCTACCACTTTCATGTTGAAAGATTGTTGAATCGTTGCACGGATTTGAAGATATTTGGGGATGAATATGGGAAGATTTCGGCCGTTCATATTGCAACTGGCGGCTAGGGCAAATTAGGTTTAGGTTTTGATATTTTTTTTTATTTGTGAATGAGGCCTATTTATAGAGTTTCGTTTGACACTATTCATCCGGAAATTCCGAACTCCGATTTACGCGCCGTAACCAGCGTTTCTAGGGTTTACCCCGCGTTCCGGACACAATGGAACAGGTTTCGGAAGCTAATTCGGAAGTATGTGCGAGTTATGGCTGTAAACGCTCAATTTAAATTAAACCGATTTAAATCGATTTCTAGGCGTTTTAATTCGTACCGGACAAACGGTAAATCCAATTGACTTGAAATTTGAAACCTTACAATAATATCACATTACGGATCCGATGAAACTGGGTTCGTCGAAATCCGAGACTTATTGAAAAATGGCTATTTTGACTCGCCAAATTTAAATTAAAAATAATTCGATGCGTTTCGAGCTGCCACGATCAAACGATAACTCCGATTGACACGAAAATTGAAATCCGATAATAACTAACTATTACGGATCCAATGAAACTGGTTTCGTTCAATTCTGAGACTGTTCAAAAATTGACTATTTTTACTAGTCGATTTTAATATTAAAATATTCAATTTTCACAAATTAACTTCTAATTCGATTTTAAAAGTTTTAAAATATCGTTCTAACTTCCACATGATAAAATAAAATTTTACAAATCATTTTCAATCATTTTTAACCCAATTTTCAATTATTTCCATAATCTAACCTATTAAATTATCGATTTAATTATCCAATTAAATCCAATAAATCAAAATAAAATTTATTCGACTTCTAAATTCACTTATTAATATTTAAAATAAATTAAATATTCAAATTTTAATAAATAAAAATTCTAGGCCGTTACAATCTTCCCCCCTTAAAAGAATTTCGTCCTCGAAATTATTAAGTAAGAAAAGTTACAGAATTTATTAATTTTCCCAAAATTCATAGTTAAACTTCTTACAATAACTTTACTAAGTTTTCAAATCATACTTAGTTATCCTTTCAAAACCAAACTATATCATTTAACTTTCAATTCCAAAATCAAAGTTGTAGTTTTCAAAAATTTCCAATTTTTCTCAAATTTTTTCTAACGCCTTAAATTTTCGGAAAAATTCGCCATGGTCTCCTTTGCGCGGCTCGATCCGAAAAAAAAATGACAGTATATATATCACAAATATACATCTCATCAAGTAATGAGGCATCCCGAAGGGAAAAAGTGTAAAAGTGCGATATTTAATCCGAGATATGTACCTTATATTTTATTAGCAAGCATATACGGCTAATATAGCGCGAAAGCGAGCTCCAAATGCGAAGGAAACGCGATCCGCACCTACTAATCACTCAACAAACAACATGAGAACATGTATATATGACAATAGTATCGATATACAACATATAGCAACATAATAACTATATATGTTAACATAGCAAATGCAACTAAAGCAATATATTCAACCATCAACCAACTATCATCCATAACCAATAAATATTCATTCATATTCTTATTAATATTCAATGAATTGGGTTATCAATTTAATCATATTTGATTCATATACAGTGGATGTTCTTACCAACATCCATTCTCAATTAGTTTATATTCACTAATTAAATCCAATTCACTTTCAATTCTATTCAAATTTATTTACTTCTAATTTGAATTTAATTACATAGCTTTAAATTTCACTAATTCACTTCCATTAATACTTAATGAATTATATACAATCAATCAACTAACAACCATATAACAACCAATGTATATTAATTACAACCAAATTGCTTTGCTTACAATTGGTTTAATTTAATTGATTTTTATTCAACTTTCTAATAACATTAGATTTTAATGAATTAACACGTACATCCATTATTTCTTATCAATTTAATTTACATTCAATTGATTAATATTCAATCCATTCATTCAATTCAATTACAAAAGTTGAATTTCATTTACATAACTCAAGTTCACCTTTATCACTTCACTTTATTAATTTACTTTGATACTAATATCAACTTCATTCAATATCACTTAAGTTATACTCCATTTAACTTTAAATTCATTCTTATTTACAACTCATATTCACAAATATATTCATATAGTTTCACTTCTTATATATATAAGTTTATTTCTCAATTGTAAATCACCTTAATTATAATTCAATTCTTATAATTCTTTTGTTTATACAATTATTCTTTTATTTAGATTATTCAAACAACCTAACAATCAACTTATATACACTTTAATAATTCTGAAAAATTATTCCTTTATATATAAAATATAATCAAGGTAAAATTATTTCATTTACCCAAATTTAAAAACAATATTGTGTCGAATTGTTCTATTCAAGTGTTTAGAAACCCCTTCGATTCAGTTTCGAGGCTGCGCCGACGAAGGTTCATATACCACTCAACAAACCAATCATCACAATATAAAACAATTTCATATTCACTAACAAATACGCTCTCATAGCTATTATTGCACTCAAACTCATTCTAGAGTACTACTGACTCTATCTGTAATGAATTATACCCAACAGAACCATGGTTGTCGCTTAACCATATGCTCCGATACCAACTGTAACGCCCCGAAAATTTTCGACTTTCGAAAATTCAACATCGACACTCACTTTATCGACTGCCGAAAAATCGAAGGCCGGAAACCGAGATGTTATGGGTTTTGAAAAGAATTTAAGAAAAAGGAAGAAGAAAGAAAAGAGAAAAGAAAACAGAGAAACTGGAAATAGAAAATTTAAAAATAGAAACAGAAGAGAATAGAAAATTTGAAAATATAGAAAAATGGAGAATAGAAAGGAATAGAAAACAACAGGACAACATCAGAATCTCACAATTCGCAGCGGAACAACATATAATAATAAATGAATAATCTTTAAACAAAGAACTATATCAGTTATTACATTACATCATATTTCATTACATCATATCATCACATCAGAGTGTACAACAACAACAACAAATAGTGCAGCGGAAAAAGAAGTACTATATAACTAGTAATACGCCATGCCATCCAGCTTGCCTCCAGCAATTCCAGAATATCCAGAATATCCTGATAAACCTAAATCTTAACTGCCAGTGTGGAAATTGGTGGGCACCCAGAGTTTAGGCAGGAAAACAATAAACTCCGAGTCAGTCATGTGACTGGTGTGAGAACTCAAAACAGTTTATTTATCGTTAAAATCAAAATAGAGGAATATTTTTAAAGCCAATTCGCAATGCTTTTAAAAATGAGACTACCATAAGGCCTCCCGCACACACACACATGCAAACGCAGAATCGGAGGAGATTTCTCCTTATGATAGTCAAAGATGCTTGATACGCATTTAAAAGAACATTTGATATTATTATTAGTGTATAGTGTAGGGAAAATTCATTTCGAAAGTAGAATATAAATCTTAGCCAACATAGATATTTCAAACTATGCCTACTATAGCTACCATCCAAACAGTGGTGACCACCATAAGTGAATGGCAGGTCCTACAACTAATACCGTACAAGTTTCGTATTGGGAATTGGATTTCCAACGAATGATCAGGCCAAGGAACTTCCCATTGCCACATGAGAATGCCTCTGGATGGACATCCCCGAGAACCAAACCGGATCTCTACCAACACAAGGCCGGGTTACCCCTAACTGAGTAACAACTGACCGAATATGCCATCCCCCGGTCCTTTGGGACCTTTTCACCGAGCGCTCGTAATCAATTCACACAATCATAACAAAGTGTTTTCAACATGAGTAAGTATCTGGGCTCCATACCATGATACCACCCTTTTCCAGAAGGAAATGCAAACATCCTAAAGGGCGCTACCCCTCATAACCTTGCTGCTTCTTTCCTGTTTTGACCATTCACGGGGTGTGAGGCTCGACGAAGTCACGTCCACAAAAACATACTTTATACAAAAGCCATGCTTTGGGTCAACAAATGATCAACACAATGATCACAAGGATAGACGATCAAATAAACGATCCTATCACAAATAATCAACACAATGATCATTTCAGCATCACTCAGCATGTCACATTACCAAATTGGGAATATATCGCTGATAACTTCAACTATATAACCTCTGAGCTCGTACGTCTCAGAGAAGGGTGCTAAGCTAAAAGAATAAATTCTTCGCCACCAACAGAAATATATTTGAAAGAAATCGGCTTTATATCTCAACTTGTAATGTCAGACATACAATCCATACAAGTCTGTTCCGGGCTCGAACAAAACCGAAGGCACTTACAAAGAAGTCCTTGCAATCCGTATATTCACAATCCTGATCGGATTCACCATCACATATGGAGAACTCAATACCGTAGCTACTCGGTGCAGAGTCAATCGACAGGTCATCCTATCGCTCTCGCAAATATCCGGTCTTCTACACCGTTCTTCAAATGCAATTCACAACGACGTATCACATATTCGGAATGGGTTATACGACCCCATGGTCCTTTCCCGGTTAACCCGAATAGTGAGCGCTTATTCAAAAATAAGTGTGGCATTCAAATTCAAACAAATCACATTAAATACCCATTCAAAGGGAAATATTGATAGTCGGTTATTGAACTATCAATGAATATGCACACATCACCAGATTCCAAATAATTTTCCAAATTATTTATTTTCCAAAATATCTTCACTAGATATATAATTTCAATACTTCAAAAATAAATCAATATTTATTTTCATACAAATTCCACTTTCTTTTATAAATTCCTTAGTGAATTTATATTCCTAAATATCCATGCATATACGATTTCAATTTATCATTTCAATTTATCTTCAAAAAGATAAATTCTCTAATATTCACTTCATATTGGAAAACATTTCCATACTTATTTATTCATAAGTAATTCACAAATCTTTTTTTATTTTCAACACTTAGAAAATATTCTATATACTTAAATCGGAATTAAGTATATATTTCATTCTTTAAGGAAATCATTCTCTTTAACATATTTATTTGGGCCAAAACGAATGTTGCGTAAAACATCGTTACGACAACCCAAAATCACTAGTATAGGGATTCGAAATTAAAATAGATATATAAATCTCAATACTATACAAAACATTTCCTTTCGGAAATCATTTACTATAACAACAGTGTTATAGTCCACTATTTCCTTCTATTTCTCGAAAACGTCTATTTCAACAATAGATGTTGAAATCTATGGTTTCGAATCTCAACACATTTTAAAACATCGTTAGATCGTTTTAATTCTATTTCAAATATCACATTCAAAACAATTTCTTTAACATATTATTCACTATTCAAAAACGTGAATATACTTGTTAACAAATTTCATCACTTCTATTCATTTTATTTCAAAGGATTATCCACAGTCAAAAATGTGAATATAACTCCATTAATAGGTTTCAACAATTTACTTATCAAAATAAGTCGTTTGCGAATTTATAAAACATCGTTTATAAATTCCGTTTCTAATTATTTTATAACAACTTCCTTTTATAAATTTTCTTTATTAACCCATTCGATTTATAACTCAATTATAAAACAAAGGTTCATATTATAAGTTAAATACTTATAATTTATTCGTTCACAAAAATCGTTCCTTTGAACTTCATAATTATAAATCTTATAACTTATAAGATTCAATTATTTATCCAAAACCATTCTTTTAATAATTTCACAAATTTTATAAACCTACTGTTTAAAAATTCCATTTATAACTTCACAGTTTATAATTCTATAAACTTCATTCAATTTATGAAATTCATTTTCACTTCATTCAAACACTTATAAAAACTCGTTTTATAATTTCAATATTTAAATTTATAAATATCCATTTATAAATCTCTTAATATAATTCAATTTATATTATTCTTTTAAAACGTCTTTAATCTCTTTTATTATTTCACCATTTTGATTCATAAAATAATTAAATTTTATAAATCCTATATTTAAACTTTTCACAATAAATTCTAAAATCCCGATTAAACTATTTTATAAAATCATTAGCATCATATTCTCAAAAATCAGTTTTTAACTATCTTTCTCAAAAATCATAATTTTTATAACTTTAAAAATTATAACGTTTATTTATTTAAAATGGATCAATTCCAAAAATATAGTATATTTTCAAAAATCACTTTAAAAATCATTTTAAAATCCCAAAATCTGGGCCCAATGATGCTACACACCAAATAGTCAATCACGACTACAACGATATCATATATCAATATGAAATCCATCAAATATCAAAATATCTGAAATCAAATAAAAACTGTTGAGGAATCCAGTTGGATCCCTCCAACCTGTTTTCCTGCATCCAAAAACATTAGCACAATACCAATTTCGCTCCAGTACGAAATTATCGCGGTATATGTTCTTATTAAATATTATCCGCTTAATAACGGCGTAATAGGGTCTCATCCGCTAAACAAATAAATGCGGGAAATCAATAACTCCAATATATACATATGCCAATATATATATATTGCTACTACATATAATACCAATTTCACTGTTTATGAAATATTCGCGGTATATGTTTTTATTAAATAACATCCGCTTACTAACGGCGTATAATGTCTATTTTAACAATCAATAGATATCAATCAACATTCAAACATGCATTCAAATATTTTAAATCTGACTATTTAAAATAAAATCGAAACTTATTCGATTGAGTGAGAAGTTCTCACCTTGATTTTAATTCCCGTTTTAGCGATTTATTTCGAATAAAATTAAACGGACGTTTAATTTTACCCAAAATTCTCACTAACTCCAAACGACTCCAAACCAACTCCATCGCGTAGTGCTCGTCCATACGATTCCAACGCAACTGGTTTCGCGCGTTTTCGACCTCGTATGAAAAAGTTATGATTTTATAAGTTTTACACGAATTTTATTATATAAATTACAACCTATAATTTACTTTTATAAACCTAAATCAAGATCGTGGCCGTCCATTGTAGATCCAACGCGCCTCACTTCATCACCCTCATGTTTCACGCACGCATAGCAGCTCCAGGTAAACACCGAACGCACATGAACCTAACAAGCTCAAATTAGGGTTACTTGCCGTCGCCTCCTTGCTACATGAAACTCCATCACATCGCCACCACGTCGAAGGCCATACCAAGAACTACACTCGGCTGAAGCACCATAGGGCTCGGCCCCCCATAGTACACGAACGGCGTGCATAAACTCGACGCCTTCATCTCCATTTTCCCGTTGATCCACTCAACTATTTTCGATCATGACCGTTCACATCGTAGATCTCACTACCCTCTACCACTTTCATGTTGAAAGATTGTTGAATCGTTGCACGGATTTGAAGATATTTGGGGATGAATATGGGAAGATTTCGGCCGTTCATATTGCAACTGGCGGCTAGGGCAAATTAGGTTTAGGTTTTGATATATATATTTTTTTTATTTGTGAATGAGGCCTATTTATAGAGTTTCGTTCGACACTATTCATCCGGAAATTCCGAACTCCGATTTACGCGCCGTAACCAGCGTTTCTACGGTTTACCCCGCGTTCCGGACACAATGGAACAGGTTTCGGAAACTAATTCGGAAGTATGTGCGAGTTATGGCTGTAAACGCTCAATTTAAATTAAACCGATTTAAATCGATTTCTAGGCGTTTTAATTCGTACCGGACAAACGGTAAATCCAATTGACTTGAAATTTGAAACCTTACAATAATATCACATTATGGATCGGATGAAACTGGTTCCGTCGAAATCCGAGACTTTTTGAAAAATGGCTATTTTGACTCGCCAAATTTAAATTAAAAATAATTCGATGCGTTTCGAGCTGCCACGATCAAACGATAACTCCGATTGACACAAAAATTGAAATCCGGTAATAACTAACTATTACGGATCCAATGAAACTAGTTTCGTTCAATTCTGAGACTGTTCAAAAATTGACTATTTTTACTAGTCGATTTTAATATTAAAATATTCAATTTTCACAAATTAACTTCTAATTCGATTTTAAAAGTTTTAAAATATCATTCTAACTTCCATATGATAAAATAAAATTTTACAAATCATTTTCAATCATTTTTAACCCAATTTTCAATGATTTCCATAATTTAACCTATTAAATTATCGATTTAATTATCCAATTAAATCCAATAAATCAAAATAAAATTTATTCGACTTCTAAATTCACTTATTAATATTTAAAATAAATTAAATATTCAAATTTTAATAAATAAAAATTCTGGGTCGTTACAGCAAGGTTAAGCGAGAACCTTGGCTCTGGGTGGATTACTCATTAAGGATAGGGTAAGTGGTACCTAAGGATGAGTTGAGTGTGTATGTTTGTGTGTGTGTTTCTATATATATGTGAGAGTGTACTTGTTATTTTCTTATATAAAGATTTTAAATGATTTTATATAAAAATACATTTTGATATATAAAGCAATATTTCTTTTCAATAAATATTAAGTGAATTGGTTGTTAAATTATTGAATTAAATTAAGAAGCAATAGAATACAACCAAATTGAAACTGAAATTGAATAAATATAAGTTTGAAATAAATTTAAACGGAAATTAAAATCTTGAATTTGGGAAAGAGTTTCAGAATAAGTTAATAATAAATTGGAATTCAGGTATGATAATTTGGGTTATTATCATAAATAATTGTTGTGTTTAATAATAAAATGTGTATTAATGAGTAAGAAAAAATAAAATGTTTTAAGGGGGTAACCTTTAAGCATGACATGTAAATTGAAGTGGGTTTCAAACTGTGAAGTTCTAAATTCTAAATTTAAACATTTGAAAATTGTTTTCAAAATTTTAAAGAAAATAATATTATACTAACTATTTTGAATGTACACTTATTCTAGAATAAGAAGTTGTTTGTAAACTTTAAAAGAATTTGTTTTAAATTAAAACCAAAGGCGGTTTAAATTTTTAAAATTTTGGCTGGGTAAGCCAAGGAATAAATTTGTATATGAGAGATATACATAATATCAAAGATGGTTTGATATAAACTCTAAATATTGAGTTTTAAAATCTGGAATGAGATACGATACCTAAAGTGATAAGTTTTTGAACTTAATAAGTGGGAAGATTATTAATGAGAAGTTTAAAATTTGAAATAGAAGTTCAAATTGGGTAAGGTTGACTGGATAAAGTGAATTGAGTTTAACTTGGGGAAAAGTTAAATAAGTTGGAATGGTCAACCTGATTTGGAAAATTCAAGATGAAATTGGGATTTAACTTGGGAAGTTAAATGGTTAATCTGAATAGGGAGTTTGTGTGATCTCAAAATGGGTTTGAGATCTGGAAATTGGAAATTGATGGATGTTTTAAAGTGAATTGGATGATATCATCCTATTGATATTAATAACCTTTAAATTGTGAATTGGATTTGTTTAAATGAATGAGAAGTGAAGTGTGTTAATATATCCATTATAGGGATAAATAAAATTTAACTTAAATTTAAAATTGAGATATGGAATTCCTTTAAACTTAAGATTTTAATGTTAAGAAATAAATTTGTAAATTAAAATTTTTTAAAATCTTACTTGAACCTTGTAATGAGTTAAGTAAAGATAATTTAAAATGGAATTTTGAAATTTGGACTCAGAATTGAATTGTTTAAAAACTTTAAAAGAAAATTGATTTAAAGGAATTAAATCAACATTTGAAGTATTAACTCGAATTTATATAATTCGAGATGGTTTAAATTTGGAATTTTAATTGAAATTAGTTCAAATTGAATTTGATTTGAATTAATTGAAATTGTGATTGAAGATGTATGAGTATAAAATTCAAATGGAAAATTTGAATTGGATTGATTTGAATAATTTGGAATTGTAATTAAAGTTTAATAGTTTTAAATTCAAATGGAATTTGAATTGAATTTGGGAGGAAATCAAGAATAATTCAACTTGATTTGGAAATGGAGTTTGAAATTGGGATTAATTCAAACTGGAGTTGAAATGAACTGAAATTTATTTGAATTAGTAGAATTTGAGATCAAGGTTGAATAAAGTTAAATTTGGAAAGGAACTGAGGTTAATTCAACTTGAATTGGGGTTGAATCAATTTCAATGGAAATTGAAGTTATTTAAATTGGAGTTAAGTCAATTTAAATGGAGGTGGAATTTAAATTGAATTGATGGGGAATGGAGATTGGGAATTGAACAGTTTGACTTTGGACTATTTTCAAAATAAATTGTTTTAGTACAAATTTATTTTTTTCAAACTATTTACTATACAACTTTTCTTTTTAAAATCCAAATTATCTTATACTTATTTTACAATTGTCTTTGGAACTGTTTAACAAATTTTCTATTATTTTATAAACTAATTTCTATTTTTCAACTACTTTATAACTAATTTCTATTTTACAACTATTTCGCAATTATTTAATATTTCTATAACTATTTGACTATTTCTTTTCCAACTATTTTACAATTACTTAACTATTTTACAGCCATTTTACAAACTAATAATTATTTTTCAACTACTTATTTATTTTAAAAAATTTCAAGCTATTTTCTAAATAAACTGGTCGGAGTTCAAACTGTTATTGGTTAAATACCCAATCGAGATAAGAATAGAGGTGATAATCCAAATAGATTGAAGCAATTGTGAGTAAGTGAATGAAAATCAAAGTGAATGTGAATAGAAATGGAATTGATTTGGCTAATAACCAATAAAGATAAATACGTAAGGTGTACGTATGTTATTCTATTCGCATAGTGATTTGATCCAGATTCGAGCACAAAATTTCGAGATAATTATATCGATCCGAGTTGGGATTTTTCACTCGATTTTCGACGGCAAACCTGGATATGGATTGTTGATTGGTTTTGGACATTCACTATCATAATTATGACTATGCAAGGAGAATGACGGTTTCTGATCAAGAAACCAGATCTGTGTCCGCACTAGGAAGTCGAGTGGACGATACTAGTTCGTAAGTGAAATTGTATGGTGGAGTGAGCGATCAGATTGGTATAGCGTACGGATGATATGTGTGCATTGTACGGATTTGAATATAATTGATACTGGTAATTTGTGGATTAGAAATGTGAAATGGTTTTTGAAATGAAAGTTATATTTTGTGAAGTATATGATGAAGTAAAATGGAAATTGGATATTTCTATGATAGAAGTTTACTTTTTGTAAGTAAATAATATGGTTAATGACTTTATAGAGTAATCAAATTTAAATATTTGATTTGGAATAAATAAAGTTATAAATCTTTGTTATATATAAGATAAATCTCCCCTTGTTGAATCTATTGCCAGAAGGAAAGGATTTTGAAGGTGTTTTGAAGTATAAAAGGAGTTTTATACAAGTTTGAAATGATCCAAAGTTTTAAAAATTATATATATATAAAGGATCTTATGAGGATTTTAGAAAAGGTTTTGGGAACCTTTGGATTTGGAAAGGCTTTTGATTTTTGGGTAAAACAATATGAGAATTTGGAAAGCCTAGTTTGAGAATTATCGATTTTGGAATAATTGATTTTGTGTAAAGGAGATTTGTATGAGATCGTACTAGGTGTATGATTTGAAGATACTATATGTGTATAGTATAAAATGTTTTGATGATGGCTCTGGGGAAAAAGGCGCTCCCTTGAAATGAACTTCTCAGGAGTACCATCGGGTGGTGCTGCCTTGAGCCCCAAGGGGGTGTTCTAAAGTTGATCCTGTGAGGAGTCCGGACAAAACTAGTTCCTGGGGATTATGAGTAGAGTATACTATAGCGAAAGTCGTGTGTTCCGCTGAGAGCCAACAGTCTGCGTTTGATTTTATATCGGTAGACTACGACCTATGGTAACATAGTGAAAGTCATATGTGCCGCCGAGAGCCAACAGTCTGCATTTGATTTTATATCGGTAGACTGCGACCTATGTAGGAGTGGAGAAGTTTCATTTTGACAGCGAAAATCAGAGGCCGCAGAGAGCCTGCAGTTACATGGACTTTTGCTGCGATGGCAACGTAACCCTGGAATGTAACTGCGATCTATTGTGGGTTCCATGCCGTAATCGAGAGGCCGCAGAGAGCCTGTAGTTACATGGACTTTTGCTGCGATGGCAACGTAACCCTGGAATGTAACTGCGACCATGGATGGGGGTGATGATTTCCAGAGCATTCTCACCCAAGATATTTCCTCGATTTCAAAAATGTTTTCTATATTTTCAATAAAATTATTTTCAGTATTTTCACTGGATGTTGAAAACGTGTCTACCAAGCACTTGTAGAATTTCAATCTTACGCCTGAACAACGTATGACCGAAATTCTATGAGAACAAGGAGGAACCTGTTGAGACATCGAGTTATAAAAGTATTTTTTTATATAAAAACTATTTTGGCAATATTATATAGATTCTAAAAGTGTTTGAAAAATGATCAAAGAATATTTTAACTGGTTTAAAATATTTAATAAATTCTGGCTTCGTTTCTTTTTGAGGACGAAAAGATTCAAAGGGGGGGAATGTGATGTCCCGGATTTTAGGATATTTGATAAATTAACTGGATTTAATTAGTGAAATATACTAATTTGTAAGTTAAATATATAATTCTGATAATATATATATATATATATATATATATAGATAAATATTGGAGGGATAATCTTTCTAATATAATTATTTAAAATCGACAAATTATTCTTTTAAAAATAAATAAAAATGATTGTTTATATAAGTAATTATTTAAATTGGAAAATTTGTTAATATCAAACCAATAATATTTCTGTGTTATTATTAGATAAATAGAGCTAAGGAAAAAATAGGGATGATTAATTTCAAATTGAATTTAGGCTTGTTTAAATATATGAATTTATTTTGAATTGATCTTGAATTGGATTTTTTTTCTATTGAATTTAAAGAATTGAATTTGAATTTGAAATTTAAAAAGGAAGTATATCTTAAATATATTTTGGTTTAAATTGATTTGGTTCAAACATAAGTTATTCATAAACGAATATTTACATAAATTCACATTTATATATATATATATATATATATATATATATTAAAAATTTCAAGGCATATTTATAAAAGACAAACATTAAATACATTGAAATGTATTACATAAAGATATATGAACTTAAATAATTTAAGTTTAAACACTTGTATACATATGGGGGCATGGTTTCAACATTTGTAAAATTTGTAGCACATAAGTTAACAAGTGGCAAATTTACCTTAAATCTAAAACAAAATTTAATTAAATAATGCACGTTGAAAAAAAAATTATATGAAAAACTGAGATTTTTAGATTCAATTTCTCTCCATTCTTTTTTTCTTCATATTTTCAGTCAATGAAAAAAGAAAACCCTGCAACCCTGTAAATCATTTGTTCTCGGACCTGAAACCAAATTTAAACTAATCTGAAATGATTCTTCAAATCTATAAACATTTACTACTCAAGCCTGTAAATATCCATCAAGCTCTGTAAGCAACCAAAGTCTGTAACCATTTGTTCTTCAAATCTGTACCACTTTCAAAAATGCATGCAAGTAGATCTGAAGAAAAAATCAAAGTTTTCAAAGCTAGCATTTCAGATTTTAAAGGCAAGCTCTCCATTTTTTAAAGAATGAAAGCAATTTCATTTTTAGAGCTCCCAGGTTTCCAAGTTTAGTTCAATCGACAAGGTGAGTAAACAAGTTTTTAATCTGATTTAGTCTTGTTACATGCTGTGATCTTGAAGAAAATTTTGTGATTGTAGGATTGTTTTATATGATCATATTTATCTATAAGGATATATTGGAGTGCATGTTAGTGAATAACCATATGAATGTTTCTGTTAGTACATACAGACTGTAAAACAGGATCAATAAATTCGAGAATTTTTTTATCTTCTGTTGTAAACAGATTTTTGTGATGATTTTTAGATGGAAATGGTTATATCCTCTTGTTTAATTTTTTTAAAAATCAAACTTGAGCATAAAATTCAAGCAGTCTTCAGAAATCGAGCAAGAATAGTAAAAAAAAATCAATTAGAATTGGAAAAATTGATGGTTTAATTTCTTTGTTTTGATTTTATAATCTTACTCAACATTAAAAATTATGATTTTTAATAACTTAATCAAGATTTCTAAGTTGGAGGTTGGGAGGCAATTTCGTGATAAACGAAATTGAGTTTTTGGTCAATTCCTGGCGACTGCGGGGCTCGGTAGAGTAAGGGTCTTTACCGGAGTTGGGTCATGGGTGGGCGAACACGAGAAAAATGATGCCACATTTTTTCGATCGTTGTGGCGACGAGGGGAAGCCTCAGTAGGGTTTCCAGTTCGTTTGAGGCGTGGTGAGTTTTCGAGCTCTTTTTTTGGCGTTGCGGTGGCGATTGGAAGGTGCAGTGTAGGCAAATTAGCTGAAGGGAGGGATGCCGAAGTTTTAGCTGGAGTTTTGTGGTCACCGGTGATGCGAGGTGGCGATACTGGGAAGTTTGGTGACCGGAATGTTTCCCGTAGGGTGTCGAACTGTTCAAATTCAAATCAAGGGGATTAGAGAAGGATATGGGTAGCTAAGGTGTATCGGGGCGATCAACGACATCTTTGGATGGCGTCGGAGTTGGTTAGAACGGCACCGATGCCGTGTGCATATGCACGTGGTTTTCTGGTGTGTCAGCGGTGTATTAGAGAGGGGGAAAATGTTGCTTCAGGGTTGGTCTCGGGGTAGAAGATGACTCACTTGCGTTTTTGCTTCATGGGTTCGCTAGTTATAAACTGTAATTGTTTTTATAAAGTTAAACTAAAATAGAGTTTTGAAAGGGAAGGAAGTGGGAGATGAGATTGTGACGCAGGGAAGCAGGGGTCTAACTCGAGTTTTTATGGAGTAATACTCGGGTTGCTCTGTGTTAAATTAGGTGTTTGCAGAATCTAGATAAGTTAATTAACTTAGAATATTGTAAGTGATAAATTGGTTAGTTAATGTTTTATTAATTCAAGTTACGAAAGTGTTTATGCTATTTTAAAAGTTAAACTAAGCAGATAATTAAATGGTAAATCAAAAGATTTAATGTTTTAAATTTTACTTAAACTTAAACTTTTTAAGTCATTTTGATTTCAAGGTTATTCGGAAAGATTTTGGAGTAATAATACTAAGGAATTAAACTTGGATAAAAGATTTATCATTTATATTTATGGATAATTAAGAAATTTATTAATTAATAATTAAAAATTAATTGTTAGTTAATAAATTTGAAATAACGAGTGATTATTATGAGTAAAGGAATATTAATTGTTGTCATTAATTATTGATGTGGAATTAATTAATCAATGTAATTAATCAATATAATTAATTAACCAATGGTATAATCACTTGATGAAGGTAACTAAAGGTAAATATTTAAGAAAAGTAATTAAAGGAATAATTACTTAGTGAAAGTAATTAAAGATTAATTACTCAATATAATTAATTAAAGGATTGATTAATTAGAATTAATTAAAGGCTAGTTAATTAATGGGTGTGATTAATTAAGGGTTAATTAATCAATGTAAGTGATTATAAGTTAATTTATTTGAGTAATATATTAAGAACCAATGCAATTAATACATATGAGTAAAGGTTAATTAATTTGAGTAACTAATTAGGAGTTAATTACTTATTGTAATAGTATAATTCATCAAGGATGATTAATTAAGATGGATAATTAAAGGATCATTAATTAATTGATTTGTCATTAATTAATGTCAAGTATAGGAAATCCAAATAATTAAAGATTAGCGATTAACTTAATTAGAGATAAATCAAATTAATTTTGGAAGTGGTCTTTCTTTCTTATGAATGATTGAATAAGATTAAATGCCATGAATTTGTTGATTTCTCTTATATGAATTGTTTTATGTTATGATATGTTTGTTTGGGTGGACAATAATAACGTGGTTATCAATTGGTAAGAATTGTTGGGTAAAAGTGACATCCTAGAATTAAGTTTGAATTGAATTTCAATTGTATAATCTAAGTTAAGATGACATTGGATTCGAAGAGACCGGAGTCAGGTATTAGTAAATACACGAAACCACTTCGATTATTTATAATTTGATGTGTGGAATCAATAGAAGGAAATGGAATGATTAAAGTGAATTTGAACATTTAATCTAAGTTTGGTACTTAGAAATTGAGGTGTGAAATTAGTAATGTCTATAATCACTTGTGAAGTTGTAAATTGATAAGTTACCCGGGTTTATATAAGTTGTATGCTTTTGTATTCCATGTTAGATGGGTTTACACACGCTGGTTTCCAGCCTGACCCGGGTGTTACTTTGATGTAATGCTCGGGTCAGACCGAGTATTACAGATTTTTAGGTAAGGACATTCTGGAGCTCAGGAGACGAGCTGGATGGTAGGAATGTTTGGAGTATTTCCGCTGTGATATATTGTTGCATATCTGGGACATATTGGTTGTATATGTCCACTGTTTGTATATATGTTTAACTTTGATGTGTTTAAAATGTAATTGTCTGATACAGTTTCCCTTGTGTAAAGATTATTATTTGATATTATATTTTGATCCGCTGCGAATGTGAGATTTCTATGACTTGTTTCTGTTTCTTCTTCTTTCTCTTTCTTTCTTTTCCTTAACTATCCGGAATTTTCTGGATCGAAATTTCTGGGTCGTTACAGCTACAAAAGGTAATAATATAATAGCACAAGTAATCCTCTATTTTAAACATTTTTATAGCGGCAAATTATGTGTTATTGATTACTTTAACAGTGCTATTTTGTCCGCTATGATGTTCATTATTAGCCACGAATACTTTTATCTTTTCTAAGATAGCACTAATAATGCGCTAAAAAGTAGTAATAGCGAATTATGAGCGCTGTATATCAACACGTTATTGTAAATGTTGACTTGTCACAATACCAATATGCTGCTATAAAGATTCAACTACAATAGCGCTTATACACTATTATGATATGTTCTTTTATAGCGCATTTATAATACCATCGTGCTATTTCCGTTATGCATCTGTAATACTGATAGATTTGATAGCGGTCATTAGGCACTATTAAATATTTATAACGGTTTTCAAGTGATATGGTTTAGTTTCACGATTTTAAAATTTTCTGCATCCTATTCATAAACTACAGTATTAAATGCCAATATCAAAATGCATAGTAATAATAATAATTTCAAACAGGAAATCATTTAAATAACACAAAAATCATAAAATATAATAAACATAGAGATGTAACACATTACATTAAACATATCAAATATTCATACACATAATAGCTTATAGCTTAAACCACATAAATCAAAACGCAATAGCAAATGTTTTAAGCACATCCCAAAACATAATAGCAAAGTTTAATAAAAAAAATAAGTATATATTTGGTTGTTTGAATCAAAAAGAAGACCACAACTTTCGCATCCTTCTTCTTTCACACACTTGCAAATAAGATGAATATTTACAATAGGAACGAATATGAACAAACCACTAACGAAATTTAATTTTTAAATAGAAAATAATAATTTCAGCATAGCTATCATTAATTAATCAACGAGAACAACTTTAACCTCACTCCAGCTATGAAATGAGGTCCACTATCTTCATTCTTCATACAACAAAGTTAAATATTTCAAAACAGCATGTTATAAACATCCACAAATTTACTAAATTTTGTTTTTTTTCATGGACAAACAACTAATAGATCAAAAAATATAAAAAATTTAGAAATCAAACAGTGTTTCATATTAAATATCCTAAGCGAAGAGCACTTGTAAACTCCAAATAAGTATAACAATATACACTACCAAAGTTGAAGGTTGCATGCCCTACCAGTGAATTGAGAATCATATTTTGGGCACACCTACAAAAAGCATTCTAATGATTAATTAAATAAATGAAACTCAAGAAGTAATCCAGTGTGTAAGTGTATAGCGTTCCTCAATTCGAGGAAGGCACTGATGGTTATATTCTTCATATAAACCAAAAAGTAACTACCACCAGAACAATAATTGTTGATATTGTAAAAAAACTTGGTGTAAAATGAGTAAAAGTGTAGCCTAATTTTCCATACCCTTTATAATTAATTGTTCAGGTATCAAATATTTCATTATGAGCATATACAATTGACTTTTTGACTTCATACCCAATTTGATCCGAATAAATAACGATGATTTAATAAATTTACTCCAATTTGACTTTTATTATGAGCATTCTAGCCTATATTACTCGACAAATAAATATCTGCACCACTGGGTGAGAGATAATTTGCTTAAAAAACAAGATGAGGATCTTCAGTTCAAAATTTGAAGAACTGGAATTTACATCTGGGCTTTATTTCTTTGTGGGTTTCGGGAAGAAAGAAAAAAAGCATGCAGGTAAAGAACAAAAATACCTTCAAGCAAAATCTTCAGTTGACTATTGATTTGCAAAATTATGTCCAAAAATTAATAATGAGGGAGAGCACAAATTCTAGTCACTATATGCATATATGCTAGATAACTGCTGTACTACATTTTCTACTCCAGATTCATTTATCAAAATAGGAAACAATCATTACACGTTGAGCAATTTAAGTATAATAGCATGAACAGTTTATCCATAAATAAAAAAAGTAAAACCCATATATGTTATAAAATTAATTAAAAGTTTCAGAAATATAATTTAAAATAGAGATAGCAGTTGTTACTCATTGAATTCAAAATGCACCAATTGAGTATCTTTGATATCCGCAGCAGCCTTTGGGTTTGTCTATATCTGAAAAAAGTGAAATCAAATAATATGATAAAAGTTGATATGATTTTATATGTGTGTAACAACCCGCATATTTAACGATTTTATATTTAAATGTTTTATTTAAATATAGCGTCGTTAGTCGGATTTTAGGTCCGAAATGTTACTTTTTGCAAACGGCCAAACTAGGGCTCGATACTACTTCTATTGAGTCCAAAATGGCGTTTGCGATCATTTTGAGTATAAACTTTGATATGTTTGGAGTAAGTTGAATTTTGCAACTTTTTATAGTTGGGTTTGGGTTTGGGTTCAGCCCATTTGCTATTTTAATAACCTAACTCAGTCCCTCTCTTCCCCATTCACTCGTTTTCACTTCTAAAACTCAAGCTAAAACTGAAAATGGGGGAAAGGAAGAGGAATTAGAAATTCCAAGCCCTAGTTTACTTTGCAAACCTGAATTCTTGCTCCAAAATCAAAGAGAAGCTATTGGTAAGCCCTCTCTTTATCTTCTCCAACTCTTTTCCTCTTCAATTTCAGAAAGTTTCCTAAACCTAACTTAGGAAGTACTTGTTTTGATCTTAGATTGAAGCTTGTTGGGTTGAAGTAGAGATTGGTTGGTCTTCTCCTTGTGATTGAGCTTCTTCTTCTTTGTTTTGGGTTAAAGGTGAGATTTTTATCTCACATCTATGACTATAATTATCTTTGAATGTTGGGTATGAATTCCTAACACTTATTCATGTGCATTTGCTTTAGGTTTGGGTTGAATTGGTGAATATTCCAATTTTTAGTGTTTTGGGTTCAAATCTTTGAAATCCTAACTTTGATGTTTTGATCAAGTTTTGGTGATGCATCGAGGAGCATATAGGGCCGGGTTGTCGATTGGCATAAACCCTTAGAGCCAATGTTCGTCCGGTTGCATTTTGGAAGAGTTTGCTCTTCATTTGAATAAGGCTGAAAAATAGCCCAGGCATGATCCAATCGACTGAATTCTCTATTTAGTCGACTGAATCTGGGAACCAAAAGTTTCCAGGCATGGTTTAGTCGACTGAATTCTCTGTTCAGTCGACTGAACCTGGAAATAGAAAGTTCCCAAGCATGGTTTAGTCGACTGAAAACTCTGTTCAGTCGATTGAACCGGGAAACAGAAAGTTTCCATGCACAATTCAGTCAACTGAAAATCTCTGTTCAGTCGACTGAATTTGTTGTTTCGGCCCACTTTTCCTTTTGGGATTGAATTTCCAATTTGAATCGATTCGTGATGATCCTATTTGTGATTATCATTTATTTTGACTTTGATGATTCCTTTTTAATTTCAATCCACGGGTTTTTATAAAATAATCTTTTAAATTGTATTAAAAGCTTACTCCTCTAATTTATAAATTCTATTTAAACGCACACACACAATTTCGCACTTCGAGCAGAGTGGAAAGGAGATTAAATGGTTAAGTAAAACACGGACCATGAATCCGTGCGTTTATCTTTCCGATTAATCCCCGACCTATTCGATTGATTGTTTTGACCTTTTGGTCTGGTTTACCAATGAGATGAGGTGAACTTTGTACTGCTTTGAGTGAGAAATTAACTAACGGATAGTAAACCGTTTAGTGCGAACGAGTGGTTATGGGACTCACGTTACCACTTTTCGGATTCCTTTTCGAGAGTTGTGACACATTCTTCCAGTTAGTTGTGTCCAGTACTGGGCCTTCGGACCTTCACCACTACGGTTTGTTGCCTTTGGGATAGTGTCTTCGGACTCTCCTTCAGGTTTGTTGCCTTCGGGTATGTTGCCTTCGGGTTTGTACCTTCGGGTTTGTGCCTTCGGGTTTGTTGCCCTATTGTATCGCTTTCGGAGTTAGGTCTTTATGAGCCGCTCGAGTGATATTTGGGTTTGGAGTCTTCGGGCTCATGGATCCTTGTTTATACAGTACTGAGCACGTGCAAATTTTATGATGTTTCATTGATATGTATATTCCCTAGGTATCGCTCTTCGGTGTTGGTCTTTTTGAGCTGCACGATATATAGCGATTACCTTGTGGAACTTGTGTTACCTTCATTGGTATTTGTTATTTGCCTTTATGGCTTGTTTTGGGATATTCCTATCCTTTGTTTCTCTGAGTTGCCGATGATACGAGGTTTGTTATGATATGATTCATCTTTAGTTAGATGATTGTGTTATCTCTTTTAGAGATATTTGTTATACTTTGTGACCTTGCAGGTTATTGTGGTTCAGTTTATCTAACTGATTTGTTTAGCTAGACTGACCCGTGTATTTCGTACTCGGGTCAGACCGAGTTGTTTCAGGTTAGGTGCATTTGGACTTAGCCTATTTTGCTTCCGCATGGACTATTCAGCTTGTTCCTTTTTGTTATAGCTTTTGTGTAGTCCTATTTTGTAACTCTGATATGTATTCTTTTGACTCGTCTGTATATTGTGGTTTGCTATACCACTTGACATGTATTAGTTTGTATATTCTGTTATGTATCTGTATATGTGTATATGTTGATCTACTGTTCTGTGATGTTTATTACAATTGAGTTGTTATATTCTGTTCTGATAGATCCTCCAGTTTTAAGTATTCATTGGGTATGTCGACCTGATTGGTATGTCTATTGTCGATGTATCCAATAGATAGCTAGAGCAAGGCTACAGATGGTCGCTCCCAACCAGCCTTATTCTCCGTGTTAGTTGACGGCATTACCTTGTAGTGTCCTTGGCTAGCATGGGTATAGAGGTGGGGCGTCACAGCTTGGTATCAGAGTTGAGTTCAGAACAAAATATGATAAACACAGAATAGATGCACATATTACAGTACATCAAAGTGTATAAGTGATACAAATCTTTGAATCATCGTGTCTCTCTATTCCTTCTACCATCAAATGTTAGATAGAAATTGGGAATACGTCTAGGAATGCATTTCATTCCTTAGTATTCCACAATTGTATTAATGACATCTACCTTGTGAATAATCTTTTTCTTATCTTAACTTTCAACGTATGGCCGGAAGAGGCGGGGACGACGTTCGGATGCTGGGCAATCCAGTGGCTCACATCCGGATGGTGTTTATATGTTTGCCGATCAGTTTTTGGAATTGTTTAGGAGCACTCAGCCTCCAGTTCCTCCTCGAGTATCTCCACCTCGCAAGTCTGCCTTTGCACGTCAGTGCAGTGATTTTTCTCATCTTGGGGGAAAGCCGTTTAAAGGCTCCGAGTCTGTTCTTGAAGTCCAAGCTTGGCTTCGCACGTGCGAGCGTATCTTCTCTTGGATGGATCTTTCTGATCATGATAAAGTTCTTGTAACTTCTAGTTTATTACAAGAGCGTGCTCTTGATTTGTATGAGCTTCTTGTAGCTTAAATTGATGAGTCTACCCTTTCTTGGACTCAGTTTCGGGGACGATTCGAACTCAAGTTCGTTTCTGAATCTGAAAAAGTTTTATTGTCCCGTCGCTTCCTTGAGTTGAAGCAAGGGAAATCTTCTGTTTCTGAGTATGCTGCATTATTCGAGGCTTTATCTCAGTATGGTCTTGAATTCATTAGCACTTCTTATAAGAAGAATTTGAAGTTTGTCTCTGGTCTTAAGAAATATCTTAAGAAGTCTTTGTTGCTCCAGCTTAAGCTTTCTTTTGAGGAGTCGGTAGATTCTGCACATCATCTTGAAACCGTCGAGAAGGAGTGTGATAGTGGTGAGGATGTTGAGGTATCCAAGAACCCCAACAAGAAGCAGTTTGCATTTCAGAAATCCAGGTCTTTTCCTTCTAAGAAGAAGAAGACTGGTAGTTCTAATTCTCAGGCTCCGTCTGCTGGAACACCTTCCATTCGGAAGTGTTTCAATTGTGGTTCTCCTGATCATATGATTCGAGCTTGTTCCAAACCTCTCTTCTGTCGCTATTGCAAGAAGGAAGATCATCATGTTTCCACTTTCCCTACTGTTCAGGCTGGTGCCAAGTCTAGCAAGCTTTATGCCGCTAAGGCTTCTGAAGGTCCTTCTCAGCCCAAAGGTATATCTCCATCTATTTTGGAAGGTTCTATTTTATTTCATGATCATAGTATTCGAGTTCTTTTCGATACGGGTGCATCACATTCTTTCGTATCGCAAAAGCTCGTTGATGATTTATCCTTGGATGTTTCTTGTTTGGTTACTTCTTTAAGGATTCTGAATCCTATTGGAGGATCTGCGACCCTTAGTATGCTTTGTGATGACATTGAGATTGTTTTATGTGGCTTTTCTTTTCGTGCGAATCTGCACGTTATTTCTTGTCTAGGATTTGATATGATTTTGGGAATGGACTGGCTAGTGAGATATGATGCCAGGATTATTTGTTCGAAGAGAATTTTGTATCTTCGACATCCGGATTCTCCTACTCATCTATTACTTGTTCTTTGGAATGTGGATAATTCCGAAATGGCTTTAAATTCTCTTGACTCGCGAGATGATGATGATGTATCTCGTATTCCTGTTGCTTGTGACTTTTCTGATGTTTTTGAACCTGTTCTGGGTTTGCCACCCAAGCGGGCAATTGAGTTCCGCATTGATCTCTTTCCAGGCGCGCAGCCAGTTAGTCATCATCCCACGAGGATGTCTACAAAGGAAAATGAGGAACTCAGGAAGCAGCTTTTAGAGCTTGAGTCCAATCAGTTGATTCAGTCCAGTTTTTCTCCGTGGGGATCCGCGGTCGTCTTCGTGAAGAAGTCCGATGGAACTCTTAGGCTTTGCATTGACTATCGCAAGCTTAATGAGTAAACCATCAGGAATAAGTATCCATTGCCTAGGATCGATGATATGTTCGATCTATTTAGTGGTGTTAAGGTCTTTTCTCAGCTTGACCTCGCCACAGGTTTTCATCAGTTGCGAGTCGCGGAGGATAACATACCGCTTACTGCTTTCCGCACTCGTTATGGTTCTTTTAAGTGGCTTGTTATGCCGTTCGGTTTGACGAACGCTCCTGCTTTCTTTGTTGATCTCATGAATCGAGTATTCCGGGAATATCTCGATAAGTTCGTTCTTGTGTTCATTGATGATATCCTTATTTATTCTAAGTCTGAAGCTGAGCATGCTAATCACTTGAGAATTGTCTTGAGTACCCTCCGTCATCATCAGCTTAGAGCAAAATTCTCCAAGTGCCACTTTTGGGAGAATAAGGTTAAGTTCTTAGGCCATGTTGTATCTTCCGATGGCATTTCTGTCGATCCCTCAAAGATCGAAGCCATCCAGAATTGGAAGAGGCTTGAGAATGTGCATGAGATTTGTAGTTTCCCTGGATTGGCGGGTTATTACCGTCGGTTCATTAAGGATTTTTCCCGTGTTGTGCTTCCTCCCACCAGCCTTACTCGGAAAGGCATTCGATTTATTTGGTCTGACAAGTGTGAAACTTCCTTTCGGTCATTAAAGGAACTTCTCACTAATGCTCCTATTCTTGTGGTTCCCTAAGGGAATCATGATCTTGTTGTCTACACCGTGCGTGTGGTAGTGGTCTCGGTGCTGTTCTTATGCAGAAGGATCGGGTAGTTGCTTATGCTTCTAGGCAACTGCATCCGAATGAAGTTCGCTATGCCACTCATGATCTTGAGTTAGCCGCCGTTGTCTTCGCCTTGAAGATTTGGCGACACTATTTATTGGGCGAGCGCTTCATTCTTTATACCGATCATAAATCCTTGAAGTATTTGTTCACTCAGAAGGAACTCAATATGAGGCAACAGCGTTGGCTCGAGTTTCTTGCTTCCTATGACTTTGATATCCAGTATACCCCTGGAAAGGGAATCGTGTTGCTGATGCGCTTAGTCGTAAACATTCGGCTGTTGTTTCTATGATGCTTGTCGAATGGGATATTCTTGAGACTCTATCTTTTTGTGAAATTCGTGATCGAGTTTCATCTTCTGACTCTCCTATTCTATTACTTATTTGGGAGCTCGACCCATTTTATTGGATCGTATTGTCGATGCTCAGCGGCGTGATACTGATTTGTTGCATCTTATTCAGCGTTGTGAGTCTGGATCCTATGATGTGGCGTTGCGGGATTTCAGCATTGATTCTCATGGGTGTCTTCGCAAGAAGAACCGTCTTTTTGTGCCTTCTGATTTTGCACTTAGGCATGACATTCTTGATGACTGCCACCGTTCTAAGTATACCATTCATCATGGTAGTAGTAAGATGTATGCCGATATGCATCGTCTTTATTATTGGGAAGGCATGAAACACGATGTGGCGAGTTATGTGAGTAATTGCATAACTTGTCAGCGTATTAAGGCCGAACATCAGCGTCCTCAGGGTCTACTTCAGCCTCTAGAGATTCCATTGTGGAAATGGGATCAAATTTCTATGGATTTCATTGACGGCCTACCTCGTTCGAGATCGGGCCATTCTAGTATCTGGGTTATTGTTGATCGCCTCACTAAATTTGCTCATTTTGTTCCTATTAAGTCTAATAGGACTGCTTCGCATTTGGCTAAGTTGTATGTCAAGGAAATCATGAGACTTCACGGTGTTCCTAGTGTAGGATCGATTTCACCCTAGAGAGGGGGTAAATAGGGTGATAGTGTTAATTATAAAAATTAATCGCGGAAGCTTATAAAATATTCAATTCAGATCACAGAATAGCGGCACAGATATCGCAGAATATAAATAACAGAAAAAACAGAACAACACAGAATTTACCCAGCTTCGGCAAAACCCTGCCTACGTGCTGCCCCCAAGGTTTCTACTAGAAATTAGATAGTCCCTCGCTTACACACGTAAACTCGCTATACCCGCTTTTGACTAATCTAACTGTACGCTCAAAACCTTGCCACAACTCAACCACCGAGTTGCGAATTCTCAAGCTACGCCACGTAGCTTGTCCCCTAGTCACACGACTAGAAAATTAAAACAGTTTAAAAGAGAATTTTTAAACACAAATTTAAAAATAAAATTAAACTAAAAAACCCTAGTTTAAAAACTTTTAAGTCCAAAAGAAAAATAAACCGGCCCAAACTTCTTTTATTTTTTTCACTATGCCGACCCTTTTCTTTTATCTCGTATGTGATAATGGTTGTTCCTCTTTGTCCAAAAACTAGGGCTTTCGAAGCTGCGCTATTTGCTCGATCGATAGAAATTTACGTGTTGCCTTGCTCGATCAATTCTTCGTTGCTCACTGCTGCTTCAACGAGTTCGATTTTTGCTTTGGTAAGAATTTATGCTTTTGTGCTTTTCGATTTTCGTATTCGAACTCATGTCTTCATGCCGATGATGATTGGGGCATTTTATAGGGTTCGTTACCCTGATTTTTCGCTCGTCTGAAGTCATTTGAATTTGTCTTCGGCCGTTTGATTTCACTTTGATGTTTGAGATGTATCTGACTTGTTCAATATGAATATGCTTTCGTTGCTTGATGGTTAAGGTTTTGATTTATTTCGTGATGACAACGGTGTTGATTTTTAACTTGGTCAATTTTGACTTGTTCATTATATCCACGGCTTTGAATTCTATTGCTTGATAAAATTGATTTGCTATTTTTGTAGCATACTCGACTTTGGTCATTTGTTTTGAAAACTGCAGCTTGATGCTTGCATCCCTCTTGCTGTTCACAGCCAATACATCCTTACTGCCATGTTGTTCAATGGTTCTTGTATATGAGTTGTTTCACTGGTGGCCTATGTACATGCTTCACTGCATCTTGTCTTGTATGATTTTGATGGTTGTTGCTGTATATAACATTTTTGTAGTTTCCTTTCCATGAGTCACTTGTGCTCGGGCTCACTGTACACTGAAGCATTCTGGTTTGATTTGCTACTTGTCTCAGCCTATAGTGTTTACTTGAGTGTTGCTGAGTTTTATCATGATTTGCATTTTGATGCTCTTTGAGTTGCAGTGCTTCATCACTTGAACTACTCTCTGACTTTTGTCTGAGTTCATATATATATACTCCATTTGTCATGTATTAGTGAAGCAGTGTTGCAGTTTGGCTTTGTCTGACTTGTAGTGCTCATTTGAGTTTGACATTGTTTATGTTGACTTGACCATGGTTGTTGCACCTGAGTTATATCACTGGTCTTTGCATTTGTACACTTGTTCATATGAACTGGTGTTCCATTGTTGGTCTGTGTAGTTGCAGTATTTATGTACACTGTGTTGTACTGAGCTCGACATTGCTTCATGTTGCCTTTATGTAGCTTGTTCTCTACATTTGCTTGATTGTTGCAGTCCATGTTCTGTTGAGTTGTTGTATGGTCTGTGGTGCACCTGGTCATTCGAGTCCTC
Organism: Allium cepa; assembly: GCA_030765085.1. Taxonomy (NCBI): domain Eukaryota; kingdom Viridiplantae; phylum Streptophyta; class Magnoliopsida; order Asparagales; family Amaryllidaceae; genus Allium; species Allium cepa. The sequence continues at coordinate 490,591,045 of CM060944.1, read as the reverse complement.
CCTGCATCATTATCCGTTGCATACATGAGCTTGACACTGTACTTTTGTTGTTTGCATTATTGCTGTTGTGTCACTTTAATTCTTCTGAGGCTCGAGTTGCACACTACTGTCTTGGTTGTATATTTGTAAGTTGTTTAGTGCACTTTTGTTTGCTGTCATATTGCTGGAATAACTTCGACATTGTTTTGATGCATTTGCATGTTGTTTCAGTCTTCATGCACTGATGCATTTAGAATTTGTCGAAGCTTTGCATTCTTTTTGTAGCCTTATGTTGAATCCAGTTTTAAAAACTCGGGTTTGACCTTGTGCTCGTGTCATGATTTTCAATGTATTGCACGTGAGTTGAACCCGGCTTTTCATTTGGGTTTGACCTGTGCTCAACTGTCCCTGTAAATCAATCAAGTGTACATCGGTGTGCACAGCCTTGTGGCATGTACAGTGATACACTGTGCATGTCACATTGTTCGTGTGTGATGAATTCAAATGTAAATTATGACGAACAACCCAAATAACTGAGGCAAATCATATTTTCAAAAATCATATTATATTTTATATTGCAAAAATATTTCTTTTTCAATTTTACTGCGTCAAAATTTATTTTTGCAGATTGCTTAGATGCTGGATTCTAACTGGAATAAAGTTGAAGATAAATACGAGTGTGAGTGATATGTAGTGAGGTCTTGTGTAAATATGAAATTGTGATGTATTGTAATCAAAGTTGTATATGTATAGTGAGAGCATGAAATTGTACTATTCAAAATTGTAATAAATATTCGTTTGAATAAAATATTCATTTGAATTCAAAATCTGTGTTATTTATTTTATTTAGCAAATATTTATTTAAACTGTGAAAAATAAAATAGTATATTAACAAATACATTTAAACGAATGTATATATGTTTATTATCACCAAACAAAAATCATATAAGAGCATATTCAACACCTAGTTCTATTGTGAGTGACCGTGATCCTTTATTCACGAGTCATTTTTGGTAGAGTCTTCAGCAAGCATTGGGAACAAAGCTTAATTTTAGCACAGCTTATCATCCGCAGTCTGACGGACAGACTGAACGGGTAAATCATATCTTGGAAGATCTCCTCTGTATCTGTATTTTTGATTTCGATGGAAGTTGGGAGGATCACCTACCTCTTGTAGAGTTCTCCTACAACAACAGTTTTCAGTCTAGTATCGGTATGGCTCCTTTCGAAGCTTTATACGGAAGGCCATCCCGATCACCTTCTTGTTAGTTGGAACTTGGAGAGAAGCTTATTCTTGGCCCAGATTTTGTTCGTGATTTGTAACGACCCGTATTTTACGTGTCGACAGATCGTATAATAGTTACCACTGGTCGTTAGTATTGTTTGAGTCATCCAGAGTTAGGTCGTGTGAGCGAATTAGGGAAGCTAGCGACCTAAGGGGTGGACCGAGTTAAGGAGGTAGGGCGACTTAGGCAGTGGCCGAGTTAAGAATTTGGAGTGACCTAGTAGTTAGCCGGCTTAAGATAGTAACCGACCTAGGGATTCGACCGACCTAAGTATAGTGGACGACTTAGGAGTTAACGAGTTGGACCAACCTATAGGGTTGGACGACTTAATGGGATAGTGGTATAGGGGATAGGTCGGTGAAGCGACCTTGGGGAGTTAGGTCGTAAGCGACCTGTGATAAGTCGCTATGTCTAGTCAGGTCGGCATGGACTTAGGTCGGCTATTCTGTGTCCAATTAGGACGAACCTAGTTAGGTCGCATAAATGTTAAGTCGGCTATGTGTTAGGTCGCGTGGTGGTTAAGTCGGGTGGCCCTGTGTTTGGTTAGGTCGGTAAGTCGTGTATGTTGTTAGGTCGTAGGGAGACTTAAGTCACTAAGCCGCATACTAGTTGGGTCGGCATCTCTGTTGAGTCGGTAGGCCGTGTGGTGTCTTGAGTCGTAGGTCGTTAGGTCGGCAAGGGTTAGGTCGTGGACGACTTTAGAGGACGGCCGACTTAAGGGATTTCCAGCCTATAAATAGAAGTGTCTATCTTCATTTTTGGAATCCGGATTTTGAAGCGACGAAGTGCTGCCATTTTGAGAGCTCGACTACAACACTTCTTCATTTTTTTCTCCACTCTAATCTAGTGTTTCCTTCCATCCAAGATTGAAGATCAAATCGAAGATCCAGGAGCCAAAGTTGAAGATCTCCATCCATCGAAGAGAGATTTCATCATTTGAAGGGAAACCTTGTCGGATCAAGCTAGATCCTTTGCTGTCCAGATCTGGAGTTTGTTGTTTTTGAGGTGTTTAGGTGATTCGGTGAGTGGTGGTTATCTCTCACATGGACCCAAAGGAGTATATTGGATCGGTGGTTTGTTTGTGTGTTAAAGATAGCGATTTCATGCATTTTCCTTAAGTCTGCATGTAGATCCATTGTTCATAAAGTTTTGATATCCATTTTACTATATGTTAACCTATGCTAGTTCATTCATCAAGATATTTCTTAGAATTCATGTTTGTTAGATTTGAACCCTTTAATTACGAAATTGCCATTATTGTTTTAACTGTTTATTTAGATCTTATTTGAATGAATGATTGATTACTTGGATTAATGATTGATTTGATTGATTAGTTGATTAGTGATTGAATTTGGATAAGTTGGTCGAAGATGATTCAAAAGCTAAGTGGAAAGGCTCTTGAATAAGGAAAGCTGCTCGTGGCATATGAAGCGGATGATAAAGCTCATATGGATAGATTTGATCATGATGTTGAGATGGGACTTTGCTATGATGCGATGAAGCAAAGCATGATATGAGATAGCCTTGGTTTAATCCAGATGGGATCATTCCAAGCATGTTGATAACTCAGTGATATGGTTTGAGTTTGTTGATAATGGTTGGCTCGAGAGGCGCTTGAGCTAGTATGTGAAAAGTCGTCAAGGAGGATGACTAGAAGGCTGATATTTCATCGTTGTTGAAGGTTCTAGCATGCTCAAAGCAAGAGTATGTTGGGACAGGTCACGACGACGTCCCAGACACGGGTCACGATGACGTGTTAGTACTCTGGGCAGATTCGATAGTCCTAGGCACGGGTCACGACGACGTGCGGAGTTATGTTTAGAACCGGGGTTACCATTAGCCCTTGGCGGATGGATGAAATAATGGGCCGGTCATTCAATTAACGGTGAAATCGAGGCAATGATAACAGTGATAGCCAGAGTCATGGATGTTTGGATGTTTTGGTTGTATCGTCGCTTGGGCCAAGAGCGATGTTTTCGGGGTGCTTACCTGATATTGGTTTAGGCCTTGGGGGTTTGTACTTGGAAAACATCGACCTTGACTCGAGTGATAATTGCTTTACTTTAATTGTCTGCTTTGCTATGTTTGTTTCTGCTTAGTGTGTCTGGGGGCTATCACTGTAGAAAGAGGTGGAGTGGGATGGTTGAGTTCCTATTCCTTTTTACCCTTTATGCTCTTTTGGTATGTTTGATAGTTGATTTACTGCTCACTAAGACTTTTGTCTGACTCAAGGTTTTATGTTTAACTCTTATCACCTTGGGCTGTTCATCCATGTTGGGATGGGCAGACTAGGTAGCAGGTGACAGGTGCTGTTCTTAGTGACCAACGCTGTTGATGACAAAGACGAGCTGGAGGCTTTTGCATATTGTTTTCTTACTTTATGTACTGGATGTTCCGCTGTTTGTATGATTCTCTGAGTGTTATGTAGTGTGGCTCGATGTATTGACTTTCCAGATTGTTGTACCAAACTATTATGAGTTTATATGATGAGATTCTGTTCTATAGAGCTTCACTATGAATACTTTCTATTGTATTTCATCCATGCGCTGTGAGTAATACGATAGAGTTTATTGTTTTACCTTACCCTGACGGTCATCCATGGCTGCCTGGCACACTTTATAGTGCACTATTCCCTTGTTTGGTGCAGGAGTCATGGGCGGTCGTCGCATTTGGTATCAGAGCTTTGGTTAATCGATTTTAGCCAACGCTCGCTGACGTAACTACATATGAGAGACGTAATTGTAATTTTGATGGATGATTGCTATATATAATATAGTAGCTTAGAAGGATTTGAACTTATTATGCAGTTGTTTTCCCAGGGTATATTAATCATTTCTTTTAGATATTAGGAATGAGTCGAAGAGGGAGACCAGCTGCTAGAGGAGGTCGTGCTGTTGAGAGGGCTGCTGATTATGCTTCTATGTTCGAGGCTATGATGACTTCGATCATGAGAAGGATGCCAGCTCCGGGGCCATCAGTAGATGTTGGAGTCCAAGTTCAAGCCCCAAGACCAGTGGATTTTGCTAAGTTGTGTAAGGACTATACTACTCTTGGAGGAAAGGTTTTCTTGGGACAGAATCAACCATTGAAGTTCAAATGTGGATTGATGCTTGTAGAAGGATCTTTGGTGATTTGGGAATTGAGGATGCAACTAAGAGGAAGATTGCATCAAGACAGCTTCAAGGAAGAGCTTCTGATTGGTGGAACTCTTCACCATTGATACTCCAGAGGAAGAGATCACTTGGGAGCAATTCCAAGCTAGGTTTGAAGCTAAGTTCATTTCTACAGCTCAGAAATCTGTTCTGTTTAAGAAGTTTGTGGAGCTCAAGCAAGGTGGAAGACCAGTTCTTGAGTATGTTTCTGAGTTTGAAGCTTTGTCTAAGTATGCTCGGTCATATATTGAATCTCCCTATCAGAAGAATGAGAAGTTTGTGACAGGCTTGGACAGTTATCTTGGGAGGCAGTTGGTGGATATTTGGATGACCCATTTGAGAAGTTTGTGGAGAAAGCTCTTAGGCATGAGAATTTGTTTCCTAAAGAAGGATCTGTTGTTGCTGTGACCAAGGAGCAAAGTGGAAACAAGAAGAGAAAGCAGCAGCACCAGAAGGGTAAGGATGGCCAGAAGAAGCCGAAGGGTGAAGTGACCTGCTACAACTGTCGGCAGAAGGGTCATGTAACGACCCGTATTTTACGTGTCGATAAAACGTAGAATTTGTAGGTCGTTAGTGTTGTTGTGTTGTCTCTAGCCTAAGTCATTCAGAATTGAGTCGTATAGGGGCATGAGTCGTGACCGACTTAGTGCTTAGGTCGCATGATAGCTTGAGTCGAGTGGCCGAGTTAGGATGGTGACCGACCGATAGTAAGTCGTAGCCGACTTAGGAGGTGAGACAAGGTAATGGGTTAAGGCTTGAGTCGTAACCGACTCATAGAATGGGTTGTGTATGAGTGGCCGACTTATAGGGAACCGACTCAAGTGTTGAGTCGCGCTCGAGTTAATAGGGTCTTAAGTCGTTAACGACTCATAGGGGACCGGCTCAAGGAGGGGTTGCGGTTTAGAATGTTGGCCGAGATAAGGAAGCGACCGACTTAAGAGTTTCTCGAGTTAAAACGTTGCCGACTTAAGGAGGTTGGTGGTTTAAGGGTTGGCCGACTCATAGGAGTTAACTCGTGACCGAGTCATAGAATTGCCGACTCATAGTATTAGGGCTTAGGTCGTGGGGTCCTGAGTCGGTAGGGGTTTGGGTCGGCATGGCGTTATTCCATGTGTCGTTAGGTCGGTGGGCCGACTTAGTGGATAAGTCGTTGGGGACTTAGGCTTTTGAGTCGTGTCTCGAGGGATAAGGATTAGGCTTAGGTCGGCAGGGATAAGTCGTGTGACCTTCTTGCTGTGATGAGTCGGTAGAATTTAAGTCGGCATTGGTTGAGTCGGTAGGAAGTAGGTCGGCACTTGGTTGAGTCGTAAGTCGACATCTGGGAGTTTATGTTGTGTAGTTGAGTCGGTAGGTGCTAGGTCGTGAGTCGGCAAGGGATGAGTCGGGGACGACTCAGGAGTTGGGTCGGCGACGACTTAAGAGCGACGACTCATGGTTGATTCAGCCTATAAATAGAGGGGTTTGGCTCACTTTTTGGCACCGGTTTTTGAAGCGACGAAGTGCTGCCATTTTGAAGACTCGACTACAGTATTTTCTTCACTTCTTTCTCTATTTCTATCAAGTGCTAACATCCATTGAAGATTGAAGATCAAGATCAAAGATCAAGAGCCAAAGTTGAAGATTTTCATCCGAAGAGGCTAGATTTCACCGTTTCAAGTGAAATTTCTCCGGATCAAGCCCAAGTCCTTGCTGTCCAGATCTGAAGTGTGTAGTTTTTGTAGTGTTTGGGTGATTTGGTGAGTGGTAGTTATCTCTCACACGGACCCAAAGGAGTGTAGTGGATTGGTAGCTAGTTTATGTGTTTGAAATAGCATTTTCTCGCATTGTCCTTAAGTCTGCATGTAGATCCATCATTTTTGAAGATGTTTACCTATGCATATTTGTTTAACAAGTATTAGAGACAAAACCCATGTTTTATATTTGATAGATCTATGCTAAAAACCTATGAATCATGCATGTTGGACTTATGCTCATTTATTTATGATATTGCCATTTTTGTTGATATTGCTTATTAAATCTTGTTGAATGCTTGATTGTTTGTATTGATGAATGATTTGGATTGTTTCAAGTTAGCTAGTGGTTGATTTGGAACAAGATGGTTCGAGATGATTCAAAAGCTAGGTGGAAAAGCTCTTGAATGTGGAAGCTGCCTGTAGCATATGAAGCGGATGTGGAAGCTCATATGGATGGATTCGAGGATGTGGGATCTTGCCATGATACGAGAAGGCAAAGCATGATTGAGATGGGACTTTGCTATGATGCGATAAAGCAAGGTGTGATGTTGGAATGGGACGGGTCATGATGACGTTCCAAGAAGAGATACTTTGCTATGATGTGATGAGGCAAGACATATGTTGTGATGGGACGGGTCACGAAGACGTTCCAAGCACGGGCTGCGACGACGTGCAAAGTTATGTTGATTACTCGGTGATGCGATCCGAGTTGGTGATAATGGTTAGCTTGAGAGGCGCTTGAGCTAGTATGGAAATAGTCGTCGAGGAGGATGACTAGGAGGCTGAGATCTTATCGTTGTTGAAGGTTCTAGCATGCTCAAAGCAAGGGTACGTTGGAACGGGCTGCGACGACGTTCCAGGCACGGGCTGCGACGACGTGCTAGTACTCTGGGTAGTTGCGAAAATTCCTAGGCACGGGCTGCGACGACGTGCGGAGTTATGGCTAGAACCGGGGTTACCATTAGCCCTTGACAGGTGGTCATTCAACTAACGGTGATATCAAGGCAATGATACAGTGATAGCCAGAGTCATGGATGTTTGGTTGTACTATCATTCGGTCTCAAGTGCGGTGTTTTCTGGGTGCTTATCTGATCTTGGTTTAGGCCTTGGGGGTTTGTATTTGGAAAACATCGTCCTTGACTCGAGTGATTATTGCTTTATTTTTATTACCTGCTATGCTATGATTGCTTCTCCTTAGTGTGTGTCTGGGGGCTATCACTGTGAGAAGAGGTGGAGTGGGATGGTTTAGTTCCTATTCCTTTTATTCCTTATGCTCTTTTGGTATGTTTGATAGTTAATTTACTGCTCACTAAGACTTTGTCTGACTCAAGGTTTTATGTCTCCTCTTATTACCTTGGGCTGTTCATCCATGTTGGGATGGGCAGACTAGGTAGCAGGTGACAGGTGCCGTGCTAGGAGTTCTACGATGAAGATGACGAAGACGAGCAGGAGGCTTTGCATATTAGTTTTCTTACTATATGTACTGGGTATCCGCTGCAGTATTTGGTTGAGTGATTTGTAGTGAGGCTTTCATGTATGGATTTGAGTAGATGATTGTATAAAACTACTGTGATGCTTATATGATGATGTTCCGTTCTATGGAGCTTCACTATATTATATTTCTCTATTGTATTTTATCCATGCGCTGTGAGTTGTACGATAGAGATTCTTTCGATTTTTATTTTACCCTGACTATCGTCCATGGCTGCCTGGCACACCTTTCAGCGCACTATTCTCTTGTTTTGGTGCGGGAGTCATGGGCGGTCGTCACATTTGGTATCGGAGCTTTGGTTAATCGATTTCAGCCAACGCTCGCTGACGTAATTACGTAAGAGAGACGTAATTGTATTTTGATGGATGATTACTATATATAATATAGTAGCTTAGAAGGATTTGAACTCCTTATGCAGTTGTTTCTTAAGGTGTTCTAATCATTCTTTTTACAGATATTAAGAATGAGTCGTAGAGGAAGACCAGCTGCTAGGGAAGGCCATGCTACAGAAGGAGCTGCAGATTATGGGGCTATGTTCGAAGCGATGATGACTTCGATTATGAGGAGGATGCCCGTTCCAGGGCCTACTGTTGATGTTGGAGTTCAAGTCCAAACTCCGAGACCGGTGGATTTCGCCAAGCTCTGCAAGGATTATACTTCTCTTGGAGGAAAAGCTTTCTTAGGGACGGAGTCTACTATTGAAGTGCAGAGATGGATGGATGCTTGCCGAAGGATTTTTGGTGATCTAGGGATTGAGGATGCAACTAAGAGGAAGCTTGCATCGAGACAGCTTCAGGGAAGAGCTGCTGATTGGTGGAATTCTATCACTATAGATACACCAGAAGAAGAGATTACTTGGGAGCAATTCCGAGTTAGATTCGAAGCTAAGTTCATCTCTACGGCTCAGAAGTCTGTTTTGTACAAGAGGTTTGTAGAGCTCAAGCAAGGTGGGAGACCAGTTCTTGAGTATATTTCCGAGTTCGAAGCTTTGTCTAAGTATGCCAGATCGTATATTGATTCTCCCTACCAGAAGAACGAGAAGTTTGTGACTGGTCTGGATGCTTATGCTTTGGGAGTTGTGCCGTCGTCTTCAAAAGCTCCGACTGCTGAAGAAAAGGGGAAGAGTGTGGTGGTTCAAGGTACTCTTTCTATTTGTGGTGTTCCAGTTAGAGTGTTGTTTGATACTGGAGCGTCGCATTCTTTTGTTTGTGATGATTTGGTAAGCCGGTTAGGTATGAAACCGTATATTGTTGATAGGCCATTGGTTGTGACTAATCCGGTAGGGGGTTCGTCATGTTTGTGTATGTTATGCCGTGGTCTAGTTGTGTCGAGTCATGATTGCTCGTTTGTTTGTGATTGCTTTGTTCTGAACTTTGCGGGGTTCGGAATTATTTTGGGTATGGACTGGCTTAGGAAGTATGCGGCTAGGATTGATTGTGAGAGGCTTGAGGTGACAATCGGGAATGTGGAAAGGCGAAAGGTTGTGATACGATGTAAGCATGAAGAAGGCGTCTTCATGAGCTTCATGTATTCGCTAGTTGTTCCACGGGAAGGACTGTCATCGGTGCCTATTGTGAATGGATTTGAGGATGTCTTTGACGAGGTCAAAGGGTTGCCGCCGCATAGGGAGATCGAGTTTCGTATCGATCTAGTTGAGGGAGCCAGACCTGTTGTGATGCCTCTTAGGCGGATGGCACCGAGGGAGCAGCAAGAGCTGAAGGTGCAAGTTGATGACCTTTTACGGAAAGGATTCATTCGGAGAAGTGTGTCCGAATGGGGTGCGCCAGTTGTGTTCGCAACCAAAGCGGATGGATCGTTGAGGTTGTGTGTTGATTATCGTGAGCTGAATAAGGTGACTAAGAAGAACAAGTATCCATTGCCGAGAATAGATGACTTGTTTGATCAGCTTCACGAGGCTAAGGTGTTTTCTCAGATGGATTTGGCAACGGGATTTCACCAGTTGAGAGTGGCGAAGGATAGTGTGCCGAAGACTGCTTTCAGGACACCATCCGGGTTTTATGAGTGGCTGGTAATGCCGTTTGGGTTGACTAACGCGCCAGCATATTTTGTGGATCTTATGAATAGAGTGTTCAGAGATCAGTTGAATAAGTTCGTGCTTGTGTTCGTGGATGATATTTTGGTTTATTCCAGAACTGAGGAAGAGCACAAGACGCACTTGAGGATTGTTTTGGAAATCTTGCGGAAACATCAGCTGAAGGCTAAGTTTTCGAAGTGTCACTTCTGGAAGAATGAAGTGAGGTTCTTAGGTCATGTTATTTCTGGAAATGGAATAGCGGTTGATCCCGCTAAGGTGGCAGCGATCCAGGATTGGGTTAGGCCTAAGAATGCATCTGATGTGAGAAGTTTTCTTGGATTAGCAGGATATTATCGTCGGTTTATCAAAGACTTTTCCAAGATAGCTGCACCGTTAACAGGATTGACGAAAAAGAACCAAGTGTTCAGATGGGATGCTAAGTGTGAGCAAGCTTTTGAAATCCTAAAAGAGCGACTGACGAGTGCTCCTGTTTTGACTATTCCAAGTGGGAATGATGAGATGGTGGTTTACACCGATGCATGTGGTACTGGACTTGGAGCAGTGCTAATGCAGAAGGATAAAGTTGTTGCGTATGCTAGTCGACAACTGAAGCCGCATGAAAGGAATTATCCAACTCATGATTTGGAGTTAGCGGCAATAGTGTTTGCTTTGAAGATGTGGAGACATTACCTATTGGGAGTTAGATTCGAATTGTTTACAGATCATAAGTCGTTGAAGTATCTGTTCTCCCAAAAGGATCTGAATCTTCGACAGCAAAGGTGGTTAGAGTTTCTAGCATCTTATGATTTTGGTATAGCCTATACTCCGGGAAAAGGTAACGCAGTGGCTGATGCGTTAAGTCGAAGACATGCAGGTTTGGGAGCCATGTTTTCAGAGTGGAGGAGTCTCGAGTATTTGGCTGAGTTTGATTTCAGGCCTAGATGCGAGTTGGAACCTGAGATGTTGGCAAACTTATCGATAAGGCCTACTCTGGTGGAAAGGATTGGTGAGAGCCAAAAGAGAGATGATAAGCTTGTCAGGATTATCCGAGATTTGGAAGCTGGATTAACTCCAGAGAAGGATAAGGGATTCGAGGTCGATCAAGAGGGTTGGCTTCGAAAGCAAGGAAGATTGGTTGTTCCCGATGTGGATGGATTGAGAGATGAAGTTCTAAGGGAAAGTCATCACTCGAAGTTGACAATTCATCCAGGTGGTAATAAGATGTATCGGGATATGAAGAGAGCTTACTACTGGGAAGGTATGAAGAAGGATGTTGGAAGTTTTATTTCCAAGTGTATGAATTGCCAGTTAGTGAAAGCTGAGCAGAAGAAGCCCAATGGATTACTTCAGCCATTAGAAGTTCCTACATGGAAGTGGGAGCAAGTGTCGATGGATTTTATTGATGGTCTACCTAGAACCAGGACAGGGAATGAAGGGATTTGGGTCATCGTAGATCGTTTGACTAAAAGTGCAAGGTTCATTCCTGTTCGATCGACTAGGACTGCATCGAAGTTGGCTGAGTTGTATGTGAAGTGGATTGTTCGATTCCATGGTGTTCCGAAGAGTATAGTGAGCGATCGAGATCCGTTGTTCACTAGTGGATTTTGGAAGAGCTTCCAGGAAGTTTTGGGAACTGAGTTGTGTTTGAGTACAGCTTATCACCCTCAAACAGATGGTCAGACTGAGAGAGTCAACCGAGTTTTGGAAGATCTCCTTAGAGCTTGTGTTTTGGACTTCGGAGGATCATGGGAGGATCACCTTCATTTGGTGGAGTTTGCTTATAATAACAGTTATCAGTCGAGCATTGGTATGGCACCATATGAGGCATTATATGGAAGACCGTGTAACTCTCCGACATGTTGGTTGGAAGCTGGAGAAAAGCTGATACTTGGGCCAGAGATGATTCGACAGACTTCAGATTGTATAGAGATCATTCGGCAACGAATGAAGGCAGCCCAAGATCGTCAGAAAAGTTATGCCGATAATCGTCGTAAGGATTTGGAATTCGACGTAGGTGATATGGTTTTTGTGAAGATTTCTCCTCTGAAGAGTGTCATTAGATTCGGGAAGAAAGGAAAGTTAACTCCGAGATTTGTTGGACCATTCCCGATTATCGAGCGTATTGGAAAGCTCGCTTATAGATTGGAGTTACCGGAAAAGATGGCGGGTGTGCACAGTGTTTTTCATGTATCTTATCTACGGAAGTATGTGCACGACCCAACTACGGTGGTTTCTGCTGATAGCTGTGAAGACTTGGAGGTTGATCCAGTTGTTTCGAGACCTCGTAAGCCGCTTCGTATTGTTGAAACCGATACGAAACAGCTTAGGAGGAAGACGATTACGTTGCTCAAGGTACAATGGAGTGATGATGTTAACGACTGTACGTGGGAGGAGGAAGAGAGGATGAAGGCAGCTCATCCCGGACTCTTCGAGGTATGGCCCTAAAGTGTCGTGACATCTCATGAATTTGTAGCTTGTTCTAAGTCATAGAATTCTGCATGCTAGGTTAGAATTGGATGCATGGTTTGTTGATTGCTATGGATGGTAGGCATGCGGAATAATTGTGATTGCTGTTGTTTGCTTGGAATTTCGGGGGCGAAATTCCTAAGGGGGAGAGAATGTAACGACCCGTATTTTACGTGTCGATAAAACGTAGAATTTGTAGGTCGTTAGTGTTGTTGTGTTGTCTCTAGCCTAAGTCATTCAGAATTGAGTCGTATAGGGGCATGAGTCGTGACCGACTTAGTGCTTAGGTCGCATGATAGCTTGAGTCGAGTGGCCGAGTTAGGATGGTGACCGACCGATAGTAAGTCGTAGCCGACTTAGGAGGTGAGACAAGGTAATGGGTTAAGGCTTGAGTCGTAACCGACTCATAGAATGGGTTGTGTATGAGTGGCCGACTTATAGGGAACCGACTCAAGTGTTGAGTCGCGCTCGAGTTAATAGGGTCTTAAGTCGTTAACGACTCATAGGGGACCGGCTCAAGGAGGGGTTGCGGTTTAGAATGTTGGCCGAGATAAGGAAGCGACCGACTTAAGAGTTTCTCGAGTTAAAACGTTGCCGACTTAAGGAGGTTGGTGGTTTAAGGGTTGGCCGACTCATAGGAGTTAACTCGTGACCGAGTCATAGAATTGCCGACTCATAGTATTAGGGCTTAGGTCGTGGGGTCCTGAGTCGGTAGGGGTTTGGGTCGGCATGGCGTTATTCCATGTGTCGTTAGGTCGGTGGGCCGACTTAGTGGATAAGTCGTTGGGGACTTAGGCTTTTGAGTCGTGTCTCGAGGGATAAGGATTAGGCTTAGGTCGGCAGGGATAAGTCGTGTGACCTTCTTGCTGTGATGAGTCGGTAGAATTTAAGTCGGCATTGGTTGAGTCGGTAGGAAGTAGGTCGGCACTTGGTTGAGTCGTAAGTCGACATCTGGGAGTTTATGTTGTGTAGTTGAGTCGGTAGGTGCTAGGTCGTGAGTCGGCAAGGGATGAGTCGGGGACGACTCAGGAGTTGGGTCGGCGACGACTTAAGAGCGACGACTCATGGTTGATTCAGCCTATAAATAGAGGGGTTTGGCTCACTTTTTGGCACCGGTTTTTGAAGCGACGAAGTGCTGCCATTTTGAAGACTCGACTACAGTATTTTCTTCACTTCTTTCTCTATTTCTATCAAGTGCTAACATCCATTGAAGATTGAAGATCAAGATCAAAGATCAAGAGCCAAAGTTGAAGATTTTCATCCGAAGAGGCTAGATTTCACCGTTTCAAGTGAAATTTCTCCGGATCAAGCCCAAGTCCTTGCTGTCCAGATCTGAAGTGTGTAGTTTTTGTAGTGTTTGGGTGATTTGGTGAGTGGTAGTTATCTCTCACACGGACCCAAAGGAGTGTAGTGGATTGGTAGCTAGTTTATGTGTTTGAAATAGCATTTTCTCGCATTGTCCTTAAGTCTGCATGTAGATCCATCATTTTTGAAGATGTTTACCTATGCATATTTGTTTAACAAGTATTAGAGACAAAACCCATGTTTTATATTTGATAGATCTATGCTAAAAACCTATGAATCATGCATGTTGGACTTATGCTCATTTATTTATGATATTGCCATTTTTGTTGATATTGCTTATTAAATCTTGTTGAATGCTTGATTGTTTGTATTGATGAATGATTTGGATTGTTTCAAGTTAGCTAGTGGTTGATTTGGAACAAGATGGTTCGAGATGATTCAAAAGCTAGGTGGAAAAGCTCTTGAATGTGGAAGCTGCCTGTAGCATATGAAGCGGATGTGGAAGCTCATATGGATGGATTCGAGGATGTGGGATCTTGCCATGATACGAGAAGGCAAAGCATGATTGAGATGGGACTTTGCTATGATGCGATAAAGCAAGGTGTGATGTTGGAATGGGACGGGTCATGATGACGTTCCAAGAAGAGATACTTTGCTATGATGTGATGAGGCAAGACATATGTTGTGATGGGACGGGTCACGAAGACGTTCCAAGCACGGGCTGCGACGACGTGCAAAGTTATGTTGATTACTCGGTGATGCGATCCGAGTTGGTGATAATGGTTAGCTTGAGAGGCGCTTGAGCTAGTATGGAAATAGTCGTCGAGGAGGATGACTAGGAGGCTGAGATCTTATCGTTGTTGAAGGTTCTAGCATGCTCAAAGCAAGGGTACGTTGGAACGGGCTGCGACGACGTTCCAGGCACGGGCTGCGACGACGTGCTAGTACTCTGGGTAGTTGCGAAAATTCCTAGGCACGGGCTGCGACGACGTGCGGAGTTATGGCTAGAACCGGGGTTACCATTAGCCCTTGACAGGTGGTCATTCAACTAACGGTGATATCAAGGCAATGATACAGTGATAGCCAGAGTCATGGATGTTTGGTTGTACTATCATTCGGTCTCAAGTGCGGTGTTTTCTGGGTGCTTATCTGATCTTGGTTTAGGCCTTGGGGGTTTGTATTTGGAAAACATCGTCCTTGACTCGAGTGATTATTGCTTTATTTTTATTACCTGCTATGCTATGATTGCTTCTCCTTAGTGTGTGTCTGGGGGCTATCACTGTGAGAAGAGGTGGAGTGGGATGGTTTAGTTCCTATTCCTTTTATTCCTTATGCTCTTTTGGTATGTTTGATAGTTAATTTACTGCTCACTAAGACTTTGTCTGACTCAAGGTTTTATGTCTCCTCTTATTACCTTGGGCTGTTCATCCATGTTGGGATGGGCAGACTAGGTAGCAGGTGACAGGTGCCGTGCTAGGAGTTCTACGATGAAGATGACGAAGACGAGCAGGAGGCTTTGCATATTAGTTTTCTTACTATATGTACTGGGTATCCGCTGCAGTATTTGGTTGAGTGATTTGTAGTGAGGCTTTCATGTATGGATTTGAGTAGATGATTGTATAAAACTACTGTGATGCTTATATGATGATGTTCCGTTCTATGGAGCTTCACTATATTATATTTCTCTATTGTATTTTATCCATGCGCTGTGAGTTGTACGATAGAGATTCTTTCGATTTTTATTTTACCCTGACTATCGTCCATGGCTGCCTGGCACACCTTTCAGCGCACTATTCTCTTGTTTTGGTGCGGGAGTCATGGGCGGTCGTCACAGGTCATCTCTCCAGAGATTGCAAGAATCCGAGAGTGCCGGTGAAGTGCCACAACTGTGACAAACCAGAGCATATCAAGAGGAATTGTCCAGAACCGAGGAAGGGCAAGCAGATTGTGCAAGCTTATGCTTTGGGGGCTATGCCATCATCTTTGAAGGCTCCTACTGCTGAAGAGGAGGGAAAGAGTGTGGTGGTTCAAGGTACTCTTTCCATTTGTGGTGTTCCAGTTAGAGTGTTATTTGATACTGGGGCGTCGCATTCCTTTGTTTGTAGTGAACTTGTAGGCCGGTTGGGTTTGGAATCGGATATTGTTAATAGACCATTGGTTGTGACTAATCCAGTTGGGGGTTCGTCTTGTTTGTGTATGGTATGCCGTGGTCTGGTTGTCTCGAGTCATGATTGCTCTTTTGTTTGTGATTGTTTTGTTCTGAACTTTGCGGGGTTCGGAATTGTTTTGGGTATGGACTGGCTTAGGAAGTATGCGGCAAGGGTTGATTGTAAGAGGCTAGAGGCGACAGTCGAGAATGTGCAAGGGCGAAAGGTTGTGATACGATGTAAGCATGAGGAAGGCGTCTTCATGAGCTTCATGTATTCGCTGGTTGTTCCACGGGATGGACCGTCATCGGTGCCTATTGTGAATGGATTTGAGGATGTCTTTGACGAGGTCAAATGGTTACCGCCGCATAGGGAGATCGAGTTTCGTATCGATCTAGTTGAAGGAGCCAAACCTATTGTGATGCTTCTTAGGCGGATGGCACCTAGGGAACAGCAAGAGTTGAAGGTGCAAGTTGATGACCTTTTACAGAAAGGATTCATTCGGCGTAGTGTGTCCGAATGGGTTGCACCAGTTGTGTTTGCAACCAAAGCGGATGGATCGCTGAGGTTGTGTGTGGATTATCGTGAGCTGAATAAAGTGATTAAGAAGAACAAGTATCCGTTGCCGAGAATAGATGACTTGTTTGATCAGCTTCACGAAGCTAAGGTGTTTTCTCAGATGGATTTGGTAACGGGATTTCACCAGTTGAGAGTGGCAAAGGATAGTGTTCCGAAGACTGCTTTCAGGACACCATCCAGTTTCTTTGAATGGCTGGTAATGCCGTTTGGATTGACCAATGCACCAGCGTATTTTGTGGATCTTATGAATAGAGTATTCAGGGATCAGTTGAACAAGTTCGTACTTGTGTTCGTGGATGATATTTTGATTTATTCCAGAACTGAAGAAGAGCACAAGACGCATTTGCGGATTTTTTTGGAAATCCTGCGAAAACAACAGCTGAGGGCTAAGTTTTCGAAGTGTCACTTCTGGAAGAGTGAAGTGAGGTTCTTAGGCCATGTTATCTCTGGAAGTGGAATAGCGGTTGATCCCGCCAAGGTGGAAGCAATCCAGGATTGGGTTAGACCTAAGAATGCATTTGATGTGAGAAGTTTTCTTGGATTAGCAGGATACTATCGTCGGTTTATCAAAGACTTTTCCAAGATAGCTGCACCGTTAACAGGATTGACGAAAATGAATCAAGTATTTAGATGGGAAGCTAAGTGTGAGCAAGCTTTCGGAATCCTGAAAGAGCGACGGACAAGTGCTCCTGTTTTGACTATTCCAAGTGGGAATGATGAGATGGTGGTTTACACCGATACATGTGGTACTGGACTTGGAGCAGTGCTGATGCAAAAGGATAAAGTTGTTGCATATGCAAGTCGACAACTGAAGCCACATGAAAGGAATTATCCGACTCATGATTTGGAGTTAGCGGCGATTGTATTTGCTCTGAAGATGTGGAGACATTATCTATTGGGAGTTCGATTTGAGTTGTTTACAGATCATAAGTCGTTGAAGTATCTCTTCTCCCAAAAAGATTTGAATCTTCGACAGCAACGATGGCTAGAGTTTTTAGCATCATATGATTTTGGTATAGCCTATACTCCGGGAAAAGGTAACGCAGTGGCAGATGCGTTAAGTCGAAGACATGCAGGATTGGGAGCCATGCTTTCAGAATGGAAGAGCCTTGAGTATTTGGCTGGATTTGACTTCAGGCCTAGATGTGAATTGGAACCTGAGATGTTGGCAAACTTATCGATAAGACCTACTCTAGTGGAAAGAATTGGCGAGAGCCAAAAGCGAGACGATAAGCTTGTCAAGATTATCCGAGATTTGGAATCTGGATCAGACCCAGAGAAGGATAAAGGATTCGAAGTCGATCGAGAGGGTTGGCTTCGGAAACAAGGATGGCTAGTTGTTCCCGATATAGATGGATTGAGAGATGAAGTTCTTATGGAAAGTCATCACTCGAAGTTGACAATTCATCCAGGTGGAAATAAGATGTATCGGGATATGAAGAGAACCTATTATTGGGAAGGTATGAAGAAGGATGTTGGAAATTTTATTTCCAAATGTATGAACTGCCAGTTGGTTGAAGCCGAACAGAAGAAGCCAAGTGGATTGCTTCAGCCATTAGAAGTTCCTACATGGAAGTGGGAACAAATATCGATGGATTTTATCGATGATCTACCTAGAACCAGAGCAGGAAATGAAGGGATTTGGGTCATCGTAGATCGTTTGACTAAGAGTGCAAGATTCATTCATGTTCGATCAACCAGGACTGCATCGAAATTGGCTGAGTTGTATGTTAAGTGGATAGTTTGATTCCATGGTATTCCGAAGAGTGTAGTGAGCGATCGAGACCCACTGTTCACTAGTGAATTTTGGAAGAGCTTCCAGGGAGTTTTGGGAACCGAGTTGTGTTTGAGTACAGCTTATCACCCCCAAACAGATGGTCAGACCGAGAGAGTCAACCGAGTTTTGGAAGATCTTCTCAGAGCATGTGTTTTGGACTTCGGAGGATCATGGGAAGATCATCTTCATTTGGTGGAATTTTCATACAATAACAGTTACCAGTCAAGTATTGGTATGGCACCGTATGAGGCATTGTATGGAAGACCATGTAACTCTCCGACATGTTGGTTGGAAACTGGAGAAAAGCTGATACTTAGGCCCGAAATGATTCGACAGACTTCGGATTGCATAGAGATCATTCGGGGACGAATGAAGGCAGCACAAGACCGTCAGAAAAGTTATGCCGATAAGCGTCGCAAGGATCTGGAATTCGACGTAGGTGGTATGGTTTTTGTGAAGATTTCTCCACTGAAGAATGTTATTCGATTCGGGAAGAAAGGGAAATTGACTCCGAGATTTGTTGGACCATTCCCGATCATCGAGCGAATTGGAAAGCTCGCTTATAAATTGAAGTTACCAGAAAAGATGTCGGGTGTGCACAATGTTTTTCATGTATCGTATCTACGGAAGTATGTGCACGACCCAAGTACAGTGGTTTCTGCTGATAGCTATGAAGATTTAGAGGTTGATCCAGTTGTTACGAGACCTCGTAAGCCGCTTTGTGTTGTTGAAACCAACACGAAACAGCTTAGGAGGAAGACGATTACGTTGCTCAAGATATAATGGAGTGATGATGTTAACGACTGTACATGGGAAGAGGAAGAGAGGATGAAGGAAGCTCATCCTGAACTCTTCGAGGTATGACCCTAAGGTGTCGTGGCATCTCATGAATTTGTAACTTGTTCTAGTCTTAGAATTCTGCATGCTAGGCTAGTAATTGGATGCATGGTTTGTTGATTGCTATGGATGGTAGGCATGCAGAATAGTCTTGGTTGTTCTTGTTTGTTTGGAATTTCGAGGGCGAAATTCCTAAGGGGGAGAGAATGTAACGACCCGTATTTTACGTGTCGACAGATCGTATAATAGTTTCCACTAGGTCGTTAGTATTGTTTGAGTCATCCAGAGTTAGGTCGTGTGAGAGAATTAGGGAAACTAGCGACCTAAGGGGTGGACCGAGTTAAGGAGGTAGGGCGACTTAGGCAGTGGCCGAGTTAAGAATTTGGAGCGACCTAGTAGTTAGCCGGCTTAAGATAGTAACCAACCTAGGGATTCGACCAACCTAAGTATAGTGGACGACTTAGGAGTTAACGAGTTGGACCGACCTATAGGGTTGGACGACTTAATGGGATAGTGGTATAGGGGATAGGTCGGTGAAGCGACCTTGGGGAGTTAGGTCGTAAGCGACCTGTGATAAGTCGCTATGTCTAGTCAGGTCGGTATGGAGTTAGGTCGGCTATTTCGTGTCTAGTTAGGACGAACCTAGTTAGGTCGCATAAGTGTTAAGTCGGCTATGTGTTAGGTCGTGTGGTGGTTAATTCGGGTGGCCCTGTGTTTGGTTAGGTCGGTAAGTCGTGTATGTTGTTAGGTCGTAGGGAGACTTAAGTCGCTAAGCCGCATACTAGTTGGGTCGGCATCTCTGTTGAGTCGGTAGGCCGTGTGGTGTCTTGAGTCGTAGGTCGTTAGGTCGGCAAGGGTTAGGTCGTGGACGACTTCAGGGGACGGCCAACTTAAGGGATTTCCAGCCTATAAATAGAAGTGCCTATCTTCATTTTTGGAATCCGGATTTTGAAGCGACGAAGTGCTGCCATTTTGAGAGCTCGACTACAACACTTCTTCACTTCTTTTCTCCACTCTAATCTAGTGTTTCCTTCCATCCAAGAATGAAGATCAAATCGAAGATCCAAGAGCCAAAGTTGAAGATCTCCATCCATCGAAAAGAGATTTCATCATTTGAAGGGAAACCTTGTCGGATCAAGCTAGATCTTTTGCTGTCCAGATCTGGAGTTTGTTGTTTTTGAGGTATTTAGGTGATTCGGTGAGTGGTGGTTATCTCTCACGCGGACCCAAAGGAGTATATTGGATTGGTGGTTTGTTTGTGTGTTAAAGATAGCGATTTCATGCATTTTCCTTAAGTCTGCATGTAGATCCATTGTTCATAAAGTTTTGATATCCATTTTACTATATGTTAACCTATGCTAGTTCATTCATCAAGATATTTCTTAGAATTCATGCTTGTTAGATTTGAACCCTTTAATTACGAAATTGCCATTATTGTTATAACTGTTTATTTAGATCTTATTTGAATGAATGATTGATTACTTGGATTAATGATTGATTTGATTGATTAGTTGATTAGTGATTGAATTTGGATAAGTTGGTCGAAGATGATTCAAAAGCTAAGTGGAAAGACTCTTGAATAAGGAAAGCTGCTCGTGGCATATGAAGCGGATGATAAAGCTCATATGGATAGATTTGATCATGATGTTGAGATGGGACTTTGCTATGATGCGATGAAGCAAAGCATGATATGAGATAGCCTTGGTTTAATCCAGACGGGATCATTCCAAGCATGTTGATAACTCGGTGATATGGTTCGAGTTTGTTGATAATGGTTGGCTCGAGAGGCGCTTGAGCTAGTATGTGAATAGTCGTCAAGGAGGATGACTAGAAGGCTAAGATTTCATCGTTGTTGAAGGTTCTAGCATGCTCAAAGCAAGAGTACGTTGGGACGGGTCACGACGACGTCCCAGTCACGGGTCACGATGACGTGTTAGTACTCTGGGTAGATTCGATAGTCCTAGGCACGGGTCACGACGACGTGCGGAGTTATGTCTAGAACCGGGGTTACCATTAGCCCTTGGTGGACGGATGAAATAATGGGCCGGTCATTCAATTAACGGTGAAATCGAGGCAATGATAACAGTGATAGCCAGAGTCATGGATGTTTGGATGTTTTGGTTGTATCGTCGCTTGGGCCAAGAGAGATGTTTTCGGGGTGCTTACCTGATCTTGGTTTAGGCCTTGGGGGTTTGTACTTGGAAAACATCGACCTTGACTCGAGTGATAATTGCTTTAGTTTAATTGTCTGCTTTGCTATGTTTGTTTCTGCTTAGTGTGTCTGGGGGCTATCACTGTAGAAAGTGGTGGAGTGGGATGGTTGAGTTCCTATTCCTTTGTACCCTTTATGCTCTTTTGGTATGTTTGATAGTTGATTTACTGCTCACTAAGACTTTTGTCTGACTCAAGGTTTTATGTTTAACTCTTATCACCTTGGGCTGTTCATCCATGTTGGGATGGGCAGACTAGGTAGCAGGTGACAGATGATGTTCTTAGTGACCAACGCTGTTGATGACAAAGACGAGCTGGAGGCTTTTGCATATTGTTTTCTTACTTTATGTACTGGATGTTCCGCTGTTTGTATGATTCTCTGAGTGTTATGTAGTGTGGCTTGATGTATTGACTTTCCAGATTGTTGTACCAAACTATTATGAGTTTATATGATGAGATTCTGTTCTATAGAGCTTCACTATGAATACTTTCTATTGTATTTCATCCATGCGCTGTGAGTAATACGATAGAGTTTATTGTTTTACCTTACCCTGACGATCATCCATGGCTGCCTGGCACACTTTACAGCGCACTATTCCCTTGTTTGGTGCAGGAGTCATGGGCGGTCGTCACATGACTCTTCTGAGAAGATTAATCTTATTCGTTTGAGAATGAAAGAGGCATAGAGCCGCCAGAAATCCTACGTGGACAACCATAGGAAGCCTCTCGAATTCTCGATTGGTGATCTTGTCTTTATTCGTGTTTCTCCTTTGAAGGTGGTTATGCGTTTTAGTACGACTGGGAAATTGGCTCCTCGCTTTATAGGACCATTTTCTATTACTGAATGTATCGGTCCTATAGCTTATAGAGTTCCACTTCCTTCTCATTTATCTGGCATTCATGACGTGTTTCACGTCTCTCAACTTCGAGAATGTTTTTGGGAGTCGGATTCTATTATCAATTCTCCTGATTTGCAAGAGTTTGAGGTCTCACCGGACTTATCTATTGTACAGCAGCCTATTCGCGTACTTGACACGGAGGTGCGACACCTTCGGAACAAGGACGTGCCGCTCGTTAAAGTTCAATGGTCCGCTAACCCCAATGACTGTACTTGGAAAACCAGAGAGTTTATTGAGCGATCTTATCTGGGTTTTCTATCTTGGCTTGGCAACGGTGAGAATATCTTTTCATCTCAACCTTATTTCCTTTTCTTTTGAATGATGTATGTATGTAGTCGTTACAAATATCGTCTCTAGGAATTGCGGGGACGCAATTTTGTAAGGAGGGGAGAACTGTAACAACCCGCATATTTAACGATTTTATATTTAAATGTTTTATTTAAATATAGCATCGTTGGTCGGATTTTAGGTCTGAAATGTTACTTTTTGCAAACGGCCAAATTAGGGCTCGATACTACTTCCATTGAGTCCAAAATGGTTTTTGCGATCTTTTTGAGTATAAACTTTGATATGTTTGGAGTAAGTTGAATTTTGCAACTTTTTCTAGTTGGGTTTGGGTTTGGGTTCAGCATATTTGCTAGTTTAATAACCTAACTCAGTCCCTCTCTTCCCCATTCACTCGTTTTCACTTATAAAACTCAAGCTAAAACTGAAAATGAGGGAAAGGAAAAGGAATTAGAAATTCCAAGCCCTAGTTTACTTTGCAAACTTGAATTCTTGCTCCAAAATCAAAGAGAAGCTATTGGTAAGCCCTCTCTTCATCTTCTCCAACTCTTTTCCTCTTCAATTTCAAAAAGTTTTCTAAAACTAAATTAGGAAGTACTTGTTTTGATCTTAGATTGATGCTTGTTGGGTTGAAGTAGAGATTGGTTGGTCTTCTCCTTGTGATTGAGCTTCTTCTTCTTTGTTTTGGGTAAAAGGTGAGATTTTTATCTCACATCTATGAGTATAATTATCTTTGAATGTTGGGTATGAATTCCTAACACTTATTCATGTGCATTTGCTTTTGGTTTTGGTTGAATTGGTGAATATTCCAATTTTTAGTGTTTTGGGTTCAAATCTTTGAAATCCTAACTTTGATGTTTTGATCATATTTTGGTGATGCATAGAGGAGCATATAGGGCCGGGTTATCGATTGGCATAGACCCTTAGAGCCAATGTTCGTCCGGTTACATTTTGGAAGAGTTTGCTCTTCATTTGAATAAGGCTGAAAAACAGCCCAGGCATGATCAAGTCGACTGGATTCTCTGTTTAGTCGACTGAATCTGGGACCCGAAAGTTTCCAGGCTTGGTTTAGTCGACTGAATTCTCTGTTCAGTCGACTGAACCTGGAAACAGAAAGTTTCCAGGCATGGTTTAGTCGACTGAATTCTCTGTTCAGTCGACTGAACCTGGAAACAGAAAGTTTCCTGGCAGAATTTAGTCAACTGAAAATCTCCGTTCAGTCCACTGAATTTGCTGTTTCAGCCCACTTTGCCTTTTGGGATTGAATTTCCAATTTGAATCGATTCGTGATGATCCTATTTGTGATTATCATTTATTTTGACTTTGATGATTCCTTTTTAATTTCAATCCATGGGTTTTTATAAAATAATCTTTTAAATTGTATTAAAAGCTTACTCCTCTAATTTATAAATTCTATTTAAACGCGCACACACACAATTTGGCACTTCGAGCGGAGTGGAAAGGAGATTAAATGGTTAAGTAAAACACGGACCATGAATCCGTGCGTTTATCTTTTCGATTAATCCCCGACCTATTCGATTGATTGTTTTGACCTTTTGGTCTGGTTTACCAATGAGATGAGGTAAACTTTGTACTGCTCTGAGTGTGAAATTAACTAACGGATAGTAAACCGTTTAGTGCGAACGAGTGGTTATGGGACTCACTTTACCACTTTTTGGATTCCTTTTCGAGAGTTGTGACACATTCTTCCAGTTAGTGGTGTCCAGTACTGGGCCTTCGGACCTTCACCACTACGGTTTGTTGCCTTTGGGATAGTGTCTTCGGACTCTCCTTCAGGTTTGTTGCCTTCGGGTATGTTGCCTTCGGGTATGTTGCCTTCGGGTTTGTGCCTTCGGGTTTGTGCCTTCGGGTTTGTTGCCCTATTGTATCGCTTTTGGAGTTAGGTCTTTATGAGCCGCTCGAGTGATATTGGGCTTGGAGTCTTCGGGCTCATGGATCCTTGTTTATACAGTACTGAGCACGTGCAAATTTTATGATGTTTCATTGATATGTATATTCCCTAGGCATCGCTATTCGGTGTTGGTCTTTTTGAGCCGCACAATATATAGCGATTACCTTGTGGAACTTGTGTTACCTTCATTGGTATTTGTTATTTGCCTTTATGGCTTGTTTTGGGATATTCTTATCCTTTGTTTCTCTGAGTTGCCGATGATACGAGGCTTGTTATGATATGATTCATCTTTAGTTAGATGATTGTGTTATCTCTTTTAGAGATATTTTTTATACTTTGTGACCTTGCAGGTTATTGTGGTTCAGTTTATCTAACTAATTTGTTTAGCTAGACTGACCCGTGTATTTCGTACTCGGGTCGGACCGAGTTGTTTTAGGTTAGGTGCATTTGGACTTAGCCTATTTTGCTTCCGCATGGACTATTCAGCTTGTTCCTTTTTGTTATAGCTTTTGTGTAGTCCTATTTTGTTGTAACTCTGATATGTATTCTTTTGACTCGTCTGTATATTGTGGTTTGTTATACCACTTGACATGTATTAGTTTGTATATTCTGTTATGTATCTGTATATGTGTATATGTTGATCTACTATTCTGTGATGTTTATTACAATTGAGTTGTTATATTCTGTTCTGATAGATCCTCCAACCACCTATGGTTTTGTTTTAAGTATTCATTGGGTATGTCGACCTGCTTGGTATGTCTATTGTCGATGTATTCAATAGATAGTTAGAGCAAGGCTATAGATAGTCGCTCCCAACCAGCCTTATTCTCCATGTTAGTTGACGGCATTACCATGTAGTGTCCTTGGCTAGCATGGGTATAGAGGTGGGGCGTCACAATGTGCGTTATTATAATTGTTAGAGATACAAGATGAAACGTTAAAATGCATAAAAACGTAACGATGTAGATGACAAAACCTCAAAAACACTTTTCAATGACAGTTGCAAAGGATGTGACTAAGTAATGAAACAACATCAAAACCATTGACAAGGCTTGAGATCAAGCACTTGAAAGAAAAGGAAAATGGATAGCCCACAATAGATTCTTATGTTGCATTATCTAAACATATATTAGATGAAGTAAAAGTATTATATTTTATAATAAATAATTAAATACAGAAACCATTAGGGAATTTGACAAATAACATTAGCATACAATCATCAAAAGAAAGAACCATTGTCATATGGGACATCATTTGTAGTTTGCTGCTCTGCTAGAGAAAGTTGGTCAGTTTATTTAATGTCACCTAAAAAATGGAGGTCTTGAATTTGTAATTTGTGTTGTGTATGGATCAAATGAAGTTACTGAAAAAAGAAAATTGTGGGCGTATATATAATACAGATCTGAACAAATTTCCCTTCCCTGCATAATTACTGGAGACTTTAACAGCTTACCCTACACATTTGACAAAGTTAGTGGACTAGGTGAAGAGTCTTCTAAATGCATATCT
Organism: Allium cepa; assembly: GCA_030765085.1. Taxonomy (NCBI): domain Eukaryota; kingdom Viridiplantae; phylum Streptophyta; class Magnoliopsida; order Asparagales; family Amaryllidaceae; genus Allium; species Allium cepa. Next base: position 490,565,441 of record CM060944.1, on the reverse strand, counting down.
CTACGTAAAAAAAATTACTCTATGAAAACTGGATTGACGATCATCAAATCATAAAAAGCTGTTAATTTTTTTTATTCTAGCTATATTGAAGTATTACATCTTACGTACAAATCATGATAACTTGTATATTAAATGTTTTCATAAAGAAAACACATTACTATGAAAATTTAATTAATGGTCTAATTTTATTATTCATATACACGTTGCATAATTTTTTTTAATGATTTTGAAAGATATACAACTTATATCTATAATAAGATTCTAGAAAGTTCAAGTTCTTCAGTTTCATCATTTGTAACTATCTACTATATACACGTTGATTGAGAAATTTTTTTATTCAACCACAAACCATTATGCCAAAAAGAAATTGAACTTCCAAGCAAGGAGCTGAAATCCTCAACTTCCTCATAAAACAGTTCATTAAAGAAGTTTCAACTTTTATTAAAGAAACTTCATTTTAAATTATGCACGTATGATCAAAAAGTGGAGAAGGATCATTATTTTGGTTTTCACGTAAAAGATATACATGTACACTATAAAATTTTGATTTTACAAACGTACAATAAAGTTTAGTTATAAGATCAACATCACTTGTGATCCAACAATGGAAATGAACTTTAAACATGGTTTCCCAAGAAATACATCTCATATAGATATCTTTCTTTCACTTAATTATCTCTAGGTATAATTAAAACCCTACATGCAAGACTGCTCTTATTTAAAAAAATTATATAATAAAAGATATATCGATGAAGCGGTTATTTAACTTCATTATCTACACTATCATATAATGATAATTCACTTCACTAAAAAGCCTAGGCCACATAAATCGTATAATTGAAAATATACCAATGAAATAGTTTGATCCTATCAAAAGATGTGAATTTTGTAGCACTCACATTAATGATTCAATATGGGAACGCCATTGATCGGATAGCCATTGATATTCCACTGTATCGTATAATGATATTCCACTTCTTCAAATAGCCTAGGTCATGTAATTCATTTATATAATTATAAAAAAATATTTATGAAGTGGTTTGGTCATGCCAAAAGACGTGAATTCATAGTTCTCTTATTTAAGAATTCAATCTGGGAACGCCATTTATCAGCTTCCAATGAGAATAGGATTGCCAATTTAGTTATCTTAAGAGATGTGATTTCTAACCAACAAACAAAGGCATCATGAGTTTCCAACTTAACTACTACAACATAACATATTCTTAAGGAAAATAGCAGTGGTGCCACAAAAGTTTAAAATCACTTCTGTTCATTTTGGTACATGAGATTTGAATTCACAAAAACTAAAATGTATACAAGTTTTACTAGTTACGAACATTTAAAAAATTTCTTCGTGGGAGCAAAACCGGCATTTAAATACCATCAAATTTATGGTACATGTGTTTAGTATTGCCAATAATATTGTCAAACATTGAGTGGATGTAACTATTGAAGCTAAAGCATCAGTGCAAAAAATTCCTCCAATGCTTTTCATGATCCTACAAATTGGTTTATGTTTATTATTATTCTACCTAGTGTTTCTTAATTCTTATTTCAAGAACTTACCAGCATAACCACATGTTAAATTGAAGATTATGCAAACTTAGCATGATAAAGAAGACCCCTCACCGGACTAACAACTCGATTTTCAATAAATGTAAAGTATAATTTATAAATAGGTAAATCAATGATCATCAATTATGTAATAGAAATTACCATGATCTAGCAAGGGATGCAGATCTGGACTTAGGAGAAGTAGACTTTCCATAGATTTGCTGCAAAAAGGAAGCATTGACGCAAATATACCCATCTAGACCATAACATTATAAAAAAATGTCAGTAAAAAAACTAATAGAGTTACATTTGGCTCCGCCTAGGGCTTTTGCTTTGGCTAGGACTTTTGCTTCGCCTTGGGCTTCTGCTCCGCTTGGGGCTTCTATTTCTACTATAGCTCCTGCTTGGACTTCTAGATTGACCTCCCTCTTTCATTTTAACCCAACAAAAAATGAGAGAAGAAAATGAAGAACAAAATTACCATAGTATCAAATATGAAAAAAATCAATTCATTGTATGTTGTTCCCAAGGACACGCGTATGTGCATATATATAAAGATATTTCACCGAACACCACACCAACCTTAATGGGCTTTGCCACATGGATAGATCCAAAGCATTAGTTTATTTTTGCATAATTTTAAAATGTATTGGTGCAATTAATAAGAACGTGTTACAGACGGTATTAAATTTTGGACCATGTACCCAACTAAAAAGTTGCATGGAAATGTTTGATCCATAAGGAGAGCAGCTGTAATTTCATTAGGAGAGCAGTAAGGACTAACACAATGCCATATACAGTAATAGATTTACATATATTTCATTTGTCTCATGTATAATATATTTCTTTATCACTTATGTCTATCATCTATGTGATGATCACATATTATTTGTTTATCATAACAAACATTTTGTATCGTGAATTCAGACGTGTTGACGACTCTTATTTTATAAATTAAACAAATTTATCAATACCATAAACTAGGAATTTATAAGTTAAACTAAGAATAAACCTCAAAGTTGCTTCCATTATATCCTTTAGACAAGGTTGCAATCTCATTACAGTTGATATCTTCTTCAACCTTCTCCTTTGACAATAGTGTCTTCGATATCAGCTCTACACTCCAGCGTAGGCAATCCCACCATTATCCTATATACCATAATTTCTTTTTAATGAATTGATGCTCTGAGTTCTAGCACATTAATCTAGCAATTTTTTAGAGCACCACTTAAAGTATTAAAATAAATAGATAATTTATTATTATTATTATTATTAGTATTTTTGAAATGGTACTTTATATACAACAAATCATTGGGACAACATATCCCATGTCAATAAACGATTGAAAGCAAGTTTCGAACTTGTGACTTCTTGCACCAAGCCGAATCAATTAACCACTTGGACAATGGTGCTTGTCTAATATTATTATTATTATATATACATTTAGTTAATTTTTTATAAAAATTGGTTAACTTTGTTAATATTTTATAATTTATTATTATTATTATCATCAGTATTAGTATTACTATTATTATAAACTTAGTTAATTTTATAAAATTATTTAAGTTGACCAATAGTTTACTTTTGTTATCATCATCATTATCTATATTATAACTTTGTATATTTAATGGCATTATTTCTATTATAATTGTTGTTGTTACTTTTATCATTTGTATTATTATTATAAACTTAGTTAATTCTTATAAACTTTATTTAAATAATAATTATTATTATTACTACTACTACTGAAATTCTAAATGGATCGAACATAGTATACGATAAGTAAATGTATGATAGTATGGATCACACAATACGATAAATAGATAAAAATAGAAGTAAGCACACCAGAATTTTTACATTGGTTCGGGCCTTACATCCTACGTCCAGTCCCGAAGCTCCTCTTTGGAATATCACTAGCCAATTGCCCTCGCTTCTCCCGGAGGAATAGGCTTTTGATAAAAGAGTATTTCTTTGACAAGTGCGTGTTCTGAGTAACACAGATTTTGTCTACTAGTAAAATTTCTTCCTATAACCTTCTTGAGTAATGTACACATATATGTGCTTCAGAATATAGAAGGGTTTAGATCAAAATGAATATAATTTTGATTATATACTTTGAAAGCAAGAAAGAAAAAGTAAGAACTGAGATTTAGAGATAATGAAGATAAGTGATTCAACTCAATTTTATTCTACATATTTATAGTTGTAAAGAGTTGTGACAAAATCATTGCTTATATTTCTCTTTTGATCTAGAGTTGTTTTTGTTTAGGTATGAAGAGATTTGGAGAGGAGATATAGAAACACATTTTCAGATTTCACAGTTTTGCCTTTTTAAAAAAATCTTGAACCAAGAGTCAGATGTTTGGTGTGAAAGGTCAGACTTCCGACCTTGGGTTTTTTGTATATTTAAAAAAAATCCTATAACCAAGTTCAGACGTCTGGCTTCTCAAATCAGATGTCTGATCCTTGCCTTTTCTGTGTATTATGAAGTTCTGTGCATGAGTGTGTGTGTATATACTTAAGGAGATTTTACATAATCATTCTACGACCATATACGTACATACTACTAACTTATCATTTTGCTTTGCCTTATGTCTTCCTATCAGGATTGTCTTCTTGCTTGAAGTGAATTATCCTTGCATAAAGATATTGAAATATATATATATATATATATATATATATATATATATATATGATTGTATAGTTGTCATCGAAACTATAGAATGGAGGTTCTAACAACTACTACTACTATTATCATTATTATTATCATCATGATCATCATCAACTTGGTTAATTTTCATAAATTTATTTAATTTTTATAAACTTATTTAATTTTTACAAAACATAATTAATGAAGGTAATTTGACCTTTGCTAATTTATTTTGATTATTATTATTATTTTATATAAATTTAGATATTTTTTATATAACTTAGTTAGCTTTGTTAATATTTTATAATTTATTATTATCGTTTTAGTTAACTTGGTGGTTATTATTATTATTCTAAACCTATGAATTGCATTTAACGTTCAACAAAATGCATACTTTTTAAGCTTTTATGTTAATTCAACAAATCTAATTTTTGAACCAAAGTTCTTTTCTAAACAAGGTAAATGTTGCTCGTTCTAGAAAATAATTTTTTAGCTAGAAAAATGATATATATTAGGATTAAAGGTTTATAAAGTGAATATATTGTGGTGGATTGGAAAGGACTAAAAACATATATTTTAGGATTAAATGTTCATGATAATTTAACTTCATCAGAATCTAATACAATGTTCATGAAACCAACATATAATGTCTCTAAACCAGCTAAGGAAACATCCTCAAGAGCAATCGCAAATGATATTACCGAATATAAATGGTTTTATTTGTATTCTGTTTTGACAATGTAATATTTGTGGTAGTTTTAACATCTATTTTCAAACATGACCTTGCTTATATAAACTTATGCCTTTGCCCCTACATGTTAGTACTTGACTAACACTCTCAGACTAAAAAAACAGATAAATTTTGATATTCGGGAAACAAACAGAGGAGGACTCTCAACCATGCAAAATTGGAGAGAGAATGTGTTTAATCAATGAAACAAATATTGCTAGCCAGTTATATATATGTGTGTGTGTGTGTGTATATATACGAACATACATACATACATACATATACATATACATACATACATCCATACATGTTCATGCGTGCGTATGCAGTGCGTGCATGCATTTTTTTTGGTGTGAGGGTGTGTGTCTATATATGTCTTATATAAGATGTTATTTATATTCAACCTAATAAACATTCAAACTCTGTATTGATCTCACAACAAGCTTCAGTAGAAGAAAATTCCATTTCTTTTAACAACTTATCCCAAATTTCGGGAAAAAGACTATGATGCATGCAAATTTACGTCATTTTAATCCTTTCCTCCTCATGATTTGTCAATTTCTGTTGTCATTATATAGGTATATACTGGCATAGTACTCTTCAAGTTTAAATACATAAAACTCTTCTTAGTTTAGATTATATGCCCACTAACTTTGTATTGGAATAAACTAATTTCCATTCTTTATATAAAAATGTTTTTAAATATTTTGAGTGAGATGGTAAAATTGATATAGTAAAAATTGATTCATGTGGAGGAACCAAAATCAAGGATGGGCCAATACAATCTTCCCAATAATTCATTCAACCGTTGTTTATTTAAAGTTGCATTGCACTGTTTTATGAATAAAATATCAATGTTATTTTTTCTTACTGTGTTTTAATCTAGTAAATTTGTTTTTGTTTGTTGCTGTATACTTAAAAACATTGGTTTGATGCACCGTTTTTTGCTTAATATATATCGTACATATTACGAAACAACACTCACTCCGGAATGAAACAAAACACTTATCTTATTTTAAACAAGGGCTCTTTATTTCTCTAAATTCACTTTTATAAATATTAATTTCCAAGTCCAAATACCTTAAATAGAATTCAAATATATTCAAGTATTTATTATTTATTATTTATATATAGCAAATGGAATTAGATTTTGATGGTTACAATATTAAACTGTTCAAAATTTGATGTTTCATTTAACTACGAGTTAGAGAAGAATTCAGTATTATACAATCATAATAATTTTAATAATTTTTTATATTTAATTAATAGACAAAAATATTAAGAGTGACTACGAATGAAACCAAATTAAAACTGTGTAAACAGAATTTAATATATGGAAGGAATTTAAATCTAATTCAACTACTTATAAAAATGTTAGTTACTCAAAAGAAATTTTATTGACTATGCTTTGAACTTGTGATTCGTTTGTAATGATTTTTATTTTTTATTATATGGAGGCATTTTTGTCTGAAACTGTATTAAAACTTTAACGCCATAGGTGAAGCAATTATGTATGAATAGAATTTGCATTTGCTAAAAAAGAATGTAAATTGACTTTGGTTATAAAGAAATGCTAAAGTAAAATGCCAACTACAAACAGGAATGCATAGAAACCATGTCAGCCAATATATTTTAATAAAACAAGAGCACTAAGTGTGACTATCAATTATTATTTCTAACATTTCTTTTAGAAAGTTGCTAAAATTGTCGTTGGTAGCAACCTAATATTGGAAAATGTGAAAATTTCATATATGGCGCAAATTAGTTGTAGCTTGAGTAATAATACATTAATAAGTATATTGTTTGCAAAAAAATTGTTTAATATATTTATTACAACAATCCAACTAATTTCATGTTTTGTTGTATGCATACTGTCCACTTAATATTTTAACATGAACCAAAGACGGAACATGGTGACACATTAAGGTACAAGACAAATATTGTACGTACACAAACATTGATCAACCATAAGGCGTCTTTGTACACGCATAAAAAATGACACTTTGATCTAAATAATCAAATAATAAGCTTTAAAAAATACCACATTTTAATATGTCAATTGCTATTATCGCACGATCAATATCAAAAATCCTTTAACATAAGCCCCTCGGGCCTACCAATAAAACAAATACAAAAAATACTATTATTTATGGATTTCTAAGACGAAAAATTAAAACAATACACAAATACAAAGTTGCCTATACCGAACAAAGGAATGTACATAAAGGCTACAAAGGTATAACATCCATTAGTGTGTACCAACAAGTGAAAGAGGAGACCTTTTGTACCCATGAACTTGACTTTAAAATAACGAGATTAATGGCCTCTATTCATGAAGAAGAGAGCGAGTATATGATACAAAAATTAAATATTAAAGCAGATAGTTTCGTAATTGTAACATACTTCATCTTAAATTATTCAACAAGAAATTGTAGTTTTTGAGAAACCCTTGTAGGGCAGAGATTTATATCAGATTTTTTTACCATACCTGTGTTGTATTTTATGCTTGTGTGCAATTTTTTACTATAGTAAAGAAGGAGGGCGTACAAATCAGTTTTCATGATAGAAATATATTCAACATGCTATGAACTAACATCATCCACTGGCAGATAACAATAACTCTAATAATACATAACAAAGAGTGATAAATTGTCTTCAACTTCATCATAATAAAATTTAATGATTATGCTAATGAAAATTAGACAAATGGTCAATGTTATTAAAATAATTATCAACTAGACTTGTCATATTAAAGGTATTGAAAAGAATATTCCAATGATACCAAATTCAGCATATTAGAAAGTAGAGAAATCAACTGTAAACGCTATAATTACCTGCAAAAATAAATCCTTGGAATTTCATTCACCGCACTAAATATTTTTTTGACACAATCCAACATTGAATTCAAGAAAAGCAGACCATAAAAAAATTATGAGAATAGATAGGAAAAGACACAGACCTTGGTTGGAATCTGGCTATTCGATCGGATGAGTGGAAGAATACACATCGAGAAGTTAAGTTTTAGTTCATAATCGATTGAATCATGCAATTTTAGTATTCAAAGAGGTGAAAAAGGTGCGTATATGGTTTAGATCAAAACGACTTGCATATCTGAAATCTATGTGAAATGAGCTCCATGTTTCGTCAACGATAGCGACAGATGTTGAGTTTTGGAGAAAAATGAATCGAACTTAACGTTCGATACGGAGGCTAGGGTCAACGACGACAAGCAGGAGTTTGACAAGCTTGTAGCGAGCCGAGGCTAGCGGCATGCGACGGGTGTGGAAAACTATGGGCAGAGGCAGTGACAAGGGAAGGGATTCTATGGTTATGGATTCAAGGAAATAATGGGAGGAAGATGGAATACTTTGGGAAGAGGCCGGCATGCGAAAAATTTGAGTCATTGAAAGCATTATGGAGCCAATTCACCGCCGAAACAATGAAAATTAGGAAACTCAATAACACTATATAATAGTGTGTTATCTATTGGCGCTATAGGATACAACTTTTCTTGTAGTGTGTGACATTTTGGCTGAATTTATTGCTTACACATCTTTTGTTAAAATCCAATTTTACTTATTATAAGCGGTACCTAATAGTGATAATTATTTACACCAATTCTCTTCGTCAAAGCTATATCACTTTGCATTTATGGAATTATGTAATGGTCAAAATTCCAATATAATTCACACTCAAATTTATAGTCCAAACACAATGTCTAATAACAATTATTATTAACCGAAATGCACTGGCTAGAGACTTTGACTTTGAGTTGACTTCAATTGATCATAATACTAACCTCATTTAACTGAGGAGGCGAGTGACGACCCGGAATTTTGAGCAATATCAATTTAATAACCTTTGATAATAATTAAATTGATTTGATCATTTTATATTATAAATTGACAAGTTAAATTTATTTTAAAGATTGATGATAACAATTTGTTAATATCTATAAACATTAACAATATATATAGGCAACGTTAATTCTTTTGAAGTTTATAATAATTTGATTTGGAAACATTCATTTTGGTAAATAAGAAGTTTTTAATGTAATAAAACTTTGTATTCAAATTGTAATGTATATATTGTGATTTGATATTTGTTTTAAAATTTAATATGGTTAATTTCAAATTTAATGTTAGAATGTTTCTATTTGAAATAGGAATTTTATTAACCTGAATTTAATAAGTGTTTTCAAAAACTTTAATATATATATATAATTTATGATTTGAAAAGTTAATTTGATTTATACTTTTGGAAATGATATTTAAGATTTAAAATAAAAGTTCATTTGTTTTAATAATCTTTCAATTTTAATTTTAACATAAGATAAATTGTTTTAAAATTTTTATATAAGGAGTTAAACTAAGTTTCTCAATTTATGAACAAATGATAAAATTAAATTGATTAAAATATAAGTTATTTAAAATGCCTATATGAATTTGTTTTTAAGATAATGAAAGCCTAAAGTTTATTTTTATAAGATGGAAGCATTTTATAATTTTCTAACATTATATAAATGTATGTATGTAGCTTAAATAGATTATTAATAAGCAAATAACCTTTAAATATTAATTAAATATTAAAACATTTGTTAAACATTAATTTAACAATAATAACACTTGTTAAACTTTTAAACATGTGTTAAGACAAATGTAGATTAATATGCATAGGTGTAAGTAAATTAAAGTTTCATTGTGACAAATGTCACTCTCTAATAATTTAATGTAAAATTTAATTGTAAAATACAAATGAGCTTCATTTTCAGAAAAAAAAGAATTCCTTTACTCTCTTCTACAACAAAATAAATGCAAATCTGAAAGGCAGGATCAAAACAAAGATAAACTCAAACAAATGAATGAAAACTGCAAATAAATCTGGAAATAACAAGGAAGTAAAACCTAAAATTAGAGGCAAGCAACTGGAATAATTCAAGAAATTCAAGTAATACCGGAATCAAACAATTCAGGATTAAAATCAACATGCAGATGGAATTCAGAAGCATGCATATGAATTTTAAAAGTCTGGAAAGGAAAAAGTGCAGTTCTGTCTTCTGAAAATTTGCAGGTGAGTAAATAAATTTTAAAAACGGTTTTAAAACTTGAATTATATCTTGGATTGAGAATAAATATCATGTTGTTGCTTGGTTATCTGAATTGAATTAAATGCATGTTTGTATGTGAGTGTTTAAGTTCATGTCTGGATATGGATTGAAATGCCTGTAGGGTTAAAGTTTTACTGTGTGTTTATGAAACAGTTTCAAAGTTTATAATAAATCCAATAACTTGATTTTAAATTCGAATTAGACTTGGAATTGTAAATAAAAGTTGTTTGAAATCAAGTAGGCTATCATCTAAAAATAATTTTAGGTTTTTAAAATGGATAATTAGCTTAAAAACTTTGAATTTACAGTAAATTGGTAAATGGGGTCAAAAATTTATTAAATCAATTTTGAGTTTTGATTGCATGTATGAAATAGCAATTGGAAATTATGAATTCTAGTGTGATTACCATAATTTTTAATTTGGAAATTTGTGAGGTATCTGGGTAAATCAGTTTTGGGGTTTTTGGCCGATTCTTGGTGAACGGCGATGAACTGGGTTTCGGGATTGAGCATGAAGGTGAAGGGGGCAATGGGGATCATAGGAAAGATGAGATTTGATTTTATTAGGGATGGAGTTGGCCGAGAATGGAGTGAGTAGGGTTTAGTTTGTTGTAGGTACCGTAGTTGTTCTTTTGGGCTTTGCTTCAACGTGGGGATACCGGAGGTTATCGCGAGCGTTGCCAAGGATCCAGGGGATTGTGGGGAAGCTAAGGAGGTGGTGGCATGGTCTCCGGTGAAGGGGATGGTCGGCGGTGGTTGGAATTGAGAATTGGTTTTCTGCGCAGTTTGGGATGGAGGGCTTTATTTCGATTTTCAATCGAAATATTTTTTTTTGGGTGTTGCATAAGGATGTGGTGGTCGAGTGCGACCTGGGGATGATCGAAGTGGTGATCGCCGTTGGTTAATTGCGCCGTGCACGTTCATGTGCATGTTTATGGGCTACTGCAGAAGTTCTGGGGAGAAGAATGTGGAGACTCGAAGATTGCTCCGTGACTTTGTCGTTCTGGCTCGAAGCAGGATGCGGGTAGGGGAAACTCGGGGAAATCACTGGGTTTTGGGTAGTTTACTCGGGTTTTTGTGAGGTCACTCGAGTATTAGTATATTCAGGCTTTAGATCTAGGTGTTTAGTTGTTAATGCAAAGAATATTTGATTTTAGAAATAAGTTTAAAAAAAAACAAGGGTTAAACAAGTTTCAAATTAAATTTGTTTTCAAAGTTATGTTTTAAACAAGTTTATATATTTTAAAATATGGGAGTTTTAAAATAAAATAAGTGGATTTGAAATAAAGTTTATATTAAACTTTATTAAATAAATTTGGAAAGGTTTTTAAAGACTTAAAAGTTCAATTGAAAATATGTTTAAATTTTATTGATTTCTAAATATTGTATTTTATTTAAATAAAGTTTAATGATTTAGAATTTGATAATCAATTGTAATAAAGATTATCTTCAGTTATTTTGAATTTGATTTAATTAAAGATAAAAACATTTGTAAAGTTAATTGAGATAATAAATCATTTTAAATTATCGAGTTTTAATTAAGATAATGGTTTCTTAATTAAGAATCTTTTAATATAGTAAGTTAAGAATCATTTAATTAAATTTATATGATTTAGTTAAATAGTTAATTAAGTAATTAACTTGTGATTAATTAAGATAATCACTTTGGATTAATCTAATATAATTACTTGGGAAGTAATCAAGTAATTAAGTGGTTAATTATTTGAGGTAATTAAGTAAAAGTTAATTACTTTATTAAAAGCAATTAAGTAAATGTGATTAAGAGTTAATCACTTGAGTTATTAATTAAAGAATTAGTTAATAATTAGTTAAAGATTTAAATTATTTGATTAATGATTAATTAATAAAAGGATTAAGAGTAATTAATTAAGTGATTAATTACATGTTAAAGTAATTAATTAAGAAAGAAATTTAATTAATGAAGTAATCATTAATTAATGAAAATAATTAATTAATTATTAATTAATAATTTAAGAATAATTAATTTATAATTTCGTTTTAATTACTAAATGTAATTAAAGTAATTAATCAAAGGTGATTAATTAAAAGTAATTAATTAAGTATGATTAATTAGGAGTAATTAATCAAGTGTGATTAATTAAAAGTGATTAATCAGGTGTAATTGATTAAAGGTAATTAAGGAATAATTATCAGGATAATTAAGGAATAATTAATCAAGGTTGATTAATTTTAGAAGGTAATTACTTAGTATAATTTGGAAGTAATTAATCAGGATGATTAATTAATATGGTAATTAAGTAAGAATTACTTAAAGTAATTAAGTGATAATTAATCGGGGAAGATTAATTGAGATGGATAATTAAGTGATGTTAGTTAATTAATTTGTAATTAATTAATTAATAGTAAATGGATTGAAGATAATCCAAGTATTTAATTTAAGGATTAATTAAATTAATCAAGTTTGAATCAAACTTGTTTATGAATGATTAATGTTTGGATGATATATATCATTGGATGAGTTAATGATATTGGTTGTTGTTGGATGACATTGATTGATGGATGATGATGTGTATATGCTATATATGAATATGATATATATGCTGTTTGTGATATGTATAGATGCAATGTGGCAATAGATGCTTATCTATCTGTGTAATATAGTACATCCATTTATGTTAAGTGATATTTCTGAAATATCTATTGTTTAAATCCCTTAAGTAAAACTTGGACATTAAAATGGCGTTTGGTTTCGATGAGACCGGGATCGGATTTCCATATTTGGATATCCGAAAACCACATCGATTCCAATTAAACGTAGGTCGTTAATCCAAGTGGAGCAAGTGAAGACTCGAGGTGTAAGGGCTATACGTCAGTATAACTCTGTGGGTGATTCCGTAATGAGTTGACGGAATAGTGCTTATAGATTCGAGATGGAGATTTAGAGTGCAAGGGCTATGGTCGTTGACTCTGAGGGTGATTCCAATATGAGTGCAACGAGATAGTGCCTTCGGTTTCGTTCGAACCCGGAACGAACTTGTATGGATTTAATGCTTTCAGCACATCGTCAGGCGGACGATGAGCATTCTAAGATAATTGGTTCTAGAAAGGTAATCGCAGCCTCAAGCCTCATCAACCGGGAATGGATAAAACAGGGGAGGTGCAGCAAGGCTTCGTGGGTCGCTCCCACTGGAGAGCAAGATACATCCCTGTCTAGAAGTCCCTTTATATTTCGGCTGTGTGGGCAGTTGGTCTGCAGCCAACTGCGGGGTGGTCTTGTTCGGGACTGTTCAGTAAGGAATGGTTCCGGCTTTGTGTTGCAGGGGATAAAGGGAGTAATCCTCGGTACGGTGATCTAGGCCACGTACTGTGACGGGCGGTACCCCAGTAGCCCTACCATTGATGGAAACCCATTTTCCCTACGAGACCCTACGGTTTTGTTTGTATTACCCACTTTTGTGGCTAGTAGCTGGAATTTAATAGATGTAACAATTTCGGCTATTTCATATTTACTTGAAAACCCTAGACACTATTATAATATCACTAGATTTCCTATCAAATGTTTTGGTTAGCGTAAGGTAAAAACTTTTCCATGTTTATGTGTAGGATGTCTTACGTGATACCTTTTCTTTTCAAAGGTTTTTCTAAAGTTAAGCAATCTTAAACCGTTTACTCACACCAGACCCCTGTCTGACCCGAGTGTTTATTTTCTGTTTTATTAATCTCTTGGGTACTCATATTCTATACGAGTAGTCAAGTGATTCAGGTTATCTCTTGACGAATTCTGGAGGAGCTTTGGAGCAAGAGGCTTCAGCGTGTAGATATATAGTTAGAGTTTCCGCTGTGTTGATATTTTGTATAATGTCTTGTATTGTATTAGACAAAATGTTATAACAGTTTAAATTGAGATGTATAGTCGTGTACTCTTATGTATATGGTACTATGTATATGTTCTATATTATATTCAAATCGTTCCGCTGTGAGATTTTGATGTGTTGTTTCTTTTTCTTCTCTTTCTTTCTTCTTCTATCCCTTTCTTTCTTAATTAGTGATGCGATTTTCTGGGAGTGGGAAGTCGGGTCGCTACAAGGCGAATCCTTTCTTGAGTAATGTTTCACTTCCAATGCTTCCACTCGACCCAACTATAACCATTCGATGGACGCCGTGCCATGATTTAAGTATTGTCAAAGTGGAGGTTCCACATTGAAGATCAAAAGTAGTCTCAAGTCGAGAAAGCTGTGTAAATTAGTAACATCGAAATTTTCTACTTAACCTTAGTTATAATAACCAACAGAAAACTATCGAGTGAGTCATTCCATAGTTATCCAATAACTATCAGTACGTAGCTCCTGTTTCCCCTAACAGTCATGGGTAATACACTATCGAACATTTGGAGAGTGTTATGTACTATAGTCTCAATGGATACATCGACAACCAATCTCGATGCATCTTAACTAGAAACATTTAAAAGGGTATGTTTGTTTCATTGTGATACATTACTCACGGTCACAACACTTTGTAGCTACTATCAAAAAACATACCATTTATAGATTTTCTATTAAATACACTTTTAATTAAATTGATTAATTAATATAACCACATTATATCAAGTATATAATAGAAAGAAAACACCTTTATTTCGAAGAAGATTGGTCAAAGAGTTAGATATGTGTAATAAGTTACATAATTGCCCCTATGGCATACCCCTAACTCTATCTGTTTGACAAACACCCAGTTGTATGTGAAAGCACCAATTTCCAAATATAATATCCAAATATAATGATAAGCATGCAGATGACACAACAAATAGTAGAAAAAGTAAAGGAACAGATGAATTTTATGTTAGTCGCTATGCACAGGATCGAAGATGACCAATAGTAGTAAACAATGTAAATGTGGTGGAAATAGTAAAGTACATCACACAGTCAATTTTATGCTGGCTCAGACCTTCCGTCTTATATCCAGTCTCGAAGCTTCTCTTTGGAGTTTCCTTTAACTAATTAACCTCACTTTACCCTGAGGAACAGGTTTATGAACTCCACCTGAACAACTGAATTAGACTTCAACGCAAATTATAAGTGTTGTAACAAATGTTACTTTCTGACATGGCGTATCTTGATATACAAAATGTCACTCTGATTTACAATGATTCCTATAACACAACCAAACGATATTAAGTGGAGGTGTAGAGGATTAAGAGTTTATTCGACTAGAGTATAGGATGTGGAGATAAAGCTCACTAGTCGAAATCTTTGAATGACATGAATTTCTTGAAATTCGAAATATTGCTTAGGAGTTGAGAGTTTAGGAGTGGAAATCAAAGCATAGAGTTGTATTTCAAATGTATATTGATTATGGAATGGTTAGGGGATTATATAATTGTTGTAGAGATGCCATTGTAGGGGTGCAACCTTTCAAAATCACCTTTGATGAAGAGAAGTGGCCGTAGGAGCGAAGAGATGCAATTTCTGAAGCAAAGAGACATGAAGGCACCAGTTTAAAAAATAGCCATTTTTGTACTAGCATAGTCGACCGAGGACCAAATTCAGGCGACTGAAAGTGGCCCATTTTAGTCCAGAGGTACGGGCTTGATTCAATAGGTTATTTTGATAATTCGGTCAACTTAGGCTAGTTCAATCGATGGAGCAAGGGTTTCAGTCGACTGAATAAGCATAATTTCCAAAAGCTTGCTTACTACAGTTTGACATATGCTCATCTTTCAGCCTACCCGTGTTCGAGTCCTAGCTTCATATATTTTTAGATAATTTATTTTTTATCTTTTCCACCATCGTTTTGATGTGAAATAACTTAATAAACCTATTAGTGGCATTGTTATATTGCTGTTATCATCAAAACACCATATATATGGTTCTTTCATTCTACCCCTTTTTGATGATGACAACGACACAACTTTATAATATAAAATAATAGCTCCCCCTAAATATATGTTATATATAATAAATTTATTTCCCTCAACTTTATATAGATAACGCTATAAAATATGTAAAGCACATGTTCTTCTCCCCTTTTGTCATCAACAAAAGGAAAAAAATGCATAAGCATATACTATTATAAGAACTCCTCCTAAATATGATATTTCTCTTAAGAAATGAATATATGTCATATTCTCTTTTTCAAGAGACAAAAGTTTAGAATTAGAATCATTTAAATAATTTTCAGAAAATATATTTTTATTTTGAAAATAGTTTCTTTTAAATGATCAGCATTTATTTCATTTAAGCGCTTATTTTATTTTAATAGAAAATCTTTTTATAAACAAGTTCTTCTAATGTATTTTCAAAAATTTCAGTTTGTTTTATCAAAAACTTATTTCTTCTGTTAAAATACTAATTTAATGCTCACAATCATCTAATTTAGCTAAATCAATAGAATTGACATTTTGTGATGCTTTAAAATCTTTTAATAACTACTCATATGTTTGTAAAATATCACTATATGTAGAATCTAAGCATGCCGATTTTAATTTGAGATTAGCCACACAACACATGTACCTTGATTCCATAGATTGTTGCTCGCTTCAAGAAATATGCTTTTTCTCGACTATCTTTAATCTTTATGTGGATCTTCTCTTTCTATCCATTACTTTATGATGTTGTGACGATCGATAGAATTGCAGGCTTTGATACCACTTGTTAATCGCAATGCACGGAATCGTAGGTGGCCAATAGTAATAAATAATGTAAATGCAGCAGAAATAGTAATGTAGATCACACAGTCGATTTCATACTGGTTCAGACCTCCCATCCTACGTCCAGTCACGAAGCTCCACTTCAGAATTTCCTTTAACTAATTACCCTCACTTCACTTGGAGGAATAGGTTTGCAAACTCCACCTGAACAACTGAAGACGACTTCAACGACAATTACAAGTGGTTTAACAAATGCTACTTTTTGACAAAGCAAAGCTTGGCATACAGAATGTCATTTTGATGTACGATGACTCCTATCACCAAACCAAATGATATTGAGTGGAGGTGTAGAGGATAATGAGTTTATTCAACTAGAATATAGGATGTGGAGATGAAGCACAATAGTCACAATCTTTGAATCATATGAATTTCTTGAAATTTGGAGTATTGCTTAGGAGTTGAGAGTTTAGGAATGGAAATCGAAGCATAAATTTGTATTTCAAATGTATGTTGACTCGGGAATGGTTATGGGGTTATGTAGTTGTTGTAGGGATGCCATTGTAGGCATGCAACCTTCCAAATTCGCTATTGATGAGGAGAAGTGGTTGTAGGAGCGAAGAGATGCAAATTCTAGAGCGAAGAGACACAAAGGCACCAATTCAAAAAATAGTTGTTTTTGCACTAGCTCAGTCGACTAAGGACCGAATTCATTCGACTGAAAGTAACCAATTTTGGTCCAGAATTTCGAGCTTGATTTAGTAGGCTGTTTTTGATAAGTTGGTCAACTTAGGCTAGTTCAGTCGAACTGAGTAAGGGTTTCAGTCGACTGAATAATCATAATTTCCAAAAGCTTTCTTAGTTTAGTGGTAAAAACATGTGCTCATCTCTTTGCCCACCTGGGTTCGAATCCCAGCCTTACATATTTTTAGCAATTTATTTTTCACCTTTTCCATCATTGTTTTGACCTGAAATAACTTAGTAAATATATTAGTAGCATTTTTGTATGGTTGTTATCATCAAAACACCATATATATGGTTCTTTCATTTTATAGTGGTTCGGCTATCTCCGGCATATGTTCACTCTGATGATTTTTTTTATTTATACTATTTGACTATAGTTACAAATGTTTTTACCTTAGAAAAAAATTGGAGGAAGTGATGAAGGAGAGCCAAAATAAAAGCCCTTTGCAAAAGTCCTCTGTATTTATAGGTGAAGATGTGCATTGATTGGGCTTAAATTTTGATAAATGAACCTCCAGGCCCATATGCCCTGATCCACAAAATTTGAGATCGATCTAACATCAAAAAATCACTTAGGCCGATCGTTCCATACTAACTCTAATGGAGCTACGACTGTTTTATGGGGTCCCCTATGCCTCTAGTCCATGCTTCTAAAGTTTCGCGCCATTCCAACTTACAATTTGTGAGATATCGCTCGATCTTGGCTGTTTTGACTAGAAATTGGATCATATGAGATCATTCCATGCTTCCTTTTGAGCTACAACGATCATGTGGGTTCCCTACGATGTTAGCTACTAGCATTTTCCGTAAAACTATGGATCGTTATGCTGATTTTGTACGACCGTTAAGGAACGATTGGTATTTTTACTGATATTTATGAGTTTTGATGTGCGCTCTATTTTATGGACCGCTTTCTTAAATATATTAGTGTTCACAAAGTTTAATGGGTAATGGAGTTGTAAATATTGATTTATAGACCAATCATCGTTGAAAATTGCCAAAACGGTCGTCGAAAAACCCACTTCAGGGTTAAGTCGAAGCGAGCCCCAAGTAATCATCCTTCTGACTCGGAGCAAATACTGAAGATCTTGGCCTAGCGTTAAACTCAGGTAACATCAAAATTTTCCCTAAGCTATGTGATTTTGACTCCAAGCATGAAAAACGATCGGGGCCGATCGTTTTTTCCAAGCACCAATCGATCTGACTCCAAGCTGACTCACAGTACGAAAAACAATCGGGGCTGAACATTTTCCTCCAAGCACCAATCACTCTGACTCCAAGCTGACTCCAAGCAACATGTGTCGGACACTAAAGCACGATCCAACAATTCAAATTCCTACGACTCCAAGCAAACCATGCGTCGACTCCAAGCAAGTGTCCCATGTCGGACTCCAAGCAAATTACCACTGATTTGTCGATACTGATCCATCTTCTTTTGTTCATAACTCAAGCATGTGAACTCCGATCAATTTGAAATTTTTAATGTCGCCTCATGGGGCCTTGCTGTTACTTCATATCAGTTGCACCTTGATTGGGAACGGATCTGAATCTACTCGAGCATCGTCCATAGTCTCGTATATAGCCGATTCTTAAGGCTGGTAACCGATGGTTCTTAACCAAATCTATGGTATTACGGCCTTTTTAAAAGGCAGGATAACACTTTTATTTGAACTTTAGGTTTGTAAATTCTTCCTTTTTTTAATGGTTATATTGTAGAGGATAATATAATCATTTATATATAATCAACATAATATATGTACTTGTTTGTCTGTCTTATTAATATTATTATTTGTTTTTTTTCTACTTTTACAAATTGACTACCTATCTTCAGTTGAATGATTGTAGCCACTCAATCTAATCTACATCTTGGTTTTTTATACATATTTGCTTGCTTTTATTTGATATTCAGGTTTGGAAATTCTTAATTACTATCATGGACATTTCCGGGCTTACTACATTTCCCATTGATGAATCTATTCAAGCTTTTCCTGATTATGTGAGTTATCACTATGATACCTTTGCATCTATAAGCTTTCATTCAAATTTCACATGTTTGTCTAATGTGTATGTGTTGATTACGTGTGTTTTTTTTAGTTTTATGTTATATTCAGCCTACTAGTTTTATTCAGATTTTTTTTCTTCTTTGGTTAACTAGGCTATGTATTATACGATAAATATAATAAATTCTTACCATATGTCTTAGTTTCACACCAGGTGCTTAGTGCTTAAAATGGTGTTTACAACAGCATCTGCATATTTACTTGCCAAATGCAAATGCTAATAACAACACAAGCAGGTGTCAAATTGTGCATGATGTATCAATTCATAACATAAAATCTTCAACAAATTAACTCATTTGATGCTTATCAAAATTAATCTTCGCTTAATGTTATTTATTTTAATGACCCTGAATCAACCTTCGAAAAATCGGCACCAAATACATCACCTGTATTCAAATGCCGCAGATTCAAACATCGAATCTGGTTCGCCGAAGCTTATAACACATTAAGTACAACAACATAGTAGAAAAAAGAAATGAATTTCATTGATACAATAATGGATACAATATCTGATACAATATGATACAACAGATGCCCAACATAATCAGAGCCAAAAATGCACAATAGGGGCAACAGCAGCGGAAAGATATCACCAATATAGGCTTCAAAAGAATCCAACAACTGTACTGCAACTCCATCTCCAATGCTTTAAAACCAAATAACTCAGCCCAAAAGCTTCAAAGACTCCAATCCAATAAGTTCGAACCACCATCAATGCTGAACTTGTAGCAAACTCGGCGCAAAATGCGATCGCCAAACCACAGATTCCAAAGATTGCCAAAACCAATATCTACTAGCTGATTATCTGAAACTATGACTCTAGGCGGCCCGTGTGGAAAATTGTGGGCGCTTAGAGTTTAGAAAGGAATAATAAACTCCAGGTCAGTCATGGGACTAGTGTGAGCAAACAAAAACAGTTTTATTTTGAACAAAACAAACAAAAAGAAATTAAAAGAAATTCGCTATGCTTTTTGAAAAATGAAACTACCATAAAGCCTCCCCGCACACACATAATGCATGCGCACAATTGGAGGAGATTTCTCCTTATGATAGTCAAACATACTTGATATGAAAAATCCTTTTGATATTATTATTAGTGCATAGTGTAGAAAACCTTCCAAAAGTATAATATTAATCTTAGCCAGCATACCACCATTATGGTGTACCTACTATAGTTACCATGTTCAATAGCAGGTTACCGCCACATTCCATGGCAGGTTATAAACTAAAACCCTACAGGGCTCGTATTGTTTTGTTTGGATTTCCAACAAATGGTCAGGCTAAGAAACTTCCTACACCACATGGATACGCCTTTGGAGGGACGCCCCGAGAACCTAACTGAATCTCCGCCAACACAAGGCCGGATTACCTCTGTAACTAGGTAACTAACTGTCATGAGTAAGCCACCCCCCAGTCGTTATCGACCTCTATCCCGGGATTCACCAACAAATAGCAACAACCGCATAAGTTAAATATCTGGGCTCTGTACCATGATACCACTTTTTATGCAGAAGGAAATGGACAACCCTAAACGACGCGACCTTCATAACCTTGCTGTATTCTTCCTGTTTCGACCATTTTTGGGGTGTGAGGTTCGACGAAGTCTCGTCCACAAAGCTACGCTTTTCACAAAAGCCATGCTTTGATCAACAAATGATCAGCGTCACTTGGTATGCCACATTACCAAATTGGTAATATATCACTGGTAACCATCAACTACGTAACCTCTGAGCTCGTACGTCTCAGAGAAGGGTTTTAAGCTAAGAGAATAAATTCTCCACCACCAAACAGAAATGTATTTGATAGAAACCAACTCTATATCTCAAAGTGTAACGTCAGACATACATCCATACAAGTTTGTTCTAGATTCTAACGGAACCATAGGCACTTCAAAGAAGCCCTTGCAAATCTGGGTATTCATAATCCCGATTGGACTCCCTATCACATATGGAGATCTCTATACGGTAGCTACTCAATGTAGGGACATTCGACAGGTAATCCTTTCGTTCTAAAAAATACTCGGTCTTCACCACCATCTTCAAATGCTATCCATTTCGTCGTATCATTATTCGGAATGGGTTTTATAACATAAAGTCCTCTCCCAGCTAAACTGAATAATGAGCGCAAATTTAAAAAACATATGGATATTTTAGGATCTTAGTTAAGTTACAACTTATTACCCAAAACCTTTGAATAGTTTAACAAATTTTCACTTTAATCTATTTAGAAAAAAGATTCACCCTTGAAGATCCTCTTCAATTTAAAACAAAGTTTACCAATCTTTCACAAAGATTCATTCATAGCTTTCTAAACAATTCCATTTCAAACTTGAAATCTTTTCAACAAAACTGGGAATTCTTTTGTTATATGAAAGCCATTATCATTTGAAAACAAATGCTTTCCATTTCGGGAAAATCCGATAAAATTTACTCAAGTTATAGCCTTTCAGAGTATACATTGGAAAATCGGCGAATTGCCGTTTTCCCGGCAATTCTATTTGAATTAAATTCAAATTTCCAAAATAATTTATTCAATATATATCAAAAATGGTTTAATATTCATATATATATATATATTGTATAACTTATATAATCTTTTCAAAACATAATGTCCAAAATAATTTCAGAATAAGACATAATATATTCAACTAAATTTAAATTTCAAAACTTCCCTTTTCAAGAGCTTTTCATATTCAATGCAATTCCATTTCCAAAACCATTTGGATTCAAAATTCAACTTTTAAATAATATTTATATTCAAAATATCTGTGACTTAACCGATTTCCTATGAAATCCATATTTGTGTGTGGTGTAGTCCAGGGGTTTTACATAATAGTACAATATCATCAATCATCACAATCCAAACACAGCAATATCGATCAGTAGTATACTCCTATAACGCTTATATTCATTCACAGATTCACAAATAAGTATGTAATTTCAACACAGATAAATAATTTACACACAGCTCAATCCAAAACAATTCATATCATAGAATATTACAGATCAGAGATATCAAACAATTCAAAGCATTCCATACAATCCAAACATCCATAAGTAAGATTAATTAATCACTTGATTAATTTAAACCAGATTAATTACTTATGAATAAATTATTTTTCCTGGTTAGTTAACGTTAATTAATTACAAACCATTTCAATTAATTATCCTTTAATCATTTATTAATTAACCCTTAACAATAAATCAAATTAACCTTTAATTATTAATTAATCAACCTTAATTAATCAATCAATCTCTAATCATTTAAATAATTAACCTTTAATTGTTTAATTATCCTTTAGTTAATTATCTTTAATTACATTAGTTAATTAACCCTTAATTAATTACCATTTAATTAATTACTTTTAATTAATTACAATAAGTGATTATCCCTAATCACTTATATTATAAATCACAAATTAATTATATTTAGTAATTATCCTTTAATCACTTGATTAATCAATTTTAATCATTAATTAATTACTTTTTTTATTAAGTAATTATCTTTAAGTAATTAATTACCTTTACTTATATAAATAAATCAACCTTTAATTAATTAATAAGTCAACCTATAAATTATTTGAATATCCTTTAAATAATCAAATTAAGTAATTAACCTTTGATTACTTACATTAATCAACTTTAAATTAATCATATTAACAAATTATCCATTAATTAATCACCTTGATTAATTACACTAATTAATTAACCTATTTACTTAAAATCTTTAAGTTGAATTAATGATTAGAAAAACATTTCATCTTCAAAATTATTTAACTAATTACAATATTAAGTTTATTAAAATAAAATATTAAAATAAAGGTTATACATATACATATTAAAAACACTTTAAACTCAAAAATAATTTATTTTTAAACCTTTTAATACGTCCCAAACTTAATAAGACATTCATTATATAAAAGAATTAAGTAAGAAATAGTTTAACTTTCAAAACTTGTTTAATTTACAAAAAATTTAAAAACTGCAACAATATTAAACCTAAGATAACTTCGAGTTAAACCCGAGCGAAATTCGTAAATTACCCGAGTCCAACCAGAGACACTCGCTCTTCTTTCTACTTCGAGACGAACCCTTAGCTTCTTCGAGCCTTTCCCGAGAATACTCATCTCCCCCTAAATACCATAGCAACCAAGATACGCCTGATACCTCGTGCACATACATCATCGCCTCGATCACCTCCGGTCACTGCCCTGTCCTTCAACCTGTCGTCGACTTCACCGTCGACGAGCCCGACCCATTAGAACCCTTAATTTCGTCGTAGATCAAATTTGAGTCACTCGATCAAATAATAGAACCCATCACCGATGACAAAACCTCCTTGACCCGACAATCGAGGCCACCATCAACCACGCCACCTTGACCATAGCTGCTCCACAGTCCTATGTCTCTAACCCCTTAGTCCAGTCGCCTTCGGATCACCGTCGATGATGCAGCGACCATTAAAAGCCAGTCAACCCAAACCTGACCTTAAACCTTACAATAGCTTCGTCGCGCCACCATGGCACATTATGAAATCAACCACTATTTTTCTGCCAATCTGCATCCTCCATGCATCCTTTGACATCAGATATGATGAATCCAGACCCACCGATCGATGGTAATTGATGAAAAGACCAGAACTGATCAACTCGCAAATGCACGTAATTTCCAAACTTAAAAATTATTATTTTATTTTCAAAATTCATGTTTTGTGAAGGTGTGCAGGATCATGCAATCAAAATCCAAGTTTTAATCAACTAAATTTTTCACAAAAATTTGATTTTTATTGTGTTTATACATTTGGCAGTAAACCCATTCATTTTTAATACTTAAAAGTATTTTTAAAATTTAAACCTTGAAAATTCAAGCATATATTGTTTAGACATGTAAGCCTATAAGTGAATAAAAGATGAGAATTTGAATTTTGAACTAAATTTAAACCCTGTAAATTTAAACAGAGGCCTGAGTGTGTGTACACAGACATGCACATCAATTTTATACATATATATACACATGTAGGCATATTTACACAATCATACAACATATTTTCATTATAACTTCAAGTACCAATCCAAACGCCAAAATATATAACAAGTTTAAGTGGTTTGCTCACCTGGATTTGATGTTTGAACAGAGAACAGTACTTATGCTTAGACCTGGAACTTTAATTTGAAACAGAAGCTTTGCTTTGATGCTAGGATCATTTTGATGTTGAATTGGAAATTGATTTCCTTGAGTTTGATCTTAAAATTGAGGTTGATACTTGCTTCAAGCATTACAGGTTGAAGATTGTTAAAGATTTGTTTACTTGCAAACTTTGCTTTGCTTTTTGAACTACTTTCAGGTTTTAAAATCTAGAGTGATCTTTGTATTTGATTGTTGTTAGCTTCAGATTTGAGATGATGATGATCTTTGCTTCAGGTTTGATTTTTTTTGAATCTGATCTTTGATTGAGTTTGAGTTGAATCTTTGACTTGCTTTTGATCTGAAATGATCAGATCTTTACTTTGATTTGATCTTTTTCTCTCTGGTTTTAAGTTTTCGGTTTGCTAGGTCTTAGTTTATTTTGGTTTAACTAAGAAATGAAAAGAGGAAAGTTAGATGTGTGTGTGTGTCTACATATATATATATGTATGTATGTATGTATGTATGTATGTATATGTATATGTATCTGTATATGTATATGTATATGTATATGTATATGTATATGTACATGTATATGTATATTTATATGTATATGTATATGTATATGTATATGTATATGTATGTATGTATCTTATTTACCTTGTTTTTAAAATAAAGCAAATATAACACCTGTAATTTTGCATGTGATTATCAAGCCACACTTTTTTATCTTATGGCATAATAATCCTACACTTGTAATGCATATTGTTATTATTTCACAAATGTCAAAACAACCACTTTTATGTTTAAGTCCTTATTCATTATTTTCTTATGTATGTTAATTTATGCATCATGTTTATATACATATGATTTTATAAATCTATGTTTATGTTTTAAATATATTCATAATTTTGCTTTATTAAATATTCATATAACTCTAAAAAATAATAATTTGAGACTAAATTATACATTAATAAATAAACATGTATATATATATTAAAATTTATCCTTTAAATAGCTTTTGGAAATTTATTGTATTAAATTTAAAATATAGCTTTCAAATCACAATATGTATATATACAAATTATAAAAATAAAACAAATTTTTATTAATTTAAAATATAAAGTTTTCAAATCCAATTTATTTCTCAAAATATTTATTTTTGAGTTCCAAATTCAAAATTCAATTTATAATAAATTTGTATACAAATATATAAATAAGCAACATATATTATTTAATTTATAAAATTTCAAATTCAAATTCCAAATTACAAATTTATTTATATAAATAAGCAAGCACAAATCTTGTTTAATTTGGGAAAATTCAAATTAATTCACTATTAAATTCACAATTTAATTCCAAAAATTGAATTAATTACCAATTTAAATTTGATTTAAAAGCGGGGATGTTACATTTGTTCAATTATGTTTTGTTGTACACGAATCGTGAAGAAGCTATAATGGGTTAAAAGAAAGAACGAAAAAGTTGCAAGCTTTTTCCTACTATTTTGCTATGTTTTTTCCCGTAGTACTGTATGAACTATTTAGTATTGTATGAACTTCTTTGGTATGTGTATTTTTCACTTAAAAATATGAAGCACTATAGTTTATATGTCTAAATGTATTGGGAAAAAATGAAGTAATTATATTGTAATGTTTTAGCTATAAATTTTCAATATGACAAAATCCTTTTTTAGTTTCCGGATGTTGATTTTCGGATATTTTCGAATATTCAAAAATATCTGCATCCTCTTTTCGGATGTCGATTGTCGGATAATTTCGGATATTCAAAAATATATGCATCTTCTTTCTAGATGCAGATATTTTCGGATATTTGAAAAAAATCCATGGATGCTGATACGGATGTTAATTCTTGGATATCCACGGATATCAGTTATGGATTTGGATATGGATTAAAAAATTTGAATGTGGATGCACATGTAGCCATATCCGCATCCATTTGCATCCGTTGATAGTTTTTATGTTCGGTACCCTCCAATTATAAGAGATAAAGCTCAATCACTTGAAATACTCTTTCGGCGTAGCATCGGGGAAGTTCTTAGACTTCATTGTCAATTCCCATGGAATTGAAGCCAATCCATAAAAGTTCAAAGCTTTAAGGGAGATCACAGACCCAAAGATGATTAAGGAGATCCAAAGCTTAAATGGGAAGGTCGCCACCTTGAGTTAGTTCATCTCCAGAGCCATTGAAAAATGCATCCCCTTCCTCAAAGTGATCAAGAAAGGGAGGAGAAACTTTGAGTGGAGTCAAGACTACAAAGAGACATTCCAAGCTCCGACGAATCACTTGGAGAGACCTCATTTCCTCTCGAAACTGGTGGATGATGATGATTTGTTCATATATCTGGATGTGTCGGTGCATTCTCTGAGCGCCACACTTGTACTGAGGAATCCCGCATCCAGTGACCATCTACTATATCAATAAGGGGTGGACAGGAGCGGAAAGAAACTATCTAAAATTGGAAAAGCTCACTTAGTGCCTGTTGATTGCTTCCAGAAAACTGTATCCTTAATTTCAAGCTCATCCGATCAATGTCCTTACAGACCAACCTTTTCGACAAGTCTTGCAACTACCTAAGACTTTCGAAAGATTGCTGGAATGGAACATTGAATTATGTCAGTACGATATCACTTATCAATTTTAGAGAGCAATCCAAGGTACAGTTTTGGCGGATTTCACAGCTAGGTTCATTACATGAGATGACCCTTCGAAGAGCAGTGGAGAAAAAGAAGTCGAATGGAAGATGTACATGGATGATGCATCTAATAATCATTATTCCAGTGTTGGAGTTGTGCTTATCACTCCTAAAGAATGCCTGATCAGTTATGCCCTAAAACTCGACTTTCCGACGACGAACAGCGAAGTTGAATTCTAGGCTCAGAATGCAATACTCAAAATTGCCAAAGAGCTAGAAATAATAAACTTACACATTTTTTGCCACTCCCAGCTTGTGGGATACCAGGTCTGGAAAGAGTATTAGGTTGAAGGGGCAAGGCTCACTCCTTATCTAAATCGGGTTCTTGAGCTGCTTAAGGACTTTGAATACTATACGATAGCACATATTCCTAGAGAACAAAATGAAATGGCATGGCTAGTTCTAGAAATGTGTAGCTCGTAGGCTTAAGTTCGGTAGAAGTACTTTCAGCTCTGAGTATTGAACAAGTGGATGTTGATTGGATCTTAAAGACTGAACCTGAAAGGGAGTCATGGATGACTCAGATTCATAATTATTTGCAAAGAGGAATCCTCTTAGAGAGATGGAATAAATAATGAAACATCCTTCGACAAGCGTCAAGATACATCATTCCAGAAGGATTACTTTACAGGAAGGTTTTCTTTATTCTTATGCTTTGGGGTATTGCTCACCACAAGGCCAAACAAGTCCTAAGAGAAGTTCGCAAAAGGGCCTGTGATGACAACACGGGGAGGCAAACCTTAGCGGAAAAGACTCTTTGATATGGATATTTCTGTCCAACTGTTAATCGGGATGCAGCTGATTATACCTAAAGGTGTGACAAGTACAAGAGATTAGCTAAAATTCCAAGAGCCCCTTTGATAGAAACTACTCAAATGGTCAGTCCGTGTCCATTTGCTGTTTGGGGCATTGATATCATCGATGTTCTGCCGATATCTAAAGGTGGTGCACTGTACGCCATTGCGGCAGTTGATTGCTTTACCAAATGGGCTGAGGCAGAGCCATTGGCCACAATTACCACAAAGATATAATCAATTTTGTAGTTCAAAATATTATCCATCACCTTGGAGTTCCGTAAGCAATCGTTACCGATAATGGGACCCAATTCGACAACACGATGTTCAAGGATTTCTGCCGCCGACATCATATAGAGAAGAGATTTCCATCGGGGGTGCAATCTCAGGAGAATGGATAGGTCGAAGTTGTAAACAAGATTATTAAGTCCATTCTTAAGAAATGGTTGGAAAAGGCGAAGGGCAAGTAGGTTGATGAATTGTCATTAGTGTTATGGGCTTATTGAACGACCCATAAGTCGACAACTGGCCACTCACCATTCGCTTTAGCATATGGATCAGAGGCGATGATTCCATTTGAACTGGATGTACCTCTCATCGAGTTACTCACTACAATGCATGGACAAATGAGCAACTCCTTTTGAAGTCTCTCAATATGATCGATGAGAAGTGGACTAAAGCTGAGTTGAGGGCAGCCGCACATGGACACCAAGTCAGCCGATATTATAACACTAAAGTCAAGAATCAAAGACCTTTGAAATTGGCGATTTGGTTTTGAAATGAATTTTCTTAGGCTTTGGAAACCTGTACCCGGCGTGGGAAGGTCAATACAGTTAAAGCAAAAGCTTGGCGATGGCACTTTCAGGCTTGCAACAATTGATGGGATTTCACTTCTAGGAGCGTGGAATAGTAAGCACTTACAATGAATTTCACTTAGAAATAAACTTCTAAATAATTAGCTAGAGCTATATCATAAGACAAATCTTGTCATTTTCCATCTATTGTGAAATAAAATAGCTTTTCCAGCCCGAAATTCTGTATCTCCATTACTTAAGATTTATGACTTGACCGTCTCAATTGAATCTACATATGTGTAACATCCCTATTTGGATCCCCGATGCTAAGCGCTATAGACACTGCAGTCATCTATAGTACTAACTTTCGATGACCAAATACAGTAATGTTAATGGTATCTATAATATCAGAAGTACTTGAATATGAAATAAAATAATCACAGATCAAAATATTTTTCTGATTACATGTTAAAACATCATTTTATATCTAGGTTACATAACCCCAAATGTTTCTCGGGTTCAGATCAAATATAATTTTACAAAGTACACCAAGAGCGACATATGAAGATGCCCCTTTGGATGACCATAGTACTAAATAGTCATAACAAACTTAATACAACATAGCAGAATAAAAACAAAACAACTCCTAAATAGCAAAGCCTTCTGCTCGTCTACGGAAGCTTTATTCGTCCACTAACTAAAACCTGAAAACCCTCAACTCGTAGCCTACTCAAATCAATTTTGAGCACCCGAGAGTTTAAGGGGAAAAACATAAACTTCGGGTCAGACATAAAGTCTGGTGTGAATAATACTACACATCTCGGGTATTTCATATTAAGTGAGAGCATGCTACTTGGCCGAACTGGTTTCCCTTTACTAGTATCTTTTAAAACATATCTTTTGCAAATCTTAATCCTGCATCCAAAACTGGTTAAAACAATAATATCAATATCATGAAAGCATATAAATAAGGTAACAAATGGACTATCTGTATGAATACTATAGTTTTATTTTGGCTAACTACTAACCATTGGCTGACTCGGGCCTACTAGAACAAAAAACAAATAATCTAACTTTTATTAGATAGTCCTCTTTGGGACGGTCTGGTCATAACTTATTTCTCCAGGGTCAACTGATCTTAATGGTTTTTGTAGGATCACCAATAAACTATCCTCTCTCTGTATATTCCTTTCTATATGTAACATCATTTTAGTCTTACCTATCACAACACATTGGAATTTTGGACTAAATTAGCTAGGGGCTAATGGTTAGTGTATAGGGCACGACCCTACACTAGTCATGTTTGGTATTCTAATATCCGAGTCGTTTTACTTAGGGTCATTTACCCTTAAAGTT
Organism: Allium cepa; assembly: GCA_030765085.1. NCBI lineage: Eukaryota > Viridiplantae > Streptophyta > Magnoliopsida > Asparagales > Amaryllidaceae > Allium > Allium cepa. The sequence goes on along the minus strand of CM060944.1, from coordinate 490,535,188 downwards.
TCCTTGAAAGCTTTTTCTTTCAGAATGATTTAATCCTTTTAAATCATACTGAAAACAGGGAAAATATACTCTATGCTTTGCTCAAATCACCTAGCCATGTACATATACCTTACACAAAACATTGTTGACAAAAACATTTAAACCTTTGAAAGTACTCCTTTTGACTCCATTGGAAGTACCCCTTTCGATACAAGTAAAACCTTAGGCCTAAAGGCCAAAACATACCCATCAAAACCATTCTTAATAAACCTTTCAAAAATCTTGAAAAACCATTCTTTTGAAATCTTTAAAACCTTAGACATCCTCTTAACAAAACACTGTAAACTTATTGTTCGAAACCTTTGGAAACTTTCCACTTAAAACCTTTCGAAAACATTGGGGAACCACCCATTTGAAACCTACATTTAAAACTTTTTGAAAGCATTCAAATTCTTTCCTATAAATGAACCTTTCGAAACCATTTGGTTCAAGTAAAACATGTGGAATAACCTTTTGAAACCATTTAAAACCTTTTTCTTAGAATTCTTTGGGTTTTATCTTCAACGAAAAAAGGGTCATAAAACAACTAAGTCAAAGCACTCTTCTAAAAATTATTTCCAAAGTAAAGAAATGATGGTGTCAAAACCAACCCTTCGAATGCATTGGAGAAGCGGCTTGGGTTTTAAAACAAAGAAACCAATTTGAAGGCATTGGTTCAAAAGGTAAGATGTGGCAGCAAGGGGTTACGGCACCTTTGTAAGCATTTACTCAAAACAAAAGGCACAACCTCTCTCAAAACCATTCCTTTAAAAACTTTGACCCAGTCGGAAGCTAACCAAGTTGAAAGCAAAAGCAAAGCAGGCACATCTTCATTTAAAAACAAAGTAAAGCTTCGACCCTTTCGAAATCCTTTGTTTCGACAAAGTACCTTTCGCTTATGTCCAATTCATTGCGTATCAAGTCTTTGACACCGTGTGCATTAGTTTCAATGGTGATGGAGGCGGAAGTATCAAAAGCTAGGAGCCAAAAATGGTGAAACATGTAAAAAAACATGTTTAAGCTGATTTTTAACCTTTTAAAGTAATTCTTTTCAACTAACTGCCTTGTTTGTCAAAACATGATTGGTTGCTAATTTATTTTCTAAAAGCATTGCCGAAATTTTATGAAATAACAAATTAAAATATTTACAAAATATCCCTTCTCCTTTTATAAATATATAAAATGTTTAAGTCTCACACCTTAAATAATTTTATATATCTATTAAAACACTTAGGAAAAATCTATAAAAATTCCCATAAATCATTTTTAATATTTTCTAACATATATGAATTTCTGACCTAAAATCATCATAAAATAACCTTAATTAATTTAAACCAGAAACCATTTTTTCACTAGAAAATTGATATTAAATCTACATTATTCAGAAAATCATGAAAATTGAAACCTATCTCTAAAATATCATTTCTGGTCATTTATTAAAATTGTAAGGCATTTGATGTCATTTAATAGGGTTATCGCATTAAAACATATCATAAAATCTATATGAATTATGAAAATTCATTAACAAGCCTATATATCCATTTTAACAATTAAAACATGGCAAAATATTTGCAAATTAGCTCGAACTTAATCTAAAATTGAATCATTTAAAGACATGAGATATAGTTATTGTTCACCTTTAGCTTGAGATTAAGGAGTTGAGATTTGATCTTTGATTAAGTTGATTAAGTTCTTCCCCTTAATTTTAGATATATCTTCTTCTTGCTTTCCCAATGGTGGCCAGCCCCTTAAGTTTTTGTTTGTGAAAATGGACATGTAAAATTAATAACGTTTGAGGGTTTAGAGTATAAGAATATATTTATTCCTATGCTTCCCTTGTCCACTTATTCTAACATAATCCATTTCAATTTTCTTAGTTCATTAATTTAAATAGGCATGACTACCCTTCTATTAATCATAAATCTTAATTCCCTAATCATTACATTATTTTATTTTATTTAACAAATTAAATATCCTAAATAATGTAACTAAAAATTAGGGTCGTTACAATATGATAAATGCAGATGTACAGGTGACCAAAGATAGGTGCCGATCAAACTTTTAAAGCCTATGATCGGGCCCGTTAAGTCCCTTTTGTGGTTCGGAGATTGATGCCAACCAATTTTTGCCTTTAGGTTGGAGACAGGAGTATAAACTTAAGCCTAACATGACATGACTGTCCACACGCCAAATGTTGCCTTCGGATTGGGGGTGGGAGTATAAACTAAACAGACGTGACTCGACCATCCAGTAGCCAAGTGTTGTCCTCTTGTCCTCAGACTGGGGGCAAGAATATAACCAAAACCGTATATGAAATGACCATCCTCAGATCCAGGGTAGAAGTATAACCAAACCGGACATGATATGACCGTCCGTATGCTAACTCTTATCTATGGATTAGGGACAAGAGTATAAACCAAAGTGGATTTCATAAGGCCGTCCAACTCTTAACCACTTTCCCGAAGTAGGAAAAACGGAAGATCCATATTCGAGGTAAAGTGGGAATTGACTTACAAGCCTTTGATCGATGCTCGGAGTTACGCATGATTGGGTGTATACTTCCTGGATGAAGGTATGTGAACTACAACCCTAAGAGGTTGACTTAAACTAGCACCCGAAGTTTGGTGTGACTGAAAATTATTACCCTAGAAAAAGATACTTAAGTCTCTAATCTGAAGTGACTGACCTTAACTAACGCCCAGCTTTTGGAATTTTAGTGATTATCTTGAAACGGGCTAAGGACTTAGTTTGAAAACAACCGTTGAAAGAAATAGACCGCAATTACATTAATTGGAAAGCATATTTCTTAAGTGCTTAGGCAAATTTTGACCAAAGAGTTGATGAAGCCAAAAACTTTTGTTATTCACATTAAATTCAAAAGCTAAATACAAGGGTTATCAACACCATAAACAAAAAACAAAAGCGGGTAGCCGAACCTGCTTAAATATGGCCATCAAACTAAAATTGACTATTATTATTTCAAACCAAAAGAGAGTATACAACATACAAGACAAGCCTATCCCTACTTCTTTGGCATATTTCTCCTTTGCTTCTTCTTCCCAGAGTCGGAGGAAACATCACTCGAACTCTTTTCGTAAAATTTTGCTCCTTCTCCTCTGGCTTCTTAGACTTTGACTAGAGTACTCTACGATGATATAATAGGCACACTCTAGGCACTGAACGGAAATTGGAAAACTTTATAAGGATCAAACGAGCATTTTGTGACCGCTTTCAAGCAAAGGAATATATACAAGAGTATAAATGGTCTGCCTGGCAAGGCCATAGATAGAGGAACGGGAAAAATATCCTCCTTCTCTAACTTGATCCCTATGTCCAAAAGATGTTGGCGCTCAACGTCGCTTAGGGTTTGACCCAATAGGGGTTTAGAAACTACAGTGATTACAACATCCTCATCAATCAAAGTACCATGGGTCCTACCAGTTCCTTCGTCCAGTAGATCATCAATCACCTACTCGTCATGCCCGGAGTCTCTTCAACCGAAGCGTTGGGATCATTGTTGAAGCCGCAACGGTTACGGATCCATCGTAGGCAATTGTTTCCACAATCGAGAATATTTAGTAGGAAATGAGGTGATTTTCAGACCGACCTGAAGATAGATAGACACAAAAAGAGATATTTGCGATGTTGATCGGCAATAGGTCAACTCTCTGAAATATAAGAGAAGTCAAGGAGATACCTTCTTTAGTCTGGAGCTCTGCATGAGCCGAAGTGCCATTGGAGGCCCCTTCAGAATAGGAGAGAGAATGGGAGATTTTCGAACCTAATTCCTCTCTGCTCATACCCAAAATCAACGGTGGTGCCAGGAGCATCTTGATTCCTAATAGTTTGACCAGCCGAAGCATCATGCTGCATTGGTCCAGAACCTTCACCCTTTCCCTTTTGCATGGTTGTGACATGTTCCAAATGAATAAGAAGCAGGATATCATGCAAAATCCAGGGCTTATCTTTCACCAGAATCTCCTTCTCCAACTGTTTGGGATCCACCTTAGCACCTTGGAGAAATTCCTTCTCTTCCTTAACGATCTGCTCCCAAGCGCATGCAAGGAGTCTGGGATAATCATCTTTAAGCCACTCTAATTTCTGAACTAGAGCATATTAGCATTGTATTGAGTAACCAATAGCTCTAACCTCTCCCTATCCCACTCCTATGCTTATGGCTCCATGTCTTCAACTTCTCTCTTCGCAATAGCATCAACATTCCTGGCTCGTCCGAGCTCTTTGTCCCTCTCTTCCCTTATGGTGATCAGCTCGTTGCATGACTCCTGAGGTATTTGCTGCGCTTCATATTTTTCATTTGTCTCACGATCGAGCTTGGTCTTTAGCTTAGCGCATTCCTTCTAGCATCATCTCATTCGAGTACCAACTCATGATTTCGATGATGCGCCTGCTCGATTTTTTAAATATACTTGGACTTTTCAGCTTCGAGCACTTTGATAGCCTCCTTTACTTTCTTCTCTACTTAAGCTTGGTATTTTCTCAAATTCTTGACCTTGGCATCAAGGGCGGCTATGATTCTTTTATTTTAGGCCTCGATGGTCTTTTGATTCTCAAAAACTCATGCCCACTTGTTATACCGGTAGCGAATGTCGATCACATAGGCAATAGTTCTTTCTTGGACTTACATTGGAAATCTCTTTAGGTGGGTACAAACATAAGCCCCTCAAAACAGATGTTTGGAAATTGATCTTTTAGTTTGGCTATATGAGCATCGAACGAAAGCTATTCAGCTAGGTTAATCGAAGCGACGAAGGATTCTTTACCAAGCCTTTGATGAGCACTCTCTAAGCCACCTTTACGATGCCTATGCTCAGAGGAACGGATAGAGTAGGATAGTGTCATGGGCTATATAGGAATGGAGGTAGGAAGTAGAGCTCGAGAAGTGTCAGCCGGTGGAATTTCAGCATGGTGATCAGGTTTCTTATTCAGACCTCTAGGAGGAGGTGGAGGTGATCTAGATATAGGTCGATGCTTAGAAGCATAATCGTGTGAAGAACGATTCCAATTATAACTACTCCTATCTCGGTCATCCCTGTCATGGCTAGAGCAGTGGCTTGAATCATAATTTCGATCACTTCCTTAGTGGTATGAACTCGACCAAGGCCATTGAGCAAGATACGCTTCCTTCTCTAGGGATTCGTATGTACATTTTCTCTTCCCCATAGAACCTGCAAAGGAAATAGGAAAGAGTTAGATTTTATGATTAAGGATAAACGACAACCACAAGATAGTGCTATGAAGTGCACGTATGCATAATTGTCCTAATGTCCCCCCAACAGACCATGTATTGAAGCCTTGCTCACATGAGTAATCTCCCCCACATTAACGAGAATGGTGTTATCATCAAATGAAGAGGAGATCCCTCTATGCTCATGTTTCCTATATCAAAGAACATAAACTCAGTAGGGATTGGTCAAATCTTTGAAAATGTATCCGTAGAAGGAAGAGATTGAGTCTTCTCTGCTATTGCAACTAATGGAGGCTATTTAGAAATTTGCCCTTTATGAAGCTTAACGACGAGCTTCCTCCTAGAAGCAAGTGGTTACTCATCTGAAGACTACTCAAGCATTAGTTAGTGACTTGAGTGTATGTTGTCATCGCCAGCTTCATTACCAATGCCTGCTATTTCACCTTGCTTGATGTTGCTCCGAGTTTCCTCAACTTCCTGGCTAAGGACGGGGGCACGTTAGGGCCAACGTGACCTTCTTTTGGTTGAATACAACCACCTACTACTACTTCATCCTTGTCCCTAGTCTAGCCGATGCTATGATCCTCTTCTAGCAAGTCGAAGACCAAGAGATGCTCATTAGTAATGAGGGACTGATCTTCCTATCTTCCTCTAGAAAATTCTGAGTGTTGTAACAATGGTTTGATAAACATTGCCACTGGGTCTTAAAGGAACATCTGCATGATTCAAAAAATTGTGTCAATTAGAATACGACTTAACTAAAACTTTCATGCCATAGTTTGGAAATAACTTACATCCTACTAACATCCATTTTGAAAATCCAGGTGGACAACATACATAAAACCATTTGCTTTTAAAATAGCTAAGCTTAATCCAAGCACCGGTAATAACTTGACAACTGCTGACCAGCTCAAGATAAGTAAATAATAGACTTCCTTTTTGTCACTTGAAGCTATAGATGAATCAAATATCTTCTTTGGTCGGTTCATGATTTAAGAATTTAAGGAAAACCATGTATGTGCTCTGGAGAAATGTGTAACTTTCCGGATGCAGTTGAGCTAAAGCAAGTCCCATAAAATGGAGCATTCGACGAATGAACAGGTTAAATGGTGGTACAACCCCAGCTAAGTACGTATATCTGTTACAGGTGGTATACCTCTCTGAAGAAAGATGACCTCTTTGGTGATGAGATGGAACCAATATGTTATTATACAGGATTCCATGCTTAATGCAAATTCGATAAAGAGATGCCTCGTTAACTTCCAAAGCAGTTGAATCCATTAGATCTTCTAATAATATGGCATCCTCAAATCTATCAGGAGCTGGCTCTCTAATATCATCTGCTCCTAGATTTGGAGATTTAGCTGGAACATGGTGTGAAATTTCAAGTTGCTTGGATTGTTCTCTGGAGTGTATTGAGAAGAAAGTGTCATTGAAGAATCAACATCCGATTCAACATATGTGGAAGCTTGATTGCCAATCGTTGCAGCTAAATGCTCAGAGCATTTGGAAGCCATAGCTATTAAATTTGGAAGATAATCATACTTAGATGGATTAACCTATCCCTCATACTAAGTGTTATCTAGTGTGATGTTGTGCTGTGTAGAGCATACGGTTTAGAATTATAGAATAGTGATGACGAAATTCCAGAGTTCGGCTGGAGTGACCGTCTTTGTTGGCCATCCCAATCAGTTTTCACATCAATGGTTATGTGTAACAATTCTATCTAAGTTTGTGTAGAAGCATGATTTTAGTGTACAAGGCATATGCATGCGTCTAAATGGCCCATACAAACGAACAATGTAGTCATATACAATCATTCTTGTATGTGCACCAATTCACAAAGGCATAAAAGTCTTCAAGTCTAATGTTCAAGTCAATATACATATGCACAAGGCAAAAACATAAAATTTTCCTAAGTATGGGATTAATACTGATCCCATACCTAGTGGCTTTTGTCCCTTATCTAAATCCAATTCCACACATATTTACATCAACATGACACGATCCCATAATCAAATCCAACACCTACCTAAGTACGCAAGCATGAAGAATTCAAAGTAAGATAGTTTTCGGGCATGATTTAGGGTTCAGTGCGAGGGTTCGAATCGATGGTGAATCAATTGAGTGAAGTAGAGGGGAAAGAGATGCGAGATATTTTGGAAGACGAATGACTAAGCTAATGTCAGATCTGAGGAAGTTGGACGATTTTCTCGAGCTTGAATTCTAATGGCAGCCCCAAAAGCATGGGTTCGATGTAATGAAAAGTGAAAAGGAGACTAAGGCAATGGGTTATATACCCCTTCACGCCCCGATATTCTTGGATCCAGAATGAGAAAAATATGTTAATTATGGGATCGGTACCGGATTCCCTCGTATAAGGACCATAACCGAATCCTACCATATACTAAAAAAATAATTACGGGCATGTGACTATCATTTAAGGGAAGTTGGCGATGAGCTATATGCATATGAACGTTCTTGGAAGCTAACGGCAATAGTGTGCACATAAATGTGTGAGCAATTGTGCAACTTTGTCATTCGATTTCCTAAATCAATGGAATTAGCTTTTTACGTAGAATTTTTAGAAAAGGAAATCAATTAAGATGGTCGAAATTTGCCAACCCAATTAGTCAGCTCAATGGAACCAAGAGACTGTAGTCTGGTACTTATAATGTCAGATGCCGATAGAACGTCACAACGATCACTATGGACATAACTTTCCATAGAAATGATCCAGAGGAAGGATAGCGTCCATTCGGAACACAATGTGGGATCCTCCACAACGATTCTAACTTGTCTCGATTCAAAATACATCACATTTGAAATGAGATGTACTATGGGAGGCAAGTGTTGTCCATCTTTTTAGCTTGGCTATATTCGGATTGACAGGACAAGTTATACTCAACGATTACTATGGAAAGGAGCCTAGAGAGATAATCCTAAGGTTTGAGAACCAAATATAGTCAAGATAATGAGACGATGGTCGAATAAGCTTAGAAGTGCAATATCCTAGAATATGCTAAGACGAGTTGATGTTCTACCCTATATAGGGGATCTGTACCGATCCCTAGGGGTACACCCAAAGTGGCCCAGACTCTTGTGGCACACTTCTCTATCTACATAGATCCTGATTCAAATGTTGTTCCAGAATTCCTATGCGTTATATTCGCAATCTCTGTATGCAATCTAAAGTAGCAATTCAGTCTTCTGTAGACCCATCGCTTAGACCTAAAAACACATAGGCGACTATGCAAAACAACATTGGAATCTCGAATCCAATATCAAGAAGAACCACCATGAGGAATCACCAACCCCTATCTTCATATATAGTGATCCATACCATTCCCTATCCATATGGGATCTGAGATCGAGAATTTTCGAAGGACTTCGTCTTTTGAGGATATTTCATAGGAGAAATATCCATGAAATATTTGGTCGTCTATCCATAAAAATTCGAAAGGCATGGTTCATTCTAAGGATCTTTAAAATGTCATTGCACTCTTATTCTCTTGTATCCAAGGATCTATTCCGATCCTACTATCTTATAATAATAAAAAAACTAGTGCAAAAGCAATAGAAATCATTCATGTGGACATAGGCCAACATTGTCGAACAACCATAAATTTGTGTGTACTTGTCTTCTGCCCGATTTCCTCTATTTTTCATTTACTTTCTTAATTTAATCTCTACTACTTACTTTTCCTGTTGTTTGTACCAATTTTGGTTCAAACACTATAGATGTTATGCATATGGATTATATGGTTGAGCATACATGTAGAATTACCATTTATCATTAGGATCTTGCATACTTTTGGATGCATAGCATGAGCATATTTACATAAACAGGAGTTCAACTGAATCAGTAAACCAATTTCTCTTTTCCATTAGTATAGGTTTACATGCATTCCACGTTGCATATATACATAATCGCATCGGAAATATTAAGGACCATGGTTGCTATGGATGGTGAATGTAGGATTTGGATGTTGGTTGTTAGTTGCATTTTTCTATAAATAGAGATATCGGGGACGTGATCCTTTAAGGAAGAGGGAGAAAGTAACACCCTAGAAATTTTCTAAAAATAAATGAGAAATATAATTAAAGTTAAGAATGAACTTAAAAACAAGATTTTTATAGACGTCTATATTGGGCTACGGGATTTTCACTATTGTGTCCGTAAATTTTTCGGATAATTTTCATATATAACTAGTCGTAATCCATATTAGTATGAGAGGGTTACAAATATTAAAAGATTAAATGATAATTTAAAAATAAAAAGGATTAATATCTAAATTAATGAAGGGTCAAGTCAACCGTTAGGACCGTAGGCCAGCCATGGACGTTCGATAATGGCCTAGGTTGGTCGATTGGAAAGCTGAATTAACGAACGATTTTCCATTCATGCGAGCTTCATTTGAATGGTGTTAATTCGTGCATGCAGACCAAGTAAACGAGGGAGAGGCAGGATATGATTAAGGATTAATCTTATAGCTAGGGTTAGTTGGTTACCTCTATAAATTAACATTAAACCCAAAACTTAATCTATAATTTTCAAAGTCAGTTTGAAGTGCTGCTAAAACTTTCAATCTTTTCAAACCGTAATTCTCAAATTAATTTCTATTTCTCAAATCAAACCCAATTCCCAACCAAAACTAAATCAAAGAGGAAATAAGTAATTGGAGAGGAAACTAATCAAGATCTAAGCAAAAGTACTTGGGTAGGAGGTGGGATCTCACATTTAGGACAGACATGAGTGGGCATAGAAAGCTAATCAAGATCTAAGCTAATGTACATGGGTTATAGGTTGGATCTCAAACTCAGGATGGCGGTGAGTGGGCACAGAACTGATTTATGTAGTTAAATTAATTAGCATATCAAATCTTAAGCTTAGGATGGAGGTGAGTGGGCACAGAATTGATTTACGAAGTTAAATTAATTAGCCTCAAATTTATTTAGTTAATTAGGTGATTAAAAAACTAAATTAAATTATTAAATTATAGATAAGTGATTTTAATGGAATTTGATGTTAAATCTAATTATTTTGATAGATTAAATGTAAACCCTAAGTATTTAAACTATTAATCCTAAAATTTAGATTAGTAAATTATATATCTTTAAATTAAATAAAATTCTATGTTAAGTCTAATTATTTTGATATGTTAAACTATAAAACTTTTATTATTTAAAAATGAACGTGTTAGATAACTAAATGAACATGCGCTTGGATTAGAATTATAGGCACGAATTGGATAAATTAATTGAACATGCGTATGGATTAGAATAATGGATACAAATTGAATAAATAAATTTTCTCTAAATTTGAATGTACGGCAAATTGTTAACCTATTCTATGATCAAGTTGTAAACCTTAATCTAGACCCCAAATTGACTTCAAATTGAAATAGTGAAATTGTAAATTAGGGTTGAATTGGAAATTCGGATTAATTAGATTGTTAATGACACCTAAATTGATTAAACTGAACTAGTTTAGCAGATTAAATTAATCTCACAATACTTAAAATAAAAAAGAAACCGAAACCTAATAAAACAAACTTGAAAATTTGACTGTAGATAGTCGACCTATGGTGCTTCCAGTCGATCGTCCAGCTTATATTGAATTGATTTGGATTTTTTGAGCTTTAGGCTTAATTAATTGATGAAAATGATGAAATGTGAAACTGCATAGTGAACTGTTTTGATGTATGTGCAAGAGAGTAGGGGAGTTAGTTCCATATCTGAGTTGTGAGGCGAATTTATTTCGCTAAGTGGGTAAAATCCAATAGATCCATAAACGTAGGCAATTGGAGTAGTCCATTTCACGGATATGGATATTGGATTGGGTATGATTAGTTCCTGAGCGGCCCAGTCCTAGAGATATTTGCATATGGCAAATAGTGGACTAGGTAATAAGTGGCGATAGGATTTGAGATGAGACCAAGTGGAGTCCGTTTAGGTGATGATTTGCATGAAATGAACATAAAAGTAGTAATAAGTGGCTATAGGCCTCATGATGTTACGAGGTGGGAGCCATCCCTTTCATTCCATTTTCTCCAACCACAGGATGACAGGTTAGCAGTAATTGGACATAACACGGGGAAAAAGGAGCTCAATGATGGAGTTCTAATGTTTTCTATTGCTCTCTTACAATTACTTATTGTTTTATAATTTAAAATTGTATTATAATTTGGAAACAACATTTGTAAATCAAGTATTTTAGAGAATGTTTTTATGAAATGTCTAGCTTTCTATATTTATGTTGTAATTCCTTCCGCTGTGAGATCTGAAACTGGATAATGTCTTAGAATTTTATCTCAATAATTATGCTTTATAATGTTTTAAAAACCCAACATCTTATATTTTCTCGTCATGATTCATGTCAAAAAGTGTTGGTTGTTACATGTTATATATAATAATAGATGAGAGGTGAATGTAGTTTAGCCTCCTTAAGAAATAGGTGAACATCGTCGGGTATGGGACACCTAAGTCGATATTTTTTTGATTTCCTTATTTAGGTAAATATCACTTGAACAGGCTAAAATGACACAGGTTATGTATTTTTACTCTGTGTATGTCTGTATATATATGTGTGTGTCTATATATGTATATATGATGGTGCAAACCAAGGGTGAGCAGGCCGACGGCCAAGAATGTGTCTACTAATGAATTGTGTACACTCATGTTATTTGGTGTGGAATAAAACCAGATTAGGCTAGTATCCATACTAATGGCCTGATTGCAGGATCATTCCCCGAATATGTGACATGCCTTTTGTGATGTATGGCTGAGAGACACTGCCCCAATGTCACATAGGCCAACAATCGGTTATCCTTGGGGGACTTGTAAGGTCAAGCCTATTGCATAACGTTGTCTTGCATTAGATGAATATTGGGTCACGATGACCATCGAGGTAACTTAAGCTGGTAGGAGTAGTTCTGAGAGTATGTTGTATGGCTCCTGAAGCAGGCTGAGAGCTAGCAGTGTCCCATCTGTTTATTATTGTAGCATAATAGACATACACACTTAGTAATGGAATGCGACTAAGTTTTGATATGATTATTTCTTAGACTAAGAGTCCATGAGATAATCAACTCGTTTAAATGTTGATTATGATGTCATCGGGAGGATAAACCATAACGCTACTGAGAGTAGCATGTTGTGTATTTGTACCCTATGCCTATCTCATCGATACATGCTTAGCAAAGAGCTAAGTTGGGCAAAGCAGATTGCTTTCCATATTCTCTTTGTGGTACGTTTGTGTGATGGATGTTTATCAGATGTTTGAGTGCTTATCATGTATTGATGTTTATTACATGTACATTTTGATAATGATGGGATTAATAAGTTGGACTATTCGGATTTAATTACCATTTAAGATATATTCTATTATTATTATCACCTACTGACATTTGAACTTAGGCATAGTCTTGTTAAACCTCGGTTATTGATTTTGATGATAACATTTTAGTAATAATAATACATTCATATAAAATATGGATACTAATGTTTTTGTCAAGTTACATCGAACATAGTGTAGGATTTTATACAGGTATTAACTCGAAGACTATATAGTATAAGTAGCAATCTTTGTTCTCTATCTTTTCATTTCTTATTCTTTATTTTTAAAACAAAGTATAATTTTAAGATATATTTAAAATATTTTATAAAAGTTTTTTAAACGTTAAAAGGTTTACAAACCATGTTTAAATTATTTTATAAAGTATCAAAATATTTTGCAAAGCATGAGATTTTGAAAACATTTTAAAATAAACAAGTTTCCAAAATACACTAGCTTATGCCGACATATAGGCAAATGATATGTTGACATACATGCCGCTAATTTGAAATTCAAATTTTGAAATGAAGTGTCTATTCATCGTAACTCTTTGCGAATGGACATGTCGATTTATTCATATATATATGGGTTTTTCAAACAAACTTTTTATCAACTACTTTCTTATTATCTTCTTTCCTCTTACTCTGCCAAAATCTTAAGTTAAAATTTATTCAAATCTTCTCAAATCCAAACCAGAATCAATTCAATTTTTATTGTATTGACTCTCTACTATATACTCTTTGATTTCAATCATCTCTCTCTCAACCAAAGATCAAAGTACTGTCCAAGAGGCTATAGGATCAATTGTAACCAAAGATCATGAAATTGTCTTTGGAAAAACCATCATACTCTAGTTGTATATATATTGGTGTGATTATAGCCTGTTCAAATCAGTTGGGTGTGCTTGTGTTCCACGCAAATCAAGTGAGCGTACGCAGAGCTTGGAAAATTTGGAGGGTGTTTCATATAGCCTTGAAATCGGGATTGTATTATGTTTCCCTTCTACTTATTTTAAGACTGGCATTTGAAAAGAAATATGTACAAGAAATTGTATGGGACTAAATGTAGGGTAACTCGAACCAGTATAAAAATCCCTAGTGTGAACTCTTTATTTCTCTACTTTTAACTTTACTGCATTTATACTTATCAATGTTTGAATCTGTGATTGTTTATTCTATGTTGATTAATAATAATCTTTAAAGAATTTTAAAAAGATTCAAAAAAATTAGTAAACACTATTCACCCCTTCTAATGTTTAATTGGCCATAAGATCAATTATTCCAGAACCCAGACTTAGTCATAGAGCACTAGGTTTTTAAAAACTCGTAATTTGATTTTTGAAAAGTTTAAATAGCTAGTAATGTTTTTAACAGTTTTGTAGAAAAATAATTTTATGAAACCAATAGGCTTTTAGAAATTAATTATTTTGAAAAGTCACTTGATGTCTTGGAAAATATGATTTTGAATTCCAGGAACAAATTTATTATATGATTGGTAATGAACAGATATTTGAGAATCAGATATCACAAATCAAAAAGGACAAGTGGATATTGGATAATAGATGTTCTAGACACATGACTGGAAACCTAGAAATCTCGAAAGATATGGTTTATAAACATGGTAGATCGGTAAATTTTGGAGAGAACTCAAAAGGATATGTGATTGGCATCGGCAATATCGGTAACTCTAAAAATCCTTCTATTTCTAATATTTTTCTAGTTAGAAATCTAAAACATTACTTGCTTAGTATTAGTGAATTGTGTGATAAATGTTTTAAAATTAAGTTTGAAAAAGATAACTGCCATATTGAAGATAATGAGTCAAACATTATCTTTGAAGGTATTAACTAACGTAGCATTTATATTTTAAGTGTGATGGTGTCAAATGACAACTTATGTCTTTTGGTTGAATCTAATGACCCTTGTATTTAGCACAAAAGATTTGGTCATTTAAATTTTAAACACCTTTCTAAAGTTCTAAATATGAACTTGTTAAGCATCTTCCTAAAATGAGTTTAAATGTTAGTAATTTATGTGATGCATGCCAATTAGGGAAACTTTGAAAAATCTCTTTTAAATCTAAAGATATGATTTCTACTTCATCCTCTTGAACTTCTACACTTAGATCTTTCTGAACCTTTGCAAATACAATCAATAAATCTTAATGGATATGTCTTTGTAATTGTAGTTGATTTCTCCAAATTGACATGGACAATTTTCTTAAAACTTAAAGTGATGCTTTTGAAAAGTTTAAAATTTTTACCAAGCGAATTAAAAAAAATGTCAACTAAAGTTAAAATGATTGAAAGCAATCATGGAGGAAAATTCGAAAATGATATTTTTGAAAAATTTTGTAATAAGAAAGGAATAACTCATAAATTTTCAGTTCCAAGAACGCCACAACAAAATGGAGAAGTAGAACCTAAAAATAAAACTATACAAGAATGTGCTACAACAATGTTAAATGATAGTAAATTACCTAAAAGTTTTTGGCCTGAACCAATTGCTACAACATGTTATATTTTAATTAGAATTTTGACACGAGCTTTAACTAAGAAAACTTCATATGAATTATTTAAAAAAGCATAAAGTATTGTACTTTAGATTTTTGTTAACAAATGTATATTAAATACAAAGGATAATTTGGGTAAATTTAATGCTAAATCAGATAAAGGTATTCTTATTGGTTATTCAAAAAGAAGTATAGTTTATAAAATTTTAACACCAGAGCTAAAAACCACTAAAGAGAAATTATATGATTCATTTGATGAAAATTTTAAAATCAATCATATCAGTTTCGATAAGGAAGAAAATTTTGATAAAACTACCAAAATTACTAATTATGATATTACTACTGATAAAAACAATAATAATTCCGAAAATTTACATCCAAATAAAAGAATAAAATATTTGAAAGATCGCCCTATAGAAAATATTCTACGAAATATAGAATCTATTGTAAAAATAAGATCGATTGAATAAACTTAGTAATATTGCTTTTATTTCAACCATTGAACATAAAAATCTAAAGGAAGCATCATTAGACGATTCTCGGATTCTTGCTATGCAAGAAGAACTGAAACAGTTTACTAGAAATGATGTTTGGAAATTAGTCTCAAGACCTGAAGATAAATCTGTAATAAGAGCCAGATGGGTATGTAGAAATAAAATGAATGAAGAAGGAAAAGTTATCAAAAATAAAAAATGTTTAATTGCTCAAGGTTATAGTCAAGAAGAAGGCATAAGGTTTCGTAAAATTTTTGCTTCTATAGCCAAATTAGAGGCTATCAGAATTTTACCTCCTTTGTGAATCATAATAACTTTAAATTATTTCAAATGGATGTCAAAACCACCCTTTTAAATGTATTTGTTAAAGAAGATGTATATTTACAACAACCCACATTGTTTGAAGAAGAAAAACTACCCAATCACATTTATAAATTAACGAAAGCTTTATATGGTTTAAAACAAGCTCCTAGAGCATGATATGACAGACAAAAATCCTATTTATTGCAATCTAATTTTGAAATAGGAAAGGTAGATAGCACTCTATTTATTAAAAGAAATAATAGTGATATTCAACCTATACAAATATTTATACACGATATTATTTTTGGATCAACAAACGAAAAATTAAATAAAGAATTTTTAGATATAGTGATTTAGAAATTTGAAATGAGTCATATGAGAGAACAAACATTCTTTTTAGGACTACAAATAAGGCAAGTAAATAATGGAAATTTTATAAGCCAAGATAAATATACCAAAAACTTAGTCGAGAAATTTGGAATGTAAAATACTAGTGGTAAATCAACTCCCATGGAAACTAATGGGAAATTAAATAAAGAAGAAAAATCAAGAAATGTGGATCAAAAATTATATAGTGGTATGACAAGATTATTTAAATAACTGCTAGTAGACTAGATATAATACATAATGTTTGTCTATATGCAAGATATCAATCTCAACCTAAAAAAAATTATCTAGGATCAGTAAAATGAATATTAAGATATGTAAATAATACCCTATATTATGGACTTTTTTTATCCAAAAGAAGATTCTTTAAGTTAAATTTCAAATAGTGATGCTAACCATGCTGGTTGCAAATCAGACCAAAAAAGTACAAGTAGAACTTGTCATTTTTTAGGAAACTCACTGTTTTTCTGGATAAGCAAAAAGAAAGATTGTAACAACCCTGGTTGTGATGGCCCAGAATTTTGATCATTTGAAATCAAAATATTTAACTGGTTTTGAATATTTGGAAATTGGTTTAAAACTGAATTCAGATATAACTATGGATTTGGCAGTTAAATTGTTGAATTTAATTTATTGAAGTTGGGTAAAACATTGAATCTTGATTTTTAAGCCGATTAAAAATAATTTCAAAGCCTAGAAAATTCATACTGATAATACTAAAGATAATGGAAGATTCAGAATTGGTTTTGGAAATGTTTTGTTCAGTTTTGAATTTACCTCATTTAAATCGATATTTAAAAAATAGCCTTCCGAGGTACAGTCTTGGAATTCGACGAAACCAGTTCCATTGGATCCGTAATAATGTGTTATTAACGGATTTCAGTTTCGTAGCATTTGGAGCGATTGTGTGGCCGTACGATAAGCAAAGGAGCTGAAATTCAAATTGAAAATTCAATGTTTTAACTGGTCCGAAAAGCTATCTTCTCCATACTATCGAATTTGGACTCGAAACCTTTTCCATTGCATTCAAAACGGGGGCATAACACTATAAACACCTGGCGACACGCCTCGATTGGAAATCGAGATTTTGAGTTGCGTTTATCGAACAAATCTTACACGTATCCTCCTTTCAAACACTTGGCAGAGATTAATGACACGCGTTTAAAAAAAATTGATTATCTCATAAAAACAAAACGAAACGAAAAGAAAAAAAGACACATGAAATCGAAAACTTAAACAAATGGCCGCCTTCTCTTTTCAAATTCGATCCACCTCGTTGTTATTTTTTTCAAAATCGAAATCCTTTTCTTTTCTTCTCGATTCAAACACAAATCAACAGAAGCGAAGCCTGTCGAAATCAACTTCAAACAAATAAAAAAAGGGTGTCACGATGATCTCGAACAAGGATAGATAGTATCGATAGGAGAGGATCTCGCGAGTGAATCAAGGCAACATCGGCGTGGAAGCGTCGATCGTCGATGAACTCGGTGAAGGCGTAGGCCGAGACAGCGTGATCTCGCGTGGAAGTAATGGACGCATGCAAGCAGGCTAGTGCTTGGGTTCGCATGAGCACGTGATGGTGGTACAATGTTATGGTGAGGTTCGATTTACTCTGGTGGTGACGCGACTCCGGTCTCGGCGGCGCAGCAATCGGTTGCGAATGGTGCCTGAGTTGCTTAATGGAAATGAGGTAATCTTATTATTCAACTTCATGTTCAATTAACTGCATGAGATGAAACAGTTTATTTGAATTTAGTCAATTACATATACATAACAACAAAGATAATTTAGTTTTTAATTAATGTATTAAAAGATGCTTAATTTTAAATTGAATTTTGAAAAATGGATAATCAGTTTGATTTCGAAATATATATATATGTGTGTGTGTATGTGTGTGTGTGTGTGTGTGTGTTATAAACAGTTTGTTAAAAATAGAATCTCTAGTTAATTTAATTACCTAATGAAAAATATATACAAGGTTGAAAAGGAATTTTAAATAGAAAAGGGTTTTTTAGAAAAGATATGGAAAAATTTATCAAAGATTTGATTAATCGAGATTTATATAAATCATTTTATAAATGTATATGATTTCAAAAAAATATGTGTACATTATTTTTTGTAACTCACAAATTAATTTTTTAAATGATGTATAAGGTGATCAATTAGTTAATTAGCTTATTTATTTTAACTACTAAAAAATATTTATTATAGGAAAATCAATTTTAAACTAAATCATTGGTTAATTTAATTTATCAAACGGAAACTGATTTTTCGATTTGCTCGAATATTAATTAAATCATCCGATATTTATACAAGGTCAAAATCGTGGAAAAGCAAATCGAATTGGAAATAGATTGCAAAATAAAGTAGCAAAGGTGAGATCTTCTCACTCAATCATATTTTTCTGATTTAATTTTAAATAGTTAAATTTAAAATTGTTGATTGTGTGCTTGGATGATAAATTATTATCAGTTGTATTGGATTAGACCCCATGCGTCGTATAATAGCAGATGATATTATATTAAACCCATATACCGCAATATTCCACCTCGAAGTGGAATTGGTATTATACATGTATTTGGAGTGATTGATTTCCCGCATTATATAGCGGATGAGACCCTATGCGTCGTATAATAGCGGATGATATTATATTGATCCCATATATAGCGATATTCCACCTCGAAGAGGAATTGGTATTTAATTGTTGTGCTAACATATGTGGATGCAGGGAAACAGGTTGGAGGGATGCAACTGGATTTCTCTAATATTTGAATTTGTTTCAATATTGTGTGTTGATTATTTATAATCTGTATGTGATTATATTTGTGATTGAAATCGTTGAAGGCTATAGTTTAGTCGAATATATTTTTGGTATCGTAGGATATTGAAAATAAATAAAATTGGATTTTTGAAATTTAAGTACAAAATTTATAATAAATTCATTTAAAGAATTGGGTGAATTTAAAAGAAGAAATTCAAATAGATAAAGTTTTATTTTCAAAAACTTATTGAATAAATTCCAAAATATGGGAAAAGATTTTTATTAATGGGTTTTGAGTAATATTGTTTAATAGTTGAAGAATTTATTTAAAATTCGGATTTTAAATAGATTGGAAGAGATAAAGGAATTTATTTTAAAAGGAAATAAATCTAGAAATCAAATTTGGAATTTAATTTGGTGATTGCAAATGAATCTTTGGGAAATCAATTTGAAATTTGATTTGGTGTCTGAAATAAATTTTTGAAATAAATTTGGGACTTGATTTGGTGTTTGAAAGTGAAAATTTGGAAAACGATTTGATAATCGTATTCAGTGGTTATTTTGGAAATTTAAGTTCACAATGGGAATTTTATGAAGGAAAGGGAATTTTGTTTTAAAAACAAATGTTGGTTTATTTTTAAAGGTGTGGAAAGAAATTTACGAATTTAGAATGTAATTTTAAAATAAATCCAAAAGGATTGATTAATTGATTTAAATGGACTATTTTGAAATGGAAGTGTATTTTCCCTGGAAACCAAGTATGTTTTAAAGTAGGTTTCAAAATTAAAAATTTTGAAGTTGGTTTTAAAAAGTATGTTTGTGGAGAAATTATTTCTTAAGTTGTTTTTAAATCTTTAAAGTAAAGGATTTATTTAATTAGTTATAGAAGTGATTATTAAAGATTTAATTGATATTTGATTAGAAAATGGTTATTTAAATAATTACACCCTATCTAATAATTTTATCTTAAAATTATTTTGGACTTAAGTTTATATGAGATATTAGTATAACATTTTCATAACCAATATTTAAGCTAGTGTTTTAAGATAGTTTTATTTTAAATGTTTCCAAGTATATTTTGGATAAGTATTTTAAATTATTTTTAAAGTATTTGAACTCGGCAAATTTTCAGTGGAATTAAGTAAATATTTGGGAATTAATTCCATGTGAGGAAAGTGATTTGAAATTTGTTTTCAAAGGATTGAAGTATGAAAAGTGATTTGAATTTTTTTTCAAAAGACTGAAAGGTGAAATATGGTTTGAAATTTGTTTTCAAATGGTTGAGGTGTTAAAATTATATCTTACAAAGGTATTTTGAAAATAAATAATTGGGGTGATTGTTGTGAATATTGATTGATAGTTAAATAACCGACTATCAATATTGAACCTTAAACGATGTTTGAATTTCGATGCGACCGAGGGTCGGATTCCAAATGGATATTCGAAAACCTCACTGAATCTTTGTAATGGTGATGGATCTTTTGTTTAAAACATCAAAGTGGAAATTTGTTGTGATTTGTTTGTAATATGAATGAACACTTATTTTTTTTTAAATAAGGGGTCATTATTCGGATTAGCCGGGAGAGGACTTCGTGTCATAAAACCCATTCCGAATAATGATACGATGAAATGAGTTTGTATTTGAAGATGGTGTTGAAGATCGGGTATTTTCGAAAGCGAAAGGATTACCTATCGAATATCTCTACACTGGGTTACTGCGGTATAGAGATTTTATCACCCTTTTTGATGGGGATTTCCGAACGTGATTAGTGAATATCCGGATTTGCAAGGGCTTCTTTGAAATACCTTTGGTTCCGTTCGATCCTGGAACGGACTTGTATGGATGTGTATCAGACGTTACACTTTGAGATGTAAAGCTGGTTTCTATCAAATACATTTCTGTGGGTGGCGGAGAATTATTCACTTAGCTTAACACCCTTCTCTGAGACATATGAGCTCAGAGGTTATGTAGTTGATGGTTATTAGTGATACATTCCCAATTTGGTAATGTGGCATACGAAGTGATGCTGATCATTTGTTGATCGAAGCATCGCTTTGTGAAAACTGTAGCTTTGTGGATGAGACCTCGTCGGCCTCACAACCCGAAAATGGTCGAAACAGGAAGGATGCGACAAGGTTACTTAGGGGTAGCGCCCCCTAAGGGTATGTCATTTCCTTCTGAAAAAAGGTTGATCATAGTATGGAGCCCAGATATTTAACCTATGTGGTTGCTGCAAATTTATTATACTTTGTGGTTGTTGTTTTATGGTAGAGGATCCTCGGATAAAGGTCGCGAACAACCGGGGGATGGCATATTCGTATAGTAGTTACCTAGTTACAGAGGTAACCTAGCCTTGTGTTGGCAGAGAGCTGGTTAAGTTCTCAGTACGTCCCTCCAGAGGCGTACCAATGTGGCAATAGGAAGTTCCTTGGCTTGACCATTTGTTGGAAATCCAATCATCAATACGCGCCCTTTACGATTGCTGTTGTATAACCTGCCATTCTTAAATAGTAGCTATAGTAGGCATAATATAATGGTACCTATGTTGGCTAAGATTAATATTACACATTCGAAATGTTTTCTGCACTATGCACTAATGATAATATTAAGAAGATTTTGCGTATCTAGCATATTTGACTATCATATGGAGAAATCTCCTCCAATTGTGCGCTTGCATTGTGTGTGTGCGGGGAGGCCTTATGGTAGTTTCATTTTCCATATGTATAGCGGGTTTCGTTTTATTTTCTTTGTGAAAATAACTGTTTTTAAGATCTCACACCAGTCTCATGACTGACCTGGAGTTTATTGTTCTTTTTCTAAACTCTGGATGCCAATAATTTTCCAACTGACAGCCTAGAGTCAGGTTATCACTTATTCTGGGGCGAAGTCAGAAAAGAGATGTTGTGGAGATCAGGAGCAAGCTGGATGGCGAGGCGTATCATTATACTATCCGCTGCGTTGGGATTGCTGTAAGTTCAGTTTTAATATGGATTAGTTGTCGTGAACGCCTAGTGTTGTATTCTGTCATTGTAAACTCTGATAATGTGATGTATAAACTAATATAGTGCTTTTGTTTTAAAGATTATTCATTTATCTACTATATATTATTCCGCTACGAAAAGTGAGATTCTGCTATTATTTTCTGTTTCTTCTTCTATATTCTTCTTCTTAAACCCTAACGGTTCGGTTTTTCGGCATTCGATTGTGCGGCATTGGACACAGTGGACATGTCAATGTCAACTTTCGGACGTCGAGAAATTGGGTCGTTACAATGTGGTATTAGAGCAATTGGTTAAGAGACAATCTTGGCTCTGGTGGCAATTACTCATTAAAGATAGAATCGGTAGTACTCTAGAATGAGTTTGAGTGTAATAATAGATATGAGCGCATATTTGTTAGTGAATATAAAATTATTTTTATATTGTGTTGACTTATCGGTTGATTGAGGTGGTTGTAATTTGGCCAACTGTATCGATAGGGGTTTCTAAACTCTTAAATAAGATAAACCGACATAATATTGTTTTAAAATAGGATAAATGAAATAATTTTACCCAAATTACTTTTGTATA
Source organism: Allium cepa (assembly GCA_030765085.1). Classification (NCBI taxonomy): domain Eukaryota; kingdom Viridiplantae; phylum Streptophyta; class Magnoliopsida; order Asparagales; family Amaryllidaceae; genus Allium; species Allium cepa. Next base: position 490,512,602 of record CM060944.1, on the reverse strand, counting down.
GAAAAGAAATCATTTTCCATAAATTGTTATAGTACATGGTTGTTATGTTGTTAGGAAGTGATAATATTAAAAATGTTATGATTAATTATTGAATAAAAAGTTGAAATCATAATCAAAAGTTGAGAAATAAAATCCATATACAACTGGGATTTGTAAATATAAATTGTAAAAGTGATTTATAATTTGAAAGAGAATTCCAGAGAATTATTTGGAAGATTTTGAAAGGATTTGAAAATTTTTAAATTTTGGTGAAAAGTTTAAATCCTTTTTGAGTTTGAAAATGATTTTCAAAGGTTTGGAAAAATGTTTTGAAGTGATAAAAGACTAAACTCTTTTCGGTCGCTGGAAAATAACTTTGTGATGACTGCACTATCATCGGTGTTCAATTTTGAGTTTCCAGAAGAGGAATTGCTGCCAAATTGTTTAAATGGAAGTCGTTTGCCAACTGGGTTCGGTTTTGGGAATTCAAAAGATAATTTGAATTGATTTCAAAAATGATTTTGGAATGTTGGAAAGACTCTGGAATCTGACAAAAATAATTATGGAATAAAATTTATTAAGGTGGAAAAATAAATTGTGAATGAATAAATATATTTACAATTGCAAGTAAATGAAAGTGAAATTGAATGTTGAAATTCATTTCGAATTTGTAAGTAAATAGAACTGGAATTGGAATTGAATTTGATTTGTGATAAACAAAGTGAAGTACTGAAATAAAATAAGCAAGTGAAACCAATTGAAGGAATGACCTAATAAATAAGGTTTGAAATGAATTGAATTCATATGGAACTGGAAATCCAGTTTAATTATAAGTAGATATAAACCAAAGTGGTGAATTGAAAATAGAAATAGGAAGCTTACAAAATGCTTATATGGAATTTAAGAAATACATGGTAAAATTCTTAAGTAAATTTGGAATTAAGGAAATATTTTATGTTAAAAGTGAATGAAGATTAAACTGGGAATTGTGAAATGGTAGTTGTGAATAAGGAAATGAAAATCAATGTGAATAAAAGAAAAGAAAATTGATTATCTAATAATCAGTTAAAAAAATACGTAGGATGTATGTATATTATTTTATTCGCATAATGATTTGATCCAAAATTCGAGCACAGAATTTCAAGATAATTATATCGATCAGAGTTAGGATTTTTCGCTCGATTTTCGACGGCCAACCTGGATATGCATTTTTGGTTGATTTTGGAAATTCTTTATCATATTTTAAGCTATGCAAGGAGAATGACAATTTCTGATCAAGAAACCAGATCTGTGTCTGCACTAGGAAGTCGGGTGGACGATACTAGTTCGAAAGTGAAATTGTGTGACCGAGTGAACGATCGAAATTGATGTTGCATACGAATGGTATACGGATATCGTACGAATTTGAATGAAATAAATGTTCAAACTTTTGTAAAGGAAAGCGTAAAATAAATTTGAATATTATAATTGGATATTATGGCTAGTAGGAAATACAAGTGTGTTAAAAGGAAAAGGAATTGGGATTTGATTTCAAAGATAATTAAAATTCCTCGACAGAAAGGTATGTATGTGAATTTCAGTATGAAATTTGATAATTTTCTTGTCTAGCCGCTTGGCTTTTCGTTTTGTTTTTGAATCAGAGGGGCCCGTGGTGCCATATTATAGTCGTACCGAGCTAGCCATGCAAAGGAGACGGTGGCGAAATTTTTCGAAAATTTAGAGAGTTAAGAAAATTTTGAGAAAGCGTCCAAAATTTAAATTTGAATTTGAATTGTTGAGAAAACAATTAAATTGTTTAGAACTTATGGTTAAGATTTGGAATGTTAGTTGAAATTATTATCTTTAATAAAAAGATTTGTTTTAGCAAGTTGATAAAACTAATTTGTTTTGGTAAAATGATAAACGGTTTGAGCATCATTCTTCTTAACTAATAATTTCGGGACGAAATTCTTTTAAAGGGGAAGAATGTGACGACCCAGAATTTTGAACATTTGAAATCAAAATATTTAATTGATTTTAAATGTTTGGAAGTTGGTTTAAAACTGAATTTCAGATATAACTATGGATTTGGCAGTTAAATTATTGAATTTAATTTGTTGAAGTTGGGTAAAACATTGAATCTTGATTCTTAAGCTGATTAAAAATAATTTCAAGGCTTTGAAAATTCATATTGATTATAATGAAGATAATGGAAGCTTCAGAATTGTTTTTGGAAATGTTTTGTTCAGGTTTAAATTTATCTTGTTTAAAACGATATTTAAAAAATATCCTTCCGAGACACAGTCTCGGAATTCGACGAAACCAGTTCCATTGGATCCGTACTAATGTGTTATTATCGGATTTCAATTTTTGCAACATTAGGAGTTGTTGTGTGGCCGTACGATAAGCAAACGCGCTGAAATTTAAATTGAAAATTCAATGTTTTAACCGGTTCGAAAAGCTATCTTCTCCATACGATCGAATTTGCACTCGGAACCTTTTCCATTGCGTTCAAAATGGGGACATAACATTAAAAATGACTAGAGGCATGCCTCGATTGGAAATCGAGATTTTGAGTTGCGTTTATCATAACGATTTGAATTTAAATTTAAATTAAATAAATATATATTCACATTAAAATTCTAGGTCAAGATAAATCTTACACGTATCCTCCTTTCAAACAGTTGGTAGAAATTAATGACACGCGTTTTAAAAAAAATTGATTATCTCATAAAAACAAAACGAAATGAAAAGAGAAAACAGACATACGAAATCGAAAGCTTAAACAAATGGCTGCCTTCGTTTCTCAAATCCGAGCCACCTCGTTTTTTTCTTTTTTTTGAAATCGAAATCGTTTTCGTTTCTTCTCGATTCAAACACAAATCAACAGAAGCGAAGCCTGTCGAAATCAACTGCAAATAAATAAAAAAAGGGCGCCGTGAACGATCTCAAACAAGGACAGGTAGTATCAGTAACGACTAGGATTTTTTGACTCACGAAAATGGATAATAGTACGTTCACTATATCAACTGCCGAACATTCAAAGGCTGGAAAACCCAACCGTTAGGGTTAAAGAAGAAGAGGTAGAAGAAGAAGAAAACCGAAACAATAACAGAATCTCACAATCGCAGAGGAACAACATAATAGATAAATGAATAATCTTTAAATCAATTGAACTGTATCAATTTATTACATTGCATCACATTACGTTATATTATCAGAGTTTACAACAACAAACAGCGGAAAAAAATACTATATACTAGTTGATACGCCATGCCATCCAGCTTGCCTCCAGATCTCTACAGCAACTCCTGAATTCCAGAATGACCTGATAACCTGACTCTAGACTGCCCGTGTGGAAAATGATGGGCACCCAGAGTTTAGGAAGGAAACAATAAACTACAGGTCAGTCATAGGACTGGTGTGAGAACTTAAAACAATTTATCTTAAAAAAATAAACAAAGAAATATTTTTAAAATAGATCCGCAATGCTTTTAGAAAATATAACTACCATAAGGCCTCCCGCGCACACACACACAATGCAAACGCAGAATATGAGGAGATTTCTCCTTATGATAGTCAAAGATGCTTGATACGCAAATTTCTTTGATATTATTACTATAAGTGCAAAGTGTAGAAAACCTTTCGAAAGTATAATATAAATATTAGCCAACATACGACCAGTATCGTATGCCTACTATAGCTACCATCTAAACAATGGGGCGCCACCATAAGTAAACTGCAGGTTATACAACTAAAACCGTAAAGAGCTTGTAATGGATGAATGGATTTCCAACAAATGGCCGGGAAAAGGAACTTCCCAAGTAAAATGGAACGCCTCTGGAGGGACGTCCCCAGATCCTAACCGGATCTCTGCTAGACGAGGTCGGGTTACCTCTATAATAGGTAACAACTGACACGAGCATGCCATCCCCCGGTTGTTTGCGACCTTTATCCGAGGATCCTCTCAACTAACAACCATAAAGAAATAAGTTTGCAGCAACCACAAAATAAGTGTCTGGGCTCCATACCATGATACCACTCATAATCCAGAAGGAAATGACATACACTTAGAGGGCGCTACCCTCAAATAACCTTGCTGCTACGATTCCTGTTTCGACCATAACCGGGTTGTGAGGGCTGACGAAGTCTCGTCCACAAAGCTACGCTTTTCACAAAAGCCACGCTTTGATCAACAAATGATCATTAGCACTTAGCATGCCATATTACCAAATTGGGAGTATATCACTAATAACCATCAACTACATAACCTTTGAGCTCGTACGTTTCAGAGAAGGGTGTTAAGCTAAGAGAATAAACTCTCCGCCACCAACAGAAATGTATTTGAAAGAAATCTGCTTTAAATAAAATGTAATATCAGACATACAATCCATACAAGTCTGTTCTGGGTTGAACAGAACCGAAGGCACTTCCAAAGAAGTCCTTGCAAATCCGGGTATTCACAGTCCCCATTGAACTTCCCATCACAAAGGAAATCTCCATACCGTAGCTATCAGTGCAGAGACAATAAATGGGTCATCCTATCATTCTCGCAAATACCTGATCTTCAACATCGGTCTTCAAGTGCTATCCATTACGACGAATCACTATTCGGAATGGGATTTATGACCCAAAGGTCCTCTCTCGGCTAAACCGAATAACGAGCGCTTATTTTTAAAAATAAGTGTTCATTCAGATTTCAACAAATCACAACAATTTTCACTTTGATCTTTTAAATAAAAGATCGATCAAAATCACAAAGATTCGATGTGGTTTTCGGATATCCGCTTGGAATCCGACCCCTGGTCGCATCGAAATTCGAACGCCATTCAAAGGCAAATATTGATAGTCGGTTATTTAACTATCAATCAACATTCACTACAATTTCCAGATTTAAATAATTTTCACAATTACTTATTTTCAAAATATCTTCGCAAGATATATTTTCACACTTCAACCATTTGAAAACCAATTTCAATTTCTACATTGGAAAACATTTCCAAATACTTATTTAACAATAAGTAATTCACTAATCTATTTATTTTCAATACTTAGAAAATATTCAATATACTTAAAACACGATTAAGTATATATTTTATTCTTTTAAGGAAAACGTTCTCTTTAAACACATTTATTTGGGTCAAAACGAATGTTGCGTAAAACATCGTTACGACAACCCAAAATCAATAGCATAGGGATTCGAAATTAAGATAGTTATATAAATCCCAATACTATACAAAAACATGTCATTTCGAAAATCATTTACCATAACAACAGTGTTATAGTCCACCATTTCCTTATTTCTCGAAATCGTCTATTTCAACAATGAATGTTGAAATCTATGATTTCGATCCTTAACGCATTTTAAAACAACTTCAAATCATTTTATTCTATTTAAAAGATCACTCCCTAAAATATTTCTTTAATATATTATTCACTGTCCAAAATCGTGATATAAATCGTTTACCAAATTCGACACTTCTACATATTTAATTAAAGAATTATCCACCGTCCAAAATCGTGGATATATCTCCTTTAATAAGCTTTCATATTTACTTATCAAATTCAATTTATTTCGGATTTATAAAACAATGTTTATAAATTCACATTTATATATTTTATAAAAACTTCAATTTATAAAATTCCTTAATTAAAAAATTCTATTTATATCTCATTAAATGCAAAAATCCAATTTATAAGTTAATTACTTATAAATCATTTATTTTACAAAATCTATTCATTTTATAACTTCACAATTTATAAATTCATAAATTTCATTCACTTATGAAATCCATTTATACATCATTTTAACACTTATAAAAACTCGTTTTATAATTCCAATATTTTAATTTATAAATATCAATTTTATAAATCTTTTATATAAAGCGTTTAGAATAATCCAAAAATACCAATTTAAACCATTTTACAATTTAATCAACTACTTATTTAAAAAAAGATCACATTTCGATTATATTTCACAAAAATCATAATTTTTATAACATAAAAATTTTAACGTTTATTTATTTAAAATGAATTAATTCCAAAATTCAATAAAATCTATACTTTCAAAAATCACTTGAAAAATCCTTTGAAATTCGAAATCGTTACTTCAACATTTTTAAAACTCCAAAAATAGACCAAATGCTGCAGCAGCGCCAATACATCAACCACGGCATCCAAACATCATATATCAATATGATAACATAATATATCGTAAATATCTGTAAATAAATCAATACTGTTGAGGAATCCGGAGGAATCTAGTTGGATCCCTCCACCCCGTTTCCTTGCATCCACAGATGTTAGCACAAGACCAATCCCGTTTCAAGACGGAATATCGCAGTATATGGGTTTATATAAAATTATTATCCGCTATTATGCGGCGCAATAGGGTCTCATCCGCTATATAATGCGGGAAATCAACTCCAAGTACATATAATACCAATTCCACTTCAAGGTGGAATATGGAATATCGCGGTATATGTGTTTAATAAATAACATCCGCTTAATATACGGCGTGTCTATTTCAATACAAGAGATAGCAATTTATCATCAAAGCATACAATCAAGCAATTTTAAATTTAACTATTAAAAATTTAAATCGAAACAATTCAATTGAGTGAGAAGTTTTCACCTTGTTTCAAATAACAGTTGCGGTGTTTTATTTCGAATAAAATTAAACGTGCATTTAATTTTACTCGAAATTCTCACTAGCTCCAATCGATTCCAATCCAACTCCATCGCGTAATGCTCGTCCATACGATTCCAACGCAATTTGCTTCGTGCGAAACATACCTTGTATGAAAAAGTTCTAGTGTTTTAAAGTTTATGCAAATTAATATACAATTTATTTTAAATTTTATTTCTATTTTTATACCCTTGCTGCATCTAGGCCATTCGTTTTTTCTTTCACAGATCTCAGCCGCGAATCCTATTTCTTCCCCAACGTGAAAATCTCGTATGCCCCAAACCCATAGCCGCCACTCTCTTCGAATTTTCGCACCAAATTTGAACATCGAGATGTTGATCAAAGTATACCACGTCGAAGCCCATCATGCGAGCCATCATCTCCTAGAACCGTATGCAGCTCGGTCGTCCCTGCTTCTCGAACAACGTGCTCGAATGTTGGCTGTTCGAACGTCGATAGCCGCCAATCCATAGCTCCGTTTTCGATCACAACCATTGGATATGTGGTTCTCGTTGTTGTCCACAATATTGTAGTTGAGAGTTTCTTGTAATTGTTAACGGATTTGAAGAAATCAAGAGGAGAAAAATGAAAATTTCGGTCATTGATAATGAAAATGGCGGCTTGCCCTAGCCTGGTTAGGGTTTGTGTAAAATGAAGGAAGTTAGGTCCTTTTATAGAAAATTCGACGACACTATTCATCCGAAATTTTTCCGAACTCCAAATGAAGCATGCCGCCCGGCGTTTATAATGTTTTACCCCCATTACGAATGCAATGGAATATACATTAGAGCCAATTCGATCAAATTTGGAAGATAGGTTTTTGAATCGACTAATTTAAATTTAAAATTCACTCAAACCGATTTCAGTGCGTTTTAGCTTGCCCCGGACAAACCGTAAATCCGATTGACACAAAATTTGAAATCTTACAATAATTTAACATTACGGATCCAATGAATCTAGTTTCGACGAAATCCGAGACTGTTTGAAAAATGACTATTTTTACTCGTCAATTAAATATTAAAATATTCAATTTCCACAAATTAACTTTTAATTCGATTTTAGAAGTTCTATAACATCATCCTAACTCCAATATGATTTAATACAACTTTACAAATCAATTTTACTCACATTAAACCCAATTTCCAATCAGTTCGGTAATTTCAAATATTAAATTATCGATTTGATTATCCAATTAATCTAGATATTCAAAATAAAATTTATTCGACTTACAAATTTTGCTTATTAATATTTAAAATCAATTAAATATACGAATTTCAAATGACAGAAATTCTGGGTCGTAACAAACTTCCCCCTTAAAAGAATTTCGTCCTCGAAATTGCCAAGTAAGAAAAAGTTACAAAATCCATTAATTTTTCAAAACCATTTGTTCAGATTAAATTTCAAATTCATTTAAACATTTTAACTTTTCCAAAACCCATAGTTAAACTTCTTACAATAACTTTACTAAGTTTTCAAATCATACTTAGTTATCTTTTCAGAACCAACTATATCGTTTAACTTTTCACTCCAAAATCAAAGTTATCTTTTCAAAATTTTCCAATTTTCTCAAAAATATTCTAACGCCTTAAATTTTCAGAAAATTCATAACCTCCTTTGCGCGGTTCGATCCGAAGAAAAATGGCAATATATATATATATATATCACAAATATACATCTCATCAAAGTAATGAGGCATCCGGTAGGGAAAAAAGTGTAAAAGTACGATATGTAATTCGAGATATGTATCTTATATATTATTAGCGAGCATATATGGCAAATATAGCGCGAAAGCGAGCTCCAAGTGCGAAGCAAGCGCAATCCGCACCTACTAAACACTCAACAACAATGAGAAATGTATATAGAAAATAATATCGATATACAACATATACCAGAAGCAACAACAATATGTGCTAATATAGCAAATGCAACAAAAAGCAACAAATGCAACCACCAAACAACTATCATCCAACAACTTATCCAACAAATCCCTATCAAATCAATATACATTCACTTCTCATTAATATTCAATGAATTGGGTTTTCATTTAGTCACATTTGATTCATTAACATTGGACTTTACTAACGTTCATTTATTCATTTTCAATTAGTTTATATTCACTAATTTACTTTCAAGTTAGTTCACTTCCACATTCAAATCAAATTACATAGTTTTCAATTTTATCAATTCAATTCCATTAACACTTAATGAATTTTATATAATCAACTAACAATCATATAATAACCATATCATAAACAACATAACCAAATTATTAAATTCACATTCAATTTGGTTTAACAGTTTTAATTTCCAATTGGTTGATATTAAATTGACTTCCATTCAATTATTCAATTTCCAATTCACTAGTTTTTAATGAATTAACATTTACATCCCTTATTCCATATTAATTCATTTACATTAGATTAATTGATATTCAATCCATTTATTAATTCAATTGCTAATTCATTTAACAAATAAGGCTAAATTTCATTTATATAACTCAAGTTCATATTCATCACTTCACTTTATTAATTTACTTCGATACCAAAATCAACTTCATTCAACATTACTTAAGTTATATTTCATTTTATAAACATCACTTGGTTTCATTGAACTTAAATTTCCCCTTATAAATCCAATTCAGATCCCAATTCTATTTAACTTTTACCAAAGTCAAATTTATTATCTCATATTATAAGTTCAAAACTAGTTTCGCTTATATTCAACAATTACAACTTGGATTTTTAATTTCAATTTTGTTTATCACAACCAAACATCAATTTTCAATTTTCAATTTACTATGGTAGCAAATCCATCGCACGGAAACTCGAAAATGATACTGATGATGCTGCAGTCATCACCCTTATTATTTCCCAGAACAGTAGTGAATTCAGCGCTTGATATTCTTTCAAAATTTTCCTTTTATTCATAGATCACATTTATAAATATTTTTCTTATATAATTTCACTATTTAACTTTTAATTTTTGGAAAATAATTTCCAAAATAAACAGGATTCAACATTTTCAATTCATAGTTCAAATTCATTTTTATTTACAACTCATATACACTTTAATATTTCTTGGAAAATTATTCCTTTATATGTAAAATATAATCGAGGTAAAATTATTTTATTTACCCAATTTAAAATGATATTATGTCGACTTGCCTCGTTTAAGTGTCTAGAAATCCCTATCGATAATATGGCGTCCTACATACCGACCCGAATTCACAAACAGCTCAACGGATAAGCAAACACAATATATAACAATTTCATATTCACTAACAAATACGCGCTCATATCTATTATTACACTCACACTCATCCCAGAGTACTACTGACTTTATCTCTAATGAGTAATACCCAATAGAGCCAAGGTTGTCGCTAAACCAAATGCTCTGATACCAACTGTAACGACTAGGATTTTTCGACTCACGAAAATCGACATTAATACGTCCACTGTATCAACTGCCGAGCAATCGAAGGTTGGAAAACCCAACCGTTAGGGTTAAAGAAGAAGAGGTAGAAGAATAAAGAAAGAAAGAAGAAGAAAACCAAAACAATAACAGAATCTCACAATCACAGAGGAACAACATAATAGATAAATGAATAATCCTTAAATCAATTGAACTGTATCAATTTATTACATTGCATCACATTACATTACATTACATTACATTATCAGAGTTTACAACAACAAACAACCGAAAAAAAATACTATACACTAGTTGATATGCCATGCCGTCCAGCTTGCCTCCAGATCTCTACAGCAACTCCTGAATTCCAGAATGACCTGATAACCTGACTCTAGACTGCCCGTGTGGAAAATGATGGGCACCCAGAGTTTAGGAAGGAAACAATAAACTCCAAGTCAGTCATGGGACTGGTGTGAGAACTTAAAACAATTTATCTTAAAATAACAAACAAAGAAATATTTTTAAAATAGATCCGCAATGCTTTTAGAAAATTTAACTACGATAAGGCCTCCCGCACACACACACAATGCAAACGCAGAATCGAAGGAGATTTCACCTTATGATAGTCAAAGATGCTTGATACGCAAATTTCTTTGATATTTATTACTATAAGTGCAAAGTGTAGGAAACCTTTTGAAAGTATAATATAAATCTTAGCCAACATACGACCAGTATCGTATGGCTACTATAGCTACCATCTAAACAGTGTGGCGCCACCATAAGTAAATGGCAGGTTATACAACTAAAACCGTAAAGAGTTTGTATTGGATGAATGGATTTCCAACAAATGGTCGGGCAAAGGAACTTCCCAAGTAAAATGGAACGCCTCTTGAGGGACGTCCCCGGATCCTAACCGGATCCCTACTAGGCAAGACCGGGTTACCTCTGTAATAGGTAATAACTGACACGAGCATGACATCCCCAGGTCGTTTGCGACCTTTATCCGAGGATCCTCTCAACCAACAACCGCAAAGTAATAAGTTTGCAGCAACCACAAAGTAAGTATCTGGGATCTATACCATGATACCACTCATAATCCAGAAGGAAATGACATACCCTCAGAGGGCGCTACCCTCAAATAACCTTGCTGCTACGATTCCTGTTTCGACCATAACCGGGTTGTGAGGGCTGAAAAAGTCTCGTCCACAAAGCTATGCTTTTCACAAAAGCCACACTTTGATCAACAAATGATCAGCAGCACTCAGCATGCCACATTACCAAATTGGGAGTATATCACTGATAAGCATCAACTACATAACCTCTGAGCTCGTACGTCTCAGAGAAGGGTGTTAAGCTAAGAGAATAAATTCTCTGCCACCAACAGAAATGTATATGAAAGAAATCTGCTTTATATCTCAAAATGTAATGTCTGACATACAATCCATACAAGTCTGTTCTGGGTTTGAACAGAACCGAAGGCACTTCCAAAGAAGTCCTTCCAAATCCGGGTATTCACAATCCCCATCGAACTTCCCATCACAAAGGAAATCTCCATACCGTAGCTACCAGTGCAGAGACAATCGGTAGGTCATCCTATCATTCTCGTAAATACCTGGTCTTCAACACCGGTCTTCAAGTTCTATCCATTACGATGAATCACTATTCGGAGTGGGATTTATGACCCAAAAGTCCTCTCACGGCTAAACCGAATAACGAGCGCTTATTTTTAAAAATAAGTGTTCATTCATATTTCAACAAATCACAACAATTTTCACTTTGATCTTTTAAATAAAAGACCATCACAATCACAAAGATTCGATGTGGTTTTCGGATATCCACTTGGAATTCGACCCCTGGTCGCATCGAAATTTGAACGCCATTCAAAGGAAAATATTGACAGTCGGTTATTTAATTATCAATCAACATTCACTACAATTTCTAGATTTAAATAATTTTCACAATTATTTATTTTCAAAATATCTTCGCAAGATATATTTTCACACTTCAACCATTTGAAAACCAATTTCAATTTCTACATTGGAAAACATTTCCAAATACTTATTTAACAATAAGTAATTCGCTAATCTATTTATTTTCAATACTTACAAAATATTCAATATACTTAAAACACGATTAAGTATATATTTTATTCTTTTAAGGAAAACGTTCTCTTTAAGCATATTTATTTGGGTCAAAACGAATGTTGCGTAAAACATCGTTACGACAACCCAAAATCAATAGCATAGGGATTCAAAACTAAGATGGATATATAAATCCCAATACTATACAAAAACATTTCCTTTCGAAAATCATTTACCATAACAACAGTGTTACAGTCCACCATTTCCTTGTTTCTCTAAAAGTCTATTTCAACAATGAATGTTGAAATTATGATTTCGATCCTTAACACATTTTAAAACAATTTCAAATCATTTTAATTCTATTTAAAAGATCACTCCCTAAAACATTTCTTTAATATATTATTCACTGTCCAAAATCGTGAATATAAATCGTTTACCAAATTCAACACTTCTACATATTTAATTAAAGGATTATCCACTGTCCAAAATCGTGGATATATCTACTTTAATAAGCTTTCATATTTACTTATCAAATTCAATTTATTTCAGATTTATAAAACAATTTTTATAAATTCACATTTATATATTTTATGAAAACTTCAACTTATAAAATCCCTTAATTAACAAATTCTATTTATATCTCATTTAAATGCCAAAATCCAAGTTATAAGTTAATTACTTATAAATCTTTTATTTTACAAAATCTATTCATTTTATAACTTCACGGTTTATAAATTCATAAATTTCATTCACTTATGAAATCCATTTATACTTCATTTTAACACTTATAAAAACTCGTTTTATAATTCCAATATTTTAATTTATAAATATCAATTTTATAAATCTTTTATATAAAGCGTTTAGAATAATCCAAAAATACCAATTTAAACCATTTTACAATTTAATCAACTACTTATTTAAAAAAAGATCACATTTCGATTATATTTCACAAAAATCATAATTTTTATAACATAAAAATTTTAACGTTTATTTATTTAAAATGAATTAATTCCAAAACTCAATAAAATGCATACTTTCAAAAATCACTTGAAAAATCCTTTTAAATTCGAAATCGTTACTTTAACATTTTTAAAACTCTAAAAATAGACCAAATGCTGCAACAGCACCAATACATCAACCATGACATCCAAACATCATATATCTATGTGATAACAGAATATATCGCAAATATCTGTAAATAAATCAATACTGTTGAGAAATCCAGTTGGATCCCTCCAACCTGTTTCCCTGCATCCATAGATGTTAGTACAATACCAATCCCGTTTCAAGACGGAATATCGCGGTATATGGGTTTATATAAAATATTATCCGCTATTATACGGCGCAATAGGGTCTCATCCGCCATATAATGCGGGAAATCAACTCCAAGTACATATATAATACCAATTCCACTTCAAGGTGGAATATTGCAGTATATGTGTTTAATAAATAACATCTGCTTAATATACGGCGTATAAGGTCCATTTCAATACAACAGATAGAAATTTATCATCCAAGCATACAATCAAGCAATTTTAAATTTAACTATTAAAAATTTAAATCGAAACAATTCGATTGAGTCAGAAGTTCTCACCTTATTTCAAATAACAGTTGCAGTGTTTTATTTCGGATAAAATTAAACGTGCGTTTAATTTTACCCAAAATTCTCACTTGGCTCCAATCGATTTCAATCCAGCTCCATCGCGTAATGCTCATCCATACAATCCCATCGCAATTTGTTTCGTGCGAAACGGACCTCGTACGAAAAAGTTATGGTGTTTTAAATTTTAAACAAATTATTATACAATTTATTTTAAATTTTATTTCTATTTTTATACTCTTGCTGCATCTGGGCCGATCATTTTTTCTTGCATAGATCTCGGCCGCGAATCCTATTTCTTCCCCAATGTGAAAATCACGTATGCCTCAAACCCATAGCCGCCACTCTCTTCGAATTTTCGCACCGAATTTGAACATCGAGATGTTGATCAAAGTATACCACATCGAAGCCCATCACGCGAGCCATCATCTCCTAGAATCGTGTGTAGCTCGGTTGTCCCTGCTTCTCGAACAACGTGCTCGAATGTTGGTTGTTCGAACGTCGACTGTCGCCAATCCGTAGCTCCGTTTCCGATCACAACCGTTGGATATGTGGTTCTCATTGTTGTCTATAATATTGTAGTTGAGATATTCTTGTAATTGTTAACGGATTTGAAGAAATCGAGAGGAGAAGAAATGAAAATTTCGGCCATTGATAATGAAAATGGCAGCTTGCCCTAGCCTAGTTAGGGTTTGTGTAAAATGAAGGAAGTTAGGTCCTTTTATAGAAAATTCGACGACACTATTCATCCGAAATTTTTCCGAACTCCAAACGAAGCGTGCCGCCTGGCGTTTATAATGTTTTACCCTCATTCGGAATGCAATGGAATATACATCGGGAGCCAATTCGATCAAATTTGGAAGATAGGTTTTTGAATCGACTAATTTAAATTTAAAATTCACTCAAACCGATTTCAGTGCGTTTTAGCTTGCCCCGGACAAACCGTAAATCCGATTGATATGAAATTTGAAATCTTACAATAATTTAACACTAAAAATCCAAAGAAACTGGTTTCGTCGAAATCCGAGATTGTTTGAAAAATGACTATTTTTACTCGTCAATTAAATATTAAAATACTCAATTTCCACAAATTAACTTTTAGTTCAATTTTAAAAGTTCTGTAACATCATCCTAACTCCAATATGATTTAATACAACTTTACAAATCAATTTTAACCACATTAAACCCAATTTCCAATTAGTTTTGTAATTTCAAATATTAAATTATCAATTTAATTATCCAATTAATCTAGATATTCAAAATAAAATTTATTCGACTTACAAATTTTACTTACTAATATTTAAAATCAATTAAATATACGAATTTCAAATGACAAAAATTCTGGGTCGTTACAGTATCAGCACGAGAGGATCTCGCGAGTGAATAAGGACAACGTCGGCGTAGAAGTGCTGGTCATCAACGAACTCGCTGAAGACGCAGGTTGAGGCAGTGTGATCTCGTGTGGAAGCAATGGACACACACAGGCAGGCTAGGGCTTGGAGTTCGCGTGAGCAGATGATGGTGGTACAATGTTATGGTGGGGTTCGATTTACTCTGGTGGTGACACGACTCCGGTCTCGGCGGCGCGGCAATTGGTCGCGAGTGGGGCCTGAGTTGCTTAGTGGCAGTGAGGTAATCTTATTATTCAACTTAATGTTCAATTAACCGCATGAGATAAAACAGTTTATTTGAATTTAGTCAGTCACATATACATAACAACAAAGATAATTTAGTTTTTATTTAATTTATTAAAAGGTGATTAATTTTAAATTGAATTTTGATAAATGGATAATCAGTTTGATTTCAAAAAAAAATATGTTATAAAAAGTTTGTTAAAAATAGAATCACTGGTTAGTTTAATCATCTAATGAAAAATATACGCAAGGTTGAAAAGGAATTTTAAATAGAAAAGGTTTTTTTTGGAACAGATTTGGAAAAATTTATTTAAGATTTGATTAATCGATATATATATTAATCATTTTATAAATGTATATGATTTAAAAAAAAAATGTGTACATTGTTTTTTTTCACTCACAGATTATTTTTTTAAATGATGTATAAGGTGATCAATTAGTTAATTAGCTTATTTAATTATTTTAACTACTAAAAAAATATTTATTATAGGAAAATCAATTTTAAACTAAATCATTGGTTAATTTAATTTATCAAACGGAAATTGATTTTTCGATTTGTTCGAATATTAATTAAATCATCCGATATTTATACAAGGTCAAAATCGTGGAAAAACAAGTCGAATTGGAAATGGATTGCAAAATAAAGGAGCAAATGTGAGATCTTCTCAATCAATCAGATTTTTCTAATTTAGTTTTAAATAGTTAAATTTAAAATTGTTGATTGTGTGCTTGGATGATAAATTATTATCAGTTGTATCGGATTAGACCCTATGTGCCGCATAATAGCGAATGATATTATATTAAACCCATATACCGCGATATTCCACCTCGAAGTGGAATTTGTATTATATATGTATTTGCAGTGATTGATTTCCCGCTTTACATAGCGGATGAGACCCTATGCGCCGCATAATAGCGGATGATATTAAATTGATCCCATATACCGCGATATTCCACCTCGAAGTGGAATTGGTATTTAATTGTTGTGCTAATATATGTGGATGCAGGGAAACAGGTTGGAGGGATCTAACTGGATTCCTTAAATATTTGAATTTGTTTCATTATTGTCTGTTGATTATTTATAATCTGTATGTAATTATATTTGTCATTGAAATCGTTGAAGGCTATAGTTTAGCCGAATATATTTTTGGTATCGTAGGATACCAGAAATAAATAAAATTAGATTTTTGAAATTTAAGTAGAAAATTTATAATAAAATTATTTAAAGAATTGGGTGAATTTAAAATAAGAAATTCAAATAAATAAAGTTTTATTTTTGAAAATTTATTGAATAAATTCCAAAATAGGAAAAAAGATTTTTATAAATGGGTTTTGAGTAATATTGTTTAATAGTTGAAGAATTTATTTAAAATTCAGATTTTAAATAGATTGGAAGAGATAAAGGAATTTATTTCAAAAGGAAATAAATTTAGAAATCAAATTTGGAATTTAATTTGGTGATTGAAAATGAATATTTGGGAAATCAATTTGAAATTTGATTTGGTGTCTGAAATAAATTTCTGAAATAAATTTGGTATTTGACTTGGTGTTTGAAAGTGAATATTTGGAAAACGATTTGAAAATCATATATCAGTGGATATTTTGAAAATTTAAATTCGCAATGGGAATTTTATAAAGGAAAAGGAATTTTGTTTTAAAAATAAATGTTGGTTTATTTTTAAAGGTGTGGAAAGAAATTTACGGATTTAAAATGTAAATTTAAAATAAATACTGAAGGATTTAATAATTGATTTAAATGGATTTTTTCGAAATGAACGTGTATTATCCCTGGAAAGCCTAGTATGTTTTAAAGTAGCTTTCAAAATTAGAAGTTTTGAAGTTGGTTTTAAAAAGGATTTTTGTGGAGAAATTATTTCTTAAGTTGTTTTTAAATCTTTAAAGTAAAAGATTTATTCAATTAGTTGTAGAAGTGATTATTAAAGATTTAATTGATATTTGATTAGAAAATGGTTATTTAAATAATTACACCCTATCTAATAATTTTATCTTAAAATTATTTTGGACTTAAGTTTATATGAGATATTAGTATAACATTTTCATAAACAATATTTAAGCTAGTGTTTTAAGATAGTTTCATTTTAAATGTTTCCAATTATATTTTGGATAAGTATTTTAAATTATTTTTAAAGTATTCGAACTCGGAAAATTTTCAGTGGAATTAAGTAAATATTTGGGAATTCATTCCACGTGAGGAAAGTGATTTGAAATTTGTTTTCAAAGGTTTGAAGTATGAAAAGTGATTTGAAATTTGTTTTAAAAGATTGAAAGGTGAAAAATGATTTGAATTTGTTTTCAAATGGATGAGGTGTTAAAATTATATCTTGCAAAGTTATTTTGAAAATAAATAATCGGCTTGATTGTTGTGAATGTTGATTGATAGTTAAATAACCGACTATCAATATTGACCCTTAGACGACGTTTGAATTTCGATGCGATCGGAGGTCGGATTTCGAATGGATATTTGAAAACCACATCGAATCTTTATGATAGTGATGGATCTTTTGTTTAAAACATCAAAGTGGAAATTTGTTGTGATTTGTTTGAAATCTGAATGAACACTTATTTTTTTAAAACAAGCGCTCATTATTCGAATTAGCCGGGAGAGGACTTTGTTTCATAAAACCCATTCCGAATAATGATACGACGAAATGGGATTGCATTTGAAGATGGTGTTGAAGACCGGGTATTTTCGAAAGCAAAAGGATTACCTATCGAATGTCTCTACACTGGGTTGCTCCGGAATAGAGATTTTATCACCCTTTGTGATGGGGATTTCCGGACGTGATTAGTGAATATCCGGATTTGCAAGGGCTTCTTTGTAGTGCCTTTGGTTCCTTTCGATCCTAGAACAGACTTGTATGGATGTGTGTCTGACGTTACACTTTTAGATGTAAAGCTAGTTTCTATCAAATACGTTTCTGTTAGTGGCGGAAAATTTATTCTCTTAGCTTAACACCCTTCTCTGAAACATACGAGCTCAGAGGTTATGTAGTTGACGGTTACTAGTGATACATTCCCAATTTGGTAATGTGGCATACGAAGTGCTGCTAATCATTTGTTAATCGAAGCATGGCTTTTTGAAAAGTGTAGCTTTATGGACAAGACCTCGTCGGACCTCACAACCCGAAAATGGTCGAAACAGGAAGGATGTGACAAGGTTATTTAGGGGTAGCGCCCGCTGAAGGTACATCATTTTCTTCTAGAAAAGGGTTGTATCATGGTAGGAGCACAGATATTTAACCTATGTTGTTGCTGCAAATTTATTATACTTTGTGGTTGTTGCTTTGTGGTTGAGGATCCTCGTATAAAGGTCGCAAACGACCGGGAGATGGCATACTCGTGTAGTAGTTACCTAGTTACAGAGGTAACCCGGCCTTGTGTTGGCAGAGAGCTGGTTAAGTTCTCGGCACATCCCTCCATAGGCGTACCCATGTGGCAATAGGGAAGTTCCTTAGCCTGACCATTTGTTGGAAATCCAATCATCAATAAGTACCCTCTACAATTACAGTTGTATAACCTGTCATTCTTAAATGGTAGTTATAGCAGGCATAATATAATGGTGCCTATACTGGTTAAGATTAATATTATACTTTCGAAATGTTTTTGCACTGTGCAATAATGATAATATTAAAAAGATTTTGCATATTAAGAATGTTTGACTATCTTAAGGAGAAATCTCCTCCAATTGTGTGCTTGCATTGTGTGTGTGCGGGGAGGCCTTATGGTAGTTTCATTTTCCAAAAGCATAGTGGATTTCTTTTTATTATCTTTATGAAAATTACTGTTTTTAAGGCTCACACCAGTCCCATGACTGACCAGGAGTTTATTGTTCCCTTTCTAAACACTGAGTGCGCATAATTTTCCACACGGACAGCCAACAGTCAGGTTATCAGTTATTCTAGAGCGAAGTCAGAAAAGAGAAGCTGTGGAGATCAGGAGCAAGCTGGATGGGGAAACGTATCATTATACTATGTATTATCCGCTGCGTTGGGGTTTCTGTAAGTTCAGTTTTAATATGGATTAGTTGTAGTAAATGCCTTGTGTTGTATTGTGTCGTTGTAAACTCTGATATTGTGATGTATAAACTAATATAGTGCGTTTGTTTTAAAGATTATTCATTTATCTATTATATATTATTCCGTTGCGAAAAGTGAGATTCTGTTATTGTTTTATGTTTCTTCTTCTAACTTCTTCTTCTTAAACCCTAACGGTTCGGTTTTTCGGCATTCGACTGTGCGGCATTGGATACAATGGACGTGTCAATGTCGACTTTCAAGCGTCGAAAAATTGGGTCGTTACAACAGTTCTCATGATTACCTGTAGTACTAAATTATCACAGTGATTATAGTTAATATTATGACATAAAATAAATTGGAGACTTAAAATTGTTTATTGGAATAAACAATGGGTTTAAAATGATGAAATAAAGTTTTGAAACTTTATTTCGGATGTTTGTGTTAAAAATGTGCAGAACATGATTTAATTTAGAGAAATGCAATAATTTTTAATAATTATTGTCAAATGTTTCTTTTATTAATTTTTAAAAGAAGTATTTGTTCTAAAATGTGTATATTATAAATAAAAGAAGGAATTTTGTTTAAAAATAAGTTTTAGATATAAAACTGATGTTAAAATGGTTTGTTGCATTTTACTATACAAGAAAATTATTTTTGTCTAATTTTTGGAGTAAAAATGGTGTTTTGTGTAGATATTTACGTGAATTGTGTATTTAATTAAAATAAGAATTTTTATTAATGAAAATAATTTTTAAATCAAAAATATCTTTTATTTTATTGTAAAATAAATTTTAGAACATAAAATATGTTGTCTGATTTTATCGAAGTGAAAACATTTACATATAATTGTTATAACTTGAAATATATTAGTGTATAAGTGATGTTGGTGTGTTAATTTCATTTAGAGGTTAAATTAATTTAATTGTTGGGTCTTAGCCCATTAAATTTCATAATCAGAAAATAAGAAACATCTCCTTTTCATTTCTAAAACCTACTCTATTTTTTTCTTCTTCCTGTAAACTATGAAAAAGAAAGAAAAACCCATTTCCACTTTCAAAACAAAAGGCAAAATCTCCTGCTTTAGTCAATCTTTTGCTATAATAATCAATTCAAGCCAATTTACTTCAGGTAATTAAAGCCAAACCCAAACTCCTTTCATTTATTTTTGATTTGGTGAAGTTGGTGTATGTAAGTGAAGACATGGTTTTGCATGTCTTTGTAAACTCTTTTTCAGGTTGTTGAAGCATCTTTCAAGGCCAAAGCTTGTGCCTTTTCTCCGATTTTCACTTGTAGCTCTAGTATTTTGCAAGGTGGCTTTAATGGATCACAATCCTAGCTGAATCCAATGCTTCAAACTGCTCAAATCTGTGAAAAATTGCTTTGTAGTTTGTTTTTACTTTCACTTTTGTTTGTGTCAAAACCTTCTCTGGTTGGTACTTTGCATGCTAATATCTTTTGATTCCGGCAACGAAATGCTACCAGATTTCTTGCATTTGGTAACTTGCATCTTGATCTTCATTTCTACTGATTTTGGTTGAAAAATATTGTCATTTGGATGTTCAAAACAGTGGTAGATAATCAACTCAAACACAGATTTTTGCCCGTAGAAATTGTTTTCTGAGTTGCTGCAAACATGGCCTGAGTCCATGTTTGAGATAGCGTTGCACTTTCATTTCCTACTAGAATTCATCGAATCTTTTTTCATTTGAAAGATAAAGTTTTCTACTATAGACATACCAATTTTTAGCTCAATCTGAGGTAAATTGGCTCTCTGTTTCATGCTTGAAAGTTGAACCCAAAATGGTTTTCAAGCCTGTAATCTTTTTTTTGAACTGTTGCAAACATGGCCTGAGTCCATGTTTGAGACAGTGTAACCTTTTCATTTCTTGTTGGAATTCATTGATACTTTTCTGTTTGAAATAAGAAGTTTTCTACTATGCATGTACTAATTTTCAGCTCAATATGAGTTCGTTTGGTCCTCTGTTTCAAGCCCGTAAATTGGACCCAAGATGGTTTTAAGGCCTGGGCATATTTTTGTTTTTAAACTGTTGCAAACATGGCATGAGTTCATGTTTGAGATAGTGTAAATTTTTTATTTCTAGTTAGAATTCATCGGTAATTTGAATGTTTGAAATTTGAATTTTTCTACTTTGTGCACACTAATTATTTGTTCAATCAAACGTCGTTTGGGCACCCTTCATGTCCGAAAGTTGAACCCAGCGAAGTTTTCAGATTTGAATATTGTGTTGCCGATGCATTTTGATGTTCTTTTTCCGTCCGACTTTTGAGTTTTACTTCATGTTTTTATGATATTCCTAAAAAAAATTGAGGCCATGATGTCTAACGGTAGACTAGCCAAAGTTAAATATTTTGAAATTCAAATTTTGTATTAAATTTGAATTTCTTTTGAATTTAATTTGAATTGAATTCAAATATCGATTGTGTGATTTCTTGGATTTTTATTCATTTTCGAGCATGGATTTTTCCAATCCTTTTTGAGATAATTTTTAAAATATATGGGCATTTTTAAATTTTATTATATGATATTTGTAAAGTATTTTCCAACATAGAATCTATTAATTCTCGATAATAAGTGAATTTTCAAATATGCCTTTCAGAATTGGTTTTTTAAAGAAAAAATGAGTGATCCTCACAAAGAGAAGAGCACTCATATAATTTTATTCTTCACTATTGAGGTGTTTCAACAAGCCTGGTAGATAGCAATACCCCCCATGCATAAGTAAACAATAAAAGATAAAAAAAAACCAAAAATCCTAAAACTACTGAAGAAAAGAAGAAAAAAACTATGGTATATCGTGTCCACCGAAATCTGCTACTCCAGTATCAACACCTGTAGTTGCTAAGATAAACTAGACAAAAATATAATACAAAATCACAAATACACAGACACACACACGGTGTGTGTGTGTGTGTGTGTATATAAATCTTTATATACACAAATATAATACAAAGCAGCTATCAATTAACTAAACATCAACTGAAACAACAGCCTATAGTTCCACTATAACATGTTACTAAGTTAGCTACCATCCAAAAACTAATAAACTCAACCTATTATACAATTCCAATGAACCAATAGCAAGATATGCCGAAACATTATAAAAACTAATTGGATACACATTACAAAAAACTGTTAAATAACTATTGAAAAACTAAAAAAACTTAAGTAAAAATACGCATCAAGATATTAACCGTTAATATACTATAGAGACAAACAGAAAAACAATTACCTAAAAGAACAGAACACTGAACAAACAAAAAATATGATTCATATTATATCCCTGAACCAAGATATTATAAAAACTAATTGATACACATTATTAAATAACTATTAAATAACTATTGAAAACTAGAAAAACATAAGTAAAAATATGCATCAAGATATTAAACATTAGATATACAATAGAGACAAACAGAAAACAATTAATTAATAGAACAGAACATTGAACAACAAAAAAATATGATTCATATTACATCCCTGAACCTCAGCCAAAAAAATACGATTCACAGATTCACAGCTTTTATCAAACTATTTATAAACAACACAATATGTTAATGATTCACATAATATGTTGACTATACAGCCGTGACAATAACATAATATTAAAACAGATTATAACTATTGAAGGTTGGAATATCAAGGCAATAAGAAACACTAAGTACTAGATTAACTATACATGTTTTGGCACTATTTGAGCGAATGAGAAGGAGAATTAAATGATTTGGTAAAACACTTGGTAAGAGAAACGTGCGTTTATCTTATTGGTTAATTCCCGACTTGTCCGTTTGATCGTTTTGATCTGTGGGTCAAGTTTACCGATGAGATGAGGTAAAATTTTTACTTCTTTGAGTGTGAAATTTACTGGCGGTTAGTAAACCGTTTAGTGCGAATGTGTGGTATGGGACACACGTTAACACTATTTGGGTTCCTATCCAAAAGTTTGTAACACATTTGTCTAATAGACGTATTTGCAGTACTGGACCTTTGGGTCATTTGTCCTTCGAGACGTTTGTCTAAGAGACGTATTTTTCCACTACGACGTATTTGTCCTTCGGGGTGCTTATCTAGGAGACGTATTTATTATCCTTCGAGACATTTTTCTAAGAGACGTTGCACCTTATCTTGAGAGAGCAGAACTTGGTGGACTTCGACCATAAGCACGTGCTATATCTTTGGGATGATTTCATTGATGTGTGTGATTTCTCTAGTCTATTGCCCTTTTTCGAAATTGATCCTTTGAACCATTCGATATATATATGTATGTATGTATGTATGTATGTATGTATATATATATTTGTGGCGATTACCTTTCGAGAATATGAACTCGTGCAAGTTCTATTTTTGAGATTTGAACTGCCTACACTAGTGTTATATGATATTTTCCTTTTGGTGTTTACTTAAGATTTTATTCTCCTCTTTGGAGATATATTTTCCTTATGGCGTGTTTGCGATGGGATCTCTTTATGCATGTTTTGGTTTTGCCAAGATGGCGGGTTTAGGTTTTGTCCTAATCCATATTTGATGTTTTATGAATGCCGATGATATGAGGCCTACTTTTAGCGCTTTATGGGTTATTTTATCTCCTTTGAGATCATACGTTTGTGTAGTGATACTATATTATCACTTGATGTAATCATACACTTTAGATTGTTCCTTCCTATTCGGGAAAATTTTCACATTATCATTATGCTCATATTACCGCTTATCCTTGTAAACCGATTGATTTAGCTAGACTGACCCGTGTATTTTATACTCAGGTTAGACTAAGGCGTTTCAAGTTAGGTACCCTTTGGACTTACCCTATTCTGCTTCCGCATGGACTTTTTTGCTAGCTCTTTTTGTTGTAGCTTTTGTGTAGTCCTTTTTTTCTACTCTAATATGTATATTCTTTTGACTCGTGTTTGTATTGTGGTCGTCATACCATATATGTGATGTATCTTTTTGTATACTTTGTGATGTATCTGTATAAGTGTATATATCTGATTGTCTATTGTTCTTTAATGTGTTTTGCATTTGAGTTGTCGCATATCGTTCTGACAGATCCTATAGCCACCTATGGCTTTGTATTAATTATTTATTGGATATGTCAATCCACTTGAATTAGAAAAAAATTATAGGGCATTTATCGACAAATTCATTAGATACATAAGACAAGGCTATAGATGGTCGCTCCCAACTAGCCCTATTCTCCGCATTAGCGGACGGTATTACCTAGTAATAATCTTTGTCAATGTGGGTCTAGGGGTGTGGCGTCATAGCTTGGTATCAGAGCGAGGTTCAGAACAAAATATGATAAACACAGAATAGAAGTACATATTATGGTACATCTAAGAGTAATACAAGAGTTACATTTCCCTTAATCATTATGTCCTTAGCCTTTTCATATCCTTTGAGGTAGATATAAGTTTGGAATATGTCTAGGAGTATATTCTATTCCATAGTATTCCATAATTGAATTAACGATACTTTATCCTATGAATAATCCTTATCGTGATTATTTTATTCTAGTTCTCTTCGATACGAGTGCTTGATACACATTCGTATCGAAGGAGCTTGTTGATATTGTTGGATGTTTCTTATCTTGTTACTCCTTTGAGGATTGCGAACACTATTGAGGGGATCCACAATACTTGGCATGTTATGTGACAAGATTGGGGTTGTTCTTTATAGATTTTCTTTTTATGCAAATTTGCACATTAGTCTTCACCTTGGGTTGATGTGATTTGGGGATGTATTGGTTTGCTTGTTATCAAACCCCAATCCTATATCCTAAAAGGATCCTATATGTTAGGCATCCTAATTCGGTTAATTAGTATTTCTAGTTCTTAGGAATGTTGATGATAATTTCGAAGTGTCTTTATTTGTTCTTGAGTTTTAATGTATCTCGAATTCCAATTGTTTGTGATTTTGATGATATATGTGTGTTTGTTTTGGGTTTGCTACCCAATCGGGCAATTGAGTTATTTGTTGACCTCATACCTGGTTCTGAGCCTGTTAGTCATCCTTCCACAAGGTTGTCCGCTAGGAAATGAGAAACTATAGGCGTAATTGTTGAAGCATAAAGCCAAGCAATTCATTCAGTCCAGTATGTACCGTGAGGTGCCGTTGTCATCCTTGCTTAAAAATCTGATGGTATTCTTAGGCCTAGCATCCATTTTCACACGCTTAACCATTTAGAACGAGTATCCATTTCCTAAGATCAATGAAATATTCGATCAATTGGGTGGTGCTGGTATCTTTCCTCGGTTTAACCTTGCACTGGTTTTCGTTAACTATGAGTTGCGGAGGATAGCATTACTCTTACCGCATTCCACACTCATTATAAATCTTATAAGTGGCTCGTTATACCGTTCGATTTGACACTTAATTCATCAATCTTGTGAATCGAGTATTTCGGGAATATCTCGATGAACTCTCCTTGTGTTCTTTGATAATGAGTGCAAGCAGCAATAATTTAAATTATAAATCTTTCTAATAGATGATATACTTACGAGTCTAAAATGTATTCTTTTTATTGAGATAATCAAAGAGTATTTAGTAAAAATTATATGAGAGACATGTTTATCATTTGAAAATGATTTTGTGTTGGGTTGTCCATCGAGTGCTTTAAGAATTATGGTCGATGCACCTGATCAATATTATCGACAGGAATTTCCTAAACATTGTAATGAGACAGTCAGACACAATAAACTGAGTTTTAATAAGTAAAATTTGGAAATAATTAATATGGAGTGCTATTTTTTAATTTTAAATGTTTAATAAAGCCATTGAACCATAGTGAGTGTTTGGATGAGTGGCGAGGCAGTTTTGATCATTTGATCAACTCTGCAGCCAATCGATGGGGTCATTCACTATAAATCAATGGTGAGGCAATACCCTTATATTATTTGAAGTTGAGAAACAGATTATGGTAATTTGGGTATGTAAAGTGAGTAATTCTAATTAAGGGGATGTCTTAATTAGAGGAAAATACCATTTAATGCTTTGATGATAAAATAATGTATTTAAGGTAAAAGAATACTTTGGTTTGAAAAATTAAAATATTAATTGAATATTTTAGTACAAGTTATTAATGATGACTATAAAATTTGTTTTGGCACTTAGTTATTTGAGTAATAGTATAGGATTAACATAAAACTCTATCTTAAAAAATGCTAATTTTAAGCTTTTAGCATGAAGTTGTGAGCAAGTTTTGTTTTAAATTTTGGTCATGTTAAAAATTGGTCAGTGTGAATTTGTAAAATTCTTTTGAAAAGAAATTTGAACTAATTATCAAATTTAATTAATTTTTTGTTGATAATTATACGAAAATTTAATTTGTAACAGGTGAAAATGTGAATTTGAATTGTTTTTGATAAATGAACAATTCACGAAGTATAATCATTTTAAATTGTGGCAAAAACATTTAAACTTTATATATATAAATATATATCCAAAAAAATTATTTTGAGGGATAATAAATAATCATATCTTGATAACGGAAAAGGTTAGTTATCTCTTCCAAAATGAGTTTTCAAGTTAATTGTTTTAAAGTTTGACTTTGGAAAGTAATGGAAACATTACCACTTAATGAAATGTTTTTATGATGATTACATAAAGTTGATCATGATTTTGTATGTCTTATCTTACCGAAGAAAAAGAAAATCATTTATTAAATTATTTAGCAAAAAGATTATTTGGAAATGCAGTTTGAGATTAAAATGGTTTGGGAAAATTTCAAATTTTAAGTTGTTTTAAAAGCTGAAATTTTGTTTGGAAAAAGGCTGTACTAAAATAGCGATAATTTAAGATTTGTAACTCCAAATGAGTTTAAACTTTTTGTAAATGGGAGATCTTTCGGTAAGGTATAAATATTTTTTACCACTTTGAAAGATTTTGCTTTTTTGTTTAGTTTAAAATAGGTTTGAAAGTGGATAGGCATTTTTGCCTTACTATAAAATTCTCTAAGATTTAAGTTGAAAGTAAATTTAACATAATTTTCAAAACGTAAATCCGATTTTAATGATCTTTATATTGCTGGAAATCTTAGACTTAGTAGAACAACTTTTATTTTATAAAGTTTTCCAATTTTGTTGTTTGCTGTGTCAAACTTATCTTCTTTATAGCAGGTATGAAATATATGTCCCTTATAGGTTAAGTGTAGTACTTCTTATTTATGAACATGAACTAATATCATCTATCTGAGTTAAGTATAGGTGAAAGAGGATAGTTGAAATATATTTTAAGTAAAAAGAATATATATAATTTTATGCAAACTTGCTTTAAAATACTAAAAGAAAGTTATGTTTTCGGATTAATTTTTAAGTAATAAATTATGATATATTGTCTTTTCGACCTAATGTTCAATGTATATTATATAAATCTTTTTGTGATATTATAAACGGCCCTTTGTGTAAAGGGGTCGTCGATTTTTCTTAAAATTTCTAACACTTAGAAAATTTGAGAAACAAATATGGAAAATATATGTTATAAATTAAAATTTATGGAAGAGCTTTAGGAAATTTTCAAGTGTTTAAAAATGAAAATATAATTTTTGAAGATAATGGGTTTAGAAAAAAATTCTAAAATATTTGATTAGTAAAAGAGAGTACAAAAATCCATTCCTTGTGTTAATTTGTCTTTGTGTAATTATTTTACGACTTGCATTTCTGCAGTTGTATGAGTTTGGTGGTATTTGGAGAAACCACCTATCTCTTATTAGGTTTTCTTTCCGCAATAGTTGCCTATATGTATGTATGTATGTATGTATGTATGTATGTATGTATGTATGTATGTATGTATGTATGTATGTATGTATGTATGTATGTATGTATGTATTAGTATGACTCCCTTTGTAGTATTATATGGAAAGTCGTATCGATTGCCGTCTTGCGAGTTAGAGTTTGGCATAAAGTTATGACTAAATCCTGACCCTATTCGAGAAGCTTTTGAGAAATGAATCTTACTTGATTGATCTTTTGTGTAGCATTTTGTCTGTATTCTTGTTTCGAAGATGAGACGCCTTCGAAATCATGATGTATTGCTCGTAAAAATCCAATGGTCCGCTAATCCCAGTATTTATACTCGGGAAACCATAAAATTTATCGAACCGTCTTATCTTGGTTTTCTATCATCATGTGTTAGGGTGAGAAATTTTTAAGCTCGAGCTTATCTATCTTTCTTTTGCTTGATGAAATAGATGTGTTGAATACAGCTCTTCTCTAGAAATTGCTGTGACAATCCAGAATTTTTGGGTATTTGAAATCGGAATACTTATTTTATTTTAAATATTCAAAAGTTAATTTTCAACTTGAATTTCAAATATCACTATTTGTTTGACAAATAAACTATTGAATTAAACAATTGGATATTGGTTAAAATATTAAATCTGGAGTTTCAAGCTTATTAAAAATAATTTGAAGGCTTGGAAAAATTATATTGATAATACTGAAGATAATAGAACTTTTAAAATTGAATTTAAAAGTGTTTTTTAGTTTTAAAAATATATAAATTAATATTTGAAAGTAGCCTTCCGGGGCATAGTCTTAGAATTCGACAAAACCAGTTCCATTTGATCTGTAATAGTGTATTATTATCGGATTCAAATTTTGTAGTGTTTGGAGTTATCGTGTTATCATACGATATATAACGCTAAAATCTATATCGAAAATTCAATATAATAACTAGGTTCAAAAAGCTATCTTCTCCATACGACCGAATTTGGACTCGAAACATTTTCCATTGCTTTCAAAATAGGGGTTTAACATTATAAACGCCTAGCGGCACGCCTCGATAGGAGATCAAGAATTTGAGTTGTGAAAATCGAAACGATTTAAATTTAAATTTAATATTTATATGCTTTCCCTTCTTTTCACTTTGGACACATCCAACATTTGTCCACCCAGAGGACACGTATCCTGCATCTTCGAACACGTGTCTCTTTTTTTTGAAAAAATAATAACAATCTAAGTCGAGCCTTTCATTCCCATTTTCAAAACTCAAAGGAAAAAATAATAATAATCGCATTTCTTTTCATTCCTCCGATTTTTTTACTCATCCCAGCCATATCCCCTTTCCCTCTCATAATGAATCGTGCCCTCCTTAATTCGATTCTCAAAGAAGAACGAAAATGGCAGATCGAATTACATAAAATAAATCGACAATAATACCTTGCCCTCCTCTCTAACGATTGTCGAAGCGGCGACCGAGCAGTGGGCGAGATCAGGCGAGCTTGAGAAGTGCATGGTTTCTAGGGGAAATCAAATCGTTCTACGCCGTAAAGAGGGGAATCGTGACGTCGCCACGAGGCGCAACTCGAACTCGAGCATGCTATCGTCGAAGGGGGGAATGGCAATGTGAGTGTGGGCGAAGTGTAATAGTCCACTTTTCCGTACCCCTTGAATATACACTAATCTCCATAGATTAACTCAAGATGAACAGAAATACGAACCATTAGGGTTAAAGAAGAAGAAGAAAAGGATAGAAGAAGGTAGAAGGAGAGAGAAAAGATAGAACAGAACAGAAAGAAAACAACAGAACAACATCAGAATCTCACAATTCGCAGCGGAACAACATATAATAAATAAATGAATAATCTTTAAACAAAGAACTATATCAGTTATTACATCACATCACATTTCATTACATCATCAGAGTGTACACATCATACAACAAACAAACAGCGGAAAAGAAATACTATATACTAGTAATACGCCATGCCATCCAGCTTGCCTCCTGCAACTTCTGAATTCCAGAATATCCTGATAAACCTTAACACTTGACTGCCCGTGTGGAAATTGGTGGGCACCCAGAGTTTAGGAAGGAAAACAATAAACTCCGAGTCAGTCATGTGACTGGTGTGAGAACTTAAAAAGTTATTTATCTTTAAAACAAAGAATAGGAGAAATTTTCAAAGTCAATTCGCAATGTGTTTTGAAAATGAAACTACCATAAGGTCTCCCGCCACACACACAATGCAAACGCAGAATTGGAGGAGATTTCTCCTTATGATAGTCAAAGATGCTTGATACGCATTAAAAAGAAACATTTGATATTATTACTAGTGCATAGTGTAGAAAACCTTTCGAAAGTAGAATATAAATCTTAACCAGGATAGTTACCATTATAGTATGCTTACTATAGCTACCATATTAAATGGCAGGTTTTACAACTAAAACCGTACAAGGCACGTATTGTTTTGTTTGGATTTCCAACAAATGGTCGGGCAAAGGAACTTCCCAAATAAAATAAAACGCCTCTGGAGAAACATTCCCGGATCTAACGTTACGGTTAGATCTCTGCTACACAAGGCCGGGTTACCTTTCAAACTAGGTAACAACTGACACGAGTACGTCATCCCCCGGTCCTTTGGGACCTTAAACCGAGCGCTCGATAACCAACATCACACGGTAATAAATATAGTGTGTCCACAAAGTAAGTATCTGGGCTCCATACCATGATACCACTTATAATCCAGATAGGAAATGACATACCCTATGGAGGAGCGACCCTCAAATAACCTTGCTGCCACGATTCCTGTTTCGACCACAACCGGTCTGTGAGGCTTGACGAAGTCTCGTTCACAAAGCAATGCTTTATATAAAAGTTGTGCTTTAATTCACAAATGCTCAATAGCACTTATATGCCACATTACCAACTTGGGAATGTATCACTAGTAACCATAAACTACATAACCTCTGAGCTCGTACGTCTCAGAGAAGGGTGTTAAGCTAAGAGAATAAATTCTCCGCCACCAACAGAAATATATTTGATAGAAACCAGCTTTACATCTCAAATTGTAATGTAAGACACACATCCATACAAGTATGTTCCGGGATCGAACGTAACCGAAGGCACTTCCAAAGAAGTCCTTGCAATCCGGGTATTCGCAAACCCGATCGAATTTCCCATCACAAAGGAAATCTCCATACCGTAGCTAGCGGTGCAGAGACAATCGATAAGTCATCCTATCGTTTTCACAAATACCCGGTCTTCAACAGCGGTCTTCAAATACAATCCATAACGACGTATCACATATTCGGAATGAGTTATACGACCCAAAAGTCCTTTCCCGGCTAACCCGAATAGTGAGCGCTTATTTAAAAATAAGTGTGGCATCCAATTCAAGCAATTCACAACAAATACCTATTTAAAGGTAAATATTGATAGTCGGATATTTAACTATCAATAAGTATGCTCAACATCACCAGATTCCAAATAATTTCCCAAATTATTTACTTTCCAAATATCTTTACTAGATATATAATTTCCACACTTTAACCATTTGAAAACAAATTTTCAAATCACTTTTCAATCCTTTATCACTTTTGAAAACAAATTTCAATCATTTCCTTATTCGGAAATACTTTTATTTCAAAATAGTTCATTTAAACCAATCAAATAAATCCTTACCGATTTACTTTATATTTACGTTCCTACTCCGTAAATTTACTCCCATACTTCAAAAATAAATCAATGTTTATTTTTAAACAAATTCCCCTTTTCCTTTATAAATTCCATAGTGAATTTACATTCCAAAATATTTATGAATATACGATTTCAAATCGATTTCTAATATTCATTTTCAATTTATCTTCAAAAAGATAAAGTCCCAAGATATTCAGTTCATATTGGAAAACATTTCCATACTTATTAAATAATAAGTAACTCACAAATCCATTCACTTTCAACACTTGGAAAATCTTCAATATACTTAATATCGAAATTAAGTATATATTTTATTCTTTAAGGAAAACATTCACTTAAACACATTTGTTTGGGCTAAAACGAATGTTGCGTAAAACATCGTCACGACGACCCAAAATCACTAGTATAGGGATTCGAAATTTAGATAGATATATAAATCCCAATACTATATAAAACATTTCCTTTCGAAAACCATTTACTGTAACTACAGTGTTATAGTCCACCATTTCCTTATTCCTCGAAAACGCCTATTTCAACAATAAATGTTGAAATCTATGGTTTCGATAGTTAATCCATCTTAAAACATCTTTAAATCATTTTAAATTCTATTTAAAACATCACTTCCCAAAATAAATCTATTTTGTTTAATAATATATTCACTGTCCAAAATCGTGAATATAATAATTAACTTATCAAAATAATTTGTTTTCAGATTTATAAACAATGTCTATAAATTCCATTTCTATATTTTATAACAACTTCGTTTTATAAATCTCCTTTATTAACCAGTTCTATTTATATTCTATTTACATGTCGAAATCCGGTTTATAAGTAAATTACTTATAATTCATTTATTCACAAATCCATTCTTTTATATCAACAATAATTTATAAATCAAAATTTCTTATTTACTTATGAATCTAGGTTCAAACTTTATTTTAACACTTAAAAAAAACTCGTTTTATAATTTCTATATTTTAATTTATAAATATCAATTTTATACAACTTTTATATAAATTGTTTATAATAATTCAAAAATCTCAATTTAAATAAACCAATCTCTTTATTAATTTACAAAACGTTATTTAAAACTTATATAACTCCAAAATTACACTTAAGTATTATTTTCCCAAAAATATAACTTTTATAACCATAAAATTATAACGTTTATTTATTTTAACAATTCAAAATTAAATAAAATGTATACTTTTGAAAATCACTTTAAAATTCCTTTTAAAACCAAAAATCATTATTTTAAAACTTCAGAAATGGATCTGATCATGCAACAGCACCAAATAGTCAATCACGACATCCAAATATCGTATATCGATATGATAATCAACAAATATCAAAATATCTGTAAATAAATCAATAAAGTTGAGGAATCCAGTTGGATCCCTTCAACCTGTTTCCCTGCATCCACAAACATTAGCACAATACCAATTCCGTTCCAGTACGGAATTATCACGGTATATGGGATTAAAAATATTATCCGCTTAATAGACGGCGCAATAGGGTCTCATCCGCTATATAATGCGGGAAATCAACTCCAAGTACATAAATAATACCAATTTCACTGTTTATGAAATATTCGCGGTATATGTTTTTAATAAATAACATCCGCTTACTAACGGCGCATAATGTCTGTTTTAACAATCAA
This sequence comes from Allium cepa, assembly GCA_030765085.1. Lineage (NCBI taxonomy): Eukaryota > Viridiplantae > Streptophyta > Magnoliopsida > Asparagales > Amaryllidaceae > Allium > Allium cepa. Next base: position 490,479,106 of record CM060944.1, on the reverse strand, counting down.
TAGATAACAATCATCATTCAAACATGCATTCAAGAATTTTAAATATAACTATTTAAAATAAAAATCGAACCGATTCGATTGAGTGAGAAGTTCTCACCTTGATTTCAATTTCGTTTTAGCGATTTATTTCGAATAACGTTTAATTTTACCCAAAATTCTCACTAACTCCAAACGACTCCAATCTAATTCCATAGCGTAGTGCTCGTCCATACGATTCCAACGCAACTGGTTTCGCGCGTTTTCGACCTCGTATGAAAAAGTTATCACATTTCAAACTTTAAACGAATTTAATATACACATATATACAATTTCTATTATTTTATACCCAAAATAGATCGTAGCCGCACGTTCAAAACTCATGGATCTGGGCCGTCTCCTCCCTTTCATCTTCTTCCAGTTCGTTTAGTGAAAAATTGAACCCACACGCACGTTCAACTCCTCCATGTCGCGACTTCATCCCTAACATTTAGCTCGATCGAGGAGCATCACGACGAAGGCCAACATCGCCTCTACCCACGGCCGTGACATCATGGCACTCGGCCCTTCCTTGCTGTCGAAAAATGTGAGCAAACGCACAGCCTTCCCCTCGAGATCCACGCCAAACCGTAGCTCCAAATGCGATCTCCACCGTTGAGATCGAAGATCTCAATGCCCTCTACCTTTTGCTAGTTGAAAACTTCTTGAATCAACGCATGGATTAGAAGAAAAATTGGGAAGAAGATAATTGTTTTCTGGCCGTTGGTTTTAGCATAGGCGGCGGCTGAAGAAAAGAACCCTAGGGTTTTGAATATTTTGTAAAAATGAAATCTATATGTCCTTATATAGAAAATTCGCGCGACACTATTCATCCCGGAATTTCCGAACATCAAACGAAGCGTGCCGGTTGGTGTTTCTAAGGTTTACCCCGTGTTTCGAACACAATGGAACATGTTTCGGGAGCTAATTCGGTCATCTGTGCGAGTTATGGCAATAAACGTTCGATTTAAAATTAAACCGATTAAACGATTTTCTAGGCGTTTTAGCTTGCACCGGACAAACGATAAATCCGATTGACACGAAATTTGAAACCATAAAATAATATCATATTACGGATCCGATGAAACTAGTTTCGTAGAAATCCGAGACTGTTTGAAAAATGCTATTTTAACTCGCCAAATTAATATTAAAACAATTTCGATACGTTTCGGGATGCCACGGTCAAACGATAACTCCGATTGCTACGAAAATTGAAATCCAATAATAACAAACTATTACGGATCCAATGGAACTAGTTTCATCCAATTCTGAGACCATTTGAAAATTGGCTATTTTCACTAGTCGATTTAATATTAAAATATTCAATTTTCACAAATTAACTCTAAATTCAATTTTTAAAGTTCTATAACATCATTCTTACTCCAATATGATAAAATAAAATTTTACAAATCATTTTCAATCATATTTAACTCAATTTTCAATTATTTAAGTATTTTAACATTTTTAATTATCGATTTAATTATTCAATTAAATCTAATTATTCGAATTAAAATTTATTCGACTTATAAATTCACTAATTAATATTTAAAATAAATTAAGTATTCAAATTTTAATTAAATAAAATTCTGGGTCGTTAGACGAAGACGCGCAGTGTACTCGAGCAGTGCGGCGAGCGTCAAGGCGCGATTTAGGGTTCGTGTTCACGTGAGTAAGGGTTGTTCGTAAGTGGTCCTGGCTTAGTAGTAATGTAAAGTTTTTATTAAGGAGTTTTAATTTTTATTTTAATATAATTTTAATTTAATTTAAATCTAAAATTATACATAAACAGGTACAGAAACAGAAAAGAAAAATATATATAATATAGTACAATGAGTATAAAGCCATTTCTGTTTTAATCCAATCTATATATAGATATGTTAGAAATTTTAGTTACAGTAAGGTATATGGAATTCTGTTGTTAATATATAGGTTGGAAGGAATTTTTTATCTTTATTAGGATTTAATAGTATACATATATATAAGGTTTAAACAGAAAATATATATATATATATATATATATATATGATTCTGAAAAGTGAAATTTTAAATGTTGAAGAGTTTTACAAAAACAAGATTTTTGAAATCTATAAATTATTTTTATAAGTATATATATATAAGGTAGTTTTAAAGGAAAATAAAAATAAAAATACATATTTTAATTTACTAGTTATTTTAACATAATGGATTTCATGATGAAATGATTCAATTAACTTACTTTATTTATTTTAGCTACTAAAAGATTTTAAAAAAGGAAAATTAGTTTAAAATTTTATTATTGGTTTAAAATAAATCATTAGTTAATTAAATTTATCAAATGGGAATTTAATTGTTCGATTTATTTGAATATTAATAAAAATCATCTAATGTTTATACAAGGTCTTAAATCGAGGAAAGATAAGCCGGTTTGGATCGGATCTGCATATTAAAAATCAAAGGTGAGTTAATCTCACTTATTTGGACTACCTGTTAAATTTAAACTTGTTAAATTTAAATTGTTGGTTGATTGCTTGAGTTGATGATGTGATATTATATAGTAGTGTGTCTATATATACATATATATTTATATACATATTGGAGTGATTGATTTCTCGCATTATACAGCGGATGAGACTCTATGCACCCCGCATAATAGCGGATGACCCCATATACCGCGATATTCCACCTCGAAGTGGGATTGGTATTTTATATTATGCTAACATCTGTGGATGCAGGGAAACAAGTTGGAGAGATCCAACCGGATTCCTCAAACGTTGAATTTATTTTATATTTAGCATTGTGATTTATGTGATAATCTGCGATGATTATATTGATTTTATTGGGAATTGAAATTATTGAATGCTATGGCTTGTTTGGATATATATTGGTATTTTGAGAAAATGAAGTACATATAAGTTTGGATTTTCAAAGGAAATAAAATGGGAAATTTTTAAGTAAAATAATTATAGTGAATTCAAATAAATTAACGGAATGAATTTGGGAAAGAGATAAAATAGTTTGATTTTAAATCCTATTTAGTAAATTCTGGGAAATAGGAAAATAGAGAATTTTGAATAAACGGGAATAAAAGAGTTTAAGGACATAAACGATATTGACTAAGAATTAAAGGATTTTATTTTAAAATTCAAGTCTTGAATGAGTTGGGAAAATAAAAGGAGAATTTTGAATTTAAATATGAAATTGGTATTTCTAGTTTAAATAAGATTTTAAATCATAATAAAGGTGTAATTTGAAATCAATGGGTTTGAAATAAATCGAGTAAGTCAACGAATTTAGTTTTAAAATAGAGTAAATTTTGGAAATCAAATTTGGAAATTGATTTAGCGTTTGAAACTGTGTTTTAAAAGGAGAATGGGACTATGGAATTTATAAATTGGGATTATAAAGTGAAATAAGATATCAGAGGATAATTTGGAATTATAAATTCAGTATGGGAATTTATACGAAAACGGTGATTTGTTAAAAATAAATAGTGGTTTATTTTTAAAGGTGTGGAAAGGAAAGTGTATTTTCCCTGAAAAGCCGAGTATATTTTCAAAGGAAGATTTCCAAGTATAAGTTAGAGGTTTTAAAGTGGTTTTAAAAGAATATTTTATAGAAATTTTATTATTTTAAATTATTTTAGAATTTTAAGGTAAATATTTATTTAAATTAATTATAGTAGTAATTATTTTAAAGACTTAACTAGTATTATGATTTAAAAGATGATTATTTAATATTTATACCTTGTAGAATAACTTCTATTTTAAAATTAGTTTTAGTTTAACTTTAAATGAGAAATTATAATAAAATTTCATAACTCTTATTTGAATAAAGTCTTCTAAGAAGTTTTTATTTTAAATGTTTTAAAGTATATAAATCTTTGGATAAAGTGATTTAAATTATTTAAAAATCCAAAGTATTAAGACTTAGTGATTTTCGGAGGAAATAAAACAATTGGGTGTAAATTTATTCCGCGAGAGAAAAAGTGATTTGAAAAACTTTTTTACAAAGGGTTAAAGTAAGGAATATATATCTTGCGAAGATATTTTGAAATAAATAATTTGTGGAAATTATTAAGGCCTGGTGATTATTTGTGGATGTTATATGATAGTTAAATAACCGACTATCAATATTGGTCAATGCGCTAATCGTTTCGAAGAGACCGGGATCAGTATTAATTTCTCGAAAACCACTTCGATCTGGTTTGAATGTTTCCGTGAGGAAGAAAAGAGCTTGGAATTGAAGATGGAGCAGTGAAGTGCAAGGGCTAATCGCTACTAATCCTGAGGGTAATTCCAAAATGGATGTAGTATGAGTAGTGCCTTCGGTTCCGTTCAGACTGGGAACGTACTTGTATGGATGAATGCTATCACGACGATGAGCATTCTAAGTGAGATGTGTTCTAAAAAGGTAACGCATAGCCTCGAGCCTCATTAATCGGGAATGGATAAAATAAGGGAGGTGCACACAAGGCTAAATGGCTAGCAACCAATTAGGGTAAGGTCATAGGTCATCCCTGTCTAGATGTCCCTTTTTATTCGGTTGTGTGGGCAGTTGCTGATCCCAACCGTGGGGTGATCTTATTCGGACTACCCAGTAAGGGGCAGCTCCGGTCTTGTGTAGCAGGGGATTATGGTAGACCCTCAGTACGGTGATCTAGACCATGTACTGTGACGGACGGTACCCCAGTAGCCCTGCCATTGATGGAAACCCATTCTCCCTACGTGCCTTTACGGTTTTGGTTGTAGAACCTAATATTGCTGGAATTTAATAATAGTAACAATTTCGGCTATTTGAATAAGTATTTGTATATAAACATTACTATAATATCAAAGGATTTGATGCAAAAATGTTTTGGTTATCGTAAGATAAAAACCCAGCATGTTTATTTGTGGTGCGGTCTTACGAGATACCTTTGATTTCAAAGGATTTTGAAAACTTTAATAATCCAATTCAGCATGTTTTTCTCACGCTGATTTTCCAGACTGACTCGGGTGTTATTTCAATATAATGCTTGGGTCAGACCGAGTAATATAGAGTACAGATTCTGGATGGATTGCTTGAAACTCAGGAGACGAGCTGGATGGCGAGACGTATCACACGTATTTGATGTACTATCCGCTATGTATGGTTTGATGCATAATCAGTTTCTATGGGGACAAGTTAATATAATTGTTCGGTGTTGTGTTCTGTTTGATGTTGTACTCCAATGATGTAATATATAATATAGTTACAGTTTCTATGTATAAAAGTTTGTTGTTATCTAATATATGTTATTCCGCTGCAATTGTGAGATTCTGATGTTGTTTTCTTTTTTTCTTCTACCTCCTTCTTTCTTTTCCTCGGCAATCTGTCTTACCGGCACTCGTTCATCGACATACTACACAGTGGCGTATTTGTGTCGATTTTGGAGGGTCAAGAAGGGCGGGTCGTCCCAGCGGTATCAGAGCCGAAGGTTAAGCGAAAATTTTGGCTCTAGTGGGGATTACTCATTAGGATAGGGACAATAGTACTCTGGAATGAGTTTGAATGTACTAATAGATATAAGCGCATATTTTTTAGTGAATATAAAAATTGTTTTTATATTTTGTTGACTTATCCGTTGAGTGTTTATGAATTCTGGTCGGCATGGGAAGTGCAACCGTATCAATAGGGATTTCTAAACTCTTAAACTAAGCAAACCGACACAGTATTGTTTTAAAATAAGGTAAATGAAATAATTTTACCCAAATTATTTTTGTATATAAAAGAAATAATTTTCCATAAATTATTATAGTTAGATATGGTTGCTTGGTTATTAGGAAGTGATAATATTAAATTATTATCATTGTTGTGTAAAAATTGAATAAGAAATTGAAATCATAACTAAAAGCTAAGAAATAAATTCATATACAAATGGGATTTGTAAATGTAAATGTAAATTGTAAATGTGATTTATACTTTGAAATAGAACTCCAGAGAAATATTTGAAAATAAATCGAAAGGACTTGAAATTTGAAAATTTGGGAAATTTAAATTCCTTTGAATTTGAAAATGATATTCAAAGGTTTTGGAGGAATAATGGTGGTATTATTTGAGAAATATTTTTTAATTGGATTTGAAATCTGGTGAGATTTGGAATTTAAAAGTATTTGGGAAGGGTTTTTGGAAAGAATATAAGCACTGGACTCACTTCAGTCGCTGGAAAATAACTTCGGTGATGACTGCAGCATCATCGATGTTCATTTTCGAGTTTCTAGAGAGGAATTGCTGCCAAGTTTTTTTAAATTGGAGTTATTTGCAAAACTGGGTTTGGTTTTGAAATTCAAAGAATAGTTGATTTGGATATATATGTTTTCAAAATTGATTTTGAATGGTTTAAACTCTGGAAGCTTATTTAAAATGTTTGTGTAAAATTTGAGATTCTCTAGAAGAAAATTTTAACTTGAAGAAGAGTTAAATAAAAGTAAAAGTGACAATAAAATAAGTTAGTAAAGTAAGTCAATCAAATGAAGTTAATTTAGGAGATTGTGAATAGAATGTAAATAAGTTGAAAACCTTATCGAAGCCTAAAATTTGGATTGAAACTGAATATTTGAATTGTATCAAAATAAAGTGAAATCGAAAATTAGTCAAGTTGGACTAAATAAAGCAAAGTATTGAAGTAACTAAACAAATTAATTAAAATTGTAAATGGAATTAAAATTGAATACTGGGATTGTGTAAAGTGAAGTGAAGTTGTAGAACTAGTTCAAAGTGAACTAAAATAATAAAAGTTTGGAAGTAAAAATGGTTTGAGATAGGAATAAATTAGTAAGTGGAACTAAAATTAAATATGGTTTGGGATGAATAGAAATCAATGTTTAAATTTGAAGGTAAATTGAATTCAAATGGAATTATAAAGGCAAAGTGAATAGAAATGGATATAAATTTCAGTAGTGAAGTAAAAATAAACATAATAAGTGTACAAAATACATAAATTGAACTTAGAAGATAGATAGTGAAATTCTTACGTAAAATTTAGTATTGGAAATACTAAGTTAGAAATGAATAAAGGTTTAATAAGGTGTGTGAAATGATAAGGGGATAGAAATCAAAATAAATGTGAATAAAAGAAAAGAGAATTGATGTAGCTAATAATCAATTGAGATAAATAAATAGGATGTGCGTGTATTATTTTATTTGCATAGCGATTTGATTCAGATTCGAGTATAGAATTTCGAGATAGTTATATTGATGAGAGTTGGGATTTTTCACTTGATTTTTGACGGCGAACTCTTGATATGGATTTTTGATTGGTTTTGAAATTCTCTATCATAGTTTAGGACTATGCAAGGAGAATAACAGTTTCTGATCAAGTAACCAGATCTGAGTCCCCACTAGAGAGTCGGGTGAACGATACTAGTTCGGAAGTGAAGTTGTGTGATCGAGTGAACGATTGGATTTGAATTGCATACGAATGATATAGGTACTTCGTACGGGCTTGAATGAAATAGATATTGAAAGTTCTGAAAGAATGAATAAAATGATTTTAGATTCTGTGATTGGGTGTTTATATTGGGTAGGGTGCAGGTATTTAAAAGAAAAAAGGAAAATAGGTGTTTTGATTTCAGAAGATAAATATGAATTGCCCGACAAAAGGTGCGTATTTAAAGTTGGCATATGAAATTTGATGATTTTCTGATCTAGCCACTTGGCCTTTTGTTTTCTTTTGAAATTTAGGGGCCCGTAGAGGCATTTTGTAGTTGTTCCGAGCTAGCCACGCAAAGGAGACGCTGGTGAAATTTTTCAAAAATTTAGGGTGTTAGAAAAATTTTGAGAAATTTTGAAAATTTAAAATTTGATTTTGAATTATAATTTGAAATGATTGAGTCAATAATGTGGATTATAATCTATGGTTGAGTTTGGAATGTTAGTAAGGTTGATAGTGTGATTTCAATCAAAAGATTGTTTTGGTGTTGTTGAAAACTATTTGGTTTTGAGAAAATGATGAACAGGTTGTGGACCATTCCTCTTAACTAGTAATTTTGGGGACGAAATTCTTTTAAGGGGGGGAGGAATGTGACAACCAGGAATTTTTGGATATTTGAAATCAGAATATTTAATTGATTTTAAATATTAAAAAGTTAATTTTCAACCTGAATTTCAAATATCACTATTTGTTTGACAAATGAACTATTGAATTAAACAATTGGAAATGGGGTAAAAATATGAAATCTAGAGTTTCAAGCTTGCTAAAAATAATTTGAAGGCTTGGAAAATTTATATTGATAATATTGAAGATAATAGAACTTTAAAAATTGAATTTAAAAGTGTTTTGTTTAGTTTTAATACTATATCATTTAAATTGATATTTAAAAGTAGCCTTTTGAGGCACAATCTCAGAACTCGACAAAACCAGTTCCACTAGATCTGTAATAGTGTATTTTTATTGGATTTCAAATTTCGTAGTGTTTGGAGTTATTGTGTGATCATATGATATAAAAACGCGCTAAAATCAATGTTGAAAATTCAATATAATAACTAGGTTCATAAAGTTATCTTCTCCATACGATCAAATTTGGAGTTGAAACCTTTTCCATTACATTCAGAATAGGGGTTTAACATTATAAACGCCTAGCAGCATGCCTCGACAGAAGATTGGGATTTTGAGTTGTGAAAATCGAAACGATTTAAATTTAAATATAAATATAATATATATGCTTTCCCTTCTTTTCACTATGGAAACATCCAACATTTGTCCACCCTGAGGACACGTATCCAGCATCTTTTAACATGCATCTCTTTTTTTAGAAAATAATAATAATAATCTAAGCCGAGCCTTTCATTCCCATTTTCAAGACTCAGAGAAAAAAGCTTTGAAAATAAATGGCCGAGATAAGAAATAGGGATCGCATTTCTTTTCATTCCTTCCAATTTTTTTTACTCGTCCCAGCCCTATCCCATTTCCCTCTCATAATGAATCACGCCGTCCTAAATTCGATTCTCAAAGAAGAACGAAAATGGCAGATTGAAATAAATAAAATAAATCTACAATAATTCCTTTCCTTCCTCTCTATGGATTATCGAAGTGGCGACCGAGCAGTGGGTGAGATCAGGAGAGCTTGATGAGTGCCTGGTTTCTAGGGGAAATCAAATCGTTCTGTGCCACAAAGAGGGGAATCGTGATGTCCCACGAGGCTCAACTCGAACTCGAGCATCCTGTCATTGAAGGGGGGAATAGCGATGTGAGTGATGGCAAAGATGCGCAGTGTACTCGAGCAGTGCGGCGAGCGTCGAGGCACGATTTAGGGTTCGTGCTTGCATAAGCAAGGGTTGTTCGTAGGTGGTCATGGCTTAGTAGTAAGGTAAAGTTTTTAATAAGTAGTTTTTATTTTTATTTTTATTTTTATTTTTATTTTTGTTTTAAGTCAATCTTAATTTAATTTATATCTGTAATTATATATAAACATGTAGAGAAATAGAAAAGAAATATATATATATATATATAATATAGTATAGTGAGTATAAAACCACTTCAATTTTAATCTTATATATTTTAGAAAATTTAGTTACAGTAAGGTATATGGAATTCTGTTGTTAATATATAGGTTAGAAGAATTTTTTTATCCTTATTAGGATTTAATAATATACATAAGTATATAAGGTTTAAACACAAAATATGTGTGTGTGTGCATGATTCTGAAAAAAGAAATTTTAAATGTTGAAGAGTTTTACAAAAACTAGATTTATGAAATCTATAAATTATTTTTATAAGTATATATATAAGGTAGTTTCAGAGGAAAATAAATATAAATATACATTTTTTAATTCACTAACAAAATGGATTTGGTGATGAATTGATTCATTTAACTTGCTTTGTTTATTTTAGTTACTAGAAGATTTTTATAAACGGAAAATTAGTTTAAATTTAATTATTAGTTTAAAATAAAATCATTAGTTAATTAAATTTATCAAATGGGAATTTAATTTTTCGATTTATTTGAATATTAATAAAAATCATCTAGTGTTTATACAAGGTCTTAAATCGAGGAAAGACAAGCCGGTTTGGATCGGATCTGCATATTAAAAATCAAAGTTGAGTTAATCTCACTTATTTGGATTACCCATTAAATTTAAATTCGTCAAATTCAAATTATTGGTTGATTGCTTTAATTGATTATGTGATACTATATAGTAGTATATACATATATTGGAGTGATTGATTTCCCGCATGATACAGCGGATGAGACCCTATGCGCCCCGCATAATAGCGGATGACCCCATATACTGGGATATTCCACCTCGAAGTGGGATTGGTATTTTATATTGTGCTAACATCTATGGATGCAAGGAAACAGGTTGGATGGATCCAACCGGATTCCTCAAACGTTGAATTTATTTTATATCTAGCGATGTGATTTATGTGATAATCTGTGATGATTTATTGATTTTATTGGAAATTGAAATTATTGAATGTTATGGCTTGGTTGGATATATATTGGTATTTTGAGAAAAGTAAGTATATATAAGTTTGGATTTTTAAACGAAATAAAAAGGGAAATTTTTAAGTAAAATAATTATAGTGAATTTAAATAAATTAAAGGAATGAATTTGCCAAAGGGATAATAGTTTGATTTTAAATCCTATTTAATAAATTCTGGGAAATGGGAAAATAGAGAATTTTGAATAAATGGGAATAAAAGAGTTTGAGGACTTAAACGATATTGACTAAGAACTAAAGGATTTTATTTTAAATTCAAGTCTTAAATGAGTTGGGAAAATAAAAGGAGAATTTTGAATTTAAGTATGAAACTGGTATTTCTAGTATAAATAAGATTTTAAATCATAATAAAGGAGTAATCTGAAATTAATGGGTTTGAAATAAATTGAGTAAGTAAGCAATTTATAGGTTTTCATCCTTTTTCCACTTGTTCTTTTCTATAACCTAGCATCTTTTAAAATAGAGTAAATTTTGGGAACAAATTTGGAAATTGATTTAGTGCTTGTAACTGTGTTTTAAAAGGAGAATGAGACTATGGAATTTATAAAGTGAAATAAGGTATCATAGGATAATTTGGAAGTATGAATTCAGGATGGAAATTTATACGAAAAGGGCTATTTGTTAAAAATAAATAGTGGTTTATTTTTAAAGTTGTGCAAAGGAAAGTGTATTTTCCATGAAAAGCTGAGTATATTTTCAAAGGAAGATTTCCAAGTATAAGTTAGAGGTTCTAAAGGGGTTTTAAAAGAATGTTTTAGAGCAATTTTATTATTTCAAATTGTTTTTGAATTTTAAAGTGAATATTTATTTAAATTAATTATAGTAGTAATTATTTTAAAGGTTTAACTAGTATTATGGTTTAAAAGATACTTATTTAATATTTATACCTTGTAGAATAACTTATATTTTAAAATTAGTTTTGGCTTAAGTTTTACATGAGAAATTATTATAAAATTTCATAATTATTATTTGAATAAAATCTTCTACGTATTTTTTATTCTAAGTGCTTTAAAGTATATATATCTTTGGATATAGTGATTTAAATTATTTAAAAATCTAAAGTAATAAGACTTGGTATTTTCAGTGGAAATAAAACAATTAGGTGTAAATTTATTCCGTGAGAGAAAAAATGATTGGAAAAACTATTTTTCAAAGGGTTGAAGTGTGGAATATATATCTTGCGAAGATATTTTGAAAAAAATAACTTGGGGAAATTATTAAGGCCTGATGATTGTTTGTGAATGTTATATGATAGTTAAATAACCGACTATCAATATTGGCTAATGCATTGATCGTTTCGAACAGATCGAGATCGGTATTTATTTCCTGAAAATCACTTCGATCCGGTTTGAATGTTTTTGTAAGGAAGACAAGAGCTTGGAGTCGAAGATGGATCAGTGAAGTGCAAGGGCTAATTGCCACTAATCCTGAGGGTGATTCCAAAATGGATGTAGTAGGAGTAGTGCCTTCGGTTTCATTCGTACCGGAAACGGACTTGTATGGACGAATGCTATCAGAACATCGTCAGGAGGACGATGAGAATTCTAAGTAAGATGTGTTCTAAAAAGGTCACGCATATCCTCGAGCCTCATCAACCGGGAATGGCTAAAACAGGGCAGGTGCACGCAAGGGTAAGTGGCTAGCAACCAATTAGGGTAAGGTCATCCCTGTCTAGATGTCCCTTTTTTTCGGCTGTGTGGGCTGTTGCATATCCTAACCGTGGGGTGATCTTATTTGAACTATCCAGTTAGGGGGTAGCTCTAGTCGTGTGCAGCAGGGGGTCAGGGTGGATACTTGGTACGGTCATCTAGACCACGTACTGTGACGGCGGTACCCCAGTAGCCCTGCCATTGATGGAAACCCATTCTTCCTACATGCCTTTACTGTTTTGATTGTAGAACCTAGTATCGCTGGAATTTAATAATGTAACAATTTCGGCTATTTGAATAAGTATTTTTATATAGACATTACTATAATATCAGAGGATTTGATACGAAAATGTTTTAATTATCGTTAGTTAAAAGCCAGGCATGTTTTTTTATGGCGTGTCTTACGAGATACCTTTGATTTCAAAGGATTTTGAAAACTTTTATAATCCAATTGAGTGTGTTTTTCTCACGCTGGCTTTTCAGACTGACTCGGGTGTTATTTCACTATAATGCTCAGGTCAGACCGTTTACTGTAGAGTACAGATTCTAGGTGGACAGTTTGAAGCATAGGAGACGAGCTGGATGGCGAGACGCATCACACGTATTTGATGTATTATCCGCTGTGTATTGTTTGATGCGTTACCAGTTTCTGTGGGGATAAGTTAATATAACTGTCCAGTGTTGTGTTTTGTTTGATGTTGTACTCTAATGATGTAATATATAATACAGTTACAATTTCTTTGTATAAAAGTCTGTTGTTATCTAATATATGTTATTCCGCTGCAATTGTGAGATTCTGGTGTTGTTTTCTTTTTTTCTTCTACCTCATTCTTTCTTTCCTTCAGCAATCTGTCTTTTCTGGCACTCGATCGTCAACATATTACGCAATGACGTATTTGTGTCGATTTTCGAGAGTCGAGAAGGGCGGGTCGTAACAATTATAAGGACGCAATTTTTATAAGGGGGAGTCTGTAACAACCCTTGTTTTGATGATTACCTGTAATATTAAATTATAACAGTGGTTATAATTAATATTGTGAAATAAAATGAATTGGAGATTTAAAATTGTTTATTAGAATAAACACTGGGTTTAAAATGGTGAAATAAAATTTTGAAACTTTATTTCGGATACTTGTGCTAAAAATGTATAAAACATGACTTAATTTAGAAAAATGCAATAATTTTTAATAATTATTGCCAAATGTTTTTTTATTAATTTTTAAAAGAAGTATTTGTTTTAAAATGTGCATAATATAAATATAAGAAGGAATTTTGTTTCAAAATAAGCTTTGGATATAAAACTGATGTTAAAATGGTTTTTGCATTTTATTAAATAAGAAAATTATTTCTGTGTAATTTTTGGAGTTAAAAATGGTATTTTTGTGTAGATGTTTATGTAAATTGTGTATTTAATTAAAATATGAATTTTTATTAGCGAAAAAAATTTAAATCAATAATATCTTTTTTTTTGTTGTAAAATAAATTTTAGAACATAAAATATGTTGTGTGATTTCATAAAAGTGAAAACATTTACATATAATTATTATAACTTGAAATATATTAGTGTATAAGTGATGTTGGTGTGTTAACTTCATCTAGAGGCTAAATTACTTTAGTTGTTAGGTCTTAGCCCATTTAATTTCATAACTAGAAAAAAAAACTCATTCTCATCTCTAGAACGTATTGTCTTTTTTTCTTCTTCCTGTAAACTAAGAAAAACAAAGAAAAACCCACTTCCTCTTTCAAAACAAAAGCCAAAATCTGCAACTTTAGTCAATCTTTTACTGTAATAATCAATTCAAAGCCAATTTACTTTAGGTAGTCAAAGCCAAAATCCAAACTCCTTTCATTTATTTCTGATTTGGTGAAGTTGGTGTCTTTAATTGAAGACTTGGTGTTGCATGTCTTTACAAACTCTTTTTCAGGTTGTTGAAGCATCTTTCAAGGCCAAAGCTTATGCCTTTTCTCCCATTTGCACTTGTAGCACTAGTATTTTGCAAGGTGAGTTGAATAGCTCACAATTCTAGCTGAAGCCAATGCTTCAAACTGCTCAAATCTGTGAAAAATTTTCTTTGTAATTTGCTTTTAGTTTCAATTTTGTTTGTGTAAAAACCTTCTTTGGTTGGTACTTTGCATGCTAATATCTTATTATTCCGGCAATAAAATGCTGCCGGATTTTTTGCATTTGGTAGCTTGCATAGAACTTCATTTCTGCAAATTTTGGTTGAAAAATATTGTCATTTAGACGTTCAAAACAGTGGTAGAAAATCAACTCAAACACAGATTTTTGCCTGTGGAAATTTTTTTCCGAGTTACTGCAAACATGGCCTGAGTCCATGTTTGAGACAGCATAACTCTTTCATTTCTTACTAGAATTCATCGAATATATTTTTGTTTGAAAGATAAAGTTTTCTACTGTGGACATACCAATTTTCAGCTCAATCCAAGGTAATTTGGTCCTCTTTTTCATGCCTGGATGTTGAACCTGAGATGATTTTTAGGCCTGCACTTTTTTCTTTTTTTTTCAACTGTTGCAAACATGGCCTGAGTTCATGTTTGAGACAGTGTAACTTTTTCATTTCCAGTCGGAATTCATTGATTCCTTTTTTTGAAATATGAAGTTCTTAACTATGCGCACACCAATTTTCAGCTCAATATAATGTCGTTTGGTCCTCTGTTTCAAGCCTGTAAGTTGGACGCAAGATGGTTTCAGGCTTGAGCATATTTTTGTTTTTGAACTGTTGCAAACATGGCCTGAATCCATGTTTGAGACAGCATAAATTTTCCATTTCCAATTGGAATTCATTGATTCATTTTTTGTTTGAAAGCCGAAGTTTTCAACTTTGATCACACTAATTTTTAGTTCAGTTAAAGGTCGTTTGGCCACTGTTTCATGTCCGAAATTTGAACCTAGAGAAGATTTCAAACCTGGGTATTGTTGCCGATGCATTTTTATATTATTTTTCCATCCGGATTTTGACTTTTACTTTATTTTTTTGTGATATTTTTGAAATTTTTTGAGGCCATGATGTCTATCGGTAGACTAGCCAAATTATGGAGATTTTGAAATTCAAATTTTGGATTTAATTTGAATT
The DNA here is from genome assembly GCA_030765085.1 of Allium cepa. Lineage (NCBI taxonomy): Eukaryota > Viridiplantae > Streptophyta > Magnoliopsida > Asparagales > Amaryllidaceae > Allium > Allium cepa. The sequence continues at coordinate 490,463,906 of CM060944.1, read as the reverse complement.
TAATTTGAACTGAATTCGAATATCGATTTGAGTTTTCGAGCATGGATTTTTCCAAACGTTTTTGAAATAATTTTGAAAATAAATGGGCATTTCAAATTATTATTATATAATATTTTTAAGGTATTTTCAAACATAGAATCTATTTATTCTCGATAATAAGGGAATTTTCAAATATGGATTTCAAAATAGGTATTCAAAGCTTCTTTTCTCAAGTAATATTTTATATATAAAATACACGTTTTTGCACTATTCGAGCGAATGAGAATTAAATGGTTTGGCAAACCACGTGATATGGGACACGTGCGTTAATCTTATCGGTTAATTTCTGACTTGTCCGTTTGATCGTTTTGACCTGCGGGTTGAGTTTCCCGAAGGGAAAGGAAAAGTTTTTACTACTTTGAGTGTGAAATCTACTAGCGATTAGTAAAACGTTTAGTGTGAACGTGTGATATGGGATACACGTTAATACCGTTCGGGTTCCTATCCGAAAGTTTGTGACACATTTGTCTAAGAGGCATATTTTCCAGTACTGGACCTTCGAGTCATTTGTCCTTCGGGACGTTTATCTAAGAGAAGTATTTTTCCATTGCGACGTATTTGTCCTTCAGGATGTTTTTCTAGGAGACGTATTTATTACCATTCGGGACGTTTGTCTAAGAGACATGGCGCCTTATATTGAGAGAGCGGTACTTGGCGTGCTTTGGTCATAAGCATGTGCTATATCTTTGAGATGATTTCATTGATGTTTGTGATTTCTAGTGTATCGCCCTTTTTCGAAATTGGCCCTTTTAACCATTCAATATATATATTTGTAGCAATTACCTTTTGGGAATTTGAACTCTTGGAATTTCTATTTTTGAGATTTGAATTGCCTACACTGGCGTTATATGAGATTTGCCTTTTGGCATTTACTTGAGATTTTATTCTCCTCTTTGGAGATATATTTTCCTTATGGCATGTTTGAATGGGATCTCTTTATGCATGTTTTAGTTTTTCCAAGATGGTGGGTTTAGGTTTTCCTCTAAACCATATTTGATTTTTTATGAATGCCGAAGATATGAGGCTCGCTACTTTTAGCACTTTATGGGTTATTTTATCTCCTTTGAGATTACATGTTTGTATAGTGATACCATATTATCACTTGACGTAATCATACACTTTAGATTATTCTTTCCTATTTGAGAATATTATCACATTATTCTTATGCTCATATTATCGCTTATCCTTGTTAATTGATTTGTTTAGCTAGATGGACCCGTGAATTTTATACTCGGGTCAGACCGAAGTGTTTCAGATTAGGTACCCTTTGGACTTAGCCCATTTTTCTTCTGCATGGACTTTTCTGCTAGCTCTTTTGTTGTAGATTTTATGTATTCTTTTTGGTTGCTACTCTAATATGTATATTCTTTTGACTCGTGTTTGTATTGTGGTCGTCATACCACATATGTGATGTATCTTTCTGTATACTCCGTGATGTATCTATATATGTGTATATATCTTATTATCTGTCGTTCTGTGATGTATTTTTGCATTTGAATTGTGGTATTTCATTCTGATAGATTCTATAGCCACCTATGGCTTTGTATTAATTGTTTATTATATATGTCGATCCACTTGAATTAGAAAAAAATAGAGAGCATTTATCGACGTATTCAATAGATATTTAAGACAAGGCTATAGATGGTCGGCCCCAACGGTCATATTCTCCGCATTAGCGGATGGTATTACCAGTAATACTCTTTGTTAATGTGGGCCTCTGGGTGGGGCATTACAAAGATTTAGTATTTCTTTCCACAACAGAAGCAAAATTTATTTCAACCGCACTAGTAGTTCATAGGTTATTTATACGCAACAAACGTTAAAATATTTTGGTTTAAATTTTACTAAATCACCAATATACTATGATAATATCAGTGGAATAAACCTATCTAAAAATCTAACTCATCATGGTAGAACCAAACATATAGATATAAGGCATCATTTTCTAAGAAACAATGTAAATAAGGAAGTGATATCATTGAATTTATAAATACTGAAAATCAAATAGCCTCGATTTTAAAAGAACCATTCAATCAAATCTATTATTAAGCTTAGAAGAGAGTTAAGAATATGTTTATTTTATAAATTACAGATATAAGAAAATAAAATTAGAAAACTAAAAGAAAAATGAAATATCGAAATTACACTACATATATCGACATACATCCTCCCTATATGCCGACATATATTGGTAAATTCTAAAGGCATATTTCCCTCATAAATTCAAAATTCAGAATATACTTATGTAACCACCAAATGTTGGAATTAAACTAGTTTTTCTATCTTTCTCATTCTTTAATTTATGAATAAAAATAAAATCATGGCTTCCTCAAGTTCCAAATGCCCAAGAGAAGAAAATGCACTCTTTTCCTCCCAAACTCCCATTCAAGAACATCTCTAGAACGTCAACATGGATAAAGTAACTAAAATTGAGGATGATATGAAGCATGTAATACATATGCTTTCTAAAATAGAGGTTATTCAACCACGCCTCTTAAATGAACAAGAGAAACAAGTGCGAAATTTGCGAAATCTGTAGAAATACCGATTAGATAATCTAACAAATACAATAGTAATCGTAGAGGATACTCCTAACCTTTTTATTCACAACTAGGTGAATAATGAGGAAAAGGAAGAAGGAGAAGAAAAGGAAAAAGAAGAGGAAGAAAAGGAAGAGGAAGAAAACGATGATGAAGTCAAATGCGTAGGCAAAGTGTGCTTCGATCAAGATGGAAATCTTATTGAACAAAAAAGGAGCTTCTATCTTCATTATCCATTATATCGCATCCAAAAGTCCCTCATAATCAAGAGAAAATCATAGATTTGGTTATACACAATAGTTTGCTTTGTTAAGATCAGATTTTCCTTTGTGTGCATTTTAGGTTTTAGGATTTGTGTGTTTTGGTTTGCTTTGATTTGGATCGGTGTGTATATATGCATTGGATTTTTTTATGTATACTTTGAAATTACAGTAATAAAATTTTTCTTTACCATATACTGTTATATATCATATAGAATAGTATCATGTATCATATATTTATCATATAAGTCATGTTTATGTGTATCATATTTAACATAGATTATTAATTTCGAATCTAATGTCATCATATATTTTAGTTAGCGGGAGTTTTTCCAGAAATTTTTCTAAAGTTTTTTTTTAGTGTTTCTTAATTTTCACCCACTTTTATTGATGACACGGGGGGAGAAAAATATAAAATATACATATGTATTAAGGAGAGGTTATCTAACTTAGGGATAACTATATCAAATTTTATATAATATAAGGTTTTAATGATTTTCATTATCAAAAAAGGGAGATTGTTAACAACTTAGTTATTGATTTTGATGATAATAAAACTAGTAACTATAATATATTCATACATAATATGGACATTAATGTTTTTTCAAGTTATATAGAATATAGTCCAAGATATTATATAGGTATTAATTTGAAGATTTACAGTATAGAGTCTCAAGAAATGGACATGAAGACTCAAGAGTATAAAGATCAAGGTATGAAGATCTTTAGACCATGGTATAGTATCTAGAGTCATAGAATACTATTAAAGTTCCTAGCAACCTTTAATATCCACCTTCACGTTTTTTTACTATTTATTTTGAAAACAATGTATATTTTTAGTATATTTAAAAATTATATTTAAAAATACTTTATAAAAGTCTTCAAAGTTTAAAATGTTTACAAACTACTTCAAATTATTTTACAATGTACCAAAATATTGTGCAAAGCATAAGATTTTGAAAACATTTTAAAATAAACAAGTTTTTAAAATACACCTATGTCAACATATAAGCAGATGATATTTCGACATACATGCCACTAATTTGAAATTCAAATTTTGAAATGAAGTGTCTGTTCATTGTAACTCTTCGTGAATGGACATGTCCGTTTTTTCTCTATATATAATTTTTTAACAAGTACTTTCTTATTATCTTCTTTCCTTTTGCTTTGACAAATTTCAAGTGAAAATTTGTTCAAATCTTCTCAAATTCAAGCTTGAATCAATTTAATCTTCATTGTATTGATTCTTTATTATTACTCTTTGATTTCAATCATCTCTCTCTCAATGAAATATCAAAGTGTTATCCAAGAGGCTCTAGTATCAATTGTAACCAATGATCAAGAAACTATCTTTAGAAAAACCATCAAACTCTAGTTGTGTTTGTATAGATGTGATGGTGGCTCATTGAAATCAATTAGGTGTGCCTGGTGTTTCGGAAATCCAAGTGGGTGTGCTTGTGTCACATCCAAATCAAGTGAGTGTAGCCAAAGCTCGAAAAATCTAGAGTGTGCGTCGCATAACCTTGAACCGAGATTGTATTGGGTTTTCCTTTTATTCGTTTAAAGATTAGCATTTAAAAAGAAATTTGTACAAGTAATTGTACGGGACTGGATGAGGATAACTCTAAACCAGTATAAAAATCCCTGGTGGGTTCTCTTTAATTCTCTTCTTTTTACTTTACTGCATTTATACTTATCCATGTTTGCATCTGTGATTGTTCATTCTGTATTGATTAATAATAATCATGAAAGAATTTTAAAAAAATTCATAAAATTTAGAAAACACTATTCGCCCCCTCTAGTGTTTAATAACCCTTCAGATCAGTAATTCGTAACCCATAAGTCTGACCCCTTTGTTATTTTTATAATATTCGAGTCGGTCCAAGGTATTTCAGGTTCAGGTACTTAGTAGCTAGCTTGACCATAGAAAATTTTTTGCGAGGCTAGAGCATATATTATAGGATGATAGATACCCTATGATTTTCATAGCCTCATTTATGTATTATGATGTTTTATTATGATGATGATATGTATATTCAATATGGTGAGCGTTGGACTCTCATTTGTTGCTCACTATGGACATGTATATCTAATATATTATATTTTATTGCGGCGTTTTGACTCTGTGATCTCAATATATTTAGTTTACGTTATGTATTGTTCTATCTTGGAAATCACAAGTGTTTTTTTCTTTGTGTTGTTACCAGGTATATGTGATTCTGAGTGATGTATTAGTGTTGGCCCAAAGGAATATTCACGTGTGTAAGCCTAATATAGCCTCATTCTTTATATTATTGAATATTTGTAAAACTCTTTGGTACTATGGGTAAAGAGGTGGGTTGTTATAGGTACTGACATCATCAGGTCAGTACTGACATCTTTTCTTATAAGAGAAGGAGGCTAAAGGACTTGGGGAGTTGTGGCATGAGAAGGAGCTCCAGGCTAAAAAAAGAAAAGAAGCGATCGGGGCATGAAGTATTTAGCCAATTTTTGGCTAACTAAATCATGCTAGCACCGACATGAATTTTTTCATATCGATACCAGCATGAATTAGAGTGGCCAATCTTAGCCAAATTTCCAAGAGAAGCTGAGCAAGTCTAGAGGTTGTGCTAAAGGTGTTCGTTCGTTTGGAATTTGGTTACGATGTAACAGCGCGGATGAAGGATAATGATTGATGAATGATGAAATGTTGGAATGCTTCGATGTGATTGCTTCAGAAATTTATGGTGTTGAATCTATGACTGATGTGGACTTCTTGAAGTTTTCTGGAGGGAACAGGTCAATCAATGGAGCCATGATGATGATTATCCACCAGGGCGGGTTCGAAGAAGGGAACTTATGGATAAAATGTTGAAGGGTTCTATCGTGAAAAGAAAGGAATGTTAAAGGGTTCCACGATGATGAATTGTTACTAGATGGAGTGAGGAAGGGCTTAGATACACATATTAAGGGATCATTGATACTCGAAGTATTTTCTGATGTACACGTAAGAAGGAGTATTGAGAGGATGCACATTGGGTAGTTAGAATGGCTACCGCAGATCATTGAAGTGATCTATATACCCTGGATGGACGAAGGTATCTAGTTTCAGCTATGGTCTAGTGTTTGGATACACAAAAAACTATTATTTTTCCATTAATACCTGGAAAAGGAATTGTCATACAAGTTATTATGTATCCTGCGTACATTAAGTGATAGTGAGGATTATTTGATGGATGTTATGTTTGCCATGATTGCTATAGTTGTTATTTGTCACTCTTGGGATGTCACATGACATAGGTATCCAAGAGACCGATAGCTAGACAACCGATAGTATATATAATGTTTGTATACTTTATCATGATAGTAAAATAGCATATTATCATTGTTATGTGCTAAGTCTTTGGATTTAAGGAAGGTTAAGTATGAATCCTATACTTTTGTTCCTTGCAATGTCAACTTGTATAGTATTTTGATATTTTCTTATCGCTCAATCTAAGCTATTGCCTAACTTAAGGTTTTATGCTTTGCTTCTTATTATCTTGGGTACTCTTAAATGAGTAAACTAGATAGCAGGCTCGGTTGATATGCAGTGCTATGCAAAGACTAACTAGAGGTGGTGCTTTCTTCAATTATATATGGGTTTACTATTGCTTATTCTATTGTGTGACACCGTGGAGGCTACACAGTGTTAGTTATTCTATTAGAGATAGTCTATTTTGAGTTCTTTTCTTATTGTATAAACTCTACTATTATTTCTATAACTCCGTGAACCTATGCACTCTAATATTTATGGTTCATTCAGTTATTACTATCTTATCATCTTTATATCTGTGATGACTATTATATTTTATTCGACGCACTGTGGGTTATATGACTGATTTTGAACCAGTCATACTTTACTGTAATCATCCATAGTACGACTTTCGGTGATAAAATACGGTAATGCTAATGGTATCCCTAATATCAGAAGCACATGAATATGAAATAAAATCATCACATATTTAAAACAACTTTTCTAATTATATTTCAAAGAAATATTTCATAATCAATTTACATAATCCCATAATTGATTCCCAAGTTTTGATCAAATATAATTATTACAAAATACGTCAAGAGAAACATCTAAGATGCCCCCTTGGATGATCAGAGTACTAAATAGACACAAAAGTCTTAATACATCATAGCAAAACTAAAACTAAATAGCAGCTCCTAAATAACTAACTTTGTCTCATGCACATCTTCGGAAGCTTTATTCATCCACCCACTAAACCTGAAAACCTTAACTCTCCATCTACTCAATTTAATTTTGAGCACCTGAGAGTTTAAGGGGAAAACATAAACTTTAAGTTAGACATAAAGCTTGGTGTGATTAATACTATTACATCTTCGTTTACTTATATTAACTGAGACCGCACCAATTAGAGGAACATGTTTCTCCTCACTAATATCCCTTTAAAATATATCTTTTTACAAATTATAATTTTACAATCAAACTGGTTATAACAATAATTGCAATATCATATGTGCATATAAATAGGTAACAAGTGGACCATCTGTTTGAAAAATATAGTTTTACTTGGTTAACTACTAACCATTGGCTGACTCGGGCATACTAGATAAAATAAACAAATAATATAACAACTGTTAAACAAACTTCTGGACGGTCTACCCTTAACTTACTTCTCTAAGGGTCACCTGATCCTAATGGTTTTGCGGGCTCACCAATAACCTATCCTTTTCCTCTATGTATATTTCTTTCTATGTGTAGCCATTATTTAAGTCTTACCTATGACTAAGCCCTGCACACTAGAATTTTGCACTAAATTAGCTAGGAAATAGCTAATGTATGAGGTGCAACCGTACACCAGTCCCATTTGGTATTCATATATTTGAGTCATTTAGTTAGGGTTACTACGCTTTATATTTTCCTTGAAAACCTTTTCAAATTGATTTAACCTTTTAAATCATACTTAAACAAGGAAAACATACTTTTTCTTTACTTAAAGCAATTTTCCATGTTATGTATACTGTACTTAAAACAATGTTGATGAAAATAATTGAATCCTTTGTTTAAACCTTTAAACAATTTCTTCCAAAACCTTTGAAAGTACCCCTTTCGATACAAATAAACTTCTTTACTTTACAACCTTAGGCCAAAAGACCAGAGCATGCTTTTTAAAACCATTTACAATAGACCTTTCAAAAAAATAGGAAGTGTCCTTTCGAAAGCTTTACAAAACCTTAGACATCCTCTTTTCAAAACACTTTAAACATGCCTTTTGTAAACATTGGAAACCCTCCATTTAACACTAAATTAAACCTTTTGAAAATATTGGAAAATCACCCCTTTGAAACCTTTATCATATATTTTTCGAAAGCATTACGGTTTTTTACTTAAAACAAACCTTTGGAAAGCATTTGGTTCAAGTAAAAACATGTGGAACAACCTTTCGAAACCATTCAAAACCATTCCTTTCGAAAACTTGGGGTTTAACTTTCAAAATCTGAAAAGGGTCTTAAAAGAACTAACTCAAAAGCAACTTTTTTGAAAGCAATTTCCTAAGTAAAAGAAGTAGATGGTGTCGAAACCACTCTCTTCAAAAGTATTGGAGAACTGACTCTAATTTTTAAAACAAAGGATTCCTTTCAAAAGCACTGCTCTGAAAGGTAAAAGGCAGTAGGTTGGGGTTTTGACCCCTTCGAAAGCAATTCTTAAAAAATAGGGGCAACCGCTTTCTAAAGCTCTTTCCTTTAAAACCATTTTACCAAGTCTAAAGCTATCCTATTCGAAAGCATTCTTTTCAAAAGCAAAGAAAGCGCATTTTCTTTTGAAAGCAAAACAAGGTCTCGACCCCTTCGAAAGCCCTGTTTCGACACTATATCTTTCGCCAACATCTAATTCACTACCTACCAAATTTTTGATACCATATGTGTTTGTTTCGACCTAGATAGAGGTGGAAATATGTAGCCCAAAGGTGCTGCCGAAAGTGGCGAAACAGCAAAACTTTCTAAAAACTGATTTTTAACCTAAAAAGGTAATTTCTTTCAACTAACTTGCTTTGTTTGTCAACATATGATTGGTTTCCAATTTCTTTTTCCAAAATTCTTTTCTAAAAGTGCTGGCGATTTTCAAAATAACAATTTAAAACATTTGCAAATTACCCCTTTTCCTTTTATAAACATATAAAACATTTAAGTTCCATACCATAAATAAATTTATATACTTATTAAAATACTTGGGAAAATTCTTTTAAAATTCCTATAATTCACTTTTAATATGTTTCCCAACATATCTAAATTTCTAACCCAAAACTAATATAAAATGGTTGCAATTAATTTTAAACCTAATTAACCATTTTCTTTACTAGAAAATAATAATAAATCCACGTTAATTCAAAAAATTATGAAAATTGAAACCCATCTTTAAAATACTATTTTTGAACATATATCTAAATTGCAAGACATTTGGATGTCATTTGATAGGTTTTTCAAATCCAAACTTGTCATAAAAATCAATACGAATGAGCTTAATTCATCATAAAGCATATATATATATATGTATATGTATGTATGTATGTATGTATGTATGTATGTATGTATGTATGTATGTATAACATTTAAAACATGACAATATACTTGCAAAAATATTCAGATCTGATTCTAGAAACCGAAAACATCCAAACATGATATGTAACATATTATTCACCTTTAGCTTGTTGTTAAGGATTTGAGATTTGATCTTGAATGAATTTTATTAAGCTTTTCCTCTTGATTCTTACTTATATTCCCCTTACTTCTTAATGGTAGTTGGCCTCTTCTTAGGTTTTTTTAGTTTGTGAACATGTAAAAATGTAACGATCCCGATTTTTGAGTCAAATTTAATTGGTAATCAAATTAAATTATGGATTAATTATGAATTAATTGAGAATTTATTGGGATTTGAAATATAAAAATAAAATGTAATTGAATTTTAAGCTGGAAATTCTAGAAAAATATATTGTAAATTGAGTTTTGGGTATATTTGAATTCTCCAAATTTAAACGAGATATAAAGTTATATAAATGAATTATAATTGGAAATTTGATTTAAGCATAAGTATCTTACCAATAAATATGGGATTTAGGAAAACTAAATGTAGATAAAACAAGAAATAAAAGTTTGAAATAATACGTATATAGATAATTATTTATTCAAAAAGTATAATAGTAACTTGAGTTTAAAATTTAAATAAAATGTGTACTTATGCATAAAAATATTTTAAATTAAGTTCAAGTTTAAATAAGAATTGAATAAAGAATTTATATACCTCCTTTTAGAATTTGTTTAAACTAAATTTATATATATATATATATATATATATATATATATATATATATATATATATATATTAACACAAGACTTTGATATGAATGTTTTTCTGAAAGTATAAGTATAAAAAGGCCTAACCAATAATAGTATATGTTTGCACCAAAAATGGTCCAAACCCCAATATCGTGAAAGCACCCGTTTTTGAACACAAATCAACAATATTCAACACAAATTTCAGATCTAAGAGATATCAAATGCAGCAATTCAGAATAACAATCACAAACACATGATTTATAGTGGTTCGGCGATCTTGCCTACGTCCACTCTGAAGCTTATGTCTTTATTGATTCACTAGATGATTTCAATCAATTACAGCGGATTACAGCAAGTTATAGCTCTGATACTTGAGTACAATGGTGATAGAAAGACATAGAATTGAATCCGGCAGAGTCTGGACGTTTAATGGCGGAAAGATCCCCTTTCTGTAGGCTTTAGGGTGCTATTTATAGGCGTAGGGGGCTCAGATCGCGCTCAAACTTCGGGAGATTTTTTCTAGCATGTGAGTGGGCCCACGCGACCGACCCCACCAAGTTTCGACTCGATCTGAGATCGATATGAAGTGATTTCGTATCCATCAAAAAAATGACCCAATCGAGTTGAAACTTGGCAGGAACATTCTTTACCTTGTATGGAAGCTTCTGTGAAAATTTCGTTGCATTTGGATCAGCGGTTTGGGAGATATGATCGATACGAGCTGATATGTTTTGGTTGGCTGTTTATTTCGACTCGATCACTTCGAATCCATGTATTCGAATCGATGGATGTACGTGCCTTCGAGACGATGTGGCGCGCACATCTTGCATCGATCCGCCTTTTGCGCCGAGTTGATCGCTTCGACTCCATGAGTTTCGCCTCGTTTGTATCGATGACCGTTATATTGCTCGAATCCACCAATGACGTGTAATTCGCATCGGTTCGTAGCGTGCCCACTTCGTATCGATGGAGGTGGTGTTATTCGTATCGATGCAAGTTGTCTCCATACGATCGATACGAACAAGCGTATTTGGGATGGATATGAAGTGAGAACAACTGATGGATACGAACCAAGGTTCTCTGATGGATTCGATCAAATGCCTTTTTTATAGAATCGATACGAACTAAGGTTTATGGATGGTGCATCGATGGATGCGAAGCGATGCGGGTTGATCGATGAGAACTTCATCGATTCGAACCTGGTGGATACGAATCTGATGGATTCGAATAGAGCAATACATTTCTGTTTGATACAAGAGGTTCTCATGGACCGTTCGCGATCCAACGGGCATACAAGTAAATTCTTTCACAGAATTGCAAATATCAAAGTAATGATCATACGAATCTCATAACAGAAATGTCCAAACAAGCAAAATCTAAATGTCCAAATCAAAACGAAACAAAAGCAAAGTAAGGATGTCGAAGTGTAAATTCTCACTATGGTGTGGTCAATAGTCATTCAGAGCATGCCTATGGATCGTGCGCGATCGCTTACATGTGTAAATGATTTAACCGTGCTAGTGAGAGGTTTACGACTTGTTCATCATCATTTCAATCAAGCAATCAATTGATAATCAAACGTTGCCCCGGTTCAGGGTCACCTCTAGATGATGTAGACGGCGGTCGCTCTTGCTCTACCGCTGGAGTTCGCCTCCTCACATATTGAAGTAGCATACCATTCCTGATATGCCCTTCCACCTCATCCTTCAGATGTCTACATTCATTGGTGTTATGACCGTTCAGTTCATGGAATATGCAATACTTATCTGATTTCCACTCGTCAGAAGTTGGATCCCTTCGCATTGGTCTACGACACGGAACCTGCTCTCTGGTATCTTGATAGATTCGCTCCAAACTATCATTCATCTCTGAGTATGTGGTGAATATTGGTTCCTTTCATGGTCGCATTGATCTGTTATAGCTACTCTCAGCCTTTCGTTTCCCCTTGCTAGTTTCTGTACCTTTCTCAGGGGGATTTCCATCTTTGACTGTATAAACGTTGTATTCATCATTTTCTTCTCTTTCTGCACTCGCATCCTCTAATCGCAAGAACTTCTCTGCTTCGTGATAGAATTCTCCTAGATCCATAGGAGGATCTTTAGTCAATGAATTTTTGAAATCCGTGCCATCAGCTATTCCGGACACAGTTGCCATCATAACCATGGATGGACCTGGCCGATCCACCGATGCTGCTGCCACATTGAATCGCGTTAGGAAAATCCTCAAAGTCTCTCCAGCTTTCTGCTTCAAAATTGCCAAACTCATTATGTTCTTGGGTCTTGCAATGTGAACCCTAAATTGTCTCATGAATCTCTCAGTTAAATCTGCCCATGTTCCTATGGAGTCGCTCTCCGGTTGCCTAAACCATAATGCTGCGATTTCCGTCAGATATAATGGAAAGCACAGGTGCCATGACTTCTTATGATGCCCCCAACACTTCCATGTGCCTCATGTACTTTGTTAGGTGGACCGCAGGGTCCGTCCTCCCATCATACATCTCCACTGATGGTAACTTGAACTCTGGTGGGTTCCTAGCCATCCTAATTGCAGGAGAAAAGGGACTCCTATTCACGTCTTCAAGATCTTTGTCTATTAATCCCCCTCTCATGGCTCGCCTGACCATTTGCGCCAATCTATCATTGTCTCCAAGATGCAATCCTCGTTCATCGCTTTCGACCTGCCCCCCCCGAGTTCATGAGGGAATTCTGAAATCTGCCTCCTTGACTGAGTATTCATTCCTCTGCTACCTCCAGATTACGCAGATGCTCCTCTCTCTCTCTCTGGGATTGGATTAGCATTCTCCAAGTGTGTGCCTCCTAATCCAGGTGCTACGCCGGATGGTCCTGCTCCGTTCTGAACTCCATCAACTCCTCTGTTCTATGCTCCAAGTTGCCTGATCTGTTGGAACAAACTCTGGATCAGCTCCTGTCTTTTCATCATCGCCTCCATCTTATCCCTAGTGATGAAGATCGATGCCTGATTCGCTCCTGAAGAAGCCTCTTGACTTCCCTCGCGTTGACTTCTCTCTGGCCTTTGTCTTTTACTTGTTTGTCTTGTAATAGCTCTTAGATCTGAATTCTTAAGTCTTCAAATTCAACTTCTCCTGAATTAGCTTTTCTTAGTGCAAGCACCAAAGTGTTTGCACCAAAAATGGTCCAAACCTCAATATTGTGAAAGCACCCGTTTATGAACACAAATCAACAATATTCAACACAAATTTCAGATCTAAGAGATATCAAACGCAGCAATTCAGAAATAACAATCACAAACACAGGATTTATAGTTGTTCGGCGATCTTGCCTACGTCCACTCTGAAGCTTATGTCATTATTGATTCACTAGATGATTTCAATCAATTACAGCGGATTACAGCAAGTTATAGCTCTGATACTTGATTATAATGGTTATAGAAAGACGTAGAATTGAATCCGGTAGATTCTGGACTTTCAATGGCAGAAATATCCCCTTTCTATAGGCTTCAGGGTGCTATTTATAGGCGTAGGAGGCTCAGATCGCGCTCAAACTTCGGAAGATTTCTTCTGGCACGTGAGTGGGCCCACGCGACCGACCCCACCAAGTTTTGACTCGATCTGAGATCGATACGAAGTGATTTCGTATCCATCAAAAAATGACCCAATCGAGTTGAAACTTGGCAAGAACATTCTTTACCTTGTATGGAAACTTCTATGAAAATTTCGTTGCATTTGGATCAGCGGTTTGGGAGATATGATCGATACGAGCTGATATGTTTCGGTTGGCTGTTTATTTTGACTCGATCGCTTCGAATCCATGTATTCGAATCGATGGATGCACGTGCCTTCGAGACGACGTGGCACGCACATCTTGCATCGATCCACCTTTTTCTCCGAGTTGACTGCTTCGACTCCATGAGTTTCGCCTCGTTTGTATCGATGACCGTTATATTTCTCAAATCCACCAATGACGTGTACTTCGCATCGGTTCGTAGCACGCCCACTTCGTATCGATGGAGGTGGTGTTATTCATACCGATGGAAGTTGTCTCCATTCGATCGATACGAACAAGCGTATTTGGGATGGATACGAAGTGAGAACAACTAATGGATACGAACCAAGATCCTCTGATGGATTCGATCAAATGCCTTTTTTATAGAATCGATACGAATTAAGGTTTATGGATGGTGCATCGATGGATGCGAAGTGGTGCGGGTTGATCGATGTGAACTTCATCGATTCGTACCTGGTGGATACGAATCTGATGGATTCGAATAGACCAATGCATGACTTCCTGATGGATACGAACGATGGATTCGAACTACTCTAAACTCAATGGATACGAACATGCTAATGCGATGCCTATTTGATCGATTCGAAATCGATCGATTCAAACTGACCGATATCATGCCTGATCGATTCGAACTCGATCGATTCGAAGTATGTTGAACTTGATGGATTCGAACAAAACAAATTGATGGATGCGAATCCCATGGATTCGAAATGGGCATCTCCTCAACAATTCGATGGATACGAACAGCGTGTTTTAGCTAACTTGCATCGATCATATCTCGTTCATACTAACTCCGATTAACCTGAAATTTGAAACACTGGCTTTCATGGCTTTGCTTGTCATGTCCTATCAATTGTAGCATGATCCGAGCTTGGACAAAATTCATCGATATCCATAGCGAAGCAATGTGTAACCATTCTTTGAGACGAGCTGTCTTTTGTTTTCGACCAATCTTTTGGTATCACGGCTTTGCCAAAAAGCGGGATAACAGTATATACATACAAACTTATGTACATACAAGACTTAAGTGAATATAATATGAAAATTTATTAAAAATTCTTTGTTTTGTAAAATTACAAATGCTAAATATACATCAAAGAGATGGATTAAAGAAATTAACATACATTGGAATCTCATGATTACTTTTTACATATGGCATTCAATATAATTAATTGAATAAAATAATAAAATAAAAAATTACAAAAACTTTTCATATCCCCATATTCAAATTATTTAGCCCCTCACCAAATCTCTGAAAAGTACAGTAACAATAGATTGAGTATCTCAAATCTCAACACCCTAGGAGAAAATAAAGTAGAAGGAAAAAAGTCAGAAAAAAAACTGCCATTATCTTCTCAAATCTGAAATAGAAAATTCAAAATCTCAAACCTGAAATAAGTCAAAGCTTCAACCTGTTGCAAATCAAAACTTCAACTTGTTACAAGTGCAATCTGGAAGCAAGTTAGAGATCGAATTTGTGACATCCCGGAATTTTGACCCCATTATTATTATAAGTTTTTGATCTAATTTAAATAAAATATAAGATTTTCATTTATAAATAAATAAGATTTTTGATATTAATAGTGGTATATGTGTTATAAAGGAATTTATATAATAGATGTTGTCAACAATATTCAGAAATAAATATGTGTTATTTAATTAAATTAAAATTTATGTATTAATGACATTAATTATCAGATATATGAATGCAGTTAATAATAAGAACAAGTTCAATAACACAATTCTTTCCATATTAAATACAAATACATTAATGCAAATATAATATACAAATCAAACATTTATAATATTTAACTTTAATGAAAAATAAGATTAATCTGTGTTTCTTATAACAGTTTTTATAATTAAATTAAATATAAGCTTATACAAGTAGCATAAGTATAGTATAATTATTTGTTAACACAAGTTTGAAGACAAACATATATTCTGTCAAAACCAATGTGCAGTTTGTGTTTTAGATATAGGATAATAAAATAAAGAACAAGAATACACATCAATAAAGCATTTTTGTTCAGACCAAAAATTGCAAGCAAACTGTATATGAATAAGCAAATAAATATTTGCAGCTAAAATAAGATAAAACAAGTTTGTTAGTAAAACATAATAAGTATAAACCTTTATTAATATATCTTTGTACAAACTAAAAGAATCTGGAAATTTCTTTGTACAGGGAAACTCAATTTCAAGTGACAGCAAATAATAATTAGTGTTAACCAAAATGAAACATTTAGTACAAACCAGACTGCAAGTATCTTAGCAAAGTATTATAGTATAAGCATATGAATACATTTGTACAAGCACAAACAAAAGCCTGCAGGTATCTTTGTACTTAATATATGTGTCAGTCAGCATATAAGTATATGTTAGCATAAGTTAAGACATAAATACTAATTAGCACACATATTTGTCTGAGGAAAAAAAAAATATCTCAGCCGAAATATTCTTATGATTGTCAGGTTTTAGTACAAATGAAAATTAAGCAAGATATTTATCAAGTGAAGGCTTGTTCAAGAAGACTCCATTGTTCAAGTTATAAATATTTGTATTTATCATTTCTTATTACATTGAGTCGGTTATTAACTCATGAAAACAAATCTGAGGAGAAACAAAAGAAAATAAATAAAACTTGATATTTCTAATTCAAATCAAAATTCAAGCAAAAGGGAAATTTACTGGACAACCTCTTGTGCAAACTGCTGTCTCCTAGTTAGTCTCTGTTTCAAGTTTCTTCAGCAACTGATCTTGGTGAGTAAACATGTTTTTTTCAATCTAACTTTTACTTTGTACTTCATGTAGTATTGTTATGGTTTAAATTTCTGGAATGTTTGGCATAGTTTTATTTGTTCTGCATCTTGATATTCTTACAGGTTATAAGTTTCTGTTGAATCAAAGGAAGTAAAGAATAATTCATACCTTTATATAAAGTTATCTTGATTAATTAGTAATTTAACTAAGTAATATTTGTTAAAGTTTCAGTTTAAAGTTTGAAGTGATTGTAAGAAAGCTGTATAATGTAAGCACTGGAACTTAAACTTACAGTAAAAAAATTAAATAATGATCAAACATTCGAATAGTCTAAATTGTAAATTCAAATTTATATCTTGAAATAACATACTATGTTATGATTTTTAAGACCCAAATTATAAATTTTAATGAACAAGTCTAGGAGCAGTTTGACAATAACCCATTTTTGCGTTTCTATGAATTTTAAATGATTCATTCAATAATTTTTGTTGAAATTCGATTTGAAGCTAGAGTAATAGTGTAAGATTACCAGAAAATTGTTGAAATAATTTTTGAATGCGCGAATTGTTGAGGGGAATCAATAATAGGGTTTAAGGGTCTGTAAATTTTGGAGCAGTTCATTTGATTCGCGCGACGCATCAGCTCGACCGAGTGCTATGGGATTTGGGTAGATGCTAGAGTAGGGTGTCGGCAAGCCATGGTCGAAGTTTTATCATTTCTGGTGGTCGTGATTTCGATCGCGAGGCAAATTTTATGTATTGGGTTTGAGTTTCTGTTCGACTTTAGGGTCGAATTTTGATTTCGTGCGTATGGGGTTGAATTGGATTTTGTTATCGAGTAAGTGGAGGATTTACGACTTGTGGGTGGAGTCGCGAGATGTTAGCGCGGTGGTGGACCGCCGTGCACGTGCACGGCGGTGGAGATGAACGCAGTTGGGTCGACTCGAGGAGAACTCGAGTACTGTCGTGCTCCGCTTCGAGTTTGATGCTGGGTCGAGTGTTTATGCGCGTGAGATTTTAAGTTTTTAACAGTTTATAAAGAAACTTAAGTTTAGAAAAAAAAAGTAATAGTGAAAGGAAGGAACAGGGGAGAAGAAGAGAGGCAAGGGAGGATCGCGTGAATATTTCTGGGTGGATTCGAATCCTACCCGAGGCGAGCTCGAGGTTGTCTTCGGTTTGAGAAGGCAGAAATTTGGGCTAACTGTAATATGATAGTAAAAGTAATTAAGTTGAGTATAAACTATGTTATTAAGTATGAAACAATTTGACTTTGATAATCTTGAATGTTTTGCTGAAACAAAAATGGAGTAGTTAATTTAAAATGGAAATTAATTATGTAGGTAATAAAATTTATAATTGTGATTTAAAAAGTAGATCAAACTTAATTCAAATTAATAATTAAAGATTTTAATAATAGTCTTGTATAAAATCATATGTAATCAAGAATTCAATTAATCATTTGAAGTTGATTAATTAACAAATCAGAGATAACTGATTAAATAAATAATTAATGGTGGAACGATTAAGTTAATTAATAATTAATGATTAATTAAGCAATTAATAATAATTAATTGTGTAATTAAGTTTTATAAATCAATAATTAAGGTTATTGATTAGTAATTAAGAATTTATTTCATTAATTAAGGAATAATTAATAAATTGAAATAAGTTAATTAATTCTAATTGGTTAAGCATGAATAAAATATAATTTATGTTTAAGTATGCAATTAAGTTTAAACCAAATCAAAACTGTTGACTTAAATCGACAATTATATTGATTGCCTCTGATATTTATTTATATCTGTGATGTTCTGTGATATTCTGTATATATATCTGTGATGATTGTGTATGATTTATCTGTGTTAACTTGCTATATGACTTATCTGATGTTAATTATTTGTGTTAAATTGCTATGTGAATTCAATTGTTAAATTTAAATTGTTAAGTTAATTAGACAACTTGGACTTTAAAATGGCGTTTGGATTTCGATGAGACCAGGATCGGGTATCAATTGATATTCTGAAAACCACATCGATCCAAATTAAACGTTAGGTCGTGTATGAAAGTGCGGTGTGTATACAATTATGTGTGCTAATATAGTACACACGGATCGTGTAATATGGACTACAATATAAATGCGGAAATAGATGATAATAGCATAGTAAATAAAAAATAGAAAAATCACACCAGAGATTTTTATACTGGTTCGGAGCACCGTCCTACGTCCAGTCCCAGACTTCTATCTGGATTTTCACTATTAACAACCTTGCTTCACCCGGAGGAACAGGTTTACAACACCCGAGCAACCGAACGGGATTTCACGCCTCTAATACACTGAGGACTTCAACACTTGCCTCTTACAACACAGAGGACTTCAACACTTGCCTCTTACAACACAGAGGACTTCAACAAAAGAACAAATACAATTGTTGTTGACAACTTGTGCTCTTGAAAACACGGATTTGTCACTAGTAGTACACCCTTCCTATAATCTTATCCCCAAAGTATGCAAATGATGTTTTGAAAAGATTAAGAAAAGTATATTACTTATTGAATCAAAAGATATGAAATAGTTTCAATGATTCAATAAATAATCGAGAGCTTTTAGAATGCAGGAGTATGTATAAAGTAAGATCAGAGATTAGATTAAAAAGAATATGAAATCATTATAAAAACTTGTGTTTGAATCAATGATTTAGATGAGTATATATAGAGAAAAATAGTTGTAACTCTTTGTGAACAGTTGCCATTAAGAGTTATGATCATTGATGAAAGATAGGAGATGCAACCTTTGGAGAAGAGAAGTGTCTTTTGGAAAAGTTGCTTTCTGTTTAAAAACGGTCGACAGGTCAAAAATGGACCGGTAGACAGGAATTCAAATATATATATACATTATGTGCATGTGTGCACGTTCACTGTGCAATTTACACAGGAACGGTCGACCGCACCTATATTGACCGGTCGACCGGTGCCTGTTAAATTGCACATTGAATTGTGCAACTGCATGCAACTTATAAATTATTCGTATATATATTGATTCCCTTGATATGCATGATTATTTGAGGATAGATTTTAACAAATTTATTACTATTACAACAACAAATAATCAACCTATAATCTAGAGTACCATATATAGCTCTATTGACCTTGTTTTTGTCGATCGCCTTGTTTGTCAGAAATCAATCGCCTTATTTGTCAGAAATCAAAACTTTCATAAAGCTTGTGACTCAACATTCTCCCCCTTTTTGATTGATGACAATATATATATATCGCCTTTGCCGATGATATAACCTTTTGAATTGTCTCCAAAAGTGACTGAGCCACCATCTGAGTATTTAATATTTGTTAATAAGCTCTTGTCTCCCTTCATATGCTTTGAGCAACCACTGTCCAATATCCACTTTCCTCTTTTCTTCAGTGGGACCTGCAAAAAATAGAATTAAGTTCATGGTACCCACTTTTTATAGGGTCCTAAGAGTTAGGTCTTAGGAGTCCAAACCCATTTGGGTCCGGTATCCCCTTTATATATATAATTGTTATTAAAATGTACATTATTCATGAATTGCTGAATGTATTTGTTCCTAATCAAATTATTATTTGTTTTAGGAACCCATATTTTGATAGTCTTGACATTTCTCTTTTGAAATTTCACAACTGGTTTTGGTTTGAAATATAATAAACTAAGATTTTTCTTAGCTTCAGTTTTTTGTACTTTCTTCTTCCTTTTATTTCTAAGATGTTTCTTAGTTTCATGTTTGTTATATCCCAAACCTTGTTTATCTGAAATAGATTGTGAACTTTCAATGATTTTAGTCAAATTTTCTCGACCTTTGTTAAAGTTAGAAACATTTTGAGTAATGTCATCAAACTTTGTTTGTAAACTAGCTTTTTCTAGGTCTAGAATTTTGACTTTTGCTTTAAGTTCATGATTTTCAGTAGTGAGAGCATTATTTTTCTCTTTTTGAGCTTCTATTTCTTGACTCAAAAGAGATATTTGAGAGTCAACATTAGATGATGATTCTTGAATATTTTCAAGTTCTTCTTCTAATATTTTCTTCTCATCTTTTAACATATCTCGTTCAAACTCTGCTCTACTTAAATCTGCTTTGACTACTTTTAATTGACGTTTTAAGTCTTTATATTTGACTATCAATTCAGCATTAATATCAAGTAATTCATCAAATGTAGGAATTTGTACCTCATCTTCTGTTGCCATAAAGCAAACATTAGCTTGTTCATTCTCCGAATCACTTTCACTTTCTGATGAAGATGACTCTGAATCATCCCATGTTACTGAGAAGGCTCGTTTCTTTGATTTGTCCTTCTTATATTTGAATTTGTCATTTTCTGACTTTTTCTTTTGTTCTGGACAATCCTTCTGCATGTGTCCCTTTTTATGGCAGTTGAAACATTCTATAGCAGATGAAGATGGTTTATTTGATCCAGGTTTCCTTTTATTGTAGCGACTGGCTTTTCGATATTTTAGGAATTTTTTGAAACCTTTAGCAATGAACGCCAAATCTTCATCTTCAGAATCTGATTCATTTTCATCTTTCTCAACATGAAATGCTACATTTTTCTTTTCTTCTTTCTGTTCTTTTCTAGCCTGCAAATTTGCTTCATAGGACATTAAATTTCCTATCAATTCATCTGGCTTCATGACGGAAAGATCATTAGCTTCTTCAATTGCTAATACTTTTCCTTCCCATTCATTAGTTAGAGAATGTAGGACTGTTGAAACAACATCAAAATCAGAATACTTTTGTCCTAACCCAATAAGTGCATGGTGAATAGTTTGAAACCGTGAATACATGTCATTGATTATTTCATTTGGTTTCATTTTGAAATTTTGAAATTGACTTTTCAGCATAGCTATTTTGGCTTGTTTAACCTTGTTAGTACCTTCATGAGTGATTTTTAGCGTTTGCCAAATTTGATATGCAGTAGTGCAAATACTAACACGGTTATATTCATTTTGGTCTAATGCACAGAACAACATATTTATTGCTCTTGCATTTACGGCTGCTGCCGTTTTCTCAGCCACAGTCCATTCTGAATAATCAGTTGTTGGATTCACTATTTCTCTTTGAGTAGCATTCCAAGCATCATAGCTACTTGAGTGCATAAAGAATGACATACGTGTTGCCCAATAACTATAGTTAAGATCATTGAAAAATGGAGGTCTTTGTGTCGATTGCCCTTCTGTGTAAGTGGTGTTTTGAGTGCTAGTACTTGCGTTATTTGCCATATTACAAGAATATATCAAATAACTGTGTTACGGTTATATGATGACCGTGCTCTGATACCAAATGAAAGTGCGGTGTGTATACAATTATATGTGCTAATATAGTACACACGGATCGTGTAATATGGACTACAATATAAATGCGGAAATAGATGATAATAGCATAGTAAATAAAAAATAGAAAAATCACACCAGAGATTTTTATACTGGTTCGGAGCACCGTCCTACGTCCAGTCCCAGACTTCTATCTGGATTTTCACTATTAACAACCTCGCTTCACCCGGAGGAACAGGTTTACAACACCCGAGCAACCGAACGGGATTTCACGCCTCTAATACACTGAGGACTTCAACACTTGCCTCTTACAACACAGAGGACTTCAACACTTGCCTCTTACAACACAGAGGACTTCAACAAAAGAACAAATACAATTATTGTTGACAACTTGTGCTCTTGAAAACACGGATTTGTCACTAGTAGTACACCCTTCCTATAATCTTATCCCCAAAGTATGCAAATGATGTTTTGAAAAGATTAAGGAAAGTATATTACTTATTGAATCAAAAGATATGAAATAGTTTCAATGATTCAATAAATAATCGAGAGCTTTTAGAATGCAGGAGTATGTATAAAGTAAGATCAGAGATTAGATTAAAAAGAATATGAAATCATTATAAAAACTTGTGTTTGAATCAATGATTTAGATGAGTATATATAGAGAAAAATAGTTGTAACTCTTTGTGAACAGTTGCCATTAAGAGTTATGATCATTGATGAAAGATAGGAGATGCAACCTTTGGAGAAGAGAAGTGTCTTTTGGAAAAGTTGCTTTCTGTTTAAAAACGGTCGACAGGTCAAAAATGGACCGGTAGACAGGAATTCAAATATATATATACGTTATGTGCATGTGTGCACGTTCACTGTGCAATTTACACAGGAACGGTCGACCGCACCTATATTGACCGGTCGACCGGTGCCTGTTAAATTGCACATTGAATTGTGCAACTGCATGCAACTTATAAATTATTCGTATATATATTGATTCCCTTGATATGCATGATTATTTGAGGATAGATTTTAACAAATTTATTACTATTACAACAACAAATAATCAACCTATAATCTAGAGTACCATATATAGCTCTATTGACCTTGTTTTTGTCGATCGCCTTGTTTGTCAGAAATCAATCGCCTTATTTTTCAGAAATCAAAACTTTCATAAAGCTTGTGACTCAACATTCTCCCCCTTTTTGATTGATGACAATATATATATATCGCCTTTGCCGATGATATAACCTTTTGAATTGTCTCCAAAAGTGACTGAGCCACCATCTGAGTATTTAATATTTGTTAATAAGCTCTTGTCTCCCGTCATATGCTTTGAGCAACCGCTGTCCAATATCCACTTTCCTCTTTTCTTCAGTGGGACCTACAAAAAATAGAATTAAGTTCATGGTACCCACTTTTTATAGGGTCCTAAGAGTTAGGTCTTAGGAGTCCAAACCCATTTGGGTCCGGTATCCCCTTTATATATATAATTGTTATTAAAATGTACATTATTCATGAATTGCTGAATGTATTGTTCCTAATCAAATTATTATTTGTTTTAGGAACCCATATTTTGATAGTCTTGACATTTCTCTTTTGAAATTTCACAACTGGTTTTGGTTTGAAATATAATAAACTAAGATTTTTCTTAGCTTCAGTTTTTTGTACTTTCTTCTTCCTTTTATTTCTAAGATGTTTCTTAGTTTCATGTTTGTTATATCCCAAACCTTGTTTATCTGAAATAGATTGTGAACTTTCAATGATTTTAGTCAAATTTTCTCGACCTTTGTTAAAGTTAGAAACATTTTGAGTAATGTCATCAAACTTTGTTTGTAAACTAGCTTTTTCTAGGTCTAGAATTTTGACTTTTGCTTTAAGTTCATGATTTTCAGTAGTGAGAGCATTATTTTTCTCTTTTTGAGCTTCTATTTCTTGACTCAAAAGAGATATTTGAGAGTCAACATTAGATGATGATTCTTGAATATTTTCAAGTTCTTCTTCTAATATTTTCTTCTCATCTTTTAACATATCTCGTTCAAACTCTGCTCTACTTAAATCTGCTTTGACTACTTTTAATTGACGTTTTAAGTCTTTATATTTGACTATCAATTCAGCATTAATATCAAGTAATTCATCAAATGTAGGAATTTGTACCTCATCTTCTGTTGCCATAAAGCAAACATTAGCTTGTTCATTCTCCGAATCACTTTCACTTTCTGATGAAGATGACTCTGAATCATCCCATGTTACTGAGAAGGCTCGTTTCTTTGATTTGTCCTTCTTATATTTGAATTTGTCATTTTCTGACTTTTTCTTTTGTTCTGGACAATCCTTCTGCATGTGTCCCTTTTTATGGCAGTTGAAACATTCTATAGCAGATGAAGATGGTTTATTTGATCCAGGTTTCCTTTTATTGTAGCGACTGGCTTTTCGATATTTTAGGAATTTTTTGAAACCTTTAGCAATGAACGCCAAATCTTCATCTTCAGAATCTGATTCATTTTCATCTTTCTCAACATGAAATGCTACATTTTTCTTTTCTTCTTCCTGTTCTTTTCTAGCCTGCAAATTTGCTTCATAGGACATTAAATTTCCTATCAATTCATCTGGCTTCATGACGGAAAGATCATTAGCTTCTTCAATTGCTAATACTTTTCCTTCCCATTCATTAGTTAGAGAATGTAGGACTGTTGAAACAACATCAAAATCAGAATACTTTTGTCCTAACCCAATAAGTGCATGGTGAATAGTTTGAAACCGTGAATACATGTCATTGATTGTTTCATTTGGTTTCATTTTGAAATTTTGAAATTGACTTTTCAGCATGGCTATTTTGGCTTGTTTAACCTTGTTAGTACCTTCATGAGTGATTTTTAGCGTTTGCCAAATTTGATATGCAGTAGTGCAAATACTAACACGGTTATATTCATTTTGGTCTAATGCACAGAACAACATATTTATTGCTCTTGCATTTACGGCTGCTGCCGTTTTCTCAGCCATAGTCCATTCTGAATAATCAGTTGTTGGATTCACTATTTCTCTTTGAGTAGCATTCCAAGCATCATAGCTACTTGATTGCATGAAGAATGACATACGTGTTGCCCAATAACTATAGTTAAGACCATTGAAAAATGGAGGTCTTTGTGTCGATTGCCCTTCTGTGTAAGTGGTGTTTTGAGTGCTAGTACTTGCGTTATTTGCCATATTACAAGAATATATCAAATAACTGTGTTACGGTTATATGATGACCGTGCTCTGATACCAAATGAAAGTGCGGTGTGTATACAATTATATGTGCTAATATAGTACACACGGATCGTGTAATATGGACTACAATATAAATGCGGAAATAGATGATAATAGCATAGTAAATAAAAAATAGAAAAATCACACCAGAGATTTTTATACTGGTTCGGAGCACCGTCCTACGTCCAGTCCCAGACTTCTATCTGGATTTTCACTATTAACAACCTCGCTTCACCCGGAGGAACAGGTTTACAACACCCGAGCAACCGAACGGGATTTCACGCCTCTAATACACTGAGGACTTCAACACTTGTCTCTTACAACACAGAGGACTTCAACACTTGCCTCTTACAACACAGAGGACTTCAACAAAAGAACAAATACAATTGTTGTTGACAACTTGTGCTCTTGAAAACACGGATTTGTCACTAGTAGTACACCCTTCCTATAATCTTATCCCCAAAGTATGCAAATGATGTTTTGAAAAGATTAAGGAAAGTATATTACTTATTGAATCAAAAGATATGAAATAGTTTCAATGATTCAATAAATAATCGAGAGCTTTTAGAATGTAGGAGTATGTATAAAGTAAGATCAGAGATTAGATTAAAAAGAATATGAAATCATTATAAAAACTTGTGTTTGAATCAATGATTTAGATGAGTATATATAGAGAAAAATAGTTGTAACTCTTTGTGAACAGTTGCCATTAAGAGTTATGATCATTGATGAAAGATAGGAGATGCAACCTTTGGAGAAGAGAAGTGTCTTTTGGAAAAGTTGCTTTCTGTTTAAAAACGGTCGACAGGTCAAAAATGGACCGGTAGACAGGAATTCAAATATATATATACGTTATGTGCATGTGTGCACGTTCACTGTGCAATTTACACAGGAACGGTCGACCGCACCTATATTGACCGGTCGACCGGTGCCTGTTAAATTGCACATTGAATTGTGCAACTGCATGCAACTTATAAATTATTCGTATATATATTGATTCCCTTGATATGCATGATTATTTGAGGATAGATTTTAACAAATTTATTACTATTACAACAACAAATAATCAACCTATAATCTAGAGTACCATATATAGCTCTATTGACCTTGTTTTTGTCGATCGCCTTGTTTGTCAGAAATCAATCGCCTTATTTGTCAGAAATCAAAACTTTCATAAAGCTTGTGACTCAACAGTGTAATCTCAAGTGAAGATCGAGATGGAGTGTCAGAATGCAAGGGTTATCGTCGTTAACTCTGAGGGTGACTCAAAAACGAGTGTAACGAGATAATTCCTTTGGTTTCGTTCGAACCCGGAACGAACTTGTATGGATTGAATGCTTTCAGCACATCGTCAGGCGGACGATGAGCATTCTAAGTGATATGTTCTAAAAAGGTAATCGCAGCCTCAAGCCTCATCAATTGGGAATGGCTAAAACAGGGGAGGTGCAGTAAGGTTAGGTGGGTCATGCCCAAGCAGGATGAGATATACCCCTGTCTAGATGTCCCTTTATTCGGCTGTGTGGGCGGTTGGATGTACACAAACTGCGGGGTTATCTTGTTCGAGACTGTTCAGTAAGGAAGGTTCCAGCCTTGTGTTTTAGGGGAGTTAGGGTGGCTCCTCGGTACTGTGATCTAGACCACGTACTGTGACGGGCGGTACCACAGTAGCCCTGCCATTGTATGGGATCCAATTTCCAATAAGCGCCGTACGTTTTGATTGTGCCCAACTATGTTGAAATGTGAGATGTAAGCATTTCAGCTATTTCTGTATTTTACTTGAAAACCCTAGACACTATTATAATATCACTGGATTTCCTATGAAATGTTTTGGTTAGCGTAAGGTAAAAACTTACCCGTGTTTATTTATGGAGAGTCTTACGTGATACCTTTATTTTTAAATGATTTTCAAAGTTAAACAACTTTAATCTGTTTACTCATACCGGACCCATGTCTGACCCGGAGTTTATTTTTGTTTTTCATAAACTTTCGGGTACCCAAATTTTTACCGGTAGCTAAGGGATTCAGGTTAGCTTTCTACTGGAGGAGCAATGGAGCAGGAGGCTTCAGCGTTGTAGGCATATATATCTATATAGTTCCGCTGTATTAGTTAGTTTATGTATTTGATATGTATGTTCTGACAGATATGTATATGATAGTCATGTTGTATGATACTGTTTAACTCTGATGTATATATATAGCTATGTAATATTTATGTTGATATATTATATTTTATTCCATTCCGCTGTGAGATTCTAATGTTGATGTTCTTTCTTTCTTTTCTTTCCTATTTCTATCCCTTTCTTTCTTATTAATGACCCGACTTTCTGGGCATAGAAAGCCGGGTCGTCACAGGTGGTATCAGAGCGCTAGGTTGAGTGAATACCTAGGCTCTTGAGTGATTTCTTCCTTGAGAGAGAGCGTATTTGTAATTTGATATATATATATATATATATATATATATATATATTTCTTTCTACCTATTTATTGGGTTACCTGTTCGGGTATTCCAATGTAAGTTACAAGGTAGATAGGGTAGTGTGTGTGAAACACGACTACCGATGATTGAAGTTTTGAATATTTGTGGTGGGAGTGTATTTGTCGAGACTGTAGACCTATTACCGTCTCGAGTGAGCTTTGGATGATGTAAGGATTTCATGGTTGGAGTGTGATTTTGGATGAGTTTGAGATTGGATCTATCGGATGGAAGTGACCAAATCATGATATCTTGATATCTCAAGGAGTTGTAGCTGAGTGATGAGACACAGTGAGTTTGGATGTCTCCGAAGATGTTTCTTTGGAACAAGTTAAGGAAGTGTGTCCGTTTCGGAATGGTGACCAAGTTCAGTAGGGTATTTTTGGTTTGATTGAGGCCCGAGTTTCTCGAAGAGCTTTGAATAGAAGTCTTTGGACATTGAGGATTAGCCCTATAGCTGGAAGTGTTCTGTGTGCTATCGAGAAGGTTTTTTGATTAGCAGTTTTCTTGGGGTGATTTCAGAAGTAGCAGAGTGGATTCATTTCTTCGATGGATTGACCTGAACAGTATACGGCTGTTCTGGATTGTGAAGAGAGAACAAACTTATTTGGGTAGAATTGCTAGAGTGTCATGCGATAATTCTGGAATTCATGTGTGTAATCTTTTGCAAGGAGTTGAGACTTCTCAAGAAAAAGTTGAGGAAATCGAAGTGGTTCAAGATTTTCCTGATATTATTGAAGAAGTTATGTGTCTACCGCCACATCGAGAGATTGAGTTTCGTATTTATTTGATTCCAGGAGTTGTGCCGGTGATTCAGCCAAGTAGGAGAATGCCTCCTAGAGAGAGAGAAGAGTTGATTAAGCAGACGCAAGATCTTTTAGGGAAGGGTTTGATAAGACCCAGTTTTGCTTGTTGGGGCTCTGCTGCTGTGTTTGTCACCAAATCGGATGGTTCGCTAAGGTTCTGTGTTGAATAAGTTGTGCTGGTATTCATTGATGATATTTTGGTTTACTCCAAATCTGAAGAGGAGCACAGACAGCATTTGGGAGTTGTATTGGAGACTCTGAGGAAGCATGTGTTGAAGGCAAGATTTTCAAAGTGCCATTTCTGGAAATCAGAAGTTATTTTTGGGGCACATTATTTTGGGTGAAGATATCTCTGTAGCCCGACGAAAGGAGAATCTATTCTAGAATGGAAGCAATTGATGGAAGTTCGTAATTTTCTGGTTTGGCTGGCTACTACAGAAAATTTATTAAGGATTATTCCAAGATTTCTTCGCATCTGACCAAGCTAATAAGGAAAGGAACCAAATTCAAATAGACACCTCAATGTGAAGAAGCTTTTCAGGAATTGAAGACAAGGATAACCAGTGCACCAGTACTTGTTATTCCTGATGGGAAGAGAAACTTTGAAGTATATACGGATGCATGTTTAGTTGGATTGGGTGCAGTATTGATGCTCTTAGTAGAAATGCGGTTTTATCTCTTTTGGAAGTCGTTCCATCTCTCCAAGAAAGGATTGTTAGTAAGCAAATGGAAGATAAATCTTTTAAGGAAATGATTCTTGGAACTAAAGACAATCGGAATTCAGATTTCAAGGTATTTTAAGGATTAATAGTCGTTTGTGTGTGTCTAATATTGATGGACTGAAACAAGAAGTTTTAGCTGAGTGTTATCGCTCAAAATTGAATATTCACCCAGAAATTTTGAAGATGTATAAAGATATGAGGAGAGTTTTCTGGTGACCGAATATGAAGAAGGATGTAGCTGCTTTTGTAAATGGTTGTGCAATTTATCAGCAAGTGAAGGGAGATCAACAAAGATCTGCTGGACTATTGCAACCTTTGGGAATTCTAGATTGAAAAAGGGGAAATGATCTCGATGAATTTTATTGATGGTTTGTTTAGGACCAAGAAAGGAAATGAAGGAGTATGGGTTATTGTGGATCGTTTAACGAAGAGTGCCCATTTTATTCCAGTTAAGGCGACTCGTACTGCAGTTTCCTTGGAGAAAATTTCCTTGAAGGAGATAGTCAGATTGCATGGTATTCCTATTAGCATAGTAAGTGACCGTGATCCTATTTTCACTAGTAAACTTTTGGGAAGCTCTGCAATCAGCATTGGGAACTAGTTTGAGATTAAATACAGCCTATCATCCTCAGACAAAAGGAGAGACCTAATGGAATTCTGGAAGATATGCTTCGAGCTTGTGTATTGGATTTTGGTGGATCATGGGAAGACCATCTTTATTTAGTGGAATTTTCTTATAATAATAATTATCAAGCGAGTATTAAGATGACTCCTTATGAAGCTCTGTATGGAAGACCCTGTAGATCCCCATCTTGTTGGATTGAATCGAATGATCGACTTGTACTTGGACCCGATCTAATTCAAGAAGCTTCTGCGAAGGTTGAGCTTATCAAGTAAAGAATGAAAGCTGCTCAAGATCGTCAGAAGAAATATGCAGATAAGAGACGAAGACCATTGGAATTTGAGATCGGAGATTCAGTTTTCATTAAAGTTTCCCCAATCAAAGGTGCTATAAGATTCGGAAAGACGGGAAAACTTGCTCCGAGATATATTGGTTCATTCCGAGTGTTGGAAAGAATTAGAACGGTAGCCTACAGGATTGAATTGCCAGAACGAATGTCTGGGATTCACAATGTATTTCATGTGTCTCATTTAAGGAAATTTGTTCAAAACCCATCATTGGTGGTAGAACCAGTTTTCAGGAAGATTTAGAAGTAGAACCCAACCTAAGTGTAGTTAGAAGTCCTGTTTAGATTGTAGGTCAAGACGAGAAGCAACTCAGGAACAAAGTGGTGAAACTCGTCAAAGTGCAATGGAGTGAGGATTCCAGAGACTGTACCTGGGAAACTCTTAATAGTTTTAGGAAAGCTTATCCAGATTTATGTCCGGATAGCTAGTAATGTTGTTAGGATTAACTGTTTGATTGTTTGTTTTGTATGGATATAATGTATGATTAGAATGTTAATATTAAGCTTTTGAATTAACTGTTGTTTAAATTTAGAGGACGAAATTCTTTTAAGGGGGGAGGAATGTGACATCCCGGAATTTTGACCCCATTATTATTATAAGTTTTTGATCTAATTTAAATAAAATATAAGATTTTCATTTATAAATAAATAAGATTTTTGATATTAATAGTGGTATATGTGTTATAAAGGAATTTATATAATAGATGCTGTCAACAATATTCAGAAATAAATATGTGTTATTTAATTAAATTAAAATTTATGTATTAATTATCAGATATATGAATGCAGTTAATAATAAGAACAAGTTCAATAACACAATTCTTTCCATATTAAATACAAATACATTAATGCAAATATAATATACAAATCAAACATTTATAATATTTAACTTTAATGAAAAATAAGATTAATCTGTGTTTCTTATAACAGTTTTTATAATTAAATTAAATATAAGCTTATACAAGTAGCATAAGTATAGTATAATTATTTGTTAACACAAGTTTGAAGACAAACATATATTCTGTCAAAACCAATGTGCAGTTTGTGTTTTAGATATAGGATAATAAAATAAAGAACAAGAATACACATCAATAAAGCATTTTTGTTCAGACCAAAAATTGCAAGCAAACTGTATATGAATAAGCAAATAAATATTTGCAGCTAAAATAAGATAAAACAAGTTTGTTAGTAAAACATAATAAGTATAAACCTTTATTAATATATCTTTGTACAAACTAAAAGAATCTGGAAATTTCTTTGTACAGGGAAACTCAATTTCAAGTGACAGCAAATAATAATTAGTGTTAACCAAAATGAAACATTTAGTACAAACCAGACTGCAAGTATCTTAGCAAAGTATTATAGTATAAGCATATGAATACATTTGTACAAGCACAAACAAAAGCCTGCAAGTATTTTGTACTTAATATATGTGTCAGTCAGCATATAAGTATATGTTAGCATAAGTTAAGACATAAATACTAATTAGCACACATATTTGTCTGAGACAAAAAAAATTTCTCAGCCGAAATATTCTTATGATTGTCAGGTTTTAGTACAAATGAAAATTAAGAAAGATATTTATCAAGTGAAGGCTTGTTCAAGAAGACTCCATTGTTCAAGTTATAAATATTCGTATTTATCATTTCTTATTACATTGAGTCAGTTATTAACTCATGAAAACAAATCTGAGGAGAAATAAAAGAAAATAAACAAAACTTGATATTTCTAATTCAAATCAAAATTCAAGCAAAAGGGAAATTTACTGGACAACCTCTTGTGCAAACTGTTGTCTCCTAGTTAGTCTCTGTTTCAAGTTTCTTCAGCAACTGATCTTGGTGAGTAAACATGTTTTTTTCAATCTAACTTTTACTTTGTACTTCATGTAGTATTGTTATGGTTTAAATTTCTGGAATGTTTGGCATAGTTTTATTTGTTCTGCATCTTGATATTCTTACAGGTTATAAGTTTCTGTTGAATCAAAGGAAGTAAAGAATAATTCATACCTTTATATAAAGTTATCTTGATTAATTAGTAATTTAGCTAAGTAATATTTGTTAAAGTTTCAGTTTAAAGTTTGAAGTGATTGTAAGAAAGCTGTATAATGTAAGCACTGGAACTTAAACTTACAGTAAAAAAATTAAATAATGATCAAACATTCGAATAGTCTAAATTGTAAATTCAAATTTTATCTTGAAATAACATACTATGTTATAATTTTTAAGAGCCAAATTATAAATTTTAATGAACAAGTCTAGGAGCAGTTTGACAATAACCCATTTTTGCGTTTCTATGAATTTTAAATGATTCATTCAATAATTTTTGTTGAAATTCGATTTGAAGCTAGAGTAATAGTGTAAGATTACCAGAAAATTGTTGAAATAATTTTTGAATGCGCGAATTGTTGAGGGGAATCAATAATAGGGTTTAAGGGTCTGTAAATTTTGGAGCAGTTCATTTGATTCGCGCGACGCATCAGCTCGACCGAGTGCTATGGGATTTGGGTAGATGCTAGAGTAGGGTGTCGGCAAGCCATGGTCGAAGTTTTATCATTTCTGGTGGTTGCGATTTCGATCGCGAAGCAAATTTTATGTATTGGGTTTGAGTTTCTGTTTGACTTTAGGGTCGAATTTTGATTTCGTGCGTATGGGGTTGAACTGGATTTTGTTATCGAGTAAGTGGAGGATTTACGACTTGTGGGTGGAGTCGCGAGATGTTAGCGCGGTGGTGGACCGCCGTGCACGTGCACGGCGGCGGAGATGAACGCAGTTGGGTCGACTCGAGGAGAACTCGAGTACTGTCGTGCTCCGCTTCGAGTTTGATGCTGGGTCGAGTGTTTATGCGCGTGAGATTTTAAGTTTTTAACAGTTTATAAAGAAACTTAAGTTTAGAAAAAAAAGTAACAGTGAAAGGAAGGAACAGGGGAGAAGAAGAGAGGCAGGGGAGGATCGCGTGAATATTTGTGGGTGGATTCGAATCCTACCCGAGGCGAGCTCGAGGTTGTCTTCGGGTTTGAGAAGGCATAAATTTGGGCTAACTGTAATATGATAGTAAAAGTAATTAAGTTGAGTATAAACTATGTTATTAAGTATGAAACAATTTGACTTTGATAATCTTGAATGTTTTGCTGAAACAAAAATGGAGTAGTTAATTTAAAATGGAAATTAATTATGTAGGTAATAAAATTTATATTTGTGATTTAAAAAGTAGATCAAACTTAATTCAAATTAATAATTAAAGATTTTAATAATAGTCTTGTATAAAATCATATGTAACAAGAATTCAATTAATCATTTGAAGTTGATTAATTAACAAATCAGAGATAACTGATTAAATAAATAATTAATGGTGGAACGATTAAGTTAATTAATAATTAATGATTAATTAAGCAATTAATAATAATTAATTGTGTAATTAAGTTTTATAAATCAATAATTAAGGTTATTGATTAGTAATTAAGAATTTATTTCATTAATTAAGGAATAATTAATAAATTGAAATAAGTTAATTAATTGTAATTGGTTAAGCATGAATAAAATATAATTTATGTTTAAGTATGCAATTAAGTTTAAACCAAATCAAAACTGTTGATTTAAATCGACAATTATATTGATTGCCTCTGATGTTTATTTATATCTGTGATGTTCTGTGATATTCTGTATATATATCTGTGATGATTGTGTATGATTTATCTGTGTTAACTTGCTATATGACTTATCTGATGTTAATTATTTGTGTTAAATTGCTATATGAATTCAATTGTTAAATTTAAATTGTTAAGTTAATTAGACAACTTGGACTTTAAAATAGCGTTTGGATTTCGATGAGACCGGGATCGGGTATCAATTGATATTCCGAAAACCACATCGATCCAAATTAAACGTTAGGTCGTGTAATCTCAAGTGAAGATCGAGATGGTGTGTCAGAATGCAAGGGTTATCGTCGTTAACTCTGAGGGTGATTCCAAAACGAGTGTAACGAGATAATGCCTTCAGTATCGTTCGAACCCGGAACAAACTTGTATGGATTGAATGCTTTCAGCACATCTTCAGGCGGAAAATGATCATTCTAAGTGATATGTTCTAAAAAGGTAATCGCAACCTCAAGCCTCATCAACTGGAAATGGCTAAAACAGGGGAGGTGCAGCAAGGTTAGGTGGGTCATGCCCAAGCAGGATGAGATATACCCCTGTCTAGATGTCCCTTTATTCAGCTGTGTGGGCGGTTGGATGTTCACCAACTGTGGGGTTATCTTGTTCGGGACTGTTCAGTAAGGAAGGTTCCAGCCTTGTGTTGCAGGGGAGTTAGGGTGGCTCTCGGTACTGTGATCTAGACCACGTACTGTGACGGGCGGTACCCCAGTAGCCCTGCCATTGTATGGGATCCAATTTCCAATAAGCGCCATACATTTTGATTGTGCCCAACTATGTTGAAATGTGAGATGTAAGCATTTCAGCTATTTCTGTATTTTACTTGAAAACCCTAGACACTATTATAATATCACTGGATTTCCTATGAAATGTTTTGGTTAGCGTAAGGTAAAAACTTACCCGTATTTATTTGTGGAGGGTCTTACGTGATACCTTTATTTTTAAATGATTTTCAAAGTTAAACTTGTAGGATCTAGATTAACCCTAGAGGAGGGGTGAATAGGGTTATAGAAAAATTTTCTCGATTTAAACACAGAAATAAACTGCAGAAATAAATATGCTGAAAAGTAAATCACACACAAAATTTACCCAGCTTCGGCAACCCCTGCCTACTGCTGCATTCACAGATTTCTATTAGAATTAAACAGTATCACGCTTACAAATACTCTACTAGACTCTCAGACATTTGCTCCCGCTCACAAACACTCTACTAGACTCGCACACCCTGCTCGCAAACATTTGCTCCCGCTCACAAACACTTTACTAGACTCGCACACCCTGCTCCGCCTATAGAGTCTCGCTTACTCACAAACTTTTCTTACCGCCTATAGAGCTTCGCTTACTCGCAAACTCTGCTCCCGCCTATACAGCTTTGCAAACTCGCACACCCTGCTCACTGAACTAATTCTAACTAGACAATCTGACACTACCTAGACCCTAGGTGGTGATTTACAAATTCTTTTGACTCGAAAAATAAAAACGACAATTAAAAGACAAAAACACAATAACCCTAATTATAAAATTAAACTAAAGCCTCTAATAATAACATGGCCGGCCCATTTTTTATTCTTTAACCCGTTCGTTTTCGTTTATGTTATGATGGTCGTTCCTCCTTCCAATTTAATTAGGGCTTCTGCAAATTTGCTTTTGCTTCTGTGAAAATTTGCTATGGCTTCAGCTTGGCACAAATTTGATCTGTACTTGGCTATGGCTTCGCGCTTTGGTGAGTTCGATTTTGCTTTAGCTCTGTTCCTCTTCGTTCTTTTTTTTTATTCGAACTCACTCCTTTATGCCGATGATGATTTGGGACTTTTATAGGATTCGTTATCCTTGATTCCGTTCGTCTGATTGTTTCAAAAATATTGCTTTGATCGTTCGATCTGGTATTGATGCTTGAGATTCTCACTGACTAATTCAAATTTCTTGGCTACCACGGTTTTGAATTGTGACTTGTTCAATTTGCTTGATGCGCACGGCTTTCATGTGAATTGCGACTTTGACTTTCTGTATTGACTTTGAATTTTGAGATGTTTCGATTTTTTAACCGCTTTGACTTGGTTTTAAAACACTTCGACTTTACCGTGAATCATTGTTATTATTTCTGCTGCATACATGCATTTCTGTAGCATGATCGTAGTTCATCCTGTAGTCTTCGTCTCTGGCCTTCTTCTTTGGTCTCCACTTAAACATTGCTTGTTGTTTACTGAGTCTTGACAGTCAAGTTGCACGCTTTAGCTTTGGTTGTTGCAGTATCCATTGTTGTTATGTTCGTTTTGCACTTGTTCATCATGTAGCTTGTTGGTACTGGCTGTTGTTGCTGTGTTCCATGAACATGCTTCACTGTAATGTGTTCTCTGGTTTGATGTTGCATTTCATGATTCATCTGACCACTGCTGTGTCTTGATTAATGGAGTCAGTGATAATGATCACTGTGTTAGCCTTGTAGTATTCTTTGACATGTTGTATCTGCATTCACCATAGTTTGTATATGCATTTGCCTGTTGTTTCATTTGTCTGCACTTGATCATTCTTGTGCTCAAGTTGCTCCATTATGACCTGAACTTGACATTGCCTTACTGATCGACTTTCTGTTGACATATAGTCTCTGGCCATGTTTGAACATGGTTGTGGTCAATTGCTTTGTCTATTCATTTGCCTTGAGTCTGTTGTAATGTGTTCATTTGTTGTAGTTGTATTCATGTACACTACTTGATGGTTGCTGTGGTGTTACTTTGATTCTTTTGAAACTCGAGTTGCACTCTACTGTCTTGGTTTTGGGGCTACTGTTCTTTAATGCATCTGTGTGTGTTACTGTGTTTATGACCACAAGTTCATCGTGAAGCATGGTTTACTGTTGTTGCATACTTGTATCAATTGATGTCTTGAGCTTCAACTGTGCTCGAGCTCGTATCACAGCAAACTGCATGTTATGTTTGTTTGGTAGTTGCTTCAGTCACTTTGTTGTATACTTGTGCTTTGAACATTTTCAACCTGATGCATCTGGACTTGAGCATATTTGATGAAATTGTTGTCTGGTCTTTGCATTGCTGTGTTGATCATGTTTCTGGTTCAATCCACTGTTTCATGTTTCATGCATGCTCGACATTGAGTTTTGTTGCACTGTTTTTGACTTGTGACTTGCCCTGTGTTGAATCCGGTTTTTCAAAAAACTCGGGTTTGACCTTGTGCTCGTGTCGTGATTTTCAATGTTATTGCACGTGAGTTGAACCCGGTTTTTCATTTGGGTTTGACCTGTGCTCGCCTGTCCCTGTAAATCAATCAAGTGTATATATCGACGTGCACGGCCTTGTGGCATATACAGTGATACACTGTGTATGTCACAAGTTGTTCGTGTATGATGAATTCAAATTTAAATTATGACGAACAACCCAAATAACTGAGGCAGATCATATTTTCAAAAATCATATTTCATTTTATATTGCAAAAATATTTCTTTTTCAATTTTACTGCGTTAGTTTATATTTTTGCAGATTGCTCAGATGCTGGATTCAAACTAGAAGGAAGTTGAAGATAAAAATACGAGTGTGAGTGATATGTAGTGAGGTTAACTGTAAATGTGAAATGTGATGTGATTGTAATCAAAGTTGTATAGTTATAGTGAGAGATTGAAATTGTACTATTCAAAATTGTAATAAATATTTGTTTGAATAAAATTTCTGTTTGAATTCAAATTCTGTGTCATTTAATTTTATTCAGCAAATATTTATTTATTCTATGAAAAATAAAATAGTACATTAACAAATACATTTAAACGAATGTATATATGTTTATTATCATCAAACAAAAATCATATAAGCGCAAAGCGCATATTCAACAATCTTCCCCTTTTGATGATAACAAACATATATTTAAGATTTTGAATGTATTAAATGTATTTGATCGTTCAATTTGCTCCCCCTATTTGAATGCTCCCTTTCTACACAATACTCCCCCTATATATATGCATACAAATTGAAATATATAAATGAGCCTATATGCAAAGTGAAATTTTTTTGACCTTTGCTTGATTCTATTTGACAAAATCTTAACTTTTCTCTCCCCCTTTTGTTATCAGCAAAAGAATAACAGTGTTGTAAAAATAGGGATGAAGTAATAGACATGAATCAAACATTTAACTCAATTGAATATAAATATCAAATTTCAATAAAACTCAAACAAAAATCATAATTACCCTTGTCAAGCGCATATTCCACTTTCAGAAGTGATGGGGATAAAATCATCAAAAATCATACAATTCTGTCTATTTGTGGTATATTTATTTCAGGAAATTTGAATATCTACTAACCATGCATAACCGTTAGGACTTTTAAATGAGATTAGTAGTATTCACAATTTTTATTTTAAAAAAATGAAATCAAGTATCTTCTAACCACGCATGACCGTGAGGACTTTTAAATGGGATTAGAATCAACTTGTCTATTTGAATCAATTAATTTTGATATGCGTTCCATACATGCATAACCATGAGGACTTTTAAATGAGCATGGAAGCACATAATCAAAAATCCAAGTAATTCACCCATGCATAACCGTGAGGAGTTTTAAATGAGAGTGAATACTTTGGATATTTATTTTTATTGCTGAATATAATAAGTTGAAGCACAAATAATTTCCTTCACAGATTTAAAGATATTGAAGAACAAATGATTTCCTTTGTAAACTACCATAAATTTACATACTAAATATGATCTTGATGAGTGATGGTCGA
Organism: Allium cepa; assembly: GCA_030765085.1. Classification (NCBI taxonomy): domain Eukaryota; kingdom Viridiplantae; phylum Streptophyta; class Magnoliopsida; order Asparagales; family Amaryllidaceae; genus Allium; species Allium cepa. The sequence continues at coordinate 490,425,333 of CM060944.1, read as the reverse complement.
TAGAAAGATGATAGAAATAGAAATGGTCATGGAATTTTTACCCAACAAAAAGTTTTTATAACTCTTGTTATGAAATTCTAAAGAAATTTTCTAATTATACTTTCTCGAGTTATAATATATGATAAATATCAACACTCATCTCTTTTTCAATCACTATTCATCTTTTCGATAATCAAAGGGAGTTAGATTAGTTAAAATAGTCATTTAAAATCAAATTCAAAAATTATAAAATCAATTTTTCAAAAATGATTAATCTGTAACTATGGTCAAACATGATTTTCACGAGGGGGTTTTATATGAAAATTTTCTGCTATTTGAAAAATATTTCTAGTGAAAAATATGCAGATATTTTCTTTGAAAAAAAAACGATGCAGCAAATGAATGTTTCAAAAATTAATCACGTTCCACTAGTAATTTTTCTATCAACTATATTACCAGTGTAATCTGCATCTGAATTTAAATTTCACTCAATATTCACTTGTTGAGCCATGAAGTGTGCACCAAGAATTTCAAACTTAACATCATTCTTTTGAATTTGAATTGAAGCCGTGTTAACACTCAAACAAATATCACAGTGTTAATTTCAGAAACAGTAGGATAAACAGTTATATTCATGAGTAATCAACAGTCAATCAACATCATAGTTATTTCAAAAATCAATTTCTTAAAATCAGCTTTCATATGAAAATTGAAATCGTGCAGATTTACAAGTAGTGACCAAAATGTCAAAACCAATATATCTATGTGTAGCATGAGTAACCATCATTTGACCGAACAAATTTTTATAAATTAGTTCAAAATTGAAAATCTGATTGGTCATCAATTAAGCACAAATCAATGTCATAAATAAGAACAAGTCTAAAAATCATATTAGTTAAATCGGAATCAGTCAACCATCATAATTACTCCAAGAAATTCTATTTAAAGATGATTGGTCAATATTTTGAAAAAAGAATCATAGCATCAAAATCATCATCTTTTGTACATCTCAATATAGGCCGATTTAATTCAGATTATGGTGCAGATTTTCACATTTGATATATCGTTCAAAACAATTTTACCTGTTTTGCCTTTACGATAATTTTTCGTTGTTATCCATTGTGATTCTGTCACCTTTATACTAGGCTAAGGAACTTTGCTTTGACGCCCGTTGTGTTTCTGGAACAGCCAAAATCCAGAGAACACTGTTGTTGTTCCTTAGCCTGCCACTACACCTACACGATGAAAGATTTATGTGACCTATTTGTTTTTATAGGTCCATGATTGTTAGTGACAGAATATGAAACATATGTTTGTGGAGACCCAAAACTATTTATATATGTTCCTTTTGGCACCCAAATTTGTTTGACTTTCAAAGATTTTATATTTGTGCCTTTTGGAACCCAAATTGGTATAGTTTTCACGTGTTTGGGTCTATACCAACAATTATTTCGATTATGTCCAAATTTTCTACAAAACGTGCACATTAAATTGACTTGACTAAATTTTGTGTTCCTATGACTATGATTTTCAACATGATTTCCAATTATTTCAGATCGAGCAAAAACACTTTTACTTTTTGCATTATCATTATTTTGTGATTTCCCAAAACCTAGTCCTTTTCTATTGTTAGCAAAAATTTGATTTCCCAATAACATTTTGAAAGATTTTTCTCCTTTTGAAAAGTTATTTAGGGATTTCTCAAGATTTTGGACTCTGGTTTTTAATGCTGAGTTTTCAGTGACAAGTGAGGTGCATCGATTTATAAAATCCTTTTTCCTAGTGTCGATGGTTTCCTTAAGATTCAAGTTTTCTTTTTCAAGGCTCTCAAAGTTATTCCTAATTTTTGATAGTTCCGAATCTAAAATTTTACATTGGTTACATTCTAGGTTTTGAATATTTTCAAGTTCAGTTTCTAACCTAGAATTTTCATGGGCGAGTTTCCTCCTTTCAGATTTCAGTTTTTCAATTTTAGATTCAAGCGTATCAACTACTTTAGTAAGATCAGAACACATAAAAACAAGTTCTTTATAAGAAAACTCACCTGCCTCACTAGATTCCTCGGAGGTTGCTTCTGAATTTGGGCATGCCATAAGACACAAGTTAGCCTCCTCTGAGCTGCTATCCGAAGCTTCTTCTCCTTCTTCATCATCCCAAGTCGCTGCAAAGGCCTTCTTCTTCTTTTTCTTTCCTTTGTTGTCTTTGAGAAGCGGGCATTTTGGTTTGATGTGGCCAGGCTTGTTGCACTTATAACACGTCAGTTCATTATCGGAATTTTCGAAATCTTTTGACCTATTGCCCTTTGTTTTCTTCTTGCGTGGCTTGAATTTAGACCATCTTCTAAGATTATTGACAGCCATTGCAAGCTCTTCAATTGGATCTTCTTCATCGCTTTCTTCTTTCTCTTTAAGGCAATCGTCTTCTTCTTTGGTTCGGAGTTGTTGCGTTCTTCCTTTGCTTTTAGCTCAAGCTCATATGTCATCAAGTTACAAATCAACTCCTCCATACTTAGCTTACTCAGATCTTTCGATTCTTGAATTGCTGTGACTTTTGTCTCAAAGTTCATTGGTAAAACTCGTAGTATCTTCCTCATAAGCTCTACCTCAGTGAATACCTTCCCAAGCGCTCTAGCATTGTATACCAAGGTTGAAAAGCGTCCAAACATGTCTTTTATGCTCTCGCCTTTGTCCATTACAAAGTTTTCGTATTCATTGCTGAATAGGGCTAGACGAGACTCCTTGACTTGAGAAGTTCCTTCGTGTGTCACCTCTAAAGTGTGCCAAATTTCCTGTGCTGTTGTACAATGAGAAATTCTATTAAATTCATTTTTATCAAGAGCACATATCAAAGCATTCATGGCTTTAGCATTTGTCGTTTTCAGTTTCTTATCGTTAGCATCCCACCTATCCTTAGGTTTAGGAATCTCAGTATCACCAACGATTATAGTGGGAGGTTTATAGCCAGTTTCAATAATATCCCAAACATCATAATCAACAAAACTAAGATAGATACCCATCCTAACTTTCCAATAAGCATAATCGTTCCCGTTAAACATGGGTGGCCTAGCAATAGATTGCCCCTAAGAAAAAGCATTATTTTGTAGACTCATGACTCTAGAGTTAAATAAAATATACCGGGCTCTGATACCACTTGTAGGATCTAGATTAACCCTAGAGGGGGGGTGAATAGGGTTATAGCAAAATTTTCTCGATTTAAACACAGAAATAAACTGCAGAAATAAATATGCTGAAAAGTAAATCACACACAAAATTTACCTAGCTTCGGCAACCCCTGCCTACTGCTACATTCACAGATTTCTATTAGAATTAAACAGTATCACGCTTACAAACACTCTACTAGACTCTCAGACATTTGCTCGCGCTCATAAACACTCTACTAGACTCGCACACCCTGCTCGCAAACATTTTCTCTCGCTCACAAACACTCTACTAGACTCGCACACCTTGCTCCACCTATAAAGTTTCGCTTACTCGCAAACTTTGCTTCCCACCTATAGAGCTTCGCTTACTAGCAAACTCTGCTCCCGCCTATACAGCTTTGCAAACTCGCACACCCTGCTCACTGAACTAATTCTAACTAGACAATCTGACACTACCTAAACCCTAGGTGGTGATTTACAAATTCTTTTGACTCGAAAAATAAAAACGACAATTAAAAGACAAAAACACAATAACCCTAATTATAAAATTAAACTAAATCCTCTAATAATAACATGGCCGGCCCATTTTTTATTCTTTAACCCATTAGTTTTCGTTTATGTTATGATGGCCGTTCCTCCTTCCAATTTAATTAGGGCTTCTGCAAATTTGCTTTTGCTTCTGTGAAAATTTGCTATGGCTTCAGCTTGGCGCAAATTTGATCTGTACTTGGCTATGGCTTCGCGCTTTGGTGAGTTCGATTTTGCTTTAGCTCTGTTCCTCTTCGTTCTTTTTTTTTATTCGAACTCACTCCTTTAAGCCGATGATGATTTGGGACTTTTATAGGATTCGTTATCCTTGAATTCCGTTCGTCTGATTGTTTCAAAAATATTACTTTGATCGTTCGATCTGGTATTGATGCTTGAGATTCTCACTGACTAATTCAAATTTCTTGGCTACCACGATTTTGAATTGTGACTTGTTCAATTTGCTTGATGCGCACGGCTTTCATGTGAATTGCGACTTTGACTTTCTGTATTGACTTTGAATTTTGAGATGTTTCGATTTTTTAACCGCTTTGACTTGGTTTTAAAACACTTCGACTTTACCGTGAATCATTGTTATTATTTCTGCTGCATACATGCATTTCTGTAGCATGATCGTTGTTCATCATGTAGTCTTCGTCTCTGGCCTTCTTCTTTGGTCTCCACTTGAATATTGCTTGTTGTTTACTGAGTCTTGACAGTCAAGTTGCACACTTTAGCTTTGGTTGTTGCAGTATCCATTGTTGTTGTGTTCGGTTTGCACTTGTTCATCATGTAGCTTGTTGGTACTGGCTGTTGTTGCTGTGTTCCATGAACATGCTTCACTGTAATGTGTTCTCTGGTTTGATGTTGCATTTCATGATTCATCTGATCACTGCTGTGTCTTGATTAATGGAGTCAGTGATAATGATCACTGTGTTGGCCTTGTAGTATTCTTTGACATGTTGTATCTGCATTCACCATAGTTTGTATATGCATTTGCCTGTTGTTTCATTTGTCTGCACTTGATCATTCTTGAGCTCAAGTTGCTCCATTATGACCTGAACTTGACATTGCCTTACTGATCGACTTTCTGTTGACATATAGTCTCTGGCCATGTTTGAACAAGATTGTGGTCAATTGCTTTCTCTATTCATTTGCCTTGAGTCTGTTGTAATGTGTTCATTTGTTGTAGTTGTATTCATGTACACTACTTGATGGTTGTTGTGGTGTTACTTTGATTCTTTTGAAACTCGAGTTGCACACTACTGTCTTGGTTTTGGGGCTGCTGTTCTTTAATGCATCTGTGTGTGTTACTGTGTTTATGACCACAAGTTCATCGTGAAGCATGGTTTACTGTTGTTGCATACTTGTATCACTTGATGTCTTGAGCTTCAACTGTGCTCGAGCTCGTATCACAGCAAACTGCATGTTATGTTTGTTTGGTAGTTGCTTCAGTCACTTTGTTGTATACTTGTGCTTTGAACATTTTCAACCTGATGCATCTGGACTTGAGCATATTTGATGAAATTGTTGTCTGGTCTTTGCATTGCTGTGTTGATCATGTTTCTGGTTCAATCCACTGTTTCATGTTTCATGCATGCTTGACATTGAGTTTTGTTGCACTGTTTTTGACTTGTGACCTGCCCTGTGTTGAATCCGGTTTTTCAAAAAACTCGGGTTTGACCTTGTGCTCGTGTCGTGATTTTCAATGTTATTGCACGTGAGTTAAACCCGGTTTTTCATTTGGGTTTGACCTGTGCTCGCCTGTCCCTGTAAATCAATCAAGTGTATATATCGACGTGCACGGCCTTGTGGCATATACAGTGATACACTGTGTATGTCACAAGTTGTTCGTGTATGATGAATTCAAATTTAAATTATGACGAACAACCCAAATAACTGAGGCAGATCATATTTTCAAAAATCATATTTCATTTTATATTGCAAAAATATTTCTTTTTCAATTTTACTGCGTTAGTTTATATTTTTGCAGATTGCTCAGATGCTGGATTCAAACTAGAAGGAAGTTGAAGATAAAAATACGAGTGTGAGTGATATGTAGTGAGGTTAACTGTAAATGTGAAATGTGATGTGATTGTAATCAAAGTTGTATAGTTATAGTGAGAGATTGAAATTGTACTATTCAAAATTGTAATAAATATTTGTTTGAATAAAATTTCTGTTTGAATTCAAATTATGTGTCATTTAATTTTATTCAGCAAATATTTATTTATTCTATGAAAAATAAAATAGTACATTAACAAATACATTTAAACGAATGTATATATGTTTATTATCATCAAACAAAAATCATATAAGCGCATAGCGCATATTCAACAAAACAACTTTAATCTGTTTACTCATACCAGACCCATGTATGACCCGGAGTTTATTTTTGTTTTTCATAAACTTTCGGGTACCCAAATTTTTACGGGTAGCCAAGGGATTCAGGTTAGCTTTCTACTGGAGGAGCAATGGAGCATGAGGCTTCGGCGTTGTAGGCATATATATCTATATAGTTCCGTTGTATTAGTTAGTTTATGTATTTGAGATGTATGTTCTGACAGATATGTATATGATAGTCATGTTGTATGATACTGTTTAACTCTGATGTGTATATATATATAACTATGTAATATTTATGTTGATATATTATATTTTATTCCGTTCCGCTGTGAGATTCTGATGTTGATGTTCTTTCTTTCTTTTCTTTCCTATTTCTATCCCTTTTTTCTTATTGATGACACGACTTTCTGGGCATAGAAAGTCGGGTCATCACAGAATTGCAAACCTGAATCAAAGGCAAAAAAAAGAAAAAAAAGGAAGAAATCAAGATTTAGAAATCTGGAAATCAATTCAAGGTTTCAGTTGCAACCTGAAAATTAAAAATGAAGATCAAAGCAAATGTAAATCAAGGTCTGCAGCATTATCTTCAACCTGATTTGGAGCAATTCAAAGCAGTTTTCAGTTTCGAAACAAAGATCAAACCTGAAACCAAAATATAGGCCAGATCAAAATGTTTTCCAGAATTCTTTCTTCCAGGCTTTGTTTCCATTTTACTGTGAGTAAAGTTCTTTCCTCAGAAATTTGATCTGTGTTATCTTTTCAATGTGTGCCTGAATTAATATTGTGAAATGTGTTTATATGCTTGTATATATGTATGGATGACAGTTGTACAAAGGTCAAGAAAAATTCTAAAATGAAATCATCACTGCAACCTGAAATTAAGGCATGCAACAAGTTCAAAATCAATTCCAGAATCTTTTCAACATCATTTCCAAGTTCTGTTGTCCTCTGTTCTTCAATGTTCAAGCTTTAATCCAGATGAGCAAGCTTGACCTGTTCTATCTTTTGAATGCTTAGATTGTATTTGAAATATATGCATGTGAAATTGTATGAATATACCTGCATGTATGTGTGTGAAGTGCTGTGGGCATGTTTATGCTTACACATGAACAACTCTCTGTTGTTCTACAATCTTAAACCCAATAAAACAAAATTTAACTTCTCTTTATATATTCAATATTAAAATAAGATCATTTAAGATAAATTGATGGTTTGAATGTAAAATTATTTTTAAAAATAATTTCAAGCAAAAATATTGAATAAATTTAGTGAAAAAAAGCAATTCATAGTAAGATCATAGTATATCAGAAAATTCAAACACCTTAACTTCAAAATTTAATTATAAAATTAATTTTGTATCACGAATTTATGAATTTAGATACATGTCTCGGGATTTTTAAGCAACTTGATACCGAGAATTCTTAGAATGAATAGAAATTGTATTTTGGGCAATTAATGGCGGTCACGGTGGTCAGGTATTCCATAATTAATGTGAGAGGTGGCTGATGGGTTGGGGGTTATCGAAAAATCATGGGGAAGTTTATTATTCAACGTGGTGGCTTGGCGATGTTGATATAGGGTTTAAGGCATTGTATGAACGTGGTGGTTACCGAGATGATTTACGGCGATGATCATGCATCGGAGTTAGTGGGACCAAAAGGAAAAGCTTCATGGATCGTCGATATAGCTTGGTTTAAGACAGCGTGGATTCTGGTGATCTTGGATGGCATGGCGAAGATGATTTCATCGAAGATGTGATTCCAGTATTTGGTCGAGAGGCTCAATTTAGATTGATGGCGTGATTGGGTGATCGGGGTGCTCAGTCGAGATGAGGGGGCCTTCGATGATTGTTTGGTGTCGGCGATAATGGTTGGAGATACTCCGATCCCGTGTGCACGTTTTCACGTGCATATCGTGTTCTCAGGCAAATTCGAGTTGGAGAAGACGAAGTTGTTCTCGGGTCTGGGCTCGATAAAATTGAAGTTTGTCTCAAAGTCGGTGATGTGAGGGTTCGCTCGTGTGTGGATCGATGTTTACCCGGAGTTTTTACTCGAGAGGGGATCGATGATGCCTCGGGGTTGTTTAGTTATATACCCAGTTTAAAATCATAACAGGTTTTAAACTTAAAACAAAGTATTACAGGTTTTAAAGAATTGATAAAAACCAGATTTAAAAGCAAAGTAAATAACGGGTTATTAATAAAGCTTTTCAAAATATGTCAACTAGTTTTTAAAAGCAATGGTAATGGAAGTTTTCAAAAAGAAGTTTCCAAACATAGTTAATAAGTTTTAAAAGAGAATTTATAAATAACTTTCACGTAAATTCGTTAAACAAGATTTTAAACGAGGCTCAAGGATTTAATTGTATGAAGGTTGTTTTTTTTTTTAAGTCTTAATTTAATTTATGAAATAATAATAATTTTGTTTTCAAAGATGAAAAGTAAATGTTTTAAAATAATTGATGGATAATTACTTGGTGAAATTAATTAAAGTATAATTGCTAATTGAAAGTAATTAAGGGATTAATTTGTTAATGATAATTAATTTAAATGGTTTATTAAATAACTTTATTTTAATTAAGTGATTAATAAAGATAATGATTAGTCTTCAAATTAAATTAAGTTTTGGGTAATTAAAGATTTATTGTTGAGTAAAAGTAATTAAAGAATAATAAATTAGTGAAAGTAATTGAAGGAAATTAATTACTTAAAGGATAATTACGTAATTAAAATTAATTAATTGTTGATCAAAGTAAATTAATCAAGTGATAATTAAATTATGTGATTAGGGATAATCAACAATTATTATTAAAGGATAAGTAATTAAATGGTAATTAATTAAATGGTGATTAATTAAGGTAACTAATTTAAGGATAATTAATTAATTTAAAGTTTAATTAATTAATGATGAATGATAGTTAATTGTGGATAAATTAATTAAGGATAATTAATTAAGAATTAAATAATGATTAAAGATTGATTAATTAATAATTGAAGGAGGTTAATTAATTTATTATTAAAGGATAATTAATTGAAATAATTTGTAATTAATTAATGTTAATTAACCAGGATTAGTAATTCATAATTAATTAATCTGATTTGAATTAATCAGACAATTATTGATCTTACTTATGAATGTTTGGATTCTATTGGATGATTGAATTGTTTGATATCCCTGATTGTGATGCTCTGTTTTGATTTGAGCTGTGTTAATGTAATTTATTATCTGTGATATATATCTGTGGTCTGTGAATGAAAGATAAGCGTTATAGTTTATACGGCTTATCAAATATATTGCCATGTTTGAATCTGTACTGATTGATGATGTTGCACTTTTATTGTGTAAAACCCCTGGACCACACTTATGCACACACAAGTATGGATTGCACGTGGAAATTGGGTAAGTCACAGATTTTTTAAAATAATTTTAAAATTGAATTTTTGAATTCAAATAGTTGTGGAAATGGATTGGGTTTAAAGTAAAAGTTTTTGAAAGGAAAATTTCAAAGATAAAATTTATTTTTGAATAACTTGATTAAGTCTTGAAGTTTAAATAATTTGATTTAAATTTAAATTCAAAATTTGAAATTGAATTCTATGTTTGGAAACTAGGGATTAAAGACGTTATACAAGTTATATATGGGTTAAACCATTTTAAAGATATTAATTTGGGAATTTGAATTTAATTCAAGGGCTTTAACTCGTGTAAATATAATTGGATTTTTATGAAACGAAAACTATTTATTTTCGAATAATAAAAGCTTGCACATAAGAAATGAACTTCCAATTTGTGTTAAAAGGATTTCAAGTCTAAAATGGAAATGGTCTTCCAAGTTATGAATAATTCTTTGGAAACGGTTTCAAAGCTATAAGTTAAATCTTTGATTTAAAGATTGGACGAGTTAATTCTAATTGAAATGGAAATTGTTTTGAAAATCTATGAATGGATCTTTATGAAACTGGGTGAACTATGTAAAAAAATATCTTTTTGTTTGAAGTTTTGAAATGGTAATTTGTTTAAACCATTTGAAGAAAGGTTTCGGGATTTATAAAAAAGTTGTGACTTAACTGAAATCCCATATCCATATATTTTTTAAGTATTGCGCTCATTATTCGGTTTAGCCGAGAGAGGACCTTGTGTCATATAACCCGTTCGGAATAATGATACGACGTTATGGATTGCATTTGAAGACCGGTGTTGAAGACCGGGTATTTGCGAGAACGATAGGATAACCTATCGATTGTCTCTGCACCGAGTAGCTACAGTATAGAGATTCCCTAAGTGATGGGAAGTCCGATCGGGATTGTGGATACCCGGATTGAAAGGGCTTCTTCCTTTATTGGGCGAAGTGCCTTTGGTTCTGTTCGAACCCGGAACGGATTTGTATGGTTGTATGTTTGACACTACACTTTGAGATATTAAACTGATCTCTATCAAATACATTTCAGTTTGGTGGCGGAGAATTTATTCTCTTAGCTTAACACCCTTCTCTGAGACGTACGAGCTCTGAGGTTATGTAGTTGATAGTTATCAGTGATATACTTCCAAATTTGGTAGTGTGACATGCTGAGTGCTGCTGTGTATCATTTGTTGATCAAATCATGGCTTTTGTATAAAGCGTAGCTTTGTGGACGAGACTGCATCAGGACCTCACACCCCAAAAATGGTCGAAACGGGAAAGATGCGGCAAGGTTATGAGGGTCGCTCCCTTTAGGGTGTGTCATTCCCTTCTAGAAAATGGTGGTATCATGGTATGTAGCCCAGATACTTAACTCATGTGGTCATTGCAAATCTATTACTTTATGATTGCTTTGTGGTTGTTGGATTAGAGGTACCTCGGATAAAGGTCCCAAAGGACCGGGGGATGGCATGCTTGAGTAGTAGTTACCTAGTTACAGAGGTAACCCGGCCTTATGTTGGCAGAGATCCGGTTAGGTTCTCGGGATGTCCCGCCAGAGGCGTACCCATAGACAGTAGGAAGTTCCTTAGCCTGATCATTTGTTGGAAATCCAAACAAAACAATACGAGCCATGTACGGTTTTAGTTGTAGAACCTGCCATATAACATAGCAGCTATAGTAGGCATAGTATCATAGTACCTATGCTGGCTAAGATTAATATTATATTTTCGAAATGTTTTCTACACTATGCACTAGAAATAATATAAAAGAATTTTTCTAGTATTAAGCATATTTGACTATCATAAGGAGAAATCTCCCCCAAGTGTGCGATTGCATTGTGTGTGTGCCGGGAGGCCTTATGGTGGTTTCATTTTCTAAAAAGCATTACGGTTTTCAACATTTAAATTCTTTTGTTGTTGTTTTAAAGATAAACTATTTTTGTTTGCTCATACCAGTCCCATGACTGACCTGGAGTTTATTGTTCCTTTCCTAAACTCTGGGTGCCCACAATCTTCTACACGGGCAGTCTAGAGTTTGGTTTTTCAGATAATCGAATGGTAGGTATAGATTTGTTAGCTTTCAACCTTAGGATTTGGCAATCGCATTTAGACCGAGTTGCCTCACTTCATCTTGATTGGGAGTTCGAGTACTTCTAGATTGGTGCTTTGGAGATGGAGTTACAGTTCTGGATTCTATTTCTCTTTCTCTCTTGAAGACCATATTGGAGATATTGTTCCGCTGCTGGTGTAATTTTTTTCCGCTGCTATTGCCTTGTATCATATCTTTGATGTATATTGATATTTATTGTATCATTCAGTTGTATCGGATATTGTATCAATGTTGTTTGTGATATATACTATTCATTTCTTCCGCTATGTTGTATACTTAATGTGTTATAAGCTCGGGCGAACCAGATTCGACGTTTGGATTTGCGACATTTGAATACGAGTGTCGTATTCGATGTCGATTTTCGAAAGTCGAGTCAGGGTCGTTATAGAAAATGAATATGGATTAAGCATTAAGGGTATACGAATGTAACTCATTCCTAATTTTCCCTTATCCTATTTCCCTTATCTATTTCATTTTGATTCCCCTAGTTCATTAGTTTAAATTGGCATGGCTACCGTTTATTATACAAATCTCAATCCCTTAATCCTTTACATTAAATAATTTAATTTAGCTAATTAAATGTCCTAAATAATGTTAATCAATATTAAGGTCATTACAAACTCCCCTCCTTAAAGAGTTTCGTCCTCGGAACTACGATAAGGTACTCATCAAAGTTAATCATAAAGGTAAAACATACCATGAAACAAGTCATGATAAGTATCTTGAATCCTGCTCTCAGTTTCCTAAGTACAGTCTCTTTCATCGTCACTTCACTGGACTGTGACTAATCTGACCGTCTTGTTCCTTAGCCTCTTCTCTTTTCTTATGACTATACGAACTGGTTTTCTAACTACAGTCAAATTCTGTTCCATTACTAAGTCATCTAACATAGTCAGTGCTATAGTAGTCTCTAGATCTCGAATACACTTCCTTAGATGAGAAACATGAAAAACATTGTGGACTCCTGCCAATCTGCTTGGTAACTTTAATCTATATGCAAATTTCCCAATCCTTTCTACAATAGGAAATGGTTCAACAAATCTAGGTGCCAACATTCCCGATTTCTCGAACTTGGTCACACCCTTCATTGGTGAAACGTTGATGAAAACATGATCTCTAACTAAGAATTCTAATACATTCTGTCTCTTATCAGCATAACTCTTCTACCTAGACTGAGCCTCTTTCATTCTAGCTCTAATTAACTCAATCTTCTCTGCAGCTTCTCTAGCTATATCTAGACCAAGAACCAACCTATCCCTAGTCTCTAACTAACAAACTAGAGATTTGCATGGCCTTACATACAAAGCTTCAAATGGTGTCATCCCTATACTAGCCTGATAACTGTTGTTGTACGAAATTTCGATTAAGTGTAGATGGTCTTCCCATGATCCCTTAAAATCTAGTACACAAGCTTGTAATAGATCTTCTAAGATTATGTTAATCCTTTTCGCTTTCCCACCTATCTATGGATGGTAAGCGGTACTCATCTTGAGCTTAGTACCCAATGTCTCCTATAGACTCTTCCAGAACTCTCTAGTGAATAAGGAATCTCTATCACTTACTATATGTAACACCCCGCTTTTTTATATAATAATTAAATGAAAGCAATTGAATTAACTGTTGAATATGTGCTTATATGATTTTTGTTTGATGATAATAAACATATATACATTCATTTAAATGTATTTGATAATATACTATTTTATTTTTCACAGATTAAATAAATATTTGCAGAATAAAATAAATAACACGGAATTTGAATTCAAACGAATATTTTATTCAAACAAATATTTATTACAATTTTGATAGTACAAATTCAAGCTCTCACTATACATATACATTTTTGATTACATCACAATTACATCACAATTCAGTTTACATTAATAACCTCACTACATATCACTCACACTCGTATTTATCTTCAACTACATTCCAGTTTGAATCCAGTGTCTGAGAAATCTGCAAAAATATAAACTAACGCAGTAAAATTGAAAATAAAATATTTTTGCAATATAAAATAAAAGATGAATTTTTGAAAATAATATTTGCCTCAGTTATTTGGGTTGTTCGTCATAATTTAAATTTGAATTCATCATACACGAACAACTTGTGACATACACAGTGTATTACTGTATATGCCACAAGGCCGTGCACGCCGATATATACACTTGATAATGTTACAGGGACAGGTACGCACAGGTCAAACCCAAATGAAAAACCGGGTTCAACTCACGTGCAATAACATTGAAAATCACGACACGAGCACAAGGTCAAACCCGAGTTGTGAAACTGGATTCAACACAGGTGAAAATTCAAAAATAAATTCGAATGCAATAAAATGGTCGGGAGTACACATGCCCAGACTCAAGCCAACATGAAACAGCCCCAAAACCAAAGATGCAACAGATAATGATGCAGGGAAGACTCGAATGACCAAGTGCACCACTGACCATACAACAACTCAAATATCAAGCACATGAATTCGCAAATAAATTTCAGACTCAAAGAATCAACTACAAGCCCAATTAGCAACACAGCAGCAACATGTACACAGTAAACAAATACCAAACTGCATGCACACGGCAGCTACAAAGTGCAAAGGCCATGATCAAGTCAACACAGCAACCATTAACTGCAACAAGGTGATATGCAAATTACAACAGGCCAGAGGTGAATGCAATACACAGTATGAATGAATACAACAAGTCCAGATGCAAGTTAGTTCCAGTGCCAACATATCCAACTCGAAGTGCAACTACAAGTACAAGCCGCAACAGTATGCACTAGTCCAGCAACAGTATGCACCAGTCCAGGCTACGACATAGATGTGCTACAGGAATGTACCAAGCTACATGAAGACAGAAGACTACAACTCAAAGTTCAATGCAGACAGCATAATGATCGAACCAGACAATGAACCAACAATACATGCAGGTGAACAGAAGTTTTGAATCAAAACATAATCAAGGCCAGTTGATAACAGGGAACACAAGTGTGGCAAATGCAAACTGTGGTGAAGCAACAAAGATGAACCAGACAGTGATACAAGTTCGAACAATGCTCAATGCACAGCCAACAAGATATCATCAAAAACCAAACAAGGGACAGGCCATAACATGCAGACCAAACACATGAGTGTAAACAAATGAATCAGCAAGGCAATGCACAAATGCAATAGAATGCAATGCTCAATATCACTACAAACTGCGGTGGACAGTGAAGGCAGCAACACACCACCAAGTGAATGCATCAGGCATTAACAAATGAGTAGTTCAAATGAACTCGATCAGTAACCAAGGCTACAAAAATGAAAAGTAATGTATGCAACAGAATTTCAAATGAAACAAATCCAACTTTATATGCATCTGTAACCTATCAAGCAGAATCAATAATTCAACAGTGACAAACATCGTATGGAAATGCTCAACACAAATGACCAGAGACGAAGACTACAAGATGAACGAGTCAAGGCCGAAGCAGTAGAAATCAACAACGTGGTCATCACGAAAATGAATTAAAGCCGTGACCACCAAGCAAGAATATACATTCATATGAACAAGTCAACATCAAAGCCGTGAGATGCAAGAAATGAAATTATACGCATATGAAAAAGTCAGAATCGATCTCAATCATTCAAGCATCATCAAGTGGCCGAGATGAAGAATTTGACAAATTCAAATCAACATATACGAACGTAAATCTAGGAAATCAAATCCTATATAATACCCAAAATCATCATCGGCAAGTGTATCAAGTTCAAGCAAGCCAAAACTAGGAAAAGCAAATAGCAAAAAATTAACATACCAATTATAATTCGAACTTGATCGAATTGAAGTAGCCGACAGAAACTCAAAGAGACATATCGATCGACGAACGCAAGGAACAGAATTATATTTATCTCGGTCGAAGCTACTGGAGTCGGCGACCTCAATCATACCAAAAGCCCTAATTTTTAAAGGAAGAAGAACGAACGAAGAAACAAGTGCCGGCATCAATTAAAAGAGGAGCGGCCATTTTTTTCATGAACGAAAAAATAAAAGGAACGGGTTGAAGAAGTGGATAAGGGGCCGGCCTTTGTTTAATTTGGGCTTTGTTTTTTTTTAAAATAGGGTTTTGTTATTTAAATTGTTTTTAAATTGTATTTTTCTTTTAAACCGTTTTTAATTTTCTAGTCGTGTGACTAGGGTACAAACTACGTGTTGTAGTTTGGGAATTCGCAACTCAGTAGTTGAGTTGTGGCAGGGTTTTGAGCGTAGAGTTAGATTAGTCAATAGCGGGTATAGCGAGTTTACGTGTGTAAGCGAGGGACTATCTAATTTCTAGTAGAAACCTTGGGGGCAGCACGTAGGCAGGGTTTTGCCGAAGCTGGGTAAATTCTGTGTTGTTCTGTTCTGTTATTTATATTCTGCTATATCTGTGCTGCTATTCTGTGATCTGAATTTAAATTAATTGATAAGCTTCCGCGATTAATTTTTATAATTTACACTATCACCCTATTCATCCCCCCTCTAGGGTGAAATCGATCCTACAAGTGGTATCGGAGCTAGGAATGGAAGTCAACATTTGTTTTTTAAAAAAAAAAATCTATTTTTTTTTAAAAATCAGTTTTTGTTTAAAATTTGAATTTTTAAAATGGCTTCTTTTAATAATGCTTTTGCAGAAGGTCAATCCATAGTTAGACCACCAATGTTCAATGGTGAATATGCTTTTTGGAAAAATAGGATGAAATTTTTTTTGAAAACCATTGACGCTTGGGATATTGTTGAGACAGGTTATAGAATACCAACTATAACTGTAGATAATCAGGAAATAGAGAAACCAAAGGAACAATGGACAGAACTAGAAAATAAATTACAGAATACTAATGCCAAAGCTAAGAATTTTATTATCTGTTCATTAGATCAATTTAAATTTAATCGTGTCTCACATTGTCTAACTGCGCAGGAAATATGGCACATATTAGAAGTGACTCACGAAGGAACATCTCAAGTCAAAGAATCTCGCCTTGCCATGCTAAGCAGTGAATACGAGAACTTTACAATGGCGAAAGAAGAAAATGTCAAAGAGATGTACGGACGACTTTCCAATATCGTATACAAATCAAAAGCTCTCGGAAAAACATACACCGAATTGGAAATAGTCCGGAAAATCCTCAGAGTCCTTCCACGATGCTTTGAAGCAAAAGTAACTGCCATTCAAGAATCGAAAGATTTAAAACAACTCAAAGTCGAAGAACTCATCGGAAATCTCACCACTTATGAGCTAGAAATAAAATTCAAGGAAGAGCGTGAAGGTGGAGATACTCGAAAGAAATCAATAGCTCTCAAAGGAACAACTGAAAGTGATGATGAGAATGATGATGATGATGATGATGGAGCAGCAGAGCTGGCGCTACTAATAAAGAAATTCAAAAGGTGGAATCGCAAATACGGAAATCCAGCTCGAAATCATGAATTGAAAAACAGAATAGGCAAAGCACTAGACAACCCAGAAGATCAGAAAATCATCTGTTACAAATGCAACAAACCCGGCCATATCAAGCCACAATGTCCTCAAAAACGATCAAATCAAGGAAAGAAACTAAAGAAGAAAAGCTTTGCGGCTACTTGGGATGAAACTGACGAAGATGAAAGTGATAACACCGAGAGTGAGAGTGAAAAAGAAAACATGTGCCTTCATGGTGAAGTTACAGATAGTGATGACGACGAGCCAAGCGAGGTATCAAAACTCACTCATTCTGAATTACTAATTTATTTCCATGAAGTAAATGGCTGTTATGAACGACTTAGGGAAAAATATGCTAAACTTGAATCTCAAAAGGATACTTTGATAGAATGCAATAAACAACTTGATCAATTAGTTAAGAACTATCAATGTAGAATTCCTAAGTGTGATAAGTGTCCAACATTCGAAGAAGAAATTAAAAAATCGGAAATCAATATAAAATCACTTGAAAATGAAATTCTGATTTTAAAAGAGAATGAAAATACTAGGAGAGAGATTTCTATTAAAAAGTGCACACAGTTGTTAAACGAAAATGAATCTCTCAAAACACAAGTCCAACAACTGTCAACGACCTTAGATAAATTTTCAAAAAGTGAAAATTCGTTGAATATGCTATTAGGAAAGCAAACTGTTAATATGGTTAGACAAGGACTTGGATATAATAATTCGAAAATTGTTGAAAGCAATATTAATCAAGTTAATTCTATGAGCACAATTTGTAAAAAATTTGGACACAATCACAATAATTGTTGGAATAGACCCAAACATATGAAAACAATACCGATTTGGGTTCAAAAAGGCACAAATATAAAATCTCTCAAAGTTAAACAAATTTGGGTGCCGAAGGGAACAATTATAAATAGTTTTGGGTATCCACAAAATTATCATTCTAAATATTTTGCCACTAACAATCATGGACCTATAAAAACAAATAGGTCACTAAACTCTCTTATCGTGTAGGTATGCTGGCAGGCTAAGGAACAACAGCAATGGTACTTGGATTCTGGCTGTTCCAGGCACATGACAGGCGATAAATCGAAGTTCCTTAGCCTAGAAAAGTACAAAGGTGGCAGAGTCACAATGGGGAACAATGACAAGTGTAAAATTGTCGGTAAAGGTAAAGTAGGTAACAATACATTCATCTTGAATGACGTACTATATGTTGAAAATCTGCACCACAATTTGATATCAATCAGCCAGCTATGTGATAAAGGTATGAATGTTATCTTTGATTCTGACATGTGCAAAATTGTTGACAAATCATCAAAAGAAATCTTATTTTCAGGAAAAAGGAAAGGTAATATATATTCTTTATCTTTTGATGATCTCATCCTCTCTAAATGTTTGGTAGCTAAGGATATAGAAGTGAATTTATGGCATAGACGTTTAGGGCATGCTAGTATGAACTTATTAAACAAATTAAAAAGGAAAAGTTTGGTAAGAGGGTTGCCATCACATGAGTTTGAAACTGAAAACATCTGTAAAGCATGTACTTTGGGAAAACTTAGAAAATCATCGTTTCATGCCAAAAACAATGTAAGCACTTCTAGAGTTCTTGAACTAATTCATATGGATCTATTTGGACCTAATGACATTGCTAGCTTAGGAGGTAAGAAATATTGATTTGTGTTAGTTGATGATTACTCAAGATATACATGGGTATATTTCTTAGCTAAAAAATCAGAAACTTTTTCATACTTCACAAGATTCGCAAAATTTGTGCAAAATGAAAAAGAAGTCTCTATTGTTTCGTTAAGAAGTGATCATGGTGGAGAATTTGAAAATTATGAATTTGAAACTTTCTGTGATGAAAACGGAATCAAACATGAGTTCTCTGCACCACGTACTCCACAACAAAATGGGGTAGTTGAGAGAAAGAATCGAACTTTACAAGAATTGGCTAGGTCTATGTTAAATGAATATGAACTACCTCTGCATCTCTGGGCAGAAGCTGTAAATACAGCATGTTATGTAATGAATAGAGTTATCATCAGACCGATTCTTAACAAAACCCCCTATGAGCTATGGTTCAACAAAAAACCAAACATCGCTTACTTCAAAGTGTTTGGATGTCCTTGCTATATTCTTAATACAGGTGATCAGTTAGGAAAATTTGAAGCAAAGGCTGATGATGGCATCTTCATGGGTTACTCTTCGAGAAGCAAAGCTTATAGAGTCTACAACAAAAAGACTAAAACAATCGTAGAGTCAATCAATGTGAAATTTGATGAAGGCATTGACGAACAGGATACATCCAAAAGCAACATTGAAGAGGAGAAAGAAAAAGATGAGTTCGAAAAACCAAAAGAAACTGCTGATGCTAGAGAAACTACCACAACTCAAGAAGTCCGAAGAAATCTGGATCCAGAAAAGCTGAAATACAAAACAGACCATCCACCAGAATTGGTAATTGGAAACCCTATAGCAGGTATACAAACTCGTTCATCCTTTAAAAATCTATGTGATATGTGCTTATATAGTGGATTTATTTCAGAAATAGAACCAAATAACATAGATTCAGCCCTTAATGACGAAAACTGGTTCATGGCCATGCAAGAAGAGCTAAATCAGTTTGAACGAAATAATGTTTGGAGTCTAGCACCTAGACCTAAGGATTATCCAGTTATAGGAACAAAATGGATTTTTAAAAATAAATATGATGAATCTGGAAATATAATTAGAAATAAAGCTAGACTAGTTGCTAAAGGATACAATCAAATTGAAGGAGTTGACTTTGATGAAACTTTTGCGCCTGTAGCTAGACTAGAATCAATTAGAATATTGTTAGCTTTTGCTTGTTACAAAGGATTTAAACTAAGACAAATGGACATTAAGAGTGCTTTTCTTAACGGAGTTTTAAAAGAAGATGTGTTTGTTGAACAACCAGAAGGTTTTGAAAGTCATGAATATCCAAACCATGTATACAAACTAAAGAAGGCATTATATGGATTAAAACAAGCTCCCAGAGCTTGGTATGAATGTCTTACTTCTTATCTCCTTGAAAATGGGTTCAAAAAGGGATGTGTAGATACCACACTATTTCTGTTGCATGAAAACAATGATATTTTGATTGTTCAAATATATGTTGATGACATCATTTATGGTGCTACTAACAAGTTATTGTATGAGAAATTTGAAAAAGTCATGCAGGAAAAATTTGAAATGAGCTTGGTTGGAGAGTTAAAATTCTTTTTAGGATTTCAAATCCAACAAAGCAATAAAGGCACATTCATTTCCCAAACAAAATATATTAGGGAACTTGTCAACAAATTTGGATTGAAAGATGCTAAACCAGCAAGAACTCCCATGAGTACAACACTTAAACTTGACAAGGATGAAAAGGGTAAGATAGTTGATCAAAAGCAGTACAGAGGTATGATTGGATCACTCCTTTATCTTACCGCCTCTAGACCTGACATCATGTTTTCTGTCTGCTTATGTGCGCGTTTTCAATCTAACCCAAAAGAATCTCATTTAAAAGCTGTTAAAAGAATTATAAGATATTTATTGCACACCCCACGATTTGGTCTTTGGTATCCATCAAATGATAATTTTGAATTGAAAGGTTTTTCAGATGCTGATTATGCTGGAAATTTGGTTGATAGAAAAAGTACTAGTGGAGCATGTTTTATGTTAGGACATTCATTAGTTGCATGGTCGAGTAGAAAACAAAATTGTATTGCATTATCCACAACAGAGGCAGAGTATATTGCTTTGAGCGGTTGCTCTGCTCAAATCTTATGGATGATACAAACTTTGCATGACTATGGCCTAAATTTTAAACGTGTACCACTAATGTGTGATAACAAAAGCGCAATTGATCTCACAAATAATCCTGTACATCATTCGCGAACAAAACATATAGATGTAAGACATCATTTTATTAGAGATCATATTTCCAAAGAAAATATCTGCATAAATTTTATTTCAACTGATTCTCAATTGGCAGACATTTTTACAAAACCCCTACCAGAAAATAGTTTTTGTAAACTACGACTCAGTCTAGGTGTTTTAGAAATTTGCTGAATATTTAACATTTTTCTCCCTACAAATCATCGAAAAGAAAAATAGTGATTGAAAAAGTGATGAGTGTTGATATTGATTATATATTATAACTCGAGAAAGTATAATTAGAAAATTTCTTTAGAAATGTAAACAAGAATTATAAAACTTTTTGTTGGTAAAAATTCCATGACCATCTCTATACCTATCATATTTCTATCAACCATCACTCATCAAAATTCTATATAGTTTGTCGATATGTGGTACTTTAAACAGGAATCGTTCGTTTTTTCATTTTCACAGTTTTTTTTAAAATATATATATATATATATATAATAAAAAAATAATAATAAAATAAATAAATACCAAAGTATTCACTCTCATTTAAAAATCCTCACGGTTATGCATGGGTGAATTACTTGGAATTTGTTATGTGCTTCCATGCTCATTTAAAAGTCCTTATGCTTATGCATGTATGGAACGCATATCAAAAGTTGATTTTTTTTAAAATAAACAAGTTGATTCTAATCCCATTTAAAAGTCCTCACGGTTATGCGTGGTTAGAAGATACTTGAATTCATTTTTTAAAAATAAAATTGGAATACTACTAATCTCATTTAAAAGTCCTAACGGTTATGCATGGTTAGTAGATATTCAAATTCCTGATATAAATATACCACAAATAGACACAACTGTATGGTTTTATATGATGATATCATCCCTATCATTCTAAAAGTGGAATATGCGCCTAACAAAATATTTATGATTTTTGTTTGATTTTTTATTGAAATTTAATATTTATATTCAATTGAGTTTTAATGTTGGTTAATATCAATAACTTTATTTCTATTTTCTCTAACACTATTATTCTTTTGCTGATAACAAAAGGGGGAGAGAAAAGTTAAGATTTTGTCAAATAAAATCAAGCAAAGGTCAAATAATTTTCTATTTGCATCTAGGATCATTATTTGCATCTAGGATCATTTGCATATTTTTATTTGTATGCATATATGTAGGGGGAGCATCGTATAGAGAGGAAGCATTTAAATAGGGGGAGCAATTAGAATATATCAATGATCAAATACATTTAACATATTCAAAATCTTAAATATATGTTTGTTATCATCAAAAGGGGGAGATTGTTGAATATGTGCTTATATGATTTTTGTTTGATGATAATAAACATATATACATTCATTTAAATGTATTTGATAATATACTATTTTATTTTTCACAGATTAAATAAATATTTGCAGAATAAAATAAATAACACGGAATTTGAATTCAAACGAATATTTTATTCAAACAAATATTTATTACAATTTTGATAGTACAAATTCAAGCTCTCACTATACATATACATTTTTGATTACATCACAATTACATCACAATTCAGTTTACATTAATAACCTCACTACATATCACTCACACTCGTATTTATCTTCAACTACATTCCAGTTTGAATCCAGCATCTGAGAAATCTGCAAAAATATAAACTAACGCAGTAAAATTGAAAATAAAATATTTTTGCAATATAAAATAAAAGATGAATTTTTGAAAATAATATTTGCCTCAGTTATTTGGGTTGTTCGTCATAATTTAAATTTGAATTCATCATACACGAACAACTTGTGACATACACAGTGTATTACTGTATATGCCACAAGGCCGTGCACGCCGATATATACACTTGATAATGTTACAGGGACAGGTACGCATAGGTCAAACCCAAATGAAAAACCGGGTTCAACTCACGTGCAATAACATTGAAAATCACGACACGAGCACAAGGTCAAACCCGAGTTGTGAAACTGGATTCAACACTGGTGAAAATTCAAAAATAAATTCGAATGCAATAAAATGGTCGGGAGTACACATGCCAAGACTCAAGCCAACATGAAACAGCCCCAAAACCAAAGATGCAACAGATAATGATGCAGGGAAGACTCGAATGACCAAGTGCACCACTGACCATACAACAACTCAAATATCAAGCACATGAATTCGCAAATAAATTTCAGACTCAAAGAATCAACTACAAGCCCAATTGGCAACACAGCAGCAACATGTACACAGTAAACAAATACCAAACTGCATGCACACGGCAGCTACAAAGTGCAAAGGCCATGATCAAGTCAACACAGCAACCATTAACTGCAACAAGGTGATATGCAAATTACAACAGGCCAGAGGTGAATGCAATACACAGTATGAATGAATACAACAAGTCCAGATGCAAGTTAGTTCCAGTGCCAACATATCCAACTCGAAGTGCAACTACAAGTACAAGCCGCAACAGTATGCACTAGTCCAGCAACAGTATGCACCAGTCCAGGCTACGACATAGATGTGCTACAGGAATGTACCAAGCTACATGAAGACAGAAGACTACAACTCAAAGTTCAATGCAGACAGCATAATGATCGAACCAGACAATGAACCAACAATACATGCAGGTGAACAGAAGTTTTGAATCAAAACATAATCAAGGCCAGTTGATAACAGGGAACACAAGTGTGGCAAATGCAAACTGTGGTGAAGTAACAAAGATGAACCAGACAGTGATACAAGTTCGAACAATGCTCAATGCACAGCCAACAAGATATCATCAAAAACCAAACAAGGGACAGGCCATAACATGCAGACCAAACACATGAGTGTAAACAAATGAATCAGCAAGGCAATGCACAAATGCAATAGAATGCAATGCTCAATACCACTACAAACTGCGGTGGACAGTGAAGGCAGCAACACACCACCAAGTGAATGCATCAGGCATTAACAAATGAGTAGTTCAAATGAACTCGATCAGTAACCAAGGCTACAAAAATTAAAAGTAATGTATGCAACAGAATTTCAAATGAAACAAATCCA
Source organism: Allium cepa (assembly GCA_030765085.1). Lineage (NCBI taxonomy): Eukaryota > Viridiplantae > Streptophyta > Magnoliopsida > Asparagales > Amaryllidaceae > Allium > Allium cepa. The sequence continues at coordinate 490,401,434 of CM060944.1, read as the reverse complement.
ACTTTATATGCATCAGTAACCTATCAAGCAGAATCAATAATTCAACAGTGACAAACATCGTATGGAAATGCTCAACACAAATGACCAGAGACGAAGACTACAAGATGAACGAGTCAAGGCCGAAGCAGTAGAAATCAACATCGTGGTCATCACGAAAATGAATTAAAGCCGTGACCACCAAGCAAGAATATACATTCATATGAACAAGTCAACATCAAAGCCGTGTGATGCAAGAAATGAAATTATACGCATATGAAAAAGTCAGAATCGATCTCAATCATTCAAGCATCATCAAGTGGCCGAGATGAAGAATTTGACAAATTCAAATCAACATATACGAACGTAAATCTAGGAAATCAAATCCTATATAATACCCAAAATCATCATCGGCAAGTGTATCAAGTTCAAGCAAGCCAAAACTAGGAAAAGCAAATAGCAAAAAATTAACATACCAATTATAATTCGAACTTGATCGAATTGAAGTAGCCGACAGAAACTCAAAGAGACATATCGATCGACGAACGCAAGGAACAGAATTATATTTATCTCGGTCGAAGCTACTGGAGTCGGCGACCTCAATCATACCAAAAGCCCTAATTTTTAAAGGAAGAAGAACGAACGAAGAAACAAGTGCCGGCATCAATTAAAAGAGGAGCGGCCATTTTTTTCATGAACGAAAAAATAAAAGGAACGGGTTGAAGAAGTGGATAAGGGGCCGGCCTTTGTTTAATTTGGGCTTTGTTTTTTTTTAAAATAGGGTTTTGTTATTTAAATTGTTTTTAAATTGTATTTTTCTTTTAAACCGTTTTTAATTTTCTAGTCGTGTGACTAGGGTACAAACTACGTGTTGTAGTTTGGGAATTCGCAACTCAGTAGTTGAGTTGTGGCAGGGTTTTGAGCGTAGAGTTAGATTAGTCAATAGCGGGTATAGCGAGTTTACGTGTGTAAGCGAGGGACTATCTAATTTCTAGTAGAAACCTTGGGGGCAGCACGTAGGCAGGGTTTTACCGAAGCTGGGTAAATTCTGTGTTGTTCTGTTCTGTTATTTATATTCTGCTATATCTGTGCTGCTATTCTGTGATCTGAATTTAAATTAATTGATAAGCTTCCGTGATTAATTTTCATAATTTACACTATCACCCTATTCACCCCCCCTCTAGGGTGAAATCGATCCTACATTAACATAATTGGAAAGCATAGTATAAATGTCAAATATATGCATTTAAGAATTAAGAGGTTACATAGATTTATGCAAGCAATGAGTGTGTGATTAATTGACGCACTAATCAATTAAAAGGGGAATTTCTTAAGAGATATAGATGCGTCAATTAGTAAGAGAATATGTCACTTTTTATAACATTAATTAATTAAGGGATCTTCTAATAAAGGAAAATGTATGTGGGGAATGAATTAAATGACAACATACATATATTAATTTATAATTGACGCATTCAATTAGTTAAGAAATTAATAAAAGACATTAAGTAAGCGTCAATTAATAAAAGAGGGAAACTTATATGTCAATTAATTGGATAATGAATTGGCGGTTTAAATATATACAACTAATAAATGTGTGATCGAATGACGCATAGGAATTAATTTGGATACCAATTAAAATGCGAAAGCATGTCAATTAATTAATTGACAATCAGTTGAGAATTTTAAAAAGGGTGTCAATTGATCAAAGAACGTGCCCTTGTTACAATAGCTAATTATATAAGTTAATTAGCTAAAAGAAATCGCCATCTATAGGATTATTTGTTTCCAAGTTAAAAAGAAAAAAAAGAAATAGAATGCATACAAAAATCAAACGGAGTAATTAAGTTTAAGATGAAGGTAAGTTAAGAATAAATTAAAAAGTATAATTTTTATATACAATCAATAATAGAGGTATTAATTGACGTGTTCAAATAGGTGAGAAATTATAACGTATAAGAATCAATTAATATTGGATATACATACGTACATACGTACTGATGCAGCACGATCAATAGAAATTCAGAAGTTAGACCATTCGCAAGATAAGTCATGCACGAGTCAAGAAATTTCGGTTTTAACCCGTAAGTCGTGCACGAGTCAACTGAGGGAATCATGTAAGATGGGTATACGAGTTAAGAGCCAGCATTCAAGTCGTTTACGACTCAGGAGGGAAAAATTAAGTCGTCTCCGACTTAAGGAACCATGTGGGAAAAGAATCCGACCTAACCTATTTTTAAGTCGAGTCCGACCTAAAGAAGTACGACCTATGATTCTTGAAGGGATGAGTCGTTCACGGGTTAGTGGAAACATAAGTCGTTTACGACTTAGCATGAAGAAGGAGAAGGTTCCAACTGATGAAGACTTGAGTCGGTGGAAAGGTTACGACCTAGTTGAGTCGTTCGGAATTGACTCGCGTGAAGGGATAGGCCGCAGAGGACTTGAAAGCTTGAGTCGTTGGAAGAACGTTGAGTCGTATAAGTCATGAGTCGTATGAACTGTGTTGTGTTTGAGTCGTTTGCATTATGCTGAGTCGTAGGGAGTTGAGTCGCTTGCGTTGAGTCGGTGCCGACCTAGGAGTTGTACAGTTTTGTGTTGAGAGGTAGTGGGTCGTGAGTCGTGCCTTGCTTGAGTCGGTTGCGTATGAAGTGTTGTAACTGAAGTATGTAGCGTCTGTTGAGTCGGCCACGACTTAGTTGAGTCGGGAGGTATGAGTCGGTCACGACTTATGGGCTGAGTTGTAAACTACTATAAATAGGCGTGTGTTGTACATTTTGAAGTGGTTGATTTTTGAATAAAATTTCTTGTTGATTGCTTTGTGCTTTCTTCTCCAATTGGTAGTTGAGTGTAATCTCCTATCTCCTCTTTCGGTTAATCGAGTGCGCTCGATTCAACGATCGTAGAAGCCGATTCACGGAATCTAGTGCGCTAGATCAACGTGCGAAGAATCGTAGATCTTTGAACACGGTATAGTGCGCTATCAACGTGTTTGAGATAGCTAGAGTTCGGTATCTTTGGATCAACGAACTTGGGCATTTTTGGTATCTTCAACTCACCGATTGCTACATTTCATCGATTGAAGTTTTGTTACGATTTATCCGCTGCGTCATTATTTGGTATCGGAGCCATACTTAGCCAATCATAGCTAAGTTGATTCTTGGAGCCAAGTTTTTGAAGTTTTTGAAGTTTGAAGTTGTTCATCGTGTTCATATTGAAGTTGCATCAAATTTGGAGTGTTTGATCCATTTCATTTTGGATCGAAGTGTTGGACATTGTTTGAATTTGGTCTTGGGTTTTGCGCGCCAAGGTTTGAAGTGTTGGACCGAGTTACTTTGAGTCGTACAAAGCAAACCGAGACAAGTGGAGGCCGAAACAAATTGTAGCCGAGTCATTGTTGAGCCGTGACTTATTGCATTGTTGAAGCTTTGAATTTTTGTGTTCGAATTGTTGAAGTTTGAGAAGTTTTTCAATCATGCCACCAAGGAGAGCTAATCGTCATCAAAACGCTGAAGCTTTGTACCGTCGAGAAGAAGCCGAGCTTATGGAACAACGTATTAATGAGAAGTTTGATGAAGGCATTGGTAAATTGGAGAAATTGATGAATGATTTGAATCAAAGGAGGAGATCACCAAACTCGAACCATGGAGGAAACCGAGTTTCGCCATCGGTTACGGAAGCGAGGAGGGTATCACCACATTCTTGTAGAGATAGAAGAGAAACGTCAATTTCATCACGAAGGGATCATCATGACTATGCACATGAAGAGAGAAGAAGTCAACGTGAATTTGAACATGAAGTATATAGAGATGAAGAGAGACATAGTCAAAGAAGTATGCATGAACGAAGGGATGATAATGGTCGAGATCGATGTAGACGTACTTTTGATTTTGTTGAAGAAGGTGATAGAACTAGTATTCATTATCGAGATCGAGACCAAGTTCGAAATTCTTATCGGGATGTTGAAGATGATCGTCGATGGGAATCGGGTATGAAAATGGAGATTCCGGAGTTTAAAGGCGGGATGGTTGCTGAAGAGTTCTTAGATTGGGTTTCAAATGTTGAAGAGATCTTTGATTTCAAGGAAGTTCCTGAGCATAGAAGGGTGAAGTTGGTTGCTACTAGGTTGAGGGGGAGAGCTTTGGCGTGGTGGCAGCAAACTAAACTTACAAGGGAGAGAATGGGGAAGTCAAAGATAGAATTGTGGGATAAGATGAAGAAGTTGATGAGATCTACTTTCTTACCTTACAACTATCAATCACTTATGTATCAGAGGTTGCAGAATCTGAGGCAAGGGACGAAGTCTGTTAGTGATTATGCTGATGAATTTTACCAACTCATTGCCAGAAATGATATTATGGAAACGGAGGAACAGCTAACTGCTAGATTCATTGGGGGATTGAGAATGCAGATCCAGGATATGGTTAATATGTTTGATCCTAGATCAGTTGCAGAGGCACATCAGAAAGCGTTGGCTTGGGAGAAGCAAGGAAGGCGTGGAGGTGGTGTGTTTACTAATTCCAATAACCAAACAAGGGGTGTTGGTGGAAGTTCTAATGTTCCTAAACCTATTTCAAAGCCAGTGGTGAAGGAGGCTGAGAAGGCGAAGGTTAGCAGTGGGTTCAAGTGTTATAATTGTCAGGAGTTGGGTCACAAGAGCAATGAATGTCCGAAGCCGAAGAAGAGAACCATGGTTGCAGAAGTTGAGGAGGATGATGGTGAGGAGGCAGAATGTTCAAATACACCTTATGTTGAGGAGGAAGAAGAATTGTTTGGAGATGAAGGTTGTAATCTTATGATGAGGAGGTCATGTCTTACACCAAAGCAAGAGGAGGATTGTAGTTGGTTGAGAAGCAATATTTTTCAGTCGACATGCACTATTCTGGGAAAGTTTGCAAGTTCGTTATTGATGCTGGAAGTTGTGATAATATTATTTCTACAGAAGCAGTGAGGAAATTGAACTTGAAGACTGAGAAACATCCTAAACCGTACAAGCTAGCATGGTTAAGGAAGGGTGGTGAAGTGAAGGTGTGTCGAAGGGCTTGCGTTAATTTTTCTATTGGGAAGAAGTACAAAGATGAAATTTGGTGTGATGTTGTGGATATGGATGTATGTCATCTGTTGTTGGGCAGACCGTGGCAATTCGATAGAGCAGTTCAACATGACGGTCGTGCCAATAGTTACAGTTTCATGTTCGAGGGTACTAAAATCACTTTGGTTCCCAAGAAGCAACAACAGAAGGAGAGCAAGTTAGAAGAGATTGAAGAATTGAAAACTCTATTGACTTTGAAGGAGTTTGTTAAGGAAGTAGAGGAAGAACCTGAAGTGTTTTTGTTGATTGGGCGTGAGAGCAGTGAAGAGGTTGAAATTCCTGAAGAAGCAAAGCCAGTTTTGAAAGAGTTTGAAGATGTATTTCCAGAGGAGTTGCCTAAGAAGTTACCGCCACTTAGAGACATTCAACATCAGATTGATCTTGTGCCGGGAGCAGTGTTACCACATCGACCACACTACCGAATGAGTCCGAAGGAACATGAGGAGTTACGAAGGCAGGTAGAAGAGTTGTTGGAACAGGGACGTGTTCAGGAAAGCTTGAGTCCTTGTGCCGTGCTAGCATTGTTGGTGCCAAAGAAGGATGGAACATGGAGAATGTGTACTGACAGTCGAGCTTTGAACAAGATTACTGTTCGTTATAGATTTCCTATGCCAAGGTTGGATGACTTACTGGATCAGTTGAGTGGGGCAACTATATTCTCGAAGATTGATTTGAAGAGTGGTTATCATCAAATTCGAATCAGACCTGGAGACGAATGGAAGACAGCTTTCAAGACGAGAGAGGGGTTGTACGAATGGTTGGTTATGCCATTTGGTTTGTCAAATGCACCTAGTACATTCATGCGGGTGATGAATCAAATTTTTAGACCATTCATTGGGAAGTTCGTCGTGGTTTATTTCGATGATATTTTGATATACAGCAGGAGTATGGAGGAGCATGTTCTACATTTGAGGGAAGTATTGATTATTCTTCGTGAAGAACAATTTTATGCTGCTACGAAGAAATGTGTGTTTATGACGCATACTGTTTTATTTCTTGGGTATGTTGTTTCAGGAGAAGGTATTCAAGTTGACCAGAGTAAAGTTGAAGCTATTAGAAATTGGCCACAGCCGAGAACTATCACTGAAGTTAGAAGTTTTCATGGATTGGCATCATTCTACCGAAGGTTCATTCCACATTTCAGTAGTGTGATGGCACCAGTTACCGATTGCATGAAAGGGAAACAATTTGTATGGTCAGAGGAAGCGGGAGTTGCTTTTGAAAAGATCAAGGAATTGTTGACGTCTGCACCAATTCTTGTTCTACCTAATTTTCAGTTATTGTTTGAATTGCATACTGATGCTTCGAAGGTTGGTATTGGAGGAGTTCTGAGTCAGAATGGGAAGCCAGTTGCTTATTTCAGCGAAAAGTTGTCAGGGGCGAAGATGAGATACAACACATATGACGTTGAATTCTATGCTGTGGTGCAAACGATTAAACATTGGAGACATTATCTATTTCAGAAAGAATTTGTTCTGTACACTGATCATGAGGCATTGAAGCACTTACAGGGGCAGGATAAAATTTCAGCGAGACATGCATCATGGATTGCATATTTACAGCAGTTTACTTTTGTCGTTAAGCACAAATCAGGGGTGACAAATCGGGTAGCTGATGCTTTGAGTAGGAGGAGTCATTTATTAACGACAATGAAAGTTGAAGTGACAGGGTTTGAAATGTTGCCCGAGATGATTAATGAAGATCCTTACTTTGTGAAATATGTTGAAAAAGTGAAGGGTGAGAGTACCGATGAATTTACGTTGGTTGATGGTTTTCTGTTTAAAGGGAATCGTTTGTGTATTCCAGACTGTAGCTTGAGGTTGAAAATTGTCAAAGAGTTGCACGAGGAAGGGCATGTGGGCCGTGATCGTACTTTGCAGTTGATTTCACAGTCTTATTTTTGGCCGTCGATGAGAAAAGAGGTTGAAAGATTCGTGGAGAGATGCCATATTTGCCAGGTGTCAAAGGGAACGGCAACGAATGCAGGGTTGTATATGCCATTACCAGTACCGTCTAAGCCATGGGTTGATATTAGCATGGATTTCGTTTTAGGTTTGCCTAGAACTCAAAGGGGAAATGATTCGATATTTGTTGTAGTGGACAGATTTTCGAAGATGGCACATTTTGTGGCTTGCAAGAAGACGGCGGATGCTGTTCGTGTTGCGCAATTATTTTTCAAGGAGATTTATCGACTTCATGGATTGCCAGAGTCTATTGTGTCGGATAGAGATACTCGTTTTCTGAGTCACTTTTGGTTGAGTTTGTGGAAGATGGTGGGAACGAAACTGAAATTTAGTAGTGCTTATCATCCACAGACAGATGGACAGACAGAAGTTGTTAACAGGTCGTTGGGAAATTTGTTGCGATGCCTTGTACAGGATAATTTGAGAAGTTGGGACATGAAGTTATGCCAAGCTGAGTTTGCACATAATCATGCAGTGAATCGTAGTACGGGATTCAGTCCATTTCAGATTGTTTATTCAAATTTACCCAAGGGACCGTTGGATTTGGCAGTAGTACCACAGTCGAAGGGGACAGTTAAACGAGCTGTTGATTTTGTTGATGAGCTGACTGAATGTCATAAAATCGTTCAGGAACGATTAGAGAAATCGAATGAGGAGTATAAGAAGTCTGCAAATTTGAAACGTCGAAATGTTGAATTTAAGGAAGGTGATTTGGTCTATGCTGTATTGACAAAGGATCGTTTTCCGGCAAGTGCTTACAACAAGTTGAAGGCGCGAAAAATTAGTCCAATTGAAATTGTGAAAAAAGTTAATGAAAATGCTTATAAGTTGAAGCTCCCAGAAGATGTATACACTTCTGACGTATTCAATGTTAAACATCCTGTGCCATATTATGGAGATAAACATTTTGATGAGAAAGAATTTATAAATTCGAGGACGAATTTTTCTCAACCAGGGGAGGATGATGCAGCACGATCAATAGAAATTCAGAAGTTAGACCATTCGCAAGATAAGTCATGCACGAGTCAAGAAATTTTGGTTTTAACCCGTAAGTCGTGCACGAGTCAACTGAGGGAATCATGTGAGATGGGTATACGAGTTAAGAGCCAGCATTCAAGTCGTTTACGACTCAGGAGGGAAAAATTAAGTCGTCTCCGACTTAAGGAACCATGTGGGAAAAGAATCCGACCTAACCTATTTTTAAGTCGAGTCCGACCTAAAGAAGTACGACCTATGATTCTTGAAGGGATGAGTCGTTCACGGGTTAGTGGAAACATAAGTCGTTTACGACTTAGCATGAAGAAGGAGAAGGTTCCAACTGATGAAGACTTGAGTCGGTGGAAAGGTTACGACCTAGTTGAGTCGTTCGGAATTGACTCGCGTGAAGGGATAGGCCGCAGAGGACTTGAAAGCTTGAGTCGTTGGAAGAACGTTGAGTCGTATAAGTCATGAGTCGTATGAACTGTGTTGTGTTTGAGTCGTTTGCATTATGCTGAGTCGTAGGGAGTTGAGTCGCTTGCGTTGAGTCGGTGCCGACCTAGGAGTTGTACAGTTTTGTGTTGAGAGGTAGTGGGTCGTGAGTCGTGCCTTGCTTGAGTCGGTTGCGTATGAAGTGTTGTAACTGAAGTATGTAGCGTCTGTTGAGTCGGCCACGACTTAGTTGAGTCGGGAGGTATGAGTCGGTCACGACTTATGGGCTGAGTTGTAAACTACTATAAATAGGCGTGTGTTGTACATTTTGAAGTGGTTGATTTTTGAATAAAATTTCTTGTTGATTGCTTTGTGCTTTCTTCTCCAATTGGTAGTTGAGTGTAATCTCCTATCTCCTCTTTCGGTTAGTCGAGTGCGCTCGATTCAACGATCGTAGAAGCCGATTCACGGAATCTAGTGCGCTAGATCAACGTGCGAAGAATCGTAGATCTTTGAACACGGTATAGTGCGCTATCAACGTGTTTGAGATAGCTAGAGTTCGGTATCTTTGGATCAACGAACTTGGGCATTTTTGGTATCTTCAACTCACCAATTGCTACATTTCATCGATTGAAGTTTTGTTATGATTTATCCGCTGCGTCACGTACATACATATATATATATATATATATATATATATATATATATATATATATATATATGTTTGTATGTATGTATGTATGCACATATGATCTAATTAACTGGATAATTAATAGGTGAATGTTATTTAGAAGGAAACGTGAATTAATAGGGTCGTATAACGAAGGAATAAATAAATAACATTGAAGAATTATATGTTATAAGCTAATGTAAACAAATCAATAAATGATGGTGAGGATTGTTTTTAGGGTTAATCAGATGGTTTATACTTGTTCACTACACTTATAAATTGAACATAACTTAATCCTAGCCCATACTATTTTCTATGAATCAGCTGCTATCATGTACACCAATCTCTTCTTCTCTTCTATCTCTTCCTTTCTCCTCTATCAATCAAATCTTTTCCCAAAAAAATAAGCAAGGATATTCATACAAGAAAGTCATAGAATTTCGCAAACAAATCAAGGAATTTACAGCCGAATTAAAATGGGGGAAAAGTGGAGAAAACCGTAGCAAATTAAAAGAGATAGAGATTGAAGCTAAGGACGACATGTGGGTGGATTTATTTATATATCTTTTAGGTTTATAATATATCATCGTTAAATTCCTGGTTAGATAATTTTATTCAATAATTAATCTTATGAATTAAGTTATGTTGAACTATAAGGAATTTATAGTTTATTTACAGTATTAGTATTTGCTACATCTGTTTCTACGTTTTGGACTTTTATGCAAGCGTCATTTTTCTTCTATTTTCTTTTCCTTCTTCACGTATGGATTAGAACAGATTAAAAGTGAATATGGATTAAATAATTAAGAATACTGAAATAAAGAAAATAAGATGTAAAGTAATAAAAGTTCGGGGAATGGAATTACTGTAATAAATTACGTTAAAATGACAAAAGTTAATTAATCTAATAACTGGATTTGGGAGTAACTAAAAGGTTAATTTGTTGGCTTAGAAAATAGGATGCATTTCTATAATTTAATATTCAAAAGACATCAATGAACGTAATTGTTAGAATAAAAGGAAGAAAAAGAGAATTAGTGTAAAATAGAGAAATCACTCTATTTTACACTATTCAAAAATAGTAAAAGAAATATCTAGCAGTTACACATTATTGTTTATAGTATTATGTAATATTAAAATATATGAATGGATTTTTTAAATATAGTTTTCATAACCAACCAAATAAAATAGAATTACTTCCTAGAATAGAAGATAATAAAGCAAAGTATGAAATGAATCAAATAATTATTAGATGAGAAACTACGGCTGTGAATAATAAACGAACCTCGGTCTGCATTTACCTCATTGACTATATAAAAAGACAGTTATTATGATAAGTTAATTATATAATAGAAGAGAATTAAAAAGAATTCTATATCATAATAAAAGAAGACATACTAGAACAGAAAAGAAATGCTGGAATTATGTATGGACTACAATTGAAGAGAAAATGACAATTATAGGTAGAATTATAACATAGGTTATAATTAAGTAATAAGAATGAAAAAGCTTATTTTGAGACTTTGAATAAATTCATGAGCAATAATAATGGTAGAAACTTATTTAAATAATTTATATTAAGTCAACAAGCAAATAAAGCACGAATGACAAAAGAAGCTAATTTTAATGAACTTAAGATTTATATTAAGTTAAATAAGCAAGATAATAAATGTGCCACATACCAACAGCATTCACTATTAAATAAATGGAAATCTCATAATAGATAGAGGTGAGACGAGGGCAATAATATGCTAAATAGGGTAAATAAGTAGCCAGCAGAATAAGAAAGTAAACTAAATGCAAATTAAAAGATTAGACAAAGGATCTAATAAAAGAATTGAGATGCGTTTGGAGCAGCCCAAAGGATGAAGTGTCTAACGAAGCAGTTCATCACAGATTTCAAAAATGGAAAAGCACGTCCAACTTAGTATTGTTGGGCTTTAAGGAAGTACGGGACTTTAACAGGACATAAGGACACTTTAGGATGACCCTTTGGGTAGGCCTAAAGAAGCTGCACCCCCGGAGGCAGGTCTATAGGTGTTCCATCAAGAGAGTATGCCTTGACTGCATTTGCATTATAGGACTTACGAAGCAAACCTTTGTAGGGAGTCAGAATGGCTTGGTGTTCAGAGTAGGGTATTCGTATGTCCAGTACTTTCAAGTAAGTTTAAGGATAGTTGCTGATATCGACTAGTATCAAGACCAAGAACGAGTTCGGGAAAGACTAGAGTTAAACCAATAGACCAGTGATTCTTTCATTATCGAGACAATGGATGAGGGGCATCGCTATATGGATGTTAGATTGTTTGTAGTAGGGCATTGCCACTTAACTTTTTGGAAGTCTTTCGGTTAGTTGAGGGGTGGCTGCATGGGGCCATAGCCACGATGAAAAAGAGACAGACCAACTATAATATCTATATTGTAGGACTAACAAAGAAGTCCTTTACAGATATAAAAAATCCCCGACTGAATTCCGTATATAGTAGACCTTATTGGCGGGATTCAAATAGTAGATAGAACGATTACGTAGTCCTCAATGTACCCACTGGGTAGTACATTGTGGATGTCCGAGCACTGGCATAGACTGGTGCGGAAGCGATTTTCATTTCCATAGCAAGCAGTGGAGCATCTGTATTATAGGCCTTGCAAAGAGGTCCTTTACATATGTAGCTATGAAACGCCCGTGGAGCAAGATGATGGAGTATCTGTATTGTAGGCCTTACGAATCAGTCCTTTACAGATATGGCTATGGAGCATGACAATGGAGCATATGTTTGTAAGCCTTACGAAGCAGTCCTTTACAGATGTAGTTACAGAACGCTCTCGAAGCAAGACGATGGATCCCTTTTCGAGAAGGATACTAAAGGTACCATGGGTGGTGGGCATATAACTACATGTATGTGTATATATTAGTTATTACGTTTAGTCTACTATGGAGTAGATGGGCACGGTTCACGAATAAAGGCGAGAGTATTGTAACTTATGAACCTAATAAAAGAGTAAATGGAAATTAAACGATATATGTACAATTAAGCCTATAAGTATATAATTTATCCATTCACCAGAACTTTAGTTTTGACCCACTCCTCATAACATCCTACAGGTTAGGTAGATACTAGAGACTTCCTACTTTCAAGACACTTGTTTAGAAAGTGTTAGTATATTGGTGAGTATTTACTTACTATTATATTTTAGTCAATTTCGCAGTGAGATATTTAATTGAGCTCTGATATATTTGTCTTTCCCTATTTGCAGGATACGAGATTCCTATATAAGGTTTCAGCGGGCTTAGGTTTTAACAGTTTTTCGAAATATCCAGACCCATTGGAATTCTGGTTGTTACACTATACTACTAGGAATTCAATGAAGTCTAACTATATTCTTCATAAATAACTTACCTAATACAGGTGTCGTTCTGGTTGACTTGACTGTAATGAAATGGGCACTCTTAGTCAAACTATCCACTATGACCCATATACTTTCATTTTCTCTATTTGACCTTAGCAACCCGTCTATAAAATCCATTAAGATAGAATCTCATTTCCATACTGGAACATCTAAAGGCTGAAGTAACCTACTTGGTTTTTGATGTTTGGCTTTTACCTGTTTGCAGTTCAAACACTGCTTCACCCATAAGCCTACATCTCTCTTCATACCTTTCCAAAAGAAACTCCTCTTCATATCCTGATACATCTTAGTTCCTCCTAGATTAATAGTGAATTTTGAATGAAGGCATTCTTCTAAAACTTCTTTCCTAATGTCTCCCACATTCGGAATAGATAATCTTCCTTTCTTTCTCAACCACCCATTCTGGTCAAGACTGAAATCCTTCAAGTCATCGCTCTCTATTCCATCGCTTAATTTTCTGATCCGTTCGACTAATAATGGATCCTCAATCTTCTTAGAAGAAATCTTTTCGATTATCATGGTCGAACTTCTAAACATGATAGCATAGCAGTTTTTGTAATAGACCCACTCTGAGATCTCCACTATACTCTATATGTCGTCAACGCTTCCAATTCTTTCCACTTGGCTATCATCGTCAACACTACATTCTGATGTTTTCTGCTAAGTGCATCTACAACCTTGTTGCCTTTTCCGGGTGTGTACTCAGTACCAAAGTCATAAGCGGCTAAAAACTCCAACCACCTTTGTTGTCTCGTATTCAACTACTTCTGAGAAAATAAATAATTCAGCGACTTATGATCCGTTTACAACTCGAATCTTTCTCCTATAAGGTAATGTCTCCACACCTTCAATGCAAAATTACCATAGTTAAGTCCAAATTATACGTTGGATATCTAACCTCACGCGGTCTAAGCTGTCGAGATGCATAGGCAATCACTTTACCTCTTTGCATTACACAGCTCCTAATCTTGTCCCACATACATCTGTGTATACCACTAAATCCTGATTCCCTTCTAGAACAACTAACACATGTACATTAGTCAATAAGTGTTTCAGCTTTCGGAATGCCCCCTCACATTTATCGGTCCAAATGAATTTCGCATCCTTTCGCGTTAGCTTGGTCATCGGTGCCGCTATCCATGAGACATCCTTAACGAATCTTCGATAGTACCCAACTAATCCAAGAAAAGTTTTTATCTCGGTCACCATCTCAGGTTTCTTCCAATTATTCACCGCCTCGATCTTAGTCAGATCTACAAACAACCCTTTCTTTAAGACTACATGGCCAATTAACTTTACTTCTTTCTTCTAGAATTGACACTTCAAAAACTTCGCTTTAGTTGATGCTGCCTCAACGTATCAAGCACCACTCTAAGGTGAACTTCATGCTCTCTTTCATCATTAGAGTATATTAATATATCATCTTTGAAAATCAACGCGAACTTATCCAAATGCTCTCGAAAAATTCGGTTCGTCAAATCCACAAAGAATGCTGACACATTAGTTAGTCCAAACAGCATTACTAACCATTCATATGATCTATATTTGGTTCTAAACGCTGTCAAAGAAATACTATCGTTTGCCACTCTAAACTGATGAAACCCTATTGCTAAATTCAACTGAGAAAACACTTTGGCTCCACTCAACTGGTCGAGCAAATTGTCAATTTTAAGTGATAGATATCGATTCTTCATCGTCTTCTCATTCAACTTACCATAATCGATGCATACCTTAATGATCCATCCGGTTTTTTGGCAAACACTACGGTTGGTGCCCAAGGTAAACTGCTTGGTTTGATAAAGTTCTTGCCTTCCAAATCCACCAACCGCACCTTGAGCACCTTCATCTCGGTAGGTGTAATTCTACTTGGCAGTCTACTCACCGGTTCTGCTCTTGGTATCAAATCTATGTGAAATTCAACAGCTCGTTACGACGACAATCCTACTACAGGTTCAAAAACATAAGCAAATTCTCTAACCACAAAAAATCAACCCAATTCGTCTTCTACCTCCATAACACCCAAAAAAGCATTAATCTCAATACTAGGGTTTTCTACGGAGTATAAAATATGATCGCTATAACCAGGGTGTTTAAGTGATATTTTCTTATCACGGCAAAATATCTTAGCATCGTATTTATTTAACCAATCCATACCCAAAATAATTCCGGACCAATAAAATCAAACACATGCAAACTACAGACAAAGGTGTGACCTAACAATTCAAAATCTAAGTGGTCACACTTCATTCCAAGTTTCGCATACCCTCCTATCGGATTAGAAACCCGTAAGGAAGTAACTAGGTATGAGGGTTCTAGGTTAATCTTATCTACCAAACAATGAGATATAAAAGAATGTGATGCACCGGTATTAAATAGAACTCTAACTGATACACCACAAATCAAAAGCGTATCACCCAACCCAACTTTTTCTTTCTCCTTTGCCATTGGTCTCAAGGTAACTGGCTCCAATGCAAAAACTTTGCCTTTTCCATCCTTGGCATGCTCCTTGCACTAGTTTTTAAAGTGCCCAATCTGATCACAGTTAAAACACCTCACCCCTTTCTTCTCAACGGCTTTCTTTCCTTTGCCTGTCCGTCATTCATGGGCATAGTGTCCTTTTGCATCACACTTATAACATACAGCATATGCCTTCCCCTACTTAGCAGCAACACCCTTCTGAGTTCCTTTCTTGTGGAAAAACATCCTCTTCTGACTCTACCCTCCTCGAACTTCCAAACCTTATTTCTTTCAAGAAAATTTTTCATTTCTTCATGCCTCATTTTCATTTCCACAACAACATCACATGGATCTCTAATGTGCAATAACATGGCCTTAGCAAGTTCAGGCTTCAACCCCCTAATGTGTTCCCATTCTTCTTAATAACAGTATCAACCATAGCATAGCCATATCTTGCTAGCTCCTCAAACCTCATTGCATAATCAAGTACAATCATATCTCCCTACTCCAATTCGGCAAACTTCCTGAGTAGAGTGGACTTCGCTATCTCTGACATAAACCTCTCCTCAAACCTATTCTAGAACTCGGTCCATGTCATATTCTCCTCGTTGACTCCAATAGTAGCATTATTTCACTAATACAGTGCTGGTTCTTGTAGCTATCTAGAAGCGAGTCTCCTCTTCTACTCATCATTAAGCGCCAAATCAGCAAAAATCCCCTCACAATGAAGTAACCATTTCTCCACTTCAATTGCATCTTCAGTACTGACATACAGCTTTCCTTCCAACCGAGCATAATCTATACTCAAAATAGCATAGTTGTTGTCCACTAGAGCTTCCTGATTTCCTCCTTCAGCATCTCCTCCAACTACTCCAGTAGTAATTCTCGCTTGCATTATGTTTACAAAGAACTGATACATTGCTCCCATACCAACTTGCGGGACTCCAACACCCACATTTGCAGCTTGTGCCTGACCTTGATTTCTCCTGGTATTTGGTTTGGCATTTCTATTAGTTGTGGTGCTTCCCCCACTAAGGTTAACTCTTCCATCTCTAACATCCATATCTACATTCAAGTTTTCGTAAGATACAGAAGAATAGCCTAAGAAAGATGGGAGAATAGAGATAAAGTGTATACTTATATATAGCAAATACAAGTACGTTACTATAGCTTTATCACATTCCCTGATCTTTTCTCTAATTCCCTAGGATTATGGTTTTCAAAATCATTTTAAGTTCAAAGTTTTTCATAAACCTATGCTCTGTGTAACGGCCCACAAATCCGTACCCCTTGAGTCAATACTATTCTACGTCAATTAACTCAAGTGGAACAGAAAAACGAACCATTAGGGATTAAAGAAGAAGAGATAGAAGAAGAAGTAACTAAACAATATCAGAATCACACAATCGCAGCGGAATAAAATATAATATTAAATAGTAGATCTTTACACAAAATGAAACTATATCTGTTTTACACATCATATCATCAGAGTTTCTCGTACATACAACATTTACCAGTCAGACAATTCCATACAATTCATAGCAGCGGATATATATACTAGTATGGATAATACGTCTCGAATTCCAGCTTCTCTCCTGCTCCAAAGCAACCTATCCTGAACATATAATACTCGGTCTGACCCGAGCATTATAATGAAATAACACCTGAGTCAGTCTGGAATACCAGCTGATAATAATGCATCCAAATTGATTATTAAAGTTTCAAAAATTCTTTTGAAAACAAAAGCATCTCGTAAGACCACGCCACAAATAAATATGTCGGGTTTTTACCTTACGATAGCTAAAACACTTTTTATAGAAATCCTTCAGTATTATAATAGTGTCTATATACAAATACTTATAAAATAGCCGAAATTGTTACATGATTAAATTCCAGCTACTAGCCACAGAGTGGGTAATACAAACAAAACTCGTACAAGGCACGTAGGGAGAATGGATTTCCAACAATGACTAGGCACTGGGGTACCACCTGTCACAGTACGTGGTCTAGATCATAGTATCGAGGAGTACGCCCGCTCTTCTGCAACACAAGACCAGAACCATCCCTTACTGGAAAGATCCGAATAAGATCACCCAGCGGTTGGGATCAGCAACCGCGCCACTAAGCCGAAATAAAAAGGGACATCTAGACAGGGGTGGCCTTACTCTCAAGTGGGGGCTACCCACGAAGCCTTGCTGCATAACCCATGATTTTCAGTCATTCCCATTTGATGAGGTTTGAGGCTAAGCGCTACCTTTAAGAACGTTTCACTTAGAATGCCCATTGCCCACCTGATGATGTTCCGAAGGCATTCTTCCATACAAGTCTGTCCCGGGTTCGAACGGAACCGAAGGCACTACGCCTACTACATCCATTTTGGAAATATCCTCAGGATTAGTAGCGACTAGCCCTTACACTTCACTGCTCCATCTTTGACTCCGAACACGTTTTTCCACAAAACGTACAAACCAGATCGAAGTGGTTTTCGAGAAATAAATCTCGATCCCGGTCTCTTCGAAACGATCAACGCATTTGTCCAATATTGGTAGTCGATGATTTAACTACCAATTAACATCCATAAGCATTCATCACACAATAAATAATTCCCAATTATTTATTTTCCTCAAAAATATCTTTACAAGATATGTTACCATTTCAAAGTCCTTTCGAAAACTCTTTTAAACCCAATTCTTTCATGGAATAGATTCCCAAATCTTTATTTCCTCTGAAAACATCCAAGTACCAATATTTAAGGGTCTCAAATAATTTAAATACTTTATTTTTTTGAAAATACATTAACACATTTACATTAACGATACTTATATACTTAATTTAAAATATATATATATACCTTTAAAAAGGTTTCGAATAAAAACTACTTTATAAAATAAAAACTATTAGCTTTAAAATAAGTCATGTCATACTAGATTTTAAATAAAGCTATGAAATACTATACGAGTTTCATATAAAACTTTGTTTGATTATCTTTTAAATAGAACCATTTTATAAAGTATGAATATTACTAATATTCTTTAAGACATAGTTCTAATTACCCTTTTAAAATAATTACTTCTATAGCTACTAGATAAATGTTTACTATTAAAATTCTTACAACTTAAAATATTTCTTTAAAATCATTCTTTAAATAAACTGCAGACTTTTAACTTTTCAAAAATCCGCTTTAAGAACGTACTTGGCATCTCATGGAAATACACTTCCATCTTGGAATAACCAAAGCATTCTTTTTTATCAATTCAACACGATTTATCCTAAATCAATTTTACGTTCATCCCGTAAAATTTCTTTCCATACTTTTAAAATAGCTCCTTTTATTTTAAAAACATTGCTATTTCCTGGAAATCATTTTCAACATATGGTTTAAATATTTAAAATAAACTTTGAAAATTATTTAATTGAAAATAATACTTAAGGAAATATATAGGGGTTTCCAAAGTATTTTTAAATAAAATTTAACTTTTAAAAAATAGGTTATTAAATTAAATGTTTATATTAAAATTTCTTTTTGGAAACTTAATACTACTTTACCAGTTAAAAATAATAAATACCATAATTACTAAATCAAATATTTGCTTTCACTCTGAACATTTTAAAATAATATTTCTTTCTAAAATATTCTAAACATATTTAAGCTACAAATTTATATTTGAAAGCTTTTCTTAAAAATAAAATAAAATTTTCAGGAGAAAGCACGCTTCACATTCTTTAAAATAAATCTCGGTATTCTTTAAACAATTCACATTTCCTTTATAGACCACATTCCCAAACATTTCAAATTATCAACAAATTTCTTGAATTTAATTCCTTTTAAATTCTTTACTAAGGAGTTTCTTTAATATCCTTTAAACCAATTCATCTATTTATATTTAAAATTTTCAGGTTGTATTCTCCCAATCACAGCACAACACAATTTAAATTTAAATTTAATGCATCACAACATATAAATAAAACACGGCATAACAAGATCTAAACAAATCATCACAGAATAAATAATAAGATATATCACAGAATACAAATTAATTTATATTTGTGAGGGGTCCAGTTGGATCCCTCCAACCTGTTTTCCCTGCATCCACAGATATTAGCACAACAACATATATCGATTCAATCATAATCAACCAATTCAAACAATCATTTAAATATTGACTATTTAAATCAACTAATATTCCAGATGTGAGTGAGTTAAACTCACCTTGGATTTTCGGCGAGCGTTTGAATTTTAAATTAAATCAAACCACGTTCGATTTAGCCTAAAATTCTCGCTAGTCCCAATCGCTTCCGGATCTGCGCTGCAGCGTAGAGCGCGTCGTTGTGATTCCGGCACTTCTTATTTCGTCAAAATATGATCACGTATGCGTCCGATATTAAATTTACAAGGTTGTATACGAATTTAAACAAAAATTTCTCTTTTTATTTAATTAATTACCAAAACAAAATCTTGGCCGCTCATCGTTCTTCTCCCACCCGAGCACGCTACAGGAGATCGAACCCAACAACCGGCCTAGGGCATGATGCCGCACCCGCCACCATCACCTTGAGCTCGATCTGGCGCCACCATACGAACGCCCTACCCTCGCCGCATCTATGTCCTCACCCCCGCGATGCTTGGCCATCTCCAGGCGCGTCAAAACGCGGACGAACGCGCGCCGTTCAAGGCTCAATTGCTGTCAAACTGCTCCGCTCTAGACGATCTTAACCGTTGGATCCAAACATCTCGCTGACCTTTACGCAATTCCAGTTGGAAGTTTTCGCGATTGCTTGACAGATTGATCTCAAATCGAAGGTAAAGGTCGAGGAGTTTCGGCCATTGAAACGAAATAGAGACGGCGGCTCCAATAGGCTAGGGTTTAATAAAAATGTTGATTTATAATATAATTTTGTATTATTCTAATATTATATTCCAAATTTGATGACTTATGCCAACGAACTCCAATTCTCATGTACCAACAGACGTTTCTAGGGTTTTTCCGCATTTCGGACACAATGGGACAGGTTTTGGAAGCTAATTCTGTCAAACGTGCGAGTTACAGAATTTAACGATCAATTCAAAATTAAATCGGTTAAAACGATTTCTATGCGTTTTGAGCTGCCACAGTCAAACGACTACTCCGATTGCTACGAAAATTGAAATCCGATAATAACTAAATATTATGGATCCAATGGAACTGGTTTCGTCGAATTCCGAGACTGTGCCCCGGAAGCCTATTTTAACTCGTGTATTAAATCAAGCGGTTTCTGAAATTGTCGAAACCACTTCAAAATTTCACTTTTAAAATTTTACTAACTTAAAAATGAATCATACAGAATTTATAATCTCATTAAAAATCATTTTGAATCATTTCGACTCAAAATCTGATTATTTCCATTTTTATATTATTAAATCCCATTATTTAATTAATATAAAATCCCAAATATTACTTATCGACAATTTTAAATTCATCTAAAAATCCAACATTATTGTTTATAACCCAAATGAACTTAAAAATACATTTTAAAACCATTTTCATAACTATTTATATCCAAATTCCAATTTAATCCCAGTCCGAATATTTAATTATTATTATTCCAATCTAATTGAATTTTCATTTCTGAAATTATAACTTATTTTATTGATTGAACCCGATTCTTCTTATTTCAAAATTAATTCAAAATCCACATTGAACATTTAAAATGAACTACAAGATCAAATCTAGCGACCCAAAATTCCAGGTCGTTACATTCCTCCCCCCTTAATAAAATTTCATCCCCGCAATTTGCTAAGGTAGAAAAATGTTCCAAACCCAATAGCAAAACTTACTTAGTGAAAATCTCAATTTCACTTTGCCTACATTCATGTTTCAAATCGAAACTGCTAGTTTCAACTCTTATCCCAAAATCCTTTTTATTTTCAATTGTTATTTGAAATCAACTTTGTCACTAATGAAACATTTCAAATTTTCCAAAAAATTTCTAACTCCCAAAATTTTCGGAAAATTTTGGCAGAGTCTCCCCTGTACGGAGGAGCTTTTGCGATATCGTAATGCAGATAAATATATATACATCGATCCACATGGTCAGAAATCAAAATATATCACAATATATATATATATATATATCATTTCCCAATTATATTTGCGTAGGCGTACCTTTTTTAGCAAATTTTTAAAGCAAGCGGCTAATATAACGCATATACGCGCTCCAACTCTATCGAACGCCTTCGTACCTGTACTTACTCAACAAACTTATTAGTTTTCAAAGATATGAACATTTTAACAACATTTTCAATATAAATGTAAGCCAAACATATCCATTTCATAGCCTAACCAAGCAACTTCATAATTTAACAATGTTAACCATATTTTATCAACAATTTAAAGATTTCAGTCACCTTTTAATTTCTTGTTCAAGTCCAACTTCATTTTATTTCAATTGAATGATTTATATTCAAGTTCACTATATACAATTCATATTTATTACCACCAATCCATATTCACTTCAATATTATGAACATATGCTTCACTATTTTCAGTTTACTTCCATTTAAATTCAAATTGATTCACAATCTAATGTACTTCCAATTTTATTTATTTACATTTCTTCCCCAAATTCAAACCTCATTATACTCTACTCGAATGTCTTACCTCCGAGTTGCAAATGTTAGATTCACATTCACTTCAATAGGAGTAATATAAGTTTTTGATTTATTTACTTTTCTTTTTTTATTAACCCGCATTTACATACAAACCCATTAAATAGATTCCAATCCATTTTCCATTATTCAAATATCAATTTCATTTACTTCTTTTGATTCATTCATTTAAGTTTAACGACTAATTTCTATGCAGGTTGTGGTTATTCAAACAAATAACCAATTCTTAAGCTTATAACCAGTTAAAACTAATTTCCAACTTAGATACATATTAATTTTATTCAATTCTGCATGGTTCACAATCCAAGCATTCTTATCACATTACAATTATTCAATTCATTAACCAATACAAGTTTATATTAATATCATTCCATTCTTGATTATTTACAACTAATACAAACTTATTTTATCACAATAATTAATTAAAATTCTCTTCGATAATATTTTCATTATCTTCTTATATCAATTTTTATTTTATTTTCATTTGATTCTCATCCAAATCAATTCCAACCCATTTACAAATTTTAATGCACTTTATTTATTTATTCAATCCATTTTTAGATTTATTTTATTACCAAAGAGACCATTTTAAATTATTTCACTCATTGGAATTTATTTACAATTCAAACCATCACTATTATAATCCAATTCCATTATTCATTCACACTCTCAGCTTTTATTGCCAAAATTAAATCCCATCCTAGAACTGTGTTTTTATTTTTCTCTTCAAAATTTCTCAACAAACCCCAAAATTTCATCCATTCCAAAACAAATTCCATTTAATTTAGTTTACACTAAATTCATCTTCATGCTTCCTTTTTATTTAATTTAGCTTACGCTAAATTCATTCTCAAGCAATTCCTTTGGATTTAGTTGGGTTAAAATTTAGTTATTCAATATCATTCCAACTAAATTAAACTTTCCTTCAACTCAATTCTTTTTCCCAAATTTAACTCAAGTCTAGCTAAATTTATTTAGCCAACTAGGATTCATACCATTTCTTTTACTATTTTAAATAAGAACTTAATTCTATTCAAAATTATTTGTAACACAACTAAATTTTGATTTTATTTCAATCCAAATTCAACTCCATTCATTTAATCTAAGTTAAATCCAATTTTAATCAAATTCTAATTCTCCGTATACAAGTTTAAATTTATTTACTATCTTAAGTTCATCCACATCCTTTATATTTTATATTTTCATCATCTTATTTCAATTCACATTTCATTTGAGATTAGGTATGAATTCACCATACCATTCAACTATTCCCCATTTATGATTATAATTCCATTTCCCAATTTATAAGTTTACCAACTTATTTACTTAAAGTTTATATTGCTCATTTTAATCCATCCACATCTTATAATCACAATTCCAAATTCTATATATGTGTGTGTGTGTGTGTGTGTGTGTGTGTGTGTGTGTGTGTGTGTCACTGAATTCTTAAGGATACAAATTTTCTTCAATTTAATTCTTTGCACTATTTTAAATTCACAATTCCAGATTATAATTATAATACTTAATAGCTTGTGGGTATAATTCATTACACCATAACCTAAATCAATTTATTCTATGTCCAATTTATTTTACTTATCCCAAGCTAATATTCGAATTTTCTATTTACTTCATCATACTTCATTCACTTCCATTTACTCAAGTTAAATTTTAATTCCAAGATCAAAATTTTCATTTCTTCCTTATTAATATCAACTTCACTTAACAAGTTCAATTTGATTCATTTTAACTTTACACGTTATTTAAATAGAATTTTCCAGAATTCAATTACCCGGTTTTATCCCAAAACCATTTTGAAATGTTAATCTACTCATACCTACTTGGTATACCAAATCAAATCTCCGGGTTTCCAAAACAACTTGGTTGTACCAAAACAATTTTCCCATTTTGAAATTTCCAAAACAACTATTATACCCAACAAGTCAAAACAATATCATAACCAACCATTTTGGTAGCAATCCATCACTTTAGAAACTCAAAAATGAACTCCAATGATGTGGCCAGCATCATCAGGATTATTTTCCAACGACTGAAGTGAGTTCAGTGCTTCCTTACTTTCCCAAATTCATTTCAAAATAGTTTCCATTCAAAAATACTTCCCAAAATAATATTCCACTATTGCTTTCAAACACTTTGGAAAACATTCCAACATTCCTAAGATTTTAAATTTCCAAACTTTTATTTTCATTACATTTAAAATCATTTCCAAAACTTCCGGGATTTAAATTCTGGTTTAATTCCAATTTAGTTATTCTTCTTTTGAATTTATATAATTTATACTTGTAAAATTTATCTGATTATAACCATTTCAAATTTTAGATTAAATTCTAGATTCTTATTTGATTATGATATTAACAACCAATCATCCAAATATATATAATAATTTGAGAAAATTATTTCTTTTATATCAAAATATAATTTTGGGTAAAATTATTTCATTTACCCACTTTAAAAACAATACCATGTCGGTTTATCTTGTTTAAGAGTATAGAAACCCCTATCGATACGGTTGTACTTCCCGTACTGACCAGAATTCATAAACACTCAACCGGTAAGTCTACACAGTATAAAAACAATTCTATATTCACTAACAAGTACGCTCTCATATCTATTAATACTCTCAACTTATTATAGAGTATTATTGACTCCGTTTAATGAGTAATTTCCCCACCCAAGCCTATGTTATGGCCAACCTAACGGCCCACAAATCCGTACCCCTTGAGTCAATACAATTCTACGTCAATTAACTCAAGTGGAACAGAAAAATGAACCATTAGGGATTAAAGAAGAAGAGATAGAAGAAGAAGAAGAAACTAAACAATATCAGAATCTCACAATCGCAGCGGAATAAAATATAATATTAAATAATAGATCTTTACACAAAATGAAACTATATCTGTTTTACACATCATATCATCAGAGTTTCTCATACATACAACATTTGCCAGTCAGACAATTCCATACAATTCACAGCAGCGGATATATATACTAGTATGGATAATACGTCTCGGACTCCAGCTTCTCTCCTGCTCCAAAGCAACCTATCCTGAACATATAATACTCGGTCTGACCCGAGCATTATAATGAAATAACACCCGAGTCAGTCTGGAATACCAGCTGATAATAATGCATCCAAATTGATTATTAAAGTTTCAAAAATTCTTTTGAAAACAAAAGCATCTCGTAAGACCACGCCACAAATAAACATGTCGGGTTTTTACCTTATGATAGTTAAAACACTTTTTATAGAAATCCTCTGATATTATAATAGGGTCTATATACAAATACTTATAAAATAGCCGAAATTGTTACATGATTAAATTCCATCTACTAGCCACAGAGTGGGTAATACAAACAAAACTCGTACAAGGCACGTAGGGAGAATGGATTTCCAACAATGACTAGGCACTGGGGTACCACCTATCACAGTACGTGGTCTAGATCATAGTACCGAGGAGTACGCCCGCTCCCTTGCAACACAAGACCGGAACCATCCCTTACTGGACAGTTTCGAATAAGATCACCCTGCGGTTGGGATCAGCAACCGCACCACTAAGTTGAAATAAAAAGGGACATCTAGACAGGGATGACCTTACTCTCAAGTGGGGGCTACCCACGAATCCTTGCTGCATAACCCTTGATTTTCAGTCATTCCCATTTGATGAGGCTTGAGGCTAAGCGTTACCTTTTAGAACATTTCACTTAGAATGCCCATCGCCCACCTGACGATGTTTCGAAGGCATTCGTCCATACAAGTCCGTCCCGGGTTCGAACGGAACCGAAGGCACTACTCCTACTACATCCGTTTTGGAAATATCCTCAGGATTAGTAGCAACTAGCCCTTGCACTTCACTGCTCCATCTTCGACTCCGAACACGTTTTTCCACGAAACGTACAAACCGGATCGAAGTGGTTTTCGAGAAATAAATCTCGATCCCGGTCTCTTCGAAACGATCAACGCATTTGTCCAATATTGATAGTCGGTGATTTAACTATCAATTAACATCCATAAGCATCCATCACACAATAAATAATTCCCATTTATTTATTTTCCTCAAAAATATCTTTACAAGATATGTTACCATTTCAAAGTCCTTTCAAAAACTCTTCTAAACCCAATTCTTTCATGGAATAGATTCCCAAATCTTTATTTCCTCTGAAAACATCCAAGTACCAATATATAAGGGTTTTAAATAATTTAAATGCTTTATTTTTTTGAAAATACATTAGAACATTTACATTAACAATACTTACATACTTAATTTAAAATATATGTATACCTTTAAAAATGTTTCGAATAAAAACTACTTTATAAAATAAAAACTATTATCTTTAAAATAAGTCATGTCATACTAGATTTTAAATAAAGCTATGAAATACTATACGAGTTTCATATAAAACTTTGTTTGATTATCTTTAAAATAGAACCATTTTATAAAGTATGAATATTACTAATATTCTTTAAAACATAGTTCTAATTACCCTTTTAAAATAATTACTTCTATAGCTACTAGATAAATGTTTACTATTAAAATTCTTACAACTTAAAATATTTCTTGAAAATCATTCTTTAAATAAACATCAGACTTTTAACTTTTCAAAAATCCGCTTTAAGAACGTACTTGGCATCTCAGGGAAATACACTTCTATCTTGGAATAACCAAAGCATTCTTTTTTACCAATTCAACACGATTTATCCTACATCAATTTTACGTTCATCCCGTAAAATTCCTTTCCATACTTTTAAAATAGCTCCTTTTATTTTAAAGACAATGCTATTTCCTGGAAATCATTTTCAACATATGGTTTAAATATTTAAAACAAGCTTTGAAAATTATTTAATTGAAATAATACTTAAGGAAATATATAGGGTTTTCCAAAGTATTTTTAAATAAAATTTTACTTTTAAAAAATAGGTTATTAAATCAAATGTTCATATTAAAATTTCTTTTTGGAAATTTAATACTACTTTACCAGTTAAAAATAATACATACCAAAATTACTAAATCAAATATTTGCTTTCACTTTGAACATTTTAAAATAATATTTCTTTCTAAAATATTCTAAACATATTTAAGCTACAAATTTATATTTGAAAGCTTTTCTTAAAAACAAAATAAAATTTTCAGGAGAAAGCACACTTCATATTCTTTAAAATAAATCTTGCTATTCTTTAAACAATTCACATTTCCTTTATAGACCACATTCCCAAACATTTCAAATTATCAACAAGTTTCTTGAATTTAATTCCTTTTAAATTCTTTACTAAGGAATTTCTTTAATATCCTTTAAACCAGTTCATCCATTTATATTTAAAATTTTCAGGTTGTATTCTCCCAATCACAGCACAACACAATTTGAATTTAAATTTAATGCATCACAGCATATAAATAAAACACGGCATAACAAGATCTAAACAAATCATCACGGAATAAATAATAAGATATATCACAGAATACAAATTAATTTCTATTTGTGAGGGGTCCAGTTGGATCCCTCCAACATGTTTTCCCTACATCCACAGATATTAGCACAACAACATATATCGATTCAATCATAATCAACCAATTCAAGCAATCATTTAAATATGGATTATTTAAATCAACTAATATTCCAGATGTGAGTGAGTTAAACTCACCTTGGGTTTTCGGCGAGCGTTTGAATTCTAAATTAAATCAAACCGCGTTCGATTTAACCTAAAATTCTCACTAGTCCCAATCACTTCCGGATCTGCACTGTAGCATAGAGCGCGTCGCTGCGATTCCGGCGCTTCTTGTTTCGTCGAAATCTGATCACGTATGCATCCGATATTTAATTTACAAGGTTGTATACGAATTTAAACAAAAATTTCTCTTTTTATTTAATTAATTACCAAAACAAAATCTTGGCCGCTCATCGTTCTTCTCCCACGCGAGCACGCTACAGGAAATCGAACCTAACAACCGGCCTAGGGCTTGATGCCGCACCAGCCACCATCACCTTGAGCTCGATCTGGTGCCACCATACAAACGCCCTACCCTCGCCGCATCTATGTCCTCACCCCCGCAATGCTCGACCATCTCCAGGCGTGTCAAAACGTGGAAGAACGCGCACCGTTCAAGGCTCAATTACCGTCAATCTGCTCCGCTCTAGACGATCTTGACCGTTGAATCCTAGCATCTCGCTGACCTCTACGCAATTCCAGTTGGAAGTTTTCGCAATTGCTTGACGGATTGATCTCAAATCGAAGGTGAAGGTCGAGGAGTTTCGGCCATTGAAACGAAATAGAGGCGGCGGCCCCAAATAGGCTAGGGTTTAATAAAAATGTTGATTTATAATATAATTTTGTATTATTCTAATATTATATTCCAAATTTGATGACTTATGCCAACGAACTCCAATTCTCACGTACCAACAGACGTTTCTATGGTTTTTCCGCGTATCGGACACAATGGGACAGGTTTTGGAAGCTAATTCTGTCATACGTGCAAGTTACAGAATTTAACGATCAATTCAAAATTAAATCGGTTAAAACGATTTCTATGCGTTTTGAGCTGCCACAGTCAAACGACTACTCCGATTGCTACGAAAATTGAAATCCGATAATAACTAAATATTATGGATCCAATGGAAATGGTTTCGTCGAATTCCGAGACTGTGCCCCGGAAGCCTATTTTAACTCGTGTATTAAATCAAGCGGTTTCTGAAATTGTCGAAACAACTTCAAAATTTCACTTTTAAAATTTTACTAACTTAAAAATGAATCATATAGAATTTATAATCTCATTAAAAATCATTTTGAATTATTTCGACTCAAAATCTGATTATTTCCATTTTTATATTATTAAATCCCATTATTTAATTAATATAAGATCCCAAATATTACTTATCGACAATTTTAAATTCATCTAAAAATCCAACATTATTGTTTATAACCCAAATGAACTTAAAAATACATTTTAAAACCATTTTCATAACTATTTATATCCAAATTCCAATTTAATCCCAGTCCGAATATTTAATTATTATTATTCCAATCTAATTGAATTTTCATTTCTGAAATTATAACTTATTTTATTGATTGAACCCGATTCTTCTTATTTCAAAATTAATTCAAAATCCACATTGAACATTTAAAATGAACTACAAGATCAAATCTAGCGACCCAAAATTCCGGGTCGTTACGCTCTGATACCAAGTTGTAACATCTCATATCTTGAGGCCTGAAGCTAAACGCTACAGATGCTACAGTCATCCATAGTATTAACTTCCGATGATAAAATACGGTAATATTAATGGTAACTATAATATCAGAAGCACATGAATATAAAATAAAATCAGCACATATTAAAACAATTTTTCTGATTAGATTTCAAAGCAATATTCCATATTCAATTTACATAATCCCACAATCGATTCCCAGCTTATGATCAAATATAATTACTACAAAATACTTAAACAACAATATATGAAGATTCCCCCTTGGATGATTAGAGTACTAAATAGATAAAAAATTCTAAATACATCATAGCAGAAATAAAACTAAATAGCAACTTTTAAATAGCTAACTTTGCTTCCTACATGGTCTTAGGAAGCTTTGTTTGTCTACCTACTAATCCTAAAAACCGTAACTCTCAATCTACTCAAATTAGTTTCAAGCACCCGAGAGTTCAAAGAAAAAACATAAACTTCGAGCCAGACATAAAGCCTTGTGTGAATAATACTATCACATCTCGGTTAGCTGATTTTACGTGAGACCACACCACTTAGTGGAACGGTTTTCCCCTTACTAATATCCCTTTAAAATAAATCGTTTTGCAAATCAGAATTCTACAATCAAACTGATTATAATAATAATAGAAATATCATATATGCGTTTAAACATGTAATAAAAGTACCATTCGTCTGAAAATATAGTTTTATTTGGCTAACTACTAGCCATTGGCTGACTCAGGTCTACTAGACAAAATAAACAAATAGTCTAACAACTGTTAGACAAACTTCTGGACGGTCTGTCCTTAACATACTTCTCCAAGGGTCACCTGATCCTAATGGTTTTGCAGGCTCACAAATAACCTATCCTTTTCCTCTGTTTATATTCCTTTCTGTACGTAACCATCATTTAAGTCTTACATGTGACTAAGCCCCACACATTGGAATTTTGGAATAAATTAGCTAGGGGCTATAGCTAATGTATAGGGCATAACCTTTGCTTGAAAACCTATTTTCCATGTACTGTATACTTTACTAAAAATAGTATTGATGAGAACATTCAAATCCTTTGTTTAAACCTTTAAATAATTTCTTTCAAAACCTTTGAAAATACCCCTTTCGAAACCAGGGAAAGTACCCCTTTCGATACAAGTAAACTTCTTTAGTTTACAACCTTAGGCCAAAAGGCCAAAGCATACTTTTCGAAACCATTTACAATAGACCTTTCGAAACAATTGGAAGTGTCCTTTTGAAAGCTTTATAAAACCTTAGACATCCTTTTTTCAAAACATCTTAAACATGCCTTTTGTAAACATTGGAAACCCTGCATTTAATACTAAGGTAAACCTTTCGAAAACATTAGGGAATCACCCCTTCGTAACGTTTATCATATACTTTTCAACAGCGTTACAGTTTTCTACTTAAAAAAAACCTTTTGAAAGCATTGGGTTCAAGTAAAAACATGTGGATCAACCTTTCAAAACCATTCAAAACAACCTTAGGGTTTAACTTTCAAAATCTAAAAAGGGTCATAAAAGAACTAATTCAAAAGCAACTCTTTTGAAAGCAATTTCATAAGTAAAAGAAGTGGATGGTATCGAAACCACTCTTTCGAAAGTAATGGAGAAGTGGCTATAATTTTTTTAAAAGGGAACCCTTTCGAAAGCACTGCTTCGAAAGGTAAAAGGCGGCAGGTTGGGGTTTCGACCCTTTCGAGAGCAATTTCTCAAAACAAAGGCGCAACTTCTTTCTAAAGCTCTTTCCTTTAAAACCATTTGACCAAGTCGAAAGCTATCTTATTCGAAATCATTCTTCGAAAGCAAAGCAAGTGCATTTTCTTTTGAAAGCAAAACAAATTCTCAAATACTTTGAAAGCCTTATTTCGGCTCTATACCTTTCGCCTATGTCCAATCCACTACGTACCAAGTCTTTGATACCATGTGTATTGGTTTCACCTGAGATAGAGGCGGAAGTATATAGTCGAAAGGTGCTGCCGAAAGTGGCGAAACAGCAAAACCTTCTAAAAACTGATTTTTAACTTAAAAAGGTAATTTTTTCAACTAACTCTCTTTGTTTGTCAACATATGATTGGTTGCAAATTTCTTTTCCAAATTATTTCCTAAAAGTGCTACCGAATTTCAAAAATAACAATTTAAATCATTTGCAAAATGCCCCTTCTCCTTTTATAAACATATAAAACATTTAAGCCTCAAACCTTAAATAATTTTATGTACTTATTAAAACACTTAGGAAAATTCTCCTAAAATTCCCATAATTCACTTTTAATATGTTATTCAACATATATAAATTTCTAACCCAAAGCTAATACAAAATAGCCGTAATGAATTTTAAACCCAATTAACCATTTTCTTCACTAGAAATTATTAATAATCCACATCAATTCATAAAATTATGAAACTTGAAACCCATCTCTAAAATGTTATTTCTAACCGTATATCAAAATTACAAGGCATTTGGATGTTATTTGATAGGTTTTTCAAATAAAAACTTGTCATAAAAGTCAATATGAATAAGCTTAATTCATCAACAAGCATATATATATATATATATATATAACACATTCAAAACATGGAAATATCTTGCAAAAATATTTGGATTTGATTCTGGAAACCAAAAACATCAAAACATAAGATGTAACCCATTATTCACCTTAAGCTTGCTGTTAAGGATTTGAGATTTGATCTTGAATGAATTTGATTAAACTTTTCCTCTTGGTTCTTGCTTATCTTCCCCTTACTTCTTCTTAATGGTGGTCGTCCTCTTCTTAGGTTTGTTTTAGTTTATGAACATGTAAAATGAATATGGCTTAAGGGTTTAGGGTATAGGAATGTAAATTATTCCTATTTTCCCTTATCCTATCTACCTTATCTATTTCATTTTGATTCCCTTAGTTCATTAGTTTAAATTGGCATGGATACAATTTATTATACAAATCTCAATCCTAAACACTTTACATTATTTCATTTAATTTCACCAAATAAATGTCCTGAATAATGTTAATCGAAACTAGGGAATTACATTTACCTACTTTTCACCCCTGACAATTATCCTACATTGGTCGGGCATCGTAGCAACGCACTCTACATGTATATTAGGCGTAGGGGATTAGGACGATCATCATACCCTAGCTACTATCAACCACATGCGATCCTCATATACAGTCAAGACCTTGATGATGGCTTGAACATTGGGTTATTGAGCTGAGGGAACTAATGTTGCCATTCTTCATGCTTTTCCTTTTGCTCGACCTGAGGATGAACAAACTTCAGGAGTACTCATTCCTGGATGAGCCTTTCGATCTCATCCTAGAGCACTTGGCGGTCTACGTTGGAATATCTACTGATTCGATGGAACTCGCAGAACTTGCAGCTACAACAAGGTTCCTCCTACTTTCCATCTGTGATGGTAGTAGGTTTTCGATATTGCACTTGGTTCCTGTGATATGGTAGATAGTGGCAGGGTTGGGCAGGGCACTTATAGAGGAGGCTAGCCTATGGATGCCATTTGATGTCAGCTTGACGACCACTTTTGCGATATCCATATTTTTACAAGGGTCGAGTTGGGCAAGGCGCTTTGCATTGCTACCACTGTCTAAAAGATCTGCATCTTCCATCCTTATCATGTCATTTTCCTATTGATAGAATTTGATTAAGGACAAAGGCAGTTGTTTCTGGTGCTCTCTACAGTTCTTGGATTTGTACCTAACCCCTGAGCGTAAGACCACCCTGAGAATAATACCACGAGTAAGCCACTTACCTTCGCATCTATAGCCTGGATTGAATATCGGTTAAAGTGACTAACATAACCCGTAAGCTTTTAGAAAGACTCTACTTGATATTGTCCAGCTAATTGGCTAACATGACATGGGTACGAGACATGAAGAAATGAGTCCTGAAGTTTGTGTGTAAGTAGGCCCTGGACTGGACACTACCCGATCGCAGGTGCAAGAACCAGTAGGAGGTCGGTCCTGCAAGAGTAGAAGGGAAGAGGAAGTACTCCACTAACCTAGAGAGCAGTCCGGCATTGGTGATGGTATTGAATGCCATGATGTGGTCGGATGGGTCTGTACTCCCAACATACATTCAATTAGTGGTAAGGAATACCGCCAATGGATGTAAGTGCCGGGATTTTCACTAGCGAACTGTTTCTCTTTGTCATCATTGGAGAATTCCCCACCCCTAGCATTGCAGGCTTGCATTCTACTGAGCTATTTGCAGAGGACGTGTAGTTCTTCCCTAAGCCAAGCATCGACCTACTACGAAATGTTCAAGCCAACTATAGGCTGAGGACCCGGCATTCTTCGAGTTGGGGTAAGAGATCGGCGGCGAGATGGAGAATGACGAGGAGGAGCTGGAGATCTCCCTATATCCACTAAGGGGATCTGGAATGCATGACTCGCTCTCTTCATTGTTTATTTCCAATCACATACCTATAGGATTAGGAGTGCACCGAGGGAGCCATGTGCACCCTGCTGATAGCGGTGGTGTCGTTAAGGTGGTTAAATAAAGGAGTTCGCTAATGATCAGGAGATGATGGCTATTCAACTGGAAGGGAATGATGAATGGTTGGCCTTGTATGCAAAGCCATTCCAAGGAGAGATCAATTCGGCTAGGCATGTGTGCGGCGTACCTTTTAGGATGGATGCGGATGTCCATCGATGGAGTTTCTAGCACCACCCCTCCTGGGCCTTGGCAGTATTCAAGAAATCATAACCTCTAGGAGGCATTGGTCTATGAGCAGGTAGACTGACCAAGTCGACTGTCGAAGGAGCTAGTAGGACAGAGTTCATGGTGACTTGAGCATCTTTCCGAGTCCTTAAACCATTTGCTTCGTGGGGTAGCTGAACGTGTTTGACCGCTGCATTAACATAGCACACCATATTTCTTCTTGGACCCAAGATTGGGTTGGGCAGGACTAGCGATAGTGTTGCCATTGGTTTGGTACCCATTAGAGTTGTTACTTTCGAATAATGGAAGTTTACCATGGTAACAAGTCAGATTTAGTCTTATGAAGTTGAGAGGTCTAGAAAGGGGAGAGCTTATAGGGGAGACCCTCCTTCTATCGCTAAAATGTCAACTAGTTTCTAGCCATCCTCGGAATGATAAGAGTTCATTGAGAAAATCAAAGATTACTTGCTAATAACTAGGCTCTAAAATAGAAAATTTAAGGGGTTAGTTACGCAGCTAAAGGGTAAATAACATAAGACATAGAGTGGTTCAGCAAAGCAGCTTACGTCCATTGTAGAGTTCTCTTACTATATATTTCTCTTACAATTAAAGAGAATAACAAGAGAATAACAATAAAAAAAGAGCACATCATCTCTTCTCTGTACAAGGCATGGGCTTGCATTAAATGTGCATTTAATACTGATGGAAGCTACATCAGTTCAACTACCCAAATATAGTTCTTTGGATAGATGAATGGACATCTTTGTCATTCACTTGAGTGCCCGCATGGCTGAGCTGGCCATTGGTTGTCAACAATATGGAAGAGACTTTGAATCTTGTTGAGTGTCATGTAAGGAAGATGATACAGGCCCAAGGTGGCCGGGAAGGAGGACTAATGCTGGTTGGAGTTAGCTGTATTGAAGATATGCTAAAGCCGAGCCATGTGTGGGCTACTCTTGCCTAGTGTGTTGTCTACTAGGGAAGGCCTGGATAGGAGCTGTCCATCACCTTATGTGATGTTGGGATAATTTTACTAGCTTGTAG
This sequence comes from Allium cepa, assembly GCA_030765085.1. Lineage (NCBI taxonomy): Eukaryota > Viridiplantae > Streptophyta > Magnoliopsida > Asparagales > Amaryllidaceae > Allium > Allium cepa. Next base: position 490,366,873 of record CM060944.1, on the reverse strand, counting down.
CTTGCTGGAAGAAGTTCAATATAGCTAAAGTTAGTCAGGGTTGAGCCGGCCCTGGCTGGATCGTAAGGCCTTAGGTCCAAATTTTGCCTAAGTATAAAGTTGCTTTTCGATGAGACTACCAGGCCTCATCTTGGTGACTTTCTTATAAAGGTTGGTTTGAGTCCAAGATGGGCTTGGGCTGGCCTTTGCAGGTCGATCGAAGATCAATTGAGCTAGCTTTGATTAAGCCAGATATCCTTTAATTAGCCTGCTAACTACTTACAAGAAAATTGCGCAACGGTGTGTTTTTAAATCTATAATTTTAAAATCTAAAATACTTTTGTCCTGATTAAGCATAGAATTCTTTCCATATACAGATTGAGCCCATTATTGATTAATGTACGTAAAAGAGGAAATCTAAAATATTACCTTATTCTATTTACTTTTAATGGTGATTTGATTAGATCCGGATCTAATGTAAAATTTATTTCAATCTTCACTTTTGCATAACCATTATCTTATTTTGAAAATGTCTAATTTTATTACATAGATTTTTTTTTATGTATGCATGCATGTGTGTGACTTGCATCATAAATATCATACATATGTATGTATGTATGTCTAAACTATATGGATATAGTACTGTAAATATCTATATTCAAACCATTTACATATGTTATTGTATATTAGACATATGTATATCATTTATATTCATGATGTTCATACAAAATTGTCATATGTATATGTAAGTATAACATATATATAATAGATATGAATCCCAATATCTATACGTGTATATATATTTATACACATACTTATATTTCATTATGTTATATTGTTATATCATTGAATGTATACATAATAAGTTCAAAATAAATCCTTTAGTTAAACTAATTGATGTGATTGATTAATAAATATAAAGCAATACTAAATAAAATTGATTTTATGTAATATTTGGATCAGATCTAATGAAACCAATAGGCTTCGTAGGCCTCTATGATCAAAACAGGGAACCTTTTTTTTGAAATTTACCCATTTCGCTCACTGCAAACAAATCGAGTTCCTTCATTCCTAAGTATAGATGCTTTATGGTGTTTTGATGATAACAATCACATGATAATACAACTGATGTGTTACGTGAGCTATTACTTGTGTAGTAGCTAAAGTAGAGAAGTTGTAATATTTAAAGAGGACAAATGTGAAAGAAAAAAAATCAAATATGGAATAACTAATGACAACAGATTAGATTACACGCATTTAGGATTATATAATAATGTAAAAAAATTAATTGGAGCTCAAACAAACACTTGAAGAAGGACAAAAGAGTTATAAAGTGTAAATGCGTCAATATCCAGTATTTATAGTAGTGATTTTGTAAAACCACTTAAATGATCTCCAAATCCCATAAAACTTGGTCGTAATCTCTTCTACATATCATAGATTTATTATGTATGTTTTGGGATTTTTGAAATCTCAAAGAATCGAGAATTAGAAAATGTGTGTGAAGCAGAGTCGTCAGACTTTTTGCAAAGCATGGGCCTAGGGCACTGTTTGGGATGAAAAGGTGTCTCTTCATTTCAAATCGTTGCTCCTTTTTATCCAAACATCATTTCTCTTCATTAATACCTGAAAATCAAATAGAAAAAACTCTTCATCATTTATATTTTATTTCTATATAAACTAAGCCAATTCCAATGTAAAGGCAATTTCATTCCTCTCGATATTCTTATGCTCTCTATATTGATATTCAAAGTTCTAGTTCGTAATTCCTAGCCAACAGTAAAGAAAAAATTTGTGTAATTAAACCCCAAAACCAAACATTTTCGAAACTCCATTTCCTAAACCAAACTCCCCTCCACCAAATCCTCAATTTTTTGAGTGGTATAGGAGGTTGTAAAAGTGTCAAAAAGGCAAATCAGTGTTATAAACACAAAGAAAAATCCATCCTTGAAGTAGCTTAGCATGTTCTAGAGACCCATCACTACTCGAAAATCTCTAAAAGGCTCAAGACATTTTAGAAAAGGGGATCCTTTTTGGTGTTTAAAGTTATACAAGTAGTGAATCGATTGAGTTTTGGGCTCACTACTTAAGTGGTGGGCGGAAATTATATATATGCTATTCAGCAAAGCATAACTGTTGGTACACAATTGGGCCAAAGCTAGTTTCAGGAATTGAAAAATTGTGCGAATGAAATTATTGAATAGTGGAGCACAACCAGCTATGCACATATAACGATTGCAGGTTGTAAATCTTACAACTATGAGATGCGCTCATTGATGATGTGACTGAAAAAACACATCCTCTTAAGGGATACCATGCCTTTCACATATCCTCCTGAAAAACCATTCATTAACATTCGAAGCATGGGAACCTCGTGGATCATCTAAATAAATATCATCACACATACCAAAATCGAGGGCAGCCTTACACATGCCCTTCATCCTGCACAAAAAGAACCATCTGAAGAGGTTGTTCCACTTAATGGCTAGTTGGTTGGGATTTAGATTGTGTAGGAGTATGTCTTGTTATGGGTAGTGTAGTGGAGCTAGACTCTATGTCTAATTCATCATATACTTATGTCGATGGACCTGCTCCATAGCGGAGAGACACTCGAAGTGTCTGTGATCCATAACTATCAAACCTTCACGTAAGAGATGTCAGGAACATTAAATGAAACATCTCATATTTGGAGGCCAAAAGCTAAGTGCTACAAATACTGCAGTCGTCCATAGTATTAATATCTGGTTACAAAATACGGTAATGATAAATGTATCCATAATATCAAAAGCACTTGAATATGAAAAAACCATAGATTTACAAAAACATCATTTTACAGATTATATTTCAAAACAAATTCATATCCAAGTTCCAAAATCCCATATAATTTTCCAGGTACGGATTAATTAAATCATTACAAAAATGCGCCAAGAGCGACATATGACGATGCCCTCTTGGTTGATCAAAGCAATATAGTCATATCCGACTTAATACATAATGGAAATAAACAAAACAATCTGTAACTCCTAATTAGCTATCCGTCAGCTACCTGCTCGTCTCTGAAAGCTTTATTTGCTAAAATTTCTAAACTTGAAAACCTTAACCCTCGGCCCACTCAAATCAATTTTGAGCACCTGAGAGTTTAAGGGAAAACAAAAACTTCGAGTCAGACATAAAGCCTGGTGTGAATAATTCTATTACATCTTGGTTTACTGATATTAAGTGAGACCATGTCGCCCAGCGGAATGGACCTTCACTAATATCCTCTTTAAAACATATATTTTGCAAATCCTTTCCTGCAACCGAACCATTAACCAAACTGACTACATCGAAATAGCAATATTATTTATGCTAATAAATGGACTATCGCTCCAAAAACAAGTAATAAGTAGACTATCTGTCCATAACATAATAGCAAGGTCAAAAATGGACTATTTGTCCATAAAACGTAGCTGACTGTCCACAAACTGGACTAAGTGTCTAGATCAAAATGGACTAAGTGTCCGGATCAAAATCGACTAAAGTCCGAATCATTTTCTTAGGGCTTACTACCCTTCATCTTTTTCCTTAAAAACCTTTTCAAAATGATTTAACCTTTAAATCAAAATTATACAAGGAAAGTATATTCTTAGCTTTACTCTAAGCTATTTTGCCATAATATATATATATATATATATATATATTACTCAAAATAATATTTATGAGATTTAATAAGGATTAGTTATCCTTCCAAAATAAGTTAGAACCCTTTTTAACTTGAAAATACTTAGGCTATATTGCCTATTTAATACATTCGAAACTTTTGTTTAAAAATATTTAAACAACCCTTTCGAAACCCTTGAAGGTAACCCCTTCGAAACCATTGAAAGTGATCCTTTTAAAACCTTAAAAGCCTTTCGAAAACATTGGAAAAACTTCTTCTTTCTTTTCTCTGAAAGCTTCAAAATATCAGACATCCTCCTTGAAAACCTTTAAGTATTGCCATTCGAAAACATAGGAAAAACCCTTCCTATCAACCCTTTCGAAATCCTAGGAACCACCTCATTCGAAACATTCATTAAAACCTTTCGAAACAGTCAAAACTCAATCCTTTCGAAAGCACATGGGGTTTAATTTAAAACATATGGGAACCTTTCAGAACCATTCGAAAATTTACTCCTTCGAGACCTTTAAAAATCATCTCGGTTGAAACCATTTGGATTATACCTTCAAGTAGAGAAAAAGAATCAAAAACCCATTAAGTCAAAAGCATCTGCTACGAAACTATTTAAAACTATCTCTTTCGAAACCATTTGGGTTTTACTTCAATCATAGGAAAACGGGTCTACAAAACATTTAAGTCAAAAGCATCTATTTCAAAACCATTTCCTAAATAAGAAGTTATGGTTTCGAAACCATCCCTTTGAAAACATTGGAGGAGTGGACAAAATTTTAGAAACAAAGTAAACAACCCTTTCGAAACCATCTATGTCGAAAGGTAAAAAGAGAAAGTAAAAAGGCTTCGACTTAGTCGAAAGAACGCATTTAAAACAAAAGTGCAAGCCAATCGAAACCATTTTTTAAATCCATTAAACCCAGTTGAAAGCTAATTGAGTCGAAAGCTACTCAGTTGAAAGCCATTTAGTCGGAAGCAAGCAGGCGCATTTTTAAGTTAAAAACAAAGTAATGCCTCAAACCCTTCGGAACCCCTAATTTCGACTCCATACCTTCCGCCTACATCCAATTCACTAGGTACCAGTAAACTAATACCATGTGCATTGGTTTCGATAGTGTCGGAGCTAATGATTAGGAGGTAGAACCTGGTGCCGAAAGCATCAAAATAGTATAAACATGTAGCAAATAATTCTTTTTACCTAACCTGCTTTACGTATCATATTTTGATTGGTTGCCTCCTTCTTTACCAAGAACTGCAACTTCAGGACTAATCATTTTGAATTAATTGCAAAAAGCCCCTTCTCACTCATTTATTATATAAAACATTTAAGTCCCGTACATTAAATTATTTTATATAACCATTAAAACACTTAGAAAAATTCGGCAAAAATTCCAGAAAATCTCTTTTAACATGTTTTCCATCATATGACAATTTTAGACCCAAATCCTCTATTATTTAACCATAATTAATTTATAACCCAAAATAACCTTTTCTTCATTAGAAAATTCATACAATTCCATAAATATTTATAAAATTTTGAAAATTGAAACCCATCCCTAAAATATTATTTATGATCTTCATAAAAATTTGCAAGGTATCTGGATGTCATTTTATAGGGTTTTCACCTTAAAACATATCATAAAATCAATATAAACAAACATAATTCATCAATAAGTATATATAATAATTCCATCATTCAAAAACATAGAAAATCAATGCAAAATATTCAGAATTCGTCTTAAAACCGAAAATAATAAGAATTTGGGATGTAAACATTATTCACCTTAGCTTTAGAGATTAAAGAGATTGGGATGTGAATGGATTTTATTTGCTTAAGCTTCTTCCTAAGTTTTCTCTATCTTCTTCCTCTTTCTCATGTTAATGGTGGCCGGCCTCTAATTTTTAAAAAATTGGTGAAAAGCAATGGACTTTAGGGAAGGGTTCAGGGATATAGGAATGGCTCCTTTCCTATTTTACCCCTCCTCTATTTCAGTTTAACTTTTATTTTAATTTATAGGTTAAATGACACGACTACTCTTTGATTAAATCAAATCTCAATCCTCTAATCGACATATTATTTTATTTTATTTAACTAATAAATATCCTAAATAATGTTACCAAAAATATGGGTGTTACACACACCCCTCCTTAAAGAATTTCGACATTAAAATTACGATAACGTGCACAACAAATCAAACAAGAAGGTAAAACATACCATCAAACAAGTCATAATGAGTATCTCTAATCCTACTCTCAATCTCCCAAGTACAGTCCTTGTCAGCATCGCTCCACTGAAATTTGACTATTCTGACCGTCTTGGTTCTAAACCTCTTCTTATCTCTCGCAACAATACAAAAAGGCTTTCTCACTATAGTCAAATCCAGTTCTACCACTAAGTCATCTAGCACAGTCGGTACAATAGTAGTCTCCGGGTCTCTAACACACTTTTTGAGATGAGAAACGAGGAAAACATCGTGGACTCCTGTCAAACTGCTCGGTGACTCAACTCTATATGCGAGTTTCCCTGTAGCGACCCGTAATTTTCGATAATTTAAATTAGTTAATTTAATAAGATTTTATGATTTAATATGGGTAGAAATAAAAATTTGTGATTAATTAACGAAATAATAACTAAAATGAAATTTAATAATGCTAATCTAATTTAATATTTAACAATTTGAATGAAATTCCAATTAATTGAAATAATATAATATTATACTTCAATATAAATTGAATATATGAAAATAAATGTAAATATTGAACTAATTAGTGAAATAATATGAAATTTATGGAAATTGAATACAATCAGTATTATGTAAGTAATTATAATATTTGTTTGAAATTTATAAACTTATAAATGTGATTTAAAAGTTAATGGTAACAATAATTATATGTTACCCATTTATTTAGGTCGTTAAATGAAATTCGGAATCAATTGGAATTAATTCACTTAATTAGTACAGTTAATGTACATTAACTTGATAATTGTAGAACGTTAATTCAATAAGATGTAACCAATGTAAATTTTATTCATAACATGATAATTGAATGAATAAAAAGGAATTGAAATCAAGTCTAATCAAATTATTCGAATTTAAATTATAATAATTGGACTAATTTCACTTAAATGAACTTAAATATTTAAATATTACGTTAATGGAAATTAAGATGAAATTTGAGAATATTAATGTAATAAATCATGAACCAATGTTAATTTCACCCATTTGACAATAATGGATTGAAAAATAGGATGAAAGTTCAATTAAATGGAATACTGGAAATTAAATTTATAATTACTGAATTTATTGAAATTGAAATTAAACATTAAAATTGGTGCAATATTCAATAATAAATTGACACGGAAATTTGTTTTAAAGGGGTCATAAATTACTAAGTAATCCAAAGTGATAGAAATTGTAAATTATTAAATATTAGATTAAAGGGTGATTTATTAATTTAATATTAATTTAATTAATTAATGAGAAAATAGCCATTTTGGCAACTGTCTCAGATTTCGACGAAACCAATTTCATTGGATCTGTAACAGTGAATTATATTAGAATTCCAGTATCGTAGCGATCAGACTTGTCATTTGATCTTACATGCTCGAAACGCCTAGAAATTAATTTAATTGAAATCAATTGATATAAATTTGAAATAAGCTGATTTTAACATAACTTCTTCATACAATGGAATTAGGACGTGAAACCCGTTCTATTGAAGTTAAAAATATTGAAAACATCTATTTTGATATATGGGATGACCCATTTTCGTTCTGGAGACAGAATGGGCTTTTCGGGTCATTTATCTTTCAAAATCCAAAGCAAGACTCATACATTCTTTCTATTTTCTGATCTACCTATAAATAACCTGTTTCAAACCCTAGTGTTTCTCAACTGAGTTTGTTTGTACATACATTTCTTTATTATCTCATCTTTCGAATGGCAGACAAACCAAAACAGAATTCCCAATTCAATTTCAAATCAAATTTAAATTTCAAAATTTAAACTCCTCAAAATATATCGAATTATATATTGATTTAAAGCTCTCGACGAGCGCAGGCTAAATCTGCAGTTCATTTTTCAATTTGGGCATCTGCGTGTCCAGAATTCAAGGTATTATTTTCGGTCATTCATCGCTCGTCGATCAACGTCGATGGATCGACGATTCAATGATATGGTTGTGTAGAGGTCATCGAGAGAATTACATCTAGGTCATTCGTAGGTGATGTTGACGGTCGGATTGTCAAGAATAATTCAACTTAGGATTGAATAACAGGGGTGGCGCATGGAGGTAGGGGTGACCAGAGACGGCGGCCTTCTGGCAGTGGGTGCGGCTGAGCAGGGCGAAGATGATGGTGGCAGTGGCATGGTGTATGGCGATCGGAGGGTGGCGTAATCCACGGTCAAAGCTTCGGCCGATACAAGTTCGAGCATGCTTCAGCGTGGTTGACGCGTTGAAGGTGCTGGCACGTGCGGTTCTGTTTTATTTTATTTTTTTAATTTAAATTGTATAATCTTCTAACTCGAACAACTTTTACATACGAGATCCAATTTAGTGGCGGTTTGTTTTGCCAGGATCGTATTGAAATTCCACACATTATGACGCTAGTTTGGACGATTCTGAGACTGTTTGAATTTTGGGCCTAAATTGGATTTTAATTCGATTTAAAATTGAAGGTAAGTATTTTAACCCACTCACAACTTGTAAAATTTCTTATATTAGTTAAATAGAATTTGTAATGTGATTTGGAATTTATTTATGGCTATTTGATATCTTTAAATTGCTATTCCTGTTGATTTTAATTTATTTTGAACTAAATTATCATTTAATTTATTATTGAATTTAAATTGCCGTTAATTACCTGTATATAACAATTCGTTAATTGCCGATATTTATTTGTTTATTTGGACGATGATTGTGATGAATATTTTATTGTTTATATTGAATGACTGGACGTTGTACTTTATCTTATTATACTGCAACTTCCCTATGGGTTGAAATGATAGACTCGAGTGATTTGACGGATTTTAATATTAATTCGCGATTGCGGTTTGAAATGATATATAGCCATAAATTTTAAACTCCCGATTGAAATGATAAATATACGTATCACGACCTTACGGTAAAGAATCATATAAGGACACTGGATTGGTAAATTTAAATGATTTTAAAATCTTTAATTTTTGAATTTAGTTAAATGATATATTAAAATAAGAATTTGATCTATATAAATTGAATTATTATCGAAAATCAAGTTTTGTTTAAATTTGAATGGGTTCAAAGGATTTGTCTAAAGAAATTAAATTGAATTTAAAGTTGAATTTTGAGTATAAGTAAAGTTTGTCAAAATTAAGGTATTAAAATTGTTTGAAACAAAACTTTGAAATATATTGATATTGGAGTAATCTAGATTGGTATTTCAAACATGGACTTGGAAGCGATATAGAATTAAATATTTTATTGAGAATTTGAATTGAAAGATTTGAATTTGGGTTTTTGGAAATTGAAAATAGTCCAAATGTGTTGAAAGGAAATGAATAGTTTAAATTGATATTAAATTCAAATTCATATTTTTAATATAAACTATTTTAAAAATATACCATTGCAAAGATCCTAAATTTTAAGATTTTTAAATTATTAAATTATTTTAACCTATATTAAATCATTTTAACCTATTTTAAACCATTTAATTTATTTTAAAACTAATTAACCCATTTTAACTTATTTCACATCTAATTAATTTATTTTAAATCTATTTAATCTATTTAATTATATTTAATCTATTTTAAATTTATTTAACTATCTTAAATCAATTTAACAGTATCTTTAATCTATAACTAAACTATTTTAGAATATTTTAACTATTTATAACCATTTTAACTATCTATAATTATTTAAATTAATTTCTAAATTTCAGATTAAGTAGAGGGAAGTGTGTATATTCAAATTCACTGGTTTAAAGAAAATATGGTTAAATGATGTCATAACCTAAGTTGGGATTTAAATGTTATAATTAATTGAGTATGATGATATTGAAGTAAGGATTTGACCTATTTGGATATATGATTTTTGTAAGAAATTATGATTTCGGAAATGATATGATTTCGAATGTTATAAGAAATTTGAACGTGAATAAAAATTTCGAAAGTGATATGGTTTTGAGAATATGATATTTTGATGTAAATTGTGGATTGACTTTTGAAATGTAAAAGAACCATTCGGTGTGAAATAAGAGGTTGGTTGTTAAGGAGACCGGGATCGGATATTGTCATACTCTCTACCAATATCGAAAAACAATTTAACAACTGTGCACGTGGTGGGGATTCAGAAATAAAGTAGGATGGTTTGGTGAACGATTTACGTATAAGGTATGACGTGACATCAACTCCCGTGAGTCAGCTTAGATGTGACTAAAATAGGAGCTACATCTAGGCCATGTGAGGTCATTCCTCCGATTGGACATGCTTCTTTATACCTTATTATGACATTTGTGATGATTCTGTGGCCATACCTTGATTTTGATTTGGAAGTATGTTCTGTGGTGGGTGGTAGTAGCTGCTATGCGTTACCACCAGCCCGATTCTACAATTGGTATATCTACCCTGGCATTGCCTTGAGTGTCATGTTCACATGCCTTAGAGCGCCTTCTACGAGTTTGTTTTGTATCGTACCTATTGAGTGCTCCTTAATAGACCACTTGCGAGTGGAGTTTACAGTATCTGTATAGACTACGGCATTATATAAAATGTGTTAAGGGGGATATGGGTAATGCCTCAACGCTATTTTAATACTTTATTTTACTGTAGACATTATTATAATAGCTTATTGTACTACATAGTTGATAGTTTAATGGATCCTAAGGAGATGTGAATCTCGAATATCTTTTAAGTTGCTGCACTCACGTTAGACACTGGATTGGAGTTGTTAAACCCAGTAAACATCTCTGACGTCGTCACACACATATTTACCATTGATTTAACTTATATAAGATCATTTAGTTCTGACTCAAGTGTTTTGTCTTTTAATTCACTCGAGTCTGCCTGAGCATTTCAGGATTTGAAGACCTTACTTCTCAAGGATGAAGACGAAGATTGGTACTACCATTATTTACTATATTTACTCCATTGCATTCATATTGTTCCGCGGCATAATTTATTTATCTATGATATGTATAACTCTGATTCTATATTGTATTAGTATAATCAAATGTTTTGTAAACAGCTTCATGAACTGTTCTTCGATTATTATATTTTGTCATTCCACTGTGAGATTCTTTTTGTTTTTTTCTTTCTCTTCTTTTTATTATTTACCCCAATAACATTCTGCCCTTCTGTATGGTTTGAGTAGGCATGTGTGTCAGCTTAAAACGTCTAAAAAGGCAGGTCGTTATAGTTGGTATCAGAGCTTTGGTTTAGCGATAACCTTAGGTTTGTGGGATCTGACTCTTTAGAAAATAGGGTAGCGGTATCCTAGAATGAGTCGCTGATTGTATATATATGAGAGAGCGTATTTGTTAGTGTTATAAAGGATTTTATATTGTGTTAATTTGCTCCGTTTTGTATTTACAAAATTTCGGTCGATGCATAGGACGCTATGACATCGATAGGGACTTCTAGACACTTAATAAAGCAGACCAACACAATATTTGTTTTGAAATGTAGGAAAATGAAATAATTTTGCCTATTATATATTTTTGTATATAGAATAATAATTGTATAAATAATATATTTGGTTGTAATATATTTGTTGTTAGGTAGTGAAATTTATAAATATTGGTTGAAAATAAAAATTTGTAAATAAATAAATATAAATTGGAAAATTTAGAATTTAAATTCTAGGATTTTGAAAACTCCTTTCGAAAGATTTTGGAATATATTAATATTAGTTGGAAGTATTTTTTGATATAAATATTTCAATATAATTTGAAATAAATGTTTTAAAGGAAGTTTGGAAAGAAATAAGTTCTGTACTCCCCACTCTGTCGTTGGAAAATAATTTCGTTGATGAGTGCACGCATCATCGACATTCATTTTCGAATTCAAAATGGAAAGGCCACTGTAGTAGTTGTACTACAGATTTATTTTGATAAAAAAAATATAAATTTCAAATTTTCTTTAAATACAATTGGATATATAAGTTATAAATATACACATATATCTATCATTTTAAATTATTTGAAGTGGAACCCGGCATTTAGTTCTTAAATTTCTATAATTAGATTTTAAATTATTGAAATGAAATTTAACTATTTAATGATTGAAACTTCTAAATGAAAATAAGAAATTAAATGTTAAGTTATAAATGAAATATACAAGGATTGAAACCTTGTAACCTGTAAATCCAAAGAATATGAAAATCTGAAAGATATAATTTTTGAACATTTTTGCTAATTAAAATAAGTAAGATAAACTTATGTAATATTCAATTTCATTCTTAAGAACATATATATAGCTTACAAAGTTATTAAAAGTTGAAATTTTAAAAGAATATGTAATGCAAAATTATACAAGTAAAACTTGTGTAATGAAAGTGTTGAATGAATTGCGTTTATAAATAAGAATTTGATGTTATAATTGTTATAAACTTAGGTCATAATTGAAATGTTACTATAATAAAATGTGATAGAAACTAAGTATTGTAAGTAAATAATTATTAACTTAAGTAAATGAATTGATATGCTAAGCAATTGAATTGATCCTGAACACTATAAATAAATGAATTATAAAATTAAGTAAATGTTTAAATCTATTTATAATAAAAATAAGTAGAAAGATGAATATTGTAAGTAAAAGATTATGAACTTAAGTTAATGTTGACACTATTGATAATCAAATTAAATAATAAAATGAATAATATGTTAAGCTAAATGGTTATAACGTTGGAAGAATTGAAATAATTCAGGAAATGGAGTGAATATTCAATGACAATATATAAGGAAATGAATGTAAATTAAGAAATAAGAAACTTAAGTATGAACCTATGCACTAGTAAATACTAATATCTAATGGAAATCAAGTATATAAAATTATAAATGTGAACTAAACTGAAATAAAATGTGGGTAGTACTAAAATAATGAATTCATTGGTTATTATAAACAATTGTATGGAAATAACTTATGTAAGAAATGAATAATAAAATGAAATGACATTGTACAAATAATTGGAAAATGAATAAATGGGGAAAAAAGGAATTTTGTAAGTAATGAATGAAAACAAACGAAAATAAGCACTGAATGAATGAATGTGAATTTGTTTACAAAGAAACCTATAAAGTACTTTAAGAAATGATTAACATATGCTTAAATAATTATATATGAGTCGCATATGTATGAAAATTAAATAACATATGTAAACGAATGAATGTAAATGAATGAAATAATTATTGTATGAACGAAACTGAAGAAAGCAAAAAATATGAAATGGAATTTATAAGAATGAACTGAAAATACTTGGAGTCATTGTTTGTTTTGGTTTATGGATTGTTTGGGCAATGATACTTAAATTGTTTGGATGTATGAATAATCTATTAAGCTTTATCTAAGACCGTTGAGTATATGGTATACTTAGTAGTTTATTCGTTATTCTATACTATTGAAGTGTCTAAACCCGAACAAACTATTTGTTTTGTTTGATATGGATGAATGGCTGATTTCACTGGTCTTATGAGATGATTGTATGCTTTTGGTTGCGAATGATTGTTGTTGTGTTGTGTTGATTTGTTTGTAAATGGTTGCGACAACTTAAACATTTCACTTTCACATTATTATTAACCTCTTTGAATTATATGAGTGAAATACAGGTTTATGGAAGCAATAACTACTGCTTTTGGTTTCATAATTTAGCGTTGTTTGCCCGACAAATAGGCACGTTCTCGGATTACAGATTTATAGCAATATTATATTATTTTTCCCGTTATTGGGATATATTATTTTGAAATAAATGTGGCATATATGGGAATTTTGATATTATTATTTCTCCTAGCCTCTCTGTATAAAGGAGACCCTGCCGAAATTTTTCGTGAATTTTGGACTTGGAAAATTTTGTGAAAAGTTTTCCAAACTTTTGATAATTTGAGTATAAAAGGATTTAATGGTTATAAATTGGTATATTTTATTTAAATTATTTAATTATGTAAACTAATTGTTATAAATTTAATATTTTGAATAAGATATATTGATTTCCATGTTCCTTCTTTTCCTTTTTTTTCCTTTTCGGGGACGAAAAGTTTTGAGTGGGGGAGAGTGTAACGACCCGTAATTTTAGATAATTTAAATTAGTTAATTTAATAAGATTTTGGGATTTAATACGGGTATAAATAAAAATTTGTGATGTATTAATGAAATAATAACTAAAATGAATTGTTATAATGCTAATCTAAGCTAATACTTAACAATTTGAATGAAATTCCAATTACTTGAAATAATATAAACGTTATACTTGAACATAAATTGAATATATGAAAGAAAATGTAAATGTTGAACTAATTAGTGAAATAGTACGAAATTTATGGAAATTGAATACAGTCGGCATTATGTAAGTAATTATAATATTTGTTTGAAATTTATAAATTTATAAATGATTTAAAAGTTAATGGTAACAATTATTATATGTTACCTATTTATTTAGGCCATTAAATGAAACTCGAAATCAATTGCAATTAATTTACTTAATTAGTACATTTAATGTAGATTAACTTGATAGTTGTAGATTGGTAATTCAATAAGTTGTAACCAATGTAATTTTATTCATAACATGGTAATTAAGTGAATAAAAAGGAATTGAAATCAAGTCTAATCAAATTACTGGAATTCAAATTATAATAATCAGATTAATTGCAATTAAATGAAATTAATATTTAAATATTACGTTAATGGAAATTAAGATGAAATTTGATAATATTAATGTAATAAATCATGAACTAATGTTAATTTTATCCATTTGAAAATAATGGATTGAATAATAGGATGAAAGTTCAATTAAACGGAATTACTGAAAATTAAATTTATAATTACTGAATTTATTGAAATTGAAATTAAACATTGAAATTGGTGAAATATTCAATAATAAATTGATATGGAAATTTGTTTTAAAGGGGTTATAAATTACTAAGTAATCCAAAGTGATATAAATTGTAAATTATTAAATATTGGATTAATGGGTGATTGACTAAGTAATCCAATGTTCATTTTTCGTTTTGGGTTTCTGTGTTTCTAGAATTCGAGGTATTATTTTCAGCCATTCAACGTTCATCGATCAACGTCGATGGATCGACGAATCAATGATACAGTTATGTAGAGGTCGTTGAGGGGATTGCATCTAGGTCGTTCGTAGGTAATGTTGATGGTCGGATGGTCAAGAATAATTCAACTTAGGGTTTAATAACGGCGGAGGTGCACGGAGGTAGGGACGATCGGAGACGTCAGCCTTCTGGTCGTGGGTGCGGCTGAGCAAGGTGAAGATGATGGTGATGGTGGCATGGCGTATGGTGGTCGGAGGGCAGCGTAATCGACGGTCAAAGCTTCGGTCGATATGGTTCGAGCGTGCTTCAACATGGTTGACGCGTTGAGGGTGCTAAAGTGTACGGTTCTTTTTTTAAATTTTTTATTTGTTTTAGTTTGAATTGTTTAATCTTCTAACTCGAATAATTTTTACATACGAGGTCCGATTTATGTGCAGTTTGTTTTGCCGGGATCGTATTTAAATTTCGGACATTTTGATGCTAGTTTGGACGAATTCTAAAATTGTTTGAATTTTGCGCCTAAGTTTGATTTTAATTCGATTTAAAAATCGAAGGTGAGTGTTTTAATCCACTCACAACTTCTAAAATTTCTTATGTTAATTAAATAGAATTTGTGATGTGATTTGGAATTTATTTATGGCTATTGATATCTTTAAATTGCTATGCCTGTTAATTTTAATTTATTTTGAATTAAATTGCCATTTAATTTATTATTGAATTTAAATTGCCACTTAATTACCTGTATATAACAATCTGTTAATTGTTGGTACTTATTGGTTGATTTGGATGATGATTGTGATGAATATTTTATTGTTGATATTGAATGACTGGATATTGTACTTTATCTTGTTATAACTGCAAGTTCCCTATGGGTTGAAATTATATATATCTGAATGATCTATAGATTAGGGAAAAATCGTTATGGGTTGAAATGATAGACTCGAGCGATTTTCTGGATTTTAATATTAATTCGGGATTGCGGTTTGAAATGATATATAACCGTAAATTTTAAACTGCGGATTGTAAATATCTGTATCACTTGACCTTAGGGTGGAGAATTATATGTGGATACTAGATTGGTTAAATTAAATGATTTTAAATCTTCAAGTTTTGAATTTGGTTAAATGATATTGTGAAATAAGAATTTGATTTATATAAATTGACTTATTATTGAAAATCAAGTTATGTTGAAATTTGAATTGGTTTAAAGGAATTGTTTAAAGAAATTAAATTGAATTTTAAAGTTCAATTTGGAGTATAAGTAAAGTTTGTCGAAATTGAGTTATTAAAATAGTTTGTAATGCAACTATAAATATATTGAAGATGGAGTAATCTAAATTGATATTTCAAACATGGACTTGGAAGCGATATAGAATTAAATATTTTATTTAGAATTTGAATTGAAAGATTTGAATTTGGGTTTTTGGAAACTGAAAATAGTTTGAATGTGTTGAAAGTAAATGAATAGTTTAAATTGATATTAAATTCAAATTCATATTTTAAATATAATCTGTTTTAAAAATATATTATTGTAAAGATCTTAAATTTTAAGATTTTTAAATAATTAAATTATTTTAACCTACATTAAATCATTTTAACCTATTTTGAGCGATTTAATTTATTTTAAAACTAATTAACCCATTTTAACTTATTTTACATCTAATTAATCTATTTAAAGGCTATTTAATCTATTTTAATTATATATAATCTATTTTAAATTTATTTCACTATCTTAAATCAATTTAACAGTATCTTTAATCTATAAATAAACTATTTGAGAATATTTTAACTATTTATAACCATTTTAACTATATATAATCATTTAAATTATTTTCTAAATTTCCGACTAAGTAGAGGGAAGTCTGTATATTCAAATTCGTTGGTTTAAAGCAAATATGATTAAATGATGTCATAACCTAAGTTGGGATGTAAATGTTATAATTAATCGAATATGATGATTTTGAACTAAGGATATAACCTATTGGGAAATATGATTTTTGGAAGAAATTATAATTTCAAAAACGATATGATTTCAAATGTTATAAGAAATTTGAAAGTGAATTTAATTTCGGAAGTGATATGGTTTTGAGAATTTGATATTTTGATATAAATTGTGGATTGACTTCTGAAATTTAAAAGAACCATCCGGTGTGAAATAAGCGGTTGGTTGAAGAGATCGGGGTTGGAGATTGTCATACTCTCTGCCAATACCGAAAACCACTTTAACAACTATGCATGTGGTGGAGATTCCAGAAATGAAGTAGGATGGTTTGGTGAACGAGTTCTATATAATGTATGACACGACCCTGACTCCCGTGAGTCAGCTTAGATGTGACTAAAACAGGAGCTACACGTGGGCTAAGTGAGGTCATTCCTCCGATCGGACATGCTTCTTCGATACCTTATTGTGACGGTTGTGATGATTTAGTGGCCACACCTTGATTCTGATTTAGGAGTATGTTTCGCGGTGGATGGTAGTAGCCGCTATGCGTTACCACCAACCCGGTTCTGCAATTGGTATATCTACCTTGGCATTGCCTCAAGTACCATGTTCACATGCCCTAGAGCGCCTTGTATGAGTTTGTTTTATGGAATACCTATGGAGTACTCCCTGATAGCCCACTTGCGAGTGGAGTTTACAGTATCTGCATAGACTGTTATATAAAATTTGTTAAAGGGGATATGGGTAACGTCTTAATGCTATTTTAATACTTTACTTTACTGTAGACACTTTTATAATAGCATATTGTACTACATAGTAGATAGTTTAACGGATCCTTAGGAGACGTGAATCCTAAACATCTTTAAGTTGCTGCACTCACGTTAGACACTGGATAGGAGATATCAAAACCCGTAAACATCTCTGACGCCGTCACATGCATTTTACCGTTGATTTAACTTACATAAGATCGTTTAGTTCTGACTCGAGTGTTTTGACTTTTCAATTCACTCGGGTCAGCCTTAGCATTTCAGGATTTGAAGACCTTACTTCTGGAGGGCGAAGATGAAGATTTGTACTACCATTATTTACTATATTTACTCCATTGCATTCATACTGCTCCGCTGCATTATTTATTTATCTCTGATATGTGTAACTCTGATTCTGTATTGTATTAGTATAATCAAATGTTTTGTAAACAGCTTCATGAACTATTATTTGATTATTACATTTTATCAATCCGCTGTAAGATTCTGTTTTCTTTTTTCTTTCTATGCTTTTTCTAATTTACCCCAATAACAATCCGCCCTTCTATGTGGTTTGAATAGGCATGTGTGTCTGCTTAAAACGTCCAAAAAAGTAGGTCATTACATTCTCGATCCTCTCAACAACAGAAAAATGTCCAACAAATTGTGGTGCAAACTTTCTTAATTTCCCAAATCTAATCACACCTATCATCGGTGTCACTTTGACAAAAACTTAATCTCCAACTGAGAATTCTAAATCTTTCCGTCTGTTATCTACGTAATCTTCTGCCTAGACTGAGCCTCCTTCATTCTAGCCTGAATGACCTCAATCTTTTCTGCAGCTTCTCTATCCAAATCTGGACCAAGAACCAATCTATCCTCGGTCTCTAACCAACATACGGGAGATTTGCATGGCCTTCCATACAAAGCATCAAAGGTTCCATCCAAATACTAGTTTGATAACTGTTGTTATATGAAAACTTGACTAAATGCAGATAATCTTCCCATGATCCTCTGAAATCTAGCACACAAACTCTTAACAAATCTTCCAAGACTTTGTTAACTCTTTCTGTTTGCCCATCTGTCTACGGATGGTAAGCGGTACTCATCTTGAGCTTGATTTTCAAAACTTCATATAGACTCTTCCAGAACTTGCTAGCAAATACTAGATCTTTATCACTTACTATGCTACTAGGAATTCCAAGCAGTCTAACTACATTCTTCATGAACTACTTTACCAAAACAGGTGATGTCCTTGTTGATTTTACTACAATGAAATGGGCACTCTTAGTTAGTCTGTCCACTATAACTCATATACTATCATTTCCTCTTTTCGACCTCAGCGACCCATCAATAAAATCCATAGAAACAGAATCTCATTTCCATGTCGGAATATCTAATCATTGAAGAAACCCACTTTTCTGGTGTTCTGCCCTTTGTCTATTGGAAAATCATGCACTTCTTTATAAAAAAACCAATATCCCGCTTTATACCTTCCTAGAAGAAACTTCTATTCATGTCCCGATAAATCTTAGTACCTCCCGGATGAATAGAGAACTTCAAATGATGACATTCCTCCAACACTTCTTTTCTTTTGTTTCCCATACTCGGAATATATAATCTTCCTTTCTTTCTCAACCTCCCATTCTAGTCAAGACTGAAATCTTTCAAGCCATCGCTCTCGGTTCCATCTCTTAACTTCCAAATCTGCAAAGTTAATACCTGATCTTCTTTCTGTTTAGAAGCAATCTTTTCGATCATCACTGGTTGAACTTCAAAACAAGATAACACCACGGTTTCTCTGCTAGATCCATCCTCAGATCTCCACTGCACTCTGCAATCTGCAAATGCTTCCAAATATCTCCACTCAGCAATCATCGCCAACACCGAGTTCTAATGTTTCCTGCTAAGTGCATATGCAACCTTTTTTCCTTTCCCCGTTGTGTACTCAATCCCAAAATCATAAGCGGTAATAAACTCTAACCACCTCTGCCGTCTCATGTTCAACTCCTTCCGAGAGAAAAAAATACTTCAGCGTCTTATGATCTGTATAAAACTCAAACCTTTCTCCCAAAAGGTAATGTCTCCATACCTTCAATGTAAAAATCACTATAGCCAACTTCAAATCATGCATCGGATATCTGACCTCATGAGGTCTAAGCTATATAGAAGCATAGGTAATCACTTTACCTCTCTGCGTCAGCACAGCTCCTAATCCTGTTCCATACACATCTGTGTAAACCACCAAATCTTGATTCCCTTTTGGAACAACAACACCGGTGCATGGGTCAATAAATGTTTCAAACTCTAGAATGCTTCCTAACACTTACGGTGCACACAAACTTTACATCATTTCTCGTTAGCTTGGTCATCAGTGTTGCTATCCATGAAAAATCCTTAATGAACCTCCGATAATAACCAGCCAACCCAAGAAAACTCTTTATCTTCATCATTGTCTCGGGTCTCTTCCAACCATTCAGCGCTTCAATCGTAGTCGAATCTACTGACAACCCTTTCTCCGAAACTACTTGACCAAGAAACTTCACTTCTTTTAGAAATTACACATCAAAAACTTCGCCTTCAGCTAATGCTGCCTCAGCGTCTCAAGCACCAATCTAAGATGAACTTCATGCTCTCTATCATCCTTAGATTATATCAAGATATCATCTATCAAAACCAATATGAACCTATCCAAATACGCTCGGAAAACCCGTTTCATCAAATCCACAAAGAAAGCTTGGTGCGTTACTCAATATGAACAACATAACTAACCATTTGTATGACTCATATTTGGTCCTAAACACCGTCAAAGGTATATTATCCTCTGCTACTCTGAGATGATGGAAACCTATCGCTAAATTCAACTACGAGAATACCTTGGCTCCACTTAACTGATCTAACAAATTGTCTATCCTTGGTAATGGATATTGATACTTTATCGTCCTCTTATTCAACTTACGATAATCGATATATAGCCTTAATGATCCATCCGACTTCTTAGAAAACACTACAGTTGCTCCCTAAGGCAAACTACTCGACCTGATACTCTTGCCTTCCAATTCCACCAACTGCGCCTTCAACTCCCACATCTCTGTAGGAGTCATTCTGCTCGAAGGTCTACTCAGTGGTTTTGCTCCTGGAACCAAATCTATTCGAAATCAAATGGATTGTTTCGACGACAATCCAACTACAGGCTCAAAAACATCTACGAATTCTCTAACCACGAAAACTCCACTCAGCTCATTATACAGTTCCATAACACCCAACAAAGCATTCACCACACCGCTAGAACCTTCTACGATATAAATAATTCGATCACTACAATCAAGGTGTCTAAGCAATATTTTCCTATCTGAGCAACATATCCTAGCATTGTACTTACTTAACCAATCCATCCCAAGAATAATCCTAAACCCCACAAAATCAAACATATGCAAACTATAAACAAAAGTATGACCTAACAGGTCAAACTCTAACCGGTCACGTCTCAACCCTAGAGTAGCATGCCCTTTTATTGGATTCGCAACTCGTAAGGATGTAACTAAATACATGGGTTCTAGGTTAAGCTTATCTATTACATCTAGATATAAAAGAATGCGATGCACCAGTATCAAATAGAACGCTAACAGAAATACCATGAATCTGAAGCATACCTTCCAAAACTACCATTCCTTTTTCCTGAGTTGTGGACTTAGAAGCAGCAGGCTCTAATGCATACACCTTCCCCTTTCCATCCTTAGTGGGCTCCTTGCACTGGCTCTTATAACGGTCAATCTGGTCACAATTGAAGCACCTGACATTCTTCTTCCAAGCCACCTCCTTAGCCTTCCCAACACGACACTCATTAGCAAAATGCCCCTTCTTGTCGCATTTGAAGCAAACAATCTCAGAGTTCCCTTTCTTGGCTGTTCCACCCTTCTGAGCACCTTTCTCAGGAAAGAACTTCCTCTTCCTCTTCTACCCAACTTGGACTTCTTTAGCCTTACACTTCTTTAGAGAATCAAGAATCTCCTCATGATTTAAGGTCGTCTCCACTACAAAGTTAGAAGGATCTCTAATATGAGGTAATGTAGCCCTAGCTAACTTAGGCTTCAACTCCCTGATAAACTTCTCATTCCTCTTCATTACTGTATCCACTAAAGCATACCCTTATTTGGCCAACTCCTCGAACTTTCTAGCATACTCCAGAACAGACATCTCTCCCTGCTCTAAATTAGCAAACTTTTCGATCAAAGCAGACTATGCCATTGCAGACATAAACCTCTCCTGGTACCTTCCCTTGAAATCTGCCCATGACAAATTTTCCTCATCTACACCAGCTGTCACACTGTTCCACCAAAACAAAGATGCTCCATGAAGTTGTTTGAATGCCAACCTCCTCTTCTACTCATCGTTGAGCATCAAATCTGCAAAAATCCTCTCATAGTGCAGTAACCAATTCTCCACCTCTATAGCATTCTTTGCCCCTAAAAAAAGCTTCCCTCCAAGCTTAGCGTAATCTTTGCTCAGCTTAGCATAATGGTTAACTACCGGAACTTTCGAAACTCTTGCCCTTGCAGCATATCCTTCAAACACTCCAGCTGCAACTCCCACTTGCATCATATTCATGAAAAACCGATACGTAGCTTCCATTCCAACTTTCGAGACTCCAGCACCTACATTCTTTACTTGTGATTGACCTTGGGTTCTCCTTGTACTAGATCTGGCGTTTCGATCGGTTCCCTCCACTCCTGAGTTAACTCTTCCTCTTCTACCTTCCATATATGTGTTCAAACCTCATGATACACAGGAAAATATCCTAACAAAGATAGGAGACTAGAGATAAAGCATATACTTATGTATAACAAATATAAGTAAGTTACAATAACATTATCCCATATCCCAATCTTACTCTAATTCCTTAGGATCATGTTTTAAAAATCATTTTAGTTTCAAAATTTGCATAAACCGTGCTTTGATAATAAGTTGTAACATCCCATATTTGGAGGCCAAATGCTAAGCGCTACAGATGCTGCAGTCATCAATAGTATTAATTTTTGGTGACAAAATACGGTGGTGATAATGGTACCCATAATATCAGAAGCACTTGAATATGAACAAATCACAGATTTCCAAAAACAACGTTTTACCGATTACATTTCAAAACAAATTCAAATCCAAGTTACATAATCCCATATCGTTTCCTAGGTAAAGATTAATTATAATCATTACAAAAATACGTGAAGAGTGACATATGATGATGCCCTCTTGGTTGATCAAAGAAATATAGTCGTATCTGACTTAATACATAGCAGAAATAAACAAAACAATCTATAACCCCTAATTAGCTATCCGTCAGCCACCTGCTCGTCTCCAGAAGCTTTATTCGCCAAGATTTCTAAATCTAAAAACCATAAACCTCAGCCTACTCAAATCGATTTTGAGCACCTGAAACTTTAAGGGGAAACAAAAACTGCGAGTCAGACATAAAGCCTAGTGTGAATAATTTTGTTACATCTCGGTTTAGTGATATTAAGTGAGACCACGCCGCTTAGCGTAACGGGTTTCCCCTCACTACTATCCTCTTTAAACATATATTTTGCAAGTCCTTTCCTGCAACCCATGGTTAATCAAACTATTTATATCAAAATAGCAATATCCTTCAACCCCTTCGGAACCCCTGGTTTCGACTCCATACCTTCCATTACATCCAATTCACTATGTACCAGTAAATTGATACTATGTGCATTGGTTTCGACAGTGTCGAAGGCGAAGATGAGGAGGCAAAACCTAGTGCCGAAACCAGATCTTTTTATCTAACCTGCTTTAAATATCAAATTTGATTGGTTGCCTCTTTCTATACCAATAAAAAGTACTGCAGTTTCCGGACTAATCTTTTTGAATTATTTGCAAAACGCCCTTTCTCCCTCATTTATTATATAAAAAATTTAAGTCTCATACCTAAAATAATTTTATATAACCATTTAAACACTTAGGAGAATTCTCCAAAGATTCTAAAAAATCTTTTTTAATATGTTTTCCAACATATGAAAATTTCAGACCCAAATCCTTTATTATTTAACCGTAATTAATTTATAACCCAAAATAACCTTTTCTTCACTAGAAAATTCATTTAAATTCCACAAATATTCAGAAAATTATGAAAATTGAAACAAATCTCTAAAATATTATTTATGATCTTCTTAAAAATTTGCAAGGCATTTGGATGTAATTTATAGGGTTTTCAACTTAAAACATATCATAGATTCAATATGAACAACATCAACAAGTATATATAGTCATTCCATCATTCAAAAACATGGCAATTCAATGCAAAATATTTAGAATTCATCTTAAAACCGAAAATAATAAGAATTTAAGATGTAAACATTATTAGCTTTATAGATTAAAGAGATTGAGATGTGAATGAATTTGATTTGCTTAAGCTTCTTCCTAGCTTTTCTTTATCTTCTTCCTCTTTCTCTTGTTAATGGTGACCAACCTCTTATTTCAAAAAAAATGGTGAAAAGAAATGGACATGTAGGGGTACACAACCAAGGGTTTAGGGATATAGGAATGGCCCCTTTCCTATTTTACCCCTCCTCTGTTCCAATTTAACTCTTATTTTAATTTATAGACTAAATGGCATGGTTACCCTTTGATTAAATCAAATCCCAATCCTCTAATCAACAAACTATTTTATATAATTTAACTAATTAAATACCCTAAATGTTACCAAAAATATGGGGTACTGCATTATAAGCTGTAATCTTCATGCTAGAAAAAGAGTACGAAGAGGTCGACATACCAAAATAGATGGATATCAAAGTGTGTTGATCGATCAGATCACGTACACCGACAGGGGGCAATAGTGCGTAGTTAAGATCGTGCAATGTGTGCCTTTGAAATTATGAAATTTGTGCACCTAGTGTCATGCAAGTCAAATCTATCATTTGGAAAAAAGATGGCAAACAGCTCATCTAGGCATCCATTTGTATCCAAAGTGACCGCCATTAGGAACCATTCAAATGGATCATAATTACTAACTGTCATTCGATCGAGGCTACTTTAGAGACCTATTTGATTAATTCTCTGACATAGAAATTTTTTATATCAAAATGATTTTTGATTTCATAAGTCAAAGGAATGCTTGAGCCAAGAAAAAGAAATTACAAGTCCAACATTTCCTTGTCCAAGTCTTTTACATTGAAAAATCCCAAGTCCGGGTTTGGCACCGACCCATGCAAGGAGAGGGATAATGTTCTGAATTGATATCAATGAGAATAGTAGTTGATCGACGATGATGCTATTGGAGCCATGCTTTTACCTACCTGAGTCGACTCGAAGAGGGTTCGAATTCAATTCCTATTAAGTTCGAAAGTTTGAATCATGGTTCGATGCTTATGAACGATATCTGAGTGTGCCAACCTAGTGGTGCTTGATGGAGAACGTACGTAGGTAGTGATTTAACATAGCGGCAGTGATTTATGTTTGACTACGAAGTTGAAGACATAGCTTGGCAATAGTGGATTCGAAGTCATAGGGTTTTAAGGCAAAAGAAAGTATCAATTGAAGAATAGTAGAAGTGTGGCATATGTAAGCACGGACCCATATACTTAGGTGAACAAATCACATGACTAAAGGCATAATGGATTGGTATCGATCGGTAAAAAAATGTATGTAGATATGGATACAGGGATATGTGTGTACATATGTCCTCATGCATGACAATAGGCAGTTGGTGTTTTAAGAAGTTGAAGCCATATCTGACTAATTCGAAGAAGGAAATTGTTAGAAAATTTATGAAGTTAGAATGGCACCCTCGAAGAACGTGTTCCTATTCTCATACACCTCAAGAGTTACCGGTATAAACCACTCGAAGTGATGTAACAGTTATCAAAATATGCTAAAAATGATTCAAAGGAAAGGTAACGTCACTTCAGAGCAAGAGCTTGAAACCAATGGCGTAGAATCTCTAGTTTATTTCATTCCAAGGCATATCCTGTTAAAACAAAATACACTTTGGAGGCCAAATGTTATCCAATGACTAGGCCATGTTTGAAGGAGTCTATTCGATTAAACTGAAAAATTATCAAGCTGGAACTCAAAGCGATAGCTCCGAGCTCAGATGTTAGGATAATTCAAGAAATGGAGTTATAAACTTTCCAGGAAACTTCGTTAATGCCTAAGAACCAACACACCCAAACCATATGCCCAAGGTCTAAGTAAACAATAAAGTTACTGATTCATACCAATCCCTAACCATGTCGGTACTAATCCTTAACACTTACCCAAAATTGAACATGCTTCATGCCACGTCAAGTTAGTGTATTTGTTAGTTAGCACTGGCCGTGTGGAATGGTTCACTAGCCTATGATGAGTCAAACGATTGGTAGATGAACCAAGTGCCTTTTTCCAACCTCCAAACTAAATAATCCATTCAAGTTCAAGCCTATAACAATGCAATCAATTATCAAAGACAAAGACATGAGTCAATCGGGCATTTTCACAGGCTTAAAGAAGGATTCACGATCCATCTTATGGATCGACACTGATCCCTGCGGCATGGTTCGCCACCTGTGACGCCCCACCCCGAGACCCACATTAATAAAGAGAATTACTAAGTAATCATGTCTACTAATGTAGAGAATAGGGCTAGTTAAGGGCGACCCTCATGATAATGCATTAGCTAAGAGCTAAGTAAGTCGATTTTTTTTCTTTTTTTCCATTACCTAATATATGATCGACACACCTAGTCCTTAACTAATATGATACCATGGTGGTTTAGGACCGTTTCAGAATAAATGCAATATACAAAAAAATATAAATAGCCATAGAACAGCAAACCCAGATCAAAGTATACATACATCTCCATACATCATACATTATACAACATACATAAGTAGCATGAACTACAAAGTAAACATACACAACCATCCCACAAAATAATAGGTACAATGTCCAAGTCCAAACAAAGTGGTCTGAATAAAAGTAAGCTAATCGATCTAAGGAGTGAGCCAAATCCATACCTAACCTGCAACTCGGTCCGACCCGAGTAATAAATACATGGGTCAGGTAGGCTAGAACTTATCATTAGTAAATATAACAGTCATAGAAGGAAAGAGGGAACCATTCGATTGCTGACAACGGAATGATATAAGTATCAACAAACCGTCTCTAAGGTGAAACATCTATGGGTTCGTCATGATTTCATAAGGGAATTCAATCGGTTTTCTAACTATGGTTCATCTTCTTTAGTTATATAAGTGAAATAGGTAAGGATTTGAACCATATAAAAAATTATCATAAAACGGTCTAAAATCTTATAAATTCATCATAATAGAACTCAAAGAGTTCAAAATATTATATTAGAAATCACCATGAAACCATCAATACATGTAAGCCTTTATCTTATCAAGATTGTAATAAACTTCCTCATAAAAAGGTGAAATCAAAACATCTAAAATTTCATGAAAAACTGCACGTGCTTACAACGTGACCAGTACTAATATTTGGTACCATAAACATCGTAATGACTGGAGTCAAGTAACATCATAACATCATGAAAATCGTGATGACTATAGTCTATAATATCATAATGACTCCCAGCCACAAAGACTCGAGTTAATAACATCATGATGATCGGAGTCGCAACTACAACGTGATGACTCCAATTGAGTACTCGTGGTCTATAGTACTAGTAAACATCATGAATGTGCCTCAACTTCTAGGATAGGAACCCAATAGGCACTAACGTATGTCCCATACCATATGTCGCATCTAACGATTTACTAGTAGCTAGTTGGTGCCACACTAGTAAAACACGATGAACATCATGAAAATATACTCTTCCTCATCTCGTCGGCGAGTAAATACAATACCCTAACTGTCTCATCTCATTGACGGGTACTACTGCATTGTGACTTGTCTCATCTCATCGATAAGTAAAAGCCATCATAATACATCTCAATATCATAAAATCATCATAAAGTAGCTCACCTCATCTCGTCGGCAAGTAAAAATAACATCTAGATGGTTATTTATATAAAAAATTCCAAATAGAAATTTCTAGCTCTTAATTAGTCTCAATTTTGACTTGGGTAACTTCAAAATTATTGAAATCTCAAAAAAATGAAACTTATAGCTTTATATGTAACCTTTCCAGAACATCCAAAATTATTGAATTTGGTTAAGAAATGAAAATGTTATGGCCAAAATTATTCTCAGGCCTATGATTGTTGTTGCTGTCGATTTGCTCACGGGACAGCAACAAACAAACACGATTTTGATTAAGTAAACAATAAAATTACAGAAAGCCCAAGACATAAAACATGCATTACATGATCAAAACTTTCCGAAACACACAACATTATCAAAATCGGTTAGGACACGAAGAAGTTATGTCAAATTTTGTTCCAGCTTCAAGCATAGAGAAAATATTGGTTTTGCTCTCGGGATAGCAGTAGAAAAATTCTATTTTTACATAGCTAACGTCAATATTACAGAAAACTTAACACATGAAAGCTGTAGTATATAATTTAGGCTTTTTGAAACATCCAAAATTATCAAAATCGGTTAAGAAATGAAGAAGTTATATCAAATTTCGTTTCAGCTTCAAGCATAGAGCACATATTGGTTTTGCTCTCGAGATAGCTGTAGAAAATTTTAATTTTGACATATCTAACCTCAAAATTACAGAAAAATTAGTACATAAAGTTTTAGTACATAATTAAAGCTTTTTGGAACATCCAAAATTATCAAAATCGATTACGAAACGAAAAAGTTATGTCAAATTTTGTTTCAGCTTCAAGTACAAAACAAATATTGTTGTAATGATCTTTTTTTGGGCAAGTTCACCACTGTAAATCATCGTTAAACGCATGAATTTTTCACGACCCAAATTTCAGCATTTGAAAATCGACACTTGTACTTCATTTGTACTCGAATGCCGTAGATTCAACCGTTGAAATCTGACTCGTGCCGGAGCTTATAACACATTAAGTATAACAACACACCGAAAGAAAATGAATAATATAACATTGATAACCAACAGTTGATTACAACAATGATACAACATTCTGGTACAACGAATATCAATACAAATATCAGAGATAGATAAAAGCGAAGATACAGCAGCAGCAGCAGCTGAAAAATAACATAAACTTGAACTCCAAAGAAGGAACTCCAATATCAGCAATCTCCATCTCCAAAGCACCAATCTAGAAATAGCTCGAACTCCCAATCATGTTGGACTTAAGCAAGGTCAGTCATCAAAAACTGAAGAAGATTTCCAGAGACTGAAGGCTACCGAATCTACATCTACTATTTGATTATCTGAATATCCCAACTCTAGACTGCCCGTGTGGAAAATTGTGGGCACTCAGAGTTTAGGAAGGGAACAATAAACTCCGGGTCAGTCATGGGACTGCTATGAGCAAACAAAAACAGTTTTATCTTTAAAACAAACAACATAAGATTTTAAAGTTGAAATCCACAATGTTTTTTGGAAAATGAAACAGCCATAAGGCCTCCCGCCACACACACAATGTAAGCACACACTTGGAGGAGATTTCTCCTTATGACAGTCAAAAATGCTTGATACGCGAAAATCGTTAGATATTATTATTAGTGCATAGTGCTGAAAACATTTCGAAAGTATAATATTAATCTTAGCCAGCATACCACATTTCGCCGTATACCTACTATAGCTACCATGCTCAATAGCAGGTTACCGCCACATTCCATGGCAGGTTATACAACTAAAACCGTACAGGACGCGTATTGTTTCTTTGGATTTCCAAGAAATGGTCAGGCTAAGGAACTTCCTTATCGAATGGAACGCCTCTGGAGGGACGTCCCCAAGAACCAAAACGGTTCCCTACCAACATAAGACCAGGTTATCCCTGCCTGGAAGTAACCCTACAAGTAAGCCATTCCCGGTCGTTACCAATCTTTATTCGAGGTCCCTCAACCAACAACCACACAGCAATAAGCTTGCAGCGACCACATACATAAATATCTGGGCTCCATACCATGATACCACCTTTTATCCAGAAGAAAATGGACATATCCTAGGGGCACGACCCCTGAAAACCTTGTTGTAACATTCTTGTTTCGACCATTTCTGGGTTGTGAGGCTCGACGAAGTCTCGTCCACAAAGCTACGCTTTTCACAAAAGCCATGCTTCGATCAACAAAAGATCAGCAGCATTTCGTATGTCACATTACCAAATTGGGAATGTATCACTAGTAACCATCAACTACATAACCGCTGAGCTCGTATGTCTCAGAGAAGGGTGTTAAGCTAAGAGAATAAATCTCCTCCACCAAAGAGAAATGTATTTGATAGAAACCTGCTTTACATCTCAAAGTGTAATGTCAGACACACATCCAAACAAGTATGTTCCGGGTTTGAACAGAACCGAAGGCACTTCCAAAGAAGCCTTTGCAATCTGGGTATTCACAATCCCGATCAGACTTCCCATCACATATGGAGATCTCTATACCGTAGCTATTCAGTGCAGAGTCATTCGATGGGTAAATTTTTCGTTCTCGAAAATACCCGGTCTTCACCACCGGTCTTCAAATGCAATCCATAGTGTCGTATCATTATTCAGAATAGGTTATATGACACAAGGTCCTCTCCCAGCTAAACCAAATAATGAGCGCAATATTTAAAAACATATCGATATGTGGATCTTAGTTAAGTCACAACTTATTATCCAAAACCTTTCTTTCAAATGATTTAAACAAATTACCATTTCCAAAATGTCTAAACAAAAAGATTCACTTCACAAAGTTCACCGATCTTTCACAAAGATTATTCACAATTCAAATCTTTTACAGAAAGGATACACTTTAAGATATATTTTCAATTTGAAAAAAAAGTATACCAATCTTTAACAAAGATTCCTTTGTATTCTTTCAAAACAATTTCCCTTTCAAATTGGATTAACTCATCTAATCTTTAAATCAAAGATTTAATTCATAGCTTTCAAAACCATTTCTAAAGATTCATTCATAACTCGGAAAACCATTTTCACTTCAAATTTGAAATCCTTTCAACATAAATTGGAAATTCTTTTCGTATATGAAAGCTATTATAATTTGAAAACAAATAGTTTTCATTTCGGAAAAATCTGATTACATTTGCACAAGGTAATGCCCTTCAAGTATAAAACTTGGGTTAAATTCAAATTCCCAAAACAATACTTTTAAAATGGTTTAAAATCCATATAAATACATTATATAATTTGTATAATCTTTTTAAACCATAATTTCCAAATGTAGAATTCAATTTCAAATCTTGAATTTAAATTCAAATCAAATTATTTAAATTTCAAAATTTTATAAAGTTATTCAAAATAACTTTTATTTTCATAATTCCTTTTCAAATGCTTTTCACATTTAACCCAATTCTATTTCCAAAACTATTTTGGACTCAAAATTCAACTTTAAAACCATTTCAAAAATCTGTTGACTTAACCAATTTCCTTGTGCAATCCATAAGGTGTGGTCCAAGGGTTTTACACAATAGTGCAACATCATCAATCATCACAGATTCAATCATATCAATATTGATAAGCTGTATAATCTATAACGCTTATCTTCATTCACAAATTCACAGATAAATAATGTAAATTTATCATAGATAAATAAATTATACACAGCTCAATTCATAGACAAAATATCACAGATCAACCAGGACAATCAATTCAAGGTATCTCATACCCTACAAACATTCATAAGCAATCCAAGCATTCAATAATCATTTATAGTAGGATTTATTTAATTTTTTAATCCTTAGTTAATTCAATTAAATTTTTAATTTAATTAATTACTTATGAATTAATTACTCCATCCTGATTATAACTTAACTTAAATCAGATTAATAAATTACTAACCCTGGTTAATTGATATTAATTAATTACAAATCATTTTAATTAATTAACCTTTAATCATTTATTAATTAACCTTTAATAATAAATTAATTAACCCTTAATTATTACTTAATCAACCTTAATTAATAAATCAATTAACCCTTAATCATTAAATAATTAACCTTTAATTATTTAGTTATTCTTTAATTAATTACATTAATTAGTTACTCCTCAATTAATTATTATTCTTAATTAATTAATTAACCTTTAATAAATTATCCTTAATTAATTACAATAAGTGATTATCCTAATCGCTTATATTAATAAATCATGGATTAATTACATTAATTAATTATACTTAATTAATCAACTTTAATCATCAATTAATTACTTTTAATTAAGTAATTATCCTTAAGTAATTAATTACCTTTTACTTACTTATCATTAATTAATCTTCATTTATTAATTACCCTTAAACGTAATTACACAAAGTAATTATCCCTTTAATTATATTGAGAGATAATCTTTTATTAATTTCATTAAGAAATTGCTCTCAACCTTAATTAATCAAAAGATAACCCATTTTATCTTAATCAATTACTTGACTCTTAATTAATTAATTATATTTGAAAACACTCAAGGATTTAGATTAATTAACCTAATACAAGATTAATCTAAAGCCAAATCATTTTTAATCTTAAAAACGATTAACTTTAACCTTTAAGTAAATTTATTATTAACAAATAAATTTATTTATATCCTCAAGTCGCTTAAAAAAACATTTTATCCTCATACTTAACCTTTTAACTAAGCTATTAAATTTTATTTAAAATAATCTTAAGAAATAATAAATGGAAGTGTACTCCTATTAAACATTTAAAACTTGATAAATGGAAATAATTCATTTTTAGAATCTTTAACTAATTTCAAACAAGAAATACAATACTTATCATTTAAAAGAAAATTTGTTTAAGAGGAAAATTCAAGACTTGATTAATTTGAAAGTTAAAACTTGATTTGTTTGAAGATTTGAATCTGCTACTGCTTCAACCCGAGATATCTCGAGTCCATCCCGAAACAAAATACAATTTTTCTCGAGCCTTTCACGAGTAAACCCGAACCCATATTATTTTCATTATGAAAACTTAAAACATGCTACCCAACGACATGACTCGATAGTGAATTCGGGCCTGATTCGAAAATCCTCCAGCACGTCTTCAAGTTCAGACCCTTATCTTCTCGAACAAGATAAGCCTAACACAAGATGCATGTGTATATGTGCATCGATGATCAGAGCTTCTTTGATCATCGATGCTGCCTCCAACGAGTCAACGAAGATTATCTCAATACCAACTATCACCCAGCACCCTTAACAATTCCCTGAATCGAAATCGATCAGAATAACTCTTCCTAGAACTAACCTTAATCACCAGAAAACTCCACGTACCACCGCCAGCGTTCGTCTGAAACCTCGCGGGCATACCCAGAACAACGTCAACCACTCGAGCTTTGATTCCAACCCTTACGGTGAAGTCTGATTTACTTTTGACGGTGCAGTAACCTCGAATACAATGTCATTCAAACGAGTTCCCAAAACCCTATTTTTACATCGACTACCTTCTCTGATGATCTGGAAATTATTTCACCATTTTTTTGATGATCCTTGACCAACAAGCGTACTCCATATTTGATCACGAGGCCAATCGTTTCGCCAATTGCCAAAGTTTGACCAAAATAGGATTTTCGTTTATCTTAGAAATTCTCGACTGCTACTTGCTTAAAAATCATGAAAAGATTTTCTAAATTCATCTTTTTGAAATACGAAACAGTCTGTATGATCAAAGTTTGCAACTTTAAAAATCTAATCCTTGGCTTGAATTCATTTATTTCTCTGTCGTCCTGATTTCCAGCAATCCTACCTATATATTCTTCTTAATAATTTTTTTGATTGATGTTATATTGATACAAACATATCCTTGTTGGAAATTATAGCTTGAATTCAATTTGATGGGAAGATACTAATTTTTCTAGTGAGTTTGAATCTGCAATTATAAACAGAGGAAAACATATACAAAGACATTGCTCAGGTACTCACATGCATACATATATTCATCCGTGCAGAACATCACACTATTTTACTTCAAGGATCAATCACAACATCAAGACATAAAAATAGATTCAGGTCTAGTTTGCTCACCTGGAGTTGCAGATCAGAGGATTGGAATTTAAAAAGCAAAATGGTTTTATCTGGAATTTGATTTGTTTGATCTGGAACTTATACTTTGATTCAACTTGCTTTTGTTTTATTGCTCTGATTTTTTCATTATCTTTGAAACTTGAACACATGCTTGACCCTTGCTTAATTATAATTTTGTTTCCAGATTGAGATGTTTCTGTTTTCCAGTTTGAACTTGAATGTGTTATATTTGATTCAGCTTGAATTTTAAATCTGCTACTTGAGTTGTTGCTTCTAGGTTTTTGAATTTGTTTCAATTGCTTCAGGTTGAATCATTGTTGAGTTGATTCATTCTTGAATCAGATTCCAGAACTTGAGTTTGATTTGCATGATTTGGAAGTATATTTTTTTCTGAAGCTTTGTGTTTGAGTTGATTTCTAGATTTGAACTTCCAAGTTTTGTTTTCCTAGTTTACAACTTTCTTTTGTTTTGAATATTAACAAAGAAAAAAAATGAGGAAGAAGAAGATATGATATATACATAGCCTTGTTTCACATTTTTATTGATAAATTTGAAAATAAAAGACAATTGACATTAGTAATAATAAAACAAAATTGAACCAACACTTGTCTTTTTTTCTTGTTAATCTAATTCAAATGTTAGATTGTTTTATAAAATGTTTACACATGTTATTTACTTATGTAATCTTTTACAAATGTTAAAAATCAAAAAATTTATGTTTAAGTCCTTCTTTAAATATACAAACTATTCTTATTTATTTCAGAAGAAAATGTGTTTCAAATCTTTTTATCAAATCTAATAAATATTTATATATATTTATAACTTTACAGAATGGGATTTAAAATAAATCAAACATTAATAAATAGTTATATAATATGTATATATTTGAATTTAATTCTTTAAATAGCTTTTGTAAATTTTATGTATATCAATTTTACAATATTACTTTTAAATCAAAATGCCTATTTAATGAAATTGGAAAACAAATTTTTATTAATTGAAGATATAATGATTTCAAATCCAATATATCTTATAAGATTTTGAATTTCGAATTTCAATTCCAAGATTCAATTTAAAATAAATTTATAAATATAAAAAAATAACAAAACATATCTTTATTAATTTGGAAAATTTGAATTAATTCACCATTAAATTCACAATTTAACATTAATTTCCAAATTTAAATATAACTAAAAATGGGGATCGTTATAGAATTCAAAATAGAAAACATGAGAGAACTTTCACCTTAGATATGAAGTAAAGATTGGATTGAAAAAATTCATCAATTTGAATCAATTTGATGATTTTGAGGCTCCTTTGTTAGCTTCAGCGGCTGAAAATGCTAAAACAAGAACATGTAGTAACAAGGAATTGGTTATAAACAATTCATATCATACGTTCAAAGCTTTTTGATGAAATTTACATAGTATTAGGTAGAGATTACCTTGTAGGTTCTTGTTTTATTGATTATATTCTTTAATTTGTGACAGATTTGGTGAATTTTGGTTTTAATTGGAGAAAGCCATGATTTTTTTCCTTCTTTTGACTGTATGCTTATTTTGAGAAGAGAATGAAAAAGAAAGCTATATACATGATGGTTTCTCAAGGCAGAAGGTTCTAGTGATGACTAATGGATCTAGTTCTTACCCAATAAGCCCAAGTGTAAATATACTTAGTGAAAAATATAAAGCTATGTTCATTTCTTTCCTATATTAACACTATATAAGCAAATTTTCACATTTTAAAGTGAAATACAATTCTATTAAACCAATATATGTAACCAAAATTATTATTCTAACAAGATAAAATTTATTTTGACTATAAAATGTCATTTTTACAAATAAAACCTTATTTTCAACAATATTTTATAATTTACACTTTTTATTCTCATAAAACACCATTTTTAACATAACAATTTACACAAAAATTGTTGTCTTGACAAATAAAATACAACAAACCATTCTCACTTTATTTACACATCAAAATATTATTTTTAAACAATATTCCATCTTTTATATTAATAAAATAAAATTTTACTTTATTTATCCCCTTAATGAATTGTTAATATTGGCATTAATTACCAATATTATTGCATTTACCCAAATAAAATTACAAATTGATTATTTTCATTCTAAATTCACAAAAATATAGTTTTAAAAAAACTTTATTTTCATCAATTTATAATTTTAAATGCTGAAATATATCTCTTGATTAATTTATTAACTCAAATTAACAAAACTCTAATATTTCCATCTTATTTAACCAAATCGCCTAATAATCAAATTTCAAGCCCAATATTTGTACTCAAACACATTATTTATTTTAAATAAACAATTTGAACCACCATTACGTTCTATTTAATCTCCAATACCAAGGTTTTTACAGACTCTCCCTCTTATAAAAAATCGCATCCTCGTAATTTCTATAGGAAATATGTATTCAACACACTTTATTTCATCAAACAAAGGAAATTTTAATAGATTAAAATGGAAAATTCTTTCCTTCCTTATGAGAAGATAAGAATCCAGGATACGATTGCTCGGCGAATTCTCTGGTTTTCCAAGTGTAGTCATCAGGAATATCAAACCATTGAATCTTCACGAGCGGAATACTCTTGTTGCGAAGACGTCTAACCTCCGAAGCAAGAGCCCTCACAGGATGTTGCACGAATGATAAATTAGGAGAGACTTCTAGCTTCCCTATAGCATGAGAATTGAACACAGAACCCGAATCTCGTAGACACTTCCGCAACCGAGAGACGTGGAATACGTCGTGAACTCCAGAAAATTGTTCGAGAAGTGCTATGCGATGTGAAACAGGACCAATACGCTCTGTAATAGGGAATGGCCCAATATAGCATGGTTTCAATTTCCCTGTCTGGCTGAAGCGTATCACTCCCTTCAGAGGAGAAGCTCGAATATAAATAAGATTGCCCACTAAGAACTCAAGAGGCCTCCTACGGTTGTCCACGTAGGATTTATATCAGCTCTAAGACTCTTTCATTCTCTCTCAGATAAGATGGATCTTCTCAGATGATTCTTGAATAGACTCAGGGCCAAGAATGAGCTTTTCCCTCGACTTAGGCCAACATGATGGAGAACGACACGGCGTTCCATATAAGGCTTCGAAAGGAGCCACGCTGATAGAAGATTGGTAGCTATTATTACAAGCAAACTCAACTAAAGGAAGATGATCCTTCCAACTACCACCAAAATCCAAGATACAAGCACGAAGCAGATCTTCCAAGATACGATTCACCCATTTAGTCTGTCCATCAGACTGTGGGTGATATGTTGTGCTATGATTAAGCTTTGTGCCCAAAGCTTGCTGGAGACTCTGTCAGAAGTGACTCGTGAAAAGAGGATCACGATCATACATAATAGTTGAAGGAACACCGTGTAATTGTGCGATCTCCTTAATATATAGCTTTGATAAGAGAGATGTTGTCCTATTAGACTTAATAGGAATGAAATGTGCGGAGTTGATGATATGGTCCACAACAACCCAAATACTGCTATGGCCTGAACGAGGTAAGCCGTCGATGAAATCCACAGAAACTTAGTCCCATTTCCATAATGGAACCTCTAAAGGCTGAAGAAGACCACTGGGTCGCTGATGCTCGGCCTTAATAAGATGACAAGTCTTGCAATTGCTTGCATAAATTGCTATATTTCGCTTCATGCCTTCCCAGTAATAGAGACGACGCATATCAGCATACATCTTGTTGTTGCTAGGATGAATAACATACTTAGAACGGTGACACTCAGCTAGAATATCTCGCCTAAATTCTCCAATAAAAGCACGACTAAACGGTTCTTCTTTCGAAGACACCCGTGAATATCGATGTAGAAATCCCTCATCTCAATGTCATTGTGGGATTAAGACTTATACTTCTGAATAAGAGTAGATATATCGGAGTCTTGCCACTAAGCCTCGACAATCCGATCTAGAAGAGTAGGATGAGCTTCCATGCTATATAATAGAATATAAGAGTTTGATGTGTTAGCATGATCACGAATATCACACATGGAAAGGGTCTCAAGAACTTTCGATTCTGCAATCATTATGGAAACAATAGCTGAATTCTTACGACTCAAAGCATTAGCTACTCGATTCCCTTTGCTAGGGGTATATTGAATATCGAAATCATATGAAGCTAGAAACTCAAGCAAATGCTGTTGTCGCATGTTGAGCTCCTTCTGAGTGAATAAGTACTTAAGAGACCTATGATCGATGAAAAGAGTAAAGTGCTCTCCCAACAAATAATAACGCCACATCTTCAAAGCAAAGACAATGGTGGCAAGCTCTAAATTGTGGGTAGCATACCGAACTTCGTTCGGACGTAATTGCCTTGAAGCGTAGGCAACTACGCTATCCTTCTGCATAAGAATAGCACCGAGGCCACTATGACTGGCATCGATATAGATGATAAGATCCTTACTCCCTTTAAGAACCACAAGAACAGGAGCATTAGTGAGAAGCTCCTCCAATCTCAGAAAGGAAGCCTCACACTTATCTGACCATATATAGCGAATGCCTTTCTTCGTAAGGCTAGTCAAGGGAAGCACAATACGGGAAAAATTGTTAATGAATCGACGGTAATAACCCGCCAAACCTAGAAAGCTATGAATCCCATGAACATTCTCAGATGTCTTCCAATTCTAGATGGCTTCGATCTTAGAAGGATCGACCGAAACGCCATTGGAAGAAACAACGTGGCCTAAGAACTTGACTTGCTTTTCCCAAAAATGACACTTAGAAAGCTTTGCTTTGAGTTGATTCTGTCAAAGAGTACTCAAAACAAATTTAAGATGTCAAGTATGGTTCGCATCAGACTTTGAATATACTAGAATGTCGTCAATGAAAATAAGAACAAATTTTTCGAGATATTCTTGGAATACTCGATTCATAAGGTCGACGAAATAAGTAGGGGCGTTCGTCAAACCGAAAGTCATAACGAGCTACTCATATGAACCATAGCGAGTGCGGAAAGCTGTAAGTGGAATGCTGCCTTCCGCAACACGTAGCTGGAGAAATCCCGTGGCAAGGTCGAGATGTGAGAAGGCCTTAGCGCCACTCAATTGATCGAACATATCATCAATCCTAGGCAATGTATAGCGGTTCTTGATGGTCAACTCATTAAGCTTGCGATAACCGACACATATCCTAAGAGTCCCATCGAACGTCCTCACGAATACCACCATGGTTCCCCACGGTGAAGAACTAGATCGAATGAAATGCTTGGGTTCAACCTCTAGGAGTTGCTTCTTGAGTTCCTCATTCTCTTTAGTAGATATCCTCATGGGAGGATGACTAACCGACTGTGCACCTGGAATAAGGTTGATGTGGAACTCAATAGCCCGTTGGGTGGTAATCCCGAAACAAATTAGGACTATGACAAACATATTATCACTAGGAACTTCAAGCAGGAAATACAGGAAACTCCTATATACGGAGATAAATCAGAAGATACATGGGTTTGGAAAAATTCAACAAATGGTCGGTTTAAACTTCACAATGTATGGGAAGACATCAAGGGGAAATTTCCTACTACATCTTGGCACGAGCTAGTCTGGAGCGGATCTAATAACCCTAAAATGGTACATACTTTATACAAAGCATTGTTGAATAAGTTACCTACTAAAGACCACCTTCATCATTAGGGTATACTAAAAGACACGACATGTAATCTATGCAATGCAAAAGAAGAAAGCCATGAACATTTGTTCTTTAACTGCTCTTTTAGTAAGAGAACTTGGAGTATTCATAAAATAAAATGTATTCAAACAAATAGAGTAAATTCTTTAAAGGAGGAAGTGGCATACGTAAACGAGAGGAGTCACATGTTGAATTTGATGATGGAACTGATTAAAATTATCCTCACGGCCTTCGTCTGGCACCTCTGGAGAGAAAGAAATGACTGGGCTTTTAATAATAGAAAACGGGAAATTGTGTCACTATCAGCTCGGATAAATTGAGATATAAGTATCATAATTAGGAGAATTTCATGAAGGAACTTTAACGGTTTAACGGGATAAGAAGCACAAGCATTGGAGAGGATGAGCTGGATGGCAGTGAATGGAGAAGATCAACTAGGGAACTGGGAGCCGCCATAGCTAATTTGGCCTAAAAGAGGAATGTTTTAGTTTAAAGTATGCTTTTATTATAAAATGCTCGGTTCTATTTATTTGATATGTATTCTCGAATTCTTGTACTTGGGCTATAAAAGCCTGTTTGAATTTAAAAAAATAACCAATTTTCAAAAAAAAAATACGTATAACCACACTTATCGATTAAAAATAAAAATATATTTATATTGTGTAATATATGTCGATATTAGCATTAGTTATAATTAGAACATCTAGTTATAAATAGCATAGCAAATTATATGATGAGGAGATTTAGATGGGAAAGAGATGGTAACTCCAAAACTAATTGGCCAATAAATAGGCAGTTAATATGCAGTTACAAGAATTAAATGAGGACATAAATATGTTCAATGGGATTGGTTAAAGGATTTAATATGGAATTATGGGGAGACGAAACATGCATAATAGGTTGAATTAGAATGAATATATAAATGCTATTAGAGATTGTCCAAATAGAATAATAACGACCATTATTACAGATAATTGACATTTATGGAGTATGGTAAATAAGAATATAAGATAGGAATTAAATGCTGAAAGACTGTATAATTTTCATAAGAGGAAATTATACAGTCATAATTATATGTTTAGAACGAGCATGCCTTCCCTCAACATTTAGGCTTAGGATGATTGGTTTGGTTTAGTGGGATAGGATGCG
This sequence comes from Allium cepa, assembly GCA_030765085.1. NCBI lineage: Eukaryota > Viridiplantae > Streptophyta > Magnoliopsida > Asparagales > Amaryllidaceae > Allium > Allium cepa. Next base: position 490,326,452 of record CM060944.1, on the reverse strand, counting down.
TGGTCAGTAGAGTTACATAACAAAAGTCTGCCCTTCACTTAGAGGTATTAGTAGTTGTGTGTAATATGGGACATCTCTAACCATGTGACTTAAGGGAATGGGATATGTTGTTACGTATAGTAGGGAAAATATACGAAGGGTTCGCCTTGGATTTGAAGTACTACATGACCCTGTACTTTTAAGGAAATGAGGTCTGCTTCATTTTTAATAAGAGGTTTTAGGTAAATTGAATGAGCATTTTCCTTAATACATTAGTTAGTCTAAACAGGATTTCTACTGTGGGAGGTCATTGGGCAATATCAGTATTGTTGTTGGACCGATATTTAGTAGTAAGGCTAGCATATAGGCTATGACCTTAGCGGTCGATAGCAAAATTCGGGTTATGCCCACAACAATTTCACTTCCTACTAGTGTAAAATCTGTATAGGATATGTACAGACCTCGAAGTTTAACTAGTAGTTGTTTGTTTATCGGATGTGAGCTAATTAACCCTTAGATGAGTCTTTGAGAGGCATTATTTTGAGAAAAATGTGTGATCCTCTAACAAGAGAGGAGATCACACATGGAATACTATATATATAACAAAAAGATGGAGCTGCCAACATGCCTGACAGGTGGCAAGACTAAGAAAAAAGAAAAAAACAAGAAAAATAAAGAAGATGATACCCCTCAAATGAGCTCCGGCAAAGCCACCGCCCATTACACCCTAGTATCAAGCTCCGGCAAGGCCACCGCCCAATACCAGGGTGTTAGAGGTATCTAAAAAACCAGCCTCTCATGAAAGAAAGTCCAAATAGAAGAACTCTAATATAAGGACTAAAATGAAGAGCTCCACACTGAAAATCTGAAGTAACCGAAGAGGAAGGATAGATGCAGTCCGAATCCCTGTGAAGAGCTAACCAGAAAACCTAAAAAAGCTGAGAACAATCCTGCAAATCTGAAAAGAGAAAAACCAGCAACCAACCTAAACCAAACCTGGAACAAAACTAAGAAAACAAGTTAGAATGAAACACATATATGTATATAAATAGAATTTATATACATATATGTGAGAATAAAACCAATGAGAGAACTAAAGCAAGGAAAACCTGGAAACAAAAACAAGTAAAGAAGAAAAAACAAAACACGAAACAAATTTAAGAACTTAAAATAGAAAGAGAATTATGGTTAATCAATTGAACATCATTAAAATCAGAGTAGTGATTAATAAAATAATTATTAGAAACAAAATGATTGAAGTTAAGATTGAAAATGTTAATATTATTTCTAATCTTATTAAGATAATCCTTAAAGCAATTATTTTTGGCTAACTTATATTTAGGATTAGAAATCCACTTTAAGCAGAAATTTGAAATTAAAAAAATTAAATTATTATTATGCTGATATTTATTATTAAAAATTCTTTGATTTCTTTCAAACCAAATGTACCAACAAGAAATAGTGAATAAAGTGTCAAGCAAATATCTAGAATCTTTATAGAACATAAATCTAAAAGAGTTCCAATAGAAAAAACAATCTGAAACTCTAGTGTTAATATGAAACTCAAAAATATTAAAGATCTTAATAAGAATAAAATGAGTATCAATGCATTCAAAATAGATATGATTAATATCTTCAGAAAAAGAGTTACAAAAGAAACATTTATTATTGATACTAATATTTTTCCTTTTTAAAAATTCAATAGTATTTAACTTACCATGAATGATGAGCCACATATGAATCTTTGATTTAGGAGGAGCATTTGATTTCCAAATAAAATTAAAACAATTGACAGAAACCCCCGAAAAGTTGATAAATTTGTAAAAAGAATTAGAAGAATATTTTTTACTCTTATCCCACTCCCAACTAATAAAGTCATTATCATTGTCAATGTTATAAAGATCAAGTTTAGCATAAAGCAAGAAAAGATGTCTAAGGGTAGGGCCAACTAAAATACCATTAAAATTGAAATTCCAAGGAGGGTCACTATCAGGGTTGAAAACATCAGAAATTAATGCAAATTTAAAATTACAAATATCATATAAATCTTTAAACTCATTCTTAAGAGGAGTAGAGGAAATCCGACTATCATGCCAAAAAGAAGTATTATTACCAGAATGAACAATAATATTAATACCTAAATTAAAGATATCACTACATTTTAAGATAGATTTCCAAAAACAAGATAGATTACGAAAATTAGGAGAACAAATTTGATAGAGATTATAACTACCATTGTAATTATATTTAGATATAATCTCCTTCCAAATTGCATTATCACTGGTATCCCTGAATTTCCATAACCATTTACCAAGAAGAGGCAGGTTCATATTATGTAAATTAATGACACCTAAACCACCCTCTTTTTTAGATTTACAGACAGTATCCCAATTAACTAAACAGTTAATGCTATTATTAGGGTTATCACCACTCCAAAGAAAATCCCTTCTAATTTTGTCTATTTTATCTATCACCCAATCAGGAAAAAGGTGCATAGACATCCAATAGATAGGAAGTGCTGATAAGACAGAATTAATCAAAACCAGTCTACCGGCTCTAGAAAGAAATCTCACATTCCAATTAGAAATCCTTTTTTTAATCTTATCAATAATAATAAGCCAATCATCATGTTTAAGTTTCTAAGGTCTAATTACAAAACCAAGATAATCAAATGGAAAACTCATAGTTTTACAATTTAAAGTATTAGCAACTAAATTTTCTGCATTATCAAAATCATTTAAAATTAAAACTGAACTTTTGTCAAAGTTAATTTTTAAACCTGATAAAAGTTCAAAACTATAAAGAATAAACTTAAGAGCGATAATGTGGCTAGGAAGATGAGAGGAAAAAAGCAAAGTATCATCAGCAAATTGAAGGACCGAAAGACCAAAATTAGAAATACCATTACCAATAGTACCCAAAAGGTTATTGCTAACCGCATTCTTAATAATCTTAGAAAAGACATCGGCCGCTAAATTGAACAGAAGGGGCGATAAAGGATCCCCTTGCCTTAATCCTCTCTTAGATTGAATCTTATTACCTAAAACACCATTAACCATAATACTAGAGTTATCCGTTTTAAGCAAGTTAATAATCCAATTAATCCATTTATTACTAAAGCCTCTGGCAAGGAAAATCTCTATAAGAAAATCCCAATCAACCGAGTCAAAGGCTTTGGCAAAATCTAATTTTAAAATAGCACATGTTATATTATTTTTACAACAAAAATTAATATATTCTTGAACAACAGCTACACCATCCGTAATATTCCTACCTTTAATAAAAGCTGATTGCGAATAGTCGATGAGATCATTCATTTTTAAACTAAGTCTATTAGCTAAAACTTTAGAAATAATTTTAACAGAGCACTTAATCAAAGAAATGGGCCTAAAATCTTTTAAAGTATTAGCACCAACTTTTTTATGTAATAAAATAACATTAGCAAAATTAAATCGACCTAATTGGAGATTTCCATTATAAAATTCATTAAACATACAAATTAAGTCTAGTTTTAAAACCTCCCAAAAAGATTGATAAAAGAAAATAGGAAAACCATCCGGGCCCGGAGATTTGTCTCCTGGTAAATCAAAAATGGCTTTTCGAATTTCCTCTTCAGAAAAAGGAGCATCTAAATCAGACAGATTAATGTTAGAGGTGGGTGGGTAAAGATCATTCCATCTAACACTAACTCTATGCTTGATTTTGTTACCAAAAATATCTTTGTAATAATCAGTAAAAGCATTGTTAAAATCACGTTGATCAACTAATTCCACATTATTAACTAAAATGGAGTTAATTGTATTACAACGTTTTCTACTATTAGCTAAATTGTGAAAGAATTTAGTATTATTGTCACCTTCATTAATCCATTGAAAATTAGATCTCTGTTTCCACATGACTTCCTCTTTCTCAAGAATAGAATAAATTTCATCTTTTAAGTTATTAAGGACGTTTCTTTCGCCTATATTTAAATGTCTAGATTCTTCAATCTTATTAAGTTTGAGTAATTCATTAAGAATATTATCTTTTTTAATTTTTATGTTACCAAAAACATTTTTATTCCAGTTTTTAAGAAAAAACCTGAGATGTCTAAGTTTAAGCACAAAAGCTTTGGCTGAATTGTCACGATATTTAAGGCTAAAAAAACTCATAGAGGACCATTTATTGATGACTAAACTAGAAAAACCCGATTCTAAAAACCACATCTTTTCAAATTTAAAAACATAATTCAAAATCTATGACTATCATAAGAAAGAATAATGGGACAATGATCTGAAAGGGTGTAAGGTAAACCTGACACTCTACAAATAGGAAATTTATCCTCAATATCATTACAAACGAAAAATCTATCTAAGAGAGAAAAAGAGGGAGACTCTCTATTATTGCTCCAAGTGAAAGATCTATTGGATAGAGGAATTTCGATCAAATTACATTGAATAATAAATTGATCGAATTCCTCCATAGCCAAAAAATCACCTTCCCGGGGAGAGCGCTCCCCAATAAAACGAGTCACATTAAAATCACCCCCCATTATCCAAGGACCAGGGGCAAAAGACCTAAACTCGAGGCATTCATTCCAAAGAATCTGCCTCTCAATTTTAGAGTTAGGCCCATAAACATTAGAAATATTTAAAAAAGAATTGTCAAAAAGATTGATTAAAATGATGTGTAAAGAGTGCTGCTTCTGAATACATTGAAGCAATTTAAAGAGATTATCTCTCCAACCAATCATTAAGCCCCCAGAAGAGCCCACAGAGGGAAGAAAAACCCAATTTCTAAAACGAAAACCACCTAATCTTCTAAAAAAACGAAAATCAGGACAATCTATTTTAGTCTCTTGAAGAAGAGCAATATCAATTGAAAAATCTTTAAAAAAGATTCTAACTTTATCACACTTACTAAGGTCGTTCAAACCTCTAATGTTCCAACTAATGACTCTCATAAACCCATAGATCTAGCCCTATCCAATTCCTTACTTCTAATAAACTCACGATCTAACTCAATATCAGAATAAATAAAAGCAGATCTACAAGCTAACTGGCTAAAATCAGAAGCTGATAAGTCACCCAAAGCAAGAGAAGAATAAGAACTACCCAAATCAAAAAACGAACCTGAGCCTGAATCCGAAACACCGCTCACTGTGCTCGGTTCAGGAAACTTACCCTACGACTGAGAGCGACTGCCACGAATCCTGACACTACGACGAACCAAACCACTAGAATCTGAAACCTTTCTACGTCTTCCTCTCTTCGAAGAAGAGATAGAAGACGCAGAAACACCACTAGCCTCACAAAGATGATCAGACAACAAACAACCCGAGCCTTTATCCAAAGCTCCAAAAGCACATGAATCAATAGAACCCAGATTATCCAAGACCTGCAAGCCATTCCCATCCAAATGAGCCACCAAAGGAACTGCCGTGACGCCACCATTGTCACTGGCATCAGCCTCAACTCTCAAAGAAGAAGAAGAAGGAAGTGGACGAGGCAAACTAGCAACCAATGGAGCACACACTGCCTTTTGGTCCAGTAAAGCATCAACTTTGTTGATATAATCACAATTCTTCTCTACAGAACAACCCAAAGCTTTACAATAAACAGGAGCCACCATAACCTGTTCATCCACCAATTGAGAATTGCAAGAATCATGAACAACAGGTTCCAACATAAAAACAGACTCGATAATCTCAAAAACTGCATGATCCTCCAAAACAGGTACCAAAGAATCATCAAAGTCAAAAGCAGATAAAACACATCCTTCATTCGAGGCAACAGGAAGTCTCAATAAACAATCACCATAAGAATCAAGAGACTCAACACTCGATAGCATGAACAAGTCCTTCCAGTAATCAATATCAGGACGGTCCAAAGAAAAAGAAGAAGCTGAGGTCGAATGCAAATCCAAATCCAATTCCAAAGACACCGGCCTCGAATCATTAATAACTAACTCATTAAAATTGGAATGCATAACAGAACAAGTGAACCAATCTGAATCCATGATTGGCACAGGATCTAGTTCCAAACAAGAAAATGAACAGCCTTTAACCAAATGATTAACCTTTGGATTAACACTAACAATATCCAAAGAAGAACTGGACTTATCCAAAAAATCAGAAAAAATCTATGAATCAAGACAAGCAAATCGGTTTGCCGTGGAAATCTCAAAATTATCCAAACAGGGAGAAGGTTTTCCTATTATATGTTTTGCTTGAATGAAATCACACTTAGAATCACAAGATATACCCCTTATCACCGAAACACCAATACAAGCAACAACATCAGGGTCAAATGAAAGAGGATCGAAATGAGAAGAACCAATGATGGAACCCTTATCAACCACCAAATCATCCAAATGAAAAACCTCTGAAACAGAACTATTATTTGGACAAACATGGTTGACTCGAAGACCTTCTCCAAAAATATGCAAATTGGCATTAATAGTACAGCAATTAAATTCTCATCGATTTCTATAGCTAGATCGATTGATTAGCATTTACGTTATGGAGGGACTGTTTTAGGGTTGAGGTAATAAATAACCATTGGGTTAGCCTTCTCCCTATTTAAGTACTAAGTGGCCAGGGATTTTAGGAAGTACAACGTTTAGATATATATGTGTAACGACTCGAAATTTTCGCACATTATATAAATCAATATCGTAATTATTTAAATATTTAAATCATAGATTTAACGAGAATAAAAGTGATTTTAAAAGCTTTTTAATTCTTTCAAAAATATAAATGGTTATTGTAAATTTTAATCTATAATTAAAGTGATTAAACTTGTTTTAATATATTTTTCTTTAAATAATGGGTGAAATAATCATCTAGGGAACTATCTTGAATTTTGACAAAACTAGTGCCATTGGGTCTAGAATAATAAATTGTTATACCCCAACAAGTTTCGTGACGATCGAACATGATGTGCGGTTATGCATGCTCGAAACATGTAGCGCTTAAATCAAGAGAATTAAATATATTATTTTTTACTACAAATGCAGCTCAATTTAACCTCTTCCACTTTCTTCCTTCTTCCATCAAAAACTTATCTGCCACCCATTCATTTCCTTTAACCAATTAAATCGATAGAAATAGTTTACGGATTCGAGCAATTTTGGATTCGTTGGCTTCATATGATCGAGGGCTCCATCTCCCTATGCTTAGTTTTGGGTGCGACAAGGTTCAGTGATCGCAACTTTGGTTAGCCGAAACTAGGGTTACTAGTAGTCAGTAATGGAGGAAGTTTTAGCAAAGTGTAGGGGACGAACTTCTCTTGGAAAGCAGCACCTATCAAAGTCGTTGAGGGGAACCCTAACGTTGGGGGGTACAAAGCGACCGGGCTTTCTCACATACGGAGCCATGGGTCGCCCTCGATTTGAGGTGTTTGGAGGTGAAATTGACGGCATGGGTGAACTAGCGGTGGCGCATGGAATAATTTGTTGGTGGTTTGTTGGTCTCCGGTGAAGGAGATCGATTCACGACCTTAGGAATCCATAGATATTGATATTGAAGGCCCAAAACTAATGGCTACGAATACTACAGTCATGCATAGATATTGATTCTTGGTGTTTAAATGTAGTAATGTTAGATACATTGATATAATAGAAACACATGGATATGAAAAAAAAATTAAAACCATTAAAAAAAATTCTCATTCCATTTCAATCATATTTCTAATTTATTACATAATCCCAAATTCGAGAACCACGTTTAGAGAAAATATAGTTATGCAAAATAAACCAAGAGTGACATATGAAGATGCCCGCTTAGATGATAAGAGTCTAAACATAGGCAATTAAACAACTTTGCCTTTACAACCAAAACACAATGGAATCAAACAGAAAAGAACTCCTAATAGCTAGCTTGCCTATTGCATGTCGCCGGAAGCATACTCGTCTAAATGGGAACTTGAAAACCTCAACTCTCAAACTACTCAAAATCAATTGAGCACCCGAGAGTTTAAGGAGAAAACATAAACTTTGAGTCGGACAAAAATCCTGGTATGAATAATCTTCAACCATTGTGAACCGTTTAGGTATCAAGTGAGACCACGTCTCTTAGCGGAACGAGTTTTCCCCTCACTAGTATCTTGCACAAGAGTTTACAACAACTATATATCGTGCTCCTGCATCCACAATGATTAAAAACATAGCAATTTAACATCATTATGATATGCAAACAAGCAAAATATCCTAGATTTCCCATCCTCATTCATTTGACTATTGTCTTGGTTATAGTTTCTAAGGTCATTATTAACCTATAGTTTTCATAGGCTGACAACCTGTTCATAGCTTATATACTATCTGTCTGGTTTTATAGTTTTCATGGGATCACTAAGAACCTATTAACCCTGCCAATAACTTCGATATTTCATGGGTTCTCTCTGAACCCATTGGTATCTCCAATAACTTCTCTTATGTCATAATTTTCATGGGTTGACTATGAACTTATTGATCTCTGTCTGTAACTTTATCCGGATATAGTTTTCATGGGATCATTACCAACCTATTGGCCCTTGCCAACACTCTTTCCAAACATACTTTTCATGGATTTACTATGAACCTGTCTAAACTGACAACTTCTTGATCGGTCTTTGGGAATCCTATGTTCTTGTCTACCTGACCTCCTAGGTGCAACTCTACTCATTCAGGAGTTGATCTCAATTTACATTCACTACTGGGTAAACCTAGCTAGTTATTCTACCCTCTTTCCCCAAAATATAGTTATGGGTCCATCATACCGTGAATATGATTACAGAAGAAGCACATACAATACCCAATCATAACATAATAATACCAACATCTATGGTCTAATATCCTTAAAATCATTTTCACATGAAACATGGTTAATCCCTTTAACCTATTATTTTTATTAAGGAAAGCTTCTTCAAAAACTCCAAAATTGAAAGCTAATTCAAGGCTCTTTTATATTGCCATGGGTTTGCCTTTAAAAATGAGATTGGGTTCTTTGTTTTGAAAACTATGGCTTTCAAAACTTTGACCTTTACTTTTGAAACCATTAGAATATATCTTTCGAAAGCATTCAAATCTTCTTTTCAAAACACTTAAACATATGCCTTTCGAAACACTTTAAAATATCTCTTTTGAAAGCGTCAAAACCTTCCTTTCGAAACCGTCAAAACATTCCTTTTGAAATTATTAAATCATATCTTTCCAACTTATAGAAGCATAGCTTCGAGACCATTTGAAAGTACCTCTTTCGAGACCATTAGGTTTAATCTTAAATATAACTTTTGCGTCAAAGTGAACATAAGCGAAAGTGCTCCTTTCGAAACCACTAAACTTCAAGTAAAAGAATTTGGGGGAAAATAGATGGTTTCGGAGCAATCCTTTTGAAGGCTTTAATCTTTTAAGTAAAACAATTGAAAGGATAGCTTTGAAAAACCTTTTGAAGCCTTTGCCTCCGAAACCTTTCGTTTAAATGGCTACTGGAGCCCTTTCGAATGCATTGTTAAGCGGCTTGTTATATTTATAAAACTAAAGCCTGCCTTTCGAACTCATTGAAAACTTTCAACCTATTCGAAAGGTATGAAGAAGGCACAAATATTTCAATTTGGCTCAAAACTACCCTTTTGAAAGGCTTCTCTTTAAAACATAATATACAACAACTCATTTGAAAGCTACCCTTTAAACAAAAAGGCAGCAATTCAAAAGCTATATAAAAGTGATTTTTCCTTTCCGAAAGCATCCATTAAAAGCAAGGCAAGCGGCTTCTCTTTTGAAATCCAAACAAAGACCTTCAAAAGCTATTTAAAATAGCCTCAACCCCTTCAAAAGCATGGTTTCGGCTCTATATCTTCTGCCTTTCTCCAATCTACTACGTACCAAAGCATTAATACCATGTGTATTTTTTCGACTTGTTAGGGCCGAAAGTATGGGGTCGAAATGTGGCAAATGAAAGTGGCGAAGCAGTGAATCCGTACAAAACTGCTTTGTTGCCTTTGTAAGTAAATGCTTTTCAATTAACTTGCCTATCTGTAAAAATATAATTGGTTGCAATAAACTTTACCAAAATCTTTTCTTAAAAACTGTTGAATTCATCTAGGATTAATTAAATATAATTAACAAAGAAGCCCTTCCCTTTAGCAAAACAATTAAGACATTTAAGTCCTCCAACTTAATTAATTTAATTTCCATAGTAAATCACAAAGAAAATATCCCTAAAAATCATTGTAATTCACTTTTAATATGTTATCTAACATATATAAAAATTTCAGACCCAAAATACTTTATATAATTGTCAAAATAAAATTTTAAACCCAACTATTTATTTCTTCCTTCAAAATTTCATAATAAATTATCCATGGCTTGGATAATTATGAAAATTTAAACCCATCTCCGAAATAATGTTTTACATAACATATTAAATCCTCATAGCATTCGAAACCCAATATATATGATTTTAACCTTAGAGTCGAATCAAACATTTATCAAACATTCTTGTTTAAATCAAACATGGAATATAACCCAAGCATATCATCATTAAAATCATCAAAACAAATTTAAATATAAAAATCACAATCAAATGTTCATGAAAAAAAATGAGATGGTTAGAATTATTATTCCCTTGCTCTGGATAAGAAACTTGGTAATTGGTCTTGCATAATCCTCCTTTGCTTCAATCCTAAGCTATAGTAAATTTTTAGTCTCCTTTTCCCCTAGGTTGTGGCAGGGTTTGAGCTTCCTTTTTCTTATGTTTTTGAATTATGAACGTATGGAATGAAAATGGGAATAATGGTTTAGGAGTTAAGGGTTATGGTGGATGGCTATTTCCCAAAACACCCTTTCTTATTCTTTTATTAGTTAACTTATGAAACCATTTACATAAACTCATTTTTTTAATTTGTTTAATTAAGCACGGCCTCTATTAATTTCCAAATCTCAATTCCCTTATCGCTCTAATCTTTACATTATTCTATTTAATTTATCTAGTTAAATCTTCTGAACAACGTTGTTTAAAATTAGGGGTGTTATAGGCTCCCCTCCTTAAAGAATTTCATCCGCGAAATTCAGTAAGGACAAAATACTAAGCATAGCAATCATTTGTAATAATTCCTAACTACCATATTAGCCTACTTGACTAGCATTAACCTATATAAACCAAATATAGAACATACCCTCACAACAGATTAGGATAATTATCTATAATCATGTCTTCTGTCTCCCAAGTACTGTCCTTCTAGTTGTCACTCCATTGAACTTTCACCAACTTGACTGTCTTGTTTCTTAACCTCTTCTCATCTCTCGCTACAACCCAACTGGTTGTCTAACAAAGTCAAATTCGGTTCTACTATCAAATCTTCCAACTCGATTGGATGAATAGCTGTCTCTGGATCATGCACATACTTATGAAGATAAGATACATGAAAAACAATAGACACATGCCATACTACTTGGCAACTCTACTTTGTACACGAGTTTTCTGCTCCTCTCTATAATTAGGAATGAACCAACATATCTCAGTGCAAGTTTCCTTGACTTTTCGAATCATACCACACCTTTCATTGGTGATACTTTAATGAAGACTCTATCTCCAACCGAGAAATCTAGATCTTTTCGCCTCATACCTATATAACTTTTCTACCTAGACCGAGCTTCCATCATCCCTTCTCAGATCAACTCAATCTTCTATGTCTCCTCTCTAACCAGATCTGGAACCAAGACCAATCTGTCTCCAATCTCCAACTATTATGCTGGTGATTTGCATGGCCTTCTATACAAAGCTTCAAAAGGCATCATTCGTGTACTAGTCTGATAACTGTTATTATTGGAAAACTTGACTAGTGTAGGTGAACTCCCGAAGATCCACCAAAGTCCAACACACAAGCTCCTACCAAATCCTTGAGTACCTTATTAACTCTCTTTATCTGCCCTCCATCCGAGAGTGATACACAGTGCTCATCTTGAGCTTGATACCTAACACATCATGTGGACTCTTCTAGAATTCACTAGTAAGCAAAGCATCTTTGTCACTGACTATACCATTAGGATTTCCATACAATCTAACTATGTTCTTCATGAACAACTTAGCTAAAACAGGTGTCGTCTTGGTTGATTTAACTGGAATGAAATGGGCACTCTTAGTCAGCCCGACCACTATGACCCATTTAATTTCATTTCCTCTATTCAACCTTTGCAACCCGACTATAAAATCCATGGATATCGAATCCCATTTTCAAACTATTATCTCCAAAGGTTGAAGCAATCCATTCGACTTCTGATGTTAGGCCTTCAATTGTTAACAGATTGCACACTGCCTAACCCACAAGCCAATATTCTTCTTCATACTTTCCCGGTAGAAGCTCCTCTTCATATCTTGATACTTCTTGGTTCCTCTAGGATGAATCGTAAATTTGGATCGATGACATTATCTCAAAAATTCTTTCCTTAAGTCCTCAACATTCAGAACAGACAACCGTCCCTTCTTTCTCAACCATCCCTTCTAATCAAGGCTAAAATCCTTTATATCATCGATCTTCGACCCAACCTCAAGCCTTCTAATCTTCTGGGCTAATAATGGATCCTCTTTCTTCTTAGATGCGATCCTTTTGATCAACACCGATCGAACTTCCAAATAGGACAACATGGCGGTGCTTTAACTAGAATTAGCAGTCGATGTTAACTGCACACTGCAAGTAGTCAAAGCTTCTAAATCTTTCCATTCTTCCAACATGGCTAAAGTCAAATTCTGGTGTTTTTTGCTAAGAGCATCCGCTACTTTGTTTCCTTTCCTAGGTTTGTTATGATGACCCGACTTCCTACGCCCAGAGAACCGTTTCGTCTTGAAGAAAGAAAGGGGTGAGAAAATAGAAAAGATAGAGAAGAAAGGACAACAACATCAGAATCTCACAGCAGAACGAATAAATTATATTAATCAATAAGTATTTACATAGTATACAACATCAATCAGAGTTATACAGATCATACAACACATACTAGACAGTTATAAACACCTGTTTAGCTAATACAACTCTATACAACTCAAACAACGCAGAGATACCAACACAGCGGAACACTAAATATATTTACAACGCAGAAGCCTCCTGCTCCATTGCTCCTCCAGAATTCGTCAAAGCTAACCTGAATCCCTTGGCTACTCATAAAAATTTGAGTACCCGAGAGTTTAGGAAAAACAAAAATAAACTCCGGGTCAGACATGGGTCTGGTGTGAGTAACAGGTTAAAGTTGCTTAATTTTGGAAATCCTTTGAAATAAAAGGTATCACGTAAGACTCCTCACACATAAACATGGGTAAGTTTTTACCTTACGCTAACCAAAACATTTGATAGGAAATTCAGTGATATTATAATAGGTCTAGGGTTTTCAAGTAAATAGAAAATAGCCAAAATTGTTACATCTATTAAATTCCAGCTACTAGCCACAAAAGTGGGTAATACAATCAAAACCGTTGGCACTTATTGGATTGTGGATTCCATACAATGGCAGGGCTACTAGGGTACCTCCCGTCACAGTACGTGGCCTAGATCAACATACCGAGGGTCACTCCCGACCCCCTACAACACAAGGCCGGAACCATTCCTTACTGAACAGTCCCAAACAAGATAACCCCGGCAGTTGTTGCAATCAACCGCCCACACAGCCGAAAAATAAAGGGACATCTAGACAGGGGAATATCTTGTCCTGCTTGGGCATGACCCACCTAACCTTGCTGCATCTCCCCTGTTTTAGCCATTCCCGATTGATGAGGCTTGAGGCTGCGATTACCTTTAGAGGATACATTTCTTAGAATGCTCATCGCCCACCTGACGATGTGTTGAAAGCATTCAATCCATACAAGTTCGTTCCGGGTTCGAACGAAACCGAAGGCATTATCTCATTACACTCATTTTGGAATCACCCTCAGAGTTAACGACAATAACCCTTACACTCTGAATCTTCATCTTCACTTCAAATTCACGACCTATCGTTAATTTGGAATCGATGTGGTTTTCGGATGTTCCAAATAAGGAAACCCGATCCCGGTCTCATCGAAAATCCAATACGTATCTTTTAAGGCCAAGTTGTCTATTTAGTCTTGACAGTTCAATTCAATATTATCAATATACACACAGATAGATAATTCATAATATCACAATAGATAATCACATCATCATCAATAAACAGATAATCTACATCATCATCCAAACAGATAATAAATATTATCATGCTTAAACCAAGCATCCATATCACATAGATATTACTCATTTCATATCTGAGATCACGATCATCAAATGAAATATTAATATCATTCATCCATAAGCAATGATTCATAATCATACCATTTGTAATTAATTTAAAATGAATTAAATTAACTACTTCTATCTCTAATTAATTTAAAGTAAATTAAATTAATTACTTCATCTATAAATCCTGCTTATACAAAGCATTAAGTAATTATAACTCAAATTAATTAATGTTCCATTAGGTATTCATCTTAATTAAACACCTTTGATTAATCATCTTTTAATTACAATACCTAATTAGTCTTTAATTAATTCCACAGATTAATTATTTAAATCATTCATATAATTACTTCATTTATTAATTAAATATGAATAATTACATTTATCCTTAATTAATTACATAAATTAACCACCACATTATTGATTATTCCTTAATTAAACAATTCTTAATTACATCATTAATTATATTAATTAATGATCTCTAATTCAGATTTAAATTAAATTTCTTTATTTAAATTAATTACATTAAATGATTAATCTTTAATTACACACAATTATTAATCACCTTTGATTAATATCAACCAGTAATTAACTACCCTTAATTACTCATATTAATAAATTAATTATCCCATAATTAATTATCTCCATTAATTAATCCCTTGATTAATTACAAAAGTAATTATCCAAATTACTTCATTAACACATCACCTTTCACTAATTACACTCAGTAATTAACATTAATTACTTCCCTAAGTAATTATGCTCCATTGAATATACTAAGAAATTACACTTATCAATTTATCAAATGATTTTCTTAAATTAATTAAACTAAATTAATTAACTTTAAATTAATCATTTTATCAAAATTAATTACAATAAGTAATTAATCTCTTAATTTCTTTTATCAAGTAATTACACTTAACCACTTTACAAATGATTATCTTAATTAATTAAACTAATATATCACATTAATTAGTTAATTATCTTCATTAAGTAATAACATTTCTTAATTTACTTCTTAATTAATCTCCAGTTATAAATTAATCTAAATTATTAATTTATAAATTAAATACACAAGTCATCATTCATTTAATCATATAAATATCTTAATTATTACTAAGATAATTTATTTCTTCATTAATGACTTCATGTATATTAGAACATTATATCTAAATTTAAATTCAAATTCCATTTTGAATTTAAGATTCAAAAAGATTATTGTTTAAACATTTACCAAATTTAAATTCAATTTATAATCTTTAAATAAATGTAAATAACATTTATTACTTGCATAAGATAAGCCTTTAAATTAAACTACTTAACTTTTAGTTAAAAATTTAGCTTTTAAATTACATTGTATTTGTAACTTGCAAATTCTAGTTAAACAATTTATTTAACTTCTATTCGAAAACCTTTATAAAAGAATTCTCTCAAAATCAAGTTAAACATTTATTTGAAACATATTTACTTTTCAAAACTATTTTAGTTGAACTTATTTTTAAAACAATCATGTTTAAAAACCTGATTTAAGCTTTCAGATTTGAATTCTAAGTAAACTTGAATTCCATCAATTTATCTTTGATTGAAACTTTGATTTAAACTTCCTTTAAAAACTTGAATTAAAAACTTGATTTAAAAACTGATTTGCAAATCCAAATCTATTTTAAAACCTTAAGATTCAAATATTCATTTGAATCAATACTTTTAAAACTCAAATTTAAACCACTGTTAGAGCTTTTGCTTCAGATTTAAATTTTTAAAAATCTGGAAATTATCAGGTCTGTAAACCTGAAAACTCATTTAAATATTTAAACTTTATTTTAGATTTCAAAATATAGGTTTGAATTCATACTGCAAATTGAATTTAAACTTATTTTAAATCCATTATTTATTTTTAAATAGGTTTCATTTGAATTTGCTGAAAATCAAATTTTACTTTCAGGTTTCTGCAAAAGCCTGAACAATCATATACTCGACGCGAACCAATACTACACCGAGACTTTTCCTTCCTTACTTCGAGTCACATACTCGAGTGACTCGAGTATTCCCCCGGTCAAAAATACCCTGCACCCAAAGAACAACACCACAACACTTCAATGGCACGGTGCACGTGCACCGTGGCCCCAGCCACCTACGGCCACCCACACGAACTTCAACACTTCGCCGACTACCACCAGATAACATCACAATCATCCAAACCCACTGCAGCATCTCAAATAAAAATCGAGTAGCCTAAACAAAACCTGGAACACAACAGCTCTTCCCCCTCTCGAACCTGTCAACATCACTTATTCGACGCTCTGACCACCGGTGGCCACCCAACTCCGGTTACCGCTTCGACTACAACCCAACTACAAATTCCCAAAATCTAGTAACACTCGATCAATCATAGAACATGCGGTTGATCGAACAAACAAGCCCAGTTAAACTAGGGTTAAGAACAGAAATCCACCACCATCATCAACACAGGGATCAGAACGCCAAACTGATAATTTTCCCAGATGCTTCGGTCACTCCATTATCTCCAGTCACAAACCCGACCTCCCAATCCACTTAGATCACCAGAGACCCTCTACAGACCCCAAAACAATGATCACAGGAATACTCTTTAATTACTAAACACAAAAATGTGATTATACTTTTTAAAAATCCTAATTTTGATTTAGTAATCAGTTCATAAACTTGAATTGATGGATCATGACAATTAAATTTTGACTTGTTTTATGATTTTCTATGTTGTTTCATTTTTCCAGGCTTACTCAAGTTTATATTTAACTTTCCTATAAATTTTAAACATCCATCTATGCTAATCCAAAAACTTTTGATTAAGTCCTAATCCAAACATCAAGTAAGCAAAAAGATGATGATTTTTAAATCAAACTGATACTTGAAGCAAAGATCAAAATGCTACAGGAACAGCTATGCACATACATACAGAGATAAAATAAACAAATACATACCCAACCATACATATTACAGACATCAACCAAGCAACCATATCTTAAATTCAAACTTTTAAAGGTGGTGTTACTCACCAGTGATGGAGATGGACAGAGCACTTTTATTTGGGAAGCTACAGGCTTGCTCTTCTTTTAAATCTTCTTGCTTATGTTCAGTTGTAAATATTATTTAAGTTTGTATAAATAGAAGTGTTTTCCATTAGTTCTTTGTTTCAGGTTTGATATGCTATGTTGTGTTGAACGAATGAAAATATAAGAAGACATGATATATATATATATAAAGAAGTTTCAGGGTAGGATATATCTGGGTTTAGGCTATTTGCAGGTAGGTGATAACTGGGTTAGCAAGTTTGCAGGTACTATTATTGTGTTTTGTTTTTATCAGGCAAGATTTTATCAAATGGGGGCTGAAATGATGTGAAAACAATTCAAGTTGACTTGGGTTATGTGCTAGAGTTTGAAAGCATTAAATGCACATGTACTATATGTTTCCTATTAATCATTCTTATGTATAGATATTTTTGTTTTGCATTTCTCTTACAAGCAACCTGCATATTTTATTTTCTTTTATTTCTTGCCTGAGTCTTTATCTACAAGCTATCAGCATTATATTTTATTTTACACAAACCTGGTTTTCTTCTTATTACTTCATGTTCATACTTGTCTGAATCTTTATTTACAAGCTTCTGCATTTTATTTTATTTTGTTTACTCTTTAGCTTGCATATCTGTTTTACAGTCATGATTACTTGCTTTTGTATTTTACATACATATTATAAAATTTGTTTTAGTCATTTGCTTTGGTTTATTACTTTATTTACTTATTATTTCTTATTCTTATGTTAATATTACAATTTCTTAAGTTTATGTATTTAGACTTATTTTTATAACCATATATTTGGTTTATACTTATGTTCATATTTATAAAGTTTGTTTTAATTTTAAACATTGTTGAAAGATTTTAAATTTTAAATTTATAAATCATAGCTTTCCAAAATATGTGTGTGTGTGTGTATAAACATAAGTTCAAAATAACAATTCCTATTTATTTAAAATCCATTGTAAAGATATTACATTATTATTATTGTTTACTCATTATTAAATTAAAATAATTCATAAATGAAATTATCACTACATAAATAAATTACTTATTTTATCAACCATATTTAAACAAAAACAAAACAACCTTTGTTAAATTTAGATTTAAGTCAAAATCATTTAAACAAATTTTAACTTTATCTTTAATTATTATTTATTTTAAAAGAAGATTATTAAATCAATTTAAATCTTGTTAACAAATATTATCAAATCAATTTAATTTTTACACAGATTATTAAATTTATATTGCCAAAATTTCCGGGATATCACGTTTATACTCTATACCAAAATCGTAAGTTGCTAAAAACTCCAGCCACTGTTGATGTCTCTTATTCAACTCCTTCTGAGAGAATAAACATCTTAAGAACTTATGATCTGTGTATAGATCAAACCCTCCCTTAAGAGATAATGTCTCCATATCTTCAATGCGAAGATCATCGCAGCTAACTCCAAATCAGGAGTAGGATATCTTGCTTCATACAGTCTAAGCTGTCGTGAAGCGATAGGCAATGACTTTACCATTCTGCATCAATACAGCTCCTAATTCGGTTCGCATGCATCGGTATACACCACCAACCCTTGATTTTCTAAGAACCACCAACACAGGCGCGTTAGTCAACAAATGCTTTAATTTAAGGAAGGCTTCCTCACATCTGTTAGACCAAATAAATTTCACATCCTACTTGGTTAACTTAGTTAAAGGTGCTGCTATCCGTAAGAAATCCTTACTGAGTCTCCAGTAATAGCCAGCAAGTCTAATAAAAGTTCTAATCTCAGTTACCGTCTCTGGTCCCTTCTAGTTATTAACAACTTCAATCTTATCTGGATCGATTGACAAACCCTTCTCTAAAACTATGTGATTAAGAAACTTAACCTCTTTCTTCCAGAAATGACACCTGAAAAACTTCACTTTTAGCTGATGCTGCCTTAGCATCTCAAGCACTGCTCTAAGATGATCTTCATGCTCTCTTTCATCCTTAGAGTACATTAAAATATTGTTAATGAATACCAATACGAACCTATCTAAGTACTCTCGAAAAACTCGATTCATCAAATCCACGAAGAAAGCAAGTGCATTCATCAACCCGAATGGCATTACTATCCATTTGTATGAGCCGTTCCTTGCATGAAACACTGTCAACGGGACACTGTCCTCTGCCACTCTTGACTGATGGAAAACCGTCGCCAAATACAATAGGAAAAATATTCTGGGTCCATACAACTAATCAAATAGATCATTGATTCTCGATAAAGGATACTTATTCTTGATTGTTCTTCTCATTCAACTTACAATAGTCGATACACATCCTTAATGACTCATATGTTTTTCTCACGAACACCATGGCTACACCCTAAAGCGAACTGCTTGGTCTAGTAAAATTTCTCCTTTTTGGATCAACCAGCTGCACCTTCAATTCCTTCGTCTCGATTGGTATCATCCTAATTGGGGGTCTACTTATAGGTTCAACTCCTGGCACAAGATCTATCTGAAACTCAATGACTCGTTTCAGTGGTAATCATGTAACATGCTCAAAAACATCCGCAAATTCTTTTGCTGCCCGAACCTGACTTAAATCGCCCTCTATTTCTATAGCACTCAACAGAGTAAAAATAATCCAGTCAGAATCCTCTATTGATAATATAATTCGATTATGACTATCAGGGTGTCGTAATGATATCTCCATATCCTGGAAAAATATCCTAGCCTTATATTTACCCAACCAATCCATATCCAAAATAATTTCGAAGTCCATGAAATCGAAAACACACAAACTGCATGCAAACTTATGACCTAGCAAATCAAGTTCTAACTGGTCACATCTCATTTTCAAAGTTACGTACCCTCCTATCGGATTCACAATCCTTATGAAAGTAACATGGTATGATGGTTTTAAACATAACCTATCAACCAAACAATGAGATATAAATGAATGCGCTGCATAGGTATTAAATTATACCCTATCTGGTATACTTCGAATCAAAAGTGTACCTTCCATCACGGTCTTTCCTTTCTCAGCAGCAATTGGCCTAGCAGACGATGTGTAACATTCCTGAAAATTTATCAAGTTTAAATTGGCAATTAAATTTATTTTTGGAAATAAATTGTGAATTAATTAGAAAATTTTCTAGGATAAATAAATAATTTTGATTTTTAAATAGTAATTTATATTAGAAATTTAAGGATAAGTGATTTATAAAATAAATATTGAATTTCAAAATATAATGTATTAAAAATAAAAATAGAATTTAAAAGCTTGAGATTAATAAAATGATAGTGATAGTTGTTTTCCAAAATATTAATTTTATTTGGAAGATATAATAAATTTCAGAAAAGGATTTATTTTTAGGATTTAATTCTCTTATCTAAACAAATGTGATTGAGTATGTTTAAATATTAATGTATGAATAAATAAAGATATGTTAATAAATAAGAATCATTTTTATTATGGTTGTAGGATGTGATGGATTTCAAAAGTTGTAAAAATAAAATGAATACAAGTGTATGTAAGTAACTTGTAAATAAATTGATAAAGGGCTAAAAGCATAAATCATGTTTCATAAATCAAAAATTCAAATTGCTTTTTTCTTTTCTTTTTTTTACTTGAAAATAAATACAATATAAAGTTATGTTTAAAACTGTTTAAATTGTTTAAAGATGAACATAAGTATTTAACTTAAAACAAAGGTTAAAACAAAGAAAACATGTATACAAATGTAAACATATACACATGAGGGTGGAGTAGAAGAATTAACAAGATCTTAAGCTTAAGATTGTTTTTAACAAATGGCATCCAATGTCTATAACTGAATAAAAAAAAAATAGGATTAAAAAATTATAGAGACTTTTCATTTCCCCATGTACAATCATAAAACATCTCAGCAAATCTGAACAAACAAGTAATAAAAGATTTTGCATTTCAAATCTCAACAAAGAAAAAAAAAAGGATAAATCAGAAAAAAAAAAAAAATAGCAACCTGGGAAAAGCAAGTCTGGGTTCAAAGCCATAACCCGAGCAAATTAAAATTCAGCAAAGTAATCAAGATTTAAAGCAACATCCTTATGCAGTTCTAAAATCTGGAAGCAAATGCAAGTTTGCAGTTACTGGAAATCAAATGCAAAGCTTTCTAGAAACAATTTCAAAGGCAACAACAGATCATCTTCAAAACCAAATTTCAATGTCCAAATATGATCAAGTTTTCAAACCAGCAAACTAAATGTCAAAACAGAAACAAGTTGAATCAAAATCAAGGATCAAACAACCTGAAAAGCATTCAAGCATTCAAGTGTAATTCAACCTGAAGCAAGTTGAAAATCTGGAAAAAACAATTTGAGGCAAGTAACATTTTTTTTAATTTGAACTAAATACTGTTAATCAGTATTAAAACAAAGATTTAAACAATCATGTTTGATCAGTTAACAGAAGGAAATCCAAAGTTTCAAAGCACTTGAACAAATCAAAAGAAAAAGAAATGCAAAGCAATCAAAGAAAAGAAAAAAATGTTCAGGCTCAAAAAAAAAAACTCCTCTCTGCCTTCCTTGTTCTCTGCTGCCTCTGTTCCTCTCTGTCTTCTGAAGTCCAGGTGAGCAAACCACATCCCAAACTTTAAATCTGGTTTACAACTTGGTTGCATGTAATAATCTGTTAGTGTGTGATAAAAGTTATGTTTGCATGTTGAATGTAAATGTATGTAAGTAGATGTGTATATGAATGAGCACCCTCTGTTTGTTGCCAGGCAAAAAGATAAATTTAGAAAATTTAATTTCTTCTTCCTCAAAACCCCTATAAGACATGATCTCTGAAAGGAAAGTGAGCAACTTTCCCTCCTGAAACCTATTTTGTTGTTAATGCTTGTGAGTAAATTTCTGTTTTAAAAACAGTTTCTACTTCTTAAAATCCAAGCAATCAAGAATTTGCAGAGATTAAAGTTTAATTCAAATGCCTTTAAATGAGCAAATTTAAAAAGTAGAAATTAAAACTGTTTTGTTCTTTCTCTGTAGTGAGTAATTTAAAATTTATGGGTTGTTTAAAAGTTTTATATGTGTATGAGTTTGAAAATATGCTTGACTGTTGTATGCCTGCATACATAAATCTTGAAAATGCAGAGGAGAGTGATGTGAATTTCTTCAAACATGCTGCTGTTATTTCTTGGATGTAAACACAAATCCACTTATTTTTGTCTGAATCTTAGTTAGGAAGTATGGTGTGAATAAATTGTGTTTAACATAGATTAGGGCCTGTAAAATTTAATTTAGAAAAAAATTAAAAACCTGCACTGCTGAAATCAAATAACAACAGACAATAGTTCAAAAGTAAAATTTATCAAACATCTTAAAAATTTTCAAAACAGGTTCAAAACTTTAATGCATGTTTAAACATGGATATTAAAACATGATTATTAAACACAAGCATCAGTTTTAAAGGCTTCTGTGGGTTAGTAATTAGACAGTGCAGTATTTTGAGGATACTAATTATAAAATGGATTTTGGGATTTTGGGTATACATGACTATTTTCTAAATTCTGGAACTTGGAGAATAAGGGAAAGTTATGAAGAGAGTGGGAAAATTAGGGGCAGGTGGTCAGAGAGTAGTGGAGATGGCAAGAATAGTTTTTTTCAAGTTTGAGTTCCCAGTTTTAATGTAGCAGAGATTTTGTAAGTCTCTGATCTTTGTGGTGATTCGAGTAGCATGGGATTTTGGGGTTTTGCAGTGGGTGTATATGAGGAGCAGTGGCCGGAGTTAGAGGCCATAAGATGACCAGAGTGAGTTGTGATGATGGTTGACAGGTTTTGTTGACTCTGGTGCAAGTTTTGGTGGTGCAGGTTTGGTGACTCGGAGATGCTCCCGTGCAGTTTTGATTTTGACTCGAAGTGGGAGAGGTTTTAACCCGAAGTACTTTAGTCATGGTCTCGGGTTAGTTGTGCAGGGTATAGCCTGAGTTTTGTTTTTTTTTTTTTAAAATCTGGAAAACCCATATGTTTAAAAGCTATGAGTAAAATTTAAGAATAGTTTGAATTGAATTCAAATAAGTTTATGAATTCAAAAAGTTTAAATGATGAGTTTTAATTTAAGTTAGTTTTAAATTTAAATCTGGAAACAGTAAGATATAGTTTCAGGTTTGAATCCAGATTTTTGTTTAAAAACTGTTTTGTTCTTTTAAAGATTTAAAAGCTATGATTCAAATTTAAGTATAGGTTTGAATTAATTTCAATTGAGCTTATGAACTCAAAAGTTTAAAATGATAAATTTAAATTTAATTCAAGGTTTAAATTCAAATTTGGAAACTATGTGAATATAGTTCAGGTTTTTTTTAAATCCAGGTTTTCATATTAAAATAGTTTTGTTCTTTTTTAAAAGAGAATTCAATATTTAAAACAGGATTTAAATTTAGGTGAAGATTTAAATTGGTTTTAAGTTTGAATTCAAAGTTTAAAATGAAACCTTTTGTAAGACAGATCTAAATTTGGTTTTGAAATCAAATCAAATATGATCTCAGTTTTTACTTTGAAACAATTTGAATTCAAATCAAGTTGAAGTTTTAAATATTGAACAGAAATGTTTTTAAGTAGAATAGAAAGGGTTTGAAATATATTTTAAAATTTTGTTTAAGTTAAATTTGTATCCATTTTAAATCTTAAATTTAAAATGAAATTTAAGTTAAATTTGAAAGCAAATTATTTTTAAATGCTTTATTTAAGTAAGAGATGTTTTATCTTAAATAAATAGAATTTAATGTTTGGATTCATTAAATTATTAGGTTAATTTATCAAGTAATTAATAAATAATCAAATGAAAGTAGTAATTACTTAGTAAAAGTAATTAAGAGAAGATAATTAAAGATTAAGGGTTGATTAATCAAATATTTGAGGTTAATTACTTTAAAGTCAAATTAATTAGTTACTGTGGTTAATTAATTAAGATAATTGAGTCAAGGAAAATAGATTAAGGATTAATTAACTTAAAATGATTAAGAAATCATTGTTAATTAAGGAATAATTAATTTTTTGTAATTAATTAAGGAATAATGAATCTATTTATTAAGGACAATTAATTGTAACTAAGATTTAATTTATTACAATTAAAGGTTAATTAATTACGAAAATTAATTAAATAAATGATTAATAAATGTAGGTAGTTAAAACTTAATTAATTATAGTTAATGATAATTAATCATTGGTTTAAAGATTTCAAATAAAAGAAATTTTGTGGGTAATAAATTTATAACCACACGGTTTATTCATCTTAATTAAAGATGTTTGATTGTTAATGAATGTTCTGTGATGGATTGATATATTTGATATGTGATGTGATGCTATGTGATGTTTGTGCTAAGCTGTCATATCTGTGATATATATATATATTGTTATGCAAACCCTTTGACCCGTAAAACGACATTTGAGTTTCGATGCGACAGGGAGTCGGATTCCATTTGGTTATCCGAATCCCACATCTAATTGTAATGATTTAATCTGTGCTGATTGATGATGTTGCACTTCTATTGTGCAAAACCCCTAGACCTCACCTATACACACACAAATATGGATTGCACGTGGGAATGGGTTAAGTCACAGATTTTAAAAAAAATCGTTTTAATAAAAAATTGATTTTTTCCAAAATAGTTTTGGAATTAGAATTGAAGCTTTTGAAAATGAGTTTTAAAAAATAAAAGTTATTTGAATAACTTGATTGAGTTTTGAAATGTAAATAAATTAGTTTAAAATTGAATTCAATATTTGAAATTGAATTCTATGACTTGGAAACTATTGTTTAAAAAGGGTATTCAACTTATAAATGGGTTTATATGGGTTTTTAAACCATTTTAAAGGTGATGTTTTGAAATTTAAATTCAACTCAAGATTTCAACTTGTATAAATTAGATTTGCTTTCTCATAAGAAATGGACTTTCAAGTTGTGTTAAAAGGATTTTCAAGTCTAAAAGAAAAATTGTTTTCCAAGTTTTAGATAAATCTTTGGAAATGTGTTTTGAAAGCTATAAATCTTTAATTTAAAGATTTAATTGGGTTAATCCAATTGAAATGGGAATTGTTTTGAAATCTATGAATAGATCTTTGTGAAACTGGGTGAAACTTTGTGAAATAAATCTTTTTGTTTAAAGATTTAAATGGTAATTTGATAACCATTTGAAAGAAAAGTTTTGGATTTTATAAGTTGTGACTTAGCTAAAATCCCATATCCATATGTTTTAAAATATGGCGCTCACTATTCGGTTTAGCCGGGAGAGGACCTTGTGTCATATAGCCCATTCCGAATAGTGATACGACGTTATGGATAGCATTTGAAGACCGGTGGTGAAGACCGGGTATTTGTGAGAACGATAGGATAACCTATCGATTGACTCTGCACTGAGTTGCTCCGGTATAGAGTTCTCCTTAGTGATGGGAAGTCCGATCGGGATTGTGGATACCCGGATTTGCAAGGGCTTCTTCGGAAGTGCCTTCGGTTCTGTTCGAACCCGGAACAGACTTGTATGGTTGTATGTCCGACATTACACTTTGAGATGTTATCTGATCTCTATCAAATACATTTCTGCTTGGTGGCGGAGAATTTATTCTCTTAGCTTAACACCCTTCTCTGAGACGTACGAGCTCAGAGGTTATGTAGTTGATATTTATCAGTGATATTCCCAATTTGGTAATGTGGCGTGCTGAGTGCTGCTGTGTGATGATCATTGGTTGATCATTTGTGATATGATCATTTGTTTGATCATTTATCTTTGTGATCATTGCTTTGGTCATCTGTTGACCCAAAGCATGGCTTTGTTGCACAAAGCGTAGCTTTGTGGACGAGACTGCATCAGGACCTCACACCCCGGAAATGGTCGAAACAGGAAAGATACGGCAAGGTTATGAGGGTCGCGCCCTTTAGGGTGTGTCATTCCCTTCTGGTAAAGGGTGGTATCATGGTATGGAGCCCAGATACTTACTCATGTGGATACTGCAGATCTATTACTTTGTGATACTTTGTGGTTGTTGCGCGCGCTC
Source organism: Allium cepa (assembly GCA_030765085.1). Taxonomy (NCBI): domain Eukaryota; kingdom Viridiplantae; phylum Streptophyta; class Magnoliopsida; order Asparagales; family Amaryllidaceae; genus Allium; species Allium cepa. The sequence goes on along the minus strand of CM060944.1, from coordinate 490,300,216 downwards.
GGATAAAGGTCCCAAAGGACCGGGGGATGGCACATTCGTGTAGTAGTTACCTAGTTACAGAGGTAACCCGGCCTTGTGTTGGCAGAGATCTAACCGTAACGTTAGTTCTCGGGACGTCCCACCAGAGGCGTACCCATGTGGCAATAGGAAGTTCCTTAGCCTGACCATTTGTTGGAAATCCATTCATCCAATACGTGCCTTGTACGGTTTTAGTTGTAGAACCTGCCATTTAACATGGCAGCTATAGTAGGCATAGTATCATGGTACCTATGCTGGCTAGGATTTATATTATACTTTCGAAAGATTTTCCACTATGCACTAGTAATAATATCAAAGGATTTTTCTCGTAGTAAGCATGTTTGACTATCATAAGGAGAAATCTCCCCCATGTGTGCGTTTGCATTGTGTGTGTGCCGGGAGGTCTTATGGTAGTTTCATTTTCCAAAAAGCATTGCGGATTTCAAATTTAAATTCTCTTGTTTGTTCAAAGACCAAATGCTTTTGTTTGCTCATACCAGTCCCATGACTGACCTGGAGTTTATTGTTCCTTTCCTAAACTCTGGGTGCCCACTATTTTCCCACACGGGCAGTCTAGAGTTGGGATTTTCAGATAATATATGGTAGGTGTAGATTCGATAGCTTTCAGCCTTAGGATTTGGCAATCGCATTTTGGAATCGAGTTGCTTCTCCTCATCTTGATTTGGAGTTCGAGCTATTTCTGGATTGGTGCTTTGGAGATGGAGATTACTGATACTGGAATTCTTTCTTGAAGACTATTTTGGAGATTTGTTCCGCTGCTAGTGTTATCTTTTAATTCCGCTGCTATTCTTTGTATCTCTGATAATGTTGATATCTATTGAACCATTCTGTTGTATCATTGATGTTGTATCGGTTATTGTATCAAATGTTGTATATTGATATATGTTATTCATTTTTTTTCCGCTGTGTTATTTACTTAATGTGTTATAAGCTCCGGCACGACTCGAATTTCGACGTTTGAATCTGCGGCATTCAAGTACAGTGGAGTACGGATGTCGATTTTTGAACGCGAAAAATTCGAATCGTGACACGATGGTTCAAAAGCAAATCCTTTTCCCCTATCTGCCCTGACTGATTATGGAAACTGATTCTTATAATGCCCAGTCCGGTCGCATTTAAAGCACTTCACACCCTTCTTGTCTGTGGCCTTCTTTCCCTTGCCAATTCGGCATTCATGAGCATAATGACCTTGCTTAGCGCACTTAAAGCAAACTAGATTAGCCTGCCTTCTAAGCAGCTTCTCCTTTCCAGGTACCCTTCTTGTAACGATCCTGAATTTTAATTTATTTTAAATTGATAATTAAATGAAATTTTGAATAAAAATTTATAAAATTAATTATAAATAGTGATGTGAGTTTCCCCGCTTTAAATAGAAATTATATAAAGTGGTATGAATTTGAAAATTTGTATATATGTGAATATATATGTATTTGATTTGAATTTAAATCTCAAATAAATGGTTTAATAATAATAAATACAAGACAATAAATAGGAAGTAATATAAAATAGAAATTTATTTATATTTAACAAATTTAACAAATTAATGTAATACAAACTCATATGTAATTTGGAAATAAAAAAAAATAAAAAAAAATAAATTGATTTAAAAATTTATAAATAATGATAATTTGAGTTATATAAAATATATGTGTATATATAGAGAAATGTAAAACAATAATTTTTAAAGAAAAAAATTTATGATAAATATTTAAACTAAAGATAAAAGTAAAATAAATAAAAGGAAACAAAACAAATAAAAGGAATTGGAATAGGAATACATATATAGGAGATAAAATATAAAATATGAAGGCAAGCAACATATTTATAAAATTATGTAAAATATAAGTAAACATATTAACTAAAAACTAACATTTTAGAACTCATGTACATTTCAAAATATAAAACAAAAGAAAGAAAACAAAATAAAATATATTTGTACATATATAAGTTAAAGTTTAACCAATAACAAAACTAAAAAGAATAAGTATATGCAGGCAAGAAAATGCAGGCTGAAATAAAGAAGTACAAAGAAAAGTAATAAAGTTTTCATCTCAACTCAAACAGCTCAATATAAAACTGTACAAACAAGTATATTAGCATGTAAACCAGAAAGGACCTGCATTTAATGCAAGCATATCCACCCATGCCTATTATACAAATAACATTACCTGTACAAACCAGATCATCACTCTGTACATCCTTTTCTATATATATCAACTTATTTAACTTCAGTTCGCTCAAAACATAACTAAGCAAAGCTAGAAAAGAAAAACTGAAGCAAGCATTGTTTAAAACTTAAACAAAACTCAACTTACTAACATCAACACAATCAATACCACCAGAGATCAAGAGAATAGCTTCAGCTAGCAAATACAAAACAGGTTTCAAATAAAGAAGACTCTGTTCTTATTACTGAAAAAATCAAAGTGAGTAACCTTACACTTTTAAAAATCTTTGAGTAGACTCTTGTTTATGTAGTGGTCTGGAAAGTATGTGCTTCCTATATATATAAATGTTTGGCAACCTCTCTGTATATTGATATATGAATGTGTGTGTATGTGTATTTGCATTCCCTGTAACATTCTGTTACCAAAATTTCAAGCTAAAGACTTATTTGAAAATCAATATCTCTTGATCCAATCTATATTTGGATTAAAGTATTTAATGAAACATGTTAGTTAAACCATAGAGTTTAATTTAAAAACTTGTTTAAGTTAAAAAAAAGTAGTATCGTCCTGGAAATCCAGATTTACTGTAAACTTTTATAAACATGTTAAAAATCAATTTATACAATTCTCTGATTCAAATACATAAATTGATTTGGCCTGGAAAATTGTGATTTTTGAAATCAAAATCACGATTTAAAGTGAGGCATTGGATGTGAATTTGGGGATTGCCTGGAAATTGAGTTTTGCCCGAACTCTGATGATCTATGGAGTCGTGGTGGTCGAGCTTCCTCCTGGAGGTGGAGGAGTGATCAGTGGCCCTAGGAAAAAGATTGGTTGGGGTTGCAAGTGAACGAGGTGGCGACGGTGATGGGTTCCTTTTCCTAGACCTAATTTTTGACTGTGTAATTGTTTGGGGTCGGTTCGTACGCATCGAAGCGTCGAGTGCTTCGGGGTTTTAGGTGTTGGTGGCTTGGTCGTAGGCGAGGCTGTGGCCGGAGGTGGAAGGTCGTTGGTGGTCGGAGCGTCGTGGGGGAGACGTTGACAGGTTTGGGTTATCGTGCGTGTTATTTGATTCCAGGTTTGGTTAGTAAGCTCCATTTTGATTCGAGCCAGTGTGATGTTTTCTGGGGGTCGTGATCATCTCTGATGATGATGGGCGATGTGAAGCAACTGTAGGTGGTGGCCGGTGATGGCTGGAGGCGCGGTGCACGTGCACCGTGCATATTGGAGGGGCTGTAGTGTTTTGGGAAGGAGGTGTGAATGCTCGGGGAAGACTCGAAGCATTCGAGTGACAATCTCGGGGAAACGTAGGGCTGGCTCGAGTTTGAGCTCGGGTGATTTTTAGTTGGAGCCGGGTAAATTTTAAAAAAAAAATAAAAAAAAAAAAAAATTGAAATTTATAAAGCTCGGGTAAGTTTGGGGAAAAACTCGAAGTTGTCTTCGGGTAGAACGGGGTTTGACTCGAAGCAGGGCCCGGGTAGGTATAAAAACAGTTTTTGAAACTTTAAAACAAAATTCAAGTTTTAAACATTTTAACTCATTCTTTTAAATAATTGTTTTATTTAAGTATGGGATTGGTTTAAGGTTTAAAAGTAAATTATTTCAATTTAATTAAGTTTTACTTTAAGATTTAAGTTAAAGGATTAATTAATTAAAGATTTAATTTATGTGATTGAATAAATTAATGTGATTAATTAAAGATTTATTATTTAACAATTTAAAGGTTAATTAAGTGCTGATTACAGATTAATTAATTTGTTAAGAGTTAATTTATTAATAATGAATAATTAAAGGATAACTACTTAAGCATATAATTACTTAGTGTAATTACATTAAAGGATAATTATTTAATAATTAAAGATCGATTGATTATTAAATAAGATAGATGAATTTATGTTTAAAAAGTTAATTCATTTAAAGGATAATTAATTAATGAGATTAATTTATTAAGATAAGTAAATTGAGGATAATTTAATAAATTTAAAGGTTAATTAATAAATGAAGGTGATTAAGGAATGATTATTAATCAAAGTAATTAATTAAAAATAATTAATAAAATAGTGAATTAAATAATTTAAAGCTTTATTATTTAATAATTAAAGGTTGATAATTAAAGGTTAATTGATTTATTATAAATGGATAATTAATATTATGTAATCATTTTAGAAAGAAATTAAGAATAATTTCATTTTAATTATAATTAGAGTTTGAATAAATTTATGAGTAAGTGATAAACAAATCGTAATTAACTACTTAAATTAATTAATGCATAATTAATAGTTAATTAGTTAAGGAATTTAATTAAGAATTTATAATTGGTTAACTAAGTAGTTAATGGTAAATAAATGGGTAGTTAAGTTATTGATTAATAATTAAAGTTATTAATTAATGACTAAAGTGTTTGATAAATAAATTTATATCAAATGATTTGTAATTAATAAATCAGGATTGGATAATTAAATTCATAAGAGATAAATTGAATTGATTAGGATTAAACGATTAATTAATCCTGCTTATGAATGATTGTATTGAATGAGTTGCCTTGAATTGATTGTCATATATGATCTATGATACTTTGTGATATATACTGATTTATGTATGACCTGTAATGTAGTTTATTTATCTGGGATAAATGTAATTCATTATCTGTAATTTATATATCTGTGATCTGTGAAATAAGGATAAGCGTTATAGTTTATATCGCTTATCAATTATATTTCTATATTTGAACTGTGATGATTGAATGATGTGGCACTATTGAGTTAAAACCCTGGACCACACCATACACACACAAATATGGATTTCACGAGGAAATCGATTAAGTCACAGATTTTGAAATGATTTATAAAAATTGAATATTTGAATTCAAATGTTTTGGAAATGGAATCGGAATAAATGTGAAAAGCTTTTGGAATGAAATTTCAAGTTAAAATTTATTTTAATTTACTTGATTAAGTTTTGAAATTAAATAATTCAATTTAAATTTGAATTCGATATTTGGAATTGAATTCGATGATTGGAAATTATGGTTAAAGATATTATAAACAGGTTTGTATGAATTTAAACCATTTTAAAGGTTTTATTTTTGGGAATTTGAATTTAACCCAAGGATTTCAACTCGTATAAATGAATCAGATTTCCAAATGAAAACTGTTGTTTTCAAATGATAAACACTTTTAGATAAGAACTGAGATTCCAGTTAATTAGGGGAATTTCAAGATTGAATGGAGAAACGATTTTCCTAAGTTATGAATGAATTCTTTTTGAAAGCTATGAATTAAATCTGTTTATTTTTAACAGATTTAAATTGATGATTTGTTTAAATCAAATTGAAATGAAATTGTTTTGAAGGCTATAAGTTAAATCTTTGATTTAAAGATTTAACGAGTTAAATCAAATTGAAATGAAAATTGATTTGGAAAATATGTGAATGAATCTTTTGTTTAAAAGATTTAAATGTGAAAATTTGTTTAAACCGTTAAAGGTTGTGAAAATGAATCTTTTTGTTTAAAGATTGAAATGGTAATTGGATTAAACCATTGAAAAGAAAGTTTTGAATTATTAAATTGTGACTTAATTGAAATCCCATATCCATATGTTTTGAAAATATTTTCGCTCACTATTCGGTTTAGCCGGGAAAGGACCTTTGGTCGTATAACCCATTCCGAATATGCGATACGTCGTTATGGATAGCATTTGAAGACCGGTGATGAAGACCGGGTATTTGTGAAAGCGATAGGATGACCTATCGATTGTTTCTGCACCGAGTCGCGCCGGTATAGAAACTCCCTAAGTGATGGGAGAATCCGATCGGGATTGTGAATATCCGGGTTGCAAGGACTTCTTTGTAAGTGCCTTCGGTTCTGTTCGAACCCAGAACAGACTTGTATGGATTGTATGTCTGACATTACAAGTTGAGATATAAAGCCGATTTCTTTCAAATATATTTCTGTTGGTGGCGGAGAATTTATTCTTTTAGCTTAACACCCTTCTCTGAGACGTACGAGCTCAGAGGTTATATAGTTGAAGTTATCAGCGATATATTCCCAATTTGGTAATGTGACATGCTGAGTGTTGCTGAAATGATCATTGTGTTGATTATTGTAATAGGATCGTTTATTTGATCGTCTATCTTAGTGATCATTGTGTTGATCATTTGTTGATCCAAAGCATGGCTTTTGTATAAAGTATGTTTTTGTGGACGTGACTTCGTCGAACCTCACACCCCGGAAATGGTCAAAACAGGAAAGATGCGGCAAGGTTATGAGGGGTAGCACCCTTTAGGGTATGTACATTTCCTTCTGGATAGAGGTGGTATCATGGTATGGAGCCCAGATATTTAACCTATGTGGTTACTACGAGTTTATTACTTTGTGGTTGTTGGTTTTCGGGATCCCGTGAGAAAGGTCATTTACGATCGGGGAATGGCGTGCTCGTGTCAGTAGTTACCCAGTTAGGGGTAATCCGGCCTTGTGTTGGCAGAGTTCCGGTTTGGTTCTCGGGGATGTCTTTCCAGAGGCATTCTCATGTGGAAATGGGAAGTTCCTTGACCTGATCATTTGTTGGAAATCCAAAGAAACAATACGAAACTTGTACGGTATTAGTTGTAGAACCTATCATTCACTTATGGTGTCGCAACACCGTTTGGATGGTAGCTATAGTAGGCATACGATAATGGTCGTATGTTGGCTAAGATTTATATTCTACTTTCAAAATGAATTTTCCACTACACTATGCACTAGTAATAATATCAAGTGTTTCTTTTTAATGCGTATCAAGCATGTTTGACTATCATAAGGAGAAATCTCCTCTGATTCTGCGTTTGCATTGTGTGTGTGTGCGGGAGGCCTTATGGTAGTCTCATTTTTAAAAGCATTGCGAATTGACTTTGAAAATCTTTTGTTGAATGTTTTAAGAGATAAACTTTTTTTGTTGCTCACACCAGTCCCACGACTGATCCAGAGTTTATCGTTTCTTTCCTAAACTCTGGGTGCTCATTATTTTCTACACGAGCAGTCTAGAGTTGGGTTTTTCAGATAGTTAGATATAGTGGATTATCTGGAGTTAGTTCAGTCTTTGGATCGCACCAGTCTTGCTGAGCTTTGGGCTATGTTATTGGGGGTTCGAGCTATTACTGGATTGGTTATTGGAAATGGAGTTGCAGTTATTTCTGGAGTTCTTCCTTGAAGACTATCTTAGAGTTATATTGTTCCGCTGCTGTTTTATTGTATCATATCTCTGATGTATATTGATATCTATTAGATCATCTGTTGTATCAGATATTGTATCAAAGCTGTATATCAATGTATTATTCTTTTATTCTGCTGTGTTGTTTACTTAATGATTGTTATAAGCTCCGGCGAATCGGATTTGAACGGTCGAATCTATGGCATTCGAGTACGATTTGAAGTACGGATGTCGATTTTTGAGCGGGCAAAATCCGACTCGTCACATTTGGTATCTTAAAGAACTTCCTCTTTCTTACTAAGAGAACTATGGGTTTCAACGTGTTTCCCCTTCCCATAAGTAACATGCATCTCCTCATGTCAGATTGTCATTTCCATAACAATATTACAAGGATCATGAAGATGTGGCAGGGTTATCCTAGAAATATAGGTCTTAATCCTCGAATAAACTTCTCATTCCTCACAATGATGGTGTCAATGGTAGCATGTCCTTATTTGGATAACACATCAAACTTAGTGGCATACTCAATCACCGACATCTTGCCTTGCACCAAGTCCATAAACTTCCGGCAACCCCGGATAAAAATCTCTCCTCGATCTCCTCCAAAATTCTATCCAAATCAACTCTTCCTCGGGAACTTCGGTAGTGACATTATTCCACCAATTAAGTGTTGCTCCCTACAAATGTCTAGAAGCATGCCTCCTTTCATACTCATCGTTTAATCTTAATTCAGTGAAGATCCTTTCACAATGCAAAAGCCAATTCTCAACTTCTATGGCATTCCCCATTCCCAAAAACGGCTTCCCACCAAGGCTAGAATAATCCCTGCACAACTTAGGATAGTTGTTGCCAACTGGGGCCACGGGATAAGATCCTCCAACATTCCCAGAATTACCCCTAGCTACTCCTGTGATAGCTTCTGCTCACGTCAGATTGACGAAGAACTAATACGTCATCCTCATACCTACTAGTGGATTTCCATCACCTACGTTGGCATCTGCATTTTGATTAGCATTTGCCTTTCGACCCTGATTTCTCCTGTTGAGTCGAGCATTTCCATTTTTTCTGATGCTACCTCCCCTAATATTTTCTCTTCTGTTTCCTACCTCTATATCTTCATTTCTCGTAAATATGCATCGTAGCCTTAGTAAGATACAGAAGAAAGATCTAAGAGAGATGGGAATGTGTGTGTGTATATATATATATATGTATATATCAAATATAAGTAAGTTATTATAACCTAAACCCCGAACTTATTTATTTATTCATTGGATTATGTTTTGAAAAATATTTTTTACGTTTCAAATTTATTTTAAGTTTTCATTAAGCTATGCTCTTAGACCAACTAGTAACATCCCCCACTTGGAGGCCCAAAACTAACGGCAACGGATGTTGCAGTCATCCATAGATACTAATTCTCGGTGACCGAATGCGGTAATGAGAGATACATTGATATAACATAAATACCTGGATATGAAAAAAAATTAAAACCATTAAACAAATTTCTCATTCCATTTCAATCATATTTCAAATTCATTACATAATCCCAAATTCGAGAACCACGTTCATAGAAAATATAATTATTACAAAAAACGCCTAGAGTGACATATGAAGATGCCCTCTTGGATAATTAGAGTCTAAACATGGGCAATTAAACAACTTTTCCTTTATAACACATAACGAAATCAAATAGAAAAGAACTTCTAATAGCTAGCTTGCATCCTGCATGTTAACGGAAGCTTATTCATCTAAATGAGAACCTGAAAACCTCAATTCTCAAACTACTCAAAATCAATTGAGCACCCGAGAATTTAAGGGGAAAAATAAACTTTAAGTCAGAAATAAAGCCTGGTATGAATAATAATCTACCATCTCGAACTATTTAGATATGTAGTGAAACTACGCCGCTTAGCGGAACGGGATTTCCCTTACTAGTACCTTGCATAAAAATTTATAATAACCATATACTGTGCTCCTACATACACAACGGGTAAAAACATATGAATTTAAAATATCATAATGATGAGCAAACAAGAAAAATATCCTGGATTTCCAATCCTCATTCATTTGACCATCTCTCTCAGTTATAGTTTCTAGGGTCACTATTAACCTATTAGTTTTCATAGGCTGACTAATAACCTGTCCAAAGCTTATGGACTATCTGTCTGGTTTCATAGTTTTGATGGATCACCAAGAAATTATTGGCCCGACAATAAATTCAGTTTTTCATGATTCTCTATGAACTTATTGGTGTCTCTAATAACTTCTCTTATACCATAGTTTTCATGGATTGACTATAAACCTATTGATCTCTGTCAACAACTTTATCGAGATATAGTTTTCATGGGATCACTACCAACCTATTGGCCCTTGCCAATAACTCTCTCCAATCATAGTTTTCATGGGTTTACTATGAACCTGTCTAAACTGACAACTTCTTTATCTGTCTTTGGGCATCCTATGTACTGGTCTACTTGACCTCCTAGATGCAGCTCTACTCATTCAGTAGTTAATCTTAATTTATATTCACTACTGGGTCAACCTACTTGGTTATTCTGCCTTTTTTCCCCAAAATATAGTTATAGGTCCATTATATAGTGAATATGTTTATAGAAGAAGCACACAAATTATCTGATCATAACATAATAATACCAACATTTATCGATTAATATCCTTGAAATCTTTTTCGCATGGAACATTATTAATCCCTTTAACCCATTGTTTTTATCTAAGAAATTCTTCTTCAAAAACTCCAAAATTGGAAGCCATTTCAAAGCTCTTTATATTGTCATGGGTTTTCCTTTAAAAATGAGATTGGGTTCTTTGTTTTGAAAACCATGGCTTTCGAAACCTTTAGCCTTTTCTTTCGAAACCATTAGAATATAACTTTTGAAGGCATTCAAAACTTCTTTTCAAAACACTTAAACATATGCCTTTTGAAACACTTTAAAATATCTCTTTCAAAAGCATCAGAAACCTTCCTTTCGAAACCAATAAAACATTCCATTCGAAAGTATTAAAGCATATTTTCCCAACTTATAGAAGCGTAGATTTGAAACCATTGAAAGTACCTCTTTCGAAACCATTAGGTTTAATCTTAAATATAACTTTTGGGACAAAGTGAACGTAAGCGAAAGTAACCCTTTAGAAACCACTAACCTTCAAGTAAAAGAGTATAGGGAGAACAGATGGTTTCAGAACCATCCTTTTGAAAGCTTTAGTCTTTTAAATAAAATAATTGGAAGTAAAGCTTTGAAACACCATTCAAAGCCATTGCCTTAGAAACCTTTGGTTTTAGTGGCTATTGGAGCCCTTTCGAAAGCATTGGGAAGCAGCTTGTTATATTTATAAAACAGAACTTGCCTTTAAAACTCATTGAAAACTTTCAACATATTCAAAAGGTATAAAGACGGCGGCAAGGTTTCAACTTGGTTCAAAACTACCCTTTTGAAAGCTTCTCTTAAAACATAATATACGGTAACTCATTCGAAAGCTACCATTTAAACAAAAAGTCCGCAACCCCTTCGAAAGATATATAAAAGTGATTCACCCCTTTCGAAAGCATCCATTAAAAGCTAGGCAAGCAGCAGCTCTTTTGAAACCCAAACAAATATCATCGAAAGCTATTTAAAATGGCATTGACCCCTTTGAAAGAATGGCTTCGACTATATACCTTCCACCTTTCTCTAATCGACTACGTACCAAAGCATTAATACCATGTATATTGGTTTCGACTTGATTAGGGGTGGAAGTATGGGGTCAAAAGGAGGCAAACGAAAGTGGCAAAGCAGTAAATCTGTACAGGACTATTTTGTTGCCTTTTAAGTGAATGTTTTTCAACTAACTTGTCTATTTGTAAAAAAATAATTAGTTGCCACAAATTTTACCAAAATTTTTTCTAGAAGACTGTCGGATTCATCCAGAATTATTTAAAAATAATTAACAAACATGTTCTTCCCTTTATCAAAGCAATTAACACATTTAAGTCCTCCAACTTAATTAATTTAATTTCCATAGTAAATCACTAAGGAAAAATCCCCAAAAATCATCATAATTCACTTTTATAACATATATAAAAATTTCGGACCCAATTATTTATTTCTTCCTTTAAAAAGTCATAATAAATTATCCATAACTTGGATAATTATGAAAATTTAAAACCATCTTCAAAATAATGTTTTACATAACATATTAAATCCTCATGGCATTCAAAACCCAATATATATGATTTTAACCTTAAAATCGAATCAAACATTTATCAAACATTCTTGTTTAAATCAAACATGGCATATAACCCAAGCATATCATTATTAAAATCATCAGAATGGATTTAAATATCAAACCCGAAATCAAATGTTCATGAAAAAAATGAGATGGTTTTGATTAATATTCACCTTGCTTTGGATAAGAAACTTGTAGCATTCCCAAATTTTGAACAAGTTTAATTTGACAATTTATTTAATTTTGAAAATTAAATTGTGGATTTAATTATGAATTTAATAGAAAATTTCTATTTTTGAATTATAAATAGATTTGAATTGGGAATTTAAGAATAAAATATAAATTGTGTTTAAATTTTCGAAATTAATAAAGATGTATCTTTATTCATATAAATATATTTTAAGATAGAATATTTGAAAATAAAATTGAAATTATCTTTTGAAAATTTGAATGAATTAATATATCGAGAGAAAAATTGTAAATAAAATTAATCAATTTCAATCAAATGGAATATAAAGATATATTTAAAAGGGTATTTGATTATTTATTCATTTATAAGTACAAATTTATTATATATTAAATTTTGAATTTGAATTAAAAATGTAAAATTAGATTTGAATATAAAATTTGATTTGATTAAAAGATTTAAACCATTGGAACATATAAAAAAAATGTCAAATTCAAACAATAGATATGTGTATTGTTTTATAATTATACTTGATTTTATCTTTTAAAAAGTTATCTATATAAGTTTGTAAATATAAAACAAATCAAGTTTTAAAACAAACATTAACAAAATAATTTACATTAGGGACTTAAACATAAATTTGAAAATTTTTCACAAGTGTTCACATTTATAAACAAATGTCAAAATAAATGTACAAGTGTAAAACATATGGAACAAGTGGTAATATAGCTACTTTCTTTAGTAAAGAATTATATATAAAAAAATACATAAGAAAAAGAATTGATTTCTCATTTCAGTAGAAAAGAAAATTTTCTCCCATCCTCAAACTTAAAACTGACAAATCAAAGCCAGTAAAGCAACATCAAAACAGATTTGAAAACAAGCAAAGCTTTCAACCTGGAAACTGAATCAAATGAATAAGAAAAACCTGGGAATCAAAGCAACCTGGACAGAGTAGGATCAATGCAAAAATCAGAAAGTACAACAAACAATTTAAAAAGCCTGAAATCAATTTTGCAAATCAGCATTCAACATCAAAACAGATGCATGTGAATCAAGTTCAAGTCATAAAATATCAAAGCCTGCCTCTGTCCAGACCTCAAAATATGTGAGCAAACTTATTTTTGAACCATTTTTTTATCTGTGATGTGATTTAATGTGCATGTTGTTTAGATTTGAATGGAATGAATATATACAAATCATGTGTGCATAATTGAAACAGGGATATACCCTATATTGTTTTACAGTTTCAAAAGAAAAAAATTCTAAATTCCATTCCCTAATTTGTTTCAGGCTTGGTTGTACAAACAAAAATAGTTTAGGTTTGTAAGGTCTACATTCTAAAAATAATTACAGGTTCAATTTGTTTATAAACTATCTGGGAGTGTGAATATACAGTAAAAATGTTTCAAAACAGGAAAATTTATAATCTGGATTCCCAGATTTGATTATGCACATGGGATTGAAATTTAAAACGATGAATTTTCATAAATAAAGTTAAGTTTTAAATTTGGTATTGAATGTGGAATCAGGGTTTTGAACTAAATTATGTTTTCGTCAATTCCAAATGGTCAAGGGGAGATCGAGCTTTGGGGTTGATGTTAGAGGTAGTTTAAGTAATGAGGTTTACTGGAAAAATAGTCAATGATTTTTTAGATGCTCATGAAGGTTAGTCGATGGGGTTTTAGGGTTTAAGAACCCATAATTGCTGTTGTATTCATCGACTTCAGGTGGTGACAAACGTTAATCGAAGCCGTTCAGTCTATTTGGAATCAAAGCGGGGAGGTTTGGTGTGGCACTAATCATGTTCGCTTGATTCACGATGGTCGGGGCACGTGATACGAGAAGTTTTCTGATGAAGTATGGTCTTTGGGTTGCAGCTGAGAGCTTGATTTGGTTCAACGATTCAATTGAGGTTGCCGAGTAGCTCGATGGTGTGAGGACGTCGTTGCCGACTTGTTGGGCATCACGGTGGTGGCCGGAGGTGATGGGGCTTCGTGTGCAGGTGCACACGTGAAACTTGTACCTGTGTTTGTGAAGTGGGGAAGAAGAAGAAATTTGTCTGATAGTTTGTGTGATTCTCGAGTTTGGCTTGGGAGAGTAACGGCGTGGCTCGAGTCTCAACTCGAAGTAGGGTTTAGGTGTTTAAGTAAAGTACTTAGGAAAAATTTTCAAGTTGAATTTTGGTCACTCGTGCAACTTGAGGAAAAACCTGAAGTAATGGAGCTTTGAGCTCGGGTTTGACTCGAAGCAGCTGATAATTTCCTCGAGCCAGCATGTAAGCAGTTTGAAATTTTAAGGAAATTCAAGGTTTGAAAATAAAACTTGTTAAATTAAAATTCTCTTCAATATTTAAACGTTCCTAAGTTTTAAAATAGTAAAGAGTTTTTTTTAAATAATTGTTTTAATTAACCTAAATCTAAATGGTTTAAGTAAATTGATTTTAATTTAAAGGGTATCTACTTAATAATGTATAAGGAAATAATTATTAAAAAGGATGTTTTAAAGTGGTTAAACTAATTTTCAAAGTCGCGTTAACATATTGGTTAAGGGGAAATAATTATTATTTGAAGTGAATTATTTAATATAAGTAATTAAAGTAAATTAACTAATAATTCGAGTTAATAAATCAAGTAATTAATGATTAAATGAAAACAGTAATTACTTGGTGAAAGCAATTAAGAATTAATTAATTTAGATAATAATTTAATTAATAAAGGATTATGTATTAATTTAAGGTTAATCGATTATAATTAATTAAGTAATTAAGATAAATTAATTTCTAATTTGGTAATTAAGCAATTAATTAAGATTAATTAATTGTAAATTAAGGGTTAATTAGTAATTAATTAAGAAATGGTAAATTTTTAAATCAAGTTTTTATTAATGAATAATTAAAGTTATTAATTAATAATTAAAGGGTAATTAATTAATTAATTAATTAAAGATTTATTAATTGATAACGAGGGTAATTAAGAAGTGATAAATTAATTAAATGATTTTAATAAATTTATTAATGATTGGCTAGGCAAAGTAAAGTGATTAATTCTTAAATAATTGATTTAATTTGAATTAATTAAATTGATTTAAAATTTGAATTTGAGATATGTTTGCTTATGAATGATTGTATTACCTAGCATTGATTGTTATCTCTGGACTGTAATATTCTGTGACGTAAGATATGCTGTGTATTGATCTGTGATATCTGTGATATGTTTTCGGTGTAAATACCTTTGGCCGTAAAACGACATTTGAAATTCGATGCGACAGGGAGTCGGATTCCAGTTGGTTATCCGAAACCCACATCGAATCATACAAGTGAATCCTTGTTACTGATAAATTTACTTTATCCATGAATCTATGAATGAAGATAAGCATTATAGCTTATACCGCTTATCAATATTGCTGCACTTTAATCTATGATGTGATGATTGTTGTTGCACTATTGTGTGTAAACTCCTGGACTACACTATACACACACAAATACGGATTGCACGTGGAAATCGGTTAAGTCATAGATTTTTAAAGTAGTTTTGATTTTGAATTTTTAATGGTTTTGGAAATGAATCGGGTTTAAAGTGAGAAGAAAAAACTTTTGAAAAGGTGTTTTAAGAATGTAAGTTATTTTGAATAACTTAATAAAGATTTGAAATTTAAATCGTTTGATTTAAATTTGGATTCAATATCAGAAATTGAATTCTATATCTGGTGTTTATGATGAAAAAAAACGTTATACAAGCTATAAATGGGTTTATATGTTTTTTTAGAACACTTTAACAAGTATGATTTTGAGAATTTGAATTTAACCTGAGATTAAAATTTGGAAGTCCTTAACTCGTGCAAATATAATCGGGTTTTCCGAACGGAAACAAGTGGTTTCAAATAATAATAATAGCTTTTATATAAGGAAAGAATTTTCCAAATTATGATGAAAAGATTTCAAATTTGAAATTGAATGGTTTTGAAAAGCTATAATTAAATCTTTGTGAAAGGTAGTTGAACCCTATTTTGAAATTGAAGAAGATTTTAAATGGTATATCTTTTATATATAAAAGATTGAAACGGAAATTGTTTTGCAAATTACGAATGAATCTTTGGAAATTGTTTTGAAAGGCGATGAATGAATCTTTGTTTAAAAGATTGGTGAACCTTGTTTAAATTGAAAGGTGTCGTAAAAGTGAATCTTTTGTTGAAAAGATTTAACTGTGGAAATTATTTAATACATTGAAGGTTTTTGAAATGAATCTTTTTGTTTAAAAGATTGAAAATGGTGATTTGTTTTAACCATTTGAATGAAAGGTTTTGGATTTTTAAGTTGTGGCTTGACTGAGACCCCATATCCATATGTCTTTAAATATTGTGCTCACTATTCGGTTTAGCCGGGAGAGGACGTTTGTGTCATATAGCCCATTCCGAATATGTGATACAACGTTATGGATAGCATTTGAAGACCGGTGGTGAAGACCGGGTATTTGCGAGAATGATAGGATAACCTATCGATTGTCTCTGCACCGAGTAGCTACGGTATAGAGATTCCCTAAGTGATGGGAAGTCCGATTGGGATTGTGGATTCTCGGATTTGCAAGGGCTTCTTCCGAAGTGCCTTCGGTTCTGTTCGAACCCGGAACAGACTTGTATGGATGCATGTCTGACACTACACTTTGAGATGTAAAACCGGTTTCTATCAAATACATTTCTGTTTGGTGGCGAAGATTTATTCTCTTAGCTTAACACCCTTCTCTGAGACGTACGAGCTCAGAGGTTATGTAGTTGATGGTTACCAGTGATACATTCTCAATTTGGTAATGTGGCATACGAAGTGCTGCTGATAATTTGTTGATCAAAGCATGGCTTTTGTAAAAAGCGTAGCTTTGTAGACGAGACTTCATCGAACTTCACAACCCGGAAATGGTCGAAACAGGAAAGATGCAGCAAGGTTATTTGGAGGTAGCGACTCCTGAGGGTATGTTCATTTCCTTCTGGATAGAGGTGATATCATGGTATGGAGCCCAGATATTTAACCTATTTGGTTACTGCAAATACATTACTTTGTGGTTGTTGGTATCGAGCGCTCGGTTAAAGGTTGGTTACGACCGGGGGATGGCATACTCGTGTCAGTAGTTACCTAGTTACAGAGGTAACCCGGCCTTGTGTTGGCAGAGATCCGGTTAGGTTCTCGGGACGTCCCTCCAGAGGCGTACCCATGTGGCAATGGGAAGTTCCTTGGCCTGACCATTTGTTGGAAATCCAATTACCAATACGCGCCTTGTACGGTTTTAGTTGTAGAACCTGCCATTCACTTATGGTGGTCACCACTTTTTGGATGGTAGCTATAGTAGGCATAGTACGAAATGTCTATGCCGGCTAAGATTTATATTATACTTTCAAAATGATTTTTCACACTTTGCACTTATAGTAATAATATCAAAGAAATTTTCTCGTATCAAGCATATTTGACTATCATAAGGAGAAATCTCCTCCAAGTCTGCGTTTGCATTGTTCGTGTGGTGGGAGGCCTTATGGTAGTTTCATTTTCTAAAAACCATTGCAGATTTCAAATTTAAATTCTTTTGTTTGTTTAAGAGATAAACTGTTTTTTTTCTCATACCAGTCCCATGACTGACCCGGAGTTTATTGTTCTTTCCTAAACTCTGGGTGCCCACTATTTTCCACACGGGCAGTCTAGAGTTGGGTTTTTCAGATATAGATATCGATTTGGTAGCTTTTAGCTTTCTTTCTGGTATTCTCTGGAGATCTTGGATATTGGAGTCTTTGGATTCACACCAGTCCTGCTTGTCTTGGTGAAATGTGATGGTGGTTCGAGCTTGTGGTTTGGAGCCTTAGCTTTGAAGCATTGGATTGGAGTTATCTCTTGGCTATTCGTTTTTTGCTATTATATCATATTCTGTTTTTCCGCTGTAGCATTTGTTTTCTTGTCTCTGATATACTTTGTATCATATATATCATTATTGTATCATTCTGGATATTGTATCATTGGTTGTATATGATATTCATTTCTTTTTCTTCCGCTGTGTTGTTTTACTTAATTGTGTTATAAGCTCCGGCGACTCGGATTTGAACGATTGAATCTGCGGCATTTAAGTACAAGTGGAGTACGGATGTCGATTTTCGAACGCGAAAAATTCGTGCCGTTGCATTTGGTATCAGAGCTAAGGTTAAACTTTATCTCAGGAGTATAACACATTAAGTAGCTCATTAGAGATAGGGTGAAATATACCCTAGAATGAGTATATCCCTAAGATATCTATTCGAATGCCTCAGTAAATTCTCTTACTATCCACTGATAGTGAGTATGAGTGCAAGAAGAGGACGAGATAGGGGACAGGGGAGTACCACTGCAAATGGTCAATACCCTGCAATAGCGGAAACAACTTTCTCTATCAATCTCCTTTGGTTCGTCTTTTCAATTCTTTGATGATTCCTTGCAGTTTCAGGAAGAAGTTCTGATATATTTGCATGGGACACAAACTCCAGATGGGTCAGAATTGTTTGTTTGGATGAATTGTTTGCTTTGGTTGCTATGGTTGATAGGTATATTTTAGTTGTTTAAACTAAAAGATTTGGATTGCATCCATATATCTGTTATTATGTTGGGTCCAGGTATATTCTATGAATGGTTAGTTATCTTTCGAACTAACCGATACCTCTGTATATTCGTAGATCGGTGACCCGAGTATCTTGATTCGTACTTATATCTATTAGTGATATTCTGATTTGGTTAGCCAAATTCAGAATAGATACCCAGTTTGATTTGAAAACTGTTTCTCTATCTTTGTGTATCTATCCTTTGTGTCTCTCTCTTTCAAATTTCGAGGACGAAATTTCCTAAGAAGGGGAATCTGTAACATTCCCAAATTTTGAACAAGTTTAATTTGACAATTTATTTAATTTTGAAAATTAAATTGTGGATTTAATTATGAATTTAATAGAAAATTTCTATTTTTGAATTATAAATAGATTTGAATTGGGAATTTAAGAATAAAATATAAATTGTGTTTAAATTTTCAAAATTAATAAAGATGTATCTTTATTCATATAAATATATTTTAAGATAGAATATTTGAAAATAAAATTGAAATTATCTTTTGAAAATTTTAATGAATAAATATATCGAGAGAAAAATTGTAAATAAAATTAATCAATTTCAATCAAATGGAATATAAAGATATATTTAAAAGGGTATTTGATTATTTATTCATTTATAAGTACAAATTTATTCTATATTAAATTTTGAATTTGAATTAAAAATGTAAAATTAGATTTGAATATAAAATTTGATTTGATTAAAAGATTTAAACCATTGGAACATATAAAAAATGTCATATTCAAATAATAGATATGTGTATTGTTTTATAATTATACTTGATTTTATCTTTTAAAAAAGTTATCTATATAATTTTGTAAATATAAAACAAATCAAGGTTTAAAACAAACATTAATAAAATAATTTACATTAGGGACTTAAAGATAAATTTGAAAATTTTTCACAAGTGTTCACATTTATAAACAAATGTCAAAATAAATGTACAAGTGTAAAACATATGGAACAAGTGGCAATATAGCTACTATCTTTAGTAAAGAATTATATATAAAAAAAATACATAAGAAAAGGAATTGATTTCTCATTTCCGTAGAAAAGAAAATTTTCTCCCATCCTCAAACTTAAAACTGAAAAACCAAAGCCAGTAAAGCAACATCAAAACAGATTTGAAAACAAGCAAAGCTTTCAACCTGGAAACTGAATCAAATGAATAAGAAAAACCTGGGAATCAAAGCAACCTGGACAGAGTAGGATCAATGCAAAAATCAGAAAGTAAAACAAACAATTTAAAAATCCTGAAATCAATTTTGCAAATCAGAGTTCAACATCAAAACAGATGCAAGTGAATCAAGTTCAAGTCATAAAATATCAAAGCCTGCCTCTGTCCAGACCTCAAAATACGTGAGCAAACTTACTTTTGAACCAATTTTTTTTTTATCTATGATGTGATATAATGTGCATGTTGTTTAGATTTGAATGGAATGAATATATACAAATCATGTGTGCATACTTGAAATAGGGATATACCCTCTGTTGTTTTACAGTTTCAAAAGAAAAAAAAATCTAAATTCCATTCCCTGATTTGTTTCAGGCTTGGTTGTACAAACAAAAATAGTTTAGATTTGTAAGGTCTACATTCTAAAAATAGTTACAGGTTCAATTTGTTTATAAACTATCTGGGAGTGTGAATATACAGTAAAAATGTTTCAAAACAGGAAAATTTATAATCTGGATTCCCAGATTTGATTATGCAC
Organism: Allium cepa; assembly: GCA_030765085.1. Lineage (NCBI taxonomy): Eukaryota > Viridiplantae > Streptophyta > Magnoliopsida > Asparagales > Amaryllidaceae > Allium > Allium cepa. The sequence goes on along the minus strand of CM060944.1, from coordinate 490,280,098 downwards.
ATGGGATTGAAATTTAAAACGATGAATTTTAAAAAATAAAGTTAAGTTTTTAATTTGGTATTGAATGTGGGATCTAGGTTTTGAACTAAATTATGTTTTCGTCAATTTCGAATGATCAAGGGGAGATCGAGCTTTGGGGTTGATGTTGGAGGTAGTTTAAGTAATGAGGTTTACTGGAAAAATAGTCACTGATTTTTTGGATGCTCATGAAGGTTAGTCGATGGGGTTTTAGGGTTTAAGAACCCATAATTGCTGCTGTATTCATCGACTTCAGGTGGTGACAAACGTTGATCGAAGCCGTTCGGTCTGTTTGGAATCAAAGCGGGGAGGTTTGGCGTGGCTTTAGTCATGTTCGCATGATTCACGATGGTCGGGGCACGTGATACGAGAAGTTTTCCGATGAAGTATGGTCTTTGGGTTGCAGCTGAGAGCTCGATTTGGTTCAACGATTCAATTGAGGTTGCCAAGTAGCTCAATGGTGTGAGGACGTCGTTGCCGACTTGTTGGGCATCACGGTGGTGGCCGGAGGTGATTGGGCTTCGTGTGCAGGTGCACGCGTGAAATTTGTACCTGGGTTTGTGAAGTGGGGAAGAAGAAGAAATTTGTCTGATAGTTCGTGTGATTCTCGAGTTTGGCTCGGGAGAGTAATGGCGTGGCTCGAGTCTCAACTCGAAGTAGGGTTTAGGTGTTTAAGTAAAGTACTTAGGAAAAAATTTCAAGTTGAAATTTTGGTCACTCGTGCAACTTGAGGAAAAACCTGAAGTAATGGAGCTTTGAGCTCGGGTTTGACTCGAAGCAGCTGATAATTTCCTCGAGTCAGCATGTAAGCGGTTTGAAATTTTATGGAAATTCAAGGTTTGAAAATAAAACTTGTTAAATTAAAATTCTCTTCAATATTTAAACGTTCCTAAGTTTTAAAATAGTGAAGAGTTTTTTTTTAAATAATTGTTTTAATTAACCTAAATCTAAATGGTTTAAGTAAAATGATTTTAATTTAAAGGGTATCTACTTAATAATGTATAAGGAAATAATTATTAAAAAGGATGTTTTAAAGTGGTTAAACTAATTTTCAAAGTCGCGTTAACATATTGGTTAAGGGGAAATAATTATTATTTGAAGTGAATTATTTAATATAAGTAATTAAAGTAAATTAACTAATAATTCGAGTTAATAAATCAAGTAATTAATGATTAATTGAAAACAGTAATTACTTGGTGAAAGCAATTAAGAGTTAATTAATTTAGATAATGATTTAATTAATAAAGGATTATGTATTAATTTAAGGTTAATCGATTATAATTAATTAAGTAATTAAGATAAATTAATTTCTAATTTGGTAATTAAGCAATTAATTAAGATTAATTAATTGTAAATTAAGGGTTAATTAGTAATTAATTAAGAAATGGTAAATTTTTAAATCAAGTTTTTATTAATGAATAATTAAAGTTATTAATTAATAATTATAGGGTAATTAATTAATTAATTAAAGATTTATTAATTGATAACGAGGGTAATTAAGAAGTGATAAATTAAGTAAATGATTTTGATAAATTTATTAATGATTGGTTAGGCAAAGTAAAGTGATTAATTCTTAAATAATTGATTTAATTTGAATTAATTAAATTGATTTAAAATTTGAATTTGAGATATGTTTGCTTATGAATGATTGTATTACCTTGCATTGATTGTTATCTCTGGACTGTAATATACTATGACGTAAGATATGCTGTGTATTGATCTGCGATATATGTGATATGTTTTCGGTGTAAATACCTTTGGCCGTAAAACGACATTTGAAATTCGATGCGACAGGGAGTCGGATTCCAGTTGGTTATCCGAAACCCACATCGATTCATACTAGTGAATCCTTGTTGCTGATAAATTTACTTTATCCATGAATCTATGAATGAAGATAAGCGTTATTACTTATACCGCTTATCAACATTGCTGCACTTTAATCTATGATGTGATGATTGTTGTTGCACTATTGTGTGTAAACTCCTGGACTACACTATACACACACAAATATGGATTTCACGTGGAAATCGGTTAAGTCACAGATTTTTAAAGTAGTTTTGAATTTGAATTTTTAATGGTTTTGGAAATGAATCGGGTTTAAAGTGAAAAAAAAAACTTTTGAAAAGGTGTTTTAAGAATGTAAGTTATTTTGAATAACTTAATAAAGATTTGAAATTTAAATCGTTTGATTTAAATTTGGATTCAATATCAGAAATTGAATTCTATATCTGGTGTTTAAGATGAAAAAAAAAGGTTATACAAGCTATAAATGGGTTTATATGTTTTTTTAGAACACTTTAACAAGTATGATTTTGAGAATTTGAATTTAACCTGAGATTAAAATTTGGAAGTCCTTAACTCGTGCAAATATAATTGGGTTTTCCGAACGGAAACAAGTGATTTCAAATAATAATAATATCTTTTATATAAGGAAAGAATTTTCCAAATTATGATGAAAAGATTTCAAATTTGAAATTGAATGGTTTTGAAAAGCTATAATCGAATCTTTGTGAAAGGTAGTTGAACCCTATTTTGAAATTGAAGAAGATTTTAAATGGTATATCTTTTATATATAAAAGATTGAAACGGAAATTGTTTTGCAAGTTACGAATGAATCTTTGGAAATTGTTTTGAAAGGCGATGAATGAATCTTTGTTTAAAAGATTGGTGAACCTTGTTTAAATTGAAAGGCGTCTTAAAAGTGAATCTTTTGTTTAAAAGATTTAAGTGTCGAAATTATTTAAACCATTGAAGGTTTTTGAAATGAATCTTTTTGTTTAAAAGATTGAAAATGGTGATTTGTTTTAACCATTTGAATGAAAGGTTTTGGATTTTTAAGTTGTGGCTTAACTGAGACCCCATATCCATATGTCTTTAAATATTGCGCTCACTATTCGGTTTAGCCGGGAGAGGACCTTTGTGTCATATAGCCCATTCCGAATATGTGATACAACGTTATGGATAGCGTTTGAAGACCGGTGGTGAAGACCGGGTATTTGCGAGAACGATAGGATAACCTATCGATTGTCTCTGCACCGAGTAGCTACGGTATAGAGATTCCCTAAGTGATGGGAAGTCCGATTGGGATTGTGGATTCTTGGATTTGCAAGGGCTTCTTCGGAAGTGCCTTCGGTTCTGTTCGAACCCGGAACAGACTTGTATGGATGCGTGTCTGACACTACACTTTGAGATGTAAAACCGGTTTCTATCAAATACATTTCTGTTTGGTGGCGGAGATTTATTCTCTTAGCTTAACACCCTTCTCTGAGACGTACGAGCTCAGAGGTTATGTAGTTGATGGTTACCAGTGATACATTCTCAAATTGGTAATGTGGCATACGAAGTGCTGCTGATAATTTGTTGATCAAAGCATGGCTTTTGTAAAAAGCGTAGCTTTGTAGACGAGACTTCGTCGAACTTCACAACCCGGAAATGGTCGAAACAGGAAAGATGCAGCAAGGTTATTTGGAGGTAGCGACTCCGGAGGGTATGTTCATTTCCTTCTGGATAGAGGTGATATCATGGTATGGAGCCCAGATATTTAACCTATTTGGTTACTGCAAATACATTACTTTGTGGTTGTTGGTATCGAGCGCTCGGTTAAAGGTTGGTTACGACCGGGGGATGGCATACTCGTGTCAGTAGTTACCTAGTTACAGAGGTAACCCGGCCTTGTGTTGGCAGAGATCCGGTTAGGTTCTCGAGACGTCCCTCCAGAGGCGTACCCACGTGGCAATAGGAAGTTCCTTGGCCTGACCATTTGTTGGAAATCCAATTACCAATACGCGCCTTGTACGGTTTTAGTTGTAGAACCTGCCATTCACTTATGGTGGTCACCACTGTTTGGATGGTAGCTATAGTAGGCATAGTACGAAATGTCTATGCCGGCTAAGATTTATATTATACTTTCAAAATGATTTTTCACACTTTGCACTTATAGTAATAATATCAAAGAAATTTTCTCGTATCAAGCATATTTGACTATCATAAGGAGAAATCTCCTCTAAGTCTGCGTTTGCATTATGTGTGTGGTGGGAGGCCTTATGGTAGTTTCATTTTCTAAAAACCATTGCAGATTTCAAATTTAAATTCTTTTGTTTGTTTAAAAGATAAACTGTTTTGTTTTCTCATACCAGTCCCACGACTGACCCGGAGTTTATTGTTCTTTCCTAAACTCTGGGTGCCCACTATTTTCCACACGGGCAGTCTAGAGTTGGGTTTTTCAGATATAGATATCGATATGGTAGCTTTTAGCTTTCTTTCTGGTATTCTCTGGAGATCTTGGATATTGGAGTCTTTGGATTCACACAAGTCCTGCTTGTCTTGGTGAAATGTGATGGTGGTTCGAGCTTGTGGTTTGGAGCCTTAGCTTTGAAGCATTGGATTGGAGTTATCTCTTGGCTATTCGTTTTTCGCTGCTATATCATATTCTGTTTTTCCGCTGTAGCATTTGTTATCTTGTCTCTGATATTCTTTGTATCATATATATCATTATTGTATCATTCTGGATATTGTATCATTGATTGTATATGATATTCATTTCTTTTTCTTCCGCTGTGTTGTTTTACTTAATTGTGTTATAAGCTCCGGCGACTCGGATTTGAACGATTGAATCTGCGGCATTCAAGTACAAGTGGAGTACGGATGTCGATTTTCGAACGCGAAAAATCCATGCCTTTACAAAACTTGAGATTTGATCTGCCTTACTCCTCCTTTGCTTGAATCCTAAGATTTGGTAAATTTTTAATCTTCTTTTCCTTTAGATTATGGCCAGGTTTGAGCTCCCCTTTTCTAAAGTTTTTGAATTATGAACGTATGGAATGAAAATGGGAATAAGGGTGTAGGGGTTAAGGGTTATGGTGGATGGTTATTTTCCATAATGTCATTGCCTTATTCTCTTATTAACTTATGTAACTATTTCCATAAACTCATTTTTTTTTATTACAAATCCTCTATTTAATTTTCAAATCTCAATCCTCTTACTACTCTAATCTTTACATTATTCTATTTAATTTATCTATTTAAATCTTCTAAATAATGTTATTTAAAATTAAGGGTGTTAAAGGAGGCTGTGGGTAGTGGTTGATGTCACGATTTTAAGGAGGCAGTCAGAAGTGTTGAAGTGGGTGTCGATAGGTCAAGCATGGGGAGAGAAGTACGATAGCGAGGTCGGTTTGTAGAATCGACGACTGGATCACCGTGTCCGTGGAGATCGTGCACGACGTATTGGGTTCAGGTGTCATGTGCACAAATTTGAATGAGGGAGGAGAAGGATTAGGTGATGAGTTAATTATATTAGTGGTTAATTATAATTTAGTTAATTAATTGGCATTCATATAATCTAATTCTTATATAAATCATATCTTGTTCATATGAGGTCCAATCGAGGCGTTGTTTTTGCCATTGCGCTTGTAATGAAAGTATCTACATCTGGAATTGACTTGGGCTTAGGTGAGTTCACTCCAATTATGTGTATATAATTATTGTTGTATTAAAACATAAATTGTACACAAACAATGCAAGTAATTACTTTTGGACTCTGTCTTGTTTTGTAAAACAAATGACAACATTATTATGGAGTATAATATCTCTTTTGATCATCTATGACATGTATCATGGCCCAGAATACTTGTTTACATGTTTTAGTGTATTATAAATGTTTGAAGTGGTATAGTCGCTATAAACGTCTTGTAAATCCTTGATAGTTGACATATGTTAAATTGGATAAATTATGATATATTGTTGAAATATATATATATATATATATATATATATGTATGTATGTATGTATGCATGTATATTTCGCTACACACATTTTGATGTGTTTGACATAGAAGAATTAGTTTGGACACTTGTGAAAATTGGAATTGGAGGTTGTAAATATTAGAAGCACTATGGATGTGATAGAGTTAGGGATATGCCCTAAGGGCAATTATGTAATTTGTGACATATCTAACTCGTAACTCGTTGAACAATCATAATAAAGGCGATTCTTTCTATTATATACTTGATATAATGTTGTTATATTAATTAATTAATTTAATTAAAAGTATATTTAATAGGAAATCCATAAATGGAATATTTTGTGATAGTAGTTACAAAGTGTTGTAATGTAAGTAATTTATCACAGTAAAACAAATATACCATTTTAAATGTTCCCATTCACGATGCATCGAGACTGGATATCGATGTATCCATCAAGACTAGAGTATGTAATGCTCTTCAAATGTTGGAAAGTGTATTACTAATGACTGTTGGGGGAACCTAGGGTTACGTACTGATAGTTATTGGATAACTATGGAATGACTCGCTCGATAGATTTCTACTGGTTAATATAACTAAGTTCAAATAGAAAATATAATTCTTTCGATTTGAGAATACTATGGATCTTCAATATGAAAGCTCTACTTTGATTATGGTCAAATCACGGCATGGAGTTCCATCGACTGAGTATAGTTGGATCGTATAGAAGTATTGGAAGTGAAGCATTATTCAAGAGAGGATTTGTCTCCTTAGTTATATGGGATTAGTATCATGGCCAACTGAAGTCAACTTGAATTCAAAATCTATGGTCAGCACATTTTGATTAATAATAATTGTTATTATTGAACCAAGGCTCTGTATTTGGACTATAAAGTTGAATCTTGATGATATTAGAATTTTGACTATTACCAAATTCCGTAAATTCAAAGTGATATAATTTTGACGAAGAGAATTGGTGTAAATAATTGTCACTATTAGGTACCGCTTATTATAAATAAAATTGGATTTTATCAAAAGATGTGTAAGCGATGAATTCAGCCAAAATGTCACGCCACCTGCTAGTGACATGTGAACGTTAATATTTGAATTGTTCAATATTGATCATTGACTAAATTTATACCTTTGAGTTGTACAACCATAATGATGAATTCTCTAAAAAACCACGTGATTTTAATTAATTTATAAAAAGTTGTAAATTAATTAGTATTTGAGGAATATTAATTATAATTTATTTTATTTGATGTTTGGGAGTTATTTTTAATTATTTGAATGCATTTTTAAAAGTTATGTTTGTGGGCATTGATGTATGATATCATTGTAACTAAAAAAAGATAATTACAAGCGTTAATTTATGGAATCTTATGTCATTTGATGGCATGTAATTTTCAGCCATACCACGTAAAGATAGGAGTGAAAAGAGAAGATTAATCAAGAGAATTAATTAGAGAATTTTTAATTGAAGAATGGGAAAGATTTCCTTCTTTTAAATAAAGCATATTCTTTAATTCATTCTGTACGTACAATTGAGTTTCTTATTTTTTCATTCTTCTTTCTGTAACTTTTTTGGTTCTCTCCTTCTCTAATGGCTGAATATATGAGATCCTCGCATGGCTTCAATTATTCCTAAATTCAAACACAAATAAAATCAATTAGGAAACATGGTTTATTCCTCTTGATCCTTGCAACATCTGGAGGCTGATTTCTAAACCTAGAAGATTTGATTCATCATTCAAGGTGCAAATCATTAGCTTCATTTTTGGTAATTCTAATTTCATTTATTTGTGTACTCATGTTGAAATGGTCTAGATTTATTCATATTATATATCTCCTATCTCATCATGTTTAAAAGGTTTAGATTTATTCATATTATATCTCTTCTATCTTGTGTTTTCATCTTGTAATATAACTTAGATCCCCTTTTATTCATCTCATTTAACTATATAATCATTATATGGATTTAATTTGAATCTCTCCTTATTCACATATCCATTGACTATATGTTTATTATGGTTGGCTTCAAATCCTTTACTTGTTTTATTGTGTGTCCCTTTTGTATAGTCAGATCTGATTTAACATACAAAAAATTTGTATATGCCCAAGTTGTCCGATATTTTTATCTTTCATTGTTTTGGAATTGTAAAAAAAGAAGAAAAAAGGAATGTGAAAATATTTTATTACGTTGTAGTGTTATATATAAAATTTTGTAACATCTGTATACATAAACATTAATAAATTATATTTTTTGGTGATTTAATACAATAAAATTAATTTCCAACGATGCATAGTTAATTTCCAAAATGATTAATTTTACTTGTTTTAGTCATAAAAGTAAATTTTTCCTTTTGTTTTAGAATTCATAAGTAGTCATTTACGTAAAGTTATAGACTTTTATTTCATACCTAAGATTAAAAGATGAATCATTTTGTTAGCATTAAATTTAAACATATATGTTACTTAAATTGCAATCTTCATACATATATATAAATATACGTGTTGTTTCAAAATGAATACATAACTTGCAATTATTTATACATATAGATATACATGTGTTTATATTATTTTAATCTAAATCACAACAGACCTTTTTGTGAAATTGTAGAATTTAATTTCAAGCTCTTCCTTAATTGAAACCTTTGTTACAATTGTTAATTCTTGTTTTGACAAACTGATATATATATAGGAAAACTTATTTTAACATATGTATGTGTAAACTTATCAATTATTATACATGTATGTTTTATTACTTAAAAAAAACTTGGACAACAAAGGCATATGCAAATTCTATTGTAAATCCATTTAATATGTCATTCAATGTAACTAAAAATAGAGAGAAACGTAAGGGTTTCTCTCTACATTTATAGCCTTATCTTTACTCGATTTATTATACATGTTAAGAGAAAGAAACAGGAGGTTTTCCTTCTCTAAAATTTCTCATGCTTAGTCATACAAATATACACTTCTTATATGTTACACTTATATTTCACAACATGAATGCTTTTGATACATTCACTCCATTGCACATAAATATGTATATAAGAGTATATTTGATATACTCTAATTTACGTAAACATTAGATTAGAGTAAAACTTTATTTATAAAATTAAATTAAATATTGTTTTTATTTAAAAGAAACTTAGAAAATTTCTAAGTATATTTAGACTTCATGGGCATATTAAAGATCCAAAATGGCAAAACAATTTGAAATTCACTCATTTCTTCCACTGCGGCTATTCCAATTCCTTCAAGATGCACTTTGAAATCACTATGATTGGCAATTGTAAAGTTAACTTTGGAAGACATCCTAACTTCTTCATATTTTTAATAAGTACTATGAGTGCACTTATTACCGGAAAACACCAAGATTTAAATATATTGTCGATAGTCATTTATGGATTTTTAAAATAATGGTTTTAAATTATAAAACAAGTTTTTATGGTTTTTAAATAAATGTTTTAAAATATGCATAAGTATTTTAAAAAGTATATTTTTTGTATGTATAGTTTTAGAAAATTGTTAAAGAATTTATATAAGAAATTAAAGGCTTTTATATTATAATATCTACAAAATTGTTTACCTTGTTTTGTTACCTTAGTTTTATAAATAAACTAGTGTGTGTGTGTGTGTATGTGTATTTTTGAAGGTATTTTAGTATGTTTAGAAGTTTTAAAAACGAAGTATGGTATTTGTAAAAGAAATAAAGGGTTTTTGGATTACAACACTTATGTTATAATGGGTTGTTTTATAAATTGATTAAAAAGGTATATAACCATGTTTAATAAGTGGAGAAGTAATTAGAGCTTTAAATGCATGCTCAAAAGTTAATGGCAAGTTTTTAAAAATGATTTTGGGTTTATAGTAACGATGTTTGTGCAACATTTGTTTTAGCCTATTTAACTATACTTTTGAAAAGTAATTAGATCTTTAAAATGGAATTTTAAAGATAACGATTAATTGAAGTGTTTTTGGGATTTGTTGTAAATAATATTTTAGTAACATTTGTTTCTAAGCCCTTGAATAATATTTTAAAATGGTAAAATATTATTAAATGATTTTGGGAAATATTTAGATCTTTAATGATGGAATTTTGAAGAGAATAATAAGTATGAACTGGTTTTAGGTTTGTTGTGACAATGTGTTGATAAAATTCATCTTTAACCCATTTCGATTAAACTTATGAATGAAAATAGGTCTTTGAAAAGAATATTTTATAGAAATCATAAGTGACATGGTTTATGGTTTGTAGTGACAGTGTTTTGAAATTGATTTATAAATTAACTTATATGTTATATTGCCTTTTGACAGGCGTTATATCATAAAAGTTGGCTATGTGGCTTCAGTGATCATCAAGGCAAGAAGCCTAAAGAGGAGGTTATTAAGCTCAAAAATCAATGATATTTGGAACTATAGACAATAGTTAGGTGGATTCGGACCGGGTCCCAATCAAGGAGAAATCAATATGAAGTGATAAGGAAGGCCCCATGATGCTATATTCCAAATTTCAAGTCGATTGTAGTTCGTATGCTCGAATTATGGACAAAAGAAGATGGATCGGTATCGATGGATTAGTGGTAATTTTTATGGAGACGAAACTGGAAAATTTTGCTACTTACTTAGAGTTGGCGCATGGTTCGCTTAGAGTGGTAGGAATTTGAAGTGTTGGGTCGTACTTAGTGTCGGACACATGATTGCTTGGAGTTAGCTTAGAGTCAGAACGATTGGTGCTTGGAGAAAAACAATTGACTCCGATCGTTTTTCATGCTTGGAGTTAGATTGGAGTCCGATCGATCGATGCTTAGAGAAAAGAGACTAGCTTCGATCGTTTTCATGCTTGGAGTCAGCTGGGAGTCAGATAGATCATTTTTCATGCTTAGAGTCGGATCGGTCGGTGCTTAGAGAAAAACGATCAGCCTTGATCGTTTTTTGTGCTTGGAGTCAGAATCACGTTTGCTAGGGGAAAATTTTGATTATACCTGAGTCTAACTTTGAGCCAGAATCTTTAGCAGCTGCTCCCAGAAGGGTAATTACATGGGTCTCGCTTCAAGTCAACCCTAAGGTGGGTTTTTCGATGATTGTTTTGGCTATTTTCAATGATGATCGGTTATAACTCAAAATCTACAATTCCATTACCCATGAAACTTTGGGAACATCGATATATTGAAAAATGAAGTCCCCTAAAATCGATCGCACTTCAATACTCACAAATATCATAAAAGCATACTGATCATTCCATAACGATCGTACAAAATCAGCATAATAATCCATAGTTTTACAGAAAACGTGATTCTCACAAACGGTACGTCCGAATTGCATGAAAATTAGAGAGCAAGTAGCTAGCATCATGTGGAACCCACATGATCGATCGTAGCTTAAAAGGATAAAGCATGGAATGATCTCTTATGATCTAATTTCTTATCAAAACAACGAAGATCGATCGATATCTCACAAATGGTAAGTCGGAATGGCGCGAAATTTTAGGAGCATGGACAAGAGGTATGGGGGACTTTTAAAAAGGATCACAATTCCATTGGAGTTAGTATGGAATGATTTGCCTAACTTATTTTTTGGTGTCCAATCGATCCCTAATTTATGGGTCGGGTCGTATGGGCAAGTAGGTTCTTCTATCGAAATTTCAGTCCGATCCATACATGTCTTCACCTATAAATACAGTAGACTTGTCTCGTTGCAAAGGACTATTTTTGGGCTGTCTCTCCTTCATCACTTCTTACCTCTTTCTCCATTAATTTTCTGTAACATCCCTAATTTTTGATACATTAATTAGGAAAATTAATTAGATAAATTAAATAGAATAATGATGATAAGAGGATTGAGATTTGAATAAATTATATAATGGGTTTTGCTTAGTAATAAATTTTTAATGGCTTTAAATTAGTTTATAAGATAATTGATTAACATATGGGCATAGTGGTAATTAGCCATTCTATTATACACGGTTATACACATCTTATTGTTGCCTGTTCATGTTCCATTTTTCATTATTCACAAACGCAAATCAAAGCTAAACAGAGTCGGTCATTAACAAGGAGGAAAAAGGAGAAATTTTAATCTAAAGTTAAGGATCAAAGCTAGGAAGGATTAATCAACAATAAATCTCAAATTCCTTATCAAATCTAAGGTGAATAATAATTCATTCCATATCTTTTTTGTTTTATAATCATATGATTTCGGATTTGAGTATTTATTTTATTTCTAAGATATATTGGATGATAATATGCTTAATTTATGAATTGTTTGATTTAAACTATTTATTTGTACATGAAATTCATACGGCTTTAGGGACAAAACCGTGGGTTATCGATTTTAAAATGCCATGGAAAATTTTTATTTTAAGTGAAATAAGAATTTTAGATGGGTTTTAATTTTCAGAATTTTCTGTGCTATGGAAATTTTATTATGAATTTTTGACGATAAATATAATGTAACTGGATTTAAAAGTTATTTTGAATATTTTAGGAAGAAATTAGGTCTAAATTTTTAACATGTTTGATTACATGATGAAAAAATCATATTTCTGTGATTTTTGGGGATTTTTCCCAATTGATTTACTAAGGAGAATAAATTATTTTAAATGGACTTTTCTGAAATAATTGGTTTTGGTATATATAAGGGCTTAAATGTTACATTTTTATGGTTTAAATTTGAGATAAGTGCAGCGATTTTAAATGTTAAGTGTTTGAAAATTTTTATAGCAGCCAATCAATGGTTTACAAATAGACAAGTTGATATAAAGAAATTACTAAAAGAAGTAACATTTCAGCCTTTAGTTCAGGAAAAAATGTTCTGCCTCAATCAGTAGCCCCTTTCGACTCCATTGATTTCGCCTATCCTAGTCGAAACCACTTAGTCGAAACCCACATAGTTGAAACCAACACACATGGTATCACATTGATGGTACGCAGTGGATTGGAAAGAAGACGGAAGCCTTGTGTTGAAAGGTAAGCTTCCGATGGGGTCGAAACCCTTCTTTGTTTTCAAAAGTTAAAGTTTTGCCTTGTTTTATTTAAAGCTTTCGACATAGTCAAAACACATGCTTTTGAAAGGGTTTTATAAATAGCTTTCTAAGAAGGTTGATGTACTATGTAAAAGTGTTAGCTTTCGAAGGGGAATTTTTCTTAAATAAGAGCTTTCGAAAGGACTTGTTTCGACCAAGTCGAGACCTAGCCGCTAATTTTCCTTTCGACTGCATTCAAGTCATCTATGTTTTCGAAGGGGTTACTTCTGTTTTAACCTAAACTAAGCCTTTTTCTAGAATTCTTTCGAAGGGTTTGAGGGTTTTGAAGGTGATGGAGTCGAAAGGAGGTTTCGACTCTGTCCTTCGAAGTTTTAATTTTTATCAGTCCTTGCTTTCGACTAGATGGTTCCGACACCATCAACTTTTCCCTAAATTAATTTTAGTTGGTTTCGAAAGAGATACTTTCGTATATAACCATTTTGACCCAAATGATGTTTTTAAATAGTAAATCCAATGCTTATGAAAGGGTACTTTATTTATATCGGAGCTATGTTTTTAAAAGAATGTTTTCTTGATACTATCGAAAGGTTTCGAAAGGCATATACTTAGAGTTTTGAAAAGAGGTTTTCTATTCTTTCGAGTGAGGTCATTCAGTGGTTTCGAAAGTGATGATTTAAAGTTTCAAAACAAATAACCAATTCCCATTTTAAAAGCAAATACTATGGCGTAAATAAATATTTTGGAAATACCATTCACATTGTTATTAACCCATAAATATACGTTGGGGAAGGGCAGAATAACCAAATAGGTTGAACCAGTAGTGAACATAAATTCAGAAATGTTAAAACCTTAAAACTAAAGATATTGGCAAGGGCCAATAGGTTTACAATAAGCCAATGAAAACTTTATATAACTAATGATATTGGCAAGGGCCAATAGGTTCATAGCCAGCCTATGAAAACTATGATTTGATACTGGCAGGGGCCAATAAGTTTGCAGTTATCCCATGAAAACTATATCCAGATTAAGATATTGACAGTCAGTCAATAAGTTCCTAGTTAGCCCATGAAAAGACTAGGATAAGAGATAAGATATTGGAGTTACCAATAAGTTCTTAGTAATCCCATGAAAACTGTGATAAAGGACAGATAGTCCAAAACATTGAATGGGTTAATAGAAACCCTAGAAACTATAATTGAGATAGATAGTCAGAATGAATGAGGATGGGTAATCTAGATTTGATTTACTTGTTTAGCATATCGTCATAAAGTTTTTGAAATATTATGTTGTAACCATTGTGGATGCAGGAGCACAGTATGTGGTTTTATAATTATTTTCAAATACTAGTGAGGGGAAAACCCGTTCCGCTAAGCGGTGTGGTTTCACAAGATATCTAACTGGTTTGAGATGAAAAATTATTATTCATACCAGGCTTTATGTCTGAAACGAAGTTTTTTTTTCCTTAAACTCTCGGGTACTCAATTGACTTTGAGTAGGTTGAGAGTTAAGGTTTCCAAAGGTTCTTTTAGACGAATAAAACTTCCGAGGACGTGTAGGAGGCAAATCTGTTATTAGAGTTCTTTTATTTCACTATGTGTTTTGTTGTAAAGGAAAATTTGTTTTCTTGCCTATCAATATACTTAGATCAACCAAGGAGGCATCTTCATGTCGCTCTTGATGTGTTTTGTAATAATTATATATTATCTAAACGTGCTCTACGAGCTAGGATTATGTAATCATTTGGAATATTTTGAAATGGAATGTGGAAATTTGTTTGTTGTTTAATTTTTTCCACATTATCGTGTTTCTGTGTATCAATGTATCTAATATTTCCATATTTGGTCGCCGATGATTAACAACTGTGGATGACTGCGGCATCCAAAGCCGTTAATTTTGGGCCTCCAAGTGGGGGGATATTATAAGTTGGTATCAGAGCATAGGTTTATGAAACTTTAAAAGAAACATAAATCTAAAAGATTTTTCCAATCATAATCCAATGAATCAGATAATAAGATTGGGGTTTGGGTTAACATTATAGTAACGTACTTGTATTTACTATATATATCTTATATATATATAAGTACGTAATCCCCACTCTCTTAGGTCATTCTTATGTTTCTTACTAAGGCTCGTATGTAGATTTTCGAGAAAGGAGATATGGAAGCAATAAATGGAAGAGGAAATTGCAGTGGAGGAAACACCATAACTAATGGAAATGCTTGACCTACTATCAAGAGGAATCTAGGTCGGTAGGCTAATGTTAGTAATCAAAATGCTGATGCCAATGTGAGTGTTGGAAATCCATCAATAGATAAAGGGGCGATGTATTAGTTCTTTGTTGGCATGATGCAAGCGGAGCTGCAGCAGGTGTTGCTGGAAATGTAGGTGGAGCTAATCCTGTGGCTCTAGTATGGAATATTGCTTACTGAGTAGAGATTACACCAGTTTGGGTGGGAAGCCATTCTTGGAAACGGAGAGTGCCATAGAGGTTCGGAATTGGCTATTACATTGTGTGTATATATTTACTGATTTGGGCCTGAATGATGGACAAAAAAGGAGGTTGGCCTCTAGATAGTTGCAGGGGTCAGCACTACATTGGTGGAATAGTGTCATTTCTGGAGTTCTAGAAGAGCATTTAACTTGGGCTCATTTTAAAACGAGATTTGAGCAGAAGTTTGTATCTGAGTTTGCTAAGTTTTAGCTGATGAGGAAGTTTATGGATTTAGTTCTAGGAGAGATGTCAGTTGTCGAGTATGCTACTAAGTTCAAAGAGTTGTCTCGATATGGATATGCTGTTATAGATACTGACATCAAAAGGAATGAGAAGTTCATTTGGGGATTCTGGCCCAAGCTTGCTAGAATGACCATGACACATGTCCCTAATCCTTGTAATATAGTAGGGGAGATGGTCATTTGCCATGAGGAGTTACTTGTTGATTTAACCAAAGAGAAGTTGTTAGAAATTCAGGGTTCTCAGGGGAAGAAGAGGAAGTTCTTTAAAAAGAAAGGAGCCTAGAAGGGTGATACTGCTAAGAAACAAAGGCTGAGGTAGTTTTCTATAAGTGTGACAAGAGGGTCACTTTGCTAATGAATGTCGGTCAGAAAATGGGAAGAAAGCTGCAGTTAAGAAGAATATGAAATGCTTCAATTGTGATCAAGTTAGGCATTACAAGAATCAATGTCTAAAGCTAGTTAGGGAGGACAAAGGAAAAGTTTTTGGTATACAACTAGCTAGGCGTACTATGGCTGAAAATGGAAAGATTATGATGGAAGGTACGCTTTTGATTCAGAGTATTCCAGTTAAAGTGCTTTTTGTTACCCGTGCATCACATTCATTTATATCTCAGTGTTTGGTTGATAGATTATGTTTAGAACCCAGCTATCTTGTTACTTCCTTAAGGGTTGCGAATCTAATAGGACGGTATGCAACTCTATGACTAAGATGTGACCAGTTAGAACTTGATTTGTTTGGTTATAAGTTTGCATGCAGTTTGTATGCTATTGATTTCGTAGATATTGGAACCATTTTGGGTATGGATTGGTGAGGTATGTATGAGGCTAGAATATTTTGCCAGGATAGGGAAATATCACTGAGACACCCTGATAGTCATAACCAAGTGATATTCTCGATAGAGAATGCTGACCGGAGTGTTAATGTTGTGCTTAATGCTATGGAAGTAGGAAATGAGTTAAGTCAGGTTCGGGTAGCAAGAGAGTTTGCATATATATTTAAGCTAGTCACTAGAATACCCCCGAAAAGAGCTGTTGAGTTTAAAATAGATCTTGTGCCAGGATCTGAACCTGTAAGTAGACCACCTAGCAGGATGACACCAACTGAGATGAAGGAATT
The DNA here is from genome assembly GCA_030765085.1 of Allium cepa. Taxonomy (NCBI): domain Eukaryota; kingdom Viridiplantae; phylum Streptophyta; class Magnoliopsida; order Asparagales; family Amaryllidaceae; genus Allium; species Allium cepa. The sequence continues at coordinate 490,263,497 of CM060944.1, read as the reverse complement.
GAAGGTGCAGCTAGTGGATCTAGAAGGAAGGAGTTTTATCAGACTAAGCAGTTTGCCTTTTGGAGCGGCCGCGGTGTTCATAAAGAAACCAGATGGGTCGTTAAGGATGTGCATTGACTATCGTAAGTTAAACGAAAGGACAATTAAGAATAAGTATCATTTTCCATGAATAGATGACTTGTTTGATCAGTTAATTGGAGCCAGAGTGTTTTCCCAGCTGGACCTGGCGACAGGTTTCCATTAGTTAAGAGTGGTGGAGGACAGCATTCCTTTGACAGCATTTCGAACTAGGTATGGTTCATATGAGTGGTTGGTGATGCCATTTGGATTAACGAATGCAGCTGCTTTCTTTGTGGATTTTATGAACCAAGTTTTTCGAGAGTATTTGGATAGGTTTGTGTTAATGTTTGTAGATGACATTCTAGTCTACTCTAGGTATCAGAGAGAGCATGAAGTTCATCTTAGAGTGGTACATGAGACGCTGAGGTTGAATCAGCAAAAGGTGAAGTTTATCAAGTGTCATTTCTGGAAGAAAGAGGTAAAATTTCTTGCTCACATGGTTTCAGAGAAAGGATTGCCAGTCGATCAAAATAAGATAGAAGCCGTGAATAGTTGGAAGAGACCATAAATTGTGACCGAGATCAGGAGTTTTCTTGGACTTGCTGGCTATTACCGGAGATTCATTAAGGATTTCTCGCGAATATCAGCACCCTTAACTAAGCTAACCAGGAAAGGAGTAAGATTTATTTGGTCTGAAAAATGTGAGGAGGCATTCCTTAAGTTAAAGCATTTGTTGACCAATGCACCCGTGTTAGAAGTTCCAGACGGAAACCAAGGATTGGTGGTGTATACTGATGCATATGGAACTGAACTAGGAGCAGTGTTGATGTAGAATGGTAAAGTCATTGCCTATGTATCTAGGCAGCTTAGACCGCATGAAGTTAAATATCCTACTAACAATTTGGAGTTGATAATTGTGACATTCACATTGAAGATTTGAAGACATTATCTCTTAGAGGAGAGATTTGAGTTGTATATCAATCATAAGTCTTTACAGTATTTACTCTCAGAAGAAGTTGAATATGAGGCAGCAGAGGTGGTTAGAGTTTTTGGCTGCATATGATTTTGGTATAGAATATACACCAGGAAAAGGTAATAAAGTGGCTGATGCACTTAGCGGGAAACATCAGAATGTGGTGTTAGCTATGTTGGCGGAGTGGAAGGATTTAGAAGCTTTAGTCGGTTGTAATGTGCAGTTAAGATCGACTGCTCGTTCTAGTGAGAATACAGCAATGTTGTCTTGTTTAGAAGTTCGACCAGTATTGATTGAGAAAATTGCTTCTAAGCAGAAGGAGGATCCAGTATTAGCTAAAAGGATCAAAAGACTGGAGGTTGGAACAGAGATCGATGATTTAAAGGATTTTAATCTCGAACAGAAAGGATGGCTAAGAAAGAAGGGACGGCTGTATGTTCTAAATATGGAGGACTTAAGGAAAGAAGTTCATAGAGAATGTCATCGGTCCAAGTTTATGATTCATCCTGGAGGAGCCAAGATGTATCAAGATATGAAGAGGAGCTTCTATTGGGAAGGCATGAAGAGGGATGTTGGCTTGTGGGTTAGGCGGTGTGCAAACTGTCAAAACAAGTGAAAGCTGAACATTAGAAACCAAGTGGGTTACTTCAGTCTTTAGAGATTCCGGTTTGGGAATGGGATTCGATATCTATGGATTTTATAGATGGGTTGCTAAGGTCAAATAGAGGTAATGGAAGTATAAGGGTTATAATGGACAGATTGACCAAGAGTGCCCATTTCATTCTAGTAAAGTCAACCAAAACGGTACCTGTTTTAGCTAATTTGCTCCTGAACAACATAGTTAGACTGCATGGAGTTCCTAATAGTATAGTCAGTGATAGAGATGCTTTGTTCACTAGTGTGGAAGAGTCTAAAGGAAGTGATGGGTACCAAGCGTAATATGAGTATTGCGTATCACCCTCAGACAGATGGGCAAACAGAGAGAGTCAACAAAGTACTGGAGGATCTACTGAGAGCTTGTGCATTAGACTTTGGTGGAACTTAGGAGGATCACTTAAATTTGGCTGAGTTTTCCTATAATAATAGTTATCAAACAAAGAATGGCGTCGTTTAAGGCTTTGTATAGAAGACCATGCAAATCACTAGATATTGGTTGGAGACTGGAGACAGATTAGACTTAGGTCCAGATTTGGTTAGAGAGGTGTCAGAGAAGATTGAGTTAATCTAAGGAAGGATGAAGGAAGCTCAGCCAAGACAGAAGAGTTATGCAGACAAGAGGCGTAAGGACTTAGAATTCTCAGTTGGAGATAATCTTTAATTAAGGTATCACCAATGAAGAGTGTGATACGATTTGAAAAGTCAGGGAAGTTAGCACCAAGATATGTAGGTCCATTTCATATTATTGAAAGGATTAGAAAGCTCGCATATAAAATAGAGTTGCTGAGCAGTTTGGTAGGTGTCTGTAATGTATTTCATGTGTCTCATCTTCGTAAGTATATACATGATCCAGAGACTATTATTCCTTCGACGGGGTTGGATGATCTAGTGGTAGAGCCTAATTTGACTATTGTTAGACAACCAGTTTGGGTTGTAGCTAGAGATGAGAAAAGATTAAGGAACAAGACGGTCGGGTTAGTGAAAGTTCAGTGGAGCGGAAACAAAAGGGATTGTACTTGGGAGACATAAGACAGGATTAGAGATACTTATCTTATCCTGATCTAATTTGAGTGTATGTCTGTATTAGATTTATATAGATAGTTGCTAGTCATTTAGACTAGTATGTTTGTTCGGAGTTGTTATAGATGATTGCTATGTTTAGTATTTAGTCCTTACTGAATTTCGAGGAGGAAATTCTTTAAGGAGGGAGCCTGTAACATCCCTAAGTTTTGATAACATTATTCAGGAAATTTGATTAGATAAATTAAATAGAATAATGATGATAAGGGGATTGAGATTTAAATATATTATATAATGGGTCGTGCTTAACAATAAAAAATTTAATGGGCTTTAAATTTGTTTATAATATAATTAATTTACACGTGGGCATAGTGGTAATTAGCCATTCTATTATACACGGCTATACACATCTCATTCTTTCCCATTCACGTTCCATTTTTCATTATTCATAAACATAAATCAAAACTAAATAGAGCCGTCCATTAACAAGGAGCAAAAAGGAGAAATTTCAATCTAAAGCTAAGGATCAACGCTAGGAAGGATTAATCTACAACAAATCTCAAATTCCTTACCAAATCTAAGATGAATAATAATTCATTCCATCTCTTTTTGGCTTTATAATCATATGATTTTATATTTGAGTATTTATTTTGTTTCTAAGATATACTAGATGATGATATGCTTAATTTATGAATTGTTTGATTTAAACAATTTATTTGTACATGAAACTCGCACGGCTTTAGGGGAAAAACTGTAGATTATTGTTTTTAAAATGCCATGGAAAAAATTTATGTTAAGTAAAACATGAATTTGAAGATGGATTTTAATTTTCAGAATTTTTCGAGCTATGGAAATTTTATTATGAATTTTTGATGATAAATATGATATAATTGTGTTTAACGTTTATTTTGAATATTTCAGGAAGAAATTGGGTCTATATTTTTAGTATGTTTGATTACACGATGAAATCGAATTTCCATGATTTTTGGGGATTTTCCCAATTGATTTACTAAGGAGAGTAAATTATTTTAAAATAAGGAATTTTATGAAATAATTGATTTTGGTATATGGAAGGGCTTAAACGTTACATGTATGGTTTAAGTTTTGAGATAAGTGTGGCAGTTTTAAATGTAAAGTATTTGAAAATTTTATGGCAGCCAATTATTGGTTTACAAATAGGCAAGTTGATGTAAAGCAATTACTAAAAGAAGTAACATTTCAACCTTTAATTCATAAAAAAAATGTTCCACCTCAGTTAGTAGCCCCTTTTAACTTCAATGATTCCGCCCAATCCTAGTCGAAACCTACTTAGTCGAAATCAACATAGTCAAAACAAATACTAAAGGTATCACCTAGATGGTACACCGTGGATTGGAAGGAAGGAGGAAGCCTTGGTGTCGAAAGGTAAGCTTCTGATGCGGTCGAAACCCTTCTTTGTTTTCAAAAGTTAATGTCTTTCCTTGTTCGACATAGTCGTAACACATTCTTTCGAGAAGGTTTTATAAATGGCTTTTGAATATGGTCATTGTTCTATGTAAAGGAGTTAGCTTTTGAAGGGGTAATTTTCTTAAATAAGATCTTTCGAAAGAACCAGTTTTGACCAAGTCGAGACCTAGCCGTTAATTTTCCTTTCAACTGAATTGAAGTCATCTATGGTGTCGAGGGGGTTACTTCTGTTTTAACCTAAACTAACCCTTTTTCCTAAATGCTTTTGAAGTGGTTGATGGTTGGTGATGGAGTCGAAAGGGGGTTTCGACTTCGTCCTTCAAAGTTTTAATTTTTATAGGTCCTTGCTTTCCACTAGATGGTTCCGACACCATCAACTTTTCCCCAAATTAAGTTTAGTTGATTTCGAAAGAGATACTTTCGTATATAACCATTTTGACCCAAATGATGTTTTTAAATAGTAAACTCAATGCTTTCGAAAGGGTACTTTATTTATAATGAAGCTATGTTTTAAAAGAATGTTTTCTTGATACCATCGAATGGTATCATTGGTTTCGAAAGGCACATATTTAGAATCTTGAAAAGAGGTTTTCTATGCTTTTAAAGGAGGGCATTCAATGGTTTCGAAATTGATGTTTTAAAGTTTCAAAACAAATAAACCATTATCATGTTAGAAGCAAATACCATGGCATAAATAAAGATTTTGGAAATACTATTCATGTTGTTATTAACCTATAAATTTATGGCGGGGAAGGGCAGAATAACCAAAAGGTTGACCCAGTAGTGAACATAAATTAAGGAATGTCAAAACCTTAAAACTAAAGATATTGGTAGGGGCCAATAAGTTTACAGTAAGCCCATGAAAACTGTATATAACTAATGATATTGCTATAGGCCAATAGGTTCATAGTCAGCCTATGAAAACTATGATTTGATACTGACAGGAGCCAGTAGGTTTGTAGTTAGCCCATGAAAACTATATCCGGATTAAGATATTGACAGTCAGTCAATAGGTTCCTAGTTAGCCCATTAAAACTAGGATAAGCGATAAGATATTGGGGTTACTAATAGGTTCTTAGTGATCCCATAAAAACTATGATATTGGAAACATAGTCCATAAATATTTAACAGGTTGATAGAAATCCTATAAACTCTATAATTGAGATAGATAGTCAGAATGAAATGGGGATGGGTAATCCAGATTTGATTTACTTCTTTTTCATATCATCATAAAGTTTTTTGAAATGCTATGTTTCAACCATTGTGGATGTAGAAGCATAGTATACGGTTTTATAATGTTTTCAGATACCATTGAAGGAAAAACCCGTTCCGCTAATCATCGAGGTCTCACTAGATATCTAGCTGGTTTAAGATGAAACTTTTTATTCATATCAGGCTTTATGTCTGATCAAAGTTTTTGTTTTCCTCTTGAACTATCGGGTACTTAATTAATATTGAGTAGGTTGAGAGTTAAGGTTTCCAGGTGTTCTTTTAGACGAATAAAGCTTCCAAGGATGTGCAGGAGGCAAATCTATTATTAGAGTTCTTTTATTTCTACTGTGTGTTTTGTTGAAAGGTCAAATTTGTTTTCTTGCCTATCTATATACTTTGATCAACCAAGCGGGCATCTTCATATGTCGCTCTTGACATATTTTGTAATAATTATATGTTAACTGAACGTGGTCTGGGAACTAGGATTATGTAATCAATTTGGAATATTTTGAAATGGAATGTGGAAATTTGTTTGCTGTTTCAATTTTTTTCCATATTCTTGTGTTTCTGTGTATCAGTGAATCTAATATCGCCATATTTGGTTATTGAGGATTAACAACTATGGATGACTGCAGCATTCGTAGCCATTAGTTTCGGGCCTCGAAGTAGGGGGATGTTACATTTTCTAAGGCATAAACAACTGCACTTGTAATCTTACATTATAAATAAAAGATTATTGGAGTGGACGTAGACCGGAGTTTGTCGAACCATTATAAAACTTACGTGTTCATTTATTTTTCGATAATCTATTATGCGTCTATGAGTATATATTTCTCCATTTGGATCTAAATATTGAATATTGGTTCTTTCACATACAACAGGGTGTTAGTGACCAAATTTGGCGCAAACATTTTGATGCTTTCACTGAAAAAGCTAGCCCCCGCGAATTTGGAGTTCAGATTTGGAATCAACTAGAGAGCTTGGAGTTAGAGCAATGGTGAAACAATCGACAAGGAGACAGATAGCGGAAAGGAGCCATCGTGAAGGGAGTTGGGAGGCTTCCTCGGGAGCTAATCAAACCTCAGTCTACATCACTAGAGACGAGAAGGAAACGATTATGGATGTTGTGCAGGAAAGGATGCTAAAGAGACAAGAGGGGATGATCCAGAATCTCCATGGGCAGATAGGACAAGCTGAAGCACAAAACCATGGGAATGGAGTAGCAAGAAATGCTAGAAATATGGATCACGGAGTAGGAGCAGTAGGAGTTGAGGAAAACTAGAATCAAGACCAACGAAATGGAGCTAACAGACTGTAGGACAGATAGTATAGCTGGGTGCAGTCCCTGATTGACACATAACGATCGATACCGATCATTCCATAACGATCGATGTAGATTGATCTAGACTCGAGAGCATGCCTAGGTTTATGCTAGATCGATCCCAGTTGTGGTGTTGGACAATGCTGAGCAGTTGATGTCAGTCGGAACTTGGATGCGCATCTGGAAAAGGATAATTTGGGATTCCCTCACAGAATCAAGGGGAAAGGTGGATATGATGATCGAAGGCCACTTATGGATGCTGGAATAGCTGGAAATTAGAATCCAGGACTTGAAGCGGAAACTAGCAGAATTGGATATGGATTGGAGCAACCGGGAGCAAAACTTGGCCAAGGAGAATGGATCGGCATTGCTTCCCATGGAACTGGGGCAATGGACCTAACTGACTCTGGAAGGAATCGGATAATGGTGATGGAACAGGACCAGCCGTCATCTACCATAAATCGGAGTGATCCCGGCTTAAGGGCACAGGTCGTCATCTCTTGATTGGTATGGCGTAAACTAAATAACTAATAAACTGTACATTAAAATGGCTAAATCACTTATACATGTACGGGATCGAGGATGGTCCCTAGGCATGCTCTGAGATGGCGATAAACCACCAAAACTAATAAATCTTAGAACACTTGATCTGCACTTCTGCGGTAAATAACACAGGTTGCAGTCGTGGCCCCAACCGAAGAGACGGGGCAATAACTTCAAGGTGCGAGTCCCTTTGTCGGAGAGCGACAGGGTGGACTTGTACATGGATTAAGTCCTCGACTGGGGATCAAGGCCGGAGAAGGATACCCCACGATTTAAGTCCTCAACTGGGGATTGAGGCCGGAGAAGGATACCCCAAGGATTACGTCCTCGATCGGAGAGTCGAGACCGGAGAAGGATACCCCACGGATTAAGTCCTCGAACGGAGAGTCGAGACCGGAGAATAAAACCAGATAGGTTGTCGGGTATGGATTACACCTGTCAAGGAGTAAGTCGCTTCATCAAAGAACAACGGGATCGGCCTACTCGGGTCATCGAGTATGGATTTGCTCGGCAGGGGTCTGTAGAGACCACGATCGGCCTAGGACTTAGGCCAAGACATCACTTAATGTTCAAGGACACTGAACCGAAGTACAAGAAATAACATCACTTCGTCGGATAGCGATAGGATCGGCTTACTCGGTCGTTGATTCCGAATTGTGCTCGGCAATATCTCGAAAAGGTCATAGATTTGGATATCAAATTCAAACAGCTTTGGATTTGGATATAGACTCGAGCGGTCCCGGACTTGGATAATGACTCGATGAGATTGAGGACTTGGAAAATGATCCGATCAGATCGTGGATTTAGTATTGGCCTAGGATAGGTAGGATTTGGATAAAACGATTCGGAGAGATTTCATATTTGGTTAGTGAATTTTGATTGGATTTGGAATGGATATCGACTTAGAATGGTCATGGATTTTGCTAATGATCCGGAGAGATCAAGGAACTGGATTTGCAACGGATGGATTCTGGATTGGAATATTCAGCTATCAATAGATTACGGATTTTGAATTTCAGATTTATAGCAATTCAAAACACGCCTTCCTACCGCAAGGCATGTTTTAGGGGACAAATGTCATACCGCCTTTTGATTAGGCAGTGTATCATAAAAGTTGGCTAAATGACTTTCGTGACCATCAAGGCAGGAAGCTCGGAGAGGCAGTTGTTAAACTCGAAAATTGATGATATTTTGAACTATGTATAATCGTTGGGCGGATTTGGACCTGGTCCCAATTAAGGTACAATCAATATGAAGTAGCAAGGAAGGCCCCATAAGGCTACATTCCAAATTTCAAGTCGATCATAGTTCGTATGCTCAAGTTATGAACAAAGGAAATTGATCGGTATCAACGGATCAGTGGTAATTTGCTGGAGTCAGGCTTGGAAATTTTTTACTTGCTTGGAGTCGGCGTATGGTTCGATTGGAGACGTAGGAATTTGAAGTGTTGGATAATGCTTGGGTTGGACACATGATTGCTTGGAGACAGCTTGGAGTTAGAACGATCGGTGCTTAGAGAAAACTGATTGGGCCCGATCTTTTTTTGTGCTTGGAGTCAGCATGGAGTCAAATCGATTGGTGCTTGGAGAAAAAAGAACGATTTCCATGCTTGGAGTTAGAATCACATTTTCTCGGGGAAAATTTCGATTTTACCCGTGTCTAACCCCGGACTAGAATCTTCAGCATCTGCTCCGAATCAGAAGGGTGGTAACTTGGGTCTCGCTTTGAGTCAACTCTGAGGTGGGTTTTTCGACGACCATTTTGGCGATTTTCGATGATGACTAGTCTATAACTCAAGATCTACAACTTTTTTACCTAGGAGTCCCTAAAATTGATCGCATGTCAAAACTCGCAAATATCAGAAAAACATACTGATTGTTCCATATCGACCGAACAAAATTAGCATAACGATCCATATTTTTACGGAAAACGTGATATTTCAAAAATGGTACGTCGAAATTGCATGAAATTTGGTGATCGACCACAGCTAAAAATCATGGAAAATCCATATGATCGATTGCAACTCAAAAGGATGAAGAATGGAATGATCTCCTATGATCTAATTTCTAATCAAAATAGCGAAGATCGATCGATATCTCACAAATGGTAAGTCGAAATTGCGCGAAACTTCAGGAGTATGGACTAAAGGCATGGAATAAAAGCGATCGCAATCCCATTGGAGTTAGTATAGAATGATTGGCCTAATTTATTTTTTGGTCTCTGATCGATCCTAAATTTTATGAGTCGGGCCGTATGGGCTTGGAGGTTCTTTTTTTGAAATTTCAGCCCGATCCATGGATATCTTCATCTATAAATACAGTGGACTTTGCTCATTGCAAAGGACTTTTTTGGGCTATCTCTCCTTCATCACTTTTTATTTCTTCCCCCATTAATTTTCTAAAGCCAAAACAACTGCACTTGTAATCTTACGATATAAGTAAAAGATTATTGGAGTGGATGTAGGCCGGAGTTTGTCAAACCACTATAAAACTTGCATGTTATTATATGGTCTGTGAATCTATATTTTTCTGTTTGGATCTAAATATTGTATGTTGGTGCTTTCACATATAATAGGGTGTTTGTGATCAAATATGGCATAAACTTTACATGGCTGAGATAAGTATATGAATACTTTTGAGAAGTATTGAAATGTGTAGAAATGAATATGGAAGCATTAATCAGATAGTGAAGTTTAATTAATAAGTGGAGTTTCATTAATAAAGAAGTTTATTGAGGAAAAAGGAGTTTTACTATTAAAAAGGTTTTTAATTAATAAAGGAAGATTAATTAAAAAAGAGATTAGAAATCATTTATATGATAGGAAAAAGGAGTTTTACTATTAAAGAGGTTTTTTATTAATAAAGGAAGATTAATTAAAAAAGAGATTAGAAATCATTTATATGATGATTGTGCTTTTGTGTTTTGATCATGCTTTATGTGTTACTTAGAAATCATTTATATGATGATTGTGCTTTTGTGTTTGATCATGCTTTATGTGTTACTTACTTATGGATAATATGCAAGACTCAGTTTCCCCTAAGCCATTATTCTAATTGTTATTAGGTTTGACCAAATATAACTCTGAAAGTATCTAAAAGAAACATGGATTATATTATATAGCTATCTTCGATGATGCTATACTGTATGTATAAACTCATTTTTCTCTTCTAGGACAAATGATAAGGAAATCCGACCGCTTAAATGGTTAGGAGGTGATCTCCGCTCTTATGTATTATCTGTTTATTTTCCACAGAACCAAAGTTGAGTTTACCTGAAATCCGTCGATTGTTTTTAGAGCAGCCGATAAGCGGGGGAGTGTACATATAGGAGATGACTTGAAACCATAACCACTTTAAAACATCATATGTGTTCTATGCTTTGAATAAGGTTCATGATTGATTCGAGATGTTGGAATCTATGTGGAGATTTGAGATACGTTTGAGATGCTCAAACACCTATAGTTGTTTGTGACCTATTCAGGAAGAGGAAATCCATATGTGATTCTAAGATTTATTGAGATATGAAAATCCATGTGTGATTTAAAGATCTATTGAGGAATCCATGTGTGATTTCGAGATCTATTGAGATATGAGAATCCATGTATGGTTTCGAGATATGTCCAAGTTGGGGACTTGTATGTCGAGATCTATTTGAGTTATGAATCATGTGCTGGGATGCTTAATGTGACTTCACCAACATTAGTGACAGAAACCAGAGATAGGAGACATAGCTTATGGGGTTAAGCTAACTTAAAGGGTGCAGGCACTCCATTCTAATGATACTTATGGATATGCGTGCGGGAGTGATGTGACCCGGTGCGGGAGACATGTTTGGGCATGGGCCTGCTATGTTTTCCTTTAGCATATTCACTACTACAAAACAGGTCATTTGCATCAGTTGTTTACCCCCCTGTTGCATCAGTTCTACAACCGATGCACATGCAACCAATGCACATGCAATCGATGCACATGCAACCGATGCAATAAACTAAATTTTTTTGCACCAGTTGTAAAACCGATGCAAATAGTCATCATTTGCATCGGTTATCAGTAAAAACCGATGCAACATAAGATCTTTGGCTTAAAACCAATCCCTTATATTGCACCGGTTGGTAGTAACAACCGATGCAACAAGACATTTTTTGCACCGGTTGTTACTGTCAACAGGTGCAACATTGGGGCAATTAGCTTCAAAAAGTCTCCTATTTTGCATCGGTTATTTCTAACAACGATGAAAAATACCCTTCTTTTGCTTCGGCTATTGGTAACCGATGCAAAAAAACCTTCTCACATATTACCAAAATACTCGAATATATCTATATCATAACAAAACAATTATTGCATGCAATATTATAGTCATTTAAAATCAAATTGGACGCCAAATACATATTGAATAAGGTAATACCAAATAAATATATTTCAATTATAGTGTTCATAATCCATATAAAATAGTGGTTCATGCATTCGTTTTAGTACTACAATTATTCTTGCATCAACGTTAAGAACCAAATTATTTTCTTTAGAAAGCGTGTATATTTCAACTTGAACTGCATACTCCATGTATTTTACACAAGGAAAATGTGTGTGCGCGTATTTTTGCTACAACCAATAACTTGCACAACGTCGCCTATATAACGACCCTGACTCGACCTTCGAAAATCGGCACCGAATACGACACTCGTATTCAAATGCCGCAGATCCAAACGTCGAACCTGGTTCGCCGGAGCTTATAACACATTAAGTAAATAACACAGCGGAAGAAATGAATAATACATATCAATGTACAACATTTGATACAATAACTGATACAACATGAATGGTACAATGAATATACATCAGAGATACAAGAAATAGCAGCGGAAAGAAAAGATAACACAGCAGCGGAACAAATCCCCAAAATGGCCTTCAAGAAAGAACTCCAGCTGTAACTCCATCTCCAAGGCATCAATCCAGAAATAGCGAGAACTCCCAAATCAAGATGAAGAGAAGCAACTTGATCCAAAATGCGATTGCCAAATCCTAAGGCTGAAAGCTATCGAATCCACACCTACTATAGATTATCTGAAAACCCCAACTCTAGACTGCCCGTGTGGGAAAATAGTGGGCACCCAGAGTTTAGGAAAGGAACAATAAACTCCAGGTCAGTCATGGGACTGGTATGAGCAAACAAAACATTTGGTCTTTTAAAACAGATAGAGAAATTTAAATTTGAAATTCGCAATGCTTTTTAGGAAATGAAACTACCATAAGGCCTCCCGCCACACACACAATGCAAACGCAGACTTGGAGGAGATTTCTCCTTATGATAGTCAAATATGCTTACTACGCAAAAATCAAATCATTTTTGATATTATTATTAGTGCATAGTGTAGAAAACAATTTCGAAAGTAGAATATAAATCCTAGCCAACATAGACATTCCGAACTATGCCTACTATAGCTACCATCCAAACAGTGGTGACCACCATAAGTGAATGGCAGGTAATACAACTAAAACCGTACAAGGCATGTATTGGATGAATGGATTTCCAACAAATGGTCAGGCTAAGGAACTTCCTACTGCCACATGGGATCGCCTCTGGTGGGACGTCCCGAGAAACTAACGTTACGGTTAGCTCTCTGCCAACACAAGGCCGGGTTACCTCTGTAACTAGGTAACTACTACACGAATATGCCATCCCCCGGTCCTTTGGGACCTTTATCCGAGCGCTCGCAACAACCACAAAGTATCACAAAGTAATAGATCTGCAGTATCCACATGAGTAAGTATCTGGGCTCCATACCATGATACCCCCCTTTACCAGAAGGAAATGACATACCCTAAAGGGCGCGACCCTCATAACCTTGCCGCATCTTTCCTGTTTCGACCATTTCCGGGGTGTGAGGTCCTGATGCAGTCTCGTCCACAAAGCTACGCTTTGTGCAACAAAGCCATGCTTTGGGTCAACAGATGACCAAAGCAATGATCACAAAGATAAATGATCAAACAAATGATCATATCACAAATGATCAACCAATGATCATCACACAGCAGCACTCAGCATGCCACATTACCAAATTGGGAATATCACTGATAAATATCAACTACATAACCTCTGAGCTCGTACGTCTCAGAGAAGGGTGTTAAGCTAAGAGAATAAATTCTCCGCCACCAAGCAGAAATGTATTTGATAGAGATCAGTTAACATCTCAAAGTGTAATGTCGGACATACAACCATACAAGTCTGTTCCGGGTTCGAACAGAACCGAAGGCACTTCCGAAGAAGCCCTTGCAAATTCGGATAATCCCTAATCACGTCCGGACTTCCCATCACATATGGAGATCTCTATACCGGGGATCAGCCAGTGCAGAGACAATCGATGAGTTATCCTTTTGTTTTTGGAAATATCCGGTCTTCACCACCGGTCTTCAATTGCTATCCATAACGTCGTATCACTATTCGGAATGGGCTATATGACACTATGTCCTCTCCCGGCTAAACCGAATAATGAGCGCCATATTTTAAAACATATGGATATGGGATTTTAGTTAAGTCACAACTTATAAAATCCAAAACTTTTCTTTCAAATGGTTAAACAAATTACCATTTTAAATCTTTAAACAAAAAGATTTATTTCACAAAGTTTCACCTAGTTTCACAAAGATCTATTCATAGATTCAAAACAACTTCCATTCCAATTGGATTAACTCAATAAATCTTTAAATTAAAGATTTAATTTATAGCTTCCAAAAACCCGTTCCAAAGATTTATTTATAACTTGGAATACCATTTTCATTTCAAAACTTGAATTCCTTTTAACATACATTGGAAATCCATTTCTTATATGAAAGCTTCTATTATTGGAAAACGACAGTTTTCGTTTCAGAAAAGTTCGATTTATACAAGTTGGAATCTTGGGTTAATTTTAAATTTCAAACATCACTTTTTAAAATGGTTTAAAACCCCATATAAATCCATTTATAAGTTGGATAACTTTTTTAAAACCCTAGTTTCCAAATCATAGAATTCAATTCAATTATTGAATTCAAATTTTAAATCAAATTATTTAAATTTCAAACTCAATTAAGTTATTCACATAACTTTTATTTTTGAAATCCATTTTTTTCTTCAAATACTTCAATCCTAATTCCAAAACTATTTTGGATTCAAAAATTCAAATTTTAAAACAATTTCAAAATCTGTGACTTAACCCATTTCCACGTGCAATCCATATTTGTGTGTGTATAAGTGTGGTCCAGGGGTTTTACACAATAGTGCACAACATCATCATTACAGATTCAATCATAAAGATAAGCGGTATAACCCATAACGCTTATCTATATTCATAGATTCATAGATAAAGTAAATTATCAATCACAAAAATTCACTAATATGATTCGATGTGGGTTTCGGATAACCAACTGGAATCCGACTCCCTGTCGCATCGAAACTCAAATGTCGTTTTACGGGTCAAAGGGTTTCATATACATACGACAGTATATTCATCACAAATATAGCAAATCAGCACAAAGTATCACATAGCATCACATCACATATCAAATATATCAATCCATCACACAACATTTAATAACAATCAGCATCTACAATTAAGATGAATAAACTGGGTGGTTTTAAATTTATTACCTACATGATTACTTTCATTTATTATTCCTAATTAATTAACTATCCATATTTATTCAATTAATAAATCTTCAATTATTAATTTAAAATCTAATATCATTCAATTAATGATTTCTTAATTACAAATTAATTATTCTAAGAAAAATTAATCTTAAACTTTAATTAATCAAATTAAAAGCCTTAATTACTTTAACTAATTATCCATTTCTTAATTAATTAATTATATTAATTATCCATTTGTACTACCTTAATAATTAAATGAATTACAAATCATTATACTTTTCTTTATCTTTAGATAAGCATTCCTTATTTAAATTATGCATTTAAAAACAAAATGTTTTTAAATTTACATTAAATCCCATTTAACATTTTCTTTAAACTTAAAGACTCAAATTTGTCTTAAATAAGAGTTTAAAACAATACACAACTTAATCTTATATGTTTACAAGAAACATATACTTAATTAATAAGTTGAAAAGGATTTGAATTTCAATCCAAATCAAATTCAAATCAATTTTAAAAAATTACTTTAAAACTTCAAAATTGAAATACAACTTTCATTCTCATTTTAGTTTTAAATTCTTTAAAGCTCTTTCTATAATTTACATCTTCAATTCAAATGAAAATCATTTTAAAGCAATTTAAATTTAATTCTTTACTTTAAACTGAAGTTTAAAAATTTAAATCCAGATTTAAAAACTCAGATTGAATTCATTTTAAACTCCTAGTTTCAAATTCTTAACCTTCCAATTCAAATGCCCAAAACACAATGCATTCACACTTGAGAGTTTAAAATTAAATTTAAATTTAAAAGCCATCAATGATTTCAAATTCCAGACAAATCAAATTTGAAATCATATTCAAATTCAAACCAAAACTCAGTTTAAAATCTTCACCTGCAAATTTAAACTTTATCTTTACATATGAAACAGAAAACAGTTTTTCTGTATTATTAAAAAAAAAACAAACTTTGAATTTCCCAGAATTCAAACTATTTCAAAGAAAACAGAATTTAAACTTATTCAAATTCATATTTGAATTCAGTTTTAACATCCTAAGTAAAACTTTAGTTTGCATTTTTTTTTTTTTTTATTTTTTTTTTTTTTTTATACCTGAAAACAGGTTGCTGATCAAATCTTAAAACCAGAAATACTTACATTTTTTTTTAAAACTCAAATTATTAAAATAAACAAAATTCAAACTTTGGAATTCATATTTAAATTCAGTTTAAATTTTATACTTAGTTCAGGTTTTATTTACATTTTTAAAACTTACCTTTAAAAATTTTAAAAACTGGAAGATAAAACCCTGTTAAAACCTGAAACACATCAACCCGAGCTACCCTGAAATTTACTTCGAGTCATGAGCATCCTTGCTTCGAGTTTATTCCCAAATTCCCCGAGACCCACCCGGGCAACCAAAACCCTGCACCCAAAACAACACCAACCTGCACACACCACTTTGTGCATCCCTTTCCCCATCTCCGACCATCTCCGGCCATTATCAACTACCATTCCCCATTGACCACCAACACCACATCAACCTTCAACCCTCAAAATTCCATACTACAAACTTGAATTTGAATTCAAGTTTCATAACAGAAACCTGGAACAGCACCCCCCCGCTTTTTTTCAAGTTGACCTGTCAACGGCAACAACTCCCCACTCCGACCACCATAAATCTTGAAACTCCGGCGATAACATCAACTCACTAACATCTTCCAATCCCCAAAACAACATCTAACTCGATTCACCAAAAATGCAGAAAAGTCCAAATCATTACAGCCCTGAAAACTAAGGTTCAAGACCTGAAAACCCAATTTGCATCACCCAGATTTATTTGTAATTCAATTTAAAAAATTTCCTATAATCATTTATAGCTACTCTATCTCCAGAAACCAATCCAATCCAATCAAATGCAAGAATCAAGTGAACTTAATCAAAATGTAAAATATAGTAATTTCAAAACTGTATTTATTTTACAGCACTATAATTTATAATGTTTGATTTCAAATTCATGAATTCACTTATTGTTTCAGTTTATAAATCTGCAACAATGAATCATAAAGTTTGAATTTTCATTCTTAGGCAAATTTGCTCTGTGTCACTTGATTATCCAGGCTACAGAATTTTTTTTTAATTTATATAAAATTTTAAACTTGCTCTTTTCTAGAATAACAGGGCTTTATTAACAAACTCAAGTCATAACAAACAAGTTGAAGAAAGAACTCAATAATCAAACAGGTGGTAGGATTTTGAGACACAGTCATGCAACAATTTAATTCAGGTATATATGCATATAATTACAGGTAAAATATCCATAACAATTTTATATAAGTTCATTTGTAATTTAAAAAAAACATGCGCAACTTTACCTATTAAACAGATTTTAAAAGATGAGTTACTCACCTTTATTCAAAGTGCAGAGCATATTTCATTATGCAGGTTCCAGAGTTTTGAAAATGTGAAATGCAGGCACTTTGTCTTGCTTTTAAAATTGAAATGCAGTAGCTTCTTGTTCCAGAGTTATGAAATGCAGGCTTGAATGCTTTTTAAAAACATGCAGCTTCTACTTGATGCATGCAGGCCTTGCTTGCAATTTGCAGATGTAAAGAAATGCAGGGTTCCCTTGCATTTCCAGATTATGAAAATATGAAATGCAGCCCCTTTGTTTCCAGAGACTTGCATTGGCAATGCTGCAGCTCCTTTCTCTGTTTTTTTTTTCCTTTTTATAAAATAAACCTGAGATCTGCTTTGAATTTGCATGTTGCAGTTTGATTGCTTTAAGATTGTGACTTTGAATCTCAGGTTGCTCTTTCTTCTTTTCTTCTTCCTGATTTTTTTTCTTTGGTGTTTGAGTTTCTGTTTTCAGGTTTATCAATTTTTTTCTTCTTTGGGAGTTGAGATATAAGATACTCAAATCTTCTTTACTGTATACTCAGATTTGGTAAGAAGTTTAATAATGGTATATGGGGAGATGGAAAGGTTTCTTGTAATTTTAAATTTGATTATTTTATTAAGTAATTGAGCCACTTGTATGTATATAGATATGTATGATGTAAATGGGTGTTTACATTCATTTGCATATACACATATACAATATTCTTATGTTTTTATATCCATTTTGTTTATTATTTTCTACTTACATCAATTTGAAGAAAGAATGATTTTAGACTAATTATATTTTTAGTAGATAAACACATATATAATAGTATTTAGTTCTAAACAATTGTTTCGAAAATCATTTATATCTAATTCAAAATAAAATTTTCAAAATAAATATTACCAATTTCTACTAGTATAAAATTATGTGGTTTTCAAATCCAAATTTATAAATATATACATTTTTGAATTTTCAAAATCAAAATCTTATTTAAAACTTTAACTTTCAATATATACATATTTATTCAAATTATAGTGCATATTCATCTCAAATAAAATTATCCTTAAATTCCCACCAAATTTCTATTTATAATCTAAAATTTTTAAGTTTATTTTGGAAATCTCAAATTAATTCACAATTAAATTCACAGTTAAATTCAAAATCAATTTAATTATTGAATTATTTTGGCTAATATTTCAGGAATGTTACAGATTTCCCCCCTTAAAAGAATTTCGTCCTCGAAATTTGCTAGGAAGACGAAAAGAAAAGATAATAGATAAAGAAATGATTGATCAGATCAGAATCGAGATATTTATTCTGCATTTGGTCTACCCAAATCAGAATATCAATAATATGAGAACGAACTCATACAATTATTACACAGATATTTGGGTCCACCGGTCTACGAATGTGCAAGGGCATTGATTAGTTCGAAGGGATAACTAATCGTTCGTAGAAATATCGGATCCCAGAGAATAGATAGATGGATCAAATCTTCATATTAGTTAACCAATTTACTAATTTAAAATTTCCAATTTATTTAATATTTTCA
This sequence comes from Allium cepa, assembly GCA_030765085.1. Classification (NCBI taxonomy): domain Eukaryota; kingdom Viridiplantae; phylum Streptophyta; class Magnoliopsida; order Asparagales; family Amaryllidaceae; genus Allium; species Allium cepa. The sequence goes on along the minus strand of CM060944.1, from coordinate 490,244,711 downwards.
ATTTCAAATTCATTAGAGTTTAGATCGAAAAGCTGATAAGAAACCGATGAAGATACGAAGTAAGAATTTCCTACAACAATACGTATGACCATCATCACACCGAAACTTCTTTCTGGAGCAGTCACGAAGCAATCAAAAGAATTCGAAATCGAATCAAAGGAGATTGATAGAGAAAAGATATTCCCACTGTTGCAGGGTATTGACCATTTATAGTGGTACTCCCCTGTCCCCTATCTCGTTCTCTTCTCGCACTCATACTCACTATCAGTGGATAGTAAGAGAATTTACTGAGGCATTCGAACGGATATCTCAGGGATATACTCATTCTAGGGTTTACTTCACCCTATCTCAAATGAGTTACTTAATGTGTTATACTCCTGAGCTAAAGTTTTAACCTTCAGCTCTGATACCACTTATAACGACCCTGACTCGACCTTCGAAAATCGGCACCGAATACGACACTCGTATTCAAATGCCGCAGATCCAAACGTCGAACCTGGTTCGCCGGAGCTTATAACACATTAAGTAAATAACACAGCGGAAGAAATGAATAATACATATCAATGTACAACATTTGATACAATAACTGATACAACATGAATGGTACAATGAATATACATCAGAGATACAAGAAATAGCAGCGGAAAGAAAAGATAACACAGCAGCGGAACAAATCCCCAAAATGGCCTTCAAGAAAGAACTCCAGCTGTAACTCCATCTCCAAGGCATCAATCCAGAAATAGCGAGAACTCCCAAATCAAGATGAAGAGAAGCAACTTGATCCAAAATGCGATTGCCAAATCCTAAGGCTGAAAGCTATCGAATCCACACCTACTATAGATTATCTGAAAACCCCAACTCTAGACTGCCCGTGTGGGAAAATAGTGGGCACCCAGAGTTTAGGAAAGGAACAATAAACTCCAGGTCAGTCATGGGACTGGTATGAGCAAACAAAACATTTGGTCTTTTAAAACAGATAGAGAAATTTAAATTTGAAATTCGCAATGCTTTTTAGGAAATGAAACTACCATAAGGCCTCCCGCCACACACACAATGCAAACGCAGACTTGGAGGAGATTTCTCCTTATGATAGTCAAATATGCTTACTACGCAAAAATCAAATCATTTTTGATATTATTATTAGTGCATAGTGTAGAAAACAATTTCGAAAGTAGAATATAAATCCTAGCCAACATAGACATTCCGAACTATGCCTACTATAGCTACCATCCAAACAGTGGTGACCACCATAAGTGAATGGCAGGTAATACAACTAAAACCGTACAAGGCATGTATTGGATGAATGGATTTCCAACAAATGGTCAGGCTAAGGAACTTCCTACTGCCACATGGGATCGCCTCTGGTGGGACGTCCCGAGAAACTAACGTTACGGTTAGCTCTCTGCCAACACAAGGCCGGGTTACCTCTGTAACTAGGTAACTACTACACGAATATGCCATCCCCCGGTCCTTTGGGACCTTTATCCGAGCGCTCGCAACAACCACAAAGTATCACAAAGTAATAGATCTGCAGTATCCACATGAGTAAGTATCTGGGCTCCATACCATGATACCCCCCTTTACCAGAAGGAAATGACATACCCTAAAGGGCGCGACCCTCATAACCTTGCCGCATCTTTCCTGTTTCGACCATTTCCGGGGTGTGAGGTCCTGATGCAGTCTCGTCCACAAAGCTACGCTTTGTGCAACAAAGCCATGCTTTGGGTCAACAGATGACCAAAGCAATGATCACAAAGATAAATGATCAAACAAATGATCATATCACAAATGATCAACCAATGATCATCACACAGCAGCACTCAGCATGCCACATTACCAAATTGGGAATATCACTGATAAATATCAACTACATAACCTCTGAGCTCGTACGTCTCAGAGAAGGGTGTTAAGCTAAGAGAATAAATTCTCCGCCACCAAGCAGAAATGTATTTGATAGAGATCAGTTAACATCTCAAAGTGTAATGTCGGACATACAACCATACAAGTCTGTTCCGGGTTCGAACAGAACCGAAGGCACTTCCGAAGAAGCCCTTGCAAATTCGGATAATCCCTAATCACGTCCGGACTTCCCATCACATATGGAGATCTCTATACCGGGGATCAGCCAGTGCAGAGACAATCGATGAGTTATCCTTTTGTTTTTGGAAATATCCGGTCTTCACCACCGGTCTTCAATTGCTATCCATAACGTCGTATCACTATTCGGAATGGGCTATATGACACTATGTCCTCTCCCGGCTAAACCGAATAATGAGCGCCATATTTTAAAACATATGGATATGGGATTTTAGTTAAGTCACAACTTATAAAATCCAAAACTTTTCTTTCAAATGGTTAAACAAATTACCATTTTAAATCTTTAAACAAAAAGATTTATTTCACAAAGTTTCACCTAGTTTCACAAAGATCTATTCATAGATTCAAAACAACTTCCATTCCAATTGGATTAACTCAATAAATCTTTAAATTAAAGATTTAATTTATAGCTTCCAAAAACCCGTTCCAAAGATTTATTTATAACTTGGAATACCATTTTCATTTCAAAACTTGAATTCCTTTTAACATACATTGGAAATCCATTTCTTATATGAAAGCTTCTATTATTGGAAAACGACAGTTTTCGTTTCAGAAAAGTTCGATTTATACAAGTTGGAATCTTGGGTTAATTTTAAATTTCAAACATCACTTTTTAAAATGGTTTAAAACCCCATATAAATCCATTTATAAGTTGGATAACTTTTTTAAAACCCTAGTTTCCAAATCATAGAATTCAATTCAATTATTGAATTCAAATTTTAAATCAAATTATTTAAATTTCAAACTCAATTAAGTTATTCACATAACTTTTATTTTTGAAATCCATTTTTTTTTTCAAATACTTCAATCCTAATTCCAAAACTATTTTGGATTCAAAAATTCAAATTTTAAAACAATTTCAAAATCTGTGACTTAACCCATTTCCACGTGCAATCCATATTTGTGTGTGTATAAGTGTGGTCCAGGGGTTTTACACAATAGTGCACAACATCATCATTACAGATTCAATCATAAAGATAAGCGGTATAACCCATAACGCTTATCTATATTCATAGATTCATAGATAAAGTAAATTATCAATCACAAAAATTCACTAATATGATTCGATGTGGGTTTCGGATAACCAACTGGAATCCGACTCCCTGTCGCATCGAAACTCAAATGTCGTTTTACGGGTCAAAGGGTTTCATATACATACGACAGTATATTCATCACAAATATAGCAAATCAGCACAAAGTATCACATAGCATCACATCACATATCAAATATATCAATCCATCACACAACATTTAATAACAATCAGCATCTACAATTAAGATGAATAAACTGGGTGGTTTTAAATTTATTACCTACATGATTACTTTCATTTATTATTCCTAATTAATTAACTATCCATATTTATTCAATTAATAAATCTTCAATTATTAATTTAAAATCTAATATCATTCAATTAATGATTTCTTAATTACAAATTAATTATTCTAAGAAAAATTAATCTTAAACTTTAATTAATCAAATTAAAAGCCTTAATTACTTTAACTAATTATCCATTTCTTAATTAATTAATTATATTAATTATCCATTTGTACTACCTTAATAATTAAATGAATTACAAATCATTATACTTTTCTTTATCTTTAGATAAGCATTCCTTATTTAAATTATGCATTTAAAAACAAAATGTTTTTAAATTTACATTAAATCCCATTTAACATTTTCTTTAAACTTAAAGACTCAAATTTGTCTTAAATAAGAGTTTAAAACAATACACAACTTAATCTTATATGTTTACAAGAAACATATACTTAATTAATAAGTTGAAAAGGATTTGAATTTCAATCCAAATCAAATTCAAATCAATTTTAAAAAATTACTTTAAAACTTCAAAATTGAAATACAACTTTCATTCTCATTTTAGTTTTAAATTCTTTAAAGCTCTTTCTATAATTTACATCTTCAATTCAAATGAAAATCATTTTAAAGCAATTTAAATTTAATTCTTTACTTTAAACTGAAGTTTAAAAATTTAAATCCAGATTTAAAAACTCAGATTGAATTCATTTTAAACTCCTAGTTTCAAATTCTTAACCTTCCAATTCAAATGCCCAAAACACAATGCATTCACACTTGAGAGTTTAAAATTAAATTTAAATTTAAAAGCCATCAATGATTTCAAATTCCAGACAAATCAAATTTGAAATCATATTCAAATTCAAACCAAAACTCAGTTTAAAATCTTCACCTGCAAATTTAAACTTTATCTTTACATATGAAACAGAAAACAGTTTTTCTGTATTATTAAAAAAAAAAAAAACTTTGAATTTCCCAGAATTCAAACTATTTCAAAGAAAACAGAATTTAAACTTATTCAAATTCATATTTGAATTCAGTTTTAACATCCTAAGTAAAACTTTAGTTTGCATTTTTTTTTTTTATTATTTTTTTTTTTTTTTTATACCTGAAAACAGGTTGCTGATCAAATCTTAAAACCAGAAATACTTACATTTTTTTTTAAAACTCAAATTATTAAAATAAACAAAATTCAAACTTTGGAATTCATATTTAAATTCAGTTTAAATTTTATACTTAGTTCAGGTTTTATTTACATTTTTAAAACTTACCTTTAAAAATTTTAAAAACTGGAAGATAAAACCCTGTTAAAACCTGAAACACATCAACCCGAGCTACCCTGAAATTTACTTCGAGTCATGAGCATCCTTGCTTCGAGTTTATTCCCAAATTCCCCGAGACCCACCCGGGCAACCAAAACCCTGCACCCAAAACAACACCAACCTGCACACACCACTTTGTGCATCCCTTTCCCCATCTCCGACCATCTCCGGCCATTATCAACTACCATTCCCCATTGACCACCAACACCACATCAACCTTCAACCCTCAAAATTCCATACTACAAACTTGAATTTGAATTCAAGTTTCATAACAGAAACCTGGAACAGCACCCCCCCGCTTTTTTTCAAGTTGACCTGTCAACGGCAACAACTCCCCACTCCGACCACCATAAATCTTGAAACTCCGGCGATAACATCAACTCACTAACATCTTCCAATCCCCAAAACAACATCTAACTCGATTCACCAAAAATGCAGAAAAGTCCAAATCATTACAGCCCTGAAAACTAAGGTTCAAGACCTGAAAACCCAATTTGCATCACCCAGATTTATTTGTAATTCAATTTAAAAAATTTCCTATAATCATTTATAGCTACTCTATCTCCAGAAACCAATCCAATCCAATCAAATGCAAGAATCAAGTGAACTTAATCAAAATGTAAAATATAGTAATTTCAAAACTGTATTTATTTTACAGCACTATAATTTATAATGTTTGATTTCAAATTCATGAATTCACTTATTGTTTCAGTTTATAAATCTGCAACAATGAATCATAAAGTTTGAATTTTCATTCTTAGGCAAATTTGCTCTGTGTCACTTGATTATCCAGGCTACAGAATTTTTTTTTAATTTATATAAAATTTTAAACTTGCTCTTTTCTAGAATAACAGGGCTTTATTAACAAACTCAAGTCATAACAAACAAGTTGAAGAAAGAACTCAATAATCAAACAGGTGGTAGGATTTTGAGACACAGTCATGCAACAATTTAATTCAGGTATATATGCATATAATTACAGGTAAAATATCCATAACAATTTTATATAAGTTCATTTGTAATTTAAAAAAAACATGCGCAACTTTACCTATTAAACAGATTTTAAAAGATGAGTTACTCACCTTTATTCAAAGTGCAGAGCATATTTCATTATGCAGGTTCCAGAGTTTTGAAAATGTGAAATGCAGGCACTTTGTCTTGCTTTTAAAATTGAAATGCAGTAGCTTCTTGTTCCAGAGTTATGAAATGCAGGCTTGAATGCTTTTTAAAAACATGCAGCTTCTACTTGATGCATGCAGGCCTTGCTTGCAATTTGCAGATGTAAAGAAATGCAGGGTTCCCTTGCATTTCCAGATTATGAAAATATGAAATGCAGCCCCTTTGTTTCCAGAGACTTGCATTGGCAATGCTGCAGCTCCTTTCTCTGTTTTTTTTTTCCTTTTTATAAAATAAACCTGAGATCTGCTTTGAATTTGCATGTTGCAGTTTGATTGCTTTAAGATTGTGACTTTGAATCTCAGGTTGCTCTTTCTTCTTTTCTTCTTCCTGATTTTTTTTCTTTGGTGTTTGAGTTTCTGTTTTCAGGTTTATCAATTTTTTTCTTCTTTGGGAGTTGAGATATAAGATACTCAAATCTTCTTTACTGTATACTCAGATTTGGTAAGAAGTTTAATAATGGTATATGGGGAGATGGAAAGGTTTCTTGTAATTTTAAATTTGATTATTTTATTAAGTAATTGAGCCACTTGTATGTATATAGATATGTATGATGTAAATGGGTGTTTACATTCATTTGCATATACACATATACAATATTCTTATGTTTTTATATCCATTTTGTTTATTATTTTCTACTTACATCAATTTGAAGAAAGAATGATTTTAGACTAATTATATTTTTAGTAGATAAACACATATATAATAGTATTTAGTTCTAAACAATTGTTTCGAAAATCATTTATATCTAATTCAAAATAAAATTTTCAAAATAAATATTACCAATTTCTACTAGTATAAAATTATGTGGTTTTCAAATCCAAATTTATAAATATATACATTTTTGAATTTTCAAAATCAAAATCTTATTTAAAACTTTAACTTTCAATATATACATATTTATTCAAATTATAGTGCATATTCATCTCAAATAAAATTATCCTTAAATTCCCACCAAATTTCTATTTATAATCTAAAATTTTTAAGTTTATTTTGGAAATCTCAAATTAATTCACAATTAAATTCACAGTTAAATTCAAAATCAATTTAATTATTGAATTATTTTGGCTAATATTTCAGGAATGTTACAGCCTACCTTCAACCTTCGATACTTTTGCACATCTCCTCTAACCAAACAACTCCATTAATCTCCTTCTCAATTCACTGCCATCATCCCCTTGCATCCATCCAATCTTCACCACAAATCAACCAAAAACCTCCCCCACATCAAAATTGCAACCATTGTCAACATACCAAATCCCCTGCTTAATCCCCTAAAAAAATCATCTTATTCCTCCTACAACTTCCTTTGATATCACTCACTGAACAACCGCACACTGCCATCACCGTGCTGCAATACACTTCCTCCCACCATCATACATTCCTCTACAGCTATCCCACTTCTTATTACGATTCACTGCAACTACCTCACCATTACACACCTTCTACTTTCAACTTCCACTGCACGCAACATTTCAACCTCCATCTCACTGCCTGGAACGATCAACATCACCATCACCTCAATTCAAACCACCAGTACTTCCTTCATCCCCTTCATCCACCTTCTACATTGCATCACAATCATCTGAAACTACTGCCTCACCAACCCGAAAGCTATTTCTTTCATCCACTTTTTTGCCCATCTACTTCACCACTACCATCAAATTTTCCAACAATGTTGTTATCCAAACTAATCACCAAACCAAGCTCCTCCTCCATCATCTCACTTCCCCACCACAGCCTACCACACTTTTTCCACCCTACCTTACTCAAGCAACCCAAAATCAGTCAAACTGCCGAATCCATTCAACCCTACCACTAAGTCAAAAACATCCACGGCCTTAACTTCTTCCTTCCCTTACTTCATTATTCACAGCACCACTTTGACCCTCAAACAACATCACATCAACCACCTCAAACCATGTGCCCCAAATCCACAGACCACTGACAAAGAAAACTGAACAGAAGTGATTACAATGACATCGAGTGAAATTACTCACCTCAATAAATTGTGTGCAATAACGAGGGAGTCTACGCTTGAACCACAAAAGGGATATAACATCACCAATGCCATAACCTTGTTCAATTATGGTCGATATTGGCACGCCAGCATAACATGGCTCCTCTCCTATAAATAAATAAAAGAAAGGGTTATGCGAGAGTGTATAATGTAAAAAAAGGTTATGCGAGAGTGTATAATGATCGGATCTACAATACATTGCGCTACACACGATAATGTTCTGCAAATAATACCAAAAATTTTAATATTAATTTATAGAGATATTAATTTATGTATATGCTAAAATAAATTTATATTTATTATTGTTTGAATAAATGTGCTATAGGATGAAATTTGTTTTCAGAATTTAATATTTGTTACATGAATAAACTGATACCAATCACTATTTAATTAATATACGAATCGGAATCTATGAATATTCGCTGAGACCAATATTTACTTAGATAAACAGATTGACAGCTTGGTACTGTAATACAGCAGACCAATGAGTTTCAATCAATTAGATTTGGTCTGCCTATGTACTTTAGTAATCAATTAGATTTGGTCAAAGTCCCAAACCTCTATCATCAGAAATGGTGGAGATGATATGCGTTGGTGCACAAACTTTTCCACTTTTAATTGCAGTGTTGAGATCCTCAGGGATATGAGAAGGTGTAACTTCATGTACTGGGGTAATCTTCCCTTCTTCAACTTGAAAATAACAATACATGAATTTCAATCTAACATAGTTAAGAAGTGTGACGCCCCACCTCTATACCCACGCTAGCCAAGAACACTACGGAGCAATGCTGTCAACTAGCGTGGAGAATAAGGCTGTTGAGGAGCGACCATCCGTGCAATTGCTTTGTGCGAGCACCGCTATGTCGGATAGTATAACGCATTTGATTTCGGGAGGAAGTCCGACACATCGATACAAACTCAAAGCTACTACACAGTGGCTATAATAATATTCGAAAACAAACATAGAAATAAGCATAACACAAATCAGACACAGACATCCATATCACAAAGGCGGAAGAAGATATGAATATATAACTAACACATGAAAGTGTACATCAGAGTAGTGGTCAAAAAGATCCACAATAATACAAAAGAATAGCAACACGTGCTATACAAAAGAATACAACTATGAGTCTATATCTCAAGTGTATACAACAAAAACTGCTAATCTAAATAGTTAGCCAAAAGTCAGAGTAGCAAATCGCAGGAAGAAGTCAAGCAGAAGCACCTGTAACATCTCGGTCTGACCCGAGTATTATTTAAGAAAATAATATACGGATCAGTCTAGCTATAAATATCAGATGACATGGTATAAAATAAAAGATATGGCATAAACATAAAATATCCATACTGACATACTACTATAAGTATGCAAATGATGATCAACAGAAGATCAATCAATAAGAGATAAATCAATATCACAAGAATCTTCTCAAAGATCCAAAGAGGGCATCATACCCTAAACTTGTACTCATAACAAGTCAATGACATAAATTCCAGAAATCAACACAAGAAATCCAGTAATCACAGAAAAAGGGAAAGAGGCCTATCACACGACGGTCCGAAGACCATGGGGAGCTACCCCATATGGGTGAGTCGGAATCACCAAGATGAGGTCTAGGCTAACCAAAAAGCAAAAAGGTATGTGTGAGTGGAATCACACAAATGGTGTCTAGCCTAACCTCGCAACAAAAAGGTATGTGTGAGTGGAATCACACAAATGGTGTCTAGACTAACCTTGCGGACAAAGAGATATGTGTGAGTCGGAATCACACCAATGAGGTCTAGTCTAACCTTGCAAACAAAGAGACATCGCACAATTGCTAGTCTAAATCATAAAATGATCGTCATGATCAACGAGAAGTGTCAATTACACTAAGCTAGTAAATATAAAAGCTTAGCCTCGTGTCTCATAACCACTTGCTTAACTTAAATATTTACGAACAAACTGTAAATCTTCACTAGAAAATTGTCACAAGAGGTTCAATCGAACAAGTCCAAGAATTAACCGACGAAGTGAACGCAAGCGTTTCATACCACTTGTTTTACTAAGTCGTTTAATTAGATTTCTCATCCGAGTGAGGTAAAGGTTTGTATATACTAATAGATCGGAAAACGGTTTTATAAACAAGTTTGGTAATAAAATAGTGTTGAAGATTGCTTTGACGAAAGAGTTTTGATATTTACTACTAGTATTGAAACCCTTATATTTTTAAAGTGACAAATCATAGAAATGATTGTAGAAACAATCAATCATCAAAATTCACATTCAAAGACGTGAATAAAATCCAAAGAAATCGATACTGAATCCATCAAAATGGATATTCCCAAAAATCACAAAGAAAATGTCATCAAAATCAATAATAAATGATAACAACAAAAGGGAATCAACACGAATCGATTAAAGTTGGAAATTCAAACAAAATAAGCAATATAGGAAAAAGACTGCAGATTCAGACGTCTGAAATCAAGGATTCAGACGTCTGAATCTGGAAAATAAACTATTTTCCAAAACATAATTCAGACGTCTGAATCCTTGATTTCAGACGTCTGAAATAGGCACTTTTTAGCCTATTTCCTTTCTGGTTCCAAACGAACCAATTCAGACGTCTGACATATAGATTCAGACGTCTGAATCTGGAAATAAAAATCTTCCCAGAATAATATTCAGACGTCTGAATCTAACGTTTCAGACGTCTGAAACTGGGGTTCAGGGCATTCCCTGAACCTAGACCAAAAATGGCCGAAATAAATACCGGAAGCGATCGGACGAGCAAAGACGACTAAGGATTTACGCCAAGCGACAACCCAGCCTTAAAGGCTCTTCGATACGCCTCAAATATCAATATCCATAATATGATTTTCATAGATTTTGATTTCAAAGCACCAAAAATTGGAATATACACCAAGTCAATCCAAACCAAAATCAATCGCATAAGAATAAGTGTTAGGAATTCATACCTAACAATCGAAGATAATTATAGACAAAGATGTAAGATAAAAATCTCACCTTTGAACCCAAACAAATGAAGAAGAAGCTTGAAAGCAAAGGGAGAATCAACCACTCTTCAACACAACTCAAACGAGCTTGAATCTATGCTCAAAAAGAAGAACATTCCCAAAGTTAGGTTTAGGAATTTCTGAAATTCAAGAGAGAAGGAGTTGGAGAAGATGAAGAGAAGGCTTACCAATGGGTTCTTCTATTAGTTTGGAGCTAGAGCTTGATTTGCAAAAGAATACTAGGGCTTGAGTTTCAATTTCCCATTCCACTCTACATTGTTATAAAAGCTTGAGTATTAGGAAAATAGAAAGGAAGTAAATGAAGAGGAGAGGGTTGGGACTGAATACATAAGTGGAGTTATTGGGTCAGCCCAAACCAAAGCCCTAAGTAAAAAGTGGAAAAATTCCTCTAACTCCAAACATATCAAAGCTTATACTCAAAAAGATCGCAAACGGCGTTTTGAACTCAATGGAAGTGGACCCGAGTCCTAATTCGACCGTATGCAAAAAGTAGCTTTTCGGACTAAATTCTGAGTATCGATAAAATATTTAAATAAAATATTTAAATATAAAATCGACAAATATGCGGGTTGTTACAAGAAGTATTCAAGACCAAATGTTTGAGACCAACATACAAGTTTATCAAAAGTCTCTTTAATTGAAACTTCCAGTGCTTCAAATGAGGTTGGCACAACTGCTCCAGCTTCTTTTAAAGCTTGATTTTTTGCTTGTGCAGATTCCAACTCTCCACCACTTTTGGCACCCTAGGTCAAGAGCAAGAAAAATATCAGATTCATGATTATGAAGACCACTAGAAGGGATGAGATAAGTTGATAAATAATTTTTATTTTTTAGGGAAATTTTGGTATTCATTGACCAATGCAAACAAGTTCTAATTTCCACTTTTTTAAGTACTTACAGCATAACCAAATTGCACTTCGGACTTGAAGAGGCGAGCACAAGTTCCACTGACCCATGCAACAACTGGTTTTTGAACTTTGCCTTCTTTCAAAGCTTCCACAAGAGAGTATTCATCACGTCCACCAAGCTCTCCAAGTACAACCATCATTTTAATCTAAATTGGAGAAATTATAATGAGATTGTGAAAAAACAGATCAAGTTTTAACAAACATTATAATGCCTGAATTTGCTTGAAACGCTAGCTGCAAAACTAGTAAGTACCTGTGGTATATTGTTGAACCGTAAAATATGATCTGAAAGGGTTGATCCAGGAAAAACATCCCCTCCAATCGCAATGCCTGCAATATTTATGTGGTTTAATTATACATCAGCGTTAAAGATGTAGTAGCACTTTAACAGTATTAATAAAGCAATAACTTCATAAATTCCATCAGTTGCATGGGCAATCGTGTTTAACTTTAATAGAAGAGTTAATGTTAGTGTCGTGTACATGTCTTGAGCGACACGCGATACACTGAGGTAAAACAGCTGCATCATTCGCTACTCATGATCCTTATTTATTCCCACATTCAATTTAGTTTCCATCATCCATAAATGATATTCTACCTTTTATTAGTACAAAAATAGTTTAAAAAAGGAAGGGGGAGGGGGGCAGTAATGATTAAAAAATAATATGAAAGCTGAAGTTAAATGTAAAAATTTCATTCTAGTGAAATATGCTATGCAAAATCATATAGAAGAAATTTGTCCAAAAAATCATTCCCACTGCACGTAGGACATTAGGCCATTTTCATTCTATAAATATATGTCTCGTATGTCATCTGATGGACCATTTCATACAGTATAAAATGTGCATTTTTCATATATAGTTACTTATTTTTATTGTCGGGTTTGATAAATCAGAATAGAAACCGTGTGTACGTTGTTTCCAAATTAAAATAACTATATATTGAAAGATGAAAATTATGGGTATACAAAAAGTACAAAAAGGATGAATATCTCAGACGGTTTTCAAATTGTTTACTTACATGCGGCCTTACAGAAGCTAGTATACAAGGTTTTCTGTTCACGTGGAGAAGAAAAGGCATAGCTACACACATTGGTAAGGTGCTAATAAATGATCACAATCCTATCATCACTTTCAAGACTTTGTAGCTACTTCCACTACATCGGCGCTTAGTGATCACAATCCTATTATCATCAAACTAGACACACAACATTCTCAAGTGAAGGGTAAACCTTTCAAATATATCAACAACTGGCACTTAGCAACTGGTTATGAGGATCAGGTTGTATCTGTTCTATCAGATTTCACTTGGGGTAATGCATTTCAAAATTCACGATTATGCTAAGAAGAATAAAACATAATCTCAAAACCGGAATAAGGCAAGAAAAAAGGACACTGATATTTTGACAAATTTGGAATCCAAATATAATGATAAGCTCTTCGCTGCACATAGTAATCCAGAGGAGGCTTTATTATATGATGAATTGTTACAAGCAGGGGATGCTTTGAAAAGGAAAATGCATTAGAAGATTGTTGATGCAACGCAGAAATGTATAATAAACTGGCCTAATAAAGGAGATTCAAACTCAAGATCTTTTTTATGCAAAAATTTCAATGAGAAAATACGGGAATGGAGTAAAGTCATTATACAATGATAAAGGAGAACTAATATTTGACGCACTTAGGATCCAATTACAGGCAATTTAATACTACAGTGATTTTTTCAATAGAGACATGTAGAAAATAACCAAATTAAAATTATAAACTGCAGGAAAATCATTAATAATTTGGTAAACACTATCAGCAATAATTTATTTCAGATAAGGAAGTACATGATGCAGTTTTCTCAATTAAAGATGAGAAATCACCTAGACTTGATGGCTTCTCATCTAAATTCTATATACTGCACTGGGCACAACATAAAGATGAGTTAACTCTAGCTATTAATTTGTTTATATCTCAATGAATATACCTGAAGGATTAAATCATACTTTTTTGACATTAGTCCCAAAAAAGGATAAACCTTCATATTATGTAACACATCAAACATATGTAACTATTCAAAAGCAACTCAACAACAAGCATCAAAGTCTTGGGTTACTTACCACATAGTGTTGAACCACCTGATAATTTCCATAGAAGGAACTGAGATAATACTTCTAGCCATTGAAAAGTGCATACCACACCAACCTCACCTCCATTCCATCCAGATCGTTCAGGAACTGCACTAAGCATAGTTGGTATCAAGCATTTGATCATAATATGAAAAAGCGTTGCCAGATATGTATTTAATGCCAACATTGGACACTTTCCTGTAATTGAAGCTTTAAGATCTATATAAACTTTCACTAAACGTATAAACATTCCCTGAGAGGGCGAAGTCGGATCACTTGAATTCGAGGGGGAAATCGAATCGGCAGGGAAAAATCTAAGTCGTGGTTGATGCCTGAAGTCGAGGGTGAAACTCAAATCACCAGGGTGAAATCGAAGTCAAGGCCGATGCTTAAAGCGGAGGCCGATGCCTGAAGTCAAGACACCGAGATTCGCCTGACGTTGAAGTCGAGGCACTGACCGAAATGGAATCGCGTGATCCATTTTTTTTCCAGTAATCAATTGCTAGGGATTTTTTGAAAGCATGTGAAATACTTTTCAGGGAAACGAAAATAAGCGGCGGCAGAAAAAATTAGGATGGGGGAATTAACGAAAGTGCGTAACGAAAGGGATGCAAATTAATGTAGTTGCATCGGTTGCCTTTAAAACTGATGCAACTAAAACTATTTGCATCGGTGTATTTTCTTCGGTTGTCGGTGACAACTGATGCAAATTTGATTTTTTATTACCTATTTCTTTTCACGTACCAATTGCATCAAGATAGAACTGATGCAAATAGTTCCATTTGCTTCAGTTTTTATTTCAACCGATGCAAATGAGGCGAAGCAATATTCACTTTTTGTACTAGTGATTTTATCTAGAAATATAGATGCTCGGAAGGATATTTCTGATCCTTGTGTGGGGGACTGTTCTCGAAATACCGTGGGCAACTCCATGGAATCCTACAAGATTAATGAACGTGCCTTAAGGAGTGTGATTTATACCAGTTATTGTTGTGATATATACTCACATGCATCACAGCTACATGATTATTTATATTTCACACCTTAAACATTATTATATAATCACTGGATTTTATAATAGAAATGATTTGGTTATTTTAAGGTAAAAATCCATTCGTATTTATTTGCAGCGTGGCCATATAGTATACCCTTATTTTAAAGGTTTTTTAAAATATAACAAATCCATATGTTTTAGGTTTCTCACACTAGTTTACCAGACTGATCCGGGTGTTATTTCTTATAATGCTCGGGTCATGTAACAACCCTGAATTTTGAGATTTATTTTAATTGTTTATTTTAATTATCTAAACTAAAAAACCTGATTTTAAAACTTTATTATATTTATTAAATTTGGTAAAAAAATATTTTAATTATAAATTTTTATTTTTGTGTGAATTATAATTTCAAACCTGAATAAATAGGATATTTCCAGAAAAATGTGGATTTTGGTCAATCTGGTCAAACTTTGACTTTAAAATTTAAAATTTAAATACTTAAAATTTGAATTTTATCTTTATTATGAAAATAAATTTAATTTCAAGAATACTGCATTTCGTTTCGTTGAAATCCGATTTATATTGTGAAAGTTATGCTTTTTACAATATTGGGTGCAAATTGATTTATTTAATAAAATTATCTATGTTATTTTATATAAATAATATTTTTATTTGTCAAATCATGTTCTAATATGTGTTATATGACATGTTATGTATATATTTTATTTTAAAATATTTTTAAAGTGATGTTATAATTTTTCCAAAACTTATTGTATTTATTTTCAATTTTTATAACCTAGTTTCTATTTTTAGCTATTTTCTTAATTTAATTATATTTATTTAAATTTTATTATCTATTTTTCTTCATTCATTATTTTTTTGTGTTTTTATTCTATTTATATGAATTTTTACATGTATTTAAAATTTCAAAAAGAACTAAGAAATTTGGAAAGTTTTTGACCTTTAATATGCTTAGCCTTTTCATATTCAACTTCACATTTTCACCAAACAACATATCCCTTCAATTTGCTGACCATATACCCTTTCTTTCTGCCGACCACTTTAGTTTTCTCATGCACAAAAAAATTTCTCAAACCCTAAAAAGTTCGGCCTACACCTAAAGAGAAAATCTTGGTAAAATTTTTCATTCTTTTTCACTTTTTTTCATTGTATTGTTTTGATTTTTGTACTTGCATTCAATCCTTGTAGTTCGGCCTCCCTCCTCCTTCACCATGGACGCCTCCACCACCACCACAACCAGCCACCATCTCCTCCTTTCCCCTGCCCTTCCATGGCCGTGGCCATATATGTTGATGATCCACCAAAAAAATGAAGCAAACTCCACTTATACATCATAGCCGAACTTCCCCATTGCTCCACCACTTCATACATCATCTCGGACACCTTGTGCGCCACCACCACCAGCCACTTGCTGACCTGAGACCCCTTCCACATCACTTCCAGTCCACTACTAGACCTGGCCGTGCTCAATCATGCCTTGGCCGAACCATTGATTGCATAGGAATCCATTTAGTTGCCTTGTATGTGTGTTGTACATGCATACATCTCTCTACTCCTTCATATCATGTTATGGACGACCCCATATGAACCAAAACCTGATCCAAATCCACACCCATAGCCTTGTATTCCAAGCTATGGCTGAGCTTAGAGTTGTTGAATGCACGTGCAAAAAGTTTGGCAATGTGTTGTGCATATATTTCTAGCATTGTTTAAAAATAGTTTGGTGTGAAATTTATGTTGTACTTTGTTTTGTTTGCTATGTGACAAGGAAATTAGCTTTGGCTCTCCCGCACTCAAATCGTAGTCGTGATTTCATGCCTTTGAAGATATTTATTTTCCGTATTTGGTTGTCATCTCCAGCTTATACAAGTGAGTAATTCTTACCAGACAATCTATACTTATATAACTAGTAAACTGATCGCAATTGAATCTGTAAAACATAACACCATGTTGTAACTGCTTATGCTATGATCATATGATGTTCACCTATGCTTATACACCTGCTATATCATATTTTACTATATATTATGCTATTCTGTTTATTTATATCAGTTTATCACACTGCAAGTTCCCTGCAGATTAGAATCACTATGAGTTGAAATGATACATACCTGAACGGACTTTAGAATAGGGAAAAATTGTTATGGGCTGAAATGATAGGCCTAAATGATTTCTTTATTTATTTGCATTTACTTGGCATTGCGGGTTTGAAATGATAGAAAACGGATTTTTCCTTTGTAAATTACGGATTGAAATGATATATTATCTGTATCATTAGACTTAGGTTAGAAACTTTTATACAGACTGTGGTTAAAATATATTTTTCTAAAAATTTTAAAATATTATAAAAATGTAAATATTATGAAATTTTGATTTAAATTTAATTAAAAATTATTTTTATAAAGTATTAGTGATTTTATATAAGTTAAATAAGTGAAATAAATAAATGGTAGAGTAGAATTTGAAATATAAGTTAATTTTTGGAATTTATGGTTTTCTTTATAAATGAAGTTTAAGTTAAGTTAGACAATATGATAATTTGATTTAAATTTAAATTTGAAAATAATTTTATAAAGTGTTATTGATTTTTCTATAAATTAAAAATAGTTAAATGTTTAAAATTGAAATTTGAAATATAACTTAACTTGGAAAATTTGAAATGTGTCTTAAAATAAAGTTAAGTTAAGAAAAATAAAAGGGAATTTAAATTTAATTTATGAAATGGTCAATTAAATTTAAAATGTAAAGTAAGTGAAATTTTATAAAATTTTACATTTATTTTTGAATTATTAAAGATTTGATAATTATTTGTGAAAATTTCACTTTGTAAAATCATAAATTAAGGAGTATTTAAATGATTGTTTTTAAAGTGAGAAAATATGATTTTTATAAGTTAAAATGAATTTAAATAAATTTTAATTGTTTATAAAATTTTAGTGAAAGTTTGGAATTTAAATTGGCAGCATTCCTGAAATGCTATCATTTCTAAAGTTAAAGATATTACAGCATTTTGCAGATGTTGTAATTGATATAAATGAACTAAATGACTAAAATGAACTAAGGGCTATACAACACTTTGTAAGTGTTATATTTGCTAGATTTAACTAAGGTTTTACTTGAAATCTAAATCCTATTACAGCATTTTTAAATGCTGTCTTAAGCTAATTGAATTGTTTTTCACATAACTTTACGTAGCATTTTCTAAGTGCTGTGAAAGTTGAATTTTCACTGTTTTAATAAATTTAAGTAAGTAAATGAATTCTGAAAATGGTAAAATTTTGAGAATTGAATATTTGGTTATTGAATATAATAACTTCATTTTAAATGATTTAAATGGAATATTTTGAATTGAAATATAAACTATTTTGAAATGTGATTTGAAATGACGTTTAAATTAAATAAAATGAATGTGGTTTGGGAAAATATGATATTTTGATATTTTGAAATGGATTTTGAATGATATTGAATTTTGAAATGATATTTGATTTCAAAGTATAAATTACCATTTTGAAATTTTAACCACGGGATGTATTTAATTTATAACTTAACTGGTCCTTAATGGATGGGTGATCCCAAGCATCCTTTAAGTTATTGTACATTACTACTACATTTAACTTGTGTTGGTTTACATTATATAAGCATATATGTCCTGACTCGAGTGTTTTTTGTTTTACTTTACGCTCGGGACAGCCTGAGTATTTACAGCTTAGCTTTGGATTTCTTTTTCTGGAGCTAGGAATCGTTGGAGATTCTAGTTGTCTAGTTATCTATTCTCTTTCAGTTTCAGTTGTTCTATGTCATCTCTGGTATTTATAAACTTCTATGTATTTGAGATTTCTATTGTATATTTTTTTCCAAACTGATATTATGTATTTGTTTTGAGATTTTGTTATGGTAGCTTCATGAACTACTATGGTATTTTAATTTCCGCTGCGAGTTATTCTGATATTTCTGTGTCTGTGATTCTGTGATTGCATTTCATTTGCTCCAAACTTTATTATAATGCGGTATTTTGAGCAATTCAAGTCCGACATGTGCGGATGCGAATGGCTGAAAATATCGGCCTGTTACAGTTGGTATCAGAGCTTTGGTTTTAGGCAAACCATAGCCTGTGGAGCAAAAACTCATTAGAGATAGGGTAGAAATACCATAGAATGATTGAAATCAGTCTCAGAATCCTTTCTTTGTGAGAGAACGTATTTTCGAAGTATAAAATAATTTCCAATTGATTTTTAAAGTATTTTCAAAGATTATATTGGTATAAAAATCTTCTTATTTTGAAATCAAGATCTTCTAAACTTCATTCCTTCGATATCCATCTTATTAGTAATTTCTTTGGTTAGGATTCACTAGGATTTGGAAATTCTATCTTGTTGATCCAGACTCTTTTCTTGATAGGAAGCTATTGTAGTTATGGCAAGATCAGAAGAGCAGAAGGCAACTCGTCAAGCTCGAAGAGCACTAGCCCGTAAGGAACGGGAGGAAGTAATGGAGAAGTGCGAAAGGATGTGGAGGGAAAGGGCAGGACCTGGTCCTTATGACCATGTCATTTGTTATCGGTGTGAGGAGAAGGGACACTATGCAGCTATGTGTGGGAAGATAGATATAGGTAAGAAGAGTGAGGGCAAGTGCTTTCGATCCGAGATTTTCTGTGTTAAATGCCGAGAGAGGTCACTTTCCAAGTCGCTGCCTGATGGTGAAGAAAGTGAAACTTGTACTTCCTACATCAATTAGCCTATCAACCATTTGCTACCATTGTAGGAGGGCTGGGCATATAGGCAGAGATTGTCCTATGAGACAGCACGGAAAGAAAGCTGCGTACCCACTGTTCGAGAAGGAAGATGGGAGTGTGGTGCATATATGCCTAAAGTGTAGGAGTTCGGGGCATATTGAGGGGGACTGTTCTGGACCCGTTGAAGTACCACCTGGTAGAATTAATACCGATGCTTTGTTTATGTAGGATGGAATTTTGTGCATCTGTTTGTTTTCAACAGTTGTTAGGTTGCATTCGGTGAACTCTATTGTATCTTTTGCTTAGCTGAAGTTCTCAAACTAGATATTTATGTTACTGTTTTCGTATGATATGAAATTTGAATCTCTGTTTGATTGAAATCTAACCTTGAATCGTCCCTTGAAAATTTGTGTTTGGTTGTATTTTAAAATTATGCATACATCGAAATTATCATTTTGATAAGGATGACCCATTTCACATATAAAAGTGAAATGTTTTCGATATGGATTATATATTTTTCTTCCTTTGAAAATTTGAAGTTTTGAAAGGATTTGAAATTTTGAAAATTTATAAGAAATTTGATTTAAATAAAAATGATTTATAACTGAAGGGTTTTGAATTTGAATTTTGAGGAACCGAACTCCGGTGTCGGTTTTAAGATTTGAAAAAAAATATGATTTAAAGATATTTCATAAATAAGAAATGTTTCCAATGTATTTGAATGAATTCCAATGATTTCGAAAAGATTTCAAAGAAGTTTCAATAAAATAAAGTACATAACCCACTTGTGTCGCTGGAAAATAAATTTCGGTGATGAATGCATGCATCATCGATATTGATTTTCGAGTTTTTGAGTGGGGGAGAGGCTATCCTAATAGCTTTGCTATGCGAGTGATTTTGTGAAACAAATTTTGATTTCACATTTCAAAGTATGGTTTGATGTTCGAAAGATATATGTGTGTGTGTGTATTTGAAATGATTTAAAGTAAACCGGTGTTCAGTCCTCAAGATTCATATTTGTTTTGGTATAACCCTATCTTTTGGAATTGGTTTACTGATTTGTTGGTGATTTCCAACTCTTGGATTGAAGTTATGATTTCTTCGACTCTTTTGAAGGTTTGAGCACTTCCAAATCAAGGTTAACTTTTCAAAGCTAAGTAATTTGGAAAGGTATAAGGTATTTGATAAAGAATATAAGTTTAGTTTGGTATGTATAAAGTATAAAGTAATATGATTTATACAAGTTTGAAACTATTTGTTGAGTCAAATAAATAAGACTATTTTGAACTATACTGGAAGAAATATAGATTTGAAATATTTTGAATAAAGTATATATATAGAACAATAATCTTTCCAATGGTAAATTGGATTTTTCATATAGAAATAAATAGTTTGAAGGTTTTAAAAAGGGATGGTTTTAAACTTAGTAACCATTTTAGATATTTTGATGATTGAAATGGTTTGGAAATGATTAATTCTTTATTTTGATAAAGAATGTGAATTTTAAATGATAATTGATTTTGATAAATGAATATTTGAAGTTTATATTTGTATGAAAGAATATTTGGTTTACTTGTA
Organism: Allium cepa; assembly: GCA_030765085.1. Classification (NCBI taxonomy): domain Eukaryota; kingdom Viridiplantae; phylum Streptophyta; class Magnoliopsida; order Asparagales; family Amaryllidaceae; genus Allium; species Allium cepa. The sequence continues at coordinate 490,223,416 of CM060944.1, read as the reverse complement.
ATTTGAGTTTAATTAAAAATGATGGATTTATGAAATGAATATTTCAAAACTAAGTAATAATGAAGTAAAATTTGAGATATATGAAATTATAAAATTTAGTTTTGGAATATGCTATATTTAAACTTTGAAATATATTAAAGATTGAATAGTTTATTTTATGGATCAAATCTTTATTTGAAATTTGATAATATTTGAAATGGTTTTGTTGAAAAACTAAATTGAATTGAAACTGATGGTTTGAATTGAATTCAAATTGGAAGTTTTAGATTTGTGTTTAATTGAATAAATTTGTGAAATGTAAAGAATTAAAGGAATGCTTTATGATTTAAAATGTATGATTTCGAAAGGTTATGATTTTCAGAGTGTAATGATTTCAAGTATTTTGGTTTTGAAAGACTTATAACTTTGAAAGTATTATGATTTTTGAAAGTGAATATATGTTTGAAATAGAAATGAATTTGTTTAACATAAATTTTTTTGATTTGTAAATTTGGATTATTCTTTGAAACTGAATATATGTAATTTGGAAGAAATGATTTGGCGAAATCATATTTATTTTGAAACTGAATTGATATTGAAGAGGAATTGAAATTTGAGAGCCTTGTTTTACTATATACTGTGATTTGGGAGTTATCGAACTTATATAAAATGGATTTGTATAAGTATGAAATTGATTTGTATATGTATGAAGTGATTCGAAACTATTGATTGGTAAAGGTATGCAATTTGTAAATTGAAATCTTATATAATCGAAGTCTATATAAGTGTGATTTGATATACTATTGATTTTGGAAAGTATTTGATTTGAAAATGAAATCTTATATATAATGGACTTTATATAAGTATGATATTTGAAAGTGATTTTTGAAAGGTACTATATGATACATATTTTCGAAGTAAAGATATGGAAAGTGCCTTCTACTTTATATCCGCTTTGTGGCCACGCTGTGGATTCATTCTATCGATATTATTCTCCCTGATTTGGGTTTTCCAGATATGATACTTGAGTGTCCATCGAATTCCATGGCGATCTCCATGGTCTTATGATCGCGACTGCATAGCGTAATTCGCCTGGTTGAGATGGCTTGGGGGTACGGATGTTTCCTGGGGGATCCAGGCGTAACCATTATGTATCCTACGATTTATGTAGGTCGTATTAATAGCGAAATCCGCTGGCTGAGATAGCTTAAGGGTACGGATGTTTCCTGGGGGATCCAGGCGTAACTATTGTGTATCTGCGGTCTACTAGTCATCATGGCGTAATTCGCAGGCTGAGACAGCTTACAGGTATGGATGTTTCCTTGGGGGATCTAGGCGTAACCATTATGTATCCGCGATCCATGGTCAGACAAATGTTTGGTTTGGTTGATTTGTTTGGATTGTACTTTCCATATCTGTTGTTTTAAAAGGTTTTCCAGTATTTTCAATGGGTGTTGAAACAAGTCTACTAAGCACCTGGAGAATTCTAGCTTTGCGCCTAATCAACGCATGGCCAGAGTCTGCAGGAACGAAAGTAAACTTGTTAAGACATCGAGTTATAAAAGTATTTTGATAAGTATTATATAAAGGATATTTTGATCATTTATTGTGCTTGTCTAATTGTTTACTTCAAACTATCAAATTTGAATCAAATGACTATTCATCATATCATACAACGTTTAAAATGTTGTAAATAAAATTCTTAAATTGAAATGTATATGGTTTTAAAATAATGGTCCATCCTTGTCTTTCAACCTGCTTTCCCTTCTAACTATTTCTACCTTCTTCCTCTTCGGGGGTCCTTTCCGCATTTGTGGAAAGAGTTGGTTCTTTGGTTTATCGTCTGGATTTGCCGAGAAGCTGTCTGGAGTGCATGATGTATTCCATGTCTCACATCTTCTCTAGTATCTTCATAACTCATCTCTTATTGTTCAGCCTTCTGCTTTTGATAGTTTGGATATTTAGCCTAATCTGACTGTCGAGAGTAAGCCACTTTGTATTGTCGATAGAGGTACGAAGCAGCTAAGAAGGAAATCTGTTAGTCTGATCAAAGTACCGTGAAGTACTGATGATCGGGATTGTACCTAACAGACGGAGGAGAGCATTCGCGCTTCAAATCCGAAGCTGTTTGTTTTCGGTTACTATTTGCTTTTTCTATTTTCCTTTTCCTTATTTTCCTTGTTCGTTCTTTTCGGGGACGAAAATATTCGAGTAGGGGAGAGTGTAACAACCCTGAATTTTGAGATTTATTTTAATTATTTATTTTAATTGTTTATTTTAATTATTTAAATTAAAACTCCTAATTCAAAAAAATTATTATATCTATTAAATTGGATAAATTTTGTTATTTTAATTATAAATTTTGATTTTTGTGTGAATTATAATTTCAAACCTGAATAAATAGGATATTTCCAGAAAAATGTGGATTTTGGTCAATCTAGTCAAACTTTGACTTTTAAATTAAAAATTTAAATACTTGAATTTTTTAATTTTATATTTTATTATGAAAATAAATTTAATTTCAAGAATACTGCTCTTCGTTTCGTTGAAATCCGATCTATATTGTAGAAGTTATGCTTTTTACAATATTGGGTGTAAATTGATTTATTTAATAAAATTATCTATTTTAATTTATATAAATAATATTTTTATTTGTCAAATCATGTTCTAATATGTGTTGTATGACATGATAGGTATATATTTTATTTTAAAACACTTTTAAAGTGATGTTATAATTTTTCCAAAACTTATTGTATTTATTTCAATTTTTATAACCTAGTTTCTATTTTTAGCAATTTTCTTATTTTAATTATATCTATTTAAAAAAATTATCTATTTTTATTCATTCATTATTTTTTGTGTTTTTATTCTATTTATATGCATTTTTACATGTATTTAAAATTTCAAAAGAATTAAGAAATATGAAAGGTTTTTGACCTTTAATATGCTTAGCATTTTCATATTCAACTTCACCTTTTCACCAAACAACATATCCCTTCAATTTGCTGACCATATACCTTTCTTTCAGCCGACCACTTCAGTTTTCTCACGCACAAAAAAATTCTCAAACCCTAAAAAGTTCAGCCTACACCTGAAGAGAAAATCTTGGTAAAAATTTTCAATCTTTTTCACTTTTATTCGTTATATTGTATTGATTTTTGTACTTGCATTCAATCCTTGTAGTTCGGCCTCCCTCCTCCTTCACCATGGCCGCCTCCACCACCGCCACAACCAGCCACCATCTCCTCCTTTCCCCTGTCCTTCCATGGCCGGGGCATATATGATGATGATCCACCAAAAAAATGAAGCAAACTCCACTTATACATCACAGCCGAACTTCCCCTTTGCTCCACCACTTCACACATCATCCCGGCCACCTTGTGCACCACCACCACCAGCCACTTGCTGACCTGAGACCCCTGCCAAATCACTTTCAGTCCACTATGAGACCTGGCCGTGCTCAATCATGCCTTGGCCGAACAATTGATTGCATAGGAATCCATTTAGTTACCTTGTATATGTTTTGTACATGCACACATCTCTCTACTCCTTCATATCATGTTATGGACGAACCCCTATGAACCAAAACCTGATCCAATTCCACACCCATAGTCGTGTATTCCAACCTATGGCTGAGCTTAGAGTTGTTGAATGCAAGTGCAAAAACTTTGGCTATGTGTTGTGCATATATTTCTAGCATTGTTTAAAAATAGTTTGGCTGAAATTTATGTTGTACTTTGTTTTGTTTGCTATGTGACAAGACAATTAGCTTTGGCTCTCCCGCACTCAAATTTGGTCATGCTTTCGTGCCTTTGAAGATCTTTTTTTGTGTATTTGGTTGTCATCTCCAGCTTGTACAAGTGAGTAATTCTCACCAGACAATCTATACTTATATAACTAGTAAACTGATCGCAATTGAATCTGTAAAAGATATCACCATGTTGTAACTACTTATGCTATAATCATATGACGTTCATCCATGCTTATACACCTGTTATATCATATGTTACTGTATATTATGTTATTCTGTTTATTTATATCAGTTTATCACACTGCAAGTTCCATGTAGATTAGAATCACCATGGTTTGAAATGATACATACTCGAACGTACTTTAGAATTGGGAAAAATCATTGTGGGCTGAAATTATAGGCCTAAACGATTTTTCTATTTATTTGCATTTACTTGGGATTGCGGGTTTGAAATGATAGAACCCGGATTTTTCCTTTGTAAATTACGGATTGAAATGATATATTATCCGTAACATTGGACTTAGGTTAGAAACTTTTATACAGACTGTGATTAAAATATATTTTTCTAAAAAATTTAAAATATGACAAAAATGTAAATATTATGAAATTTTGATTTAAATTTAATTAAAAATGATTTTTATAAAGTATTAGTGATTTTCTACAAGTTAAATAAGTGAAATAAATAAATGATAGAGTAGAATTTGAAATATAAGTTAATTTTTGGAATTTATGATTTTCTTTATAAATGAAGTTTAAGTTAAGTAAGAAAATATGATAATTTGATTTAAATTTAAATTTAAAAATGATTTTATAAAGTGTTATTGATTTTTCTATAAACTAAAAATAGTTAAATGTTTAAAATTGAAATTTGGCTTAACTTGGAAAATTTGAAATGTGTTTTAAAATAAATTTAAGTTAAGGAAAATAAAAGGGAATTTAAATTTAATTTATGAAATGATCAATTAAATTTAAAATGTAAAGTAAATGAAATGTTATAAAATTTTACATTTATTTTTGAATTATTAAAGATTTGATAATTATTTGTGAAAATTTCACTTTGTAAAATCATAAATTAAGGAGTATTTAAATGATTGTTTTTAAAGTGAGAAAATATGATTTTTATAAGTTAAAATGGATTTAAATAAATTTTAATTGTTTATGAAATTGTAGTGAAAGTTTGGAATTTAAATTGACAGCATTCCTGAAATGCTATCATTTCTAAAGTTAAAGACATTACAGCATTTCGTAAATGCTGTAACTGATATAAATGAACTAAATGGCTAAAATGAACTAAGGGCTATTACAGCACTTTGTAAGTGCTATAGTTGCTGAATTTAACTAAGCTTTTTTGAAATCTAAAACCTATTACAGCATTTTTAAATGTTATCTTATGCTAATTGAATTATTTTTAAACATAACTTTCTGTAGCATTTTCTAAGTGCCGCGAAAGTTGAATTTTCCCTATTTTAATAAATTTAAGTGAATAAATGAATTCTGAAAATGGTAAAATTTTGATAATTGAATATTTGGTTGTTAAATATAATAACTTCATTTTAAATGATTTAAATGGAATATTTTGATTTGAAATATAAACCATTTTGAAATGTGATTTGAAATGGTATTTAAATTAAATAAAATGAATGTGGTTTGGGAAAATATGCTATTTTGAAATGGATTTTGAATGATATTGAATTTTGAAATGATATTTGATTTCAAAGTATAAATTACCATTTTGAAATTTTAACCACGGGATGTATTTAACTTATAGTTTAACTGATCCTTAAAGGATGGGTGATCCCAAGCATCCTTTAAGTTATTGTACATTACTACTACAGTTCACTTGAGTTAGTTTACATTATATAAGCATATATGTCCTGACTCGAGTGTTTTGTGTTTTACTTTACACTCGGGTCAGCCTGAGTATTTACAGCTTTGGATTTCTTTTTCTGGAGCTAGGAATCACTGGAGATTCTGCTTGTCTAGTTATCTATTCCCTTTCAGTTTCAGTTGTCCTATTTATGTATTTGAGATTTCTATTGTATATTTTTTCCAGACTGATATTATGTATTTGTTTTGATATTTTGTTATAGTAGCTTCATGAACTACTATGGTATTTTAGTTTCCGCTGCGAGTTATTCTGATATTTATATGTCTGTGATTCTATGATTGCATTTCATTTGCTCTAAATTTTATTACAATGCGGTATTTTAAGCAATTCAAGTCCGACATGTGCGGATGCGAATGGCTGAAAATATCGGGTTGTTACAGGTCGGCTTAAGTATAATTCCAAATTTAGTTATGGTTCATTGGAGCTCTTGGGGAGGAGTTGGGTAATTTCCTACCGTACTTATTTTCTGATGCATTACTTGATTTGTATCTATCATAATTTGTGAGGATATGCTATTATAACTGTCCAGGCCAATGATAGGTTGGTTTACTCTGATTGATGTATGTATATCAAAGTTTTCTTTTTTGGAAAAGAACTTTTGAGATATTACATATTATCGTTCTGCATGTGAGATTCTGATATTGTGTTCTTCTTTGTTATTCTATTTCCTTTTCTTTCACCCTAACGTTTTGTCTTTCCGACACTTGGGTGCATGGCACGTAAATATCGTGGATGTATTAGTGTCGAACTTCGAGGGTCGAAAAGGCTGACCGTTACTTGTGTATCAGAGCTGAAGGTTGAGCAAGAACCTTGCCTTTGGTGGGTATAACTGTTGAGAGATAGGATAATGGAATACCTTATTACGAGTTAAGCGTATTATATATACGAGAGTGTGTATTTGTTATTGTTATAAAAGTATGTTGTATTGTATTGATTGTTTATTAAGTGGCTTATGGATTTCGATCAATACATGTTGCTAACGTTATTGACAGGGATCTCTAAACACTTAAACAAGGCAGCCGACACAGTATTGTTTTCGAAATTGGTAGACGAAATAACTTTACCTAGGATTATGTTTTATATATATAAAAGAACAATTTTCATAAATTGATATAGTTATTTATGATGTGTTTTTTGTTAGGAAACGATGATATTCAATTATTATCATTTATTTTTCGATTAGTTGCGCTCAACCAGTTTATGAGCATTGCACTGCATGGGTTGGGTAGATAGTAACTTATAGGGACTGTGAAACGAACGACTTATGCATTAAGTTTCACGGTTTGACTATAAGACTTTCGGTTATAATGTTGGATTAAAAATATTTTTTTAATAAAAGTTAGATATAGTAAAAGTTGTTTGTTGTAGTCTTAATGAAAAATAAGATATTTTGAAAATAAACACTTATGTAATAGTTTAATATAAGAAAGTGACTTATATCAATATGGTTTATGAGTATATTTTGCAAACTAAAAGAATTTAAACTGTTCCGGTGTTCTTGAAAATTGTTTTTCAAAGTTTGTAAAGAAAAAAATAATACTAGTATTATTTGAAATTAAATATTTAGGAAATTGGTTTACGAAATTGATATCATGGTACTTAGTAATATTTATAAAGTATTTGATACCGTTTTGGGAGTGATTTTGGTTAAGTCCAGAAGGCATGGTTTGGAAGTACTGAACCTACTTCTGTCGCTGGAAAATAGTTCTGTTAATGACTGCTGATGTGCACGTAAATGTGCATATTTTTACCACCATATTTAATCAGTTTAAATTAAATAAATGATCATATTGGGTATATTTAACTTGTTTTAACCAAAATCCATATTAATTCCAAATTGTCACATATTCACCTTCATATAGGAGCAGAACGATCATTCGTGTGCATATATTTCTTTGAGGAAAATCAATTGGAAATCTATATATATTTGTGTAGGAATTTGATCTCAAATAGGAGTGGTTTCATGAAGACACATGCATGCACAAAATGAATACAAAGGAGTGAAGATAGAAATAATTCAAAGTGAAGAACATGGAGGAACCTACCTTAATGTACAAAGTAGAGGCTAATGCACATGCTTATGGAATTAATGGCTTCATGTACAACTAAATGATGATTAGTAGAAGCTAATGATTACCTGGCCTCCACACTTTCTCAAGGGTATTTTCGGCATTCCCCAAAAAATGAATTACGTTTTAACATATGTATATATATACCCCTTATGTTTCATGTAACCCTCTTCTTCCTTAGTTTCTCTTAGTTAGTTTTTAGTTTAGAAAATAAAAGAAAGCTTATCTTTTCTTTTTCCATAACTACTTAGCCATTTTGCATCATGTAGTTTTTTTTACGAAACTTTAATACATTTCTCTTTTCTTCTCTTGTTTATTTCCCTTTCATGTTGTAGTGTAGATCTATTTTACTTTATGCAAGTAGAATAATTTTTCCTTTCATTTTGCTCTCTTTTTCTCTTCTTGTTTCATATTGCTTTCTACATTTTTTCATATGATAACAAATATGAGGGCTTAATCCCTTCAATTTAGGGGTAATGAAGCTCTCTAGTATGTAGATCCAATATTTTATTGTTTATGCTCTCTTTTGTGCTTAAATGAAATGTTTTGAAGTGATTTAACTTGTTGTTTTTGATTTGAATTTGATAACTTATATTGTTGATATCAAATAGGCTATGCTTAAACAATCACAAACAATTACATCTTCATCTACATATGATGATGGTAATGAAGTGATTGTTGAAATTAAAATTTCATGGCCTATATTTCTAAATAATAGTTAATAGGCCATGTTAAAATAGATTTTGCTTTCAACTTTGTTGTCATATTTCATGAGAGTTAAATGTGTATTAGCAGTTGTGTCATAGTTTGATGGTTTATATTAGGCTAATTAATAGCACAAATATATCATACTTACGATAAGAACGCCAACTAGTTACACTACAAACAAGAAAATAGAGATCATAACTTCAAATTGTTGATTTATGTGATCTAGAGAGTGGAAATTGCCTCTAAATTGTCTTAAAACTCTCATATTTTTATATAAAAAAAATTGTTTGTTTTTCTCCTTTTCTAGCTTAAACAATTCTCAACTTTGGTTTGATTTGATTGAATAGAAATTTAAATTCAACAGTTTCCTACGAATTGACTCGTACTCGCCACATGCTACGATAGTACGCCGTGCGCTTGCAGTTAAATTTAATTTAAAAAATTTCGATGCTTTTTTAGTTCGATAGAATTTCCGTCGTTAAACAAATTTTTGGCGCCGTTGCCGGGGAATTTGTTTTGATTTTGATTTTCTATTCTTCGGATTATTTTTGTGTGATTTTATTTGTGTTTTGTTTGTGTGATTATATTTGTTGTTTAATTTTTGTTTACAGTTTGATGTGTGCTTGTAGTTCTACTTTGCACTTGCATTCTCTTTAAAAAAAGGCACTTCACAATTTCAAAACAAAAAACAAAAACATTTTATTATCCTTCCAATTTGCATTTTATTTTTACAATCTACATTGCATTTACAATTTCCAATTCAAAAAGAAAAACCACTGTTACATTGCATTTTTCTTCACTGTTTGCATTTTCTGTTGCATTCTCTGTTCACATTAACCATTCACTGACATTCACTCCTGTCAACTCCCTCAACACTAAACATCAACTTCTTCAACCAGGCATATCCATCATCACTCTCCACAACCTGGCGGTCAATTGCCATAACACTTTACCCTGACCACATCATTCCCACCAGTAACCTCCTTCAACTTCAGACATCTGCTTCTGCAACCTGTACACCTCCTCCTTTACAAAATTCCCAATACTACTTCCATCATAAACCATTCACATCCACATTACAACACAAACAATTCAATGCCATTTCAATTCAACTCAATTCCCCTTCCAGTTCAATTCACTCCACTACATAATCCACCCCAGCCATTTCAAAACTTCCACCTTCTGTCTACTGCCTTCACTTTCATCTGTGCATACACACCTCATTGATCACCTTTCAAACAGCTGTTTTGTGCATTTTGATTTACAAACTGTCACATACACTTCGCCCTTCTACCCAACAAACTGCTGCATACTCCAAAACAAACCCACTGACATTCATCACACTTACAACAACAGACTCCCCCGCCACACTCCAACCATCATTCACAAACTACACAAGCCATTACTGCCCCTGCCTCCGTCTCCAGTCACTTGCCTCAACACAACTACATCCACTAGCGACAGTCAGATATCCCTGCAACTACTTCACAACCCACGGCAGCACATAATTGCACAGTAACATCATCTACCACTCCTCATCAACCAAAATCACAGTTCATACTCCACTTCCTCTCATCTACCATACAAAGCACCAGACAACCAATAACTCGCCTGAACACCTCCTCCACCATCTTGCTTACAGCATTTCACCATAACAACCAACTCACTGCATTCAATTTTACCAACAACCGCAACCAACTGCTTATACCACATCACCTTCCTCTACAAATTGAATTGCCTTCACCAAACAGTCAGGCCCAAATAGCAAATCCCAGGCCCGGCCCTTCTACTGGGCAAACTGGGCAACTGCCCAGGGCCCTATTTTTTAGGGGGGCCAATATTTTTTACAATTTCATTATCATTTTGCCCTAATTCCTAGATGGAACAAAGCACAAAGAAAGCAGTAATTAGTAATTATGTTGAGAGAATCAGAAATCACTTCGTTTTAAACAAAATCGCCTCGTCTTCTCTGCCTTCCTTCTTCTCAACGTATATTTTCTCTGAATTCTGTTTTATAGCTTCCTCTCGGCTGAAATCTCTCCATTTCAGCAGCAAGATCTTCTCACGCAGTCAAGCTCTCAGCAAATCTCTCCATTTCAGCAGCATCGTCTTCTCTTCTCTGAATTCTGTTTTATATTCGGCTGAAATCTCTCCATTTTAGCAGCAAGATCTTCTCACACAGGTGATGGAATTGCAAATAATTGCATAGTAATTGATTATTTGGATTAAAGTTGTTTTCTTATAATTAATGAATTGCAGGCTGTTCATAGCAGGTTTTATTGTTACTGAGTATTTGGAGAAGGAAATCAATCTACAAATCAGGTTCTATTGTTACTGAATATTAATCAGCTGATTTTATTGCTTTAATTGTTGGATTGAAATTATGAAACATCTTTCTGGAAGCCAAAAAAGGAAAAAGAAACAAAGGCAAGAAAATATTGCTCAAAGTTTAAAGTTTTCACTAAATAAATTTTTTGATAAACAATCAAAATTTTCAATTAAATCTGAGCAACAAATTAACTTAGAAGAAAATGAAAATGATGCCAATTTATTAGAATTAGATCAATCTAAACAGCAAACCGTTTATGAAGAAGTAAATGAAAATAAAAATGAAATAAATGAAGAATTAAATGATGAAAATGTAGACGTAATTGAAGAAACAAGTGGTGCTAATAATCTTCATACTAATGAATTTACTGTCAATGGAAATGATGCAACTTTATCAAATCAATTTCAACAACAAATTAATTGCGAAGAATTAAAAGGAAATGAAAATGATATGGATGATGATATCAACAATCTTGAATATCAGAAAACAAGCTTTAATTTAAATATTAATGGCCCTAGAGTTTGGGATAATCTTAGTGGAAATATGCGTGATTTACTTGTTGAAAATGGCCCAAAACGAGAAGCTAATATCAAATATCCTTTAGACGAACACTCTAGAAAGTTTTCATCAATTCATTATACTCAAATTTTACCAAACGGTGAGAGTCGTGATAGAGAATGGTTAGTATACTCAAAAGAGTTGGATAAAGTTTTCTGCTTTTGTTGTAAGTTGTTCAAAACTAAGTTGTCTCGAAGTCAACTCGCAAATGATGGAATTAGAGATTGGAAATATCTTAGCAAGACACTTGAACAACATGAAAATAGTATCGAACATCTTCAAAATTTAAAATCATTAAAGATGTTAAAATTTAGATTAAAGAAAAATCAAACTATTGACAAAGAATTACAAATGCAAATTAGAAATAATACTCTACATTGGAAAAATGTCAGGATTAGAATTATTGCGGTCGTAAAATGTCTTGCAATAAATAACTTAGCATTTCGTGGAAGTAATGAAAAAATTGACGATGATGCTAAAGGTAACTTTTTAGGTCTAATTGATATGATTTCCGAGTTTGACCCAGTAATGCAACACCACTTTCAACTCATTAGGAACAAACAAATTCATCATCATTATCTTAGTCATAAAATTCAAAATGAATTGATAACGATTTTAGGATTGAATGTCAAAAATGCTATAATTAAAAAAATTAAAGAGGCAAAATATTTCTCTATTATTTTAGATTGCACTCCTGATTCAAGTCACAAAGAACAAATGACTTTAATAGTAAGATGCGTGGATATGTTAAGTACACCAATAAAAATAGAAGAATTTTTTTTAGAGTTCATTAATGTTGTAGATACAACCGGTTTGGCCCTTTTTAATGAACTACAAGTTGTAATGACAAAGCTTGGACTTGATATTGATGATATAAGGGGACAAGGGTATGATAATGGATTTAATATGAGTGGAAGACATCAAGAAGTACAAACAAGATTGCTTCAAATAAATCCTAGAGCATTTTACATGCCATACGGCTCTCATTGTCTTAATTTAGTTCTTTGTAATATGGAAAATTGTTACCATAAAGCAAAATCATTTTTTGGAGCATGTCAATGCATATATACTGTTTTTTCTAACTCAACAAAACGATGGAGCATATTACTTGAGCATATAAAAGGTTTAACACTAAAATCATCATCAAATACACGTTGGGAAAGCCATATCGAAAGTATTAAAGCAATAAAATCACAACTTCTTGAAATTAGAGAAGCTTTGTTTAAATTAGCTGAAACTACTGAAGATGCCAAGTTGAGTAGGGATGCCCAAACTTTAGCAACATGTGAACTTTCAAGCTTTGAATTTTTATTATCTCTTGTTATCTGGCACGATGTTTTGAATAAAATAAACTTAGTCAGTAAAAAGTTACAATCTGAAGATATGCGTCTTGATATTGCTGTTAAACAATTCGATGCACTTATTGTTTTTTTTGAAAAGTACAGAGAAGATGGATTTAATTTAGCATTAGAAGATGGAAAACAATTAGCTTTTGATATGGAAATTGAGCCGATATTTCCTATGAAACGTCAAAGTCGAAGAAAAAGGCAATTTGATGAAATATTAGATAACGAAAGAAAACAATTATCATCACAAGAATCATTTAGAATTGATTACTTCCTTTGTATAGTTGATATTGCACTTTCTCAATTGAAGTCTAGATTCGAACAAATGAAATATTTTGAGTCCATATTTGGTTTCTTGTTTGATGCTAAAAAGTTAATTAATCTTAATGATCGTGAGTTATTAATGGCTTGCATGAATCTTGAAAACGCTTTAAAAAAATGACCATTTTGATGTTATTGGAAAAAAATTAAATTTAGAATTACAAGTGTTGCAGGTAATGTTATCAAAGGAAGCATATGAAGTAGATAAGTCGTGGACCTCCATTAAGATTTTAGAGTTTGTGAAAGAATTGGATATGTTTCCAAATGTGATGATTGCCTACAGAATATTATTGACTATTTCAGTTACTGTGGCGTCTGCTGAAAGAAGTTTTTCTAAATTAAAATTGCTAAAGTCATATTTACGCACTTCTATGTCACAAGATAGATTGAATGGACTAGCAATATTGTGCATTGAGAATGACATGTTGGAAAATATTGATCAAGATGATATAATTAATGATTTTGCTTCAAAAAATGCACTAAGAGATATTTTTAAATGAGATTTATTGTTGAGGTTTTGTATATCTTTTGTAATCAATATCTTATAACTTGGCTACTTTTAAACAAAATTGTAGTTATTGCTGTATGAAAAAAATTAATTTATATATGCAAATATTGTATTCTCATATATGTTTTTTTATTTTAGTTATATTAAATAGTCTTACTAATTTGCTGGGGTCCAAATTATTACTTTGTCCAGGGCCCAAAATGACCTTGGACCGGCCCTGCAAATCCATCCTCACTCCCAAATATCACGCACTGCATCCCCTACTTGAATACCCCCCAAAAAAAGTCGCCGACCACCTTCAAACCAAACGCGCGACCATCCACCACCTCGAATCACGACATCAGTTACAGACACTTCGCCCTTACAGCCAATCGCGACCGAAGTCCCTCAAAACCTAAGCGGACAATCGCACCAGAATCGAACTCACCAATCAAAATCGCCTCTACCTCCGCAGCTTCATCGTAGCTACCAAACCAACCCCTTTGAAAAATCGAACTGCCTTCATCACCTACTTGAATCCATTCGCAAAACACGTAGACGAACCGCCCCTCAACTCGCGACCTTCATAGCATTAGCACTCACGTGTTCTGCAAATCCACCGCAATCATCTCCATCGCCTGAAACCACAGTCTCTACCATCCACTTCTGCCGCAGGCAAACACTTCCCACATCAAGCAATCGCCTCGAATCGCTTTCTTTCATTCAATTTGGAGGTTGCCCTTTTTCTCGATTTCATACGTTCGATATTTTATTTTATTTTTCTTTTCTCAATTTCAGTTGTTAAAAAGGTAAGGATTTCAGTTGATGAAAAGGAAAGACGAGAGAAAACGTATTGGGTTTGGGCCGGGTGGTTATATAATCTGTAGATAGCTTTCGGTTTTCGTTTTTTGCATTTACTTATAATTTTGTTTAATTTAGCCATTTGTTCTTCCATCTTAAAAAAAAAAAGTTGTTTTCGTTTTATTCCTTGACTAAAAAAACAATCAAGTTCTTTTGTCTTTTGTTTTGCTTTCAATTGAAATTTGTTTTTCATTTTTTAATTGTTTAGTTTAATTTGTGTTGTTTTGATTTGTTTTAGTTTTTATTTTCTTTGATTAAAAAAACAAAAGAAAAAAAAAATACTGTATATCTTTATTAATAGTTGGCTTGGACCGCAAACTTTTGGTCCGGCCGTGAATTTCCAAAATTGCTACTATAGGATCTGAAAATTAAGCTTCCTTTAAATTCAAATTTTCCTCTATAAATATTTACCAAGTCTTCATATTACTTAAAAATAGGATCAGTCTTCATATCACTTAAAAATAGGATTTAACGAATAAACTACTTTACAAAAATTTTTTTTATAAATTAGTACTATAAATAAAATTTTAAACTAACAAAAAAATAGATATTGCAACTTAAAAATTCAAATTCAAATTAACTAAGTATGATTCAACACAAATATATGGCTAAATATTTGTGGAAAACATTTTTTAAACGTATTAAACAAATACAATTTGTACAAAAACAATTCGAGCACATTCATCACATGCAAAGTGTGTGCCGTAATGCTCGTCTTTAATAATAGTTGTAATACCTTTGGTATCACACTTTTTTATTATCAACGTGAACTACCAAAAATGCCCATCTATAAATATTATTAAATATTACTATTTCTTAAAAATAGGATCTAACAGTTAATTTTTTTTTAACAATTCAAAACGTACTTATCTTATTATCACTTAGAAATAAGATCTTACGAATAAACTTTTTTCAAAGTCATTTTTTGCTAATTAATAACAGAAATAAAACTTTAAACCAATATAAAATTAAATCCATTCTTTAGTAATTAATAATAGAAATAAAAATTCAAACTAACAAAAAAAGATGGTACAATTTAGAAAGAAAAATTAAAACTAACTACATATCATTTCAACGTAAAAAAAATTATTTTTTTCGAACGAGTTAAGCATATACAATTTACAAAAAATCAATTCACGCAAAAAATATGATCCATCATCACGCGCGAAGCGCGTGCCGCAATGCTCGTAAATATATATATATATATATATATATATATATATATATATATATATATATATATATATGTATATGTATATGTATCTTGTTTTATTTTCAGGTTGTAGAAGCAGATAAGGAAGAACAAGTTGCAAGAATTGCTTAGCTCGCAAAAAATAAATTGATTGCTTTGCTCAGTTGGCAAAAAATAACTGCTTGTTTATTTATAATTTTCCTTTTATTTGCCTTGCATTGTATATATCTATTTTTTTTGTCTTGCATTATTGTTTACTTGAATTTGAAAAACAAAAAAAAAACTACAAAACTAAAAAAATTCAAAAAATCAAAAACAAAGTCAAAAAATCCATTCGTAGTTGCATTGTTAATACATGTTTAATTTCTGTTTTGCTTTTCATCTTAGAATATTGATTAATAATAACGATTAGACATCGATAACACTTAATTGTATATTGAAAAATTGCCTTCTTTGAACAATTTAATTTCTTTTTGTCTAGCCTACGGCAAAGCAATAATTAGTTATAAATATTACGGTGATTTGTAAATATTATACTGAATTTTTTCTCTAAAGGTACTTAAACTTTTGGCTGCATTGCTACAGTGATTCGTAGTCCACTGATAAATCATGTCCGTTACCTGGTAGAGAACTATCTTGTTTATTTAAGACAATGTGTGATTATACAATTTTGGGTTAACTTAGGGTAAATAATTTGTAATTAGACTCTTGCATTCATTTAGTTGCATTAGTTCATGCATATTTAAAAAAAAATTCAAAATCTAAAACTAAAAAATTGTAAATATTCCTCTTCTTTTTCTTTGAAATTTTTAAATCCTTTTTCTTTGAAATTTCAAAAAAAATCCAAAAAAAAATTGGAAAAACCAAAATCAAAAAAATATTATAAAACCTTTTCAAAAACAAAGAAAAAATTTGAAAAACAAAAAAATTCCCTTTTGAAAAATAAATTTTATTTATAATATTTTTCCTTTATAAAAAGACAACAAAAACATTCTTGAAAATATCCGAGTATCGCCACACACTTAAATTTTACAATAGTTGTGAAAATCAATATAATCCATATGATTTCACTTCAAATTCGTATGGATATTTCAACGACAACTATTTTTTAAACAATTCGAATTTTGAACAGCAAAGTTTTCAAAACGATGACCAGCCCTCGAATCTCGAAAATAGCATTTCATCTTTACTCGAACTTTCTACACAACAAAATCAAATGATAAATGAATTGTGCAATTCATATTTGTGCAATAACTCGAATCAAAATTTTCAAAATAATCAAAATTTGAATTCACTTCAAAATTCAAAGATTTCAGGTATAACTCATGCCAATTCAATTTTGAACTCCAAAATGAATTTCAAAATCGAAATGAAAATGTGACCCACTTTTCAAATAATTTTCGCAATGGGAATAATATCGACTACGATGCGATTGAAAAATTTTGTTCTCAGCAAATCCAAATCGAAAGTTCTCAAGTTAAAAACTACAAATTGGATTTTGTTGAACAAATGAACGAAATTTACGATGATCATACAAATTTGTTGATTAAAACATTGGAAAATTTTCGTGAGAAACAAAATCAAATTTCTATGTGTGACGTTTCAAACAATAATCCATATTTTATCCAAATCGATGATTTTCAAATAACAACTTTTGAAATTGATAATGACAATCTTGATCAAGTTGTTGAAAATACGGTAATTAAGTTGGATTTCAATTCTTTTGAGGGTGCAAAACTCGATTTAAACTTATATCTTCCTTTTTCTGAAAATTTGAATACGACAACCTTGAATTTTAAACTCGATTTACGCGATGAAGTTGTTGATAATCCAACAAAGGAAGTCGAATTTAACGAGCATGAGTTTTATGGACTTTTTGAAAATGAGTTGCTAAATTCTGAAGAAGACGATTTGAATCACCATTTTGATTTTGAAATCGATGATAAACTTGAATTTGGTGAAAATATATTTCAAGCAATTGTTTTATCAACCCCGAAAATAATTGAAAATAAAAAGAACTCATTCAATTTTTGATTAAAAAAAATTCGTTTTTTCAAATCAACATTCAACTTTAAAATCTTTAAAGGTTTGGTTTTTCAAGCTTGAGCTGTGTCTCGCATACTTGACGAGACAAATGAATCGGTCCTTGGAAGACCGTTTCATTTACTTTTTGACGATATGCTTTCTGATCTTGTGTAAATATCGTTCATTTTCATGTAAATATAGGTTATCCTTGTATTTTTGTTTTATTTTTTCTCCTTCGACTTGGGTTGACTGTGGGAACACGGTCAAAATCAAGTATGGAGGGAGACTCATCTTCATTTTTATTTTATTGTTCATGGTTTATTTTTATTTTTTTTCTTTTAAAATATCATAAAAAATCCCAAAACAAATTTTCTTTTGAAACACTATAAGATAAATATATGGTTTTGGTTTATTAAATTGAGATTTTTGAAAATTTATTTGTCTTAACAAAAATAAAAATAAAGTTTGATTACAAATAACAACGGTTTAACTAATATATAAGAAGATTCATATGTGTTAATTGTGAAATACATCCTAATTGAAAATCTTTGTTTTAAAAAGTGGTTGATTTAAAGTAAAGGATATAACATTTTTTTTGTCTTCCAAGTTAAAAGGCGCTAAGATGATTTCGCAAAAATCTCTCAACAAAAAAAAACATTTGTATGTATGTAAATATTTTTTATTAACACTTACGGTCGACGGGTGTATACACTTGTGTGTTCACTCGCCATGCTCTGTACCTTTCTCACGTAAGTCCGAAAAGCAATGCATGATCGGTTTATCTGGCCTCAGTTTATCTAAGCTAGGTGTATGTATATAAAAAAAATATTTTTAATAACGCATACAGTCAATAGGTGTTCACACTCGTGTGTTCACTCGCTACGCTCTTTATTCCCCTCATATAAGTCTGCAAGGCAGTGCATGAGTAATATATATCTGGCCTCAGTTTATCTGAGTTAGGCATGCGTAAATACTATAAATATCAATAAAATTTTCAAAAAAATAACATGGAGTAAGAAAATGAAATTCAAGCACTATTTTAACTTATTTGACTTGCTATTGAAAAGAAATACAAATACCACTTTGATAAACTTTGATAACCGACTAAGGATCTATTTCATGGTTACACTTTGTTATCAACTGAAACAATGAGTTATACTATAGTCTATTTGTTACCATAACTTCGTTTTTTTGGAAATTTTGAAGAGTAAATGGATTAAATTTTCAAGATGACGACCAAAACCTATATTTAACTTATTCGTGTTAATTTGAAAGTAAATCTTCATTTGTAAATACTTTCAAAAACTCGCATTCATCTCTTTGTAAATAATCTTGCATTTTGTAACTATTTTCATTTTGCATTTGGATTTTATGGGTAGTATTCGTTGAAAACCCTCATGAGACAACACTCGTCCTACGGGGTACACCCAGAGGTTTAACGGCATGTTGCATGCGCTCAATGCAATCGTGCTCCCTATGTAAATGGATTTATCTTAGTTTTATTTTCCATTATTCGAGGACGAATAAAAAATAAGTGTGGGGGTATTTGCTGTGCACGTAAATGTGCATATTTTTGCCACCATATTTAATCAATTTGAATTAAATAAATGATCATATTAGGTATTTTAACTTGTCTTAACCAAAATCCATACTGATTCCAAATTGTCACATATCCATCTTCATATAGGGGCAAAATTATCTTTTGTGTGCATATATTTCTTTGAGAAAAATTAGTTGGAAATTTATGTATATTTGTATAGGAATTTGATCTCAAATAAGAGTGGTTTCATGAAGACATATGCATGCACAAAATGAATACAAAAGAGTGAAGATGGAAATAATTCAAAGTGAAGAACATGGAGGACCCCACTTACCCACCTACCTTAATGTACAAATTAAAGGCTAATGCACATGCTTATGGAATTAATGGCTTCATTATACTTAAATGATGATTAGTAGAAGCTAATGATTATTTGGCCTCTACACTTTCTCAAGGGTATTTTGGGCATTCCCCAAAAATATGAATCACTACAAGAAAAAGCATTTTTAGTTGCATTTATTCGTGGCGTATATTATCTAGTGCAATCAAAAAGTTATTTAAGTGCAACCAATATTTTACGGAGTAGTGTTTATCTAAGTCTAACCTATGGAGGGAGAAAAAAATTTAAGGCGGGACTTAATTTTTTTCGTGGCCGCCCAAAAGCTCTTCCTCCCTCTTTTATTTTCATTTACCACTTAAAATTCATTTTACTTTTTCTCTAAAACAAGCAACCCTAAATCATAAATCCAAATTCATTGGTTGTCCTCCGTCCATCGACTGCCACCCATGAATGCTTCTCCCTTCGTTGGACGGACGATAGAGTGTGAACTGGTTTTGTACTTTAGCACGATTCTTCATGAATCACTCGAATTCATCCTTTTATCTTCAGAAGAGACTCCTTCACCCGCCATATTTTCTTCCTCGATCCATTACTTACTAAAAGGTTATAGAAGAAAAATCCTCTTTTAATTCTGTATTGAAAATCCACAATATTGATAAAATAATAGCACGTCTATGTTTTAACTATTTATTTCCTCTTCGATTCAAACAGGTAAGCAGAGAAAAAGGGATCGATAAGGAGATTGATGAGGAGCTGCCTGTAATCTTTGCTCAAGCTTATGCATTCAATCATCGGATATGTTGGGATGGGAATGATATTATATTCTCCATGGATGATTCGAGTTTGGTATAAGCATATGGATAGATTTTAGGACGATTCTGTTCCGCCATGGTTGTGAGTATTTTCATTTTTTCGGTCTATTTTATGTTTTTCATGATTATGTTACGGCGTAAAGGCTTTTTCCTGAAGTCTGCCAGTCTGAAAATGCATGATATAGAATAATTTTAAGACCACTCGTTAATTGGATATTTATTTTTGAATTTATCTATTTTATTACGTGACAGCTACTTAATTCATAGGGAATATTTCTACATTATGGTGGAGGTAAGGTGGAACTCAATCATGTTTAGAATAGGTTTGTGGTTATATGTCTGATAGGTGCAAATTAAGTAATAGTTCATAGATGATGCAACAATCTCTGGTAAAACACTAAAGTTCAGAATAGGATGTGTTGAGTAAAATTTTGATGGTGGTATAGAGAGAACTACTGAATTACGAATAGTGCAGTACTATGGTAGCTTCAATATATCCAAGTTTAACTTTGTCTTCAAAATAATAAGTTATTGGTGAAGTGGGGCTTTGTTCTAGGTGCAGTTATGTTATCTGATAATAAAATTATTTAGATATTATTCAATTGTTCATTTTCATATGGTAGATGACTTGATGAAATTTATATCTCAGATACTTGTAACAAATTGTTCATGGCTTGCTTTCATATTAGAAATATCATAGCCTTTCAGTTTTTCATGTAATGCCCTATAAATTTTAGTATTACACACTAAATTCTAAGTATGATCACTTTGCTTAACACGTCTACTACGGAAGCAATGCCTAAAATATTAGGTTTGTTTTGAATTTCATAGTGAGAAAGAAAAGAAAATATTGGTGTTAAATGATATAGGATTCTATACCAACTCATTTGGTTTTTGTACAATATTTAAGAAAATTCTTCAGAATTAAAATGAAATATTGGAGACTGTAGTGTAAAGATTATAAACATTCAACAACTCTTTGCAAAAAAATAAAGGTGATACAAAACTACATGTCATTTGTATTTGACTTTAGACTTCAAACTCGCCCAATCAGATCTGAAATATATTTTCTTCTCTTTTTTTCTAAAATAGAAAATTGTGTTTTCAATTACTGGTTCCATTTTTTGAAATATGGATTACCCATTTTTAAATATATAAGTTTTTTTGATGCAATATTTTGAATTTGAGTATAATATGTGCATTTAAATCCATGGTCTTTAACTGCATAATGAAGCGTTAGAACCATATGTAATAATATAAGCCTGTAACTAATCCTATTTTATAAGAAATATAGCTATTGGAGAAAGCTCATATGCTTAATGACTCTTTTGTAGAGGTTTTCTCATCTATAATATTATTTACTCAAAATTTCAACCCACCAACTGTTGAAATTTTAGAACCAAAACCGACGTTTCTTGTTATCCAGCATGACAAATTTTTCAACCTTCTCCTGAAGGCTGCCTCTACATTTATTCCACTCTTTTAACTCCTTAACTTGCATTAGTTTGTCTAAGAGGATAAATAATCGGTTTCCATCTATAGAATGTTACCGAGTATTAGATACAACATTGTTATCCATTTAACTGATCCTATGAGTTATTATATCAGAAAGGAGTATTTTTGACCACTTTATCAATACTCAAAAAGTTAATAAGTATAGGACAATGATAGCTTGTGGAGTGATTCATAACCTGAGCGTAAGAGTTTAGGAATTGAACTTGGAAATCATCATTATAAAACATCCCGTCAATCTTGTTATAATGAAAAAAAATCTTTCCCACACACTATTTAAATTCATTACCTAGCATTGTATTTTATGAATATCTGTTTTCAAAGCAGTAGTTTAGAAGTCCTTATCAGCATTCAACCTTGTACTTAGTCTAGTTCTGTCGAAGTTGAATAAATCGCAGTTGAAATCCTGGATAATCAACCTAGGCAGGTTAATGCTATTTCCAATTTGTTTGATATGTTGCCTAAGGGGTTTTCTGAAAGCAATCAGCATTGTTTTTCCATGCTTATATCTATCGTAGGAACATGTAAAAGTAATAAAATGTAACATATAAAAGTATTGAAAATTGTATCAAAAAAGGAAAAGGAGTTCTTAATTATACCACTTCCATGGTTCAAATTGATGGCTTATAATTCATTTTAAGTTTTTCTTCATGTACATGTAACTTCGAACGAGTATTGATAATCATCAACTAACTGGATTTGTCTCGTGTATAGCACACTGCCGCTATGTATGGCTATTAGCATTGGAAGCTTGGTATACTTATTCCTTGTTTTTGTATGATTTTATATTTAAGTAACTCTACCTGTTTATTGAATTGAACTGCAACATTGTTTTGCCTTTTTGAATGAATGTAGTATGAGGATATGATTCGACAAGAAGCTACCTGTAAGATTCCTATTGACGAGTTTGAGGAGAAATCGTTGGTTTCATTGGCCAAGGTACCTTTATTCACCTTCCTAAAAATGGCAACTTTTTTTTACTGCAGTAAATATATTGAAGCTATTGTTATGATTTGGTAAAATATCGAAGACCTTGAACATGAACTCTTAAATCTTCTGTTGTGCAATTAACATATAAAGAAGTTGTTTCGGATCTTAGATCTTTAACATAGAAAGAACAGAGATCTTAAATTGATTTAAAGTTATTGAATTGTTCGGGTTGCATACATTGAAGGTTTGCTTTCTTCGGTTTCCTTGAAAAAAGAATCTGAGAATGATGGAAAGATATGCATTTGCTTTGTTGGTGATCCTGTTCAAACTTCTTGCTTTACCTGTAGTTTATAGATGCAATTTATGACCTTGTTGATGTTGATTCATGGGTTTTGATTCATGGCACAAGCTTCAGAGATCATAAGACGAACTACAAAGAGAATACTATACAAAGGCGACAAAAAGAGAATAAAAGTAAATTGTGCACTACAAAGGAGACAAGACTACAATCCAGAGATTAGTATTAATATTTTATTATATTGAGTCTTAGAATATTGTTAAAATCATTCCTCAAGAATCATCATTCACATTCAAATAAACTCGCATGCATATTTTAATCAAAATCAAGTTTACAAAAAATGCATGGAGCGGGGATCGAACCCGGATCACTAGTTTGGAAGGCAAGTACTCTAACCAAATGAGCTACTACTGTTTTTGTTTAACAACAGGTCGGCCGACCGACCAGTATCTTCGGTCGACCGACCCTGTGTTATATGCACAGATACACTCTGTTTTATATACGTTTTCAAACTCAGCTGACCGGCCCAGGTTTTACGGTCGACCGACCTGACAATAACGGCTACTTTCTGAAGAGATGCGATCATTTCATGAAGAGTGATGTCCTCTATTTCAAGAGATACGGACACAACTTTTGATTGAAACTCTTCATGAAAGATTGTAACTCTTCTACAACTATATAAACATCTTCAAATCACTTCTACAACCACCGATTCTTGTTTATAATTCTGAAATCTATTCTCTATTTATTTCTGTAAATAAAAGCATTCATTCTTATTTAATATCACTAGAATCCTTGATTTAATTCATAAACTTAGATTCTACGTGATTATCTTCCTTCTAAATCTTCACACACATATATACTCTTGAGGATTTGATTATAGGAAAATTGTACTATCAAAAGACAATCCGTGTTATTCAGAACACACTCGTCAACAAAGTATTTGTATTAAGTTGAAGTCCTCTTCGGCTGTTGAGGCGGAAAAATTCATGTTCGGCTGCTCAGGTGTGATATACCTATTCCTCCGGGTTAAGTGAGGGGTTTAGTTTAAATCCAAAGGATAGTCTGGGACTGGACGTAGAACGGGATGTTCGAACCAGTATAAAAATTCCTGGTGTGCTTACTTTAATTTTTATTTTACTGCTATTATCGGTTTCCGCATTTATATACCATATTACACGATCCTTAGTACTACACGTACACTTTCATTTGGTATCAGAGCCTGGTATTCTAGAGATCGTAACAACATTCTAGAATAAATGGCTACAAAGAGATCTAGTCAAGGCAATAAGAAGTGGAAAAGCAATAAAGAAAAATCGAAGGAGCAAACAAACAAATGCTTCATGGCAAAAGATAATGAGGTTAGTGATCTAACTTTTGATGATATGATAGAAATAAATTCAGAACTTCTAGACACTTTAAAAAGTCTCAAAAGAAAATATAAGGAAGCTCTGGAAAATCAGAAGAAAGCAGAATTCGAAAGAGATATGCTTAAAGACGAGAAGAAAATATTAGAAGAAGAACTTGAGAAAATTCAAAAATCACTCTTTGACAATTCTCAACTCGCTCTATTAAGTCAAGAAATAGAAGCTCAAAAAGAAAAGAATAATGCTCTAGCTTCTGAGAATCATGAGTTAAAAACAAAAATTAAAATTGTTAAGTTAGATAACACTAGTCTCAAAACTAAGCTTGATGACATTACTAAAAATATTTCCAATTTTAATAAAGGGAGAGAAAATTTATCCAAGATTATTGAAAATTCTCAATCTGCTTCAAATAAGAAGGGATTAGGTTATGTTAAAAATTCAAAAGCTCACAACGATAAAAGTGATTTAGGATATAATAAAACTGATCATAGAAATATGCTTTCATTTATAGTAAAAATGATAGTGCTAGTACCAAATTTCGAGTAAAGCCTAAATCCAATTTTTATAGAAATTCAAATACTACTATGACCTATAATGTTGATAATTTTTCTAGAAGTACAAAATCATTAGCAGGAAATATGAATAAAAATTATCTTAGTATTTGGGTTCCTGTTAATTGGAAAAATAGAGAAAAATACATTGATGATTATTTTGATATGGTAGTTAATAATGAAAATTATATTTATAAAGGTTCAACCACACCCAAATGGGTATGGTTTCCTAAAATTTAGGAAATTATAAGAAGCCTGGGTATCGCATGCTTTAAATGTTAATTTTTCTGATACCTTACATTATAAGTAGTAGTTATTTTGTTTTATATTGCTCTATGTTAACACTTATGTGAAATATAATTTATATCATCAGTTAAACTCTCCTTTTTGTCGATGACAAAGGGGGAGAAATATATAAAAGCTAATAAGTTTTTGCAGAAAAGTCGCCATACATTCAGGGGGAGAATTACAATATATACTACTTCGTCACATAAGTATTGTCATCAATCAAAAAGGGGGAGAATGTTGATTCATGGGTTTTGATTCATGGCACAAGCTTCAGAGATCATAAGACGAACTACAAAGAGAATACTATACAAAGGCGACAAAAAGAGAATAAAAGTAAATTGTGCACTACAAAGGAGACAAGACTACAATCCAGAGATTAGTATTAATATTTTATTATATTGAGTCTTAGAATATTGTTAAAATCATTCCTCAAGAATCATCATTCACATTCAAATAAACTCGCATGCATATTTTAATCAAAATCAAGTTTACAAAAAATGCATGGAGCGGGGATCGAACCCGGGTCACTAGTTTGGAAGGCAAGTACTCTAACCAAATGAGCTACTACTATTTTTGTTTAACAACAGGTCGGCCGACCGACCAGTATCTTCGGTCGACCGACCCTGTGTTATATGCACAGATACACTTTGTTTTATATACGTTTTCAAACTCAGCTGACCGGCCCAGGTTTTGCGGTCGACCGACCTGACAATAACGGCTACTTTCTGAAGAGATGCGATCATTTCATGAAGAGTGATGTCCTCTATTTCAAGAGATACGGACACAACTTTTGATTGAAACTCTTCATGAAAGATTGTAACTCTTCTACAACTATATAAACATCTTCAAATCACTTCTACAACCACCGATTCTTGTTTATAATTCTGAAATCTATTCTCTATTTATTTCTGCAAATAAAAGCATTCATTCTTATTTAATATCACTAGAATCCTTGATTTAATTCATAAACTTAGATTCTACGTGATTATCTTCCTTCTAAATCTTCACACACATATATACTCTTGAGGATTTGATTATAGGAAAATTGTACTATCAAAAGACAATCCGTGTTATTCAGAACTCACTCGTCAATAAAGTATTTGTATTAAGTTGAAGTCCTCTTCGGCTGTTGAGGCGGAAAAATTTCTGTTCGGCTGCTCAGGTGTGATATACCTATTCCTCCGGCTTAAGTGAGGGGTTTAGTTTAAATCCAGAGGATAGTCTGGGACTGGACGTAGAACGGGAAGTTCGAACCAGTATAAAAATTCCTGGTGTGCTTACTTTAATTTTTATTTTACTGCTATTATCGGTTTTCGCATTTATATACCATATTACACGATCCTTAGTACTACACGTACACTTTCATTACTATGAAAAGTAATATCAATGGAACATACGTCATGAAGTTTTCAAAAAGAAATAGAATTTATTCAGGTTTGGTTCTTGCAAGGGGTGAAGAACTTCCCTTTGGAATCGTAAGCTAAATTGTTGATGACATCTTTAGCGGCTACTTATAATTTCTACTTTTATTGACTATTTGTTTGCTAGTGCAGGCGATATCAGCATTTGATGGCCTCTAAACATCTAAATGGGAAGAACCTGATGGTGCTAAAGGTATATAATGCTTTGTTTGCATTTAGAAAAATGTGTAATGCTGAGTAGAATGATAAAACACTTGTTGCGTTATAAAGTTTTACACACATTTTATGCCAATTAAAGTTTGTTACATTATAAAATACTTGATTATAGATTTTTGATTGTGAATGAACACACCTAAAATTGAGCAAAATTTTTTATTATCTAACCAATTGCGTACAAAGGTAACTTTTGGCGCCGTTTTATGTTTCAAGCACATTTGAATCTACTCATGACTATATTCAAGTGTTCTAAATTATGTGCAATACTTGTTTATGTATCATGTTTATTTTTCAAATAGGTTGGTTAATATATAAGAAAGTTGAAAAGCTTTTCAAAAACAGATCGTGTTGTATATACTAAGTGGCTTTCTGAAAAGCTTTTCAAAAATAAAAAAGTTAAATGGAGTACTGATAAATTGATATAGTATTATTCTATTTCACATAATTATGTATACTTTTTAAGAAGCAAACTTGAATTGCCTGTCACACCAAGAAATTTGAAAGTTATGTTACATAATAGATACTTGACTTACATGTGTAATATAATATTACATGAACTGTTCTTATAACAGTGTGATAAATGAATTGTGTCATTCTGGATATCAAACATATTTTGACTATTGTATGACGTTGATAACTTTATCCCGTATCCATAAACGGACTTGTACATCATTTCGACACTGGTTCAGTTTGGATGAATTGAGATGATTCACAGTACAGGCAACATTTTGGTGATGTTGCTGGAGATTTGAAAAACAATGGTATGTCCTGAAACAAGGATAGTTTAACAGAGAGAGTGGGAGGTGAGTGCTGTTGTCAGATTTGTGTATGTTGAAGTGGATATGTGTATGCACAGAGACAGGTGAGTGGTTTGTAATGGTAGGGTATGTTTGATGTTGAAGTGGGATTTAGAAAGAATGTGATGTAGTAGGAAGGCGGTTGTGTGTTGTAGAGAAGTGTAACTGGAATAATAGTGGACGGTGGATGGTCGAGACAGTATTGTGAAGGAGGTGGTTTTGTTTAAACAAGAGGGGAAGTGTGAAGGGGGATGCTGATGCAGAAGGCAGGAATGCTGGTTGAATGAAGTGGTTGTTTGAAAGGTGGAGTAGCAGCATCATTTGGATGAAGTGTAGTTGTTTGGTGACTGGTAGAGACTGATGATGGATGTCGATGCAAGGGGGAAATGAAGGGTATTGTGTACAGCCGGGAGAAAAAAGAAGATGCAGTGATAGTTGATTGAAGGAAGTATGTGAGCAGTGAATTGAATGCGAGTTTAGTTATTTTATCCAAAAACTATTGTATTAGAATTGTTATGGATTTCCTATTTGATTATATGATTAATATGTTCTTTTAATTGTTTGAATATAATGATTATATGAGCGATTGTTGATTGATATGGTAGAAACAAAATAGACCATCAACATGAAATAATAGCATAAAAAAATGGTGCAAAATGATCAATAACTTTTAGTAGCGTTTTAAAAACGCTACGAAAATACATATAGTGGCGTTGAGTAAACGCAACCGTAAAGAAGGGATAAAGTTGGAAATTCTATTGGTAGCGTCAAAAAACCTTTTGGTAGCATTTTATACACGCTGCAAAAAAAGAATTTAGTGGCGTTTCATAAACGCTGCAGTAAAATGATTTATGGTAGTGTTAAAATAAGTGCAACTAAAAATCAGGTATTTTTAGTCGCGGGCTTTATAACGGCGTTCATCAAAACGCTGCTAAAACTTTTAGTAGCGTTTTTTAAGCGATACTAAAAATAAAAATTCTTGTAGTGAATTAGGGTTTAACAAATGTATATATACCCCTTTTGTTTCATGTAACCCTCTTCTTCCTTAGTTTCTCTTAGTTAGTTTTTAGTTTAGAAAATAAAAGAAAGCTTTTCTTTTCTTTTTCCATGGATACTTAGCCATTTTGTTTGATGTAATTTTTTTATGCAATTTTAATATATTTCTCTTTTCTTCTCTTGTTTATTTTCCTTTCATGTTGTAGTTTAAATTTATTTTACTTTATGCAAGTAGAATAATTTTTCCTTTCATTTTGCTCTCTTTTTCTCTTCTTGTTTCATGTTGCTTTCTACATTTGTTCATATGATAATAAATAAGAGAGCTTAATCCCTTTAATCTAGGGGTAATGAAGCTCTCTTGTATGTAGATCCAACATTTTGTTGTTTATGCTCTCTTTTGTTCTTACATGAAATGTTTTGAAGTGGTTTAACTTGTTGTTTTTGATTTGAATTTGATAGCTTATATTGTTGACATCAAATAGGTTATGCTTAAACAATCACAAACAATAATTACCTCTTCATCTACATATGATGATGGTAATGTAGTGATTGTTGAAATTAAAATTTGATGGCCTATATTTTTAAACAATAGTTAATAGGCCATGCTTAAAATAGATTTTGCTTTCAACTTTGTCGTCATATTTCATGAGAGTTAAATGTGTATTAGTGGTTGTGTTATAATTTGATGGTTTATATTGGGCTAATTAATAGCACAAATATACCATACTTATGATAAGCACATTAACTACTTACACTAATAACAAGAAAAGAGAGATCATAACTTCAAAATTTTCATTTATGTGATCTGGAGAGTGAAAATTGCCTCTAAATTGTCTTAACACTCTCATATTTTTATCAATTTTATTTTGTTTGTTTTTCTCCATTTCTAGCTTAAACAATTCTCAACTTTGGTTTAATTTGATTGAATAGAAAAGTTAAATTCAACAATTTCCTGTGGATCAATCCGTACTCGCTATGTACTACAATAATAAGCCGTGCACTTGCGTTTAAATTTAGTCTGAAATTTTTTGACGGTTTTCTAACTCGATAGAATTTCCATCGTTAAACAACTGAAGCATCATCGATATTTATTTTCGAGTCTCAAAGTAGGGAATGCTACTATAGTAGCAATGCTACAGAGTTATTTTGGTAAAAAAAAAATTTGATTTAAATACAAAAGTATGATGTGTTATACAAAAGATGTATGTGTTATTATTTCAAAACTATTTGAAATAAAATTAGGTGTTTAATTCTGAAGTTTTCTGTTAAGATATTTTATAGACTCGTGTATCACATGAATTAGGGTAAGTTTGGTGGGGCATCTTGTTTGATCTGTTGATTAGTAGTTTTCATTGTTGAAATAAAATGGAATTTTCAACGATTTTGGACAGTTGAAACTTCAAAATTTTTGTAAGAAATTAAAGTAAGTGTTTATAAAGTTAAGTTTTATATATTGCTTGATTTGGAAAGATGGTAGAATTTAAAAAAAATTTAAATTTTCAATGTTAAGTAAAATGAATTGGATGATTTTGTATATACTCTTATGATGCAGTATAGTATTATACTAGTAAGAACTTAGGTTATATAATGTTTAATAACTTGAAGTAAGTTTTATGAAATGATTCATAAGTGATTTTAGTATTAAAGGAGAAATACTATAAGTGGTAATGAATGCGAATTAAAATAAAGAGAAATTGGTACAGTTAAGAGACTAATTGAAAATAGTATGTAAGTCGTACATAGATTATTTTATTCACTCTGCAGTTCTTGACCTAGGATTCGAATACACGATTTCGAGGTGATTTAGAGTAATTAGAGTAAGGTTTTTCCCTCAATTCTTGATGGCGAACACTTGATACGGATATTTGATATGATCTTGAAGTTTTCTATCATAGTTTATGGCTATGTTAAGAGAACATAGGTTTCTAATCAAGGAGCCTGATCAGAGTCCGCACTAGGGAAGTCAAGTGAGGTATGCTAGTTTGGAAGTGAAGTCTATGTGATTGAGCTAGCGATCAGATTTGGTATTGTGTAAGGAAGGTATGTGTATATTGTACGGGCTTTTAAAATATTTTCATGCTATGTGTGCTGGCTTTTGGAGAGTTTAGGAGATGACTCTTCGAATTGCTTGAGACAGAATGTGTTAACCCCTCTGCTCAAGCGACTCAAGAAAGGCTCACGACTCACAATGATTACCGACTCAACTGATTACCGACCTAACATATGGACCGAATCAATGACCTACCTAGTTACGACTCAACAGCCTTAAGGAGTTGCCGACTCAACGGCCTTGAAGGGTTAACAGCCGACTTAATGACTCAAGAGGGACAGCGACTCACCAGGTTATAACCTTAATGCCTTAAAGGTATTGGCCGACTCAAGGTACTTCACGACTCAGCAAGTTACCGACTCAACAATTGAGGAGTTGCACGAGTTAAAGAATTGTGCTTACGACCTACCTTGAATCGTCAGCGACTCAAGCAAGCAAACAAGAAGCTACGACCAGTTAACTCGTGCGCGACCACAGCTCACAACTTACGACTTAAGAAAGTCCATGACCTAAAGGAGTGACGAATCAAAGCGCTAAAAGGAAGAGTCAACAACACTTAAGTCGCTGCTGACTTATAACTGCAGATAAGTCGTTCACGACCTATGACTTGAAGACAAGTTCAATACCATGCTGTAATGAAATGACTCGTTGACGACTTACGACTTATGATGAGTCATGTACGACTCATGCTAGCATAAAGGAAGTCGCATTTGGTTAACTCAGGAACGACTTAGAACTTGTATCATTCATTCAAATGGGAGCATAACTTTGGACCAAGCCATGAGCTAAACCCAATAGGTCGGCCGCTACCTACCATGAATCATCTACGAGTTACGACTTATCATGAGTCGTGTACGAGTTACGACCTAACTCCGAGAAATGTCTATAAATATGACCCTAGCTCCAACTAGAAAGGGACTTTTGGCTCATTCTTTCCAAGCACCGATACTCTACTGCATTCAAAACCGACTCGATACCCAAAGCTTTTAAGACACGTAGAACGCTATCAACAACTTCGAGAAGGAATCTCATACATCTGACATGGATTTGAAGACTTTCTCTTACATTGAAGTTTAAGCTACTCGTTCAAAGTGTTTAGTAATTCAAAGTGTATTGTACTTGAGAAGAATTGTATCAACTTGTAACGAAATCATCAATAAAGATATTCAGAGTGGACGTAGGCAAACTATTGAGCCGAACCACTATAAAATCGCTGTTATTTACTGCTTTTTCCATGGTTTTCTGCTTATACTCTGTTCCCGAACCATCGGGTGGTGCTTTCACAACTACACTTTACACACCGGGGTGTTAGCTTTTAAATTTTAGCCTTAACAGAATGGGTGATCGACTGAGTAATACCTAAGGCCGTTGAGCATAAGGTATGTTTATTAGATTGTTTATCGTCATTGTGCAATGAGATGATTTCTAAACCTTAACGAACCATGAGTTTTGGTTGCTTGTGATTGCAGTACCATGTAGTATTATTATGTGATTTTTTCAATGGGCGCTAGTGATTACATTGTGTGGTTATTTCTTTGGTTGCTTGTGTTGGAATTTCGAGGATGAAATATTCTAAGTGGGGGGGGTGTAATGGCCTAGAAATTTCGAACATTTTACAATTAAATATTAGGTATATTAAATATTTATATCATGGATTTAATGAAAATAAAAATTATTTTGAAAGCTTATCTAAACTCTTTTTAAATACTAAATGGTTATTGTAAACTTTAATTAAAATTAAAGTGATTAAACTTGTTTTGATAATTTATTATGTTTAATAACGAGTGAAATTATCATTCCGGAGCACTGTCCCGAACTTTGATGAAACTAGTGTCATTGGGTCCGAAATAATAAATTATTATACGTCGATAAGTATGGTGACAACAGAACGTGTTGTGTGGTCATGCAAGCTCGAATAGCATTTAAATCAAGAGAATTAAATATTTAATTTATTTATCTATAAATACACCTCAATTTAACCTCTTCCTCTTTCTTTCTTCTTCCATCAGAAACTTAGCCTCCACCCATTCATTTCCTTCAACCAATTAAATCAAGAGAAGTAGTTTACGGTTTCGAGCAATTTTGGATTTGTCGACTTCATATGGTCGAGGGCTCCATTTCACTATGCTTAGTTTTGGTGCGACGAGGTTCAATGATGCTCGACTTTGGTTAGCCAAAACTAGGGTTATTGGTTGTCAGTGATGGAGGAAGTTCTAGGCAAAGTGGAGGGCATGGACGAAGTTCTCTTAGCAAGCAACACCTATCGACTTCGACATGGGGAGCTTCAGTGTTGGGGGATAAAAAGCGACTGTGATTTGTTGTATACGAAGCTACATGTCACTTTTGATTTGGGGTGTTTGGAGATGAAATTGATAGCATAGGAGAACTAATGTTGGTGCATGGAGTCGTTCAGTGGTGCTTTGGTATTCTTCGATGAAGAGGATCGATTCACGAACTTGGGAGGCCATGTCGACGTCATGATTTTAAACAGACGGTCGAGGTGTCAAAGTGGGTGCCAAAATGTCAAGCGTGGGGAGAGAAGTCTGATGGCAAGGTCGGTTTGTAGAATCGATGACTGGATTGCCGTATCATTGGAGCTCATGCATGGTGTATTTGGTTCAGGTATTTTGGGTACAAATTTGAATGCGGATGGAGAAGAATTAGGTGGTGAGTTAATTATATTTGTGGTTAATTATAATTTAGTTAGTTAATCAATATTTATATAATCCAATTCTTATATAAATCGTATCTTATTCATACGAGGTTCAATCTAGGGGTCGTTTTCTCCATTGCGCTCAGAGATGTCTACGTCTAGAATTTATTTGGGCTGTGGTGAGTTTACTCACAAGTTATGTGCATATTGTTGTGTATATATTTTTTGTTGTATTAAAATATAAATTATACAATGAATAATGCAAATTGTTTCTTTTAGACCCCGTTTTGTTTTGTAAAAGAAGTGACTACATTATTATTGAATATAATCTCTCTTTTGATCATTTATAGCATGTATCGAGACCCAGACTACTTGTTTACATGTTTGATAGTGTGTTATAAATGTTTGAAACGATGTAGTTGCGATAAACGTGCTTGTAAATCTCTTATATTTGACATATGTTAAATTGGATGAATTATGATATATTATGGAAACATACATACATACATACATATATATGTATATGTACGTATATATATATTTGGCTACACACTTGTTGGTATGTTTGACATGGAGGAATTAATTGGATATTTATGGACAATGGAAGTTATAAATGTTAGAAACGAAAATGTTGCTATGGATGCACTTTGAAATCACTGTGATCGGCGATTTTAAAGTTTACTTTGGAAGACATCCTAGGGCTTCTTAATATTTCTAATAAGTACTACGAGTATACCTATTAAAGTATGCTTTCATTATATATAACTTTAAAAATTGTTAAAGAATTTATTTAAGAAACTAAAGGCTTTTATATTATAATATCTATAAAATTGTTCACAGTATTTTGTTAACATATCTTATTTTTATAAATAAATTAGAGTGTGTTTATGTGTGTGTGTGTGTCTTTTTATGGTATTTCATTGTATTTAGAAGTTTTAAAAGGGAAGTTTGGTGTTTGTAAAAGAATATAAAGGGATTTCAGGATTATAACACTTACATTATAATGGATTGTTTTATAAATTGATTAAAAAGGTATATAACCTTGTTTAATAAGTGGAGAAGTACTTAGAGTCATTAAATGAATGTTCCAAAGTTAATGGAAAGTTTTTAAAAGTGATTTTGGGTTTATATTAATGATGTTTTTGCAATAATTGCTTTATCCTATTTAATTATACTATTAAAAAGAAATTAGACCTTAAAATGGAGTTTTAAAGATAATGATTAAGTGAAGTGTTTTTGGGGTTTGTTGTAAACAATATTTTAGTAACATTTTTTTTATCCCCTTGAATAATATTTTGAAGTGGTAAAATATTGTTAAATGATTTTAGAAAATACTTAGATCTTTAATAATGGAATTTTGAAGAGAATAACAAGTATGAATTGGTTTTGAGTTTGTTATGACTGGGTTGATAACATTCATCTATACCATTTTGATTATACTTATGAACGAAAATAGGTCTTTAAAAATTGTGTTTTAAAGATAATCATAAGTGACATGGTTTTGGGTTATAGTGACAGTGTTTGAGTAACATTGTCTTGAGCCCTTTGAAATTTATTTTGTGAATATGCCTATATAGTTGAGATAAGTATATGAATACTTTTGAAAAGTATTGAAACGTGTAGAAATGAATATCGAAGTTTTAATTAGATAGTGAAGTTTAATTAATAAGTGGAGTTTCATTAATTAGGAGCTTATTGAGTAAAAAGGAGTTTTACTAATAAAGAGGTTTTAATTAATAAAGGAAGATTAATTAAAAAAGGGATCAGAAGTCATTTTTATAACTTGATCGTGCTTTTGTGTTTCGATCATGCTTTGTGTGTTACTTATGGACGATATACGAGACTTAGTTTCCCTATGTAATTATTCTCATTATTGTTTGGTTTGACCAAATATAACTCTGGAAATATCTAGAAGAAACACGGGAATTATATGGTATAGTTATGTTTGGTGATGTTATACTATATGTATAAAGTCGTTTCTATCTTCAAGGACAAATGATAACGAAGTCCATCCACTTAAACGATGAAGAGGTGATCTTCACTCTTATGTAATGTCTGATTATTTCCTACAGAATCGAAGTTGAGTATACCAGAAATCCGTCGATTTGTTTTGGAGTGCCCGGTACGTGGGAGAATGTATTTATATGAGATGACTTGAACCGTAACCACTCAAAAACCATATACATGTTCTATGTTTTGGATGAGGATCATGATTGGTTCGAGATGATGGAATCTACATGGAGATTCGAGATCTGTTTGAGATGCTCGAACATATGTAGTTGTTTGTGATCCATTTAGGACGTATGAATCCATGTGTGATTCCAAGATCTGTTGAGATATGGGAATCCATGTATGATTTCAAGATCTGTTAAGGAATCCATGTATGATTCTGAGATTTATTGAGATATGGAAATCCATGTGCGGTTCCAAGATCTATTTGAGTTGGGGACTTGTGCGACAGATTACGTTCGAGTTGTAACTCATGTGCTGGGATGATAAACATGACTTCACCATCGGTAATAATAGAAACCAGAGATAGGGGACATAGCCTACGTTGTTTAGCTAACTTAAAGGGTGCAGGCACACCATTCTAGTGATACTTATGGATATACATATGATAGTGAGGTGAACCAATGCCACGTGTTCGGTCATGGGCCAGCTATGTTTTCCTATAGTATATTTCATGTAGAAATATACAATGTTGGGAAGGATATCACTGATCCTTGTGCAAGGGGACCATTCTCGAAATACCGAGGGCACTTCCATGGAATCTACGAAATCAATGTATGCGCCTTAGCGGTTATGATTGTATACCTATCATTGTTGTGATGTACACTCACCTGCATTACAGCTACGTGATTATTTAAATTTTACACCTTAGACATTATTATATTATCACTAGATTTTGTAGTTGAAATGGTTTGGTTATTGTAAGGCAAAAGCCCTCGGTGTTTATATGTGGCATTGTCTTACGGGATATCCTTATTTTAGATGGTATTACAAATATAATAAACCCATATGATTTAAGTTTCTCATGCTGGTTTACCATATCGATCCAGGTGTTATTTTCTTATAATGCTCTGGTCAGCTCAAGTATGTTTCTATATTTAGTTGTAGTTCATCGGAGCACTTGGAGAGGAGCTGGATGATTTCCTACCGTACTTATTTTCCATTGCATTACTTGATTTTAAATCAATCAGCATTTGTAAGGACATGCTGTTATAACTGTCCAGGTTAATGATATATTAGCTTATTATGATTGATGTATGTATATCAAAGTTTTCTTTTTTTGAAAAATACCTTCTGAGATATTAAGTGTTACCATTCCACATGTGAGAATCTGATATTGTGTTTTTTCTTTCTTATTCTGTTTCTTTTTCTTTCTCCCTAATGTTTTGTCTTTCCAACGCTTGTGTATAATGACGGAATTTCTATCGGCTTAGAAAATCGTTGATAAATTTTGTATTAAAATTAATCGCAAGCGCACGGCATAAAAAGTTAGTATGTGGCGAGTACGGGTCGAACCGTAGGGAATTATTGATTTTAAATCTCTATTCAATCAAATTAACCAAGATTTGAGATTAAGCTAACTACTAAAAATTGCAAAAACTAACAACTACAAAGACGAACGAAAACTATAAGAATAAATGACAATTTAGAGATAATTCCACTCTCTAGATCATATAGTTCAACAAAACATGAAATTATAATCTCTCTTTTTTGGTCATAAGTGAATTTAAACGATGTATTTATTACGAGTATGGCATATTTGCACTATTAATTAGCTCAGCATCAGCCATCAAACTATAACACAACCTTTAAACCACTTTCAATTCTCATGAAATATGACAACAAAGTTGAAAGAAAAATCTATTTTAAGTATGGCCTATTAACTATTAATTAGAAATATAGACCATCAAATTTTAATTTCAACTTTCACTTCATTACCATCATCATATGTAAATGAAGAGGTAAATATTGTTTGTGAGTGTTTAAGCATAGCCTATTTGTTATGAACAACATAGACTATCAAATTCAACATGAAATAATAAATCACATCAACTTTCATTTAAGCACAAAAAAGAGCAATAATTATCAAAATGTTGAAGTTACATTTGTTTTATCATTTAAGCACAAAACTCTCATTTGTTTTATCATATCAACACAAGTAGCATGCAACATTAAACAAAAAAGAGCTAAATGAATAAGGAATAAAACCAATCTACTTGCATTAAAATCAATCTACACTACTAGCTTGAAAGGAAGTAAACAAGAAAAGAAAAGAGCAATGTATTAAAGTTGCATAAAAAATAAATTACATGAAAGAAATGGCTAAGTAGCCATGAAAAGGAAAGAGAATCTTTCTTTCATTTCTAAGCTAAAAACTAACTAAGAGGAAAAAGGTTACATGAAGCATAAGGGGTACTTATACAAATTTAAAACCCTAATTCACTTTTTTGAGTAATACCCAAAATGCCCTCTTAGGAAGTGTGGTGGCCAAGTTATCATTAACTTCAAATAATCATCCACTAAGTGTGCATGAAGATTTAATGGCCTTTTTAGCATGTGCATTAGCTCTTAAGTGTACATTAAGATAGGTGGGTAAGTGGGGTCCTCTATGATCATCACTTTCGATTATTTTCATCTTCATTCCTTTGTATCTTCTTTGTGCATGCATATTCCTTCATGAATCCACTTGTAATTGAGTTTAAATTCCTACAAAATACTATAGAAATTTCCAATTAGATATTTTTCAAATTAATTTATGCACAAAAATGACCATTTTCCCCCTATATGAAGATGAATATGTGACAATTTGAAAATAATTTGAATTTTGGTTTGAACAAGTTAAAACACCTAGTATGATCATTTATCTAATTTAAATAGATTAAATATAGTGGTAAAAATATGCATATTTACATGCATATCAAATACCCCCACACCATTCTTTTTATTCGTCCTCGAATAAACAAAACTAAGATAAATCCCTTTTCATACGGAGCATGATTGCATCGAGCGTATGCAACAAGCCGTTAAACCTTTGGGTGTTCCCAGTAGGCTAAGTGTTGTCTCTTGAGGTTTTCAGCGAATACTACCCACAAAATCCAAATGCAAAGTGAAAATATTTACAAAATGCAAGATTTATTTACAAAGAGATGAATGCAAGTTTTTGAAAATATACGCAAATGAAGGGTTTACTTTTAAATTGACACAAATAAGTTTAAATATAGGTTTCGGTCATTATGTTGAAAATTTAAGTCATTTACTCATTAAAATTTCCAATAAAAACGAAATTATTAAAACACATATACTATAGTTTAACTCGTTGTTTCGGTTGATAACACAGTGTATAAATGGATCCTTAGTAGATTATCAAAGTTTATCAAAGTGGTATTTTCATTTCTTTTCAATAACAAGTCAAATCAAATAAGTTAAAATAGTCCTTGGATTTCATTTGCTTACTCCCTCTCTTTTTTCAAAAATTTTATTGGTATTTACAATATTTATATATGCCTAACTCAGATAAACCGAGGCCAGATATATTACCCATGCACTGCCTTGCAGACTTATGTAAGAGGAATACAGAGCGTGGCGAGTGAACACACGAATGTGAACACCTATTGACTATAGGAGTTATTAAAAGAATTTTCATATATACACCTAACTCAGATAAACTGAGGCCAGATATACCGATCGTGTACTGCCTTTCCGGCTTACATGAGAAGGGTACAAAGCATGGAAAGTGAACACATGACTCTAGGTGTTTATTAAAAAATAATATAATACATATATATATATATATATAGAGTTTTTTTTGAAGAGAGAGTTTTGCAAAAACATCTTAGCACCATTTAGCTTAGAAGACAAAAAGAAATGTTATATCCTTTACTTTAAATCAACCACTTTTTAAAGCAAAGATTTTCAATTAGGATATTTCATAATTAACACGTATGAATCTTCCTATATACTAGTTAAACCATTGTTATTTGTAATAAACTTCATTTTTATTTTTGTTAAGACATGTAAATTTTCAAAAAATTTAATTTAATAAACCAATACTATATATTTATCTTATAGTGTTTCTTTAAAAATAAATAAAAATGCTTAAAAAAATTGTTTATGAATTTTTTTTGAGTTTTGGAGGAAAAATGAAAAATTAATCATGAAAAATCAAAAAGAAGATGAGTCTCCCCCACACTTGATTTTGACTGTGTCCTCACAGTCAACCAAAGTGAAAGGGGAAAAATAAAAATAAAATAAAAAGATGACCTATATTTACATGAAAATGAAAAGATTATTATTTACAAGAGTTCAGAAAATATATCGTCAAAAAGTAAATGAAACGGTCTTCTAAAGACCTATTCATTTGTCTCATCAAGTATACGAGACGTAGCTCAAGCGCGAAAAACCAAATCGCAAAAGGTTTCTGTTATCCCATTTTTGGTCAAAACTGGAATATCAATGTTGTGTGCGTTTCCACCACGACCGAACCAAGAAGAAGCAGCCAACAAGCGTATATAAGTCTGGGGTTTCACTCATGACTCAAATATAAAAGTCCATTCGGTATCAAAGGCTTAAAGATTCATTCGGTAGTACATCACATATCTCATTCGGCATAGTTCATTCGGCACTCCACCTACTACACACCACCGATCCAGGAGGAAGGCACCACCGGTCCAAAAGCATCTCCATCTTCCACCGAACCAGACCTTAGCCATTGCCGAACCAAAGTACACGAGCCCTTGCCGAACCACCATACTCCTACCACCGGACCAAAGCCCTACCGGCCCAACACCACTCCCTGCATAGCCGAACCAAGCTCCATCCACTCACCACCGGATACACCTTCACCGAACCAACGTCCCACCGGACCAACTCCACTTCCATGAACTACCGAACTAAGCCCTTGCCGAACCAAAGTTGCCAGTCCAGATTGCATCAGCCCAGGTCCACCAGCAGTTATAAACATCCAAGACCCCTGCCCCCAACCTCACTCTATAAATAGAGGGGCAGGGGTACAACAATGGCAGACAAGTTTGAGAGCTCAAGCACGGATAGAACTTTCAAACATCATTCTTATACTTGTATACAAAGCTTTGTACTTGTAATCTGAAGAGAAAAAGGAGAATAACATATAAAGTGGACGTAGGCACGTTCTGGTCGAACCACTATAAATCTGTGTGTCTTTTACAGTTTAGTCCCTGCTTTTTTATATATTTGCATAAATCACCCAAATCACAAAGAACAACATAAAATCAGCTAAATCGTACGACTTTGAGGTGTTTGCCCATTTTTTGCGCAAACATTTTTGGTGCTTTCACTGAGAATTGAACTCAAGGACCTACCGCTTGGAAGTTGAATTTGAGGGTTTAGAGATTCAGATTGGAAGAGTCATGGCGAGACAATCAAGCAGAAGGCCAAGGCCAGAGCAGAGTCAACAGGAAGGGAGTCAAGAGGCTTCCTCAGGAGCAAACCAAGCTTCAGCCTTCATCACCAGGGATGAGATGGAGGCTATGATGAGAAGACAAGAAGAGATGATCCAGAACTTGCTTCAACAAATTGGGCAACTTGGAGCACAAAACCGAGGAGCAACTGGAGTTCAGAACGGAGCAGGACCATCTGGCGTAGCACCAGAGCTAGGGGGCACTCACGCAGAGCATGTTGATCCGGCCCCGGGAAGAGAGATGGGGGCATCCGAGCCACCTGGTAGCAATAGAGGAATGAACGTTCAGCCAGGGAGGCATACACATGAAAACTCCCGCGGACTCGGGGGGTAGGTCGAAGGCAGTGAACGAGGACTACAGCTTGGAGACAATGACAGATTAGTAGAGATGGTTAGAAGAGCTATGAGAGGCGGTTTAGTAAACAGAGACTTGGAAGATGTAAACATGAGTCCTTTTTCTTTTGCGATTAAGATGGCTAGGAACCCACCAGAATTCAAGCTACCATCAGTAGAGATGTACAATGGGAGGACAGACCCTGCGGTCCATCTTACTAAGTATATGAGGCACATGGAAGTGCTGGGGGCATCACAGAAGATCATGGCCCGGTGCTTTCCACTGTATTTGACGGACATTGCAGTGTTATGGTTTAGGCAACTGGAGAGCGGCTCCATAGGAACGTGGGCAGATTTAACTGAGAGATTTATGAGGCAACTCAGGGTTCATATTGCGAGACCCAAGAATGTGATGACTTTGGCAACCTTGAAGCAGAAAACTGGAGAGACTTTGAGGAGATTTCTAACGCGATTTAATGCGGCGGCAGCATCTGTGGATCGATCAGATCCATCTATGGTCATGATGGCGGCTGTATCTGGAATAGCTGATAGTACAGAGTTCAAGAATTCATTAACCAAGGACCCGCCTATGAATCTGGGAGAGTTCTATCATGAGGCTGAAAAATTTCTGCGTTTGGAAGATGCTAGTGCAGAAAGAGAGGAAGAAGATGATGTTTACGCAATCAAGAGCGGAAACCCACCTGGAAAGGGTGCGAAGACTAGCAAAGGAAAGAGAAAGGCTGAGGATAATGATGACAGGACAAAGCGGCAACGGAGGGAGCCGCGATTCACCACTCACACTGAGCTGAATGAGAGTCTGGAACGAATTTATCAGGATACCAAGGAGCATGTTCCGTATCGTAGACCAATACGAAGGGATCCAACCTCTGACGAAAGAAAATTAGATAAGTTTTGTGTATTCCATGAATTAAACGGTCATAACACTAATGATTGTAGGCATTTGAAGGACGAGGTGGAAGGGCATATCAGGAACGGTATGCTCCTTCAGTATGTGAGGAGGCGAACTCCAGCCGTTGAGCCAGAGCGACCACCATCTACATCGGCTAGAGGTGACTCTGGATCGGGGCACCGTTTGATTATCCATTGATTGCTTGACTAAAATAATGATGAACAAGTTGTAAACCTCTCGCTAACACGGTTAAATCATTTACACATGTGAGCGATCGCGCACGATCCATAGGCATGCTCTGAATGACTACCAGCCGCGTTATAGTAAGAGTTTACGCTTTGACATCTTCATTCTGCTCTTTGCTTTGATTTTGATTTAAACATTTAAATTCTTCCTGTTTGGACATGTCTGCTGTAAGGTTCATATGATTATTGCTTTAACATTTACAATTCTATGGAAAAATTACTTGTATGCCCGTGGATCACGAACGGTCCACGAGCACCTCTTGCATGGCAGTGAACTGCCGAAGTCTTTGATTCGGAAACTCCCCCAAACAATAACTCCGACAATGATAATATTAAGTCCCCCCCGGGAACACACAATCTGCCTCGAACGGCACCCGACCTCGAACGGTCACAATTCGCCTCGAACGGCACCCGACTACGAACAGTCAAAATTCGCCTCGAACGGCACCCGACTATGAACAGTCACAAAATCGCCTCGAAGGGCACCCGACCTCGAACGGTCACAATTCGCCTCGAACGGCACCCGACTTCGAACAGTCACAAACTCGCCTCG
Source organism: Allium cepa (assembly GCA_030765085.1). Classification (NCBI taxonomy): domain Eukaryota; kingdom Viridiplantae; phylum Streptophyta; class Magnoliopsida; order Asparagales; family Amaryllidaceae; genus Allium; species Allium cepa. The sequence goes on along the minus strand of CM060944.1, from coordinate 490,180,646 downwards.
AACGGCACAACTCATCTCGCCACAAATGGCTTGATCGCGAAAGGTCGCCATTTGAGGTCCACCCCCCGACCGCCAACAGTTGCACCTTACCACTAATGGCTCGATCTCGAACGATCGTCATCCGAAGTAAGGCGTTTGACCGCGAACGGTCCCATTTCATCTTTTGCCGCGAACGACACCAGCCGTGAACGGTCACATTTCACCCCAAGTGGCTTGATCGCGAACGGTCGCCATTTGAGGTCCGCCCTCTGACCGGGCTCGGTCGCACTTTACCTCGAATGGCTCGATCACGAACGGTCATCGTTTGAAGTAAAGCGCTTGACCGTGAACGATCACATTCCACCGCAAATGACTCGATCTCGAACGATCGTCGCATGGATTTAGACGCTTGACCGCGAACGGTCGCACTTCACCTCAAATGACTCGATCGTGAACGGTCGTCATTTGAAGTTAGGCGCTTGACCATGAACGGCCGCGCTTCATCCCAAATAGCTCGATCCCGAACGGTCGTCATTTGGGGCCATATAAAATATCAAGCTCTTTACAGGTTGTCAACAGGATATGAACATCCAGCTCATGGCATTACAAAACACGCCTTCCTACCGCAAGGACATCAACAGGATATGAACATCCAGCTCATGGCATTACAAAACACGCCTTCCTATCGCAAGGCATGTTTTAGGGGGCAAAGTGTTATCCCATTTCTGGTCAAAACTGGAATATCAATGTTGTGTGCGTTTCGACCACGACCGAACCAAGAAGAAGCAGCCAACAAGCGTATATAAGTCTGGGGTTTCACTCATGACTCAAATATAAAAGTCCATTCGGTATCAAAGGCTTAAAGATTCATTCGGTAGTACATCACATATCTCATTCGGCATAGTTCATTCGGCACTCCACCTACTACACACCACCGATCCAGGAGGAAGGCACCACCGGTCCAAAAGCATCTCCATCTTCCACCGAACCAGACCTTAGCCATTGCCGAACCAAAGTACACGAGCCCTTGCCGAACCACCATACTCCTACCACCGGACCAAAGCCCTACCGGCCCAACACCACTCCCTGCATAGCCAAACCAAGCTCCATCCACTCACCACCGGATACACCTTCACCGAACCAACGTCCCACCGGACCAACTCCACTTCCATGAACTACCGAACTAAGCCCTTGCCGAACCAAAGTTGCCAGTCCAGATTGCATCAGCCCAGGTCCACCAGCAGTTATAAACATCCAAGACCCCTGCCCCCAACCTCACTCTATAAATAGAGGGGCAGGGGTACAACAATGGCAGACAAGTTTGAGAGCTCAAGCACGGATAGAACTTTCAAACATCATTCTTATACTTGTATACAAAGCTTTGTACTTGTAATCTGAAGAGAAAAAGGAGAATAACATATAAAGTGGACGTAGGCACGTTCTCGTCGAACCACTATAAATCTGTGTGTCTTTTACAGTTTAGTCCCTGCTTTTTTATATATTTGCATAAATCACCCAAATCACTAAGAACAACATAAAATCAGCTAAATCGTACGACTTTGTGGTGTTTGCCCATTTTTTGCGCAAACATTTTTGGTGCTTTCACTGAGAATTGAACTCAAGGACCTACCGCTTGGAAGTTGAATTTGAGGGTTTAGAGATTCAGATTGGAAGAGTCATGGCGAGACAATCAAGCAGAAGGCCAAGGCCAGAGCAGAGTCAACAGAAAGGGAGTCAAGAGGCTTCCTTAGGAGCAAACCAAGCTTCAGCCTTCATCACCAGGGATGAGATGGAGGCTATGAAGAGAAGACAAGAAGAGATGATCCAGAACTTGCTTCAGCAAATTGGGCAACTTGGAGCACAAAACCAAGGAGCAACTGGAGTTCAGAATAGAGCAGGACCATCTGGCGTAGCACCAGAGCTAGGGGGCACTCACGCAGAGCATGTTGATCCGGCCTCGGGAAGAGATATGGGGGCATCCGAGCCACCTGGTACCAATAGAGGAATGAACGTTCAGCCAGGGAGGCATACACATGAAAACTCCCGCGGACTCGAGGGGCAGGTCGAAGGCAGTGAACGAGGACTACAGCTTGGAGACAATGACAGATTAGCAGAGATGGTTAGAAGAGCTATGAGAGGTGGTTTAGTAAACAGAGACTTGGAAGATGTAAACAGGAGTCCTTTTTCTTTTGCGATTAGGATGGCTAGGAACCCACCAGAATTCAAGCTACCATCAGTAGAGATGTACAATGGGAGGACAGACCCTGCGGTCCATCTTACTAAGTATATGAGGCACACGGAAGTGCTGGGGGCATCACAGGAGATCATGGCCCGGTGCTTTCCACTATATTTGACGGACATTGCAGTGTTATGGTTTAGGCAACTGGAGAGCGGCTCCATAGGAACGTGGGCAGATTTAACTGAGAGATTCATGAGGCAATTCAGGGTTCATATTGCGAGACCCAAGAATGTGATGACTTTGGCAACCTTGAAGCAGAAAACTGGAGAGACTTTGAGGAGCTTTCTAACGTGATTTAATGCGGCGGCAGCATCTGTGGATCGATCAGATCCATCTATGGTCATGATGGCGGCTGTATCTGGAATAGCTGATAGTACAGAGTTCAAGAATTCATTAACCAAGGACCCGCCTATGAATCTGGGAGAGTTCTATCATGAGGCTGAAAAGTTTCTGCGTTTGGAAGATGCTAGTGCAGAAAGAGAGGAAGAAGATGATGTTTACGCAATCAAGAGCGGAAACCCACCTGGAAAGGGTGCGGAGACTAGCAAAGGAAAGAGAAAGGCTGAGGATAATGATGACAGGACAAAGCGGCAACGGAGGGAGCCGCGATTCACCACTCACACTGAGCTGAATGAGAGTCTGGAACGAATTTATCAGGATACCAAGGAGCATGTTCCGTATCGTAGACCAATACGAAGGGATCCAACCTCTGACGAAAGAAAATTAGATAAGTTTTGTGTATTCCATGAATTAAACGGTCATAACACTAATGATTGTAGGCATTTGAAGGACGAGGTGGAAGGGCATATCAGGAACGGTATGCTCCTTCAGTATGTGAGGAGGCGAACTCCAGCCGTTGAGCCAGAGCGACCACCATCTACATCGGCTAGAGGTGACTCTGGATCGGGGCACCGTTTGATTATCCATTGATTGCTTGATTAAAATAACGATGAACAAGTTGTAAACCTCTCGCTAACACGGTTAAATCATTTACACATGTGAGCGATCGCGCACGATCCATAGGCATGCTCTGAATGACTACCAGCCGCGTTATAGTAAGAGTTTACGCTTTGACATCTTCATTCTGCTCTTTGCTTTGATTTTGATTTAAACATTTAAATTCTTCCTGTTTGGACATGTCTGTTGTAAGGTTCATATGATTATTGCTTTAACATTTACAATTCTATGGAAAAATTACTTGTATGCCCGTGGATCGCGAACGGTCCACGAGCACCTCTTGCATGGCAGTGAACTGCCGAAGTCTTTGATTCGGAAACTCCCCCAAACAATAACTCCGACAATGATAATATTAAGCCCCCCCGGGAACACACAATCTGCCTCGAACGGCACCCGACCTCGAACGGTCACAATTCGCCTCGAACGGCACCCGACTACGAACAGTCAAAATTCGCCTCGAACGGCACCCGACTATGAACAGTCACAAAATCGCCTCGAAGGGCACCCGACCTCGAACGGTCACAATTCGCCTCGAACGACACCCGACTTCGAACAGTCACAAACTCGCCTCGAACGGCACAACTCATCTCGCCACAAATGGCTCGATCGCGAAAGGTCTCCATTTGAGTCCACCCCCTGACCGCCAACAGTCGCACCTTACCACGAATGGCTCGATCTCGAACGATCGTCATCCGAAGTAAGGCGTTTGACCGCGAACGGTCCCATTTCATCAAAACGCGAACGGCACCAGCCGTGAACGGTCCCATTTCATCTTTTGCCGCGAACGGCACCAGCCGTGAACGGTCACATTTCACCCCAAGTGGCTTGATCGCGAACGGTCGCCATTTGAGGTCCGCCCTCTGACCGGGCTCGGTCGCACTTTACCTCGAATGGCTCGATCACGAACGGTCGTCATTTGAAGTAAAGCGCTTGACCGTGAACGATCACATTCCACCGTAAATGACTCGATCTCGAACGATCGTCGCATGGATTTAGACGCTTGACCGCGAACGGTCGCACTTCACCTCAAATGACTCGATCGTGGACGGTCGTCATTTGAAGTTAGGCGCTTGACCATGAACGGCCGCGCTTCATCCCAAATAGCTCGATCCCGAACGGTCGTCATTTGGGGCCATATAAAATATCAAGCTCTTTACAGGTTGTCAACAGGATATGAATATCCAGCTCATGGCATTACAAAACACGCCTTCCTACCGCAAGGACATCAACAGGATATGAACATCCAGCTCATGGCATTACAAAACACGCCTTCCTATCGCAAGGCATGTTTTGGGGGGCAAAGTGTTATCCCATTTTTGGTCAAAACTGGAATATCAATGTTGTGTGCGTTTCCACCACGACCGAACCCAGAAGAAGTAGCCAGCAAGCATACATAAGTCTGGGGTTTCACTCATGACTCAAATATAAAAGTCCATTCGGTATCAAAGGCTTAAAGACTCATTCGGTAGTACATCACATATCTCATTTGGCATAGTTCATTCGGCACTCCACCTACTACACACCACCGATCCAGGAGGAAGGCACCACCGGTCCAAAAGCTTCTCCATCTTCCACCGAACCAGACCTTGGCCATTGCCGAACCAAAGTACACGAGCCCTTGCCGAACCACCATACTCCTACCACCGGACCAAAGCCCTACCGGCCCAACACCACTCCCTGCATAGCCGAACCAAGCTCCATCCACTCACCACCGGATACACCTTCACCGAACCAACGTCCCACCGGACCAACTCCACTTCCATGAACTACCGAACCAAGCCCTTGCCGAACCAAAGTTGCCAGTCCAGATTGCATCAGCCCAGGTCCACCAGCAGTTATAAACATCCAAGACCCCTGCCCCCAACCTCAATCTATAAATAGAGAGGGGTACAACAATGGCAGACAAGTTTGAGAGCTCAAGCACGGATAGAACTTTCAAACATCATTCTTATACTTGTATACAAAGCTTTGTACTTGTAATCTAAAGAGAAAAAGGAGAATAACATATAAAGTGGACGTCGGCACGTTCTGGCCGAACCACTATAAATCTGTGTGTCTTTTACAGTTTAGTCCCTGCTTTTTTATATATTTGCATAAATCACCCAAATCACTAAGAACAACATAAAATCGGCTAAATCGTACGACTTTGAGGTGTTTGCCCATTTTTTGCGCAAACAGTTTCAAAGTTGAATGTCGATTTGAAAAAACGAACATCGTTTTATTAAAAATCGTATGAGTTGTTTCATTTTCGATAATTTTCAGGGTTGATAGAAAAATTGGTTAGAGTTTAAGTTTATTCTTGCCAATTGAAATTCAAATTTATGATTGATAACTTCTTTAAAATTATTCATTTCAAAATCAAAATGGTGATGTAACTCTTCCCCATCAAAATTTAACAACTCATTTTCGAAATGTCCAAAGAAATCATGTTCATTGAATTCGTCTTCTTTTGTTGGATTATCAACAACTTCATTGCGTATCTCAAGTTCAAAATCCAAAGTAGCTGTATTCAAATTTTCGAAATCGAGAAAAGGAAGATCGAATTTTAAACTTGGTTCCACACCCTCAAAAGAATTGAAATCCAACTCAATTACCGTGTTTCCAACAACTTCATTAAGATTGTTATTTTCAATTTCAAAAGTTATTATTTGAAAATCGTCGATTTGGGTAAAAAGATGGATTATTGTTTAACTCGTCACACATTGGGATTTTGTTTTATTTCTCAAATTTTTTCATATATGTTTCGAACAATAAATTTATGTGATCATTGTAAATTTCATCCATTTGCTCAACAAAACAATTTATAGCTATTAACTTGAGAATTTTCGATTTGGATTTTTTGAGAACAAAAATTTCACCCTTTTCGTAGTTGAGATTATTCTCATTGCCAAAACTATTTGAAAAGTGGATCGTATTTTCGTTTTGACATTGAAATTCATTTTGGAGTTCGAAATTAAGTTGGCATGGGTTATACTAATTTTGAAGTGAATTCAAATTTTTATTATTTTGAAAATTTTGATTCGAGTTATTGCACAAATATGAATTGCACAAATCATTTACCCTTTGGTTTTGTTACGTAGAGAGTTCGAGTAAAGATGAAATCATTTCAATGCTATTTTCAAAAGTCGAAATTTGGTCATTGTTTTGAAAACTTTATTGTTCAAAATCCGAATTATTTATACAATGGTTGTCATTAAAATATCCATACAAATTTGGAGTGAAATCATATGGATTATATTGATTTTCACAACCATTGTAAAATTCACGTAAGTTGGGAAACTCGGACATTTTCAAAAATGTTGTTAAAAAATATATTTACAAGTAGAATTTATTTTTCAAAGTGGAAAATTGATTTTTTGTTTTTTATTTTTTAATTTTTTTTGAAAGGATTTTGTATATTTTTTTGGATTTTGATGTTGAAAAAAAAGAAAGGATTTAAAAACAAAATTAAGGATACAATTTTTTTCGTTTTGGATTTTGAATTTTTTTTGTTTTGTTTTTTTAAAAAATACGCACGAACTAATGCAACTAAATGAATGCAAGGGTTTAATTACAAATGATATATCCTCTAACCCAAAATTGTATAATTATACATCGTCTTAAGTCAACAAGATAGTTCTCAGACAGGTAACAGACTGGATTTATCGGTGCACCACGAATCACCGCAGCAATGCAGTCAAATGTTTAAGTACCTTCAGAGAAACAACCACTATAATATTTACGAATCACCGTAATATTTATAAACGGTTATTACTCTGCCGTAGTCTAGAGACCAAGAAATTAAATTGTTCAAAGAAGACAATTAGCCAATATACAGTTAAGTGTTATCGATGTCTGACCATTATTACTAAACAAAATTCTAGAATGAAATGCAAAGCAGAAATTAAACGTGTATTAACAATGCAACTACAATGAAATTGTTTTTTTCCTTTTGAATTTTTTTTAAAATGCAAGCATATAACAATGCAATTCAAATAAAACTAGAGATGAATGCAGTAATTTTTTTAAAGCCAGCAATTTATTTTTGACAACAGTTCTTCTTCTTTTGAAATTCTGCTTTGACAACCTGAAATAGAAATAAGATATATACAAAAAAAAAAATTCTTTTTAATATATGGATGAAACTTAAAACCAACTTGAAATGAGACAAAACAAATTTACAACTAATTTATTTTTTACAGCTAAATAGTATAACAAAACCAAACTAAACTAAAAACAGAAATCAGACAAAACAAATTGAGCAAACCCTTTTTTTAACAAACTAAAACTAAACAATTAAAAACAAAAGAAAACCAACACACACAGAAAAAAAAATACTCAGGCCCAAAACCAGACCCATACCGAAAATTATCGAGATATACTTCCCGTTCTCTCTCAAAATCCATATTACACAAAAAGGATGTGACGAATTCAGAGAAAAAAAGAAATAAAAAAAAGTGTCGCTATATCACAATCGCGAATTCAGAGGTGATTAAAGTTACATGCAACAGAGGCGATTCGATGATTCTAAATTGAAGCAAGGTTGAATTGGCGAAAGTGATTGCCGGAGTTTGGATTTGGGGTTTCTGAAGATCGCAAATTTCGATTGGGATGGAGTTCGAATTGGGTTTGAGGTGGTTGCAGGTGGAGAAGCAGGTTGGTTTCGCAAGGTTGCTTTTCTTTAGTTGTCAATGGAGTGGCGATTGGTGGTCGTCGACTGAGATTGGAAGGCTAGATTGGGTGGAGGCGGATTGTTGGCTGATGATTGTGGTGGATTTAAAACTGATGAATGATGAAGTTTTTATGTGCAGTTGGAAAATTGTAGTCTGGGTGTGTGTGTGTATGTGTTGTTATATGCTGCTGATGAGGAGTGTGGTATGTAGTGGATGTTGTTTGTTGGAGGTAACAGCAGTGATGAAGTGGAGTTTTGTTGCTGTCTTGGTAGTGACTGTCTTGGAGTGAAGTATGTGTGTATGGTGAATTTGGGATATTTGTGATGAACTGCAATGAGGATAGTATGTGTATATGGTGGGAAGTGGATGAAATGGTACAGAGCTCAGTGTCCTGTTGAAACAGTGGAGGAGATGGTGGAGTTTAAAATGGCAGTAGAGGGAATGTTAAAGCAAGGGGAAGAGTGGCAAATGAACCAATAAGGGGAAGAGTTTGAAATAGAAGTTGATGACTGATCAAGGGTTGCAGTTGTTATGTGTGTGAAATGTGTTGAGCGTATGAAGCATTAGATGAAGCAGTTCAAAATTGACAATAGCAAGCAGTTGAGAAGCTTGGGGAGTTGATGGACGAGTGAAGTTGGTCAGCGATGAAGATGCAATATGGTTGAGATGAATGTCTTGTTTGGTTCTTCGGTTGTGGTGGATGGTAGGTGGTGGTTTGAAATATTGTGGTGCTATGACAGTATGATTGAAATGTTGAGACAGTAGAAGTGTGTGATAATGGGAAGTGTATAGAGCAGTAGAGTCACTGATTGAATGTTGGTGGAGGAAGGCAAGTTTGAAAAATGGTTGGTTTTGGTGATGAACTAAGGCAGTGGGAAGGTGGTCTGTCAGTGTTGAATCACAGTGGATGGTCAGTGAAAAATGAGGTTGAAACAGATTGGTGATGGCACTGAGCTATGATTTGTTTGGAAATGTTGGCATTAACCAGTAGGGTAGCAAAGAATTGCAAGGAAAGAAGCAATGTAAATTGAAAGTGAAACTGCAAAAATATGTAAATGTAAATTGAAATATAGATGAAATGAAATAATTTTTTTTTTAAATGAAATTGTGTATGATTTTTTTTTTAAAAAAAATAGAAACTAGAAATGCAAATGCTAATTGAAAACAAAAAATGCACAAGAATAAAAATACACAACAAACAAACACATAATTTTTTTTAATTTTTTTTTTTAAAATGCACACACACAAAAATCAAATGGAAGTAATTCGAGGAATAGAAAATTAAAATCAAAATTCCTTAGCAACGACGTCAAAAACTTGTTTAACGATGGAATTTCTATCGGTTTAGAAAATCGCCGATAAATTTTGTATTAAAATTAACCGTAAGAGCACGCCGTACAAAAGTTAGTACGTGACGAGTATGAGTCGATTTGCAGGGAACTATTGATTTTAAATCTCTATTCAATCAAATTAACCAAGATTTGAGATGTTTAAACTAACTACTAAAAATTGCAAAAACTAACAACTACAAAGATGAATGAAAACTATGAGAATAGATGACAATTTAGAGATAATTTCACTCTCCAGATTATATACTTCAAAAAAACATGAAATTATGATCTCTCTTTTTTGGTCATAAGTGAATTTAAATGATGTGTTTATTATAAGTATGACATATTTGTCTATTAATTAGCTCAACATAAGCCATCAAACTATGATACAACATTTAAACCACTTTTAATTCTCATGAAATATGACAACAAAGTTGAAAGTAAAATCTATTTTAAGTATGGTCTATTAGCTATTAATTAGAAATATAGACATTAATTTCAACAGTCACTTCATTACCATCATCATATGTAAATAAAGAGGTAATATTATTTGTGATTGTTTAAGCATAGCCTATTTGTTATGAACAAAATAGACTATCAAATTCAACATGAAACAATAAATCACATCAACATTCATTTAAGCACAAAAGATAGCAGTAATTATCAAAATGTTGAAGTTACATGAGTAGAGGCTTTATTATCCCTAAATTGAAGGGATTAGCCTCTCATTTGTGTTATCATATCAACACAGGTAGCATGCAACATGAAACAAAAAAGAGGAAAAAGAGCTAAATGAACAAGGAATAAAACTAATATACTTGCATTAAAATCAAACTACACTACTAGCTTGAAAGGAAGTAAACAAGAAAAGAAAAGAGCAATGTATTAAAGTTTCATAAAAAATAAATTAAAAGAAACGGCTAAGTAGCCATGAAAAGAAAAGAGAAGCTTTATTTTATTTCTAAGCTAAAAACTAACTAAGAGGAAGAAAGATACATGAATTATAAGGGGTATTTATACAAGTTTAAAACCCTAATTCACCTTTCTAGGGAATGCCCAAAATACCTCTTACAAAGTGTGGTGGCCAAGTTATCTTTAACTTCAAATAATCATCCATTAATTGTGCATGAATATTTAATGGCATTTTAGCTTGTGCATTAGCTTTTAAATGTACATTAAGGTAGGTGGGAAGTGAGTCCTCCATGATCATCACTTTGAATTATTTACATTTTCATTCCTTTGTATCTTCTTTGTGCATGTATATTCCTTCATTAAACCACTTGTAATTGAGTTTAAATTCCTACAAAATAATATAAAAACTTCCAATCAGATCAAATTAATCTATGCACAAAAATGATCATTTTGCCCATATATGAAGATAAATATGTGACAATTTAAAAATAATTTGAACTTTGGTTTAAACAAGTTAAAACACCAAATATAATCATATATTTAATTTAAATAGATTAAATATGCTGGTAAAAATATGCACATTTACGTGCGCATGGCTTGGGTGCTCGACGCCTGAATGCCGTGGATGTATTGTTTCAACATTCGAGGGTCGAAAAGGTCGACCATTACAACATGTGTATAGGCATATATTTAGTTATCCCTCGGAGGAGGTTAGACATATTGTGCGCGCGCATAGGATTGAACGGATTAGCCATAAATAATAGATATAACATTTGAATAGAAATCAATCGGCATAAATTAGTGTTATGGATGAAGTATGTAATTTTCCAGTCATCGGACATTTTCTGACCACCTTCTCATTAAAACCCACATGGTAGATTTAGAGAGATAGGCAACTAGTGCACGATGGGAATTGCAAACGGTGGAGTCTTTTCTTTCACGCTCGACACTGCCAAGGCGACTAGATATCTAAGGAAAAATGTTGATTCCAAGGTAGCCTTAGTCGGTATATATGTTCTATTATATATTTTTTTATTCTGCTATGAGTTTATATTGATCGCTCTCTGATGTGCTTATCAGTATTACAGGTTTACCAAAACCAATGATCCGTGCTTTAGTGGACTTGGGTTTTTATTTAGTTGAAATTCAGGCCCTTTAAAATGTGGGTTATTACATTTGGTATCAAAGCCTAGGTTAGTATCTCATAGGAATTAGGATACGCTTAGAGAACATATTTGTATTTTTACCTATAATTATATATATATATATATATATATATATGTATATATATATATATATTACACCAAACTCTATAAATTCTGATTATAAAAGTAGCTGCGACCATGTTCTAAAAGGATGGACGAGGCAACTATGAGTTGGGGCAATAAATAGAGTTAAATTTATACATTTACCCCGATTACCCTATATATTGTTGGTTGTACCGCAAGGCGTTAAACAAGAAAAGTATGAGCGAGACATATTGAAGGATCTTGGAGGCTGGATGGTACTTGACTCCTTTTTTGGGCCTGGGCTATCTTATGGTGGTGGATTTTAATGGATTGCCGATTGAAGATGTACATTTCATCCAGACAGATGGGAGGTAAGAACCTATATGTTACAAATATCTGGAAGTAAGGTATAATAGGAGTAAAGCAAGTTCTCGTAAGAAGGTGTGCACTAATCACCACAAGAAGATAGTTGGATTTTAGTATATACTCTTAATAAGAAGGCAAGTCCAAAAGAAAAGGATGGTTAAAGTCTGTTTCTTAGTCCAACCCCATGTGAAAGAATTTGACAAAAAGATTTTTACAAATTCCTTGAAATGTTTTGATGGGTTATAAAGGATTTATTGAAAAGTTTTTTTGAAGGGCAAGAAAATTTAAAAATGCTCAGTTTGTAATTAGTTGAGTCAAAAAATTTTGGTTAAAGGTTTTTGATAAAGGGATTTTTCATTTTTGAAATGAATGGAAAAGAGAGCGTATGTTCAGCTTGATGATTTTCCTATTTTTATGAATTTAGATGTTATTTTTCAATTCTTTCTAATGGTTGGATAAACGGAAATGATACTTGATTGAAATAGGGTAAATAGAATAGAAGGGTAAAAATGCCCGATAGTGAAGATATGAGGAACATTCCCGTATAAGGAAAATACCGAGAAAAAAGCTGAAGTAGATTTATACATATCTCTTTTCATGTCAATGAAGGAAAGCCTGATGACTAAAGCATTAGGTGAATGCGCTGTAATGAGTCAATGGGGAAGACAATAAAAGAGGAAAAGAGCTATATAAGGATAAGTCACTTGAAGGCAATTTAGGTAGGAGAAATTTTAATGGTAGCGGTATTAGAAAAATCTGAATAGAAATAGCATTAGAAATTTGTATAAAAGTAGGATTAGTAATCTAGTTAGAAATAACATAGGAGAAAAAAAATAGGAATATGAAATGGAACATGGATAGTTTCAATAAATATGTGCAATATTTGTGCATCCTTTAGAAGTCCTCCATATGTGATATTGGAATCTCTACTAAGTTTGAAAGAAGAAATAGCATGAGTAGTGAGAAAATAATAAGATGGAAGTTATCTTTATCTACTCCAATTTTTGTTTTTGTTTTAAGTTAGAAGATGTTTTAGAAAAATATGGTTTGGTATGACAACAGAGATTTTGGATGCAAACATGATAAATGTTTTGAGTTAATAATCTTGCTTTTAAAGAGGTAAATCACTATTGTAGAAATTCTTTATGTTAGAATGAGAAATTTTTTATGACTATCTTTGGAAATTAAGCAGATTTTGAAAAAGGTTTCAAGTTTATATTTCCAAAGATAAAAGTTTTGGATTAGGTATTTCATGAGTGTGAAGTTTACTTTTTCCAGGAATGGTGAAACCTAAACCAATTTTTGATATGGAGCATATAAGGATTGTTACCTGACACTTTGGCCCAGCTACACGGAGATAGTTGTAGAGCCTATGGTTGAACCTAGACGGGACTCAAGCTAAGAGAGGATTGGCAGTATAAGAGATTGGTGTAACTTAAGTTTGGATCGGTCTGTATATGTGGTTCGGTATTCGATGTTGGGTCAATTGAGGTAGGATAGCTATTATGGAAAGTCATGGATGGGTCGGCCTTGGCGGATCGGTCAAGGAAAACAAGTTGAAGTGGATCGGAATGTGATGTTCGGTCAAGGTGGTTTGGCTAAGGAGAATTGGCGTAGGTGGGCCGGTGATGATGGGTGACTATGGTTGGGTTGGCCTATACACGTGGTTCGGTATATTTGACACTGGATCGGCATGCTTGTGAAGTACAAGAATTGAAGGTGGATCAATGTTGGAGTATAAACATGGTGGTTCGGTGTTAGGTGGTGGTTTAGCCAAGATAGATAAGCTAAGGCGGCTCGGCCAAGGTGGGTCGGTCAATATGGGTCGGTATAGTTAGGTCGACTATGGACTATGTGATGTTGTTTGCTATGATCGGCGTAGGTGGTCCGGCTTTTAGTGGATCGGCCTCAAAAGAATTAGCTCGTCTGGGTCGGCCCTTAGTGGTTCAGCCTCGGAGGGATTGTTTCAGGTGGATCGGCCTTTAGTGGTTAGGCCATATGGGGTTGGTCAACATGACTGGAAGTTATGAATGTAAGTGTGGACTGACATGAGCATAAGTATGAGTCAATTCAAAGCAAGGACAAGGTTACTTCAAGTCACACCACTAATTGCCTCGAGTCGCTTGAGAGTTCGCTTCGAGTCACCTACGAGGAAACCTCAGGCTGGCAATAGGTGGATCGATCATGAAGGGTTCGACATGCCTGGTTCGGTTTACCTAATCTATCAGTTTTGGGCCGAGCTATCTTAGTCATAAGCCTACATGGGAGAATCATCCTATCTTCTTCTATAAATAGAAGGGCAGGGGTCCAGATAAAAGCACCTTTTTTTGAGAATTCCAGGGATACTCTGCCATTTTCTGTGCTTGTTCCTTTTCAGTTCAAACTTGCATTCAAGTTGTTTATTTACAGACTGTATCTGTACTCAAGTGATTGGAAAAGTAATAAAGATTATATTCAAAGTGTACGTAGGAAATTACGTTGAACCACTATAAATATGGTGTTCTTGTTTTTGTTGTTCGTTTTGCATTCAACTGAGTTATTCCTCTGTTTAATTTACTTTCTTCATTAATCTCACTACACAATTCTATTTGAGGGTGTTAGTGACCAATTTTGTGCTAACATTTTGGTGCTTTCACTGAGAATGTCCATTCTCAAGCTGTTAGGATCTGATTTGTTGCTATTAAATTGAGGAAATCCCACAAAGGAGATCCAGGTTCATTCTCAGGAGTTCATAGATACTACTCAGAGTTTCCACAGATAACTCTAAGATGGCTAGGCCACATACCAGATCCTCCTCTCACAACGCGGATGCTAATGAGACCACCAAGGTCCAGCAAGTAGGACCTAGTAATCAGCAAGCTAATGCAGGTGCAGAGCCCACCACCACGCCAAACCAACCAGAAGCCATCACCAAGGTAGAGTTCAATAAGCTGACGAGGGAGCTCATGGAAATAGGAGACGGCTTAATGAGCGGATTCATACAAATGCCAACCTGATGACCCAGATCGCTCACTAGCAGCGTTAGAACGCTGAAGGAATCCCAGCTTCCTATTCATTATTTGATAGCTCTGCTTCACCGGATGAACACCACAGGCGTAGACGTCGTAGGATCAAAACATCAAAAACTGGTGTAGTAGAGCAATTGCTGAGGAATTGCCAAGAGCAAACCAATCGAAATGGTCCAAATTCCCTACATGGAACCGTGGCTCCTCGTCTGCACCTAGGGAGTTGCTCCTAACCCGGAGGGGGAAACTTAGGATCTGAAGCATGCTTGGGAGCTGGTCCACCACCTCGCTAGGGTCGTAGTGAAGCGGCTCCTCGGGATGTGCACTTAGATGATCGCCTGTTGAGCAGGCACCAGCCAGAACGATCGTGCAGGATGGATACCAACCTGCCACCTCCTATGCAAACTCCGGATTTATCCGTTATGGTCAGGAAACTGATGAGGGAGAATCAGAGCTTAACCAAAGATGACTAGGGCATGTCTAGGAGCCATACTCCATTTACAGATACCATACTACAAGCTGAGTACCTCCGAAAATTCAACATGCCTACTATTCCAACTTATGAGGGGAAGACTGATCCCCAACAACACGTAATGAGATACGAGCGGATGATAGACTCAGCTAGAGAAAATGATGCGACCAAATGCAGATGCTTTCCAATAACCCTATCTAAAATCGCTACCATGTGGTTCACCACACTTCCCCCACGATCGATCTCAAGGGTTGATGAGTCAGCGGCAAAAAATTTGGAGCAGTTTAGGATCCATGCCACTCGCCCAAAGTACGTGATGTCGTTGTCCAGTGCAATCCAGGCTCCGAGAGAGTCATCCAGGTTCTGAATAACCACGCTATCCTTATGGACGTGATGCTAGGAGTAGATACGGACTCAGAGTTTGGTGACTGGTTAGTAGGCAAACCACCGACTACCCTAGAATGGTTTTATTCAAAGGTGAACCAATTCATGAGAAGAGAAGAGACCAGGTAGTCAAGACAGAGCAGTGCACCAGGGCCAAGCAAAAAAGAAGTACAAAGCAACATCGCGGTAAAGCAATCTGCTGAAAGCTCTGGCAAGGTTCAAGTCAATGTTCAAAATAACTCAGAGCAGTCTAAAGGATCCAGAGGAGGAAATTTCGTACGAAAGAGGGAAGTAGGAAATTAAAAACCGAGAATCTCGTACACATCTGAATACATCTTTGCAGAAGTCTTATCTATTAAATTGTAATAAATTGCAATATTGAAAGCTGTGCCCAAAGAAATCTATTAAGGAACAAAAGCAGACTAGAAAGTATTGTCGGTTTCATGAGACCTATGGGCATAACACTGAAGAGTGTAGACACCTCCACGATGCTATAGAAAAACTGATTTGTCGGAATAATTTACAGCAGTTTGTTAAGAATCCGTAGGAAGGCGAACAGGGGACATCCGACCCCGATCGCGGGCAAGCTTCACATTGACCTGAGGAGCCTGCTCGGACCGGAGGAAGGCTGGTCATAGACACGATAATTGGTGGACCTCATCCAGCAGACAAGAGTTGGAAAGAAATGGAATGCTATGCCAGTTCCCTAAAGCATGCAGGTTTCGAATGCTGCTCGAACATGGAAGACAGGACTCCAGTGAAGCAGCAGCGAATGATGATCGATGATATAGTGTTCAGAAGTAGGGATGTCGGTTAGGTGGAGGCACCTACCATTGACCTAATGGTTATCTCAGCTACGATTGGATCAGCGCTTGTGAGAAGGATACTAATTGATTGTGGAAGTTCTATTAACATTATCTTTAAAAAGGTGTATGACCAAATGAAGATGGAGGCGAAGTATCTAAAACCGTCTAAAGCCCACATTCAAGGCTTTAATGGTGCAGCTATTGATGTGATAGGTTTTGTTGAATTGCCAGTTGAACTAGGAGAAGGTGAACGTAGGAGGGTATGGATCCTACCGTTCATTGTTTTAGATGTTGAATCCCCGTATAATGTTTTTCTGGGTCGACTGGCCATGGCAGAGTTTAGGGCGGCTTTGGCCCCATGGTGTTTGACCATGAAATTTCCAACGGACAAAGGAGTTGATATTATGCATGATGATCGAGCGATAGGTCGTGCTTGCTATGTGGCTTAGCTGAGAGAGGCCCAGTGAAGAGAGAAAGGAAAGGGTGTGGACAAACTTGTCTGCATCCATGTGGCCAAAAAATGACAAATAATGCCCGAGCCTTGACTCGGGCAGCACGGTCAGATCTATAAAGATATAGATCCAAGAGATGATGATGAAGAACCCAAGGAGGCCAAGGTGGCACCAGATGAATGGACGATTGACATTCCAGTCAGCTAAGATGACCCATCACGGATGCTTAAAATTGGATCACAGCTCAACCCATCGATGTTATAGGATCTTACAGATTTCCTTCGAGTGAATCTTGATGTTTTCGCTTGGACCCATTTCGATATGTGTGGGATTTCTCCCACTATCGCAAGTCATATGTTGAATATTGACCCAAAGTAAATGCCAGCGAAGCAAAAGAGGAGAGGCATGGACCCGGAGAGGTCCATTGCTCTCAGAGAGTAGGTGGATAAACTCATGGCTAATGGGTTCATCCACGAAGCCCTCTATCCTGAATGGGTATCAAATCCCATACTGGTGAGGAAAAAAAGGGGAATTGGAGGACTTGTGTTGATTACTCGGAGCTAAACAAGGCGTTCCCTAAGGATAGTTTTCCTTTGCCCAGAATTGATCAACTAATCGACTCGACAGCAGGACACGAATTATTGTCATTTATGGATGCGTATTCGGGGTATAATCAGATCTCAATGCACATTCCTGATCAGGAGCATACCAGTTTTGTCATGGACATTGGACTGTACTGCTATGTAGTGATTCCTTTCGGGTTGAAGAACGTAGGGGCAACTTATCAACGTTTTATGAATCTAATGTTTAAAGACCGGCTCGGTAGAACGATGGAAGTCTATGTGAATGATATGCTCATGAAGTCATGATAGTCAAACGACCACATTCAGGACTTAGCTGAGATGTTTGATATAATTAGATTTAAAATGAAAATCAATCCACTGAAATGTTCGTTTGGCGTTGCATCAGGGAAATTTTTGGGTTTCATTGTCAAAGCACGGGGAATCGAAGCCAATCCGGAAAAGATTCAAGCTATTTGGGACATACAAGCATCCAGAACTATAAAATAAGTGCAAAGCCTGAATGGAAAAGTCACCGCGTTGAGTCGATTTATATCCAGAGCAACCGACAAATGTATTCATTGCTTTGATGTGATGGGAAAAGAAATTTTGAATGGACACCGAATTGTGAGGATGCATTCCAAGCTTGGTGAGACACTTGGAGAGTCCCCCGGTTCTATCAAAGCCCGTAGCCCATGAGGAGTTGATGTTTACTTGGCCGTATCTCAGCATGCCACCAGTGCAGCTTTGGTTCGTAAGGATGACCAAATCCAAAAACCAGTGTACTATGTTAGTAAGTGCTTAACATGAGCAAAGAGAAATTATCCTAAGATTGAGAAGCTAGCCTACTGCTTGGTGATCGCATCACATAAGCTCCGCCCGTATTTCCTGGCATATCCGATCAGTATTTATATCGATCAACCTCCAATGACCGGATACTTTAGAAGGCTACTCAAATGGAACATTGAGCTGAGTCAGTTCGATATCACTTATTTGCCACGGTGGACGATTCAAGGGCAAGCGTTAGCAGACTTCATTGCAGAGTTCACCATATCAGACGAGTCAAGTGGTAGTGATGTAGTTCCCACTATTCGATGGAAGCTATATACCGATGGAGCATCCAACGAACGTTATTTCGGGGCTAGTGTTATTCTTGTAACTCCCGAGAACCGACCAATTTGTTATGCATTAAAACTTGATTTCCTCTCTAAGAACAACGAGGATGAGTATGAAGCATCGATTGCAGGCCTGAAGCTTACTAAAGAACTTGGAGTGAAATCGATTGAAATATTTTATGATTCACGGTTGGTGGTGTATGAGGTATGGGAGGACTATTAAGAAAAAGGGCAAAGGCATGCCCAATACCTCGCTTGGGTTCAACAATTGTTGGTAGACCTCAAATATTACGATATTTCACACATTTCGCATGAACAAAATGGAGGAGCCAACTCCTTTGCAAAATTCGCAAGTACTGGTGATGCACAACAGATGGGCTTAGTTCCCATCAAAACCTTACACCCCTCGAGTATAAACTAGATTTAAGTAGATGTTGTGTTAGGGACTGAAACTGAAAGGGAGTCGTGGATGACCCCATTCAAAGAATACTTGCTACATGGAACCTTGCCTGAGAGAAACATCGAGAGACAACAAGTCGTTCGCATGGCCTCACAGTATATAATGCAAAATGGAGTAATGTATCAGAAGGGATTCTACATTCCCTTGCTTAGGAGCATTTCCCATGACGAGATAAAGCGGGTGTTAAGAGAAGTCCATGAAGGAGAATGTAGTGACCATATAGGAGAGCACACACTAGCCAAAAAGATCCTCCGTCATGGATACTATTGGCCGACCATAAATCGGGACGCCACAGACTATGTAAGGAGATGCGACAAATGTCAAAATTACGCAAAGAACCCGATAGTACCACCAACGAAACTCATGAAATGGTTAGCCCATGGCCGTTTGCAGTAGGGGAATTGATATAATCGGCTCCTTGCCAATCTCTAAAGGTGGTGTGAAATACGCAATCGTCGCGGTCGATTACTTCACCAAGTGGGCAGAAGTAGAGCCATTAGCTATGATCGCCACCAAAAAGGTCATTAATTTTGTTGTGCGAAACATTATATACCGCTTCGGTCTCCCACGGACTATCATTACTGAAACAGGACTCAATTTGAAGTAGTGAATTCAAGGAATTTTACCAAAAATATTGCATTGAGAAAAGGTTTGCAGCCATCTCTCACCCTAAAGCAAATGGACAAGTTGAAGTCGTAAATAAGATAATCAAGTCCATCTTGAAAAACATTTGAATAAGGCTAGAGGCAAGTGGGTGGATGAGCTTCCAATAGCACTCTGGGCCTACAGAACCACCCACAAGTCCGTGACTGGCCACACTCCATTCACAATAGCATACGACACTGAAGCTGTTATACCCATGGAACTTGAAGTTCCCTCTCACCGTGTAACTCATTGTGATCCTAGAAAGAATCAAGATCTTTTACTGGAATCGTTAGACATTGTCGACGAGAAATGCGAAGAAGCTAATCTAAGGGCAGCCGCATATCGGCATCGATTCGCCTTATATTATAATGAAAAAGTCCGACCAAGAACTTTTGATGTGGGCGACCTTGTTTTGAAGCGAGTTTTTCCAATCCAGTCATATATGAATCCCACATGGAAAGGTCCCTACATCGTCGAACAGAAGCTTAGAGAAGGAACCTTCAAGCTAGCAACTGTTGATGGCGTGACGCTCCCTAGAGCATGGAATAGCAAGCATTTACGTCGTTATTACACTTAGTTTGTTTCTTTTGCATTTTAGTAGCAATTATTTCCAAGATATATTTCTTTTGTTCTTTATTTCTGACATGTAATAAGACAATTCGGTTTGTCCTTATTTTCTATAATCAATAAAGGCTTGAAGTTGTTTTTCTATGAACTATAAGTGTTTTGTGTTTTATAATTTCATGGCAAAATAAAATTGCATTAATCTGGCTGGCATATGAACGCACGCACAAAACTAAAAGTCGATCAGCTAACGATTCAAAAAATCAATCTCTAAGTCCCCAGAGTGTGGATTTATGTACTCTAAGTCCCCAGAATGTAGACTAGAGTATAAATGATTCAAAAAATCTCTAAGTCTCTAGAGTGCGGACTTGAGTACATTGAGTCCCTAGAGTGCGAACTAGAGTACAAATTATTCAAAAAATCTCTAAGTCCTTAGAGTGCAGACTTGAGTACACTGAGTCCCCAGAGTGTGGACTAGAGTACAAATGATTCAAAAAATCTCTAAGTCCCAAGAGTGCAGACTTGAGTACTTTGAGTCCACAAGGTGCAGACTAGATATAAACGATTCAAAAAATCTCTAAGTCCCCAGAGCGTGGACTTGAGTACTTTGAGTCTCCAGAGTGCGGACTAGAGTATAATCGATTCAAAAAATATCTAAGTCCCTAGAGTACGAACTTGAGTACTCTGAGTCCCCGCAGTGTGGACTAGAGTATAAATCATTCAAAAAATCTCTAAGTCCCCACAATGTAGACTTGAGTACTATGAGTCTCCAGAGTGCGACTTGAGTACTCTGAGTCTCCAGAGTGCGGACTAGAGTATAAGCGATTCAAAAATCCTTTAAGTCCCAGGAGCATGAACTCGAGTACTCTGAGTCCCTAGAGTTTGGACTAGAGTATAAATAAATCAAAAATCTCCAAGTCTTGTGAAAGCGGATTGGAGTTCACATGACCCACAAGACTTTGAATTTCAATTACAGATTAAATTATAAGCTAAGAAAAGAGAGTCTAGGAATACAAAGAAGCAAAATTTTATTTACTAATCAAAAAGGAAGTTTCATTACAACTTCTTCGAAATCCAGAGCCAAAATCAATCTACGATGATTAAAAAAAGGAAAAAGGGGACGAAAACAACCGCATGGTACTACGTTACTTAAGTTGAGCAAAATGTAGCGAGGCAATAACTACTTCTTCAGTTTTCTTTCCTTTTTTGGCTTCTTCCAAGTTTCCTCTTCCGAGCACCTTTTTTTGGACCCTTTGCTTCCTGATGACGGAGTAATCGAGGGAGGAAGAGGAACTTCCAAAGGTATGGTCCCACTGGGGAGAATGACCTTCAAAGGCCTATTTAGGAGATCATCGAGTTCCACCACATAAGATTCTATTTTAACTTTGGTTTTATTTTTCTCTTCCTCCTCGATTTTCTCTTTCATGCTAAGATTGGAAGTATGCTCAGAAGCACCTATGGTTTCAACCTCGTCATATTCTTCTACAGGTGAGGGATTTTCAAGTTTATCCTCATCTAATGCCCCGATCACTTGAGCATCAGGACCAGGGGTATCTCTGACGTGAGGTGCCTCAACCTTTTTCTCTTCTCCCACCGTGGCGACATCGCTTCTTGGAATCGGATCGGGTTTAGAGTGACCTACATGAGTTCATGAAAAATGAATGTTAGAACACATTCATCACTTTCCAAAAATGATGAATTCCTAAACTCTAGAAAGTAAAGCTACACACCTGCTTCCAACTGACTCTCAGTGGTCCTTGGAGTATCACCCTCAGGGATTGGAGATAAAATGTGAAAGCCAAGTTCGGGCTTCTCTAGGTCATAACCGACTTGTTGTTCGAGAGGCCCAAGTGATGAACTATCAGTCAATTGAATGGGAGGAGGAACTGGAAACTCAATGTCCAATGGGCCAGCGTTATCATCTTTACCCTTTGATGACGGGGGGTCTTTTCCAAAAAGGGATTTCGCCGTAGATAGATATGAGGGTTCGTTGCTTCAAAGCACTTCCCTTACTAAAGCTTCTTCGTCAATCTCTTCAACATCCAGCTCCACTTTTTTAATTCTAATCAAAGTATCCCACACTTCAGCAAGTTACTTGAGATAATTCTCGCCCAAAAAAGACAAGTCATGATGCATGAGGACTCTTGCATTAATCTCAACAATGAGCGGGTCGAACGAACATTTTATTTCTTCTCTACCGACTTCGGTAGCTGCCTCGAGTTGGGAATTGGCCTCTATCAATATTATCTTCTTGCCCTCTTCACAAACTGCTTCTTTTAGTGCTTCAACCTTGGATAGCTCTTCGTCAAGTTTTGTCTTTAGAAGCTGTGTTTTGATGATTTCATCACAGTATCTTTATGACTCTTCCTGCGCTACAATTTTCTCTTCCCTCTCTTTAGGGAGAAATTCCTCTAGTTCTTTGACCTGTCGATCGAGAATGTATTTTTCTTTTTGGATAGAATCTTTCACCAAAGCCAGAGCGTCGCTGCATTGGACTGCCTCATTAAGTTCTTTCTAATGAGTGGCCTCCAAGCAACTAACTGCCTCGGCTGTCGCCTTAGCATTTTTTGGGCAGTCTCGAGCTGAGATTTATATGAGGATAATTCCTCATCTTGACCATTAGTGATATCTTTGTCATAAATAGGTTCAAATTTGGGGCGATCAATCTCGCATTGACATTCAATGGAAACTTTTGAAACTTTTTCTACCAAGTGTATGAACGCGTCGTGCTGAAAATAAACATCATTGTTGCAAGCAATGACACTTTGTTTAACATGTCCGAGGATAGTATGAATCACGTGAAGAAATTTTAATCCATCGAAACATATCTTTGGGAATGTAGCTTTGAGCTCGGCTAATTTTTCCGCTGTCGACAGATCGTGTATGGAGGTTGGAGTGTCTGCCTAACCGGAGTCACTGATTTTTTGTAAAGTTCATGGGATTGCTTTGTACTCGAGGAGACAGAATGTTTGTCGCGAGGAACTTCGGACTGGGATCCCTTCTGAGCTGACTTATCCCTACTATGCACCGAGTAAGGGAGGATCATTTGGATATGAAGAATGGCTGTAAGTTCTCCTTCTAGAAGATAACGACTTTCTGGAATAATAATCTCTGTCACCACTATCGTTTCTGTCTCATCATTTACCTGATCCTGAATCTCGACTAGAATGGTAGAAGATGGAGGATTCACGAAGGCGGTCAATGCCGTGTGTATGCCCCATATCACCTGCACATGAAAACAAATAAGGATGAGTTGGTAGGAATCACACGATGAGTGAAATTCAAGTTCAAGGTGGAGTGTAAGTGTTTGTGTGTGTCATAATGCAACCCGCGGACATACCAGTATTTTTTGCTTTACTTATTGGAGTTTTCTCTCCTTGATGATGAGTTTGAACGCCTTCATCGCTTCTCATGGGCGTATTGAATCCCATAGCTTCAGGATTATTGAAACCGTAATTCAGTATGTATCGGGAATGGTCAAGTCAGATAGGCCTTTTAATGTGCCTTTTAAGTTTTAGGAAGACAACTTCTTTACGATCGAAGTTATCGTAACCTTCGAAGTTTCGCCAAACTTTTTCTTTTTCAACTTGTGAGCTTGACTCTTTTTCTTTTTTGAAGGAGGCGGCGTTTCATTAGTGTCGGGTGCATCAGCTACTGGCACTTGGCCAAAACCTATATTCTCATCAGTCGCCACTGGCACCTCAGTTTCTTTAATCTTGCCTTCCTTAGTAGTATCAAGGGCCCCTTAGACAAGGGGCACCAAAGGTCCGACTTATTCTTTGCCTGCTTTTGTAGTCGTTCTTGCTATAGTGGCTCCAAATGGAAGGCTGGTCCGATGACCCTCTTTCAGTATCCAAATTTCGAGAGCTATTTGTTGTAATTATAGATCTAATGTCCCAATCTTCCATGGGAATAGCTCAGATGGCCTCAATGGCCTCAGAATACCTGGTGCCTTCGGGTCGTGGGCAGATATCTGTAAGGGTCGAAGAAGTTTAGAAAAGATGCACTTCGAGCCTTAAGACAAAGTTGGGGTAAAAATGAGACTTACTACCTTCTAGCCATCTTCTTGCGAAACCGGAAGGACAACGTACATCGAACCAATCTTGTTTATACTAAGAAAATTTGCTCCACGCACCCATTAGGATTTGATATTTGGGGTATGGCTCGAGGAACATGCAAGATGGATTGTCGGTACGTCTCTTGAAGTGGTAGATATAATGGATATCCTTAGAAGTTAGAGGTTTGAATAAGACGTTCATGAAAAGAATGCATGTACCATTAATAAATGCATGGCTATTAGGGTGTAATTGTGCTGGAGCAATCCCTATATACTGCAACAGTTCACAAATGAATGAATTGAAAGGTGGCACACTTCGGCCCAACACATAAATTTATTGCACGTAGTATGTCCGGTTGGGGACAAGTGAGGCCGATCTTATGTCAAAAGAACCAGAACGTCTTCAAAGAGGATTCCATGGATAGAACATAATCGATGGAGAGAAGATTCTTCGATCTTCGAGGCTTGAGAATCGAGGGGTCATCTAGAACGATGGCCCTGTCTACAGCATCAGGAGCTAGGACTATAACTATGGCAGGTGGATCCAAAATGCCATGTGTGGAGGCTGACGATAGGTTTAGTGTCCCCACTGCCTTCTGTCGAAAGCATGGCTCATGTCGGTCAGAAATAGTAGCAGAGCTTGACTTTTTGGAAATCTTTGACAAGCGATTAGTATGGATAGATACCTATTTAAGCTATACTTGAAAGACAATCGATAATAGATATAACGAAAATGTATTCCCCCGTGTGGTTTGTGAACTAGTGCGATGACTCAAACATGAGTGCAGAGAAACTAAAGTTTTAAAGACAAGTGTGGCATGATAAAACTTTAAATTGCTGTCCTTGGAGACCATCATCGCTGACTATCTCCAGCATTTTGTCATATGATCGATAGTGGAAGTCTTGGAATCAAACATTGGCATCATAGAGTGTGAAGACTATTATTTGAATTTTTTGGGTTAAATTCATGTTTAGAGTTACCTAAACCATGGAGTTGTTAATCCAAATTAGGTCTATAGGATTATATGCTTTGGTCCCTATCACTGTTCACTATTTTATGCTCAGGAATGGAAATGTGTAGTCTTGATGTATATGATGTTCAAATTGAGATGATCCTAATTGCCAATGTCGACTCTCAACACTTAATGCCAATCCAAACACTTAACCACCTATATCAATTGCCCCTCTAAACAGAGAAGACCGATCCACCCTCTTATAGAACACCGAACCACTCTCTCAAAAATCACCGACGTAGACCTCCCTAGACAACCTACCGAACGACTTCCTCTCAAGCTATCGACCCACTCCACTGCTAGAGCCCTGCCAACCCACTCCACTGCTAGAACCCTTCCTAACCCCTTCACCAAACGTCGAACTTCTTTCTTCTCCAAAACATCGACCGCAAAATTACCCAGTGATTATTTCTTCTAGTGACCCATGTTTTAATCCATGGAGGCCGAGTCGAACCCTAACCTAAGGCGTGCACTTACTCCTAACTCATATATCTCTCTTCCTCACATCCCCTATTGGTTCCTATCCAAGAGGCCATTTACCCATGCACTCGAAATTCACACACGATTTCGGGTTTAGGGAGATGAATTAAGGGAGAGATTCGTACCTATATGGAGAGTTTAAGACTTATGAAAGCTGTAGGATTTTGAATTGAGGTTTATTCGAGTTCGTTGGCGATTGGAGTTGCAAGGTAGGCGACCTGGGTTTGAGAGGGAAAAGGAAAGGTTGAGTGGCAAATGAGGCTTGGAGGGAAGTAGGTAAGCAGACTTGTGAGAATGAAGTAGAAGTGAAAAGAAATAAATGAGAGCACGAGTTTTTATATGGAGGATGGGGAGACAAACAGGTGTTCTCCTATAGACCCGGTCATTATACTTTGGGAGGTCGGCTAGTAGACATGCCGACCCCAGCTTAGGTAAACCGACCATGTGACTCGGCCTTCGTATGCCGATTTGCCCCTTGTTCTTTAAAAGAAATATGTATATATAATATATATAAACGATAATAAAATAAAATGTGTGTGTATATGTATATGTATAAAATATGCACATATGATGGTAATTGAGGATAGGTCACAAAGAGATGGATACTACCGGATAAGTGGAGAAGCGAGGGTTTAGAAAACCCACTGTGGTTCAGCCTTCGAAAGGTTGCATACATTTAGCTTTGGAAAAGTTAAAACAGGATTTCAAGAATTTCTTTGAGACTAAACTAATATGTTCAAATGACGTGAAGCTTCGTCAAAGGCCAATGAAAAAGCGACAATCAGTTATCATTTTGAACGAACTAGTTTTTGGAAATAGGGATTACTCGCTAATTCACAACGCGTAGTGTTGATTCACAAGACATGCTTTGGAGGCAAATGTTACCCGACACTTTGGCCTGGCTATACAATGATAGTCGCAGAGCATATGGTTGAACCTAGACGGGACTCAAGCTAAGAGAGGATTGGAAGTGTAAGATATCGGTGTAACTTAAGTTTGGATCGGTCTGTATATGTGGTTCAGTATTCGATGGTGGGTCGGCTGAGGTAGGATAACTATTATAGAAATTCATGGATGGGTCAGCCTTGGTGGATCGGTCAAGGAAAATAACTTGAAGTGGATCGGCATGTATTGTTCGGTCAAGATGGTTCGGCCAGGGAGAATTGGCATAGGTGGGCTAGTGATGATGGGTGACTGTGATTGGGTCGGCCTATACATGTGGTTGGTGTATATTTGACACTGTATCGGCATGCTTGTGAAGTACAAGAATTGAAGGTGGATCGGTTGTAGACATGGTGGTTCGGTGTTAGGTGGTGGTTTGGCCAAGATAGATAAATCAAGGTAGGTCGGCCAAGGTGTGTCGGTCAATGGGGGTCGCTATAGTTGGGTCGACTGTGGACTATGTGATGTTGTTTGCTACGATCGGCCTAGGTGGTCCGGCTTTTAGTCGATCGACCTTAGAAGAATTAGTTCATGTGGGTCAGCCCTTAGTGGTTCGGCCTCGGAGGGATTGTTTCAGGTGGATCAGCCTTTAGTGGTTCGGCCCTATGGGGTTGGTCAACATGACTGGAAGTTAAGAATAGAAGAGTGGACTGACACAAGCATGAGTATGAGTCAATTCGGAGCAAGGACCAAGTTACTTCGAGTCAAAACACTAACTGCCCCGAGTCACTTGAGAGTTTGCTTCGTGTCGCCTACATGGAAACCCCGAGCCAGCAATAAGTGGTTTGGTCATGAAGAGTTCGGCATGCCTGGTTCAGTCTACCTAACCTATCATTTTTGGGCCGATCTATCTTAGTCATAGGCCTGCATGGAAGAACCAACCTATCTTCATCTATAAATTGAGGGGCAGGTGTCCAGTTAAAAGGATCTTTTTTCGAGAACTCTAGGGATAGTCTGCCATTTTCTATGCTCATTCCTTTTCAGTTCAAACTTTCATTCAAGTTGTTTGTTTACGGATTATATCTGTTAGCACCAAAATTGGTCACTAACACCCTTAGAAAGATTGTGTAGAAAGATTAATGAAGAAAGTAAATTAAAACAGAGAAGATAATGTAAATTTAAATGCAGAAAGTAAGAACACCAAATTTATAGTGGTTCAGCATATTAGCCTACGTCCACTTTGAAGTTGATATTTATTTCTTTCTTTGATACTTGATTATAGATACAATCCGTTTCTAAGTACTTGAATACAATTGCTTAATAAAAAGCTTAAGTCTTGAATGAGGGTTGAATGCGGCAGAGTTTCCCCAGTGTTCTCTAAAATTCTCCACCTTTACTGTGCCCCTGCCCCTCTATTTATAGATGAAAATGGGTTGGCTCCCTGGTGGGCCTGGTATCTGAATATCTCGGTCCTAATGGAGTAAGCCATGTGTGCCGACCCAAACATGCCAAACAACCAAGCGCCGAACCTCCATCCTTATGCCGAACAACATGAGGTCGGACGCTCTTCATGCCGAACACCTATTGGTGCCGAACGATTCTGGATGACGAATGGTACGTGATGGCCGAACGAGATATGTGCCAGACGGGATGTGGTGTTGAGTGAGGGGTGCAGGCCGAACGAGGCTGGAATGCCGAGCAGTCCAGGAATGCCGAGTGCAGTATGAATGCCGAACGCTCCAGGAGCCGGACGTAACCTGTAGGCCGAGTGTTCACGGATGCCAAACATCCCTTGGTCGAACGATGTCTTTGGTCAAACGTACTCGGGAGGCCGAGCAATCTTTGGTTGCCGAATGATCTTATGCCAAGCGTTCTTCTTTGGCCGAACGATATTCAATACCGAATGTTTCTCGATGTCGAACGCTCCTTGATGCCGAACGAGGCGCTCGTGCCGAACGGCCTTGTCATGCAGAACGTTCATTGATGCTGACCGAACTTGGATGCCGAGTGCTTCTTGGATGCCGGCCGTAACGTGATGCTGAACGATCCAGTTTGACCGATCGATAGGGAGGCCGAGTACTAAGTTGTCTGGTCAAATCTCCAGGAAACACTTTCCCCGCAAAGTGTATCGCATGATCGAACATGATGCGCTTTGAATTACGTGTCCTCTGGGCTCCTCTTCGATCCTTGGTTCACTTCTCTTGACGGGGTTATGGCGCGTGCCGAACGTAATGTGTATGCCGGACAATCTAGTTGAAGATGAGTACCCGGAATGCCAACCGAACCATAGTAGCCGATGCCGAACAAACCAAGATAGCCGAACGATATCGCCTTGACCGGTTCTACCGGTCATAGTCTCTTCAACTTCTTCTTCTTCCCTATAAAACCTGGCCCCCTCCTTCTTCCCTTTTTTCTACTTTTACTTCTGCGATCTTGAACTTTCGAAACCCTCCTGTTATCAGATTCTAACGGCCTTACAATCCTTTCGTAGGCTCGATCTACTAATTAGGTATCGATCCTTCCATCAAAGTTCTTTTCATAACTATAGGAGTTTTTTATGCCCGAGTCCTCAGGCGATAGGATATGGTCGGGATTAAGATATTCTAAGGGTTTCTAGAGTTAAATGATGAGGAGGAAAGGAGGAATGACTAGATACGAGCATACGAGGGAGAGATGTATTGTGGTTCGGCACGGTTTCCTTGTGCCGAACAAGATTGGGGAAAAAAGAATAGAGGAGGAGTGGGAGGTGGTTAGAATGCCGGACAATATGTTCTGGCATGACTTGCCGAATGATGACAGAGTGCCAAGCGTTGGGGCTCGGCGTAGCTTTGGTTCGGCATGGCTCACTACATGCCGAGCAGTGGAATGGTGGGTTAGATAGGAAGTGTGAATTGGGCAGGATGCCGAGTGTTGTTTCGGATGAATAGAATCTTGGCCGAACGATACTTTGCCGAGCGCTAACTAGTTCGAGCGATAGTTAGGCCGAACGAGAGTTTGGCCAAACAAGTTTCAGGCCGAACGGTAGCTTGGCCGAATGACGCAGCAGATTAATCAAAACAAACTTCAATCGGTGAAAGTAGCGATCGATGGAATGAAGATACCGAAATGCCCAAATTCGTTGATCCGAAGATACCGAATTCTGGCTATCTCAAACACGTTGATAGCGCACTATACCGTGTTCAAAGATCTACGATTCTTCGTACGTTGATCTAGTGCACTAGATTCCGTGAATCGGCTTCAACAAACGTGGATTCGAGCGCACTCGAATGACGTAAGTTGAGATAGGAGATTACACTCAACTACCAACTGGAGAAGAAAGCTCAAAGCAATCAACAAGAAATTTTATTTCAAAATCAACCACTTACAAAATGACACACACGGCTATTTATAGCATTTACAACTGTCTCTATAAGCCGTTGCCGACTCATGAACCCCGACTCATCATTAGTCGTCACCGACTTAACAACACAACAGACTGAAGTACATCACACGACTTATCATACGACACGACTCATCAGATATAAATGACATACGGCTCATCAAATAAACGAGACAAACAGATTACAACTCAGACGACTCAGTAAGATACGACTCAACAAACAACACAGTTTACACGACTCAAGAGCAAATGACTCAAGAACAACGGCTTACGAACATAATGTCCCTGGACGACTTACGACTCAACAAAACAATCACAATGTGTACGACATACGACTCAACAAATGTCACGACTCAACATACTTCCAACGACTCAAGCTCCCAAGCTTACTTGTGGTATATCCCTTCAACCGAGTCAACTCCGTACGACTCATCTTCTTCCACTTCTCTACTCTTGTTAACTCGTACACGACTTACGGATGAGTCGTTGAGTCGTGTACGACTCATCTCACTCGCACACCTCAAATTCCTGCTAAGTCGTAACTCCTTCTCTTCTTTCTTGTTAAGCCGTAGCTCTTTCCTCCAAGCTTTGTTAAGTCGTAGACGACTTATGCCCTCTTCACTAGCTCGTATTCCTTCCTCACGTGATTCCTTAAGTTGACTCGTGCACGACTTACGAGTTAAAACCGAAACCTCTTGACTCGTGCACGACTTAAGAGATTGAACCGAAGCTTCATTATTTTGTGGATCTAACCTCTGAACTTCTGTAGATCGTGCTACATCATCCTCCCCTGGTTGAGAAAAATTCGACCTCGAATTTGTAAATTCTTCCTCAACAATCTCACCTCCATGATATGGAATTAAATGTTTGACGTTAAAAATATCAGAAGTATAAACACTATCTGGTAACTTTAATCGATAAGCATTCTCATTGATTTTCTTTAAAACTTCAACTGGACCAATTTTCCGCGCTTTCAATTTATTGTATGTTCCCACCGGAAAACGGTCTTTTGTCAACACTGCATAAACCAAATCGCCTTCGTTAAATTCAACATTTCGGCGTTTCAAATCTGCAGATTTCTTATATTTCTCATTCGATCTCTCCAATCGTTCCTGAACGATTTTATGACATTCAGTCAGCTCATCAACACAGTCAGCAGCTCGTTTAACTGTCCCTTTCGGTTGTGGTACTACTGCTAAATCCAACGGCCCCCTTGGTAAATTTGAATATACAATCTGAAATGGACTGAATCCCGTACTGCGATTCATGGCATGATTATGAGCAAATTCTGCTTGGCATAATTTCATGTCCCAACTTCTCAAATTATCCTGTACAAGACATCGCAACAAATTTCCCAATGACCTGTTTACAACTTCTGTCTGTCCATCAGTTTGCGGATGATAAGCACTACTAAATTTCAGCTTCGTTCCCACCATCTTCCACAAACTTAACCAAAAGTGACTCAGAAAACAAGTATCCCGATCAGAAACAATAGATTCTGGTAAACCATGCAATCGATACACCTCCTTAAAGAATAATTGTGCCACTCGAACTGCATCCGCTGTCTTCTTGCAGGCAATAAAATGTGCCATCTTCGAAAATCTGTCCACTACAACAAATATCGAATCATTTCCCCTTTGAGTTCTAGGCAAACCCAAAACGAAATCCATGCTGATATCAACCCATGGCTTAGACGGTACAGGTAATGACATATACAACCCTGCATTCGTCGCTGTTCCCTTTGAAACCTGGCAAATATGGCATCTCTCCACAAATCTTTCAACTTCTTTTCTCATCGACGACCAAAAATAAGATTGAGAAATCAACTGCAATGTACGATCTCTACCCACATGGCCTTCTTCATGCAACTCCTTGATAATTTTCATTCTCAAGCTGCCCTCTGGAATATATAACTGATTTCCTTTAAACAAGAATCCATCAACCAACATAAATTCATCGGTACTCCCATCCTTCACTTTTTCAACATATTTCACAAAGTAAGGATCTTCTTCAATCATCTCTGGCAGTAATTCAAACCCCGTCACTTCAACTTTCAATGTTGTCAGCAAATGAGTCCGCCTACTCAAAGCATCAGCCACACGGTTCGTCACCCCCGATTTGTGCTTAACAACAAAGGTAAACTGCTGTAAATATGCAATCCACGATGCATGTCTTGCTGAAATCTTATCCTGCCCCTATAAATGCTTCAAAGCTTCATGATCAGTATAAAGAACAAATTCCTTCTGAAATAGGTAGTGTCTCCAATGCTTAACAGCTTGCACAACAGCGTAAAATTCAACGTCATATGTATTGTATCTCATCTTTACCCCTGATAACTTTTCACTAAAATATGCAATAGGTCTCCCCTGCTGACTCAACACTCCTCCAATCCCAACCTTTGATGCATCAGTGTGTAGCTCAAACAACAACTGAAAATTAGGTAAAACAAGAATTGGCGCTGTCGTCAACAGTTCTTTGATTCGTTCAAAAGCAACTCCTGCTTCCTCCGACCAAGAAAACTGTTTCCCTTTCATACAATCAGTAACCGGTGCCATCACGCTACTGAAGTGTGGAATAAACCTTCGGTAGAATGATGCCAATCCATGAAAACTTCTAACTTCAGAGATAGTTCTCGGTTGTGGCCAATTTCTAATAGCTTCAACTTTACTTTGATCAACTTGAATTCCTTCCTCCGAAACAACATACCCTAGAAATAGAACGCTATGCGTCATGAACACGCATTTCTTTGTAGCAGCATAAAATTGTTCCTCACGAAGAATAATCAACACTTTCCTTAAATGTAGAACATGTTCCTCCATACTCCTGTTGTATATCAGAATATCATCAAAATAAACTACCACAAACTTCCCAATGAATGGTCTAACGATTTGATTCATCACCCGCATGAATGTACTAGGTGCATTTGATAAACCAAATGGCATAACCAACCATTCGTATAACCCTTCTCTCGTCTTGAACGTTGTCTTCCACTCGTCTCCAGGTCTAATTCGAATCTGGTGATAACCACTCTTCAAATCAATCTTCGAAAATATAGTTGCCCCACTCAACTGGTCTAACAAATCATCCAACCTCGGCATAGGAAATCTATAGCGGACAGTAATCTTGTTCAAAGCTCTACTATCTGTACACATTCTCCATGTTCCATCCTTCTTCGGTACCAACAAAGCTGGCACAGCACAAGGACTCAAGCTTTCCTGAACACGTCCCTGCTCAAGTAACTCTTCCACCTGCCTTCGTAATTCTTCATATTCCTTCGGACTCATTCGGTAATGTGGTCGATGTGGTAAAACTGCTCCCGGAACTAGATCAATTTGATGTTGAATGTCTCTCAATGGTGGTAACTCCTTAGGCAACTCCTCTGGAAATACATCTTCAAACTCTTTCAAAACTGGCTTTGCTTCTTCAGGAATTTCAACCTCTTCACTGCTCTCTCGCCTAATCAACAAATAGACTTCAGGCTCCTCATCATCATCCTCCTCAACTTCTGCAACCATTGCTTTCTTCTTCGGCTTCGGACATTCATTGCTTTTATGACCCAACTCCTGACAATTATAACATTTGAAACCACTGTTAACCTTCGCCTTCTCAGCCTCCTTCACAACTGGCTTTGTAACAGATTTAGGAACATTAGAACTTCCACCAACACCCCTTGCTTGATTATTGGAATTAGTAAACACACCACCTCCACGCCTTCCTTGCTTCTCCCAAGCCAACGCTTTCTATTGTGCCTCTGCCACGGATCTAGGATCAAACATATTAACCATATCCTGGATCTGCATTCTCAATCCCCCAATGAATCTAGCAGTTAGCTGTTCTTCCGTTTCCATAATATCATTCCTGGCAATGAGTTGGTAAAATTCATCAGCATAATCACTAACAGATTTCGTCTCTTGCCTCAGATTCTGCAACCTCTGGTACATAAGTGACTGATAGTTGTAAGGTAAGAAAGTAAATCTCATCAATTTCTTCATCTTCTCCCAAGATTCTATCTTTGACTTCCCCATTCTCTCCCTGGTAAGTTTAGTTTGCTGCCACCACGCCAAAGCTCTCCCCCTCAACCTAGTAGCAACCAACTTTACTCTCCTTTGCTCAGGAACCTCCTTGAAATCAAAGATCTCTTCAACATTTGATACCCAATCAAGAAATTCTTCTGCTACCATCCCTCCTTTAAATTCTGGAATTTCCATCTTCATACCCGATTCCCATCGACGATCATCTTCAGCATCCCGATAAGAATTTCGAACTTGGTCTCGATCTCGATAATGAATACTAGCTCTATCACCCTCTTCATCAAAATCAAAAGTACGCCTACATCGATCTCGACCATTATCATCTCTTCGTTCATGCATGCTTCTTTGACTATGTCTCTCTTCCTCTCTATATGCTTCATTGTCAAATTCACGTCGACTTCTTCTCTCTTCATATGCATAGTCATGATGATCTCTTCGTGATGAAATTGATGTTTCTCTTCTATCTCTACAAGAATGTGGTGATACCCTCCTCGCTTCCGTAACCGATGGCGAAACTCGGTTTCCTCCATGGTTCGAGTTTGGTGATCTCCTCCTTTGATTCAAATCATTCATCAACTTCTCTAACTTTCCAATGCCTTCATCAAACTTCTCATTAATACGTTGTTCCATAAGCTTGGCTTCTTCTCTTCGATACAAAGCTTCAACGTTTTGATGACGATTAGCTCTTCTAGGTGGCATGATTCAAACTCACAAACTTCAACAAATTGATCACAAAGAAAACTTCAAAACAACAACAATAAGCCACGCTCAAGCTTCAAGACCCTTCACTAGGCTCGGCTACTTCACAAGTATACACGGCCTAACTTCAAATTCAAACACTTCTCCAAATCTAGATCCAAAATGAGATGGATCAAAATCTTCGAACTTGTTGCAACTTCAAGATGAACACAACGAACACAACTTCAAACTTCAACTTCAAATACTTGGCTCTAAGAATCAACTTAGCTATGATTGGCTAAGTATGGCTCTGATACCAAAACTGACGCAGCGGATTAATCAAAACAAACTTCAATCGGTGAAAGTAGCGATCGATGGAATGAAGATACCGAAATGCCCAAATTCGTTGATCCGAAGATACCGAATTCTAGCTATCTCAAACACGTTGATAGCGCACTATACCGTGTTCAAAGATCTACGATTCTTCGTACGTTGATCTAGCGCACTAGATTCCGTGTATCGGCTTCAACAAACGTGGATTCGAGCGCACTCGAATGACGTAAGTGGAGATAGGAGATTACACTCAACGACCAATTAGAGAAGAAAGCTCAAAGCAATCAACAAGAAATTTTATTTCAAAATCAACCACTTATAAAATGACACACACGGCTATTTATAGCATTTACAACTGTCTCTATAAGCCGTTGCCGACTCATGAACCCCGACTCATCATTAGTCGTCACCGACTTAACAACACAACAGACCGAAGTACATCACACGACTTATCATACGAAACGACTCATCAGATATAAATGACATACGACTCATCAAATAAACGACACAAACAGATTACAACTCAGACGACTCAGTAAGATACGACTCAACAAACAACACAGTTTACACGACTCAAGAGCAAACGACTCAAGAACAACGGCTTACGAACATAATGTCCCTGGACGACTTACGACTCAACAAAACAATCACAATGTGTACGACATACGACTCAACAAATGTCACGACTCAACATACTTCCAACGACTCAAGCTCCCAAGCTTACTTGCGGTATATCCCTTCAACCGAGTCAACTCCGTACGACTCATCTTCTTCCACTTCTCTGCTCTTGTTAACTCGTACACGACTTATGGATGAGTCGTGTACGACTCATCTCACTCGCACACCTCAAATTCCTGCTAAGTCGTAACTCCTTCTCTTCTTTCTTGTTAAGCCGTAGCTCTTTCCTCCAAGCTTTGTTAAGTCGTAGACGACTTATGCCCTCTTCACTAGCTCGTATTCCTTCCTCACGTGATTCCTTAAGTTGACTCGTGCACGACTTACGAGTTAAAAACGAAACCTCTTGACTCGTGCACGACTTAAGAGATTGAACCGAAGCTTCATTATTTTGTGAATGATCTAACCTCTGAACTTCTGTAGATCGTGCTACATCATCGAACGACAGCTAGGCCGAACAAACATAGATGCCGAACCATATCAAGGTCGAACAAACATAGATGCCGAACCATAGCAAGGCCGACCAAACATAGATGCCGAACCATACCAAGGCCGACCAAATATAGATGCCGAACCATACCAAGACCGATCAAACATAGATGTCGAACCATATCAAGGCCGAACAAACATAGATGTCGGACCATACCAAGGCCGAACGATCAACCGCCTTGCATAATCATATAACAAAACAAGGACAAGGACTCTAGCATATTAGCATATCGAACTGATCCGAACTATAAACTTCCTAGTTTCAGTAGACATAAATCTGACTTAAATTGACATAATCCGATAACTTCCTCCAATATTTTCTGAATTCGAAATTGTAAGCACCATATGGCAGGCTTTTGGAGACGGTCAACGATGACGGTCTTCAAAGTCGATGATTCGAAGTTCAATTTTATATTACTAATCCTGTGACTTTCAATTTTTCATTGCTTATATACGATTGATTGTACTAGTTCACACACCACTTGGGGGGAATATTTGTGTTGTTGATTCTAACTCGAACATTTTTCAAGTATAGTTCATACAGGTGCTTAGCCAAATTCACTATTTATTGAAGATGTCAAAAAAATCCAGCTCCACCACGATTTCTGACAGACCAGGGCCATCCTCTCGACAGGAAGTCGCAGACGTCTCAAATCCATCCACCTCCCATGCACATAACATAGCCCCCGATGCCCTGGAGGCATCGATTTTCTTGGACAACCCTGTCGACTCACAGGCTTCAAAAATCAATGAAGTCGCACTTCGATGTATATGCTCCATCCACGGAATACCTTTTGACGACGTGCTGGTTCCATCGGGGCGCGACCGGCCACACCTACCCCCGGTCGGATATACAGCGTGCAATAAATTCATGTGCTGGGTTGGCAGCTTGCCACCGTTCAATCTATTTCTTCGGGATGTGCTGCAGTACATCGATATCGCCCCGTCGCAGCTGCACCCAAACGGCCATGCCTTCATCTATGGCACCTACATCCTCTTCATGACCGTTTTCTCTAGGCCCCCAACTCTTGGCGACATCAGATACATATACATGATCAAAAAATGGGGAGATAGCCCCTCTTACATGTTCCTCCAGCCATACCGTAAATGCCAAATCTTAACTAGGGCGTGGAGCAAATTTGCCCTGTACAAACAAGAATGGTTCTACATGTGTTGCCCCCCTGGTTTTGCGAGGAGATGGGTTGAAGGAAGTAAGTTCCCCGTATGGATTGCTATTCGTGCTTGGTCAAAACCATGCTTTTTTCTAATTCTCTTTTTATCTTCTCAGGTATTAACCCACGCCCTGATGGTCGCGGGTATTCTGAAGCCGTTGAGGCCATTAGAGCGCTTCCCGCCGAGGAACAGGACATCCGAACTCTCATTTCAAATGAATCACTTGCAAGGTTCGGGCTGCTGGTGGATGGCCGTCGGATAAGCCTTCCTGAAGGCGTCACAGTACCCAGGCCGGTCTTTGGCAAAGGGAAAAAAATCAGATGAGTCGTCAGCATGTCACACCCCTAATGTGCGGGAAGAGAGGGAAATCAAAGAGAATGAATCACCAGAAGCACAAGGTGAGAATTTGGGTCCCGCTCAGGATCCTATAGTTGAAGTGCACGACATCGAAACGTCATCTTCTCCTTCAAAGAGGAAAAAGGGGTTGACGTACAAGATTAGAAAGGAGAAGATTGGCGAAACTTCGAAAGCTACGCTTATTCCGACGGAGATAGAGGCTTCTTCGCAGCACGTAGAGAGTCTTTAAAGGGCTTATCGAACCTCTCCATTCCGGATGATCTGCTCAATTATGACTTTGACGATCCGGAGGCATTCAAACTTCATTCGCCCATGACAGGCGACGCGGGTGCTCCGACCCAAAGTCAGGGAGAGAAAACTCCTATTAGCAAAGCGACTTGTCCGTTGGGGGGAAATACTAGGACACACACGAAAACTTGTACTTCAATTTGCACTTAGATTTTTGTCGTCGCACTATTTTTTACCAATTCGCTGTTGTTTGAATTCTGTACAGGTGGTATGGGGAGTTCACATGGATTCGATCGCCTTCGTGGCTCGTCTGTTCTTCACCACTCTGGACGGGACTCGAGTTTCGAAAGACGTCGAGATAGGGTGGTGACGGCGTTAAAGACTATCATTTTCGGGACTCGTCATCTCGGAGAAAAACTTATTATCATCCAAAATACCACCAGCATACCTCTTCTCACGCGGAGCAAAGTAAAGACAAGCGCGGCCATAAGAGGTCACAACTTGATGATCCTCGGGACCAACACTCTGACTCCTCTTCCACTCGACAGTCCTGAGATTCTTACAGGAGGGGCGAACTTTCAAAGCCGCCTCCCCCCTCTCCTGCAACAGACCCAACAGTATCAGAGAGGCTGGCCGAGCTTAAAGATAAATTTCCGAAAATCTGCTTCGATGGCCTGAAATTCCTCCCGGCAATTCACCATATTCCCGGATATGCCAAACAGAGCGCCCTTGCTTGTACGAATGACGTCTATGTTCAACATGACGCGTTTGTTCATCTAGCCGAAAAACTTTCTAAAGTTTCCATGGAGCGCCAGCATGAAATCGACCGCCTGAAGCTTGAGGCTATCCACGACAAGGATATCATTAAAGATCAGGACGAAGAAATGGCTACTTACAAGTCTGAGCTTGAGGTCGTCCATCAGAGAGCTAAGGACACTGCTGAGGCCGTTACTCGTCTAGAGTCAACTCATAAGAAAGAACTTGATGAGGCGGTTCAACGATATGGGGCCTTGGCTCTAGAGAAGGACTCAGCTCAGAAGGAGAGGGACGTACTCAGCCTCCGCGTCAAAGAACTTGAGGAGTAGCTCCGTAGGGAGAGGAAAGAGAAAACGACCGCTCAAGAAGAGTCACAACGGTACTGTGACGAAATCGTTACTACTTGACTCTTAAAGGAAAACCTTGAGGCTGAGCTTTCCTAAGTTGAGGCGATAAAGAGTGAAGCCCGAGAAGAGGGCAAGAAGATAGCGTCCATGGATATTGATTCACGTCTCGAGGCGGCTAGAGAAGAGGGCATGGAATATGTCAAAAGCATGTTTGACCCACTAATTGCTGAGTTCAACGCCCTATGCATCGGGACTTGACTTTTTTGGGCAAGGGCTATCTTGAATCTTTAGCCGGGGCATGTGAGGCTTTGATAGAAATCAGGAAGGACGAGCACGACACCGAAGAGATTGATGAGGGGGCATTGATAAAAGAATATCTCAAGGGAAATGAGCCTTCGTACTTGTCGGCGGCCAAAGCTATCTATTGCAAAGGCTCCCCTTCGAAGAAAGGGTAAGAAGTTATTACTGGTACGTCCAGGGCCGCTCCTCCAGCTCATGCGCCTATTCGATCGGTCGATACTCGATCCATTCGAGTAGCATATTGGTTACAATCCAGAGGACCCTGGCCTTTGTGTCCATATTCTGTCTCCCATTCCGGAGGGTGAGTCCCCCTTGACGGCTGACAGCCTACCGGAAGATGGTAGATTGTTGAATATGCGTTTATATGTTTTTGTTTGATGATAATAAACATATATTCATTTAAATGTATTTGGTAATGTACTATTTTTCTTTTCATAGATTAAATAAATATGTGTTGAATAAAATAAATAACACAGAATTTGAATTTGAATTCAAACAGAACAAGTTACACAAATTTTGAATTCAAACAGAAATTTTATTCAAACAAATATTTATTACAACATTGAATAGTAAAAATTCAAACTCTCACTACACATATACAATTTTGAATACATCACGATTTTATATTTACATTAATATCCTCACTACATATCACTCACACTCGTATTTTGTCTTCAACTGCATTCCAGTTTGAATTCAGCATCTGAGCAATCTGCAAAAATATTCACTAATGCGGTAAAATTGAAAAAGAAATATTTTTGCAATATAAAATGAAATATGATTTTTGAAAATACGATTTGCCTCAGTTATTTGGGTTGTTCGTCATAATTCACATTTGAATTCAACATACACGAACAATGTGACATGCATAGTGTGTCACTGTACATGCCACATGGCCATGCACATCGATATACACTTGATAATATTACAGGGACAGGTGAGCACATGTCAAACCCGAATGAAAAGCCGGGTTCAACTCACGTGCAATATATTCAAAATCACGACACGAGCACAAGGTCAAACCCGAGTGTTGAAACTGGATTCAACACAAGGCAACATGACATGAATGCAACGAAGACCAACAGCAAAATGGACTATAACAATCATGTATGCAGACCAGACCAGACAATACAGCATGTACAAGGCACAATGAAGTTGTACAAGTACAGTCAAGTCAAATGTAACTCAACAAAGCAGCTCAAGTAACAAAACTCAAGTGCAGCAATGAAACAACATAGTATGACATGAAGCAAATGAACACAGTGAAATGCGCAAAGACATAGCATCTGCCCAAAGTTAATGTTCACAAATATAACTCACCAACCAGACTATGATGCAAGAAATAACTCAAAGGATAGCAGACATAACAGATCAAAAGCAACTGTTCTTAACTGCAAGTTCAAATCAAATGGATGGAAGCTATAGGTCCAGTTACAACAAGACCAAGTGCAGCATCAGTGAAGACAGCTACTACCACAATGAACCAGTGACAACAAAGGTCAAACACAAATGAACACACATGGACAACATGTCATGAATGAACTAGCAAAGGCTAGCCATCAACATAACAACAACACCAACCAGAAAAGGAGCAAACCAAATATGCAGTGCATTCTCAAGTACACAGTGAAATCGCCACAGTCTCAAACTCGAATGACAGACCGAACCAAGATATCAGCAACAACAACAGTAATGATACAAGAACAATATCATGAAGGAACCAGACCATAAAAAGTGTTTGAAAATGCAGCAAATACCCAATTGACAGAGATGCAACAAAACAGAGTTTCAAATATGCATGGTGATGCAACTCCAAGCTAAGAGCAAGTGATAGTGAATATATACAAGTGCAGTGTTCAAGCATAAACAAGTGTGCAGGTCAGACCAGAATGCATATGAAACCACAAATGCACAATTCAAGTCAACACAACAACAAGCCCAAATATACAGAAGTCAATGACGAGAAACAATGAGTACAACTACTGAAGCTCAAGAGGTGGTGTAAATACAACTCGAATGAATGCAAGTTCATATGTACAGCAACCCAACTGCAATACCGCGACAACAAGTGCATGCAACAGTGAAACTCGAGACCAAATGCAACAAAGTGAAATGGAGTTCACTGAGAAATGCAATGCAGATGCCAACATTGATGAATGTATATAGTAGCAGAGAAGCAAGTTACAGAATGCATGAAACAGGAAAAAGAAAAAATTCGTATCTTTATTTTTTTTTGAAATTGTCAGCAATTAAAAAGAGGAAAGTTTCTGCCTTGTTATTCAACAAGGATCGAACGTTCTCAAAACAAAGCCGTATGAATCAAGTAAGTATCGAACGCATCTGGAAAGTCGTGTGC
Source organism: Allium cepa (assembly GCA_030765085.1). Classification (NCBI taxonomy): domain Eukaryota; kingdom Viridiplantae; phylum Streptophyta; class Magnoliopsida; order Asparagales; family Amaryllidaceae; genus Allium; species Allium cepa. The sequence continues at coordinate 490,138,984 of CM060944.1, read as the reverse complement.
ATCACGAAAGTGAATTTCAGGAAAGTATCGAGTTAATTAGTGTATTCGAATTCATATAAATACGAGTACCCAAGTATCATCATCGGCATGAATGAAAAAGCAATCGAATTCAAGCAACCAAACCTGAAAGCAAAAGATACAAATAACATACCAAGGCGAATTCAATTATCTCGAAGCAACCGAAGCCGAACCCTAATTTCACAAATCAAGAGAAGTAGCCGAGCGCGACTCCAAGCAAGTGATCGACAAGGCAACCAACCAGCAATCAAGAGCGGCGGCTTAAATTGAAGAGCCCTAATTGCCACAAGGGAACGAAGCCCTAATTCATCGAAAAAAGAAAGAAGAACAAGCCGACATTATCTCAAAGAAAATAAAAGAGTGTTCGGGTTAAAGAATTCGGGTTAAAGAATATAATTGGGCCGGCGCATTTTATAAAAGGAGCCTTGTATGTTAAATAAGGCTTTAGTTTTTATAAATAAGGGCTTTATCTTATTTTTAGTTTTGAATTTGTTTTTAATTTTTAAATCTCTTTTCAAACCGTTGTATTTGCTAGTCGTGCGACTAGGGGACAAGCTACGTGGCGTAGCTTGAGAATTCGCAACTCAGTGGCTGAGTTGTGGCAGGGTTTTGAGCGTAAAGTTAGGTTAGTCAGTAGCGGGTGTCGCGAGTTTACGTGTGTAAGCGTGTGACTATCTAATTTCTAGTAGAAACCTTGGGGGCAGCACGTAGGCAGGTTTTTGCCGAAGCTGGGTAAATTCTGTGTCGTTCTATTTCTGCATTTATTATTCTGCTTTTATCTGTGCTGCTACTATTCTGTGATCTGTGTTGAAATTATTTTATAAGATTCCGCAATTAATTTTTTATAATTTATACTATCACCCTATTCACCCCCCTCTAGGGTGAAATCGATCCTACACGTGGTATCAGAGCAAGGAATAGAAGTCAACTTCTGTTTTAAAAAACTCGTTTTTCAAAAACCAATTTTTTATTTTAAAATTTTGAATTTTTAAAATGGCTTCTTTTAATAATGCTTTTGCTGAGGGTTAGTCCATAGTTAGACCACCAATGTTCAATGGTGAATATGCTTATTGGAAAAATAGAATGAAAATTTTTATGAAAACCATTGACGCTTGGAACATTGTTGAGACAGGTTATAGAGCACCAACTATAATTGTAGATAATCCGGAAATAGATAAACCGATGGATCAATGGACAGAACTAGAAAATAAATTACAAAATGCTAATGCTAGAGCTATGGATTCTATTATCTGTTCATTGGATCAATTTGAATTTAATCGTGTCTCACATTGTCTAACTGCACAGGAAATATGGCACACACTAGAAGTGACTCACGAAGGAACATCTCAAGTCAAAGAATCTCACCTTGCCATGCTAAGCAGCGAATACGAGAATTTCATAATGGCAAAAGAAGAAAATGTCAAAGAGATGCATGGACGACTTTCCAATATCGTATACAAATCAAAAGCCCTTGGAAAACCATATACAGAGTTGGAGATAGTCCGAAAAATCCTCAGAGTCCTTCCACGAAGTTTTGAGGCCAAAGTGACTGCCTTTCAAGAGTCAAAAGATTTGAAAAAAATGAAAGTCGAAGAACTCATCGAAAACCTCACTGCTTATGAGCTTGAAATGAAATTCAAGGAAGAACGTGAAGGAGGTGATACTCGAAAGAAATCAATAGCTCTTAAAGGAACAACAGAAAGTGATAGTGATGATAATGATGATGGAGCAGCGGAATTGGAGTTGATAATAAAGAAAGTCAAAAGGTGGAATTACAAATACGGAAATTCAGCTCTAAATCGAAAATTGAAAAGCAGAATAAATAAAATATTGGACAATCCAGAAGAACAAAAGATCATCTGTCATAGGTGCAACCAACCCGGACACATCAAGCCCAATTGTCCTCAAAATCGACGCGACTTTGAAAAGAAATCAAAAAGGAGAAGTTTTGCTGCCACGTGGAATACAAGTGATGAAGATAATCAAAGTGCTGACAGTGAGGATGAAAAAGCAGACTTGTGTCTTCATGGTGAAATAACTGACAGTGATGATGACGAGCCAAGTTAGGTATCAAAACTTTCTCATTCTGAATTACTGATATATTTCCACGAAGTGAATGGCTATTTTGAACGACTTAGGGAGAAGTATGCCAAACTTGAATCACAAAAAGATACTTTGATAGATTTAAATAAACAACTTGACCAATTAGTTAAAACCTATCAAAGTAGGATCCCTAAGTGTGATAAGTGTCCAACATTCAAAGAAGAAATTAAAAAATCAGAAACTAATATAAAATCACTTGAAAATGAAATTCTGATTTTGAAAGAGAACGAAAATACTAGGAGAGAAAATTCTATCAAAAAGTGCACGCAATTATTGAACGAAAATGAATCTCTCAAAATACAAGTTCAACAATTGTCAATAACTTTAGATAAATTTTCAAAAAGTGAGAAATCGTTGAAACTTCTATTAGGGAAGCAAACTGTTAATATAGCTAGACAAGGACTTGGATATAATCAATCTGAAAATGTTGAAAGCGATATTAATCAAGAAAATTCCATGCGCACAATTTGTAGAAAATATGGATACAATTGCAATAATTGTTGGTATAGACCCAAACATGTGAAAACCATACCAATTTGGGTTCCAAAAGGCACAAATATAAAATCTCTCAAAATTAAACAAATTTGGGTGCCAAAGGGAACAATTATAAACAGTTTTGGGTCTCCACAAAATTATTTTTCGAAATATTCTGCCACTAACAACCATGGACTTATAAAAACAAATAGATCACATAAATCTTTTCTCGTGTAGGTGTGGTGGCACGCTAAGGAACAACAACGGTGTTTTCTAGATTTTTGGCTGTTCCAGAAACACAACGGGCGACAAAGCAAAGTTCCTTAGCCTATTATAAAGGTGACAGAATCACAATAGATAAACAACGAAAAATATCGTAAAGGTAAAACAGGTAATGGTATATTTATTTGAACAATATATTAAATGTGATAATCTGCACCATATTCTAAATCAGCCAATATCGAGATGATGAAAAGATGATGACTTTGATTCGGACTTATTCAAAATAGTTGGCCAATTACATTTATGCCAAAAACACTAATCTTTGAATTACTTCATACATATTTGTTTGGATTAAATAGTGTGTTTTTGTTGGATAATAATGCATTTGGTTATAATTCGGCTAACTCTATATTCACAGTTTTTTTGTTATTTACACGGCTTCAATCCAAATTCAAGAGAATGCCATTTAGAATGCGTTTTGAGTTTTTATACACACTTTATGATCTGGTCTATCAAATATAGTTAGTGATATTTTGGAGTGAAAGAAAAATTCAGATGCAGATTACACTAGTAATCTAGTTGATAGAAAAATTACTAGTTGAACGTGATTTATGGAGAGACATTTAGTAACCGCATCGTTTTTCAAAGAAAATATCTGCATATTTTTCATTACAAATAATTTTTAATTAGCAGAATTTTTTTCTCATATAACCCCTTCGAGAAAATAATTGTTTGACCATATTTTTAGATTACTCATTTTTATTTGATTTTAAATGACAAATTTTGACTAATCCGACTCCCTACTAATTATCAAAAAGATAAATAGTGATTGAAAAGTTGATAAGTGTTGATATTTAACATGCATTACTCAAAAGAGTATATTTGGAAAACTTCTTTAGGAATTCAAAGAAGAGTTATAAAATTTTTTGTTGGGTAAAGATTCCATGACCATTTCTATGTCCATCATATTTCTATCGACCATGGTTTATCAAAACTTAAATATAGTTGGTCGATATGTGGTACTATAATCAGGAATCATTTGTTTTTTTTATTTCATATATTTTTTAAAAATAAATAAATATCCAAAATATTCACTCTCATTTAAAAGTCCTCACGGTTATGCATGGGTGAATTACTTGGATTTTTGATTATGTGCTTCCATGCTCATTTAAAAGTCCTCATGGTTATGCATGTATGGAACGCATATCAAAATTAATTGATTTAATAGACAAGTTGATTCTAATCCCATTTAAAAGTCCTCACGGTCATGCGTGGTTAGAAGATACTTGATTTCATTTTTAAAATTAAATTGGAATACTACTAATCTCATTCAAAAGTCCTAACGGTTATGCATGATTAGTAGGTATTCAAATTCCTGATATAAATGTACCACAAGTTGATACAATTGTATGATTTTATATTAGAACATCATTTCCATCATTCATTCTAAAAGTGGAATATACACCTAACAAGGGTAGTTATGATTTTTGTTTGATTCTTATTGGAGTTTAATATTTATATTCAATTTGAGTTTAATGTTGGATTAATATTGATCATCTTATCTCTATTTTTCTCTAACACTATTATTCTTTTGCTGATAACAAAACGGGGAGAGAAAAGTTAAGATTTTGTCAAATAAAGTCAAGCAAAGGTCAAATTATTTTCCATTTGCATCTAGGCTTATTTGAATATTTCTATTTGTATGCATATATATAGGAGGAGCATCACGTAGAGAGGAAGCATTTAAATAGGGGGAGCAATTAGAGTATAAAATTGGTCAAACACATTTAACAGGTCAAAATCTTAAATATATGTTTGTTATCATCAAAAGGGGGAGAATGTTGAATATGCGTTTATATGTTTTTGTTTGATGATAATAAACATATATATTCATTTAAATGTATTTGGTAATGTACTATTTTGCTTTTCATAGATTAAATAAATATTTGTTGAATAAAATAAATTACACAGAATTTGAATTTGAATTCAAACAGAACAAGTTACACAGATTTTGAATTCAAACAAAAATTTTATTCAAACAAATATTTGTTACAATATTGAATAGTACAAATTCAAACTCTCACTACACATATACAATTTTGAATACATCACGATTTTATATTTACATTAATATCCTCACTACATATCACTCACACTCGTAATTTGTCTTCAACTGCATTCCAGTTTGAATCCAGCATCTGAGCAATCTGCAAAAATATTCACTAACGCAGTAAAATTGAAAAAGAAATATTTTTGCAATATAAAATGAAATATGATTTTTGAAAATACGATTTGCCTAAGTTATTTGGGTTGTTCGTCATAATTCACATTTGAATTCAACATACACGAACAATGTGACATGCACAGTGTGTCACTGTACATGCCACATGGCCGTGCACATCGATATACACTTGATAATATTACAAGGACAGGTGAGCACAGGTCAAATCCGAATGAAAAGCCGGGTTCAACTCACGTGCAATATATTCAAAATCACGACACGAGCACAAGGTCAAACCCGAGTGTTGAAACTTGATTCAACACAAAGCAACATGACATGAATTCAACGAAGACCAACAACAAAATGGACTATAAAAATCATGTATGCAGACCAGACCAGACAATACAGCATGTACAAGCCACAATGAAGTTGTACAAGTACAGTCAAGTCAAATGGAACTCAACAAAGCAGCTCAAGTAACAAAACTCAAGTGCAGCAATGAAACAACATAGTATGACATGAAGTAAATGAACACAGTGAAATGCACAAAGACATAGCATCTGCCCCAAGTTAATGTTCACAAATATAACTCACCAACCAGACTATGATGCAAGAAATAACTCAAAGGACAGCAGACATAACAGATCAAAAGCAACTGTTCTTAACTGCAAGTTCAAATCAAATGGATGGAAGCTATAGGTCCAGTTACAACAAGACCAAGTGCAGCATCAGTGAAGACAGCTACTACCACAATGAACCGGTGACAACAAAGGTCAAACACAAATGAACACACATAGACAACATGTCATGAATGAACTAGCAAAGGCTAGCCATCAACATAACAGCAACACCAACCAGAAAAGGAGCAAACCAAATATGCAGTGCATTCTCAAGTACACAGTGAAATCGCCACAGTCTCAAACTCGAATGACAGACCGAACCAAGATATCAGCAATAACAACAGTAATGATACAAGAACAATATCATGAAGGAACCAGACCATAAAAAGTGTTTGAAAATGCAGCAAATACCCAATTGACAGAGATGCAACAAAACAGAGTTTCAAATATGCATGGTGATGCAACTCCAAGCTAAGAGCAAGTGATAGTGAATATATACAAGTGCAGTGTTCAAGCATAAACAAGTGTGCAGGTCAGACCAGAATGCATATGAAACCACAAATGCACAATTCAAGTCAACATAATAACAAGCCCAAATATACAGAAGTCAATGAAGAGAAACAATGAGTACAACTACTGAAGCTCAAGAGGTGGTGTAAATACAACTCGAATGAATGCAAGTTCATATGTACAGCAACCCAACTGCAATACTGCGACAACAAGTGCATGCAACAGTGAAACTCGAGATCAAATGTAACAAAGTGAAATGGAGTTCACTGAGAAATGCAATGTAGATGCCAACATTGATGAATGTATATAGTAGCAGAGAAGCAAGTTACAGAATGCATGAAACAGGAAAAAGAAAAAATTCGTATCTTTATTTTTTTTTTTGAAATAGTCAGCAATTAAAAAGAGGAAAGTTTCTGCCTTGTTATTCAAGAAGGATCGAACGTTCTCAAAACAAAGCCGTATGAATCAAGTAAGTATCGAACGCATCAGGAAAGTCGTGTGCATCACGAAAGTGAATTTCAGGAAAGTATCGAGTTAATTAGTGTATTCGAATTCATATAAATACGAGTACCCAAGTATCATCATCGGCATGAATGAAAAAGCAATCGAATTCAAGCAATCAAACCTGAAAGCAAAAGATACAAATAACATACCAAGGCGAATTCAATTATCTCGAAGCAACCGAAGCCGAACCCTAATTTCACAAATCAAGAGAAGCAGCCGAGCGCGACTCCAAGCAAGTGATCGACAAGGCAACCAACCAGCAATCAAGAGCGGCGGCTTAAATTGAAGAGCCCTAATTTCCACAAGGGAACGAAGCCCTAATTCATCGAACAAAGAAATAAGAACAAGCCGACATTATCTCAAAGAAAATAAAAGAGAGTTCGGGTTAAAGAATTCGTGCTAAAGAATATAATTGGGCCGACGCATTTTATAAAAGGAGCCTTGTTTGCTAAATAAGGCTTTAGTTTTATAAATAAGGGCTTTATATTATTTTTAGTTTTGAATTTGTTTTTAATTTTTAAATCTCTTTTCAAACCGTTGTATTTGCTAGTCGTGTGACTAGGGGACAAGCTACGTGGCGTAGCTTGAGAATTCGCAACTCAGTGGCTGAGTTGTGGCAGAGTTTTGAGCGTAGAGTTAGGTTAGTCAGTAGCGGGTGTCGCGAATTTACATGTGTAAGCGTGTGACTATCTAATTTCTAGTAAAAACCTTGGGGGCAACACGTAGGCAGGTTTTTGCCGAAGCTGGGTAAATTCTGTGTCGTTCTATTTCTGCATTTATTATTCTGCTTTTATCTGTGCTGCTACTATTCTGTGATCTGTGTTGAAATTATTTTATAAGATTCCGCAATTAATTTTTTATAATTTATACTATCACCCTATTCACCCCCCCCTCTAGGGTGAAATCGATCCTACATAGATAACTCTTCACTTTGAGATTCCAAATGTCGACATCCTGGGACTATTGTATTCTAATGCTTGTTTTCCATGCTTTTGCACAGGTCATTCTGATCCCGGGCCCACTTCAAGGAGCAATGTCACCAAGGAGGTGGAGGAGAAGATAGGTGAGGCTAGTCAGGTAGGAGAAGCTCTCGAGCCAGATGCTCAGGTGATTGGGGCGCTAGATGAAGAAAAATTTGAGACTTCTTCTCCCATCGAGGGGAGTTATGAAGTAGAGATCACATGCGCCTCCGAACACACGTCTGAGCTGAGTATGAAGGAGCGGATGGAGAAAGAGAAGAGAGAAACAACCAAGATCAAGGTCGAACCTCAAGCTGTAGACCCCGACGATCCGTTGAATAAGCCGCTGAAGATCATTCTCCCTAGCAGGTCTAAACCCGTGGATGTCCCTCATACTTCTCCAGCTGTCACTCCTCCGTCAAAGAAGGATACCAAGGGTAAACGCGGAGGAGAGGGGTCGTCTGAGATGAAAACTGAGGTGAAGAAGGCGAAGAAGCATAAGAAGTAGTCATTACTCTCGTTCAACGAGAGTCAGTTTAGATTATGCAAGTACTTTTGTTTTCTTAGTTTGTGTAAATAAACTTTTGATTCCGAGCTTCAAAGGAGTTGTAATGGAAACTTATCTTTGATGAATAAAACTTAGTTTTTCTATCTTTCCATGGCTCTTGTCGTTCCATTTTCTTTGTGATTGTGATTCAAATCCAAGCTATTGTGAATATAATAGACCTCTCGGTTCATCTTCATATAGCTCGGAAATTTTTTGAGAACTATCTGTTTTTTCTTCCGCGCCCCAAGCACTTAGAATATTTTCTAATACGCACGCTGAAGGCTCGATGTCTTCAAGTCATTTATATCCAGTCCGTCTTCAGCGGACCTGGTCATTTAAATCGTTTATACTTGAGTTCGTGCTCCGTGGGCTTAGAGTACTCCAATCCACACTCCGGGGGCTTGGAGATTCCAAGTCGTTCATACTCGAGTCCGTGCTCCGGGGACATAGAGTACTCCAATCCGCACTCCCGGGACTTGGAGATTTTAAATCGTTTATACTCGAGTCCACGCTTTGGGGACCTAGAGTACTCTAGTCCGCACTCCGGGGACTTGGAGATTTTAAATCATTTATACTTGAGTTCGCGCTCCGTGGACTTAGAGTACTCCAGTCCACACTTTGGGGACTTGGAGATTTCAATTCGTTCATACTCGAGTCCATTCTCCGGTGACTTAGAGTACTCCAGTCCGCACTCCGGGTACTTGGAGACTTGAAATCGTTTATACTCGAGTCCGTGCTCCGGGGACCTAGAGTACTCAAGTCCGCACTCCGGGACTTGGAGATTTTGAATTATTTATACTTGAGTCCGCACTCCGGGGACTTAGAGTACTCCATTCCGAACTCCGGGGACTTGGAGATTTTAAATCATTTATACTCGAGTCCGCGCTCCGAGGACTTAGAGTACTCCAGTCCACACTCCGGGGACTTGGAGACTTTAAATCGTTTATACTCGAGTCCGCGCTCCGGGGACTTAGAGTACTCCAGTCCGCACTCTAGGGACTTGGAGATTTTAAATCGTTTATACTCGAGTCCGCGCTCCCGGGACTTAGATTACTCCAGTCTGCACTCTGGGGACTTGGAGATTTTAAGTCGTTCATACTCGAGTCCATGCTCCGGGGACTTAGAGTACTGTAGTCCGTACTCTGGGGACGTAGAGATTTTAAGTCGTTTGTAATCGAGTCCGCGCTCCGGGGACTTAGAGTACTCCAGTCCACACTCCGGGGACTTGGAGATTTTAAATCGTTTATACTCGAGTCCGTGCTCCGGGGACTTAGAGTGCTTCAGTCCGCACTCCGTGGACTTGGAGATTTTAAACCGTTTATACTCGAGTCTGCGCTCTGGGGACTTAGGGTACTCCAGTCCGCACTCCGAGGACTTGGAATTTTAAACCGTTTATACTCGAGTCCGCGCTCCGAGGACTTAGAGTACTCCAGTCCGCACTCCGAGGACTTAGAGATTTCAAGTCCTTTATACTCGAGTCCGCGCTCCGGAGACTTAGAGTACTCCAGTCCGGACTCCAGGGACTTGGAGACTTTAAATCGTTTATACTCGAGTCCGCGCTCCGGGGACTTAGAGTACTCCAGTCCGCACTCTGGGGACTTGGAGATTTTAAATCGTTTATACTCGAGTCCATGCTTTGGGGACTTAGAGTACTCTAGTCCGCACTCCGGGGACTTGGAGATTTTAAGTGTCCGTGCGCGTTCGTATGTTAGCCGGAATAACATAATTTTATTTACCCGTCATAGGATCATCATTTGTAGAGACATTAGTAATTCATGGAAAAGCTGGCTTCAAGCCTTTATTAATAAGAGCAAGCTAAATTGCCTTATTACATGCCAAGAACTAGAAATAAAAGCATACTGGAAATAAGTGCAACTAATACATGAAAGAAATAGACTAAGTAAAATAATGCCGCAAGTGCTCATTGTTCCATGCTCGGAGGAGTGTCGCACCATCGACGGTCGCTAGCTTGAAAGTTCCTTCTCCAAGCTTCTGTTCGATGACATATGGACCTTCACATGCGGGATTCATATGAGACGGGATCAGGAAAACTCGTTTCAAAACGAGGTCTCCCACACTAAAATTCTTGGTCGGACCTTCTCGCTATAATATTTAGCGACTCTATGTCTATATGCGGCCGCTCTCAAATTGGCTTCTTCGTGTTTCTCATCAATGAAGTCCAACGATTCCAATAAAAGATTTTGGTTTGATTCGGGGTCGTAATAAGTTACCCGATGTGATGGGACCTCAAGTTCCACGGGTATGACAGCTTCCGTGCCATATGCCAACGCGAATGGAGTGTGGCCAGTCGCGGTCTTGTGGGTGGTCCTGTAGGCCCAAAGTGCTGTTGGAAGTTCATCTACCCACCTACCTCTAGCCTTTTCCAGACGTTTTTTCAATATGGACTTGATTATCTTGTTTAGGTCTTCCACTTGTCCGTTGGCCTTCGGGTGAGCAGCCGCTGCAAACTTCTTTTCAATGCCATATTTCTGACAAAATTCTTTGAACTCCTTGCTTTCGAATTGAGTCCCATTGTCTGTAATGATGGTCCGTGGAAGGCCGAAGCGGCATATGATATTTCGTACGACGAAATTAATAACCTTGTTAGTGGTTATCGTGGCCAGAGGCTCTGCTTCTGCCCATTTGGTGAAGTAGTCGACTGCAACTATTGCATATTTCGCTCCACCTTTGGCTATGGGTAAAGAACCAACTAAGTCAATTCCCCACATTGCAAATAGACAGGACTAACCATTTGCGTGAGTTCCGTCGGCGGAGCTCTCATGATTTTTGCATATACCTGGCATTTATCACATCTTCTCACATAGTCTGCAGTATCCCAATTCACAGTTGGCCAGTAGTATCCATAGCGGAGGATCTTCTATGCTAATGTCTGCCCCCCAGTATGGTCGCCGCACTCTCCTTCATGGACTTCCTCCAGGACTCGCTTTATCTCATCATGGGCAATGCATCGGAGTAGTGGGGTCGAGAATCCCCTTCGATACATTATTCCATCCTGTATTACATAACGAGAAGCCTTACAAAGGACTTGTCGCCTTTCGCTCCTTTCTTTGGGCAAGATCTCAAATAGCAAGTACTGCTTGATTGAGGTCATCCACGATTCCTTCTCGATTTCTGTTTCCAACATGAAATCTATCTCCATCTTATCTATACTCGGAGCATGGAGGGCCTCAACAGGAAATAATCCCATTTGTTGTGCGTCGCCTGTGCTTGCGAACTTTGCTAACGAGTCGGCAGCTCTGTTTTGCTCACGCGGGACATGCGAAATATCGTAATACTCGAGATTCGCTAGCAGCTCCTGAACTCGAACAAAATATGGGGCAAGTCTCTGCCCCCTTGCTTGGTAGTCACCTCGCACTTGGTACACCACCAGCTGCGAGTCACTGAAGATTTCAACCGATTTTACTCCCAGTTCTTTGATGAGTTTCAAGCCGGCGATCAACGCTTCATACTCGGCTTCGTTATTCGTTGCTATGAATTCGAGCTTCAAAGCGTAGCAGACCGATCAGTTTTCAGGAGTTACGAGAACTATGCCAACCCCCGAACAATGGTCGTTAGACGCCCCATCGGTGTACATCTTCCATCGAACGGGAGGTATGACATTATGATCGTTTAATTCGTCTGTCGTAGTGAATTCAGCAATGAAGTCAGCTAGTGCCTGTCCTTGTATGGCCCTTTGCGGCAGGTAGGTGATGTCAAACTGACTTAGCTCAATATTCCATTTTAGCATCCTTTCGTAAGTTTTTGGTCGGTGGAGTATCTATCGCAAAGGCTGATCAGTATAAACACTGATTGAGTGTGCCTAAAAATACGGGCGAATCTTGCGTGCTGCAATCACCAAGCAATAGGCTAGTTTTTCAATCTTCGGATAATTTCTTTCCGCCCCTGTCAAGCATTTACTAACATAATAAACTGGCCTTTGAACCCGGTCTTCCTCGCGAAACAAGGCTGTGCTGATAGCCTGCTGGGATACGGCCAAGTACACGTATAACATCTCGTGGTCTACTGGTTTTGATAACGTCGGGGGACTTTCTAAGTGCCTCACCAGGGCTTGGAATGCTCCTCGCAGTCGGTTGTCCAATCAATGTTTCTCTTTCCTTTCGTTATAACATCGAAGAACGGAATACACTTGTCTGTTGCTCTGGATATGAATCGACTCAGCGCAACCACTTTTCCATTCAAGCTTTGCATCTGCTTTATGGTTCGGGGTACTTGTATATCTCGGATAGCCTGAATATTCTACGGGTTCGCTTCAATTCCACGTGCGTTCACAATGAAACCCAAGAACTTTCCTGATGCTATGCCGAATGAACACTTCAGAGGATTGATCTTCATCCCGTAGTGCCTGAGTATATTGAACATCTCCGCTAAGTCTCGAATGTGGTCGTTTGACCGTCGTGACTTCACGAGCATGTCATCCACATAGACTTCCATCGTTTTACCAATCTGATCTTTGAACATTCGATTCACCAGGCGCTGATAAGTTGCTCCTGCTTTCTTCAATCCAAAAGGCATTACTACATAGTAATATAACCCCACGTTTGTGGCAAAGCTGGCGTGTTCTTGGTCCGGGATGTGCATCGGAATTTGATTGTATCCATAGTACGCGTCCATAAATGACAGTAACTCATGTCCGGCAGTTGAATCGACCAGTTGTCACTCCTTGGTAGCGGCCTTTGGGCAGGCTTTGTTTAAATCAGAGTAATCAACACAAGTTCTCCATTTTCCATTCGCTTTCTTTACTAACACTAGGTTAGATACCCATTCTGGATAGAGGGCGTCGCGGACGAACCCATTGGCTTTAAGTTTGTCCACCTCCTCTTTGAGAGCCGCGGACCTCTCTGGGTCCATGCCTTTCCTTTTCTGTTTCACAGGTTCATGTTTTGGGTCTATGTTCAACATATGACTCGCAATTGCAGGAGAAATCCCGCACATATCCAAATGTGTCCAAGCGAAAACGTCAAGATTTGCTTGGAGGAAATCAGTAAGGTTATCAGCTGCCACGAGGTCGAGTTGTGATCCTATTTTAAGAACTCGTGACAGGTCATTGCGGCTAACTGAGATGTCAATGGTTAGTTCAGCCTGTGCGGTATTTGTTTTCCTGGGTTCCCCATCATCGTCTCTCGGATCTATGTCTTTATGGATCCAAGAATGTCGCCCGAGCCAGGGCTCGGGAGCTACTTGTCAATCATCAGAATTTTGGATGCGGACGGAGCTGTCTACAACCTTTCCTTTCTCTCTCCGCTATGCCTATCTCAGCTCAGCCACGTAGCATGCACGACCGGTTGCCTGATCACCGTGCACTACTCCTCCTCCTTTGTCTGTTGGAAATTTAAACGTTAAACACCATGGGGCCAAAGCCGCCCTAAATTCTGCCAGGGATGGACGTCCTAGAAATACGTTGTATGGGGAGTCTACATCCAACACTATGAACGGTAGGATTCGAACCCTCCTACGTTCGCCTTGCCCCAGTTGAACTGGTAACTCCACATATCCTACTGCGTCTGTTGCTGCGCCGTTAAAGCCATGGATCCAGGCCTTAGATGTTTCAAATCCTTGGTCTCCAGCCTCATTTGGTCGTATGCTTCCTTGAAGATTATGTTAATGGAACTTCTGCAATCAATTAGAATTCTCTTCACGAACAATGGACCAATTGTCGCAGATATGACCATTGGGTCGATAGTAGGAGCCTCTACCTTATCCGCATATCTGCTCCGTAATACGATATCATCGTTCATCATGCGCTGCTGCTTTGCAAGAGTCCCATCCTCCACATTCGAACAGCACTCATACTCCGCATGTCTTAAAGAGTTCGCATATCGCTCCATATCCTGCCAATTCTTATCCACTGGATGAGGTCCGCCAGCAATCGTATTAATAATCAATCTGCCCACAGTTCGAGCAGGTTGTTCTGGTTGGTGTGAGGCCGACCCACAGCCAGGGTCCGATGTTTCTTGCCTTCTGTCTTGTGGGTCTTTGACAAATTCTTGCAGCTTCTTTTGTCTAATCAGCTTTTCTGTAGCGTCATGGAGGTATCTACACTCTTCTTTGTTGTGCCCATAAGACTCGTGAAAGCGGCAATACTTCTCGGTCCGCTTCTGTTCCTCTGTCGACTCCTTTGGGCGTGGTTTTCTATACTGGAAAGTGTTGCAAGTTGATAAATAGCTTTTCTCAAGAGATGCGTTCAACGGGGTGTATTCACTGTAGGTCGGGATCCTTGACTTCTACCTCCCTGTTTCCTTTTTCTTTCCGGGATTTCCACCTCCGGATCCTTTAGACTGCCCAGGCTTGTTCTGGATGTTAACTTGATTTTTTCCAAAAGCATTGCCGGTTTGCTTCACGGCGATGTTACTTTTCACAGACTCCTGAACGGGCCCTGGTGCCTTGTCCCGCCTTGTCCACCGAGCTTCCTCCCTCCTTATGAACTGATGAGCTTTCGAATAAAAACGTTCCAGCATAGCTGGGGGCTTTCCCGCCAACCAATCTCCAAATTCAGAATTTGGATCCACTCCACGCATTACCGCCATCAAAATTGCGTGGTCGTTAGGATTTTCTCACCTCGGTAGCAGCAACATGAAATCTTTAAAAGTATGCTTTTAATGACTCCTCCGGAGCTTGGATTACGCTTGATAAGGACATCCCGTCGTTTGGACGAGTGGTGTGTATCCTGAATTGTTCTATGAATTTTCGTTGCTAATTCGTCAAAACTGGATATAAATCGAGGTGGGAGTCGAGCAAACCACATGGTGGCAATCCGGACAAAGTGATCGGGAAGCACCTACACTTGGTTACATCATTAGCTCTTGTAGAATCCATCATCCATCCATACATCATCACATGTTGCCTGGGGTCAGTCTTCCCCTCATAGGCTGGAATGGTAGGCATGCTAAATTTTCTTGGATATTCGGCCTGTAGAATGGTATCCGTGAAGGGAGTATGACTCTTCGACACTCCCCAATCTTCATTAGTCAAACCTTGGTTTTCTTTCATCAACTGCTTGACCATAGCTATCAAGTCCGAGGTTTGTATGGAAGATGGGAGGTTAGGTTCTTTGGGATCTTGGTGAGCCCGGCGTCCAGTCTCTTTGCGGGCTTGATCCCTAATCGATCGATTGTGGCACCCTCCTGTGCACCTTCATCCTTACGGCTTCTACGCCTAGGAGGTTCATCAGCTGAAGTCGAACTATCATCTTCAGAGTAAGGTGCAAGGACACCTCCAGCATTCTGATGCTGCTGCTGAGTAAGCTAAGTCATGAGGTCAGCGTTGGCTTGCATTTCCTCAGCAAGCTGCTTTCTACTTTCCTTGAGTTCTCTTATCAAGTCATTGATATCTGGTCGGGAAACAACTTCCGCTTGGTTTTTGGTTGGAGGGCCCCGCACCTCGAATCGCTTGCTGATTGCTAGGTCCAACTTGTTGCACGCTAGCAGTCTCGTGGACATCTGCATTTTGAGAGGCCAATCTAGTTCGCGGTCTCCCCATGGTAGAGTTGTTGGTTGTAACTCTGAGTAGAATCAACAGATGCCTTATGAATGATTATGGATCTTCTTCGGGGGATTTATGCAATCCAGTAGCTACAAAGTAGATCTTAATAGCCTGAGAATTCAATTCTCAGTGAAAGCACCAAAATGTTAGCACCAAAATTGGTCACCAACACCCTCAGAAAGATTGTGTAGAAAGATAAATGAAGAAAGCAAATTAAAACAGAGAAGATATTGTAAATTTAAATGTAGAAAGTAAGAACACCAAATTTATAGTGGTTCGGCATAGTAGCCTACGTCCACTTTGAAGTTGATCTTTATTTCTTTCTTTGATATTTGATTACAGATACAATCCGTTTCTATGTACTTGAATACAATTGCTGAATAAAAAGCTTAAGTCTTGAATGTGGGTTGAATGCGGCAGAGTTTCCCTAGTGTTCTCTAAAAAATTCCCCTTTACTGTGCCCTTACCCCTCTATTTATAGAAAAAAATGGGTTGGACTCCCTGGTGGGCCTGGTATCTGAATATCTCGGTCCAAATGGAATAAGCCCCGTGTGCCGACCCACACATGCCGAACAACCAAGTGCCGAACCTCCATCCTTATGCCGAACAACATGAGGTCGGACGCTCTTCATGCGAACACCCATTGGTGTCGAACGATTCTGGATGACGAACGGTAGGTGATGGCCGAACGAGATATGTGCCGAACGGGATGTGGTGTTGAGTGAGGGGTGCAGGCTGAACGAGGCTGGAGTGCCGAGCAGTCCAAGAATGCCGAGTGGAGTATGAATGTCGAACGCTCTAGGAGCCGGACGTAACCTGTAAGCCGAGCGTTCACGGATGCCGAACATCCCTTAGCCGAATGATGTCTTTGGCCGAACGTACTCGGGAGGCCGAGCAATCTTTGGTTGCCGAACGATTTTATGCCGAGCGTTCTTCTTTGGCCGAACGATATTCAATACCAAATGTTTCTCGATGCCGAACGCTCCTTGATGCCGAACGAGGCACTCGTGCCGAACGGCCTTGTCATGTCGAACGTTCATTAATGCTGACCGAACTTGGTTGCCGAGTGCTTCTTGGATGCCGGCCGTAACGTGATGCCGAACGATCCAGTTTGACCGATCGATAGGGAGGCCGAGTACTAAATTGCTTGGTCAAATCTCTAGGAAACAATATCTGTACTCAAGTGACTGGAAAAGTAATAAAGATTATATTCAAAGTGGACATAGGAAATTACGCTGAACCACTATAAATCTGATGTTCTCATTTTTTGTTGTTCTTTTTGCATTCAACTGAGTTACTCCTCTGTTTAATTTACTTTCTTCATTAATCTCTCTACACAATTCTATTCAAGAGTGTTAGAGACCAATTTTGGTGCTAACAAGGATGGTTACCAAGGTAAGACAAGGTAAATGTTCAGGCTATGAATAAAAGCTATGGAATCCCTGTTAAATATAAGGAATATTGGTATGAACCTAGAAATGTTTTATTTGATATGTGTGAAAGAAATAAGAAGAACCAATAAAGGAATGGATAATGACATCAAAGTACATTTTTGCGAGTCCTAGTGTATACTCGCATGAAAGAGCAAGGATATAGAAAGTAAATAGCAAAGTTTGAGGATATTGTTAAGAGACTTTGATTGACATAAGTTTAAAGTATGATTGGATAAGAGAGTAATAAGATGCAACACACATAAATGATGTTGATTGACTCAAGGTTAAAGAAGGCAGGATAGGTGGTAGAAAAGGTAATCCACCAAGCCAATTTTCAAAAGAGTTATTCTAAATGTGCATAGTTTATACTTCTAACCTAGTATAGCGTGGGATGCACAACTTATCCCATAATTGGGTGTAATGATTTAAGTAATGGATGGACCTTATTTATGAGGAGCCAAGGAGGTATGTTAAGACATGTAGATTATAGTTGAATGGCATGCTAGAAATGTTCATCTTAGTTGATTAAGCAGTGATAGGCCACAACATCATTAACACTAGTTGATGTTGAAGGGCAGCTTCCAAAAATCTTTTTTTTAGGTTATTTGATTTGTAATTCTAGTCGTCTCCCTTTAGGTATTGGAAAAGCATATGATATGATATAAGAAATGTTCCTATTATATCACTATATTGATTTTGTTGATGAGCTTTGACCACCATATATATTAGAAAATAGTGTAAATAAGGGAATCTCATAAGGACACTTAACTAGTAATGAATGTCATTAAAGCTAGAAGTTAACTAGGAAACTAGGTTAGTAACTAGAAATAAAGAATGCATAGATCCCAAAACTTTAGAATTTTGAAAAATAAAATTTAGCAAGTGGATAACGGGGAAGGGTTGTTGCGATCACGTGTTACTATCCTTATGCCTTAAAAGCTAAAATTTATAAATAAACCGGTAGGTTGTTTGTTGTTTTAAAGTAAAAGAAAGGTTCCTTAAATGTAAGATTAACTGCATAATGTTAGAGTCAATCATATGCATTAAATCATTGATCGAGTTCGGATTACATTAAGATGAAGCTTGATTTATTTTAAGGATGGAGATGAAAATGTTTTGAAAAATTGTATTTAAATGCTTTTGGAAAGTTGTGTTCAAATGCTTTTGAAAAGTTGTATTTAAATCCTTATGAAAAATTTGTATTTTAATGCTTTGAAATTTTAGTTTTTTAGATTATTTTTATAAGTTTGATTTTCAGTTTTCAAAGGCCACATGCTTAGCACAGGGAAGGTTGATGTGTTAGTGAATATGAATTTTACTATTCGATAAGGGTGACAGTATACTAAACATAGGGAATAACAATGGAGAAAGATATTTTAGCTTGGGAATTTCTATTTCCGTACCTTGTGGATAGTGAACAATACTTGAATTTAGAATACTTCTATTTCAACATCAAAAAATAAACCTCCTTATCCAAGTTGTACTTGTAAAAGTTGGAAATGTTTTGGCGGTAAAGAAGAAGGTTACAAGGTATAACTGTCACGACCCGAACTCGATGTCCAACAAACAACATCAAATTCGTTTCGCGGGAGCTTGCAACACCATTAAAAGATAAATAACACAGTGGAAATAAAAGATGATATCACTGATATAACATGAATACAATATCCGATACATCAATTTGATACAATGATAATCATCAACATCAGAGAATATACAACATAGAATACAGCGGAATACGATACAATATGAAATAAGTCTTGTCAGAATACAATACTGCGACTCTGATCCAAAAAGCTCCAAAGACAAAGCTCCAAAACTCCTATCTCGATCAACTCGAGATTGCACCAAGCTAAGCAAGTCTCGTCCATATCCAAAGAAAACTTAACTAGCTCCAAATGATCTACTGAACCTAATTATCTGAAAAACCAAACTCTAGACTGCCCGTGTAGAAAAATTTTGAGCACCCAGAGTTTAGGAAATAAACAATAAACTCTGGATCAGTCATGGGACTGGTGTGAGCAAACAAAAACAGTTTATCTTTAAAAACAAACAACGAAATATTTTTAAAATAGATTCGCAATGCTTTTTAGAAATGAGACTACCATAAGGCCTCCCGCACACACACACAATGCAAACGCAGAATCGGAGGAGATTTCTCCTTATGATAGTCAAAGATGCTTGATACACATTAAAAATAACATTTGATATTATTACTAGTACATAGTGTAGAGAAAATTCATTTCGAAAGTAAAGATATAAATCTTAGCCAGCATAGACATTTCGAACTATGCCTACTATAGCTACCATGTTCAATAGCGGGTTACCGCCATATTCCATAGCAGGTTATACAACTAAAACCGTACAAGGCTGGAATTTGAAGAATGGATTTTCCAACAAATGGTCAGGCCAAGGAACTTCCCATTGCCACATGGAAACGCCTCTGGAAGGATGCCCCGAGAACCAACCGTTCTCCGCTAAACAAAGCCGGGAACCCCTTTTCCCAAGGGATATTACAAACCCTCAGATATGCCACCCCCGGTCCTTTGGAACCTTTAAACGAGAGCTCTCTAACCAACATCACACCATAATAATAAGTGTTTCAACATGAGTAAATATCTGGGCTCCATACCATGATACTACCCTTTTCCAGAAGGAATGGTCATACCCTAGGGACGCTATCCCTGAAAACCTTGCCGCACAATTCCTGTTTCGACCATTACCGGTTTGTGAGGCTCGACGAAATCTCGTCCACAAAAACACACTTTATACAAAAGCAGTGCTTTGGGTCAACAAATGATCATAGAAATGATCACCAAGACAGACGATCAAACAAATGATCCTATCACAAATAATCAACACAATGATCATTTCACAGCAACACTCAGCATGTCACATTACCAAATTGGGAGTATATCGCTGATAACTTCAACTATATAACCTCTGAGCTCGTACGTCTTAGAGAAGGGTGTTAAGCTAAAAGAATAAATTCTCCGCCACCAACAGAAATATATTTGAAAGAAATCGGCTTTATATCTCAATTTGTAATGTCAAACATAACTATCCATACAAGTCTGTTCCGGGCTCGAACAGAACCGAAGGCACTTACAAAGACGTCCTCGCAATCCGGATATCCACAATCCTGATCGGATTCCCCATCACATATGGAGAACTCTATACCGGTGCAACTCGGTGCAGAGTCAATCGACGGGTCATCCTATCGCTCTCGCAAATACTCGGTCTTCAACACCGGTCTTCAAATGCTATCCATAACGACATATCACCTATTCGGAATGGGTTATACGACCCAAAGGTCCTTTCCCGGCTAACCCGAATAGTGAGCGCAACATTTAAACATATGGATATGAGATTTCGATTAAGTCACAACTTAATAATTCCAAACTTTCTTTCAAATGGTTTAAACCAATTACCATTTCAAATCTTTTAAACAAAAAGGTTTATTTCACAAAGTTCACTCAGTTTCACAAAGATTCATTTACGGATTTCAAAACAATTTCCGTTCAATTGGATTAACTCATTTAAATCTTTAAATCAAAGATTTATCTCATAGCTTTCAAAACTTGCTTCCAAAGATTCATTCATAACTTGGAAAATCATTTTCGATTCAAACTTGAAATCTCTTTAATATAAATTGGAAGTTCATTACTCAAATGAAAGCTTTTTATCACTTAGAAACAATAGTTTTATTTTGGAAAAACCCCGATTCCATTTATACAACTTACAATCTTTAATTCGAATTTTCAAATCAATGCTTAAAAATGGTTTAAACCCGTATAATTTGTAAAATCCTTTTTAAATCATAAATACTGAATATAGAATTCAATTTCAGATTTCTTTTGAATTTCAATCTAAATCTGATTATTTAAATTCCAAATCTTTATTAGTTATTCAAAAATAACTTTTATTCTTAAAACAGCTTTTCAAAAGCTTTTCCTCATTAAAACTTAATTTATTTCCAAAAATATTTGAATTAAAAATTCAAATTCAAACTTATTTAAAAATCTGTGACTTAACCGATTTCCACGTGAAATCCATATTTGTGTGTGTATAGTATGGTCCAAGGATTTTACACAATAGTGCACAACAATCATCACAAATATATCAATATCGATAAGCGGTATAACCAATAACGCTTATCTTCCTTCACAGTTTCACAGATAAAATAAATTTATCAATCGCGAAGATTCATCATTACAACTCGATGTGGGTTTCAGATAACCATCTGGAATCCGATTCCCTGTCGCATCGAAGTTTAAATGTCGTATACAGGTCAAGGGTTTACAGAATAAAATTACCAATCATAATCCAGCACAGGGTAAATCAAATCTCACACATCACAATTTCAAAACAGAAATATCAATTCATTTTACAACAAATCAGATACCCTACATAATCCATAAGTAATCATCTTTAATTCTTATTGTGATAAATTCAATTAAAAATAATTCCTTGGGAATTAATTACTTAGCCCTGTATAATCAATCGTTAATTCATTATCAATGAATTACATACTTCATTTCAAATTTGTTAATTAACCAATAAATTCTTAATCAATCATTGAGTCTAAATTACTTAATTCCTTTATTCACTCTATTAAATTAATTACTTCATAATCAATTTATTTAACCTTGATTGACTATTCTTTAACCATAAATTAATAACTTTAATTATTAATTTATTTGCCATTAACTGCTTAGTTAATCAATTATTAATTCTCAATTAAATTCCTTAATCGATTAACAATTAATTATTCATTAATTAACTTAAGTAGTTAATTACTATTTACTTATCACTTAAACATTAATTAATTCAAACTCTAATTATAATTAAAATGAAATTATTCTTAATTAATTTCTAAATAATCAATTGAATAATTACCCATTCTTAATTGCTTTTCCAAAAATAATTAATTGATATTAACTATTCAACTTAATTAACATTTAAGAAAAGTCTTCTTTAAATTTTAAAACTAATTATATTACTAACTACAAACTCAATTGTTAATTATCTTTATGCTTAACCAAAATCATTAGTTAATAAAAATAATTTATTAAGAGTTAAAAACATCGTTAAACATTAACTGAGATAATTAAACCTGTATTTAATTTTTTATTTAAAACTATTAAACACTTATTAAGTTTACAGTATTTACAACTTGATGAAAATCTTTTTCTTTTCTTTTCTTTAAAAATATAATACTGCAGTTGAAGAAAATTACCCGAGTAAATGCTTGTTTCACCCGTGCTTGACCCAGGGCTTTTCACATTATCTTCTGCTTCGAGTCTATTCGTCGTTCTCACGCACTCGACCCCGAGTCCCCGTCTTCTTCCCCGTGTTCTCTTCTTCTTCCAGTTTTTTTTTCTTCTTCTATTAAGTTTAAATTTTAAACTTATACTGGGTAACATAATCACGCTCCTAAACCCACTCGCACCAATCAATTTCATATACCCGAGATTACCATGGTCTTCCCCACTTTCACAACTCACACTGATACGCAGGCGATGTGTGCACGTGTACGTGAACCGCCGCCACCTCCGGTGACCATCGCGATTCTCAACAAGTCGCGAATGACCACGGCAACCCATTTGACCACCCAACATCATGAGTCGACGGCGCGCTCGAAAATCGAACCATCAGCAGCCTCCAGGAATCACCTTGTTCACCAATTTTCGCTCCACTTGGCCAACTCCGGTGACCGGAGAACTTGCGATCACCCCCCACAGCTGCTACACCTCCCACGCGTCTCCTCTCCAAGTCTGGTCTACTCCGGTGAAATGATGACGACGCAACAGGCCGAGTTTCAATAGTGACAAAATCCTGGTTCTAACCCTAGTTCACCCATGCCAGACCACCACAGCCATTGATAAATTCAATTTCTATTTTTCTGATGATCTTCCTCATGTCTACTCCCACCAGGAACAACCACGACTCACCCATCGTTGTCGATCAATGGAAATTGACAATAAACCCAAATATGAACAAATCTGATTATCTCAACACTTACACATCTAAAAATCAGAATCTTTACATCAAAATTCACCATTCTGCTCATCATTTCCAAATATGTAATCAAAGATTAGAATTAGCTTGATCTATTTTAACTCATGTCCTTATTTTCACTGTAGTTTATAAATTTTGAGATAAATGCTCAACCATTTTACTTGAAATCATTTTCATAAATGATATCTTCTTGTTTCAATTGTTTACTCTTCAAGAATCAAAGTTTTATATAGTTTTGATCGAGAGGTATAAATTTTGTTTACTGTTTTTGAACTGTAATAATAACAGAGACAACATATTCATTCATATATGCTCTTACACAGAGCTATTCAATCATATTTCCATAAAAAAAAATCATGCAAACCTATCATACAACTTCATTTTACATCCTCATTAAAATGCAAACAGATTCAAGTTTTTAGGATTAAAAGTCTGCTCACCTGAGTTCCTTTTGAACAGAGGTCTCTAGCCTAAAGTTGAAGACTGCAATTGATTTGTTGGAGAGAAGGAATTTTGAGTTGTTAATGCTGAAGATGAATCTTGTTTGCTTTGAATCGAAGGATGTCTCTATATTTTCTTTTGCTTGCTATTTGCTTTTACAGTTTTCTTTCAGTTAGGTTACTAAGTTTGGTTTGAATAAAAAAAAAGAAATGAAGTAGATGTATATTAAAAGAGACAGTGTTGTACAAGGTATAGGCTTACTTCTTTTATTAACTGCATATATTATTTTATAAAGCAAATCTCGGCTGAGAAGATATCAATGTGCTGTGGAGATATGGCATTTAATGCATGTGCTATTGGGTTTACAGCTTCACACTATTTGAATCATGTATGTACAGTTCTTTGCTTCTTGTTTACTTTATTATTGGCTTTCGGTTTTGTTTTTAAGTGTACATGCATATTTTGTTTTATTTCTTTATACCTGCATATTGTATACTTGGTGGCTGCAGTGATTTACATGTTTGGGTACAAGAGATGGAAACATTTAATGCCAATGTCCTCTATGCTTTCGAGTCTATACTTATTTAATTTTGCTTTAAAATCGTGGCTGATAGATATGTATACTTCGGGTGAGATGAAATGTTATAGTGTACTTGTATTGTATAAAAATAACTCATTTGATTTTTATATTCTTGTTTTGCATAGTGGATGTTTTCCCAGGTTTACATACTTGTTCATAGGTATTATATGTTTACTTGTTTCACGTTTCTTTTCCAAGTCTCATTACTTATGTGTACATATGTTCTTAAATTCCTTTGTACATAGATATTATTCTTCTATGCATAGATGTATATAGATACTCAGATTTTGGTTTTGCATATGCATGTACAGTTTGTACTTTTGTTTATCTTCTTTTTGCAAGCCACTTTGTTTAGTAGATATTTCTTTTGTTTGCATTTGTTAATTATTTTACTTAGACTTACTAATATCATGCTGATACTATTTGTTCATGTATGTATACTTGTTTGTTTTGAATAAATTCGTCTATTTGCGTTGCATACATTTTTTTTTTAATCTTCAATATCTTGCATTTCTCCCATACACTTTTATTTGTATTCCCGTTGTTATTATTTTATAGTTTTTATAACCTTAAAATCTTACCACTAACATAAACCTTGAAATTTTATTTTATACTCTACACTTATTTTTGATATTGGTACGTAGTTTTTTTATTTCATTTTATTTTAAACACTTTATTACAATTCAATTCAATTGAAAATATTCATTCTTGAGTTTCAAATCAATTTCAAAAACAAATAAGTAAATACACCTTATTAAATTTGAAAAATTCAACCAAATCCATAATTTAATCTAAAATTCAATCAAATTATAAATATAAATTTGTCTTTAAAACTGGGATCGTTACAGACTTCCCCCCTTAAAAGGAATTTCGTCCTCGAAATTCGCCAGAGAGATAACGAAGATAGATAAAAGATAGAGAAATATCTTTCCAGATCAAACTGGATATCAATTCTGCATTTGGCTTACCAAATCAGAATATCAACTATAGATATGTGTACAACTCAATCAACTACGAAACAATTGGGTTATCTGATCTACAAAGTATACAGGGGTATTGGTTAGTTCGAATGGATAACTAACCGTTCGTAGAATATGTCGAAACCCAACGAAAGAGATATAAATAGATTCAATTACAATTTCAGATTCAAGATTTAATTCATTTATGATTTGCTGAGAAATACAACTAATGATAGTTCCAGTGTCGAACAAAATTCGAACAATTTAATCGTAAACGTGAAGATTACCTTATAAAATTTCTTTTCCTTAATCAGCTTGTTGAGGTTGAAGAATCGTCTCTGATTGCATACACTTTCTTTACTAAAGTCTGGTTCTTTGCTGGACAGTTGTTGATCCTATGTCCTGGCTTGCGGCATTTATAGCATCCCGTAGATTCTTGATCTGGCCTCATAAATGGCTCTCTCATTCCTGGCTTCCAATCATTCTTGCATTTATCCGAGTAGTGACCTTTTTCCAGGCAATTGAGACAAGTAACATCCTTCTTTTTCTTCTGTATACTCTTCTTTCCTTTATTTTTCTTCGATTTCTTTCCACCAAACTTCCTTTTTCTCCAATTCAGATTACTTGTATCTTCATTCTCCTCCGGATCTTTTTGCTTTTCCAGAGCATCGTACCTATAGCCCATATCAATTAATTCAGAAAAAGATTCCTTGACATGAGTAGTCATCCTTTCCTGAAACTCCTTGTTCATTCCCCGAATAAACTTTTCATTCTTCTTTAACAGTGTATTCACCAATTCTGGACCAAATCGAGATAATTCAATAAATTTGTTTAAGTATTCTTCAAACGATAAATTCCCTTGCTCTAAATCCATAAACTCCTGATACACTCTAGAGATACCAGCAGATGGCATATATCGCTGCTCAAACACTTCCTTGAAACGACTCCAAGTAAATTCATCTGCCAACTCATCCACGGTAACAGTTTCCTACCAAACTAAAGCCTCTTCCTGGAGTTTCCATGAAGCTATCAGTCGCTTCTGATCATTTTCTAATTTTAGTCCTTTGAAAATCTTTTCGCACGACCGAATCCATGCTTGTGCTTCGATAACGGTTTCTTTGCCCGTGAATGGCTTTCCACCAAGTCTAGAAAACTTTTGATATAAATCAGCCAAAATCAATTGAGATTGAATAGGAATATCTGTCATTGCAGGGTTTTGACCAGTTGAAGTGGTACTTTCCTGTCTCCTATTTCGTCCTCTTCTTCCGCTCATTCTTACTATCTGTAAATAGTAAGAAATCCAATTTAGGCATTCTGACGAAATATCTTAGAGAATAACAACAGATAAAAGAATAGATTAAGAAATTTGGATTTCGGTTCCACTGGTTGTACTCATTCTAGGGTATACTTCACCCTATCTCTAATGAGCCATCTAATGTGTTACACTCCGTAGCTAAAGTTCTTACTCAACCTTCAGCTCTGATACCAATCTGTCACGACCCGAACTCGATGTCCAACAAACAACATCAAATTCGTTTCGCGGGAGCTTGCAACACCATTAAATGATAAATAACACAGCGGAAATAAAAGATGATATCACTGATATAACATGAATACAATATCCGATACATTAATTTGATACAATGATAATCATCAACATCAGAGAATATACAACATAGAATACAGCGGAATACGATACAATATGAAATAAGTCTTCTCAGAATACAATACTGCGACTCTGATCCAAAAAGCTTCAAAGACAAAGCTCCAAAACTCCTATCTCGATCAACTCGAGATTGCACCAAGCTAAGCAAGTCTCGTCCATATCCAAAGAAAACTGAACTAGCTCCAGATGATCTACTGAACCTAATTATCTGAAAAACCAAACTCTAGACTACCCGTGTAGAAAAATTTTGAGCACCCAGAGTTTAGGAAATAAACAATAAACTTTGGATCAGTCATGGGACTGGTGTGAGCAAACAAAAACAGTTTATCTTTAAAAACAAACAACGAAATATTTTTAAAATAGATTCGCAATGCTTTTTAGAAATGAGACTACCATAAGGCCTCCCGCACACACACACAATGCAAACGCAGAATCGGAGGAGATTTCTCCTTATGATAGTCAAAGATGCTTGATACGCATTAAAAATAACATTTGATATTATTACTAGTGCACAGTGTAGAGAAAATTCATTTCGAAAGTAAAGATATAAATCTTAGCCAGCATAGACATTTCGAACTATGCCTACTATAGCTACCATGTTCAATAGCGGGTTACCGCCATATTCCATAGCAGGTTATACAACTAAAACCGTACAAGGCTCGTATTTGAAGAATGGATTTTCCAACAAATGGTCAGGCCAAGGAACTTCCCATTGCCACATGGAAACGCCTCTGGAAGGACGCCCCGAGAACCAACCGTTCTCCGCCAAACAAAGCCGGGAACCCCTTTTCCCAAGGGATATTACAAACCCTCAGATATGCCACCCCCGGTCCTTTGGAACCTTTAAACGAGAGCTCTCTAACCAACATCACACCATAATAATAAGTGTTTCAACATGAGTAAATATCTGAGCTCCATACCATGATACTACCCTTTTCCAGAAGGAATGGTAATACCCTAGGGACGCTATCCCTGAAAACCTTGCCGCACAATTCCTGTTTCGACCATTACCGGTTTGTGAGGCTCGACGAAGTCTCGTCCACAAAAACACACTTTATACAAAAGCCGTGCTTTGGGTCAACAAATGATCATAGAAATGATCACCAAGACAGACGATCAAACAAATGATCCTATCACAAATAATCAACACAATGATCATTTCACAGCAACACTCAGCATGTCACATTACCAAATTGGGAGTATATCGCTGATAACTTCAACTATATAACCTCTGAGCTCGTACGTCTTAGAGAAGGGTGCTAAGCTAAAAGAATAAATTCTCCACCACCAACAGAAATATATTTGAAAGAAATCGGCTTTATATCTCAATTTGTAATGTCAAACATAACTATCCATAAAAGTCTGTTCCGGGCTCGAACAGAACCGAAGGCACTTACAGAGAAGTCCTCGCAATCCGGATATCCACAATCCTGATCGGATTCCCCATCACATATGGAGAACTCTATACCGGAGCAACTCGGTGCAGAGTCAATCGACGGGTCATCCTATCGCTCTCGCAAATACACGGTCTTCAACACCGGTCTTCAAATGCTATCCATAACGACATATCACCTATTCGGAATGGGTTATACGACCCAAAGGTCCTTTCCCGGCTAACCCGAATAGTGAGCGCAACATTTAAACATATGGATATGAGATTTCGATTAAGTCACAACTTAATAATTCCAAACTTTCTTTCAAATGGTTTAAACCAATTACCATTTCAAATCTTTTAAACAAAAAGGTTTATTTCACAAAGTTCACTCAGTTTCACAAAGATTCATTTACGGATTTCAAAACAATTTCCGTTTCAATTGGATTAACTCATTTAAATCTTTAAATCAAAGATTTATCTCATAGCTTTCAAAACTTGCTTCCAAAGATTCATTCATAACTTGGAAAATCATTTTCGATTCAAACTTGAAATCTCTTTAATATAAATCGGAAGTTCATTACTCAAATGAAAGCTTTTTATCACTTAGAAACAATAGTTTTATTTTGGAAAAACCCCGATTCCATTTATACAAGTTACAATCTTTAATTCGAATTCTCAAATCAATGCTTAAAAATGGTTTAAACCCGTATAATTTGTAAAATCCTTTTTAAATCATAAATACTGAATATAGAATTCAATTTCAGATTTCTTTTGAATTTCAATCTAAATCTGATTATTTAAATTCCAAATCTTTATTAGTTATTCAAAAATAACTTTTATTCTTAAAACAGCTTTTCAAAAGCTTTTCCTCATTAAAACTTAATTTATTTCCAAAAATATTTGAATTAAAAATTCAAATTCAAACTTATTTAAAAATCTGTGACTTAACCGATTTCCACGTGAAATCCATATTTGTGTGTGTATAGTATGGTCCAAGGATTTTACACAATAGTGCACAACAATCATCACAAATATATCAATATCGATAAGCGGTATAACCAATAACGCTTATCTTCCTTCACAGTTTCACAGATAAAATAAATTTATCAATCGCGAAGATTCATCATTACAATTCGATGTGGGTTTCGGATAACCATCTGGAATCCGATTCCCTGTCGCATCGAAGTTTAAATGTCGTATACAGGTCAAGGGTTTACAGAATAAAATTACCAATCATAATCCAGCACAGGGTAAATCAAATCTCACACATCACAATTTCAAAACAGAAATATCTATTCATTTTACAACAAATCAGATACCCTACATAATCCATAAGTAATCATCTTTAATTCTTATTGTGATAAATTCAATTAAAAATAATTCCTTGGGAATTAATTACTTAGCCCTGTATAATCAATCGTTAATTCATTATCAATGAATTACATACTTCATTTCAAATTTGTTAATTAACCAATAAATTCTTAATCAATCATTGAGTCTAAATTACTTAATTCCTTTATTCACTCTATTAAATTAATTACTTCATAATCAATTTATTTAACCTTGATTGACTATTCTTTAACCATAAATTAATAACTTTAATTATTAATTTATTTGCTATTAACTGCTTAGTTAATCAATTATTAATTCTCAATTAAATTCCTTAATCGATTAACAATTAATTATTCATTAATTAACTTAAGTAGTTAATTACTATTTACTTATCACTTAAACATTAATTAATTCAAACTCTAATTATAATTAAAATGAAATTATTCTTAATTAATTTCTAAATAATCAATTGAATAATTACCCATTCTTAATTGCTTTTCCAAAAATAATTAATTGATATTAACTATTCAACTTAATTAACATTTAAGAAAAGTCTTCTTTAAATTTTAAAACTAATTATATTACTAACTACAAACTCAATTGTTAATTATCTTTATGCTTAACCAAAATCATTAGTTAATAAAAATAATTTATTAAGAGTTAAAAACATCGTTAAACATTAACTGAGATAATTAAACCTGTATTTAATTTTTTATTTAAAACTATTAAACACTTATTAAGTTTACAGTATTTACAACTTGATGAAAATCTTTTTCTTTTCTTTTCTTTAAAAATATAATACTGCAGTTGAAGAAAATTACCCGAGTAAATGCTTGTTTCACCCGTGCTTGACCCAGGGCTTTTCACATTATCTTCTGCTTCGAGTCTATTCGTCGTTCTCACGCACTCGACCCCGAGTCCCCTTCTTCTTCCCCGTGTTCTCTTCTTCTTCCAGTTTTTCTTTTTCTTTTTTTTTCTTTTTTTTTTCTTCTATTAAGTTTAAATTTTAAACTTATACTGGGTAACATAATCACGCTCCCAAACCCACTCGCACCAATCAATTTCATATACCCGAGATTACCATGGTCTTCCCCACTTTCACAACTCACACTGATACGCAGGCGACGTGTGCACGTGTACGTGAACCGCCGCCATCTCCGGTGACCATCGCGATTCTCAACAAGTCACGAATGACCACGGCAACCCATCTGACCACCCAACATCATGAGTCGACGGCGCGCTCGAAAATCGAACCATCAGCAGCCTCAAGGAATCACCCTGTTCACCAATATTCGCTCCGCGTGGCCACCTCCGGTGACCGAAGAACTTGCGATCACCCCCCACAGCTGCTACACCTCCCTACGCGTCTCCTCTCCAAGTCCGGTCTACTCCGGTGAAATGATGACGACGCAACAGGCCGAGTTTCAATAGTGACAAAATCCTGGTTCTAACCCTAGTTCACCCATGCCAGACCACCACAGCCATTGATAAATTCAATTTCTATTTTTCTGATGATCTTCCTCATGTCTACTCCCTCCAGGAACAACCACGACTCACCCATCGTTGTCGATCAATGGAAATTGACAATAAACCCAAATATGAAGAAATCTGATTATCTCAACACTTACACATCTAAAAATCAGAATCTTTACATCAAAATTCACCATTCTGCTCATCATTTCCAAATACGTAATCAAAGATTAGAATTAGCTTGATCTATTTTAACTCATGTCCTTATTTTCACTGTAGTTTATAAATTTTGAGATAAATGCTCAACCATTTTACTTGAAATCATTTTCATAAATGATATCTTCTTGTTTCAATTGTTTACTCTTCAAGAATCAAAGTTTGATATAGTTTTGATCGAGAGGTATAAATTTTGTTTGCTGTTTTTGAACTGTAATAATAACAGAGACAACATTTTCATTCATATATGCTCTTACACAGAGTTATTCAATCATATTTCCATAAAAAAAAAATCATGCAAACCTATCATACAACTTCATTTTACAGCCTCATTAAAATGCAAACAGATTCAAGTTTTTAGGATTAAAAGTCTGCTCACCTGAGTTCCTTTTGAACAGAGGTCTCTAGCCTAAAGTTGAAGACTGCAATTGATTCGTTGGAGAGAAGGAATTTTGAGTTGTTAATGCTGAAGATGAATCTTGTTTGCTTTGAATCGAAGGATGTCTCTATATTTTCTTTTGCTTGCTATTTGCTTTTACAGTTTTCTTTCAGTTAGGTTACTATGTTTGGTTTGAATAAAAAAAGAAATGAAGTAGATGTATATTAAAAGAGACAGTGTTGTACAAGGTATAGGCTTACTTCTTTTATTAACTGCATATATTATTTTATAAAGCAAATCTCGGCTGAGAAGATATCAATGTGCTGTGGAGATATGGCATTTAATGCATGTGCTATTGGGTTTACAGCTTCACACTATTTGAATCATGTATGTACAGTTCTTTGCTTCTTGTTTACTTTATTATTGGCTTTCGGTTTTGTTTTTAAGTGTACATGCATATTTTGTTTTGTTTCTTTATACCTGCATATTGTATACTTGGTGGCTGCAGTGATTTACATTTTTGGGTACAAGAGATGGAAACATTTAATGCCAATGTCCTCTATGCTTTCGAGTCTATACTTATTTAATTTTGCTTTAAAATTGTGGCTGATAGATATGTATACTTCGGTTGAGATGAAATGTTAGTGTACTTGTATTGTATAAAAATAACTCATTTGATTTTTATATTCTTGTTTTGCATAGTGGATGTTTTCCCAGGTTTACATACTTGTTCATAGGTATTATATGTTTACTTGTTTCACGTTTCTTTTCCAAGTCTCATTACTTATGTGTACATATGTTCTTAAATTCCTTTGTACATAGATATTATTCTTCTATGCATAGATGTATATAGATACTCAGATTTTGGTTTTGCATATGCATGTACAGTTTGTACTTTTGCTTATCTTCTTTTTGCAAGCCACTTTATTTAGTAGATATTTCTTTTGTTTGCATTTGTTAATTATTTTACTTAGACTTACTAATATCATGCTGATACTATTTGTTCATGTATGTATACTTGTTTGTTTTGAATAAATTCGTCTATTTGCCTTGCATACATTTTTTTTAATCTTCAATATCTTGCATTTCTCCCATACACTTTTATTTGTATTCCCGTTGTTATTATTTTATAGTTTTTATAACCTTAAAATCTTACCACTAACATAAACCTTGAAATTTTATTTTATACTCGACACTTATTTTTGATATTGGTACGTAGTTTTTTTATTTCATTTTATTTTAAACACTTTATTTACAATTCAATTCAATTGAAAATATTCATTCTTGAGTTTCAAATCAATTTCAAAAACAAATAAGTAAATACACCTTATTAAATTTGAAAAATTCAACCAAATCCATAATTTAATCTAAAATTCAATCAAATTATAAATATAAATTTGTCTTTAAAACTGGGATCGTTACAATAACGGAATAGGTATCCAAAAGAAGTATGGAAATGTGAAATTTTCCATACGAATTCCCTTTTTCGACATAGAAGTATAGATTTAAGAAACTAGATTTTCAAAATTTTAGATGTTGGAAATTGTGTAATAGGCATTCATGGTAAGGGTTGGATACAAAATTGGTTGAACAGTACTCCTACTTGGAGAAGTGTGGAAACTGTTGTGTGAAAAGAATTTTTTACTTTTGAAAAATTGCATACATATATAATTGCCAATATATATAGGTTATTTGCATCATATTTTCAAAATATTTTTAAAAGAGTGCATTCATATAGAGGCTCCGATTTAGAATTATCCAACATGCATATCAGATATGTTGTGATACACTGTGCATGTGTATATGATTGGTTGCAAAATTGATGGTACATTAACTGGTTGGATAGTTTAGATGGCACGTGCTATGTTACATAATTCAACCCTTAAGAAATTTTAGGGATGAAATTCTTTTAATGGGGATAGAATGTAACACCTAGTAACATAGATGGTAATTAACAAATCATTAATAAGGCTTAAAAATGACAAACATTGGAATTTGGCCATGGAACTTGTATCATTATGTTCGTGGCAATTTTCTAAGCAACTTCATATTTGGATTTTTGCGATTGGAGTTTTAAATAAGAAGTTATCGATGTTTGAAGTGTTCGAAATGAAAATAACTAAATAGGAAAAAATAGAAAATAAACTATAATAAGTGCAGGACCCTACCATTCTACCCCTTTATTTGGACTGATCGACTGCTTATAAGTGCCGAACGACTGATGGTGAAGATGGCGGCTAGGGTTGAACTTTGGCTGAACGGTCCAGATTTGATTATAATCTAACATATACAATTGATTCGAGCATCTATAAATATAGGCATAGCCCTTTTCTTTTCTTCTTATATTTTCTAACCAAAGAAGGAAAGCTTTTCCATTTTCCTTTCTCTACTATTTCTATTAATTATAAAATATTATATTATATATATAAATTAGAGAAAGGTAAAAGATAAATGAGAAGAAGAGAAGGATCGAATTGATACAGCGGAAAAACTTAAATTTCTATAGTTATAAATCTATATTCCCCTTAACCCCAAATCTCTTCTCTGAATTGTAATTCTAATAGTATGTATATAACACGTTATACATATTCTTTTAGACTAAAATGGAAAAGCAGTCAAGTAGAGGGATGGACATGGATTTGGGAGATTCGGAAAGCTTGAAAGGTGAGTGAAAAATTATATAATTTATTTATAACATTGAAATTTATATCTTTGAATTTTATTTAGTTATTATGCCAATATAAGATTTGATGAGTTGTAGGTTTAAAACGAACGTATAGGGATATCGCCAACATATTTATAACATATGAATTAGAATATGAATGATATTTTCACCATACACTGCTACAAAATAGGCCACTTGCTTTGGTTGTTTATCCCTTGTTGCTTCGGTTCAATAACCAAAGCAAATGAAGATGAAGCAACATGTCAAAACATGTTGATTCGATTATTGAACCAAAGTAATAGGGATCATTTGCTTCGGTTCTTTAAACAACTAAAGTAATTGATTGAGGCTTTTGCTCTAGCTGTATTATGAAAACCAAAGTAAATGACCCTCTTTTGCTTTGACTATCACATGGCAACTGAAGAAAATGTTAGCCGAGGCAAAGAAAATACTACAAATTTCAAAACAAACATCGAACGCGCATATATATAATTCAAACTAAATTCTGCAAGTTCATTGTATAACAACTTCAACATATATACAACTTCAAACTATACTACTAAAGAATATCTTAAACATTTGTTTAAGAAGATTTTAATTTATGTGCCAAGATTGAGCAACATAAGATGATAAATGTTACTATAATAAATACAATTTTATTCTTTTTCATTGCTTGGTTCTAAATGCAAACTACTGACTAATGCACAATGCTTAAGTCAATGAAATAATGATGCAAATAATAACCATAGTGCAACGAAAACTTGGAGAATACTGAAGAGACCATGATTTGAGATATATTGCTTATGGAGGCATCCTCTTTGAAATATCTACACGAAAAAAAACCATTAGAAAAAAATTGAAATTATAGTAGATACCTGTAAAGAAATGTATTAAATATGAAGATTAGTCTATTGGATAAAAACATATATACAATTAGAAAATGGAAAAAGTATGAATTACCTGTAGCAGTATTCTGTACTGCTACTTCATTTCCAATTTGAGAAGTACATTTCACCTTTGTTGCTTGATAAAATTTCAAGAATTAT
Source organism: Allium cepa (assembly GCA_030765085.1). Classification (NCBI taxonomy): domain Eukaryota; kingdom Viridiplantae; phylum Streptophyta; class Magnoliopsida; order Asparagales; family Amaryllidaceae; genus Allium; species Allium cepa. Next base: position 490,103,723 of record CM060944.1, on the reverse strand, counting down.
GAAAAGTATATTTTACAACCACTTGATAGATATTTTATCCATTAATAACTATAACAGTTTAAATAATTCAAACCAAGACAACAAATACAATAAGGAGATGAATACACAATAGCTAGCCGATTAATATTAGATGACATTCTTTCTATTGAACTTATCATAATATGTACACAATTTTATTGTTGTAATTCCAAGCTGCAAACTAACAGGCTCTAACCAACTACATTTATTTGAGTAATTGAATCTTTATGCATAGTAAATGAATTTATCTTATAAGAAATCATGGTTTTGCTAGCAACAAGTACATACATAGGTGATCGAAGCACTAGCATGTTATTTCCTTAAATGATAAATTTCCAACAGGAAAACACAGATGAAAAGAGCATGATAATTAAAAATCCCAATCTTGTGCCATGGATGATCTTTGATCTAGCATGGGATTAATACTGAACCACTTTCTCTTTTTCTTTCCTTCTACATTTCCATTCTCAACTACTGTGCTCCCTGCTTCCTTTCATATTTATTTCTTTCGCTACTGCCACAGCCATCAACACCAACTCCCTCTAAACTTATAACCGTTTGCATATTTTAAATAGTGGTTGTATATTTTTCCCTTCCTTTATAAGATTGTCCACTTGTGATTATTCATTGCGAAGAATTCCTAACCAGTATTAAAAGAAAAAAGGAGAAGTGTCCATTGCAATGGTAAAGATGCAAAGATACATACAAATAGCTTTTCTTCAATAACTTTCACAACAACTTCATTGTAGGGTGCCAATGCATGCATATATATTGCAAGTGAATTATACGTTCTATTATGATGTGAAATTTTTTTACTTTCATTTCCTACTTTTCTAAGATCAGTCTCATACTATTTGCTAGATGCTCCTTATACTTTTAATTTGATAAACATATAATAATCTGTGAGACCATGTTGCTAAACATGGAATGGGTTTTTCCTTACAAAAACAACATCCATACATGAAAAAATGGAACAAACTAGAAAAAAAATCCAAACAAGAAAGGATGAACATTGATAAGATCAAAATCCAAACTTAAAGAATGGACATAAATAATTAAATATAGAATAGAGCACAAGGCACTTCTCGATGCAATTAAGAAAGGATTAACTCCAAGGTCCAAACCAAGACAAGGAAAATGAATTCATCCAACATGACTTGGAGGGTGCACCCCCTTCACCGAAAGTATAGCTCTAGATAAAATATACTTGAGAGCACACATGTCACTCTCGGGAACTTCCAAGCTAGACGCATGCCAAACAAGGGAATCCGAATATTTCACATCACCTCATGAATGCAACCGCAACCTCTCTAGATAGATGTGAACATACCTAATTAGTGTGATCCACATAGCTTGGCTCTCACTTGCTCGTTGGTTTTAGTTATCTCTGGTATTGGATGCAAATGCTCAAAACAAGCTACAAGTCGTTCTTGGATTGATGAGGCATAAAGAAAGATATCAAAATTGATAGTTGATGAATCATGTATCAGTAATTACTATAATGATAACAAATGGAAATTAAATTCCCATATACTTATCACAACTCATCGATCTAAAAATAACACTATCTTGGGGAAGACAATGAAGTCGGACAAGTTAGGACAGTGTAGCTTCCTACTTTAACTCTGTATGAATATTCGCTTATATGTTTTTGTTTGATGATAATAAACATATATATTCATTTAATGTATTTGGTAATGTACTATTTTGTTTTTCATAGATTAAATAAATATTTGTTGAATAAAATAAATTACACATAATTTGAATTCAAACAGAACAAGTTACACAGAATTTGAATTCAAACAGAAATTTTATTCAAACAAATATTTATTACAACCTTGAATAGTACAAATTCAAGCTCTCACTATACATATACATTTTTGATTACATCACAATTTCATCACAATTGTTTTTACATTAATAACTTCACTACATATCACTCACACTCGTATTTTGTCTTCAACTACATTCCAGTTTGAATCCAGCATCTGAGCAATCTGCAAAAATATTCACTAACGCAGTAAAATTGAAAAAGAAATGTTTTTACAATATAAAATGAAATATGATTTTTAAAAATATGGTTTGCCTCAGTATTTGGGTTGTTCTTCATCATTCACACTTGAATTCATCACACACGAACAGTGTGACATGCTCAGTGTATCACTGTACATGCCACAAGACCGTGCACATCGATATACACTTGATAATGCTACAGGGACAGGTGAGCACAGGTCAAACCCAAACATAAAGACAGGTTCAACTCAGGTGTAATATAAATGAAATCTCGTCATCAGCACAAGGTCAAACCCGAGTTTTGAAACTGGATTCAACACAAGGCAACATGACACGAATGCAACGAAGAACAACAGCAAAATGGACTGCAACAACCATGTATGCAGACCAATCAAAAACACAGTCAAGCTTAATGAAACATGCACAAGACAAGAAGTTATGCTACTCATATGAAATAGGGCAGTTCACATTTCAAAAACAGTTGCAACATGGATATCACAAAACAAAACTCACTGGAATGAACAAGCATGCACATCAACCAACAGCTATATCAAAAGCAAGTGCAACAGAGAAATGCACACTGGAGCTACAATCACGGCAATATGCTTGAAGACCACAGCTCGACCAGGTAACAGCATGGAACAATACCAAAGTATGGAGTGTGCAAGTGCAGACGACAGTAACTCAATGCAACACAGTAGCAAGCTACAAGTGATGCAAATCAAAAAGTACGCATGAATGCTATGTTCAAACATGACAGCAAACAGAAGTGCACTAGTACAAAACAAGTCGATGCAACATGAACAAACCCAATACAATATGACTGAGAGCAGTGCCACAAGATCACCGGGCAAATACACAGTGGCAACCACAAGTCACAAAAGTTCAAGTAAATGCAGAGAACAATGCAATCATGAAGTATGTAATTCGAACTAACATGACATGCAAGACCAAAGTGCAACATACTTCAATAATCAAGTTCAGGTCAGACCAACCACTACAATGATACAAAGCAAGTTCGACAAGCAAACAACAAGTTCATGTTTGAACTAACTCGAGTGCAACAGAGAAGCTATGGTACTATGCAAATACACGGCAGTATCAAGTGATATAGAAGATGGACGAGGTTCAAAAGTGCAGAAATCAAGCCGAAGTCAAAAATCAAGTGCGTACAATTTGAAAAAAAAATCAAAGTCGTGTCTTTGAAAAAGTCAGCAATGAAAAAGGGTAAGTTTTTACCTTTTTATTCAAGAAAAATCATAAGCGTAAAAATCAAAGCCGTGAGCATCAAGACAGAAAGAAATCAGGAAAGCCGTGCGCATCAAGGATTAAAGTTTTGGAAAGTATCGAATTAAAACGAAGAAAGCAAGTGTATTCGAATTCATATAAATATTAAACCCAAACTATCATCATCGGCATCGAGTGAAAAAGGCAAACAATCAAACCAACAAACAGAGAAATTACATACCAATCTCTCAAACTCAATCAAAGGAGCAGCTGCAAGTAGAATCGATCATCAGAGAACGAACGAAGCACAAATAACGCGAACCAGACAATAGATCACCAAAGAAGAAGCGAGCAAGAGTGACATCAGTGAGATCGAACAAAGCCCCAATTTGGATCGCTAGAATCGCAAGCCCTAATTTCAGAACGAACAAAACAACAGAGGCCGACATTTTTCACAAGCCAAAAGAAAGAAGGATCGGGTTCAAGAATTAGCGGGCCGGCGTGTTTTATGTTAAAGGGGCTTTAGTTATTTAGGGTTTTAATTAAAGGGGTTTTCTTTATTTTTAATTTGAGCAAAAATTAGGGATTAAAGTTTATATTTTAATTTTTGCTCCTGGTTTTATTTTTGAAGTTGTTTTTTCTTTTCAAGTCAAAGAATTTGTAAATCACCACCTAGGTTGTAGGTAGTGTCAGATTGTCTAGTTAGAATTAGTTCAGTGTGCGAGTTTGCAAAACTCTATAGGCGGGAGCAGAGTTTGCGAGTAAACGAAACTCTATAGGCGGAGCAGGGTGTGCGAGTCTAGTAGAGTGTTTGTGAGCGGGAGCAAAGGTTTGCGAGTCTAGTAGAGTGTTTGTAAGCGGGATACTGTTTAATTCTAATAGAAATCTGGGAATGCAGCAGTAGGCAGGGGATGTCGAAGCTGGGTAAATTTTGTGTGTGATTTACTTTTTAGCATATTTATTTCTACAGTTTGTTTTCTGTGTTTAAATCGAGAAAATTTGCTATAACCCTATTCACCCCCCTCTAGGGTTAATCTAGATCCTACAAGTGGTATTAGAGCACGGTATTTTTTTAACTCTAGAGTCATGAAATCATCAAATAATGTTTTTCTGAGGGGCAATCTATTGTAAGGCCACCCATGTTTAATGGGAATGATTATGCTTATTGGAAAGTTAGGATGAGTATTTATCTTAGTTCCGTTGATTATGATGTTTGGGATATTATTGAAACTGGCTATAAACCTCCCACTATAACCGTTGGTGATACTGAGATTCCTAAACCTAAGGATAGGTGGGATGCTAACGATAAGAGATTAAAAACCACAAATGCTAAAGCCATGAATGCTTTGATCTATGCTCTTGATAAAAATGAATTTAATAGAATTTCTCATTGTACAACAGCACAGGAAATTTGGCACACTTTGGAGGTGACACACGAAGGAACTTCTCAAGTCAAGGAGTCTCGTCTAGCCCTATTCAGTAATGAATACGAAAACTTTGTGATGGACAAAGGCGAGAGCATAAAGGACATGTTTGGACGCTTTTCAACTTTGGTGTACAACGCTAGAGCGCTAGGGAAGGTATTCACCGAGGTAGAGCTTGTGAGGAAGGTGCTACGAATCTTACCAATGAACTTTGAGGCAAAAGTTACGGCAATACAAGAATCGAAAGATCTGAGTAAACTAAGCATGGAGGAGTTGATTGGCAACTTCATGACATATGAGCTTGAGCTAAAAGCAAAAGAGGAACACAACAACTCTGAACCAAAGAAGAAGACGATTGCCTTAAAGAGCAAAGAAGAGAGCGATGAAGAAGGAGAAGATCCAATTGAAGAGCTTGCAATGGCTGTCAATAATCTTAGAAAATGGTCAAGATTCAAGCCACGCAAGAAGAAAACAAAGGGTAATAGGTCAAAAGATTCTGACAAATCCAATAATGAACTGACGTGTTATAACTGCAACAAGTCTGGCCACTTCAAACAAGAATGCCCACTTCTCAAAAGCAATCGAGGAAAGAAAAAGACGAAGAAGGTCTTTGCAGCGACTTGGGATGATGAAGAAGGAGAGGAAGTTTCGGATAGTAGCTCAGAGGAGGCTAACTTGTGTCTAGTGGCAAAATCGGATTCAGAAGCAAGCTCAGAAGAATCAAGCGAGGCAGGTGACTATTCTTATAAAGATCTTGTTTTTATGTGTCTTGATCTTACTAAAGTAGTTGATGCTCTTGAATCTAAAATTGAAAAACTGAAATCTGATAGGAGAGAACTTGCTCGTGAAAGTTTTAGGTTAGAAACTGAACTTGAAAATATTCAAAACCTAGAATGTAAAAAATGTAAAATTTTAGATTCATAATCGACAAGACTTAAGAATAGCTTTGAGAATCTTGAAAAATAAAACTTGAGTCTTAAAGAAACCATCGACACTAGGAAAAAGGATTTTATAAATCGATGCACCTCACTTGTAACTGAAAACACGACACTAAAAACCAAAGTCCAAAATCTTGAGGAATCTCTGAATAACTTTTCAAGAGGAGAAAAATCATTCAACATGTTATTAGGAAATCAAATTTTTGCTAACAACAGAAAAGGACTAGGTTTTGGGAAAACACAAGTTGAGGATAATGCAAAAGGTAAGAGTGACTTTGGTAGATGTGAAATAATTGGACATCATGTTGAAAATTGTAGTCATAGGAACAAGAACACAAAATTTATACAAGTTTGGGTTCCTAAGAATTCTACAAACAAATTTCATGCCTATTGGAACAAAAATAAAAGGACTAAACAAGTTTGGGTTCCAAAAGGATTGTTTATTCACAATGCTTTAGCCACTAACAACCATGGACCTATGAATAGGTCACAAAAATCTTTCATCGTGTAGGTATGGTGACAGGCTAAGGAACAACAACAGTGTTCTCTGGATTTTGGCTGTTCCAGAAACACAACGGGCAACAAAGAAAAGTTCCTTAGCCTAGTACAAAGGTGACAGAATCACAATGGGCAACCATGAAAAATTATCGTAAAGGTAAAACAGGTGAAGGTATATTAAATGTGATAATCTGCACTATATTCTGAATTAAATCAGCCAAAATTGAGATAATGATGTGATGATGATTTTTTTGATTCTGACTTGGTCTACATAATTAGCCAATTACATTTATGCCAAAATCACTATTCTTCGAATTACTTCATGCATATTTGATTGGATTAAACATTGCGTTTTGTTGGATACATTTGGTTATAATACAGCTAATTCTATATTCACGGTTTTCTGATTATTTACACGGCTTCAATTCAAATTCAAAGAATGTCATTTAAATTGTTGCTAAAATTGGGTTTGAAATTTTTGATGCACACTTCATGGTCTGGTCTATCAAATTCAGTTAGTGATATTTTGGATTGAAAGAGAAACTCAGATGCAGATTACACTGGTAATCTAGTTGATAGAAAAATTACCAGTGGAACATGATTAATCTTTGAGACATTTAGCAACTGCATCGTTTTTCAAAGAAAATATCTGCATATTTTTTCATTTCAAATAATTTTCAAATAGCAGAAATTATTTTCTTATATAACCCCCTCGAGAAAATCATTTTTGACCATATTTACAGATTAGTCATTTTTATTTGATTTTAAATGACAAATTTTGACTAATCCAACTCCATAATAATTATCGAAAAGATAAATAGTGATTGAAAAGGTGATAAGTGTTGATATTTAACATACATTACTCAAGAGAGTATATTTGGAAAATTTCTTTAGGAATTAAAACAAGAATTATAAAACTTTTTGTTGGGTAAAGATTCCATGACCATTTCTATATCTATCATTATTTCTACCGACCATGGTTTATCAAATCTTAAATATAGTTTGTCGATATGTGGTACTATAATCAGGAATCATTTGTTTTTCATTTCACATTTTTTTTGTAAAAAATAAATAAATATCCAAAATATTCACTCTCATTTAAAAGTCCTTACGGTTATGCATGGGTGAATTACTTGGATTTTTGATTATGTGCTTCCATGCTCATTTAAAAGTCCTTACGGTTATGCATGTATGGAACGCATATTAAAATTAATTGATTAAATAGACAAGTTGATTCTAATCCCATTTAAAAGTCCTCACGGTCATGCGTGGTTAGAAGATACTTGAATTTCATTTTTTAAATTAAATTAGAATACTACTCATCTCATTTAAAAGTCCTAACGGTTATGCATGATTAGTAGATATTCAAATTCCTGATATAAATGTACCACAAGTTGATATATCTGTATGATTTTATATGAGAATATCACTACCATTCTTTCTAAAAATGGAATATGCGCCTAACAAGGGTAGTTATGATTTTTGTTTGATTTTTATTGAAGTTTAATATTTATATTCAATTTGAGTTTAATGTTGGATTAATATTGATCACTTAATCTCTATTTTTCTCTAACACTATTATTCTTTTGCTGATAACAAAAGGGGGAGAGAAAACTTAAGATTTTGTCAAATAGAATCAAGCGAAGGTCAAATAATTTTCCAGTTGCATATAGGCTCATTTATATATTTCTATTTGTATGCATATATGTAGGGGGATCATCATGTAGAGAGGAAGCATTTAAATAGGGGGAGCAATTAGAGTATATAATTGGTCAAATACATTTAACATGGTCAAAATCTTAAATATATGTTTGTTATCATCAAAAGGGGGAGATTGTATGAATATGCGCTTATATGTTTTTGTTTGATGATAATAAACATATATATTCGTTTAAATGTATTTGGTAATGTACTATTTTGTTTTTCATAGATTAAATAAATATTTGTTGAATAAAATAAATTACACAGAATTTGAATTCAAATAGAACAAGTTACACAGAATTTGAATTCAAACAGAAATTTTATTCAAACAAATATTTATTACAATACAAATTCAAGCTCTCACTATACATATACATTTTTGATTACATCACAATTTCGTCACAATTGTTTTTACATTAATAACTTCACTACATATCACTCACGCTCGTATTTTGTCTTCAACTACATTCCAGTTTGAATCCAGCATCTGAGCAATCTGCAAAAATATTCACTAACGCAGTAAAATTGAAAAAGAAATGTTTTTGCAATATAAAATGAAATATGATTTTTGAAAATATGGTTTGCCACAGTTATTTGGGTTGTTCGTCATCATTCACACTTGAATTCATCACACACGAACAGTGTGACATGCACAGTGTATCACTGTACATGCCACAAGACCGTGCACATCGATATACACTTGATAATGCTACAGCGACAGGTGAGCACAGGTCAAACCCAAACATAAAGACAGGTTCAACTCAGGTGCAATATAAATGAAATCTCGTCATCAGCACAAGGTCAAACCCGAGTTTTGAAACTGGATTCAACACAAGGCAACATGACACGAATGCAACGAAGAACAACAGCAAAATGGACTGCAACAACCATGTATGCAGACCAATCAAAAACACAGTCAAGCTTAATGAAACATGCAAAAGACAAGAAGTTATGCTACTCATATGAAATAGGGCAGTTCACATTTCAAAAACAGTTGCAACATGGATATCACAAAACAAAACTCACTGGAATGAACAAGCATGCACATCAACCAAAAGCTATATCAAAAGCAAGTGCAACAGAGAAATGCACACTGGAGCTACAATCACGGCAATATGCTTGAAGACCACAGCTCGACCAGGTAACAGCATGGAACAATACCAAAGTATGGAGTGTGCAAGTGCAGACGACAGTAACTCAATGCAACACAGTAGCAAGCTACAAGTGATGCAAATCAAAAAGTACGCATGAATGCTATGTTCAAACATGACAGCAAATAGAAGTGCACTAGTACAAAACAAGTCGATGCAACATGAACAAACCCAATACAATATGACGGAGAGCAGTGCCACAAGATCACCAGGCAAATACACAGTGGCAACCACAAGTCACAAAAGTTCAAGTAAATGCAGAGAACAATGAAATCATGAAGTATGTAATTCGAACTAACATGACATGCAAGACCAAAGTGCAACATACTTCAATAATCAAGTTCAGTTCAGACCAACCACTACAATGATACAAAGCAAGTTCGACAAGCAAACAACAAGTTCATGTTTGAACTAACTCGAGTGCAACAGAGAAGCTATGGTACTATGCAAATACACGGCAGTATCAAGTGATACAGAAGATGGACGAGGTTCAATAGTGGAGAAATCAAGCCGAAGTCAAAAATCAAGTGCGTACAATTTGAAGAAAAAAATCAAAGTCGTGTCTTTGAAAAAGTCAGCAATGAAAAAGGGAAAGTTTTTACCTTTTTATTCAAGAAAAATCGTACGCGTAAAAATCAAAGCCATGGGCATCAAGACAGAGAGAAATCAGGAAAGCCGTGCGCATCAAGGATTAAAGTTTTGGAAAGTATCGAATTAAAACGAAGAAAGCAAGTGTATTCGAATTCATATAAATATTAAACCCAAACTATCATCATCGGCATCGAGTGAAAAAGGCAAACAATCAAACCAACAAACAGAGAAATTACATACCAATCTCTCAAACTCGATCAAAGGAGCAGCTGCAAGTAGAATCGATCATCAGAGAACGAACGAAGCATAAATAACGCGAACCAGACAATAGATCACCAGAGAAGAAGCGAGCAAGAGTAACATCAGTGAGATCGAACAAAGCCCCAATTTGGATCGCTAGAATCGCAAGCCCTAATTTCAGAACGAACAAAACAACAGAGGCCGACATATTTCACAAGCCAAAAGAAAGAAGGATCAGGTTCAAGAATTAGTGAGCCGGCGTGTTTTATGTTAAAGGGCTTTAGTTATTTAGGGTTTTAATTAAAGGGGTTTTCTTTATTTTTAATTTGAGCAAAAATTAGGGATTAAAGTTTATATTTTAATTTTTGCTCCTGGTTTTATTTTTGAAGTTGTTTTTTCTTTTCAAGTCAAAGCATTCGTAAATCACTACCTAGGTTGTAGGTAGTGTCAAATTGTCTAGTTAGAATTAGTTCAGTGAGCAGGGTGTGCGAGTTTGCAAAACTCTATAGGCGGGAGCAGAGTTTGCGAGTAAACGAAACTCTATAGGCGGAGCAGGGTGTGTGAGTCTAGTAGAGTGTTTGTGAGCGGGAGCAAAGGTTTGCGAGTCTAGTAGAGTGTTTGTAAGCGGGATACTGTTTAATTCTAATAGAAATCTGGGAATGCAGCAGTAGGCAGGGGTTGCCGAAGCTGGGTAAATTTTGTGTGTGATTTACTTTTCAGCATATTTATTTCTACAGTTTGTTTTCTGTGTTTAAATCGGGAAAATTCGCTATAACCCTATTCACCCCCCCTATAGGGTTAATCTAGATCCTACAAACTCAACATACATTCTTAACTTAAGAATGGAAAGAGTTTCCTCAATGTGCAAAAAATCATCTTAGATTGACGATCTCAAAGAAGATAGCAAGATCGATAGTTAATAAATCAACTATTAGGAATAATAAAATGGTCGTATATGAAAATTAAATCTCATGCACTTTTCACAACTCATCGATCTCAAACTAGTACTATCTCGAGGAAAATAATGAAGCCGTACAAGTGAGAACAGTGTTGCTTCCTACCTTATCTCAATATACATTCTTAACTTTAAGAATAGCAAGAGTTCCTTCAACGTTTCAGTGTTATGTACAATACTTAAATATTTTCTATAAATGAATCAAACTTTTAAAACATTCGACTCACACTTATGCTTGATTTTCACATCACGGCTACTTTTCAAACACTCTTTAAATTATTATTTTAAAGAGCTAATTATATTTTTAAGTGTATTAAAAAGAAGAGTCAAAAACAAATGTCATTAAACCAATCTTTACTATAAACCTAAACCAATTACACTTACCTTTTTCTTTAATACCTTCCTTTTTAAAGATCTTTTCATTTATAAAATATCATTTATAAATCAACTTGTTATCATCTTTAAAACAAAAATCCTTTAAAGATTTAAGACTATCAACACTTATTAAGTCAAGTAACAAGTTTTCTTAATAACTTTACGAAATCATTCATTATAATAAAAGTGTTATAATCCATGAATTCTTTTCTCAATTCTCAGGAAACATTTATTACAACAAAGATGTTGTAATCCATGCTTCCTTTTCACTTTCTGTAAACTCAAAAATACTGGAAATATAGTTTTAAAAACATCAATTTCAAATATTACTTGGAAAATCTCAAGGTTAAAATATATTAAAAACTCAAAACCATTTCCTTTCCCTATTTTCAAAATAAAAATTCTTCTTCGATAACTTATATTAAATCATTTAAAATATATATAAATTGCAAACTACTTTTAAAACACTTAAATATATGTTAGAAAAGTTCACTCAAAAAATTGAATGATAAAAATCAAGTTTAAGCTTATTTTACAAAAGTTGGAAATAATACCGCAAAACTGCTGCTGAAAGAGTATGGAAAATTTCTTTAAATCGGTTCTTTTCAAATTGGAATTTTCTATATATTTTTACAAAGTATTTATATTATAATTTATTTTTAGAACATCATATTATGAGTCTAGTATATATTCACGAAATTTAGAGAATTTTATTGTCAACAAAATCCATTTGAAAGTGAACTTAACTTTTGAACCGTAAAATCGCAACGAGAACTTTTTTAACTTTTAAACACTTTGGAGTTAGATGATATAAACCTTTCTGAGCCATCAAAACTTGGTTCAAACAATATTTTAAAAAATTAATGGCACAACCAAATATCTAATGATGTAAACATAAGCACAAGATTTCAAACACCAGATTTTGAAAAGATGGGATTTCAAAGTGCAACAATGCGTTTTCAAAGTACGAAAGCATAATTATTCCACTATTCAACGTTTTTGCTACTAAAACATCGCAACTCACAAGCAAACATTGATGTAAGCAAGACACATATAAAAGTAAATTATTGATGTCGAGAAATCCCTTAGGGCCTCTTTACAAAAATCCCTACAAAACAATGATTATTTATGTCATTCGCTTCCAAGCGGAAATTCAACCATACAAAATATAGAAATCATTCAAGCATGCAAATTATAATTTATATCAACACATAGACCATATAGATTTCATTCAAAGGTGAGTTAACTTGCTAAAATTCTTGCTAATTCTTATGTGTTCCAGCTTGATCTAGCTCAAAATCATACTTGCTCCAAACTAGATGAAATCAACTCCAGTGCATGGATAACGCCCCTACAAGAGCAAGGCAAAAGACCGCGTCTCAATTGAACCACGTTTGTAGAAGTACCGATTTCATAAGGATTTAAATTTAAAACTTAATTAATCAATTTAATTAATCACTATAATCATCTTAAATACCTTCATCTAATAATTTTACCCAAATCAAAAAATTCTCCCGCCTGAGACTGATATGCATGCACCATTGCCGTGCATCCCTCCTCCCTAACTCAATCTCCAGTCCACGTTAGATGAAAGGACTTCACCATCGCTCTTCTCTTCGAAATCTTTCTGCTCCTAGACTCAAAAATATTGATCTTGATCACATCTATCATTTTTCGACCTAGCTTTCCATCATGACCAAAAAAATATTGCATCTCCTACGAATCGATTGGACCTTCAAACTTTGATGCTCCCCGATGCGTCATGCCAAGAGAAATACAATGGTACTTGCCTCGCTGCCTAACTCTCTCTCCATCACCCATACTCGCAAACCCTTGCCTTCCTTGCAAACATCGATCACCATAAAGTGGCACCGCACGTGTCGAAGACCACACAAATTCGGAGCTCTTGCCTCCACGAGTTTAACAGATCTGATGGTTTTGGTTTTTGTTGAGCAAAGATCAAAGAAGCATTTAATTTATGTTGGCAGATACATTTGTTAACAGGAAATGAAAAATAAAAAGAAGAGGAGGGTAAAGTGAGAGAGTGGGGAAATAGGTTAAATTTTTAGGTTATTATATTTTTAAAATTATGGTACTTCGCTGCACACTATCACGTCCGTATATGAACCACGAATGACAAAAATAAAAATATAGTCACGGACAACAATGCAACACGAACATAAAAAAATAATAAAATGCACCAATTATCTTATTATTTGAAACTTCAAAAATACCAATGTTTGTCATAAAATGCATCAAGCGAAAATTTAAATATTTTTCAAACTAAAAATTATGGAAAAATTATATAAATTCATTTAAAAATACATCATTAAAAATCAAGTCATTTTTTTTATTTATTGGAACTATTTATTATTTTAAATGAATTTACAAAATAAGTTCATATTATTATTTATTAATTAAAAAGAGTTAAATAAGGCTATTAAATCCATTTAATTAATATTTGATTCACGATTCAAATATTTAAATAATCACTATATTAGAATGTTCTGGTATGTCACATTCTCCCTATGCAGTTAAAGCCCCGCAAATTCCCTGCTATAGTGCATTACGCTCTTCGGCCACTACACCATTTCAATTTAGTGTTATTAAATAGTGGATCTACTTTAGTCCCCGCTATTTTCTATAACACCCACCAAATCAAGGGTTTAAGCATCCGCTTTAGCAACATTAATATAAAATGGCTGATTTAACTAGTTCTCTTTTAAATCAAATCAATAAAGTTAGGATTAAGACCTAATAGCAAGGCATAAGTGCTTAATTTAAGTTAGAAATCAATTATAGTCACCAAATCTAGTGTGCACAAATCTTGATATTCTTTGATTTTATTATATAAGATTAATAATATTTCTTTTTCCTACAAAAATGATGCAAGGACAAGAATAAGTTAACTTTAAATATTTGGTTTATATCTAATGAATATTTTTGCACCTCTACTTTATCCTATTATAACATTTTGCACCTCCATCGCTGTAGAACCGCTAAGCGCTTTAACCGCATAGCATTCTCCCCTTCAAAAGAATTTCATCCCCGCAATCATCCCGAAACGAAAAAATATAATATCCTACTTAAAAATCAAATTACTTGCTTGGCTTTCAGTAAATCTAATTAATTATATTTTCCTTTATAGAAAATCCATATTAAAAGCCGCAACATAAGTACAAAGAATACTTTATAATAAAATACTATACGTCTAATCTTTTTTAAAAGATAAATTTAGAACTAAATGCCCTGGCTATAGTTCATCGAGTGACTATAGTTGAATCATAACACATTGTCCATCGATTATAGTTGGGTTGAGTGGAAGTATTGGAAGTGAAGCACTATTCAAGAGAGGATTTGTCTCATCGGTTATATGAGGTTAATGTCATGGTTAACTCAAGTCAATCCAAAGTTAAAAAATTTGGCCAGAGTAGTATAGTTAATAATAGTTATTATTATTGAACTAAGGACTTTATGTTGGGATTATAGATTTGAGTGTGGACGATGTTAGAACATTGGCCATTACCAAATTTAATAAGTCCAAAGCGATAAAGTTTTGATGAAGAGAATTGGTGTGAATAATTATCACAACTGAGTAATGCTTAATATAGTAAAATTAGATTTTTACCAAAGCTAAGTAAGCAATAAATTTGGCTATATTGTCATGCCACTTGCTAAGTGAAGTGTGAATATTAACATTCGAATAGTTCGTTTTTAATAACTGACGGAATTTACACCCAAGAGTCGCATAATCGAAATGATGAATCCTCTTTAGACCAAACAATATAATTAGTTTATAATATTTATAAATTAATTAAATTAATCAATATTTATGAAATATTAATTGTAAAATTTGGATATGATTTGAGAAAAAAATTGTTGCATATATTTTTCAGAAGTTATAAATATATTGATTGATATGAGATATTAATCACAAATTAAATTAAATATAATTGTGTATATTTAATTTGGTTAAACGAGCTCACAACCCTTGCATTTTGGAGTGATAGGCAGCTGGCCTAGAGAGGTAAGGGCTGGCCACTATGTATGATATTACGGTTTGGAGATGTGTGGTAGAGATCTAGTTATTTCTCTTTTATCCTACCATATAAATTATGATCTCAAACCCTAATTACAATCTAATTCTATTTTGGAGCTGTCACCTTCTTCTTCTTCTTCTTCTTCTTCTTCTTCTTATTCTTAATTTTACTAGCAGCAACTATCCTCTAAAATATCTCAAAATCTCAAATCCAATCCAAATTAAAAAGAACTATTTGATAGCGAACGGTCGTTGATTTTAGACTAGCAATCTCACGAATCAAAGAGTTTCAAACAAAGAGGTTTCATTATTTCAAAGTGGACTTTAGGATGTCTGCTCTAGGTTATTTTTTTCTATATGTAAGTCATATTATTATGTTTTAATATTTGTTAATCATTTAATCTTATGTACATAAATTAGATTATTGTTATTTCATTACTTAGGTGAGAGTTTTGTATGTATTGTTGTTGTCACAGGGATTGAATATGTGTATAAAGTTCATAAATGTAATTCATATTTTATATTTGTAATCCGATTTTAAACATTAAATAAATTTTATTTTAAATTTATATATGTTTATATATATGTGTGAATTTATGATTTAAATATTCACATACAATTTAAATTAAATCAAATGTTTTCATTTTTATTGTATAACATTGATCTAAAATTTTCATAACACTTGTTTATGCCCATTATGAATTATAAATACTGAAAGTGATTTTTAATTTTTAATGAAAATCCGAATCGATATATTCATGTAAAATAATCTGTACATCTGAAATTCAATTTCATATTTTTTTGAAATTGATCCATCATGTCAGGTATCTTATAAAAAATTAGATTTTTTAGCTTAATATTTTATTTTTTAAAATTAATTTAATTTAAACCTATTATCAATTATTTAATTAAAATATTATATTAATTGAGAGAATTCCAAAAAAAATTCCTAAGCCCAATAATATATTTCTAGATTTTCAAAAATTATAAAACTTGAATTTTTATCATATATTTATTTTATATTAATTTATTATGCTTGAAACTACTTAATTCAATAAAATATTCATATATATTAAATATTTAGAATTATCGTAACTCCAGATCTGACATGTTTTCTAATTAGTAAGTTAAAAAATTATATATATATATATATATACATATTGTTATTTATGGTAAAAGATATAGTTATATAAATAAATAAATATTTCGTGCAATATTTTAATGATAAAACATATTATATATATATTATCATTTGAAATTTATACTATATGTTCATGCGCATATTTGACAACATACAATACATACAAAATGAGCAATTGTGCCCCTTACGATGTAACACCTAATATTTGTATACGAGCATGTTATTCCCTGCACGGATTGCTATATTACAATGCGCACATGCACACACACAGAGATATATATGTATATGATACATACATACATATATAAGTATAAAAAATTAATAAATCCCAAACTAAAATTAATAAGTTTAATAAAATCTTTGTATACAATCTATAAACTACAATTTGTAAAGTTAGAATACACTTGGACAAAGTTATATTTCATGCCTTGAATAAATTATTAATTAATGACATTAAATGAATTAATCAATTCGAACTAAACAGGGAAATGAAAGGTTTCTCTTTCCATTTAGTGCAATTTATGCTCTCAATTAATTACTTTAGAGAAAGAAATGAAATGTTTCCTTCCATGTATATTTACTTTTATAAATATATGTTATGTTTATTTGATACTCATTTAAAATTAAATTTATTTTAAACTTCCCTCTAAATAATTTAAATAAAATACATGATTTTATTTAAATCAAATTTAGAAAAGTCATAATAAAATTTAGATTTCATAGGCCTATTAAAGATCCAAAACGGTAAATTTCTTGAAATTCATCCAATTCTACAGTTGTGGGCAGCCTAGTTCCTTCACTTACATGCCCATGTATTATGATAGAAAACCTTAGCGTCATATTAAGAATCCAAATCAAGTGTTCATCGTCAAGAATTAAACGAGAAATCCTTGCTCGGACTAGTGTGAATCACCCTGAAGTTTGTGCTCGAATCCTAGATCAAGAACCATGCAAACAAAATTATCTACGTATAACTTACATACTTAATCCGATTGGTTTCTTAACTACACCAATCTCTTTCTAAATCACTTTCATTTTTATTTATAGTATTTCATTCAATGCTAAAATTACTTGTAAATAATTTCACATATTTCTACTTAAGTTTATAACATTTATCAAGATGCATCTTTATAAAACATGAAATTAAATTTTTTACTCTACTCTTATTCACTTGTTTAATACTCTTCTACATCCTAAGAGTACATACGAAATGTCAATTTCATTTTAGCTTTCAAAATTCAGATGTTGGTCCAAACACAGTATGGTCTTGAAATCATGTCAACTACTTCGACCTCTTTGCCTATCCGGTCTAGTAATTAGCTAAGAAAAGTAGGATGCTGGTATATAAACTCAGTCCTAGAGTCTACTTATCCTTATACATTCCTAAGGTAAAAATGTTATTAGTCGGTCCAAAAATATCAAAAAGTTTATACGACTTAGTTGTTTTAAACAAAACTACGGTTTTCATAAAACAATGCTTATTAAGTCCTTCATATCCAATTTAACCAACTTAAACTTATGTTAAATTGTTTCTTATCATTCAAGAGTCAAAGTTTTCATTTATCAAAAAATTATAATACCTTTTGTTTTAAATCAATTTCCTTTAAGAAAACTTAAGAACTAAATACCAGGTTTTTATTTCAAAACCTTTTTGAAATCATACTACATATATTTTTATATATAAAATAACTTTAACAATTTATTCACTAACACTCGCTTTGGGTTCATCTGGATTCGAACTCATTTCGTTCGCATAATGATAAAGAGAATAAAGTACTAAGTGCACTACAATGTTCGTTTAAGTGAACATTCGATCGTCACTAAGAAGATTATCCAGCTTACCGTAAAACTAATCGAGATGTTTCCCCAAACTATCCAATGAAAATGTATCTTTATTAAAAAATCTCTTTGAAATATTTATACTTCTAAATACTTCCAAGTAATACTACCATTACTTTTCTCAAAATCCTTTTGAAATCAATTCAAGCTATAATGGGATTTAAATTTGCAAAAACTCTTTTTACTTATAAAATACCCTTTATAAATCATTCTCATATAAAATATACCTTTAAAATCATTTTATATTATAATAACTTTCCTTTATTATAATAAACTTTTCACTAATATTTATCCTCTAAATTTCTTATCGTCCCATTTAGATTAAATTAAACAATTTTATTAAAAGATGACTTTTAAATTAACATTTTCACCAAACACCTAATAGTCAAACTGTGAACTCAATTCACAAGGGGTTCATTTTATTGTACTCACAATTATCAAACAATAAATGCTCATAAACTGATCGAGCATAAATCAACAACCAACAAACAATAATCAATGTTCCTAAACTACATGAGCATGATAAATCAAACAACAATGACAATAAAGAAATATCCTCATTTTCCAACAAACAAACACATATAAATAACTATATAAATTTGAAAACTATTTCTTATATATATATAAAATATATAATCCTACATAAAATATTTCATTTACCAGATTTTCAAAAATAAATATAGTATCTGTTTGCCTTGTTTAAGTGTTAGAAATCTCTGTCGACACCGTGGTGTCCCACATCTTGACCAGAATTCATAAACAACTCAACAGACCAATTAACACAATACATTATTATAGCAATAACAAATACTCTCTTGCATATACACACACACATTCAAACTCATTCTAGGATGTCACATACCCTATCTCAAATGATTTTACCCCACCAAAACCAAAGTTCTCGCTTAACCATCAGTTCTGCTACCAAATGAAATGACCCGCCTTTTTAACCCTTGAAAGTCGGCATCTAATACATCCACGGTATTAAATTTTCAAGCATCCAAGTGCCAGAAAGGCAGATTGTTAGGGTAAAAATAAAATGAAAACGAACAAGGTAAAATAGAATCTCATAGCGGAAATCACATATAATATAACAAAGAATTTAAAAGCTGTCACTCTAAGATACATAATATAGAACAAACCACATTAGCCTGGATAGTTACACCTTCCTGAGATAACAGTTGCTGACGGGTATATATACTAATACAATGGAAAATAAAAACACTATGGCATGTGAACATTCAGCTCTACTCCATGAGCTCCATGTCCCGCCAACGACAACATGGAAAAACTCAGTCTGACCCGAGTATTATAAAAATAACAACAACTGGATCAGTTTGGAAAACCAGCATGAGACAACTTAAGAAATATAATGAACATATGATAATTTATGAGACCATGCCTTTAAACACGGAATGAATTTTTCCTCATAAAGACAGCATCCATACATGAAAGAATGGAAACAGGTCAGAATAAAAATCCAGACAAGAAAGGATGAACACTAACAAGATTAAAATCCAAACTTAAAGAATGGATACAAATAAGTGACATGGAGAAGAGAAAAGAAACTTATCGATGTAAGTAAGAAAGGATTAACCCCAAGGTTTAAATCAAGACAAGGAGAATGAATTCATCCAACATGACTAGAAGGGTGTGCCCCTTACGCCGGAGGTGTACCTTTAAATAAAATTAATATACTTGAGAGAACAAGCGTCACTATCGGGAACTTCCAAGCTAGACCCTCTCTAAACATGGGAATTCGAATATTTCACATCACCGCATGCAAGCAACCAAAACCTCTTTCGATAGATGTGAACTGCTTAAAGGGTGCGATCCACATTGCTTGGCTCCCACTCACTCTTTGGTTTTAGTTATCTCCGGTGTTGGATGCAAATATTCAAAACCAGCTACAAGTCGTCTTAGATTGACAAGGCATAAAGAAGGATATCAAAATCGATAGTTGATGAATCAACTATTGGGAATAACAAAATGGACCATATATGGGAATTAAAACCTCATATACTTACCACAACTTGTCGATCTCAAACTAACACTACCCTGGGGAAAACAGTGAAGCCGGACAAGTTAGGGCAGTGCTACTTCCTATCTTGACTCGACATACATTTTTAGCTTTAAGAATAGCAAGGGTTTCCTCAACTCACAAAAATCGTCTTAGATTGACGATCACAAAGAAGATAACATGATTGATAGTCAATAAATCACCTATTAGGAATAACAAAATTATCGTATATGAAAATTAAATCTTATACACTCATCATAACTCGTCGATCTTAAACTAGTACTACCTCGGAGAAAACAATGAAGCCGAACAAGTAAGGGCAATGTTGCTTCTCACATTGCCTCGACATACATTCTTAACTTTAAGAATACAAAGTGTTTCTTCAATGTTTTAGTGTTAAGTGTAAGATAAAATATATTCTATAAACGAATTAAACTTTTAAAACATTTGACTCACACTTATGTTTAATTTTCACATCATAAATATTTGTAAGACACTTTAAAACACTCTTTCAATTATTCTTTAAAGGAGCTAATTATATTTCTAAGTGTACTACAAAGATGGATTAAAAACAAATATCATTAAAACATTGTTTGCTATAAACCCAAAACCTAGTGTACTTAGCTTTTTCTTCCAAATCTTCTTTTTAAAGATCTTTTCATAAAATATCATTTATAAATCAACTTATTATCATCTTTAAAACAAAACTTCTCCAAAGATTTAAGAATATTAACATTTATTAACTCAAGTAACAAGATTTCTCGATAACTTAACAAAATCTTTTATTATAACAAAGATGTTATAATCCATGAATTCTTTTCTCAATTCTTAGGAAACATTATTACAACAGCAGTGTTGCAATCCATACTTTCTTTTCACTTTCTACAAACTCAAAAATAATTGAAATATTGTTTTAAAAACATCAATCTCAAATATTTCTTGGAAAATCTCAAATTTAAAATATCTTAAAAACTCAAAAATATTTCCATTTCTTATTTTGGAAATAAAATTTTTTCTTTAATAATATATATTACATCATTTGAAATATATATAAATTTCAAACCACTTTTAAAACACTTAAAAATATGTTACAAAAGTTCACTAAAAGAATTGAAGAAGGAAAATAAAGTTTAAACCCATTTTATAAACGTTGGAAATAATGCCGTAAAACTGACGCAAAAAGTGTATAGAAGATTCATTTAAATAGGTTCTTTTCAAGTTGGAATTTTCTCCATATTTTTTCAAACTATAAATATTGTAATTTATTTTTAGAACAACATATTATGAGTCTAGTACGTATCCAAAAAATTTAGAGAATTTTGAAGTTAACAAAATCCATTTGAAAGTGCGTTTAAAAACTTAACTTTCGAACTGCAAAACCACGGCAAAAACTTTTCTAACTTTCTAACATTTTGGAGTTAGGTGTTATAACCCTTTTCGAGCCATCAAATTTAGTTCTAACAAAATTCTAAAATGCAAAGGCATGACCAAATACTTAATGATGCAAACACAAGCGCAAAATTTTGAACACTATATTTTAAAAAGATGGGGTTTTCAAAGTGCAATAACGCGATTTCAATTTGCGAAAACGCGATTAATCCACTATTGAACATTTTTTCCATTATAACATCTCAAATAACAACCAAACCTTTATATAAGTAAGATGCATCCAAATGAAAATTAATAATGACGAGAAATCCCTTAGGGTCTCTCTACAAAAATCCCCTACAAACATTGGATACTTATGCCATCTGCTTCAAAGTGAGAACTCAACCAAACCAAACAAGGAAATCATTCGAGCTTGCAAACAATAATTTATATCAATAGATATATTATGTATAGATCATTCAAAGGTGAGTTGACTCACGAAAATTCCAACTGACGCTTACGTGTTACTGCTCGATCTAAAATCGAACGACATTCGATTTTAGCTTAAAATCATACTTACTCCAAACTTGATGAAATCAACTATAGTACGTAGATAACGCTCCTACGAGTGCAATATAAAAGACAACGTCTCTATTGGACCTCATATGTAGGAGATATCGGCTTTATAAGGATTTGAATTTAAAACTTAATTAATTAATTAATTAAATCACCACAATCACTTTAATTAGCTTTATTTAATAATCTTCGCTAAATCAAATACTCTTCCTACCTTACATTGATATGCATGCACATTGTCGTGCATCCCTCCTCCCTAACTCACTCTCCAATCTACCATTCGATGAACAGAGTTCGTCGTTGTTCTTCTCTTCAAAATATCTCTATCCCAGATCCAGAAATATTGAGCTCGATCACATCCAGCATTTTTCGACCTGGCTTTCCATCACAACCAAACAAATGTTGCATTTCCCATGATTCGATTGGACCTCCAAACTTTGATCCTCCACGATGCATCTTGCTGAAAGAAATATAATGGCACTCGCATCGCCATCTAACTCTCTCTCCATCACCCATAATCGCAAACTCTAGCTTGCCTTGCAAACATCGATCACCACAAAGTACCACTGTATGTGTTGAAGATCACACGATTCGAAGCTCTTGCCTCCACGAGTTCAGTGGATCTGATGGTTTTGGTTTTTGTTGAGCGAAGATCCGAGAAGAATTAATTTATATTGGCAGGTACGTTTATTAACAGGAAATGAAAAATAAAAAGAAGAGGAGGGGAAAGTAAGAGAGTGCGGAAATAAATTAAGTTTTTTGGTTATTATATTTCTTAAATTCTGGTACTACGCTATACTCTATCACATTTGCGTATGAACCGTGAACGATAGAAATAAAAATACGATCGCATACAATAATGTAGTATGATCACAAACAACAATAAAATACACTAGTTATCTTATTCTATGAACTTTTAAAAATATCAACATTTGCCGCAAAATGCATCAAATGAAAATTTAATTATTTTCCAAATTAAAAATTATGGAAAAATCCTATAAATTCATTTAAAAGTACATCATTAAAAATCAAAATGTTTTATTAACATTTAATTTTCTTGTTATTTATTTGAACAATTTATTATTGTAAATAAATTTACAAATGAGTTCGCTATTATTATTTATTTATTAAAAGGAGTTAAATAAGGCTATTAAATCCATTTAATTAATATTTAATTCACTATTCAAATATTTAAATGATCCCTATATTTGAATATTAGTTATTTATATTTTTCTGGAATGTTAAGCAAATCTTCCTCATAAATGAAAAGATGAGGAAGCAAAACAACAATAGAAGGATAGACATACTTTCCTATATATCTATATAGCAACATTCGAGTACGTTACATATATAGTAGCACATCCCTTCCCCTGAGTGTTTATTATATATATTTTTTCCTGAATACCGCCCTTGTCTTTTCTTAGCTCTATTTTACTTAAATGTGTCTAACCTATGCTCCGATACCAAACTATGACATCCTCGACTTGATGCTCGAAGATGAACCCTGATGATGTTGCAATCATTAACAAAATTTTCTTCCAATGACGAAAGTGAGTTCTGTATATTAATTAAACATAAATAAATAAATAGAGCAGCTAAATATCTTCATTATATCAAAGTTGCTTAAGCATTCTTTACATGTACTTCGGTTAGAATCAAACCCAAAACGTGCCCACGTAGGGATTAAATATATGAAAACAACATAGTGAAGAGCCGGGTCAATATATGATAATGTGGCCCGTACTTTTTAACACAGTGGAAACAAAATATTTATTGGCTACAAGCCTCCTGCTTCATCTTTGATACTACGGCTCTTATTTCATACCTGTCTAATCTCGTAAACTTGGCCTACTCAAATGAGCACCCATGAGTTTATGGGAAAAACAATAACAAAAACACGGGTCAGACATAAAGTCTAGTGTGAATAATACCTAACCAAAACAATGAAATAGTGAGACGAAACCATATTGTACATGTTGGGTTTCCCTCTCACTATTTAACATCAAGAGTGGAACATTGAAAATACTAACGCGGTTGGTTCTTAACTACGACAGCCTCCTATGCTTCTCTAAGCGGTCCCCATTTACTTCTACACTCTCAATGCAGTCCTCCCTCAATTCCCAATTTAGTTCATCCTTTTAATTCATTATATTACTTTAATGCTGCACTCCCTATACAGTCCCCACATAGTTTCCACCTGAGATTATCATTTAATGTGATATCCCAGAATTTCAAGGAATTTAAAATGTGATAATCTCCTTAATTAATTATCTAAAATTTGTTAAGCTTGATATTTCAAACAATTTAATAATGAGTTGTTTTTAAATATAGATTTTAAATATACTTATTATTTCAAATTTAATAAGTATTATTTAAATGTGTAATATATATGTGTATTTAAATTGATTTTAAATAGAATAATTATTTACAATTAATAATGTGTTTGTTTAAAATTTGATATCTATATTTATTTGAATTAATTTTAAATTGGATTTTAAATTGAATTTGAATTTGGATTTAAAATTTGAATTTAAAAGATATATATCCTAAAAATATTTTGGATATAAAATATGGATAAGGTTTTTATTTAAAATAAGATTTTTTTTATATTATTTTCTTTAAAAGAAATTTATTTATAGAAATTTGGAAAAGTATTTATTTAATAGGAATAAATACAAAAGCTTTTAAATTAGCATTTAAAATTTGGATTAAATAATTTTATATGATTTTATTTAAATTATAATTGGTTTATATTCTAATTTATTTTAAAATTTTTATTTATTTAAAATTAGAAAAGCATTTATAAATTAAGAAACATGCTTATTTATTAGGAAAATTAATTCAAAAGCTTTAAAAATCCTTTTAAAAATAAATATAAATAAATAATGACAAGTGGTTGATTATAAGCTCATTGTTAACAAGTGTTTGATAATTGATAATGGTAGAGACAAGTGCCATTATTTTTTTTTATTTTTCTTTAAATTTTAATCAATCCTAAATTTAATCCATAAAAACTTCCACCTTCTTCCTTCATTTCTGTTTCTTACCTTTTCATATTCAAAATAAGAAAACAATGGCCAGACCTGTAATCACTTCCTCAAATCATAACATGAAAACATTTTCAAGTTTAAAACCCTGTAAAAATATTCCACAAATCAAAAGATCAAGCCTATAATCTCCAAAACAAATGCAAAATAGAGAACTTCACCTGTAAAACCACTTTAAACTAGAAATTTTATCACGCAATCAAAATCTATAATCTTTCCTCAAAACAACTTTCAAATCTGAAACCATTTTACAAAGGCAAAGAGCAAATCTGAAAAAAATGAATCTTAGAGAAACATTTTCAAAGCCTTGAAAATATCTTCAGATTTGCAACTTGAAGCAAGTTAATCAAACCTGTAAACCAGGATTTAGATTCAATTGCAATCTGAGGCTAGTTAATCAAAGCAATGCAAAGCATTCCAGTTTCAAGCAAAACAAAGTTTTCAAGTTCAAATCTGTTTGCAAGTCTTCCTATTTTCAAATCCCAGTTTTTTTCCAAAGCTCTCTGCATTTTATTTAAAAGGTGAGTAAACTTAAAGTTTAAGTAGGAAAAATAATGGTTGCTTGTGAAATTCTGTGATGATGCTCTGCATTTATATGTTTATATAAATAATGCCTCTGTGTATATGAATGTATTTGAGTATACATGTCTAGTTTATCTGTGCCTCTCTGTTTTTCAAGATTACAGAGATTTAAAAAAAATTAAACCAAAATTCAAAACTCTCAATCTAATCACTGTAAAACTTTGGTGTTCAAACAAGTTAGTTTAGTTTAAACATCATCTAGCTTTTAATAACAAGTTTAAGTAGTTTAAGTTTGGAAATTTACTGGAACCAAGATAATACAGTATAAAATTTATATATATGATAAAATCAAATGTTAAATTGTATTGATTCAAGTATATATCTTGAATCATCTTTGAAAGTTAGGATTTTTAAAACAAAAATCATAATTTTTAATGAAGTATTGAATGTGTAATTTGGTGATATCTGAAATTGGGTTTCTGAGCAAACTCCGGCGGTCTAAGTGACCGGGAAGGTCAGTTTCCTACTGGAGTTAGCTAAGTGATCTGGTTGTTCGAAAAAAATGGTAGGAGCGTCGAATGATCACTGTGGCGTCAACAGTGGTCGAGAGAAGTTTTAAACCCTAAATTAGGTCGTGTTTGTAATTGGAATGACCGTGTCATCTATGGTGGATCGAGTGTTGCTTGATACTCAGGGAAATGGTGCTATGGTGTGTCGGCAGGGTGTGGCCAGAGTCGTCTGACCTCTGATGGTCAGAGTAGTAGGGTCGAAGGGTTTCTCTGGCATGGGTTTTTGTTTCAGATTCGATTGGGTTGCTCGATCTTACTCGAGAGCTCGTGATGGTGGTTTAGTGATTCGAGAGGGTTGCTGCGATGTAGGGTGACGTGCCGGAAGGTTCGTCAGAGGTCGGAGATGATTCCAGCTCAGTTGCATGTGCACGAGATGATTTTGGTGTCAGTGGGATTGGGGTAGTTGTGTTGGAAGTTGACTCGAAGGGGAGATTGGGTTTTTGGAATGAAGACTCGAGGATAGACTCGAGTATGTTTGGAGTGTTTCCAGAAGAAAGAGTTTGGTTCCAGATTTTAAAATTAAAATTTAAATCCAAAACTAAACTAAATTTTTAAATATGAAACTCAGGTTAGAGTTGAGTGGATTTCGGGTTTGACCCGATGCAAGTGGTTGGGCAGTTTTTAAAAATGGTTTTAAAATCTGATTTTTTAAATTTAAACTTTACTTTACTTTAAATCTTATTATATAAATTTACTTTATATAAAATAAATGTTTTCTTTAACAATTTGTTAAAAGGTGTTGAAATTGTTTAACTCAAATTTTACTAAGTAAAGTTTTAAGCTAATTTTAAAAGTTAAAGTAGAAATGAAATTTTAAGGTTGATATGAAAGCAAGTTTTTAAATTCAAATTGAAATTTGTTTTTAACACTATTACTTGATAATATTTTAAGTATTTAAAGGAAGTTTTGTTAACTTTAAATTTATCAAGTAAACGATTATTTTAAAACTTAATAATGATTTAATTAAGTAAAATTAATTATTAAAATAAAAAGGGTTTAAATATGTTTATGATAATTAAGGTATTTATAAAATAATGTTTTATTTTAAGATAATTAAAGTTTTATTATCTTGAAATTAATCAAGTTAATTAAAGGAAATTAAGTATAAGTAATTAATTCAATTAATAATGACTTAGAATTAATTAAGGAATTAATTAAGAAAAATTAATGGATTTAATTAATTTATTTAAAATTAATAATCAAGGGGTGTAAGTTAATTAATTGGACGTTAATTGATTTGTAATTAAGTATAACTAATTGGATAATTAGAGATTATTAATTGATGATTAAAGATTAATTAATTAAGTAATTAAGGTTGATTTATTAGTAATTAGATATTAATTAACTTGTAATTAAAAAAGTACTTAATTTGTAATTAAGTTTTATTAATTATTAATTAGGTTTTATTAATTAATAATTAAGAAATACTTAATCTATAATTAAAGATTTATTAAGGATTAATTAACTTTAATTAAGGATTAATTAACTGTTAATTAAGAATTGATTAACTGATTTATTAAAGATTAATAAATTGGTTATTAATTTTTATTAATTGATAATTAAGGTTTATTAATTAATAATTATGGATTAATTAATTTGTAACTAAAGATTAATCAATTATTTAAAGGGGTGATTAAGGGATAAATTACCCAATTGTAATTAATCAAATGAATATGATTAATTGGTTGATTAATTATAGATTATCTTGATGATTGATTAAGTATGAATACTTAATGAGATTAAATAGTGTAATTACTTAGTGAAATAATTAATTTATAATTACTGGGATGTAATTAATTAAAAGGAAATTACTTAATGGAAAGTAATTAAAGAATAATTACTTAGTAGAAGTAATTAAGGGTTAATTACTTGGTGTAATTAATTAAAAGATTAATATAATCAATTAAGTAGTTAATTAATTAAGGTAAGTAATTACAGGATGATAATTACTATTTATGATTAATTAAGGTTGATTAATGGAAGTGATTAATTAAAGTTTAGTTAATTAATGTAATTAATTATAGATCAATGTAATTAATTATAGTTAATTAATTAATGAAAGTAATTAATTAAGGATCATTAATTAATGAGAGTAATTAAGGAATGATTAATTAAGATTAATTAATCAATAATAAGTTATTATAAGGTAATTAATTAATTATTATTAATTAACGATTAATGTAATTAACTATATTTTATAAAGTAATTAAAGGTTAACACTACACTAGAAAAAACTTTTGGTAGCGTTGAAAAAACGCTACAATAACTTATGGTAGCGTTTTAGAGAACGCTGCTATACGACATGCAACTAAAAGTCTAAAACTTTTTGTTGCGTTGTAGTAAATGCTACCAAAAGTCACTTTTAAATACAACTATAGGTATTTTTTGTAGGATTTAAAAAACGCTACCAAAAGTCACTTTTAAATGCAGCTATAGGTTTTTTATGTAGGGTTAAAAAAACGCTACCATAAGTCTTCATTTTTTGGTTGCATTTATTGTTTATATGCTTTTTTTGATTTTCAGTAGCGTTTTTAAAATGCAACTGTATAATTTTTATATTAGTTTATATCTGTTTCTGTAGTATTTCTGAAACGCTACTAAAAGTTATTGGTTGTTTGGTAGCATATTTTAAATGCTACTATTTACGGTTGATGGTTTATACCATTTCCAGCAATCACTTTTATACTATTCATATTAAAACGAGCGATCAATCGCATAATTTTCATATATTCAAACAAACAATTAAATCACATAACTAGCATATACAAACAATCAATCATATGATCATCATATTCAAATAATTGCAAAAACATGCTAATCTCACAATCAAATATAATATCCATAATCAATTCGATAGTAGACTATCAACAAAATAAGTCACATACTACAAGCATTCACAGACAAGTTTCCACAAATGGTACTAACAAAATACGACAACATATATAACAATTAAATTCATGTTCGTTGCTTGATTACCAATAGTTCTTTGTTGTCGACGGTCTTCGCTTCGAAATAGCTAATTACCTGCAAACGAGTTTAACAATCAACAATATATATATGTGTATATATATATATGTATGTATATATATATATGTATGTATGTATATATATACATGTGTATATATATGTATATATGAAGATCATGTAATCTATAACTCGATATTCTATATTAACACATACTAACAAAAATTGTTCTATTTTTATATGCATCCTATATAGTTCCCCAACGAATACACAATTTTCAATTTACACAGATATTCAGATTAAAACTGGGTTAGAAGTCTGACTGGATTTCATTCTATGTGCAGATTGTGTATTCAGTACTATGGGCAGATTGTGTATTCAGTACTATGGTGAAGTTAAATCTTATAAAATATGAAAAAGTATCTGGAATGTCCGTAATCCATCGATGATGCATCCATCCACTAATTGAAATGTACAATTTTCTTTACCCTTGTCATTTTCTATCAATTTGGTTCTATAAAACAAAATTATTCCCTAAATTTACATTGCCGTAACTGTATTAGGCAACAACTGTAATGTCAGTTACTTCCATTTATTTGTGTTAGCCCTCTTTCATAACTACATTTGTGTAATACATGTGCAATGACATAACGATTATGTAGGATCTAGATTAACCCTAGAGGGGGAGGGGGGTGAATAGGGTTATAGCAAATTTTCTCAAATTAAACACAGAAATAAGCTGCAGAAATAAATATGCTGAAAAGTAAATCACATACAAAATTTACCCAGCTTCGGCAACCCCTGCCTACTGCTGCATTCCCAGATTTCTATTAGAATTAAACAGTATCACGCTTACAAACACTCTACTAGACTCGCAAACATTTGCAACCGCTCACAAACATTCTACTGGACTCGCAAGCATTTGCTCCCGCTCACAAACACTCTACTAGACTCGCACACCCTGCTCCCGCCTATAGAGTTTCGTTTACTCGCAAACTCTGCTCCCGCCTACAATAGAACTTTGCTTACTCGCAAACTCTGCTCCCGCCTATAGAGCTTTGCAAACTCGCACACCCTGCTCACTGAACTAATTCTAACTAGACAATCTAACACTACCTAAACCCTAGGTGGTGATTTACAAATTTTTGATTTGAAAAATAAAAACAACAATTAAAAGACAAAAGAGAATAACCCTAAACCCTAATTAAAAATATAGTAAAGCCCTTAATAATAATAACAAGGCCGGCCCTATTCTCTTCTTCAACCCGTTCCTTTTTCTTTTGACTTGTGAAAATATGGCCGATCCTCTTTCGTTCCTCTTTGCGAATTAGGGCTTCTGCAAATTTGCTTTTGCTCCTTGCGATTCAAACTAGGGTTGTGCAAATTGAAGTGCCGCTCGATCTCGTTCGATAGTAGGCTTTGATGTTCTTTGATTTGCTCACGGCTCTTCAATTTGGATCGAGTTCGTTTTGCGATTTCGCTACGTAATTTATCCCTTTTGCTTTACTGGTTGATGCTTGAACTCGATGCTTGAAATTGCCAGTGATGATTGGGTTATATATGCGTTCGAATTCCTTGAATTACGTTCGTCTAAATATATTTGAATTCGTCAATGGCCATTCGATCTTGTATTTATGCTTGGGATTTGTTCTGACTTTGTCACTTTCGTATTTTTGGTAGCTTGATTCACACGGTATTGATTTGATTTCGTCTGACTGGTTCACAATCGTATATACTTGAAATACTCGATCAACTTGATTTGTAATTCTCGGCTTTGAATTTTGATGGCATCGTGAATTTCTCTGTTGACTTGGCTTGATACTCACGGCTTCGAATTTTTGTGATGTCTGACTATGCCGTGATTATTTTTTTCTCTTTGACCTTGATATGTTTTCACGATGTCCTCTGCCTTGTTTCACTGTCCAGATGCTCTTCACTGAGCATACTGTAGCTGGTCGTTGCATTTTGTTATCATTGATTTGTTGTGCTTGCTGTATCTTGTAGTTGCACTTCTAGTTGGATATGTTGGCACTGGGATATAACTCGAATTGTTTTGATGTTGCATCCATTGAGTCTGCATATTGTAGCCGTAACCATTTTGGTTTCATCTGAGTGTTGCATTGACCATAACATTTTCATCATTTGCTGTTCACCTGCATGTAGCTGTTGCTCCCAGTGTTGCTTTGTCATTGATTTGAATTGTGCATTACTGGTCTTTGCATTTACCAGTTTCATTTAGTTGACACTTGCTGTCATATTTGCTGTGATGTCATATCTCTGGTTTGAGGTCTTTGCATTGCCACACTGAACTTGCTATCGAGTCTGATACTTCATGTAGCTTGCTATGTGCATTCATCCTTACTGACTTGATTCACTTCATGTTTGTCCTGTCTCACTTCCATGTATGGCTTGTTCTTGGTCTCTGTTACATGCTTGCTTGTGATATTCATGTTGATTGCTTCATGACTTCGACTGTTTGCATACATTTCATGCAGTCTTCAGTTTGTACTTCTGGAGATTGTATAATTTGAGTTGTAGCTTGATGGTTTTGTAGTTGTAACTGGACATTTGAGTTTGTTGCATTTGTGCATTTGCCTTTGATTCATGCTGTATTGTCTCTATTGTTGGGTCAGTGATGCACTTGGTTATTCATCCCTTGCTGTCGTAGATGTTGCACTGCATCACCACTATGTTGATCTTGCTTCTGCATATTGTTGTATCCATGTTGCAACTGTTTTGGTCGAGACTTGTTGTTTGTTGGCACTGGACCTGATCTGCATACATGATTGTTGCAGTCCATTTTGATGTTGGTCTTCGTTGCATTCATGTCATGTCGCCTTGTGTTGAATCCAGTTTCAAAACTTGGGTTTGACCTTGTGCTCGTGTCGTAATTTTGAATGTACTGCACGTGAGTTGGACTCGGCTTTTTATTTGGGTTTGACCTGTGCTCACCTGTCCCTGTAAATCAATCAAGTGTATATCGGTGTGCACGGCCTTGTGGCATATACAGTGATACACTGTGTATGTCACAAGTTGTTCGTGTATGATGAATTCAAATTTAAATGATGACGAACAACCCAAATAACTGAGGCAAATCATATTTTCAAAAATCATATTTTATTTTATATTGAAAAAATGTTTCTTTTTCAATTTTATTGCGTTAGTTTATATTTTTGCAGATTGCTCAGATGCTGGATTCAAACTGGAAGGAAGTTGAAGATAAATATGAGTGTGGGTGATATGTAGTGAGGTGAACTGTAAATATGAAATGTGATGTAATAGTAATCAAAGTTGTATAGTTATAGTGAGAGCTTGAAATTGTACTATTCAAAAATGTAATAAATATTTATTTGAATAAAATATCTGTTTGAATTCAAATTCTGTGTAATTTATTTTATTCAACAAATATTTATTTAAACTGTGAAAAATAGAATAGTATATTAACAAATACATTTAAACGATTGTATATATGTTTATTATCATCAAACAAAAATCATATAAGCGCAAAAGCGCATATTCAACAGATTAATCTGAGTAGACAGTTTTAGGAAAAATGGTTTATTTAAGTTTTAGTTTCAAGTGTATAATTGTTGTGGCTCTGCAGATAAACACGTTTACCATAGAGGATATGTACTGAAATGTTGTGGCTTTGCAGATAAAAACTTAAATGTTGTGATACAAATTTTTATAAACATAGTTAATTCATCATCATCATAATCATTGTTATTATTTATAAAACTTTGTTAAATTAATTATATTATTATTTATGAAATTTAGTTAGCTTAAACTGAACTAATTTTATAAAACTTGTTTAATTTTAACAAAACTTAGTTAATTTTTATTAACTTGGTTAACTTAGTTAATTTATTATTATTAACAAAAAACAAGATTAAATTAATTATATTATTATTTTTATTAGTATTATTATTAATATAAACTTGGTTAATTTTATAAGATATCCTAAATCAATCAACTCTACTCTTATAATTAATCAATTATAACTTACATTGACTACACATCGTTCTAGAATTTTTTTAATTATAGCTATAAAAATGCAGCACCTGAGAGTGCAACCAAGTCGACAATAATGAGACTGTGTTCTTCCATTGATCGATTTACATCAAACCAACCAAATACCTTCCGCTAACACTACATTGTTTCTGCCTGCACTGTTCCTACATCTTCCACTTAACATTACACTACACAGTTTCTACCATTTCTACTGTGCACCTAACCACCCACTTCACTGTGCACATCAGTGACCATCACCAGTGTCCCTCTCCCCTATCACACTTTAGCCTTCTCTGGCCACAACAACTGCCTACCTTCCCCTTTGAACTCTTACAGCACCTTCACCATCATCATCATTCACAACAACATCATTCCACCATCATCTTGCAACACCTTCACCACAAACAACATAATTACCTCTTCAAACTCTAAGCTGCTGCACCTCCATCCACTGTAGCAAACAATTCGCTAACATAGTTCAAGCTTCACCCATGCATCACAGTCATCACCATCATCAGATCAACACACAGAACTTCATCATCTCTGTTACAAATCAACTGCATTCACAGTTCACCCCTGCAAACTAGGCCTGCCATCACACATACCCACATACAATTTTCCCTTCCCTGTGCACATACCACTATCCAACCCTCTCCACATTTTCACAAAATATAATAACCTACACCCATCTACATCAGCCATTGCCCCCGACTTCCATATTAGTTCCTCAAACTGTAGTACCATCCTTAAAACCATTACACTGTTACCAATTAGCATCAGTTCATCAAACTACAATATCATCAATACCATCCTTCAACAAACATTCCCACTGAATCACTGCACTGCCATTACTTGTTGCCAGCAACCTGCCTGCATCACTTCTAACTACCTGCTACAGTCCTTTTCTAAATACATATGTCTAACTGCGCAGTGATATCACCTCCTTGCTACATATTACCTTGTGCACATCACCTCCTTACTGCACAGAAATATCTGCTTAACCACTGTGCACTCACTATTTCTTCACAGCCTACCCTATTTCTTCATCACCAAACAGTGCACTGACATCACTCACAAAATTAAACAAGAGGAATGAAGTTATTTGGAAAATATATTTTTGATAAGTGAGGTTAGTGACTCTCAAACTTGGATCTTCTTGAAAATAGACTCAATCAAGAAGAGTTGGTATTTTAATTCTAAAATTAGAAGAAGAAAAAAAATAAGACATTCAAAATAAATGACCTTCCAAATACAAAATAATCGAGGTTGAAAACTGAAATGCAGAGTTTATAATCCAGTTAAGATCCTCAATCACCATTTGCCATCAAAATCATTCACTAATATAGAATAAGGAACAATATGATGAAGAGAGATCCATTTTGAGAACAGGTAAACCCAATTGGGTACACAAGGAGTAGAGTATGATGGTCGTTATCAGCAATGCTAGCATTCAATTTACAGTTGCATTCTTCATTTTGCTTCACACAAACAATGAATCCTCTTAACATAAACTAAATAAAAATATAAAAAAAAAAACTTACATAAATAACTTACTCTTCATAGATTTTGTTTAGTGTAGCACCTCTCAAATAGTACAGGATGTAGATGAGGATGGCAAGAGTGAACTGCTCGAACAATGCACTCTGCAAGTCCAGCCTGATTCATGCCTATTGATAACCATGATAAAACATTCAGATATAGTGTCTCCAAAACCAATAACATTTCAAAAATATAAACAAATTAGAAACAAACCTAGATCAGCTGGTCGGAAAAGCATCTCAGGTACTAGAAAGCGTTCATTTGTCAAAGTAAATTCCTGCATTAGAATTAGAAATAATATTTTAGATGGCAATATTATCATCTAAACCTTTAACAGATTTTTGAGGATTTGGTTTCAGAATTACATTGCTTTGCGCAGTGCTTCTCTTCTTCTCTTCAACTCTCTGCGAATCATCTTGGTCATCTAACATTTCGCTATTCAAGCTTCCATTTTGCAAAGACAGATATCTCTGTGCTGCATTCATGTCTATAACATAACCTTTTGTATGTGTTATCCCATCTGGGAGAACATATGTACACTTAAATGGATTGTTTTTCCCTTTATCTCTGTCACACGCAAAAAGGAAGAACTGGTTTCTGCTCAGGCTTCCTTTTTCCCTTGGCTCTTTGTCATGCAGTGCTCTGAAATTGCATAGAACTGTATATTTTTACCATGTTTTGAAGAAGAATGTTTAAATATGCAATGTATATTCACTTATTCAGTAAAATACTTGGTAATTTTAATGTATATTGTAATGTGTTTACAATGTTAATCATTTCCTGAAGCTAAAAAGTTTATTTGTCACCAACACAATAAACATGTGGTTAAAGTGTTTATTTGTTTTAATATGTGGAGAACAAAGAAACATGTATAAATATATTTTACCTTCCTTGCTTTCACTGCCAACACTTCAACTTCACCAACACTTCACCTGCCTTGCTGTCAAGACATCCTCTCCTCTGTGCTATCTCCTACATTGCTCAACATCTCCACATTGCTCTAATACACTTGCTTCTCTACCCACTGTCTTCACAACTCACTCTACCACTGTCAATTGTCCTTCTAAAGACACACCACATTCAAACTTCACAGTCTGCATCTACAACAACCAACTTCAATACCCCACATTGCCTGCTGCAACAGATCACAACATATGCTTGTGTCATCCGTCAATAAATTTAAAGAAGTAAAACAATTTCATTATAATTATGTAAATAGTTTCCTACCATTTGAACCAACTAAAGATTTCTTGTTGGCTTATTAGAATCACTATTAAAAGTGTTGCACAAACTTTCAACGCGTTAATGAATTTAGTCCCATATAGAAAAAAATGAGCTGTAGATTTGAAATATCAATCTCGGTTCTTCACAGCAAATGACGTTGATATTTGTTGAAATAACAACTACACATTCACTTGATTTGAATAGAAGCAAAATAGAATATTTGTATAGGTGACGTTGATGAAATAGTACCATATCATATTCATCTTTTTTGGACTATGTTGTACATAATTTGTTGAAAGGATGTAATGTTTACATTAGTTGACAAACTTCCACGAATATTACACGGATTACAAGGATCACTGACCCAACATTTTGATACATATTTTTGAGCAAGATAGGCCAAGTTAAAAAACAAAACAAAACACATTTGGATCGCTGTTATTATTATTATTATATTATAAACTTAGTTAATTTTTTTATCAAACTTAGTATATTATTATTGTTGTTGTTAATTCATCATCATTATTATTTATTAACTTGATTAACTTAGTTAATTTATTATCATTAATTAACTCTTACATTGACACAATATTATTACCTCTTGAGCCTGCAATCATCAATGCAGACTAGACAAAGAAAATTATGTATCCTGGGTATAATCCCTGCAGTTACATAAATTTACTGTAATATTTAGTTTTATCGATTATTGATTTTAGAAACATAATCCAAGAGACAAATGAAAAGAACGTGAATCACAATGCTAATAAAACTTTAGTTATATACATTACATTAAAATAATTTAAGGTGATTTTCTAATATATATATTTTAAACTATGAAGTATAAAACTTTGGTTAAAAAACAAATCAGATTAAGCTATACAGACCAAGAAATATCACTGTTAAATCACTTATGTGATAAATGTTTAGAAGATGAATAATATAGCATACTCACATGACAAATAGTGCTGATTGTTTGTGTAGCCAACAACTGAAATAATCCGGGCTTCTTTCCTTTCTGAACAAGTCTTTCATAAACATCTACCAACAAATAAGCAAATATAAGAATTTAATCAACCAATCAACATGTAATCAATATTTGCATTAAAAACATGATTTGAGATATGATATTTCAATAAAAATAATTGGCAGTAGTATCAGAAAAATTTAACTGAAAGTAGAAAAATAAAGGAGAATTATTCAAGACAAAGGGGTTTTGATACCGGACCTGAACATAACATTTCTCTACTTTATTCAGTGATGATTAAAGTTGTTCTCAAAGTTGCATTATGTTGCAGCAAAGAGACTATGGAATGCAAAGAAAGGACTGCACTATTCTTGTTTCGGCATGTGTACATGAATCATATGTCAAAATTTCAGAAATTTGCATTATGAGGTTTACGGTTCTACATAATTCTTGTACAGGCACTGGTTTCACATTTGCAAATAAGCCATTTCTGCTAGTCGAAAACTGTCTGAAATATCATTCAAGGGAACATCATATTGGTCCTTGTTTTATGGTTGATATTGAAAGTATGAATATCACATATCAGTTGGACTGTGACCTATATCTCAGCAATTATCGTAAAGCAGAAGAAGAAGAAGAAGAAAAGAAGAAGAAAATTGTTAAACTAGTTACATCTCAAACTGATGGCCTAACAAAGTATTCATGCTATGAAAACAACTTTTCAGGTTAAAAATTGCATTTATAT
This sequence comes from Allium cepa, assembly GCA_030765085.1. NCBI lineage: Eukaryota > Viridiplantae > Streptophyta > Magnoliopsida > Asparagales > Amaryllidaceae > Allium > Allium cepa. The sequence goes on along the minus strand of CM060944.1, from coordinate 490,066,024 downwards.
TAGAAAGAATATTAGATGCTCACAATATCTTAGCCAAGTGCTGACTTGTATATTCCACTTACGAGGTAACTGAGCTGCACTAGTTGCAAGCTCTACACCAAGAATATGAACAAATTTATATTATATTAAGGTTATACCAATACTAGAAATTATCTATGTGTGAATTTTAGCGCATTTCTTGAACGTAAAATATCTGTGGAGAGATATGGATATGCATGGGAATGAGAAATATACCATTGAGCAACTTAGCTTCAGGAAGATGATATCTTTTAATCCAAGCCCACCAAGGTACTATAGATGAATCAAATACCACAGGCTCATTGTTATTTGATGTTTCAGGTTTATCTTGCAGCCATTTCCTTCTCCTTGCCTCTGAAATTCAAGATGTTATATATACCATCAGTCTCACATTTGATATCAACTGATGATGCATGTACCACATTGCTACTTCAAAAGTGTATGTCCAATATATGGAAAAATTCTTGATAGTAAAGGGTCTCGATTTGGCCTACGAAAACTAAACCATCAAGATTATAAAAATAGCATTTAACATACTCTAGCTAGTTTTAAATGAATAGAAGTGTCTGAATAGCTTAAGCTTTAGATATATGTATATTCTTTCCTTTTCTTTTTTACTTATCAATTTATTTGAGAATTATGCATTTCAGCAGGTGATTCAGATGTTGATATGAAGGAAAAAAGGTATGAAATTTCACCTAGAAATGAAGATTTGCTTGCATGTTAAGTTTAACCAATAAGTCTGTGCTATACCATTTATTTTAAAATAAAATTATAATAGAAAATAAAAACATGGATATACACATCAGTTAGATCAATTTCACCCCCAAAAGGAAGTAGAAATACATCCAAAAATATTGAAGATTCAACATGCATGTCAAGTATAACCAATAAATCCATCCAATTACCAATTCTCTATCCATATCAACGTAAACATAAATCAGCTACAGATTCAATTTTAAATTTCGTATGCAATAGAAAATCCCACCAGCATCGATTACAGCATCCCAATCAGTTTTCCCATTTTTCTCAAACTTACTCAAATCCCAATTCCCTTTCACCCATCTTGGATCTTTGAATGCGGCAGCAGAATCGCTTGCTTTGTTTTACACAGCGAACTCGTTATCCCCAAAATTGAAATTATTATATCTCTTTGGAAAACGCTAGGGTACATTGACGAATAGGGATGCAAAAATTTATAGGGAGTTAGAAGGGATAGGTTGATAAAGTATTTGGAGTTTAATTAGGTGAAAATTGGTTTTGGGTTTGGATTTGCAATTTGGAATTTGGAAGAAGAGAGAGAAAGGAGACATGAGTGGCCATAGAATTCGAGCGAGGTTTTTTTAAGTGTTTAAAAGAGATAAGGAGCGGCCACAGAAAATTTAGGGAAATTTTCATGAATTGTTGGCGGGAACCACTTGGCCACGCTTATTTGTTCATTATTATAAATTAACTTAACCAATGGTTGCATATAGCTTGAAACGCTACCAATTTATGCAACTAAAAACAAGTTTTGTTGTTGTGTAATTACTATAAATGGTTAAGGATGATTAATTTATGTAATTAACTAAGGGTTAATTACTTAATGTAATTAGTAAATGATTAATCAAGGGTGATTAATTAATATGAATACTTAGAGGATGATCAATTAATTGGTTTGCAATTAATTAATGGTTAAGTAAGGAAGATTTATGTAATGAAAGTAATTGATTTAATTTATTTTAAATTAATTAGAATGAAGCAATTAATTTATTCATTTTGAATTAATTATATGCGATATCCCGGAATTTATGGCAATATCAGTTTAATAATCTGTGTTTGAAATTTAAATTAATTTGATACTTTTCGTAAATAAATTTGAATTGATTTAACAATCTTCTTTATTTAAATAATTAATTAGTGAATTTATCTTTTAATAAGTTAACAAATTTGTTTTCTATTTATAATGTAAATATATTTATATATGTTTTAAATAGATGTGTTTGGTTTAAAATTTAGTTAATATAGCATATTTTCTAATTTCAAATATTTTGATAATTGGGAAATTATGTTTTATTTAATGATTAAGCTTTTCAAAACTATTTTCTAAATAAATCTATGATTTTAAATATATAAGATAAATGTTTTATTTGTTTAAAATATACTTTAACTTAAGTTTGAATATTAATTAGATTAAGATAAAGTTATAAAAATGTTTGTTTTATTTCTTTTTAAATTATTGATTTATAAATATGATTTGTAAATTTGATATGAAATTTAAAGTACAAATAATAAATGAAACGTTTATTCATTTAAATAACAAATAAGTTATAACCTCTTTTATAAATTCATTTAAATTATCTAAAATATTGTTTTCAAATGATTGATTTGTATATTGTTTTTATTTATAATAATATTTGGTTTTGTTCTTTAAAAAACATTATTTATATATATAACTAAGTATTAAAGAATTAATTAATTTAGTTTAAAACATTTATTAACTTTAATCATAAATACTAATTAATTAAAGGGACATGTGTAAATATCTTAGAAACATAGTTTAACATGTGTTAAATGTTTAAATAAGGATATAAACAAGTGTTAAAATTTAAGCCATGTGTCAAATTTTAATTTTATTTTTTCCTTTAATTTTAATAAATCCTAATTCAAATCTATATAAACCCATACTCTTTTCTCCTTTCATTTTCCTTGTTTATTTTGTTGGGGATGCGGATTAAGGATCTTAAGGCAGAAATAACACTAGAGGGGGTGTGAATAGTGTTTTAAAGAATATATGAAGTATATGACTAAATTAAAACTTTCAACACAAATCTAAACAGAATTCTAACATAGAGTGATCACAAAACATATAACAAATGCAAATAGTAAAGTAAAGCAAGTAAAAGGAAAGAACACACCGGATTTTATACTGGTTCGGAATCCTCCTACATCCAGTCCTGCACCAAGGCAATATCCTTGTATAGATTTTTATAAGCCAATAAATTACAAACCTCAATTTCTAAGGCCTTGAGGAACCCTCCTATCTCCGAGTCTGGGGTAAACTCTCTTGATTTACGGGACACAAGATCACCCTAATACTTTCTAATAACAATCCTTTTGAATGGATAGACTCTATGGACTTTTTGAATACAAATTAATCCTATAACTCTGAACAGCACTTTGATCTTTAGAAGAATGATGGAGAATCAAATAGAGAGAGTATCTAAATGATTTCCTATTGAGAATTGGGCAGAATGATGGCACGATCTTGAAAATATGAAGTTTTATGGATATGGAATGGTGGAGAAGAAAGAGTGAAGAAAAATAAGAAATTAGTTGTTAAAAAATTCGTTTTGGAAGCCTTTATATAGATGCACAACAGTCATAACCATTGGCGAAAGGTTTTTGAACGAATGGACACTTCTTTTGAAATTTGAATTTTGAATCCAACTGTCACTATGTCGACATGGGGTATCCCCATATGTCGACATCCCTCTGTTCAAAATTGCAGAGATGTTGTTTTGTAAAAGCATTTGAATTTAAAATAAGTTGAAACTTCTCTGAAGCAAAATGAAGTGTTTAAACAATATTTTGAGATAGAGAATGATTATAAAACATTATTTTATATATATATATATAATTGATATAGACCGTCAATTATATAAGTAATATTTAAAATCAGAATAAGTTTTGATGTTTTAAAAATAGAAGTTTTTAAAATCAGAATGGAGGAATATTTCAAGGCTAAAACAAAGTTTGAAAACATTTTTGAAAACATGATTTTGAAAGCTAAAACATTTTGAAAACAGATTTAAAAACATTTTGAAAAATCTATTCAAACTGAAATTGCAAGAACCTTCCTACAGAGCTCCTCCATAGGACTCGAGAACTTGTATAAAGTAGTTTAAATGATTTTGATTTTCGTGGGTTTGTAAGCCACTTGTCGTAGGTTTGTAAGCTTCTTGTCGTGGGTTTGTAAGCCACTGGTTTCGATAGAAATTGGGTTCCATCCCAAAAGAAAATTGGAAGAAAGATGAGAGTGCTATTATGAAGTTTTAACAAAATACTAGAAACTTATCTTGAGATCTTGAAATCTTGATTCTCTAGAGTCTTGAATCTTGAATCTCTAATCTTCATCTTGATGCTTGAGTCTTTATACTGATCAGTCTTCTATAATACCTGCATATACTTCCTATATACATACATATATATATATATATATGAAAATGTTAGTATATATTTTATAAAGTAAAGTATAATAACTATATAAGGTTGTTGTCATCAAAATATCATCAACTCAGTTCCTAACAATCTCCCCCTTTTTGATGATGACAACCTTTATTTATAAAATATTCTTACCATACCATAACTCCCCATAACTCCGTGATTTCTTCTTAAAACTACAACTCCCCTTTATTCCATGACTCCCCCTTACACCAAGCACATATATTTTTATAACTTTCTCCCCCTTTGTCATCAACAAAAAGGAATAAAAGATTTACCTGTTCTAAAGTATATATAGAATAAAAGTGTAAAGTGAACGTGTAAGTGATCAAGTGTGTGTGCATATATATAAGCGTAACTTGACAATCAAATCAATATCATACATAGCAAACCAATCATGTATAGTATATGAAGTTATATACAAACCAAATCCAAATCAAACTTAAGTAAACAATTTAATCAAATCCTAATCAAATCTAAATCAAATCAAACAAACAAACAAACATACATACATAATGATCAGACATTCCTTGGGACTTCCACCCATCCATCTTCTCCAAAGATAGGATCAGTTTTGATAACATCCCAATAATCTTTGTCGAGAGTGACTGGTGGATTTGCTTCGGGTTCGTCTTTGTTAAGGCTTGAGATCATCCAACGAAGTGCGTCGAAGTGTTTCTCTTGCTCTTTGATCATCTGCATTTGGCTTAATTCTAAGTGCCTTTGATTTCTAAGTATAAAAGAAAGAGTATTCTTGAAAGAAGTAAGAGTTTCTTTAAGATTTTCACTTAAATTCTTAATTGGAGAAGCCATAATTTAAGAAATAGGTTGAAGTATGAGAGGAGATGAATAGAAATGGAGGTAGTGAAGTTTTTCTGGAAGAAATAGGTATTTATAGGAGATATTGGCCGTTCAAAATGAATTGTCACTTGGTAGTTACAAGAATTTGAAGTTAGAAATTGTAACTACTTTTTGACTGTTATATGTCGACATGGGGGGATGGGGCATGTCGACATGGTTTAGACAGAATGACCAAGTTGAGTTATTTTTTATTTTTAAGTTTATTTTTATACTAGTGGACCTATATAAACTTAAAATAAATAACTATCAGAGATATATAAAGCTGGAAAACAGAGAATAAGATAGCATTACTTATATTAGTTAACATTACATAATCTTAACTAAAAAAGTAGAAAATACAAAGATAGATAAACGATAGCTAGAGAGATAATGGCTAGGATTAGTTTGATGAAGATGATGATGAAGACAAGCCAAGTTTCCTGCCTATCTTCCCAAATAATTTGTCGATCTTGGTAGAGATTTTATCCATTTTCTTGCTAATAGATCTCTTAAGAACCTTTTGGTTTTGGGTAAGTATCTTTTGGTTCTTGAGTATGGTTTTGTTGGACGGATTGGCGGGGGTATGTGGATACTCTATACTTTCCAAAGATGTTTCTTCATCTTCCTCTTCTTCTTCAATTTCCATTCCTTCCCCTTCTTCTTCCTCTTCTTCTTCCTCTTCTTCCATCTCTTCATGAGCAAGTCTCTCTTCCTTTTCGGCAAGTGTTTCATATGGTTGAAACATTAGTGGGATTTTCATAAGAGAAATGTTCCCATGATTGAACACTTTTCTACTTACAAACTCTTCCTTTTTAACATCCACACCAAAATAATTGAAAACCCGAGTAAGGTAAATTCCATGATAAAGAGTGTTTTCTCCCATATTAAAATTTTTAGGTCTTAACTCATCCAAAATAGTTTGTGCCCAATTAATATCATATTTTCCAAAAATATCAAAAAGAGCTTTACACACTTTTGAGGTGGGATTATTGTAGTTTCCCGACCAAGGAATAATTGTGTGTTGAATAAGAAGGTTGACAATTCTTGCTTTTGGGCGGAAAAAGCGATTCTTAAAATCCATGTGGTCATCGCTTTCAAAAATGTGATGAAAAGTCTCTCGATCGGTTTCATTGATTTGAAATTCTGAGAGATTCATACCGGTAGATTTGCAACCCAAAATAGTACCCAAAATATCGGAATCCAAAACAATAAGTGTTCCTTTAACACTACTCCAAATTTGATCTTCATTTCCATTATAAAATCCACGATTTAGGTTTGCATAAAACATTTTGACAAGGTTTGGATAACAAACGAAATCATTTTGCTTGTTATCAATCAAGCTAAGAATGGAGTTTTCTTCAAAAAGTTGATCGATCTCATAAGAAGAAAAATCATCAAAAATGGCAAATTTTCCCGTATTGACTTTATCATAGTTTACATAGTTTATGTAAGCTTTGATAGCCTCCGGGCCGTTGAAAAGATCATTTTTGATGGATTTGGGCAGCCTCATAGTTGATGGGTTACTTGAGGAAGCCATTGATGAGTGTTTGAGAGGTGTAGAAGATAATGAAGAAAGTTTGAATTATGAGAATAAAGTGAAAAGAGATGATAAGAGAAGTATATTAAATAGATTCTCTAAAGTCATGTTCTCTGGTCAAGAGGTATCTTTTCAGAATTTTGAAGTAGGTAAAAAGGTGGAGGGAAATTCAAAAGTTTGAATTCAAATTTTGAAATCAAATTTCTGAGAGGCATATCGACATGGGGTATCATGGCATGTCGACATGTGCCTGTTGAATTTGAAAAGAGGTGTCTTTTTCTAAAATCTAATAAATTCCTAAAATCCTAAGAAAACTAATCTATATTCTATATCTATATTTAATTCCAGTAATAATATTAAATATAATAATATTAAAATATTTTAATATTTAAAATATTATTAAAATAATATTATTTTGAATTTAAAAATTCAAATTTCAAAGGGTGATTTTGAATTTAAAAATTCAAGAAATTGCAAACAAAATCAAAGCAAGCAAGCATCCAATAAAATTAAAATAAATGTGTACCTATTTTTAGATCCAAACTTCGATCGTCTTTTGATTCGGGAATAGCCGTGAAGCACATATTTGAATTATCAGTTTTCTTCTCGTCATCACTGGATGAATCTGAATCGTCAAGAGTTGCTGCATATGCCTTCTTTCTTTTCTTTGGTTGCTCGTTGTTTGGTTGAAATGTCTGTTTGTCTGGATATGGACAATCCATCTTGTAGTGTCCTGTTTTGTTGCAGTTATAGCATCTATCATAATTATTGTTGTTGTAGTAGTTCTCCGAAGTATTTCTGGAATTTCTTTGATCATTTCTTTTAAAGTTATTCATCTTTCTATACTTCAGAAATTTCCTGAAATTTCTGGTCATGAAAGCAATTTCTTCATCACTCTCTTGTTCTGAATCTCCAGTTGTTGCTTTGAATGCGATCGATTTCTTTTCTGTTGCCTTAGATTCTTTTCTCCCTTGTAGTTGAACTTCATAAGACATTAGATTACCGATTAACTCTTCGATCTTCATTTGACTAACATCATTTGCCTCTTCAATAGTAAGTGTCTTTTGATCCCATTCTGGAGTGAGTGAATTGAGTATTTTTCTGACTTGATCTTCTTCTTAGAAACCCTTTCCTAAAGCAATCAATGAGTGTACAATGTCTTGAAATCGACAATACATGTCGGGAATAGACCCATTTTCATGCATTTTAAACAATTGAAACTGGTTAGTTAATATGGAAATTTTAGTCTGTTTAACTTTGCTTGTTCCTTCATGAGTTACTTGCAAAGTTTTCCGGATTTCAAATGCAGACTTACAAACAGAGACTCTATTAAACTCATTCCTATCTAGTGAACAAAATAGTATATTCATAGCCTTAGAATTGTTTTGTGCAACTGTCTTTTGCTCAGTAGTCCACTGGGCAAAATTTGTAGTTGGTTCAACATATTCAATTTGTGTCATATTCCAAGTATCTAAACTTATGGATTGTAAATAAATTTTCATCCTACATGCCCAATATGCATAATTACTGCCATTAGAAAGTGGTGGTCTGACAGTAGACTGATTCTCTACAAATGAACTAGTGTTAGTGCTTGTGTTGACAGAAGTAGTGGTGACAGGAGTGACACTATTAGTGTGTTATGCCATTAAAACTTTTCAAAATTTCAGATTATGAAAATAATGAAAACCAATGCTCTGATACCAATTGTTGGGGATGCGGATTAAGGATCTTAAGGCAGAAATAACACTAGAGGGGGGGTGAATAGTGTTTTAAAGAATATATGAAGTATATGACTAAATTAAAACTTTTAACACAAATCTGAACAGAATTCTAACACAGAGTGATCACAGAACATATAACAAATGCAAATAGTAAAGTAAAGCAAGTAAAAGGAAATAACACACCGGATTTTATACCGGTTCGGAATCCTCCTACATCCAGTCCTGCACCAAGGCAATATCCTTGTACATATTTTTATAAGCCAATATCCAAATTACAACCCTCAATTTCTAAGGCCTTGAGGAACCCTCCTATCTCCGAGTCTGGGGTAAACTCTCTTGATTTACGGGACACAAGATCACCCTAATACTTTCTAATAACAATCCTTTTGAATGGATAGACTCTATGGACTTTTTGAATACAAATTAATCCTATAACTCTGAATAGCACTTTGATCTTTAGAAGAATGATGGAGAATCAAATACAGAGAGTATCTAAATGATTTCCTATTAAGAATTGGGCAGAATGATGGCACGATCTTGAAAATATGAAGTTTTATGGATATGGAATGGTGGAGAAGAAAGAGTGAAGAAAAATAAGAAATTAGTTGTTAAAAAATTCGTTTTGGAAGCCTTTATATAGATGCACAACAGTCATAACCATTGGCGAAAGGTTTTTGAACGAATGGACACTTCTTTTGAAATTTGAATTTTGAATCCAACTGTCACTATGTCGACATGGGGTATCCCCATATGTCGACATCCCTCAGTTCAAAATTGTAGAGATGTTGTTTTGTAAAAGAATTTGAATTTAAAACAAGTTGAAACTTCTCTGAAGCAAAATAAAGTGTTTAAAGAATATTTTGAGATAGAGAATGAATATAAAACATTATTTCAAATATATATATATATATAATTGATATAGACCGTCAATTATATAAGTAATATTTAAAATCAGAATAAGTTTTGATGTTTTAAAAATAGAAGTTTTTAAAATCAGAATGGAGGAATTTTTCAAGGCTAAAACAAAGTTTGAAAACATTTTTGAAAACATGATTTTGAAAGCTAAAACATTTTGAAAACAGATCTAAAAACATTTTGAAAAATCTATTCAAACTAAAATTGCAAGAACCTTCCTACAGAGCTCTTTTATAGGACTCGAGAACTTGTATAAAGTAGTTTAAATGATTTTGATTTTCGTGGGTTTGTAAGCCACTTGTCGTAGGTTTGTAAGCTACTTGTCGTGGATTTGCAAGCCACTGGTTTCGATAGAAATTGGGTTCCATCCCAAAAGAAAATTGGAAGAAAGATGAGAGTGCTATTATGAAGTTTTAACAAAATATTAGACACTTATCTTGAGATCTTGAAATCTTGATTCTCTAGATTCTTGAATCTTGAATCTCTAATCTTCATCTTGATGCTTGAGTCTTTATACTGATCAGTCTTCTATAATACATGCATATACTTCCTATACATATATATATATATATATATGAAAATGTGAGTATATATTTTATAAAGTAAAGTATAATAACAATATAAGGTTGTTGTCATCAAAACATCATCAACTCAGTTCCTAACATATTTCACATTCTAAAATTCAAACCAAAACAGAAATCTGCAAAACACTTTCAATCAAATCCTCACATGCAAATCTGAGAATCAAATGTATAGCAAACCTATTCATCATACAAAGACAACCTGTAACCAGCATGCAAATCATCTTCAAAATCCCTGATCCACTTACAAAGACCTGCATTCAATTTTTCTAAAAATCTAGAGATAAACAAGCAAACCTACATGCAACAATTAAAGCCAGAAAGTTTGCATTTTACTTTCTTCAATCTGTAACATGCAAAATCAAATGCATAGCAACCTGCATTTCTCTCTGCAATCTGGAAAATGGCCACGGCATGCAAGTTAAAGGCATTCAACATTCAAGTTTAAAGCTTTCTGCAAGCATTCAAGTTTTTAAAAAAAATTCAAGAGCTTTTCAAATCTGTGCTCTGCTCTGCATATTTAAAACAAGTGAGTAACTTAATATTTTTAAAAATTTAAGTATAAAAATACGGTTGCTTGATTTATTCATGAAAATAGGTAGACTTATATATGTTGTTAAATACATTTCTGAGTATATCTCTGTGTATGAATGAATGCATGTTAATTAATCTAAGTACTGACTGTTTACAGTATAAGCACAAGTGATAAAAAATTTCTTTTCTTTTGACTGGTTGCTGTTATGATTTAATTAATTGAATGAAACTTGTTATTAGAAGATAATGTAAGTTTTAAAAATTTATATAAGTTAAATAAAATTTTGTTTTACTTGGAAATAAAAATAACAGAGTAATAATAAGTATAAGTGGAAATTCGAACTATACGAATTTATGTTTCAGGGTTATATATCAAAACATCATTCAAAATCATGAATTTTAAACCAAGAATTACAATTTATAATGATATATTTAAAGAGCAGTTTTTCATTATCAGTATTTTGTAATTTGGGGAATCTCTGTTGCCACAAGAGGTTTGAGGTGCCGAGGTTGTTTCTGGAGGAGGAGGAGTTACCAGAGATGATGAGAAAATTATTTGTTTGAGTTGCATTGCATTTTGGTGAGGAGTATTTTGATTTAAATTTTAGAACCCTAGTTTTACTGGGTTTGAGAAAATTGAACCTCACGGCTTTGACAATGGATCGAGTCCAACAATAATTTGTGAAATGGAAGTATGGTGGTTGACAGGTGTGTGGATGGAATTGCAACTGCTCCGGTGGCCGGTGGCGCGTGGACGAGGGTAGTTGACAAGTTTGGAATGAAGTTATTGTGTTTGTTCTAGGTTTGGGAAATTCTGGACTCGATCTTGATTTTGGGTATTAACTGATGAGATGGGTGTATGGTTGGTCTGAGGTGTTGAATGTCGACCGTGGGGAGGTTTCGTAGTTGGCCAGCGATGGCCGGAGGCATTGTACATATGCACAGCAGGATTGGAGATGCTGGTGAATGTATGTTGGGTTACAGTTTTTGGTGGCCTCGTGTTTATCTCGGGTGAACCAAGATTTAGCTCGAAGTAGGTTATAATTTTACTCGAAGTATATGTAGGGAGACTCGAGTGAATGTGTTGTTGCAGGTTTTAAACTGAAACAGAAACCTGTTTCAGTTTTTAAAAAAAATCAGAAGTAAAGTTTAAATGTAAACTAAATTTTGAACTAAGTTTAAAACCTGAATTTAAATATGAATTCAAATAGTTTGAATCTTGGTTTTTGTAATAATTTGAATTTTGAAAATTTAAGTTTGGTTTTAAACAAAACAAAAAACCTGTTTCTGTTTTAAAATTAAAAGAAAGTACAAAATGCAAATTGAAATTTAAATTGAGTTTTTGAAATCTGAAATTGAATATGAATTCAAATCAGTTTGAATCTGAGATTTGAAATAATTTAAGTTTTAAAATTTAAATATGGTTTTAAAACTTATAAGTGTAAAAGCATATGTGGTTTTGAATTTGAATTGGAAGTTTAAAATTTTAAATTAGAAATTTAAAATAAGTTTAAATCTGGGTGATTAAATCTGGAATTAAATTTAAACTTCAGTTTTTTTAAATAAAATGAGTTTAAATTTAAATTGTTTAATTACTTTAAATGGTTATATGATTTGAATTTAAAATGGAGTTTAAAATGTAAGTAAGCTTTTAAAAATTTAAGTCAAATCTGGAATGAAGATTTAAGATTCGTATTTCAGATTTGAAATTAAAAGAAATTTTTAAATTGAATTTGTTTTTTAAAATAACTTGGAATGTTTAAAGTGAATTTGTTTTATATTCTTTTGAACTATTATTTTATAATGGGTGTTTCTTGAACATGTGAGATAAAAAGATTTTAAATTGTTTTTAAACCTTGTTTAGATAAAATTATATTCATTTTAAAATCTTAAAATTTTAAAATGAAATTTAAAGTGAAATTTAAAGCAAATTTGAAACAAAGTGTTTTTAAATACTTTATATAAGTAAGAAATGTTTTCTTAAAATTAAGTTAGAACTTGAGAATTTGGATTCATTTACATGATTAAGTTAATTTAAATGGGTAATTAATTATTCAATTAATTAATAATATGGATGATTAATTAAATAATTAAGAGTTTTTAAATAGATTAATTAAAGACTTAAGATTAATTAATTAAGATTAATTAATATGTAACTAGGGATTATTGATTAAATTTTAATTAATGATTAAATATTTATTAATCATGTGATTAAGGATTAATTAAGTTGCAGTTAACACTTAATTAATTAAATAATCAAAGATTAATTAATTGGTGATTAAATATTAATTAATTTGTAATTAATAATGGTTTATCTGAATTAATTTCTTAATAAAGTAATTAAAGAAATTGTTAATGAAGGTCATTAACTAAGATTATTTAACAATTAATTAATGTGATAAATTTTTAATAATTAATTGGATTAATTAATTAATAATGATCGATTTTGAAATTGTTTAAGTTTAATTACTTAATAGAAGTAATTAATGAATTAATTACTTAATGTAATTAATTGGGTTAATGTGATTGTTTAGGTTAATTAATTAAGTTTAGTTAATTTAAAAATTGATGAATAATTACTTTATGTAATTAATGGGATTGTAATTAGGGAAGTAATTAATTGATAATTACTGGATGTAATTAAATATGTTTAATGATGGAAGTAATTTAGATTAAATTACTTTGAAATTAATCAATGGATTAATTGAGATAATTAATTAAGGAGTAATTAATTTATGAAATGAGTAATTAAGGGTAGTTAATTATTGGATTGTTATTAATCAAGGGTGATTAATATATGTGTGGTTTAAATTGAAGATTAATTACTTAATGTAATTAAATTATATAGAGAGATTGATTAAATATAATTAGAAATCATTAATTAATAAAATTAATGATGTAATGTAGAATTGATTAATTAAGGAATAATTAATAAATGAAGTAATTAATAAAGGATTGATGTAATTAACTTTAGTTAATTAATTGATTAAGTAATTAAAAGTTAATTATTGTAACTGCTAAGTATAATTAACTTGTGCAATTAATTTAAAGGCTAATTACTTATTGTAATTAGAAAATTGTTAATCAGGAATGATTAATTGAATTGAATAATGAGATGGTGATTATTTAATTGATTTGTAATCAATTAATGGTTAAGTTAAGCAGGATTATAATGATGCAGTAATTAATTGAATTAATTTTAAATTAATTAGAGATTAAGTAATTAATTTAGTTCACTTTAAATTAACTATAGATGGTATGGTCATTAGATCATTGCTTATGTATGAATGATTGATATTGGTTGCTCTGTATGGTTTGTAATCTCTGCTATGAGATGAGTAATGTTATATGATATGGATGCATTGGTTGCATTGTGATGATGATATGGATTATCTATTGTGAATCTGTGAATTATCAATCTGTGTGTATATAGATAATGAAGTGAATTGTTTTAAACTCTAAAACAACTAGGCCTTAAAAGACACGTTTTGGATTTCGATGAGACCGGGATCGGGTTTCCATATTTGGATATCCGAAAACCACGTTGATCCAAATTTACGATAGGTCATGAATCTGAAGTGAAGATGAAGTTTCAGAGTGCAGGGTTATTGTTGTTAACTCTGAGGGTGATTCCAAAATGAGTGTAACGAGATAATGCCTTCGGTTTCGTTCGAACCCGGAACAAACTTGTATGGATTGAATGCTTTCAGAACAACGTCAGGTGGACGATAAGCATTCAAGTGATGTGTCCTATAAAGGTAATCGTAGCCTCAATCCTCATCAACCGGGAATGGCTAAAACAGGGGAGGTGCAGCAAGGCTAAGTGGGTCATACCCAAGTAGGTCGAGATTTACCCCTATCAAGATGTCCCTTTATTTCGGATTTGTGGTGCGGTTGCTGATCACAACTGCGGGGTGGTCTTGTTCGGGACTGTTCAGTAAGGAATGGTTTCGGCTTTGTGTTGCAGGGGATTGGGAGTGATCCTCGGTACAGTGATCTAGGCCACGTACTGCGATGGGCGGTACCCCTGTCATTGTATGGAATCCATAATCTAATAAGTGCCCTCGGTTTTGATGTTATTACCCACTTTTGTGGCTAGTAGCTGAATTTAATGAATGTAACAATTTTGGCTATTTTTTATTTACTTGAAAACCCTAGACCTATTATAATATCACTGAATTTCCTATCAAATGTTTTGGTTAGCGTAAGGTAAAAACTTTTCCATGTTTATGTGTGGGAAGTCTTACGTGATAACTTCCTTTTCAAAGGTTTTTCAAAGTCAAGCAACTTTAACCTGTTACTCACACCAAACCCATGTCTGACCCGGAGTTTATTTCTATTTTTCTTATACTCTTGGGTACTCAAATTTTTTACGGGTAGCCAAGGGATTCAGGTTAGCTTTGACGAATTATGGAGGAGCAATGGAGCAGGAGGTTTCCGCGAATAGATATATAGTTTTCCGCTGTGTTGGTATCTCTGAGTGTTTATCTCTATTGTGTTTTGAGTTGTAATAACTAGATAGGTGTTTATAACTGTCTAGTATGTGCTGTATTGTCTGTGTAACTCTGATAATTGTTGTATACTATGTAATACTTATGTTATTAATATAATTTATTCGTTCCGCTGTTTGAGATTCTAGTGTTGTTTCTTCTTTCTCTTCTTTCTTTTCTCTTTTCTATCCCTTTCTTTCTTAAAGATGATATGACTTTTGTGGAGAAAAAGTCGGGTCGTCACAGTTGGTATCAGAGCGATAGGTTGAGCGAATACCTAGTCTCCGGAGTGGTGTCTATTTTGAGAGAGCATATTTGTATTTTTAATATATAAATATATATTTATATTTCTACCTATCTGTTGGGTTACCTGTTCGGGTTTTTTCCAATATAAGTTATGAAGGTAGATGGGTTAGTGGTGTATCACGACTACCATTGGTTGGACTTTGAGTGATGAGGTTGGAAGTGTATCTGTCGAGACTGTAGACCTAATACCGTCTCGAGTGAGCTTTGTAGTGATGAAGGATTTCATCGATCTCTGAAGGAAGCCTTCTAAAGGTTCGGAGTTCTTCTTTGAAGTTAGTTGAGTTGAGTTTGGATCTGTCGGTAGGGCAGAAGCAAGCGATTGATGGTATCTTGATACCTCAGGAAGTAGTAGCTGCGTGATGAGACGCGGTGACTATGGATATTTTCGAAGATGTTTCTTTGAAACAAGAGTAAGGAAGTGAGTCTGCTTGGTGTTGTAGCTGAGTCCAGCAGAGTGTTCTGTTTGCTTTGAGATCCGAGTTTCTCGAAGAGCTTTGGATTGAGAAGTCATTGGCATTGGTGTCAGCAGTGCAGCTCGGAGTGTTCTGTGTTGGCAGGAGTCTTCTGGCTGAGCAGTTTTTTTTCTGAAGGAGGAGTTCAGAAGCAGCAGTATGGATTCATTTCTTCGAAGGATTGGCTAGGCTAGCGTAAGCTGTTCTGTTTGGTAAAGAGAGAACAGTTTTCTTTGGATTAGGCTGGGTTGATCGCAAAAGTGACTTGCGATAGTTGAGTGTTCTCTTGAGTTGTTGGAGATTTTCCGGATGTCTTCAGGGAAGTCAGAAGTTTGTCCGCATCTGGAGATCGAGTTTTCTTATCGATTTGGATTCCAGGATTTGTACCGGTGGTTCAGCCTAGTTGAAGGATGGTTCCTAGAGATAGAGTTGGTGAAGCAACTCAGGTTTTGGAGGAATTTCTATGTTTTCTTTATGGATATGTGGAACCATATTTCTGTGATGGGTTGTCCAGTCTGTGCTCGTGCTCTTCATCGGCATTTTCTTCTACTTCGGATCAGAGTTGTGCAGCGGAAGCAGTTTGGGGTGCATCTGTTTGTCTTTTCCGAATAAGGAGAAGTTGGTTCTGTCCTCTGTTGTTTGAGGAGTAGAATGTGTTCCTGGTTTTGGATTGATGTTGAGGAGATCATTGGGTTGGGTTGTTTGATCAAGTTTGTTTCTAGAGGCATCAGCAAGGGTTGAGCTAATCAGGAGGGATGTTGGTAGCCCAGGATCGTCCGAAGAAATTTTATGGACAAGAGACGGAGGAATTTGGATTCTGGAGTCGGAGATCTGGTTATGGATTAGTTTTTCTCCGATCCAAGGAGCTATAAGTTTTGGTAAGTTTGGGAAGCTAGCTCCGAGGTTTTTTGGGTTTCTTCTGTGTTCTGGTAAGGTAAGTGTTGGGTTTTCAAGAGTTGAATTGCCATTTTGGATAACTGGAATTCAGTATCTCTGAGGGAGTACGTGTATGATATATTTCTGGTTGTAGAACCAGCAGTTCAGGAGATTTGGTTGTTGAGTCAGACTTGTCTGTAGTCAGATATTTTGTTTAGAGTTGTAGATTTATACGTATAGGAGCTCTATAGCTTATTAGTTTTGATTGTTTGGATTCTATAGAGCGAGTATCCCGATATTTATACCGGGGAAACTCGTGGAAGTTCTATCCCGAATTTTTCTAGATAATTAGATTTGTTGTGATTGCGTGAATTGGTTGCTTTGGTTGTAAGCATATGATTAACATATGTTGTGTTTTAAAATAAAATCTTTAATAAGATTATTAAATTACCTTTGTTTTAAATTTCACGGACGAAATTATTTTAAAGGGGGAGGATTGTGATATCCCGGAATTTATGGCAATATCAGTTTAATAATCTGTGTTTGAAATTTAAATTAATTTGATAATTTTTGTAAATAAATTTGAATTGATTTAACAATCTTCTTTATTTAAATAATTAATTAGTGAATTTATCCTTTAATAAGTTAACAAATTTATTTTCTATTTATAATGTATATATATTTATATATGTTTTAAATAGATGAGTTTGGTTTTGAAATTTAATTAATATAGCAAATTTTCTAATTTCAAATATTTTGGTAATTAGGAAATTATGTTTTATTTAATGATTAAGCTTTTCAAAAATATTTTATAAATAACTCTATGATTTTAAATATATAAGATAAATGTTTTATTTGTTTAAAATACATTTTAACTTAAGTTTGAATATTAATTAGATTAAGATAAAGTTATAAAAATGTTTGTTTTATTTCTTTTTAAAATATTTATTTATAAATATGATTTGTGAATTTGATATGAAATTTAAAATACAATTAGTAAATGAAACATTTATTCATTTAAATAACAAATAAGTTATAACCACTTTTATAAATTCATTGAATTATCTAAAATATTATTTTCAAATGATTGATTTGTATATTGTTTTTATTTATAATAATGTTTGGTTTTGTTCTTTAAAAAAAATTATTTATATATATAACTAAGTATTAAAGAATTAATTAATTTAGTTTAAAACTTTTATTAGCTTTAATCATAAATAATAATTAATCAAAGGGACATGTGTAAATATCTTAGAAACATAGTTTAACATGTGTTAGATGTTTAAATAAGGATATTAACAAGTGTTAAAATTTAAGCCATGTGTCAAATTTTAATTTTAATTTTTCTTTAATTTTAATAAATCCTAATTCAAATCTATATAAACCCATACTCTTTTCTCCTTTCATTTTCTTTGTTTATTTCACATTCTAAAATTCAAACCCAAACAGAAATCTGCAAAACACTTTCAATCAAATCCTTACATGCAAATCTGAGAATCAAATGCATAGCAAACCTGTTCATCATACAAAGACAACCTGTAACCAGCATGCGAATCATCTTCAAAATCCCTGATCCACTTACAAAGACCTGCATTCAATTTTCCTAAAAATCTGGAGAAAAAGCAAGCAAACCTGCATGCAACAATTAAAGCCAGAAAGTTTGCATTTTACTTTCTTCAATCTGTAACATGCAAAATCAAATGCATAGCAACCTTCATTTCTCTCTGCAATCTGGAAAATGGCCACTGCATGCAAGTTAAAGGCATTCAACATTCAAGTTTAAAGCTTTCTGCAAGCATTCAAGTTTTTAAAAAAAATTCAAGAGCTTTTCAAATCTGTGCTCTGCTCTGCATATTTAAAACAAGTGAGTAACTTAATATTTTTAAAAATTTAAGTATAAAAATATGGTTTCTTGATTTATTCATGAAAATAGGTAGACTTATATATGTTGATAAATACATTTCTGAGTATATCTCCATGTATGAATGAATGCATGTTAATTAATCTAAGTACTGACTGTTTACAGTATAAGCACAAGTGATAAAAAAATTCTTTTCTTTTGACTAGTTGCTGTTATGATTTAATTAATTGAATGAAACTTGTTATTACAAGATAATGTAAGTTTTAAAAATTTATATAAGTTAAATAAAATTTTGTTTTACCTGGAAATAAAAATAACAAAGTAACAATAAGTATAAGTGGAAATTCAAACTATATGAATTTATGTTTCAGGGTTATATATCAAAACATCATTCAAAATCATGAATTTTAAACCAAGAATTACAATTTATAACGATATATTTAAAGAGAAGTATTTCATTATCAGTATTTTGTAATTTGGGGCATCTCTGTTGCCACAAGAGGTTTGAGGTGCCGAGATTGTTTTTGGAGGAGGAGGAGTTACCAGAGATGATGAGAAAATTATTTGTTTGGGTTGCATTTCATTTTGGTGAGGAGTATTTTGATTTAAATTTTAGAACCCTAGTTTTACTGGGTTTGAGAAAATTGAACCTCACGGCTTTGACAACGGATCGAGTCCAACAATAATTTGGGAAATGTAAGTATGGTGGTCGACAGGTGTGTGGATGGAATTGCAACTGCTCCAGTGGCCGGTGGCGCATGGACGAGGGTAGTTGACAGGTTTGGAATGAAGTTACTGTGTTTGTTCCAGATTTGGGAAATTCTGGACTCGATCTTGATTTCGGGTATTAACTGATGAGATGGGTGTATGGTTGGTCTGAGGTGTTGAATGTCGACACTGGGGAGGTCTCGTAGTTGGCCAGCGATGGCCGAAGGCGTTGTACATATGCACAGAGGGATTGGAGATGCTGGTGAATGTATGTTGGGTTACAGTTTTTGGTGGCCTCGTGTTTATCTCGGGTGAATCAAGATTTAGCTCGAAGTAGGTTATAATTTTTCTCGAAGTATATGTAGGGGAGACTCGAGTGAATGTGTTGTTGCAGGTTTTAAATAGAAACAGAAACCTGTTTCAGTTTTTTTTCAAAAAAAAAACAGTAGTAAAGTTTAAATGTAAACTAAATTTTGAACTAAGTTTAAAACCTGAATTTAAATATGAATTCAAATAGTTTGAATCTTGGTTTTTGTAATAATCTGAATTTTGAAAATTTAAGTTTGGTTTTAAACAAAAGAGAAAACATGTTTCTGTTTGTTAAAATTAAAAGAAAAGTATAAAATGCAAATTAAAATTTAAACTGAGTTTTTGAAATCTGAAATTGAATATGAATTCAAATTAGTTTGAATCAGAGATTTAAAATAACTTAAGTTTTAAAATTTAAATTTGGTTTTAAAACTTACAAGTTTTAAAGCATATGTGGTTTTGAATTTGAATTGGAAGTTTAAAATTTTAAATTAGAAATTTAAAATAAGTTTAAATCTGGGTAATTAAACCTGGAATTAAATTTCAACTTTAGTTTTTTTATAAATAAAATGAGTCTAAATTTAAATTGTTTAATTACTTTAAATGGTTAAATGATTTGAATTTAAAATGGAGTTTAAAATGTAAGCAAGCTTTTAAAAATTTAAGTTAAATCTGGAAAGAAGATTTAAGATTTGTATTTCAGATTTGAAATTAAAAGAAAATTTTAAATTGAATTTGTTTTTTTAAAATAACTTGGAATGTTTAAAGTGAATTTGTTTTATATTCTTTTAAACTTTTATTTTATAATGGGTGTTTCTTGAACATGTGAGATAAAAAGATTTTAAATTGTTTTTAAACCTTGTTTAGATAAAATTGTATTCATTTTAAAATCTTAAAATTTTAAAATGAAATTTAAAGTGAAATTTAAAGTAAATTTGAAACAAAGTGTTTTTAAATACTTTATATAAGTAAGAAATGTTTTCTTAAAATTAAGTTAGAACTTGAGAATTTGGATTCATTTAAATTATTAAGTTAATTTAAATGGGTAATTAATTATTTAATTAATTAATAATATGGATGATTAATTAAGTAATTAAGAGTTTTTAAATAGATTAATTAAAGACTTAAGATTAATTAATTAAGGTTAATTAATCTGTAATTAGGGATTATTAATTAAATTTTAATTAATGATTAAAGATTTATTAATCATGTGATTAAGGATTAATTAAGTTGCAGTTAACACTTAATTAATTAAATAATTAAAGATTAATTAATTGGTGATTAAATATTAATTAATTTGTAATTAATAATGGTTTATCTGAATTAATTTCTTAATAAAGTAATTAAAGAAATTGTTAATGAAGGTCATTAACTAAGACTACTTAACAATTAATTAATGTGATAAATTTTTAATAATTAGTTAGATTAATTAATTAATAATAATCATTTTTGAAATTGTTTAAGTTTAATTACTTAATAGAAGTAATTAATGAATTAATTACTTAATGTAATTAATTGGGTTATTGTGATTATTTAGGTTAATTAATTAAGTTTAGTTAATTTAAACATTTGATGAATAATTACTTTATGTAATTAATGGGATTGTAATTACTTAGGGAAGTAATTAATTGATAATTACTAGATGTAATTAAAGATGTTTAATAATGGAAGTAATTTAGATTAAATTACTTTGAAATTAATCAAGGGATTAATTGAGATAATTAATTAAGGAGTAATTAATTTATAGAATGAGTAATTAAGGGTAGTTAATTATTGGATTGTTATTAATTAAGGGTGATTAATATATGTGTGGTTTAAATTGCAGATTAATTACTTAATGTAATTAAATTATATAGAGAGATTGATTAAATATAATTAGAAATCATTAATTAATAAAATTAATGATGTAATTTAGAATTGATTAATTAAGGAATAATTAATAAATGAAGTAATTAATAAAGGATTAATGTAATTAACTTTAGTTAATTAATTGATTAAGTAATTAAAAATTAATTATTGTAACTGTTAAGTATAATTAACTTGTGCAATTAAGTTAAAGGCTAATTACTTATTGTAATTAGAAAATTGTTAATCAGGAATGATTAATTGAATTGAATAATGAGATGGTGATTATTTAATTGATTTGTAATCAATTAATGGTTAAGTTAAGCAGGGTTATAATAATGAAGTAATTAATTTAATTAATTTTAAATTAATTAGAGATAAAGTATTTAATTTAATTCACTTTAAATTAATTATAGATGGTATGATCATTAGATCATTGCTTATGTATGAATGATTGATATTGGTTGCCTTATATGGTTTGTAATCTCAGCTATGAGATGAGTAATATTATATGATATGGATGCATTGGTTGCATTGTGATGATGATATGGATTATCTATTGTGAATTTGTGAATTATCTATCTATGTGTATATAGATAATGAATCGAATTGTTTTAAACTCTAAAACAACTTGGCCTTAAAAGACACGTTTTGGATTTCGATAAGACAGGGATCGGGTTTCCATATTTGGATATCCGAAAACCACATTGATCCAAATTTACGATAGGTCGTGAATCTGAAGTGAAGATGAAGATTCAAAGTGCAAGGGTTATCGTCGTTAACTCTGAGGATGATTCCAAAATGAGTGTAACGAGATAATGCCTTTGGTTTCGTTCGAACCCGGAACGAACTTGTATGGATTGAATGCTTTCAGAACATCGTCAGGTAGACGATGAGCATTCTAAGTGATGTGTCCTATAAAGGTAATCGTAGCCTCACGCCTCATCAACCAGGAATGGCTAAAACAGGGGAGGTGCAGCAAGGCTAAGTGGGTCATACCCAAGTAGGACGAGACTTACCCCTGCTTAGATGTCCCTTTATTTCGGTTTTGTGGTGCAGTTGCTGATCACAACTACGGGGTGGTCTTGTTCGGGACTGTTTAGTAAGGAATGGTTCCGGCTTTGTGTTGCAGGGGATTGGGAGTGATCATCGATACAATGATCTAGGCCACGTACTGTGACGGGCAGTACCTCGGTAGCCCTGCCATTGTATGGAATCCATAATCTAATAAGTGCCCTCGGTTTTGATTGTATTACCCACTTTTGTGGCTAGTAGCTGGAATTTAACGAATGTAACAATTTAGGCTATTTTTTATTTACTTGAAAACCCTAGACCTATTATAATATCACTGGATTTCCTATCAAATGTTTTGGTTAGCGTAAGGTAAAAACTTTTCCATGTTTATGTGTGGGAAGTCTTACGTGATACCTTTCTTTTCAAAGGTTTTTCAAAGTTAAGCAACTTTAACCTGTTACTCACACCAGATCCATGTCTGACCCAGAGTTTCTTTTTTCTTAAACTCTTGGGTACTCAAATTTTTACGAGTAGCCAAGGGATTCAGGTTAGCTTTGACGAATTATGGAGGAGCAATGGAGCAGGAGGCTTCCGCGAATAGATATATAGTTTTCAGCTGTGTTGGTATCTCTGAGTGTTTATCTGTATTGTGTTTTGAGTTGTAATAACTAGATAGGTGTTTATAACTGTCTAGTATGTGCTGTATTGTCTATGTAACTCTGATAATTGTTGTATACTATGTAATACTTATGTTATTAATATAATTTATTCGTTCCGCTGTTTGGGATTCTAGTGTTGTTTCTTCTTTCTCTTCTTTCTTTTCTCTTTTCTATCCCTTTCTTTCTTAAAGATGATACGACTTTTGCGGAGAAAAGTCGGGTCGTCACAGTTGGTATCAGAGCGCTAGGTTAACGAATACCTAGTCTCTGGAGTGGTGTCTATCTTGAGAGAGCGTATTTGTATTTTTAATATATAAATATATATTTATATTTCTACCTATCTGTTGGGTAACCTGTTCGGGTATTTTCCAATATAAGTTATAAAGGTAGATGGGGTAGTGGTGTATCACGACTACCATTAGTTGGAGTTTGAGTGCTGAGGTTGGAAGTGTATCTGTCGAGACTGTAGACCCAATACCGTCTCGAGTGAGCTTTGCAGTGATGAAGGATTTCATCGATCTCTGAAGGAAGCCTTCTAAAGGTTCGGAGTTCTTGTTTGAAGTTGGTTGAGTTGAGTTTGGATCCGTCGGTAGGGTAGAAGCAAGCGAGTGATGGTATCTTGATACCTCAGGAAGTAGTAGCTGTGTGATGAGACGCAGTGAATATGGATGTTTCCGAAGATGTTTCTTTGGAACAAGAGTAAGGAAGTGAGTCTGCTTGGTGTTGTAGCTGAGTACAGCAGAGTGTTCTATTTTCTTTGAGATCCGAGTTTCTCGAAGAGTTTGGATTGAGAAGTCTTTGGCATTGGTGTCAACAGTGCAGCTCGGAGTGTTCTGTGTTGGCAGGAGTCTTCTAGCTGAGCATTTTTTTTTCTGAAGGAGGAGTTCAGAAGTAGCAGTATGGATTCGTTTCTTCGATGGATTGGCTAGGCTAGCGTAAGCTGTTCTGTTTGGTAAAGAGAGAGCAGTTTTCTTTGGATTAGGCTGGGTTGATCGCAAAAGTGACTTGCGATAGTTGAGTGTTCTCTTGAGTTGTTGGAGATCTTTCGGATGTCTTCAGGGAAGTCAGAAGTTTTTCCGCATCTTTCTTATCGATTTGGATTCCAGGATCGATACCGGTGGTTCACCCTAGTAGAAGGATGTTTCCTAGAGATAGAGTTGGTGAAGCAACTCAGATTTTGGAGGAATTTCTGAGTTTTCTTTATGGATATGTGGAACCATATTTCTGTGATGGGTTGTCCAGTCTGTGCTCGTGCTCTTCATCAGCATTTTCTTCTACTTCGGATTAGAGTTGTGCATCGGAAGCAATTTGGGATGCTTCTGTTTGTCTTTTTCGGATAAGGTGAAGTTGGTTATGTCCTCTGTTGTTTGAGGAGTAGTGTTTGTGTAACGACCCAGAATTTTTAGAAATTAAAATTTTAATATTTAATTAATTTTAAATATTTATAATTGAATTTATAAGTCAAATAAATTTTTATTTGAATTATTGGATTTAATTGGATAATTAAATCGATAATTTAATATGTTAAATTATGGAAATAATTAAAAATTGAGTTAAAAATGATTGTAAATAATTTGGAAAATTTTATTTAATCATACTGGAGTTATAGAAATATTTTAGAACTTTTAAAATCGAATTAAAAGTTAATTTGTGAAAATTGAATATTTTAATATTTAATAATCGACTGTAAAATAGCCAATTTTTGAACAGTCTCAGAATTGAACGAAACCAGTTCCATTGGATCCGTAATAGTTAGTTATTACCGGATTTCAATTTTCGTGTCAATCGGAGCTATCGTTTGATCGTGGCAGCTCGAAACGCATCGAATCGTTTTTAATTTAAATTTGGCGAGTCAAAATAGCCATATTTCAAAAAGTCTCGGATTTCGACGAAACCAGTTTCATCGGATCCGTAATGTGATATTATTGTAAGGTTTCAAATTTCAAGTCAATTGGATTTACGGTTTGTCCTGTACAAATTAAAACGCCTAGAAATCGACTTAAATCGGTTTAATTCAAATTGAGCGTTTTCAGCCATAACTCGCACATACTTCCGAATTAGCTTCCGGAACCTGTTCCATTGTGTCCGGAACGCGGGATAAACCCTAGGTACGCTGGTTACGGCGTCTAAATCGGAGTTCGGAAATTCCGGGATGAATAGTGTTTACGCTAGCTGTTTCTTATAAATAGACCACCCCTCTCAAACTAAAAAATAAAAATAAAAATAAATAACAACTCAAAACCCTAGCCGGCCCTAATATTCAATGGCCAGAAATCCATCTCCTTCATCTCTCAATCTCTCCCAATCTACAAGGAATTAGAAGAAGTGTTCAACACGAAAAAGGTAGAGCATGAAGAGAGCTTGAAATCCATACGGATATGATCGAGTTTGGAGTTGCGTAGAGGGAGCAAGGATGGGCCGTTCCCATCAGTTTTCGCACGCCTTTCTAGGCGTTTTGTGCAGCCGAGCTTGCTGGGGATGGGGCCAGAGGTAGAGGTGGTCGTGCTCTTCGACGTGGTGGTAGTATGATGGGGTATTGGCGAGTATAAGTGTTGAAATTTGTAACCCTAATTTGATTTCATGGGTTCGGCCAAAATTTTGTTCTCCTGGAGATGAGGACGAAGAAGAGAGGGTGAGGGATGGACGGGCTAGATGGCTTGCTGAAGGATCTAAGGATGTATGTGAAAGTGGGTTTATAAAAGTTTAATTTATGTTGTGAATAGTTATATAAATCGTGTACGATCTTCAAATATGCATAACTTTTTCATACGAGGTCGAAAAAATGCAAACTCAGTTGCGTTGGAATCGTATGGACGAGCACTACGCGATGGAGTTGGTTTGGAGTCGTTTGGAGTTAGTGAGAATTTCGGGTAAAATTAAACGCACGTTTAATTTTATTCGAAATAAAAGCTGAAACGGAAATTAAAATCAAGGTGAGAATTTCTCACTCAATCGAATAGATTTCGATTTTATTTTAATTAGTTAGATTTAAAATATTTGAATGCATGTTTGAATGATGACTGTAAATTATTGATTGTTAAAAAGACATTATGCGCCGTTAGTAAGCGGATGTTATTTATTAAAAACATATACCGCGAATATTTCATAAACAGTGAAATTGGTATTATATATAATATCAATATATATATATTGGCATATGTATATATTGCAGTTGTTGATTTCCCGCATTTTTTGTTTAGCGGATGAGACCTTATTACGCCGTTAGTAAGCGGATAATATTTATTAAAAACATGTACCGCGATAATTTCGTACTGGAGCGAAATTGGTATTGTGCTAATGTTTTTGGATGCAGGAAACAGGTTGGAGGGATCCAACTGGATTCCTCAACAGTATTTATTTTATTTCAGATATTTTGATATTTGATGGATTATCATATCGATATATGATATCGTTGTTGTCGTGATTGACTATTTGGTGTGTAGCATCATTGGACCCAGATTTTGGGATTTTAAAATGATCTTTAAAATGATTTTTGAAAATATACTTTATTTCTGGAATTGATCCATTATAAATAAATAAACGTTATAATTTTTAAAGTTATAAAAATTATGGTTTTTGTGAAATATAGTTAAAAAGCTGATTTTTAGAAATACGATTAAAAGTCGATTTTTGAGAAATATGAACTAAAGATTTTATAAAATAGTTTAGATTGGATTTTTGAATATATTATAAAAGTTTAAATATAGGATTTATAAAATTTGATTATTTTATAAATCGAAGTGGTGAAATTTTAAAGGAATTTAAAATAACGTTTTAAAGAATAATATAAATTGATTTATATTAAGAGATTTATAAATGGATATTTATAAATTGAAATATTGACATTATAAAACGAGTTTTTTTGTAAGTGTTTGAATGATTTTTAAATAGGATTTATAAAATTTGATTATTTTATAAATCGAAGTGGTGAAATTTTAAAGGAATTTAAAATAACGTTTTAAAGAATAATATAAATTGATTTATATTAAGAGATTTATAAATGGATATTTATAAATTGAAATATTGACATTATAAAACGAGTTTTTTTGTAAGTGTTTGAATGATTTGTAAATGAATTTCATTAATAAATGAAATTTATAGAATTATATAACGGTGAAGTTATAAATGGAATTTTATAAACAATAGGTTTATAAAATTTGTAAAGTTCAAAGGAACGATTTTTGCAAATAAATAAATTATAAGTATTTGACTTATAATTTGGACTTTTGGTTTTTTATTAAGATTATAAATCGAATAGGTAAATAAAGAAGATTTATAAAGGAAGTTGTTATGAAATAAATAGAAATGGAATTTATAGACGTTGTTTTATAAATTCGCAAACGACTTATTTTGATAAGTTAATTGTTATAACTTAGGAATAGAGTTATATTCACATTTTTGAATAGTGAATAATCCTTTGAATTAAAATGAATAAAAGGATGAAATTTGTTAACGAAGTTTATTCACGTTTTTGAATAGTGAATAACACGTTAAAGAAATTGTTTTAGATTTGGTGTTTTAAACAGAATTAAAACGATCTAACGATGTTTTAAAAGATGTTGAGATTCGAAACCATAGATTTCAACATTTATTGTTGAAATAGACGTTTTCGAGGAATAAAAGGAAATGGTGGACTATAACACTATTGTTATAGTAAATGATTTCCGAAAGGAAATGGTTTGTATAGTATTGGGATTTATATATCTATTTTAATTCCGAATCCCTATACTAGTGATTTTGGGTTGTCGTAACGATGTTTTACCTAACATTCGTTTTGGCCCAAATAAATATGTTTAAGTAAATGATTTCCTTAAAGAATGAAATATATACTTAATTCGATTTAAGTATATTGAATATTTTCTAAGTGTTGAAAATAAAAAGATTTGTGAATTACTTATTTTTAATAAGTATGGAATTGTTTTCCAATATAAAGTGAATATATTGAATTTATCTTTTTGAAGATAAATTGAAATGGATAGTTGAAATCATATATGCATGAATATTTTGAAATATAAATTCACTAAGGAATTTATATGTGAAAGTGGAAATTGTTTGAAAATAAATATTGATTTATTTTTGAAGTGTTGAAATTAAATATCTTGTAAAGATATTTTGGAAAATAAATAATTTGGAAAATTATTTGGAATCTGGTGATGTATGCATATCAATTGATAGTTCAATAACCGACTATCAATATTTCCCTTTGAATGGGTATTTGATGTGATTTGATTGAATTTGAATGTCACACTTATTTTTTGAATAAGCGCTCACTATTCGGGTTAACCGGGAAAAGACCATGGGGTCGTATAACCCATTCCGAATATGTGATACGTCGTTGTGAAATTGCATTGAAGATCGGTGTTGAAGACCGGTATTTGCGAGAGCGATAGGATGACCTATCGATTGTTTCTGCACCGAGTCGCGCCGGTATAGAAACTCCCTAAGTGATGGGAAATCCGATCAGGATTGTGAATATCCGGATTGCAAGGACTTCTTTGTAAGTGCCTTCGGTTTTGTTCGAGCCCGGAACAGACTTGTATGGATTGTATGTCTGACATTACAAGTTGAGATATAAAGCCGATTTCTTTCAAATATATTTCTGTTGGTGGCGGAGAATTTATTCTTTGCTTAACACCCTTCTTTGAGACGCATGTGCTCAAAGGTTATATAGTTGAAGTTATCAGCGATATATTCCCAGTTTGGTAATGTGACATGCTGAGTGATGCTGAAATGATCATTGTGTTGATTATTGTGATAGGATCATTTATTTGATCGTCTATCTTAGTGATCATTGTGTTGATCATTTGTTGACCCAAAGCATGGCTTTTATATAAAGTATGTTTTTGTGGACGTGAATTCGTCGAGCCTCACATCCCGGAAATGGTCAAAACAGGAAAGAAGCAGCAAGGTTATGAGGGGTAGCACCCTTTAGGATGTGTCCATTTCCTTCTGGAAAAGGGTGGTATCATGGTATGGAGCCCAGATACTTACTCATGTTGAAAACACTTTGTTATGATTGTGTGAATTGATTAGAGAGCGCTCTCGGATAAAGGTCCGAAAGGACCGGGGGATGGCATATTCGGTCAGTTGTTATCCAGTTAGGGGTAACCCGGCCTTGTGTTGGTTGAGATCCGGTTTGGTTCTCGGGGATGTCCATCCAGAGGCATTCTCATGTGGCAATGGGAAGTTCCTTGGCCTGATCATTTGTTGGAAATCCAATTCCCAATACGAAACGTGTACGGTATTAGTTGTAGAACCTGCTATTCACTTATGGTGGTCACCACTGTTTGGATAGTAGCTATAGTAGGCATACGATAATGGTCGTATGTTGGCTAAGATTTATATTCTACTTTCGAAATGAATTTGTTATACACTATGCACTAATAATAATATCAAATGTTATTTTAAATGCGTATCAAGCATCTTTGACTATCATAAGGAGAAATCTCCTCCGATTCTGCGTTTGCATTGTGTGTCTGTGCGGGAGGCCTTATGGTAGTCTCATTTTTAAAAGCATTGCGAATTGAAAATAAAAATATTCTTCTATTTTGATTTTAAAGTAAATAAACTGTTTTGAGTTCTCACACCAGTCACATGACTGACTCGGAGTTTATTGTTTTCCTTCCTAAACTCTGGGTGCCCACAAATTTCCACACGGGCAGTTAAGAGTTAGGTTTATCAGGATATTCTGGATATTCTGGAGTTGCTGGAGGCAAGCTGGATGGCATGGCGTATTACTAGTATATAGTATTTCTTTTTCCGCTGCACTGTTTGATGTTGTTGATGTTGTATACTCTGATGATATGATGTAATGAAATGTATGTAATGTAATAACTGATATAGTTCTTTGTTTAAAGATTATTCATTTATTATTATATGCTGTTCCGCTGCGAATTGTGAGATTCTGTTGTTGTTGTTCTTGTTTTCTGTTCCGTCCTATTTTCTTCTGTTTTTCTTTTTCCTTTCTCTTCTTTTTTTCTTTCTATTTTAAAATTTTCTATCTTCTTTTCCCTATCTAAATTTTCTTTCTTCTTCTCTTCTTCTTCTTTTCTACTTTTCTTTTCTTAAATTCTTTTTAAAACCCATAACATCTCGGTTTTCGGCCTTTGATTTCTCGGCAGTCGATAAAGTGAGTGTCGATGTCGGATTTTCGAAGAACGAAAATCCCTGTTTGTTACATTTGGTATCAGAGCTGATGGTTAAGCGACAACCATGGTTCTGTTGGGTATAATTCATTAGAGATAGAGTCAGCAGTACTCTAGAATGAGTTTGAGTGTAATAATAGCTATGAGAGCGTATTTGTTAGTGAATATAAAATTTGTTTTATATTGTGATGGTTGGTTTATTGAGTGGCATATGAACTTTCGTCAGCACAGCCTCGAAACTGAGCCGAAGGGGTTTCTAAACACTTGAATAGAACAATTCGACACAATATTGATTTTAAATTGGGTAAATGGAATAATTTTGCCTTGATTATATTTTATATGTAAAGGAATAATTTTTCAGAATTATTAAAGTGTATATAAGTTGATTGTTAGGTTGTTTGAATAATCTAAATAAAAGAATAATTGTATAAGCAAATGAATTATAAGAATTGAAATTATAATTAAAGTAATTTACAATTGTGAAATAAACTTATATATATAAGAAGTGAAACTATATGAATATATTTATGAATATGAGTTATAAATAAGAAATGAATTTAAAGTTAAATGGAAGTATAACTTAAGAATTGTTGAATGAAGTTGATATTGGTATCAAACTAAATTAATTAAGTTAAGTGATGGATATGAACTTGAGCTATGTAATAGAATTCAACTTTGTAATCGAATTGAATGAATGGATTGAATGTTAAGCAATTAAATGTAAATTAGATTGATATGAAATAATGAATATAAGTGATAATTCATTAAAATCTAATGTTATTAGAAAGTTGAATAATTGAATGAAAATCAATTTAATTAAACCAATTGAAAGTGATGGTGTTAAACCAAATTGAATGAATATAAGTAAAGGAATTTGGTTGTAATTGATATACATTGGTTGTTATATGATTGTAGTTGATTGTATATAATTCATTAAGAGTTAATGAAATTGAATTAATGAAATTGGAAGCTATGAAATTGAATTCAAATGGAAAGTAAATAAATTTGAATAGAATTGAATGTGAATTGGATTTAATTAGTAATGTAAACTAATTGAATTGAGAATGAATGTTAGTAAATCCAATGTAAATAAATCAAATGTGATTTAAATTGAAAACCATTTCATTGAACATATAATGAGAATAAGAATATGAATGAATGTTTATTTGAATATGGATGGTAGTTGGTTGATGGTTGAATATATATTGTTATTGTTGCATTGCTATGTGACATATATAGTCATCATGTTGCTATATGTTGTATATTGAGATTATTGTCTATATGCATGATTCTCATGTTGTTTGTTGAGTGTTTAGTAGGTGCGGATCGCGTTTGCTTCGCATTTGGAGTTCGCTTTAGCGCTATATTAGCCGTATATGCTTGCTAATAAAAATATAAGGTACATATCTCGGATTAAATATCGCATTTTTATACTTTTTTCCCTTCGGGATGCCTCATTACTTGATGAGATGTATATTTGTGATATATATACTGTCATTTTTTTTTTTTTTTCGGATCGAGCCGCGCAAAGGAGACTATGGCGAATTTTTCCGAAAATTTAAGGCGTTAGAAAAATTTGAGAAAATGGGAAAATTTTGAAAACTTTAACTTTGTTTTAGAGTTGAAAGTTAAACGATAGTAGTTGTTTTTGAAAACATAACTAAGTATGATTTGAAAACTTAGTAAAAGTTATCATAAGAAGTTTAATTATAAATTTTGGGAAAGTTAATAAATACTGTAACTTTTCTTACTTGTAATTTCGAGGACGAAATTCTTTTAAGTGGGGAAGATTGTAACGACCCAGAATTTTTAGAAATTAAAATTTTAATATTTAATTAATTTTAAATATTTATAATTGAATTTATAAGTCAAATAAATTTTTATTTGAATTATTGGATTTAATTGGATAATTAAATCGATAATTTAATATGTTAAATTATGGAAATAATTAAAAATTGAGTTAAAAATGATTGTAAATAATTTGGAAAATTTTATTTAATCATACTGGAGTTATAGAAATATTTTAGAACTTTTAAAATCGAATTAAAAGTTAATTTGTGAAAATTGAATATTTTAATATTTAATAATCGACTGTAAAATAGCCAATTTTTGAACAGTCTCAGAATTGAACGAAACCAGTTCCATTGGATCCGTAATAGTTAGTTATTACCGGATTTCAATTTTCGTGTCAATCGGAGCTATCGTTTGATCGTGGCAGCTCGAAACGCATCGAATCGTTTTTAATTTAAATTTGGCGAGTCAAAATAGCCATTTTTCAAAAAGTCTCGGATTTCGACGAAACCAGTTTCATCGGATCCGTAATGTGATATTATTGTAAGGTTTCAAATTTCAAGTCAATTGGATTTACGGTTTGTCCTGTACAAATTAAAACGCCTAGAAATCGACTTAAATCGGTTTAATTCAAATTGAGCGTTTTCAGCCATAACTCGCACATACTTCCGAATTAGCTTCCGGAACCTGTTCCATTGTGTCCGGAACGCGGGATAAACCCTAGGTACGCAGGTTACGGCGTCTAAATCGGAGTTCGGAAATTCCGGGATGAATAGTGTTTACGCTAGCTGTTTCTTATAAATAGACCACCCCTCTCAAACTAAAAAAAAAAAAAAAAAAAAAAAAATAACAACTCAAAACCCTAGCCGGCCCTAATATTCAATGGCCAGAAATCCATCTCCTTCATCTCTCAATCTCTCCCAATCTACAAGGAATTAGAAGAAGTGTTCAACACGAAAAAGGTAGAGCATGAAGAGAGCTTGAAATCCATACGGATATGATCGAGTTTGGAGTTGCGTAGAGGGAGCAAGGATGGGCCGTTCCCATCAGTTTTCGCACGCCTTTCTAGGCGTTTTGTGCAGCCGAGCTTGCTGGGGATGGGGCCAGAGGTAGAGGTGGTCGTGCTCTTCGACGTGGTGGTAGTATGATGGGGTATTGGCGAGTATAAGTGTTGAAATTTGTAACCCTAATTTGATTTCATGGGTTCGGCCAAAATTTTGTTCTCCTGGAGATGAGGACGAAGAAGAGAGGGTGAGGGATGGACGGGCTAGATGGCTTGCTGAAGGATCCAAGGATGTATGTGAAAGTGGGTTTATAAAAGTTTAATTTATGTTGTGAATAGTTATATAAATCGTGTACGATCTTCAAATATGCATAACTTTTTCATACGAGGTCGAAAAAATGCAAACTCAGTTGCGTTGGAATCGTATGGATGAGCACTACGCGATGGAGTTGGTTTGGAGTCGTTTGGAGTTAGTGAGAATTTCGGGTAAAATTAAACGCACGTTTAATTTTATTCGAAATAAAAGCTGAAACGAAATTAAAATCAAGGTGAGAATTTCTCACTCAATCGAATAGATTTCGATTTTATTTTAATTAGTTAGATTTAAAATATTTGAATGCATGTTTGAATGATGACTGTAAATTATTGATTGTTAAAATAGACATTATGCGCCGTTAGTAAGCGGATGTTATTTATTAAAAACATATACCGCGAATATTTCATAAACAGTGAAATTGGTATTATATATAATATCAATATATATATATTGGCATATGTATATATTGCAGTTGTTGATTTCCCGCATTTTTTGTTTAGCGGATGAGACCTTATTACGCCGTTAGTAAGCGGATAATATTTATTAAAAACATGTACCGCGATAATTTCGTACTGGAGCGAAATTGGTATTGTGCTAATGTTTTTGGATGCAGGAAACAGGTTGGAGGGATCCAACTGGATTCCTCAACGGTATTTATTTTATTTCAGATATTTTGATATTTGATGGATTATCATATCGATATATGATATCGTTGTTGTCGTGATTGACTATTTGGTGTGTAGCATCATTGGACCCGGATTTTGGGATTTTAAAATGATCTTTAAAATGATTTTTGAAAATATACTTTATTTCTGGAATTGATCCATTATAAATAAATAAACGTTATAATTTTTAAAGTTATAAAAATTATGGTTTTTGTGAAATATAGTTAAAAAGCTGATTTTTAGAAATACGATTAAAAGTCGATTTTTGAGAAATATGAACTAAAGATTTTATAAAATAGTTTAGATTGGATTTTTGAATATATTATAAAAGTTTAAATATAGGATTTATAAAATTTGATTATTTTATAAATCGAAGTGGTGAAATTTTAAAGGAATTTAAAATAACGTTTTAAAGAATAATATAAATTGATTTATATTAAGAGATTTATAAATGGATATTTATAAATTGAAATATTGACATTATAAAACGAGTTTTTTTGTAAGTGTTTGAATGATTTTTAAATAGGATTTATAAAATTTGATTATTTTATAAATCGAAGTGGTGAAATTTTAAAGGAATTTAAAATAACGTTTTAAAGAATAATATAAATTGATTTATATTAAGAGATTTATAAATGGATATTTATAAATTGAAATATTGACATTATAAAACGAGTTTTTTTGTAAGTGTTTGAATGATTTGTAAATGAATTTCATTAATAAATGAAATTTATAGAATTATATAACGGTGAAGTTATAAATGGAATTTTATAAACAATAGGTTTATAAAATTTGTAAAGTTCAAAGGAACGATTTTTGCAAATAAATAAATTATAAGTATTTGACTTATAATTTGGACTTTTGGTTTTTTATTAAGATTATAAATCGAATAGGTAAATAAAGAAGATTTATAAAGGAAGTTGTTATGAAATAAATAGAAATGGAATTTATAGACGTTGTTTTATAAATTCGCAAACGACTTATTTTGATAAGTTAATTGTTATAACTTAGGAATAGAGTTATATTCACATTTTTGAATAGTGAATAATCCTTTGAATTAAAATGAATAAAAGGATGAAATTTGTTAACGAAGTTTATTCACGTTTTTGAATAGTGAATAACACGTTAAAGAAATTGTTTTAGATTTGGTGTTTTAAACAGAATTAAAACGATCTAACGATGTTTTAAAAGATGTTGAGATTCGAAACCATAGATTTCAACATTTATTGTTGAAATAGACGTTTTCGAGGAATAAAAGGAAATGGTGGACTATAACACTATTGTTATAGTAAATGATTTCCGAAAGGAAATGGTTTGTATAGTATTGGGATTTATATATCTATTTTAATTCCGAATCCCTATACTAGTGATTTTGGGTTGTCGTAACGATGTTTTACGCAACATTCGTTTTGGCCCAAATAAATATGTTTAAGTAAATGATTTCCTTAAAGAATGAAATATATACTTAATTCGATTTAAGTATATTGAATATTTTCTAAGTGTTGAAAATAAAAAGATTTGTGAATTACTTATTTTTAATAAGTATGGAATTGTTTTCCAATATAAAGTGAATATATTGAATTTATCTTTTTGAAGATAAATTGAAATGGATAGTTGAAATCATATATGCATGAATATTTTGAAATATAAATTCACTAAGGAATTTATATGTGAAAGTGGAAATTGTTTGAAAATAAATATTGATTTATTTTTGAAGTGTTGAAATTAAATATCTTGTAAAGATATTTTGGAAAATAAATAATTTGGAAAATTATTTGGAATCTGGTGATGTATGCATATCAATTGATAGTTCAATAACCGACTATCAATATTTCCCTTTGAATGGGTATTTGATGTGATTTGATTGAATTTGAATGTCACACTTATTTTTTGAATAAGCGCTCACTATTCGGGTTAACCGGGAAAAGACCATGGGGTCGTATAACCCATTCCGAATATGTGATACGTCGTTGTGAAATTGCATTGAAGATCGGTGTTGAAGACCGGTATTTGCGAGAGCGATAGGATGACCTATCGATTGTTTCTGCACTGAGTCGCGCCGGTATAGAAACTCCCTAAGTGATGGGAAATCCGATCAGGATTGTGAATATCCGGATTGCAAGGACTTCTTTGTAAGTGCCTTCGGTTTTGTTCGAGCCCGGAACAGACTTGTATGGATTGTATGTCTGACATTACAAGTTGAGATATAAAGCCGATTTCTTTCAAATATATTTCTGTTGGTGGCGGAGAATTTATTCTTTGCTTAACACCCTTCTTTGAGACGCATGTGCTCAAAGGTTATATAGTTGAAGTTATCAGCGATATATTCCCAGTTTGGTAATGTGACATGCTGAGTGATGCTGAAATGATCATTGTGTTGATTATTGTGATAGGATCATTTATTTGATCGTCTATCTTAGTGATCATTGTGTTGATCATTTGTTGACCCAAAGCATGGCTTTTATATAAAGTATGTTTTTGTGGACGTGAATTCGTCGAGCCTCACATCCCGGAAATGGTCAAAACAGGAAAGAAGCAGCAAGGTTATGAGGGGTAGCACCCTTTAGGATGTGTCCATTTCCTTCTGGAAAAGGGTGGTATCATGGTATGGAGCCCAGATACTTACTCATGTTGAAAACACTTTGTTATGATTGTGTGAATTGATTAGAGAGCGCTCTCGGATAAAGGTCCGAAAGGACCGGGGGATGGCATATTCGGTCAGTTGTTATCCAGTTAGGGGTAACCCGGCCTTGTGTTGGTTGAGATCCGGTTTGGTTCTCGGGGATGTCCATCCAGAGGCATTCTCATGTGGCAATGGGAAGTTCCTTGGCCTGATCATTTGTTGGAAATCCAATTCCCAATACGAAACGTGTACGGTATTAGTTGTAGAACCTGCTATTCACTTATGGTGGTCACCACTGTTTGGATAGTAGCTATAGTAGGCATACGATAATGGTCGTATGTTGGCTAAGATTTATATTCTACTTTCGAAATGAATTTGTTATACACTATGCACTAATAATAATATCAAATGTTATTTTAAATGCGTATCAAGCATCTTTGACTATCATAAGGAGAAATCTCCTCCGATTCTGCGTTTGCATTGTGTGTCTGTGCGGGAGGCCTTATGGTAGTCTCATTTTTAAAAGCATTGCGAATTGAAAATAAAAATATTCTTCTATTTTGATTTTAAAGTAAATAAACTGTTTTGAGTTCTCACACCAGTCACATGACTGACTCGGAGTTTATTGTTTTCCTTCCTAAACTCTGGGTGCCCACAAATTTCCACACGGGCAGTTAAGAGTTAGGTTTATCAGGATATTCTGGATATTCTGGAGTTGCTGGAGGCAAGCTGGATGGCATGGCGTATTACTAGTATATAGTATTTCTTTTTCCGCTGCACTGTTTGATGTTGTTGATGTTGTATACTCTGATGATATGATGTAATGAAATGTATGTAATGTAATAACTGATATAGTTCTTTGTTTAAAGATTATTCATTTATTATTATATGCTGTTCCGCTGCGAATTGTGAGATTCTGTTGTTGTTGTTCTTGTTTTCTGTTCCGTCCTATTTTCTTCTGTTTTTCTTTTTCCTTTCTCTTCTTTTTTTCTTTCTATTTTAAAATTTTCTATCTTCTTTTCCCTATCTAAATTTTCTTTCTTCTTCTCTTCTTCTTCTTTTCTACTTTTCTTTTCTTAAATTCTTTTTAAAACCCATAACATCTCGGTTTTCGGCCTTTGATTTCTCGGCAGTCGATAAAGTGAGTGTCGATGTCGGATTTTCGAAGAACGAAAATCCCTGTTTGTTACAGTTTGTGTTCCTGGTTTTGGATTGATCTTGAGGAGATCATTATGTTGGGCTGTTTGATCCAGTTTGTTTCTAGAGGCATCAGCAAGGGTTGAGCTGATCAGGAGGGATGTTGGTAGCCCAGGATCGTCCGAAGAAATTTTATGGACAAGAGACGGAGGAATTTGGATTCTGGAGTCGGAGATCTGGTTACGGATAAGTTTTTCTCCGATCCAAGGAGCTAGAAGTTTTGGTAAGTTTAGGAAGCAAGCTCCGAGGTGTTTGGGTTTCTTCTGTGTTCTGGTAAAATAAATGTTAGGTTTTCAAGAGTTGAATTACCAGTTTGGATAACTGGGATTCAGTTTGTTTCACGTATCTCTAAAGGAGTACGTGTATGATATATTTCTGGTTGTAGAACCAGCAGTTCAGGAGATTTGGTTGTTGAGTCAGACTTGTCTGTAGTCATATATTTTGTTTAGATTTGTAGATTTAGATGTATAGGAGCTCTATAGCTTAATAGTTTTGATTGTTTGGATTCTATAGAGCGAGTATCCCGATATTTATATCGGGGAAACTCGTGGAAGTTCTATCCAGAATTTTTCTGGATAATTAGATTTGTTGTGATTGTGTGAATTGGTTGCTTTGGTTGTTAGCATATGATTAACATATGCTGTGTTTTAAAATAAAATCTTTAATAAGATTATTAAATTACCTTTGTTTTAAATTTCAGGGAGGAAATTCTTTTAAGGGGGGAGGATTGTGATATCCTGAAATTTATGGCAATATCAGTTTAATAATCTGTGTTTGAAATTTAAATTAATTTGATAATTTTTGTAAATAAATTTGAATTGATTTAACAATCTTATTTATTCAAAAAATTAATTAGTGAATTTATCTTTTAATAAGTTAACAAAAAAAATTTCTATTTATAATGTATATATATTTATATATGTTTTAAATAGATGAGTTTGGTTTAAAATTTAATTAATATAGCATATTTTCTAATTTCAAATATTTTGGTAATTGGGAAATTATGTTTTATCTAATGATTAAGCTTTTCAAAACTATTTTATAAATAACTCTATGATTTTAATATATAAGATAAATGTTTTATTTGTTTAAAATATATTTTAACTTAAGTTTGAATATTAATTAGATTAAGATAAAGTTATAAAAATGTTTGTTTTATTTCTTTTTAAAATATTGATTTATAAATATGATTTTTAAATTTGATATGAAATTTAAAATACAATTAAAAATTAAACACTTATTCATTTAAATAATAAATAAGTTATAACCTCTTTTATAAATTCATTTAAATTATCTAAAATATTATTTTCAGATGATTGATTCGTGTATTGTTTTTATTTATAATAATATTTGGTTTTGTTCTTTAAAAAAAATTATTTATATATATAACTAAGTATTAAAGAATTAATTAATTTAGTTTAAAACTTTTATTAACTTTAATCATAAATACTAATTAATGAAAGGGACATGTGTAAATATCTTACAAACATAGTTTAACATGTGTTAAATGTTTAAATAAGGATATTAACAAGTGTTCAAATTTTAAGCCATGTGTCAAATTTTAATTTTAACTTTTCTTTAATTTTAATAAATCCAAATTCAAATCTATATAAACCCATACTCTTTTCTCCTTTCATTTTCTTTGTTTATTTCACATTCTAAAATTCAAACCAAATCAGAAATTTGCAAAACACTTTCGATCAAATCCTCACATGCAAATCTGAGAATCAAATGCATAGCAAACCTGTTCAACATACAAAGACAACCTGTAACCAGCATGCAAATCATCTTCAAAATCCCTAATCCACTTACAAAGACCTGCATTCAATTTTTCTAAAAATCTGGAGATAAAGCAAGCAAACCTGCATGCAACAATTAAAGCCAGAAAGTTTGCATTTTACTTTCTTCAATCTATAACATGCAAAATCAAATGCATAGCAATCTGCATTTCTCTCTGCAATCTGGAAAATGGCCACTGCGTGCAAGTTAAAGGCATTCAACATTCAAGTTTAAAGCTTTCTGCAAGCATTCAAGTTATAAAAAAAAAATTCAAGAGCTTTTCAAATCTGTGCTCTGCTCTGCATATTTTAAACAAGTGAGTAACTTAATATTTTTAAAAATTTAAGTATAAAAATATGGTTTCTTGATTTATTCATGAAAATAGGTAGACTTATATATGTTGTTAAATACATTTCTGAGTATATCTCTGTGTATGAATTAATGCATGTTAATTAATCTAAGTACTGACTGTTTACAGTATAAGCACAAGTGATAAAAAATTTCTTTTCTTTTGACTGGTTGCTGTTATGATTTAATTAATTGAATGAAACTTTTTATTACAAGATAATGTAAGTTTTAAAAATTTATGTAAGTTAAATAAAATTTTGTTTTACCTGGAAATAAAAATAACAGAGTAACAATAAGTATAAGTGGAAATTCAAACTATATGAATTTATGTTTCAGGGTTATATATCAAAACATCATTCAAAATCATGAATTTTAAACCAAGAATTACAATTTATAATGATATATTTAAAGAGCAGTTTTTCATTATCAGTATTTTGTAATTTAGGGCATCTCTTTTGCACAAAGAGGTTTGAGGTGCAGAGATTGTTTTTGGAGGAAGAGGAGTTACCAAAGATGATGAGAAAAATATTTGTTTGAGTTGCATTGCATTTTGGTGAGGAGTATTTTGATTTAAATTTTACAACCCTAGTTTTACTGGGTTTGAGAAAATTGAACCGCATGGCTTTGACAATGGATCGAGTCCAACAATAATTTGGGAAATGCAAGTATGGTGTTTGACAGGTGTGTGGACGGAATTGCAACTGCTCCGGTGGCCGGTGGCGCGTGGACGAGGGTAGTTGACAGGTTTGGAATGAAGTTACTGTGTTTGTTCCAGGTTTGGGAAATTCTGGACTCGATCTTGATTTCGAGTATTAACTGATGATATGGGTGTATGGTTGGTCTGAGGTGTTGAATGTCGACCGTGGGGAGGTCTCGTAGTTGGCCAGTGATGGCCGGAGGCATTGTACATGTGCAGAGAAGGATTGGAGATGCTGGTGAATGTATGTTGGGTTACAGTTTTTGGTGGCCTCATGTTTATCTCGGGTGAATCAAGATTTAGCTCGAAGTAGGTTATAATTTTACTCGAAGTATATGCAGGGGAGACTCGAGTGAATGTGTTGTTGCAGGTTTTAAATAGAAACAGAAACCTGTTTCAGTTTTTTTAAAAAATCAGAAGTAAAGTTTAAATGTAAACTAAATTTTGAACTAAGTTTAAAACCTGAATTTAAATATGAATTCAAATAGTTTGAATCTTGGTTTTTGTAATAATTTGAATTTTGAAAATTTAAGTTTGGTTTTAAACAAAACAGAAAACCTGTTTCCGTTTTTAAAATTAAAAGAAAAGTATAAAATGCAAATTGAAATTTAAACTGAGTTTTTGAAATCTGAAATTGAATATGAATTCAAATGAGTTTGAATATGAGATTTGAAATAATTTAAGTTTTAAAATTTAAATTTGGTTTTAAAACTTACAAGTGTAAAAGCATATGTGGTTTTGAATTTGAATTGGAAGTTTAAAATTTTAAATTAGAAATTTAAAATAAGTTTAAATCTGGGTAATTAAATCTGGAATTAAATTTAAACTTCAGTTTTTTTTAAATAAAATGAGTTTAAATTTAAATTGTTTAATTACTTTAAATGGTTAAATGATTTGAATTTAAAATGGAGTTTAAAATGTAAGTAAGCTTTTAAAAATTTAAGTTAAATCTCGAATGAAGATTTAAGATTTGTATTTCAGATTTGAAATTAAAAGAAATTTTTAAATTGAATTTGTTTTTTTAAAATAACTTGGAATGTTTAAAGTGAATTTGTTTTATATTCTTTTAAACTTTTATTTTATAATGGGTGTTTCTTGAACATGTGAGATAAAAAGATTTTAAATTGTTTTTAAACCTTGTTTAGATAAAATTATATTCATTTTAAAATCTTAAAATTTTAAAATGAAATTTAAAGTGAAATTTAAAGTAAATTTGAAACAAAGTGTTTTTAAATACTTTATATAAGTTAGAAATATTTTCTTAAAATTAAGTTAGAACTTGAGAATTTGGATTCATTTAAATTATTAAGTTAATTTAAATGGGTAATTCATTATTTAATTAATTAATAATATGGATGATTAATTAAGTAATTAAGAGTTTTTAAATAGATTAATTAAAGACTTAAGATTAATTAATTAAGGTTAATTAATCCGTAATTAGGGATTATTAATTAAATTTTAATTGATGATTAAAGATTTATTAATCACGTGATTAAGGATTAATTAAGTTGTAGTTAACACTTAATTAATTAAATAATTAGAGATTAATTAATTGGTGATTAAATATTAATTAATTTGTAATTAATAATGGTTTATCTGAATTAATTTCTTAATAAAGTAATTAAAGAAATTGTTGATGAAGGTCATTAACCAAGATAATTTTACAATTAATTAATGTGATAAATTTTTAATAATTAATTAGATTAATTAATTAATAATAATCATTTTTGAAATTTTTTAAGTTTAATTACTTAATAGAAGTAATTAATGAATTAATTACTTAATGTAATTAATTGGGTTAATGTGATTGTTTAGGTTAATTAATTAAGTTTAGTTAATTTAAACATTTGATGAATAATTACTTTATGTAATTAATGGGATTGTAATTACTTAGGGAAGTAATTAATTGATAATTATTGGATGTAATTAAAGATGTTTAATGATGGAAGTAATTTAGATTAAATTACTTTGAAATTAAATAAGGGATTAATTGAGATAATTAATTAAGGAGTGATTAATTTATGAAATGAGTAATTAAGGGTAGTTAGTTATTGGATTGTGTGATTAATATATGTGTGGTTTAAATTGAAGATTAATTACTTAATGTAATTAAATTATATAGAGAGATTGATTAGATATAATTAGAAATCATTAATTAATAAAATTAATGATGTAATTTAGAATTGATTATTAAGGAATAATTAATAAATGAAGTAATTAATAAAGGATTAATGTAATTAACTTTAGTTAATTAATTGATTAAGTAATTAAAAGTTAATTATTGTAAGTGTTAAGTATAATTAACTTGTGCAATTAATTTAAAGGCTAATTACTTATTGTAATTAGAAAATTGTTAATCAGGAATGATTAATTGAATTGAATAATGAGATGGTGATTATTTAATTGATTTGTAATCAAATAATGGTTAAGTTAAGCAGGATTATAATGATGCAGTAATTAATTCAATTAATTTTAAATTAATTAGAGATTAAGTAATTAATTTAATTCACTTTAAATTAATTATAGATGGTATGATCATTAGATCATTGCTTATGTGTGAATGATTGATATTGGTTGCCTTGTATGGTTTGTAATCTCAGCTATGAGATGAGTAATGTTATATGATATGGATGCATTGGTTGCATTGTGATGATGATATGGATTATCTATTGTAATCTGTGAATTATCTATCTGTGTGTATATAGATAATGAATTGAATCGTTTCAAACTCTAAAACAACTTTGCCTTAAATGACACGTTTTGGATTTCGATGAGACCGGGATCGGGTTTCCATATTTGTATATTCGAAAACCACATCGGTCCAAATTTACGATAGGTCATGAATCTGAAGTGAAGATGAAGATTCATAGTGCAAGGGTTATTGTCGTTAACTCTGAGGGTGATTCCAAAATGAGTGTAACGAGATAACGCCTTCGATTTCGTTCGAACCCAGAATGAACTTGTATGGATTGAATGCTTTCGGTACATCGTCAAGTGGACGATGAGCATTCTAAGTGATGTGTCCTATAAAGGTAATCGTAGCCTCAAGCCTCATGAACCGGGAATGGCTAAAACAGGGGAGGTGCAGCAAGGCTAAGTGGGTCATGCCCAAGTAGGACGAGATTTACCCCTGTCTAGATGTCCATTTATTTCGGCTTTGTAGTGCGGTTGCTGATCACAACTGCAGGGTGGTCTTGTTCGGGACTATTCAGTAAGGAATGGTTCCGGCTTTGTGTTGCAGGGGATTGGGAGTGATTCTCAATACAATAATCTAGGCCACGTACTATGACGGGCGGTACCCCGTTAGCCCTGCCATTGTATGGGATCCATAATCCAATAAGTGCCCTTGGTTTTGATTGTATTACCCACTTTTGTGGCTAGTAGCTGGAATGTAATGAATGTAACAATTTAGGCTATTTTCTATTTACTTGAAAACCCTAGACCTATTATTATATCACTGGATTTCCTATCAAATGTTTTGGTTAGCGTAAGGTAAAAACTTTTCCATGTTTATGTGTGGGAAGTCTTACGTGATAACTTTCTTTTCAAAGGTTTTTCAAAGTTAAGCAACTTTAACCTGTTACTCACACCAGACCCATGTCTGACTCGGAGTTTATTTCTATTTTTCTTAAGCTCTTGGGTACTCAAATTTTTTACGAGTAGTCAAGGGATTCAGGTTAGCTTTGACGAATTATGGAGGAGCAATGGAGAAAGAGGCTTCCGCGAATACATATATAGTTTTCCGTTGTGTTGGTATCTCTGAGTGTTTATCTGTATTGTGTTTTGAGTTATAATAACTATATAGGTGTTTATAACTGTCTAGTATGTGTTGTATTGTCTGTGTAACTCTGATAATTGTTGTATACTATGTAATACTTATGTTATTAATATAATTTATTCATTCCACTGTTTGAGATTCTAGTGTTGTTTCTTCTTTCTCTTCTTTCTTTTCTCTTTTCTATCCCTTTCTTTCTTAAAGATGATACGACTTTTACGGAGAAAAAGTCGGGTCGTCACATTATAGATGATGAGATTAATAGATCTTTGCTTATGGATGGCTGATTGAGATTGATGCCTTGATTGTTTGATATCTCTGATGAGATATGTGCTGATATGTGATATTGGGTGCTTTGGTTGAATTATGATGATAATATGGATTATCTAATTGTGACGATAATGTGGATTATCTACTGGTGATGATATGAGTTATATATCTGTGTATATGTGAATTATCTATCTATATGAGTATAGATAATGATTTGAATTGAATTGTTTTAACTTTTAAAACAACGTGGACCTAAAAGATGGCATTTGGATTTCGATGAGACCGGGATCGGGTTTCTAGATTTGGATATCCGAAAACCACATCGATCCAAATTAACGATAGATCATGAATCTTAAGTAAAGATGGAGATTCAGAGTACAAGGGTTATTGTCGTTAACTCTGAGGGTGATTCCAAAATAAGTGTAATGAGATAAAGCCTTCGGTTTCGTTCGAACCCGGAACGAACTTGTATGGATTGAATGCTTTCAGAACATCGTCAGGTGGACGATGAGCATTCTA
Organism: Allium cepa; assembly: GCA_030765085.1. NCBI lineage: Eukaryota > Viridiplantae > Streptophyta > Magnoliopsida > Asparagales > Amaryllidaceae > Allium > Allium cepa. Next base: position 490,021,027 of record CM060944.1, on the reverse strand, counting down.
AGATAGCTGTGTCCTATACAGCAATCGCAACCTCAAGCCTCATCAACTGGGAATGGTTAAAATAGAGGAGGTGCAGCAAGGCTAAGTGGGTCATGCCCAAGTAGGACAAGATTTACCCTATCTAGATGTTCCTTTTTATTCGGATGTATGGGTGGTTGCTAGCCACAACCGCGGGGTTGTCTTGTTCGAAACTGTTCAGTTAGGAATGGTTCCGGCATTGTGTTGTAGGGGATTGGGAGTAATCCTCGGTACGGTGATCTAGGCCCCGTACTGTGACGATCGGTACCCCAGTAGCCCTGTCATTGATAGAAACTCATTCTTCCTATGTGCCCTTACGGTTTGATTGTATTACCCACTTTGTGGCTAGTAGCTGGAATTTAATGAATGTAACAATTTCGGTTATTTTCTATTTATTTGAAAACCTTAGACCCTATTATAATATCACTGGATTTTCTATCAAATGTTTTGGTTAGCGTAAGGTAAAAACTTACCTATGTTTATGTGTGGAGAGTCTTACGTGATACCTTTATTTTCAAAGGTTTTCAAAGTTAAGCAACTTTAACCATTTACTCACACCAGACCCATGTCTGACCCGGAGTTTGTTCTGTTTTTCTTAAACTCTTGGGTACTCAAATTTTTACGAGTAGCGAAGGGATTCAGGTTTGCTTTGACAAATTCTAGAGGAGATATGGAGTAGGAGGCTTCAACGTTTGTAGATATATAGGAGTTCCACTGTGTTGATCTCTGTATTATTATCTATGTTGTATATTGAGTTGTATGATTGACAGGATTTATAGCTGTCTCATGTATTGTAATATGAAGCTGTGTAACTCTGATAGATGTTCTATACTATGTAATACTTTTGAGATTAATATAATTTATTCGTTTCGCTGTTGAGATTCTGATGTTGTTTCTTCCTTTCTTCTCTATCTTTCTCTTTTCTATCCCGTTCTTTCTTAATAATGAAACGTCTTTTTGTGGAGAGAAAGGCGGGTCGTCTCAATTTAATCTACTATAATATCGTGCCCACCGCATCTTCTTATTTATCCTTTAACAGTTTGATACCACGCCTCATGCAAGTCTTGCTTATTCTTCTTTAGTTGTTTAATAACGCGTCTTGTGCAGGTCATAGTTATTTTCTTTAACGGTTAATTACTGTGTCCCATGCAAGTCTTCTTAGTTTTCTTTAATTATTTAATACTATGCCCCACGCGGGCTTCATTTATTTCTCCTCAACGTTTTAATATTGCATCCCACACGATTCTTACTCATTTTCATTAACAATTTAATACTGCGACCCACAGAGTTGAATGCCTTAGCTTCTCTAGATATGCATTCGTGAGTAGCTCTTCTCACGTTCCTAAGGTGTGCATTCGAATGAGCTTTCCCATCGTATGTCAATATCCCTTCCAACCTTATTTATAGCCCAGGACCCCTTCCCGTTCAGACTTGGCCTCACCCCGAGTCCCACCTACTTACCTTTTATTAGGCTGTGTTTATTAATTTCCTTGGCTTAGTATCACCCTACCCCAACGTTGAGTGTTACCCAGTTTACTTATTAAGTGTGCTTTTCTCGGTTTTGGCACAACATGACTTATTTCTAGCCTAGGATCCCTTCCAGTTGTGTCAAAATCCCTTCCAACCTTATTTCTAGCCCAGGGTCCCTTCCCGTTCAGACTTAGCCTCACCCCGAGTCCCATCTACTCACCTTTTATCGGGCAACATTTATTAATTTCCTTGGCTCAGTAGCACCCTACCCCAATGTTGAGTGTTTCCCACTTTACTTATTAAGTGTACTCTTCCCAGTTTTGGCATAGCATGACCACTTCATACTATCTGCGGTACTTACTTATAAATATAGAGCCGCTACCGCAATGCCATTTTAGACAAACTCTTACTTCCATGACAACGTCTTTACACACGTCATTCCTTATTCATTCTTGTTTCACTTTCCATTATTTGCAGTGTCTTTTTTCTTTCTTTTCAGCAGTTGATTTGGATCCACTTTCTCATTTTCCCAACACCGCTTAATAATTTCTCTATATAGATTTACTTTCATGCGCCCTCGGAGTTCTCCACTTTCCTTAGTCCGGTACTTAGCCTTTTTGGTTGATTTCCCTTACAGAAAATTCTAATATGATCTCAGAAAATTTGCGAACACTTGTTCTAACATATTTAACCTTTATTCAGACTTTTAAGGATATTTTCCATACTTATTTTCTAGTTGTGCACCTTCAATAAATCGTATAAAATAGTATAAGCTTAAGAAATTCTCAAACTAAAAATCATCTCTAAAACCATGTTTAGAACATGATATAAAATTTACATTGACTCTTGAAACCATTAAAGCAGGGAAAACATGTCTAAACTTCTCATGTTTATCTATTATGCCCTAAAATATTCATTAAACCATTTTATATCAGTTATAGAAATTTGTATGATCCATCATACTTAAAAATACATAAATCTAAACTGAACCCATATACTATGAATTGATATGGAAAGGTTATGTAATACTTACCTAGGTCTTTAAGATGTCTAATTATAGTCTTTTCAGTCCCCTTTAGCTTGCGTTTTCTTTATCTTCATCCTATTTGACTTCTTTCTAAGTCACCACCATAAGTTCTTCCTTAATATTTTATTTTAATTTAGCTAAGATGAAATGAATGAATGAATGAATGAAGAGGGATAATGTTTATTGTCGCATAATAATCTGGGTTTGGGTCCCTCATACCCCCTTTCTATTAATTCATTTCTCTTACTTTTCTTATTTGGGCCGCTCTGGATTTTAATTTATTTATTTTATTAATTTAAATTTAGGATTCCTAGATATTGTAAATAAGCGTATAAGATAGGAATTAGATGTTGAAAGACAGTATAATTTTCATAGCGGAAAATTATACATCTTTAATTATACGTTTAGAACGAGCATAAATTAGCAAGCTTACCCTAACATTTATGTAACAACCCGGGGTTTTGCAACAATTAGTTATCGTCAAATGACGATTAATGTGGCTAGCTAATTGCTGTTTAGAGTTTTAATCGGTTGTATTCTTTTAAAATTCGTTAAGTGTTGGTGGGCTTCGAAAATTGATTATTGGCCCACGTTTCTTTTTTGTTGCCGTGGTAATTATCAATACCCGTTCTTTTTCCTCGACCCATTCATTTTCGATGGCAACCCTAAAACTAAATAAACGATAAAAATGGCGGCTCGCTTGCAAATTAGGGCTTTCGTCAAAAATTGAAGGCGCCGACCATGCCGATCGATTATTCGTGCTCTTCGATGTCAAGGTGAGTGGTTTACACTCACATCTTAAATTCAAACCTAGTACTACGCTTCGCGTTCGATTTGGTTCTTCGTTGATGATTTCTGACTTGATTTTGACTTGGTTCGATTTCTAGTTTACTAGGTTTACACGGTTTTGATTTTCTTTGACACTGTCTTCTTTGCTCTTGAATTCGCTGGTATTCAAATTCATGTTGGCTTTGGCTCGTGATGTCGTTTATGTGATGTCGTTTACTGTTGATTTCGGTTGTGGCCACCACGATTTCGATTCCTGTTAGCATCGGTCACTTGAGTTGATATTGGTAATTTTGGAATTAACTTGTTTAACTTGGAACTGTTTTGGTTATCATGGCACTGTTTGATTTCGTTTGAATTTGGCTATTTCTTTGGTAGTGAACTGTCGACTTCGGTCACTTTCACCTGCGACCATTTCTTTGATTTCGTGAATTTCTGGCTTTGACTTGGACTTGTTGCATGAATTTCTGGTCGGGTTCGACTTTGATTCTTCACTGTCTGTACGTGTTGTTACCATTTGTGTCAACCTGGACTTGTTCGATTTTGACTTGATTTTGTTCACTGAATTTCTGGCTTCACTGATCATTATGGCTTTGATTTTTGTGGCCCCTGTGTACTTCGGCCCTGGCCATCTTTGTGCTCATCCCTGAGCATTTTCGATCTGCTATTTGCATTGCATCATTCATGTATGTTGTCACTGCAATATTCAGTTTGGTTGTAATTGATTTGCACTACAGTTCCTTCACGGCTTTGGGTTGCACTGATTTTCATTGTGTAGCCTGGTTCATTGTTTCATTTGGTATGTTGTTGCATTGCATCATGTGTACACATACATTCATGTATGTTTATAGATGTATGTCTGCATTCATCTTTTTCACTGTGTATTTGCATGCATCCCACTGATCATATGTTATTGTCTACTTGCATCCTCATGTATCTACATGTCGACTTTTGCTGCTGATCTTTGGTGCACTTGAATGTGTATGTTGTGTCTATACATTTATTGTTTGCATTTTCCAGTTTCATTTAGTTGACTCTGTTTCAACTCCACTTCATGTATATTGGTATGGTGTGCACTGTCTTGAGTCTTGTGGTCTTTTGATCTGTTCAATGAAGTAAGTGGTATTGGTCTTGATCATTTTGATACTGCTGTTGCACTTGCAGTGTACCATGTTGGTTCATATTGTACTCTCTGTTTTGAGTCACTTCCTTACTTGGTCATATTGTCCACCTGAGTTTTCTTTGGTTTCATGTTATAGTTGTAGTCTGGTTGTTGCTTGATGAAGAGAATGAACCTGTTAGCCGAGCTTGCATACTTTGATCTCCTACATGCCTATATTGTTCACTAGCTCATGTGTGTAAATGTTTGCGCACTTGTTAGCTTCACTTGCATATTTGTTCATCATGTAGTCTTGGTTGAGCTTGTAATTGTTGTCACTCTAATCTGGTCTACATACATGAAGTGCTCACTGACCAGAGTTGTTGCATTGGTTATCCACTTGACTTGGTTATTTGTTCGACACAGTTTGCATTAATCTATACTTGTGTTTGCATTGCCTTTGACCTTTTGGCATACAAACATCATTTCATGTTGATCTTTACTGTAACATGTTGCCACTATATATGTATTTCGGGCCTCGACTTTGTTATGCACTGCATATACATGTGTCATTTCTTTGCTTACATCTGCACATCCCTATCATACTTGTCATTGTAGCTGCACCTGTTTGTATGTGCAGTCCCATATGAGCCATGTTGTCTGGTCTTCATGTAGCATGCATTGTCCATATTATTCCTCTGCTGTAGTTTGGTTTGCATCACCATTTGGGTACTCGAGTATGTGTCATTTGATTCATTGGGTGGTCAGTTCCACTTATTGTTCTGGTTTCACCCGAGTTTTGTTCAAGATCTTCAGTGCACTATGCACTATTTGATGGGTGTTCGGTTCATTTGATTTGAGTTGATGCCATTTGATTTTGGTTCGTTGATCTTTTGTGTATTTCATGCTATAGTGGCGAGGCAGTACATGCGTGCGTGTACTGCAGCCCTACCAGATTTGATGTTTTAATTGATGTTTTCAATTGCTGGAATTGTTTTGTGTTGCCAATGCAATATATTTTGAATTGGTTTAAATTGATTATTTTGCTGTTGTCTAATTATCTTCTAGATAATTAGATTATGAGTTTCTAATTGTTTATTTAATAATTAGATTTTGTCGTTAATTGCCGTTTAGGCAATCCTGTTGTTTTCTTAATTATCTTTATTGATAATCCTTTCATTTATCTTCGTTGATAATTTGAATTTGCTGATTGTTGTTTAACACTGTTGCGTGTTATATTTACCGTTATCCGATTTCCTTATTATAGGATTGGATAGGTGAATTTATTTTGACTGTCGTCTAATTGTTATTTAATTATTATTGCTTCCGTGCATTAATAACTGAGTTTGAATTAGACTGACCCGTGTATTATTTTCTTTTGAATTTAATACTCGGGTCAGACCGAGTTATTACAGGTTGTAGATATCTTGCTTTGGGTTGCTACTTGAGCTATGAAGTCAATTTATAACTTTTGGAGTAGTCGTTGTCATATTATAGGATGATATGTATTCATGTATATTATTTTCAATAATGTACTTGTATATGTAACTTCCAGAGTCGACAGTTGTAGTTGTATCATATGTATTGTATCACGTGTATTGTAACTGACTTCAGTTATATATATATATATATATATATATATATATATATATGAGATTTGATATTATCTGTGTTCCGCATTTAGTTTATTTGTGTTATTATTATATATGTTGTCCTAAATTATTATGAACCATCGTAGTTCGTTTTATACTGGAATTGAGTATGTCGATGGGAGTAAATATACAAAGAGATGAAAAATAAAAATATATACCACTCCTATCGAGATAACCAATTCTAGTATAAGGGTTAACTACGGATGGCCGCTCCTATCCAGCCTTATTCTTCGTAATAACAGACAGTACTTCCTTTAATATTCTTTGATATTGCGAGCATAGAGGTGGGGCATCACAGTTGGTATCAGAGCGAGGGGTTTATGGACATAATATAGAACATAACTTAGATGGAACATGTGTTACAACTATTTGTTGATGTTTTATTTGTGCCTTGAGCCAAAACCAAAGTTTTGAAATTAAGATGAAATTTTTAAATATCTTTATTTAAAAATAAAAGTGAAATTGTGTTTTGATGATTGAGTAATTTGTGTTCTGTTTATCAGAGTGCGCAGCGTAAACGGTGAGACTGTCTTCGCTGAGTACAGTTGATAACCTTTTTGATTTAAAAATCAAAATATGAAATTGAAATAAATTTCATTTGTTTACATAGATGTGTTTATTTTGTTTTCTTTGAAAATTTCGAATCCGATTTGAGGATCCGAAGCGATTGCAGTTATGTGATTTTGTTGAGATTTTTGCTGTTTTGAATTATCTTCATTGAAGATATATTCAAGTGATTTCTTTGTTCAATTTGTAGTATGCGTACAAATTTGAGTTGCATGTTACTGCATTAATTTTACGTTGAACCGGTGTTTGGTTTTAGACGTATTTTGTTGCCGTTATTTTATAACGGGATTTTTACACCGGTGCTAGATTTTGAAGCACGGTGTTTTGTTGACATTTTGATGAATGAAAATTCTCTGGTATTATATTTTGATGCGAATTATTTTGATGAGATTTTGACATATAAAAATTACTGTCGCTTCGACTTCAGTAACCGTCAAATCTAAAGTGAATTTTCTAGCGGTGATCCCGCAATGCTGATTTTGAGATCCGTTTTTACGGTGTTTTGAGAAGTGCAATTTCCTTATCGAATTTGCTACAGATGTTGCTGTATTGAGCATGCGTTTTTCAAATCGTTTTAAAATAAAATTGTTTTTCAAAATTTCTACAGTTTGCACTTTCAAAAGAATGAGGAAGCGATTTAAACGTTTCAGCAAAATCGAGGACTATGAACCCTTACTTTTACTGATTCGCTTAATTCCGGACTTGTCCGTTTGAGAACGTAAAATGTTATTTTTATAAAATGCAAAATTTTGCACTTTCAAGGAAACGATGAAGAGATCTGAACGATTTAGTAAAACACGTGGTATGGGACATGTGCGTTTGCTATTTTGGTTAATTCCGGACTCGTTAATTGAAATATTTGCTGTTTTGATGATTTTCGTGTGCTTTCGAGCCACTATGTTGGACCTTCGGGTCATATGTTGGACCTTCGGGTCAAATACCAGTACTAGACCTTCGGGTCATATGTTGGGCGCCAAAATTATGTTGACATTACTTGGTAGGCTTCGGCCATATGTTGATGCACGTGCGGCGTAGCTAAAACTCGCCATTTGTTGGAATCGATCCACCTTTTATGTTGATTTTCTAGTCTTCTTAATTGATTTCAAGATATTTGTTGTTTCTAATTATCTGCAGGTAATTAGATATTTGCTGTTTTGAGTTCTAATTATCGTTTTTGATAATTAGATATTTGTTGATTTGAGATTTCTGATTATCATTTTTGATAATTGGATATTTGTTGATTTGTGATTTCTGATTATCGTTTTTGATAATTGGATATTTGTTGAATTGAGATTTCTGATTATCGTTTTTGATAAATGGATAATTGTTGTTTCTGATTATCGTTTTTGATAATTGGATATTTGTTGTTTTCAAATTATTGTTTTTGATAATTAGATAATTGCTAATTTTTGCTGATTATGAGATTTTCTAGTCTCTAATTGATTCTAGATTATGTTGATTTTATTGAGTTGTTGTTTTCTATCTATCTCTGTTGATAGTTAGAGTTTGCTGATTATGGAGTTCGTGTTTTCTAATTATCCGTTGGATAACTAGATAATTGCGGTTTTGCGATTTGTGATTGGTGTTTTCTAATTGTCTTTGTTGATAATTAGGTTTTGCTGTTTTCTAATTATCGTATCGATAATTAGATATTGCTGTTTTGTGATTTCTGTATTCTAATTATCTAATTGATAATTAAATATTGCTGATAATCGTATTTATTCAGTTTTGCTGTTTTCTGAATTATCTACTGATAATTAGATTTTGTTGAGATTTTGTGAATTTCTTTTATGAAATTAAAAGATTTCTTCGGTGTTTGTGTTCTTGACCTTTATTTTTTTAGCTTAACCAGTTTATGTTAGAAAAATAATTGTTATTGACGACCTTAATTATGAAAATTGCGGGGATGCAATTTTTATAAGGAGGGGAGTCTGTAACAACCCGGTGTTTTTCAACAATTAATTATCGTCAAATGATGATTAATATGGCTAGCTAATTTCTGTTTGGAGTTTTAATCGGTTGTATTCTTTTAAAATTCGTTAAGTGTTGGTGGGCTTCGAAAATTGATTATTGGCCCGTGTTTCTTTTTCGTTTCCGTGATAATTATCAATACCCGTTCTTTTTCCCCGATCCATTCATTTTCGTTGGCAACCCTAAAACTAAATAAACGATAAAAATGGAGGCTCACTTGTAAATTAGGGCTTTCGTCAAAAATTGAAGGCGCCGACCATGCCGATCGATTATTCGTGCTCTTCGATGTCAAGGTGAGTGGTTTACACTCACATCTTAAATTCAAACCTAGCACTATGCTTCGCGTTCGATTTGGCTTCGTCGTTGATGATTTCTGACTTTATTTTGACTTGGTTCGATTTCTAGTTTACTAGGTTTACATGGTTTTGATTTTCTTTGACGCTGTCTTCTCTACTCTCGAATTCTCTGGCATTCAAATTCATGTTGGCTTTGGCTCGTGATGTCGCTTATGTGATGTCGTTTACTGTTGATTTCGGTTGTGGCCACCAGGATTTCAATTCCTGTTAGCATCAGTCACTTGAGTTGATATTGGTAATTTTGGAATTAACTTGTTTAACTTGGAACTGCTTTGGTTATCATGGCACTGTTTGATTTCGTTTGAATTTGGCTATTTCTTTGGTAGTGAACCGTTGACTTCGGTCACTTTCACCTGCGACCATTTCTTTGATTTCGTGAATTTCTGGCTTTGACTTGGACTTGTTGCGTGAATTTCTGGTCAGCTTTGACTTTGATTCTTCACTGTGTGTACGTGTTGTTACCATTTGTGTCAACCTAGACTTGTTCGATTTTGACTTGATTTTGTTCACTGAATCTCTGGCTTCACTGATCATTATGGCTTTAATTTTTGTGGCCCCTATGTACTTCGGCCCTGGCCATCTTTGTGTTCATCCCTGAGCATTTTCCATCTGCTGTTTGCGTTGCATCATTCATGTATGTTGTCACTGCAATATTCAGTTTGGTTGTAATTGATTTGCACTACAGTTCCTTCACGGCTTTGGGTTGCACTGATTTTCATTGTGAAGCCTGGTTCATAGTTTCATTTGGTATGTTGTTGCATTGCATTATGTGTGCACATACATTCATGTATGTATATAGGTGAATGTATGCATTCATCTTTTTCACTGTGTATTTGCATGCATCCCACTGATCATATGTTACTGTCTACTTGCATCCTCATGTAACTACATGTCGACTTTTGCTGTTGATCTTTGGTGCGCTTGAATGTGTATGCTGTGTCTATACATTTTTTGTTTTCATTTTCCAGTTTCATTTAGTTGACTCTGTTTCAACTCCACTTCATGTATATTTGTATGGTGCGCACTGTCTTGAGTCTTGTGGTCTTTTGATCTGTTCAATGGAGTAAGTGGTATTGGTCTTGATCATTTTGATACTGTTGTTGAACTTGCAGTGTACCATGCTGGTTCATATTGTACTCTTTGTTTTGTGTCACTTCCATACTTGGTCGTACTGTCCACCTGAGTTTTCTTTGGTTTCATGTTATAGTTGTAGTCTGGTTGTTGCTTGATGAAGAGGCTGAACCTGTTAGTCGAGCTTGCATACTTTGATCTCCTACATGCCTGTAGTGTTCATTAGCTCATGTGTGTAAATATTTGCGCACTTGTTAGCTTAACTTGCATATTTGTTCATCATGTAGTCTTGGTTGAGCTTGTAATTGTTGTCACTCTAATCTGGTCTGCATACATGAAGTGCTCACTGACCAGATTTGTTGCATTGGTTATCCACTTGACTTGGTTATTTGTTCGAGACAGTTTGCATTAATCTATACTTGTGTTTGCATTGCCTCTGGCCTTTTGGCATACAAACATCATTTCATGTTGATCTTTACTATAACATGTTGCCACTGTATATGTATTTTGGGCCTCGACTTTGTTATACACTGCATATACATGTGTCATTTCTTTGCTTACATCTGCACATCCCTGTCATACTTGTTGTCATTGCAGCTACACCTGTTTGTATGTGCAGTCCCACATGAGCCATGTTGTCTGGTCTTCATGTAGCATGCATTGTCCATATTATTCCTCTATTGTAGTTTGTTTGCATAACCATTTGGGTACTCGAGTATGTGTCATTTGATTCATTGGGTGGTCAGTTCCACTTATTGTTCTGGTTTCACCCGAGTTTTGTTCAAGATCTTCAGTGCACTATGCACTGTTTGATGGGTGTCTGGTTCATTTGATTTGAGTTGATGCCATTTGATTTTGGTTCGTTTATCTTTTGTGTATTTCATGCTGTAGTGGCGAGGCAGCACACGCGTGCGTGTATTGCAGCCCTATCAGATTTGATGTTTTAATTGATGTTTTCAATTGCTGGAATTGTTTTGTGTCGCCAATGCAATATATTCTGAATTGGTTTAAATTGATTATTTTGTTGTTGTCTAATTATCTTCTAAATAATTAGATTATGAGTTACTAATTATTTATTTAATAATTAGATTTTGCCGTTAATTGCCGTTTAGGAAATCCTGTTGTTTTCTAAATTATCTTCATTGATAATCCTTTCATTTATCTTCGTTGATAATTTGAATTTGCTAGTTGTTGTTTAACACTGTTACGTGTTATATTTACCGTTATCCGATTTCCTTGTTATAGGATTGGATATGTGAATTTATTTTGACTGTCGTCTAATTGTTATTTAATTATTATTGCTTCCGTGCATTAATAACTGAGTTTGAATTAGACTGACCCGTGTATTATTTTCTTTTGAATTTAATACTCGGGTCAGACCGAGTTATTACAGGTTGTAGATATCTTGCTTTGGGTTGCTGCTTAAGCTATGAAGTCACTTTATACCTTTTGGAGTACTCGTCGTCATAGTACAGGATGATATGTATTCGTGTATATTATTGTCAATAATGTACTTGTATATGTAACTTCCAGAGTCGACAGTTGTAGTTATATCATATGTATTGTATCACATGTATTGTAACTGACTTCAGTTATATATATATATATATATATATATATATATATATATATGAGATTTGATATTATCTGTGTTCCGCATTTAGTTTATCTGCGTTATTATTATATATGTTGTCCTAAACTATTATGAACCATCGTTGTTCGTTTTGTACTGGAATTGAGTATGTCGATGGGAGTAAATATACAAAGAGATGAAAAATAAAAATATATACCACTCCTATCGAGATAACCAATTCTAGTGTAAAGCCTAACTACGAGTGGCCGCTCCTATCAAGCCTTATTCTTCGTAATAATAGAGACAGTATTTCCTTTAATACTCTTTGTTATTGTGAGCATAGAGGTGGGGCGTCACAGTTGATATCAGAGCGAGAGGTTTATGGGCATAATATTGAACATAACTTAGATGGAACACGTGTTACAACTATTTGTTGATGTTTTATTTGTGCCTTGAGTCAAAACCCAAGTTTTGAAATTAAGATGAAATTTTTAAATATCTTTATTTAAAAATAAAAGTGAAATTGTGTTTTGATGATTGAGAAATTTGCGTTCTGTTTATTAGAGTGTGCAGCGTAAACAGTGAGACTGTCTTTGCTGAGTACAGTTGATAACCTCTTTGATTTAAAAATCAAAATATGAAATTGAAATAAATTTCATTTGTTGTGTATATAGATGTGTTTTTGTTTTCTTTGAAAATTTCAAATCCGATTTGAGGATCCGAAGCGATTGCAGTTATGTGATTTTGTTGAGATTTTTGCTGTTTTCAATTATCTTCATTGAAGATATATTCAAGTGATTTCTTTGTTCATTTTGTAGTATGCGTACAAATTTGAGTTGCACGTTACTGCATTAATTTTACGTTGAACCGGTGTTTGGTTTTAAACGTATTTTGTTGCCGTTATTTATAACGGGATTTTTACACCGGAGTTAGATTTTGAAGCATAGTGTTTTGTTGACATTTTAATTAATGAAAATTCTCTAGTATTATATTTTGATGCGAATTATTTTGATGAGATTTTGACGTATAAAATTACTGTCGCTTCGATTCAGTAACAATCAAATCTAAAGTGAATTTTCAAGCGGTTATCCCGCAATGCTGATTTTGAGATCCATTTTTACGGTGTTTTGAGAAGTGCAATTTCCTTATCGAATTTGCTACAGATGTTGCTGTTTTGAGCACGGATTTTTCAAATCGTTTTAAAATAAAATTGTTTTCCAAAATTTCTACAGCTTGCGCTTTCAAAAGAATGAGGAAGTGATTTAAACGTTTCAACAAAATCAAGGACTATGAACCCTTACTTTTACCGATTCTCTTAATTCCGGACTTGTCCGTTTGAGAACGTAAAATGTTATTTTTATAAAATGCACAATTTTGCACTTTCAAGGAAACGATGAAGAGATTAAAACAATTTAGTAAACCACGTGGTATGGGACATGTGCGTTTGCTATTTTGGTTAATTCCGGACTCGTTAATTGAAATATTTGCTGTTTTGATGATTTTGATGATTTTCGTGTGCTTTCGAGCCACTATGTTGGACTTTCGGGTCATATGTTGGACCTTCGGGTCAAATACCAGTACTAGACCTTCAGGTCTTATGTTGGACCTTCGGGACATATGTTGGGCGCCAAAATTATGTTGATAGTACTTGGTAGGCTTCGACCATATGTTGATGCACGTGCGGCATTGCTAAAACTCGCCATTTGTTGGGATCGATCCACCTTTTATGTTGATTTTCTAGTCTTCTTAATTGATTTCTAGATATTTGTTGTTTCTAATTATCTGCAGGTAATTAGATATTTGTTGTTATGAGTTCTAATTATCGTTTGTGATAATTAGATATTTGTTGGTTTGAGATTTCTGATTATTATTTTTGATAATTGGGTATTTGTTGTTTCTGATTATCGTTTTTGATAATTAGATATTTGTTGATTTGTGACTTCTGATTATCGTTTTTGATAATTGGATATTTGTTGAATTGAGATTTCTGATTATCGTTTTTGATAAATGGATAATTGTTGTTTCTGATTATCGTTTTTGATAATTGGATATTTGTTGTTTTCTGATTATCATTTTTGATAATTAGATAATTGCTAATTTTTGCTGATTATGATATTTTCTAGTCTTTAATTGATTCTAGATTATGTTGATTTTATCGAGTTGCTGTTTTCTATCTATCTCTGTTGATAGTTAGAGTTTGCTGATTATGGAGTTCGTGTTTTCTAATTATCTGTTGGATAAATAGATAATTGCGGTTTTACGATTTGTGATTGGTGTTTTCTAATTGTCTTTGTTGATAATTAGGTTTTGCTATTTTCTAATTATCGTATCGATAATTAGATATCGCTGTTTTGTGATTTCTGTATTCCAATTATCTAATTGATAATTAAATATTGCTGATAATCGTATTTATTCGATTTTGCTGTTTTCTCAATTATCTATTGATAATTAGATTTTGTTGAGAATTGGTGAATTTTCTTTTACGAAATTAAAAGATTTCTTTGGTGTTTGTGTTCTCGACCTTTATTTTTCTAGCTTAACCAGTTTATGTTAGAAAAATAATTGTTATTGACGACCTTAATTATGAAAATTGCGGGGAGCAATTTTTATAAGGAGGGGAGTCTGTAACAACCCGGGGTTTTGCAACAATTAATTATCGTCAAATGACGATTAATGTGGCTAGTTAATTGCTGTTTAGAGTTTTAATCGGTTGTATTCTTTTAAAATTCGTTAAGTGTTGGTGGGCTTCGAAAATTGATTATTGGCCCGCGTTTCTTTTTTGTTGCCGTGATAATTATCAATACCCGTTCTTTTTCCCCGATCCATTCATTTTCGTTGGCAACCCTAAAACTAAATAAACGATAAAAATGGAGGCTCGCTTGCAAATTAGGGCTTTCGTCAAAAATTGAAGGCGCCGACCATGCCGATCGATTATTCGTGCTCTTTGATGTCAAGGTGAGTGGTTTACACTCACATCTTAAATTCAAACCTAGTACTATGCTTCGCGTTCGATTTGGTTTCGTCGTTAATGATTTCTGACTTGATTTTGACTTGGTTTGATTTCTAGTTTACTAGGTTTACACGATTTTGATTTTCTTTGACACTGTCTTCTTTGCTCTTGAATTCGCTGGTATTCAAATTCATGTTGGTTTCGGCTCGTGATGTCATTTATGTGATGCCGTTTACTATTGATTTCGGTTGTGGCCACCAGGATTTCGATTCCTGTTAGCATCGATCATTTGAGTTGATATTGGTAATTTTGGAATTAACTTGTTTAACTTGGAACTGTTTTGGTTATCATGGCATGTTTGATTTCGTTTGAACAATTTACGTAGCATTTGGATTTTCTATTTGATCGTGCAAGCTGAAAACGTATAGGATTAATTTAATTAAAATAGTCCATTTAAAAAGATAACTTCCACATATGTTCGAATTAGGTCTCGAAACTTGTTCCATTTCATTCGAAATAGTGGTATAACATTAGAAATGCCAGGCTGCATGCCTCGATCGGGATTCGAAATTAAATATCTAGATATTTTGTATTAAATATTTTTTTTTATCGATTTGACTACACGCCCTAATCTTTCATTTCAGACCACCATGCACAGAGACAAGCCCAACCTATCCCTATGCTATCTTCCATCGTTTCCCTCCAATATCAACGTGGTTGTACAAAAAAAACAATGAACTTAAAAAATTTACAATTCAAATTCTACTCAACGAAAAAACTAAAACGAATTTAAAGAATCTTATTTTGGCAAGAGTATCGACCTGATATGTGTGTTAAGGGGTGTGATATCACATTTTAGGGTACTACAGTTAAGGTTGAAAGCAGTTTTGAGCTAGGTTTTGATTTTTTTTAAAACGGTGATGGATTTTGGTGTGAACTGTTGACTTCGGTCACTTTCACCTACGACAATTTCTTTGATTTCGTGATTTCAGGCTTTGACTTGGACTTGTTGCGTGAATTTCTGGTCGGCTTCGACTTTGATTCTTCACTGTCTGTACGTGTTGTTACCATTTGTGTCAATCTGGACTTGTTCGATTTTGACTTGATTTTGTTCACTGAATTTCTGGCTTCACTGATCATTATGGCTTTGATTTTTGTGGCCTCTATGTACTTCGGCCCTGGCCATCTTTGTGTTCATCCCTGAGCATTTTCGATCTGCTGTTTGCATTGCATCATTCATGTATGTTGTCACTGATTTTCATTGTGTAATTGATTGTAATTGATTGTGTAATTTGATTTTTGTGGCCCCTGTGTACTTCGGCCCTGGCCATCTTTGGTTGTAATTGATTTGCACTGCTGTTCCATCACGGCTTTGGGTTGCACTGATTTTCATTGTGTAGCCTGGTTCATTGTTTCATTTGGTATGTTGTTGCATTGCGTCATGTGTACACATACATTCATGTATGTATATAGGTGTATGTCTGCATTCATCTTTTTCACTGTGTATTTGCATGCATCCCACTGATCATATGTTACTGTCTACTTGCATCCTCATGTATCTACATGTCGACTTTTGCTGTTGATCTTTGGTGCGCTTGAATGTGTATGTTGTGTCTATACATTTGTTGTTTGCATTTTCCAGTTTCATTTAGTTGACTCTGTTTCAACTCCACTTCATGTACTGTTTAATGAAGTAAGTGGTATTGGTCTTGATCATTTTGATATTGCTGTTGCACTTGCAGTGTACCATGCTGGTTCATATTGTACTCTCTGTTTTGAGTCACTTCCATACTTGGTCGTACTGTCCACCTGAGTTTGCTTTAATTTCATGTTATAGTTGTAGTCTGGTTGTTGCTTGATGAAGAGGTTGAACCTGTTAGTCGAGCTTGCATACTTTGATCTCCTACATGCCTGTAGTGTTCATTAGCTCATGTGTGTAAATGTTTGCGCACTTGTTAGCTTCACTTGCATATTTGTTCATCATGTAGTCTTGGTTGAACTTGTAATTGTTGTCACTCTAATCTGGTTTGCATACATGAAGTTCTCACTGACCAAAGTTGTTGCATTGGTTATCCACTTGACTTGGTTATTTGTTCGAGACAGTTTGCATTAATCTATACTTGTGTTTGCATTGCCTCTGACCTTTTGGCATACAAACATCATTTCATGTTGATCTTTACTGTAACATGTTGCCACTGTATATGTATTTCGGGCCTCGACTTTGTTATACACTGCATATACATGTGTCATTTCTTTGCTTACATCTGCACATCCCTGTCATACTTGTTGTCATTGTAGCTGCACCTGTTTGTATGTGCAGTCCCACATGAGCCATGTTGTCTGGTCTTCATGTAGCATGCATTGTCCATATTATTCCTCTGCTGTAGTTTGGTTTGCATCACCATTTGGGTACTCGAGTATGTGTCATTTGATTCATTGGGTGGTCAGTTCCACTTATTGTTCTGGTTCCACCCGAGTTTTGTTCAAGATCTTCAGTGCACTATGCACTGTTTGATGGGTGTCTGGTTCATTTGATTTGAGTTGATGCCATTTGATTTTGGTTCGTTTATCTTTTGTGTATTTCATGCTGTAGTGGCGAGGCAGCATATGCGTGCGTGTATTGCAGCCCTACCAGATTTGATGTTTTAATTGATGTTTTCAATTGCTGGAATTGTTTTGTGTTGCCAATGCAATATATTTTGAATTGGTTTAAATTGATTATTTTGTTGTTGTCTACTTATCTTCTAGATAATTAGATTATGAGTTTCTAATTATTTATTTAATAATTAGATTTTGTCATTAATTGCCGTTTAGGCAATCCTGTTGTTTTCTAAATTATCTTCATTGATAATTCTTTCATTTATCTTCGTTGATAATTTGAATTTGCTGATTGTTGTTTAACACTGTTACGTGTTATATTTACCGTTATCCGATTTTCTTATTATAGGATTGTGTAGGTGAATTTATTTTGACTGTCGTTTAATTGTTATTTAATTATTATTGCTTCCGTGCATTAATAACTGAGTTTGAATTAGACTGACCCGTGTATTATTTTCTTTTGAATTTAATACTCGGGTCAGACCGAGTTATTAAGGTTGTAGATATCTTGCTTTGGGTTGCTGCTTGAGCTTTGAAGTCACTTTATACCTTTTGGAGTAGTCGTTGTCATAGTATAGGATGATATGTATTCATGTATATTATTGTCAATAATGTACTTGTATATGTAACTTCCAGAGTCGACAGTTGTAGTTGTATCATATGTATTGTATCACGTGTATTGTAACTGACTTCAGTTATATATATATATAGGGGCCGGCTATATGAACACAAAATTAAACACAAAATGGTGACACAAAAGATCCGAACCATTGGATTTTTTTGTCTTTATGTGGAAGGTGGAATTCAGGGGGCAATCCAATGGTGGAGATTCTTTGTGTCACCAATTGTGTCCATATTTTGTGTCTATATAGACTTTCCCATATATATATATATATATATATATATATATATATATATATATATATGTATACATATATATATATATATATATATGTATACATATATATATATATATGTATATATGTATATATATATATGAGATTTGATATTATTTGTGTTCTGCGTTTAGTTTATCTGCGTTATTATTACATATGTTGTCCTAAACTATTATGAACCATCGTAGTTCGCTTTATACTGGAATTGAGTATGTCGATGGATGTAAATATACAAAGAGATGAAAAATAAAAATATATATCACTCCTATCGAGATAACCAATTCTATTGTAAGGCCTAACTATGGATGACCGCTCCTATTCAGCCTTATTTTTCGTAATAACAGACAGTATTTCCTTTAATACCCTTTATTATTGTGAGCATAAAGGTGGGGCGTCACAATTTAGGCTTAGGCAAGGGTGTTAATAGAACGGAACGGATGGAACACTTTGACGTTCAAAGTCCGACCAAAATTAAATTCAGACTAGCTGAAGTCCAACTCGATTAGTAATGGACAAAATTTATCTTGTTCAAACTCGGACTGAAAAGTTTTAAAAAAACAGTCGACGTACGAACACAATAAGTTTGTCCATGTGGAATCTGATGTACATGAACACAAACTAGAAAAAAAAAACTAGGTAGGTCTGAAAATTTAATTTAAAACCTGTATATAAATCATGACAAAATTGTTATTTCACGTATAAACCTGCTTACAGAAGCCAAAGTTTTTAAAACACCGTCAAAAAAATTAGAAACCTGGACATAAGTAAAAATGTATATTATAAAAAAACGAAGATAAAGGGAAAAGGCACTCATCACTTATCTTTAAGCTAAATACCTAGTTGCGGATTTTGTAAACCTGTAAATATAAGCAAAATAATATGAATCATGCAACAATCGTTTTCTGAACCAACATATCACTTAGACAAATCCAAATAAGAAGGCAGAAATATGACATGGCCTCAAACATTAAAATCACATGAACACTGAACAGCAGAAATATCATACAAACTTTCATGGCCTTGTGAGATCAATAGTTGCATTCCAAAACAATGATTACTACACATATAAAACATAATATCTAGTAGCTAAACCCAAAATCTGAAGCATCCATAGAAGTTGCTAACTTTGCATCCATGGAACTTGGTTTTTATCTCCTTGATGTTGTTGTCCACTCATAGATTTATCCATGCCTTGAAAATCATAACAAAAAACAAATCAGTAAAGTCGCATAAACATAATGAATCAAATGTGTAAGATAAAACTTCTATATGTTACAGGGACCAGGAGAGGAAAGATAGGAAACATTTAATAAGTTTCAGGTAAGAAAATGATTTGATTTCTATTCAAATATACCATATCATAATTAAACAATGACTAATAAATAAAACGAAAAATTTAGGAATTTTTGTACTGTAGTAAAAGTCCTACATCGTAATTTCGTATAGACAGATTAGGTATAAGGTATAAAAATTGTTTGCATATATGAATCATGTGAGAAATTGAATTTAAATAGAGAAAATGCACCAAAACTGTGGATCAGTTTACAAATCAAAATTGAGTAATTGCTACTAAATATTAAGGTCAAACCAAAGAATTCGTAGTTGGGTATTCTCAGTGATTAACTAATGTCAAATGAAACTTTCTAAATGAACAAAATGGTATTCCAAACTCAGTAAATCTTAGGATATATTTACTAGACCTTAGGATGATGAATCCAGGAAATATTTGGTAAATATTAGGATAAATTTCTATTTAAGCAAAATTTAGTAGTTCATATCTGAATATAAAAAACTACGCATTGAACAGAACTAATTCGAATATCATCCCTAAAAATTACATTTATGATGTGCAGAGATTTCATAAAAAATTTGTAGTTTCTCGAATTATTTAGATGTTTGATTACATGCCTTCATGGTTACTGACTATTTTACCATCTCTAAAAATCAGTCATTCAACAACTTAGACAAATCAAGTCAAAAATTGATTTTTTTTTTTTTTCTAGTAATAAAAGAAGTTACAGTAGCTATGAATAATAAACACTAGAACTCAACTCGTGTTGTGCAAAAATTGCACAAATGCGGAAAAACAAAAACAAATAAATCTAAATTTGTCAATTTGAACATCACTCAATCTAACAACAATTGTTCTATTACTCTAAATAAATAGTAAATAACTATAAAGAAGAAAGACACACAATATTTATACTGGTTCCACTATCATTAAGGTATTGTATGTCCAGTCCAATGGAGAAATATTTTATTACACATGAGACAGTTACAAAATATTACAAGATAAGAGTTTACATAGCAAGACCCTAAATTAGGGTTAACAAGAAGAGACGCTTTATTTGGAGATCGCTGGCTGAATGCCAGGATAGGTTTATAATAAAGTCTACCCTCAATATATAGCCGGTGCAAATCCTTAAGAGCCTTCGATTAAACTACTAAGATGTGGTAAAAAAGATAATGGAGGCAAGTTATAATGCTAATAAATCGTGCAAACATAGCAAGTAATTCACTCATTGTAAATATGAAAGAAAATAATCCCAAAGCAATGCGATTACTGAGAAAAAAATAATATGCATATCTTTTTGCATATATAATGTTCCATAACGTGTGCATGCATTTATTTCATTGTCATCTCATGCAAATGCAATTCAATAATTTATGCATTTTCATAATGAACACACATGATTACTTTCCTTTTTGCATGTTTGTTTCTTTTTATGTGTGATTTTGTACCATTAAAATTTAACACTCCACCTTGATGCAAAATCGCATATCTCCAACACCTCACATCGATTCAAATTCTCTTTTCAACATAAAACTCTTAAAATCAAACTCCGCCTTCAACCAACATCTCTTAACGAGATAGATACCAAAATGAATACTTACCCAATGGGTTCCAGCAAGGCTACCTGAAACGACCCGCAGTTCCGTAACCCTTGAATCAACACTATTCTACATCGATCAACTAAAGATTAACAGAAATACGAACCATTTGGGTTAAAGAAGAAGAGGTACAAGAAGAAAATAGAAAACAACATCAGAATCTAACTGTAACGACACGAAATTTTTGATCTCGAAAATTCCAGATAGTTATGAAAAAGAAGAAAGAGATAGAAGAAGAACAGAAACACCAACATCTCACATTCGCAGCAGATAAAATATAATAATAAATAATAACAGTTTACAAAAGAATACTATATCTGTCAATTACATTTAATATACATCAGAGTTTTACATACATACAGTCATTGAACATATACAAGTATCATGACTCGGATTAACAATAATGTAAACACAGCGGAAATACTCTATACGCTCTTGCCATCCAGCTCATCTTCTGAGCTGCAGAACGTACCTACCTGGAAATCTGTAATACTCGGTCTGACCCGAGCATTACACCAAAAGTAACACCCGGGTCAGGCTGGAAACCAGCGTAAATAATCTCAACTAACATGGAATACGAAAGCAAACAACTTATATAAAACCCGGGTAACTCAGATCAATTCACAAAGCCACAATTTATTTTAGACATCACTTATTCCACATATAAGTTTCTAAATACCCAAGATTTTGATTTAAAATAGTCCAATTCCTTCAAATCACTTCACTCCAGCATATAGATTTTACATACCAAACCATAAAAATTCGAAGTGGTTTCGGGTATTTCCTAATACCCGATCCCGACCTCTTCGAGTCCCATGTCATCCTAACCCAGGTTATCTAAATATAATACACAACATTTCATATCATAGATATCAACCCATTCAAGCTTCCAATACCATCCAATCATCCACAACAAATTTGGTCACTTCTAAATTAATTCAATTAATTCTAATTGAATTTCTAACCTCAATCACTTACATTTCTTTACTTACCAATTAATTAGTTACAAATCAAATAATTCAATCATCCCTTCAATATTCATCTTAATTAATCAACCTAGATTAATTATCCTTTACTTTCATTCAAGCATCTATCTTAATTAACTTCACAATATTAATTATACTTAACCAAAAATCAATAAGTGATCTTAATTCCTTCATGAATTAATCAACTATATTAATTACATTAATTCTTAAGTACTTATATTAATTAATTCTTCATACATCATTTGTTATAGATTAATCAATTCCAATTCATCAATCTTTAATGAGATCATAAATTATACAAGCTTGTGATTTTCAATTATATTTCGATTTATCCTAAGCTAAATTAATTATATTAAATAATTAATTATTAATTAAACCGCAAACCTTAATCATTCTTGATTTATCGCGTCCTGTGATTATCTACCTTTTCATTTACTTCATTAAATAAATTAATTCTTCTTAATTTAATTATCTCAGTTAATCTCTTGATTTATTTCACAAGTAATTATATTTTATTAATTACATTAAGTAATTACTTATTAAACCATCCAATGATCATTCCAACTTAATATAGACTTATTTAGTTAACCCAAATCATTAATTAATTTAATTAATTAATTTTCCATTTAAATTATCTTACCTATTTAATGAATCACCGATCATTAAACCCTTATTGATTTTTAACATAACCATTTTCTTATTTATGATTTAAGTTTAAACCCATTTAAACCCAAATACCTCGAGTCAAACAACAATTAACTCGAGAGCCAACCAAAACCAAAATCACTAGATCATCAGTACACATTCAATCAATCCAATCATTCAACCAATTATTTAAATCTAACCATTTATATCCAAATAAAAATCAAAACAAAGTAAGATTTACTCAACTTTTTCTCACAATTGGCAATCCACTTCATTCAATTAATTACATCCGGTGATTATTAATTTATTACTTTCCCAAGAGATTTTTAATTCATTACTCCATAGCTATTAACTATTAACCTTCATTGTTAATTTCTAAAACCTAATTCCCATTTGTAAATCACTAATTACAAATTACTAGATCAATAATTGCAAATCAATTGCTTAATTAACCTTTAACTTATTTCATAAATTACCAAATCTTAATTATACTTAAGGTAAACATGTTCTTTGTTAAATACTAAATCACAATAACATTTAACTTTATTTGTAAAATAATTAAGTTTTAAATATCTTTTATGTATTTAACAAACCTAATTTAACAATAAATCAAACTATCTTAATTTAAGTTTTGAAAAGCATTTAATTTAAAGGATTTATAAATGATTAAAACAATTCCATTTTTCTTTATTTACTTTTTTTAAGCCTAAGTTTAAAAACAAACAGAGCTGAAATAAATAAATAAATAAATAATTACTCACCATCGATCATCAACCCAGATCGCGCTTCCCTTTCCTGAACGTGAGTGCTCGCAGCCTTAGCATCTTCTCCACGTGAAACCCTAGCTTTGACGTTGGACACATGTCGCCTCCCCAAGCAACAATTGTCGAGTCATCGCTCTTCTTCCCCTCCATGAGCATCGACTTCGAGTTCCTCCAACGACCTCGCGACTGAGCTACATCGAGTGGTCGCTATCTACTTAACCTTGCCCATGAATACCACACGACATTTCTAACCTCCACGACAACTGCCGCTCCAGCACGAAACCCCTTTACTGCCGAGGCCTCCCACCATCCTCGCAACCCACGCGCCCTAGTTCGCCTTCTCTACTTCGCGCGCGCGTATGCGAATCCAATCGCGGCACCAAAATCGAACGGCCTGAAGCTTTTCCCGCCCCCCCCCCTCTATTCTCACGTGAATGCGCCCCTTCGCCCTCGAGTTCGAACTCGATTATGACCGCGTCGCCCTTTTTTTTTATGAGTTCGAATTATTGTTAAAAGTTAGAGAGGGGATGAGAATATGGTATAAGGTTAGAGAGGCTTCTAGCATACGCGTGAACATTACATGAATAAATAAAAAATTGGAAATATCTCGTTGCATAACGCGAAATCCCGAACCCCGAATCAGACCTGCCGATAGGTGTTTATAGGATTTTACCCGCATTTCGAACTCAATGGAACGTGTTTCGGAAGCTAACTCGGTCATATGCGCGGGTTATGGAAATAATCGATCAGTTTTAAATTAAAATTGATTAAAATAGTTCCAAGCGTTTTGAGCTGTCAGGGTCAAACAACAACTCCGATTGCTACAACAATTTGACCTGGTTTCGTCGAATTCCGAGACTGTGCCTCGGAAGGCTATTTTTAAATATCGATTTAAACGATACATCATTAAAATTGAACAAACCACCTTTAAATTAAATTTTAACCATTCTATTACCTTCAGTATCATCATTATAAATTTTATAAGCCTTCAAATTATTTAAACAGGCTTAAAATTTCAGATTCAACAATTTTCCCAATTTCAATTATTAAATTCAATATTTAAACTATATAATTCAATAATTTAATTATCAAGTAAATATTGATATTTTGAAATTCAAGTTAAAATTAACTTTTAAATATTTAAAATCAATTAACAATTCCAATTTGAGTTGTTAGAAATTCCGGGTCGTCACATTCCTCCCCCTTATAAGAATTTCGTCCCCGAAATGACTAATTAGGAAGAATGGTCCAAAACCCGTTTACCTTTTTTTCCAAAACTCACTATTCAACATCCTACCAACTATCCTTTATTAAAGAACCACTATTACCTTAACCAACCTCCTAAAACCATCTATAGTTTTCAAACAATACCTATTTGCTCAATCATGTAAATTTTAATTTAAAACCAAATTTTGAATAATCAAAATTTTCTCAATTTTTTTTTCTAACTCTCTAAATTTCCGAAAATTTTTGCCAGCGTCTCCTTGCGCGGCTAGCTCGGTACTACTACAAAAGGCCAAGTGGCTAGATCCAAAACCCAATCCAATTTCATACAGAAATTTAAATACATACCTTGTCGGGCAATTCAAATTTATCTTTTGGAAGCACAATCAATTTTCCTTTTTCCTTATAATACCTGCATACCCTGCTTGGCAATAATATCCAATCGTAACTTTCAAATCATTTTATATATTTTCTTACATAAGTTCTCACATCTACTTCAATTTAGTTTTTCCCATTTCCATATGATTTCAATTTGTCTTCAATTCTGAATATTGAATTTATCTTCCATTGATAACTGATTCATATTAGTTTCATCTACTAATTTACTTTAGTTTTCAATTTGAAATTGTTTTGTCGTTAACTAAATTTCTCAAAATTTTCTAATTTCCAAAATTTTCGAAATTTTTTGACAGAGTCTCCTTTGTACGGAGGAGCTTTTGCAATTTGACAAGAGATATAAATATATATACATCGGCCCACCCGGTTGGAAAAAGCAAAAACATTTCATATTTCCTATTTTTATTGCGTATGCGTACCTTATTTAGCATTTTAAGCATGCGGCTTACTTATTTTAGCAATTTAGTGTATCCAAATCCAGCCAAACGTCCTTCGGGTACCTGTACTTACTCGATTTAACATATAAGCACTATATATAAGGAGTTTACAACATTTCTCTTACTTAAACAACTATAACATTTCAATTCTAAAAGAAATGCAATCAAAATAACTTCCATGCGCAATTTATATGTCTTCAGAACTAATTCAATTGCTTTCAACCAATTCATAAGCCATTTTATTCAATTTTAGTGGTTTGCACCTTAATTTCTTACATGCAGTTGACTTTTAATCCAACCAAGCTCATATTCACTTCAATTAATTCTAAAACCAATTTATTTGATCTCTATCAACTCACAGAAATTTAATTACCTTTGTTTACGCTGAACGACAACTATTTTTATGCAATTTCGACGATATTTTCTTAACAGATTATTTATTTTAGTTTATAATTACTTTAAATTAATTTCAACTCATTCTATATGAAATTCCATTTCATCTCTAATTTATTCACCAACCATTTATTTAGCTCGACACATTCCATTCTTGTATACTACTAGCCATTCCTAAATTAATTCAATCCAAGCTTTTATTTAATGGGCTTTCACTCTTATTCGAAGCCAAGCTTCCATAAATTTCAAACTTAAGTTAATTTACTTTAATTAATTCCAACATTAAACTTAAGTTTACTTCTATTTGATTCTCATTTAATCAGCTTCCATTAAATTTAGTTAGCCCATACATTTTAAATTTTAATTTTAAATTCACCTTCTCAATTTATCAAAATAATATCCAAGCACATACTTAACTCATTTATACTTCAAATTAATATGCCACCGGACTTAAGTTCAGTCTGATAATCCAATTCCAACCACAACTTTGATTTTAGTTTTTATCCAATCAGACTTCATCCATTTATTATTTAATTCAATAAACCCATTTTAAATTTTAAATTTACTTACTTAATTCATTTTCGAAATTATTTTATTAATACAAGGCCATTCTCAATTTATTTCTATTCACTTGGGTTTTGTTTTGCAACTCAAACCATTTCTATTATAATCACTTCTATTTCATATGACATTACTTCTCTTATATCCAATTTACTTGCAAATTTCATTAAATATTATTCAAATCACCCTTGAATTTTATTTGTAATTCAAACCATCACATTTTCAATCCAACTCTATTTTATTTTTATTTTACAACATCTCCCCTTATTTAATTCATTATCAAATATAAGTCGAATTCTATTTAAAACTTGAATTCATTCCCAAACCCATTATCAACTTACAATCTATTTAATTTAACCGAGTTAAATTTTGTTAACATACATTATAATTTATTTAGCTGATTAGCTTACTTCCATTTTTAATTTAATAACCGAATTTTAATTACAAAAAATCACTTCATTAAATTTTCTCGAGTTCCAATTTTATTTTATAATTTCAGTTTGGGTTTCCCTTGATTTTCCAAAATTCCAACCTTCTATTTTAAAATTTTAGAAAAGCTTTTAAATTCACATAATACTATTAAAATAGCCCTTTATAAAAAGAAAAAAAAAATACTTCTTATAACTCGATGTCTCAACCAGTCATTCCTTGTTCTCACAGAAATTCAGTCATACGTTGATTAGGCGTAGGACTGAAAATCTATAAGTACTTGGTAAACTCGTTTTCAACACCCAGTGAAAATACTAAAAACAAAATATTGAAAATATAGAAACAGTTTTTTTTTTGAAAATAGAGGAAATATCTTTGGTGTGAATGCTCTGGAAATCATCACTCCCATCCATGGTCGCAGTTAACCCGATGGTTACGTTGCCATCCCGACAAAATCCATAGATAACTGTAGGCCTCCGCGCCCCTCGATTACACCATGGAACCCACGACAGATCGCAGCTACAACTGAGGTTACGTAGCTATCACAGCAAAAACCCATATAACTGTGGCATCAACGCCCTCGAATTTCGCTGCCAAAAATGAAACTTCTCCACTCCACTTGACCATAGATCACAGTCTACCGATGTTGCGTTGCCTTCCCAGAAAAATCAAGTGTAGACTGTTGGCACTCATCCTCCACACGATTTTCGCTATGGTCCCCACAGTAGATCGTAGTGACATCAAGTTACACTGTCGTCACAGCATAACTCAAATGCCTATGTAGGCATCAGCGCCCTCGACTTTCGCTACCCAAATAATCCTCAGGAACTAGTTTGTCCGGACTCCTCACATGATCAACTTTAGAACCCCCCTTGGGGCTCAAGGCAGCACCACCCGGTGGCACTCTGAGAAGTTCATTTTATGGGAGCGCCTTTTTTCCCAGAGCCATCATCAAAACATTTTATACGATACATATAGTATCTTTCAAATCATACACCTAGTATGATCTCATACAAAACTCCTTTACACAAAATCGATTATCCCAAAATCGATAATTCTCAAAGTAGGCTTTCCAATTTCAATATTGATTTTACCCAAAATCAAAAGCCTTTCCAAATCCAAAGGTTCCCACAACTTTTTCCAAAATCTTCATAAGATCCTTTATATATATAGATATATATAATTTTTGAAGCTTTGGATCATTATCTAACTTGTATAAAACTCCTTTCATACTTCAAAACACCTTCAAAATCTTTTTCTTCCGGCAATAGATTTAACAAGGGAAGACTTATCTTATATAACAAAGATATATGAATTGTTTAAATCAAAATTAAATATTCAAATTTGATTCTTCTCTTTGAATGTCAATTTCATCCAAATCCGTACGATGTACACTTATCATCCGTACGCTATACTAATCTGAGCGCTCACTCGATCACACAATTTCACTTCCGAACTGGCATCGTCCACCCGACTTCCTAGTGCAGACACAGATTTGGTTTCCTTATTAGAAACCGTCATTCTCCTTGCATAGCCATAACTATGATAGAGAATATCTAGAACCAATCAACAATCCATATCCAGGTTCGCCGTCGAAAATCGAGTGAAAAATCCCTACTCGGATCGATATAACTATCTTGAAATTCTGTGCTCAAATCTGGATCAAATCACTATGCGAATAGAATAATATACGTATATCCTACGTATTTAACTTCATTGATTATCAGCCAAATCAATTCCCTTTCTATTCATATTTCCATTAATTCCCTTTTACTTATCTACAATTGCCTTAATTCTCATTGAATTACACTTCAATTCTTATCTCGGTTGGGTATTTAAATCAATAACAGTTTGAACTCCGACCAGTTTATATTTAGAAAATAGCTTGAAAATTTAAAAAAATAGATAAGTAGTTGAAAAAATTTATTAGTTTACAAAATATCTATGAAATAGTTAACTAATTGTCAAATAGTCGGAAAATAATTGAATAGTTTCAAGAATTTTAAATAATTGCAAAATAGTTGCAAAATAGAAATTAGTTTGTAAAATAGTTGAAAAATAGTAATTAGTTTAGAAAGCAGTTGAAAAATTGTTAAATAGCTCGAAAAATATTTATAAGACAAGTATAAAATAATTTGGCTTTAAGAAAGAAAGGTTGTATATATTTAATATCTTAGAAAAAATAAGATTATATCAAAACAATTTATATTGAAAATAGTCAAGAGCCAACTATTCACTTCTCCAACAATTCAACTTAAATTTCCACTTCCATTTAATTTACTCAATTCTAACTTGAATAACTTCAATTTCTATAGAAATTTATTTAAACCCAATCCAAGTTGAATCAATCTTGATTCCTTTCCCAATTTAAATCAAATTCCATTTTAAATTATCTTTACTTATGTATTTCAAGGTTCAAATTAGAATTCAATACAATTTTATTTAAAATTTTAAGTTATTATTAAAATTTATCTTCCGGTTTGAAGCCAGTTTTTAAACAATTTTAATTTACAATTCAATTATGCAAATTTATTTTATTTATACAATACCATTCTCAATTTAAAGATTTTCATTAACAATAGAATGATATCATCCAATTTATTTTAAAACATCCATCCATTTTCAATTTTTAAATCTCAAACCCGTTTTGAGATCACACAAATTCCCAATTCAAATCAAACATTTAACTTTCCAAGTTAAATTCCAATTTCATCCTGAAATTTCCAATTCATGTTGCTTTCTCTACACTTATTTAACTTTCCCAAAGTTAAATACCAATTTCCCTTACACACAAGGTCATCCTTAAATTTAGACCACTTTTGGTCTTCAATTCAAATCAAATTTTCAAACAACCCATTGTTTGCAACAAGTCCTATTTATCCAAATAATACTTATTTATCATTTTTCATTATTTTGAAACAAAATTTTCAAATTCTGGGGCCCGATTTAGAATTTCATTTTCAATCAATTAAATTTTTAATTTTGTTGTATTTCTGTTTCTACTTAATTTAATTCCAATTCAAGACTTCAATTAGGTTGTATTATATTACTTCTAAATTTTAATTCCAATAATTTAACAACCAATCACCTTAATATTTATTAGAACGAAATATTACTTTATATATCAACATATATTTTTTATATAAAATTATTTAAAACCTTTATATAAGAAAATAACAAGTACGCTCTCATATATATACAACTCATTCTAGAGTACTACGGACTCTACTTAATGAATAACTCCCACCAGAGCCAAAGTTCTCGCTTAACCTTTCAGCTCTGATACCAAATGTAACGACCCGAAATTTTCGATCCCGAAAATTCCAGATAGTTATGAAAAAGAAGAAAGAGATAGAAGAAAAAGAATAGAAACACCAACATCTCACATTCGCAGCAGATAAAATATAATAATAAATAATAACAGTTTACAAAAGAATACTATATCTGTCGATTACATTTAATATACTCAGAGTTTTACATACTTACAGTCACTGAACATATACAAGTATCATGACTCCGATTAACAATAATATAAACACAGCGGAAATACTCTATACGCTCTTGCCATCCAGCTCTTCTCCTGAGCTCCAGAACGTACCTACCTGGAAATCTGTAATACTCGGTCTGATCCGAGCATTACACCAAAGTAACACCCGGGTCAGGCTGGAAACCAGCGTGAGTAATCTCAACTAACATAGAATACCAAAGCAAACAACTTATATAAAACCTGGGTAACTCATATAAATTCACAAAGCCACAATTTATTTTAGACATCACTTATTCCACATATAAGTTTCTAAATACCCAAGATTTTGATTTAAAATAGTCCAATTCCTCCAAATCACTTCACTTCAGCATATATATTTTACATACCAAACCATAAAAATTCAAAGTTGTAACAACCCGCATATTTATCGATTTTATATTTAAATATTTTATCGTTAGTCGGATTTTAGTCCGAAAAGCTACTTTTTGCAAACGGACGTATTAGGACTCGGGCCACTCCCATTGAGTTTAAAATGCAGTTTGCGACCTTTTTGAGTATAAGCTTCGATATGTTTGGAGAGAGTTGATTTTTGCTACCTTTTCACTTTGGGTTTGGGTTTGGGCTCAGCCCTATGTTTAACTTATACTCAAATCTGAGCCACTCTTCCCCATTCACCCTCATTTTCTTCTCTTTTCAGTTCTAAGGCAATAATGGTGGGAGAGATTGGAAACTAAAACTCCAAAACCCTAGTTCGTCTTGCAACCTCAAATTCCTAGCTCCAAATTCAAGAGAACCCATTGGTAAGCATTCTCTTCTTCTTCTCCAACTTATTCTCTTACCAATTTCAGAAATTCCTAAACCTAATTTTGGGAATGTTCTTGTTTTGAGCATAGATTCAAGCTTAATTGGGTTGTGTTGAAGAGAGGTTGATTCTCCATTTGCTTTCAAGCTTCTTCTTGTTTGATTTTGTAAAAAGGTGAGATTTTTATCTCACATCTTAGTCTATAATTATCTTCGATTGTTAGGTATGAATTTCTAACACTTATTCTTGTGCAATTGATTTTGGTTTGGATTGATTTGGTGTATATTCCAATTTTTGGTGTTTTGGTCTAATTTATGAAAATCCTATTATGGATATTTGGACATTGGTATTTGAGGCGTATCGAAGAGCCGTTTAGGCTGGGTTGTCGTTCGACGTAATTCTTTAGCCATCGCGATTTGCTCGTTCGATCGTTTCCGATATTCGTTTGGCCATTTTTGGCCTAGGTTCAGGGAATGCCCTGAACCCTTCATTCAGACGTCTGAAACGTAATATTCAGACGTCTGAATATTGTTCTGGGAAGATTTCTATTCCCAGATTCAGACGTCTGAATATATGGTTTCAGACGTCTGAATTGGTTCATTTGGAACCAGAAAGGAAATTGGCTAAAAAGTGCCTATTTCAGACGTCTGAAACACTTGATTCAGACGTCTGAATTGTGTTCTGGAAATCTTTATATTTCCAGATTCAGACGTCTGAACCACTTGTTTCAGACGTCTGAAACTGCAGTGTTTTGCCTGCTTGCCTATTCGCTTGAGAATTCCAATTTAAATCGATTCGTGATGATCCTATTTGTTGTTATCATTTATTATGCCTTTGATGACTCCTATTTAGGGATTTTTGAATATCCATTTCGATGGATTCTTTATCGGCTTCTTTGGATTTTATTCACATCTTCGTATGTGAATTTTAGTGAATGATTGTTCCTACAATCTTCTTTGTGATTTGTCACTTTAAAAATATAAAGGTTTTCTATACTAGTAGTAAATATCAAAACTCTTTCTTCAAATGATTTCAACACTATTTTATTACAAAGCTCGTCTTTTTAAACCGATTTCTAATCTATTAGTATATACAAACCTTTACCTCACTCGTACAAGAAATCTAATTAAACGGCTTAGTAAAATGAGTGGTATGAAACGCTTACGTTTACTTCGTCGATTAATTCTTGGACTTGTTCGATTGAATCTCTTGTGACAATTTTCTAGTGGAAATCTACAGTTTGTTCGTAAATATTTAAGTTAAGCAAGTGGTTATGGGACATGAAGCTAAACTCATATATTTACTAGCTTAGTGTAATTGACACTTCTCGTTGATCATGACGATCATCTTTGTGATTTAGACTAGCAATGTGCGATGTCTCTTTGTCTGCGAGGGAGACTAAACTCCGTTTTGTGGAGTTTCGACTCAAATTGGTGGGGTAGCAACCCATGGTCTTCGGGCCATTTGTGGAGCTTCGGCTCAATTTGTGATGGTTAGCAACCATGGAATTAGCATTCCGTTTGTGATACACGTGTTGGTGAGCTTTATGCTCCCGTTTGTGATAGTCCTTTCCCCCTTGTGATTTCTGGATTTCTTGAGATGATTTCTAGAATTTGTGCTTCACCAATTTTCATGATTTCTATTGATAAGCCTTATCGATATTTGTGCATTGGTGAATTTGTGCGTCATTGACTTTTGTGATTTCTGGATTTCGTGTATTGAATTCTGGAATTTGTGTGTCATTGACTTTTGTGATTGACATTAATATTATCGTCAATATTTATGGTTTGGTGAACGAAATAAGGAGTATGATGTTTCTTTGATTCTTGTGTAGATTTGGTGACATTGATTAATCTCTTGGTGATTTTAAACTAATTATATATATCATAGCTTGGCATTGTGATTATTATGTGTTTAGTCATATCTCTTATTTTATATCATTTCATCTGATATTTATTGTTAGACTGATCTGTTTATTATTTTCTTATTAAATAATACTCGGGTCAGACCGAGATGTTACAGGTGCTTCTGCTTGACTTCTCTCTTGGGATTGATTTCTGACTTTTGGCTTACTACTTAGATTAGTAGTTTATTTTGGTGTATACATTTGAGATATAGACTCCATGATGTATACTTATTCTTTTGTGTAGTTCTTGTAACTATTCTCTTGTGATAGTGTGGGTCTTGCTTGACCACTACTCTGATGTACACTTTCATGTGTTATATTCATATCTATTTCCGCCTTTGTGATATGAATCGTCTGTGACTGATTTATGTTATGTTTATTTCTATATTTGTTTCTGAAGATATTATAGCCACTGTGTAGTAGCTTTGAGTTTGTGTCGGTATGTCGGATTTCCCTCTTGATAAGAAATGCATGTTATACTATCTGGCATATCGATGCTCGCGCAAAGCAATTACACGGATGGTCGCTCCTCAACAGCCTTATTCTCCGTGCTAGTTGACAGCATTCACCGTAATGTTCTTGGCTAGCGTGGGTATAGAGGTGGGGCGTCACAGCTTGGTATCAGAGCCAAACTTCGGAACAATATGGAATAATATAACAAGGATCATCGTCCTAAGTCTACCTTAGGAGTCGTGCTTTAGGATTTTATTCGGTCTACGTACCGTCCTATCCTATTTTCTTTTATGATTCCTTGTTTTATCTATCAAGAATTGCTTGATATTGAATTTGATGAATAACCTTTTTCTTCTTCTTCTTTCTTTCAAAGAAGAGAAATGTCTAGACCAGGCCGCCCCAGAGCCGTACCATCTAGTACCCTACCCCAGGATGGAGTTTTTATGACTGCTCAACAGCTTCTTAATTTAGTGACGAATGCTCAAGCAGCTGGAGCTAACCCGGAACCTACTCACCCAAAGTCGGGATTTGCACGCTTGTGCAGCGATTACACTAATTTGGGCGGGGAGCCATTCAAAAGTTCCGAAACTGTTATTGAAGTATAGGCTTGGCTAAGGTCATGCGATCGAATCTTTTCTCGCATGAATCTTATTGACCTTCACCGAGTTCAGGTGGCCTCTAGTATGCTCCGAGAAAGAGTATTGGACTGGTACGAGCTTCTTATTTCTGAGATTAATGAAGCGGATCTCACCTGGGGGCAATTCCGAGAATGCTTCGAGTTGAAATTTGTACCAGAAGCAGAGAAAGTGACATTGGCTCGACGATTTATAGACCTTGTTCAAGGTGAGTCCTCCGTGACTGATTACGTCGCCTTCTTCGAGTCGCTTTCCAAATATGGGGTTGAATACATCAACACCCCTTTAAAGAAGAACCAGAGGTTCGTCTATGGCTTAAACAAAAATCTCAAGAAGCCATTACTTCTAAAATTAGAAGTTTCTTCCGACCAACTCGTTGATATTGCTCTTCGTCTTGAAGAGGCGGATAGGGAGAATGATGTTGAAGTGGTGGGTTTTAAACCAAACTTCAACAACAAGAAGAGGCCAAACAAATTCAAAGGCCCTTATCCCAATAAGAAAGGGAGGCAAGCAACTCCTGTTGAAAAGACCTTTTCCTCTACTCAAGGGAAATGCTATAATTGAGGTTCGAAAGACCATTTTGCGAACAAGTGTTCAAAGCCTCGTACTTGTCGCTATTGCAAAAGCCCGGACCATTTTATGCATGTATGTCCCAAACTTCAAAATAGGAGGGAGGGAAAGCTTAATGTTGCTCAAGCCCCTGGCAACACATCTCATGGCCAAGGTATTTCTCATTCTATTCTGGATGGAATTATTTTATTTCGTGATCATCCTATTCGAGTTCTTTTTGATACAGGTGCGTCCCATTCTTTTATATCAAAAGAACTTGTTGATACTTTTTCTTTGGATGTTTTGTGTTTAATGACTTCTTTGAGAATTGCGAATCCGGTTGGTGGATCCACGACAATCAGTTTATTGTGTAAAGATGTCGAGATTATTTTGTGTGATTTTTCTTTCCGAGCCGATTTGGAATGATTTTGGGAATGGATTGGCTTAACCGTTATGAAGCTCATATCCTATGTCCTGAGCGGACTATTCATCTTCGACATCCTCAATCTGTTAAGCAGATTTCTATTAATCTTAAAGATTCAGATTCCAGCTTGGTTGCATCTTTATATTCTTTAAATCCTCGTGATGACGATGATGACGATGAGGGTGATATTATTTCTCTTATTCACGTCGTTTGTGAATTTTCCGACATATTCGAGTCCGTTTTAGGATTACCACCTAAGCGAGCAATTGAGTTCAGAATTAATCTTATTCCTGGAGCTCAACCTATTACTCGTCCTCCTTATCGCATGTCCAATAAGGAGAACGAAGAGATGCGCAAACAACTATCCGAGTTGGAGACGAAGCAATTTATTCGCTCTAGTTCCTCGCCTTGGGGAGCTTCGGCTATTTTCGTGAAGAAATCCGACGGTACGCTTAGGCTTTGCGTTGACTATCGCAAGCTTAACGATCTTACTATTAAAAATAAATATCCTCTACCTCGGATTGATGATTTATTCGATCAGCTTAGTGGTGCTAGAGTCTTTTCATAATTGGACTTGGCTACCGGTTTTCATCAGCTTCGTATCGCAGAAGATAGCATTCCATTGACCTCGTTCCGTACTCGTTATGGATCTTATGAATGGCTTGTCATGCCATTTGGTTTGACGAATGCTCCGGCGTATTTCGTTGATCTTATGAATCGGGTTTTCAAAGATTTTCTCGACCGATTTGTTCTCATCTTTATCGATGATATTCTTGTGTATTCTAAAACCGAGGAGGAGCATGAAAAACATCTTCGGATTGTGTTGGAAACTCTTAGGAGTAATCAATTAAAGGCAAAATTTTCTAAATGCCACTTTTGGCAATCTCGTGTGAAGTTTCTCGGTCATATTATTTCCGAATCCGGAATTTCCGTGGATCCTTGAAAGATTGAAGCGATTCAAGATTGGAAGAGACTGGAGAGTGTGACAGTGATTCGTAGGTTTCTCGGATTGGCGGGCTATTACCGTCGTTTTATCAAAGACTTTTCTAAGATTGTCGTGCCTCTCACTAGCTTGACGAAGAAAGGTGTTAAATACATTTGGTCGGACAAATGTGAAGCTTCTTTTCAGAAATTAAAAGAACTTCTTTCTGATGCTCCTATTCTCGTTATTCCCGAGGGGAATCAAGATTTCGTTGTTTATACCGATGCTAGTCGCGTTGGTTTGGGTGCCGTTCTTATGCAAAGAGAACGTGTTATTGCTTATGCTTCTAGGCAAGTGAAGCCTGCTAAGACTAGATATGTCACTCATGATTTAGAGCTCGCGGCTATTGTTTTCGCCCTTCGTATTTGGCGTTATTATCTTTTAGGAGAGAAATTTGTTCTTCATACCGATCATAAGTCCTTGAAGTATTTATTCTCCCAAAAGGAACTTAATTTGCGTCAACAGCGTTGGCTCGAATTTCTTGCACCATATGATCTTGATATCCTTTATACTCCCGGAAAGGGAAATCGCGTTGCTGATGCACTTAGTCGAAAGCAACAAGCGATTGTTTCTATGATGATATCCGAATGGAACGATCTCGAGATATTATCCTCTTGTGAGATTCGAGACCGTGTCTCCGATTTATGTTCATCACTTGTGTTGTGTAGCCTTGAGGCTCATCCTTCTCTTTTAGACCGCATTCTTGAAGCTCAAGGGTTGGATCCTGAATTGGCTCTTCTTGGCCAAAATATTAAAGATAAAATTGATATTGAAGGTTTGAAAGGCTTTGATATCGATTCTCGTGGCGGCATTCGAAAATTTGGTAGACTTATCGTACCAAATATTATTGATCTTCGTAAGGATATTTTAGAAGATTCTCATCGTTCTAAATTCACCATTCATCCCGGTAGTAGTAAAATGTACGCGGATATGAAGCGACTATATTATTGGGAGGGAGTGAAGTTTGATATTGCTAACTTTGTTAAGTGTTGCATGACTTGCCAACTCGTTAAGGCCGAACATCAAAGGCCCGGTGGGTTATTGCAACCTTTAGAAATTCCAATTTGGAAGTGGGACCAAATTTCCATGGATTTTATAGATGGCCTTCCCCGTTCTCGTTCGGGTCATGATAGCTTATGGGTGATCGTTGATAGACTTACTAAATCCGTCTATTTTATTCCCGTTCGGTCTAACCGAATCGTTCCTCTTTTGGCCAAACTCTTTGTTAAAGAGATTGTTAAATTGCATGGAGTTCCTACTTCTATTGTTAGTGATCGTGATCCATTGTTTACTAGTGGATTTTGGAAGAGTCTTCGAAAAGCTTTGGGAACGAAGCTTAATTTTAGCACCGCTTATCATCCTCAGTCCGATGGACAAACTGAGCGTGTGAATCAAACTCTTGAAGATCTTCTTCGTGCATGTGTTCTTGATTTTGGTGGAAGTTGGGAAGATCATATTTCACTTGTTGAATTTTCCTATAATAATAGCTTCCAATCTAGTATTCGTATGGCACCTTTCGAGGCACTCTATGGAAGGCCATGCCGATCTCCTTCTTGTTGGCTTGAGACCGGTGAGAAGCTGGTTTTAGGTCCCGATTTTATTCGTGATTCCACAGAAAAGATTGATCTTATTCGTCATAGGATGAAAGAAGCCCAGAGTAGACAAAGATCCTATGCCGATAATCGAAGAAGGAAATTAGAATTTTCCGTTGGAGGTTCTGTTTTTGTTCGTGTTTCACCAATGAAGGGTGTTGTACGTTTCAGTCGATCGGGAAAATTGGCGCCTCGATATATTGGGCCATTTCCTATCACTGAACGTATTGGTTCCATGGCTTATCGTCTTTTATTACCGGCTCAATTTTCTGCTATCCATGACGTGTTTCACGTTTCTCAACTTCGGAAATGTCTTCGAGATTCCGATTCTATTCTTGAGCCCGGTGTTGTGGAAGAGATTGAAGTTTCGCCTAATTTAACTTATGAGCAACATCCTATTCGTATCATTGCTTCGGAGATCAAACGACTTCGAAATAAAGATGTTCCGCTTGTTAAAGTTCGATGGTCTTCAAATCTAAGGATTGTTCTTGGGAATCTAGAGAGTACATCGAGCGAATACATCCGGACTTACTTTCTCGTGCTCTTTGAGGTGAACTTCTTATTTCAAATTTCTTTTGTGTTGAATATGCTTTTATTATTGTTACTACATATCTTCTTCTTAAATATTGCGAGGACGCAATTTCTTTAAGGAGGGGAGTCTGTAACAATCCGCATATTTATCGATTTTATATTTAAATATTTTATCGTTAGTCGGATTTTAGTCCGAAAAGCTACTTTTTGCAAACGGTCGTATTAGGACTCGGGACCACTCCCATTGAGTTTAAAATGCCGTTTGCGACCTTTTTGAGTATAAGCTCTGATATGTTTGGAGAGAGTTGATTTTTGCTACCTTTTCACTTTGGGTTTGGGTTTGGGCTCAGCCCTATGTTTAACTTATACTCAAATCTGAGCCACTCTTCTCCATTCACCCTCATTTTCTTCTCTTTTCAGTTCTAAGGCAATAATGGTGGGAGAGATTGGAAATTAAAACTCCAAAACCCTAGTTCCTCTTGCAACCTCAAATTCCTAGCTCCAAATTCAAGAGAACCCATTGGTAAGCATTCTCTTCTTCTTCTCCAACTTATTCTCTTACCAATTTCAGAAATTCCTAAACCTAATTTTGGGAATGTTCTTGTTTTGAGCATAGATTCAAGCTCAATTGGGTTGTGTTGAAGAGAGGTTGATTCTCCATTTGCTTTCAAGCTTCTTCTTGTTTGATTTTGTAAAAAGATGAGATTTTTATCTCACATCTTAGTCTATAATTATCTTCGATTGTTAGGTATGAATTCCTAACACTTATTCTTGTGCAATTGATTTTGGTTTGGATTGATTTGGTGTATATTCCAATTTTTGGTGTTTTGGTCTAATTTATGAAAATCCTATTATGGATATTTGGACATTGATATTTGAGGCGTATCGAAGAGCCGTTTAGGCTGGGTTGTCGTTCAACGTAATTCCTTAGTCATCGCCATTTGCTCGTTAGATCGTTTCCGATATTCGTTTGGCCATTTTTGGCCTAGGTTCAGGGAATGCCCTGAACCCTTCATTCAGACATCTGAAACGTAATATTCAGATGTCTGAATATTGTTCTGGGAAGATTTCTATTCCCAGATTCAGACGTCTGAATATATGGTTTCAGACGTCTGAATTGGTTCATTTGGAACCAGAAAGGAAATAGGCTAAAAGGTGCATACTTCAGACGTCTGAAACACTTGATTCAGACGTCTGAATTGTGTTCTGGAAATCTTTATATTTTCAGATTCAGACGTCTGAACCACTTGTTTCAGACGTCTGAAACTGCAGTGTTTTGCTTGCTTGCCTATTCGCTTGAGAATTCCAATTTAAATCGATTCGTGATGATCCTATTTGTTGTTATCATTCATTATGTCTTTGATGACTCCTATTTAAGGATTTTTGAATATCCATTTCGATGGATTCTTTATCGGCTTCTTTGGATTTTATTCACATCTTCGTATGTGAATTTTAGTGAATGATTGTTCCTACAATCTTCTTTGTGATTTGTCACTTTAAAAATATAAAGGTTTTCTATACTAGTAGTAAATATCAAAACTCTTTCTTCAAATGATTTCAACACTATTTTATTACAAAGCTCGTCTTTTTAAACCGATTTCTAATCTATTAGTATATACAAACCTTTACCTCACTCGTACGAGAAATCTAATTAAACGGCTTAGTAAAATGAGTGGTATGAAACGCTTACGTTTACTTCGTCGATTAATTCTTGGACTTGTTCGATTGAATCTCTTTTAAAAATTTTCTAGTGGAAATCTACAGTTTGTTCGTAAATATTTAAGTTAAGCAAGTGGTTATGGGACATGAAGCTAAACTCATATATTTACTAGCTTAGTGTAATTGACACTTCTCGTTGATCATGACGATCATCTTTGTGATTTAGACTAGCAATGTGTGATGTCTCTTTGTGTGCGAAGGAGACTAAACCCCGTTTTGTGGAGTTTCGACTCAAATTGGTGGGGTAGCAACCCATGGTCTTCGGGCCGTTTGTGGAGCTTCGGCTCAATTTGTGATGGTTAGCAACCATGGAATTAGCATTCCGTTTGTGATACACGTGTTGGTGAGCTTTATGCTCTCGTTTGTGATAGGCCTTCCCCCCCTTGTGATTTCTGGATTTCTTGAGATGATTTCTAGAATTTGTGCTTCAACAATTTTCGTGATTTCTATTGATAAGCCTTATCGATATTTGTGCATTGGTGAATTTGTGCGTCATTGACTTTTGTGATTTCTGGATTTCGTGTATTGAATTCTGGAATTTGTGTGTCATTGACTTTTGTGATTAACATTGATATTATCGTCAATATTTATGGTTTGGTGAACGAAATAAGGAGTATGATGTTTCTTTGATTCTTGTGTAGATTTGGTGACATTGATTAATCTCTTGGTGATTTTCAACTAATTATATATATCACAGCTTAGCATTGTGATTATTATGTGTTTAGTCATATCTCTTATTCTATATCGTTTCATCTGATATTTATAGTTAGACTGATCCGTTTATTATTTTCTTATTAAATAATACTCGGGTCAGACCGAGATGTTACAGGTGTTTCTGCTTGACTTTTCTCTTGGGATTGATTTCTCTGACTTTTGGCTTACTACTTAGATTAGTAGTTTATTTTGGTGTATACATTTGAGATATAGACTCCATGATGTATACTTATTCTTTTGTGTAGTTCTTGTAACTATTCTCTTGTGATAGTGTGGGTATTGCTTGACCACTACTCTGATGTACACTTTCATGTGTTATATTCATATCTATTTCCGCCTTTGTGATATGAATCGTCTGTGACTGATTTATGTTATGTTTATTTCTATATTTGTTTCTGAAGATATTATAGCCACTGTGTAGTAGCTTTGAGTTTGTGTCGGTATGTCGGATTTCCCTCTTGATAAGAAATGCATGTTATACTATCTGACATATCGATGCTCGCGCAAAGCAATTACACGGATGGTCGCTCCTCAACAGCCTTATTCTCCGTGCTAGTTGACAGCATTCACCGTAATGTTCTTGGCTAGCGTGGGTATAGAGGTGGGGCGTCACAAAAGTGGTTTCGGGTATTTCCTAATACCCGATCCCGACCTCTTCGAGTCCCATGTCATCCTAACCCAGGTTATCTAAATGTAATACACAACATTTCATACCATAGATATCAACCCATTCAAGCTTCCAATACCATCCAATCATCCACAACAAATTTGGTCACTTCCAAATTAATTCAATTAATTTTAATTGAATTTCTAACCTCAATCACTTAGATTTCTTTACTTACCAATTAATTAGTTACAAATCAAATAATGCAATCATCCCTTCAATATTCATCTTAATTAATCAACCTAGATTAATTATCCTTTACTTTCATTCAAGCATCTATCTTAATTA
This sequence comes from Allium cepa, assembly GCA_030765085.1. Classification (NCBI taxonomy): domain Eukaryota; kingdom Viridiplantae; phylum Streptophyta; class Magnoliopsida; order Asparagales; family Amaryllidaceae; genus Allium; species Allium cepa. The sequence goes on along the minus strand of CM060944.1, from coordinate 489,979,520 downwards.
ACTTCACAATATTAATTATACTTAACCAAAAATCAATAAGTAATCTTAATTCCTTCATGAATTAATCAACTATATTAATTACATTAATTCTTAAGTACTTATATTAATTAATTATTCATACATCATTTGTTATAGATTAATCAATTCCAATTCATCAATCTTTAATGACATCATAAATTATACAAGCTTATGATTTTCAATTATATTTCGATTTATCCTAAGCTAAATTAATTATATTAAATAATTAATTATTAATTAAACCGCAAACCTTAATAATTCTTGATTTATCGCATCCTGTGATTATCTACCTTTTCATTTACTTCATTAAATAAATTAATTCTTCTTAATTTAATTATCTCAATTAATTTCTTGATTTATTTCACAAGTAATTATATTTTATTAATTACATTAAGTAATTACTTATTAAACCATCCAATGATCATTCCAAATTAATATAGACTTATTTAGTTAACCCAAATCATTAATTAATTTAATTAATTAATTTTCCATTTAAATTATCCTACCTATTTAATGAATCACCGATCATTAAACCTTTATTGATTTTTAACAGAACCATTTTCTAATTTAAGTTTAAACCCATTTAAACCCAAATACCTCGAGTCAAACAACAATTAACTCGAGAGCCAACCAAAACCAAAATCATTAGATCATCAGTACACATTCAATCAATCCAATCATTCAACCAATTATTTAAATCTAACCATTTAAATCCAAATAAAAATCAAAACAGAGCGAGATTTACTCACCTTTGCCTCACAATTGGCAATCCACTTCATTCAATTAATTACATCCATTGATTATTAATTTATTACTTTCCCCAGAGATTTTTAATTCATTACTTCTAGCTATTAATTATTAACGTTCATTGTTAATTTCTAAAACCTAATTCCCATTTGTAAATCACTAATTACAAATTACTAGATCAATAATTGCAAATCAATTGCTTAATTAATCTTTAACCTATTTCACAAATTACCAAACCCTAATTATACTTAAGGTAAACATGTTCTTTGTTAAATACTAAATCACAATAACATTTAAATTTATTTGTAAAATAATTAAGTTTTAAATATCTTTTATGTATTTAACAAACCTAATTTAACAATAAATCAAACTATCTTAATTTAAGTTTTGGAAAGCATTTAATTTAAAGGATTTATAAATGATTAAAACAATTCCATTTTTCTTTATTTACTTTTTTTTAAGCCTGAGTTTAAAAACAAACAGAGCTGAAATAAATAAATAAAAGAAAAATTACTCACCATCGATCATCAACCCAGATCGCACTTCCCTTTCCTGAACGCGAGTGCTCACAGCCCTAGCATCTTCTCCACGTGAAACCCTAGCTTTGATGTTGGACGCATGTCGCCTCCCCAAGCAACAATTTTCGATCCGTCACTCTTCTTCCCCTCCACGAGCATCGACTTCGAGTTCCTCCAGCGACCTCGCGACTGAGCTACATCGAGTGGCCGCTATCTACTTATCCGTGCCCACGAGTACCACACGACATCACTAACCTCCATGACAATTGCCGCTCCAGCACGAAACCCCTTTACTGCCGCAGCCTCCCACCATCCTGGCGACCCACGCGCCCTAGATTGCTATCTCTACTTCGCGCGCGCGTACGCGAATCCAATCGCGGCCCCAAAATCGAACGGCCTGAAGCTTCCCCCCCCCCCCTCTATTCTCATGCGAATGTGCCCCTTCGCCATCAAGTTCGAACTCGATTATGACTGCGTCGCCAATTTTTTTATGAGTTCGAATTATTGTTAAAAGTTAGAGAGGGGATGAGAATACGGAATAAGTTAGGGAGGCTTCTAGCATACGCGTGAACACTAAATAAATAAATAAATAGTTGAAAATATCTCGTTGCATAACGCGAAATCCCGAACCCCGAATCAGACCTGCCGACAGGCGTTTATAGCATTTTACCCGCATTCCGAACTCAATGGAACGTGTTTCGGAAGCTAACTCGGTCATATGCGCGAGTTACGGAAATAAACGATCAGTTTTAAATTAAATCGATTAAAATAGTTCCAAGCGTTTTGAGCTGTCAGGGTCAAACGACAACTCCGATTGCTACAACAATTTGAAATCCGATAACAATATAATATTACGGATCCAATGGAACTAGTTTCATCGAATTCTGAGACTGTGCCTCGGAAGGCTATTTTTAAATATCGATTTAAACGATACATCATTAAAATTGAACAAACCACCTTTAAATTAAATTTCAATCATTCTATTACCTTCAGTATCATCATTATAAATTTTATAAGCCTTTAAATTATTTAAAAAGGCTTAAAAACTTCAGATTCAACAATTTCCCCAATTTCAATTATTAAATTCAATATTTAAACTATATATTCAATAATTTAATTATCCAGTAAATATTGATATTTTTAAATTCAAGTTAAAATTAACTTTTAAATATTTAAAATCAATTAACAATTCCAATTTGAGTTCTTAGAAATTCCAGGTCATCACACTAACCATCATAGTGGAAATAAAATATAATAGATAATAAATGATCTTTACATAAAAACAAATACGTCTATTTATACATTACATCATCAGAGTATACATAACACACAACTGGACAGTAATCATAACATGTCCTCTCAATTTGCATACATAGTGGAATATCTAAAACAAGTACGTGAATACGTATCGCCATCCAGCTCGTCTCCTGCTCCACAACATCATTTCCTGTATTTTATAATACTCGATCTGACCCGAGCATTATAGTTAAATAACACCCGAGTCAGTCTGGAATACCAGCGTGAGAAAACCACACTCAAATTGATTATTAAAGTTTCAAAATTCTTTTGAAAACAAAAGCATCTCGTAAGACCACGCCACAAATAAACATGTCGGGTCTTTACCTTACGATAGCTAAAACTCTTTTTATCAAAATCCTCTGATATTATAATAGTGTCTATATACAAATACTTATTAAAATAGCCTAAATTGTTACATTTATTAAATTCCAGCTACTAGCCACAAAGTGGGTAATACAAACAAAACTCGTAAAAAGCGCATAGGGAGAATGGATTTCCAACTAATGACTAGGCACTGGTGTACCACCTGTCACAATACGTGGCCTAGATCACCGTACCGAGGATTACTCCCAATCCTCTGCAACACAAGAACGGGACTACCCCTTACTGGATAATCCCGAGTAAGATCACCCCACGGTTGGGATCAACAACCGCACCGCTAAGCCGAATAAAAAAGGACATCTAGACAGGGATGACCTCACCCTAATGGGCGCTACCTCCCTAACCTTGCTGCATAACCCTTCATTTTCAGTCATTCCCGGTTGATGAGGCTTGAGGCTAAGCGTTACCTTTTTAGATCGTTTCACTTAGAATGCTCACCGTCCACCTGACGATGTTCTGAAAACATTCATCCATACAAGTCCGTCCCGGGTTCGAACGGAACCGAAGGCACTACTCCTACTACATCCATTTTGGAATCAACCTCAGGATTAGTAGCGACTAGCCCTTGCACTTCACTGCTCCATCTTTGAATCTAAACTAGTCTTCCTCACGAAAACGTACGAACCGGATCGAAGTGGTTTTCGAGAAATTAATCCTGATTCCGGTCTCTTCGAAACGATCAACCATTGTCAATATTGATAGTCGGTTATTTAACTATCAATTAACATTCACAACAACCATCAAACAATAAATAATTTCTCCAAATTATTTATTATTCCCAAAATATCTTCGCAGGGTATATTTCCATTTCCAATCCTTTTGAAAATATTTTTCAAACTACATTCTTCTCATGAAATAAATTCCCAAATATTTATTTCCACTGAAAACATCAAGCACCAAAAACTTTAGATTTTTAAAATAATTTAAAAACACTTTATTAAAAAAAATATTTTAACATTTAGATTGAAAACGACTTCAATACTTTATTAAAAATATATATATTAGGAATATTTAAAATGAGGTTATTTTTTTAATATAAGCTAGATTTTCTCTTTTAAAACAAATACCAAGTCTCTTTTTAATAATTACTACTATAATAGATTAAAAGAAAATACTTACTTTAAAATTTAAACATTTAGAAATAATAAATTTTTCTCAAACATGCTTTTTAACATCTTATATTTAAAAATTTATGTTGAAACGTACTTGGCTATCCAGGGAAATACTCTTCACTTTCTATCTTTAAAAATAAATCACTATTTATTTTAAAACAAATTTTCTAATTCCTTTAATAAATTCCAGTCGTGAATTTATTCTTCCAAATATCCACTGATATATTACTTCACTTTTATAAACCCAGTTTATAAATTTCATAATCACATTCTCCTTTAAATTTCCAATTTCAAACACTTAAATTAATTTCCAATTTGATTTTCAATTTACTTCATTTGCAATAAATTTCTTTACTTACTCATTTATTTCAAAACCCATTGACTTCAGATTTTTATTCCTTAATTATGATTTAAAATCTTTTAACTGAAAATACCAATTTCAGATTTCTTCAAATTCCTTCTTTATCTTTTTAAATAAACTCAAACCTTGGAATTTAAAATCAAATTCTATATTCCTTTAAATAATATCACTTATGATTTTAAAATCCATTATTACTCTGTTTATTCAAAATTCCCTTTTTCCATACTCGGAATTATTTATCAGGATTTTAAAAGCACTTTTATTCTTATCTAGTTCATTCTTAAATTTATTCAAATTCTCAACAATTATTTTACTTAAAAATTCACTCTTTTATTTTCTTTCAAAAATCCAATTCTATATATTTTGATAAACCAGTGTACCGAAATATATTCAAGCAAATCATAGCATTCAATATTCCAATAATCAATATAATTCATCACAGAGTATCAAATAATCGTAACAGAGAATATTAAATAATCCAAATAAATGTTGAGGAATCTAGTTGGATCCCTCCAACTTGTTTCCTGCATCCACAGATGTTAGCACAATATAAAATACCAATTCAACTTCGAGGTGGAATATCGTGGTATATGGGATTTAAATATAATATCATCCGCTATTATGCGGGGCATAGGATCTCATCCGCTATATAATGCAGGAAATCAATCATTCCAAGATCTATTATATACTATAATATAGCACATCAAATCAATTAAACCATTCAACCAATTATTTAAATTTATCTATTTAAATTTCAATAGTCATTTAGAAGAGTGAGATTAACTCACCTTTGATTTTTGTTTGACAATCCAATTCCATCTCGACCATTATCTCCCAATTTTGGACCTTGTATAAATATTAGATGATTTTTATTAATATTCGAATAAATCAAATGATTAAATTTCCATTTATAAAGTAAATTACCAATGATTTTATTTTAACCTAGAATTCAATTTTAAATTGATTTTCCCTTTAAATAAAAATATTTTTAAAATATATACTGGTAAGCTTAAAATGTATATTTATTTCCTTCCGAAACTGCATATATTAAAACAAAAATTATTTTACTGTAAAATACCCTTTTCTGTTTCTATACATGTTCATATCTATATCTTCAGATTTAAATTAAATTAGAATTAACTTAAAATTTAAAAAAAATAGTTTAATAAAAACTTCACCTTGTGGTCTATAAAATTAACAAAACATATTACAATAATTAGCAAAATAATTGTTACCTTACTGTTAAAACTTCTTTCTGTTTTATACTAGTTCATCACAGTAAATTCATCCCCTTTTTAAAATTTGAAATACAAATTCAGTTTGAATTAATAAAATACAGGAAGAGACCCATACCTGCTTCCCAAATACACGCACATAAATCCACAAACGAAAATGTGTGGCGACAATCGCCGATCCTCACAGTACCGCCCCTCACGTCGCCACCTGCTTCCATGTTGCCGTCGGCCACCACCACTCGAGACGAAAGCCCTAACCTCCCAACGCGCGACAAACAAACAGCGTCGACCTCTCCTGACAATGACTACGTTCGTGGCCTCCTCCAGCTCGATAAATACTAACGCACCCAAATATGACTCGTTGGCCCTAACGACGATCGAGAACCCAAACTCGCCTTCACCTCCAAATTCGATTCGATTTCATTTTTTTATCATGAATGCCGATTTTGAACTGGATGTGAAGAAGGGAAATAAAGTGGTCGAGGCGATTTGATGAAGGCATGCGATGAATACTGGAGAACGAACAAATTGAAAAGGGGAAGGTATCGGCCATTTTCATGAATTTGATTTTGATTTCGAGAACCCCTCTTTTTTTCACTTTCAGTTATCTGAAAGAAGATAAGCCCTTGCTATAAAAATTAAAGAGTTGAGTCTTTGTGAGGAAGATAGGCTGACTAGGAGATAATGACGTATGACTTTCAATATATATTATAATATTAAAAATATCCCGTATGTGGCAACAAAAAATCCCAAACCCCTATCGAGGTATGCCGCCAGGTGTTATAATGTTATACCCTTATTCCGAACGCAATGGAAAAGGTTTCTAGTCCCAATTCGATCTTATGGAGAAGATAGGCTTTTGGACCTAGTTATTATATTAAATTTCGATTTAATTTTCAGCATGTTTACTTATCATACGGCCAAACGATCACTCCAAACACTGCGAAAATTGAAATTCAATAATAATACAATATTATGGATCCAATGGAACTGGTTTCGTCGAAATCCGAGACTGTGCCTCGGAAGGCTATTTTTAAATATCGATTTAAACGATATATTTTCGAAACTAAACAAATCACCATTAAATTCAATTTTAACACTTTTACTATCTTTAGTACTATCAATATAAATTTTACCAGTCTTTTAAAGTATTTTTAACAAGCTTGAAACTGAAGATTCAACGTTTTACCCAACTTCAAATTATTAGATTAAATAGTTATATCATTCAACAAACCCCTATATTAAATTATGAATCTATTTTATTGAATAAAAACTAAACTTTTCATATTCAAGATCAATTTATAATCCAAATTAAATATTTAAACCCATTTAAATATTCTAAACTCAACGCTAAAAATTCGGGTCGTTACATTTCTCCCCTCTTAAAAGAATTTCGTCCCCGAAATTACCAGTTAGGAAGAATGGTCCAATACCCATTATTATTTTCCAAAAAACCAAACAGTTTTATCAACTTGCCATAACATATCTTTTATTAAAGACCCACTATATCTTCAACCAACTTCCCAAAACCTTCCATAGTTTCCAACAACATTATTTACTTCATTTATTCAAACTTAAATTTAAATCCAAATTTAAATTATCAAAACTTTCTCCAAAGTTTTCTAACTCTCTAAATTTTCGAAAAATTTCGCCAGCTTCTCCTTTGCGCGGCTAGCTCGGTACAGCTACAAAATGCCTCTACAGGCTCCCAAATTCCAAAAGAAAACAAAAGGTCAAGTGGCTAGACCAGAAAATCATCAAATTTCATACAGAAATTTAAATACATACCTTTTTGTTGAGCAATTCAAATTTATCTTCTGAAATCAAAACCAATTTTCCCTTTTCCTTTATAATACATGTATATCCTGCATAGCAATAATATCCAATCACAATATTCAAAATCATTTTATTGACTCTCTTATAAAATTTCAATATCTATTCATTCAAGCCGTATGATGTACATTTATTTTTATTAAATTTTCACTCAAATGCTTATTCAATATATTTTCCAGACACTCATATTACTTAAGAATTCTACCATTTCTTCTTAGGTTCAATATAAGTAATTTATACGCTTCTTATATCTATTTTCACTTCACCACTTTAGTTTATATCTACTTCTATTCAAATTGGTTTTCTCATTTCCATATGAATTCAATTTATCTTCAAAACAGAATATTGAATTCTATCTTCCATTTATAACTGATTCGTATCATTATTTTAAATTAGTTTCATCCACTAATTTATTTCAATTTCCAATTTGAAATCCTTTTGTCGCTAACAAAAAATTTTCAAAAATTTTCAAAAAAATTTCTAACTCCCAAAATTTTCGAAATTTTTTGGCAGAGTCTCCTTTGTATGGAGGAGCTTTCGAAATTTGACCAGAGATATAAATATATATACATCGACCCACACGGTCGAAAAAACAAAAATAGTTCATATTTCCTATTTTTATTGCGTAGGCGTACCTTTATTTAGCATTTTTAAGCAAGCGGCTTATTATTTAGCAATTAGTGCGATCAAATCCAGCCCAACAGCTTCCCTGAACCTGTACTTACTCAATTAAAACATGTAAGTGCTAAATATATGCAATTTACTAGTATTTCACTTATTTTAATATAGCTAACACAAAAATTTCACATATAATACATGTTATATAATTTCCATAAGCACATATAAGGTTCCGACACTTATTACAACTTCTTACAACCAATTCTCAAACCATTCCATTTAGTTTAAGTGATTTACAACTTACTCGCTTATATTTAGTTCATTCTAAGCAAAACAAACTTATATGATTTTATTTAATCTCATTTACATCGAACGACCCATTTTCTTATGCAATTCGACAATATTCATGTGAATAAATAATTACTTAAGCTTATAACCATTTTAAATTGATTCCAACTCAATTTATATAAATTTCATCCCATTTCTAATTTATTTACGATCCATGCATTCTCATTTTCACTACATTTTAATTTTATCCATCTTCTCACATTCCATAAAGCTCACTGATAACCATTTAACAATTTACTTAAGTTAATAACTTAAGTTCATTTCCATTTTCAACTAGATTCCATTCTATTAAATTTAATTAGTGACTCATTCAATTTATTTTTAACTTTGTTTCACATTTCCATTTCACTATATTTCAATCCAACTCAATTCACTTAACACTTCCAAGTTGAATTTTATTTATAACTCAAATTTAACTTCACGAAATCCATTTTTAACTCATAATTAAAAAAAATTGTCCAACCAATCAAAATTCCATTAACACACTCACTTAACTCATTTAGTCAAATTAGTTCATTAAATTCGACTTACTCTTCTAACTTATTTCGTTTCCATACTTATTTTAAATTGGTTACATTTACTAATTTATTTTAAATCTCAAATAAAAGTTTATTTCCAAACCCTTACTTAACACAATTAAATTAATTATGCTTCCAATATTCATTTGCTTACCTATTCAAATTAATTAGTTTACTTACTAATTTTTTTAAAAGCATTTTAACTTCTTTTATAGCTATCAGAGTTTATTTGACAATTATTAATTTAAGAATTTCATTCCATTAAATATTATCTATAACTCACTGAATTTTATTTCAATTCAATTTTATTGTCACTTGATTTAAATCCAACCCAATATCATTAAACTTAGTTTAAGTTGACTTAAATTCAACTCTCCTCCATCTATTTAGCTTAAGTTAATTATAATTCTATTAAATTTTATTTCTTTCAAATCGCCATCAATTAAATTTTCCCACAATTAAATTTCTCCAAATTAAATTTATTTAATCTTCTCACTTTAAATTTTAATTCCAACATTCAAAGCTCATATTTTCCTTCCTTATTTAAAAATCATCTCAATTTATAAGTTTATAACTTATCTCACCAGGATTTTCAATTAAATTAAGGATTCAAGATTTTTAAACACCCGGCTTTTGGTTTCAAATCATTTTGAAATCACCAATATCTCAAAATCACATTTTTCAAATTTTTAAACCAATCCCTGGTTTTTATCCCCAACAAATTTCCTTTGAAATTTAAAAAAAAAACAGCTCTTCTGAACAAATCAATTTGCCAGCAATCCTTCACTTAGAAACTCAAAAATGAACATCGATGATGCTGCAGTCATCACCGAAGTTATTTTCCAGCGACTGAAGTGAGCTCAGTGCTATACCCCTTCCTAAAATTTATATGAAACAATTTCCTTTCAGAAGTACTTTTAAAATAATAATGCTATTATTTGTCGTCAAAACACTTCCAAAATCTCTGAGGTTTTAAATTTCCAAATTTTGACTTAAATCAAATTTTAACTATCATTCATTTGTATAATTTATGCTCATACAAATTCCCATTTGATTATACAAGTCATTCCAATTTTTTTTTAATAATCTTATTTGTTTAAAACATTATCATCCAAACATCCAAGTTATATATCAATTTAAGAAAATATTTCTTCTACCTCAAAATATATTTGGGGTAAAATTATTTCATTCACCCACCATTAAAACAATACTGTGTCAATTTATCGTGTCAGGTGTTTATAAACTCTTCTCGAATAGCGGCTAACTTACCCGATCAGAATTCATATCCAAGCCAACCAATAAGTCAACACAACATTAAAACAATTTATATTCACTAACAAATACCGCTTATATCTATTAATACGCTCAAACTCATTCTAGAGTACTACGGACTCTATTTATAATGAGTAATCCCCTCGAGAGCCAAGGTTATTACCAACCTAATCTATGATACCAAGTGAAACGACCCGCAGTTCCGTACCCCTTAAGTCAACACGACTCTACATCGATCAACTCAAGATGAACAGAAATACGAACCATTTGGATTAAAGAAGAAAAGGTAGAAGAAGAAAATAGAAAACAACATCAGAATATAACCATCGCAGCGGAAACAAAATATAATAGATTATAAATGATCTTTACACAAAAAAAAATACATCTGTTTATACATTACATCATCAGAGTATACATAACGCACAACTGGACAGTAATCATAACCTGTCCTCACAATCTGCATATATAGCGGAATATCTAAAACAAGTACAGGAATACGTATCACCATCCAGCTCGTCACCTGCTCCACATCATCCTTTCCTGTATTCTATAATACTCGGTCTGACCCGAGCATTATAGTTAAATAACACTCGAGTCAGTCTGGAATACCAGCGTGAGAAAACCACACTCAAATTGATTATTAAATTTTCAAAATTCTTTTAAAAACAAAAGCATTTTGTAAGACCACGCCACAAATAAACATGTCGGGTTTTTACCTTACGATAGCTAAAACACTTTTTATCTAAATCCTCTGATATTATAATAGTGTCTATATACGAATACTTATTCAAATAGTCGAAATTGTTACATTTATTAAATTCCAGCTACTAGCCACAAAGTGGGTAATACAAACAAAACTCATAAAAGGCGCGTGGGGAGAATGGATTTCCAACTAATGACTAGGCATTAGCATACCACCAGTCACAGTACGTGGCCTAGATCACTGTACCGAGGATTACTCCCAATCCCCTGCAACACAAGACCGGGACTACCCCTTACTGGATAATCCTGAGTAAGATCACCCCACGGTTGGGATCAACAACCGCACCGCTAAGCCGAATAAAAAAGGACATCTAGACAGGGATGACCTCACCCTAATGGGCGCTACCTCCCTAGCCTTGCTGCATAACCCTTCATTTTCAATCATTCCCGGTTGATGAGGCTTGAGGCTAAGCGTTACCTTTTTAGGTCGTTTCACTTAGAATGCTCACCGTCCACCTGACAATGTTCTGAAAGCATTCATTCATACAAGTCCATCCCGGGTTCGAACGGAACCGAAGGCACTACTCCTACTACATCCATTTTGGAATCAACCTCAGGATTAGTAGCGACTAGCCCTTGCACTTCACTACTCCATCTTTGAATCTAAACTCGTCTTCCTCACGAAAACGTATGGACCGGATCGAAGTGGTTTTCGAGAAATTAATCCTGATCCCGGTCTCTTCGAAACGATCAACGCATTAGCCAATATTGATAGTCGGTTATTTAACTATCAATTAACATTCACAACAACCATCAAACAATAAATAATTTCTCCAAATTATTTATTATTCCCAAAATATCTTCGCAAGATATATTTCCATTTCCAATCCTTTTGAAAACAATTTTCAAACCACACTCTTCTCATGAAATAAATTCCCAAATATTTATTTCCACTGAAAACACCAAGCATCAAAAACTTTAGATTTTTAAAATAATTAAAAAAAAAACTTTATTATAAAATATATTTTAACATTTAGATTGAAAACTACTTCAATGCTTTATTAAAAATATATATATTAGGAATATTTAAAATGAGGTTATTTTTTTAATATAAACTAAATTTTCTCTTTTAAAACAAATACCAAGTCTCTTTTTAATAATTACTACTATAATAGATTAAAAGAACATACTTACTTTAAAATTTAAACATTTAGAAATAATAAATTTTTCTAAAACATTCTTTTTAACATAACTTATATTTAAATATTTACGTTGAAACGTATTTGGCTATCCAGGAAAATACTCTTCTCTTTCTATCTTTAAAAATAAATCACTATTTATTTTTAAAAAAAATTCTCATTCCTTTAATAAATTCCCATCGTGAATTTATTCTTCCAAATATCCACTGATATATTACTTCACTTTTATAAACCCAGTTTATAATTTCGTTGTCACGTTCTCCTTTAAATTTCCAATTTCAAATACGTAAATCAATTTCCAAATTGATTTCCAATTTACTCCAATTGCAATAAATTCCTTTACTTACTCATTTATTTCAAAACCCATTGACTTCAGATTTTTATTCCTTAATTATGATTTAAAATCTTTTAACAGAAAATACCAATTTCGGACTTCTCCAAATCCTTCTCTTTCTTTTTAAATAAACTCAAACCTTGGAATTTAAAATAAATTCTGTATTCCTTTAAATAATATCACTTATGATTTTAAAATTCATTATTACTCTGTTTATTCAAAATTCCCTTTTTCCATACTCAGAATTATTTATTAGGATTTTAAAATCACTTTTATTCTTATCCAATTCATTCTTAAATTTATTCAAATTCTCAATGATTATTTTACCTAAAAATTCACTCTTTTATTTTCTTTCAAAAATCCAATTCTATATATTTTGATAACCCAGTGTACCGAAATATATTCAAGCAAACCATAGCATTCAATATTCCAATTATCAGTATAATTCATCACGGAATATTAAATAATCATAGCAGAGAATATTAAATAATCTAAATAAATGTTGAAGAATCCAGTTGGATCCCTCCAACCTGTTTCATGCATTCACAGATGTTAGCACAATATAAAATAACAATTCCACTTCGAGGTGGAAAATCATGGTATATGGGATTTAAATACAATATCATCCGCTCTTATGCGGCACATAGGGTCTCATCCGCTATATAATGCGGGAAATCAATCATTCCAAGATATATTATATTCTATAATATAGCACATCAAATCAATTCAACCATTTAACTTATTATTTAAATTTAACTATTTAAATTTAAATAGTCATCCAGAAGAGTGAGATTAACTAACCTTTGATTTTTGTTTGACAATCCAATTCCACTTGAACATTATCTCCCAATTTTGGACCTTGTATAAATATTAGATGTTTTTTATTAATATTCGAATAAATCGAATGATTAAATTTCCATTTATAAAGTAAATTACCAATGATTTTATATTAACCTAGAATTCAATTTTAAACCGATTCCCCTTTAAATAAAAATATTTTTAAAATATATACTGGTAAGCTTATAATGTATATTTATTTCCTTCTGAAACTGCATATATTAAAACAAAAATTACTTTACTGTAAAATACCCTTTTCCGTTTCTATACATGTTCATCTATATCTTCAGATTTAAATTAAATTAGAATTAACTTAAAATTTTAAAAACAGTTTAATAAAAACTTCACCTTGCAGTCTATAAAATTAACAAAACATATTACAGTAATTAGCAAAATAATTATTACCTTACTGTTAAAACTTCTTTCTGTTTTATACTAGTTCATCACAGCAAATTCATCCTCTTTTAAAATTTGAAATACAAATTCAGTTTAAATTAATAAAATACAGGAAGAGACCCATACCTGCTTCCCAAATACACGCACACGAATCCACGAATGAAAATGCATGGCGACAATCGCCAATCCTCACAATACCGCCCCTCACATCGCCACCTGCTACCATGTTGCCGCCGGCCACCACCCCTCGAGACAAAAGCCCTAACCTCCCAACGCGCGACAAACAAACAGCGCCGGCCTCTCCAAACAATGACTACGTTTGCGGCCTCCTCCGGCTCGATAAACACTACCGCACCCAAGTTTGACTCGTTAGCCCTAACGACGATCGAGAACCCAAACTCGCCTTCACCTCCAAATTCGATTCGATTTCGTTTCTTTTTATATCATGATTGCCGATTTTGAACTGGATGCGGAGAAGGGAAATAAAGTGGTCGACGCGATTTGATTAAGGTATGCGGTGAATACTGGAGAACGAAAAAATTGAAAAGGGGAAGGTATCGGCCATTTTCGTGAATTTGATTTTGATTTCGAGAACCCCTCTTTTTTTTCACTTTCAGTTATCTGAAGGAAGATAAGCCATTGCTATAAAAATTGAAGAGTTGAGTCTTCGAGAGGAAGATAGGCTGACTAGGAGATAATGACGTATGACTTTTAATATATATTATAGTGTTAAAAATATCTCGTATGTGGCAACAAAAAATCCCAAACCCTTATTGAGGTATGCCGACAGGCGTTTATAATGTGATACCCCTATTCCGAACGTAATGAAAAAGGTTTCGAGTCCCAATTCGATCGTATAGAGAAGATAGGTTTTTAGACCCAGTTCTTATATTAAATTTCGATTTTATTTTCAGCGTGTTTACTTATCGTACGACCAAACGATCACTCCAAACACTGCGAAAATTGAAATTCGATAATAATACAATATTACGGATCCAATGGAACTAGTTTCGTCGAAATCCGAGACTGTGCCTCGGAAGACTATTTTTAAATATCGATTTAAACGATATATTTTCAAAATTGAACAAGTCACATTTAAATTCAGTTTTAACACTTTTACTATGTTTAGTACTATCAATACAAATTTTACCGGCCTTTTAATGTATTTTTAACAAGCTTGAAACCGAAGATTCAACGTTTTACCCAACTTCAAATTATCAGATTAAATAGTTATATCATTCAACAAACCGCTATATTAAATTCTGAATCTATTTTATTGAATAAAAACTAAAGTTTTCATATTCAAGGTCAATTTATAGTCCAAATTAAATATTTAAACCCATTTAAATATTCTAAACTCAATGCTAAAAATTCGGGTCGTTACACACCCCCATCACACTTTGCTAACGAGCTCAGACTATGTCTCCGTCCGCTAATAAAATGTTGCAAATATCCAATATCAAAAGAAGATAAATACCCAAGTAATCTTAAAGCCACAAAGGTCCAAACATACCTCTCACTCACCAACCAAATCTCTCCCCTCCGACATACCTTATCTGCCAGACAACAAATTTCCAATAAAAATCAACATAAGGTTCTTGTATCAACATTGAGCCATGAAACAGATATAGGTTTCAAATCCAGATGTCCCTTCAACATAGTAAACTTCCAATCACCAAATTTCCAAGAATGGAACGCTCCTCTCTCCCAACATAGCCTCCTTTATTTTAACTTCCATATTGCACAAAATATCCTTTTCCATCAACTGAGTAATAGCATAATCACCATGAGTAATAGAATAATCATCATCGGATCTACTGCACTTTCAAATTTAAACATCACTCAATCTAACAACAGTTATTCATATTACTCCAAATAAATAGTAAATAATTATAAAGAAGAAAGAGACACAATATTTATATTGGTTCCACCATCCTTAAGGGGGCATACATTCAGCCCAAAGAAGAGAGATTTTATTACACATGAGAGAGTTACAAGAGATTAAAAGATAAGAGTTTACATACCAAAAAACTAAATTAGGGTTAACATGAAGAGACACTCTATTTGGAAATCACTGACTGAATGGCAGGATGGGTTTGCAATAAAGTCTACCCTTAATATATAGCCAGTGCAAATCCATAAGAGGCATTGATTAAATTACCAAGATGTGGTAAAAATATAATGGAGGAAAGTTGCAATGGTAATAAATAATGCAAATTTAGCAAGTTATTCACTCGTTTCAAAGATGGAAGAAAATAATCTCAAAGCAATGCGATTACTGAGAAAAAAATAATATGCATATTCTTTGGATATATAAATACATAACGCATGCATGAATTTATTTCTTTTCCATCTCACACGAATGCAATCTAATAATTTATGCATTTTCATAATGAACGCACGGATTACTTTTCTTTTTGCATATTTGTTTCTTTCTATACGTGATTTTGTATCACTAAAATTTAACGCCTCGATTGTTCAAAGAATTAGAATAGTTGGAATGTTGGATCAGTAAAAAAAAAAAATAAACAGAAATAATAAGAATTTCTATTACCCAAATTAGTCTCAAATCAAATAAAAGAAGGAATCTTACTTGGAGGATTTGAAGAAGCCACTATGGCTAAAGCTTGGATTAGAAAGATGATAAAAATTAAAAAATATACAAATTATATTCTGGTTCTGGAACGAAGATGTAATTAGCTTAAATGATAAATTGAATAATTAGTATGCATAAATAAAGGATATTATTTACTTTTAATAGGTAGAACCTATGGAAGAAATTATGATTTGATAGAATCAATAAGGTTTTTAATTTTACCTTGGTTAAGGTAGAATATGGAACGATAGGTAATTATTTTTTGCCCCTTTTTAACGCATGTTATTAATAACTAGCTTTTCCTTTTAATAAAATTTAAAATTTGCTACCAACTTTAACATGTTCGTGTACATGTTCGATCGGACATCTGCACATCCGAACTCGAAACCGAAATATTGATTGAAAAAATTTCATCGTTCAAGCTCGGTCCTTTAGTTATTCAGACGGACAACGGCCAGATAAATGTTCGGATCAGACAAAAATGGACAACGGACTATGCATGTGTGTGTCGGTAGCACAGACTCGGGTTATATCCTGATGAATTTCGCTACCTACTAGTATAGAATCTGTATGGTATACGCATAGACCTCAAAGTTTAATTAGTTAGTTGTTTGTCAGAGGTAGGCTAGTTAACATGTAATAACCCAGAATTTTAGTTACCAAATTTTAAATATTTAAATAATTGGATTTTGGAATTTAATAACTTGGATTCAAATATACTAATCATTTAAATACTTGAATTTATGAATTAAACATTAATTAAGCGGTTTAATAATCTTATTTAACTCATTCTAATTAATGAATAGTAATGGTAAGTATATTTTATTAATGG
Source organism: Allium cepa (assembly GCA_030765085.1). Taxonomy (NCBI): domain Eukaryota; kingdom Viridiplantae; phylum Streptophyta; class Magnoliopsida; order Asparagales; family Amaryllidaceae; genus Allium; species Allium cepa. The sequence goes on along the minus strand of CM060944.1, from coordinate 489,962,364 downwards.
AATTGCAGTAATAAATGATGCAAATAAATAATGATGATATTTGTGAAATTTCACTAAATAGAATAATCTGTATATTTTACCGTTGATTTGTAACCGTATTCCATTTTGGTGCATGATCATATTTTATTTCGATCGTTTGAATTTCACACTCAAACAAGATATCATAGAGCGAGGTACCGTAAATATTTCATTCAATAACCATTATAAAATCAAATCAAAATTAAAATTTTAATGACGATTTGATGGCGTGGACATTTTGGGTAGTTCGAGAAATTTTATTCTAATGGAAAAAGTAAAACATAATCATTTTGTTTTTTATTATTTTATTTGGTTATAAAACTATGTGACCTCATAATTTCCCCTTTACAATTTTTGTTCCATCCTTCTTTCATTTTATCATTTCATGTAAACCCAAACCATGGCCTCTCCACTAAAAATCCAATACACCGTCTAAAATCTTGAAAGTAGTTTTATCGAATTAGATGGATTTAAATTTTGAACCCATGTAATAAAATTGAGTTACGGCGATGTTTAAGGGTGTTCGACAGTTTATAGCATGACCTAGGGTTACGGTTGCCGAGTGGTGCAGGAGGTACTAGGCTTCGATGAGGTGTGCGATGAGCTTCCCTTGGCGAGGGTCTTCGGTACTGATGATTTTGAGGGTGCTTCTTAGTCGATGCGACTCTATGGGGTATGGCAGCTTCAAGCTCCAGGTTGCATTCTTACTTTAGCGGTTGAGCTTGATGTGATTGGCATAGGTGAGATGAGCAAACGAAGTGGGTCATGTTGGAATTTTTGGCGATGGTTTTCGTCGAGTATTACTTCGACAAAGGAGGAGAGAAGTGCTAGTTCCTAAGATGATGGTTTTGATGACAACAACCTTAGGACTTGTTATAAAATATAAATACTTATATCTTTGTCTAGGTATATATGTATATGCAGCATATATATATATATATGCAGGTACTAAGAATGAAGACTGTACAATATAGAGATTCAAGACCGATGAATTCAAGATTGTAGAAATCAAGACTGAAGACTCATAAGTATTAAGATTATCAAGAGTTCAAGCGCTCAAGATATCAAGATAGGTAATAGGGTCTATATTTATGTTAAAACTTCGTAATAGCACTAAAATCTTTAATCGGGTTTTATTGTGGAATGGAATCCACCTTCTCACTTTAATAGTGGGATGGAACCAACGACCTCTTTAGTGGGATGGAACCCACGACCTTCTCTAGTGGAATTGAATAGACGAAATTTTCAAAATAATTTATTTTAACTATTTTTCAAAAACTATCTTTTTAAAAGTCATCTCTTTCAATTTGAATATTTTAGCCTTAATTCAAAAACTATTCTTATCATCTTTTAATATTTTTATCTCAAAATCATCTTTTTTTAAATTATCTCTTGATTTTAATATTTTATCTTTAAATCTAAAAAATATATTTTAAAGAAGTCTATACTTAGTTTTTAATATTACTTTTATATTATAGATTATATATTTTAAGATTACCTTCTAAAACTCTTTTCTAAGTTTAAACTATAATCAAAATGATTCACAAAGTTTAGAAATTGTTTTGAAAAGTTTTAAAATAAAAATCATTTCAAACCAAAATTAATTTTCAAAAATAACATAGGCATATCGACATCCCTACACCCCCCATGTATACATGGTACAAATTTCAAATTTTCAAAAGAAATGTCTACACGTCATAACCTTTCGCGAATGGACATGGCCATTGTTCTTCTATATGTACCAGTTGTTCTCAATGAATTCTAAGTTAGTTTTTCTTCATTTCTTCACTCCTTCTTTTCCACTCAAATATTCTCTTATATTTCAAATGCTTTAACAAAATTCTACTGAAATTCTAAGTGAATCAAACTCGAACGTCTCTAGTTTGATTCTCTGTCACTCTCTCTCAAAGATTTCAGTGCTATTCAGAGTTATAGGATCATCTGTAATCAAAGATTGAAAGATCGAAGTGTATCAAGTCTCTCTCTATCGAAGTGTGATTGAAAACGGTGTGATTGTGGCCTGTAAATCAATTGGATGCGATTGTAGCCCATAATCAATTAGGTGATCTTCTAGCCTGGTTAAATCAAGAGAGTTTGCCCTGGACTCGGAGATAGGAGAGTCTATCTCGTGGCCTTGAAATCGAGGTTGTAATATCGACATTATATTTGAAAAGAAATCTGCACAAGAAATTGTGTGGGACTGGATCTAGGGTAACTCCGAACCAGTATAAAACTCTAGTGTGTTCTTTCCTTTACTGCTTTTATTTACTATTTGCATCTTTGTTTGGTTATGTGATTGTCTCCGCGTTTGTGAATTGCATCTGTTTGGATTTAATTTGAAAATTTTCAAAATTACTCATAAAATTAGTTAAACAGTATTCACCCTCTTCTAGTGTTAATCTGCCTTAAGATCCATAATCTGCATTTCCCACATTTGGTATCAGAGCATTGGTTTCAAAGTTATCATAATCTGAATTTTGAAAAAATTTAAAATGGAAAATTTTGGATATTCTATTAACACTAGTTCAAAACTATCCAAATCATCATTGTCTCATAAGTCTACATATATTGTTATTATAGAAAATCAAGTTATGTATCGAAAGGTGTGTTGTGTAGGAACAGATGTGCTATAAGGCTTTTGATGAATCAATACTCAATGGAAAAATGGTGCAAATCAAGAAAAACAAATGTATACTTGATAGTGGATGTTCAAGACACATGATTGGCAATCCAGAGATACTGAATAACATAATTTGTGAAGATGGAGGACTGATCAACTTTGAAGGCAATTCAAAAAAATATGTGAATGACATCAGCAATATTGGTAGCTCTAAAACTCCTACTATTTCTGATGTTCTATTGGTTAGGAATCTAAAACACAACTTGTTAGTCCTTGAGATGATGGATTTGATGACAACAACCTTAGGACTTGTTATAAAATATAAATACTAACATTATAGTTTAGATATATATGTATATGCAGGATATAAACATGCAGGTACCAAGAATGAAGACTGTACAATATAGAGATACAAGACCGATGAATTTGAAGATATCAAGATTGAAGACTCATGAGTATCAAGATTTCAAGAGTTCAAAATTTAAATAATACAAGATAAGTATTGAGACTAAAATTATGTTAAAACTTCTTTAAAGCAGTTACAACTTTATTCGAAATTTATTTGTAGACTGGAATCCACTTCGAGCCTGTTAAAGGGATGGAACACTAGTGGGATGGAACCTACGACAATATCTAGCGGAACATATAGTAGTCCTATTTTGATATCCACTAATTTTATAAAAATGTTTTTCAAAAATATATCTCTTATTGTAAATGTTTTCAAAATCTTCTTTCAAAAAGATATCTCTCTTGTTTGAAATATTTTAGCCTCAAAAACTATCTTTATCATTTTTAATATTTTGATTTTAAATTGTCCTGATTTTAGACTATCTCCTGTTCTATAGCTTTGAAATATTTATATACTTAGATTTTAAATCACTTTATATATTATTACTTTCTAAACTCTTTTTATGTTTAAACTATATTCAAATATATTTACAAAGTTTAGAAATTGTTTTGATAAATTATAGAAACCAATTTTAATAAGAACATCGAAACATCAATTTTTGCCTTGAGCATGTCGACATCTCTCAACCCCCATGTCGACATGGTGTCCGTTATTTTCAATTTTCAAAAGAAGTGTCTATTCATAGTATCTTTTCACGAATAGATATGGTTGTTGCTCTACTATAAATACCAGTAAGTTCTAAACGAATTTTTTTCCAGATTTTCATTTATTTTCTCTCCTTTTCATCTTTCACATTTATTCTAAAGAATCCCAAACTATACTCTGCCGAAATACCAAGTGAATCAAACTTCATTATCTCTCTTTTGATTCTCTACCACTCTCTCCATAAGATTTCAGTGCTATTCAGAATTATAGGATCATTTGTAAATCAAACTATTGAGTAAAAGGTGCGGTTGAGCCTTTAAATCAATTGGGTGTGATCATAGCCTCAGAAATCTATTAGGTGATCTTATAGCTTGGTTAAATCTAGATAGTTTGCCCCCGGACTCGAATACAGGAGGGTGTACCTCGTAGCCTTGAAATCAAGAGTGTAAACTGGGAGGTTATTTTTGATAAGAAATCTGTACGATTATACGAGACTGGATGTAGGGTAACTCCGAACCAGTATAAAATCCTGGTATGTTCTTTCTTTTACTGCTTTTATTTATTATTTGCATTTGTGTCCGATTTTGTGATTATATCTGTGTTTGTGAATTTCATTTGTTGGTGATTAAATTACATAAGTTTCATAAAGATTTAGAAAATCTATAAAACACTATTCACCTCCCCTCTAGTGTTATTCCAGCCTTAAGATCCGTAATCTGCATTTCTCATAATTGGTATCGAGCATTGGTTTTCAAATTTTCATAATCTGATTTTTGAAAAATTTTAAGATGGCATTTTTTGATAAAATTATTAACATTATTTTCATATGAATATGTCACAGAATCATCATGATATTGTTGTTTAAAATTATATTTAGCTATTTCAAAAAGTAACTTGGTTCTTTAAAAATTTATGTTGTTTTGCAGGAGAAGAGTTATGTCTAATGACTGTTGGTTAAAAAGATACCAGATAATTATTCATCGATCAAGAAGAACTAATGGATATATAATGGAAATCGACAATGAAATGGGTACCATATCAATATAAAACTTTTGATTCTCATCTACAACTTGATTTGATATTGTACCTCTCTCCATCTGCTTTACAATGCCACCGGTTTAGTGCGAATCCATCAAGAAATGACAAACTTATGGTCAAATGAAGTTTTGGTGAACAAAGAGAAAAAGAAAGAAAAACTGTCAACGGTATTCTTCACATTGCATCCATAGATTTGCGTATTTTGTTCCAACTCCTTTTCCAGACTGTATTTCTTGTTCTCATGGTCATTTTGATGGGTGGATCATCAAATTCCGATCAAAATTGAGTGAGATATGACAGTTTGAAGTTGGATATTCAAAACTGAAAACTGTGTATGTGATTTCCTGTATTTCTCTTACTGTTCGTCCTGTTGCACCACCACAATACTGTCCAAATTCATCATCAAACTATTACTAGAACGTAATCCTTGTCTTCCTCTTCGATTTGCCATTGGTTTCATCTAATTCCGTTAAGAAACGAAGGAGATATGTCTTCTAGAAGTTTGATAGTAAATAGAAAAAGGGGAAGAAGAAGAAGAAGAAGAGAAACTTTTATGAAAGTAGTGACTATTGGGCCTATTCATAGTGGTTGAAGTGTCCGTTCATTCAAAAATCGGATTCAAAATCTTGGCGCCAAGTTGGTCAATCTACTAAATCATTTGTATCTTTCTCATACGGTCTTCAAATTCAGCAAGTGAATATACTACAATGATCAGAAAGAAAACTCCGTCGCAATAGAGCAGATCTTGTCATCAAATTCTGAAAGATATAAATGTGTGTTTCACGACAATGGAAGAACAACAATGTTAGAAAGATGGAGGAGTACCAAAAGTGGTACGCTTTACTATTATTTCATCTTTATTGTTGCATTTAGTTAGGTATAGAAATTTATCTCTTTTATAAGTTTTGATATTTTGGTCCATAAATCGGCACACCATAGTATACATATCGATATACCAGTCTAAATTTTTTTAAAGTCTTTTAAAATGTGTTCCCTTTCAAATAAAATCTTACTACTAATTTATTACAACTATACTTAGTAGAAAATCATACCTTCATTCATGATTTCAACTTTTCTAATGTTGTTTTTACTTCCCGTACTCTATTTCTTTTAAGAAATTAATAGAATGAATTTAAAATGTTAGAACAAGGCTTTATTTATAGATTTCTTCATTTAATATGATGGCACCGTATCACATGACATTTGTTATATAAATAGTTAGTGACATACATGCAAAATGACACATGTCATTACACTTGTTCTTTAATAAAAGCATTTTTACATGCATAATAACAAGTGTTTTTACACATGTTTTTTCATTATTATTTTTTATGTTTTTTAAGTACTTTAATTATATTAACTACTATAAAAAAATTGGGTCATAAATCAATTATTTACATGTCAAAATCTAGTCATAAAATTAGTGCAAAATCATGGTAAGAACATGCCCAGAACTTTAGATAGCATTTCTGAAATGCTGTCTTTGCTTCTGTTCTACTGCAAATATGTTTTTATAGCATTTCTGTGCTTTGAAACATAGTACTTTTTCAGAAAACTTTTCACGGCATTTGATAAATGCTCAGTTTCTGTTTTAGTAATGTGTTGACTATATTCTACTGCAATTTTTTTCATAGCATTTGCAAATGCTGTCTTTTCTATTTGAAACATCAAACTATAAAAAAATGTAAATTAAGTATTTTTCTCTATTCTTGTTAGAGTTTTTTTCTAACTTATATTAGAATATTTTAATTAATTTCATGTTTAAATATTTTTTTAATAATTAACTAAAAATTTTAATTTAAGAGGCCTTAATATATCACATGCTTATTTTAGTTTTTTCAATCTTTGTTATTTTATATTCCATTATGATATTTTTTAATTAAGAGGCATTTAAACATGTTTCTAAATATTTTAATCAATAATAATTTAATATATAGGTTATAATTAGTAAGATAAGTATTATATAAACATGGAAGTTTGCATTCTTAAAAACACAATTAAGTTAAAAAAATTATTTTAAAGAAATTAAATAATGAGGGTATTAATTTTTATAAATACCATATTTGATCATATATGTGTGTGTGTGTGTGTGTGTATGTATGTATATAGTTTAAGTCCATATTTCTTAGCAATTTGATTTTGATATAGAGTGTGATTACTACCTTTCACGAATATGTTATAGTTTTAATATCATTTATTACCTTTAAACTCTTGTCTTTACTACTCTTTCATTCCCATTCATTTGTTTCTTTAACCTAAGTCTAGTAATTGGTGTGTATTACCTTTATTGGTTGTAGTAATTTATAATAAATAGTTTGATTGTGTATACATACATACATACATACATACATACATACATATATATATATATATGCTTATCGATTAGATATTACTTATCACTCATGTTTATCTTATAATATGAATATCTCTTACCATAGTATAAATATCATCATATCATTCTACATATTATTATTATTATTACTTCGTTATCATTTTATTTCATATTACATATCATTATGCATACTATTTCATATCACATTTCATTGCATATTACATCATAAATTATAATGCATGAAATATCATAATCATTTGCATCACAAGTTGCATTTAATTCTACATATCGTCTCATGCTACACTACATATGTCATACATTTCATACCATATTACAAACTACATATTGCATACATACACACATAACAAGTATATTTTATTTAGGGGGAGTTTGTACTATTGACTTATAGTATACAATTATTAGTTTTTTTGATTTGTTTGGTATGTTTTGTTTGACTTGTTTGAATTGACTTTTTTGACTTGGTTGATTTGTTTGACTTTTTGACATGATTGCATTTGATGTGTGTGTTGATCGGATTATTTGAAATATACTTATGCATATTTATGTATCGAATAATTATAATATAATTATGTTAATGCCTTTCACATTCCATTTACTATACTTTGTTCTAATATTAGTTTGGGGGGGAGTTTTATAGTTTAATGGTTTTCGGATGGTTTTTGTTGATGACAAAGGGGGAGAATTATAAAATAGGATAATTAGGCATAGATTAAGGGGGAGTTAGTAGATTAAGGGAGAGTTATTAGTTTTGGGGGGGTATAGTGAAGGTGAAGTATATTTTATAAACATAGGTTGTCATCATCAAAATGGGGGAGATTGTTAGTCCTTGAAATGATGGTTTTGATGACAACAACCTTAGGACTTATTTAAAATATAAATACTAATATTATAGTTTAGATATATATGTATATGCATGATATAAACATGTAGGTACCAAGAATGAAGAATGTACAATATAGAGATATAAGACTGATGAATTTAAAGATCGAAGATATCAAGATTGAAGACTCATGAGTATCAAGAGTTCAAGATTTAAATAGTACAAGATAAGTATTGAGTCTAGAATTATGTTAAAATTTTTTGAAAGCGTTTAAATCTTTATTCGAAATTTATTCATGGACTGGAATCCACTTTAAGCCTATTAAAGGGATGGAACCATAGTGGGATGGAACCCACAATAATATCTAGTGGAATATATTGTGGTCCTATTTTGATATCCACTAATTTTATAAAAATGTTTTTCAAAAATATATCTCTTATTTTAAATGTTTCCAAAACCTTCTTTTCAAAAAGACATCTCTCTTGTTTGAAATATTTTAGCCTAAAAAATTATCTTTATCATTTTAACATTTTGATTTCAAAATTATCCTTGATTTTAAAGTATCTCTTATTTTAAATATTTAGCTTTGAAATATTTATATACTCAGATTTTAAATCTCTTTATATATTGAGAAATTAAAAATTACTTTCTAAACTCTTTTATATGTTTAAACTATATTCAAATATATTTATAAAGTTTAGAAATTGTTTTAAAAAATTATAGAAACCAATTTTAATAAGAAAATCAAAACATCAATTTTTGCCTTGAGCATGTCGACATCTCTCAACCCCCCATGTCGACATGGTGTGCATTATTTTCAAATTTCAATTTTCAAAAGAAGTGTTTATACATCCTATCTTTTCACGAATACATATGGTTGTTGCTCTACTATAAATACCAGTAAGTTCTAAATGAATTTTTACCAGATTTCATTTATTTTCTCTCCTCTTCATCTTCCACATTTATTCTAAAGAATCCCAAACTATGTCGAAATACCAAGTGAATCAAACTTGATTATCTCTTGCTTGATTCTCTGCCACTCTCTCCATAAGATCTCAGTGCTATTCAGAGTTATAAGATCATTTGTTAATCAAACTATTGAGTAAAAGGTGCGGTTGAGCCTTGAAACCAATTGGGTGTGATCGTATCCTTAGAAATCGGTTGGATGATCTTCTAGCCTGGCTAATTCAAGAGAGTTTTCTCCAGATTCGAATACAGGAGGGTGTACCTCCTAGCCTTGAAATCGAGGATGTAATCTAGGAGATTATTTTTTATAAGAAATCTGTACGATTGTACGGGACTTGATGTAGGGTAACTCCGAACCAGTATAAAATCCTAGTGTGTTCTTTCCTTTACTGCTTTTATTTAGTATATGCATCTATGTTTGATTCTGTGATTATATCTATGTCTGTGAATTGCATTTATTGGTGATTAAATTACATAAATTTCAACAAGATTTAGAAAATCCATAAAACACTATTCACCCCCTCCTCTAGTGTTATTCCAGCCTTAAGATCCATAATCCGCATTTCTCGCATAACTTACTTGGCATAAGTCAACTATGTGACAAGGCTACAAAATTAAATTTGAAAAGGATAAGTGTCACAACGAAGAAAATAAATCAAATATTATCTTTGAAGGAACTAGAAAGAAAAATATTATATTCTTGGTATGAAAATCTCAAATGATAACGTATGTCTTTTGGTTAATGCAAGTGACCCTTGCATTTGGCATAAAAGATTTGAGCATTTTAATTTCAAACTCTTATCCAGACTTTCAAAACTTGATCTAGTAAGAGGTCTTCCTAAAATGAATTTTAAAGTAGATAGTATATGTGATGCTTATCAATTAAGAAACTTAGGAAGAGTTCATTCAAATTGAAAGATATGATTTCAACTTCAAAACTTCTTGAGTTACATCATTTAGATCTATTTGTTCATCTTAAAATCAGTCAATAAATCACAGTAAATATGTTTTTGTAATTGTAGATGATTATTCTAGATTTACATGGACAACTTTTCTAAGATATAAAAGTGATACTTTTGATTTATTTAAAACTTTTACAAAAAGAATTCAAAACCAACTTTCTTTAAAAACCAAAACTATTCGTAGTGATCACCGTAGAGAATTTGAAAATGAAAATTTTGAGAGGAGTGTAAAAATAGGTCGATTCAAGAGTGTGCAAGAACTATGCTTTCATATATTAAATTACTAAGAAATTTTTGGGCTGAAGCAGTTACTATAGCATGTTACATTTTGAATAGGATTTTAATTAGACCTCTTGTAACGACCCGCTATTTTGAACCATTCGCATCCGCACATGTCGGACTTGAATAATTCAAAATACCGAATTGTTAATTTAAAATTTGGCAAAACTCAGATATACAGTAAACAAATAATCACAGAATCACAGATACAGAGTAATAATATACAGCGGAAGTAAAAGAGATAGTAGTTCATGAAGCTACTATATAAATATATAAGATACATCAGAGTTTGCAACAGAAGAGAAATACGATACATCAAGTACAAATCAGAATACATCACTGGAATCATCGAATACTGAAACAGAATAGATGGCTGGATCTTCAAGCAAAGCTCCAACTCCAAAGTGAGCCTCGAATCCTCGTACACTCAGTCTGACCCGAGCGTAAAGCAAAACACAAAACACTCGAGTCGGGGTTAATATTCTTATATCAATAAATCCAACTCAAGTGAAATAGCAATCGAAATACAAGTAACTCAAAGGATGTTGGAATCACCATCCTCTAAGGATCCGTTAAACTATCTACTATGTAGTAGTGTACGCTAAATAGATAATGTCTATCAGTAATATAAAGTATCAAAATAGTGTTAAGGCGTTACCATTATCCCCCTTAACACGTTTTTATAAGCATCATATCCAATACAGCACTGTAAACTCCACCATAAACTAGTGGGATATCAGGGAGTACTCCATAGGTATAACACAAAACAAATTCGTAGTGGTCGCGTATATAGGGATACAAGTATGACAAGGCACATGAGGCAACATCCAAGGTAGTGAAACTACCGTTTGCCTGATCCAGACTGGTGAGAACGCATCGCCGCAGCGATCGCAACACCGCGAAACAACACTCCTGAAATTTTGAGGGTGCACCAATCAATAAAAAGTTATGGGTAGTAGTTACGAAGAAGTGTGTTCGCTCGAGGAGGATAACCCCATTTGGCGCGGCACGGCTCCTGATTTTAGTCATTTCCAATTTGACACAAGTGTCAAGGCTATCTATTATCGTTCCCTTTCTTCAGTCATCACGTACATCAATTCAACCACTTCATTATGGATCATCACTCCGCGTATAGTTATTAAAGTGGTTTTCGGTTTAGATAGAGAGTATATCCATAACCGATTCCTGTCTCTTTAATAACTTCCGTAATTATTACACCGATTGGTCGTTTAGTAAATTTCAAACCAAATCAATTTCAATTTCAATTTCAATTCGTAAATCAACATTTCGTTTGTCTTTCTCAATCAATTTCCCAAGTTTACGTTTCAAAACTTCTAAATTACCATTTCAAAATCTTATAATTCGATTTCAACTTTTATTTAAACAATTCAAATATTAATTCAAGTTCATATATAAATTTCATTCCGAAATCATTTAAAATGGTTTAATTTTTATTCAAATCAATTTAAATTCATTTATCGATTTCATTCCATATTCATTAAGTAAACTTGTCATTCAAAACAACTTCTATTTAAATTCCAATTCATTTAAATCAATTACTTATGTTCAACTTCATTATATCAAACATCAAATTGAAATAAATTAAATTCGTCAAATCAATTCTTTAAATTACAAGTCTTACGTTAATTTCAATAAATCCCATTCATTTCAATAAATCACATTTTATTTCTTGTTAAAGAAATTCAATTTTCACTTATTTATTGACTTCGTTACAAATTTCAAACTCAATTAATAAAGAACTAAATTTCACATAATCGAGGAGTTTCAATTTCACTTATTAACTTACTTAAATAATTTTCCCAAAACTTTAATAAATAAAGAAACTCAATTTCATTTATTAACGAAGTTCAAATCCACTTATTCAAAGTTAAATTTCTCTTATCAAAGAATTCAATTTTTATTCAATTATCAAAAAATTAAATCTTAATCAATTATTAAATAATTTCAACATATTTATTAGATAATTTCAAAACTTAATAATTACAAACTTGATTATAAATTCAAACTTAATTATTAAATAATTTCCACTTAATTATGAATTCAAACTAAATTATTAAATCATTTCAACTTAATTATAAATTCAACTTAATAATTTCAAACTTAATTATAATTCCAAACTTAATTATAATTTCAAATTTAATTATTAAATGTTTTCAAACTTAATAATTTAAAAACTTAATTATTACTAATTCCAAATTATTTATTAATAATTCCAAATTTAATTATTAAATAATTAAATTTCAAACAACGTCCTTTCATCAATTACTATGTTAATATTTGCTTCATATTTCAATCTTTACATTTTCCTATCAAAATTCAAATTCCAACTTCATTTCAAAACTTATTCTTTACTCGAATAAAATCATTATTTTATTTTTAAATCAAATTATTGACCAATCGGATTTATTAAATTCTCTATCCTAAGTCAAGTTCATTTTGGGTATTTATCGTTTCAACCCGATTCAAATTCCAATTCAAAAATCAAACATAACAAAGGGAACTTGCAGTGTGATAACTGGGATGGTGTCAAAATAAATAAATAAGCAATAACAACAAACAAACATCATCCAATAATCAATTCAAATAATCCCGAAATAATCGTATTAATTCACATTGTTGTTTTTGTGAATTAATGTAATTATTTCTAGAATCTACACTATCATTTTATGTAGATTAAAGATTATTACATTACAGTTTTTCCACTTGTCGTTCAATTTCAGTTTCAAATTTAATACTACAACAATTAATCCAATATATGTTCAAAGGTTCAAAGTGTAATTTATCAATTCTACATGTCAATTAACTTGCCAATTAAAAGGGGTCATATTATTCAAGTTAACTAATCAAATTCAACACATCGGTCGATTCACATTGATTCACATTTTTAAACTATCCTACGTCAAATTCAATTGCATAATATTTATCACTTTATATATTACAATTTACATCCAATATAAACAACAACAATCAATCAATTATCAACCAAACTGTATTATCATTGCATAAATAATTAACAGATAATAGTGTCAGATGTCATAGGTGAACAAATAGAGGTAATAGCATATATAACAGTGTAAATAACCTACAGCAGCATATTTCAATTGTCGTTTCAATTGAAATCAAATTTAATAAAAAAAGAACATTAATCGTGAGTGATTGCTCACCTTTCGAGGCTAGAGAAGAAAGAGACTCGGATGAGTTACGAATCCAAAGCAAAGCTAGATTGAATGCGAATTTGACAGGCAAAGCTGACAATAGAAATTGACATAGTCGAATCAGAACTGGATCGATAGAATAATTGATATAAGTGAATGGATATAGATATAACATATAAAATACATATATACAAAATTATATTATAATTTCAAACATTTATCAATAAATATATACATATATGTATTTCAAAACTTACTAGTTTAAATTTTTAAAACACATAAACAAAGTCTTATATGCAGATTTAAAACCAAACGACACTTATATATATTTAACTAATTATATAGGTCAATATTTCTACAGTAAAATACAAAATCTTATAAAACTCCCTTTTTTATATATATATAAACTACTATATATAACATCTTATGTTAAACCGAACACGATATATACATTATTAACATGTAGGTTATAAACATATATAAAATCAACAACTAAACTTATAACTTGCATAAACTTCTTTTAAATTAAACAAAACAGGAAAATCAAAACCAATGTATGCATACAACTTCTTTGTAATATAATTGAAAATCAATATCTCGTTTAAAACAATATATAACATAATATAAAATGAACTATATAAACAGTTTATCATAAAATGTACAACTCATAGAACTAAAAGGTTTCGAAACCTGTATATTATATAACTTCTTCACATTTGTTGAAACCTGACACATTATACTTTAACATATTATATTACTCTTCTTTCCAAATAACAGTACCAACTCTAAAATGCAGATTCTTGTAAACTGTAAAAGCTATAAAACAAAGAAATATATATACGCACCATATTATTTTGTACGCACATACAATGGAAGAAGAGAAGAGGTGGAAACGAGTCAGGCGCGGAGGGGATCAGGGACGCACGCTGCTGCTGCTGAGGTGGTGGGGCCGTAGTCTTTGAGGCCGAGGAGGAAGCGGTGATGGGTGGTATGGCATGGCGGAAGTGGAAAAGAACGGTTGTGGTTGGAGGGGTTGGCTGAGCTCTCGGGCCGTGGGTGGAAGGTTGTACTCACGGCGGTGGGTTCGTCAACGTGAAGGCTGGGGTTCAAGGCCGAGGCTACGGGAGGTGGTGGTTCCAGCTCGGCTCTTGTGGTGGCTGTGCAAGCGGCAGGTGGAGCTCGGTGTTTGTCCTCGGGTGCGGCTAGAGGTAGGATGCGAGATGATGAAGACGAGCAGTTTCCTCTTTTTTTTATTATCATATTTTTAATTTCTTTATTTTTGCTTTTCGTGGAGAACAAATAAAGAGAAGGGAAGATGGAAGGGATACGTTGCTGTCAATATGAAGAAACGAATAAACAGAGGAGATGGATGAAGAATAGGAATTTGAATGAGAGATGAGGTTGTTGCAAACGAAAAAAAAATAACAACATGGAAAACAGAGAAGCCACGCACGAAATTTCAGAGAAGTAAATGCAGATGGCCGTTGAAATTGTACAAGGAAAATTTGAATGGTCACGAAGTTTATCAGCTAAAATTTTGGAACTGATACGATTGTCCGTTACGCAGGTTCCGCCGTGTACCGGACTTCTAAACACCCAATTAAATATACCGCAGAGATCAGCACAATGAGAAGATCAAAACGGCATACGGATATCAGTGGCATGATTGAATTTGAAAATTCGAATTTTATAATAGCGAAAAATGCATGAAAAACGTAGAAAAATAAGATCGACGGAGCCAAAGATGTCCGAATATGAAAAAACAACAAACTGACATCTTGCTCAGAAGATGGTTTAGAATTTTTCTATGTAAAAATATTTTGGTTTTTAAAAAGTTTTATTTTCATCGCTTTTAACTGATTAAATTGAATTAATTTTACGTGCGAAATAAACTTTCATATTTTCAGACGAAAATTTACCAGTTGCTACGTTTAACTAGGCGCATTCCAAATATAAAATTTATATTTCAAAATTTTATCGCTTAAATTCCCACAAAATTTCAATTAATAACGTTATAAAGCCGGTTAAATTTACGGGTCGTTACACTCTCCTCCACTCAAAACTTTTCGTCCCCGAAAAGGAAGGAGGTAGGAGAATAGAAACAATCAAAGAAAAATAAACTTGAATTACATCATAAACAATTAATTTAAACCATATAAATTTCAATTTAAATTAATTTATGTTCAACAATTTGTTTTAAATTCAAGGTTTTCATTAAATTGATTTGATTTCATGTTTATTAATATTAGGTACAAAGGTTTCCTTTGAATAAAATTCAATTTAACTCTGATTAATTCACGATATCCTCTTAAGTTGATTTAATTCAATTTATTAACTTCCAAAACAAATTTTCTTCTATTAATCACACATATTATATATTAAACTTATTATTCTATTTATCTGCATAAACATTTTATAATTTTAAATTTAAGTGAATAACATTTATTATACGCACTTACACTTTTTTATAAAGACAATTTATATTGTATATTATCCAATTATCTTAAATTAACAATTTCAAAGATCATAAATTTGAATAGTCATTTATTATAATCATACTTTATTCGACAAATTTAATTCTTTTTATTCCAAATTATTATTAAATTTATTCTACTTAATATATCTTATCATATACATATTAAGTACATTTTATTATAACTACTCAAATTTATTTAAAATTCCTTTGATAACATTTATATTGTATAATAATCAATTACATAGTTAACTTTTGAAAATTTAGGTCAGTTATACATAATGCAATTGAGTATTTTCCAAATAAAGTTTTACCATTTACTTATTTCAAGATAAGTGTTTTAATCAAAACTTTTGGCTTCATTGAAAATCATCCTTAAATAAAAATTTGAAGAATAAATTTTCTATTAACTTCAAACCATTTATAGATAAAATATATATATATATATACACATACACATACATACATAATATATCAAATCAAATTTAAAATCTTCAATATATATTATAAATCAAGTCATGTTAAGAAATTCAAATCAATTTATTTTTCCCCAAACAAAAGTGTAGCAGGGGTACAGAATAGTCTCTCCACTTCGAAACTCGAAAATGAATATTGATGATGCGGCCGTCATCACCGAAATTATTTTCCGCGACAAAGAGAAGAGCACTGATTTAAACATTTTAACTCTTTAAAATGATTTCAATTTGAAAATATTTAAAAACTATACACTTTAAAATTTTCAAATCAAAGTTTGAAATTACTGGAAATTAAATTCTCAAATTATAATTTATATACATTTCAAATTCCAAATTAAATTATAATCAAATTTTATAAATTCATTTATTTATTTTATGAAATAGTCAATGATTTATAAAACAATAAATGAAAATTGAATTTTTCACATTTCGGACAACAGATTCATTAACATTTTAATTTCTGAAAAATTTATACTTATATATGTATAATCATACAAAATTATTTTATTATCCAAATTCGAAAATACTATTGTGTCAGTTTGCTCTGTTCAAGTGTTTTGGAAATCCTATTGATAGCGTTGATCAGACGAATCGATCGGAAACCCAAATCAACATCAACAACTCAAACAACACAATATAAAACATTTTTAACATTAATTTACAAATACAATTCCTCGCTCGATGATACAAGAATGGATTTTCAGCATAAATATAGAGATTTAAATTTGATGGAAACCAAATCAAAGAGAATTTTGATTTGATAATAAGTTCGAAACATAAGATAAGACAATTCAACTAACAGAACCGGAAGATGGATGAGCTTATTTAATTCACGGACAACCGTAACCGGGTCGACCGCAACTTCAAGAATTAGATCGATGCAGAATTCCGAGGCAAATCTACATTCGATCGCAGGAGATAGAATTTAGGTATAGAAGGAAATATATAGCATTGTAAACCGAGGATACATATAAATCTCTGGTGAATCGATGCTATTGCAAATAAGTTTCTCCTATTTACAAATAATTCGAAGTTGGCAAGACCGCCGATTCATTATAAGGATCATTCAAAGTGAAGTTATGAGATACTCCGGAATTAAAAGAAGACGAATAGTGAGGGACACGAATGAATTCTGGAACCGTAGGGAACGTTCCAAAATTCAAAGGAATTGAGTCAAAAAGGAAGAGATTGGAACTCGAGTGAGAGTGATTCTATAAATACATTTACCATATATGCTAAGTTTTTCCTAGAGCTACCAAAACTCTGATACCAACTGTAACGACCCACTATTTTGAACCATTTGCATCCGCACATGTCGGACTTGAATAATTCAAAATACCGAATTGTTAATTTAAAATTTGGCAAAACTCAGATATACAGTAAATAAATAATCACAGAATCACAAACACAGAGTAATAATATGCAGCGGAAGTAAAAGAGATAGTAGTTCATGAAGCTACTATATAAATATATAAGATACATAAGAGTTTACAACAGAAGAGAAATACGATACATCAAGTACAAATCAGAATACATCACTGGAATCATCGAATGCTGAAACAGAATAGATGGCTGGATCTTCAAGCAAAGCTCCAACTCCAAAGTGAGCCTCGAATACCGGTACACTCAGTCTGACCCGAGCGTAAAGCAAAACACAAAACACTCGAGTCAGGATTAATATTCTTATATCAGTAAATCCAACTCAAGTGAAATGGAAATCGAAATACAAGTAACTCAAAGGATGTTGGAATCACCATCCGCTAAGGATCCGTTAAACTATCTACTATGTAGTAGTGTACGCTAAATAGATAATGTCTATCAGTAATATAAAGTATCAAAATAGTGTTAAGGCGTTACCATTATCCCCCTTAACACGTTTTTATAAGCATCATAGCCTATATAGCACTGTAAACTCCACCGCAAACTGGTGGGATATCAGGGAGTACTCCATAGGTATAACACAAAACAAATTCGTAGTGGTCGCGTATATAGGGATACAAGTATGACAAGGCACATGAGGCAATACCCAAGGTAGTGAAACTACCGTTTGCCTGATCCGGACTGGTGAGAACGCATCGCCGCAGCGATCGCAACACCGCGAAACAACACTACTGAAATTCCGAGGGTGCACCAATCAATAACAAGTAATGAGTAGTAGTTACGAAGAAGTGTGTTCGCTTGAGGTGGCTAACCCCATTTGGCCCGGCACGGCTCCTGATTTTAGTCATTTCCAATTTGACACAAGTGTCAAGGCTATCCATTATCGTTCTCTTTCTTCAGTCATCACGTACATCAATTCAACCACTTCATTCTGGATCATCACTCTGCGTATAGTTATTAAAGTGGTTTTCGGTTTAGATAGAGAGTACAACCATAACCGATTCCGGTCTCTTTAATAACTTCCGTAATTATTGCACCGATTGGTCGTTTAGTAAATTTCATACCAAATCAAATTCAATTTCATTTTCAATTCATAAATCAACATTTCGTTTGTCTTTCTAAATCAATTTCCCAAGTTTACGTTTCAAAACTTCTAAATTACCATTTCAAAATATTATAATTCGATTTCAACTTTTTTTAAACAATTCAAATATTGATTCAATTTCATATATAAATTTCATTCCGAAATCATTTTAAATGGTTTAATTTTTATTCAAATCAATTTAAATTCATTTATCGATTTCTTTCCATATTCATTAAGTAAATTTGTCACTCAAAACAACTTCTATTTAAATTCCAATTCATTTAAATCAATTACTTACGTTCAACTTCATTATATCAAACATCAAATTGAAATAAATTAAATTCGTCAAATCAATTCTTTAAATTACAAGTCTTACGTTAATTCGAATAAATCACATTCATTTCAATAAATCACATTTTATTTCTTGTTAAAGAAATTCAATTTTCACTTATTTATTGACTTCGTTACAAATTTCAAACTCAATTAATAAAGAATTAAATTTCACATAATCGAGGAGTTTCAATTTCACTTATTAACTTACTTAAATAATTTTTCCAAAACTTTAATAAATAAAGAAACTCAATTTCATTTATTAACGAAGTTCAAATCCACTTATTCAAAAGTTCTCTTATCAAAGAATTCAATTTTTATTCAATTATCAAATAATTAAATCTTATTCAATTATTAAATAATTTCAACATAATTATTAAATAATTTCAAAACTTAATAATTACAAACTTGATTATAAATTCAAACTTAATTATTAAATCATTTCCACTTAATTATGAATTCAAACTTAATTATGAAATCATTTCAACTTAATTATAAATTCAGCTTAATAATTTCGAACTTAATTATAATTCCAAACTTAATTATAATTTCAAATTTAATTATTAAATGTTTTCAAACTTAATAATTTCAAAACTCAATTATTACTAATTCCAAATTATTTATTAATAATTCCAAATTTAATTATTAAATAACTAAATTTCAAACAACGTCCTTTCATCAATTACTATGTTAATATTTGCTTCATATTTCAATCTTTACATTTTCCTATCAAAATTCAAATTCCAACTTCATTTCAAAACTTATTCTTTACTCGAATAAAATCATTATTTTATTTTTAAATCAAACTATTGACCAATCGGATTTATTAAATTCTCTATCCTAAGTCAAGTTCATTTTAGGTATTTATCATTGCAACCCGATTCCAATTCCAATTTAAAAATCAAACATAAAAAAGGGAACTTGCAGTGTGATAACTGGGATGGTGTCAAAATAAATAAATAAGCAATAACAACAAACAAACACCATCCAATAATCAATTCAAACAATCCTGAAATAATTGTATTAATTCACATTGTTGTTTGTGCGAATTAATATAATTATTTCTAGAATCTACACTATCATTTTATGTAGATTAAAGATTATTACATTACGGTTTTTCCACTTGTCGTTCAATTTCAATTTCAAATTTAACACTACAACAATTAATCCAATATATGTTCAAAGGTTCAAAGTGTAATTTATCAATTCTACATGTCAATTCACTTGCCAATTAAAAGGGGTCATATTATTCAAGTTAACTAATCAAATTCAACACACCTGTCGATTCACATTGATTCACATTTTTAAACTATCCTACGTCAAATTCAATTGTATAATATTTATCACTTTATACATTACAATTTATATCCAATATAAACAACAATCAATCAATCAATTATCAACCAAACTATATTATCATCGCATAAATAATTAACAGATAATGGTGTCATATGTCATAGGTGAACAGATACAGGTAATAATATATATAACAGTGTAAATAACCAACAGCATCATATTTCAATTGTCGTTTCAATTGAAATCAAATTTAATTAATAAAAGAACATTAATCGTGAGTGATTGCTCACCTTTCGAGGCTAGAGAAGAACGAGACTCGGATGAGTTACGAATCCAAAGCAAAGCTAGATTGAATGCAAATTGAAAGGCAAAGCTGACAATAGAAATTGACAGAGTCGAATCAGAACTGGATCGATAGAATAGTTGGTATAAGTGAATGGATATAGATATAACATATAAAATACATATATACAAAATTATATTATAATTTCAAACATTTATCAATAAATATATACATATATGTATTTCAAAACTTACTAGTTTAAATTTTTAAAACACATAAACAAAGTCTTATATGCAGATTTAAAACCAAACGACACTTATATATATTTAACTAATTATATAGGTTAATATTTCTATAGTAAAATACAAAATCTTATAAAACTCCCTTTTTTATATATAAACTACTATATATAACATCTTATGTTAAATCGAACATGATATATACATTATTAACATACAGGTTATAAACATATATAAAATCAACAACTAAACTTATAACTTGCATAAACTTCTTTTAAATTAAACAAAACAGGAAAACAAAACCAATGTATGCATACAACTTCTTTGTAATATAATTGAAAATCAATATCCCGTTTAAAACAATATATAACAAAATATAAAATGAACTATATAAACAGTTTATCATAAAATGTACAACTCATAGAACTAAAAGGTTTCGAAACCTGTATATTATATAACTTCTTCATATTTGCTGAAACCTGACACATTATACTTTAACATATTATATTACTCTGCTTTCCAAATAACAGTACCAACTCTAAAATGCAGTTTCTTGTAAACTGTAAAAGTTATAAAACAAAGAAATATATATATGCACCATATTGTTTTGTACGCACATACAATGGAAGAAGAGAAGAGGTGGAAACGAGTCAGGCGCGGAGGGGATCAGGGATGCACGCTGCTGCTGTTGAGGTGGTGGGGCCGTAGTCTTTGAGGCCGAGGAGGAAGCGGTGACGAGTGGTATGGCGTGGCGGAGGTGGAAAAGAATGGCTGTGATTGGAGGGATCGGTTGAGCTCTCGGGCCGTGGGTGGGAGGTTGTACTCACGGCGGTGGGTTCGTCAACGTGAAGGCTGGGGTTCAAGGCCGAGGCTACGGGAGGTGGTGGTTCCAGCTCGGCTCTTGTGGTGGCTGTGCAAGCGGCAGGTGGAGCTCGGTGTTGTTCTCGGGTGCGGCTAGAGGTAGGTTGCGAGATGATGAAGACGAGAGTTTCCTCTTTTTTTATTATCATATTTTTAATTTCTTTATTTTTGCTTTTCGTGGAGAACAAATAAAGAGAAGGGAAGATGGAAGGGATACGTTGCTGTCAATATGAAGGAAAGAATAAACAGAGAAGATAGATGAAGAATAGGAATTTGAATGAGAGATGAGGTTGTTGCAAACGGAAAAAAAAAATAACATAGGAAACAGACAAGCCACACACGAAATTTCAGAGAAGTAAATGCAGATGGCCGTTGAAATTATACAAGGAAAATTTGAATGGTCACGAAGTTTATCAGCTAAAATTTTGGAACCGATACGATTGTCCGTTACGCAGGTTCCGCTATGTACCGGACCTCTAAACACCCAATTGAATATACTGCAGAGATCAGCACAACGAGAAGATCAAAACGTCATACGGATATCAGTGGCATGATTGAATTTAAAAATTAGAATTTAATAATAGCGGAAAATGCATGAAAAACATAGAAAAATAAGATCGACGGAGCCAAAAATGTCCGAATTTAGAAAAACGACAAACTGACATATTGCTCAGAAGATGTTTTAGAATTTTTCTATTTAAAATTATTTTGGTTTTGAAAAAGTTTTATTTTCATCGCTTTTAACTGATTAAATTGAAGTAAATTTACGTGCGAAATAAACTTTCATATTTTCGGACGAAAATTTGCCAGTTGCTATGTTTAACTAGGCGCATTCCAAATATAAAATTTATATTTCAAAATTTTATCGCTTAAATTCCCACAAAATTTCAATTAATAACGTTATAAAACCGGTTAAATTTACGGGTCGTTACACCTCTAACCAAAAAAACACCATATGGACTTCTTCTCAATAAGAAATCAAAGGTATCTTATTTTAAAGTTTTTAGAAGTAAATGCTTTATTCTAAATACAAAGAACAATTTGGATAAATTTGATCCTAAATCCAACAAAGGAATCCTTATCGGATATTCTAATAGAAGTAAAGCATATAGAGTTTTTAATTTAAAAACTAATACCAAAGAAACAATGCATGTATCTTTCGATGAAAATTTCAAAGATTTTATTTAAATAAATGATGAAGATGATTTTGTAACTTTAAATAATGAATCAAATGAAAAAAAATGTGAAATTGTTCATCCTAATAAAAGGATCGGGCTTTTAAAAGATAATCCTATAGAAAATATACTAGAAAATATTGAATATGTTGTTAGAACTATAAAGCAACTAAAAAAGATGAGTAATGTGGCTTTTATATCAACTATTGAACCCAAAAATCCAAAGGAAGCATCATCTGATGATTCATGGATTTCTAGCTATGCAAGAAGAACTAAATCAATTTACCATAAATGATGTATGCGAACTTATTCCTAGAACTGAGGACAAAACTATAATAGAAACTAAATGGGTTTATAAAAATAAAATGAATGACAAGGTGAGGTCGTTAGAAATAAAGCTCGGTTAGTCGCGTAAGGTTATTATCAAGAAGAAGGAATAGAGTTTGATGAAACATTTGCACCCGTAGTAAGATTAGAAGCCATTAGAATTCTACTTGCTTTCGTAAACCACAACAATTTCAAATTATTTCAAAAGGATGTCAAAAGTGCCCTTTTAAATGGTTTTGTCAAAGAGGATGTTTATGTTGAACAACTTCCACTTTTTGAAGAAGAAAAGTTTCCAAATCATGTTTACAAATTAAATAAAGCTTTATATGGTCTGAAACAAGCTCCTAGAGCCTGATATGATAGACAGGATCTTACCTATTACAATCAAATTTTAAAATTGGTAGAGTAGATAATACTCTTTCTATTAAAAGAAACAAAAATAATATCCATTTAGTACATGTTTATGTAGATGATATCATTTTTGGACCAACAAACAATGAAATGAAGAAAAAAATTGAAATAATGACAAAAGAGTTTGAGATGAGTCATATAGGTGAAATGTAACGACCCAATTTTTTCAACAATTTAAAAATATTAGATTTAATATAATTTTTAAATAAAAATGGTTAAAAACAAAAATTTAAGATGTTTCAAAAACAAATAAAAGTGAGTGAATGTGTAATAGGATAAGAGATGATGGTGATAGAAATAGGATAATAAACGTTTACATATAATATGAAATTTATCGTACATTTTTTGTTGAAGTGAAATAATTTTTTTAATGAAAATAAAAGAATATTTTGAGAAAACTAAATGTATGTTTCCGTCCTAAAGGTAAGTAGAATTAAAAAAAATTGGATATGGCGACAATATTTTGCGGTCGTTGAAAACAGTCGTATTTCCATATAGAATTTATTTCAACATGTAAACTCAAAATTTCAATAAAATGAAGTTGTACAATTAAAACGTGTTTTAGTAAGTCTAATGTATGAGTTCAGATTTCAAATTTTATGAAAATTTATGTCGTTCAAATTTTATTAGAACCCGGTTAATAAATTTATGGACAAAAATATCATTTTTCGACATGTAAATATTTTTACATAGAAAATATCTAAAAAAAATCTCCGGTATGAATGGCGAAGTTTGTTCCATCCAATTCTGATCTTTCTAGTTTCATTTATCAAGAATTGCTGTTGTCGTCCAATTTCGAAGTAGTAACAGCGGCGAAAGATGAAATTTTGCTTCGAACGTCGTAACATAGATTTTAGAGCATTGTTGGAATCGTCTCGTCATGCCGATCTCCATGGTATATTTGTTTTTGTGTTTTGGCTTCCGTTGCAAAATGCTACATGGTTGAAATATTGGTCCGTGATTGTGCACAGGGTCATCATTACACATTCTTTCAGCCACTTTTTATTTCTTGTCAGCCCATATTCCTTGCATGTATAGCCATGCGTATTAAATGCTGCATTAATTAGCTCGTACGTTCTTCCTTTATATATATGTGCGCATGCCCCTACTGCTCCTCCCATTTTTATTTGCTCCTTCTTTTTGTGAGTTTTTGCTTGCAAAGATAATATATAAAGCAAAGTATAAAAACGTCCATGAGAAAAGAGAACAACATGTTCCAGTAAGGAGTAGGAGGCCAGGTGTGAGAGAGAAAGAAAAAGAAAAAAAAAGAAATATTATGCATTGCATAAAGGAGAAGAGAGGTGAGCAGCCGTGTAGCTTAGGTTCCAACTTGGTACTCTGTCAAGTAGCAGCGGCAAATTCCAACGGTGTTCGTGCACGCACGTTCGTATCGTCGCGCCCATATCAGTTTGTAAGATACGCGAAGGTGAGCGATTCTAAGCTCACGATTAGATTTTCATATGCAAGTATCCTGTGAAATTTTAAATACTTGGTTGATAATTATAAATACTTGGTTGATAATTATAAGTAGTTGGTTGATGATTACAATCGATATTGAAATTGAAAACCATTGGTATTTAACACTGTGATATATGATTTAGCTGAAATAGTTTAAATGTTTAATTTCAATCCAAATTGCATGTGAAACTCGTTAACTGTAGAAAAGTTTGAATATTGGATGCTGACTAATTTATTGATACTTGTCACTGTTATATTGTTGTTGTATGCAATTATTTGGACACTGAATTTTGAACTAGGATATTGGTTGAAATAATAAATACCTAAATTTAAATCACTTGGTCTAGGATAGAAAATTAAATAACAAACAGCGATTGGTCAAATTAAATTTATTTTGGATGTTTAATATTTAAATTTGAAATTAAGAAATGATTTGGAAATGTAATGTGAATTTATAATTTAAATTTTATGTTGAAATTAATACTAAATTCTGAAATCTAATAAGTTAATTTAGATTTTAAAATGAAAGATTAATTGAACTATTTCAAATTATGAAATCGATTAGCAATGGTTATGTTAAATGTTAATGATTTTTAAAGTTGATTATTTGAAACTTAAAATGTGTTAATATTATATATGTAATTAAACTTTAAATAAAGATTTGATTTAATTTTGATTTGATTTGATTGAATTAATATATAATAGTTGGATTTCAAGTTAAAGATTCGTTTCGATTAAAAAGGGAATCTTTATATTGATTTAATTAAATTAAAAATATAATGATTAAGTTGATCTGATTTGGATTAAAGTTAAACTAAAAGTGTTAAATTAAGTAAATAAATTCCAAGTTAATTAAATTGAATATATAATAATAAACTTTTGTATTTAAAGATTAAATTAACTTTGTTAATTTGAATATAATGAAATTTGGAAGTTGTGTAATGGTGAAATAGGATTGTCACAAAGAATATATTTTGAAAGGTCAATTGAAAGATGGTACTTAAAAATGAAATGTTGGAAAATAAAAGATATTTTACCATTCAAATAAAATGTTTCTGTGGAATGAAATCGAGATTTTAGTCAAAGAGATTATTTCCAAGAATGAGTATATTACTAATAAGTTTATAAGAATTCGTAAATCAAAGTGTGAGAATTGAATTCGAACTTGAACATTGATTGCTCATACGACCATTTGTTTAGTCTCTTAAACTTTTGTACCTATATTATTTGATTCAAACTTACTTGCATGAGAATATCTAATCCTGGCTCGAGTGTACTGTCTTTACATTACGCTCGGGTCAGACCGAGCTTTTCGGTTATCAAAGACGGTTATTCTTGGACACAAAGCCGGTGATTGGAAGACCATACCTACTACTATTATTCCGTTACACTATATTGGCATGTTTATTAAATGTATAACTCTGATAGTATTGAAATGGAATCAAATGTATATTGATAGACATTTTTGTAATTATGTTATTATTATATTTTATCCTTCCGTTGTAAGATTCTTTATATCATTTTATTTCTCTTCTCCTTTTCTTTAAAACCCCTTCATAATTCGTCTTTTCAAACGATTTGGGTCGGATATATGTGGTTAAATATCGACTTGAATTGACCAAAAAGGCAGGTCATCACACTTGGATCAGAGCTGAAGATTAAGCGAGAACCTTGACTTTGATAGGGATTACTCATTAAAGATAGGGTTAGTAGTACCCTAGAATGAGTCTGAGTGTATATACATATGAGAGAGAGCGTATTTGTTAGTGATATAAAATTATTTTGATATTAGTAAATGAAATGATTTTAATGGATTTTATATAGAATGTAAAAGAATGAACCATATAAACTGACAAAATCATTCATGATTGTTAATGATGATAGGGTGTTATTTCATTGTTGATTGATTGTTTGATTAATATGGATGTGCCTATTATCGCTTATTGGTTGATGAGTCATGCTCGGCCAGTTTATGAGCACCGACTATAGGTTGTTGATTTGAGCATTCGACTAGGGTTGTAAAATTTTGATTTTTGAAAATATTCAACCAATTGAGAAACTACATGTTTAACATAAATTTTGAAGTGAACATATATATTGAATTACCCCCCGTATCATTTTATTTAGTAATTCATACCATCTGAAAGTGATATATGAAATATGTTTTATCTAGACATGGTTAATAAATAAACAAAAAGTTATTCAAACTAAAAATTTGCGAGTTTGGATTCCGAGAGTTTTTTAGGTTTGTTTAAAATATAATAGTATAATTTGAAATTATTTTTCAAATAGAACTGTCATGAATGATTTCAAAGTGGGAGAGACCATTTTAGTAGCTTTACTACTCAATTATTATTTCTAATGAAATTGATTTGATTCAAATCTCTGAAGTATGATTTGATATTCGAAAGATACACGTATATATCTATTTGAAATGAACCCAGTGATCAATTCTCGAGTTTTCGAATTGAAGACATTACAAACAAATGTATCATATGCATTGGGATTGATTGATTGATTGATTGTGCATCTTGTTGAGATGATTGATTGTCGATTCCAATTTTGAATTGGAATTTGATTTTTTTGACTATTCTGAATAGTTGAACACTTCTAAATTGAGAATCAATTTTCAAAGCTAAGAATTTTTGGAAGGTATATAAAGTTAGTTTTGAAAAAAAAATTAAAAAAATAATGGAAGGTGAACTAGTTTTAAAAAATCTGAATATTTTAATAAGTAAATTATGTAGACCTATTTTGTACTATTTAAGTATGAAATTTGTTTTGAAATATTTTAAATGAAATTTTGCTTTAGGAAATATTCCTGAATAATAAAGGGATAAAAGAAAAAAAAATTATTTTACAAATTTATTTTAAAAGTAATTTTGATTTATAAACTCTTATTTATTGGTAAAATGATTTTTGAAGGCAAATTAAAATTATTTACAAACATGAAATCTAGTTTGAAAAGTTTTACAATGCATTTGTTTGAGAAATGTTTATAAAAAATAATTATTATTTATAATAACAATAGAATAAATTAAAATTTTGTAAATTCAGCTATGTATAAAGGATTTTGAAAAGCATTTGATTTTGAAAAGAAATTGTGGTTTTAAAACTTAGAAACTTACAAAGTAATCTAGAAAGAAAGTTGATTTTATAAAAATATGACTTTATGTAAATATGAAACTGAAGTAAATTTTGAAAACTGATGGTTGGAATTTTTAAATACATGAATATTGAATAATATTCAATTCGAAAAATGATTGTTGAAATCATATATATGAATTTGAAGCTGAACCGATATTTGAAAGTGATTAATTTCGAGAACCTTTGACTACATAAAAATGTTGATTTGGAAGTTTTCAAACTTATATAAAATGAATTGTATAAGTATGAATTTTTTTTGAAAATTATTGATTTTGAAGGTACTTGATTTGAAAAGCAAAGATCTTATATATGACGGAATTCGTATAAGAACGATATATTCGAAATTGATGATTTGAAAAGGTACGACACATATACATTTTTGAAATTGAAGATATAGTAAGTACCTTCTGCTTGATCATCCGCTTTGTGGATACTTCTATTGATTCTATTGATTTTATTGATTGATTTAGGTTGTCTGAACACAAACTCATGAGTTTCTACGAATTCGATAGCGTAACCTATGCTCTTATGACTTGGCTGCATAGTGAAATTCGCAGGAATGTGAAGGCTTACGGTTACGGATGTTTCCTGGAGGAATCAGGAAAAACCATAGTGTAACTGCGATCTATGGTCGATTTTGGCATAATCCGCCTGGGTAGAGCGATTGCTCTAAGGTACAAATGTTTCCTGGGAGAACCAAGCATAACCATTGTGTATCTATGGTCCGCATCGCATAATTCGAGGGGCAGATGATTGCCTTGAGTCTATGGGTGATAGCGACGTAACCACCGGTGTTACTATTAAGTAAACTTTGTTCCATGTGAGTTTTTGCATAGCGAAATTCATAGAGCAGGGATTGCTCACGGATACAGATGTTTCCTGGAGGATCTGGGCAAAAGCATTGTGTATCTGTGATCTATGTTTGTTTTGGATGTCATGGCATAAGACGTGGGGTAGTGGCTGCCGAAAGTCACCTGAGGTTGCATCGCTCTGTCCTCTCGACATATTGAGAGATCGGCCTTAGGGACTGCGTCCCGTGACGATCTCGTTCATTTGATTTCGGTGATTGGATTGTACTTTCCATATCTGTTTTAAAGTTTTCCAATTATTTTCACTAAGTGTTGAAATGGGTCTACTAAGTACTTATAGATTTCTAGTCTTGCGCCTGATCAACGTATTGCCAAATTTCTGTAAGAACGAGGATAAACTTGTTGAAACATCGAGTTATCAAAAGTATTTTCAATATAAAAGTATTTCGTTATAAAAGAATTTTTAGCAAAGAAAAGTTTCAAAGCGTTTAAAATTTGAAAAAAAAACTCGAATTATCTATTGGTTTAACTAAGAAACCAATAGAATAAATAAGTAAGTTGTATATAGACCATTCAAATTACATTTACAGTTTTGATTCAGAATTGAATACACCATCTTAAGGTAATTCATACCTGTCTGATTTAGGATTGTTTACTCGATTCTTGACGACGAACATTAATATGAATTTTTGATACGAATCTGAAGTCCTCTATCATAGTTTATTAATATGTAAGAAGAATGGAAGTTTCAAATCAATAAGTCAGAGATTGGAGTCTGTGCTACAGTGATCGGATTACCAATACTAGTTTAGAGAATAAAATTACTTATACAAATAAGATATCGAAATTGTTATACGTACGGATGGTGTGTGTATATATCGTATGGGTTCCAATAAAATGATTATATGCTATGGTTGCTAGCTATGATTGTTTCTCGCTTAGGATTGCTATGCTGTTTGGTTGCATATAGTTTGACATCATCCCTATTAGTTGCATTACATTTATGTGTTGCACATAGTTGTATTAAGGATTCTTATGTTTTATAAGTTGATTATTGTGAGTAAAATATATCGTATGTTAAATTTCTTACTTCGTTACTTTTCGAGGATGAAAAGTTCTGAGTGGAGGAGATTGTAACGACCCGAATTTTTCAACCATTTAAAAATATTAGATTTAATATAATTTTAGAATAAAAATGCTTAGAAACAAAAATTTAAGATGTTGCAAAAACAAATAAAAGTGAGCAAACGTGTAATAAGATAAGAGATGATGGTAATAGAAATAGGATAATAAACGTTTACATATAATACGAAATTTATCGCGTGTTTCTTTGTTGAAGTGAAATAATTGTTTTAATGAAAATAGAAGAATATTTTGAGAAAAATAATAAGTACGTTTCCATCCTAAAGGTAAGTAGAATTTAAAAAGAAAAAGAAATTTTAGATTTGGAAACAATATTTTACGGTTGTTGAAAACGGTCGTAATTCGATATAGAATTTATTTTAACATGTAAACTCAAAGTTTCAATAAATTGAAGTTGTATAATTAAAACATGTTTTTAGTAAGTCTAATCTATGAATTTAGATTTCAAACTTTATGAAAATTTATGTCGTTTAAATTTAAGTTGAACTCGGTTAATAAATTTATGGACAAAAATATCATTTTTCGATACGTAAATATTTTTACATAGAAAAGATCAAAAAAATTCTCTGGTCTGAATGGCGAACTTTGTTCCATCCAATTCTGATCTTTCTAGCTTCATCTATCAATAATTGTCGTTGTCGTCAAATTTCGAAGCGTTAACAGCGGCGAAAGGTGAAATTTTGCTTCGAACATCGTAACACAGATTTGATTGCATCGTTGGAATCGTGTCGTCGCGCCGATCTCCACGGTATATTTGTTTTTGTGTTTTGGCTTCCATTGCAAAACGTTACATGGTTGAAATGTTGGTCTATGACTGTGCACGGGGCTATCATTACACATTCTTTCAGCCACCTTTTATTTCTTGTCAGCCCATATTCCTTGCATGTGCATCCATGCGTGTTAAATGCTGCATTAACTAGCTCAGACGTTCTTCCTTTATATATATGTGCTCGTGCCTCTACTGCTCCTTCCATTTTTCTTTGCTCCTTCTTCTTTCTATGAGTTTTTGCTTGCAAAGATAATATATAAAGAAAAGTATCCAAATGTGCATGAGAAAAGAGAACAACATGTTGCAATGAGGAGTAGAGGCCAGGTGTGAGAGAGAAAGAAAAAGAAAAAAAGCAACGAAAAAAAAGAAAAAGAAAGAAATGTTGTGCGTTGCATAGAGGAGAAGAGAGGTAAGCAGTCGTTTAGATTAGTTTCCAACCCGGTACATTGTCAAGTAGCAGCGGAAAATTCCGGCGGTGTTCGTACACCCGTGTCCGTATCGCCGTGCCCGTATTAGTCTGTCAGATACGTGAAGATGAGCGATTCTAAGCTTAAGTATTCTGCGAAATTTTAAATACTTGATTGATAATTATAAATACTTGGTTGATAATTATAAATAGTTAGTTGATGATTACAATCGATATTGAGATCGGGAACCGTTGGTATTTAACACTGTGATATATGATATAGCTGAAATAGTTTAAATGTTTGATTTGAATACAATTGCATGTGAAACCCATTAACTATGGAAAAGTTTGAGTATTGGGTGTTGACTGATTTATTGATACTTGTCGTTATTTTATTGTTGTTGTATGCAATGATTTGGACACTGAATTTCGAACCAGGATATGAGTTAAAATAATAAATACCCAAATTTAAATCACTTGACCTAGGATAGAAAATTAAATAATAAACACTAATTGGTCAACTGAAATTTATTTTGGATATTTAATATTTAAATTTGAAATTAAGAAATGATTTAGAAATGTAATGTGAATTTATAATTTAAATTTTATGTTGAAGTTAATATTAAATTTTGAAATATATTAAGTTAATTTAGATTTTAAAATGAAAGATTAATTGAACTATTTTAAATTTTGAAGTTGATTAGCAATGGTTATGTTAAATGTTAATGATTTTCAAAACTAGTTAAGTTGGTTATTTGAAATTTAAAAAGTGTTAATATTATATATGTAATTAAATTTTAAATAAAGATTTAATTTAATTTTAATTTGATTTAATTGAATTAATATATAATAGTTGAATTTCAAGCTAAAGATTTGATTCAATTAAAAAGGGAATCTTTATGTTGATTTAATTGAATCAAAAATATAATGATTAAGTTGAATTGTTTTGGACTAAAGTTAAACTAAAAGTGTTAAATTAAGAAAATTAATTCCAAGTTAATTAAATTGAATATTCAATATAAAAAAACTTTTGTATTTAAAGATTAAATTAACTTTGTTAATTTGGATAATAATGAAATTTGGAAATTGTGTAATGGTGAAATAGGATTTTCACAAAGAATATATTTTGAAAGGTCAATTAAAAGACAGTACTCAAAAATGTAATGCTGGAAAATAAATGATATTTTACTCTTTAAATAAAATGGTTCCGTGGAACGAAATCGAGAATTTAGTCAAAGTGATTATTTCCGAGAATGAGTATATTACTAATAAGTTTACAAGAATTCGTAAATCAAAGTGTGAAAGTTGAATTCGAACTTGAATATTGATTGCTCATACGAAGTCGATACCATTTGTTTAGTCTCTTAAACTTATGTACCTATATTGTTTGATTCAAACTTACTTGCATGAGAATATCTAATCCTGACTTGAGTGTACTGTCTTTTCATTACGCTCGGGTCAGAACGAGCTTTTCAGTTATCGAAGACAGTTATTTTTGAAGATGAAGACGAAGATTGGAAGACCGTACCTACTACTATTGTTCCGCTGCACTATATTGGCATGTTTAGTTAAATGTATTACTCTGATAGTATTGAAATGGAATCAAATGTATATTGATGAACATTTTTGTAATTATGTTATAATTATATTTTATCCTTCCGTTGTGAGATTCTTTATATAGTTTTCTTTCTCTTTTCCTTTTCTTTTAAACCCCTTGATAATTTGTCTTTTTGAATGATTCAGGTCGGGCATATGTGGTTAAATATCGACTTGAATTGACCAAAAAGGTTGGTCGTCACATAAAGTTACTTTCTTTTTAGGATTGCAATATTTTCATTAGTCAAGAAAAGTATGCTAGGGATCTAGTTAGTATGTTTAGCATGACCAGTGCGAGTGGAAAACCACTCCTATGGCAACCAATGAAGTTTTAATAAAAAAGACATGTCAAAAGATGTTGATCAAAAACTATACAGGGGAATGATTGGATCGCTACTCTATATAACTGAAAGTACGCCTAATATCATGCATAGTGTCTGTCTCTATGCAAGATACCAATCTCAATCCAAAGAAACCCATTTAAAAGTTGTTAAATGTATCCTAAGATATGTTAAACACACTTTAGACTATGGCCTATTTTACGCTAAAAAGGGATTCATTTGATTTAATCTCATATTTTGATGCTAGCTATGCTGGTTGTAAATCAGACTGAAAAAATACAACTGGAACTTGTCACATTTTAGGACATTCTTTGGTTTCTTGGTTTAGTAAAATGTAAAATACTGTCTCACTATCAACAACTGATGCATAATACATCTATGCTGCTTTGGTTTATTCTGAAGTTATATATGCAACAGACCCTAAAGGATTTTGGATTAAATATTTCAAAATCACCAATTTATTGCGACAATACGAGTGCAATAAATTTATCCAAAAATCCTACTTATCATGTCAGAACCAAACATATAAATATCAGAAATCATTTTCTCAGAGATAATATATGTAAAGAGGTTATTTCTCTTGAATTTATCAACACCGAGAATCAAATAGCTGATATTCTGACCAAACACTTGAATCAAACAACCTGAACTAAATTAAAAAGAGAACTAGATATTTGTTCTATAACTAAGAATAGAATATAGATGTAGTAACATATATATTTCAATAAATATTGAAAAGCAAAATTGTCAAAATTTTCAAATGGATGTCGACATGCCTCTACCCGCCATGTCGACATACAACAGTCAGATTTGAAAATTTGATTTTCCCTTTAAAATCATTTTGGTGGTTATATAAGCACAATATTTTGAATTCATCTGTCTTCTCACTTCATTGTCTCTGTAATAAACTTCTGAAAATACAAAATAATGGCCTCCTCTTCTAAATCAAACCAAAATGCAACCATTTTCTTTCCTTCTCCTAATTTCGGTCCATTTCAACATACTACATTGGCTCGATTAATGAAGATCGAGGAAATTATGAAGGATTCTCTGCAAATGCTGACTTAATTACAAGTCATGCAAATAAGGATAGCAAAGGAACAAGAGAAACAAGGCAAGATTTTTAGAAATTTGCAAAAATTTCTAACGAATAATCATGCAGACCCTATAGTGATTAAAGAAGATTCCTTTAACATACGTATTCATAATCTATTAGAGGACGACGAAGAAGAAGAAGATAAAGAAGCACAAATGTACAAGGACAATATTGTTGTTTGCATTGGAGAAGTCCATTTTGACAAAAATGGTAATTTGGTTGAACAACATGGAAACTTTTGTCTCCATTACCCTAATTGTTCGATTCACAAGTCGCCAATTGTTAAGGACTCTCGTTAGATTGTTACTATATTAATGTTTTTATATTTTGTGTACTTGTATGTATTTGTGTCTATGTTTCATATATATGTGTAAGGTAACATCATACATAATAAAATTAGATTTATATTTCGATTATTATACTTCGTTAATAGCATTTAGTTTCATAATATTAGTTCAAGGGGGAGTTATGTAGCTTAGGCTTAGTTTTTGTTGATGACAAAGGGGGAGAATTATAAAACATGATAGTTAGGCTATTGTTAGGCTTAGATTAAGGGGGGGTTAGTAGATTAAGGGGGAGTTATTGGAATAAGGGGGAGTCGGAGTAGAATCGAAATTTGTTTGAGTAGATTTTATAAACGAAGGTTATCATCATCAAAATGGGGGAGATTGTAAGTTCCCGAGATGATGGTTTTGATGAAAACAACCTTAGGACTTGTTATAAAATATAAATACTAATATCTTTTTCTAGATATATATGTACATGCAAGATATATACATGCAGGTACTGAGAATGAAGACTCTATAGTATAGAGATTCAAGACCGACGAATTCAAAATTGTAGAATTCAAGACTGAAGACTCATGAGTATCAAGAGTTCAAGATATCAAGATAAATAATAAAGTCTAGATTTATGTTAAAACTTCATGATAGCACTAAAATCTTTATTCGGATTTTAATTTTGCAATGGAATCCACCTTCTCGCTTAAATAGTGGGATGGAACCCACGACCTCTTTAGTAGAATGGAACCCACGACCTCTTTGGTAGGATGGAACCCACGACCTTCTTTAGTGAAATGGAATCCAAGAAATATTAAAAATAATTTATTTTAACTATTTTTCCAAAAACTATCTTTCTAAAAATCATCTCTATTAATTTTAATATTTTAGCCTTAATTCAGAAACTATTCTTATCATCTTTTAATATTTTATCTCAAAATCATCTCTTGTTTTTTAAACTATCTCATGATTTTAATATTTTAGCTTTAAATCTCAAAAATATATTTTAAAGAAGCCTATACTTAGTTTTTAATATTACTTTTATATTATAGATTATATATTTTAAGATTACTTTCTAAAACTCTTTTATAAGTTTAAACTATATTCAAAATGGTTTACAAAGTTTAGAAATTATTTTGACAAGTTTCAGAATAAAAATCATTTTAAAGCAAAATCAATTTTCAAAATAACATAGGCATGTCGACATCCCTATGCGTTATGTCGACATGGTAGCCGTAGAGTTCAATTTTCAAAAGAAGTGTCTATTCATCATAACCTTTCGCGAATTGACATGACCGTTGTTCTGTTATATTTAGTAGTTTTTTTTAATAAATTTTATGTTAGTTTTCTTCGTTTCTTCACTCCTTCTCCATTCAAATATTCTCTTATATTTCAAATGCTTTAACAAAATTCTGCCAAAATCATAAATGAATCAAACTCGATCGTCTCTAGTTTGATTCTCTGTCACTCTTTCTCAAAGATCTCAGTGCTTTTTAGAGTTATAAGATCATTTGTAATCAAAGATCGAAAGATCGAAGTGGATCGAGTCTCTCTCTATCAAAGTGTGATTGGAAATGGTGTGATCGTAGCTCATAAATCAATTGGGTGTGATTGTATCCCGTAAATCAATTGGTTGATCTTGTAGCCTGATTAAATCAAGAGAATTTTCCCTGGACTTATAGACAAGAGGGTGTATCTCATGGCTTGAAATCAAGGTTGCAACATCGATATTATATTCGAAAATAAATCTGCACAAGAAATCATATGGGACTGGATGTAGGGTAACTTAGAACCAGTGTAAAATTCTGGTGTGTTCTTTCCTTTACTGCTTTTATTTACTATTTATATATTTGTGTCTAGTTCTGTGAATGCCTCTATTTTTGTGAATTGCCCCTGTTTGGGTGTAATTTGAAAAGATTTCAAAAATATTCATAAAATTAATTAAACATTATCCACCCCCCTCTAGTGTTAATTCTGCCTTAAGATCCGTAGTCTGCATTTCCTACAAGAAGGTGGTTGGGTATTAGTGTATCACTGTGCACTCATGTACAAGCATAAATGATATTGGGGAAGAATAAAGTTTAATATAATGTTGGTAATTAAAATTGTAATTAGTGTTTAATTATATTTAATTGGTTCAAAACTTATAAAATGGGTAACTTTTTCGTACGAGGTCCAAACCGAACTCGGTCAGTTGCGTTGCACTCGTTGAATCATTATCTACTTTTTGGAATTGGATTGAAGGAGTTTGGGGCTTGTAAAATTTTGTGCTAAAGTCGAATGTCCGTACGATTTTAGTTCAAATCGGAACGCTTTGGCGATAATTGGAATATCTGCGAGTTTACTCACCTTTAAATTAGCTATATAATTTCTATGATGCTACAATTTATTTTTGAATGCTTGTTGATAGTTTACATATTGTTATAATTATTCGATTGATTGTTTCGTTAAAAATCCCATTTTGTAAAACAGATGACAATTTAACTTAATTGTTGTCAACCCATATGATCATATATACTGTCAGTAACCATTGTTTTGTAGGGAATATTTGTAGAAAGACCCTAAGGGCTTCTCATCAATAATTGTTATTTATTTCCTTTTGCTGATTATATTGATATTTAGTTGTAATTAATCGTGATATTCTATTTAAATTGTTTAAGTGTCGTTATAACAATTTTTGCTATATCGTCAATTATTCAATATCATCTCCAAAACCTTTTGTGTATGTTGAACTTGAACTTGTATTTTCACAAATTAGATTTTTAAAATTCATTAATCATTTTAATTAATGATATTTTAATTTAATTAATCATTTTAATTTAATAAATCATTTTAATTAATGATTATTTGAATTTAATAAATTGTTTTAATTTATGAGGTTTAAAATTAATTGATCATTTTAAATTGATGATATTTGGATTTAGGTAGTAATGATGTTTTAAGTTAATAAATCATTTTAACAAAAGATGTTTAAATTAATTAATAATTTTAATTAATGATATTTGAAATTAATATATCATTTTAATTAATGACGTTTGAGTTTAATTAATCATTTTAATTAATGATGTTTTAAATTTAGCTAATCATTTTAATTGGCGATGTTTGAATCTAATTAATCATTTTAATTAATGACATTTGGATTTAGTTAATATTTGTAACCAATGGCGTTTTAAAATTTAATTAATTGATTTAATAAAAAAATTTAAAGTAAACTATTGATTTAATAAAAGAGTTTAAAGTAAGTTAACTGATTTAATAAAAGTGTTTTAAAGTTAATTAACTAATTTAGTGTATTAAAGATAATGAACTTATTAATAAGATTTTAAAGTTAGTTTGTTAATTAAATAAAAGTGTTTTAGAAATAGTTACGTTTAAATAAAGATAATTGATTGATTTATTAAAAGAGATTATAAATGAGATTAATTATCTTTTGGGATAATTAACGTTGGTTTAAATTTATAAAAGGGTTTTTCAATTTGATATATTTTCTTTGGGAAAGTTAATATGATTTTAAAAGTTACAAAAAGGTTGTATAAATTATCCTTAAGGACGATTAACATTTGATTCAAAAAAATTTAGAGTAATTTAATTGATTTATTATCTTTTGGGATAATAAATATTGTTTTAAAATTTATATATAATAGTTTATAAATAAGAAGGTCTTTTAAAATGTTCAAAATAAAGCTAAGTGTAAACTGTTTGGGTTTAAAATAAACAATGTTTTGATATTTGTTTTGACCTTGATTTTAATACACATAGAAAATATAATTTAACCCTTTAAAATAATATTTTAAAGAGTGTTTTTAAAGTGTCTTTGAAAGTATTGTGATGTGAAAATCAAGCCAAAGTGAAAACAACCATCTTATCATTCCCCATAGTTGATCTATCAACTATTGACTTTGATTCTTCTATCTTCTTTATATTTCATCACTCTAAGATGATGTGTTGCTCATTTGAGCCTTGTTATCCTTTGTCGGAAATGTTTAAACCTAAAGAGCTAGTGGGGGCCAAGCTACGGGGGATTGCTCCCATTAGGGTATTTTCACATCAACTCTAGATTCGATTCGATGTTGCGCATTGAGATGTGAAATACTCAAATTCTCGGTAATGTTAGCAGGGTCCACTTTAGAGGTTTTCGAAAGTCATCGAAGTTCTCAAGTATATTTCTAGAGTATACTTTCAGTAAAGGGGGCGCACCCTCCTAGTCATTGTTGGAAAATTTTCTATTTCCTTTGTTGTTAATTCAAATCTTTAAATTATTTTCTTAATTGCATAGAGAACTACCTGGGGCTCTTCTCTATATCCAATTATTTGTGGCCATTCTTTCAAGTTTGAAATTTGATATTATTTATGTTATTCATTCAGTATGGGATTTGTTATTACTGGTACCAACCTTTTTATTTGGATTGTTTCTATTGTTTATTTTCATTCTTTCTTGATTGGATTATTGTTCCGGTTGGTTTCCCTTTTCTTCATTTATGGATGTTAATCTAGTGAGATAAAAACTCGTTCCGCATTAGGTCTCATAGAGTTTTTATATGTTCATTATATTACTTGAGTTTTCTCACACTGATTTTCTAGACTGACCCAGGTGTTATTTTATTATAGTGCTTGGGTAAGACCGAATTTTTCCAAGGTTGGCTATGCTGATATGGATTTTGTCACGACCCGAAATCCAGCGTTCGAAAATCGACATCAAATACCTCACTTGTATTCGACTGTCGGAGATTCAAACGTCGAACTCCAGTTCGGATGGAGCTTATAACAACATTAGATGAATATAACCAATGGAATCAAAAGTTGATTCCATCAATCACAACACAGATACATCACTGGTACAATATTCATTACCACATCTATCACCAACATCAGAGTGCTACATATAAAGTACAACAATAAAATGGCAACTCCAAAGTGGAATGACAAAGTTATCACAATTTCAAGAGAGTCTTCAAAAAGAAAGAGAATGAGAATCCCAACTAAGCACCTTTAGATCCAAAAAGCTTCCAAAAGATCTCTAAGTCAAAGGCTTTCAAAATTTGATAGTTTCCAAACCAAAAGACTTCAAAATTCAAGCTAGCTCCAAAACACGAATAACTTGCTTTTAGGCTGCCCGTGTGACAATTATGGGCACCCAGAGTTTAGGAAGGGAACAATAAACTCCGAGTCAGTGATGGGACTTGTATGAGTAAACAAAAATAGTTGTTTGTACAAAAATAGTTTATAAAAGAAAATTCGTTCATGCTTTTGGAAAACGAAACTACCATAAGGCCTCCCAGCACACACACACAATGCAATCGCACACTTGGGGGAGATTTCCCCTTATGATAGTCAAATATACTTGATACGAGAAAAATCTTTTGATATTATTATTAGTGCATAGTGTCAAAACATTTCGAAAGTATAATATTAATCTTAGAAAGCATAGGTACCATTATACCATGCCTACTATAGCCACCACCTAAGGTGGCAGGTTATACAAATTGCAATCGTAAAAAGCTCGTATTGTTTCTTTGCATTTCCAACAAATGGTCAGGCTAAGGAACTTCATACACCGAATAGGAACGCCTTTGGAGGATGCCCCGAGAACCTAACCGGATCTCTGCCAACACAAGGCCGGATTACCTCTGTGACTAGGTAACTACTTACACGAGTATGCCATTCCTCGGTCGTCACCGACCTTTAATCGAGGCCTCGACACCAACAATATTTCAACAATCACATAGGTTAAATATTTGGGCTTCATACCATGTTACCACCTTTTATCCAGAAGAAAATGCACATACCCTAAGGGGTGCTACCCCCAATAACCTTGCCGCATCCTTCCTGTTTCGACCATTACCGGCTTGTGAGGTTCGACGAAATCTCGTCCACAAATCTACGCTTTTCACAAAAGCCATGCTTCGATCAATACATGATCAGCAGCACTCAACATGCCACACTACCAAATTGGGAGTATATCACTAATAACCATCAACTACATAACCTTTGAGCTCGTACTTCTCAGAGAAGAGTGTTAAGCTAAGAGAATAAATTCTCCACCATCAACAGAAATGTATTAGAAAGAAATCAGCTTTATATCTCAAAGTGCAATGTCAGACATACAACCATACAAGTCTGTTCCGGGTTTGAACAGAACCAAAGGCACTTCATCCAATAAAGGAAGAAGCCCTTGCAATCCGAGCATCCATAATCCCGATCAGACTCCCCGTCACATATAGAGATCTCTATACTAGAGCAACTCAGCGCAGAGTCATTCGATAGGTTATCCTATCGTTCTCGAAGACACCCGGTCTTCACCACCGTCTTCAAATGCTATCTTTTTCGTCATATCACTATTCGGAATGGGTTATATGGCACAGGGTCCTCTCCTGGTTAAACCGAATAGTGAGCGCTTAATTTAAAAACACGTGGATATTTCAATCACAAAGATTCACCATTAAGGTTCGATGTGGATTTTTCGTATAACCAATTGGAATCCGACTCACTGTCGCATCGAAATTCAAATGTCATTTTAAGGGCCAAGGGGTTTTCACATTCACACAGTTATATATTCATCGTAGATAACACAGCTCAGCACAGAGCAATTCATATCATATGGTATCACAATCACATATTAGGGATATCAATCAATACAAAGCATTCAATAATAATCAATCATCTATAATTAAGATGAATTAATTGGGTGATTATCATTAATTAATCACATAATTGTTTTCACTAATTAAGCTTAATTAATGATTTCTTATTCTTAATTGTTAATTAATTTGTCCTTAATTATTAATTAATTAATCTTAATTATGTATTAATTAACTCTTAGTTACCTTTATTAATTAATTATTCCTTAATGAAGTACCTTAATTAATTAATCTTTAATTATTAATTAACTTAAATTAATAATTAATTAACCTTAATTATATATTTAATTAACCTTTAATTAATTATTCTTTAATTA
This sequence comes from Allium cepa, assembly GCA_030765085.1. NCBI lineage: Eukaryota > Viridiplantae > Streptophyta > Magnoliopsida > Asparagales > Amaryllidaceae > Allium > Allium cepa. Next base: position 489,920,745 of record CM060944.1, on the reverse strand, counting down.
ATTAAGTGATTATAAATCATTTATCTTAATTAATTATTTATTTATTTCAAAATCTTTAATTGATAAACCTGATAGTTAATCATCATTATCATAAGAGAATAAGGTTAATTTAGAATTTAAAAATCAATATTTCATCTTAATTTTACTCTTAATTACATTATTTATTCAAAATAATTAATTTATAATGTTACAAAATTAAAACATATTGCTTTAAAAATATCTTACTAAAACCCTAAATTAATTCAAACTTAAAATCAAAAACCATTATTTGAAAACATGAAAAAAATTGTTTTAAAAGTTTGAATTTTATTTCAAAGTAAAAAAAAACTGTTTTATATTTCAAACCCGAGACGCACTCGAGTATTACCCGAGTTAAAACATTAATTGCTTCGAGCCTCCCCCGAGTCAAACCCTAAACTAAACCGTATGCTTTCATACTTTTAAAATTTTGTCTAAGTTTTTGAAAAAAACCCAACGCACACACAGATTACTCGAGCTAAGACTCGAGCCAGAAACAAGATCCCCCGAAGACAACTTCAAGTCACGCCTTTCTTCCCCCAGACTATTTCTTTCTGACACAAACCAATGTACGTGCATGTGCACCAGTGTTTTGGCAATTTCTGACCCAAAGTCCGACCATCATCGAGTCGACGATGACCTGCTCTAACTCCCCAAACCACCAAAAACCTGGAACAATGACGAACACACAAATAAGCTTCCTAATCCAATCCTGGAACAACTATGATCACCAAAGATCCCCTCAAACCCCCACCTTCGACCGTCGGAGATCACGAGGTTCTGGTCAAAGCATCGCGTACTCTTCTTGCTTCGATTGGCACAGACGCGATCGATTCCGGTTCGACGACGAGACGCCAGCAACGCAAATTACGACGATAACTAAAACGTGAGCTTAAACCTTAGTTTAGCAATATCTGGCCACTACGATGATTTATAAATTCATTCAATAATTTTCTGATGATCCCTAACCCTCATGCTAGCTCCTATCCCGATCATGAGACCCCTTATGTCACCGATCACCAGAATTTAGTGAAAAACATGATTCCATTCATCCTCATATTTCTCAGATGATACTTTATTAAAAATTATGATTTTGCTTTTAAAAATCATCAATTTCAAAAATGTTTCGATTTATATATTTGAAATCAGGAATCATGATAATCAAAACTTCAACACGCTTTAAATTTACCTGTAATTTCAAATTTTCTAGAAGAAAACTTTAATTGTTTTACTCTAATTTATTTTTAGAACTTAAAATATGTATAAACAAACAATTTTTGTTTAGATTATAAAGTTTAATAAGAATTGGGGAAGAGTAATCAAATTTTAAACAGGTTTTTGGAAACCTGGAAATGACAGAGACAAACATGCCTGTAACTCAAACATGCACAGCTATGTATATGCATATTTGTATACATACAACATATTTTCACATATCCAAGTCATTTGCACAACTTTACTTCACAAAAACAGATAATAGATCAAGTTATCAGGAGTTTACTCACCTTAGATTTTTGAAAAACAAAGAAGAAACCTGGTTTAAAACTTGAAAACTGGAAAGTGTTTGATTGCTGACTTTTTGATCTGGGCTTGATTTGTTACTATTCTTTAATTTTTTGAATCAAGTCTTTGCTGAGGTTAACTTTGTTTTACAGGCTTGAGCTTTTGTTTACAAACTTGAGTTTGAATATTTGTTTTCCTTTGCTTGCTTCAGATCTTAATTTCCCTGGAATTTGTTTTAAATGTTGAAAAAGTTGTCTTCTTTTTTATTACTTTGCTTTTTGATTTAAAATGTACAGGCTTCTGAAAATAAAAATAAAGAAATGAGAGGGAGGTGAGTAGGAAGTTTATATAACTATGTTTTCTTATTTTTGTTCATAAAAAGGGTAAAAACAAAATGACACTTGTTAATCTCCTTGTTTTTATAGATTACACTTGTTAATTCTCACACTATCTTTCTTCCAATTGTAATTTGCATGTTCATAATGTATTTATAATTTAACACTTGTCCTTTTATATTTTGTATTGATTTTTAATTTACATTTTCTATTTTATAAAGACATTTACTCTATGTTAATAAATACTATTTAAAAGAGAATGTTTTGAAATTAAGTACACATTAAATAGATTACATATTTTTTTTTAAATCCAAATTATTTTACTAAGGCATTTATTTAAAATTTTAAATTCAAAATCAAATTGAAGTCTACCCATATATATATACACACACACATATTTTTTAAATTCAAATAATTTTGAAACATTCATTAGTTTGAAATTTTATTTTACTCTAATGCAAATATAATCTTATATATATATATATATACAAATTAACATTTAATTAATTTGTTTTGAAATTTTCAAATTAATTCCAAATTAAATTCCAGAAATTTAAATTAATTACTAATTTTAAATTGATAAAATTTGGGATGTTACAGATTCCCCCCTTAAGAAAGTTTTGTCCTCGAAATTTGAAAGAGAGAGATGACAACAAAGAATATAAGAACACAGAAAAAGATGGAGAATGGCTTACCCATTTAAGCCGAAATATCCATTCTGCAATTGGGATAGGACTTCTTCATGCTATCCTCTGTTTCCCAAGTACAGTCAATTGGATCACCGCTCCATTGCACTTTAACTAGTTTCACAACTTTATTCCTCGATTGCTTTTCATCACGATCAATGATCTTTAACGGTTCTCTTTTAACTGCCAGATTTGGTGTGATCTCCAAATCCTGCTGAGCAGCTTCTTCAATGATACTATTTGGATCATGCACATATTTCCGGAGATGTGAAAAGTGGAACACATCGTACGCCAGATAACCAGCTGGATAACTGTACTCGATGTGCCATAGGACCGATTCTCTCCAGTATAGGAAAAGGACCAATATACCGTGGTGCCAGTTTCCAGTTTTCTCAAACCTCAACACATCACGCATTGGAGACACTTTTAGGAATACAGAATCTCCAACCTGGAATTCTATAACTCTTCTGATGACTTTGTGAAGTTATCTACTTCTTTTGAATAAAACCTACTTTCTCCGTAGCTTCTTTAACATATCTAGTCCAAGAACGAGTCTATTACCTGACTTGATCCAACATGCAGGTGATCGACACGGGCGACCATATAAAGCTTCTAAAGGAGCCATTTCTCTACTGGCCTCATAGCTATTGTCATATGAGAATTCAACCAGATGTAAATAGTTCTCCCATGAACCGCCAAAGTCAAGTATACAAGCACGCAACATGTCTTCTAAGATTCAATTAATCCTCTCAGTCTGCCCATCAGACTACGGGTGGTAAGCAGTACTAAAGTTCAGTTTGGTTCCCAATGCGGCTTGAAATGCCTCTTAAAATCTACTAGTGAAGATCGGGTCACGATAACTCACTATATTGCTCGGTATACCGTGAAGACAAACAATCTCTTTTATATACAGCTCTGCTAAGCTTGCTGCTATCCGGGTGATTTCACTGGGATGAAGTGGGCGGTTTTAGTCAGACGATCCACTATAACCCAAATTGCTTCATTCCCCTTTCGAGTGTGTGGCAACCCGTCTATGAAATCCATAGATACTTGATCCCATTTCCACTTCAGCACCTCCAATGGTTGAAGTAAACCTGCCATTTTCTTTTGATCACTTTTAATTTGTTGACAAGTAGCACAACGACTCACATATATAGAATATCCCTCTTCATTTTCTTCCACCAGAAAGTTCTTTTGATATCTCTATACATCTTATTAACTCCTGGATGGATACTGAGTTTAGACTTGTGACATTTGTCCAAAACTTCACGTTTCGGATCCGGGATGTCTAGGACACACAACCTGCCTTTCAGTCTTATAACTTTATTATCATCGACTTCAAAACTGTTATTTTCACCATGACGTATTCTCTCATAAATTTGATGAAGAAACTCATCTTCTTTCTGCTTATTAGCGATCTTTTCAAGAAGAGTAGGAGTGACAACAAGATGAGCAAGAATAGCGTGTCTCCTACTCAAAGCATCGGCAACTACATTGGCTTTTCCAGGTATATACAGAATATCTAGGTCATAAGATGCTAGAAATTCTAACCATCGTTGTTGCCTCAGATTTAAATCTTTCTGGGTGAAGATATACTTTAGAGATTTTTGGTCGGTGAATAATTCGAATTTTTCACCTAAAACAAGAAGGATTTATTAATTATATACCTTAAGTTAAATTAAACTTTTAAATTTTAGTAAAGCTGAAAGAGATTTTTACCCAGAAGATAGTGTCGCCAGATTTTCAAAGCGAAAACAACAACTAGAAACTCGAAATCGTGGGTCGGGTAATTTTTCACATATGGACGTAATTGTCTACTCGCGTAGGAAATCACTTTCCCATTCTGCATTAACATAGCACCCACACCATCTCCACAGACAAACTTTGATTTCCGTTGATAATAGCGAGAATGGGAGCGATAGTCAATCTCCTCTTCAACTCCTTGAAAGCTTCATCACACTTCGGAGTCTAATCAAATTTTGCATTTTTCATAGTTAACTTAGTCAACAGACTGTCCAACTTGGAAAAATCTTGCACAAGTTTTCTGTAATATCCCGCTAACCCTAGAAAACTTCTAACTTCTTTTGGAGTAGTGGGTTGCTTTAGTCTGGAATAGCGGAAATCTTACCCGAGTCTACAGAGATTCCCTCTTCGTTAACAATGTGACTGAGAAATCTAACTTCTTTGACCCAAAATGACACTTAGAAAATTTGGCAAATAGAATGCTCTTCCTTAATATCTCCAAAATAATTCTTAAATGTTCAGCATGCTCCTCCTCGGATGTGGAATAGATTAGAATATCATCAATAAACACCAAAACAAATTTATTCAATGCTCCTCGGAATACACGGGTCATTAAGTCTACGAAGTATGCGAGAGCATTGGTTAGTCCGAAAGGCATGACTAACCATTCGTAGAATGTGTCTGGACCCCTGAAAGCAGTTAAGTGAACACAGTCTTCAACAATACGCAGTTGATGGAATCCCTTGGCTAGATCCATCTTTGAAAAGAATCGTGCACCGTGCAATTGATCGAATAATTCGTCGATCCTGGGTAACGGAAATTTGTTTTTGAGAGTTAGCTTATTGAGATCGCGGTAGTCCACGCATAATCTCAGGGATCCCTCAGACTTGGCTAGAAGACCACAGGTGAACCCCAATCGAAAACAAGAGTACGTATTAGCCCTTTTTCTAGCAAACCTCGTGTTTGATTGACTAGTTCTATTCTTTCCCTGGATGCCATCCTGCGGCTTGCATGAACAACAGGACGAGCATTTGGATCTAAGTCAATTCTGAATTCAATTTCTCTGTGCGGGGGTAAACATTTGACCTCTTCGAATATGTCTGGAAATTCTCGGACAATGGGTATGGACTCCAGACTAGGTTCTGGGTATCCTAAAGTATACATCAACTTATCTTTCTTAGGACTTGGATCCTCACAAGAGATTTCAATAGAATTTCCAAACTTTGTTTTAACCAAAATTGTCTGATTGTTACAGTCTAGTTTAGCTTCGTATTTGGTTAACCAATCCATTCCGAGTAAGATTTCAAATTCAATAAAGTCGAGGACATAAAGGTTGATCGGTGATGGCAAGAATATGAGATAGGGACTTTCCTACAATATAGACAAAGAAATTTGTAGGACCACCAACTGGATTCTTTACGCAAATGGGTTCATCGACAAACTTAGGTTCATGTTTTAATTCATTTATGGTTTGTTCGGAGATAAAGTGAGACGACCCGACTTTTTCTCCATAAAAAGTCATATCATCCTTAAGAAAGAAAGGGATAGAAAAGAGAAAAGAAAGAAGAGAAAGAAGAGAAAGAAGAAACAACACAAGAATCTCAACAGCGGAACGAATAAATTATATTAATAACATAAGTATTACATAGTATACAACAATTATCAGAGTTACACAGACATTACAACACATACTAGACAGTTATAAACACTTGTCGAGTTATTACAACTCAATCACAATACAAAAACTACTCAGAGATACCAACACAGCGGAAAACTATATAACTATACGCAGAAGCCTCCTGCTCCATTGCTCCTCCATAATTCGTCAAAGCTAACCTGAATCCTAACCTGGATTCCCTTGGCTACTCGTAAAAATTTGAGTACCCAAGAGTTAAAGAAAAACAGAAATAGCTTCGGGTCAGACATGGGTCTGGTGTGAGTAACAGGTTAAAGTTGCTTAACTTTGAAAAACCTTTGAGAAGAAAAGGTATCACGTAAGACTTCCCACACATAAACATGGAAAAGTTTTTACCTTACGCTAACCAAAACATTTGATAGGAAATCCAGTGATATTATAATAGTGTCTAGGGTTTTCAAGTAAATAAGAAATAGCCGAAATTGTTACATGATTAAATTCTAGCTACTAGCCACAAAGTGGGTAATACAATCAAAACCGTTGACACTTATTGGATTTTGGATTCCATACAATGGCTGGGCTACTGGGGTACCGCTCGTCACAGTACGTGGCCTAGATCACCGTACCGAGGAGTACGCCCGCTCCCCTGCAACACAAAGCTGGAACCCTTCCTTACTGAATAGTTCCGAACAAGACCACCCCGCAATTGTGATCAGCAACCGCACCACTAAGTCGAAATAAAGGGACATCTAGACAGGGGTAAATCTCGCTCTCAAGTGGGGGCTACCCACGAAGCTTTGCTGCACCTCCCCTATTTTAGCCATTTCCGTTTGATGAGGCTTGAGGCTACGATTACCTTTATAGGACATATCACTTAGAATGCTCATCGTCCACCTGACGATGTTCTGAAAGCATTCAATCCATACAAGTTCGTTCCGGGTTCGAACGAAACCGAAGGCATTATCTCGTTACACTCATTTTGGAATCACCCTCAGAGTTAATGACGATAATCCTTGCACTCTGAATCTTCACCTTCACTTGAGATTCACGACCTAACGTTAATTTGGATCGATGTGGTTCTCAGATATCCAAATATGGAAACCCGATCCCGGTCTCATTAAAATCCAAAACGTTTCTTTTAAGGCCAAGTTATTTTAGAGTTTAAAACAATTCAACTCATTATCTATATACATGCAGATAGATAATTTACAACACAATACATAATCAACATTATCATTACCAACAGATAATCCATATCAAAATCAGATAATTTATATTATCATCCAAAAGCAACCAACACATCCATATCACATAACATTTCCCATCTCATAGCTGAGATTACAAGCCATACATGGCAATTAATACCAATCATCAAACATAAGCAATGATCTAATGATCACACCATTTATATATAATTTTAAAATGAATTAAATTAATTACTTAATTTCTAATTAATTTAAAATGAATTAAATCAATTACTTCATCATTAAAATCCTGCTTAACTTAACCATCAATTGATTACAAATCAATTTATAAATCATCATCTCATTATTCTTCCAATTAATCATTTAGGATTAACAATTCCCTAATTACAATAAGTAATTAGCCTTTAATATTAATTCCACAAGTTAATTATACTTGACTCTTTACACATAATTAACTTATAATTAATTAACTAAAATTAATTACATTAATCCATTATTAATTAATTACTTCATTTATTGAATATTTCTTAATTAATCAATTCTAAATTACATCATTAATTAATCTATTAATGATTTCTGATTACATTTAATCAATCTCTATATAAATTAATTACATAAGTAATTAATCTTCAATTTAAACCACATATATATTAATCACCCATGATTAATAACCATTCAGTAATTAACTACTTTAATTACTCATTCCATAAATTAATTACTCTTAATTAATTATTTCCATTTATCCCTTGATTAATTTTCAAAGTAATTTAAATCCAAATTACTTATATAATAAATATCTTTAATTACATTCAGTAATTAATAATTAATTACTCCCTTAAGTAATTACAAATCCATAAATTACATAAAGTAATTATCGATCAAACCACAAATGTTTAAATTAATTTAACTTAATTAATCTAAACTAATCACATTAATCAAATTAATTACACCAAGTAATTAATTCATTAACTACTTTCATTAAGTAATTAAACATAAACAATTGATTATTATTAATTAATTAATTTAATTAATTATCAAAAATTAATCACATTAATTAATTGTTAAATAATCTTAAGTTAATGACCTTCATTAACATTCCGTAATTACTTAATTAAGAATTAACTTATATAAATCATTATTAATTATCAATTAATTAATATTTAATTTCAATTTAATTAATCTCTAATTATAAATTAATTTAAGTGTTAATTACAATCTTAATTAATCATTAATTACTTGATTAATAAATCTAAATCTTTAATTAAAATTTAATTAAAAATCCTTTATTATTAATTAACCTTAATTAATAAATCTCAAGTCTAATTAATTAACTTAAAAAAATTTAATTACTTAATAAATCATCCACATTATTAATTAATCAAATAATTAATATCCATTTAAATTAACTTAATATTTTAAGTGAATCCAATTTCTTAAGTTCTAATCTTAATTTAAGAAACATTTCTTCTTATATAAAGTGTTTTAAACAATTTGTTCCAAATAAATTTTAAACATCACTTTAAATTTCAATTTAAAATTTTAAGATTTTAAAATGAATACAATTTTATTTGAACAAGGTTTTAAACAAATTTAAAACCCTTTTTACCTAACATGCTTAAGAACATACCTTTTATAAAATAAAGGTTCAAAAGATTATAAAACAATTTATTTCAATTCAATTTAAAAAAATCCCTTTAAAATTTCAAACTGAAATACAATTTAAATTTCATTCTAGATTCAAACTTAAAAATTTAAAACTGTACTTACATCTCCATCTTCATTTTCAAATTATTTAACCTTTTCTAAAATAGTTAAACAAATTTAAATTTAAAAACTTATTTTAAAACCTGACATTAAAATAAAAATTCAGGTTTTTAAACTTATTTTAAATTCTTATTTCATAAATTTAAACTTACGGTTTTAAATTAAAAACCAATGTTCCTTTATACTTTAAAAAGTTTAAAATCTAAATTTGAATTCCCAGATTTAAATTAAATTCAAACTCAGATTCATCTACTTGAATTTCATATTTCAGTTTTCCAGATTTAAACTTTGTTTTAGACTTTCAATTGCATTATAAAATTTACTTTTAAATTTAAACAGAAAAACAGTTTCCTGTTTTGGTCTAAACATCTTAAATTTTTGAATTCAAAAATGGTTCAAAATCCAAGAATTAAACTATTGATTACATATTTAAATTTCAGGTTTAAAAATTCCAGTTGAACTTCAACTTACAATTTGGAGCTTTACTTTTAAAATTTAAAAAAAAACAGAAAACAGTTTCTGTTTTGGTTTAAAATCAAACTTGAGTTTAAAAGCATTTCAAATTTATTTCAAAGTTCAAAATTTAAACTAATTGAATTCAAATTCCATTTCAGGTTCAAGCTTATTTCAGATTTTTGTTTGCATTTTACTTTTACTTCAAATTTTATAAAACCTGGAAACAGATTTCTGATCAAATTCTAAAACCTGAAACACTTCAAATTCCCGAGTTACCATATATTTTTACTTCGAGTAAAAGACTTTCCTGCTTCGAGTCACCCTTCAATTTAAGCGAGACCATCACGAGGTATAAAACCCTGTAACCCAATAATCAACACCAACATGCACAACACCTCCCTGTGCACCCATTCATCAACTCCGGCCATCACTGGCCACCATCAATGGCCATCTTCCATCGGCCTGAAACCCCACATCACCCTTCAAACGTCATATTCTTCAGAATTCAACTCGAACTCGAATTCGAGTTAAACATCAAACCTAGAACTGCAGACAGCATACACAATCCCAACCTGTCAACATCATTCCCCACGAAACTCCGACCACCATCACCTTCCATACTCCGGCGAAGACTTCCCCAAACCACCATCTACCAATACGCAAAGCATGGTTGAACTCGATCAACCGAGGAGACCACATTCGAACAAAAACAGTGACCTAATAAAACTAGGGTTCACACTGAAAATCCCAAATTACAACCTCAAAAATGAATTTCAATTCAAACCAATAATTTTCACAACATCCCAGATAACTACATCCCTTCCAGAAGAAATGCCAACACATACAACCCTAAAGATCATCATAACTTCCCCAATTTCCATTTTCAGTGCAAATATTAACTGCACTTCCAATTCTTTTCTAAAAATTGGTATTTTGATCTTAGAAATCATGTTTTAGTATAGGGTTTCAATTTATTATTGATTTGTTAAATCTTCGTACTTGAATTTTCACCGATTTAATGTTTGCTCAACTGTTAATAAAATCCAGAGATGATACTGGGTTATTTTAACCTAAGTAAAATTCTAAAGTAAAGTTTATAATTAAACTAACAATTTTCATTTGAATCTCAAATTTAAATGGTGTTTATATGAAGAGGTTTTAAATTTGAATATTTCAAGAACTGGGAAGTATAACATAGTAGATTTTGTTGAAAACAAATAGACATGCATCATACATCCAGATATACAATCATGTATACACATAAACATACATATTTCAGACATCTATTATGTAACTAAATTTACCTACTTAGATTATAAAAAAATAGTTACTCGCTTGAATTAAAATGCAGACAGAACTCTGATTTTGGAAGCTTCCAAATTTCCTTTTTAAATCCTGCTTGAACTTTGCAAATGTTTTAATCCCCTTTGAAACTTGCTTCAAATTTGATGCTTTTAAACTTGTTTTAAAAATGCTTCCAGATTTAAAGAATTGAATGCCTATTTGCTCCTTAATCCACAACCTTGCAGGCATGCTTCAGTAAACAAGAACATGCAGGCCTTTTTGTTTTCAGATTGAAGAAACAAAAATGCAGGTCCTACAGATTCTAATTACCCAGGTTTTCAAGGTATTTGATTTTGGAGTTTTGAGGAGGTGAAATTTGCAGATTTGGGGAATGCAATTGATTTTACAGGAAATTGAATAGGTTATCATGATTTTCAGATTTGAGGAATGAAGAGTTTTGATTAGGTTTTTAGTTATAAATTTTCTCTTAGTTTATGAAATGAAAAATGAGAAAAGAAAGGGAAAAGAAAACATGCAAGTTTAAATAACAATATTTTGATTTAAATTAAAATTAAAGAAAAATTAAAACTAAAATTTTGACACATGGCTTAAGCTATTAACACTTGTAAATATCTTGCTTAAACACTTAACACATGTTAACTCATGTCCTAAATTACTTACACGTCTTTATAAATGTTTTGTTATTTTAATTAAGTGTTAAAGAAAATTAAACTTAATAAATTATTTCCATTAACACCTAGTTATGTATATAATAAATTTCTAAAGAATAAAGCAAAGTGTTGTTAAAAATAAAACAATATACAAATAAATCATTTGACAAAGATACTTTTAAACAATTAAAATAAATTTATAAAAGAGGTTATAACTTACTTGAATACATGTATTTTAAATTGTATTTTAAATTTCATATTAAATTAACAAATCACATTTTATAAATCAATATTTTAAAAAAAATAACACAAACATTTTTATAACTTGTTTTAATATTCAAACTTAAATCAAAATGAATTTTAAACCAATAAAACATTTATCTCATATTTAAAATCATTTAGTTATTTTATTCAATAGTTTTTGAAAATCTTAAATCAAAAATAAATCACAATTTCCAATTTCAAATTATTAAAATTATGCTATACTAATTTAATTAAAAACAACTTATCTATTTAAAATATATATAAATATATATACATTATTAAATAGAAAATAGATTTATTAGGTTATTAAAAATAAATTCACTAATTAATTATTTAAATAAAGAAGATTATAGTATCAATTCAAATTTATCAACAATAATTATCAATTCAATTTAAATTTAAACACAGATTATTAAATTTATATTGTCCAAAATTTCGGGATATTACATAACGCTATGTGAAGCTCCCATATCGAACAAAACCCTAACCATTATATCATAAATAATAAGGTTACCTTCTAAAACTTCTTTTCCTTTATTCGCCTTTGAAGTTGAGGGGTCATCCTTTATCGTGTACACATTCGCCACTTGAGCTTGCTTCATTGCTGGGCAATTTTTAACTACATGGCCAGCCTTGTGACAGTAAAAGCATTCTCTAACTCCCTGACTAGTCTTCACAGGTTGCTCTTTCTTTATTTGTTTCTTTGGATTCTTACAGCTGTATGAACAATGGCCCTTCTCAAAACAATTAAAAAAGTAACGCCCTAGGCCGGGTTCTCCTGATTGTTCTTCTTCTCTTTGCCTTGATATGGTTTTTCCCCTCCGAATTTCCTTTTCTTCCAATTTGGATTGCTCGCATTTCCTTTTACCTCTGGAACTTCCTACATATCCAGAGTAGCGTATCTGTAACCCATATCGATCAATTTAGAAAAATATTCTTTGACGTGAGCTGTCATCCTCTCATGGCACTTCTTATTCATTCCTCGAATAAACCTTTTATTTTTCTTTAGGGGGTGTTTACCAGCTCTGGACCAAACTGAGATAATGCATTGAACTTGTTCAAGTATTCTTCAAACGAAAAACTTCCCTGCTTCAAGTCCGTGAATTCCCGGTACATTTGGGAGATACCAGCATATGGCATGTATCGCTGCTCAAACACCTCTTTAAATCGACTCCAAGTAACTCATCTTCCCGTTCATGCACAGTAACTATCTCCCACAAGGCTAGAGCTTCTTCTTGGAGTTGCCAAGAAGCTATTAATCGCATTTGATTGTCTTCTAACTTCTGCCCTCTAAAAATTCTTTCACATGATCTGATCCAGGCTTGTGATCCGACAATAGACTCCTTGCCGGTGAACGGCTTACCACCCAGCCTTGAGAAACTTTTATATAAATCAGCCAGATTCGGCTGATGTTGAGTAGGTATAGCTGCTTCTGCTGTTGCAGGGACTAAACCAGTTGTAGTGGAATTTCCCCTTCCCCTAGCTTGTCCTCTTCGCCCGCTCATTCTCACTATCTGTAATAGTACGAAAACTTGATTTAGGTATACGGACGAGATATCTTAGGGAAGATCAACAGTTAAAAGAAATAGACCAAGAAATTTTAGGGTTTCGGTCTCTTAGTTTATACTCATTCTAGGGTATTCTTCACCCTATCTCTAATGAGCCACCTAATGTGTTATACTCCGTAGCTAAAGTTCTTACTCAACCTTTAGCTCTGATACCACTTGTCATGACCCGAAATCCAGCGTTCGAAAATCGACATCAAATACCTCACTTGTATTCGACTGTCGGAGATTCAAACGTCGAACTCCAGTTCGGATATAGCTTATAACAACATTAGATGAATATAAACAGCGGAAACAAAAGTTGATTCCATTAATCACAACACAGATACATCATTGATATACAATATTCATTACAACATCTATCACCAACATCAGAGTGCTACGTACAAAATACAACAATAAAATGGTAACTCCATAGCGGAACGATAGAGCCATCACAATTTCAAGAGAGTCTTCAAAAAGAAAGAGAACGAGAATCCCAACTAAGCACCTTTAGATCCAAAAAGCTTCCAAAAGGTCTCCAAGTCAAAGGCTTTCAAAATCCAATAGCTTCCAAACCAAAAGACTTCAAAATCCAAGCTAGCTTTAAAATACGGATAACCTGCTTCTAGGCTGCCCGTGTGGAAATTATGGAAACCCAGAGTTTAGGAAGGGAACAATAAACTCTGGGTCAGTCATGGGAATAGTATGAGTAAAAAAACAGTTATTTGTACAAAATTAGTTTATAAAAGAAAATCTGTTCATGCTTTTTGAAAATGAAACTATCATAAGGCCTCCCGGCACACACGCACAATGCAATCGCACACTTGGGGGAGATTTCTCATTATGTTAGTCAAATATGCTTGATACGAGAAAACTCTTTTGATATTACTATTAGTGGATAGTGTGAAAGTATTTCGAAAATATAATACTAATCTTAGCCAGCATATGTACCATTATACTATGCCTACTATAGCTATCACCTGAGATGGCAGGTTATACAAATTGCAATCACAAAGGGATCGTATTGTTTCTTTGGATTTCCAACAAATGGTCAGGCTAAGGAATTTCCTACATTAAATGGGAACGCCTCTTGAGGGACGCCCTGAGAACCTAGCCGGATCTCTGCCAACACAAGGCTTGGTTACCTCTGTAACTAGGTAACCACTGACATGAGTATGCCATCCCTCGGTCGTCATGGACCTTTAACCGAGGCCTCGACACCAACAATATTCCAACAATTACATAGGTTAAATATCTGGGCTCCATACCATGATACCACCTTCAAAAGAAAATGCACATACCCTAAGGGGCACTACCCCAATAACCTTGCCGCATCCTTCCTGTTTCGACCATTATCGGGTTGTGAGGTTCGACGAAGTCTAGTCCACAAAGCTAAGCATTTTCACAAAAGCCAAGCTTTGATCAACACATGATCAACAACACTCAGCATGCCACACTACCAAATTGGGAGTATATCACTAATAACCATCAACTACATAACCTATGAGCTCGTACGTTTCAGAGAAGGGTGTTAAGCTAAGAGAATAAATTCTCCACCACCAACATAAACGTATTTGAAAGAAATCAGCTTTATATCTCAAAGTGCAATGTCAGACATACAACCATGCAAGTCTGTTCCGGGTTCGAACAGAACCAAAGGCACTTCGTCCAATAAAGGAAGAAGTCCTTGCAATACGGGCATCCACAATCCTGATCGGACACTCCGTCACATATAGAGATCTCTGTACCGGAGCAACTCAGTGCAAAGTCATTCGCTAGGTTATCCTATCGTTCTCGAAGACACCCGGTTTTCACTACCGTCTTCAAATGCTATCCATTTCTTCATATCATTATTTGAAATGGGTTATATGACACAAGGTCCTCTCCCGGCTAAACCGATTAGTGAGCGCTTAATTTAAAAGCACGTGGATATTTCAATCACAAAGATTCACCATTAAGGTTCGATGTGGGTTTCGGATAACCAACTGGAATCCGACTCCCTACCGCATCGAAATTCAAATGCCATTTTACGGGCGAAGGGGTTTTCACATTCACACGGTAATATATTCATCACAGATATCACAGCTCAGCACAAAGCAATTCATATCACATAGTATCACAATCACATATCAGGGATATTAATCAATACAAAGCATTCAATAATAATCAATCATCTATAATTAAGATGAATTAATCAGGTGATTATCATTAATTAGTCACATAATTATTTTCACTAATTAAGCTTAATTAATGATTTATTATTCTCAATTATTAATTTATTAGTCCTTAATTATTAATCAATTAATCTTAATTATTTATTAATTAACTCTTAATTACTTTTATTAATTAATTATTCCTTAATTAATTACCTTAATTAATTATTCTTTAATTATTAATTAACTTGAATTCAAAATTAATCAACCTTAATTATATATTTAATTAACCTTTACTTAATTATTCTTTAATTAATTAAGTGATTATAAATCATTTATCTTGATTAATCATTTGTTTATTTCAAAATCTTTAATTAATAAACCTTATAGTTAATCACTATTATCATAAGAGATTAAGGTTAATTTAGAATTTAAAAATCAATATTTCATCTTAATTTTACTCTTAATTACATTATTTATTCAAAATAATTAATTAATGATGTTACAAAATTAAATAGATTGCTTTAAAAACATCTTACTAAAACCCTTAATTAATTCAAACTTAAATTCAAAAACCATTATTTGAAAACATGAAAAAAATGTTTTAAAAGTTTGAATTTTATTTCAAAGTAAAAAAACTATTTTATATTTCAAACCCGAGACGCACTCGAGTATTATCCGAGTTAAAACATTAGTTGCTTTGAGTCTCCCCCGAGTCAAATCCCAAACTAACCCGTATGCTTTCATACTTTTAAAAATTTGTTTAAGTTTTTGAAAAAACCCGGCGCACACACAAGTTACTCGAGCTAAGACTCGAGCTGGAAACAAGATCCCCTAAAGACAACTTGGAGTCACGCCTTTCTCCCCCAAAACTATTTCTTACTGACACAAACCAATGTACGAGCACTAGTGTTCTGGCCATTTCTGACCCAAACTCCGACCATTATCGAGTCGACGATGAACTGCTCTAACCCCCAGACCACCAAAAACCTGGAACAATGGTGAACTCACTAACAAGCTTCCTGATCCAATCCTGGAACAACTATGATCACCAAAGATCCCCTCAAACTCCCATCTTCGACCATGGAGGTCATGAGGCTCTGGTCAGAGCATCGCCTACTCCTCTTGCTTCGATTGGCACTGACGCGGTCGATTCCGCTTCAATGACGAGACGTCAGCAACGCAAATTCCGACCATAACTAAAAACGTGAGCTTAAAGCCTAGTTTAGCAGTGTACGGCCACCATGATGATTTATAAATTCGTTCAATAATTTTTTAATGACCCTGACCCTCATGCTATCTCCAATCCTGATCACGAGACCCCTTATGTCGTCGATCACCAGAATTTGGTGAAAAACATGATTTCGTTTATCCTCGTATTTTTTAGAGGATACTTTATTAAAAATTATGAATTTTCTTTTAGAAATCATCGATTTCAAAAATGTTTCGATTTGTATACTTGAAATCAGGAATCATGGTAATCAAAACTTCAACATGTTTTAAGTTTACCTGTAATTCCAAATTTTCAAGAAGGAAATATTAATTGTTTTACTCTAATTTATTTTTAAAACTTAAAATATGTTTAAATAAACAATTTTTGTTTAGATTATAAAGTTTAACAAGAACTAGGGGAAGAGTAATCAAATTTTAAACAGGTTTTTGGATACCTGGAAATGACATAGACAAACATGCCTGTAACTCAAACATGCACACCTATGTATATGCATTTTTGTATTCATACAACAAATTTTCACATATCCAAATCATTTGCACAGCTTTACTTCACAAACAACAGATCATAAATCAAGTTATCAGGAGTTTACTCACCTTAGATTTTTGAAAAACAGAGAAGAAGCCTGGTTTAAAACTTGAAGGCTGGAAAAAGTTTGATTGTTGACTTTTTGATCTGGGCTTGATTTTGTAACTGTTCTTTAATTTGTTGAATTGAGTCTTTGCTGAGTTTAACTTTGTTTTACAAGCTTGAGCTTTTGTTTACAAATTTGAATTTGAATATTTGTTTTCCTTTGCTTGCTTCAGATCTTAATTTCCCAGAATTTGTTTTAAATGTTGAAAAAGTTGTTTTGTTTTTGATTACTTTGCTTTCTGATTTAAATATATAGGCTTCTGAATTAAAAGTAAAGAAATGAGAGGGAGGAGAGTAGGAAGTTTATATAACTATGTTTTCATTTTTATTCATAAAAAAAAGTAAAAACAAAATGACACTTGTTAATCTCCTTGTTTTCATAGATTACACTTGTTAATTCTCACACTATCTTTCTTCCAATTGTAATTTGCATGTTCATAATGTACTTTTAATTTAACACTTGTACTTTTTATATTTTATATTAATTTTTAATTTACGTTTTCCATTTTATAAAGACATTTACTCTACATTAATAAATACTATTTAAAAGAGAATGTTTTGAAATTAAGTACACATTAAATATATTACATATATATGTGTGTGTGTGTGTGTATTTAAATCCAAATTATTTTACTAAGGCATTTATTTAAAATTTTAAATTAAAATTAAAATTAAAATTAAAATCTACCCATATATATACAAACACATATTTTTAAATTCAAATAATTTTGAAATATTCATTAGTTCAATTTTTTTTACTCTAATGCAAATACAATCTTATTTTTATATATATTTGTTTTGATGTTCACCTATTGTACTTAATTAATTTGTTTTGAAATTTTCAAATTAATTTCAAATTAAATTCTAGAAATTTAAATTAATTACTAATTTTAAATTGATAAAATTTGTGATGCTACAAATTTATTGGAGAAGAGCTTGATGTTCACCTATTGTAGTGTTTTATTTTCCACTGTATTATACTGTATGCCTATCAGCAATTGTAAGGTCAAAATTTTATAACTGTCCACCTGATAAGGTTTGTTTTTGACTCAACTATACTCTGTATTTTAGGTGACAGTTTTTACCATCTTTGTTATATTATATGTTGTTGATTCCGCTGTGAGATTCTGATTTCCCTGTTCTTTGTTCTTTTCATTTTATTTTACCCTAACAATCTGCCTTTCCGACGATTGGATATTCGGCATTTGAATACCGTAGATGTATTCGGTATTGACTTTCTATGGTCGAAAAGGTGGGTCGTTACAATTTGGTATAGGAACAGAAGGTTAAGTGAGAACCTTGGTTTTTGTAGGGTACGACTCACTAGAGATAGGGTTAGTAATATTCTAAAGTAAGTAACTCATTAGAGATAGGGTAAGCGACAACCTAAAATGAGTTTGAGAGTATTATATGTGTGTGTGTGTATATATATGTGTGTGTGTGAGTGTATTTGTTATTTGTTATAAAAACTTATTGTGTTAATTGCTCTATCAAGTTGTTTATGGATTCAGGTTGAGAATGTAGGATGCTACATTGTCCAAGGGATTTTTAAACACTTGAACAAGACAAACGAACACGATATTGATTTTTGAAAATTTTGTAAATGAAATATTTTAACTTTATTTTTATATATAAAGGAATAATTTTCAAATTTATGTAATTATTTATAGCATCTGTTTGTTAATGATAATACTTCATTATTTTCATTATTATTTGATTCTTCGTGCTTAGATAGTTTAGTAGCATAGACTATTATTTATTGATTGTTAATCCATGCTCATCCAGTTTATGAGCTTATATTATTTGATAATTGTAAGTACATTAAACGAACCCCTTGTGAATTAAGTTTCACAATTTAACTATAAGGTGTTCGGAGTAAATGTTAAAAGTTAGTAAAATTTTAATAAAACTTATTTAAAATAATCTAAATGGTAGGATAAGACATTTAGAGAATAAAAATTTGAGAAAATTTTATTATAATAAAGGGGAGTTATTATAATATGAAATGATTCTATATAAAGGTAAATAATAAAAATTTCATTTATATAATGTGTTTTAAAAAGGATTTTTAAATTTAAAACCTGGAGTTGTTTGAAATAATTTTGAAAGGTTTTTGAAAAAAAATAGCAGTATTACTTGAAAGTATTTCTAAATAAAAATATTTTGGAAGTGAGATTTTCAACGGAATGCATTTTCTTAAGGATAACTCAGAGGAAAACGTCTCAATTGCTTTTGTGGTAATCTGAATAATCTTCTAAGTGACGATCGAATGTTTGATTAGGCAAACATTGTGGAACACTCAGTAAGTTATTCTCTTTATCATTGTGCGATCGAAAAAAGTCCAAAACCAGGGGGAACCTAAAGTGAGTTTTAATAAATAAATTGCTGAAGTTATTCATGTAGAAAAAAACCCAAGTACTTAGTCTTAAGTTTCCTTAAAGGAAACTGGTTCAAAATAAAAGTTATTTTAAATAATAGTTTGATAAATGAATTTTTTTAAAACTCTTAGATAGACAAGAAATAATTCAACTCAAGTTTTAAAGAGATCAAATTAGATAGAAAGGTTTTGGTAAATTTATTTAAATAAAAGCCATTGTTTTTGTTAATCGTATAAGTTGTGTGAATTTAGTAATATTGAGCCAACCCATAAACATTTTTCCTTAGAGCACTTTAAGGTAAAGAGGTCAGAGGGTTGACTCGGCTTTAGAGACCTATATTTTGTTTGGACTTCCAATTAAATTTTGAGAAAAATAAAAGTAAATAACAAATAAATGAAATAAAATTTGTGTTTTGCATATACTCTTAGGATCTAGAAGGGGTATTATACAAGTAAATAAAATAAAGTAAGCTTTTTATTTTAGATGAAAATTTATGAAGTAATTCATAAAATAAATTTAATGTTGAATAAAATACTAAAAGGAAAATATGAGTGATTTAGAAAGAGACAGGTATAATTAAGAAACCAATCGAACTAAGTACGTAAATTATACGTAGATTATTTTATTCGCATTATTCTCGATATAGTGTTCGAATACATATCTTCGACGCTATTCGCACTTCCAAAAAGTGTTTCTCGCTTGATTCTTATCGGCGAATACTTGATTTGGATTCTTGATATAATATTGAAGTTTCCTATCATAGTTTGTTCTTCTATGCAAGAAGAACGAAAGTTTCCAATCGAGGGTGATCTAAGTTCGCCATAGAGAGATCAAATGACAATACTAATTTTGAGGTCTATGTATTTGAGCAAGTGATTAGATCAAACATAGCGTATGGATGATTTATGTATATCATACGAGCTTGAGTATATTTGTATACTTGGTGTGTAATTTAAGAAATTATGGGTCTAAGAAAAATTCTAAATCTGGTTGTTAGTCATTAGACATTTTAATGTTAAATGTTAGATTTTTTCCTTATGGAATTTGATTTGATTGGTCGTGTGATTTATATACCATAGTTTATAAAGTTTGAATTTATAAACAAAGATTTTTTGAATTATCGTTTATTAGGAATCAAATCTCGGTGGTTTTGAAATCATTTTAAAAGAATTTTTGAAATGATTATGGAAAGAAATAATAATAGTATAATTTGAAGTATTAGAGAAATATTATTATTTTGATAAAAACTGGAATTGTTCCAATAAATATTTGCAAATTGTTTTACAATATTTTTATTTATTGCAATGAATGGCTAAAATCAAAGCTTCCCATTTTGGTATTCGCGAGGTATATTTACTTTGTTTTTTTAGAAGGTGCCAGAATACCATTAGAGGCTCCAATGTTTTTGTTTAGATTTATACCATGCTTGGAAGGGTCACACCCTCCTAGTCATGTTGGATCTAGTTTTGATATATTTCTTTTTGAGGGAATTTTAAAATATATTTTTGAATATAATACCCGGACATTTAGCTCTAAATTTATCTTTTGAAAAGATCGGATGCGTATTACTCTCTTATAGAGTATTTACTGTATTTTGTTGCATATGGCTGATATGTTGCTTTTGTTTGCGTGTAGATTTATATCATGCTAGTTTTTGCATGTAGAACTGCCTCATTATTGTTAGTCGCACCATATTACCTTGTTGTGTATGAATGTAATATCATTTATGCTATTTGAAATTATGATAGAGATAACTGGTATATTTCTCTTTTATCAGTATGACTCTCTTTTGGATTGTGTAAGTACAGGTAAGCAAAAGATTTCTACTTGATTACTTGCGCATCTGCATTAGTATCGAGATAATGAATTTCTTGTAAAAATATAAATCAAACGCAAAAAGGTACGTAGTAGATTTAAAAGTTTGGCATTTTATTTGGTTGATGATTTTATGCTCCAGATATGAGATGTCACTTGGCTTTTGTTTTCTTTTGTTGATTTGGGGTCGTAGTAGCAAATTATAATTTTTTCCGATCGAGTGGCGCAAAGAGGTGCTGCCGAAATTTTTCGTAATATTTGGGCTAACTAATAAGTTTAATAACTCATTTTAATTAATAGTTTTAAAATTAAAGGTTTGGAGTCATTTTCTTCCTTAGGAATTTCGGGGACAAATTCTTTTAAGGGGGAAGACTGTAACAAGCCAAAATTTTAGTCATTGAAATTTAAATATTTAATTAATTTTAAATATTTAAATAATTAGATTTTGAAATTTAATAACTTGGATTCAAATATAGTGATCATTTAAATATTTGAATTTATGAATTAAATATTACTTAAATGGTTTGATTATCTTATTTAACTCCTTCTAATTAATAAATAATAATGGTAAATATATTTTGTTAATGGAATTGCAGTAATAAATGGTGCAAATAAATAATGCTGATATTTTTGAAATTTCATAAAATAAAATAATATGTGCACTTTACTGTTGATTTGTAATCGTATCGCATTTTGATGCACGATCATATTTTTATTTCGGCCATTCGAAGTTCATACTTAAACGAGATATTATAAAGCGAGGTATCGTAATATTCCATTTAATAACCATTATAAAATCAAATCAAAATTCAAATTTTAATGACGATTTTGTTGGCGTGGACATTTTGGGTGGCTCGAGAAACTTTTTGGTTATGGAAAAAGTAAAAAATAATCATTTTGTTTTTTATTATTATTTTATTTGGTTATAAAACTATGCAACCTTGTAATTTTTCCTTTCAATTTTCGTTCCCTCCTCCTTTCATTTTACCATTTCTCGTAAACCCAAACCGTAGCCTCTCCACTAAATATCCAAAATCAAATCCAATACTCCGCCTAAAATCTTGAAACTAGTTTTATCGAATTTGGATATAGTTAAATTTCGAACCCGTGTAATCAAATTGAGTTGCGGTGATGTTTAAGGGTGTTCGACATTTTATAGCATGACCTAGGGTTACGGTTGTCGAGTGGTGCAGGAGGTGTTGGGCTTCGAGGAGGTGTGCGATGAGCTTCTCCTGGTGAGGGGATTCAATGGTGATGATTTTGGAAGGTGCGGTTGCTTCTTGGCGATGCGACTTTGTGGGGTATGGTAGATTCGAGCATTAGGTTGCGTTCTTATTGTGGCAGTCGATCTTGATGTGATTGGATAGGTGTGACGAGCAAGAGAAGTAGGTCGCATTGGAATTTTCGACAAGTATTGCTTTGGCAAAGGAGGAGAGAAGGTGGCTAAGCATGGGTGTGTCACTGTGCACTCATGCATACGCACAAATAATATTAGGGAAGGAAGAAGGTATATTATAAGTTGGTAATTAAAATTGTAATTAGTGTTTAATTATACTTATTTAGTTCGAAACTTATAAAATAGGTAACTTTCTCGTCCGAGGTCCAAATCAAACGAGGTCAGTTGCATTACACTTATGGAATCATTATCTATGTTTTGATTTTGGATTGGAGGAGTTTGGGGCAAGTAGCATTTTGTGCTAAAATAGAGCGCTCGTTCGATTTTAGTTCAAACCTAAAAGCTTTGGCGATAACTCGAATTCCTGTGAGTTTACTCACCTTTAAATTAGCTATATAATTCTGTAATGCTATAAATTTATTTTTTGAATGCTTGGCCAATAGTTTAGATATTATTGCAGTTGTTTGATTTGTTGTTTGGTTAAAAATTCCGTTTTGGAAAACGGATGACATATTAACTTAATTGTTGTAAACCCCGTATGATTATATATATTGTCCATAACCATTGTTTTGTAGGGAATATTTATAGAGAGACTCTAATAGGTTTCTCGTCAGTAATTGTTATTTATTTCCATATGTTGCTTATATTGATGTTTAATTGTAATTAATCTTGATATTCTATTTAAATTGTTTAACTGTTGTTATAGCAATATTTGCTATATCATCAATTATTGAATATCATCCCCAAAACCTTTTGTGTATGTTGAACTAGAGCTTGTATTTCCAAAATATTAGATGTTTAAATTTCATTAATCATTTTAATTAATGATGTTTTAATTTAATTAATCATTTTAGCTAATGATTATTTAAATTTAATAAATTATTTTAATTTATGAGGTTTAAAATTAATCACACGTTTTAAATTAATTATATTTGAATTTTATTAATCATTTTAAGTAATGATCTTTAAGTTAATAAATCATTTTAACTAAAGATTTTTAAATTAATTAATCATTTTAATTAACGATATTTGAAACTAATAAACTCGTTTTGCATTAGCGGCGTGGTCTCGTAGAATTTTTATATTTTCATCATATTACTTGAGTTTCTCACGCTGGTTTCCTAATTGATCCGAGTGTTATTTTACTGCAATGCTCAGCTTAGACCGAGTTTTTCCCAGATTGGCTTTGGCGATATGGATTTATTGGAAGAGAACAGGATGTTCACCTATTATAGTGTTTTATTTTCCGTTGTATTATATTATATACCTATCGGCAACTGTAAGGTCAAAATTTTATAACTATTCAGTTGATAAGGTTTGTTTTTAAGTCTGATGTAGTCTGTATTTTGGAGCAACAGTTTTTATAGTCTTTTTTATATTATATATTGTCGATTCCGCTATGAGATTCTGATTTTCCTGCTCTCTGTTGTTTTCTTTTATTTTATCCTAACAATCTGCCTTTTCGACGATTGGATGTTCGACATTTGAATACCATGGATGTATTCGGTGTCGACTTTCGATGGTCGAAAAGGCGGGTCGTTACATAACCCTTAGATGAGTCTTTGAGATGCGTTAGTAGTATGGCAATTAAATTATAAAGCCGTATACAGGTATCATCGATTTCTTTAGCTAGGACCTATCGACTAGCATCTATGTTGCAGAGGGCATGCTTCGAGGTTAAGGTATTAAATGGTCATTGGGTCTGTCTCCTCCCTATTTAAGAAGTATTAAGTGGTTGGGGTTTTTGGGTGGTAAAACATTTAGATATATAAAACATTTAGATATATGTGTGTGTGTGTGTGTGTGTGTGTGTGTGTGTGTGTGTGTGTGTAGTTATACCTTGGAGAAGGTTAGGCATATCGTACGCGCACATAGACATATCATGTAATAAGAATCAATTGGCATAACTTAGTATTATGCATAAAGTATGTAATTTTCCGGTCACGAGAACATTGTTCTGACCCCTCCTTATTATAACACGCATGATAGATTTAGAGGGACAAGCTGTTGGTGTAGGATGGGAACTGCAGTTGGTGGAATCTTCTCTTTTATGCTTGGCACGGATAATGCGACTATATATCGAAGGAATGATATTGATTCCAAGATAGTAGCCTTAGTCATTATATATGTTCTATTATATTTTTCTATTCCGCTATGAGTTTATATCGAGCGCTTTTTTATATGCTTATGCTTATTACAGATTACCAAAACCAACGATCCATATCTAATGGACTTGGGATTCTATCTAGTAAAAATTCAGGCTCGTTAAGATGCAAGTTATTACAAGTACCCACGTTGAAATTCCATAATATTCTCAAGTCGGAAGAACTATGTAACATCAAACTAAGATTTCTTATTTGGTATAGTTGTTATCAGCCAACAAAAAATTCTTGGTCGGGTCATTCTATAATTATCCAACAACCGTAAATTTGTAACCCGTTGGTGTCCACAAAGGCCATGTGTAATACATTGCACATTATTTAGAGAGCATTACATGTGCTAGTCTTAATGGATGTATCAATATCCTTTTTTGAAATATTTTGAACAAGAATGTTTAAAACAAAAGGTTTTTTCCGATTAATTACTCGTGATTGCAACTATTTGTAACTACAATCACGTAACATTCTATTTAAGAATTTTCTTATTAATATAGTTTAAATTAATTACATAATTATTTATATCACAACATAACAGATATATAAAAAACAAACATGTTTATCACAAACAAGATTGATTATAGAGTTAGATAATTTACAGTAAATTACATAATTGCCTTTAGAGATACCACTCTCTTAAATATGGTATATGATATGAGTTTAGAAAACCTTTTGGAACATATCCAAGAATACTTGCATGTCTATCAAGAATAAATGTTAGATTTCAAGAATCTGATTTCATATTTGAAAGATATGACAGGAACCATGACCAACTTGTCCCATTTTCTCTTGATACTACTGCAATATATTCCTGCACTATAAAGTGCAAGGTTATGTATTTTAAATTTGTTTTGATATGCTTACTATATTAATGCATGAGTTATATGTTACTAACCTTTATTTCTATTTTTCAGTTGTAGACAGCAGACGTCATTCCGATCTTTCTTTATGAGTTGCATTTATTATAACTAGAGGTCTACAATATTGGATTCCAATTTTGCAAGCTTCAATTTGTGAAAATTCTTTCAAATCAACTAGTTACTAGATTTTGTTTCAAATCTACAGTGTGTTGCTAAAAGCATCCAGAAAATTGTTTACTTATACCATGTTAAAGAACACCACTGATAATTACAATACATTCTACCTACTACAAAAAAAAAGTAGGCACCCAAACATTAACCCTAATTCTCATACCATATGCACTTTCTTCTTTTACACTCAAAACCTACATATCTTCACTCAAATTTGCTATATTCTTCTACGTCTTTATCAATGAAGAAATCAACAAATCTTCACCTATGATACAAACTTACCGTTAGGTTATATGTTTAAGCAAGCACTGGAAAAGTGTCTTACTTAAATACATTGCAATGGTGAAAATATGCCGTTGAAACCATTTTATAGGATATCAACCCACTGTTTGGCTGCTTTTGCAATTGGGTAGTGATAAATTACCGAGCTCTGGATGGTGAAAAGCAACCATGGAAATCGTCAATTATAAAGCCAACTCAAAGTTCAGGTTCTAATAAACCATGTAGTGATTTTCTATCGTGGTTTAATATAAAGAGCGGCGATTAGTCAGTGAATGGGGAATAAAAGCGGTATTAAGTAGCATGTTGATTTATTAAGCTTGATTAAAATTCATCATGGGATTAAACAACATTTTTCTGGGTGCTTTTGGCAACACACAATTTATATGACTTCCTAGATTTGTTTCGTTTAAAGCTTCAACATACCAATATAATTGATGATACGATAAAACAACCGCTCCGTATAATTCTTTAATGTCCAACCTCATTAGGAAAGTAGTATGAAAGGATTATGTCATACTTTATTAGAAAATAATCAATAGTATCCTTTTAAAAAACCCTACGCTGAGGAGTAAAGTTAAGAGATTTAGATGGTCCGGTACAACATATCCTCATTTTCTGCCAGTTAACACAAAGCATCAGTCTCACAAGCATAATCGCTTTTTCGAAGGATAATTGCTCCACGTCTTAGGGTTACACAGCACAGCTTGTTAAGACTCAAACCCGCAACATCAAAGAACTTTGTTCCATGATTGTAATATCCTTTGTTTTTGTTAGTGAATTATTTCGAATATATTGAACGACTAGTTCTCAACTAGTTTGCTCGTCATAAGTGGATGTTTGATATTAATAACTCGAGCTCCTTAAGAATATTGAAGTTCACAACATTTGATGACAAAAGAGTTTGGTCGGTTGAACTTTGTCGAAACATAAATTATAGACATACAATGAACATGTCTTCTTCTTGAACAAACATGTCTTCTTCTTGAACAAACTACACCGATTCTTTATCCTCAGGTTTGTTGAACTTCAATTTAAAACCATCTTGAACCGAGTAAATAATTAATTTCAGTTGAAATTCAGGTGCACTACCAGGAAATCTTTGACCTTTTCCATTGAAAATCAAATTATTTGATCCCCTTTTTAAAAGAGATTTTTTTAGCAACTCCTCATGCTAAGGACCTTCGGGAAGCTAGCGGACCAACCAACACCAAAAGGATTAAGTTGTGCCATTCTGCTTCAACTCATGACACTTACAACCCCTAGAGTACCCTTTTTTGTGAGAAGTGTATGCAAGACATGGCTCGAACCTGAATCTGTTACCAAACCTAGGCTTTCCTTTCCCATTGCGCCACACATGCGGACTAAAAAGTATTTTATTTCTCTGTTACATCAATGTGCATGATTCCCAATGATAATCAGATAGTGCTTGTGGTGGAATGTGTTTCCATACATATGTAACTCAAATTCATGTGAAAATTTACATTGTAAATCCATATCTAACTCTATATTTTGTTGTTTTCCTTCACTATTATATGATAGTTCTATTATCAATGGATCATCATCTCTTTGTACTCCAAGTATTTCATATTTTACTCTTTAAATTGAAGTATATATGTTGATTTTCATTCCTCATGGATTTCCCTTATATGTGCAGAACAAAACTTTCACCAATATCAACGTTCCTACACGATAAAAATGTTAATTACATTGTTAGCATATAATAGTTTAAAATCGTTAGTGCATAAATGTGCATTTTTCGTTTTGTTATTTTATCGTGTTGATATTTTTTACAGTGTTAAATTGATATTTAAGTTTAGGAAAATTTTACTTTTAACTTACATGAAAATTTAATTTAATTTAAAATTTCGTTTATTACATTGTTTAACAAGTTTAAATTTATACTTTATATTAAATTTCAATTAATTGTATATGTTAAAATGTGCATTTTAATCATCTTTTATAGAAGTAAGAAACACATTTTGTTTAAATTTTACATAGCATTATCTTTTTTTTTTTTTTTGAAAATACCAATGGTAAAAAGCTTTAGTGCATAATTTTTTCTTTTGCAATTTTATAAAATCAATATTGTTACAGTAATAAGTTGATATTTAATTTTAGGGAAATTTTATTTTTAACTTATACATTTATTTTCTTTAATTTAAAACTTTATATATTATTTATTTCCTTTAACGAGCTTATTTATATTTTATAATTCATACTAAATTTTATATTATATTAGTCATCTTGAATAAAAGTAACAAATATTTTTTGTTTAGGTTTGCTGTGGTGTTATCTATTTTCTTGAAAATACAAAATGCATATGTTATGTATTTTATTTATTAATGCAGTTAAAATACTAATTATTGACTTTTAATATCCGTTGCTATAAAGTGCAATTCATATTTAATGTACCTATATTATATACAAATTAAATGCACATAAATGGGATATCATAATTCTAAATTTTATGCACTTTTATCGTCAAGTTAAAGTTAAATTTGTTTAATCATTATTCTTATAAATTACTTTCTATAATTAGATTTAAATCGTACCTTCTATCCTTGCTATCACTTGAAATCTCATTTAAGTCAATCAAAGTCTCATTTAAATGGATCAAAATTTCATTCAAATCATTTATTGTTGATTTGATTTGAACAATGTTGATTGATATGG
Organism: Allium cepa; assembly: GCA_030765085.1. NCBI lineage: Eukaryota > Viridiplantae > Streptophyta > Magnoliopsida > Asparagales > Amaryllidaceae > Allium > Allium cepa. Next base: position 489,891,885 of record CM060944.1, on the reverse strand, counting down.
AGACGTTATTTTTTGATTTTGGATGAAGATTAAATTTGAGACGTTCTTTTTCGTTCTAAATTATTTTTGATTTGAAGATATTTGATATTGATCTGTTTTCGCTTTGGTTAGCGATGATTTTACTTGCTCTAGATGATCATCATTTTTGTTTGTTTTCAGACAAATGGGTTTTTGGTTTGGGGATAATTAAAGGGGAAAACTTTTAAAGGACAAATTAAAGTAAATAATTGCTTACAAGGACACGTGCAAAAAACTTTTACCGTAAGGACAAAGCCTAAAGCCCAGATACAAATTAAAACAAAACAGATAATTCTGTTCGTCTCTTCTTTCTCGCTTTCACTCAGAATTTGACGAACTTTCTTTTAAAAATAAAAATAAATCAAAACAAATCGATTTCTCGTTCAATTGCTCAGAAACAAAATCAATTTCCACAATCTCTCCAAAACCAAAATCACTTTCCCTAAACCAAAATTACAATTTCCAATTTCTTTGAGTCTGTGTTTGATGTCGCGATTGTAGTTGGTGTTTTACAGGAGGCGGTGAGGAGAAATTTTTGATTAGGTCGCAGTTTGGTCAGGGTTGAGGAAGCGAGTTGTTGGCGATGATTGTGTTGGTCGAGGAAGGTGGATTAGAGTCTGGCTGTGGCAGATGAGTTGGGTATTTGGGCAGTGAAGTTAGAGAAGCAATTTGTTGTATATGCAGAAAGGTGGAGCAACCTACTTGAAAAAAAACGATACATACTTACAGAAAATTGATACCTACTTAATATAAACTGATACCTAATTACTACAAACTTGAACTCGTTACATATTTGACTGAAGTATTTCACTACAGCTAATACACAACCTATTGTTACATTTCAACATAATTTGTTTCAAAAATTACTTATTGTCTTTATTTTGAAATAATAGGATGATGATGATTTTGTTAATCCACATCCAGTTTAAAAGAAGCTATAAAATTGGTATGAATAATTGGTATGAGATTTCTCTTTCTTTTAAAAAATTCTTTACTACAGATAAAAAAGGTGAATATGAACTAACTTTTTAACATTTTTTCTTTATTAGAGACAAAAAATATAAGGAATGCTCAAAAAAAATCTGGAAAAGCAATAACATAGCAGACATGGAGGTGAAACTAGATGATATGCATCAAATAAAGTGTGCACAACAAGCAGACGACACGTAAGTTTTTTTGGTTAAAATGATATCTACTGACAACAAAATGAACAATACAATTGAAACTACTAGTCATAATCAATTGAAAGTTGCTCATTATTCATACTATCTGTGTTTTTGCATTATAATATTTCATACATAATTCTATACATCATTGTATGCCTTTTATATTTAATTGAATTTGATTCATAACAAAATATTGAAAAATATTATCTCTCAATTTCAAAAACAGTTAGTTCAGAAATAAACAGTTACTACAAGAAGAAAATTGATACCTACATTAAAGAAACTGATACCTACAGAAACAAAACTGATACCTACATAAGAGAAACTGATACCTACAGAAACAAAACTGATACCTACATAAAAGAAACTGATACCTACATAAACAAAACTGACACCTACAAAAACAAAAAAGATAACTACATAATAAAAAATAAAACAAAATATTTAGCAAATATATCTTAAAGTAATAGATACAAACGCAAAAATTCGTACACAAATCGATACTAAGTGTGCTAGTAAAACTGTTAGATATTTTAATTCAAAGCATACTCTATGCTTGTATCATTATCCCTGAAATTCAATGTTTTGTATTAATTGTAAACCTGATAACACAACTTATGCAAACTGATATTAACATTACATTTTGGTTTTGACAGGCTTGACTATGGAATATTTGTAATGATATTCATCGTTTCACTGAATAAAAGCAGAATACCAATAAAACTTGAAAAGAAGAAAATATTATCCACAAGAGCAAGAATTGTACATGCAATATTGACAAATGATGAACATTGCTGGAGTCCATCTAAATACATATCAAGCTTAGAAAAAGAAAGAAAAGGAAAGAACTGAATCACATTGTGATGTTTCACAATTAAATTTGATACTTGTAAAGTAATGTAATTCTGTTGAAATTTATACCTGTGAAGTAATGATGTTCTGTTGCAATTTGATACTTATGAAGTAATGATGTTATGTTCTTAAAACAAAGCTACTCTTACTTGTAAAAACGAACACCGGAACCGATACTGTAAAAACATTTAACTGATACTAAAACTAATATTATCACTTATACTACATACTTGAAATTATAATCAATTTGATAATACACTATACTGAATATAAATTAATAACAAAAGGTTCAATTATAATAAACCACCAAAACAAGCCACACATCCACTTATTAATCCGAACAAATTCAAAATGAAAAATCAAATCATACCCTCTTCGAAGCTTGACAATTCCATTTATTATGACCAAGTTGCTTTGCACTCGCCACATCTATTATGCTTGTCTCCTTTAGACTTAACTGATGGTCTACCTGCGCCACATTATCACCACTGCCAAAAAAATATATTAGTAAAAACATGTTCAGTTTAGAACATTAGTTTTTCCATTTCAGAAAACTGATACCTAAGGTATACAAAACTGATACCTAGTTACTGATAATCAAAAAAATTGATACTAAGAAAAAATAAAAATGATAGCAGAAAACTGATCCTAAGATATGATACTATTCCACTCTATCACAAGCTACAACCCAATCAATGATACTTTTCGAATCATCACAAGCTTATATCTCATTCTTCAAATCATACAAAGAGCAATCAATAGAAATCGAGTGCTAAAAGTGTTATTATTCAACACAAACAGACAAAGAAGACTGTTATCCCCGCTGGCAAAAAAATAAAAAATAATCATTAGTAAAAATATGTTCAATGTAGAACATTAGTTATTCAATTTTACAAAACTGATACCTACCGTATACAAAACCGATACCTAGTTACCGATAACAAAAAAATGATAATAAGAAAAAATAAAAATGAAACCCAAAAACTGAACCTAAAATATGATACTTTTCCACTCTATCACAACTTAATATACAACCCAAACAACTTTATATCAAAACTTTGAAGAAAAACAAGATCACGGTAGAAATATGAAAAGAACGAGATCGACAAACGCGCATGAGAAAATTATGGTAGATGAACTATAATTTTCAGAAGAACGAAATTGAAATGACTGAACAAGGTTGATCGATATTTTGATTGCGAGAGTAATATTGGATCGCGACAAAAAGATTTGATCGAAAGGAAGAAGAAGAAGAAGCGTGCGAAAGTGGGCTAGAAAGAAAATACGTACGTGTGTCATTGTAAGAAAATAATTAGCGGGCTGTCCTACATCTAAAAAAAGCCCTAAAAATTGTTCTTGAGGAAAATTTTCTGTAATTAAAGTAAGATAATTAAACCAAGGACTACTTTACTCTTTAGTTATATGTAGGCCCTTGCGGTGTATCGTTAAAGGGGATGCATGTTTTAAATCCCATGCGTTTGGCTATCAGTTTAGTGGTGACCAACAAGTAAACAACATGCATACAAGCCTAAGCCTTAAAATCATGCCTGATATGCAAATTTCAAAAATGAATTTGTATGGGCCGATAATTCATTGCAAGCTTAGCCAACGATTTATGTAAATGGGAAAATGGTTCCACTACAAAATTAAATGAAAATAAAATGGCGGAAAAATGGAAGAAGAAATGGGTTCCTCTCGAATCAAACCCTGACGTCATGAATCAGGTATGAATTAACCACGAATGCTAAAATTGGCACAGTTAATTAATATAACCATAAACCTTATTTTAAACTGTTTGTTGCTAATATAGTTCATTTGGGGACTTGGAGTTGCTGAAAACGAAGTTGAATTTAGTGACGTTTATGGATTTGACGAGGAATTGTTAGAAATGGTTCCTAAACCTGTTCTTGCTGTACTTTTTCTTTATCCTTTCACTTTTCAGGTAGTTCTACATACCAGTTTTTAATTTGTTGGGGATTTGATCTTATTCTTTGGAGTTTGATGCTTGATGTTGTAGGCTGAAATGGAGAAGGAAGCTGAGGTGCATCATGCATCCAAAACCATGAACAAGGTATATCTTAATTACGAGTGCTAACTGGGATCAAGATGTATAATTTGTCTTTTTCTGTTTTAGCCAATGGATAAAATGCAGCAATTTTACTTCTGTTGTAGGCGTCTATTAATCCACCTGGATATATACTTAAGGTAGACAAACATGTAACATCCACTGCAACTACTGACACATACGCTCAAACACCTTCTTCCTGTCTAACTCAAATCTGTATATAGCGATCATCATCTACTTCAACCTCATCCATATACCCTCCTCTTCATGTCTTATTGTATCAGGATCGTTTTGGTGCTTTATGATTGTCCATCTCCAGCTTGTTCAAAAGCACCTCTTGTTGAATTGTATCCACATTAACTGACTTATGTACTACTTAAGAATGTCTCATTGTATTTGTGGCTACAGATCTATCACTATCTTTGTTAAGATGCAATATATAAGAGAACTACTTTATTGCCTTGGTGGCTATGTGCCTGCATCTCATGTGCTCTTGATAGTGAACTCTAACTTGTATTGAGGATACATAAGGTATAAACTCATTTGACTTACTTAACAATAAAAATACTTCTGAATCAACGAGACTTCAAGAAACCCAATTTTAATATAACCGCTACGAAAACCCATTTGTTTTCTGTTTATAACTAATATCCATTACCGTTTTCACCATATCCGTTAGATATTAGCAGAGGATGTGTCAGTATGATTTTTTGTGTGGACGTTTTCTAGATAAATTCAATATAGTGAAATGAAATATTAGAATGAAAATAATTGAAAGTTGTGAGTTGTGTGGACAGAGTACAGCATGACTAGCTTTCTGATTGTAATACTTCTAACTTTCAGGCAGTGTTAAAGCCATGCACTTCTCCCTTCGTACTAATTTAGTTGTTTTCATTCCTATCTTTTTTTTCTCATGAAATACACCTATCTGGTGAGCCTTACTTTTGTACAAGTCTTATATACTCACAGATTCATTCATCGTCCCCCCTTCATTATCATGGAGATGACAAAAGTTTGTTACCCGACTCAGTCTAGTGTTACCTAATCCACTTGATATACTACTAGTTCAAGTTCCAACAAGAGAATTCATCTACCAGTTTAGATATTTGAGTGTATCCAAAACATGGTATATGAGCATGAAGAACAGTAGGTATTTTTCAACAGTCTAAAAGCATGATTTTAAATTTTCTGGCAACGATTTGTATGATTCGTATTTTGAATATGAATGAGCAGGGAATTTTAACTTTGTACTGTGTACGTGGTGTTTTTATTTTTATTTTTTTATTGGGGAACAGAAGTAGGATTTCATAATTGCTATGCTACTTATTTATCATACCTTGCAAATCATGAATTTGGTATACAGCTATAAATCAATACCACTAAAAGAGTTGTCTTATACTTCTAAGAAATATGTGAAGTCTGTGAACCTGTATGTTCGCAAATATTTAATAGCATGAGATAGTACTACTACTATCAGAACTGATCTCTTCTATTTTGCAGGAGCAAACTGAAATTGTATATTTTATGAAACAAACTGTGAGTAATTCTTGTGGAACCATTGGTATTCTTCATGCCATAGGCAATGCAACTTCTGAAATCAAGCTGAGTATGTCTAAAAGGAGCAACAATTTTGTTTTGTTTCAAATTTCTGCTTACTGCAATCTGTCCACTGTTCCTTGTGTATATGTACCTGTTAATTTAATCGCTGATATTCTTCCAGCAAGTAAGGGTAAGGAATTCAAGGACTTGTGTCCATCATAGAAGTTTTGCCAAACGAATTTAATGGCAACTTATTTTGTATAGTCCTAAAATTCATATTCTTCTTTAGTCATCTGATAATTAAAATATACTGAACAGGCATTAACTAAAAGTACACAGTTGTTGTTGTTATTTTAAATAATCAGCAGCTTTGCACCTTTTAGCTTAGGTTAGAGGTTTCGACCGAAACACCGAAATTTCGGTCGTTCCGTTTAGGTTTCATTAGGGATCGAAATCGAAATTCCGCTTAAATTAAAAAAAAAAAAACCATCGAGCTTCAAATTTTACCAAAGAAACTCGGAAAAAGAATTAATTTGAGTTTTAAATACATGAATATTCGAAATCGGAAATTTTAACTTAGGAAACATACAAATTCAAAAAATACATAAATTTTAAAAATATATAAAAAACTGAAAACGAAATAATAAATAAACATTTTTTGGTGTTATAAATATATATAATTAATCAGTGTTGGTCTTTTATATCTTATTTTTCAATTAAATATTAATTTTGCTTATATTTTAATAAATTAAACAAATATATATGTAATTGTATGAAAAATAAACAATGAGACCTGAAACTGAATATGGAATCAAAATTTCCGAAATTTACAAATTACATCGAAATTTCTAAAATCACAAAAGGACGACATCGAGACCTCGGATCATGCTTTTCCCCACCATGGATTGTCCCCTGAGTTCAATCTCATGTGTGAATACAATGAGATCCAATGGTCCAGATTTATTGTGTCATGAATTGCGTTTGATTTTGTGTCCAAATAGCCGGCCCCATACATACATATACATACATACATACATATACATACATACATATATATGCACATACATATGTATATATATGTAGTTGGGATTAATATTAAAATGTTAAGATGTTAAGCAACTAATAAAACCTAAATATCATAATATTCAGTCATCACCGATAAATTTCTTTACTTTTGTTTATATTAATTTTCCAATTTTTGTTAAACATCTTCCAGCAACTCCTATATATGTTGTTGAAGTTTTGTCAACTTCCAAGAATTATTTAGCGTGCTCCAGTAATTAGATAAACTAACAGCATTCTGTTTTCAGTTGAGAACTCGTACTTGGATAGATTCTTCAAGGCCACAGCTAAAATGGATCCTTCTGAGGTTGCAAATAGTTCCTTGTTGTACTTAGTTGTTATATAAATTTAACTCTTGTGATATTTTACCAATCATTTTGTTGACTTGAAATAAATGTCATTTTAGCGTGCTGCTTTCTTTGAAAATGATAGAGAAATTGAAGATGCCCATGCTGTAGCTGCTTCTGCTGGGGATACAGAGGTAATATTATTCCGTTAGATGCAATGTTAACTGACATATACTTTAGGCTTATATAGCTCTGTGTGTAGTTTATTACTTGGATATTCATATCACGTGTATGTTTCTGTTTGTTAAATATATCTGTTCTGGTAGACTTCTAGTATAACTATGCATGCTTGATGGATACTTAATATGTAGGCACTTTCACTATCGTTCACCTTTTAAGTTTAGATGCTTAACAATGTTTTTTGTTTAGCATGGAAGCATGTTATGCTATTGATATAATTATTCTCCACTGTGATAATTTTGGAAACTGTTTCTATTTTATACATGGAGGAGTTTCAGTACGCTATCTACTAATGTCAGCAGAACATCTAATTGTGCTTAGAGCTAGACAATGAAGCATGTTAATGTTAATCAATAGTTTCAAATAAAATTTTTGCAATATCGAGTCAGTGGGTTACTTATCAAGAAAAAAGTGCCGGGTCCCTGTAACAGAAAATGGTGCGGAAGGAGAGCTGATAATTAAACTTCATCGCAAGGGCCTCTTTCTGAAACGCTACTAAATCCCGATTCTCCCTCCAAAATAACAAACAATCAATGTTTTAAAATGAAAAAAAAAATGCAGAAAACAGCGTAAAAATGCAAGACGCACATATCTGAAAAGTTTCATCCGGTTTTACGCAGTTGTCAAAAATGCATGCTTCTTGCACTTTCATAATTCAATGTTATTTATGCATTTTTAATACTAAAAATAAAATAAAAATCACTTATGCAACTGCACGTCTTCTGCAGTTTGTTTTTTGTAAAGTGATCTGCATTTTTTTAGATTTATTCTTTTTACTTATTTGTATTTTTATTAAAGTGCATGATATATGCATTCTCAAAACGAGCGTTACGTCGCATGCTTTGCGCATGATGATGGCAGGCGCTTCGCCCTTGAATTGTTTTCTACAAATGTTCAAACACATTCAAGAGAAAATAATTTACACGAATATTTCGGCATATTTTTTAGATCCCTTTTTAAAATGATATTAAGATTTGGTAATAATTGTAGAGGATCGTTTTGAATTTGTAAAGAAAATTTAGTAGTTAGATTCTATTTTTAAGGGATAAGTTTATTTGTTAGATTCTATTTTTAAGTGGTATTAAGATTTGATGATATTTGTAGGCAGGCGTTTTGAATTTACATAGGAAATTTAATTGCTAGATTATATTTTTAAGCGACATTAAGATTTGGTAGTATTTACAGAGGGACGTTTTTGGTAGTTCGAACAGATAAAAAAAGTGCGACGTCGAAAGTATTCTAATTATTATTTTTATGTACGTGTAGGATGCAGATTTGCAGTCATACATTCAAGTTACTACTGAAACTTTACTCTTTTACATGTTATTTTTTTATATTTGAAGATGTGAAAAGTTATGCTTCTTTCAATGAATGTTTGGTTTTTTTTTTTTTTTTTTTTTTTGTATTTGTTTTTTTGTTTTGTTGTTGTGAGTTAAAATTAAGCTGCACTCTTTTCCATCATTTGCATGTGTTATGTAAAAGTGCGTATGTTCTGTATTTTTATTTTTATAATGTGCAGATGTTTGCACTTTTTGGACATTTTTGCATATTTATTTTGAAATAATCTTCATTTTTTCAAAAATGCAAGATTTACGCACGTTCGATTTTTGGAAACGGCATAAACTCCATAAAATTTTCCAGATTGTGCGGATTTTGATTCTATGCTGTTTTATACTCTTTTTTTTAATAATGTGGATTGGGATTGTTTTAGAGAAGATATGGATGCGGTTTAGGGTTTGATCGACAAAGCCACGGTTGTTGCACATGCTTTTATATACAGGGACTGTTGGAAAACAATGGTTATCTTCGGCGGAGTTGTGGACTATGCCACTTTCTTGAAGACGTTTCGGCGATCTGCTCTATGATGCAAGCAGTTGTATCAATCACCGCCGCCTCTAGGATAAAACAACATCTCAAAAGTTTTTGCGGTATCGATTCGTTTGCACGCACGAAACGATTCTGTTTGCACTCATAAAATTGTTGCTCGAATATGAAACTTTGTTCTAAAACGAATCTAAAGCAGATATGGTTCTTTCTGTTTCGTCTCCTTATCAATTAAGAAGGCGGAATAACAAAAGAACGTCACTGCTTGGGGGAAACGTTGTCTCGAAAAACGGATCTGAGAAAATAATGGGTCAAAAACAATGAACGTTATGTAACGTTATCCATTACGGGTCTGGTCTTATTTGACCGTTCTAGCCCGGTCTAAAAACTGTTAAAGAATTTTATAACAAAAATATAAGCACCACTATAAGCCCGAGCCCGGCGCGGGTCGGGTCGAGTCAGTCGGTCGGAGCGCGCACGTGTGGTGGTTAAGCATGGTCTCCCTTCTTACAAAAGAGCATCATTTGGTGTCCAAATAGTCAAACTTAAATTCTACAAATGAAGTATAAATACTTGATTTTTTCCTATAATCCCACAATGTGGGACTATTCATATTCCCATAATAGGAGCCATTTCATACTTAGTCAAATTTTTAAGAATTCACTTATTTTTAAACAACAAATTCCAACAATCCCCCACTTGAATTTAAAAAAAATATTTTCGAGCAATTTCTGAAAACATAAGATTGTGCATAAACAAAGATTTCTTTCGACTCGAACCTTTGCATAGTGTATAAGATTCAGTTTTTACTAGAGTGACACGTAGTCTTGAACTCTATTCCTGACATCAGAGCACACACAATCTTTCCAGAGTGCAATCAAGTAAGCCCGTGCATTTATGGCCGTGCACGTCTATCCCAGTTTAATGAATGCGTTAGGAGTTTTGCCCAAAACTTCATAGAAAACGGCCAAATTTCCACATTCACACATGTGAGTCTATCAAGAGTACTGCTGAGATAGGTACTCCACTCCAAATGGAGTATAGATCTCATTAAGAGTTTCTGTTAACCCATCATCTGATCACTTCAGAAATACATGCTTCTATATGTCTGAAAATAGCATGTTCAACTCATATCACTTCACAACTTGTTCTTACCCATTGAACCTAGTTCTTAGGATCTCCAGTCATTAGGTCGGGTTACCATTATGTGTGACTCAACAATCTAAAGGCAATAGTCCCATTTTTCTAGAAGTCGTTAGGACTTTTTCTCTGGCCAGTCCTTTCGACTAATGATCTGCCAAATTCTCGTCACTGCATATGTGATGCACTCTAACAGCTCTTGAAGAGAGTAGCTCTCTAACAGTGCTGTGCTTATGACATATCTGTCGTCTCTTGCCGTTATAATAACGGTTCTGTACTTGTACAATAGCCACGGTACTATCGCAATGAATCAATACAGCAGGTATCGGTTTTTCCCATAAGAGAACCTTAGCTAGCAGATTTCTTAAATACTCTGCTTCTTCACTAGCTATGGCTAGTGCTATCATCTCAGACTCCATAGTAGACTGAGCCAAAATAGTCTGTTTCTTGGATTTCCAAAAGACATCTCCTCCAGCAATGCTAAAGATATAGCCACTGGTTGCTTTTGAGTCATCATATAAAGTATTTCAGTCTGTATCGATGTAACCTTTAAGGACAGCTGGAAACTTTTCATAATGTAATCTAAGGTTCATGGTTTGTTTTAGGTATCTCATAACCCTCTCAATAGCGTGCCATTGCTCTATATTAGGTCTACTAGTAAACCTGTATAATAATCCCATGACATAGGCAATGTCGAGTCTAGTACAATCAGTAGCATACTGAAGGATGCCAATGATGCTCGAATAATCAGACTGTCTTACACCTTCACCGGTGTTTTTAAATAGCTTTACACTAGGATCATATGGTGTATATGCAGGTTTACAGTCAAATTAATTGTATTTCTTTAAGATCTTCTCAATATAATGAGATTGATCCAAAGAAAGTTCATTTTCGGACCTAGTAATCTTAATATCAAGGATTACACTCGCTTCATCTAGATCTTTCATATCAAAATTGGCATTTAATAAAGATTTAACAATGTTTATGGCATGAATGTTTGATCCAAAAATAAGTAGATCATCTACAAACAAACATATTATAGTGCAAATGTCATTTTCAGATTTATAATAAATGCATTTGTCACTTTCATTAACTTTGAAACCATTTGAGATTATTAAGTTATCAAAATTTTCATGCCATTGTTTAGGTGTTTGTTTTAAACCATATAATAATTTGTCTAATTTGCAAACTTTATGTTCTTGACCAGAAATAACAAAGCCTTCAGGTTGGTTCATATAAATTTCATCTTCTAATTCACAATTTAAAAAAGAAGTTTTAACTTCCATTTGGTGTATAATTAAATTATGAATAGTTGCTGATGAAATTAGTACTCGAATGGATATGATTCTAGTTACAGATGAAAAGTATCAAAAAGACTATATTTTCTCTTTGCCTAAAACCTTTAGATACCAAACGATATATTTTTCAACTGTTCCATCAGGTTTTAATTTCTTTTAAGTACCCATTTACAGCCTATAGACTTACAACCAGGTGGTAAATCTACCAAGTGCCAAGTCTTATTGGATTCCAAGGAATCCATCTCATCATTTATAGCATCTTGCCAAAATGAGTATCTAATGAAGATAAGGCTTCTTGGAGGTTTGTAGGATCTTCCTCTATAGTAAAAGTGCAAAAATCCGAGTCAAAATCTTTATCAACTCCTGCTCTTTTACTTCTTTTAGGTTCAATTTTAGAAGATTCATTAAGTTCTGTTCTAATAGGCACGATGTTATTTTATGTGGCCCCACTATTCCTCAATTTAAAAGGAAATTTACTTTCATAAAAGTCGGCATCAATAGATTACTATATTATGTGTATTCAGGTCATAAAATCTATATGATTTGCTATTAAATGGTATAGCCAATAAATATACATTGTATGTTTTACTTGCTAATTTTATTCTCTTAGGGTCAGATATACGAATATATGCCAAACATCCTCAAGTTCTAAAGTAAGATACATTCGGTTTATAATTTCTTAAAATTTCAAAAGGTGAAATCTTACTTTTTGATTTAGGGATTCTATTCAATACATAACATATAGTCAGTAAAATATCCCCCACCAATGTTTTGCTGCACCCGAATTTAATAAAATAGCTACAACTAATTCGATAAAGGTCCTATTCTTTCTTTCAATTTTACCGTTCATTTCAGGTGAATAAGGTGCAATTCTTTCATGAATTATACCATGCAATTTATAGAAATCAAGAAATGGACTAGATTCATATTCTCTATCACTACGAAGTCTCTTAATTTTCTTATTAGATTGATTCTCGATTTCAGTTTTAAATAATATAAACATATCAAATGCATCACTTTTATTTTTCATAAAATATACATAAGTGAAATCAGAGTCATCATTAATGAAAGTGATAAAATAACGGTGTCCATGTCTAGTCAAAGTGCCATCAAGCTCACATATGTCAGAATGAATCAATCTGAGGGTTTAGAAATTCTATCAACTGATTTATGGGATTTCTTAGTGATTTTTGCTTGACTATAGAATTCACATTTATCAAAATCAGTTTGTGACATTTTAGCAATCAAATCTAAGGTGATCATGTTATGAATTATACGTTTATTTACATGACATAATCTAGAGTGCCAAATATTAAAGTCACACAACATATAAGCAGAACTGCTTACTTTATTAGAATCAACATTAAGTCTAAACATACCCTCACAAGCATAACCCTTCCCTACAAACATGCCTTTATAAGTTAAAGTATACATGTCAACCCCTATAACTTGAGTAAAACCAGCCTTATTAAGGAGAAAATGAGAAACCGGATCCTTTCTCATCTCTGAAGTATGCATCACATCTTTCAGAAGAACTGTCTTTTCAGAGATAAACTTTATTTCCACATTTCCAATGCCAGCAACTGTAGTGATGTGAGAATCTTCCAGCAACACTTTCTGATCATCGGCTGTCGTGCATGTACTGAACATAGCACGATCATAGCAGACATGGCGGGATGCACCGGTATTTACCCATCAACCCTCTGATCCACCAACAGGGTGAATCTCAGAAATCATAGCCGTAAGAGGCTCCTCAGCTAGGTTAGCCTGCGGTGCAGGGCCTGGTCTGTTCCTACACTTGCGTGGCATATGACCTGCTTTTGCACAGTTGTAACGCAGAAACAACTGTCCAGAGTCATTCTTTTGGGTCGGTTACTGCTGTCCCTTTTGGTTCTCTTGCGGGTTCCAATTCTGTTTGTTGCGGTAGCGGTTCTGATTCTTAAAGTTTTTAGGATTCGGTTTCAGAACCGTGTGCTTGGACTTTTTAGTGTTGTTGTTGGTAACAACAAGCACTTTCTCTTTTTGGTCCTGCTTACGAGCCTCCTCCTCAATACGGAGGCGAGCGATCAAGCTCTCTAGGAGAATTCCTTAGTTTTGTGCCTAAGCACATTCTTAAAATCTTTCCAACATAGGGCAGTTTATCAATAATAACAGCAATCTGAAACTGTTCGTCCACACTCATACCTTCGGAGATGATCTCATGAGCAATTTTCTGAAGCTCATGAAACTGCATCTCTATTGACCTGTCATCCGCCATCTGGTATTTCAGGTAGCGGCTGATTGCATATTTCTTCGCTCCAGCCTCTTCGGTATCATACTTCTTTTGCAGCACTTTCCAGATTTTTTAGTTATTTTGTCGGAATTGTAGTAGTCGTAGAGGTCATCACCGAGGCCGTTGAGTATGAATTTTCTGCATAGGTAGTCTTGCTCTGTCCAGTTCTGCAGTTCCTTTGATTTATCTGTCTAGGCTCGCATAAGATCTACTTCGTTTGGTCTGTCCGGTAGCTGCGGTTTGTCGGTTGTCAGCATAGCCACCATTTTTCTCTTGGTCACGAAAAATTCCATCTTCTATTTTCAGTGTTTGAAGTGGAGGCCCTTGAATCTGAAAGGCGCAACAGAGAACATCGGGACCTGAAAGAGCGAAGCGGGAGCAGCGGCATCTAGATCTGCAGCAGAATTCATCGTTGGTGGCGTCGTGTTCAAATTGTTGGAAACAATGGTTATCTTCGACTGACTCGTGGACTACGTCACTATCTTGAAGACGTTTTGACAATCTACTCTATGGTGCAAGCAGTTCGTATCAATCGCCGCCGCCTCTAGGATAAAACAGCCTCTCAAAAGTTTTTGCGGTATCAATTCGTTTGCACGCACGAAACGATTCTGTTTGCACTCAAAAAATGGTTGCTCGAATATGAAACATTGTTCTAAAACGAATTTAAAGCAGATGTGATCCTTTCTGTTTCGTCTCCTTATCAATTAAGAAGGCGAAATAGTAAAAAGAATGTTACTGGTTGGGGGAAAAGTGGTCTCGAAAAACGGATCAAAAACAATAAACGTTATGTAACGTTCTCCAATACGGGTCTGGTCTGATTTGACCGTTCCAGTCCGGTCTAAAAACGGTTAAAGAATTTTGTATCAAAATATAAGTGTTACACCACTACAAGCCCGAGCCCGACCCGGGTCGAGTCGGTCGGCGCACGCGTGTGGTGGTCAAGCATGGTCTTCCTTCTCACAAAAGAGTATCATTGGGTGTCCAAAGGGTCTAACTTAGATTTTAAGAATCAAGTATATACTTGATTCTTTCATATAATCCTACAATCTGGGACTATTCATATTTCCATAATAGGAGCCATTTCATACTTAGTCAATTTTTTAAGAATTCACTTATTTTCAAACAACAAATTTCAACGGGGACAAGTCATATATTATTAATATTACGAATTCCTTTCTCCCAATTAACAATAAAAGTAGGCCCTTGTTTCCAAATCCCCTTATTTTATTTGGTTTACTGAACAGCATGTATACATTGTTAAAAAGCTTTTATACACATTGTCGTAAACGGGCATTCATGACATGCCATCATAAAATCAGTTATGTTTGCACAACATACGGTAAATGGAAAATCCAATCTATGTTGTAGTGATTGAAATTTGATTGTATTTGAAACAGAGAAATATTTTTTGAATGTTTCCTTTCCATTTTTCTAGGATGCAATTCTCCCTCTCATTTTTTTCCCTTTTTTTTT
Organism: Allium cepa; assembly: GCA_030765085.1. NCBI lineage: Eukaryota > Viridiplantae > Streptophyta > Magnoliopsida > Asparagales > Amaryllidaceae > Allium > Allium cepa. The sequence goes on along the minus strand of CM060944.1, from coordinate 489,876,649 downwards.
AAGACAATTTTCATCATACTTTATTCCTTCTATGTTATGTGTTGAGCTTACCTTACAAACCGTACAAATTCACTTCTTCGTGCACAACATTTGTATGCTTCAACGTAGATTTAATGGATTCTGAGTAAACTGCTTTTATTGTCACTGATAACAGAAGATTCTGTTTTCTTTGATAGTACCTGATCATGACATATTTCTATGCAGGCCATTTCAAACTTAGATGAACATTACATTTGCTTTACATGCGTGGATGGTATGCATGTTTTAAGATTTTTTAACAGTTGCCACTCAATTGTGTTTTTCTTATTTAGCTTTCTAGTTAACTGATTTTTCTTTCTTCCTGTTATGCATTAAAGGAGAACTTTATGAACTGGATGGGATGAAACCTCAACCAATATCACATGGTCCTACGTCACCTAGCCGCTTATTGCAGGTTAGCTCTCTATTCGATGAGACATTCTGGGTGCAGTTCACTTGTTATCTGGTGGAATATAATTTTAACTATATACAATACAAGTTGAAATTGGCATGAGTTGGTATCACTCTCCTGTTTAATTATCAACAACTATCTAGTTGTTGTGTATGTCATCATTCCTTAATAAGTATCAGAAGCCACCATCTCATACGGAACTGAAACTTAACTAAACATAACTTTACCATATGCAAGGTGACGATCTTGATCTTCTAATTGCAATTGGTTTTTCCGAAAGAGCTCATATTTTTTGCTCATATTTTGTTACAACATGGTAAGTAGTGCCAATAAGTGTTAGCTCCAGGGCTCGTACTCGTAACCTTTGTTTTCACAGTCCGAACTATCAACCAACCGAGCCAATTCCGTTGACACCTACTTTTTTATTTCCCTTTTTGCTCATGTACTTTTTCGTTGACAAACAGAATTGTGTTAATTTACGTGAAATATATTCATTTTTTGTGTAAAATACCCATTTTACTTAAAACAAGTATGATGTTACGAAAATAATGAAAGACCGGTTTGCTTACTTTATTGCTTTGTTGCTTCAGATCTCTGCACACATGTTCTATAGACTTATCCCTTACATAAGTTAGATGTTGCTTCATATGATTTATTATTAACACCTATGTTTTTTTTTCTATTTAAAAAAAATATTTTCTGTTTTGTAACATGTTGTATAATACCTTGCCAGGATACAGTTAAAACGATAAAAGTTATGATCGAAAACAATCCTAGTTCAGTGAATTTCAATGTCATGGCACTATCAAAGAAAGCAAAGTAAGAATATCATCGGCAAGTTTTTGACCTTATTTTTTCTATCCTGCCAATACTTGTTGATTTGTTATTGATGCAGCATAGATTTCTCTTCTTCTTCTTTGCTATTGGAATATTACCATTCTTAAAAGAACATGATTATTTGTCATATTTGTAATTGAAGAATATTCTTCTGCCTCCTAACTTACCATAGTGCAACTTATAGCTATCGGTTCCTCCCTGACATAAAAATGAAGTGACCTTTATGGTTCAATAGCACTCTCACTGACCAAAAAATAAATTAAATAAATGACACACTCTTTGTCACTTTGGATCACATAATATTTGTATTCTTTTGTTTCTTAACATATAATCTGTAAAGATTTTGACATGATTAGGTGGAATAATAATGTAGGCTATACACGTCAGAGACACAGTGATCGACCTGAATATCTACCTAAGGATGCTAGTTAAGTGCCGATCTCATTTAAAAAATAACAAACCATTCTGGTGCATGTTTTAATATATATAATTTATATAGTCCACTGTAAAATCAAATGTCTGTTACTATATATATATATATATATATATATATATATATATATATATATATATATCCCACCTTAATATCATTTATACATAAATGTAAATTGGAATACTACAGTGTAGAAATGAGAAAACCTATTAATGTACTAAGTTTTTTGGTTCAAGTCAGTAATAGTCTTGTTTTTATATTAGATGTTGTTCAAAGCACGTCTATATACCAATTGCTCTTGTGCAAGTTTAGTGTTATTTGTTGGGCTAAATTTTTAAATATTCAAGGTAGGAATTTGCAATAAATAACATGACCCAAGGACAAGGCATACTTATTTATAGTGGCATGTGCCTTTCCTTTTCACTCCACGTGTGTTCTTAGCAATAAATAATTCCTACCAATTTATACGTAGGATCTCACAGAAATACAAATTAGTACTATTTATGGTGAAATATAGTTTTTGCTAAGTAATTGTATGTGCTACCTTAAATCTAGTGTGATGCTAAGGACATTCAGCTTTATGCCGATGGCTGCCTTTTTTTTTTTTTTCCTTTCTAATTTACACTGCAGTCGGCTGGCAACCTAAATCTAATAACCATGTATGTATCACATCTCTATATACAACATTAATGTCAATCTCCTCACTCGTCCCACTCTGTTTTGCTACTTGTTTTTTTTCCTGTGATATATACTTCACTTATGAATTTCATATTTGCTGTTCCTTGACCATATTTATAAACCTTAATTATTAGAAAAAATATATATTGTTTATGTTAATATGAAGATCATTTAGATGTTGACAATCTTGCATTTGTTGATATTATTATTAGTGAGATAACGACCATCTTGCATATTCTATTATGATCATTTACAAAGATGTTAACAAGAGCCATTTATATTAATATGATCGTTTAGTGCAACATAAAAAGAAACATATGAGCATCAGGTGTGATATGATCAAGCAAACAAAAAAAGAAAAAAAAAAAAGAAAGAAAAAGAAGAAGATTTTAACATGAAATTTATACAGAATCATAATGCGTGGTTCACTATCTATCCTGATTTACTCTTTTGACTACAAAATCCAAACTTAAATAATTTAATTACAACCATTATGATGCCAAACTTATAGGTGGTGTAGTTAGATGTTGGCTAAATTCAGTACAATATAATCAATAAAATATACTGAAAGAGGCCACTGAATGAATATATCATACGTTTATATGTAATTTTTAACTGATAAACTTGTACAGTTACGATGAATCATGGTTCAAAGACCACTAACCAACTTCACAAGCAATGATAACCATCATTAATTCACCGCATTTTTGAATCACCTATCCTCACTATATAAACCATATGACTCATATATTCATTATCCAACTCACTGCTAAATAATACTGAAGCAATACTAAAAATGTCTTCATATACGTCCATCATCTTCATTTCTTTCTTGATTTTAGTATCATTTACGCATGCACGTGATATGCCAAAAAACAAGGATACAAATACAAAATTGAAGAAGGATTGTACAGAAGAAATACCAGGCATTGGTAGTTACCAGCTTGGTAGTAATGGAATGCCCTCCATTTCAGGGTTAGATCACAGCATTCCCGCTGCATCTAACGGTCAGTATTTGCCTGGTAATGATGATACTTTTGTTCCTAATCCAGGTTATGAAGTTCCTAATCCTGTTCATGTTGGTGACGCTGGAGCTGTCAGCCCTTGATTATCGCAGATTATTGTTTTCTTGTCTTTGTTTCTACAAAAGTGTTTCTTCTGTATTGAATAAGATGGTTGTGATTTATGAATAGAAGCTAGCTGTGGTGCTTTGTGCTGTTGAAATATGCGTCATGAGTTTTCTGTTTTTTTAGACTGTACTGCTACCTTCATTTTATATAAGAATTGAGGATTTTTCATCTTATGGTTTTGTAGAATGATGAGTACGCAATAAGCACATACGTATTTCTTAGTATATGGTGAAGGTGAAGAAACTGTGTTCGGTTTCTGTTTAATTTTCTGTGTCATGGGTGGTGAATTTCGTGCAAAACCTCAAATATTTATATGTTCTGCTCGAATAAATCCAAAATATACATTGTTTTTGATGGTTTCTACTTGAATGAATTTGGTAACGGAGCTTACAAAGAACTATTTGTTCGCATTGCAAATTTAACACTTACATTCATTTGCTGCTGCAGATAGTATTGTCTTGAACACTGCTGTTTGTCCACACGAGGATGAAGCCATCATATAATAGATTGAAAAAGGTTGTAATTAGGAATGTTATGAGATTTGAAGAAGGGAAGATCATTAGTCATTTCAAATGAATCACATAGGCCCACTTTCTTTACCAGGACGGAGGAGCTGTTTTGTTGAACGTTGAGAATGAAGTTTTCAATTAAAATTTGAAGTGCTAGCCGAAGTTGAAGAGGTTAAGGCTCTTCGAGACGCTCTTGTGGTGAAAACTAACGTGTGAAGCATAGTGTGAAGATTGTGTTCTGAAGTTGAAAAGGAGTCCCGATGCGTCATAGACACTAGGTTTTGTTGTTGATGTCAAATCTTACCACATACATAGCCTTTTGACGACGTCATACCTTCCTACTAATCTTAAACACTATTTTAACACTATCAAATCCTGTGCTTCTTTCTCCCAGGGCCGGTCCTATGAGTTTTAGTACCTAAAGCCAAAAGTGAAAACAAGACCCCTATATAGAAACTGATATTATGCCCATTAATTAAATCATTAAAAATTTATATTGTTCATAAATAATGAGCAGAGAAAAAAAGAAAATAACTTTATCCATGATAATAATTCAAGTTGTACACCAAAATCAATATCAACTATCGATAAACATTTTTCTAGCCTTCTGACTTGCAAAATTACTTATAATATTATCATATTCAAGTTAATTGATCATATCTTGTTCGACAAAAGTGCCAAACCGTTTAATCTTTCTTGTGACATAGTGGAGCGAAAATAAGACTTTATCAACTTTAGCTTTGAAAAACTTCTTTTGGCTGAGGCAACTGTAACTGGTATAGTCAAAATTATTCGATATGCTATCCAAACATTAGGAAAATTTAACTCTCTCGAACAAGAATTTATAAAATTCAGCAGCTCAGTTGCTTTTGTATTTTTCCTTTGGCAAGATAACTTTCAATACTTTTAACTCTGAAAATAACTCTCTTCCATCAATATCAGAGTGCAAATCATGTGCCAAATATTCTTCAAGTTTTGAACAATGACTTTTCAGTTTCTCATCATCCACGGAAGTGAATTTTTTTAAATCAAACAAGAAGCCAAACTTATCATCATATTCTTTGAATTGCTCAAATCGAGTCACTAACGAAACACGTGCTTTATCCACAATTTGCAAAAAGTAATTGATTCGAAATGATTCTTCTGATGTTTGCATTGGTTCTTCAACATTCGCATCTTCATCAAACTGTTTCTTTCTACGAATAATTCTTTTTTGAGGAAAAATGGGTTCAATATCCAACATATGAGCTATCTCTTTAGCATTAGCCATCGTAGAATTAAATCCCTTGTTTCTGAAATCTTCAAAAAAATCAATAAGCTCTTGCAATCTAGCGATAGCAACATCAATTTGCATATCTTCAGTTTGAAGAATCTTGCTAACAGTGTTTACATTTTTCAACATTTCATACCAAATGCACAATCCAAATAAGAATTCAAAATTTTCAATCTCATTTGTTACAAGACTTCTAGCTTTGCTCGTCGCCATAGAATCCTTGGTGCTATTTGATAAGGAAATTAGAGCATCTCTTATCTCCATGCTTTGATATCTTATAGATTTTACTGCTTCAATGTGACTTTTCCAACGTGTGTCTGATAATGGTTTAACAGTACAACCTGATACATGATTTTTAAAAACTTGCCATCTCTGTGTGGATGAAGAAAATACATTAAATATTTGTTGGATCACCCCAAAAAAATTTGATGCTTTAGGACACGATTTTGAAAAATCAGAGTCACTATCTTTTAGTACTTTAAAAGGACCTCTTTCAACTAGCAAGTCTCTCATTTTTTGATCAATTTTTTTCCATGTACCAGGATCATTTGATACTAAACTAACATTCTCCACATGTGATGATGAATAAATATTTGCTTCCTCCTCGCTCATATTTTCATTGTCACGTTCGTTCATTAGAATATCATCATCAACATTATCATCATTCTCATCAATAAGGGAAACATTATCCACATTCAAACTCGAACTTTCTACTGGACTACTTTTGATGAAAAATTTGTTAAGAGCGCCTTTCTGCGAGTTAGTGAGTTCCTCTAGCCTTTTTTTTCTAGCCCTTTTGGCTTGTCCAGATTCTTGTTTACGCATTTCTAAACACTATAAAAGTTCAAATAAATAGTTGTTATACAATTGATTTCAGTAATTGAATTTTGATTTTACATTTCATTGTAATTGAACACGACAATACAATTCAATTGAATATGACAATACAAATGACCGATTTAAGCCTTAGAATCATAGAAATATTATGATATCCAACACCTATTTTATTTCTCATCATTTCAGCTTCAAGACCATACTGTAAATTCAAATAAGAAATTAAATTGAATTAAATTTGTACTATAAATTATCAAATTGAATTATTGAATTATCAAACAACTATCAAATTAAATTGAATTATCAAATTGAATTATGGTACTGTAAATTAAATTGAATTTGTATTGTAAATTATTAAATTGTAAAATTGCACCTTTTCTTTCTGAAGCTTTAAAATTGCAAATCCAGGTTCCAATTCGGTGACGACTGACGAGTTGTATCATGCAGAGCCAGAATTATGGTTCCAATTCCGAAAAAACTGCAAGGTTTGTGCAAATGGCTTCCAAGTAAGGTCCAGATTTTTGGTAAGGAACAACTAAATTTGGAGTACATAAAACCAAATTGGTTCCAGGTTTGTGCAAAATGATTTGTGCAAAATGGCTTCCATACAGCAGCTTAAAATCATGTAAAGTTTGATAGGCTTTCAGGCAAATGTTGTCAATATGGAAACATACTAAGTTATTGCATTTCACTTGAGATACAATCTTACAAGCCACATATTACATGAATAAAAAATAATGGATTCACAGATCAGATATTACCTGTAGGAGACTGCAATCAGAATTGAGGTAGGAGACTGCAATCAGAATTGAGGTTATTATGTGAATGACGACAAATCGCGATTGCGAGATCAACTGGAGCTGCCGTGGTGCCGCTGGAGACGGGAGCCGCCACTTCGCCTAGCCCTAGCTTTGAATCGTGAGGAGATGCGATTCGATGAGGAGATTCGAGTAGCCCTAGCTTTGAAGCCGATCGACGACGACGAGGAGATGCGATTCGACGAAATCGCGGCTGAGGCCTGAGAGGTCTGCGTTTTTTTTCCCTGTATGATTGGTAAATTATTTTGTGCCGTAAAGTAATGGTGCCCTAAGCGGTTGCTTCCCCCGCTTTGGGGAAGGGCCGGGCCTGCTTTCCATATATTCTCTCTCCCCTGCAATTTATTGATGCTTCTCCTACACCATATTCACTCCATTTCAAATGATAGAAAATGAACATTGCCGAAGCCCATTCGACGCTTTATCGATGTCAAGATGGATGATATCTTTGAAATATTTTAGTGCATTTCTCTTCCTGCAAATCAAACCCTAACAGAGTATCATATAAATCGTCTGTATACCAAACGAAGTACAGACAAGCAATGTTATACAAGTATATAACATCAGAGACAGTTATCTATCATCACAATGACATAATCACCATACTAAACTAAACAATAGTAAACAAGCAAACGACATACATACATGTCAATTCCCATCACGTGGCCTAATAATGCATGACAAGTCCAACATTTTTCGGTAATACCAAAATTTATAGATATCCAACATTAAGTCCATATCATGAATCGCGCGGAAGCCCATTCCGTTCACACCACATAGCTATTAATGCCAATGTGTCCTTCTTGCACCTATGACAGGATCGTTAAAGACACGATTCGTTAGGTCTACACAAAGTATGGGTCGGGTCGGGTTTGGCCAAATACTTCACCCAACCCATATAGATATGGGTTAAAGGTAGTGCAACCCGTATCCAATCCTATATGAGGTTGGATATGGGTTGGGTTAAAGTGTGGGCTGAGTCGGGTTTAATAGGGTTGGGTTATATGAATCTAATACAAAAATGAGAGCATAAAGAAAAAATTAAAATATAATATTAAAATATTCAGCTTAAAATATCAAATTTTAGCTAGCATAATGCATTAAATATAATTTATTCACTACAACACATATTTGATTAGAATTTCACTATAGAATACATCACACTAAATTAATTCACTACATATTATAGTAAGAATTTCATTTCAAAATACATTAAAATGCTCTTCGAAATCTCTTAGTCAATCCTATGTATTTTGGATTGACATCAAATATGCTTTTTTGGTATATTTATTCGAGAATACATAAATTTTGTTCTAGATTTTGACTGTTTTAATTTTACATGGGCTGATATTAAATTCGTTTTTTATATAGGGTTGGGTTGGGTTAAAATATCTCACCTGACCCGTATATAGTATAGGTTACAAATTATAACGTATATCCGATCCAAACTAGAATGAATTGGGGTTGGGTTTATGTGGATTGGGTCGGGTTGGTGGGCTGGATCGGGTAGAGTATGGTTGTGTGCACCCCACGATTCGCTTCGTCATGAGAGACCTCATTGCCATTATTGTGTAATTGACTATTTTAGCTTCATATCTTTCTACTTTTATATATTTCAATATCAGTACCACATACATTGTATTTGTTAAAAATGCTTAGATCAATGCCAAAGATTTTGCGGATGACTTTCACCATATTGAGATGCTGACTCATCAACCCATATGTGACGCCCCACCTCTATACTCATGCTAACCAAGGACACTATGGACTAATGCCGTCAACTAGCACGAAGAATAAGGCTGTTTAGGAGCGAGCCTCCGTGTAACTGCTTTGTGCGAGGACCGATATGCCAGATAGAATAACATTCATTTCATTTCAAGAGGAAATCCAATATATTGATTCAAACTCAAAGCTACTACACATGGGCTATATGATCTTCGAAAACAAACATACAAATAAGCATAACATAAATCAATCACAGATGTTCATATCTCAAAGGCGAAAACAGATATGAATATAACACGTAAAAGTGTACTTCAGAGTAGTGGTCTAACAAGATCCACAATATCCCAAAAGAATAGATACAAGTGCCACACAAAAGAATATGTATACATCAAGGAGTCTCTATCTCGAATGTATGACAACGAACACTACCAATCTAAGTAGTTAGCCAAAAGTCAGATGATACTCCCAGATGAGGAGTCAAGCCGAAGCACCTGTAATATCTTGGTCTGACCGAGTATTATTTAATAAGAAAATAATAAACAGACCAGTCTAGCTATAAATATCAGATAAAATGAATAGAATAAGAGGTATGGCAAAACGTATGATAACCATAATGCCATACCGTGATAAGTATGTAATTGGAAATCAACCAGAGATTAATCAATATCACAAGAATCTTTTCAAAGATAAAAAAGAATGTCATATTCTTTATTTTTATTCTCCAAGTCACAAATATTGATAAAACTCATCAATAAAGATCACTAAAATTGGCGAGACACAAATTCTAGAAATCATCAACTAGAAATGCAGAAATCACAAGAGGGGGAGGCCTATCACAAAACGGGAGCATGAAAACTCGCCAACACGCGTAACACAAAACAGAATGCTATTCCATGGTTGTTAACCATAGAGCCGGTTCAACGACGTAGTATAATAATAGTACGCCCGAGGAACCCGAAAGTCCAATAATTTGGAACATCGACGCAGTACAATAACGGTACGTCCAATGATCCTGATAAACCGGAACAATGATGTAGTACAATATCGGTACATCCATTGATCCAGACCAGCCGGAACATTGATGTAGTACAATAACGGTACATCCAATGATCCGACACTATAAATGTACGTGGGTCGCTAGCCCATAAAAATGAGACGAAACTCCAAAGAATACATAGGTCGTTAGCCTATAAAAGAAATGAGACGAAGCTCAATAAGATGAGGTACAGTCCCCTAAGTGGACAAAGAGACATCGCACAACGCTAGTCTAAATCACAAAATGATTATCATCGATCATCAAGAAGTGTTAGCTACACTAAGCTAATAAATAGATGGGTTTAGCTTCATGTCTCATAACCACTGGTTTAACTTAAATATTTACGAACAAAATGTAAATTTCCACTAGAAAGCCGTCACAAGAGTATCAATCGAACGAGTCCAAAAATTAACCGACGAAGTAAACGCAAGCATTTCATACCACTTGTTTTACTAAGCCGTTTAATTAGATTTCTCAAACGAATGAGGAAAAGGTTTGTATATACTAATAGGTAGGAAAAACGATTTCATAAAGAGCTTTGTATTATTAAAAATAGAGTTGAAATCATCTTTGTAAAAGAGTTTGAATATTTACTACTAGTATAGAAACCTTTGTATTTTAAAGCGACAAATCACAAAAATGATTGTTGAAATAATCAATCACCAAAAACTCACATACGAAGATGTGAATCAAATCCATAGAAATCGATACCGAATCCATCAAGATGGATATACCCAAAAATTCTAAAATAGAAGTCATCAAAGTCGATAATATATGATAACAACAAATCGGGATATCACGAATCGATAAAAATTGGATTCTCAAACAAAATAGACGAACTGAGCTGAAAGAAGTAGGTCAGTCGATTGGACCAGAGGGTCAGTCGACTGCACAGGGATACGAAATTTAAACCCCCTGGTTCAGTCGACTGACCCTCTAGTCCAGTCGACTGAACCTGCTTCTAGGCAAATTTTTATCCTCTGGTTCAGTCGACTGACCTTCTGGTCCAGTCGACTGAACTTGCTACTGAAGCATATTCAGCCTAGCCCCCTTGTGGGGCAAAACCCATAACGCGTAACGGAGCGAACGAGCGAGCAACGACGTCTAAGGATTTACGCCTAGCGACAACCCAGCCTTGTATGGCTCTCCGAAACACCCCACCAACGTGTTCAAACATCAAAGGTTGGATTTTTAAAGATTTGACCTCAAAACACCAAAAATTGAAATATTCACCAATTCAATCCAAACCCAAAGCAAATGAACACCAATAAGCGTTAGGAATTCATACCCAACAACGAAGATAGAAATAGACATAGATGTGAGATCATAATCTCACCTTTAAACTCAAAATCAATGAAGGAGAAGCTTTTAAAATAAGGCAAGATCAATTCCTCTTCAACAACAACTCAAGAAGCTTAAATCTAAGCTTACAAGAAAATATTTCCTAAGTTAGGGTTTAGGAATTTCTGAAAATGGAGAGAGATCGAGATGGAGAAGAAGAAGAGGATGCTTACCAAAGCTTCTCTTTGAATTTAGAGCTAGAGCTTGGATTTGCAAATGAAACTAGGGCTTAGGATTTCTAATTCCTTTTCTCTTCCTCCATTTTTCTAAAGCTTGAAGTGTTAGGAAATAGAAGTGAAATGGATGAAGAGAAGTGGGAGTGGAGCTAGAGTCTTAGTTGGGGTTAATGGGCTGAAACCCAAACCCAAAGCCCTAAGTGAAAAGGTCGAAATTCTAGCTAACTTCAAACATATCAATGTTTATACTCAAAAAGATCGCAAACGTCACTTTGGACTTAATGGAAGTGGTCTCGAGTCCTAATTCGATCGTTTGCAAAAAGTAGCATTTCAGACTACAATTCGTCTGACGATGCTATATTTAAATAAAATATTTAAATACACAATCGTAAAATATGCGGGTTGTTACAGACTCCTCTTCTTAAAGAAATTGTGTCCTCGCAATATTTAAGTAGAAAATAAAAAGTAACAACCAAAAAAGCATATCAACACAAAAGAAATTTGAAATAAGAAGTTCACCTCAAAGAGCACGGGAGAGTAAGTCCAGATGTGTTCGCTCGATGAATTCTCTAGATTCCCAAGAACAATCCTTAGGATTTGAGGACCATTGAACTTTAACAAGCAGGACATCTTTATTTTGAAGGCGTTTAACCTCCATAGCAACGATGCGAATAGGATGTTGCTCGTAAGTCAAATTAGACGAAACTTCAATTTCTTCCACAACACTGGGCTCAAGTATAGAATCGGAATCTCGAAGACATTTCCGTAATTGAGAAACGTGAAACACGTCATGAATAGCAGAAAACTGAGTCGGTAATAAAAGGCGATAAGCCACGGAACCAATACGTTCGGTGATGGGAAATGGACCAATATATCGAGGCGCTAACTTTCCCGATCGACTGAAACGTACAACACCCTTCATAGGTGAAACACGAATAAACACAAAATCTCCCACAGAAAATTCTAATTTACTCCTTCGGTTATCGGCATAGGATTTTTGCCTACTTTGAGCTTCTTTTATCCTATGACGAATAAGGCAATCTTTTCTGTGGAGTCACGAATAAAATATGGACCTATAACCAGCTTCTCACTGGCCTCAAGCCAACAAGAAGGAGATCGGCATGGCCTTCCGTAGAGCGCCTCAAAAGGTGCCATACCAATACTAGATTGGAAGCTATTATTATAGGAAAACTCAACAAGAGAAATATGATCTTCCCAACTTCCACCAAAATCAAGAACACATGCACGAAGAAGATCTCCAAGAGTTTGATTCACACGCTCGGTTTGTCCATCGAACTGAGGGTGATAAGCGGTGCTAAACTTGAGCTTCGTTCCCAAAGCGTTTTGAAGACTGTTTCAAAATCCACTAGTAAACAATGGATCACGATCGCTAATAATAGAAGTAGGGACTCCATGCAATTTAACAATTTCTTTAATAAAAAGTTTGGCCAAAAGAGGTACGGTCCGAATGGACCGAACAGGAATACAATGGACGGATTTTGTAAGTCTATCAACTATCACCCATAGGCTATCATGACCCGAACGAGAAAGGGGAAGGCCATCAATAAAATCCATGAGAATTTGGTCCCACTTCCAAATTGGAATGTCCAAAGGTTGCAATAACCCTCCAGGCCTTTAATGTTCAGCCTTAACAAGTTGGCAAGTCATGCAACATTTAACAAAGTTAGCAATATCATATTTCATCCCATCCCAATAATAGAGTCGCTTCATGTTCACGTACATTTTACTATTACCGGGATGAATGATAAATTTAGAACGATGAGAATCTTTTAAAATATCTTTACGAAGATTATCAATATTTGGCACGATAAGTCTACCAAATTTTCAATGCCGCCACGAGCATCAATATCAAAGTCTTTCAAACCTTCAATATCAATTTTATCCCTACAATTTTGGCTAAGAAGAGCTAATTCAGGATCTAGCTTTTGAGCTTTAAGGATGCGGTCCAAAAGAGAGGGATGAGCCTCAAGGCTATAGAGAACAAAAGATGCACATAAATCGGATTCACGATCTCAAACCACACAAGTGGATAAAGTCTCGAGATCATTCCACTCGGATATCATCATAGAAAAAACCGCTTGTTGCTTACGGCTAAGGACATCGACAACACGATTTCCCTTTCCGGGAGTATAAAGAATATCAAGATCATAAGATGCAACGAACTCGAGCCAACGTTGTTGACGCAAATTAAGTTCCTTTTGAGAAAATAAACACTTCAAAGATTTATGATCGGTGTAGAGAACAAATTTTTCTCCCAAAAGATAATGACGCCAAATTCAAAGAGCGAAAACAATATCTGCGAGCTCTAAATCATGAGTACTCGACAGGCTTTAATTACCTAGAAGCATAAGCAATAACACGTTCTCTTTGCATAAGAACGGCTCCCAAACCAACGCGACTAGCATGGGTGTAGACAATAAAATCTTGGTTTCCTTTGGGAATCACAAGAATAGGAGCGTTGGAAAGGAGTTCTTTTAATTTCTGAGAAGAAGATTCACATTCGTCTGACCAAATGTATTTAACTCCTTTCTTTGTCAAACTAGTAAGAGGCATGAAAATTTTAAAAAAGTCTTTTATGAACCGACGGTAATAACCCGCCAATCCGAGAAAACTATGGATTTCCATCACACTCTCCAGTCTCTTCCAATTTTGAATCGCTTCAATTTTTGAAGGATCCATGGAAATTCCGGATTCAGAAATGATATGTCCAAGAAATTTCACACGAGATTGCCAAAAATGGCATTTAGAAAATTTTGCTTTCAATTGATTGCTCCTAAGAGTTTCCAACACAATCCGAAGATGCTTTTCATGCTCCTCCTCGGTTTTAGAATAAACAAGAATATGATCAATAAAGATGAGAACAAATCGATCGAGAAAGTCTTTGAAAACTCGATTCATAAGGTCAACAAAATAAGATGGAGCATTCGTTAAACCAAATGGCATAACAAGCCATTCGTAAGATCCATAACGAGTGCGGAACGATGTCAAAGGAATGCTATCCTCTGCAATACAAAGCCGATGAAAACTGGTTGCTAAGTCTAACTGTGAAAAGACTCTCGCACCACTAAGTTGATCGAACAAATCATCAAACCGAGGTAAGGGATATTTATTCTTGATGGTGAGATCATTAAGCTTGCGGTAGTCAACGCAAAGCCGAAGTGTACCATCAGATTTCTTCACAAAAATAGCCGAAGCTCCCCAAGGAGAGGAACTAGAACGAATAAATTGCTTCATCTCTTATTCGGACAATTGTTTACGCATCTCCTCCTTTTCCTTATTGGACATACGATAAGGAGGACGAGGGATAGGTAGAGCTCCAGGGATTAGATTGATTCTGAACTCAATTGCTCGTTTAGGTGGTAATCCTAAAACGGGCTCAAATATGTCGGAAAATTCAAGAACAACGTGAATAAGAGAAATGACATCTTCCTCATCATCATTATCGTCATCATGAGGATTTAAAGAATATAAAGATGCTGTTAAGTTGGAATCCGAATCTTTAAGAATAATAGAAATCTTCTTGACAGATTGAGGATGTCGAAGATAAATAACCCGCTCGGGACATAGGATATGGGCTTCATAACAGTTAAGCCAATCCATCCCCAAAATCATTTTGAAGCCTAAGTAACGCATGACATGCAAATCGGCTCGGAAAGAAAAATCACATAAAATAATCTCGACATCATTACAAAGCAAACTGAGTGTTGCGGATCCACCAACCGGATTCACAATTCTCAAAGAAGTCATTAAAGCCATAACACTTAAAAGAAAAAGTATCAACAAGTTCTTTTGATATAAAAGAATGGGATGCACCCGTATCAAAAAGAACTCGAATAGGATGATCACGAAACATAATAATGCCATCAAGGATAGAATGAGACATTGACCACGAGAAGTGTTACTAGGGGTTTGCACAACATTAAGCTTTCCCTCCTTCTTGCCTTGAAGTTTGGGACATGAAGATAAAAGATGACCCGAACTTTTGCAATAACGACAAAAGAGAGGTTTCGGACATCTATTGGCATAATGGTCCTTAGAACCCCAATTGTAGCATTTCTACTACTAGGGGTAGGAGTCTTGGCTACGGAATCTGCTTGCTTCCCTTTTTTTGTTAGGATTAGGGCCTTTGAATTTAATAGGTCTCTTCTTGTTGTTGAAGTGCGGTTTGGCACCCACAACTTCAACATCACTCTCTTTATCTGCCTCCTCAAGTTGAAGAGCGATATCAATAAGCTGATCGAAAGAAACTTCCAATTTCAGAAGTAACGTCTTCTTGAGATTCTTATTCAAGCCATAGACAAATCTCTGATTTTTCTTCAATGGGGTATTGATGTATTCAACCCTGTATTTAGAAAGAGATACAAAAGATGCGACGTATTCCATCACAGAAGATTCACCTTGAACAAGGTCTATGAAACGCCGGGCCAAAGTTACCTTTTTAGCTTTCGGCACAAACTTTAACTCAAATCGTTCCCGGGATTGCTCCCAAGTAAGCTCCGCTTCAATAATTTCAGAAGTCAGAAGCTCATACCAATCTAATGCTCTTTCTTGAAGCATATTGAAGCCACTTGGAATCGATGAAGATCAATAAGATTCATGCGAGTAAAGATGCGATCGCATGTTCTAAGCCAAGTTTGGACTTCGATACCGCCCTCGGAACCCTTGAATGGCTTTCCATCCAAATTCGTATAATCACTGCACAGGCGCGCAAATCCGGATTTTGGGTGAGTAGGCTCTAGAATGGGTCCGACAGCTTGAGAATTCTTTACAAGATCAAGAAGCTGTTGTGCAGACATAAATACTTCATCTTGAGGAGTAGCACTTGATTGACCGGCGCTAGATCGGTTTGATCTAACCATTTCTCTTCTTTAAGAAAGAAAGAAAGAAAGAAGAAGAAGAAAAAGGTTATTCTCAAAATGAAAATCAAACAAACTTGATTGATAAAATAAGGCATCATAAAAAAAATTAGGATAAAACGGTATGAAGAATCGAATTAAATCCTAAGGCACGACTCCTAAGATGGACTTAGGACGATGATCCTTGTTAGATTATTCTACATTGTTCCGAAGTTTGGCTCTGATGCTAAGCTGTGATGCCCCACCTCTATACTCACGCTAGCCAAGGACACTACGGAGTAATGTCATCAACTAGCATGAAGAATAAGGCTATTTAGGAGCGGCCCTCCGTGTAATTGCTTTGTGCGAGGACCGATATGTCAGATAGAATAACATGCACTTCATTTCAAGAGGAAATCCGACGCATCGATTCAAACTCAAAGCTACTACATAGGGGCTATATAATCTTCGAAAACAAACATACAAATAAGCATAACATAAATCAATCACAGATGTTCATATCTCAAAGGCGAAAACAGATATGAATATAACACGTAAAAGTGTACTTCAGAGTAGTGGTCTAACAAGATCCACAATATCCCAAAAGAATAGATACAAGTGCCACACAAAAGAATATGTATACATCAAGGAGTCTCTATCTCGAATGTATGACAACAAACACTACCAATCTAAGTAGTTAGCCAAAAGTCAGATGATACTCCCAGATGAGGAGTCAAGCCGAAGCACCTGTAATATCTTGGTCTGACCGAGTATTATTTAATAAGAAAATAATAAACAGACCAGTCTAGCTATAAATATCAGATAAAATGAATAGAATAAGAGGTATGGCAAAAACGTATGATAACCATAATGCCATACCGTGATAAGTATTTAATTGGAAATCAACCAGAGATTAATCAATATCACAAAAATCTTCTCAAAGATAAAAAAGAATGTCATATTCTTTATTTTTGTTCTCCAAGTCACAAATATTGATAAAACTCATCAATAAAGATCACTAAAATTGGTGAGACACAAATTCTAGAAATCATCAACTAGAAATCCAGAAATCATAAGAAGGGGAGGCCTATCACAAAACAGGAGCATGAAAACTCGCCAACACGCGTATCACAAAACAGAATGCTATTCCATGGTTGTTAACCATAGAGCCGGTTCAACGACGTAGTATAATAACCGTACGCCCGAGGAAACCGAAACTCCAATAATTTGGAACATCGACGCAGTACAATAATGGTACATCCAATGATCCTGATAAACTGGAACAATGATGTAGTACAATATCGTACATCCATTGATCCAGACCAGCCGGAACGTTGATGTAGTACAATAACGGTACATCCAATGATCCGACACTATAAATGAACGTGGGTCGCTAGCCCATAAAAATGAGACCAAACTCCAAAGAATACATAGGTCGTTAGCCTATAAAAGAAATGAGATGAAGCTCAATAAGATGAGGTACAGTCCCCTAAGTGGACAAAGAGACATCGCACAACGCTAGTCTAAATCACAAAATGATCATCATCGATCATCAAGAAGTGTCAGTTACACTGAGCTAGTAAATAGATGAGTTTAGCTTCATGTCCATAACCACCGGCTTAACTTAAATATTTACGAACAAACTGTAAATTTCCACTAGAAAGTCGTCACAAGAGTTTCAATCGAACAAGTCCAAAAATTAACCGACGAAGTAAACGCAAGCGTTTCATACCACTTGTTTTACTAAGCCGTTTAATTAGATTTCTCAAACGAATGAGGAAAAGGTTTGTATATACTAATAGGTAGGAAAAACGATTTCATAAAGAGCTTTGTATTATTAAAAATAGAGTTGAAATCATCTTTGTAAAAGAGTTTGAATATTTACTACTAGTATAGAAACCTTTGTATTTTAAAGCGACAAATCACAAAAATGATTGTTGAAATAATCAATCACCAAAAACTCACATACGAAGATGTGAATCAAATCCATAGAAATCGATACCGAATCCATCAAGATGGATATACCCAAAAATTCCAAAATAGAAGTCATCAAAGTCGATAATATATGATAACAACAAATCGGGATATCACGAATCGATTAAAATTGGATTCTCAAACAAAATAGGCGAACTGAGCTGAAATAAGCAGGTCAGTCGACTGGACCAGAGGGTCAGTCGACTGACACGGGGATACTAAATTTAAACCCCCTGGTTCAGTCGACTGACCCTCTGGTCCAGTCGACTGAACCTGCTTCTAAGCAAATTCTTATCCTTTTGTTAAGTTGACTGATCTTCTGGTCCAGTCGACTGAACCTGCCACTGAAGCATATTCAGCCTATCCCCCTTATGGGGCAAAAACCCATAACGCAAAACGGAGCGAACGAACGAGCAACGACGACTAAGGATTTACGTCTAGCGACAACCCAGCCTTGTATGGCTCTCCGAAACACCCTACTAACGTGTTCGAACATCAAAGATTGGATTTTTAAAGATTTGACCTCAAAACACCAAAAATTGGAATATTCATCAATTTAGTTCAAACCCAAAGCAAATGAACACCAATAATCGTTAAGAATTCATACCCAACAATAAAGATAGATATAGACATAGATGTGAGATCAAAATCTCACCTTTAAACTCAAAATCAATGAAGGAGAAGCTTTTAAAATAAGGCAAGATCAATTCCTCTTCAACAACAACTCAAGAAGCTTCAATCTAAGCTTACAAGAAAAATATTTCCTAAGTTAGGGTTCAGGAATTTCTAAAAATGGAGAGAGATGGAGATGGAGAAGAAGAAGAGGATGCTTACCCAAGCTTCTCTTTGAATTTGGAGCTAGAGCTTGGATTTGCAAATGAAACTAAGGCTTAGGATTTCTAATTCTTTTTCTATTCCCCCATTTTTATAAAGCTTGAAGTGTTAGGAAATAGAAATGAAATGGATGAAGAGAAGTGGGAGAGGATCTAGAGTCTTAGTTGGGGTTAATGGGCTGAAACCCAAACTCAAAGCCCTAAGTGAAAAGGTCGAAATTATAACTAACTCCAAACATATCAATATTTATACTCAAAAAGATCGTAAACGTCACTTTGGACTCAATGGAAGTGGTCTCGAGTCCTACTTCGATCGTTTGCAAAAAGTAGCATTTCAGACTACAATCCGTCTAACGATGCTATATTTAAATAAAATATTTAAATACACAATCGTAAAATATGCGGGTTGTTACGCCATACCCTTGGAGTAATCATGTGCATCTACTTTTATATCTCTATAGATGTTGGCTGTCACAGCCTAGCTTCACAAGCTAAACAATAATAATTTATCATGCAATTTTTATGGTTTCTTTATTATCGTTGAATGCACTAATGATTACAAAATCAATTTTGTTGGGGCAGCATTCCAACTGGAGACCACTCAAATCGAAACCCCACAAGCACAGCGGAAGACGAGATCGTGATAAGAAGTGTAAAAACGACCAATCAATAACTCAATTCCAATCTCAGTCAATCCAAAACAATCAAAATTCCAAAAAAGCAATTCAAAAATCAAAGCAGTAATGAAAAATAAATCACACAAAGATTTATAGTGGTTCCACTAACGTTGTGTTAGTGTACATTCACTTTAAGAGAGAGCTTTTATTAATATTGATGAGAAGAGTACAAGAGATTGATTACAATGATCAAAAATTCTAATTAGAAATTGATTTGTGGAGAAGATAATTGAAGAAAATTAGGTTTGATAAACCCTAATTTTTATGGAGGTTAATCTCTTGCAGTCGCTTGTACATCTATAGATCTGGAACTTGAAGCTAGCTTATATAGGAGAATAGAAACCCTAGGCAATGTTCCGAAATTGCCCCTGCAGATATCACAAATCTTCACACCAAGTCCACACGTGAAAAACAGGCGGAAGTCGCCTCAGACGTCTGATTTAAGTTATTGGAAAATTTTCTCTTCAGCTCAGATGTCTGTCCATTTAGTCAGACGTCGACGTTTGACTAAACGCTCTGGAATCAATTCTGCACCGACTCAAACGTCTGACCCATTTCGTTAGACATATGACCTCATTCTCTGGAACAGGTCTAGTGCAGATTTGCTGAAGAGTCATACATTTGAATTTTTCCTCAAACGTCTAACCCTGTCAAATCAGCCTACTTTACCTTTTCCCTTATAACTTCCACCTCCAAACTCTAATTTGCGAACCGTTTTCTCTGTTACAAAGCTACTTCCGACCTCTACAACTATCCATATAGTATCGCCAAAATTTAACACTCAACCTCGACACTATATCCATCTCCAAATCCGATGGTACCATACCATCAACGACAACCGATAGCACCAACTATCACTTCTTCTACCTTCAACCAAACGTGAATGCTTTCCTAATGAGCTCCGGCAAAGCCACCATCCATTGCACTCGACCAATGGGCTCAGGCAAAGCCCCCGTCCACTAATGAAATGTTGAAAATATCCAAATCCTATGCTATCTCACCAAAGACTAGCACTTACTAAGAAGATAGAACCTCAATCTCTCGCCGATACTCTTCCTCATCTACCACCAAGCTCCTTCCTTAACCGTGCCACCCCGTGACACCTAGCACTTATCCAAGCGAATCAAGTTCAAGTAATGCTCGAACTTCCCAACCGGCAATGCCTTAATAAACATGTCCGCTGTGTTATCCTTTGTGTGCACTTTTCGAAGATATACTTGCTTATCCTCATCCATGTATACTAGAAATGACTCTCTCATCTCAATATGCTTAGTTCGTGAGCTAAATGCCAAATATCCTTCTTGCTTCTCCAAGATCCTTCATTTCGAATTCCGATTTCAAACTCAGTTTTAGCTTGTTGATTTCATTCTTATCCTTAGAAGCAACGAGCATGTCGTCCACATACAAGAGTAAATACAACCAACAATCATTTCTCAACTTCTTGAAATAAATACAAGCATTTTTGATGCTTCTATCAAAATCATTTTCAAGCATAAAATGATCAAACCTCTTGTACCATTGTCTAGGTGATTTCTTTAATCCATATAGTGATTTCTTCAACTTGTAAACCAAATTTGACTTATCATCCACAACAAAACCTTCTAGTTGCTCCATGTAGATGCCTTCATCCAAGTCATAATGCAAGAAGGCAGTCTTCACATCAAATTGCTCCAACTCCAAGTCGTTGATAGCGACTATATCAAGTAATATCCGGATAGATGTATGGCGCACAACTGGTGCGAATATCTCATCATACTATTTTTCCTTCCTTTGAGCAAACCCCTTAGCCACTAGCCTAGCTTTGTATCTCCCATCGTCCTTCACCTTGTATATCCATTTGCACCCAATAGCACGGTTTCCTTTAGAAAGTGGAACCAAATCCCAAGTTTGATTCTTCAAAAATGATTGCATCTCTTCCTCCATGGCGCAAATCCATTTCGAGCTATCACTCGACTCCATGAGGTCATCAAGATCCATCGGCTCATCTTGGACTAGATGAAAAGCATAGTCCAAATTATCACAAACGCTAAGATAGTTCCAATCACCATATCTTTCAGGTGGTCTTACCGTACGACGACCAACCCGACTAGCAATACCATCACCCAAACTCCCTTTGGCTCCACCTTGAACCGAATCTACCGTAGAATCATGCACATCACCAACACTACTAGAGAAAGCCTGTGGACTATGTGATGTAACATCAACCGCTACTTTCTCACCAGCATCTCCAGCTACTCTACTCTCTCTACTTCTTGGACAAAATATGGAAATAATTTCCTCTCCTTTGATTCACCATGAACAAAATCCGAAACATCCGATGAGCTCACATTCTCCTTGAACATCGCCGACTCATCAAAGGTAACATGACGAGAATTCACTACCTTCTTCGTTTTTGGATTCCAAATCCGATAGCCTTTTATTCCATCCGTATAGCCAAGCTAAATCCCCTTAAATGCTCTAGGTTCAAGCTTATAATTTTCCGGATCATGCACATAAACAAGATTACCAAACACACGAAGTAACTCAAGTCAATGCTCTTTTCCTTCCACACTTCTTCCAGAATTTTGTTTCCAATAGTTGAGCACAGAATTCGATTAATAATATGCACTGCGTTGACAACGCTTCAGCCCAAAATCCCTTAGTCAAACCCGATGTCAATCTCAAGCATCGAGCTTTCTCAAGCAGAGCACGATTCATCATCTCCGCAATACCATTCGCCCATGGATCTCCAAGTGCAGTAAAATGCCTTTGAATACCATGATGATTGCAAAACTCCAAAAATTCTTCGAAAACATACTCTCCACCTTTGTCGGACCTTAGAACCTTCAAAGACTTGCCACTCTCATTCTCAACAACAGCCTTCCATGCTTTGAAATTTGTAAATGCCTCCAACTGGCTTCATTACATGCGCCCAAACTTTTAGAGAAAAATCATCTATAAAGGAAATATAATAGAGAGCTCCATCTAAAGAAGCTACAGGTGCTGGTCCCCAAACATCCATGTGAACATACTCATGAACCCTTCTTGAAACATGCTTTTCCTCATCGAATGAAACTTTAGTTTGCTTCCCCATGATGCATTCTTCGCAAAACTCTAACTTGTTGAAATTTTCTCCATAGATCACCTCCCTCTTCCGAAGAACGTCCAAACTCCTCTCCGAGACATGACCTAACCTCAAATGCCACAACCTAGTCGTATCCAAGTCACGGGAACTATCAACTCCTATACAAGTTTCACCTTCTACAGTCGTCTTTGAAGCAAATAAGTACCATGAGTCCTTGCACCTTTCATTACCACAAGCGCCCCCTTCGAAACCCACAAGCTATCACTTTCAATAGTGACCTTACAACCTAAAGAATCTAGCTGCCCCAAAGAGATAAGAGACTTCCTAAGTCTCAGAACATAGTGCATATTAGTGAGAATACGAACCACTCCGTCAAAAATCCGAATTGCATGGAACCAATGCCTTTCGACTTAAAAATAGTACCATTTCCCATATCAATTGAATTTCCTTCTTTTTCGATGTAAGAAGAAAAACGATTCCTATTTGGAATCATATGATAAGATGCCCCCGAATCGAGCACCCATTCGCTACCCGAAACATCTGATGCTACCACGATAAAACATCTGCATCTCCCTCACCAACTACACTCTCCATCGCTACTGATGAACATGCTACTTCCTTCTTTGCTTTCTCCTTTTTCGGACACTCATTCTTCCAATGACCTAGCTTCTTGCAAATATAACACTTTCCTTTTCTTTTCTTCGACTTTCCTCTCCAACCGGGGTTCCTTGATTTAGAACGCCCCCGGTTATCCTTCTTCACATACCTATCCTTCTCCACAAACAAACCATGACCACTACTAGCACAGTATTTCTATCACCTAACTCCTTCATTTGATCTCGAAACTTCTCCCTAAGTAGACCCGTCTTGACATCATCAAGAGTCAATGTATCCCGGCTATAGATCAAACTATTTGAGAAACCTGTATAGCGATCCGGTAACAAACACAAACATATCATCGCCTTTTGCTCTTCCTCAATCTTCAAATCTACCGCCTTCATCTTCATTAGCAAATCATCAAAAGTATTCAAGTGTGCCTTCAGCGAAGTACCTTCCTTCCTCTTATAGGTGCAGAACGTTCGCAATAAGATCAAATGATTTGTCAGTGACTTTTTCATATACAACACCTCCAACTTGTCCCAAATACCCATAGCGGTTGTCTCACCACTAATTTCAAAGATAACATTCTCTCCTATAGCAAGTTGAAGCGTAGTGAATGCCCACTCTTCCATATCCTCTCTCTCAACATCCGAGATGTCCGCTGGCAATAAATGTGTTTCAAACACTACCCGACACACCCGATTCCTCCTTAGAACTGCTTTCATCTTCCATTTCCATTTTTCAAAATCAATATCGCCATTCCACTTGTCTATTACCAATTGTGATCCTGAAGCTGCGTACGAACCACGTACATAAGGAGCAACACCACTTGGATTACCCATTGAGGAACTACTTGAGTTACTACTTGATTCAGGCATTTCAACAATCACCTACCAACACCAACGCTTTGATACCAATTGTTGGGGCGGGATTCCAACTGGAGCCACTCAAATCGAAACCCCACAAGCACAGCGGAAGACGAGATCGTGATAAGAAGTGTAAAAACAACCAATCAATAACTCAATTCTAATCTCAGTCAATCCAAAACAATCACAATCCCAAACAAGCAATTCAGAAATCAAAGCAATAATGAAAAATAAATCACACAGAGATTTATAATGGTTCCACTATCGTTGTGTTAGTGTACATCCACTTTAGAGAGCTTTTATTAATATTGATGAGAAGAGCATAAGAGATTGATTACAATGATCAAAAATTCTAATTATAAATTGATTTGTTGAGAAGAGAATCGAAGAAAATTAGGTTTTGATAAACCCTAATTTTTGTGGAGGTTAATCTCTTGTAGTCGTTTGTACACCAACAGACTGGAACCTGAAGCTAACTTATATAGGAGAATAGAAACCCTAGACAATATTTCAAAATTGACCCTGCAGATATCACAAATCTTCACGCCAAGTCCACACGTGGAAAACAGGCAGAAGTCGCCTCAAACGTCTGACTTAAGTTACTGGAAAAATTTCTCTTCAGCTCAGACATCTAACTTGGTCAGACGTCTGACTAAAGCCTCTGTAATCAATTCCGCACTGACTCAGACGTCTGACCCATTTGGTCAGACGACCTCATTCTCTGAAATAGGTCGGGTGCAGATTTGCTGAAGGGTTAGACGTCTGAATTTTTCCTCAGACATCTAACCCTGTCAATTCAGCCCACTTCACCTTTTCTCTTATAACTTGTACACCTGAACTTCGATTTGCGAATCGTTTTCTCCATTACAAAGCTACTTATGACCTCTAAAATTCTCCATATAGTGTCATCAAAATTTAACAAATATTGCATTGTGCAATAGATCAAGAACCATGTGGTTTGACATGGAATTATTTTAGTGATGCTCAGAATTTCGTGTCGAAAAGTAGATAAACAACTACCACTACCTAAATTAAAATTAACTAGAGTTAAAATAATTCAATCAAAAGGGGTGCTAATTAAAATTTTCTACATTAACTTAAACATATTAAAATTTAAGACATTAACCCAAACAAATTAAAATCGTAATGAATATATCAATTATTTGAACTACTCAACTATTAGCGAACTAATTAAAATAATACGATGATAAATGATAAAATTTTCTACATTCATTTAAAAAATTCACCAAATCAACGCAAATGAATAAAACAAAAATGCATATCTATATTATTTCTACAATTTAACTATTGATCAACTAAAATTAAAATAATTTAGCGATAAGATGTGTCAAAGACCACTGACTCAAATCCCAAGTGGTATGACGCTAGGTGAGGTCCTAGAGGTCATCGGTTCAGAGAGAGTAGGTATGCCCTATCTGAAATTCTTTAATTTATTGTAAATTATTAGTTTTGTAATAAAAACGTGTCCGAAATAAAAGTTGTTTATTTTCTATCATATACTTGTTATATTGTGATATATTAGTTAAATAATTATTTTAATATATTAAAAAGAAAATCCTTAAATGATATGTTATGTGATAATAATTAATTACGAAGAGTTGTAATCATGAGAAAAATATCATAATATAAAATAACATATCATTTTAAATATTCCTGATCAAGATGTTTCGTAAAAGGATAGCGGTACATTTGTCGAGAGTAGAGTACGTAATGCTCTCCAAATAATGGATAGTGTTTTACTCATGACTATTGGGAGCACAAAGTGGTTATGTGGTAATAATTATTGAATAGCCATGAAATGACTCGTCTGAGAGTTTTCTATTGGTTAATAACAAATAGGTCAAAC
The DNA here is from genome assembly GCA_030765085.1 of Allium cepa. Lineage (NCBI taxonomy): Eukaryota > Viridiplantae > Streptophyta > Magnoliopsida > Asparagales > Amaryllidaceae > Allium > Allium cepa. Next base: position 489,850,695 of record CM060944.1, on the reverse strand, counting down.
ATGAAAATAAGACGTTACATAGTTCTATCGACTTGAGAATACTGTTGGACTTCAATGTGGATACTCAATTTTGGTTATAGTTAAATCATGACATAACGACATCGATTGACTATAGTTCGGCCTGATTTGAAGCATTCAAAGCAAAACAATATTTAATAAATAATTTATCTCCTTAGTTATATGAGGTTAGTATCATAATCAAATGTAGTCAACACAAAATAGAAACCTATAGCCAAAATAGTACCGTTAATATTAAATGTTATAATTAAAGCAATGACTATTTGTGGACTAACTGATCTTAATGTGGATGATACTGGAATTTGACCAAAACTAAATTCCATAAGTTCTAAAGTGATGTATTGTTAACGAAGAGAATTGGTATAATTAATCGTTGTTTAAAGCTGTGTAGTTAATGCCCCGCTATTACCCCGCTACAACCCCGCTATATCTTATAGCGGATTTCTATCGCTACGATATTTCCATACAGGCCCAGAATGTAGCCTTTCCGCTTTAATCCCCACTATTTCCGCTATATCCCGTTATTTCCGCTATATTCCGCTATTCCCGCTATATCTTTTTTAATAAAACGAATTGAACAATTGCATTCATACATTATAAAATTATGAAACTAATTTATTTGACTTAATTTTTAATATATTTTCAAAAATGAAAATACTCTAATATTCTTCCAAATTCAATTATGTTATATAATAGTTTTTCGTTTATTTAAAGTATATCCGCACATGTTTTTATTTAAAATTATTTATGTATTATTTATAATCCAATTGAATGATAATTTTTCATTTAATTACCATTTATATATTTGTAAAAACATTAAGTACGGGTTTTATATGCTATTTTAGAGCCATCCGCTATATCCCGCTATATTCTCGCTGTATCCCCGCTTTGACTTGTTGCACCTCCACCGCTTTGAATCTGCCGAGCGCATTAACTGCACAGGTTTAAAGTTATCGCTTAAACTTGTAAAATTAGATTATACCGATGACATTTGTATGTGATGAGTTTTGCCAAACTATCACAACACTAGCTAAGTTGATGTGTGAGCATTAGTATTCGATCTGTTCAAATATTAATCACTAACTTTATTTAAACCAATGAGTGGCTTAACTGAACTCATTTCAGCCTTTGAATTGCCACTCGATTAATTAGTTTATAAAATTTTATAAATTAATTGATATTTAAAGAAATATTGATTATTATTGTATTTAACATTTGGGATGTATTAGTAAATGAGGTAACCTTTAGAAATGATGTGGCTTCTATAAGCATTTAATTGGGTGCATAAATAAAAGTTATGTATGTGTATATCTGTTTACTGTTAAATTAGCAAACTTTGGAATTAGACTAATGCATATGTAAGAGCAAATGTTACTTGCTAATTAATAGGCTTGAAATACAAAATGACGAAGGATATATGCAAATTAAAGTAAACGACACAAAGATATAGAATGTTTCGGCATGCTGGCCTGCGTCCATTTTGAAGATATCTTATAATGCTTCTTCTTATAATTATAAGGAATTACAAGAGAATAATAAAAATAGAGCACTAAAGACAAAAAAGCAACTAATCTTAAGAGCTTAGGGATATGATTTGCTGTGTGAGGAGTGGATGGGTTGTGTGTAACAAGCTTATTTACAAACCTATGACGACCCACATTTCAAAAAGTATAAATCGACAATAATCCACACATGTCCAACTTAAACAATCCAAAACGTAGATGATCAATGGGTTTAAATAAGAAAAATAAGAAATAAGAAACAAAATACAGAATCTCACAGCGGAAACGATAAAATATAATAGTCAGATAACAGTTCATGAAGCTGTTTATATCATACATTTGATTATAATCTATATACATTTATCAGATTTATATCTACACATCAGGGATAAATAAACGGTACGATAAAAGCATGATACAAGGGATAATAATAATAGTAATATGCCAAATCTCCATCTTCGTCCTCCAAGGAAAATCTTCAATACGCTGAAAAAGAACTCAGGACTGACCCGAGCGTAATGAGAAGACAAACACTCGAGTCAGGACTAAAATACTCTTATGTAAGTCAAATCAATATCACAAATATGAGTGCAATAACTTAAGAGATGTTACGGGATTTTCCATCTTCTAAGGATCCATTAAACTATTTATATATAATAGTATATGCTATAATAGGTAATGTCTATTAGTAAAATAAATATCAAAACAGCGTTAAGGCTTTACATTGATCCACGTCAACACAATTTACAGTTTAAACCAAGTCGTAATGGTCTCGTATAGGGATAAATATGACAAGACATGTGAGGCAATGCCCAAGATAGGATTCTACCAGTTTATCCTTTTTGGCTGGTCGTATCCCATCCATGGCCGACTACGACAATCAATCCAAATGAACAAAAGGTGCACCCATCGAATATGAAATCATAATAGTAATACGAGGGATCAACGTCGCTAGAGGTAGCTAACCTCAATGGCCAGACATAGGCTTCCGTTTTAGTCATTTTAATTATGACACAAGTGTCGAGGCTATCCATCATCGTTCTCTTACTTCATTCCAGTAAACGTCGCCAATTCAGACACTCTTTTGGATATCATCCACTGTGTACATGGTTGTCAAAGTGGTTCCAATATTGGCAGAGAGTATGCCAATAAGAGGCCCCAGCCTCTTTAACAACCAAAAGTTGTTTTACACACCGGTTGGTTCTTTCACATTTCGAAACAGTTCGCATTTTATATCAAAATACCATATTTTTTTCAAAATCAAATCCATTTTGAAATTTACCATATTCGCTTCAAAAATCATATTTTACTTCAAAATGTCAATTCAATTTGATATATCGATTCACTTCAAAATTTGATTCGAATTACAATTTAGGTTACAACTTGACTTTAACCCAATTCGTATTTAAATCCAAGATTTAAATATAAACATACCACCTTTTTAACAATTTGAATTTTAAAAAATAGTTTTAAAATAGTTAAATAGTTAAAACAATTTAATAGAAAATAATCTGAGTATTAAAAATAGTTTATATAGTTTAAATAGTTTGGGAAATCAAAATAATTTGAATATTTAAAGAATACATATTTTTAAACTGTTTATACTAAAAAATATTCATTTAAAATATATTTCAAAGTCAAACCAGTTCACTTCCCAAATTTTCCAATTCAAATCAGTTACAATTTCGTTCCAATTTAATCGATTAAATTTCGATTTCAGATCGAATTTTATTTCGTTTTCAAATTAATTTCAATGTCAATTCCCAATTAGTTTCAACCCAACTCCAAATTAATTTCAATTCAAATTCCAAATTAATTTCATTTTGATTTATATCAATTTTGAGTTCGATTTTTCCGAATATCGATTCAAAAAACATAAATTCAATTAACCTTCAATATCCAATTTAAAATCCAAATCTTCAAATAAAATACAATTCCGAGCTCAATTTTGAAATATCAATTTATGTCACTTTTACTTAGCAATATTCAAAGTTCGAATAAAAATCCAATCTTTTAAACAACTCAATTTCTGAAATTCAAATCATATTTCAACTATAAATTCAAAATCTCAACTTCGATTATTCGAACATTTTCGTTACTAAATTTAAATTTCAACATTTTGAGCTCAAGTTCAAAAATAATTCGATTTCCGTCTATTCGACTTTTATTTCTTGAAATCAAATCTCTTAAATAAATTCGAAATAAAATTTAAAATCATTTAATTTAACCAATCCTGTGTCCGTATATAATTCTCTATCCTATGGCCAAGTGAAGAAATTATTTAAATTTAAATGCAGGATGGATATATATCATTTCAATCCAAATCAAATGCCATAGGTATATATCATTTCAAGTTATTTCTTAATTTATTCGAAACAATTCAATTTATAGTTTTATATACTGTAAATAACATACATGATGGTAGCATGATATATCAACATAAATAAATATCCAAGTATCCAAAGTACTAATCAAATTTTATACATCACCATCCATCATCCAACCAGTCAATAATCACAACAATCAACCAATTATCGATAAATTGAAATTTTTATAGCAGTTAAATTCTAATTCAATTTAAATATCAATTTAAATTCTATCAATAAATTCAAATGTCAATTTAATTTATCAAGCAACAATCAAAAAATTCAATTCACTTCACGATATAATTCAACTACATAAAAAACAATAATTCTTGTGAGCGTATAAACACTCACCTTTATTTGAAACTGAAAATATTTTTTGCTTCAAATAAATGCCAATCCAATGACAAGCCACAGACCATGTCGATACGATTCCAACGCCTCGTTTCATCCGAAACGGACCTCGAATGCGAGAGTAACAATTTTACAAATATAACGTTTTTAATTAATATTAATTTACAACTTAATTAACTAAAAAAACCAAAAACCTGTTACCTTCTCTCACGCAAAGCTACCTGACACCTTCTTCTTCATATGTGTTAATTTTTGTTATATTATTTTTGAATCGTGCCCTATCCAGCCTCGGTCATCGACCATCGTTGAAGACTCGCCTACAGTCGCGCCTGCCCTTCTCTATCAGCGCACGCTTCATCTTCGCGGGTTCTTCACTCAGACCACACGCACGAAATCGACCCCCCAAAACTCTAACACCTAAAGAGAACTCGCCTTCGCCTTGTCGTCGAATCGCGGCCTTCGCCCTCAATGGTTTCTAAATACGATCGAGATTTGTATTTTTTTATATATATAACTCTAAGTTCGATCGGCTGCAGATTTGAAAGGAAAGGAACGAGAAATACGGGAGGAAAAAGATCGTGGGTTGTACGAGTGTTGGGATAAGGAAAGGAAAAATATACATATGTGTGTATATATATGTATAATTATATTAGAAAATATCTAGCTTACGACGTACGAAATTCTCAAACTCCAAGCAAAGCGTGCCGCCTAGCGTTTCTAATGTTTTACCCCCATTCCGAACATAATGGAATTAGTCTCGATGCCTAGTTCAATCGTATGCAGAAGATAGCTTTTCAAATTAAATTATTTTAATTAAATTCTGAAATTAATTTCTACGCGTTTCAAGCTCGCACGGCCAAATAACAAGTCCGATCGCTACGAAACTTGAAGTCCTACAATAATTCACTATTAGGATCGAATGGAACTGGTTTTGTCGAAATCCAAGGCAGTGGTCAAAATGGCTATTTTAACTCGTTAATTAAAACGAGCAATTTCCAAATTTAATTTAATCCCTTTATATTCCATTTTAAAAGTCAAAAACCTTCATCCATATTTAAATAAAATTGAAATCAATTTTCAATGCTATTTTTATTCATATTAAATCATGATTCAACTATCTAAATAATTCCCGTATTAAATTTTAAACAATTTAATTATCTATTTAAATCAATATTAATAAATCATAAATTTTATTTCTAACCATATTTATTCAATAATTTACATTAAATTTAATAACTCATAGTAGTCAAAAGTATGGGTCGTTACATACTCCCCCACTCAAACTTTTCATCCTTGGAAAGACGTTAAGTAAAGAATTTAACCTACAATACATTTTATTCAAAATAATTAGCTTATAAAACATAAACATCTTGTTAGAAAACCTTTACTACGCTCTCGCTACGTCACCTCGATATCGTTTTTATAGAAATTACAAGTTAGTTATCAAAACAAGTTATAAAATTTTAAAACCTCAAAAAGTTTCTAACTCTCGAATTTACGGAAAATTTCGGCATAGTCTCCTTTGCACAGCTCGATCGGAAAAATTTACAATATCAATATAATCATATAATAAACATCTCTTCTTAATGATGAGGCATCCCAATTATGGAGAAACAATATATAATATCAAAATACGTTGTGTAATCCGAGATGTGTACCTTTTATTAGCGTTATAAGCAAGTTAGCTTATATTTAAGCGAGCAAAAACAACATACGCGTAAGCGAGCTTTAGAAGCTAGCATATGTCGTTCCGTACCTACTAAAAACTCAATAATAGATGAGAATATGTATATGGAGAGAGAAATCAGTATATAACATAAATATACAACAACTATATAAGCAACATAACCATGCAATAGAGAAACATCCAAACAACCATATTCATGCAAGTTTTATTCATAACCATACCATTATTCAATGCCAACATTTTAATTCATACACTTCCATTTCTATCAACATTCATTTCGTTAACATTGTAATTGGCTCAGTTTCAATTAATTTACATTCATATCCATTTTATTTGCATTCACTTAATTTCACTAATTCTGTTTAATTAACATTTCTTAGGTTAATTCTTTTTCATATCTTAAATTTGAATCTTCCTTTGTTTGCATAACCAAAAATATTCAACATTTTTAAATTTAATATTACTTTCCTGTTCAAATCTATTAATTATAACTTATTTTTATTTATACCATTTTCAATTATAAGTTCAAAACTAATTTCATATATTTATCAAATCATACTTAGAATAATTTCCACAGCAAAACTTGTTTTAACTGAGAATAAATTTCTTTGGCAGCAATTCTCACTAAGAAACACGAAAATAAATACTGGCGATGCAGCAGTCATCTCTAGAATTATTTCCCAGCGACCAAAGTGAGTTTATTGCTTTTCTTTTCTTCAAAAATCTTTTCAAAATATTATATTTCTCTTTAAAACACTTTCAAATGATATTATTATTAATTTTTTGAAGGCTTTGAAATCAAATTTTGAAAAATCGACAGGGTTTAAGTGATAAAATTCTTGGCTTTTAAATCTCTTCTATTTATATTATAGCTTAAACAATTACATTTCTTTATTTTAAAAATATTTCATTAATTTAAATCTTTCCATTATAAATAATTTTTATTATAGTTATATTTAAATTCAAATTTAATTATCAAAATACATCGTAAAATAAAATTCAGAAGTATTTGTTTTATTTTAATTCAACCAATAATCGATGATAACTAAATATTATCACCTCCTAACAGTAATTTCATTAATAATCACTATATATATAAAATAAAATTTAGGAAAAATTATTTCATTTACCCGATTTTAAAACAATATTATGTCGACTTGCCCCATTTAAGTGTTTAGAAACCCCTATCGATAACATGAAATCCCGCGCATCGAACAAAATTCAAAAACAACTCGACGGATAAGTAAACACAATATAAAACATTTTATAACAATAACAAGTACGCTCTTCCATATACATACACTCATACAGACTCATTCTAGGGTATTACTATCCTATCTTTAATGAGTCAAACCCCACAATGCCAAGGTTATTGCTAAACCTGGTTCTGATACCAACTGTGACGACCCACATTTCAAAAAGTTTAAATAGACAATAGTCCATACATGTCCAACTTAAATAATCCAAAACATAGATGATCAATGGGTTTAAATAAGAAAAATATGAAAGAAGAAGAAACAAAATACAGAATCTCACAGTGGAAACGATAAAATATAATAGTCAAATAATAGTTCATGAAGCTATTTATATCATACATTTGATTATAATCTATACGCATTTATCAGAGTTATATGTACACATCAAGGATAAATAAATAGTATAGAAGAAGCATGATACATGGGATAATAATAATAGTAATATACCAAATCTCCATCCTCGTCCTCCAGGGAAAGTCTTCAATAGACTTAAAAAGAACTCAGGACTGACCCGAGCTTAATGAAAAGACAAATACTCGAGCCAGGACTAAAATACTCTTATGTAAGTCAAATCAATATCACAAATATGAGTGCAATAACTTAAGAGATGCTACAGGATTTTCCATCTCCTATGGATCCGTTAAACTATTTATATATAATAGTATACGCTATAATAGATAATGTCTATCAGTAAAATAAATATCAAAATAGCATTAAGGCTTTACATTGATCCACCTTAACACATTTTACAGTTTGAACCAAAGTCGTAATGGGTTCGTAAGGGATAAATATGACAAGGCACGTGAGGTAATGCCCAAGGTAGGATTCTACCAGTTTATCCTTTCTGGCCGGTCGTAAGCCATCCATGGCCGACTGCGACAATCAATCCAAACGAACAAAAGGTACACCCATCGATATGAAATCGTAATAGTAATACGGGGGATCAATGTCGCTAGAGGTAGTTAACCTCAATGGCCAGACGTAGGCTCCTGTTTTAGTTATTTTAATTATGACATGAGTGTCAAGGCTATCTATCATCGTTCTTTTACTTTTTTCCAGTAAACGTCGCCAATTCAACCGCTACATTCTAGATATCATCCACCACATACACGGTTGTTAAAGTGGTTCCAATATTGACAGAGAGTATGCCAATAAGAGGCCCCATAATCTTCAACAACCAAACGTCATTTTACATACCGGTTGGTTCTTTTACATTTCGAAACGGTTCGTATTTGATATGAAAATACCATATTTATTTCAAAATAAAATCCATTTCTAAATTTACCATATTCGCTTCAAAAATCATATTTTACTTCAAAATATCAATTCAATTTGATATATCGATTTCACTTCTAAATTTGATTCGAATTACAATTTAGGCTACAACTTCACTTTAACCCAATTCGTATTTAAATCCAAGATTTAAATATAAACATACCACTTTTTTAACCAATTTGAATATTAGAAAATAGTTCGATTTATATCAATTTCGAGTTTGATTTTTTCAAATATCGATTCAAAACATTTAAATTCAATTAAACTTCAATATCCAATTTAAAATTCAAATCTTCAAGTAAAATACAATTTCGAGCTTAATTTTGAAATATCATTTTATATCACTTGTACTTAGCAATATTCATAGTTCAAATAAAAATCCAATCTGTTAAAGAAATCAATTTGTGAAATTCAAATCATATTTGAATTATAAATTCAAAATCTCAACTTCAATTATTCAAACAATTTCGTTACGAAATTTAAATTTCAACATTTTGAGCTCAAGTCCAAAAATAATTCAATTTCCATCTATTCGATTTTTATTTCTTGAAATCAAATCACTTAAATAAATTCAAAATAATTTTTTTAAAATCATTTCATTTAACCAATCCGGTATCCGTATATAATTATCTATCCTATGGCCAAGTGAAACAATTATTTCAATTTAAATTCAGGGATGGATATATATCATTTCAATCCATATCGAATGCCATAGGTATATATCATTTCCACCAATTTCTTAATTTATTCAAAATAATTCAATTTACAGTTTTATATACTGTAAAAACGTACAAGATGATAACATGATATATCAACATAAATAAACATCCGAGCATCCAAAATATCAATCAAATTTCATCCATCACCATCCATCATCCAACCAGTCAATAATCACAACAATTCACCAATTATCGATAAATTAGGGATTTCACTAGCAGTTAAATTCTAATTCAAAGTTAACCATCGATTTAAATTCTATCAATAAATTCAGATGCCAATTTAATTTATCAAGCAATAGTCAGTAAATTCAGTTCATTTTATGATATAATTCAACTACATAAAAAAATAGTTCTTGTGAGTGTATAAACACTCACCTTTATTTGAAATTAAAAATGTTTCAGCTTCAAATAAATTCCAATCCAATGCCAAGCTGCAGACGACATCGATACGATTCCAAGGCCTCTCCTTTCGTACGAAACGAACCTCAAATGCAAGATGAACGATTTTATTTATATAACGTTTTTATTTAATATTAATTTACAACTTAATTAACTAAAAAAACCTGTTTCTTTCTCTCATGCACAGCTACTGACATCTTCTTCTTTCTAATGCATTAATTTTTTTTCTTATTATTATTTTTGAATCATGCCTTATCCAGCCTCCGCCATCGACCACCGCCATAAGCTTCGCATACAGCCGCGCCTGCCCATCTCCACCAGCACATCCTTCGCCTTCGTCGGTTCTTCTTTCAGACCGTATGCACGAAATCGACTCCTACAAAAACATAATAGTTAAAGAGAACTCGCCTCCACCTTGTCTTCGAATCACCGCTTCCGCCCTCAATTGTATTTTTTGTACGATTGAGATTTATAGTTTATATATATATATATATATATATAACTCTAAGTTCGATCGGCTGCAGATTTGAAAGGAAAGGAACAGGAAATACAGAGAGGAAAAAGAACATGGGTTATACGAGTGTTGGGATAAGGAAAGGAAACATATATATATATATGTGTGTGTGTATGTGTGTGTATATATATATGTATATATATATGTGTATGTGTGTGTGCGCGTGTGCATAATTATATTAGAAAATATCTAGCTTACGACATCCGAAATTCTCGAATTCCAAACGAAGCATGCCGCCTGGTGTTCCTAATATTTGACTCTCATTCCGAACATAATGAAACTAGTCTTACGGAGGCCCAATTCGATCTTATGCAGAAGATAGCTTTTCAAATCAAATTATTTTAATTAAATTCTGAAATTAATTTCTACGCGTTTCAAGCTCATATGGCCAAACGACAAGTTCGATCGCTACGAAACTTGAAGTCCTGCAATAATTCACTACTACGAATCCGATGAAACTAGTTTCATCGAAAACCAAGACAGTGGTCAAAATGACTATTTTAACTTGTTAATTAAAACGAGTGATTTCCAAAATTTAATTTAATTACTTTATATTCCATTTTGAAAGTCTTAAACCTTCATCCATATTTAAAATAAAATTTAAATCAATTTTCGATGCCATTTTTATTCATATTAATTCAAGATTCAATTATCTAAATAATTCCAGTATTAAATTTTAAATAATTTAATTATCCATTTAAATCAGTATTAATAAATCGATAAATTTTTTCTGCCCATATTTATTCAATAATTTACATTAAATTTAATAACTCACAATAGTCAAAAGTATGGGTCGTTACAAAACCTTTGAAGTAGCATTGCATGGGGTTTCTATGGTAGTTGTTGTCGATGACCGATGGCTAAGATTGCACAATGTAGTAAGCGGGAAGCAGGCTCGGCCGTTGATCCAGTCGCATTGGTTGATGGAAGACAAATGTAAAGAGAGGTTGGAATGTGTGGCTACGAAGTATGTCATTTTTCTTTTCTACTAGGTGCATGCATTGCATTTAATGTGCATTAAATGCTTAAAACATGCTATAGTAGTAGTTATGCTTTTGGCCGTTTTGCTACAGTGCCAAGTATAGTTGGCTATACGGCTTTTTATTTGCTTTGCGTGGTTATGTGACAAGGCAGATGAATGGCTTCCCCAAGGTGATGATGGCTGCTTGGCTATTGACGACACTTGAGGAAAGCTGAATATTACCAAGGACTTAGCTACAAGGGAAGTGCCACGCTGAACGAAAGATGATTGGACGGGCTGCGATGAAGCCGGGCTAAACATGAGTTATGGTTATGTTGGACTCACCTAGTGATTGGTTGTTAAAGCCGACTTGAGTTGTGCTGGCCGTCAATTGGCTTGGAGTGATGCCAGGAGGACGGGCCGACCTGAAACCAGAATGAGGGTGGCCACTCATGACTGGTCGATGGTGGGCTATAATGAAGTTGGGTCGAAGGTGAGCCGTGCTCAGAAGGCTTTAGCAAGTAAGTGGGCTATTGAAGCCACCTTTCATAGACCTATATTGTTGCATAGTAGATGGGCTAGCTTCGAGCCATACTGAATGTGGGCTGTCTTGAATGGGCCGACCGTAATGTTAGAACTGGGCTAATGGCAGTGGAGTAATTGGATAAATTTCAATTTTTTTTTGTATTCATATTTTTAATGAGCCTGTGTAGCATAATTTATTTATAACTTTTCTAAATTTTCTTTCATCAAAGCCCTTGCATACATGTTGAAACGTTGAATTGATCCCCTTGAATCCATTCACAAACAAGAAGTTGCTAGTTTTCGAACTACCTTATCATCGATGATTGAATAGAAGAGTTTTGATGTTATTTGTACTTGGATTTTTTGGGCTTATGGAGGATGGTTGCTAGATGAAATATCAGAGAGAAAGACAGAGAGAGGGAGGGGGGAGAAAAAGTGTTAAAAAATGATGTAAATAGGTGGCATATAAATAAGAAGTCAAGTGAGTGAAAAGTGGATCTCATCCTAATATCTCTCTCTTACTATTTCTACTCTTTTAATCATTCAAACTCCCCTAATTTTGCCATCATATGGCAGGCCTAAACACCCTTCTACAGCTAAAAATAACATTCCCATATGGGCCTCAAATATGGTCCAAGTCCAAACAATATTCAATGCAATTATAAATCTTATTTAATGCATATCGATATAGTATATCGATCAATATATTTATAACTATTTTAAACACACTATCAAATATTGTTTAATATACAAAAAATATTTTTTTAATCAATATGTCATAAATATTAATTAATTTAATTAGTTTATAGTAATTTATGAATTAATTAAATTGTGTGGTAAAAGGAATATTCAATGTTTCGGTTGTGTGACTCTTACGTGTCAGTTCGGTTGTGTGGCCCTTAAGTGTAAATTCGGTCAGCGATTATTATTGAACAATTAAAATATTAAAATTCACATTCCTCTTAGCAGGTGGTGTGACATTATGGCCAAATTTATCCCTTACCTGGCTTCAGTAAAATCCAATTTTACTTTATTAAGTGTTACTCGGTAGTAACAATTATTTACACCAATTCTCTTTATCAAAACTATAACAGTTTAGACTTATGGAGTTTGGTAATGGTCAAAATTCAAATATCATCCATATTCAACTCTATAGTCCAAACATAAAGTCCTAGGTTCAATAATAATAATTATTATTAACTTTAAATGCTTTAGCCAAACACTTTGCCTTTGATTTGACTTTAGTTGGTCGTGATACTAGCATCACATAATCGTGGATACAAATCCTATCCTCTAAAGTGAAACACTATTCAAGAGAGGATTAATCTCCTCGATTTTATGAGGTTAGTATCATGGTTAACTGAAGTCAATCAAAGTCAAAATCTTTGACCACACCTGCTCGATTAATAATGATTGTTATTATTGAACCAAGGATTTTGCATTTGGAATATAGAGTTGAATACGGACGATATTGGAATTTTTGCCATTACCAAATTCCATAAGTCCAAAGTGACATTGTTTTGACGAAGAGAATTGGTGTAAGTAATTGTCACTGCCAGGTAATGGTTAGTGAGTTAAAATTATATTTTATCGAAACTAAGTAAGCAATAATTTGGCCATAATGTCACATTACCTGCTAATGATGTGTGAATGTTAATATTTAAATTATTCGATATAATCGTTGACAAAATTTACTACTAAGAGTCACACAACTGAAATGTTGAATACTCCTTTTACCACTCGATTTAATTAATCTGTATTTATTATAAATTAATTACATTAAATAATATTTATGAAATATTAGTTATAAAATTTTATTTGATGTGTCGAACAATATTAAAAAGTGTATTTATAATAATTATAAATATATCAATCTATCTACGGTATCGGTACGCGTTTAAATTGGATCTAAATGCAACGAATATTATTTGGGCTTGAAATGATTTAGTGCCCCATAAGAGGGCTTGAATTTTCGGTTGGCATGTGTAAGGGAAGGCCAGCTATAATGATCGATAGGGAGGGATGGATTTGAATTAAAAAAGAGGAGAAATGGTAAGAGAGAATTAGGGATCTAGATCTACATTTTTCTCGTTTGTATCTCTATTATTTAAACATTTCTAAATCCTCAATTTATTTTTTATTTCTGGCCTCCTCTTCATTCTTTTGCTGATTGAAAATTCTTCTTTACGCACTGACCTTTTCAAGCATTTTTAACATCAAATTAAAGTCAATTCGATCATTGGTGGCAACTGTGTTCCGAAAGCTAGCAACTTCTGGACATCGAAATCAATTCAGGGAGATAAATTCTTTATTTGAAGGTGCGAACAATTAGGCTACAGTGAAAAAATAATATTACTTATTTATAATGTCTAATATGTTTATTCATGCCATATGCTAGCTCGGTTAGAAATTGATATCACGAATCTTTATACCGATATATTATCTACATTTGAATATATATATATATTTGTATATGTGTATGTATATTTTTATTTTTGTTATATGTATATAATAACATATAGTTCACAGCTAGTAATTTTTAGAAAATTGTATTCAATTAATATTAAAAAATTAATTTTTTTCATAAAGATTGATTTTATAACACATGCATAATATTATGAAATATATGTATATTTATCTTATTAATATATATAAATTCTAGTTTTCAAAAATAAACAAAATAGAATAAAAATACCAACATATATATATATATATATTTTAAATTCGTATATAGACATCACACACACATATATATATAATTCTATTATAGTTAATTCTATATGTTGCAAATACACACACATATTGTAATATATATAAATATTTGTTTTTAATAAAATTATAAACATGCATTAAATAGTTTTAAAAAAATTGATTTTTATCAAGATTTCAGTACGGAAATCTTAATAATTTTTTTTTTAAAAAACATAGAAATCTTGATAATTTTTTTTAAAATATCGAAAACTAATTCAAAAAATGAATTATTATTTATATTTAGGCCATGTAAGTCTGTGAATATATATACACATTTTTTTAATTGTTTATTCATACTAAAGCGCTTATATATATTTATACATATATGTATTTTTGAAAATATTAATATATAACATGTGTGTGAAGTAAAAATAATAAAATAATTTTTGTTATATATATTTATATTAATATATATATATATATATATATTAGTATGAATTTTAAATACCCAGATATTTTATCTTATAAGTCTAGATACAAAATTCAAAATTCAAAATTCAAATTTGATTTAATATTCATGTCACTTATAACAATATTTACAATTTCTTTATATTATAATTTCGATTACACACACACATATAAACTTCATATTTTACAAACATTATTTAATATTATTTATAAAACTATTTATATGTGTACACATATATATTTTAGACAACACGTATGTATACTGAGGCGCTAATATGTCCGCTGCGGTGTAAATCACAACGTCCATATAGGCATATTAAATCATGCACACAACTTACGTAGCATGTGCACGTATACATATATATGTATATGATACACGTATTATACTTTATTATATATATATTAAAACCTATTTGTAAATAAATAAAATATTGATTTCATTTAAAATAAAATTAGACTTCATAGGTCCGACAGGGTGTAGATGGAATAATTTTGTTGAAAATTTACCCATTTACCCACTATGTGGTATCCAAATTTCAACAATGATATCAGAGTTAAATAGCCTATATGGTCAAAATTAGTCATACTAGGGCTAACTAATTAAGCTTACAACCTAGTAGGGCGTCTAAGAAGGGTAGTGTCTTGGCTGGATTGTTGGGTAATTAAGTACCTATCCTACCTGGCTACCAGTATGGCCCAAACAATTATGTGAGTCCAGTGTTGCCCTAATAGAAAATGCCCAATTTAAATTACGTCTTGGGCTAATTTCAAAATTGTTGTGAAATTAAATTTAAAAGTCTTAATTTAAAATAAAAAACATATTATAAAAGTAATAATATAATTTCTCAAATTTTTTGAAAATGTTATAAAATTAATTTCAAAAATATTGTTTATTAATAAGATTAATAAAATAAATGAATTAATTAAATGAGTTAATTAATTAAATATATATACATGTATAATGTATATAATAATATATGTTATATTGCCTTGAATTGTTTAAGACAATATGAATACAAATGTGTGTATAAAAGAATGTTCGAAATTAATAAAATTTAATCAAAATTGTTTCATTAAATAAATTAATTAAAAGTTGATCAATAAATTAAAATACATATAAGATATATGTGTATTACTATAAAGGTTATAGTATATATATTCAATATAATATGTTATAATTCAATGATATAGTAATTAATGAAAGTTTTAATTAAATTAATTGAATAAGGTTTAATTAATATATTGTTATACATAAAATATTATATAAGTTAAATAATATTTTCGTTAATAGAAGCTCCTCCTTCATCTTTCCTGATTCCTTCTTTTTGACCTAGCTTTTGAAATTTCTTTCCCGCTCATGTCTTCCATATCCCAGCCTCCTTTACCTCTACCTCTACCTCTGATCCCTCCTTCCTCCTCTTCTCATCCCCCTTATATCCTTCTATCTCCCCCATAGGGTTCCCTCTCCACCTTTGTCCATACCTTCTCTCCCTGTCTCCCCTTTTATGTTTGGTTCTCTCTTTTCAAACATAAGCCTTGAAATGCTAGAAAATACATCCCCATTAATGTTGTCCTCTCCTTCAAAGATGATGCAATTGTCCTCCCTAATATAATTTCTGTTGGAAATGAAGTGTGCATGACTATGTTGTTGGCTTCTTCCTTGATAAGCTACTGTCCAACATTGCAGTTGTCGAAAATTTAAAGCAAATTTGAAAGCTTAAGGCTCCGTTATGGTGAGATTTAATGGTTTCATCTTTCTTTTTCTGCTATCTTATGATGCAGACAAATCTAGAATCCTTTAGGGCGACCCCATTATTATGCGTAATAAGATGTTTATCATCAAAGCTTGCAATTTTGAAACTAGGAATGTGAGTGGTAGTAATAGGTCTGTTGAGGTACGGGTTCAATTTTCAAATATCCTAATTTATGCTTGGTCTCATCTTGGCATTGTTATCACCGGTTCTCACTTCAACAATTATCCCACCTTTTGGTCAAGGCTGGAATATCAACGAGTTGGCGAGAAAGGATGGATATTGGGACTGAGGATCGATGGAAACAAGGCAACGATCGATATCGTTAAAATTTGACCTAGCTCCGATCAGGACGGAATTGATTGGAAGTGATGATCAAGGCTAGGAGAGGCTGCATTTCAAATTTCAGGTCAATCGGAGTTCGTATGAATGAGACATGATCGATACAGGCTAAGGGAAAGATGCTGTTCAAATCCATCGAAGAGACGAGGTGATGGTCTATTCAAATCCATCAGATTCGTATCCATCGAATGACACCGCCTCAATCTATTCGAATCCATCAGATCGTATCCATCGAATAACACCGCCTCAATTTATTCGAATCCATCAGGTCGTGTAGTTCGAATCCATCAGGTCCGTGTCGATCGTTCATATCCATGTGTTCGAATAGATCCTAAGTAATCGAACTGGTTTTGTTCGCATCGATACTATTCGCACTTCACTAAGAATTACACTGTTCGTGTCGATCTGGTTCGCATCGATCCAAAACTCGCTGTTCATATCGATCCCTAAAGATCGATCGATATGAATAGTGCACTCCTTTAGTGATCGATGCGAAACGGCACGCTCTAGTCATCGATGCGAACAAAGTCAACAAACCCCAGTCATAGATGCGAACGTATCGATACAAATGATGCGAAGACCTCAGAATGACTCGATCAACTCGGCAAAAAAGGTGGAGCAATCCATGGATCTCGCGCCACGTTACCTATAGTCACGTGCCCTGATCGACTTGAAGTGATCGATGCGAATCGACTGATTCAAACCACATCGCCTGCCGAAAACTTCCATCTCGTATCGATCATATCTCTTAAACCACAGGTCCAAATGCTACGTAATTTTCACAAGAGCTTACGCACAAGCTAAAGAAAGTTCATGCCAAGATTCGGCTCGATTGGACGAATTCTCGATCGATACGAAATTGGTTCATATCTATCACAAATCGAGTCGAAACTCCACAAGATCGATCACGTGGGCCCTCTCACGTGCCAGAACACGTGTCCTGAAGTTTGAGCACGATATCAGCCTCCTACGCCTATAAATAGAGCCCCAAAGCCTTGAGAAAAAGGATCTTTCAACTTTGGAACATCCAGACTCCGCCGGATTCTATTTTGCACTCCACCGTTATTGTTGTACTTGAATTTCAGAGCTATAATCTACTGTAACCTGCTGTAGTTGATCGAAATCATCAAGTGCATCAACAAAGTCATAAATTTCAGAGTGGACCTAGGCCAGATCGTCGAACCACTATAAATTCTGTGTTGTTTACTGCTTTCTTTTGAATTTTCTAAGTGATCTTCAAACTTATTATTCATCTGTGATCCGTGATTGTGAATTATCGACTATCGGGTGTTTATGACCAATTTTGGTGCAAACATTTTGGTGCTTTCACCGAGAATTGAACTCAGAAATTCTATCATTTGGAAGTTAAATTTGAAGACTTAGAGATTCAGATCTGAAGAGCTATGATAAGGCAAACAAGTAGAAGACAAAGGGAAGAAAGAAGCCAGCATGAAGGGAGTCAAGAGGCTTCTTCAGGTGCAAATCAGACATCGATCTTCATCACCAAGGATGAGATGGAGACAATGATGAGAAGGCAAGAAGAAATGATCCAGAATTTGTTTCGGCAGATTGGATAACTAGGAGCGTAGAATCCAGGAACAACTGGAATTCAGAATGGAGCAGGACCATCCGAAGTAGCACCAGAGATGGGGGCACACACCTAGAGCATGTTCATCCAATCCCGGGGAGAGAGTCAGAGGCATCCGAGCAACCTGGTGGCGATAGAGGGATGAACGCTCAGCCTGGGGGGCAGACTCTTGAAAGCTCTCACGTACTTGTGGGACACAATGGAGGCAATAATCAGGGATTTCAGCTAGCGGATAATGATATATTGGCAGAAATGGTCAGACGAGCCATTAGAGGTGGGTTAGTAAACAGAGATCTAGAAGATGTGAACAAGGGTCCTTTTTCTCTAGAGATTAGGTTGGCTAGTAACCCACCAGAATTTAAATTACCATCAGTGGAAATGTATGATGGGAGGACGGACCTGCAGTCCATCTGACAAGGTATATGAGGCACATGGTAGTGCTGGGGGCATCATAGGAAGTCGTGGCCCGGTGCTTTCCATTGTATCTGACAGGCATCGCAGCATTGTGGTTTAGACAGCTAGAGAGCGACTCCATAGGAACATGGGCCGATTTAACCGAGAAATTCATGAGGTAATTCAGGGTTCGCATTTCGAGACCCAAGAATGTGATGAGTTTGGCAACTCTGAAGCAAAAAGCCAGGGAATCTTTGAGGAGTTTTCTGACGCGATTTAATGCGGCAACAACATTAGTGAATCGACCAGATCCATCATTGGTTATGATGGCAGCTGTATTCGGAATAGCCGATGACACAGAGTTCAAGAATTCGTTAACTAAAGATCTGCCTATGGATCTGGGAGAATTCTATCATGAAGATGGAAAGTTTTTGCGATTGGAGGATGCTAGTGCGGAAAGAGAAGAAAGAATCGATGTTTACACAATCAAGGGCGGAAATCCACCTGGAAAAGGTGCATGGACTCGTCAAGGGAAACGAAAGGCTAAGGATAATGATGATAGGTTAAAGCGACCACGGAGGGAGCCGCGATTGACCACTTATTCAGTGCTGAATGAGAGTTTGGAGCGAATCTACCAAGACACCAGAGAGCAAGTTCCGTATTGTAGACCAATGCGACGGGATCTGATTGTTGACGAGAGGAAATCAGTCAAATATTGCTTGTTCCACGAGCTAAACGGTCATAACACAAATGACTGTAGACATCTAAAGGATGAGGTGGAAGGGCATATCAGGAACGGTAGACTACTTCAGTATGTGAGAAGGCGAGCTCCAACGGTGGAGCCAGAGCGACCACCGTCTACATCAAATAGGGGTGACCCTGAACCGGGACACCATATGATTATCAATTGATTTGAATAACGATGAACAAGTCGTAAAATTCTCACTTACACGGTTAAACCATTTACGCATGCATGAGATCGCAAATGATCCACAGGCATGCTCTGAATGACTATTGACCGTATCATAGTAAGAGTTTACACTTTGACATCTTTATCTGGTCTTTTCTTTGTTTTGATTTGAACGTTTGGATTCGGTTTATTTGAAAATTTCTGTTATGGAATTCATATGAACATTACTTTGATATTCGCAATTCTGTGAAAGAAGTTATTGTATATGCGTGGGATGGCGAACGGTCCACAAGCGTGTCTTGTATGGTGGCAAATCACTAAAGTCATTGATTCAGAAATTCACCCGAACGTGATATCTGACTCTAGTATGCCAAGCCCCCCCAATATCCAATCGCGAACGATCACATTCTGCCTCGTGCGACATCCGATCACGAACGATCACATTCTACCTCGTGCGGCATCCGATCACGAACGATCACAATCTGCCTCGTGCGGCATCCGATCGCGAATGATCACACTCTACCTCGTGCTGCATCCGACCACGAACGGTCGCAATTCATCTAGAATGGCGTTTGATCGCGAACGATCGCAAATCGTCTAGAACGACGTCCAACCTCGAACAGCCGCCCTTCATTTGAAGCGGTATCCCAACCGCGAACAGTCACCATTTGCCATGAACGGCATCCGACCGCGAATGCTCCCATTTCACCTCAAATGACATACGATCCCGAACGATCATCATTCGAGGTCATATGAAACTATCAAGTTCTTTGCAGTTCGTCGACAGGATATGAACTCCAGCTTATAGCATTACAAAACACACCTTATTATCACAAGGCATGTTTTGGGGGGCAAATGTTATCCCACCTTTTGGTCAAGCCTGAAATATCAACGAATTGGCGAGAAAGGATGGATATGGGACTGGGGATCAATTGGAAACAAGGCTGCGATCGACACCGTTAAAATTTAGCTAAGCTCTGATCAGGACGAAATCGATTGGAAGTGATGATCAAGGCTAGGAGAGGCTGCGTTTCAAATTTCAGGTCAATCGGAGTTCGTATGAATGAGATATGATCGATATAAGTTAAGGGAAAGATGTTGGTCGAATCCATCGAAGAGCTGAGGTGATGGTCTATTCGAATCCATCAGATTCGTATCTAACGAATGACACCGCCTTAATTTATTCGAATCCATTAGATTCATATCCATCAAATGACACCGCCTCAATCTACTCGAATCCATCAGGTCGTGTAGTTCGAATCCATCAGTTCCGTATTGATCGTTCGTATCCATGTGTTCGAATCGATCCGGAGTAATCACACTGGTTCTGTTTGCATCGATACTGTTCGCACTTCACTAAAAATTAAACTATTCGTCTCGATCAGGTTCGCATCGATCCAAAACTCGTTGTTCGTATCGATCCCCAAAGATCGATTGATATGAATAGTGCACTCCTTTAGTGATCGATGCGAAACGACACGCTCAAGTCATCGATGCGAACAGAGTCGTCGAACCCCCAGTCATAGATGTGAACGTATCGATACAAACGATGCGAAGACCTCGGAACGACTAGATCAACTAGGCACAAAAGGTGGAGCGATCCATGGATCTTGTGCCATGTTAACTATTGTCACGTTCCCTGATCGACTCGAAGTGATCGATGCGAATCGACTGATTCGAACCACATCGCGTGCCGGAAACTTCCATCTCATATCGATCATATCTCCTAAACCACAAGTCCAAATGCTACGAAATTTTCACAAGAGCTTACGCACAAGCTGAAAAAAGTTCATGCCAAGATTCAGCTCGATTGGATGAATTCTTGGTCGATACGAAATTGGTTTGTATCAATCACAGATCGAGTTGAAACTCCACGGGATCGATCGCGTGGGCCCCTCACCTGCCAGAACGAGTCTCCCGAAGTTTGAGCGCGATATCAGCCTCCTACGCCTATAAATAGAGCCCCAAAGCCTAGAGAAAAAGGGTCTTTCAAATATGGAACGTCCAGACTCTGCCGGATTCTATTTTGCACTCCACCAATATTGTTGTACTTGAATTTCAGAGCTGTAATCTACTGTAACCTTCTGTAGTTGATCGAAATCATCAAGTGAATCAATAAAGTCATAAACTTCAGAGTAGATATAGGCCGGATTGCCGAACCACTATAAATTCTGTGTTGTTTACTGCTTTCCTTTGAATTTTCTGAGTGATCTTCATACTTATTATTCATATGTGATCTGTGATTGTGAATTATCGACTATCGGGTGTTTGTGACCAATTTTGGTGCAAACATCAACCTTATCGAAACTAAAATGAATAAAAGAGAATGATTTATAAGAAATGATAGCGTCAACAAAGCATTTGAAGGAGTCGAAGAGATGCTATAGTAAATATTAAGTATATTATAAGCTTTCGAAGGGGTCAAAAGGGGATGAAAGAACCCTTTTGCTTTAAGTGCTTCCTTCTGAAATAGATGCTTCCGCCTGCATGAAGACGTTTCGAATAAGTTGAGGAGCACCATCCAAAGATAGTAAATTACAGCCACTCACATGCGCGCCAAACCTTTCAAAACTGAAGGTTTCGCCTTCATTCACATACCATAGAAAGATGTTTTGTTAAGGCAACTCCTTCGAAAGCATAACTCAGCCTTTCAAACCGGTTGAAACCTTTCACAACTAAGAAAGAAAAGCTTGCTAAAGTTGAATATGATAATCTCCTATAACAGAAGAAGGGGTTCCACATCAATCGGCTAGTACGTCTTCGAAAGTTACCTTCCGCTTTAAAACCTTTAGCATTTTAACACCTTCGAATCCCAAAAGATCTACCTATTGACAGGGTTGAAAGCTCATGCCTCTTCTTACATGTAGCAACATAGCAGCACAAGGTGAAGAAGCATACCTACCCCTTTCGACAAAGTAAAAAGCACTCAAGTCCATTTGAAAGCAATGCAGAAGGATGCCTTATTATGAACGGCAGTGAAAGTTCTCCAGGGATGCCTTTCGAACAAGTCGAAAGCACCACATCAAAAAGTGCCAAAACACACCTATAAATAAGACCCTAAGGGTCAGGTTTAAGGGTTCCAAATTGATTTACTTCATCCTTGTAATTTCTTAAATTTGTAAACCCTTTGAAATTAGATTGGGGACTTGATCAATTTGTATAGCATTAGCTTAATGAAAGCAAGATTATGATATTTTTGGATATGCAGCTGATTTAGTACTCTTATCGGATTCAGTTTATGATCTGCTTGTGTTGACTTGATCAAATGATCACCTATTGAGTGAGTCGAAACCCTTAGCTCCACCAATATCTTTAGAGCTAAGTTCCAAACCTCAAATCATCGAAGGGTCACCTTTTGAGTAAGTCGAAACCTTTAGCTCAACTAATATCCTTAGAGCTATAGGTCCTAACCCAAGCCATCGAAAGACAAGCTTTTAACGAAATATCCTACGATCCAACCATAGAGTTTTCTCAACTGTTTCGAAAGGGGTTTCTGAAAGGATAACTAAACCAATTAAACTAGTTTGAAAGGTTTAATAGGAAGGGATATAGGTGTTTCGATTGAGTTGGAAGGTTGAAGAAGAGGAATTTTGACTTAATTAGTTAAAGAGGTATAATAAAGGGAATCGGGCCTTTCGACCGAGTCAAAAGGTTGAATAAGAAGAAGTATTAACTAATACAACCTACTACGAAAGGTGGTTTTAAGGGAGAAATAAGGTTCTTCTATCTCTATCTAATCAAAAAGGAGTTTCGAAGGAGACATCTACACTTTAGACTCTGCTTTGGGGTGTTGATAAGTTTTCTTAACATTTTTAGTGCTAGAAGAAGGGTTTGAGCCTCCGATCTTGCTGAACTTACAATTCCACTTTCCTCTAACCCATTTTTATTCCAATCTTACCTATTTTGGACTTTACATCATCATGTTTAGCAAAATCAAAGGGTGTGGACAGGATCTGCAGAGCCACATCCAATTGGATTCTCCCCTAGAGCAGTTAATGATTTTAAACTACATAAAGAACAAATGCTGAGATTGGAAGCTTTAAGGATCACAAAAGTAAAGCTAAATCTTATAATCCATATAAATGGAGTTTAAACCTTTTTCACATTGGCTCCACACCTATCTTTGCCTTAGGAGGAACAAGCAATGAAAGTGATAATTTGTTTGACCAAATGAGGAAAACAATTGAACTCTAGACCAAAGGAATAATATTTGAGGAGGGAATGATAGCTGATTATAACGCCTTTGAAAATAAATGGCATTAAGCAACAAGTGGGGCATTTCCTACATATTAACTTCAAAGTGTTTTGAAAAGAAAACTGGTTATTATGAATGAAGCTTTAGAACCAAGTAATAAAAGACCTAGAATCCATCCTTAAAAGACAAAGATCATTTCATCCTTGAAATTACACCTCAACTAACCTAGAAAACAATTAACACTATACATCAGTTCGTATGATATGCATATATCATTCTTATGAAAAAATATGATTTAATCACTACTGGTATACATAACTTCACTACCAAACTAGTATCGCTCACCCGATTTTCTAGTGTGGACTCCAAACGGGTTCCTTGACTAGGAACCTCTATTCTCCTTACATAGTCATATACTATGATAGCAAACTTTGGTGCCATACCATAAATCCTCATCAAGTGCTCTCCGTCAAAAATCAAGTAATGGATCGTTATCTAGAATTGTGTGAATCACCTCAAAGCCATGTACTCGAATCTTAGATCCAAATTATATTGAAGGAGAAATGATCGACGTCCAACCTACGCACTTATTAAATCGGTTCTTATTGATACTAACTCTATTCCCACTAAATTATTTATGATTTTTTTTCATAAACTAGAATTAGGTTAAATTTGGATATTACTCCACTACATCCTAAGAGTACATACCCTATTTAGATCCAACTATTCCATTTTGTACTTATTTTCCTAAGAAAACTCATGATTTAAATACCTTGTTTTAATTTCAAAAACTTTTCAAAATGAAACACTACATTTTGATCGCAAATATATATACCCGATTAACTCCCAAATGATACAAAGGAACTGGGTACCACCAAAAAGTATTATACACTACCTTACTAAGAAGCGTAACATTCAAGAGAAGTGTTTACCATCTAAACACATCTCTTCCCCACTTTTAAATTATTTTCGAGCTACTCTAAATAGTTATCTTAAAAAAATATTTGTTATATTTCAAAATCCCATTTTTGAAATAATACTTTACATATTTCCAAAAAACAGTTATTGCCAACTTGCTTTAGGTTCATTCGGGTTGAACTTGTTTTGATTGTACAATGATAAAGAGAACAATTTACTAAGTGCACTATAACATACACCATAGGCAAACACTGATCATCACTTAGAAGATTATTTAGATTATGACAAAATAATCCAGACTCATTTCCCAAACTAACCTAAAGAAAATACTTTTTACTTAACCTTTTGATTCCCAAAATCTTATACTTGAGCCGAAAATATTTTCATATAATACTATTATTTTTCCAGTCCTGGAAAACCATTTTTTAAAAGTACCTGGATTTTAGTCCTTAAATTTCAACTTAAATTCTTTTTAATTAAAAGACACCTTCTTAAAAATTAATTTAATTCTTCAGAAAATGATCCTACTTGGAATTTCAGTTTTAACAGAATTCTAGTTGATTCAACTTTTAGACAACTTTCGTTGCTTTATGCCAGATTAAATCTTTATAATATCGATAATGACAATGATATTATTAGTTGGGAATGGGATAATAGTAAGAAATATACTTCTAATTCTTTTTACAGATTCATTAATTTTTCGGGCTCAATAAACGACTCATTTAAATATATGTGGAAATCTAACGCTCCTCCCAAATCCAAAATTCACATGTGGTTAATTCTTCATGGAAAACTTAACACAATTGAATTTTTAAAGAGAAAAAAATATTCAAAACGATACTAAATGTTATTTTTGTAATTTGCATCTTGAGGACATTAATCATATATACTATAACTGTATGGATTCTAACTACATTCTACTTAACACTCTTAAAATTTTTAACTTTAATATAACAACTAAAATTTCGGATTGTGAATTCTACTGGAATAATTATAGACTCAAGTACAAAAAGAATATTAGATTTTTATTAGACACTCTATTCATTATTATTAGTTGGTTTCTTTGGTTTGAAAGGAATCAAAGAATTTTCAATAATAATAATTGTCATCTTAACAAATTGATTTTTACAATTTCTTCATTTTGTTATAATTGGATCTCTAACCCCAAATATAAATTAGCTAAAAATATCCTTTTTAAAAGGTATATTAACAAGGTTAATCATAATATTAATTATTTTAAACACAATAATAATTTTTTTAACATTACTAATAGTACTATTGATATTTTCTCTAACTTAGATGATGATTTCACTTCTAATCATAACTTACTTATGATTGAAGGTTCATAAGATAGAATCGTCTAAATATTTGCACTTTTCTCTATTTGGTATTGGTTTTTAGATATTTTACTCATACTGTTACTGTCCAGTTAGCCTTAATCAGGTTTTTATTTCCTTCTGTATATATACATATATATGTATATTTATTATACAAATATACATATATATGTATCATTCTAATTTTTTCTTTAGTCAATTCCAGTTACAGGTACGGGAGAAAAGATATCAGGCTCATTGTGCAGGTTTTCATATATTTAGACTGCTGGGCATCAGATGGTAGAGAGGTCACCAGAGCAGGGTATCTACTTCCAGGACTTCTAGCAGTTTCCCCTCAGACTTTGGATTATGCTATCTTCACTATGGAGTACTATATTCAGGAGGATATACTCTTCAGTTTGGTACCCCTTTCTCTTGTTCAGAGGCTTCAGAGCGGTTTCTCCTTTCAGCAGATCCACTTCAGAGCAGATGCTTATTCACCTCCCCAGGTTCAGCTGGTTGGAGCTTCACCATTAGTCTGGGACGTCATCCAGTAGCTTTTGTTCTTTCTCTAGTTTTTTTAGGTACTTCTTAGACCTTTTTATCGGGCGGTGGTGCTCGATATCGGCGTGTGAAGGGGGGTGCCTTACCGGAACTCATCTTAGGCGTACCTGCGTCTTGATATATAGGTATTTCGGTTTTTGTTACCTGCCAGGCATGTTGGCAGCACTTTATTCTCATGATTTATATATTTATATGTGTGCTCTCCTCTATTCGTAGAGGATCACACATTTTTCTCAAAAAAAAAAATTAATTTTATAAGACCAACTTTTTTAAAACTATTTTTTTCAAATATTTTTTTAAAATATTCTAGCTTTTAATAAACATTTTTTATTAAATCAAACTTTAATTCACTATTAAAATCTAACGCCTTATGGTCAAATTATGGAACTTAATTCACAAGGTGTTCGTTTCAATCTTTTTCCTATTTCTATTTATTTAACCCAAATCTTAAAAAGGGATGTTACCTATACACACTAACAATAGTCAATGCTCAACTGGACAAGCAAGACTAAACAATCCTTAAAATATTATCTCCTAACAAACAACATCTCAACTAATTATACCATATCATACTATACTATTTTGAAAATCATTCTTTATATATAAAATATATATTCTAGGTAAATTTTTTTCATTTACCCAATTCCAAAACAATACTGTATCCGTTGGTCTTGTTTAAATATTTAGGAATCCCTATCGACAGCGTTGATCAGGTGGGTCGACCAAAATTCGTAAGCAGCTTAATAGACCAAATAATACGATATAAAATGCAATGACGCATATTTTTTATAATTAAGAATATTAAATTAATTAAGATTTCAAAAATTTAATATTGTGAGAAATTAAAATTTATGATTTATTTATGAGAAAAATAATTAGAATATGATTTAATAAGGTTGTTTGAATGTTATTGACAACTATGTTAATGTAATTTAAATTAGTTGAAATAATTGTAAAGTTGGTTTGGTTATAACTGTAAATAAGGAATAAGTTTCAATGTTGTATTTATGGTAAAATTATATGTAATTTTATTTAACTGGTTTTAGTATGGAATGTGAAATCAATTATTTGTACGTAAATTTAAAATCCTTGTTTGTAAACTAAATGGATAAAAGTGAATTATTAATGTATAACAATTTATTCATTATCATCTTATTATTTAATCCGTTTGAAATTAATTGTAAATCAATGTGAAATTAATGTAATTAAATACCGTACTTAATATGAGTTAAGATGATAACTATAGAATATGAATGTAATAAAATGTAAACTAATATTAATTATATTCATAAGACTTTGGTTGATTTAATAATAAAAATGCCTCCAAATAAAAGAATATATTGCAAATTAAAATATAATCAACTGGGATGTTAATGCAGTTGTAATTGAATGCGGAAATTTATGCAATATATAAATATTGAAATTAACATGGAAAATTTATTTTGATAGATTATTAATTTCCATGTAATCAAAAGCGATAAATTGTTAACTTTTAAATTTGAACTTAAAGGCGATTAAATCAATTTAATAATAATTTTTTTAATTAATGTGAAAATTGGCCATTTGTGCCACTGTCTCGGATTTCGATGAAACCAGTTTCATCGGATCCGTAACAGTGAATTATTTTAGAATTTCAAGTTTTGTAGCGATCAGACTTGTCGTTTGGCCGAGCGAGCTTGAAACACGTAGAAATCGATTAATAGAATTTAAATGAATACAATTTAATTTTGAAAGCTAACTTCTACATTCAATGAAATTAAAGTTTGAAACTAGTTCTATTGAGTTTAAAAATATCGAACAACTATTTTTGATATATGGAATGACCTACTTTCGTTTCGAAAATGAAACGGGCTTTTCGGGTCATTGTTATCATTTTGATCCAATTCGATATGTCCATCAGTGCTTATCCATCTCTGTCTATATAAATAGGTACGCTCTGAAATCCTAGCTGTCTAATCCCATTTATGTACGTATCTGTTCAAATCATCTGCTTCTTCCTCCTTCCCAATGGCTGTCAACCCAAAACCTTAATTCCTAAATTCAAAATCAAATTGAAAATTCAAACTCTTCAAACCATATCAAATTTTATATCGTTGGAAAGCTCTCGATGAGCGCAGTCTGCATCTGTTATTCGTTTGGAGGTTTGGATTGGCCATAAATTGACGACTTATTCTCGGCCGTCCATTTTAGGGTTTCGATTTCAACGGTAGATCTTCGTCGATATGATGATCAAAGGCCACTTTTTGATAAAGGAAGGCAAGGCAAGTGCATTGGCACGGTTGGTTTGTGTTATTGGTGCATGAATTCATAGCGATATAGAGTTGAACGCCGTCGCGGTGCTGCTGCAACCGAGGCGGCAGTGGCGTAGACCCGACTTCAGGTGGGGAGGCCATGGACGAGCTTCTCGTTGGCGAGCTTGGATCGTGGTGGCATGGCCTCTAGCGGTCGGTAATCTGAGAAAAATGATGGCGGCTATGGTTTCCTGTACGTGTTTGATGATGGCTAGGGTTGGGAAGGAGGTAACCAATTTACATAAATGCCTTTATTTTATTTCAATTAATATTTAAATTTCAAACCTTTTATCGTTAATAACTTTTGCATACGAACTCGGATATGGACACGGTTTCTTCCTTTGCGATCGTATCGACATTTTGGACAATAAACTGATTGGGCTTGATTATGAGACTCTTTAAATTTTGGACTTTATTTGGACTCTAAATGGATTATAAATCAAAAGTGAGTGATTTAACCCACTCACGAAATACTAACTTTCTTATGTTAGTTGAATTAAATTTATGAACTGATAAGAATTGTACTGATTGCTGTTTGGTAATTTAAATTGTGAGTTAAATTTAATTTGAATTAAACTGCCATTTAAATTAATATTGAAATTAAATTGTTAGTTAAATACCTAATAATGATAACAAGTTAACTGTTGTGATTTATTGACTGATTTGAATGTTGATTATGATGGATGTTATTTGTTGACATTTTGGATGATTGGATGCTATGTTTATTATATATGTTGTTATCACACTGCAAGTTCCCTTAGTTTGTTATTAGGAAAATCACCAGGGGTTGAAATCATATATACTCGAACGATCTTAAAGTTCAGGGAAAAATCGTTATGAGTTGCAATGATAAATCTGAGCGATTTTATTCATTTGAAATTTTTTTATTCGAGATACGGGTTGAAATGATATTAACTGGAAAATTTAACTAGTTTGGGTTGAAATGATACATATCCTATCACTTGAATGGATGGTAGAAAATTATATACGGACACCGTTGGTCAATTTTAAATTATTTCTGTTTGATTTATCAATTTGATTTTTAAAATTTGATATAATGATATTATTTAAAAATTAATATTTGGAAAATAATTTGTTATATATGTTTTAAAGTTTCAAATTATAAGTTAATATATCGTAATTGTAAATTTAAGATTTTAACTTATGATTTTATTTAGTTTTAAAATATTTTTTAGATAGTTTAAAATTAAATTTAACAAAATATTTTATATAATTTTAATATATATTTTAAATTGAATTTAATATAATAAATATTGTTTTGATTTAAGATAATAAAAATAAACTTTTATAATGGATATGACATTTTCGTAAAAGATTTTAGAATTTGTAAAAGGTTTTGGTTAGGAATTTATAAAAGTTTTGTAGGAGATTTTATAATGGATTTAATAAAAGAATTCTTATAAAAGATATTTATAAAGGATTTTATAATGGTTTAATAAAGGGTATAAAGGATTTTATAAAGGGATTTAGAAGCATATAAAGGAATTTGTGTAAAATTTTATGATAAAGTGAAAAGTTGTAAACTATTTTAAAATTTATAAATAGATTTGTAAATGGTTTTGAAGCATATAAATATTTTATAAATGGTTTAAGGGAGATTTATAAATTATTTTTGAAATTGATTGAAAGAAAATGTTCCTCGGTATTTATGAATATATTTATACTTTTGGAATAAGTATATAGATATCTTGATATAAAAGTATAAACTATTTTTTGGATTATTATTATAAATTTTTATGAAATGACAACGGTGTGAAAAATATAACGATTGGTTGTTAAAGAGATTAGGGCCAGATATTGTCATACTCTCTGCCAATTCCAAAACCACTTTAACAACTGTGCACGTAGTGGAGAATCCAGAACGAAGTAGTATGGTTTGGCGAACACTTCTGGTATGAGGTAAGAGCGCAACCCTGACATTCTTGGGTCAGCTTGATATGACTTAAATCTGAAGCCATAACCAGGCGAAGTGAGGTCGCTCTTCCTATTGGACACGCTTCTTCAATATCATATTTGTTACTTTGTGACTGATTGGTGGCCACATTCGATTTGATTATAGGATTGTGGTTCGAGGTAGGCTGTAGTAGCTACTATGCGTTGCCACCAGCCTGATTCTGTAATCCGATAGAATCCTACCATGGGTATAGCCTCATGTGCCCTGTCATACACCCTATCGAGCCCACTATGATTTTGCTTCGTGTCGTACTTATGGAGTGCTCCCTGATAACCCATCGGTTTGGTGGAGTTTACAGCACTGGATAAACTATGACATTTATAAAAATGTGTTAAAGGGGATATAGGTAATGCCTTAACGCTATTTTAATACTTTACTTTACTGGTAGACACTATATATATAGCGTATATTACTATATATAAATATTTTAACGGATCCTTAGGAGATGGAAATCTCGAACATCTCTTAAGTTATTCCACACCCGTTATACACTGGATAGGAGGTCTAAAATCCCATAAACATCTCTGATGCCATTACACTCTTATTTATTTACTGTTGATTTAACTTACATAAGATTTTTTGGTTCTGACTCGAGTGTTTTGTCTTTTCATTACGCTCGGGTCAGCCTGAGCTTTTCAGTGTTGAAAAGATCATTTCTAGAGGACGAAGATGGAGTTTAGTATTATATTATTACTATTATTCCACTGCATCATGTTGTTTCCACTACATAATCCTATTATAATGCTATACGTATAAATCTGATTGCATTGTAAAAGTGTAATCAAATGTTATTTGTAAAACAGCTTCATGAACTATTTGTTTGATTATTATATTTTGTCATTCCACTGTGAGCTTTTGTGTTTTGTTTTTCTTTCCTTTCTCTTATTTTCCTATTTACCCCATTAACAATCCTTCCTTTTGAATGGTTTGAGTTGACATATGTGATTTATTGTCAATTTAAACCATCCAAAAAGGTGTGTCATTACAGTTGGTATCAGAGCTTTGGTTTAGAGATACCTTAGCCTGTTTGGGGTTAACTCATTAGCGATAGGGTAGTAATACCCTAGAATGAGTTGTTTGAGCATATATATATATATATATATATATATATATATATATAGAGCATATTTGTTAGTGTTATAAAAATGTTTTATATTGTTTTAATTCGTTCTGTTTAGTATTTATAAATTATGGTTGGTACATAAGACGCTATGGCATCGATAGGGATTTCTAAACACTTAATAGGGCAGACCGACACAATATTGTTTTGAAATATAGGTAAATGTAATAATTTTACCTAATATTATATTTTGTAGAGAAAATAATAATTTTTATAAATGGTTATAGTTCTATGTGATATGTTTGTTTGTTAGGAAGTGAAATTTTATAAATATTGGTTTCAAAATAGGATTTACAAATAAAATGAATTTAATTGGAAATTTGAAACTTAAGTTCTTGAAATTGGTTTTCAAAGGCTTTGGAATATAATATTAGTATTATTTGGAAGTATATTTGAATAGAAATACTTTCAATGTGATTTGAAAGAAATGTATTAAAGAAGTTTTAAAAGGAAATAAGTTCTGTACTTCCCTCTTCTGTTGCTGGAAAATAATTTTGGTGATGACCGTAGCATCATCAACGTTCATTATTGAGTTTCAAAGTAGGAAGACCGCTATAGTAGCTTTGCTACACATTTCTTTTGATAAAAAAATTTAAATTTAAATTTCCAAGTATATTTTTCTATATAAAGATATGAATATATATTATTTCAAAATGATTTGAATGAAATCCTGTATTTAGTTCATAAATTTCTTTTAATCATGGATTTTAAATTAATGTAATGAAATGGAATCATGACTATCTTAATAGTTGGAAACTTCTAAAATGAAAAATAAGAAATTAGAAGCTAAGTGATACAATGAAACTATAAGAAATTGGAAATTTGTAACCTGTAAATTAAAGGATTGTGAAAATTAAGAAGATGTGAACTATTGAACATTTTTGCTAACTAAAATGAATAAGATAAATTTTTATAACACTTAATTACATTCTAAAACATATATAAAACTTATCAGAAATATTAATATGAATATGTAATAGAATATTATACAAGTAAAACTTAAGTAATGAAATGTTTTCAAATGGAATTACGTCTATAGTTAAGAATTATAATGTAAAAGAAATGTGATAAACTTAAGTTAATATTTTGAAATGCTAATAATAAAATTGAATAGTAAAAGTGAATACAATTTAAATAAATGATTATAAACTCAAGAAAATGTTGAAATGATTCATTGATGGATAGTAATATTAAAATGAATATCGAGATTATAAGTAAATGATAAATGTGAAATAACTGCAATGAAGTGTAAATAATACTTTAATAATGGATTCACTGATGATTCCAAATATTGAATGGAAAGAAATTCTATAAGTAATGAAGGTAAATTAATGAAAGATGACATTGTATCAATGAATGGAAATGAATAAAAGGTAAAAAAATATGAAAAGAAATCAACATAATAATATCTTAAATTCTTTGTTGTTTTGGCAGATGGGAAATTTGGAAAATGATACTTCAAATTGTTTAAGGTTGTATGAATAAACTATTAAGTAATTATCTAAGGCTGTTGAGCATAAGGTGCACTTAATATGTGACAGCCCGCAAATCCGTATCCCTTGAATCAACACTATTCTATCTCTGTTAACTCAAGTGGCACAGAAATACAAACCATTTAGGGTTAAGAGGAAGAGATAGATGAAGAAGGAACTAAACAAATCAGAATCTCACAGACGCAGCGGAGTAAAATATAATAGTACATATAGAACTTTACACAAAATGAAATCTATAACTGTTTTATACATCATATCATCAGAGTATCTCATACATCAAATTACCATCAGACATACCATACAATCATAGCAACGGAATATATATATATATAGGTACAGATAATACGTCTCGAGTTCCAGCTCCTCTCCTGCTCCACAGCATCCTGTCCTGAACATATAATACTCGGTCTGACCCGAGCATTATAATGAAATAATACCCGAGTTAGCCTAGAATACCAGCTGATAATAATGCACCCAAATTGATTATTAAAGTTTCAAAATCCTTTGAAACAAAAGCATCTCGTAAGACCACGCCACAAATAAACATGTCGGGTTTTTACCTTACGATAGCTAAAACACCTTTTTATAGAAATCCTTTGATATTATAATAGGGTCTATTTACAAATATTTATAAAATAGCCGAAATTGTTACATCTACTAAATTCCAGCTACTAGCCACAAAAGTGGGTAATACAAACAAAACTCGTACAAGGCTCGTAGGGAGAATGGATTTCCAACAATGACTAGGCACTGGGGTACCACCTGTCACAGTACGGGGCCTAGATCATCGTACCGAGGACCAGACCCGATCCCCTGCAACACAAGGCCGGACCCATCCCTTACTGGACAGTTCCGAATAAGATCACCCCGCGGTTGGCGCGACCAACCGCCCACTAAGCCGAAATAAAAAGGGACATCTAGACAGGGATGACCTTACTCTCCAGTGGGGGCTACCCACGAAGCCTTGCTGCATATCGCCTGATTTTCAGTCATTCCCATTTGATGATGCTTGAGGCTAAGCATTACCTTTTAGAACGTTTCACTTAGAATGCCCATCACCCACCTGACGATGTTTCGCAAGCATCCATCCATACAAGTCCGTCCCGGGTTCGAACGGAACCAAAGGCACTATTCCTACTACATCCATTTGGAAATATCCTTAGGATTAGTAGCGACTAGCCCTTGCACTTCACTGCTCCATCGTCGACTTCGAACACGTTTTTCGCACGAAACGTGCAAACCGGATCAAAGTGGTTTTCGAGAAATAAATCTCAATCCCGGTCTCTTCGAAACGATCAACGCATTTTTCCAATATTGATAGTCGGTGATTTAACTATCAATTAATATTCACAAACATCCATCACACAATAAATAATTTTCCACATTATTTATTTGCCTCAAATATCTTTTAAACGATATATTTTCAAATTTCCAAAAAACTCATTTGAAAACAATTTTCAAAACCTCTTCCTTTACCCGGTAAATCCTTACCATTTATTTCCATTGGAAATAACCAAGTTCAAACAATTTAGATTTAAAACTGTTAAACCATTTTATTCTGAAATATACTTTAAAGTTCGTAAATTTACTTCTAGTTATTACTCAAAATATAATTTCAAAAATGTAAAATAAAACTATTTATTAAATAAGAATTTTTTTTACTAAACTTAAAAGTAGTAGTTTAAAGAACAAATACTTGTTTCAATAATTTAAATCATTTATTCTTTAAATAAATCCATTTATAAAATATATTTACCAGTAAACCTCTTAAATAATCATACCATAACTAAATTTATTTCTTATTTTTAAAGGAGAATTTCTTAAACACTTCCTTGAAACAAATTTTACTTAACCTTTAAACCTGATTTTATTCACGAACTCGGTTTTTCCCAGGGAAACATCTTCATTCAGACAACCCAAAGAATCTTCCACAGTTATCAACTGACAAAATGTCCTCTTCGTTAATAATTCCAAATTTATCCAAATTTTAATTTTAATTTTTATCCAAACCGGATTCCAAATTTTTATTCTTTAAATTCTTATTTATCAATTTCCTTTATTTTTTTAAAACCCAATTTATTCTACTTATAATTAAAATTCTGAGTTTATAATTTATCCAACAATATCACAACACAATTAAATTTCAAATTTATCAATCACAACATATAAAGACATCATCATCAATTATAAAAATAATTGCTACATCGTGAGGAATCCGGTTGGATCCCTCCAACCTGTTTTCCCTGCATCGCAAAATTAGCACATCACGTATATAAATATCAATCCAGACTGATAACAATAATTATATTCAACCAATCACACAGATATTTAAATATTAACTATAAATCGGCTAATATCCCATATGTGAGTGAGATTAACTCACCTTTGATTTTGTTTTGCGATCTACTTCAAAATTGCCTTGGATTTCCAGATGTTTGACCTTGAATAAACAATTATATGGTTTATTACTATTTGAACTAATCAAACGATTTATTATCCATTATATAATTTTTGTCAACCACTAAATTTTTTTTAATCTAGAAATTGGGTTTGAACTAATATATATATATATATATATATATATATATATATATATATATATATATATATATATATATATATATTCAAATCTATTACCTTAATACCTTACTTCAAAATAAGTTAATAAGTTTAGAGTGTATGCTTGTATATTTATCTTCTTTTGAATCTATGTAAATACATACTAGTGAGAAAATCTACATAGGTTAAATTCCAATACAATAAAATTTCCCCCAGACCTATATATACTAACTTAAACAAAACGGCTATATGTATTTACTATTTTAACAAAATAGTATGTGGATTTATATATAAATATATATGTTTATCAATTTGAAACTGAATTACTTTATCCCTTCTGTACTTATATATATATCCTTTAGTCTTCACAGAAGATTCCTATGTTTTAAACATATATCGATATATATATTAAATTGAATTTAACAAAACTATTGGAGAAACTCACCCAACAACGCTACCATCTTCCACCATCGACCCCATCCAGGCTGCAGACCCCACCGCGCATCAACGAGCAATCATCCGTCTGATAGCACTACAACTCGATAGATGATCGGCTTCCCCCAAACTCCATTCGCACTCCACCCTTCGTCATGGAGAAACGACGAGCTGAACACCCCAGCAAAACCGAAACCCTAGACATCTCAAAGATTCGACGACTTTCCCTAAACCGCTGTCGCGACCACATCTAGAGCTAACTGCCCGCCATTGCGACAACCCTATATCCAATCTATTACAATCGAGGAAAAGTACATCGCCATCCACCAACCACTACGCTCGAGCCCTGCCTACGGCAACTCCATGCTCAATCGCGTGCGTGCATGGCCTCGACTTTGAACCCCCAAATCCTACGACCACAACGCATCCCATCGCCAAATATAAACCCAATCTCGATTGAAATTGATTTCGATGGAGGCTATCAATTGGCTTCATCGGTTCGAACTGGGTTTATTTTTTATTTTTTTATTTTTTTAAGAGATTTCCATTCGTGAATCGATGAGAAGGAGGATATTTACGCGATTTTCTTTTCTATTTCGAATTGAAAGATTTGAGGGGTGGGGAAGAAAAGAGAGGGTACAAAAAAACTGTTTGGCGGCCGATGGTACGATTTTTCTGAATAAGGATAAACAACATATATCTTCATATTAGAAAATATCTATTCAACATTTAGCTCAACCCCCAATTATTTAATTCAATAATTTAATTATCAATAATTAGTGATATTTGAATTCAAGTTAAAATTAACCTTCCAAATATTTAAAATTAATTAAATATCCCGATTTAAATTGCTTAAAAGTTCCGGGTCGTCACATTCCTCACCCCTTAAAAGAATTTCGTCCCCGAAATTACTAGTTAGGAAGAATGATCCATAACCCATTATCTATTTTCCTCAACCCAAATAGTTTTTAACAATTTACCAAAACAAATCTTTTTATCAAAAGACTTACTAATCCTTTTTCTAACCTTTCAGACTTACCCATAAGTCCCAAACAATATTACTTACTTATCCATTCAAATTTTAAAATTTTCTAAATTCTCGAAAATTTTTGCGAGTGTCTCCTTTGCGTGGCTAGCTCGGTACAACTACAAAATGGCTCTACGGCCTCCCAAATCCAAAAAGAAAACAAAAAGCCAAGTGGCTAGATCCAAAAATCCAATCAAATCCCATATGGAAAATTAAACACACACCTTTTTGTCGAGCAATCCTAATTTATTATCTGAAATCAAAACCAATTTTCCTTCCCCTTTTTCATACCAGCATATCCTGTTTGGCAATAATATAATCACGACATTCAAAATCGTTTATTTGACTTCTTTCCAAAATTCAATGTTCATTCCATTTAAGCCCGTACGATGTACCTATATCATTTGTACGCAATACCGAATCCGATCGCTTACTCGATCACACAATCTCACTTCCGAACTAGTATCGTCCACCCGACTTCCTAGAGCGGACTCAGATCTGGTTTTCTAATTAGAAACCGTCATTCACCTTGCATAGCTACGAACTATGATAGAGAATTTATAGAATCAATCAAAACTCCATATCCAGGTTCGCCGTCGAAAATCGAGTGAAAATTCCTAACTCGGATCGGTAAAATTATCTCGAAATTCTATGCCCGAACTTGGATCAAATAGTTATGCGAATAAAATAATATACGTACACTCTACGTATTTCCCCAATTGATTATCAATTATATCAATTTCCTTTTTATTCACATTTATTTTGATTGTTATTCACTTATCCTCACTTCCCTTGTCACACTTCAGTTAAATTTTTATTCAATTATTCACTTGGAATAATTTTCCTCAACACCAATTTACTTAAGAATCTCACCATTCATTTCTTAGGTTTAATATAATTATTTTATGCACTTCTTTCATAAGTTTGTTTTCACTTCACTATTGGAGTTTATATTTATTTTATTCAATTTGCCCTTCACAATTCCATAAAAATTTCAATTTGCTTCACTTTATTAATTATTTCCAAACTTCGATACTGTTATTTCCATCTTTTATCCAATTTCCATTTTCAATTTAACTTGAATTCAATTTATCTTCAAACTTTGAATATTGAATTTTATCCACTTTACCTCAGCCCAAATTTAATTAACCATTACCCTTTTATTAGTTCACTTACTAATTTATTTCTCAAATAAAAGTTTATTTGTAAACTTTTTGTATCTTTAATTTCTTCGAACAATTTTTTTTCCGATTCATTTAACTCTACATATACAATTTAAATTAAGATTTCAATATTCAGTTTTAATTCTATTCGCTTACTAATTTTTAATTCATTTGTAGATAGTGAAAATTTTCAAAAGATTCAAAAAAAATTCTAACTCCCAAAATTTTTGAATTTTTTTGGCAGAGTCTCCTTTGCGCGGAGGAGCTTTTACAATTTGACAAGAGATATAAATATATATACATCGACCCACACGGTCGGAAAACAAAAAAACAGTTCTTATTTCCTATTTGTATTGCATAGGCGTACCTTATTTAGCATTTTAAAGCAAGCAGCTATTTATTTAAGCAATTAGCGCAGTCATAACCAGTCAACGGCTCCCAAAAACCTGTACTTACTCAATTTAAACATGTCAGTGTCAAATATACAAAGTTTATTAACATTTCACTTTATTGCAATAGACTAAACACAAGTATAACCTAAGCAATTTACACTAAACACTTACCATAAGCAAATTACAAGGTTCCGACTCCAATTTAAATGTTTTCAATACATTCCCAAACCATCACACTCAATTCATTTACATTTCGTTCCATTTCAATGGTTTATATTTCATTGCTTACTACCAATCCTCAAACCATTTTATTTTATTCACCATCATACATTCTTATTTCCTTTACATTTTAAATATCAATCCAGTCACTTGCATTTCATTTCATTATCCAATCAAGTTTTATTCACAAACCACTTCATAAAGCTTGACATCAACCATTTAAAATTTACCTTCGTTATTTAGTTACGTCAAGCTATTTCCATCTCAAAACTTAAGCTCATTTTCTTCCTTACACCAATTCTATTTTAATTTGATTCTAATCCAAATCAAACTCCATTTACTAATTTAATTCAGTTAATATACTCATCCGATTTATTTTTAATCCAAACAAGCTTATATTCAACTCAATTGATTTCAAAATCAGTCTTTATTTCACTTCTATCAATTCAGAGAATTTATTTAATCTCGTTTTCGTCAAATGACAATTTACTTCTACGAAATTTGACCATATGGAAGTGAATAAATAATTACGTAAGATTGTACCCACCTTAAATTGATTCCAACTCAATTTATAGTCAATTCTTTCCATTTTAATCCATTTGCAACCATTTCAAAATTTATTCTTATTCACTTAAATTTTATTTACCACTCAAACCATCACTATTTCAACTCTATTTTGTTTAACTTGAGTTCATTGCCAGCTCCATTCGTTTTAATTAAATTAGTATATTTTATTGAATCAATATGAATTCTAATTCACATTCAATAATTTATTTCTGAATTCCTCTCATTTATAACAAGGCCATTTCCAATTTATCTCTACTTAGATTTTATTTGCAATATAAATCATTTTATGTTAATTCAATTCCATTCAACTTCAACTCAAATTTAATCCACTTACAATTTAAGTTGAATTTCTATTAATAACTCAAGCTTCACTTTCAAACTATCATTTATTCACAACTCAAATTTTTATTAACCAATTTGAGTTCCATTTCCATATTCCATTAATCAATCAAGTAGTCTATTTAAAATTTTACCCAATATTTGATTTTCATCTCAAAAATCACTCTAACCTGTTACTTGAGTTCAATCTATTCTATATTTTAAATTTTGGATTCTATTCATTACCATTACAAACAATTTTATTTGGCTTATTTGTTTCACTTCTAAATTTTATAAGTCACAACTTATTTATATTCATATTTCATCTATTTACAATTAATCTCATTCACATTTTACTTTTTAATTCGGAATTATACCTTTTATTTAGCCAATATATTTTTATTATTCCATAAACATTTTAAACAAGTTTTAAGAGTTCAAACAATTTTCCAAAATTTCAATATCACCTTAGAATTCAACTATATCCAAAATTCTTTGGCAAATTCATTTATTCCTTAATTTCCAAAACCAAACCCAGTTCGCAAACAATTTCAATTTAAAACAACTTGGTAGCAAGTTCTCTTCTAGAAACTCGAAAATGAACTTCGATGATGCTGTAGTCATCACCGAAATTATTTTCCAGCGATCGAAAGAGAATTAAATGCTTTTATCTCATTAAAATCCCTTTCAAATATTTTTAAATTCCAAATCTCTCCATATTCAATTCCAATCCAAAAATATGTCCAAAATAATACCACTATTATTTTTCCAAAACTTTTGAAAACCATTTCCAAATCCAAAGGAATTTAAACCCTTTTTTCTAGAATTCCAAATTTGAAATCCATCCAATTTATATTCCAACATTAATCTGGGATTTTATTTCCAATGTTAAATCATATTCATAGCTTATATTTACCAATTTCCCTAGAGGTTATTTCAATTTATAAAGTACATTTATAATCTATATTTCAAATTCCATTTTGTTATATAAATTTATTCTTCACCCTTGGATGTAAGTTTTCAATTTCTTATTCAATTTCTATTTAATATTATCATTCCTTAACAAATCAAGCATCCAAATACTATAATAATTAACAAAAATTTATATCTTTTATATACAAAAAAAGTAATTTGGGTAAAATTATTTCATTTACCCTATTTTAAAACAATACTGTGTCGAATAGTTCTATTCAAGTGTTTAGAGATCCCTATCAATAACGTTTATTACTCGTATTGACCAGAATCCATAAACTACTCAATAAACCAATTAACACAATATAAAATCATTTTATATTCACTAACAAATACGCGCTTATATATTAATACGCTCAAACTCATTCTAGAGTACTATTGACTCTATTTCAATGAGTAATTCCCACCAGAGCCAAGGTTATCACCAACCTAAGCTCTGATACCAAGTGTGACAGCCCGCAAATCCGTACCCCTTGAATCAACACTATTCTATCTCTGTTAACTCAAGTGGCATAGAAATACGAACCATTTAGGGTTAAGAAGAAGAGATAGATGAAGAAGGAACTAAACAAATCAGAATCTCACAGTCGCAGTGGAGTAAAAAATAATAGTACATATAGAACTTTACACAAAATGAAATCTTTAACTATTTTATACATCATATCAACAGAGTATCTCATACATCAAATTACCATCAGACATACCATACAATCACAGCAACGGAACATATATATAGGTACAGATAATACGTCTCGGGTTCCAGCTCCTCGCCTGCTCCATAGCATCCTGTTCCTGAACATATAATACTCGGTCTGACCCGAGCATTATAATGAAATAATACCCGAGTCAGTCTGGATTACCAGCCGATAATAATGCACCCAAATTGATTATTAAAGTTTCAAAATCCTTTGAGACAAAAGCATCTCGTAAGACCACGCTACAAATAAACATGTCGGGTTTTTACCTTACGATAGCTAAAACACTTTTTTATAGAAATCCTCTGATATTATAATAGGGTCTATTTACAAATATTTATAAAATAGCCAAAATTATTACATCTATTAAATTCCAGCTACTAGCCACAAAAGTGGGTAATACAAACAAAACTCGTACAAGGCTCGTAGGGAGAATGGATTTCCAACAATGACTAGGCACTGGGGTACCACCTGTTACAGTACGGGGCCTAGATCACCGTACCGAGGACCACGCCCGATCCCCTGCAACACAAGGCCGGACCCATCCCTTACTGGACAGTTCTGAATAAGATCACTCCGCGGTTGGAGCGACCAACCGCCCACTAAGCCGAAATAAAAAGGGACATCTAGACAGGGATGACCTTACTCTCCAGTGGGGGCTTCCCAC
This sequence comes from Allium cepa, assembly GCA_030765085.1. Classification (NCBI taxonomy): domain Eukaryota; kingdom Viridiplantae; phylum Streptophyta; class Magnoliopsida; order Asparagales; family Amaryllidaceae; genus Allium; species Allium cepa. The sequence continues at coordinate 489,808,093 of CM060944.1, read as the reverse complement.
GAAGCCTTGCTGCATATCCCCTGATTTTCAGTCATTCCCATTTGATGAGGCTTGAGGCTAAGCGTTACCTTTTAGAACGTTTCACTTAGAATGCCCATCGCCCACCTGACGATGTTTCGCAAGCATCCATCTATACAAGTCCGTCCCAGGTTCGAACGGAACCGAAGGCACTATTCCTACTACATCCATTTGGAAATATCCACAGGATTAGTAGCGACTAGCCCTTGCACTTCACTGCTCCATCGTCGACTCCGAACACGTTTTTCGCACGAAACGTACAAAACAGATCGAAGTGGTTTTCGAGAAATAAATCTCGATCCCGGTCTCTTCGAAACGATCAACGCATTTGTCCAATATTGATAGTCGGTGATTTAACTATCAATTAATATTCACAAACATCCATCACACAATAAATAATTTTCCACATTATTTATTTGCCTCAAATATCTTTTAAACGATATATTTTCAAATTTCCAAAAAACTCATTTGAAAACAATTTTCAAAACCTCTTCCTTTACCCGGTAAATCCTTTACCATTTATTTCCATTGGAAATAACCAAGTTCAAACAATTTAGATTTAAAACTGTTAAACCATTTTATTCTGAAATATACTTTAAAGTTCGTAAATTTACTTCTAGTTATTACTCAAAATATAATTTCAAAAATGTAAAATAAAACTATTTATTAAATAAGAGATTTGTTAACTAAACTTAAAAGTAGTAGTTTAAAGAATAAATACTGGTTTCAATAATTTAAATCATTTATTCTTTAAATAAATCCATTTATAAAATATATTTACTAGTAAACCTCTTAAGTAATCATACCATAACTAAATTTATTTCTTATTTTTAAAGGAGAATTTCTTAAACGCTTCCTTGAAACAAATTTTACTTAACCTTTAAACCTGATTTTATTCACGAACTCGGTTTTTCCCTGGGAAACATCTTCATTCAGACAACCCAAAGAATCTTCCACAGTTATCAACTGACAAAATGTCCTCTTCGTTAATAATTCCAAATTTAACCAAATTTTAATTTTAATTTTTATCCAAACCGGATTCCAAATTTTTATTCTTTAAATTCTTATTTATCAATTTCCTTTATTTCTTTTAAAACCCAATTTATTCTACTTATAATTAAAATTCTGAGTTTATAATTTATCCAACAATATCACAACACAATTAAATTTCAAATTTATCAATCACAACATATAAACAGACATCATCATCAATTATAAAAATAATTACTACATCGTGAGGAATCCAGTTGGATCCCTCCAACCTGTTTTCCCTGCATCGCAAAATTAGCACATCACGTATATAAATATCAATCCAGACTGATAACAACAATTATATTCAACCAATCACACAGATATTTAAATATTAACTATAAATCAGCTAATATCCCAGATGTGAGTGAGATTAACTCACCTTTGATTTTGTTTTGCGATCTACTTCAAAATTGCCTTGGATTTCCAGATGTTTGACCTTGAATAAACAATTATACGGTTTATTACTATTTGAACTAATCAAACGATTTATTATCCATTATATAATTTTTGTCAACCACTAAATTTTTTTTAATCTAGAAATTGGGTTTGAACTAATATATATATATATTTTCAAATCTATTACCTTAATACCTTACTTCAAAATAAGTTAATAAGTTTAGAGTGTATGCTTGTATATTTATCTTCTTTTGAATCTACGTAAATACATACTAGTGAGAAAATCTACATAGGTTAAATTCCAATACAATAAAATCTCCCCCAGACCTATATATATACTAACTTAAACAAAACGGCTATATGTATTTACTATTTTAACAAAATAGTATGTGGATGTATATATAAATATATATGTTTATCAATTTGAAACTGAATTACTTTATCCCTTCTGTACTTATATATACATATATCCTTTAGTCTTCACAGAAGATTCCTATGTTTTAAACATATATCGATATATATCTATTAAATTGAATTTAACAAAACTATTGGAGAAACTCACCCAACAACGCTGCCATCTTCCACCATCGACCCCATCCAGGCTGCAGACCCCACCGCGCAGCAACGAGCAATCATCCGTCTGATAGCATTACAGCTCGATAGATGACCGGCTTCCCCCAAACTCCATTCGCACTCCACCCTTTGTCATGGAGAAACGACGAGCTGAACACCCCAGCAAAACTGAAACCCTAGACATCTCAAAGATTCGCCGACTTCCCCTAAACCGCTGTCGCGACCACATCCAGAGCTAACTGCCCGCCATTGCGACAACCCTATATCCAATCTATTACAATCGAGGAAAAGTACATTGCCATCCACCAACCACTGCGCTCGAGCCCTGCCTACGGCAACTCCATGCTCAATCGCGTGCGTGCGTGGCCTCGACTTCGAACCCCCAAATCCTACGACCACAACGAAGCCGCCATCCCATCGCGAAATATAAACCCAATCTCGATTGAACTTGATTTCGATGGAGGCTATCAATTGGCTTCATCGGTTTGAACTGGGTTTATTTTTTAATTTTTTATTTTTTTAAGAGATTTCCATTCGTGAATCGATGAGAAGGAGGATATTTACGCGATTTTCTTTTCTATTTCGAATTGAAAGATTTGAGGGGTGGGGAAGAAAAGAGAGGGTACAAAAAAACTGTTTGGCGGCCGATGGTATGATTTGTCTGAATAAGGATAAACAACATATATCTTCATATTATAAAAATATCTATTCAACATTTAGCTCAACCCCCAATTATTTAATTCAATAATTTAATTATCAATAATTAGTGATATTTGAATTCAAGTTAAAATTAACCTTCCAAATATTTAAAATTAATTAAATATCCCGATTTAAATTGCTTAAAAATTCTGGGTCATCACAATCCTCCCCCCTTAAAAGAATTTCGTCCCCGAAATTACTAGTTAGGAAGAATGATCCATAACCCATTATCTATTTTCCTCAACCCAAATAGTTTTTAACAATTTACCAAAACAAATCTTTTTATCAAAAGACTTACTAATCCTTTTTCTAACCTTTCATACTTACCCATAAGTCCCAAACAATATTACTTACTTATCCATTCAAATTTTAAATTTTAAGTCAAATTTGAAATTATCAGAATTTTCTCAAAAATTTTCTAACTCTCTAAATTCTCAAAAAATTTTGCCAGCGTCTCCTTTGCGCGGCTAGCTCGGTACAACTACAAAATGGCTCTACGGCCTCCTAAATCCAAAAAGAAACCAAAAAGCCAGGTGGCAAGATCCAAAAATCCAATCAAATCCCATACGAAAAATTAAACACATACCTTTTTGTCGAGCAATCCTACTTTATTATCTGAAATCAAAACCAATTTTCCTTCCCCTTTTTCATACCAGCATATCCTGTTTGGCAATAATATAATCACGACATTCAAAATCGTTTATTTGACTTCTTTCCAAAATTCAATGTTCATTCCATTTAATCCCGTACGATGTACCTATATCATTTGTACGCAATACCGAATCCGATCGCTTACTCGATCACACAATCTCACTTTCAAACTAGTATCGTCCACCCGACTTCCTAGTGCGGACTCAGATCTGGTTTTCTGATTAGAAACCGTCATTCTCCTTGCATAGCTACAAACTATGATAGAGAATTTATAGAATCAATCAGAACTCCATATCCAGGTTCGCCGTCGAAAATCAAGTGAAAAATCCTAACTCGGATCGGTAAAATTATCTCGAAATTCTATGCCCGAACTTGGATCAAATAGTTATGCGAATAAAATAATATACGTACACTCTACGTATTTGCCCCAATTGATTGTCAATTATATCAATTTCCTTTTTATTCACATTTATTTTTATTGTTATTCACTTATCCTCACTTCCCTTGTCACACTTCAGTTAAATTTTTATTCAATTATTCACTTGGAATAATTTTCCTCAACACCAATTTACTTAAGAATCTCACCATTCATTTCTTAGGTTTAATATAATTATTTTATACACTTCTTTCATAAATTTGTTTTCACTTCACTATTGGAGTTTATATTTATTTTATTCAATTTTCCCTTTACAATTCCATAAAAATTTCAATTTGCTTCACTTTATTAATTATTTCCAAACTTCGATACCGTTATTTCCATCTTTTATCCAATTTCCATTTTCAATTTAACTTGAATTCAATTTATCTTCAAATTTTGAATATTGAATTTTATCCACTTTACCTCAGCCCAAATTTAGTTAACCAATACCCTTTTATTAGTTCACTTACTAATTTATTTCTCAAATAAAAGTTTATTTGTAAACTTTTTGTATCTTTAATTTCTTCGAACAATTTTTTTTTTCCGATTCATTTAACTCTACATATACAATTTAAATTAGGGTTTCAATATTCAGTTTTAATTCTATTCGCTTACTAATTTTTAATTCATTTGTCGATAGTGAAAATTTTCAAAAGATTCAAAAAAAATTCTAACTCCCAAAATTTTCGAAATTTTTTGGCAGAGTCTCCTTTGCGCGGAGGAGCTTTTACAATTTGACAAGAGATATAAGTATATATACATCGACCCACACGGTCGAAAAACAGAAAAATAGTTCATATTTCCTATTTGTATTGCGTAGGCGTACCTTATTTAGCATTTTAAAGCAAGCAGCTATTTATTTAAGCAATTAGCGCAGTCATAACCAGTCAACGGCTCCCAAAAACCTGTACTTACTCAATTTAAACATGTCAGTGTCAAATATACAAAGTTTATTAACATTTCACTTTATTGCAATAGACTAAACACAAGTATAACCTAAGCAATTTACACTAAACACTTACCATAAGCAAATTACAAGGTTCCGACTCCAATTTAAATGTTTTCAATACATTCCTAAACCATCACACTCAATTCATTTACATTTCGTTCCATTTCAATGGTTTATATTTCATTGCTTACTACCAATCCTCAAACCATTTTATTTAATTCACCATCATACATTCTTATTTCCTTTACATTTTAAATATCAATCCAGTCACTTGCATTTCATTTCATTATCCAATCAAGTTTTATTCACAAACCATTTCATAAAGCTTGCCATCAACCATTTAAAATTTACCTTCGTTATTTAGTTACGCCAAGCTATTTCCATCTCAAAACTTAAGTTCATTTTCTTCCTTACACCAATTCTATTTTAATTTGATTCTAATCCAAATCAAATTCCATTTACTAATTTAATTCAGTTAATATACTCATCCGATTTATTTTTAATCCAAACAAGCTTATATTCAACTCAATTGATTTCAAAATCAGTCTTTATTTCACTTCTATCAATTCAGAGAATTTATTTAATCTCGTTTTCGTTAAATGACAATTTACTTCTACGAAATTTGACCATATGGAAGTGAATAAATAATCACGTAAGCTTGTACCCACCTTAAATAGATTCCAACTCAATTTATAGTCAATTCTTTCCATTTTAATTCATTTGCAACCATTTCAAAATTTATTCTTATTCACTTAAATTTTATTTACCACTCAAACCATCACTATTTCAACTCTATTTTGTTTAACTTGAGTTCATTGCCAGCTCCATTCGTTTAAATTAAATTAGTATATTTTATTGAATCAATATGAATTCTAATTCACATTCAATAATTTATTTCTGAATTCCTCTCATTTATAACAAGGCCATTTCCAATTTATCTCTACTTAGATTTTATTTGCAATATAAATCATTTTATGTTAATTCAATTCCATTCAACTTCAACTCAAATTTAATCCACTTACAATTTAAGTTGAATTTCTATTAATAACTCAAGCTTCACTTTCAAATTCTATCATTTATTCACAACTCAAATTTGTATTAACCAATTTGAGTTCCATTTCCATATTCCATTAATCAATCAAGTAGTCTATTTAAAATTTTACCCAATATTTGATTTTCATCTCAAAAATCACTCTAACCTTTTACTTGAGTTCAATCTATTTTATATTTTAAATTTTGGATTCTATTCATTACCATTACAAACAATTTTATTTGGCTTATTTGTTTCACTTCTAAATTTTATAAGTCACAACTTATTTATATTCATATTTCATCTATTTACAGTTAATCTCATTCACATTTTACTTTTTAATTTGGAACTATACCTTTTATTTAGCCAATATATTTTTATTATTCCATAAACATTTTAAACAAGTTTCCAGAGTTTAAACAATTTTCCAAAATTTCAATATCACCTTAGAATTCAACTATATCCAAAATTCTTTGGCAAATTCATTTATTCCTTAATTTCCAACACCAAACCCAGTTCGCAAACAATTTCAATTTAAAACAACTTGGTAGCAATTTCACTTCTAGAAACTCGAAAATGAACTTCGATGATGCTGCAGTCATCACCGAAATTATTTTCCAGCGATCGAAAAAGAATTAAATGCTTTTATCTCTTTAAAATCCCTTTCAAATATTTTTAAATTCCAAATCTCTCCATATTCAATTCCAATCCAAAAATATTTCCGAAATAATACCACTATTATTTTTGCAAAACTTTTGAAAACCATTTCCAAATCCAAAGGAATTTAAACCCTTTTTTCAAGAATTCCAAATTTGAAATCCATCCAGTTTATATTCCAATATTACTTTGGGATTTTATTTCCAATGTTAAATCATATTCATAGCTTATATTTACCAATTTCCCTAGAGGTTATTTCAATTTATAAAGTACATTTATAATCTATATTTCAAATTCCATTTTGTCATATAAATTTATTCTTCACCCTTGGATGTAAGTTTTCAATTTCTTATTCAATTTCTATTTAATATTATCATTCCTTAACAAATCAAGCAATTAAATACTATAATAATTTACAAAAATTTATATCTTTTATATACAAAAAAAAGTAATTTGGGTAAAATTATTTCATTTACCCTATTTTAAAACAATACTGTGTCGAATAGTTCTATTCAAGTGTTTAGAGATCCCTATCAATAACGTTAATTACTCGTATTGACCAGAATCCATAAACTACTCAATAAACCAATTAACACAATATAAAATCATTTTATATTCACTAAAAAATACGCGCTTATATATTAATATGCTCAAACTCATTCTAGAGTACTATTGACTCTATTTCAATGAGTAATTCCCACCAGAGCCAAGGTTATCACCAACCTAAGCTCTGATACCAAGTGTGACAGCCCGCAAATCCGTACCCCTTGAATCAACACTATTCTATCTCTGTTAACTCAAGTGGCACAGAAATACGAACCATTTAGGGTTAAGAAGAAGAGATAGATGAAGAAGGAACTAAACAAATCAGAATCTCACAGTCGCAGTGGAGTAAAAAATAATAGTACATATAGAACTTTACACAAAATGAAATCTATAACTCTTTTATACATCATATCATCAGAGTATCTCATACATCAAATTACCATCAGACATACCATACAATCACAGCAACGGAATATATATATATATAGGTACAGATAATACGTCTCGGGTTCCAGCTCCTCTCCTGCTCCATAGCATCCTGTTCCTGAACATATAATACTCGGTCTGACCCGAGCATTATAATGAAATAATACCCGAGTCAGTCTGGAATACCAGTCGATAATAATGCACCCAAATTGATTATTAAAGTTTCAAAATCCTTTGAAACAAAAGCATCTCGTAAGACCACGCCACAAATAAACATGTGGGGTTTTTACCTTACGATAGCTAAAGCACCTTTTTATAGAAATCCTTTGATATTATAATAGGGTCTATTTACAAATATTTATAAAATAGCCGAAATTGTTACATCTATTAAATTCCAGCTACTAGCCACAAAAGTGGGTAATACAAACAAAACTCGTACAAGGCTCGTAGGGAGAATGGATTTCCAACAATGACTAGGCACTGGGGTACCACCTGTCACAGTACGGGGCCTAGATCACCGTACCGAGGACCACGCCCGATCCCCTGAAACACAAGGCCGGACCCATCCCTTACTGGACAGTTCCGAATAAGATCACCCCGCGGTTGGCGCGACCAACCGCCCACTAAACCGAAATAAAAAGGGACATCTAGACAGGGATGACCTTACTCTCCAGTGGGGGCTACCCACGAAGCCTTGCTGCATATCCCCTGATTTTCAGTCATTCCCATTTGATGAGGCTTGAGGCTAAGCGTTACCTTTTAGAACGTTTCACTTAGAATGCCCATCGCCCACCTGATGATGTTTCGCAAGCATCCATCCATACAAGTCCGTCCCGGGGTCGAACGGAACCGAAGGCACTATTCCTACTACATCCATTTAGAAATATCCTCAAGATTAGTAGCGACTAGCCCTTGCACTTCACTGCTTCATCGTCGACTCCGAACACGTTTTTCGCACGAAACGTACAAACCAGATCGAAGTGGTTTTCGAGAAATAAATCTCGATCCCAGTCTCTTCGAAACGATCAACGCATTTGTCCAATATTGATAGTCGGTGATTTAACTATCAATTAATATTCACAAACATCCATCACACAATAAATAATTTTCCACATTATTTATTTGCCTCAAATATCTTTTAAACGATATATTTTCAAATTTCCAAAAAACTCATTTGAAAACAATTTTCAAAACCTCTTCCTTTACCCGGTAAATCCTTTACCATTTATTTCCATTGGAAATAACCAAGTTCAAACAATTTAGATTTAAAACTGTTAAACCATTTTATTCTGAAATATACTTTAAAGTTCGTAAATTTACTTCTAGTTATTACTCAAAATATAATTTCAAAAATGTAAAATAAAACTATTTATTAAATAAGAGATTTGTTAACTAAATTTAAAAGTAGTAGTTTAAAGAATAAATACTGGTTTCAATAATTTAAATCATTTATTCTTTAAATAAATCCATTTATAAAATATATTTACTAGTAAACCTCTTAAATAATCATACCATAACTAAATTTATTTCTTATTTTTAAAGGAGAATTTCTTAAACACTTCCTTGAAATTTTTTTTACTTAACCTTTAAACCTGATTTTATTCACGAACTCGGTTTTTCCCTGGGAAACATCTTCATTCAGACAACCCAAAGAATCTTCCACAGTTATCAACTGACAAAATGTCCTCTTCGTTAATAATTCCAAATTTAACCAAATTTTAATTTTAATTTTTATCCAAACCGGATTCCAAATTTTTATTCTTTAAATTCTTATTTATCAATTTCCTTTATTTCTTTTAAAACCCAATTTATTCTACTTATAATTAAAATTCTGAGTTTATAATTTATCCAACAATATCACAACACAATTAAATTTCAAATTTATCAATCACAACATATAAATAGACATCATCATCAATTATAAAAATAATTATTACATCGTGAGGAATCCAGTTGGATCCTCCAACCTGTTTTCCCTGCATCGCAAAATTAGCACATCACGTATATAAATATCAATCCAGACTGATAACAACAATTATATTCAACCAATCACACAGATATTTAAATATTAACTATAAATCAGCTAATATCCCAGACGTGAGTGAGATTAACTCACCTTTGATTTTGTTTTGCGATCTACTTCAAAATTGCCTTGGATTTCCAGATGTTTGACCTTGAATAAACAATTATACGGTTTATTACTATTTGAACTAATCAAATGATTTATTATCCATCATATAATTTTTGTCAACCACTAAATATTTTTTTAATCTAGAAATTGGGTTTGAACTAAATTTTTTTTCTTCAAATCTATTACCTTAATACCTTACTTTAAAATAAGTTAATAAGTTTAGAGCGTATGCTTGTATATTTATCTTCTTTTGAATCTACATAAATACATACTAGTGAGAAAATATACATAGGTTAAATTCCAATACAATAAAATTCCCCCCAGACCTATATATATACTAACTTAAACAAAACGGCTATATGTATTTACTATTTTAACAAAATAGTATGTGGATGTATATATAAATATATATGTTTATCAATTTGAAATAGAATTACTTTATCCCTTCTGTACTTATATATATATATATATTTCCTTTAGTCTTCACAGAAGATTCCTATGTTTTAAACATATATCGATATATATCTATTAAATCGAATTTAACAAAACTGTTGGAGAAACTCACCCAACAACGCTGCCATCTTTCACCATCGTCCCCATCCACGCTACAGACCCCACCGCGCATCAACGAGCAATCATTCGTCTGATAGCACTACAGCTCGATAGATGATCGGCTTCCCCCAAACTCCATTCGCACTCCACCCTTCGTCATGGAGAAACGACGAGCCGAACGCCCCAGCAAAACCGAAACCCTAGACATCTCAAAGATTCGACGACTTCCCCTAAACCGCTGTCGCGACCACATCTAGAGCTAACTGCCCGCCATTGCGACAACCCTATATCCAATCTATTACAATCGAGGAAAAGTACATCGCCATCCACCAACCACTGCGCTCGAGCCCTGCCTACGGCAACTCCATGCTCAATCGCGTGCATGCATGGCCTCGACTTCAAACCCCTAAATCCTACGACCACAACGAAGCCGCCATCCCTTCGCGAAATATAAACCTAATCTCGATTGAAATTGATTTCGATGGAGGCTATCAATTGGCTTCATCGGTTCGAACTGGGTTTTTTTTTATTTTTTTATTTTTTTAAGAGATTTCCATTCGTGAATCGATGAGAAGGAGGATATTTACGCGATTTTCTTTTCTGTTTCGAATTGAAAGATTTGAGGGGTGGGGAAGAAATGAGAGGGTACGAAAAAACAGTTTGGCGGCCGATGGTACGATTTGTCTGAATAAGGATAAACAACATATATCTTCATATTAGAAAATATCTATTCAACATTTAGCTCAACCCCCAATTATTTAATTCGATAATTTAATTATCAATAATTAGTGATATTTGAATTCGAGTTAAAATTAACCTTCCAAATATTTAAAATTAATTAAATATCCCGATTTAAATTGCTTAAAAATTCCGGGTCGTCACATAATAGTTTATTTATCACCCTTAAACGATGAGAAGTTTCTGAAACCGAACAAACCATCAGTTTTGTTTGCATATGTTTTTGTGTCGATTTGCTTTTGTTACCAATTGAAACAACTAAATATTTCTATTGTACATAATTCTCACTCTTTGGGATTATATAAGTGGAATACAGGATTAAGGAAGCAATAACTCTTGCTCTTGGTTTCATAAATAAAGTTTGTCTGCCCGACAAATAGGTACATTTTCGGATTATGGTTTTGCAATGATATTTTAATTGTTTTTCCCATGGTTTGGGATGTTATTATTGAAATATGATATATATTACAATTATTGATATTATTATTTTTCCGAACCTATCCGCATAAAGGAGACACTACTGAAATTTTTCGTTAAATTATGATTTAGAATTTTTTATATAGGTTTAGTTATTTTAATATTTTTGTTAAACTTAAATATGTAAGTTAAATTTTTATAATTGAGAAATTTAAATAAAATTATATCAAGTTTCTTAATTCCTTCGTGTTTCTTTTGATGGACGAAAAGTTTTGAGCGGGGGAGATTTTAACGACCCGTATTTTTGACAATTAAAAATATTAAATTAAATGAGATTTTGAAATTTAATATTGTGAGAAATTAGAATTTATGATTTATTTATGAAAATAATAATTAGAATATGATTTAATAAGGTTATTTGAATACAATTAACAACTATTTTAATGTAATTTCAATCAATTGAAATAACTGTAAAGTTGACTCAGTTATAATTGTAAATAAGGAATAAACTCATTGTTGTATTTATGGTAATATTGTATGCTATTTTGTTCAACTAGTTTTTGTATGGAATGTGAAATCAATTATTTTTACGTAAATTTAAAATTCTTGTTTATAAACTAAGTGGCTAAAAGTGAATTATTAATTTATAACAGCTGATTCATTATCATCTTGTTATTTAATCCGTTTGAAATTAATTGTAATCAGTGTGAAATTAATGTAATTAAATATTGAGTTTAATATAAGTTAAGCTGATAACTATAGAATATGAATGCAATAAAATGTAAACTAATGTTAATTATATTCATAAGGTTTTGGTTGATTTAATAATAAGAATGTGAATCGAAATAAAAGAATTTATTGGGAATTAAAATATAATTAACTGTGATGTTATTGTAGTTGTAATTGAACGTTGAAATTTGTGCAATATATAAACATTGAAATTAACATGGAAAATTTATTTTATAGATTATTAATTTCTATGTAATCAAGAGTGATAAAATGGTTAACTTTTAAATTTGAACTTAAGGTGTGATTAAATCAATTTAATAATAATTTATTTAATTAACGTGAAAATTAGCCATTTTGACCACTGTCTTAGATTTCGACGAAACCAATTTCATTGGATCCATAACAGTGTATTATTGTAGGATTTCAAATTTCGTAGCGGTCAGACTTGTCGTTTGGCCGTGCGAGCTTGAAACGCGTAGAAATCGATTAATAGAATTTAAACGAATACAATTTGATTTTGAAAGCTAACTTCTGTATATAATAGAATTAGAGTTTGAAACTAGTTCCATTGAGTTTAAAATATCGAAAACCTATAATCTGATATATGGAATGACCTACTTTCATTTTGGATATGAAACGGGCTTTTCGGGTAGTTGTTATCGTTTCGATACAATTCGGTATGTCCATTCGTGCTTATCCATCTCTGTCTATATTAATAGGTATGTTCTAAAAGCCTAGCTGTCTATTCCCAATTCTATACATATCCGTTCAAATCATTTGCTTCTTCCTCCTTCCCAATGGCTGTCAACCCAAAACCCTGATTCCCAAATTTAAAGTCAAATTGAAAATTCAAACTCTTCAAACCATATCGAATTTTATATCGTTGGAAAGCTCTCGACGAGCACAATCTGCATCTTCTTTTCGTTTGGAGGTTCATTTTGGCTTGAAATTGACGATTTATTCTCGGCCGTCCATCCTAGGGTTTCATTTTCAACGGTGGCTCTTCGTCGATATGATGATCAGAGGCCACTGATCAATAGGGAGAGGCAAGGCAAGTGCATCGGCATGGTTGGTTCGTGTTATTGGTGCATGAATTCGCGGCAATATAGAGTTGAACATCGCGGTGGCGCTGCTGCAACCGAGGCGGAGGAGGCTTAGGCACGACTTAAGGTAGGGCGGCCGTGGACGAATTCTCAGCGGCGAGCTTGGATCGTGGTGGCGTGGGCTCTATCTATCGGCGATCTGAGCAAAACAATGGCGACTGTGGGTTCCTGTACGTGTTCAGTGATGGCTAGGGTTGGTAAGGAGGTATTCAATTTACGTAAATGCCCTTATTTTATTTTAATTAAAATTTAATTTTCAAATCTTCTAACGTTAATAACTTTTGCATACAAAATTGGATTTGGTCATGGTTTCTTTCTTTGCGATCGTATCAAAATTTTGTATAAAATTAAACTAGTTGGGTTGGATTCTTAGACTATTCAAATTTTGGGCTTTATTTGGACTTTAAACGGACTATAAATCAGAAGTGAGTGATTTAATCCACTCACGAAATACTAAAACTTCTTATGTTAGTTAAATTAAATTTAAGAACTGAAAAGAATTTTACTGATTGATGTTTGGTAATTTAAATTGTCAGTTAAACTTAATTTGAATTAAATTGCCATTTAAATTAATATTGAAACTAAATTGTTAGTTAAATACCTAATAATGATAACCAGTTAATTGTTGTGATTTATTGGCTGATTTGAATGTTGATTATGATGGATGTTATTTGTTGACATTTTGGATGATTGGATACTATGTTTATTATATATGTTGTTATCACACTGCAAGTTACCTTAATTCGTTATTAGGAAAATCACCATGAATTGAAATGATACATACCCGAATGGTCTTATGTTTAGGGAAAAATCATTATAGGCTGAAACAATAAACCCAAGCGATTTTATCGATTTGGAAATTTTTGATTCGGGATATAGGTTGAAATAATATATACTTGGAAAATTTAACTATTTTGGGTTGAAATGATACATACCCTATCAATTGACCGTATGGGAGAAAATTATATACGGACACCATTGGTCAGTTTTAAATTATTTTCTAAATGGTAAAGTATGTTTGATTTATCAATTTGATTTTTAAAATTTAATTTAATGATCTTATTTAAAATTTTTATTTGGAAAATAATTTGTTTTATATGTTTTAAAGTTTCAAATTATAAGTTAATATATCGTTTAAATGTAAATTTAAGATTTTAACTTATGATTTTATTTAGTTTTAAAATATATTTTTTAGGTAGTTAAAAATTAAATTTAATAAAATTTTTAATAAATTTTCAATATATTTTAAATTTAATTTAATATGATAAATATAGTATTGATTTAAGATAATAAAAACAGACTTTCATAATAACTTTAATAGATAAAAGATTTTTGTAAAAGATTTTAGAATTTGTAAAAGGTTTTTGGAAGGAATTTATAAAAGTTTTGTAAGAGATTTTATAACGATTTTATAAAATGATTCTTATAAAAGATTTATATAAAGGATTTTATAATGGTTTTAAAGGATTTTTTAAAGGGTTTTATAGAAGAACTTGTATAAAGGGATTTGGAAGCGTATAATGAAATTTGTGTAAAAGTTTATGATAAAGGGAAGAGTTGTAAACTATTTTGGAATTTATAAATAGCTTTATAAATGGTTTTAAAGCATGCAAATAGTTTATAAATCGTTTAAGGGAGATTTATAAAATATTTTCGAAATTGATTGAAAGAAAATCTTTCTCGGTATTTATGAATATATTTATACTTTTGGAATAAGTATATGGATATCTTGATATGAAAGTATAAACTATTTTTTGGATTATTATTATATTTGTTTTACGAAATGACCATCGTGTGAAAAATATAACGATTGGTTGTTAAAGATACCGGGGTCAGCTTGCACTACGCCACAGATTGCATACTGCAACACCAAGAAGTGATGGAGGAAGTGCCAAAAAATGTTGTTGTAGGCTAAAAAAGGGGAAAGGAAACACTTTCTCGGTGATGCATTTTGCCGCGTTGCCCTAGAGTCAAAGGCAACATCTTTGCGGCCCTAGGGCAACATCGATTCTGTTGTTGCCACAGGTACCAAATTTACTAAAAAGTGGGCCCCACAATCTGGGCCCCAACATGCGGGCCAACATTGTGGGGCCCACTAATTCTATGGCCCACCTTTACGAAACCCTGTTATAGGGCCCATATTCATTAATCTATGGTAACACTTTTACCATCTAATGACAACACTTTGCCAGTTTATTACCACATTTAACATCACATACTGCAACATTATATCATATCTATGGCAACATTATATCATATCTAATGGCAACATTACACTGCAACAAAGAACTTTTCATTTCAGAATAACCAGCAACACAAGTTTTACTTGGTCAAGTACAAAATAACAAACATACTTAAAAACATAGCCAGTGTATTCATAGTTACAGCCAGTACATACTAAATTCTACTTAATAACAGTACATTCATATTTGCGAGCCTCCATTGCCATCAGTGTCTCCAGTGCCTCCAGTGCCATCACTGCAGACGGTTGCACGTACTCAGAACTCACCAATGTTCCCTGCTTACCATTTACTTTAACGTCATTTTACAGGATTAAAGGACGAAATGAACAATATTCAAAAGAATATCTAGCTTACCATGCTTCTGCATAACCAAATGAACCTTGATGATCATTTTGAAGATGGCCTGATCATAACCTGACGCTTGCCACGTTTTTTAGCATTGTACATGCTTTTGAGTGCATCGTTGAGGACACTGATTCTCACCATACTTAAACCTATACAAGATCGAACATTTGCCTAGATGTTTAATAAATAATGAACAATAAACCAAATATTAACTATAGTTTATAGTTACTTTGTGTCGTCTCACCAGCCCCACATGATGACGTAGGAGTCCTTTTCTGGAAACAAACTAAAGGTGACGCTTTTGGTGATTTTGATGCTGATACTGCCTGAGGAACCATATTTATCCTGATCCTGTAAAATAAAAATGCGATAACAAGTCCCAAAATACGTACATAAATCGATCTACCAAATGTCTATAGCACTCCATGTATGAAAAGCTCCATAAATGAAAACCAACCTGTTGTGGACATCCACATAATCATTAGTTCCATCCTGTATTTCTTCGTGCAAAAAAACACATGTTCATTAATATCATGGAACGAAGAACCATAAAAACTTATTAACTAAAGATAATGCAAATAAACTTCATTATTTATTAAACATCCAGAGTATTAACTAAGTCATTCTACCAATGACAGACAAACACAAGTGCTCCGATTAAAATCAAATAAAGTGATTTTAAGTTTGATTTGTACCAAAGGAAGAACTAACTTTTATAACTCAAAAGTAATCATTTATATCAATCCACTCACCCTAGCTAAAAGAGTTGGTTATAAAGATTAAATTTAGATAATCGAGAAGCATTCGCAACATGACCTTCCTTGTCCAAATATTCCACTCATTCAAATATGTAAATCTTAACTGAGTGATATACTTGGCTAAAAGAATCATCTAAAATTTTCAACATATAAAGATCGATAAGGACAAATTAAAAAAAAGTAATGTAATATGAAGCCGCTTTAGTATAAGAAACTGAATGTTGAAATATTTTAACCTGAAGTTGCAAATGAATTTTGGTTCAATTCCTAATCTATTACTAATGCAACTCTACCCACATGCTCCTAAGTGAAATTGTAATTTTTTTCAGAAGAAGGGACATTAAACAAAACCATATGTATATAACCTGATATAGAACAAGTCCAAAGAATTTGTATGGTCGATTGCATTACTATAAATATTAGTTTTATTATGAAATATCATAGTATATGCCATCCAGCATCATCAAATAGGCTGCATTATTAGACTTAGTAAATATTTGGTGTATTGTTCACTATTTGTAAATATCTCAAATACAACTATTTATCAAATAAGCTAAATTTTCTGATGCTATTCATTAATATCCAGACTTACCAGTGATAGTGCATGCCTGGTATGGAGAATTTTCTTGGACTACGTCATAAAGTTCGAGCCCTCGAACTAAAGTTATTCGACGCGATAAAGACGAATTCCTTCTACAAACCCGATTCCTCCTCGGATATATCAAAGTAAAATTTCTTGTCAACTGAAACTTACACCACATATTCCCATATTTTACTAGTGTCTCTACAAACTTGTCTTCAAATTTTTTTCCATTTTCCCATTTCACCTATTAAAAAAAGAACAGTAATATAGTTTTCCTCTTATGCTCATATATTGTTCTTGTTTTACATGAACTAACATGCATATGATAATGTGATTTGGGTAGGAAAACTTACATGTTGATTGACTAAAACAGGGGTTCATCAATAGATCGAACTGTGCCTGTATGGTGCAAACCATCAAACTGTGCTTCCCTGTATAGTGCAAACCACATCTGCTCCACTTATACGCTCCTACAACTCCACAACCATCAAAATGTTGTGCATAGTTTCTATATCACAAACTATTTCAATACCAATTCCATACCCATTACAGTCTTACCCAGTACATCATCTACATATTCACGATTCAACACTCCCACTACTTGCCCACTGATCACAACCACAACCCAAAAGCAAGGATATGAACAACTGTCACTGCAGTGTTATGAGAAATATCAACTGACATTTCCACCATCTGCACATTCGACAACCAGTGCAACTACATATCACTGCAGTGCAATATTCATACCATACAATACAACAACCACAAGAAGCAACTTACATCATCAAACAATTGCTCATAACTGCATACATACCTCTATCGCACATTTACTGTCTTCTCTCTACCGTCTCTTGCAAAACCCACTGTTGAAATCATCTCCAATAAAACCACTTCATTACAACTACTATATAAACCTCCTTAACCATCTGCCTATTGCCTATTCCTCAACGGTGTCACAGCATTGCCGTCACTATCCCACATCACATAACCTCCACAACCTGAACTATTCGAACCTAAACAAACAACACCCCTCATCAGTCCCAACAACATCCATCACCAGTTCACAACCCACAACCTCGTAGCCAAAATCGAGTAAACCCCAAATCATCGCTACTTCCCTAAATCCTCAAACACACTAATCCACCCTACCGTAACTAGAAAACATTGAATCGCCCATCCCAAAAAACACGAACTCACCTCAACCACCTACGGTAATCAAAAACGCATCATCCCAAACCAGTCACCATCATCTCGCCAACCACAATCGACATCAACAACAATCGCAGTCTCTAATAAATCGATTTGCTACTCACTGCTTCTTTTTGACTTCGATTTTGGGAAATTTGATTTTTGAGAAAGAACGTAAAATTTGATTTTGATTTTGGGAAGCAAAAAATTTGATTTTGATTTTTGAGAAAGAACGTAAAATATGAGCAGCGGAGTACATATTTTCTTAAGTGTTTGAGTGAAACCCTAACTTTTGCCGCTTTGTTTTTGCTTCCTACGTTAAAAATTATTTCAGCCCGCTTTTTTTCCAACCCGCACTCATTTTTTATAATATTTTTACAAGTATATAGCTACTGCAACATAGTGTTGATGTCTATGCTAACATCCTGAAGCTAATGCTGTAATAGACAAAAATCAGCATAGCTATCATTACATTATAGCTAGCAACATCTTGTATTTTCGTTGCAATAGGCCATCTATGGCGTAGTGTTGATATGACTAAAATTTGGAGCCATGACTAGGCCAAGTGAGGTCGCTTCTCCTATCGAACATGCTTCTTCGATACTATATTTATTATTTTGTGTTTGATAGGTGGCTACATTCGATTATATTATGTGAGTTTTGTTCGAGGTGGGAGGTAGTAACTGCTATGCATTACCACCAGCTTGGTTCCGCAATCCGGTAGAATCCCACCGTGGGTATAGCCTCCTATGCCCTATCATATGCCTTATCGAGCCTACTATGGTTTTGTTTTGTGTCGTACCTATGGAGTTCTCCCTGATAGCCCACTGGTTTGGTGGAGTTTGCAGTAGTGTATAGACTACGACATTTATAAAAATGTGTTAAATGGGATATGGGTAATGGCTTAAAGCTATTTAATACATTACTTTACCGATAGACATTATATATATAGTGTATATTACTACATATACATAGTTTAACGGATCCTTAGGAGATGGAAATCCCAAACATCTCTTAACTTATTGCATACACATTGTACACTGGATAGGAAATGTAAAATCCGGCAAACATCTCTGAAGCTATCACACTCTTATTTATTTACTGTTGATTTAACTTACGTAAGATCTTTTAGTTCTGACTCGAGTGTTTTGACTTTTCATTGCGCTCAGGTCAGCTTGAGCTTTTCAATATTGAAGGACATCATTTTCTGGAGAATGAAGACGGAGTGTAGCATTATATTATTATTATTATTCCACTGTATCATGTTGTTTCCACTGCATTATCCTATTGTACCCGCA
Organism: Allium cepa; assembly: GCA_030765085.1. Classification (NCBI taxonomy): domain Eukaryota; kingdom Viridiplantae; phylum Streptophyta; class Magnoliopsida; order Asparagales; family Amaryllidaceae; genus Allium; species Allium cepa. The sequence continues at coordinate 489,788,613 of CM060944.1, read as the reverse complement.
GTATGTAAAACTCTGATTGTATTATAGAAGTGTAATAAATAATATTTGTAAAACAGCTTCATGAACTGTTTATTTGATTATTATATTTTTTCATTCCGCTGTGAGATTCTGTGTTTTGATTTTCTTTCTTTTCTTTTTTTTTATTATTTAGCCTACTAACAATCCTTCCTTTTAAGTGGTTTGAGTTGACATGTGTTGTTTATTGTCGATTTAAACCATTCAAAAAGGTGTGTTCAATAACATAACTGCTTGGAACATCTGGGGCGCCCACAGTCAAATTAAGCATGATCATTTGAAGCAGTGAATCAAAACTCACCATCTCTCCTTCCTAGCTGTCCTTGAAACTAAGCTCAACAACCACGTCACACTCAAATATGCTAATTACATCAATCCACATCGGTCCCTTTTTAATATTCTTCAACAAGCTCCTTATGGCCGTATCATGATATTACATGATCCTAATATCTTCACTCTTCTTCTAGTTCTATTGACAGGCAGTTTATACAATGCCACATGGTTCACCTCCTTTCTTCCACTTCCATGTACATCACCAACATATATACTGATAATAATTCTAAGCTCAAGGAAACTTCTACTTAACTACCTTCTTCATTTCTCTTAGAACAGTCATCCTTGGCTTATCCTTGGGGACTTTAATTGTCTGCTTGATCTTGATAATAGGGTTGGAGGTAGCCTTGTGACAATCAAGGAAATGTCCCCTCTTAAGGATGCAATATTCTCTTCCTCTCTCCTTCAGATCCCGTTCGACGGTGTTAGATTCTCTTGGAATAATAAATATAAGAGTGGCATTAGAACTATGAGTAAAAATAAAAATGCCTTTCGTAACCTTGCTCCTCTAAATAAATGGCCCTCCATCTCTTCACACCTCTCTTCCCCCCTCATCTCTGACCATTCTCCTCAAATCGTATCCTTTAAAGATGTTACTTTTCACGTGAAACCTTCTTTTAATTTTTTATTTCATGGATCCATGGTAGCTCCTTTATTAATGTTGTTAAAAATGGCCGGTCTATTGTAATATATAGTAATCCTACGTTTATTTTCCAAAAAATTGAAGAATGTGAAGACTGCTTTGAGAGTGTGGTCTAGATAGAAATTTGGCAAAGGAATGCTCCTCTCTTCCTCCTTGAAGACTCAGTTGGAGCTTGCTCAATCTAACCTTTTGCTGAACCGTTTTGAGACTAATGCTTCTATTCTAGAATGTGAAATGTCTACTCAGTATTCTAAAGCCCTAGCTCCAAGGCAGATTTGAAGAAGCAAAAAATAAGACAGTAATAAGACCTTTTCGGTGATAGGAATACTAGTTATTTTCATGAAACCCTACAATTAAAGTAGGCTAAATCTCATATCCACTCTGTCGTTGACTAGTATGGTAATCAAGCGACCAACTCTCAACATGTTGAGGAAGCCTTTCTATCCTATTTCTCCGACATCTTGGGTAACACCTTAAAATTTTATCCTGATTTAGATATTATGTTTTATCAGACCTTCCTTCTTTGTCCTTTGATTAAATTTATATGTACTCCACTGAGGGGTCTTCTGATGAAATCAAAAACTGCACTCTTGGTATGAATATAGGTTCTTGTGGAGGCTCTAATGGTTTTAATGTAGTATTGTATACTACTTGTTGGGATATCATCAATAAGGATCTCCATAAGGCCGTTTCTAATTTATTCAAGCACATTAAACTGCCCAATGGTATCAATGCCATTAACATCACTCTTGTTCCAAAGGCTGCTAATCCTACCAATGTTATTGATTTTAGGCCGATTGCATGTTACAATCTTATACACAAATGCATCCCTAAGTTAATTGCTAATAGGCTAAAACTGGTCCTTCCTACTTATCATGAACTTTTAAAAGGGTTACAACAATGCAAATGTGTCTCCTAGGGCTATGATTAAATTGGATATAAGAAAGGATTTTGATAAGCTGTAGTGGCCTACCATTTCCAGAGTCATGGCTAAAATTGGATTTCCCAAACAATTGCCGCATGGGTGTATGCTTGTTTATCAACTACGTCCTTGTTTATCTGTATTAATGGCAAGTCTGTTGGATACTTCAAAAATAAACAAGACATTAAGCAGGGGGACCCAATGTCTTCCTACCTCTTTATCATAATGATGGAAGTCCTATGAAAATGATCAACCAGTGTGCCTCTGGTGGCTTGTATTTGTTGCATGCTAAATGTAATGAGCCTTTAATTACTGCATTGATGTTTGCTGATGATGTTAACCTTTTCACAAAGCTTACAGTTAAGTCTATTCAATGCATTCTCGATGTTCTCCTGGAATTCTACATGTGTACCGAAATCTGCATTAACACATCAAAATATGGTATTATAGTGGCCGGAGTCACAGATAGTCTTGCCTTCAACATCAGAACTATGTCAGGCCTGCAACATGTCCCTGATACTTCCTTAGTTCTTGGTATCCCTCTCACAACATCCAAGATCACCACCTCTTAATGATTGGCCTCTAGGTTAAAATCACTAAGTCCATGAAAATTTGGTCCAATAGATTTTTATGTCAAGATGGTTGATTGATCAAATCCATTATTCAAGCAATGTCTAGCTTTTGGAGTAGAGCCTTCTTAGTGCCAATCAAGATTATTCATATGATTAGGAGGGCAATAAATAACTTTCTCCAATCTACTAATGTTCACTCTTCAAAATTAATTCCTATTGCTTTTTCTAAAATTAACTTAACAAGGAAATTTGGTGGCCTTGGTCTCTGTAACTTGCATAAATGGAACATGATCACTATTAGCAAGCATTTTTACAACTTGATTAATAGAAAAGACAATATTTGGGTTTGCTGGACTTACAAACACAACATTGGAAATAGGAGCTTTTGGACTATGCAGGCCCCTCAAAATTTTAGCTGGTGTAGCGTGCCATCTTAAATTTAAGATCTACCATGCTTCCTCATTTCTAATCTCTTATAGCTATTGATGGCAGTTTAAGCTTTTAGAATAATCTTTGAATGCAGTAGGGCCTTATGCTTAAGAACGTTATGACATATTAGCAATTGACTTACTTTGGCATTTGACTTAATGCATATGCTAGTGATTTTATATACAATGGTATTCTTTCTCTTCTCTACTCGAGTAATTATATTATTTGAAGTTTATGGACTATGCTTCAAGATGCTCATTTTCCTCCTTTTAAAAAGACAAAGTTGTATACTCTTTTAAGGGAAAAAACCATTCTGTCACCACTATCTATAAACACATAGTTATCTAGTAACTATCAGTACGTGATTCCTTAGTGCCCCCAATAGCCATAAGTAATATAGTGCCCAACATTTGAAGAGAATTACGTACTCTAATCTCAATGGATGTATTAGTATCTAGTCTTAATACATCTTAATTAGGAATTTTTAAAATTATGTTTATTTTATTACGTTAAATCACTCATGGTTGCAATATATTACAACTAATATCACAAAACATACCATTTGTGGATTTTTCTATTAAATATAATTTTATTTAAATTAATTAATTTATATAACACATTATATCAAGAATATAATAGAAAGAAAACACCATTTATTCTAACATGATTGGTCATCGAGTTAAATATATGTAACAATTACATAATTACCACTATATAATACTCCGAACTTTATCATTAGACATGTTGTGCCGACTTGAATTGGGCTTGGCTATGCCTTAATCGATTTTCTAGTCATACTTGCAAGAACTTTGGGAAATGGTATCAATATATGACATCGATAAAAATTTAAATTGGATCTATAGAGTTAATTGCTAATGAGTTTGAAGTCTGTGTGATCCATCATTGATCAAGTATACGCTAGCCAAAAATGGGGAGAGAGGAGGGTCTTAGTGCATGAATTGTTAAATGAAGATGGTGGAAGATATTTCTACTAGATTTTATATTAAAGTGAACCTAAACCTCCACTTCTTTGACCGATTCTTTTGCCTCACTCTCCATCTTTAGGCCACTAATCCATTCATACTACCACCTTATTGCTATACATCATTTATCCCAAATCAAATACAAAATTCATTCAAGTGATGTCACTCTTAAGCTTACACCTTTGGACTGGGATCTATTAAGATCTAGTAGATCCAGGAGACGAATTTGAATCGACGTGTGAGTTAAAGGCTAATTCTCTTACGTATGCCCTTTATGTTATACGAATATATTATTTATTGCATGTTGTTTATATCATCACATCCATATATGTCAATACTAGCCTTTTATATATCAATTATACTTTTAATATTTATTTTCTACATATTGCTTGATATTATAATACATGTTTAAAAAATCATTTTCTTATGATAATTTTATAAAAGTTTTTTTAATTAATTTTATATCCAAAATGTTATTTTAATAATTTTTAAACATTATTTATTAATTAAATCATTTTGTTGTAAATTAAATTTAAGCTAAAAATGTATGTATATATTTTTATTTATTATAAAATTCTTTTCACAATATTAATTTAAAAAAATTATTTCAGCCGAACTATATTTACTTAATAAAATTAATTAAACACATATTCATATTTAGATTTAAATTAATATATATATATATATTATTTATATATAAAAATAGCCTTCTGTTTCTATTGTGTAAAAAATATTTCTGGTTGAAACATATGTTACATACATACATACATATGCATGCATGCATACATACATACATATACGTATACATATACGTATACATATACATATACATATACATATACATATACATATACATATACATATACATATAAATATACACATAAATTTTTATTTAAATATGAAAATCCTTATTAATATATTCATATTTGTACATAAATTTATATAATAAAAAGATATATTTTAAATCTAAATTCAAAATATTAAATAACATATTATTTTAAATATTCATGGTTGAGATGTTTTGGGAAAGGATATCCATACGTATTAATAGTTATTAGATAACTATGGAATGACTTGCCTGAGAGTTTCCAGCGTTAAAAACAGCAAGGTCAAATAAGAAATATTAGAGTGATGAAGCTACGGAAGCTTTATATGGCGACCACCATGTGACTATTATTGGGTATGAGTCGAAGCTTTGGAAGTGAAGCACCATTTAATAAAGAATTTGTCTCCTCAGTTGTATGAGGTTTATATCGTGATTATCTACAGTCAACTCAAAATCAAAATCCCTTGTTGAGTAATACAGTTAATAATAAATGTTACTATTGAACCAAGGACATTATTTACGGACTAACCGTGTTGAATATAGATGATATAGAAATTTAAACCAAAACCAAATTTCATTAGCCCTAATGTGATATGGCATAGTAAAAGAGAACTAGTGTAAAAAATCGTTACTAAAAGGTTCCATATAAATTATAAAATAAGATTTTACAAATAAGGATTTATAAGGAAAAAATTCAACTGAACCGTCACACAACTTGCTAAGGTGATGTATGGACGTTAATATTCGAATTGTTCGATAATAGTTGCTGATTAAATTTACTACGAATCGCACAACCGTGTTATTGATTTCTCCAAAATACCACATGGTTCAATCAATTTATAATTGTTATAAGTTAATTAATTTTTATGAAATAGTACTTTTTTATTTGATGTATTGGATGCTATTAGTATTTTGATGGTGAAACTAGAAATTAACTGAGTGCGTATGTAAAAGTTATATATGTATGTATTGGTATATGACATCGATACACATTTAAATACTGTTTAAATGTCATTAATTATTAAATGAGTTTGGTTGTTTAAAGGACTATATAGGCTTTTTTTAGCCGGGCATAATAAAGATAGGGAAGGGATATTTCATTTGAATTAATAAGAGGAGAAATAGTAAAAGGATGTATCTTCCCCTCCTACTCTATATAAATCAAGCTATCATATCACTCATTACTTCTTGAAACCCATCCTTCCTTAGCTGCCATACTCTAACCCCTTTAACATATAGCTATTCATTTTCTAGCCTAAAAACACATTAAATTACATGCGGATTGTCGTGCTCTTAATTATTGCAAGTTTTAGAGATTGATTCAAGGTGAATCTAGTAGCTTCCTTCAACCAACGTGCATTCAACGGGTTTATCTTCAAGAGGTATAAATTCTATTTCAAGTAGTTAGATAATATATATAACAATTTTATGTATGCATATATTATCTTACCAAACTGTGTCTTTTTTCACTTTGACTAGTTACTATGTATACGTTGTAATAAAGTAATACATTTTTATCACATAATATTTTTGCCGTATACTTTATTAATTGTAAATATAAATTAATATATATATGTACATATCAGTGTATGTGTTTACAATTTAATATTTTAAATAATTATCAAACAATTTCAAAAACTATCAGTATGTAACCACTTGGTGCTCACAACAGCCATGACTAGGAATTACGTATTCTAGTCTCAACGGATATATTGACATCCAATCTTAATACATCTTGACTAGGAATTTTTAAATGGTATGTTTATTTATTGTTATAAATCACTCATGGTTACAACATATTGTAATTACGATCACAAAACATACCATTTATGGATTTTCTACTAAATATAACTTTATTTAAATTAATTAATTAATATATCGTATTATATCAAGTATATAATAGAATAAAATACCTTTTATTTTGAACAAGATTGGTTATTTAGTTAAATATATGTAACAACTACATAATTTCTCCTATGGCATATCCCCAACTTTATCATTAGGCATGTTGTGCCAACTTGGATTGGGCCTGGAAGTGCCTTAATGGGTTTGTTAATCATACTTGCAAGAACGTTGAGCAAAAGTATCGATGTACGATATCGATAAAAATTTAAATTGGATCTAAGTAGAGTTAATTGTTACCGAGTTTTCCATGTGGTCCACTATTGACCATGTATAGGCTGGCCAAAAATAGAGGGAGAGAGGGCGGTCTTAAGGCATGAATTAGTAAGAGGAGATGGTGGAAAATTTATACTAGATCCCATATTAAAGTGAACCTAAGCCTCCACTTCTTTGATAGATTCTTTTGCCCTATCTCTCCATCTTTAGGCCACCAATCCTTTCATCCTACCCACCTAATAGCCATACATTTTTATCCTAAATCAAATACAAAATTCATTCACGTGATGTCGCTTTGAAGCTTGCACCTTTGGATTGGGATCTACTAGGACCTAATTTATCTAGGAGACGAATTTGAATGGACGTGTGAATCAAAGGCTAATTCTCTTAGGTATGCCCTCTATGTTATATGAATAGATTATTCATTGTATATTGTTTATATCATCACTTTCATATATGTCAATGCTATCCTTTTATATGTTAATTATACTTTTAATATTCATTTTCCACGTATTGCTTAATATTACAATATGTGTTTAAAAAATAACTTTTTTTTGTTATGATAATTTTATAGAAGTTATTTAAATTAATTTTATATCTAAAATGTTATTTAATTAGTTTAAAAATCGATTATTAATTAAACCATTTAGTTATAATTAAAATGAAGATAAAAATATATGTACATATTTTTAGTTATTATAAAAAAATTCATAATAATAATTAAAATAAATTATTTTGGCCGAACTATATTTACTTCATATAATTATAATACTTTTATATTATATACATACTCATATTTAGATTTATAAATATATATGTTGTATTTATATATAAAATAATTTCTGTTTCTATTATGTGAAAAAAATATTTCAGGTCGAAACATATATTGCATACATACATACATACATACATACATGTATACATAAACATACATTGATACACACACACACACACACACACACACACACACACATGTGATGACCCACCTCCTCTACCTTCAAAAATCGACAGTATTATATCCTATGTATTCACGTGCCGTAAATCCAAGTGTCGGAGAGGCATATTATCAAGGGGTAAAAGAAAATAAAGGTAGAAGACAAACAAAATAGAATCTTACATCGTATTCAACATTTAATTATACATATGCATAGTACATTTAATTACTCCAAATTGCTCCAATCAGAGTTCTAGTAAGCACTAATCTAGCGAGATTGTAATAACTACCCATCCTCTTAAGTGCTGGTAGATACATCATACAGAATATAGCGGAAATAATAGAGAACTTTCTACAAAGGACCCAAAATGCTCCATGCTCCATGCTCCTTCTCAAAATGCTCCATGTTACCTAACTAGCTGGCTTCCCAAAAAAATGGACTACCCAGAATTTAAGGGAAAAGGAAAATAAACTTCGAATAAGTCATGAGACTTGTATGAGAATACTGATATTTGAAAACAAATGGTATGTATTAAGACCACACTGCGTATAAACACCAAATGGGTTTTCACCTTAATATAACCAAAATCTTTACTGCTCAAAGTCTGGGAATATATTATTTTTAATGACATCCTTTGAAAACACTTTCAGGTAAATATACATAGTCTTTGCATAAATTGTTGCATCATTAAATTCCAGTATACTAGGCTCTACAATCAAGCCCAAAGGCACATATTGGACAACGGATTCCATATAATGGGAAGGTAAGGGACTACCTTCCTTACAGTACATCTTTAGAGGAATGTACCAAGGATCAACACCTTTGAAACCTCTGCACCAGGCAAGACCGGCCTACTCGTAGACCCATCTGGCGGCGGATAAATCCGAATACGACATCACCCCGGTCATAACCGACCTATTAAGAATTGCATAGCATACACAACATACTCGACATATAGAAAGTAATCTAGAAAGATGATGACGATACCCTAATGGTTGCAAACCACATAGCCTTACGACATGCACTGTTTAAGCCATTTCGGGGTGAAAAGGCCCGAGATAACAATTACCTTTCTCATAGCACATTCTACTTTTAATGCTACATTGACAATTCCATCACACACTATTAATTTCCATAAATGTACAACCTCTAAGCCGATACGTCTCAAAGAAGGGTGTTAAGTATAAGAGAGTTACTTCCTACACCATCAATAGATGTACGTTTCTAAAAGTCAATGTACGTGCATTTTAGAAATGCAATGTTAGACATTCGTCCATACAAGTTGTCCAGGAATGGGACAAACCAAAGGAACTCTCCTACTATATCCCGTCAGAAATCACCCATAGGATTAGTAGCGAGCAGCCCTTGCATCGAAGATCAAATGAAGATACTACCACCACATATATATGATACGGGAAATTTTCCCTGAGGGTTAGTGGCAAGCAGCCCTACATTCCATCTTCTAATTTATTATCATTCCATGTCTTCACCTTCGTATGCGTAAATTGGTTCAAAGTGGTTTTCAGATAGGAATCACCCAAATCCGCTTCCGGTTTCTTCGAACCAATCATCGATGAAAGATGTTAAGTTTGAGGGTGGTCATCTCTCATAAATCATCTCTCATAAACCTCTCTTTAACTTTGGAAATACCAAATCAAAATCATATCTCATAAATCACACTGCAAAACCTTATTGAGCAAAAAGGGTCGATGGAAATTATACTAATTCTACTCAATATCAATTTCTGTATTCAACCTTTACTATCCGTCAAATACCAATTAAATCACCTTTTAAATACACATGGATAGTATGGATTACCTCCTTGGAATTTGATACGAAGTCTAAGAAGATTATTTCAATACGATCCAAGTTGTATTAAATTTGGAAAAATTCAATTTTTATACTTGCCTTGTTTCGACATTTCGACTTTATCTATCCCTCACTTAGGAAAAGAGGCCAGGTAAGCCAATGCACTGGTTGCTCCGGAACATATCCTCACTTTAAACACTTACATCCGAATCTCACGAATAGAAAAATCCAGTCTACTCATCGACTTTTAGAGCCAAGATTAAATCATTTAAGTATAACAATTTTTCTTTAAATCATTTGTTTGAACTCTTTAAATAAATTATAAAACCCCCATTATATTTAAAATACTTAATTATTTATTTGAAAACATTTATAAAATATTTATGAAGGAATACATAAGTTTAAAGCCATATTTCAAAAGTTACTAAAAACTGCTGCGAAAAGTACTGCTTATAGTGTTTTAAAAGCTCATTTGATTAAAACGACTCTTTGATGATTTAGAAATTCATTTTTATAACTCATATCCATTTTAAAACATTTTAAAACATTTATACAATTTATTCCATATTTCTAAAGCATTAAAATATCAATTTTAATGAATTTTTCACTTTAATTTTTGAATTGCCAAAGCATGATTATTTTGAAAACTCGATTTGTTCATATTTCAAAATCTACTAAACAAAATCTCGATCATTTTATTTTGTTTGAAAACTATGATTATAAGAGTTTGGAAAATTCTTATTCCAAAGAATTTTGTCTCTGATCCCATCCTACAGATAGATTTTAACTTCTACGGTGCGAAATCGCGAACTACTGTTACGCGTTGCGCATATTTTAACTAATTTTCCATATCTATTTCAAACTTTGTCGAAACACTTTTAAAAGTTTATAAAACATTTATAAATCATTTTAAACCATTTTAAAGAGGTTTAAAATCTCATATACAGCATTCCATTTATTAGGAATGTGATTTGCTTTTTGATATTCGATGTGTATTAAACGTGAATTGCTTATACATCCAAAAAAACCCATTATCATATCCAAACATGGTTTACAACTAAGCATAGTCAAACATATATAACATCCAAAATATCATAATATGAATAGAGTTTCTCACATTGAATTCATTTCTAATTTTACAAAAATTTGCTATAGCTTCGCTACGATCGCACTAGAGGCTATAGAATCGAGCCTTGGACCTTTGGAAAGGCTCGGCCTATGCTTGCATGTGGAGGTGGGCTCGACCTTGGGTAGTGGATGGTGTGATCATGGTTTTAGAGGGGGAGAAGAAGGAGATTTGCTTTGGTTTGGAGGTGTTTGTATGATATATATGTGCTATATAATTTTAATTACTTTTTTGCCATAATTTTCTTCATTAGGTTAGGAAGCCATTACAGTGGTGTATAATGAGGTGAAGAACCTTAGGAATATGAAGAGGAAAATGTGAATGGAAGTGAAGATTGATGGTGGGTAGTTATAGGAAAAAATGTGAACTAAAATATCATGATATTTTTTTGCCAAAACATCACCGTTGCCTCATCCATTTGTCTCCTCCATCACTTTGCATGGTCGAACACCCCCCATGTGGCTACTCCATGTGCTTGTACTTTGTGTATAAGAGGTTCACTTTAGGTTGCTTAAGGATGAAGTTTAGAAAAATATCTTAGTTATTTTGTAATATATATATATATATATATATATATATATATATATATATATGCTATATGTTTGTATATGTGTGCATGTGACAAATATATGCATGTATATGCATGAGCACATGTATATGTGCATATGTATGTCATAATGATCCAAAACGTTGCACAACATTTCTATGTTTAATCGTTACGGATTTTGATTTCATCTTATTTAGTGTATATACGTACACACACATATTTGTAAGAAAAGTTTGATAATAATATTTCTATCATTATATAATAAATAAAAGGGCTTTATTTGACTTTTAAAATTATTATTGAGTCATTTAAACTTAATTTAAATTCAAAAATCATTTATTAGAAATAGTGATATCATTAATGGTATCATAAGACATGTTATTTTCAAAAATAAAATAAATAATTGTATTACATATTCTCACTCATATACATAAATGAATTTATGTATCTAGCTCCCTACATGATGTCGGAGGTTCTAAGAGCTGTTTATCGATAAAACAATTTTTGGTTATTTTATCGATATCTTTCAAATATATATTCTTGTAAATATTTACTCAAAATAAGATTATCAATATTATTTATTGTTAAAAACACTATTACTAATGTTAGAAAACTTATATTTGAATATTTCAAAAAATTTCCGAAGTGATGAATTTGGGGGTCGTTACATACTTTCCCCTTTAAAAGAATTTCGTCCTCGAAGTTAAGGATAAGAAGAAAATGAGTTGAAAAAGAATATATATTTGACAAGGGAAAATATATACAATATATGATAAGTGACCACAACATAGGCGGTGAGTACACTATCATGATACCATATGCAAAATATACATCAATACTAAACTCAGGATAAGCTTTCCTCATTTTATCTTCTGTTTCTAAGATGCAGTCTTTGGTATCACTACTCCATTGAACTTTATCAACCTTACAATCTTCCTTCTCAATCGCTTCTCATCGTGATCTATGGTTCAAACTGGTCGTTTGATAACAGCCAAATTTGGTTCTACTTTTAAATCTTTTTGGGCAGCTATTTCTGTAATCTGTTCCGGATCATGGACATATTTTCATTTGTAGGATACGTGAAAGATCTTGTGCACACCAGAAAACCTTTCAGGAAACTCCATACAATAAGGTAATCCACTCAAGAATGGGAAAATGTCCAATATGCCGAGGTGCTAACTTCTCTGCCTATCTAAATCTTTCCACTCCTCTCATTAGACTTTCAAGAATACCAAATCTCCAGCCGAGAATTCCAAATTCCCGCGCCTTTGATCAGCATAACTCTTGTGCCCGATCTAGGCTTCTTTCGTTTTCATTCTGACCACGTCTACCTTTTCTGAAGCTTCTCAAATCATATCGGGACCAAGTACTAACTGATCTCCGGTTTCGGTCCAATATGCTAGGGGTCCATGGACGACCATATAAAGCTTCATATGGTGCTATGCCAATACTTGTCTAATAGCTGTTGTTGTAATAGAATTCCACCAAATGAAGAAAATTTTCCCATAAACCTCCAAAATCTAAGATACAAGCTCTTAGAATATCTTGCAATACTCGATTTACCCTTAAAGTTTGCTCATGAGTCTTAGGATGATATGCGATGCTTATAATCAGCTTCATTCCCAAAGTTGTTTGTAGTGCCTCTTATAACTTACTGGTAAAGATTGGTTCTCGATCACTGACTATGCTGCTTAGGACACCATGCAATCGAATAGTTTCTCTCATGTATATCTCTGTAAGACTTGCAGCAGTTCTCATTGGCTTTACTGGCGTAAAGTGTGCGTTATTGGTCAATCGATCTATGATAACCCAAACACCTTCATTCCCTTTTCTTGATCGAGGTAAGCCATCGAAAACCACTGATATTTGGTCCTATTTCCAAGTCGGAATTTCAAGAAGTTGGATTGGTAAGCCATCGAAAACCACTGATATTTGGTCCTATTTCCAAGTCGGAATTTCAAGAAGTTGGAGTAATCCAGCTGCCTTTTGCTGATCGCTTTTGATCTGTAGGAAATTTGCACATCTACTAATATGGATAGAGATATCCCTCTTCGTACCATCCTACAAAAACGTCTTCTTCATATCTCGATTCATTTTGGTAACTTCGTGATGTACCAAAAGTCAATAATTCTGACATTCTATTAAAACTTCTTGCCTTACCCATTGACATTTGGGACGCATACTCTTCCATTCATCCTTAATATTCCTTGATCATCCACCTTGAATCCTATCCATCATCCTGGTATTGTGTTTTTCTCCACTGCTTTGACCATTTCTAGAAAAAAGGATCTCTGAGATGGTTCTCTTTTATATGGTTAATCAAAGTTGGGTGTACTATTATATAAGCTATAGCGGCATGCTTTCTGCTTAATGCATCCGCTACCACATTAGTTTTCCCAGGCCTACATGGGATATCTAAATCATGTGAAGTGAGAAATTCTAGCAAATGCCGATATCTCATATTCAAGTCCTTCGAAGTGAAAAGACACTTCAAATTTTTTTGATCTGTGATGCGTTCAAACTTTTCACCTATTTAAAGAAGGAATATTATTTACCAAGGTCAAAAAAGGTTATCAAAATAAACTATGAGGAATTCTAGCCCAGTAAATAATGTCTCCAAGTCTTTTGTGTGAACACAACCACTAATAGTTCTAAGTCATGTGTTGCATAATGTCGCTCATGCATCTTTAATTACCTACTAGCATATGTGATAACCTTTCCATGTTGCATTAGTACTGTGCCCTCTCCTTCTCTACAAGCATAAGTATAAACGATTATACCACCGCTTTCATCAATAATAGTCAGGTCTGGAGCGATAATTGACCTTTTCTTATGTTTCTGAAATGCTTCTTTACATTTCGACATCCATTCAAATTTAACAACCTTCATAGTCAACTTGGTTAAGTGATAGGAAATCTTCGAGAAATCTTGAATAAATCTCCGGTAGTATCTTGCTAATCCTAAGAAGCTGTGAATGTCCTTTGGAGTTTATGGTTGCTTTAATCTAAAATTCCTGTAATTTTCCCTCGGTCGACTGAGATTCCTTCTTTTGACATAACATTTCCAAGGAACCTTACCTTTTCTTCATAGAAGTGGCATAGCCTTGAGCACATTCCTTCTCAAATTTCTGGTACAACCCCTAAATGCCTTATATGTTCTTCTTCGGTCTTTGAATATATAAGAATATCATCAATAAAAACAAACACAAATTTGTGGAGCACATTTCTTAATACTCTTACATAAGGTCCACAAAATAAATGGACGCATTGGTTAGACCAAAAGGCATAACCAACCACTCGTATAATTCATTTGCTCCTTTGAATGCAGTTAAAGAAATGCGATTTGCACCAAAAATTGGCGCAAACACCCAATAGAAGTATTGTAGATAAATAAATAAAGAATATAAAATGAAAACAGAGGAAATAAGCATATATATAACAGCATATCAAAGCAATAACATGAACACAACGATTTGTAGTGGTTTGGCGTTTTTTGCCTACATACTCTTTGAAGGGATAACTTTATTAATCACTTTGTAAATTGAGTACAATAAGGATTAGATGAAAATCCTTAGTTACAAATAGAGTACAATGAAATTAGCAGTGTAAAATTCCTGGAAGTGAACAACCAAGCTTGCATTTATAGAGGAATATGGCGAAATATCTCCCAAAAAATTCATCACAAGGATCTCCAAAACCATATGGACCCATCGAGGGAATCGCATGGCACAAATCCCAAGGAATATGGATCAGTGCCAATCCTATTTTGAAGGAATTTAGGGGTGCGATCCCTATGGGAGATTTTCCATGTTGTAATATACTTAGCCTCCAAATTTCATGCCAATTGGATTAATAGAACTTGTGTTATTGCTCGATCTTTGCTGCAACATATTATGCATCCTGATTCTAATTCATCTCTATTGAGGGTAGATGGCTGATCCCTCTTGCTTCATTCTTTTGAGATGTGATCCCTAAGGTAGGCTCCCTAGGGTCCCCACATCTTCCTCACAAAATTTCATATGCATTGGACTTATCGATTTTGAGATATTGATTGTTTCCTTTCGACTTGCACTTGTTTGGTTGAAATATGCCGATCCCTAAGATTGAGAGAGAATATAGTCGATCCCTTTTGGCCCTACAATCATCGCTATGGACTTACTGGCCTTGACAATAGTTGAATCTAATTTTTCCAATCAGTTCGAATATAGCCAGATCAAAATGCCGGATAACACTTTCGCCTCAAAGTATGTCTTGTGCTGAACATAACATGCTTTGAATCGAAGCAAGTTTGAGTCATTGACAAGAAATCCATCCATTCTTCTGAATAGTCTCTATCCTCCTGTTGAACTGTTGTCCCAAAGTATCGAATCTCTCTTTGATTATCATGATGCTTTTTCATGACTAAATTCTGTTAGTCGATATCTATGTCCGTTTCTATGAGACCAGTAAGCTTTGGCTATCTGATTCATTCTTGACCTTGAAAGCTTCAATTTTGAATTCAATTCATGTAGATTTAATAAATTAAACTTTCAGACTATACACATGCACGTTCAAGTACACATTCTTGTCATTGGCTCATGGATGCATTTGTATGCTCATGGGTCAACTCCAAGTTTCATTAAACTAGATGCAATTTATTTGCATTTTATATATATGTACTTTATATAATTTTCATGTCCATATTTGCATTCACAAAGGGTTCATAATCGATCCATTTTCTCCTTTTCATTTTTTTCTTTTTGCACATAGGGCCGATCCCTTCTTTTTCCCTTTTTTTAGTAGGGATTAGAATTTTTATAGCCAATCCCTTTTTCCTCGTTCTCCCTTTTTTATAGTGTTGATAGGGATCCGATGGATCCCTAAGCGAAGGGATTGTACCCGATCCCTCCTTATGTTGGGAACCCAATCTTTTGGCTTCGTGGGGAATAAAAAGGTGGGCCAAACCCTCATCCCCTATATATAACCTTGCACCTTTCTTCCCCATCACTCACCTATCTCATTTCTTTGACTTTTTATTTTCTTCAAGCCTAGTTCCGAACCCTCCCCCTACCTGAAAACCCGATCCCTTCCCTTTAAATCAAATATCATCTTCTTCTTTAGATTCACCACTCTCATCTTGCTCTAGACCTCTGCTCCATCCTCAAATCAAATTAAAATCTAGCATTAACCCGTATTTTAAACATTTAGGTGAGTTCCTTGTACTTTCTTTGGTTCATGACGAGATAATGGGTTTTGTTTGTGTTAATTATGGGTTAAGGAAGAGACAAGATGGATGACGACGATGCAGGGTTTGGTAGAGTGGTAGAGGAGAAGAAAGAAAAGGGTAAAGGATGAAGAAAATAGAGGGATCGGTCGGGTGCGGTACAGTGGAGAGGTATTGGTGATGTTGTTATGTAGGTGAAGGAAAGGGACCGACATTGAAGTTAGAGAAGAAACGGGTCGGTTGCATTGTTAAGTGGATGGATCGGCTGTTTGTTAAGTAAGGAGGAACCATCTGTTAGCTTTAAGAGAATTATGAATGCAACTAAGTGGAGGGATATGATGTAGTGTGTTTGTGGATGGATGGGTCAGTTATGAGCTTTTCAAGAGGGATCGGTTGTAAGCTTCGCAATAGGGATCGACTATTTTTGTGTAGAGGGATCAGTTGTGAGTACCTAGCCAATTCTAAGCTTTGAATTAAACTTGAAAACCAATCCATATGCACTTGCATGAATAATCATAACCAATCCCATCTCAACGAACTTGAACATATAGTGATAATGAACAATAAGATTTGCATATCCAATATCAAACTCGAAATTGAGCGACCAAACTCCTAGGACATAGAATATGAACTTACATATGGACTTTAAAAACGGACTTTACACTTCGATATGCCGATGGTAAATCCTTTAGTTTACACAATCTATCAATCTAAACGCCAATTGATATGGTCAGCGATGATGGTCACTTTGGTTGGAATCCAAAATCTCACCGCTTACTTTTGCTTTTAGTTTTGAACTGTTTATCTCTGCAATGCACAACACTGCACCACACTAGTTTACACTTAGCACGGGAGGACATGTAAAATTTTCTAATCTCGATTATCTACCGAGTTTAGTAACATAGGCTCTAGATGATGTGAGTGTTTAACTGCAATGCCTTCTGGACAACCTACACAACTTAGCAATCCTAGAGTTGGGTTAAGTTCTGCAACTTTTTCTACCAAAATTTCCCTGATTTTCAAATTGAGAAACCAGAGGTTTTCAGCACATTGACCGACCTTTTCTCTGAAGTCTCCGTCCTTCCGACGGAAGATATAAGCCATGCCCTCGATGCTGTAGAAGATGCTATATTTCTAGATAACCGAATGGATTCCTAAGCCTCCAGAATTGGCGAGGCCGCGCTTTGCAGATTATACTCTGAACAAGGGATTCCTTTTGGAGATGTTTTAGACCCTCTAGTGAATGATAGGGCTCATTTTCCCCTAGAGGGATATACAACATGTAATAAATTCATGTGCTAGGCCAGATGCATGCCGCCTTTCAATTCTTTCATCCGAGAAATTTAGGAATAGCTCCTGCTCAACTACATCCAAAGAGCTATGCTTTTCTTCGTGACACTTTCTTACTATTTATGGATGTTCTGTTCTGCCTGCCATTCCCTGAGGACATCAGGTTTATTTACAATTTCAAATAACAGATAGGAAGCCTTTCTTACATTTTACTTGAGCCTTTGCCCAACTGTCAAGTTCTAACCATCACTTAGAATAAGCTCAACATCTTTAAACACGAATGGTTCTAAATTGGTTGTCCGTCTGGCATCACAAGGTGATGGTTTGAAGGATGTAAGTTTGTCTTCACTTTATTCTCAAACTATTTAGCATAAGTCGTATCATGAATCAACTAATATTTTGAAAATTTTCAGGTGTCCATTTATGTCCAGAAGGTGATAGTTTCTCAAGGGCAGTTTCTGCAATTCATGCCACCATAGTTGAGGACATGGACATCAGATCCCCTATACCCAACAAATGGTAATATCCTTTTAGGCCGTTAGAAGAAGGTCACAACATAGGGCTTCCAGGAAGTGCTGCATAACCAAGGAATGCACAGAACAAGAAGGCAATTCTAATAGCCCTATCGTGCCCCTAGTCGAGCAGGCTTAGGATGACGCCGAAGAGGGCGAAATTAGAGGTGTCAAAACCAATAAGTCTGGAAATGCTAACACAGATTTGGGTAATGCTTCTGTGGTCAAACCATCACAAGGCGCACAATCTTACATGCCAACAAGGAGAAGAAAAATGCTCGCATATAAACTTTGTAGGAGAAAAACCACTAAAGATCCCGAGTTTATTATCACTTCCAGTGAAGAAGAGTCTTCCTCTCAACACTTAGAAAGTTCGTTAGAAAGGTTTTCGAATTTGTCGATCCCTAATGATATCATGATTTATGATTTCCCCAACATCAGTATTGGGGGGCTCAATTCGCCTACCGGCAGTGGTGATGATATTCCTTCCATTAGCATGGGAAGAACGCTCCTATGAGCAAGACTGCAGCTACTGGTCCATCGGGGGGGGGGGGGGGGCACTAGGACACTCACCATCATGCACACTGCACTGCACGATTTTTGTCTATCTTTTGTTCGATGGTCACTTATACACTCTTGTTTGGTTTGTTGGTGCGATGTCTCAATATCGTGCCTCCGATTGTTTGAGAAGCTCATCAAAATAACATGGATCCAGTCTTAGTCCAGACACGGATAGGCATTGAAAAAGAAATGACACACATGAAAGAAGTTGTCGTTCGAGGGAGTCTTTATCTTCTAAACATAAGTCCCAATCTCAATCCTTTCATTAGGAAGTTTAGCCCAATCTTCCTATACATAGCGATGACCAGACTTCTTCCCATGCCCCTCAAATTGCTATGCCGCCTGAGCATTATTCCGGTTCACCTGGTTCCAGACAGTCCCATAGGTCGAGCAAATGCCCAACTATTACTTCCAATCCATCTCTGCCTACTACAGCTCCTGAGGCTTCCACGCTAGAAAAATTGGACGAACTTAACATCAACTTCCCAAAAATTTGCTTCAATAGGCTTAAGTTCCTTCCTTCTATCCACACAATTCCGGGGAGCGCAAAAGCAAATTCCCTTGCATGCGTCAATGACTTTTTTGTGCACCACAAAGCATTCCAGCATTTTTTCGAGAAAATCTTTGAGGTATCCATCGAGAGACAAAATGAAATCGATCATCTCAAGCTTGAGATCCATGATAAGGACATAATTAAATATCAACATGATGAAATCTTAGAGTTGACAATGAAGATAACTATGGCAGAAAAGAGCGCTAAAGAAATAGCCGAGGTGGTTAGTCGTTTGGAAATGGCTCATAAGAAGGATCTGGATGCTGCCCTCAACCGTAGTGGTATGCTTGCATTGGAAAAAGATACTATATAAAGAGAAAAATATTCTAGCCTGCTGTGTTTAGGAACTCGAAAAACTCCTTAAAAAGTAGGAAGAAAAACTCGTAGCTCAGGAGGAGTCGCAATGATATTGCGAAGAGGCCGTCAAAGCCGGGGGACTGAAAATTAAACTTGATGAATAACTCGCTCAAATTGAAATCCTCAAGGAAGAGGAAAGAGAAGTAGGCTGCAAAAGAGGTTAGAGAGCAGATCGAGGCCCAGTTAGAAGATGCCAAAGACGCTGGTCGAAATGATATTAAGGACATGTTCGGCCCTTTAATTGTTGAATATAATACTAAAGTTCTAATCTATCGTGATTTGAGTTTTCTTGGAGAGGGCTATCTCGAATCACTCACCGAGGCTTGGGAATATGTTGTTGATATAAAGAAGAAACCCCTTGGTGAAGTTGATTTAGTTGAAGAGAAGCTAGTATGGGAGATTCTTCGTAGGGGTGAACCTTTAGACCTTGCTGCTGCAAGGCTGTAATATTTTGATATTTTAGCACCCTCCAACAAAGGAAAAAACATTACTGAGTCTTTGAAGTCTTATCCCGAAGGCCCCCCTTCACTTTAAGTAGCCAGAGCATCAGTGTTTCTTGGCCTAAGATAGGATCTGAGCTATGATCTAGACAGACCTGGTTATCAATCAAAAATGCTGACTTCTATTCTAGAGGGGAGCACTCTGGCGACAACTGAAAGTCAACCATATACAGGTATCCCACTTTATTCTCCATTATTCGAGAGATTACATTCCTCATGCCCAATGGTCATAGGTTTATTTTCATGTTTCCACGACTCTACAGGTTTCCGGGTCCCAGCCAAACTCCAGGAAGCGGTGCTGCCATGGAGCAACAATCGACATCTACTGAAATTCCGACGAGCACCGACATTCCAGGGTCCAATGCTCAAGTCATTGGAGCACTTGATGATGTAAAACCTGATGACCAGCCATTACCAGATGAATCATATGACGTTGTGATCACTAGTGCTGTCGAACATACTGATGAGCTCAACTTAAAGGAGCGCATCAAGAGAGGAGAGTTATTGAAGAAAAAAGCTAAAGCTGAACGCGCTGATGTGGCTGGAAAACTTCTCCCTTTTGAATTCTTTTCTTGGCCGTATTGATTTTGAGGACAATTGGGTTTTATATGGCCAGATTTATTGCACTTGTGACAGATGATTTCTTGCTCTTCCGGGTTGTCTAGTGCTTTGGCTATTCAACTGTTCAATTTCTGATTTAGAGCTAGATTTCCATATTTATGATTCCACTTTTTGAAATTCTTCATTAATAGTGCCAGCTCAGCTGCTCCATCATCATCACTTTCCATTGTTCCTTTAAGTGCTATTGATTTCTTTCGAGTATCACCTCCTTCTTGTTCTTCCTTGAATTTCATTTCTAGCTCGCAAGTGGTGAGATTTTCGATGAGCTCTTCAACTTTGATTTGTTTCAAATCCTTTAATTCTTGAATGGCTGTAACTTTTGCTTCAAAATACCATGGAAGGACTCTAAGGATTTTTCGGACTATTTCCAACTCTGTGTATGATTTTCCGAGAGTCGTTGATTTGTATATGAGATTGGAAAGTCGTGCAAACATCTCTTCAACCTTCTCATCCTTGGCCATTGTGAAGTTCTCGTATTCGCTATTAAGCATTGCAAGACGAGATTCTTTGACTTGAGATGTTCCTTCGTGAGTCACTTCAAGTGTGTGCTAGATTTCCAGCACAGTTAGACAATGTGAGACACGATTAAATTCAATATGATCCAATGAACATATAATAGATTTCATGGCTTTACCATTAGCATTTTGTAACTTATTTTCTAGATCTGCCTATTGTCAAATTGGTTTTTCAATTTCCTGATTATTTACTACTATAGTTGGCGCTCTATAACCTATCTCAATAATATTCCAAGCATCAATGATTTTCAGAAAAAATTTCATTCTATTTTTCCAGTAAGCATATTCACCATTGAACATTGGTGGTCTAACTATGGACAGACTCTCAGCAAAAGCGTTACTAAAAGAAGTCATTTTAGTAATTCAAATTTTAAAACAAAAATTGGTTTTGAAAAAAAATAAAAAAATTGCTTTTGTTCCTATCTCTTATACCACTTGTAGGATCAATTTCACAATAGGAGGGGGGGGTGAATAGGGTGATACTAATAATTATAAAAATTTATTGCGAAAATATATAAAATAATCTCAGCACAGATATCAGTAGAATAATAGCAACATAGACAATAGCAGAATAAAAATGCAGAAATAGAAGACATAGATTACCCAGCTTCAGCAAAACCATGCCTACGTGCTGCCCCTAAGGTTTCTACTAGAAACTAAGTAGTCATATGCTTACAAACGTAAACTTACGACACCCGCTACCGACTAACCTAACTCTACGTTTAAAACCCATCCACAACCCAGCTAATGAGTTGCGAATTCTCGAACTACACTACCGTAGTTCGTCCCCTAGTCACACGACTAGAAACTACAAAGGTTTAAAAGGAAAAATACCAATTTAAAAAAAATTATAAAACAAAAGCCCTAATTTTAAAATATTAAAGCAAGCCCAAATCTATTTAATCCGGCCCAAAGTAAAAATAAGCTTATGTAAAATTGTTTCCACCTTTAGTTTATTTCTTCGGCCTTGTTCTTTGAGTTAAAAATGGCTTCTTTGTCTGTTGCTTGTTCTTTTCTTCTTTGCTCTGAAATTAGGGGTTTTGGATGAAGTCGCTGCTTTGTCAAATTGATTGCTGATGCTTCGATTCCTTTCTTCGATCAATTAGATGTCCGCGGCAGCTTCAACCAAGTCGAGTTTGAATGTTGCATGAATTGGTAAGTTCGTTTCTTTTTCGATTTATATTATAATCGACTTTGATTTGAGTTGAATGATTACTCTTTGTTGCTTGAACTTGAATGCTTTTTATGCCAATGATGATTGGGTTTATATAGGGTTAAATCACCAATAATTTCGTTCATATGTATTCGTTTGAATTTGTCAATTGATTTATCTCGGCTGTACGATTTTGTTTGAATGCTATGATTTATTTCTGACCAGTTCAAATTCATGTATTTTGTTGCCTTGATTCTCACGGCTTGGGTTTCGACTTCCTTGGCCACCACGGTATTGAATTCTTTTGACGATGTTGATTTCGTTCTTTGTTTCCTTTGACTCCGGTCGATTGCTCACGGCTTCGACTTGAATTTTGATATTACCTGACCTTGACTTTGATAAAACTATTAATTGCTATTTGGTTTTCAGCCTGATGCTTGTAGTTGTTTGACTTGGTTAGTCTACACTTCCCTGTCTTTATTAACCATTCATGTGTGTTTGCCTGTAGTGTTGCAGTCTTTGACTTGTTGCATATATATCACTCTACATGTTGTTTACTGGATATATTTGTTATTGTTCGTTCAAGTCAGCATTGTGTTTTGATTGCATTGAGCTCTGTTCAATTTTGTGTTTGTTGACTACCGCCAGTTGATTTTGTGAAGTGCTTCCTATTGCCTCTGGTTTCACTGCTGTGTTTTTCCTCTAACTTGTTTATCTCACTGCACTTGCATCAGTTGATCTGTCTCAATTGTTTGGTTGCATCTCAATTGTGTACATGTTGCACACTCAATTGGTTGTGTTCATCGCTGTACATATTTGCTTCCATTGTATCCTGCTTGGATATTGAGTTGCTTCATTTTTGTTTCACTAGCGCATGTATCTCGTACTTGTAGTCTTCACTGCAACCATATTGAACTAAACCCTGTTGTCTGCATGCTTGATTCAAAGTTTGGTTCATGATATTTGTGAAGCTTTGGTTTGTAGTTCATTGGTTTCACTATTGAATATCGTCATGCAGTCTTCATTTTGATATTGGACTTGCAACTTTGTTCATCATGTAGTCAAGTGTGCATGCATGTCAAGTTGTTTTCATTATGGTATGTGCTTATCGATGTAGTCTATTGGCTTCACTTGCAGTTGCTATTTTCATTGTGTGGGCTACTATTTTCTTGTATCCACACTTCATGTTTTAGTTGCTGAATGTACATACATATTTATGTATGTATATGTGTGTTGTGATTGGGTTTGTTGGTTCATTATTTACTTTGATATTGCACTTTGGTCTTGGTCGAGTTGGTAGCTGGACTTGGTTCACTTGTTTACATTGAGTCTGAGTTGCTCCCGACCGTTATGCATTTGTACATTTTGATTTTTGAGTTCATTTTCCTTGGTTTTCATGTATGTGTGCAGTGGTGGTCTGTTGGCACTTGAATTTGGTCTGCACTTGTGTTGAATCCAGCTTGTAGCTCGGGTTTAACCTTATGTGACTTTATTTGTATTTCAGTTGAGTTGAACCCGACTTTTTGATTGGGTTTGACCTTGTGCTCACCTGTCCCTGCAATTTTATCAAGTGTATATCGGTGTGCATGGGCTTGTGGCATGTACAGTGATACACTGTGCATGTCACAAGCTGGTCGGGTACGATGAATTCAAATTTAAGTGATGACGAACAACCCAACTAACTGAGGCAAATAATATTTTCAAAATCATTTTATTTTACACTATAAAATTATTTTATTTTCAATTTTATTGCGTCAATATTTTTTTTACAGATTGCTTATATGCTAGATTCAATCTGGAATAAAGTTGAAGATAAATACGAGTGAATGACTGATACGTAGTGAGGTGCATTTGTAAATGAAAAAGTGTGATGTGATTGAAATTGTAATGTAATTGAAACTTGTATATATATAGTGAGAGCTCAAATTTGTACTATTCAAAATTGCAATAAATATTTGTTTAAACTAAATATCCGTTTGAATTTAAATTCTGTGTTCTTTATTTTATTCAGCAAATATTTATTTAATTATGTGAGAAATGAAATAGTACATTAATCAATACATTTAAATGAACATATATATATATATATATATATATATATATATATTTATTACCATCAAGAAAAAATCATATGCTACACCTCATACCAGTACCCTCCACCCAACCCCAAACACATACCTCCAAACACCCAAACCCGAGCCCTACCCCCTTCATACACACGCTTAAACCTACACACCCACTCCTAAACTCCAAACTCGATCCCCACACCCCTACCTACCCACGGTCGAGTCCACACCCCCTATACACACCCTTACACTCCATTTACGAAGCCACACCCTCCTTATACAAGCCATACCCACCATCTATCAAATCCTAGTCCATTCGCTTCACTACTTTAAAAAAGTTCATGATATTCGTGTTGATTTTACAAAGGAAAAAAAGCACAGTAGTTGCAGAAAAAGATTTGCAAAGGAAAATGAAGGTGCGTGAACTTTTATCTCTTTAAAAATCATATTTATTGTTATGCTATGATAATCATATTTATACCCTTATGATGTTATAATAGTTAGCACAATTTAGTTGTTTATATGAATGTTTGGATGAAATTGTTAGTGAGTTTGGTTGAATGAATGATTTGTTAATGATAATTTATTGACATCTTAGCTAAATTGGTTATGTTTACTTATTTGAAATTATTAACCATTCCCTTTGTTAAATAAGACCATTTGTTAGAAATTATATATGGTATATTTGGAATAGTAAGCCTCTTTTCAAAATAAATTATGGGAAAGAAATTTATTTTTAAAATTGGTAGAAATTTATTTGGAAATCCAAACGTTAAAAATAAAAAGTTGAAATTATTTTGGAAATGGAAGCTAATATATGATATTTTAAAGATAATGAATTTTAAAAATTTAAAGTTTCAAAATAAATAGTATATAGTTTAAATAGTTTGAATGATGGCAATTTTAATATTATAATTGTTACCGTCAAAAACAACTTCAACTTGATTGAATCCTTAAAGAATAAAAAAGGAGGATCCTTGAAGAATTATAGTACTACCAAGACCTTTTGAAAAAGTCGAAGGGATGCTTTTGCAAAAGTTTAAATAACAATGCATTTTCGAAGAGGTCGAAAGATGACTGGGACACTCTTTTACTTCAGTTAATTACCTTTCAAAACGGTTGCTTCCGCATGCATAAAGGTGTGTCAAATGTATCGAAGTCACCTTTTGAAGGGAATAAATTATAATCTTTCTCTTGAGTACCTAACCTTTCCAAATGGTGGGTTTTTCCATCATTTACCATCTGCGGGAGAACATTTGACAAAGCTACCCCTTCGAGAGCATAGATTAGCCTTTTGAATGGGTTGTAATCATCCGCAATTATAAAGAAAAGCTTACATGAGTCCAATAACAAGGATTAGGGTTCCGCATCAATCAACTAGGATGCATTCGAAAGCCACCTTCCGCATTAAAGCCTTCTACTATACTCCAACTCATTCGAAGCACAAAATATACACCTTTCGATAGTGTCGAAATCCATCATCTTTTCCTACTTGCAATAGTGCATCAACAACAAAGTGAAGGGCACATCTATACCTTTTGACAAAGTTGAAAGCACTTTTGCTCCATTCAGAAGTGAAGTTAGAAGGGTGCCCTGAATTAACAATAGCGAAAGCACATCAAGGCGCCCTTTCGACTAAGTCGAAAGGACTGATTCGAAATGGTCTAAGCCACACCTTCAAATAAGATCTTAGGGCTGTTGTTTTGGGGATCCAATTGGATGCACTCAATACTTATTCTTTCTTAAATTTGTAAACCCTAATTCTAAAATCAAGTTGGGAATTTTATTTCTTTTTAATACTTAGGTTTCTGGAATTCAAGGAAATTATTACTAAAAGAAGTGCAATGCATTTCTGAATATACCGAATGTTCTGTGGCTTCATTATGTTTTTTGTCATAGTTTACTTGCATCAATGTCAATTGAAAGATTACCTTTCAAAGTAAAAGAAACCTAGTGCATCCATTAAAATCCTTAGAACCAGTAGGTCCCAACCTTAAGTCACTTCGTCCACCTCAAAAGGGGGTTTCGAAAGGATTCTAAGTCATCACAACTAATTCAAAAGGGGGTTTCAAGGAATTTTAACCAAATTAATCATTTAAAAAGGTTCTTTTAAAAGAGTTTTGGACTACCTTTACTGGATCGAAAGGAGCATTCGAAGAAGTTAGTCTCACTTTTCTACTTTGGGGCGTTGACAAGTCTTCTTAACATTTTTGGCACTAGAAGGAGGGCTTGAACCTCCGTCTTTGTTGAACTCCCAACTTTATTTTCCTCTAACCCTATTCTATTCCAAGCTTACCTACTTTAGAATTTACACCACCATGCTTAGTAAAATTGGAAAGTCCGAGCAAGGAACCTCGATGTCGTACTCAATTGGATTCTCCTATGGAACTATTGAAAGGTTCTAAACTATATGAAGATAAAATATTGAGATTGGAAGCTTTAAGGATCATAAAGAAAAAGAGAGTTCAATCTTATGACCCAAACAAGTGGATCTTAAACCCCTTTCACATTGGCCCTACACCTATCTTTGCCTTAGGGGAGACAAAAGATAAGAGTGATAACTTGTTTGATCAAATATAGAAGAAAATTCAACTTTATACCAAAGACAGTATCTTTGATGAGGGAATGATGACCGCTTACTACACCTTTGCACAAAAATGGCATCAAGCAACACGTGGGACATTACCTACGTGTAAGCTTCAAAAGGTTTTGAAAAGGAAATTGACCATTGAGGGTGAAGCCTCAGAATCAAGCAATTAAAAAATCTAGAAATCATCCCTAAAAGACAAGCTTCAAGTCGAGACTACCTAAGGAATGCAATTTGACTACATCGATTAAGAATGTTTATTTACTAACCAAAGGGGAACTCAACTATTAGCCATCCTAGAAGAAAAAGCCTAAATACAAAAGGAATCAAGGAGGATCCTACTGCCATTATCATATGATGAATGAGCATGAGACAAATTAATGTAGAGCACTTGAAGGAATGGTGATCAAAATTTTCAAACAAGGCAGATTTGTAAATCGATCTTAATTGAATTCAATAAAGCAACTCTTTTCTAAGAAAAATCTATATGGTCGGGAGTAGAATCTCCATAAACTTGGAAATTACCTTAAATGGTCAAAGACTTTATCTGCATCGAGTTGGCCAGGTCAAAGTGTCTCCTTGAGGGAGGTTAGAGCAAGCCATTATCCTCGCCATGCTATGGCCTGGTTAAAGCATCAACATACCCTTGATCACGCCATGCTATGGCCAGATCAAGGTGCCCCGTGGATGGGGGATGGTGTAAGCCCTTGTTCCCGCCATGCTATGGCCAGGCTAAGGAATCGAACAAGCCTTCGGCCCATCCACACTGTTTTGTTTTGTTTCTTTCTTTTCTTTTGCAAGCTACATACTTGTATGTATTTTTGTTTTGTTTAGCAATACTGGTTTACTATGCAGTTTATTTGGGTGGCTGTAGATCACTTGTTGGTGGCTGAGATGATGTATTTTGTACTTGCATTTATTTGTTTATACTTGTTGATTCTTTTACTTGCCTTGTTTTATATGCTTATGTATTTACATTTTCATTTGTTTGCTTTGTTTATGTTTGATAGATATTTATTTTACTTTATGTACATATTATAAAAGTTGTTATATTTATTTTTATTACATTAGCTTATATATTTATTTCTATTCTTACATGACTACTTATTTTTATTTCTATTTATTTTAAAAACCATTTATTTAAGATTTTATCTCAAATCCAATATATACATATATATTCACATATATACAAATTTTCCAATTCATATGACTTAATATATTTTCTATTTGAATCGGGGAAACTCGAATCAATTTACTAATAAATTTTTATAGATTTAAATTCAAAACTTAATTTAATTATCAATTTAATTTGGTAAAAATTCGGGATCGCTACAGACTTCCCCCTTAAAAGAATTTCGTCCTCGAAATTCGCAGGCACGAAAACAACACAGAGATAGACAGATTCGATCTCCTATAATTCCTCAAACTTAAGATATGAATTCCAAACTCAATTCGGAATATCTCAGAATACATACCAATTTGTCCCTCTTTGGACTTTGGTATTCATGAGAAATTACAATAGAATTTCTAATTTGGTTTTAAACGAAATTGTTTTATCGATACAATTCAATTTATCCTTCATATTCTATTTATCAATTTTAACTCAATTTTAGAATTTCTAATTCATTTAAAATTTCCAATTTCAATTTTCAAATTCATATTCATTAAGGTTTAAATCAAAACTGAAAAGAAACTGATGAAATACGAAGTAAGGATTTCCTATAACGATACGTAGGGCCATCATTACACCAAAACTTCTTTCTGAAGCTGTTACGAAGCAATCAAAAGAATTTGGAAACGAATCAAAGAAAATTTGATAGAGAAAGATTGTTTCCACTGTTGTAGTGTATTGACCATTTATAGTCGTACTCCTCTGTCCCCTATCTCGTTCTCTTCTTGCAGTCATACTCACTATCAGTGGATAGTAAGAGAATTTACTGAAGCATTCAAACGGATATCTTAGGGATACTCATTCTAGGGTATACTTCACCCTATCTCTAATGAGCTACTTAATGTGTTATACTCCTGAGCTAAAGTTTAACCTTAGCTCTGATACCACATGTGACGATACGGTTTTTTTCGCGCTCGAAAATCGACATCCATACTTCATATCGTATTCGAATGCCGTAGATTCGGCCGTTCGAACCCGATTCGCCGGAGCTTATAACAACATTTAGTAAATAACACAACAGAATAAAAGAATAATACATTGATATACAGCTTTGATACAATATCTGATACAATAGATGATCCAATAGATATCAATATACATCAGAGATATGATACAATAAAATAGCAGCGGAAAAGAAAAATAGATAAGATCTAGCAGCTGAACAATATAACTCTAAGATAGTCTTCAAGGAAGAACTCCGAAAACTACAACTCCATTTCCAAGAACCAATCCAGCAATAGCTCGAATTCCCAAGAAAGATGCACCAAGCTAAGCAAGTACAATCCATATCCAAAGACTGAACTAGCTCCAGATAATTCACTGAACCTAGCTATCTGAAAAACCCAACTCTAGACTGCTCGTGTAGAAATTTTTTGAGCATCCAGGTTTAGGAAAGAAACAATAAACTCCGGATCAGTCATAGGACTGGTGTGAGTTACAAAAACAGTTTATCTTTTTTTAAAAACAAACAGCAAGAGAATTTTAAATTAGATTCGCAATGCTTTTAGAAATGAAACTACCATAAGACCTCCCGCCACACACACAATGCAAACGCAGAATTGGAGGAGATTTCTTCTTATGATAGTCAAACATGCTTGATACGCAATTAAAAAGAAACATTTGATATTACTAATAATGCATAGTATAGAAAAAAAATCATTTCGAAAATAAATATATAAATCTTAGCCAGCATAGGCATTTCGCACTTATGCCTACTATAGCTACCATGTTCAATAGCAGGTTACCGCCACATTCCATGGCAGGTAATACAATTGCAATCGTAAAAGCTCGTATTGGAATGAATGGATTTCCAACAAATGGTCGGCAAAGGAACTTCCCATACCGAAATGGAACGCCTCTGGAAGGACATCCCCGAGCATCCCAAATGGATCTCTGCCAACACAAAGCCGGTGCACTCCCTGCCCGGGAGTATCGACCTCAGATATTCCATCCCCGGTTGTAACCAACCTTTATCCGAGCGCTCGGTACCATCAACAACACATAGTAATAGATATAGTGTATCCACATGAGTAAGTATCTGGGCTCCATACCATGGTACTACCCCTATCCAGAAGAAATGGACATATCCTAGGGACGCGATCCCTGAAAACCTTGCTGCATCTTTCCTGTTTCGACCATTTTCCGGGTTGTGAGGTTTGACGAAGTCTCGTCCACAAAGCCACGCTTTGGTACAAAGCCATGCTTTGGGTCCACAAATGATCAAAGAAATGATCACAAAGATAAATGATCAAACAAATGATCATATCACAAATCATCAAACAATGATCATTTCACAGCAACACTCAGCATGTCACATTACCAAGTTGGGAATATATCGCTGATAACCATCAACTACATAACCTCTGAGCTCGTACGTCTCAGAGAAGGGTGTTAAGCTAAGAGAATAAATTCTCCGCCACCAACAGAAATATATTTGAAAGAAATCAGCTTTATATCTCAAATTGTAATGTCAGACATAACAATCCATACAAGTTTGCTCTGGGTTCGAACAGAACCGAAGGCACTTCCAAAGTAGTCCTTGCAATCTGGGTATTCACAATCCCGATCGGATTTCCCATCACTTAGGGAGTCTCTATTCCGGCGCGACTCCGTGTAGAGACAATCGATAGGTCATCCTATCGCTCTCGCAAATATCCGGTCTTCACCACCGATCTTCAAATGTTATCCATAACGACGTATCACATATTCAGAATGGGTTATACGACCCAAAGGTCCTATCCCGGCTAACCCGAATAGTGAGCGCAACATTTAAAACATATGGATATGGGATTTCAATTAAGTCACAACTTAATAATTCAAAACTTTCTTTCAAATGGTTTAAACAAATTACCATTTTCCAATCTTTTAAAACAAAAGGATTTATTTCATAAAGTTCACCTAGTTTCTCAAAGATTCATTCCTGGATTTCAATACTATTCCAATTCAATTGGATTTAATTCATCAAATCTTTAAATTAAGATTTAACTTATATCTTTCAAAGTTCGTTCCTAAATATTCTCTTTCAAAATTCGTTTCCAGATATTCATCTATAACTTGGAAGATTATTTCAGTTTAACTTGAAATCCTTTTAACACAATTTGAAATTCATTTCTCCTATGAAAGCTTTTTATCATTTAGAAACAATAGTGTTATTTCGGAAAAACCTTATTTCATTTATACAAGTTACAATCTTTGGGTTAATTCAAATTCTCAAAAGAACAAAAAAAATGGTTTGACTCATATATATAACTAGTTTAATATCGTTAATCCCTAGTTTCAAATCATAGAATTCAATTTCAAGTATTGAATTCAAATTTAAATCAAAATATTTAAATTCCAAATCTTAATCAAGTTATTCAAAATAATTTCATCTTTGAAATTCTATTTCAATTGCTTTTCACTTTAAACCCAATCCATTTCCAAAACATTTGAATTCAAATTGTCTATTTAAAAAATCTCTTCAAAAATCTGTGACTTAATCGATTTCCTCATGAAATCCATATTGGTGTGTGTATATAAGTGTGGTCCAGGGGTTTAACACAATAGTGCAACATCATTCAATCATCACAGATTAAAACACAGAAATATAGTTGATAAGCGATATAAACATAACGCTTATCGCTCATTCACAGATAATATACAAATGTAAATAAATGAATAATCATACACGGCTCAATATACAGAACAAAATATCATAGATCAAGTAGGATAATCAATTCAAGGCATTTCATACAATATAAACATTCATAAACAAGGTCAAGTATTCAATAGTCATTTATAAGCAGGATTTATTAATTGTTTAATCCTAATTAATTCAATTTGTTTCCAATCAAATTTATTTACTTATGAATTTATTATCCAATTCTGATTTATTAATTCTAAATCATTTGATATAAACTAATTTATCAAACACTTTAATTAATTAAATGATTCTTAATTAATCACATTAATTAAATTAACCTTAAGTTAATTACCTAATCATTTAACCTTAATTTAATTTCATTAAATAACTATCTTTAAGTAATTTATTACCTTTATAAATAATCAACTTTTAATTACATTAAATGTAATTATATCTTGATCACTAGATTAATTAATTTTAATCATTATTTATAGAAATTGACTAACCATTAATGATCCATTAATTAATCCTAATTATTTAATCAATTAGGTGTTAATTACAACTTAATTGGTTTTTAATTACAATTAATAAATTTCTAATCATAAATTATCCATTTCATTTCAAATTGAAATTCCTTTAACACAAATTGGAAATCTATGATTCTTAATTACACATTAACTATTTCTTACTTAAACCTTAATTTATAAAGTTAAACTTTTAATCAATTTCAAAATTAATGAACTACAAATTATTAAATCTCTATTTACTTAAGATAAACTCATTATCAAATTAGTTATCTATAAATTATTTGATCCAAAAGTTCAAATTAAAAATCCTCTTAACATTTTTAATCTCCTTGCTGTTAATTATAACCAACAACCTTAAATCTTGTATTTACATATACTATTTAAATAATATACTTAACATTCAGATATTTACCCGAGCAAATCTCCATACTTCCCCGAGTCTCCCTTGCTTCTTTCTTTAATTTTTTTTAAAACAAATTTTGTTTTCAACCTTTTAAAACCTGTTAACTTATTAAACAACTCGAGCCTAGTAAAAATACTCAAACCCAATCCACGTTTACACGAGTCACTCACGAACGAGAACGACTTCGAGTTCAGCAGTTTCTTCCCCAACAAAACAAAGCAACCCAGATACACGCGACGCCACTGTGCACGTGCATGGCCCCTCTGGCCAACTCCAGTCATCGCCGACATCATCAGCAAGTCGACTACCATCCCCCGATCTGTCAAAGACCATCCAAACCCCTCCAATTCAACTCGAACTCGAGTATAAAGAAAAACCTGGAAACGCAACAGCGATCCACCTCAACCCTGTCAACGCCGTTCGCTCGACACTCCGACCACCGGAGGCCACCAAACTCCGGCCGACGCCTCGTCCATCTCCCCTCTTCCTTCTCGCAAAGCCGCGTGGCACTCGATCACTCCTCGGCGACGAACGAATCAAAAAAAACACAGCTGGTCAAAACTAGGTTTAAAATTTTCAAACCCAAATTCCACAACCCACATAGCATGATTCTTCGATCCAATAATTTTTAAAGCTTCCCTGATCACTCCTTTAACCCCCGAACCAATCTCGACTTCTCCGATCAAGTGTGTTGCCCGAGGCAACCCCATCTTCCCAAAATGATCAACACAGCCATGCCACTTCTACTCGTTACAAAAAATATATGAATTGAGCTTTAAAAATCCTATTTATGATTAAGCAATCAGTTCCTAAACTTGAATCGGCAATTCAAGATGTTTAAAATTTTGACTTATGTTAAGTATTACCGTTCTATGCTTATTCCCAGAGCAGCTCAACCTTTTTATTATGAATTTATATTTTTAAAATCCACTTTATACTTTCCTAAACATAATTTGTTTATATACTTTGCTCTAACAATCAATAGATTGAGCATACATGATTTTTGAAGCAACTTAGGCTGTTGGAATGTATAAACAGAGGCAACATTTGAAATCTAAAGAAATGTCCAGGCTTTGTCTCGTCCAAAAGTTCAATGAAGTATATATATATTTTCACACACAAATCACTAATATCCATCACGCAACTAGATCAAAACTTGGAATATTTTTAAAACATGAAGTTACTCACATGTGGGATGAAGACAGAGGACACAAAGCCTGGGAAAGGTTGTTGAAAAATCTGGACATGCATTTTGAATTTGATCCGATTGAAGTTTGATTTTTTTTCTTTTTCAGTTGAATCTTTGCTTTGATATCTTGCTTCTTTTCTGACTTTGCTTAGTTATGTTTTGAACTGAAATGAGGGTTTGATGCTTATAAAAAGGAAGTATGCAGTATATTATTTGTACAAAAAAGCATGTTAAGGATGCTTGCATTAAATGCATAAGGTATGTTGCATTAAATGGTTGAGTACCTTATGTTTTTTCAACCTTACCTATTTTTCTTCTTCTTGCATTTGAATAACTCGGCTGAGTTATATATATATATGTTTTGTTTTGTTTCTTTCTTTTCTTTTGCAAGCTACATACTTGTATGTATTTTTGTTTTGTTTAGCAATACTGGTTTACTATGCAGTTTATTTGGGTGGCTGTAGATCACTTGTTGGTGGCTGAGATGATGTATTTTGTACTTGCATTTATTTGTTTATACTTGTTGATTCTTTTACTTGCCTTGTTTTATATGCTTATGTATTTACATTTTCATTT
This sequence comes from Allium cepa, assembly GCA_030765085.1. Taxonomy (NCBI): domain Eukaryota; kingdom Viridiplantae; phylum Streptophyta; class Magnoliopsida; order Asparagales; family Amaryllidaceae; genus Allium; species Allium cepa. The sequence goes on along the minus strand of CM060944.1, from coordinate 489,753,950 downwards.
GTTTGCTTTGTTTATGTTTGATAGATATTTATTTTACTTTATGTACATATTATAAAAGTTGTTATATTTATTTTTATTACATTAGCTTATATATTTATTTCTATTCTTACATGACTACTTATTTTTATTTCTATTTATTTTAAAAACCATTTATTGAAGATTTTATCTCAAATCCAATATATACATATATATTCACATATATACAAATTTTCCAATTCATATGACTTAATATATTTTCTATTTGAATCGGGGAAACTCGAATCAATTTACTAATAAATTTTTATAGATTTAAATTCAAAACTTAATTTAATTATCAATTTAAATTTAGTAAAAATTCGGGATCGTTACATAAATTAACGATAAGAAATGTTGTATACTCTATGTTTTTTTAGGAAAATAAGATTAATAATGAAGACTGAAGGGGACGATAAATACCAAAACCATAATTAAAGTTATCAGGAACCAAATTTAGAAACAACATTGTAAGAATAGGCAAAGGCTACAAACTAGGTGATATTTACATAATTTACATAAGTTATAAAATCATATACGAATATATAGTATAAGTGTATGTTTCATAGATCCTGGACATCCTTATTTAGATTCTCAGCAATTAAAGGATCGACAATATAGTGAATCGCTATACAAAGAATTTCTTTGAGCTTCCTTTTCTTTTTCTTAATGTCATCAGCATCATCAATGGATTCAATACAAGCTTTTAAAGCATAGTTGAATGCTTTATTGGCACCTTGAAAGATTTTGTTTTGCCTTTCTAAATCGGTAATGTACTTTCGGAGAAGATATTATTCATGCTCGAGTTTTTGAATTCTAGCTGCATACTCATTAATGCGCTGTGAATATCTCACTTTCTACCGGTCATCAAAATATCTCATCATTTAAAATTTGACCTTCCTGCACCATTCACCCACTACCTTCTCATCTAAACCTAGGGGAGGGTTAGTCATAGTGGGAAATTGTTGAATAGCAAGAGATGAAGACCTTATCTATCTCACGATAGATGAGGCGATTAGAGAAGTTGGTAAATTGATATTGTGAATGTCATCCCCCATGATAAATTCCAGGGATTTACACTGGGCTTGACTATCTTTTATATTATCTCCAAATCGCTTATCTTTTAAAAAAGCTTAGACATTTCTTGACCAAAGTCAATCGAAGGGTTTGATTTAACTTGATTTTTAATTGAGAAATTATTTCATCTTTACTATTGATGTCAGTTTTGAGACTAGTGATTTGATCATTAAGGTTCCTAACGATCATCTTCTGAAGCAAAATTTTCTTACGCTGTTCTAACGCTTTAGTGTTGGCTTGAAGACAAGCCGACATAGGATCTTTAGGAGGATCCTCTTTTCAATATCTGCTACCAACCTATCTCTGATGATGGTAAGATAAGATGATGAATCTAATGAGTGTGGCGTGGTAGATAATTGTAACTCATATGTAAACAAACAAAAAAAATAATACTCAATTTACTAATTTCTCTTATAGCAATAGTAGAGGTTACAACTCAAGAGAAAATAAAAAAACGTACAATTTCATTGTTGCAATCAAATACTTGCTTTATCACACTTAAAGTCGAGAAACAACATTCTTGACTTTGTTTAAAGAATTAGTTGAAAGAGTAATTGTCAAACCAAATGGGGAATTATATCTTTCTTGGGTAATGACTGGAGGATATTCACTATAATCCCATTCTTCGGCAGAAGGATTATCACGACCGCATATTAATTTAGTATGATATGTTTGAATTTCCTTAAGAAGACTTTCCTTTTCCTCACCAAGAAAATTGAAATGAACGCGGGGATGTTGCATATAAAGCCTCTGCAGATCTCTAAGAAAGCAATATCTAGCCAATTTTAAGGATTTCAAGAGTAAGGCCTTTTCTAAAAAATCTCTTCTTAATTTGACATATTTGCTTAAATATTCTCTAGAAACAAGGCTGCTAAAGGGACATTTATTCTATAATAAGGTAATAACATATGACCAAGTATAAAAGGAAACTAGTACAAAAATTTACAAATCAATATTTTTGCATAATTACAAATGTTGTCTTGTTCATACAAAACTGATTTTTTGAATAACTTGTAAATGAATTTTTCCTTATAGTATTTGAGTTTTTCTAGAGGCAATTTACGTGGGATTGATTTGACTCGCGGTATATTCCAGCAAGTCCCCAGATGTGAAACAAATCCAAATTCATCTAAATATCTCCTATGTAGACGTCTAAGTAGACTCTTGCTAAATCACCCAAGTATGAAAAATCTACGATAGGGTATCTGCAATAAGCTTTGTATAGAAAGTCTACTAGGATTTCCCTTTCTTCAATCAACATCCAAAAGAGTGTTATTGATTCCCGGTTCTCTTCCAAAGAGCTTGTCATATCGAACGCGTGTCCTCTTCAGCCGGGGGTAGCTTTTTGGTCTTTAGAGGATGCTAACATTGTGGCACTCTTATTAAGCTTATAATACTTGTCAGAGAGTGCATTATGTTCTTTTAATTCTTTATCTAATTCCTTATACAAGCTATTTATTTTTGCCTGTTTTCTTTCAAGTTTTGTTTTATAAAGTTGAATGGATTTCTTCTTTATCTAAAATAGAAAGATATCAAATATTATTATCTTGGAAGTGAAATCCATTTAGACAAAGAATCCCATACCTAAGAAACAGAAATTGAAAATTTTGGAATCTGCTTTTTCCCCTAGTTCTCCAACATCAATATTGGCGGCTTCTTTATCGGGATCAGAGGGCTTAAAAAGTTCATTTTGGCTTTACTCACGGCCACTAAGATCGGGGTTAACTCTTTCTGAAGCCCCAGGAATATTATTGCCGCCCCTTTATGAGAACCAGCATGATCATCTCCGCTGCCACCTGAATCCTAATCTCTATCCTCATTGTCAGGGTTGTCATCATCATTATCATCGTCATTTCCACCTTCCACGACAACTACTTCATCATCTTCTTCGTCAGAATCAGCGTCTCCTTATATAGAAGGGACTTCGAAAGATAAAAGCTTGGCGTAAATTTTTTTCCCCTCTGGAACTTCGGTCCCTTGCTCTATTTCTTTGATTTTATCCATGAATCTTTTGATTAGAGCAAGATCGAGTGCGGGGAAGCTTAAGTCTGGACACTTTTCGATATTGTTAGAATAAGCAAGCACAAGAGCGTCATTATAAGAATTCACGACAAAGTCATTTAGAGAAGTATTCAAAAATTGCGCACCTTTTGTTTGGACTCAAAGATGGCTTTGTAGGACGTAGTTAAAAGAATTTGTCTTCTTCTCTAACTTCTTTTTGAAAAGGGTGCGTTTCTATTTGAGAGAAGATTGTTTAGAAATCATTCGGGCCTTCTCCTCCTCCAACTCTTTTAAAGCCAAATTTTCATCAGCTAAGACTTGTTTTGCCTTTCTCTCCTTGGAAATGGTGGGTTCCGCTTGAGCAAGAGAAGCGCCTAACTTTTCTTGCTCCCTCACTGCATTATCTTTAGCAGCAGAAAGGGAAGTATTCTGGTTATTCAAAGTTAAGACTACTTCGAGAAGTTTAGACATCTCAGTGGAAGAATTTGAAGCGCTTTTGCGGAGAGAGTACTAGCTTTCAGAAATCCAACAGGAAAGGCATGACATGAGTCAAAATTTAGTAAGAAATAAATAATAAAAAGGTCGAGTAGTATGGAACGTACCAGAAGTTGTTGCGCAATTAGAGATCAACATTGTTCTATCGGGTCGGAACAGAGGAAGACGGATGAATGGAAGTAAATGAAGGAGAATTCAAAATTGATTTTACCATCATCTCAAAATCATTTGGAGAAACCAATGATGGGGGTATAACGCGGTTTAACTCCTGATGAGGAGTTGAAATGCTCAAATCCTTTTTCATCTGTTCGATGACGCTAGGTGAATCAGACACAACAATGTGGGACATGAGGTCGTCGTTTGAAAGAGTCATTTTTGATTGGTCAATAGAAGCTTCAAGAGTAGGACCCTCTACAGTTTTTACCACATCAAAGTTTCACAAACTTTTGAAGGAGGAGAAAATCAGACACCAGCAGTTTTAGTTTTCTTGGGGAAAGGAACTACTGCAGTCATCTCACTGGGTTTTCTTTTGGCAATCATCCTCAACCTAGCGATGGCCTAAGTCAGAGCTGATGCGCTGGATTCGAAAGTTAGAAGGAGTGGATCTATTATGCTCAATTTAGCTAGAGGAGTCGTTGCTAAAGTTCAAAAAATATAAGTTAGTAAAGCAATCTAACGAGTAACATGATGATAAATTTCAAATGCTACACTTAAGCTTACCAGTTTGATCCGGACAAATTGGAGACAAAGGAAAGAAATTTTAAGGATCACCCATTGAAAGGAAATGCTTGCCCTTAGAAGTGTGTTGGACAAGAGGGGGTTGTCCAAGAACTCTCTGACCTTTAGGAAGGAGGGAATGTTTTTGAAGATTGCTTGGCATCAATAGAGTAAGCCAATTCCCAATGCTACCCGAAGCAATAGTTAACAATTTCATGATTCTCTTTCCTTCATCATCGATATCTTTAGGAGCGGGACCTAATAAGAAAAAGTAATTTAGCTGAAAAGAAGATAATTTAATGAAAATGAAAATAATGATCAACTTACGAGGAGAAGAGAAAACTCCACTGATATTAGGAAAACATTTGACATAAAAGAATTGAGTCTCCCAATCCCTAAACTTGTTTACCACTCAAAAATTAATTTTTTGTGTCGGTTAGCTCTGAAAATTTAGACATTCAAGTTGCGGAGCTTGACCATACACACAAAATAATTTAGAACTTCAGCAATTAAAGAACGGAGACTTGACTCTAAGGCCATGAGCTCTAAAGAGACAAGATATATGTAGAGACAATTGAATTGGAGCTATGCCAAGATGACTAAAAAATCTTGACAAGAAATCGGGGAATGGGTTAAAACCACCAAGCCAGATGTGGATGGCACTATGAGAAAAATATACTTCAGGAGGATTCTGGATGGTGTCATTTTCACCAGGAGGAATGGCGTCAACTCCTGTGATCCCGAAGTGGTTGAGGATCGCGATAACTTTATCTTGAGTGGCAATAAGAGAGTGCCTTAAAATTACTTCGGCCTTCTTTGGGGAAGACTCTAATTCTGAAGCTACTTCCTTTTCAGGTTTCTTAGATGTCGTTTTCAAACCCATATTCTTGCTAGGTGAAATAATTTCATTAAAGTTTGTGTTTATTCCATTACTAAAGCCTTTTGAAGGCATCAAAAGCCTACTACAATGGTTTGAATATCCACCATAACTTGTGGTTTCATGCCTTCGAGAGGGGATTGAAGTCAATGAGAATTATGAAATTCATTGAGCTTTTGAAAGTGTTGAAAGGAAGGATGGAATCCAGGCACTCGAATACACCCTTTGATAATGTTGAAAGCATAGGAAAGAGTTTTATCATCAATAAGTGCAACTATCTACATGTACCAATTTGGGTATATACTTTGTTGAAACATTATATTACAATTAAGTTGAAAGGATTTGAAACAAAGGGACATTGACAATAATGAAAAAGCATCTAAGATGTTTAGACAATATTTATATAGAGAAGTGATGATAGTTGCACTCCAATTAACTATTATGAGTTTCGAATAAGCTAAAAGAATATAGCAGAACTTTAAAAGCGTTAACACTAAGTTGAGATAATAGAAAAAATTTAACACTAAGTTGAGATAACAGAAACAAATGGTTATCTAAACTGTAAAGTTTTGACTAAGTCGTTAGGTTAGTTAAGGTTATCGACAATAACAGAAAAATATATTTTTAATTCAACTCAAAATGAGGAGCACTAATTCTCCATCTAAAGTATCCTCCGAGATAAATTAAAACGAGGCATTATTCATATGGGTTGAGTTCTAAACCCTTTCGAAGAGAATAGAGCTTTCAAAGAGATATACTGTGTAGCTATTAGATTAAACCCCACAAGATGACTTCTTCGAAAGGTATTAAAATACATCGAAACATAATGTAGCTTTCGAAGAAGTCTATCTCATGACAACAACATCAACCTCGTTGAAAGGATCCATTTAAAGTTGACACTTGACTTCCTTTCGACCCCTTTAAAAGGGGTTAGAAAATGAAGGGGAGTTAATAGCATCGACCCCTTTAAAATGGGCTGGAAAATTAAGTTATAATATTATTTTATTGATATACATGACTCAGCCTTCTCTTCGAAGTCACTAGGAGGGAATTCCTTCTTGATATTGTTAACCTGACAATTCTCTAGCGTTGACAACAATATTGATTCGACCTTGAATTTGCATCCAACAACCAAGAAAACAATAACTTAGAAAATTTAAGCTCGGACCATAATTGGCTCCAGATATTAATCAAAATCATAAGTTTTTTTCTCTCGAACTAATTAGAATTGAGCGTAATGGGACTTGAACCTGAATTAACATACAAACAAACGCAAAACCCCAAATTTAATGGATTCAAGTTCAAACCTAAAATTGATGTCATAAACTAATCGAAATCAACATAAAAGTGAATCTAAAGGTCATTTATAAGAACGGTGAACTAAGTTCAATTTCAAAAAATTGAAACAAAACACAAATCGACCTAAAAAATTTAAAACTGAATATGAACATAGATGCATACCTCAAATTTCAAGTCATGACTACTAAAATAGGAATTTGATACGAAATTGGAATTTTTGATTTTTGCTTTGTGTTTCTTGATTGCAGGTGAATGAAAAAGGGGAAGAGAAGGAAGCGTAATTTATAAGAGAAGCAAGCACAAAGAAAGTCGTTCGATCAAATTCAAATGAACGGCCAAGATCTATGTGACTATATAAAAAGGCGGGAAATTTTATGCTGAAATAAAAAAGGTATCAAAATAGATGACTTGAAAAGTCAAGAGCAACCCTTCGCTAGGGGGGCAAGTGTTACCATCAAAATCCAATCTAACTTGATTGAAGCTTTAAAGAATACAAAAGGAGGATCCACGAAGAATTATAGTCATAGAAGACCTTTCGAAAGAGTTGAATGGATGCTTCTGCAAATGTTGGAGAAGTAATACACTTTCGAAGAGGTTGACACTCTTTCGCTTCAATTAATTACCTTTCTAAATGGTTGCTTCCACATGCATAGAGGTTTTTCGAATATATCGAAGGCATCTTTCAAAGGCAATAAATTATAAGATTCCGCTTGAGCACCAGACCTTTCGAAATAGTGGGTTTACCCATCATTTACCTTCCATGGAAGAACATTTAGACAAAGCTACCTCTTCGAAAGCATAGATTAGCCTTTCGAATCGATTGGAATCATCCATAATTATAAAGGAAAGCTTACATGAGTTTAATAACAAGGATGGGGGTTCTACATCAATCAACAAGGATGCATTCGAAAGCCACCTTTGGCATTAAAGCCTTCTACTAAACTCCAACTCATTCGAAGCACAAAAGATACACCTTTCGGCAATGTCGAAAGCCCGCATCTTTTCCTACTTGCTACAGCGCATCAACAACAAAGTGAAGGGCGCATCTATACCTTTCAACGAAGTCGAAAGAACTCAAGCTCTATTCAACTGTGCAGTCAGAAGGGCACCTAGACTTTAGCAACAGCGAAAGCACATCAAGGCACCCTTTCGACTAAGTCGAAAGGACTAATTAGAAAGTGTCTAACCCACACCTAAAAATAAGTCCTTAGGAGTTTTGTTTTGGAGATCTGATAGTATGGACTCAATTCTTATTCATTCTTAAATTTGTACCCTAATTCTAAAATCAATTTGGTGATTTTATTTCTTCGTAATACTTAGGTTTCTAGAATTCAAAGAAATTATTATTAAAAGAAGTGTATGGCATTTCTAAATATACTGAATGTTCTGTGGCTTCATTATGTTTCTTGTCATAGTTTACTTGCATCAATGTCAACCAAAAGATTACCTTTCAAAGGAAAAGAAACCTGTGGATCAATTAAAATCGTTAGAACTAATAGGTCCCAGCCTTAAGTCACTTCATCACCTCGAAATGTGGTTCCGAAGGGAGTCTAAGCATCGCAACTAGTTCGAAAGAAGGTTTTGAAGGAATTCTAACCATATTAACCATTTTGAAAGGTCCTTTTGAAAGAGTCTTGGACTACCTTTACTGGATCGAATCGAGCTTTCGAAGGAGTTTGTCTCACTTTTCTACTTTGGGATGTTAACAAGTTTTCTTGTTAACAATAATATTATAATATGAGATATTTTGAAATTGATGAAAAATAGATATTAAATAATCAAATGATAATTATTGATTTTAAATATTTTATAAGCAAATAAAACTTATTTGGAAGTGTTACGACAAATATTGAAAAATAAGTCAAAACTAGGCATGTCACACAACGATAGTTTGCTATTTCGCGTCAAAAAATTCAAATGAGTATGCGAGGTAGCATATGGCTTGGAATTCTTCGAGATACGAATTTTTTAGATTTTTATATCCATAGATTGTAAATGAAGAAAGGAAAACCTAGATTTCATCTTGTAGATTTTAAAATACCTCCAAATTAAATTTTTAAGAAAATCGCGCTTTTGAAGTTAAATGACCAATGTGTAAAATTCTCAAAATGAATATTTTTAAATGTTTAAAAATATGAAATAAATTTGATAAATATGTTAAAATGTTATAAAAGAGATTTGAGTTATAATATGAATTTCCAAATGACAGAAAATTGTTTTAATCGAATAAGCTTTTAAAACACTATTTGAAGCACTTTTCTACAGCAGTTTCAGTAAACTTCAAAAATATAGATCTTAACTTAATTATTCTTTCCTGAATCTTTAATAAATATCCTTAGAGAAACAATTTAGTATTTTAAAGGTGATTTGGAAGTTTTAATAAGAGTGTAAATGAATAGTTAAGAGGAATTGTTTATAACACTTAAAAAATATAATTGAAATTATTTCCTTGAATGTAATAACAAAATGAGTATGCGAAAATAGCTAGTACATTTATCTCACCTGTGAGATCTGAGGAGATAAAACAAGGTGTGTAACTAAGATTACGAATGAAGCAACCAGGGCCCTGAACTTACCTGGCCTCTATTTTCTCTTTCTAGGCGAGGGGTGGAACAGATCAAAGGGAAAGCCCAGATGCTCTAAAAAAGATCTCATTTAAGTTTTTTTTTAAATTAAGAAATTTTAAAAAGAGTTAATTGAAATAGATTTTTTATTAATATAAGGAATATTCTGGCCAAACTCCGTATTAAGTTATGAGGAGGAAAATTGTACTATCCGCGTAAAAAAAAAGAAAGTGATTTCACCGTTGTACTACCCATTATAATTGTCGAATATAGAAATTAGTATTGAGTGTGAATTGATTTAATTACCGTGAATCATTTAAATCGAATACTAACCAATTTGAATTTACCAAGTTAGATAACATGTTATCAACTTATTTAAAAATGATGTGATTTGGAAAATAAGAAATCTTTGTTAAAAATTTAAATAAATGTTTTGGAAATAAGATGTCTTAAATAGTGTCCTTTTTCTACTCAATATTAAATGATTTGGGTTTACTGTCAATGATGTCTTAAATAACATTGTTTTTGACCCAGTTAAGACATGTTTCAGAAAGATGAAATTTTATTAGATTAAGAATTAAATATTCCTAAGTGAATGACTTGAAGATTTCCAAAGTTAAAAGGGTTTCGATTAAACGGTATAAGGTTAAAATGAAAAGGAGCTAAACAATCCTATGTAATCATATTCACATTTTAATCGATGATCGGGTTTCGAAGAGACTAGGATCGAATTCGGATGATTCCTATCAAAAACCACTTCGAACCAATTTACGCCTTCGAAGTAAAATATGTTGAAGACAAGATCATTGAAGACGAAGATCTTCATGATTTAGGGCCATTTGCCACTAGACCCTCGGTTAAATTTACCATATCATACTATATGGTGGCAGTAGTGCTTTGTTATGAGAATCTTCAATTTGCAAGGACTTCTCGCTACTGATCCTAGGGGTGATTCCCAAATAGGATTTGGTAGGAGAGTACCTTCATTTGTCCTGTTCTTGGATAACTTGTACGGACGAATGTATGACATTGCATTTTAAAATCACATTGATTGATCTCTATGAATGTATCATCTTCTTGGTGGCGGAGAAGGCAACTTCTCTTAGCTTGACGCCCTTTCCTGAGACATATGAGCTTCGAAGTAATACGTTTGTAGAAATTAGATGTGTGATTATGGAATGGCAATGTGGCATTCAAAGTGAAAGGTTGATGTTCTATGAAAGGCTATTGCTACCTCAGGCCTCATACCTGAAAATGGCTAAAACATGGTAGATGCGACTAGGTTACGTGGTTTGCAACTATTAGGGTATGATCATCACCTTCTAGATATATTTTTTCCTGCTATGACGTTCAAGTTTAAATTAATGTGGTGTATGCTAAAGCACAGTCAGATAGGTCGGTAACGACCATGGTGATGACATATTCGGTACTACCTATGAAATGGTAGGCCGGTCTTATGTTGGTAAAGGTGCGGATGTTCTGCAGCCTCGGTACTTCCCCTAGAGATGCTCTATCAGAAGGTAGTCCCTTCACCTGGTCATTTGTTGGAAATCCATTCTTCGCTACGTACCTACCATTTTGATTATAGAGCCTGGTAAGCTGGAATTTAATAATGGTAATAATTTCGGCTATTTGAATATATTTACTGGAAAAATGTTTTCAAAGAATGTCAATAAAAATAATATCAAATGATTTGTTAAAAATGTTTGCCTAATCATAAGGCAAAAACCCATCCGTGTTTATGTGCTGCATGGTCTTATGAGATACTCTTTTTTGTCAAATGGTTTTTTCACCAATCTCTGATCTATGACATTGTCATTTAAGATTCATGTTTCTCACGCTGGCTTGCCAGACTGATTTGGGTATTTTTATACTCGGGGAAGATCCTATTGGTTTCACAATAAACTAAAGATGCTTGGAATTTTCAAAGGAGAACTAGATATTTTCATCAACGTATGGACGTATTCTTTTTTCCGCTGCATTGTGTGTTACTATTTTTCAGCAATTGTAGGGACATGTATTATAGCTATCCAAGATGAATTTAGGTTAGACTCTGATTTATATATTTTAAAATTTTCCGTTGTATAGATTATTGTTCAATAATATATATTATTACATTCGAGTAAGATTATGTACTATCTATTTTTCTTTCTTACCTTTAAAGATCCATCTTTTCGTTTAATTCGGGTTGGATATGTGTGGTTTATTGTCGACTCGAAGGGTACGAAAATTTAGGACTTTACATTTGGTATCTGAGCTTAGGTTATGCGAACATCTAAGCCTAATATGGGGTAAAAACTCATCAGAGATAGGGTTAGTAATACCTTAGGATGAGTAACTCACTAGAGATAGGGTAAGTGATGCCGTAGACTGAGTTGAGGGTATTATATATATGAGTGCATATTTGTCAATGTTATAGAAAATGAATTTTATCTTGAGAAAAATTGGTAAATGAAATAATTTTCAGATTATATTTTGGATAATTTTTTTTTTCAAAATGATATAGTTATTTGTTGGGTCTTTGGTTGTTAAGGTATGATATAACTATTATCATTAATTAATCAATTATTTAAATTAAAAAATTTAAGTGGAAATACCTTGTTAATTAATTTTCACGATTTAACTATAGGGTGTTAGATAGTAATATTGGTTTAACATTAAGAAATTTAAGATAAACATATGATCATGTTTTACAAATGAAACGATTTTATAGAAGGTAATCGAGGAAGGTGTTTTATATAAATTTTGAGAGTTTAAATCCTAGTATTTTGGAAAATAATTTCGAAAGTTTAATACGATTAAAAGGAAGTTATGATGATTTTTAGAAATGGAATTATAAACGTGGTTTTTATAAACAAAAAGTAATAGTAGGCAATATGGATTTGAAATTATTAGGTAAAGATATACATTTAGTAAGAATTTTCTTATCCATATATGAACAAGACAAATAGAATAAGCTTAAATTACATAAGTAACTAGGACCTTAGGTAAATAAGGAAAAGAAAAGGGGGTGTTAAGTAAGATAAGACTTTATAAATTTGTTAAGTATAAGAATTTGAAAAGACCTAGTAACTAATTCCAAGTTTTCTATCATTGAGAAATTAACTAAAGCAGAGCGTTTAGAGTTAAAGGAAAGACTTAGGAGAGCATTAGCAAAGTATGGGGATTTAGAGGTATTAAAAACTCATATAACTAGTGACAAGGAGGAGAACGTCCGGATAGAGGAGCCATTTAGAGTTGTGATAGGATCACCTGATGACCCGATAGTTATTTCTGACGATGAGGATATGATTATGGTTCATATAGTAGAGGAGGCTGAGGTAAAGGCAGTGAGCAGAGGCAGACAGTTAAAATCTGTAGATTATAGATCCTTTGAGTGAGGAGGATCAGGAGGGCGAGCCAATAAAGGATGAGCTCGTTATGGAGGAGCCAATAGAAGATGAGCTCATTAAGGAGGAGCCTTCAGGAGAGGATTCAAGGATGTATGACACTTGGTTGTACGATAGCCCACTAGATAGTGATGAGGATATTATATGGGAGATGGGCACTGTTATTTAGGAGAGGATTCAAGGATGTACGACACTTGGTTGTACGGTAGCCCACTAGATATTGATGAGGATATTATATGGGAGATGGGCATTCTGAATTAAGAGATGCTCGGGATTACCATCTCCTTATAAACCGTTAAACTATTTACTATGTGGTAATATACGCTCTATATATAGTGTCTATCAGTAAAGTAAAGTAAAGTATTAATACAACGTTAAGGTGTTACCCATATCCCTCTTAACATATTTTTATAGATGCTGTAGTCTATACAGTACCGTAATTCCTCCGTAAACTGGAGGGCTATCAAAGGGCAGTCCATAGTGTATGACACAAACCAAACTAGTAGTGGGCGCGATAAGGCATATGACAAGGCATGCGAGGCAATGCCCTGGGTAGGATACTACCGTTTTGTAGAACTGGGCTAGTGGTAACGCATAGTAGCTACTACGGCCTACCTTGGAACACACTCTCATAATCAAATCAAAGTGGTCACCAAATCAATCACAAAGTAACAGATATGGTATTGAAGAAGCATGCCCGATCGGAGGAGCGACCTCATTTGGTCCAGGCATAGCTCCTGTTTTAGTCATATCAAGCTCGCCGAGGAGGTCAGGGTTGCGTTCATACCTCATACAGTAGCGTTCGCCAAACCATCCTACTTCGTTTTAGATTCTCCACCAAGTGCAAAGATGTTAAAGTGGTTTTCGGTATTGGCAGAGAGTATGATAGTATTAGCAGAGAGTATGATAGTATCCGACCCCGGTCTCTTTATCAACCAAATGCTTATTTCACACCGGTTGGTTCTTTTACATTTCAAAAACCGATTCTTAATTGGTATCAAAATATCATATTCACTTCAAAATCATTTCACTTTCGAATCATATTCACTTTCAAAATCGTTATTCACTTTCTTTTTTTTCAAAATCATAACAACAAAATAGGTCAAACCATCATATCAAAATATTCGCATCTAAATCAATTAAATCTAAATCATAACAATTCCAACTTTAAACAGTTTGGATTTTGTAAGTAGTTTATATATTGAAATAGTTATACATTATCAAAGATATTGAAATATGTTTATAAATTTAAAATAATGTATATTAAAATAGTTTATCAATTAAAAATAAATAGATTAAAATAATATATATATTAGAAACAGTTTATATTAAAATAGGTTATATATTAAAATAGTTTACATATTAAAAATAGCTTTAGTTTATATCGAAAATAGGTTCAAACTAGAATTGTTTCTTCCAATTTCACAAATCAATTCAAACCAACTTTAGTTCCAAATTCAATTTATATCAATCTCAGTTCAACGATTTCAATTCAAATGGCTAAAGGTTTTAATTTATATTTTCACTAAAACCATTCCAATTTATATTGATTTCAAATCCATGTTTGAACTACAAATTTAAACCACTTCAATTCAATAGGTTTCAAAGTTTAAATATTCAAACGTTTACAATAACTCAATTTTAATATATTTTATTTATATTTTAAAATTCAAATTTATGATATCAATTTAAATTCTATAAACAATTTATTTAAACCAATTTCAGTTTCAACCTTTAAACGCTTGGATTTTGAAAATAACTCAGTTCACATAAATCAAATTTTATTTCATAATACAATTAACTGGATTCAAAAATTAAAGATTTAAAATCATTTAATTTAACCAATCCGGTGTTCATATATTATTTTCTACCCTATGGTCAAGTGATGCAGATATATATCTTTTCAACCCGCAATAAACTTAAATTTACAGGTATATATCATTCCAACCCACAATCCCGAGTAAAATTCAAAATCCATAATATCGCTCGAGTTTATCATTTCAACAAACAACGATTTTTCCCTAATCTACAGGACCATTTGGGTATGTATCATTTCAACCCATAACGATTTGCACTTGCAGTGTGTTAGTAACATATAAAATAAACATAACATCGAATCATCCAAAATGTCGACAGTTAAGCATCCATCATAATCATCATTCAAATCAGCCAGTAAATCACAACAATTAACTAATTATCAATTAGGTTTTTAACAAACAATTTAAATTTCAATATTAATTTAAATGGCAATTAAATTCAATATAAAGTCAAATTAAATTTAAATGACAATTTAAAATACGAAACATAAATCAATAAATTTCTGATAACATCATAAATTTAATATTACCAACATAGGTAGTTTAGTATTCGTAAGTGGGTTAAATCACTCAAGTCTGTTTTTTATTCGATAAATAATCCAAACAAAACCCAAAATTTTAATAGTCTCAGAATGCTACCAAACCTGTTTCCCAATGTCCGGAATTTGGATACAATCGCAATGGAGAAAAACGCACGTGAATTCGAGCTAGTATGCAAAAGTTATTGATGTTAGAACATTGAATTTAAAAAAATTAAATTTCACTAAATAAAGGGCATAACGTAATATACCCTCTTTCTCTCATGTTTCACGCACATGACGCCGAAACAAGAACCCATCATGCTTCAGCTGCTCTACGTCGACCAACGATTCGACCACCTACACGCCGCCGTTGACCATGGCACGACAATCCACGAACTTGCCTCCTCCGACTCTACCCTCGGCCAAAAGCCCCTGGCCTCCGCCACCGCCTATGCAAATCTGCCGCCCCATACAGTTACGGTTTATCGAAACCTAAAAAATTCCGACTGCCTTCGACAACCATAGATGATATGACAATCAGCGTTCAACTCCCCGTAGCCAGCTCTACAAAACCCCTATATCGATTTCAGAAATCGTCGCTAAAATCAAGAACTCCCAAATCGACAATAGGGTTCACGATTTATGATCTTTTACCGCGATTTCTAATAGATTCATGCATTATTCCGAATAATGAAAATTTGCTATAGATTCATATTGTCGAGAGCTTCGAAACGGTATTAATAAGATAGGGTTTGGAGAGCTTGAAATTTTAAATTGATTTTTGAAGTTGAAATTAAGGTTTAGGATTAGGAATTAGGCTTTGATGTTCTATCGTTTGAGAAGGAGGAATATGAGAACTAGAGGTATGTATAGAAATAATGAAATGAGAAATATCTAGGGTTTATAACAGCTTATATATAGGCAAAGGTAGATAAGAACATGCGAGGACCTGCAAATCGATACCCTTTGAATAGACAATAAATCACACATGTCCGACCCAAAAAGCACAGACTGATGGAAACTCAGGAGAAAGAAAAGAAGAGAGAAGAAGAGAAGAGAAGAAATAGAAAAGATATAGCCAAATAGAATATTATAGAATCTCACATCGCAGTAGAAAACAGATAATATCATATCAATGATCTTTACAAAACAGAAACTATATATAGATACATCAATCAGAGTTCAACAATCAATCACTAATCATAAACCCCCAAAACATCATATATCACATGATAACAGCATGTATCACAATATCTGTAAATAAATCAAAAGTAGTGAGGAATCCAGTTGGATCCCTCCAACCTGTCACCTGTAACAAATATACATATTAGAATATGTGTACAATGTGCGCTTCGAGGCAGACTCACGTACAAAGCGTCATCCGCGATACACGAGAATGTATAAGGTCTCATTTTCTCTAATAGGATGAAATATATCCAAATACCATTCAATATATAGATAATATATCATATATCATCCAAAAAATATCATAAAATTAATTTATTCTCACTTATATAAAAATATCAGTGAGTCAGAAAGTATGAGTTGTACTCACATTGCTTCCAATAGCAGTTGCAGTGTTTTATTCCGAATAAAATTAAATAGCCATTTAATTTTATCCAAAATTTTCATTGGCTCCAATCAACTCCAAACCAGCTCTATAATGTAGTGCTCGTCAATACAGACCCAACGAAATTCGTTTCGTGCGAGACGGACCTTGTATGAAGAAGTTACGCATTTTAAACATCACATGTGTAACGACCCAGAATTTTTATTAATTAAAATTTGAATATTTAATTAATTTTAAATATTAATAAGTGAATTTATAAGTCAAATAAATTTTTATTTGAATTATTGGATTTAATTGAATAATTAAATCGATAATTTAATATGTTAAATTATGGAAATAATTGAAAATATAGTTAAATATGATTGAAAATAATTTGTAAAATTTTATTTTATCATATTGAAGTTAGAATGATATTTTAGAACTTTTAAAATCGAATTAAAAGCTAATTTGTGAAAATTGAATATTTTAATATTTAATAATCGACTGTAAAATAGTCAATTTTTGAACAGTCTCAGAATTGAACGAAACCAGTTCCATTGGGTCCGTAATAGTTAGTTATTATCGGATTTCAATTTTCGTGTCAATCGGAGCTATCGTTTGATCGTGGCAGCTCGAAACGCATCGAATTATTTTTAATTTAAATTTGGCGAGTCAAAATAGCCATTTTTCAAAAAGTCTCGGATTTCGACGAAACCAGTTTCATCGGATCCGTAATGTGATATTATTGTAAGGTTTCAAATTTCAAGTCGTTTGGATTTACCGTTTGTCCGGTACAAATTAAAACGCCTAGAAATCGATTTAAATCGGTTTAATTCAAATTGAGCGTTTACAGCCATAACTCGCACATACTTCCGAATTAGCTTCCGAAACCTGTTCCATTGTGTCCGGAACGTGGGATAAACCCTAGGTACGCTGGTTACGGCGTCTAAATCGGAGTTCGGAATTTCCGGGATGAATAGTGTCGCTCGTTCCTTATAAATACCCCCATAACTCAAGAAAAATAAAAAAAAATATACAAACCCTAATCTAAAACTGAATAGCCGGCCCTAATTTTTCAATGGCCAGTTTTTCTTCTCCTTCCTCCCTTGATTTCTCCAAATCCATCAAGAATTAGCAAGAAAGTTCAACTACAAAGTTGAAGATCTCCTCGAGTACTACGTTTTCGACGGCTATGATCTAAAACGGAGCGTCGGGGAGTGAGATAGGTGTGGCCGTTCGTCATGGCCTGCGCACGCATCCCTAGGAGGAGGAGGGGGCCGAGTCTGGTGGTGTTTGGGTCGAGTGTGGTTGTGGTGTAGGGCTTCAAGTTGCAACTCCCTGATCGTGTTGTAGGTGAATGGATTGGATGCAAATCAAAACCCTAGTGTTAGCAAATGGGTTCGGCCTCATTTTTCATTTCCTGGAGATGAACAAGAGGGTGGGGGAGATGAACGTGAGGCGTTGGATTTTAATCTTGTGGCTGAGATTGGCTAAGGTTGGAATTTATTAAGTTAGTTATAAATTTGTGTATATAAAACGTGTGCGAACTTGTAAAATTCGTAACTTTTTCATACGAGGTCGAAAAAATGCAAACTCAGTTGCGTTGGAATCGTATGGACGAGCACTACGCGATGGAGTTGGTTTGGAGTCGTTTGGAGTTAGTGAGAATTTTGGGTAAAATTAAACGCGCGTTTAATTTTATTCGAAATAAAAGCTGAAACGAAATTAAAACCAAGGTGAGAATTTCTCACTCAATCGAATAGGTTTCGATTTTATTTTAAATAGTTAGATTTAAAATATTTGAATGCATGTTTGAATGATGACTATAAATTATTGATTGTTAAAATAGACATTATACGCCGTTAGTAAGCGGATGTTATTTAATAAAAACATATACCGCGAATATTTCATAAACAGTGAAATTGGTATTATATATAATAGCAATATATATATATTGGCATATGTATATATTGGAGTTATTGATTTCTCGCATTTTTTGTTTAGCGGATGAGACCCTATTACGCCGTTATTAAGCGGATAATATTTAATAAAAACATGTACCGCGATAATTTCGTACTGGAGCGAAATTGGTATTGTGCTAATGTTTTTGGATGCATGAAACAGGTTGGAGGGATCCAACTGGATTCCTCAACAGTATTTATTTAATTTCAGATATTTTGATATTTGATTGATTATCATATCGATATATGATATCGTTGTAGTCATGATTGACTATTTGGTGTGTAGCATCATTGGACCCAGATTTTGGGATTTTAAAATGATTTTCAAAGTGATTTTTGAAATATAAAAATATTTTTGGAATTTATCCATTTAAATAAATAAACATTATATAATTTTAGAAGTTATAAAATTATGATTTTTGTGAAATATAGTTAAAAGCTGATTTTTGAAAATAAGGAATTAATGACTTTATAAAAGAGTTTAAATGGAATTCTGAACTTGTTATAAAAAGTTTAAAAATAGGATTTATAAAATTTGATTATTTTATAAATCGAAATGATGAAATTATAAAGGAATTTAAAGACGTTTTAAAAGAATAATATAAATTGATTTATATTAAGAGATTTATAAATGGATATTTATAAATCGAAATATTGACATTATAAAACGAGTTTTTATAAGTGTTTGAATGAAGTGAAAATGAAATTCATTAATGAATGAAATTTATAGAATTATATAACGGTGAAGTTATAAATGGAATTTTATAAACAATAGGTTTATAAAATTTGTAAAGTTCAAAGGAACGATTTTTGCAAATAAATAAATTATAAGTGTTTGACTTATAATTTGGACTTTTGGTTTATAATTAAGATTATAAATCGAATAGGTAAATAAAGAAGATTTATAAAGGAAGTTGTTATGAAATAAATGGAAATGGAATTTATAAACGTTGTTTTATAAATTCGCAAACGACTTATTTTGATAAGTTAATTGTTATAACCTATTAATGGAATTATATTCACATTTTTGAATAGTGAATAATCCTTTAAAATAAATTGAATAAAAGGGATGAAAGTTGTTAACGTAGTATATTCACGTTTTTGAATAGTGAATAATACGTTAAAGAAATTGTTTTGAATGTAATGTTTTAAATAGAATTAAAACAATCTAACGATGTTTTAAATGAGTTGAGATTCGAAAACCATAGATTTCAACGTTTATTGTTGAAATAGATGTTTTCGAGAAATAAAAGGAAATGGTGGACTATAACACTGTTGTTATAGTAAATAATTTCTGAAAGGAAATGTTTTGTATAGTATTGGGATTTATATATCTATTTAATTTCGAATCCCTATACTAATGATTTTGGGTTGTCGTAACGATGTTTTACGTAACATTCGTTTTAGCCCAAGTAAATATGTTTAAGTGAATGATTTCCTTAAAGAATGAAATATATACTTAATTCGATTTAAGTATATTGAATATTTTCCAAGGTTGAAAATAAAAAGATTTGAGAATTACTTATGAATAATAAGTATGGAAATGTTTTCCAATATGAAGTGAAAAATTAGAATTTATCTTTTTGAAGATAAATTGAAATGGATAATTGAAATCGTATATGCATGGATATTTTGAAATATAAATTCACTAAGGAATTTATATGAGAAAGTGGAATTTGTATGGAAAATAAATATTGATTTATTTTTGAGGCATTGAAAATTATATATCTTGTAAAGATATTTTGGAAAATAAATAATTTGGAAAATTATTTGGAATCTGGTGATGTGTGCATATCAATTGATAGTTCAATAACCGACTATCAATATTTCCCTTTGAATGGGTATTTGATGTGAATTGATTGAATTTGAATGCACACTTATTTTTGAATAAGCGCTCACTATTCGGGTTAACCGGGAAAGGACCATGGGGTCGTATAACCCATTCCGAATATGTGATACGTCGTTATGAATTGCATTTGAAGATCGGTGTTGAAGACCGAGTATTTGTGAAAGCGATAGGATGACCTATCGATTGTCTCTGCACTGGGTAGCTCCTGGTATTGAGATCTCCTAAGTGATGGGAAATTCGATCGGGATTGTGAATACCCGTATTGCAAGGGCTTCGTAAGAAGTGCCTTCGGTTTTGTTCGAGCCCGGAACAGACTTGTATGGATTGTATGTCTGACATTACAAGTTGAGATATAAAGCCGATTTCTTTCAAATATATTTCTGTTGGTGGCGAAGAATTTATTCTTTTAGCTTAACACCCTTCTCTGAGACGTACGTGCTCAGAGGTTATGTAGTTGAATGTTATCAGCGATATATTCCCAATTTGGTAATGTGACATGCTGAGTGATGCTGAAATGATCATTGTGTTGATTATTTATGATAGGATCATTTATTTGATCGTCTATCTTAGTGATCATTGTGTTGATCATTTGTTGACCCAAAGCATGGCTTTTGTATAAAGTATGTTTTTGTGGACGTGACTTTGTCGAGCCTCACACCCCGTGAATGGTCAAAACAGGAAAGAAGCAGCAAGGTTATGAGGGGTAGCACCCTTTAGGATGTGTCCATTTCCTTCTGGAAAAGGGTAGTGTCATGGTATGGAGCCCAGATACTTACTCATGTTGAAAACACTTTATGATTGTGTGAATTGATTACGAGCGCTCGGTTGATAAAGGTCCCAAAGGACCGGGGGATGGCATATTCGGTCAGTTGTTACTCAGTTAGGAGTAACCCGGCCTTGTGTTGGTAGAGATCCGGTTTGGTTCTCGGGGATGTCCATCCAGAGGCATTCTCATGTGGCAATGGGAAGTTCCTTGGCCTGATCATTCGTTGGAAATCCAAAGAAACAATACGATCTTGTACGGTTTTAGTTGTAGAACCTGCTTCCTCAGGAGGTAGCTATAGTAGGCATAATATAATGGTACCTATGCTGGCTATGATTTATATCTTTACTTTTGAAAGGATTTGTTCTACACTATGCACTAGTAATAATATCAATGTTATTTTAATTGCGTATCAAGCATCTTTGACTCACATAAGAAGAAATCTCCTCCAAGTCTGCGTTTACATTGTGTGTGTGGTGGGAGGTCTTATGGTAGTCTCATTTTTAAAAGCATTGCGAATTGATTTAAAATATTCCTCTATTTTGATTTTAAAGTAAATAAACTGTTTTGAGTTCTCACACCAGTCACATGACTGACTTGGAGTTTATTGTTTTCCTTCCTAAACTCTGGGTGCCCACCAATTTCCACACGGGCAGTCAAGAGTTAGGTTTATCAGGATATTCTGGATATTCTGGAGTTGCTGGAGGCAAGCTGGATAGCACGGCGTATTACTAGTTTATATAGTATTTCTTTTTCCGCTGCACTGTTTATTGTTGTATGTTGTACACTCTGATGATTTGATGTAATATAATATAATGTGATGTAATAACTGATATAGTTCTTTGTTTAAAGATTATTCATTTATTATTATATGTTGTTCCGCTGCGAATTGTGAGATTCTGATGTTGTTCTGTTGTTTCCTTTCTGTCCGTTCTATTTTTAAAATTTTCTATCTTCTTTTCCCTATCTAAAATTTTCTATCTTCTGTTTTTTCTAATTCTCTGTTTTCTAAAAAATCGTCTATTTTCCTTTCTCCTCTATTCTCTTTTTCTTTCTATTTCTTCTATTTTTAAAATTTCCTATCTTCTATTTTCTTCTATTTTAAAATTTTCTGTTCTTTTTTCTATTTTCTTTTCTCTCTATTTTCTATCTTCTCTCTTCTTCTCTCTCTTCTTTTCTTAAATTCTTTTTAAAACCCTCAGTGTTCGGTTTTCCGTCGTTCGATTACTCGGCAGTCGATAAAGTGAGTATCGATGTTGAATTTTCGGAAGACGAAGAATCGGGTCCTGACAACATGGTTTATTATATAAATTAATTACAAATTTTCTTTTATTTTAAAAACCTTTAATTATCACAGCTGTTCAATTTGAATTTGAGAAATCTAGGACGCTAGCTATCTTCTCCTTCTTCAAGCAAAAATTCCAGACAAATCAAACCCATCGGCCGCCATTTATTTTGAATTTTTGCGATGACTACGAGCAACTTGAAGATGATCTGAGGCTTCCACGTCGAAGCCCACATCCTCGTGCACCACCGCCCAACGACCGGCCACACTCTACCAACCCTATCATGTGGAAAAACATGCGCAACCAAGGAAGATCGCGGGCCAAAATCTCCTCCATTATTGCATAATTCCAGATCATAACCGTATGGATTGAAAGATCTTGTCGAGCTCTACATTTTTTGTTTAGATGCCGAAGCCTGACTGCGAACAGATCATGAGATATCGAGGGAGAAAGAGGGCCATTTTCTGGCGATCGAAAATATAATGGCGACTAGGGCTTGAGCGATTAGGGTTTGGGTGAAAAAACAAAGTTGTGAAGTCCTTTTATAGAAATTTTACACGACACTATTCATCCGAAAACTTTTCGAACTCCAAATGAAGCATGCTGCCCGGCGTTTATAATGTTTTACCCCTCTTCCGAATGCAATGTAATATATATCGAGAGCCAATTTGATCGTATTTGGAAGGTAGGCTTTTGAATCGACTTTTTTAAATTAAAATTTTACTTAAACGAATTCTTACGCGTTTTAGCTTGCCCCGGACAAACCGTAAATCCGATTGACACAAAATTTGAAATCCTACAATAATATAAAATTACGATCCAATGACACAGGCTTCGTCGAAATCCAAGAATATATGAAAAATGGCTATTTTTACACGTTAATTAAATATTAAAATATTCAATTTTTACAATTTAACTTTTAATTCAATTTTAAAAGTTCTTTGACATCATTATAATTCAAATAGAATTATTCCAACTTTATAAATCATTTTAATTCTCGTTAAATCCAAATTCCAATTATTTCCGCAATTTCAAATATTAAATTAACAAATAAATTATCAAATTAAATCCTATATATAAAATATTAGTTATCCATCTTATAAAATTAACTTGCGAATATTTAAAATCAATTAAATACACGAATTTCAAATGACCGAGATTTTGGGTCGTCACATTCTCCCCCACTTAAAAGAATTTCGTCCCCGAAATTACAAATTAAGAAAAAGTCACAAAATCCGTAGTTTTTCAAAACAATTCGTTCAAACTAGACTACCAAAATCATTTAACCTTTATAGCTCAAAAATCTAAAATTTTAATAATACTTTTTTTTCCAATTTTTCAAAAAAATTCTAACGCATTAAATTTTCAAAAAAATTCGCCAGCGCCTCCTTTGCGCGGTTTGATCATAGTAGGATCACAACATATATATATCATAGATATATATCTTATCTTCGAGGATGAGGCATCCCTGGGGAAAAAAGTGTAAAAGTACGATATGTAATCCAAGATATGTACCTTATATATTATTAGCGAGCATATATGGCTAATACAGCGGAAGCGAGCTCCAAATGCGAAGCATACACCATCCACACCTACAAAATACTCAACAAACAAACGAGAAGCACATATAGGAAATAATATCAATATACCACATATTCCAATGCAACAACTATATATGTTAATATAGCTAATGCAGTCAATAGCAACAAATCCAACCATCATACAATTATCATCTAACTAACATCCAACAAACCATATCTATTCAATCAATCCATTGTTTGATGTGATTTTTTGTTTGATGATAACAAAATATATATCAATATATATATATGTGTTTACAGTTTGGACTATATACTGAAAGGAAGAAATATTCATATTGAATATTTATACTATTGCACAGAATTTATATAATTCAACCAGTATTTTTTTATTCAATATAATATTTTATTTACAACACTTAAACAATACAAAGTTTTCAGCTCTCTCTATATATACATACACCAGTTCATACATTTTACACTACAACACTCAACACTCAGTTTTTCACTCTGTCTGCACATCTACCTGCATTATCCAGCTCCACCTGTTGTCCTGTCTCCTGTGTACCTGTATAATTAGCAACTACAACAGTAATCTGAAAACAAACAAATTTGAATTTGCAAAAATAAAAATTTGTTTGTGTCTCAGATACATGGGTTATTGTCATCATCTTTGATTGTGTAATATCTGTGCATATCAGTGTTCTTACAGATAATCGTGAGTGGCTGCAATACACACGTGTACATGTATACACGTGTGCACTGCCTCGCCAACTCGTGTGCGTTATCAACAAGAGCAATCAATACTTCAATGAATTCAACATGAAGCAGTGCAAACTCCCGAAGACACAACAGTGATGGAAACTGCACCAATGCCAATCAAAACAGAGAATATATATATATAGTGATGCATAGCAACTACATAGCTGCTACCAAGCAAACAGAGACAAAACAACACAGTCATGTCACAATGAAACTGCAGTAGACAAGTACACAACAAACCCGAATGTCACAAAGCATAAAAACATGTATGCAACATGGTGAGCAACACAAGGGCAGTACAATGCAACACAGTGAGCTACATGAACAAATGCAACAGTGTGAAGTGATGTAACAGCAATTACAGGTATTCAACAAGGTGAAACAGTAGTAAATTAAAGTGTGCAACTCGAGAATGGATACAAGTGACTCAGACCAAATGCAGTGACATACTGCAACAAACAAAGTCTCGACCAAAATCAGTAACACAATGCAAATACAACAACATAGCACAATGCACAAAAGTCACAAACAAGGTCAAACCCAAGATAGGTTCAACTCAAGGCAACTTGAAGCATACAAGGTCAGACAAACCACTGCAACAGCAAACACAGTGAAGCTACAAACATCGAGTGCAACAACAAACTCTGTGCACATGTACAGGGATGAATACAACATGATGAAGCAGTGGAAACAAACTCAAGTGCAACAGTTGAATACATGAACAAGTGTAGCATCTGATACAGTGAAAAAGTCCAAGTCAAGATGGAGCTACAATGCAACACAGTGATAATGCAACATGGAGTATGCAAGTGAAATTCGAATTGTCAAAACAGTTTCATGTTACAACAAAGAAGTCAGTGGCAGCTCCAAAATCAAGATCAACATAACATGAAGCAGTTCAAATCCAAGTACAAACCCAAGAATATATGCATACACACATACATTTGTATGTATGCACATATATAGTAAACAGGTGAATGTGCAGTAGGGAATACAAAGACAGTGGCAAGTACAAGTCAGTGCAGAAATCAAGCCGAAGTTAAAGAACAAATTCGTATCTTTCGATTAAGTCTTTGATTAAGTCAAAGAAATCTAATTTGGAAAGAAATCTCTGCATCAAATTTCTCGAATTCATATATGGTCAATATTAATTCAAATGGGGGCCGAGACAACAAATATAGGAAGAAATTTTCGAATTAATTAATTCGAAAACAAATATGGACACCAATAATTCGAAATCAAATCAAGAAAGGAATACTCCAAATCCAGAACAATTTCAGGAAAAATAATCAACGACGTGCAAAAATCAAATCTGACAGTGGTTATTAGGGTTTCAACCCTATAAATAAACCCTAAGAAATCATCATAGAACACAGAGAAATCGAGTTAAAAAGCAAGCAATAAAACGAGCAACAAAAGAAATAACATACCGAATCAACATCAACTCGATCATCAGAGAACGAGCAAGCCGAGCAACGAAATTTCAAAAGTCAACAATTAATCATCAGAAATCGAGCACAAGCAAGAGCCGAAAGCCTCAATTTGGATCGATAGCTTAAAGCCCTAATTTTTATCAAAGACTCAAACCCTAATCTCAAAAGCAAGGCCGACATTGTTTTTACAAGCAAAAGAAGGAACGAAGTGGATCGGGTTAAAGAACATTAGGCCGGCTTACTTTATTTTAGTTATTAAAGGGGCTTTAGTTTTATTTAGGGTTTAAACTTTAGAAGTTTTTTTTGTTGAGCAAAAATTAAGGATTAACATTTATATTTTAATTTTTTGCTCTTGCATTTAATTTTGAAGTTTTTTTTGTCAAAAGAATTTGTAAATCACCATCTAGGGTTTAGGTGTTGTCAGATTGTCTAGTTAGAGTTAGTCCAGTTAGCAGGGTTTGCGAGTTTGCAAAACTCTATAGGCGGTAGCAGGGTTTGCAAGTCTGTTAGAGTGTTTGTAAGCGGGAAACTGTTTAATTCTAATAGAAATCTGGGAATGCAGCAGTAGGCAGGGGTTGCCGAAGCTGGGTAAATTTTGTATGTGATTTATTTTTCAGCATATTTATTTCAGCAGTTTGTTTCTGTGTTTAATTCGGAAAAATTTGCTATAACCCTATTCACCCCCCCTCTAGGGTTAATCTAGATCCTACAAGTGGTATCAGAGCTAGGTATTTTACTTTAACTCTAGAGTCATGAATCCACCAAATAATGCTTTTTCTGAGGGGCAATCTATTGCTAGGCCACCCATGTTTAATAGGAATGATTATGCTTATTGGAAAGTTAGGATGAGTATTTATCTTAGTTCTGTCGATTATGATGTTTGGGATATTATTGAAACTGGCTATAAATCTCCCACTATAGTTATTGGTGATACTGAGATTCCTAAACCTAAGGATAGGTGGGATGCTAACGATAAGAAACTAAAAACTACAAATGCCAAAGCAATGAACGCTTTGATCTGTGCTCTTGATAAAAATGAGTTTAATAGAATTTCTCATTGTACAACAGCACAGGAAATTTGGCACACTTTGGAGGTGACACACGAAGGAACTTCTCAAGTCAAGGAGTCACGTCTAGCTCTATTTAGCAATGAATACGAAAACTTTGTGATGGAAAAGGGCGAGAGCATAAAGGATATGTTTGGACGATTTTCAACTTTGGTGTACAATGCTAGAGCGCTTGGGAAGGTCTTCACTGAAGTAGAGCTTGTGCGGAAGATACTGCGAGTCTTACCAATGAACTTTGAGGCAAAAGTCACGACAATACAAGAATCGAAAGATCTGAGTAAACTAAGCACGGAGGAGTTGATCGGAAACTTGATGACATATGAGCTTGAGCTAAAGGCAAAGGAGGAACGTAACAACTCCGAATCAAAAAAGAAGACAATTGCCTTGAAGAGCAAAGAAGAAAGCGATGAAGAAGAAGAAGATCCAATTGAAGAGCTTGCGATGGCTGTCAATAATCTTAGAAAATGGTCAAAATTCAGGCCACGCAAGAAGAAAACAAGTGGTAATAGGTCAAAAGATTCTGACAATTCCGATAATGAATTGACATGCTTTAACTGCAAAAAGCCTGGCCACTTCAAACAAAAATGTCCACTTCTCAAAAACAACAAAGGAAAGAAAAAGAAGAAGAAGGCCTTTGCAGCAACTTGGGATGATGAAGAAGGAGAAGAAGTTTCGGATAATAGCTCAGAAGAGGCTAACTTATGCCTTATGGGAAAATCAGATTCAGAAACAAGTTCAGAGGAATCCAGTGAGGTACGTGACTATTCTTATAAAGAACTTGTTTGGATGTGTTATGACCTTACTAATACAATTGATACTCTTGAAACTAAAATTGAAAAACTGAAGTCTGACAGGAGAGAACTTATTCATGAGAATACTAGGTTAGAAACTGAACTTGAAAATATTCAAAACCTAGACTGTAAAAAATGTAAAATTTTAGATTCAGAGATATCAAGACTTAAGAATAGCTTCGACAATCTTGAAAAAGAAAACTCAAGTCTTAAGGAAACCATTGACACTAGGAAAAAGGATTTTATAAATAGATGCACCACACTTGTAACTGAAAACACAACACTAAAAACCAAAGTCCAAAATCTTGAGAAATCTCTGAATAACTTTTCAAGAGGAGAAAAATCATTTAACATGTTATTAGGAAATCAACTCTTTGCTAATAACAGAAAAGGACTAGGTTTTGGGAAAACACAGGTTGATGATTATGCAAAAGGTAAGAGTGTCTTTGTTAGAAGTGAAATTGGACATCGTGTTGAAAATTGTAGTCATAGGAACAAGAACACAAAATTTATACAAGTTTGGGTTCCTAAGAATTCTACAAACAAACTTCATGTCTATAGGAACAAAAATGAAAGGACAAAACAAGTTTGGGTTCCAAAGGGATTGTTTATTCACAATGCTTCAGTTACTAATATCATTGGACCTAAGAGTTTCTCTAGGTCATCCTTCTCTCTCTTTATGTAGGTCTGTTGGCGGGCTAAGGAGCAACAAGAATGGTTTCTAGGCTCAGGTTGTTCTAGACATATGACAGGTGATAAATCTAAGTTCCTTAGCCTAGAGAATTTTAGAGGTGGAAATGTGATCATGGGAGACAATAGCAAGTGTAAGATTATTGGGAAAGGTGAAGTAAGTAACGGTACTTTTTCATTGACTAATGTTTTATACGTTGATAATTTGCATCACAATCTCATTTCTATTAGCCAACTATGTGACAAAGGTATGAATGTGGTTTTTGATAGTGATACTTGCAAGATCATTGATAAAACTTCTAATAACATAGTTTTTATGGGCAAAAGAAAAGGAAATGTTTACTCGCTTTCGTTTGACAATCTAAATCTTTCCAGATGTTTGGTAGCCACTGACGAAGAGGCATCTTTATGGCATAGGAAACTTGGACATGCTAGCATGAGTCTCTTAAAAAATCTTGAAATGAAAGAATTAGTCAGAGGGTTACCACATCAGAAATTTAAAGATAACAAAGTGTGTAAAGCATGTTCCTTGGGCAAGCTTAGTCGATCATCATTTCGCCCTAAAAACATTGTTAGCACATCAAGGGTCCTCGAATTAATTCATATGGACTTATTTGGACCAAATGAAATTGCAAGTTTGAATGGAAAACGTTATTGTTATGTATTGGTTGACGATTATTCTAGATTTACATGGGTTTATTTCTTAGCCAAAAAGTCTGAATCTTTTGATTATTTTTCAAAATTTGCTAAACTTGTTCAAAATGAAAAAGGAGTTTCAATTAAAACTTTAAGAAGTGATCATGGAGGCGAATTTGAAAATTCGGAATTTGAAAACTTTTGTGAAGAAAATGGTTTAAAACATGAATTTTCTGCTCCACGAACACCTCAACAAAATGGGGTGGTTGAAAGGAAAAATCGTACATTGCAAGAATTGGCTAGATCCATGTTGAGTGAGTATAAAATACCTCTAACTTTTTGGGCAGAGGCGGTGAATACTTCGTGCTACGTAATGAATAGAGTAATGATTAGACCAATACTTGGCAAAACGTCTTATGAAGTGTGGCATGAAAGGAAACCTAACATCTCTTACTTTCGTGTTTTTGGATGCCCTTGTTTCATTCTTAACACAGGTGATCAACTTGGAAAATTTGAATCAAAGGCCGATGAGGGAATTTTCATGGGCTATTCAACCAGGAGCAAGGCTTACAGGATATATAACAAACGAACAAAGACAATTGTTGAATCAATCAATGTGAAATTTGATGAATCTGATCTGGAAAGGACGACTGAAAAAACGATTGATGATGGGGTAGATCATGAAGGCATTAAAGAAGGGACATATAGTGAGAAAGATGAAAGTAGGACTGTTGATGCTGATAGATTGAAGTTCAAAACCAATCATCCTCCTGAATTGGTTATAGGAGATCCTACGGAAGGTATACGCACTCGCTCTTCATTTGATAAAAATTTGTGTGCGTTTTGTTGTCATAGTGGTTTTATTTCTGAAATTGAACCTGATTCTGTTGAAATGGCTCTTAATGATGAAAGTTGGATTCTAGCAATGCAAGATGAACTTAATCAATTTGAGAGAAATAAAGTTTGGAAATTAGTTCCTAGGCCAAATGACTATCCAATTGTAGGAACTAAATGGGTGTTCAAAAACAAACTTGATGAATCAGGAAATGTAATTAGAAACAAAGCTAGGTTGGTCGCAAAAGGATATAACCAAATAGAAGGCATAGATTTTGATGAAACATTTGCTCCAGTTGCTAGGTTAGAAGCCATTAGGATTTTGCTAAGCTTTGCTTGTTATAAAGGTTTCAAACTTAAACAAATGGATGTAAAAAGTGCTTTTCTAAATGGTGATTTGAAAGAAGAGGTTTTTGTTGAACAACCCCCCGGTTTTGAAAATCACGATTTTCCAAATCATGTGTATAAACTTGAAAAAGCATTATATGGTCTTAAGCAAGCTCCTAGAGCTTGGTATGACTGCCTTTGTACATATCTTTTGCAAAATGGCTTTAAAAAGGGGAGTGATGACACGACACTGTTTCTATTACATAAAGGAAGTGATTTTTTGATTGTTCAGATTTATGTAGATGATATCATTTATGGCGCTACTAATGAATTCTTGTGCGAGAAATTTGAACAAGTCATGCAGGCTAAATTTGAGATGAGCTTGGTTGGAGAATTGAAATATTTTCTTGGATTTCAAATCAAGCAAAGCAGTGATGGCATTTTCATTTCACAATCCAAGTATGTGTTGGAACTGTTGAAGAAATTTGGAGTTGAGAACTCCAAACCATTGAGAACTCCTATGAGCCCATCAACAAAGTTGGACAAAGACGAGAAAGGAAGTGCTGTTGATCAAAAGAAATATCGAGGGATAATTGGTTCACTTCTCTATCTTACTGCTTCTAGACCTGATATTATGTTTTCTGTGTGTCTGTGTGCACGTTTTCAATCTAATCCTAAAGAATCTCATTTGAAAGCCACTAAACGAATTTTGAGATATCTTTCACACACAAACAAACTTGGGTTATGGTATCCTTCTTGTGAAAATTTTGATTTAGTTGGCTATTCTGATGCTGATTATGCTGGTTCATTGGTTGACAGGAAAAGCACTAGTGGAACATGCTTTATGCTAGGACACTCGTTAGTTTCATGGTCAAGTCGAAAACAAAATTGTGTTGCATTATCCACCACTGAAGCAGAATATATTGCTTTAGGGAGTTGTTGTGCTCAAATTTTATGGATGATGCAAACTCTTTCTGATTTTGGCTTAGTTTATAAACAAGTTCCATTAAAATGTGACAGTAAAGGTGCAATAGACTTATCAAATGATCCTGTTCATCATTCACACACAAAACACATTGATGTGAGACACCACTTTCTTAGAGATCACATTGCTAAGGAAGACATTTGCATTGAATATATTTCAACTGAGACTCGACTTGCTGATATTTTCACAAAACCCCTCCCAGAAGAAAGATTTTCCAGATTACGTTTGGATTTGGGGATTATAGAAATTGACTAACCATTTTTCATTTTCTTTGTTGAAATATTCTTGGATATATACTTTCAACTTAAATTTCTAGGATTCAAACCAGTTTTGGATATTATCCAAAGATTGATTCGAATATGGTATTCAGTACTGGATATTACATAATATAATTAACTTGGTAACTTATTCCACGATCATTTCTATTTCTACCATCTTTCTATCGTTCATAATGGTTTTGTAAAATAAGAAGAGTGAAATATATATATATATATATATATACAATTATAATAATAAATAATAATAACTCTCATGCATCCATTCTCATTTAAACGTCCTTATGGTTATGCATGGATGGAGCATGTGAGTGAATTATTTTTATCATTACTCCATTCTCATTTAAAAGTCCTTATGGTTATGCATGGATGGAGTATGGTAACTAAGTATTCTGGTCTCACTTAAAAGTCCGGATGCTTAGACTAATAAGTAACTGCTAATCCCATTTAAAAGTCCTTATGGTTATGCGTGGTTAGTAAGTGCTTATTTTTTTTGTGCTTAAATGTCAAATTAATGTTAAAATATCTCTCTTCTTAAACCGATCATCGATCCATTCTCTACAATGTGGAAGTTGTTATCTCGTTATGATATATTATTTTTTGTTCCTAATGTTCCATTGTTTTTTGTCAGTCTTTTGATAATGCCAAAAGGGGGAGAAAAAAACTAGATTTTGATAAGGAAGTAAATATTTTTTGGAATACTTCAACAATATTTGTTTAATGTTGTTAGATAATTTTTCCTTAGTTCGTTTATTCATCAGTAATTTTTGTTATCTTCTAAATAGGGAGTGGTCTTGGTTATAGGGGGAGCATTCAAATAGGGGGAGCTAAAACATTTCATGCTCAAACACATGTATTAGCATTTCAAAATCTTTAATATATATGTTTGTCATCATCAAAAGGGGGAGATTGTTTGATGTGATTTTTTGTTTGATGATAACAAAATATATATCAATATATATATGTGTTTGCAGTTTGGACTATATACAGAAAGGAAGAAATATTCATATTGAATATTTATACTGTTGCACAGAATTTATATAATTCAACCAGTATTTTTTTTATTCAATATAATATTTTATTTACAACACTTAAACAATACAAAGTTTTCAGCTCTCTCTATATATACATACACCAGTTCATACATTTTACACTACAACACTCAACACTCAGTTTTTCACTCTGTCTGCACATCTACCTGCATTATCCAGCTCCACCTGTTGTCCTGTCTCCTGTGTACCTGTATAATTAGCAACTACAACAGTAATCTGAAAACAAAAAAATTTGAATTTGCAAAAATAAAAATTTGTTTGTGTCTCAGATACATGGGTTATTGTCATCATCTTTGATTGTGTAATATCTGTGCATATCAGTGTTCTTACAGATAATCGTGAGTGGCTGCAATACACACGTGTACATGTATACACGTGTGCACTGCCTCGCCAACTCGTGTGCGTTATCAACAAGAGCAATCAATACTTCAATGAATTCAACATGAAGCAGTGCAAACTCCCGAAGACACAACAGTGATGGAAACTGCACCAATGCCAATCAAAACAGAGAATATATATATATATATATATAGTGATGCATAGCAACTACATAGCTGCTACCAAGCAAACAGAGACAAAACAACACAGTCAAGTCACAATGAAACTGCAGTAGACAAGTACACAACAAACCCGAATGTCACAAAGCATAAAAACATGTATGCAACATGGTGAGCAACACAAGGGCAGTACAATGCAACACAGTGAGCTACATGAACAAATGCAACAGTGTGAAGTGATGTAACAACAATTACAGGTATTCAACAAGGTGAAACAGTAGTAAATTAAAGTGTGCAACTCGAGAATGGATACAAGTGACTCAGACCAAATGTAGTGACATACTGCAACAAACAAAGTCTCGACCAAAATCAGTAACACAATGCAAATACAACAACATAGCACAATGCACAAAAGTCACAAACAAGGTCAAACCCAAGATAGGTTCAACTCAAGGCAACTTGAAGCATACAAGGTCAGACAAACTACTGCAACAGCAAACACAGTGAAGCTACAAACATCGAGTGCAACAACAAACTCTGTGCACATGTACAGGGATGAATACAACATGATGAAGCAGTGGAAACAAACTCAAGTGCAACAGTTGAATACATGAACAAGTGTAGCATCTGATACAGTGAAAAAGTCCAAGTCAAGATGGAGCTACAATGCAACACAGTGATAATGCAACATGGAGTATGCAAGTGAAATTCGAATTGTCAAAACAGTTTCATGTTACAACAAAGAAGTCAGTGGCAGCTCCAAAATCAAGATCAACATAACATGAAGCAGTTCAAATCCAAGTACAAACCCAAGAATATATGCATACACACATACATTTGTATGTATGCACATATATAGTAAACAGGTGAATGTGCAGTAGGGAATACAAAGACAGTGGCAAGTACAAGTCAGTGCAGAAATCAAGCCGAAGTTAAAGAACAAATTCGTATCTTTCGATTAAGTCTTTGATTAAGTCAAAGAAATCTAATTTGGAAAGAAATCTCTGCATCAAATTTCTCGAATTCATATATGGTCAATATTAATTCAAATGGGGGCCGAGACAACAAATATAGGAAGAAATTTTCGAATTAATTAATTCGAAAACAAATATGGACACCAATAATTCGAAATCAAATCAAGAAAGGAATACTCCAAATCCAGAACAATTTCAGGAAAAATAATCAACGACGTGCAAAAATCAAATCTGACAGTGGTTATTAGGGTTTCAACCCTATAAATAAACCCCAAGAAATCATCATAGAACACAGAGAAATCGAGTTAAAAAGCAAGCAATAAAACGAGCAACAAAAGAAATAACATACCGAATCAACATCAATTCGATCATCAGAGAACGAGCAAGCCGAGCAACGAAATTTCAAAAGTCAACAATTAATCATCAGAAATCGAGCACAAGCAAGAGCCGAAAGCCTCAATTTGGATCGATAGCTTAAAGCCCTAATTTTTATCAAAGACTCAAACCCTAATCTCAAAAGCAAGGCCGACATTGTTTTTACAAGCAAAAGAAGGAACGAAGTGGATCGGGTTAAAGAACATTAGGCCGGCTTACTTTATTTTAGTTATTAAAGGGGCTTTAGTTTTATCTAGGGTTTAAACTTTAGAAGTTTTTTTTGTTGAGCAAAAATTAAGGATTAACATTTATATTTTAATTTTTTGCTCTTGCATTTAATTTTGAAGTTTTTTTTGTCAAAAGAATTTGTAAATCACCACCTAGGGTTTAGGTGTTGTCAGATTGTCTAGTTAGAGTTAGTCCAGTTAGCAGGGTTTGCGAGTTTGCAAAACTCTATAGGCGGTAGCAGGGTTTGCAAGTCTGTTAGAGTGTTTGTAAGCGGGAAACTGTTTAATTCTAATAGAAATCTGGGAATGCAGCAGTAGGCAGGGGTTGCCGAAGCTGGGTAAATTTTGTATGTGATTTATTTTTCAGCATATTTATTTCTGCAGTTTGTTTCTGTGTTTAATTCGGAAAAATTTGCTATAACCCTATTCACCCCCCCCTCTAGGGTTAATCTAGATCCTACAAGTGGTATCAGAGCTAGGTATTTTACTTTAACTCTAGAGTCATGAATCCACCAAATAATGCTTTTTCTGAGGGGCAATCTATTGCTAGGCCACCCATGTTTAATGGGAATGATTATGCTTATTGGAAAGTTAGGATGAGTATTTATCTTAGTTCTGTTGATTATGATGTTTGGGATATTATTGAAACTGGCTATAAATCTCCCGCTATAGTTATTGGTGATACTGAGATTCCTAAACCTAAGGATAGGTGGGATGCTAACGATAAGAAACTAAAAACTACAAATGCCAAAGCAATGAACGCTTTGATCTGTGCTCTTGATAAAAATGAGTTTAATAGAATTTCTCATTGTACAACAGCACAGGAAATTTGGCACACTTTGGAGGTGACACACGAAGGAACTTCTCAAGTCAAGGAGTCACGTCTAGCTCTATTTAGCAATGAATACGAAAACTTTGTGATGGAAAAGGGCGAGAGCATAAAGGATATGTTTGGACGATTTTCAACTTTGGTGTACAATGCTAGAGCGCTTGGGAAGGTCTTCACTGAAGTAGAGCTTGTCCGGAAGATACTGCGAGTCTTACCAATGAACTTTGAGGCAAAAGTCACGGCAATACAAGAATCGAAAGATCTGAGTAAACTAAGCACGGAGGAGTTGATCGGAAACTTGATGACATATGAGCTTGAGCTAAAGGCAAAGGAGGAACGTAACAACTCCGAATCAAAAAAGAAGACAATTGCCTTGAAGAGCAAAGAAGAAAGCGATGAAGAAGAAGAAGATCCAATTGAAGAGCTTGCGATGGCTGTCAATAATCTTAGAAAATGGTCAAAATTCAGGCCACGCAAGAAGAAAACAAGTGGTAATAGGTCAAAAGATTCTGACAATTCCGATAATGAATTGACATGCTTTAACTGCAAAAAGCCTGGCCACTTCAAACAAAAATGTCCACTTCTCAAAAACAACAAAGGAAAGAAAAAGAAGAAGAAGGCCTTTGCAGCAACTTGGGATGATGAAGAAGGAGAAGAAGTTTCGGATAATAGCTCAGAAGAGGCTAACTTATGCCTTATGGGAAAATCAGATTCAGAAACAAGTTCAAAGGAATCCAGTGAGGTACGTGACTATTCTTATAAAGAACTTGTTTTGATGTGTTATGATCTTACTAATACAATTGATACTCTTGAAACTAAAATTGAAAAACTGAAGTCTGACAGGAGAGAACTTATTCATGAGAATACTAGGTTAGAAACTGAACTTGAAAATATTCAAAACCTAGACTGTAAAAAATGTAAAATTTTAGATTCAGAGATATCAAGACTTAAGAATAGCTTCGACAATCTTGAAAAAGAAAACTCAAGTCTTAAGGAAACCATTGACACTAGGAAAAAGGATTTTATAAATAGATGCACCACACTTGTAACTGAAAACACAACACTAAAAACCAAAGTCCAAAATCTTGAGAAATCTCTGAATAACTTTTCAAGAGGAGAAAAATCATTTAACATGTTATTAGGAAATCAACTCTTTGCTAATAACAGAAAAGGACTAGGTTTTGGGAAAACACAGGTTGATGATTATGCAAAAGGTAAGAGTGTCTTTGTTAGAAGTGAAATTGGACATCGTGTTGAAAATTGTAGTCATAGGAACAAGAACACAAAATTTATACAAGTTTGGGTTCCTAAGAATTCTACAAACAAACTTCATGTCTATAGGAACAAAAATGAAAGGACAAAACAAGTTTGGGTTCCAAAGGGATTGTTTATTCACAATGCTTCAGTTACTAATATCATTGGACCTAAGAGTTTCTCTAGGTCATCCTTCTCTCTCTTTATGTAGGTCTGTTGGCGGGCTAAGGAGCAACAAGAATGGTTTCTAGGCTCAGGTTGTTCTAGACATATGACAGGTGATAAATCTAAGTTCCTTAGCCTAGAGAATTTTAGAGGTGGAAATGTGATCATGGGAGACAATAGCAAGTGTAAGATTATTGGGAAAGGTGAAGTAAGTAACGGTACTTTTTCATTGACTAATGTTTTATACGTTGATAATTTGCATCACAATCTCATTTCTATTAGCCAACTATGTGACAAAGGTATGAATGTGGTTTTTGATAGTGATACTTGCAAGATCATTGATAAAACTTCTAATAACATAGTTTTTATGGGCAAAAGAAAAGGAAATGTTTACTCGCTTTCGTTTGACAATCTAAATCTTTCCAGATGTTTGGTAGCCACTGACGAAGAGGCATCTTTATGGCATAGGAGACTTGGACATGCTAGCATGAGTCTCTTAAAAAATCTTGAAATGAAAGAATTAGTCAGAGGGTTACCACATCAGAAATTTAAAGATAACAAAGTGTGTAAAGCATGTTCCTTGGGCAAGCTTAGTCGATCATCATTTCGCCCTAAAAACATTGTTAGCACATCAAGGGTCCTCGAATTAATTCATATGGACTTATTTGGACCAAATGAAATTGCAAGTTTGAATGGAAAACGTTATTGTTATGTATTGGTTGACGATTATTCTAGATTTACATGGGTTTATTTCTTAGCCAAAAAGTCTGAATCTTTTGATTATTTTTCAAAATTTGCTAAACTTGTTCAAAATGAAAAAGGAGTTTCAATTAAAACTTTAAGAAGTGATCATGGAGGCGAATTTGAAAATTCGGAATTTGAAAACTTTTGTGAAGAAAATGGTTTAAAACATGAATTTTCTGCTCCACGAACACCTCAACAAAATGGGGTGGTTGAAAGGAAAAATCGTACATTGCAAGAATTGGCTAGATCCATGTTGAGTGAGTATAAAATACCTCTAACTTTTTGGGCAGAGGCGGTGAATACTTCGTGCTACGTAATGAATAGAGTAATGATTAGACCAATACTTGGCAAAACGTCTTATGAAGTGTGGCATGAAAGGAAACCTAACATCTCTTACTTTCGTGTTTTTGGATGCCCTTGTTTCATTCTTAACACAGGTGATCAACTTGGAAAATTTGAATCAAAGGCCGATGAGGGAATTTTCATGGGCTATTCAACCAGGAGCAAGGCTTACAGGATATATAACAAACGAACAAAGACAATTGTTGAATCAATCAATGTGAAATTTGATGAATCTGATCTGGAAAGGACGACTGAAAAAACGATTGATGATGTGGTAGATCATGAAGGCATTAAAGAAGGGACATATAGTGAGAAAGATGAAAGTAGGACTGTTGATGCTGATAGATTGAAGTTCAAAACCAACCATCCTCCTGAATTGGTTATAGGAGATCCTACGGAAGGTATACGCACTCGCTCTTCATTTGATAAAAATTTGTGTGCGTTTTGTTGTCATAGTGGTTTTATTTCTGAAATTGAACCTGATTCTGTTGAAATGGCTCTTAATGATGAAAGTTGGATTCTAGCAATGCAAGATGAACTTAATCAATTTGAGAGAAATAAAGTTTGGAAATTAGTTCCTAGGCCAAATGACTATCCAATTGTAGGAACTAAATGGGTGTTCAAAAACAAACTTGATGAATCAGGAAATGTAATTAGAAACAAAGCTAGGTTGGTCGCAAAAGGATATAACCAAATAGAAGGCATAGATTTTGATGAAACATTTGCTCCAGTTGCTAGGTTAGAAGCCATTAGGATTTTGCTAAGCTTTGCTTGTTATAAAGGTTTCAAACTTAAACAAATGGATGTAAAAAGTGCTTTTCTAAATGGTGATTTGAAAGAAGAGGTTTTTGTTGAACAACCCCCCGGTTTTGAAAATCACGATTTTCCAAATCATGTGTATAAACTTGAAAAAGCATTATATGGTCTTAAGCAAGCTCCTAGAGCTTGGTATGACTGCCTTTGTACATATCTTTTGCAAAATGGCTTTAAAAAGGGGAGTGATGACACGACACTGTTTCTATTACATAAAGGAAGTGATTTTTTGATTGTTCAGATTTATGTAGATGATATCATTTATGGCGCTACTAATGAATTCTTGTGCGAGAAATTTGAACAAGTCATGCAGGCTAAATTTGAGATGAGCTTGGTTGGAGAATTGAAATATTTTCTTGGATTTCAAATCAAGCAAAGCAGTGATGGCATTTTCATTTCACAATCCAAGTATGTGTTGGAACTGTTGAAGAAATTTGGAGTTGAGAACTCCAAACCATTGAGAACTCCTATGAGCCCATCAACAAAGTTGGACAAAGACGAGAAAGGAAGTGCTGTTGATCAAAAGAAATATCGAGGGATAATTGGTTCACTTCTCTATCTTACTGCTTCTAGACCTGATATTATGTTTTCTGTGTGTCTGTGTGCACGTTTTCAATCTAATCCTAAAGAATCTCATTTGAAAGCCACTAAACGAATTTTGAGATATCTTTCACACACAAACAAACTTGGGTTATGGTATCCTTCTTGTGAAAATTTTGATTTAGTTGGCTATTCTGATGCTGATTATGCTGGTTCATTGGTTGACAGGAAAAGCACTAGTGGAACATGCTTTATGCTAGGACACTCGTTAGTTTCATGGTCAAGTCGAAAACAAAATTGTGTTGCATTATCCACCACTGAAGCAGAATATATTGCTTTAGGGAGTTGTTGTGCTCAAATTTTATGGATGATGCAAACTCTTTCTGATTTTGGCTTAGTTTATAAACAAGTTCCATTAAAATGTGACAGTAAAAGTGCAATAGACTTATCAAATGATCCTGTTCATCATTCACACACAAAACACATTGATGTGAGACACCACTTTCTTAGAGATCACATTGCTACGGAAGACATTTGCATTGAATATATTTCAACTGAGACTCGACTTGCTGATATTTTCACAAAACCCCTCCCAGAAAGATTTTCCAGATTACGTTTGGATTTGGGGATTATAGAAATTGACTAACCATTTTTCATTTTCTTTGTTGAAATATTCTTGGATATATACTTTCAACTTAAATTTCTAGGATTCAAACCAGTTTTGGATATTATCCAAAGATTGATTCGAATATGGTATTCAGTACTGGATATTACATAATATAATTAACTTGGTAACTTATTCCACGATCATTTCTATTTCTACCATCTTTCTATCGTTCATAATGGTTTTGTAAAATAAGAAGAGTGAAATATATATATATATATATATATATATACAATTATAATAATAAATAATAATAACTCTCATGCATCCATTCTCATTTAAACGTCCTTATGGTTATGCATGGATGGAGCATGTGAGTGAATTATTTTTATCATTACTCCATTCTCATTTAAAAGTCCTTATGGTTATGCATGGATGGAGTATGGTAACTAAGTATTCTGGTCTCACTTAAAAGTCCGGATGCTTAGACTAATAAGTAACTGCTAATCCCATTTAAAAGTCCTTATGGTTATGCGTGGTTAGTAAGTGCTTATTTTTTTTGTGCTTAAATGTCAAATTAATGTTAAAATATCTCTCTTCTTAAACCGATCATCGATCCATTCTCTACAATGTGGAAGTTGTTATCTCGTTATGATATATTATTTTTTGTTCCTAATGTTCCATTGTTTTTTGTCAGTCTTTTGATAATGCCAAAAGGGGGAGAAAAAAACTAGATTTTGATAAGGAAGTAAATATTTTTTGGAATACTTCAACAATATTTGTTTAATGTTGTTAGATAATTTTTCCTTAGTTCGTTTATTCATCAGTAATTTTTGTTATCTTCTAAATAGGGAGTGGTCTTGGTTATAGGGGGAGCATTCAAATAGGGGGAGCTAAAACATTTCATGCTCAAACACATGTATTAGCATTTCAAAATCTTTAATATATATGTTTGTCATCATCAAAAGGGGGAGATTGTTTGATGTGATTTTTTGTTTGATGATAACAAAATATATATCAATATATATATGTGTTTGCAGTTTGGACTATATACAGAAAGGAAGAAATATTCATATTGAATATTTATACTGTTGCACAGAATTTATATAATTCAACCAGTATTTTTTTTATTCAATATAATATTTTATTTACAACACTTAAACAATACAAAGTTTTCAGCTCTCTCTATATATACATACACCAGTTCATACATTTTACACTACAACACTCAACACTCAGTTTTTCACTCTGTCTGCACATCTACCTGCATTATCCAGCTCCACCCGTTGTCCTGTCTCCTGTGTACCTGTATAATTAGCAACTACAACAGTAATCTGAAAACAAACAAATTTGAATTTGCAAAAATAAAAATTTGTTTGTGTCTCAGATACATGGGTTATTGTCATCATCTTTGATTGTGTAATATCTGTGCATATCAGTGTTCTTACAGATAATCGTGAGTGGCTGCAATACACACGTGTACATGTATACACGTGTGCACTGCCTCGCCAACTTGTGTGCGTTATCAACAAGAGCAATCAATACTTCAATGAATTCAACATGAAGCAGTGCAAACTCCCGAAGACACAACAGTGATGGAAACTGCACCAATGCCAATCAAAACAGAGAATATATATATATATAGTGATGCATAGCAACTACATAGCTGCTACCAAGCAAACAGAGACAAAACAACACAGTCAAGTCACAATGAAACTGCAGTAGACAAGTACACAACAAACCCGAATGTCACAAAGCATAAAAACATGTATGCAACATGGTGAGCAACACAAGGGCAGTACAATGCAACACAGTGAGCTACATGAACAAATGCAACAGTGTGAAGTGATGTAACAGCAATTACAGGTATTCAACAAGGTGAAACAGTAGTAAATTAAAGTGTGCAACTCGAGAATGGATACAAGTGACTCAGACCAAATGCAGTGACATACTGCAACAAACAAAATCTCGACCAAAATCAGTAACACAATGCAAATACAACAACATAGCACAATGCACAAAAGTCACAAACAAGGTCAAACCCAAGATAGGTTCAACTCAAGGCAACTTGAAGCATACAAGGTCAGACAAACCACTGCAACAGCAAACACAGTGAAGCTACAAACATCGAGTGCAACAACAAACTCTGTGCACATGTACAGGGATGAATACAACATGATGAAGCAGTGGAAACAAACTCAAGTGCAACAGTTGAATACATGAACAAGTGTAGCATCTGATACAGTGAAAAAGTCCAAGTCAAGATGGAGCTACAATGCAACACAGTGATAATGCAACATGGAGTATGCAAGTGAAATTCGAATTGTCAAAACAGTTTCATGTTACAACAAAGAAGTCAGTGGCAGCTCCAAAATCAAGATCAACATAACATGAAGCAGTTCAAATCCAAGTACAAACCCAAGAATATATGCATACACACATACATTTGTATGTATGCACATATATAGTAAACAGGTGAATGTGCAGTAGGGAATACAAAGACAGTGGCAAGTACAAGTCAGTGCAGAAATCAAGCCGAAGTTAAAGAACAAATTCGTATCTTTCGATTAAGTCTTTGATTAAGTCAAAGAAATCTAATTTGGAAAGAAATCTCTGCATCAAATTTCTCGAATTCATATATGGTCAATATTAATTCAAATGGGGGCCGAGACAACAAATATAGGAAGAAATTTTCGAATTAATTAATTCGAAAACAAATATGGACACCAATAATTCGAAATCAAATCAAGAAAGGAATACTCCAAATCCAGAACAATTTCAGGAAAAATAATCAACGACGTGCAAAAATCAAATCTGACAGTGGTTATTAGGGTTTCAACCCTATAAATAAACCCCAAGAAATCATCATAGAACACAGAGAAATCGAGTTAAAAAGCAAGCAATAAAACGAGCAACAAAAGAAATAACATACCGAATCAACATCAACTCGATCATCAGAGAACGAGCAAGCCGAGCAACGAAATTTCAAAAGTCAACAATTAATCATCAGAAATCGAGCACAAGCAAGAGCCGAAAGCCTCAATTTGGATCGATAGCTTAAAGCCCTAATTTTTATCAAAGACTCAAACCCTAATCTCAAAAGCAAGGCCGACATTGTTTTTATAAGCAAAAGAAGGAACGAAGTGGATCGGGTTAAAGAACATTAGGCCGGCTTACTTTATTTTAGTTATTAAAGGGGCTTTAGTTTTATTTAGGGTTTAAACTTTAGAAGTTTTTTTTGTTGAGCAAAAATTAAGGATTAACATTTATATTTTAATTTTTTGCTCTTGCATTTAATTTTGAAGTTTTTTTTGTCAAAAGAATTTGTAAATCACCACCTAGGGTTTAGGTGTTGTCAGATTGTCTAGTTAGAGTTAGTCCAGTTAGCAGGGTTTGCGAGTTTGCAAAACTCTATAGGCGGTAGCAGGGTTTGCAAGTCTGTTAGAGTGTTTATAAGCGGGAAACTGTTTAATTCTAATAGAAATCTGGGAATGCAGCAGTAGGCAGGGGTTGCCGAAGCTGGGTAAATTTTGTGTGTGATTTATTTTTCAGCATACTTATTTCTGCAGTTTGTTTCTGTGTTTAATTCGGAAAAATTTGCTATAACCCTATTCACCCCCCCTCTAGGGTTAATCTAGATCCTACATCCATAACAAATCAATATAAATTCATTTCTCATTAATATTCATTGAATTGATTTTCAATTTAATCACATTTGAATCATTAACATTGGATTTTTCTAACATCCATTTATTCAAATTCAATTAAATTACATTCACTAATTTAAATTCATTTTAGTTCATTTCAAATTCAAATCAAATTTAATTCTATTTAGATTCACTTAACTTGCAATTTGAATTCAATTATTCAGCTTTCAATTTCATTAATTCAATTTCATTAATTCAATTTCAATAATTCAATTTCATGTAAATTTGTATTCAATCAACTAACAACCATCTAACAACCAATGTATATTCAGCATTACCAAATTAGTTTGATTTACTTTACATTCATACTCACTTCGTTTACATTCAATTTGGTTTAACACATTTAATTTCAATTGGTTGAATATTCAATTTAGATTGAATTCTAGTATTTTCTATATTTACATTTTTAAACAACACTTCCAATATTATTATTAATTCACAACTTCTTAAAAACAACATTTTTAATGCTAATTCATTTTACCACTAAAGTTTAATATTTTCATTTCAATAACTTATCTAATCTGGTTCAATTTATTTAACCTTACCAAGTTAAATTTCAAATCATGCATTTTATTATAATAACTCAAATTTCTTTAACTTTACTAAGTTACATTTTTATTTCATATTATAAGTCCGAAACTCATTTCACTTCAATTTCAAATTGGATTTCAAATTCAAATTCGTTTATCACAGCAAAAATTCAGTTTACTCTAGTAGAAAATCCATCACATAGAAACTCGAAAATGAGACTGATGATGCTGCTGTCATCATACTTATTATTTCCCAGTAACAATAGTGAATTTAGTGCTTTATATTCTTTTAGAAATCCTTTTATATTTATAAATCTTTTACTTATATAATTTCACTATTTTACTTCATTTATATAAGATTCATTCCAG
The DNA here is from genome assembly GCA_030765085.1 of Allium cepa. Taxonomy (NCBI): domain Eukaryota; kingdom Viridiplantae; phylum Streptophyta; class Magnoliopsida; order Asparagales; family Amaryllidaceae; genus Allium; species Allium cepa. The sequence goes on along the minus strand of CM060944.1, from coordinate 489,709,413 downwards.
ATTTATTTATCTTATTTAGATTTATAATAATATAATCTCTTTAACTTAGAAAAATAACTTTCAAAATCAATGGGATTCAAATATTCAAATTCTTAGTTTAAGTTCATTTTTATTTATAACTCACATTTATAAATATATTCATATAGTTTCACTTCTTATATATAAGATTATTTCATAATTGTATATCATATTAATTATAATTTCGTACTTTATAATTCATTTGCTTATATAATTTATTCTTTTACAATTTTTGCTTTTATTTAGATTATTCAAACAGCTTCTATTAACTTATATATTTACATTTTCAAACAACCAAACAAACAAACAATTCATTTATATACACCATAGTAATTCCAAAAAAATTGTGTCCTTTATATATAATATATAATCGAAGTAAAATTATTTCATTTACCTAATTTAAAATGATACTATGTCGACTTGCCTCGTTTAAGTGTTTGGAGATCCCTATCGATAACATGGCGTCCCATGCACCGACCAGAATTCACAAACAACTTAACAGATAAGAAAACACAATATAAAACATTTTTATAATCACTAACAAATACGTGCTTATATATAATACACTCAAACTCAATCTAGGGTGCTACTGTCCCTATCTATACCGAGTACACATCAAAGAATAGGAATATACAAAATCTAAACGTTGATACCAAATGTGACGAGCTGCAAATCCATACCCTTAGAATCGAAGATAAACCATAGATGTCCGACCCAAAAAGCACAGACTGACGGAAAGTCAGGAGAAAGAAAAGAAGAGAGAAGAGAAGAAAGAGAGAAATAGAACCAAACAGAACAGTACAGAATTTCACATCGTAGCGGAAAACATATAATATCATATCAACGATCTTTACAAAATAGAAACTGTATATCGATACATCAATCAGAGTTCAACAATCAATCACTAATCATCAGCCTCCAAAACATCATATATCACATGATAACAACATATATCACAATATCTGTAAATAATCAATAGTGGTGAGGAATGCAGTTGGATCCCTCCAACCTGTCACCTGTAATAAATATACATATTAGAATATGTATACAATGTCCGCTCCGCGACAGACGCGCGTACAAATGGTCGTCCGCTATACACGGGAACATATAGGGTCTCATCTGCCCCAATAGGTAGGAATATATCCAAATACCAATCAATATATAGATAATATATCATATATCATCCAAACAATCATCATAAAATAAATTTATTATCACTTATATAAAAATATCAGTGAGTCAGAAAGAGTGAGTTGTACTTACATTGCTTCCAATAGCAGTTGCAGTGTTTTATTCTGAATAAAATTAAACAACCGTTTAATTTTACCGAAAATTTTCGCTGGCTCCAATCAACTCCAAACCAGCTCTATAATGCAGTGCTCGTCAATACGGACCAAATGCAATTCGTTTCGTGCGAAATGAACTTTGTATGAAGAAGTTACGCATTTTAAACATCACACGATTTATTACATAAATTAATTACAAATTTATTTGATTTCAAAAGTATTTAATTATCATAGCCGTTCAATTTGAATTTGAGAAATTTGGGCCGCTAGCTGTCTTCCCCTTCTTCATGCAAAAACTCCCAGACAAATCAAACCCATAGGTCGCCATTTGTTTTGAATTTTTGCGATCACTACGAGCAACTTGAAGATGATCTGAGGCTTCCACGTCGAAGCCCACATCCTCGTGGACCACCGCCCAATGACCGGCCACACTTGGCCAAACCCGTCGTGTAGAAAAATGTGCGCAACCGAGGAAGAACGTGGGACAAAATCTACTCCATCATCGCACAATTCTAGATCATAACCGTATGGATTGAAAGATCTTGTCGAGCTCTACATTTTCATTTAGATGTCGAAGCCTAATTGTGAACGAATCATGAGATATTGAGGGAGAAAGAGGGGTGTTTTCTGGCCATCGAAAATATAATGGCGGCTAGGGCTTGAGCAATTAGGGTTTGGTTGAAAAAACAAAGTTGTGAAGTCCTTTTATAGAAAATTTATGCGACACTATTCATCCGAAAACTTTTCGAACTCCAAACGAAGCATGCCATCTGGCATTTATAATGTTTTACCCCTATTCCGAACGCAATGGAATATATATCGAGAGCCAATTCGATCGTATTTGGAAGATAGATTTTCGAATCGACTTATTTAAATTTAAATATTACTTAAACGAATTCCTATGCTTTTTAGCTTGCCCCAGACAAACTGTAAATCAAATTGACACGAAATTTGAAATCCTATAATAATATAACATTATGGATCCAATGAAACTGGTTTCGTCAAAATTCAAGAATGTGTGAAAAATGGCTATTTTTACACATTTAAATATTAAAATATTCAATTTCTACAATTTAACTTTTAATTCAATTTTAAAAGTTCTCTGACATCATTATAATTCAAATAGAATTATTCCAACTTTATAAATCATTTTAATTCTCATTAAATCCAAATTCCAATTATTTCAACAATTTCAAATATTAAATTAACAAATAAATTATCCAATTAAATCCTATATTTAAAATATTAATTATCTAGCTTATAAAATTAACTTTTGAATATTTAAAATCAATTAAATATACAAATTTCAAATGATTGAAATTCTAGGTCATTACAGAACAAATGAACAGATCGAATTTGGTCGAAATGATAACGACGACCCGGAAAGCTTATTTTGTTTCCGAAACAAAAATGGGTGATCCAATATATCGAAATATAGGACTTCGGTGTTTTTAAACTCAAAGGAACTATTTTCAAACCCAAATTATATTATATACAGAAATTAGCTTTTAAAATCAGCATATTTAAATTGAATTCATTAAATTAATTTCTGCGCGTTCTGAGTGCGCACAATCGAACGATAAGTCCGATCGCTACAAAACTTGAAATCCTATAATAATTCACTGCTGCGGATCCGATGAAACTGGTTTCGTCGAAATATGAGATAGTGGCCAAAATGGCTAATTTTCACGTTAAACTAAATAATTTTTTGTTAAATTGATTTAATCACCTTTAAATTCAAATTTAAAAGTTAACCATTTTCATCATTCCTGATTACATATAAATTTAAAATTTAAAAAAATAAATTTCCCATATCAAGTTCAATATTTAAACGTTACATAAATTTTAATGTTAAATTACAAAGGAATTAAACCTATTTTATTAAAATCTAAATTCCAATAAATTCTTTTATTTTGATTTCATTCTTATTATTTAATAAATTATTACCTTAAGAATATAATTAACATTAGTTTGCATTTTATTGCATTCATATTCTACAACTATCATCTTTTACCATATTAATTATAATATTTCTATTTCATTAATTCCATTAATTACCAATTTTAATTCCTTACTTATAATTACAACCAAATTAACTTTACAATAATTTCAATTAATTTAAACTGCATTAAAATAATTGTCAATAACATTCAAACAACATTATTAAAACATATTCTAGTCATTTTTCATTAATAAATCATAAAATTTTAATTTCTCACAATAATAAATTGAAAAATATTAGTTAATTTAATATTTTCAATTATCGAAAAGTATAGGTCGTTGCACTCTCCCCCACTCAAAACTTTTCGTCCTCGAAGAGGAACAAGAAAGAATTAAGAAACTAATATATTTTATTTCAAATAATCAATTTATAGACACTTTAAACTTACATAATTAAGTATTTTAAATAAAATATATCAATTTATAAACAATTAAATCTTCATATTCAAGTCTACTAAAAGTTTGAAAATATTTCCACTTTTATAAATATTCTAAGTCTTAAATTCATAGAAAATTTCGGTAGAGTCTCCTTTGTACAGATATATCTGGAAAAATAATAATATCATTAATATCAATATATATATACATATATATATATATATATAACATATTTCAAACACAAAACATCCCAAACCATTGGAAAGACTATAAAATATCGCTATAAAACCGTAATCCAAAAACGTACCTATTTGTCAGGAAAACAACTTTATTTATGAAACCAAAAGCAGTAGCTATTGCTTCCATAAACCTGTATTCCGCTTATATAATCCAAAATAGTGAGAATTGTGTACAAGATAAATGTTTAGTTGTTTCAGTTAGTAACAAAAGCTAATCAACACAAAACATATGCAAGTAAAATAGCACAACCATCATATGCAACAAACGAATCCTTCACACATTCATAGCAACCAAGACTAATGGTTCGGTTAGGTTTAGAACTTCTTATTGTTCAAGGGTGAAAAATAAACTCTCAAGTGCATCCGACGCACAACAACCTTAGATAATAACTTAATAGATTATTCGTACATTCTAAATAATTTGAAGTATCATTTCCCAAACTTCCATCAGCCAAACAACATAGAATTTATTATTATTTAAGTTTATTCTATTGGTTCCTTTTCACTTATTAACCTAGGATTTATTTTAAATTCTCATTAATTCATACACTACCATTTTTATTAGTTTACCTTTATTTACTTACATAAATTATTTCACATTCAATATCTGAAGTCATCAATAAATCAGTTCTTGAAATATTATATAAGTTTCCTTGTAATATAATTCACATTCACTTATTTATATAACTTGATTTCCATTTTATATAAGTATTCATGAATAAAGCATTTTATACTTAAGTGTTTCTACCTTTTAATTCAAATTTACCTTTTCTTTTATAGTGTCAATTAATATTAAGCTTATTTGTGAATCTTTTCAGTCATTTTTTAAGTTAATAATCATTTTCTTAGATAATATTCACCTTTTGCAATTCAACCTAATTATTAGCATTTCAAAACATTAACTTAGGCTTATAACATTTTTTGTACATCAAAATTCTTATTTATAGAAATAACTCCATTTTAACACTTTCATTACTTAAGTTTTGCTTGTATAATATTCTATTACATATTCCTATTTAACATTACAACATTTTAAACATTTCTGGCAAGTTGTATATATGTTTTAAGAATGTAATTGAATGTTACACAAGTTTATCTTATTCATTTTAGTTAACAAAATTTTTAATAATTACATCTTCTAAATTTTCATATCCTTTGATTTACAAGTTACAAACTTTCGGTTTCTTATATATTATATTAATCACTTAGCATCTAATTTCTTATTTTTCATTTTAGAATTTTCCAACTATTAAAATAGTTGATTTCATTTCATTACAATAATTAAAATTCTAATTTATAGAAACTCAAGAACTAAATACCGCGTTCCTTTTCAAATCATTAAAAATAATACATACACACATACACTCATAGCTTTCATATATCCAATCATATTTACAAATTAAAAATTAAGACTTGTTTATCAAAACAGATGTGTACTAAAACTACTACAGCGGTCTTTCCACTTTGAAACTAGAAAATGAAGGTCAATGATGCGTCCGCCATCACCGAAATTATTTTCCGGCGACAAGAGAGGGGAGAACATGACTTATTTCCTTTTAAAATACCTTTAAAACATTTCTTTCGAATCACTTTGAAATATTTATATACGAAAATACTTTCAAATAATACTGATATTATATTCCAAAATCTTAGAAAACCAATTTCAAAACACCGGAACTTGAGTTCTCAAATTTCCAATTTGTATTTATTTTTTTTATAAATCCTATTCTGCAACTAGTAGCTATAAAATTTCACTTCGTAATAAGCAAAGATACAAAATAAAACCATGCCCATTTAAAAAATTATTCTTTTATATAAAAAATGTAATACTAGGTAAAATTATTTCATTTACCTATAGGTCAAAAACAATATTGCGTTGGTCTGCCCTATTAAGTGTTTAGACATCCCATCGATGCCATATGTCCTATATACCGACCAGAATTTATAAATGCTAAACAAAACAAATTAATACAATAAAAAACATTTTTTTATAACACTAACAAATATGCTCTCTCATATATATACACTTAAACGAACACATTCTAGGGCATTACTACCCTATCTCTAATGAGTCGACCCCACAAAGCTAAGATTATCGCTAAACCAAAGCTCTGATACCAACTGTAACGACCCACATTTTTGGACGGTTAAATCGATAATAAACCACACATGTCAACACAAACCATTCAAAAGAGAGGATTGTTAATGGGGGTAAATAAAAAAATAATAGAAAAGAAGAAAAAACAAAACACAGAATATCACATCGGATTGAAAAATATAATAATCAAATAAAAGGTTCATGAAGCTGTTTTACAAATAACATTTGATTACACTTTTACAATACAGATCAGAGTTATAGATATAGCAAGAATAAATAAATAATGCAGCAGAACAACATGATGCGGTGAAATAATAATAATAATAAATAGTGGACTAATCTCCGTCTTCATCCTCCAAATAAAACGGTCTTCAATACACTGAAAAGCTCAAACCGATCCGAGCGTAACGATAAGACAAAAAATGAGTCAAAACTAAAAGATTTTATGTAAGTTAAATCAAAATAAAATAAATATGAGTATAACGGCTTCAAAGATGTTTGCGGGATTTTACATCTCCTATCCAGTGCCTAACTTTCGTGCAATAACTTAAGAGATGTTTGGGATTACCATCTCCTAAGCATCCATTAAACTATTTACTGTGTAGTAATATCGCTATATATATAGTATCTATCAGTAAAGTTAGATATTAAAATAGCATTAAGGCACCCATATCCCCATTAACACATTTTTATAGATGTCGTAGTCTGTACAGTACCGTAGTTCCACCATAAACTGAAGGGCTATCAGGCACTCCACAGTGCACGACAAAAACCAAACTAGTAATGGGCACGATAAGGCATATGATAGGGCATGCGAAGCAATGCCCAGCGTAGGATACTACCGTTTTACAGAACTGGGCTGGTGGTAACACATAGCAGCTACTACTGCCCATGTCGGAACACACTACATAATAAAATCGAAGGTGGCCACCAAATCAAACACAAAGTAACAGATATGGTATTGAATAAGCATGTTCGATCGGATGAGCGACCTCACTTGGCTCAGGTATAGCTCCTGTTTTAGTAACATCAAGCCGACCCGAGGAGGTCAAGGTTGCATTCATACCTCATACAGTAGCGTTCTCTAAACCATCCCACTTCATTCTGGATTCTCCACTGCGTGCACAGCTGTTAAAGTGGTTTTCGATATTAGTAGAGAGTACGACAATATTCGATCCCAGTTACTTTACCAACCGAACGCTTATTTCACACCGGTTTGTTCTTTTACATTTCCAAAACTGATTCATAATTGATATCAAAATATCATATTCACTTCAAAATCATATTACTTTCAAAATCATATTCACTTTCAAAATGATTATTCACTTTATATCATATTTTTTTTCAAAATCTTAACTACAAAATAGGTTGAACCATCATATTAAAATATTCGCATTTAAATCAATTAAATCTAAAACATACCAGTTCCAACTTTAAACCGTTTGGATACTGCAAGTTGTTTATATATTAGAATATTATACATTAAAAACACCATAGATATTGAAATATATATAATAAAAGTTGTTTATAAATTTAAAATAATATATATATATATATTACAAAAGTTTTTTATAAATTTAAAATAATGTATATTTAAATTTAAAATAATGTATATTAAAATAGTTTATATTTAAAATAATTAAAATAGTTTATATTCAAAAATAGGTTATATATTAAAATAGTGTATATATTAGAAACGGTTTATATATTAAAATAGGATATATATTAAAAATAGTTTATATATTAAAAATAGTTTATAAATTAAAAGAGTTTATAACAAAAATAGGTTCAAATTAGAATTGTTTCTTCCAATTTCACAAATCAATTCAAATCAACTTAAGTTCCAAAATTCAATTTATATCAATCCCAGTTCAACCATTTCAACTCAAAAGGCCAAAGGTTTCAATTTAAATTTTCATTAAAACCATTTCAATTTATATCGATTTCAAATCCACGTTTGAACTATAAGTTTAGACCACTTTAATTCAATAGGTTTCAAAGTTTAAATATTCAAACATTTAAAATAACTCTATTTTGATAAATTTCATTTATATTTTAAAGTTCAACTTTATGATTTCAATTTAAATTCTTTAAACAATTCATTTAAACCAATTTCAATTTCAACCTTTAAATGCTTGAATTTTGAAAATAATTCAGTTCATATAAATCAAAATTTATTTCATAATACATTTAACTGTTCAAAAATTAAGCACTTAAAATCATTTAATTTAACCAATCCGGTCTTCGTATATAATTTTCTACCTTATGGTCAAGTGACACAAATATATATCTTTTCAACCCGCAATAAACTTAATTAAACTTCTGGGTATATATCATTTCAACCCACATCCCGAGTAAAATTCAAAATCCATAATATCGCTCGAGTTTACTATTTCAACCCATAACGACTTTTCCTCAATCTATAGGACCATTCGGGTATGTATCATCTCAACCCATAGTGATTTTTCCTAACAATAACCAAGGGAACTTGTAGCGTGATAACGACATATAAAATAAAATATCATCGAGTCATCCAAAATGTCCATAATTAAGCATCCATCACAAGAATCATTCAAATTAGCCAATAAATCACAATAATTAACTAGTTATCAATCAGCTTTTTAACAAATAATTTAAATTTCAATATTGATTTAAAATGGCAATTAAATTAAATATAAATTCAAATTATTAAATAATGATTTAAAATACCAAACAGAAATCAATAAATTTCTAATCACATCATAAATTTATTTTAGCCAACATAAGATAGTTTAGTATTCATGGCCGGGTTAAATCACTCACCTTTGAGTTTTAGTCGGTAAAAAAATCCAATAAAGCCCAAAATTCTAATAGTCTCAGAATGCTGCCAAACTAGTTTCACAACATCTTGAATTTCGATACGATCGTAATGTAGAAATCCGTGCATAAATTCGAGCTCGTATACAAAAGTTATTAATGTTAGAACATTAAATTTTAAAAATTAAATTAAATAAAGAGCATAACATAAATATTCACCTCTCTCTCCCATGTTTAACGCACACGATGCCGAAACCAGAACCCATCACACCTCAGCTGCTCTGCATTGACCAACAATTCCACCACATATACGCCACTGTTGACCATGGCATGACCACGCACGAACTCGCCTCCTCCGCCTCTACCATCGACTAGAAGCCCTTGGCCTCCACCGCCGCCTATGCATATCCGCCGCCCCAAAATGTTCGGGTTTTTCAAACCCTAAAATAGAAATTCCAACCACCTTCGACAACCATAGATGATGTGACAACCAGCGTTCAACTCCATGCAACGAGCTCTACAAAACCCCTCAGACAATTTTAGAATTCATCGCCAAAATCAAAAATGCCCAAATCGACAATTAGGGTTCACGATTTATGACCTTTTACCACAATTTCCAATTGAATCGTGCACTGTTTCGAATAATGAAAACTTAATGTAGATTCGTATTATCGAGAGCTTTAAAACGGTACATAATATGATAGGGTTTGGAGAGTCTGAAATTTGAAATTGATTTTTGAAATTGAAATTAGGGTTTAGGATTGATAATTGGTTTTGATGTTCTGTCATTTGAGAAGGAGGAACATGAGAATTAGTGGTATGTACAGAAATAATGAAATGAGAAATATCTAGGGTTTATAGCAGCCTATGTACAGGCAAAGGTAGATAAGAACAAATGAACAGATCGAGTTGGGTCGAAACGATAATGACGGCCCGGAAAGCTCGTTTCATTTCCGAAACGAAAATGAGTCATCCAATATATCAAAATATAGGTTTTCAGTATTTTTAAACTCAAAGGAACTATTTTCAAACCCAAATTCGATTGTATATAGAAACTAGCTTTTAAAATCAGCCTATTTAAAATGAATTCATTAAGTTGATTTCTACGCGTTTCGATCCGCACAATCGAAACATAAGTCTGATCACTACAAAACTTGAAATCCTATAATAATTCACTGTCACAGATCCGATCAAACTGGTTTTGATAAAATTTAAGATAGTGGCCAAAATGGCTAATTTTCACGTTAAATTAAATAAATTATTATTAAATTGGTTTAATCATCTTTAAATTCAAATTTAAAATTTAAGCATTTTCATCATTCCTGAGTACATATAAATTTAAAATCTTTTAAAACATATTTTCCATGTCAAATTCATTATTTAAATATTATATAAATTTTAACGTTAAATTAGAATATGAATAACACCTATTATATTAAAATTTAAATTCCAATAAATTATTTTACTTTGATTTCATTCTTATTATTTAATCAACTATTACCTTAAAAATATAATTAACATTAGTTTACATTTTATTACATTCATATTCTATAATTATCATCTTTTACCATATTAATTATAATATTTTTATTTTATTACTTCCATTAATTACCAATTTTAATTCCCGATTTTTAATTATAACCAAATTAACTTTACAATAATTTCAATTGATTTAAATTTCATTAAAATAATTGTCAATACCATTCAAACAACAATATTAAATCATATTCTACTTATTTTCTCGTTAATAAATCATAAAATTTTAATTTCTCGCAATATTAAATTATAAAATCTTAGTTAATTTAATATTTTTAGTTATCGAAAATTACAGTTCATTACACTCTCCCTAACTCAAAAGTTTTCGTGCTTTAAAAAAATAAGAAGGAATTAAGAAACTAATATATTTTATGTAACAACCCTGGTTTTGGAGATCACTTGTAAATATAAAATTATAATGGTAGTCATGTTTAATATTGTAAATTAAATTAAAATTGGAGATTTTTTATTTTTTATTTGGAATAAACAATAAATTTTGGAATTAAAATGAGAAAAATAAAGTTTGGAGCTTTATTTTATTTGTTTGGGTTAATAAAGAATGAGAAATAATTTTTATTTGAAGAAAATGCAATAATTATATAAATTGTTGTCAATTACTTCTTTTAATAATTTTTTTAAAAAAAAGTATGAGATTTTAAAGGTTGTTTATTTAAATAAAAAAGGAAAATTGGTTTAAAAATAATTTTTGGCTATGAAAAATATTTTGAAATGGTTTGAAATATTTTACTACGTGAGAAAATAAATTTTATGGAATTTTAGAAGTTGAAAATGTGGACTTTTACATTTATTTGATGAAAATTGTGTTATTGTAAAATAAAATATGTTAATAATAAAAACGACTTTAAAATATAAATTAATCTTTTTATATGATAGAAAATGTTTTATTTTGTAAGTATACAAGTTTACAAATTTTTCTTTTGTAAAACTTGAGAGAAAATGCATTTTTGTTTTTGTGTATAAGTGATATATGAACATATTTTGGTTAAATGTTGTTTAATTAACCTTAGGCTATTTATTTTCTTTTTACTAATGGGTCCAAGGCCAATTAGCACATAGGCAAATATTGAGAAAGTAAGAAATGGAAATCACATGTACATTCTATTCTTCACTTTCTTCCTTCTCAAAACCAAATAATGAGAAATAGAAACCCACTCCTCCATATAGCAAATTTATGCCAAAATCTCTTTTCCCCTTCAATTAATTGTCGTGTTTAATCAGAACAAAAGAGAGTTTAACAGGTAATCTAATCCAAAACTGAATTTTCATCAAAAATCAATTTGAGAATTTGGGTTCTTTGTTAACTATAGTTTTCTTTTTTGCATGTTTCTCCTTTGCTCATTTATGTGTTTTGAAGCTAAATTTTGCACAAAGCTTCAATTTTGCAACCAAAATCCAAGTCTTTCTATAAAACATCTAGATGAGTTGAAATACTCACATAACCTAACCGAGCCAAGCTAAAAAAATTGCAAAAGCAATCGTAAATTTAGTTTTTGTCGGTAAATTTCTATTGTAGTTTTCTGTTTGAAATCTGTTTCATATTGCCTATTTGAATACTTGTAACTTTTGATTCCGACGATGAAATATTGCCAGTTTTTTCTTCTACTGATAGTTCATGTGTTTTAGTATATATCTGCAAAATTTCATAGCAAAAAACTTTCGTTTGATACCTAAAAATTTTGCTGCAAAATCAATGCACGGCCTGAAAATTACTTGTACAATTTGTTTTCCGAGTTGCTGCAAACATGGCCCGAGTCCATGTTTGAGATAGCATAACTCTTTCATTCCTTACTAAAATTGCGTGATTCTTTTTTTTGAAAGATAAAATTTTTTACTATAAGCATATCAAATTTCAGGTCATTTCAACCTATATCGCTTATAGAAATATGCTGTCGAACTTTGATCCGGAGCATATTTTTGCCCAGAGTTTTACGGTGAAAACACTGCCTGAGTTCAAATTTGAGACATCATAACTTTCTCATACTTCATCCAAATTGCATGATTCCTTTTTTGTGTGAAAACTGAAGTTTTTTTATTGTATGAATACCAATTTTCAGCTCAATCCTAGGTAATTTGGTCCTCTGTTTCATGCCTAGAAGTTGAACCCAAGATGGTTTTCGAACCTATGTATTTTTGGTTATTAAACTATTGCAAACATGGCCTGAGTCCATGTTTGAGACAGTATAACTTTTTCATTTCTAATCGGAATTCATTGATTCTTTTTTTATTTTAAAGATGAAGTTTTTTGATATGTGCATACTAAATTTCAACTCAATATGAGATCATTTAGTCCTCTGTTTCAGGCTTGTAAGTTGGACCCAAGATTGTTTTCGGGCCTGGGCATATTTTGTTTTTGAACTGTTGCAAACATGGCCTGAATCCATGTTTGAGATAGCGTAACTTTTTCATTTCTAGTCGGAATTCATTGATTCTTGTTTGTTTGAAAGATAAAGTCTTCTACTTTGCGCATACCAATTTTCATTTCAAACAAAGTTTGTTCGGCCACCTGTTTTATGTCCGAAAATTAAACCCAGAGAATATTTCACACCTGGGTATTATTTTATTTCAGCGTTTTTATGTTCTTTTTCAGTTCGATTTTTGACTTTTTACTTCATGTTTTATGATATTTTTGAATTGATTTGAGGGCTATGATGTCTATCAATAGGCTAAGCAAGTTTTGATGAATTTGAAATTCAAATTTGAAATAAATTTGAATCGAATTTGAACGATGGTTTTGAGCGATTTCTTTGATTTCGAGAATAGATTTCTCCAAAAAAATTTGAAATAATTTCTAAAACAAATCGACTTTTAAAAAAATTATTATGTAGTATTTTTAAATTATTTTAAGCTATAAAATCTATTTATTCTCTATAATAAGGGGATTTTTTAAATATTATCTTTAAAATTGATTTCGGAAAATGGTTTTAAAATCTTGTTTTCTCAAAGAAAATTATTTTATATTTAAAATAAACATTTTTGCACTATTCGAGTGAACGAGAAGGAGAATTAAATAGTTTGGTAAAATGTATGGTATGGGACACGTGCGTTTGTCTTATCGGTTAATTCCTAACTTGTCGTTTGATCATTTTGACCTTTGCGTCGAGTTTACCAATGAGATGATTTAAACTTTCTACTACTTTGAGTCTGAAATTTACCAGCTGTTAGTAAACCTTTTAGTGCGAACATGTGGTATGGGACACACGTTAACACCGTATGGGTTCCTATCCGAGAGTTTGTGACACATTTTCCATTGCGGGTATTGCCAGTACTGGACCTTTGGGTCATTGACATTGCAGTGTTTGCCTTTCCGGCGTATTTGTCCTCGAGACGTTCGCCATTGTTGCCTTTTCCGCTGCGGTGTATTTTCCTTTGCGGCGTATTTGTCATTGTGACGTATTTTCCTTCGGGCGTGGCACCACGTTTGAGAACAGTACTTGGCAGGCTTCTGCCAAAAGCACGTGCAAATTTTGAGACGTTTTCATTGATTTCCCAGGTGTGTCACTTTTTCATGGTTGGCCATTCGAGCTATATATATATATATATATATATATATATATATATATATATATATATATATATATATGGCGATTACCTTATGGGAATTTGAGTTGCCTACACTGGCAATATTTGAGATTTGCATTTTGGTGTTATTATTGAGATTTGCCTATTGGCGTTATTACATGAGATTGCCTTTTGGCGTTTATTTGGGATTATATTCTCCTATGTTGGAGAGTTATAGTTGATTGTTTTGTGGCATATTTTTGAGATGGTGATTTCTTTGTGTTTTCTTTGAGTTTGCCAATATGACGGGTTTTGATATTTCTCCTTTTTAGGTATTATATTTTCCCAAAAACCACTATTCATGATTTGTGATATGCCGATGATATAGGACTAGCTATATTTAGCATTTTATGGATTGTTTTATCTCGTTTGAGATTATATGTTTGCATAAGTGATATCATCTCATCACTTAAAGTAACCATACCGTACTTATACTCATGCTTGTACTCAGTATTGTTCCTTCTTGTTTAAGAAGAACATTACCCTTATTCTTATGTATTTATTACTGCTTATCCTCTTAAACTGATATGTTTGGCTAGACTGACCCATGTAATTTATACTTGGGGTCAGACCGAGGTGTTTCAAGTTAGGTACCTTTGGGCTTAGCCTATTGTGCTTCCGCATGCACTCTTTTCTGCTATCTCCTTTTTGATATAGTTTTTGAGTAGTCCTTTTAAAGCTACTCTGATATGTACATTCTTTTGACTCGTGTTTGTATTATGGTCATCATACCACATATGTGATGTATCATTTTGTATACTCTGTGATGTATTTTTTCATGTACATATGTGTGATTATCTGTTGTTCTGTGATGTGTTTAGCATTTGAGTTGTATTTTATTTTGATAGATCCTGTAGCCAGCTGTAGTTCTGTATTAAGCATTTATTGGATATGTCGATCCACTTGAGTTAGGAAAAAAAGAATGTTGAGCACTAATCGACATATTCAATAGATATTTAAGACAAGGCTATAGATGGTCACTCTTAACCAGCCCTATTCTCCGCATTAGCAGACAGTATTACCTCGTAATACTCTTTGTTAATGTGGGTCTCGGGGTGGGGCATCACATTTTATTCCAAATAATCAATTTATAGACACTTTAAACTTACATAATTAAGTATTTTAAATAAAATAGATCAATTTATAAACAATTAAATCTTCATATTCAAGTCTAATAAAAGTTTGAAAATATTTCCACTTTTATAAATATTCTAAGTCCTAAATTTATAGAAAATTTCGGTAGAGTCTCCTTTGTAAGGATAGGTCCAGAAAAATAATAATATCACTGATATATATATATATATATATATATATATCATATTTCAAAATAAAACATCCCAAACCACGAGAAAAACAATAGACTATCACTATAAAACCGTAATTCGAAAACGTACCTATTTGTCGGGTAAACAACTTTATTTATGAAACCAAAACAGTAGCTATTGCTTCCGTACACCTTTATTCCACTTATATAACCCAAAATAGTGAGAATTATGTACAAGAGAAATTTTTAGTTATTTCAATTAGTAACAAAAGAAAATCAACACAAAATATATGCAAGTAAAACAACACGATCATCATATGCAACAAATGAATCCATCACACATTCATAGCAACCAAGACTAATGGTTTGTTCAGGTTTAGAACTTCTTATCGTATAAGGGTGACAAATAAACTATCAAGTGCATCCGACACACAACAAACTTAGATAATAATTTAATAGATTATTCATACATTCTAAACAATTCGAAGTATCATTTCCCAAATTTCCATCAACCAAACAACATAGAATTTAATATTATTTAAGTTTATTCTGTTGGTTCCTTTTCACATTATTAACCTCGGATTTATTTTAAATGCTTATTAATTCATACACTGTCATTTTTATTAGTTCACATTTATTTATGTACACAAATTATTTCATATTCAATATCTAAAGTCATCAATAAATCAATTCTTGAAATATTATATAAGTTTCCATGTAATTTAATCCACATTCATTTACTTATATAACTTGATTTCATTTTATATAAATATTCATGAATAAAACATTTTATACTTAAGGGTTTCTACCTTTTAATTCACATTTACCCTTTCTTTTATAGTGTCAATTAATAATAAGCTTATTTTGAATCATTTCAGTCATTTCTTAAGTTTATAATCATTTTCTTAGATAATATTCACTTTTACAATTCAACCTAATTATTAGCATTTCAAAACATTAGCTTATGCTTATAACATTTTTTGTACATCAAAATTCTTATTTATAGAAATAATTCCATTTGAACACTTTCATTGCTTAAGTTTTACTTGTATAGTATTCTATTACATATTCCTATTTAACATTACAACTTTTTAAATATTTTTGGCAAGTTATATATATGTTTTAAGAAAGTAACTGAATGTTACAAAAGTTTATCTTATTCATTTTAGTTAACAAATTTTCAATAATTACATCTTCTAAATTTTCATATCCTTTGATTTACAAGTTACATACTTCCGATTTCTTATATATTTCATTAATCACTTAGCATCTAATTTCATATTATTCATTTTAGAAGTTTCCAACTATTAAAATAGTTGATCTCATTTCATTACAATAATTGAAATTCTAATTTATAAAAACTTATGAACTAAATACTAGGTTCCTTTTAAATCATTTAAAATAATATACGTGCACACACACTCATAGCTTTTATATATCCAATCATATATAGGAATTAGAAATTAAGATTTATTCATCAAAACAGATCTGTAGTAAAACTACTACAACGGTCGTCCTACTTTGAAACTCAAACATGAAAGTCGATGATGCAGCCGTCGTCACCGAAATTATTTTTCGGCGATAAGAGAGGGGAGTACATGACTTATTTCCTTCTAAAATTCCTTTAAAACATTTCTTTCAAATCACTTTGAAATATTTAGATCTGAAAAACTTTCAAATGATGCTCATATTATATTCCAAAATCTTAGAAAACCAATTTCAATACCCTGGAACTTAAGTTCTCAAATTTCCAATTTGTATTCACTTTATTTATAAACCGTATTCTGCAACTAGTACTTATAAAAATTCACTTCCTAATAAGCAAACATACCAAATAAAACCATACCCATTATAAAATTATTCTTTTATATACAAAATATAATACTAGGTAAAATTATTGCATTTACCTATAGGCCAAAAACAATATTGTGTCGGTCTGCCCTATTAAGTGTTTAGAAATCCGTATCGATGCCATAGCGTCATATGTACCAACCGGAATTTACAAATACTAAACAGAACAAATTAACACAATATAAAACATTTTTTATAACACTAACAAATATGTTCTCTCACATATATACACTCAAACAAACTCATTCTAGGGAATTACTACCCCATCTCTAATGAGTCAGACCCCACAAAGCTAAGGTTACCGCAAACCAAAGCTCTGATACCAACTGTAATGTAACGACCCAAATTTTTTGTCATGGAATTTGGAATATTTAAATGGATTTAGATATTTAATTTGGATTATGAATTAATTTTGGATACGAAAAGTTTGGTTCTCATTTATAAAATAAATTCAGAATCTAAGATATAACGATTTATTGAATAATTCAACTATTGAATTTAATAATTGGAGATTGGGAAATTATTAAATCTGGAGTTATAAGATTGTTAAAATATTTCGAAGGCATATAAAATTTATGTTTATAATACTGAAGACAATGTAACTTTTAAAATTGAATTTGGAAGTGTTTTGTTCAATTTTAAAATATATCTTTTAATTTAACATTTAAAATTAGTCTTTCGGGGCACAGTCTCGGAATTCGAAGAAACCAGTTCCATTTGGATCTGTAATATTGTACTATTATCGAATTTCAATTTTTGCAACGTTTGGAGTTATCGTTTAGCCATATGAGATGTAAACATGCTGGAATTTATATCGAAGTTCAATATAATAACTGGGTCCAAGAAGTTATCTTCTCCATACGATTGAATTAGGATGCGAAACCTTTTCCATTGCACTCGGAATAGGGGTATAATATTATAATCGTCTGGCAGCATGCCTCGATAGGAGTTCGCGATTATAAGCTACGTAAATCAAGACAATTTGTATTTAAAAATAAAATAAAATAACACACATCTATATATATATATATATATGTATATATCCTTAGTCAACAATACAGTCGACAATTTGGGGAAGGCTGTTAGGTATATTTTATAGCTTAATTTAAAATTAAATGTTAAAGTAGATTATTATATTCGGAAGTTTAAAAATATATTTCAACTATAAACTGTTTTAAAAGGAAAAGTTTTAAAAATCAGATTTTTTATATATAAATTAAAGAAGGAAAAATTAAAATAAAATGTCCACAGTAATAGAATCACAATTTGTTATTTACAGAAGGTATAATATGAATACAAGTATGTCTATCTAAACACATATTTTATTATATATAGGAACACAGAAAGTGTATGTGTGTGTGTATATATATACAGATAAGTTTTGGAAAATAGTAATAATAGGAATTTTAAAAGGTTTAGGAGTTAAATAAAGTTAGATTTGGAATCTATTATTTTTATAAGTATATATATGTAGTTTCAAAAGAGAAATAAAAATACATATTTTAATTTACTAGTTTATTTTTAAATAATGGATTTGGTGATGAATTTATTCAATTAACTTATTTAATTTATTTGAGTTACTAAAAGACTTTTAAAAAGGAAAATTATTTAGTTAGAATTAAATTGTTAACAAATTAAATTTATTAAAACAATAGTTTATTGTTTGATTTGTTCGAATATTAATAAATCGTATAATGTTATACAAGGCTAAAATCATGGTGAAACTAAATCGAGGTTAAAGTGGATTTGCAAATCAAAAATCAAAGGTGAGATTTTCTCACTCATTTGGATTACCTATTTAAATTTAAATGTTAAATTTAAATTATTAGATGTCTGGCTTAACTGATAAATGTATAAGTTATCCGTTGGATGATATTATACATACATATACATATACATACATACATACATATATATATATATTGGAGTGATTGATATTCCCGCATTATATAGCGGATGAGACCCTATGCACCCCGCATAACAGCGAATGACCCTATATACCCGATATCCCCCTCGAAGTGGGATTGGTGTTTTAATTGTTGACTAACATCTACGGATGCAGGGAAAACAGGTTGGATGGATCCAACTGGATTCCTCAAAAATATATTGCTCCTATATATACATACATACATACATACATACATACATACATACATACATAGATACATACATACATACATATATTGATATATGATATGATGGATAAATTAATATGGTTGGTGTAAAATGAATTATTAAATGTTAAATGGCATTGGAATTTAAAATGGACATTTCAAATACCAGAAATAATTAAATTGAGGGAATTTAAAAAGGAAATTTGAATGGTAAATATTTATATTGTAAATCAATTTTATTCTAAAAGAAAACTAAGTAGAATAAAATATATCAACTAATTTGGGCTATACTTAACCATTCATAAAATTGATTAATTAAAGATTTTTGAAGAAAATTATATAAAAGAACTTGAAGAACGTTTTGAAATCATGGAAAGAACTTAAGCAATAGTTAAAAATGGATTTGAAATAAACCGGAATTTAGTAAGGAAGGAAGTTAAAGGTCAGACTTTTAAATAGAAGCTGTTTTATAAATAGATGTAAAACTCAGGGAGGGGGCTTATAAATTCATAAACTAGGTTTATAGATGAAATGGATTAATATCATTGGATATGTGGGAAATATAAGTTAATGGTGTGAACTTATATCGGAAATGGAATTGTATTGAAAAGAAATAGTGGGATATATTTCAAATAAGAGAAATGGTGATTAATTTGGACATGGTCGATGTTATACGAACCAAGATGAATTTATAAAATGAATTGGTGAAGTTAGTTATTTTAATACTTAATATTTATTTAAATAAATTCTAACTTTTATAATCCAACCTTGTAAATCACCTAGCAGCTGGGTATGAAAGTTTTAATGTTTTTAAGAGGTTGATATTTTAATTTTTCCTAAAACATACTTTGAAAATAAAACCATTTTCCTTCTTATTTTATATCTATATATTTCTAATTTTTTTAAATTAAAGTTATAAATTATCTCGAGATAGGAAGGGAAGTTATTTAAAAGGGATAAGATTATAAGGGAAAGATCTTATAGTGGTGTTACGGGAATTTTAGATAAATTTCTAAAGCATATGATAAGCAAACTTCAAAGGGTGAAATAAAATCCACAAGGGATGTAGGACTGAAACTGAGATTTTAAATAAGCATAAACGGCTTTGGAAATGTAAAGGAATTTAACTAACGAATTCTAGAATTTATAGAATTTGTATAAAAAGAGTTGGAATTTACAAATGAAGCTGTAAATGATTTTTAAGAAAAGAAAAGGAAATAAGAGAAATATTTTCTAAGTGTCGAATATTAGAAATATTCCAAGTATTGGAAAAGGTTGAAATTTATCCTATAAAGATAAAAAGTTATTTGAAAACTATTTTCAAATATAAAATATGGAATAATATCTTAGGTAGATATTTTGAGATAAATAATTTGGAATTAAGGCCTGATGGTTGCTTGTGAATGTTATATAATAGTTAAATAACCGACTGCCAATATTGGCCAATGCGCTGATCGTTTCGAAGAGGCCAGGATCGGGTTTAATTATCCGAAAACCACTTCGATACGGTTTGAACGTTAGCAAATGGAGACCGTGAAGACGATGAAGACGGTGATTCGGTTTGTCCAGACCCAGGGCAACTTATATGGACGAATGCTATCAGAACATCGAAAGGAGGATGATGAGCATTCTAAGTAAGACTCGTTCTTAAAAGGTAACGCATAGCCTCAAGCCTAATCAACCGGGAATGGATAAAACAGGGGATGTGCAACAAGTCTAAGTGGGTAGCACCTAAGTAGGGTAAGATTTCCCCTATCTAAATGTCCTTTTATATTCGGCTGTGTAGGCGGTTGTTAGCTCCAGCCGTAGGGTGATCTTATTCGGACTATTCAGTAAGGGGTAGCTCTGGTCTTGTGTTGCAGGGGATCGGGAGTGGTCTTGGTACTCTGATCTAGGCCAGGTACTATGACGAGCGGTACCTCAGTAGCCCTGTCATTGTATGGAACCCAATCTCCAATTAACACCTGTACAGTTTTGATTGTGCCCAACTATGCTGGAATGTGAGATGCAAGCATTTCAGCTAGATTCTATTTTACTTTCTATAGACACTATTATAATATCAAACAGATTTGAAAAAAATGTTTTGGTTATTGTAAAGTAAAAACTCGGCCTATTTATTTGTGGCCTGGTCTTACAAGATACCTTTATTTCAAAGGCTTTTCAAAAACTTTAATAATCCAGTTAAGTGTGGTTTTCTCATGCTGGTTTTCCAAAGTGACTCGGGTGTTGTTATATTAGATGCTCGGGTCAGACCGAGTTGTGCAAATTCAGGTTAAAAACTAAGGAGCTAAAGAGACGAGCTAGATGGCAGAGTGTACATCCTTATTTTTTTTATCATTCTGCTATGTAAGGACAAGCTGTTAAATTGTCCAGGTTGTCTGTTGCTCAATGTACTCAGATGGTTGTAAGTATATAACAATATAGATTTCTTTGTATTTAAAAGCTGTTATTATATATTGTATTTTTTCTGCTGCGATTGTGAGATTCTGAAGTTGTTTTTATCTTCTTCTTCTACCTCCTTCTTCCGTAACCTTGAAGACTCGTATTTCTTTTCCACTTTGAGTAGAATTGATTTGGAATATTATCAGCTCAAAGGGGTACAGATTTTGCGCGTCCTCATATTTGGTATCTGAGCAGAAGATTAAGTGAGAACCTTGGCTCTGGTGGGGAATACTCATTAGAGATAGAGTCAATAGTACTCTGAAATGAATCTGAGTGTATTAATAGATATGGGCACGTATTTGTCAGTGAATATAAATTGTTTTATATTGTGTTGACTTAACGGTTGAGTGTTTATAAATTCTGGTCGGTACAGTCTAGATTCCTGTATCGATAGGTATTTCTAAACTCTTAAACTAGGCAAACCGACACAGCATTGTTTTCGAAAGTGGTAAATGAAATAATTTTACCTAAAATAATATTTTGATACAAAAAGAAATAATTTTTTGAAAATTAATATACATAATTAATGTTTGGATGATAATATTATAGTCAAATAAGATTATAAAATTTAAAATGGCTTATATAATTAACATGGGAAATTGTATAAGCATAAATGAAATTTAACTTAGATTAAGTTGAAGAAGTTAAAATTGTTAAAATTTAATTGATTATTGTAGGATCTAGATTAACCCTAGAGGGGGGGGGGGGTGAATAGGGTTATAGCAAATTTTCTCGATTTAAACACAGAAACAAGCTACAGAAATAAATATGCTGAAAAGTAAATCACACAAAAAATTTACCCAGCTTCAGCAACCCGTACCTACTGCTGCATTCCCAGATTTCTATTAGAATTAAACAGTCTCCCGCTTACAAACACTCTAACAGACTTGCAAACCCTTGCTCCCGCTCACAAACACTCTA
The DNA here is from genome assembly GCA_030765085.1 of Allium cepa. NCBI lineage: Eukaryota > Viridiplantae > Streptophyta > Magnoliopsida > Asparagales > Amaryllidaceae > Allium > Allium cepa. The sequence continues at coordinate 489,686,890 of CM060944.1, read as the reverse complement.
CTAGACTCGCACCCCCTGCTCCGCCTATAGAGTTTTGCAAACTCGCAAATTCTGCTCTCGCCTATAGAGTTTTGCAAACTCGCACACCCTGGTCACTGAACTAATTTTAACTAGACAATCTGACACTACCTACAACCTAGGTGGTGATTTACCAATACTTTGACTCGAAAAGAAAATTTAAAAACAAACAAATTAAAACTAAAACCCTTAATAAAAATTAAAGCCCTCTTTATAAAAACAAAAAAATCCCTTTGATAATACTAATTAAACACGCCGACCCATTTGCATTATTCTCTAGCCCGTTCTTTCAATTGCGGCCGATCCTCTTGGCAATGGCAGCTTTGTTGAATTGGGGTTTTTGCTCTTGCGAATTTGGGGCTTTCGCTCCTTGCGCTCTTTGTTCCAAATTAGGGCTTTTGCGAAGCTCCGATACTAATTCGATCGTTGTTGGTTGTGCGCGATTTAGCCTGGCTAGATCGATTTCGTGTTGCTTACTTCGGTTGCTTCGATGAGTTCGATTATTGCTTCCGTAAGAATTTTTTCTCTGATGCTTTTTGATTTTTGTATTCGAACTCTTATGTTTATGCCGATGATGATTGGGGCATTTATATAGATTCGATTCGATTTCTCCACACCCTGATGATGATACGCGGTTTGATATTTATATGAGTTTCGAGACCTGAGTTTGTTCGTATCAACTCGATACTTTCCTAATTTGTGCTTTCCTGATATAAATTTTTTTTGACTTGACACTCACGGCAAAAAAAAACTTTCCTCTTTTTTTGTTTGTGACTTTTTCAAAGATACGTTTTTGATTTTTTTGATAGTACACTGTCATGAATTCGAATTCTCTGTACTGTTGAACTTCGTTCATCTTGTAGTCTTCGTCTCTGCCCATCTTCTCTGGTCGGTTCAACATGAACTTCACTTGAGCATTTTGTACGTTTCATTTGACTTGACTGTGTTTGTTGTGTTTTTTCACCATGTTGCATAGAGTTTTCCTATGTTCATGCTTGTGACATTGAACCATACTATTACCTGTACTGGTACAACTCTGGTTATTCTTGTACAACTTCATTATGGCTTGTACATGCAGTATTTTCTGGTCTTTGTTTGCTTGGTGGCATTTCTTTATGGTCTGCACTGTGCATATGAACTTGGTCATGTTGATTGAGTCACTTCATATACATGTGTGTCTGTTCGAGTTCATTCATTCTGTTTGCTTCATGTAGCTGTTGGATCTTGCATGCTGTAGTTGATATCTTTACTTGAATTGCATTTAGCTTGGTGGTTTAGTTGTGCACTTGCTTGAGTCTGTGTCATCTGCTCTTGCATTGCTGTTTGTTCTGACCATCTTGCACTGCACTTGTACTTCTGGTTCTTCATGCATGTTCTCTATTCATTGCTTTGTATCTGTTTTCAAGTTCTTGCAGTTGCTATGCCTTTGACACAAATGCTTCACTTGATATATACTGGTGTCATTGATCTTTACATCCATTCTAGTTGTTTGGTTGATGTGCATTTTTCATGTATCTGCTGGCTTGTTCTTGCATTGCTGTGCATACTTGTTGAACTGGTTTTCTTGTGCACTGTTGATTAGTTGATCTTGTGGTATTCATTTGGTCTGCACTTGTGTATATTTGACTTCACTTGTGAACTTTGGCTTTATTGAGTTTGTTGCTATATTGTTTCACTTGATGTTGTTGATCTGACTTGAACTTTTCTTGAGTCTGTAGTGTTCATTTGAGGTGTGTCTGACCATGTTGCTTGCTGTTACTTGGTGCATTGTGTAGTTGTACTGCACTGTTGCCTTGAGTTTCACCTCTCTTGTATCATTGGTGTCTGCACTGTGTTGCATTACCATCATTGCTACCTGGTCGACTTGATTCTCTGCACATATGATCTTGGTGGCAATTCTTTGTGGTCTACATTTGGGTTATTGATGCATTCATGTCTGCTTTGTATCATTCTTCATGTTGCCTTGTGTTGAACCCAATTTTAAAAACTCGGGTTTGACCTTGTGCTCGTGTTGTGATTTTAAATATATTGCATGTTAGTTGAACCCAGCTTTACATTTGGGTTTGACCTGTGCTTACCTGTCCCTGTAAATCGATCAAGTGTATATCGATGTGCATGACCTTGTGGCATGTACAGTGATACACTGTGCATGTCACACTGTTCGTGTGTGATGAATTCAAATGTGAATGATGACGAACAACCCAAACAACTGAGGAAAATCAAAAAATCATATTTCATTTTATATTGCAAAAATATTTCTTTTTCAATTTTACTACGTTAGTGAATATTTTTGCAGATTGCTTAGATGCTGGATTCAAACTGGAATGAAGTTGAAGATAAAATATGAGTGTGAGTGATATGTAGTGAGGTTATTAGTGTAAAAAATAACTGTGATGTAATCAAAGTTGTATATGTATAGTGAGAGCTTGAATTTGTAGTATTCAAGATTGTAATAAATATTTGTTTGAATAAAATTTCTGTTTGACTTCAAATTCCATTCACATTCTGTGTAATTTATTTTATTCAACAAATATTTATTTAATCTATGAAAAATAGAATAGTACATTAACAAATACATTTAAACGAATGTATATATGTTTATTATCATCAAACAAAAATCATATAAGCGCAAAGCGCATATTTATACAACTCCCCCTTTTGATGATAACAAACATATATTTAAGATTTTGACTGAGTTAAATGTATTTGCTCGATGATATACTCTAAATGCTCCCCCTATTTAAATGCTTCCTCTCTACATGATGCTCCCCCTATTTAAATGCTTCCTCTCTACATGATGCTCCCCCTACCTATATGCATACAAATAGAAAGATACAAATGAGCCTAGATGCAAATGGAAAATTATTTGACCTTTGCTTGATTTTATTTGACAAAATCTTAACTTTTCTCTCCCCCTTTTGTTATCAGCAAAAGAATGATAGTGTTAGAGAAAATAGAGATAAAGTGATCAATATTAATCCAACATTAAACTCAAATTGAATATAAATATTTAAACTTCAATAAAAATCAAACAAAAATCATAACTATCCTTGTTAGGCGCATATTCCACTTTTAGAAAGATGGAAATGATGTTCTCATATAAAATCATACAATTGTATCGACTTGTGGTACATTTATATCAGGTATTTGAATATCTAATAATCATGCATAACCGTTAGGACTTTTAAATGAGATTGGTAGTATTTCAATTTAATTTTAAAAAATGAAATCAAGTATCTTCTAACCACGCATGACCGTGAGGACTTTTAAATGGGATTAGAATCAACTTGTCTATTTAATCAATTAATTTTGATATGCGTTCCGTACATGCATAACTGTAAGGACTTTTAAATCAGCATGGAAGCACATAATCAAAAATCCAAGTAATTCACCCATGCATAACCGTGAGGACTTTTAAATGAGAGTGAATACTTTGGATATTTATTTATTTTTACAAAAAAAATATGAAATGAAAAACAAATGATCCCTGATTATAGTACCACATATCAACAAACTATATTTAGGATTTGATAAACAATGGTCGATAGAAATATGATAGATATATAGAAATGGTCATGGAATCTTTACCCAACAAAAAAGTTTTATAACTCTTGTTTGAATTCCTAAAGAAATTTTCCAAATATACTCTCTTGAGTAATGTATGTTAAATATCAACACTTATCACCTTTTCAATCACTATTTATCTTTTTGATAATTTGTAGGGAGTCGGATTAGTCAAAATTTGTCATTTAAAATCAAATAAAAATGACTAATCTGAAAATATGGTCAAAAATGATTTTCTCGAAGGGGTTATATGAGAAAAAAAAATCTGCTATTTGAAATTTATTTCAAGTGAAAAAATAGCAGATATTTTCTTTGAAAAAACGATGCAGCAAATGAATGTTTCAAAAATTAATCACGTTCTATTAGTAATTTTTCTATCAACTATATTACCAGTGTAATCTGCATCTGAATTTCTTTTTCACTCCAAAATATCACTAACTAAAATTGATAAAACAGACCATAAAGTGTGCATCAAAAATTTCAAATTCAATTTTTCACAGCATTTTAAATGATATTCTCTTGAATTTGGATTGAAGCCATGTAAATAATCAGAAGATCGTGAATATAGAGTTAGTCAATATTATCATCCAACAAAACACTATGTTTAATCCAAACAAATATGTAAGAAGTAATTCAAAGAATAATGTTTTTGGCATAAATATAATTGGCCAACAATGTCGAACAAGTCAGAATAAAAAAACATCATCTTTACAACATCTTAATATTGGCTGATTTAATTCAGAATATGGCGCAGATTATCACTTTTAATATACCTTCACCTGTTTTACCTTTACGATAATTTTTCGTGGTTGCCCATTGTGATTCTGTCACCCTTTGTACTAGGCTAAGGAACTTTTGCTTTGTTGCCCGTTGTGTTTCTGGAACAGCCAAAATCCAGAGAACACTGTTGTTGTTCCTTAGCCTGCCACCATACCTACACGATGAAAGATTTTTGTGACCTATTTGTTTTTATAGGTCCATGATTGTTAGTGGCTGAAGCATTGCGAATAAACAAACCCTTTGGAACCCAAACTTGTTTAGTCCTTTCATTCTTGTTCCAATAGACATGAAATTTGTTTGTATAATTCTTAGGAACCCAAACTTGTATAAATTTTGTGTTCTTGTTCCTATGACTACAATTTTCAACACAATGTCCAATTATTTCACATCTACCAAAGACACTCTTACCTTTTGCATTATCCTCAACTTGTGTTTTCCCAAAGCCTAGTCCTTTTCTGCTGTTAGCAAAAATTTGATTTCCCAATAGCATGTTGAAAGATTTTTCGCCTCTTGAAAAGTTATTCAGAGATTTCCCAAGATTTTGGACTTTGGTTTTTAGTGTTGTGTTTTCAGTTACAATTGAGGTGCATCTATTTATAAAATCCTTTTTCCTAGTGTCAATGATTTCCTTAAGACTCAAGTTTTCTTTTTCAAGATTCTCAAAGCTATTCTTAAGTCTTGATAATTCTGAATCTAAAATTTTACATTTTTTACATTCTAGGTTTTGAATATTTTCAAGTTCAGTTTCTAACCTAAAATTTTCACGAGCAAGTTCTCTCCTATCAGATTTCAGTTTTTCAATTTTAGATTCAAGAGCATCAACTTCTTTAGTAAGATCAAGACACATAAAAACGAGTTCTGTATAAGAATAGTCACCTCCCTCATTAGATTCTTCTGAGCTTGCTTCTGAATCCGATTTTGCCACAAGACACAAGTTAGCCTCCTCTGAGCTACTATTCGAAACTTCCTCTCCTTCTTCATCATCCCAAGTCGCTGCAAAGACCTTCTTCGTCTTTTTCTTTCCTCGATTGTTTTTGAGAAGTGGGCATTCTTGTTTGAAGTGGCCAGGCTTGTTGCAGTTAAAGCACGTCGGTTCATTATCGGAATGGTCAGAATCTTTTGGCCTATTACGACTTGTTTTCTTCTTGCGTGGCTTGAATCTTGACCATTTTCTAAGATTATTGACAGCCATTGCAAGCTCTTCAATTGGATCTTCTTCATCTTCATCGCTCTCTTCATTGCTCTTTAAGGCAATCGTCTTCTTCTTTGGTTCGGAGTTGTTGCGTTCCTCTTTTGCTTTTATCTCATGCTCATATGTCATCAAGTTGCCAATCAACTCCTCCATGCTTAGTTTACTCAGATCTTTCGATTCTTGTATTGCCGTGACTTTTGCCTCAAAGTTCATTGGTAAAACTCGTAGCACCTTCCTCACAAGCTCTACCTCAGTGAATACCTTCTCAAGTGCTCTAGCGTTGTACACCAAAGTTGAAAAGCGTCCAAACATGTCCTTTATGCTCTCGCATTTGTCCATCACAAAGTTCTCGTATTCATTGCTGAATAGGGCTAGATGAGACTCCTTGACTTGAGAAGTTCCTTCATGTGTCACCTATAAGGTATGCCAAATTTCCTGTGCTGTTTTACAATGAGAAATTATATTAAATTCATTCTTATCAAGAGCACAAATCAAAGCATTCATGGCTTTAGCATTTGTGGTTTTTAATTTCTTATCGTTAGCATCCCACCTATCCCTAGGTTTAGGAATATCAGTATCACCAACAGTTATAGTGGGAGATTTATAGCCAGTTTCAAAAATATCCCAAACATCATAATCAACAGAACTAAGATATATACCCATCCTAACTTTCCAATAAGCATAATCATTCCCGTTAAACATGGGTGGCCTAACAATAGATTGCTCCTCACAAAAAGCATTATTTGGTGAATTCATGACTCTAGAGTTAAAGAAAAATACCGTGCTCTGATACCACATGTAGGATCTAGATTAACCCTAGAGGGGGGGGGGGGTGAATAGAGTTATAGCAAATTTTCTCGATTTAAACACAGAAACAAACTGCAGAAATAAATATGCTGAAAAGTAAATAACACACAAAATTTACCCAGCTTTGGCAATCCCTGCCTACTGCTGCATTCCCAGATTTCTATTAGAATTAAACAATCTCCCGCTTACAAACACTCTAACAGACTCGCAAACCCTTGCTCCCGCTCATAAACACTCTACTATACTCGCACCCCCTGCTTCGCCTATAAAGTTTTGCAAACTCGCAAAATCTGCTCCCGCCTATAGAGTTTTGCAAACTCGCACACCCTACTCACTGAACTAATTCTAACTAGACAATCTGACACTACCTACAACCTAGGTGGTGATTTACCAATACTTTGACTCGAAAAGAAAATTCAAAAACAAACAAATTAAAACTAAAACCCTTAATAAAAATTAAAGCCCTCTTTATAAAAACAAAAAAAAACCCTTTTATAATAATAAACCCTAATTAAACACGCCGGCCCATTTTCATTATTCTCTAGCCCGTTCTTTCAATTGCGGCCGATCCTCTTGGCAATGGCGGCTCTGTTGTATTGGGGTTTTTGCTCTTGCGAATTTGGGGCTTTCGCTCCTTGCGCTCTTTGTTCCAAATTAGGGCTTTTGCGAAGCTCCGATACTAATTCGATCGTTGTTGGTTGTGCGCGATTTAGCCTGGCTCGATCGATTTCGTGTTGCTATCTTCGGTTGCTTCGATGAGTTCGATTATTGCTTCGGTAAGAATTTTTGCTCTGATGCTTTTTGATTTTTGTATTCGAACTCTTATGTTTATGCCGATGATGATTGGGGCATTTATATGGATTCGATTCAATTTCTCCACACCCTGATGATGATTCGCGGTTTGGTATTTATATGAGTTCCGAGACCTGAGTTTGTTCGTATCAACTCGATACTTTCCTAATTTGTGCTTTCCTGATATAATTTTTTTTTCGACTTAATACTCACGGCAAAAAAACACTTTCATCTTTTTTTGTTTGTGACTTTTTCAAAGATACGTTTTTGATTTTTTTGATAGTACACTGTCATGAATTCGAATTCTCTGTACTGTTGAACTTCGTTCATCTTGTAGTCTTCGTCTCTGGCCATCTTCTCTGGTCGGTTCAACATGAACTTCACTTGAGCATTTTGTACGTTTCATTTGACTTGACTGTGTTTGTTGTGTTTATTCACCATGTTGCATACAGTTTTCCTATGTTCATGCTTGTGACATTGAACCATACTGTTACTTGTACTTGTACAACTCTGGTTATTCTTGTACAACTTCATTGTGGCTTGTACATGCTATATTGTCTGGTCTTTGTTTGCTTGGTGGCATTTCTTTATGGTCTGCACTGTGCATATGAACTTGGTCATGTTGCTTGAGTCACTTCATATACATGCGTGTCTGTTCGAGTTCATTCATTCTGTTTGCTTCATGTAGCTGTTGGATCTTGCATGCTGTAGTTGATATCTTTACTTGAATTGCATTTAGCTCGGTGGTTTAGTTGTGCACTTGCTTGAGTCTGTGTCATCTGCTCTTGCATTGCTGTTTGGTCTGACCATCTTGCACTGCACTTGTACTTCTGGTTCTTCATGCATGTTCTCTGTTCATTGCTTTGTATCTGTTTTCATGTTCTTGCAGTTGCTATGCCTTTGACACAAATGCTTCACTTGATATATACTGGTGTCATTGATCTTTACATCCATTCTAGTTGTTTGGTTGATGTGCATTTTTCATGTATCTGCTGGCTTGTTCTTGCATTGCTGTGCATACTTGTTGAACTGGTTTTCTTGTGCACTGTTGATTAGTTGATCTTGTGGTCTTCATTTGGTCTGCACTTGTGTATATTTGACTTCACTTATGAACTTTGGCTTTACTGAGTTTGTTGCTATATTATTTCACTTGATGTTGTTGATCTGACTTGAACTTTTCTTGAGTCTGTAGTGTTCATTTGAGGTGTGTCTGACCATGTTGTTTGCTGTTACTTACTTGGTGCATTGTGTAGTTGTACTGCACTGTTGCCTTGAGTTTCACCTCTCTTGTATCATTGGTGTCTGCACTGTGTTGCATTACCATCATTGCTACCTGGTCGACTTGATTCTCTGCACGTATGATCTTAGTGGCAATTCTTTGTGGTCTACATTTGGATTATTGATGCATTCATATCTGCTTTGTATCATTCTACATGTTGCCTTGTGTTGAACCCAGTTTTAAAAACTCGGGTTTGACCTTGTGCTCGTGTTGTGATTTGTAATATATTGCACGTGAGTTGAACTCGGCTTTACATTTGGGTTTGACCTGTGCTCACCTGTCCCTGTTAATCGATCAAGTGTATATCGATGTGCACGGCCTTGTGGCATGTACAGTGATACACTGTGCATGTCACACTGTTTGTGTGTGATGAATTCAAATGTGAATGATGACGAACAACCCAAATAACTGAGGCAAATCAAAAAATCATATTTCATTTTATATTGCAAAAATATTTCTTTTTCAATTTTACCGCGTTAGTGAATATTTTTGCAGATTGCTCAGATGCAGGATTCAAACTGGAATGAAGTTAAAGATAAAATACGAGTGTGAGTGATATGTAGTGAGGTTATTAGTGTAAAAAATAACTGTGATGTAATCAAAGTTGTATATGTATAGTGAGAGCTTGAATTTGTACTATTCAAGATTGTAATAAATATTTGTTTAAATAAAATTTCTATTTGACTTCAAATTCCATTCAAATTATGTGTAATTTATTTTATTCAACAAATATTTATTTAATCTATGAAAAATAGAATAGTACATTAACAAATACATTTAAACGAATGTATATATGTTTATTATCATCAAACAAAAATCATATAAGCGCAAAGCGCATATTCATACAATTATGTTTTCAAATAAATAAATTAGTAAATTTTTGGATATGATTGGATCGGAAAAACTAGAAATAAAATTTGGATTGATAAATAAAATTAAATTAGATTGAAATTAACTTAAGCCAACTAAATGGAAGTGAGTTGAATTAAATGAACTTAAGCTATGTTTAAAATTGAGTTGGATTTGAATTAAACTAAAAATAAAATCTAGTTGCATTTGAATTAAGTTGAAATGAAATTGGATGGGAATAAAATTCAATGAGTTATAGATAAATATTAAATGAAATAGAATTCTTACTTAAATAAATAAAAGTAAGTTGAATAAGAATTGGGTAGGAATAAATAAATTCTGATAGCTTATAAAGGAACTGAAAACCATTGAATGAAAAAAATAATATTCTCAGCTATAAATAAATGTATGGTCTTGAGTTAAAATAAAATGTAAATGGACTTGATTGCAAATGGATGGAAGAAAGATAATAAGTGTGTGACTAATAGAAATGGGAAAGTGAAGTAAAAGCCAAAATTAAATTTGTTGGATATTTTGGAAAATGAAATAAAAATCAAAACATGAATTATGAAATAAAATTGAACTCAAGTAAAATAATAAAGTGATTTTTGAAGATAAAAATCAAATATTAAATTAAAAGTTGGGTGTGAACTAATTTGGAATAAATTAGTATATTGAATTTGTTAATGGGATTTAAATTGGTCAAATAGAAGTTGAATTATGAGTTAATAAAATTGGATTTTGAGTTATTAATGGAGTTTGGAAATAAAATTCGAGTTACAAATAATATTCAACATATAGTGTAAGTGAAATAAATATGAATTGAAGTTGTTGTCGAATGAAATGGAATTTGATTAAAGTAGAAATGATTTGAATTGCAAATAAAATCCAAATGAGTATGAACGAATTAAATAGTGGCCTTTTTATTTATCAAATAAATTCGGGAATAAATTGAATATGGAATTTGGAGTTAAAATAGATTAAGCTAATGAATTGATGTAATTAATGTAAATGAAATAGAGTTGATTGAAATAGAATCAAATTAGTTTGAAACGGAGTGTTCGCTAATGGAAATGAACTTAAGTGTTTGATAGTAATAACTTGAAAAAAAAATATAAATGACTTAAGTTTATATTTTGGATAGAAGCTCAGCTTAAGTGAAATGGTTATTAATATGAGTGTGGTTTTCTCACGCTGGTTTTCCAGACTAACTCGGGTGTTATTTTATTGTGATTTTCGGGTTAGACCGAGTTGTACAGATTTAGGTTAAAAAGCTAAGGAGCTAAAGAGACGAGCTGGATGGCAGAGCATACATCCGTATTTGATTACTATTCCACTGTGTAAGGACAAGCTATCAAATTGTCCGGGTTGTCTGTTGTTCAACATACTCTGATGGTTGTAAGTATATAACAGTATAGATTTCTTTGTATTTAAAATCTGTTATTATATATTGTATTTGTTCCGCTGCGATTGTGAGATTCTGATGTTGTTTTTATCTTCATCTTTTATCTCTTTCTTCCGTAACCTGAAGACTCGTATTTCTGTTGCACTTTGAGTTGAATTGATATGGAATATTGTCAGCTCAAAGGGGTACGGATTTTGCGGGTCGTCACATGTAACGATACACATTTTTGGATGGTTTAAATCGACAATAAACCACATATATCAACACAAACCATTCAAAAGTAAGGGCTCTTAAAGGGGGTAAATAAGAAAATAATAGAAAAGAAGGAAAAACAAAACACAGAATCTCATAGCGGAATGAAAAACATAATAATCAAATGAAAAGTTCATGTAGTTTTTTACAAATAACATTTGATTACACTTTTACAATATAGATCAGAGTCATATATACAACAAGAACAAATAAATAATGTAGCGGATCAATACGATGTAGGGAAATAATAATAATAAAAAATAATGGACTAATCTCCGTCTTCATACATTAAATAAAACGATATTCAATACACTGAAAAGCTCTGACCGACCGGAGCGTAATGAAAAGAAAAACCCTTGAGTCAGAACTAAAAGATCTTATGTAAGTTAGATCAAAATAAAATAAATATGAGTGTAATGACTTCAGAGACGTTTGCGGGATTTTACATCTCCTATCCAGTGTCTAACATGCGTGCAATAACTTAAGAGATGTTCGGGATTACCATCTCCTAAGGATCCACTAAATAATTTACTACGTAGTAATATACGCTTTATACAGTGTCTATCAGTGAAGTAAAATATTAAAATAGCGTTAAGGCGTTACTCATATCCCCATTAACACATAGATGCTGTAGTCTATACAGTACCTCCTTCGTAAACTGGAGGGCTATCAAGCACTCCGTAGTGGACAATAAAAACCAAACTCGTAGTGGGCGCAATAAGTCATTTGACAAGGCATGCGAGATAATGCCTAGGGTAGGATACTACCGTTTTACAGAACCGGGCTGGTGGAAACGCAAAGCAGCTACTCCATCCACCTCAAAGCACGCTTCCATAATCAAATCATAGGTGGCCACCAAATCAATCACAAAGTAACATATATGGTATTGAAGAAGCATGTTCGATCAGAGGAGCGACCTCACTTGGCCCATGTATAGCTCTTGTTTTAGTCATATCATGCTGACCCGAGGGGGTCAGGGCTGCGTTCATACCTTATATAGTAGCGTTCGCCAAACCATCCTACTTCGTTTTGGATTCTCTACCACGTGCACAGTTGTTAAATTGGTTTTCGGTATTGGCGGAGAGTATGATAATATCCGATCTCGGTTTATTTAACAACCAAACGCTTATTTCACACCGGTTGATTCTTCTACATTTCCAAAACCGATTCATAATTGAAATCAAAATATCATATTCACTTCAAATTCATTATTCACTATATATCATTTTTTTTAAAATCTTAACTAAAAAATAGGTTAAACCATCATATCAATATATTCACATTTAAATCAATTAAATCTAAATCATTACACTTCCAACTTTAAACCGTTTGGATATTATAAGTTATTTATATATTCGAATATTTATACATTAAATACATCATAGATATTGAAATATATATAATAAAAGTTGTTTATAAATTTAAAATAATATATATATAAATTAAAAGTTGTTTATAAATCTAAAATATGTATATTAAAATAGTTTATATTTAAAATAATGTATATTAGTTATATTTGAAAATGGGTTATAGACTAAAATAGTATATATACTGGAAATAGTTTATATGTTAAAATAGGTTATATATGAAAAGTAGTTTATATATTAAAAATAATTTATATATTAAAAGAGTTTATATTGAAAATAGTTTCAAATTAGAATTGTTTTTTCCAATTTCACAAATCAACTTTAGTTCCAATATTCAATTTAAATCAATCTCAGCTCAACGATTTCAATTCAAAAGGCTAAAGGTTTCAATTTAAGTTTTCATTAAAACCATTCCAATTTATATCGATTTCAAATCCATGATTGAACTATAAATTTAAACCACTTCAATTCAATAGGTTTCAAAGTTTAAATATTCAAATGTTTATAATAACTCTATTTTTATAAATTTCATTTATATTTTAAAATTCAACTTTGTAATTTCAATTTAAATTCTTTAAACAATTCATTTAAACCAATTTCAATTTCAACCTTTAAATGCTTGGATTTTGAAAATAACTTTGTTCATATAAATAAAATTTTATTTCATATTACATTTAACTAGATTCAAAAATTAAGGACTTAAAATCATTTAATTTAACCAATCCGGTGTTCGTATAATTTTCTACCCTATGGTCAGATGATACAGATATATATATGTTTTCAACCACAATAAATTTAAATTTATGGTTATATATATTTTCAACCCGCAATCTCGAGTAAAATTCAAAATCCATAAATTGCTCGAGTTTATATTTCAACGCACAACGTTTTTTTCCTAATCTATAAGACCATTCGGGTATGTATCGTTTCAATCCCTAGCGATTTTTCCTAACAATAACTAAGTGAATTTGCAGTGTGATAACAACATATAAAATAAACATAACATCGAATCATCCAAAATGTCAACAATTAAGATTTCATCAAATCATCATCCCAATCAGCCAATAAATCACAATAATTAACTGGTTGTCAATCGAGTATTTAACAAACAATTTAAATTTCAATATTAATTTAAAATGGCAATTAAGTTCAATATAAACTCAAATTAAATGACAATTTAAAATACCAAGCAGCAATCAATAAATTTTTAATCATATCATAAATTTAATTTAACCAACATAAGATAGTTTAATATTCATGAGTGGGTTAAATCACTCACCTTTGATTTTTAGTCAATAAAAAAAATCAAACAAAGCCTAAAATTCTAAAAGTCTAAGAATGCAATCAAACCAGTTCCACAATATCTCAAATTTTGATACGATCGCAATGGAGAAAACCGCTTGTGGATCCGATATAGTATACAAAAGTTATTGATGTTAGAACATTGAACTTTAAAAATTTAATTAAATAAAGGGCACAAACGTAAATATTCAATTCTTCCCCCATATTTCATGCACGTGACGCCGAAACCAGAACCTATCACGCCTTAGCTGCTTCGCATTGACCAACGATTCCAACACCTATACGCCGCCATTGACCATGGAACGACAACCCACAAACTCTCCTCCTCCGCCTCTACCCTCGGCCAGAATCCCCTGGCCTACACCGCCACCTATGTAATTGAACCTCTCCATTAAGTTATGGTTTTTTGAACCCTAAAACAAGAATTTCGGCCGCCTTCTACAAAACCCCTCAATCAATTTCAAAAATCGTCGCCAAAATCAAAAGCGCCCAAATCGACAATTAAGGTTCACGATTTATGATCTTTGACCGTGATTTTTGATCGATTCGTGCACTATTTTGAAAACGAACACTTGCCATAGATTCATATATTCGAAAGCTTCGAAAAGGTATATAATATGATAGGGTTTGGAGAGTTTGAAATTTGAAATTGATTTTTGAAATTGAAATTAGGGTTTGGGATTGGGAATTAGATTTTGATGTTCTATCATTTGAGAAGGAGGAATATGAGAAGTAGAGGTACGTACGAAAATAATGAAATGAGAAACAGCTAGGATTTATAACCGCCTATACATAGGCAAAGGTAGATAAGAACAAATGGACAGATCGAATTGGGTCGAAACAATAACGACGACCCGAAATGCTCATTTCGTTTCCAAAATGAAAATGGGGCATCCAATATATCAAAATATAGGTTTTCGATATTTTTAAACTCAATGGAACGATTTCAAACCCAAATTCCATTGTATACAGAAATTAACTTTTAAAATCAGCTTAATTAAATTAAATTCATTAAATTGATTTCTACACGTTTTGAGCCCGCAAGATCAAATAGTAAGTCCGATCGCTACGAAACTTGAAATCCTACAATAATTCACTGTTACGGATACGATAAAACTGGTTTGGTCGAAATCCAAAACAGTGGCCAAAATGGCTAATTTTCATGTTAAATTAAATAAATTACTATTAATTTGGTTTAGTCACCTTTAAATTCAAATTTAAAAGTTAACCATTTTCATCATTCCTGATTACGTATAAATTTAAAATCCTTTAAAACAAATTTCCCTTGTCAAATTCAATATTTAATTATTACACAAATTTTAACGTTAAATTACAATTGGAATAAAACCTATTTTATTAAAATTTAAATTCCAATAAATTCTTTTATATTGATTTCACTCTTATTATTTCATCAACTATTACCTTATGAATATAATTAACATTAATTTATATTTTATTACATCATATTCCACAGTATCATCTTTTACCATATTAATTATAATATTCTATTTCATTAATTCCATTAATTACCAATTTTAATTCCTTCTTTATAATTATAACCAAATTAACATTACAATAATTTCAATTGATTTAAGTTACATTAAAAAATTGCCAATAACGTTCAAACAACATTATTAAATCATATTCTTGTTGTTTTCTCATTAATAAATCATAATTTTTAATTTCTCACCATATTAAATTGGAAAATCTTAATTAATTTAATATTTTTAATTATCGAAATTTTTGGGTCGTTACACCAACGGACGAGGAATCTGACAAGTAGGAATGTTTATTATGTATGATATATTTGGGGAGTTCTGTGGTATGGTTAGGATGATATATTCTTGGGAGTATGGTCTATATAGCCGAGGTATATTTTTTAACTATGTATATTATCTTAAGTGTGTAATACGTGCTAAGGTTAAGGATGTAGATCTATGTGGTTTTATGTATCCGATGACACCGTAATGTAGTATCAATATTTAACAGATCTCTATTTTTACCATATTTTGAAAACAGATTAAAGTAGAATATTTATTTAGGCACAGTTGTTGGATAAGTTTCCTTATAAGTCTAAATTTTAATTTCGAGGATGAAATTATTTTAAGGAGGGGAGAATGTAATGACCCGTTATTATACCACTTTGAAAATGGTCTATTTAGTGAATTTTTATATGGGATTTTCAAAACATAGAATAAATATGTGTATATATGATAAATAAAATGGTAAATTTATTTTTAGAATTTTATTTTACAACAATAAAGATTTTGGATTTTATTTGTGAAATAGGTAAATAGGGTTTTGACAAAAAAATATATATACATATATGTAAAACTTATCGTTTTAAAAACATATACCATATCCAATTCCCTTATTTATAGCAATAGCAAGTATAGAAAAATTTGAAAAATATATACATATACATACATACATACATACATACATACATACATATATATATATATATAATTAGTTTACAATAATATTCTAACTTTGTAGAATTTTGTCAATGCAATGTTGTATTTTTGTAATAGAAGGATATTATTATGAATTTATCACTAGTATAAACTTGATTGATTATTTAAAAATAATTAAAAACTAATTTTCAAATTCTGATTACATCAATAGATAGTTTAAATATAAACTATGAATATGACCAAAAATATAATTTTGGACTTACGACCGATTACCGAATAAAAGTTGTTTGAAGATTATGGAAACATGGTTCCTTTCAAAACCTAGATAACTACGTACTAACACATTTACACATTTTTAAACATGTTACATTTAAAAATTAAGACAAAAGTGTTTACTTTTGAAAGTAAATAAAATAAGTAAAAGATTTTGATGTGATTTGAGAAATCCTTTACTAAACGAAATCATTGCAAAAGTACTTAAGCATCCTTTACACATAAATGCACATGCCAAATCCATACATGGAAAATAAGCATTTCCATTTTGTATGTTTTGTTAATTTAATGGAAAATAACGTAATAATTACAATTTCAAATCTAAGTATCCTATCCCATTAATGACCATCTCTTCATGCATTAAAGTAGAATAAAATAATGGTTGAAAAGTCAAAAAGCAGCAAAGGTTAGTCTGGTAATTTGGCAGTTTAGCTTCACTTATAAATAGCATATCCATCCTCTTCATTTTCATAACATTTCCTTCTCCATTTTCTTAACTTTCTCATCCTCTTCCATAGTTCCTACATCCCACCACTTCTCACACCACTTTCGTCCCCCTACCCTCCTCATACCCATACCCTCCACCCCCCACGCATACACTTCCAAACACCTAAATTTGAGCCCTACCCCCTTATACACATGCCCAAACCCTCACACCCACCTCCTAAACTCCAAACCTAAGCCCTACACGTACAGCTACCCACGGCCGATCCCACACGCCCCTATACACACCCATACACTCCATTTACAAAGTCGTACCCTCCTTATACAAGCCATACCAACCATCCATCAAACCCTAGTCCATCCACTTCACTACTTTAAAAATATTTCATGATAATTCATGTTGATTTACAAAGGGAAAAAAGTACACTAGTTGTAGAAAAATATTTGCAAAGAAAAGTGAAGGTGAGTGAACTTTAATCACTTTTAAAATCATATTTATTGTCATGCTACGATGATCATGTTTATATTCTTAATAATTAACACCATTTAGTTGTCAATATGAATGTTTAGATGAAATTGGTTATATGGATGAGTTTGGTTGAATGGATAATTTGTTAATGATCCTTTACTGACATCTTAGCTAAATTGGTTATGTTTACTTATTTGAAACGATTAACCATTTCCTATGTTAAATAAGATAGTTTGTTAGAAATTATATGTGGTATGTAAACCTTTTTTCAAAATCAATTATGGAAAAGAAATTCATTTTTGAAAAAAGATAGAAATTGATTTGGAAATCCAAAAGTCAAAAATAAAAGGTTGAAATTATTTTGGAAATGGAAGTTAATATTTGAGATTTTAAAGATAACGAATTTTAAAGATTTAAAAATAAATATTATATGGTTTAAAAAGTTTAAAAGATGGTAGTTTTAATATTATAGTAATATAATATGATAATTTGGAATAAATGAAAAATACATATTAAATAATCACATGATAAATTATTGACTATTTAAAATGGCAAGAAAATAAAATTTTATTTGGAAGTGTTATGACAAATATTGAAAAACAAGCCAGAACTAGGCGCGTTGCGCAATAATAGTTCGCGATTTCACGTCGAAAAATTCAAATAAGTATGCGAAGTGGAATATAGCTTGGATTTCTTCGAGATAAGAATTTTTCAGACTATTATATCCTATTTGGAAATTAAGAAAGAAATACAAGACTTCATCTTGTAGATTTTAAAATATTTCAAAACCAAAATTTCAGGGAAATCACGCTTTTGCAATTAAGTTATGAAAGTGAAAAACTCTATAAAATGAATATTTTTAAATGTTTAAAAGAATTATTATTTTTTGATAAATATGTTAAAATGATTTAAAAGTGATTTGAGTTATGTCAACAAGAAAACTTGTCAACACCTCAAAGTAGAGTTCGAAGAATAAGTGATCTCCTCGAAAGCTCCTTTTGATGTATTAAAGATAGATGACATCCTTCGTTTAAGTGAAGGTCGTTGAAAAAATTTCTGTAACACCTTTCGACTTGGTCGAAAGGCTCACTTCTTTGTGCGAAACTCCTTCCAAGTTTGCTGATTAAGGACCCTGTGGGATCCATCTTTTGAAGTGGTTAAGATGCTTGGGGATAAGGTTTGAGTGGAAAAGTTTTGAGCTTGTCGAATGCCTATCTCATTGAGGGCTTAGGTTACATCTTAGTAGATTGGGTTATTGGTTTCGCATCACTTGGAGGGTGAGTGGTGGTAGAGAGTTAAGGAATTAAGTGTACTGGAAAAGTGAGGGGTTTCGACTTCATCAAAAGAGGTGAACTCTTATTGTCTTGTGAATCTAAGTTGGAACTCTAGGGAACAACATATACTTGGGGTTTCAACTAGATCGAGATGTCGAATGATGGTAGTCGTATGAAATAAGAATTCATAGTTGCAGCATAATCAAAATTATCATAATCTCTCTTTTTATTGAACCAAGATATAATAGTTGACCAAATACCCAATTTAATTTAGAAATTAAGGTTACAAGCATATAGAAAAGTACTTGTAAGAAGTGAAAGGAATCGGTTCCCTTAAACATGACCCCTGGAATCTTATTTATAGATGCGAGTCAACACCTTTCAACCAAGTGCTTTCGAAACAGTTGGAATATTTGTTTTCCTACTTTCATGCGCATCTCTTTAGTCATAGCTTTCGACCTAGTCGAAAGGTCAAAAGGGTTGCATGGCCGTCCTTTCATTGTCGCTGATGACCGGGCTTCCTCCTGTTTTGTTTTATTCTTTTCAACTCCGTTGGAAGGCTAATTTCTTTGTTGCTTCAACGAAAGGCACTGCTTGTTATGTAAGTCAGCACGGGTGTTGGCCTTTATTGCTATCGAATCATGTGCTTTGTGGGTTTCGAACGAGTCGAAACATTGTTGAGAGATTAGCTTCTGGGGGTCTATTCGAAAGCTTTCCATCCATCTGGTGTGGAATCTATCTCTTCCTTCATAAGTGAGAATGGATTTAACCAATTCGAAAGGCTAACATGTGCTTTTGAAAGGCTGCCTTTGTCGAAAGCTCTTCTAATGCACGTAGATGAAGAGGAAACCAATCGCTTCGAATGGTTTCGTGCATGTGTAGAAAGTATGCTAGTTATTGACTTCAGAAGGTAGCCTTCGACATTGTCCAAAGCTCTCTACTTACTCTGTGAAACGACCTCTTCGAAAGTCGCTATTGGCGCTTCCATCTTCTTGTCGAAAGCTTTATCTGATGTTGAGATAGACCACTCTAATGCCTTCTGATCTTCGTCAGTTATCTTGCTTCTTCTTTCATACTTTTATTCTTGAGAATATTTTATGGATAACAAGTTATAAATATGGACTTGTAAATGAGGGAAAAGATTTTTTAATTAAATAAGCTTTTAAAACACAATCCGCAGCACTTTTCTTCAGCAATTTTAGTAAACTTTAGAAATATAGGTTTAAACTTAACTATTCTTTTCCGAATCTTTTATAGTGTCTTTAAATAAACAATTTAGTATTTTAAAGACGATTTGGAAGTTTTATTAAGAGTGTGAATTAATGGTTAGGAAGAATTGTTTATAATGCTTAACCAATATAATTGAAATCATTTCCTTGAATGTAATAACAAAATGAGCATGTGGAAATGACTAGTACAATTGTTCCACCTGTGAGATCTGGGAAGATAAACCAAGGTGTATAACTAAGGTTAGGAACGGATCAACTAGTGTCTTGAACTCACTTGACCTTTATTTTCTCTTTTTAGGTGAGGGGTGAAACAAATCGAAGGGACAACCCGGATAGTCCATAAAAGATCTAATTTAAGTTTTTTCCAAAAGTAAGAAATTTTCAAAATAGTTAATCGAACTAGATTTTTTAGTAATATAAGTAATGTTCCGGCCAAACTCCATATTAAGTTTTGAGGAGGAAAATTGTACTATCCTCGTAAATTTAAAAAAAGTGATTTCACCGTTATTTTGCCCATAGTATTTGTTGAGTATGGAAATTAGTATTGAGTATGAATTGATATAACTAATATGAATCAATTTAACTTGAATACTAACTAATTTGAATTTACCAAGTTAGATAACATGGTATCAATCTATTTAAAAATGGTGTGATTTGGAAAATAAGAAATCTTTGTTAAAAATTTAAATAAACGTTTTGGAAAAAAGATGTCTTAAATAATGTCCGTTTTCTACTCAATATTAAATTATTTGTGTTTATAGTCAACACGATGTCTTAAATAACATTTTTTGACCCAGTTAAGATATGTTTCAGAAAGATGAAATTTTAATAGATTGAGAATTAAATTTTCCTAAGTTAATGACTTGAAGATTTCCAAAATTAAAAGGCTTTTGATTAACCGGTATAAGGTTAAAATGAAAATAGGCTTAACAATCCTATGTATTCATATTCACTTTCCATTGACTATCCGATTTCGAAGAGACTGGGATCAGATTTGGATGATTCCTATCCAAAAACACTTCGAACTAATTTACGCTTTCGAAGTAATATATGTTGAAGATAAGATAATTGAAGACGAAGATCTTTATGATGTAGTGCTGCTTGCAACTTCTCACTACTGATCCTAGGGGTGATTTCCAAATAGGATGTGTTAGGAGAGTACCTTCGGTTTGTCCTGTTCCTGGACAACCTGTATGGACGAATGTTTAACATTACATTTTAAAATCACATTGATTGATTTCTATGAACGTATCATCTGCTTGGTGGCGGAGAAGGCAACTTCTCTTAGCTTAACACCCTTTCCTAAGATATATGAGCTCAGGAGTTATACATTTGTAGAAATCAGTTGTGTGATTATGAAATGGAAATGTGGCATTAAAGTGAAATGCTGATGTTCTATGAAAGGTAATCGCTGCCTCAGGCCTCATGCCTGGAAATGGCT
The DNA here is from genome assembly GCA_030765085.1 of Allium cepa. Taxonomy (NCBI): domain Eukaryota; kingdom Viridiplantae; phylum Streptophyta; class Magnoliopsida; order Asparagales; family Amaryllidaceae; genus Allium; species Allium cepa. Next base: position 489,665,736 of record CM060944.1, on the reverse strand, counting down.
AAAACATGGTAGATGCAACATGGCTATGTGATTCGCAACCATCAGGATATGATCATCCCCTTCTACATACATTTCTACTCACTATGATGTTCGAGTTTAAGTTAATGTGGTATATGCTAGAGCACGCTCGGGTAGGTCGGCAACGACCAGGGTGATGACATATTCAGTACTATCTAAGAAGTGGTAGGCCGGTCTTTTGTTGGTAATGGTGTAGATGTTCTACAGCCTCGGTACTTCCTCTAGAGATGTTCTACCGAAGGTAGTCCCTTCACCTGGTTACTTTTGGAAATCCATTCTCCACTAGACAACTGCCGTTTTGATTGTAGAGCCTAGTATGATGGAATTTAATTATGGTAACAATTTCGGCAATTTGAATATATTTACTTGAAAAGTGTTTTCAAAGAATGTCATTAAAAATAATATCAAATGATTTGATAAAAATGTTTTAGTTATCATAAAGTATAAACCCGCCGGTGTTTATGTGCGGCATGGTCTTATGAGATACTCTTTCTTCTCAAAAGGTTTTGTCAACAATCTTTGATCTATAACACTATCATTTAAGTTTCGTGTTTCTCACATTCGTTGCTAGACTGATCCATGTATTTCTATACTGAAGTTATATCTAAGTAGTTTGAGGATTAGTTGAAGACGCTTAGAGTTTCCAAAGGGGAGTTGGAGATCTTCATCAACGTATGGGCATATTCTATTTTCCACTACATTGTGAGTTATTATTTTTCAGCAAGTGTAAGGACATGTATTGTAGCTGTCCTAGCTGAATCTAGGTTAGACTATGATTTATATATTTTTAATTTTTTTGCTGTAAAGATTATTGTTTAATAATCTATGTTATTCCATTCGAGTGAGATTCTATTCTTTCTGTTTTTCTTCACCTTCAAAGATCCATTTTTCGTTCAATTCGAGTAGGATGTATGTGGTTTATTATCTGTTCGAAGGGTAAGGAAATTTTGGATTTTACATAATATGTTCATATTATGCTCACTTACGTGTTTTTTTGGTCAAGACTTTTTATTGCATCCTATGAATTTCGAACTCTAAAAGCAATAGACGACTATGGATATTTGATCCATATACTTCGCATATAAGTGTTATATGGGGAACAGTCATAGTTTGTAATGTACGATATTTTGATGAAATTAATTCCTTTGAAATATGCCAATAAACAGTAATATGAGACCGAGTATTCAATTTATGGATTACATAAAATATCACATTGTGTTAATGGTAACATAAGGCCAAAAATATAGTATAAATCTATAAACTTGATCGCTAAAATATCAATTTGATCGGTTTACGTAAAGCACAACGCATTTAATGTCCTTAAATGTTAAGGATTATAGAATGCACATTTGTAAAGGGTTCATTATAATAATGTTGTAAGATTTTTCTTTTTAATTATTTGACTGTTTAGAAAGGAAAATGAATGTATAAGAGTAAATATGATTTAAGGTACAATTGATGTAACAACCGAATATTTTCAGCCATTCGCATCCACACATGCCGGACTTGAATTGCTCAAAATATAACATTGTAAATAAATTTGAAGAAAATGAAATACAATCACAGAATCACAGACACAGAAATATCAGAATAACTCGTAGCGGAAATTAAAATACCATAGTAGTTCATGAAGCTACTGTAACAAACTCTCAAAACATAATATATAATATCAGTCTGAAAAACTTATACAATAGAAATTTCAAATACACAGCTGTTTATAAATACTAGAGCTGAAATAGAACAACTGAAAGGGAACAAATAACTAGACAAACAGAATGTCCAGCGATTCCTAGCTCCAGAAAAGAAATCCAAAGCTAAGCTGTAAATACTCAGGCTGACCCGAGCGTAAAGTAAAACACAAAACACTCGAGTCAGGACATATATACTTATATAATGTAAACCGGCTCAAGTGAACTGTAGTAGTAATATACAATAACTTAAAGGATGCTTGGGATCGCCCATCCTTTAAGGATCAGTTAAACTATAAATTAAATACATCCCGTGGTTAAAGTTTCAAAATAGTAATTTATACTTCGAAATCAAATATCATTTCAAAATTCAATATCATTCAGAAATCCATTTCAAAATATCAAAATATCATATCTTTCAAAACCTCATTTAGTTTTATTTAATTTAAATACCATTTCAAATCACAATTCAAAATGGTTTATATTTCAAATCAAAATACTCTAATTAAACCAATTAAAGATCCCATTTAAATCATTTAAATATTCCATTTAAATTATTTAAATATTCTATTTAAATCATTTAAAAGTGAAGTTATTATATTTAATGATCAAATATCAAATTCTCATAAATTTAGCCTTTTCAAAGTTCATTTATTGTTTTAAATTTATCAAAACGGTATAAATTCAACTATCGCAGCACTTAGAAGATGCTACGGAAAGTTATGTTCTAAAACAATTCATCTAACAAAAGACAACATTTAAAATGTTGTAATAGGTTTAATTTAGTTCAAATTAAACCTTAGTCAATTTCAGCAACTACAGCACTTACAGAGTGCTATAATAGCTCTTAATTAAATTTAGCAATTTAGTTCATTTCTATCAACTACAGCATTTACAGATGCTGTAATATTCTTTACATTAGAAATAATAACATTTCAAAAATGCTGTTAATTAAATTCCAAATATTCAATTTAATTTCACAAACAATTAATTTTTTATTTAAATCATTTTAAACTTATAAAATCATATATTTTCACTTAAAACAATCATTTAATACCCTTATATTTATGATTTTATAAGGTTAAATTTTCATTCAAAATCAATATTTAATAATAATTCACATATTAAATTCGCATATTCAATTTCAATTCTTTAAATTAAATTTTTAAGTCAACACTTAAGTTTGAATTTCCAAATATAAATATTTTTCTATTTATTTACTTAACTTAAAATTCACCTTTAAACAAAATTCACAAATTTCCAATTTAAGATATATTTCAAAATTCAACTTAATATTCATTCACTTAACATTTTAACTTTATTCAAAATCATTAATACTTTATAAAAATCATTTTAAATTCATTTTAATCATTTTAAATCAAATTTTATATTTATTTATCATAATTTCCTACTTAATTTAAATTCCATTTATAATCAAATCAAAATTTCCAAGATAACTTATATTTCAAATTTCTAACTTTACCATTAATTTATTTCAATTATAAATTTTTAGAAAATCAATAATACTTTACAAAAATCATTTTTTATTAAGTTTTAAATCAAAATATTATAATATTTACATTTGTAAAATACTTTAAAAATTTTAGAAAAATATATTTTTACCACGGGTCTGTGTAAAATTTTCTAGCCTAGGTAGAGTGATACGGATAATATATCATTTCAATCTGTAATTTACACAAAAACCCAGCTTTTATCATTTCAAGCCCGCAGTCCCAAGTAAATGAAAATAATTAAAAATCGTTCAGGCCTATCATTTCAGCCCATAACGATTTTTCCCTATTCTAAAGTCTGTTCGGGTATGTATTATTTCAACCCATAGTGATTCTAATCTAAAGGGAACTTGCAGTGTGATAAACTGATAAAATAACAGAGCAACATTATATAATAGTAACATTTGATATAACAGGTTTTTAAGCATGAGTGAACATCATGTAATCATAACATAGCAGATACAGCATGGTGATATGAGTTTACAAATTCAAATGTGATCAGTTTACTAGTCATATAAGTATAAAATGTCTAGTGAGAATAACTCACTAGTATAAGCTGAAAACAACAACCAAAGTACATGAACTGAGATCCACAAAGGCATGATAGCACGACAATGATTCGAGAGTGGGAGAGCCAAAGCTAATTGCCTTGTTACATAACAAACAAAACAAAGTACAATACATAAATTTCAAACCAAACTATTATAAACAAAGCTAGAAATATAAGCGCAATACATAGCTAAATTTTTTGCACTTGCATTCAACCACTTATGCTTCAGCTATGGACTGGAAAAGAACTGAAATAGGAAGGTTTTGGATCAGGTTAAGTTAAGGTTGAGGTCATATAGGTTGGCCTTAAGAATATATGAAGGAGATGAAGGCATATGTGTTCATCAACACACAACTACAAGCAACAACATGGATTTCAAGGCCTAAATGTCTTCGACCAAGGGACTATTGGGCATGGCCTGATCTGGTATGATCAACTACAGGTGAGGCATGGGTCCTAGGCTCAGGTTGTGGCTGGTGGTGGTGGATGGTCGGCCAAAGTGGTGACAACAAGAGAAGGCTCCGCTATGAAGTTTAAAGTGGAGTTGTCATCAATTTTTGGCGGATCATTATCCTATAGGGCTTCGGCCATGGATGGTCAGTGAGAAGGAGGGCATGATGGCTGGAGTAGGTGGTGGTGGAGGCGGCCAAGGGGCTGGAGGTGGCAGGCCGAACTCCATGAAGGTGAAGGTGAAGGCAAGTGCAAAATCAAACAAAAACAAGTGCAAAAAGTTAAAATAAAAGAAGAAATTTTACCAAAACTCTCAAGGATGATGGCCAAATTATTTTTTCAGCTTGACAAGTTTATTTTCATGTGGGAAATAAAAGATACGATTGGCTGAAGAAAGGATGATATGGCAGCCAATTGAATTAATGCATTGATGGTATAAAGGTAGGTTGAATATGAAAAGACAATGTACATAAAGAGTCATAAACTTTTCAAATTTCTTTAATTCTTTTTAAATTTTTACTTACATGTAAAATAATTATAAATATAGATAAAAACATGAAAATACGATGAATGCACAAAAATAAATAAATAAATAAATATTAATTAAATATAATTAAATTAAGAAAAAAGATTGTAATTAGGCTTAAAAATTTGAAAGTAAATGCAATAAATTTTGAAAATATTTTATGTACCTGAAAAATACTTATAATGATAAAAAAAATTCATGCATAAAAATAAATAAATAAATTTTAATTAAATATAATTAAATTGAGAAAATGGCTGAAAATTGGAAACCAGGCTTTAAAATTTGAAAATAAATTCAATAAACTTTGAAAAAATTTAAACATCACTCTAAAAATGTTTTAAAATAAAATATATACCCAAAATGTCATATAACACATATTAGAACATGATTTTACAAATAAAAATATTATTTATATAAATTAAAATAGATAATTTTATTAAATAAATCAAATTTACATGCAATATTGTAAAAAGCATAACGTTCTCAATATAAATCAGATTTCAACGAAACGAAAAGCAGTATTCTTTAAATTAAATTTATTTTCATAATAAAGTATAAATTTCAAAAATTCAAATATTTAAATTTTAAATCTAAAAGTCAAAGTTTGACCAGATTGACCAAAAATCCACTTTTTTTGGAAATATCCTATTTATTAAGGTTTGAAATTATAATTCACACAAAAATAAAAATATACTCTTAAAATAACAAAATTTATTCATTTTAGTAAATATAATAAAGTTTTTAAATCAGGAGTTTCAATTTAAATAATTAAAATAAACAATTAAAATAATCACAAAATACTGGGCTGTTACACTCTCCCCCACTCAAATCTTTTCGTCCAAGAAAAGAACGAACAAGGAAAATAAGGAAAATCAAGATAGAAAACAAATAGTAAATGGAAAAATAATTTTGGATTTGAAGCACGAATGCTCTCCTCCGTCTTCCAGGTACAATCTCGATCATCAGTACCCCATCGTACCTCGATCAGACTAACAAATTCCCTCCTTTGCTGCTTCATACCTCTGTTGACAGTACGAAGTGGCTTACTCTCGACAGTCAGATTAAGCTAAATATCCAAACTATCAAGAGCAGTTGGCTGAACAAAAAGAGGTGGGTCAAGAAGATACTAGAGGAGATGTGAGACGTGGAATACATCATGCACTCCAGAAAGTTTCTCGGGCAAATCTAAATGATAAGCCAAAGAACCAAATCTTTCCATAATGCAAAAAGGACCTTCAAAGAAGAAGAAGCCAGGAATAGCTAGAAGGAAAAATATTGGAACACAAGGATGGACCATTATTATAAAACCATATACATTTCAATTTAAAATTTTATATTTACAACATTTTAAACATTTTATAATATGATAAATAGTCATTTAATTCAAATTTGTTAGTTCGAAGTAAATAATATTTAAAACATTTTAAATTATTTAGACAAGTAAAATAATGATCAAAATATCCTTTATATAATACTTTATCAAAATACTTTTATAACTCGATGTCTTAACAAGTTTACTTTCGTTCCTGTGGACTCTGGCTATGCGTTGATCAGGCGCAAAGCTAGAATTCTCCAGGTACTTGGTAGACTTGTTTCAACACCCAGTGAAAATACTGGAAAACCTTTTAAAAACAACAGATATGGAAAGTACAATCTAAACAAATCAACCAAACCAAACATGTTGATCATGGATCGCGGATACACAATGGCTACTCCTAAATCCCCCAAGAAACATCCGTACCCGTAGGTTGACTACCGTAGCCCTACGATTACGCCATGAAGACTGGTAGTACCGTAAATGCACAATGGTTACGCCTGGATCCCCCACGAAACATCCGTACCCTTAGGCTCTCGCAGCCTCTACAGATTACACTACCAAGCGACCTAATAGATCACAGATACACAATGGTTACGCCTGGATCCCCAGGAAACATCCGTACCCTTAGGCTCTCGTAGCCCCTGTGAATTACGCTATGCAGTCACGATCATAAGACCATCGAGATCGCCATGGAATTCGATGGACACTCGAGTATCATATTCGGAAAACCCAAATCAGAGAGAATAATATCGATAGAATGAATCCACAGTGTGGCCACAAAACGGATTCAACCAGAAGGCACTTTCCATATCTTTACTTCAAACATATGTATTATATAGTACCTTTCAAAATCACTTTCAAATATCATACTTATATAAAGTCCATTATATATAAGATTTCATTTCAAATCGAATACTTTCCAAATCAATAGTATATCAAATCACACTTATATAGACTTCGATTATATAAGATTTCAATTTACAAATTGAGTACCTTTACAAATCAATAGTTTCAAATCACTTCATACTTATACAAATCAATTTTATATAAGTTCGATAACTCCCAAATCAAAGTATTTAAATAAATAAGGTTCCCAATTTCAAACCATTTCAATATCAATTCAGTTTCAAAATCATATATGATTTCGCCAGATCATTTCTTCCTAATTTCATATATTCAGTTTCAAAGTTTCTTAAAACAATAGATTTAGAAAATAATCCAAATTCCTAAATCAACAAAAATTTAGGTCAAACAAATTCATTTCCATTTCAAACATATATTCACTTTTAAAAAAAATCATAATACTTTCAAAGTTATAAATCTTTCGAAACCAAATACTTGAAATCGTTACACTTTGAAAATCATAACCTTTCGAAATCATACATTTGAAATCATAAAACATTTCATTAATTCTTTACATTTCACAAATTTATTCAATTAAACCTAAATATAAAATTTCCAATTTTAATTCAATTCAAACCCTAAGTTTCAATTCATTTTAGTTTTCCAACAAAACCATTTCAAATATTATCAAATTTCAAATAAAGATTTGATCCATAAAATAAACTATTCATTCTTTAATATATTTCAAAGCTTAAATATACCATATTCCAAAACTAAATTTTATAATTTCATATATCTCAAATTTTACTTCACTATTACTTAGTTTTGAAATATTCATTTCATAAATCCATTATTTTTAAATAAACTCAAATTACAAGTAAACCAAATATCCTTTCATACAAATATAAACTTCAAATATTCTTTATCAAAACCAATTATCATTTCAAATTCACATTCCTTGTCAAAATAAAGATTAAATCATTTCCAAGCCATTTCAATCATCAAAATATCTAAAACGGTTACTAAGTTTAAAACCATCCCTTTTTAAAACCTTCAAACTATTTATTTCTATATGAAAAGTTCAATTTATCATTGGAAAGATTATTGTTCTATATATATACTTTATTCAAATCTACATTTCATACCAGTATAATTCAAAATAGTCTTATTTATTTCACTCAACGAACAGTTTCAAACTTATATAAATCATATTACTTTATACTTTAATCATACCAAACTAAACTTATATTCTTTATCAAATACCTTATACCTTTCAAAATTACTTAGCCTTGAAAAGTTAACCTTGATTTGAAAGTGATCGAACCTTAAAATAGTCAAAGAAATCATACTTTCAATCCAAGAGTTGGAAATCACCAACAAATAAGTAAACCAATTTCAAAAGATTGGGTTATACCAACACAAATCTGAATCTCGAGGACTGAACGTCGGCTTACTCTAAATCATTACATATATATATATATATATATATATATATATATATATATATATCTTTCGAACATCAAACCATACTTTGAAATCTAAAATCAAAAATTTGGTTTCATAAAATCACTCGCATAGCAAAGCTCCTAGAGTGGCCTCTCCCCCACTCAGAAACTCGAAAATCAATGTCGATGATGCATGCATTCATCACCGAAATTATTTTCCAGCAACATAAGTGGGTTCTGGACTTTATTTTCTTGAAATTTCTTTAGAATCTCTTCGCAATCATTGGGATTCATTCGAATACATTTGAAACATTTTTATTTGGAGAAATATCTTTAAATCATATTATTATTATATTTTCCAAAATCTTAAAACCAATTTCAAAACATCGGAGTTCGATTCCTCGAAATTCAAATTCAAAACCCTTCAGTTATAAATCATTTTATATAAGTCAAATTCTTATAAATTTTCAAAATTTCAAATCCTTTCAAAACTTCAAATTTCCAAAGAAAGAAAAATATATAATCCATAATGAAAACATTTAACTTTTATATAAAAAAATGGTCATCCTTATCAAAATAATAATTTCGATGTATGCACAAGTTCAAAATACAATCAAACATAAATTTCCAAAGAATGATTCAAGGTAAGATTTCAAACAAAAGGAGATTCGAGTTTAGAGAAATTCTAATCAAATAGAATTCTTGTTCGAAGATAAGCTCGAACGAAGATAAGATAATTTAATTACCAAATAGAAGATGGATAAGCCTTTATAAATCGCAGGCGACCTTAACCGGTCAACTGTGACTTCAGGAATATAATCAATTCAGAAATCTAAGGCAAATCGACATTCGATTGCCAGAGATAGAATCCAGTTAGAGCAGGAGATAGCATCGTAATCCGAGGATATAGAAATCTCCGGTGAATCAATGCCAATTGTAAAGGAGTTTCACCCCTTTACCAATCATTCAAAGATTTACGGAACCATCGATCATTATAGAGGTCATTCAAGGTGGAGTTACGGAATGCCCCACAATCAAAAGGATAAAATAGGGAAGACAAGACTGGATTTCATAACAAGTGGGAGCGTTCCAAAGTTCAAGGAATCTTAATCGATAAGGATCCTAACCAAGAGATTTCTAACAAGGCAGATACCGAAGAGATAAAGTTTAGAAAATCTTGGTTTCAAAATAAGGAAAGTTTTATACCAAAATAATCTTTGAAAATCCTTTAAAAATCATTTGGAAATAATTTTATACTTCGAAAATACGTTTTCTCACAAGAAAATGATTCTGTGATTGATTTCACTCATTCTAGGGTATTTCTACCCTATCTCTAATGAGCTTTTGCTCCGCAGGCTAAGGTTTGCCTAAAACCAAAGCTCTGATACCGAATGTAACAACCCGATATTTTCAGCCATTCGCACCTACACTTTCCGGACTTGAGTTGCTCAAAAAACCGCATTGTAAATAAATTTGGAGCAAATAAAATACAATCATAGAATTACAGACATAGAAATATCAGAATAACTCGCAGCGGAAATTAAAATACCATAGTAGTTCATGAAGCTACTATAACAAACTCTCAAAACATAATACATAATATCAGTCTGAAAAACATATACAATAGAAATCTCAAATACATAGCAGTTTATAAATACCAGAACAGAAATAGAACAACTGAAACTGAAAGGGAACAGATAACCAAACAAACAGAATCTCCAGCGATTCCTAGCTTCAGAAAAGAAATCCAAAGATAAGCTATAAATACTCAGGTTGACCCAAGCGTAAAGTAAAACACAAAACACTCGAGTCAGGACATATATACTTATATAATGTAAACCAACTCAAGTGAACTGTAGTAGCAATGTACAATAACTTAAAGGATGCTTGGGATCGCCATCCTTTAAGGATCAGTTAAACTATAAATTAAATACATCCCATGGTTAAAATTTCAAAATAGTAATTTATACTTCGAAATCAAATGTCATTTCAAAATTCAATATCATTCAGAAATCCATTTCAAAATATCAAAATATCATATCTTTCAAAACCTCATTTAGTTTTATTTAATTAAAATACCATTTCAAATCAGAATTCAAAATGGTTTATATTTCAAACCAAAATACTCCATTTAAACCAATTAAATATTCCAATTAAACCAATTAAATATCCCGTTTAAATCATTTAAATATTCCATTTAAACCATTCAAATATTCCATTTAAATCATCTAAAAGTGAAGTCATTATATTTAATAATCAAATATCAAATTCTCATAAATTTAGCCTTTTCAAAGTTCATTTATTCTTTTAAATTTATCAAAACAGTATAAATTCAACTATCGCAGCACATAGAAAATGCGACGGAAAGTTATGTTTTAAAACAATTCATTTAACAAAAGACAGCATTTAAAATGCTGTAATAGGTTTAATTTTGTTCAAATAAAACCTTAGTTAATTTCAGCAACTACAGCACTTACAAAGTGCTATAATTGCCCTTAATTCAATTTAGCCATTTAGTTCATTTCTATCAACTACAGCATTTACAAATGCTGTAATATTCTTTACATTAGAAATAATAACATTTCAAAAATGCTGTTAATTAAATTCCAAATATTCAATATAATTTCACAAACAATTAAATTTTTATTTAAATCATTTTAAACTTATAAAATCACATATTATCACTTTTAAAACAATCATTTAAATACCCTTATATTTATGATTTTATAAGGTTAAATTTTCATTCAAAATCAATATTTAATAATAATTCACATATTAAATTCACATATTCAATTTCAATTCTTTAAATTAAATTTTTAACTTAACACTTATGTTTAAATTTCCAAATATAACTTATTTTTCTCTTTATTTACTTAAATTAAAATTCACCTTCAAACAAAATTCACCAATTTCCAATTTGAGATATATTTCAAAATTCAACTTAATATTCATTCATTTAACATTTTAACTTTATTCAAAATCATTAATACTTTATAAAAATCATTTTAAATTACTTTTAAATCAAATTTTATATTTATTTATCATATTTTCCTACTTAATTTAAATTCCATTTATAACCAAATCAAAATTTCCAAGATAACTTATATTTCAAATTTCTAACTTTACCATTAATTTATTTCACTTTAAATTTTTAGAAAATCAATAATACTTTACAAAAATCATTTTTAATTAAGTTTTAAATCAAAAATATTATATTATTTACAATTTTTAAAATACTTTAAAAATTTTAGAAAAATATATTTTAACCACGGATCTGTATAAAATTTTCTAGCCTAGGTAAAGTGATACGGATAATATATCATTTCAATCCGTGATTTACAAAAAAAACCCGGGTTTTATCATTTCAAACCCGCAGTCCCAAGTAAATGAAAATAATTGAAAATCGTTCAGGCCTATCATTTCAGCCCATGACGATTTTTCCCTATTCTAAAGTCTGTTCGGGTATGTATCATTTCAACCCATAGTGATTCTAATCTAAAGGGAACTTGTAGTGTGATAAACTGATAAAATAACAGAGCAGCATTATATAACATTAACATATGATATAATAGGTGTTTAATCATGGATGAACATCATATAATCATAGCATAACAGATATAGCATGGTGATATAAGTTTACAAATTCAAATGTGATCAGTTTACTAGTCATGTAAGTATAAAACTGTCTGGTGAGAATAACTCACTGGGATAAGCCGAAAACAACAACCAAAGTACACAAACTGAGATCCACAAAGACACGATAGCACGACAATGATTCGAGAGTGGGAGAGCCAAAGCTAATTGCCTTGTTACATAACAAACAAAACAAAGTACAATACATAAATTTCAAACCAAACTATTATAAACAAAGCTAGAAATATAAGCACAATACATAGCTAAACTTTTTGCACTTGCATTCAACCACTTATGCCTTAGTTTGGATCATATTAAGGTCAGGTTGAGGTCATATAGGTTGGCCATAACAATATATGAGGGAGATGAAGGCATATGTGTGCATCAACACACAACTACAAGCAACAACATGGATTTCAAGGCCTAAATGTCTTCGACCAAGGGACTATTGGGCATGGACTGATCTGGTATTATCAACTACAGGTGAGGCATGGGTCCTAGGCTCAGGTTGTGGCTGGGTGTGGTGGTGGATGGTCGGCCAAAGTGGTGGTTGAAGTGGTGGCAATAAGGGAAGGCTCGGCTATGAAGTTTAAAGTGGAGTTTTCATCTAGTTTTGGTGGATCATCATCCTATAGGGCTTCGACCATGGATGGTCAGTGAGAAGGAGCAGATGAAGGCTGGAGTAGGTGGTTCTAGAGGCGGCCAAGGGGCTGGAGGTGGCAGGCCGAACTACATGAAGGTGAAGGCAAGTGCAAAATCAAACAAAAACAAGTGTAAAAAGTGAAAATAAAAGAAGAAATTTTACCAAAACTCTCAAGGATGATGGCTAAATTATTTTTTCAGGTTGAGGAGTTTATTTTCACATGAGAAATAAATGATATGATCAGCTGAAGAAAGGATGATATGACAGCCAATTGAATTAATGCATTGATTGGTGAAAAGGTAGGTTGAATATGAAAAGACAATGTACATAAAGAGTCGCAACTTTTCAAATTTCTCTAATTCTTTTTAAATACATGTAAAATACTTATAAATACAGATAAAAACACGAAAATATGATGAATGCGCAAAAATAAATAAATAAATATTAATTAAATATAATTAAATTAAGAAAATAACAAAAATTGTAACTAGGCTTAAAATTTGAAAGTAAATGCAATAATTTTGGAAATATTTTATGTGCCTGAAAAATACTTATAAATAAAGATAAAAACACAAAAATAAAATGCATGCATAAAAATAAATAAATAAATTTTAATTAAATATAATTAAATTGAGAAAATAGCTAAAAATTGGAAACTAGGCTTTAAAATTTGAAAGTAAATTCAATAAACTTTGGAAAAATTTAAACATCGCTTTAAAAATGTTTTAAATTAAATATATACCTAACTTGACATATAAAATGTATAGAACATGATTTGACAAATAAAAATATTATTTATATCAATTAAAATAGACAATTTTATTAAATAAATCAAATTTACATGAAATATTGTAAAAAGCATAACTTTCTCAATATAAATCAGATTTCAACGAAACGACAACAGTATGTTTTAAATTAAATTTATTTTCATAATAAAGGAAAATATTCAAAAAATTCCAATATTTAAATTTTAAATTTAAAAGTCAAAGTTTGACCAGATTGACCAAAAATTCACTTTTTTGGAAATATCCTATTTATTCAGGTTTGAAATTATAATTCATACAAAAATCAAAATATGATCGTAAAATAACAAAATTTATTCATTTTAATAAATATCATAAAGTTTTTAAACCAGGAGTTTCAATTTAAATAATTAAAATAATTAATTAAAATAATCACAAAATACTGGGCTGTTACAATTGACATGAAGAGAGTGAATGCTTCTTCTTTATTAAGAAACATCAGAAACAAAAATTGTTATTACTATGATTGATTCTTAACATTGGAATAAGAAATATAATCTCTATTTCAAAATGTATTTTCATTTAGAAAGTTGTTTTCTATGGGATTTATTTTTTTGAGTTTAAGATATTTGCCACTGTAAACTATAGTATATGAATGAAATAATCTATATTAATTAAGTGAATAATGGACCTTCCAACTTAGTACACCATTATAGAAATGGTGAAAATAGTGGCAATATCCCATATAATACTTATTGATTGGATCAAATTAGAAAACTGTTTTCGTAAATCACTCCGAACATTATTTATGAAATTATGACTATTTTTTGTGCCGACTGAAATATAGACATAGTTATATTTCATTCTAAATATTATTAATATTCGTTATGAGATAAACTATAATATGGCATTTATTTTCATAACAAAAGTGGTGCATTGAAATTGTAGAAGTATCTAAAATTATTTATAATTATTTTGGAATTATAGACTAAGTCATACTTTTGAGAAATGATTTTTATTATATGATTATGAATCATATGACACTGGTTAATTATATCTCAAAATAATTGAAGAGCTATGCACCCAGTTAATGGGTGCATCATAAAAGTTGATGAACTCTTCGGATTTATACATATAGATATATGCAATCGTAAGTCTATTGATACCAAATCGATTTGGCATACTTGGTTATATTCATTGACGATTTATCATAAAAATGGATGTGTGTATTTGATACATATGTAATATGTCTATGGTAAACTTAATATAAAACAGAAGTAATTAAAATAACATACGATAGAAATGGTTTGATTTGATCGAATAAGTGAGTATTTGAAAAGATTCAGAACTTACCTAAAAATGAATAAAGATTCAATCTCAAAAGTCACTCCTCCATGCGATACATAATGATGCATCGATAATGTAACGGCCCGCCTTTATGACCATGAAAGTCGACACCGAACATTACCACTATGTTCCAATGTCACGCATCCAATCGAAAAAATAGCAGATTGTTTGGGTAAATAAAAAGAATAGTATAGAGAACAGAGAAAAAAGAATCTCACAGCAGAATCAATAATATAGATTACAGCAAGGACAATAGACACTGTCACTCCAAACATATAGAGTATATCAGAGTTAAAAACAAACCTTATCAGCTGGATAGTTAGGAAACTCTGACCTTTCAAATGTCAATATGTATACTATATAATATAATGAAAAATTAAAATACTACGATGGGTAAATCTCCACCTCCCCTCTAAGATCTCCATATCACCAAAGCCAACCTGGGAAAATACTCAGTCTGACCTAAGCATTATAATAAATAACACCCGGATCAGTCTGGAAATACCAGTGTGAGATAACTCGAATAAAGGGGATCATATAAAGTTCTGTAGGACCACGCCGCTAACGCAAAATGGGTTTTCACCTCACAAGAATAACATTCATACAAACAAGAGCAGAAATAAATATCAAGAACAAATCCATATATGAATGAGCATAAATTATATTAAACTAGACTTAAAAGAATGGAAATAAACCGAGTAAAATCCGAACTGGACAGATTGGATAGAAAAAGGAAAACAGTCCAATATGATAGAATACTAAATAAAAGTAACTATCCAAACTTGATAGAATAGATAGAATAAGGTAATGGTCCAACTTTGGTAGAATGGACTAAATCAATATTTAAAAGTCGTGATGAGAAGTTGACTCTACTCGAGGCAGTTGAAGCTAAAATAGATTCATTGTTTTCAAATCGAATATGGAAAAGAAAATTTCCAACAAATGACAAGGAAGGTGCACCCTTCTTGAAATATACCTTTAGTAATATACTCATGAGAAGCTCATTTACTCTATGGCACTTCTTGAAAACCCCCAAGCCGGATCCCACTGGACCTTACCGAGTATCCAAATATTTCCACGTTTAAGTGCATAACCAAATCCAAACTAGATGAGATATGAAGATACCCTTTCGATGGGAGCAACCATGCATAGCTTGGCCCCTACTCGAGCTTTTGATTTAGTCATTTCCGATAAAGGATACCTAAGCTCAGTTGAGCTGCAAATTGTTTTAAGGTGACGTTATACCATGAAGAAAGATGAATCTGGTAATTAATAAATCAACTGTTGGCGATAATTAAAATGATCGTATATGGAAATTAAATTTCATATATTTACGACTACTCGTTGATTCTAGACAAGTCCTATCTCTCGATTGGAAATGAAGCTGGGCAAATTGAGGTAGTGTTACCTCTAGGCATCACCTTGATGACATTTTTAACCTTCAAGATAGTAACAGCTCCAAGCCTCTACGTTTAGCATTAAATGCATGACTAGATCCTTTCCATATAAGCGATATCGATTATAGAACTATTTTTCCATAACCGAAATTGAATCTTTACTTTTAAAAACTGAACTTATGCTTGATATCCATATTTCCATATTGGTAAATCACTTTTAGAATTAGTTCATGTTTGTTGAAACGTTAAGAGAATAATCTTTCCTAGTGCATGACCTCGAAGGCCTAAACAAACATCAGATTGAACACCCAGAAGATTATCCCACTTAACATCCCAATAATTGAGTTCCAATTCATTTTTATAACTTTAAATAATATTAATTATCCCGAAAGATGACTAATCACGTTTAAAATATCTTTTAAATAAACAAATCCATTATCTTTAATAAAATTAATAATAATTTCCAAACACTTTTATAACTTTGGTAAATTAACTTTAAAATCTTTATTAAATCAGCTTATTAACTTTAAATTAGTTTATTAAAACAATTTTATTATATCACTTAATTAACTTTAATCACCTTTATTAAATCAATTAGTTAACTTTAAATATCATTAATTAAGAAGATCAATAAATTCAAATAATCATTAATTAAATGAATAAATCCTCTCAAACATCATTTGTTAAAATGATACGTAATTTTAAATTCCATTAATTAAAATCATTAATTAAGTTCATATAATCAAAAATTAATTGGATTAATTAAATTTAAACTCCATTAGCTAAAACGATTAATTAAAACATCATTTGTCAAAATGTGTATTTAATTATAAAACTTCATTAATTATAATGATTCGACTAAATTTCAGACATCATTTGTTAAAACAATTAATTATATTTAAAACAATCATTAATTATCATCATTGATTAAAATAGTTAATTAAACTAAAATAATCATTAGTTAAAACAATTAATTAAATATAAAACGTCATTAGCAAAATGATTAATTAAATCTAACGATAAAGCAATTTTAAACATCATTAATTAAATTGTTAAATCAATTTCAAAATCGTTAGTTAAAATGATTAATTAATTTAAATTATTGATGTGCACGTAAATGTGCATATTTTGACCACCATATTTATTTTATTTAAATTAAATAAATGATCATATTGGGTATTTTAACTTGTTTTAACCAAAATCCATATTAATTCCAAATTGTCACATATCCATCTTCAAATAGGGGCAAAAAGCTCATTTGTGTACATATATTTCTTTGAGAAAAATTAATTGAAAATTTAAATATATATTTGTGTAGAAATTTGATCTCAAATAGGAATGGTTTCACGAAGACACATGCATACACAAAATGAATACAAAGGAATGAAGATGGAAATAATTCAAAGTGAAGAACATGGAGAACCCCACCTACCCATCTTCTTAATGAACAAATTAGAGGCTAATGCACATGCTTATGAAGTTTATGGCTTCATGTACACTTAAATGATGATCACTAGAAGCTAATGATTACTTGGGCTCCACACTTTCTCAAGGGTAGTCTGGTCATACCCCAAATTATGGATTAGGGTTTCATGCTTTTATAAATAACCCACTATGTTCATGTAACCTTCTTCTTTTAAGCCCTCTCATGGGGGCCATCTCTTCTCTTAATTTAGCTTAGTTCTCTTTTATTTCTTTTCATGGCTACTTGAACATTCATTTTTATTTTCATGTAATTTTATTTTTATTGAAATTTAATACATGCTCCTTCCTTTTCATGCTTACTTACTTTAATGTTTGTAGTGTATATTTACTTTCATGCTAGTAGAATAGTTCTAATTCTTGTTAACTGGCTGTCTTTTTCATCAAGCTTTCATTTTCCTTTCATTTTTCTTTCATGTAGTTAGCTACATTTGTTAATCAAATGACAAATATGAGAGGCTAAACCCCTTCAATTTAGGGGTAATGAAGCTCTCTAATTATGTGTTCTTGCTTTGAATTTGATAGCCTATATTGTTGACACCAAATAGGCTATGCTTAAACAATCACTAAAACAAATTCTTCTTCATCAAAATATGAATATGGCATAATAAAGTGATTTGAAATTCAAATTTGATGGACTATATTTCTAATCAATAGTTAATTGGCCATACTTAAAATAGATTTCCTTTTCATTTCAGTGTCAAATTTCATGAAAGTTAGCAAGTGGTTTAAGGGGTGTGTTATAGTTTGATGACTTATATGGGCTAATAAATAGCACAAATAAGCCATACTTATGATAAGCACATCAATTAAAGCACTAATGGCCATGAAAGAGAGATCATGATTTCATATGTGTTGAACTACATGATCTAGAGAGTGGATTTATTCTCTAAATTGTCACTTAACTCTTATATTTGCTTCTCCTTTCTTTTAGTTAGTTAGTTAATTCTCTAATTCTCTAACTTAACTTTCATTTCAACTTTGGTTAATTTGATTGAATAGGAGATTTAAATCAACATTCCCTACGGATAGACCCGTATTCACTACGCACTACAACTGTATGCCGTGCGCTTGCGGTATAAAATTTATTATAATTTTTTCAACGGTTTTGTAATTCGATAGAATTTCTGTCGTTAGACAATTATCATTAATCCAAATGATTATTGAATTTTCAATATTCTTTCTGGCGGAAACACAAGCTCAATTTCATATGACACGGTTTTTGGGGATGATTGAATAAATGATGATATAGAGAAATTGCTATAACAATACTTAACAATTTAAATGAAATATCATGATTTATTTTCAATTTACCATTAATATAATAACATAAGGATGTAAATAACTGATTATTAGCGCGATACCCCTTTTGGGTCTCTCTACAAAATTTTGCTGCAAAATAATGATGTAATGACCCGAAATTTTCGATCTCGAAAATTCCAAATAGTTAGGAAAAAGAAGAAAGAGATAGAAGAATAAGAAGAACAGAAACACCAACTTCTCACATTCGCAGCGGATAAAACATAATAAAAAATAATAACAGTTATACAAAGGAAAACTATACTTATCAAATTTCACTTCAATACATCAGAGTTTGTACATATACAATCAACATGACTCAGATATATACAACAATATAATATAGAGAGAACTCTCTATAGGTTCCTGTCATCCAGCCCGTCTCCTGAGCTCCAGAACGTCCTTACCTGAAAATCTGTAATACTCGGTCTGACCCAAGCATTACATCAAAGTAACACCCGGGTCAGGCTGGAATATAACGTGAGTAAACCCATCTAACAAGAAATACTAAAGCATAAAATTTACTTAAAAACCATAGGGTAACTCGTTCATCACTTACAAGTTCACAACTAATCACATTTATTAAACAATTAAACCTTTAATTACTATCATTAATTACATTAATTAATGATCCTCTAATTACCTTCATTAATTAATTAAATGGTTTGAAATTATGATTGTTAAGCAGGATTATTTGATTAATTCTCAGGTAATTAATTTAATCAAGAAACATAAGTAATTTAATCCAAAATACTTCCACTATTAAATCAACTTCAATTAATTACATCCAGTAATTACCATTAAATTATTCACCAAGTAATTACACTTCATTTATCACATTAAGTAATTACTTATCAAATCATCCAGTGATTATCCTAAATTAATTAAACTTAATTAATTAACTTAAATTAATCACATTAAACTCAATTAATTACATTGAGTAATTAATTTATTAATTACTTCCATTAAGTAATTACACTGAAACAATTTCACAAATGATTATCTATAAATTATTTAGTCTAATTAATTTTGAAAATTAATCACATTAATTAATTATTAAATAATCTCAAGTTAATGAACTTCATTAACTATTAACAATTCTTTAATTACTTTCTTAAGTAATTAACTTAGATTAATCATTATTAAATTCAAATTAATAAATCTTAAATAACCAATTAATTAACCTTAAATTAATTATTTAAGTGTTAACTGTAACTTAATTAATCCTTAATAACTTCATTAATTAATCTTAATCATTAATTAAAAATCTTATCTAATGAATGATTCCAAATTACCAATTAATTATCCCTAATTAATTAACTTTAAACCTTAATTAATTAATTAAAACCTTTAATTACTTATTTAATTAATCAAAATCATTAATTATCCATTTTAATTACGTTAAAGATTTAATGATTTCGACTTTAAGATAAAACATTTTCTTATCTATGATTAAATTATCACTCACAAATACATTTGAAAAAATTATTTTCAAATTTACTTTTAAATTTCATTTTAATTTAAAGATTTAAAATGAACACCAATTTATCTTTAACAAATTTTAAAACCAATTTAAAACACTTAAATTCACATGTTAAAGAATACTTATATCTTATAAAAGAAATTTTAAAAGATTTCAAACCAAATTCCTTTTGAATTCAAATCATTAGAAATTTACTTTAACATTCAAAGTTGTTAAAACCTTTACATTTTATACAACTTATTTTATTTCAAAATTAAGATTCAAATTTAGATTTGAATCAGATTTAAAGCTTTGATTTAAACTTTGTTTAAATCATTCCTTTACATTTTTAATTTCCATTTTAAATTTAATCCTTTTAATTATTTAAACAATTTAAAGTTATTAAACAAGTTTGAATTTTAAAAACTTTATTTATTCCCAAACTAAGATTCAAATTACACTTGAATCTATTTTTAAACTTAGATTTAAACTTAATTTAAATCTACTTTACATTTTAAAATTTTAGTTTTAAAATTTTAAAATGGAACAGGTTTAAACATGTAACCTAGAATTTGACCGAGCCTTACCTTAATTACTTCGTGTCAAACCCTACCTAACTCGAGCAAAACAATTAATTTACTCGAGAATCACTAGAGTAACTCCTCTGCCCAACCAAAAACAACAAAAAACAAAAGGGGTGCATCGTGCATATGCACGGTGGCGCCGATCTCTTCTGGCCAACTTCGCCGATCTTCCCACATCGGCAAACAACTTCACATCTCCCCACGATCATCAGATCGTCACCCCAAATCTCGAAATCAAATTCGAGTTCTCAACCAAAACCTGGAACATCAACAGAAACCACCATCAAAACCTGAAACATCGTCGTTCATGAAACTCCGACCACTAGAGGGTCTGTAACTCCGACCACACCATCACCTACCCCCATGCTTCCATCCCTTTGAGTTTGGTTGAACTCGATCAACCCGAGCTGGCGAACCATTCTAAACATCGGACCTAGTTAAAACACGGGTTAAAATCCTAATTTGATTGCCACCGTCACCACAGTGCTATGATCAGCATCCTGACAATTTTCCGTTAACCTCTGATCATCAGACTACCTCCAGAAATAACCCCTTCCTCCTAGACCACATAGATCATCAGAAAACCCCCAATTTCTATTGTCTGGTCAAACCAGAACTGCACCCTAAATCCATTAATAAAAATTTAGATTTTAGTTTTAAAAATCATCATTTTGCATAAGGTTTTAGATTATATTCCTAAAACCATGAACTAGGAAATTTAAATTTTCACTTATATTCAACTTGGTATGTTATTTTAGTTTCCAGAACCATTACCAATTTATTTTGACTTAAATAAAATTTTAAACCAAAATTTATGATGAAACAACCAAGTTTTGTTTAAGTCTTAAATCCAAATCATGCCAAGGTCAAAAGGAAATGATTTTTTTAAATCAAACTGATGCTTGAAACAAAGAACAGAATATCACAGAAGACAACTATGCACACACCCACATCCATCATTCAAATATACATAGTGAATTCATATATACACAATCATATTTGTTTCAGAAATAGCATGCAACCGGATAAGTTTTAAGAATTTAAAATGCGTTGTTACTCACCAGATTTTAAAAAGCAGAGATTGAAAGCTTTGAGAACTGGTGAACTTGTAGAACCTTAATCACTTGAATCTTTGTGTTGCTGTTACGTTGAAGCTTATTTGTTGAGATGATTCAAAACTAAACTGAAGTTGCTATTATTCTTGCTTGAACTCTGATTATTTATTTGTTTCCAGATTTTCTTTCTTGTTTGAGACAGTTACAGGTTTGCATTAAAGATGTTACAGGCATGGCTATTGTTTTTTTTCAAGTTATAAAAATGCAGTGGTGATTTTATCTTTGTTTTACTTAACAAATTCTCAAATCCAGGCAGAAATGAAGGAGGAAAAGTAGAGGCATATACGCTGCTTTTGGTGTACACGGCAAGCTTCTTTTGATTATATATAGTTTTTTCTTTGGTCAGCCATTTTCTATGACCTGATATGATTTTGATTTTGAATTTGACCTTAATAAAATGTTTTGTATACTAGGATTTGATGTATTGTGTGCTTGAGTTGAAATGTTGTATTCTTGCATTAAATTGTGTGTTCGCCCTTTTGTTTACAAGTATATATACATTCCTATATGCGCTACATTCTATAGACATATACCCATATAAGTATTTATATGGATATGTGTATATATATATATATATATTTAAGTTTAAAATCGCCATTTTGGAGTTTATACATCCAGGTATGTGTATATATATAAATATCGATATCTATTTTTGTATAGTGTACTCATATACCATATATATATCTAGGCTCACATATTTATACATTTTTAATCATCAAAAACTTGTACATATTTATACATTCACGGATATTTGTCTTAATTTAAATGGTGGAGTTATATATATTATTTATTCTTCTATATGGTTTATCATATCCAGAGATTTATAAGCCAATGTTTATTATAGTTTTTAAGCCATTTATATATTCAATAATTTAATCACCAGAAAATTATTTATTTGACTAATTAAAACTAAGATTCCAATAATTACATCAGTTAATCACTCAATATCCAGTGACCTAAAAATCCGGGTTGTCACATTCCTCCCCCTTTAGAACTTTTCATCCTCGAAAAGGAACGAAACGAGAAATTTTTATTTTTAGTGTTTATTATTAATTAAACTATCTTTAAACATTTTTAACCCTTCTATTCTTTTATTTTAAATTTTTAAAACGCCTTTTAAAACATTACATAATATTACCAAACCAGCTTTATATAAAAATACTTTTTATAACTCGATGTCTCAACAAGTCCATCCTTGTTCTCATAGAAATTCAGACATACGTTGATAAGGCGTAGGACTGAAAATCTATAAGTACTTGGTAAACCCGTTTTCAACACCCAGTGAAAATGCTTGGAAAATAGTTTTATTGAAAATATAGAAAACAGTTTTTAGAATAGAGGAAATATCTTTGGTGAGAATGCTCTGGAAATCGTCACTCCCATCCATGGTCGCAGTTAACCCGATGGTTACATTGCCATCCCGGCAAAATTCATAGATAATTGTAGGCCTCCGCGCCCCTCGATTACGCCATGGAACCCACAACAGATCGCAGTTACATTCCAGGGTTACGCTACCGTCACAGCAAAAGTCCATGTAACTTTAGGCATCAGCGCCCTCGATTTTCGCTGTCAAAAATGAAACTTCTCTACTCCCACATTGGTCGCAGTCTACTAATATAAAATCAAACGCAGACTGTTGGCTCTCAACAGCACACACAACTTTCGCTATGTTACCATAGGTCGCAGTCTACTGATATAAAATCAAATGCAGATTGTTGGCTCTCAGCAGCACATGCGACTTTCGCTATGTTACCATAGGTCGCAGTCTACCGATATAAAATCAAACGTAGACTGTTGGCTCTCAGCGGCACACATGACTTTCACTATGGTCTGCAGTAGATCGCAGTGACATCGAGTTACACTGTCGTCACAGCATAACCCAAATGTCTCTGTAGGCATCAGCGCCCTCGACTTTCGCTACACACTACTCATAATCCTTAGGAACTAGTTTTGTCCGAACTCCTCACGGGATCAACTTTAGAACCTCCCCCTTAGAGGCTCAAGGTAGTGCCACCCTGTGGCACTCCTGAGAAGTTCATTCAAGGGAGCGCCTTTTTCTCCATAGCCACTTCAAAGCACTTTATACTATACACATATAGTATTTTTCAAATCATACACCAAGTATGAATTTCATATAAAGTTCCTTTACACAAAATCGATTTCCAAAATCGATAATTCTCAAAATTAGGCTTTTCCAAATTCCAATATTGATCTTACACAAAAAATAAAAGCCTTTCTAAGTACCATAGGTCCCAAAACCTTTTTCCAAAAATCATTCTCATAAGATACTTCATATATATATATATATATATATATATATATATCCTTGAAAAATCTTTGGATCATTTCAAACTTGTATAAAACCCATTTTATACTTCAAATACTTTCAAAACCATTTTCTTTTGGCTATAGATTCAACAATGGGAGTTTTATCTTATATAACAAAGTATATAACTTTGTTTATTCAAAATCAAATATTCAAATTTGATTACTCTTTTTTTAGTTGTTTCCATCTTACTTATCATCATAAAAATATCCAACTTTCACTTTTATCCATTGTATATTTCACAAAATATACTTTCATTTCAAAAGAAATCATTTCACATTTCTTATTCACAAATTTCAATATCAATTTCATTCAAATCCATACGATGTACACTTATCCTCCGTACGCTATACCAATCTTATCGCTCACTCGATCACACAATTACACTTCCGAACTAGTATCATCCACCCGACTTCCTAGTGCGGACTCAGATCTGGCTTCTTAATCAGAAACCTTCATTCTCCTTGCATAGCCATAACTATGATAGAGAATATCCAGAACCAATCAACAATCCATATCCAGGTTCTCCGTCGAAAATCGAGTGAAAAATCCCAACTCGGATCGATATAACTATCTCGAAATTTTGTGCTCGAATCTGGATCAAATCACTATGCGAATAGAATAATATGTACATCCTGCATATTTATCTTCATTGATTATCAACTAAATCAATTTCTCTTTCTATTCACAATTCCTTTAATTTCTATCCACATAATCACAATTGTTTCAATTCCATTGGATTATCACTTTAATCCTTATCACAAATGGATATTTAATCATAAATAGTTTGGACTCCGTCCAGCTTAAATTCAGAAAATAGCATGAAAAGTTTAAATTAGATAAGTCATTGAAAAATAATTATTAGTTCGTAACATAGATATAAAATAGTTAAGTAATTGTAAAATAGTTGGAAAATAGTCAAATAGTTATAGAAATTTTAAATAATTGCAAAATAGTAGTAAAATAGTAATTAATTTGTAAAATAGTTGAAAAATAGTAACTAGTTATAAAACAGTTGAAAAAATGTTAAATAGTTTCGAAAATAATTGTTAAAAAAATATAAAATTATTTGGCTTTAAAATGAAAGGTAATGTATATTAAATAGCTTGGAAAAATAAGTTTATACTAAAACAATTTATATTGAAAATAGTCCAGAGTCAAAACTGTTCACTTTCCCATCAATTTAATTCAAATTTCCACTTCCATTTAAATTGACCCAATTTTAATTGAATAACTTCAATTCCCTCGAACTTGATTTATCCTCAATTCAAGTTGAATTAACCTTAATTTCTTTCCAAATTCAAATCAAATTCCATTTGATTTTGAAACTATTTAACTTCGATTTCCTTTCAAATTTAAACCAATTCAAATTTCCTATTGAATTTTAAACTTATCCATCCTAAATCACAATTTCCATTAATTCAAATCAAATTCAGTTTGAACTAATTTAATTTAAATCTCAATTTAAACCATCTCGAATTATATAAATTCGAGTTAAAATTTTTAAATGTTGATTTAATCCTTTAAATAAAATTAATCTTTATTTTAACTCAATAATTAAATTCTTTGAATAATTTAATTCTTAGTTCAAATTTCAAATTTCCATTTTAAATTATCTTTACTTAACTTATTTCAAAGTTCAAATAAGAGTTCAAAAGAATTTTATCTTAGAAATTCAATTTATTACTCAGTTTTATCTTCCAGTTTGAAACCAGTTCTTAAACAATTTTAATTAACAATTTCAATTATTTAAATTTTCAGTTCAAAGTAATTTCATATCCATAATTTCAAATTGAAGTTTAATTTCCCTTTTATCTTAATAATGGATATATTACCACACTTCATTTCTCATTCAGTTAACCAAATCCAATTCACAATTTAAAGATTATTAGTAATAATAGGATGATATCATCCAATTTATTTTAAAACATCCATCCATTTTCAATTTTCTGATCTCAAACCCATTTTGAGATCACACAAACTCCCAATTCAAATTAACCATTTAACTTCCCAAGTTAAATTCCAATTTTATCTTGAAATTTCCAATTCAGATTGCTTGTTAACTTATTTAACTTTCCCAAAGTTAAATTCAATTTACTTAATCCAGCCAACCTTATCCAATTTGAATTCCCATTTCAACCTTTAAACTTCACAATTTAGATCATCTATAGTTCCAATTTATAAGTCATATTTACCTAAATATTTTACTTCCTTAAAACATTTCATTATTAAACACAACAATCATTTATGATAATAACCAATATTTTCATATCTGGAAGCCAATTCTAATTCATCTTATTTTGAAACTCTTTCTCAACTTTAAGATTTAATTTCAGTTTGAATCCATTTTAAACTTACCTTTATTTAATTTTCAGTTTGGTGTATTTCTATTACCACTTAATTTAATTCCAATAATTTAACAACCAATTACCTTAACATTTTATAGTAAGAAATATTGCTTTACATGTATCAAAATATATTCTTATATAAAATCATTTAAAATCTTTATATAAGGAAATAACAAGTATGCTCTCATATATATATATATATATATATATATATATATATATTCACACTCAACCCATTCTAGGGTACTATTTACCCTGTCCTAAATGAGTAATCCCACCAGAGCCAAGGTTCTCGCTTAACCTTGCTCTGATACCAACTGTAACGACCCGGAATTTTCGACCCTGAAAATTCCAGATAGTTAGGAAAAAGAAGAAAGAGATAGAAGAATAAGAAGAATAAAAACACCAACTTCTCACATTCGCAGCGGATAAAATATAATAACAAATAATAACAGTTATACAAAGGAAAACTTTACTTGTCAAATTTCACTTTAATACATCAGAGTTTATACATATACAATCAACATGACTCAGATATATACAACAATATAATACAGAGGGAACTCTCCTTACGTTCCTGTCATCCAGCCCGCCTCATGAGCTCCAGAACGTCCTTACCTAAAAATCTGTAATGCTTGGTCTGACCCGAGCATTACATCAAAGTAACACTCGGGTCACGCTGGAATCCAGCGTGAGTAAACCCATCTAACAAGAAATACTAAAGCATAAAATTTACTTAAAAACCACAGGGTAACTCGTTCATCACTTACAAGTTCACAACTAATCACATTTATTAAACAATTAAACCTTTAATTACTATCATTAATTACATTAATTAATGATCCTCTAATTACCTTCATTAATTAATTAAATGGTTTGAAATTAAATAATTAATGATTGTTAAGCAGGATTATTTGATTAATTCTCAGGTAATTAATTTAATCAAGAAACATAAGTAATTTAATCCAAAACACTTCCACTACTAAATCAACTTCAATTAATTACATCTAGTAATTACCATTAAATTATTCACCAAGTAATTACACTTCATTTATCACGTTAAGTAATTACTTATCAAATCATCCAGTGATTATCCTAAATTAATTATGTGACGCCCTACCTCTATACCCACGCTAGCCAAGAACACTACGGTGTAGTGCTGTCAACTAGCGCGGAGAATAAGGCTGTTGAGGAGCGACCATCCATGTAATTCTTATCACACGGTGGCTATAAAATAATCTTCGGAAACAAATATAGAAGTAAGCATAACATGCGAATCAATCACAGATATCCATATCACAAAGGCGGAAAGAGATATGAATATATATCACATAAAAGTGTACATCAGAGTAGTGGTCTAAAAAGATCCACGATAATACAAAAGAATAGCAACGCGTGCTATACAAAAGAATACAACTATGAGTCTATATCTCAAGTGTAAACAACAAAAGCTGCTAATCTAAACAAGTAGCCAAAAGTCTGAGTAGTGAATCACTGGGGGAGGAGTCAAGCAGTAGCACCTGTAACATCTCGGTCTGACCCGAGTATTATTTATAAGAAAATAATAAATGGATCAGTCTAGCTATAAATATCAGATGACATGATATAAAATAAAAGATATGGCATAAATATAAAATATCCATACTGACATACTACTATAAGTATGCAAATAATGATCAACAGGAGATCAACCGATAAGAGATATATCAATATCACAAGAATCTTCTCAAAGATCCAAAGAGGGCATCATACCCTAAACTTGTACTCATGACAAGTCAAAGAGATAAATTCCAGAAATCAACACAAGAAATCCAGAAATCATAAAAAGGGAAAGAGGCCTATCACATGACGGTCCGAAGACCAAGGGGAGCTACCCCGCATGTGTGAATGGAATCACACAGATTGAGGTCAAGACTAACCAAAAAGCAGAAAGGTATGTGTAAACGGAATCACACAAGTGGTGTCTAGTCTAACCTTGCAATGAAAGAGACATCGCGCAATTGCTAGTCTAATTCATAAAGCGATCATCAAGATCAACGAGAAGTGTCAATTACACTAAGCTAGTAAATATAGAAGTTTAGCTTCATGTCCCATAACCACTTTCTTAACTTAAATATTTACGAACAAACTGTAAATCTTCACTAATAAAATTGTCATAAGAGGTTCAATCGAACAAGTCCAAGAATTAACCCACGAAGTGAACGCAAGCGTTTCATACCACTTGTTTTACTAAGTCGTTTAATTAGATTTCTCATCCGAGTGAGGTAAAGGCTTGTATATACTAATAGATTGGAAAACGGTTTAAGAAAAGAGCTTTGTTATTAAAAATAGAGTTGAAATCATTTTGTTGAAAGAGTTTTGATATTTACTACTAGTTTTGAAACCTTTATATTTTAAAGTGACAAATCACAGAAGCGATTGTAGAAACAATCAATCACAAAGGTCACATTCGAAGATGTGATAAAAATCCAAGGAAATCAGCTCAGCAAGTTCTGTTGAATATTTTTCAGATAAGATGCCCTACGGAGGGAGGGTCCAGGGGGGGTGGCAACCCCCCAAGGTGGGGGTGCGGGGGCAACGCCACCGCTTACGGGGTTCGACCTGCCCGGTCAGGTCGCGGGGGTCCAGGGGGCAGCGCCCCCGGCGGGGTGCGGGGCAGCACCCCGTCCAAAACGGTACGACTTAGTGAAGACAAAATGAGGTCTAACGACCTAAGAGGGATAGGGTCGAGCGACCTAATGGTTGCGACCTAGGGGTCTAAGGGGCACGACCTAGTGGTCCAGCGACCTAAAGGGTATAGGTCATGCGACCTAAAATGGGTTCGCGACCTAACACTCAAACGACCTAAAGAAATTAAGGAGCCGAGCGACCTATAAGAAGCAGCGACCTAAGAAGAAACGAGGCCCAACGACCTAGCGACCTAAGGTCATACGACCTAACGACCTAAGGTCATACGACCTAGTGCAACACGCGACCTAAAAGGTACGCGACCTAATGCAGCCGAGTGGTTTAAGGTCGGAGACGACCTACGACCTATAAAGGTAGACGGTTGAGCGAGCTAATGAGGTCCAGAGTCGAGCGACCTAGCGACATGGTGTGTTGAGCGACCTAACGAGGTCAATGTTGAGCGACCTAACAAGGTCCAGAGAAGGGCGACTTAAAAGAGGCGCGACCTAAAAGAGGTGCGACCTAAAGGAGCACGACTTAATGGGTTATATGACCCAACGACCTAAGCCACTAACTCGCGAGCGACCTAAGTCCTAGGTCGTGAGCGACCTAACTGCGAGTGAGCAAAAATGGCCAGAGTCAAAGCAGAGCGACCTAACGACCATGCGACCTACGACCTAAAAAGCTTGCGACCTACGACCTAAAAGGCTTGCGACCTACGACCTAAAACCGAGTGAGTCAAATACAAAGTCCGTGACTTTTCCACCCCGAGCGACCTAATGAAGACAGAACGACCTAAGAGCAGTTTTTCACCAAAAACACTAAAAATTGGAGTTTTTCGCCAATCCAATCCAAACCAAATGCAAATGTGCATGCAAAAGTGATAGGGAATCATTCCCAACAGTCCAATATAGTTATAGACTAGATTTGTGAGATAAAAATCTCACCTTTGCTCCAAAACCCAATGAAAATGAAGAACAAAGCTTGAGGGCAAATGGAGAAGCAACCACAAGCTTGAATCCGATGTCTTCTTCTTGTATTTGGAGTAGAAAGATGGATTGCAATTGAATTTGAGTTTTGGAATTTTAATTTCCCATTCCCTCCAGCCAAAGCTTGATTAGTTAGTAAATTTATGAAGAGTGAGGAGAAGAGGGTTGGAACTTGGGCTTAATAGGCTAAACTAACCCAAAGTCCAAAGCGGGAAAAGTTAGTGAAATTTCACTAACTCCAAACCTATCGATGTTTATACTTAAAAAAGTTGTAAACGACATTTCGAACTCAATGGAAGTGGTCTCGAGTCCTAATTTGACCGTTTGCAAAAAGTAGCTTTTCGGACCAAAATCCGATTAACGAGTTAATATTTAAATAAAATATTTAAATACAAACTCGATAAATATGCGGGTTGTTACAAATTAAACTTAATTAATTAACTTAAATTAATCACATTAAACTCAATTAATTACATTGAGTAATTAATTTATTAATTACTTCCATTAAGTAATTACACTTAAACAATTTCACAAATGATTATCTATAAATTAATTAGTCTAATTAATTATGAAAATTAATCACATTAATTAATTATTAAATAATCTCAAATTAATGACCTTCATTAACTATTAACAATTCTTTAATTACTTTCTTAAGTAATTAACTTAGATTAATCATTATTAAATTCAAATTAACAAATCTAATATAACCAATTAATTAACCTTAAATTAATTAATTAAGTGCTAACTGCAACTTAATTAATCCTTAATTACTTCATTAATTAATCTTAATCATTAATTAAAAATCTTATCTAATGAATGATTCGTAATTACCAATTAATTATCCCTAATTAATTAACTTCAAAACCTTAATTAATTAATTTAAACCTTTAATTACTTATTTAATTGATCGAAATCATTAATTATCCATTTTAATTACCTTAAAGATTTAATGATTTCGACTTTAAGATAAAACATTTTCTTAACTATGATTAAATTATCACTCACAAATAGCTTTGAAAAAAATTATTTTCAAATTTACTTTTAAACTTCATTTTAATTTAAAGATTTAAAATGAATAACAATTTATCTTTAAAAAAGTTTAAAACCAATTTAAAATCCTTAAATTGACATGTTAAAGAATACTTATATCTTATAAAAGAAATTTTAAAAGAGTTTAAACCATTCAAATCATTAAAAATTTACTTTAACATTCAAAGTTGTTAAAACCTTTAAATTTTATTATACTTAATTTATTTCATAACTAAGATTCAAATTTAGATTTGAATCAGAATTAAAACTTTGATTTAAACTTTATTTAAATCATTCCTTTACATTTTTAAATTCCATTTTAAATTTAATCCTTTTAACTATTTAAACACTTTAAAGTTATTAAACAAGTTTGAATTTTAAAAACTTTATTTATTCCCAAACTAAGATTCAAATTAAACTTGAATCCATTTTTAAACTTAGATTTAAGCTTAATTTAAATCTTCTTTATATTTAAAAATTCAAATTTAAAATTTTAAAACAGAACAGGTTTAAACCTGCAACCTAGAATTTGACCCGAGCCTTACCTTATTTACTTCGAGTCAAACCCTACCTAACTCGAGCAAAACAATCAACTTACTCGAGAATCACTCGAGTAACTCCTCTGCCCAACCAAAAACAACAGAAAACAAAAGGGGTGCACCGTGCACATGCACATTGGCGTCGATCGCTTCTGGCCAACTTCATCGATCTTCCCACATCGGCAAACAACTTCACGTCTCCTCACGATCATCAGATCGTCACCCCAAAGCTCAAAGTCAAATTCGAGTTCTCAACCAAAACCTGGAACATCAACAGAAACCACCATCAAAACCTGAAACATCGTCGTTCATGAAACTCCGACCACTAAAGGGTCTGTAACTCCGACCACACCATCACCTACCCCCATGCTTCCATCCCTTTGAGTTTGGTTAAACTCGATCAACCCGAGCAGGCGAACCATTCTAAACATCGGACGTAGTTAAAACTAGGGTTAAAATCCTTATTTGATTGCCACCGTCACCACAATGCTATGATCAACATCCTGACAATTTTCCGTTAGCCTCTGATCATCAGACTACCTCCAGAAATAACCCCTTCCTCCTATACCACATAGATCATCAGAAAACCCCCAATTTCTATTGTCTGGTCAAACCAGAACTGCACCCTAAATCCATTACTAAAAATTTAGACTTTGGTTTTAAAAATCATCATTTTGCATAAGGTTATAGATTATATTCCTGAAACCATGAACTAGGAAATTTAAATTTCCACTTATATTCAACTTGGTATGTTATTTTAGTTTCCAGAACCATTACCAATTTATTTTGACTCAAATAAAATTTTAACCTAAATTTATTATGAAACAACCTAGTTTTGTTTAAGTCTTAAATCCAAATCATGCCAAGGTCAAAAGGAAATGATTTTTTAAAATCAGACTGATGCTTGAAACAAAGAACAGAATATCACAGAAGACAACTATGCACACACCCACATCCATCATTCAAATATACACAGTGAATTCATATATACACAATCATATTTGTTTCAGAAATAGCATGCAACCAGATAAGTTTTAAGAATTTAAAATGCGTTGTTACTCACCAGATTTTAAAAAGCAGAGATTGAAAGCTTTGAGAACTGGTGAACTTGTAGAAACTTAATCACTTGAATCTTTGCATTGCTGTTATGTTGAAGCTTATTTGCTGAGATGATTCAAAACTAAACTGAAGCTGCTATTATTCTTGCTTGAACTCTGATTATTTATTTGTTTCCAGATTTTCTTGCTTGTTTGAGACAGTTACAGGTTTGCATTAAAGATGTTACAGGCATGGCTATTGTTTTTTTTCAAGTTATAAAAATGCAGTGGTGATTTTATCTTTGTTTTACTTAACAAATTCTCAAATCCAGGCAGAAATGAAGGAGGCAAAGTAGAGGTATATACGCTGCTCTTTGGTGTACACAGCAAGCTTCTTTTGGTTATATATATATATATATATATATATTTTTTCTTTGGTCAGCCATTTTCTATGACCTGATATGATTTTGATTTTAAATTTGACCATGATAAAATGTTTTGTATACTAGGATTTGATGTATTGTGTGCTTGAGTTGAAATGTTGTATTCTTGCATTAAATTGTGCGTTCCCCCTTTTGTTTACAAGTATATATACATTCCTATATGCGCTACATTCTATAGACATATACCCATATAAATATGGATGTGTGTGTGTGTGTGTATATTTTAAGTTTGAAATCACCATTTTGGAGTTTATACATCCATGTATGTGTATATATATAAATATAGATATCTATTTTAGTATACTATACTCTTATAACCATATATATCTTTACTCACATATTTATATATTTTTAATCATCAAAAACTTATATATATTTATACAGTCACGGATATTTGTCTTAATTTAAATGGTGGAGTTATATATATTATTTATTCTTCTTTAGGGTTTATCATATCTGGAGATTTATAAGCCAATGTTTATTATAGTTTTTAAGCCATTTATATATTCAATAATTTAATTACCGAAAGTTTATTTATTTGACTAATTAAAACTAAGATTCCAATAATTACATCGGTTAATCACTCAATATCCGGTGGCCCAAAAATCCGGGTTGTAACAAATGACTATGGATAATATATAGATAATCACATGGGTTTATAACGATCAAATAATTATGTCATCCATTTTCCAAACAGAAATTCAACCAAACAATTAATCAAACAATTTAGTTAATATCCAAGCAATCAATAAACGTTTATAATATCATAGATATACTATAATCAAAATTAATGTGAGTTAAACTCACATTGATTTTCATTTTCGCCGAAACGTCCCGATTTTGGACTATTCGATTTCAGCATAATTCCAATAAGCTCTAATCTCGTTCAATCCAACTCCATAGTGTAGACAGCTTTACTATGAGTTCAATGCTACCGACCACGCTTGATTTGGAACTTATATGAAATATTTACAGATTTATAAGTTATCCGATTAAAAATAAATTAATTAACACTAATCTTAATCATTAATTAATTACCCAATCCAAATCCATCTTCCCCAACATCTAAACATCCCATACCTAAAACAGTGTATAGACATTCATGCTCCCACTATGTACACGTATGGTCTTGCTCGAGGTACGAGCCACGATTCTTCAAACTGATAGTGCCACATCATTCCACTACTCGATCCTATCACGCCGGACCCAACTTCCCTTATCTCGATTGCCTCAGCCGACCTGCTACACCATAACATGACAAAACTAGGTGGCGTTTTGCCTTAAAGCACCGCACACCACTGCTTCCACCCACGAGCATCCCTTCTCCACCGCAAACTCAGATCCACCCTTACCCTAGCAAACTGTCTCCCCTATTGCCATAATTAGCTAACCCTAGTCGATCGCCCAAAAAATTGATTGGCCCAGGGTGATCGCACGCAACATCGTGGGTATAGGATTAAAGCCCATGGCCATACGAGTCCATATATATTTTTCTTATGATTTTTAAATAAGCATATCACTTTATTTTAATTTTTGAATTAAAAGAAGGAAGCCTCTATTGTTTACAGTGAAGCATACAAAAGGGAGATGGGGGTATGGGCCCAGTAATGATGAGGTATGGGCTAATATGCTTGGGTATGGGCACAACACTATGGGGTATGGCCTTGGAATTGGGCATATACACATATATTATTTTAATTTTATTTAATAAAATATTCAACCAAACATACCTGAAAATCTCAAACTCTAAACGAGAAGTGCTGCCTAGCATTCATTATGTTATACCCCCATTCTGAACGAATTGGAACTTGTTTTGAGACCTAATTCAATCGTATGCATAACATAAGTCTTTAGACCCAGTTATTATCTTAACTTTTTTATATTAATATTAACGCATTTCGATCTCGCACGACCAATGATACGTTCAATCATTATGAAACTTAAAGGCGTAATATAGTTCACTATTATGGATCCAATGAAACCGCTTTCGTCGAAATCCGAGATTGTGCGTCGGAATTATAATTTTGCAGATTTAAATATTTATTTATTGATATTTATCCAATCTATTTTTGTGACTCCCCACCTCTATAACCACGCTAGCCAAGGACACTACAGGGTAATGCCGTCAACTAACACGGAGAATAAGGCTGGTTGGGAGCGACCATCTATAGCCTTGCTCTAACTATCTATTGAATACATCGACAATAAACATACCAAGCAGGTCGACATACCCAATGAATACTTAAAATAAAACCATAGGTGGTTGAAGGATCTATCAGAACAGAATACAACAACTCAAATGTAATATACATCACAGAACAGTAGATCATTATTTACACATATACAGATACATAAGAGAGTTTACAAAATAATAAATGTCAAGTGGTATAGCAAACCACAATATACAGACGAGTCAAAAGGATACATATATCAGAGTTACAACAAAATAGGACTACACAAAAGCTTTAACAAAAAGGAACAAGCTGAATAGTCAATGTGGAAGCAAAATAGGCTAAGTCCAAAAGCACCTAACCTGAAACATCTCGGTCTGACCCGAGTATAAAATACACGGGTCAGTTTAGCTAAACAAATCAGTTAGATAAACTGAACAACAATAAACCTGTAAGGTTACAAAGTATAACAAATATCTCTAAAGGAGATAACACAATCATCTAACAAAAGATGAATCATATGATAATAAGCCTCATATCATCGGCAACATATAGAAACAAAGGATAAGAATATCCCAAAGCAAGCCAAAAGGCAATAACAAATACCAATAAGGTATACAAGTTCCACAAGGTAAACGCTACTCATCATGCGGCTCAAAAAGACCAACACCGAAGGGCGATACCTAGGGAATATACATATGAATGAAACATCAGAAAATTGCTCGAGCTCAGTACTGTACAAACAAGGATCCATGAGCCCGAAGACTCCAAACCCAATATCACCCATGCGGCTCATAACGACCAACATCGGAAGCGATACTAAAGGGCAACCCAATATCACCCATGCGGCTCATAACGACCAACATCGGAAGCGATACTATAGGGGAACAAACCCGAAGGCACAAACCCGAAGGCAACATACCCGAAGCCAACAAACCGTAGTGGTGAAGGTTCGGAGGCCCAGTACTGGAAACCACTAACTGGCGGAATGTGTCATAACTCTCAAAAAGGAATCCGAAAAGAGGTAACGTGAGTCCCATAACCACTCGTTCGCACTAAACGGTTTACTATCCGTTAGTTAATTTCACACTCAAAGCAGTACAAAGTTCACCTCGTTTCATCGGTAAACCAGACAAGGTCAAAACGATCAATCGAATAGGTCGGGGATTAATCGGCAAGACAAACGCATGGATTCATGGTCTGTGTTTTACCTAACCATTTAATCTCCCTTCCACTCCGCCCGAAGTTCGAAATTGTGTATATGCGATTTAAATAGAATTTATAAATCGGAGAAATGAGCTTTTAATGCGATTTAGAGGGATTATTTATGAAAACCCGTGAATGAAGTTAAAATAAGTTATCAAAGCCAAAAGATGCAATGACAACCACCAAAAACCAACTTGAATCGATAAAATTTGGAAAACCAATCAAAATGAGCATAAATAGGCAAAACAACAAAATAGGAGCAAGTCGGTTGACCGGACTACAGGGCTCGGTCGGCTGGCCAGATGCAGAAAATAAAAAAAAGCTCGGAGTAGCAGGTCGATGGACCGGCTACAGGGCTCGGTCGGCCGAACTGCAAATTTCTGCAGTTCCTGCCCTTTTACCTCTAAATGCAAACTCTTCCAAAACGCGACCGTTCGAGCAATGGACCTAAGGAGCCTTAGCCAATTGATACCCCAGCTCCATTAGCTCTTCGATTTGCTACCAAAAACATGTTCAAACATCAAAGTTAGGATCTTTAAAGAATTGAACCCAAACGCTAACAATTTGAATATTCTCCAATTCAATCCAAACCAAAAGCAAATGCATATGAACAAGTGTTAGGAATTCATACCCAACATCAATGAAATCAAGAGAAGTAGATGTGAGTTCAAAACTCACCTTTAACCAAAAACAAAGAAGAAGAAGCTCAATTTGCAAGGAGAAGACCAACAAATCTCCACTTCTACTCAACTAGCTTCAATCTAAGAATAAAACAAGTGTTTTCCTAAGTTTAGGTTTAGGAATTTCTGAGATTGAAGAGAGAAGGATATAGAGAAGATGAAGAGGAAGCTTACAATGTCTTCTCTTTGATATTGGAGCAAGAATCAAGTTTGCAAAGAAGAAACTAGGGCTTGCAATTTCTATTTACCTTTCTCTTCCACCATTTTCAGTTTTTCTTAAGTTAAAGAAATGAAATGAGGGTGAATGGAGAGGAGAGGGCTGAGTTAGGTTAATAAACTAACAAATGGCTGAACCCAAACCCAAAACCCAAATAGAAAAAGTTGCAAAATTCAACTTACTCCAAACTATCAAAGCTTATACTTAAAAAGATCGCAAACGACATTTTGGAACCAATGGAGGTGGTATCGAGTCCCAATTCGGCCGTTTGCAAAAAGTAACATTTCGGACCAAACATCCGACTAATGACGCTATATTTAAATAAAACATTTAAATATAAAATCGTTAAAAATGCGGGTTGTTACATATCTCCCCTCCTTACAAAATTGCTTCCTCGCAATTCCTAGAGACGATATTTGTAAAAATACATACATAAAACATTCAAAAGAAAAGGAAATAAGCTTGAGACGAATAAGATATTCTCACCGTTGCCAAGCGAAGATAGAAAACCCGGATAAGATCGCTCGATATACTCTCTGGTTTCCCAAGTACAGTCATTGGGACTAGCGGACCATTGAACTTTAACGAGCGGCATGTCCTTGTTTCGAAGGTGTCGCACCTCCGTGTCAAGTACGCGAATAGGTTGCTGTACAATAGATAAGTCCGATGAGACCTCAAGCTCTTGCAAATCAGGAGAATTAATAACAGAATCCGACTCCCGAAGACACTTCCGAAGTTGAGAGACGTGCAACACGTCATGAATGCCAGATAAATGAGCTGGAAGTGAAACTCTATAAGCCACAGGGCCAATACGTTCAGTAATAGAAAATGGTCCTATAAAGCGAGGATCCAATTTCCCAGTCGTACTGAAATGCATATCCCCTTTCAAAGGAGAAACACGAATAAGAACAAGGTCACCAATCGAGAACTCGAGAGGCTTCCTACGGCTATCCGCGTAGGATTTCTGGCGGCTCTGTGCCTCTTTCATTCTCGACCGAATAAGGTCAATCTTCTCGGAAGAATCACGAACAAAATCTGGACCAAGAATAAGCTTCTCCCCATATTCCAACCAACATGAAGGAGATCGACATGGCCTTCCGTATAAAGCTTCGAAAGGAGCCATACCGATACTAGACTGAAAACTATTATTGTAGGAGAACTCTACAAGAGGTAGGTGATCCTCCCAACTACCACTGAAATCAAAAATACAAATACGGAGAAGATCTTCCAAGATACGATTCACCCGTTCAGTCTGTCCATCAGACTGCGGATGATAAGCTGTGCTAAAATTAAGCTTTGTTCCCAAAGCTTGCTGAAGACTCTTCCAAAAATGACTCGTGAATAAAGGATCACGATCACTCACAATAGAACTAGGAACACCGTGAAGTCTCACGATTTCCTTGACATATAACTTAGCCAAATGTGAAGCAGTCCTATTAGACTTAATAGGGATAAAATAAGCAGACTTAGTGAGGTGATCAACAATAACCCAGATACTAGAATGGCCTGATCTCGAACGAGGTAGGCCGTCAGTGAAATCCATAGAAATCTGATCCCATTTCCATAATGGAATCTTTAGAGGCTGAAAAAGACCCGAAGGATGCTGATGCTTGGCCTTAAAACGCCGACAAGTTATGCAATTACTCACATAACTCGCCACATCGCGCTTCATGCCTTCCCAATAATA
Source organism: Allium cepa (assembly GCA_030765085.1). Lineage (NCBI taxonomy): Eukaryota > Viridiplantae > Streptophyta > Magnoliopsida > Asparagales > Amaryllidaceae > Allium > Allium cepa. The sequence continues at coordinate 489,626,340 of CM060944.1, read as the reverse complement.
AAGACGATGCATATCAGCATACATCTTACTACTACCAGGATGAATGGTATACTTAGAACGATGACAGTCATCAAGAATGTCATGCCTAAGCGCAAAATCAGAAGGCACAAAAAGACGGTTCTTCTTGCGAAGACACCCATGAGAATCAATCCTGAAATCCCACAACTCCTCATCACAGGATCCAGACTCACAAAGTTGAATAAGATGCAACAAATCAGGATCACGCCGCTGAGCTTTGACAATACGATCCAACAAAATGGGTCGAGCTCCTAAACTAAATAATAGAATAGGAGAATCAGAAGATGAACCTCGATCACGAATTTCACAAAAAGATAGAGTCTCAAGAATATCCCATTCGGCAAGCATCATAGAAATAACAACCGAATGTTTGCGACTAAGTGCATCAGCAACACGATTACCCTTTCCAGGGGTATACTGTATATCAAATCATAGGAAGCAAGAAACTCAAGCCAACGCTGTTGTCTCATATTGAGTTCCTTCTGAGTGAAGAAATACTTCAAGTATTTATGATCGGTATAGAGAATGAAGTGCTCGCCCAATAAATAGTGTCGCCAAATCTTCAAAGCAAAGACAATGGCGGCTAACTCAAGATCATGAGCGGCATAGCGAACTTCATTCGGACGCAGTTGCCTAGAAGCATAAGCAACTACCCGATCCTTCTGCATAAGAACAGCACTGAGACCACTACCACAAGCATCAGTGTAGACAACAAGATCATGATTCCCCTCGGGAACCACAAGAATAGGAGCATTAGTGAGAAGTTCCTTTAAGGTCTGAAAGAAAGCTTCACACTTGTCGGACCAAATAAAACGAATGCCTTTCCGAGTAAGGCAGGTCAGAGGAAGCACTACACGGGAAAAATCCTTAATGAATCGACGGTAATAACCCGCCAATCCAAGGAAACTACGAATCTCATGCACATTCTCAGGCCTCTTCCAATTCTGGATGGCTTCGATCTTTGAGGGATCGACAGAAATGCCATCGGAAGATACAACATGGCCTAAGAACTTAACCCTATTCTCACAAAAATGGCACTTGGAGAATTTGGCTCTAAGCTGATGATGACGGAGAGTACTCAAGACAATTCTCAAGTGATTAGCATGCTCAGCATCAGACTTAGAATAAACAAGGATATCATCAATGAAAACAAGGACGAACTTATCGAGATATTCCTGGAATACCCGATTCATGAGATCGACAAAGAAAGCAGGAGCGTTTGTCAAACCGAACGGCATAACGAGCCACTCAAAAGAACCATACCGAGTGCGGAAAGCGGTAAGAGGTATGCTATCCTCCGCGACTCGTAACTGATGAAAACCTGTGGCAAGGTCAAGCTGAGAAAAGACCTTAGCACCACTCAATAGATCGAACATATCATCGATCCTAGGCAATGGATACCTATTCCTGATGGTCAACTCGTTAAGCTTGTGATAGTCAATGAAAAGTCTAAGAGTTCCATCAGACTTCTTCACGAAGACGACCGCGGATCCCTACAGAGAAAAACTGGACTGAATCAACTGCTTGGACTCAAGCTCTAAAAGCTGCTTCTTGAGTTCCTCATTTTCCTTTGTAGACATCCTCGTGGGAGGACGACTAACTGGCTGTGCGCCTGGAATGAGATCAATGCAGAACTCAATTGCCCGCTTAGGTGGCAAACCCGAGACAGGCTCAAAAACATCAGAAAAGTCACAAGCAATAGGAATACGCGATATATCATCACCATCTCGCGAATCAAGAGAATATAAAGCCATTTTGGAATTATCCACATCCCAAAGAATAAGAGATAGCCGAGTAGGCGAATCCGGATGTCGAAGATACAAAATTCTCTCCGAACAAATAATTCTGGCATCATATTTCACGAGCCAGTCCATACCCAAAATCATATCAAATCCCAGACAAGAAATAACGTGCAGATTCGCACGAAAAGAAAAGCCACATAAAACAATCTCAATATCATCACAAAGCATACTAAGGGTCGCGGATCCCCCAATAGGATTCGCAATCATCAAAGAAGTAACCAAACAAGAAACATCCAAGGATAAATCATCAACGAGCTTCTTTGATACGAAGGAATGTGAAGCACCCGTATCGAAAAGAACTCGTATACTATGATCATGAAATAAAATAGACCCTTCCAAAATAGATGGAGATATACCTTTGCGTTGAGAGGGACCATCAGAAGCCTTGGCAGCATAAAGCTTGCTAGACTTGGCACCAGCCGGAACAGTAGGGCAAGCTGAAACATGATGACCTTCCTTCTTGCAATAGCGGCAGAAGAGAGGCTTAGGACAAGCTTGAATAATATGATCAGGAGAACCACAATTGAAACACTTTCGAATGAAAGGTGTTCCAACAGACTGAGGCTGAGAACTAGAACCACCAGTCTTCTTCTTCTTAGAAGGAAAAGACCTGGACTTCTGAAATGGAAACGGCTTCTTGTTGGGGTTCTTGGAAACCTCAACATCAACATCACTATCACACTCCTTCTCGACGGTCTCGAGATGAAGTGCCGAATCAACCAACTCCTCAAAAGAAAGCTTAAGCTGGAGCAACAAAGACATCTTAAGATATTTCTTAAGACCAGAGACAAACTTCAAATTCTTCTTATAAGAAGTGCTAATGAATTCAAGACCATACTTAGATAAAGCCTCGAATGATGCAACATACTCAGAAACAGAAGATTTCCCTTGCTTCCACTCAACGAAGCGACGGGTCAATAAAACTTTTTCAGATTCAGGAACGAATTTGAGTTCAAATCGCTCCCGAAACTGAGTCTAAGAAAGAGTAGACTCATCAATCTCGGCTACAAGAAGCACATACCAATCAAGAGCACGCTCTTGTAATAAGCTAGAAGTTACAAGAACTCTATCATGGTCAGAAAGATCCATGCGAGAGAAGATATGCTCGCACGTGCGAAACCAAGCTTGGACTTCAAGAACAGACTCGGAGCCCTTAAACGGCTTTCCTCCAAGATGAGCAAAATCACTGCACTGGCGTGCAAAGGCAGACTTGCAAGGTGGAGAAACTCGAGGAGGAACTGGAGGCTGAGTGCTCCTAAACAATTCCAAAAACTGATCGGCAGACATATAAACGCCATCCGGATGTGAGCCACTGGATTGCCCAGCATCCGAACGTCGTCCCCTGCCTCTTCCAGCCATACGCTGAATATGGAATACTACGGAATTTGAATACATTCCTAGACGTATTCCCAATTTCTGTCTACCACAAAAGGCACAAAAGAAATAAGGAGGCACGATGGTTCAAAGATTTGTATCACTTATACAATTTGATGTACCGTAATATGTGCATTTATTCAGTGTTTATCATATTTTGTCCTGAACTCAGCTCTGATACCACGCTATGACGCCCCACCTTTATACCCACGCTAGCCAAGGACACTACAGGGCAATGCCGTCAACTAACACGGAGAATAAGGCTGGTTGGGAGCGACCATCTATAGCCTTGCTCTAACTATCTATTGAATACATCGACAATAAACATACCAAGCAGGTCGACATACCCAATGAATACTTAAAACAAAACCATAGGTGGTTGAAGGATCTTTCAGAACAGAATATAACAACTCAAATGTACTATACATCACAGAACAGTAGATCATTATTTACACATATACAGATACATAACAGAGTTTACAAAATAATACATGTCAAGTGGTACAGCAAACCACAGTATACAGACGAGTCAAAAGGATACATATATCAGAGTTACAACAAAATAAGACTACACAAAAGCTTTAACAAAAAGGAACAAGCTGGATAGTCCATGCGGAAGCAAAATAGGCTAAGTCCAAAAGCACCTAACCTGAAACATCTCGGTCTACAATAAACCTGCAAGGTTTACAAAGCATAACAAATATCTCTAAAGGAGATAACACAATCATCTAACAAAAGATGAATCATATGATAACAAGCCTCATATCATCGGCAACATATAGAAACAAAGGATAAGAATATCCCAAAGCAAGCCAAAAGGCAATAACAAATACCAATAAGGTATACAAGTTCCACAAGGTAAACGCTACTCATCATGCGGCTCAAAAAGACCAACACCGAAGGGCGATACCTAGGGAATACACATATGATTGAAACATCAGAAAATTGCTTGAGCTCAGTACTATACAAACAAGGATCCATGAGCCCGAAGACTCCAAACCCAATATCACCCATGCGGTTCATAACGACCAACATTGGAAACGATACTAAAGGGCAACCCAATATCACTCATGCGGCTCATAACGACCAACATCGGAAGCGATACTATAGGGCAACAAACCAGAAGGCACAAACCCGAAGGCAACATACCCGAAGGCAACATACCCGAAGGCAACAAACTGTAGTGGTGAAGGTCCGGAGGCCCAGTACTGGACACCACTAACTGGAGAAATGTGTCATAACTCTCAAAAAGTAATCCGAAAAGTGGTAACGTGAGTCCCATAACCACTCGTTCGCACTAAACGGTTTACTATCCGTTAGTTAATTTCACACTCAAAGCAGTACAAAGTTCACCTCGTTTCATCGGTAAACCAGACCAAAAGGCCAAAACGATCAATCGAATAGGTCGGGGATCAATCGGAAAGACAAACGCATGGATTCATGGTCCGTGTTTTACCTAATCATTTAATCTCCCTTCCACTCCGCCCGAAGTGCGAAATTGTGTATGTGCGTTTTAAATAAAATTTATAAATCGGAGAAACGAGCTTTTAATGCGATTTAGAGGGATTATTTATGAAAACCCGTGAATGAAGTTAAAATAAGTTATCAAAGCCAAAAGATGCAATGACAACCACCAAAAACCAACTTGAATCGATAAAATTTGGAAAACCAATCAAAATGAGCATAAATAGGCAAAACAGCAAAATAGGAGCAGGTCGGTCGACCGGACTACAGGGGTCGGTCGGCTGGCCAGATGCAGAAAATAAAAAAAAGCTCGGAGTAGCAGGTCGGTCGACCGACTACAGGGCTCGGTCGGCCGAACTGCAAATTTCTGCAGTTCCTGCCCTTTCACCTCTAAATGCAAACTCTTCCAAAACGCGACCGTTCAAGCAATGGACCTAAGGAGCCTTAGCCAATTGATACCCCAGCTCCATTAGCTCTTCGATTCGCTACCAAAAACATGTTCAAACATCACAGTTAGGATCTTTAAAGAATTGAACCCAAACGCTAAAAATTTGGATATTCTCCAATTCAATCTAAACCAAAAGCAAATGCGTATGAACAAGTGTTAGGAATTCGTACCCAACATCAATGAAATCAAGAGAAGTAGATGTGAGGTCAAAACTCACCTTTAACCAAAAAAAAAGAAGAAGAAGCTCAATTTGCAAGGAGAAGACCAACAAATCTCCACTTCTACTCAACTAGCTTCAATCTAAGAATAAAATAAGTGTTTTCCTAAGTTTAGGTTTAGGAATTTCTGAGATTGAAGAGAGAAGGAGATAGAGAAGATGAAGAGGAAGCTTACCAATGTCTTCTCTTTGATATTGGAGCAAGAATCAAGTTTGCAAAGAAGAAACTAGGGCTTGCAATTTCTATTTCCCTTTCTCTTCCACCATTTTCAGTTTTGCTTAAGTTAAAGAAATGAAATGAGGGTGAATGGAGAGGAGAGGGTTGAGTTAGGTTAATAAACTAACAAATGGCTGAACCCAAACCCAAAACCCAAATAGAAAAGGTTGCAAAATTCAACTTACTCCAAACATATCAAAGCTTATACTTAAAAAGATCGCAAACGCCATTTTGGAACCAATGGAGGTGGAATCGAGTCCCAATTCGGCTGTTTGCAAAAAGTAACATTTCGGACCAAACATCCGACTAACGGCGCTATATTTAAATAAAACATTTAAATATAAAATCGTTAAATATGCGGGTTGTTACAATTTTAAATTTGTAAATAAATTTACAAATTGAATTTACCAATATTATTTGTTAATTAAAAGGAGTTGAATAGAATTATTAAATCCATTTAAGTAACATTTAATTCACAATCAAATATTTAAATATGCCCTATATTTGAATTATAAGTTATTAAATTCCCAAATTCAATTATTTTAAATATTTGAAATTAATTAAACATTTAAAATCAAATAACCATAATTTTGGTTTGTTACAGATAAGAGTAATTGAACTTTGTTTGATAATATATGATTAACTAAGAGTGAAGTTGAGTTAGTTTCTTTCTATAAGTCATGTACTTAAGAGTAGTACACAAGTTTAATATTATTTCATATAAATAATAGTTTACAAAATCATACAAGAAAAGGGTTTATAAAAAGCTCCAACATATCCTAGGCCTAGGAGTTAGCAGGTTGTGCATATCGAAAGATTGCATGTAATTGTTGATGATGAATCTTGTATGAATCTCCCAAAAGGATTTTGGGAAAGAACGTCATTGGATGACATAATAATTTTTTTGAACATAAGTTTTGTATACTAAAACCAAATCAGTTTTATAAATAAAGGAATCCATAAAACGTTATGAATACCTATTATATTGCGTTAAGAAAAAAATGTTGTTTCAAGAAATACCAACTTCATTGTGAAGGGATTTCTTTAAGGAATTATTGATAGTAAAATGGAACTGGATACGAACCATAGATAAAACTGATTAGCTGAGATAAAATGAAATTAACTACCCTAAACGAACACATCGCATTAGAGTGTCTAATAAGTATTCTTAGACAATGAAGAGAAAATATGAATTTCTTATCAATGTCGAGAATAGATAATCCTCAGTTGTCAATTAAGCCATTAGGAGTATTGACTCTATAATATGGTATGATACGCAAATTCGAAGGGATTTCAAGTACGTTATCAAAATATGATTTTGGTAGTCGTATCCGAAGGGATGTGATCCATTGGCCAAGATTGTGCCTTTAAGAGGCTAATGCAGTTGGAATTTAATGAGCAACGTTAATAAAAATAACCTCATAAATTTTAATTATTGAAATTAGCGTAAAAGGTTTTTTATTCATTGTACTCAATTTATTTCGGATTTACTCACAAAATTATCATTTGATAGGACTTAGTGTTTTGGTACATGTGTGCTAAAATATAGAATTATAAATAATGATTTAGAGTATACTATTTGCACATACAACCAAAGTATCTCGAAGTCAATGAGAGCGATATAGAGTTAGCAAGTTTTTGGATATGATCCAAGAAATGGTATGAAAGTATCATAAGCATCAAGATTGAATAAATATTTTGACAAAAATAACAAATAGTTTGATTTTGAATCAAAGTACAAAAGAAGCATGTATTCATAAAAAAGAACATTAATAGGTACATTAATATTTCTAATCGTAAGTAAACAACACATTATTGATTTTAATGATATACTTGTGTTAAAATCAACCTTAGCTGTTTTAATACTCAATAATGGATTAATAAATGATGTCTTTTATAGTAAGTATAAATGATGTTGCGAATGTCCCAAATGATATGCAAGGACGCCTTATTAAAACGTTTAATGCAAAACAATATATAAGATGGATTCCTTAAGCTTTGACAATAGGAATTATCATACATGTTATATTGTCTATGGTATCATAATTTGTTTATTTATTTGAGACATGAAGCAAATACCAAATCCATATTGATATCATTACATGGTTGGTTAAAGTGTTCTCGTATATTTATGAAATACTAGAGAATTGTTTGCAGAAACAACAAACTCTTTATGAAAGAGTGTTTGGACCCAAACTTCATAAGTGGTATTGAGTATAATATGTTAATAATGAATTCAAGTTAAGAATCTTTAAGTTGGAAATGTTCCAAATGAAAGACTGTGGTTGATTCAATGAAAAGGCTAAGTACGTCGCCTTGAATAACACCGCGATAAAAGCAATGTATATAAATATATGTGTACAAATTTAAAACAGAGTCGATTCCAAATTGTCGCGATATAGTTCATAACAGAACTTAGAGCTCACTAGAAGTCGAGAGACATACTGCAAATTGTTCCACACTATAAAGCAGTTTATTACCATCGGAGGGAGTTGATTGAGAGAGTAGATAATTGAAACATAATAGCATACCCGCTCACAGAGTGATGATCCAATTGGTTTTGAGAAAATCGATTGGAGAAGTTGGAATAAAATTCCATAATTGACCCCAAGTGCAAGTGGGAGATTGATTGAGTTAGGGGTATGCCTTAGGGGCAATAATGTAATTTGTTATATATATCTAACTCATTAAGCAATCTTGTTTGGAATAAAGGTGTTTTCTTTCTATTATGTACTTGATATAATATATTAATCAATTAATTAATTTAATTAAAAGCATATTTAATAGAAAATCCATAAATGGTATTTTTGTGATAGAAGTTACAAAGTGTTGTAACTGTAAGTAATTTATCACAATGAAAACAAATATACTATGTTAAATATTCCTAGTCAAGATGTATTGAGACTGGACACCAATACAACCGTTGCGACTAGAGTACATAGCGCTTTCCAAATATTAGGCAGTGTATCACTCATGCTTGCTGAGGCACTAAGAGGTTATGTAGTGATAGTTATTGGATGACTATAGAATGACTCAGTAGATAATTTTCTGTTGGTTAATATAACTAATGTCAAGAAGAGAAAATAGATGTGACTAATTTATACAGTTCTCTTGACTTCAGAATATTGTTGATCTTTAACATGGCAGCTCTACATTGATTATCGTCAAATCGTGGCATAGCGCCAATCGAACAACTATAGTTGGGTTAAGTGGAAGCTTTGGAAGTGAAACATTATTAAAAAGAGGATTAATCTCCTCAGTTATATGAGGTTAGTGTCACAATCTACTAAAGTCAAATCAAAGTCAAAGTCTCTAGTCAGAGCATTTCAGTTAATAATAATAATAATAATAATAATTGAAAGGACTTTGTGTTTGGACTATATAGTTGAGTATGGACGATTTTGAAATTTTGACAGTTACCAAATTCCTTAAGTCCTAATGTGATACAGTTCCGACAAAGGGATTTGGTGTAAATAATTGTCACTATTGGGTATTGCTTATAATAAATAAATTTGAATTATTACCAACAGACGTGTAAGCAATAAATTTAACCAAAATGTCGCACCACCTACTAAGTGGCTGTAAACGTTAATATTTGAATAGTTCGATATTAATCACTGATTGAATTTACATCTTTGAGTTTCATAACCGTAATGATGTATTCTTTGAAAAACGACATTATATAATTAATTTATAAAATGTTGTAAACTACTTAAATTAATTGATATTTGAGAAATTTTAACTATTATTTGTTTGTGTTTAGAAGTTGTTTGTAATTATTTTAATACATTTATAAAAGTTATATTTGCGCGCATTGATATACAATATCAATGTAATTTAAAGATAATTAAATGAAATGATTTATGAAAATTTTATGTCATTTGATGACATGATTTACGAAAATTTTATGTCATTTGATGACATAACGTGTGAAAATAAAGAACTGGAGAGAGCAAAACGATTAAGGGAATTAAGTAGGGAAGTTTTAACTAAAGAATTGGAACAGTTTCATTCTTTCAAATAAATATATTCTCTAATTCACCTTGTACATCCAATTCATTCTTTCTCATTCATTCTTTTTCTTCCTTTCCTCCCAACATTTTATGGTAAAAAAATCAAAATTTCAAAATCTCTTGCAAAGATAGGATGAGGATCTTATGATTTGTGGATATATCATCATTCGAGGTTCGTGCTTTTGGCTATATATTAAGGTAAAATTTTCATTTTGTTTATTCATATAATCTTCTTATTCATATGATCAGATCTCTTGCATATCACATTTGAATATAACTTTTTTATTTAACCTGATCTAATTCACTTTTGTCACACCTCCTTTAATAATATATGTTTATAATATTAGTTTGATCTAATTCTGTTTTATGTTATTCCATTTTGATTACAGGTCCTTGACATTAGAGTTGTGACATATTCCTAACATTAGAGCTATGACATATTATATTTCATTTAATTAGTTGTTCATGATGTTCTTACATTTCAGATCTGAAATTTTATTGCGAATTTATATGTGCCTAGGTTATCCCCTTTATTCCTGTTTGAGACCATTCATTTGTATGATTTTATTTTATTTCAACAATATATAAATTACATACACTGTCCTTTTGAAATCGTCTATAAATTGAACATAATGTTTATATGTTTTATTTGAGACATTTTGTCAATGTATACTTTTGTTTGAAAGTAGAATAAAAACATAATTGGAATTTTGTGTAAATTTGTTAATTTCTAATTCCAACACATGCTAAATCACAAACTTTACATATTTGTTTATCAATTTAATTTTAAAAGTACTTGAAATTAATTACATATATGTGTGAATTGTTGTTTTAATTCAACGTTTATAAAATTTACTTTTATGTAAAATCACGTTTTTATAATTCTTTTTAAATTGAAATTTGATTTATATTTATTAATTCTAGATTTCAAAATATGAGAATGAAAAAGTAGTTTTATATGCATTTATGTTATAAAAAGTAAAAAAGGTTTATTTCTCTAACCTTTTACATGTTTATTTACATAGTGTTAATTTTGTAGCAAATGTAAATATGTCAGTTAACTTGATTAAAGAGAGAGAAATGAAAGGTTTCTCTCTCTACATTTATGGTCCATATTTTCCTAATTAATTATTTGTGTAAATAGCAAGAAATAAAAGATTTCTTCTCTAACCATTTACATGTTATTTACATACTTTTAGGACATTACTATTTACACCCACTTAAACACTTACAAATGCCACTTAGACGTTGATAAAATTAAATCACAAAATCTACTTCAAAACTCACCTTAAGCTTAAAAGATGATTTGGAAATAAATGCTAACAGTTTTGCAATATCGTACAATATATAAATAATGAAATCTAACACTCAACTATAATCATTTTCAATCTTATCAATCATTAATGACCAAAGAAAATGAGATGAAAAACGTAAATAATTCTATTTTATGAATTTCATACTAGAAACTAATTAGCTAAGATATATAATTCTATTTAGAAAATGAATGCAAGTCATTAAATTTGTAAACCTAATAATTTTCGAGAATGGTTACCATAGTTAATTTAATTTTTACTATATCATGTGGTTTCATTTTCCCCCTTTTTGTTCAAACAACAACAAAAACAATAATGATTGGACATCTTTAACTATAGTAGTAATAGATATTATTTAATATGTTATATTATAGTACATAATTTGAGCTGCAAATTATTCTTAATTATGTTAATTTAATGAAGGTTACATAGCTTATAAAAAATGGAAATTCTACTTACAATTAAAATCAGTTACAACTTAATTATAATAAAATTAGTTGTATGTATTGGTGAATCATTAAATAAAAAATATCGACTATAGAGAAATTGGATGGAGAAATTTTGATTATGTTTTTGGAAGAAAGATAGAGAGAAGAAATTGAGTTATGGTTTAAAAAAAACAAAAATAAAAAGTTATGAAAAGGTGGGTGTGGGTGGGTGAGGGAAGTAATTGTGTGGGTGAGAGGATAAAATGGATGAGAGAAGTATTTAAGTGGGTGTGAATAGTAATACCCTACTTTTATGTGCTGCTCATATGTTGTCCTTATCATTCATACACATGAATGTATTTGATACATTAATCATATTAAATATTTGTTTGAATTAAATTTAAAACTCCTTTAATTATGAAATAAAATAAACTATTGATTTTATTTAAAAGAAACTTAGAAAATTTCTAAGTATATTTAGACTAATGAGCCTATCAAAGATCCAAAATGGAAGAAATTTTCAAAATACATCCACATCTTCCGCTGCAGGCTTGCCAAGTTCCAATATATGCTCTTCAAAAGTTGGGAAGTATATTACTCATAGCTGCTGGGGGCAACAAGGGGTAATATACTAATAATTATTGTATTACTATGTAGTGATTCACAGAGAGTTTCTAGTTTGTTAATAATAACCAAGTCAATCATGAAATCTTAGAGTGACGGTATTACACTGTTCTCTCGACTTGGAAATATCATCGAGCTTCAATATAGATACCGAATTTTGATTAGAGCTAAATCATGACATGACGACCATTGAGCAGCTATAGTTAGATCTGAATTAAAGCATTGGAAGTGAAACATTATTCAATAAAGAATTCATATCCTCAATTATATGATATTATTATCATAGTCCACAAAAGTCAACTCAAAGTCAGAGTCACTGAATAGAGTAATATAATTAATAACAAATGTTTTTATTAAACCAAGGACTTTGTTTTCAGACAAACCGAGTTGAATATGGATGATATAGAAAAACCAAATTTCATAAGTCGTCGGGTGATATAATGATGGCGAAGTAAACTAGTGTAAACAATCATTACTAAAAGGCATCACTGATCTTAAAATTAAATTTTACCGATGAAGATTTATAAGCGCTAAATTCGGCCAAACTATCAAACCACAAGCTAAGGTGGTGTGTGAACATTAATATTCGAATTGTTCAATATTAATTACTAACTATGAGTCACACAAATGCATTTTTGAGTTCTCCGAAATACAACACGATTTAATTGGTTTACAACTATTATAGTTAAATAAATTAATTAATATTTATACAATATTAGTTAATTTATTATTTGATGTATTGGGTGCTATCAGTATTTTGTGGGTGCCATTACTAATTAATTATGTGCATATACAAAATTTTTATATATGTACGTATTGATATATGATATCGATATATATTTAAATATGATTTAAATGTCATTAGTTATTTAATGGGTTTACTGACACAACCTAAGTTTTGGCGGGGCTTAATAAAGGGAGGGAAGGGATATTTGGTTTGAATTAGTAAGAGAAGAAATAGTAAAAGGTGGAGAATTTGTCTCCTCCTCCTCCTTCATATAAGTTAAGCTATCCCACTACTAAAAAATGCAACTTTTACCTATTTGGTTTTACTAACACCATTCCGACACCTTTAGTAAAGGCATCGCTGGGGCATTAGAAAGGCATTGATGGCTTACTACCTACCAAAAATTAATGGTTGTGTTTTGATGCCTTTTACAAAGCATCGAAGGGGAGTCGGTCTTGCATCAGCCCCAACCATAGTAACCCGACCGACGTCCTCTCTACTATCACTTTTCCTACTTTAAAATTGAAAGACAAACCAACCCTAATCCCCTCTCGACCCCTCCTCCATCCTCAATATCGTTTGCTACCACCTCCGCCTCCCCCCAATACCACTTCAAATCCTAACCTCAGCATTCATTACCTTGCATCCCTCATACCATCAACGAAAATCCCAAGTTGCCACCTCATCGATCGCTACCAGACCAAGCCGCCACCTCAACGCTTTCTCCATCACTGCATAGGGCAATAAACCCCCGCTAACATCGTAAATTTCAAGTCCAGCACCACCTCCGTCGATATACTTTATTATCTGATTCACTTTTTATTCAATGCATGATTTGATTGGCTTCGTGTATGATATAATTCCTTGGTTTATATTTGTTGGTATTTGATTATTGACATAGGCTCGATGGTATGATAATTCATATATGATTTAAGATATCATTACTATTATTTTTTATTTGTTCGATAATTTACTGTCATTTATATGATGGTATTAATTTAACCCCATAGATATTTAATTTGACCCTATTTTACAAGCATCGTATATGATCGTTATATAGATACTTTTTTTTAAATAAAATGGAAATCATTATTCATCTGATATGTTATTCGTTGGATTTGTCCCAGTATGGACAAGTTATAAGCACATTGTAATTTATGTTTTATAAATCAATATTTCAAATAGAATGGTTAACAAATTTCGATGGTACTTCCTTCTTTTTCCCATGTATGCTCTTTTTGTATGATATTAGAATTAAAGGAAAATGCAGCCAAAAATTTGTTAATCATTCAATTTGAAATGATATGTGTGTTATCCCACCTTTTGGCAAAGCCGAGATACCCAAAAGTTAACAGAAACTCAATGATTACTAGTCATAAATATTGATTATACATTGTAGGTTCACTATGGATATCGATGAATTTTGTCCGAGTCCGGATCGGGACGCAATTGACAAGACATGATGAGCAAAGCTGTAGAAGCCAGCGTTTCAAATCTCAAGTCAATCCGAGCTTGTATGTGAAAGTTATGATCGATTCAATCTAAGGAAAGAGCATGTTGTTCGTATCCATGAAGAGGTCGAGGTGATGGTTCATTCGAATCCATCAAGTTCGAATCCATCAACATGACATCGTCTCGCTCCATTCGAATCCATCAGGTTCGAATCCATAGGGAGTTAGTCACTTCGAACCGATCTCGTTCGTATCGATCGAGTTTGTACCCATCCTCATGCCTCAGTTCGACTCCATCTAGTTCGCATCCATCAGATGATCTCACTTTGCATCCATCAACAGATAGTGTGCTTCGTATCCATTGTAAAGGCGATTGTTCGAATCCATTGATAAAGACTTGTTCGTATTCATCGATGTGACAGTTGTTCGAATCCATGGATGACGATCACATCGAATCCACCGACTCAACAAGCTTAGATGACGTGTCGACCCTCGGTGCAAATTAGGCGAAATCTAAGGAATTGATGCGTTCAACCCGGAGAGAAGACCGGATCGACTCGAAGGACGCGCGCTACCTCATCAAGAACCACGTGAGCTGATGGAGTCGAAGGCATCGATTCGAAGCCATGGGTTCGAACCAGACAGCCACACGTAGATCATCATTTCGAATCCACGATAACTCGAGATCTACTGATCCAAATGCCATGAAATTTTCACAGAAGCTTGCATGCATGATGAAGAATGTCTCCACCAAATTTCAGCTCAATTGGACATCATCTTGATCGATACGAAATGACTTCGTATCGATCACATATGGACTCGAAACTTCCTAAGGTTGGTCGCGTAGGCCCACTCACATGCCAGAAAAAGTCTCCCGAGATTCGAGCGAGATCTGAGCCTCCTATGCCTATAAATAGAGCCCCAGAACCAAAAGAAAAAAGATCTTTTGGCCATTGAACGTCCAGACTCTGCCGGAATCAATTCTACTCCCTTCCATAGCTGATATAGCCGAAATACAATTATTGTAACTGCTGCAATCACTTGCAACTAGCAAAGAATATCAATAAAAGTTAAAACCTTTAAAGTGGACGTAGGACGGAGATAGCCGAACCATTATAAATCGTGTGTTCTTGTTTATTATTTCTGAATTGCTGCTTGTTGTTTGCTGAAATCTGTGATTTGTGTTTGAATATTGCTGATTTGTATTCATACACTGGTGCTTTCACGATACTTGAGGTTTGTGACCAATTTTGGCGCAAACACTTTGTTGCTTTCACTGAGAAGGACTAGCACCCGCTACATCGGATTGACGTTCAGATTTGAAAGTCTAAAGGATTCAGCTTGATTCAACATTGACTTGATAGAATAGTAGAAGACAAAGAGTGGAGAGAAGCAAACAGGGAGGAAGTCAGGAGCCATCCTCTGGAGCTGGAGAAGGACAAGCCTCGATCTACATCACTAGGCACGAGATGGAGGCTATGGCGAATTCGATGCATGAAAGAATGATGAAAACTTAACAGGAGATGCTGCAGAATTTCCTCGAACAAATGAGGGCGGCGAATATGCAAAACCTTGGACCAACTACAACAACTGCAAGTGCGAGACAAGGAATCAGGATTACAGAAGCTAATGAAGGTCAGGATCAAGACCAGAACGCAGGAGCTGAAGGTGATCAACAAGGACTTGGGGGCAGACCCTCAGGGTCCGATACTGGAAGACCAATAGACGGAGCTCAACAAGCTGGAGCCAATGCTTATGCTAACGAGCCACCCGAGGAGTATGTACCAGAATTCCCTTCAAGGCTCGGGGGAGGGGGGACACGATAGAAACTTGACAAGGGGTCAACCCATGGACGGAGACGAGAGAATGATTGGTCTAATGCGACGAATCATGAGAGGAGGATTGTCTAGCGGAGGGTTGGAAGAAGTCAGTCGGAGTCCGTTCACTCCAAACATCACAAATGCAAAGAACCCTCCAAATTCAAACTACCAACACTAGATCCTTATGACGGGAGGTCGGACCCGACCATGCACATTACCAGATATATTAGGTACATGGAAGTGCTGGGGGCATCCGAGGAAGTGATGACACGATGCTTCCCTCTATACTTGTCAAATTTGGCTGCGCTTTGGTTCAGGCAACTAGAGACTGGATCAATCAGAACGTGGGGCGAACTTGTAGACTGCTTCATGAGACAGTTTAGGGTCCATGTGACGCGACCCAAGAGTGTGATGACTTTAGCCTCGATAAAGAAAAGGACCAGAGAGTCCATAAAAGATTTTCTACTAAGATTCAATGCAACGGTGACTTCTGTAGATCGCCCAGATCCATCAATGATTTTGATGGCGGCGGTGGCAGGAATTGGGGAAGGCACCCAATTCAAAGATTCTCTAACTAAAGATCCACTGCAAGATCTCGGAGAGTTCTATCATAAACCTGAAAAATTCATCCGATTAGAATAATCACGAGCCGAGAGGCAGGAAACAAACACCGCGCAAAGCGAAGTAACCTCCAGGGAACAGACCGGAGTAGATAAAGGAAAGAGGAAACATGATGACAGATTCAATGGTCCTGATAAACGGAAGAAATTCCGAGAACCTAGATTCAAGCAATACACAGATCTGACTGCAGGCCTGGAACAAATTTACACTGAAACTCGGGGGGCAACTCCCTTATCGAAAGCCATCTAGGAGAGATCCCATTGAGCGGGAGCGCAGAACTGGTAAATATTGCCTATTCCATGAGCTGGATGGGCACACTACAGATGAATGCTGCCATTTGAAAGATGAGGTGGAAGAACATGCCAGGAGTGGTAGATTGCCATAATATGTCAGTGAACGGACAGCGGCGGTAAGGCCTGAACAACTACCGCCTCCACCTAACAGGAACGATCCTGGATCGGGATCACGACTCGTCATCCACTGATTAAAGATGGCAGGGTCCAAGTCCGGGATTTGGACTACGGTCGAATAATTTTATTTAGATTTGTTTTCAGAATAAATGGCTACTCCACTTAATCATGTACGGGAATCGGAGAGATCCCTAGGCATGCTCTGAGATGGAGATAGACCGATATGCCCGGAGAGGCGATGTTTAGCTTTATCCTGATGTTTGAGACTGAATATCTAGGACCTTAATTTAAATAAATAAATTTGAATTTTTTGAAATAAACCTTTGACCGGAGAGTTAAAGGATGAACATTAAATACCAATATAAAAATGATCGCTTTATGACCCTACCCAGAGAGACGGGGTCCAGAGTGCAAGAAGTGAGTTGCTTTGCAAGAGAGCGACAGGATCGACTCATTTAAGCGCTGTTTCCCCTTCACCGAAGAGTGACAGGATGGGATCCAGCAAGAGCCCGGAGAGGCTATGATCGGTCTAGAGTGACCAAGACATCGCTTAATGTTCAGATACACTGAACCGGAGTGCAAGAAGTGAGTTGCTTCGCCGGAAAGCGACAGGATCGACTCACTTAACGCTGCATCCCCTTCACCGGAGAGTGACAGGATGGGATCCAGCAAGAGCCCAGAGAGGCTAAGATCGGTTTAGAACAACCAAGACATCGCTATATGCCCTAGATGGGGCCGGAGTGCAATGAGATCTTTCTATTCAATCGCCAGGTCTGGAATGGGCTTGTCAAGGGTCCAAAGTGACCAACAATGGTCCGGAGAGATTAAAAAACTTTATTCTTGATTTCCACTGAAAGAAATTGATAACGATTTGGCTTCGAGCAGCCATAAACTTGATTGACAATACTGCAGCTATGAATAAAACGTGAATTTACTACACTCGATTTAGACTGTTCAAAACATACCTTTTACAAAAAGGCATGTTTTGGGGGGAAAAGTGTTATCCCACCTTTTGGCAAAGCCGAGATACCCAAAAGTTAACAGAAACTCAATGATTACTAGTCATAAATATTGATTATACGCTGTAGGTTCACTATGGATATCGATGAATTTTGTCCGATTCTGGATCGGGCCGCAATTGACAAGACATGATGAGCAAAGCTGTAGAAGCCAGCGTTTCAAATCTCAAGTCAATCCGAGCTTGTATGTGCAAGTTATGATCGATTCAATCTAAGGAAAGAATGTTGTTCGTATCCATGAAGAGGTCCAGGTGATGGTCCATTCGAATCCATCAAGTTCGAATCCATAGGGAGTTAGTCACTTCAAACCGATCTCGTTCGTATCGATCAAGTTCGTACCCATCCTCATGCCTCAGTTCGACTCCGTCTAGTTCGCATCCATCATATGATCTCACTTCGCATCCATCAACAGATAGTGTGCTTCGTATCCATTATAAAGGCGATTGTTCGAATCCATAGATAATGACTTATTCATATCCATCGATGTGACAGTTTTTCGAATCCATGGATAACGATCACTTCGAATCCACCGAGTCAACAAGCTTAGATGACGTGTCGACCCTCGGTGCAAATTAGGCAAAATTTAAGGAATTGATGCGTTCAACCCGGAGAGAAGACCGGATCGACTCGAAGGACGCGCGCCACCTCATCACAGAACCATGTGAGCTGATGGAGTCGAAGGCATCGATTCGAAGCCATGGGTTCGAACCAGACAGCCACACGAAGATCATCATTTCGAATCCACGATAACTCGAGATCTACTGATCCAAATGCCATGAAATTTTCACAGAAGCTTGCATGCATGATGAAGAATGTCTCCACCAAATTTCAGCTCAATTAGAGATCATCTTGATCGATACGAAATGACTTCGTATCGATCACAGATGGACTCGAAACTTCCTGAGGTTGGTCGCGTGGGCCCACTCACGTGCTAGAAAAAGTCTTTCGAAATTTGAGCGAGATCTGAGCCTCCTACGCCTATAAATAGAGCCCCAGATCCAACAGAAAAAAGATCTTTTGGCCATTGAACGTCCAGACTCTGCCGGAATCAATTCTACTCCCTTCCATAGCCGATATAGCCGAAATACAATTATTGTAATGGCTGCGATCACTTGTAACCAGCAAAGAATATCAATAAAAGTTAAAACCTTTGAAGTGGACGTAGGCCGGAGATAGCCGAACCACTATAAATCGTGTGTTCTTGTTTATTATTTCTGAATTGCTGCTTGTTGTTTGCTGAAATCTGTGATTTGTGTTTGAATATTGCTGATTTGTATTCATACATTGGTGCTTTCACGATACTTGGGGTTTGTGACCAATTTTGGCGCAAACAATGTGAAATGTAAATGTTATTGATTTTGTAATGGAAAATAGGATGGTTAGCCATTGAAATAAGTGTAGAAAACCCTAGGTTATGTAGCTCTGAAATTATTTGGAAATTTCATTATTTCATAATTAAATTAATAATGTTATTGGGATTAATAACAAAATTAATAATGTTACTTAATGTATTAGTACAATTAATGAAAGTACGTAATAATAAAAATTAAAATGTTATTTAAAGTAATAATAAAATTAATAATGTTGTTTAAATTAATAAAAAAATTAATAATGTTATTTAAATTATTCATAAAAATAATAATGTTATTTAAATTAATAACAAAAATAATAATGTTAATTGAATTAATAATAATACTCTGTGAAAGATAATGTAAAATTTGTTACGTGTACAGTATAAAAGATGGATTAGTTGAAAGATCGATCTTGGATGTACATGATAGATAAAAATATAGGAACAATTCCATTGCACTTTAGAAATAACGTGGATGCATTCTTGAAAGTTGCATCTAGTAATAGAAAAAATATGAAAGAATCCACTGTCCATGTTCAAAATGTCATTGCCTGAATCTAGAGTATTATACTGTGATATTACATTTACATCATTATGATTTTATACCAGATTATCTTATGTGGGTATATCATAGAGAAAAATTTCATGTTGTACAAGAGAAGACCACAAATTTGAATGTGCATTGTGAGTAACCCCTATAGAATAAAAAGTAGAACTAGAAAATAGATTGACTAAAAGGGTTCATGATGATGTTGATCTAAGTATGTAGACCGAAGACCAGATTTGGGGGAAGATCTTGACCGAGAAGCCAAAAAGCTTTTTAATTTGTTAGAATCATCATAATAGCTATTCTATAAAGGTTGTTAAATGGCATATTTGGCAACGACATCCAAGTTAATTGATATAAAATCCTAATGCAATGCATCAAAAAACCCAATAAACCTGATTCTTAGCCTATGTAAATAAATGCTTGCACTTAACAATGTATTGGCGGAGAACTGATACTTCCTTAAAAGAGAGGTCTTTTCCTTTGGATTGCCTTATGAAAAGATTGACATGTGTCCACTTTGATGCATGATTTATTGAAAGGAAGACAATGATTTAGTGTTGTGTAAATTCTATAAACAACCTAGACATATGTCAATAAAAACCAATTGTAAAGGCATACCTTTTACCAAAATGAGTTATTTTTCTATTACATTGAAATTGCAAAGGTTGTATACATCTGCTACTATGGCGAAACACATGCGATGTCATAGTGAATGACAGCAGGATGAAGGTGTTTTATGCTATCCTTAAAAAAATTAAGCTTTGAAACATTTTGATAGGACATATCCTGATTTTGCTAAGGAATCATGCAACGTTAGACTGGGTTTGTGTAAGGATGGTTTTGCCACATTTGCTTTGCTCCATACTTATTCAACATGTTTAGTTATTCTAACACCGTACAATCTCCCTTCTTTGATGTGTATAAAGAATCCATACATATTTCTAATTGCAATTGTTCCTGGACCTAAAAATCCCAAAAAGGGATAAATGTGCACTTTCAACCTTTGGTTGAAAAGTTGAAAAAGCTATGGATAGAGGGTATTGTTACATATGTAATCTCAAATAAAAATAACGTTTGATTGTTTGCTTCTTTGTTATAGATGATAAGCAGTTTTCCTACATATGGGATGCTTTCTAGATGGATTAATTATGGAAAACTGGCTTGTCCTATTTGCGTGGATTGGAAAAAATCATTTAGACTTACATACGATGGATAATAGTGTTGGTGGGATAAACATTTTCATTTTTTACTCGTAAAGAATCATTTTATATTTGATAAAAAATATAAGAAGAGACATAACTATTAATTTGGAGCCACCATCCATTCTGAGTAGCGAAGAAGAGTACATACTTGTGTCAGATTATTCTAAAATACGTGAGATAACATGGTAAAAGAGAGCATTGTAATTTGTGTAAAAAAATATTTTTGGAGTTACCATTTTGGAAAAACCATAAACTTTGACACAATATAAACATAATGCATGATGATAAAAATGTGTTCGAAATCTTCTTTAACAAGATAACAAAGGTGAAAGGAAAAACAAAAGTTGATTTGAAATCAAGAAAGGATATTACATTATATTGAATCATCTTGAGCTTAAAATTGGTAGTGAATGACCATTTTTCGAACCTCTTGCTTGTTACAAGTTGGAAATTAAGCATCGACAAAAACTATTAGAGTGGATTCAAAATTTGAGGTTTCCAAATAGAATTGCCTCAAACATGAGAAGTTGTGGTGATATAAATGATCTTCAACTATCGGGATTAAAGAGTCATGATTGTCATGAATTTTTAGAGCCTCTTTTCCTAGTATTATTTAAGGAGCTTTTGCCGCCGAAGGTATGGATGTTTATTATTGAACTTAGTTTGTTTTATCAAGAATTGTGCTCAACCAGACCTAATAAAAGTAATTTAGAAAAGGAGAAACGGATATACCCAAATTATTATGTAAATTGGAAAAAATATTTTCTCTTGGAGTATTCAACTGCATGAAACACATACCCGTACATCTACCAACCGAAGCTTTAATGCGAGGATCGATGCAATATGGATGAATGTATCGTTTGAAGAGGTACGTAAAATACGATCAGGAGTTATATATTTCCTTTCGAAATCAGCATGGTAAATGTGTAATTTAAAACTTTTTGATATGAAGGTGCCTATATTAGTTTAAAATAGGTGAACGGAAAGCACACCTTAAAGGTTCAATATGCCAAGCATACATTGTTAAGGAAGCGTTCACATTTTTTAGTTATTATTTTGAAGACCATGCTAAGATGAATTTTAACACTAATCCTCATAATGATGATTTTATGGATGAGTCATCTGAATTTTCTCTTTTCATTTTTCAAAAACATGGACGTCCTACGGGTAAATGGAAGGATGGAGGTTTTCAACCACGTAAAGAGTTTCTCATAGCTAGAACAGTGGTGCTTCTATGTTGTGAAGAATGATCAAATCTTAATAGGTAACATGATATTTGTTTATTTACTATCAAAAGTGTCATATAGCATAATCATGTTTATCTTAACAATATCGGTTGTTTAACAGTAAATTTGAGCAACAAAATCCAAGGATTTAACCTAATCAAGGACTTAAGGCTTGGTTTTAGAAGTGCGTAAGCATATGTACACACACACACATATACATACATACATATATAATTGTTGAATAAACTTGGTATGAAACAGTTTAATTGTTATGTATATTGATATGTATTACTTTAATGCAATAGGTTGCTGAAAATAAAATTAGCAATATTTGTTCTAAAACTCTCCCATTTGGTCCAATGATAAAACACAGAAAATGCTTAATTTTATACGTAAATAGCTTTAAATTTCACACAAAGGAGTTTGGAGCCACTAAAACAACTTACAATTATAGGGTATGTGCTAAAGGCGATGACTTGGGTGATGACTTACAAGATTATTATAGATGTTACAAGAAATAATTGAACTCGCTTATTCTATAATACTAGAGCTTCAAACATTTTTATTCAAATGCGTTTGGTTTGATGCTACTGATGTAGGAGTATGCAACGACCCACCTTTTTGGACGGTTTAAAATGACAATAACCACACACACGTCAACTCAAACCATTTAAAAGGGAGGATTGTTAATAAGGTAAATAAGAAAAATAAGAGAAAAGAAAGTAAAACAAAACACAAAATCTCACAGTGAAATGACAAAATATAATAATCAAATAAATAGTTCATGAAGCCATTTACAAATAACATTTGATTACACTTATACGATAATCAGAGTTATACATGCATCAGGAATAATAAGATAATGCCTCGAAACAACATAATACGGTGTGATAAAATAATAATATAATACCGAACTCCATCTTCCCATATTCCATGGATGAAACACGAGCGTTTTCTTCACCTCATGGTAGGAAAATTTCATGGTTTGACTGTCATCGATGTTTTCTCCATGTAAATCATCCTTTCAGAGGAGTTAAGAATACCTTTTTAGTTAATAGAGTAGAAACCAGACAACCACCGACGATATGGTCAAGCGAAGACATATATAAACTTGTTAGGGACTATCCAAAGATATATGAAAATGGAGAGCAAGCAGAAATTTTTACATGTTTTATGTCATTTCCATTTGTCATTTATTTAGCAATTTTTATTAAAAATGCAATGAAATCTAATTATCGTCGGAACAGTACACCCATTATGAATCAGGTATAACACACTTCTATTTATATTTCCATTTCAGTCATTAATTAAGCAATTTGTACCGTTGATGTCATTTACGTATGAAATATATTTCACATTCATGTTATTGTTCTCTTATATAATGATGTGTATATATGTCACATGTTTATCATAATGTTATATAGAGGTAGGAGCACTTTCCGATCATTAAGAGGCGATGGCAGTGGCCCATCGCAAGAGTCACAACATCCAGTAGTTTCATTAGTCCCTAGAGCAGAGGGGTAAGAATTAAATTTTATTCAGCATCTTATTTTTTATATGATATACGTACGTACTTACCTGTATCCTATTTAAAAACGGGGGGTTCGACCTACTTCCCTCGAAGGTTGTGCTGGATGTCTCTAGAGCTTCTTATCGTAGTAGGATGAGTGCCTGCTGGCCGAAGTGGGATAACATCCCTCCTCACATTATAGAGTGCATATGGTGGGATGTCCTAGTATGTATATTTTTCTGTTTTCCATTTTTACTTCGTTTTTGTCGTTTTTCTACTGTTTATAATTTACAGTGTAATCTTTTTTTTTTAACCTTTTATCGTGAAACACAGGTTGAGATAGACATCCAGTCAGACGATACGCTGTTGGCACGAGGATACTGGATAAAGAAGATGCGCAAGAACTACAGAGACTCGATATCTGAGATTAAGAAATCTGGTAAGAAACCATGGTGGATGGGGTAGAGCGTATGGCAAGCTTGGTTGAGATACTGGAAGACGGACGAGGTGAAGGCAAGTATACTAAACTTTTTCAAATTATTAATTTGACGTGGTCGAAAATTAATGTATCAAATTTTGAATGTATAGGAAGAGTCGGATAGAAACTCTGCAAACAGAAATAAAATCCCGTCACTCATCGCGGAGGATCTAAGTCATTTCAGCAGTATCGACAAGAGTTGGTAAATTTACTTAATGATTATTGTAAATAGTTTATGCTATATAATTTTAAATGTATAATAATTGTATATAAAAAGCAACTTCAAGAAGCTGAGGCGCATGGTCCCGTGGGCTATATGGACGTGTTCACTCGTACGCATGCTGTTGAGCATGTAAATCCGGATGAGACTGTTTCGTATACATGGCAGGACGATAGATCCAGCAAGAGCCATGTAAGCATATTTCATTTTATGCAGTATTAGTAATTGTTCTGCTTGTTAAACTATAATGAAATAGGATATGATGTTATTAATTTGTTAATGTAGGAAAAGTTTATGGAGCAGCGCGAGAAACTTCTTGCTGATACGGGTCGAGATCAGCTGACGATTGATGAGAAGGACGCTACTTTTGAGCCCGTTATGAATCCAGTAGAGCATGGCGGACGATACAGATTCGACAATCAAGTGGTAAATAATTTATTTTACTGCTGCTATTTAAGTCATAATTCAATGTTGGATTATATAATTTTATCTTAAAATACTTCAAATATTCCATAATCACTTGATGTTTTGATACGACGTAGTAAATATGCATTAGGATATTGGTTTTCATTTCGAAATTTTTTTTCATTATTTATTAAATTTTATTGAGTTTTATAGGTGAAACTTAAAAATAGTCCATAAAGTTAATGTAAAATGATTATTCCTTTCCAAAGCCAATATATTTTGTTGAAAACATGAATCAAGCTTTCAGAGTGTTTTCTGAAATTTTTACCTTATTTGTCCTATTTTATTTTGTTTTTTAGTTCACATGGAAGAAAGAGTTGAGTTGTTATTTAATTTGTCAATTAAGTGGAGACAAATTCCAAAAAGCTTCAGAAAAGTAAAGTTTTAAAACTGAAAAGAGAATCAAAAGAATCCGTAAAAATGTGAGGAGTGTATTGGTTTCTGAAAAAATTACCATGGATATTGATAATTGGAGCTGTTGGGCAAACGGACTTCCTTCTCAATCTGTATTGAAGATGTTAAAGTTAAATTGATTGAAATGTTCAAGGTAGAAAATTACAATAAATAACTTAATCCAAGGGCAAGGTACTCATTTAGAGCATCATGTGCCTATCCTTTTCACTCTATTTATGGTGAATATATAGATTTTTCCACGATCGCTAATTGACCATAAATTTAGTAACTATGTCTTTATCGCATCTCTGTAACACTTGACCCACTCTGTTTTGCTACTCTTTCTTTTTATGTATACAATTTCTGTTCCTTAACCATATTCATAAACCTCATTTATTAAGGGAGAATATATATTGCATATGCTATTATGAAGACCATTTCGATGTTGACAAACTTGAATATGCTAATATCATCATTAGTGAGATAAGGACTGTCTTATAGGTAGTAAAGTACCATCATTTAGTGCAACATAAACAGGAACATATGAGCATTGGGTGTGACATGATCAAACAGAAATGATTTTAACATGAAATTTATACAAAATTATAACGCATAGTTCACTATTTACAATGGTTTACTGTTTTGACTACAGAATCTAAACTTGGATAATTTAACCATAGCCATTATGATACCAAACTTATAGGTAGTGTAGTTAGATGTTGGCAAAATGCAGTGCAATATAATCAATAAAATATACTGAAAGAGGCCACTGAATGAGCATAAGACACACATATAGCCAATTTTTTACTGATAAACTTGTACAGTTATGATGAACCATATTTAAAAGGCCACTAACCAACTTCACCAGCAATAATAACCACGATTAATTCACCGCAATATATAATCACCTATCCTCACTATATAAATAATATGACTCACATATTCATTATCCATCTCACACTACACAAAGTAACAATAGTGGAGCAATACTAAAAAAATGTCTTCATATACGTCCATCGTTTTCATTTCTTTCTTGATTTTGGTATCGTTTACACATGCACGTGAAATCGGAAACAATACTAAGGATACAAAGCTGAAGAAGGATTGCATAGAAGAAGGATCAGTAGTGATACCAGGCATCGGTAGATACCAGCTTGGTAGTCATGAAATGCCCTCCATTTCTGGGTTAGATCACAGCATTCCAGCCGCATCTAACGGTCAGTATTTGCCTGGTAATGATGATACTTTTGTTCCTAATCCAGGTTATGAAGTTCCTAATCCCGCTCATGTAGGTGATGCTGGAGTTGTTAGTCCTTGATTATATCAGATCATTGTTTTCTTGTGTTTATTTCAACAAAGGTGTTTCTTCTGTATTGAATAAAATGGTTGTGATTTATGAATAGAAGCTAGGTGTGGTGCTTTGTGTTGTTGAAATATACTTCATTAGTTTTCTGTTTTCTTTTAGACTGTATTACAACTACCTTCATTTTATATAAGAATTGAGGATTTTTCATCTTATGCTTTTATAGAATTAGGACGCAGTAAGCATTTTTAGTATATGGTGAAGGTGAAGAAACCGTGTCCGGTTACGTACTGTGTAATTTTTAGTGTCATGGGTGGTTGAATTTCATGCAAAACCTCAACTGTCTATTTGTTCTGCTCGAATAGGTCCAAAATTTACATCATTGCTGGTTTCTGCTTGAATGAAGTTGGTGACGGAGAATACAAGAATTATTGCTTTCGCCGTGCAAATTTCACACTTCCTATTTCATTTGCTGCTGCATATGGGATCTTAAAATCCGGACGCCGGGTTTCAATAATAAAAACACGGACCCGTTCGATATTTGAAAACCAATATCCAAACCCGACCCGTTGGATTTTTCAAGTTTGTCGATTAATATTTGTATACCTAACTTATAATATTTATGCTAAAATCATATATTAAACTTACAATTTTTATAAATGTTAATGATACATAATTGTTAACGTATAAATTGGATAGCGACCCAAGTTCACAATAATAGTATGCAAAAACATCCAAACGCAAACAAATAAAACGATAAAAAATAACACAATCATGTTTAAAAACTACAAAAGGTTAATAATCAGATCGGATCCAAACGGGATCGGATTTTGATTAAACTACACATGGCCATAATAGCAGCTTGGTCGGATCTGGATCAGAATTGAGTAGCTGAATTCAAAACTCATACCTGCATTTATAAAATGGGTTCAGAACGAGTTCGAAGCAGGTTCGGATCAAAAGCCGGACCATTAACGGAACTACTTGTGAAGATTTTCTCGTAAACACTATTACACAACTTAGGCATGCGGTCTTTGTTTGTGCAGAGGAGTGTGGAGAATAAGACTCCCAAACACGTGCTATTGCATGGTGTGAAGATGGTGTTCTGGAGTGTGGAGAATAAGGATAATAGTACGCTAAGCTAAGATGCAAACGTCATACCTACGCCTATTAATCTTTAACATAATTTTAACACAACTTCACAATGATTGCCCTATGCCATGTTCCCTATGTCTAACTTACCTAACAATTTACTTGCATATTCCAACGCATGTTCACCTCATTTCAAATGGAAGAAAAAAGACATCGCCGCAGCCTTATGGACGTCTTACCGATGCCAGGTTGATATCTTGATAGAATTTATTTTTCTGCATTCTCTTTGCAAAACAAAGCATAACAGAATTTTATATAAAACCAAACCAGTTGCACCAAAAAAGCAATATTACCCATATATAACATCAAAGACAATTATACATCATCATCGAAAATTATACTAGTATAACCACACAACGTCGAAAAACCGACCATTTGGATGAGTAACTTCGGAAAAAAGAAATGAAATTTTGAATATACAATTTTAAAATTAAACTTCATATCTAAACTTTTTTTGATGATAAATATTTGAAAATTTGAATTTTGAAATGTAATTAGAATTTTTAATTGATAAACTTTAAATTGTTTTAAAATTTTGGGTGTTTAGAAAGGCAAGACTATAATTAGCAATCCTTTTTCCAAAAAGGAAAAAAATCTACACGGAATTTGAAATTTTGAGAATTTCGATTTTTGAATTTTGAAATTTCATGGTTGGTATGATGATAACAATTCTATTTAGGGTATTTATAGCTTTTAGTCTAATTTTTTTTTTTTTTTGAGTTCATTCAGTTTTTATTTATCTTTTATATTTTAGAGACTCAAAATAAAAAAGAATACCCTCTTTTGGGTAATAATATACATAAGGTATTTATGTAAAGTTTGGATGTTACTTAAAATCCCCTTGAATATTTTTAATAAGTCTTTAAAAAATTCTAGGAATATGCAAAACATAAAATAGCTCCAATAGGTTTAGATTTGCAGGGATATGCGCTTATGAATGACGCAATTATTAAACTAACTAATTACACTGCTAAAACTAATATATAATTATGAACAAATTCCAATAAGCAGAAAATCAGAGCAAAATAATAATAAATTTGTCACATTCCCAACCAATAATGTTCTTCTTCCATATATGACACAATATGTAACACCTCAAATTTATTGATAATTATAACAAAAATCATATGCCAAAAATTTAACTCAACATTTAAGGTGCGAAGACCTAAAAGAGCGAAATAATAAAATAGTCGAAAGTCATTGCATGAAACTAAAGTCCATAAATTTGAGCATAATTACATCAACTATGCTCGCCGGTGATTCATATGAGATACATATCTTTTTTCCACAGCCAGTTATGCGTCACTCTGTTCAAACAAATGCAACATATATAAAATCTTGTATACATATGTATGAAGTATTGTAAACATGCTTACAGTGCTGTCAAACTTGATGGATTGTTGAAACTCTATGCAAGATCACTAGTAAAAGAATCAAAGATAGATCTCTGATATGTACAAAACAAAAATAGATACATAAAGCCAGATTTTTTTACGGTTTGATTGACACTGTATTTAGATGTCCAATGGCATATGATAATAGAAGTTGTTAACTTAAACGGTTTTAAGTTTGGTAAGCCGCCGAAACATATTAGGCAAGTTGCCTTGGTGTTGATTGTGAGAAAGTTTTCTAAAGCAATACTTCACAATTATTAATCCATGAAAAACTTAAAATTAAACAAGCATCTTTGTCCAAGTGGTTAATTGATTCGGCTTTGGTGCAGGATGTCACAAGTTTGAAACTTGCTTTCGAACGTTTATTTGACATGGGATATGTTGTCCCAATGATTTGTTGTATATAAAATACCAGTTCAGAAGAAAAAAAACTTCAAATTAAATTGGTAACTTTGAAAAGAGTAGTGCTTACAAATATTCAAGAAATGTAATTAGAGAGAGAATATGGGATGCCTAGAGAAAATTGATTTGATGCAAGATTTCTGCAAATGACATAATGTAAATGATTATCTACAAGCGCTTAATCAAATACCAAACAATGATTATATGTCAACTTATTGATGAGTGAGATTTGGAGGAAGATTATATGGAATTTGACCTCCATTTCCAAGGTTATTATTGCTTATGTCACTGCATCAAAAGCATGGATTGTTTCATGACCTCAATATAGTAATAAAAAAACCATGAACTTTGGTTTTATATAGGAATCTGAAAAAACTCAAAGCACAATCAATGATTGCAAAGGGCATCATGTTGTAGGCCAATGTACCATTAAGTCTCAAACTAGACAATTCGCTATGGAAAAGAAGATGCGAATAAGTTTTTAACAAATAGGTTTTATATAAATGGTCAAATAATGACATATAAATTGAGTATAGAGGATTTGCTTTCCAAAGATCAAACTTTAAGATTGTTTAAGAGTAATAAAAATGCCACTAGGTGTAGTTAAACTTACATTTTCATAACTGATGATTTGTAACATGTAATGCCTCTCTAAGACTGAGTGCAGGGATCACCACCATATGTGGTCCATCCATTCAGTAGACTGGGTGAATTAAGAGTGTGATGTATTAAGAGGTAACACTACATTACAGAGTAAGACATATATATATGAATCCAAAGTGTATCAAATATACACGGCATCATTTTAATCTTTGTGCAACGACACCACTGCGATGTCCAGTTTAGCAAAAAATATTACAAGTAACGTCGTCTGTTAATCCGGAGAATACGAATTGTTAGGGGCGATCGATGTGAATATATCTTTCTACTAACACTGACACGCCATTTATACCTTTTTCACTTAATATCTGAACTGAATTTGACATGTACAGTACTAATACAAAGTAATAGACACATCGATTTCTCAGAATCAGAATAATGTATCATATAACTAATAGTCACAAATCACAGCGGAATAAATCTCAACTTATACATATAAAAATTATTCAGCTTACAAGATGAAATACTAAATTCAATTAATATACAAGTTATGGTTTACAAATCTTAATTATACATCTCAATTTCAAACAAAAATTCCTAAGTGATATAACTAAATATCAAAGATCTAACTTCTACTAGCCCAACTATCCATAGGTCTACTCATCCTAAAACTTAAATGTCTCTGTCAGACCCGAGAAAAATAACACTCGAGTCAGACTATCTCTGTAACGCCCCGAAAATTTTCGACTTTCGAAAATTCAACATCGACACTCACTTTGTCGACTGCCGAGAAATCGAAGGCCGGAAACCCGAAATGTTATGGTTTTTTAAAAGAATTTAGGAAAAGAAAGAGGTAGAAGAAGATATAAAATAGAGAGGAAATAGATGGAAAGGAAAATAGAAAAAAATAGAAAAAGATAGAACAGAAAGGAAACAACAGAACAACAACAGAATCTCACAATTCGCAGCGGAACAACATATAATAATAAATGAATAATCTTTAAACAAAGAACTATATCAGTTATTACATTTTATACATTACATTTCATCATATCATATCATATCATCAGAGTGTACAACATCAACATACAGTGCAGCGGAAAAAGAAATACTATATACTAGTAATACGCCATGTCATCCAGCTTGCCTCCATCAACTCCAGAATATCCAGAATATCCCGATAAACCTAACTCTTGACTGCCCGTGTGGAAATTGGTGGGCACCCAGAGTTTAGGAAGGAAAACAATAAACTCCGAGTCAGTCATGTGACTGGTGTGAGAACTCAAAACAGTTTATTTATCTTTAAAATCAATAATAGAGGAATAGTTTTCAAGTCAATTCGTAATGTTTTTAAAAATGAGACTACCATAAGGCCTCCCGCACACACACACATGCAAACGCAGAATCAGAGGAGATTTCTCCTTATGATAATCAAAGATGCTTGATACGCATTTAAAATAACATTTTATATTATTACTAGTGCATAGTGTAGGAAAAATTCATTTCGAAAGTAGAATATAAATCTTAGCCAACATACGACCATTATCGTATGCCTACTATAGCTAACTATGTTCAATAGCAGGTTACCGCCACATTCCATAGCAGGTTATACAACTAAAACCGTACAAGTCACGTATTGTTTCTTTGGATTTCCAACGAATGATCAGGCCAAGGAACTTCCCATTGCCACATGAGAATGCCTCTGGATGGACATCCCCGAGAACCAAACCGGATCTCTACCAACACAAGGCCGGGTTACCCCTAACTGAGTAACAACTGACCGAATATGCCATCCCCCGGTCCTTTGGGACCTTTTCACCGAGCGCTCGTAATCAATTCACACAATCATAACAAAGTGTTTTCAACATGAGTAAGTATCTGGGCTCCATACCATGATACCACCCTTTTCTAGAAGGAAATGGACACATCCTAAAGGGCGCTACCCCTCATAACCTTGCTGCTTCTTTCCTGTTTTGACCATTCACGGGGTGTGAGGCTCGACGAAGTCACGTCCACAAAAACATACTTTATACAAAAGCCATGCTTTGGGTCAACAAATGATCAACACAATGATCACAAGGATAGACGATCAAATAAACGATCCTATCACAAATAATCAACACAATGATCATTTCAGCATCACTCAGCATATCACATTACCAAATTGGGAATATATCGCTGATAACTTCAACTATATAACCTCTGAGCTCGTACGTCTCAGAGAAGGGTGTTAAGCTAAAAGAATAAATTCTCCGCCACCAATAGAAATATATTTGAAAGAAATCGGCTTTATATCTCAACTTGTAATGTCAGACACACAATCCATACAAGTCTGTTCCGGGCTCGAACAAAACCGAAGGCACTTACAAAGAAGTCCTTGCAATCCGGATATCCACAATCCTGATCGGATTCCCCATCACATATGGAGAACTCTATACCGTAGCTACTCGGTGCAGAGTCAATCGATAGTTCATCCTATCGCTCTCGCAAATATCCGGTCTTCAACACCGATCTTCAAATGCAATTCACAACGACGTATCACATATTCGGAATGGGTTGTACGACCCCATGGTCCTTTCCCGGTTAACCCGAATAGTGAGCGCTTATTCAAAAATAAGTGTGGCATTCAAATTCAAACAAATCACATCCAATACCCATTCAAAGGGAAATTATTGATAGTCGGCTATTGAACTATCAATTGATATGCATACATCACCAGATTTCCAAATAATTTTCCAAATTATTTATTTTCCAAAATATCTTTACAAGATATATAATTTCAACACTTCAAAAATAAATCAATATTTATTTTCCATACAAATTTCACTTTCTCATATAAATTCTATAATGAATTTATATTTCAAAATATCCATGCATATACGATTTCAACTATCCATTTTCAATTTATCTTCAAAAGATAAATTCTAAATATTCGCTTCATATTGGAAAAACAATCTCATACTTATTCAATAAGTAATTCACAAATCTTTTTATTTTCAACACTTAGAAAATATTCAATATACTTAAATCGAATTAAGTATATATTTCATTCTTTAAGGAAATCATTCACTTAAACATATTTATTTGGGCCAAAACGAATGTTACGTAAAACATCGTTACGACAACCCAAAATCACTAGTATAGGGATTCGAAATTAAAAATAGATATATAAATCCCAATACTATACAAAACATTTCGTTTCGGAAATTCTTTACTATAACAACAGTGTTATAGTCCACCATTTCCTTTTATTTCTCGAAAACATCTATTTCAACAATAAATGTTGAAATCTATGGTTTCGAATCTCAACACATTTTAAAACATCGTTAGATCGTTTTAAATTCCATTTAAAACATCGCATTCAAAACAATTTCTTTAACATCTTATTCACTATTCAAAAACGTGAATATTCTTTGTTAACAAATTTCATCCTCTTATTCATTTCATTTTAAAGGATTTACTCACAGTTCAAAAATGTGAATATAACTCCATTAATAGGTTCCAATAATTTACTTATCAAAATAAGTTGTTTGTGAATTTATAAAAACAACGTTTATAAACTCCATGTCTATTTATTTTATAACAACTTCCTTTTATAAATCCCTTTATTAACCTATTCGATTTATAACTCAATTATAAAACAAAGGATTCATGTTATAAGTTAAATACTTATAAAACAATTACTTTACAAAAATCGTTCCTTTGAACTTCATAATTATAAATCTTATAACTTATTAGATTCAATTATTTATCCAAATATATTCTTTAATAATTTCACAAAATTTATAAATCTTACTATTTATAAATTTCACTTATAACCTCACCATTTATAATTCTATAAATTTCATTCATTTCTGAAATCCATTTTCACTTCATTCAAACACTTATAAAAACTCGTTTTATAATTCCAAGGTTTTAATTTATAAATATCAATTTATAAATCCTTTATAAAATCAATTTATACTATTAATTTAAAACATCTTTAATCTCCTTTATTATTTCACCATTTCGATTCATAAAATAATTAAATTTTATAAATCCTATATTTAAACTTTTCACAATAAATTCTAAAATCCCGATTAAACTATTTTATAAAATCAATAGCATCTTATTCTCAAAAATCAGTTTTTTTACTATATTTCTCAAAAATCATAATTTTTATAACTTTAAAAATTATAACGTTTATTTATTTAAAATGAATCAATTTCCAAACATACTGTATGTTTTCAAAAATCACTTTATGAATCATTTTAAAATTCCAAAATTTGGTCCAATGATGCTACATATCAAATAGTCAATCACGACAACAACGATATCATATATCAATATGATAATCCATCAAATATCAAAATATCTGAAATCAAATAAAAACTGTTGAGGAATCCAGTTGGATCCCTCGAACCTGTTTTCCTGCATCCACAAACATTAGCACAATACCAATTTCGCTCCAGTACGAAATTATCGTGGTACATGTTCTTATTAAATATTATCCGCTTAATAACGGCGCAATAGGGTCTCATCCGCTAAAAAATACGGAAAATCAATCAACTGCAATATATACATATGCCAATATATATATATATATATATTGATATTATATATAATACCAATTTCGCTGTTTATGAAATATTCGCGGTATATGTTTTTATTAAATATTATCCGCTTAATAACGGCGTATAATGTCTATTTTAACAATCAATAGATATCCATCATCATTCATACATGCATTCAAATATTTTAAATCTAACTATTTAAAATAAAATCGAAACTATTTCGATTGAGTGAGAAGTTCTCACCTTGATTTTAAATTCCGTTTTAGCGATTTATTTCGAATAAAATTAAACGGACGTTTAATTTTACCCAAAATTCTCACTAACTCCAAACGACTCCAAACCAACTCCATCGCATAGTGCTCGTCCATACGATTCTAACGCAATTGGTTTCGCGCATTTTCGACCTCGTAAGAAAAAGTTATGAATTGTTGAAGTTTGTACACGATTTATATAAACAAATCAACATAAACTTTATATTATAACCTAAAAGCAAATCCTAGCCACAAGATCCAGCACCCCCTCATCTCCACCATCCCCTTCTTTCTTCCTCTTTCATGTTCCTCTACAGGCACAAGGCCGAACAACATAAACCCATTACAAGAATTAGGGTTAAATTATACAACTCCATCTCTCAACGATACTTCGATCAAGATGCGCCGTTGTTCTCGCCTCCATCCCCTCCAACTTTGGCCCCAAGGACATGCAACTCGGCCTCCCTATCCACCTTGAAATGCGTGCGCAGGCCATGACCAACGGCCCCCTGTAGCTCACTCCACACGACACCAAACACGATCTCCACCGTTCACATCGAAGCTCTCGTTGTGATCTTCATCTTTGTAGTTGAATGTTTTAGCCAAAACTTGATGGATTGAGAGATCAAAGGGGAAAAAGATGGGAGCATTTCTGGCCATTGGTTATTAGCATAGGCGGCTAGGGTTTTGTATTTTATTTTATTTTTTATTTATGAAGGGGCAGGGTCTCCTTTTATAGAAAATCAAGCGTAAACACTATTCATTTCGGAAATTTCGGACTCCGATTTAGGCGCCGTAACCAGCGTTTCTAAGGTTTACCCCGCGTTCCGGACACAATGGAACAGGTTTCGGAAGCTAATTCGGACATCTGTGCGAGTTATGGCTGTAAACGCTCAATTTAAATTAAACCGATTTAAATCGACTTCTAGGCGTTTTAATTCGTACCGGACAAACGGTAAATCCAATTGACTTGAAATTTGAAACCTTACAATAATATCACATTATGGATCCGATGAAACTAGTTTCGTCGAAATCCGAGACATTTTGAAAAATGGCTATTTTCACTCGCCAAATTTAAATTAAAAACAATTCGATGCGTTTCGAGCTGCCACGATCAAACGATAACTCCGATTGACACGAAAATTGAAATCCGGTAATAACTAACTATTACGGATCCAATGGAACTAGTTTCGTTCAATTCTGAGACTGTTCAAAAATTGACTATTTTCACTAGTCGATTTTAAATATTAAAATATTCAATTTTCACAAATTAACTTTTAATTCGATTTTAAAAGTTCTAAAATATCCTTCTAACTTCAACATGACATGATAAAATTTTACAAATCATTTTCAATCATATTTAACCCTATTTTCAATTATTTCCATAATTGAACATATTAAATTATCGATTTAATTATCCAATTAAATCCAATAATTCAAATAAAAATTTATTCGACTTATAAATTCACTTCTTAATATTTAAAATTAATTAAATATTCAAATTTTAATTTCTAAAAATTCTGAGTCGTTACAATCTTCCCCACTTAAAAGAATTTCGTCCTCGAAATTAACAAGTAAGAAAAGTTACAGAATTTATTAACTTTTCTAAAATCCATAGTTAAACTTTTTATAATAACTTTACTAAGTTTCAAATCATACTTAGTTATCTTTTCGAAAACAATTACTATTGTTTAACTTTCAACTCCAAAATCAAAGTTAAAGTTTTCAAAATTTTCCAATTTTCTCAAATTTTTCTAACGCCTTAAATTTTCGGAAAAATTCGCCATAGTCTCCTTTGCGCGGCTCGATCCGAAAAAAAATGACAGTATATATATCACAAATATACATCTCATCAAGTAATGAGGCACCCGAAGGGAAAAATTTGTAAAAGTACGGTATGTAATCCGAGATATGTATCTTATATTTTATTAGCAAGCATATACGGCTAATATAGCGCGAAAGCGAGCTCCAAATGCGAAGCAAACGCGATCCGCACCTACTAAACACTCAACAAACAACATGAGAATCAAGCATATAGACAATAGTATCAATATACAACATATAGTAACATAATAACTATATATGTCAACATGGCAAATGCAATAAAACAATAAATTCAACCATCAACCAACTATCATTCTACAAATTCATAACCAATATATATTCATTCATATTTTCATTTATATTCAATGAAATGGTTTTCAATTTAATCACATTTGATTCATTCACAGTGGATGTTCTTACTAACATTCATTTTCAATTAGTTCATATTTACTAATTCATATTCAAGTTGGTTCACTTCCAAATCAAATTCAATTCTATTCAAATTTATTTACTTCTAATTTGAATTCAATTACTTTAGCTTTCAATTTCATTAATTCAATTTCATTAATACTTAATGAATTTTATACAATCAATCAACTAACAATCATATGACAATCAATGTATATATAATTACAACCAAATTCCTTTGCTTACAATTAGTTTAATTAATTGATTTTTATTCAACTTCATTTAACATATCTTAAGTTATATTCATATAGTTTCACTTCTTATATGTATAAGTTTATTTCACAATTGTAAATCACTTTAATTATAATTCAATTCTTATAATTCTTTACTTACACAATTATTCTTTTATTTAGATTGTTCAAACATCTAAACAATCAACTTATATACACTTTAATAATTCCAAAAAATTATTCCTTTATATATAAAAATATAATCAAGTAAAATTATTTCATTTACCCAACTTAAAACAAATTTTATGTCGAATTGTTCTATTCAAGTGTTTAGAAACCCCTTCGGCATAGTTTTGCAGACCGTGCTGACGAAGGTTCATATGCCACTCAACAAACCAATCATCACAATATAAAACAATTTTTATATTCACTAACAAATACGCTCTCATATCTATTATTACACTCAAACTCATTCTAGAGTACTACTGACTCTATCTCTAATGAGTAATACCCTACAGATCCATGGTTGTCGCTTAACCATATGCTCTGATACCAGATGTAACGCCCCGAAAATTTTCGACTTTCGAAAATTCAACATCGACACTCACTTTGTCGACTGCCGAGAAATCGAAGGCCGGAAACCCGAAATGTTATGGTTTTTAAAAAGAATTTAGGAAAAGAAAGAGGTAGAAGAAGATAGAAAATAGAGAGGAAATAGATGGAAAGGAAAATAGAAAAAAATAGAAAAAGATAGAACAGAAAGGAAACAACAGAACAACAACAGAATCTCACAATTCGCAGCGGAACAACATATAATAATAAATAAATAATCTTTAAACAAAGAACTATATCAGTTATTACATTTTATACATTACATTTCATCATATCATATCATATCATCAGAGTGTACAACATCAACATACAGTGCAGCGGAAAAAGAAATACTATATACTAGTAATACGCCATGCCATCCAGCTTGCCTCCAGCAACTCCAGAATATCCAGAATATCCTGATAAACCTAACTCTTGAGTGCCCGTGTGGAAATTGGTGGGCACCCAGAGTTTAGGAAGGAAAACAATAAACTCCGAGTCAGTCATGTGATTGGTGTGAGAACTCAAAACAGTTTATTTATCTTTAAAATCAATAATAGAGGAATAGTTTTCAAGTCAATTCATAATGTTTTTAAAAATGAGACTACCATAAGGCCTCCCGCACACACACACATGCAAACGCAGAATCGGAGGAGATTTCTCCTTATGATAGTCAAAGATGCTTGATACGCATTTAAAATAACATTTTATATTATTACTAGTGCATAGTGTAGGAAAAATTCATTTCGAAAGTAGAATATAAATCTTAGCCAACATACGACCATTATCGTATGCCTACTATAGCTAACTATGTTCAATAGCAGGTTACCGCCACATTCCATAGCAGGTTATACAACTAAAACCGTACAAGTCACGTATTGTTTCTTTGGATTTCCAACGAATGATCAGGCCAAGGAACTTCCCATTGCCACATGAGAATGCCTCTGGATGGACATCCCCGAGAACCAAACCGGATCTCTACCAACACAAGGCCGGGTTACCCCTAACTGAGTAACAACTGACCGAATATGCCATCCCCCGGTCCTTTGGGACCTTTTCACCGAGCGCTCGTAATCAATTCACACAATCATAACAAAGTGTTTTCAACATGAGTAAGTATCTGGGCTCCATACCATGATACCACCCTTTTCCAGAAGGAAATGGACACATCCTAAAGGGCGCTACCCCTCATAACCTTGCTGCTTCTTTCCTGTTTTGACCATTCACGGGGTGTGAGGCTCGACGAAGTCACGTCCACAAAAACATACTTTATACAAAAGCCATGCTTTGGGTCAACAAATGATCAACACAATGATCACAAGGATAGACGATCAAATAAACGATCCTATCACAAATAATCAACACAATGATCATTTCAGCATCACTCAGCATATCACATTACCAAATTGGGAATATATCGCTGATAACTTCAACTATATAACCTTTGAGCTCGTACGTCTCAGAGAAGGGTGTTAAGCTAAAAGAATAAATTCTCCGCCACCAATAGAAATATATTTGAAAGAAATCGGCTTTATATCTCAACTTGTAATGTCAGACACACAATCCATACAAGTCTGTTCCGGGCTTGAACAAAACCGAAGGCACTTACAAAGAAGTCCTTGCAATCCGGATATCCACAATCCTGATCGGATTCCCCATCACATATGGAGAACTCTATACCGTAGCTACTCGGTGCAGAGTCAATCGATAGTTCATCCTATCGCTCTCGCAAATATCCGGTCTTCAACACCGATCTTCAAATGCAATTCACAACGACGTATCACATATTCGGAATGGGTTATACGACCCCATGGTCCTTTCCCGGTTAACCCGAATAGTGAGCGCTTATTCAAAAATAAGTGTGGCATTCAAATTCAAACAAATCACATCCAATACCCATTCAAAGGGAAATTATTGATAGTCGGCTATTGAACTATCAATTGATATGCATACATCACCAGATTTCCAAATAATTTTCCAAATTATTTATTTTCCAAAATATCTTTACAAGATATATAATTTCAACACTTCAAAAATAAATCAATATTTATTTTCCATACAAATTTCACTTTCTCATATAAATTCTATAATGAATTTATATTTCAAAATATCCATGCATATACGATTTCAACTATCCATTTTCAATTTATCTTCAAAAGATAAATTCTAAATATTCGCTTCATATTGGAAAAACGATCTCATACTTATTCAATAAGTAATTCACAAATCTTTTTATTTTCAACACTTAGAAAATATTCAATATACTTAAATCGAATTAAGTATATATTTCATTCTTTAAGGAAATCATTCACTTAAACATATTTATTTGGGCCAAAACGAATGTTACGTAAAACATCGTTACGACAACCCAAAATCACTAGTATAGGGATTCGAAATTAAAAATAGATATATAAATCCCAATACTATACAAAACATTTCCTTTCGGAAATTCTTTACTATAACAACAGTGTTATAGTCCACCATTTCCTTTTATTTCTCGAAAACGTCTATTTCAACAATAAATGTTGAAATCTATGGTTTCGAATCTCAACACATTTTAAAACATCGTTAGATCGTTTTAAATTCCATTTAAAACATCGCATTCAAAACAATTTCTTTAACATCTTATTCACTATTCAAAAACGTGAATATTCTTTGTTAACAAATTTCATCCTCTTATTCATTTCATTTTAAAGGATTTACTCACAGTTCAAAAATGTGAATATAACTCCATTAATAGGTTTCAATAATTTACTTATCAAAATAAGTTGTTTGTGAATTTATAAAAACAACGTTTATAAACTCCATTTCTATTTATTTTATAACAACTTCCTTTTATAAATCCCTTTATTAACCTATTCGATTTATAACTCAATTATAAAACAAAGGATTCATGTTATAAGTTAAATACTTATAAAACAATTACTTTACAAAAATCGTTCCTTTGAACTTCATAATTATAAATCTTATAACTTATAAGATTCAATTATTTATCCAAATATATTCTTTAATAATTTCACAAAATTTATAAATCTTACTATTTATAAATTTCACTTATAACCTCACCATTTATAATTCTATAAATTTCATTCATTTCTGAAATCCATTTTCACTTCATTCAAACACTTATAAAAACTCGTTTTATAATTCCAAGGTTTTAATTTATAAATATCAATTTATAAATCCTTTATAAAATCAATTTATACTATTAATTTAAAACATCTTTAATCTCCTTTATTATTTCACCATTTCGATTCATAAAATAATTAAATTTTATAAATCCTATATTTAAACTTTTCACAATAAATTCTAAAATCCCGATTAAACTATTTTATAAAATCAATAGCATCTTATTCTCAAAAATCAGTTTTTTTACTATATTTCTCAAAAATCATAATTTTTATAACTTTAAAAATTATAACGTTTATTTATTTAAAATGAATCAATTTCCAAACATACTGTATGTTTTAAAAAATCACTTTATGAATCATTTTAAAATTCCAAAATTTGGTCCAATGATGCTACATATCAAATAGTCAATCACGACAACAACGATATCATATATCAATATGATAATCCATCAAATATCAAAATATCTGAAATCAAATAAAAACTGTTGAGGAATCCAGTTGGATCCCTCGAACCTGTTTTCCTGCATCCACAAACATTAGCACAATACCAATTTCGCTCCAGTACGAAATTATCGCGGTACATGTTCTTATTAAATATTATCCGCTTAATAACGGCGCAATAGGGTCTCATCCGCTAAAAAATACGGAAAATCAATCAACTGCAATATATACATATGCCATTATATATATATATTGATATTATATATAATACCAATTTCACTGTTTATGAAATATTCGCGGTATATGTTTTTATTAAATATTATCCGCTTAATAACGGCGTATAATGTCTATTTTAACAATCAATAGATATCAATCATCATTCATACATGCATTCAAATATTTTAAATCTAACTATTTAAAATAAAATCGAAACTATTTCGATTGAGTGAGAAGTTCTCACCTTGATTTTAAATTCCGTTTTAGCGATTTATTTCGAATAAAATTAAACGGACGTTTAATTTTACCCAAAATTCTCACTAACTCCAAATGACTCCAAACCAACTCCATCGCGTAGTGCTCGTCCATACGATTCCAACGCAACTGGTTTCGCGCATTTTCGACCTCGTATGAAAAAGTTATGAATTGTTGAAGTTTGTACACGATTTATATAAACAAATCAACATAAACTTTATATTATAACCTAACAGCAAATCCTAGCCACAAGATCCAGCACCCCCTCATCTCCACCGTCCCCTTCTTTCTTCCTCTTTCACGTTCCTCTACAGGCACAAGGCCGAACAACATAAACCCATTACAAGAATTAGGGTTAAATTATACAACTCCATCTCTCAACGATACTTCGATCAAGATGCGCCGTTGTTCTCGCCTCCATCCCCTCCAACTTCGGCCCCAAGGACATGCAACTCGGCCTCCCTATCCACCTTGAAATGCGTGCGTAGGCCATGACCAACGGCCCCCTGTAGCTCACTCCACACGACACCAAACACGATCTCCACCGTTCACATCGAAGCTCTCGTTGTGATCTTCATCTTTGTAGTTGAATGTTTTAGCCAAAACTTGATGGATTGAGAGATCAAAGGGGAAAAAGATGGGAGCATTTCTGGCCATTGGTTATTAGCATAGGCGGCTAGGGTTTTGTATTTTATTTTATTTTTTATTTATGAAGGGGTAGGGTCTCCTTTTATAGAAAATCAAGCGTAAACACTATTCATTTCGGAAATTTCGAACTCCGATTTAGGCACCGTAACTAGCGTTTCTAAGGTTTACCCCGCGTTCCGGACACAATGGAACAGGTTTCGGAAGCTAATTCGGACATCTGTGCGAGTTATGGCTGTAAACGCTCAATTTA
Source organism: Allium cepa (assembly GCA_030765085.1). NCBI lineage: Eukaryota > Viridiplantae > Streptophyta > Magnoliopsida > Asparagales > Amaryllidaceae > Allium > Allium cepa. The sequence continues at coordinate 489,583,330 of CM060944.1, read as the reverse complement.
AATTAAACCGATTTAAATCGATTTCTAGGCGTTTTAATTCGTACCGGACAAACGGTAAATCCAATTGACTTGAAATTTGAAACCTTACAATAATATCACATTATGGATCCGATGAAACTGGTTTCGTCGAAATCCGAGACTTTTTGAAAAATGGCTATTTTCACTCGCCAAATTTAAATTAAAAACAATTCGATGCGTTTCGAGCTGCCACGATCAAACGATAACTCCGATTGACACGAAAATTGAAATCCGGTAATAACTAACTATTACGGATCCAATGGAACTAGTTTCGTTCAATTCTGAGACTGTTAAAAAATTGACTATTTTCACTAGTCGATTTTAAATATTAAAATATTCAATTTTCACAAATTAACTTTTAATTCGATTTTAAAAGTTCTAAAATATCATTCTAACTTCAACATGACATGATAAAATTTTACAAATCATTTTCAATCATATTTAACCCTATTTTCAATTATTTCCATAATTTAACATATTAAATTATCGATTTAATTATCCAATTAAATCCAATAATTCAAGTAAAAATTTATTCGACTTATAAATTCACTTCTTAATATTTAAAATTAATTAAATATTCAAATTTTAATTTCTAAAAATTCTGGGTCGTTACAATCTCTAAATATCCAATTGGGTGAGAATAGAATACAACACAAGAATAAACAACATATAAGTAATTATAGATGTCCAGGATATAACGAGTTTGGAAAATAATTTAACTCGGAACAGGATTATAAATTTAAGTCATAAACACGAACTAGTGACTGAACATAGAACAATAGAATTAATTTAACTTTGCTTCCGTCACAAGACATAAGAGTATATATATTTATTTCATGAACACAAGACACGAGAATATATATCTTTATTTCACGAACACAGAATAGTCGCAAAATTCAAATATCCAGAATCCAAGAGATCTTAATTCAAACCGATTGTAATGATCATCCAAAATAATTGCAATAATTGTACTCAAAACTCATGGAAAACAAACAAACAAAATGGTATCACTCGAACCGATCTGATACCAAGGATCGAACTCAGACCGGGAACACTAAATCATAGAATGATATCAAGGATAGTCCATACCGATCAAGGTGAGAGTAGAAACCATGCCTCGATAAATATACATTTATTTAATATTATTATATTATTATGTTCGAAGAGAAATCCAGGAAAAACTTTCTAAGGATCTAGCAGCCACCTGCCGCACACTAAAAGAGAGTAAACTCTAAAGTGCTAAATACTATCACCTTCAGTAATCACTACAGTTTAACCAATATGCCTCATACTGTAAGATGAAATTCAAGTATTTACTAAAATCTAGTAAGTATCATTTATTACGGATACCACTGGAAAACCTAAACTACATTCCCCTAAGGTTCTAGCAACCACTTGTCGCACATAAGAGAATACAAATATAAAGTGTAAAATACTTCCTAATAGCAATCACACGAATTTAACTAAGGCATCCCATAATACTCGGTGAAATTCGAGTATTCGCTAATGGGCTAGTCAGATCCATACAATCATTCTACTCAATGAGTTATACCATATTCAATGAAGCATTATTCAAAAGCATTTAAACCAATCAATGACACTAAGTCGATTATTAGTACTCCTCAACTTATAGAACTAAGGTTCTCAAAACATTTTTTCTCTCTTTGATTTTATTATTTAAAAATTCTTGTTATAAATTTCCATAAGTATATTTATTATTTAGAATACAATAATTTTTCACTTATTTGAAAAAATATTCCATAAACCCGAAGATTTCCAAGATTTCACTTATATACATAAGGTTGTCTCAAAATTTCATAAAGTTATACAATTCACAAAGCCATATTTTAACCATATTTAATTACACTTCTAAATGCTATTAAAATATAACAAGTCTATAGAAATAAACTAAGTATATACTTTTCAAAACTACATTTCTAAATTCCATGAATCCTTAAATGTTTATGTAATGAAAATATAATAGTTATATTCCAATTCCATAATCACTTTTATGTAAAAAATAGATAAGATTTGTACTTCCAAAATCATATTTCTAGATCCATAAATATTTTACTAAACATGTTTAATATACAAAATAACTTACTAAAAAAACATTTTTAATATTTATTAACTTAATTTAGAAACAATTCTAAGATTTGAAAATGAAAAATAATTCTCTTTCGTAAAATTACTTGTATACGAAGCTTGTCTTTTTACTTCGTTTAACTCAAATTTATGATTTAAAGATATACAGTTTCAACCACCTACATCTCATAATTTTACAAAACTTAAGACAAGAAAGTTATAGACAAAAGTCTCAGCTTTCGTACAAGAATAGATCATCTAATTGAACTTATGGTTTAAAATTATGACCGAAATAATTTTCAGATTTAAATTCATTGTCGCCGTCGTCTTTCCTCAGGGCAACGACAACAATTATGCTTTTGACTATTTAAAGTTCAAAATTTAGCAAAACATTAAACATAAAAGTTGTAGCTAAAATTATAAGCTTTCTAGAACATTAAAAATTATCAAATTCTGATTGATGCTGAAAAAGATATGGCCAAAACAATTCTATATTTCAAAGTTAAAATTAAGAACACAGGACAAAGAGGTTACCTTCTCTTCAAACACATATTACAGTTAACGAAATGTAAATTTACAGAATGGTAAACATAGAAGTTGTTCCCTATAAATATACCTTCAAACTGAAAAAACCCTCATTCAATTTTGATCTGCCATTCAAAAGTTATGGTGATTTTAATATCAGGTTTCAACTAAGAAAATTGCACAGAGCAAAGCTGTGTACATTAGTTTCAAACACAATTTCGACCCTCTAAACAATAGAATTTCATAAAGTAATTAAAATAGAGCTTGTACCTAACAGAAGGTTCTTTCAATTGAAAAATGAATGAGTTAATTTGGCTAATTTTGCACTAAGATATCACTGTTTTACTACAGTGATTTTTCATAAACAATTTTCAGCAAACCACAACCAAACAATCATTCAAATTCAAGCAATCAATTCCCAACCAATTTAAAAGCAATTCAATCAACAAACCATCTAATTCAATTCAAATAGCAACGATCAATTATTCTCATGGATTAGAGGCAGTAGTGTGAGTGATTAACTCACCTTTAAACTTCCTATAGCTTGCTAGATCATAAAATAAGCCTCGCTGAACACCTAGCTTCACCAAAATAACCTAAAATTATCATTATAGAACAAAAACCCTTTGATTTGCAGTTGAATTTATTGATTTTAGTGTCTAGGGTTTAATATTGAGGAGCAAAATGGTTTCTAATTTTATTTTTATTGCAAATGGATAAACGTGTACTACATTAGAAAGAGGATATTCTCTTAAGGTAAACTTGTTATAAGGTGTAACAACCCGCATATTTTACGATTGTATATTTAAATACATTATTTAAATATAGCACCATTAGTCGGATTTAAGTCCGAGAGGTTACTTTTTGCAAACAGTCAAATTAAGACTCGAGACCACTTCCATTGAGTTCAAAATGGCGTTTGCGACCTTTTTGAGTATAAACATCGATACATTTGTAGCTAGCTAAAATTTCGACCTTTTCACTTGGGGTTTAGGGTTTGGGTTTCAGCCCATTAACCTAACATATCAACCCAACTCCTCTCCACCCTCTTCATTCCTTCATAGTATTTCCTACAACTCAAGCTTTAGCAAAAATGGTGGAGGAGATTGGAAATTAAAATCCTAAGCCTTAGTTTCTTTAGCAAATCCAAGTTTTACCCCCAAAATCAAAGAGAGAGTTAGGTAAGCATCTCCTTCTTCTTCTCCATCTCAATCTCTCTTCAATTTCAGTAATTCCCTATAACCTAATTTGGGAAATTATTGCTTATGATCTTAGATTGGATCTTTTAGAGTTGAGATTGAAGAGTGGTTGATCATCCTTTGTTTTCAAGCTTCTTCTTTCTTGTTTTTGGTGTAAAAGGTGAGATTTTTATCTCACATCTATGCCTATATCTATCTTTGTTGTTAGGTATGAATTCCTAACATCTATTTCTTGTCCATTTGCTTTGGATTGAATTGGTTCTATGAATATTCCAATTTTTGGTGTCTTGAAGTAAAATCTTTAAAAAATCCTAGCTTTGATTTTTGATCATACTTTTGGTGGCGCATCGAAGGGCCTATAGGGCTGGGTTGCCGAATTGAGTAAACCCGTAGTGCCCATCACTCGTCCGATCGCAAGTAGTTTGGGATTTTCCCCCTGGGGGCTAGGCTGAGAATACTGGAGTTACCAGTTTAGTCAACTGAACTAGAAGGTCAGTCGACTAAATCGAATCCAGGAATTTTCCTGGGCCAGTATCAGTCGATTGACCATTTTGGGTCTGTCGACTGAGCCTGGAAACCGAAAGTTTCCAAGCATGATTCAGTCGACTGACCACTTTGGTTCAGTCGACTGAATCTGGAAACAGAAAGTTTCCAGGATTTGTGTCGGTCGACTGACCACCCTGGTCCAGTCGACTGAATCTGCTGTCTTTGCCTATTTTGCCGTTTTGTGTTTGAATTTTCAATTTTTAATCGATTCTTTTTTCTCCAATTTGTAGTTATCACCTTTTTTGACTTTGATAACTTCTTTTTCGGGATTTTTGGGGAATACCCATTTTGTTGGATTTGGTATCGGTTTCTTTGGATTTGATTCACGTCCTCGAATGAGAATTTTTGGTGGTTGATTGTTTCTACAATCAATTTTGTGACCTGTCACTTTTAAATACAATGGTTTCTATACTAGTAGTAAATATTCAAAATCTTTTACCAAGATGATTTCAACTCTATTTTAATACAATGCTTGTTTATAAAACCGTTTACCAATCTATTAGTATATACAAACCATCACCTCATTTGTTCGAGAAATCCAATTAAACGACTTAGCAAAACAAGTGGAATGAAACGCTTATGTTTACTTTGTCGGTTAATTATTAGACTCATTTGATTGAAATCTTTGACAACTTTCGAGTGGAGATTTACAATTTGTTTGTAAATATTTAAGTTGAGCCAGTGGTTATGGGATATGAAGCTAAACTCATCTATTTACTAGCTTAGTGTAATTGACACTTCTTGATGATCGATGTTGATCATTTTGTGATTTAGACTAGCAATGTGCGATGTCTCTTTATCTGTGAGGGAGACTAAACCCCGTTTCCATGGAGCATCGGCTCAATTTTGTGGGGTAGCGACCCATGGTCTTCTGATCGTTTTTTGGAGCTTCGGCTCAAAATTGATGGTTAGCAACCATGGAATAGCATTCCATTTTGTGTACACGTGTTGGTGAGTTTTCGTGCTCCCGTTTTGTGATTTGCCTCCCCCTTTTATGATTTTTGAATTTCTAGTTGATGATTTCTTGAATTTGTGATTCACCAATTTTGTGATTAGCATTTATATACTTGTTAATATTTATGGTATGGTGAATAAAATAAAGAATATGACATTCTTTTCTATATTTTGAGATTTCTTGATGTATTGTATGATTTTTGTGTTGTCTAATGTATACTTATCGCAGTATGGCATTTTTGTTATCATACGGTTTTATCATATCTCTTATTCTATCTCATTTTATCTAATATTTATAGCTAGACTAATCCATTTATTATTTTCTTATTAAATAATACTCGGGTCAGACCGAGATGTTACAGGTGCTTCTGCTTGACTCCTCATTAGGGAACATTACCTGACTTTTGGCTAACTACTCTAGTTTAGTAGTTTTTGTTGTTATACATACGAGATAGAGACTCCTTGATGCACACATATTCTTTTGTGTAGCACTTGTATACATTCTTTTGTGATATTGTGGATCTTATTTGGCCACTACTCTGAATTACACTTACATGTGTTATATTCATATCTGTTTCCACCTTTGTGATATAAATATTTGTGATTGATTTATGTTATGCTTTTTGTATATTCGTTTTCGAAGACCACATAGCCACTGCGTAGTAGTTTTGAGTTTGTAACGGCATGTCGGATTTCCTCTTGAATTGAAATGCATGTTATACTATCTGACATATCGGTGCTCCCTCAAAGCAATTACATGGATGGTCGCTCCTCAACAGCTTTATTCTTCGTGCTAGTTGACGGCATTACCCCATAGTGTCCTTGGATAGCGTGAGTGTAGGATCTAGATTAACCCTAGAGGGGGGGTGAATAGGGTTATAGCAAATTTTCTCGATTTAAACACAGAAACAAACTACAGAAATAAATATGTTGAAAAGTAAATCACACACAAAATTTACCCAGCTTCGGCAACCCCTGCCTACTGCTGCATTCCCAGATTTCTATTAGAATTAAACAGTATCCCGCTTACAAACACTCTAACAGACTCGCAAACCCTACTCCCGCTTACAAACACTCTAATAGACTCGCACCCCCCGCTCCCGCCTATAGAGTTTTGCAAACTCGCAAACCCTTGCTCCCGCCTATAGAGTTTTGCAAACTCGCACACCCTGCTCACTGAACTAATTCTAACTAGACAATCTGACACTACCTACAACCTAGGTGGTGATTTACCAATTCTTTGATTCAAAAAGAAAAATTTAAAAACAAACAAATTAAAACTAAAACCCTATAAACTAAAACCCTCTTAACAAAGCCCCTTTTATAAAACAAGGCCGACCCATTATTGTTTCTTTAACCCGATCCTCCTTTTGACTTGTGAAGAAAAATGGCGGCCCTATTGATTTGGTACTTTTGTTCCCTTGCGAAAATTAGGGGTTTCTCTCTGGTTGCTTTGACGAGTTTGTTTCTGATTCAATACTCTTGTTCTCGGCTCCTCTGTGATCGATGGTTTGCGTTGCTTGTTCGCAGCTACTCCTTTGATTGTTTTCGACAGATTGCGGTATGTAATCTCTTTGCTGGTTTAATTTGCTTGAACTATCATTTGTTCTTGTTGCGCACTCGATACCAATGATGAATTTGGATTTTAATACTTCGACTTGGTACCAATTGCGGATGATGACATTTGGGTTTATATTTATATTTGATTGAATTTTCTGCACACTGATGATGATTTTTGGTTTGGTATTTATATGAATTCCTATATCCTAATCACATCGATACTTTCCTAAATTATGATTGCCTGATGCGCACGGCTTTCCTGATATGTTTTCAACTTGATTGATACGGTAGAAAAAAAAACTTTCCTCTTTTTTGTTTTGTGACTTTTTCAAAGATACAGTTTTTTATTTTTGAATTCGATTTCTTGACTTGGTCATCCCTGCACTTTTAAACTTTTGTCAACTTCGACTTCACTGTAAATTACAGCTTTGTTGGTCTGCATTTTTTATTCTTTCGACTTCGAACATGTTTATTCCTGAGTTTCATCATCTGTTTCATATGCATTGAGCTTTTGTGTAGTTGTTGATTGCATCCATTACTGCAATACTCATTGTTGTTGAGTTCCTGTAGTTTGTTGTGCATATGAACTGGCATTGCTTCGAGTTCATGTATTCTTGGCTCTGGTTCATGTTACATTGATGCTGTTAGGATTGGCTTTGATTTTCTGGCCTGTGAGCTTTGACTCTGGCCATCTCCTTTGGTTGGTTTAACCAGTACTTGTTTAACTGGTACATTTTTCACCTTGATTCTGCACTTGCATACTTCTTGCATTATTCATGTATCCCTATTTGTTCACCTTGATTCTACATCACTTGTAGCTTGCTATTGTAGTCTTTGGCCTTGCATCATGATGCAGTCTTCATTAGCTCGTGTGCTTGTTTGTATGTTGTAAATGTTGGTGCACTTGTTATCTTCACTTGTATATTTGTTCATCAAGTCTGCACTTTGCACTAGAGTTTTGCATATCATACTCCAAACTGTCATTGTGCTTCTGTTATTGCTCTGACTTGAACTTGATATTGTGGTATTTGTTGTTATTGCATTCACTTCATGTTTGCATTGTTATATTGTATACTTGGGCTTTGAAAATTTTCAACCTGATGCATTTGGACTTGAGCATACTTGATGCACTTTACATGTTGTAACTGGACATGTTGTTGTTTCTTGAATGCATCTATGCATGATTGCTGAACTGGTTTTCTTGTGCACTGTTGATTAGTTGATCTTCATTTGGGTTTGTTTCATGTAGCTGTTGGTCTGGAGTTGTTTAATGAAGAGGTTGAACCTGTTAGTCGAGCTTGTATACTTCATAAATGCCCTGTTCTCTACATTTACTTGATTGTTGCAGTCCATGTTGCTGTTGGTCTGACTTATGATATCTTGTAGCCTGTTGGTCTTTATGTGTCTGGTTCAATGCTTAGTGCATTGTGCATCTGTTTTGGACTTGCAGTTTGAATTGCATTGATTTGAGTCGAGTTTGCAGTGATGGCTTGACCTTTGCACTTTGTTTGCAATTTAGTGCCCTCTTGAATTTGTGTAGACTGTGCATTACACATGAGTTGAATCCAGTTTTACAACTCCGGTTTGACCTTGTGCTGAAGTCGAGATTTTATTTATGTTGCACCTGAGTTGAACCCATCTTTTTATTTGGGTTTGACCTTGTGCTCACCTGTCCCTGTAACATTATCAAGTGTATATCGATGTGCACGGCCTTGTGGCATGTACAATGATACACTGTGCATGTCACATTGTTCGTGTATGATGAATTCAAATGTGAATGATGACGAACAACCCAAATAACTAAGGCAAATCATCTTTTCAAAAATTATATTTCATTTTATATTGCAGAAATATTTCTTTTTCAATTTTACTGCGTTAGTGAATATTTTTACAGATTGCTCAGATGCTGGATTCAAACTGGATGAAGTTGAATATAAAACTACGAGTGTGAGTGATATGTAGTGAGGAATTTATGTAAATTGAATTGTGATGTATTCAAAACTGTATATGTATAGTGAGAGCTTGAAATTGTACTATTCAAAATTGTAATAAATATTTGTTTGAATAAAATTTCTGTTTGAATTCAAATTGCATTCAAATTCTGTGTAATTTATTTTATTCAACAAATATTTATTTAATCTATGAAAAAATAAAATAGTACATTAACAAATACATTTAAATGAATATATATATATATATATATGTTTATTATCATCAAACAAAAATCATATACTCGCATATTCCACAATCTCCCCCTTTTGATGATAACAAACATATATTTAAGATTTTGACTGCGTTAAATGTATTTGATCAATGATATACTTTAATTGCTCCACCTATTTAAATGCTTCCTCTCCACATGATGCTCCCCCTACATATATGCATACAAATAGAAATATATAAATGAGCCTAGATGCAAATGAAAAAATTATTTGACTTTTGCTTGATTCTATTTGACAAAATCTTAACTTTTCTCTCCCCCTTTTGTTATCAGCAAAAGAATAATTGTGTTAGAGAAAAATAGAGATAAAGTGATCAATATTAATCCAACATTAAACTCAAATTGAATATAAATATTAAACTTAAATAAAAATCAAACAAAAATCATAACTACCCTTGTTAGGCGCATATTCCACTTTTAGAAAGAATGAAAATGATGTTCTAATATAAAATCATACAATTGTATCAACTTGTGGTACATTTATATCAGGAATTTGAATATCTTCTAATCATGCATAACTGTTAGGACTTTTAAATGAGATTAGTAGTATTCCAATTTAATTTTAAAAATGAAATCAAGTATCTTCTAACCACGCATGACCGTGAGGACTTTTAAATGGGATTAGAATCAACTTGTCTATTTAATCAATTAATTTTGATATGCGTTCCATACATGCATAACCGTAAGGACTTTTAAATGAGCATGGAAGCACATAATCAAAAATCCAAGTAATTCACCCATGCATAACCGTGAGGACTTTTAAATGAGAGTGAATACTTTGGAAATTTATTTATTTTTACAAAAAAATATGAAATGAAAAACAAATGATCCTTGATTATAGTACCACATATCGACCAACTGTATTTAAGTTTTGATAAACCATGGTCGATAGAAATATGATAGATATAGAAATGGTCATGGAATCTTTACCGAACAAAAAGTTTTAGAACTCTTGTTTGAATTCCTAAAGAAATTTTCAAATATACTCTCTTGAGTAATGTATGTTAAATATCAACACTTATCACCTTTTCAATCACTATTTATCTTTTTGATAATTAGTAGGGAGTCGGATTAGTCAAAAATTTATCATTTAAAATAAAATAAAAACGACTAATCTGAAAATATGGTCAACAATGATTTTCTCGAAGGGGTTATATGAGAAAAAATATCTGCTAATTGAAAATTATTTGTTATGAAAAATATGCAAATATTTTCTTTGGAAAACGATGCAGTTACTAAATGTCTCACCATAAATCACGTTCAACTAGTAATTTTTCTATCAACTAGGTTACCAGTGTAATCTGCATCTGAATTGCTCTTTCACTTCAAAACATCACTAATTAAATTTGATAAACCAGACCATGAAGTGTGCATGAAAACTCAAACAGCATTTTAAATGGCATTCTCTTGAATTTGGATTGAAGCCATGTAAATAATCAGAAAACCGTGAATATAGAGTTAGCCGAAAAATATTATCATCCAACAAAACACTATGTTTAATCCAAACATATATGTATGAAGTAATTCGAAGAATAGTGTTTTTGGCATCAATATAATTGGCCAACTATGTCGAACAAGTCAGAATCAAAAAATCATCTCTTTTCAACATCTCAACATTGGCTGATTTCATTCAGAATACGGTGCAGATTATCACATTTAATATATCGATCAAAAAATCACCTCTTCACCTGTTTTACCTTTATGATAATTTTTCGTGATTGCCCATTGTGATTCTGTAACTTTTGTACTAGGCTAAGGAACTTTTGCTTTGTTGCCCGTTGTGTTTCTGGAACAGCCAAAATCCAGAAAACACTGTTGTTGTTACTTAGCCTGCTACCATACCTACACGATGAAAGATTTTTGTGACCTATTTGTTTTTATAGGTCCATGATTGTTAGTGGCTGAAGCTTTGTGAATAAACAAACCCTTTGGAACCCAAACTTGTTTTTTTCTTTCAGTCTTGTTCCAATAGACATGAAATTTGTTTGTAGAATTCTTAGGAACCCAATCTTGTATAAATTTTGTGTTCTTGTTCCTGTGACTACAATTTTCAACACGTTGTCCAATTATTTCACATCTACCAAAGACACTCTTACTTATTGCATCATCATCAGCTTGTGTTTTTCCAAAACCTAGTCCTTTTCTGTTATTAGCAAAAAATTGATTTCCCAATAACATGTTGAATGATTTTTCTCCTCTTGAAAAGTTATTCAGAGATTTCTCAAGATTTTGGACTTTGGTTTTTAGTGTTGTGTTTTCAGTGACAAGTGAGGTGCATCTATTTATAAAATCCTTTTTCCTAGTGTCAATGATTTCCTTAAGACTCAAGTTTTCTTTTTCAAGATTCTCAGAGCTATTCTTAAGTCTTGATAATTCTGAATCTAAAATTTTACATTTTTTACATTCTAGGTTTTGAATATTTTCAAGTTTAGTTTCTAACCTAAAATTTTCACGAGCGAGTTCTCTTCTGTCAGATCTCAGTTTTTCAATTTTAGATTCAAGAGTATCAACTACTTTAGTAAGATCAAGACACATAAAAACAAGATCTTTATAAGAATAGTCACCTACCTCACTTGATTCCTCTGAGCTTGCTTCTGAATCCGATTTTGCCACAAGACACAAGTTAGCCTCCTCTGAGCTACTATTCGAAACTTCCACTCCTTCTTCATCATCCCAAGTCGCTACAAAGACCTTCTTCATCTTTTTCCTTCCTCGATTGTTTTTGAGAAGTGGGCATTCTTGTTTGAAGTGGCTAGGCTTGTTGCAGTTAAAGCACGTCGGTTCATTATCAGAATGGTCAGAATCTTTTGGCCTATTACGACTTGTTTTCTTCTTGCATGGCTTGAATCTTGACCATTTTCTAAGATTATTGACAGCCATTGCAAGCTCTTCAATTAGATCTTCTTCATCTTCATCGCTCTCTTCTTTGCTTTTTAAGGCAATCGTCTTCTTCTTTGGTACGGAGTTGTTGCATTCTTCCTTTGCTTTTAGCTCAAGCTCATATGTCATCAAGTTACCAATCAACTCCTCCATGCTTAGTTTACTCGGATCTTTCGATTCTTTTATTGCCGTGACTTTTTCCTCAAAGTTCATTGGTAAAATTCGTAGCACCTTCCTCACAAGCTCTACCTCAGTGAATTCCTTCCCAAGCGCTCTAGTCTTGTACACCATAGTTGAAAAGCGTCCAAACATGTCCTTTATGCTCTCGCCTTTGCCCATCACAAAGTTCTCGTATTCATTGCTGAATAGGGCTAGACGAGACTCCTTGACTTGAGAAGTTCTTTCATGTGTCACCTCCAAGGTATGCCAAATTTCCTGTGCAGTTTTACAATGAGAAATTCTATTAAATTCATTCTTATCAAGAGCACAGATCAGAGCATTCATAGTTGTAGCATTTGTAGTTTTTAATTTCTTATCGTTTGCATCCCACCTATCTCTAGGTTTAGGAATCTCAGTATCACCAACAGTTATAGTGGGAGATTTATAGCCAGTTTCAATAATGTCCCAAACATCATAATCAACAGAACTAAGATAAATACCCATCCTAACTTTCCAATAAGCATAACCATTCCCGTTAAGCATGGGTGGCCTAACAATAGATTGCCCCTCAGAAAAAGCATTATTTGATGAATTCATGACTCAAGAGTTAAAGAAAAATACCTCGCTCTGATACCACTTATAGGATCTAGATTAACCCTAGAGGGGGGTGAATAGGGTTATAGCAAATTTTCTCGATTTAAACACAGAAACAAACTGCAGAAATAAATATGCTGAAAAGTAAATCACACACAAAATTTACCCAGCTTCGGCAACCCCTGTCTACTGCTGCATTCCCAGATTTCTATTGGAATTAAACAGTATCCCGCTTACAAACACTCTAACAGACTCGCAAACCCTGCTCCCGCTTACAAACACTCTAATAGACTCGCACCCCCTGCTCCCGCCTATAGTGTTTCGCAAACTCGCAAACCCTTGCTGCCTATAGAGTTTTGCAAACTCGCACATCCTGCTCACTGAACTAATTCTAACTAGACAATCTGACACTACCTACAACCTAGGTGGTGATTTACCAATTCTTTGATTCAAAAAGAAAATTTAAAAACAAACAAATTAAAACTAAAACCCTATAAACTAAAACCCTCTTAACAAAGCCCCTTTTATAAAACAAGGTCGGCCTATTATTGTTTCTTTAACCCGATCTTTTTGATTTGTGAAGAAAAATGGCGGCTCTGTTGATTTGGGACTTTTGTTCCCTTGCGAAAATTAGGGGTTTCTCTCTGGTCGCTTTGACAAGTTTGTTTCTGATTCAATACTCTTGTTCGCAGCTTCTCTGTGATCGATGGTTTGCGTTGCTTGTTCGCAGCTGCTCCTTTGATTGTTTTCGACAGATTGCTGTATGTAATCTCTTTGCCGGTTTAATTTGCTTGAACTATCAATTGTTCTTGTTGCGCACTCGATGCCGATGATGAATTTGGATTTTAATACTTCGACTTGGTACCAATTGCCGATGATGACGTTTGGGTTTATATTTAGATTTGATTGAATTTTCTGCACACTGATGATGATTTTCGGTTTGGTATTTATATGAATTCCTATACCCTAATCACTTCGATACTTTCCTAAATTATGATTGCCTGATGCGCACGGCTTTCCTGATATGTTTTCAACTTGATCGATACGGCAGAAAAAAAACTTTCCTCTTTTTTGTTTTGTGACTTTTTCAAAGATACGTTTTTTGATTTTTGAATTCGATTTCTTGACTTGGTCATCCCTGCACTTTTAAACTTTTGTCAACTTCGACTTCACTGTAAATTACAGCTTTGTTGGTCTGCATTTTTTATTCTTTCGACTTCAAACATGTTTATTCCTGAGTTTCATCATCTTGGTTTCATATGCATTGAGCTTTTGTGTAGTTGTTGACTGCATCCATTACTGCAATACTCATTGTTGTTGAGTTCCTGTAGTTTGTCGTACATATGAACTGGCATTGCTTTGAGTTCATGTATTCTTGGCTCAAGTTCATGTTACATTGATGCTGGTAGGATTGGCTTTGATTTTCTAGCCTGTGAGCTTTGACTCTGACCATCTCCTCTGGTTGGTTTAACCTGTACTTGTTTCACTGGTACATTTTTCACCTTGATTCTGCACTTGCATACTTCTTACATTATTCATGTATCACTGTTTGTTCACCTTGATTCTGCATCACTTGTAGCTTGCTATTGTAGTCTCTGGCCTTGCATCATGATGTAGTCTTCATTAGCTCGTGTGCTTGTTTGTATGTTGTAAATGTTGGTGCACTTGTTATCTTCACTTGTATATTTGTTCATCAAGTCTGCACTTTGCACTAGAGTTCTGCATATCATACTCCAAATTGTCATTGTGCTTCTGTTATTTCCCTGACTTGAACTTGATATTGTGGTATTTGCCGTTATTGCATTCACTTCATGTTTGCATTGTTATATTGTATACTTGGGCTTTGAAAATTTTCAACCTGATGCATTTGGACTTGAGCATACTTGATGCACTTTACTTGTTGTAACTGGACATGTTGTTGTTTCTTGAATGCATCTGTGCATGATTGCTGAACTGATTTTCTTGTGCACTGTTGATTAGTTGATCTTCATTTGGGTTTGTTTCATGTAGCTGTTGGTCTGGAGTTGTTTAATGAAGAGGTTGAACCTGTTAGTCGAGCTTGCATACTTCATGATTGCACTGTTCTATGCATTTACTTGATTGTTGCAGTCCATGTTGCTGTTGGTCTGACTTATGATATCTTGTAGCCTGTTGGTCTTCATGTGTCTGGTTCAATGCTTAGTGCATTGTGCATCTGTTTTGGACTTGCAGCTTGAATTGCATTGAGTTGAGTCGAGTTTGCAGTGATGGCTTGACCTTTGCACTTTGTTTGTTGTTTAGTGCCCTCTTGAATTTGTGTAGACTGTGCATTACACTTGAGTTGAATCCAGTTTTACAACTCGGATTTGACCTTGTGCTGAAGTCGAGATTTTATTTATGTTGCACCTGAGTTGAACCCATCTTTTTATTTGGGTTTGGCCTTGTGCTCACCTGTCCCTGTAACATTATCAAGTGTATATCGACGTTCAAGGCCTTGTGGCATGTACAGTGATACACTGTGCATGTCACATTGTTCGTGTATGATGAACTCAAATGTGAATGATGACGAACAACCCAAATAACTGAGGCAAATCATCTTTTCAAAAATCATATTTCATTTTATATTGCAAAATATTTCTTTTTCAATTTTACTGCGTTAGTGAATTGTAACAACCCTAGATTTTTTCATATATTTTAATATTTGACTTTATTTTATTTTGAAATTATTTTTTAAACTTATTTTATTTCAAACATTTTGTTTTTAAATATAGTTGTTTATTATTATGTGAATTATAAATTTCAACCGGTATAAATTGGATATTTTACTGAAAGACGAATTTTTGTTCATACTGGTCAAACCTTGACTTTTAAATTTCAAATTTAAATATCTAAATTCTTAAATTTTATCTTTTATTATGAAAATAGATTTAATAACTTGAATACTGTTTTTCGTTTCGTTGAAAACGAATTAAAATTGTGAAAGTTATGTGTATTTCAATTTTGAGTATAATTTGTTTTATTTTGCAATTTTGTCTATCTTAAATTATATAAATCATATTTTCTTTGTCAAATTTTATTCAAATATTTTTAATATGTTATTTTATGTATATTTTCTCTTTTAATATTTTAAAGTGATAATAAAAAATTTTCCAAAATTTACTGTATTTATTTCCTATTTTTAAAGGCTGTTTTCTAATTTTCTGCTATTTTCTTCATATAAATTATATTTAATTACATTTTATTTATTTTTTTTTTGAATTAATTTTCATTTTTATGTTATTATCTTTGTTATAATTATTTTCCCGAGTCCATATAATTTTTCTAAAATTTATTCTGTTATTTATAATTCTTAAGCCTAGTTTGCAATTTTAAGCCATTTTCTTAATTTAAATTCTATTTAATTAAAATTTAATTATTTATTTTATATATTTATTTTCATTTCTGAGTTTTTATCTTTATTTATTAGTTTTTATATGTATTTATAAATTACAAAAATAAATAGGGGAAATTCGAAGAGTTTTGTGACTCTTTAGTTGCTTGAGACCCATTGTTTTCCCGTCTCTTCATTTTTTTCCTAACCTTCTTGCATTCAATTCTTTTTGGCTGTCCCCTATCATTCTTCAGCTGCATCCCACTTCATTTTCACGCACAAAATAGTTTCTCAACTCAAAAAAATCGGCCATCAACCTGAGCAAAAAGTTTGGTAAAAATTCAATTCTCTTTTCATTGTTTTCTTCTTGTTTCATTGTTTTGCTCTAGCTTTCTTCAACCTTCTATGCTCAGCTCCAGCCCTCCTCCATCACCTAGGCCGCCTCCACCACCACCACATCTGGTCAATACCACCTCCAGCCCATCCCCTTTCCATAGCCGTGCACCATGATGAAGTAGATCCACACAAAAAGAGCAAACTCCACATATATGTCCATAGCCGAACACACCTTGCTTCCACCACCTTCAACTCCCCCTTGGCCGCCACCTACTCCACCTCCACCACCTCCAACCTCACCTAAACCCTCTGCCACATCATCCCCTTGACCCCACCATAGAAGGCCGTGCCCATATGGCCTTGGTCGTGACCTATTTGAGCCTTGCTTTGCATTGAAAACCATGCATGTTGTTGTTTAGTGTTGTTTCATGCATGCTCACCTTTGCACCATCTCCATCCATGTTTGGCCGACCCTTAGGAAACCAAAACCTGATCCAAACCCCTTCTTTAGCCTTTTATTTCACCTGTGGCTGAACCGAATGAAAGTTGGAAGCAAGTGCAAAGCATTTCAGCTTTGTTTTATGCACTTATTTCTAGCATAGTTTAATAGTTTTGAGTTGAAAGCTTATGTGTATTGTATTGTTTTAGTTTGATTTGTTTCCAAGGGAATTGATACTTTGGCTCTCTCACTCGTATCTGGTCGTGCTATCGTGCTTGTGTGGATCTCTTTTATGTATTCGTTGTTGTCATCTCCAGCTAAACCAGTGAGTTATTCTCACCAGACATCGTATACTTATATAACTAGTAAATTGACCACTTTTGAATCTGTAAAATGCGTAACCATATTATATCTGCTATGCTATGATTATATGATGTTCACCTATGTTTAAACACATGTTATATCATATATTACTTTTTTATTATGCTGTTCTTTTATTTATATCAATTTATCACACTGCAAGTTCCCTTTAGATTAGAATCACTATGGGTTGAAATGATACATACCCAAACGGACTTTAGAATAGGAGAAAATCGTTATGGGCTGAAATGATAGGCCTGAATGATTTTCAATTATTTTCATTTACTTGGGATTGCGGGTTTGAAATGATCAAACCCGGGTTTTCTTTGTAAATTATGGGTTGAAATGATATATTACCCATATCACTTTACCTAGGCTAGAAAATGAAATACAGACCCGTTGTTAAAATATGTTTTTCTTAAAATTTTAAAATATTTTAGAAATGTAAATATTATAATATTTTGATTTAAATTTGATTAAAAATGATTTTTGTAAAGCATTATTGACTCTCTGAAAATTTATAAGTGAAATAAATTAATGGTAAAGTTAGAAAATCTGAAATGTAAGTTTTTGGAAATTATAATTTTGTGATAAATGGAATTTAAATTAAATATGAAAATATGATAAATTTATGATATTTTGAATTAAATGAATTTAAAATAATTTTTTTATATATTAATGATTTTTGAATTAAGTTGAAATGTGAAATGAATGAATATTTAAGTTGGAATTTTGAAATATAACTAAAATTGGAAATTTGTGAATTTGGCTTAAAAGTGAATTTTAAGTTAAATAAATAAAAATGAAATTAAGTTAAATTTGAAAATTTAAGCTTAAGTGTTAAGTTAAATTTAATTTAATGAATTTAACTTTTAATGTTGGAATTTAATAAGTGAATTACTATTAAATTTTGATTTTTTGAATAGAGATTTAACTTTATAAAATCATGAATATAAGGGTATTTGAATGATAGTTTTAAAAGTGAAATTATATGATTTTATAAGTTAAAAATGGTTTAAATAAAAATATTATTGTTTGTGAAATTATACTGAATATTTGAAGTTAATTTACTGCATTTCTAAAATGCTATTAATTCTAATGTAAAGGATAATACAACATTTGTAAATGCTGTAGTTAATAATAATGAACCAAATGGATCAATTTAATTAAAGGCTATTATAGCATTTTTTTTGTGAATGTTATAATGGTTGAATTTAACTAAGTTTTTTTGAAACTAATGGAACCCTATTACAGCATTTTAAATGTTGACTTTTGTTAAATTGAGCTGTTTTAAGTGTGACCTCTCGTAGCATTTTCTAAAAGCTGCGAAAGTTAAATTTTCATTGTTTTAATAAATTTAAGTGAATGAATGAACTTTGAAAGATTAAAATTTTGGAAATTTAATAATTTAATTATTAAATATAATATCTTCATTTTAATGATTTAAATGAAGCAATTTGTTTCGAAATATAAATTATTTTGAAATGTGTTTTGAAATGGTATTTAAATTAAATAAAAATGAATGTGGTTTGGAAGATATGATATTTTGAAATGGATTTTGAATGATATTGAAATTTTAAATGACATTTGATTTCGAAGTATAAATACTGTTTTGAAATTTTAACCACGGGATGTATTTAATTTATGGTTTAACTGATCTTTAAAGGATGGGCGATCCCAAGCATCCTTTAAGTTATGGTGCATTTCTACTACAGTTCACTTGAGTTGATTTACATTATATAAGTATATATTGTCCTGACTCGAGTGTTTTGTGTTTTACTTTACGCTCGGGTCAGCCTGAGTATTCACAGCTTTGGATTCTCTTTCTGGAGCTGGTCTTTGCTGGAGTTTCTTCTTATCTACATTTATATCTACTTTCTGTTTCAGCTATTCTAGTTTATCTCATGTATTAGTGAACTTCTATGTATTTGGGATTTCTATTTTGTTATTTTCAGACTGTATTATGTTTTTGGTTTGAGACTCTGCCGTAGTAGCTTCATGAACTACTATGTATTTTATATTCCGCTGCGAGGTATTCTGTTTGTTCTGTGTCTGTGATTCTGTGATTTGTATTTCATTTGCTCCAAATTTATTTACAATGCGGTATTTTGAGCAATTCAAGTCCGACATGTGCGGCTGCGAATGGCTGAAAATTCCGGGTTGTTACATTTGGTATCAGAGCTTTGGTTTTAGGCAAACCATAGCCTGTGGAGCAAAAAACTCATTAGAAATAGGGTAGAAATACTCTAGAATGAGTGAAATCAATCTCAGAATCCTTTCTTGTGAGAGAACGTATTTTCAAAGTATAAAATAATTTCCAAATGATTTTTAAAGGATTTTTAAAGAATATTTTGGTATAAAAATTTTCTTATTTTGAAATCAAGATTTTCAAAACTTCATCCCTTCAGTATCCATCTTGTTAGAAATCTCTTGGTTAGGATTCTTATCGATTAGGATTCCTTGAACTTTGTAACGCTCCCACTTGTTCTGAAATCAAGTCTTGCCTTCCCTATTCTATCAATTTTGATTTTGGAGCATTTCATAACTCCACTTTGGAATGACCTCTATAAAGATCGGTGATTCCGCAAATCTTTGAATGATTTGTAAAGGGGTGAAAATCCTTTATAATTGACATTGATTCACCGGAGATTCCTGTATCCTCGGTTTTCGATGCTATCTATCTCCTGCTCTACCCGGATTCTATCTCTGGCAATCGAATGTTGATTTGCCTTAGATTTCTAAATTGATTATATTCCTGAAGTCACGGTTGACCGGTTAAGGTCGCCCGCGATTTATATAGGCTTATCATCTTCTATTTGGTAATTTTTATTATCTTATCTTCGTTCGAGCTTATCTTCGAAACAAAATTCTATTTGATTAGAGTTCCTCTAAATTCGAATCTCCGTATTGCTTGAAATCTTACCTTGAATCATTCTTTGAAAATTTGTGTTTGATTGTATTTTGAATTTGTGCATACATCGAAATTATTATTTTGACAAGGATGGCCCTATTTGTATATAAAAGTGAAATGTTTTCAATAAGGATTTTAACTTTGGAAAATGAAAATTTGAAGCTTTGAAAGGATTTGAAATTTTGGAAATTTATAAGAAAATGTGATTAATATAAAAATGATTTATAAATGAAGGGTTTTGAATTCGAATTTCGAGGAATCGAACTCCGGTGTTTTGAAATGGGTTTTTAAGATTTTGGAAAATATATAATAATAATATGATTGAAAGATATTTTTCCAAATAAGAAATGTTTCAAATGTATTCGAATGAATTCCGCTGATGTCAAAGAGATTTCAAAGAAGTTTCAAGCAATAAAAGTCCAGAACCCACTTAAGTCGCTGAAAAATAATTTCGGTGATGAATACATGCATCATCGACATTGATTTTTGAGTTTCTGAGTGGGGAAGAGGCCACTCTAGTAGCTTTGCTATGCGAGTGATTTTATGAAACCAAATTTTGATTTCCGATTTCGAAGTATGGTTTGATATTCGAAAGATATGTATATGTATATAATTGAAATGATTTAAAAGAAGCCGGTGTTCAATCCTCGAGATTCAGATTTGTTTTGGTATAACCTTACCTATTGGAATTGATTTACTAATTTATTGGCGATTTCCAACTCTTGGATTGAAAATATGATTTCTTCGACTATTTTGAAGGTTCGAGCACTTCCAAATCAAGGTTAACTTTTCAAAGCTAAGAAATTTTGAATGGTATATGGTATTTGATAAAGTATAAGTTTATTTTGGTATGATTAATGTATAAAGTAATATGATTTATATAAGTTTGAAACTGTTGTGGAGTGAAATAAATAAGACTATTTTGAATTATACTGGTATGAAATATAGTTTTGAAAAGATATTTGAAGTAAAATGTTGAGTTTTGTTAAATTTATAAGTCAAGAAAAACAGTGAATTTTGACTTAACAAATGAAAGTGAGTTTTAAATTGAATATTTGATCTAAAATTTTGTTGTGATAAATCATATGTTAAAAATTATTTAAATGTGAAATTTTGAAGTCTGGCAATATGATTTATAAGTTTAAAATTTGCTAAAATTGAAGTTGTATTGTTTTTGAAAAGTTATAATTAAATCTGGAATTTTATTAATAGCATTTCTAAAATGCTATAGTTTTATGACAACACTTTAAAATCCTGTTGTTTTTAAATTCAACTTTGTTTGAATTAACTAAATATCTGTTATGGCATTTTATAAATGCTGTTATTCTTGAACTAAACTATTTTGGAAACTATAAGTTACGATAGCACTTTTAAATGCTTAATTGTTATAACTTGACAATGTTTCATAATGTTATAGATTTTAACACTGTTGAGTTATGTTTTAAAAAAGTTAAATGATCTAATTTTGGAATTGATTATTTATGAAATTTAAGGAGTTTTGAATATAATTTAATATTTAAATTTGAATTTTAAGGAATTTAAATTTAATTTGAATTTAAATAAGGTTTACTTGGTTATGTGTTAAATGGAATGAATTGTAATGAGATAAATGAATTTTGAATGGAATTTTGAAATGTATTTTGTAATGATATTTGAAATAATAATTGAATGACATATTTGATTTTTTTTTAAATGATATTTAAATTTAAATATTTAAAATTGAATTCAAATAATGATTTGATAATGAGGCTTTGAATGATATAATCTTTATTTGATAAAGAATGTGAATCAGGAATGATAACCGATTTTGATAAATGAAATTTAAAGTTTATATTTGTATGAAAGGATATTTGGTTTACTTGTAATTTGAGTTTAATTAAAAATGATGGATTTATGAAATGAATATGTCAAAACTATGTAATAATGAAGTAAAATTTGAGATATATGAAATTATAAAATTATAAAATTTAGTTTTGGAATATGGTACATTTAAGCTCTGAAATATATTAAAGATTGAATAATTTATTTTGCGGATCAAATCTTTATTTGGAATTTGATAATATTTGAAATGGTTTGTTGGAAAACTAAATTGAATTTAAACTAATGGGTTGAATTGAATTAAAGTTGGAAATTTAGAATTAAAGGAATGTTTTATGATTTCAAATGTGTGATTTCGAAACGTTATGATTTTCAAAGTATAATGATTTCAAGTATTTTGGTTTCGAAAGATTTATAACTTTGAAAGTATTATGATTTTGAAGTGAATATATGTTTGAAATGGAAATGAATTTGTTTGACCTAAATTTTGTTGATTTGGAAATTTGGATTATTTTCTAAATCTATTATTTTAAGAAACTTTGAAGCTGAATATATGTAATTTGGAAGAAATGATTTGGCGAAATCATATATGATTTTGAAACTGAAATGTTATTGAAACAAATTAAAATCGAGAACCTTGTTTTACTAAATACTTGATTTGGGAGTTATCGAACTTATATAAAATGGATTTGTATAAGTATGAAGTTGATTTGAAAATGTTGAATTGGAAAGGTACTCAATTTGTAAATTAAAATCTTATATAATCAAAGTCTATATAAGTGTGATTTGATATACTATTGATTTTGGAAAGTATTCGATTTGAAAATGAAATCTTATATATAATGGAATTTATATAAGTGCGATATTTGAAGGTATGATTTTGAAGGGCTACCATATATGGTATATTATATTTTGATGTAAGAGGTATGGGAAGTACCCTCCGGAAGAAGTATAGTGATATGCTTCGACCCAGATGGACTTGGGGAATCCAGGAATGGATTCGACCGATAAACCCTAATGGACTTGGGTGAATTCAGAAATGGATTCGAACTGATATGGTTGTCTGGACTTAAACTCATGAGTTCCTCGATTTTTTTCCAGGGTAGATGGTTCTTTAGTTTACCCAATGGAGACGCTTTCGATCCTGGGATCTGTTGTTTATGGATCTTCCGGGAAGGAAGTGCATCCATTGCGTAAATCATTGAATCAGCAGCGTACCACTGCAGCAGGGGTCGATGGTCCCTTGTTTACGAACTGGCTACGATATTTTTCTGGAATCCGGAAGGTAGAAGGATCTTCTGGAAAGTGTTGTGTCCATTTCGTAAATATTGGATCAGCAGCGGGCCAATGCTATCGTATTATCATCATTTGACATTGGATTTTGAGCGGAACTTCTCATACCTTTTTTTTTTAGTATTTTCACTGGGTGTTGAAACAGGTCTACTAAGTACTTGGAGAATTCTAGCTTTGCACCTGATCAACGCATAGTCAGAGTCTACAGGAACGAAAGTAAACTTGTTAAGACATCGAGTTATAAAAGTATTTTGGTAAAGTACTGTATAAAGGATATTCTAATCATGATTTAAAACGTCTTAAATATTGTTTACTTCGAACTATCGAATTTGAATCAAATAACTAATTATCATATTAAATGTTTAACACGTCAAATTTAAAATACATATATAAAATAATGGTTCATCCATGTCTTTCAACCTGCTTTCCCTCCTAGCTACTTTTTCCCTACCTTCTTTCAGGATGTCTTCCAACCCATTGTTCTTTCTTGTTGTTTCTCTGCTTCCTTCCTTTTCGAGGACGAAAAGATTTGAGTGGGGGAGAGTGTAACAACCCTAGAATTTTTCATATATTTTAATATTTGACTTTATTTTATTTTGAAATTATTTTTTAAACTTATTTTATTTCAAACATTTCGTTTTTAAATATAGTTGTTGATTATTATGTGAATTATAAATTTCAAACCGGTATAAATTGGATATTTTACTGAAAGATGAATTTTTGTTCATACTGGTCAAACCTTGACTTTTAAATTTCAAATTTAAATATTTAAATTCTTAAATTTTATCTTTTATTGTGAAAATAGATTTAATAAATTGAATACTGCTTTTTGTTTCGTTGAAAACGAATTAAAATTGTGAAAGTTATGTGTATTTCAATTTTGAGTATAATTTGTTTTATTTTGCAATTTTGTCTATTTTAAATTACATAAATCATATTTTCTTTGTCAAATTTTATTCAAATATTTTTTAATATGTTATTTTATGTATATTTTCTCTTTTAATATTTTAAAGTGATAATAAAAAAATTTCCAAAATTTACTGTATTTATTTCCTATTTTTAAAGGCTGTTTTCTAATTTTCTGCTATTTTCTTCATATAAATTATATTTAATTACATTTTATTTATTTATTTTTTTGAATTAATTTTATTTTTATGTTATTATCTTTGTTATAATTATTTTCCCAAGTCCATATAATTTTTCTAAAATTTATTCTGTTATTTATAATTCTTAAGCCTAGTTTGCAATTTTAAGCCATTTTCTTAATTTAAATTCTATTTAATTAAAATTTAATTATTTATTTTATATATTTATTATCATTTCTGAGTTGTTATCTTTATTTATTAGTTTTTATATGTATTTATAAACTACAAAAATAAATAGGGGAAATTCGAAGAGTTTTGTGACTCTTTAGTTGCTTGAGACCCATTGTTTTCCCGTCTCTTCATTTTTTTCCTAACCTTCTTGCATTCAATTCTTTTTGGCTGTCCCCTATCATTCTTCAGCTGCATCCCACTTCATTTTCACGCACAAAATAGTTTCTCAACTCAAAAAAATCGGCCATCAACCTGAGCAAAAAGTTTGGTAAAAATTCAATTCTCTTTTCATTGTTTTCTTCTTGTTTCATTGTTTTGCTCTAGCTTTCTTCAACCTTCTATGCTCAGCTCCAGCCCTCCTCCATCACCTAGGCCGCCTCCACCACCACCACATCTGGTCAATACCACCTCCAGCCCATCCCCTTTCCATAGCCGTGCACCATGATGAAGTAGATCCACACAAAAAGAGCAAACTCCACATATATGTCCATAGCCGAACACACCTTGCTTCCACCACCTTCAACTCCCCCTTGGCCGCCACCTACTCCACCTCCACCACCTCCAACCTCACCTAAACCCTCTGCCACGTCATCCCCTTGACCCCACCATAGAAGTCCGTGCCCATATGGCCTTGGTCGTGACCTATTTGAGCCTTGCTTTGCATTGAAAACCATGCATGTTGTTGTTTAGTGTTGTTTCATGCATGCTCACCTTTGCACCATCTCCATCCATGTTTGGCCGACCCTTAGGAAACCAAAACCTGATCCAAACCCCTTCTTTAGCCTTTTATTTCACCTGTGGCTGAACCGAATGAAAGTTGGAAGCAAGTGCAAAGCATTTCAGCTTTGTTTTATGCACTTATTTCTAGCATAGTTTAATAGTTTTGAGTTGAAAGCTTATGTGTATTGTATTGTTTTAGTTTGATTTGTTTCCAAGGGAATTGATACTTTGGCTCTCTCACTCGTATCTGGTCGTGCTATCGTGCTTGTGTGGATCTCTTTTATGTATTCGTTGTTGTCATCTCCAGCTAAACCAGTGAGTTATTCTCACCAGACATCGTATACTTATATAACTAGTAAATTGACCACTTTTGAATCTGTAAAATGCGTAACCATATTATATCTGCTATGCTATGATTATATGATGTTCACCTATGCTTAAACACATGTTATATCATATATTACTTTTTTATTATGCTGTTCTTTTATTTATATCAATTTATCACACTGCAAGTTCCCTTTAGATTAGAATCACTATGGGTTGAAATGATACATACCAAACGGACTTTAGAATAGGAGAAAATCGTTATGGGCTGAAATGATAGGCCTGAATGATTTTCAATTATTTTCATTTACTTGGGATTGCGGGTTTGAAATGATCAAACCCGGGTTTTCTTTGTAAATTATGGGTTGAAATGATATATTACCCATATCACTTTACCTAGGCTAGAAAATGAAATACAGACCCGTTGTTAAAATATGTTTTTCTTAAAATTTTAAAATATTTTATAAATGTAAATATTATAATATTTTGATTTAAATTTTGATTAAAAATGATTTTTGTAAAGCATTATTGACTCTCTGAAAATTTATAAGTGAAATAAATTAATGGTAAAGTTAGAAAATCTGAAATGTAAGTTTTTGGAAACTATAATTTTGTGATAAATGGAATTTAAATTAAATATGAAAATATGATAAATTTATGATATTTTGAATTAAATGAATTTAAAATAATTTTTTTATATATTAATGATTTTTGAATTAAGTTGAAATGTGAAATGAATGAATATTTAAGTTGGAATTTTGAAATATAACTAAAATTGGAAATTTGTGAATTTGGCTTAAAAGTGAATTTTAAGTTAAATAAATAAAAATGAAATTAAGTTAAATTTGAAAATTTAAGCTTAAGTGTTAAGTTAAATTTAATTTAATGAATTTAACTTTTAATGTTGGAATTTAATAAGTGAATTACTATTAAATTTTGATTTTTTGAATAGAGATTTAACTTTATAAAATCATGAATATAAGGGTATTTGAATGATAGTTTTAAAAGTGAAATTATATGATTTTATAAGTTAAAAATGGTTTAAATAAAAATATTATTGTTTGTGAAATTATACTGAATATTTGAAGTTAATTTACTGCATTTCTAAAATGCTATTAATTCTAATGTAAAGGATAATACAACATTTGTAAATGCTGTAGTTAATAATAATGAACCAAATGGCTCAATTTAATTAATGGCTATTATAGCATTTTTTTTGTGAATGTTATAATGGTTGAATTTAACTAAGTTTTTTTGAAACTAATGGAACCCTATTACAGCATTTTAAATGTTGACTTTTGTTAAATTGAGCTGTTTTAAGTGTGACCTTTCGTAGCATTTTCTAAAAGCTGAAGTTAAATTTTCATTGTTTTAATAAATTTAAGTGAATGAATGAACTTTGAAAGATTAAAATTTTGGAAATTTAATAATTTAATTATTAAATATAATATCTTCATTTTAATGATTTAAATGAAGCAATTTGTTTCGAAATATAAACTATTTTGAAATGTGTTTTGAAATGGTATTTAAATTAAATAAAAATGAATGTGGTTTGGAAGATATGATATTTTGATATTTTGAAATGGATTTTGAATGATATTGAAATTTTAAATGACATTTGATTTCGAAGTATAAATACTGTTTTGAAATTTTAACCACGGGATGTATTTAATTTATGGTTTAACTGATCTTTAAAGGATGGGCGATCCCAAGCATCCTTTAAGTTATGGTGCATTTCTACTACAGTTCACTTGAGTTGATTTACATTATATAAGTATATATTGTCCTGACTCGAGTGTTTTGTGTTTTACTTTACGCTCGGGTCAGCCTGAGTATTCACAGCTTTGGATTCTCTTTCTGGAGCTGGTCTTTGCTGGAGTTTCTTCTTATCTACATTTATATCTACTTTCTGTTTCAGCTATTCTAGTTTATCTCATGTATTAGTGAACTTCTATGTATTTGGGATTTCTATTTTGTTGTTTTCAGACTGTATTATGTTTTTGGTTTGAGACTCTGCCGTAGTAGCTTCATGAACTACTATGTATTTTATATTCCGCTGCGAGGTATTCTGTTTGTTCTGTGTCTGTGATTCTGTGATTTGTATTTCATTTGCTCCAAATTTATTTACAATGCGGTATTTTGAGCAATTCAAGTCCGACATGTACGGCTGCGAATGGCTGAAAATACCGGGTTGTTACATGAATATTTTTGCAGATTGCTCAGATGCTGGATTCAAACTGGAATGAAGTTGAATATAAAACTATGAGTGTGAGTGATATGTAGTGAGGAATTTATGTAAATTAAATTGTGATGTATTCAAAACTGTATAAGTATAGTGAGTGCTTGTAATTGTACTATTCAAAATTGTAATAAATATTTGTTTGAATAAAATTTCTGTTTGAATTCAAATTCCATTCAAATTCTGTGTAATTTATTTTATTCAACAAATATTTATTTAATCTATGAAAAAATAAAATAGTACATTAACTCTAACGACCCGGAATTTTGGGTCGCCAAATTTGAACATTTAATTCATTTTAAATGTTGAATATGGATAATAATTTGAATCTTGAAAATAAAAGACTTTGGTTGAGTTAGTAAAATTAGTCAAATTTCAAATACGTGAATTTAATTGGAAACTGAATAATACTAATTTAATATTAGAATTGGGGTAATTAGTAATTTTGAGTGTTAACAGGGATAAAATTAGATTCTAAAATTTATTTTAGGTCTAATTGGATTGGAATTATAATGTGGGATAGTTGAAATGAAATTAGAAGTCGATAGGTTAAATTTGGAATTTTATATTAATTTAATAAGAGAATCTAATATTATTAAAATGCAATTAATCAGATTTTAGTCTGGAATGAGCCAGAATGATTTTATTTGTGTTTATAAATTTTATATGATTTATTATTAAGTTATTAAAATTTTAAAAGTGAAATTTTAAGCGTTTTCGTCAATTATGAAAATCGCTCGATTTAATAGACATGTTAAAATAGCCTTCCGGGGCACAGTCTCGGAATTCGACGAAAGCAGTTCCATTGGATAATAGTTAGTTATTATCGGATTTCAATTTTCGTAGCAATCGGAGTTGTCGTTTGACCGTGGCAGCACGAAACGCTTAGAAATCGATTTAACCGATTTAATTTTAAATTGGATCGTTTAATTCCGTAACTCGCACATACGATCGAATTAGCTTACGAAACCTGTTCCATTGTGTCCGGAATGCTAAAAAACCCTAGGAACGCCTATTGGTACGTGAGAGTTGGAGTCTGTTTGCAATACGATGTTAAATTGAGAATAATATTAATAAAATATTATTAAACAATATTATATACATATTTATCGTATAAAACCCTAGCATATCGCGAGCCGCCGTCTCTATATTCGTTCATGGACGAAAATCAATTTCGCTTCTCCTCAAAAATTTCTCAATCCACGCAATAATTTCACAAACTCCCAACTAGGAAGTTGTAGATCACCTCGATCTCTTCCCATCCAACGGTAGTGATGGATTTTGGCGTAGCGGAGGGGAGGTTAGAGGGCCGCGTTTACTGGCCGTTCGTGCTCGAATTTCAAGCCATATTGAGGGCCGAGCTCCGCGAGTTTTGGGTCGAGCATGGGGGTAGTGGCGTGCTTCGTAGGGGTAGCATCCGATCAAGGTGGATGGCTCCGTGGCAGGCGCGATTTCGAACCCTAGTTCATGAGTATGGGTTCGGTCGTGACCTGTAGTCGTGTGTTTTGGTTTTGTGAGGAAGAAGGCCGTGAGTTTTGGTAAAAAAAAAAGAATTGTTTTAAATGTAAATTCAAATCTTTAAATTTGAATAACTTTTTCATGTGAAACCAGATTCGAACGAAATTCATGGCGTCGGGATCGCAGAAAAGAATACTACGAGTTGGTGCAGATCCGGAATTATTCCGGGCAAGTAGAAATTTGGGTTAAATCGAATGTCGTTCGGTTTAATTTAAATTTCAAACGCTCGACGAAACTCAAGGTGAGTTATTCTCACTCACATCTGGATACCAGTAAAGTTAAACAGCTAATATTGACTGTTTGTTTGGATGCTTAGCTGAATATGATAATTATTATTAAATTGAATTGATATATATATATATATATATATATATATATATATATATATATAGTTCTGCTAATATTTGTGGATGCAGGGAAACAGGTTGGAGGGATCTGTTGGGTGCATTTCCACCGCCACCAGTCTAAAAGAAAAGGAGCCAAGCCTCTCCACCTCGAAGCCGATCCAAAGCCCACACCGAACCAACCTACCACATGCGCCTGCCGAACCAAACACGCTCCAACCACCGAGCCAGGTGACTACCGAACCATCCTCTACCTAGGACCACCGGACGAACCACCACCGAATGGACCACCATTACCGAACCAACTACACCCGGACCATCTCTCTGCCGAACCTACCTCCCACATGCTCCACCGAATCAAGTGACCACCGGACCAACACCTCATAACCTCTCCATACCGAACCAACTCCAAGGCCACACCAACCCATGTCGAACCAACCCCCTCCACACATCACCGAACCAAGCTTCGCCGAACCAGATATGCCAGACTAGATTGCTTCAGCCCAGGCCCATCAGCAGCTATATACATCCAAGACCCTTGCCCCCAGCCTCACTCTATAAATAGAGGGACGAGGGTACAACAATGGCGGACAAGTTTGAGAGCTCAAGCAAGGAAGGAACTTTCAAACAACTTTCTTATACTTGTACTTAAAGCTTTGTACTTGTAATCTGAAAGAAAAAGGGGAATAACATATAAAGTGGACGTAGACACGTTTTGGCCGAACCACTATAAATCTGTGTGTCATTTACAGTTTAGTCCTTGATTTTTTCATATTTGCACAAGTAACCCAAATCATTAAAAACCACATAAAATCAACTAAATTATACGGATTGGAGGTGTTTGCCCATTTTTTGTGCAAACATTTTTGGTGCTTTCACTGAGAGCTTGGAGCTCGAAGCTTCAACTTCCCTCATTCAACCTTCTTTCCCAATAGCACCCTTCATTGCCTAGGAAACATGACTTTCAGGCCAAGAAAAGACCCCAACAAGGGAAAGAACGTTGCAACCAGCAGCGCTCCAGATCCAGTGGATCCAGATCAAGAGAACCATCCTACTACGACAGCAGTGCCAAATGTAGATCAGGCAATTCCGACAGCCCCTGCCGCGGAACAACCGACATCAATCACTAGGGCAGACCTAGACAGAGTTGTGGTTGAAGCGACTAACCGCTTCGCATCCCAACAAGAATCTTTGGTGAACCAACTCATGTCACGCTTGAGGGATGCCGAAGAATCCAACCGCAACACTGAATCATGGGGTGAGTCTCAATCTGGAGGATCTCAGAGACAACAAAGTCTTCCCTCTTCGAAGAAGCTATCAACAGGAACAACAATGATAGGGGTCGCGCCCGGACTCAGTCCGAACTCCGACTCGAGGAAGCGCTTGGAACCGAACCCAACGGGGGAGGCACCAGGCGAGGGTCAGATGTAGCTGAGCCGGTCATGCCGCCTAATCATAGAAATCCCGCTGAACGGAGCCGAGCTAGAACCCAGCCCGAAGTTGACCCCATGGAAATGCTCGAAGCAGAACCCCATAGGGGAAGATCAAGGCAGGAGGCAACTGTAGCTGGTCCTAGCATGCATTCGAGCAGCCAAAGACAGCCACTGGATAACGTCAGAAGTGATAGGCTATACCATCCCTACAGGTCATCTGGACGAGATCGATCCCGCAGGGAAGAACCAAGCTCATTTTTGTCCGCTCCAAATTCTGATGAAAGAATGGCACGATTATTCAGGGAATGCGTCCGACGGGAGCAAAGAGATCGAGGGATAGGCGCTAAGGTAACCAGCCCTTTC
Organism: Allium cepa; assembly: GCA_030765085.1. Taxonomy (NCBI): domain Eukaryota; kingdom Viridiplantae; phylum Streptophyta; class Magnoliopsida; order Asparagales; family Amaryllidaceae; genus Allium; species Allium cepa. The sequence continues at coordinate 489,551,826 of CM060944.1, read as the reverse complement.
ACCCGCAACATCGAAACCGCCATCACACCTCGAGAATGGAAAATGCCGACGATGGAACCGTACAAGGGAACTTCCGACCCCGTTGTACACCTGCAAAGATACACACAACATATGCTCATGAGCGGGGCAACGGAAGGAGTATTATGCAAATGCTTTCCACTATTTTTAGCAGATCTAGCTACCTCCTGGTTCTGCCATCTACCCCAAGGATCCATCAGTTCATGGGAAATATTGAAGGAAAAGTTCATTAGCCAGTTCCGTATTCATGTGGAACAACCCAAGGATGCTTATTCTCTATCCAATGTCAAACAGAAATCCGGAGAGACACTGCAACAATATCTAACCCGGTTCAACGCCGCAGCGGCCGCAGTCCAAGATGCCGATGAGAAACTCACCCTAATGGCCCTCTGTAGTGGTGTGCACCTAGATACCAAGTTTGCTAGAAGACTAACTAAAGAAAAACCAGCCACCTTGCCCGATTTCTTCCATGAAGCTGGGAAGTACATGAGACTCGAAGAGGCTGCCACTGAAAGGCAGACAGGACCACAGACTAAGACGGCTCATGGAAACACCCCCGCCGCAGCGAAGGACATTCGAAGAAACGACTCCAGAGACAATGCACGGGGCAAGAAGGGAGAAAAGCGTTTGTACCGACCAGGACCGAGATTTGACGCTTACACTCCCTTGAATGAAACAGTCGAGAACATCTTCCTGGCCACCCAGGACGAACTTACATACAAGCGCCCCCCATACAAGAAAGAGTCGGATCGCGCAATCTAGTCCGGAAAATTCTACCGTTTCCACGAGTCTTATGGGCATGATACCAATGAATGCCGCCATCTCCGAAACCTAATTGAAGAACACATCAGGAGAAAGAGATTAGAACGCTATGTGAAGGGACAAGACAGGACCCCAGCTCCTGCCAAGGAAAACCCAGGGCAGCTCCACCCAGAGACAGGCGGAGGAAATCGCAACACCAGCGGCTCCAGCCAAGAGAAGATAGTGGTCCATACAATATCAGGGGGGCCACACATCGCCGACAAGAGCTGGGTAGAAATGGAAAGATATGGAAACTCACTCAGAAGCGAGGGTGACTGCGTCAATTCTGTTATGGAAGAACACCATCCTAAGCGGAAGGAAAATAATGACATCACATTCAGTGGGCGCGACCTAGAAGGAAGGCAGTACCCACACATGGACCCTATGGTCATCTCTGCCTGGTTCGGTCCAGCCAAAGTTTTCCGAATTTTAATAGACACTGGAAGTTCAGTAAATATCTTATTCAAGCATGCTTTCGACAAAATGAAGCTGTCAATGAAAGATGTATCCCCCTGCAACAAACCACTACACGGTTTCACTGGAGAAGCAAAGATGCCCCTCGGACAATTGGATCTCTTTGTTGAATTGGGAAGTCATCTCCGCTCCGCCGTTCGGAAATAAACATTCATGCTAATAGACAACCACTCGGCCTACAATGCCTTTTTAGGAAGACCAGCCTTGTCCGACTTCCAAATTGTCCTTGCCCCATGGTGCCTGAAGATGAAGTTCCCAACGGATAATTGAGTGGGAGAAGTAGAAGGGGATCAAGACGCCGCTCGGGACTGCTATGTAACCGAACTTCGCAATAATCGCAGGAGAGATAAAGGGAAAAATGCAGAGACTATTCTCTACATGAAAAGCTTGGAAGCATAGCAACTAAAGAAAGCCCCAACTCTTCGGTATACCAGTGATCCTTTCCATGAATTAGACCCCAGGGACAAAGAGGAGGAGGCCACCGCCGAGCCTGCAGAGGCTATGGAATTCGTATCTGTAGACAAACGCGACCCAAGTAAACCGCTGAGAGTCGGATCTCAGTTAAAAAGAGAATTAAAGAATCAACTCATTGATTTTCTTCGCCACAACATGGATGTATTTGCATGGACGCACGCTGATATGACTGGTATCTCCCCGGATATAGCATGCCACGCACTAAACATCGATCCTACCAAGGTACCGGTAAAGCAAAAGAAGAGAAGTATGGGGGTAGAACGATCAGCGGCCCTCGAGGAAGAAGTAAAGAACTTACTGGCCAATGACTTCATACGTGAAGCCATCTACCCGGAATGGATTGCCAACTCGGTACTTGTAAAGAAAGCCAATGGGAAGTGGCGAACATGCATCGATTTCTCCAACTTAAATGACGCTTGCCCGAAAGACTGCTTCCCACTCCCCCGAATCGACCAACTCGTGGACAGCACTGCCGGACACGAACTCTTATCCTTTATGGACGCATGCTCAGGATATAACGAGATCCCTATGCACGCCCCCGATCAGGACCACACTAGCTTCATCACTGACCGAGGATTGTACTGCTACAAGGTAATGCCATTTGGACTTAAAAATGCCGGAGCTACTTATCAGCGCCTCGTCAAGAAGATGTTTGCAGAACTGATAGGACGAACTATGGAGGTCTATGTGGATGACATGCTGGTTAAATCAAGAAAAGCCAACGATCATGTAAGCCACCTGGACGAGATGTTCCAAGTACTCCGCCAATATGGAATGAAGCTGAATCCTCTAAAGTGCTCCTTCGGAGTGTCATCAGGAAAGTTCTTGGGATTCATCATCCATGCCAGAGGGATCGAAGCAAACCCCGAACAAGTCCGAGCCTTGTAAGATATCAAAATACCATCCACTCGGAAAGAAATGCAAAGCCTAAACGGGAAGGTGGCCGCCCTAATCCGTTTCATCTCTAAAGCAACCGACAAATGCATTCCTTTCTTCGAGGCCCTGAAGAAAGACAAAGGAAAATTCGAATGGACCGATGAGTGTTCAACAGCTTTCCTTAACCTAATCGAGCACCTCCAACGGCCACCAGTACTCTCGACTCCGAATGAAGGCGAAGAACTATACCTATATCTCGCTGTGTCATCCCATGCTCTAAGAGCCGCTCTGGTAAGAGAAGAAAATCGCACACAACAGCCAGTGTACTTCATAAGAAAAAGGTTCAGGGGAGCAGAAGCCAGATATCCTAAACTTGAGAAGCTAGCGTACTGCTTACTAATCACGTCACGGAAACTGCGACACTACTTCCAGTCTCATTCCATCCGAGTTCTAACCGATCAACCACTAAGGCAAGTACTTCATCGTCCCGATACCTCTGGGCGGTTACTTAAATGGTGCATTGAATTGAGCCAATATGATATCACCTACCATCCTCGCACTGCCATCAAGGGACAAGCCATAGCCGATTTCAACGCCGAATCACTATCAACGAAGGCTGGGACCAATCTAAAATAGCAGAAGATATCAAGTGGAATCTCTTCGTAGATGGAGCGTCAAACGAGCAAGGCTCGGGGGCAGGCGTTATGATCATCACTCCCAGGGGAAGAAAGCTGTGTTATGCACTAAGGCTAGAATTCGCTGCCACCAACAATGATGCCGAATATGAAGCAGTAATAGCCGGATTAGAGCTCGCCCTGGAGATCGGAGTCAGTTCCTTATGTCTTCACAGCGATTCACAACTCATCGTAAATCAAATACTAGGGGAGTTCCAGACTCGAGGAGAGCGGCTCACGGCGTATCTGAAAAAGACCAAGCGGCTGCTCAATCAATTGGATCACTACTCGATCAAACACATTCCTCGAGAAGAAAATCAAGAGGCCGCCGAGCTGGCAAAGCAAGCTAGCATGGGAGATGATACCACTTCTAGAACGATAACTGTCTCAAGGCTACTAACCCCGAGTTTCGAGCAAGTAAATCTGATAGCTGCAACCGAAGAAGAAACATGGATGACCCCTATCCGAGAATACTTACAAAACGGCACCCTACCCGACGGGCGAAGTGAAATTAAGAAAATTCTAAGGAAAGCTTCCCGCTACACAATGCAAGAAGGCATTCTCTATCGGCGCGACTTCTCTAACCCCTTAATGAGGTGCGTTGCTGGAAGAGAAGCCAAGGAAATTCTATCCAATATCCATCAGGGAAGTTGTGGAGACCACACCGGAGGGAAGACCATAGCAAAGAAGATACTCCGATATGGGTATTTCTGGCCCACTTTAAACAAAGATGCCTTAGACTTCGTCAGAAGATGCGACAGATGTCAGAAATTTGCTAAGATTCCTCGACTACCAACCAATGAAATTATTCAGATGACCAGCCCTTAGCCCTTCGCAATATGGGGAATTGACTTAATTGGCGAACTGCCGATGGGCCGAGGCGGGGCCAGACATGCCATAGTGGCAGTTGACTATTTCACCAAATGGGTGGAAGCGGAGCCTCTGAATAAAATATCTTCAGCTAAAGTTATCAACTTCTTGATCAAAAACGTTCTGTGCAGGTACGAAGTTCCACTCAGAATCATATCAGACAACGGGCTTCAATTTGACAGCGAGGAGTTTGTCGACTGGTGCCAAGAGCACGGGATTCACAAGAGCTTCTCATCCGTGGCTTATCCCCAGGCAAATGGCCAAGTCGAAGCTGTCAACAAAATTCTCAAGACTCTAATCAAGAAGAAGCTTGAAAAGTCAAAAGGCGCTTGGGTGGACGAACTTCCTACAGCACTATGGGCCTATCGCACTTCTTTCAGAACATCGACAGGGCATACTCCGTTCTCTTTGGCATACGGATCAGAGGCCATGCTCCCAGTTGAAACTATTGTACCTTCCCATCGTAGGATCCACTACAACCCCGAAGAAAACAAATAACTCCTCCACATGTCTTTGGATCTAATTGAGGAGAGAAGAAATGATGCAGCACTCAAAGCAGCAGCTCACAGACAAAAAGTGGCAGCACTATACAACTCCAAAGTCAAACATCGCAGCTTACAAGAAGGAGATCTTGTCCTCAAGCGAATCTTTCCGCGCCCAGGAGCGCTGGATCCAATCTGGGACGGACCATATGTAATTCATAAAGATCTCCACAACGGAGCTTATATTTTGTCAACAGTGGACGGAGAGGTGTTCCAGATGGCATGGAACATCCGACACCTCCGTCGATACTTTTCTTAACTTGTACTGCCCATATGAAGTGAATTAACAAAAAGAATCAGTGGACGTAGGCATTTTCGTGCCGAACCCTTTAAAAAACTTGGCTCTTGTTAACTTGTTCCTTTATATCTTGGCTACTTGTTAAGCTTTATCCTTTGCTGTTGAACAAAATCCTTTGCAGATGACATTTCAATCCAGAGCTTCACAACACAACTCCACCTGGACAAAATCTAACAGGTACGCTACGCTCCTATGCCCTCGCCAATGAGACACTTTGCTCCGGTATCCCTCTACCACGAGTTAACTCATTGTTTGCCTCGGCCCTTAAAGCCGACTGTAATAAGCCGAGTATAAGTCATCAAAAAAAAGGCCGACTATAGCCGATGGCATCTCATTACAGCGATTCGGCTCGCCGGCAACTGTGAACCGATCATAAGCCCCAACATAAGGTGTGGCCAGCCAGGGGTAGTTCACAGTTGACGATCGGCCCCCACGCTAGCCGGCCACACTAAATCAAATAATACCCACGATTACGGGCCATAATGGCCCGGGTAGTTACTGTGCGCGATCGGCTCCGATGTGTCTTAAGTGCGGCTGTGGTAAAAAAGAAAACTCCCCGCAGAGGCGTAAGATGGTTGACAAATGTCTCCAGGACCCACAGCTAGGGAAAGTGACTACAAAACCCGTTTGCCACGAACTTAAGCACATCGACGGCCTTCCATGACGTGAAGTTTTACTTTTCCTATATTTCCATTTCATTTAAAACTTTTCTCCTATTCTCCGTAATGGTGCTTGAAAGTACAGGACATGAAATAGGGAACGCTCGCTAATGAGAATGGAACCTTACGATCGGGTGGTGAGACACTCAACAGCATTCAGGCGCACGAAGTTGCCGTCCACAGCCGAAACATGAAGGGCGGTACCTTCTACTTTTTTACATTAATGCATAGCTGCAGTTCATATTCACACATCACATTTACGTTGCAAAATGAGAAAATTATACTTTAAGAAAAAAACTTAGCATCAGGCACAGTCAAGTCACTAGTAACATGCATAGTTACATCACTTACACAACACAACAAAATAGCGATAAAATTCCAACATAAAGGAATCAGCTTATGTTATGAAATTACATAAAGTCATTATTACAGTACATTAATGTTTTGAACTAGCATATACAGGAATGTCAAGCAGACCAAATAAAATAACCAGTTGCATTATTGCTAACCACTACACTTCAGAACCGGCTCTCCGAATCTACTTGGTTGTTGGATCGGAACTCCCAGTATGTTGACCAGAGGTCCCACCTGTCCAATTCAGAAGAAGAATCCATCAGATAAACAGCGAACGATCAAGTTATGAAAGTCTAAAAAGAAAAGAGAAGAGAGACTCACCAGCACCCGCCTCTCGGTCCTCATCCCCCAACTGCACACCGGCTTCCTCCGCAGCAAGTAGCCGCATCCCCTCCTTCACCGCTACCTTCTCCTCCTTTGAGAACTGGGCGGTTACCATGTCCATCCTGAATGCCGCTCCACCTTCCTTATCCGCATCGGCCTTGGCCTCCTCTAAAGCCCGGAGATATATCCTAGCCATGATCCGGGGATAGTCATCCATCCAGGATAAATTACCCTGCTTCCAGGTACGGAAGTACATATCCTGCAACATCTCATCCATCATCCCCTCATTCTCCTCAAACTCCCTCACCCGGGCCTCGGAGGACAGCAACTTAACGGTGGCAACATCCCTCTCCGATCGATATCTCAAGCAGTCAGCCTGGAGAGACCTCCTCATTTCTTCCATCTCTTCCTTTAGCTTGGCCTGGGCAAGCTCTGCGGCCTCAAGCCTCCCAGACAACTCTTCAATCCGCTTGAGATCCGCATTCCGAACCTCATCCACCGTCGCAATGGCCATATCAATCCGCCCCTTGCAAGCAGCCTCCATTTTTCGCAATTCTGCCCTGCTGGCCTTTTCCATATTCTCCTTCAACTGCCTGGAGGCTGCCTCGTGCTGAGAAATCTGGATAGCCTGATCGGCAAGCTGCTTGGCCTGATCAGAAACCTGTAGCCGCAGCCGGATGTTAGCACTCCCGATTTCCTCCCCAGCCCTATCCAGTCGAGCATGATGCTCCATCAACTTCTTGACCTCCTCCGCGACCCGGTCAATGTTGGCCTTGGCTTCGTCCCCCATAGCAGCTATCCGAGTAGTGAGCAGATCCAATTCTAGGGACTTAGACTCATCAAGAATCCGAACCATGGGATTGTGGGGGAGAAGATGCTCGCCCGTGGCCTCGTCAAATAATATATCCTGAGAGCTTGGGTCCAAATCTTGGTGGCCGGCAAAGGGATTGCGAGGCACGTCAGGACGTTTTATGCGGATCACAATAGGATTCTCGGAAGGAGGCGGAGAGGGGGCAAACTCCGTGGTCTCCTCCGCGGTATCTCGGGAAGGCTGAGTAGAAGGCTGATTAATCAAACAAGGAACGCCTCCTCTTCCTCTGCTGGATACCTTCCTCAATGACTCCAAGAAGAGAGCGATATCTAACTACATCCCCGGAGCAGCCGGTTGGCGGCTTCGGCTTAGTAGAAGCTCTCATCAACTTGAATTGTTCGAGGCGGTGTCGAACGTCTGAAGTTTTGGCTACCTCGCCTGCCCCTGTAATAAAGAACAAGTGTTATGAACATACAAGGGTCCATAATTCAAGAAATATGTTAACTTAAAAAGAATGAGAAGGCACGTCTGTTATACAAACCCTGCGGAGAAGGAGAATACTGCAATAAGTCCTGAATCTCAGTCCAGGACGGAAGCGAACCATAAAATATTCCTAAGTCTCTATCATAAATGGAATCTGCAGAAGTCAAGAGTTCACCTTGAATCGCTGGAGCCACCTCAGCTGAAGAACCCTTAGGGAATGGATCGGCGCTAGCCCCAGCCTTGTCAACCTCCTTTGCCTTCTTCACCGAGGCTGATCCTTCCTCCAACCCTTCAAAAGCCTGGCGGAAGGCATCATCCGTCCACTCCTGGATCTCCCCTGCCTGCTCAGAAGACAAAGCCCCGGCACCACTACCACCCTGTCCTTCACCTTCTCCATCTCCTCCGCTCTCCTCTTCGTCTCTTTCCTCCTCTCCACCTTCCTCCTCCGGAATATCTGGACATGTACTGGTAGAGGGTCCATCAGACATCTTAAGCTTCTTTCCTCCAACAGCTGGAGGCACCGAGAAAGGTCTCTTCTTGCTACTCTTCGCAGTAGCCCCATCCTTAGCTTTAGCAGCCCTCTCCTCGGCTGTATCTCTCTGTTTAACCACAGATTGATGTGGCAGAATCAAGTTATACTCCAGGAGAGTGGCGTTCCTGATCAGGTAAGAGGCCGACCTATCCCTTCCCGAAATGACCTTTATTTCAGCAGCCATCCGCGCCAAGGAATCATTCTCCACAACCGCAAAGCCACCTGTTGCTAGCAAGAAATAAAAGCATATAAGAAGAAGCATTGTGATCAGGACAAGGAAAATATAAATGAAGTTCAACTTACAGCCGGAAGTGAAAAGGCGGAAAGAAACAGGGTCATCCCTAATGAAAAACCATTCCTTCTTGAACATACTAAACTTCGAGTACAAATCCAGAACAGGCTTAAAGGGCACGACCGCTTCCAAAGTGATATATGGAGACCCCTTCTTGTATCCTCTCAAGTTGTACAGATATCGGATCTCCCGGTTGGAAGGGGGACGCCCATATTTCCTCTGAAAGATGACGAAAAGACTCACCAGAATGGCATAGGAGTTAGGCTGAAGCTGGAATGGAGCCACCTTCAGATATGTGATAAAGCTAACTATCCAGGCGTTGAGAGGCGGGATAGCACCACACATGCAATGATATCTGCTGTAAGCAAAGTAGCCTTCGGGGGGGGGGGGGGGAGGGGTCATACGACATCACTCCTTCCCCCGGCAATAGCATGCGCGCTCTATCTATTCCGAAGGAACGAGATATAACATCAAGTTGCTCCTCCTTCAGGGAGCTCGGAAAGCAATCGGGAGGAGAGTTCAGAAGCTCTTGGGGACCATACCCATCCACTAACGACCTCGGGGCAGTTCCATGTCGCGCCGGTTCTGGTTGGGCTGGGGGCACGGAAGAAGACTCTCCTCTATCCTTGGACTTCTTACTATCTAATCGAGTTTCCGCTTTGCGAGACATTTATCTGCAACACAAGAAAAACATGGTATTAGGACAAGGAGTATGGGAATATAAACGAATAGTTATCAAGTTTCATTCGGTATTGAAGGTCTAAGTTTCATTCGGTATTGAAGGTCTAAGTTTCATTCGGTATTGAAGGTCTAATTTCATTCGGTATTGAAGGTCCAGGTTTCATTCGGTATTGAAGGTCCAGGTTTCATTCGGTATCGAAGGACCAAGTTTCATTCGGTAATTGGACATGAAGTTCGGCCTAGTAGCTCCTCACCTGATTCGGCAGAGACTTTGATTCGGAAGAGATAACTCTTTGATTCGGCAAAGACAAGGAGTTGGTTCGGCTGATAAGAAATAACGAAGGCGTATAACCTCTATTTATAGACAAATGTGGGACACCAGACCAATTGGTTCGGCACTCAGGGACCGAATGAAGACCCCCTAGCTAAAACAAAGCACGGCATATACTAGCATATGCCTTGCTTTGGGGGGTAAGTGTTGGGTGCATTTCCACCGCCACCGGTCCAGAAGAAAAGGAGCCTAGCCTCTCCACCTCGAAGCCGATCCAAAGCCCACACCGAACCAACCTACCACATGCGCCTGCCGAACCAAACACGCTCCAAACACCGAACCAGGTGACTACCGAACCATCCTCTACCTAGGACCACCGGACGAACCACCACCGAATGGACCACCATTACCGAACCAACTACACCCGGACCATCTCTCTGCCGGACCAACCTCCCACATGCTCCACCGAACCAAGTGACCACCGGACCAACACCTCATAACCTCTCCATACCGAACCAACTCCAAGGCCACACCAACCCATGCCGAACCAACCCCTTCCACACATCACCGAACCAAGCTTCGCCGAACCAGATATGCCAGACCAGATTGCTTCAGCCCAGGCCCATCAGCAGTTATATACATCCAAGACCTCTGCCCCCAGCCTCACTCTATAAATAGAGGGGCAGGGGTACAACAATGGCGGACAAGTTTGAGAGCTCAAGCAAGGAAGGAACTTTCAAACAACTTTCTTATACTTGTACTTAAAGCTTTATACTTGTAATCTGAAAGAAAAAGGGGAATAACATATAAAGTGGACGTAGGCACGTTCTGGCTGAACCACTATAAATCTGTGTGTCATTTACAGTTTAGTCCCTGCTTTTTTCTTATTTGCACAAGTAACCCAAATCATTAAAATCCACATAAAATCAACTAAATTATACGGATTGGAGGTGTTTGCCCATTTTTTGTGCAAACAGGATCCAACTGGATTCCTCATAATATTTTAATTGTTGTTATGACTGATGAAGTATTCCATTTATATATCCTGTGATAGCTAAATTTGGAATTCAGTGTTGTGATATGAATTGATAAATTTAAACCTGAAATTGATAAGCATAAATAAAATAAATTGAGATTTAAAAGAAATAGAAGAAATTGTTAAATAAAAGATCTAAAGGAATAAAATTTGGAATCTGGTTGAATGAAGAATGGAAATTGGTAAATTTTGGAATTTGTAAATGAAATGGAAAACTTATCAATTGATAAATGTGAAAATATGGATTTGTAAGGATAAATTCCATAAGGAATTATAAATTGTTAAAAATAACGATGGTTATTTGATGATGTATTCCTGGAAGTTAAAATATATTTAAAAGAGGCTTTCCAAATATAAATTAACAGATTTTAAATGTAAATAAAATAATTAAACGTAAATTCGAATCAGAATAAATCGGGTGGGATTTATAAGAAGAATGGTATGGGTTGTTGGATAGAAGTGTATTTCCCTGGGAAACCAAGTGCATGTTTTAAAGCAGATTTTAGAAAATTTAAAGTTTAAACGTGTTTTCAAAGGTGTTTTTGAGTAATTATTATTTTAAGGTAAATAATATATAAATTAGCTATAATAGTAATTATTTTTAAACATATTATTAGTAATTATTTTTTTATATGGATTTACTTAAAGGGTAGTTTGATTTAAATTATTTGGAACCTTGTAGCAATTCTTTTAAAACTCCATCTTTAAAATTTCATTTAACTAAACCCTATATTAAACTAGTTTATATCTTATCAAGTGGTTTTACTTTAAATATTTTGAAACTATTTTTAGAGTAAATAACTAGTAGTAAATTTACATATTTTAAAGTATAGTTCAATATGAAATGTTTTAACTGTTTTTAAATCTAAATGTTTGAACTTGGTTATTTCCTATGGGAATTTAATGGTAAAGGATTTACCTTGTAAAGGAAGAACTTTGGGAACTGTTTCAAATGAGCTTTGAAAATTTGAAAATATATCTTGTAAAGATATTGGGGCAAATAAATAATGTGGGAATTATTTATTGTGTGATGGATGCTTATGGATGTTTATGAATATAAATTGATAGTTAAATCACCGACTATCAATATTGGACAAATGCGTTGATCGTTTCGAAGAGACCGGGATCGAGATTTATTTCTCGAAAACCACTTCGATCTGGTTTGTACGTTTTGTGCGAAAAACGTGTTCGGAGTCGAAGATGGAGCAGTGAAGTGCAAGGGCTAGTCGCTACTAATCCTGAGGATACTTCCAAAATGGATGTAGTAGGAGTAGTGCCTTCGGTTCCGTTCAAACCCGGGACGGACTTGTATGGACGAATGCTTGTGAAACATCGTCAGGTGGGCGATGGGCATTCTAAGTGAAAACGTTCTAAAGGTAACGCTTAACCTCAAGCCTCATCAACCGGGAATGGCTAAAACAGGGGAGGTGTAGCAAGGTTAGGTGGGTCATGCCCAAGCAGGACAAGATTTTCCCCTGTCTAGATGTCCCTTTATATTCGGCTTAGTGGGTGGTTGGTCGCGCCAACCACGGGGTTATCTTGTTCGGGACTGTTCAGTAAGGAATGGTTCCGGCCTTGTGTTGCAGGGGAGCGGGCGTACTCCTCGGTACTAAACTAGAAGGTTAGTCGACTGAACCGAACCCAAGAATTTTCCGGAGCCAGTATTAGTCGACTGACCATTTTGGGTCAGTCAACTGAGCCTGGAAACCGAAAGTTTCCAAGCATGATTCAGTCGAGTGACCACTTTGGTTCAGTCGACTGAACCTAGAAACAGAAAGTTTCCAGGATTTGTGTCAGTCGACTGACCACCCTGGTCCAATCGACTGAATCTGCTGCCTTTGCCCATTTTTCCCTTTTGTGTTTGAATTTCCAATTTTTAATCGGTTCTTGTTTCTCCAATTTGTAGTTATCACCTTTGTTGACTTTGATAACTTCTTTTTCAAGATTTTTGGAGAATACCCATTTTGGTGGATTTGGTACCGGTTTCTTTAGATTTGATTCATGTCCTCGAATGTGAGTTTTTGGTGGTTGATTGTTTCTATAATCAATTTTGTGACTTGTCACTTTTAAATACAAAGGTTTCTATACTAGTAGTAAATATTTAAACTCTTTTACAAAGGTGATTTCAACTCTATTTTTAATACAAAGCTTGTTTATAAAACCATTTACCACTCTATTAGTATATATATACCTTTACCTCATTTGTTCGAGAATTTAATTAAATGACTTAGCAAAAAAAGTGGAATGAAACGCTTGAGTTTACTTTGTCGGTTAATTCTTAGACTCGTTCGTTTGAAACTCTTGTGACAACTTTCTAGTGTAGATTTACATTTTGTTCGTAAATATTTAAGTTAAGCTTGTGGTTATAGGACATGAAGCTACACTCATCTATTTACTAGCTTAGTGTAATTGACACTTCTTGATGATTGATGATGATCATTTTATGATTTAGACTATCAATGTGCGATGTCTGTTTGTCTGCGAGGGAGACTAAAACTGTTTCTATGGAGCTTTAGCTCAATTTTGTGAGGCAGCGATCCATGGTCTTCAGACCATTTTATGGAGCTTCGGCTTTAGCAACCATGGAATAGCGTTCCGTTTTGTGATACACGTGTTGGTGAGTTTTCATGCTCCCGTTTTGTGATAGGCCTCTCTCTTTTGTGATTTCTGGATTTCTAGTTGATGATTTCTAGAATTTACGATTCGCTAATTTTGTGATTGGCATTGATATACTTGTCAATATTTGTTGTATGGTGAATAAAATAAAGAATATGACATTCTTTTCTGTGTTTTGAGATTTCTTAAGGTATTGTATGATTTTTGTGTTGTCTAATGTATACTTATCGTAGTATGGCATTTTTGTTATCATACGTTTTTATCGTACCTCTTATTCTATCTCATTTTATCTGATATTTATAGCTAGACTGATCCGTTTATTATTTTCTTATTAAATAACACTCGGGTCAAACCGAGATGTTACAAGTGCTTCTGCTTGACTGCTCGTCAGGGAACATTACCTGACTTTTGGCTAGCTACTCTAGTTTAGTCGTTTTTGTTGTTATACATACGAGAAGAGACTCCTTGATGTATACATATTCTTTTGTGTAGCACTTGTATTTATTCTTTTGTGATATTGTGGATCTTATTTAACCACTAATCTGATGTATACTTATATGTGTTATTTTCATACTTGTTTCCGCCTTTGTGATATGAATATCTATGACTGATTTATGTTATGCTTATTTCTATATTTGTTTTAGAAGACCATATAGCCACTGTGTAGTAGTTTTGAGTTTGTATCGGCATGTCGGATTTCCTCCTGAAATGAAATGCATGTTATACTATCTGACATATCGGTGCTCGCCCAAAGCAATTACACAGATGGTCGCTCCTCAGCAGCCTTATTCTTCGTGCTAGTTGACGGCATTACTCCGTATTGTCCTTGGTTAGCGTGAGTATAGAGGTGGGGCGTCACATAAGGCTTGGCCTTGGGGTTGCACTTGAACTCAATAAGAAAAATAAATGTTACTAATTTCTATATTTTGATTTGCATATCATAACTCCCTATTTTACACTAAACAATCTTTTATAAAATCACAAAATTAATTTCTCCATTTACCAAAACCAATTAACAATATAATAATAGAATTAACTTAACCTAGCATCCGTCACAAGACAATATATATATATATATATATATATATATATATATATATATAACAAACACAAGACACAAGAATATATACCTTTATTTTACAAAAATAGAATAGTCACAAAATTCAAATATAAAAAATCCAAGAGATCTTAATTCAAACCGATCGTAATAATTGTCCAAAACAATCGTAATGATTATACTAAAATCACGTGGCAAACAAACAAAAAATTAGTATCACTCGAATCGATCCGATACCAAGGGTCGTATACATACTGGGAACACAGAATGATCTCAAGGATAGTCCATACCGACAGAGCCGGCGTGAAGGCAAGGCAAGCAAGACTCATGCCTTGGGCAACACATCTAATAGGGGCAACAAAAAAGTGACGTATCATGATGAAAACCTATTTTTTAGGTTATTTTGAAAGAGCTTTTAGCTCAACATATCACATATATGGATATTAAAATATATCGCAATGTCTAGCCTCTAGATCTTTTGTCTTATAATAGTATTATCAGTTATTTATTTAAAATATGCATACTATAATGTCTTTTGTCTTATAATATATCTTTTGTCTTATAATGTCAGGCCGGCCCTGCATACTGATCAAGGTGATCGTAGAAACCATGACTTGATAAATCTTTATTTATTTGAAATTATTATATTATTATGTTTGAAAAGAAATCTAGGAATAAACTTCTTAAGGATCTAGCAGCCACTTGCCACACATAAAAAGAGAGTAAACTCTAAAGTGCCAAATACTATCACCTTTAGTAATCACTAGAGTTTAACCAATATATCCCATACCATATAGTGAAATTCAAGTATTTACTAAAAGCTAGTAAATACCACTTATTATGGATACCACTAGAAAACCTAAACTACATTCTGTTAAGGATCTAGCAACCACTTGTAGAACACCAAAAGAGATTAAAATTCTAATGTATAAAATACTTCCTAATAGCAATCACACGAATTTAACCAAGACATCCCATACTACCCGGTGAAATTCAAGTATTCGCTAATGGGCTAGTAAGTTCAACTCAAAACATTTTATTAATTGATTTATACCATATTCGACGAAGCTTTATTCGAAAGCATTTAAACTAATCGATGAAACTAAGTCGATTCTTAGTACTCCTCAGACTATATAATTAAGGTTCTCAAAAGATTTTTTTTCCTCCTTGATTTTTATTGTTTAAAGACACTTATTATAAATTTCCATATGTTTTCACCTATTTGATAAAACATTCCACAACATCGAAGTTTTTCAAGATTTCACTTATATACGCAAGGTTGTCTCAAATTTTCATATAGTTGTATTATTCACAAAACCATATTTTAACCATATTTATCTACTCTTCTAAATCCTATCAAAATATAACAGTCTATTTTGAAATAAACTAAGTTTGTACTTTCAAAACTACATTTCCAAATTCCATGAGTCCTAATTTATTTATGTAATAAAACCATAATACTTATATTCCAATTCCATAATCACTTTTATGTAAAAAAATAGATTAGATTTGTATTTCCAAAGTCATTTTTCCAGAACATAAATATTTTACTAAACATGCTTAATATATAAAATAACTTGCTAAAAATTACTTTTAATATTTATTAACTTAATTTAGAAGCAATTCTAAGATTTGAAAATTAAAAATAATTCTCTTTCGTAAAATTACTTGTATGCAAAGCTTGTTTATTTACTTCGTTTAACTCAAATTTTGAATTCAAAGATATGCAGCTTTACAACCTAATTCTCATACAAAACATAAAAGATGAAAGTTGTAGACAAAAGTCTCAGCTTTAAAATAAGAAAAAAAATCATCTAATTAGAATTTGCGGTTTAAAAGTTTTGACCGAAATAATTTTCAGATTTAAATTCATCGTCGCTGTCGTTTATTCTCAGGGCAGCGACAACAATTATGATTTTGTCTATTTAAAGCTCAAAATTTAGCAAAACATAAAATATATAAGTTATAGCTAAAAGTGTAAAATTTTCGGAACATTAAAAGTTATCAAATTCCAATCGCTAAAGAAAAAGATATGTCCAAAACAATTCTGTGTTTCAAAGTTAAAATTAAAAACACAAGACAGAGTGGTTACCGTCACTTTAAACACATAATATGGTTAAAAAAATATATAGATTTATTGAAAATGATAAACATAAAAGTTATTCCTTATACTTATACCTTCAAACTGAAAAAATCATCACTCAATTTCGATCTACCTTTTAAAAGTTATAGTGATTTTAATATCATATTTCAACTAAGAAAATTGCACAGAACAGAGCTGTGTACATCAGTTTCAAACTCAATTTTGACCCTCTAAACAACAAAGTTTCATAAAGTAATTAATAGAGAACTTGTAGCTAACAGAAATTCTTTCAACTGCAAAAAGATTGAGCTAATTTGAATAATTGTGCACTAAGATTATCGCTGTTTTACTGTAGTGATTTTTCACAAACAATTTTCAGCAAGCCACAACCAAATAATCATTCAAATTCAAGCAATAAATTCACAACCAATTTGAAAGCAATTCAATCAACAAACCATGAAATTCAATTCAGATAGCAACTAATAATTATTCTCTCGGATTAGAGGCAGTAGTGTAAGTGATTAACTTACCTTTTAACTTTCTTTAGCTTGCTAGATCACCAAATAAGCCATGCTAAACCCCTAGCTTCACCAAAATCACATAAAGACTATCATTATAGAACAAAAGCCCTTTGATTTGCACTTCAATTTGTTGATTCTAGAATCTGGGGTTTAACATTGAGGAGCAAAATGGTTTTTGTTTTTATTTTTACAATAAATGAATAAATGTGTACTACATTAAAAGAGGATATTCTCTTATGGTAAACTTATTATTGGGCTTGGGCTTGCATTTGAACTCAATAAGAAAAACAAATGTTACTAATTTCTATATTTTGATTGCGTATCATAACTCGCTATTTTACACTAAATAGTCTTTTACAAAATCACAAAATTAATTTTCCCATTTATCAAAACCAATTAACAATTTAAAAATTATTTCAACAACAATTCTCAATATAAGCACTTTCCTCTAAAGACGAAATTTAAATAATTTATTCAATCATATTTCAGATTTAAATCGAAATCCTATTTAAGAAATGAAACTCGTTTCTTAAATAAATCAAATCACTTATTTTCAAAACTAAATTTAATTTTCACAAATCACAATTTAGCATTAATTTTCCCTAATTAAATTTAATTAATAATGTAGTTAACAACAGGGTTGTTACAGACTTTCCCTCTTAAAGAAATTGCGTCCCCATAATTCCCTTAAAGAAAGAAATCCATAATATAAATTTTCTCTTGAAATAATTATTTTGTTAACTGGTTTCTAATTTCATTTCCAAAACATTCAATTAATATCTCTCCAAATTATAACACTAAACTCGAATTTTTAGGTATCAAAATTTCTCAAAATTCTCAAAAATATTCCAACGTCTCAAATTTGCATAAAATTTTGCAATGTAACGGCCCGCAAATCCATACCCCTTGAGTTAACACTATTCTACCAAAAATCAACTCAACTTGTACAGAAATACGAACCATTTGGGTTAAAGAAGAAGAGGTGGAAGAAGAAAATAGAAAACAACAACAGAATCTAACCATCGCAGCGGAATAAAATATAATAAATAATAAATAATCTTTGCTCAAAAATCAAATATATTTGTTTATATATATTACATCATCAGAGTACATCAATCACAGCTCAACATCAATATCATACAAATGTATATATGTAAACAAGTACAGGAGTACGTATAGTCATCTTGCTCGTCTCCTGAGCTCCACAGCATCACATCTTGTATCCTATAATACTCGGTCTGACCCGATCATTACAGTTAAATAACACCCGAGTCAGTCTGGAATACCAGCGTGAGAAAATCACACCCAATTGATTATTAAAGTTTCAAAAATCCTTTTAAAACAAAAGCATCTCGTAAGACCACGCCACAAATAAACATGTTGGGTTTTTACCTTACGATAGCTGAAATAGTTTTTATAGGAATCCTCTGATATTATAATAGGGTCTATATACAAATACTTATAAAATAGCCGAAATTGTTACATTATTAAATTCCAGCTACTAGCCACAGAGTGGGTAATACAAACAAAACTCGTACAAGGCTCGTAGGGAGAATGGATTTCCAACTAATGACTAGGCACTGGGGTACCACCTGTCGCAGTACGTGGCCTAGATCACAGTACCGAGGAGTACGCCCGCTCCCCTGCTACACAAGACCGGGACTACCCCTTACTAGATAATCCCGAGTGAGATCACCCCGCGGTTGGGATCAGCAACCGCCCACTAAGCCGAAATAAAAAGGGACATCTAGACAGGGATGACCTCACCCTACTTGGGTGCTACCTACCTAGCCTTACTGTATAACCCCTGATTTTCAGTTATTCTCGGTTGATGGGGCTTGAGGCTAAGCGTTACCTTATTAGAACATATCACTTAGAATGCCCATCGACCACCTGACGATGTTTCGCAAGCATTCATCCATACAATTCCGTCCCGGGTTCGAACGGAACCGAAGGCACTATTCCTACTACATCCATTTTGGAAATATCCTCAGGATTAGTAGCAATTACCCCTTGCACTTCACTGCTCCATCGTCGAATCCAAAATCGTTTTTGACGAAAACGTACAAAACGGATCGAAGTGGTTTTTGAGAAACAAATCTCGATCCCGGTTTCTTCGAAACGATCAACGCATTTGTCCAATATTGATAGTCGGTGATTTAACTATCAATTAATATTCACAAACAACCATCAACTAATAAATAATTTCCCAAATTATTTTTTTATCTCAAAATATCTTTACTAGATATATTTTCACTTTCAAACCCCTTTGAAAACAGTTTCAAACTACCTTCCTTTTCTCAGAATAAATTCCGTGTATTTCCATTTCCACTGGAATCACCAAGCACAAAACTCTAAATTTTTAAAATAATTTAAAAACACTTTATTGTAAAATATTTTTAACATTTAATTTAGAATTTTTTTACTTTAATACTTAATTTATAATAATAGTTTAGAAATAAGTAAAATAAGGTTACCCTATAACTATACATTAGATTTTCCTCTTTAAACAAAATACCAAATCATTCTTTAAATAATTATTACGATAATAGATTAAACAAAATACTTACTTTGGAATTTACTTTTAAACATTTAAGTTAAAACTACTTCAATAATTTACTAAAAATACATACTATATAAACATTTGAAAATAAAGTTACTTAATAAAATATAAAACTAGATTTCTACTTTTAAAAATAAAATACTAAGTTACTTCTTAATAATTACTGCTAAAATAGATTAAAAGAAAATACTTACTTTAGACTTTAAATACTAGGAATAATAAATTTTACAAAACTTGCTTTCGTTAAAAACAACTTTAAAACACTTAATTTATATTCAAAAATTTACTTTTTAAAAAAACATGTACTTGGCTATCCAGAGAAAATTCCAACTTCAATCACTTAAATCAATTTCTCCAAATTGATTTCCAATTTATTTTATTTGAAATAAGTTTCTTTAATTACTCAATTCATTTCAAAATTCATTAGTTATGGACTTATTATTAATGTTATTATTTCCCGTTTGTTTTCAAACCTTTTTAACCGAAATATACGGATTTCAGCTTTTCCCAATTTCTTCTTTATTCCTTTCAATAATTTAAATCTTAAATTTTAAATAAATGTTTTGTTCTTTTTAAATAATATCATTGAAGTTTAAAATTCATTAACTTTCTGTTTATTCAAAATTCTCTTGCCATACCCGAGATTTATTTGTTAGATGTAACGACCCGAAATTTTCTAACCCGAAAATTCCAAATAGTTATGAAAAAGAAGAAAGAGATAGAAGAAGAAGAACAGAAACACCAAACATCTCACAATCGCAGCGGATAAAATATAATAATAAATAATAACAGTCTACAAAAGGATACTATATCTGTCGATTACATTTAATATACATCAGAGTTCCACATTATATACAGTCACTGAATATATAAAATTGTCATGTCTCAGATTAACAATAATGTAAATACAGTGGAGATACTCTATATGCTATTGCTGTCCAGCTCGCCTCCTGAGCTCCAGAACGCCCTTACCTGAAAATCTGTAATACTCGGTCTGACCCGAGCATTATACCAAAGTAACACCCGGGTCAGGCTGGAAACCAGCGTGAGTAAACCCAACTAACATGGAATACCAAAGAAATCAACTTTCATAAACCCGGGTAACATATATCAATTCACAAGCCACAAATTATCATAGACAACACTTAGTCC
This sequence comes from Allium cepa, assembly GCA_030765085.1. Taxonomy (NCBI): domain Eukaryota; kingdom Viridiplantae; phylum Streptophyta; class Magnoliopsida; order Asparagales; family Amaryllidaceae; genus Allium; species Allium cepa. Next base: position 489,531,364 of record CM060944.1, on the reverse strand, counting down.
ACATTTAAATTTCTAAATACCAAAGATTTAGATTTTAAAACAGTCCAATACCTCCAAATCACTTCAATCCAGCATATAGATTTTATGTATCAATCTACAAACATTCGAAGTGGTTTCGGGTATTTCTCCTATACCCGACCCAGTGAGTACTTGGAAAATAATTTTATTGAAAATATTGAAAGCATTTTGAAATAGAGGAAATATCTTTGGTGAGAATGCTCTGCAAATCATCACCCCCATCTATGGTCGCAGTTACATTCCAGGGTTACGTTGCCGTCACAGCAAAAGTCCATGCAACTACAGGCTCTCCGCAGCCTCTCGATTGCGCAATGGATCCCACACAACAGATCACAGTTACATGCCAGGGTTACGTTTCTGCCATAGCAAAAGTCCATGTAACTACAGGCTCTCAGCGGCCTCTGATTTTCGCTGTCGAAATGAAACTTCTCCACTTCTACATTGATCGCACTCTACTGATATAAAATCAAACGCAGACTGTTGGCTCTCAGCGGCACACACGACTTTCGCTATGTTATACTCTACTCATAATGCTCAGGAACTAGTTTTTTCCGGACTCCTCACAGGATCAACTTTAGAAACCCCCTTGGGCTCAAGGCAGCACCACCCGGTGGCACTCCTGAGAAGTTCATTTCAAGGGAGCGCCTTTTTCCCCAGAGCCATCATCAAAACATTTTATACTATACATATATTGTATCTTTCAAATCATACACCTAATATGATTTCATACCAAGCTCCTTTACACAAAATCGATTATCCCAAAATCGATAATTCTCAAACTAGGCTTTCCAAATTTTAATACCGATTTTACCCAAAAATCAAAAGCCTTTCTAATCCAAAGGTTCCCTAAACCTTTTTCCAAATTCCTCATAAGATCCTTTATATATATATATATATATATATATATATATATATATTCAGATATATAAAATTTTAAAAACTTTGTACCTTTTCAAACTTGTATAAACTCCTTTTATACTTCAAACACCTTCAAAAATCCTTTTCTTCCGGCGATAGATTTAACAAGAAAAGATTTATCTTATATAACAAAGATATATAACTTGTTTATTCAAAATCAAATATTCAAATTTAATTACTTTTTTTATAATATCAATTTCATTCAAATCCGTACGATATACACATGTTATTCGTATGCTATACCAATCTGATCATCCACTCGATCACACAATTTCACTTCCGAACTAGTATTGTCCACCCGACTTCCTAGTGCGGACTCAGATCTGGTTTCTTGATTAGAAACCGTCATTCTCCTTGCATAGCCATAACTATGATAGAGAATATGCAGAACCAATCAACAATCCATATCCAGGTTCGCCGTCGAAAATCGAGTGAAAAATCCTAACTCGGATCGATAAACTATCTCGAAATTCTGTGCTCGAATCTGGATCAAATCACTATGCGAATAGAATAATATACGTACATCCTACGTATTTATTTCCATTGATTATCAGCCAAATCAATTTCCTTTCTATTCACATTTCCTTAAATTCCCCTTCACTTATTTACAATTGCCTTAATCCCCATTTGGATTATAACTTCAATTCTTATCTCAGTTGGGTATTTAAATCCATAACAGTTTGAAGTCCGACTAGATTATATTTAGAAAATAGCTTGAAAATTGAAAAATAGATAAGTAGTTGAAAAATAATTATTAGTTTATAAAATAGCTTACTAATCGTAGAATAGTAAGAAAATGGTTAAATAGTTCCAGAAGTTTTACGTAATTGAAAAATAGTAATTTATTTGTAAAATAGTTAAAAAAATAGTAATTAGTTTATAAAACAGTTGAAAAATAGTTAAATAGCTTCAAAAATAATTGTAAAACAAGTATAAAATAATTCGGCTTTAAGAAAGAAGGTTGTATATATTTAATAGCTTAGAAAAAATAAGTTTATATGAAAACAATTTATATTGAAAATAGTCAAGAGTCAAACTGTTCACTTCCCCAACAATTCAATGTAAATTTACACCTCCATTTAAATTGATCCAATTCCAATTCAAATAACTCCAAATTCCATTGGACTTGATTATTCCCAATTCAACTTCAATTCTAATTAATTCAAACCAAATTCAATTCTGAACTAATTCAATTTCAATCTTGAATTTAAACTATCTCGAATTATATAAATTCGAGTTAAATTCTCAAAGGTTGGTTTATCATTTTAAACCAAATTAACTTTTATTCAAAGTTTTTAATCAATTTAATTTCTGAGTTCAATTCTCAAAATTCCATTTTAAATTATCTTTACTTATGTATTTCAAGGTTCAAATAAAAATTCAATACAATTTTATTTTAAAATTTTAATTTATTATTCAATTTTATCTTCTAGTTTGAAGCCAGTTCTTAAACAAGTTTATTTTACAATTTAATTATTCAAATTTATTTTATTTATACAATACCATTCTCAATTTACAGATTTTTATTAACAATAGGATGATATCATCCAATTTATTTTAAAACGTCCATCCATTTTCAATTTTTAAATGTCAAACCCATTTTGAGACCACACGAATTCCCAATTCAAATCAACCATTTAACTTTCCAAGTTAAATTCCAATTTTCATCTTGAAATTTCAAATTCAGCTTGCTTTTTCTACACTTATTTAACTTTGCCAAAGTTAAATTCGAATTTACTTAATCCAATCAACCTTACTCAATTTGAATTCCCACTTCAAACTTCAAAATTCTTTCCCTCTTATAAGTTCAAAACTTATATCACTTTGGGTTTTTACATCACACTTCAGAGAAAATCAAAACTCAATCTCTTAATGTTTATTTCAAATTATCTTTGATATCATGTATATCCATACATACATACATACATATTTATTTCTTGGCCCTTCCAGCCATGTTTTAAAATTTTAAACCACCTTGGGTTTTAAATTCAAATCAATTTCAAACAACCCATTGTTTGCAACAAGTCCCAGTTATCCAAATAATACTTATTTATTATTTTTCATTACTTTGAAACAAAATTTTCAAATTCCGGGACCAGATTTAGAATTTCATTTTCAATCAATTAAATTTTAATTTAGTTGTATTTCTATATCTACTTAATTTAATTCCAACTCAAGACTTCAATTTGGTTGTATTATATTACTTCTTAATTTTAATTTCAATAATTAACAACCAATCACCTAAATATTTATTAGAATGAAATATTCCTTTATATACCAAAATATACATTTATATAAAATCATTTTAAAAATTTATATAAGAAAATAACAAGTACGCTCTCATATATATATATATATATATATTTATATATATATATATATATATATTCAAAACTCATTCTATAGTACTAAAGACTCTATTAATGAGCAATCTCCACCAGAGCCAAGGTTCTCGCTTAACCTTTCAGCTCTAATACCAAATGTAACGACCCGAAATTTTCTAACCCGAAAATTCCAGATAGTTATGAAAAAGAAGAAAGAGATAGAAGAAGAAGAACAGAAACACCAAACATCTCACAATCGCAGCGGGTAAAATATAATAATAAATAATAACAGTCTACAAAAGGGTACTATATCTGTCGACTACATTTAATATACATCAGAGGTTCACATTATATGCAGTCACTGAATATATAAAATTATCACGTCTCAGATTAACAATAATATAAATACAGCGGAGATACTCTATACGCTATTGCCATCCAGCTCGCCTCCTGAGCTCCAGAACGCCCTTACCTAAAAATCTATAATACTTGGTGTGACCCAAGAATTACACCAAAGCAACACCCGGGTCAGGCTAGAAACCAGCGCGAGTAAACCCAACTAACATGGAATACAAAAGAAATCAACTTTTATAAACCCGGGTAACATATATCAATTCACAAGCCACAAATTATTATAGACAACACTTAGTCCACATTTAAATTTCTAAATACCAAAGATTTAGATTTTAAAACAGTTCAATACCTCCAAATCACTTCAATCCAGCATATAGATTTCATATATCAATCTACAAACATTCGAAGTGGTTTCGGGTATTTCTCCTATACCCGACCCCGGTCTCTTCGAATCTCATGTCATTCTAACCCAATTTATCCCAATGAAATACACAACACTCCATATCAGAGATATCAACTCATTCAAAGCATCCAATACCATTCGATCATCCACATGCAAATTTGATCACTTCCAAATTAATTCAATTGAATCCATTTGAATTTCAATCCTCAATCACTTAGATTTCTGTACTTGTTAATTAATTAATTTCAAATCAAATAATTCAATCATCCCTTCAATATTCATCTTAATTGATCAACCGGGATTAATTATCTTTTAATTTCATTCAAGCAACTATCTTTAATTAACTTCACCATATTACTTATCCTTAACCAAACGATAAGTAATCTTAATTACTTCATGAACAAATTAACTGTTTAGTTATATTAATCCTTAATTACTTATATATTGACTTCTCATAAGTCACTCATTATTGATTAATCAATCTTAATCAATCAATCTTTAATTACGTCATTGATTATATAAATTAACGATTTCCAATTATATTTTAATTGATCCTAATCTAAATTAATTACATTAACTAAACCACAATATTAATCAATCTTGATTTATCTCAATCCTGTAATTAACTATTTATTTATTTACTTCATTAAACTATTTATTTATTTACTTCATTAAATAAATCAAATTTCTCCTTAATTATTCATCTTAATTACTCTCTTGATTAATTACACAAAGTAATTATATTTTATTAATTTCATTAAATATTTATTATTAAATCACCCAAATGATCATTCTAATTAATTTAAACTTAATTAATTAACCCAAATAATTAATGAATTTAATTAATTAATTACTCATTTAAATTATTCTTCCTATTTGATGAATCACCAATCATTAATCCTTTATTGATTTTAAACTGAATCATTTTCTTATCAACGATTTAAGTTTAAAACCATTTAAAAACCTAAATGCTTTGAGTCAAACCATAATTAACTCGAGAACCAACCAAAACCAAAGTCACATCAACATCAGTGCACATCCAAGCAAACTTAATCATTCAACCAATTATTTAAATTTAACTATCTAAATTTAAATTAAAAAAAATCCAACAGAGTGAGATTTACTCACCTTTGATTTTGCAATCCAAACCCGATCTCAACTTGTTCTCTTCAAATTTAAACCTTGTATAAACAGTTATACGATATATTAATGCTTTAATGGATCAAATAAATTGTTAACATCTAATTACTTAACAATTTAATTTATCAATTAATCACCTTAATAATTTATTTGAAAATAAACTAGTAGATGGTATTATTATTATATATTCCCCTTTCCAAACTACATATAAAAATAATCCATATAGGTTTTAAGAATCTTACCTTTATATAAATTTTCTTTTATATTTTTCCCAAAATCTTATATATGTATATGTATTTACTGTTGTTCTAATTACAACATGGATGGAAATATATGCATATGTAGATATAAATTACAAAATAATTTTACACTTTACTGCACTTATTTCCCTTTGCTTCCCGTAAGTATATAAAAATATAAAAGAAACTACAATCAAATACCTCTCTTCCTCGGTCGATTTAGACATAACTCAGCCTACAACTTCTAGGCCATGACAATATCAAAGCATCACCACCCCACTTCCATTCCTTGCGAACGAGTCGCCCCGAGCTCCCATCAAACCCACCGAGTCGCGCTCGCGTTCCAATCTCCTCTTCGCCTCTAGCCAAAGCACCAACATCCCAAAATCGCTAGCCCTAAAATCCAACGTACTCGAGTCGAACTGGGTTTCGTGCCTCCTCGAGCGTGCGCCCCCTTCTGATCGCCACCGAAAATCCATTTGACCCCCTTGTTATGTTTTTTTTTAAATAATCGGCCATTGCTCTTCAATTTTTTTATGAACGAGAGAGAGAGATCGGCCATTAGAACGAAGAAAGGATTTCGATTTTGGACGAGAGAGGAAAGAAAAAAAAATATAAGGGCTTCGGTAAGATCTGATACGATTTTATTTTATATATTATTAGTCGCATTGATTTCGATTTTAATTTCTGGGGATAAAAAAGAGGGACACGATCTTTAAGCAGAGGAAAAGGTGTATTTGGGAAGGAAGGAACAACGCGATCAGATATATGTCAGGACCCGATTCTTCGTCTTCCGAAAATTCAACATCGATACTCACTTTATCGACTGCCGAGCAATCGAACGACGGAAAACCAAACACTGAGGGTTTTAAGAAAAGAAAAAGACATAAGAAGAGAAGAAGATAGAAAAGATAGGGGGAAAAAGAATAGAAAATATAGAGAAAAGAAAATGGAAAATAGAAAATAAAGAAAATAGAACGGAACAGAAAACAACAGAATCTCACAATTCGCAGCGGAACAACATATAATAATAAATGAATAATCTTTAAACAAAGAACTATCTCAGTTATTACATTACATCACATTTCATTACATCATATCATCAGAGTGTACAACAACATCAAACAGTGCAGCGGAAAAAGAAATACTATATACTAGTAATACGTCATGCCATCCAGCTTGCCTCCAGCAACTCCAGAATATCCAGAATATCCTGATAAACCTTACTCTTGACTGCCCGTGTGGAAATTGGTGGGCACCCAGAGTTTAGGAAGGAAAACAATAAACTCCGAGTCAGTCATGTGACTGGTGTGAGAACTCAAAACAGTTTATTTATCTTTAAAATCAAAATAGAGGAATATTTTTAAAGTCAATTCGCAATGCTTTTAAAAATGAGACTACCATAAGACCTCCCGCCACACACACAATGCAAACGCAGACTTGGAGGAGATTTCTCCTTATGACAGCCAAAGATGCTTGATACGCATTAAAATCAAATCAATTTTGATATTGTTCTTAGTGCATAGTGTAGAAAAATTCATTTCGAAAGTAGAATATAAATCTTAGCCAGCATAGGTACCATTATAGTATGCTTACTATAGCTACCATATTAAATGGCATGTTCTACAACTAAAACCGTACAAGTTTCGTATTGTTTCTTTGGATTTCCAACAAATGGTCAAGCCAAGGAACTTCCCATTGCCACATGGAAACGCCTCTGGATGGACGCCCCGAGAACCACCGTTCTCTGCTAAACAAAGCCGGGAATCCCTTTTCCCAAGGAATATTACAAACCCTCAGATATGCCACCCCCGGTCCTTTGGGACCTTTAAACGAGAGCGCTCTCTAACCAACATCACACCATAATAATAAGTGTTTCAACATGAGTAAGTATCTGGGCTCCATACCATGATACTACCCTTTTCCAGAAGGAATGGTCATACCCTAGGGAAGTTATCCCTGAAAACCTTGCCGCACAATTCCTGTTTCGACCATTACCGGTTTGTGAGGCTCGACGAAGTCACGTCCACAAAAACATACTTTATACAAAAGCCATGCTTTGGGTCAACAAATGATCATAGAAATGATCACCAAGATAGACGATCAAATAAATGATCCTATCACAAATAATCAACACAATGATCATTTACAGCAACACTCAGCATGTCACATTACCAAATTGGGAATATATCACTGATAACATTCAACTACATAACCTCTGAGCTCGTACGTCTCAGAGAAGGGTGTTAAGCTAAAAGAATAAATTCTCCGCCACCAACATAAATATATTTGAATGAAATCGGATTTATATCTCAATTTGTAATGTCAGACATAAAATCCATACAAGTCTGTTCCGGGCTCGAACAAAACCGAAGGCACTTCTTACGAAGCCCTTGCAATCCGGATATTCACAATCCCGATCGAATTTCCCGTCACTTAGGAGATCTCTATACCAAGAGCTACCCAGTGCAGAGACAATCGATAGGTCATCCTATCGCTTTCGCAAATACTCGGTCTTCAACACCGATCTTCAATGCAATTCACAACGACGTATCACATATTCGGAATGGGTTATACGACCCCATGGTCCTTTCCCGGTTAACCCGAATAGTGAGCGCTTATTCAAAAATAAGTGTGGCATTCAAATTCAAACAAATCACATCAAATACCCATTCAAAGGGAAATATTGATAGTCGGTTATTGAACTATCAATGGATATGCACACATCACCAGTTTCCAAATAATTTCCCAAATTATTTATTTTCCAAAATATCTTTACAAGATATATAATTTCACACTTCAAAAATAAATCAATATTTATTTTTAAACAAGTTCCCCTTTCTTTTATAAATTCCATAGTGAATTTATATTTCAAAATATCTATGAATATACGATTTCAATTATTCATTTCAATTTATCTTCAAAAAAGATAAATTCTCAAAATATTCACTTTATATTGGAAAAACATTTCCATACTTATTAAATAAGTAATTCACGAATTTTATTTATTTTCAACACTTAGAAAATATTCAATATACTTAAATCGAGATTAAGTATATATTTCATTCTTTAAGGAAATCATTCTCTTAAACATATTTATTTGGGCCAAAACGAATGTTGCGTAAAACATCGTTACGACAATCCAAAATCACTAGTATAGAGATTCGAAATTAAAATAGATATATAAATCCCAATACTATACAAAACATTTCCTTTCGGAAATCATTTACTATAACAACAGTGTTATAGTCCACCATTTCCTTTTATTTCTCGAAAACGTCTATTTCAACAATCAATGTTGAAATCTATGGTTTCGAATCTCAACATATTTAAAACATCGTTAGATCGTTTTAATTCTATTTAAAACATCAAATCTAAACATTTTCTTTAACATATTATTCACTATTCAAAAACGTGAATATACTACGTTAATCAATTTCATCCTTTTATACATTTCATTTTAAAGGATTATTCACAGTCAAAAACGTGAATATAACTCCATTAATAGGTTTCAACAATTTTCTTATCAAAATAAGTCGTTTGCGAATTTATAAAACAACGTTTCTAAATTCCTTTATTAACCTATTCCAGTTTATAACTCAATTATAAACTAAAAGTCCATATTATAAGTTTAATGCTTATAAAACGATTATTTTACAAAATCGTTCTTTTAAACTTCATAATTATAAATCTTATAACTTATAAGATTCAATTGTTCATCCAAATATATTCTTTAATAATTTCACAAAATTTATAAATCTTACTATTTATAAATTTCATTTATAACTTCACCATTTATAATTTCATAATTTCCATTCATTTCTGCAATCTATTTTCACTTCATTCAAACACTTATAAAAACTCGTTTTATAATTCAAATGTTTTTAATTTATAAATATCAATTTATAAATCCTTTATAAAATCAATTTATACCATTATTTTAAAACATCTTTAATCTCCTTTATAATTTCATCCTTTTGATTTATAAAATAATTAATTTTTATAAATCCTATAGTTAAACTTTTCACAATAAATTCAAAAATCCAATTTAAACTATTTTATAAAATCATTAGCATCATATTCTCAAAAATCAGTTTTTAACTATATTTCTCAAAAATCATAATTTCTATAACTTTAAAAATTATAACGTTTATTTATTTAAAATAGATCAAATTCCAAACATATAGTATATTTTCAAAAATCACTTTTAAAATCATTTTAAAATTCCAAATTTGGTCCAATGATGCTACATACCAAATAGTCAATCACGACAACAACGATATCATATATCGATATGAAAATCAATGAATATCAAAATATCCATAATCAAATAAATACTGTTGAGGAATCCTGTTGGATCCCTCCAACCTATTTCCTGCATCCATAAACATTAGCACAATACCAATTCCGCTCCAGTACGGAATTATCGCGGTATATGTTTTTATTAAATATTATCCGCTTAATAACGGCGCAATAGGGTCTCATCCGCTAATCAAAAAATGCGGGAAATCAATAACTCCAATATATACATATGCCAATATATATATTGCTATTATATGTAATACCAATTTCACTGTTTATGAAATATTCGCGGTATATGTTTTTAATAAATAACATCCGCATACTAACGGCGTATAATGTCTATTTTAATAATCAATAGATATCAATCAACATTCAAACATGCATTCAAATATTTTAAATCTAACTATTTAAAATAAAATCGAAACTGATTCGATTGAGTGAGAAGTTCTCACCTTGATTTTATTTCGTTTTAGCGATTTATTTCGAATAAAATTAAACGGACGTTTAATTTTACCCAAAATTCTTACTAACTCCAATCGACTCCAATTCATTTCCATCGCGTAGTGCTCGTCCATACGATTCCAACGCAACTGGTTTCGCGCGTTTTCGACCTCGTATGAAAAAGTTATGATTTTTCAAAGTTTACTCGAATTTATATACATAAATTTATAACATAATTTATAAAATTTATAACCTAGCAAGATCATGGCCGTTAGATTCAAGCCCCCCCTCATCTCAGCCGTGCGCGCCATCATCTCTCCCACGCAACATCTTCAGGTCACAACACACGCACATGAACCCATTTATCAAATACTAGGGTTTCGATTCACCACCTCCACGTCGAGCTTGAACGCGATCGGGATACACCACCATGCGCGCCTCCCCACACTACACCTTTGGCCACCTCCACCTGCAACTCGGCCACCCCCAGCCCCTTGATTCACGTGCGCAACATCAGGGCGTCGGCCCCCTGTATCTCCCCCCACGTCGCCCCAAACACGATCATCACCGTTCACATCGAAGCTCTCATCGCCCTCTTCAATACTCTAGTTGAAAGTTTAGCCTAATTGTCGACGGATTTGGAGTAATCGAGGGAGAAAGAATACTAATTTTTGGCCGTTGTTTGCTAGGGTGGCGGCTAGGGTTTGTTTTAATTTTTTTTTTTTTTTTTTTTTTTTAGAGTGAAGGGCTATTTATAAGGAACCGACGAAACACTATTCATCCCGGAAATTCCGAACTCCGATTTACGCGCCGTAACCAGCGTTTGTAGGGTTTACCCCGCGTTCCGGACACAATGGAACAGGTTTGAAAGCTAATTCGGACATCTGTGCAAGTTATGGCTAAAAATGTTCAATTTAAATTAAACCGATTTAAATCGATTTCTAGGCGTTTTAATTTGTACCGGACAAACGGTAAATCCAATTGACTTGAAATTTGAAACCTTACAATAATATCACATTACGGATCCGATGAAACTGGTTTCGTCGAAATCCGAGACTTTTTGAAAAATGGCTATTTTAACTCGCTAATTTAAAATTAAAAATAAATCGATGCGTTTCGAGCTGCCACGATCAAACGATAGCTCCGATTGACACGAAAATTGAAATCCGATAATAACTAACTATTACGGATCCAATGGAACTAGTTTCGTTCAATTCTGAGACTGTTCAAAAATTGACTATTTTCACTAGTCGATTTAATATTAAAATATTCAATTTTCACAAATTAACTTTTAATTCGATTTTAAAAGTTCTAAAATATCGTTCTAACTTCAATATGATAAAATAAAATTTCCCAAATCATTTTCAATCATATTTAACCCCATTTTCAATTATTTCCATAATTTAACATATTAAATTATCGATTTAATTATTCAATTAAATCCAATAATTCAAAATAAAATTTATTCGACTTATAAATTCACTTATTAATATCTAAAATTAATTAAATATTCAAATTTTAATTAATAAAAATCCTGGGTCGTTACATATAGGTTTGAGATAGCTTCTTGAAAACGACTATCTGTTTTAATTTTTTTTATTATTATAAAACTTCAAACGTCTCGTTAATCGCCAATTAAAATTTTGAACTCCTCTTAAGGAATGCCGCTAGGCGATTATAAGGTTTTACCTGTATTCGAACACAAAGGAACGTGTTTCGGAGGCTAATTTAATCATATGTGGAAGTTAGCTATTTTAAATCGATTAAAATATTAAATTATCGATTTTAATTTCAACGCGTTTGTCATCCGCACGAGCAAACGGTAAATCCAAATGCTACGAAAATTGAAATTCGATAATAGCTAACTATTATGGATCCAATGGAATTGGTTTCGTCGACTTCCGAGACTGTGCCTCGGAAGGCAATTTTTAAATTTAATTTAAACGATATATTTTTAAAACTGAACAAAACACTTCCAAACTCAATTTCAACACTTTCACTACCTTCAAAGCTATCGATATTAATTTTTTAAGCCTTCAAATTATTTTTAACAGGCTTAAAACTCCAGATTCAACGTTTTACCCAATTTCAAATTATATGATTCAATGTTTAAACTGTATAATTCAAAATATTAATTATCAAGTAAATATTGATATATTGAATTCAAGTTAAAATTAACTTTTAAATATTTTTAAATCAATTAACAATTCAAATTTAAATTGTTAAAAATTCTAGGTCGTCACATTAGAACTTAAAGTCTTTTAATTTCTTTTCCAACTCATTCTTCATTTTATTCAAAGTTCCTATTATTATTTTACTTACACATTCATTTATTTTATTTTCTTTCCAAAATCCAATTTATATATATTTTTAGGAATTCATCATACCCAATTATATTCAACCGAACCATAGCATTCAACATTCCAATATATTTCATCATAAAATATCAAATAATCACAACAAAGGGTATTAAATAATTTAAATAAATGTTGAGGGATCCAATTGAATCCCTCCAACCTGTTTTCTCTGCATCCACAGACGTTAGCACAATATAATACACCAATTCCAAAATACCATACTATATCACATCAATCAATTCAACCATCCAAACAATTATTTAAATTTAATCATTTAAACTTAAATTTGAATTTAAATTTAACCGAGTGAGATTAACTCACCTTCTTGCATGTAATCCGATTCAAACCAGCTTGTTTTCTTCCTGATTCCAGACCTTGTATAATATTAGATGATTTGTTAATATTTAAACTATTCAAACGATTTATTAACATTCACTTATTTAATTTAATTTATAACTTGAATTAAATTCTTAAACTAAACATTTCCTTAACCCACTTATTTTTAGTTCAAAAATTTATATAAGTTACTTTAAACAGTTTGACCACCACATCTATCATTTTCCTTTTTAAATCCTTATACTTTCAAAATCCGTAGTAACTTCTGTTAGTTAAATAGGTATATACATTATACAAATTCATATAAACTCTATAGTATTTAAAATCCTACGTTTTTCTCTTTCTTATCCACATCTATATTTCTGATTAAACCTCATAACAACAAAACTATTTCGAAATCACAAATTTAAACTTACTGACAACATATTTTTTCTTTTTCTCTGTTAACTTATAAAATTTAAATAAAAGTGTAAATCCTTAAATTGAAAAACGATCTATAATTTTATTAACATTTGAATTAATTAAACAATTTAACTCCATTTACTTATTTTATTCAACTAACGATTAAAATTTTTGCTAATGATTAAATTTTAAACTAATCCGTCTATATAAAAAAAATTTAGTAACTAAAATAAATCGCATTAGTTAATTTGAACAAAGTAACCATCTAACTCATATATTTTTTTAAAAGAAAGTAGGTATATTTATTCCTTTTATTTCCACCTACATATAGTAAATAATCTACAGGTAAAATAAAATAAACTGTTTTGAAAATCACTGGTCCAAAAACACATTTCAAAAGCAATGTTAACGTATCGTAAAATTTTTTTTGTTATTTCTTATCTCCTAAATATAATTTCGAACGAAAAAAGAAAAAAAAACCGCACCTCACTGCCAGTAATGGCATACTGTTCGCGAGACTCCACTCTGATCGTCGTGCCTCCCTCGAAATCGCGACCACCAATCTCTTCCCCGCGCCAGCCCCTATGTGACACGAGCCCCCAACAACTATCGCTACCATCCTCAACACCTACCCGCGAACGTTTATCCATCAGAAAATTCCACCTCTTCCTCCAAACGTGACGACCTCCGGCCCCGCTAACACCATCTCACGATCGAGCTTCCTTAAACTACTACCCTCCGATGTCGCGCTTACCCTATACTGCACCAATCTCGAGCTTGAGTTCGAGCTCGCACTGCAGTTTTCGAATTGACTCTTTTTTTTTAAAGAAGCAAGATTTATTTCTAGAAACGAAAAGGGGTTCGGCCATACCTTGAGTTAGAACGAAAAAAAGTAGGGGTTTGAGATCTTAAATGAAGAAGACTCGCGATTATTTGCAGCGGCCATTATTTTTTTTAGTTTAGTTTAACTGTGTATTCCATTATGAAGAAGGAGGCTTCGGCAAATTTTTAAGGGAAATGAAGCTTGCGTGACAAGAGAAAGAGAGACATGATGATGATGGCATGTACGAGAGGAGGCAGCGATTTGAAGGAAAAGCAGCTGATGGTGATTAACACGTGAATATATAAATAAAAATTTAAATAGAATTTTCAATGTAAATTTTCAACGCGTTTATATATCGTATGCTTACATAACAACTCCAAATGCCACGAATATTGAAATCCGATAATAGTTCAATATTACGGATCCAATGAAGCTGGTTTCATTGATTTCTGAGACTGTGCCTCGGAAGGCTATTTTTAAATATCAATTTAAACGATAAAATTTCAAAACTGGACAAATCATTGTTAAATTTAATTTTAACACTTCTATTATCTTTAATGTTATCAATATAAATTTTATAAGCCTTCAAATTATTTTTAACAAGCTTAAAATTCCAGATTCAATAATTTATCCAACTTCAAATTATTTAATTTAATAATTCAATTATCAAATAAATTGTGATATTGGAATTCAAGTTAATATTACTCTATCGAATACTTAAAATCAATTAAATAATCCGATTCTAAATGCTCGAAAATTCCGGGTCGTCACATTCCTCCCCCCTTACAAGAATTTCGTCCCCGAAATTACTAGTTAGGAAGAATGGTCCAAGACCCATTTACTTTTTCCCCAAACCAAACAGTTTCTAACAATTCAACATCTTACCAACTACATTTTTATATAAAAGCCCACTATCTTTCTTACTAACTTCCCAATTTTTCCTTAGTTCCCAAATAACTTTACTTATTCAACTATTCAAATTTAATTTAAATCCAAATTTTGAATTATCAAAATTTTCTCAAAATTTTTCTAACTCCCTAAATTTCCGAATTTTTTTGCCAGCGTCTCCTTTGCGCGGCTAGCTCGGTACAACTACAAAAGGCCTCTACGGGCTCCCAAATTCCAAAAGAAAACAAAAGCCAAGTGACTCGATCCAAAAATCCAATCAAATTTCATACCAAAATTTAAATACATACCTTTATCGGGCAATTCAAATTTATCCTTTGAAATCAAAACCAATTCTCCTTTCCCTTTACAATACCTGCATATCTTACTTAGCAATCATATCCAATCATAACATTCCCAAAACATTTTATCGACTTCCTCGCAAGTGTCAATATTTATTCATTCAAATATTAACTTAGATTATATTTGCAGTATCCATTTTTCATTTAAAAATTTACCATTCCTTTCTTTAGTTTCGTATAAGCATTCTATATGTTTCTTTATTCATTTTCACCTTACCATTTTAGTTTATATCCTTTTCTATTCAAATTGATACTTTCATTTTCATATGAATTCAATTTATCTTCAATTCTAAATATTGAATTTTATTTTCCATTTGTAACTACTTCAATTCATTACTTTAAATTAGTTTCATTCACAAATTTATTTTAATTTCCGATTTGAAAACGTTTGTCGTTAACAAAAAATTTCAAAAAATTTCAAAAAAATTTCTAACTCCCAAAATTTACAAATTTTTTTGGCAGAGTCCCCTTTGTACGGAGAAGCTTTTGTAATTCGACAAAAGACATAAATATATATACATCGACCCACACGGTCGGAAAAACCAAAAACAGTTCATATTTCCTATTTTTATTGCGTAGGTGTATCTTATTTAGCATTTATAAGCAAGCGGCGCAATCAAATCCAGCCACACGGCTTCCAGGTACTGTACTTACTCAATTTAAACATGTAAGTGCCAAATATATAAAATTTAACAATATTTTACTTAGTTGCAATGTTTAAACACACGAATTCTAAAAGAAATTCACACCAAACATTTTCTCGTAAGCAACTTATACAAATTTCATACTAATTCCACTGTTCGAATTAATTTATAACCATTTTCATTCAATTTGAATGGTTTTCAATCCATTCGTATACAACTTCATCAATTTTGAATGGTTTAAAACTCAATCGCTTACATTTAATTTATTTTTAAGCAAACCGAGCTCATATTTAATTCAATTGTTCTCAAAATCAATTTATTTTACTCCTATCAGCTCATAGAATTTTAATTACTTCCATTTACATCCAATGACAATTTATTCTATGCAATTTGACGAGATCTATGTAAATAAATAAGTATTTATATTTTATAACCAATTTAAACTGATTTCAACTCAATTTATACTTAATTCTATTCCACTTTTAAATTTATTCACAATCCATATATTCTTATTTTCATTACATTTTAAATTTGAATCCATTCACTTGCATTTCATTTGAAACCATTCTATATTTGTTTATTCCAAACTATTTTATTTAGCTCGAAGACAATTTAAGCTATTTCATTCAATAACCATTTAAATTTTGTTCACGGTCTACTCATTTGCGATTCATTTCTTATCTGCATTCATTTAAATCCACTCTATTAACTTGAAAACATTCTATTTTTCTCATTGTCACTAAGTTATTTCAATTCCTTAACAATTTAAATGGTTTAATTATTTAATTAAGAATTTCATTCCATTAAATATTATATGTAACTCACCGAATTTTATTTCGATTAAAATATATTTTCACTTGATTTAAATTCAATCCAATATCATTAAACTTAGTTTTAAGTTGAATTCGATTCAATTCTCCTCCATCTATTCAGCTTAAGTCAATTTACTTCAATTTATTCAAATTTTATACTTAAACTCATTTAAATATCCATATTTGAGTAACTGTCTCAAACTACATCAGGTTCCCATTACATATTTCATTAATTAATTCAGTATCTAACTAGTTATTCCTCTATTTAAAATCCAATACTTGATTTAAATCTCAAAATCTCTTCATTTAATTTTCTTAAGTTCAAATTTAATTTATAATTTAAGTTTTGATTTTCATTTTATTTTTCAATTCATCAAAAATATTTATTTTGGGCTTTTTTATCCCACTTCTTTCAAATTGTATAAGTCACAACTTATTATTTACACAATTTCATTCATTATAGGCTTAAATATATTCATCTTTTATTTTTAACTCAAGCCTTATGCTTATTTATATCCAAGCTTATTTTATTCCATGCATTTTAATTCTTTTACAAGTTACTCTAATTTATTTATTTCAATCCAATACCTATCCAATTTATCTCCAATTATTCCGGTAAGGGTCTAATTCCATTCAAATATTCAATTGAGTTTTTATTCCAATTCAATTTTATTTTAACTCAGATTTGTTTAATTCAATTCGATTTGAACTTAATTCGAATACAACTGGATATTATTTTCAATCTGATCCAATTAATTTCAATCCAGTTAAATTTTATTTCCCAATCCAAGTTAATTTCATTTTTAATTTTTCACTTTAAATTTAAATTCCAACACTCAAAGCTTATATTCCTTTCCTGATTTAAAAATCATCTCAATTTATAAGCTTACAACCTATCTTATCAGGATTTTTAAACACCCGGCTTTTGGTTTCAAATCATTTTGAAATCTCCAACATCTCAAAATCACACTTCTCAAAAATTTTAAACCAACCCTGTTTTTATTTCCAACAAATTTCCTTTGAAATTTCAAAAATAAACAGGTTTTCACCGAACAAATCAATTTGGCAGCAATCTGTCACTTAGAAACTCGAAAACGAATACCGATGATGCTGCAGTCATCACCGAAGTTATTTTCCAGCGAGTGAAGTGAATTTAATGCTATATCCTTTCCCAAAATTCATTTGAAACAATTTCCTTTCAGAAATACCCCAAAAACAACAATGCTGATATTTATCTTCAAAATACTTCCAAAATCTCCGGGGCTTTAAATTTTCAAATACTATTTTAATTCAAATTTTAACCATAATGCATTTGTATAATTTACGCTTATACAAATCTCCATTTGATTATATTTCAACTTATAAATTACATTTATAATTCATAGTTATAAGATTCTTTTTATAATGAATTTATTTCCTTAAACTTTGGTTATATTTTCAATTTCTAGTTAAATTTTCCGTACAATAAGGATAATAATTTAAATATCATTATTTCTAACATCCAAGCAACCATATATTAGCTAAATAGTTTAAGACAAACTTTTCCTTGTACCAAAATATATTTTTGGGTAAAATTATTTCATTCACCCATATTTAAAACAATACCGTGTCGATTGTTCTATTCAAGTGTTTAGAAACCGCTTCGATACAGTTGTACAGTCTGTGCCGACGAAGGTTCATATGCCACTCAATAAACCAATCAACACAATATTAAAATAATTTATATTCACTAATAAATACGCGCTCATATCTATTTATATGCTCAAACTCATTCCAGAGTACTACAGACTCTAATTGAAATGAGTAGTTCCCACCAGAGCCAAGGTTATCACCAACCCATGCTCTGATACTAAGTGTAACGGCCCGCAAATCCGTACTCCTTGAGTCAACACTATTCTACCAAAAATCAACTCAAGTTGTACATAAATACGAACCATTTGGGTTAAAGAAGAAGAGGTAGAAGAATAAAATAGAAAACAACAACAGAATCTAACCATCGCAGCGGAATAAAATATAATAAATAATAAATAATCTTTACTCAAAAATCAAATATATATGTTTATATATATTACATCATCAGAGTACATCAATCACAGCTCAACATCAATATCATACAAATGGATACACAACAACTCAACACAGCGGAATATGTATATATATATATATATATATATATATATATATATATATATATAAACAAGTACGGGAGTACATATCGTCATCCTGCTCGTCTCCTGAGCTCCACAGCATCACATCATGTATCCTATAATACTCGGTCTGACCCGAGCATTACAGTTAAATAACACCCGAGTCAGTCTAGAATACCAGCGTGAGAAAATCACACCCAATTGATTATTGAAGTTTCAAAAATCCTTTGGAAACAAAAGCATCTCGTAAGACCACGCAACAAATAAACATATTGGGTTTTTACCTTACGATAGCTAAAACAGTTTTTATAAAAATCCTCTGATATTATAATAGGGTCTATATACAAATACTTATAAAATAGCCGAAATTATTACATTATTAAATTCCAGCTACTAGCCATAGAGTGGGTAATACAAACAAAACTCGTACAAGGCTCGTAGGGAGAATGGATTTCCAACTAATGACTAGGCACTATGGTACCACCTGTCATAGTGCATGGCCTAGATCACAGTACCGAGGAGTACGCCTGCTCCCCTGCTACACAAGACCGGGACTAACCCTTACTGGATAATCCCGAGTGAGATCACCCCATGGTTGGGATCAGCAACCGCCCACTAAGCCGAAATAAAAAGGGACATCTAGACAGGGATGACCTCACCCTGCTTGGGTGCTACCCACCCAGCCTTGCTGCATAACCCCTGATTTTCAATCATTCCCGGTTGATGAGGCTTGAGGCTAAGCGTTACCTTATTAGAACATATCACTTAGAATGCTCATCGTCCACTTGACGATGTTTCGCAAGCATTCATCCATGCAAGTCCGTCCCGGGTTCGAACGAAACCGAAGGCACTATTCCTACTACATCCATTTTGGAAATATCCTCAGGATTATTAGGGATTAGCCCTTGCACTTCACTGCTCCATCTTCAAATCCAAAATCGCTTTTCACGAAAACGTACAAACCGGATCGAAGTGGTTTTCGAGAAATAAATCTCGATCCCAGTCTCTTCGAAACGATCAACGCATTTGTCCAATATTGATAGTCGGTGATTTAACCATCAATTAATATTCACCAACAACCATCAACTAATAAATAATTTTCCAAATTATTTATTTATCTCAAAATATCTTTACAAGATATATTTTCACTTTCAAACCTCTTTGAAAACAGTTTCAAACTATCTTCCTTTTCTTAGAATAAATTCAGAGTATTTCCATTTCCATTGGAATCACCAAGCATAAAACTCTAGATTTTTAAAATAATTTAAAAACACTTTATTGTAAAATATTTTTAACATTTAATTTAGAAAAATTTACTTTAATACTTAATTTATAATAATACTTTAGAAATAACTAAAATAAGGTTACCTTATAACTATACATTAGATTTTCCTCTTTAAACAAAATACCAAATCATTCTTTAAATAATTATTACTATAATAGATTAAACAAAATACTTACTCTGGAATTTACTTTTAAACATTTAAGTTAAAACTACTTCAATAATTTACTAAAATACATACTATATAAACATTTGAAAATAAAGTTACATAAAAATATAAAACTAGATTTCTACTTTTAAAAACAAAATACTAAGTTACTTCTTAATAATTACTGCTAAAATACATTAAAAGAAAATACTTACTTTAGACTTTAAATACTGGGAATAATAAATTTTATAAAACTTACTTTCATTAAAAACAACTTAAAAACACTTAATTTATATTTAAAAATTTACTTTTTAAAAAACCATGTATTTGGTTATCCAGAGAAAATTCCAACTTCAATTACTTAAATCAATTACCCCAAATTGATTTCCAATTTATTTTATTTGAAATAAGTTTCTTTAATTACTCAATTGATTTCAAAATTCATTAGTTATGGACTTATTATTAATGTTATTATTTCCCATTTGTTTTTAAACCTTTTTAACTGAAATATACGGATTTCAGCTTTTCCCGATTTCTTCTTTATTCCTTTCAATAATTTAAATCTTAAATTTTAAATAAATGTTTTGTTCTTTTTAAATAATATCACTGAAGTTTAAAATTCATTAACTTTTTGTTTATTTAAAATTCACTTGCCATACTCGAGGTTTATTTATTAGAACTTAAAGTCACTTAATTTCTTTTCCAACTCATTCTTCAATTTATTTAAAGTTCCTATAATTATTTTACTTACACATTCACTTATTTTATTTTCGTTCCAAAATCCAATTTATATATATTTTTGGAAATTCATCATACCCAATTATATTCAATCGAACCATAACATTCAACATTCCAATATATTTCATCATAGAATATCAAATAATCACAACAAAGGGTATTAAATAATTTAAATAAATGTTGAGGGATCCAGTTGAATCCCTCCAACCTTTTTCCCTGCATCCACAGACGTTAGCACAATATAATACACCAATTCCAAAATATCATACTATATCACATCAATCAATTTAACCATCAAAACAATTATTTAAATTTAATCATTTAAATTTAAATTTGAATTTAAATTTGAATTTAAATTTAACTGAGTAAGATTAACTCACCTTCTTGCTTGTAATCCAATTCAAACCAGCTTGTTTTCTTCATGATTCCAGAACTTGTATAACATTAGATGATTTATTAATATTTAAACTATTCAAACAATTTATTAACATTCACTTATTTAATTTAATTTATAACTTGACTTAAATTCTTAAACTAAACATTTCCTTAACCCACTTATTTTTAGTTCAAAAATTTATATAAGTTACTTTAAACAGTTTAACCACCACATCTATCATTTTCCTTTTTAAATCCTTATACTTTCAAAATCCGTAGTAACTTCTGTTAGTTAAATAGGTATATACATTATACAAATTCATATAAACTCTATAGTATTTAAAATCCTACGTTTTTCTCTTTCTTATCCACATCTATATTTCTGATTAAACCTCATAACAACAAAACTGTTTCGAAATCACAAATTTAAACTTACTGACAACATATTTTTTCTTTTTCTCTGTTAACTTATAAAATTTAAATAAAAGTGTAAATCCTTAAATTGAAAAACGATCTATAATTTTATTAACATTTGAATTAATTAAACAATTTAACTCCATTTACTTATTTTATTCAACTAACGATTAAAATTTTTGCTAATGATTAAATTTTAAACTAATCTGTCTATATAAAAAAAATTTAGTAACTAAAATAAATCGCATTAGTTAATTTGAACAAAGTAACCATCTAACTCATATTTCTTTTAAAAGAAAGTAGGTATATTTATTCCTTTTATTTCCACCTACATATAGTAATAATCTACAGGTAAAATAAAATAAACTGTTTTGAAAATCACTGGTCCAAAAACACATTTCAAAGGCAATGTTAACATATCGTACAAAATTTTGTTGTTATTTCTTATCTCCTAAATATAATTTCAAACGAAAAAAGAAAAAAAACCCCATGCCTCACTACCAGGCACGACATACTGTTCGCGAGACTCCACTCCGATCACCGTGCCTCCCTTGAACTCGCGGCGACCAATCTCTTCCCCGCGCCAACCCTATGTGACACGAGCCCCCAACAACTATCGCTACCATCCCCAACACCCACTCGTGAACGTCTATCCATCAGAAAATTCCACCTCTTCCCCCAAACGTGACGACCTCCGGCGCTGCTAACACCATCTCACGATCGAGCTTCCTTAAACTACTACCTTCCGATGTCGCGCTTACCCTATACTGCACCAATCTCGAGCTTGAGTTCGAGCTCGCACCGCAGTTTTCGAATTGACTCATTTTGTTTTAAAGAAGCAAGATTTATTTTTGGAAACGAAAAGGGGTTCGGCCATACCTTGAGTTCGAATGGAAAAAAAATAGGGGTTTGAGATCTTAAATGAAGAAGATTCGCGATTATTTGCAGCGACCATTATTTTTCTAGTTTAGTTTAACTGAGTATTCCATTATGAAGAAGGAGGCTTCGATGAATTTTTAAGGGAAATGAAGCTTGCATGATAAGAGAAAGAGAGACATGATGATGATGGCATGTACGAGAGGAGGCAGCGATTTGAAGGAAAAGCAGCTGATGGTGATTAGCACGTGAATATATAAATAAAAATTTAAATAGAATTGTCGATGCAAATTTTCAACGCGTTTATATATCGTATGCTCACATAACAACTCCAAATGCCACGAAAATTGAAATCCGATAATAATTCAATATTACGGATCCAATGAAACTGGTTTCATTGAATTCCGAGACTGTGCCTCGGAAGGCTATTTTTATATATCAATTTAAATGATAAAATTTCAAAACTGAACAAATCACTGTTAAATTTAATTTTAACACTTCTATTATCTTTAATGTTATCAATATAAATTTTATAAGCTTTCAAATTATTTTTAGCAAGCTTAAAATTCCAGATTCAATATTTTATCCAACTTTAAATTATTTAATTTAATAATTCAATTATCAAATAAATTGTGATATTGGAATTCAAGTTAATATTACTCTATTGAATACTTAAAATCAATTAAATATTCCGATTCTAAATGCTCGAAAATTCCGGGTCGTCACATGCAACGTCTCCTTTGTGTCGCTCGAGTTTCAAAAATTTATAATTGGTATATGATCACATAATATACATCTCATCTCAAGGATGAGGCATCCCATAGAGAAAACATAAAAATGCGATATTTAATCCGAGATACGTATCTTATATTTGAAATATTAGCGAGTCTACTAATATTCCTTAAGCAGATAATTTATATTCTTGTAAACGATGTCTATTTAACTTCTGATACATGCACGTATCCCAAATTCATATTAGTATTTAATATCAAATTCATATCATACAGGAGATACCAATAATTCATGATTACACTTTTATTTGATTGGCATCATAATATTTCATAATGAAAGAAATTCGTACTTAAATTTATGAATTTTAATTATTACTTATGTCAAAATGTCACATTCCATGTTAAGGAACCCTTATCGATAACATGGCCTCTCACATATCGATTAGTGTAACGATCTGGATTTTTTGTCATTTACTTTCAATGTTTAAATGGTTTAAATATTGGATTGGGGATTACAATTTAGTTAGTAAGATTTTAAAACTAAAACCTCGACTAATTTTGACAATTTTTGAAATCGTCGATTTTATAGACAAGAAAAAATAGTGATCCGGGGCACCATCTTGGAATTCGATGAACTAGTTCCATTAGATCCGTAATAATGTATTATGATCGAATTTCAAATTTCGTAGCGTTTAGAATTACCATTAGTCGTACGGGATAGAAATGCATTGAAATTAATACTGAAAATTTAATATTTTAATTGGGTTCAATAAGCTATATTCTCCATATGATCAAATTAGGCGTTGAAACTTATTCCATTGCATTCGAAATAGCGGTATAACATTATGAACGCTAGACAGCCTGGCTTAATAGGGATTTGAAACTTCGGAGTACGTATATAATATATTTTTCAATATTAAAATTTATATATCTAATCAAGTCAAACTTCAGCCTCCTTAAGTTGTGTGGGGTGCCACCCTATATTTCTAACCATGCTAACCTATTCTCTTCGTTTTAAAAACCCGCCCAACTCCTTCTACTTGACGGAATGAAATCAAAATCGATTTAGGGTGTGTTATATATATATATATATATATATATATATATGGGAAAGTATATTTAGACACAAAATATAGACACAACTGGTGACACAAAGAATCTCCACATTGGATTGCGCCTTGAATTCCACCTTCTCCATAAAAACAAAAAAATCCAATGGTCCGAGTCTTTCGTGTCAGTATTATGTGTTTAATTTTGTGTACATATAGCCGACCCCTATATATATGTATACATACATACATACGTACATATATATATATATACATACAAACGGGAATCTCTTCTTCATTACGGCAGAACAATAAATTGAAATCAATTCGATTTAAGGAGAGGAGGGTACGTCTTCAATCTAGGAGTGGCATGGAGGTGCGACGCGATGCTTAAGGGCGATAGTTGAGCGAGGCAGTCATAAGGTTTGGTGTTGGATTTGTTCACACGTGACATGGCATCGAATTAGGGCGCGACAGCGGTAGAGCTGTTAAAGTGGTGAGGTCACGATGTCAATTGAGACGAGCGACGACATAGGTTGTGGAACTGATGGCGTGGAGGTGAGCGAAAGTTGGCGTGACGCTTGGAAGTGTAGTCAAGCTTAGTGGTAGTTTTAGGATGGAGGCGATGACTTGGGGAGGCTCGGCGTTCATCGCGATGGGGTTTTGGTCTAGGGCAGATGCAGTTATGATAGGGGTCGAAGTCGTGTCTCCTGTAATGTGCCAGGGAGGCGCATGTGAGGCTGAGGCAAGGTCGAAGGGTGAGGGAAGCAACGACAGTATATGAGTGATATGGGAAGGGAGGGTTGCATGGTGTAGGAGCTGGAAACAGAAAGGTAAAGGGGAAAGTTCTTTTTAGTATAGGTAATTAAAATGTTAATTAAAGTAATTAGTAAATTAAAAATTCTATTTAATAATCGAAAGCTTATACATTTTGTAACTCTCTCACATTAGGTTAAATTGAATCCGATTTGTCGTTTACATTTGTAGTAATGAGATCTACGCATATAAACTGTTTAGGAATTTTTCGGAGTCAGGCGGGATTTTTAATAATTCAAAATCTGGATGTTTGAAAAATAAAAATCAAGGTGAGTAAATCTCACTCATTCGGATTACTGCAATTAATTTTAAATTATTAAATTAATTTTGGATGCTTTGTTAAATTTATATATTATTATCAGTTGGATGATATATAGTATATATAGTAGTATATATATTAGTAGTTGGAATATTTCCCACCATTGGAGCGGATGAGACCCTATGTGCCCCGCATTATAAGGATGACCCTTTATATCGCGATATCCCCCTCAAAATGTGATTCGCATTTTTTATGTTGTATTAACATCTACGGATGCATGGAAACAGGTTGGAGGGATCCAACTGGATTCCTCAAGAATATATTAATTGTTTATATATATATTTATATATGATGTGTATGAATAAATCTGCTATAAATTTTGTTGTGGTTGAATTTTGGATGCTATTGTAGCACTGGCCTTAATTTTGGTATTTTAAGTACCATAAATATTATTTTGAATTTTTAAGAAATTATAGTAGATTTTTAATATGAAAATATCTATATCGAAATTTGTATAATTCAAAAGAGATTGGTTTGGATGAGTAATAATTGATCTTTGATTGTACTAAACAATTCGGGAAAATATTTTTAATAGAGATTTTAAAATAATTTGTATAAGGGATTTTTAAATGATTGGATTTTTAAACGATATTTCTGGGAAATATAAAAAAGAGCTGAAATCGATATTTTAAATAAATTTGTGAAAAAATGTAATTTATTAAGAAATAGATTTATAGAATGATATTTTATAAATGGGGTTAGTTTTATAAACACATAAAACACAAATGAGTTATAAGTTTATAAGGGATGATTACAAGTAAGGGAAATGAAATCAATTGATAAAGTGTAATATAATTTTCACAACGTGAATTTATATAGAGATATGAAAATAGGATTTTAGGAAAAATAGTGGATTCTGTTTTGAAAAATGAGAATGGTTAAAGAATCGGAATGGAATCAATGTGTTATGAACCGAGAGGGATTTATAAATTAAAATTTGGTTATTGAGATTTTAAAAATATATTTTGCTAAGAATTTAATTTTTTGTTTTAAAAAAAGAAATTTTTATTTATAAACTATGTAAGTTTAAGTTAGTTTGTATTAAAATACTTTGAAAAGTGGATTTTTCAAATATTTATTGTTAATTGAACTAAGTTCTAATTTTTATAATCAGCTTTGGAAATCAATTTTTTTTATTTAAAAATGAGTTGGAAATTGAATTATTGATGTTTTAATCAAAGAGTTTTGATATTTTAAATAGTTACTTAACCTTGTTTTAAAAATAAATTATTATTCTTTTAACAACATTTATCATATATATATATATATATAGTTTTGGAGTGATTTAAAAATTTATTTATTAATTCTCTCGAGATTGGTAAATGGGGCCTATAAATGGATATGATTTTGAGGAGAGGAATTTTATAAGGAATTTGGAGGAAATGGAATTTCAAAATGTTGAATATGGGAACTTCGAAAATGAAAGCTGAATTCATAAAAGATGTTATAAATTGTTGAATGGGGTTATAAACAAGTATACTGGGTTTTGAAAATTGTTAAAGGGAATTTATTAGTGATTCTAAAGACTTATGATATAAGTTAAAAAATATTCCCTGAAGCGTTGATATTTGAAATGATTTTGGAAAAATAAGACTTATAAAGTTATCCTAAGTATTAAAATGAAAATTTGGAAATATTTCTAAGTGTTGAATGGTTTGGAAATATCTTGTTATGGATTTTAGTATTTGAAATTGTTTTCAAATATTGGAATATGGAAAGGAATTTGAATATATACCTCTGTAAAGGTATTTTGAAATGAATATTTTGGAAAAATTATAATATGAACCTAATGACTGCTTATGGATGTTATTTGATAGTTAAATAACCGACTATCAAATATTGGAAAAATTCATTGATCGTTTTGAAGAGACCGAGATCAGATTTAATTATCGGAAAAACAACTTCGATCCGATTTGAGCGTTACGAAAGATATCATGAAGATAGTGAAGATGGTGATTCGGTCTGTCCATACCCATGACAACTTTTATGGACGAATGTTATCAGAACATCGTCATTGGAGGATGATGAGCATTCTTAAGTAGAATTGTTCTTGAAAGGTAATCGCTAGCCTCAAGCCTCATCAACCAAGAATGACCAAAACAAGGGAGATGCAGTAAGGCTATGTGTGTCGCACCCAATTACGGTATGTTTATCACCTTTCTAAATAACCTCGGAAATATATAAATTACGGATATGGTTGTGCATGGAAAAGTGAGCACTCGATTTTAAGGGTGGGAATAACCAAGGTGATAACATATTTGGTACTATCCAGGTTAAGGGTAGGCCGATCTTATGTGGCAGGGGATCCCGGCGAGGTCCTCGGCACATTTTTTTCTAGAGTTGTACTGTGACGGCGGTACCACATTCAATATATGAAAATCATTCTCCAACACAATCCTTTATGGTTTTGTTTGTAGAGCCTACTATGCTATAATTTAATCAATGTCATAATTTCGGCTATGTGGATAAGTATTTATACTTAGACACTATTGTAATATCACGGGATTTTATATAAAACGTCTTGGTTATCGTAAGGGAAAAACCCATCGTGTTTAAATATGATGAGGTCTTATGAGATACCTTTGTTTTTAAAAGGATTTTGATAACTTTAATAATTCAAATTGAGTGTGTTCTCATGCTGGTTTTGCAGACTGGTTCGGGTGTTATTTTGTTATAATGCTCGGGTCAGACCGAGTATTACAGACTTGGGCCTATAGAGCTCAGGAGACGAGCTAGATGACATAGACATATACTCGTACTTGATTATATTCCACTGTAAGTGTGTAGACTGTATAGTCAACATTGGTGAGGACAAGTTGTAGATAACTGTCCATATTGATGTATTGATTTTTGTACTCTAATGGTTGTATATATATTGACAGTTACAGATTCTCTTGTATAAAAATCTGTTATTATATATTATATTTTGTTCCGCTGTGGTTTTGTGAGATTTTATGTTGTTGTTCTATTTTCTTCTATCCCTTTCTTCTTTATCCCTAGCAATCGGTATTTCTAGCACTTGTGTAACGACCCAGAATTTTTGATAATATAAATTTGGATATTTGATTAATTTTAAATATTAATAAGTGGAATTTTTAAGTCGAATAAATTATTTTTCGAATATTGGATTTAATGGGATAATTTAA
Organism: Allium cepa; assembly: GCA_030765085.1. NCBI lineage: Eukaryota > Viridiplantae > Streptophyta > Magnoliopsida > Asparagales > Amaryllidaceae > Allium > Allium cepa. Next base: position 489,502,563 of record CM060944.1, on the reverse strand, counting down.
TCGATAATTTAATAGTGAAATTCCAGAAATAATTAGATATTGAGTTAAATATGATTGAAAATGGTTTGGAAAATTTTGTTTTATCATATTGAAGTTATAGAAATATTTTGGAACTTGTATAATTGAATTTGGAGTTAATTTGTGAAAATTGAATATTTTAATATTTAATTATCGATTGAGAAATAGCCAATTTTTGAACAGTCTCAGAATTGAACGAAACGAGTTCCATTGGATCCGTAATAGTTAGTTATTATCGGATTTCAATTTTCGTAGCAATCGGAGTTGTCGTTCGACCGTGGCAGCTCGAAACGCATCGATATCGTTTTAATTTTAATTCGGCGAGTTAAAATAGCCATTTTTCAAACGGTCTCGGATTTCGACGAAACTAGTTTCATCGGATCCGTAATGTGATATTATTGTAAGATTTCAAATTTCAAGTCGATCGGATTTATCGTTTGTCCGGTACAAGCCAAAACGCCTAGAAATCGTTTAAATCGGTTTTAATTCAAATCGATCGTTTTTTGCCGTATCTCACACATACGATGGAATTAGCTTCCGAAACCTATTCCGTTGCGTCCGGAACGCGGAAAAACCTTAGAATCGCCTGTCAGAACGTGAGAATTGGAGTTCGTTTGCATAAGTTGTTAAATTGGAAATTTTATTATTATAATAATATTAATAACATGTATATACTAATTATTCTTTCTAAACCCTAGCCATTTTCTGCTCAGCCGCCTCCACCTTGATTAATGGCCGAAAATCACCAATTTATTTTCCAAATTATTTCTCAATCCGCTCATCGAATCGAGAAACTTCCAACACGAAAGTTGTAGAGCACGGTATGAACTACAGATCCAACGGTGGATCTCAGCTATCGTCGCCATTTGGATGAGATAATGAACCGCGTTTCCCTGATGTTGCGCACGTTTCCCAAGGGGGAGGAGGGGGCCGAGCTCCATGGAACTCTGGGCACAGGTGGAGTGGTCGATGGCCTTCGATATGGCACTCCCTGATCGTGTTTTCGTGTATCGTGGTGGTCGTGGCCTTTAACCCTAGATTTGTGCATATGGGTTTGGTGTGCGTTCAACTACCTGTAGTGGAGCATGTTGCGTGCGAATGAGAGAGAAGAGGGGGGGAGATGAGATGTGCGGCCAGGATCAATTTAGGTTGGGAATGTAAAATAAGGTTGATTTATTCATATTTAAATCGTGTACAAACTTTAAACTGCAATATCTTTTTGCTGCGAGGTCCGATTTGGACGAATCAAAGTGCGTTGGAATCGTATGGTCGTGCTCTTCGCAATGCAACCAGTTTGGAGTCGATTGGAGCTCGTTTGAATTTCGGGTAAAATTAAACGTTCGTTTAATTTTATTCGAAACGAACGCCGGAACCGGAAATAAAATCAAGGTGAGAACTCCTCACTCAATCAAACCGTTTGGTTTAAAATTTTAAATAGTTATTGTTGATTGATGATTGCTGTTTGATTGTGGTAGTAGATATAGTAGGATATATACTATATATAGCAATATATATATATTGGCATATGTATATATTGGATTTGATTTCCCGCCTCGTATAGCGGATGAGACCCTATTGCGCCGCCTATTAAGCGGATATTTTATAAAATCCCATATACCGCGATATTCCACCTTGAAGTGGAATTGGTATTGTGCTAACGTCTGTGGATGCAGGGTAACAGGTTGGAGGGATCCAACTGGATTCCTCACATATTTATTTGTTTATAAATATTGTGTTGATTGTTAACTATCATATCGATATATGATGTTTATTCCCGTGATTGACCATTTGATGCGGTTGCATCATCGGATTCATTTTTAAAAAAAGTTAAAAATAACGATTTTGAATTTAAAAGGATTTTTAAGTAATTTTCCAAGTATATGTTTTTATTAAATTTTTGAACTTGATTCATTTTAAATAAATTAAGATTTTAAATATTAAAGTTATAAAACTATGATTTTTATGGAATATAACAAAAAGGAAAATTTTAAAAATAAATAGATTTATAAAATAGTTAAATTGGGTTTTTGGGTAATTTTTATTAATAGTTTATGTAAAAGATTTTATAAATCGATATCTATAAATTTAAAATTTTTTGGAATTATAAGACGAGTTATTAAGTGTTAAAATGAAGTATAAAAATGGATTTCATCTAAACTATAGTTTTATAAATTATGAGAGTTATGAAATGAATTGATGTTGAAAATAAAAGTTTATAAGTAATTAACTTATAAAATGGCTTTGGGCATTTAAAAGGGGATTTTTATAGAAATTGTTAATAAAGGAGGTTTTTATAAGTTGAAAACTATTATAAAAGGTGAGAAATCTTATCAGTAATAAGATTAACAATTTGTGAAGTTTTAAAAGGAACGACTTGGTAAATAAATAATATTTTAAGTATTTGACTTATAATACGAACTTTTGGTATAGAAATTGGGTTTATAAATTGAATTGGCTTAATAAAAGAGATTTCTAAACCGAAGTTATTAATAGAAATAGAATTTATAAACGTTGTTTATAAATTTGAAATCAATGTAATTTGGTAAATTGAATTTAGAATTGTTAAAGGGGTTACATTCACTCTTTTAAACGATGAATATATTATTAAGTCAAATGGGCATGTTTTGGGAGAAGAATGTTTTAAAGGGAATTTTAAAACGATTTTAAGATGCTCTAAAATGCATTAAGTATCGAATACTGGGATTTCAACATTCATTGTTGAAATAGACGTTTTCGAGAAAATGAGGAAATGATGGACTATAACACTGTTGTTATAGTGAATGGTTTCCAAATGGAAATATTTTGTGTAGTATTGGAATGTATGTTTCTATTTTTATTTTGAAACCCTATTCCAGTGATTTTGGGTTGTCGTGACGGTGTTTTACGCAACATTCGTTTTGACCCAAGTAAAAGTGAATAGAAGAATGTTTTCCTTAAAAGAATGAAATATATACTTGGCTATGGTTAAGTATATCGAATATTTTCAAATTATTGAAAATAAATAAAATTTGTGAATCCTTATTATTAAATAAGTATGGGAATGCTTTTCCAATATGAAATGAAATGTTTTTGAGAATTTATCTTTTTGAAGATAAATTGAGATTGAATAACTGAAATCTATTGAAAACGTTAGGTCAGTAGATATTTTGTAATATAAATTCACTATGGAATTTATAAAAGGAAGGGAAATTTGTTTAAAAATAAATATTGATTTATTTTGAAGTATGGAAATGAATTTACGAATTTGGAACGTAAATTTAAAATAAATCGGTAAAGATTTATTCGATGATTCGAAATCTGTTTTCAAAGGGTATAAATGATGTAAAGTGATTTGAAATTGGTTTTCAAATGGTTGAGGTGTTTAATTTGAAATGGGTTTTCAAATGGGTAAAGTGTGGAAAATTTTATCGTGAAGTGGTTTTGGTAAATCAAATAATTTGGGCAATTATTTGGAAATTGTGTATATATATCTTGTAAAGATATTTTGGGACTTAATAATTTTGGAGAATTATTTGGAATCTGATGATGTGGCGCATCTTTATTGATAGTTAAATAACCGACTATCAGTATTTACCCTTGGATGGTATTTGTTGTGATTGTTTGAAATTGAATGCTACACTTATTTTTAAAATAAGCGCTCGCTATTCGGTTTAGCCGGGAGAGGACCTTTGTGTCGTATATCCCATTTCGAATATGTGATACGTCGTTATGGATAGCATTTGAAGACCGGTGTTGAAGACCGGGTATTTGTGAAAACGATAGGATGACCTATCGATTGTCTCTGCATCGTTAGCTACGGTATGGAGATTTCCTTTGTGATGGGAAATTTTATCGGGATTATGAATACCCGGATTGCAAGGGCTTCTTTGGAAGTGCCTTCGGTTCTGTTCGAACCCGGAACAGACTTGTATGGTTACGTGTCTGACATTACGTTTTGAGAGATAGAGCAGATTTCTTTCAAATACATTTCTGTTGGTGGCGGAGAATTTATTCTCTTAGCTTAACACCCTTCTCTGAGACGTACGAGCTCAGAGGTTATGTAGTTGAAGGTTATCAGCGATATTTCCCAATCTGGTAATGTGGCATGCTGAGTGCTGCTGTGTGATGATCATTGGTTGATCGTTTGGATATGATCATTTGTTTGATCATTTATCTTTGTGATTATTGCTTTGGTCATCTGTGGACCCGAAGCATGGCTTTGTTACACAAAGCGTAGCTTTGTGGACGAGACTTCGTCAGGACCTCACTCCCCGGAAATGGTCGAAACAGGAATATGCGGCAAGGTTATGAGGGTCGCGCCCTTTAGGGTATGTCATTTCCTTCTGGAAAAGGGTGGTATCATGGTATGGAGCCCAGTACTTACTCATGTTGATACACTATATCTATTACTGTGTGGTGTTGTTGGATCGAGCGCTCGGATAAAGGTCCCAAAGGACCGGGGGATGACATATTCGTGTAGTAGTTACCTAGTTACAGAGGTAACCCGGCCTTGTGTTGGCAGAGATCTAACCGTAACGTTAGTTTCTCGGGACGTCCCGCCAGAGGCGATCCCATGTGGCAGTAGGAAGTTCCTTAGCCTGACCATTTGTTGGAAATCCAATCAAAACAATACGCGCCTTGTACGGTTTTAGTTGTATTACCTGCCATTCACTTATGGTGGTCACCACTGTTTGGATGGTAGCTATAGTAGGCATAGTTCGGAATGTCTATGCTGGCTAGGATTTATATTCTACTTTCGAATTGTTTTCTACACTATGCACTAGTAATAATATCAAAAATGATTTGATTTTCGCGTAGTAAGCATCTTTGACTATCATAAGGAGAAATCTCCTCCAATTCTGCGTTTGCATTGTGTGTGTGGCGGGAGGCCTTATGGTAGTTTCATTTTCCAAAAAGCATTGCGGATTTAAAAATTTAAATTTTCTTGTTGCTTGTTTAAAGATAAACTGTTTTGAGTTCTCACACCAGTCCCATGACTGACCTGGAGTTTATTGTTCCTTTCCTAAACTCTGGGTGCCCACCATCTTTCACACGGGCAGTCTAGAGTTAGGTTATCAGGTTATTCTGGTTTCGGGAGTTGCTGTGCAGATGTTGGAGGCGAGCTTGGATAGCGTAGTCTATTATCTATTGTATATAGTATTCTTTCCGCTGTTTTATTGTTGTACACTCTGATGATATGATGTATTGTGATGTATGTATAAAATGTATAGTTCTTTTGTTTAATGATATTCATTTATCTATTATATGTTGTTCCGCTGCGATTGTGAGATTCTGATATTGTCTTCATGCTTCTGTTGTTTGTTTCTGTTTCTTCTCTCTTTCTCTCTTCTTCTACCTCTTTCTTCTTCTTAAACCCTAAAGATTCGGAAGTTCGTTCCTCTTTGGCTGGATTGTGGTGGAATGTTGCCAGTTCAAGGAAGTACGGATTTTCGGTTCTTTACATTTGGTATCAGAGCATGTGGTTAAGCGACAACCATGGTTCTGTTGGGTATTACTCATTAGAGATAGAGTCAGTAGTACTCTAGAATGAGTGTGAGTGTAATAATAGATATGAGCGCGTATTTGTTAGTGGATATAAAAAAATTGTTTTATATTGTGATGATTGGTTTGTTGAGTGGTATATGGATTCTGGTCGGTATAGTCTGTACAACTCTATCGATAGGGATCTCTAAACACTTATACAGAACAATTCGACACGATATTGTTTTAAATTGGGTAAATGAAATAATTTTACCTCGATTATATTTTGTATATAAAGAAAATAATTTTTTCAAGAATTATTGAAGTGTGTGTATAATTGATTGCTTGGTTGTTGTAAATAATATACATATATATATATATAGGACAATCAAAGTTGTTTGAATAAGTTATATAAAAATGATTATTGTAAAAAGAATAATTGTATAAGCTAATGAATTATAAGTATGGAATTATAATTAAAATGATTTACAATTGTAAAATAATCTTATGTATATAAGAAGTGAAATTATATAAGTAAAAAGTTTGCAAATGTAGTTATATGTAAAAGAAACTTTTTGAAAGAATATTTAGCACTGATTTCACTATTGTCACTGGGAAATAATAAGGATGATGACTGCAGCATCATCAGTATCATTTTCGAGTTTCTATGTGATGGATTTGCTACAATAATGAATTTAAAATTGAGATTTTGTTGAAATAAACAAATTTGAAATTAAAAATTCAACTTGAGATTGTTAAATATAAGTGAAAAAGGTTTTGAACTTATAATATGAGTTGGAAGTTGTATAATAAGCTATATAACTTATAGAATGGGAAAATGTAAGCAAACCAATTATTGGAGTGGCTAAACAATTAAGTTAAGTAAAGTGAAATATGAATTTGAATGTTGATATGAATTTGACTCAAGTAAAAGCTAAATAGAACTTACTTTAGAATTGAAATCCGAATTGGATTGATAAGTGGAAACTTAAGTTTATTTGAACAAATTATGTTAAATGGAATAGAGTTTGAAATGAATTAGGAGAATACTTAAGTTGAATAGTGGAAGTAAATGTAAATGAAGTTGAATGGAATATAACTTGAGTAATGTTGAAAGAATTGATGTTGATATCAAAATAAAATGAATAAAGTGAATTAATGAAATCGTTAAATGATGTGAACTTGAGTTATATAAATGAAATTCAATTTTTATATGTAAGAAGAATTAGCAATTGAATTAAAGTATGACTGAAAGTTAATCAATCGAATGTAAATAAGTTCATATGAAATGAAGTATATAAGTGTAAATTCATTTGAAAATAGTTGAATAATTGAATGGAAATCTATTGAGTGTTAAACCAATTCGAATTGAAAAAGTTGAACCAAATTGCATGTAAGTAAGATAAATAAATTTGGTTGTATTGGATGTACATTGGTTGTTATTTGCTTGTTGGTTGATTGTATGTAAATTCATTAAGTGTTAATGAAATTGAATTAGCGAAATTGAAAGCTATGAAATTGAATTCAAATTTGAAAGTGAAGTAGATAAATTTGAATATGAACTGAATTTGATTTGAGTTGAAAGTGAACCAATGTTAAATTAATTAGTGAATGTAAACTAATGGGAAATGAATGAGAAAGAATATGTAACTTCAATGGTAAAGCTAAAATTGAGATAAAAAGTAAGTATCGAAATTTTGTAAATGGCTTTGGCAAAATAGTTTGAATGTTGGAATTGGATACTACTACTGGCAGGATATACAGGTATATAATGGAATTGGGATTTGATTTTGAAGTTAAAAAATTGAATTGCTCGACAAAAAGGTACGTATTTCAATTTTAGTATGAGATTTGATGATTTCCTTCTCCAGCCACTTGGCTTTCTCTTTTCTTTTTGATTCTGGGGGGCCGTAGTGCCATTTTGTAGTCGTACCGAGCTAGCCGCGCAAAGGAAACGCTGGCGAAATTTTTCGAAAATTTCGGGTGTTAGAAAATTTTTGAGAAAATTTTGAAAGTTTGAAATTTGAATTTAAATTTAAATTTGAATTGTTAAGTAAACAATGTTGTTTGAAACCTATAATTGAAGTTGGAAAGCTAATTGAAATGATAGTGAATCTTTAATAAAAAGATTTGTGTTAAAAAGTTGATAAAACAATTAGTTTTGGAAGAATAATAGACGGTTTAGGAATCATTCTCCTTAACTTGCAATTTCGAGGACGAAATTCTTTTAAGGGGGGAAGATTGTAACGACCCAGAATTTTTGATAATATAAATTTGGATATTTGATTAATTTTAAATATTAATAAGTGGAATTTTTAAGTCGAATAAATTATTTTTCGAATATTGGATTTAATGGGATAATTTAATCGATAATTTAATAGTGAAATTCCAGAAATAATTAGATATTGAGTTAAATATGATTGAAAATGGTTTGGAAAATTTTGTTTTATCATATTGAAGTTATAGAAATATTTTGGAACTTGTATAATTGAATTTGGAGTTAATTTGTGAAAATTGAATATTTTAATATTTAATTATCGATTGAGAAATAGCCAATTTTTGAACAGTCTCAGAATTGAACGAAACGAGTTCCATTGGATCCGTAATAGTTAGTTATTATCGGATTTCAATTTTCGTAGCAATCGGAGTTGTCGTTCGACCGTGGCAGCTCGAAACGCATCGATATCGTTTTAATTTTAATTCGGCGAGTTAAAATAGCCATTTTTCAAACGGTCTCGGATTTCGACGAAACTAGTTTCATCGGATCCGTAATGTGATATTATTGTAAGATTTCAAATTTCAAGTCGATCGGATTTATCGTTTGTCCGGTACAAGCCAAAACGCCTAGAAATCGTTTAAATCGGTTTTAATTCAAATCGATCGTTTTTTGCCGTATCTCACACATACGATGGAATTAGCTTCCGAAACCTATTCCGTTGCGTCCGGAACGCGGAAAAACCTTAGAATCGCCTGTCAGAACGTGAGAATTGGAGTTCGTTTGCATAAGTTGTTAAATTGGAAATTTTATTATTATAATAATATTAATAACATGTATATACTAATTATTCTTTCTAAACCCTAGCCATTTTCTGCTCAGCCGCCTCCACCTTGATTAATGGCCGAAAATCACCAATTTATTTTCCAAATTATTTCTCAATCCGCTCATCGAATCGAGAAACTTCCAACACGAAAGTTGTAGAGCACGGTATGAACTACAGATCCAACGGTGGATCTCAGCTATCGTCGCCATTTGGATGAGATAATGAACCGCGTTTCCCTGATGTTGCGCACGTTTCCCAAGGGGGAGGAGGGGGCCGAGCTCCATGGAACTCTGGGCACAGGTGGAGTGGTCGATGGCCTTCGATATGGCACTCCCTGATCGTGTTTTCGTGTATCGTGGTGGTCGTGGCCTTTAACCCTAGATTTGTGCATATGGGTTTGGTGTGCGTTCAACTACCTGTAGTGGAGCATGTTGCGTGCGAATGAGAGAGAAGAGGGGGGGAGATGAGATGTGCGGCCAGGATCAATTTAGGTTGGGAATGTAAAATAAGGTTGATTTATTCATATTTAAATCGTGTACAAACTTTAAACTGCAATATCTTTTTGCTGCGAGGTCCGATTTGGACGAATCAAAGTGCGTTGGAATCGTATGGTCGTGCTCTTCGCAATGCAACCAGTTTGGAGTCGATTGGAGCTCGTTTGAATTTCGGGTAAAATTAAACGTTCGTTTAATTTTATTCGAAACGAACGCCGGAACCGGAAATAAAATCAAGGTGAGAACTCCTCACTCAATCAAACCGTTTGGTTTAAAATTTTAAATAGTTATTGTTGATTGATGATTGCTGTTTGATTGTGGTAGTAGATATAGTAGGATATATACTATATATAGCAATATATATATATTGGCATATGTATATATTGGATTTGATTTCCCGCCTCGTATAGCGGATGAGACCCTATTGCGCCGCCTATTAAGCGGATATTTTATAAAATCCCATATACCGCGATATTCCACCTTGAAGTGGAATTGGTATTGTGCTAACGTCTGTGGATGCAGGGTAACAGGTTGGAGGGATCCAACTGGATTCCTCACATATTTATTTGTTTATAAATATTGTGTTGATTGTTAACTATCATATCGATATATGATGTTTATTCCCGTGATTGACCATTTGATGCGGTTGCATCATCGGATTCATTTTTAAAAAAAGTTAAAAATAACGATTTTGAATTTAAAAGGATTTTTAAGTAATTTTCCAAGTATATGTTTTTATTAAATTTTTGAACTTGATTCATTTTAAATAAATTAAGATTTTAAATATTAAAGTTATAAAACTATGATTTTTATGGAATATAACAAAAAGGAAAATTTTAAAAATAAATAGATTTATAAAATAGTTAAATTGGGTTTTTGGGTAATTTTTATTAATAGTTTATGTAAAAGATTTTATAAATCGATATCTATAAATTTAAAATTTTTTGGAATTATAAGACGAGTTATTAAGTGTTAAAATGAAGTATAAAAATGGATTTCATCTAAACTATAGTTTTATAAATTATGAGAGTTATGAAATGAATTGATGTTGAAAATAAAAGTTTATAAGTAATTAACTTATAAAATGGCTTTGGGCATTTAAAAGGGGATTTTTATAGAAATTGTTAATAAAGGAGGTTTTTATAAGTTGAAAACTATTATAAAAGGTGAGAAATCTTATCAGTAATAAGATTAACAATTTGTGAAGTTTTAAAAGGAACGACTTGGTAAATAAATAATATTTTAAGTATTTGACTTATAATACGAACTTTTGGTATAGAAATTGGGTTTATAAATTGAATTGGCTTAATAAAAGAGATTTCTAAACCGAAGTTATTAATAGAAATAGAATTTATAAACGTTGTTTATAAATTTGAAATCAATGTAATTTGGTAAATTGAATTTAGAATTGTTAAAGGGGTTACATTCACTCTTTTAAACGATGAATATATTATTAAGTCAAATGGGCATGTTTTGGGAGAAGAATGTTTTAAAGGGAATTTTAAAACGATTTTAAGATGCTCTAAAATGCATTAAGTATCGAATACTGGGATTTCAACATTCATTGTTGAAATAGACGTTTTCGAGAAAATGAGGAAATGATGGACTATAACACTGTTGTTATAGTGAATGGTTTCCAAATGGAAATATTTTGTGTAGTATTGGAATGTATGTTTCTATTTTTATTTTGAAACCCTATTCCAGTGATTTTGGGTTGTCGTGACGGTGTTTTACGCAACATTCGTTTTGACCCAAGTAAAAGTGAATAGAAGAATGTTTTCCTTAAAAGAATGAAATATATACTTGGCTATGGTTAAGTATATCGAATATTTTCAAATTATTGAAAATAAATAAAATTTGTGAATCCTTATTATTAAATAAGTATGGGAATGCTTTTCCAATATGAAATGAAATGTTTTTGAGAATTTATCTTTTTGAAGATAAATTGAGATTGAATAACTGAAATCTATTGAAAACGTTAGGTCAGTAGATATTTTGTAATATAAATTCACTATGGAATTTATAAAAGGAAGGGAAATTTGTTTAAAAATAAATATTGATTTATTTTGAAGTATGGAAATGAATTTACGAATTTGGAACGTAAATTTAAAATAAATCGGTAAAGATTTATTCGATGATTCGAAATCTGTTTTCAAAGGGTATAAATGATGTAAAGTGATTTGAAATTGGTTTTCAAATGGTTGAGGTGTTTAATTTGAAATGGGTTTTCAAATGGGTAAAGTGTGGAAAATTTTATCGTGAAGTGGTTTTGGTAAATCAAATAATTTGGGCAATTATTTGGAAATTGTGTATATATATCTTGTAAAGATATTTTGGGACTTAATAATTTTGGAGAATTATTTGGAATCTGATGATGTGGCGCATCTTTATTGATAGTTAAATAACCGACTATCAGTATTTACCCTTGGATGGTATTTGTTGTGATTGTTTGAAATTGAATGCTACACTTATTTTTAAAATAAGCGCTCGCTATTCGGTTTAGCCGGGAGAGGACCTTTGTGTCGTATATCCCATTTCGAATATGTGATACGTCGTTATGGATAGCATTTGAAGACCGGTGTTGAAGACCGGGTATTTGTGAAAACGATAGGATGACCTATCGATTGTCTCTGCATCGTTAGCTACGGTATGGAGATTTCCTTTGTGATGGGAAATTTTATCGGGATTATGAATACCCGGATTGCAAGGGCTTCTTTGGAAGTGCCTTCGGTTCTGTTCGAACCCGGAACAGACTTGTATGGTTACGTGTCTGACATTACGTTTTGAGAGATAGAGCAGATTTCTTTCAAATACATTTCTGTTGGTGGCGGAGAATTTATTCTCTTAGCTTAACACCCTTCTCTGAGACGTACGAGCTCAGAGGTTATGTAGTTGAAGGTTATCAGCGATATTTCCCAATCTGGTAATGTGGCATGCTGAGTGCTGCTGTGTGATGATCATTGGTTGATCGTTTGGATATGATCATTTGTTTGATCATTTATCTTTGTGATTATTGCTTTGGTCATCTGTGGACCCGAAGCATGGCTTTGTTACACAAAGCGTAGCTTTGTGGACGAGACTTCGTCAGGACCTCACTCCCCGGAAATGGTCGAAACAGGAATATGCGGCAAGGTTATGAGGGTCGCGCCCTTTAGGGTATGTCATTTCCTTCTGGAAAAGGGTGGTATCATGGTATGGAGCCCAGTACTTACTCATGTTGATACACTATATCTATTACTGTGTGGTGTTGTTGGATCGAGCGCTCGGATAAAGGTCCCAAAGGACCGGGGGATGACATATTCGTGTAGTAGTTACCTAGTTACAGAGGTAACCCGGCCTTGTGTTGGCAGAGATCTAACCGTAACGTTAGTTTCTCGGGACGTCCCGCCAGAGGCGATCCCATGTGGCAGTAGGAAGTTCCTTAGCCTGACCATTTGTTGGAAATCCAATCAAAACAATACGCGCCTTGTACGGTTTTAGTTGTATTACCTGCCATTCACTTATGGTGGTCACCACTGTTTGGATGGTAGCTATAGTAGGCATAGTTCGGAATGTCTATGCTGGCTAGGATTTATATTCTACTTTCGAATTGTTTTCTACACTATGCACTAGTAATAATATCAAAAATGATTTGATTTTCGCGTAGTAAGCATCTTTGACTATCATAAGGAGAAATCTCCTCCAATTCTGCGTTTGCATTGTGTGTGTGGCGGGAGGCCTTATGGTAGTTTCATTTTCCAAAAAGCATTGCGGATTTAAAAATTTAAATTTTCTTGTTGCTTGTTTAAAGATAAACTGTTTTGAGTTCTCACACCAGTCCCATGACTGACCTGGAGTTTATTGTTCCTTTCCTAAACTCTGGGTGCCCACCATCTTTCACACGGGCAGTCTAGAGTTAGGTTATCAGGTTATTCTGGTTTCGGGAGTTGCTGTGCAGATGTTGGAGGCGAGCTTGGATAGCGTAGTCTATTATCTATTGTATATAGTATTCTTTCCGCTGTTTTATTGTTGTACACTCTGATGATATGATGTATTGTGATGTATGTATAAAATGTATAGTTCTTTTGTTTAATGATATTCATTTATCTATTATATGTTGTTCCGCTGCGATTGTGAGATTCTGATATTGTCTTCATGCTTCTGTTGTTTGTTTCTGTTTCTTCTCTCTTTCTCTCTTCTTCTACCTCTTTCTTCTTCTTAAACCCTAAAGATTCGGAAGTTCGTTCCTCTTTGGCTGGATTGTGGTGGAATGTTGCCAGTTCAAGGAAGTACGGATTTTCGGTTCTTTACAACTTGAATATTCGACTTGTTATACAATGAATGTATTGATGTCGATTTTCGAGGGCCGAAAATCTAGAGACGCAACACTTGGTATCAGAGCTAAAGGTTGAGTTAAAACCTTGGCTTTAGTGGGGATTACTCATTAATGATAGCGTCAGTAGAACCCTAGAATGAGTTTGAGTGTATTAATAGGTATGAGCGTGTATTTGTTAGTGAATATAAATTGTTTTGTATTGTGTTGATTTATCTGTTGAGTGGCATATAAATTTTGGTCGAGTATTGGGACGCCACTAAATCAATTGGAGTTTCTACACACTTGAACATGATAAACCGACATAATATTGTTTTAAAAGCGGGTAAAAGAAATAATTTTACCCAAATTATATTTTGATATAAAAGAAATAATTTTCTGAAATTGTAGTATATTGGGGTGTTTGGATGTTATTATTATAATCAAGACAGGATTATAAAATTGAAATGGTTATATATATAACTAAAAAGAGATTTTATAAGTATGAATTATACAAATGAGTTAAAAACCAAAAATCTATTCAAACCAGGAATTTGGAAAATTAGATACCGAAGATTTTTGAAAATGTTTTCCAAAGTGGTTGAAAAGAATAATGGAGTATTATTTTAGAGATATTTTTGAAACAAAAGGGTTTAAAATGGATTTTGGAAGTGATAAAGCAATGAACTCACTACAGTCGCTGGAAAATAATTCCAATGATGATCTCGACATCATCAGTGTTTATTTTCAAGTTTCTAAGTGACGGATTTCTATCGTTATTCATTTATTTCAGATATTAGGAAAATGAGTTTTGTTCTGAAAGGAATTGATTTGGATAAAATCAGGTTGATTTTGAAATTCCAAGGAAGTGGTTTGTTAAAACAAGGAGAGTGTGTGTGTGTGTATATATATATGTGTGTGTGTGTGTGTGTATATTTGATTTCAAAATAATTTGAAACAAAACTAGGCGTTTGAATTTTGAAATTTCCAATTAAATGAGAGGTGAAATCAGAAGAGAATAAGTTTTTGAAATAAAACTTGGAAATGCGAACTTCAAGATGAAGTAAAATTTAACTTATGTAAGTTAAATAAATTGAATTTGTAAAAGAAAATTTTAGAAATTGTAATTTAACTTAAGCTAAGTAAAAAAATGGATTAGATTTGAAACCATATTGAAATGAATTAAAAATAAATTTGCTTGAAGTGAAATTTAATTTAAGAATGAATAATCATATTGAAATAATTGTTTTATTTTATTCGGCTGTTATGCTATGTACAAGAAAAAAATATACGATTAGGAACCAATCGACTGATATGTACACCCAGTAGACAAAAGCCTATATGTAACGACCCATAGAATTTTAATAATTTTTAATTGGTTTTATGACATAAATAATTGAATTTTTGAGAAATTTAAAAGATAAAAGTTTGAAATAAAAATTTAATATTTGAATTAAGTCTAATTAAACATTGCAGATTTTAATTTTTCAATTAATTTTATCAAATTTTATTTCATTGTGAAATTCTATTGAATTTAAGCTAGCTAATATTGTTGATAATAAATTATTTTTCAAACCTGAATATTTTCACATAGAAAAATTCTAAATCATCTTCTGACTGAGACGTCGTCATTCGTTTTTCAAAATTCGGACTTCTTTAGCTCCGTGGATCTAATTTTCTGTATATTTTTGCTGCACTTTCACCTGGTAGAAAATTCGAAATTTTATAATTCAATCGTACCACTAATATTCGTATACCGTTTTGATCGTCTCGTCGGACTGATCTCAACGGTATATCTATCTCTGTGTTCTGAGGTCCGGTACGTGGCGAAACAATGAACGACTTGTGTATCGGTATCAAAATTTATGACCTATCAATTTCCCTTCCGTTTCAAAATTCAATGTGCTGTCCAATCAAATTTATTGTTTTAATAATTTTTCCTAAATCTATGCTTCTAGACGTTGATATGTCATTTCTGTATTTTGGGTGATAACTTTTTGAACGTTTGATAATAATAATAAATATGCATAGTATAATCGGATATGAATTGAGATCTAGGAAATAAATAAATATAAACGTATAACCTGCTAGGAATAAAAATTTGCTTTAATTGTCTTACCTGATTTCAGGGCGAGTGACCGTTGATTTCAAAAGAAATCATATCGTAGCACGTGTAAATAATCAAGCTTTTATCTTATCTTCCCGGATCCAATTCAACTTGAAACTTCACTCTCCTCCTTTATATTCCCTGTAGCCGAAACCTTTTCCTTCTTCCTTTGCTTCCTTTCTTCCCAGATCTTCCACTTCTCTGTACATTTCCCTTCCACCCGAGATCACTAGCCGCCTCATGACTTCCTCTAGCCCAGCCTGCCGCATCAACACTGATCCATCTACCAGCCCAAAGCATTCCACAACCGAAGCCTACCCATCCTCGATAATTTTGTATTCCTGGCCATAGCATTCTTCGGCCTCCCTGCTCGCATGACCCCTTCGAAGCCTCACCGTGCCTTCCTCTTCACATCGAGCACTTCCAACATCACCGCCACTTGTAACCTGAGTGTCACCGCCTTTATCCCTCTCGTCTTCTCTGTGTTATTCCTCTGGCCTGAGATCTACCGAGCCACGCCGCCGTTCAAACCCATCATCAGCGGTCAGCACCTCGCGCAACCACCAACCCGAAGGCTTAACCTCACAGCCACCTCCTCTATCTCAGCCGTGCCTCTCCCCATCTCTCTCTCTCCCCATTTTTGCTTGGTCTTCTTCTCTTTGGTATATAGGTGGGTTAGTTCATGAAAATTCATATATATTGTTGTATTAAGGAATGTCTGTCGCTGTATTAGTTTATATTTATACTTTATTTGCTGGTTCTTTTCATTTGTAGAAGTACTTTTATAAACTGTCACCTGTTACATATAGATTTGTTGTTACGTGTTTATTTGGGTTGGGTGCTAACATATGTGTATTTTTTTTAATGTTAGTAAGTATTATAGAAGAGTATAAGTCATGTATATATATAACGTTACTACACATATAAAACGTAAGGCAAACTCATCTTATCAGCCGATTTGCATATGTATTTAAATATATGATATGTTTAAAGATATGTCATTTGTAAATAACTGGTTGTAAGTATATATATACATTTGATTTAAAGTTATAAAAGTTGTATTGTCCTATGGTTAGATGTATATGAGTTTAAAGCATATTATTATAGGTGAGGTCGGCATTATCTATGGTTACAATTTGTTACAGTGTGTATATATATATATATATTTTGTTTTGCATGTCTTGGTTAAAAGTTTGATTTATATATATACTGCTTATATAATAATAATAATAATAATAATAAAAAGTCTGCATATAGGTTCTGTCTTGTAGTATAAGTGAAGGTTGTAAATTTTGTCATTATAGATTATAAGGTTATATAAGAAAATTTTGACAAACCTTATCACACAACTAATTCAGTGGATGCTAAACAAATACTAACCGATCACCTTTTACGTAATCAACTTGTTTTGTAATAAAATGTTATTCATTGATATGTATTTGTAGGGATTACTGATTGTGCATATGCAAACAATAGTTATATTAACAATGCACAAGATACCTGAAGCCTTGGGAACAGCCTATACTTTATTAAAATATTGAAACTATATAGTCTGCATATTTTAGCTTAGTTAATTATCATATATTGTTTTCATATTTAGCTTAGTTGTAGTCTCCACTTATTTGAAAGGCTCTATTGTTTATATTTGATTTTATATTAATAAATATTGGAAACGTATATGTTCATACCTTCATCAATCTTGTTTTGATCTGTTCTCGTTTAATTCTGTTATCAGCTCTATCCGTCGATTTCGTGCTTATCTAGTTTGCCTTGGGATTCGTGCTTGCATTTCGTAATTTAACTTCTTTGTCTATCTATCTAGCCTCGAAAGGTGAGCAATCACTCACGATTTACGTTCTTTTATTTATTAAATTCGATTTCAATTGAAACGACAATTGAAATATGATGCTGTAGTTATTTAAATTGTTATATATGCAATTAGCTGTAACTGTTCACCTATGGGATATGACACCATATCCTGTTGTTTATATTATATTGTTATTGATGATATATGCCTGTTATTTTATTGTATTTTCTGTTATCACTCTGCAAGTTCCCTGTAGTTTAGAAATCACTCTGGGTTGAAATGATACATACCCGAACAGACTTTAGAATAGGAGAAAATCGTTATGGTTTGAAATGATAAGCCCAAGCGATTTTCATTTAATTAATTTAGGATTACGGGTTGAAATGATGTCACCCGCATATATTTAGTATACGGAATGAAATGATAAATATCCGTAGCACTTGACTATATGAAAGGAAATATATACAGACACCGTTGGTCAATATAAATATTTTGAAATAATTTCTATAATTTTGGAAAGAAATATATGGTTTAATAAATTTGATTCTTAAGATATTATATAAATGAAAATTGTATATATAGATTTAGTTGTAATATTTGATTTAAATTAGACTGATTTAATACATAAAATATGGTTAAGTATTTATGTAATTCTATATTTCAAATAGATTCTCTTGTAATAAATTGAATAATTAAGATTGGGAGATAAATTTGGGTTTATAAAAATGGTATTTAAATAAGGATTTATTTAATTAAATCGATTTGACATTTTTGAATGGGAAATTTAATATGATTTTATAACTGGATTTTTGATTTAAGTGATTTTAATGAATATTTCACGTTTAAATAAATTAAAGAAAATATGGAGTAAAATGTAATTTAAGGTTACTTAAATGATATTGAATCTAATAAGGGAATATTTGAAGACTAAATAATAATGAGGTTAAATCGAGATCTATGTGAAACTGTTATATAGAACATTTAAATATTAAAGCTTTGAACTATATTGGAATTTAAATGGTTTATGTTGAGATTCAGATCTGTATTTGAAATCAACGTAGTTGAATTTGTTATTTAGCAACTAAATTGAATTAAAATGAAAATTTAGGTTGAACTAAATTTGAATTTATTATTTAGAAAACTAAATTGAATGAAAATTTAGATGAAACGTTGAATACTTAAAGTTTTGAAATATATGGAAATATAAAGGGGTATTTGTGATTATAAATCCGAATTTGAGATCGATAAAATTTAAGTGGTTATTTTAGAAATTGAGTTGAATTTAAATTGATAAATTGAGATTGAATTTAATTTGAATGGGAAGGTCGGGTTGATGTTAGAACGATTTGTTAAGTTGAGGAAATTGAAAATACTTTACTGTATAAATTATTTAATATATATAAATACTATTTTGGGAAATATAGAGATATTTGAAGTGAATATGAGATTTGGTTTTGAAGTATAAATTAAGCTGAAATGACCATGGTGTTATAGTGTATATTTCTACCTTGTATAAGTTCCATGGACCCTTAGAGGATGGTTATCCCAAACATCCTTTAAGTTATTTGTATTTCAGTTGATATTTCACTTGAGTTGGATTTATTGATATAAGAATGTTAATCCTGACTCGAGTGTTCTGTGTTTTGCTTTACGCTCGGGTCAGACTGAGTGATACAACATTTGAGACTCACCTTTGGAGTTTGGAGCTTTATTTGGAAATCCAACCATCGATTCAGATTCCAGCCTTTCCAGTTGATTGGTTCAGAGAAGTCATCTGTTGCATTGTAGACTTCACTGCATTTGAACTATTCGGTTGTATTTTTCTAACTCTGATGTATATAGTAACTTCATGAACTAATATTCTTTATCTATTCCGCTGCATTATATTACTCTGTGATCTATGATTGATTTATTTACTGTATATTTTAAGTTTTGCCAAATTTTAATTAACAATTCGGTATTTTGAATTATTCAAGTCGGATATGTATGGCTTTATTGTCGATTTGAATGGTCCAAAATAGAGGGTCTTTACAGTTGGTATCAGAGCTTTGGCTCTAGGCAAAACTTAGCATATATGGTAAATTTATTTACAGAATCACTTTCGCGCGAGTTGAATCTCTTCCTTTTGACTCGATTTCCTTTGAATTTTGGAATATCCCTCGGTTCCGAAATTCATTCTGCCTCTCCCTATTTATATTCGTTTGATTCCGGAGTATCCCATAACTCCACTAAATGATTTGTAAAGGGGGTGAAAACTCCTTTTCAATTGGCATTGACTCACCGAAGATTTCTGTATCCTCGGTTTACGATGCTGCTATATCTTGTTATGCCGAATTCTATATCTCTGGTGATCGAATGTCGAATTGCCTCAGAATTCCACACCGATCTAATTTTGGAATCACGGTTGTCCGGTAAAGGTTGCCCGTGATTTATATAAGTATATCCATCTTCTATTTTGTAATTTAATTATCTCATCTTCGATCGAGTCTATCTTTGAATCAGGATTCTATTGATTGGAGTTCCTCTAAATTAAACTCTATCTTTGTTTTGAAAACTTCCTTTGGTCAAGTTTCCCCTTTAAAATTTTGAAACCTCTATCTTGTTCGATTTTGGACTCCTTGAATGATAGAAAACTATTTTGTAGATGGCAAAATTGGAAGAGCAGAAAGCAGCTCGTCGAGCTCGAAGAGCACTAGCCCGTAAGGAAAAGGAGGAAGCAATGGAGAAGTGGGAAAGGCTATGGAGGGAAAGGGAAGGACCTGGACCTTATGACCATGTCATCTGTTATCGGTGTCAGGAGAAGGGACATTATGCAGCCATGTGCGGGAAGAGAGATGAAGGAAAGAAGAAAGAGAGAAAGCGTTATCGACCCAAGATCTTCTGCTTTAAATACCGAAGTACGGGGCACTTTCCCAGTCGCTGCCAGAAGATGAAGAAAGTAAAAGCTGCACCCACTGCATCAGTCGACCAATCAACCATTTGCTATCACTGCAGGATGCCTGGGCATATAGCCAGGAATTTTCCTGTGAGGAAGTACGGAAGGAAGGCTGCGTTCCCGCAGCTCGTTAGGGAGGATGGGCGTGTCGTGCATTTATGCAAGAAATGCAGAAGTTGGGGCCATATTGAGGGGGAGTGTTCTGGACCCGTTGAAGTCCCACCCGGTAGAATTAATACCGATGCTTTGTTTATGTAGGGTAGTATTCTGTGGAACTATTTGTTTTCAGCAGTTGTTAGGTTGCTTTCGATAAACTCTATTGTTCTTTTGCTTAACTGAAGTTCTCAAATAAGATATTAATGTTCCTATTTTCATTGATATGAAAGTTGGATCTCTGTTTGTTTTGAAATCTATCCTTGAATCAATCCTTTGAAAGATCGGGTATGTTGTATTTTTGAAATTGTTTTATATATCGAAATTTTTATTTTGAATAACTATGATTTTATTCTATATATAAAAAGAAAATCTTTTCGTTAAGGATTATATACCTATATATAAAACAAATAAGAAATGTTGTTCGATATAAAAAGGTTAAGGATTTGAACTTTGAAAATTATAAGAAATTGATTTATATAAAAAAATGATTTATAACTAAAGTGTTGAATTGAAAGTTGAGAATTGAATGCCGGTATTTTGAAATTGGTTTTAATATTTTGGAAAATAAATAAAAATAATATGATTTAAAAATAAGGTACTTTTCCGAATAAGAAATGATTCAAATGAGTTCAATTGAATTCCAATAATTTTGAAGAAGTTTCAAAGAAGTTTTCAAGAAAATAGAAGTCCAAAACTCACTTATGTCGTTGGAGAATAATTTTGGTGATGAGTGCATGCATCATCGACATTGATTTTGGAGCTTCAGAGTGGGAAGAGGCCACTTTAATAGCTTCGCTATGCGAGTTATTTTGTCAAACCGTTTTGATTTCAAATTCCGAAGTAAAATTTGATATTTTCGAAAGACATGTATATATTTGAAACAATATAAAGTGAGATCAGTATTTAGTCCTTGAGTTTCGGATTTGATTTAGTATAATCCTATCTTTTGAAATTGATTTTTTGATTTATGTAGATTTTCAACTCTTGAATTTGGAAATTTGATTTGCCTAACTATTTTGAATGTTCGAACACTTCTAAATCGAGATTAAATTTTCAAAGCTAAGAAATTTCGAAGAGTTTAAAATGTTTGATAAAGAATATAAATCTAGTTTTGAAATGTTTTGAAAAAAAATAGTTTTGAACAATGGTTTTCAGAAAGGTAAATTGGATGTTTCAAATAGAAATAGACAGTTTAAAAGTTTTAAAGGGATAATTATAAAATTGGAAACCATTTTGAGTATAACTGATTTTGAGAAAATATTTGGTTTTGAAACTAAATTGAAATTAAAAAACAGTACTTATATGGTGATTTTGGAAATGAATTTGTTTGACTTGAATTATTTTAATTTGGAAATCGGGATAATTTTCTAAACCTATTATTTTGGGAACTTTGAAATTTAGATATTTAATTTGGAAGAAAATTGGTAAAATGATATATGATTTTGAAACTGAATTGATACTGAAATTATTTGAAATTGAGAACCTTATATTATTAAGCACTTGATTTGGGAGTGGTCGAACTTATATAAAATGGATTTGTATAAGTATGAAGTTGATTTGAAATCTATTGATTTGAAAGGTATTCAATTTGGAAAGAGAATTTTGTATAATCGAAGCCTATATAAGTATTATTTGACATACTATTGATTTGAAAAGCATTCGATTTGAAAATGGAATCTTATATATATATGGACTTTATATATGTATGATATTGGAAAGTATTTGAAAAGGTACTATATGATATATATTTTCGAAGTAAAGATATGGAAAGTGCCTTCTGCTTGATATCCGCTTTGTGGCCACATCGTGGATTCATTCTATCGATATTATTCTCTCCGATTTTTGGTTTTTCGGATGTGATACTCGAGTGTTCCCACAGTGGCGTAACCCATGATTCTTTTTCTCTCGCGACTGCATAGCGCAACTGCCTGGCCGAGTCTTGTCTAGGGATACAGATTGTTTCCTGGGGGATCTAGGCGTAACCATTGTGTATCTTGCAATCTGTGTAGGTCGCGAATAGTAGCGCAACTGCCTGGCTGAGTCTTGCCTAGGGGTACGGATTGTTTCCTAGGGGATCCAGGCGTAACCATTGTGTATCCTGCACTCTACTAGTCATCATGGCTTAACTCGCAGGGCTGAGAAAGCTTACGGATATGGATTGTTTCCTGGGGGACCCAGGTGTAACCATTGTGTATCTGCGAACCATGGTTGGACAAAGGTTTTGGTTTGGTTGTTTGTTTGGATTGTACTTCCCATATCTGTTTTTAAAGGTTTTTCAAGTATTTTCACTGGGTGTTGAAACAGGTCTACTAAGTACTTGAAGAATTCTAGCTTTGCGCCTGATCAACGCATGGCCAGAGTCTGCAAGAACGAGGATAAACTTGTTGAAACATCGAGTTATAAAAGTATTTTCGAAAGAAGAATTTATTTCGATATAATAGTATTTTATTATAAAAGTATTATTATAAAGGTATTTATTTTAAAAGTATTTTTCCAAACAAAGAAATTTTGTATTAATATTTTAGATTTAAACTCTTCCGGTTTGAATTAACTATTCGTGCCCGATTCTATTCTTTGAACCTACCTTATCTTCTCAGCTTTAGTTGTTCACCTATATTCCGTTTCCAGAATCTACCTTCCTTTCCTTTTTTTGAATATAATCTTTAAATATGGCTTAATTGTATACAACCTGGTTTAATAGAAAATTTTGGTGTTATAAATATTTTAGAAGTTATTCATTTAAAATAAACATATATAAAGTAAATGATTAGTGAGAATATTTGAAAAATATTTTGAGAGAAAATTGGTAAGTTATAAATTATGGAGTTAACGTTTTCAAATAACTTCCTGGTAAATATAACTAATCATGTAAATAATTATTTTCAATAGTTTTCCCATATTTATAAATGTATTATTTAAACATATAAATGGTATTTATAGAGGAAGCAAGAAAATTTTACAAATGAGTTTTGAAAATTTTCCAAGTATTAAAGATAAATAAATTGCAAATGAAGTTTTCAAATAAATATTTCAAGTAAAATTTATATAGTCTTAAATTAATTGTTTACCTTAGTCTTTCAATCCACTTTCTTTCTGGTTGTTTTTATTCTCCTACCTCCTTCCTTTTCGGGAACGAAAAGTTTTGAGTGGGGGAGAGTGTAACGACCCATAGAATTTTAATAAGTTTTAATTGGTTTTATAACGTAATTAATTGAATTTTTGAGAAATTTAAATGACAAAATTTTGAAATAAAAATTTAATATTTGAATTACGTCCAATTAAACATAGCAGATTTTAAATTTTCAATTAATTTTATCAAAGTTTATTTCATTGTGAAATTCTATTGAATTCAAGCTAGCTAATATTGTTGATAATAAATTATTTTTCAAACCTGAATATTTTTACATAGAAAAATTCTAAATCATCTTCTAACTGAGACGTCGTCTTTCGTTTTTAAAAATTCGTACTTCCTTAGCTCCGTCGATCTTATTTTCTGTATATTTTTACCGCACTTTCACCTGGTAGAAAATTCAAAATTTTATAATTCAATCGTACCACTAATATTCGAATACCGTTTTGATCGTCTCGTCGGAGTGATCTCAACGGTATATCTATCTCTGTGTTCTGAGGTCCGGTACGTGGCGAAACAATGAACGACTTGTGTATCGGTATCAAAATTTATGACTTAACAATTTCCGTTCCGTTTCAAAATTCAATGTGCTGTCCAATCAAATTTTTGTTTTAATAATTTTTCCTAAATCTATGCTTCAAGACGTTGATATGTCATTTCCGTATTTTGGGTGATAACTTTTTGAACGTTTGATAATAATAATAAATTTACATAGTATAATCGGATATGAATTGAGATCTAGGAAATAAATAAATATAAACGTATAACCTGCCAGCAATAAAAATTTGCTTTAATTGTCTTACCTGATTTCAGGGTGAGTGACCGTTGATTTCAAAAGAAATCATATTGTAGCACGTGTAAATAATCAAGCTTTTATCTTATCTTCCCGGATCCATTTAAACTTGAAACTTTCCTCACCTCCTTTATATTCCCTGTAGCCGAAACATTTTCCTTCTTCCTTTGCTTCCTTTCTTCCCAGATCTTCCACTCCTTTGTACATTTCCTTTCCACTTGAGATCACTAGCCGCCTCACGACTTCCTCTAGCCCAGCCTGCCGCATCAACACTGATCCATCTACCACCCCAAAGCAGTCCACAACCGAAGCCTACCCCTAATCGATAATTTTGTATTCATGGCCATAGCATCCTTCGTCCTCCCTGCTCGCGTGACCCCTTCGAAGCCTCACCGTGCCTTCCTCTTCACATTAAGCACTTCCAACATCACCGCCACTAGTAACCTGAGTGTCACCGCCTTTATCCCTCTCGTCTTCTCTGTGTTATTCCTCGCGCCTGAGATCTACCGAGCCACGCCGCCGTTCAAACGCATCATCAGTGGCCAACACCTTGCGCAACCACCAACCCGAAGGCCGAACCTCACAGCCACCTCCTCTATCTCAGCCGCGCCTCTCCCCATCTCTCTCTCTCCCCATTTTTTGCTCAGTCTTCTTCTCTTTGGTATATAGGTGGGTAAGTTCATGCAAATTCATATATATATATTGTTGTATTAAGGAATGTCTATCGCTATATTAGTTTATATTTATACTTTATTTGCTGGTTCTTTTCATTTATAGAATTACTTTTATAAACTGTCACCTGTTACATATAGATTAGTTGTTACGTGTTTATTTGGGTTGGGTGCTAACATATGTGTATTTTTTTAACGTTAGTACGTATTATAGAAGAGTATAAGTCATGTATATATATAACGTTAGTACACATATAAAACGTAAGGCAAACTCATCTTATCAGCCGATTTGCATATGTATTTAAATATATGATATATTTAAAGATATATCTTTTGTAAATAACTTGTTGTAAGTATATATATACATTTGATTTAAAGTTATAAAAGTTGTATCGTCCTATGGTTAGATGTATATGAGTTTAAAGCATATTATTATAGGTGAGGTCGGCATTATCTATGGTTACAATTTGTTACAGTATATATATTTTGTTTTGCATGTCTTGGTTAAAAGTTTGATATATATATATATATATATATATATATATATATATATGCTGCTTATATAATAATAATAATAAATTCTGCATATAGGTTATGTCTTGTAGTATAAGTGAAGGTTGTAAATTTTTTCGTTATAGAATATAAGGTTATATAAGAAAATTTTGACAAACCTTATCACACAACTAATTCAGTGGATGCTAAACAAATACTAACAGATCACATTTTACGTAATCAACTTGTTTTGTAATAAAATGTTATTCTTTGATATGTATTTGTAGGGATTACTGATCATGCATGTGCACGCAATAGTGATATTAACAACGCACAAGATACCTGAAGCCTTGGGAACAACCCATACTTTATTAAAATATTGAAACTATATAGTCTGCATATTTTAGCTTAGTTAGTCATATATTGTTTTCATATTTAGCTTAGTTGTAGTCTCCACTTATTTGAAAGGCTCTATTGTTTATATTTGATTTTATATTAATAAATATTGGAAAAGTATATGTTCATACCTTCGTCAATCCGATTTTGATCTGTTCTCTTTTAATTCTGTTATCAGCTCTATCCGTCGAATTCGTGCTTATCTAGTTTGCCTTGGGATTCGTGCTTGCATTTCGTAACTCAAATTCTTTGTCTATCTATCTAGCCTCGAAAGGTGAGCAATCACTCGCGATTTACGTTCATTTATTTATTAAATTCGATTTCAATTGAAACGACAATTGAAATATGATGCTGTAGTTATTTAAATTGTTATATATGCTATTATCTGTAACTATTCACCTACGGGATATGACACCATATCCTGTTGTTTATATTATATTGTTATTGATGATATATGCCTGTTATTTTATTGTATTTTCTGTTATCACTCTGCAAGTTCCCTGTAGTTTAGAAATCACCATGGGTTGAAATGATACATACCCGAACAGACTTTAGAATAGGAGAAAATCGTTATGGGTTGAAATGATAAACCCAAGCGATTTTCATTTAATTGAATTTGGGATTACGGGTTGAAATGATATCCACCCGCATATATTTATTATACGGATTGAAATGATAAATATCCGTAGCACTTGACTATATGATAGGAAATATATACAGACACCGTTGGTCCATATAAATATTTTGAAAATAATTTCTATAATTTTGGAAAGAAATATATGGTTTAACAAATTTGATTCTTAAGATATTATATAAATGAAAATTTTATATATAGATTTAGTAGTTAAGTATTTATGTAAATCTATATTTCAAATAGATTCTCTTGTAATAAATTGAATAATTAAGACTGGGAGATAAATTTGGGTTTATAAAAATGGTATTTAAATATGGATTTATTTAATTAAATCGATCTGAAATTTTTGAATTGGAAATTTAATAGGTATGATTTTATAACTGGATTTTTGATTTAAGCGACTTAATGAATATTTCACGTTTCAATAAATTAAAGAAAATATGGAGTAAAATGTAATTTAAGGTTACTTAAATGATATTGAATCTAATAAGGGAGTATTTCAAGACTAAATAATAATGAGGTTAAATCGAGATCTATATGAAACTGTTATATAGAACATTTAAATATTAAAGCTTTGAACTATATTGGAATTTAAATGGTTTATGTTGAGATTCGGATCTGTATTTGAAATTAACGTAGTTGAATTTGTTATTTAGCAACTAAATTGAATTAAAATGAAAATTTAGGTTGAACTAAATTTGAATTTATTATTTAGAAAACTAAATTGAATGAAAATTTAGATGAAACGTTGAATACTTAAAGTTTTGAAATATATGGAAATATAAAGGGGTATTTGTGATTATAAATCCGAAATTGAGATCGATAAATTTAAGTGGTTATTTTAGAAATTGAGTTGAATTTCAATTGATAAATTGAGATTGAATTTAATTTGAATGGGAAGGTCGGGTTGATGTTGGAACGATTTGTTAAGTTGAGGAAATTGAAAATACTTTACTGTATAAATTATTTAATATATATAAATACTATTTTGGGAAATATAGAGATATTTGAAGTGAATATGAGATTTGGTTTTGAAGTATAAATTAAGCTAAAATGACCACGGTGTTATTGTGTATATTTCTACCTTGTAGAAAGTTCCATGGACCCTTAGTGTGACGACCGCCCATGACTCCTGCACTAAACAAGGAAATAGTGCGCTGTGAAGTGTGCCAGGCTGCCATGGACGATCATCAGGGTAAAGTAAACACAGAATAGTCTATCGTATTACTCACAGCGCATGGATAAAATACAATAGAAAGTATACATAGTGAAGCTCTATAGAACAGATGTCTCATCATATAAGCTCACAACAATTTGATACAAACATCTGAACAGTCAATACATCAAGCCTCACTACATATCACTCAGAGAATACGAACAAACAGCAGAACATCCAGTACATATGGTAAGAAAACAATATGCAAAAGCCTCCAGATCGTCTTCGTCATCAACAGCGTTGGCCACTAAGAACAGCACCTGTCACCTGCTACCTAGTCTGCCCATCCCAACATGGATGAACAACCCAAGGTAATAAGAGTTAAACATAAAACCTTGAGTCAGACAAAAGTCTTAGTGAGCAGTAAATCAACTATCAAACATACCAAAAGAGCATAAAGGGTAAAAGGAATAGGAACCCAACCATCCCACTCCATCTCTTTCTACAATGATAGCCCCCAGACACACTAAGCAGAAGCAAACATAGCAATTCAGACATTCAAAGCAAAGCAATTATCACTCGAGTCAAGGTCGATGTTTTCCAAGTACAAACCCCCATGGCCTAAACCAAGATCAGATAAGCACTCTGAAAACATCGCTCTTGGCCCAAGCGACGATACAACCAAACATCCAAACATCCATGACTCTGGCTATCACTGTTATCATTGCCTTGATTTCACCGTTAATTGAATGACCGTCACATTATCTCATCCATCCGCCAAGGGCTAATGGTAACCCCGGTTCTAGACATAACTCCGCACGTCGTCGCAGCCCGTGCCTAGGACTATCGAATCTGCCCAGAGTACTGGCACGTCGTCGCAGCCCGTGCCTAGGACGTCGTCGCAGCCCGTTCCAACATACTCTTGCTTTGAGCATGCTAGAACCTTCTATAACGATGAGATCTCAGCCTTCTAGTCATCCTCCTTGACGACTATTTTCATACTAGCTCAAGCGCCTCTCGAGCCATCCATTATCCACAAACTCGAACCATATCACCAAGTTATCAACATGCTTGGGATGATCCCGTCTGGATTAAACCAAGACTTTCTCACATCTTACTTTTCTTCTTCGCATCATAGAAAAGTTCCATCTCAACATCATGGTTTGCCTCATCGCATCATGGAAAAGTCTCATCTCAACATCACCATCAAGTCTATCCATATGAGCTTCAACATCCGCTTCATATGCCACAAGCAGCTTTCCTTATTCAAGAGCCTTTCCACGTAGCTTTTGAATCATCTTTGACCAACTTGTCCAAATTCAATTACTAATCAACTAATCAATCAAATCAATCATTAATCCAAGTAATCAAATATTCAGACAAGATCTAAATAAACAATTATAACAATAATGGCAATTTCGTAATAAAGAGTCCAAATTTAACATGCAATCTAACAAGCATGAATCATGAACAATATCTCTACAACTTTATGAATAAACTTGCATAGGTGAACATGTGGTAAAATAGGTGTCAAATCATCATGAACCATAGATCTACATGCAGACTTAAGAAAATGCATGAAATCACTATCTTTAACACACAAACAAGCACCGATCCAATATACTCCTTCGGGTCCGTGTGAGAGATAACCACCACTCACCGAATCACCTAAACACTCCAAAACCAGCTAACTTCAGATCTGGACAGCAAAGGATCTAGCTTGATCCGACAAGATTTCCCTTCAAACGATGAAATCTCTCTTCAATGGATGGAGATCTTCAACTTTTGCTCTTGGATCTTCGATTTGATCTTCAATCTTGGATGGAAGGAAGCACTAGATTAGAGTGGAGAAAAAAAGTGAAGAAGTGTAGTAGTCGAGCTCTCAAAATAGCAGCACTTCGTCGCTCCAAAATCCGGATCCCAAAAATGAAGATAGAACCGTGTATTTATAGGCCCTAAGTCACCCGCCCCTAAGTCGTTCGCAACTTAGCGACCTGACCCTTAAGTCATTCGCGACTTAGTGACACAAGCTTCCACGCGACCTAACACTCAACACAACTGCGCGACCTAACGACTCAAAAGAACACAACGACCTAAACTAAGTCGCTCACGACTTAAACCTTACACTAATGCACTAACATAACTACCCAGCGACCTAGGCCATTATGCGACCTAACATAAGTCGCTCCCTACTAGGTCCTTAACTCGCTCTGTCTTGTTAATACTTAAGTCGCTTAACCATCCTACCGACCTAAGCCACTAACCTTTATGTCGCTCAGTCCTAGAGGTCGCTCACTCCACTAAGTTGCTTGCTACTAGGTCGCTTAACCCCTTAAGCCGCTAACCACTAAGTCGCTAACTCCTATAGGTCGCTCAAATCCTTAAGTCGCTCCACTTCCTTAGGTCGCTCATCCCTATAGGTCGGTCCACTCTTTTAGCTCGCTCCACCGACCCAAACCACTACACGACTTAAGCTTTGGTCGACCTAAACTCTGAACGACTTACTAACGGCCTAATAACAACAGTATTTCGATCCGTAAAAATACGGGTCGTTACATTCTCTCCCCCTTAGGAATTTCGTCCCCGAAATTCCAAACAAACAAGAGCAACCAAAAGTATTCTACATGCCTACCATCCATAGCAATCAACAAACCATGCATCCAATTACTAGCATACCATGCAGAATTCTACGACTAGAACAAGTTACAATGTCATGAGATGACACGACACCTTAAGGCCATACCTCGAAGAGTTCAGGATGAGCTGCCTTCATCCTCTCTTCCTCCTCCCATGTATAGTCGTTAACATCATCACTCCATTGTATCTTGAGCAACCTAACCGACTTCCTCCAAAGCTGTTTCGTGTCAGTTTCCACAACACGAAGCGGCTTACGAGGTCTTCTAACAACTGGATCAACTTCAAAATCTTCACAGCTATCAGCAGAAATCACTATATTCGAGTCGTGCACATACTTCGTAAATACGATACATGAAAAACATTGTGCACACCCGCCATCTTTTCTAGTAACTCCAATTTATAGGCGAGCTTTCCAATTTGCTCGATGATCGGGAATGGTCCAACAAATCTCGGAGTTAATTTTCCTTTCTTCCCGAATCGAATAACATTCTTCAGAGGAGAAATCTTCACGAAAACCATATCACCTACGTCGAATTCCAAATCCTTACGACGCTTATCAGCATAACTTTTCGGACGGTCTTGGGCTGCCTTTATTCGTCGCCGAATGGTCTCTATACAATCCGAAGTCTGTCGAATCATTTCTGGCCCAAGTGTCAATTTTTCTCCAGTTTCCAACCAGCATGTCGAAGGGTTACACGATCTTCCATACAGTGCCTCATATGGTGCCATACCAATACTTGACTGGTAACTGTTATTATACGCAAATTCCACCAAATGAAGATGATCTTCACATGATCCTCCGAAATCTAAAACACAAGCTCTAAGGAGATCTTCAAAAACTCGGTTGACTCTCTCGGTCCGACCATCTATTTGGGGATGATAAGCTGTACTCAAACACAACTCGGTCCCCAAAACTTCTTGGAAGCTCTTCCAAAATCCACTAGTGAACAACGGGTCTCGATCGCTCACTATACTCTTCGGAATACCATGGAATCGAACTATCCACTTAACATACAACTCAGCTAATTTCAATGCAGTCCTAGTTGATCGAACAGGAATGAATCTTGCACTCTTAGTCAAACGATCTACGATGACCCAAATCCCTTCATTTCCCGCTCTGGTTCTAGGTAACCCATCGATAAAATCCATCGATATTTGCTCCCACTTCCATGTAGGAACTTATATTGGCTGAAGCAATCCACTTGGATTCTTCTGTTCGGCTTTTACCAATTGACAGTTCATGCACTTGGAAATAAATTTTCCAACATCTTTTTTCATACCTTCCCAGTAATAGGTTCTCTTCATATCCCGATACATCTTATTTCCACCTGGATGAATTGTCAACTTCGAGTGATGACTTTCCTTAAGAACTTCATCTCTCAATTCATCTATATCGGGAACAACTAGTCGTCCTTGTTTCCGAAGCCAAACCTCTCGATCGACTTCAAATCCTTTATCCTTCTCTGGGTCCACTCCAGATTTCACATCACGGATAATCTTGACAAGCTTATCGTCTCGCTTTTGGCTCTCGCCAATTCTTTCCACTAGAGTAGGTCTTATCGATAAGTTTGCCAACATTTCAGGTTCCAATTCACATCTAGGCCTGAAGTCAAATCCAGCGAAATACTCAAGGCTCTTCCATTCTGAAAACATGGCTCCCAATCCTGCATGTCTTTGACTTAACGCATCTGCCACTGCATTACCTTTTCCCGGAGTATAGGCTATACCAAAATCATATGATGCTAAAAACTCTAGCCATCGTTGCTGTCGAAGATTCAAATCCTTTTGGGAGAACAGATACTTCAACGACTTATGATCTGTAAACAACTCAAATCGAACTCCCAATAGATAATGTCTCCACATCTTCAGAGCAAATACAATCGCCGCTAACTCCAAATCATCAGTCGGATAATTCCTTTCATGCGGCTTCAGTTGTCGACTTGCATATGCAAAAACTTTATCCTTCTTCATTAGCACTGCTCCAAGTCTAGTGCCACATGCATCGGTGTAAACCACCATCTCATCATTCGCACTTGGATTAGTCAAAACAGGAGCACTTGTCAGTCGCTCTTTCAGGATTCCAAAAGCTTGCTCACACTTAGCATCCCATCTGAACACTTGGTTCTTTTTTGTCAATCCTGTTAACGGTGCAGCTATCTTGGAAAAGTCTTTGATAAACCGACGATAGTATCCTGCTAATCCAAGAAAACTTCTCACATCAGATGCATTCTTAGGTCTACCCCAATCTTGGATTTCTGCTATCTTGGCGGGGTCAACCGCTATTCCATTTCCAGAGATAACATGGCCTAAGAACCTCACTTCGCTCTTCCAGAAGTGACACTTCGAAAACTTAGCCTTCAGCTGATATTTCCACAAGATTTCTAAAACAATACGCAAGTGCGTCTTGTGCTCTTCTTCAGTTCTGGAATAAATCAGAATATCATCCGCGAACACAAGTACGAACTTGTTCAACTGATCCCTGAACACTCTATTCATAAGATCCACAAAATATGCTGGTACATTAGTCAATCCAAACGGCATTACCAACCACTCATAGAAACCGGATGGTGTCCTGAAAGCAGTCTTCGGCACACTATCCTTTGCCACTCTCAACTGGTGAAATCCTGTTGCTAAATCCATCTGAGAAAACACCTTAGCTTCGTGAAGCTGATCAAACAAGTCATCTATTCTCGGCAGTGGATACTTGTTCTTCTTAGTCACTTTATTCAGCTCACGATAATCCACACACAACCTCAACGATCCATCCGCTTTGTTTGCAAACACAACTGGTGCACCCCATTCGGACACACTACGCCGAATGAATCCTTTCTGTAAAAGGTCATCAACTTGCTCCTTCAACTCTTGCTGTTCCCTAGGCGCCATTCGCCTAAGAGGTATCACAACTGGTCTGGCTTCCTCTACTAGATCGATACGAAACTCGATCTCTCTATGCAGCGGTAACCCTTTGACCTCGTCGAAGACATCCTCAAATCCATTCACAATAGGCACCGATGACAGTCCATCCCGTGGAACAACCAGCGAATACATGAAGCTCATGAAGACGTCTTCCTCATTCTTACATCGTATCACAACCTTTCGCCCTTCCACATTCTCGACTGTCACTTCCAGCCTTTCACTATCAATCCTTGCCACGTACTTCCTAAGCCAGTCCATACCCAGAATAATTCCGAACCCCGCAAAGTTCAGAACAAAACAATCAGAAACAAAAGAGCAATCATGACTTGAGACAACCAAACCATGGCATATCATACACAAACAAGACGAACCCCCAACTGGATTAGTCACAACCAATGGTCTATCAACAATATCCGGTTCCAAACCCAACCGGTCTACCAACTCATTACAAACAAAGGAATGCGACGCTCCAGTATCAAACAACACCCTAATTGGAACACCACAAATGGAAAGAATACCTTGAACCACCACACTCTTTCCTTTCTCTTCCGCCATAGGAACTTTCGAAGACGATGGCACAGCCCCCAAAGCATAAGCTTGCACAATCTGATTGTCCTTCCTTGGTTCTTGACAATTCCTCTTGAAATGCCCCGGTTTGTCACAATTGTGACACTTTGCCGGCACTCTCGGTTTCTTGCAATCCCTGGAGAGATGACCCTTCTGCTGACAGTTGTAGCAGGTCACCTCACCCTTCGGCTTCTTCTGGCCATCCTTACCCTTCTTCTGCTGCTGCTTCCTCTTCTTGTTTCCACTTTGCTCCTTGGTCACAGAAACAACAGATCCTTCCTTAGGAAATAGATTCTCATGCCTGAGAGCTTTCTCTACAAGCTTCTCAAATGGATCGTCCAAATGATCCACCAACTGCCTCCCAAGATAATTGTCCAAGCCTGTCACAAACTTCTCATTCTTCTGATAAGGAGATTCAATATATGACCGAGCATACTTAGACAAAGCTTCAAACTCAGAAACATACTCAAGAACTAATCTCCCACCTTGCTTGAGCTCTACAAACTTCTTGAACAAAACAGACTTCTGAGCTGTAGAAATGAACTTAGCTTCAAATCTGACTTGGAATTGCTCCCAAGTAATCTCTTCCTCTGGAGTATCAATGGTGATAGAATTCCACCAATCAGAAGCTATTCCTTGAAGCTGTCTTGATGCAAGCTTTCTCTTAGTTGCGTCCTCAATTTCCAAATCACCAAAAATCCTCCTACAAGCATCTATCCATCTCTGGACTTCAATGGTTGATTCTGTTCCCAAGAAAACCTTTCCTCCAAGAGCAGTATAGTCTTTGCACAACTTAGCAAAATCCACTGGTTTTGGAGTTTGAACCTGAACCCCAACATCTACTGATGGCCCTGGAGCTTCCATCCTTCTCATGATCGAAGTCATCATAGCCTCGAACATAGCAGCATAATCAGCAACTCCCTCAGTAGCACGGCCTTCCCTAGCAGCTGCTCTCCCTCTCCGACTCATTCTTAATATCTATAAAAAGAATGATTAGCACACCTTGAGAAACAACTGCATAAGGAGTTCTAATCCTTCTAAGCTACTATATTATATATAGTAATCATCCATCAAAATTACAATTATGTCTCTCATACGTAGTTACGTCAGCGAGCGTTGGCTAAAATCGATTAACCAAAGCTCTGATACCAAATGTGACGACCGCCCATGACTCCTGCACTAAACAAGGAAATAGTGCGCTGTAAAGTGTGCCAGGCTGCCATGGACGATCATCAGGGTAAAGTAAACACAGAATAGTCTATTGTATTACTCACAGCGCATGGATAAAATACAATAGAAAGTATACATAGTGAAGCTCTATAGAACAGAAGTCTCATCATATAAGCTCACAACAATTTGATACAAACATCTGAACAGTCAATACATCAAGCCTCACTACATATCACTCAGAGAATACGAACAAACAGCGGAACATCCAGTACATATGGTAAGAAAACAATATGCAAAAGCCTCCAGCTCGTCTTCGTCATCAACAGCGTTGGCCACTAAGAACAGTACCTGTCACCTGCTACCTAGTCTGCCCATCCCAATATGGATGAACAGCCCAAGGTAATAAGAGTTAAACCTTGAGTCAGACAAAAGTCTTAGTGAGTAGTAAATCAACTATTAAACATACCAAAAGAGCATAAAGGGTAAAAGGAATAGGAACCCAACCATCCCACTCCACCTCTTTCTACAGTGATAGCCCCCAGACACACTCAGCAGAAGCAAACATAGCAATTCAGACATTCAAAGCAAAGCAATTATCACTCGAGTCAAGGTCGATGTTTTCTAAGTACAAACCCCCAAGGCCTAAACCAAGATCAGATAAGCACTCTTAAAACATCGCTCTTGGCCCAAGCGACGATACAACCAAACATCCAAACATCCATGACTCTGGCTATCACTGTTATCATTGCCTTGATTTCACCGTTAATTGAATGACCGTCACATTATCTCATCCGTCCGCCAAGGGCTAATGGTAACTCCGGTTCTAGACATAACTCCGCACGTCGTCGCAACCCGTGCCTAGGAATATCGAATCTGCCCAGAGTACTAGCACGTCGTCGCAGCCCGTGCCTGGGACGTCGTCGCAGCCCGTTCCAACGTACTCTTGCTTTGAGCATGCTAGAACCTTTAATAACGATGAGATCTCAGCCTTCTAGTCATCCTCCTTGACGACTATTTTCATACTAGCTCAAGCGCCTCTCGAGCCATCCATTATCCACAAACTCGAACCATATCACCGAGTCATCAACATGCTTGGGATGATCCCGTCTGGATTAAACCAAGACTTTCTCACATCTTACTTTGCTTCTTCGCATCATAGCAAAGTTCCATCTCAACATCATGGTTTTCCTCATTGCATCATGGCAAAGTCTCATCTCAACATCATCATCAAGTCTATCCATATGAGCCATCCGCTTTATATGCCACAAGCAGCTTTCCTTATTCAAGAGCCTTTCCACTTAGCTTTTGAATCATCTTTGACCAACTTGTCCAAATTCAATTACTAATCAACTCATCAATCAAATCAATCATTAATCCAAGTAATCAAATATTCAGACAAGATCTAAATAAACAATTATAACAATAATGGCAATTTCGTAATAAAGAGTCCAAATTTAACATGCAATCTAACAAGCATGAATCATGAACAATATCTCTACAACTTTATGAATAAACTTGCATAGGTGAACATGTGGTAAAATAGGTGTCAAATCATCATGAACCATAGATCTACATGCAGACTTAAGAAAATGCATGAAATCACTATCTTTAACACACAAACAAGCCACCGATCCAATATACTCCTTCGGGTCCGTGTGAGAGATAACCACCACTCACCGAATCACCTAAACACTCCAAAAGCAGCTAACTTCAGATCTGGACAGCAAAGGATCTAGCTTGATCCGACAAGATTTCCCTTCAAACGATGAAATCTCTCTTCAATGGATGGAGATCTTCAACTTTGGCTCTTGCATCTTCGATTTGATCTTAAATCTTGGATGGAAGGAAGCACTAGATAAGAGTGGAGAAAAGAAGTGAAGAAGTGTAGTAGTCGAGCTCTCAAAATAGCAGCACTTCGTCGCTCCAAAATCCGGATCCCAAAAATGAAGATAGAACCGTGTATTTATAGGCCCTAAGTCGCCCGCCCTAAGTCGTTCGCGACTTAGTGACCTAACCCTTAAGTCGTTCGCGACTTAGCGACCTAACCCTTAAGTCGTTCGCGACTTAGCAACACAAGCTTCCACGCGACCTAACACTCAACACAACTGCGCGACCTAACGACTCAAAAGAACACAATGACCTAAACTAAGTCGCTCACGACTTAAACCTTACACTAATGCACTAACATAACTACCCAGCGACCTAGGCCATTACGCGACCTAACATAGGTCGCTTCCTACTAGGTCCTTAACTCGCTCTGTCTTGTTAATACTTAAGCCGCTTAACCATCCTACCGACCTAAGCCACTAACCTTTATGTCGCTCAGTCCTAGAGGTCGCTCACTCCACTAAGTTGCTTGCTACTAGGTCGCTTAACTCCTTAAGCCGCTAACCACTAAGTCGTTAACTCCTATAGGTCGCTCAAATCCTTAAGTCGCTCCACTACCTTAGGTCGATCATCCCTATAGGTCGGTCCACTCTTTTAACTCGCTCCACCGACCCAAACCACTACACAACTTAAGCTTTTGTCAACCTAAACTCTGAACGACTTACTAACGGCCTAATAACAACAGTATTTTGATCCGTAAAAATACGGGTCGTTACACTTAGAGGATGGTTATCCCAAACATCCTTTAAGTTATTTGTATTTCTGTTGATATTTCACTTGAGTTGGATTTATTGATATAAGAATGTTAATCCTGACTCGAATGTTTTGTGTTTTGCTTTACGCTTGGGTCAGAATGAGTGATACAGCATTTGAGACTCACCTTTGGAGTTCGGAGCTTCATTTGGAAATCCAGCTATCGATTCAGATTCCAGTCTTTCCAGTTGACTAGTTCAGAGAAGTCATCTGTTGCATTGGAGACTTCACTGCATTTGAACTATTCGGTTGTATTTTTCTAACTCTGATGTATATAGTAGCTTCATGAACTACTATTCTTTATCTATTCCGCTGCATTATATTACTCTGTAACCTGTGATTGATTTATTTACTGTATATTTTAAGTTTTGCCAAATTTTAATTAATAATTCGGTAATTTGAATTATTCAAGTCAGATATGTATGGTTTTATTGTCGATTTGAATGGTCCAAAATAGCGGGTCGTCACACTATAGAAAGCCTAGTTGGACCTAGACCTAGTGCAGGCCAAGTAGGATGGTTTTGGGGATTTGTTTCCGGCTTCCTTGACTTTTTGGATTTCACATAGCTTTGCTATATCGTATAACATGATGTTCAACACACATGAAATTTTATCACAATTAGTGCGCCTATTGTTACTATAGTATTCATAAACGTAGGTTGCAGACTATGTATGGTAAACAGAGGCATCCATGTCAATAGGGATTATAACCATTTGGGCAGATGTACCTACAAATGAATTTGAATCATTTATCGGCCCTTGAATGCTATGTATTTAATAATGTAGGGGCATTAGACACGTTTATCACCGAGGTTGTACATTCGATGTTATGGTAAGCAATTTACCATCGAGACTGTGTATTGACGTGTGCCTTGGCATTGCGATTGAATAGTCGATGTGTATGACTTAGGAGGTTTAACATTAAAATTTTCTACTCAATGTATAGTTAAGCTATGCATAGTTAAGTATTTTACTATTGAGACTGTATACTTGATATATTGTTAGCTTTACCTAGTCTATAGATGTCCAACCTTCGATGGAAACTTTGTGGACTATTATCAGATTTTAGGCAAATTATAGAATGTTACCATATATTATGTAAATTGGCTAATTTATTAGATGTAGTACACCCATTAACACTAGTGATATTTCCCATTCACTAGAATTTTTCTGATCTCCTTTATTCTCCCCTCTTTATATATGTTAAAGGATAATAAGGTAGTAGTGGTATAATGAGGATAAGATACATGGAGGTGGCGGCCGTGCGCTTTGGAGTTATATTTATCTTTTGTCCTTCCTTATATATCTTATTGTATTTTTCAGTTAGACAAATATTTCTATTTGGAGACTTTATTTAGATGTTTCTTCCATGGACCACCGTTCTTTTAAGAGATTAACGATTTGGTTATTTCATTTATATTTTATTCATTCCTTTGGATGATACGAAAGTGTAGAATATTTAAAGTTACATTTATCCATGTACTTTACGAAGCACCAAAAATATAACAATTTGTATTTCATGGTACAATATGAGTTCAAGTGTCACTTTTGGGCTTTGAATCGGTGTGCCCGAAGGTATGGCTTGTTACATTTTGGTGCCCAAAGCATAGGTTGAGCGATCCCTTCTAAATTCAGTTGTATGAGAGAACGTATTTGTATTTATTTATTTATTTAAATTCCACACCATATATATTTTGACTTATAAAGGTAGTTGTGGCTTG
Source organism: Allium cepa (assembly GCA_030765085.1). Lineage (NCBI taxonomy): Eukaryota > Viridiplantae > Streptophyta > Magnoliopsida > Asparagales > Amaryllidaceae > Allium > Allium cepa. Next base: position 489,463,331 of record CM060944.1, on the reverse strand, counting down.
TCCCTTATATAGACAAATAACTATAAGTTAAAATAAATGTTACGAATATAATAGACTAGGTTGAAAAATAAGTCAATTGCATATATTATAATTTATTTCTTAAATAGTTGCTTATAAAGGGTCCTTACTCCAACTAGAAATTGTGAATAAATTACATATTTTTAGGTCGTAGAAGGCAGCATGATGTTGATAAGGTGTAATAGAGGCATATGGAAAGACTCTTCAAAATTTAAGTTGTGTAGTTGAGCGTTCATACATTAGAGTTAGACAAGAGGAACAAGAGGAACTAAAATTACATATTGGAGGAGAGGCTTAAGTTAGTCAATTTTAGAACAAGAGGAACTAAAAACCGTATGCACTTGAACCACTGATATAAAAAGTAATTGGGCCATTTAAGTTATGTTATTTTATTATACTACAACTAAAGTATTTAAATTATTTGACACGTTTTCCTCAAAAGTTAGAAACTTTAATGTTTGACTTTTTTTGGAAAAAAAGAAGTTGAAGTTGAACTAATAACCCCTCATTTTAAGCTTCAAACATGAGAAAATTTAATTAAAGTTATTTTCCACAACATTTTTAAAGGTTTCATTTTTGTAAAAAGTTAATGTAAGGCATACTATTGCACTTCTCTTTTGATGTGAACCTAGCTTTTGATAATGAAACTTTTGAAAGGCAAACTGAAAAATATGTAAATCTATTTTTTAAATGCCTTTTATTTTATCAATATTACTCCCGCACTGTGAAATTTAAAATATTTTATTTTCTTTTGAAATACACTTTTGTGAAAATATCTTATTTACAAAATAAAATTATAGAAAACACGTTTACATGTCCACTTTTTTGAGTTAAGTTGAACCTTTTTGGATAAAATTTAAACTGAAAAAAAAAGTGTCATAATTTTTATTAAACGAAAACGCTTATTAAAATTAGCAAAAAATTTAAAATCTCAAAGCTTACTAATTTTTGTAATAAATAAGATTGGAAATCAAGCATTTAGAAAAAAAAATAGTTGAACAATTATTATATTTTTACACAAAATCTGATTGGATTTATAAGAATTACAGAGCCTATAAAAGTTAAGTTGATCAGAATGAACTAGTTAGAATAGTCAATATGTCAGTATGCCAAGAACTTGCTAATATTGAAAATTATGGAGTAATGAAGCATTGGAAGACTTGAGGTGAAAGAAAAATTACAACAGAGATTTGGTGTCCTTTTCAAGCGATGTTCAAATTGGGAGGGCAGAATACCAAATTTTTCCACAGTATAAATAATAAACCATACCATGTGTCATTTTACTCAAATATGGTTTGAGTTTCTAGAGCTTAATGAAAAATTTGATTTGGCTAAGGCTTATTTAATTTTAAAGTAAAATTGCTGCAGTGCATTGGCATGTAACAAAAATGCTATAGAGTCATGGAGTTTTCATGGTTTGGCTAGCTATTACATAAAGTTTATTAAAGACTTCATAAAGCTTTCTATGTTATTAACACGCTTTACTATGAAGAATTTAGTTTTCTTATGGGATTCGGGGTGTAAGCGTGCTTTTATTAAGCTAAATGAGTTATTGTGACTAACGCACCAGTTTTAGTACTTCCTGATGGTTCAATGCTGCTTACTAGGTATGTCGATGCTTGTGGTACATGCTTAGTGTTATTTTGATATTAGAGGGTAGGATTGGCTATTATGCTAGTAGATAGTATAAAGTACATAAAAAATATTATCTAACTCAAGGTCTTGAGTTAGCAGCTATTGTTTTTTCTCTTAAATCTTGAGGCTTTATCTTTTAGGGGAACAGTTTGAGTTGATTATAGACTGGAAATCCCTAAAGTATTCATTCCCCCAAAAAGATTTGATCTTGAGATAGCAGAGATGGATGGGGTTCTTACTGTCGTATGATATTAGTATATCATATGCCTTAGGCAAAACTGTAGTTGATGCTTTGAGTAGAAGAAACACAATGCTAGGTTTAATGTTTTCAGAGCGGAAGCACTTGAAGTTAAAATATGAAAATAATAAAAAATACTAAGTTTGTTGACTTATCGTTTTTGCATACGATTATAGAAGAGAGTTGGAAGTTGGATTGATGAGTTCCAAATAGTAAAGACAGGGATCATACTATTGGCTAGAGAGAGTAGTGGGTCCAAATTATTTTGTGGTAACATTATAGAAAAAAGACTTTAGCTGAACAACAAAATATTTGGATTAGAATTCTCATGTCCTCTCGTGGTGTCCTTCACCCTTCTCTTCCCGTACCGTTTTCTTCTTCTTCCTTACCTCCTGATCCTGCCATCCCCATCCCTATCCGTCCTTCAGTTAACCTTCAGCCGCCCCCTCCTCCTCCATTACCTCCTCCTCCAGATGACCCTCCTCCTTCTCCTCTAAGCTCTGCCTTGCCTAATCCTTCCGCCTCCTCTCTCTCTCTTGATCACTTCCCTTCCCTTGGGGCTACCTCTTCTTCTTCTTCTGCTTCATGGTCTTCTCTTTTCAATTTGAAACCTAGGAATGCTGGTTCGTATGTCCCTACTCATTTTGATATAGCTTACTCTGATTCTCCCATTGTTCCTCCTCAAGAAGTGTTGAATGAAGGAATTAAAGCTTGGTCAGATTGTTTAGTGGGATCCTTTTTGGCTGGTAATGTGAACTATATGGCCGTTAAATCCCATCTACAAAAAGTGTGGAAGCTTAAAGGATCTTATGATATCTTTTTTGATAATCAAAACTATTTTTTTAAATTTGCCTCTGAGGAAGACAAAAACAATATTCTTCGAAGAGATCCCATGTTTATTAGGGGTCAAATGTTTATCATTTCTAAATGGAACCCGACCCTCTCTTCAGCTCAGGCGGCTGTTAGGTCTGCACCTATTTGGATTCATTTCTACAGAATTCCAATAATGTTATGGTCTTTGCTAGGCATTAATTGGATAGCTTGTCACCTTGGAAGGCTTGTTTGCTATGATGAGAACACTGAAAGGATGAAGAGATTTGAATATGCAAAATGTTTAATTGAAGTTTCCCCTAACAAAGAACTGCCTGAATTCCTAGCAGTTGGTGATGAGTCTTGCCCGAATATTTTGATTGAATACTCATGGAAATCTCTTATATGTGTTACCTGTAAAGTTTTTGGTCATGCCACTGACCAGTGTGAGAGGAATAAGGTTTTGCATGATGGAGAAATACTTGAGAACTCGAATAATAAAAATGAAATAGCTGATGGGATATACATGGATGATAAAGAAATTCAAGATGATAAAAATAAAAGGGGATTCTATGTCAGAGGTAGAAAGAGAATTAAAACTGGAAAAAAGGTTTGGAGAAAAGTAAATAGGGAGGTAAGTAAAAATAATGAGATGAAAGAAACTCAGGAAGAAAGACCTTTAGAGGAGAGTCAATTAAGCAAAAGAAATGAAGATGATACTATCCCAATAGTTTTGGATCAAAATGAATTAATGACTAAGACTGTGCTAGAAACTAATAGGAGTGGAAATAAAGATACTGATAATGCCTTTTCGAGTCAGCAATTGATTGTTCAAGAGACTGTTGTCAATGCCTCTGAGTCTGATATGTGCAATAATGTTCAGAAGGAAATAACGTGTCCTGATAATAATGAAGTTATGCTTGGTAATGCTTCTGCAATGCAAACTGAATGTGAGGTGGTGCCTACTCACAATGCTTTCTTTATGCTTTAGGATATTAATGAGGATGATGATGCTATGCAACATCTCATTAATCACACTTCAGACATGCACAATGATAGCCTTTGCTCTGATATGCACAACTTATCACCAGATAAAATACTTCCTTCTCCTAACTCTCCTCCAAATCAACAACCCATTTCTTTTGAATTGCAAGCATCTCCATACTCCTCCCTTACTCTTCCAAATCAAATATTCAATGACTTACTCAACTCTGCTTCTTCAGCAAAATCAAATCTACACTAACCTTCTGAATTATTATTTCCAGACTCCTCTGCTAAAAAGAAGAGAGGTCGTCCTAAGAAATTCACAAATAACTCCACAATTGACCTGGACAATAGGACCAATTATTCCATAGATCAAATTGGTTTGGCTGTTTTGTCTCATAATAACATGGCAAATCCTTCTTCTGGTGTACAAACTAGAGTTTCTTATACATCATTATCATAATGAATGGAAATATAGGCTTTTGGAATGTGAGGGGTGCAAACTCCATTTATAAGCAATTAGAAATTTCTAACCTTATTTCTTCTCACAAAATCGATCTCATGGCTATTGCAGAAACTAAACTCAATATTGCTACTACTATCAATGCTGCCTCCATTATTAGACATGACTGGAACTTTATCCACAATCTTTCCCAAGCTCCTTTTGGTAGATTGTTAGTTTTATGGAATCCCTCAATCTTCTCCCTCTCCCCAATCACTGTCCATAGGCAGTTCATTCACACTGAGAACTTACACATCCCCTCATCTACCTCCTTCTACCTTTCCACTGTTTATGCAGATAATAATGCTGCTCAGAGGCAAATTTTTTTGGACATCCTACCCACTCTTCAGCAGTCCAGTCTACCATGGCTCTGTCTTGGTGATTGGAACTGCATGCAATTATCTATAGATAAAAGTGGTGGAGCTCCCCTAACTTACAATCAGACACGTCCCTTCAACAAAGCTATTTATGATGCTAACCTTATTCCTACCTCTGTTAAAGGTGCCTTCTTCACATGGAATAACTCCAGTAAAACTGGAAAGAGAACCTACTGTAAACTTGATAGAGCTTATATGAACTACGCCTCCATACTCAAATGGCCTAATCTCACGACCATTATCCCTCCTCCTTCATTATCTGACTATTCCCCTCTTATTATTGACTGGGGCAAGGAATCTGTGAGAAGACGCTCCTCCTTTTCATTTTTTAATAATTGGTCTAAGAACCCTAATTTCTTAAAACTTGTTAAAGATAACTGGACATTTCATACTTTTGGCAATCCTATGTTTATTTTGCAGGTAAAACTCAAGCATCTGAAGGTTCTTCTAAAGGAATGGGCTCGACAAACTTTTGGTAATGGGAATAGTATGTCTTCTGCAATTCGTGAAAAATTATTTCAAGTTCAACTTTATGTCCAAAGGTGTCATGATCAGCCTCAGCTGTCTGCTATTGAAACTTCTCTATTAAAGGACCTCTCCAAAGCTCATGTTGAAGAAAATATAATGGGAAAGCAAAAATATAAACATGATTGGCAACTGAATGGTGATAAAAATACATCCACTTTCCACAAAACTTTTAAAGATTCAACAGTCTTCTGAAAATATTTCTTCATCCTTGATATGCATGGTATGCCTTGCGATTCCCAAGATTCCATTCAAGAAGCTTTTCTGGAGTACTTTCATCTTAATCTTAGGAATTCTCAAATTCCATCAATCACACTGGAACAATTCTCTCAGCACCATTTTCCTTCAATTTCTGATGACATGGTGTCTGACTTAATCAAGGAAATTTCCAAAAATGAAATTAAACAGGCTATCTTTGGAATGAACTCTAATAGCTCTCCTGGTCCTGATGGTTTTAATGCTCACTTCTTCAAAGTTTCATGGGATATAATTGGTGGTGATGTGATAAAGGCTATTAAGAATTTTTTCAAGCGTAGTAAATTAATCTCTGACATTAATGCCGCTAAACTTGCTTTGATTCCTAAAACTATCCATCCTATGTCTGTTAATCAGTTTAGACCCATTGCTTGTTGCAATTTGATTTACAAATGCATATCTAGGATTTTGGCTGCTAGAATGAAAATTTCCTTGGATGGTCTGATCTCTTCTAATCAAAGTACATTTCTCCCTGGTAGATACATCACTGATAACATTCTTCTTGCTTCTGAACTTATGAAGGGTTACAACAGGAATCTCATATCTCCTAGATGTGTCCTTAAACTTGATATTCAGAAGGCATATGATTCAGTTCAGTGGAAATCTGTCATTTACATTCTACATAAGATGAACTACCCTGTCCCCTTCCTATGTTGGATATATACTTGTATATCTATTGTCAATTACTCCCTTAGTATTAGTGGTTACAACTTTGGCTATTTTGGTGCTACTCAGGGGATTAGACAGGGTGACCCTGTCTCCCCATACCTCTTCATCTGTGTCATGGAACTTCTCACTTCTCTATTTTCTGCTGCCATGTTTAATAAGCTATTTGATTATCATCCCTTATGTAGGAAGAATGGTCTTTCCACTCTCCTATTTGCTGATGACCTGCTTCTTTTACTAAGCCTAGTTATAAATCTATTAGTGGGGTCTTAAATGTTCTAGCTACCTTTCAGGAATTGACTGGTCTATCCATTAACAGAAGTAAGTCTAGAATGTACATTGCTGGCCTCCCTGATTTTGAAATAGAGATGATGTATACTTTGACAGGCCTGTCCACTTTCAGTGATAATGAATCCTATCTTGGTGTTCCTCTTTGTACTTCTAGAATAAGGACTTTCCAATGCTTACCACTGTTTGAAAAAATTACTGCTAACTTATCTAGTTGGAATTGTTCTAAATTTTCTATGGCAGGTAGGCTTGTAATTGTTAAATCTATTACTGTATCCATGTGTGTTGATTATGCCAGAATCTTCATCCTTCCAACCAAACTTATTAGCATGATTAACTCTGCATTGAATCATTTTCTATGGCATGCTAACCCTTTCTCTAAGAAAATGATTCCTATTGCTTTTAGTCATATATGTTGTTCTTATGAAAAAGGTGGTCTTGGAATTATAAATATTAAGAGATGGAATTTTGCTATGCTATCATCTAGAATTGACAAGTTATTGAGGCATGACAATAGTTTGTGGGCTTCATGGTGCAGATACTATCTCATTCAAGATAGTAACTTCTGGTGTATTACTCCTCCGTCTGACTGCAGTTGGTCCTGGAGGAATATCTTGAGAGGTAGATATACTTTTCTACCTCTGGTTCAGCAGAGAATGAAAGACATTGCTAAGATTTCGTTTTGGTATGATCAATGGCCGGCTAAAGGAGTTATTCTAGCAAATATTATTGATTATGACACAAGAAGTATCTCTGGTATTAGATGTAATGCCTCTGTTGAAAGATATTGGGTTGATGGTAGAGTTTCCCTTCCTTACTGCAGTTCTACTGTGATAAGAGCTGAGTGGACTGTTATTCATGATAGTCATATAACCTTAGCAATATTCATGTTACTTGGAATGACAAGGTGCATTCAATTAAATCTGTTTATAATGCTCTTGATCCCTCCAATGATTATCCTACTTTTCTTTGGTTTACTAGAATCTGGGATCCTCATTCTATCCCTAAGGAAAATCTATTCATGTGGAAAGTTTTGAAGAATGGTATTCTTTCGCTTCATAAGCTTAAAAATTATGGAATTATTCAAAGTGATACCTGTTCTTTATGTGGTACTGGTGTAGAGACTGTGGCGCATTTATTTTTTGAATGTGATTTTACATTCCATACATGGAATAAGATTTTGCATCATTATGGTTATCATAGGCCTACGCGAATTTCTCTTATGGAATGGTGCAATATTTTCAAGGCTACTAGGTGGAAGAATGAAAGAGGTAGATTGATGCTTAGAATCTTAAAGAAGGTTTTGTACTTCATTTGGATTGAGAGGAACATTAGGGTGTTTAAAGGGCAATCTTCATCTAAACATGTACTGGTCCTTTCCATTATTAGATCAATGTAACTTACCCCTCTCTTGTGTGCTGACCTCTAATCTTTGGAGGTTTGCTTTTTGTAATATTCTGTAACTTATTTTGGTGTTTAATAATAATGGTAGGGGTCGATTCAACCCCGCTGGCTTTGCCATAAATGTTTATATAATACTAGAAGTTTTCAAGATATAATTGTTGTAGAGTTATAATTAGGAAGCCGGATAGTAAAAAAACACTAATGTTTTTGGAATTTCAATTGATTGGATCCCATTTACCGATCGATTGAAGAATAATTTAGGAAGTAGTTGTAAATTTATTTAAAAGGTGCAATATCGCAGTGACCCAATAGTGTTTTTATGGAATTCGACTCAAAGTTTGGACCATAAGTTAAATATTTTTGACTAGTTGATATTTATTTCTTTCCTACTATATCAATGTGAAATGGTCAATGATGATGGAAAATGAGTTTAAATGATTTCTTGTTTTGACGTCGCTAGTGAAGTTTGATGATTCAAGTTGGTGTTTGGATGGGTGTCATTGATAAGACATTTCAAATAACGTTACAGCAAACATGTTTATATTTGTCTTGGGAATTTATAAGTAACCCAGCAAGTAGGTTGTCGTGTTACTTCATATGTTCTATAACATTATTTATGAAGTATTGAAACTTGAGTTGTGGTCGCAGATGAAATTACATTATTTGGGTTAGATGTGACCTGAATTCCATATCTTGTTCACTAGCTAGTACATTATCCATTTCAAATGTTCCTAGTTATTGTTTCGAGCATAATTCTATTTAAGTTATTGAGTATTATGTTAATTTGACTATTATGGAAAGACGCTACCCCATAGTGAGTTGTCTTAACCATAGTACAATAGAAGTAAAACAGGGAGAAGTTGTGTGTAGAAGGAAAAAATGATGCCACTAGTGGTTATGTATAAAGGAATGGTAAAATTTGAAACTAGAGATACCACAGATGGAGTCGGAGTTATTATTAAACAAAGAATGGTTTAACTAGGAATTTGGATTTTCATTAAGTGAAAGATGTTATAGTTTACGCGCATTGAGAATGAAGAGGTGATTTTCATGGAAAATGATAGTTAAAGATTTTGGTATGATTTTGGGAAAGGAATATTTAGATTCCTCTCAATCATCCCAAAGAATGAGAGGAGACTAAATATTCTAGGAAACTGTTGTGTATCATCAACATAAGGGTATATAGTTTATGTTACATAATAGGTGCACGTGAATGATGTATCACCTAGTCGATTACTTTTAATGCTTAAATAATTTTAGGTTAGGATTTCACTTAAGTTTAGGAGTTAATTTAGATTTAGATTTTGTTTCTATGTTTGAATAGGTAAATTGAATGTCATTATGTTACTTGAATGCTTGAATGTTCAGTTACTTGTGTGTTATATAACTTAGGATAAAATTCTGGTAATCTAGAAATGTGGCATCTTGATATCATGATTGTTAGATGTTTGGAGAAGCGATATCATAATTGAAATGATACAACTTAAGTTGGATTGAAATTGAAAGATAAGTTATGCTACTTTTACTAGTTTAAGACATCGTTAGATTTTGATGCTCTTATGTGAAAATGAGGAATAGTAAGTGATTTAGGTTATTTGATGCCAAATGGCACATCACTCACTTTCTAGCCATCTTACCTTAGTATCTAGAATAGGAGGTGAGCGGTATACCACTAGGATGATTTATGACACTGTGTATATGAACTGAGGGTTGCCTGAGGCTAAATTATCCATTGAGGCGTATTTATGCTAAGGTTACTAGTTATGGTGCCTTTTGACATCAGCTTATCTATGTTGGTAACTTGAATGTTAGAGATTTTCATGTGTATGTACATTCGTAGTGATTTGGATTGAGCGTATATACCAGTAGTGAAGTCGATGAGGAGAGGTTGGGAGAACAATTCTACTGAGAGTACTTAGAAAGTGGATGAGAGAATCCGATCCTTTTATTTTGTATCTTTTCAGAAAGATTCTTCCATTTGCTTTTTTTAGCATGATTAGTTTATTTAAGTATGGATAAAAGGTTTGTTGTAGGTTGCTACTATTAAATTAGGAAAGTTGATGGAGTGGTATGCTTTATTGTGTGACATATGTTTTGCTATATAACTTGACTTATTATATGACATGTTGAATACACATAGAAATTATCAGTATATTTTAGGTGTTTTGTATCCATACCAATATGCCATGACCATGCATTCATATAGGAGTCGCATAAGTTGCATTTGTCACATGCCTTATTCATGACATATATTGATTTGATGGATATGTATTATTTATTTAAAGTTATTTTACCATTGCTCCATATTTTTATTTGAATTCATATTATGGTTAGTTTCCATATGGATATTTATCTTTCATCGCTAAAAAGTTAGGAAGCTAATATGTTTGACATGAATTGTTTGGAATGCTTATATGTGGTATGGTTTGAGTGTATGTATTGCACATACACATAGTTGCTAGTGTGTAGTTGAGTCTAAAAGTTGCATTTTTCATCTTTTGGAATTTTAATCATGAAGGGCAGAGGACATAATACTTCAGCTTTTTAATTAAAAGAATTAAATATTTGAAACGACATTTTAGTAATTTTATGTAAAATTGAAAACTAAAATTGTACAAATAACAAAATTTTAGGAATTAGACTTTTCCATTGCATTAAGTAGATTTCTCTAACCAAAATTAATATATAAAAAGTCAAAAACGTACTTCAGATGAAGAAGATACAAATCATTTACCATAGTGCATGTTTCGAGACGAAATGAGTCGAGGCCCAAGTGGTGTAAAGAGGGTTTTCGGGTGTTGTGCCTGTATAAGTGAGGTTTCTAACCCTAATTCATCTTATTCTCCACTTCTCTTCATCCATGGTCATCGCTTCACCTAAACTTAATTCTACCTCTCTTCTACGTCAAATCTAAAATTCTATTCTATTTTCCATATTGTTCCTGCATTCAAAATCAAACATCGAAATAAAAATAAATAAAAAATTGAAAAGAAAAGAGGAAATCAAAACAAAACAGAAGTGAACCAAATAAAAGAAAAGGAATCAATCAAGGGGAACTTCAAAGATTGCTAGATGAAACTTGTCAAAACACCATATAAAGGTGAATGAGTTTATCTACGAAATAAATATAATATAAATAAGAATTTAAATTTCATTTGCATATCTATTTTGATTTAAAAATACGATTTTTAAATTGAACTGATGATTCTCAATTGAAGATTTCTAAGAATTGGATAATTTAGAAAACATTATAGCATTATTTTTATAAAAGAAATTATTATTAATTTGAGGAAAGGTAAACTGAATGAAGTTCACCCAAAAAATCTTATGGATCTGGTTCTATGCAATAGATATGATTTAGTTTAGACGAAAAAAATGAATCTATTTATATATCCCCAAAAATCATCTAGATCTAATTCCACCAACATTAAATAAAATTGAATATATATAGATGAATCATAGAAATGGTTTATATACAATCAATTGGATAAATTATACAAAAGTTTGGATATGATAAAAGTTGAAATATATAGATAATTGTTAGAAAGTGAGATTATTCCAATTCAAAGTTTTAGGTGGAGTTCGAATATAAGAACTAAGATAAACAATTAAAACCAAATCAAAATAAAAAAAGTTGAACTGTCCATTCTTTGGAAAAATGCTCGACGGACTACAATGACCAATCGACTAACGCTTTGTGGAAAGTGCTAAACAAATATGAGTCAAATCCAGGGAAAAATAGTTCATTTTCTAGGACAAATGTTGACTAACTTAAGGCACCAGTCGATTGAATTCTTAAAGAATCGACTGAAGATTGTTATATATATGTATGAATGTAACGACCTGGATTTTCCATCATTTGATTTGAATATTTAAATAGTTCTAAATAATGAATTTAGAATATAAATTGATTTTTGAGTATGAATTTTTTTTGTTAGAATTGTAGAATGAATTTAAATTTCAAATATAGCGACTTTTTCAATAAATTCAATTTGGATTAGAATTGAGTTAGAAAGTTTCTAAAACTAGGATTTCAAGCAATTTCACCAATTTTTGAATTTGTCAATTTAATCGACTCGCCAAAATAGCGATCCAGCACAGCCTTCGAATTTGACGAAACTAGTTCCATTGGATCCATAATAGTGTATTTTCATCGAATTTCAAATTTTGCATCGTTTGGAGTTAACATTTAGTCGTATAGGATAGAAACGCGTTGAAATTAATATTGAAAATTTAGTATAATAATTGGATTCAAAATGCTACCTTCCACATATGATCGAGTTCGGTCGCAAAACTTGTTCCATTGCATTCGGAATAGGGGTATAAGATTAGGAATGCCAGACGTCATGCCTAAATAGGGGTTTGAAATCTAAGGATATGCAAGCAAGATATTCTGAATATGTATATATAATCAAAGTCAAACTTAGCCATCCTAGCCTATATGTGCGCCACTCTACCTGTAGCTGCATCGTTGAGTTTCCCCCTTTCAAATTTTAGGAATGAAAATGAAAATCAAAATCTGTTCGATTATAAAATAAATTGCGCTCGTGGGACAGCTATAGGCAGGTGATGACGTGGGCATGGCGCGTGTGCGTTGGCGATGGTGGCTACTCGGCGGCTTGCTGCTGTATGGTCGAGGGGCAGCATAGGCGAGCTCTGGTGGCAGTTGTGTGGTCGTCATTTAGGGCGAGGTCTGGAGGCACGAGGGACATGGTCGTGGAGGTTGGTAGAGGCATGGTCTGGGTGGATCACGGCGGCTCAGGGAGATAAACATGCTTGGAGGTGGGGATACTCAGGTGGTGGCAGTCGAAGTGGCTGTGGTGGCTCAGATGCGGTGGGGCGACTGCAAGGGCTTAGTTGAGGGGGCAGTGGCCATCAATGGGCGGTGTATATGGGGAGGAGTTGTAGTCAATAAAGTAGTTGAAGTCGGGTTGTGTGGGAACTAGAAGGCACTCACATGAGAGAAAGAAGGAGATAATCCTTGTAATTAGTTCGTTAATTACTGTAATATAAATTTTAAATTATATTATTGAATCGAATGCTTATAAAATCGGCAACTATTTCATATGCGGTAGAAATCGAGCATGGCGAGTTGCAGCATACTCGTACGAACAATTTCTTCGTTATGGAGTGGATTGGAATAATCTGGAATTAGCAGGAATTTTAATTAACATTAAATGCCTGTTAATTTTAGTTAAAGCCGAACGCGGAAGCAACAACAGGAATTTCTGTGAGTACATCTCACTTATTTGGATTACTGCTTTTAATATAAAATGTTAAAAATTAATTATTGTTTGATTGGATGAATATATAATTATTATCAATTGGATGTCAAATTATACATATAGTAATATATATATTAATAATGTGATATGTTTCCTGCCATTGGAGCGGATGGGACACTATGCGCCCCGCATAATAGCGGATGACCCTGTATTACCGCGATATCCTGCCTCGAAGCAGGATTGGTATTTTATGTTATATAACATCTATGGATGCATGGAAACAGGTTGGAGGGATCCAACTGGATTTCTCAAAAATATATTGATAGTTTTATATATAGTGATATATGATGTGATTGAATAATCTATTATGGATTGTTGTGTGATTTGATTTATTGAATGCTATAGTAGCACTGGTTAAAATTTTCGTATTTTAAACACCATAAATATTATTTTTGAATTTGAAGTAATTTAAAGGAGGTTTTGGATAAAAAAATATTTATATCGAAATTTGGATTATTTTAAAGGAAATTGATTTTGTTAAAACAATGGCTTGATTTTGGGTTGTACTTAACTATTCGTAAAATGTTTTGAATAAAGATTTTTAAAATAATTTATATAAAGGATTTTTTACAGTTGATTTTTAAATGATATTTTTGAAAATATGGAAAAGAAGTTGAAATCGATATTTAAAATAGATTTGTAAAATAAATGGGATTTATAAAGAAATGGATTCATCAATAAAATTTTATAAATGAGATTATTTTTATAAACCAGTGAATCCTTAATGATTTATAAATAGGGAGAAATGATTATTATTGATAAATTGGAAATATAAATTTACAATGTGAATTTATATCGAGATATAAAAATCGGTTTTTGAAAAAAAAATAGTGGATTCTATTTTGAAATGTGAGAATGGTTATGAAATTGAAATATACTCGATGTGATATGAATCGAGAGGGAATTATTAATTGGAATTGGTAATATTGGATATTTTAAAAACAGTTTTTTCTCGAGAATTGAAGTTGGTTTTAAAAATGGGATTTTTACTTATTAAACTATATAGTTAAAGCTAATTAGTATTGAAATATTACGAGATGTGCATTTTTCAAATATCTAATATTAAATTGAAATTTTTTTAACTTTTAAAGTAAGCATTGTGAATCAATTAGTTTATTTAAAAGTGAAATTGGAAATGAGTTATCGACGTTTATTTAAAGGGTTTTAATATTTTAAATAATTACTTAAACATGTTTCCAAAAATAAATTATTATTCTAAAAAATATATATACTTGCTATATATATAGGGTTTGAAAGTGGTTGGAATTTAATTATAGATACTCTCGAGATCTGTCAAATGAGTTTGTTTAATAAATGAGATTTATAAGTGAAATCGTATAATGGATTTTTAGGAACTTAAGCAAACTTTCGAAATGTTGAAATACGAGAACTTTAAAAATGAATTAGGATTCATAAAAGAAGTTAGAAATGAGCAGTGGAATTATAAATAAGTATAACCGATTTTGGAAATTTTAAAACAAATTAATTAATGGATTTCGAAAAATTATAAAATTCATCACAAGTGAGTTTAGTGTTTATAAGTAAATTGTAAAAGATTTTGAGAACTAGGAAATAAACGGAACTATTTCCTAAGTATTAGAAATAATATGGTTTTAGGAAAATATGCTTATAAATATATCATAAGTATTGGACTGGAAGGGTTTTGAAATATTTTAACTATGGGATTATTATTATAGAAATATTTTCAAAGTGTTGAATTTACAAATGGAATTGGAAATAATATTTCTAAATATTGATATTATTCGAAAATATCCTGTTATGGATGTAAGAAATTGAATTTGTTTTCAATTACTGAATATATCGGAAGGGATTTGAATATATATCCTTTTAAAGATATTTTGAAATGAATGTTTGAAAAATTTACAAAATGGGGCCAAGTGGCTGCTTACGGATGTTATTTGATCGTTAAATAGCCGACCATCAAATTTGGCCAAATTTGTTGATCATTTCGAAGAGATCGGGATCAGATTTAATTATCAGAAAACCACTTCCATCCGATTTGTGCATTACGAATTTTGATATCATGAAACTAATGAAGACGATGATTTTGGAGATCCAGTTTGTTTAGACCCAGGATAATTTATATGGTTGAATGCTATCACTGCATTGTGCCTGGAAGGCAGTTTTAGCATTCCATGTCTGAATGCAATTGTAAAGGTAAACCTATCCTCAAGCCTCATCAGCCGAGAATGATTAACACATAGGAGATGCAGCAGGGCTAAGTTGGTCGCACCCAAGTAGGTTATGTTATCACTTTTCTAGATACCCTCGGATATATTATAATTATGGATATGGTTGAGCATGGAAAAGAGAGCCCTCAATTAGGGTAGAAACACCCGGGGTGATAACATATCCGATGCTATCCAGGTTAGGGATAGGCCGACCCTATGTTGGCAGAGGATCCAGTCGAGGCCCTCGGTATATTTTTCTAGAGGTGTACTATGGCGGATGGTACCCCCGTAGCCCAGTCATTGTATGGAATCCAATATCCCCTACAAGCCTGTACGGTTTTGATTGTGCCCAACTACGCTGAAACATGAGATGCAAGCTTTTCAGCTATTTTATAGTTTATTTTCTGTAGACACTATAATAATATCAGATGATTTTGATATAAAATGTTTTGGTTGTCGTAAGATAAAAACCCGTCGTATTTTATGTGTGACGTGCTCTTACGAGATATCTTTGTTTTCAAAGGATTTTGATAATAGTAATAATTCAAATTTAGTGTGTTTTCTCACACTTGTTTTCCAGAATGACTCGGTGTTATTTTATTACAATGATCAGGTCAGACCGAGTATTACAAGTCCAGGTTAGGATGCTATGGAGCTCAGGAGACGAGCTGGAGGAGTTTCAAGCATATTACACGTACTTGGTTATTTCCACTGTGTGTATGTATATGAGGACAAGTTGTTATAACTGTCCAGATTTATTGTTGACTGTTCTACTATGATGATTGTATGTATATCATAGTTACAGTTCCTTTATATAAAGATCTGTTATTATATATTATATTTTGTTCCGCTACGATTGTGAGTATCTATGTGATTATTGTTTCTATTTTCTTCTATCCCTTTCTTCTTCACCATTAGCGATCGTCATTTCCGGCACTTGAATATTCGAAATGCTAAACAGTGAGCGTATTGATGTCGATTTTCAAGGGTCGAAAATCCCGGTTCGCTACATGTGGTATCAGAGCTGAAGGTTAAGCGAGAACCTTGGCTTTGATGGTTATTACTCTTTAGAGATAGAGTCAATAGTACTCTAGAATGAGTCCGAGTGTGTTAATAGATATGAGCGCGTATGTTAGTGGATAGAAATTGTTTTATATTGTGTTGATTTATCGGTTGTCTGTTTAGGAATTCTGGTTGGTACAGGAAGTACAATTGCATCGATATGAGTTTCTGAGCTCTTTAGCAAGGTAAATTGACACGGTATTGTTTTGAAAAGAGGGTAAATGAAATAATTTTACCCAAAGGTATGTTTTTATAGAAAAGAAATAAAATTTTGAAATTATTGTAGTATATTGATATGTTTGGTTGGTATTATTATAATCAAAATAAGATTATAATAATTGAAATGGTTTGTATAACCAAAGGGAATCCCAAGGGTGAAATTTATGAATGTGATTATAACTAAAATTGGATTCAAACCAAAATTTAAAATTTTGAAATCCTGGAAGCTTTGAGAAACGTTTAAATGGATTTGAACCGAGTATTTGGTAATTTGGAATTCTTGAAAGTTTTGGAAATGTTTTCCAAAGTGGTTGAAAAGAATAATGGAGTATTATTTTGGAGATATTTCTGAATAAAAATTGTTGTAAATGTATTTTGGAAGTGATAAAGCACTGAACTCACTTCAGTCGCTGGAAAATAATTTTGATGATGAACTACATAGCATTAGCAGAATTCATTTTTGAGTTTCTAAGTGACAGATTTCTTGTGATTTTTGGGTTTCAGAATTGTTTTGGTAAAGTCAGGTTTTGATTTTAAAAAAATTTCCAAAAAAATTTGATATACAGAAAGGAATATATATTTATATATGGGGTTTCAAATGATTTGAAATAGAAATTGGATATTTGAATTATGGAATCCTTATTTAAATATTTTAGATAATATAGGGAAATAAGTTTGAACTTATAATTTGAAATTGAGAAGATAAATAGGAAAGTGTAAATTTTGAATTTTGAATTGAATTTTACTTAAGTAAGTTAAAATGGATTATATGGATTGAAATTTAACTTAAGTGAAATAAAAATTGAATTGAATTGGCATTGAAATTATTTCCAATTGAATTAAACTACAAAATTTAAGTTATGAAATAGTAATATAACTATAAGTTATCATTATTGAAATGGAACTTGAATTAAATAGAGTTGGATGAGTAATTGTGATGACTTAATGAAATGAATATAGACTTGAGTTATGGAAATCAAATGAATGGTAAGTCAAATTAAATTTGATTAAAAATGGGGTATAAACTCAAGAATAGAATTTATGAAAATGTGAAAAATAAGTTGTGTTACTTATAAATTCGAAAAAATGGAACTTAAGTTCTAAATAATGCTTGACTTATATATATTTCGAAATCTTGTCGAATATAATAGAAATCGAAAAGAAAACCAGGTTGAATGGTTAATTGGTTGTTTAAAAGAAGTGAAAATATAAATTTGGATTTAATTGGAAATGAACTTAAGTTTGATGTGAAACGATATGAATGTTGAATAAAAGGTTATAATTAACCTTAGTATTAATCTTATGAAATGATTCTCAAGTAATATGGTGTAAATTGAGATATACCAAGTAAATGGAAATGCGAATTAATCGAAGGTAAATAAATTGAATATCAATTAATTTAAAATGAAATAGAATTTGATTGCAATGGAAATGAACTTAAGTTGTATGGTTGAACTAATTGAAAGTAAATGAATTAATTTAAGTTAATATTTTTGGATGGAAACTTGGCTCAAATTAATTTATGAAATGGTTCATAAATAAATTGTCATGGATTGGATTAATTGAATATAAAATTGAGCAAACAAGGTTTTGTGAATAAATTGATTTAGAATAAAATTGAAATGGATATGAATATGTTGTGCGTAAATATTAATTGAATATTAATAAATGTTATGTGAATCATTTGGAATTGAATGCAATGGCGTATAAATTTAATTTGAACCCTGTGTTTGCATGTACCTTCAAAAATACATGATACACCATGTTGGCGTCAAGAAATCATGTGTTTAAGATAGTTAAAGGGATGTAAAGTTATTAAATTTCATAAATCATGAAACAGAAGTGTTTACTTGAGTAAGTAAAGGTACATGGAGTTGTTTGGATACATTTTGGTTGCGTAGTTGCATATGAATTGTGCGAGCTCGCTTAGTGACGCTAATATAAGGTGCGCTTGCGCTATAAATGCGAAAATGATATAAATATTTATATATTGTGTTTTCACACCATGAGAGCCGATGTATAACTTTTTTTCATATTTTTCATATTACAAAAGGCTCTCCGTACAAGGGAGATTGCCAAAAAGTTTTGGAAATTTAGGGTGTTAGAAAAAAAAATTCAAAACTTTTGTTATCCAAAATTTGATTTTGAATTGTAATTGAAATAAGGAGTTTTGATTTAGAAATGAAAATTAGTTGTGTTAAATGGAACTAAAGGATTTAGAAATGTGAAATATCGAGTTTAAACTAAGTGGGTTTTAACAAGTTAATGGGTTTGCGACATTTTTCATACTTAGTAATTTTAGGGATGAAATTCATTTAAGGGAGGAAGAATGTAACCATCCGGATTTTCATTCATTTGATTTTGGATATTTAAATAGTTTTAAATATTGAATTTATTGAGTTTTGAGTATGAAAATTTTTGGTTGGAAATATATAATGAATTTAAATTTCAAATATAGCGATTTACCGTAATGCGGAAATGGTGAATAATTGAAATTTGAGTTTAATTTGAATCGAAAACAATTTCTAATATTGCTATAAATTCTAATTGGATTAGAATGATTTAGTAAGGTTTTAAAACTGGGATTTCAAGCGATTTCGTCAATTTTTAAAATCGGTGATTTAATTGACGCGTCAAAATAGCAATTTTTTTATCGGATTTTGTAACGACCCGCTATTTTGGACCATTCAAATTCGACAATAAAACCGTACATGTCCGACTTGAATAATTCAAAATACCAAATTGTTAATAAAAATTTGGCAAAACTTAAAATATACAGTAAATAAATCAATCATAGATCACTTACACAGAGTAATACAATGCAGCGGAATAGATAAAGAATAGTAGTTTATGAAGCTACTATATACATTGGAGATAGAAATAAATACAATTGAATATCTTAGATATAGTGAAGTCTCCAGTATGCGCAGATGACTTCTCTGAACAAATCAACAGGATGACTGAAAGGATAGATAGCTGGATCTTCAAGCAAGGCTCCAACTTCGAAGGTGAGTCTCAAATGCTGTATCACTCAGTCTGACCCGAGCGTAAAGCAAAACACAAAACACTCGAGTCAGGATTAACATTCTTATATCTATAAATCTAACTCAAGTGAGATATCAACTGAAATATAATTAACTCAAAGAATGTTTGGAATAACCATCCTCTAAGGGTCCATGGAACTATCTACAGGGTAGAAATATACACTATAACACCGTGGTTCTTTCATCTTAATTTATACTTCAAAACCAAAACATCATTTTCACTCCAAATATCTCTATATTTCCCAAATAGTGTTTATATATATTAAATAATTTATACAGTAAAGTATTTTCAATTCCCTCAACTTAACAAATCGTTTCAACATTAACCCAACCTTCCCATTCAAATTAAATTCAAATCCCAATTTATCAATCTCAAATTCAAATTTGAAATCACAAAATACCCCCTTTATATTCCAATATATTTCAAACTTTAAGTATTCAACGTTTCAAACTAATTTTTATTCAATTTAGCTTCTAAATAATAAATTCAAATTTAGTTCAACCTAAATTTATATTTTAATTCAGTTTAGTTTCTAAATAACAAATTCAACTATATTTATTTCAAATACAGATCTAAATCTCGAAATCGCCATTTAAATTCCAATATAGCTCAAAGCTTTAATATTTACAAGTTCAATTCAAGTCGATTTAATTAAATAAATCCTTATTTAAATACCATTTTTAATAAACCCAAATGTACCTCCCAATCCTATTTTTTTCAATTTATTACGAGAAAGATCTATTTGAAATATAGATTTCCATAGATACTCAACTATATTATATGTATTAAATCAATCTAATTTAAATCAAATATTACGACTAAATCTATATATAAAATTTCCATTTATATAATATCTTAAGAATCAAAATTTATTAAACCGTATATTTCTTTCCAAAATTATAGAAATAATTTCAAAATATTTATATGGACCAACGGTGTCTGTATATATATTTCCTACCATATAGTCAAGTGCTACGGATATTTATCATTTCAATCCGTACACTAAATATATTCGGGTGGATATCATTTCAACCCGAAATCCAAAATTTTAAATTAAATCAAAAATTGCTTGGGTCTATCATTTCAACCCGTAACGAAATTATCCTATTCTAAAGTCCGTTCGGGTATGTATCTTTTCAACCCATAGTGATTTCTATACTAATAGGGAACTTGCAGAGTGATAACAGATATGAAAATAATAATAACAACAAGCATATATCATCAAAATAAATATAAACAATAAGATATGGTATCATATCCCATAAGTGAACAGTTACCGATAAAAGCATATATAACAATTTAAATCTAACAGCAGCATATTTCAATTGTCATTTCAATTGAAATTAAATTTAATAAATAAAAGAACGTTAATCGTGAGTGATTGCTCACCTTTCGAGGCTAGAGATATATGATGATGAAATAAGCTACGAAATCCAAAGCAACGCTGGATGGACAAGATTTGATGCAGAAAATAGGCACGACGGACAAGGCTGATAATGGGAAATCGATGAGAATGAATCGAATCAATTTTGATATTACAGAAAAAAATATAAATTATTATGATATTAATTCTCCCAAAACCAATTTTCAAATTAAAAATGTATATTTAAAATCTATATATACCTATATGTAATTTAAACATAATTCGTCCAAAAAAAACCATTGTATTATATTTTATAGTCAATAATTATTATAAAAACAATATAACCACTTATTGTAATATATATTACTTAAAAAAAAACCCATGAAAGCAACCTATATATGTTCATAATAAAAATGTATATATAGAAATTCCAAATGCATAGCCTATATTCGGTTATATATATATATATTACGTAAGTCTGAAACAAACACCTAAACGCATATATATGTCTCGAGATTTATAAACAACAAAATACTTATAATGACACATGCACTCATATACTTATATAGACTGTGAACAAGTATACATACTATGCCGTATAAAATCCAACACTAAAAAAAGTAAACTCACACTGAAAACATTTTAGTCAATTATTAAATATATATATTAACTAGCGTATAAAACTAACGTATCCTGTAACTTTATAATATATAAGCTATATCAGATATGAAACTATCATTATATCAGATATATAAATAGTTAAACATTTTATACAAAACTATCATAACTTTATTAAATTAAACATACATTACACACTTACACAAATAGACCGTAAACTGTAAAACTTCACCCATTTTAAAGTGGTAACAATACGCTTGCTAAAAATATAACCCACATAGCTCGTACTTCCCTATAAAACTATATAAATATTTGTAAGCTAACCATTAATATAGTCTAATTCACAATATGCATACCTTTATAACTTTAAATCAAATGTGTATATATATACTTATAACCAGTTATTCACAAAATACATAGCTTTAAACATATCATATATTTAAATACATATACAATCGACTGATAAGATGAGTATGCTTTACATTTTATATATGTACTAACTTTTTATATAATATTTATATATACACTTATCAAATTTTATAACATGCGAACAAAATTTTATATTATATAGAATCTGAAAACTGCAAACATTTCATACTTGGAACCATATTATATTTATAAGATGTATATATGATATCTTAAATCAAAAAAAAAAAACTTACTTTGCTATAATACATACAATATTACTGCATAGATATACATTACTGACATATATTAAACTATATATTAACTAATATATAACCTTCAAACTTTTAAAATTGAATACCAACGTGACACATAAAGTATAAAACAATCAAGTTATCAAATCTCTATACATAGTATAATATCATACACACTATGAACGAAAAAAAAAAGAAAAAAAAAAAAGAATACTGTTATGAACTCATATATATAATACCATATGATACATAACTAACATGAATTTAAAATCATGTAGGACAGATCACATATTCCAAATACAGACTTATAGAAAATATACAATAACACATATATATTATAAATATATGCTAACCTATTACTCAAAGATAACGTGTGGCATGATTGTTGATGGTGAAGGCTCTGAGGATGGCTGAGCATGCAGGCGATGACAACACGTGTAGAGAGATATGTGCATGAGAGGAGGAGAGAAAAACGCGGAGGGAGAGGGATGAGTTGGATGTGGTGGGTGACGAAGCGATGGGAGGTGGAAGCACGGTAAAAGAAGGGAGAAAATAGGTGGATCTGTAGAAAGAAAAATGGAAGAAGGAGGAGGAAGAAAACTTAAAATGAGGAATGAGATTGGAAGTGACAGCAGTTTGCAATATGAAAGAAACGAAGTCAAACAAGGTTATAAAGGCAAAATAAATAAAGAAAAGAACCGTTGCATACGAAACGTATACAATAAATATGAATTGATTTGAATAGTAATGGTCAAATTCAGCTGAAAAGATTAAAGCGAATAAATACGGAGCATTGGTTATGGTAAAGTAACGCACAAAATTAGGGGAATACAAAGGAAAGGACTGGTCAAAATAAATGAATGTAAACGTGCAACGAATATAAAAATCTATATAATTGAACCGATGGAAACGAAGGAAGCAAATAAAAGAAAAGGGAACGAAGGAAAAAAAATGAGCTGTGTCCCGAGCATAAATAAAGGTGGTAACGTATGAGAGGAATGAGAAAAACAAATGGGCACAATTTGAAATCAATGCAATAAAACGGCCAAAAGCTGATTTTTAGGAAAATTATTAAAGAAATATTCCTTGGGCTGCGCGTTTGAGATCCGAAAAGGCATGGAAATCAAAAAGTTATAATTTAGATTGGAATGAAAACGTACAGGAAATAATAAAGGAAAAAAAAATAAATGCGAAATAATCATATAACATTTATTACGTTTCAAACTTTTGACATGGCATGGGATGGAAACAGCTGTACGCTAATTGAGAAGCTATTAAAGCAATTTATTATTAGTGGCATGTTATACGTTTTTATATTTATTTATTTCCTAGATCTCAATTCATATCTGATTATACTATGCAGATTTATCTTTATTATTAAACGTTCAAAAAGAATAAAACGTATACAAATTTTCTTGATTTTCGAAACAAAATTAACGGCTAAAAGATGATGAAGGGACAAAATATAAGAAAGGGAAAGAGATGAATGCGTACAATTATTTATAAGAAAAGAGAGAGAAAAGAAAAACCCACAATTAAAAATGAATGAATGAACGCTGAAAGTCAGTCAGGAATATAGAAGGTACAATATGAAATAATGGTAATCACAACTACTTTTTTTAATGCAGACCTTAAATCAACCCTTAAAACATATACTTCATATATGTAGTTAAATATAGTATATACTTCTCTTCTTCTTTGGTTCATATGATATATGAAACCCTTAACTATCGTATTTATAGCTGACGACATATGTATAGATATACTAAATATGCACTAAAATAAACTGGAAATGGTGACACAAAAACCCAAAATCAAATATATATATATATATTTAACATGACTAGAAATCAAACTTCAGTAAAACTATATACTAGTATCAAGACTAACATATATATATATAGCTATTATAACACATATAAATTAAATAAAACTTGGTATAAATACGCTTTACTATATATACACTTCAAATAGACCATCATACATATACAGTGGTTTTCCAAAATAACTATATATGGAACGTACTCAACATACTTAAAATTTACACACCTTGCTGAAAAGCAAAAGGAGACCGTAAATTTATTACCCACGCTATTGATATTTATACCCAATAGAAATGAACTATGCTACCAAATTTACATCAAACTTAACTTATATTATAGTATAAATAATAGTTTATAAAGTTTTTGTACTAGATCTTATAGGTATAACCACAACCAAACTTTAAAATATATGTACACAGCTCGTACTACAAATCATTAATATACATAACATATTTTCTTTTCTTTTTCAAAATTTTATTATTAATAATTTCTCAAAATCCAATTCAATACGTTAAATACCAATTAAAAATTGCTAAAATTTTATGGGTCGTTACAGATTTTAAATTTTGTAGCATTAGAGTTAACATTTGGTCATACGGGGCAGAAATGAATTGAAATTAATATTGAAAATATATAATAATTGGACCCAAAAACTATCTTCCATATACGACCGAATTCGGTCTTGGGACTTGTTTCATTGCGTTCGGAATAGGGATATGACATTAGGAACACCAGGCAGTAGGCCTCAATAAGGGTTCGAAATCTCGAGATATGCAAACAAGATATTTTGAATAATATATATATATATATATATATATATATATATATATATATATATATCCAATCAAAGTCAGACTTAGCCATCCTAGCCTATATGCACGCTGATAGTCCGTGAGATGATGGTTTTGATGATAACCACCTTAGAATAGATTATAAAATATAAATACTAACATTATAAGTTTAGATATATATGTATATGCATGATTTAACCATGCAGGTACTAAGAATGAAGACTGTACAGTATAAAGATTCAAGATATAAAGATAAAATATCAAGATAGAATACTCATGAGTATCGAGACTATCAAGAGTTCAAGATTTCAAGGATAAGTTTTTTTTATTATTATTAGGATTTTTTTTAAAACTCGTAAAAAAGCATGGGCATCTTAAAATCCAATTTATTCGTCGAATGTAATCCACTTCGAGCCCGTTAAAGGGATGGAACCCTAAGTAGGATGGAACCTACGAAAATCTAGTGGGACATTGTTTTGTATCCACTAATTTTAATTCAAAAGATTTTACAAAATTATCTTATTTTCAAAATGATTTCAAAACTTTCCTTTTAAAAGATTCAAAACCCTCGATCCTGATTTTAAATAATTTAAGCTTCAAAAACATCTTTATTTTCAAAGTCAAATTACTCCTGATTCTAAACTATCATTTTTAATAATATATTTAACTTTTAATATTTACACTAAGATTTAAATATAAAATTATGGTTAAATTCTATATATATTATTCTTTATATTTACTTATGAATTTCATCTATATGCAAGTATATTTATAAAGTTTAAATTAGTTTTTATATAAGATAAAGGTTATTTTCAAAGAAATTCAAAACATCATAAAAAGCTTTGGGATGTCGACATGCCTATGGGTACCATGTCGACATGGTGACAGTTTGATTCAAAAATTCAAATTTCAAAAGAAGTGTCTATTTGCCATAACTCGGACATGGTTGTTGTTCTTCTATAAATAGGGGTCAGTTTCAACGAATTTTTAATCACTTTTTCCTGGTTTTCACTCCTCTTCTTCTTCCTCTTTTCTTAATACATATTCTTATCATTACTCTGCCGAAATCAACATTGAATCATACTCGATTACTTCTAGTTTGATTCTCTATCACTATCTCTACAAGATTCTCAGTGCTATTCAGAGTTATAGACTTCTTTGTAATCTATTAAGCGAGAAAAGGTGTGATTGTAGCCTTGGAAATCAATCAAAAGGGAAAAGGTGTGATTGTAGCCTTGGTAAATCAATTGAGTAAACTTGTGGCCCGGAAATCAAGTATCTCTACCTAGAGGATAGAAATTCTGGAGGGTGACCTCGTAGCCTTGAAACCGAGGGTGTAATTGTACGATTGCTTTTGGAAGGAAATCCGTACTTGTGTCGTGGGACTGGATGTAGGGTAACTCCGAACTAATATGAAGTCCGGTGTGTTCTTTCCTTTTCTGCTTTTATTTTATTTCTGCATCTGTGATTGTTTCTGTGATAATATCTATGTCTGTATATTGCATACTTTTGTGTCTAAATTAACATAAATTAAAAAGATTTAGTAATTCTTTATTAACACTATTCACCCACCCTCTAGTGTTAATCTTAGCCTTAAGGCCCGTAATCTGCATTTCTCACAATTGGTATCGGAGCAAGGTTATCAAAGTTTCATAATCTGATTTTTGAAAAGTTTTCAAAATGGCTACCAACACTGGTATTGTTATTAACACTAGTATCCCTGTCACTAGTTCATTTGTAGAGGGCCAGTCTATTGTCAGACCACCACTTTTTAATGGTAGTAACTATGCATATTGGGCATGTAGGATGAAAATATATTTACAATCTATAGGATTATACACTTGGAATATCACACAAACTGAATATTCTGAACCCATAATTGATTTTGCACAGTGGATTGCTGAGCAAAAGATTGTTGCACAAAATAATTATACGGCAATGAATATACTGTTTTGTTCACTAGATAGAAATGAATTCAATAGAGTGTCGGTTTGTAAGTGTGCATATGAAATCTGGAAAACTTTGCAAGTTACTCGCGAAGGAACAAGCAAAGTTAAACAAACTAAAATTTCCATGCTCACAAATCAGTTTCAATAATTTAAAATGAATGCTAATGAGTCTATTTCAGATATGCATAGTAGATTTTACGATATTGTGCATTCTCTAATATTTTTGGAAAAGAAATTTTCTAAAGAAGATCAAGTCAGAAATTTTTTAAATTCTCTAACTCCAGAATGGGATCAAAAGACACTTACGATCGAAGAGGCAAATGACATCAGTATTTTGAAGATAGAAGAATTAATTGGAATTTTAATGTCGTATGAAGTTTAAATGATCGGGAGAAGAGAAAGTAAAGCATCTGAAAAGATATCAATGGCATTCAACGCATTGACCGATGAATCAGACTCAAACAGCGATAATGATGAAGAGATAGCCTTTATGACCAGAAATTTTAGGAGATTCCTGAAATACAGAAAGATGAATAATCTTAAGAGAAACAACTATAAGAATTCTGAAAATCAGAATATAGTGCCAAATAATGACCAGTGTTACAACCGTGATAAACCAGGCCACTTCAAAAGAGACTGTCCATATCCAGAAAGGAAGAATCCTCCTATGAACAATGAACCAGTAAAGAAGCGGAAGCGTGCATTTACTGCTACTCTAGATGACTCAGACTCGTCCTCAAGTGATAATGATCAGAAGACGGATAATTCGAATTTGTGTTTCACAGCTGTTCATGACTCCGACCAATTCAGAGAAATAGACTCAGAAAAAGGTACACGCTTACAATACAATTGGTTGAAATTGATTGCTTAGAATTAGTTGCTTAATTGTTTGATTGATGGTTTTTTGATTTGGTGTGTTGTTTGAATTCTAAAATTTATTTTCTATTTTGTATTATTTCTGTTATTTTTATTATAATTTTTATTATTTTTAATACTTTCTAAAATATATTAAAAGTATAATAATATTTCAGAAATATATTATAGACATTTATAATAATAATATATACATTAGAAATCTTAGGAAAAATCAACTCATGAAAATTCAAAAGCACATGTCGACATGGTCCCTACCATGATGTCGACATAGCTACCTGAATTTGAATTTCAAAATTTGAATTCAAATGTTTGAATTTCCCTCCACCTTTTCACTTCATTCAATTCTCTGAAAAGATACCTTTTGACCAGAAAATATGTTCTTTGAGAATCTATTTATTCACTATCTTTTATCATATCTTCTCACTTTCATTTTCAAATTCAAACTCTCTCTTCATAACTTCAAGCTCTCTTCTCTCTACTCTAATGGCTTCTTCAGGAAACCCCACAACCATGAGAATTTCTAGAAAAATCCAAGAGCAATTATTCAATGATCTGGAGGCAATTAAAGCATACATCAATTATGCTAACTATGCCAAAGTCCATCTTGGAAAATTTGCTATTTTTCAAGATTTTTCTTCTTATGAAATTGATTCTCCTTTTGCAAACAATGGTGTTCTTAGTCTTATTGATGCTTCTCAAAATGATTTTGTTTGCTATCCTAATCTTGTCAAAATTTTCTATGCGAATTTAAATCATGGATTTTATGTTGGAAATGAAGATGAAATTTGGAGTAGTGTCAAAGGCACTCAAATTGTTCTGAATTGTGAACTTTTGGGTACCATTCTCAATTGCAAGAGTTTGGGAATGGATCTTTCTAACTTTAAAATCGATGAACATGATCGTGAGACATTTCATCACATTTTCGAAAGAGATGATGATTTTGATTTTAAAAATAGAAATTTTCGACCAAAAGCAAGAATTGTCACTCTTCTTTTGCAACATACTTTGACCCCAAGATTGGGAAATTTTAACAATCCTACTTCAAAAGTTTGCAAAGGTCTTTTTGCTATTTTCGGAAACTATGACATAAATTGGACGCAAGTTATTTTGGATGAACTTCGTCCTAAAAATCTTGAAATGGGTGAGAATACTTTATACCATGGAATTTATCTCACTCGGATTTTTAACTATTTTGGAGTGGATTTCCAAGGCGAAGAATTTGTTTGTAGAAATGTTTTCAATCATTCCAACATTTCGCTTATGAAAATTCCATTTCTTTTTCGACCTTATGAGACACTTACCGAAAAGGAAGAGCATTTGGCTCATGAGGAAATGGAAGAAGAGGAAGTTGAAGAGGAAGAAGGAGATGAAATGGAAATTGAAGAAGAAGAAGGTGAAACGTCTTTGGAAAGCATTGAATATCCTTCCAATCCATCCAACAAAACCCTTCTCAAAAACCAAAAGATAATTGTGGAGAATCAGCGGATTCCAAAACGATCCGTTAGTAAAAAGTTGGATAACATTTCTTCGAAGATAAACAAGTTCTTTTCCAAAGTCAGCAAGAAATTTGGACTATCTTCATCATCTTCATCCTCTAACTAGTTTTATCTTTTTTTATCTTGTTGTATTTGTTTTAGTTTGCTTTATTTCGAATGTTCACGTAGTTTGTTGTGTGCTTAATCATTGTATTATCGTAGTATGCAATGAAATGAAATTTACTTTCTATTATCTACCTTATCTTATCTCTAGAATAAATGTTAGTATATTATATATATATACACACACACAATTATTCACAAAATCAAATTAGTCATAACATTTCACTAACCCATGTCGATATCACCTATGTGACCATGTCGACATGTACTGGTCAGAAATGACAATTGATTTTGAATTTGAAATTTGAATAACTACCACATGTCTATTCAATTCAAACGAATTTCTACACCTATATATACCCGTTTCTTCTAGAATTCTCCTCTGAAATTTATTTCTTATCATCTATATCCTCCATTTCTTTCACAAATTCAACTATGGTTAATCCTACTCACAATTTATCCGAAAATCTTGAAGAAACTCTTAATTCATTCAAGAATATTCTCTCATTTATTCTAAGAAACCAGCGTCATTTAGAATTAAGTCAAATGCAGATGATAAAGGAACAAGAAAGGCACTTCGATGCGATACAATGGATGATCTCCTCTCTGCACAAGGATGATAGCGAAGCACATCCACCTGTCTCTCTCACCAACGATAATGATAATTGGGATGCCATTAAGGCAGACCCAATCTTTGGAGAAGAAGGATGGGTGGAAGTTCTACGTAACGTTTGATTTATTTTACTTTGTTTGATTTGTTTGAATGGATTTGGTTTGAATTGATACTTTGTGTGGATTGATTTCTTATTGATTTGATGATTGGTGTGTAAAACATATATATATATCTTGAATTAGTTATCATGCTTAGAAGTATAATTATTTCCTATTCTATATATTCCGTTGTATAGTTTATCAATGCAGGTACTGAAGTCCAAGAATGAGCGGAGCATGTTTTTGTTGATGACAAAAGGGGAGAAATATAAAATAGGATAGTTAGGTATAGATTAAGGGGGAGTTATTAGGATAGAAATAATATTTCATAAACAAAGGCTGTCATCGTCAAAAAGGGGGAGATTGTTAGTCCATGAGATGATGGTTTTGATGACTACAACCTTAGAATAGATTATAAAATATAAATACAAACATTATAAGTTTAGATATATATGTATACGTAGGATTTAACCATGCAGGTACTACGAATGAAGACTGTACAGTATAGAGATTCAAGATATAAAGATAAAATATCAAGATAGAAGACTCATGAGTATCGAGACTATCAAGAGTTCAAGATTTCAAGGATAAGTATTTTTTATTATTATTAGGAATTTTTGTTAAAACTCGTAGAAAAGCACTGGCATCTTAAAATCCGATTTATTCGTGGAATGGAATCCACTTCATGCCCGTTAAAGAGATGGAACCCTACGTAAGATGGAACCTACGAAAATCTAGTGGGACATTGTTTTGTATCCACTAATTTTAATTCAAAAGATTTTACAAAATTTTCTTGTTTTCAAAATGATTTCAAAACTTTCCTTTTAGAAGATTCAAAACCCTCGATCCTGATTTTAAATAATTTTATCTTCAAACACATCTTTATTTTCAAAGTCAAATTACTCTTGATTCCAAACTATCATTTTTAATAATATATTTAACTTTTAATAATTATACTTAGATTTAAATATAAAATTATGGTTAAATTCTATATATATTATTCTTTATATTTACTTATGAATTTCAACTATAGTCAAGTATATTCATAAAGTTTAAATTATTTTTTATATAAGATAAAGGTTATTTTCAAAGGTATTCAAAACATCATAAAAACCTGTGGGATGTCGACATGCCTATGGGTACCATGTCGACATGGTGATAGTTTGATTCAAAAATTCAAATTTCAAAAGTAGTGTCTATTCGCTATAACTCTTCATGAATGGACATGGCTGTTGTTCTTCTACAAATAGGGGTCAGTTTCAATGAATTTTTAATCATTTTTTTATGGTTTTCACTCCTCTTCTTCTTCCTCTTTTCTTAAATATATTATTGTCATTACTCTATCAGAATCGACATTGAATCATACTCGATTACTTCTAGTTTGATTCTCTATCACTATCTCTACAAGATTCTCAGTGCTATTCAGACTTATAGACTTCTTTGTAATCTATTAAGCGAGAAAAGGTGTGATTGTCCTTGGAAATCAATCAAAAGGGAAAGGTGTGATTGTAGTCTTGGTAAATCAATTGGGTAAACTTGTGGCCCGGAAATCAAGTATCTCTACCCAAAGGATCGAAAATCTGGAGGGTGTACCGTGTAGCCTTGAAACCGAGGGTGTAATTGTACGATTGCTTTTGAAAGGAAATCTGTACTTATGTCGCGGGACTGGATGTAGGGTAACTCCGAACCAGTATAAAATCCGGTGTGTTCTTTCCTTTACTGCTTTTATTTTATTTCTGCATCTGTGATTGTTTCTATGATCATATCTGTGTCTGTATATTGCATACTTTTGTGTCTAAATTAACGTAAATTAAAAAGATTTAGTAATTCTTTATTAACACTATTCACCCCCTATAGTGTTAATCTTAGCCTTAAGATCCGTCATCCGCATTTCTCACACGCGCCACCCTTCATGTACCTTCAGCTGCCTTGTTCGTTTTAAAATCACGTCTCCTCCTTTCAAATTTCAAGAACAAAAAAGAAAAAAATCGAAATCTATTCTATTATAATAAATAATATATAAATCGCACTCGTGGGATGGGCGATGCGTGTGCGTTGGTGATGGTGGGCGACTCGGTAGCAGGCTGCTGTGTGGTCGAGGGACGGCATAGGCGAGCTCCAGTGGCAGTCGTATGGTCATTATTTAGGGCAAGGTATGGACACATGAGGGACGTGGTCGCGGAGGTTGGCAGCGGCGTGGTCTGGGTGGGTCCCAGCGGCTCAGGCGAGCGCTTGGAGGTAGGGATGCTTAGGTGGTGGCTGTCGAAGTGGCTGTGATGGCTCAGATGGGTTAGCACGGCTGCAAGGGCTTTGGTGAGGGGGCAGTGGCCATTATTGGGTGGCGTACAAAGGGAGGGGAGGCATTCGATGAAGGAGTCGAAGTCGGGTTGCATGAGTACTGGAAAACATTCATATGAGAGAAAGATAGATATAATCTTGGTAATTAGTTCATTAATTACTATAATATAAAATTTAAATTATATTATTAAATCGAATGAAATACGAGGTTGAAATGGAGTATGGCGAGTGGCAGTGTACTCGTACGAACATTTTCTTCGTGATGGAATGGATTGGAATAATCCGGGATTAGTAGGAATTTTAATTAAATTTAAAT
Source organism: Allium cepa (assembly GCA_030765085.1). Lineage (NCBI taxonomy): Eukaryota > Viridiplantae > Streptophyta > Magnoliopsida > Asparagales > Amaryllidaceae > Allium > Allium cepa. Next base: position 489,430,824 of record CM060944.1, on the reverse strand, counting down.
ACCTATTAATTTTAACTAAAGTGGAATGCAGAAGCAACAAAAGAAAATTCGAAGAGTAAATCTCACTCATTTGGATTACTTCTTTTAATATAAAATGTTAAAAACTAATTATTGGTTGATTAGATAAATTTATAAATTATTATTAGTTGGATGTTGTATTAATAGTAATATATATTAGTGGTTGGATATATTTCCCGTCGTTGGAGCGGGTGAGACATTATGCGCCCCGCATAATAGCGGATGACCCTAAATTACCGTGATATCCCACCTCGAAGCGAGATTGGTATTTTATGTTATATAACATATGTGGATGCAGGGAAACAAGTTTGAGGGATCCAATTGGAATTCTAAAAAGTATATTGAATGTTTCATATATAATGATATATGATGTAATTGAATAATTTGTTATGGATATTTGTGTGATTCGATTTATTGGATTCTACAGTAGGACTGACCTAAACTTATGTATTTTAAATACCATAAATACTATTTTTGAATTTGAAGGAATTTAAAGTATATTTTGGATAAAAAATATTTATATCAAAATTTGGAATTTAAAATATTTATATTTTGTACTTAACTATTTGTAAAATGTTTTAAATTGAGATTTTTAAAATAATTTATATAAACGATTTTTTCCAATGGATTTTTAAATGATATTTCTAGAAATATGGAAAACATTTGAAATCGATATTCAAAATAGATTTTTAAAATAAACGAGATTTATAAAGAAAATGATTCATAAATGAAATTCTAAAAATGGGATTATTTATAAACGAGCGAATCCGAAATGAGTTAAAAACTTAGAAACGATGTTTATAAATAAGGAAAAGTGATTATCAGTTGATAAATTTGAAATAAAAATTTACAGTGTGAATTTATATCGAGATATGGAAATCGGTTTTTGGAAAAAAAACAGTGGATTCTATTTTGAAATGTGAGAATAGTTATGAAATTGAAACGTAGTCGATGTGATATGAATCGAGAGGGATTTATTAATTGGAAATGGAAATATTGGATCTTTTTAAAAATAGATTTTTGTTAAAATTTAAGTTGGTTTTAAAAATGAGATTTTTATTTATTAAACTATACAGCTAAAGCCGCTTAGTATCAAAATATTTCGAGAAGTGGAATTTTCAAATATCTAAATTAAATTGAAAAAAATTCTAACTTTTAAAATAAGCTTTGTGAATCGATTAGTTTATCTAAAAATGAAATTGGAAATGGGTTATCGATGTCTACTTGAAGTGTTTAAATATTTTACATAATTACTTAAAGATGTTTCTAAAAATAAATTATTATTCTAAAAGAATACTTACTTTATGCATATAGAGTTTGAAAGTGGTTGGAAGTTAATTATAGATACTCTCAAGATCTGTAAACCGAGTTTATTTAACATATGAGATTTTGTAAGAGAAATTTTATAATGGAATTCTAGAAACTTAAGTGAAATTCCCAATTGTTGAAATATTAGAACTTCAAAAATGAATTAGGATTCATAAAAGAAGATAGAAATTAGCAGTGGAAATTATAGAATAGATTTTGGAAATTTGAAAAAAAAAATTAATGGATTTCAGAAACTTATAGAATTCGTTATAAGTGACTTCATGGATTTATAACTAAATTGTGAAAGATTTCGAGAAATAGGAAATAAATGGAATTATTTCCTAGGTATTGGAAACAAAATGGTTTTAGGAACATACACTTATAAATATTTCCTAAGTATTGGACTGGAAGGGTTTTGAAATATTTTAACTACGAGATTATTATTGCAGAAATATTTTTAAAGTGTTGAATTTATAAATTGAATTGGGAAAAACATTTCTAAGTATTGATATGATTCGAAAATATCCTGTTGTGGATATAAGAAATTGAATTTGTTTTCAATTGTTGAATATATTGGAATAGATTTGAATATATATCTTTGTAAAGATATTTTGAAATGAATGTTTGAAAAATTAATAAAATGGGGCCTAGTGATTTCTTATGGATGTTATTTGATAGTTAAGTAACCGACTATCAAATTTGGACAAATTCGTTGATCGTTTCGAAGAGAACGGGATCATATAATTATCTGAAAACCACTTCGATTCGACTTGTGCATTACGAATTATGCTATCGTGAAACTAACGAAGATGATGATTTTGGAGATCGAGTTTGTTCAGACCCAGAACAAACTGTACGGATGAATGCTATCATTGCAATGTTGCTTGGAAGGAAATGCAAGCATTCCAAGTATGAATGCTATTCCAGAAGGTAAACTAGCATCAAGCCTCATCAACTGGGAATGACTAAAACATGGGAGATGCAGCAGGGCTAAGTGGGTTGCACCCAAGTAGGATATGTTATTACTTTTCTAGATACCCTCGGATATATTATAATTATGGATATAGTTGTGCATGGAAAAAGAGTGCTCGATTAGGGTGGGAACACCCGAGGTGATAACATATTCGATACTATCCAGGTCAGGGTAGGCTGGTCCTGTGTTGGCAAGGGATCCAGGCGAGGTCCTCAGTATATTTTTCTAGAGGTGTACTGTGGTGGGTGATACTCTAGTAGCCTATTCATTATATAGAATCCTATATCCTCTACAAGCCTATATGGTTTTGATTGTGTCCAACTATGTTGAAACATGAGATGCAAGCATTTTAGCTATTTTATAGTTTATTTTCTATAGACACTATTATAATATCAGATGATTTTGATATAAAATGTTTTGGTTGTCATAAGGTAAAAACCCATCGCGTTTATGTGTGACGTAGTCTTACTAGATACCTTTGTTTTTAAAGGATTTTGATAACAGTAATAATTCAATTTGAATGTGTTTTCTCACGTTGGTTTTTCAAACTGACTCGGATGTTATTTTACTATAATGCTCGGGTCAAACTGAGTATTACAGTTCTAGGTTAGGATGCTATGGGGCTCAGGAGAAGAGCCAAAGGAGTTTCAAGCATATTACATGTACTTGGTTATTTCCACTGTGTGTGTTATGTATGTGAGGACAAGTTGTTATAACTGTCCAGATTTATTGTTGACTGTTGTACTCTGATGATTTTATGTATATTACGATTACTGTTCCTTTATATAAAGTTATGTTCTTATATATTATATTTTGTTCCTTTGCGATTGTGAGATTCTATGTGATTATTGTTTCTATTTTCCTCTATCCCTTTTCATCTTCACCCATAGAAATTGGTACTTCTAGCACCTGAATATTGGGCATGTTATACAGTGAACATTATTAACCAAATTTATGGTCAATAACCCAAAGTATTATTAAGAAGGATGGATTTCCTCTTCGGAGAGCAAAGGATGTGATTCCTTTAACAATTGCCCTTCAGTTTAACCTTACTAGTTGATAAGATCTGTATTAGACCTTTCAATGTCGTCGAAGGGTTAGAACTTTGGCCAAATGTCCTTTCGGCTTTGTCGAGTTACTTTAGAATTACCACCAATCTAGTTGAGCCTTTATAAGATTTCCCCCGAAAGAAATTTCCTTGATCAGGATAGAATTCCCTTAATTATGCCTTATACAAAAGGTTGACTTGGATACTTGCCGGAGGGTTAAGCAAATAACTGTTTGAGATCCGAAGAATTGTTAAGGTTTTTGGGATATGACAGGTTATGACCCTTATCGAAAGGTTAGATCCACAGATTTTATGTCTCCGACAGGTTTTATGAATGTCGATTCAAACAAATTTCCCATGTGACCGAAGGGTTTGAGCAACTGATTTGAGATGTCCGAAGGGTTACAGAGATTATTCAGGAAGTAAAATCATTATCTTTGTTGACATAGATATTTTGGATAGGCCACTCCTGAAAAATAGAATTTAACAAACAAAGATTAAAATAGATTATAAACTAAATTTAAAAGATTGAAGACTTCTTTTATATCCACAAACGAACTTTCATTCTTCTTAAATTCCAAAATCGATACTCAATTAGGATTACAAAGTTGTAATTAAGAATTTAAAAGATGAGAATGAAAGAGAATGCACCCTTGAAACAAGAACCATTGGGTCTTATTTATGATTGCCAAGTGCCATGCTTCCGTCCCTGTGCTTTGGAGTGGATCAAAGGGTTCCTTTCTTATATACAATTGCTAACCTTTCGGTTTCAATGAAAGGTTTTCCTTTCACATGTCATCGTGGATCCTTGAATGCTACCAAAGGTCATTTCTTTCATTTGTTTTTAGGAACCTTCTATCCTTGCCAGAAGGTTTGTCATCTATAAAGTATGTGAACCCATCGGAGCTGCCGGAAGGTTCCTGGCTATTGTGAACCCTTCGACTTGGTTCAAAGGTCGCTTTTTACTTGGATGTTGCCGAGAGTCGAGCTTTCTTTTAATGTTGTCGGAAGGTTGCATTACGTTCTCTACTGAGTTACGAATGTTGCTTTCATCATAGACCCTCCGACACTGTCGGAAGGTATTCATTAGGCGTTCCAACCGGCCCAATGGGCATATTATGCTTTCGGAAAGGTTGTTATAGGGTCGCATACCCTTGTCTTCACTTTCTTGCCTTCTTCGGAGGGTAAGAGCTTCTTGGATATTGTGGAACAATACCCTCCATCTTCTCCAAAAGGTCTTGAGCTGCTTTATATCGTTGACTGCCTCCCTTCAACCACTTTAGAAGGCCTGATCTATATTCCTTTTCTTCTGTCCTTTGTTTGAGATATTCTGCATTAAGCAGGAGGTGAACTTTTCAGGTAACAATTATCTACCATTATTTGCTAACTTTTGAGCATTGCCTTCTTCATAAAAACTTTTCAATCTAGTTGAAAGGTGTTTTGATGTGCTCCAACCGATTCGAAAGGCTTGCTGTGCTTTCGAAAAGGTCGTCATGTGGTTGAACCCGCTTGCTTTGATTTCTTCATCTTCTTCGAAAGGAAAGAACTCCCTGAACGGAACTTTTCGACTACTTCGGAAGGTTTGAAGCTATTAAATCTTGATGGTTGCATCCTCTCAACTCCTTCATAAGGTTTTGTTTGAGCTCCTTCTCCTTTGTCTTTGTTGAAACACCTCTCATTCTAGTCAAAAGGTGAATTCATGGAGCATCATCCTGCCCATGGACTTTGAAAGATAGCCTTGGACTTCGCGGGAAGCACCCGTCGGAAGGAATGATTATCCAAAACATTTTGGTGCTTTCCTGATCTTTCCTTATGCTCTCATGGCCTTCTTTCATACATTCGTTCTTTTGAATATTTTATGGTTAACATTTAGCCCCCCTTGTATGAAAGGAGCTATTAGGATAACTCAATGAACTTCCTTCTTTGTTTTCTGCAAAATAGATTATAACTTTTATTAAGTTTGTGCCGTTGTTATGAAATGTTAATGAGAAAATATCCAAATTACGCAGCTAATATTCAAGATGTCATTAGTGTAATATTTCTAGTTAAGTTGCTTTGTAATGACCATAACTAAACTTCCTTAAGAATGTGGAGTAATATCACCTAATTTGCAGATATCGGTTCAAATAAATGAAACTTTGGAGAATATCTATTACGGACCCTTGATATTTCTTTCTAGAGTTAAATCTTTTCAACCTGTGGAAATCAATTTCATGCTATCGTGGACCTTTCCTTGTCCCTCTAAGTTTCCGTCATTTTCAACCTTAATCCATCGATTGGTAATTCTCATTTAGTGAATTAGTAGAAAGTAGTTTAGTAAGGTTTCCATTTGGTGTCATAAAGGTCTTGTATTTTGAATTCAATATAAAATTCATAAATCATTATAAAATTCAAATAAGGGAACCAAGAAATCTATGAACTCATGAAACAAGTGATCGATAGGAAATCGTCATGAAAATTCAATAGGAAATTGTAACACGTAAAATTCATGTATCGTCATAGAAATCAGTAGGGAAATTTATTAACCAATAATTTAGCAAGAAATCACCATAGTGATTTAATAAATAAATCATGAATACAAGACCAGCAAATCATCACTAAAATCCATAGGAAGAGTAGAGTCCACTAAACCAGAAAACCAAAAAGATCACCAAAAATTCAATAAGGAAAGCAGAAATACGAAATTCTTAAATCATTATGAGAATCGACAAAGGAATCCAAAATTCACGAAACTAGAAATCAGTAATTCAATAGGGAGACTAGAAGTGGAAATCTTCGAATCATCATAAAAACTCATCATGGAAATAAAGAACTCAATAAAACAAGCAACTAATAAGAACTCATCATGAAAATTCAATGGGGTGAAAATCAATATTTGGAATTCACAAATCATCATAAGAGACCAATAGGGAAATTCAAAATTCATTAAAATCAAGAATTCAATTAAAGGTTGCCATGAAAATTTAACAAGGTAAACATGAGTGTGAAATATATAAATCATCATAAAAAAGAAATATGGAAATTCAAAAATCATGAAATCCAAACAGAAATTTGCATCAATAGAAATGGTGAACCTCAAAATTCATGAATCAATAACTTATCCAAAGTCTCGTCAGGATCTCATCTGACAAATTGTAACATCCCCGTTTTTAAATCAAATTTAAATTGATAGTTTATTTAATTTTTGAAATTTAATTGTGAATTAATTTGGCATCTTTCAAATTTAAATGGATATTTATTTGCTTATTAGTATAAATATATATATATATAATATCAAAATAGAATTTCTAATTGGAAATTCAAAAAATATATTTTGAATAATATTTTAATTTTAAAATTTGATTGTGGATTCATCTGATAATTTTGAATAGATATAGATACATTTTTGAAAGTTAAATTATGAATAAAACTTTGATTTCGGAAAAAATTCAAAATGTAAATATTTATAAATATATTGAATTTGGAAATTCTAAAAATTTACTAATAATAGAAAAATTTGTTTTGTATTTCTAATATGATGATTTGAAAATTTTATTTTGAAACTGATTTACAAAAGCTATTTAAGAAAAAATTCTAGTATATATATATATATAGGCGTACATGTTTATTTCTTTTATGTATATAGATAATTGTTTATTTAAAAGTATAATAGTTTTAATTTAAATAAGATTTGATAAAAATGGTTTGTGTAATGACCCAATTTCTCGACTTCCGAAAGTCGACATCGATACGTCCACTGTACCAAATGCTGCACAGTCGAATGCCCAAAAACCGAACCGTTAGGGTTTAAAGAGGAAGAGGTAGAAGAAGAAGAAAGAAGAAACAGAAATAATAGCAGAATCTCACAATTCGCAGTGGAACAAATATAATAGGTCAATAAATATCTTTAAACAGAATCACTATATCAGTTATTACATTACATCACATTACATTATCAGAGTGTACAACATAAAACAGCGTAAAAATATATTACATATATAAGTGATACGCCTCGCAATATTGCTCCAAATCTTGATTCCAACAGCAACTTCTTGACTTTGCTCCCGAATAACTGCTAACCTGACTCTAGGCTGCCCGTGTGGAAAATTATGGGCACCAAGAGTTTAGAAAGGGAACAATAAACTCCAGGTCAGCCGTGGGACTGGTGTGAGATTTTAAAAACAGTTATTTTCACAAAGAGAATAAAAAGAAATCCGCTATGCTTTTAGAAAATGAAACTACCATAAGGCCTTTCGCCACACACATAATGCAAATACAGAATTGGAGGAGATTTTTCCTTATGATAGTCAAACATGCTTAATATGCAAAATCCTTTCGATATTATTATTAGTGCATAGTGCAGAAAACATTTCGAAAGTGTAATATAAATCTTAGCCAGCATACAACCATTATTGTATACTATAGCTACCATGTTCAATAGCAGGTTACCGCCACATTCCATGGCAGGTTATATAACTAAAACCGTACAGGGGCGTATTGTTTCTTTGGATTTCCAGCAAATGGTCAGGCTAAGGAACTTCCTACTGCCACATGGGTACGCCTCTAGAGGGACGTCCCGAGAACCTACCAGGATCTCTGCCAACACAAGGCCAGGTTAACTCTGTAACTAGGTGACTACTACTCGATTATGCCATTCCCCGGTCCTTTGGGACCTTTATCCGAGGATCCTCTACACCAACAACCACAAAGAAAAGTATTTGTAGTAACCACAAAGGTTAAATATCAGGGCTCCATACCTGACACCACCTTTTTCCAGAAGGAAATGACATACACTAAAGGGCACGACCCTTATAACCTTGCCGCATCTTTCCTGTTTTGACCATTTTCGGGGTGTGAGGTCCGATGAGGTCTCGTCCACAAAGCTACACTTTTCACAAGTCATGCTTTGATCAACAATGATCAGCAGCACTTCGTATGCCACATTACCAAATTGGGAATGTATCACTAGTAACCATCAACTACATAACCTCTGAGCTCATACGCCTCAGAGTAGGGTGTTATGCTAAGAGAATAAATTCTCTGCCACCAACAGAAATGTATTCGATAGAAACTGGCTTTACATCTCAAAGTGTAGCGCCAGCCACACATCCATACAAGTCCGTTCCGGGATCGAACGGAATTAAAGGCACTTCCAAAGAAGCCCTTGCAATCCGAATATTCACTAATCACGTCCGGAATCCCCGTCACAAAGGATGGTAAAATCTCTATACCGGAGCAACCCGGTGTAGAAGCATTCGACAGGTAATCCTTTCGTTTTCGAAAAATACCCAGTCTTCAACACCATCTTCAAATGCAATCCCATTTTGTCGTATCATTATTTGGAATGAGTTTTATAACACAAGGTCCTCGCCTGGCTAATCCGAATAACGAGCGCTTATTTTTTTTTAAATAAGTGTTCATTTAGATTTCAAACAAATCACAATAATTTTTCACTTCGATCTTTTAAATAAAAGATCTATCACAAATCACAGAGGTTCGATGTTGTTTTCGGATATCCACTTAGAATCCGACCCCCAGTCGCATCGAAATTCAAATGCCATTTGAAAGGCAAATATTGATAGCTGGTTATTTAACTATCAGTAAATATTCACCACAACACCAAGATTCAAATAATTTCCGAATTATTTATTTCCAAAATATCATTGCAAGATATAAATTTTTAACACTTCATCTATTTGAAAACAAATTTCAAATCACTTTACGCCTTTCAATCCTTTGAAAACAAATTTCAAATCACCATCCTCGCTTGGACTAAATTTCCAAATATTTATTCGATTCCACTGAAAATTTGCCGAGTTAAAATACTTTAAAACAATTTAAATTACTTATCCAACGTATATACTTGGGAACATTTAAAACAAAACTATTTTAAAACACTTACTTAAATATTAGTTATGAAAATACTATATAGAAATCTCGTATAAAAATTCAAGTCCAAACTAGTTTTAAATAGAACAAGTAGATAGGATATAACGATTTAAATATCCGTTTTCTAAAGAAAATATTAATTTAATCTTTAAAATAATTCTTCAAAAGTGATTAAATAAATCCATGTTCTAAAGATTTAAAACAATTTCCAAAAAAAATTCCTCCAACAGTAAAATTTTTCCAAACAATTTCTAGAACTTTTAACTTATACTTCAAAAGCTACTTTAACAATATACTCGGTTTTCCAAGGAAGAATTCTGTTTCCATTTATATCAATTAATAAATCTTCTCGATTTTTTTTAATTTACATACCAAATCTGTAAATTCCTTTATAAATTCCCATTGTGAATTTAAACTTCTAAATATCCATTGATATACGATTTTCAAATCGATTTCTAAATATTCATTTTTAGCACCAAATTAAATTCTGAATTGATTTCCAAATTTATTTACAAATACCAAATCAATTTCAAAATTTATTTCAACACCAAATTTATTATCTTTTGAAACACATTCCTTTTTTTAATCTATTCAATTTTTCTAAAATTAATTTATTATAAATTTTCTACTAAATTTAAAAAAAAAATCAAGTTTTATTTACTTCTGGTATCTAACGATACCGGAATATATTTTGCTAAATTATAGCCTTCAACGATTTAAATCACCATATAATCACACACAGATTATAATAATCAACATACAATATTGAAACAAATTCAATTATTTGAGGAATCCAGTTGGATTCCTCCAACCTGTTTTCCCTACATCCACAGACGTTAGCACAACAATTAAATACCCATTCCACTACGAGGTGGAATATCGCGGTATATGTGATTTATAAAATATCGTCCGCTATTATACGGCGCAATAGGGTCTCATCCGCTATATAATGCGGGAAATCAATAACTCCAAATACATATATAACACCAATTCCACTTCGAGGTGGAATATCGTGGTATATGGGTTTAATATAATAACCTCCGCTATTATACGGCGTATAAGGTCTATTTTAATACAACTAATAATAAGTTAATCATCCAGACGCACAATCAAATTTTTTAAAATTCAACTATCACAATTTAACAACCAATTAATAATTGAAATTTTCAATTATTATAATTTCGAGTGAGAAGATCTCACCTTTGCTTTTATTTTGTAGTCCATTTCCTTTCCAGCTTGTTTCTCGATTTTAGACCTTGTAACCAAAAATTATATGGTTTATTAATATGTTAAACAATCGACAAATCAATTTCCATCTAATAAATTTTATTTTATCTAGTTAATTTAATTTCAAATAAATTTTCGTTTAATACAATATTCGAACTAATTGAAAAATCACTTATTATCAAATAATTTAATTAACTAATATTTTTTTATTCAAGCTGATAATTTCCTTTTTAAAACCCTTTTTATAATAAACTAGTAAATTTAAAACACAGGTGTGTATATCTATTGTCATTTTCAAATTACATATCAAAATAATCTATATAAGTAAAAAAAATCAAATTTTCTATATAAACCTTTATATACATTATTTTCTGCTTATTAATTAATATAATTTTTTTTCTCTACTGCAAATAGATAGTATTTTTCCTACTGCCAATTCCCTCTCTGTTTTTATTTTATCTAACTTATATACACTGGTAGACATGCAGAGAATTCAACTAAAATATGTTTAATACCTTATTGCAAGTTCATATATATCTTAATTCAAAGAAATCTGAAAACAAATTTGAATCTCACCTTAAACTCGAGAACTACAACACCAATTCTCGCCACCACTCACTACTCGAGCACAAACCTCCAGCATCCAAAACCCACTCGCCGACCGCTTCCCCTGAGCCTGCTCGCGTACGCGAATGCTAACCTTCGTCGATTTCGCCCAGGCCTTGCAACAGTCACCTGAGCAATCGAGCATTCACCTGGCACCATTGTCGCCACGATCCGTCCACCCATGAGTAATGTCTCGACTTCGAGCTCACTTACGACGCGCAAAAACCCCACGGCAATTGCCTTGCTTCGAAGCCCTAGATCGACTGCTAGAAATCGAGCTCCCAATCTTGATTTGAATCCCCTTTTTCCATGCAATAGCCTCACCAATTCATCGAAGCCAGCGTCGTCCTACGCGCGAGTTGGCCGTCGCAACACAATCGCGATCCCTTTCGTTGCCATGTTTTTTTTCTGGGTGAATCGATTTCTTTTTTAGATGAAAGAGGGGGGGTTATCTCTGCTCGACCATTTTTTTTTTTTGATCGATTAAATGGGTTCGACTGTAAATATCAAGAAGGGGAAGTGTATAGAGGAAGGTAGTTTTTTTTATAATTTTTATATTCAAAATATCTCGTATCACCTAACTCAAAATCCCGAACTCCTACCGTGGTGTGCCGCCAGGCGTTCATAACGTTATAACCCTATTTCGAATGCAACGGAAAAGGTTTCGAGTCCTAATTTGATCGTATGCACGAGTTACAGAAATAAATGATCAATTTTAAATTAAATCGATTAAAATAGTTTCTATGCGTTTTGAGCTGCCAGGGTCAAACGACAATTCCGATCGCTACGAAAATTGAAATCCGATAATAACTAACTATTACGGATCTAATGGAATTTGTTTCGTAGAATACCAAGACTGTGCCTCGGAAGGCTATTTTAAACGTCAATTTAAACGATAAAATTTCAAAACTAAACAAACTATTTCCAAATTCAATTCTGAAGCATCCATTATCTTCAGTATTGTCAATATAAATTATTTAAGCCATCAAGTTATTTTTAACAGGCTTAAATTGAAGATTTTAAATTTTATCCAACATTATAAATTAAATTCAATAACTTAATTTCCAAATCCATAATTAAATTTGAAATTCAAGTTAAACTAACCTCCAAATATTTAAAACCAATTAAATATTCCATTTCAAATGTTAAAAATTTCTTCGTCGTCACGATTTGTAAAACTAAATTGAAAATATACATATAAACATTTAAGAGTATAGTAAAATATGTTTAAAATAGGATTTGAACATTTTATTTAAAAAAAATGTAGTTTGTAAATATATAAAAAGTTTAAAAACATAAATTAAATAAAAGTTTAAACATTTGAATACATGCATAGGACATGTGTAACAATTTAACTAACATCAAAATACAAGTGTTAAGATTAAAATGCATGCAAAGGACAAGTGTCATTATCTTTGATTTCTATTTCTAAAAATGGATAAAAAATGAGAAACAAGTTTATAAACGCAACATCATATTCTTTATCTTCTTTATTCATTTTCAATGTAAAACAAAAAAAACTGTATAAACTTTCTAAAACTAGAAAAAAATCATCAAACAAATATATAAAAAAATCAAAACAAAATCATTTTAGCAATCAATCTGGAAGCTACAAATCTAAAGCAACTCAAACTTCATCAATAAGCAAGCTTCAGGATTTGAAATAAAAAAAAGTCAAACAACAGTTTTTTTCAAAGCATTTCAAGACTGGAAAACAAAGGCTTCAACCAGTTTCAAAGTCTTCAACCTGGGAATCTAAGCAAAGTACAAAATCAATTGACAAATAGATCAGACTCAACTCAGAAGAAACAACAGATCAGAAGCAAACTTTCAAGCTTTCAGTGTAAATCAAACTCCTAGGCCTGTGTGCTCTGTTTTGTTCTTCATGATCGAGGTGAGCAAACTAGACCTGAGTATACTTTTATGTCTTGATGTTGTGATTTATCCTTAAAGTAAAAATAGTGAATGATGTTCTGCATGTATGAATTTGTGTATGCATGTGTGTATCTGAGAAATGTCTATGCATATGTTCTCCTCTGTTTAAAATTGCAGATTCAAACTCAATAGAAAAATTAGTATCTTCCCATCTAAATGAATTTAGGCTATAATTTGTAAAAGGAATATGTTTGTATCAATAAACATCAATCCAGAAAAAATTAAGAATATGTAGGTAGAATTGCTAGAAATCAGGATAATAGAAGAAAAATAAATTTAAGTCGATAATTTTATTTTAAATTGGTAAGTTTTGATTACACAAACTGATTCGTATTTCAAAAAGATGAATTTAGAAAATCGTTTCATGATTTTTAAGCTAGTGATGATCAAGAAATCCTAAGATGAACAGAAATCATATTTTGATCAAGTTCTAGAAATCGGTGGCACGATTGGTCTTGTGATTGAATCTGAAGCATGCTTGTAGACAGGGGATTATAAAAAAAATACACATTTAAATTCTAGATCGCCGTGGTAGCCATGCGGGGTTGAACTAGGGTTCGATGTCCGACTTTAGTCGAGGGGGTTTTCGAGGTTATTGTGGCTTCGTCAGGGTGTTTGAATCAATCGCATGTGGAGGAAAAAGCGAGTGGATGGTCGACGCAGCTGTGATCGCGAGGCCGTGGTCTCAGGGGGTCGTGGATGGTGATATGGAGTGGTTTTCGTTGATTGATGAATTATAGTGGTAGCCTAATTTATCATTTACAATTTCGGGGTTTGTTCGAGGGTTTAGGTGGTCGGAAGAGATGGAGAAGTCAACGTCGACTTGTCTGCGATGGTGCGGGTGATCAGTGCAGCGGCGATTGGTGGTGTAGGTGCACGATGCACATGTTCATGTTTATGTCAGGAAGTAAGATTTGGGAGGAAGAAGAAGTTCATACGAGTTTGGTACGAGTTTCTTTCGTGTTTGACTCGAAGTGCTTGAGGTAGCGAGTGAATCAGGTTGCCCGAGAAAGAAAAAAAATGGTGGGATTGGGGTTTCGTTTAAGTACCATTATATAAATATATATATATATATATATATATATATATGGTCAAGTTACTTGTGTTATCAATTTACAACATAAATTTAGTTTTGTTTAAACTATGGTTGTTTTAAGGATTTTGTTAACAGGTTGCCCGAGGAAGAAACAAATGGAGGGATTGGGGTTTCGTTTAAGTACCATTTTATACATATATATATGTATATATATGTGTGTGTGTGTATATATATATATGGTCAAGTTACTTGTGTTATCAATTTGCAACATAAATTTAGTTTTCTTTAAACTATTGTTGTTTTAAGGATTTTGTTAAAGAAAGGTTGTGTAATTTATCAACTTAAAATAATTAAGTTAATTTTTATGATGATAAAATGTTTCAATCATTTTTTTTAAATAACAAATTATTGAACAAGTTCTCAAAATGTATGTATGAAACAAGTTTGCAAGAAATTTAAAAGGGCAAAAATTTAAAACGATAATTTTTTTAATTCTATTTGATCTAAAATAAATTTATAATTTGATTTAAATCCCTGAGTGTTTTTTTAAATATAGTTTGATAAATGATTAAGATAAATGATTTATCTAAATTTATTATGGGATAATTATTTACTAAATAATTAAGGGACAATTACTTAATTTAATTAATTTAAAGGTGATTTAATTAATGAAAGCAATTAATGTATGAATTCTTAACGAAGTTAATTACTTAATATAATTAAAGGGGAATTACTTTGTGTAATTACATTAAAGGATGATCAATTTATGTGATGAAGTAATTAAAGGTAATTAATTACTTAAGGATAATTTCTTAGTTAAAAGTAATTAATTAATGGTTAAAGTTAATTAAGTAATTAGGGATAATCGCTTATTGTAATTAATTAAGGATAATTAATTAAATGGTAATTAATTAAGGGTTAATTATTTAATTAATTTAGGATAATTAATTAAAAGATAATTAAGTAATTCAAAGTTAATTACTTAATAATTAAAGGTTATTAATTAAAGTACTTAATAAGAGGGTAACTAATTTAATGTGATTAATTAAGGAATTATTAATTAAATAAAAGTAATTAATTAAGATAAATAATTAAGGTTGATTAATTTCATTAGTTAATATCAAATGATTTGTAATTAATCAAGATTTGATAATTAACTCATAAGTAAATAATTTAATTGGAAATTAAATTGAATTAATTAGGATTTATACAATTAATCAATATTGTTTATAAATGATTATTGTATGCTTGGGTTGCTTATAAATGTTTGTATTGCCTTGAATTGATTGTTATCTCTGGATTATAGTATTCTGTGATGTGAATTAAACTGTGTGTTATTTATTTATTTATCTATGACACATTTACACATTATTTGTGAATCTGTGAATAAACGGTAAGCGTTATAGATTATACCGCTTATCGATATTGCTATGCCCGAATCTGTGATGATTGATGTTGTTGCACTATTGTGTAAAACCCTTGGACTACACCTTACACACACAAATATGGATTGCACGATGAAATTGGTTAAGTCACATATTTTTGAAATGGTTTTAAAGTTGGATTTTGAATCCAAATGGTTTTTGGAAATGGATTTGGGTTAAATGTAAAAAGCTTTTGAAAAGAAGTTTTGAAAATAAAATTTATTTTGAATACCTTAATTAAGTTTTGAAATTTAAATAATTTGATTTGAATTTGAATCCAAAATTTGAAATTGAATTCTATGTTTGGGAATTTTGGTTTAAAAAGGTTATACAAGTTATAAATGTGTTTATATGGTTTTAAAAAGTATTGTTTTGGGAAATTAAATTTAATCAAAGTCTTATACTTGAAAGGCTTTAACTGGTATAGATGTAATCAGATTTTTTCCCGAAACGGAAACTATTTATTTTCAAATAATAATAGCTTTCATATAAAGAAAGAATTTCCAATTTGTATCGAAAGATTTCAAGTTTGAAATAAAATTGTGAATTGCTTTTGAAAGCTATGAATGAACCTTTCTGAAAGGTAAACTTTGTTTTGAAATCGAAGAGGATTTTAAATGGTGTATCTTTTATATATAAAAGATCTGAAATGGGAATTGTTTTGAAAGTTATGAATGGATCTTTGGAAATAGTTTTGAAATCTATAAATTGAATCTTTGGGTTAATAATTGGATGAGGTAATCCAATTTGAAAAGGAAGTTGTTTTGAAAAGCTGTGAATGAATCTTTGTGAAATATTGGTGAACTTTGTGAAGTGAATCTTTTTTATTTAAAGATTTAGAAATGGTAATTTGTTTAAACCATTTGTTTTGGGTAATAAGTTGTGACTTAACTAAGATTCCAATATCCATATGTTTTTAAATATTGCTCTCACTATTTGGTTTAGCCGGGAGAGGACCTTTGTGTCATATAACCCAATCTGAATAGTGATGCGACGAAATGGATAGCATTTGAAGATGGTCGTGAAGACCGGGTGTCTTCAAGAACGATAGGATAACCCGTCGAATGACTCTACACTGAGTAGCTACGGCATAGAGATCTCCATATGTGATGGGGAGTCCGATCGGGATTGAGGATACCCGGATTGCAAGGGCTCCTTTGGAAGTGCCTTCGTTTCTGTTCGAACCTGTAATAGACTTGTATGGATGTGTGTCTGACATTACACTTTGAGATGTAAAACCAGGTTCTATCAAATACATTTCTGTTGGGTGGTGGAGATTTATTCTCTTAGCTTAACACCCTTCTCTATGACGTACGAGCTCAGAGGTTATGTAGTTGATGATTACTAGTGATACATTCCCAATTTGGTAATGTGGCATACAAAGTGCTGCTGATCATTTGTTGATCGAAGCATCGCTTTGTGAAAAGCGTAGCTTTGTGGATGAGACTTCATCGAGCCTCACAACCCGAAAATGGTCGAAACAGGAATATTGTGGCAAGGTTGCAGGGGTTGCACCCCTAGGGTATGTCCATTTCTTTTGGATTAAAGGTGGAATCATGGTATGGAGCCTAGATATTTACCTATGAGGTTGCTGCATACTTATTGCTGTGTGGTTGTTGGTTGAGGGCCCTCGGATAAAGGTGGCGAACGTTTGAGGATGGCATATCTTTAGGGTTACTTTCGGGCAGGGGTAACCCGGCCTTGTGTTGGTAGGGAACCGTTTGGTTCTTGAGTGCGTCCCTCCAGAGGCATTCCATTTTTATGGAAGTTCCTTAGCCTGACCATTTGTGGGAAATCCAATCATCAAATATTCACCTTGTACGGTTTTAGTTGTAGAACCTTCCATTTAATATGGTAGCTATAGTAGGCATACTATAATGGTGCGTATGCTGGCTAAGATTAATATCATACTTTCGAAATGTTTTCTGCACTATGCACTAATAATAATAATATCAAATTGGTTTTCGCGTATCAAGCATTTTTGACTGTCATAAGGAGAATCTCCTCTAAGTGTGCGCTTGCATTGTGTGTGTGGGGGAAGGCCTTCTTCATTTTCCAAAAAGCATTCGGTTTTCAATGTTTTAAAATCTTTTTTTGGTTGTTTGAAAGATAAAACTATTTTCGTTTGCTCATACCAGTCCCATGACTGACTCGGAGTTTATTGTTCCCTTCCTAAACTCTGAGTGCCCAAAATTTTCCACACGGGCAGTCTAGAGTTGGGTTTTTTCAGATAATCAAATGACAGGTGTACATTCGATAGGCTTCAGCCTTTGGAAATCTTCTTCAGTCTTTGAATGAATGACCTTGCTTTGTACAATTTGATTGGGAGTTCGAGCTATTTCTGGATTGGTGTTTTGGAGACGGAGATTACTGATGTTGGATTGGAGTCCTCGTAGCTTTTGGTATGAGCTTTTGGTCTGAAGTTGCAGACTTTGGATTCACTCTTCATTGAAGGTCATATTTGAGTTATCTCTTCCGTTGTTATCATATTCCGATGTTGTATATTTGTCTCTAATATTGTTGTATCATATTGCATCGGATATTATATTTATTGTTTATCAATGATATTATTCATTTTCTTCCGTTGTGTTGTTATACTTAATGTGTTATATGCTCCGGCGAGCCTGATTCGGCGTTTAAATTTACGACATTCGAGTACAAGTGAAGTACGGATGCCGATTTTCGAAGGTCGAGTCAGGATCGTTATACGAATTAAATATTCAAAGCTCTATTCAATAAAAGTACGAAGCCATAGAGATATCTAAT
Source organism: Allium cepa (assembly GCA_030765085.1). Taxonomy (NCBI): domain Eukaryota; kingdom Viridiplantae; phylum Streptophyta; class Magnoliopsida; order Asparagales; family Amaryllidaceae; genus Allium; species Allium cepa. The sequence goes on along the minus strand of CM060944.1, from coordinate 489,412,615 downwards.
AATAACATATCTAGTAGATTTCAAATAAAAGATAACTAAGTTGATCTAACCTTAATTCTAAGGTTATTCATAGGAAAGTTTCTTGTTAATAAATGTGTTGCTCCTAAAGTGCCTATAAGTTAGTAGTACATGTATATATGTATATACAGGTACAATAGACTCTTCTATCCAATCGTTCACTTTATCTCAAAGGATTTACAAGTGGCTTTCTTAACCTGATCTTGGTGTGAAGTACTTTATCTTTGTGACAAAAAAATTATTATCTATTCCATTCCTTTAGATTTCGTATCAGTCTTTGTTTCCATGTTATGGATTCCTTCTTCCATTTTCTGGTCTCATGGTTTTTTGTGGTATGAAATTTTTTGTAATTCTTTGATGTAGGAATCACCTTCCTACGATTGGAAGTTCTGTAATTCATTAACATATCCTTTGCCTCTTTGTGTATCCTCTTCTAGGATTCCAATTTTATCTCAGATGACGGATAGGGTTTTTTTAATTTAACCCTTAATTCTCTTGGGTTCTGACTTTCTTCTTGAGTTGTAGACATCTTAGTCTTTATTCTTTTATATCGAGCCACTACTATGCTTGGATGTCTCAATCTCTTCTTTGATAAGCCACTCTCTGGGCTCGGACATCATAATCTATCAAAGGCCTCCCTTTGGGCTAGACATCTTAGTCCATTGTTTGATGAGCCCCTCTTTGGGCTAGAAATCTTAGTCCATTGTTTGATGAGCCCTTCTTTGGGCTTCCCTTATCTTAAAGGGATATATACTTAACTGACCTTTCTCCAGAAGGCCGCTGATGAGCGCTTTACTGGATACTCCCTTAAGAGGAATTTGGATGTTAGGGGCTTTTGGTTTTGCGCGTGCTTATCGTGACCCTCCCCTAAGAGGTTATATGGATGTTAGGGGCTTGTGATTTTACGGGTGCTTATCCTGGCCCTCCCCTAAGAGGTGATATGGATGTTAGGGGTTTTATTCCTCCCCAGGGAAGTGCCTTTAGTAAGGGCTTGAGAGGATTTTTCCTTTCCTCTAGAAGGTGCCTTTGGTAAGGGCTTGAGAGGATTTTGTTCTGTCCCTCTGAAGGTGTCGTTGGTAAGGGATTAAAATAGTTTTTTCTTATAGTGGAAATAAGAAACTCAAATAAAAGACCAAGAGATCATGATTCATGAACTATAGTTTTTTATGCGAGTGTAGGATTTCCCAATTTGAGTTTTTATCAATAATCTTCTGATAGCTCTTTAAAACTTTTTCTTGAAAAAGTGTAGATTGGCTTCTCATTGTCGATAGTTTGTGGAAAACTTTAAAATATTGAGATTGCTTGGATGGAAATCCTTTTTGTGCATTTACTAATGCTATATAGTCTCTTTGGAAAGGTTTATCAAGTCAATTGTTGGAATAGATAAGTACTTATTTTCCCAAGTTGCGTGATAATTTAAAATATTTTTTCTTTGAAGACATGTTTGGGAAATTTCTTTTGGTAAAATAATTTGTCAACAAAAAATGTAATTGGAGTATACTGCTTTCTTCTTCGGATAGATTACCATACCTTGGTAAGTATTGCTTTGCAGTAGAATGGCTATTTTTATGTTTTTCCTTCGAAATTGGTGCAGGACTCATAGTAGTCCGAATTTTTACTAGAAAAGATCTTTTTATTACGTTGGCTCCAATATTGATTTGAACTGTCTTTCCAAGTAGGTGAAAATTTGTCGTGCTCTAAGAGTGCGTTGGGTAGTTTGAACTGATTTTGTTTTATCTGTAATTTCACTTAAATTTCAATTAGTACATGGTCAATGCATAACACAAATCTAAACATGAATGAAAGTGCAAGTTGAGTTAAAAAGATACGAATAGAGAGGAAGAGTTCATTGTTGAACTAAAGCTTCGAGACTTTATGACATGATAGGAATCCATATTGATCTCCTTAAGGGGTTCTTTGAACTCTTTATGATAAACTCTTTTAAAGCTCCAGACATGATCATGTTCTGAATCATTCCAGCCAACTTGCGGCACTCATCGGTTTTTTGCCCTTTTGCTCTGTGATAATCGCAAGAAACTTCCCCTTTCTTAGGCTCTGGTCATATTTGTTTTCTTTGTACATTTGGAAAGCGTTCATCATCCTTTACTGTTGTGAATATGTTTGAAAGTGGTTGATTTAAAGTTACATAGCTATATTTTGGAATTTTCTTCCAAATCCTTTCACCACCTTTTGATTTATGTCTAGAGTGATCGAAGTTAGATCTTTCTTCCAGCCTTGCTACGACCGTTTCCTGTCATGGCCCATTTTATCTAGTCGAATAAATTTATCTACACGTGAATAAAAGTATCGTAGATCTTTGCATCCATTGATATAGAGGTCCTCCAAAAAAGGGGTTTGTTCGATTAGCCCTGATCGGATTGCTATTAACTTGTCTCTGTCGGTTGCATTTTCTAATTTTAATGCTTCATTATTGATCCTCTTTAAATACTCGTTTAGTGGTTCTCTCGGTTTCTGTTTGATTATAGCTAATAGGCTAAAGCTCATAGTTTGATCTCTGAATATGTAAAATTGTGCCGCAAAGTCGTAAGAAAATTATTCCCAAGCATAAATGGTCTTCCTTTGATAATTACTACACCATTTGATAGCTACTCCTTGAAGAGTGATTGGGAAAAGTTTGCATCGAACTGTTCTAAAAGCATTATACAAGTACATCCAATTTTCAAATGCTGCGAGGTGATCATCTGGATCAGTAGTTCCATCACACTTCGGTGGAGGAATATGAATGTGAAAAGGGATGCTAACTGCCATAATTTCTTCTAAAAAAGGAGCCCTTTGCAGGATAACATATTTCATTAATTCATCAAGTACACTTTTTAATGTGTCCTATGTTACTTGGTTGTGGAAGTTTTCATGGTGACCTCAACAGTTTTCTATGTTTAAACTATTTGATTGCTCAAAGGCTCTCCTATCATGGCTTCCTTGTTCCTCATACCGATCTTTATTTAGACGTTGTGCCTCGTCTTCTCCTTGCATAATATTTAGTGACCCTTGAGACCGTGATCTTTCAAGAAATTCTTGAATGGAAATCATTTGTTGTTGCAGCTGCTGGACTTTAATTTCATTGTTTTCCAACCTCCTTAAGGTCGAGGTTGCCCAAAACTATATTCTCCAAGCTAAAGTTTGGGTCTAATTGTTTTCCAAATTTAGTTGTGGCTTAACTTCTTCATTTGAAATATCAATATTATTCATGACTCCTTTCATCTTCTTCTTTTTGAATGAAGTGCTTTATTAATCCTTGTTGAATGTGATTAGGGATCATATGTTCGAATCCTCCTTCTAGTGCTAAAATGTTAATCAAATTTATAGTCAACACCCCAAAGTAGTATTAAGAAGGATGGATTTCCTTTTTGGAGAGCAAAGGATGTGATTCCTTTAAGAATTGCCCTTCAATTTAACCTTATTAGTTGATAAGATCTGTATCAGACCTTTCGATGTCGTCAAAAGGTTAGAACATAGGCAAAATGTCCTTTCGGCTTTGTCGAGTTACTGTAGAATAATCACTGATTTAGTTGAGCCTTTATAAGATTTTCCACGAAAGCGATTTCCTTGATCAAGATAGAATCCCTTAAGGTTGCCTTATACAAAAGGTTGACCTGGATCCTTGTCGGAAGGTTAAGAAAATATCTGTTTGTGATTCCGAGGGTTGTTAAGGTTTTCGGGACAAGATAGGTTATGAACCTTATTGAAAGGTTAGATCCAAAAATTTTATGGCTCCGAAAGGTTTTATGGATGTCGATTCAAGAAAATTTACCTTGTGACCGAAGGGTTTGAGCAACTGATTTGAGTCTTCGAGGGAGTACAAAGATTATTCGTGAAGTAAAATCATTTTCTTTGTTGACATAGATATTTCGGAGAGGCCACTCCTAAAAAATAGAATTTAACAAACGGAGATTAAAGTAGACTACAAAGTAAATTTAAAAGGCTGAAGACTTCATGTATATCTACGAACGAACTTTCATTCTTCTTAAATTCCCAAATCGATACTCAGTTAGGGTTATAAAGCTGTAATTAAGAAATTACAAGATGAGAATGAAAGAGAATCCGCCCTTGAAACAGGACCCATTCGGTCTTATTTATAGATGCCAGCAGCCGTTGTTTCATCCCTATGCTTTCGGCTGGATCGAAGGCTTCCTTTCTTATATACAATTGCTAACCTTTCAGTTTCAACGAAAGGTTTTCCATTCACATGTTATCGTGGATCCTTGAATGCTGCCGAAGGGTCTTTTCTTTCATTTGTTTTTAGGAAGCTTTTTGCCCTTGCTGGAAGGTTTGTCATCTATATAGTATGTAAACCCATCGGAGGTGCTAGAAGGTTCCTGGCTATTGTGAACCCTTCGACTTGGTCGAAAGGTCGCTTTTTTACTTGGATGTTTCCTAAAGCCAAGATTTCCTTGAATGTTGTCGGAAGGTTGCTTTACATTCTCTACTGACTTACGAATATTGCTTTCATCATAGACCCTCCGACACAAACGAAAAGTATTCAGTAGGCGTTCCAACCGGCCCTAAAGGCTTATTATGCTTTCGGAAAGGTTGTTATAAGGTTGCATACCCTTGTCTTCACTTCTTTGCCTTCTTCGGACGGTACGAGCTTCTTGGATATTGTGGAACAATACCCTCCGTCTTCTTTGAATGGTCTTAAGCCACTTCATATTATTGACTGCATCCCTTCGATCACTTCAGAAGGCCTAATCTGTATTCCTTTTCTTCTGTCCTTTTTTTGAGATCTTCTGACTTAAGCGGAAGGTGAACTTTTCGAGTAACTGTTATCTACAATTATTTGCTATTTTGAGCATCGCTTTCTTCATAAAAACTTTTCGATCTAGTTGAAAGGTATTCTAGATGTACTCCAACCGATCCGATATGCTTGCTGTGCTTTCGAAAAGGTCATCATAGTGTTGCACCTGCTTGCTTTGATTTCTTCATCTTCTTCAAAATGCAAGAACTCCCTGAACGGAACCTTTTGACTACTTCGGAAGGTTTGAAGCTATTAAATCTTGATGGTTGCATCCTCTCAACTCCTTCGAAAGGTTTGATTTGAGCTCCTTCTTCTTTGTCTTTGTTGAAATAACTCTCATTCTAGTCGAAAGGTGGATTCTTGGAGCATTATCCTACCTATGGACTTTGAAAGATAGCCTTGGACTTTGTCGGAACCCCTTTTCGGAAGAAATGATTATCCATAACATCTCGGTGCTTTCTGATCTTTCCTTATGCTTTCGTGAACCTTCTTTCATACCTTCATTCATTTGAATATTTTATGGCTAACAAACGTATTGATGTGATTTTTTAGGGTAAAAAATCCAGATTCGCTACAATGTATGTATATTTATGTATGTATATACTTGTATGTACATACATATATACATATACATACGTATGAACATACTTATATATACATACATATACGTACATACATAAATATACATATACATACATACATATATATATATATATATATTATTTAGTTATAGGAAAATAGTCGATTAACTTGTTTACCAATTGACAAAATGCTATAGGAGTAAGCTGATTGTTTATTCCAGTCGATTTTTGCACAGTGTAAAATAAAAATTATATAATTAGGGAACCAGTCAAATAACATGTATATTCAGTCGACTGATAGCCTATAGACAATCCAGTTTGAACCTAAACCTAGCTTATGCCCAGTACGATAGATTAGGGGTTTTATTTCCTGCTTCCTTGACATTCTACAGTTCATGTAGCTTTGCTATGCTGCATATTGTCATGATTAACATGGCATGCAATTGTATCACAGTTAATGCTCCAATATTACTGCAATTGTCACAGACACAAGTTGTAGACTACTGAGGTGAATAGAGACATTCATGTTAGTAGGGTTTACGGTCTTTTGAGTGAATGTACCTACGAAAGAAGACGAATCGTTTATCGACTCTTGTATGATCTGGGTTGAATGATGAAGGGCATAGGACACATTAACTAATGAGGTTGTATACTTGATATTTTGGTAGGCTGTTTACCATTGAAACTATATATTAAATGTGTGCCTTTACATTGTGATTGTATACTTTGTGTATGTGACATAGGAGGTTTCACATCGAGATTGTCTAATCAATACATAATTAAACAGTTTGCCATTGAGATTATCACACAATGCACAGTTAAGTTGTTTACTATCAGAACCTTATATTTGATATATTGCAAGGTTCACCTAGCCTTTGGATGTCCCTCTTTTAAGAGGGAGACTTTGTGGACTAGTATTAGATTTTAGGCATATTACATATTATTACCCTATATTATGTCAACTGATTAACTTATTTGATGTAGTACACAAATACAAGTGGAAAGTTTTACATAGTACATTATAAATGATAATTTAACTTCTTATTAACACCATTCTAGTAGTGATATTTATCACCCACCCAACCTTGTTTGATCCCCTCAATTTTAGCTCCTTATACCTATTACAAAGTGATAAGGTAGTAGGTGGTATGATGAGGATAATTGCATGGAGGAGGTGGTCTTGTGCATTAGAGCTATATTTATTTATTGTCATCCCCAATATATTTTATTACTTTCCAGTTAGGCATATATTTGTGTCTGCATAATTTATGTAGATATTTCTTGTATGGACCACTGTTGTTTTAAGATAGTAATGATTTGATTATTTTTTTAGTATTTATACTTTGTTCCTTCCACTATGAGATTTAAAATGTAGAATATTTGAAGTTATATTTATCTTTGTACATTACAAACTATTAAAAACCCAACGATCCATGTTCTTAGCATGACACAAGTTCAAATGCCATTTTTAGGCTTTGAATCAATGTGGCCAGATGTGTGGGTTGTTACACAACAGACTATAGGGAATGAAGCAGGTTAGTGATAGTAGAGGATGGGGATGGTGACGATAATTGGAGGAGAGATGGGGACTAGGCAAGGGTTTGCTAAAAATTTTTGTTATTGGAAGGAAACGAGGGTATCAAGTTATGTTAGGGGAGAGATAAGAAGTAAGGTGTTGGAGAGAAGTATGAAATGAGTAGAAATCCTTAAGTCCTTCCAATGCCAACTGTCTTTTATTCTATAAATTGAGTGATGTCGGTAATGCATCGATTTACCTAGTCATTACCTATACCTTTATAATGCCAATTATTTTGATGTTTTATTTATTAATTAATTTTAGTGTCTTGTTTATTATTAATATTGAATGCATTTTCAACATATTATCTTACAGTTATGAGAAATGAGAAAAATTATTTAAAGTACTTTCCCAACAATTTTTTTTGATTAAAACGAACACAAGATCGAGGATCAAATCTAGTCCAGTAACATGATATTAGATATTTTAGCTTCTCGTATAATAATAAGAATTAATATCGTTAGATTTTGAGATTTTAGGATGTTAAAATGATTTTCAGTTTGAATTGGTCACTTTATAAATAAGTTGTCAAAAACGACCAATTTGAATTGAAAGTCCTATTTATGTTTGGAATTTTCAAAAGGGACAATTTGGCTAAAGTCCCTATTATGTTCAAAACACACCAAACATCCTTAAAAGAAAGGTATGTAAACTTGGTCCCTAGAATTAGGTTACCGAACAATTGCATACATTTATGCAATTATATCCAAAAACTGCAGACATTTATGCAATTAATCACTGAAAAATTGGGGAATTTTCCGTAATTTTTTTAAAAATTATGTAAATTTTCGCGATTACTCAATGAAAAATTACAGACCTTTCCGCAATTTTCTAAAAAAAAATAGCGGAAATTTATGTAACTGTTCAATGAATGATTGTAGATTATGCAATTTTTGGATATAATTGCATAAATGTCTACACTTCTTCACTGAATAATTGCGCAAATGTATCCAATTACTTAGTAACTTAGTTCTAGAGACCTAATTTACAATCATTTTTAGGGTCTAAATGATACAATATCGTATATTTAAGGTTCCTATATAACATTAAAGAAATTGTAGGGTCGGACATGGAATGTAAACATGAATTTTCGTTTAAACTGACCAGTTCAGAACTGAAGTCTTATTCCTTTATTTTAGTGACACTAAATGACTAGTATTTATTAAAAGATTGTTCTTACAACTTCCAATATTGTAATGACCTGGATTTTCCAACATTTAATTTTGAATAGTAAAGTGGTTTTAAATATTGAATTTGGAATATAAATTGATTTTTGAATTTGAAGATTTCTATTGAAATTATAGAATGAATTTAAATTTCAAATATAGTGATTTATCATAACATAAAAATGGTAAATAATTGAAATTTCAGTTGAATAGGAATCGAAACGATTTCTAATTTTGATATAAATTCTATTTGAATTAAAATTGAATTAGTAAGTGTAACGGCCTACCATTTCGAACCATTCAAATCGACAATCATCCACACATATCAGACTTGAATTGCTCAAAACAAAAGATTGTTAATTTTATATCTAGCAAAACTTAGCATGTATAGTAAATAAATTAATCACAAAATTACAGACACGTACTATAGAACATTAGAGTTAAAAAAAACCACAGAAATCCCGAATACATAGAAGTCACTAATGCAAATGCAAATGGCAAGTCTGAACATAACAACTGGAAATAACTGAAAGCTGAATAGATATAGATGGATCTCCGAGCGACGCTCCAAAGGTGAGTCTCAAATGTTGTGACACTTAGTCTGACCAGAGCACAAAGCAAAACTCAAAACGCTCTAGTCATGATTTACATTCTTATGCAAGTAAATCGACTAAAGTGAAATGTCCAAGTGAAATGCAATATAACTTAAAGGATGTTTGGGATTCCCATCCTTTAAGGATCCGTTAAATTATCTATATACATAGTACAATACGCTACATATATAATGTGTACGGTTAAGTAAGATATTAAAATAGTGTTAAGGTGTTACCTATATCCCCCCTTAATACATTTTTATATATTCCCATAGTCTATGCATATACTGTATGCGCCACCAAAATAGTGGTTTACTCAGGGAGCACTCCACAGATACGGTACCAAACAAAGTCGTAGTGGGCACGATAAGGCATGTAACAAGGCATACGAGGCAATGCCTAGGGTTGGATTCTACCGTTTTGCAAAACCAGGCTGGTAGTAACGCATAGCAGCTACTATCGTCCACCTTGAGACACACTCCCAAAATAAAATATGCACCCAATAAAATCATAAAGTAATAGAATGGTATCGAAGAAGCGTGCTCAATCAGAGGTGCGACCTCACTTGGCCTAGGAATAGCTTCTGTTTTAGTCACATCAAGCTAACTCGTGGGAGTTAGCGCTACGTTCATACCTCATAGGACGTTGCCAAACCATCCTACTTCGTTCTGAATTCTCCACCACGTACACAATTGTTAAACTAGTTTTTGGTATTGGCAGAGAGTATGACAATATCTGATCCCGGTCTCTTTAACAACCAAACGGTTATTTCACACCTTGGCCATTTTCATTTCAAACAATTCATACTTCATACCAAATGTCATACTAAATTCAAAATTCATATCACTTTTGGAATCTTATCGCTTTCGAAATCATTATTCACTTCCAAAATCATAACCACAATATAGGTTAAACCATCATATCAAAGTGTTCGCATTTAAATCCATAAAATCTATATCATAAGATTCCAACTTAAATAATTTAAATGTTGAAAATAGTTTATATATATTGAAATAGTTATAAATTAAAAATAGTATATATTTAAAAATAGGTTATAGATTAAAATAGTTTATATATCAAAAGTAGTTTATATATTAAAACATATATATTAAAACTTGCTTATAAATTTAAAATAATATATATTATAATAGTTTTTATATTTAAAAGAGTTTATATCGAAAATAATTTCAAACTAGAATTGTTTCTCTCAAATTTGTGAAATCAATTCAAATTGCCTTTAGTTCTAAAATTCAATTTAAATCAATCTCCATTCAACAATTCTAATTAAAAGGTTAAAGGTTCAATTCAAATTCTAATTAAAACCATTTTTAATTTATATTGGTTTCAAATCCAGGTTTGAACTACAGATTTAAACTACTTCCAATTCAATAGGTTTCAAAGTTTAAATATTCAAACATTTTACAATAACTCAAGTTTATAAATTTCATTTGTATTTCAAAATTCTATTTAAATTTATTTGAATTTGAAATTATGCACTTAATCATATTTAAACAAAATCTCAAATAACAAGTTTAAATAAATCAATAATTAAATATCTAGCTTCAATTATATTTAATTCTAAAATATTTATCTAATTACTTTTTTTATAAGCATTTAAATAAAATCTCAAACTACAAATTTAAATCAAAATTAAATATTCCAACTCAATTTTACTTAAATTTAACAATTTCTATTTAATCCTCTTTAATCAAAATAAAGTTATCAAGTTATAAAACATATCTTTAAAATCTCAAAATCATTATCCAATCAATTCTTATTTAAATTCAATTGTTAACAAATTAAATTTCAAATCAACTTAAATTCATCTTTCCAACCTTTGTTTATTAAAGTTATCACCAAATCTATTTTCCAAATATTAGTATAAACTTTGAAATAAATATTTTCAAACATAATATATATAAAAATATACACTATTTAAATTAAATTCTTATTAAATTTTATTATATTACTTATGATTAAATTTAATCATATTACTAAATCTATTTTAAATCTATTTTTTATATTTAAAAACAATAAAATTATAATTAAAATCTTAAACTTACATTTTACAAAACTTAAGTTATAAATTTAAAATATCCAAACATATAATTTAAAAATCTAAAATTTATGAACATATATTAAAATAAAAATCTTTATGTTATATTTAAAAAATTAAAACAAATATATGTTCTCTTTAAAACTTTGGAAATCATTTTTTGAAAATAGACCAACGTGTCCGTATATAGTTTTCTAACTAATGGTCAAGTGATACAAATATTTATCATTTCAATCCGTAATAATTTAATATTTACGGGTATATATCATTTCAACCCACAATCCCAAAATTCAAAAAAAATCAAATCGCTTAGATTTATCATTTCAACCCATAACAATTTTCTCTAATCTATAATATCATTTGGGTGGGTATCGTTTCAACCCATAGGAAATTTCTAACTATTAGGGAACTTATAGTGTGAGAATAATAAAATAATAATATAATATAGCATAACATATCAACGACATACATATTTTATAATTAACAATTTAAAAGTAATATATATATAATAGGTGATGGTATCGTGTGTCAATTAACATAGGTAAAAAAATTTAAATAGTAGCATATTGTTTGTACCAAAATTGGGTACAACACTCTTCAGACGTTTTTAAAGAGATAACAGTGAAGAACATGAATTTAAAATGAGGATTATCTAACAAAAACTCCAAACAACAAGAATGTAAATGCATAGACAAGCGATTTAGAAAGGTTCGGCATGTTGCCTATGTCCACTATGAAGTTTTTGCGACTTTATTGATTCTCTTTGAACAATTACAAGTGAGTACAGTGAATTACAGCAAAATACAACTTGAAATTCGAATCCAACAGCAAGAGTACGATGTAAGTCTTGATCCGGCAGAGTCTGGGCACTCGTGAATCGAAAGAACCTTCTTCTATAGGCTCTGGGGCTTTATTTATAGGCGTAGGAGGCTGAGACTTCGCTCAAACTTCGAGAAACTCGCTCTGGCATGTGAGCGGGCCCACACGACCAATTCCAGAAAGTTTCGACTCGATCTGAGATCGATACGAAATCATTTCGTATCGATCAAGATCACGTTCGATGGAGATGAAATTTGGTGGGAATGCTCCTTGGCTCGTACGTAATCTTCTGTGGAAATTTCATGGCATTTGGATAAGTGAATTTTAAGGTATAGTCGACACGAAATTGAATTTCCCGGTGCCTGTTTGATTCGAACCCATGATCTTGAATCGATGCACTTCGACTCGATGAAGCACGTGATCCTGTGGCAACGTGGCGTGCACTCCTCGCATCGATCCACTCTTTGCACCGGTTTGACCGTGTTGCATCCCTGAATTTCGCCTTGTTTGCATTGATGGCCGTTATCTGATTCGCATTAATGGATACGAAGTAGTCATAACTCGATGGATTCGAACATCAGCAATCATTAATCGATACGAACAGATGATGACCGGTGGTTACGAACTAGACATTAGTTGTCCAATACGAAGCATACTACTCATCGATCAATACGAAACCAATCAATTCGAAGTATAGCATAACGATGGATGCGAAGTGAGATAACCTGATGGATGCAAACAGCAGTTGCCAGATGAAGTCAAATAACCACTTATCGATGGTTGCGAACTAGATGGATACGAAGTAGGACCTAGCCGATCGATACGAAATGTACGCTCTGTTGATGGATACGAATGAGATTGATATGACCCGGGGTTCCTTGATGGATATGAAGACGCTGCCGCTTTGATGGATACGAAGGTGATGGATTCGAACCTGAGCTCGGTGATCGTTATGAAAATGGGGTTATCACCTTCAATTTGCATCAATCATGACTTGAGCATACGAACTTGGATTGACTTGAAATTTGGTATGCGGGCTTCCATGGCTTAGTTTGTCATGTCTTGTCAGTTGTAGCCTGATTCGAACTCGGACGAAATTCATCGACATCCATAGAGAACTTGTGCATGCTCGATACCCACGACGATTGATCCTAAGTTTGTAACTAGTTCCTTGATATCTCGGCCTTTCCAAAAGGAGGGATAACATTTGCCCCCAAAAGTACGTCTTGTGGAAGCATGATGTGCTTTGAAAAGCTGCTGTCTTCACTCTGAATAGCCATTGCTCCTTTGTCGAAGGTTGTAACCTTGCGCTGCTATAACTGATTGCTGTATCATAGTGCTTAGCTGTTTGTTGCCGTAATCGTTATTAAATGAATATCCAATTCCTATTAATGCTGAAAATGGGATATTGTTTTGACATATATGTATATATGTTGATCTAACTCTCGTTAACATTGCGTGCTCACGAGTCGTCAGTTTTCTTGTATCGAATTTCGTATCGATCCTCTCTTGAAACGATATGAAATTTGAGTTGCAACCACGATTGTCAATTTTTTTTAGTGTTTCTTCGTATCACTCCTCTCCTGGATCAATATAGAAGTTTGAAAAGTTGTTCTCGCATTGATATATTTTGCATTTATGGATACGAATCACCCTTTCGTGTGGACTTCGATTGTTGTGGGTCGAGTATCGATAGATATGAATAAGTAGCTTCGAATCGGTGGAGTTCAATGCCTTTAGGACTGTCTTCATCACGTGTTTCATATCGATGAACTCTGTTGTTTGATATGAATAGGGGATCCATAATTCGTATCGATGAAAATTGACTTCTGGACGTTGTGACCCGATGGATTCGAACGACATAGTTTGCATCAGCTCCTTTTGGGTGGAGTCGAACCAATCGAAACGAATTGCATCTTCGAATCGATAAGTCCTGGTGGTAGTTTCGCCTCGACGAAGGCAAGGGCCGATGGATTTGAATGGATCATTCGAATCGATCCGTGGGTTGACCGGTTGCGACCGGTCAAGTTGACTGGGAGGCGAATCGACCCCGTTTCTCCTTAAGCCCCATATAATTACTTTGGGCTTCGGCTATTTTCACTTTTCTACTTTTTACTGCCGAACCCCCTATTTTTTACTTTCGCATCGATTCACGACCTTCGAGAAAGGAGAAGAATTGTAACCTGCTTTCTAATCAACTAGATTCATCCTTCCAATCCTTCGAATCTCATCTTCAATTTAGGTAATGAGCCGGTCGTAATTAAATCCAAACAACGAGGTTATCTCAGATCCACTCCATCTTCATCAATTATCCATTCTTGCAACCTTTAAGGTTGGATCTGGGTCAAAGCTTGGTCGAAAATGGCCATAGCGATGTCTCTGTTGATTGAAGAAGAAAGAATGGAAAAAATAAATCGATCTATGTTTCGTGTCGATCTGGGGATCTGTGTTCGAGTCGATGAAGGCAATGATGTTTTTCCTTGGATTTCGCATCGATCCCTGGAATATCCAAATGGAGACGTAGTTCGTATCGATGGTGATGGTGGTAGATCGTATCGATTGGTAACGATCGATGCGAGACTTAAACAAGCAATCGTTTCGAAATCCTCGGCTTTAGATCGATACGAATTTCATTGCCCTGATCGATACGACAAGCATCGATTCGAACGTGATCGATGTGAAGCCGTGGTCATCCTGATCGATACGAATCTAACTACCATGGATCGATTGAAGTTATCTTTCCTGATCGATTTGAATTCGAATCCTGATGATCGATTCGAAGTATGCCCCCAGTGACTGATACGAAATTTAGATCTTGACGGTTACAAACAAACTCCTCATGATCGATCAAATCCATCCCATGATGGATACGAAAATTTGAAAACTAATTCGCACAATTCCAACGAGCTTCATTCTCACATATTTGGACTTGACAGTTAAACTGCACACTTGACTACCTTTCGAAGCTCATCGATGGAACCATAACAGATTTATTCCGGATCGATTGCTACCATCTAAATGATTCGACGATGACGGTCAGCGATGACGGTCATTCCAACTTGAATCCGATTCTCTTCGTCGTTTGCCAATATTTCTCTAACTCTACAAAATTTTCCCAAGTAATGCACAGCACTGCACAACACACACTTTACACGAGGGAAAACACATGGGCTCTTTGTCGTCTAATGATGATTTCTCATGAGTTTGCTAGTTATGGAAACCTCAAGCTCGTAGTCACAAGAAACTCAGAGTTCAATCCCTCCCGTGCTTGAAATACCGGAGATTGAGGTTGAAGTTATTGATCCAGCCCCAAACGAGGCACCCGACGCATCTCTTATCAACAATCCGCCGGACTCTGTTCTGTCCAACATTTCGGAAGATATGCTTGGAAGAATATGCATAAGGCATGGTTTGTCGATAGATGACGTGCTATTGCCGAGACCAAATGATAGACCACACAACCCACCGGATGGGTATACCACATTCAATCGACATGCGTGCGCAGCTCGAACGCTCCCCCTGTTCAATCAATACATAAGAGAAGTGTTTTCTTTTCCGGGGATCGCTCCCTCTCAGCTACACCCGAATGGATATGCCTCTCTCAATAGCTTATTCAGTGCATTTATGGAGTATCTCTATCGATCGTCGCTCCCGATTGAGATCAGATACTTATTCAACTTCAAAAGTCGAACAGGTAGCCCATCCTTCACATTCCTGGAGGCAGTAAGAAACTGTCAGGTGGTCACAGGGTCTTAGACTAGACTGAGCTACTTCAAGATGGAGTGGTTCTGCGTTCGATGTCCTCCAGGATTTGCCAGGCGATGGCTATTTAGATGTGAGTATTGTCATCCTCTGGGGTAATTGATAAGACAGCCATAGACGAAGTCGAGCTTACATCTTGTTTTTTTTTCTTTACAGCACTAATTCAGCGACCCGAAGGTGAATATTTCAAGGAGATAGTCCAGGTTCTCAAAGAAATCCCAAGCGAAGAGCGGAATATTGATTTGCTCTTGACGATAGGAATCTTAAGATTCTTGGCTTGATTGAACACAAGCAGAGTATAAGGCTCGACGGTGCATTAAGAACTATCTCGAGGGAGCGAGTTAAGCAAAAAAAGCCTAGAGTTGTTATAGTCAAAGAGGCTGACTTTGAAAGTTCCCATACCGACGAGGAACCGTTGCGCGAACCTGCGGATGCAGCTCAGGATTTTGAAGAAAAGAGAAAAGGCAAAGCAGCCATTTTCAAGTCATCCAAAAAGGGGAGATGGAAATCTGTTGTCATGTCCCGGTCCGCCTTCGGAATTAGAATTTCGGAGATGTCTCCCCCGAGAACAGAAAGTCTTTATGAAGGGCTCGCCGATCTTCCAATTCTGAACGATGTGTTCATGCAGCATGATGCCGGATTGGGTGAACTCCAACACGTCTTAGTTTTAAGCGAATCTCTGCCCACTAGCCTAGTTGACACATCCGGTTCGTCGGGAGGTTGCACATACATACACACTTCACGGCACTACACAAGTTCTGATCGTAAGCTGCCTTTTTCTGAAGATTATTAACTTCATTCTGTTTTACTTTGAAGACACCATGTCCAGTCGAGGCTCAATGCTCGGTAGTCTACGCAGCAAACGTAAATCTTTGTCCTACTACGAGTCACACAGGAGGGAAGGAGATAGGGATCACGATCAAGGTTATTCCAGCCAGAAGCGGTCTGATAGGGATAGAGGATATGTACGTCGATCCCGATCTTGCTCAACCCCTCCCAGAGCTCCTGCACTGCTGCCAGTTCATGTTTCGCGACCTTCGAAAGCTCTGCGACATAAACCATTTGCCCAATCTTCTAGGTCTAAGTCTCAACGTAGAAATGAGGCTCGCTCACCTGAAAAAGGATTTTCCTGATATATGTTTTGATGGGTTCATCTTTCCCCCACGCACGAAAAGGATTCCGGCGTCGACCGAACATACTGTGCATGATTACGTCGCAGATATATTCTTTCAGTATCAGGAATGGTCGAAAGCCGCGAAAAAAGCATCGAAGGTGACCTTCGATCGAGCTGTTATGATTGAGAAGCTGGAAAAAGAGCTATGTCAAAAAGATCGAATTATTCATGCGCTCAATAGTGAGACCGAGTATTCTTGCAAATCTGAGATCGAGGCTCTTAAGAAAGCCGACGAGGCCCAGGCAGCGATGGATAGGATGAAGCGGGAGCATTATGCCATAGTGGAGGACATGGGCCAAAGGAACACCATCATTACTGTTAAGCGGGACGCGGTCCTTAAAGAGCTTAATGAGCTTAAATCCAAATTTTTCGAAATCATGAAGGAAAAGGACGCTGCTAACGTTGCCGCACAGGAAGCGTGTGATCAGGCGGTGGTGCTCCAGAGGGAAAGAGAAGCGGCCATGGAAAAGGTCCGCCAGGTGGAGGCCAAAGTTGATGAGAAGTTTCGGCTGGCAGAGACCAGGCTTGAGGCGGACATAGAGGAGCTTCTCATCACTTACAACGCCAACATGTTGAGACACAGGAACTCGACATGGCTCGATGATTACTCCACACATTTATACAACGCCTGGAATTTGCTGGTCGAAGAAGAGAAGGCGGTGCTATTGGGTGGTTCCCTCGATGAGTTTGAGCTGGAGAACCGCATATTAAGCGAAGAGGAAAAGAAGGTTCTCCATGATTCTATGATCTCTCATGCAAGAGAGAAACTAGGCACCCAGCACTTAGAAATTGGTGAAGGTTCTGGAGTCGAGCACTCTGCTACAAGTTCTGAGATTATAACTTCATCTCGATCTGAGCCCACTCCAATAACCGAGCCCCATCCCGTCCTGGCCTATGACCCTGAACAGCCACGCCTATCTCCTATTAAGGAGCATTCATCCGAAGCTGTTCAGCCAACTGCAAGCCGAATTGAGGAAGGTACTCTGAACAAATTCCATGTGTATTTGAAGTGAAGGGCTTGTTTTTTAAGTGTGTTCTAACAACTTCTTTTCTTTCTTGTCCAGTGAGCGAAGTTACATTGACAGCGCCTCTTGCAATCCAAGAGTCACATCAAGTGTAGGAGGCCATCATTACTGAGGCGATCACCACGACCGCGGTCGCGCCGATTGAGATGATACAGGAGGGTTCAATTTATTTTGATGAGCAGATGATGAATGAGCTCCTGTGCCGACACAGCGACCCTTTTACGGACATGTCGTTCGTCCTTAGTGGATTTCCACCGGCCTCTTATGCTTCGACACCGACCACCGCTACCCATAGTGAAGCCCGTGCTGCTCATGAAGTAGAGATATTGGCTGAAATTAATGGTGAGATGGAGGCAGCGGCTAATGGCGATGATTCTGAGGGTGGAGTGATGACGCCGAGTTCGACTCCACTTAGGATGATATCACCCGGGGGGACACTGGTTGATACTAGAGTGTCTACTCCGCCCTCGGTTGCAGATCCAGTTCCTCCGACTCCACCTGAAGAGAGCATCCCCGTAGACTTGAGTTCGGAGGAAGAGATCGACATCATGCCTTCGTCTGGAGATTCCCTACTAAAGAGAAAAGTTCAAAACGAAAGATTGCTAGTGATGCCGGTGGCTCCCCACCGACGAAAAAGCTAAGGAAGAAGAAGGAATAGATAGATTCCTCAAGCACACTTTTGGGGTAGATAGGAGTTTACTTTTGCTTTAGTAGGTCATGTATAGACGTGGATTCGGCCCCGCTAGAAGGCGTTTTTTGGAAGAACTTGTACATAAATTCTTGTTTCCAGTTAGTTGAAATAAAACTTTATTTTCTTTGCTTCAGCTGTTTTTTCCTGTCTTTTATGCTTAAGTGTTGTAATGTTCGAATCACAGCTTGGCATGCTTGCGGATTATCGGTTCTAGAGCCAAATCTGTTTCATACACAAGTCTTAAAATCATGGAGGCAATCCGCAACACAAGATTAAGCTGGATATTCGATGTTGTATCGTTTCAGTCAATGTTTCACACTTAAGCACTGCCCCAGTCTGGGGATCCAGTTGTAATGATTGGCTAACGACCGCAATTCTATCTCTGCCTTCCGAGCTTAACATCGGCAAATTAATGTTGAAGTGAATGAAGGGTGAGCGGTTTCAGTTATGCGCGTTCACTGATAATAATCACATCCACACTCCAGGGATCGGTATTTATATTTTGGTGGTCAATCGAACCTATCACAAATCTTGAGCACATGTCCACACTTTGGGGACTTAGGATAATCTGTGATCGATAATCTATTTCGCACTCTGGGAATTCGAGAGTCATCGATGTTTGTAACACTGTTCTCACTCCAGGAACTTTGACATAGTATTTGTACTCTAATTCACACTCTGGGAATTTGGAGTCAGCATTTATATTTTGTTCGCACTCCGTGAACCTGGAATTGATGTTGATACTCCAATCCACACACTGGGAATTTGGAGTTGATCGACAGATGGTCAGTCACATCTTTTTAGGCCTTTTAGGAATTCATTCACACTCTGGGAACGATGAATTTATCGAGACCGTGGATGGTCGGATCACACCCACTTCGAGTTGACAAGCGAGGCCGTTAGACGGACGGGTCCATCCTCCTCGAACTTGGTTAGGATACAGCCGAAGTCGTTAGGCGGACGGGTCCACCCTCTCTAGAACCGCATTTATATGTTTATACTCCAACTCACACTCTGAGAGTTTGGAGTTAGTCGACAGATGGTCAGTCACATCTGTTTGGACTTTTTAGGAGGTCGTTCACTCTCTGGGAATGACAGATTTATCGAGATCGTGGGTGGTCGGATCACATCTACCCAGATTAATAAGTGAGTTCATTAGATGGACGGGTCCATCCTCCTCTAACTTGGATAGGACACGGTTGGAGTCGTTAGGCAGACGGGTCCACCCTCTCCGGAACCACATTTATATGTTTATACTCCAACTTGCACTTTGAGAGTTTGGAGTAGTTTTAAGGATTGTCGTGTATCAATCATTTTTGATATTAGCGTTGTGGCTTGCGCCCGAGCTCGGGTATCATTTAGTGAGTGACCAGTCATATCATAGTCACTCGCTATTTTAATAAATTCCACCGTTCGATGGAACTTAACTCTCCGTGAATCACGATGTTGTACGCCATATTCAATAAATCACAGCCCTAGCTCGAAGAGATGACATTTTATTGCTGAAATGAGAAAATATGGCAAAGTCAGTTTCCTTATTACAAATTTAAATTTCAAAATGTGAGAACAAATTGCAAATAAAGGAATGAATCGGATAAATGAAGCCTGTCATATGTAGTAGCGACAGAGGCTTTCACTATTCCAAGCTCTTGGCAAAGTAAGACCCTCAACAGTCGATAACATGAATGTGTCATCCCCGAGCTTTTGAGTGATCACATACGACCCTTCCCAATTTGGCTTCATGTGTGAAGGAACCAGATAGATTGTTTTCAGAATGAGATCGCCAAGTACGAAGGTCCGTGGTCGGACCTTGGCATTGTATAATCGGGCGACTTGAGTTCGATATGCGGCTGCCCTCAAGTCGGCCTCTTCACGCTTCTCATCTAGTAAGTCCAAAGATTCGACGAGTAATATGGCGTTAGTTTTCGGATCATAATAAGTCACACGGTGAGAAGTTACTTCCATTTCAACTGGGATAATGGCTTCTGAGCCGTAAGATAGAGAGAAGGGAGTGTGTCCGGTTGCGGATTTGTGGGCCGTTCGATAAACCCATAAAGCCATAGGTATTTCATCAACCCACCTGTCCCCGGCCTTTTCAAGTTGCTTCTTCAGAGTAGATTTGATAACCTTATTAACAGCTTCAACTTGGCCATTCTTCAGAGGATGTGCAACCCAGAGAATTTCTTGTGGATGTGGAATCGTTGGCAGAAATTCTTGAATTCAACACCGCCGAATTGATCCCCGTTATCAATTATAATGGTATGCGGGAGGCCAAATCGACAGATGATATTGTGAACTATGAAGTTGATTACTTTTTTCGTCGTGATTGTCGCAAGAGATTCAGCTTCAACCCATTTAGTAAAGTAATCAACTACGACGATGACATATTTCACTCCTCCTTTGGCGAGAGGTAGAGTGCCAATGATATCCATGCCACATGCTACAAACGGCCAGGGACTAACCATTTGGGTTATCTCAGTAGGTTGGGCTCTCGGAATTCGAGCATGTCTCTGGTATTTATCACATTTCCTTGCATAGTCTGATGCGTCACGGTTCACAGTTGGCCAGAAGTATCCATATCGGAGTACTTTCTTGGCCAGGGCTTGCCCCCCAATATGATCGCCACATTCTCCCTCATGCACATCATGTAACACACTTTTGATTTCATCGTGTGCGATACATCGGAGGAGGGGAACAGAATATCCTCTTTTATACATGACTCTATCCTAAATGTTAAACCGTGAGGCTTTTCGAAGAATCTGTCTCCTTTCACTCCTACGCTCGGTCAGTGTTCCGTGCTCGATATAGCTTCAATTTGGGGTTATCCACGACTCTTTTTCGGGAGCGATTTAAAATATAAAATCGGTTTCCATCTGACCAATGCAGGGAGAAGATAATGTTTCAACGGGAACGAGTCCCATCTGCTGTGCATCGCCCGTACTTGCTAGCTTGGCTAATGAATCAGCCTGCTAGTTGTGATCGTGTGGTATGTAGAAAATGGCATAATAATCGAATTGATCAAGTATTTCCTGGACTTAAGCTAGGTAAGCTGCTAGTCTTCGATCCTTGGCCTGGTATTCTCCCTGGACTTGGCATGCGACTAATTGAGAGTCGCAGTAAACTTTCACAGCAATAATTCTCAGATCACGGGCTAGCTTCAACCCAGCAAGTAAAGCTTCGTACTCAGCTTCATTGTTGGTCATGAGAAACTCAAATTTTGCGGCATAACATATGGATCGGCCCCCGGGGGTTTCAAGTACTACCCCAGCACCTGAGCATCGATCGTTGGATACGCCGTCGGTATGTAGCTTCCAGATGTATTCAGGAGGTTTACTGGTCTCAGGCTAGTCCTCTGGGACAGTAAATTCAACTATAAAATCTGCTAATACTTGACCCTGAATGGCTCTTCTTGGGGTATAAGTGATATCAAACAGACGCAGTTCGATATTCCACTTAAGCAACCTACCAGATGTCAGGTCGCGTAAAGACCTGTCGTAACGGTTGGTCAGTATACACGGTGAGAGGATGAGCCTGAAAATATGAACGGAGCTTCCTTGGGGCAATGACTAGGCAATATGCCAACTTCTCTAGCTTTGGGTGGTTCCTCTCAGCTCCAGTTAGTCGCTTGCTAACATAATAGACCGTTTTCTGCACTCGGTCTTCCTCCCGAACCAGGGCAGCACCGATCGCATTCTTCCATACCGCCAGATAAATATACAACTATTCATGGTGGATAGGGTTTGATAAAATAAGCGGTGTGGAAAGATGTTGAACCAGTGCTTGGAACGTGCCTTCACACTCCGCGGTCCATTCGAAGTTTTGCTTTCCTTTTAGGATTAGATCAAAGAAAGGGATGCATTTGTCGGTAGACTTTGATATGAACCTGCTCAACGTTGCCACTTTCCCGTTGAGACTCTGAACTTGCTTTATTGTTCTCGGAGTCTACAGGTTTCTGATTGCCCAAATCTTTTCTAGATTGCCTTCTATTCCTCAAGCGTTGACAATGAACCCAAGAAACTTTCCGAATGCGACTCCAAAGTGGCACTTTAGCGGATTGAGCTTCATCCCGTACTTTCAAAGGATGTTGAACATTGACTCCGAATCTTTTATGTGATCAGTGGAGAACCGCGATTTGACCATCATGTCGTCTACAAAAACTTCCATGGTCTTCCCAATCTGGTTGGTGAACATCTGGTTGACCAGACGCTGGTAAGTTGCTCCGGCATTCTTTAGTTCAAACGACGTGACTTTATAGCAGTAGAGTCCCAGATCTTGGTCAGGTACATGCATGGGTATCTGATTGTAACCAGAATAAGCGTCCATGAAAGGTAACAATTCGTATCCAGCCATTGAATCTACAAGCTGATCAATCCTGGGAAGTGAAAAACTGTCTTTTGGGCAAGCATTATTTAGATCAGAATAATCAACACATGTCCTCCATTTCCCATTCGGCTTTCAAACAAGTATGCGATTGGATACCCATTCCGGGTATAAAGCATCTTGAATAAATCCATTTGATTTGAGCTTATCGACCTCTTCTTTAAGGGCGGTAGATCTCTCTGGATCCATACCACGCCTTTTCTGTTTGACCGGGATACGCTGCGGGTCAATATTCAAGGTGTGGCTCGCGATGTCCGACGAGATCCCACAAATGTCAGAATGTGTCCAAGCGAACACGTCGAGATTCGCCCGGAGAAATTCAACCAATTCTCGTTGTGTCTCTTGGCTCAAATGAGACCCAACCTTCAACATTCTTGAGTCATCATCACCGTCACCATCGATTGAGACATCAATCGTCAGTTCAGCCGGGGAAGCTTGACTTTCTATGGATTCCTCCTTGATTTCATTGTCTCTAGGGTCAAGATCACTCGGGAATTGGTTGTGGTGCCCGGGCCGAGGCCCAGGAACCAATTGTTAATTATTTGCAAAGCGAACGCAGAGAGATTCCTCTATGACCTTTCCTTTCTCTCTTCGCTGCGCCTCTCGCAGCTCAGCAACAGAACAGGCTCTCCTAGCAGCCTGATCTCCCTGAATGACTCCAATCCCACAATCAGTGGGGAATTTCAAAGTTAAACACCATGGGGAAATTGCTGCCTTGAATTCAGCGAGGGCTGGTCGGCCCAAAAATGCGTTGTGGGGGATTGATTGTCTACACAACAAATTCCAATATCCGGACTCTCCGGCACTCTCCAACTCCCAGCTCCACTGGCAACTCCACTACTCCGGTGGGTATGTTGGCACTTCCATCGAAGCCATGAATTCGAGATTGGCAAGGTTTCAAATCCTTGGCTTCCATTTTCATCAGATCGTAAGCTCTTTTGAACAAAATATTTACTGAACTCCCACTGTCAACCAGGATCCTCTTCATCCAAGCAGGACCAACCTGGGCAGATATGACCAGTGGGTCAATAGTGGGGGCTCGACCCTATTAGTAGCCCGACTTTTGAACACGATGTCATCAGTCATTGTTTTCTGTTGGTTAGCCGGATCCCCTTCATCAACACTACTACAACACTCAAAGTCTGCATGCGTGACAGAATTGGCATACGACTCCATATCCCTCCAGCTTCGGTCTGCTGGATGGGGACCACCACTAACTGTATTTATCACCAATCTTCTGCACATATGAGCGGGTTCCTCTCTTCTCTCTTTACTCTGCACATGATTTTGGGTCGACGGGCCCGCACCACCTGATTGCAGCGCCCGTACGAACTGATCTAACTTTCTCTCCCTGATCAACTTTTCAATGAGGTCTTTCAAATGTCTACACTCATTGGTATTGTGTCCAAAACTTTCGTGGAATCTACAGAATTTTCCCGTCTGAATCCGCCTCTCCGATGATGGCTTCGGAGCAGGCTTCTTATATTGCATAGCACTGCAAGTTTGTAGATATACGTTCTCTAGCGACATATTCAATGGTTTATAGTTATCAAAGATTTGAGCCCTACTTGCGGGCCATGGTTTTGATCCCCTTTTTTATTCCGATTATCATTGTTTCTCGACTGAGACCGCTTGTTCTGTATATTAAACAGTACTTTCCCAGAACTCTCACCGACTGTTTAATTGCTTATTACTTTGGATCCCCTCATTACTGGGTCTCACGTCGTCCTGTTTTCTAGACTGTTTCACGTCCTCACGCCTTATGAATTGAGCCGCTTTGGAGTAGAAACGGTCCAATGACGCGGGAGGCTTCCCAGCTAACCAATTCCCGAACTCAGAGTCAGGGTCAATTCCCTTAGTCAGTGCCATTAGAATTGTTTTGTCGTTGGGATTACCGATCTCTACACATGCTGCGTGGAACCTTTCTAAATAGCGTCTAAGTGTTTCCCCGGGGCCTGGGTGACGTTGGATAAAGTGTTAACATCTTTATGTCTAGCAACATGCATACGAAACTTCTCTACAAACTTCGTAGCCAATTGATCAAACGAAGAAATAGATCGTGGTGGTAGCCTTGTAAACCACATTGTTGCAATTCCCCCTAGAGAGATGGAAAAACTATGACACTTCACAGCGTTATCAGCCCTTTCCGCACTCATTGACCACTCATACTTCAAAATATGTTGATTGGGGTCTGAATTTCCTTCATACATCAGTAATGTCGGCATCCTGAATTGCCGATGAGGCTTAGCATAAAGAATCTTGTCCGTGAAAGGGTATGACTCCGAAAGATTCCTCAGTCGTCGTTGGTAAGACCCTGGCTTTCACGGATCATCTGCCTAATCATGGTCGGAAGGTCTAGCATTGCAACGTTTTGTGCTCGTTGGGCCAAAGTGTGTTCGGGTTCCACATTGCGAGGCTGGACCAGGCGCTGTCGACGGTCCATGTCTCGCCTCCTTGGCTCAACGTCTTCTGGGACGTAAGGTTCAGGAGTACGTCCGTGTTGATTTCTAGCATCAACCCCTATGTCAACTGCAGTAGCGGTGGCAAGGTTATCTGTGGTGTACCGAGGGATAGTTCCTCCTCGAGAGGAGGGTCCAGTATGAAAGCTGGTCGATGGACCAACCCTTAGCTGTTCGATAGTCAAGGTGGGCTGATGTACGATGACCTGTGCATGACCTTCATCTGGTCGAGGATGAACGGATTTTTGGTTGTAGCCATATGAGGCAGAACTTTCTATGGAGGAGTGGGAGACTTGATCTCTTCTATGCCTTCTACGCTTCTAGCGGTTTGGCTGGTTGGTCAGCTCAGCATTTGCACGTGGTGGTTCTGTCAACTACTGCCGACTCTGTGTTAGTTCCTATAGCAACAACTGGAACTCTTGCCTGGTAATCGGGGCTTGTTAGTCTGAGGGTCCGGTTGCGTTCTGGTTGGTTGGTGGCAAATACGTGGGATTTTGCCTATCCCGGCCTTCCTGATCGCAAATGTTGGAGGTGGTTCTTGTGCTAACATCTTGAGGGCTGAACTCCTTTCTTAGACTTTATGCAAATCTGAATAGAATAGAAGGAATTCGAACTTGTGATCTGGATCTCTCTCATAGATTTATGCAATCTGATATCGATGATTGATCCAAGGAGCAGGAGAAAACCTGAGTTCAATTCTCATTGAAAGCACCAAAGCGTTTGTACCAAAATTGGGCACAACACTCTTTGGAAGTTTTTGAAGAGATAAAAGTGAAGAATATATATTTAAAATGAGAATTATCTAACAAAAACTCCAAACAATAATAATGTAAATGCACAGACAAGCGATTTCGAGTGGTTCGGCGTGTTGCCTACGTCCACTATGAAGTTTTTGCGACTTTATGGATTCTCTTTGAACAATTACAAGTGATTACAGCGAATTACAGCAAAATACAACTTGAAATCGAATCCAACATATGAGTATTTGCTTCAAAATTTACTTTTGACTTCTAAATAAATATGGATCTTGTCTTCCCTTAACATTCATCTCTAATAATGGCGTCTGCATCCTATCTTCGTTCTAATAATCCACTCGTCTCTTTATCGTTTAGTGATCTTTCTCAAGAGGGTTTCTTTGATTATTTTTCGAATCGTGTTGATCCACAGGAACGATCCTATGCTCAAGTGGTTAAAGATCATCGTCCAGTTAGTTTTTCATTTAAAGATCGTCTTCCATTCAGATCGAATAAGAACTGGATTGATTCGAGAGTCAAAAAGTTAGATGTGGAGACTGCAATCACATTGCGGTCCAATGCCGTGACCCAATTCGTTGCTTTTCTTGTGGTAAATTTGGGCATAAGAGAAATAGTTGTTCGATTAACTCTAATTTCTCCATTTCTTCTGATTCTCTCGTTGAGCATGGTTTCCAATTTGTTTTAAAAATCATGTTATTAAAAAGAATACTTCTTGATTTCCTTTGGAAAAATAGATCTGAAGCATTTCAATATCTTGAGGATTTGCTGGTTCATTTTAATATTGTTAATTCTCCAAATATCGGCATGGGTTATGAAGCTAAGTTTGGCAATCCCGATCTATTTTTTGGCAAAATGGATTTCTCTTCTTATCATGAAGTTTCTTCGTCATAGTTGAGTGATCATGGCTTCAGATTTGTGTTGAAATTTATTCTTCTGAGAGGTATTCTTTTAGATCATCTCTGGCATCAAAGATTCGAAGGTCCTAACTTTCTAGAAGATCTTTTATCTCATTTCAATGTGGTTAATTCGCCCAATATTGGAAAAGGTTTTCAAGTTAACTCTGTTTGCTCTGAGTCCAGCATCGCTCTAGAGATAATTACCAAAAAGGATGGAACCGTTTTCAATTATGATAGAAGCGATGGTTCTTCATCTTTTGATTCAATCTTACTTGACCAAGATGTTGTTTCTTGTATTGGCGATTATCCTTTTTCAGAGATCAGGGGCATTTTTTTTGACCCTAACAATTGCTTCATTCAAGCTAATCATATTAAAGGTAAACCCTCTCTTCCTTTGGAAATTTTTGAGATTTCTACGGCAAATAGTTTTGCTTGTCTGGATTCAGAAATTTGTGCAGATTTATTTGATAAGTCAGTTTCTACTATGGTTATTGAATGCGAAGTTCTGAAGGATGATGGTTTGGTTAATGTCTGTCCTCTTTTGTTAGCATTTAATGATATTCTGGAGTTGGATTCAGTGCCTGTTTCTTATTCTGATTGTTGTATAGTCCTGTTCTGATCTCGAATTTTAATGAAACATTATCAATGAATCGAGTTCGTTGATTTTGGAGGATTTATGCATTGAATGTCCTATTTTGTTTTATGGAAAGATGAGTATTTGGCTTTGAGTGATGAATCTTTTGTTTCTGATGGTGATGAGTTGTTGAGGCATTCAGATGTCTCGATTGAATGGTTTTCATCTTCAGTTTCTCTCATTGAAGATGTTTCAGAACTTGTTTTGGAGGATCATTCTTCTTTTGATGTTATTGAATCTGTTAGTCTTTTAGATTCTGGTGTGCATGATGCACGAAATATGCACATAGAAGATGCACAGATTCTTTCTGCTCCAGAAATCAGTAACTCTGTTGGTTGTTTAGATGCGATGAATTTAGCTGTGGTAAATAGGGAAGAACTGTTGCTGGACCATAAGTCAGTGTTGGGTTCTGATGTTAGTATTGGTTGTTATGCAAATGATGTTGACTCTATTGTTTTGGAGAAGTTAGCAGTTGAGTGTGGCCCTTCTCATTTGTCTTTGAGTGATGATCCCTTTGCTACCAGAGATTCTGTTCTCTTCCGTCTTCATCGAAGAGAGGTAAACGTAAGAAGGTTTTGGCCTCTTGTGGTTCTGTTCGTCGTAGTGTCAGGCTACTGGGTAGCCATTCTAGGTCCTCAGGTGAGTGTCCTGATTCGAGCACTGATTACGGTGCTTCGGTTTCTGGCCCAGGTACGTTCTCTTGTTTCAATAGTTCTTTTTCATCTTATGCTTTAGGTAATCTGTCATCTTCTAAATTTAGTCAACTAGCTAGAAACACTGCTTTCATTTTTTCTGATATTGAGGTAGATCGTGAGTATATTAGATGTAAGGAACTTGATAGGGCTAGATCTTTAGGTTTATGAGGATCATTAGCTGGAACATAAGAGGTTTGTATGACTTAAATAAATGTGATAAGGTTAGAATTTTTTTAAAGACTACTCTATAGACATTGCTCTTCTTCAAGAGACTAAAATTGTTTGTCCTGTTTATCGTTATTTTAGAAGATTAGGTGGCTTTCAGTTTAGTAAATGGGTGTTTTTTCCTTATGCAGGTTCGGGGGGGGGTTTAATGATTGGTTGGAGGGATAATCATTTTAAACTACTTCAGTGTACTTACAAACAACACTCTTTACATTTTATTTTTATCAATCTTTCTGACAATTCCTTTTTAAATGTTTCTAATGTTTATGGGCCAAACTCTAAATTAGAGAGGTGGGTTCTTTGGAATGAATGTCTTGAGTTTAGATCATTAGCTCCCGGATCTTGGATTTTGGGAGGTGATTTTAACGTTACTCGTTTTTTGGGGAGCGAGCTCCTCGTGAAGGTGATTTTTCTGCCATGAAGGAATTTAACCAATTTACTATTAATTCTAATTTGATTGAAATTCCTCTTTCAAACCAAGAATTTACTTGGGGTAATAACAAGGATTCTCCTTCTTTTGCTTTCTTAGATAGGTTTTTTGTTAGCGATGAATTCGAGGATAAATTTCCGATCTGTAGAGTATCTGGTTTGCCTTACACGCTATCAGATCATTTTCCCATTATCCTCTAGTGTGATCGTCATAGAGTTTTCTGTAATTATTTTAAATTTGAAAACATGTGGATTTTAGAGTCGTGCTTTCCAAATTTAATTATAAATAAATGGTTGTCTATGAGTTTTTATAATATCAAATTTAGAGATAATTCTGCAAAAACCTTTGTTCTTAAACGTAGAAATCTTAGGATTTTCCTTAAATATTGGAATAAGAACATTTTTGGTAAAACTAAAATTAAAAAAGAAAATATTCTCAATGAGATGCTTAAGCTTAATAAACTAGAAGAAGCTAGACTTTTAAATCCTGGTGAGCAGAATGTTCTAATAACTTATAAGAGGAGCTTAATTCTATCCTTGAAAAAGAGGAGGTTATGTGGAAACAGAGATCTAAATTTCAATGGATTAACGAAGGTGATAATAATACCAAATTTTTTCATAATATGGCTAATAGTAGAAAGCGTAGTAATACAATTAATTCCATTTTAGTTAATAATGTTGAATTAGTTAAGAGACCTCAATAAGGCTTTCACAGATTATTTTGAAGATATTTTTGGTAATAAAAATAAGCATAGAATAGGTGTTAGATGAAATGATCTTTATCCAACCATCTCTAATATTAATCTTTCTGATTTAGATCTTCCTTTCACTATAGAGGAAATCCTCAAAGCCATCTTTGATTTGTCGGGTGATAAATCTCCGGGCCCATATGGTTTTCCTATTTTCTTCTATAAAACCTTTTGGGATGTCTTAAAATTTGATTTAATTAGTTTGTTTAATGATTTTTATAACGGTAATTTACAATTAGGTAGATTTAACTCCTCTATTGTTATTTTAACACACAAAAAAGTAGGTTCTAATACTTTAAAAGATTTTAGACCTATATCTTTGATCAACTGCTATGTTAAAATTATCTCTAAAGTTTTAGCTAATAGACTCAGTTTAAAAATGAATGATCTAATTGATTGTTCACAATCAGCTTTCATAAAGGGTAGAAATATCACATATGGTGTGGCTGTTGTTCAAGAATGCATCAATCATTATTGTAAGAACAATATTACTTGTGCTATCTTAAAATTAGACTTTGCCAAGGCTTTTGATTCTGTCGATTGGGATTTTCTGATTGATATTTTTCGTGCTAGGGGTTTTAGTAATAGATGGAATAACTGGATAATGATTTTTCTTAAAACTGGTAGTTCTTGTATTATGGTTAATGGCATTTTAGGCAATAAAATCCAATCTAAAAGAGGTTTAAGGCAAGGGGATCCTTTGTCGCCCCTTCTGTTCAATTTGGCTGCGGATGTTTTTTCCAAGATTATTAAAAATGCTGTCTATAATGGTTCTTTCAGTGATATAGGTAATGATGTTTTGAATCATGGTTTATCTGTCCTTCAATTTGTAGACGATACTTTGCTCTTTTCCTCTCATCTTCCTAGACACATAATTGCTCTTAAGTTTATTCTTTATTGTTTTGAACTTTTATCTAGTTTAAAAATAAATTTTGATAAAAGTTCTGTTTTAGTTTTAAACGATTTTGATAAAGTTGAAAATTTAGTTGCTAATACCTTAAATTGTAAAACTATGAGTTTTCCTTTCGACTTCTTGGTTTTGTTATAAGACCCTCAAAACTAAAACATGATGATCGGTTAATAATCATTGATAAAATTAAAAATAGGATTTCCAATTGGAATGGGAGATTCTTATCTAGAGCTGGTAGACCGGTTTTAATTAATTCTGTTTTATCAGCTCTCCCTATCTATTGGATGTCTATGCACCTTTTTCCTGATTGGGTGATAGACAAAATAGATAAAATTAGAAGAGACTTTCTTTGGAGTGGTTAGGATCCAAACAGCTGCTTAAAATGTTTAGTTAATTGGGATTCTGTCTGTAAGTCCAAAAAAGAGGGTGGTTTAGGAGTCATTAATCTTCGTAATATGAATTTGTCTCTTCTTGGTAAATGGTTATGGAAATTCAGAGATACTAGTGATAATTCCATTTGGAAGGAGATTATTTCTAAATATTACTACAATGGTTGTAATAATCTCTATCAAATTAGCCCTTCGATTTCTCGCAAATTTTCTTATTTTTGGAAATCCATCTTAAAATGTAGTGATATTTTTAACTTAGGTGTTAATATTATTGTTCATTCTGGTAATAATACATCTTTTTGGAACGATAGTTGGATTTCCACTTCTCCTCTTAAATTACAGAGATTTATATGATATCTGTAATTTTAAATTTGCATTCATTTCTGATGTTTTTAATCCTGAAAGCGACCCTCCTTGGATTTTTAATTTTAATTGTATTTTAGTAGGCTCCACCCTTAGACATCTTTATTTGCTTTATGCTAAGCTTAATCTCTATAATATTGACAACGATAATGATCATATGAGTTGGGAGTGGGATAAGTGTAAGAAATATTCTTCAAGTTCCTTTTACAAATTTATTAATTTTTCGGGTGTTTCTGACGTTTGTTTTAAATTTATTTGGAACACTAACGCTCCTCCAAAATCTAAAATTCACAAGTTGCTCATCATTCATGGTAAATTAAACACTATTGAATTTTTAAAAAAGAAATATATTAACATTGGTAATAAATGTTATTTTTGTAACACTTACTCCGAAGATATTAACCATATTTATTATGATTGCTTGGATACTCATTTTATTCTTAAAAATACCCTTAATATTTTTGAGTTTAATTTTAGTTCTAGAATTGCAAATTGTTTTTTCTATTGGAACTCTTTTAGATTTAAGTTCAATAAGGATATTAGATACTTGCTTGATACTATATTCACTATAACTTGGTTGATTTGGTTTGAGAGAAATCAAAGAATTTTTAATAATAAATATTTACACTATAATAATCTTATTATTTCAATTTCATCTTTCTGCTTAAATTGGGTATCTAATCCTAAATATAAATTAGTCAATAATGATTGCTTTAAGGCATATCTTAACAAAGTTAAAATTTATATTAGCATTTTCAATCTTAACATTAATAATTTTGACTCTAATAATATTTTTAATAATTCTTTCTCTAATTTAAGTAATGTTCACATGTTACCATATAATTTTCTTCCTTTTATAGGTCCTTAAAGTAGTTTCTTTTATTGTTGTTATCTCTGTCTGTATTTCCTTCTTTTTTGTTCTTGTTTTCTTTTTTAGTGTTCCTTTTATTTCTTAGAATTGTTAGTTTTTGGTTCTAGCTTATCCTTGTTTTATTTTTCTCTTTTATTTTTATTTTCGCATATATGTATATAAATTCTTTTTATATACATATATGCTTTTCTTACTAACTTGGTTTCCTAGTTTTGTTTCTGGTTTGGTTTAGGTTGGTTGCTAGTTTCTCTTATCTGGTTTGTAGGATAGCTTGCATCTTTTTACAGGTTGGCAGGATTGCATTACCCAGGGGTTCTGATTGCGTCTGGCATTTCTTTTAGGTTTCGTTGAGTTCTTCAGAGTGGAGTTCTTCATTTTGATTCACATCTTGGTGTTTCTCCGTTTTGGATCTTCTCTTTTTAGAGTTTAGCATTTCTCTTCTGAGGCGGTTTTTTGAGTCTCTTTTGTTTCGGTTGTTTTTAGTATATTAGGTTTTTGATACATCTTACACCCTATTATTGGGCGGTGGCCTTGCCGGAGCTCGGTATTAGGGTGCAGTGGGCGGTGGCCTTGCCGGATCTCATTTGAGGGATATATATCTTTCTTGTTTTTTTACTAGTTTTGCAGACTTGTCACCTGCCAAGCATGTTGGCAGCACCTTTTTATTAGTTATATATATATAGCTTTATGTGTGCACTCCTCTTTTATTAGAGGATCGCACATTTTTCTCACAAAGAATTCGAATCCAACAGCAAGAGTATGATGTAAGTCTTGATCTGGTAGAGTCTGGGTGCTTGAGAATCGAAAGATCATTCTTCTGTAGGCTTTGGGGCTCTATTTATAGGCGTAGGAGGCTGAGACTTCGCTCACACTTCGGGAAACTCGCTCTGGCACGTGAGGGGGCCCACATGACCAATTCCAGAAAGTTTTGACTCGATCTGTGATTGATACGAAATCATTTCGTATCGATCAAGATCACGTTCGATGGAGCTGAAATTTGGTGGGAACGCTCCTTGGCTCATACGTAATCTTCTGTGAAAATTTCATGGCATTTGGATAAGTGGATTTTGAGGTATAGTCGATACGAAATTGAATTTTTCGGTGGCTGTTTGATTCGAACCCATGATTTTGAATCGATGCACTTCGACTCGATGAAGCACATGATCCTGTGGAACGTGGCACGCACTCCTCACATCAATCCACTCTTTGCTTCGGTTTGACCGTGTCGCATCCATGAATTTTGCCTCATTTGCATCGATGGCCGTTATCTGATTCGCATTAATGGATACGAAGTAGTCATAACTCGATGGATTCGAATAGCAACAATCATTGATCGATACGAAGAGATGACGATCGATGGTTATGAACTAGACACCAGTTGTCCAATATGTAGCATACTACTCATCGATCGATACGAAACCGTTCGATTCAAAGTATGGCATAACGATGGATGCAAAGTGAGATAACCTAATGGATGCGAACAGCAGTTGCTAAATGAATTCAAATAACCACTTATCCATGCTTGCGAACTAGATGGATATGAAGTAGGACCTAGCCGAACGATACGAAACGCACGCTCTGTTGATGGATACGTATGAGATCGATATGACCCGGGGTTGCTTGATGGATACGAAGATGTTGCCGCTCTATGGATACGATGGTGATGGATTCGAATTGGAGCATGGTGATGGATACGAAAATGGGGTTATCACCTTCAATTTGCATCCATCATAACTTGAGCATACGAACTCGGATTGACTTGAAATTTGGAATGCGGGCTTCCATGGCTTAGTTTGTTATGTCTTGTCAGTTGTAGCCTGATTCAGACTCGGACAAAATTCATCGACATCCATAGCAAACCTGTGCATGCTCGATACAAATGACGATTAATCCTAAGTTTGTAACTAGTTCCTTGATATCTCGGCCTTGCCAAAAGGCGGGATAACACATATCATATTAAACAATTAAATTTTTAATAAGTTTAATTTAACAACATATTTCAATTGTCATTTCAAGTGAAATCAATTTACTAAGCATTAGAATGTTAATCCTGAGTGATCGCTCACCTTTTGAGGCTATGAAGGTGATAGTAAAATAATGAAGCAAAGCGGCGATATACAACAAATCAAATCCAAGATCGAAGAAAAACCAATTCCAACAACAAGAATCAACGACCAAGGTTTTGAAAGCAAACTCTACAGCAAAACCAAAGCGAAGTGAAGTATAGAGAACCGGATTTGAGACCGATGAAAACAAAATATATAATTTTTTAAAATCTAAAATTTACTCACATATTTTAAAATAAAGTTTTTATATTATATTTTAAAAATTAGTATTCAATGTAAAACACATATTTAAAACATAATCTTCATATATTAAATTTTATAATCAATATTTAATTTAAAATGCATATAAAAAAATTAAATCTTTATATATATGTCATATTTAAATCAGTACTAGAAATCAAGCAACTTCTCAACTATGAAAAAAACATATATATTATAAAAAAAATATAAGCTTTTCATTCATCATTTGAACTAAGTGATTTACAAGAAAATATATATATATATAAGAAAAAATACATATATATAATGAAAGGTGGCAGAAAGGATGAACGAGCTGGTAACGGAGGGGGGAAATGCGGTAATGTTGGACATTGGCGCTACTATGGTGTTGGCTGATTGGTTTGGGTAAGGTGGAGCGTCTGATGGATGGATGATAGTTGCAGATGTGGGAAAGAACATGGCTCGGGTTTGGTTGCAAGCACTGACGGCTGGTGGTTGAGGAGTGGAAGAGGAATGGGAGGCGTGGCCAGCGTAGAACACTTGGAGTAGAATGTCCGTGCTTGGGTATGGATGTGGGTCTGGTGAGCTCGGAGCGAATCTGCTGTGGTGGATGAATTGGTCGAAAGAGAGGAAGGATGCTTGGCTGTCCTCAAATATAAATTATTCAAACATTAAATCTTAAAAGAGGTTGAGGGGTGAAATTTCAGAGTTTTTTTTTAAACTTATCCTATAACTGTAAACAGCAATCAAGATCATATATAGATGTATCATAAGTAAATGAATAAATTGTGAGTGGAGGCTGTATATCATATACCCCTCTGTTTTGAGTTTTCTCGATACAATGTTTGAAAAAAAAAAAATCATTCCCTATTGATACACTGATTTGTTTTGAGCTTAGTGTTAGGACAATATTGGTTGTTATATTCTAAACTAAAGATTAAACATATATTAAGTTAAAAACAGTTAGTTAATAACTCTGAAAATTTAAGAACTGTTTTTAAATTTTTAAACCAAGGTTTGACCTGAGTTTTCTAAAACAAAGTTCAAATTAAACAACAAGACACTGCTATGTTGAAGTCACTATTTACTGGTCGTAGCTTTGTTTATTTGGAAAGGCACATGGATTTGGCTTTTATCTCGAACTGGTGTTGAGTCTTCTGCTTGACTGTTGCATCATTTTGATGATGATGCTCTTTATTGCCATGTATTATTCGGCCATGACACTGTCTTGGTTCAAACTGCAGCTGTTAGTCCAATGTTGTTTCACGGATTCAATAGCATACATATTGAACTCACTGATGCGTTGATCTTGGTTCGGCTTTATATTTGGTATTGTTTGTATTGGGTTGTACTTTGAGTTTGATTCTTTTTTACTGTGGCAATTGTTGTCCTGGAATGCATTGGCCTTGTGTATGCATTCTCTTGTATCACTTGATGTTGTAGTCTGCAACTTGTACCAATTGAGGCATTTGACATTTGTGTTGTCTTGTTCTCACTTTTGGTCTGTCTTCACTGTGCACTAGACCTGAGATTGAAGTCTCTGCATAATTCCCTTGTGTATATGCATTCTACAGTGTTGTAGTATTGTTTCTTGTAGTTTGGTTCCTGTAGTATCTTGTCACTGATCTTGATACTTGTACTGGCCATCCTTGTATTACCTGGTCTGGTTTGTTTTAGGTTTGGCCTCGAGCTCGGTCTTTGTCATGTGCACACTTGTGCTCGACGCTAACCTGTTGTATTTTCCCCCGTAGCTTGATTTGACTGAGCTTCTGGCTAGACTTGTCTTTCTTTCTTTGATGTTGGTAACCTTGGTGCTTTTACCTGTGCACTTGCGAGTCACTACACGTGGCCATGTTGAGTTGCACTAATTCACTTCATTGGAACTTTGTAGGCTGATTTTGTTGTAGCAACCCTGCATTTTGTAATTATTTTATTGTATATTTTAATTATTTTTAATGTAAGATTTTGATTTAAAAAATTAGTTTACTTATTTGAAATGATTAAATTTGTTATTTAAATATAATCTTGATTTTTATATGAGTTATAATTCCAAACTTGTGTAAGTTGAATATTTGCCTGAAATGCTGATTTTGGTCAAAATAATCAAACTGTGACTTTCAACTTAAAATTTTAAAAGTTTAAAAATTTAATTTTTTTTCTTTTATTATGAAAGTACATAAAATTCTAAGAACACCACTTTTCGTTTCGTTGAATTTGAATGTAAATTGTGAAAGTTATACCCTTTACAATATTGTGCGTATATAGGGTTATTTAACAATGACTATTTTAAATTGTATAAATTACTTCTTCTTGTTTATTTTAATATGTGATAATATGTTATATTATGTATATTTTGACTTTTAAGTATTTTTAAAATGATAATATAATTTTTCTAAAGTTTATTTGAATTTATTTCAATTTATAAAGCCTAGTTGGTATTTACTGCATTTTTCTTTATTCAACTTTCTATTTAATAAAAATTAAATTATTATTTTACCTTGAAAATGTTTTAAAACCATTTTTAATTCAAATTTTGTGTTATAATATTTTTTTGTGAAGTAATAAATTTTCCAAAGTCATTGGAGATTTTCTTGTAATTTTTATGTCAGGGTTCCTATTTTAAGCAATTTCTTATTTCCTTTTTCTATTTTACTTTAAATAAATTATTTATTTTATTTCATTCTTACTTTTCGGTTTTAAATAACATTTCTGAGTTTATTTTGTTTTTATAAAATTAAAAAGAAAAGGAAATGCAAAAGGTTTAGAAAGTTAAGAGATCTTAAAAGCCTGAAACGTAAAGACGTTTTATCCGTTTCTTTTGCAATTTATACATCAATTTATCTTAGCCATTCCTTTCCTCATCCTTTGCAGCCGACTCCCTCATATTATTCACGAATTTTCAAGCTCCAAAACCCTAAAAATCATGGCCTCTATCTTGTGAAAAAAATCTGGTAAAGGCTACATCTTTTTCTACCTTTTTCTTCTCATTTTCTATGTATTTTGCCTAGTTTTTTATGCTTTCTGGATTGGCCTCTACCACCCACCATCACCACCATACTCTCCACCATCCCCTACCACTCTTCCTTGGCATCATCTCCAGCCATCATTTCAGATCCATCCATGGCCACACCTCCCTTGGTGACAAAACTCCACAAAATTGCAAATAATGTCCAAAACAATGCCCTAGCCACCACTATTACTTCACCACCTTCATACTTCACCATGGCCACCACCTCTAGCCACGACCACCACCTTGCTACCACCACTACACTTCATCTTAGCCTCTGTCCAGATCTGAAATTGACATGGCCACGACTCCATGAACCAAAACTCCACAAAAACAATGCATAAAGCCTTGAAACATTCATGATAGCCACCCTATCACTTCATATCTTCATCCACCACCTTGGCCACCACCATTGGCCGCCACCACCACCTTTTCCAGACCTTCCCACACCTCTCCATCTACTGTCCAAACCTGTACAAGTATGGCCGAGCCCCACTTGACCCAAGGCCGAGCCCTGTTGTGCTCAAAAACTTCATATATGTTTCCTCGACCAATTGTATGCTTCATGTTATAACCCTACCACTCCATACTCCTTCTAGCCGTGAGTTATGGTGCCAAACCTGAGCTATATCATCATCATGGCTGAACCCAAGAACCTCCTAGGCCAAGCATTTGAATGGTTAAAGCAAGGTCAAGTAATCTATTCCTTTGTTGCTTCGTATTTTCATTGTTTCAACATTGTTTTGCGTTGAATATTTATGTGTATATTGTCTTGTTTTGGTTATTGTTTACAAGACAAATATCAAGGCTCTCCATTCATTCAAATCAAAAGTCATGCTATATCGTGCTTGTCGTGCTTTTGGAATCGCACTTGTGTTTGTTGTTTTGGTCTTCAGCTTGAAAAAGTGAGTCTTTCTCACTCTGACATTTATACTTATGAAAAGTGAATTGATGACAAGTGTTTAGTAATATAAAATGTTTACGCAAGTTAATGATGATCATATGATATGCTATGCCATGTTATTACCATGTTAAAACTGTTAACTTTCACCTGACATCTGATATATGACTGTATATTGTGATATTGACATTGCTTATATTATTCCTGTATATGATCACACTGCAAGTTCCCTGTTAGAATAGAAGCACTATGGGGTGAAATGATAGGCCTGAGTTATTTTATTTAATTTATTTTAACTTGGGATTGCGGGTTTGAAATGATAAAACCCGGATTTTCTTTGTAAATTACGGGTTGAAATGATATATTACCTGTATCACTTTACCTAGCGTAGAAAATTATATACAGGCCCGTAGTTAAAATATGTTTTTCTAAAATTTTAAATATTTTAGAAATTTAATTATTATAATATTTTGATTTTAAATTTTAAAAAAAAAAGGATTTTTGTAAATTATTATTGATTTTCTGAATAATTGTAAGTGAAATGAATTAATGAAAAAGTTAGAAATTTTGAACGTGAGTTATTTTGGAAATTTTGATTTAAATATAATTGGAAATTTAATTGAATATGAAATTATGATAAATTTATGATAATTTGAATTTAAATGAATTTAAAGTGATTTTTATATCATATTAATGATTTTAATAAAGGTGAAATGTGAAATGAATGAATATTGTAAGTTGAAATTTTGAAATATAACTAAAATTGGAAATTTATGAAATTGACGTAAAGGTGAACTTTTAGTTAAGTAAATAAAAATAAAACTAAGTTATATTTGAGAATTTGAACTTAAGTGTTAAGTTGAAATTTAATGTAATGGATTTTAAAAATTCAACATTGCATTTTAATAAGTGAATTATTATTAAATCTTGATTTTTGAATGGAAATTTAACTTTATAAAATCATGAACTTGAGGAAAAATTAAATGATGTTTTAAATGTGAAAATATATGATTTTATAAGTTAAAAATGTTTTAATAAAAATATAATTGGTTGAGAAATTTTATTGAATATTTGAAGTTAATTGACTGCATTTTTTAAAATGCTATTAATTACAATGTAAATGATATTATAGCATTTGTAAACGCTGTAGTTGATGATAATGAACTAAAAAGCTAAGTTGAATTAAAAGCTATTATAGCAATCTTTGTAAGTGCTATAATTTTTGAATTTAACTAAGTTATTCGAATTTAAGTAAACCTATTATAACATTTTAAAATGCTGTCTTTTGTTAAATTGAACTGTTTTGAATGTAACTTTCCGTATAAGTTTTCTAAATGATGTGAAAAGTGAATTTTCACGGTTTTGATAAACTTAAGTGAATAAATAAACTTTGGAAGTTGAAATTTTTGGAAATTTAATAATTTAATTATTAAACATAATAACTTCATTGAAATAATAAAAAAAATTTGGAATATAAACTGTTTTGAAATATGAATTGAAATGGTATTTTAGATTTAATAAAATGAATAATGATTTGAAATGAATGAAGTTTGAAAAGATACGATATTTTGATATATTAAAATGATTTGAAACGAAGTTTTGGAAGGTTATGATATTTTGATATATTAAAATGATTTGAAAGGTAGTGTTGAAAGGGTATGAAAATTTAATATATTGAAATGGTTAGAAATGACTTGATATTTATTTTGATAAATATTTGAATTGAAAGATATTTTACGATGATATATTGAAATGGTTTTGGAAATGATTTAATCTTTATTTTGATAAAGATTTGGATTGAAAAGGACATTTTATTTTGAAGTATAAAATATTGTTTTAAAGTAATAACTACGGGTTATAATAACGATTGGTTGTTAAAGAGACCGGGATCGGATATTGGCTTATAGCCGGCCAATACCGAAAACCACTTTAACAACTGTGTACGCGGTGGAGATTCCAGAATGAAGTAGGATGGTGGCGACGTTCTCGAGGTATATTGCGTGGACCCAACTCCCGTGAGTTGGCATATATGACTAAAACAGGAGCTATACCGGGCTACACAAAGGGTCGCACCCTTTCATTGAGCATGCTCCATCGGAAACCATTCTATTACTGTTGTGATTCAATTCGGTGGCGCCACTTTGATTTGGGCCTATTGTTGGAGGTGGGCGGAAGCTGCTGGCTTGCCGTCACCACCGGTCTGGGAGTGCAAACGGGTATCCACCCTGGCATTTCCTTGCGTGCCGTGTCATATCCTTATATCGAGCCCACTACGATTTTGGTTTTAAAGATCCGACCGCGTTAAGGTTCACCATCCCCTTAACGCTATTTTCTATATGATTATACCTTACTGATTAGACACTACCGTATATAGCGTATATTACTACATAGTAAATAGTTTAACGGATCCTTAGAGGATGGGCAGTCCCAAGCATCCTTTAAGTTACTGATGCATTTTGTTACTGTTCACTTGAGTTGAT
Organism: Allium cepa; assembly: GCA_030765085.1. NCBI lineage: Eukaryota > Viridiplantae > Streptophyta > Magnoliopsida > Asparagales > Amaryllidaceae > Allium > Allium cepa. The sequence continues at coordinate 489,371,970 of CM060944.1, read as the reverse complement.
TTACAGTTTATAAGTATTTATGTCCTGACTCGAGGGTTTCGTATTTTGCTTTACGCTCGGGTCGGATTGATTGAGTTAGCATTCAAGATTCACCTTCGGCGTTGGAGCTTTCCTTGAAGATCCAGCCATCTATTTTGTTTCAGTATCCAGTGGTTCAGTGATGTATCTGATTTGTACCCGATGTATCCTGTTACTCTTCTGTTGTATCTTATTTAACTCTGATGTATCTCATATTTATATAGTAGCTTCATGAACTACTATCTCTTTTTCTTCCGCTGCATTTTTATATACTCTGTGTCTGAGATCTGTGATTTTTTTACTGTATATTCTGAGGTTTGCCAAAATTTTATTTACAACACGGTATTTTGAGCAGTTCAATTCTGGCATGAGTGTCTGCCTATTCACTTATAATGGATGCGAATGGTTGAAAAATACCTCGTTGTTACAGTTGGTATCAGAGCTTTGGTAGCTCTAGGCAAAACTCAGCATATGGAGTAGATGTAATTACAGAATCACTTTCATTCGAGTTGAATCTTTTTCTTTTGACTCGATTCCTTTGAATTTTGGAACGTTCCCTACAGTTCCAAAATCCATTCGTATCCCTCACTATTCATCTTCTTTTGACTGTGGAGCATTCCATGACTCCGCTTCGAATGATCTTTCTAGTGAGTCGGCGGTCACGCCAATTTCAAATTTAATTGAAAAAGGGGGAAAACTCCTTTGCAGTTAGCATCGATTCACCAGAGATTCTTATCTATCCTTGGTTTAGATGCTAATATCTTTTGTTATTTCGAACTCTAACTCTAGAGATCGAATGTAGATTTACCCTAGAAAAATCAACATTGATCTTATTTTTTAAGTCACGGTTGACCCAGTTAAGGTTGCCCGTGATTTATATAAGCTTATCCATCTTCCTATTCTGTTATTTAATCATGTCATCCTTGTTTCCAACTTATTTTTAAATCATAATCTCCTTTGATTTGTGTTAATCAAAAAAAAAATTTGAATCTCTATCCTTATTTGAAAATCTATTCATGTATAGTGTATTTGTAAACTAGTATTTAAAATTAAAATGTTTTATATATTGTGTTGTTTGAGTTGTTGATGTTGAGTTGGGTTTCTGATCGATACGTCTGATCAGCGCTATCGATAAGATTTCCAAAACACTTTGACAGAACAAACGGACACAATATATTTAAAAAAAAAATTGGTTAATGAAATAAATTTTGGTATATAAGTAAATTTATGGAACTTAATGAAATGATTTAAATTGATAATTTGAAATGATAATACTTGATTTATCATTTATTGTTCTACAAATAGATCTATAAATATTTGTTTATAAATTTATTTGGGAAATGAAATAAATTTAAAACAAGAATTTGAGGATTTAAATTCCGATTATTTCGAACTTTGGCTTAAAGTTTTAAAAGGTTATATTATTTAAAGTATTTTGAATAGAATTTGTTTTCAAAGAATTTTAAAGGTTTAAAATTAGTGCTTTTCTCTTTGTCGCTAGAAAATAACTTCGGTGATGATCGCGACATCATCGACGTTCATTTTCGAGTTTTGAAGTTAAGAGACTGTTCTGTAGTCTTGCTACAGCTTTGTTTTGGGAAATTAAATTGATTTGAATTTCTAAAATATGACTTGATTTATAATATATATATATATATATATATATATATATATATATATATATATATATATATATATAGATATATGATTGAAATTTGATTTGACATATTATATATGTATATATATTATTTCTCATCTCTAAATGGTCTGAAGAAATCGGAATTTAATTCTTAAATTCTATTTTTAAAGAATAATTTCAATTATAAAAAGAAAAAAGAAAAAATTTTAATAAATGATTTAAGCTTGAAATGATTGAATTGGAAATTTTATTTGTATAATACAATTGCATTCAAATATAACTTACCAAAATTTCAGAAGTTAAAAATGTAATTGGATAATATACAATATAAAAAAGATGTATAAATAAAATTTGAGTAGTTATAAGAAAAAGTGTAAATATATTTAACATGAGTGATAAATATATTGAGAGGAATAAATTTAATTTTGATTAGGAATAAAGAAGAATTAAATTTATTAAGTACAATGTGAGTGTAATAAATGATTATTTTTCAAACCCATGGTTTTAAAAATTGTTAATTTAAGATGATTGGATAATAAGATAATGAAATTTGAGATAGTTAAGATTTATTTAACTTGTGTAAAGATTTATTCTCTATTTAAGTTGAAATTTCCATGCTTTCAAATTTATTTCCTTATTTTGTTTTTCAAACTAACTTTTGGTTGTCCTTATTATCCTTATCTTGCTATAGACTGGTATAGGCATCTTTCTATAATCTTTCTATTTAGAAATCTTTCTATAATCTTGATAGACCTTTGGTAATCATTTTGAATCCACATTTTTCGTGCTTGTGTTCTTGATTCTGGAGGATCTTGGAAAGATCACCTCCACCTTGTAAAACTTACATATAACAACAGTTATCAGGTATAACTTTAATCTTCTTATCATCTTATCTTAATCCTATTTCACTCTATCTTTTCTGTGCCCTTCCATACCTCATTCCTTTTCGGGGACGAAAAGTTTTGAGTGGGGGAGAATGTAACAACCCTGTATTTTGTAATTATTTTATTGTATATTTTAATTATTTTTAATGTAAGATTTTGATTTAAAAACTTATTTTACTTATTTGAAATGATTAAATTTATTATTTAAATATAATCTTGATTTTTATATGAGTTATAATCCAAACTTGTGTAAGTTGAATATTTGCCTGAAATGCTGATTTTGGTCAAAATAGTCAAACTGTGACTTTCAACTTAAAATTTTAAAAGTTTAAAATTTTAATTTTTTTCTTTTATTATGAAAGTACATAAAATTCTAAGAACACCACTTTTCGTTTCGTTGAATTTGAATGTAAATTGTGAAAGTTATACCCTTTACAATATTGTGCGTATATAGGGTTATTTAACAATGGCTATTTTAAATTGTATAAGTTACTTCTTCTTGGTTATGTTTTATTTTAATATGTGATAATATGTTATATTATGTATATTTTGACTTTTAAGTATTTTTAAAATGATAATATAATTTTTCTAAAGTTTATTTGAATTTATTTCAATTTATAAAGCCTAGTTGGTATTTACTGCATTTTTCTTTATTCAACTTTCTATTTAACAAAAATTAAATTATTATTTTACCCTAAAAATGTTTTAAAACCATTTTTAATTCAAATTTTGTGTTATAATATTTTTTTTGTGAAGTAATAAATTTTCCAAAGTCATTGGAGATTTTCTTGTAATTTTTATGTCAGGGTTGCTATTTTTAAGCACTTTCTTATTTCCTTTTTGTATTTTACTTAAAATAAATTATTTATTTTATTTTATTCTTACTTAGTTTCGGTTTTAAATAACATTTCTGAGTTTATTTTGTTTTTATAAAATTAAAAAGAAAAGGAAATGCAATAGGTTTAGAAAGTTAATAGATCTTAAAAGCCTGAAACGTAAAGACGTTTTATCCGTTTCTTTTGCAATTAATACATCAATTTATCTTATCCATTCCTTTCCTCATCCTTTGCAGCCGACTCCCTCATATTATTCACGAATTTTCAAGCTCCAAAACCCTAAAAATCATGGCCTCCATCTTGAGAAAAAAAATCTGGTAATGGCTACATCTTTTTCTACCTTTTTCTTCTCATTTTCTATGTATTTTGCCTAGTTTTCTATGCTTTCTGGATTGGCCTCTACCACCCACCATCACCACCATACTCTCCACCATCCCCTACGACTCTTGCTTGGCATCATCTCCTGCCATCATTTCAGATCCATCCATGGCCACACCTCCCTTGGTGACAAAACTCCACAAAATTGCAAATAATGTCCAAAACAATGCCCTAGCCACCACTATTACTTCACCACCTTCATACTTTACCATGGCCACCACCTCTAGCCATGACCACCACCTTGCTACCACCACTACACTTCATCTTAGCCTCTGTCCAGATCTGAAATTGACATGGCCAAGACTCCATGAATCAAAACTCCACAAAAACAATGCATAAAGCCTTGAAACATTCATGATAGCCACCCTATCACTTCATATCTTCATCCACCACCTTGGCCACCACCATAGGCCGCCACCACCACCTTTTCCAGACCTCCCCACACCTCTCCATCTACTGTCCAAACCTGTACAAGTATGGCCGAGCCCCACTTGACCCAAGGCCGAGCCTTGTTGTGCTCAAAAACTTCATATATGTTGCCTTTACCAATTGTATGCTTCATGTTATAACCCTACCACTCCATACTCCTTCTATCCGTGAGTTATGGTGCCAAACCTGAGCTATATCATCATCATGGCTAAACCCAAGAACCTCCTAGGCCAAGCATTTGAATGGTTAAAGCAAGGTCAAGTAATCTATTCCTTTGTTGCTTCGTATTTTCATTGTTTCAACATTGTTTTGCGTTGAATATTTATGTGTATATTGTCTTGTTTTGGTTATGTTTACAAGACAAATATCAAGGCTCTCCATTCATTTAAATCAAAAGTCATGCTATATCGTTCTTGTCGTGCTTTTGGAATCGCACTTGTGTTTGTTGTTTTGGTCTTCAGCTTGAAAAAGTGAGCCTTTCTCACTCTGACATTTATACTTATGAAAAGTGAATTGATGACAAGTGTTTAGTAATGTAAAATGTTTATGCAAGTTAATGATGATCATATGATATGCTATGCCATGCCATGTTATTACCATGTTAAAACTGTTAATTTTCACTTGACATCTGATATATGACTGTATATTGTGATATTGACATTGTTTATATTATTCCTGTATATGATCACACTGCAAGTTCCCTATTAGAATAGAAGCACTATGGGCTGAAATGATAGGCCTAAGTTATTTTATTTAATTTATTTTAACTTGGGATTGCGGGTTTGAAATGATAAAACCCAGATTTTCTTTGTAAATTACGGGTTGAAATGATATATTACCCGTATCACTTTACCTAGCGTAGAAAATTATATACAGGCCCATAGTTAAAATATGTTTTTCTAAAATTTTAAATATTTTAGAAATTTAATTATTATAATATTTTGATTTTAAATTTTAAAAAAAAAGGATTTTTGTAAATTATTATTGATTTTCTGAATAATTGTAAGTGAAATGAATTAATGAAAAAGTTAGAAATTTTAAACGTGAGTTATTTTGGAAATTTTGATTTAATTATAATTGGAAATTTAATTGAATATGAAATTATGATAAATTTATGATAATTTGAATTTAAATGAATTTAAAGTTATTTTTATATCATATTAATGATTTTAATAAAGGTGAAATGTGAAATGAATGAATATTGTAAGTTGAAATTTTGAAATATAACTAAAACTGGAAATTTATGAAATTGACGTAAAGGTGAACTTTTAGTTAAGTAAATAAAAATAAAACTAAGTTATATTTGAGAATTTGAACTTAAGTGTTAAGTTGAAATTTAATGTAATGGATTTTAAAATTTCAACATTGAATTTTAATAAGTGAATTATTATTAAATCTTGATTTTTGAATGGAAATTTAACTTTATAAAATCATAAACTTGAGGAAAAATTAAATGATGTAATAAATGTGAAAATGTATGATTTTATAAGTTAAAAATGTTTTAATAAAAATATAATTGGTTGAGAAATTTTATTGAATATTTGAATTTAATTGACTACATTTTTTGAAATGCTATTAATTACAATGTAAATGATATTACAGCATTTGTAAACGCTGTAGTTGATGATAATGAACTAAAAAGCTAAGTTGAATTAAAAGCTATTAGAGCAATCTTTGTAAGTGCTATAATTTTTGAATTTAACTAAGTTATTCGAATTTAAGTAAACCTATCATAACATTTTAAAATGCTGTCTTTTGTTAAATTGAACTGTTTTGAATGTAACTTTCCGTATAAGTTTTCTAAATGATGTGAAAAGTGAATTTTCACGGTTTTGATAAACTTAAGTGATTAAACAAACTTTGGAAGTTGAAATTTTTGGAAATTTCATAATTTAATTATTAAACATAATAACTTCATTGAAATGATTAAAAAAAAGGAATATAAACTGTTTCGAAATATGAATTGAAATGGTATTTTAGATTTAATAAAATGAATAATGATTTGCAATGAATGAAGTTTGAAAAGATACGATATTTTGATATATTAAAATGATTTGAAACGAAGTTTTGGAAGGTTATGATATTTTGATATATTAAAATGATTTGAAAGGTAGTGTTGAAAGGGTATGAAAATTTAATATATTGAAATGGTTAGAAATGACTTGATATTTATTTTGATAAATATTTGAATTGAAAGATATTTTACAATGATATATTGAAATGGTTTTGGAAATGATTTAATCTTTATTTTCATAAAGATTTGGATTGAAAAGGATATTTTATTTTGAAGTATAAAATATTGTTTTAAAGTTATAACTACGGGTTATAATAACGATTGGTTGTTAAAGAGACCGAGATCGGATATTGTCTTGTAGCCGGCCAATACCGAAAACCACTTTAACAACTGTGTACGCGGTGGAGATTCCAGAATGAAGTAGGATGGTGGCGACGTTCTCGAGGTATATTACGTGGACCAACTCCCGTGAGTTGGCATATATGACTAAAACAGGAGCTATACCGGGCTACACAAAGGGTCACACCCTCTCATCGAGCATGCTCCATCGGAAACCATTCTATTACTATTGTGGTTCGATTCGGTGGCGCCACTTTGATTCGGGGGTATTGTTCGAGGTGGGCGGAAGCTGCTGGCTTGCCGTCACTACCGGTCCGGGATTGCAAACGGTGTATCCACCCTGGCATTTCCTTGCGTGTCGTGTCATATCCTTATATCGAGCCCACTACGATTTTGGTTTTAAAGATCCGACCGCGTTAAGGTTCACCATCCCCTTAACGCTATTTTCTATATGATTATACCTTACTGATTAGGCACTACCGTATATAGCGTATATTACTACATAGTAAATAGTTTAACGGATCCTTAGAGGATGGGCGGTCCCAAGCATCCTTTAAGTTACTGATGCATTTTGTTACTGTTCACTTGAGTTGATTTATAGTTTATAAGTATTTATGTCCTCACTCGAGGGTTTTGTATTTTTCTTTATGCTCGGGTCGGATTGATTGAGTTAGCATTCAAGATTCACCTTCGGCGTTGGAGCTTTCCTTGAAGATCCAGCCATCTATTTTGTTTCAGTATCCAGTGGTTCAGTGATGTATCTGATTTGTACCTGATGTATCCTGTTACTCTTCTGTTGTATCTTATTTAACTCTGATGTATCTCATATTTATATAGTAGCTTCATGAACTACTATCTCTTTTTCTTCCGCTGCATTTTTTTATACTCTGTGTCTGAGATCTGTGATTTTTATTTACTGTATATTCTGAGGTTTGCCAAAATTTTATTTACAACACGGTATTTTGAGCAGTTCAATTCCGGCATGAGTGTCTGCCTATGCACTTATAATGGATGCGAATGGTTGAAAAATACCTCGTTGTTACATTTGTTGAGTTTGATTATCTGTTGTAGGTTGTCTGCATTGTGGAATAGCTGCAAGTCTTATCGCATATTTGTGCATTTCCTGTGTACTTCATACTGGAACTTGATGGTTGGACCTATTGTGTTGTGTACTGTCTATTCAATTGCAGTTCCATTTCACCGTTGCGTGATACTATGCAGTTCTTAGAACTGTTATCTTTTAGGGTGTAATTTTTGATTCATTTTGTTGCAGCTGCGTTGAGTCACTGACATGACCTCTGCAGCTTCGATTGGTGTCAGTATTCACTGTTGTGATGATTTCACATGCTGTTGTGGCGAGGCAGTGCACGCATGCGTGTACTGCAACCACACAGTATTGATTTTAATTGATATTTCTTTTGCTTTTGATTTATGATCTTTGCGTATTTCATTACGGTAGTGGCGAGGCAGTGCACGCAAGCGTGAACTGCAGCCACACGAAGTTAACATTTTAAAAATGTGGCGAGGCCGTGCACGCGTGTGTGTACTGCAGCCCTACCAAATCTAATGTTTTAAATGATGTTTTCTTTTTGATGAAAATTGTTTTATGTTGACAATTCAATATATTTTGAATCGATTTTGATGATTTTGTAGTTCATTGCCGTTTTGGCAATTCTGATGTTTTTTTTTATAAATTACCTTCATCAATAATCCTTTCATCTATCTTCATTGATAATCTGAATCTACTGATTTATTGTTTAACACTGTTAAGTGTTATATTTACCGTTATCTGATTTCTTGTTAAAGGATCGGATAGGTAAATTTATATTTGACTGTCGTCTAATTGTTGTTTGATTATTATTGCCTCTATGCACTAATAACTGAGTTTGAATTAGACTGACCTGTGTATTATTTTCTTTTGAATGTAATACTCGGGTCAGACCCAGTATTTTTCAGCTTGAAGGTTTTCGGGCAGCGAAGTTAGAGAGAGTTGGGGGAAACGCTTCACTTTAGCTTTTCGGGGATTTATTTTTGTACTTAAAGAAATATTCTGCTGTATAAAATTAAATGCATTGTACAAACTCTGATATATGTACAAAAAATTCATTATGTGAAATATAATTATTCTGTGTTTCTGTGGCTGATTCTGTTTAAACTCTATAAACTGAATAACAATCCGTCATTTTGAACGTCTCAAGTTGGTTTAATTACCGACTGGGGACGGTCAGAAGGGCGGGTCGTTACAGTCAGGGTCGAGTGAAGGTGGCCGGTGGGTTTGTGTGGTCTGCGGTTGGAGTTTGAGAAGGTGATCGAAGTGATGATGGCTACAATGGAGGTGGAGATGGCAGTTACAATGGAGCAAGGCCTAATCAGTGGCATTTGGATGGTTTCGCGTGTCAGATCAAGGGAGAGGAGGCGGAGTTGGTAGCTACATGCTCAGGTTGACTGCTGTATGAAGGTGGTGGGCTAGGCATATGAAGGTGGTGGGTTGCGATAGTGCACGGAAGAAGGATGCACGTGAAGAGGTTCGGTTATAGGAAAGGATGAGCTCAATTGTGAGAGGGAAGGAGGATATGGGGTTGGAGGTTGGAATTGTTGGCGATAGTTCGGTTAGTGAAGAAGCAGATTTGAGTGAGGTAGAGGAAGTTGTAGGATTTGGATTTAGGTGGTCAAAGTAGGCATGGAAATGATGGATGCGGGCGAAGCAAGAGAGGAGCGGCTATGGGGTTTAGCAAAAGGATACAAGTAGGCTATATCAACCAAAAATGAAAGCAAGCTTCTCTTTTTATGTTTATTTTCTTTTATGAAAACCGAATGAACAGAGGGAACGGAAAGGATCCAAGGAATAAAAAAATTTAATAGCTAAATTTTATGGAAATTTTAAAACAAGCAGCCATTAGTTTTCAGCCCTTTGACAATTGAACGAACACAGAATATTCTAGAGGCTCAAAATGGGCATCGTTGCGGCTAACCGTTTTGCAGATTTCGCCGCATACAGGACAATGAAACACACAATTGAATATACTTCATAGATCAACATAACGAGAGGAGCATAATGGTACAAAGATATGAGTGACATGATACACCTATCAAAACTCAATTTTCACTATTCAAAATGCTACTAAAATGCTGAAAATAAGATAAACGGGGCAAGAGCTGTCCAAATTTGACGAAATGAAATATGACGTCCCAATCAAAAAATGATTTACATTTTTATTATATAAAAATATTCAGATTTCAAAAATATTTTATTTCCATTAAATATTACTGATTTTACTTTTTTTAAAATTTGAAATTTCACAAACAAGCTAACATACATTCATATCTTCCAATAAAAATTTACCAATTGCTATGTTTAAATAGACATGTTGCAAATATCAAATTTTCATTGTAAAAGTTTTATTATTTATTTTCATGAATTTTTTTAGTTAATTACGTTATAAAAATCGCTAAAAACTTCGGGTCGTTACAGTAAGTTTTCAAAAAACTGGAATTTCAACTGATTTCATAAATTTTTGAAATCATCGATTCCTTAAAATAGTGGTCTGAGACATAGTGTCGGAATTTGACAAAACTAGTTCCATTAGATCCATAATAGTGTATTATTATCGAATCTCATTGTTCATAGCGTTTGGAGATAACGGTTGGTCGTATGGGATAGAAACATGTTAAAATTAATATCGGAAATTTATTATATTAACCAAGTTCAAAATGCTATCTTCTCCATATGATTGAATTAGGGCCCGAGACTTGTTCCATTGCTTTTGGAATAGGGGTATAACTAGAAACGCCAAGTGACACATCTCGATTGCAGTCCGTAGTTTCATAGCTAGATATTTTGAATTTTTAATTATATATTGTCGTTGATTTAACCATTTAGCCTTATCCTTTCATTCGAGCCACCCGTCCTTGTACATCTGTAACGACCCGTAAAATTTTGATAATTAAAAATGTTAATTTAATAAGATTTCAGGGTTTAATGTTGGAAGAATTAAAAATTTGTAATTTATGTATGGTGATAATAACTAGAATGAAATGCAAAAAATTTATCTAAGTTAATTATTTATGAATTGAATTAAATCCCAAATCAATTGAAACAATATGTAGTCAACGGTAATTGAAAGAATTTGTATTGTATAGGTAACTGTGACACTTGTTTGTAAATAATAAACTTATAAGTGTAATTAAAAGTTAACGGTGATAATTATTTAAGTTACCTATTCATTTAGTTAGTCGAATTGAATTTGTGAACCAATTGCAATTGAAATGAAAGTTTATATATTAGTTGAGTGCATTATCTCTAACTGTAGTTAAATAATAATGTGGAATTCATTTGAGGTAAAAAAGTAATCGATTGATAATGAAATTTTATTTAAAAATCTAATATTGAAATCCGTCAAATATTGAACAATTGAATTGTTTAAATTTAATATTTGGAATTTATTGAATAATTGAATAACGGGATTTGAATAACTGTTTTAATGGAAATGGTTGTTCTATAATTTGAATTTGTTAACTTATATAAGTTCGTTTTGAATATTTTGAAAGATAGTGATTTAAGAATAATCAAATTTGTTTAAATTTAATATTACAAATGTTTGAATAATTAAATTCCGAATTTGATATGATTAATTTGATATTGAAATTTAATATATGAAAATAAAGTGAATAGCTGAAATTCGATTTAATATGATTCAAATTGGTTTCCAAAGTGAATATAGGTTATATTTGGATTATAATAGAGTTAATAAGATTTTAAAATTGGAATTTTAAGCAATTCTGTAAATTTTGAAAAGTCGTCGATTTAATCGACAAGTTAAAATAGCCTTCCGGGGGCACAGTCTCGGAATTCGACGAAACCAGTTCCGTTAGATCCGTAATAGTTTATTATTATCGAGTTTCAATTTCCATAGCAAACGGAGTCGCCGTTTGACAGTGGCAGCTCAAAACGCTTAGAAATTAATTTAATCGATTTAATTAAAATTGATCGTTTATTTTCGTAACTCGCACATACGATCGAATTAGGGCTTGAAACCTTTTCCATTGCATCCGGAATAGGGGTATAACATTATAAACGCCAAGCGGCACGCCTCGATAGGGGTTCAAGATTTTAAGTTGCGTAAATTGGGATATTTTGAAATTTAAATTTATATATTGTCTAGTCGACTTTTCACATCAGCTTCTTTTCAAATCACTGTAGTAAGCATCCCACACGGAAGAATCAGGTCTGCTCCCTTTTAAATTCGCACGCAAGCTTCAGGCAGTAGGAAAATAATGAATCCAAACTTCAAAAATTGCTGTCTCTTCCAAAACTCGATTAAAAATCACGAAACCAATTTTAAAAATCCTATTTTTGCTTGATCTTTGATCTGGTATGCTTCGTGCTTGGTGCGGCAACCATTGGGGTCGAAGCCATTCTTAGGCTTGAACTAGGGTTGGAAATCATGGAGGATATAGGCTTCGATTCGCGAAACGGAGCTTTGATTCGAGTTCGTGACGCGGAATAACAGCCCGGTGGTGAGTTTTGTGTTGTGCGGCTCTTGTTTGGAGCCTGCGACCTGATCATGGTCGAGAGGATAGCTTCAGGTCGCGTCTTCCTAGGTGTGGCCGAGCGTGTAGCTTTGTGGTCGAGATGGTGGAGACTTCGAAGAGAAGAAGTTTGGCGAAGACGGCATGTCGAACGGAGTATCGGAGCTCCTTATCATCATAGATTGGTGCACAGCAATGGTGGTTTGTGCATTTTCGTGTGCAGGCATTGGCTAAGGATGGGAGAAGAAGCTTTGTAGTTAGGATGGGCCTCTTTTTCATTGGGTATGAATTTATTTTAAATACCAATATAAATTATTTTATAAATTCAAATGTCGATAACTTATAAAATGTATAACTTCTACATACGTGGTCCGATTGGAACGAAACTTTTTGCGTTGCAATCGTAATGACGAGAGCTTCAAAATGAAACTAGTTTGGACGAATTTGGAGACAGTTGAAATTGGGCTAAAATCGGGAGTCGTCCGGTTTAGTTCCAAATCGAAACGTCTCGGTGACAACAGGATATCAAGGTGAGTGTTTTATAACGCTCACAACGTACTGAATATCTTTATGGTAGTTAAATTTGATATTATGTAGTGATATGAATTTAATTTGTCGTTGTTTGATAAAATTTAATTGTCGTATAGATTGTCATTTGAATTCGCCGTTGAAAATTTAATTGACAGTCAAATTGAGATTAAAATTAAATTGCGATTAAATTACCTAATATTGATAACTATGAAATTGTCGTGAATTGTATTGTCTATTGGATGATGTATTTCGATGGATGCTATTGGTTGATATTTAAATGTTTGGATGTTTATTTGCTTATATATATCCTGTTATGCATACATATGACACTGTGATTTAGTTTAAGTGATCTATATATTCATCCCTAACATTTAAATTGAAATAAATAATCACTTGCCATAGGATAGAAAAGTGTATACGGACACCGGATTAGTTAAATTAATAAATTTTAAAATAGTTGATTTAAAATTTATTTAAAATGTTTTGATTTAAAAGTTATAAATAAAATCAATTTATAGAAATCGAATTTATCGAAAAATTGAGTTTGGAATGTTGAAATAAATTTTGGTTAAAAGAAATTGTTAATTAATTTAAGTTGAGACTTTGAAATTTAAAATTGGGATATGATTGAATTTCGAAAATTTATTTGTTTAAAAGATTGAACATTATTTCGAGCTTTTAGTATTACTAAGTAAAGGTGATATAAAAATGATATTTTGAAATTGAGCTTGGAATTGAATCATATTTGAAATTTGGATTTATATTTGAATATTGAAGGATAATTTTGTTAAGTGTTATAAATTGATATTTTTGAAAAATCAAGCTCCAAATCGATACAAATTGAAATTGAATTAATTGAAAGTGAATGTAAAATTGAATTAATTTAAAGTCAAAGCTGACATTGATTTGAATTGAAATCGAAATTGAATCGGTAGAATGGAAATTGAAATTGATTTGAATTGGGAAGTTATAATTGAAATGGTTTGGTTTTGAAGCTGTTTTATTTTGTTTTCCAAATTACTCTGTTATATAAACCATCTTTAAATACTCAAACTATTTTAACCTATATTAACTATATTAAATTATTTTAACCCATCTTAAACCATGTTAACTTATTTTAATCTATTTTAAATCTACTTAATCCAATTTAAATTATTTTAAACTAATTTATCTATTTTAAGATTTTAAGTATTTTTTAACTATTTTAATTATTTAAACTACTTTTAAACTACTTAAAACTATTTCATAAAATTTCAAGCTGGTCAACAAGGTGAAATGTTTATGTTTAAATCTTGAATGTAAATACGAATTGGGTTAAATGAAGTTGCAACCTAAATTGAAATTCGAATGATTTGGAAATCGAAATGAGATATTAAGGCGAAAAATGATTTTTGAAACGGAATCTTACATTTTGAATAGCTGTGATGATATTTGAAATGGATTTGATTTTTGAAACGAATATGATATTTTGATATCAATTATGAATCGACTGAAATGTAAAAGAGCCACCGGTGTAGTAATACGTAGTTATTAAAGAGATCGGGATCGGATATGGACATACTCTCTGCCGATACCGAAAACCACTTTAATAACTATTATACGCGGAGCGTTGATCCAGAATGAAGTGGATGATTTGGTGAGCGCGTTGACTGAAGAAAGAGAACGACATTGGATGACCCCTGACATGACTAAAACAGGAGCCGCGCCGGTCCATTGAGGTTCGCCATCTCTAGTGGACACACTTCTTCGATACCATATCTATTACTTTTGTGATTCGATTTGGGTGCACCCCTTGATTTGGGAGTGTTGTTTCGCGGTGTTTAGGTAGCTGCTGGCTATGCTCAACATCTGTCCGGATCACGCAACTACTAGTATCCTACTTGGTATCGCCTCATGTACCTTGTCGTACTGATTATCCTATTCGCGACCACTACGTTTTGTTTTGTGTTTACCTATGGGGTACCCTCTGATAACCACTAGTTTACGGTGGGGTTTACGGTGTTGTATAGACTATGGCATTATTAAATGTGTTAAGGAGAATTATGGTAGTGCCTTAACGCTATTTTAATACTTTTACTTTACTGTAGACATATTATAATAGCGTATTGTACTACATAGTAGATAGTTTAACGGATCCTTGAGAGATGGAAAATCCCGTAACATCTCTTGAGTTATTGCACGCACGTTGACACTGGATATGAGATGTCAACCCCGTAAACATCTCTGAATCCGTTACACTCATATTTATTTACGATTGATTTAAATTTCATAAGGATATTTTAGTCATGACTCGAGTGTTTTGTCTGTTCATTACGCTCGGTTCAAACCTGAGTTTTTTGAGCTTATTGAAGATCTATTCCGGAGGACGAAGACGAAGATTTGGTATACTATTACTCTTATTATCTTTGCATCATGTTGTCTGCTGCATTATTTTATTTGTTCTGTTGTATATGTATAACTCTGACAAAGGTTGTATAAATAATGATCAAAGTATTGTAAACAGCTTCATGAACTGTTTATTTGACTATTATATTTTATCGTTCCGCTGTGAGATTCTGTGTTGTTTCATTTCCTTTATTTCTCTTTCTTTTCTTTTCTTACTTACCCCAATGACCATCTGCCCTTTTGAATGGTTTGGAACCGGCATGTGTATTTGATCGTCGGTTTAAACTGTCCAAAAAGGCGGGTCATTACAGTTGGTATCAGAGCTTTGGTTTAGCGATAACCTTAGCTTTGTGGGTCTGACTCTTTATAAATAGGGTAGTTATAGCCTATGATGAGTCGTTGAGTGTATATATATGAGAGAGCGTATTTGTTAGTGATATAGAATGTTTTATATTGTGTTAGTTGATTTGTTGAGTGGCTTATGGATTCTGGTCAATACGAGTAATTAACGTCATTGATAGGGATCTCTAAACACTCGAACAGAACAATTTGACATAGTATTGTTTGAAATTGGGTAAATGAAATAATTTTTTCCTAATTATATTTTGTATATAAAGAATTTACTTTCAGAAATTATTGTGATCTATCTAGCTTACTTGGTTGTTAGGAATGATAATATTGGTTATTATCATTAATTGGATATTGTAATTTAATAAATAAGGTGAATTACAAAATGAATAATGATAAAACACTTGTGGAATGTTTTAAGAAAGAAAATCCTATAAGAATGTTTTATAAAGGTGACTTATAAATTTAAATAGATTTAAAGTGGAAAATATTGAATTTAAGACTCGGAGGTTTTGACAATGGTTCTCAAAGCTTTGAAGAAAATATATTGTGATATTAGTTGGAAAATATTTATGGGAAATATATTGAAAGGATTTTAAGAAGGAATGAATTCAGTACTCCTCTACTCTGTCGCTGGAAAATAATTTCGGTGATGACTGCGCAACATCGTCGACGTTCATTTTCGAGTCTCAAAGTGGGGGGAGACTTCTAAGAAGCTTTTCTTTTCTTCGAAATTATTTTGGGTAAATGGGTTTTGATTTAAACTCCAAAGGAATGATTTGATATATTAAAGATATAAGTGTATATGTTTATTTCAAATGATTTGAAAGGAACCGGGCATTTAAATTTCTAAGTTATGTTAATTAGTAATTTTCAAATTATTTGAATGAAATGTGAATAACCAGAATTTATAAAATAAGAGGATTAAGATATCTAAGCTTATGTTTTGGGAAAACTTTAGAGTTGTAGTGTACCTTTAAAGTTGAAAGGTAAAGAGGATTTAAATAAATCAAATTTGTGAACATTCTAATTATGTAAAATGAAATTCTATAAATTTGTATAATACCAAATTTTCATTCTAATAACATATAATATGACTTACCAAATATTAAGAAGTTGAAATGATGTTTTGGATATGTAATGAGATATTGTACAACTAAACAGAACCTGAAAATAATTGAAGTATACAAGTAAGGAAAACACAAAAGGAATTAAAATGTATATAAATGGAAAATTTAGTTGTGATAAAAATGTTATATACTTAAATATAGCATGAAATGATGAATGGATAAATGGAACAAGTAAGTGAACTTAAGAAAAGGCCATTGAGTCAAGCAATGTCTTTGTAAACTGGTTGTAGAATCAAATATAAATTTGCAACAAAAAGAAAAATATATGAAGATAAATTTGTAACTTTTGGAGATAAATATAAACTAAGAAAAGCCATATATAAGAAGTTAGACTTTTATGGAATGACTATAAATTAAAGTGATGATTAGTAAGCAAATAAATTGGTTATTAACTGAAACTGAATATGAAGTAAATGTAAACAAAGGAATTTGGTATAGCTAAGAATCAATTAGAAAATGAAATTGAATTAAATTAAATCATATAGAATGTTTAAAATGAACTTGAGTAAGAAAATTCTATGATATGATGTTTAAGAAAAGGTAATGTTAAAGAATATGCTATGTAAAGAAATGAATATACTAACTGAATAATGGATTGTAAATAATTAATTGTAAATAAAAATAGAAGTCAATAAAATAATTTAGTATAGATGAATTGGATAGAAATCCATTGGAAGGTAATATGTGAGGTTGTACGTATATTATTTTATTCGCATAACGATTTGATCCAAATTCGAGCACAAAATTTCGAGATAATTTATATCGAACCAAGTTAGGATTTTTCACTTGATTCTCGATGGCGAACCCTGGATATGGATTTATGATTTGATTCTGGAATTCTCTATCATAGTATATGGCTATGCAAGGAGAGTAACAGTTTCCAATCAAGGAACCAAATCTGAGTCTGCACTAGAGTGTCGTGTGAATGATACTAGTTTGGAAGTGAAATTATATGATCGAATAAGCGATTAGATTTGATATTGCTCACGGATGATATATGTACGACTTACAGACATAATTAAAGCTAATATTGGAAATTGAAGATGCCAAATATAAAATGGTTCTTTTAAATTGTATAATTGGATATCATTGGTAAATGAGATGCAGGTATTTAAAATCAAGACAAAATTGGATTGCCCAACAAAAGGTGCATGTTTATTTTGTCATTGGATTTGGTGATTTTTGATGAGCCACCTGGCTTTTGATTTTCTTTTATTGGTTTCGGGCCTGTAGAGGCGTTTTGTAGCTGTACCGAGCAAGCCGCGCAAAGGAGACTCTGCCGAAATTTTTCGTAAATCCAAGTGTTAGAAAATTTTTCAAGTTTAAAAATTTTATAACTTGTTTTGATAACTAACTCGTAAACTTCATAGGCTAATCAGAGTAGCGTAGTGGAAGTGTAGTAATGATTTTATAAATGAAATTTCATTATTTTATAAGTTGATAATTTTGAATAAAATATATCGAATGTTGAATTCTTTACTTAGTTTCTTTTCCCTTCTTTTTCCTTTTTGAGGACGAAAAGTTTTGAGTGGGGGAGAGTGTAACGAACCGTAAAATTTCGATAATTAAAAATGTTAATTTAATAAGATTTCATGGTTTAATGTTGGAAGAATTAAAATTTGTAATTTATGTATGGTAATAATAACTAGAATGAAATGCAACAAATTTTATCTAAGTTAGTTATTTATGAATTGAATGAAATCCCAAATCAATTGAAATAATATGTAGTCAACGGTAATTGAACGAATTTGTATTGAATAGGTAATTGTGACACTTGTTTGTAAATAATAGACTTATAAGTGTAATTAAAAGTTAACGGTCATAATTATTTAAGTTACCTATTCATTTAGTTAGTCGAATTGAATTTGTGAACCAATTACAATTGAAATGAAAGTTTATATATTAGTTGAGTGCATTATCTCTAACTGTAGTTAAATAATAATGTGGAATTCATTTGAGGTAATAAAGTAATCGACTGATAATGAAATTTTATTTAAAAATCCAATATTGAAATCCTTCAAATATTGAACAGTTAAATTGTTTAAATTTAATATTTGGAATTTATTGAATAATTGAATAACGGGAATCGAATAACTGTTTTAATGGAAATGGTTGTTCTATAATTCGAATTTGTTAAATTATATAAGTTCGTTTTGAATATTTCAAAAGATAGTGATTTAAGAATAATCAAATTTGTTTAAATTTAATATTACAAATGTTTGAATGATTAAATTCTGAATTTGATATGATTAATTTGATATTGAAATTTAATATATGAAAATAGAGTGAATAACTGAAATTCGATTTAATATGATTCAAATTGGTTTCCAAAGTGAATATAAGTTATATTTGGATTATAATATAGTTAATAAGATTTTAAAATTAGAATTTTAAGCAATTCTGTAAATTTTGAAAAGTCGTCGATTTAATCGACGAGTTAAAATAGCCTTCCGGGGCACAGTCTTGGAATTCGACGAAACCAGTTCCATTAGATCCGTAATCTTTTATTATTATCGCGTTTCAATATCCATAGCTATCGGAGTCGCCGTTTGACCATGGGAGCTCAAAACGCTTAGAAATAAATTTAATCGATTTAATTTAAAATTGGTCGTTTATTTCCGTAACTCGCACATACGATCGAATTAGGGCTCGAAACCTTTTCCATTGCGTCTGAAATAGGGGTATAACATTATAAACGCCTAGCGGCACGCCTCGATAGGGGTTCAAGATTTTAAGTTGCATAAATTGGGATATTTTGAAATTTAAATTTATATATTGTCTAGTCAACTTTTCACATCAGCTTCTTTTCAAATCACTGTAGTAAGCATCCCACACGCAAGAATCAGGCCTGCTCAATTTTAAATTCGCATGCAAGCTTCAGGCAGCAAGAAAATAATGAATCCAAACTTCAAAAATTGATGTCTCTTCCAATACTCAATTAAAAATCACGAAACCAATTTTAAAAATCCTATTTTTGCTTTATCTTTGATCTGGTATGCTTCGTGCTTGGTGCGGCAACCATTGGGGTGGAAGCCATTCTTAGGCGTGAACTAGGGTTGGAAATCGTGGAGGATATAGGCTTCGATTCGCAAAACGGAGCTTTGATTTGAGTTCATGACGCGGAATAGCAGCCCGGTGGTGAGTTTTGTGTTGTGCGGCTCTGGTTTGGAGCGTGCGACCTGATCATGGTCGAGAGGAGAGCTTCAGGTCGCTTCTTCCTAGGTGTGGCCGAACGTGTAGCTTTGTGGTCGAGATGGTGGAGACTTCGAAGAGAAGAATTTTGTCGAAGTCGGCATGTCGAACGGAGTACCGGAGCTCTGTATCATCAGAGATTAGTGCACGACAATGGTGAGTTTGTGCATTTTCGTGTGCAGGCATTGGCTAAGGATGGGAGAAGAAGCTTTGTAGTTAGGCTGGGCCTCTTTTGCTTTGGGTATGAATTTATTTTAAATACCAATATAAATTGTTTTATAAATTCAAATGTCGATAACTTATAAAATGTATAACTTCTAATACAAGGTCCGATTGGAATGAAACTTTTTGCATTGCAATCGTAATGACGAGAGCTTCGAAATGAAACTGGTTTGGACGAATTTGGATATAGTTTAAATTTGGGCTAAAATCGGGAGTCGTCCGGTTTAGTTCCAAACCGGAACGTCTCGGTGACAACAGGATATCAAGGTGAGTGTTTTGTAACGCTCACAACGTACTGAATATCTTTATGGTAGTTAATTAAATTTGATATTATGAAGTGATATGAATTTTATTTGTCGTTGTTTGATAAAATTTAATTGTCATATAGATTGTCATTTGAATTTGCCGTTTATAGATTGTCATTTGAATTCGCCGTTGAAAATTTAATTGACAGTCAAATTGAGATTAAAATTAAATTGCGATTAAATTACCTGTTATTGATAACTATGAAATTGTCGTGAATTGTATTGTCTATTGGATGATGTATTTCGATGGATGCTATTGGTTGATATTTAAATGTTTGGATGTTTATTTTCTTATATATATCCTGTTATGCATACATATGACACTGTGATTTAGTTTAAGTGATATATATATTCATCCCTCACATTTAAATTGAAATAAATAATCACTTGGCCATAGGATAGAAAAGTATATACGGACACCGGATTGGTTAAATTAATAATTTTTAAAATAGTTGATTTAAAATTTATTTAAAATGTTTTGATTCAAAAGTTATAAATAAAATCAATTTATAGAAATCGAATTTAACGAAAAATTGAGTTTGGAATGTTGAAATAAATTTTGGTTAAAAGAAATTGTTAATTATTTAAGTTGAGACTTTGAAATTTAAAATTGGGATATGATTGAATTTCGAAAATTTATTTGTTTAAAAGATTGAACATTATTTCGAGCTTTGAGTATTACTAAGTAAAGGTGATATAAAAATGATATTTTGAAATTGAGCTTGGAATTGAATCATATTTGAAATTTGGATTTAAATTTGAATATTGAAGGATAATTTTGTTAAGTGTTATAAATTGTTATTTTTGAAAAATCAAGCTCCAAATCGATATAAATTGAAATTGAATTAATTAAAAGTGAATGTAAAATTGAATTAATTTAAAGTCAAAGCGGACATTGATTTGAATTGAAATCGAAATCGAATCGGTAGAATGGAAATTGAAATTGATTTGAATTGGGAAGTTATATTTGAAATGGTTTGGTTTTGAAGCTGTTTCATTTTGTTTTCCAAATTACTCTGTTATATAAACCATCTTTAAATACTTAAACTATTTTAACCTATATTAACTATATTAAATTATTTTAACCCATCTTAAACCATGTTAACTAATTTTAATCTATTTTAAATCTACTTAACCCGATTTAAATTATTTTAAACTAATTTATCTATTTTAAGATTTTAAGTATTTTTTAACTATTTTAATTATTTAAACTACTTTTAAACTACTTAAAACTATTTCATAAAATTTCAAGCTGGTCAATAAGGTGAAATGTTTATGTTTAAATCTTGAATGTAAATACGAATTGGGTTAAATGAAGTTGCAACCTAAATTGAAATTCGAATGATTTGGAAATCGAAATGAGATATTGGGGCGAAAAATGATTTTTGAAACGGAATCTTACATTTTGAATAGCTATGATGATATTTGAAATGGATTTGATTTTTGAAATGAATATGATATTTTGATATCAATTATGAATCGACTGAAATGTAAAAGTGCCACCGGTGTAATAATACATAGTTATTAAAAAGACCGGGATCGGATATGGACATACTCTCTGTCGATACCGAAAACCACTTTAATAACTATTATACGCGGAGTGTTGATCCAGAATGAAGTGGATGATTTGGTGAGCGCGTTGACTGAAGAAAGAGAACGATATTGGATGACCCCTTACATGACTAAAATAGGAGTCGCGCCGGTCCATTGAGGTTCGCCATCTCTAGCGGACACACTTCTTCGATACCATATCTATTACTTTTGTGATTCGATTTGGGTTTATTGAGGTAATGCCTTAATGCTATTTTAATACTTTTACTTTACTGTAGACATATTATAATAGCGTATTGTACTACATAGTAGATAGTTTAACGGATCCTTGAGAGATGGAAAATCCCGTAACATCTCTTGAGTTATTGCACGCACGTTGACAATGGATATGAGATGTCAAACCCCGTAAACATCTCTGACGCCGTTACACTCATATTTATTTGCGATTGATTTAACTTTCACAAGGATATTTTAGCCCTGACTCGAGTGTTTTTTCTTTTCATTGCGCTCGGGTCAGACTTGAGTTTTTTCAGCTTATTGAAGATCTATTCTGGAGGACGAAGACGAAGATTTGGTACACTATTACTCTTATTATCTTTGCATCATGTTGTCTGCTGCATTATTTTATTTGTTCTGTTGTATATGTATAACTCTGATAAAGGTTGTATAAATAATGATCAAAATATTGTAAACAGCTTCATGAACTATTTATTTGACAATTATATTTTATCATTCCGCTGCGAGATTCTGTGTTGTTTCATTTCCTTTATTTCTCTTTCTTTTCTTTTCTAATTTACCCCAATGACCATCTGCCCTTTTGAATGGTTTGGAACCGGCATGTGTATTTGATCGTCGGTTTAAACTGTCCAAAAGGGCGGGTCGTTACAACATCAGCCACCCTATTACCTGCATAGCCACCTTCTCACCCATTTAAAAATCGTGTTTCCCCTCCTCATTTTCAAATGCAAAAAAAGGAAAACATTAAAACAATTCAAATGTAGTCAACGGCCATAGTTAAACGGAACCATTAGAGTCCTCGTGAGGCATTTGGGTTTAAAGAGGAAATGTGCGGGGCATTGAGGCGGAGGGATTGTGTGGGGGAGATTTCTTGGTGTTTATTGTAGAGGAGGATAGGGCGGCGTAGGACATCAAATGTAACATCCCGTCTTTTTGGACGTTTTATGTAGACACACGTGCCAACTCAAACCATACAGAAGGACAGATTGTTACGGGGTAAATAAGAAAAAGAAGAGAAAGAAAAAATGCAAAACCGAATCTCGCAGCAGAATGACAAAATATAATAATCAAACAACAGTTCATTAAGGTGTTTACTAAACGTTTGATTATACTTATACAACACAGATCAGAGTTACACATACTAGAGAATAATAAATAATGTAGAAAAGTACACGATGCAGTGAATTGAATATAGTAAATACTAATGGTACAAATCTTCGTCTTTGTCCTCTAGAAATAAAGTCTTCAAATCTTGAAATGCTTAGGCTGACCCGAGCGAATTGAAAGACAAAACATTTGAGTTGAAATGAAAAGATCTTATGTGAGTTAACTCAACGATAAATAAATATGAGCGGAATGGCATGAGAGATGTTTACGGGGTTTGACATCTCCTATCCAGTGTCTAACGTGAGTACGGTAAATTAAGAGATGTTTGAGATTACATCTCCTATGGATCCGTTAACCTATCTACTATGTAATACAATACGCTATTATAATATGTCTACAGTAAAGTAAAGGTATTAAAATAGCGTTAAGGCATTATCCATATCCCCCTTAACACATTGTTATATATTCCCATAGTCTATATAGTACCGTACCTCCCCTCTCAACTAAAGGGCTATCAGAGGGAACTCCATAGGTATGGTACAAAACAAAATCGTAGAAGGCGCTCTAAGGCATGTGAACATGGCACACGAGGAAACGCAAAGGTAGATATACCATTTGCATATCCGGACTGGTTGTAACGCATAGCAGCTACTACCGCCTACCTCGGAACACACTCCAAATCAAAAATCAAAGAGTGGACACCAAACCAATCACAAGATCAGAATATGATATCAAAGAGGTGTGTCTGATAGGAGGAATGACGTCACTTGGCCCGGTGTGGCTCTTGATTTTAGTCACATCTAAGATGACTCACGGGAGTCAAGGTCACATCATACCTCATACAAAAATCGTTCGCCAAACCATCCTACTTCATTTCTAGAATCTCCACCACGTATACAGTTGTTAAAATGGTATTCGGTATTGGCAGAGAGTATGACAATATCTGATATCAGTCTCTTCGACAACCAATTGCTTATTACACACCAGATGGTTCTTTTACATTTCAAAAGTCAACTCACAATTGATATCAAAATAACATATTCTCAAACCATATCACTTTCAAATCATATTCACTTTCAAACCATATTCACTTTCAAATCATATTCACTTTCGGAAGTCATAATTTCTTACGAAAACCATATTTCCAAAATAGGTTAAATCCTTATTTCAAAATCATCATTTTCAATTTACTATAACATTTAATTCCAACTAATGGTTATAACATCATTTAACCGTATTTGCTTTTAAACGGTGAATTCGGATTTAAACACTTCTCCTTTCCTTACTCTGAAAATTTAGAAAATAGTTTAAATATTTATAAATAGTTATAAATAGTTAAAATACTCTAAAATATAAAAATAGATTTTAAATATTTTTAAATTTATTGAGATAGTTAAATGGGTTTAAAATAGATTAAATATAATTAAAATAAATTAAATAGCTTTAAAGTAGATTAATTAGATTTAAAATGAATTAAAATGGTTTAATTTGTTTAAAATAAATTAAATTGGTTTAAAATAGGTTAAAATAATTTATATAGTTATGTTGGTTTAAATAGTTTAATAAATTTGAAAATCTTAATAATTAGAAATTTTAAAATAATATAAATTTTTTTTAAACAATTTATATTAAAATGTGAATTTGGAATTTTTATATCATATTAGACTATTCATTTCATTTCAACACATTTGGACCCATTTCAATTTTCAAATCAACAAACCAAACTTCAAACCTTTAAATTTTCAAATTTCAATAAACCATTGAATTTCATATCATTCAAATCCGTGTTCAAATATCAATTCGGATTACTCCAATTTGAAAATATTTCAAAATTATTTTTAGATAAACTCAATAACTCAATTTCGATAGAATTTAATTTATACTTAAAAGTTAACTTTACACTTCCAATTTAATTTCTTAAAGCAATTCCTTTTAGACCAATTCACATTTCAACACAAAACTTGATTTTCTAGTAATACTTCAATTTATATAAATCAAATTTTATTTCAAAATAACATTAATAAAATTCAAAAATTAAGGATTTTAAAATCATTTAATTTAACCAATCCGGTATCCGCATACAATTCTCTAACCAGGGTCAAGTGATATGGATATTTATCATTTCAATCCGTAATTTAATATTTACCATTATATATCATTTCAAACCACAGTCCCGAAATAAATAACATCTATAAAATCGTTCGAGTCTGTCATTTCAACCCATAATGATTTTTCCTTAATCAATAGATCATTCGGATATGTATCATTTCAACCCATAATGAAATTGCAGGTTATAACTATATAAAATACAACATCCATTCATCCAATATCAATAGTCAAATATCCATCACAGTCACCATCCAAATCAATCAATAAATATCCATATAGAACTGGTAATCAATGATAGGTATTTAACTAGCAATTTATATTCAATAATAAATTAAATAACGCTTTAATTCAAATAAATTCAAATTGATTGAGATGATGATTAAAATATTCCAAATAGCCATAAATAAATTTCTAATCACATCATAAATTTAATTTAAAAACATAAGAAATTTTAAAAGTTGTCAGTGGGTTAAAACACTCACCTTTGAATTTAAATTGAATTTAAATCCAATTTAAACCAAAATTCAAACAGTCTCAGAATCCGTCCAAACTTGCATCAAAATGTCTAGAATTTTGGTACGATCACGGCAATACAAACCACACTCAAATCGGACCTCGTATGTAAAAGTTATCGATGTCAGAACGTTAAAAATTAAATTTAAATTAAATAAACGAGACAAATTGTACCTTGCCACATCAACGTCCATGCAACATCGTTCCAGAGCAACAGCATGTAACGCACCTGACCTTGAACCACGGCAGAACCTACAGCGTCGCCTACCACCTAGATGCGCGCGGCCATGCCGATCATCCCCAGCCGAGACGCCATTGCAAACTTAGCTTCCCCGACCACGAAACCCCTCAAAGCTCGATCGCCAGAGCACGGCAACCGCCTCCGAACTCATGCCCTAAGTTGAATTAAACCCATCAATCTAGCCATCAACTCGCCAAGCCAACCTCACCGATGGACAATGCTCGATGCTCTCCACAGCCTGGTAACCTTCATCGACGATCGGTTGATGTCGATCGTAACACAAAGGATGGCCGAGAATTCCTCCATGAATTCCGGTCACACAGAAATCCAAATCGAAAAACGAACAGGAAAATTTACTTATGCTCTTCGAGAGCTTCAAATCAATATATAATTCGATATAGTTTGAGGAGTTTGAATTTTTGATTTGAGATTTGATTTGAAATAGAACGGAGAATTTGTTTGTCTGCCATTGGAATGAGGAGTTGAGAAGAAATGTACCTATAGACAGATGAAAATGAGGAGTGCCTATGGTTTATTACAGGCTATTTGTAACGACCCATAATTTTCGATAATTTAATTTTGTTAATTTAATAAGCTTTGGTAATTCAATTTGAAAAGAAAATAAAAACCTTATAATTTATAATGAAGCGAATGTTAGAAATGAAATGTAGCAATGGTAAGAAAAATTAGCAATTTAAAAGAAATTACAATTAATTGAAATAATGTAAATTGTTATTATAAGTTAAATATAAGAAAACAAATGTGAATATTGAATTAACTAAAGAAATGATATAATTTATGGTAATTGAATAAATTCAATATTATGTAAGAAATTATAGTAATTGGTTGAAGATATAAAGTTAACTGTAATAGACCATGAACTAATGTAAATCTAGTCCATTTGATATTAATGGATTGAATAATAGAATGAAACTTCAATTAAATGGATTAATGGAAATGAATTGGTCAACATAAACAAAGATGAAAATTTGGGTATATTAATGTAATGAAATGTTAACTATGTTATCATATTTAAAAATTGGTTGAGTATAAAGGTTGAAATCAAATTTAAAACGATTTATTGAAATTAAATTTTAATTAATTGGATCCATTGTAGTAAATGGAATTTAATATTCATCATTTGAAATTAAGATAAAATAGGAATATTAATGCACTATGGTATAAACCATCATAGTTGTACCATAAAATGAAATTGATTGAATAACTAGATGGAATTAAGAATATGGATTATTGGGAATTAAATTTATGATTACTAAATTTATGGAAATTGAAGCTAAACACTGTAATTGGTAAATTTAATTAACTTTGAACTGATGTCTAAATTTTTTTAATTTATGGTGAATGTCCAAGTAATTTAAAATGAGAGAAATTGTGATTTATTAAATTTGAATTGAAATTTGACTTAATTTATTTAACATAAATTTATTTAATTAACTGAAATATAGCCATTTTGGCCGCTGACTCGGATTCCGACGAAACCAGTTTCGTCGGATCCGTAACGGTAAATTATTGTAGGATTTTAAGTTTCGTAACGATCGGACTTGTCGTTTGATCGTACGGACTCGAAACGCCCAGAAATCAATTAAATTGAAATAACTAGATTTTTGCATAACTTCTTCATACGATAGAATTTGGACTTGAAACCTGTTCCATCGCGTTTAAAATATTCAAAAACATCTATTTTGATATATGGGTCGACCCAATTTCATTCCGGAGTCGAAATGGGCTTTTCGGGCTGTGTATCATTCAACTTTCAAGTCGATTCGATCCATTTGTTCCTATTTTAATCTGCCTATATATATTTGGTTATAAACCATAGCAGCCTTTTTATTTCTCATTTTCTATACGTACAAAATTTTTGTTGTTCCTCTTTCTAAATGGTAGACAAACCCTAAAATTTCACAGTCCAATTTCAATTCAAAATACAACTTCAAATTACAAACTCTTCAAATATTATCAAACTATATATCAATCTGAAGCTCTCGAAGTGCGCATCTCAATTCCGTTGTCCATTTTTCAATCTAGGTTTTTGTGTGGCCGAAATTTGAGGAATAAACCTCAGTCGTTCATCGCATCACGATCAACTCGGCCCGCTCGTCGAATCGATAGTGCTATTGTGTAGAGGGTCGCGCAAGTACTTCATTAGTGAAGATCGCATGATAAGTCTGGAGACGACCGATCATCTTTGGCGATTGTCGAGTTTGTGTTATGGTTCAATAGGAGTCGGTTTCGTGCGATTCTTGCAGCCGCATGATAAGAAGGTTGACGTTTTAGGTTGGTAATTCAATTTTTACTTAATTTATTCTGATTTAATTTAATTTAAACTTTACAATGTTCTAACACATATAACATTCGCATACGAGGTCCAATTCACGCGCGGTTTTCTCCGCTAGGTTCGTATCAAAATTTCGGACACTATGACACTTGTTTGGGTGGATTCTGAGACTATTTTAATTTTGGGTTTAAATTGGATTTAAGTTCAATTTAAATTCAAAAGGTGAGTGTTTTAACCCACTCATAACTTCTAAAATTTCTTATGTTTGTTAAATTGATTTATAATGTGATTAGAAATTTATTTATGACTGTTTGGCATATTTTGAATCATCACATCAGTTTATTTGAATTTATTTGAATAAAATATTTATTTAGTTTATTATTGAATATAAACTTCCAGTAATTACCTGTTATTTATTATCTGTTCTATATTGATGTTATTAATTGAATTGGATGGTGATTGTGATAAATGTTGATGATTGATATTGGATGAATGGATGTTCTATTTTATACTGTTATAAATTGCAAGTAGTTATGGATTTTTATTTCATTCGTTATTGCGGTTTGAAATGATATATAACTGTACTTATATTTTAAATTGCAGAATGAAATGGTAAATATCCGTATCACTTGACCATAGGATAGAAAATTATATACAGACACCGTAGTCTATATATAAAAATATTTTGAAATGATTTCTATGGTTTTGTAAAGAAATATATGGTTTAGATAAATATTGATTTTAGGTATTATACATAAATATTATTATCCTTGATTTTTAGCTATGTATAATTTGTTTTAATGTAGAATAAGCTTAATAATAAGTTTTATTTTTATCGAAGATAATATGGTTAAGTATTTAAATTATATTTTAATGTAGAGTTTATAATGACTTAAATAAATTAAGGTTGGAAGATAAATTTGAGATTTATTTGTAAATTGAATTCATTAAGAAATAAACTCAAATAAGTTTGATGTGAAATTATTAAATTTGAAATTTTAGAAGCAATGATTTTATAACTAGATTTTGGCTTAAGGTGAATTAAACGAGTATTTCATGTACAAATAAATCACAGGGAATATTTAGTTATTTGAAATTTGAGTTTATATAAATGAGAATGGATTTATTAAGTAAATATTTCGAAAATAAATAATAGAAAATTGGATTGTTGAAACGTAATTACCAAACTTTGTTTTGAAATTGTTGAATACTTAAAGTTTGAAATATATTGAATCAGAAATGTTTTATTCTATGGATCAAATCTGTTTTGAAATCGATAAAATTTAGGACTGTTTATTTGGATGTATTGAAAGTTAGGATTTAAGGATTGGTTAAATTTAAATTTATAAATTCGAGTTGTTTTGGAATTGATTTGTGAAATTGAAGAAGCTAGTTTATTATATAAAGTATTTTAATATTTCAACCATTTAAGTGGTGGAAGATTTGTTTTCAAAGTTTGAGTTTCAAAAGAATTATGATTCGAAAGTGTTATATTTCATGTGTTTTGATTTCGATGTGTTATAACGTTGAAAGTGCTGTGATTTTTGGAAAGGATATATTTGAAATAAAAATGATTATTATATTAATTTGGGTTTTAATAAAAATGATAACATATTGGTTTGGGTTTTGAAATGGAAATGATATTGTATTTTTATGGTTTTGAAACGGATATTATATTCTAGTTTTGAAGTATAAATTATTTTGAAATGACCGCGGTGTTATAATAACGTTTGGTTGTTAAAGAGACCGGGATCGGAAGTTGTCACTCTCTGCCAACTCCAAAAACCACTTTAACAACCATGTACGCGGTGGTGATTTCAGAATGAAGTAGCATGGTGGCGGCGTTCCTTTGAGGTATGAATGTGGACCCAACTCCCATGAGTTGGCTTAAGGTGGCTAAAACAGAAGCGATCTCGGGCCAGTGAGGTAGCCCCTCTTATTGGACACACTCCTTCAATATTATATTCTGACTTTGAAATTGATATGGTGGCCACTTTTGACTTTTGATTTTTGTGGTTGTGGCCCGAGGTGGGCGGTAGCTATGCACTGTGCATCACCACCAGCCCATGTGCATAATTGGTATATCTACCTCGGCATTGCCTTGTGTGCCGTGTCACCTACCTTAGTGCCCCTTGTACGAGTTTGGTTTTCTCCCGTAGCCCGTGGAGTATTTAGGGTAGTCTCCCAATCTGGAGATGCACTGATACTGGATGGACTATTGGGACTATTATGTGGTAAGGGCTATATGAGTAACCCTTAAAAGTAAATTTATTTTACTATAGACATTATTATAATAGCGAAATATTACTATATAGTAAATAATTTAACGGATCCTTAGGAGATGTGAATCCCGAGCATCTCTTAAGTTACTGCACTCATGTTTGACGCTGGATAGGAGATGTCAAATCTCGTAAACATCTCTGACGCGTTCCACTCATGTTTTTACCTTCGTTTAACTCACATAAGATATTTTAGTTCTGACTCGAGTGTTTTGTCTTTTCAATTCGCTCGGGTCAGTTTGAGCATTTCAGGATTCGAAGACTTTATCTCTGAAGGACAAAGATGCAGATTTGTATTAGTATTATTTATTATATTCCACTGCATCACATTGTTCCACTGCATTGTTATTTATTATTCTCTGGTATGTGTAACTCAGATATGTGTTGTATAAGTATAATCTAATGTTTTTGTAAAACTGCTTCCTGAACGGTTATTTGATTATTATATTATGTCGTTCCGCTGCAAGATTCTGTTTTGTTTTTCTTCTTTCCCTGCTTTTTCTTATTCACCCCAATAACAAATCCGCCCTTCTATATGGTTTGAGTCTGATGTGTGCGGTTTATTATTGATTTAAAGCGTAAAAAAAGGCGGGATGTTACATCAGGTATCAGAGCTTTAGTTTTGCGATAAATTTTAGCTTTGTGGGGTCATACTCTTATTAATAGGGTAGTAATACCCTAGGATGAGTCGCTGAGAGTATATATATGAGAGAGCGTATTTGTTAGTGTTATAAAAGGGTTTTTATATTGTGTTAATTTTGTTCCGTTTTGTATTTATAAATTCTAGTTGATGCATAAGACGATATGACATCAATAGGGATTCCTAAACACTTAATAGGACAGACCGACACATTATTTGTTTTGAATATAGGTGGATGAAATAATTTTTCCTATTATATTTTCTATATATAAAATAATTTTTTTGTAAAGGATATATTTGATTGTAATATATTGGTTGTCAGGTTGTGAAATTTATAAATATTGGTTGAAAATAAGATCTAAATAAAATAAATGAAAATTGGAAATTGGAAATTGGAAATTTAGAACTTAAGTTCTGGGTTTTTGAAACTTTCCTTCGAATAATTTTGGAACATAATGAGAATATTATTTAGAAGTATTTTCTAATTTAAATATTTCAATATGATTTGAAAGATTTTTTTTAAAGAAATTCTGAAAGGAAACAAGTTCTGTACTCCCCTCTCTGTCGTTGGAAAATAATTTCGGTGATGAGTGCATGCATCATCGACATTCATTTTCGAGTTTCGAAGTGGGAAAGCCATTGTAGTAGTCTTACTAAAGATTTATTTTGATAAACAAATATAAAGTTCAAATTGTTTTAAATATAATTGGACATATAAATTGTAAGCGTATGCATCTATCTATTATTTTAAAATGATTTTGCATAAAACCCGGTATTTAATTCTTAAGTTTCCATTAATCAATAGTTTCAATTTGTGTAGTGAAATGAAATTCAACTAACAAACTGAAACTCTAAAGAAAATTAGGTTATAAAGGAAATTACAAGAAAGTTGAAAGTAGTAACCTATAAAACGAAAAATATGATTATTGAACGTTTAAATTATTAAAAGAAATAAGATATACTTGTATAGTTTAGAATTGCGTTCATAAAAAGCATATATATAACTTACCAAAAGATTTAAAAGTTGTAATGTTTAATAAGAAAATGTAATGGAAAATTATACAAGAAAAAAAACTTATATAATGAAAGTGTTCAATGAATCACCTAAATAAATAAAAATCTGATGTTGCAGTGTTATAAACTTAGGTATAATAGAAATGCTACTAATTAAATATAATAGAAAGTAGGTATTATAAGTAAGTATTTATAAACTTAAGTAAATAGGTTGAAGTTATTTCCAAATAAAACAAGTAGAAAGGATGAATATTGTAAATAAATGACTATAAACTTAAGTTAATGAATTTACATGCAAAGAAATTTGATTGAATATGAATATTATAAATTAATGAAATAAACACTGAGTGAATGAATGGAAATACAAAAACTTGCAAGAAATAAATATAAATAAAAAAGATAAATCATTATATGAAAGAAAAGGAAATCAAACAACAAATGTTATGAAATGAAATTAATAAGAATGAACTTGATCTATTGTTTGGAATTGTTGTTTGTTTGGTTTATGGGTGTTTGGGCAAGGATACTTTAAATTTGTTTCGATGAATGAATAATATATGTAGTTTCATCTAAGACTGTTGAGTAGATGGTGCACTTAATAGTTTATTTTCCATTCTTTACAATTTAAAGTTTTGAACCCGAACAACTATTTGTTTTGTTCGATATGGATGGATAATTGAGTTGTGTTTGTTTTATGTGATGGGTTTATGCTTTGTTGCAAGGGATTGTTTTTTATATTGAGTTCTTTGTTAGTGGTTGAAACAACTTTAAATATTTCATTTTCTATAACTATTAATCTTTTAGATTATATGAGCGAAATACAGGTTATGGAAGCAATTGCTACTGCTTTTGTTTTCATAAATAAGCGTTATTTGCCTGACAAATAGGTATGTTCTCGGATTACGGTCTTATTGCGTTCTTATATTATGTTCCCATATTGGGATATATATATTATTTTGAAAAATATATGTTATATATTGTTATATTTGATATTATTCTCGTCCCCTAGCCTCACCGTACAAAGGAGACTCTGCCAAAATTTTCCATAAATTTTGGACTTAGAAAATTTTGGTAAATGTATCCCAAACTTTATTGATTTGAGTATAAAAAGATTTAATGGTTATAAATTAGTATATTTTATTTAAATTAATTAATTTTTTAAATTTATTTGTTTATAAATTTAATATTTTAAGTAAGATATATTGATTTCTTAATTTTTCTCTTCCCTTCTTTTTCCTTTTCGAGGATGAAAATTTTTGTGGGGGAGATTGTAACGACCCGTAATTTTCGATAATTAAATTTTATTAATTTAATAAGTTTTGGTAATTTAATTTCGAAAGAAAATAAAAATCTTATAATTTATAATGAAGCGAATGTTGGAAATGAAATGTAGCAATGGTAAATAAAATTAATAATTTAAAAGAAATTACAATTAATTGAAATAATGTAAATTGTTATACTTGGTTTTAAGTTTAATATAAGAAAATAAATGTGAATATTGAATTAACTAATGAAATGAGATAATTAGTGGTAATTGAATGAATTCAATATTATGTAAGAAATTATAGTAATTGGTTGAAAATATAAGCATAAGTATAATTGACCATGAACTAATGTAAATCTCATCCATTTGATAATAATGGATTGAATAATAGGATGAAAGTTTAATTAAATGGATTAATGGACATAAATTGGTCAACATAACAAAGATGAAAATTTGGGTATATTAATGTAATGAAATGTTAAGTATGTTATCAGATTTAAAAATTGGTTGAGTATAAAGGTTGAAATCAAATTTAAAATGATTTATTGAAATTAAATTTTAATTAGTTGGATTTATTATAGTAAATGGAATTTAATATTACATCATTTGAAATTAAGATAAAATAGGGATATTAACGCACTATGGTATAAACCATGATAATTGTACCGTAAAATGAAATTGATTGAATAACTGATGGAATTAAGAATATGGATTATTGGGAATTAAATTAATAATTACTGAATTTATGGAAATTGAAGCTAAACACTGTAATTGGTAAATTTAATTAACTTTGAACTAATGTCTAATTTTTTTAATTTATGGTGAATTTCCAAGTAATTTAAAATGAGAGAAGTTGTGATTTATTAGATTTGAATTGAAATTTTATTTAATTTATTTAACATTAATTTATTTAATTAACTGAAATATAGCTATTTTGGCCACTGACTAGGATTTTGACGAAACCAGTTTCATCGGATCCGTAATGGTGAATTATTGTAGCATTTCAAGTTTCATAACGATCGGAGTTGTCATTTGATTGTACGGACTCGAAACGCCCAGAAATCAATTAAATTGAAATCAATTTGTTATAAATCGATTTTTGCGTAACTTCTTCATACGATGGAATTTGGACTTGAAACCTATTCCATTGCGTTTAAAATATTCAAAAACATCTGTTTTGATATATGGGTTGACCCGATTTCATTCCGGAGTCAAAACGGGCTTTTCGGGCTATGTATCGTTCAACTTTCAAACCGATTCGATCCATTTGTTCCTATTTTAATCTGTCTATATATATGCAGTTATAAACTCTAGCAGCCTTTTTATTTCTCATTTTCTGTACGTACAAAATTTTTGTTGCTCCTCTTTATCAATGGCAGACAAACTCTAAAAATTTCACCGTCCAATTTCCATTCAAAATCCAACTTCAAATTTTAAACTCCTCAAATATTATAAAATGACGCAGCGGATATATGTTCGTCGACGGAAATTCTATCGGTTTAGAAAACCGTCAAACGAATTTTGAAATAAAATTTACAGCAAGCGCACGGTGTACGAATGTAGCACGTGGCGAATACGGGTCGATCCATAGGGAATTGATGATTTAAAATTCTATTCAATCAAATTATACCAAAGTTGAGAGTAAATAGTTAAAAATGTAAGAAACTAACAAAAACTAGCAAAAGAAAATGATAAAAATATGAGAGTTAAAAGAACAATTTAGAGATAAATCCACTCTCTAGATCATATAAATCAACAAAATGAAGTCATGATCTCTCTTTTCTTTTCATTAGTGTAATTAGTTGATGTGTTTATCATAAGTATGATATATTTGTGCTATTAATTAGCCCAATATAAACCATCAAACAATAACACAACCACTAATACACATTTAACTCTCATGAAATATGACAACAAAGTTGAAATAAAAATCTATTTTAAGCATAGCCTATTAACTATTGTTTAGAAATATAGGCTATCAAATTTCAATTTCAACATTCACTTCTTTGCCATAATCATATTTAGATGAAGAGGCAATTTGTGTTATGTTTGTTTAAGCATAGCCTATTTGTTATGAACAACATAGACTATCAAATTCAAAGCTATACAACATCATTAAACCACTTCAAGTGTTTCCATTAAAGCACAAAAAGAGAGTATAAACATCAAAATGATGCATCTACATACTAGAGAGCTTCATTACCTCTAAATTGTAGGGATTAAGCTGTCATATTTGTTATCAAATCAATAAATGTAGAAAGAAACATGAAAGCAAAAAGAAAGGAAAATGAAAGCTAATGGAAAAGACAACTAATCTAATTGCATAAAGGTAAATCTACACTATTACATAAGAATAGAAAAAGAATGTAAATAAAAGATAATTAACATTGCATAAAAGAAAAGAAAATTACATGAAATAAAATGGCTAATTAGCCATGGAAAGAAAGAGAGCTTTGATTTATTTTCTAAACTAAAACTAACTAAGAGAGACTAAGAGAAGAGGGTGGAGGCTACATGAAACATATGGGTATTTATACATGTATGAAACCATAATTCATATTTTTGGGAATGCCCAAAATGCGCCTTAGAAAGTGTGGAGGCCAAGTAACCATTAACATGTCTTAATCCCACATTAAGTGTACATGAAACCATTAACTCCATAAGCATGTGCATTAGCCTTTAATTTGTATATTAAGGTAGGTGGGTAGGTGGGGTCCTCCATGATCTTCACTTTGAATTATTTCCATCTTCATTCCTTTATATTCTTTGTGCATGCATATTCCTTCATGAAATCACTCCTATTTGAGACCATTTTCCTACAAAAATATATATAAATTTCCAATCAATTTTTCTCAAAGAAATGTATGCACTTAAATGACCGTTTTGCCCTTATATGAAGATGAATATGTGAGAATTTGGAATTAATATGAATTTTGGTTAAAACAAGTTGAAATACCCAATATGATCATTTATTTAATTTAAATAGAATAAATATGGTGGTAAAAATATGCACATTTACGTGCACATCAAACACCCCCACACTTATCTTTTTATTCGTCCTCGAATAAAGGGAAACTAAGATAAATCCGTTTTCGTAGGAAGCACGATTGCATTGAGCGTATTCAACAAGCCATTAAATCTCTGGGTGCCCCCAGTAGGACGAGTGTTGTCTCGTGAGGGTTTTCAGCGGATACTACCCACAAAATCCCAATGCTGGATGAAAATATTTACAAAATACAAGATTTATTTACAAAGAGATGAATGCAAATTTTTGAAAATATTTACAAATGAAGGATTTATTTTTAAATTGACACGAATAAGTTAAATATAGGTTTGGTTATTATCTTGAAAATTTATGTCATTTACTCGTCAAAATTTCCAACAAAAATCAAGTTATCATAACAAATAGACAATAGTTTAACTTGTTGTTTCGGTTGATAACAAAGTGTAATTATAAAATGGATCCTTAGTTGATTATCAAAGTTTATCAAAGTGGTATTTTCATTTATTTTCAATAACAAATCAAATCAAATAAGTAAAAATAGTGCTAGGATTTCAATTGCTTGCTCTCTCATTATTTGCAAGAAAAATTACACACCTAGCTCAGGTAAACTGAGGCCAGATATACCACCCATGCACTGCCTTTCGGGCTTATGTGAGGGGAGTACAGAGCATGGCGAGTGCACACACTTTCATGCATACACTATCGACCGTAGGTGGTTTTTATTAAATCTTTTTTTTACATGTGTTCCATACACCATAACCGTGAGGAATTTTAAATGAGTATGAAAGTACATAATCAAGAATTCCAAGTAATCACCCATGCATAACCGTGAGGACTTTTAAATGAGAGTGAATACTTGGATGTTATTATTTTTTTATTTTTTTATTTTTTTGAGTGGGAGTTTTGCAAAATCATCTTAGCCCCATTTAACTTAGAAGACAAAAAAAATTGTTATATCCTTTACTTTAAATCAACCACTTTTTAAAACAAAGATTTTCAATTAGGATGTACTTCATAATTAACACGTATGAATCTTCCTATATACTAGTTAAACCATTATTATTTGTAATCAAATTTCATTTTTATTTTTGTTAAGACCAATAAATTTTCAAAAATTCAATTTAATAAACCAAAGCCATATATTTATCCTATAGTGTTTCTTTTAAAAATAAATCAAAAGAAAAAAAAATTTTGGCATTTTTTTTGTGATTTTAAAGCAAAAATAAGCCATGAAAAAAAAATGAAGGTGAGTCTCCCCCCCACACTTGATTTTGACTGTGTCCCCACAGTCAACCCAAGTAAAAGGGATGTTTATTATTATTTACATGAAAACGAACGGTATTTACACGAGATCAGAAAGTATATTGTCAAAAAGTTAATGAAACGGTCTTCCAAAAACCGATTCATTTGTCTCGTCGAGTATATGAGACACAGCTTAAGCTCGAAAAACCAAACCATCAAA
Source organism: Allium cepa (assembly GCA_030765085.1). Taxonomy (NCBI): domain Eukaryota; kingdom Viridiplantae; phylum Streptophyta; class Magnoliopsida; order Asparagales; family Amaryllidaceae; genus Allium; species Allium cepa. The sequence goes on along the minus strand of CM060944.1, from coordinate 489,334,074 downwards.
GATTTCAAAGTTGAATCTTGATTTGGAAAAACGAATGTTGTTTTATTAAAAATCTTATGAGTTGTTTTATTTTCGATGATTTTTGGGGTAGATATAACGATTGATTGAAATTCACACTTATTTTCACCAAATTGAAATTCAAGTTTATCATTGAAAACTTCCTTCAAACTATCGATTTTAAAGTCAAAATGGTGATCGAAATCTTCCCCATTAGAATTTAATGACACATTTTCGAAAAGTCCATAAACCTCGCGTTCGTTAAATTCATCTTCCTTCGTAGGATTATCAACAACTTCATTGCATATCTCAAGTTCAAAATCCAAAGTTGTTGTATTCAAATTTTCGAAATTGAGAAAAGGAAGATTGAATTTTAAATTTGGTTCCACACCCTCAAAAGAATTGAAATCCAACTCAATTACCATGTTTTCAACAACTTCATTAAGATTTTTGTTTTCAATTTCAAAAGTTGTTATTTGAAAATCATCGATTTAGGTAAAAGATGGATTCTCACTTGACTCGTCACACATTGGAATTTGATTTTGCTTTTCACGTTGTTCCATATAAGATTCAAACAACAAATTCGTGTGATCATCGTAAATTTCGTTCATTGGTTCAACAAAATCCAATTTGTAATTATTAACTTGATAATTTTCGATTTGGATTCGTTTAGAACAAAAAATTTCACTCGTATCGTAGTCAAGATTATTCCCATTGCTAGATTTATTTGAAAAGTGGATCACATTTTCGTTTTGATTTTGAAATTCATTTTGGAGTTCAAAATTGTATTGGCATGGGTTATACTCGAAATCATTTGAATTTTGAAGTGAATTCAAATTTTGATTATTTTGAAAACTTTGATTCGAGTTATTGCACAAATATGAATTACACAACTTATTTATCATTTGATTTTGTTGTGTAGCGATTTCAAGTAAAGATGAAATGCTATTTTCAAGATTTGAAGGTTGTCGTCATTTTGAAAATTTTGTGGTTCAAAATTCGAATCGTTTATATAATAGTTGTTGTTAAAATATCAATACGAATTTGGAGTGAACTCATATTGATTATATTGATTTTCACAACTAAATTCAAGTGAGTAAGATAGAGGAAACTCGAACATTTTCAAGAAATTTTTTTTAAGTAAAACTCGACGGAAATTCTATCGGTTTAGAAAACCGTCGAACGAATTTTGAAATAAAATTTACCGCAAGCGCACGGTGTACGAATGTAGCACGTGGCGAATACGGGCCGATCCACAAGGAATTGATGATTTTAAAATTCTATTCAATCAAATTATACCGAAGTTGAGAGTGAATAGTTAGAAATGTAAGAAACTAACAAAAACAAGCAAAAGAAAATGATAAAAATATGAGAGTTAAAAGAACAATTTAGAGATAAATCCACTCTCTAGATCATATAAATCAACAAAATGAAGTTATGATCTCTATTTTGTTTTCATTAGTGTAATTAGTTGATGTGTTTATCATAAGTATAATATATTTGTGCTATTAATTAGCCCAATATAAACCATCAAACTATAACACAACCACTAATACACATTTAACTCTCATGAAATATGACAACAAAGTTGAAATAAAAATCTATTTTAAGCATAGTGTAACGCCCCACTCCGAGACCCATATTAGCAAAGAGTATTACAAGGTAATACTGTCTGCTAATACGGAGAATAGAGCTGGATAGGAGCGACCATCTATAGCCTTGTCTTAACTATCTACTGTATACGTCGATAAATGCAGCATATTTTTTTTTGGTGGATCGACATATCCAATAGATAATTAATACAAAACTATAATGGCTATAAGATCTAACAGAACAAAATATAACAACTCAAATGTAAAACACATTACAGAACAATAGATCATCACATACATATACAGATACATCAAAGAGTATACAAAATGATACATGTCAAGTGGCATAGCAACCACAATATATAAATGAGTCAAAAGAATATACATATCAGAGTTACAACCAAAAAGGGACTACATAAAAAGCTATAACAAAAGTAGCTAGCAGAATAGTCCATGCAGAAGCATAATATGCTAAGTCCAAATGTACCTAACCTAAAACACCTCGGCCTGACCCGAGTATAAAATACACGGGTCAGTCTAGCTAAACAAATCAGTTAGAAAAGCTAAATGATAATGAAAATGCAAGGTCATAAAGTACCACAATAATCTCTAAAGGAAATAACATGATCATCGAATAAAAGATGAATAATAACAAGCCTCATATCATCGGCAACTTAATAAACAAAGGATATGAATATCCCAAATCAAGCCAAAAGGCAAATAACAAATACCAATGAAGGTAACACAAGTTTCCACAAGGTAATCGCTATGTATCGAGTGATTCAAAAGACCTACTCCGAAAGGCGATACTCTAGGGAAATATAAATATCAATGAAACAAAAGATGCACGTGCTCAGTACTGTATAAAGAAGGATCCACAAGCCCGAAGGCGACAAACCCAAGTATCTCTCGAGCGGTGACGAAGGACCAACTCCAAAAGCGATACTATAGGGCAACAAACCCGAAGGCAACAAACCCGAAGGCACAAACCCGAAGGCACAAGCCCGAAGGCAACAAACCCTAGTGGCGAAGGTCCGGAGGCCCAGTACTGGACACCACTAACTGGCAATAAGTGTCACAAACTCTCGGAAAGGAACCCGAAAAGTGTTAACGTGTGTCCCATACCACACGTTCGCACTAAACGATTTACTAACCGTTAGTCAATTCCACACTTAAAGCAGTACAAAGTTTACCTCATCTCATCGGTAAACCAGACCCAAAGGTCAAAACGATCAAACGAATATATTAGGAATTAACTGAAAAGATAAACGCACATGTTCATAGCACGCGTTTTATCTAATCATTTAATTCTCCTCTCTCTTCGCTCGAAGCGCAAAATTTTGTGTTTTATATAGAAATTAAATTGAAGAAAACGAGTTTTAGGAACGCTTCAAAATCGCTTTAGAAATTGCATTTGAAATTCTCCTATTATGGAGTAATTAATTTAATACTTAAAAATAATATTAAATAATAATTTCAAATGTCAATTTTTGTAAAACACTTTGTAATGCTTTATAAAACCCGTGTACGAAATCTAGAGAAAAATCTCAAAGAAATCGGAAAATATCAGAAAAAGCAGGAAATTATTCCAAGTAAAAAAAAACCGGTGAAAACAGGCTGCGAACCCAAGTTCGACAACATGTTTGGACCAGCAAACCGAGTGCGAATGACATGGAATTCGGTAGAAATGTAGTTCAACATTCCTACTTCAATCTTCAAAAAGAATCATTCAAATCCGATTTGAAACGAAGAATCTGCGTCGCTTCAAAGTCGGACCAAAACAAGGTTTAAAACACTGAATTATAGCAAGCTGGGAGTACAAGTTCGACAGTAGTTTAGGAATAGCAAACCAACCTAGATTTTCATGTAATTTTACAGAAATGTAAATCAGCACATCCACTTCAATCTTCAAAAAGAATAACTCAAATTAGTTTTAAAACGAATGAGATATGCTGTTTCAAACATGGACTCAGGCTATGTTTGCAGCAGTTCAAAAACACAAAAATGTGTAGGTCTAAAACCCTCCTGGACTCAACTTCCAGGCATGAAACAGGATACGAGTTGAATCATATTGAGCTCAAAATTGGTAATCATGTAGTAGAGAACTTCATCTCTCAAAAAAAAAGAATGATGCAATTTGGATAAAATATGAGAAAGTTATGATGTTGCCAAGTTGAACCCAGACAGTGTTTTCACTGTTGAACTCTGGGCAAAAACAAGGTCCAGGTCAACGTTTGACAACATATTTATATAAGTTAAATATGTCAAAATGACCTGAAATTTGATATGCATAAAGTAGAGGACTTCATCTTTCAAACAAAAAAAAATCATTGAATTTCAGTTAAAAACGAAGGAGTTATGATGTCTCAAACATGAACTCAGGCCATGTGTGCAATAACTCAGAACAACTACAGGCAAAAATCTGTGCTTGAGTCGATTTTGTAGCATTGGTTTGAACACAGAAATGACAACATTCTTCGACCAAAATTTGCAGAAACACAGCACAACATGTAATCTACCAAATGCAAGAAATCCGGCAGCATTTCGTTGCCGGAATCAAAAGTTATTAGAATGCAAAGTATCAACCAGAGAAGGTTTTGACACATGAACAAAATTGCAAGGAAAAAACAACTATTAAGCAAATTTCATCGATTTTGAGCTTGGCTCAGCTAGTTTTTTTGAGTATTACAACTCACCTTGCTGATGTTGAAGTTTAAACTTGGATTTGCAGCTGAAAGATGAGAGGTTGAAGGTAGAATTTGCTTCAATTACCTGAAAAACTCAAAATAGAAACATGCAAGCCAAAAAAAGGAGATTACATACAAACCCTAAATCACAAATTAGAATTTTTATGAAATGGTTCAGTTTTGGAATAGATTACCTGTAGAATATGTCTTAATTTGAATGAAAACAACAAGTTTTTGATTTGTTTTGGAGATTTGGCTTAGATTTTGATTTTTGAGGAGTGAGTTTCTTTTTCTTGCTTACTGGAAAGAGGAAGAAGAAGTGAGAGAGATTTTGAACGTACTGTGAAAAGTTTCTCACTTCTCCTATCAGGTTGAGTTCGCTAATGGGCCAAATGGGTTAATAACAAAAGAAAATCAATTTGCCTAAAGTTTAATTATTCAACTTAACACTATATGTGCATATATCACATATATACAAACAAAAATGCATTTTTCTCCCAAGTTTTACACAGGAAAAATGTTAAAACTTGTACACATACAAAATAAACAATTTTCTATCATATAAAAAGATTAATATTTTTTATTTTTAAATAGTTTTTATTATTAAATTCCTTTATTTAACAAAAATGCACTATTTTCTCAAATAAATGAACAAAACCCTTTTTTTTGCTCCAAAATTCCACAAAATTTATTTTATAACTTAGAAAAATATTTCAAACCATTTCATAACATTATTTATAATTAAAACTCATTTTTAAATCAATTTCCACCTTTTTATTTGATTAAACAACCTTTAAAAATCAAACACTTCCTTTAAAAATTATAAAAAGAAGTAATTGGAAATAATTAATAAAATTATTGCAATTTCTATAAATAAAAATTATTTTCCATTCATTATTAACCCAAACAATAAAATAAAGTTCCACACTTTATTTTTTCATATTAATTTTCCAAAATCCATTGTTTATTCCAAATAAACAATTTAATTTCTCAAATTTTATTTAATTCAAAATATCAAATCATAACTAGCGTTATAATTTAATATTTATAGGTAATCTCCAAAACCAGGGTTGTTACAGACTCCCCTCCTTAACAAAATTGCGTCCATGCAATTTCTAGAGAAGATTTTGTATTCAACTTGTTAATTTCATCAATCAAAAGAAAAGAAATATGCTTGAGATAAAAAGAATTTCTCACCATCGCTATGCGAAGAAAGTAAACTAGGGTAGGATCGCTTGATAAACTCCTTGGTTTCCCATGTGCAGTCATTGGGATTAGCGGATCATTGAACCTTAACGAGCGGCACGTCCTTGTTTCGAAGCCGTTTTACCTCCGAAGCAAGTACTCGAATAGCTGCTGCACAATAGATAAGTCTGGTGAGATCTCAAGCTCTTGCAAATGAGGAGAATCGACAACAGAATCCGACTCTCGAAGACACTTCCAAAGCTGAGAGACGTGAAATACGTCATGAATGCCAGATAGATGAGGTGGAAGAAAAACTCTATAAGCCACAAGGCCAATACGTTCGGTAATAGGAAATGGTCCTATAAACCGAGGAGCCAATTTCCCAGTCGTACTGAAGCGCATAACCCCTTTTAGAGGAGAAACACGAATAAAGACGAGATCACCAACAGAGAACTCGAGAGGCTTCCTACGGTTGTCCGCGTAGGATTTCTGGCAGCTTTGTGCCTCTTTCATTCTCTGACGAATAAGATCAATCTTCTCAGAAGAATCACGAACAGAATCTGGGCCAAGAATAAGCTTCTCACCAGATTCCAACCAACAAGAAGGTGATCGACACGGCCTTCCGTATAATGCTTCGAAAGGAGCCATACCGATACTGGATTGAAAACTATTGTTATAGGAGAATTCCACAAGAGGTAGGTGATCCTCCCAACTACCACCAAAATCTTGAATGCAAGCACGGAGAAGATCCTCGAGAATACGATTCACCTGTTCAGTCTGTCCATTAGACTGCGGATGATATGCTGTGCTGAAATTAAGCTTTGTTCCCAAAGCTTGCTGAAGACTCTGCCAGAAATGACTCGTGAATAGCGGGTCACGGTCATAAACAATCGTACTAGGAACACCGTGAAGTCTCACGATTTCCTTGACATATAGCTTGGCCAAATGACAAGCACTCCTATTAGACTTAATAGGAATGAAATGAGCTTATTTGGTGAGGCAGTCAACAATAACCCAAATGCTAGAATGGCCCGATCTGGAACGACGTAGGCCATCAATGAAATCCATCGAAATATGATCCCATTTCCACAATGGAATCTCTAGTGGCTGAAGGAGACCAGAAGGGTGCTGATGTTCGGCTTTGATACGTTGACAAGTCATGCAATTACTTACATAACTCGACACATCGCGTTTCATGCCTTCCCAATAATAAAGGCGATGCATATCGGCATACATCTTACTACTACCAGGATGAATGGTATACTTAGAATGGTGGCAGTCATCGAGAATGTCAAGCCTAAGTGAAGAATCAGAAGGCAAAACAAGACGGTTCTTCTTGCGAAGACACCTATGAGAATCAATGCTGAAATCCCTCAACTCCTCATCACGAGACTCAGACTCACAAATTTGAATAAGGTGCACAAGATCGGGATCACGCCGTTGAGCATCGGCAATATGATCCAATAAACTGGGTCGAGCTTCCAAACTAAATAATAAGACAGAAGAATCAAAAGATGGAGCTCGATCATGAATATCGCAAAGGGATAATGTCTCTAGAACATCCCACTCGGCTAGCATCATATAAACAACAGCCGAATGTTTGCGACTAAGCACATCAGCAACACGATTACCCTTACCAGGGGTATACTGGATATCAAAGTCATAGGAAGCAAGGAACTCGAGCCAACGTTGTTGCCTCATATTGAGCTCCTTCTGTGAGAATAGATATTTCAAGGACTTGTGATCGGTATATAGAATGAAGTGCTCGCCTAATAAATAATGACGCCAAATCTTCAAAGCGAAGACAATGGCGGCTAACTCGAGGTCATGAGTGGCATAGTGTACTTTATTCGGTCATAGTTTCTTAGAAGCATAAGTAACTACCCGATCCTTCTGCATAAGCACGGCACCGAGGCCACATCTACTAGCATCAGTGTAGACAACAAGATCTTGATTCCCTTCAGGAACCACTAGAATAGGAGCATTGGTGAGAAGCTCCTTCAACTGCTGAAAAGAAGCTTCGCACTTGTCGGACCAAATAAATCGAACGCCTTTCCGAGTAAGGCTGGTGAGAGGAAGCAAAATACGAGAGAAATCCTTAATGAACCGGCGGAACCCGCCAATCCAAGGAAACTACGTATCTCATGAACATTCTCAGGCCTCTTCCAATTCTGGATAGATTCGATCTTCGAAGGATCGACAGAAATGCCTTCAGAAGAAACAACGTGGCCTAAGAACTTAATCTTATTCTCCCAGAAATGGCACTTGGAGAATTTGGCTTTAAGCTTATAGTGACGAAGAGTACTCAAGACAATTCTCAAATGATTAGCATGTTCGGCTTCAGATTTTGAATAAACAAGGATGTCGTCGATGAACACAAGGATGAACTTATCGAGATATTCCCGGAATACTCGATTCATAAGATCGACAAAGAATGCAGGAGCGTTCGTCAAACCGAACGGCATAACAAGCCACTCGTAAGATCCATATCGAGTGCGTAAAGCTGTAAGAGGTATGCTATCTTCCGCGACTCGGAGCTGATGAAAACCAGTGGCAAGGTCAAGCTGAGAGAAGACCTTAGCGCCACTCAATTGATCAAACGTATCGTCGATCCTAGGTAGTGGATACCTATTCTTGATGGTCAACTCGTTAAGCTTGCGATAGTCAATGCAAAGCCTAAGAGTACCATCGGACTTCCTCACAAAGATGACCGCGGCACCTCACGGCAAAGAACTAGACTGAATCAACTGCTTGGACTCAAGCTCTAAAAGCTGCTTCCTGAGTTCCCCATTTTCTTTTGTAGACATCCTCGTGGGAGGATGACTAACTGGCTGCGCGCCTGGAATGAGATCAATGTGGAACTTAATAGCCCGCTTGGGTGGCAAACCCAAAACAGGCTCAAATACATCAGAGAAGTCACAAACAATAGGAATACAAGATATATCATCAGCATCTCGTGAGTCAAGAGAATATAAAGCCACTTCGGAATTATCCACATTCTGAAGAACAAGAGATAGCTGAGATGGAGAATCGGGATGTCGAAGATATAACATTCGCTGAGCACAAATAATCTTGGCATCATATTGCACTAGCCGGTCCATACCAAAAATCATGTCAAATCCCAAATAAGAAATAACGTGCAGATTCGCACGAAAAGAAAAGCCACATAAAACAATCTCAACATCATCACAAAGCATGCTAAGGGTTGCGGATCCCCCGATAGGATTCGCAATACTCAGTGAAGTAACCATACAAGAAACATCCAAAGACAAATCATCGATGAGCTTTTTCGATATGAATGAATGCCAAGCACCCGTATCGAAAAGAACTCGAATACTGCGGTCATGAAATAAAATAGAACCTTCCAAAATAGATGGAGATATACCTCTGGGCTGAGAAGAACCTCCAGAAGCTTTAGTAGCAAAAAGCTTGCCGGACTTGGCATTAGCTGGAATAGTAGGGCAGGTGGAAACATGATGACCTTCCCTCTTGCAATAGCGGCAGAAGAGAGGCTTAGGACAAGCTCGAATAATATGATCAGGAGAACCACAATTGAAACACTTCCGAATGGAAGGTGTTCCAGTAGACTGATTCTGAGAGTTAGAACCACCGGTCTTCTTCTTCTTGGAACGAAAGGACTTGGACTTTTGAAATGGAAACTGCTTCTTGTTGGGGTTCTTGCGAACTCAACATCATCACCACTATCAATCTCTTTCTCGACGGCTTAAAGATGAAGCGTCGAGTCAACTAGCTCCTCAAAAGAAAGCTTGAGCTGCAACATCAAAGATTTCGTCAAATACTTCTTAAGGCCGGAAACGAACTTGAGATTCTTCTTGTATGGAATGCTAATATACTCAAGTACATACTTAGAAAGAGCCTCGAAAGAAGACACATAATCAGAAACAGAAGATTTCCCTTGCTTTGGCTCAAGGAAGCGACGGGCAAGAGATGCTTTCTCAGACTCAGGAACGAACTTAAGCTCGAATCGTTCCCGAAACTGAGTCCATGTAAGAGTAGACTCGTAGAGCTCGGCTATGAATAGCTCGTACCAATCAAGAGCACGCTCTTGTAACATGCTAGATGCTACAAGAACCCTATGATAATCTGAAAGATCCATGCGAGAAAATATCCGCTCGCAAGAACGAATCCAAGCCTGAACCTCCAAAACAGACTCGAAGCCTTTGAATGGCTTGCCTCCGAGATGTGCGAAATCACTACACATGTGCCCGAAAGGAGACTTGCGCGAAGGAGAAGCTGGAGTAGGAGTTGGAGGCTGGGTGCTCCTAAATAACTCCATAAACTAATCGCAGACATATAAACGCTGTCCGGATGCGAGCCGCTGGATTGCCCAGCATCCGAGCGTCGTCCTCTACCTCTTCCAGCCATTAACTGAAAGTTAAGATAAGATAAAGATTATTCACATGGTAGATATCATTAATTCAAATATGGAATACTACGGAATTAAAATGCATTCCTAGATGTATTCCCAAAATTCTATCTACCCAAAAGACACGAAAAGAACAAAAGCACGATGATTCAGGGATTCGTTACATTTGTATTACACTTTGATGTACCGTAATATGTGTTTCTGTTCTATGTTTATCATATTTTATTCTGAACTCAGCTCTGATACCAAGCTGTAACGCCCCACTCCGAGACACATATTAGCAAAGAGTATTACAAGGTAATACTGTCTGTTAATACGGAGAATAGAGATGGATAGGAGCGACCATCTATAGCCTTGTCTTAACTATCTACTGTATACGTCGATAAATGCAACATATTTTTTTTTGGTGGATCGACATATCCAATAGATACTTAATACAAAACTATAATGGCTATAAGATCTAATAGAACAAAATATAACAACTCAAATGTATAACACATCACAGAACAGTAGATCATAACATACATATACAGATACATCATAGAGTATACAAAATGATACATGTCAAGTGGCGTAGCAACCTCAATATACAGATGAGTCAAAAGAATATACATATCAGAGTTACAACCAAAAAGGGACTACACAAAAAGCTATAACAAAAGTAGCTAGCAGAATAGTCCATGCGGAAGCAGAATAGGCTAAGTCCAAATGTACCTAACCTGAAACACCTCGGTCTGACCCGAGTATAAAATACACGGGTCAGTCTAGCTAAACAAATCAGTTAGAAAAGCTAAATGATAATGAACATGCAAGGTCATAAAGTACCATAATAATCTCTAAAGGAAATAACATGATCATCTAATAAAAGATGAATAATAACAAGCCTCATATCATCGATAACTTAATAAACAAAGGATATGAATATCCCAAATCAAGCCAAAAGGCAAGTAACAAATACCAATGAAGGTAACACAAGTTTCCACAAGGTAATCACTATGTATCTAGCGGTTCAAAAGACCTACTCCGAAAGGCGATACTCTAGGGAAATATAAATATCAATGAAACAAAAGATGCACGTTCTCAGTACTGTATAAACAAGGATCCACAAGCCCGAAGGCGACAAACCCAAGTATCTCCCGAGCGGTGACGAAGGACCAACTCCAAAAGCGATACTATAGGGCAACAAAACCGAAGGCAACAAACCCGAAGGGACAAACCCGAAGGCACAAACCCAAAGGCACAAACCCGAAGGCACAAGCCCGAAGGCAACAAACCGTAGTGGCGAAGGTCCGAAGGCCTAGTACTGGACACCACTAATTGGCAATATGTGTCACAAACTCTCGGAAAGGAACCCGAAAAGTGTTAATGTGTGTCCCATACCACACGTTCGCACTAAACGATTTACTAACCGTTAGTCAATCCCACACTTAAAGCGGTACAAAGTTTACCTCATCTCATCGGTAAACCAGACTCAAAGGTCAAAACGATCAAACGAATAGATTAGGAATTAACTGAAAAGATAAACGCACGTGTTCATAGCACGCGTTTTATCTAATCATTTAATTCTCCTCTCTCTTCGCTTGAATTGCAAAATTGTGTGTTTTATATAGAAATTAAATTGAAGAAAACGAGTTTTAGGAATGCTTCAAAATCGCTTTAGAAATTGCATTTGAAAATCTTCTATTATGGAGTAATTAATTTAATACTTAAAAATAATATCAAATAATAATTTCAAAAGTCAATTTGCTTGAAAAACACTTTGTAATTCTTTATAAAATCAGTGTACGAAACTAGAGAAAAATCTCAAAGAAATCGGAAAATATCAGAAAAAGCAGGAAATTATTCGAAGTAAAAAAACCCGGTGAAAACAGGCTGCGAACCCAAGTTCGACAGCAGGTTTGGACCTGCAAACCGAGTCCAAATGTCATGGAATTTGGTAGAAATGTAGTTCAACATTCCTACTTCAATCTTCAAAAAGAGTCATTCAAATCCGATTTGAAACGAAGAATCTGCGTCGTTTCAAAGTCGGACCAAAACAAGGTTTAAAATACTGAATTATAGCAAGCTGCGAGTACAAGTTCGACAGTAGTTTAGGAATAGCAAACCAACCTTGATTTTCATGTTACTTTATAGAAATGTAAATCAGCACATCTACTTCAATCTTCAAAAAGAATAACTCAAATTCGATTGAAAACGAATGAGATATGCTGTTTCAAACATGTACTCAGGCCATGTTTGCAGCAGTTCAAAAACACAAAAATGTGTAGGTCTAAAACCCTCCTGGACTCAACTTCCAGGCATGAAACAGGTTATCGATTTGAATCATATTGACCTAAAAATTGGTAATCATGTAGTAGAGAACTTCATCTCTCAAACAAAAAAATAATGATGCAATTTAGATAAAATATGAGAAAGTTATGATGTTGCCAAGTTGAACCCAGACAGTGTTTTCACTGTTGAACTCTGGGCAAAAACAAGGTCCAGGTCAATGTTTGACATAAGATTTATATAAGTTAAATATGTCAAAATGACCTAAAATTTGATATGCGTAAAGTATAGAACTTCATCTTTCAAACAAAGAAAAAAAATCATTGAATTCCAGCTAAAAACGAAGGAGTTATGATGTCTCAAACATGAACTCAGGCCATGTTTGCAATAACTCAGAACAACTACAGGCAAAAATCTGTGCTTGAGTTGATTTTGTAGCAATGGTTTGAACACACAAATGACAACATTCTTCGACCAAAATTTGCAGAAACACGGTACAACATGTAATCTACCAAATGCAAGAAATCCGGCAGCATTTCGTTGCTGGAATCAAAAGATATTAGAATGCAAAGTATCAACCAGAGAAGGTTTTGACACATGAACAAAATTGTAAGGAAAAAACAACTATTAAGCAAATTTCATCAATTTTGAGCTTGGCTCAGCTATTTTTTGCGAGTATTACAACTCACCTTGCTGATGTTGAAGTTTAAACTTGGATTTGCAGCTGAATGATGAGAGCTTGAAGGTAGAATTTGCTTCAATTACTTGAAAAACTCAAAATAGAAACATGCAAGCCAAAAAAAGGAGAATACATACAAACCCTAAGTCACAAATTAGAATTTTGATGAAATGGTTCGGTTTTGGAATAGATTACCTGTAGAATATGTCTTAATTTGAATGAGAAAAACAAGTTTTTGATTTGTTTTGGAGATTTGGCTTAGATTTTGATTTTTGAGGAGTGGGTTTCTTTTTCTTGCTTACTGGAAAGAGGAAGAAGAAGTGAGAGAGATTTTGAACGTACTGTGAAAAGTTTCTCACTTCTCCTATCAGGTTGAGTTGGCTAATGGGCCAAATGGGTTAATAACAAAAGAAAATAAATTAGCCTAAAGTTTAATTAATCAACTTAAAACTATATGTGCATATATCACATATATACAAACAAAAATGCATTTTTCTCTCAAGTTTTACACAAGAAAAATGTGAAATCTTGTACACATACAAAATAAACCATTTTCTATCATATAAAAAGATAAATTTTTTTATTTTTAATAATTTTTATTATTAAATTCCTTTATTTAACAAAAATGCACTATTTTCTCAAATAAATGAACAAAACCTTTTTTTTGCTCCAAAATTCCACAAAATTTATTTTATCACTTAGAAAAATATTTCAAACTATTTCATAACATTATTTATAATTAAAACTCGTTTTTAAATCAATTTCCACCTTTTTATTTGATTAAACAGCCTTTAAAAAATCAAACACTTCCTTTAAAAATTATTAAAAGAAGTAATTGGCAAAATTATTTTCCATTCATTATTAACCCAAACAATAAAATAAAGTTCCAAACTTTATTTTCTCGTATTAATTTTCCAAAATCCATTGTTTATTCCAAATAAACAATTTAATTTCTCAAATTTTATTTAATTCAAAATATCAAATCATAACTAGCGTTATAATTTAATATTTACGGGTAATCTCCAAAACCAGGGTTGTTACACATAGCCTATTAACTATTGTTTAGAAATATAGGCTATCAAATTTCAATTTCAACATTCACTTCTTTGCCATAATCATATTTAGATTAAGAGGCAATTTGTATTATGTTTGTTTAAGCATAGCCTATTTGGTATGAACAACATAGACTATCAAATTCAAAGCTAAACAACATCATTAAACCACTTCAAGTGTTTCCATTAAAGCACAAAAAGAGAGTATAAACATCAAAATGTTGCATCTACATACTAAAGAGCTTCATTACCCCTAAATTGTAGGGATTAAGCTCTCATATTTGTTATCAAATCAATAAATGTAGAAAGCAACATGAAAGCAAAAAGAAAGGAAAATGAAAACTAATGGAAAAGACAACTAATCTAATTGCATAAAGGTAAATCTACACTATTACATAAGAACAGAAAAAACATGTAAATAAAAGAGAATTAACATTGCATAAAAGAAAAGAAAATTACATGAAATAAAATGGCTAAGTAGCCATGGAAAGAAAGAGAGCTTTGATTTATTTCCTAAACTAAAACTAACTAACTAAGAGAGACTAAGGGAAGAGAGTGGAGGCTACATGAAACATATGGGTATTTATACATGTATGAAACCCTAATTCATATTTTTAGGGAATGCCCAAAATGCCCCTTAGGAAGTGTGGAGGCCAAGTAACCATTAACATGTCTTAATCCCACATTAAGTGTACATGAAACCATTAACTCCATAAGCATGTGCGTTAGCCTTTAATTTTTACATTAAGGTAGGTGGGTAGGTGGGGTCCTCCATGATCTTCACTTTGAATTATTTCCATCTTCATTCCTTTATATTCTTTGTGCGTGCATATTCCTTCATGAAACCACTCCTATTTGAGACCATTTTCCAACAAAAATATATTTAAATTTCCAATCAATTTTTCTCAAAGAAATATATGCACTTAAATGACCGTTTTGCCCCTGTATGAAGATGAATATGTGAGAATTTGGAATTAATATGAATTTTGGTTAAAACAAGTTAAAATACCCAATATGATCATTTATTTAATTTAAATATAATAAATATGGTGGTAAAAATATGCACATTTACGTGCACATCAATATATGGAAAACTGGATGAAACGGTGAAAGTACCAATTGGTGGATTGGAAGATACTGAAGTGCCCAAATTCGTTGATCCAAGATACCGAATTCTAGCTATCTCTGGCATGTTGGTCGCGCACGATATCGTGAAGAGAGATCTACAATTCTTCGAGCGTTGATCAAGCGCACTTGATTCCGCGAATTAGCTTCAACGAACGTTGATTCGAGCGCACTCGAATACCGTAAGTGGAGATAGGAGATCACACTCAACTATCGATTTGAATGAAAGCACAAAGCTAACAAAAGAGGAATTTTATTCAAAAAGAACCAACCCTTACAACTGACTCGCCTTGCCTATTTATAGGCGTTACAACGCAAACATTACACGACCCAACTTAGGTCGCTAAAGACTTAGCTGTGAACGACTCAACTCACACGACCTAAGTACACTCACATGGTTTACGACCTACATAGCCCAACGACTTATCATCATACCAGTTACAACATGTAATGACACAACATAACTCAATATATACAACACGACATACGACTTAAAGAAAATACAACTTCAACACAGTATATACACGACACAAAACCCTCGCGACCTAACAGCATATGAACGACCTACGAGTTATCATACATACACGACTTAACAAAGTACACGAGTTAAGACACCACAACTCGAGCGACTTCAAATGCAACATATACACGACTTAAAAATAACACGACTTAACGACTTAAAATGATACAACTTAATGACCTAAACAAGGTTACGACTTAAAACCTCAGCGACTTAAGAGAATAGCTTCCTCATCACTTCACGCGACCTAAGCTCCATGCGGCATAACTCTTCAAGTGACTTAATTAGGTCGTGAGCGACCTAAGCCTTCGTTAACTCGCTGGGCCTCTTCGTTAGCTCCTGTAGCTATAGGTCGTAAACGACTTAAAGTTACCGAACGACTTAAGACTTCGTTGCGTCGTAGCTTCCTTTCACGAGACTCATTAGGTCGTAGACGACCTAAAACTCCTCCCTTAGGTCGTGGCCGACCTAACCCTTGTGAAATTGTAGATCGCGCTGCATCATCCTTCCCCGGTTGACAGAAATTCGACCTCGAATTTTCACTCTCTTCCTCCATCACAATTTCATTTCCATGATACGGAATTAAGCATTTGACGTTGAAAACGTCTGAAGTATGAACATCATCTGGTAATTTCAATTGATATGAATTCTCATTGACTTTCTTCAAAATTTCTACAGGGCCAATCTTTCGTGCCTTCTATTTATTGTACGTTCCCACCAGAAAACGATCTTTTGTCAACACCGCATAAACCAAATCACCTTCCTCGAAATTCACACTTCTCCGCTTCTTATCCGCCAGTCGTTTATACTTTTCATTTGATGTAAGCAATCGTTCATGAACAGTTCTGTGGCACTCCTGTAACTCATTTACGAAATCGCTAGCCCTCTTAACAACTCCCTTCTGATATGGCACTGTTGTCAAATCCAACGGTCCTTTCGGAATTTCAGAACATACAACTTGAAACGGACTAAATCCAGTGCTTCGATTCACAGCGTGATTATGTGCAAATTCCGCTTGACATAGTTTTATATCTCAGCTTTTCAGATTATCTTTCACCAGACATCTCAATAAATTTCCCAACGATCGGTTAACCACCTCTGTTTGTCCATCAGTTTGCGGATGATAAGCGTTACTAAATTTCAGCTTCGTTCCGACCATCTTCCACAAACTTAACCAAAAATAACTCAGAAAACGAGTATCTCTATCTGACACGATAGACTCTGGTAACCCATGTAGTCGATAGATCTCCTTAAAATATAACTGAGCAACATGAACAGCATCTGCCGTCTTCTTACAAGCAATAAAATGTGCCATTTTCGAAAATCGGTCAACCACCACATAAATGGAATCGTTCCCCCTTTGAGTTCTAGGCAAACCCAAAACAAAATCCATACTCACATCAAATCAAGGTTTAGACGGTACAGGTAACGGCATATATAATCCATCATTGGCCGCTGTTCCCTTCGAAACTTGACAGATATGACATCTCTCCACAAACCTTTCAACCTCTTTCCTCATTGACGGCCAAAAGTAAGATTGAGAAATCAACCGTAATGTGAGATCCCTTCCTACATGTCCTTCCTCGTGCAACTCCTTGATAATCTTCATTCTCAAACTGCTATCTAGTATACATAATCGATTTCCCTTAAACAGAAAACCATCCACCAACAAAAATTCATCAGAATTCCCCTCCTTGACCTTTTCAACAAATTTCATAAAGTAAGGATCTTCTTCAAGCAGTTCGGGCAATAATTCAAAACCTGTCACCTCTACCTTCATTGTCGTCAATAAATGGCTCCTCCTACTCAAAGCATCAGCTACACGATTTGTTACCCCAGATTTGTGCTTCACAACAAAAGTAAACTGCTGCAAATAGGCGATCCACGATGCATGCCTTGTTGAAATCTTGTCCCACCCTTGCAAATGTTTCAACGCCTCGTAATCAGTGTAAAGAACAAACTCTTTCTGAAATAGATAGCGTCTCCAGTGTTTCACGACTTGAACAATTGCATAAAACTCCACATCATACGTGTTATACCTCATCTTTGCTCCTGATAGCTTCTCACTTAAATATGCGATAGGACGCCCCCTCTGACTCAACACTCCTCCAATCCCAACCTTAGATGCATCAGTATGTAGCTCGAACAACAACTGAAAATCTGGTAACACAAGAATTGGTGCTGACGTCAAGAGTTCCTTGATTTGCTCAAAAGAAATTCCCGCTTCCTCTGACCATGCAAACTTCTTTCCCTTAATACAATCAGTAATTGGTGCCATCACGCTACTGAAATGTGGAATGAATCTTCGGTAGAATGATGCTAACCCGTGAAAACTTCTCACTTCTGTTATAGTCCTCGGCTGTGGCCAAGTTCTGATTGCTTCAACTTTATTCTGATCCACCTGGATACCTCCTTCTGATATAACATATCCCAAAAATAATACACTCTTCACCATAAACACACATTTCTTTGCTGCAGCATAAAATTGTTCCTGTCGTAGTACCATCAACACTTCTCTCAGATGATGCACGTGTTCCTCTGAACTTCCACTGTATATCAGAATATCATCGAAATACACCACCACGAATTTCCCAATAAATGGTCTAAAAATCTGATTCATCACCCGCATAAACGTACTTGGTGCATTCGAAAGACCAAACGTCATAACCAGCCATTCATATAGTCCTTCCCTGGTTTTAAATGCAGTCTTCCATTCATCTCCTGGTCTGATTCGAATTTGATGATACTCGCTCTTCAAATCAATCTTCAAAAATATAGTAGCCCCGCTCAACTGATCAAGCAAATCATCCAACCTGGGCATCGGAAATCTGTACCTCACAGTGATCTTATTCAGCGCCCGACTATCGGTACACATCCTCCACGTTCCATCCTTCTTCGGCACCAACAAGGATGGAACCGCACAAGGACTTAAACTTTCCTGCACACGCCCTTGTTCTAGCAATTCTTCCACTTGTCTTCACAACTCCTCATGTTCCTTCGGACTCATCCTGTAATGGGGTTTATGTGGCAACACAGCTCCCGGAACAAGATCCATTTGATGTTGAATATCCCTCAACGGTGGTAATTCCGTCGGCAGCTCCTCAGGGAATACATCGTTAAATTCTTCCAGCATTGGTTTCACTTCTTCAGGAATTTCAACCACTTCATTACTCTCACGTCCAATCAACAAAAAGACTTCAGGCTCATCTTCAACTTCCTTAACAAATTCCTTCAAAGATAGCAAAGTTTTCAGTTCTTCAATCTCCTCCAACTTGCTTTCCTTCTGTTGTTGCTTCTTGGGAACTAAAGTGATTTTAGTACCTTCAAACATGAAACTGTAGCTATTAGCACGACCATCATGTTGTACTGCTCTATCAAACTGCCATGGTCTGCCCAACAACAGATGACACACATCCTTGTCAACTACATCACACCAAATTTCATCTTTGTATTTCTTCCCAATTAAAAAATTAACACAAGCCCTTCGTCTAACTTTCACCTCACCGCCCTTCCTCAACCATGCTAACTTGTACGGTTTAGGATGCTTCTCAGTTTTCAATTCCAACTTCTTCACTGCTTCTGTAGAGATAATATTGTCACGGCTTCCAGCATCAATAACAAACTTGCAAACCCTTCCCAGAATAGTGCATGTAGACTGAAAAATGTTATTCCTCAACCAGCTGTTTTCCTCTTCCTGCTTCGGTGCCGAGTAACTTCTCCTCATCATCAATGAATACCCTTCATCTCCCGACAATAAGTCTTCATCCTCAACCGGTAATGACTTAGAACATTCTGCATTTTCATCCTCATCCTCAATCTCAGCAATCATTGCTCGTTTCTTTGGCTTCGGACATTCATTGCTTTTATGACCCATCTCCTGGCAATTGTAACATTTGAAACTGTTGTTAACCTTTTCCTTCTCAGCCTCCTTCACTACTGGTTTACTGATAGATTTAGAAACATTAGAACTTCCACTAACACCCTTCGCTTGATTGTTGGAATTTGTAAACACACCACCTCCACGCCTTCACTGCTTCTCCCAAGCCAACGCCTTCTGATGTGCTTCTGCAACAGATCTAGGATCGAACATGTTCACCATATCCTGGATCTGTATTCTCAACCCTCCAACAAACCTAGCAGTTAGTTGTTCTTCCATCTCCATAATATCATTTCTAGCAATGAGTTGGTAAAATTCATCTGCATAATCATTAACTGACTTCGTCCCCTGCCTTAGATTCTGTAATCTCTGGTACATAAGTGATTGATAGTTGTAAGGTAAAAATGTAGCTCTCATCAACTTCTTCATCTTATCCCAAGACTCAACCTTTGATTTTTCCATTCTCTCCCTTGTAAGTTTAGTTGGTTGCCACCATGTCAAAGCTCTTCCCTTAACCTAGTAGCAACCAACTTCACTCTTCTATGCTCAGGAACCTCCTTGAAATCAAAGATCTCTTCAACATTAGACAACCAATCAAGAAATTCTTCAGCTACCATTCCACCCTTGAACTATGGAATTTCCATCTTCATTCCCGATTCCCATCGACGATCATCTTCAACATCCCAATATGCATTTCGTACTTGGTCTCGATCTCGATAATGAACACTACATCTATCACCATCTTCATCAAAAACAGATGTACTTCGATAATGATCTCAACCACCCACCTCTCTATGATCACGCATATCCCTTCTACTTGGTCTTTCAACATCACGATATGGCTCATATTCATACTCCCGTAGAGTCCTTCTCTCTTCACTTCTATGCTCATGATGTTCTCTTCTCAATGAAACTGAAGATTCTCTTCTTTCTCGAAAAGATTGTGGCGATACCCTCCTCGCTTCCGTAACCGATGGCGAAACTCTGTTTACTCCATGGTTCGAGATTGGCGACCTCATCCGATGACTTTGATTCATATCAATCATCAGCTTCTCAAGCTTTCCAATTCCTTCATCAAATTTCTCATCAATGCATTGTTCCATTTGCTCGGCTTCTTCCCTTCTATACAACGCTTCCACATTTTGATGTCGGTTAGCTCTCCTTGGTGGCATGATTGATCTTCACAAATTTTCAACAAAACAACTTCAAACTTCAATTGCACGGCTACCCCTAGCTCGGCTCCAACTTAACTTCAACAAAACAAAGCCACGGCTCAACTAACTCGAACGAAATGAACGACCTAAGGCTTAGGTCGGCTCGGTTTCAAACAAAGCACGGCTCATACACACTTCAACCTTGGCTCCAGGTCTCGGCTTAGCTATGATTGGCTAAGTCTAGCTCTGATACCAAACTGACGCAGCAGATATATGGAAAACTGGATGAAACGGTGAAAGTAGCAATCAGTGGATTGAAAGATACTGAAATGCCCAAATTCGTTGATCCAAAGATACCAAATTCTAGCTATCTCTGACACGTTGATCGCGCACGATACCGTCAAGAGAGATCTACAATTCTTCGAGCGTTGATCAAGCGCACTTGATTCCGCGAATTGGCTTCAACGAACGTTGATTCGAGCGCACTAGAATACCGTAAGTGGAGATATGATATCACACTCAACTACCGATTTGAATGAAAGCACAATGCTAACAAAAGAGGAATTTTATTCAAAAAGAACCAACCCTTACAACTGACTCGCCTTGCCTATTTATAGGCGTTACAACGCAAATAATACACGACCCAATTTAGGTCGCTAACGACTTAGCTATGAATGACTCAACTCACACGATCTAAGTACACTCACACGGTTTACGACCTACATAACCCAACGACTTATCATCATACCAGTTACAACATGTAACGACACAACACAATTCAATATATACAACACGACATACGACTTAAAGAAATTACAACTTCAACATGGTATATACACGACTCAAAACCCTCGCGACCTAACAGCATATGAACGACCTACGAGTTATCATACATACACGACTTAACAAAGTACACGAGTTACGACACAACAACTCGAGCGACTTCAAATGCAACATATACACGACTTAAAAATAACACGACTTAACGACTTAAAATGATACGACTTAACGACCTAAACAAGGTCACGACTTAAAATCTCAGCGACTGAAGAGAATAGCTTCCTCATCACTTACGCGACCTAAGCTCCATGCGGCATAACACTTCAAGTGACGTAACTAGGTCGTGAGCGACCTAAGCCTTCGTTAACTCGATTGGCCTCTTCGCTAGCTCCTGTAGCTATAGGTCGTAAACGACTTAAAGTTACCGAATGACTTAAGACTTCGTTAGGTCGTAGCTTCCTTTCACGAGACTCATTAGGTCATAGACGACCTAAAACTCCTCCCTTAGGTCGTGGCCGACCTAATCCTTGTGAAATTGTAGATCGCGCTGCATCATAAAACAATATAACAGTCTGAAGCTCTCGAAGTGCGCATCACAATTATGCTATGCGTTTTTCAATCTGGGTTTTTATGTGGTTGGAATTCGAGGAATAAACCTCGACCATTCTTCGCATCACGATCAACTCAGCCCGATCGTCAATCGATGGTGCTCCTGTGTAGAGGGTCACGCACATACTTCATCAGTGAAGATCGCTTGGTGATTTATTAGCTGGATCGGCCTAGAAATTCGATTAGGGTTTAACCATTTTCGATAGTTGTGAATTTTTTCGGGTCGCGATCGAAGTCATGGGGGTCGAGTAGGCGGGGGTGGGGGCCATGCTAGGTGGCGGCGATGCCTTGAGACGACCGATCATCTCTGGCGATCGGGATGTTCGTGCGTTAGGGATTGATAAGAGCCAGTTTCGTGCGATTCCTGCAGCCGTTTGAGAAGAAGGTCGACGTGTTAGGTTGGCAATTTAATTTTTATTTAATTTAATCTGATTTAATTTAATTTAAACTTTACAATGTTCTAACACATATAACTTTCGCATATGCGGTCCAATTCACGCGCGGTTTTTTCCACTAGGCTCGTATCGAAATTTCGGACACTTTGACGCTGGTTTGGACAGATTCTGAGAATGTTTGATTTGTTTAAATTGGATTTAAATTCAATTTAAATTCAAAAGGTGAGTGTTTTAACCCACTCACAACTTCTAAATTTTTTTATGTTTGTTAAATTGATTTATAATGTGATTGGAATTTATTTATGACTCTTTGGCATATTTTGAATCACCATCTCAGTTTATTTGAATTTATTTGAATAAAATAGTTATTTAATTTATTATTGAATATAAACTGGCAATAAATAACTGTTATTTATTCTGTTCTATATTGATGTTATTGATTGAATTGGATGATGATTGTAATAAATGTTGATGATTGACATTGGATGAATGGATGTTATATTTTATACTTTTATAAACTACAAGTTGATATGAATTTTTATTTCGTTCGAGATTGCGGTTCGAAATGATATATAACTGTATTTATATTTTAAATTGCGGATTGAAATGATAAATATCCATATCACTTGACCATAGGATAGAAAATTATATACATACACCATGGTCTATATATAAAAATATTTTGAAATGATTTCTATGGTATTGTAAAAAAAATATGGTTTAGATAAATACTGATTTTAGATACTACATATAAATATTATTTATCTTTGATTTTTAGCTATGTATAATTAGCTTTAATATAGAATAAGCTTAATAATAAGTTTGATTTTTATCGAAGATAATGTGGTTAAGTATTTAAATTATATTTTAATGTAGAGTTTATAATGACTTAAATAAATTATGGTCGGAAGATAAATTTGAGATTTATTTGAAAACTGAATTCATTAAGATTTAAACTCAAATAAGTTTGATGTGAAATTTATTAAATTTGAAATTTTAGAAGGAATGATTTTATAACTTGATTTTGGCTTAAGGTGAATTAAATGAATATTTCAAGTACAAATAAATTGAAGGGAATATTCAGTTATTTGAAATTTGAGTTTATATAAATGAGAATGGATTTATTAAGTAAAATATTTCGAAACTAAATAATAGAAAATTGGATTGTGGAATCGTAATTACTAAACTTAGTTTTGACATTGTTGAATACTTAAAGTTTGAAATATATTGAATTGGAATTGGTTTATTCTGTGGATCAGATCTGTTTTGAAATCGATAAAATTTGGGACAGTTTATTTGGAAACTGAATCGTATTGAAAGTTAGGATTTGGGATTGGTTAAATTTAAATTTATAAATTCGAGTTGTTTTGGAATTAATTTGTGAAATTGAAGGAGCTATTTTATTATATAATGTATTTTAATATTTTAACATTTAAGTGGTGGAAGTTATGTTTTCAAAGTTTGAGTTTCAAAGGATTATGATTTGAAAGTGTTGTAGTTCAAGTGTTTTGATTTCGAAGTGTTATAATGTTGAAAGTGCTGTGATTTTTGGAAAGGATATATTTGAAATAAAAAAGATATTATATTAATTTGGGTTTTAATAAAAATGATAACATATTGGTTTGGGTTTTGAAATGGAAATGATATCGTATTTGTATGGTTTTGAAATGGATATTGTATTCTGGTTTTGAAGTATAAATTATTTTGAAACGACCGCGGTGTTATTATAACGTTTAGTTGTTAAAGAGACCGGGATCAGAAGTTATCATACTCTCTTCCAACTCCGAAAACCACTTTAACAACCGTGTATGTGGTGGAGATTCTAGAATGAAGTAGGATGGCGGCGGCGTTCCTTTGAGGTATGAACATGGACCAAACTCCCGTGAGTTGGCTAAGGTGGCTAAGACAGGAGCGATCTCAGGCCGGTGAAGTAGCCCCTCTTATCGAACACACTCCTTTGATATAATATTCTGACTTTGAGTTGATTTGGTAGCCAATTTTGACTTTTGATTTTTGGGGGTGTGGCTCGAGGTGGGCGGTAGCTGCGCGCTATGCATCACCACCAGCTCGTGTGCGTAATTGGTATATCTACCCTGGCATTGCTTTGTGTGTCGTGTCACCTACCCTAGCGCGCCTTGTATGAGTTTGGTTTTCTCCCGTAGCCCATGGAGTATTTAGGGTAGTCTCCTTATCTGGAGATGCGCTGATAGTAGATGGACTACTGGGACAATTACGTGGTAAGGGCTATATGGGTAACCCCTTAACGCTATTTAAAAGTAAGTTTATTTTACTATAGACATTATTATAACTGTGAAATATTACTACATAGTAAATAGTTTAACGGATAATTAGGAGATGTGAATCCCGAGCATCTCTTAAGTTACTGCACTCACGTTTGACACTAGATAGGGGATGTCAAATCCCGTAAACAACTCTGACGCCGTTCCACTCATATTTTTAACATTGGTTTAACTTATATAAGATATTTTAGTTCTTACTCGAATATTTTTTCTTTCCAATTCGCTCAGGTCAGTCTGAGCATTTCGGTATTCGAAGACTTTATCTTTGGAGGATGAAGACGAAGATTTGTATTACTATTATTTATTATATTCCATTGCATCACATTGTTCCGCTGCATTGTTATTTATTATTCTCTGGTATGTCTAACTCTGATATGTGTTTTATAAGTATAATCAAATGTTTTTGTAAAATAGCTTCATGAACTGTTATTTGATTATTATATTTTGTCGTTTCGCTGCAAGATTATGCTTTGTTTTTCTTCTTTCCCTGCATTTTCTTATTCACCCCAATAACAAATCTGCCCTTCTGTATGATTTGAGTCTAATGTATGTGGTTTATCGTCGATTTAAAGTGTACAAAAAGGCGGGATGTTACACTATTTATAGGAAAATCTGCAAAATAGAATAAATGGACAAGATTGATTGAACGATAAATGACCCAAAAGGCCTGTTTCGACTCCGGAACAGAAATCGGTCGACCCATATATCAAAATACAAATTTTTGATAATTTTAAAATCAGTGGAATAGGTTTCAAGTCCTAGTTCCATCATATGAAGAAGTAATATTAAAATCAACCTATTTCAAATTCATTTCAATTGATTTCAATTAAATTGATTTCTGGCGTCTCGAGCCCGTACAATCAAACGATAAGTCCGATCCTTACGAAACTTGAAATCCTATAATAATTCATCGTTATGGATCCGATGAAACCGGTTTTTTCAAAATCCGAGATAAGTGCCAATATGGCTATATTTCAGTTAATTAAATAAATTAATAATTAATTAATCAAATCGCTTTTTCGTTCAAATTTAATAATTTACAATTCTTGTCCTTTTAGATTACTTAGACATTTACCATAGTTTAAACAAATTTAGATATCAATTCAAAGTTATTTAATTTACTAATTACAGTGTTTAACTTCAATTGTAATTAAGTCTAATTATTTAAAATTTAATTCCAATAAAGTATCTATATTTGGTCTGAATCTTTATACCCAAATCAGTTATTATTTTATAGATATGGTTTAACATTGTTCTATATTTCATTACATTAATATATTCCAATTCCCATTTTTTATTTGTATTAATGACTATATTTCAATTATTTTGTGATTTTGTCGATTTCACACATTAATTAAGATTTTAAATCCAATTAATTATTTTATCTTAGTTCCATTCATTTATTACATCAATTATTACTTTATGAATAAAATTAGCATTCCATATTCATTTTGTTACATTCACAGTCTTAGTTACTACCTTAATCTTATTAATGTAACATTAAAGTTCATTTAATTCTAATTGATTCCCTATTTTAATTTAATAGACCAACTAAACAGGTAACTTATAACAATCGATACCATAACTTTTAATTACACTTGTGAATTCATTGTTCACAAACAAATGTTACAATTCTTATATAATACTGATTTTATACAATTACTATTAACTATCGATTCTACAAAATAACTAAATATTTACAATTGTTTCGTTCAATTTTATAACCAAGTATAACATTTTAATTATTTCCATTGATTGGATTTTCATTAAAGTTGTTAATAGTTGACTTAAATAAACTTGGTTACTTTTCATCCTATTTATTATTTCATTAACAAATTACAAATTTCATTTCTTCAATATTAAATTAACAAAATCTTATTAAATTAACAAATTTGATTATCGAAAATTACGGGTCGTTACACTCTCCCCCACTCAAAACTTTTCGTCCCCAAAAAGGAAGAAGAAGGGTAAAAATTAAGACATTCATATATCTTATTCAAAATATTATATAAATATTAAGTTTACAAAATAAAATAATTTAAACAAAATACATAAATTTATAAACAACTAAATCTTTCATTTTCAAGTTAACAAAAGTTTGGAAAAACATTTCAGAAAAATTTCTAAGTCTAAAATTTACGGAAAATTTCGGTTGAGTCTCCATTGTACAGAGAGGTCTAGGAGAAATTATATTATCAATAACAATAATATATTCAAAATTTTCAAAATAATACATGCCAACAGCGGGAGAACAATATAATATCGCTTGAAAACTGTAATCCGAGAACTTACGTATTTGTCGGGAAAATAATGCTTATTTTATGAAACCAAAAGCAGTAGCAATTGCTTCCATAAACCTGTATTTCACTTATACAATCCAAATGGAGTTAATAATTATATAAAATAAAATATTTAAAGTTGTTTAAAACAGTAACAAACAAATTAATATAAACAACAATCACTTGCAACCATAGCATACAATCATCATATGAAATCAATACAAATCAACATCCATCCATATTAACCAAAACAAATAGTTTGTTCGGGCTAAGACATTTTAAATCACATAGAATGACAAATAATTACTAAGTATACCATTTACTCAAAACTCTTAGATAAAACTCAATAGATTATTCATACATCTTAAGCAATTAGAAGTATCCTACCCCAAGCAACCCATAAACCAAACAAACAACAGATTCTAACATTATTTTTATTATTCTTATTAATTTCTTTTCACAAGATTTATTATTCTTTTTTTCATTCATTCAGTGATTACTTCCTTTAATTTTACATTTATTTCTTACAAAATTTTATTCCCATCTATTTATTTCAGCACTTATTTTCATTATTTTCATTCATTACTTACAAAATCTCATTTTCAATTGTTCAAATAATGTCAATTTCTTTCCATTACTTTATATTCATTTCTCATATAAGTTATTCCATTCAATTGTTTATACTAATCGCTGAAATTATTAATCATGTATTTCATACATTTTATTGCAAATTCAGTTTACATTAATTAATTAATATACTTGATTTCAATTAGACCTTGATACTCAATAGTGCATAAATTATTTCTTAAGTTTCCTACTTTAAATTTTACATTCTTTCTTTTCTTATATAATGTCATTAAATATTAAATACATTATCTAAATAATTTCACTTTTCTGAAGTTATAACCATTTAATTATATATAATATTCGTTTTAATTATTCGCTTTAATTATAAGTTGCTTCAAACATTAACTTAAGTTTTAATTCATTTATTGATAGTATTCATGTTCAATTCAATTACTTAGCATATCGATTCATTTACTTAAGTTTATAATCTTTTACTTACAATACTTACTTTCTATCACCTTTTAATATAGTAACATTTTGATTATAACTTAAGTTTATTAGAACTATAACATCAAATTCATATTTATAAAAGTAATTTATTGAACACTTTCATTACTTTAAATTTTACTTGTATAATATTCTATTACATTTTCTTATTAAACAATACAACTTTTAATGTTTGGTAAGTTATATATATGCTTTTAAGAATGCAATTGAAAGTTACACAAGTTTATCTTATTTCTTTTTTTTAGTAAATAAATGTTCAATAGTTACCATTTCTTATTTTCATATCCTCTTTATTTACAGGATACAAATTTCAAAGTTCTTATATATTTCAGTTATTACTTAGCATAAAATTTCTTATTTTCATTTGGAATTTTTCAAATATTTAGTAGTTAAATTTTTTATTCCATTACAATAATCAAAATCTCTAATTGGTGGAAATTTAAGAACTAAATACCGGGTTCTATTTTAAATCATTTAAATTAATATATATAACCATATCTTTGCATATATCTATCAAATCATATTTAAAAATTAAAATCATGATTGATTTATCAAACAATTGTCTATTTACTACTACAATAGTCTTCCCACTTTGAAACTCAAAAAAGGCAGTAGACGATGCATGCACTCAACACGGAATTATTTTCCAACGGTAGAGAGGGGAGTACATAACTTATTTCTTTCTAAAATCCTTTAAAATAATTCTTTCAAATCATATTATATCAGGAAATATTTATAATTAATATAATTATTGTATTCCAAAATCATTCGAAAGAAATTTTGAAGAACCCCAGAAATTAAGTTCTCAAATTTCAAATTTTCATTTATTTTATTTTCAAATCTTATTTCCAACCAATATTTATAAATTTCGCTACCTAACAACAAATATATTACAACCAAATATATCACTTATAAATCATTCTTTTATAAAAATATACAATAGGAAAATTTATTTCATTTACCTATATTTCAAAACAAATATTGTGTCGGTCTATCCTATTAATGTTTAGAAATCCCTATCGATGTCATGGCGTCCTTTGCACTAACCAGAATTTATAAATACAAAATGGAATAAATTAACACAATATAAAAACCTTTTTATAACACTAACAAATACGCTCTCTCATATATATACAATCGGCCACTCATCATAGGGTATTACTACCTTATTTACTATGAGTCAGACCCCACAAAGCTAAGGTTATCGCTAACCAAAGCTCTGATACCAACTATAACATCCAGCCTTTTTGGACATTTTAAGCAGACATATTTGCCAACACAAACCATATAGAAGGGCTAATTGTAATGGGGTAAAAAAAGCAGAGGAAGAAAAAAACAAAACAGAAACTCGCAGCGGAATGACAAAAATAATAATCAACTAAATATTCATGAAGCTATTTACAAAACATTTGATTATACTTATACAACACAGATCAAAGTTACACATACTAGAGAGTAATAAATAATGCAGCGGAATACATGATGCAGTGAATTGAATATAGTAAATACTAATAGTACAAATCTTCATCCTTCAGAAATAATGTCTTCATAACCTGAAATGCTCAGGCTGACCTGAGCGAATTGAAAAGACAAAACACTCGAGTTAGAACTAATAGATCTTATGTGAGTTAAATCAACGGTAAATAAATATGAGTGGACTGGCATCAGAGATGTTTACGGGGTTTGACATCTCCTATCCAGTGTCTAGCATGAGTGCAGTAACTTAAGAGATGTTCAGGATTCACATCTCCTAAGGATCCGTTAAACTATCTACTATGTAATACAATACACTATTATAATATGTCTACAGTAAAGTAATGGTATTAAAATAGCGCTAAGGCATTACCTATATCCCCCTTAACACATTTTTATATACTCACATAGTCTATACAGTATCGTAACTCCGCCCGTAAACTGGAGGGCTATCAGAGGGCACTCCATAGGTATGGTACAAAACAAACTCGTACAAGGTGCTCTAGGGCATCTGAACACGGCACACGAGGAAATGCCAGCGTAGATATACCATTTGCATATTCGAACTGGTGGTAATGCATAACAGCAACTACCTCCCAACTCGGAACACACTCCCAAGTCAAAAATCAGAGGGTGGCCACCATATCAATCACAAAATCAGAATATAATATCGAAGAAGTGTGTCCGATAGGAAGAATGGCCTCACTTGGCTCGGCGTGGCTCCTGATTTTAGTCACATCTAAGCTGACTCGCGGTAGTCAGGGTCACATCATACCTCATACAGAAATCGTTTGCCAAACCATCCTACTTCATTTTTTGAAATCTCCACCACATACACAGTTGTTAAAGTGGTTTTCGGTATTGGCAGAGAGTATGACAATATCTAATTCTAGTCTCTTCAACACCAATCGCATATTACACACCGGATGGTTCTCTTACATTTCAAAAGTCAATTCACAATTGATATCAAAATATCATATTCTCAAACCATATCACTTTCATATCATATTCACTTTCAAACCATATTCACTTTCAAAAGTCATAATTTCCTACAAAAACCATATTTCCAAAATAGGTTAAATCCTTACTTCAAAATAATCATTTTCAATTTACTATAACATTTAATTCCAACTAATGGTTATAACATCATTTAACCATATTTTGTTTTAAATCGATGAATTTTGATTTAAACACTTCTCCTTCGCTTAGTCTAAAAAGTTAGAAAATAGTTATAAAGAGTTAAAATACTCTAAAATATAAAAATAGATTTTTAAATATTTTTTAATTGATTAAGATAGTTTAATGGATTTAAAATAGATTTAATATAATTAAAATAAATTAAATAGCTTTAAAATTGATTAATTAGATTTAAAATGAATTAAAATGGTTTAATTTGTTTAAAATAAATTAAATTTGTTTAAAATAGGTTAAAATAATTTATATAGTTAACATTGGTTTAAATAGTTTAATAAATTTGAAAATCTTAATAATTAGAAATTTTAAAATAATATAATTTTTTTAAAACAGTTTATATTAAAAAGTGAATTTGGAATTTTTATATCAAATAAACTATTCATTTCATTTCAACACATTTGGGCCCATTTTAATTTCCAAATCAACAAACCAAACTTCAAACCTTTAAATTTTTAAATTTCAATAAATCATTGAATTTCATATCGTTTCATTCCGTGTTCAAATATCAATTTGGATAATTTCAATTTCAAAATATTTTAAAGTTATTTTCAAACAAATTCAATAACTCAATTTCGATAGAATTTCATTTATACTTAAAAGTTTAACTTTAAACTTCCAATTTAATTTCTTAAAGCAATTACTTTTAAACCAATTCACATTTCAACGCAAAATTTGATTTTCTAATAATACTTCACTTTATATAAATCAAATTTTATTTCAAAATAACATTTGATTAAATTCAAAAATTAAGGATTTTAAAATCATTTAATTTAACCAATCCGGTGTCCGTATATAATTCTCAACCCTAGGGTCAAGTGATGTGGATATTCATTTCACTCCATGATTTAATATTTACGGTTATATATCATTTCAAACCGCAATCCCAAAATAAATAGCATCCATAAAATTGCTCGAGTCTATCATTTCAACCCACAACGATTTTTCCTTAATCTATAGATCATTCTGATATGTATCACTTCAACCCATAGTGAACTTGCAGTTTATAACGATATAAAATACAACATCCATTCATCCAATATCAACAGTCAAACATCCATCACAGTCACCATTAAAATCAATCAATAAATATCCATATAGAACTGGTAATCAATAATAGGTATTTAATTTGCAATTTATATTCAATAATAAATTAAATAACGCTTTAATTCAAATAAATTCAAATTAACTGAGATGATGATTAAAATATACCAAACAGCCATAAATAAATTTCTAATCACATCATAAATTTAATCTAACAAACATAAGAAATTTTAGAAGTTGTGGGTGGGTTAAAACACTCACCTTTCAATTTAAATTTAATTTAAATCCAATTTAAACCCAAAATTCAAACAGTCTCCGAATCCGTCCAAACCAGCATTAAAAAGTCCAGAATTTGATACGGTCCTGGCAAAATAAACCGCACGTAAATCGGACCTTGTATGTAAAAGCTATCGATGTTAGAACGTTTAAAATCAAATTTAAATTAAATAAATGAGACAAATTGTACCTCGCCACGTCAACGTCCACGCAACATCGTTCCAGAGCAAAAGCATGCAATGCACCCAACCTCGAATCGCACCAGAACCTACAGAGCCACCAACCACCTGGATGCGGGCGGCCACGCCGATGATCCCCAACCGAGACGCCATCGCAAGCATAGCTTCCCCGACCATGAAACCCCTTGAATCTCGAACGCCAGAGCACGGAAGCTGCCACCAAATTCATGCCCTAAGTTGAATTAAACCCATCAATCCAGCAGTCAACTCGCCAAGCCAACCTTACCGATGGACAACGCTCAATGCTCTCCATAGCCTGATAACTTTAAATCGACGATCGATCAATGTCGATCGTAACACAAAGGACAGCCGAGAATTTCACATTGAAATCCAGTCACATAGAAATCCAAATCGAAAAACGAACAGAAAAATTGACTTGCGTTATTCGAGAGCTTCAAATCGATATATAATTTGATATAGTTTGAGGAGTTTAAAGTTTTGATTTGAGATTTGATTTGAAATAGAACGGAGAATTTGTTTGTCTGCTATTGGAATGAGGAGTTGAGAAGAAATGTTCATATAGACAAATGAATATGAGGAGTGGCTAGGGTTTATAGTAGGTTGTTTATAGGCAAAGCTGAAAAATAGAATAAATGGGCAAGATTGATTAAACAATAAACGGCCCAAAAGGCTTGTTTCGACTCCAGAACGGAAATGGGTCGACCCTTATATCAATATAGATGTTTTTGATAATTTTAAAATCAATGAAACAGGTTTCAAGTCCTAATTCTATCGTATGAAGAAGTTATATTAAAATCAACTTATTTCAAATTGATTTCAATTGATTTCAATTAAATTGATTGTTAGGCGTCTCGAGCCCGTACGATCAAACGATATGCCGAATCATTATGAAACTTGAAATCCCATAATAATTCACCATTACAGATCGGATGAAACCAGTTTCGTCGAAATCCAAGAAAGGTGCCAAAATGGCTATATTTCAGTTAATTAAATAAATTAATAATAACTAATTGAATCACTTTTTCGTTCAAATTTAATAATTTACAATACTTGTCATTTTAGATTACTTGGACATTTACCATAGTTTAAAAAAATTTGGTATCAATTCAAAGTTAATTAATTTACCAATTACAGTGTTTAACTTCAGTTTTAATTAAGTCCAATTATTTAAAATTTAATTCTAATAAGTTGTCTTTATTTGGTCTCAATCTTTATACTTAAATCAGTTATTATTCTGTAGACATGGTTTTACATTGTTTTATATTTCATTACATTAATATATTCCTATTCCCATCTTTTATTTGTATTAATGACTGTATTTCAATTATTTTTTGATTTTGTCCATTTCACACATTAGTTAAGATTTTAAATCCAATTAATCATTTTATCTTAGTTCCATTCTTTTATTGCATCAATTATTACTTTATGAATAAAATTAGAATTCCTTATTCATTTTGTTACGTTCACAGTTTTAGTTATTGTCTTAATCTTATAAATGTAACATTAAAGCTCATTTAATTCTAATTGATTCCCCATTTTAATTTGATAGACCAAAAAAACAGGTAACTTATAACAATCGCTACCATAACTTTTAATTACACTTATGAATTCATTATTCACAAACAAATGTTACAATTCTTATATAATACTGATTTTATTCAATTGTCATTAACTATCCATTCTATATAATAATTAAATACTTACATTTATTTCTTACATTCAATTTCATAACCAAGTATAACATTTTCATTATTTCCATTGATTAGAGTTTCATTAAAGTTAATAATTGACTTAAATTAACATGGTTACCTTTCATTCTATTTATCATTTCCTTAGCAAATTACAAATTTTAATTTCTTCAATATTAAATTACAAAAATCTTATTAAATTAACAAATTTAATTATCGATAATTACGGGTCGTTACAGCAAAGGGGTTTGATTTTGGGTGATTTGATCGACACTAAGGTTCGTGACTGGTGGCGAAAGCTAGGACAAGGTTAGAGCGTGCTTATGCGATGTCGAGGTAGTCTCTGATGGCCACGAAGAGGAGTGACATGTCGATGAAGTCGCGGTTGAAGAGAGGCCTGGGAGGAAGTGAACGCACGATTGTGTAGGTGATTAAGGGTTGCTAAACGTCATTAGGCTGGGTAACATAATTAAGTAATTTATGTATAATTAATTTAAGTTTTGATTATTATTTCAAATGTTTATAAATTTGCAGTTCATTCATACGAGGTCCAAAAATCACGGAATCAGTTACGTTGGATTCGTAGTTGCGAAATATACAATCTGGAATTAGTTTGCAATCTTTCAAAGTTAGTTGTAATTTCAGATTAAATCGAATGTGGTTCGGTTCAATTCAAATCTGGATGTTTGGCGATTTCAAAATCAAGGTGGGTAAATCTCACTTAATTGGTTGACTAGTTTAATTTATAATAATTAAAAAATTAATTATTGGATGATTGGTTGAATTGATGTATTATTATCAGTTGAATGTTATATCATATATAGTAGTATATATATTAGTAGTTGCGTATATTTCCACCATTGGAGAAGATAAGACACTATGTGCCCGCATAATAGCGGATGACCCTATATTACTGCGATATCCAGCCTCGAAGCGGGATTAGTATTTTATATTATAGAACATCTATAATGACCCACTATTTTGGACCATTCAAATCAACAATAATCCACACATGTCAGACTTGAATAATTCAAATAACATATTGTAATAAAATTTGGACCAAATAAAACCAATCACAGAAATCACAAACACAGAAATATCAGAATAACTTGCAGTGGAAGATAAAATAGCATAGTATTTCATGAAGCTACTAAAACAAAGTCTCAAAGAAAATACATAATATCAGTCTGAAAAAAAATACAAAAGAAATCCTAAATACATAGAAGTCCACTAATACAAGAGCTGAAGTAGAACAACTGAAACTGAAATGGATAAATAACTAGATAAGCAGAATCTCCAGCAATTCCTAGCTCCAAAAAGAGAAATCCAAAGCTGTGAATACTCAGGCTGACCCGTGCATAAATAAAATACAAACACTCGAGTCAGGGCATACATACTTATACAATGTAAACCAACTCAAGTGAAGTGTAATAAAACACAAGTAACTTAAAGGTTAGTTTATGTTTGTTTGGGCACGGATACATTAAAATTGTTTGGATGTATAAATAATCTATTTAGTTTCATCTAAGACTGTTGAGATGGTGATGTAGCCTTGATTTCTTTTTTCCTATTTTATTTTATTTAAATTCAAATTCAATTGTTCTAATTGACATAACTTTCACGTATGAGGTCCATTTCACGCGCGGTTTTCTCCGCTAGGTTCGTATTGAAATCCCGGACATATTGGCGCTTGTTTGGACGGATTCTGATACTGTTCAATTTTTGGGTTAAATTGGATTTAAATTCAATTTAAATTCAAAAGGCGAGTGTTTTAAGCCACTCACAACTTCTAAAATTTCTTATGTTTGTTGAATTGATTTATGATGTTATTAGAAATTTATATATGACTATTTGGCATATTTTGATCATCATCTCAGTTAAGCTGAATTTATAGAATTAAATTATTATTTAATTGATTATTGCATATAAACTGCCAGTTAAACAGTTATTTAATTTATTATTGAATACAAACTGCTTGTAAATACCTATTATTTATTTTCTGTCATATATTGATGTTATTAATTGAATTGGATGATGATTGTGTTAAAAGTTTGATGATTGATACTAGATGAATGGATGTTGTATTTTGTACTGTTATCAGTTGCAAGTTGTTATGGATTTTATTTCATTCGGGATTTCGGTATGAAATGATATATAACCGTATTTATATTTTAAACTACGGATTAAAATAATAAATATTCGTATCACTTGATCATATGATAGAAAATTATGTACAGGCACTGTGGTCTATATATAAAAATATTTTTATAGGAATTTTATGGTTTTGTAAAGAAATATGTGAGTTATATAAATATTGATTTTAGATGTTATATAAATGTTATTTTATTATTGATTTTTAGCTATGTATAAATTTGTTTTGAAATATAAAATAAGTTAAATAATAAAGTTTGATTATTTTTATATAGTATGGTTAAGTATCTGTTTAAATTATATTGTATATAGAGTTTATAATGACTTAAATAAAATTAAGGTTCTAAGATAAATATGAATTGATTTGATTTTAATTATTTAAGAATTATACTCGAATAAATTGATTTGAAATTTAAAAAAATTGAGATTTTAAATGGTACGATTTTATAACTTGATTTTGGTTTAGAGTGATTTAAATGAATATATCAAGTTAAATAATTTGAAAGAATATCCAGTTATTTGAAGTTTAAAGGTTTTACTTAAATGATATTGGATTTATTAGGTAAACATTTCAAATCTAAAAAATAGTAATCAAATTTGATATATACGGAATTATCAAATAATTAGTTTGGAAATGGTGGAATATTTTAAAGCGTTGAAATATATGGAGATTGAAATGGTTTATTTGTTCAAATCTATACTTGGAATTGATTTGTGAAATTGAAGAAGCTATTTTATGATGTAAAGTAATTTAATACTTAAACCATTTAAGTGGTGTAGTTATGTTTCAAAGTTATGAGTTTCAAAGTATTAAAATTTGAAGTGTTATATTCAAGTGATTTGATTTTGAAATGTTATAACTTTGGAAGTATTATGATTTTAGAAAAGGATATATTTGAAATGAAAATGATATTGTGTTGATTTGGTTTTGAAAGCGGAATGATATTTGGTTTTAAAGTATAAACTATTTTGAAAATGACCGCGTGTTATAATAACGCTTATTTGTTAAAGAGACCGCGATTGGAAGTTGTCATACTCTCTACCAACTCCGAAAACCACTTTAATAACCGTATACGCGGTGGAGATTGCAGAATGAAGTAGGATGGCGGCGGCATCCTTTGAGGTACATAGGTGTACCCGACTCCCATGATTTGGTATAAGGTGGCTAAATTAGGAGCGATTCTGGAGTGAGTTGTAAAGACCCGTAAATCCGAACTCCTTGAATAGACACTAATCTCCTTTGTTTAATTCAAGATGAACGAAAATACGAACCCTTAGGGGTTTAAGAAAAATTTAGGAAAGAAAAAGGCAGAAGAAGAGAGAAAATGGAGAGGAAAGAAAATAGAAAACGGGACAGAAAGAAAATAGAGAAGATAGAGAATAGAAGTTTTAAAATAGAAGAAAAAGAGAATAGAGAACATAGAACGGAAAAGAAAACAACAGAACAACATCAGAATCTCACAATTCGCAGCGGAACAACATATAATAATAAATGAATAATCTTTAAACAAAGAACTATATCAGTTATTATATTACATCACATTTCATTACATCATATCATCAGAGTGTACAACAACAACAAACAGTGCAGCGGAAAAAGAAATCCTATATAAACTAGTAATACGCCATGCCATCCAGCTTGCCTCCAGCAACTCCAGAATATCCAGAATATCCTGATAAACCTAACCTTTGACTGCCCGTATGAAAATTGGTGGGCACCCAGAGTTTAGGAAGGAAAACAATAAACTCCAAGTCAGTCATGTGACTGGTGTGAGAACTCAAAACAGTTTATTTAACTTTGAAATCAAAATAGAGGAATATTTTTAAATTCAATTCGCAATGCTTTTAAAAATGAGACTACCATAAGGCCTCCCGCACACACACACATGCAAACGCAGAATCGGAGGAGATTTCTCCTTATGATAGTCAAAGATGTTTGATACGCATTTAAAATAACATTTGATATTATTACTAGTGCATAGTGTAGGGAAAATTCATTTCGAAAGTAGAATATAAATCTTAGCCAACATAGACATTTCGAACTATGCCTACTATAGCTACCATCCAAACAGTGTTGCGACACCATAAGTGAATGATAGGTTCTACAACTAATACCGTACAAGTTTCATATTGGGAATTGGATTTCCAACAAATGGTCAGGCCAAGGAACTTCCCATTGCCACATGAGAATGCCTCTGGAAAGACATCCCCGAGAACCAAACCGGAACTCTGCCAACACAAGGCCGGGTTACCCCTAACTGGGTAACTACTGACACGAGCACGCCATTCCCCGATCGTAAACGACCTTTCTCACGGGATCCCGATAACCAACAACCACAAAGTAATAAATTCGTAGTAACCACATAGCTTAAATATCTGGGCTCCATACCATGATACCACCTCTATCCAGAAGGAAATGTACATACCCTAAAGGGAGCTACCCCTCATAACCTTGCCGCATCTTTCCTGTTTTGACCATTTCCGGGGTGTGAGGCTCGACGAAGTCACGTCCACAAAAACATACTTTATACAAAAGCCATGCTTTGGGTCAACAAATGATCAACACAATGATCACCAAGATAGACGATCAAATAAACGATCCTATCACAATAATCAACACAATGATCATTTACAGCAACACTCAGCATGTCACATTACCAAATTGGGAATATATCGCTGATAACTTCAACTATATAACCTCTGGGCTCATACGTCTCAGAGAAGGGTGTTAAGCTAAAAGAATAAATTCTCCGCCACCAACAGAAATATATTTGAAAGAAATCGGCTTTATATCTCAACTTGTAATGTCAGACATACAATCCATACAAGTCTGTTCCGGGCTCGAACAAAACCGAATGCACTAACAAAGAAGTCCTTGCAATCCGGATATTCACAATCCTGA
Source organism: Allium cepa (assembly GCA_030765085.1). Classification (NCBI taxonomy): domain Eukaryota; kingdom Viridiplantae; phylum Streptophyta; class Magnoliopsida; order Asparagales; family Amaryllidaceae; genus Allium; species Allium cepa. The sequence continues at coordinate 489,295,189 of CM060944.1, read as the reverse complement.
TCGGATTTCCCATCACTTAGGGAGTCTCTATACCGCTGCAACTCAGTGCAGAGACAATCGACAGGTCATCCTATCGCTCTCGCAAATACCGGGTCTTCAACACCGATCTTCAATGCAATTATAACGACGTATCACATATTCGGAATGGGTTATACGACCCCATGGTCCTTTCCCGGTTAACCCGAATAGTGAGCGCTTATTCAAAAATAAGTGTAGCATTCACATTCAAACAAATCATATCAATTACCCATTCAAAGGGAAATATTGATAGTCGGTTATTGAACTATCACTGGATATGCACACATCACCAGATTCCAAATAATTTTCCAAATTATTTGTTTTCCAAAAATATCTTTACAAGATATATTATTTCATACTTCAAAAATAAATCAATATTTATTTTTAAACAAATTCCACTTCCTTTATAAATTCCTTAGTGAATTTATAATCCAAAATATCTATGAATATTCGATTTCAATTATTCATTTCAATATTTCTTTTCAGTTTATCTTCAAAAAGATAAATTCTCAAAATATTCACTTTATATTGGAAAACATTTCCATACTTATTTATTCATAAGTAATTCACAAATTTTATTTATTTTCAACACTTGGAAAATATTCAGTATACTTCAGTTAAAAATAAGTATATATTTCATTCTTTAAGGAAATCATTCTCTTAAACATATTTATTTGGGTCAAAACGAATGTTGCGTAAAACATCGTTACGACAACCCTAATTCACTAGTATAGGGATTCGAAATTAAATAGATATATAAATCCCAATACTATACAAAACATTTCCTTTCGGAAATCATTTACTATAACAACAGTGTTATAGTCCATTATTTCCTTCTATTTCTCGAAAACGTCCATTTCAACAATCAATGTTGAAATCTATGGTTTCGAATCTCAACACATTTTAAAACATCGTTAGATCGTTTTAATTCTATTTAAAATATCACATTCAAAACAATTTCTTTAACATCTTATTCACTATTCAAAAACGTGAAGATACTACGTTAACACATTTCATCATTTCTATTCATTTTAATTCAAAGGATTATTCACTATTCAAAATGTGAATATAACTCCATTTATAGGTTTCAACCAATTTTCTTATCAAAATAAGTCATTTGCGAATTTATAAAACAACGTTTATAAATTCCATTTGTATTTATTTATAAAAACTTCCTTTTTATAAATTCCTTTATTAACCTATTCGATTTATAACTCAATTATAAAACAAAGGTTCATATTATAAGTCAAATACTTATAAATTTATTCGTTTGCAAAATCGTTCCTTTGAACTTCACAATTATAAATCTTATAACTTATAAGATTCAATTATTCATCCAAATATATTCCTTAATAACTTCACAAAATTTATAAATCTTACTATTTATAAATTTCACTTATAACTTCATCATTTATAATTTTATAAATTCCATTTATTTATGAAATTCATTTTCACTTCATTCAAACACTTATAAAAACTCGTTTTATAATTTCAATATTCCAATTTATAAATATCCATTTATAAATTTCTTAATATAAATCAATTTATATTATTCTTTAAAACGTCTTTAATCTCCTTTATTATTTCACCGTTCTCTTGATTTATAAAATAATTAAATTTTATAAATCCTACATTTAAACTTTTCACAATAAATTCTAAAATCCCGATTAAACTATTTTATAAATCATTAGCATCATATTCTCAAAAGTCAGTTTTTCAACTATATTTCTCAAGAATCATAATTTTTATAACTTTAAAAATTATAACGTTTATTTATTTAAAATGGATCAATTACAAAATTATTTTATAAACGTATACTTTCAAAAATCACTTTGAAATCATTTTAAAATTCCAAATTTGGTCCAATGATGCTACACACCAAATAGTCAATCACGACAACAACGATATCATATATCAATATGAAAATCCATCAAATATCAAAATATCTGAAATCTAATAAATACTGTTGAGGAATCCAGTTGGATCCCTCCAACCTGTTTTCCTGCATCCAAAAACATTAGCACAATACCAATTTCGCTCTAGTACGAAATTATCGCGGTATATGTTTTTATTAAATATTATCCGCTTAATAGACGGCGCAATAGGGTCTCATCCGTTAAACAAATAATGCGGGAAATCTATAACTCCAATATATACATATGCCAATATATATATATTGCTATTATATATATAATACCAATTTCACTGTTTATGAAATATTCGCGGTATATGTTTTTAATAAATAACATCCGCTTACTAACGGCGCATAATGTCTATTTTAACAATCAATAGTTATCAATCAACATTCAAACATGCATTCAAATATTTTAAATCTAACTATTTAAAATAAAATCGAAACTGATTCGATTGAGTGAGAAATTCTCACCTTGATTTTAAATTCCGTTTTAGCGATTTATTTCGAATAAAATTAAACGTGCGTTTAATTTTACCCGAAATTCTCACTAACTCCAAACGACTCCAATCCAACTCCAATCCAACTCCATCGCGTAGTGCTCGTCCATACGATTCCAACGCAACTGGTTTCGCGCGTTTTCGACCTCGTATGAAAAAGTTATGAATTTTTGAAGTTACACGAGTTTATATTATATAATTTATAACATAAATTAAATTTTATAAACCCACACTCAAACATCTGCCGTCCATCCCCCCTAAGCAAAATCACGGCCACACAATTCCTTCCCCTTCTCCTTCGTTCCCCTCCAGTAAATTGCCGTCACCACAAACCCATTCCTTAGCCAACTAGGGTTCCAATTTGCACCATCAATACTCAACTAAACCTCATCAAACCACTGCCATGTCGAAGCCCTTCGCGAGAGCTACCTCCACCACCAACCACCTGAAGCTCGGCCCCCCCATTCTCCTCGAGTTGCGTGCGCAAGTAAGCACGGTCGGCCCCACTTTGCTCCTCCTCTGATGCTCCAAACTCCATCATCACCTTATGGATTTAAAGCCCTCTTCATGCTCTACAATGTTGTCGTTGATCACTTTGGCTAAAACTTCACGGATTGGAAGAGATTAAGGAATGAAAATTGAAAAATTCTGGCCATTGGTTTTTGAAGTGGCGGCTGCAGTTTTGTATTAGGGTTTTGTATATTTTTTTTTTAATTTTATGAAGGGGTAGGGTGTATATTTATAGAGAAAAATCAAACACTATTCATCCGGAAATTCCGAACTCCGATTTACGCGCCGTAACCAGCGTTTCTAGGCTTTACCCCGCGTTCCGGACACAATGGAACAGGTTTCGAAAGCTAATTCGGACATCTGTGCGAGTTATGGGTATAAACGCTCAATTTAAATTAAACCGATTTAAGCGATTTTCTAGGCGTTTTAATTTGTACCGAACAAACGGTAAATCCAATTGACATGAAATTTGAAACCTTACAATAATATCACATTACGGATCCGATGAAACTAGTTTCGTCGAAATCCGAGACTTTTTGAAAAATGGCTATTTTTAACTCGCCAAATTAATATTAAAAATAAATCGATGCGTTTCGAGCTGCCACGCTCAAACGATAACTCCGATTGACACGAAAATTGAAATCCGGTAATAACTAACCATTACGGGTCCAATGGAACTGGTTTCGTTCAATTCTGAGACTGTTCAAAAATTGGCTATTTTCACTAGTCGATTAAATATTAAAATATTCAATTTTTCACAAATTAACTTTTAATTCGATTTTAAAAGTTCTAAAATATCGTTCTAACTCCCATATGATAAAATAAAATTTTACAAATCATTTTCAATCACATTTAACTCAATTTTCAATTATTTCCATAATTTAACATATTAAATTATCGATTTAATTATCCAATTAAATCCAATAATTCAAATAAAAATTTATTTGACTTATAAATCTACTTATAAATATTTAAAATAAATTAAATATTCATATTTTAATTATCAAAAATTCTGGGTCGTTACAATCTTCCCCACTTAAAAGAATTTCGTCCTCGAAATTACAAGTAAGAAAAATTACAGAATCTATTAACTTTCCAAAAATCCATAGTCAAACTTCTTACAATAACTTACTAAGTTTTCTAAATCATACTTAGTTATCTTTTCAAAAACAACTACTATTGTTTAACTTTCAACTCCCAAATCAAAGTTTAAGTTTTCAAAAAATTTCAATTTTCTCAAAAATTTTCTAACGCCTTAAATTTCCGAAAAAATTCGCCATAGTCTCCTTTGCGCGGCTCGATCCGAAAAAAAAATGACAGTATATATATCACAAATATACATCTCATCAAGTAATGAGGCATCCCGCAGGGAAAAAGTGTAAAAGTACGGTATGTAATCCGAGATATGTACCTTATATTTTATTAGCAAGCATATACGGCTAATATAGCGCGAAAGCGAGCTCCAAATGCGAAGCAAACGCGATCCGCACCTACTAAACACTCAACAAACAACATGAGAATCATGCATATATGACAATAGTATCAATATACAACATATAGTAACATAATAACTATATATGTCAACATAGCAAATGCAACTAAAGCAACAAATGCAAACATCAACCAACTATCATCCAACAATTCATAACCAATAAATATTTATTTATATTCTCATTAATATTCAATGAATTGGTTTTCAATTTAATCACATTTGATTCATTTACAGTGGATGTTTTTACTAACATTCATTCTCAATTAGTTTATGTTCACTAATTCATATTCAAGTTGGTTCACTTCCAATTCAAATTCAATTCTATTCAAGATTCACTTAACTTCCAATTGAATTTCAATTACTTTAGCTTCCAATTTTATTAAATCAATTTCATTAACACTTAATGAATTATATACAATCAACTAACAATCATATAACAATCAATGTATATTAATTACAACCAAATTCCTTTGCTTACAATTGGTTTAATTTAATTGATTTTCATTCAATTATTCAACTTTCCAATAACATTAGATTTTAATGAATTACACTTATATTCATTATTTCATATCAACTTAATTCACGTTTAATTGATTAATATTCAACCCACTCATTCAATTCTATTACAAAAGTTGAATTTCATTTATATAACTCAAGTTCATATCCATCACTTAATTTTATTAATTTACTTTGATACTAATATCAACTTCATTCAACATTTATTAAGTTATATTTTATTTAACTTTAAATTCGCTTTTACTTACAACTCATATTCATAAATATATTCATTAGTTTCACTTCTTACATATATAAGTTTTATTTCTCAATTGTAAATCACTTTAATTAAAATTCAATTCTTATAATCCTTTTGCTTATACAATTATTCTATTATTTAGATTATTAAAACAACTAACCAATCAACTTATATACACTCCTTTAATAATTTTGAAAAATTATTCCTTTATATATAAAATATAATCAAGGTAAAATTATTTCATTTACCCAATTTAAAACAATACTGTGTCGAATTGTTCTATTCAAGTGTTTAGAAACCCCTTCGGCATAGTCTTGCGGACCACGCTGACGAAAGTTCATATGCCACTCAATAAACCAATCATCACAATATAAAACAATTTTATATTCACTAACAAATACGCTCTCGTATCTATTATTACACTCAAACTCAATCTAGAGTACTACTGACTCTATCTCTAATGAGTAATACCCAACAGAACCATGGTTGTCGCTTAACCATAAGCTCTGATACCAAATGTAACGAGACGAGCCAGTGGTCACAACCGGTAGGCTTTTCAACCATCCCAGCCCCACCGTGGCTTACACTGGTATCCCAAACTTGCTTTTACGGCCAGCCTCTCGACTGTCTCAGGTTACGCCTAACCAACCCCCTAAAAGAGGATGTGTGGGAGTAAGAGTCTCCCGTTCTCCACCTAACCGCGAAGCAAGAACCCCCCATCACATAGCCCAATAGCTTAACAAGACTGGTGTGAGAACTCAAAACAGTTTATTTAACTTTAAAATCAAAATAGAGGAATATTTTTAAATTCAATTCGTAATGCTTTTAAAAATGAGACTACCATAAGGCCTCCCGCACACACACATATGCAAACGCAGAATCGGAGGAGATTTCTCCTTATGATAGTCAAAGATGCTTGATACGCATTTAAAATAACATTTGATATTATTACTAGTGCATAGTGCAGGGAAAATCCATTTCGAAAGTAGAATATAAATCTTAGCCAACATAGACATTTCGATCTATGCCTACTATAGCTACCATCCAAACAGTGTTGCGACACCATAAGTGAATGATAGGTTCTACAACTAATACCGTACAAGTTTCGTATTGGGAATTGGATTTCCAACAAATGGTCAGGCCAAGGAACTTCCCATTGCCACATGAGAATGCCTCTAGAAAGACATCCCCGAGAACCAAACCGGAACTCTGCCAACACAAGGCCGGGTTACCCCTAACTAGGTAACTACTGACACGAGCACGCCATTCCCCGATCGTAAACGACCTTTCTCACGGGATCCCGATAACCAACAACCACAAAGTAATAAATTCGTAGTAACCACATAGGTTAAATATCTGGGCTCCATACCATGATACCACCTCTATCCAGAAGGAAATGTACATACCCTAAAGGGAGCTACCCCTCACAACCTTGCCGCATCTTTCCTGTTTTGACCATTTCCGGGGTGTGAGGCTCGACGAAGTCACGTCCACAAAAACATACTTTATACAAAAGCCATGCTTTGGGTCAACAAATGATCAACACAATGATCACCAAGATAGACGATCAAATAAACGATCCTATCACAATAATCAACACAATGATCATTTACAGCAACACTCAGCATGTCACATTACCAAATTGGGAATATATCGCTGATAACTTCAACTATATAACCTCTGAGCTCGTACGTCTCAGAGAAGGGTGTTAAGCTAAAAGAATAAATTCTCCACCACCAACAGAAATATATTTGAAAGAAATCGGCTTTATATCTCAACTTGTAATGTCAGACATACAATCTATACAAGTCTGTTCCGGGCTCGAACAAAACCGAAGGCACTTACAAAGAAGTCCTTGCAATCCGGATATTCAAAATCCTGATCGGATTTCCCATCACTTAGGGAGTCTCTATACCGCTGCAACTCAGTGCAGAGACAATCGACAGGTCATCCTATCGCTCTCGCAAATACCGGGTCTTCAACACCGATCTTCAATGCAATTATAACGACGTATCACATATTCGGAATGGGTTATACGACCCCATGGTTCTTTCCCGGTTAACCCGAATAGTGAGCGCTTATTCAAAAATAAGTGTAGCATTCACATTCAAACAAATCATATCAATTACCCATTCAAAGGGAAATATTGATAGTCGGTTATTGAACTATCACTGGATATGCACACATCACCAGATTCCAAATAATTTTCCAAATTATTTATTTTCCAAAAATATCTTTACAAGATATATTATTTCATACTTCAAAAATAAATCAATATTTATTTTTAAACAAATTCCACTTCCTTTATAAATTCCTTAGTGAATTTATAATCCAAAATATCTATGAATATTCGATTTCAATTATTCATTTCAATATTTCTTTTCAATTTATCTTCAAAAAGATAAATTCTCAAAATATTCACTTTATATTGGAAAACATTTCCATACTTATTTATTCATAAGTAATTCACAAATTTTATTTATTTTCAACACTTGGAAAATATTCAGTATACTTTAGTTAAAAATAAGTATATATTTCATTCTTTAAGGAAATCATTCTCTTAAACATATTTATTTGGGCCAAAACGAATGTTGCGTAAAACATCGTTACAACAACCCAAATTCACTAGTATAGGGATTCGAAATTAAATAGATATATAAATCCCAATACTATACAAAACATTTCCTTTCGGAAATCATTTACTATAACAACAGTGTTATAGTCCATTATTTCCTTCTATTTCTCGAAAACGTCCATTTCAACAATCAATGTTGAAATCTATGGTTTCGAATCTCAACACATTTTAAAGCATCGTTAGATCGTTTTAATTCTATTTAAAATATCACATTCAAAACAATTTCTTTAACATCTTATTCACTATTCAAAAACGTGAAGATACTACGTTAACACATTTCGTCATTTCTATTCATTTTAATTCAAAGGATTATTCACTATTCAAAATGTGAATATAACTCCATTTATAGGTTTCAACCAATTTTCTTGTCAAAATAAGTCATTTGCGAATTTATAAAACAACGTTTATAAATTCCATTTCTATTTATTTATAAAAACTTCCTTTTTATAAATTTCTTTATTAACCTATTCGATTTATAACTCAATTATAAAACAAAGGTTCATATTATAAGTCAAATACTTATAAATTTACTCGTTTGCAAAATCGTTCCTTTGAACTTCACAATTATAAATCTTATAACTTATAAGATTCAATTATTCATCCAAATATATTCCTTAATAACTTCACAAAATTTATAAATCTTACTATTTATAAATTTCACTTATAACTTCATCATTTATAATTTTATAAATTCCATTTATTTATGAAATTCATTTTCACTTCATTCAAACACTTATAAAAACTCGTTTTGTAATTTCAAAATTCCAATTTATAAATATCCATTTATAAATCTCTTAATATAAATCAATTTATATTATTCTTTAAAACGTCTTTAATCTCCTTTATTATTTCACCGTTCTCTTGATTTATAAAATAATTAAATTTTATAAATCCTACATTTAAACTTTTCACAATAAATTCTAAAATCCCGATTAAACTATTTTATAAATCATTAGCATCATATTCTCAAAAGTCAGTTTTTCAACTATATTTCTCAAGAATCATAATTTTTATAACTTTAAAAATTATAACGTTTATTTATTTAAAATGGATCAATTCCAAAATTATTTTATAAACGTATACTTTCAAAAATCACTTTAAAATCATTTTAAAATTCCAAATTTGGTCCAATGATGCTATACACCAAATAGTCAATCACGACAACAACGATATCATATATCAATATGAAAATCCATCAAATATCAAAATATCTGAAATCTAATAAATACTGTTGAGGAATCCAGTTGGATCCCTCCAACCTGTTTTCCTGCATCCAAAAACATTAGCACAATACCAATTTCGCTCCAGTACGAAATTATCGCGGTATATGTTTTTATTAAATATTATCCGCTTAATAGATGGCGCAATAGGGTCTCATCCGCTAAACAAATAATGCGGGAAATCAATAACTCCAATATATACATATGCCAATATATATATATATTGCTATTATATATATAATACCAATTTCACTGTTTATGAAATATTCGCGGTATATGTTTTTAATAAATAACATCCGCTTACTAACGGCGCATAATGTCTATTTTAACAATCAATAGTTATCAATCAACATCCAAACAAGCATTCAAATATTTTAAATCTAACTATTTAAAATAAAATCGAAACTGATTCGATTGAGTGAGAAATTCTCACCTTGATTTTAAATTCCATTTTAGCGATTTATTTCGAATAAAATTAAACGTGCGTTTAATTTTACCCAAAATTATCACTAACTCCAAACGACTCCAATCCAACTCCATCGCGTAGTGCTCGTCCATACGATTCCAACGCAACTGGTTTCGTGCGTTTTCGACCTCGTATGAAAAAGTTATGAATTTTTGAAGTTACACGAGTTTATATTATATAATTATAACATAAATTAAATTTTATAAACCCACACTCAAACATCTGTCGTCCATCCCCCCTAAGCAAAATCACGGCCAAACAATTCCTTCCCCTTCTCCTTCGTTCCCCTCCAGTAAATTGCCTCACCACAAACCCATTCCTTAGCCAACTAGGGTTCCAATTTGCACCATCAATACTCAACTAAACCTCATCAAACCACTGCCATGTCGAAGCCCTTCGCGAGAGCTACCTCCACCACCAACCACCTGAAGCTCGGCCCCCCCATTCTCCTCGAGTTGCGTGCGAAAGTAAGCACGGTCGGCCCCACTTTGCTCCTCCTCTGATGCTCCAAACTCCATCATCACCTTATGGATTTAAAGCCCTCTTCATGCTCTACAATATTGTAGTTGATCACTTTGGCTAAAACTTCACGGATTGGAAGAGATTAAGGAATGAAAATTGAAAAATTCTGGCCATTGGTTTTTGAAGTGGCGGCTGCAGTTTTGTATTAGGGTTTTGTATATTTTTTTTTATTTTATGAAGGGGTAGGGTGTATATTTATAGAGAAAAATCGAACACTATTCATCCGGAAATTCCGAACTCCGATTGCGCCGTAACCAGCGTTTCTAGGGTTTACCCCGCATTTCGGACACAATGGAACAGGTTTCGAAAGCTAATTCGGACATCTGTGCGAGTTATGGCTATAAATGCTCAATTTAAATTAAACCGATTTAAGCGATTTTCTAGGCGTTTTAATTTGTACCGGACAAACGGTAAATCCAATTGACACGAAATTTGAAACCCTACAATAATATCACATTACGGATCCGATGAAACTAGTTTCGTCGAAATCCGAGACTTTTTGAAAAATGGCTATTTTTAACTCGCCAAATTAATATTAAAAATAAATCGATGCGTTTCGAGCTGCCACGCTCAAACGATAACTCCGATTGACACGAAAATTGAAATCCGGTAATAACTAACCATTACGGATCCAATGGATCTAGTTTCGTTCAATTCTGAGACTGTTCAAAAATTGGCTATTTTCACTAGTCAATTAAATATTAAAATATTCAATTTTTCACAAATTAACTTTTAATTCGATTTTAAAAGTTCTAAAATATCGTTCTAACTCCCATATGATAAAATAAAATTTTACAAATCATTTTCAATCACATTTAACTCAATTTTCAATTATTTCCATAATTTAACATATTAAATTATCGATTTAATTATCCAATTAAATCCAATAATTCAAATAAAAATTTATTTGACTTATAAATCCACTTATAAATATTTAAAATAAATTAAATATTCATATTTTAATTATCAAAAATTCTGGGTCGTTACATGAGTGAGGTAGCCCCTCTTATCGGACACTCTCCTTCGATACCATTCTATTACTTTGTGAATGATTTGGGCCTTTTGATTTTTAGGGGTGTGGCTCGAGGTGGGCGGTAGCTACGCGCTATGCGTCACCACCAGCCCGGATAGCAATTGGTATATCTATCCTGGCATTACCTTGTGTGCCCTGTCACCTACCCTATCGCGCCTTGTACAAGTTTGGTTTTCTCCTATAGCCCATGTGGTATCCTCTCGTGGCTTCCCGATCAGGAGGGACTATGATACTGGATGGACTACAGGGACTATTACGTGTTAAGGGGGAGATTGGGTAACTCCTTAACGCTATTTAAAAGTAAGTTTATTTTACTATAGACATTACTATAATAGCGAAAGATTACTACATAGTAAATAGTTTAACGGATCCTTAGAAGATGTGAATCCCGAGCACCTCTTAAGTTATTGCACTCATGTTTGACACTAGATAGGAGATGTCAAATCCTGTAATGATTTCTGATGCCGTTTCACTCATATTTAACGGTGATTTAATTTAGGTAAGATCTTTTAGTTCTGACTCGAGTGTTTTGTCTATTCAATTCGCTCGGGTCAGTCTGAGCATTTCAGGGTTTGAAGATCTTATTTCTGGAGGACAAAGACGAGGATTGTATTACTATTATTTATTGTATTATTGCACTGCATTCATACCATTCCTCTGCATTATTTATTATTCTCTGGTATGTGTAACTCTGATATGTGTTTAAAAGTATAATCAAATTTTCGTAAAACAGCTTCATGAACTGTTAGTCGATTATTGTATTTTGTCATTCCGCTATGAGATTCTGTTTTGTTTTTATTTCTTTCTTCCTTTTTTTCTTATTTACCCCAATAACAATCCGCTATTTTGTATGGTTTGAGTTGGCATGTGTGTCTGCTTAAACATACAAAAAGGCGAGATATTACAACATCTATAGATGCAGGGAAATAGGTTGGAGGGATCCAACTGGATTTCTTAAAATATTGATTTTATTTTCATATATAGTGATATATGATGTGTTGAATAATCGGTTATAGATTATGATGTGATTTGATTTATTAGATGCTATAGCACTGGCCCTAATTTTGGTATTATAAATACCATAAATAATATTTTTGATTTTTGAAAATGGAATTCAAAAGCGATTTTGGAAATGAAAATATTTATATTTAATTTTAGGATTATTTAAAAAGGAATTGGGTGGGATAAAATAAATGATTGGACATGGATATTTACTTAGCTATTTCATAAAATGATTTCAAATAGAGAATATTAAATTGAAGATTTTTAAACGATTGATTTTTTTGATTCTTAAAATAGGAAAAGAAAGTCAAAATCGAAATTTTGAAAAAATTTGGATTATAGTTGGAACTTTTTAAGGAATAGATTTCCAAAATGGGATTTCAAATAGAAATCGATTCATAAATGAATTTTGTTTAATATAAACCTGTTGTTTACCAGGAAAAACTGGAAATAAGTTTATAAATTCATAAATGATGTTTATGAATAAAGTGAAATGATTATCATTTAATAAATTGCAAATATAAATTCACAATGAGAATTTTTAATGAGATATGAAATTAGTTTAGAAAGAAATAGTGGATTCTATTTTGGAATTTGGAAATGGTTATGAAACTAAAAATGAAAATCGATTTGTGATAAATTGATGGAGATTTGTAGATATAAAATGGTTTCGTTAAATTTTAAAAATATATTATTGAGAGTTTATGTTTTGTCTTAAAAAGAGATTGTATTTATTAAGCTATGGAGTTTAAAAAATATTATTAATATTAAAATATTTTTAGAAAGTGATTATTTTAAGTATTTAATATAAGTTGAAGTGGATTTTAATTTTTATAATAAGCTTTGTAAATCGATTAGTATTTTTTTACAAATGAATTGGAAATTATTTATTGTTGTTATTTAAAAGAGGGTTGATATATTAATAATTATTTAAATGGTTTGAAAACTAATTACTACTCTTTTAAATACTTATTTTATAATATAAAGTTTTGGAAATTGATTGAAGTTATTTGTAAGTACTCTTAAGATTTGTAAATCAGTTTTTATTTAATGGATGAGATTTTATAAGAGAATATCTTATAATGGAATTTGGGAAGCTTGAGAAATTTTCCAAAATGTTTAGATGTGAGACTTCAAAACTGTATCTGAATTCATAAAAGAAGTTATAAATTGTTAGTGGGGATTTTAAATAAGTATAATCAGTTTGGAAATTGTAAAAAGGAATTTATTAATAATTCAGAAAATATAAGGGATAACTTATGAAACATTTCCTATGTATTGATATTGGAAATGATTTCGGAAATAGACTTATTAATATTTTCCTAAGTGTTGAAATTAAAGGTTTTGGAAATATTTTAGCGACGAAAGGATTTGTATAGAGATACTTTCTAAGTAATGGATTATAGATCGAATTTGGAAATATTTCACCAAGTGTTGAAGTAAGATATGATTTGAAATATTATGTTATAGATATAAGTATTGGAATTGTTTTCAAATATTGAATTACTTGAAGATTTGAATAGTTATCTTTATAAAGATATTTTGAAGTAAATGTTTTTTGAAAGATTGAAATATTGGCCTAGTGACCGCTTGTGTGTAATTTGATAGTTAAATAACTGGCTATCAAATCTGGCAAATTCTATTATCGTTTCGAAGAGACTAGGATCGGATTTAATTATCCAAAAACCATTTCGATCCTATTTGTGCGTTACGAATTACGATATCGTGAAGTCAATGTAGACGGTGATCTTGAAGATTCGTTTTGTTTAGACCCAAAACAACGTGTATGGATGAATGTTATTATTGCATCGTTGCCTGGAAGGCAGTGTTAGCATTCCAAGTATATGAATGCTAAATATAAGGTAGTACATTGCCTCAAGCCTCATCAACCGAGAATTACTAAAACAAGGGAGATGCAACAGGGCCAAGCGGGTTACCCCCAAGTAGGGTACGTTTTCACTTCTCTAGATACCCTCTGATATATTATAATTATGGATATGGTTGTGAATGGAAAATAGAGCGCTCGATAGGGTGGGAACACCTTAGGTGATAACATATCTGGTACTATCCAGTAAGTGATAGGCCGGTCCAGTGTCGGCAGGGATCGTTGGGTACGATCTCGGTACATTATTCTAGAGTTAAACTATGATGGGCGGTACCCAGTAGCCTAGTCATTGTATGGAATCTAATATCCACTACGAGCCGTAAGGTTTTTGTTGTATACCAAATATGCTGAAACATGAGATGCAAGTATTTCAACTATTTTATACTTTATTTTCTTTAGACACTATTATAATATCAAATGATTTTGACATAAAATGTTTTGGTTATCGTAAGGTAAAACTCATCGTATTTATGTGCGGCAAGGTCTTACGAGACACCTTTGTTTTCGAAAGGATTTTGATAATAGTAATAAATCAAATTGAGTGGTTTTCTCATGCTTGTTTTCCAAACTAACTCGGGTGTTATTTTATTATAATTCCTGGGTCCAACCGAGTATTATATATTCAGGTTAGGATGCTATGGAGCTCAGGAGGTGAGCTGGAGGATTTCAGGCACATTTCACGTGCTTGATTATATTCCGCTATGTGTATGTATGTTGTATATTTATCACTTATGAGGATAGGTTATTATAACTATCCAGATTGATTTGCTGGCAATTGTACTTTGATAATTATATGTATATTAACAGTTACAGTTTTTTTGTATAGAGATCTATATTTACCTATTATACATTGTTCTGCTGCGATTTGTGAGATTCTATGTATTGTTTCTGTTTCTTATATCTCTTCTTCTTCTTCACCCCTAGTAATTGGTAGTTCCAGCATTTGAATATTCGGCATGCTTTTTAGTGAACGTATTGATGTCGAATTCGAGGGTCGAAAATTCCGGTCCATTACAAGTGTGTCAGAGCTTATGCTGAGTGAATACATAGGCTTTGGTGGGGATTACTCATTATAGATAGGTCAGTAGTACCCTAGAATGAGTTTGAGTACATTATATATATGAGCGCGTATTTTCTAGTGAATATAAATTGTTTTATATTGTATTGGCTTACCGATTGAATATTTATGAATTCTGGTTGGTACGGTCTGTATAACTGTACCAATAGGGGTTTCTGAACTTTAAATAAGTTAAATCGACATAGTGCTGCTTTTAATTGGGTAAATTAAATAATTTTACCCAAATTAAATTTTGATATAAAAGAAATAATTTTCCAAAATTATTATAATATAATTATGCGTTTGGTTGTTATTATTATAATCAAAACAAGATTATAAATTGAAAGAATTATGTATATAACCAAATCAAAAGGTATAAGTATGAATTATATAAATGAGTTAAAACTAAAATTTGATTCAAACTAGAATTTGGAAATTTAAATCCCGAAAATTTCGAAAATGTTTTTCCTAATGTTTTGAAATAAATAATGGTAATATTATTATGGAAATGTATTTGGATAGAAATTGTTTTAAATGGATTTTGGAAGCGATGAGGCACTGAACTCACTTCCGTCGATGAAAATTAACCTGGTGATGACTGCAACGTCATTATTATTCATTTTTGAGTTTCTAAGTGATGGATTGCTAGTATAGTAATTTGACATGGAGATTTTTGTTTCGTAAATGGGTGTTATTTTGGATAAAAGCAAGTTGATTTTGAAAGTTTCCAAAGGAATGGTTTGTTAAACCAAAAGAGCTATATATATTTATGACTACAATATGATTTGAAGTAAAAACCGGGTGTTTGAATTCTGGAATCCTTATCTAAATGTTTTAGATAATATCGGCGGATAAGTTGAACTTATAATTTGTAATTAAGAAAGGTAAGTAAGGAAAGTGTGAATTTTGAATTTTGAAACTGAATTTTAACTTAGGTAAGTTAAAATTGATTATATGGATTGAAATTTAACTTAAATTAAATAAAAATTGAATTGGAATTGGAATTATATCGAATTGAATTAAATATAAAATTTAAGTTGTGAAATAGTTATAACTATAAGTTATAAACTTTGAATGGAATCAACTCAATTAGAATTGATAAAAATGCAAAAAAGAAATTATGTAACTTATAAATTGGAAAAGTGGAATGGTAAAACCAAAATGGAAGTGGTTTGATATTTTGTTAAAGAAATGAAGATCCAAAATTTGAATTATAAAATGGTTTTATACTCAAGCCAACTAAATGAAGTGATTTTTGAAATAAAAATCTAATTCTAAAGTGTAAAATGGAAGTAACTAATTAGATGAAAGTGTTATCTCCAAAATTGGTCACTAACACCTAAATCCAGATATAAGCACCAAATCACAGTCACAACTCACAGATAGAATGTATGTAGAGAGTCTAAATATCAAGAATAGTACAGCTTAAAATGAAAGCAGTCACAACTAAGGATTTATAGTGGTTTGGCTAACTCCGGCCTACGTCCACTCTAGAAATTTCAATATCAGAATTAATTAAAGTTATGGTCCAGAGTTTTTGAAACAATAATGGAAGAGTTTCTTTAATGAGGAAGTAGAAGGGAAGTAGAATGAAGATCCCCTTTTCTGAAGCCCCACC
The DNA here is from genome assembly GCA_030765085.1 of Allium cepa. NCBI lineage: Eukaryota > Viridiplantae > Streptophyta > Magnoliopsida > Asparagales > Amaryllidaceae > Allium > Allium cepa. The sequence goes on along the minus strand of CM060944.1, from coordinate 489,278,565 downwards.
TGCTGTATTTATAGGCAAAACCCTAGTTATTGGGCTTCCTAAGTAGTCCGGGCCCATCAGGACTGTAACCGAGGCAACATCCTTCATCATGACCGTCCCACACTGCCATGCCAACCGGCCTATGCCGACCCTCTCCATACTCTAGTATGCCGATCAGCTTTAACATGTCGATCGACCCACACCACCAATGACCGGTCCATGCATGAATTTCCAACCTTCATCGAGCGGCACCTGCCGACCCACCAATGTCCGAGCCATGTACGAATTTCCATCCTTCATCGAGAGGCACCTGCCGACCCACTTAGGCCGGTCCAGGCACGGACTTCCATCCATCATCGAGCAGCATCTACCGACCCACCTAGGCCGATCGATGCATGAACTTCCATCTTTCACCGAGTGGCACCTGCCCACCCACCTAGGCCGATCCATGCACGAATTTCCAACCTTCACCGAGCGGCACCTACCGACCAAATTACGGCCGAGCCTTGCTTGGCCAACCCACTTCCATTACCAAACCATGCCACCAAGGTCGATCCATGCATAGTCTCCACTCCTTGACCGATCCATACCTCCCAGGCCGAACGATCGACACCGAACAGTCCATGACTGATCGTCTTTCCATCTAGCTGACTCAAACCCATCGTAAACCAGCCACAACGAATGAACAGTCAATTTAGTTGAATCCGCCAGTCTGTGGCCTTGCCAAAAAGGTGGGTTAACACTTGCCCCCCAAAACATGCCTTGCTATTGAAAGGTGTGTTTTGAATACCCTCAAATCCGATATCTGAAGTCCAGATCCTGTTCATTGTCGAAAAATTCCATCCAAATTCGATTATCCACTCCACGACTGTTCCGAGTTGTTATCCAGTTCCAAATCCATGATCTCTCCAGACCATTTCACCCAAGCCCATGGACCCTCCCAGGGCCAAATCCAAAGCCAGGACCTCGCGGAACCTCATCGGGTCCAAATTCGAAGTTGAAATCTAAATTCAATGGTCGAGTTCTAATCCATGCATATCCAATAGCCAATAACCACATCTATGACCTTCCCAGATCGATATCCAAATCTGGGACCGCTCTGGGTCCATGCCCAAATCCTTAGCTATTCATAGCCAATATCCAAATCTGTAACCTCTCCTGGTTCATATCAAGCGTACTCCACACTCGAAAACCTGTGTCAAGCAATGCCTTGCTCAACGGTGATCCTGGTTCAATGTCCGTGACCGTTGAGTAATGTCGTCGCTTAAGTCCTAAGTCTAATCCAAGTCGCTCCGGACCTTGCCGAGCATAGTTCATACTCGACGACCTGTGATAGTAACAGATAGGTGATATGGGGCCTAAGTCCTAGGCCGAATCCTGGTCTCTTCGGACCCTTGCCAAGCATAATCCATGTTAGATGACCTGAAATTTTTACATTCTCCAACCTCGGCTCTTCGGCCGAGGACTTTTATATTCTTCGACCTTGGCTCTTCCACGGAGGACTTTTATATTCTTCGGCCTCGTCTCTTCGGCCAAGGACTTCTATATTCTCTGGCCTCGGCTCTCCGGCCTCAGATTTTTATATTCTCCGGCCTCGGCTCTCCGACCGAGGATTTTAATACTCTTCGGCCGATACATTTATATTCTCCAACCTTGGCTCTCCGGCCGAGGATTTTTTATTCTTCGGCGTTGGCTCTCCGGCCAAGGACTTTTATATTCTTCGGCCTCGGATCTTCGGCTGAGGACTTTTATATTCTCTGGCCTCGACCCTCCGACCAAGGACTTTTATATTCTCCGGCCTCGGCTCTCCGGCCTAGGACTTTTATATTGTCCGGCCTCGGCTCTCCGGCCAAGGACTTTTATATTCTCCGGCCTCGGCTCTCCGGCCAAGGACTTTTACATTCTCCGGCCTCGGCTCTCTGGCCGAGGACTTTTATATTCTCCGGCCTTGGTTCTCCGACCGAGAACTTTTTATATTATGTTTGAGTCATTTCCATCGCTCTCCGACGAAGGGACTCATAACTTGCGATCACTGCCCCGTCTATCCGTTCGGGACCGTGATCGCGAGACCTGTATTATTTATTATATTGATCCAAATCCAATCATTCAAAATAAAAGTTTTTACGACTGGAGAAAACCAAAGAAATGTCTGTACATCCAAGGAAGAAACCAAAGTCTTCAGGGAAACAAAAAGAATAACAAGATTTCATTGGCTCGAGCAAAACGGTTTATCATCGCCTCAGAGCATGCCTAGGGACCGTCCTCGATCTCGTACATGTGTAAGTGACTTATCTATATTACTACGAGCTCTATTACTTATTCAAAGCCATAAATTTATTTAGTTGATCACAAGCCGTCGCTGCCTTGATCCAGCGCCATCTTCGCTCAAGGTGGACGGTAGCTGCCCCTGTTCCGCTGTTACAGCTCGGCTCCTTACATATTGTTGAAGATGACCATTTCTTACATGTCCTCAATGATGTCCTTTAAATGCCTGCAATCTTTTCTGTTGTACCCATCCAGATCATGGAATAGGCAATGTCTTCCTGATCCCCGTTCGTAATCAAAAGGTTCACTTCTTGCCAGCCTTCGATACTGGAGGTGCCCTCGAGTATCCAATTAAATCCTTTCTAGAGTCTCAGTCAAATCCGTGTAAGAAGAAAACTTTGACTCCCTCCGAGGCCTTTTCGAAGTTCATTCGTTTTCCTTTATCGCCTTTATTTGGATCCTCCCTAGGTGGACCTCCACCCCTTACGGCATAAGCTTCAGCCTCTCTCCATTTTCTCACAGTCTATGCATCTTCCTGCCTCAGAAACCTTTCCGCTTCATGGTAGAACTCCCTGAGATCCCTTCGTGGGTCCCATTCCAATGATATCTTGAAATATGAATTATATGCAATTCTTGAAACCGCCACCATAAAAACCATTGATGGATCGGGTCGTTCTACTGAAGCCACTGCCGCATTGAATCTGTTTATGAAATCCCTGAATGACTCTCTTTTCCATTATTTCATTGATGTCAAAGACATTACATTCTTGGATCTGACTATGTGGACTCGAAACTATCTCATAAACCTTTCAATCAACTTCGTCCATGTGTCGATAGAACCACTCTCGAGCGGTCTAAACCACAAAGCTGCGATATCCGTCAAATACAAAGGGAAGTATTGAGCCATGACCTCATCTGATGCCCCCGGTACCTCCATATGCCTCATGTACCTCGTCAGGTGAATGGCGATCCATTCTACCATCATACATCTCCAACGTTGGTAGCTTAAAATCTGGTGGGTTCCCAGCATGCCTGATAGTTTGAGTAAAGGGACTCCTATTCACATCCTCCAAGTCTTATTTACCAATCCACCTCTCACAACTCGTCTGATCACTACTGCTAATCTGCTATTGTCGCCAAGCGGTAATCTTTGCCCGTTTGCCTCCAATCATTCCCTCGAGCTCACGAGGGAATCCTGGCACATACTCCTCATCACGTACTCTTGTATTCCTATTGATGTCGGGTTGCACAGCATCGTCAGGTATCCCTCCATGGATTGGTCCGGCATTACCTATTGGTATGCCCCTAAGTCTTGGTCCATCCGGGTTAATAGTTGTTGCTCCATCCTACCGAACCACTCCATCTTCTTGCTGGCTGAGTGCTTCTGATCCAGCTACATGGATCTGAGCACCTGTAGTTCCTACTTGTCCAAATTGTCCGAGAACAGTCTACATCATCTCCTCCTGTCTTTTCAACATTGCTTCCATCTCGTCTTTGGTGATGTAGGTGGATGCTTGACCTGATGTAGCTCTAGAGGTGGCCTCTTGACTTCCCTCTTGATTACTTCTTTCTGTCACTTGCTTCCTTATAGGTGGCCTAGCCATTACTTCCTAGAATCCAAGTTCCTAGCTCCAAATTCCTGAGTGCTTGCCTTCTCTGTGAAAGCACCATAATGTTAGCTCCAAAATTGGTCAGCAACACACAAATCCAGACGAAAGCACAAAATCACAGTCACAGATCATAGAAAGAATGTATGTAGAGAGTGTAAATATGAAGAATAGTAAAGCATAAAAAGAAAGCAGTAACAACAGAGGATTTATAGTGGTTCAGCTAACTCCGGCCTACGTCTATTCTAGAAATTTCCTTTTTATTGATATCAAAATCAATTACAGTAATGATCTAGAGTTTTTGAAACAGTAATGGTAGAGTTGCCTTAATGCGGAAGTAGAAGGGAAGAAAAATGAAAATCCCATTTTTGAATCCCCGCTTGTTGTATTTATTGACAAAACCAGAGTTGTTGGGCTTCCTGAGTAGTCCGGGCCCATCAGGACCGTAGCCGAGCCAACATCGTTCATCATGACCATCCTATACTACCATGCCAACCGGCCTACGCCGACCTACTCCATAAACCGTATGCCGATCAGCTTCAACATGTCGACCGACCCACACCACCAATGATTGGTCTATGCACGAATTTCCAACCTTCACCGAGCGGCACCTACCGACCCACCAATGACCAAGCTATGTACGAATTTCCAACCTTCATCGAGCAGCACCTGCTGACCCACCTAGGCCGGTCCATGCACGGACTTCCATCCTTCACCGAGCGACACCTGTTGACCCACCTAGGCTGGTCCATGCACGAACTTCCATACTCACCGAATGGCACCTACCGACCCACCTAGGTCGTTCCATGTACGAATTTCCAACCTTCATCGAGCGGTAACTACCGACCCATCTACGATCGAGCTACATCTGGTCGACCCACTTCCATTACTGAACCGTGCCACCAAGGTCGAACCATGCATAGTCTCCACTCCTCGACCAATCCATACCTCCCAAGCCGAACGATCGACACCGAACCATCCATGATTGCTCATCTTTCCACTAGCTGACCCGAACCCATCATAAACCCGCCTCGACGAATGAATAGTCGACAAAAGGTGGGTTAATAATTAGTAAATTGAATATTGGAAATGGAACTTGAGTTATAAATGGAATTCGACTTAATGTAAGTGAATTAGGTATATTTTGTAATGTTGTCGAACAAAATAGAAATGGATTGAAATGGTAATTATTTAAGTTATAAATGAGTTCAATTTAAGTGAAAATTGAATATGGTTGGGAATATTATTGATAAGAACGAAATTCAACTTAAGTGACTAATTTATGAAATAGTTCGTAAATAAATTAGCATGGATTGGTTTGTTGTTGAATTTAAAGTTGAGAAAACAAGATTTGTGGATAAATTGAATGCGGATTAATAAAAAGTTGATAAATTGATTTGGAATCAGTTTAAAATGGGTATAAGCTTAAGTGGTAATTTTATTTTATGAATATCATCGAATTTGCATAAAAAATTTGTCGTTTGACTTAAACAGAAGGAAACAAATTTTGCGAATCAATGGGAAGTTATACAAATTGGTTTAGAACCAATTTATAATGGATATGGATACAATGGATGTGAATATGAACTGGATGCAAGTAAATTTGGTTGTGAATATTTGAATTGAATAAATTGTATAAGAATAATTTGAAAGTAACTAAATTAGTATTGGAACCTTGGTATTGCTTATAAATACATGTTTAGTTATGCAAAGTATGTGTTCAACTATTTAAATAGATGAAATGATATTAAATTTCCTGCATTTTGAACTTACGTATTTTAATTGAGTAAGTGTAGGTACAAGAAGACCATTTGGCTAGATTTTGGTTGCGCAATTGCATATATATTGAGCGAGCTCGCTTAGTAATGCTAAAATAAGGCACGCTTATGTATTTAGCACGCGGAAATAAAAATATTGATATATATATATATATATATATATATATATATATATTGTGTTTCCGGCCGTGAAAGCTAATGTATATTTTTTTATCGTTTTGTCATATTGCAAAAAGGCTCTCCGTACAAGGAAGACTTTGTCAAAAAAATTCGAAAATTTAGAGTGTTAGAAATTTTTTGAAAATTTGTGAAAAATTTTTGTTAACTAAAATTTGATTTCGAATTGTAATTGAAATAAAGGATTTTGTTTTAGAAATGAAAAATAAATGTTTTTTATGAAACTAAAGGATTTAGAAAAGTGAAATATCGAGTTTTAACTAAATAGATTTTGATAAGTTAGTGGGTTTGGAGCATTTTCCTACCTTAGCAATTTCGAGGATGAAATTCTTTTAAGGGGGAGGAATGTGACAACCTGGATTTTCCGACATTTAAGTTTGAATATTTAAATGATTTTAAATATTGGATTTGGAATATAAATTGATTTTTGAATATGAAGATTTCGGTTGAAATTATTGAATGAATTTAATTTCAAATTTAATGATTTATCGTAATACGAAAATGGTAGATAATTGAAATTGAGTTGAATCGGATTCGAAACGATTTCTGATATTGATATAAATTCTATTTGAATTAGAATTGAGTTAGTAAGTTTAAAAAAAACTAGAATTTAAAGTGATTTCACAAATTTTGAAATCGTCGATTTCATCGACACGTTAAAATAGCGATCCAGGGCATAGTCTTGGAATTTGACGAAAATTGTTCCATTGGATCCGTAATAATGTATTATTATCGGGTTTAATTTTCATGGTGTTTGGAGTTAATGGTTGGTCATACTGGATAGAAACACGTTAAAATTAATATAAGAAATTTAATATAATAATCGGGTTTTAAATGCTATCTTCTCCTTACGATAAAATTGGGGATCGAGGCTTGTTCTATTGCGTTTGGAATAGGGGTATAACATTAGAAACACCAAGCGGCACGTCTCGATTGGAGTCCATAATTTCATAGCTAGATATTTTGAATTTTGAATTATATATTTTCGTTGATTTAACCTTTCATCCTTATCCTTTTATTCGAGCCGCACGTACTTGTACATGAGCCACCCTACACCCTAACGCCTGCATAGCCATCTTCTCGCTCGTATAAAAATTGGTTTCCCCTCTTCATTCTCAAACGTAAAAAGGAAAACGTTAAGACAATTCAAATGCAGTCAACGGCCATAGTTAAACGGAACCACAAGAAGCCTCGTGAGACGTTCAGATCTGAAGAGGAAATGTGCGAGGCATCAGGGCGGAGGGATTGTGTGGTGGAGATCACCTGGTGTTCTTTGTGGAGGAGGCTAGGGAGGCATGACTGGGACAGCAAAGGGTTTCTATTTTGGGTGAGTTGGTCAGAGCTAGGGTTCGTGACTGGTGGCGCGAGCTAGGGCAGGACTTGAGCGTGCTTAGGTGATGTCGAGGTGGTCTCCAATGACCATGAGAAGGAGCAGCATGTCAATGAAGTCACGGTTGAACGAGAGGCCTGGGAAGAAGAGAGCACGCAATTGTGAAGGTGATTAAGTGTTGGTAAACGTCATTAAGCTGGGTAACATAATTAAGTAATTTAAGTATAATTAATTTAAATTATTATTATTTCAAATGATTATAAATTCGTATTTCATTCATACAAGGTCCAAAAATCACGGTATCGATCAGTTGGATTCGTAGCCGCGAAATATATAATCTGGAATTAGTTCGGGATTTTTTAGTGTCGGTTAGATTTTTAGATTAAATCGTACGTGGTTCGATTTATTTCAAATCGGGATGTTTGGCAATTTAAAAATCATGGTGAGTAATCTCACTCAATTTGGTTGACTAGCTTAATTATAATAATTAAAAAATTAATTATTGGATGGTTGGTTAATTGATAAATTATTATTAGTTGAATGTTATATTATATATAGTAGTGTATATATATTAGTAGTTGGGTATATTCTCACCGTTGGAACGAATGAGACTTTATGCACAGCGAGATTGTTATTTTATGTTATAGAACATCCGTGGATGCAGGGAAACAGGTTGGAAGGATCCAATTGGGTTCCTCAAAATGTTGATTTTATTCTCATATATAGTAATGTATGATGTGTTAAATAATCTGTTATAGATTATGATGTGATTTGATTTATTGGATGCTACAATAGCACTGGCCCTAATTTTGGTATTATAAATACCATAAATATTATTTTTGACTTTTAAAAATGGAATTCAAAAGCGTTTTTAGAAATGAAAATATTTAAATTGAATTTTGAGAATATTAAAAAAGGAATTGATTTGGATAAAATAAATGATTGGATTTGGATTTTATTTAGCTATTTCGTAAACTAGTTTTAAATAGTGAATTTTAAATTGAGGATTTTTAAATGATGGATTTTTTTTAAGCCGATTCTTTAAATAGGAAAAGAAAGTCGAAATCTAGATTTTGAATAAATTTGGATTATAATTGGAACTTGCTAAGGAATAGATTTCCAAAATGGAATTTTAAATAAAAATCAATTTATAAATGAAGTTTGTTTAATATAAACCTGTTGTTAAGAAATAAAAACTGGAAATGAGTTTATAAATTCATAAATGAAGTTCATGAATAAAGTGAAATGATTATCATTTGATAAACTGGATATATAAATTCACAATGACAATTTATAATGAGATATGGAAACTGGTTTTAAATGAAATAGTGGATTCTATTTTGCAATTTGGAAATGGTTATGAAATTGGAAATGAAATTCGATTTGTGATAAATCAATGGAGAATTATAGATATAAAATGGTTATGTTAAATTTTAAAAAGTAAATTTTTATTGAAAGGTTAAGGATTTCTTAAAAGGGGATTGTATTTATTAAGTTATGGAGTTTAAAAACTATTATTGATATTAAACATTTCAAAAAAGTGATTATTCAAGTATTTAATATTAGTTAAAATGAATTTTAATTTTTATAATAAGCTTTTTAAATCAATTAGTAATTTTTTTACAAAAGAATTGGAAATTACTTATTGTTGTTATTTAAAAGAGGGTTGATATTTTAATAATTACTTAAATGGTTTGAAAAATTAATTACTATTCTTTTAAAATACTTATTTTATGATATATACTTTTGGAAATTGATTGAAATTATTTGTAAATACTCTCGAGATTTGTAAATCGGGTTTTATTTAATGGATGAGATTTTATAAGAGAATCTTATAACGAAAGTTGGGAAACTTGAGAAATTTTTCAAAATGTTTAGATATGAGAGCTTTGAAAATGAATCTGAATTCATAAAAGAAGCTATAAATTTTTAGTGGGGATTTTTTAAATATGTATAATTGGTTTTGAAATTGTAAAAAGGAATCTATTATTAATTCCACAAATTTAGGAGATAAGTTATGAAATATTTCCTATGTATTGATATTTTTAAATATAGACTTATAATATTTTCCTAAGTTTGAAATGAATGGTTTTGGAAATATTTTAGCGACGAAAGGATTTGTATAGAGACATTTTTTCTAAGTAATGGATTATAAATCGAATTTGGAAATATTTCACTAAGTGTTGAAGTAAGATATGATTTGGATATCATGTTAAGGATATAAGTATTTGGAATTATTTTCAAGTATTGAATTACAGGAAGAGATTTGAACAGATATCTATGTAACGATATTTTAAAGTACAGGTTTTTTGAAAGATTTAAATATGGGCCTAGTGACTGCTTGTGTGTAATTTGATTGTTAAATAACCGACTATCAAATCTTGCCAAATTCGTTAATCATTTCGAAGAAACTATGATCGGATTTAATTATCTGAAAACCACTTCGATCCAATTTGTGCATTACAAATTATGATATCGTGAATTCCATGAAGCCGATGATCTTAGAGATTCAGTCTGTCAGACCCAGAACTTATTGTATGGATGAATGCTATCATTGCCTCGAAGGTAGTGTTAAGATTCCAAGTATATTAATGCTAAATCTACGGTAATACGTAGCCACAAGCCTCATCAACCAGGAATGACTAAAACTGGGGAGATGCAGTTGGGCTAAGTGGGTTGCACCCAAGTTGGGTATGTCGTCACTTCTCCATATAGCCTCAGATATATTATAGTTATGGATATGGTTGTGCATGGAAAAGAGAGGGCTCGATAGGGTGGGAACACCCGGAACGATAACATATTCAGTACTATCCGGTAAGGGGTAGTACGTTCCTGTGTTGGCAGGGAACTTTAGGTATGATCTCAGTACATTTTCCAGGGGTGTATTGTGATGGGTAGTACCTCAATAGCCCTGTCATTGTATGGAATCCAACATCCACTACGAGCCTATACTGTAACGACCCATAAAATTTTAGCAATTTTTAATTGGTATTTAACGTATTGAATTGGATTTTGAGAAATTATTAATAATAAAATTTTGAAAAAAAAAGAAAATATGTTATGTATATTAATGATTTGTAGTACGAGCTGTGTACATATATTTTAAAGTTTGGTTGTGGTTATACCTATAAGATCTAGTACAAAAACTTTATAAACTATTATTTATACTATAATATAAGTTAAGTTTGATGTAAATTTGGTAGCATAGTTCATTTCTATTGGGTATAAATATCAATAGCGTGGGTAATAAATTTACGGTCTCCTTTTGCTTTTCAGCAAGGTGTGTAAATTTTAAGTATGTTGAGTACGTTCCATATATAGTTATTTTGGAAAACCACTGTATATGTATGATGGTCTATTTGAAGTGTATATATAGTAAAGCGTATTTATACCAAGTTTTATTTAATTTATATGTGTTATAATAGCTATATATATATATGTTAGTCTTGATACTAGTATATAGTTTTACTGAAGTTTGATTTCTAGTCATGTTAAATATATATATATATATTTGATTTTGGGTTTTTGTGTCACCATTTCCAGTTTATTTTAGTGCATATTTAGTATATCTATACATATGTCGTCAGCTATAAATACGATAGTTAAGGGTTTCATATATCATATGAACCAAAGAAGAAGAGAAGTATATACTATATTTAACTACATATATGAAGTATATGTTTTAAGGGTTGATTTAAGGTCTGCATTAAAAAAAGTAGTTGTGATTACCATTATTTCATATTGTACCTTCTATATTCCTGACTGACTTTCAGCGTTCATTCATTCATTTTAATTGTGGGTTTTTCTTTTCTCTCTCTTTTCTTATAAATAATTGTACGCATTCATCTCTTTCCCTTTCTTATATTTTGTCCCTTCATCATCTTTTAGCCGTTAATTTTGTTTCGAAAATCAAGAAAATTTGTATACGTTTTATTCTTTTTGAACGTTTAATAATAAAGATAAATCTGCATAGTATAATCAGATATGAATTGAGATCTAGGAAATAAATAAATATAAAAACGTATAACATGCCACTAATAATAAATTGCTTTAATAGCTTCTCAATTAGCGTACAGCTGTTTCCATCCCATGCCATGTCAAAAGTTTGAAACGTAATAAATGCTATATGATTATTTCGCATTTATTTTTTTTTCCTTTATTATTTCCTGTACGTTTTCATTCCAATCTAAATTATAACATTTTGATTTCCATGCCTTTTCGGATCTCAAACGCGCAGCCCAAGGAATATTTCTTTAATAATTTTCCTAAAAATCAGCTTTTGGCCGTTTTATTGCATTGATTTCAAATTGTGCCCGTTTGTTTTTCTCATTCCTCTCATACGTTACCACCTTTATTTATGCTCGGGACACAGCTCATTTTTTTTTCCTTCGTTCCCTTTCTTTTATTTGCTTCCTTCGTTTCCATCGGTTCAATTATATAGATTTTTATATTCGTTGCACGTTTACATTCATTTATTTTGACCAGTCCTTTCCTTTGTTATTCCCCTAATTTTGTGTGTTACTTTACCATAACCAATGCTCCGTATTTATTCGCTTTAATCTTTTCAGCTGAATTTGACCATTACTATTCAAATCAATTCATATTTATTGTATACGTTTCGTATGCAACGGTTCTTTTCTTTATTTATTTTGCCTTTATAACCTTGTTTGACTTCGTTTCTTTCATATTGCAAACTGCTGTCATTTCCAATCTCATTCCTCATTTTAAGTTTTCTTCCTCCTCCTTCTTCCATTTTTCTTTCTACAGATCCACCTATTTTCTCCCTTCTTTTACCGTGCTTCCACCTCCCATCGCTTCGTCACCCACCACATCCAACTCATCCCTCTCCCTCCGCGTTTTTCTCTCCTCCTCTCATGCACATATCTCTCTACACGTGTTGTCATCGCCTGCATGCTCAGCCATCCTCAGAGCCTTCACCATCAACAATCATGCCACACGTTATCTTTGAGTAATAGGTTAGCATATATTTATAATATATATGTGTTATTGTATATTTTCTATAAGTCTGTATTTGGAATATGTGATCTGTCCTACATGATTTTAAATTCATGTTAGTTATGTATCATATGGTATTATATATATGAGTTCATAACAGTATTCTTTTTTTTTTTTTTTTTTTTTCGTTCATAGTGTGTATGATATTATACTATGTATAGAGATTTGATAACTTGATTGTTTTATACTTTATGTGTCACGTTGGTATTCAATTTTAAAAGTTTGAAGGTTATATATTAGTTAATATATAGTTTAATATATGTCAGTAATGTATATCTATGCAGTAATATTGTATGTATTATAGCAAAGTAAGTTTTTTTTTTGATTTAAGATATCATATATACATCTTATAAATATAGTATGGTTCCAAGTATGAAATGTTTGCAGTTTTCAGATTCTATATAATATAAAATTTTGTTCGCATGTTATAAAATTTGATAAGTGTATATATAAATATTATATAAAAAGTTAGTACATATATAAAACGTAAAGCATACTCATCTTATCAGTCGATTGTATATGTATTTAAATATATGATATGTTTAAAGCTATGTATTTTGTGAATAACTGGTTATAAGTATATATATACACATTTGATTTAAAGTTATAAAGGTATGCATATTGTGAATTAGACTATATTAATGGTTAGCTTACAAATATTTATATAGTTTTATAGGGAAGTACGAGCTATGTGGGTTATATTTTTAGCAAGCGTATTGTTACCACTTTAAAATGGGTGAAGTTTTACAGTTTACGGTCTATTTGTGTAAGTGTGTAATGTATGTTTAATTTAATAAAGTTATGATAGTTTTGTATAAAATGTTTAACTATTTATATATCTGATATAATGATAGTTTCATATCTGATATAGCTTATATATTATAAAGTTACAGGATACGTTAGTTTTATATGCTAGTTAATATATATATTTAATAATTGACTAAAATGTTTTCAGTGTGAGTTTACTTTTTTTAGTGTTGGATTTTATACGGCATAGTATGTATACTTGTTCACAGTCTATATAAGTATATGAGTGCATGTGTCATTATAAGTATTTTGTTGTTTATAAATCTCGAGACATATATATGCGTTTAGGTGTTTGTTTCAGACTTACGTAATATATATATATAACCGAATATAGGCTATGCATTTGGAATTTCTATATATACATTTTTATTATGAACATATATAGGTTGCTTTCATGGGGTTTTTAAGTAATATATATTACAATAAGTGGTTATATTGTTTTTATAATAATTATTGACTATAAAATATAATACAATGGTTTTTTTGGACGAATTATGTTTAAATTACATATAGGTATATATAGATTTTAAATATACATTTTTAATTTGAAAATTGGTTTTGGGAGAATTAATATCATAATAATTTATATTTTTTTCTGTAATAACAAAATTGATTCGATTCATTCTCATCGATTTCCCATTATCAGCCTTGTCCGTCGTGCCTATTTTCTACATCAAATCTTGTCCATCCAGCGTTGCTTTGGATTTCATAGCTCATTTCATCATCATATATCTCTAGCCTCGAAAGGTGAGCAATCACTCACGATTAACGTTCTTTTATTTATTAAATTTGATTTCAATTGAAATGACAATTGAAATATGCTGCTGTAGTTATTTAAATTGTTATATTTATGCTATTATCTGTAATAGTTCACTTATGGGATATGACACCATATCCTATTGTTTATATTTATTTTGATGATATATACCTGTTGTTATTATTATTATTTTCATATCTGCTATCACTCTGCAAGTTCCCTGTTAGTATAAAAATCACTATGGGTTGAAATGATACATACCCGAACGGACTTTAGAATAGGAGAAAATCGTTATGGGTTGAAATGATAAACCCAAACGATTTTCATTTAAATTGAATTTGGGATTACGGGTTGAAATGATATCCACCCGTATATATTTAGTGTACGGATTGAAATGATAAATATCCGTAGCATTTGACTATATGATAGGAAATATATACCGACACCGTTGGTCCATATAAATAATTTAAAGATAAATTTCTACAGTTTGAAAAGAAACATATGTGAATTAATAAATATTGGTTCTTAAAATATTATATATAAATGGAAACTTTATATATAAATTTAATAATATTTTAGACTGATTTAATCCATAAAATATGTTTAAGTATTATTTAAGATTTATATTTCAAATTTTACCGTGTAAAGAATTTTAATAATTAAGATTGGGAGATAAATTTGGGTTATTAAAAATGGTATTCAAATGAAGATTTATTTAATTAAATCAATTTGAATTTATTGAATGGGAAATTTAAGGGTATGATTTTGTAACTGGATTTTTGTTTTAAGTGATTTATTGAATGTTTCATGTTTAAATAAATTAAAGAAAATATTGAGTAAAAGGGTAATTTCAGGTTTACTTAAATGATGTTGAATCTAAGGAGGAAATATTTCAAGGCTAAATAATAATTTGATTAAATCAAGATCTTATGAAACTGTAAAATTGAACTTTGGGAATGTAGAATATTAAATCTTTGAACTATACTAGAATATAAATGGGTGTTTCAGATCTGTATTTGAATCGATATAAGTTGAATTTATTATTTAGAAAACTAAATTGAATAAAGTTTAGTTTGAAACGTTGATTACTTAAAGTTTTGAAATATATTGAAATATAAAGGGTATTTGGTGATTTCAAATCCGAACTTGAGATCAATAAAATTGAAATGGTTATTTTAGAAATTGAGTTGAATTTAAATTGATAAATTGAGATTGAAAAAGATTTAAATGGGAAGGTCGGTTTGATGTTAAACGATTGGTTAAGTTGAGGGAATTGAAATTTCTTTACTGAATAAATTATTTAATATATATAAATACTATTTGGGAAGTATAGAGATATTTGGAGTGAAAATGATAGTTGGTTTTGAAGTATAAATTAAGTTGGAAGACTACGGTGTTATAGTGTATATTTCTATCTTATAGATAGTTCCATGGACCCTTAGAGGATGGTTATCCCAAACATCCTCTAAGTTAATTATATTTCAGTTGATATTTCACTTGAGTTAGATTTATAGATATAAGAATGTTAATCCTGACTCGAGTGTTTTGTGTTTTGCTTTACGCTCGGGTCAGACTGAGTGATACAGCATTTGAGACTCACCTTCGAAGTTGGAGCCTTGCTTGAAGATCCAGCTATCTATCCTTTCAGTCATCCTGTTGATTTGTTCAGAGAAGTCATCTGCGCATACTGGAGACTTCACTATATCTAAGATATTCAATTGTATTTATTTCTATCTCCAATGTATATAGTAGCTTCATAAACTACTATTCTTTATCTATTCCGCTGCATTGTATTACTCTGTGTAAGTGATCTATGATTGATTTATTTACTGTATATTTTAAGTTTTGCCAAAATTTTTATTAACAATTCGGTATTTTGAATTATTCAAGTCGGACATGTACGGTTTTATTGTCGAATTTGAATGGTCCAAAATAGCGGGTCGTTACAGTTGGTATCATAGCTTTGGCTCTAGGCAAAACTTAGCATATATGGTAAATTTATTTACAGAATCACTTTCGTTCGAGTTGAATCTCTTCCTTTTTGACTCAATTTCCTTTGAGTTTTGGAATGTCCCTCGGTTTCGAAATTCATTCTGTCTCTCCCTATTTATATTCGTTTGATTCTGGAGTATCCCATAACTCCATTGAATGATTTGTAAAGGGGGTGAAAACTCCTTTTCAATTGGCATTGACTCACCGAAGATTCCTGTATCCTCGGTTTACGATGCTGATATATCTTGTTATGCCGAATTCTATATCTCCGACGATCGAATGTCGAATTGCCTCAGAATTCTACACCGATCTAATTTTGGAATCACGGTTGACAGGTAAAGGTCGCCCGCGATTTATAGAAGTATATCCATCTTCTATTTTGTAACTTAATTATCTCATCTTCGATCGAGTCTATCTTCGAATCAGGATTCTATTGATTAGAGTTCCTTTAAATTAAATCTCTATCTTTGTTTTGAAATCCATCCTTAAATCATCCTTTGAAAATCGGGTTTTGTTTGTATTTTAGAAATTGTTTATACCGAAATTATTATTTTGATAACTATGATTTTATTCTATATATATAAAGAAAATGTTTTCGGTAGAGATTATATACCTATATATAAAGCAAATAAGAAATGTTATTCTATATAAAAAGGGTTTTGAAAGGATTTGAAATTATGAAAAAATTATAAGAAATTGATTTATATAAAAATGATTTATAATTGAAGTGTTAAATTTGAAATTCGAGAATTGAATTCCGGTATTTTGAAATTGGTTTTAAGATTTTGGAAATTATATATAAATAATACGATTTAAAAGTATTTTTCCGAATAAGAAATATTTCAAATGAATTCAAATGAATTCAAATGAATTCCAATAATTTTGAAGAAATTTCAAAGAAGTTTTCAAGAAAATAGAAGTCCAGAACTCACTTATGTCGCTGGAGAATAATTTCGGTGATGAGTGCACGCATCATCGACATTGATTTTCGAGTTTCAGAGTGGGGGAGAGGCCACTTTAATAGCTTCGCTATGCGAGTGATTTTGTAAAACCGTTTTTGATTTCAAATTCCGAAGTATAATTTGATATTTTCGAAAGATATATGTATATATTTGAAACAATTTGAAGTAAGACCGGTGTTCAGTCCTCGAGTTTTTGATTTGACTTAGAATAACTCTATTTATAAAAATTGATTTCCATCTCTTGGATTTGAAATTGATTTTCACCGACTATTTTGAAGGTTCGAGCACTTCCAAATCAAGGTTTAAAGGTTTAAAAACCAAGATATTTCGAAAGGTATAAAATATTTAATAAAGTATGCAAGTTTTGTTGTATGAGGTTAAACCTTTTATTAAGTAAGAGAGTATGGCTATTTTAATTATACTAATATGGAATTTAGTTTTTAAATGTTTTGAAAGAATTTTAGTTTTAAATAATGGTTTTCAAAAAGGTAAATTGGATATTTCAAATCGAAGTAAATAGTTTAAAGGTTTTAAAGGGATAATTATAAATTTGGAAACCATTTTGAATATAATTGATTTTGAGAAAAATATTTGGTTTTGAAAATTAAATTGAAAAAAAAAACCCAGTACTTATATGGTGATTTTGGAAATGAATTTTTTTGACTTGAATTATTTTAATTTGGAAACTGGGATAATTTTCTACACCTATTATTTTGGGAACTTTGAAATTCAGACATTTAATTTGGAAGAAAATTTGGTGAAATCATATATGATTTTGAAACTGAATTGGTATTGAAATAATTTGAAATTGAGAACCTTAGATTACTAAGCACTTGATTTGGGAGTGGTCGAACTTATATAAAATGGATTGTATAAGTATGAGGTTGATTTGAAATCTATTGATTTGAAAGGTACTCAATTTGGAAAGAGATTTTATTTAATCGAAATCTATATAAGTATGATTTGATCTACTATTGATTTGGAAAGTATTCGATTTGAGAAAGGAATCCTATATATATGGACTTTATATAAGTACAATATTTGAAAGTGATTTGAAAAGGTACTATATGATATATATTTTCGAAGTAAAGATATGGAAAGTGCCTTCTGCTTGATATCCGCTTTGTGGCCACATCGTGGATTCATTCTATCGATATTATTCTCTCTGATTTTCGGTTTTCCGAATGTAATACTCGAGTGTTTCCCACCGTGGCGTAACCCATGGTTTTTTCTCTCTCGTGAATGCACAGCGCAATTGCCTGGCTGAGTCTTGCCTAGGGGTACGGATTGTTTCCTGGGGGATCCAGGCGTAACCATTGTGTATCCTGCAATCTGTGTAGGTCGCGAATAGTAGCGCAAGTGCCTGGCTGAGTCTTGCCTAGGGGTACGGATTGTTTCCTGGGGGATCCAGGCGTAACCATTGTGTATCCTGCACTCTACTAGTCATCATGGCGTAACTCGCAGGGCTGAGAAAGCTTACGGATATGGATTGTTTCCTGGGGGACCCAGGCGTAACCATTGTGTATCTGCGAACCATGATCGGACAAAGGTTTTGGTTTGGTTGTTTTGTTTGGATTGTACTTTCCATATCTGTTTTTAAAGTTTTTTTCAAGTATTTTCACTGGTTGTTGAAACAGGTCTACTAAGTACTTGAAGAATTCTAGCTTTGCGCCTGATCAACGCATGGCCAGAGTCTGCAAGAACGAGGATAAACTTGTTGAAACATCGAGTTATAAAAATATTTTTGAAAGAAAAGATTTATTTCGATATAAAAGGTATTTATTATAAAAGTATTTCCAACAAAGAAATTTTGTGTTAATATTTGAAATTGAAACTCTCACGGTTTGAAATGTACGATTCTTGCCCGATTTTATTCTTTTGAATCTACCTTATCTGCCCTGCTTTATTTATTCAACTATATTCTCTTTTCCGAATCTATCTTCTTTCCTTCTTTCCTTCTTTTGAATATATCCTTTAAAACATTGTTTATTTATATTCTACCTGGTTTAATAAGAGAGAAAAATTAGTGTTTTATAAATAATTGATCTCATAATTAATTGAATGGATTTGATAAAATGAGTAATCTATTAAATATTAATCAATTTAAATAATAACAAAAGAAAAAGTATATGGTTTTAAATAATTTTTTTTTAATTTGTTTTTCAAAGTCTAAATTTTTCATCTGGTTGTTTCTATTCTCCTACTTTATTCCTTTTCGGGGACGAAAAGTTTTGAGTGGGGGAGAGTGTAACGACCCATAAAATTTTAGCAATTTTTAATTGGTATTTAACGTATTGAATTGGATTTTGAGAAATTATTAATAATAAAATTTTGAAAAAAAAAAGAAAATATGTTATGTATATTAATGATTTGTAGTACGGGCTGTGTACATATATTTTAAAGTTTGGTTGTGGTTATACCTATAAGATCTAGTACAAAAACTTTATAAACTATTATTTATACTATAATATAAGTTAAGTTTGATGTAAATTTGGTAGCATAGTTCATTTCTATTGGGTATAAATATCAATAGCGTGGGTAATAAATTTACGGTCTCCTTTTGCTTTTCAGCAAGGTGTGTAAATTTTAAGTATGTTGAGTACGTTCCATATATAGTTATTTTGGAAAACCATTGTATATGTATGATGGTCTATTTGAAGTGTATATATAGTAAAGCGTATTTATACCAAGTTTTATTTAATTTATATGTGTTATAATAGCTATATATATATGTTAGTCTTGATACTAGTATATAGTTTTACTGAAGTTTGATTTCTAGTCATGTTAAATATATATATATATATATTTGATTTTGGGTTTTTGTGTCACCATTTCCAGTTTATTTTAGTGCATATTTAGTATATCTATACATATGTCGTCAGCTATAAATACGATAGTTAAGGGTTTCATATATCATATGAACCAAAGAAGAAGAGAAGTATATACTATATTTAACTACATATATGAAGTATATGTTTTAAGGGTTGATTTAAGGTCTGCATTACAAAAAGTAGTTGTGATTACCATTATTTCATATTGTACCTTCTATATTCCTGACTGACTTTCAGCGTTTATTCATTCATTTTAATTGTGGGTTTTTCTTTTCTCTCTCTTTTCTTATAAATAATTGTACGCATTCATCTCTTTCCCTTTCTTATATTTTGTCCCTTCATCATCTTTTAGCCGTTAATTTTGTTTCGAAAATCAAGAAAATTTGTATACGTTTTATTCTTTTTGAACGTTTAATAATAAAGATAAATCTGCATAGTATAATCATATATGAATTGAGATCTAGGAAATAAATAAATATAAAAACGTATAACATGCCACTAATAATAAATTGCTTTAATAGCTTCTCAATTAGCGTACAGCTGTTTCCATCCCATGCCATGTCAAAAGTTTGAAACGTAATAAATGCTATATGATTATTTCGCATTTATTTTTTTTTCCTTTATTATTTCCTGTACGTTTTCATTCCAATCTAAATTATAACTTTTTGATTTCCATGCCTTTTCGGATCTCAAACGCGCAGCCCAAGGAATATTTCTTTAATAATTTTCCTAAAAATCAGCTTTTGGCCGTTTTATTGCATTGATTTCAAATTGTGCCCGTTTGTTTTTCTCATTCCTCTCATACGTTACCACCTTTATTTATGCTCGGGACACAGCTCATTTTTTTTTCCTTCGTTCCCTTTCTTTTATTTGCTTCCTTCGTTTCCATCGGTTCAATTATATAGATTTTTATATTCGTTGCACGTTTACATTCATTTATTTTGACCAGTCCTTTCCTTTGTTATTCCCCTAATTTTGTGCGTTACTTTACCATAACCAATGCTCCGTATTTATTCGCTTTAATCTTTTCAGTTGAATTTGACCATTACTATTCAAATCAATTCATATTTATTGTATACGTTTCGTATGCAACGGTTCTTTTCTTTATTTATTTTGCCTTTATAACCTTGTTTGACTTCGTTTCTTTCATATTGCAAACTGCTGTCACTTCCAATCTCATTCCTCATTTTAAGTTTTCTTCCTCCTCCTTCTTCCATTTTTCTTTCTACAGATCCACCTATTTTCTCCCTTCTTTTACCGTGCTTCCACCTCCCATCGCTTCGTCACCCACCACATCCAACTCATCCCTCTCCCTCTGCGTTTTTCTCTCCTCCTCTCATGCACATATCTCTCTACACGTGTTGTCATCGCCTGCATGCTCAGCCATCCTCAGAGCCTTCACCATCAACAATCATGCCACACGTTATCTTTGAGTAATAGGTTAGCATATATTTATAATATATATGTGTTATTGTATATTTTCTATAAGTCTGTATTTGGAATATGTGATCTGTCCTACATGATTTTAAATTCATGTTAGTTATGTATCATATGGTATTATATATATGAGTTCATAACAGTATTCTTTTTTTTTTTTTTGTCGTTCATAGTGTGTATGATATTATACTATGTATAGAGATTTGATAACTTGATTGTTTTATACTTTATGTGTCACGTTGGTATTCAATTTTAAAAGTTTGAAGGTTATATATTAGTTAATATATAGTTTAATATATGTCAGTAATGTATATCTATGCAGTAATATTGTATGTATTATAGCAAAGTAAGTTTTTTTTTGATTTAAGATATCGTATATACATCTTATAAATATAGTATGGTTCCAAGTATGAAATGTTTACAGTTTTCAGATTCTATATAATATAAAATTTTGTTCGCATGTTATAAAATTTGATAAGTGTATATATAAATATTATATAAAAAGTTAGTACATATATAAAACGTAAAGCATACTCATCTTATCAGTCGATTGTATATGTATTTAAATATATGATATGTTTAAAGCTATGTATTTTGTGAATAACTGGTTATAAGTATATATATACACATTTGATTTAAAGTTATAAAGGTATGCATATTGTGAATTAGACTATATTAATGGTTAGCTTACAAATATTTATATAGTTTTATAGGGAAGTACGAGCTATGTGGGTTATATTTTTAGCAAGCGTATTGTTACCACTTTAAAATGGGTGAAGTTTTACAGTTTACGGTCTATTTGTGTAAGTGTGTAATGTATGTTTAATTTAATAAAGTTATGATAGTTTTGTATAAAATGTTTAACTATTTATATATCTGATATAATGATAGTTTCATATCTGATATAGCTTATATATTATAAAGTTACAGGATACGTTAGTTTTATATGCTAGTTAATATATATATTTAATAATTGACTAAAATGTTTTCAGTGTGAGTTTACTTTTTTTAGTGTTGGATTTTATACGGCATAGTATGTATACTTGTTCACAGTCTATATAAGTATATGAGTGCATGTGTCATTATAAGTATTTTGTTGTTTATAAATCTCGAGACATATATATGCGTTTAGGTGTTTGTTTCAGACTTACGTAATATATATATATAACCGAATATAGGCTATGCATTTGGAATTTCTATATATACATTTTTATTATGAACATATATAGGTTGCTTTCATGGGGTTTTTAAGTAATATATATTACAATAAGTGGTTATATTGTTTTTATAATAATTATTGACTATAAAATATAATACAATGGTTTTTTTGGACGAATTATGTTTAAATTACATATAGGTATATATAGATTTTAAATATACATTTTTAATTTGAAAATTGGTTTTGGGAGAATTAATATCATAATAATTTATATTTTTTTCTGTAATATCAAAATTGATTCGATTCATTCTCATCGATTTCCCATTATCAGCCTTGTCCGTCGTGCCTATTTTCTACATCAAATCTTGTCCATCCAGCGTTGCTTTGGATTTCATAGCTCATTTCATCATCATATATCTCTAGCCTCGAAAGGTGAGCAATCACTCACGATTAACGTTCTTTTATTTATTAAATTTGATTTCAATTGAAATGACAATTGAAATATGCTGCTGTAGTTATTTAAATTGTTATATTTATGCTATTATCTGTAATAGTTCACTTATGGGATATGACACCATATCCTATTGTTTATATTTATTTTGATGATATATACCTGTTGTTATTATTATTATTTTCATATCTGCTATCACTCTGCAAGTTCCCTGTTAGTATAAAAATTACTATGGGTTGAAATGATACATACCCGAACGGACTTTAGAATAGGAGAAAATCGTTATGGGTTGAAATGACAAACCCAAACGATTTTCATTTAAATTGAATTTGGGATTACGGGTTGAAATGATATCCACCCGTATATATTTAGTGTACGGATTGAAATGATAAATATCCGTAGCATTTGACTATATGATAGGAAATATATACCGACACCGTTGGTCCATATAAACAATTTAAAGATAAATTTCTACAGTTTGAAAAGAAACATATGTGAATTAATAAATATTGGTTCTTAAAATATTATATATAAATGGAAACTTTATATATAAATTTAATAATATTTTAGACTGATTTAATCCATAAAATATGTTTAAGTATTATTTAAGATTTATATTTCAAATTTTACCGTGTAAAGAATTTTAATAATTAAGATTGGGAGATAAATTTGGGTTATTAAAAATGGTATTCAAATGAAGATTTATTTAATTAAATCAATTTGAATTTATTGAATGGGAAATTTAAGGGTATGATTTTGTAACTGGATTTTTGTTTTAAGTGATTTATTGAATGTTTCATGTTTAAATAAATTAAAGAAAATATTGAGTAAAAGGGTAATTTCAGGTTTACTTAAATGATGTTGAATCTAAGGAGGAAATATTTCAAGGCTAAATAATAATTTGTTTAAATCAAGATCTTATGAAACTGTAAAATTGAACTTTGGGAATGTAGAATATTAAATCTTTGAACTATACTAGAATATAAATGGGTGTTTCAGATCTGTATTTGAATCGATATAAGTTGAATTTATTATTTAGAAAACTAAATTGAATAAAGTTTAGTTTGAAACATTGATTACTTAAAGTTTTGAAATATATTGAAATATAAAGGGTATTTGGTGATTTCAAATCCGAACTTGAGATCAATAAAATTGAAATGATTATTTTAGAAATTGAGTTGAATTTAAATTGATAAATTGAGATTGAAAAAGATTTAAATGGGAAGGTCGGGTTGATGTTAAACGATTGGTTAAGTTGAGGGAATTGAAATTTCTTTACTGAATAAATTATTTAATATATATAAATACTATTTGGGAAGTATAGAGATATTTGGAGTGAAAATGATAGTTGGTTTTGAAGTATAAATTAAGTTGGAAGACTACGGTGTTATAGTGTATATTTCTATCTTATAGATAGTTCCATGGACCCTTAGAGGATGGTTATCCCAAACATCCTCTAAGTTAATTATATTTCAGTTGATATTTCACTTGAGTTAGATTTATAGATATAAGAATGTTAATCCTGACTCGAGTGTTTTGTGTTTTGCTTTACGCTCGGGTCAGACTGAGTGATACAGCATTTGAGACTCACCTTCGAAGTTGGAGCCTTGCTTGAAGATCCAGCTATCTATCCTTTCAGTCATCCTGTTGATTTGTTCAGAGAAGTCATCTGCGCATACTGGAGACTTCACTATATCTAAGATATTCAATTGTATTTATTTCTATCTCCAATGTATATAGTAGCTTCATAAACTACTATTCTTTATCTATTCCGCTGCATTGTATTACTCTGTGTAAGTGATCTATGATTGATTTATTTACTGTATATTTTAAGTTTTGCCAAATTTTTTATTAACAATTCGGTATTTTGAATTATTCAAGTCGGACATGTACGGTTTTATTGTCGAATTTGAATGGTCCAAAATAGCGGGTCGTTACATATACGGTTTTAGTTGTATACCAAATATGTTGGAACGTGAGATGCAAGCATTTCAGCTACTTTATAGTTCATTTTCTATAGACCCTTATAATATCAAATGATTTTGATATAAAATGTTTTGGTTATCCTAAGGTAAAAACCAGAGTATTTATGTGTAACGTCCCGCCATTTCGCACGATTTAAACCGACACACATGCCGATTCAAACCATACGGAAGGGCGGATTTGTTATGGGGTAAATAAGAAAAAAAACAGAGAAGAAAAAAAAAATAGAATCTCACAGCGGAAGGATAAAATATAATAAGAAAATATACAGTTTATAAAAACTGTTTACAAACATTTATATAATACATATCAGAGTTACACATACCAATAACAATGCAGCAGAACAGTGTGAGTGTAGTGCAATACTATGAATAATAATAATACAAATTCTTCGTCTTCATCCACCAAAGCTAAAGTCTTCGATCCTGAAACGCTCGGACTGACCCGAGCGAATTTGAAAAGACAAAAACACTCGAGTCAGAACTAAAAGATCTTATGTGAGTTAAATTAACAGAAATAAATATGAGTGCAATAACTCAAAAGATGTTCGGGATTTACATCTCCTAAGGATCCGTTAAACTATTTACTATGTAGTATATTGCGCTATTATAATAGTGTCTATAGTAAAATAAACATACTTTTAAATAGCATTAAGGCTTTACATTTTCCACCTTAACACGTAATAGTCCCAGTAGTCCATCCAATATCATAGTCCCTCCTGATCAGGAAGCCACCAGAGGATACCACACGGGCTACGGGAGAAATCCAAACTCGTACAAGGCGCGATAGGGTAGGTGACACGGCACAACTAGGCAATTCCAGGGTAGATATACCAATTACGCTTCCAGGTCGATGGTAACGCGTAGCCGCAGCTACCGCCCACCTCGAACAAACTCTCCAAAATCAAAATAGAAGTGGCCACTGAATCAATCCAAAGTCAAAGTATAATATCGAAGAGGAGTGTCCGATC
This sequence comes from Allium cepa, assembly GCA_030765085.1. NCBI lineage: Eukaryota > Viridiplantae > Streptophyta > Magnoliopsida > Asparagales > Amaryllidaceae > Allium > Allium cepa. The sequence continues at coordinate 489,253,064 of CM060944.1, read as the reverse complement.
AGAGGAATGACCTCATTAACCCGTCAATCGCTCCTGTTTTAGCCACCTTATGCCAACTCACGGGAGTTGGGTCCACGTATTTACCTTACAGGAAACGTCGCCACCAACCTACTTCATTCTGGAATCTCCACCGCGTACACGGTTAATCAAAGTGGTTTTCGGTATCGACAGAGAGTATGTCCATATCCGATCCCGGTCTCTTTGCCAACCCATCGTTATTATACCACCGCGGTCATTTAAAAGTAGTTTATACTTTGAAAACCAGAATAAATTTTCCATTTCAAAACTATGAATTCGATATCAATTTAAAAACCCAAAATAATATGATATCTGGAAACCAAACATTTGAATTATATTTTCAAAACATAATATTTCGGAATTCATACTTTTAAAACAATACTTCTAAAACTTGAATGATTTGGATATTCAACAGTATATAAAATAAATGGTTTACTTCTAAGGTTACTTTGTAAAGAAATTATTTCCAGGGCTTTACAAATATACTTCTTTATTTAAAGTCTACCAAATTTAAATATCACTTTCAAGTTCCAAAACCACTTCAATTTTTATTTATATATATATATATATATATATATATATATATATCCATTTGGAGTATTAATATTTCAAAACTAAAGTTGGAATTTATTCTTTCAACAAATTAAATGTTCCATTATTTAGTTTTGAATATTTACATAAAATCTATAAATAAAACTCCAATTTCTAGAAATTAACTATTTTCTTAAATTTAAATTATACTAAAATATTCTATTTAAGTAAATCTTGGAAAATCCATTTATAAATATCATACCTTAAAATTTCCAAATTTAAACATATAAGATAAATCGCCAAATTCCATTTTCTCAAATTTTTATCATTTTATTCAACAGGTTTATACACAGCTTAAATTTAAAATTTTAACTTCATATGTTTATATCTCGAAGAAAAATATTTTATAAAATATCAAAATTAAATTTTATAAACCGTATCCCATCCAAACCATAGAAATCACTTTTAAAATAATTTATATATAGACCACGGTGCCTGTATATAATTTTCTATCCTATGGTCAAGTGATACGGATATTTATCATTTCAATCCGCAATTTAAAAATAAAATTTTGCGGTTGTATATCATTTCAAACCACAATCCCGAATGAAATGAAAAATGCATGATAACTTGCAATTTAATGATATCAAATAAACATCCATTCATCAACATCATCCATTGTCCAAATCACAATCATCCATCAATATCAATCAAAATCAATATATATATGAGATTATATAGCAGGTAATAACTGTCAATTATATTCAAATTAAATTTAACAACTATTAATCTAACATTTTATATTCAATAATAATTTATATAACTGTTAACTAGCAGTTTATATGCAAACAAATAAATTATAACTGTAAATAAATACGCAATAAATAAATTAAATTAACAGTTAAATTTAATAAATGCAATTCAACAGATATGAATGAAATAAACATGCCAAATACTCATAAATAAATTTCTATTCATTTCTAAAATTAATTTAACAAACATAAAAACTTTTAGAAGTTGTGAGTGGGTTAAAACACTCACCTTTTGAATTTAAATCGAATTTAAATCCGATTTAAACCCAAAATTCGACGGTCTCCAAATCTGTCCAAACTAGCGCCAACAGATCTGAAATTTAATTGCGATCAAAAGAAATTTCGTGTGAAACGGAGTTCGTATGTGGAAGTTAAATGTATTAACGTGTTCGAAAAATCAAAATTAAATTAAATTCAAACAAAAAATAAATTAAACGAAAATGAAATACCGTGCCACATCCGCTCTTCCCACGTGAAAAATGCGTATGCTTCTTCTTGATTTCAAGCTTTGTTCCATAATTTTTCTTTTATTTCGATTTACTTTAATTTTCCTCCTTATTATATGAATGTATGTATTTTTAAAAGGTTTGGAAAAGAAAAAAAAATATTTGAAAAAGAAGATTTGAAAAAGAAAAGGATTAAAATAAGAACTCAAATTTGGAAGAGAAGATCTAGATTTGAAAAGAAAGAAGAAGTATGAAATAGAATAAAACTTGAAGAAGAATATTTGAAGAGGAAGGAAAAAATTAGAATGAGATATAATAAGGAGATTTGAAGAAGAAAAGAAGGAGAAGGAGATTTGAATGGAGGCTAGGGTTTCATTTGCATCATTTCGTATTTATAAGGTTAGAGTTAGGTTTAGGGACAAATAGATTTGAAAGGAGAGGCTGCTATTAATTAGAAATAAAGTGAATATGAACACTTGGTATTGAAATATAGCAAATATGAACAGTCCTTTTTTTTTAAAGTAGCAGGTATTAAAAAGAGGTATTTATTAATTAGAAAGAAAATGAATATGGAGGGACAAAAATAAATGACACGTTTCGTTAGTTTGATTCTAAATTAATTAAGTGCTAGATATAGAAAAATTTGAATACATTATATATATATATATATTCATACTTTAACTGTGTGACAAAATTGCTAAACATACATCAAGTACGATTAATTGGTGACAATATATAGGAATAATCAATAATAAATGTGGATGCAATCACATAAGGATCTAATAGGGAAGGAGATAAAAAGTAACGACGTTGATTAATTCCACTTTCCCACTTTAGCCAATCCAATTACAAAATTTAAAATTTTATAAAATTTCTCTCCTTTGATTTCTTAAACAATTTTAATAACTAACAACAAGTTCTATGTTAATTCAATCATTAATCATTTCGCCAATTACCAAATTAAATTTCAATTATTCGCAATAAATCAAATTATAAATTTTTCATTCCAATAAATAAAATAAATCTTGATTTTTTCTTCTTCCATCCTTATTAATTCCACAACTTGTTCAATTTGAAAATCATTATCATATTTTCCAAATGTTACCTTAATTTAACACTTATGTAACGTATTATTAGATTCGTTGCAAGATTTCAATTTCAATCCCCATTTCTTAATATACTCAAATTCTGGACATTTTTATTTCCTTACCCATAAGTGTAACATTTATTGCCAATTCCATCCAAATTTAACAGGTAACCCTTAACAATGTTTTCAATCCAAAGGTTATACTTAAGTTTACGTTGTATTCTACAACTTATCATATTATGAAGAAAATTCACATTATTCCCCAATATTACCTTAATTCATATTAACTTAACATTAAATTTACTCTTCATTCTATTATTAACCTATCAGTATTAAATAGATGAAATTAACATTGGTTTTACACTCTATTACGTAGATATCCTTAAATTTTATCTAAGTTTATATTTACATAATATTCCAACATTAAATTTCATCCAATTTTTTTTCTTCCTTTTTATTTTAATTAAATCCAATTTCCCTAAAGTTACATTCAAACAAGTAAATTATGATTTCCAATCAATCATTATACTATAACATTCTTAACTTTTTTTCATTACACTACTAAATTCTACCTTGATAAGTTTACGCTTCTATTGCTTTTCTTTCACACTTCCGTTAAAATATAAATTAATTCTAAAGTAACGTTTATTGTTGACCCCGCCATTTTAATTACTCATATTTAGATGAACGTTATTTCAAATAAGTTCATTGACTCATTTAAATTAGGTAGTTTATAGTAGTTGTTATCCCACCCTTACAATTATTTCCTACTAACGTGCTACCAACTCCTTTAATTAAAATTTGAACTCCAAACCTTATTTAATATACTAAGTAAGATAAATAACATATATAGATTGCTACCAACTTTCCTTTTCTTGCATCTATGTGTTTATTACTTGAAATACCAGTAAATATTGCATATACACAAAATTCCGTTATCACTTGCCTAACAAGGTTATTATCACTTAAAATCTCACTGCATCCACATTTTCACATTTTCATTTCCTAGTTTCTTTACTTTATTCTACATAATTTATTACAAATGGGATTTTCTTTGGTTTACATCTTATTTGTATTTAACATTTATCAATCACCAATTCATTTCACTTTAACTGCGGTAAATTGGCGGATAAATTGAATTTGATTCCCAAAATCTAAATTAACAAGAAACAAGGGTAGGTAACATACAATAGTCATTACTCCAAATTCTAGTCACCTAAATAGTCTTTTATTCCTTGCAAATAAATGTTACTATTTATTTTCATAGTACAAATCTCAATGATTATTCCATTTTATATTTGCTTAGGCCATTTATAGTCCACTATACATATCTACATAAATGGGTAATTTATTCAATTCATTAAGTGTCAATTCTATTAAGCCCTGTTTATATCTTATGCATTCTTCTATTACTTTACAAAAGGGAATAACTTTTAAACTCATACACTTAATAACAAAACCGTTATAAATCCAATAAACTTCCAAATCCAAGTTTGTACACATTTTACACAACTATTATGATTTCTCACAAACGTTGAATTTATTAAATGACCATTTATTATAATTTATTTCCCTTAATTGAATCAAATGCTTATTATTATATATATTCTTTTCATTCTACCATTCCTTCCCATTTTTTATTCATTAACGTATTTACACATCTCTATCTTTCAAATATAAAATAACCAAACTGATTACAAACACTGTTTCTATCAATTTTCATAAGTTTGTTCAAAACTATACTTTTGTTTACATAAAATAAATTTTATGTTTCTATTAGTTTTCTTTTCCTTTCACTACAGGCATAAATTATTACTATCTACACTAATTACATCTTTGTATTAATGAACACCATTTAAGTTAATATTTATACTAACATTCACAAATTCAACATTTATTTGTTTCTTCAAAATTACTTTAAATCAAGTTGTGAAAATTTACATTATCCACATCTATTATCATAAAATTTTATAGTTACACTAAATTGCAACCACTATACCAAATTTCTACATTTATTCTTAACCAAATTAGAAATTATATTAATTCATTTTATTAAATATCATAAATTTAACGGGTCGTTACAATCTCCCCCACTCCAAACTTTTCGTCCCCGAAAAGGAAAAAGAAGGGAGGAGGAAGATTTACAGTGCATCTTATTTCAAATATTAACTTATAAACAATATTTTACTGGATTAATTTCCTTTAATGAAATATACTTGTTTTATAATCATTATATCCTTTAATACTTGAATTATTAAAGTTGGGAAAATACTTTCACAAAATTCTAAGTCCAAAACTTCCTGAAAATTTTGGCAAAGTCTCCTTTGTACGGAGGGACTCTGGAAAAATATAATATCCAAATATACAAATATATTACACATATTATCCAAATAAAATATCCCAACACGGGAAAATATATAAAATAGCGCTTTATACGTAATCCGGAAACGTACCTATTTGTCGGGCAATACGCTTATTATTACGGAACCAAAAGCAGTAGCAGTTGCTTCCATAACCTGTATTTTCTTATAAGCCTAAAAGGTTAAATATTTATTTTAAAATGAAATATTCTAGTGGATTCAATCATTCATATCCAATCAAATGCAACAACCATACATTTTAACAAACAGCACACACCGCAAACAAAATCATTCAATCAAACAAACAATTAGTTGTTAGGTTCAAATTCCGAAATTGTACGAAATGTAAAATAACTATCAAGTGCATCCTTTACTCAACAGTCTTAGATGGAACAAAGATAGATTATTTCTCCATCCAACAACTTCAAAATTCCTTACCCAACAACCATACATCAACCAAACAATTCAAATCAATACCAAAATAGCTTATTATACATTTATTTCATACTTCAGTGGTTTGATTTTCTTCCCTTCATTTATGAGGGATTTCTTTGTTCTTACAAGTTTTATTTTCCAATTATCCCAAAATTCATTATATTTGTATTTCCTTTTATTACTTAAGTTTCCTTTTATTACCTAAGTTTATAAAATAAATTCTCATTAATAACAACAAATATTTTGAATATCTTCATTTCCTTACTCTTCACTTGTAAGATTTCCCTTAAATTCTTAATCTGCTAACATTCATTCTTATAAGTGGAAGTTTTTATTTATCCATTAACTATGAATTGCAGTCATTTAATTTTTCCTACTTTCCATTATATTAGAATAGGGAAGATTAAAACATACTTAAGTCAATAATCATACAATCAATTCTTATTTTGAATTTCATTTTATATACTTAGGTTCATATCATCTATTAATAATTCTTAACCCTTTTTCAGTAAAATTTCAATTATAACCTAAGTTTATACCATTAAATTCTTATTATACAGTAATTTATTGAATACTTCATTTTTCCTAAATTCCTACTTGTAAAATATTCAATTCCAGTTTCTCATTTAACACTTCAACTTTTATATTTGGGTAAGTTATTTATGTTAAGGAAATTGCAATTGAACTTATACAAGTTTAATCTCCAATCTTTTAATTAAATTTAATGTTTATCCATATTACTCTTTGTCTCATATGTATGCAAATTCCTCTTTATAGCTTTGCAATTATTCTCTTATTTCAATTAGAGGTTTCAATTCATTTATTACTTAACTTTTATTTCACTTCAATTTAACAATTGATTAATTAATGGAGAATTTTAGAATTGGATTCCGGGTCAGATTTCAATTTATTTCAAAATAATAGATAAATAAGTTCTTACAACTCAAAATCTCTAATTATAGTTAGAACAATAAAAGAAATTTTTTTTAGAAAATTTCATAATAAATCTGCAGTAGAATTTACTACAGTGGCCTTTCCCCTTCGAAACTCGAAATGAAAGTCGATGATGCGGCCGTCATCACCGAATTTATTTTCCAGTGACAGAGAGGAAAGTACAGAATTTAATTTTTTTTTTCCCAAAATCTTCTTTAAAACAATTCTTCCAAATTATACGAAATATTTATATAAGAAATTACTTATAAACCAAATCAATAAATTTCACAAATTCTTTGAAAGCAGATTTGGAAAAAATCCCGGACTTAAGTTCTAAAATCTCCAATTTGACTTATCATAATTTCAACTTAGCTTCAGTTATTATAAATATTTTATTTCCTAACACCCAATCTATAGCAACCAAATATATATATATATATCTTTATAAAAATATTTTTATATATAGAAAATATAATAGGCAAAATTCTTTCATTTACCTATATTAAAACAAATATTATGTCGGTCTGTCCTATTAAGTGTTTAGAAATCCCTATTGATGACATAGCGTCCCATGCATCAACCAGAATTTATAAATACAAAGCGGAACAGATTAACACAACATAAAAATCTTTTTATTAATACTAACAAATACGCTCTCTCATATATATACACTCAGCGACTTCCATAGGATATTACTACCCTATTAACAAAGAGTCAAACCCCACAAAGCCAAGGTTTATCGCTAAACCAAAGCTCTGATACCAACTGTAACGTCCCGCCTTTTCGCACGATTTAAACCGACACACATGCCGATTCAAACCATACGGAAGGGCGGATTTGTTATGGGGTAAATAAGAAAAAAAACAGAGAAGAAAAAAAACAAATAGAATCTCACAGCGGAAGGATAAAATATAATAAGAAAATATACAGTTTATAAAAACTGTTTACAAACATTTATATAATACATATCAGAGTTACACATACCAATAACAATGCAGCGGAACAGTGTGAGTGTAGTGCAATACTATGAATAATAATAATACAAATTCTTCGTCTTCGTCCTCCAAAGCTAAAGTCTTCGATCCTGAAACGCTCGGACTGACCCGAGCGAATTTGAAAAGACAAAAACACTCGAGTCAGAACTAAAAGATCTTATGTGAGTTAAATTAACAGAAATAAATATGAGTGCAATAACTCAAAAGATGTTCGGGATTTACATCTCCTAAGGATCCGTTAAACTATTTACTATGTAGTATATTGCGCTATTATAATAGTGTCTATAGTAAAATAAACATACTTTTAAATAGCATTAAGGCTTTACATTTTCCACCTTAACACGTAATAGTCCCAGTAGTCCATCCAATATCATAGTCCCTCCTGATCGGGAAGCCACCAGAGGATACCACACGGGCTACGGGAGAAATCCAAACTCGTACAAGGCGCGATAGGGTAGGTGACACGGCACAACTAGGCAATGCCAGGGTAGATATACCAATTACGCTTCCGGGTCGATGGTAACGCGTAGCCGCAGCTACCGCCCACCTCGAACAAACTCCCCAAAATCAAAATAGAAGTGGCCACTGAATCAATCCAAAGTCAAAGTATAATATCGAAGAGGAGTGTCCGATCAGAGGAATGACCTCATTAACCCGTCAATCGCTCCTGTTTTAGCCACCTTATGCCAACTCACGGGAGTTGGGTCCACGTATTTACCTTACAGGAAACGTCTCCACCAACCACTTCATTCTGGAATCTCCACCGCGTACACGGTTAGTCAAAGTGGTTTTCGGTATCGACAGAGAGTATGTCCATATCTGATCCCGGTCTCTTAGCCAACCCATCGTTACTATACCACCGCGGTCATTTAAAAGTAGTTTATACTTTAAAAACCAGAATAAATTTTCCATTTCAAAACTATGAATTCGATATCAATTTAAAAACCCAAAATAATATGATATCATTTTATCTCAAATATAACTCTTTTTCCAAAATCATACCGGTTTAAAATATAAATATCTGGAAACCAAACATTTGAATTATATTTTCAAAACATAATATTTCGGAATTCATACTTTTAAAACCATACTTCTAAAACTTGAATGGTTTGGATATTCAACAGTATATAAAATAAATGGTTTACTTCTAAGGTTACTTTGTAAAGAAATTATTTCCAGGGCTTTACAAATATACTTCTTTATTTAAAGTCTACCAAATTTAAATATCACTTTCAAGTTCCAAAACCACTTCAATTTCTATTTATATATATATATATATATATATATATATATATATCCATTTGAAGTATTAATATTTCAAAACTAAAGTTGGAATTTATTCTTTCAACAAATTAAATGTTCTATTATTTAGTTTTGAATATTTACATAAAATCTATAAATAAAACTCCAATTTCTAGAAATTAACTATTTTCTTAAATTTAAATTATACTAAAATATTCTATTTAAGTAAATCTTGGAAAATCCATTTATAAATATCATACCTTAAAATTTCCAAATTTAAACATATAAGATAAATCACCAAATTCCATTTTCTCAAATTTTTATCATTTTATTCAACAGGTTTATACACAGCTTAAATTTAAAATTTTAACTTCATATGTGTATATCTCGAAGAAAAATATTTTATAAAATATCAAAATTAAATTTTATAAACCGTATCCCATACAAACCATAGAAATCACTTTTAAAATAATTTATATATAGACCACGGTGCCTGTATATAATTTTCTATCCTATGGTCAAGTGATACGGATATTTATCATTTCAATCCGCAATTTAAAAATAAAATTTTGCGGTTGTATATCATTTCAAACCACAATCCCGAATGAAATGAAAAATGCATGATAACTTTCAATTTAATGATATCAAATAAACATCCATTCATCAACATCATCCATTGTCCAAATCACAATCATCCATCAATATCAATCAAAATCAATATATATATGAGATTATATAGCAGGTAATAACTGTCAATTATATTCAAATTAAATTTAACAACTATTAATCTAACATTTTATATTCAGTAATAATTTATATAACTGTTAACTAGTAGTTTATATGCAAACAAATAAATTATAACTGTAAATAAATATGCAATAAATAAATTAAATTAACAGTTAAATTTAATAAATGCAATTCAACAGATATGAATGAAATAAACATGCCAAATACTCATAAATAAATTTCTATTCATTTCTAAAATTAATTTAACAAACATAAAAACTTTTAGAAGTTGTGAGTGGGTTAAAACACTCACCTTTTGAATTTAAATCGAATTTAAATCCGATTTAAACCCAAAATTCGACGGTCTCCAAATCTGTCCAAACTAGCGCCAACAGATCTGAAATTTAATTACGATCAAAAGAAATTTCGTGTGAAACGGAGTTCGTATGTGGAAGTTAAATGTATTAACGTGTTCGAAAAATCAAAATCAAATTAAATTCAAACAAAAAATAAATTAAACGAAAATGAAATACCGTGCCACATCCGCTCTTCCCACGTGAAAAATGCGTATGCTTCTTCTTGATTTCAAGCTTTGTTCCATAATTTTTCTTTTATTTTGATTTACTTTAATTTTCCTCCTTATTATATGAATGTATGTATTTTTAAAAGGTTTGGAAAAGGAAAAAAAAATATTTGAAAAAGAAGATTTGAAAAAGAAAAGGATTAAAATAAGAACTGAAAATGGAAGAGAAGATCTAGATTTGAAAAGAGAGAAGAAGTATGAAATAGAAGAAAACTTGAAGAAGAATATTTGAAGAGGAAGGAAAAAATTAGAATGAGATATAATAAGGAGATTTGAAGAAGAAAAGAAGGAGAAGGAGATTTGAATGGAGGCTAGGGTTTCATTTGCATCATTTCGTATTTATAAGGTTAGAGTTAGGTTTAGGGACAAATAGATTTGAAAGGAGAGGCTGGTATTAATTAGAAATAAAGTGAATATGAACACTTGGTATTGAAATATAGCAAATATGAACAGTCCTTTTTTTTTTAAAGTAGCAGGTATTAAAAAGAGGTATTTATTAATTAGAAAGAAAATGAATATGGAGGGACAAAAATAAATGACACGTTTCGTTAGTTTGATTCTAAATTAATTAAGTGCTAGATACAGAAAAATTTGAATACATCATATATATATATATTCATACTTTAACTGTGTGACAAAATTGCTAAACATACATCAAGTACGATTAATTGGTGACAATATATAGGAATAATCAACAATAAATGTGGATGCAATCATATAAGGATCTAATAGGGAAGGAGATAAAAAGTAACGACGTTGATTAATTCCACTTTCCCACTTTAGCCAATCCAATTACAAAATTTAAAATTTTATAAAATTTCTCTCCTTTGATTTCTTAAACAATTTTAATAACTAACAACAAGTTCTATGTTAATTCAATCATTAATCATTTCGCCAATTACCAAATTAAATTTCAATTATTCGCAATAAATCAAATTATAAATTTTTCATTCCAATAAATAAAATAAATCTTGATTTTTTTTTTCTTCCATCCTTATTAATTCCACAACTTGTTCAATTTGAAAATCATTATCATATTTTCCAAATGTTACCTTAATTTAACACTTATGTAACGTATTATTAGATTCGTTGCAAGATTTCAATTTCAATCCCCATTTCTTAAGATACTCAAATTCTGGACATTTTTATTTCCTTACCCATAAGTGTAACATTTATTGCCAATTCCATCCAAATTTAACAGGTAACCCTTAACAATGTTTTCAATCCAAAGGTTATACTTAAGTTTACGTTGTATTCTACAACTTATCATATTATGAAGAAAATTCACATTATTCCCCAATATTACCTTAATTCATATTAACTTAACATTAAATTTACTCTTCATTCTATTATTAACCAATTAGTATTAAATAGATGAAATTAACATTGGTTTTACACTCTATTACGTAGATATCCTTAAATTTTATCTAAGTTTATATTTACATAATATTCCAACTTTAAATTTCATCCAATTTTTTTTCTTCCTTTTTATTTTAATTAAATCCAATTTCCCTAAAGTTACATTCAAACAAGTAAATTTTGATTTCCAATCAATCATTATACTATAACATTCTTAACTTTTTTTCATTACACTACTAAATTCTACCTTGATAAGTTTACGCTTCTATTGCTTTACTTTCACACTTCCGTTAAAATATAAATTAATTCTAAAGTAACGTTTATTGTTGACCCCGCCATTTTAATTACTCATATTTAGATGAACGTTATTTCAAATAAGTTCATTGACTCATTTAAATTAGGTAGTTTATAGTAGTTGTTATCCCACCCTTACAATTATTTCCTACTAACGTGCTACCAACTCCTATAATTAAAATTTGAATTCCAAACCTTATTTAATATACTAAGTAAGATAAATAACATATATAGATTGCTACCAACTTTCCTTTTCTTGCATCTATGTGTTTATTACTTGACATACCAGTAAATATTACATATACACAAAATTCCGTTATCACTTGCCTAACAAGGTTATTATCACTTAAGATCTCACTGCATCCACATTTTCACATTTTCATTTCCTAGTTTCTTTACTTTATTCTACATAATTTATTACAAATGGGATTTTCTTTGGTTTACATCTTATTTTATTTAACATTTCTCAATCACCAATTCATTTCACATTAACTGCGGTAAATTGGCGGATAAATTGAATTTGATTCCCAAAATCTAAATTAACAAGAAACAAGGGTAGGTAACATACAATAGTCATTACTCCAAATTCTAGTCACCTAAATAGTCTTTTATTCCTTGCAAATAAATGTTACTATTTATTTTCATAGTACAAATCTCAATGATTATTCCATTTTATATTTGCTTAGGCCATTTATAGTCCACTATACATATCTACATAAATGGGTAATTTATTCAATTCATTAAGTGTCAATTCTATTAGGCCCTGTTTATATCTTATGCATTCTTCTATTACTTTACAAAAGGGAATAACTTTTAAACTCATACACTTAATAACAAAACCGTTATAAATCCAATAAACTTCCAAATCCAAGTTTGTACACATTTTACACAACTATTATGATTTCTCACAAACGTTGAATTTATTAAATGACCATTTATTATAATTTAATTCCCTTAATTGAATCAAATGCTTATTATTATATATATTCTTTTCATTCTACCATTCCTTCCCATTTTCTATTCATTAACGTATTTACACATCTCTATCTTTCAAATATAAAATAACCAAACTGATTACAAACACTGTTTCTATCAATTTTCATAAGTTTGTTCAAAACTATACTTTTGTTTACATAAAATAAATTTTATGTTTCTATTAGTTTTCTTTTCCTTTCACTACAGGCATAAATTATTACTATCTACACTAATTACATCTTTGTATTAATGAACACCATTTAAGTTAATATTTATACTAACATTCACAAATTCAACATTTATTTGTTTCTTCAAAATTACTTTAAATCAAGTTGTGAAAATTTACATTATCCACATCTATTATCATAAAATTTTATAGTTACACTAAATTGCAACCACTATACCAAATTTCTACATTTATTCTTAACCAAATTAGAAATTATATTAATTCATTTTATTAAATATCATAAATTTAACGGGTCGTTACATTATGTGTGGCGAGGTTTTACGAGATACCTTTGTTTTCAAAAGGATTTTAATAACAATAATAATTCAAATGGAGTTGTTTTCTCACGCTGGTTTTGTAACAACCCAAAATTTTCGAACCCGAAAATCCCAAATAGTTATGAAAAGAAGAAAGTGGTAGAAGACGAAGAAGAAGATCAGAAGCAATATATCACATTCGTAGCGGATAAAATATAATAATAAATAATAACAATTTCCAGAAGAATACTATATCTGTCGATTACATTTAAATACATCAGAGTTACACATATATTCAGATATTGGACATATACAAATCAACATGTCACAGAATTACAATAATATAATACAACAGAAATACTCTACACGTTCTTGTCATCCAGCTCGCCTCCTGAGCTCCAGAACATCCTTACCTGAAAATCTGTAATACTCGGTCTGACCCGAGCATTACATCAAAGTAACACCCGGGTCAGGTTGGAAACCAGCGTGAGTAAACCCATATAATTTGAAATACTAAACTCAAATTTAAGGAAAACCGGGTAACTCGTATCAATTGACATATTCACGATTTGTTATAGATATCACTAATATCACACATCAACATATAAGTACAAAAAACTTGGATTAAATGGTTCAATCCACTATATTGATTTCACATATCAATCTATAAAGAATCGAAGTGGTTTTGGGTATTTACTAATATTCGACTCCGGTCTCTTCGAATCCAATGTCATCTAAACCCATGTTATTCAATTAAATACAATTCAACCTTAATTACCGAATAACACTTTTATACAACGATTCATAATTAATAGATAATCACATTATCATTGTCCATCCACATATCATATCTCAAAGCAATTTATGTCAGAGATATTAACCAATCCAAAGCACTTATCATTATTTAATCATTCTTAAGCCAGATTGATCACTTCCACTAATTACATAAATTAATGAACCTCTAATTTCTTTTATTGGTTAATTACTCTTAACTTTCATTTAGTAATTAACCTTTAACATAATTACATTCATTAATCATCCTTGATTTATCACAATTAGAAATTAACTTTCCTAAGTTACTCAATCAATTAAACCAACTCCTTGATTAATTATATTAATTAATCCTTTAATTACACTGAGTAATTGTCACTAAATTCCCTCCACCAAGTAATTATCCTTTAATTTCTTCCTATCAGGTAATTTCCTTCTAATTAATTACATATAGTAATTATCCACTCATTACTTCACTAAGTAATTACACCTCATTAATTCCCTTAAGTAAATATACTTAATCTTTAATAAATTATATTTACCAATCACCATTGATTAATTTCATTCTGTAATCAATTACCTTTAATCAATTACATCATCTAATTAACTTCGCATGACTTCTATTAGTCAATTCTTAGATTAATTACACTAAGCAATTAATTATTAATCACTTCTACAAAGTAATTATTCTTCATATTGATTACACCCTGAAATTACCATTACTAATTACTTCACTAAGTAATTACACTTTATTAATTACACTCAGTATTTATACTTAACAAATCAACGAGTGAATATCTTAAATTAATTAAACTAATTAATTAATTTAAATAATCACATCAATTTAATTAATTACATTGAAACATAATACCTTTAATTACTTACATTAGGTAATTATGCTTTAAGTAATTAATTGTCGTCTAATTATTCCCATCCTGTAATTATCCCATAATTACTCAAGTTAAATTTATTAACCCTTAGTTACGGTCATTAGTTAATTATCTTCAACTAAACACATTTGTTTACCTACCTTAAATTATCACATTAAATAATTAACTATCCTTAATTTCATTAAATAAGTATATTCAACTTTTAAAATCTTAAAAAATTAAGATAAACTTCCTACTTAAATTAATTACTTATTTCATCAACAATATTATTTGAATTCAAACCATTAGAATTCATTTAGTCAAAACACTTTTTAACTAAAGTTTTTCATAAACTTATATTTTGAAATTTGTTTGATCAAAGTTATGGAAACTTGTTCATTTATTTTCTTTGAAACAAACTGGATACAAATTTCGTTTATTTATAAGCAAGGCAACCCGAACTACCCAACAACATCTCGAGTCAACCCCCCCAGCTTCCTCAAGCCCAAATTCAAGTTCCTACAAATATTATTTATTATTATTATTATTTTAGAATAAAACTATCCATCACTGTTCTTTGGTCAAACCCGAAGACTTCTCAGGACTAACCCGAGTTTTCATCAGCTTCTTCCCCTTTTTTTTGAGAAAAACTTAACTTATTTAAAGTTAATCCATGAAGCCTAAATACCCATCAACTAATCCAGTTTCTACTCGAGTCTCACCCTCAAATGCACGGTACTTCCTTCGAGCAAAAATCCTGACCATACTCCACAAAACCAACTCACACCAACACCACTTGTGCACGTGTACCATCGCCAAAACCACCTCCGACCTTTGATGATCTCTCTGGAACATCCCAAATCGTTGATGCAACTCATTCTGATCATTGATTCACCATCATAAAACCCAAATCAAAATCGAGCCATGCAGACGAACCTGGAACAAAGGACTCCGACTAACTCGCCTTACATATCACCCTTCCGATCATCAGACAACGAGCCACCACTTCCTTTGCATCGTCAGACTCTGGCACAACCAATGCCCAGGGTGCGATACACTCCGAGCAACCCTAGATGAAGCCACGATTCCATTCCAGACTCAACCCATTTTAGGGTTTAAAAATCCAAATTGGCCAAAATCTGATAACTCAGCAATTAATCGACACTACCATTATTTTTCCTGACCTCGTCGAACCTTCCTCCACTTCCAATCGAAACCCTGACTACCAGAAACCCTACGGCCACCTAAATTTGCTCGAAACCCATGTTCTGGTTATCTCCAAAATGCATACTTGATTCTAATCTAAAAATCATGATTTTCATCTTAAAAATCATGTTTTTCCAAGCCGATTCAAGTTATATGCTTGAATCTGAGAATTCAAACAATTGGTTTCAACATGTTTATAAATTTTTCACTGTAAAACTTGTTTTCCAATTACTATACATATTTAAACATGTTTAAACTGTTTCAGATCCTAGATCATGTTTAAACAAACTTAATTTGACTTAAATCAATGGCCTAACAGAGATCAGAAATGAAGATTTTGAATTTAGATCAAAAATTTAATCCTGCACTAAGATCAGAGGTATTCAACAGACATGCATACTTAGATCAGACACATTTCTTTATACAACTCATTTTCAATTTTTTTTCATCATAGAAATACTCATGCAACAACACTTATCTACTTAAACTTGTAAATAAATTTTTACTCACCTTCTTAAAAAGACAGAGAACTTGGGAAAAATGGGTTTGAAACTTGACTGCTTTAATTTTGCTTCTGATGTCCTTTCTTGGTCCATTGAAAATGTTTCAGGCTTGAAGATAAATGATTTATAGGTTTTGTTTACAGGCTTTGGCTTTTGAATTGAAAACTGTTTGCAAGGTATTTTATTTTGGTTTGAGAAATGGTTTTAGGCTTTGTTCTTGGAAATTTCTGGTTGCATGTTGAGGAGTTTACAAGCTTGCAAAGATTACAGGTTTTGAATTGTTTTTTTGAGGAATGATTTACAGGTTTAGTTTGAGAACTTTACAGGTTTGATAATTTTGAAAAAATACCGATTCTTATTTTATTTATTTATTTTGGGTTGGAAAAGTGGAAACTTGATACAAATTCTGATTTGGAAGATAGCTTTTAGTTTAAGTTTCTTTGTTTTAGAAATGAGAAGTTAAGAAAAGAAAAAGAAGAGAGGGGATGTGAGTTTACATAATGTAAATTATATGTTATTAAAAATTAGAAGGAATGAAAAATAAAGGATGACACTTGTTTTGAAGTGTTAGCACTTGTTATACTAAATGCTAATTTATCTTACATATGTGTTCACAAGCTTTAATAATCCACGCTTGTAATTATTCATTTTTATTTATTTTTAAAATGATTTAAAAGGCTTTTGAAATAAATTAAATAAGTACTTTTATTAATTTATAAATGCTTTTCTATATTTATATAAATAAAACCTTATTCATATATTTTATATCCAAAATATTTTAAAGATATATATATATATATATCCTTTAAATTCAAGTTTAAATCCAAATTCAAATTTGATTTTAAAAAAATCTAATTTAAAATCAATCCAAATAAATATGAATAATCAATTTTTGAACGCATTATTAAATTTGTAAATAATTATTCTATTTTAAAATCTATTTATATCTGTGTCTAATAATTTATAAAGGAGATTATCACATTTATTTGTTCTATCTCTAAATCGGTATTTTTAAAAAGTAGATAATTATCCAATATCTGATGTCTGAAAATTCGGGTTATCACAATCCTTCCCCCTTAGAATATTTTCGTCCCCGAAAAGAAACGAAGCCGGAATTTGATTAAAATATTTAATATTAGTTAAATTACTTTTGATCATTTTTAAAATATTTTAAAATTTATATAGTATTACAAAAATAGTTTAATAAAAATACTTTTTATAACTCGATGTTTCAACAAGTCCTTCCTCGTTCTCAGAGAAATTCGATCATACGTTGATCAGGTGTAGGACTGAAAATCTATAAATACTTAGCAGACCAGTTTCAACACCCAGTGAAAATACTTTTGGATAATAATTTTATTGAAAATATAGAAACCATTTATTTTGAAAATAGAGGTAATATCTTTAGTGAGAATCCTCTGGAAATCATCACCCCCATCCATGGTCGCAGTTACATCCTGGGTTACGTTGCCATCGCAACAAAAGCCCATGTAAATGTAGGCTCTTTACGGCCTCTCGATTATGCCATGGAACCCATGACAGATCGCAGTTACATTCCAGGGTTACGTTGCCATCATAGCAAAAGTCCATGTAACTGTTGGCTCTCAGCGGCACACACGATTTTCGCTGTCAAAATGAAACTTCTCCAATCCAACATAGGTCGCAGTCTACCGTTGTAAAATCAAACACAGACTGTTGGTTCTCAGCAGCACACACGACTTTTGCTATGTGACCATAGGTCGCAGTCTACCGATATAAAATTAAACGCAGACTGTTGGCTCTCAGCGGCACACACGACTTTCTCTATGGTACAGACTACTCATAATTCCCAGGAACTAGTTTTGTCCGAACGCCTCACATGATCAACTTTAGAACCCCCCTTGGGGCTCAAGGCAGCACCACCCGGTGGCACTCCTGAGAAGTTCATTTTAAGGGAGCACCTTTTTCCCCAGAGCCATCATCAATACACTTTATACCGTACGCATATAGTATCTTTCAAATCATACACCTAGTATGATCTCATACAAAGCTTCTTTAGACAAAACCGATTATACCAAAATCGATAATTCTCAAACTAGGCTTTTCAAATTTCAATATTGATTTTTACTCAAAAATCAAAAGTCATTCCAAATCCAAAGGTTCCCAAAACCTTTTTCCAAAATCCTCATAAGATCCTTTATATATAGAGATATATATAAATTCCTTGATAAAAATCTTTGGATCATTTTAAACTTGTATAAAATCCTTTTATACTTCAAACACTTTCCAAAAATCCATTTTCTTCTGGCTACAGATTCAACAAGGGAAGATTTATCTTATATAACAAAGATATATAACTTTGTTTATTCCAAATCAAATATTCAAATTTGATTACTCTATAAAGTCACTTACCAAATTACTTACTTCCACAAAGTAAATTCCTACCATAGAAATATCCAATTTCCATTTTACTTTATCTTATATTTCACAAAATATATTTTCCATTTCAAAAACTTTTTTACAGTTGTTAACCACAAACTTTCAGTATCAATTTCATTCCAATCCGTACGTTGTACACATATCATCCGTATGCTATACAAATTCGATCGCCCACTCGATCACACAATTTCAATTCCGAACTAGTATCGTCCACCCGACTTCCTAGTGCGGACTTAGATTTGGTTTCTTGATCAGAAATTGTCATTCTCCTTGCATGGCCTAACTATAATAGAGAATATCTAGAACCAATCAACAATCCATATCCAGGTTCGCCGTCGAAAATTGAGGGGGAAAATCCCAACTCGAATCGATATAACTATCTCGAAATTCTGTGCTCGAATCTGGATCAAATCACTATGCGAATAGAATAATATACGTACATCCTACGTATTTATCTTTATTGATTATTAGCCAAATCAATTCTCTTTCTATTCACATTCACTTTAATTTTCATTCACTTATTTACAACTGCTTTAATTCCATTTGGATTATCACCTTTATTCTTATCCCAATTGGGTGTTTAATCATAAACAGCTGAACTCTGTCCAGCTTAAATTTAGAAAATAGCTTGAAAAGTTTAAAATAGATAAATAATAGAAAAATAATTATTAGTTTGTAATATAGCTGCAAAATAGTTAAGTAATTGTAAAGTAGTTGAAAAATAGTCAAATAGAAATTTTTAAATAATTACAAAATAGTTGTAAAATAGTAATTAGTTATAAGGTTGTTGAAAAACTGTAACAACCTGGTATTTTCAACCATTCGCATCCTCACATGTCGGACTTGAATTGCTCAAATTTCCGAGTTGTAAATAAAATTTGGCAAATCTCAGAATATACAGTAAATAGAATCATAGATCATAGACAGAGTAATAATAGTGCAACGGAAGTAAAAGAAATTGTAGTTCATGAAGCTACTATGTAAATATATCAGAGTTACATAAGATGCGACAGAAGAAATCAAGTACAAAAGAAGTCTCCATATGATAACCAAGTACAAGCTGAATAGAACAACAGAACTGAAATAGATAAAACTAGACAAGCAGATGATCTCCAGCGATTCCAATCTCTAGAAGGTGGAATCCAAATCAGTGAATAACTCAGGCTGACCCGAGTGTAAATAAAAATACAAACACTCGAGTCAAGACATACATACTTATACAATGTAAACCAACTCAAGTGAACTATAATAAAAGTACAAGTAACTTAAAGGATGCTTGGGACTGCCCATCCTCTATGGATCCGTTAAACTATTTACTATGTAGTAATATTGCGCTATTATAATAATGTCTAATAGTAAAATAATCCTACTTTTAAATAGCGTTAAGGAGTGACCCAATATTCCCCTTAACACAAATAATGCCAATAGTCAATACAATAGCTGCATATCTCCTGATTGGGAGACTACGAGAAGATACTGCATAGGTACGACACAAATAGAAACTCATAGTGAAGGCTCGATATGGTAGGTGACACGGCACACAAGGCAATGCCAGGGTGGATATACAAATTATGACACTCGGGTTGGTGATAACGCAGCAGCCACATACGCCCACCGCGGAACACATTCCCACAAAATCGGAGGGGTGCCCAAACAATCACAAGTAATAGTATGGTATCGAAAAAATGCGTCCGCTATGAGGTGCGACCTCAACTGGCTCGAGACCGCTCCTGTTTTAGCCACCTTATGCCAACTCATGGGAGTTGGCTCCACGTACCATACCATAAGAACGTCGCCACCATCCTACTTCATTCTGGAATCTCCACGGCGTACACGATTGTCAAAGTGGTTTTGGTATCGACAGAGAGTATGCCCATATCTGATCCCGGCCTCTTTGCCAACCAATCGTTATTATAACCCGTGGTTATAACGTTAAAATAATATTTTAAACTTAAAAATATAGATATCATTTCAATCCAAATCTTTATCAAATAAAGATTAAATCATTTCCGAAACCATTTCAATATATCAACATACCATATCTTTCAAATTCAAATATTTATCAAAATTAATATCAAGTCATTTATAACCATTTCAATATATTAAATTATCATATCCTTTCAAAACTACCTTTCAAATCATTTTAATATATTAAAATATCATAACCATTCAAAGCTTCATTTTCAAATCATTTTAATATCAGAATATGATATCTTCCAAAACTTTATTTTCATATCATTTTAATATCAAAATATCCTATCTTTCAAAACTTCATTTCAAATCATTTTAAATGTCAAAATATCATATCTTTCAAACTTCATTTCAAAACATTTTAATATCAAAATACCATATCTTTCAAAAGTTCATTTCAAAACATTTTAATATCAAAATAACATATCTTTCAAAAATTCATTTCAAAACATTTAATATATATATATATATATATCAAAATATCATATCTTTCCAAAACTTCAATTTCAAATCATCATATAACTTCAAATCCAAATATTCAACTTTAAATACCTTTTAAATTCAAAGATATCATTCATTTATTATCATTCCAAATCAACTTTTAAATAGCTTATATTTTAGTCAAAATAATTCATTTAAACCATTTAAATTTAAGTTTATACACTTTCAAATCAAGTATTCAATTCCAAAGTTTTTAAACCATTATGAGTACATTTACTAAGTAAAACCATAAACATTGAAAAATTCAACCTTTCACAGCATTCAGAAAATGCTGCTGTAAGTTGTACTTGAAAACACTTCAATTTAAACCATTTAAACATTATAAAAATCATATTTTAACATTCAAAGATGTTCATTAAAAATACTCTTTTATTAATGATTTTTACAAAGCAAAACTTTACAGAAAATCCAAATTTTTCAATAATTTCACTTAACAAATTCAATGGCAATTTTCCCATTTGACATCTTATTAACACTTACATTTTCAAATTCCATTTCACAAATCAAACTAAATTTCCAATTTATTTAATTAACTTAAACCTTTAAAAAAAAACCAAATTCCACCTTTCCAAATCAAGTTGTATTTTAAAATTTCACTTTTAAGCATTCATTTAATTAACCATTTTAATTCATAGAAAAATAAATAATACTTTATTAAATCATTCAAATTAAAATTTAAATCAAATTATATTATTTACCATTTTCAAAATAAGAATAAATTTCCATTTTATTTATATAACTTAAATATCATTTTTAACCAAAATTCCAAATTTAAGTTATATTTGCAAAAATTCAATTTAACCATTTATTTATTTAACATTTCCAATTATAGAAAAAATCGTAAAACCTTTATTTAAAACACTTTAAAATCTATTAAAATCAAATTATCATAAAATTAACATTTTGACCCAATTAAATTTTACATATAACATAAATGTCATTTTAAAAGCCAAAGTCCAAATTTCCAGATTTAAATTATATTTCAAAAATTCAATTTAATCATTTAATCATTCAGTATTTTTAACTTATAGAAAAATCAAAATTTCTTATTTAAACATAAAAAATCCCATTTAAATCAAATTTTCATAATTTTACACTTTTAAGAATACTTAAAATATTCAACATACTTTATAAAATACCCACGTGTCTGTATATAGTTTTCTAACCTAGGTCAAGTGATACAGATATATATCATTTCAATCCGCAGTTTAAAAAGAAAAATTCGGGTTCTATCATTTCGAACCCGTAATCCCAAGTTATGATAAATAAATAAAAACCGCTCAGGCCTATCATTTCAGCCCATAATGATTTTTCCCTATTCTAAAGTCCATTCGAGTATGTATCATTTCAACCCATAGTGAACATAATCTACCGGGAACTTGAAGTGTGATAAACAGATATAAATGAACAGTTAACAACATATAACAGTAACATATGAGATGACATGTAAATTAACAGATTTAACATCGTATATAAATAATGATAGGCAGTTATAACATAATATATCACTCTACGCATTCAATTGTTGTCGCTTCACATTTGCATAAGTATAAATGTCAGGTGAGATTTACTCAACTCTTGTGCTGGAGATATCAATTCAAATGACACAACGGATACCCGAAAACACGATGACACAACGATGGATTCAATTGGATGAGAACCAAGCTAATTGATCTTGTACACAACCCATGAACAAAACAAAAATAAAGTTATAATTCAATACAATATTAAATTGGAATAACTTTGAAATAAGAAGCAATAATGGAATGAATTTTTTTGCCTTGCTTTCTACATTTTCTTGCTCAGCCTAAGAGATGTTTTGGCTCAGATTTGGACATGCATTGGCTCAGGTTTGGACATAAAAAGGCATGGCTAAATGGACTAGAAAGTGGTAGAGAAATTACCACACAAGAATGCAAAGAGGCAAGGCAAAATAGGAGGGTTTGGTGCAATATTTGGCTCGGCTACATGCATTGTTTGGCTCAGCCATTCATGTTTCAGATCTGGACAGTAGCTAAGGTTATGGGTGGTGGTCATACCATGGTGGTGATGGAGCAATAGGAGGTGGCCCAGGCAATCTAAGGTGATGTTGTTGAAGTTTGGCTTAGCTAGGCATGATTTTAAGGGATTTTGCGATGTTTTGTGTGGTTTTTGATCAAGTGGAGTGCACGGCCAGTCATATTCAGGTCTGGGCAGAGGCTAAGGCTGATGGCTAGGGGTGTTTACTTGCTAGTGGTGGCGGCTAGAGGTGGTGGCTGTGGTTATAAATTAAGGTGGTGAAGCAAAAGTGGTGGCAAGCATGGATTTAAGCGGTTTTTTTTGCATGTTTTTGTGGAGTTTTTGCCAAGGGGAGAGGCATGGATTGTATTGGTCAGAGAAGGAAGGAGTTTGGCTATGGATGATGTGTGGAAGGAAGTGGTGGTGGTCGGTGGAGGTGATGGTGGAGGTGTTAGGTCGAGCAAAGCAAGAGAATCCAAGGCAAAACATTGAAAAACAATAAGAAAATGAAGAAAAGTGTAAAAAAGGAAGAGGCCATTACCCAAATCTTTGTTAGCCATGAAAATGGAGTAAGGAGGAAGGTTTTTCACGTGAATTAAAATTAAGAACTCACAGCTAAAGATCAGGTAGTGTACGGCCAAGCAAAGTAAATGAAAATTTACGGAAAATGAAAAGGTTTTGGCAAGTGAAAGGTCTTAGGTTTAAAGCCTTAGTCTCTCCATATTTCCACTTCTTTTAATTAAATAAAAACAACTAAAATTAATTAAATGAATTAAAGAACTGAAAAAAAAAGTAAATAAATTTAGAAAAATAGGAAAAGAATTAAAGAAATTGCTTAAAAATTCAAAACAGGGTTCAAAATTTACAATTAAAACATCACTAGCTTTATAAAAACATCTACTTCGTTTTAAAAATATTATAAAGAAATTTTATGAAATAAAATACTTCATTTATCATTTCTAAAATGAAATAAATAATTTAAATTAGAGAAAAAAGAAAAATAATTAAATAAATAGTTTAAAAATTGGAAACAGGACTTAAAACATACAAATAAAATATCACTAGCCTTAGAAAATTTCTATTTCACTTTAAAACAAATAAGAAGTCAAATAAATAAAATAAATGAGAGAAAAAATAAAGCAGGAATGAGAAGAGAAATAAGTTTTTAAGAAAATATAAAAATAAATAAAAAATTTCTTTAATAAAATGAAACTAGAAATTAAAAATTATAAATAGAATACAACTAACATTTGAAAATGTCAATAACACATAAAAAAATGTTTAAAACCAAAATATATTCATAATATGTTATTTTACCCATATAAATATAAATTAGAACATTACATGACCAAATAAATTATTATTTATATAATTTAAAATAAACAATTTTGTTAAATACAGCAAATTACACTCAATAGTTAAAAAGGCATAACTTTCGCATTATAAATCAGATTTCAACGAAACGAAAAGCAGTGTTCTTAAAATTTTATTTACTTTCATAATAAAAGATAAAATTAAAATTTTAAAACTTTCAAATTTTTAAATTTAAAAGTCAAAGTTGACCATATTGACCAAAATACAATTTTTTTGGAAAATATTCTTTTTAATAATATTTGGAATTCTAATTCACATACAAATAAAATTTCATATTTGAAATAACAAAACTAACTAAATTAAATAAATTAAATAAAGTTAAATAAAAAATTCAATTAAAATAAAAAAATTATACAATTAAAATAATCACAAAATACAAGGTCGTTACACTCTCTCCCACTCAAAACTTTTCGTCCCGAAAAGGAATGAGGTACGGGAAAGCACAAAAAAGATAGAAATGAAATAGGATTAAGACAAGGCGACAAGAAGATTGAGATTATACCTGATAACTGTTATTATAGGTAAGTTTAACAATGTGGAGATGATCTTTCCAAGATCCTCCAGAATCAAGAAAACAAGCACGAAAAAGGTGGATTCAAAATGAGTACCAAAGATTATCAAAGATTATAGAAAGAGTTCTAAACAGAAAGATTGTAGAAAGATGCCTATACTAGTCTGTAGCAAGATAAGGATAATACGGACAACCAAAAGATAGTTTGAAAAACAAAATAGGGAAATAAGTTTGAAACCATGGAAATTTCAACTTAAATAGAAATAATTTTTTTTTACACAAGTTAAACCAATTTTAACTATCTTAAATTTCACTATCTTATTATCCAATCATCTTAAATGAACAATTTTAAAACTATGGTTTTGAAAAATAATCATTTATTATACTCATAATGTACTTAATAAATTTAATTCTTCTTTATTCCTAATTAAAATTAAATTTATTCCTCTTAATATATTCATCACTTATGTAAAATATACTTACACTTATTATAACTGCTTTATTTTATTCGTAGTTCTTTTAACATTATTTTATTGTAAGTTATTCAATTACCCTTTATTATATTTACCTTTGTTAATCATTTTATAACTAAAATTTATGTCTATAACATTTATTATAACCACTCAAATTTTATTTATAAAATCTTTCTATGTTGTATATTATCCAATTACATTGTTAACTTCTGTAATTAAGGTAAGTTGTATTTGATTGGAATTGTATATACAAATAAAACTTTCCAATTAAATCATTTCATGCTTGAATATTCATCCAAAATTTTGATTTTCTTTTTATAATTGAAATTATTCTTTAGAATAAAATTTAAGAATTAAATTTCCGATTTCTTCAAACCTTTTAGGGATAAATAAATGTATGTATATAATTTATCAAATCAAATTTAAATCATATATCTATATTTATTATAAATCAAGTCATATTTTAGAAATTCAAATCAATTTGATTTCCCAAAACAAAGTTGTAGCAAGACTATAGAGCGGTCTCTTCACTTCGAAACTCGAAAATGAATGTCGATGATGCTGCAGTCATCACCGAAATTATTTCCCAGTGACAAAGAGAAGAGCACTGATTTTTAAACTTTAAAATTCTTTGGAAACATATTTTTATTCGAAAATGCTTTAAATAATATACTTCAAAACTTAAACACGAGGTTTGAAACCATCGAAAATTAAATTCTCAATTTTCTTGTTTTAAATTCATTTCAGTTCCCAAATCAATATATAAACAACTATTTATAAATTCATTTATAGAACTATAAATGGTAAATCAAGTATTATCATTTCAAATAATCAATTTAAATCATTTTATTAAGTTCCATAAATTTACATATATATCAAATTTTATTTTATTAACCAAATTTAAAAATAATATTGTGCCAGTTTGTTCTGTCAAAGTGTTTTCGAAATCCTATCGATAGCGTTGATCAGACGAATTGATCGGAAATCCAAATCAACATCGACAACCCAAACAACACAATATATAAAAAAAAATATAGATTTACAAGTACAATTCAAAATGTTTGGAAGAATAGATTGGAAACAAAAGACAAGATGATTAAATAACAGAGTAGGGAGATGGGTAAGCTTAAGTAAATCGCGGGCAACCTTAACCGGGTCAACCGCGACTTAAATAATAAAATCAACGTGGATTTTCTAGGGTAAATCTACATACGATCTGAATAGATAGAGTTTGTAATAACAAAAGATATTAGCATCTAAACCAAGGGTAGATATTAATCTCTGGTGAATTGATATTAACTGTAAAGGAGTTTCCCCCTTTACAAATGAATTTTTTTGAGATTGGCGGGACCCCCAATTCACTATAAAGCTCATTCGAAGTGGAGTTATGGAATACTCCAGAATCAAAAGGAGATGAATAGTGAGGGACACGAATGAATTTTGAAACCGCAGGGAACGTTCCAAAATTAAAATAAAATTTGAATCAAAGAGGAAGAGGTTCAAGTTTGGATGAAAGTGATTCTGTAACTAAATTTACCAAACATTCTAAATTTTGCCTCAAAGCCAAGGCTCTGATACCAAATGTAACAGGCCACGCCAGTGGGATAACGCCCACCGTAGCTTACATTGGTACCTGTGTTCTGCCTTTACGGCCAGCCTCTCGACTGCACCACCAACCCCCACGGGGACATGTAGGAGTAAGAGTCAACCGTTCGCTACCAAGCCAAGAAGCGAGAACCCCCTATCATGTTGCACCCTCCAAGTGCAATGGCAGACACACATGTTGGACTTGAATTGCCCATAATACCTCGTTGTAAATAAAATTTGGCACATCTTAGAATATACGGTAAATAAAATCACAGATCACAGACACAAAGTAATAATAGTGCAGCGGAAGTAAAAGAAATAGTAATTCATGAAGCTACTATGCAAATATATCAGAGTTACATATGATACAACAGAAGAAATCAAGTACAAAAGAAGTCTCCATATGATAACAAAGTACAAGCTGAATAGAACAACAGAACTGAAATAGATAAAACTAGACAAGCAGATAATCTCCAGCGATTCCAATCTCCAGAAGGTGGAATCCAAATCTGTTAATAACTCAGGCTGACCCGAGCGTAAATAAAAATACAAACACTCGAGTCAGGACATACATACTTATACAATGTAAACCAACTCAAGTGAACTGTAGTAGAAGTACAAGTAACTTAAAGGATGCTTGGGACCGCCCATCCTCTAAGGATCCGTTAAACTATTTACTATAACATAATATTGCACTATTATAATAATGTCTAATAGTAAAATAAACTTACTTTTAAATAGCGTTAAGGAGTGACCCAATAGTAAAAAAACTTAAAGGACGCTTGGGACCGCCCATCCTCTAAGGATCCATTAAACTATTTACTATAAAGTAATATTGCATTATTATAATAATGTCTAATTGTAAAATAAACTTACTTTTTAATAGCGTTAAGGAATGACCCAATATTCCCCTTAACACAAATAATGCCAATAGTCTATACAATACATGCATATCTCCTGATCGGGAAACTACGAGAAGATACTGCATAGGTACGACATAAATAGAAACTCGTAGTAAAGGCTTGATATGGTAGGCGACATGGCACACAAGGCAATGCCAGGGTGGATATACCAATTACGACACTCAGTCTGGTGGCAATGGAGCAGCCACTTACGCCCACCGTGGAAAACATTCCCACAAAATCGAAGGGGCGCCCAAACAATCACAAGTAATAGTATGGTTTCGAAGAAATGCGTCCGCTACGAGGTGCGACCTCAACTGGCCCGAGACCGCTCCTGTTTTAGCCACATTATGCCAACTCACGGGAGTTGGCTCGATGTAACATATCATAAGAACGTCGCCACCATCCTACTTCATTCTGGAATCTCCACGGCGTACACGGTTGTCAAAGTGGTTTTCGGTATCGACCGAGAGTATGCCCATACCCAATCCCGGTCTCTTTGCCAACCAATTGTTATTATAACCCATGGTTATAACTTTAAAATAATATTTTATACTTAAAAATATAGATCTCATTTCAATCCAAATCATTATCAAATAAAGATTAAATAATTTCCAAAACCATTTCAATATATCAACATACCATATCTTTCAAATTCAAATATTTATCAAAATAAATATCAAGTCATTTCTAACCATTTCAATATATTAAATCATCGCATCCTTTCAAAACTTCCTTTCAAATCATTTTAATATATTAAAATATCATAACCTTTCAAAGCTTCATTTTCAAATCATTTTAATATCAGAATATCATATCTTTCAAAACTTTATTTTCAAATTATTTTAATATCAGAATGTCATATCTTTCAAAACTTCATTTCAAATCATTTTAAATGTCAAAATATCATATCTTTCAAAACTTCATTTCAAAACATTTTAATATCAAAATATCATGTCTTTCAAAACTTCATTTCAAAACATTTAATATATATCAAAATATCATATCTTTCCAAAACTTCAATTTCAAATCATCATATAAGTTCAAATCTAAATATTCAACTTTAAATACCTTTTAAATTCAAAGATATCATTCATTTATTATCATTCCAAATCACCTTTTAAATAGCTTATATTTTAGATAAAATAATTCATTTAAACCATTTAAATCTAAGTTTATACACTTTCAAATAAAGTATTCAATTTTCAAAGTTTTTAAACCATTATGAGTTCATTTACTAAGTTAAAACCATAAACATTGAAAATTCCACCTTTCACAGCATTCGGAAAAAGCTGTTGTAATTTGTACTTGAAAACACTTCTGTAACAACCCGGGGTTTTAGAACAATTAACTATCGTTGTTTGACGATTATTATTGTTTGCCAAGTTTTTGAATCGATTAAAATTCTTTTAAATATTGGTCATAAGTATTTTGTGGGTTTTAGTTTAATAATTGGGCCATGTTTCATTCGTTTGATCCCAGATTGTTATCAAACCAGATTCATTTGATTTCCTCTTTGTTCAAACCCTAAGGCAAACATACGAACGAATTAGTGGGGGGCTTGGTATTCATTTTCTTCAAAAAAAAACCCTAAATAAAATCAAACGAAAGAAGAAGAAAAAAATGGCGGCCTCTCTCTAAATTTCGTTCGTCCTCTTTGCAAAAAGCTAGGGCTTCACAAATTAATGGCTGCTCGTCCTCGTTGCTCTCTCGTCTTCACAAAAATTAGGACTCGTGAGAATCATGGATGCCTTAACTTCCCTCGCGTCTGCTCAAATCTCGTTCTCGGTTGTCTCTTCGAGTTGCTCCCTCGGCCGTCTCTAGTTTGGTCGAGCTTGTATACAAGGTGAGTGATCTTCTCGTCACTCACATCTAATTCGATTCTATGCTCGGCAGTGATTTTTGTTTTTTTGTTGATAATTTCTATGACGTTTTCAACCCATACGGTTTTGAATTTGTGACTTTGTTCAACTTGATTTTCGGCTGTTCAACTGTGTTTCGATGTCGATGATTTTTTTGTGTTTTCTGGTTATTTTGGCACTGTGGTAACTCGTGACCACCACGAGTTTATCTGCTTTTGACTTCGGCCGTATGGTTTTGAGTATGAGAGTCCATGACTCTATATTAGTTTCGGCCATCACCATGACACTGATTTTGTTTACTGGTCATTATAAATTCGAATGGTAGTTGTTGAATTCAAAGATTTTATTTTGAAAAAAAAAATATTTTAAATTGCTGCACTTGCTCGATTCATTTCAATGTTGCTGGCTTTTTCCTTTTTGCTTCGGCACTGTCTTGTTCAAAACTGCTATTTTGATTTCTTGTTGCACTTTGTATCACATCTCTGTATATGTCCATATGTCTGATATATGACAATTGGTCCAATTTCAGTTTGCCTATGGTGTTGTACTTTTGTGATTTCATTTGTTCACTAAACTGGTTTGGTTTAACATATTGTTGAGGTTCATGTATGTTGGGCTCTGGTCGTTTGTGCCATGGTTACTATGTTGTTGTATCAGTGCTCAGCCAGGTTTGAGTTTTGCATTGGAGTTGAGACCATTTGATAGTTGTCAGTGCACTTGAAATGTACCATGTTGTATCATATTGTACTCTGGTTTGAGTCATTTCCATATTTGGTCGTAATGTCCACTTGAGTTGAATTCACTTTGTCCCTGATCTGTTCATGTCTTATACCTTTAAGTTCATCCTTGGTGTTAGCTTTAAGGATGTTGACAGGCTTATGCATGTTGTATTTGCCATTCACTGATGCATTGATCTTGGTTCGGCTGTATCTTTCGTATTGTTTGTATTGGGTTGTACTTTGAGTTTGATTCTCTTTCACTATGGCAATTGTTGTCCTGGAATGCATTGGCCTAGTGTATGCATTCTCTTGTATCACTTGATGTTGTAGTCTGCAACTTGTACCATTTGAAGCATTTGACATTTGTGCTGTCTTATTCTCACTTCTGGTCTGTCTTCACTGTGCACTAAACCTGAATTTGAAGTTACTTGACTTCGACATCTTTGGACACTTGATTTACTACTGTCTTGACTGGATTCACGTTGTTCATCCTGCATTGTCCATTTCGACCATTGTCCAGTTTTACAAATGCATCTCATATAGTTGCATTTGTGTTGTCTTTGAGTTTCAGACCATATATTTGTGTTCATGAATGTGTGCATCGTTGTTCATTCTTTTGCCACTGTATCATATATGACATAGTTGCATTTGAGTTGTTACTATGCCTTGAACTGTTGCAACCGCATTTTTCATTGTGTCACTTCATTTTCTTCACTGGTCACTGCACACTTGTACAACATGTAGTTCATTTGTGCTGTTGCATTTGTATAGGCATTCATTCTGTTTTTGAGTCACTTTAACCTGTGCATTCATGTACTTGAAGTTACTTGAACTTGTTTGTTCACTTATGACCAGTTGCATTGTGTAGTTACCACTGTCTTGTGCTTGTAGACTAGCTTGTTGCATTCCAGTGCATACTCTAGTCTGCACATTCACTATTTACTTTCTTTGATCTTTGATCCATTGTAGCATTTTTAGTTACACTGACACTTGAACTTGTATCTCTTGTGCACTTTGACTCTCTTGTGCTTTTTTGAACTAGTGCACTTGACCATGTGCCTGTAGTCTTCATATATGTGCATGTTGTTTTGGAGTATTCATGTAGCTTGTGATTTGATGTGCATACATCTATCTTTCAAATCTGATGCATACTGTTTTGTAGCCTTTAGCCTTGGTTTTACAGCTTATTGTCCAGGTTGCACTGAACACCTCACTTGATCTTCTTGCGTTGGCATCGTCACTGTAGTGGCAAGGCAGTGCACGCAAGCGTGAACTGCAGCCACACGGTATTCATTGGGTACATCGTCACTGTAGTGGCAAGGCAGTGCACGCAAGCGTGAACTGCAGCCACACGGTATGGCTTTTATGATATTCTATCTTGTTTTGAATATTTGATCTTTGCATATTTCATATGCTGTAGTGGCGAGGCAGTGCACGCGTGCGTGTACTGCAACCCTACTCGAAATAATATTTTAATTGATATTTCAATGTTTTGAACGGTTTTGTTTATTCAATTCAATATTCTGATTTGGTTTAATTTGCTGATTTGTTGTTTAACACTGTTACGTGTTATATTTATCGTTATCTGATTTCTTTATTTAAGGATCGGATAGACGAGATTTATTGTGACTGTCGTCTATTCATTATTTAATTATTATTGCTTCTGTGCACTAATAACTGAGTTTGAATTAGACCGACCCGTGTATTATTTTCTTTTGAATGTAATACTCGGGTCAGACCGAGTATTTACAGGTTGTAGATTTTTAGCTTTGAGTTGCTGCTTGAGCTATGAAGTCACCTCATATCTTTTGGAGTACTCGTTGTCATTTATAGTAGTCGATTTATTTGTATAGGAAGTTGTATATTCATGTATATTATTCACGATGATGTACTTGTATATGTAACTTCCAGAGTCGACAGTTGTAGTTGTATCATATGTATTGTATCATATGTATATCAACTGACATTAGTTATATATATATATGAGACTTTCTGTTATATCTGTGTTCCGCATTTACATTATCTGTGTTATTATAATATATATTGTCCTAAACTATTATGAACCATCGTAGTTCGTTTTATACTATAATTGGGTATGTCGATGGGAGTAAATAAATATGAGATGGAAAAAAAAATATACCAATCCTATCGAGGTAACTAATACTAGTGTAAGGTCTAACTACGGATGGTCGCTCCTATCCAGCCTTATTCTTCGTGATAACAGACATTATTTCTTTTAATACTCTTTGTTATTGTGAGCATAGAGGTGGGGCGTCACAACTTCAATTTAAACCATTTAAACATTATGAAAATCATATTTTAACATTCAAACATGTTCATTAAAATACTCATTTAATCAATGATTTTTATAAAGCAAACCTTTAGAGAAAAATCCAAAATTTTCAATAAATTCACTCAACAAATTCAATTGTACAATTTTCCCATTTTTACATTTGACATCTTATTAACACTTACATTTTCAAATTTCCATCTCACAAATTAAACTAACTTTTCAATTTATTTAATTAACTTAAACCTTTAAACAAAACCAAATTCCACCTTTCCAAACCAAGTTGTATTTTAAAATTTCACTTTTAAGCATTCATTTACTTAACCATTTTAATTCATAGAAAAATCAATAGTACTTTATTAAATCATTCAAATTGAAATTTAAATCAAATTATCATATTTACCATTTTCAAAATAAGAATAAATATCCATTTTATTTATATAACTTAAATATCATTTTTAACCAAATTTCCAAACTTAAGTTATATTTCCAAAAATTCAATTTAACCATTTATTTATTTAACATTTCCACTTATAGAAAAAATCATTAAACCTTTATTTAAAACATTTTAAAATCATTTTAAATCAAATTATCATAAAATTTACATTTTGAACCACTTAAATTTTATATATAACATAAATGTCATTTTAAAAGCCAAAGTCTAAATTTCCATATTTAAGTTATATTTCAAAAATTCAATTTAATCATTTAATTATTCAATATTTTTAACTTATAGAAAAATCAAAATTTCTTATTTAAACATTAAAAAATCCCATTTAAATCAAATTTTCATAAATTTACACTTTTAAGAATACTTAAAATATTCAACATACTTTATAAAATACCCACGGGCCTGTATATAGTTTTCTAACCTAGGTCAAGTGATACAGATATATATCATTTAAATCCGTAGTTTAAAAAGAAAAATCCGGGTTCTATCATTTCGAACCCACAATCCCAAGTTAAAATAAATAAATAAAAACCGTTCAGGCCTATCGTATCAGCCCATAACGATTTTTCCCTATTCTAAAGTTCGTTCGGGTATGTATCATTTCAACCTATAGTGAACCTAATCTACAGGGAACTTGCAGTGTGATAAACAGATATAAATGAACAGTTAACAACATATAACAGTAACAGATGATATGACATGTAAATTAACAGATTTAACATCGTATATAAATAATCATAGGCGGTTATAACGTAATATATCACTCTACGCATTCAATTGTTGTCGCTTCACATTTGCATAAGTATAAATGTCAGGTGAGATTTACTCACCTCTTGTGCTGGAGATATCAATTCAAATGACATAATGGATACCAGAAAGCACGATGACACAACAACGGATTCAAGTGGATGAGAACCAAGCTAATTGATCTTGTACACATCCCATGAACAAAACAAAAATAAAGTTATAATTCAATACAACATTAAATTGGAATAACTTTGAAATAAGAAGCAATAATGGAATGAATGTTTTTGCCCTGCTTTCTACAATTGCTTGTTCAGCCTAAGAGATGTTTTGGCTCAGATTTGGACATGCATTGGCTTATGCATTGGCTTAGGTTTGGACATAAAAAGGCATGGCTACATGGATTAGAAAGTGGTAGAGAAATTACCACACAAGAATTCATAGAGGCAAGGCAAAATAGTTGGGTTTGGTGCAATATTTGGTTGGCTACATGCATTGTTTGGCTCAGCCATTCATGTTTTAGATCTGGACAGAAGCTAAGGTGATGGGTGGTGGTCATACCATGGTGGTGGTGGAGCAATAGAAGGTGGCCCAGGCAATCTAAGGTGATGTTGTTGAAGTTTGGCTCGGCTAGGCATGGTTTTAAAGGATTTAGCGATGTTTTGTGTGGTTTTTGATCAAGTGGAGTGCACGACCAGTCATGGTCAGGTCTGGACAAAGGCTAAGGCTAATGTCTAGGGGCGTGTACTTGCTGGTGGCGGCGGCTAGCGGTGGTGTGACGCCCCACCTTTATACCCACGCTAGACAAGAACACTACGGATTAATGCTGTCGACTAGCACGGAGAATAAGGCTGTTGAGGAGCGACCATCTGTATAATTGCTTTGTGCGAGTACCGATATGCTGGATAAAAATATAACTTTTTATCTCAAGAGGAAATCCGACATACCGACACAAACTCAAAGCTACTACACAGTGGCTATAAAGGTCTTCGGAAACAAATATAGAAATAAACATAACACAAATCAGTCACAGATAATTCATATCACAAAGGCGGAAATAGAAATGAATATAACACATGAAAGTGTTCATCCGAGTAGTGGTCTAACAAGATCCACAATATCAAAAAGAATAGATACAAGTGCTAGACAAAAATATGTATACATCAAAGAGTCTATATCATAAATGTATACAACAAAAGCTACTAAACTATAGTAGTTAGCCAAAAGATCAGATGAAATTTCGATAAGGAGTCAAGCAGAAGCACCTGCAAAATCTCAGTCTGACCCGAGTATTATTTAAGAAGAAAATAATAAACGGATCAGTCTAGTTATAAATATCAGATGAATGATATATAATAAGAGATATGGCTAAACGTATAATAATCACAATGTCAAGCTGTGATAAATAAATAATTGAAAAATCAATAAGAGATTAATCAATATCGCAAAGATCTTCTCAAAGATAAAAAGGAATGTCATACTCCTAATTTCATTCACCAAGCCACAATAAATGACACATATATCAATGCCAATCGTAAAAGTTGGTGAAACATGAATTCCAGAAATCATCAAATAGAAATCCAGAAATCACAATAAAAGGATGGCCAATCCCATAAATTGGACATCGACGCACCTAGAAAGACACGCCCCATGCACAGTCGAACATCGACGCACCTAGAAAGATACGCCCCATGCTCTAGCATCGATGCACCTAGAAAGATACATCCCATGCATAAATAAACATCGATGCATCTAGAAAGATACACCCCATGTAATGTCTAACATCAATGCACCTAGAAAGATACACCCCATGCAAAGTCGAACATCGACGCACCTAGAAAGATACGCCCCATGCATAGACGAACATCGACGCAACTAGAAAGATACGCCCCATGTCCCGACTTATTGAGCCGATTGCTCCACGAAGTAAATAAACATCGGTGCATCTAGAAAGGTACAACCCATGCATAAATAAACATCGATGCATCTAGAAAGATACACCCCATGTAATGTCTAACATCGATGCACCTAGAAAGATACACCCCATGCAAAGTCGAACATCGACGCACCTAGAAAGATACGCCCCATGCATAGACGAACATCGACGCAACTAGAAAGATACGCCCCATGTCCCGACTTATTGAGCCGATTGCTCCACGAAGTAAATAAACATCGGTGCATCTAGAAAGGTACACCCCATGCATAAATAAACATCGACGCACCTAAAAAGGTACGACCCATGTGTAAAAAACATCGATGCACCTAGAAAGTTACACCCCATGCATAATAAAACATTGACGCAGCTAAAAAGGTACGACCCATGTGAGAAATGAGACGAAGCTCAATAAAAATGAGGAACAGTCCTCCATATAAACAAAGAGACATCGCACATTGCTAGTCTAAACCACAAAGATGATCGTCATGATCAACGTGAAGTGTCAATTACAATAAGCTAGTAAATATATGAACTTAGCCTCACGTCCCATAACCACTAGCTTAACTTAAATATTTACGAACAAATTGTAGATCTCCACTAGAAAATTGTCACAAGAGATTCAATCGAACAAGTCCAAGAATTAACCGACGAAGTAAACGCAAGCGTTTCATACCACTTGTTTTACTAAGTCGTTTAATTAGATTTCTCATACGAGTGAGGTAAAGGTTTGTATATACTAATAGATTGGAAATCGGTTTTAGAAAACGAGCTTTGTAATAAAATAGTATTGAAATCATTTTAAGCAAGAGTTTTGATATTTACTACTAGTATAGAAAACCTTTATATTTTAAAGTGACTAATCATAGAAGTGATTGTAGAAACAATCAATCATAAAAATTCAAATTCGAAGAAGTGAATAAAATCCAAAGAAATCGATAAAGGATCCATCGAAATGGATATTCAAAAATCCCTAAAAAGAGTCATCAAGGTCATAATAATTGATAACAACAAATAGGAGACAACACGAATTGATTAAAGTTGGAAATTCAAACTAAAATAAGCAAATAGGCAAAATATCATCAGGTCGGTCGGCCGGCTACAGAGCTTGGTCGACCGAACCCTGTTTTGAAAAGTTCTCAGGCCTCAGGTCGGTCGACCGAACCAGGTGGGTCGGTCGGCCGAACCAGAAACAGAGAAGTGCAACTGCACTTTTACTAGCAGGTCGGTCGACCAGACCAGGGGGGTCGGTCGGCCGAACCTGATGCTTTGCAAATTGATGCCCATAAATTGATATGCAACCTCCACCAATTCGCAACCGAACGAGCACGGACGCTAGGGAATTATGCCTAACGGCTACCCGGCCCTATTGGCTCCTCGATGCATCACCAAAAACACATTTGAACCTCAAAGCTATGATTTTTAAGGATTTGGCTTTCAAACACTAAAATTGGAATATTCTCAAAAGCAATCCAAATCAAAAGCAACTGCACAAGAATAAGTGTTAGGAATTTATACCTAACACTCGAAGATAACTCATAGACTTAGATGTGAGATTAAAAATCTCACCTTTTTACCAAAATCAAACAAGAAGAAGCTTGAAAGCAAATGGAGAATCAACCTCTCTTCAACACAACCCAAATGAGCTTGAATCTATGCTCAAAACAAGAACATTCCCAAAATTAGGTTTAGGAATTTCTGAAATTGGTAAGAGAATAAGTTGGAGAAGAAGAAGGGAATGCTTACCAATGGGTTCTCTTTGATTTTGGAGCAAGAACTTGAGCTAGCAAGAGGAACTAGGGCTTGGAGTTTCTAATTCTTTTTCTCTTCCCCCATTTTTGATGAAGCTTGAATGTATTAGGAAATTAAGAATGAAGTGAAGAGGAGAGGGGGTTGGGACTGAGTTAGTAAGTGGCTAATGGGTTCAGCCCAAACCAAAGCCCTAAGTAAAAATGGTCAAAATTCTACTATCTCCAAACATATCGAAGTTTATACTCAAAAAGGTCGCAAACGTCATTTTGAACTCAATGGGGGTGGTCTCGAGTCCCAATTCGACTGTTTGCAAAAAGTAGCTTTTCGGACCAAAATCCGACGAATGACAAAATATTTAAATAAAATATTTAAATATAAAATCGATAAATATGCGGGTTGTTACAGGTGGTGACTGTGGCTACAAATGAAGGTGGTGAAGCAAAAGTGGTGGCTAGCATGGATTTAAGGTTTTTTTTGTGGAGTTTTTGCCAATGGGAGAGGCATGGCTTGTATTGGTCAGAGGAGGAAGGAATTTGGTTGTGGACAATGTGTGGAAGGAAGTGGTGGTGGTCGATGGAGGTGATGGTGGAGGTGTTAGGCCGAGCAAAGCAAGAGAATCCAATGCAAAACATTGAAAAACAATAAGAAAATGAAGAAAAGAGTGAAAAAGGAAGAGGCCAATACCCAAATCTTTCTTAGCCATGAAAATGGAGCGAGGAGGAAGGTTTTTCATGTGAATTACAATTAAGAAATCACGGCTAAAGATCAGGTAGTGTACGGCCAAGCAAAGTAAATGAGAAGTTACGGAAAATGAAAAGGTTTTGGCAAGTGAAAGGTCTTAGGTTTAAAGCCTTAGTCTCTCCATATTTCCACTTCTTTTAATTAAATAAAAACAATTAAAATTAAGTAAATTAATTACAGAACTGGAAAAAAAAAGTAAATAAATTTAGGAAAATAGCAAAGAATTAAATAAATTGCTTAAAAATTCAAAACAAGGTTCAAAATTTACAATTAAAACATCACTAACTTTATAAAAATATCTACTTCATTTGAAAAATATTATAAAGAATTTTTTTGAAATAAATTGCTTCATTTATCATTTATAAAATGAAATAAATAATTTAAATTAGAGATAAAAGAAAAATAATTAAATAAATAGTTTAAAAATTGGAAACAGGACTTAAAACATACAAATAAAATATCACTAGCCTTAGAAAATTTCTATTTCACTTCAAAACAAATAAGAAGTCAAATAAATAAAATAAATGAGAAAAAAACAAATCAATAATGAGAAGAAAATAAGTTCTTGAGGAAATATAAAAATAAATAAAGAATTTCTTTAATAAATTAAAACTAGAAATTAAAAATTATAAACAGAATACAACTGACATTTGAAAATGTCAATAACACATAAAGAAAATGTTTAAAACCAAAATATATTCATAACATGTTATTTTACCCATATGAATATAAATTAGAACATTACATGGCCAAATAAAATATTATTTGTATAATTTAAAGTAAACAATTTTATTAAATACAGCAAATGACACTCAATAGTTAATAAGGCATAACTTTCACATTACAAATCA
This sequence comes from Allium cepa, assembly GCA_030765085.1. Lineage (NCBI taxonomy): Eukaryota > Viridiplantae > Streptophyta > Magnoliopsida > Asparagales > Amaryllidaceae > Allium > Allium cepa. Next base: position 489,213,358 of record CM060944.1, on the reverse strand, counting down.
GATTTCAACGAAACGAAAAGCAGTGTTCTTAAATTTTTATTTACTTTCATAATAAAAGATAAAATTCAAATTTTAAAACTTTCAAATTTTTAAATTTAAAAGTCAATGTTAACCATATTGACCAAAATACATTTTTTTTGGAAAATATTCTTTTTAATCATATTTGGAATTCAAATTCACATCAAAATCAAAGTTTATATTTGAAATAACAAAATTAACTAAATTAAATAAATAAAATAAAGTTAAATCAAAAATTAAATTAAAATAAATAAATTATACAATTAAAATAATCACAAAATACAGGGTCGTTACAAAAACAGTAATTAGTTTATAAAACAATTGTAAAATAGTTAAGTAGCTTCAAAAATAATTGTAAAATAAGTATAAAATAGTCTTGGGTTTTTAAAAAGAAAATTTGTATAGTAAATAGTTAGAAAAATAGATTTAAAATAGTTTATATTAAAATAATTTATTTGAAAATAGACCAGAGCCAAACTGTTCAATTCCAATCTCCATTCCCATCAATTCAATTTAAATTTCCACTTCCATTGACTCAATTCCAATTTAAATAACTTCAATATCTATTGAAATTGATTTATCTCCAATTCAAGTTGAATTAACCTCAGTTTCGCTCCAAATTTAACTTTATTTAATTTTGATCTCAAATTCTACTAATTCAAATAAATCTCAATTGAATTAGTGCCAATTTCAGTTCATTTTAACTCCAGTTTGAATTAATTCCAATTTTAAACTCCATTTCCAAATCAAGTTGAATTATTCTTGATTTCCTCCCAAATTCAATTCAAATTCCATTTGAATATAAAACTATTCAACTTTAATTACAATTCCAAATTATTCAAATCAATGTATACTAAATTCAAATTGAACCCACTTCAATTTCAAAGATCTCAATTCCTGTTCGAATAAATCCGAATTCCCATTGAAATTTGAACTTATTTAACTTCCATTTCATTTCAAATCTATCCAATTCAAATTTTCCATTTGAATTTTTAAACTTATCCATCTTCAAACACAATTCTGATTAATTCAAATCAAATTTAATTTGAACTAATTCAATTCGAATTTTGAATTTAAACCATCCCGAATTAAATAAATTCGAGTTAAATTTTTAAATATTGATTCAATCCTTTAAATCAAATCAACTTATATCTTTAAACCACTTAATTCTCAATCCAAATTTCATTTCAAAATTATTTCAAAGTTCTAATTATAATTCAAATCTTTTTAAACAACTAAATCTTTTAAATTCAATTTATCATCAAATCTCAATTTTGAAACCAAACCTTTGAATTTTTTTATCTTAAGTCCAAAATTATTCCATTTTATTTTAATAATGAATATATTACCACACCCCATTTCTTTAAAAAAATTCAATCCACAGTTTAAAGATTATTAATAAGATAATATTATCCAAATTATCTTAAAACATCCATCTATTTTCAATTTCCAGATCTCAAACCCATTTTGGGATTATTCAAATTCAAATTAACCATTTAACTTCCCAAGTTGAATCTTAATTTCATCTTTAAATTTCCAAATCAGGTTGATCATTCCAACTTATTTAACCTTTTCCCAAGTTAAACTCAATTCACTTAATCCGGTCAACCTTACCCAATTTGAACTTTCAAATTTTAAACTTCTCATAAATAATCTTCCCACTTATTAAGTTCAAAAAAAAACTTATCACTATGGGTATCACATCTTATTCCCAATTCAAAACTCAATATTTAGAGTTTATTTCATGCCAACCTTGATATTATGTATACCCATACACATATACACATATTTACTTCTTGGCCCACCAGGCCAAATTTAAAATTTAAACCACCCTTGGTTTTAATCCAAGAAAATTCTTTTAAAGTCTACAAACAACTTCTTATTCAAAAATAAGATTACATTCAAAATAATTTGAATAATATTATTTCCTTTAACATTTTGAAAATAATTTCAAATGTTTAAATTTAAAATTCAGAACTTACCAATTTGAAACCCACTTTAATTTACATCCTTTCAAATTTACAAGTTACTCTCTTTAAATGGTTACTTCCTTAAAACATTTTATTGTTAATTCGAAAACAATCATCCCATTATTACACACAATAACCATTCTATTTCTCTGGTTTGAAACCAATTCTAATTCATCTTATTTTGAAATTCTTCCCCAACTTCAAGATTTAATTTCAGTTCGAATCCATTTCAAATTTATCTTTAATTTAGTTTGAATTTGGTTGTGTTCTATTACTACTTAATTTAATACCAAAATTTAACAACTAATTACCTTAATATTTATTAGAAAGAAATATTGCTTTATATATCAAAATATATTCTTATATAAAATCATTTAAAACCTTTATATAAGAAAATAACAAGTTCGCTCACACACACACACACTCTCAACTCATCTTAGGGTACCACTTACCCTATCCTTGATGAGAAATCCCACCAGAGCCAAGGTTCTCGCTTAACCTTTAGCTCTGATACCAAATGTAACAACCCAAAATTTTCGAACCCGAAAATCCCAGATAGTAATGAAAAGAAGAAAGAGGTAGAAGAAGAAGAAGATCAGAAGCAACATCTCACATTCTAGGCGGATAAAATAAAATAATAAATAATAACAATTTACAGAAGAATACTATATTTGTCGATTACATTTAAATACATCTGAGTTACACATATATATTCAGATACTAGACATATGCAAATCAACATGTCACAGAATAACAATAATATAATACAACGGAAATACTCTACACGTTCCTGTCATCCAGCTCGCCTCCTGAGCTCCAGAACGTCCTTACCTGAAAATTTGTAATACTCGGTCTGACCCGAACATTACATCAAAGTAACACACAGGTCAGGCTGGAAACCAGCGTGAGTAAAGCCATATAATTTGAAATACTAAACTCTAATGTAAGGAAAACCCGGGTAACTCGTATCAATTTACATATTCATGATTTGTTATAGATATAACTAATATCACACATCAACATATAAGTACCAAAAACTTGGATTAAATGGTCCAATCCACTATATTGATTTCATATATCAATCTATAAGGAATCGAAGTGGTTTCGGGTATTTACTAATACCCGACTCCGGTCTCTTCGAATCCGATGTCATCTAAACCCATGTTATTCAATTAAATACAATTCAACTTTAATTACCGGATAACACTTTTATACAGTAATTCATAATTAATAGATAATCACATTATCACTGTCCATCCACATATCGTATCTCAAAGCAATTCATGTCAGAGATATTAACCAATCCAAAGCACTTATCATAATTTAATCATTCTTAAGCAAGATTGATCACTTCCATTAATTACATAAACTAATGAACCTCTAATTTCTTTTATTGGTTAATTACTCTTAACTTTCATTTAGTAATTAACCTTTAACTTAATTACATTCATTAATCATCCTTGATTTAACACAATTAGAAATTAGCTTTCCTAAGTTACTCAATCAATTAAACCAACTCCTTGATTAATCATATTAATTAATCCTTTAATTACACTGAGTAATTGTCACTAAATTCCCTCCACCAAGTAATTATCCTTTAATTTCTTCCCATTAGGTAATTTTCTTTTAATTAATTACATCCAGTAGTTATCCACTCATTACTTCACTAAGTAATTACACCTCATTAATTACCTTAAGTAAATATACTTAATCTTTAATAAATTATATTTATCAATGACCATTGATTAATCTCATTCTGTAATTAATTTGCTTTAATTAATTACATCATCTAATTAACTTCCCATAACTTCTACTAGTCAATTCTTAGATTAATTACACTAACCAATTAATTATTAATCACTTCTACTAAGTAATTATTCTTCATATTAACTACACCCTGAAATTACCATTACGAATTACTTTACTAAGTAATTACACTTTACTAATTACACTTAGTAATTATACTTAACAAATCAACGAGTGAATATCTTAAATTTATTAAACTAATTAATTAATTTAACTAATCACATTAATTTAATTAATTACATTGAATCATTAATACCTTTAATTACTTACATTAGGTAATTATGCTTTAAGTAATTAATTGTCGTCTAATTATTCCCATCCTATAATTATCCCATAATTACTCAAGTTAAATTAATTAACCCTTAGTTACGGTCATTAGTTAATTATCTTCAGCTAAACACGTTTGTTTACTTACCTTAAATTATCATATTAAATAATTAACTATCCTTAATTTCATTAAATAAGTATATTCAACTTTTAAAATCTTAAATACTTAAGATAAACTTCCTACTTAATTTAATTACTTATTTCATCAACAATATTTTTTGATTTCAAACCTTCAGAATTAATTTAGTCAAAACACTTTTTAATTAAAGTTTTTCACAAACTTATATTTTGAAATCTGTTTGATGAAAGTTCTGGAAACTTGTTCATTTATTTTCTTTGAAACAAACTGGATACAAATTTCGTTTGTTTAAAGCAAGGCAACCCGAACTACTCAACAACATCTCGCGTCAACCCCCCTAGATTCCTCAAGCCCAAATTCAAGTTCATACAAATATTATTTATTATTATTATTATTATTTTAAAAAAACTATCGACCACTGTTCTTCGGGTCAAAGCCGAAGACTTCTCAGGACTAACCCGAGTTTTCATCAGCTTCTTCCCATTTTTTTTTGAAAAAAACTTAACTTATTTAAAGTTAATCCCTGAAGCCTAAATATCCATTAACTACTAGAGTTTCTACTCGAGTCTCACCCTCAAATGCACAGTACTTCCTTCGAGCAAAAATCCTGACCATACTCCATAAAACCCACTGACACCAACACCACTTGTGCACGTGTACCATCGCCAAAACCACCTCCGGCCTTTGATGATCCCTCCGGCACATCACCAATCGTTGATGCAACCCATTCTGATCATTGATTCACCATCACAAAACCCAAATCAAAATCGAGCCATGCAGACGAACCTGGAACAAAGGACTTCGACTAACTCGCCTTACATATCACCCCTTCGATCATCAGACAACGAGCCACCACTTCCTTTGCTTTGTCAGACTCCGGCGCAAACAATGCCCAGGGTGCGTACACTCCGATCAACCCTAGATGAAGCCATGATTCCATTCCAGACTCAACCCAATTTAGGGTTTAAAAATCCAAATCGTCCAAAATCCGACAACTCAGCGATCAATCGGCACTACCATTATTTTTCCCGACCTCGCCAAACCTTCCTCCACTTCCAGAACCCTGACTACCAGAAACCCTCCGGCCACGTAAATTTTGCTCGAAACCCACGTTCTGGTTATCTTCAAAATGCATACTTGGTTCTAATCTAAAAATCATGATTTTCGTCTTAAAAATCATGATTTTCCAAGCCGATTCAAGTTATATGCTTGAATCTGAGAATTCAAACAATTGGTTTCAACATGTTTATAAATTTTTCACTGTAAAACTTGTTTTCCAGATACTATACATATTTAAACATGTTTAAACTGTTTCAGATCCTAGATCATGTTTAAACAAACTTAATTGGACTTAAATCAATGGCCTAACAGAGATCACAAAAGAAGATTTAGAATTTAGATCAAAAATTTAATCCTGCACTAAGATCAGAGGTATTCAACAGACATGCATACGTAGATCAGACACATTTCTTCATACAACTCATTTTCATTTTTTTCTATTTTCATCATAGAAATACACATGCAACAACACTTATCTACTTAAATTTGTAAACAAATTTTTACCCACCTTATTAAAAAGACAAAGAACTTGGGAAAAATGGGTTTGAAACTTGACTACTTTGATTTTGCTTCTGGTTCCCATACTTGGTCCTTTGAAAATGTTGCAGGCTTGAAGATAAATGATTTATAGGTTTTGTTCACAGGCTTTGGCTTTTGAATTGAAAACTGTTTGCAGGTTATTTGATTTTGGTTTGAGAAATGGTTTTAGACTTTGTTTTTGGGAGTTTCTGGTTGCATGTTGAGGAGTTTACAGGCTTGCAAAGATTATAGGTTTTGAATTGTTTTTGGAGGAATGATTTACAGGTTTTAGTTTGAGAAGGTTACAGGTTTGAGAATTTTGAAGAAAACTGATTCTTATTATTTTTTTGATTTTGGGTTGGAAAAATGGAAACTTGATACAAATTCTGGTTTGGAAGATAGCTTTTAGTTTAAGTTTCTTTGTTTTAGAAATGAGAAGTTAAGAAAAGAAAAAGAAGAGAGGGGATGTGAGTCCATATAATGTAAATTATATGTTATTAAAAATTAAAAGGAATGAAAAATAAAGGATGACACTTGTTTTCAAGTGTTAACACTTGTCATACTAAATGCTAATTTATCTTACATATGTATTCACAAGCTTTAATGATCCACACTTGTAATTATTCTTTTTTATTTATTTTTAAAATGATTTAAAAGGCTTTTGAAATAAATTAAATAAGCACTTTTATTAATTTATAAATGCTTTTCTATATTTATATAAATAAAACCTTATTCATATATTTTATAGCCAAAATATTTTAAATATATATATATCCTTTAAATTCAAGTTTAAATCCAAATTCAAATTTGATTTAAAAAATCCAATTTAAAATCAATCCAAATAAATATGGATAATCGATTTTTGAACGCGTCATTAAATTTGTAAATAATTATTCTATTTTAAAATCTATTTATATCTATATCTAATTAATTTATAAAGGAGATTATCAGATTTATTTGTTCTATCTGTAAATCGGTATTTTTAATAGTTAAAGTAGATAATTATCCAATATCAGATGTTTGAAAATCCGGGTTATCACAGGTTTTTAAGACTGACTCGGATGTTAATTTATTATAAAGCTCGGGTCATACCGAGTATTACAAATTCAAGTAAGGATTGTATGGAGCTCAGGAGGCGAACTGGAGGATTTCAGGTGTATTTCACATGCTCGATTATATTTCGTTGTATTGTATGCTGTATATTCAGCACTTGTGAGGACATGTTATTATAACTGTTCCAATTGATTTGTTTTCCAATTGATTTGTTGGCACCTGTACTCTAATAACTGTATGTATATTAATAGCTATAGTTTTTTGTATAGAGATCTGTATTTATCTATTATATATTATTCCGTTGCGATTTGTGAGATTCTATGTGTTGTTTCTGTTTCTTCTGACTCTTCTCCTTCTTCTTCACCCCTAACAATCGGTATTTTTGGCACTTGAATACTCAGCATGCATTATAGTGAACGTATTGATGTTGATTTTCGATGGTCGAAAATCATGGCCTTTACAAATAGAGTATATTATTGTGAATAATAATGTTTAATTTTTTTATTTTATAAGAATTAATACAGTAAAATAATCAAGGTTAGGTTTGGTTAAGCAAGCGTAGGACACTTAAACGAATTGATTAAACCCAATTATGCAAAATGAATGGAATAGGACTTTGGAAAAAGAATATAGTTGTTAGATTTGGTGAAAATGTAAGTGGCTAAGTGGATGGAACGAACACACATGTGAAAACTAATATAAATTAGAAAAATGGAATATATGGCTTGTAACCATTAAACCATCAAGTAAACCCTTGACCTAAAACTCTTCATTCATATAGATTCAAAAAATAAAAATACAAAGGAAGCTATAATGGTTCCTAAGTTGAAAGAAGGAAAAATTAATAGTTTGCAAAAGGAGGCGTTTCAACTTTAAAGAGTGGATGTAATATAGTTAAAAGTTATGTTGATTAATATTAATCCTTATTTCCTATTCATCCTCGTAAGAATTCAGATTTGGTTATTTAATTTGTTCATTGAAATGGCTTTCAAACATTTTAGCTGATAAATGAAGATGAAACTTTTACCTATTGTAAGTAGTTAATTAGAGAAGGTTTTATGTAACGACCCGTATTATTAACTTTTTAAATTATAGGATTTGATATATTTATCGTATAAAAATTAGTTAGAGTTAAGATTTAATGACTTCTTATTGTAATTTATCGGATAATTAAGTTATTTAAATTTAATGATAGAATTATTTAAATAATGGAATTCTGGATTGAATGTGAATGAAAATGACATTGAAAATTTATTAAAATTTTACATAAACATGAATGAAGATCATTTGTTCTCAAAATTTGATTAAATGTGAATAATTTGAATTTAGAAATTTTAAACTAACTGAAGAGTAAAAATAATCATTTTGGCCACTGTCTCGGATTTCGACGAAACTAGTTTCATCGGATCCGTAATAGTGAATCATTGTAGGATTTCAAGTTTCATAGCGTTTGGACTAGTCGTTTAGCCGCGCGAGCTTGAAACGCATAGAATTTATGTTCAGAATTTAAATAAATAATTCGATTCAGAAAAGCTATCTTCTGCGTATGATCGGATTAGGCCTCGAAACTAGTTCCATTTTGTTCGTAATAGGGTTAAAACATTATAAATGCTAGGCGGCACGCCTCAATTGAGTTAGGACAATTTTGGACCTGATTATACAAATAAGACACGCAAATCGAGACGGTTTATATTAAATTATTCAAAACCCTAATTTTAATTCATGTCGCCGCCTATGCTCTTTTCAATGGCCAGAATTCGTTCACATTTATCCCTTAATTCCTCTCGATCTACTCATCGATTTGCTTCGAACCTGAAGGAGAAATCGTAGAGCACACCATTCTCTTTGCATCTATACGGTTGATCTGGGAAGATACATCACAAATTCGCCAAAATTTGGCTTTGAACTCACGCGTGTTTTAGGGTTTTTCGTGAAGTCGGCAGCGGCAGAGGCAACATGCTCGCAGGCGTTGGTAGAGCATGGAGTGGCGGTCAGGGCAGCAGGCTTTAATCGAGGTCCGGTCGAGCAAAAGTGTGGGGCGAGCTCGGATTTTGGTTTATGTGATGGGTTTCATTTACCTGGGAAGCTGGGGTTCAGGCACGAGAGAAAAGGGGTGAACGTTTTTCTTTTTATTTTTTTTATTATATTATTAGTTATTAATTAATTATTGTTATGCTAATTTTTGCTTAACTTCTCTATACGAGGTCCGTTTCGAATGAAACAAGAAGCGCTGGAATCGTATTGATGAAGGCTAGGTCATATAGTTTGTTTGGAATTTGTTCAAAGATGAGGAAATTTTTATTACCGAATGGAAGGTGAGTGTTTATACGGTCACAATTGACTAAAGATTTTTTTACGTTAGTTAAATTTATATCGTGAAGTAATTGAAAATATATCGATTATTGCTTGATAACCTCAATTAACATTTAATTGACGTCAGAATTAAATGATAAATTTTAAACTGATAGTTAAATTTGAATAGGAATTTGACTGCTTGTAAAATTGTAACGACCCAGAATTTTCGATCCCGAAAATTCCAGATAGTTAGGAAAAAAGAAAAAAGAAATAGAAGAATAAGAAGAACAGAAACACCAACATCTCACATTCGCAGCAGATAAAATATAATATCAAATAATAACAGTTATATAAAGGAAAACTGTACTTGTCAAATTTCACTTTAATACGTCAGAGTTACAGCATATATACATATACAATCAACATGACTCGGATATATATAACGATATAATATAGAGGGAACTCTCAATACGTTCCAATCATCCAGCCCGTCTCTTGAGCTCCAGAACGTCCTTACCTAAAAACCTATAATACTCGGTCTGACCCGAGCATTACATCAAAGTAACACCCAGGTCAGGCTGGAAACCAGTGAGAGTAAACTCATCTAACATGGAATATAAAGCATACAACTTATATAAAACCCGGGGTAACTTATATCAATTTACAAATTCACAATTTGTTATAGACATAACTTATTTCACACATTAATTTTCCTAGTACCAAAATTTAGATTAAATAGTCCAATTCACTTAAATCATTCTATTCCAGCCTATTGATTTCACATATCAATCTATAAAAATTCGAAGTGGGTTCGAGTATTTTCCAATACCCGACCCAAGTCTCTTCGAGTCTCATGTCATCCTAACCCAGGTTATCCAAATGAAATACAATTCAAACTTTAAATACAGGATGTCACTTTAAACAACAATTCATCATTGGTAGATAACCACAATATCCTGTCCGTCCAAACATATGGTACTACAAAACATTTCATATCAGAGATATCAACTCATTCAAGGCATCCAATACCATTCAATCATCCATAAGCAAACTTGATCACTTCTAAAATATATCTAGTCACTTGTAATTGAATTACTAACCTCAATCGCTTAGATTTCTTCACTCGACATGAATTAATTTCAAATTAATTAATTAATCATCCCTAAATTATCCATCTTGATTAATCACCCTGGATTAATTATCTGAAACGACCCGACTTTCTTACCACAGAAAATCGCATCATTTTTAAGAAAGGAGTAGAAAGAGAAAAGAAAGAAGAGAAAGAAGAAAAAACACATCAGAATCTAAATAGTGGAACAAATAAATTATATTAATAACATAAGTATTACATAATTTACAACAATTATCAAAGTTACACAGATTTACATCACATACTAGACAGTTATAAACACCTGTCTAGTTATACAACTCAATACAGTATATGAAACAACTCAGAGAAAACTACACAGAGGAATACTACATATCTACATGCAGAAGCCTCCTGCTCCATTTGCTCCTCCATAATTCGTCAAAGCTGACCTGAATCCCTTGGCTACTCGTAAAAATTTGAGTACCCAAGAGTTTAAGAAAAGCAGAAATAAACTCCGGGTCCGACATGGGTCTGGTGTGAGTAACAGGTTAAAGTTGCTTAACTTTCAAAAACCTTTTGAAAAGAAAGGTATCACGTAAGACTTCCCACACATAAACATGGAATTTTTTTTACCTTACGCTAAACAAAACATTTGATAGGAAACCCAGTGATATTATAGTAGGTCTAGGGTTTTCAAATAAATAAGAAATAGCCGAAATTGTTACATGATTAAATTCCAGCTACTAGCCATAAAAGTGGGTAATACAATCAAAACCATTGGCACTTATTGGATTTTGGATTCCATAAAATGGCAGGGCTACTGAGGTACCTCCTGTCACAGTATGTGGCCTATATCAACGTACCGAGGAGCCACCCTAACTCCCCTGCAACACATGGCCGGACCCATTCCTTACTGAACAGTTCTGAACAAGACAACCCAACAGTTGTAGCTAGCAACCTCCCATACAGCCAAATATAAAGGGACCTCTAGACAGGGGTAAATCTCACTCTCCAGTGGGAGCTACCCACGAAGCTTTGCTGCACCACCCCTGTCTTAGCCATTCCCGGTTGATGAGGCTTGAGGCTACGATTCCCTTTAGTGAACACATCACTTAGAATGCTCATCGTCCACTTGACGATGTTCTGAAAGCATTCAATCCCTACAAGTTCGTTCCAGGTTCGAACGAAACCGAAGGCATTATCTCGTTACACTCATTTTGGAATCACCTTCAGAGTTAACGACGATAACCCTTGCACTCTGAACCACTATCTCGAACCTATAATAACTAGTTCCGTCAAACTCATTACGGAATCACCCACAAAGTTATACTGACGTATAGTCCTTACACCTCGAGTCTTCACAAAGCTCCACTTTGATTCACGACCTAATGTTTTATTGGAATCGATGTGGTTTTAGGATATCCAAATATGGAAATCCGATCCCGGTCTCATCATAATCTAAAGCGTGTCTTTTAGGTCCAAGTTGTTTTAAAGTTTAAAATAATTCAACACAGTATCTATATACAGATACATAACTCACAAATCACAATTGATAATCAACATTATCAAATAACAGGTAATCCATAATTCATTCAATAGGTAATCCATATCACCATCACAATAGATAATCTATGTTATCATCACAATGCAACCAAGCATTCATACCACACAACCTATCTCATTTCTGAGATCACAAAGCATCCAAAACAATCCATACATAAGCAACGATTTATTTCATCACAATATAATTAATTTAAAATGAATTAAATTAACTATCTCTATCTCTAATTAATTTAAAGCGAATTGAATTAATCACTTCATCTTTAATTCATTTAAAATAAATTAAATTAATTACTTCATCAAAATATATCTTGCTTACTCAAGCATTTAATTGATTACAATCAATTAATCATTCATTATTAACCATCTTAATTAATCACCCTTGATTAATTACCCTTAACTACATTCATGTAATTATCCTTAATTAATTTCACAAATTAATTATTCTCAACCAAACAGTAATTAACCTTTACTTACTTCAATTAATTAATTAAAATTAATTACCTTAATCCTTAATTAATTACATTAATTAATTACCTTTAATCACTTATCATTGATTAATTAATCTTAATTAATAAACTTTTAATTACATCATTAATTATAATAATTAATGATCTTTATTTATACTTAATTAATTACTTTAAAATTAATTACCTTAAGTAATTAACTCATATTTATTAGTCATCCCGGATTAATTACATTCAGTAATTAACTAACTTAATTATTAAACCAAATTAATTATCCCTTAATTAATTTCTTAATTAATCCCATGATTAATTACTAAATAATTAATCCAAATTACCTCATTCTTAAACATCTTTAATTAATTACAACCTGTAATTATCAAATCAATTACTTCACTAAGTAATTCCTAAATCATTAATTACATAAAGTAATTACCTTTAAAACCTCAAATGTTTAAAATTAATTAAACTAAATTAATTAAATTAAACAATTCCATTAAACTAAATTAATTACATTAAGTAAATAATTTCTTAATTACATCATTAAGTAATTATACTAAAAAATTCACAAATGATTATTGTTAAATTAATTAATCTAATTAATTATAGAAAATTAACCATATTAATTAATTGTTAAATAATCCTGGTTAATGACCTTCATTAACCATTCTCTAATTATTTTCATTAAGTAATTAACTTAGATTAATTTCAAATTAAATTATTTTTAATTATCCATTAATTAAAGTCTAATTATTTAATTAATTAAGTGTTAATTGTCACTTAATTAATCTTTATTTATTTAACTAATTATCCTTGATTAAATCTTAATTTCTTAATTAACAATTCCTTAATCATTAATTTAAAAATCTAATTAATGATCTTAATTTTAAATTGATTAATCATAAATCAATATTTATTAAAGCTTAATCAATAATTAATTAAATTAACTAACTATTCCTTAATTACCTTACTAATTAAATAAATTTTCAAAACATTTATCTTAATTAGTTTAAGATAAAACATTTCTAAATTTTGTTTTTAAATCAAAATTTATTTAAAACAAAGTACTTTTGAAAATTACCTTTAATTTCCATTTTAAATACAAGTTTTAAAATAAGAATAATTTAAAATTATCAAAGTTCAAATAATTTAAAACTTTTTAAATAGCAAGACAAACAAGTGTTTTCCTTAGAATTTAAATTCATAAGAATTTTGAAAATAAAAACTCATTTCAAAATTTCACTAACTTCAATTTATATTTAGTTTAAAACTTCCAAATTTAAACCTTCTTTTAAATTTAAAAACTGAAGTTCATATTTATATTTAAGATTTCCAGATCTAAGTAAAACTTCAAATCTTACTCATATCTTAAAAACTTCATTATTAAAAGGTTTAAACTATTTTACCAAAATAAAATAGTTAATTAAGTTTAATTTTTAAAACTTTATTTTTATTTAAAAACTGAGATTTAAATTTGAATTTAGATTCAAAAATTCAAACTTTAATTTGAATTTGATTTAAACTTTCCTAAAAAATAAAACTACAGATTTTAAAAAAATTCAAAACAGAAACCACAGGTTTCCGTAAACCTGAAAAACACAGAGCAGACCCGAGAACCCCTAAAACTACTTCGAGACAAATGTTGCTCTACTCCGAGTCTTCAATCCACCTACTTCGAGTAACTCCCCAAAACTTCCCCTATTCCACAAGCAAACCTAACATCACCAGACATCTCATCGCCATGCATATGCATGATGACTCCAGCCACCATAAGTCGCCATGGATGATCGCTACTCATCAGAATTCCACCCTACAACACATCATGAACATCCAAAACATGCTAACATCCCCGAAATCAAATCGAGCTTAATATCATCAAACCTGGAAACAGAAGTCAGGTTTTCCCCAAAACCTGTCAACGGCAAGCTTACGCCGCTCCGACTAACTGAGGTCCACCCACTCCGACCTCGAATTCATCCACACACCTACTACCGATTTCCCAAACATCATAGCACTCGATCCATTCTTCATCCCGAAATGATCCAACTCTTAAAACCCATCAAAACTAGGGTTTAACAATAAAATTCGAAACTGCAATTACTCTGGCAAATTAAATCATCATCCAAGATTTTTCTGAGCATCACCTAACATCTATCTACTAACTAGAAGAACCCCAAGCTTCCTCAGATCATAGATCACAAGAAATTGCTTAAATTCCATTTTTAGTTCAATAACTAACTGCACATTCAACTAACACCTAAAAATACAGATTCCTAATTTAAAAATCAAGTTTTTGTTATTACTTTTGTTTTATGATACTGAAATACAAGTTTAACATGTTTGAGTTTTGACAGAGATAAACATGCACTGATACATTCAATATTCCAGAGGCAAAACAACTTGTGTCATAATTTGATTTAAATTTCAATCCAAATCTATGATAAGAAAAAATTTATTTTTATTTTAAAAACCAGATACTATCACAAATTTAAATAAATTGTAGAGGATTTTTTTAAATGGGAAGATGAATCTAGGAACACAGCCGAGCACAACACATGCATACACAAACATATTTACATCAAACTTTTATAAACACACAAACATTACTAAATTATATCGAATATTTAACATGCAACCTATTTAAAATTTAAGATTTAAAGTTACTCAAATTTATTTAAATGCAGAGCCTCTGTTTCCCTCTTCTGAAATTTGCAGAATAAAGATGCAGGCATGATCTTATTTTTTTTTTAAATTGAGTTGCAAGCCCTGTTGAAATTTGAATGCTCATGTTTCGTGACTGAAATCACTTGCATGCAGATCCCTTTGAATAAGATTCAAATCTGAAGTTGTGCAGAGAGAAGGTGCCAGCAGATTTTTCATTTCCAGATAAACAAAATGCAGGCCCTTTCTTTTTTTTTAGGTGACATGCAAATTCATTTTCCAGATTTTGAGTGATGCAGACCTATTTGATTTTGAGTATGTTGAATATGCAGATTTTTTTTTGATTTTGAGGATGTGTAGATTTAGACATGTAGGGTTTGATTTATGCATTGAACATGATTTTGAAGAGGTGTTACTGATTTTAGAATTTTGAAGTTTTCTTTTTGATTTAGGAAATGAAAAAGCATGTATGAATGAAGATGCAAGTTTATATATAAATATATTTTCAGATTTATCAAATAAAAGAAAATTAAAACATAAATGTGCCACTTGTAAGAATTATTCAACATTTGTCAAATTGTTATGATAATCTTTGAACACTTGTTAAATGAATGTTTAAAAATGCAACACTTGTTTCTTTAAAATAACTAGTACTTAATTTACAAATTAATGTGTGTGTTAATGTATGTATTAAGTCAAATTAAATTTGTTAGTTAATATTTGAATATGTATATAAATTTATAAAAGAAATAAAAACAAACCATGTTTATAAATAAACTTATACATATAAAAATTAAAACAATTAAGATTTATACTTTGGAATTTTAAATTCAAATCAAATTCAAAATCAAATATTTCAAATCAAATTATATATATAAATTCAATTTGAAATAACAATTGAAAATTTTATTCAAAACCTATTTATAAAGACAAAGCACTATTGATATTGTTTTTATAAATATCTTATGATTAAATTAAAATCATTTTTAAAGGAAATTATTTTTTTATTAACAAATTATCTATATTATTAAGCCGTAAAACTTTTTGTTAATTCATTCTAAATTTAAAACTCAAGCTAATTTAGTTTAAACATTTAATATTTTTCTTATAAGTTTTAAAATTATATATTTATTTATTAAATAGTTTTAAAAACTCAATACTAATTTAAAAATCTAAATTTCCAAATTGAAATGTATATATTATAATTTTTAAAACATGATTCACTTATTAAGTTAAAACCAAGATTTATTTAATTAACTTTGAAAAGCTTAAATATTAAATAAAAACAAATGTTCAAATTACTACAAATATTAAAATTAGAAAATATGTTTTATTTATTAAAATTAAAACAATGCCAATCTATTTTAAATATAACCCATATATTTATATTGAAAATAGAAACCAATTTATTATTTTCAAAATAAATAAAATAACCAATTTAATATTTATTGAAGAAGATTATTAAATATATTTGAATTATTATTGACAAAATATCAATATCAATTTAATTTTTAATGTAGATTATTAAATTGATATTGTTAAAAAATCCGGGATATTACATTATCCTTCAATTACATTTCAGTAATTATCTTTAATTAATTACACAAATTAGTTATTCTTAAACAAAACATTAGTTAATATTTAATTAATTAATAAATAAATTAACTTTAATTAATTACATTAGTCCTTAATTACTTATATTAATTAATTTCTCATAAATCACTTATTATTAATTAATTAATCTTAATTAATCAACCTTTAATTACATCATTAATTATATAAATTAATGATTTCTAATTACATTTCAATTTATCCTAATCTAAATTAATTACATTAAGTAATTAATCATTAATTGAACCACAAATATTAATCACTCCTGATTAATCTCAACCAGTAATTAACTACCTATTATTTCTATTATTTACTTCATTGAATAAATTAATTACTCATTTTATAAAGAAGTTTAAAGGAATTTAAAACCAAATTCATTTCTAAATTCAATATTCCAATTATCTATATAATTCATCACAGAATATCAAATATTCATAACACAGAATATTAAGGAATCTAAATAATTTTGAGGAATCCAGTTGGATTCGTCCAACCTGTTTCCCTGCATTCACAGATGTTAGCACAATACCAATTCCACTTCGAGGTGGAATATCGCGGTATATGTGTTTATATAATATCATCCGCTATTATGCAGCGCATAGGGTCTCATCCGCTAAATAATGCGGGAAATCAATCACCCAATATATACTATATACTACTACATATAATATATCACATCAATTTAATTCAACCATTCACCCAATCGTTTAAATTTAACCCTTTAAATTTAAATAAAAGCCTAGTTGAGTGAGATTAACTCACCTTTGATTTTATTGAAGCAATCCACACCAAACCGGCTTATTTCTTTCTTCACGATCTTTAACCTTGTATAAATATTATACAGTTTATTAACATTTGAACTAATCGAAAAATAAATTACCGTTTGTAAATTTCATTTAAACTAATAATTAAATTCTACCAATTTCTTTGATTCTTTTTTTTTTTGAAACTAATAAAATAACCTATACATATTTTAAATCTATTTTTATAAAATTCTTCACATTTTGAAATCTTATATATGTTTTTACAATTTCATTTCTTTAATTAGACTACAGATCTACTCCAATCCATTCGAAAATAACTAGTAAGTTAAAAATGTATATATCTATATTATTATTTCCTCTTCTGAAAGTACACGTATATATACATTTACTTATAAAATTATCTATATAGATTTAAAAATATATTTGTATATAAACTTTCCAAGCACACATTTTTAAAAAAAACAAAAATCCTTTTTTTATTATCAAACTCTTATCTATATAAAATAATATACATTTAAAAACTGTTCCTCTAGATATACATTAGATAGATATGTGTATATATATGCTTACTGCTTACATGCATATATGAATATATACCTTTTGTATACAAATTTATGAATTCTAAATTAAAATAGAAATATTACCTTACTGTCAATATTAGATTTCTATTATTTTATTTTATTTTCTATGATTTCTGCATATATAATTATATAAATGAATTTTAAAGAATATACCTCACCGCGAAAACTAATCTCAATCGACATTCCAGGCTACCACATCCTCTACTGCTCAACGTGCTGTCGCGATACCCTGTCTCCGCCTCCTCGACCATGCGCACGCGAGCCTCCCCGGAACTTCACGCGATGCCATGAGTTGCCCTCAACAGCCGCTTCCACTGTCGCAATCCATGCGAGTCACCCTAAGCCGCAACGCGACCTCCAGCTATTCCCCCACCAGCCTCGCCGTAACGCCTCCATCACATGCGCGAGCTCGAGCGTGAGTGTGCTACTAGAACCGGTGTTCGACTTCAACTTCTCATCCACGTCACGACGCCGATCCAGAGCTCGAGAGCAGTGCCGCCACTCCCTTGATTTGAAGGAAGAGTCAGCCATTTTTCTAATTCGATTTTTTTTTATTTTGGGTGAAACGAATTTGATTTTGAAGGAGGACGGCAATTTGTGAATTTGTGATGCCGAACAAGGCTCGCTCTCGATTTTTTTAGGAGTTGAAATAACGTGTATGAGAAGGACGGATATTGCATGTAATCTTGGTCTAGCGTGTGGATAAACAAAAGCACAGTGATTTGAAAAAGGACAGAATAACAGTTGATGAGAGTTATATTGACCAGTCAACAAAGTATATTTTATATTTAAATTTAAATCGCCTCGATTTATGCAACTCAAAATGTCGAGGCCCTATCGAGGCGTGCCGCTAAGCGTTTATAATGTTATACCCCTATTCAGAATGCGTTGGAAAAGGTTTCGAGTCCTAATTTGATCGTATGGAGAAGATTTTTTTTAAACCCAATTATTATATTAAATTTTCGATATAGTTTCAACGTGTTTATATATCGTAGCTTATACCACAACTCCGATCACTACGAAATTTGAAATCAGATAATAGTACAATATTACAGATCTAAAGGAACTGGTTTTGTCGAATTCCGAGACTGTGCATCGGAAGACTATTTTTAAATTCAATTTAAACGATATATTTTCAAAACTTAATACAACATTCCCAAATTCAGTTTCAACACATTTACTATCTTCAGTTCTATCAATATAAATTCCTCAAGCCTTCAAATTATTTTTAACAAGCTTAAAACTGAAGATTCAATATTTCACCCGACTTCCAATTATTAAATTCAATAATTTAATTATCAAATAAATAGTGATGTTTGTAATTCAAGTTGAAATTAATCTTTCAAATATCTAAAATTAATTAGATATTCCAATTTCAAATGCTCAAAAATTCCAAGTCGTCACATTCCTCCCCTCTTAAAAGAATTTCGTTTCTGAAATTGCAAGTTAAGAAGAATGGTCCAATACCCATTTACTTTTTCCCAAAACCAAACAATTCCAAACAATTCTTAAAACAATCTTTTTATTAGAGACACACTAACCCTTTTTCTAGATTTTCAAACTTATCCATAAGTCCCATTAATATTATTTACTTAACTATTCAAATTTGAATTCAAAACCAAATTTTCAATTATCAAAATTTTCTCAGAATTTTTCTAACTCCTTAAATTTTCGAAAAATTCCTCTAGCTTCTCCTTTGCGCGGCTATCTCGGTACAACTACAAAATGCCTCTACGGGCTCCCAAATTCCAAAAGAAAACAAAAAGCCAAGTAGCTAGATCAAAAACCCAATCAAATTTCATACATAAATTTAAACACATACCTTTTTAGTCGGGCAATTCAAATTATCTTCTGAAATAAAAAACATCCATTTATCTTTTGCCTTAACACACATGTATATCCTATTTAGCAATAATGTCCAATTACAACATTTAAAATCATTTTGTGCATTTCCTTTCGAAAGTTTCAAATAAACAATTAGTTCCAATTTCCATTTTCAAAATTCCTTATTCAATTCCAATTTGAAATCGTTTTGTCGCAATTTTCAAAAAAATTCTAACTCCCAAAAGTTTCGAAAATTTTTGACAGTCTCCTTTGTACGGAGGAGCTTTTACGATTTGACAAGAGATATAAATTTATATACATCGACCAACACGATCAGAAAAACAAAAACAGTTCATATTTCCTATTTTTATTGAGTAGGCATACCTTTATTTAGCATTTTTAAGCAAGCGGCTTATTATTTTAGCAATTAGCGCGTTCAAATCCAGCCAAATGGATTTTCGATACCTGTACTTACTCAATTTGAATATGTAAGTGCCAAAATCATGCAACTTAACAAAATTTCACATATTTAACTAGTAAACATACGAGTTCTATAAGCAATACAGGTTAAACAATGCTTATAAGCAACTTATAGGGCTCCGACATTAATTTTTAATTATTTACAACCAATTCTTATACAACTTCATTCAATTTAAATGGTTTACAACTCAATTACTTACATTCAATTTATTTTTAAGCAAAACAAACTCATATTCACTTCAACTGATCTTAAAACCAATTCATTTAATCTTTATCAACTCATAGAATTTTAATTATTTTCGTTTACGTCAATGACAATTTATTCTGTTTAATTTGATGATATCCATGTGAATAAATAATTACTTAAGTTTTATAACCAATTTAAATTGATTCCGACTCAATTTATATTTAATTCCTTCCATTTTAATTCATTCACATCCATTTTATTTAGCTCGACACATTCAATGCTTGCATACTACTAACCATTCCCAAATTAGTCCAATCCAAGCTTTTACTTAATGGTCTTCCATTCTTACTCAAAGTCGAGCTTCTCATTATTCTTAACTTAAGTTAATTTATTTCAATTTATTCCAACTTCAAACTTAAGTTCACTTCTATTTAGTTCTCATTTAATCAAATTTCATTTAATTCAGTTAGCCCATCCATTTTATTTTAATTCACCTTCTCAACTTACCAAAATAATATCTAAGCACATACTTAACTCATTTATACTCGGATTGTATTTTATTTGTAATTCAAATCATTTCTATTATAATCCAATTCCGTTTTATTTTTACGACATCTCCACTTATTTTAATTCATTATCAATCCAAATTGAATTTTATTATAATTCGAGTTTATCTCCAAACTTTATTATTAACTTACAATCCATTTTATTTAACCGAGTTAAATTTTATTAACATACCCTATAAAATAATTTATTTAGTTAATCAGCTTACCTCCAACTTTTATATCAATATTCGATTTTATTACAAAAACCACTTCATTAAATTTTCCCGAGTTCAATTTTTTTTATAATTCCAGTTTGGATTTTCTTTCATTTTCCAAAATTCCAACACTTGTATTTTAAAATTTTAGAAATAATTTTAAATTCACATAATATTATTAAAACAGCTATTTATAAAAATACTTCTTATAACTCGATGTCTCAACCAGTCAATCCTTGTTCTCACAGAAATTCGGTCATACGTTGATCAGGCGTAGGACTGAAAATCTAGAAGTACCTAGCAGACTTATTTTCAACATCCAGTGAAAATACTTGGAAAATAATTTTATTGAAAATATCGAAAACATTTTTAAAAGATAGAGGAAATATCTTTGGTGGGAATGCTCTGGAAATCATCACCCCCATTCATGGTCGTAGTTACATCCTGGGTTACGTTGCCGCCGCAGCAAAAGTCCATGTAACTGCAGGCACTCCACGCCCGTCGATTACGCCATGGAACCCACAACAGATCGCAGTTACATTCCAGAGTTACGTTGCCATCGGAGCAAAAGTCCATGTAACTGTAGGCACTCCATGCCCCTTGATTACGCCATGGAACCCATAACAGATCGCAGTTACATTCCAGGGTTACGTTGCCATCGCAGCAAAAGTCCATGTAACTGCAGGCATCAGCGCCCTCGATTTTCGCTGCCAAAAATAAAAATTCTCCAATCCCACATAGGTCGCAGTTTACCGATGTAAAATCAAACGTAGACCATTGGCTCTCAGCATCACACACGACTTTCGCTATGGTCTGCAATAGATCGTAGTGACATCGAGTTACACTGTCGTCAAAGCATAACCCAAATGCCTCTGTAAGCAACAGCACCCTCGACTTTCGCTACACACTACTCATAATCCTCGAGAACTAGTTTTGTTCGGACTCCTCACAGGATCAACTTAGAAACCCCCTTAGGGATCAAGGCAGTACCACCCTGTGGTACTCCTGAGAAGTTCATTTCAAGGGAGCGCCTTTTCCCTAGAACCATTATCAAAACACTTTATACTATACACATAGAGTATCTTCCAAATCATACACTTAGTATGAATCTCATATAAATCTCCTTTCTCAAAATCGATTATCCCAAAATCGATAATTCTCAAACAAGGCTTTCCAAATCCAATATTGATTTTACCCAAAAATCAAAAGCCTTTCCAAATCCAAAGGTTCCCGAAACCTTTTCCAAAATCCTCATAAGATCCTTTATATATATATAGATATATATATCATAAAAAAAATTTAAAAAAAAAACTTTGGATCATTTCAAACTTGTATAAAACTTCTTATACTTCAAACACTTTCAAAATCCTTTTCTTCCCAGAATAGATTCAACAAGGGGAGATTTATCTTATATAACAAAGATATATAACTTTGTTTATTCAAAATCAAATATTCAAATTTGATTACTCTTTTTTTATAAAGTTGTTTCCATCTTATTTATCATCATAAAAATATCCAACTTTCAATTTTATCCATTGTATATTTCACAAAATATACTTTCATTTCAAAAGAAATCATTTCACATTTCTTATTCACAAATTTTCAACATCAATTTCATTCAAATCCATACGATGTACACATATCATCCGTACGCTATACCAATCTGATCGTTCACTCGATCACACAATTACACTTCCGAACTAGTATCGTCCACCCGACTTCCTAGTGCGGACTCTGATCTGGTTTCTTGATCAGAAACCGTCATTCTCCTTGCATAGCCATAACTAGGATAGAGAATATCCAGTATCAATCAACAATCCATATCCCGGTTCGTCGTGGAAAATCGAGTGAAAAATCCCAACTCAGATCAATACAACTAACTCGAAATTCTATGCTCGAATCAGGATCAAATCACTATGCAAATAGAATAATATTCGTAGATCCTACGTATTTATCCTCATTGATTATCAACTAAATCAATTTCTCTTTCTATTCACATTTCCTTTAATTTCTATCCACATAATCACAATTGTTTCTGTGATAACCCGAAGTTTTGGGCCTCTGGCAATTTGTAATTAACAGGATTAAAGTTAATAAAATACTAACTTGAAATTTAACAAATAAACTTTGATAACTAGAATATATCCGGATATGTTTATAGATGAATTTAAACTATAATAAATACTAATTTATATAGATTGAACAAATAAAAATCATTTAAGGATTCATTAATTCATGGGTTTGCAAACGTAAGTTAAATGTTTACATAATTGCAATGGAAGCATACAATGTATCTAATTATAAGTATAAACAAATATAAACATATTGCATAATTAATATAAAATATAAGAAATTCATGAATGAGTAGATTAAAACATAAATACATTGCCTTTAAACCTTAGTGGAAAAAAAACACTTGTAAAGCCTTGAACACATACAAACAACATTTGTAAGCCAACCATCCTATGAACCAAGAAGTGGCAAAATAATTCTTAATTAATAATTAAATTAAAAATAAAGTTTATAGAAAATAATTTGTGTATTCTTTCAGCTAATTTTTTTTCTCATCTTCTAATTTAAACTGATAATCCAAAATTCAAAAAAAAAGTATTGAGCAAGTGTAAGAATTTTAGAAATATAATTTAACATGTTTAAGTTAAAATTTATATACACTAAAACATGTGTTAACTTGAAATAACAAGTGGCAAAAACATTTGTTCCTTTAATTTAAAGGTATATATTAAAGTATTCAGGAAGAAACCTGTTGATTTTCAATTCTAAATCATTTTCCTCATTATCTCAAAAGCAAAACCAAAAGAGAAATCAACAAAAACAATTTCAGTAGATCAAAAAAAAAATTCAATTTAGAAATTAAAGTTAAAAAAAACCGGGAGTAGCTCTAAAATCAAACAAGAAGCATAGTGGAGAAATTCAAATGCATTTCGAACATTAGTAAGAAATGATTCAGAGATCATCTTTGATCATAATCAAGCAGCAGTTCATAAATCAAGCCATTTCCAGGTTTCAAAAAGAAAATTTCCTCAATTCAAAACAGTTTCCAGCCTTTTTAATTTTCAAAAGACTGCTTCTCTATCCTTCATCAAGCAGGTGAGTATTCAAATTGTTTTGCAAAGTTTAAATCTGGTATTGGTTTTGACATGCAGGATGAAATTTTGCAATGAGATAGTATAGTTGTTGCATGAATGATAGCTGTGACTTGTAAATAGAATATACATGTGAATATTTTTCTGAGGAAAGTATATCATGTGTTTAGAAATAGGAACTTAATCCATTTACAAATTTATATCTTCTAAATTAAATAATTTCAGAACTTGATCTTTAAAGTGGAGATGAGTATAGATATGCAAACAATTTTTTTAAAATAGTTTCTGATGAAATTATGGAGTGAATAGTTTGAAAATGTTTTTTTTAGTCGAGATTAAGTTGATCAGTATAAATCAAATGTCTAAAAATTATGAATCGAATCCATAATTGGAGTTGTGATAGTAAATGTTGAATTTAGGGATTTAAAACAGAATTTTTAGGGAAGTATTTGGTGAGTGATCTCGAGATGAACGATCGAGACATTTTGGGAAAGTGCCGATGATAGGCGGTGTCTAGAGGGTGGTCGTTCAGGCCGAAGCTGGACTGGAGAGTGATGATTGCAAGAAAAATACTCTGGTAATTTATTAAAGGCCACGGTGCCAGGAAGGGGCATAGTAGGGTTTACTTTGGGTTTTGATTGGTCGTTGTTGAGGAGACGATTATGCAATCGGTGGTGCGTCAAGGATGATCGCGGCATGGGGAAAAGTGGCTGGAGTTTGAGGAGATGCTGGAGCGAGTTTGTCGAGGTGCATCGCTGATAGGTTCGTCAGCGGCGAGGGAATTATGTTGATCTGAAGGGGTTCCTGTTTCGATTGAGATGCATTGTTTTTGTCTCAAGGGTTTTTGGTGAAATCTGGGTGATCGTTGGTGGTCATGTGGGTTCGTAGGATTGTCGAAGGTGGTCGCGGTGACCTCCGGTGGTCAGCATTGTTGGTGCATGTGCACGAGCACGTTCTGGTGTCAGGTAGAGTTTGGAGTTGGGGAATGAGGGATGAGCTCGGGTTTACTCTGTTTTTTTTACGCGATGGTCTCGAAGCTTTGTGTGGGGGAAATTTGTATCGGGAAATTCTTGTGTTTGTTGAAGGTTAGCTCAGGTATGATGTTTTGTACATCTGAGTTGACTAGCGCAAGTTTTTTTTAAAAAAAAAAGATAATCAAGCTTACAGATTTTTAAATCAGGTCCTGTAAGAAGGAGATTAAGGGTTAAGTTGTAAACAAATTTTTCAAACAAGTGGAAAACAAATTCTTAGAGTACTTAATTTAATATAATTTCAAATTCAAATGTATAGGTTGTTGATTTTGAAGTAGTTAGCTAAATAAATTTTGACTTTTAAATTCAATATATTTTCATTCAAAATATTGATCATGATTTAAGAAACCCAAATGAGATTGAGACTTGAATGTAACTTTAACTAGTAACATTTTTTTTACATGTGAACAAGTTTAAAGAATATGACATTTGGATTTCAAGGTTAAATGTTGTTTTAATCAAATATGTTTGGAAGGAAAATCTAAAACTTTAAGTATACATAAAAAAAATGGAAAAAATGAGTCTTAATGAAGATATTTAAAATAAATGCAAGTTATTCTTAAAAATTGGTAAGTTGAGACAAATTAAGGGTAATTATATTAATCGAATAAATTAAAGGTCAATTACTTATTTGTAATTAAGAATAATTACCTAATGAAGGAATTAGTAATGGTAATAACAGAGTGTAATGAATTGAAGATTGATAGTAGTTTTGGGGTTAAATACCTGATGTGATTAATATGAAGAATAATTGCTTAGCTGAAGTAATTAATAATTAATTACTTAGTATAATTAATTTAAGAATTAACTGATAAAAGTCGTGCGAAGTTAATTAATAGATGTAATTAATTAATTATAGATTAAGTATAAATACTTAAGGTAATTAATGAGGTGTAATTACTTAGTGAATCAATGAGAGGATAATTACTGGATGTAATTAAATTAGAAGAAATTACTTCATGGGAAGTAAATTTAGGATAACTACTTGGTAGAAGGAATTGAGTGATAAATTGCTCAGAGTAATTAAAGATTTATTAATATAATTAATCAAGGAGTAGGTTAAATCGATGGAGCAATTTAAGAAAGTTATTTCTGATTTTGATTGATCAAGGGTGATTAATGATTTAATTAAGTCAAAGGTTAATTATTAAATGAAATTAATGGAACAAATTAGAGGAATATTAAGTAATGTAATTAATGAAGCAATAAATCTTGCTTATGAATAAGGGGATGATGGTATTTGGAGATATTCCTGATATGAATTGCTTTGTGAAATGATATGTTGGGTGATCAATGATAATGTGATTTTCTATCAATTTAGAATTTCTATATCCGGAATTTAAAGTTGAGTTGTATTTGAATTGAATAAACTGTGTTTGATGACATTGGATTCGAAGAAATCGGAGTCGGGTATTATTTAATATCCAAAACCACTTCGATTCATTGTAGATTAATAGGTGTAGTCAATAAAATGAAGTGGAATGATTTGAGTGAATTGGACTATTCAATATATGTTTTGGTACTCAGAGATATGTGTGAGAAATAAGTAATGTTTATAATAACGTATGAACCTGTACTTGATATAAGTTACCCGGGTTATATTTATTTAAGTTGTATGCTTTTGTATTCCATGTTAGATGGGTTTACTCACGCTGGTTTCCAGCCTGACCCGGGTGTTACTTTGATGTAATGCTCGGGTCAGACCGAGTATTACAGATTTTCAGGTAAGGACGTTCTGGAGCTCAGGAGGCGAGCTGGATGGTAGGAACGTATAGAGAGTTTCCAATGTGATATTGTATATATCTGAGACATGTTAAATTGTATCTCTCCAATGTTGTATAAATTGTTGTAACTCTGATATAACGATGTAAATTGATAGATATAGTTTTCTTTGGAATAATTATTATTATTGATATTATATTTTATCCGCTGCGAATGAGGGATTGTGTGTTTCTTTCCTGTTCTTCTTCTATCTCTTTCTTCTTTTTTTATAACTATCTGAAATTTTCGGGATCGAAAATTCCGGGTCGTTACATTTGGTATCAGAGCTGAAGATTAAGCAAGAAGCTTGGCTCTGGTTGGATTACTCATTAAGGAAAGGGTAAGTGGTACCCTATAATGAGTTGAGTGTATAAATATGAGAGAGCGTACTTGTTATTTTCTTATATAAAGGCTTTTAAAATGATTTCAAAAGTAAATGAATCTTATATAAGAAATAGATTATCTATTATATTAAGAAAGTTGGTTGTAGTATTAATTAAACTAAAAGTAATAGTAAGAATTAAGTGGTAATAGAATTACAACCAAATTGAAATTAAATTAAAGACAAGTTTGAAATGGATTCAAACTGAAATTAAATCTTGAAATTGGGAAAGGTTTCAGGATAAGGATAATCTATTAATTTATGAAATTAATTAAACTTTATTTAATGAGATTAATTAATGGATAATAATTGGAATTGATAAATAAGAAGGAGTTACTTAATGAAGTAACTAGAGGTAAGTAATTTAAAGGACAATTACTTAATGAAGGTAATTAAGAAATAAGTTAATTACGAAAGTGATTAATTAATGATGTCATTAATTTAAAGAAATAACAAATAATATTATTTAATGCATTTGAATGAAATGGTCCTATTTCAAACAAGAGTTGTTTGAAAATTTAAAAAAAAAATTGTTTTGAATTAAAACCAAAGGTGGTTTAAAATTTTAAAGTATAACCTGGTATGTAAAAGAAATTAATATACATGTGGATATACATAATATCAAAGGTGATTGGAAATAAACTCTAAATATTGAGTTTTAAATTGGGAATGAGATATGATACCCAAAGTGATAAGTTTTCGAACTTAATAAGTGGGAAGATTATTTATGAAAAGTTCAAAATTTAAAATGGAAGTTCAAACTGTGTAAGGTTGACTGGATTAAGTGAATTGAATTTAACTTTGGAAAAGTTAAATAAGTAACAAGCAACCCACATTGGAAATTTCAATATGAAATTGAGATTTAACTTGGGAGGTTAAATGGTTGATTTGAATTTAGAGTTTGTGTGATCTCAAAATGGGTTTGAGATCAAGAAATTGAAAATGAATGGATATTTTAAAATAAATTAGTTGACATCAACCTATTATTATTATTAATCTTTAAATTGTGAATTGGATTTGTTTAAATGAATAAGAAATGGAGTATGGTAATCCATTGTTGAGATAAAAGGGAAATCAAACTTTAAATTGAAGCTAAGGGGATGGAATTGCCTTGAACTAAAAATTTGAGTAATTGGGTAATAAATTAAATTGTTTAAAAGCTTTTAATAAAGGTTAACTTGGTTTAAAGGGTTAAACCAGCCTTAGTGAATTTAACTCTAATTTATATAATTCGAGATGGTTTAAGTTTGAAATTTGAATTAGTTCAAATTGAATTTGATTTGAATTAATTGAAATTGTGATTGAAGATGTATAAGTATAAAATTCAAATGGAAAATTTGAATTGGATTAATTTGAAACGATTTGAAATTGAAAAGGATTCAATTTGGAATTAGTCCAAATTTATTTGAATAATTTGGAATTTGTAATTAAAGTTGAATAATTTTAAATTCAAATGGAATTTGAATTGAATTTGGAAGGAAATCAAGAATAATTTAGCTTGTTTTGGGAATGGGGTTTAATATTGGGATTAATTCAAACTGGAGTTGAAATGGATTGGAATTGAAGTGGGTTCAATTGAATGGATATTAATCCAAAGTGATTGGAATAACTTGGGATTGTAATTAAAGTTGAATATGTTTAAAATCAAATGGAATTTGATTTAAATTTGAAAAGAAACTGAGGTTAATTCAACATGATTTGGGGTTGAATCAATTTCAATGGGAATTGAAATTATTTAAATTGGAATTGGGTCATTCTTAATGGTAGAGGGAATTTTAATTGAATTGATTTGGAATGGGGATTGGGAATTGAACAGTTTTGACTCTAGACTATTTTTAATATAAATTGTTTTAATATAAACCTATTTCCAAAGCTATTTATTATATATACAACTTTTCTTTTAAAAGCCAAACTATTTATATTTGTTTTACAATTATTTTTGAAACTGTTTAAGAATTTTCCAACTGTTTTATAAATTAATTACTATATTTCAACTGTTTTACAAAACTAATTACCATCTTACTATTATTTTGCGATTATCTAAAATTTCTATAATTATTTTAACTATTTTACATCTTTTTTACAGACTAGTAATTATTTTCCAACTACTCATCTATTTTTAAATTTTTCAAGCTATTTTCTAAATAAACCGGTCAGAGTTGAAACTGTTATTGGTTAAATACCCAATCGAGATAAGAATAAAGGTGATAATCCAAATGGATTGAAGCAGTTGTGAATAAGTGAATAAAAATTAAAGTGAATGTGAATAGAAAGGGAATTGATTTGGCTAATAACCAACAAAGATAAATACGTAGGATGTACGTATGTTATTCTATTCGCATAGTAATGTGATCCAGATTCAAGCACAGAATTTCGAGATAGTTATATCGATTCGAGTAGGATTTTTCACTCGATTTTCGATGGCGAACCTGGATATGGATTGTTGATTGGTTCTGGATGTTCTTTATCATAGTTATGACTATGCAAGGAGAACGACGGTTTCTAATCAAGAAACCAGATCTGTGTCCGCACTAGGAAGTCGAGTGGACGATACTAGTTGGGAAGTGAAATTGTGTGATTGAGTGAGCGATCAGATTGGTATAGCGTATGGGTGATATGTGTACATCGTACGGATTTGGATGAAAATGATATTGAAAAGAGTAATCAAATTTGAATATCTTATTTAGAGTAAACAAAGTAAATATCTTTGTTTATAAGATAAAACTTCCCTTGATGAATCTATTGCCAGGAGGAAAGGATTTTGAAAGTGTTTGAAGTATAAAAGAAGTTTTATTCAGGTTTGAAAAGATCCAAAGTTTATAAAAATTATATATATCTGTATAAATATATATATATGTATAAAGGATCTTATGAGGAATTTGGAAAAGGTTTTGGGAACCTTTAGATTTGGAAAGGCTTTTGATTTTTGGGTAAAATCAATATTGAATTTGGAAAGCCTAGTTTGAGAATTATCGATTTGGGATAATCGATTTTGGTATAAAAGAGCTTTGTATAAGATCATACTAGGTGTATGATTTGAAGATATTATATATGTATAGTATAAAATGTTTTGATGATGGCTCTGGGGAAAAAGGCGCTCCCTTGAAATGAACTTCTTAGGAGTACCACCGGGTGGTGCTGCCTTGAGCCCCAAGGGGGGTTCTAAAGTTGATCCTGTGAGGAGTACGGACAAAACTAGTTCCTGAGGATTATGAGTAGAGTATACCATAGCGAAAGTCATGTGTGCCGCTGAGAGCCAACAGTTACATGGACTTTTGCTGCGACGGCAACGTAACCCAGGATGTAACTGCGATCTATGGTATAACATAGCGAAAGTCGTGTGTGCCACTGAGAGCCAACAGTCTGCGTTTGATTTTATATCGGCAGACTGCGACCTATGTAGGAGTGGAGGGTTTTCATTTCGACAGCGAAAATCAGAGGCCGCTGAGAGCCTGCAGTTACATGGACTTTTGCTGTGACGGCAACGTAACCTTGGATGTAACTGTGATCTGTTGTGTGGGTTCCATGGCGTAATCGAGAGGCCGTAGAGAGCCTACAGTTACATGGACTTTTGCTGTGACGGCAACGTAATCCTGGATGTAACTGTGACCATGGATGGGGGTGATGATTTCCAGAGCATTCTCACCAAAGACATTCCTCTATTTTCAAAAACTGTTTTCTATATTTTCAATAAAATTATTTTCCAAGTATTTTCACTGGATGTTGAAACGGGTTTACTAAGTACTTGTAGATTTTCAGTCTTACGCCTGATCAACGTATGACCGAATTTCTATGAGAACAAGGATGGACTTATTGAGACATCAAGTTATAAAACTTTTTTATAAAACTATTACTGTAATACTATATAGGTTTTAAAGTGTTTTAAAAATGATTAAAGGAAAATTTAGATGGTTTTAAGTATTTAATAAATTCTGGCTTCGTTCCTTTTCGAAGACGAAAAGATTCTAAGGGGGGAGGAATGTGATAACCCGAATTTTTGGGCCTCTGTTAATTTGTAATTAACAGGATTAAAGTTAATAAAATACTAACTTGAAATTTAACAAATAAACTTTGATAACTAGAATATATCCGGATATATCCGGATATGTTTGTGGAAAAAAAAACACTTGTAAAGCCTTGAACACATACAAACAACATTTGTAAGCCAACCATCCTATGAACCAACAAGTGGCAAAATAATTCTTAATTAATAATTAAATTAAAAATAAAGTTTATAGAAAATAATTTGTGTATTCTTTCAGCTAAATTTTTTTTCTCATCTTCTAATTTAAACTGATAATCCAAAATTCAAAAAAAAAAAGTATTGAGCAAGTGTAAGAATTTTAGAAATATAATTAAACATGTGTAAGTTAAAATTTATATGCATTAAAACATGTGTTAACTTGAAATAACAAGTGGCAAAAACATTTGTTCCTTTAATTTAAAGGTATATATTAAAGTATTCAGGAAGAATCCCGTTGATTTTCATTTCTAAATTATTTTCCTCATTATCTCAAAAGCAAAACCAAAAGAGAAATCAACAAAAACAATTTCAGTAGATCAAAAAAAAAATCAGTTTAGAAATTAAAGTTAAAAAAAACTGGGAGCAGTTCTAAAATCAAACAAGAAGCATAGTGGAGAAATTCAAATGCATTTCGAACATTAGTAAGAAATGATTCAGAGATCATCTTTGATTATAATCAAGCAGCAGTTCATAAATCAAGCCATTTCCAGGTTTCAAAAAGAAAATTTCCTCGATTCAAAACAGTTTCCAGCCTTTTTAATTTTCAAAAGACTGCTTCTCTATCCTTCATCAAGCAGGTGAGTATTCAAATTGTTTTGCAAAGTTTAAATCTGGTATCGGTTTTGACATGCAGGATGAAATTTTGCAGTGAGATAGTATAGTTGTTGCATGAATGATAGTTGTGACTTGTAAATAGAATATACATGTGAATATTGTTCTGAGGAAAGTATATCATGTGTTTAGAAATAGGAAATTAATCCATTTACAAATTTATATCTTCTAAATTAAATAATTTCAGAACTTGATCTTTAAAGTGGAGATGATTATAGATATGCAAACAATTTTTTTAAAATAATTTCTGATGAAATTATGGAGTGAATAGTTTGAAAATGTTTTTTTAGTCGAGATTAAGTTGATCAGTATAAATCAAATGTCTAAAAATTATGAATCGAATCCATAATTGGATTTGTGATAGTAAATGTTGAATTTAGGGATTTAAAACAGAATTTTTAGGGAACTATTTGGTGAGTGATCTCGAGATGAACGATCGAGACATTTTGGGAAAGTGTCGATGATAGGCGGTGCTTGGAGGGTGGTCGTTCAGGCCGAAGCTGGACTGGGGAGTGATGATTGCAAGAAAAATACTCTGGTAATTTATTAATGGCCACGGTGGCCAGGAAGGGGCATAGTAGGGTTTACTTTGGGTTTTGATTGGTCGTTGTTGAGGAGACGATTATGCAATCGGTGGTGCGCCAAGGATGATCGCGACATGGGGAAAGGTGGCTGGAGTTTGTGGAGATGATGGAGCGAGTTTGTCGAGGTGCATCGCTGATAGGTTCATCAGCGGCGAGGGAATTATGTTGATCTGAAGGGGATCCTGTTTCGATTGTGATGCATTGTTTTTGTCTCAAGGGTTTTTGGTGAAATCTGGATGATCGTTGGTGGTCATGTGGGTTCGTAGGATTGTCGAAGGTGGTCTTGGTGACCTCCGGTGGTCAGCATTGTTGGTGCATGTGCACGAGCACGTTCTGGTGTCAGGTGGAGTTTGGAGTTAGGGAATGAGGGACGAGCTCGGGTTTACTCTGTTTTTTTTACGCGATGGTCTTGAAGCATTGTGTGGGGGAAATTTGTATCGGGAAATGCTTGTGTTTGTTGAAGGTTAGCTCGGGTATGATGTTTTGTACATCTGAGCTGACTATTGCAAGTTTTTTAAAAAAAATAAAGATAATCAAGCTTACAGATTTTTAAATCAGGTTCTGTAAGAAGGATATTAAGGGTTAAGTTGTAAACAAGTTTTTCAAACAAGTGGAAAACAAATTCTTAGAGTACTTAATTTAATATAATTTCAAATTCAAATGTATAGGTTGTTGATTTTAAAGTAGTTAGCTAAATAGATTTTGACTTTTAAATTCAATATATTTTCATTCAAAATATTGATCATGATTTAAGAAACCCAAATGAAATTAAGACTTGAATGTAACTTTAACTAGTAACATTTTTTTTTATATATGAACAAGTTTAAAGAATATGACATTTGGATTTCAAGGTTAAATGTTGTTTTAATCAAATATGTTTGGAAGGAAAATCTAAGACTTTAAGTATACATAAAAAAAATGGAAAAAATGAGTCTTAATGAAGATATTTAAAATAAATGCAAGTTATTCTTAAAAATTGGTAAGTTGAGACAAATTAAGGGTAATTATATTAATCGAATAAATTAAAGGTTAATTACTTATTTGTAATTAAGAATAATTACCTAATGAAGGAATTAGTAATGGTAATAACAGAGTGTAATGAATTGAAGATTGATAGTAGTTTTGGGGTTAAATACCTGATGTGATTAATATGAAGAATAATTGCTTAGTTGAAGTAATTAATAATTAATTACTGTATAATTAATTTAAGAATTAACTGATAAAAGTCGTGGGAAGTTAATTAATAGATGTAATTAATTAATTATAGATTAAGTATAAATACTTAAGGTAATTAATGAGGTGTAATTACTTAGTGAAGCAATGAGAGGATAATTACTGGATGTAATTAAATTAGAAAAAATTATTTGATGGGAAGTAAATTTAGGATAACTACTTGGTAGAAGGAATCCAATGATAAATTGCTCAGAGTAATTAAAGATTTATTAATAAAATTAATCAAGGAGTAGGTTAAATCGATGGAGTAATTTAAGAAAGTAATTTCTGATTTTGATTAACCAAGGGTGATTAATGATTTAATTAAGTCAAAGGTTAATTATTAAATGAAATTAATGGAACAAATTAGAGGAATATTAAGTAATGTAATTAATGAAGCAATAAATCTTGCTTATGAATAAGGGGATGATGGTATTAGTAGATACTCCTGATATGAATTGCTTTGTGAAATGATATATTGGGTGATCAATGATAATGTGATTTTCTATCAATTTAGAATTTCTATATCCGAAATTTAAAGTTTAGTTGTATTTGAATTGAATAAACTGTGTTTGATGACATTGGATTCGAAGAGACCGGAGTCGGGTATTATTTAATATCCGAAACCACTTCGATTCATTGTAGATTAATAGGTGTAATCAATAAACTGAAGTGGAATGATTTAAGTGAATTGGACTATTCAATATAAGTTTTAGTACTCAGAGATATGTGTGAGAAATAAGTAATGTTTATAATAACGTGTGAACCTGTACTTGATACAAGTTACCTGGGTTATATTTATTTAAGTTGTATGCTTTTGTATTCCATGTTAGATGGGTTTACTCACGTTGGTTTCCAGCCTGACCCGGGTGTTACTTTGATGTAATGCTCGGGTCAGACCGAGTATTATAGATTTTCAGGTAAGGACGTTCTGGAGCTCAGGAGGCGAGCTGGATGGCAGGAACGTATAGAGAGTTTCCACTGTGATATTGTATATATCTGAGACATGTTAAATTGTATCTGTCCAATGTTGTATAAATTGTTATAATTCTGATATAACGATGTAAATTGAAAGATATAGTTTTCTTTGGAATAATTATTATTATTGATATTATATTTTATGCGCTGCGAATGAGAGATTGTGTGTTTCTTTCCTGTTCTTCTTCTATCTCTTTCTTCATTTTTTATAACTATCTGGAATTTTCAGGATCGAAAATTCCGGGTCGTTACAGTTTCAATTCCATTGGATTATCACTTTAATTCTTATCTCAAATGGATATTTAATCATAAACAGCTTAAACTCTGTCCAGCTTAAATTCAGAAAATAGCTTGAAAAGTTTTAAAACGGATAAGTAGTTGAAAAATAATTATTAGTTTGTAACATAACTATAAAATAGTTAAGTAACTGTAAAATAGTTAGAAAATAGTTAAATAGTTTCAAAAAATTTAGATAATTGCAAAATAGTTGTAAAATAGTAATTAAGTTGTAAAATAGTTGAAAATAGTAATTAGTTTATAAAACAGTCGAAAAGTTGTTAAATAGTTTCAAAATAATTGTAGAATAAGTATAAAATAGTTTGGGGTTTAAAAAGAAAGGTTGTATGTAGTAAATAGATAGGAAAATAGATTAAAAACAGTTTATATTAAAATATTTTATTTGGAAAAATATTTCAGAGCCAAACTGTTTAATTCCCAATCTCCATTTCCAATTAATTCAATTTAAATTTCCACTCCCATTTAAATTGGCTCAACTCCAATTTAAATACTTCAATTTCCATTGAAATTGATTTAAACCCAATTCAAGTTGAATCAACCTCAATTTCTATCCATAATCAAATCAAATTCTATTTGAATTCGAAACTATTCAACTTTAATCACTAATTCAAATAAATTTCAAATTGAACCGATTTCATTTTGAAATTTAAAATTCAGGTTGCGTATTAAATTACTTTACTTTCCTAAAGTTGAAATCAATTTACTTAATCTAGTCAAATTTATACAATTTGAATTTCCATTCAAATTTTATACTTCAGATTAATAACCTTCCCACTTTAGTTTAAAACTTGCTTCACTTTGGGTTTCACATCACATTCCAAGGGAAATTCAAAACTCAACCTTAGAGTTTATTTCATATTTATTTCCTTACACACCAGGTTAGTTTTAAATTTTAAACCAGCTTTGGTTTTTAAATTCAAAATAAATTCCTTTAAGATTTTCAAACGACTCTTGCTGAATCAAGCTCTATCATTCAAATAATATTAAATAACATTATTTATTTTCATTACTTTGAAACAAAATTTTCAAATTCTAGACCTAGATTTAAAACTCCACAATTCAGATCAACTTCCATTCCAATTTATAAGTCATACTTGCCTAAATGTTTTACTTCTTTAATACATTTCATTTTGCTTACTCATTAATATTTAAACACAATAATCATTTATGATAATAACCAAGGTTATCATATCTGAAACCATTCATTTTCATCTTATTCTGAAACTCTTCCCCAATTCAAGATTTCAATTTTAGTTTGAATCCATTTCAAACTTGTCTTTATTCAATTTCAATTTGGTCGTATTATATTACTTCTTAATTTAATTCCAATAATTTAACAAACAATCACCTTAATATTTATTAGAAGGAAATATTGCTTTATATATCAAAATATATTCTTATATAAAATCATTTAAAATCATTATATAAAAAATAACAACTACGCTCTCATATATATACATTCAACTCATTCTAGGGTACCATTGACCCTATCCTTAATGAGTAATCCCACCAGAGCCAAGGTTCTCGCTTAACCTCGCTCCGATGCCAACTATAACGACCCAGAATTTTCGAGATCGAAAATTCCAAATATTTGGGAAAAAAGAAGAAAGAGATAGAAGAATAAGAAGAGCAGAAACACCAATATATCACATTCGCAGTGGATAAAATATAGTATCAAATAATAACAGTTATACAAAGGAAAACTGTACTTGGCAAATTTCACTTTAATACATCAGAGTTACGAACATACATACATATACAATCAACATGACTCAGACATATACAACGACATACTATAGACGGAACTCTCTATACGTTACTGTCATCCAGCCCGTCTCCTGAGCTCCAGAACGTCCTTACCTGAAAACCTGTAATACTCGATCTGACCCGAGCATTACATCAAAGTAACACCCGAGTTAGGCTGGAAACCAGTGTGAGTGAACCCATCAAACATGGAATATAAAGCATACAACTTATATAAAACCCGGGGTAAATCGTATCAATTTACAAATTCACAAATTGTTATAGACATCACTTATTTCACACATCAATTTTCCAAGTACCAAAATTTAGATTAAATAGTCGAATTCACTTAAATCATTCCATTCCAGCCTATTGATTTCACATATTAATCTATAAAAATTCGAAGCGGTTTCAGGTATTTTCCAATACCCAATTCCGGTCTCTTCGAGTCTCATGCCATCCTAACCCAAGTTATCCAAATGAAATACACTTCAAACTTTAAATATAGGATGTCACTTTACACAATAATTCGTCATTGATAGATAACCCCAATATCTTGTTTGCCCAAACATATGGTACTACAAAATATTTCATATCAGAGATATTACTCATTCAAGGCATCCAATACCATGCAATCATCCATAAGCAAACTTGATCACTTCCAAAATATATCTAGTCGCTTCAAATTGAATTACTAACCTCAATCACTTAGATTTCTTCACTCGACATGAACTAATTTCAAATCAATTAATTAATCATTCCTAAATTATCCATCTTAATTAATCACCCTGGATTAATTATCCTTCAATTACATTTAACTAATTATCTTTAATTAATTACACAAATTAATTATTCTTAACCAAAACAGTAATTAATCTTTAATTACTTCACAAATTAATTAACTATAATTAATTACATTAATCCTTAATTGCTTATATTAATTAATTTCTCATAAATCACTTATTATTGATTAATTAGTCAACCTTTAATTTCATCATTAATTATATATATTAATGATTTCTGATTACATTTCAATTTATCCTAATCTAAATTAATTACGTTAAGTAATTAATCATTAACTAAACCACAAATATTAGTCATTCCTGATTAATCTCAACCAGTAATTAACTACCTATTTATTTACTTCATTAAATAAATTAATTACTCATTTTATAAAGAAATTTAAAGGAATTTAAAACCGAATTCATTTTTAAATTCAATATTCCAATTATCAATATAATTCACCGAATTCATTTTTAAATTCAATATTCCAATTATCAATATAATTCATCATAGAATATCAAATATTCATAACATAGAATATTAAACAATCTAAATAATTTTGAGGAATCCAGTTGAATCCCTCCAACTTGTTTCTCTGTATCCACAGAAGTTAGCACAGTACTAATTCCACTTCAAGGTGGAATATCGCGGTATATGGGTATCTATAATATCATCCGCTATTATGCGGCGCATAGGGTCTCATCCGCTAAATAATGCGGGAAATCAATTATCCAATATATACTATATACTACTATATATAATATAGCACATCATTTCAGTTCAACCATTCAACCAATCATTTAAATTTAACTATTTAAATTTAAATAAAAACCCAGTTGAGTGAGATTAACTCACCTTTGATTTTATAGAAGCAATCCACACCAAACCGACTTATTTTTTTTCTTCACGATCTTTAACCTTGTATAAATATTATACAGTTTATTAACATTTGAACTAATAGAAAAATAAATTACCGTTTATAAATTTCATTTAAACTAATAATTAAATTCAACCAATTTCTTTGATTCTTTTTTTTTTTGAAACTAATAAAATAACGTACACAGATTTTAAATCTATTTTTATAAAATTCTTCACATTTTAAAATCTTATATATGTTTTTACAAGTTCATTTCTTTAAAATTAAACTACAGATCTACTCTAATCACATATTTAAAATAACTAGTAAGTTAAAAAATGTATATATCTATATTATTGTTTCCTCTTCTGAAAGTACATATACACACACACACATTTACATATAAAATTATCTATATGGATTTAAAAATATATTTGTATGTAAACTTCCTAAGCACACATTTTTTTCTAAAAACAAAAATACCTTTTTATTATCAAACTCTTATCTATATAAAATAATATATATTTAAAAACTGTTCCTCTAGATATACATTAAATATATATGTGTGTATATATGCTTACTACTTGCATGCATATATGAATATATATAAATTTTGTATACAAATTTATGAATTCTAAATTAAGACAGAAATATTACCTTATTGTAAATATTCGGTTCCTATTATTTTATTTTTTCTTTGATTTTTGCATATATAATTATATAAATGAATTTTAAAGAAAATACCTCACTGCGAAAATTAATCTCGATCGACATTCCAGGCTACCACCTCCTCTACTGCTCAACGTGCAACCGCGATACCCTGTCGCTGCCTCCTCGACCATGCGCATGCGAGCCTCCCTAGAACTTCTTGTGATGCCGCGAGCTGCCCTCACCAGCCGCCTCCCCTGTCGCGATCCCCATGAGTCACCCTAAGCCGCATCGCGACCTCCACCTATTCCCTCACCAGCCTTGCCGTGACGCCTCCATCACATGCGCGAGCT
Source organism: Allium cepa (assembly GCA_030765085.1). Lineage (NCBI taxonomy): Eukaryota > Viridiplantae > Streptophyta > Magnoliopsida > Asparagales > Amaryllidaceae > Allium > Allium cepa. The sequence continues at coordinate 489,173,663 of CM060944.1, read as the reverse complement.
CGAGCGCGAGTGTGCCACTAGAACCGGTGCTCGACTTCAACTTCTCATCCACGCCACAGTGCCGATCCAGAGCTCGAGAGCAGTGCCGCCGCTCCCTTGATTTGAAGGAAGAGTCAGCCATTTTTTCCAATTCGATTTTTTTTTGATTTTGGGTGAAACGAATTGGTTTTGAAGGAGGACGGCAATTTGTGAATTTGTGATGTCGAACAAGGCTCGCTCTCGATTTTTTTTAGAGAGGATAAATAGCGTGTATGAGAAGGAAGGATATTGCGTGTAATCTTGGTCTAGCATGTGGATAAATAAAAGCATAGTGATTTGAAAAAGGACGGCATAACAGCTGATGGGAGGTATATTGACTAGTCAACAAAGTATATTTTATATTTAAACTTAAATTCACATCGTCTCGATTTATGCAACTCAAAATCTCGAGGCCCTATCGAGGCATGCCACTAAGAGTTTATAATGTTATACCCCTATTCCGAATGCATTGGAAAAGGTTTCGAGTCCTAATTTGATCGTGTGGAGAAGATAGCCTTTTTGAACCCAATTATTATTTAAAATTTTCGATATAGTTTCAGCGCGTTTATATATCATACGCTTACACCACAACTCTGATCACTACGAATTTGAAATCTGATAATAGTACAATATTACAAATCTAATGGAACTGGTTTCGTCGAATTCCAAGATTGTGCCTCGGTAGGCTATTTTTAAATTCAATTTAAACGATATATTTTCAAAACTTAATACAACATTCCCAAATTCAGTTTCAGCACATTTACTATCTTCAGTTCTATCAATATAAATTCCTCAAGCCTTCAAATTATTTTTAAAAAGCTTAAAACTGAAGATTCTGTATTTCACCCAACTTCCAATTATTAAATTCAATAAGTTAATTATCAAATTAATAGTGATGTTTGGAATTCAAGTTGAAATTAATCTTCCAAATATCTAAAATTAATTTGATATTCCAATTTCAAATGCTCAAAAATTCCACATCGTCACTAAAATTCCCGAATTTTAGATAATGGGTTGATTGTAGTTATTATATACTGGTTGGATGATTTGTTGTGATGGATGCTATTGGTTGATATTTGGATGTTTATTTATTTTGATATACCATGTCATCATCATGTATATTATTTATAATATATAAAACTATAAATTGAATTATTTCAATTAAATTAAGAAATATGTTGAAGTGATATATACCTATGACATTTATTTTGGATTGAAATGTAATATATCCGTCCCCGGAATTTAAATTGAAATAATTGATTCACTTGGCCATAGGGTAGAGAATTATATACGAAAGCCGAATTAGTTAAACTAAATGGTTTTTTTAAATTTTCATTTTGGAATTAATTAAATAATTTGTTTTAAAGGGATATAATCCAATTTATGGAAATCAAATTACTTTCGAGTTAGAACTTGGAATGTTGAAATTTAAAATTTGAAACGAAATTGTTTAATTAATCAAGGTTGAGATTTTAAGTTATAATCAAAATATGATTTGAATTTATGAAAATTGGTTTGTTTTGAAAGATTATACTTTTATTCGAATTTTTAATATTTCTATGTAAAAGTGATATAAAACTATATTTCGAAATTTAGCTCAGAATTTAATTATATTTAAAGATTTGGATTTTTAATTGGATATTGAAGATAAATTTGATTTAAGTGTTTGAATTGATATTTTGGTAATAAACTTAGAATTGATTAAATCTAATTGGTTTAAAATTTGGAAATGGAGTTGAAATTAATTTAAAATAGAAATTTAAATTAATTTGTAATTGGGAAGTGAAATTAATTTGGAATTTTAATTTAAATTAATTTGGAGTCGAGAAATGAGCTCGACTTGAAATCGAAATTGAGTCGAATAAATCGAAAAGGAAATTGGAACTGATTTTAATTGGAAATTTAGAAAGTGGACCGGTTTGACTTTGAAACAATTTTAAATGATTATTTTAGTATAAACAGTTTAACTATATTCTTATTATTTTGATTTTCTAAACTATTTTACTATATAAACCATTTTTATTACTCAAACTATTTTCTACTAAACTATTTAGCTAATTTAAAACTATTTAATCTATTTTTTAATATTCAAACCGGTTAAAGGGGTGGAAATGTTTATATTTAAACCTTGAATTTATATATGAATTAGGTTAAAGTGTAGCATAACCTGAATTATAATTAAAATCAAAATTTCAAAGTGGAATCGATATATCAAATTGAATTGAGAATTTAAAGCAAAATATTATTTTTGAAGTGAATATAGTAAATCTCGAAGTGGATTTGATTTTGAAGTGAATATAATATTTCGATATTAAGTATGAACTGTATTATAAATGTAAAAGTACCAACCAGTGTGTAGAATGACGTTGGTTGTTAAGGAGACCGGGGCCTCTTATTGACACACTCTCATACCAATATTAGAACTAATTTAACAACTGTGTATGTGGTGGATGATATCCAGAATGTAGTGGCTGAATTGATGTCATTTACTGGAATGAGTAAGAGAACGATGATGGATAGCCTTGGCATTAGCAACATAATTAAAATGTCTAAAACATGAGCCTATGTCTGGCCATTGAGGTTAGCTACCTCAAGCGACGGTGACCCCTCGTATTACTATTATGATTTTGTATTCGATGGTGCACTTTTTAGTTGATTTGATTGATTGTCGCGGTCGTCCACGGAATGGTTACGACTAGCTAGAGAGGGTAAACTGGTAGGAACCTACCTTGGGCATTGCCTCATGTGCCTTCTCATATTTATCCCTAGACGAGCCCATTACTACTTTGGTTTAGAACTGTAAAATGTGTTGAGGTGGATCAATGTAAAGCCTTAACGCTATTTTGATATTTATTTTACTGATAGACATTATCTATTATAGTGTATACTATTATATATAAATAGCTTAACGAATCCTAAGGAGATGGAAACTCTCGTAACATCTCTTACGTTATTGCACTCATGTAACGATCCTGACTCGACCTTCGAAAATCGGCACCGAATACGACACTCGTATTCAAATGCCGCAGATCCAAACGCCGAACCTGGTTCGTCGGAGCTTATAACACAATAAGTACAGCACAGCGGAAGAAAAATGCATAATACATTTGATATACAACATTGACACAATATCTGATACAACAGAATACAACAGAATGGTACAATGGATAACAATACTATCACAGATACAAGGAAACAGCAGCGGAAAGATAGTGTCTTCAATGCCAAACTCCAAAAACTCCATCTTCAATCCAAAGCTAGCTCGAACCCTCATCACGTTTCACCAAGTTGAGCAAGACTGGTGTGATGCTGAAGTGTAGCAAATGTGATCCACAAATCCAAAAGAGCTTCGAAGGCTAACGAATCGATTCCTATAATTCGACTATCTGAAAACCCAACTCTAGAACTGCCCGTGTGAAAAATAGTGGGCACCCAGAGTTTAGGAAAGGAACAATAAACTCCAGGTCAGTCATGGGACTGGTGTGAGCAAACAAAACAGTTTTATCTTTTAAACAAACAATAAAGCTTTTAAAGTTTAAAACCGCAATGCTTTTGGGAAAATGAAACTACCATAAGGCCTCCCGCCACACACACAATGCAAACGCAGAATTGGGGGAGATTTCTCCTTATGATAGTCAAATATGCTTGATACGCAGAAAAATTCTTTTATATTATTATTATAAGTGCAAAGTGCATGAAAACCATTTCGAAAGTATAATATAAATCCTAGCCAGCATAGACATTTCGAACTATGCCTACTATAGCTACCATCCAAACAGTGGGGCGCCACCATAAGTAGATGGCAGGTAATACAACTAAAACCGTACAAGGCGCGTATTGGATGAATGGATTTCCAACAAATGGTCAGGCTAAGGAACTTCCTATTGCCACATGGGAACGCCTCTGGCGGTACGCCCCGAGAACCTACCCGGCTCTCTGCCAAACAAGGCCGGCTACCCCCTTCCCGGGGAATAAAACCTGAGATATGCCACCCCCGATCCTTTGGGACCTTTATCCGAGGGCCCTCCAACAACATCACACAGTAATAAATATACTAGTGTCCACATGAGTAAGTATCTGGGCTCCATACCATGATACTACCCTTTTCCAGAAGGAATGGTCATACCCTAGGGGAGCTACCCCTGAAACCTTGCCGCATCTTTCCTGTTTCGACCATTTTCGGTTTGCGAGGCTAGATGAGGTTTCGACCACAAAGCTACGCTTTTCACAAAGCCATGCTTTGATCAACAAATGATCAACAAATGATCATCAACACACAGCAGCACTTAGCATGCCACACTACCAAATTGGGAGTATATCGCTGATAACCTTCAACTACATAACCTCTGAGCTCGTACGTCTCAGAGAAGGGTGTTAAGCTAAGAGAATAAATCTTCCGCCACCAACAGATATGTATTTGAAAGAAATCGGCTTTATATCTCAAAGTGTAGTGTCAGACACACGACCATACAAGCCTGTTCCGGGCTCGAACAGAACCGAAGGCACTTCCGAAGAAGCCCTTGCAAATCCGAGTATCCACAATCCCGATCGGACTTCCCATCACTTAGGAAATCTCTATACCGGCGCGACTCGGTGCAGAGACAATCGACGATTTATCCTTTCGTTCTCGAAAATACCCGGTCTTCACCACCGGTCTTCAAATGCTATCCATAACGAAGTATCATTATTCAGAATGGGTTATATGACACAAAGGTCCTCTCCCGGCTAAACCGAATAATGATCGCAATATTTAAAAACATATGGATATGGGATTTCAGTTAAGTCACAACTTATTATCGAGAAACTCCTTTTCAAATGGTTTAACAAGTTACCATTTTAAATCCTTTGAACAAAAGATTCATTTTATAAAGTTTACCGATTTTCCACAAAGGTTCATCCATGGATTTTAAAACAATTTCATTTCAAATTGGATTAACTTACCCAAACCTTTAAATTAAAGATTAAATTAATAACTTTCAAACCATTTCCAATCCAAATCCTTTATATGAAAGTTATACTATTTAAAATCCTCTTAGATTTCAAAACAAGGGTTAATAATCTTTCACTTAAGTTACACCCGATTACCTTTATATAAGTAAAGCCATTCAAGTATAAAACTTGGGTTTGGATTTAAATTTCCAAAACAATACTTTTTAAATGGTTAAAAATCTATGTAACACCTTTATAACTTATATAATCTTTTTAACCCATAATTTCCAAATCATAGAATTCAATTTCAAATATTGAATTTAATTTCAAATCAAATTATTTTTAAATTTCAAAACTTTATTAAGTTGTAAAATAACCCTTTTTTTTAAAAAACTCATTTTCAAAAAATTTCAACTCTAATTCCAAACCATTTTTGAATTCAAAAATTCAAACTTTAAAAACCATTTTTCAAAATTTGTGACTTAACCTATTTCCACGTGCAATCAATATTAGTGTGTGTATAGTGTGGTCCAGGGGTTTTACACAATGGTGCAAAAATATCAATCACACCACAGTTTCAATTATAACAATATCGATAAGCGGTATATCCTATAACGCTTATCTATATACATAGGATCACAAATAGGAAATATGAATGCCTTATAAATAAATGAAGTACATTCATCACAGCTTGAATTAAACAATTCAAATCACAAAGCATCACACAGCAGATATGACAAAATAATTCACATCATTCAATAGAAGACAATCATCCATAATAAGGTTAATCGATCATTTGATTAATTAAAACCAGATTACCCACTAATTCTGGTTGATTAACATTAATTAATTACAGTTTATATTGATTTAATTACCCTTTAATTATTTGTTAATTAACCTCAATTTTTTTTGAAAGAGGGTTCAAGATTTTCTATTAAGAAGCAAAAAAATATTTACAAGAGCTCGAAGGCAAGTTCACTACATCTCATATTGAGATCAACGGTAAAAGAAAACAGGCTACTCATCAATACTGCCGACATACACATATAATGCTGTATAAAATAAACTAAATATCAGAACATTCGAGAGCCTTATAGCCTTTAATGTGAATCGACATTTCCTTCAGTTCATTAAATCGTTCCGAAGAGCAAAACAGAGAAAACTCTTTAATGGCGGTATTAAATGCCGCGATTCTGTTCATCAACAACTCTAATTCACCAATATAGCTACTACTGCTACGAGAGGATGACTGAAAAGTCTAGATGTAGAGAACATGTTGCTCTTTCAAAGGAGAAACTTGAATCCGCTCATGGTAAGAAGTTCAATATCTAAAGTTTATGTCTTTTAAGCTTTGTATGACTTATTCTCTTCTGTAGGAGTATGGATCTGGGATATTACTTTTCAGATCTGTCTTACTAATCAATAGATTAGTAGAGGCCATAGATCCAGAAAACAGTTGTTGTCTATTCTTGTAGAGCGAAATGAAGTTCAATCAGATAAGATCAACCAGGAAGATTAAATCTTTCGTCTTTGTATACTTCACCATTGAGATTGTGCTCTGACTTATTTCAAAGGATCAAAGACAAGGACAGCATAGTCTGCCTAAAGCTTTAAGCTCAACCAGATAAGACTCTGTTAACCTCAATCAGATTAGTCTTTGTTACCCTTAATGTGCTATATGAAGCTAATCATATTTTGTGAATATAGGATGATCCGGGAGGGCAGAGGATGGTATCAGACTTCAAGACTAATCAGGGAAAGGCTATCTGCAACTAAACAAACTAATTCAAAATGTATAGTTAATTGATTAATTAAAATGTAAATTAAGAGAGAGGAGGAGAGGTCATTGTAATTAATACACGTATACGAAAAGCTAAACCAGGATACGAGGATGAAAGAGTGGCTTATCCTCTTCTATCAATCCTGTATCCTGATCCAGAATTTCCAATACCTGCATATTATTGCATTGATCAGTGCCTCTCTTATAATTAACATTATTAATAATACAATCTTTAATACAATTTTCATCAGTAAGTAAAGTGTTAGAAAATGTAGTATTATTCAGTAAAGGCAAAGGTCGTTGAAGAATTATAATTTGATTCGAGGGAGATTGTGGGGGAGTTGAGTTCAGTTCCCTGTCCTCCAAAGGGTTGGACAATTCTCTGCTACTTCTATCGCACTCTATCCTGGTCGTAGAGATTAGATCTGTATAGCTCGTTGTCTCTTTCTCCTTTGTAATTGATGCTATAAGAATTCCATCCTCTCCATTTGAGACCTCCTCATCAATATGTCTGTTGGTATCATCAGGTAGGCAGATATTTTCCACCAGCTCCATGTTAAGTGATGCATTGGGACCTGCATCATGTACTTGATTAACCTGTTCGTATGGATTTACCTTGCCTCCTACCACCGTTTCTTCTTCTGAATTTCTTACAGTACCTGATTCTACAATGTTTTCTTCAATGGGATCAGTTACTTGATTCTTTTTTGGAAGCCATGACTTGGTCATTGGGCATTCTTCAGCTATATGATCAAAACATACACACTTGTCACAAATGGGAGGAGGGTTCTCATATTCCACTTCCTGAGTGAAACTCCTCCCATCACTATCCATACCTACAATTCTGTTAGGCATGCCATAAGTTGCATTAACTTCAATCAGAACTCTGGCATAAGCTAATCTGGATTTGTTTTTTGTTGCCTCGTCCATCTTTATAGGGATTCCTATAGTGCTTGTTAACGCACTGATAGCTTTGTTACCCCACAGTTTAAAACTGAGACCAGGAAGTCTCACCCACATAGGCAGAGATGTTAGAAGATCTCTGTCTGTTTTCATTTCTGGTGACAAGCGCTTCATGATAATCAGGTTCCTGTCCATGAACCATGGACCTGATTTCAAAATCTTGTTGCAATCTTCCTCTGAACCAAATCTAACCACAAAGAATCCATTATTTCTAGAATGAACGGAGAACGGTTTTTGTGTAGACCATACTCTGTTGGCATAACCTTCAAAAGTTTTAAGCCATGGTTTATATCCAACAACATACAATAAAATACATAAATCCCATCCACCCTCTGCTTCTTTGATTGCATCAGCTGAAAGAGATCCTATCCTTTTGCCATCTACTACGGTAGGTTCAATGAATTCAAGATCAAGGTTACTTATATCTCCAACCGCACCTACTTTCACTGCCTCACTCTAAGATAATTTTTTAGCATTCTCTGAGACAGTGAACTTAATTTTTGGGTGGCCTCTTGGTAGCGAGGCGGACTGCTTTGTATGTTTTTGTAATTTTGTAGTTGACTGACCTACAGCCGCCTGTACCTTGTTCCTCGCTTTTCGATCTGTTGTAGATCCGTTATTGTTCGGTCTAAGCCCTCCCAAATTGAGTCTAGTGTCAGGAGCAGAAGGAGCTGGTAATTTACCCCTCTTCCTTCTCACCTCCTCCTAGCCTTCATCATCGCGTAATCCCATGATACCCATTTCGGAGGAGAAAGAATTGAAGACAGAGATCAGAATAATCAAGACAAAAAGGTGAATCGAAAATAGAAAGGAGAAGAGGGAAAACCCTAATCTCCAGATCTGGATCTGGCAGCCATGGACGGTTATTAAAATTAACCTCAATTTATAAATTAATTAATCCTTTAACTATTAATTTATCAACCTTAATTAATGAATTAATTAACCTTTACTAATTGATTTTAAATCAAATTCGATTAACAAATTAATCAATCTTATTAGATAATTAACTCTTTATTTTAAATAATTAACCTTTAATTATTCAATTATCCTTTAATTAATTATCTTTAATTAATTACTTCATTAATCCTTAACAAATTTTATTAATTAATCAACCCTATAATTGATCATCATTCTAATTAATTATTCTTAATTAATAAAATTCATTAATCAACTAACCTTTAATTAATTATTCTTAAATTAACCACCTTAATTAATCATCATTTTAAATTAATTATTCTTAATTAATAAATGACTATCCTTAATCAACAATTTATCTTAATCACTTGGTTGTAGTTAATTCCTTTTTGATTAGGTAATTAATTTCCTTAATTTAATTAATCTTAACTGCTTAGTTATCTTTTAATTATTTTCTTTATAAATTAACTTAAATTTATTAGTTAATTTATCTTAATCACTTTTATTAAGTCATTAACTTCAAGTAATAAATTTTGTTTAACAAATAAATTTAATTTAAATTTTTTTAAAATTTAACTAACATTTACAACATTTATTTTACAAATCCTTAATATTATTGAATTAAGCTTTCAAAATAAAATTTTATGTATATCTTTTAAATCATTTTAAAACATGGTAAATTAAGACAATTTTAATTTAAAACCTTCTTAGTGTTTTATTTAAAAACTTGAATAACTTCTAATTTGACCAAAATTTGTTTTTTTTTAAAAAAAAAACTTGATTCTTCTTTAAAGCTCAAACTGTTTTGGTATTACAACACGTACCCCAAAAACACGTTCTACCCAGCAACCTCTGTGTTCTACTCGAGCCATTTTTCACTTTACTCGAGTTCTACTTCGAGTCCCCTTCGCTACCCCGTGCTTCGAGTCATTACGTACAACGCTTCGAGTTCTTCCCCAGAAAAACTTCATCTTCCCCAATTATCCAAGCAACAACAGATACGCGCCCCCAATCTTGCACGTGCACCTTCACTTCAACCATCACTGGTTGTTGCCGAGTCCCCCAACCTGTCTCCTACGACCCCAGTAACAACTTCGACCACCCTATTCGCCTGATTTCGCCACCGTTCGAGTTTTCGCAATTCAACGCACACTGCAACAGAACCCATCACCTGTAAACCATTCGTATACGCCAACCACGACCCCAGAACCCCCGTGACACTGGCCGAAGCTTCGCCACACTTCGACGATCCACCTCCCCCCGTCGCGATCGCCCAGATTGTCGTGACGATAACAAAATTTTCTCGTGAATTAACAGCAAACCCAACGTGTCGAAAACCCTAGATTGCCGTATACCAATCACCTCGATGAAATGTAAAATCATCCAATATTTTTCTCGAATTCGACACTCAACCCATCATCTCTGGAAACAATGCCGACACCCACACATGCTTCGATCAGCAGAATTTGAAGATTTTGCATTATCTGTTCAACTCAGTCATGCTCGACAGTGACACTCTTAAAAATTATGAAATGAATCTCTAAATTCATATTTTTGCAACCTGAACCTGATAGTGTAATCCAATTACCTATTTATGATCATCAAATTCTTGGTTTATTTTGATTTTTACTGCCATTTATCATTTTATAAGCGAATATTTGATGAATTCATTTGCAGTCATTTTTCTTATCTATATTTCATCACTAGGGTAAATTTTTATTTAAATTTTATCACTTAATCGTGTTTATAAATTGAGATATGATTTTTTTTTTTTAAAGAACTTCTATCTGTTAAACAACAGAGAAGCACATAGGTATATACACAGTCATGCATGTACAATATCACTTATACAAAACAATTCCAGGTACCAAATCAAACATCACAACATATAATAGGCTTAAGTCATTTATTCACAGATAAACAGTGACGAAAGGTTTGGGTTCAGAGTTTTGCTAACATGTTTTTAAGCTCTACTGTTTTTCTTCTTCCCAGTATAAATTATCCTTAAATTCATCTTAAAACTATTTTTAAAACTTGGATCTGGATTTGTATAAACAAAATTTATTTGGATTCTAAGGTTTAAAATGAATTTGAGAAGGGGATTTTGACTTATGAACAGGGTTTAGAAGCCTGTAATCCAACAAAGGCCAGCATAGTCTATAAATCAAACATGCACAAACAACACATTCATATTCATAACAGAAATTCTCACAGCACACTTGCAAGATCACATCAGATTTTTAAGCTTAACAAGGTAGTTTGCTCACCTATTTTTCCAGAAGATAGAATTACCCCCTTGACAGTTTTCAAAAACAGAATTGAAGGCCTGCAACCCTTTTTTTCTTTTCCTTTACTTTAATTCCTTTCAGATCTGCAAATCATAGTTACATATTTTTGTTTATTCCTTGTTGTATTTAATTACTTAATCATTAATAACATTTTTTTCTAAATTACTTACAGTTGAAAATTTTTTATATACAGAGAAAATATTTTTTTCTTCTTTCTGCAACTTGAAATCCAGAAACAAGTTAATTCCTTGGGTCTTGATTCCCTTTAAATTGCTTCAGAAGTCACTGCCAAACCTGAAGCTTACAACTCTGCAGTTTTGATCATGTTTCCCTCAGGTAAAGAATACTAAAGTTAATTATTATTTTTAATTGCTTCACAATTTAAATTTAAATCTTTCACTTGTGAGTTTGCTAAATTTTACCTGAGCTGTTGAAGTTAGGCTTTGATTGATTTTAGTTGCTGAGATGAATTTGCAGATGCTTGATCTGGAAATTTGTATCCGACCTGAAGCTTGATTGTTTACAGGCTTTTGTATTTGCTTGCAGATTTAGAATCTTAACTTGCTCAAATTGGTTTGAAAATTATGAACATTGATTTTTTTTTCTGGTTTTCTTTGATCAGGTTTCGAAATTAAGAATGAAGATGAAGAGAAATTTTTAAAGTCTTATTAAGGTAATAACTGAAATGAGCAACCTGGTTTTCTTTTTGAACAGCTCTTTGGTTTTGAAACTTGTGAAGCAAAATCTTTTTTTTTTCAGATTTTGCTAAGATACCCATGATTACATATGGGGAAATGAAAGGCTTCTTGTAATTTTAAATTTGATTATTTTACAAAAGTAATGATATGGAATGCCATTTGTATAAAAATGATCATGAGGCCTAAACACTTGTACATTCATACTTACATATGTATGTTTACTTCTTTACTTATGTATAAGTTTACATTTAAAATTTTTAAAGACAAAAGAATGTTTTTAAACAAACTTCATATCATATTTACTTTGTAAATGAATATACCTCTTTATTCATTTGTATGTGTACACATACAATGTTGAAGGAAAAAATTGTTTTACCCAATATTTATATAATATACATTAGTCCTTAATGATTTTGAATGCCACTTACTTCTAAAACTTTTACTTTAAATTTTATACTTTGGTACATTTACGAACAATATTCTCAAATGAAATTGTTCAATTTTCTACAGCCAAGATTACTTTAAACTTTTATTCCTTGTTTTGTACACATTTTGTTTTATTAATTTCTACTTATTATATTACAAATAAAACAAATTTTCGTATTGGTATTAAATTTGTAGAGTTTCCCAGTCCAATATATTTATCAATATTTACATTTTGAATTTTCCAAATCAAAATTCCTTTTACAATTTTAACTTTCAATCTATATATATATTTATTCAAAAATTTCAAATTAAACCCAAAATTAAATTTTATAGTTGATGTAATTTTTCAAAGTGTTTATTTTCAATTTCTAATTAGAAATTCTATTTTAAAACCATATTTACATTGATAAACAAACAAGAATCTATTAAATCCTGGAAAATACCAAATTAATTCACAATTTAATTTCTAAAGTAATTTAAATTCTCAATTTAAATTTGATTTAAAAACGGGAATGTTACAACTCATATTTGTGATATTGAGTTGACTTACATAAGAGTACTTTAGTCCTGACTCGAGTGTTTTGTCTTTTCATTACGCTGGGACAGTCTTGAGTTTTTCGGTGTATTTAAGACTATTCTTTGGAGGACGAAGACACAGTTTTGGTATATTACTATTATTATTATTCCCTGCATCAAGCTATTATGCTGCATTGATTATTTATTCCTGATGTATATATATAACTCTGATAAATGTGTATAGATTTTAACCAAATGTATCGTAAACAGTTTCATGAACTTTTATTTGAATATTATATTTTATCGTTTCTGTTGTGAGATTCTGTGTTTGTTTTTTCGTCTTTTCTTATTTTTCTTATTTAACTCCATTGATTATCTAGGTTTCAGATTGCTTAAGTTGAAAATATATGGATTATTGTCGATTTAAACCTTCTAAATTGTGGGTCATCACAGTTGGTATAAAAGCCACATTTAACGATAACCTTGGGTTTGTGGGGTTTGGCTCATTAGAGTTAGGGTAGTGATACCCTAGAATGTGCCTGTTTGAGCGTATATATATATATGAGAAAGCATACTGTTAGTGTTGTAAAATGTTGTATGTAGTTTTTACTTGTTCGTTGAGTTGCTTATGAGTTCTGATCGATGTGCGGGATGCCATGTTATCGATAGTGATTTCTAAACACTTAGACGAGGCAAGTCGACATAATATTATTTTAAAATAGGGCAAATGAAATAAATTTTACCTTAATTATATTACATATATAAAATGAAAATTTTAATGAATGATAATAGTTAGGAGATGATAATATTTTAAAATGGTTATGTTAAATTTTAAAAAAAGTAAATTTTTATTGAGAGGTTAAGATTTCTTAAAAAGAGATTGTATTTATTAAGCTATGGAGTTTAAAAACTACTATTAATATTAAACATTTCTAAAAAGTGATTATTCAAGTATTTAATATTAGTTAAAGTGAATTTAAATTTTTATAATAAGCTTTTAAATCAAATAGTAATTTTTTTACAAATGAATTGGAAATTACTTATTGTTGTTATTTAAAAGAGGGTTGATATTTTAATAATTTCTTAAATGGTTTGAAAAATTAATTACTATTCTTTTCAAATACTTATTTTATAATATAGAGTTTTGGAAATTGATTGAAGTTATTTGTAGAAACTCTCAAGATTTGTAAATCAGGTTTTATTTAATGGATGAGATTTTATAAGAGAATCTTATAACGGAAGTTGGGAAACTTGGGAAATTTTCCAAAATGTTTAGATATGAGAGCTTTGAAAATGAATATGAATTCATAAAAGAAGTTATAAATTTTTAGTAGGGATTTTAAATAAGTATAATCGGTTTTGAAATTGTAGAAAGGAATTTATTAATAATTCCAGAAATTTAGGGGATAAGTTATGAAATATTTTCTATGTATTGATATTTCGAAAAATAGACTTATAATATTTTCCTAAGTGTTAAAATGAATGGTTTTGGAAATATTTTAGCGACGAAAGGATTTATATATAGACATTTTCTCTAAGTAATGGATTATAAATCGAATTTGGAAATATTTCACTAAGTGTTGAAGTAAGATATGATTTGAATATCATGTTAGGGATATAAGTATTTGGAATTATTTTCAAGTATTGAATTACTGGAAGAGATTTGAATAGATATCTTTGTAAAGATATTTTAAAGTACATGTTTTTTGGAAGATTTAAATATGGGCCTAGTGACTGCTTGTGTGGAATTTGATTATTAGATAATCGACTATCAAATCTTGCCAAATTCGTTAATCATTTCGAAGAGACCATGATCAGATTTAATTATCTGAAAACCACTTCGATCCGATTTGTGCATTACAAATTATGATATCGTAAAGTCCATGAAGACGATGATCTTGGAGATTAGGTTTGTTCAGACCCAGAATAAATTGTATGGATGAATGCTATCATTGTCTCATTGCCTCGAAGGTAGTGTTAGCATTCCAAGTATATTAATGCTAAATCTAAGGTAATACGTAGCCACAAGCCTCATCAACCGGGAATGACTAAAACAGGGGAGGTGCAGCTCGGCTAAGTGGGTTGCACCCAAGTTGGGTATGTTATCACTTCCCTAGATAGCCTCATATATATTACAATTACGGATATGGTTGTGCATGGAAAAGAGAGGGCTCGATAGGGTGGGAACACCCGGAATGATAACATATTCAGTACTATCCGGTAAGGGGTAGTCTGGTCCTGTGTTGGCAGGGACCGTTAGGCATGATCTTGGTACATTTTTCCAGGGGTGTACTGTGATGGGCAGTACCCCAGTATCCCAGTCATTGTATGGAGTCCAATATCCACTACGAGCATGTACGATTTTAGTTGTATACCAAATATGCTGGAACGTGAGATGCAAGCATTTCAGCTATTTTATAGTTTATTTTCTATAGACACTTATAATATCAGATGATTTTGATATAAATGTTTTGGTTATCGTAAGGTTAAAACCAGAGTATTTACATGTGGTGAGGTTTTACGTGATACCTTTGTTTTCAAAAGGATTTCGATAATAATAATAATTCAAATTAAATTTGTTTTCTCACGCTGGTTTTCTAAACTGACTCGAGTGTTAATTTATTATAATGCTCGGGTCAGCCTGAGTATTACAGATACAACTTACGATTGTATGGAGCTCAGGAGGCGAGCTGGAGGATTTCAGGTGTATTTCACATACTTGATTATATTTCGCTATATGTGTATGCTGTATATTCAACACTTGTGAGGACAGGTTATTATAACCGTTCCAATTGATTTGTTTTCCAATGAATTTGTTGACACTTGTACTCTGATAACTGTATGTATATTAATAGCTATAGTTTTTTGTATAGAGATCTGTATTTATCTATTGTATATTGTTCTGTTGCTATTTGTGAGATTCTATGTGTTATTTCAGTTTCTTCTGACTCTTCTTCTTCTTCACCCTTAACAATCGGTATTTCTGGCACTTGAATATCCAGCATGCTTTATAGTGAACGTATTGATGTTGTGTAACGACTCGTAGATTTTAATAGTTTTAAATGGTTTTATTTGACATAATTAATTGAAACTTTTGAGAAATTTTATATAATAATATTTTGAAATAAAAATTTAATATTTGGACTACGTCCAATTAAACCTAAAAGATTTTTAAATTTTCAATTTATTTTTTCTAAGTTTATTTCATTGTGAAATTCTATTAAATTCAAGCCAGCTAATAATTGCTGATAATAAATTTATTTTCAAGACTGGAAATTTTTCTATATAAAATTTCTAAATCCTCTTCTGAGTGAGACGTCATCTTTTGTTTTTTCAAATTCGGACGTCTACTGCTCCGTTTACCTTATTTCAGACAAATTAGCAGCATTTTGGTACCGATAATCGACTTTTGATCGGATGATCATACCACTGATATCTGTACACCGTTATGATCGTCTCGTCGTGCTGATCTAAATAGTATATTTATTTCTGTATTTTGAGTTCCGGTACGTGACGGAACCAATAAAATATTCGTTGTAACGGTACCTTTAAATGTTGACCGTTATCTTTGCTTTGCTTTTCAGACTTCGACGTAAACCCCAAGCAATAAAATAAATTGCTTTAATAACTTCTCAATCAGCATACAGCTGTTGCCATCCCATGCCATTTCAAAAGTTTGAAACTTATAAAATGCTATACGCCCATGCATTTGTTTCCTTTATATGTTCCTGTACGTTTCATTCCATTCATTTATTTCCTTTCTAATTTCCTATACGTTTCATTCCATTCATTTATTTCCTTCTAAATCCCTGTACGTTTACATTTCAATCTAATTTATACCCTTTCTGTTCACTTTTCTCTCCGCAATCAGCCTTTCTTCTCTCCTCTTTATTTTTCTTACCTCTCCACTTACGTCTGCATCCCCACTTTTCACGTGAAACCACTCCTTCCTCTCCTTTTTTTCTTTCGCCACCTCCCCTACACAACGCGGCCGAGCTCAACCCAGCCCACCCTCTCTCTTCCGCCATGACACAGCCACCTTCCACCGACCATCGCCTACCCAGACCCGCCTCCAACCGTTCAACACCCTTGCACACATGAAGCCTTCAACCTCCACGTTCCCACTAAAGCCGCCATCCTCCTACCACAGCCTCATTCCCACGTGAGCTCCGCTAACAATCTTCGGCCTTCACTTGTTCGCCTACTCCTTTGTCGAGCCTCTCTGTTTTATTCGTAGGTGATGTATATACTTAGTTATATGATGAGAACCTGTTACATATATATATTTTCCATCTTAAGTCTTTATTTATTTTTCAAATCTTTGTAAAAAAAAATCTGTTTATATGCTTGATTT
Organism: Allium cepa; assembly: GCA_030765085.1. Classification (NCBI taxonomy): domain Eukaryota; kingdom Viridiplantae; phylum Streptophyta; class Magnoliopsida; order Asparagales; family Amaryllidaceae; genus Allium; species Allium cepa. The sequence goes on along the minus strand of CM060944.1, from coordinate 489,156,776 downwards.
TAACAACCGTGGTTTATAAAGTTATATTGGTATGTATATATAATACAAAAATTGTGTTCACATAAGTTCACATATATAGATATTTGACACATTTTCAAACCCTTGTTTATATTTTGTTATATGAGTTTACAAAAATTACTGGGTGCTAGTTAGTGTTATATTTGTGAGTATAATATGGTTGTAGCTGAGGGTTATATATACCAGAGTATTATAAAATATATCCGACAGTACAGTATGATATGATTATAAATATAGTAGTAATCTATATATAGATTTGTATTAGTATGTTTGCTGTAGTATACAACTTATTATATTTACAAATTTTATAGAATTTATATTATGATATAGTAATTTATACCCATATAAATGATTAAGCAAGTTGGTATATACTGTTAGTTTATAAAAGCTTAATGACATATGCTTGTATATAGGAAGGTTTTACAGTTAGTTTCTTTGTTTCGTATATAATGAAAGCTTGTATATATGCGGTTGTATTTATCAGCTAACAACCGAAATCTTTTGTACCTATATATAAAGATATAAAGTTGTGCATCATTTATTGTTATCAAATTTCATTCTATTTAGGTATACATAGGTATGGGATACATCAGTCACATAGTTGTTATACCGAAGTATACATGAGTCTATATATTGGTTTGTATATAAAGTACAGGCTGTATATGTATGTTAGCAGTCGCATTAATTTGTTTCCATATACAAAATGTTGGCATTTATTAGCCCGTACAAACACTTATATATATTTTTCTGTATATGTATGATAACAATAAAAAAACATATGCCTGTATTTCATAAGTGATATGTGATGTTGGTTTGATGTGTATGACTCAGCAATGTATGTGTAAATTCTTAAATGATAGTTTGTTGTTGTTGAATATATATCATGTTCATGTATCTAAATAAGTATTTCTTTCAGAATATATATTATGTATATATATTTTTGATTTTTGTATATGTGTTCTAATTTAAAACAATGATTTTAAATACATATATATTTAAATTTAAAATGTGTTTGAATTTAAATATGATATTAGTTATATATATATATGTATGTTCACTTAAACTATTTATCGTCATCGATCCAGTTCTGATTTGATTTCATCCATTTCTACTTATCAGCTTTATCCGTCGCATTCATACCCATCTGTTTTTGCTTTAAAATTCGGGCTTGGATTCCTAACCCATCTTATTTTTGTCCATCTCTAGCCTCAAAAGGTGAGTAATCACTCACGATTAACATTCTTTTATTCATTAAATTTGATTTCAATTGAAACGACAATTGAAGTATGCTGCTGCAGTTATTTGAATTTGTTATATATGCTATTATCTGTAACTGTTCACCTGCGGGATATGACACCATATCCTGTTGTTTATATTATATTATTATTGATGATATATGCCTGTTATTTTATTGTATTTTCTGTTATCACTCTGCAAGTTCCCTGTAGTTTAGAAATCACTATGGGTTGAAATGATACATACCCGAACAGACTTTAGAATAGGAGAAAATCGTTATGGGTTGAAATGATAAACCCAAGCGATTTTCAGTTAATTGAATTTTGGATTACGGGTTGAAATGATATCCACCCGTATATATTTAGTATACGGATTGAAATGATAAATATCCGTAGCACTTGACTATATGATAGGAAATATATACAGACACCGTTGGTCCATATAAATATTATGAAAACAATTTCTATAATTTTGGAAAGAAATATATGGTTTAATAAATTTGATTCTTAAGATATTATATAAATGAAAGCTGTATATATAGATTTAGTAGTAATATTTGATTTAAATTAGATTGATTTAATACATATAATATAGTTAAGTATTTATGTAAATCTATATCTCAAATAGATTCTCTTGTAATAAATTGAATAATTAAGATTGGGAGATAAATTTGGGTTTATAAAAATGGTATTTAAATAAGGATTTATTTAATTAAATCAATTTGAAATTTTTGAGTGGGAAATTTAAAAGGTATGATTTTATAACTGGATTTTTGATTTAAGTGATTTAATGAATATTTCATGTTTAAATAAATTAAAGAAAATATTGAGTAAAATGGAATTTAAGGCTAATTAAATAATCTTGAATCAAATGAGGAAGTATTTCAAGACTAAATAATAATGAGGTTAAATCGAGATCTATATGAAACGTTTAAATTGAACATTTAAATTTTTTAAGCCTTAAACTATATTGAAATTTAAATGGTTTAAATTTGAGATTCGGATCAGTATTTGAAATCAATATAGTAGAATTTGTTATTTAGAAACTAAATTGAATTAAAATGAAAATTTAGGTTGAACTAAATTTGAATCTAATATTTAGAAAACTAAATTGAATAAAAATTTAGTTGAAACGTTGAATACTTAAAGGTTTATAAATATTGAATATAAAGGGGTATTTTGTGATTACAAATCCGAATTTCAGATCGATAAAATTGAAGTGGTTATTTTAGGAATTGAGTTGAATTTAAATTGATAAATTGAGATTGAATGTAATTTAAATGGGAAGGTCGGGTTGATGTTGAAACAATTTGTTAAGTTGAGGGACTTGAAAATATTTTACGGTATAAATTATTTAATATATCTAAATACTATTTTGGAAAATAGCTATATTTGAAGTGAAATGATATTTGATTTTGAGGTATAAATTAAGATGAAAGAACCACGGTGTTATAGTGTGTATTTCTACCCTGTAGATAGTTCCATGGACCCTTAGAGGATGGTTATTCCAAACATCCTTTAAGTTATTTGTATTTCAGTTGATATTTCACCTGAGTTGGATTTATTGATATAAGAATGTTAATCCTGACTCGAGTGTTTTTTGTTTTGCTTTACGCTCGGGTCAGACTGAGTGATACAGCATTTGAGACTCACCCTTGAAGTTGGAGCCTTGCTTGAAGATCCAACTATCTATCCTTTCAGTCATCCTATTGGTTTGTTCAGAGAAGTTATCTGCGCATACTGGAGACTTCACTGCATCTAAGATATTCAGTTGTATTTTATTTCTAACTCCAATGTATATAGTAGCTTCATGAACTACTATTCTTTATCTATTCCGCTGCATTATATTACTCTGTGTCTGTGATCTGTGATGATTTATTTACTATATATGTTAAGTTTTGCCAAATTTTAATTAAAGATTCGATATTTTGAATTATTCAAGTCGGACATGTATGGTTTATTGTCGATTTGAATGGTCCAAAATAGCGGGTCGCTACATGTTGATTTTCGAGGATCGAAAATCATGGCCTTTACAAATAGAGTATATTATTGTGAATAATAATGTTAAATTTTTTTATTTTATAAGAATAAATACAATAAAATAATCAAGTTTAGGTTTGATTAAGCAAGCGTAGGACACTTAAACGAATTGATTAAACCCAATTATGCATAATGAATCGAATAAGACTTTGGAAAAAGAATATAGTGTTAGATTTGGTGAAAATGTAAGTGGTTAAGTGGATGGAACGAACACACATGTGAAAACTAATATAAATTAGAAAATGTAATACATGGCTTGTAACCATTAAACCATCAAGTAAACCCTTAACCTAAAACTCTTCATTCATATAGATTCAAAAAATAAAAATACAAGGGAAGATATAATGGTTTCTTAGTTGAAAGAAGGAAAAATCAATAGTTTGCAAAAGGAGGAGTTTTAACTTTAAAGAGTGGATGTAATATAGTTAAAAGAAGTTATGTTGATTAATATTAATCCTTATTTCCTATTCATCCTCGTAAGAATTCAGATTTGGTTATTTAATTTGTTCATTGAAATGGATTTTGAACATTTTAGCTTATAAATGAAGATGAAGCTTTTACTTATGGTAAGTAGTTAACTAGAGAAGGTTTTATGTAACGACCCGTATTTTTGACTTTTTAAATTATAGGATTTGATACATTTATCGAATAAAAATTAGTTAGAGTTAAGATATACCGACTTCTTATTGTAATTTATTGGATAATTAAGTTATTTAAATTTAATATTGGAATTTTTTAAATAATGGAATTCTAAATTGAATGTGAATGAAAATGAAATTGAAAATTTATTAAAATTTTATATAAATATGAATGAAGATCATTTGTTTTCAAAATTTGATTAAATGCGAATAATTTGGTGTAACGACCCCAACTTCCTACGCCCAGGAAGACGTATCGCTTTTAAGAAAGAAAAGGGTGAGAAAATAGAAAAGATAGAGAAGAAAGAACAACAACATCGGAATCTCACAGCGGAATGAATAAATTATATTAATCACATAAGTATTTACATAATATATAACATCAATCAGAGTGATACATATAGTACATCACATACTAGACAGTTATAAACACCTGTCTAGTTATACAACTCAATACACAAAACAACACAGAGATACCACACAGCGGAACTATATATATATCTACAACGCTGAAGCCTCATGCTCCATTGCTCCTCCAGAATTCGTCAAAGCTAAACCTGAATCCCTTGGCTACCCGTAAAAATTTGGGTACCCGAGAGTTTATGAAAAACAAAAATAAACTCCGGGTCAGACATGGGTCTGGTATGAGTAACAGGTTAAAGTTGCTTAATTTTGAAAAAAAAAATGCTTTGAAAACAAAAGGTATCACGTAAGACTTCCCACACATAAACATGGAAAAGTTTTTACCTTACGCTAACCAAAACATTTGATAGGAAATCCAGTGATATTATAATAGGTCTAGGGTTTTCAAATAAATAGAAAATAGCCGAAATTGTTACATGATTAAATTCCAGCTACTAGCCACAAAAGTGGGTAATACAATCAAAACCGTTGGCACTTATTGGATTTTGGATTCCATATAATGGCAAGGCTATTGGGGTATCGTCCGTCACAGTATGTGGCCTAGATCAACGTACCGAGGATCACTCCCGACCCCCTGCAACACAAGGCCGGAACCATTCCTTACTGAACAGTCCCGAACAAGATAAACCCCGCAGTTAGCTGCAGACCAACTGCCTACACAGCCGAATAAAAGGGGACATCTAGACAGGGGAATATCCTTGTCCTGCTTGGGCATGACCCACCTAACCTTGCTACACCTCCCATGTTTTATCCATTCCCGGTTGATGAGGCTTGAGGTTACGATTACCTTTATAGAACATATCTCTTAGAATGCTCATCGTCCGCCTGACGATGTGTTGAAAGCATTCGATCCATACAAGTTCGTTCCGGGTTCGAACGAAACCGAAGGCATCATCTCGTTACACTCATTTTGGAATCACCCTCAGAGTTAACGACGATAACCCTTGCATTCTGAATCTTCATCTTCACTTCAGATTCACGACCTATCGTTAATTTGGAATCGATGTGGTTTTCGAATGTTCCAAATAAGGAAAACCGATCCCGGTCTCATCGAAATCCAAAACGTGTCTTTTAAGGCCAAGTTGTCTATTTAGTCTTAACAGTCAATTAAATATCATTAATATACACAGATAGATAATTCACATCTCATAATAGATAATCACATTATCATCATAAACAGATAATTAATATCATCATCCAAACAGATAATTAAATATTATCATTTTTAAACCATACACCCATATCACATAGATATTATCCATCTCATTTCTGAGATCACAGTCAAACAATGAAATATCAATATCATCCATAAGCAATGATTTATGAATCACAAGCTATAATTAATTTAAAATGAATTAAATTAACTACTTTCATTTTTAATTAATTTAAAATAAATTAAATTAATTACTCATTCCATAAATCCTGCTCTCACAACCGTTAATTAATCAAAGTAATTAATCATTCTCAAATTACAAGAAGTAATTTAGTCTTAATTAATTTCTCAAATGAATTATTCTAAACCATTCATAGCAGATTAACATTTGATTACTTCCTATTAGTTATTCCTTAATTAAACAATTTTTAATTACATCATTAATTACATTAATTAATGATCTTCAATTTATATCAAATTACTTTATTTAAATTAATTACATTAAGTGATTAATCTTTATTTAAACACCATTATTAATCACCCTTGATTAATAACAAAACAATAATTAACTACCCTTAATTACTTATTAATCATCCCATGATTAATTAATTCCATAAATTAATCCTTTAATTAATTACTTAAGAAATTACCCAAATTACTTCACTTACAATCATCTTGTATGAATTTCATCAAGTAATTATCATCTAGTTACTTTTCTAAGTAATTATACTCCATTAATTACACTAAGTAATTTCACATACAAAATCATCAAATGATTTCTAAAATTAATTAACTTAATTCAATCTTATTATCAATTACCTATATATATTCAAATTAATCATCTTTGATTTAAATATCCTTTGTTGCATTACAATAGTTTTCCTTGATTTATTTACAAAAATTAATCTTGAATAAATCCATTAAATAATTTCATTTATATAGATTTATTACAATTTAATTATCTTGTTGATTTATTATCCCCAAATAATCAATTTTTAATTCCATCATTAATTATATTAATTAATGATTTCTAATTACATTTTCATTTGTTATTTATATTAAGAATAAAATCTTCAAAACACAAATATTAATCCTCTTGATTAATAACATACAGTAATTAACCGTCCTTAATTAATTATTTCCCAATAACAAGCTTAATCCCTTGATTAATTTCAAACAAGTAATTATACTCCAATTACATCCATTAACAACATCATCCAGAAATTTGCTTCCAGTAATTATCCATCAATTACTTCTCCAAGTAATTTACTTCCAAAATATCAGTTAATTAAACTAAATTAATTAACTCAAATCAATTTATACAATTAATAAATAATTAATTTCTTAATTACTTTCCAAATAAATAATTGCATTTAAAATATTGAATTAATTTATCTAATTAATTTATTACAAAATCAATCACATTAATTAATTATAACATAATCTAGTTAATGAACTTCATTAATACTTATTTCATTATTTTCTTCTATTTATCATTGTTAATTATAAGTTTGATTACCATTAAAATTTATTAATTTAAATCGAAACCTAATCTATGGTTCTTAATTACATATTAGTTAATTAATTTATTAATTAACTTTAATTACTACTTTTAAACTTATAATTACTAAATTAATTAATATCCATCATTAATTATTCATACTTAATTAACTTAAAGGTTAATGCATATAAAATTCTAAAACTTCATGAATTAAAGTAAACCATTCTTATTATTGATTATGTTTTCAATTCCAATATGTTTAAAACATTTATTTCAATTTACTTTCTAAATAAAAACCAATTTATCCTGAATAAAGTTTACAACTAAATTTTCAAACCCCTCTAAACTTACATATTTAATAGCATTAAAACTTATTTGAATCAATTTAAATTATAAAACTTTAATTTAGTTTCAAACCTAGAATTCAAATCTAAGTCCTGATCTCAATTTTTGAATTAACTTGTTTCAATCGTTTCTTAACAGTTTAAATTTCATTTGAACTCAATTCTTGTTTTGAAAATACTTTAATTATTGACCACTATTAAATTATTAAAATAATTTAAATTTTGAAACTTTATTATTTCCAACTCTCTTTCAAACTAACTTAAATTCACTATTTAAACTTGAGTTAGAGCTAGTTTCAACTTTGATTACATTTTAAAACCAAGTTTTCAAAACTGTAAAAAAAACAGCTACAGGTATAAAACCTGAATACCAATAACCCGACCCCCCCCCTTTGGTTTACTTCGAGTAAACCCACGAAATTCCCGAGAAAAAAAAGCAATACTTCGAGTCTCCCCCAGGCACGCAACAATCAATTCAAAACCTGACTCTTCCCTGTTACTTCGAGACCAACCCCAAAGTTTTCGAACAAATACCCGAGCCCTTCTCGAGACCATCACAAAATCGCCCAGCGCCACTAACAAACCCAGTTCTCCAATCTCTCCTTCATGCACATGCACATGGTCGCCGACCAACTCAAACCGCCGCTGATGATCCTCCCACGTCGACAAACACTAATACATCCAAGTACGATCATCAGATCGTTTCCCAATTCTCGAATTCGAATTCGAGACCTTCATTCCAAACCTGAAACACACGACCCACATTCCATCCAAACCTGTCATCGCTACTCTCTTCCAACCCTGACCACCTGAAGACCAACAGCTCCGGCCATGAACGCGACTATGACTGAGCTACCCCCTCACAAAACTCCACTGCACTCGATCGCCTAATGGTGACGAACGGAACCAAACACTTCGGCCACTCCAAACTAGGTTTACGTGCAAATATTTGCTCACCGCCTCTACCACGTTCATCGAACCACCATACGAATATTTTCCCCGCAACCACACTTCACTCTTACACGTGCGCTCAAGATCCCATCCACCACCAATTCGTGGATCATCAAAGATCATCAAAAGAAGGAAATTCGAACTAACCCAAACTATGCTTAATTCCTAAGCCCAAAAATAATGATTCATGTTTTAAAAATCCCGTTATAGTATACGAATTCCAGTTACAATCCTAAATTTGTAAATTTAGAAATTCAAAATTTGACTAATTTAAGGTTTGGTTCAGTTTCTTTGATTTCCAGAGATATTGCTAAATTGTTTTGGCTTGAATAAATTTTTAAAATTTAATGTACACAGTAACGGACAATTTTTGTTTTAATACTAAATTCAAACATCGAATAAATCAAGTGAAAATGGTTCTTTAAATCAAAATCTTGTGTTTAGAATTCAGAACAGAGAACATATATGATTAACAGCCTGCACACAAATGCTATTCATCATCCACAGAGCATCCATATGTATATAGATACAAACATAGTTATTCAACTGCACACAAGCAACAGACTTATACTTTTAAATTTGTTTAAAAGTTGTTACTCACCAGTTCAGAAAGAACAGAGGCTACAAATTTGAACAGGACCTTAAATTTGAAACCTAAAGCAACTGAAACCTTTTCTGTTTAATCCCCTGGTTTGCTAAGTTGTTGTTGAATGTTTGTTTAGGTTTTTAATGAAGTTTATTTTAGTTTTTACTCAGCTCGAACTAAACAAGGTGAAGCTTATTTATAATCAACTTTTCAGGGCATATGCAGACATGGAATATTATTATGTCTCATACACTTGTGACCATACTTGTACAATATGGCATACATATCTAGTTTGTACAGATTTTTGAAACAAAGATATTTTAGATGGAGGCTGATATGAAATACAATTGTGTGCTAGAAAGATTTTTCATTAATTACTTTTGTTTGTTTGCTTAAGAATACTTTACACTGTCTTCCCTAGCAAGCTTCATATATACATATTTTTTTGTTACTATCTTGCTTTCCAGATTACATTCCCGCATACTGATTTTACTTGTTTGTATGACATGTATATTTTTATTACTGGCCTTATTTTGTTTTACTTAGTTTGGCCTGCACACATATTCGACCTTAATGCTTTAAACATATTATATATGCTGCAGTTCATTTTTATGTTAGTTTACAAACTTGAAAATCATATGTTTCTAGTTTTCATTGTTGTCTTGTTATTATATTTGAAATGTTTGTGAAGTTATATAAATTTATCCTATATGTTTATATCTTATTTTATTTATATTATAAAACACATTTATCACTTTGACATGGTAGATAAATTAAATTATCTTTTTATTATAAACTACCTATTTTATAATATATATTAGAGTATCGTTTGACAAAATTATATTAAAACTCATATATATTTTTAAATCCATATTTTTATCAAGCTATACTAAAAAGAAAATAAAGCAAATCCTTTTTGTTAATAAATTTAAATTTAAACTTAAGTTAAAATAAGTTTCAATCTATTTAAGCATTTATCCTATGTATATAAAATCCTATATTTATTTATTTATTTATCTTTAAAAAGTTTATATTAAATAACACATAATTTCCAATTCACTAAAATATATGTTAGCATTTGAAACATAATTTATTAGTTAAACTTTAAAACAAATCTCAACTATTTACAATGTATGCAAATATATACATATATAAATAGAAAACAAACAATTAATTTTAACATATATCATTTACCAATTAAATATTTATTAAAAAAAGTATCAATTCAGATTTAATTAACAAAAATATATCAAATCAATTTAATATTTAATGCAGATTATTAAATTGATATTGTTAGAAAATTCTGGATTGTCACATTCCTCCCCCCTTAAAAGAATTTCGTCCCCGAAATTTAAAAGAAAAGATAATTTAATAATATATTTAAGATTTTAATTAATTTTAAATCATAAGCATATATCAATCACATGCTAACAGTCATCACAACCAATCTACTCAATCAACAAGGCAAACTATCCATACAAAATTCTGGATAGAGTTCCCTAGAGTTTCTCAGTATAATACCAGAATACCCGATCTACGGAATCCAAATAATCTACACTACTAATCTACAGAACTCCTTCGAATCAGAGAAAATTCATCCAAAATGAAATCTCCGACTCCCAAATCCAAATTCCTTCGTTTCTTATCCACCAAAACTTCTGACAATCCAGAGATGCCTTCAACTTACTGATCAACTCAATCTTTGCTGATGACTCCTAAAACAATCTGAATCCAAAAACAATCCAGGAGAATGATTTTCTCTAAATCAACCAAAACCAAGAACACAACCTTTACCATCCTCAGTAGAAAACAACTTCTCTTTTCCAGAAAAGAAAAACAAATGCACTCCCAACTGCTTCCGCTGCACAACTCTGATCTGGGGTAGATTAAAATGCTGATGATACACATAAGCACAAACAGGACAACACATTATAAAAATATGATTCAACAGATCCAAAATAACTCAGAAATTCTTCCAAAACTTGAGCTGCTTTACCAATTCCTCTCTCTAGAAAGCATTCTATTACTAAGCTGAACCATCTGTACTACTTCTGAAATCCAGTCGATACCAAACTCAACTCCTCAGATGCTAAGGCAAACCACTGACCTATTCAAAGATGTTTAGGAAAATTTTCTGCCATCCCAGAAAGTACTTAACTATCGCAAGTCTCTTTTGCGATCAACCCAGGCTAATATCCCAAGAAAACTGTACTCTCCTTACCAATCTGAACAGCTTAAGCTTATCTAGCCAATCCATTGAAGAAATGGATTCACAAAACTGCCTCTGAACTTCACCTCTAAAGAACTGCTGACAAATGACCTTCTCGCGTGCCGGCAGAACAATCTGAGCTGCAACACTGCTACTAATGCCAAAAAAAAATTCTTCATCCTAAACTCCTCGAAAAACTCGGGCCTCAAAGCCAAACACAACATTCAGCTGGACTCAACCTCAAAACTAATGCAGACACACTTCCTTATCCAAAAATCCTTGGTAACTTCTTCGGAAACAATCCATCGCTACTGCATCTCAACACACAACTACTACTTCTTGAGTTACCAAGATAAATATTTCTATCTTATGCTCAACTGACAAAAATCCAAATTCTACTCATCCAAACTTGTACAACAAAAATGGACTCCAAATCTTAACAGTTTTCCTCCAGAGATTTGGTGAAATCCTTACACCATGAATTTACTCGAGACGGTATTAGGTCTACAGTCTCATCAGATGTACTTCCAACCACAGGTAGTCGTGCTACACACACCACTACTCAATTTACCCTTATACTTATATTGGAAAACCTAAACAGGCAATCCAACAAATAGATGAAATATATATATATATATATATATATATATATATATATAAATTACAAATACGCTCTCTCAGGAAAGAAATCACTCAAGAGCCTAGGTATTCACTCAACCTAGCGCTCTGATACCACTGTAACGACCCCGACTTCCTACGCCCAGGAAGACGTATCGCTTTTAAGAAAGAAAAGTGTAACGACCCGGAATTTTGGGCAATATCGATTTAATAATCCGCAATAATAATTTAATTGGTTTGATAAATTTTCTTTATAATTTTAATTTAAAATTGGTAAAATCAATCTTTTATAGAATAACAAATATTTAATCTGGTAAGTGTGATCAATATCTTTTAACAATTTAAATATTGATAAGAATTGTTTTTCAAAAGCTAATGAAATTTTATTCTATTTATAATATATATGTTTGATATATATTGTGAATGGAAATATCTTTTGTTTTAAATTAAGTTGAATTTTCAAATTGTAATATATGTAAGCATATGTTATAATTTGATATTTGTTTTGAAAATTTAATTTAATCTATTAATAATTTATGTATGAATGAATATTGCAATTTTAAAGATTTATTTCAAATTCAATGAAATTTTTCAAAAGATAATTTAGTTTAGTTCAATTGTTTTCAAAATATAATATTGTGTTTATTTTCAATATGATAGTTTAAAAAGGGTTTAAATAAAGTTTTCTTTTTGTTTTTTTTCTTTAAGGTGTTTAATTTCAAAATGGTTATAAATGATAAATATAAGTGTTTTAGAATATTTTCTCTTAAATGTAAATTTATATTTACATATACAAGTATTTATTTATAAACTAAATTTAATATGTAAGTTTATACGATCATTTAAATTAAATAAAAATTTGTTTAAAAACACTTAAGTAATAGGTGTAAACATATTAACTTGTTGAAGACATTTGTAAGGCAATTAAATAAATAAATGACAAATGTAAGTTTAAAAAACATGTGGCAACATATAATTTTAATTTTTAATAAATGTCTTTTGAAGAAAACAAGCTTCTTTCAAAACACTTTCTTTCTTTCAAATGTTAATGGCTAAAACCAGAAATCCATTTACAAACCTGAGATTTTAAAATCAATATCAAAGTTTTCTCAACTTCAACCTATAATCTTCAACCTGCAAAAAAAAATAGAAATCTGCAACAATTAAAAATTTGCAGTATGCAAATCAACATGCACCATCAACCTGCAATTGAAGTAAATATCCAACCTGCATGAAGTACAACTTCAATTAAAAAGCATGCAAAAGAATTCACTTCATCAGCAAAGCAAGAATTTAAAGTATTTTCCAGATTTAATGATTCAAGAACCTAGAAAGTTTAAACTGCTCTACCTCTTTAATTTAACAGTTGAGTAAATCATCTTTTAAAAATAGTTTTAGTCTAACTTGTGACTTAATGATGACGCATGTGTAAATCTATATTGATGTTATATGAAAATTCGTTTTAAATTGGATTGCATGTGAAATTAAAATGTTTAATTGCCTGTAAAATGTAAATTGAATACTGTGTTTAATAGGAACAGTCAAGTTTTCAAAAAAAAAAATCTAAATAACTTTGGTTTTATCATGAATTGGACTATGGTATGTTAATGAAAGTTGTTTGTAAACACATGGTATATCATTTAAAAATAATTATAGAATTTTAGATTGGAGGTGTTACCCAGAATTGTTAAAATACAGTAAAATACTGTTACATATGGAAAATATATAACCTTGGTTGATGATTTAGATTACATGAATGCATTAGTGATTAGAAATCATGATTTTTAATACCATTTTCATGATTTTTAGTTTGATAAATCATGAGAATTTTTAGTTTGATCGGTTTGGGAATCTTTGTGTACTGACTATGATTTATTCAATAAATTGAGATAAAATTATGGGTTAAGCTTGCTCTAGTGTCATGGATTTAGGGAAAAATGCTTTGGAATTTTTTTTATTGATTGTGGTGTGTGAATTCGATCAAACTAGGGTTACTATGGTTTTTGGTTTCGGCTGTTTTGTCATGGCTTTTGTATCGAAAATTGGGGATCGGGTTTGACCGCATTTGGAGAGAATGGAGTTATTGGGTGTGGTGTTCCTATGGTGGGGTCGGCGAGGTTAATCGGCGATGAGATGATCGGCGATGAGAAGATCGGCGATGGGGTGGTTTTGGCAACTGTACTTCCTGTTGTTTCATGCTAATGGGTCAAATTTCGATTCGTATTTGAATTTTTGATTCTGGGTGTGGATTTAGGCTCGCGAGGGAGGAAGTGATGATGGACGTTGGTCGTGATGATCGTAGGTGGTCGGCGGTAGGGGTGCACGTGCACTGTGTTTTGGTTCATGCACGATTGAGGTTCTGGGATTTGAATTTGTGGAAGACGCGATTTGTATCGAAGTAGTTCTCGTGTATTCGCGGGGATGACACGAAGAAGATGGAGGGCCAAGTCGCTTCGGGTTTGACGCGAGTGGTGCCTGGGTTTGTACTCGGGGTTCCTAGGTGGATAGCTCGAGTATTTAGAAGGTGGAATCTGGATAAAGTTCAGTAAAGGAATAGTACAGGTTACATGTTAACTTGTTATTTTGATATCAAGTTTCAAATTATAAAAACGAATTTATTAAAGTTAAACTTGATCCTTGATGTAAAGATTAATGCTATTCAAACTTATAAAAGTGTTAATTGAATTTTAGATTTCAAGTTTAAAATGTTTTAAGATGATTGTTTTTCTGAAAATAATTATCTAATTAAATTTCGAAGTTCAATTTAAAAAGAATGTTTTGAATTTAAATATTAAATCAAAGTTAAGTAAAATGTAAAGCAATGTTTTAATAACAAGTTTTCAAATTTATAGTGAAAATTAATAAGATAATTTATAATGTATTAAATTTGAAATTGATTTCAAAATGCCTTATTTCCAAATAAGATTAATATTAAGATTTTGAAACCAAATAGAATAATTGGATTTTAAATTATAAAAATTTGATTAATTCAAATAATTTAATTATGAAGATAAATAGGGTTAAATTATCTTGTTTGTAACTTGAGGATACTTGATATGATTTGTAATTAAATAAAGGATTAATCAAGATAAATGAATTCTTAATTAATTAAGGATTTTGAAATATAAGAAATTAATTAATTGTTTAATTAATTTTAAATAATTAGTTAATTATTTATTAATTTTAAATAATAACTTAATTATGAATTAATTAAGTAAGTTAATGGTTAATTTTCAAATATAATTAGAAGGTAATTACTTATGGAAGTAATTAGAGAAGTTACTCATTAGAGTAATTAATTAAAGTGATTAATGGAATCACTTAATTGATTAATATAATTGTTTAAAGTTAATTGATTATGGGTTAATTAATTAATTAATGAATTAAGAATTATTTAATAATGTAATTAATTATTTGTTAAGTAATTAATTAAGAAAGTAATTAAGATTTATTAAAGGAAGTAATTAGAGATAATTACTTATGTAAGTATTTAAGAGTTAATTACTTAATTTATCTTAGATAATTAATATGATTAATTAATAAATGAGATTAAATTCGAGATTAATTACTAAGTGTAATTAATTAAAATTGTAATTAATTAATAAAGTAATTAATTAAGGATAAATTGTTAATTTAAATTAATTAATAATTACTTAATGAAGTAATTAAAGGTTAATTATTTTGACTAATTAATCAAGGATTAATATAATTAATTTGGAAACAATTAATTAAGAAGTTAATTAATTAAGATAAGTAATTACAAATTGTTAATTATTTTTTATGATTAATGAGATGATTAATTACAAGTTAATTATTTACTTAATTAAAGGGTTATTAATTAATAATGATTATTAATATAATTTATCAAGTAATTAATTTCGGTAATTAACTTAAATATGATTAATTAATTGTAATTAATTAAGGATTAATGTAATTAATTATAGTTAATTAATTAATGAAGGATAATTAATTATAGTAATTAATGATAGTAATTAAAGATTAATTACTGATTATGGATTATAGATAATTACTTGAATGTAATTAAAGGATAATTAATCAGGGAAGATTAATTAAAGAAGGTCATAAGGAGATGATTAATGAATTTGATTTGTAATAAATCAATGAAGCAGGAGTTAGGATAATCCAAATGATTAAAGGATAGTAATTAATTTAATTAGAGTTTAATTAAATTGATTAAGAGTTAATCAATTCTGCTATGGGTGATTGATTAATATTGAATGGTTGATATTGAGTGATTGATATTGGATGTTGAACGATATTGGATGATTGATATTGGGTGATTGGTTGACACTGGATGATTTGGATGACTATGATATTTGTGATATGCTGCTTTGTGAGATGAATGTAGATATGAATTATCTATTGTGATAATGTTATTCATCCATCTGTTTATTTCATCCTGAATATAAGTTAATTGTTTAAATCCCTTAAGTATAACTTGGACATTAAAATGGCGTTTGGTTTCGATGAGACCGGGATCGGGTTTCCATATTTGGATATCCGAAAACCACATCGATTCCAATTAAACGTTAGGTCGTGAATCCAAGTGGAGCAAGTGAAGACTCGAGGTGTAAGGGCTATACGTCAGTATAACTCTGTGGGTGATTCCGTAATGAGTTTGACGGAATAATACTTATAGATTCGAGATGGAGATTAAAGTGCAAGGGCTATGGTCGTTGATTCTGAGGGTGATTCCAATAATGAGTGCAACGAGATAGTGCCTTCGGTTTCGTTCGAACCCGGAACGAACTTGTATGGATTGAATGCTTTTAGCACATCGTCAGGCGGACGATGAGCATTCTAAGATAGATGTGTTCTATAAAGGTAATCGCAGCCTCAAGCCTCATCAAACGGGAATGGCTAAAACAGGGGAGGTGCAGCAAGGCTTCGTGGGTAAGTCCCACTGGAGAGCAAGATTTACCCCTGTCTAGAAGTCCCTTTTTATTCGGCTGTGTGGGGCGGTTGAATTCTGGACAACCGTCGGGGTTGTCTTGTTTGAGACTGTTCAGTAAGGAATGGTCCCGGCCTTGTGTTGCAAGGGAGTGGGAGTACTCCTTGGTACGGTGATCTAGGCCACGTACTGTGACGGGCGGTGCCCCAGTAGCCCTGCCATTGATGGAATCCAAAATCCAATAAGTGCCCGTACGGTTTTGATTGTGCCCAACTATGTTGGAACGTGAGATGTAAGCATTCCAGCTATTTCTGTATTTTATTTTGAAAACCGTAGACACTATTATAATATCACTGGATTTCCTATCAAATGTTTTGGTTAGCGTAAGGTAAAAACTTTTCCATGTTTATTTGTGGGAAGTCTTACGTGATACCTTTTCTTTCAAAGGTTTTCTAAAGTTAAGCAATTTTAAACCGTTTACTCACACCAGACCTCTGTTTGACCCGAGTGTTTATTTTCTGTTTTATTAAACTCTCGGGTACTCATATTATGTATGAGTAGTCAAGTAGTTCAGGTTAGCTTGACGAATTCTAGAGGAGATATGGAGCAGGAGGCTTCAACGTGTAGATATATATTGATTCTGCTGTGTTTGGTTGGTATCTGTATCTTTTATTCTTGAGTTGTATGAATTAGACAGATGTTTATAACTGTCTAATATGTGTTGTATAAGTGTGTACTCTGATGTATTAAGATACTATGTATTATTTTATTTGATATATTATATTTTATTCGTTCTGCTGTGAGTTCTCTGTTGTTGTTGTGTTCTTCTTTCTCTTTCTTTTCTTCTTCTATCCGTTTCTTTCTTCACTATTGATACGATTTCCTGGAGATAGGAAGTCGGGTCGCTACATTTGGTATCAGAGCATTAGGCTGAGCGAATACCTAAGCTCTGAAGTGTGTCTTTCTTTAGGGAGCGTTAGGTTGAGTGAATACCTAGGCTCTGTAGTGGTGTCTTCCTTGAGAGAGCGTACTTGTAAATTTTTTTTTATAACTATATATATATTTATATCTACCTGATCTGTTGGGTTATCTGTTCGGATTTTCCAACATAAGTTTTAGAGGTTGATAGAGTAGTGGTATATGTGTGTAACACGATTACCACTAATGGAAGAGGTCCATATGTTGAGGTTGGAAGTATTTGTCGAGACCGTAGACCTAATACCGTCTGGATTAAGTTTTGTTTGGAGTAAGGATTTTTCTGATATCCGAAGGAATTTTTTTTAAGAGATTCGAAGTTTATCCTTGAAATGTAAGTTTGGGTTTCGCTCGAGTGAGCGAATTTTTCTTGAGTTTGGATCTGTTGGTAGTGTAGAAGTAAGTGATGGTATCTTGATAACTGCGTGATGAGATGCAATATCCTTGGATATTTTCCGAAGAAGTTTTCTCTTGAAGTAGTTTTAGAGGTGGTTGAGGGGCAGTCTTTACCTGCCTCAGGGAAGACTCGTCTGTGTAGAAGTTATCTGGATCTTCAGTATGGAGGTTGGCTGTTCTAGAATATGAGACTAAGGTCTATAATTTATTTCACTTCGGCATGGTCTCATTTGTCATTCTTAAGGAGAGTGGAGTGTTGATGCTTGGTTTGGAGCTCGAGTTTCTTTTGGGTTGTCTGCCACCTCGGAGGTCTTTTGTGTGGTTGTTGATGGTTTTGGTTTTTGAGAAGTCTTTGAATTAGAAGTCTTGGTTAGCTGTGGTAGCAGTGTAACTCGAAGTGTTTGGTGTGCTGACGAGAAGGTCTTTTAGCCTTGCAGTATCATCAAAGTTGAGTTTGGAAGCAGCAATGTTGGTTGTTTCTCCGATGAATCGGGAATCTTGGTGATTCTTCTATTAGCAGTCCGTGCAGTTGGTGGAAGTTATCTGGAAGAATTAACCATGTTTGGAAAAGCTTTAAGCTGTTCTAATTGGTAAAGAGAGGACAGTTTCTTTGGAATACGAATTAGGTTGAATCGCAAAAGTGACTTGCAATTGGTTTGGAATTTTCTTAAGCATTCTTTTGTTTGAGACTGAGGATTCTCATGAGGAAGTAGGAGTTGATGAAGTAATCAGAAGTTTGTCTGAATCTGGGGTTGAGTTCCATTTTGTTTTGGTTACAGAAGCGATTTTGGTGGTTAGCCTAGTAGAGATTGGTGTAGCAGCTCAAGAATTTATTTTTGGAATTTGGATTTGGTTAGATCTTGTTTTTGAATTGGTTTCTGTCGTAATGTTGTGTGACTGAGTCAGATATGTCACTTAGATTTTTATGGATGTGATTAACAAAGTTTCTGGTACATATTGGAAAAGTTTGTATTCATGTTCATCAACAGTATTCTTATCTATTTCAGAATCAGAGTTGTGCAGCGGAAGCGAGGTAGCATCTGTGCAAGGAAGGAAGCAAGTTCTTTTGCTATTGCTTGAGTAGTAGTAGTGAATGTGTTCTGGATTTCGATGGGTTATAAAGATTTTTCTATTTAATAGGATCCAGAAGCTAGTTTGCTTTGGTCTAGTTGTTTCTGTAAGTATCAGCATAGGATGAGCTGATCAGGAAGAGATGGGCAGCCTGGATTGTCTTTTGAGTTACAGATATGAGATTTGAGATAAGGAGTGTTGGAATTCGAAGTTGGAGACTTCATTGTTGTTGAGATTTCTCTGGTTAAGAGAGCAGAAATTGAGTAAGATTGGTTGGTTAGTGCTTTGGCATTTGAGATTTCTTATCTGTGTTCTGATAAGATAAGATTAGTTGTCTATGAGACTGAATTGCCAGTTTGGATAACTGGAGTTCATTATATTTCACGTACCTCTGAGGGAGTACGTGTATGATTCATTGTTGCTTGTTGAATCTGTAGTTCAATTGGAGTTGGATGTTGAGCTGGATTTGAGAGTAATCTGATGTTTTGTTCAGATTGGTGGATCTAGAAAGGAGAGAAGCTTTGGATTTTGGTAGTGTAGTTAGTTTGTTAGTTTAGCTTTGGTGGAGCGAGTCTTCCGGTTATTTTTACTTGGGAAACTCGAAATAGTATTAGAGTTTTATTCTGACGTATGTCAGGATAATTAACTAAGTTTGTTTGTGTGATTGATTGCTATGGTTGTTAGTAATTGAATGTTAGGAATGCTTTGCTAATTGAAATTAAAATCTTTGTTGGATTATTAAATTACCTTTTCTTTTAAATTTCGGGGACGAAATTCTTTTGAGGGGGGAGGATTGTAACGACCCGGAATTTTGGGCAATTTCGATTTAATAATCTGCAATAATAATTTAATTGGTTTGATAAATTTTCTTTATAATTTTAATTTAAAATTGGTAAAATCAATCTTTTATAGAATAACAAATATTTAATCTGGTAAGTGTGATCAATATCTTTTAACAATTTAAATATTGATAAGAATTGTTTTTCAAAAGCTAATGAAATTTTATTCTATTTATAATATATATGTTTGATATATATTGTGAATGGAAATATCTTTTGTTTTAAATTAAGTTGAATTTTCAAATTGTAAGATATGTAAGCATATGTTATAATTTGATATTTGTTTTGAAAATTTAATTTAATCTATTAATAATTTATGTATGAATGAATATTGCAATTCTAAAGCTTTATTTCAAATTC
This sequence comes from Allium cepa, assembly GCA_030765085.1. Taxonomy (NCBI): domain Eukaryota; kingdom Viridiplantae; phylum Streptophyta; class Magnoliopsida; order Asparagales; family Amaryllidaceae; genus Allium; species Allium cepa. The sequence continues at coordinate 489,136,507 of CM060944.1, read as the reverse complement.
AATGAGATTTTTCAAAAGATAATTTAGTTTAGTTCAATTGTTTTCAAAATATAAGATTGTGTTTATTTTCAATATGATAGTTTAAAAAGGGTTTAAATAAAGTTTTCTTTTTGTTTTTTTTTCTTTAAGGTGTTTATTTTCAAAATGGTTATAAATGATAAATATAAGTGTTTTAGAATATTTTCTCTTAAAAGTAAATTTATATTTACATATATAAGTATTTATTTATAAACTAAATTTAATATGTAAGTTTATATGATCATTTAAATTAAATAAAAATTTGTTTAAAAACACTTAAGTCATAGGTGTAAACATATTAACTTGTTGAAGACATTTGTATGGCAATTAAATAAATAAATGACAAATGTAAGTTTAAACAACATGTGGCAATATATAATTTTATTTTTTAATAAATGTCTTTTGAAGAAAACAAGCTTCTTTCAAAACACTTTCTTTCTTTCAAATGTTAATGGCTAAAACCAGAAATCCATTTACAAACCTGAGATTTTAAAATCAATATCAAAGTTTTCTCAACTTCAACCTATAATCTTCAACCTGCAAAAAAAAAAAAATAGAAATCTGCAACAATTAAAAATCTGCAATATGAAAATCAACATGCACCATCAACCTGCAATCGAAGTAAATATCCAACCTGAATGAAGTACAACTTCAATTCAAAAGCATGCAAAAGAATTCACTTCATCATCAAAGCAAGAATTTAAAGTATTTTCCAGATTTAACGATTCAAGAACCTGGAAAGTTTAAACTGCTCTGCCTCTTTAATTTAACAGGTGAGTAAATCATCTTTTAAAAACAGTTTTAGTATAACTTGTGACTTAATCATGATGCATGTGTAAATCTATATTGATGTTATATGAAAATTCGTTTTAAATCGGATTGCATGTGAAATTAAAATGTTTAATTGCCTGTAAAATGTAAATTGAATACTGTGTTTAATAGGAACAGTCAAGTTTTCAAAAAAAAATCTAAATAACTTTGGTTTTATCATGAATTGGACTATGGTATGTTAATGAAAGTTGTTTGTAAACACATGGTATATCATTTAAAAATAATTATAGAATTTTAAATTGGAGGTGTTACCCAGAATTGTTAAAATACAGTAAAATACTGTTACATATGGATAATAAATAATCTTGGTTGATGATTTAGATTACATGAATGCATTATTGATTAGAAATCATGATTTTTAATACCATTTTCATGATTTTTAGTTTGATAAATCATGAGAATTTTTAGTGTGATCGGTTTGGGAATTTTTGTGTACTAACTATGATTTATTCAATAAATTGAGATAAAATTCTGGGTTAAGCTTGCTCTAGTGTCATGGATTTAAGGAAAAATGCTTTGGAATTTTTTTTATTGATTGTGGTGTGTGAATTCGATCAAACTAGGGTTACTATGGTTTTTGGTTTCGGCTGTTTTGTCATGGCTTTTGTATCGAAAATTGGGGATCGGGTTTGACCGCATTTGGAGAGAATGGAGTTATTGGGTGTGGTGTTCCTATGGTGGGGTCGGCAAGGTTAATCGGCGATGAGATGATCGGCGATGGGGTGGTTTTGGCGTCTGTACTTCCTGCTGTTTCATGCTAATGGGTCAAATTTGATTCGTATTTGAATTTTTGATTCTGGGTGTGGATTTAGGCTCGCGAGGGAGGAAGTGATGATGGACATTGGTCGTGATGATCGTAGGTGGTCGGCGGCAGTGGTGCATGTGCACTGTGTTTTGGTTCGTGCATGATTGAGGTTCTGGGATTTGAATTTGGGGAAGACGCGATTTGTATCGAAGTAGTTCTCGTGTATTCGCAGGGATGACACGAAGAAGATGGAGGGCCAAATCGCTTCGGGTTTGACGCGAGTGTTGCCTGGGTTTGTTCTCGGGGTTCCTAGGTGGATAGCTCGAGTATTTAGAAGGTGGAATCTGGATAAAGTTCAGTAAAGGAATGGTACAGGTTACATGTTAACTTGTTATTTTGATATCAAGTTTCAAATTATAAAAACGAATTTATTAAAGTTAAACTTGATCCTTGATGTAAAGATTAATGCTATTCAAACTTATAAAAGTGTTAATTGAATTTTAGATTTCAAGTTTAAAATGTTTTAAGATGATTGTTTTTTTGAAAATAATTATCTAATTAAATTTCGACGTTCAATTTAAAAAGAATGTTTTGAATTTAAATATTAAATCAAAGTTAAGTAAAGTGTATAGCAATGTTTTAATAACAAGTTTTCAAATTTATAGTGAAAATTAATAAGATAATTTATAATGTATTAAATTTGAAATTGATTTCAAAATGCCTTATTTCCAAATAAGATTAATATTAAGATTTTGAAACCAAATAGAATAATTGGATTTTAAATTATAAAAATTTGATTAATTCAAATAATTTAATTATGAAGATAAATAGGGTTAAATTATCTTGTTTGTAACTTGAGGTTACTTGATATGATTTGTAATTAAATAAAGGATTAATCAAGATAAATGAATTCTTAATTAATTAAGGATTTTGAAATATAAGAAATTAATTAATTAATTGTTTAATTAATTTTAAATAATTAGTTAATTATTTATTAATTTTAAATAATAACTTAATTATGAATTAATTAAGTAAGTTAATGGTTAATTTTCAAATATAATTAGAAGGTAATTACTTATCGAAGTAATTAGAGAAGTTACTCATGGGAGTAATTAATTAAAGTGATTAATGGATCACTTAATTGATTAATATAATTGTTTAAATTTAATTAATTATGGATTACTTGATTAATTAATGAATTTAGAATTATTTAATATTGTAATTAATTATTTGTTAAGTAATTAATTAAGAAAGTAATTAAGATTTATTAAAGGAAGTAATTAGAGATAATTAATTATGTAAGTAATTAAGAGTTAATTACTTAATTTATCTTAGATAATTAATATGATTAATTAATAAATGAGATTAAATTCAAGATTAATTACTAAGTGTAATTAATTAAAATTGTAATTAATTAATAAAGTAATTAATTAAGGATAAATTGTTAATTTAAATTAATTAATAATTACTTAATGAAGTAATTAAAGATTAATTAATTTGACTAATTAATCAAGGATTAATATAATTAATTTGGAAATAATTAATTAAGAAGTCAATTAATTAAGATAAGTAATTACAAATTGTTAATTTTTGTATTATGATTAATGAGATGATTAATTACAAGTTAATTATTTAATTAATTAAAGGGTTATTAATTAATAAAGATTATTAATATAATTAATGAAGTAATTAATTTAAGTAATTAAATTAAATATGATTAATTATTTGTAATTAATTAAGGATTAATGTAATTAATTATAGTTAATTAATTAATGAAGGATCATTAATTATAGTAATTAATGATAGTAATTAAAGATTAATTACTGATTATGGATTATAGATAATTACTTGAATGTAATTAAAGGATAATTAATCAGGGAAGATTCCTGAATAATTAAAGAAGGTCATTAGGAGATGATTAATGAATTTGATTTGTAATAAATCAATGAAGCAGGAGTTAGGATAATCCAAATGATTAAAGGATAGTAATTAATTTAATTAGAGTTTAATTAAATTGATTAAGAGTTAATCAATTCTGCTATGGGTGATTGATTAATATTGAATGGTTGATATTAAGTGATTGATATTGGATGTTGAACGATATTGGATGATTGATATTGGGTGGTTGGTTGACACTGGATGATTTGGATGATTTGGATGACTATGATATTTGTGATATGCTGCTTTGTGAGATGAATGTAGATATGAATTATCTATTGTGATAATGTTATTCATCCATCAGTTTATTTCATCCTGAATATAAGTTAATTGTTTAAATCCCTTAAGTACAACTTCGACATTAAAATGGCATTTGGTTTCGATGAGACCGGGATCGGGTTTCCATATTTGGATATCCGAAAACCACATCGATTCCAATTAAACGTTACGTCGTGAATCCAAGTGGAGCAAGTGAGGACTCGAGGTGTAAGGGCTATACGTCAGTATAACTCTGTGGGTGATTCCGTAATGAGTTTGAAAGAATAGTACTTATAGATTCGAGATGGAGATTAGAGTGCAAGGGCTATGGTCGTTGATTCTGAGGGTGATTCCAATAATGAGTGCAACGAGATAGTGCCTTCGGTTTCGTTCGAACCCGGAACGAACTTGTATGGATTGAATGCTTTCAGCACATCGTCAGATGGACGATGAGCATTCTAAGATAGATGTGTTCTATAAAGGTTATCGCAGCCTCAAGCCTCATCAACCGGGAATGGCTAAAACAGGGGAGGTGCAGCAAGGCTTCGTGGGTAGCTCCTACTGGAGAGCAAGATTTACCCCTGTCTAGAAGTCCCTTTTTATTCGGCTGTGTGGGGCGGTTGAATTCCGGACAACCGCCGGGGTTGTCTTGTTTGGGACTATTCAGTAAGGAATGGTCCCGGCCTTGTGTTGCAGGGGAGTGGGAATACTCCTCGGTACGGTGATCTAGGCCACGTACTGTGACGAGCGGTACCTCAGTAGCCCTGCCATTGATGGAATCCAAAATCCAATAAGTGCCTGTATGGTTTTGATTGTGCCCAACTATGTTGGAATGTGAGATGTAAGCATTCCAGCTATTTCTGTATTTTATTTTGAAAACCCTAGACACTATTATAATATCACTGGATTTCCTATCAAATGTTTTGGTTAGCGTAAGGTAAAAACTTTTCCATGTTTATGTGTGGGAAGTCTTACGTGATACCTTTTCTTTCAAAGGTTTTCTAAAGTTAAGCAATTTTAAATCGTTTACTCACACCAGACCCCTGTCTGACCCGAGTGTTTATTTTCTGTTTTATTAAACTCTTGGGTACTCATATTATGTATGAGTAGTCAAGTAGTTCAGGTTAGCTTGACGAATTCTGGAGGAGATATGGAGCAGGAGGCTTCGATGTGTAGATATATATTGATTCCGCTATGTTTGGTTGGTATCTGTATCATTTATTCTTGAGTTGTATGAATTAGACAGATGTTTATAACTGTCTAATGTGTGTTGTATAAGTGTGTACTCTGATGTATTAAGATATTATGTATTATTTTATTTGATATATTATATTTTATTCGTTCTGCTGTGAGTTCTCTGTTGCTGTTGTGTTCTTCTTTCTCTTTCTTTTCTTCTTCTATCCCTTTCTTTCTTCACTAGTGATACGATTTCCTGGAGATAGGAAGTCGGGTCGCTACATTTGGTATCAGTGCATTAGGCTGAGCGAATACCTAAGCTCTGAAGTGTGTCTTTCTTTAGGGAGCGTTAGGTTGAGTGAATACCTAGGCTCTGTAGTGGTGTCTTCCTTGAGAGAGCGTACTTGTAAATTTTATTTATAACTATATATATATTTATATCTACCTGATCTGTTGGGTTATCTGTTTGGATTTTCCAACATAAGTTTTAGAGGTAGATGGAGCAGTGGTATATGTGTGTAACACGATTACCACTGATGGAAGAGGTCCATATGTTGAGGTTGGAAGTATTTGTCGAGACCGTAGACCTAATACCGTCTCGAATAAGTTTTGTTTGGAGTAAGGATTTCTCAGATATCCGAAGGATTTTTTTTTAAGAGATTCGAAGTTTATCCTTGAAATGTAAGTTTGGGTTTCGCTCGAGTGAGCGAATTTTTCTTGAGTTTGGATCTGTTGGTAGTGTAGAAGTAAGTGATGGTATCTTGATAACTGCGTGATGAGATGCAGTAACTTGGATATTTTCCGGAGAAGTTTTCTCTTGAAGTAGTTTTAGAGGTGGTTGAGGGGCAGTCTTTACCTGCCTCAGGGAAGACTCGTCTGTGTAGAAGTTATCTGGATCTTCGGTATGGAGGTTGGCTGTTCCAGAATATGAGACTAAGGTCTATAAGTTATTTCACTTCGGCATGGTCTCATTTGTCATTCTTAAAGAGAGTGGAGTGTTGATGCTTGGTTTGGAGCCCGAGTTTCTTTTGGGTTGTCTGCCACCTCAGAGTTCTTTTGTGTGGTTGTTGATGGTTTTGGTTTTTGAGAAGTCTTTGAATTAGAAGTCTTGGTTAGCTGTGGTAGCAGTGTAACTCGAAGTGTTCGGTGTGCTGACGAGATGGTCTTTTAGCCTTGCAGTATCGTCAAAGTTGAGTTTCGGAGCAGCAATGTTGGTTGTTTCTCCGATGAATCGGGAATCTTGGTGATTCTTCTATTAGCAGTCCGAGCAGTTGGTGGAAGTTATCTGGAAGAATTAACCTTGTTTTGAAAAGCTTTAAGCTGTTCTGATTGGTAAAGAGGGGACAGTTTCTTTGGAATCTGAATTAGGTTGAATCGCAAAAGTGACTTGCGATTGGTTTGGAATTTTCTTGAGCATTCTTTTGTTTGAGACTGAGGATTCTCATGAGGAAGTAGGAGTTGATGAAGTAATCAGAAGTTTGTCTGAATCTAGGGTTGAGTTCCATTTTGTTTTGGTTCCAGAAGCGATTTTGGTGGTTAGCCTAGTAGAGATTGGTGTAGCAGCTCAAGAATTTATTTTTGGAATTTGGATTTGGTTAAATCTTGTTTTTGAATTGGTTTCTATCGTAATGTTGTGTGACTGAGTCAGATATGTCACTCGGATTTTTATGGATGTGATGAACAAAGTTTCTGGTATATATTGGAAATGTTTGTATTCATGTTCATCAACAGTATTCTTATCTATTTCAGAATCAGAGTTGTGCAGCGGAAGCGAGTTAGCAGCCGTGCAAGGAAGGAAGCAAGTTCTTTTGCTATTGCTTGAGTAGAAGTAGTGATTGTGTTCTGGATTTCGACGGATTATAAAGATTTTTCTATTGAATAGGATCCAGAAGCTAGTTTGCTTTGGTCTTGTAGTTTCTATAAGTATCAGCATAGGATGAGATGATCAGGAAGAGATGGGCAGCCTGGATTGTCTGTTGAGTTACAGATATGAGATTTGAGATAAGGACTGTTGGAATTCGAAGTTGGATACTTCATTGTTGTTGAGATTTCTCTGGTTAAGAGAGCAGAAATTGAGTAAGATTGGTTGGTTAGTGCTTTGGCATTTGAGATTTCTTATCTGTGTTCTGATAAGATAAGATTAGTTGTCTATGAGACTGAATTGCCAGTTTGGATAACTGGAGTTCATTATATTTCACGTACCTCTGAGGGAGTACGTGTATGATTCATTGTTGCTTGTTGAATCTGTAGTTCAATTGAAGTTGGATGTTGAGCTGGATTTGAGAGTAATCTGATGTTTTGTTCAGATTGGTGGATCTAGAAAGGAGAGAAGCTTTGGATTTTGGTAGTGTAGTTAGTTTGTTAGTTTAGCTTTGGTGGAGCGAGTCTTCCGGTTATTTTTACTTGGGAAACTCGAAATAGTATTAGAGTTTTATTCTGACGTATGTCAGGATAATTAACTAAGTTTGTTTGTGTGATTGATTGCTATGGTTGTTAGTAATTGAATGTTAGGAATGCTTTGCTAATTGAAATTAAAATCTTTGTTGGATTATTAAATTACCTTTTCTTTTAAATTTCGGGGACGAAATTCTTTTAAGGGGGGAGGATTGTAACGACCCGGAATTTTGGGCAATTTCGATTTAATAATCTGCAATAATAATTTAATTGGTTTGATAAATTTTCTTTATAATTTTAATTTAAAATTGGTAAAATCAATCTTTTATAGAATAACAAATATTTAATCTGGTAAGTGTGATCAATATCTTTTAACAATTTAAATATTGATAAGAATTGTTTTTCAAAAGCTAATGAAATTTTATTCTATTTATAATATATATGTTTGATATATATTGTGAATGGAAATATCTTTTCTTTTAAATTAAGTTGAATTTTCAAATTGTAAGATATGTAAGCATATGTTATAATTTGATATTTGTTTTGAAAATTTAATTTAATCTATTAATAATTTATGTATGAATGAATATTGCAATTCTAAAGCTTTATTTCAAATTCAATGAGATTTTTCAAAAGATAATTTAGTTTAGTTCAATTGTTTTCAAAATATAAGATTGTGTTTATTTTCAATATGATAGTTTAAAAAGGGTTTAAATAAAGTTTTCTTTTTGTTTTTTTTCTTTAAGGTGTTTATTTTCAAAATGGTTATAAATGATAAATATAAGTGTTTTAGAATATTTTCTCTTAAAAGTAAATTTATATTTACATATATAAGTATTTATTTATAAACTAAATTTAATATGTAAGTTTATATGATCATTTAAATTAAATAAAAATTTGTTTAAAAACACTTAAGTAATAGGTGTAAACATATTAACTTGTTGAAGACATTTGCAAGGCAATTAAATAAATAAATGACAAATGTAAGTTTAAACAACATGTGGCAATATATAATTTTATTTTTTAATAAATGTCTTTTGAAGAAAACAAGCTTCTTTCAAAACACTTTCTTTCTTTCAAATGTTAATGGCTAAAACCAGAAATCCATTTACAAACCTGAGATTTTAAAATCAATATCAAAGTTTTCTCAACTTCAACCTATAATCTTCAACCTGCAAAAAAAAAATTAGAAATCTGCAACAATTAAAAATCTGCAATATGCAAATCAACATGCACCATCAACCTGCAATTGAAGTAAATATCCAACCTGAATGAAGTACAACTTCAATTCAAAAGCATGCAAAAGAATTCACTTCATCATCAAAGCAAGAATTTAATGTATTTTCCAGATTTAACGATTCAAGAACCTGGGAAGTTTAAACTGCTCTGCCTCTTTAATTTAACAGGTGAGTAAATCATCTTTTAAAAACAGTTTTAGTATAACTTGTGACTTAATCATGATGCATGTGTAAATCTATATTGATGTTATATGAAAATTCGTTTTAAATCGGATTGCATGTGAAATTAAAATGTTTAATTGCCTGTAAAATGTAAATTGAATACTGTGTTTAATAGGAACAGTCAAGTTTTCAAAAAAAAATCTAAATAACTTTGGTTTTATCATGAATTGGACTATGGTATGTTAATGAAAGTTGTTTGTAAACACATGGTATATCATTTAAAAATAATTATAGAATTTTAAATTGGAGGTGTTACCCAGAATTGTTAAAATACAGTAAAATACTGTTACATATGGATAATAAATAATCTTGGTTGATGATTTAGATTGCATGAATGCATTATTGATTAGAAATCATGATTTTTAATACCATTTTCATGATTTTTAGTTTGATAAATCATGAGAATTTTTAGTGTGATCGGTTTGGGAATTTTTGTGTACTAACTATGATTTATTCAATAAATTGAGATAAAATTCTGGGTTAAGCTTGCTCTAGTGTCATGGATTTAAGGAAAAATGCTTTGGAATTTTTTTTATTGATTGTGGTGTGTGAATTTGATCAAACTAGGGTTACTATGATTTTTGGTTTCGGCTGTTTTGTCATGGCTTTTGTATCGAAAATTGGGGATCGGGTTTGACCGCATTTGGAGAGAATGGAGTTATTGGGTGTGACGTTCCTATGGTGGGGTCGGCAAGGTTAATCGGCGATGAGATGATCGGCGATGGGGTTGTTTTGGCATCTGTACTTCCTGCTGTTTCATGCTAATGGGTCAAATTTCGATTCGTATTTGAATTTTTGATTCTTGGTGTGGATTTAGGCTCGCGAGGGAGGAAGTGATGATGGACGTTGGTCGTGATGATCGTAGGTGATCGGCGGCAGGGGTGCACGTTCACTGTGTTTTGGTTCGTGCATGATTGAGGTTCTGGGATTTGAATTTGGGGAAGACGCGATTTGTATCGAAGTAGTTCTCGTGTATTCGCGGGGATGACACGAAGAAGATGGAGGGCCAAGTCGATTCGGGTTTGACGCGAGTGGTGCCTGGGTTTGTACTCGGGGTTCCTAGGTGGATAGCTCGAGTATTTAGAAGGTGGAATCTGGATAAAGTTCAGTAAAGGAATGGTACAGGTTACATGTTAACTTGTTATTTTGATATCAAGTTTCAAATTATAAAAACGAATTTATTAAAGTTAAACTTGATCCTTGATGTAAAGATTATTGCTATTCAAACTTATAAAAGTGTTAATTTAATTTTAGATTTCAAGTTTAAAATGTTTTAAGATGATTGTTTTTTTGAAAATAATTACCTAATTAAATTTCGAAGTTCAATTTAAAAAGAATGTTTTGAATTTAAATATTATATCAAAGTTAAGTAAAGTGTAAAGCAATGTTTTAATAACAAGTTTTCAAATTTATAGTGAAAATTAATAAGATAATTTATAATGTATTAAATTTGAAATTGATTTAAAAATGCCTTATTTCCAAATAAGATTAATATTAAGATTTTGAAACCAAATAGAATAATTGGATTTTAAATTATAAAAATTTGATTAATTGAAATAATTTAATTATGAAGATAAATAGGGTTAAATTATCTTGTTTGTAACTTGAGGATACTTGATATGATTAGTAATTAAATAAAGGATTAATCAAGATAAATGAATTCTTAATTAATTAAGGATTTTGAAATATAAGAAATTAATTAATTAATTGTTCAATTAATTTTAAATAATTAGTTAATTATTTATTAATTTTAAATAATAACTTAATTATGAATTAATTAAGTAAGTTAATGGTTAATTTTCAAATATAATTAGAAGGTAATTACTTATGGAAGTAATTAGAGAAGTTACTTATGGGAGTAATTAATTAAAGTGATTAATGGAATCACTTAATTGATTAATATAATTGTTTAAAGTTAATTAATTATGGATTAATTAATTAATTAATTAATTAAGAATTATTTAATAATGTAATTAATTATTTGTTAAGTAATTAATTAAGAAAGTAATTAGGAATTATTAAAGGAAGTAATTAGAGATAATTACTTATGTAAGTAATTAAGAGTTAGTTACTTAATTTATCTTAGATAATTAACATGATTAATTAATAGATGAGATTAAATTCAAGATTAATTACTAAGTGTAATTAATTAAAATTGTAATTAATTAATAAAGTAATTAATTAAGGATAAATTATTGATTTAAATTAATTAATAATTACTTAACGAAGTAATTAAAGATTAATTTGACTAATTAATCAAGGATTAATATAATTAATTTGGAAATAATTAATTAAGAAGTTAATTAATTAAGATAAGTAATTACAAATTGTTAATTATTGTTTATGATTAATGAGATGATTAATTACAAGTTAATTATTTAATTAATTAAAGGGTTATTAATTAATAAAGATTATTAATATAATTAATGAAGTAATTAATTTAAGTAATTAAATTAAATATGATTAATTAATTGTAATTAATTAAGGATTAATGTAATTAATTATAGTTAATTAATTAATGAAGGATCATTAATTATAGTAATTAATGATAGTAATTAAAGATTAATTACTGATTATGGATTATAGATAATTACTTGAATGTAACTAAAGGATAATTAATCAGGGAAGATTAATTAAAGAAGGTCATTAGGAGATGATTAATGAATTTGATTTGTAATAAATCAATGAAGCAGGAGTTAGGATAATCCAAATGATTAAAGGATAGTAATTACTTTAATTAGAGTTTAATTAAATTGATTAAGAGTTAATCAATTCTGTTATGGGTGATTGATTAATATTGAATGGTTGATATTGAGTGATTGATATTGGATGTTGAACGATATTGGATGATTGATATTGGGTGATTGGTTGACACTGGATGATTTGGATGATTTGGATGACTATGATATTTGTGATATGCTGCTTTGTGAGATGAATGTAGATATGAATTATCTATTGTGATAATGTTATTCATCCATCTGTTTATTTCATCCTGAATATAAGTTAATTGTTTAAATCCCTTAAGTACAACTTGGACATTAAAATGGCGTTTGGTTTCGATGAGACCGGGATCGGGTTTCCATATTTGGATATCCGAAAACCACATCGATTCCAATTAAACGTTAGGTCGTGAATCCAAGTGGAGCAAGTGAAGACTCGTGGTGTAAGGGCTATACGTCAGTATAACTCTGTGGGTGATTCCGTAATGAGTTTGACGGAATAGTACTTATAGATTCAAGATGGAGATTAGAGTGCAAGGGCTATGGTCGTTGATTCTGAGGGTGATTCCAATAATGAGTGCAACGAGATAGTGCCTTCGGTTTCGTTCGAACCCGGAATGAACTTGTATGGATTGAATGCTTTCAGCACATCGTCAGGCGGACGATGAGCATTCTAAGATAGATGTGTTCTATAAAGGTAATCGCAGCCTCAAGCCTCATCAACCGGGAATGGCTAAAGCAGGGTAGGTGCGGCAAGGCTTCGTGGGTAGCTCCTACTGGAGAGCAAGATTTACCCCTGTGTAGAAGTCCCTTTTTATTTGGCTGTGTGGGGCGGTTGAATTCCGGACAACCGCCGTGGTTGTCTTGTTTGGGACTATTCAGTAAGGAATGGTCCCGGCCTTGTGTTACAGGGGAGTGGGAGTACTCCTCGGTACGGTGATCTAGGACACGTACTGTGACGGGCGGTACCCCAGTAGCCCTTCCATTGATGGAATCCAAAATCCAATAAGTGCCTGTACGGTTTTGATTGTGCCCAACTATGTTGGAATGTGAGATGTAAGCATTCCAGCTATTTCTGTATTTTATTTTGAAAACCCTAGACACTATTATAATATCACTGGATTTCCTATCAAATGTTTTGGTTAGCGTAAGGTAAAAACTTTTCCATGTTTATGTGTGGGAAGTCTTACGTGATACCTTTTCTTTCAAAGGTTTTCTAAAGTTAAGCAATTTTAAACCGTTTACTCACACCAGACCCCTGTCTGACCCAAGTGTTTATTTTCTGTTTTATTAAACTCTTGGGTACTCATATTATGTATGAGTAGTCAAGTAGTTCAGGTTAGCTTGACGAATTCTGGAGGAGATATGGAGCAGGAGGCTTCGACGTGTAGATATATATTAATTCCGCTGTGTTTGGTTGGTATCTGTATCTTTTATTCTTGAGTTGTATGAATTAGATAGATGTTTATAACTGTCTTATATGTGTTGTATAAGTGTGTAATCTGATGTATTAAGATACTATGTATTATTTTATTTGATATATCATGTTTTATTCGTTCTGCTGTGAGTTCTCTGTTGCTGTTGTGTTCTTCTTTCTCTTTCTTTTCTTCTTCTATCCCTTTCTTTATTCACTAGTGATACGATTTCCTGGAGATAGGAAGTCGGGTCGCTAGAAAAAGGGTGAGAAAATAGAAAAGATAGAGAAGAAAGAACAACAACATCAGAATCTCACGGCGGAATGAATAAATTATATTAATCACATAAGTATTTACATAATATATAACATCAGTCAGAGTGATACATATAGTACATCACATACTAGACAGTTATAAACACCTGTCTAGTTATACAACTCAATACACTAAACAACACAGAGATACCACACAGCGGAACTATCTATATATCTACAACCCTGAAGCCTCCTGCTCCATTGCTCCTCCAGAATTCATAAAAGCTAAATCTGAATCCCTTGGCTACCCGTAAAAATTTGGGTACCCGAGAGTTTATGAAAAACAAAATAAACTCCGGGTCAGACATGGGTCTGGTATGAGTAACAGGTTAAAGTTGCTTAATTTTGAAAAAAAAAATCCTTTGAAAACAAAAGGTATCACGTAAGACTTCCCACACATAAACATGGAAAAGTTTTTACCTTACGCTAACCAAAACATTTGATAGGAAATCCAGTGATATTATAATAAGTCTAGGGTTTTCAAGTAAATAGAAAATAGCCGAAATTGTTACATGATTAAATTCCAGCTACTAGCCACAAAAGTGGGTAATACAATCAAAACCGTTGGCACTTGTTGGATTTTGGATTCCATACAATGGCAGGGCTACTGGGGTACCGCCCGTCATAGTACGTGGCCTAGATCAACGTACCGAGGATCACTCCCGACCCCCTGCAACACAAGGCCAAAACCATTCCTTACTGAACAGTCCCGAACAAGATAAACCCAGCAGTTGGCTGCAGACCAACTGCCCACATAGCCGAATAAAAAGTGACATCTAGACAGGGGAATATCCTTGTCCTGCTTGGGCATGACCCACCTAACCTTGCTGCACCTCCCATATTTTAGCCATTCTCGGTTGATGAGGCTTGAGGTTACGATTACCTTTATAGAACATATCTCTTAGAATGTTCATCGTCCTCCTGACGATGTGTTGAAAGCATTCAATCCACACAAGTTCGTTCCGGATTCGAACGAAACCGAAGGCATCATCTCGTTACACTCGTTTTGGAATCACCCTCAGAGTTAACGACGATAACCCTTGCATTCTGAATCTTCATCTTCACTTCAGATTCACGACCTATTGTTAATTTGGAATCGATGTGGTTTTTGGATATTCCAAATAAGGAAAACCAATCCCTGTCTCATCGAAATCCAAAACGTGTCTTTTAAGGCTAAGTTGTCTATTTAGTCTTAACAGTCAACTAAATATCATTAATATACATATATAGATAATTCACATCTCATAATAGATAATCACATAATCATCATAAACAGATAATTAATATCATCATCCAAACAGATAATTAAATATTATCATATTTAAACCATACACCCATATCACATAGATATTAACCATCTCATTTCTGAGATCACAGTCAAACAATGAAATATCAATATCATCCATAAGCAATGATTTATGAATCACAAGCTATAATTAATTTAAAATGAATTAAATTAACTACTTCCATTTTTAATTAATTTAAAATAATATAAATTAATTACTCATTCCATAAATCCTGCTCTCACAACCATTAATTAATCAAAGTAATTAATCATTCTCAAATTACAAGAAGTAATTTAGCCTTAATTAATTTCTCAAATGAATAATTCTAAATCATTCATAGCAGATTAACATTTGATTACTTCCTATTAGTTATTCCTTAATTAAACAATTTTTAATTACATCATTAATTACATTAATTAATGATCTTCAATTTATATCAAATTACTTTATTTAACTTAATTAAATTAAGTGATTAATCTTTATTTAAACACCATTATTAATCACCCTTGATTAATAACAAAACAGTAATTAACTACCCTTAATTACTTATTAATCATCCCATGATTAATTAATTCCATAAATTAATCCTTTGATTAATTACTAAAGAAATTACCCAAATTACTTCACTTACAATCATCTTGTATGAATTTCATCAAGTAATTATCATCTAGTTACTTTTCTAAGTAATTATACTTTATTAATTACACTAAGTAATTTCACATACCAAATCATCAAATGATTTCTAAAATTAATTAACTTAATTTAATCTTATTATCAATTACCTATATATATTCAAATTAATCATCTTTTATTTAAATATCCTTTGCTGCATTATAATAGTTTTCCTTGATTTATTTACAAAAAATAATTTGAATAAATCCATTAATTAATTTCATTTATATAGATTTATTACAATTTAATTATCTTGTTGATTTACTATCCCTAAATGATCAATTTTTTAATTCCATCATTAATTATATTAATTAATGATTTCTAATTACATTTTCATTTGTTATTTACATTAAGAATACAAATCATCAAAACACAAATATTAATCCTCTTGATTAATAGCATACAGTAATTAACCGTCCTTAATTAATTATTTCCCAATAACAAGCTTAATCCCTTGATTAATTTCAAACAAGTAATTATACTCCAACTACATCCATTAACAACATCATCCAGAAATTTACTTCCAGTAATTATCCATCAATTACTTCTCCAAGTAATTTACTTCCAAAATATCAGTTAATTAAACTAAATTAATTAACTCAAATCAATTTATATAATTAATAAGTAATTAATTTCTTAATTACTTTCCAAATAAATAATTGCATTTAAACTATTGAATTAATTTATCTAATTAATTTATTACAAAATCAATCACATTAATTAATTATAACATAATCTAGTTAATGAACTTTATTAATACTTATTTCATTATTTTCTTCTATTTATCATTGTTAATTATAAGTTTGATTAACCATTAAAATTTATTAATTTAAATCAAAACCTAATCTATGGTTCTTAATCACATAATAGTTAATTAATTTATTAATTAACTTTAATTACTACTTTTAAACTTATAATTACTAAATTAATTAATATCCATCATTAATTATTCATACTTAATTAACTTAAAGGTTAATGCATATAAAATTCTAAAACTTCATGAATTAAAGTAAACCATTCTTATTATTGATTATGTTTTCAATTCCAATATGTTTAAAACATTTATTACAATTTACTTTCTAAATAAAAACCAATTTATCCTGAATAAAGTTTGCAACTAAATTTTCAAACCCCTCTAAACTTACATATTTAATAGCATTAAAACTTATTTGAATCAATTTAAATTATAAAACTTTAATTTAGTTTCAAACCTAGAATTCAAATCTATGTCCTGATCTCAATTTTTGAATTAACTTGTTTCAATCGTTTCTTAACAGTTTAAATTTCATTTGAACTCAATTCTTGTTTTGAAAATACTTTAATTATTGACCACTTTTAAATTATTAAAATAATTTAAATTTTGAAACTTTATTATTTCCAACTCTCTTTCAAACTTACTTAAATTCACTATTTAAACTTGAGTTAGAGCTAGTTTCAACTTTGATTACATTTTAAAACCAAGTTTTCAAAACTGTAAAAAAAAACAGCTACAGGTATAAAACCTGAATACTAATAACCCGACCCCTCTTGCTTTACTTCGAGTAAACCCACGAAATTCCCGAGAAAACAACAACAATACTTCGAGTCTCCCCCAGGCGTTCAACAACCAATTCAAAACCTGACTCTTCCCTGTTACTTCGAGACCAACCCCAAAGTTTTCGAACAAACACCCGAGCCATTCTCAAGACCATCACAAAATCACCCAGCGCCACTAACAAACCCAGTTCTCCAGTCTCTCCTTCGTGCACATGCACATGGTCGCCGACCAACTCAGACCGCCGCTGATGATCCGCCCACGTCGACAAACACTCATACATCCAAGTACGATCATCAGATCATTTCCCAATTCTCGAATTTGAGACCTTCATTCCAAACCTAAAACACACGACCCACATTCCATCCAAACCTGTCATCGCTGCTCTCTTCCAACCCTGACCACCTGGAGACCAACAGCTTCGGCCATGAATGCGACTATGACCGAGCTACCCCCTCACAAAACTCCACTGCACTCGATCGCCTGATGGTGACGAACGGAACCAAACACTTCGGCCACTCCAAACTAGGTTTACGTGCAAATATTTGCTCACCGCCTCTACCACGTTCATCGAACCACCATACGAATATATTCCCCGCAACCACACTTCACTCTTACACGTGCGCTCAAGATCCCATCCACCACCAACTCGTGGATCATCAAAGATCATCAAAAGAAGGAAATTCGAACAAACCCAAACTGTGCTTAATTCCTAAGCCCAAAAATAATGATTCATGTTTTAAAAATCATGTTATAGTATACGAATTCCAGTTACAATCCTGAATTTGTAAATTTAGAAATTCGAAATTTGACTAATTTAAGGTTTGGTTCAGTTTATATTGTAAAATTGTTTTGGCTTGAATAAATTTTTAAAATTTAATTTACACAGTAACAGACAATTTTTGTTTTAATACTAAATTCAAACATCGAATAAATCAAGTGAAAATGGTTCTTTAAATCAAAATCTTGTGTTTAGAACTCAAAACAAAGAACATATATGATTAACAGCCTGCACACAAATGCTATTCATCATCCACAGAGCATCCATATGTATATAGATACAAACATAGTTATTCACCTGCACATAAGCAACAGACTTATACTTTTAAATTTGTTTAAAAGTTGTTACTCACCAGTTCAGAATGAACAGAGGCTACAAATTTGAACAGGACCTTAAATTTGAAACCTGAAGCAACTGAAACCTTTTATGTTTAATCCCCTGGTTTGCTAAGTTGTTGTTGAATGTTTGTTTAGGTTTTTAATGAAGTTTATTTTAGTTTTTACTCAGCTCGAACTAAACAAGGTGAAGCTGATTTATAATCAAGTTTTCAGGGCATATGCAGACAGGGAATATTATTATGTCTCATACACTTGTGACCATACTTGTACAATATGGCATACATATCTAGTTTGTACAGATTTTTGAAACAAAGATATTTTAGATGGAGGCTGATATGAAATACAATTGTGTGCTAGAAAGATTTTTCATTAATTACTTTTGTTTGTTTGCTTAAGAATACTTTACACTGTCTTCCCTAGCAAGCTTCATTTATACATATTTTTTTTACTGTCTTGCTTTCCAGATTACATTCCTGCATACTGATTTTACTTGTTTGTATAACATGTATATTTTTATTACTGTCCTTATTTTGTTTTACTTAGTTTGGCCTGCACACATATTCGACCTTAATGCTTTAAACATATTATATATGCTGCAGTTCATTTTTATGTTAGTTTACAAACTTGAAAATCATATGTTTCTAGTTTTCATTGTTGTCTTATTATTATATTTGAAATGTTTGTGAAGTTCTATAAATTTATCCTATATGTTTATTTCTTATTTTATTTATATTATAAAACACATTTATCACTTTGACATGGTAGATAAATTAAATTATCTTTTTATAATAAACTACATATTTTATAATATATATTAGAGTATTGTTTGACAAAATTATATTAAAACTCATATATATTTTTAAATCCTTATTTTTATCAAGCTATACTAAAAAGAAAATAAAACAAATCCTTTTTGTTAATAAATTTAAATTTAAACTTAAGTTAAAATAAGTTTCAATCTATTTAAGCATTTATCCTATGTATATAAAATCCTATATTTATTTATTTATTTATTTATCTTTAAAAAGTTTATATTAAATAACACATAATTTCCAATTCACTAAAATATATATTAGCATTTGAAACATAATTTATCAGTTAAACTTTAAAACAAATCTCATCTATTTACAATGTATACAAATATATACATATATAAATAGAAATCAAACAATTAATTTTAACAGATATCATTTACCAATTAAATATTTATTAAAAGAAAAGTATCACTTCAGATTTAATTAACAAAAATATATCAAATCAATTTAATATTTAATGCAGATTATTAAAATGATATTGCTAGAAAATTCCGGGTTGTCACATTTGGATTTGGAAATTTTAAACTAATTGAAGAGTAAAAATAGCCATTTTGGCCACTGTCTCGGATTTCGACGAAACCAATTTCATCGGATCCATAATAGTGAATTATTGTAGGATTTCAAATTTCGTAGCATTTGGACTAGTCGTTTGGCCGTGCGATCTTGAAACGCATAGAATTTATATTCCGAATTTAAATAAATAATTCAATTCAGAAAAGCGATCTTCTGCATATGATCGAATTAGGCCTCGAAAATAGTTCCATTGCGTTCGTAATAGGATTAAAACATTATAAATGCCAGGCGACACGCCTCGATTGAGTTAGGACAATTTCGGAACTGATTATACAAATAAGGCATGCAGATCGAGACAGTTTATATTAAATTATTCGAAATCCTAATTTTATTTCATGGTCGCCGCCTATGCTCTTTTCAACGGCCAGAATTCGTTCACATTTATCCATTAATTTCTCTCGATCTACTCATTGATTTGCTTCGACCCCAAAGGAGAAGACATAGAGCACACCATTATCTTTGCATCTATACAGTTAATCTAGGAAGATACGTCACGAATTCGCCAAAAATTAGCTTTGAACTCATGTGTGTTTTAGGGTTTTTTGTGAAATCGGCGGCGGTAGAGGCAACGTGCTCGTAGGCGTTGGTAGAGCATGGAGTGGCAGTCATGGCAGCAGGTTCTGATCGAGGTTCGGTTGAGCAAAAGTGTTGGGCGAGCTCGGGTTTTGGTTTGCGTGATGGATTTTGTTTACCTGGGAAATAGGGGTGAACTTTTTTCTTTTTAGTTTTTTTACTATAATTATTCTAATTATGTTATTAGTTATTAATTAATTATTGTAATGCTAATTTTTGCGCAACTTCTCCATACGAGGTCCATTTCGAATGAAACAAGAAGCGCTGGAATTGTATTGATGAAGGCTAGGTCATAGAGTTCGTTTGGAATTTGTTTAAATCTGAGGAAATTTTTAGTATCGAATGGAAGGTGAGTGTTTATACGCTCACAATTGACTGAATTTTTTTCTACGTTAGTTAAATTTATATCGTGAAGTAATTGAAAATATATTGATTGTTTTTTGATAAGTTTAATTGACATTTAATTAACATCAGAATTAAATGATAAATTTTAAATTGACGGTTAAATTTGAATAAGAATTTAACTGCTTCTAAAATTCCTGAATTTTAGATAATGGGTCGATTATTGTTATTATTGATTGGTTGGATGATTGGTTGTGATGGATGCTATTGGTTGATATTTGGGTGTTTATTTATTTTGATATACCATGTTATCATCATGTATATTATTTACAGTATATAAAACTGTAAATTGAATTATTTAAATTAAATTAAAAATATGTTGAAGTTATATATACCTATGACATTAATTTCGGATTGAAATGAAATATATCGATCCCCAGAATTTAAATTGAAATAATTTATTCAATTGGCCATAGAATAGAAAATTATATACGAACGCCGAATTGGTTAAATTAAATGATTTTTTTTAAGTTTTCATTTTGAAATTAATTAAATAATTTGTTTTAAAGGGATAAAAATCCAATTATGGAAATCAAATTATTTTCGAGTTCGAGTCAAACTCAGAATGTTGAAATTTAAATTTTGAAACGAAATTGTTTAATTAATCGAGGTTGAGATTTTAGGTTATAATTGGAATATGGTTTGAATTAATGAAAATTGATTTGTTTTGAAAGATTAGACTTTTATTTGAATTTTGAATATTTCTAAATAAAAGTGATATAAATCTATATTTCGAAATTTAGCTCGGAATTTAATTATATTAAAAGATTTGGATTTTTAATTGGATATTGAAGATAAATTTGATTTAAGTGTTTGAATTGATATTTTGGTAAAAGACTCGAAATTGGTTAAATGGAAATGGTTTAATTTTTGGAAATGGTGCTGCAATTAATTCGAAATAGAAATTTAAATTAATTGGGAAGTGAAATTAATTTTTAATTTTAATTTAAATTAATTTGGAGTCGAGAAATGAGTTCGACTTGAAATCGAAATTGAATCGGATAAATTGAAATGGAAATTGGAATTGATTTAATTGGAAATTTAGAAAGTGGACCGGTTTGACTTTGAAACTATTTTAAATGATTATTTTAGTATAAACGGTATAAAATCTATATTCTTTAAATATTCCAATTATTTTGATTTTCCAAACTATTTTACTATATAAACAATTTTTATTACTCAAACTATTTTCTATTAAACTATTTAACTATTTTAAAACTATTTAATTTATTTTCTAATATTCAAACTGGTTAAAGGGTTGGAAATGTTTATATTTAAACCTTGAATTTATATATGAATTGGGTTAAAGTGTAGTATAAACTAAATTGTGATTAAAATCAAAATTTCAAAGTAGAATCGATATATCAAATTGAATTGAGAATTTAAAGCAAAATATGACTTTTGAAGTGAATATAGTAAATCTCGAAGTTGATTTGATTTTGAAGTGAATATGATATTTTGATATCAAGTATGAACTGTTTTATAAATGTATAAGTACCAACCGGTGTGTAGAATGATGTTGGTTGTCAAAGGGACGGGGCCTTTTATTGACACACTCTCTACCAATACTAGAACCACTTTAACAACTGTGTATGCAGTGGATGATATCCAGAATGTAGTGGTTGAATTAGTGTCATTTACTGGAATGAGTAAGAGAACGATGATGGATAACCTTGACATTCGCAGCAGAATTAAAATGACTAAAACAGGAGCCTCTGTCTGGGCATTGAGGTTAGCTACCTCTAGCGACGTTGATCCCTCGTATTACTATTAAGATTTCGTATTCGATGGTGCACTTTTTTGTCGGTTTGATTGATTGTCGCAGTCGGCCACGGATGGGTTACGACCAGCCAGAAAGGGTAAACTGGTAGAATCCTACCTTGGGCATTGCCTCAGTGCCTTCTCATATTTATCCCTATACGAGCCCATTACGACTTTGGTTTAGAACTGTAAAATCATTGAGATGGATCAATGTAAAGCCTTAGCGCTATTTTGATATTTATTTTACTGATAGACATTATCTATTATAGCATATACTATTATATATAAATAGCTTAACGACTCCTTAGGAGATGGAAAATCCCATAACATCTCTTAAGCTATTGCACTCATATTTGTGGTATTGATTTGACTTACATAAGAGTATTTTAGTCCTGACTCGAGTGTTTTGTCTTTTCGTTATGCTTGGGTCAGTCTTGAGTTTTTCAATGTATTGAAGACTTTGGAGGACGAACACAGCTTTGTTATATTACTATGATTATTATTTTTTTTTTCATCATGCTATTATGATGTATTGATTATTTATTCTTGATGTATAAATATAACTCTGATAAGTGTGTATAGTTTTTAACCAAATATATAGTAAACAGTTTCATGAACTGTTATTTGAATATTATATTTTATCGTTTCTGTTGTGAGATTCTGTGTTTGTTTTTTCTTCTTTTCTTATTTTTCTTATTTAACTCCATTGATTATCTACGTTTCAGATTGCTTAAGTTGGAAATGTGTGTATTATTGTCGATTTCAACCTTCTAAATTACGGGTGGTCACAGTTGGTATCAGAGCCACGTTAGCGATAACCTTGGGTTTGTGGGGTTTGACTCATTAGAGATAGGGTAGTGACACCCTAGAATGTTCCTGTTTGAGCGTATATATATGAGAGAGCGTACTTGTTAGTGTTGTAAAATGTTGTATATTGTTTTTACTTGTCCGTTGAGTTGTTTATAAATTCTGATCGATGTGCGTGACGCCATGTTATCGACAGTGATTTCTAAACACTTAAACGTGGCAAGTCGACATAATATTATTTTAAAATATGGCAAATGAAATAAATTTTACCGTAATTATATTACATATATAAAATGAAAATTTCAATGAATGATAATAGTTAGGAGATGATAATATTTTAAAATGGTTAAATTAAATTTTAAAGAAAGTAAATTTTTACTGAGAGGTTAAGGATTTCTTAAAAAGAGATTGTATTTATTAAGCTATGAAGCATAAAAACTATTATTAATATTAAACATTTGTAAAAAGTGATTATTCAAGTATTTAATATTAGCTAAAGTGAATTTTAATTTTTATAACAAGCTTTTTAAATCAATTAGTATTTTTTTTACAAATGAACTGGAAATTACTTATTGTTGTTATTTAAAAGAGGTTTGATATTTTAATAACTACTTTAACGGGTTGAAAACTTAATTACTGTTCTTTTAAAATACTTCTTTTATAATATAGAGTTTTGGAAATTGATTGAAGTTATTTGTAAATACTCTTGAGATTTGTAAATCAGGTTTTGTTTAATGGATGAGATTTTATAAGAGAATCTTATAATGGAAGTTGGGAAACCTAAGAAATTTTCCAAAATGTTTAGATATGATAGCTTTGAAAATGAATCTGAATTCATAAAAGAAGTTATAAATTTTTAGTGGGGATTTTAAATAAGTAAAATTGTTTTGAAATTGTGAAATGGAATTTATTAATAACTCCAGAAATTTAGGAGATAAGTTTTGAAATATTTCCTATGTATTGATATTTCGAAAAATAGACTTATAATATTTTCCTAAGTGTTGAAATTAATGGTTTTGGAAATATTTTAGCGACGAAAGGATTTATATAGAGACATTTTTTCTAAGTAACGGATTATAAATCGAATTTGGAAATATTTCACTAAGTGTTGAAGTAAGATATGATTTGAATATCATGTTAGGGATATAAGTATTTGGAATTATTTTCAAGTATTGAATTACTGGAAGAGATTTGAATTGATATCTTTGTAAAGATATTTTAAAGTACATGTTTTTCGAATGATTTGAATATGGGCCTAGTGACTGCTTGTGTGTAATTTGATTGTTAAATAACCGACTATCAAATCTTTCCAAATTCATTAATCATTTCGAAGAGACCACGATCGGATTTAATTATCTGAAAACCACTTCGATCCGATTTGTGCATTACAAATTATGATATCGTTAAGTCCATGAAGATGATGATCTTGGAGATTCAGTTTGTTCATCATTGCCTCATTGCCTCGAAGGTAGTGTTAGCATTCCAAGTATATTAATGCTAAATCTAAGGTAATACGTACCCACAAGCCTCATCAACCGGGAATGACTAAAACATGGGAGATGCAGCTGGGCTAAGTGGGTTGCACCGAAGTTGGGCATGTTATCACTTCTCTAGATAGCCTCAGATATAATATAATTATGGATATGGTTGTGCATGGAAAAGAGAGGGCTCGATAGGATGGGAACACCCAGAATGATAACATATTCAGTACTATCCGGTAAGGGGTTGTCCGGTCCTGTGTTGGCAGGGACCGTTAGGTATGATCTCGGTACATTTTTCCAAGGGTGTACTATGATGGGCAGTACCCCAGTAGCCCAGTAATTGTATGGAATCCAATATCCACTACGAGCATGTATGGTTAGTTGTATACCAAATATGCTAGAATGTGATATTTAAGCATTTCGGCTTTCTTATAGTTTATTTTCTATAGACACTTATAATATCAGATGATTTTGATATAAAATGTTTTGGTTATCGTAAGGTTAAAACCAGAGTATTTATGTGTTGCGAAATTTACGAGATAACATTGTTTTCAAAAGGATTTTGATAAGAGTAATAATTCAAATGGAGTGCATTTTCTCACGCTAGTTTTCTAGACCGACTCGGGTGTTAATTTATTATAATGCTCGGGTCAGACAGATTATTACAGATTCAAGTTAGGATGGTATGAAGCTCAGGAGGCGAGCTGGAGAATTTCAGGTGTATTTTACATACTTGATTATATTTCGCTGTATGTGTATGCTGTATATTCAACACTTGTGAGGAAATGTTATTATTACTGTTCCAATTGATTTGTTTTCCAATTGATTTGTTGTCACTTGTACTCTAATAACTATATGTATATTAATAGTTATTGTTTTTTTGCATAGAGATCGGTATTTATCCATTATATATTGTTCCATTGCGATTTGTGGGATTCTATGTGTTGTTTCCGTTTCTTCTGACTCTTCTTCTTCTTCTTCTTCTTCACCCCTAACAATCGGCATTTCTGGCACTTGTATATTCAGCATGCTTTATAGTGAACGTATTGATGTGGGTTTTCGAGGGTCGAAAATCATGGCCTTTACAAATAGAGTATGTTATTGTGAATAATAATGTTAAATTTTTTTATTTTATAAGAATTAATATAGTAAAATAATCAAGGTTAGGTTTGATTAAGCAAGCGTAGGACACTTAAATGAATTGATTAAACCCAATTATGCACAAATGAATGGAATAAGACTTTGGAAAAAGATTATAGTTGTTGGATTTGGTGAAAATGTTAGTGACTAAGTGGATGGAACGAATACACATATAAAAAACTATATAAATTAGAAAAATGGAATATATGGCTTGTAACCATTAAACCATCATGTAAACCCTTAACCTAAAACTCTTCATTCATATATGTAACAGCCCTAGTTTTTCTAGCAATTTATTTCTTTTAAATAATTAAACTCGAAAGTTATTTTAATATATATATTTGATGTAAATCTTTTTCCAAAGGTATAAAAATAAAATTTAAAGTTTTGAAATTGTTAACTTTGTTGAAAGACAACTCCATTTGGAATTTTAATATAAAAAAAGGAATTTTTTTATAAATATAATATGAAGAATGTAAACCAATAAAATTTGTGGTATAAGTAACGGAATAAACGTATAAATTGAAAACGTTATTTTTATATAAATTTTGGGGTGTATTGTATTGCGTCAGTTTGACGTATTTTTTAAAATTCATATTTCAATATCTATATGGATTAATAGATCAGTTAGTAGTTTATAGCAAAACATTACCTTTTTCCATAGCCTTCAGTTGGGTTTTTTTATATAAAACTTTTCATTCCAAAATCTTTGCTGAATAAATTTTGCCGTTCTTTGATACTCAACGCAAATCGCCTGACCGTGAGGATAAAGCGTTTATTTCCTTCCTTTATTTGTTCACCTCAATTATCAACGCAAATTATCTCCACCTAATACTTGCCTAAATATCAACTTTCTGGTCTGCAATTGTTTCTTACCCAAAACGAAAAAAGAGTGGAAAGAAATCACGCTCGTCCTTCCATTTGTATAAGCTCGATTTGAATAAAAGCATATCCTTGCTGTTTCCAAAAATTTCCAATCAAAACATATTAATTTCGTGCCTATCTGATTCTCAAATCATGCACTAAATTAAGGAAATTCCCACTACAATTATCGTTTTCAAATCGTGCTTTCCTTTTCTGGTTTCATGCATATACCATCTGGAAGAAAATCAAAACTCTCTGCCTATCATTTGCAAATAAATATAAAAAGAGAAAATTTTGCCTTGCCGATTCCTTTCCCCTATAATTTCGCGAACTACACTATTTATATCTCAGATCACGAAATGCTTCTCATCTCCATATCCATTTGTTCCTGAAAAAGAAAAGCACTGCATACAAAATATCACTGCAAGTGCTCATCCTCTCACGCAAGCATCAGGTATGGCTGAGTTTTCATTTCTTTCTTCTTCTTTGTTTTGCTTTATATTCGATTTCTACCATTCCACCTATGCTCGGCCACTTCACCTTCATCTCGACAGCCTACAACCTCCACCACCACTGCCGCACCATCTGTATGCTGTCACTGCATATAAAATTTCCATTTGAGTGTTACAGGTGTGAGTACATGATGAAGAGGGGGAAAGTGCCATGCTACAGGCCTGGACGCATGTATTGCATGCGTGTTTTTCCTTTTCTTGCGTTGAGATCTTGGACCCTTTTCCTTCAAAGCTTCTCACCGTGTCACTCACGTGCACGTATAATTTTTTATTTTTTTATTTTGGGTTTTGCATTGATCTGTTCGGGGGTAGTTGATGGAGATAATTTTTACTTGAGTATTGCATGTACATCTCTTTCAGTTGTCTGACTTGGTTTCTGAATGATAGTAGGGGAGGGCATTTTGAAATATGGAGGTACTGTGTTGCGTGCATACAGTTGGATTTGGTAGTGAGCTGGGAAGAAACACAATTTCACTAATAAAAAAAAAAGAGGGGGAGATAACGAACGTGCATGTAGGGATAGAGAACTGGTAGGCAGTGTTTTGATGGGTCGAGTTGGATGGTGGAGTGGTCGAGCCTACGGATCGAATTGTTTCCGTTCGTCCCGTTTTGTTCGAATTTTTCGTGTTACTATTTTCGTAGTTTGGTTTGTTTTAATTCGTTCCTCTTTCAAAAATTTATATCTGGTAGCAGACTCCGCATCAGTTTGATCGTGCTTCTGTACGTTTCTCTTTTTCAAGTGTTATCATCGTGTGTGAATCAAATTTTCTACAGCATTCAGGTGAGTATTTCTCACCAGACAACATGCCTATATATCTGTGAATTATCGCAAGTTTATTTGTAAATTTTTATATAAATTTCATCTGTCTATAATATAACGTATAATGTTAAAACCCCATTTTAAAATTGACACCTCATCAGTTGTTTATTTAATATTATTGCAGTTATACTATTTAATGCTTATTTACTGTTAAATCACCACTGCAAGTTCCCTGTAAATTTAGATCGTTGTGGGCTGAAATGATAGGCCTGAACGATAATTATTATTCATCTATTCAGTTAACTGTTTAATTTTTAACTTGGGATTGCGGGTTTGAAATGATAGAACCCGGGGTTTTGTAAATTGCGGATTGAAATGATATAAATCCGTATCAATTGACCTAGGCTAGAAAACTATATACAGACCCGTGGTTTATATAATATTTTTCGGAAATATTTTTATTTATTTTAAAATGGAAGTTTATAATATTCTGGTTTAAATATATTTAAAAGTTTTTTTTATAAAGATTTATGATGAATTTTGAATGTGTTAAAAAGTTAAATCAATAAATAAATGTTTAAATCAAAATTTTGAATATAACCCATTTTGGGAAATTCTGGATTTTTGTTAAAGGTAAGATTTCAGTAAGAAATTAATTGATAATAAGTTATATTTGGAATTTAAAATTTAATTGTTAAGAAAAAAAAAATCTATTACAGCATTTAAGTGCTGTCCTTTATAAATGAACTGTTTAACCTATAGACTTTAGGTAGCATTTCATAAGTGCTATAGAAACTGAAATTTGATATTTTTAATCAACTTATGGAAAAAAAATCTTTGGGAAAAGGGGATTAAGATTTGGAATTTAATATATATAAAAAAAAGGAATTGATTTTGAATGGGTTTTAAATGGAAGAATTTAATTTTAAAAGGTGAGAAAAGAAAATTTAATTCCTAAATAAATCGAATAGATTTAAATGGTATATTAAAATGACCAATGTTTAAAAACCATATTTTGATATTGTAGTATTGGAAATATATTTTGATTTGTAAAGTATAAATACCATTTTTAAAAGTTGTAACCACGGGTTAAAATACCGTTTGGTTGTTAAAGAGACCGGGATCGGACATCTGACATACTCTCTGTCGATACCGAAAACCACTTTACCAACCGTGTACGCGGTGGAGATTCCAGAATGAAGTAGGATGGTGGTGACGTTTCCTTTGAGGTAAATACGTGGACCCGACTCCCGTGAGTTGGCATAAGGTGGCTAAAACAGGAGCGATCGACGGATTAATGAGGTAGCACCTCTGATCGGACGCACTTCTTCGTATGCCATTCTATTACTTTTGTGATTGTTTTGGTGCGCACCTTTGATTTGGGAGTGTTGTTCGAGGTGGGCGGTAGCTGCGCGCTACGCATTTCCATCGGTCCGGAAGCGTAATTGGTATATCTACCCTGGCATTGCCTAGTTGTGCCGTGTCACCTACCATAGCGAGCCTTGTACGAGTTTGGTTTTCTCCCGTAGCCCGTGTGGTATCCTCTGGTGGCTTCCCGATCAGGAGGGACTATGATATTGGATGGACTACTGGGACTATTACGTGTTAAGGGGAATATTGGGTCACTCCTTAACGCTATTTAAAAGTAAGTTTATTTTAATATAGACACTATTATAATAGCGAATATTACTACATAGTAAATAGTTTAACGGATCCTTAGAGGATGGGCGGTCCCAAGCATCCTTTAAGTTACTTGCTCTATATTACAGTACACTTGAATTAGCTTACACTATATAAGTATGTATGTCCTGAATCGAGTGTTTATGTTTTATTTTACGCTCGGGTCAGCCTGAGTTGCAGTTTCAGTTTTCTTCCCGGAGCTAGGACATTCTGTAGATCATTCGTGCTGCCGGCAAAAGCTTTTCACTCTATGTCTTATTTATGTAATGGAGACTTTGGAATATTTGGCTTTCTATTGAAGTTTTAAAACTGTATTGGACATCTCAAACTATGTAATTTTTATTTGGTTAAGATTTTTTATAGTGGCTTCATGAACCACTAAATATTTAAATTCCACTGCAAGTTTTCTGATAGCTGTGTCTGTGATTCTGTGACTTGATTTCATTTGCTCCTAATTTATTTACAATCTACTGTTTTGAACTATTCAAGCTTGACATGTTTTAATGTATTGTCGAATTTGAATGGTACAAAATAATGGGTCGTTACAGTTGGTATCAGAGCCAGGTTCAAACCATAGCCTAAGGAGCAAAAACTCATTAGAGATAGGGTAGCAATACCCTAGGATGAGTGAAGTCAAATTCTAGAATCCTTTCCTTCTGAGAGAGCGTATTTTAAAGTATAAAATGATTTTCAAAAAGGTTTTAAAAGAAGTATTTTTATATAAAAACTTCCTGTTTTAAAATAAAAATTTTCCAACTACTCTTTCCTTCTCTCCATCGTTTATAATTCGAGCCTTTGTTGATTGCTTGTCCAAGTTAAAATTTTATCTTATCCTGGAATATCTTGACTTTGTATTTTCCCTCTGTCCTTAAAATTCATTCTTGATCTTCCAGGATGAACAGAGGAAATAATAGAGGTAGAGGGCGAGCTGATGCCCCAGCTCCTCCACCCGCAGCCCCTGTTAGATTTACTAAGCTATGCAAAGACTATGCTGAACTAGGTGGCACTAAATTTACGGGTTCAGAAACCATTATAGAAGCTCAGCAATGGTTACGAGACTTGGAGAGGATCTTCTCCTGTCTCGAAATCACAAATGCCCAGCAGAGGCAACTGGCGGCCTGGCAGATGAAGGGAGCCGCTTTAAATTGGTGGCTATCGATTACTGCTCACACTAATGAGGCTGACCTCACTTGGGAGCAATTTAGGGAGGCCTTTCTGGTCAAATGGATGCCCGAAGCGGGTAAGTCTCAGCTCTATCGAGACTTTTTGGATCTGAAGCAAGGCGATATGTCCTTCACGGAGTACGAGAGAAAGTTTAATGAGCTCTCCCAATACGGCCTGAATTTGATAGATACCCCGCTTAAGAAGAACGAGAAATTTGTCGCTGGTGCTCGCCCCGAGTTCTACGATCGCCTTATTACCAACGTGCATGGGACGTTCACCGCTTTGATAGACATGGCTCTCCGGTATGAGAACCCTACTTCTAGGGCCACTTCAGCTGCCCAATCTGCACCGGCTCAGTCTTCTGGGAATTCTATGAAAAGGAAGCCTAACTTCTACCAGCATAAGAGGAATAGGACTCCAGGACATGGATCATTGTCTTCGGCATCCCAGAGGCAGCCTGTGGATCTATCTACTATTACTTGCTACCGATGCGACCAAAAAGGACACTACGCTAATAGTTGTCCTACTTTGGGTGCTGCTATTCCACCTCCTTCTTAGTTGGCTAGACGAGACCTCAGCCACATCTGCCTTCAGCCGGGACACTTCAAGAGAGACTGCCCTACTCAGAAGAAGGGCAAGGCATCAGGGATTTTCGCTGTTACTTCTGCATCCTCTCCAACTCCACCGCCAGCACCTGCACCTGCTCCCGCTCCTAGCGATTCCCAAGGTACACTTCAAGGTTCTTTTACTTTGTTTAAATCTCTTGTTCGCGTTTTATTCGATACCGGAGCTTCCCATAGTTTCATCTCGACGGATCTCTGTAATAAATTTGAGCATCTCCTTTCTCCTGAATTTTCTTCTGTACCTTTATGTGTTTCAAACCCCATTGGTGGACCTGCGAACCTTAGTAAAGTTTGTAGGGATGTGAAACTCTTCCTTGGAAATTATCGATTCACTGGCGATCTTTATGTTCTGGGTTTTGACGCTTTCGATCTACTTCTCGGAGGCGACTGGTTGGATAAGCATGATGCCCATATTTCCTGTAGTGCCCGAACTGTCTCGCTTGTAGGAGATAAAGGCGATTCTTTAGAAATCCAGTGTAAATTGCCTCAAGAGTTCGCTGGTAGCTTCATTTATTCTCTCGATACCTTTCCGGAGGATATCCATTCGACCCCTGTACTCAGACTATTTCCCGACGTATTTGGTGAAGTCATCTCTCTACCTCCGAAGCGGGAAATTGATTTTCGTATCGATCTCATTCCTGGAGCTCGACCGGTAGTTCTTCCACCCAGAAGAATGGCACCACGGGAGAAGATCGAATTAAGAAAGAAGATCCAATACTTATCCTCTAAAGGACTGATCAGACCTAGTTTCTCAGAATGGGGAGCAGCCATAGTTTTCGTCACAAAATCTGATGGTTCCCTCTGGATGTGTGTTGATTACAGGGAGCTGAACAAGCTTACAATGAAGAATAGATACCCCATGCCTCGCATAAATGATATGTTCGATCAACTTTATGGAGCGACTGTTTTCTCTCATCTTGATTTAGCCACAGGTTTCCATCAACTTAGAGTCGCTGAGGAGAGCATTCCCAAAACTGCTTTCCGTACCGAGAATGGTTTCTTTGAATGGCTAGTTATGCCTTTTGGCTTGACTAACGCTCCTTCCTTCTTCGTCGACTTGATGAACCGTGTCTTCCCCGATGTGCTCAATAAATTTGTTCTTGTCTTTATTGATGACATCCTTGTCTTCTCCAAAACAAGGGATGGGCATGAGTCGCACTTGAAGTATGTTTTAGGGACTCTCCGAAATCACCAATTAAAGGCTTACTTCTCTAAATGTCATTTCTGGGAAGAAGAAGTCCGATTCCTCGGACATATTGTCTCTAGTGAAGGAGTTTCTGTTGATCCAGTCAAGATCGCTGCGACCAAAGATTGGGAAGAACCTAAGACCCCTACTGATATTCGCAGTTTTCTGGGTCTTGCCGGTTGCTATCGGAGGTTCATTGAGAACTTTGCTCGGATTTCGGCACCTCTGACTGCTCTAACTCGAAAGAATGCTAAGTTTATATGGAGCAATAAGTGTAAAGCTGCATTCCAAGAGTTAAAGGATAAGCTCACCTCCGCACCAGTGCTTACTGTACCGAATGGAAATGAGAGATTAACGGTATTTACCGATGCTTGTCGAGAGGGTTTGGGAGCAGTATTAATGCAAGATGGGAAGGTAATTGCATATGCTAGTCGTCAATTGAAGAACCATGAAGCTAATTATGCTGCTCACGATTTAGAATTGCTGGCAGTGGTCTTTGCTCTGAAGCTTTGGAGTCATCACCTCTTGGGTGCTAAGTTTGACCTCTTCACCGACCATCAGTCTTTGAAATACATCTTTACCCAGAAAGATTTGAATCAGAGACAAGTACGGTGGCTCGAGTTTTTAGCTTCTTATGATCTCGACATCAACTATACCCCTGGGAAGGCAAATGTAGTGGCGGATGCGTTGAGTAGGAAGAAGTCCTTGTTGTGCCAACTTATTGTTTCTTCTCCTCTGTTGGATCGTATCGTGGCTAAGCAGGATGAAGATGTGAAGCTTAGAGAGATGAAGGAGAATGTCCGGAGTAGAGGTAGGAGTAGTTCTGATGGTAGTGGGGCTCAGATTGATGATAAAGGGATTTTAAGGATCAATAATAGGATTTGTGTCCCAAACGTTGAGGGTTTGAGACAGGAGTTACTTCGGGAACATCATCAATCCCGACTTTCTATTCATCCCGGCGTAGCAAAGATGTATCAGGATTTGAAGAAACTCTATTAGTGGAGAGGTATGAAGCGGGATGTCTCTATCTTTGTGAGTAGGTGTGCGACTTGTCAACAAGTCAAGGCGGATCATCAGATGACACCGGGTTTGTTGCAGCCTTTGGAGATTCCCGATTGGAAGTGGGAGCAAGTTTCTATGGATTTTATCGATGGTTTGCCGAGATCTAGGAAGCGAAATGAAAGCATCTGGGTTATTGTGGATAGACTGACTAAGTCCGCTCATTTTATTCCAGTCAGATCTACCCGTACAGCTTCGAGCTTATCCGAAATTTACATGAGGGAGATTGTTCGCCTCCATGGCGTTCCCCTTAGCATTGTTTGCGACCGAGACCCTATTTTCACTAGTAAGTTTTGGAAAGCGTTCCAAGAATCCTTGGGTACTCGTTTGAACCTGAGCACCGCTTACCACCCACAAACTGACGGTCAAACGGAGAGGGTAAATCAGATTCTTGAGGATCTTCTTCGTGCTTGCATCTTGGATTATGGAGGATCTTGGGAAGATCATCTCCATCTTGTGGAATTCACCTATAACAATAGTTATCAGGTATAAATTCCAATCCTCTGTTCTTATTTTATCTTATCTATCTCATTCCATCTTTTCAGGCTAGTCTTAAGATGTCCCCATTTGCAGCTCTATACGGGAGACCGTGTATATCTCCTTCTTGCTGGATTGAATCCGGTAACCGTTTAGTTCTTGGCCCCGAGATGATTTTAGAAGCTTCGGAGAAAGTGGAGGAGATTAAGGGAAGGTTAAAGGTTGCTCAAGATAGACAGAAAAAGTATGCTGATCGGCGTAGAAGGAGTTTGGAGTTTGATGTTGGTGATTTGGTTTTTCTAAAGGTTTCCCCTTTAAGAAGTGTGGTTCGGTTTGGACGCAGAGGAAAGCTGGCCCCGAGATTCATCGGTCCATTCCGGATTCTGGAGAGGATTGGATCTCTTGCCTATCGACTAGAGCTACCTGAGAAGTTTGCTGGAATTCACGATGTGTTTCACGTATCCCACCTTCGTCGCTGTCTTCACGATCCATCTCTTGTCCTCCAACCTACTGCTCTTGATGGTTTGGACATCGAGCCCGATCTAACCATTGAAAGGAAGCCGCTTTGTATCGTCGATCATGGTACGAAACAACTAAGAAGAAAATCTGTCCGATTGGTCAAAGTGCAATGGAGCATGGATGAGCGAGATTGCACATGGGAGACGGAGGAGAGCATTCGTGCTTCGAATCCGGAATTATTCATTTAAGGTACTTTGCGTTACCATCTTATCTTCCTTTGTTTTCTTTCTTTCGTTCCTTTTCGAGGACGAAAAGTTCTGAGCGGGGGAGAGTGTAACAGCCCTAGTTTTTCTAGCAATTTATTTCTTTTAAATAATTAATCTCGAAAGTTATTTTAATATATATATTTGATGTAAATCTTTTTCCAAAGGTCTAAAAATAAAATTTAAAGTTTTGAAATTGTTAACTTTGTTGAAAGACAACTCCATTTGGAATTTTAATAAAAAAAAAGGAATTTTTTTATAAATATAATATGAAGAATGTAAACCAATAAAATTTATGGTATAAGTAACGGAATAAACGTATAAATTGAAAACGTTATTTTTATATAAATTTTGGGCTGTATTGTATTGCGTCGGTTTGACGTATTTTTTAAAATTCATATTTCAATATCTATATGGATTAATATATCAGTTAGTAGTTTATAGAAAAACGTTACCTTTTTCCATAGCCTTTAGTTGGGTTTTTTTTATAAAACTTTTCATTCCAAAATCTTTGCTGAATAAATTTTGACGTTCTTTGATACTCAACGCAAATCGCCTTACCGTGAGGATAAAGCGTTTATTTCCTTCCTTTATTTGTTCACCTCAATTATCAACGCAAATTATCTCCACCTAATACTTGCCTAAATATCAACTTTCTGGTCTGCAATTGTTTCTTACCCAAAACGAAAAAAGAGTGGAAATAAATCACGCTCGTCCTTCCATTTGTATAAGCTCGATTTGAATAAAAGCATATCCTTGCCGTTTTTAAAAATTTCCAACAAAACATATTAATTTCGTGCCTATCTGATTCTCAAATCATGCACTAAATTAAGGAAATTCCCACTACAATTATCTTTTTCAAATCGTGCTTTCCTTTTCTGGTTTCACGCATATACCATCTGGAAGAAAATCAAAACTCTCTGCCTATCATTTGCAAATAAATATAAAAAGAGAAAATTTTGCCTTGCCGATTCCTTTCCCCTATAATTTCGCGAACTACACACGTGTTCATCCATATCCATTTGTTCCTGAAAAAGAAAAGCACTGCATACAAAATATCACTGCAAGTGTTCATCCTCTCACGCAAGCATCAGGTATGGCTGAGTTTTCATTTCTTTCTTCTTCTTTGTTTTGCTTTATATTCGATTTCTACCATTCCACCTATGCTCGGCCACTTCACCTTCATCTCGATAGCCTACAGCCTCCACCACCACTGCCGCACCACCTATATGCTGTCACTGCATATAAAATTTCCATTTGAGTGTTACAGGTGTGAGTACATGATGAAGAGGGGGAGAGTGCCATGCTACAGGCCTGGAGGCAAGTATTGCATGCGTGTTTTTCCTTTTCTTGCGTTGAGATCTTGGACCCTTTTCCTTCAAAGCTACTCACCGTGTCACTCACGTGCACGTATAATTTTTTATTATTATTTTGGGTTTTGCATTGATCCGTTCGGGGGTAGTTGATGGAGATAATTTGTACTTGAGTATTGCATGTACATCTCTTTCAGTTGTCTGACTTGGTTTCTGAATGATAGTAGGGGAGGGCATTTTGAAATATGGAGGTACTGTGTTGCGTGCATACAGTTGGATTTGGTAGTGAGCATGGAAGAAACACAATTTCACTAATAAAAAAAAGAGAGGGGGAGATAACGAACGTGCATGTAGGGACAGAGAACTGGTAGGCAGTGTTTTGATGGGTCGAGTTGGATGGTGGAGTGGTCGAGCCTACGGATCGAATGGTTTCCGTTCGTCCCGTTTTGTTCGAATTTTTCGTGTTACTATTTTCGTAGTTTGTTTTTTTTTTAATTCGTTCCTCTTTCAAAAATTTATATCTGGTAGCAGACTCCGCATCAGCTTGATCGTGCTTCTGTACGTTTCTCTTTTTCAAGTGTTATCATCATGTGTGAATCAAATTTTCTGCAGCATTCAGGTGAGTATTTCTCACCAGACAACATGCCTATATATCTGTGAATTATCGCAATTGTATTTGTAAATTTTTATTTAAATTTCATCTTTCTATAATATAACGTATGATGTTAAAACCCCATTTTAAAATTGACACCTCATCAGTTGTTTATTTAATATTATTCAGCTATACTATTTAATGCTTATTTACTGTTAAATCATCACTGCAAGTTCCCTGTAAATTTAGATCGTTGTGGGCTGAAATGATAGGCCTGAACAATAATTATTATTCATCTATTCAGCTAACTGTTTAATTTTTAACTTGGGATTGCGGGTTTGAAATGATAGAACCCGGGGTTTTGTAAATTGCGGATTGAAATGATATAAATCCGTATCACTTGACCTAGGCTAGAAAACTATATACAGACCTGTGGTTTATATAATGTTTTTCGAAAATATTTTTGTTTATTTTAAAATGGAAGTTTATAATATTCTGGTTCAAATATATTTAAAGGTTTTTTTTTATAAAGATTTATAATGATTTTTGAATGTGTTAAAAAGTTAAATCAATAAATAAATGTTTAAATCAAAATTTTGAATATAACCCATTTTGGGAAATTCTGGATTTTTGTTAAAGGTAAGATTTCAGTAAGAAATTAATTGATAATAAGTTATATTTGGAATTTAAAATTTAATTGTTAAGAAAAAAAAATCTATTACAGCATTTAAGTGACGTCCTTTATAAATGAACTGTTTAACCTATAGACTTTAGGTAGCATTTCATAAGTGCTATAGAAACTGAAATTTGATATTTTTAATCAACTTATGGAAAAAAAAAATCTTTTGGAAAAGGGGATTAAGATTTGGAATTTAATATAAAAAAAAGGAATTGATTTTGAATGGGTTTTAAATGGAAGAATTTAATTTTAAAAGGTGAGAAAAGAAAATTTACTTCCTAAATAAATCGAATAGATTTAAATGGTATATTAAAATGACCAATGTTTAAAAACCATATTTTGATATTGTAGTATTGGAAATATATTTTGATTTGTAAAGTATAAATACCATTTTTTAAAGTTGTAACCACGGGTTAAAATACCGTTTGGTTGTTAAAGAGACCGGGATCGGACATCTGACATACTCTCTGTCGATACCGAAAACCACTTTACCAACCGTGTACGCGGTGGAGATTCCAGAATGAAGTAGGATGGTGGTGACGTTTCCTTTAAGGTAAATACGTGGACCCGACTCCTGTGAGTTGGCATAAGGTGGCTAAAACAGGAGCGATCGACGGATTAATGAGGTAGCACCTCTGATCGGACGCACTTCTTCGTATGCCATTCTATTACTTTTGTGATTGTTTTGGTGCGCACCTTTGATTTGGGAGTGTTGTTCGAGGTCGGCGGTAGCTGCGCGCTTCGCGTTTCCATCGGTCCGGAAGCGTAATTGGTATATCTACCCTGGCATTGCCTAGTTGTGCCGTGTCACCTACCATAGCGAGCCTTGTACGAGTTTGGTTTTCTCCCGTAGCCCGTTTGGTATCCTCTGGTGGCTTCCCGATCAGGAGGGACTATGATATTGGATGGACTACTGGGACTATTGCGTGTTAAGGGGAATATTGGGTCACTCCTTAATGCTATTTAAAAGTAAGTTTATTTTAATATAGACACTATTATAATAGCGAATATTACTACATAGTAAATAGTTTAACGGATCCTTAGAGGATGGGCGGTCCCAAGCATCCTTTAAGTTACTTGCTCTATATTACAGTACACTTGAATTAGCTTACACTATATAAGTATGTATGTCTTGACTCGAGTGTTTATGTTTTATTTTACGCTCGGGTCAGCCTGAGTTGCAGTTTCAGTTTTCTTCCCGGAGCTAGGACATTCTGTAGATCATTCGTGCTGCCGGCAAAAGCTTTTCACTCTATATCTTATTTATGTAATGGAGACTTTGGAATATTTGGCTTTCTATTGAAGTTTTAAAACTGTATTGGAGATTTCAAACTATGTAATTTTTATTTGGTTAAGATTTTTTTATAGTGGCTTCATGAACCACTAAATATTTAAATTCCGCTGCAAGTTTTCTGATATCTGTTTCTGTGATTCTGTGAT
Source organism: Allium cepa (assembly GCA_030765085.1). NCBI lineage: Eukaryota > Viridiplantae > Streptophyta > Magnoliopsida > Asparagales > Amaryllidaceae > Allium > Allium cepa. The sequence continues at coordinate 489,098,004 of CM060944.1, read as the reverse complement.
TTGATTTCATTTGCTCCTAATTTATTTAAAATCTACTGTTTTGAACTATTCAAGCTTGACATGTTTTAATGTATTGTCGAATTTGAACGGTACAAAATAGTGGGTCGTTACAATATAGATTCAAAAAATAAAATACCAAGGAAGCAATAATGGTTTCTAAGTTGAAAGAAGGAAAAATCAATAGTTTGCAAAAGGAGGAGCTTCAACTTTTAAGGGTGGATGTAATATAGTTAAAAGAAGTTATGTTGATCAATATTAATCCTTATTTCCTATTCATCCTCGTAAGAATTCATATTTGGTTATTTGATTTATTCATTGAAATGGATTTTAAACATTTTAGCTTATAAATGAAGATGAAACTTTTACCTATTGTAAGTAGTTAATTAGAGAAGGTTTTATGTAACGACCCGTATTTTTAACTTTTTAAATTAAAGGATTTGATATATTTATCGAATAAAAATTATTTAGAGTTAAGATTTAATGACTTGTTATTGTAATTTATTGGATAATTAAGTTATTTAAATTTAATATTGGAATTATTTAAATAATGGAAGTCTAGATTGAATGTGAATGAAAATGATATTGAAAATTTATTAAAATTTTATATAAATATGAATGAAAATCATTTGTTTTCAAAATTTGATTAATTTGAATTTGGAAATTTCAAACTAATTGAAGAGTAAAAATAGCCATTTTGGCCAATGTGACGCCCCACCTCTATACCCACGCTAGCCAAGAACACTACGGAGTAATGCTGTCAACTAGCACGGAGAATAAGGCTGTTGAGGAGCGACCATCCGTATAATTTCTTTGGACGAGTACCGATATGCCAGATAAAAATATGACTTTTCATCACAAGAGGAAATCCGACATACCGACACAAACTCAAAGCTACTACACAGTGGCTATAGTAATCTTCGGAAACAAATATAGAAATAAGCATAACACAAATAATTCACAGATAATTCATATCACAAAGGCGGAAGAAGATATGAATATATAATTAACACATGAAAGTGTATATCAGAGTAGTGGTCAAAAAGATCCACCATAATACAAAAGAATAGCAACACGTGCTATACAAAAGACTACAACTATGAGTCTATATCTCAAGTGTATACAACAAAATAAACTACTAATCTAAGTAGTTAGCCAAAAGTCAAAGAAATCAATCCCAAGTGAGAAGTCAAGCTGAAGCACCTGCAACATCTCGGTCTGACCCGAGTATTATTTAATAAGAAAACAATAAACGGATCAGTCTAACTATGAATATCAGATGAAACGATTTAGAGTAAGAGATATGACTAAACACATAATAATCACAATGTCAAGCTGTGATATATATAAGTAATTGAAAATCAACAAGAGATTAATCAATATCACGATAATCTACTCAAGATAAAAAGGAATGTCATACTCCTAATTTCATTCACCAAGCCACAATAAATGACATATAAGATATGACATAGACGTATAATATCCATAATGGCATACTACTATAAGTATGTAAATGATAATCAACAAACGATTAACCAATATCAAAGAATCTTCTCAGAGATCCAAAAAGGGTATCATACCCAAAACTTGTATTCACAACAAGTTAATGACACACAAATTCACCTATGCACAAGAATTGATAAATCATATCAATAGAAATCACAAAGTTGGTGAAACATAAATTCCAGAAATCAACACAAGAAATCCAATCAATGACACACAAATTCACCTATGCATAAGAATTGATAAATCATATCAATAGAAATCAAAAAAATAGGTGAAGTATAAATTCAAGAATTCGACACACGAAATCCAGAAATTTCACAAAATAAGGGGGGGAGGCCTATCACATGAACGGGAGCATGAAAACTCACCAACAGCTGTAACACACGAACGAGAAGCTATCTCATGGTAGCTAGCCATTAATTTGACACATGAATGGTCCGAAGACCTGACACACGAATGGTCCGAAGACCGTGGGTTGCTACCCCACCAAATTTGAGTCGAAACTCCACAAAACAGGGTTTAGTCTCCCGCGCAATCAAAGAGACATCGCACATTGCTAGTCTAAATCACAAAAATGATCGTCATGATCATCGAGAAGTGTCAATTACACTAAGCTAGTAAATATATGAGTTTAGCTTCATGTCCCATAACCACTTGCTTAACTTAAATATTTACGAACAAACTGTAGATTCCCACTAGAAAATTGTCACAAGGGTTTCAATCGAACAAGTCCAAGAATTAACCAACAAAGTGAACGCAAGCATTTCATACCACTTGTTTTACTAAGTCGTTTAATTAGATTTCTCATACGAGTGAGGTAAAGGTCTGTATATACTAATAGATTGGGAAACGGTTTTATAAATGAATTTGGTATTAAAATAGTATTGAAATCGTTTGAGGAAAGAGTTTTGATATTTACTACCAGTATAGAAAACCTTTATATTTTTAAAGTGACAAGTCACAAAGAAGATTGTAGAAACAATCAATCACTAAAATTCACACACGAAGATGTGAATAAAAATCCAACGAAACCGATAAAGAATCCATCGAAATGGATATTCAAAAATCCCTAAAAAGGAGTCATCAAAGTCATAATAAATGATAACAACAAATAGGATCATCACGAATCGATTTAAATTGGAAATTCAATCCAAAAAGGCAAAATGGAATCAAACAGCAGGTTCAGTCGACTGAACAGAGTTTTCAGTCGACTGACCCTGTACCTGGAAATTTTCCAGGTTAAGGAAACTTTCTGTTTCCAGTTTTCAGTCGACTGAACAGAGGATTCAGTCGACTGAATCATGCCTGGAAACTTTCGGGTTCCAGGTTCAGACGACTGAACAGAAGATTCAGTCGACTGAATCATGCCTGGGATGTTTTTCAGCCTATTCAAATGGAGAGCAAACTCTTGCAAAATGCAACCGGACGAACATTGGCTCTAAGGGTTTATGCCAATCGGCAACCCGGCCCTATATGCTCCTCGGTGCATCACCAAAAGCATGATTAAACATCCATAAAAGGATTTCACACAAATTTGACTAAAAAACCCAAAAATTGGAATATTCACAAAACCAATCCAAATCAAGAGCAAATGCACACGAAGAAGTGTTAGGAATTCATACCCAACAACCAAAGATAATTATAGTCATAGATGTGAGATAAAAATCTCACCTTTGAACCCAAATGATTGAAGAAGATGCTTGAAAGCAAAGGAGAATCAACCACCCTTCAAATCCAACTCAAGAAGCTTGATTCAAAGCTTTAAAAGGAGAACATTCCCAAAGTTAGGTTTAGGAATTTTGGAAATTGATAAGAGATTGAGTTGGAGAAGAAGAAGAGAAGCTTACCAATGGGTTCTTCTATTAGTTTGGAGCTAGAACTTGAGTTTTAGTTTCCCATCTCTCCCACCATTGTTGCTAATGCTTGAGTATTAGGAATTGGAAATGAAGTAAATGAGGAGTTGAAGTGGAGTTGGGACTGAATACATAAGTGGGGTTATTGGGCTCAGCCCAAACCAAAGCCCTAAGCAAAAAGTAGCAAAATTCAACTTTCTCCAAACTTATCGAAGCTTATACTCAAAAAGGTCGCAAACGGCATTTTAAACTCAATGGGAGTGGTCCCGAGTCCTAATTCGACCGTATGCAAAAAAAGTAGCTTTTCGGACTAAAATCCGACTACGATACCACATTTAAATAAAACATTTAAATGTATAAATCATAACATATGCGGGTTGTTACAGATTCCCCTCCTTAAAGAAATTGCGTCCTCGCAATATTTAAGAAGAGAATATAAAGTAACAACCATAAAAGCATATTCAACCAAAAAGAAGATTGAAATAAGAAGTTCACCTTAAAGAGCACGAGAGAGTAAGTCCGGATGTGTTCGCTCGATGAACTCTCTAGACTCCCAAGAACAATCCTTAGGATTTGAAGATCATTGAACTTTAACAAGCGAAACATCTTTATTTCGAAGGCGCTTGACCACCGAAGCAATAATACGAATAGGATGTTGCTCATTAGTTAAATTGGACGAAACTTCAATCTCTTCCACAACACCGGGCTCAAGAATAGAATCGGAATCTCGAAGACACTTCCGAAGTTGAGAAACGTGAAACACGTCATGGATAGTAGAAAATTGAGCCGGTAATAAAAGGCGATATGCCATGGAACCAACACGTTCAGTGATAGGAAATGGCCCAATATATCGAGGCGCTAACTTTCCCGATCGACTGAAACGCACAACACCTTTCATAGGTGACACACGAATGAACACAAGATCTCCCACAGAAAACTCTAACTTCCTTCTCCGGTTATCGACATAGGATTTTTGTCTACTCTGGGCTTCTTTCATCCTATGTCGAATAAGTTCAATCTTTTCTGTGGAATCACGAATAAAATCTGGACCTAAAACCAGTTTCTCACCGGCCTCAAGCCAACAAGAAGGAGATCGGCATGGCCTTCCATAGAGTGCCTCGAATGGTGCCATACCAATACTAGATTGGAAGCTATTATTATAGGAAAATTCAACAAGTGAAATATGATCTTCCCAACTTCCGCCAAAATCAAGAACACAAGCACGAAGAAGATCTTCAAGTGTTTGATTCACACGCTCAGTTTGTCCATCGGACCGGGGGTGATAAGCGGTGCTAAAATTAAGCTTCGTTCCCAAAGCATTTTGAAGACTCTTCCAAAATCCACTAGTAAACAATGGATCACGATCGCTAACAATAGAAGTATGAACACCATGTAATTTAACAATCTCTTTAACAAAGAGTTTGGCCAAAAGAGGAACGGTTCGGTTAGACCGAACGGGAATAAAATGGGCGGATTTAGTAAGTCTATCAACAATTACCCATAAGCTATCATAACCCGATCGAGAACGGGGAAGGCCATCTATAAAATCCATGGAAATTTGATCCCACTTCCAAACTGGAATTTCTAAAGGTTGCAATAACCCACCGGGCCTTTGATGTTCGGCCTTAACGAGTTGGCAAGTCATGCAACGCTTAACGAAGTTAGCGATGTCAAGTTTCATTCCCTTCCAATAATAAAGTCGCTTCATATCCGCGTACGTTTTACTACTACCGGGATGAATGGTAAATTTAGAGTGATGAGAATCTTCTAAAATATCTTTACGAAGATCACTAATATTTGGCACGATAAGTCTACCAAATTTCCGAATGCCGCCACGAGAATCGATATCAAAGTCTTTCAAACCTTCGATATCAATTTTATCCTTAATATTTTGGTCAGGAAGAGCCAATTCAGGATCTAGCCTTTGAGCTTCAAGAATGCGGTCTAAAAGAGATGGATGAGCCTCAAGGCTACATAAAACAAATGATGAGAATAAATCAGAAACACGGTCTCGAATTTCGCAAGTGGATAAAATCTCGAGATCGCTTCATTCGGATATCATCATAGAAACAACAGCTTGTTGTTTACGGCTAAGAGCATCGGCGACACGATTACCCTTACTGGGCGTATAAAGAATATCAAGATCATAAGGAGCAAGGAACTCGAGCCAACGTTGTTGACGCAAATTAAGTTCCTTTTGAGAAAATAAATATTTCAAAGACTTATGATCTGTGTAAAGAACAAATTTCTCTCCTAAGAGATGATGACGCCAAATCCGAAGAGCAAAAACAATAGCCGCGGGTTCTAAATCGTGAGTGGCATATCTAGTCTCGGCCGGCTTCAATTGCCTAGAATCATAAGCAATAACACGTTCTCTTTGCATAAGAATGGCACCCAAACCAACGCAACTAGCATCGGTATAAACAACGAAATCTTGATTCCCCTCGGGAATAACAAGAATAGGAGCATTAGATAGGAGTTCTTTTAATTTCTGAAAAGAAGCTTCACATTTGTCCAACCAAATGTATTTAACACCTTTCTTCGTCAAGCTAGTGAGAGGCACAACAATCTTAGAAAAGTCTTTGATAAAACGACGGTAATAGCCCGCCAATCCGATAAAACTACGAATCTCTGTCACACTCTCCGGTCTCTTCCAATCTTGAATCGCTTCAATCTTTGAAGGATCCACGGAAATTCTGGATTCGGAAATAATGTGACCGAGAAACTTCACACGAGATTGCCAAAAGTGGAATTTAGAAAATTTTGCTTTTAATTGATTACTCCTAAGAGTTTCCAACACAATCCGAAGATGTTTCTCATGCTCCTCCTCGGTTTTAGAATACACAAGAATATCATCGATAAAGATGAGAACAAACTGGTCGAGGAAGTCTTTGAAAACTCTATTCATAAGGTCAACGAAATAAGCCGGAGCATTCGTTAGACCAAATGGCATAACAAGCCATTCATAAGATCTATAGCGAGTACGGAACGATGTCAAAGGAATGCTATCCTCTGCAATACGAAGCTGATGGAATCCAGTAGCTATGTCTAATTGCGAAAAGACTCTAGCACCACTAAGTTGATCGAATAGATCATCAATCAGAGGTAAAGGATATTTGTTTTTGATAGTAAGATCATTAAGCTTGTGGTAGTCAATGCAAAGCCTAAGTGTTCCATCGGATTTCTTCACAAAAATAGCTGAAGCTCCCCAAGGCGAGGAACTAGAGCGAATAAATTGCTTCGTTTCCAAATCGGATAATTGTATGCGCATCTCCTCATTTTCTTTATTGGACAAACGATAAGGAGGACAAGTGACAGGTTGAGCTCCAGGAATGAGATTAATTCTGAACTCAATTGCTCGCTTAGGTGGTAATCCTAAAACGGGCTCGAATATGTCGGAAAATTCACGAACGACGTGAATAAGAGAAATAATATCACCCTCATCATCATCATCGTCATCACGAGGATTTAAAGAATATAAAGATGCAACCAACCTGGAATCTGAATCTTTAAGATTAATAGAAATCTACTTAACAGATTGAGGATGTCGAAGATGAATAGTCCGCTCAGGACACATGATATGAGCTTCATAACAGTTAAGCCAATCCATTCCCAAAATCATTCCAAAGCCTAAATAACGCATGACATGCAAATCGGCTCGGAAAGAAAAATCACACAAAATAATCTCGACATCTTTACACAATAAACTGATTGTCGTGGATCCACCAACCGGATTCGCAATTCTCAAAGAAGTCATTAAACACAAAACATCCAAAGAAAAAGTATCAACAAGTCCTTTTGATATAAAAGAATGGGACGCACCCGTATCAAAAAGAACTCGAATAGGATGATCACGAAATCAAATAATTCCATCCAGAATAGAATGAGAAATACCTTGGCCACGAGATGTGTTGCCAGGGGCTTGAGCTACATTAAGCTTTCCCTACTTCCTATTTTGAAGTTTGGGACATACATGCATAAAATGGTCCGGGCTTTTGCAATAGCGACAAGTACGAGGCTTTGAACACTTGTTCGCAAAATGGTCTTTCGAACCATAATTATAGCATTTCCCTTGAGTAGAGGAAAAGGTCTTTTCAACAGGAGTTGCTTGCCTCCCTTTCTTATGGGATAAGGGCCTTTGAATTCGTTTAGCCTCTTCTTGTTGTTGAAGTTTGGTTTGGAACCCACCACCTCAACATCATTCTCCCTATCCGCCTCTTCAAGACGAAGAGCGATATTAACAAGTTGGTCGAAAGAAACTTCTAACTTTAGAAGTAATGGCTTCTTGAGATCTTTGTTTAAGCCATAGACAAATCTCTGGTTCTTCTTTAAAGGGGTGTTGATGTATTCAACCCCATATTTTGAAAGCGACTCGAAGGAGGCGACGTAATCAGTCACGGAGGACTCACCTTGAACAAGGTCTATAAATCGTCGAGCCAATGTCACTTTCTCTGCTTCTGGTACAAATTTCAACTCGAAGCGTTCCCAGAATTGCTCCCTGGTGAGATCCGCTTCATTAATCTCAGAAATAAGAAGCTCGTGCCAGTCCAATGCTCTTTCTCGGAGCATACTAGAGGCCACCTGAACTCGGTGAAGGTCAATAAGATTCATGCGAGAAAAGATTCGATCGCATGACCTTAGCCAAGCCTGTACTTCAATAATAGTTTCGGAACCTTTGAATGGCTCCCCACCCAAATTAGTGTAATCGTTGCACAAGCGTGCAAATCCCGACTTTGGGTGAGTAGGTTCCGGGTTAGCTCCAGCTGCTTGAGCATTCGTCACTAAATCAAGAAGCTGTTGAGCAGTCATAAAAACTCCATCCTGGGGCGGAGTGCTAGATGGTACGGCTCTGGGACGGCCTGGTCTAGACATTTCTCTTCCTTTAGAAAGAAAGAAGAACAAGGAGAAGATTATTCACTAATGAATATCAAGCAATCTTGATAGAAAAAACAAGGAATCATAAAAGAAAATAGGATGAATCGGTACGAAGACTCGAAGTAAATCCTAAAGCACGACTCCTAAGATGGACTTAGGACGATGATCCTTGTTATAATATTCCATATTGTTCCGAAGTTTGGCTCTGATACCAAGCTGTGACGCCCCACCTCTATACCCACGCTAGCCAAGAACACTACGGAGTAATGCTGTCAACTAGCACGGAGAATAAGGCTGTTGAGGAGCGACCATCCGTATAATTTCTTTGGGCGAGTACCGATATGCCAGATAAAAATATAACTTTTCATCACAAGAGGAAATCCGACACCGACACAAACTCAAAGCTACTACACAGTGGCTATAGTAATCTTCGGAAACAAATATAGAAATAAGCATAACACAAATAATTCACAGATAATTCATATCACAAAGGCGGAAGAAGATATGAATATATAATTAACACATGAAAGTGTATATCAGAGTAGTGGTCAAAAAGATCCACCATAATACAAAAGAATAGCAACACGTGCTATACAAAAGACTACAACTATGAGTCTATATCTCAAGTGTATACAACAAAATAAACTACTAATCTAAGTAGTTAGCCAAAAGTCAGAGAAATCAATCCCAAGTGAGAAGTCAAGCTGAAGCACCTGCAACATCTCGGTCTGACCCGAGAATTATTTAATAAGAAAATAATAAACGGATCAGTCTAACTATAAATATCAGATGAAACGATTTAGAGTAAGAGATATGACCAAACACATAATAATCACAATGTCAAGCTGTGATATATATAAGTAATTGAAAATCAACAAGAGATTATTCAATATCACGATAATCTACTCAAGATAAAAAGGAATGTCATACTCCTAATTTCATTCACCAAGCCACAATAAATGACATATAAGATATGGCAAAGACGTATAATATCCATAATGGCATACTACTATAAGTATGTAAATGATAATCAACAAACGATTAATCAATATCAAAGAATCTTCTCAAAGATCCAAAAAGTGTATCATACCCAAAACTTGTATTCACAACAAGTTAATGACACACTAATTCACCTTTGCACAAGAATTGATAAATCATATCAATAGAAATCACAAAGTTGGTGAAACATAAATTCCAGAAATCAACACAAGAAATCCAGTCAATGACACACAAATTCACCTATGCATAAGAATTGATAAATCATATCAATAGAAATCACAAAAATAGGTGAAGTATAAATTCCAGAATTCGACACACGAAATCAAGAAATTTCACAAAATAAGAGGGGGAGGCCTATCACATGAACGGGAGAATGAAAACTCACCAACAGCTGTAACACACGAACGAGAAGCTATCTCATGGTAGCTAGCCATTAATTTGACACACGAATGGTCCGAAGACCGTGGGTTGCTACCCCACCAAATTTGAGTCGAAACTCCACAAAACGGGGTTTAGTCTCCCGCGCAATCAAAGAGACATCGCACATTGCTAGTCTAAATCACAAAAATGATCGTCATTATCATCGAGAAGTGTCAATTACACTATGCTAGTAAATATATGAGTTTAGCTTCATGTCCCATAACTACTTGCTTAACTTAAATATTTACGAACAAACTGTAGATTCCGACTAGAAAATTGTCACAAGGGTTTCAATCGAACAAGTCCAAGAATTAACCAACAAAGTGAATGCAAGCGTTTCATACCACTTGTTTTACTAAGTCGTTTAATTAGATTTCTCATACGAGTGAGGTAAAGGTTTGTATATACTAATAGATTGGGAAACGGCTTTATAAACGAATTTGGTATTAAAATAGTATTGAAATCGTTTGAGGAAAGAGTTTTGATATTTACTACTAGTATAGAAAACCTTTGTATTTTTAAAGTGACAAGTCACAAAGAAGATTGTAGAAACAATCAATCACTAAAATTCACACACGAAGATGTGAACAAAAATCCAATGAAACCGATAAAGAATCCATCGAAATGGATATTCAAAATCCCTAAAAAGGAGTCATCAAAGTCATAATAAATGATAACAACAAATAGGATCATCACGAATCGATTTAAATTGGAAATTCAATCCAAAAAGGCAAAATGGACTCAAACAGCAGGTTTAGTCGACTGAACAGAGTTTTCAGTCGACTGACCCTGTACCTGGAAATTTTCCAGGTTCAGGAAACTTTATGTTTCCAGTTTTCAGTCGACTGAACAGAGGATTCAGTCGACTGAATCATGCCTGGAAACTTTCGGGTTCCAGGTTCAGTCGATTGAACAGAAGATTCAGTCGACTGAATCATGCCTGGGATGTTTTTCAGCCTATTCAAATGGAGAGCAAACTCTTCCAAAATGCAACCGAACGAACATTGGCTCTAAGGGTTTATGCCAATCGGCAACCCGCCCCTATATGCTCCCCGATGCATCACCAAAAGCATGATCAAACATCCATAAAAGGATTTCACACAAATTTGACTAAAAAAACCCAAAAATTGGAATATTCACAATACCAATCCAAATCAAGAGAAAATGCACATGAAGAAGTGTTAGGAATTCATACCCCACAACAAAAGATAATTATAGCCATAGATGTGAGATAAAAATCTCACCTTTGAACCCAAACGATTGAAGAAGATGCTTGAAAGCAAAGGAGAATCAACCACTCTTCAAATCCAACTCAAGAAGCTTGATTCAAAGCTTTAAAAGGAGAACATTCCCAAAGTTAGGTTTAGGAATTTCTGAAATTGATAAGAGATTGAGTTGGAGAAGAAGAAGAGAAGCTTACCAATGGGTTCTTCTATTAGTTTGGAGCTAGAACTTGATTTGCAAAAGAAAACTAGGGCTTGAGTTTTAGTTTCCCATCTCTCCCACCATTGTTGCTAAAGCTTGAGTATTAGGAATTGGAAATGAAGTAAATGAGGAGTTGAAGTGGGGTTGGGACTGAATACATAAGTGGGGTTATTGGGCTCAGCCCAAACCAAAGCCCTAAGCAAAAAGTAGCAAAATCCAACTTTCTCCAAACTTATCGAAGCTTATACTCAAAAAGGTCGCAAACGGCATTTTAAACTCAATGGGAGTGGTCCCAAGTCCTAATTCGACCGTATGCAAAAAAGTAGCTTTTCGGACTAAAATCCGACTACGATACCCCATTTAAATAAAACATTTAAATGTATAAATCATAACATATGCGGGTTGTTACAGCCAATGTCTCAGATTTCGACGAAACCAGTTTCATCGGATCCATAATAGTGAATTATTGTAAGGTTTCCAGTTTCGTAGCGTTTGGACCATTATTGTAAGGATCCATAATAGTGAAACGCATAGAATTTATATTCTGAATTTAAATAAATAATTCGATTCGGAAAAGCTATCTTCTACATATGATCGAATTAGGCCTCGAAACTAGTTCCATTGCGTTCGTAATAGGGTTAAAACATTATAAATGCCAGGCAACACGCCTCGATTGAGTTAGGACGATTTTGGACCTGATTATACAAATAAGACACGCAAATCGAGACAGTTTATATTAAATTATTCAAAACCCTAATTTTAATTCATGGTCGCCGCCTATGCTCTTTTTAACAGCTAGAATTCATTCTCATTTTTCCCTTAATTCCTCTCGATCTACTCATCGATTTTCTTCGACCCCAAAGGAGAAATCTTAGAGCACACCATTCTCTTTGCATGAAATATCCCGGATTTTTTGACAATTTAAATTTACTAATCTGAGTTTAAATTTAAATTGAATTGATAATTTTTTTAATAAATTTGTTTTGGATATAATAATCTTCTTTATTTAAATATTTAATTTGTGAATTTATTTTAATAAACTGATAAAATTGTTTTCTATTTAATAATGTATATGTGTTTATATATATTTTGAATAGATAAGTTGTTAAATTAGTATAACATAATTTTAATGTTTTGAAAATAGGAATTGAGATTTATTTTTGGATTTAAGCTTTTCCAAAAATATTTAATAAAATACTATATGATTTTAATATGTAAGATAAATATTTTATTAGTTTAAAATTCATTTTTACTTAAGTTTGAACATTTAAATATGTTACCAAAATATTTGTGTTATTCTTTTAAAAATAATGATTTATAAAATGATATTTGTTAATTTAATTTGAAATTTAAAATACAATTTAAATATGAAACTTGTATTCATATAAGTTATAACATCTTTCATAAATTTATTTTAATTATTTAAAGGGTATAAGAACTAATTAACTAAGTTTAATTATCTTTAACACTTAATTAAATAACAAAACCATTCAAAAGACATATGTAAGCTTAATTTACATATGTAAGTAATTTAAGATTTAAGTTGACAAGTGTTAACAACACAAGCCATGTGTCATTTGTTTAAATTTGTTTTTCTTTAATTTAAAATAAATCATAAGATAGCTATATAAACTTGCATATATTCATTCTTTAGCTCTTTCTCATTTTTTTCTAAAGGAAATCTGAAATTTTGTTCATCTCTTCAAATGCATTTCTCAAATCTGTAAAACAACATGCATGCAACAAATTTCAAACCTGTAAATGCATTGCATTCAAACTCCTCAAAATGCATGTCTGCATCCTCCAAAACAAGCCTGCATACTTTCAAGTACAACCTGGGTTGAACTGCATGCAACAAATAAAATCTGCATACATGAAATCAATGAAGCCTGCATTCAAGAATTTTCAAGAATCTGGGTTCTGTCTGCATTCTAGATCAGGTGAGTAACTCATTTAAGTTTTATTAAATAGGAAAGGCTGTGCATGTTTTATAAATTACAAATATACTCATATGAAATTGCTATAAATGTCTTACCTATAAATATTTGCCTGTGTACCAGTTGATGACTATGCATGTGTGTTTCTGCAAATTTTCAAATTCATGTTGATTCCTGAGCTCTTCTTTTAGCTTGTTGCTAGTATGATTTAAACAATTGAACAAAGCTTATTTATTTTAGAATAGAATAAGTTTGAATTTTTTTATAAAAATTAAACAGAAATGTCTGTAACCTTGAAATCAGGATTACACAGAGCAAAAATTAATATAGAGTAAAATTCAACTTCATAATTTATTGTTTCAGGATTACAAATAGAAACAATAAGAGAATTCAAGAATTTTAAATCAAAAATTTCAAATTATAGTGCTGTAAATAAAATGCAGTTTTGGAATTACTGTATTTTACCTTTTTGTTAAGTGCAGTTGATCCTTGCATTTGACTTGATTGAAATTGCTTCTGGAGTTAGAGTTGCTATCAAATATTATGGGAAAAATACTAATTTGGATTACAATTCAATATTGATGTGGAAATTGAGATTTTTAGTTAAGAACCCTAGTTTTTACTAGGTATATGAATTTGAGTGATGCAGCATCTGTTGATCGAGTCCTAAGATATTTAGGGTATTGTTAGATGAGTGGTTGATAAGGTTGCTGACAAAGATTCGAAGTTGTTAGTGGCTGGAGTTGGAAGAGTTCGCCGTTGACAGGTCGAGCATGAAGGAGGAATGTTATTTCCAGATTCTGTTTTAAAAACTTGAATTTAAATTCAAGTTAAATTATGGGTATTTAGGGTTGAATGTTGATATAGGGATTTTGGGTCGATAGAGGATGGTCATGGATGATCGCCAGTGATGCCGGAGTTGGGAAGTGGATGCACAGGAGTGTGTGTATGTTGGTGAGGATGGTGATGTAGTTTTGGGTTGCAGGGTTTTGGTTGCTCGGGATTGACTCGAGTTATTTAGAAAGAAACTCGAAGCAATATGCCTTCTGACCCGAAGTAAAAATTTAGTTGCTCGGGTTGAAATGTGTTCAGGTTTTAACAAAACCTGTTTTTCAGATTTTAAAATTTTAAAAGTTTTTAAAAATGTAAACTTAAAACCTGAATAAGTATGGAATTTAAACTGAATTTAAATGTGGATTCAAAAGTTTGAATTCTGTTTGTTTTAATAATTTGAATTTATATTTTTTTTTAAATGTAAGTATTTTTGTTTTAAGGTTTGATCAGCAACCTGTTTTTCCAGGTTTTCAAAAATTTGAAGTAAAAGGAAATTTCAAACAAATCTGAAAATAAGTTGGAAACTGGAAATTTAATTTGAAATTCAATTAAGTTTTAGGTTTTAAATCTTTGAATTAAATTTGAAATGCTTTTAAATTCAAGATTTGTTTTAAACTTAAACACAGAAACTGTTTTATGTTTTTAGATTTAAAAGTAAAATTTCAAAATTGTCAAATGAAGTTCAATTTGAAATTTTAACCTGAAACTTAAATATGATTCAATAATTTAAGTCTGAAGTTTGAATCATTTTTGAATTCAAATTTAAGATGTTAAATTAAAACAGGAAATTGTTTACAGTTTTTTTGTTTTAGTTTAAAAGTAAACTTTAAAATGCAACTGAAATTTAAAAACAAGTTTAAAATCTGGAAAAAACAGAAATATGGAACCTGAGTTTGAATTTAAATCTGGAATTTAAAATTTGGAATTTAAATTTAAACTTTTAAAAGTATAAAAGAACATTGATTTGAATTTAAAACTATAAGTTTTAAATTTTTGAAATAAGGTTTAAAATAAGGTTAAATTCAGTTTTAAACCTGGAATTTGATTTTTATGATAGTTTTTTAAAATTCAATAAGTTTTTAAATTTAAATTTGTTTTAACCATTTTTGGAAAAGGTTAAATAACTTGAATTTAAAAATGAAGATGGAAGTGTAAATAAAGTTTTTAAATTTTAAGTTTTGAATCTGAAATGAAATTTTGATTGTGTTTCAGTTTGAAATTTAAAAAGAAATTTTGAAAATTTGAATTTTTGTTTGAAACAAATTGTTTAAAATACTTTTGTATAAAGAAGAAAGTATCTTAATTTAGAACTTAAATTGGTTCATTTAAATTATTAAGTTAATTTAAATGGAATATTAATTATTTAATTAATGAATATGTAGATGTTTAATTAAGTAATTAACAATTTTTAAGTTAATTAATTAAGAATTGAGATTAATTAATTAAGGTTAATTAATCTATAATTAAGGATGATTAATTAAATTTTAATTAATGATTAAGATTTACTTAATCAAGTGATTAATGATAATTAAGATTTTAATCAACACTTAATTAAATAATAATTAGAGATTAATTAAATGATAATTAAAGATTAATTAATTGATAATTAATAATGATTAATTGAAGTTAATTCCTAATTATGTAATGAAGAAATGTTAATGAAGGTCATTAACTTAAGATTATTTTAACAATTAATTAATGTGATTAATTTTTGATAATTAATTAGATTAATTAATTAATAATAATCAATTGTTTAATTACTTAATGAAAGTAATTAAAGAATTAATTACTTGGTGTAATTAATTTTATTAATGTAATTAGTTTAGATCAATTAAGTTTAATTAATTTAAACATTTGTGGATTATTGATAATTACTTATGTAATTTATAAATTTATAATTACTTAAGGAAGTAATTAATTAATAATTACTTTATGTAATTAAAGATATTTATTATAGAAGTAATTTAAATTTAAATTACTTTGAAAATTAATCAAGTGATTAATGAAGATTTTTAATTGAGAATAATTAATTTATGGGATGAGTAATTAAAGCAGTTAATTACTGAATGGTTATTAGTCAAGGGTGATTAATATATATGTTGTTTAAATTGAAGATTAATTACTTATGTATTTAATTTATATTTAGAAATTGATTAATTGTAATCAGAAATCATTAATTAATTAATGATGTAATTTGGAATTGATTAATTAAGGTATAATTAATATTAAATGCTAATTACTTATTGTAATTAGAGATGGTTAATCAGTAATGATTAAGTGAAATAAATATGAGATGATGATTTATAAATTGATTTGTAATCAAGTAAATATTAAGATAAGCAGGAATTTTAATGATGAAGTAATTAATTTAATTTATTTTAAATTAATTAGAGTTTAGGTAATCAATTTAATTCATTTTAAATTAATTATGGATGGTGTGATCATTAGATCATTACTTATGTTTGATGATTGGTATTGATTGTCTGGTATGGTTTGTAATCTCAGCTTTGAGATGAGTTATGGATGCATTGGTTGCTTTTGGATGATAGTAGTGATTATCTGATATGAATTATCTGTTGTAATGATAATGTTGAATTATCTATTGTGTGGTGAATTATCTATCTGTGTATTTAGATAATGAATTGAATTGTTTTAAACACTAAAACAACTTGGACCTTAAAAGACACGCTTTGGTTTTTGATGAGACCGGGATCGGGTTTCCATATTTGGGATCCGAAAACCACATCAATTCCAATTAAACGTTAGGTCGTTAATCCAAGTGGAGCGAGTGAAGACTCGAGGTGTAAGGGCTATACGTCAGCATAACTCTGTGGGTGATTCCGTAATGAGTTCGACAGAATAGTACTTATAGATTCGAGATGGTGATTCAGAGTGCAAGGGTTATTGTCGTTAACTCTGAGGGTGATTCCAATACGAGTGTAACGAGGTAATGCCTTCGGTTTCGTTCGAACCCAGAACGAACTTGTATGGATTGAATGCTTTCAGAACATCGTCAGGTGGACGATGAGCATTCTAAGTGATATGCCCTATAAAGGTAATCGTAGCCTCAAGCCTCATCAACCGGGAATGGCTAAAACAGGGGAGGTGCAGCAAAGCTTCGTGGGTAGCACCCACGTGAGAGCAAGATTTATCCCTGTGTAGAGGTCCCTTTATTTCGGCTTAGTGGTGCACTTACTGATCACAACTACGGGGTTGTCTTGTTTGGAACTGTTCAGTAAGGAACGGGTCCGACTTTTTGTTGCAGGGGATGAAGGGAGTAATCCTCAGTACGGTGATCTAGGCCACGTACTGTGACGGGCGGTGCCCCAGTAGCCCAGCCATTGATGGAATCCAAAATCCAATAAGTGCCAACGGTTTTGATTGTATTACCCACTTTTGTGGCTAGTAGCTGGAATTTAATAATGTAACAATTTCGGCTATTTCTTATTTACTTGAAAACCGTAGACACTATTATAATATCATCGGATTTCCTATCAAATGTTTTGGTTAGCGTAAGGTAAAAACTTTTCCATGTTTATGTGTGGGAAGTCTTACGTGATACCTTTTCTTTTCAAAGGTTTTCCAAAGTTAAGCAACTTTAACCTGTTACTCACACCAGACCCATGTCTGACCCGAAGTTATTTCTTTTTTTCTATAACTCTTGGGTACTCAAATTTTTACGAGTAACCAAGGGAATTCAGGTTAGGATTCAAGTTAGCTTTGACGAATTCTGGAGGAGCAAATGGAGCAGGAGGATTCTGCGTATAGTTATATAGTTTTCCGCTGTGTTGGTATCTCTGAGTGTTTGTTTGATATGTATTGAGTTGTAATTACTAGACAGGTGTTTATAACTGTCTAGTATGTGTTGTATATGTCTGTGTACTCTGATTATTGATGTATACTATGTAATACTTATGTTATTAATATAATTTATTCGTTCCGCTGTTGAGATTCTTGTGTTGTTTCTTCTTTCTCTTCTTTCTTTCTCTTTTCTATCCCTTTCTTTCTTAAAGATGATTCGATTTTCCAGGAGTGGAAAGTCGGGTCGTCTCATTGCATCTATATGGTTGATCTGGGAAGATACATCACGAATTCGCCAAAATATGGCTTTGAACTAGCGCGTGCTTTGGGGTTTTTTGTGAAAGTGGCGGCGGCAGAGGCAACGTGCTCGTAGGCGTTGGGAGAGCATGCAGTAGCGGTCATGGCAGCATGCTCTAATCGAGGTCCAGTCGAGAAAAAGTGTGGGGCGAGCTCGGATTTTGGTTTGCGTGATGGGTTTCGTTTACTTGGGAAACAGGGGTTCAAGCACAAGAGAAAAGGGGTGAACATTTTTTTTTTATTATTATAACTTTAATTATATTATTAGTTATTAATTAATTATTGTTATGCTAATTTTTGTGTAGCTTCTCCATACGAGGCCTGTTTTGAATGAAACAAGAAGCGTTGGAATCGTATTGATGAAGACTAGGTCATAGAGTTGGTTTGGAATTTGTTCAAAGATAAGGAAATTTTTAGTATCGAATGGAAGGTGAGTGTTTATACGCTCACTATTGATTGAATTTTTTTTACGTTAGTTAAATTTATATCGTGAAGTAATTGAGAATATATTGATTGTTGTTTGATAAGTTTAACTGACATTTAATTGACATTAGAATTAAATAATAAATTTTAAATTGATATTTAAATTTGAATAAGAATTTAACTGTTAGTAAAATTCCCGAATTTTAGATAATGGGTTGAATGTTGTTATTATTGACTAGTTGGTTGATTGGTCGTGATGGATGCTATAGGTTGATATTTGGATATTTATTTATTTTGATATACATGTTATCATCATGTATATTATTTACAGTATATAAAATTGTAAATTGAATAATTTCAATTAAATTAAGAATTTTTTTGAAGTGGTATATACCTATGACATTTATTTTGGATTGAAATGAAATATATCCATCCCCGGAATTTAAATTGAAATAATTGATTCACTTGGCCATATGATAGAGAATTATATACGAACGCCGAATTGTTTAAATTAAATGATTTTTTTAAATTTTCATTTTGGAATTAATTAAATAATTTGTTTTAAAGGGATAAAAATCCAATTTATGGAAATCAAATTATTTTCTAGGTAAGACTCGAGATGCTGAAATTTCAAATTTGAAACGTAATTGTTTAATTAATCGAGGTTGAGATTTTATGTTATAATCGGAATATGATTTGAATTTACGAAAATTGTTTTGTTTTGAAAGATTAGACTTGTATTTGAATTTTGAATATTTCTAAGTAAAAGTGATATAAAACTATATTTCGAAATTTAGCTCAGAATTTAATTATATTTAAAGATTTGGATTTTTAATTGGATATTGAAGATAAATTTGATTTAAGTGTTTAAATTGATATTTTGGTAATAGACTCGAAATTGATTAAATTGAAATGGTTTAAAATTTGGAAATGGAGTTGAAATTAATTTGAAATAGAAATTTAAATTAATTTGTAATTGGGAAGTGAAATTAATTTGGAATTTTAATTTAAATTAATTTGGAGTCGAGAAATGAGTTCGACTTGAAATCGAAATTGAATCGAACAAATCGAAATGGAAATTGGAACTGATTTTAATTGGAAATTTAGAAAGTGGACCAGTTTGACTTTAAAACTATTTTAAATGATTATTTTACTATAAAAGGTTTAAAATCTATATTCTTTAAATATTCCAACTATTTTGATTTTCAAAACTATTTTACTATATAAACCATTTTTATTACTCAAACTATTTTCTATTAAACTATTTAACTATTTTAAAACTATTTAATCTATTTTCTAATATTCAAACTGGTTAAAGGGGTGGAAATGTTTATGTTTAAACCTTGAATTTATATATGAATTGGGGAAAAGTGTAGTATAACCTAAATTGTAATTAAAATCAAAATTTCAAAGTGGAATCGATATATCAAATTTAATTCAGAATTTAAAGCAAAATATGATTTTTGAAGTGAATATAGTAAATTTCGAAGTGGATTTTATTTTGAAGTGAATATGATATTTTGATAACAAGTATGAACTGTTTTATAAATGTAAAAGTACCAACCGGTGTGTAGAATGACATTGGTTGTTAAAGAGACCGGGGCCTCTCATTGACACACTCTCTACCAATATTGGAACCACTTTAACAACTGTGTATGCGGTGGATGATATCCAGAATGTATTGGTTGAATTGGTGTCATTTACTGGAATGAGTAAGAGAATGATGATGGATAGCCTTGACATTCGCAACATAATTAAAATGACTAAAACATGAACTTATGTCTGGCCATTGAGGTTAGCTACCTCTAGGGATGTTGATCCCTCGTATTACTATTGTGATTTCGTATTCGATGGTGCACCATTTTGTCGGTTTGATTGATTATCGCGGTCGGCCACGGATGGGTTACGACCAGCCAGAAAGGGTAAACTGGTAGAATCCTACCTTGGGCATTGCCTCATATGCCTTCTCCTATTTATCCCTGTACGAGCCCATAACGACTTTGGTTTAGAACGGTAAAATGTGTTGAGGTGGATCAATTTAAAGCCTTAACGCTATTTTGATATTTATTTTACTGATAGACATCATCTATTATAGCATATACTATTATATATAAATTGCTTAATGAATCCATAGGAGATGGAAAATCCCATAACATCTCTTAAGTTGTTGCACCAATATCTGTGGTATTGATTTGACTTACGTAAGAGTATTTTAGACCTGACTCGAATGTTTGTCTTTTCATTATGCTCGGGTCAGTCTTGAGTTTTTCAGTGTATTGAAGACTATTCTTTGAAGGACGAAGACACAGTTTTTCTATATTACTATGATTATCATTCCCTTCATCATGCTATGATGCTGTATTGATTATTTATTCTAGATGTATATATATAACTGTGATAAATGTATATAGATTTTAACCAAATGTGTAGTAAATAGTTTCATGAACTATTATTTGAATATTATATTTTATCGTTTCTGTTGTGAGATTCTGTGTTTTTTTTTTCTTCTTTTCTTATTTTTCTTATTTAACTCCATTGATTATCTATGTTTCGGATTGCTTAAGTTTGAAATGTGTGGATTATTGTCGATTTAAACCTTCTAAATTGTGGGTCGTCATAGTTGGAATCATAGCCAAGTTTAGCGATAACCTTGGTTTATGGGGTTTGACTCATTGGAGATAGGATAGTGATACCCTAGAATGTGCCTGTTTGAGCGTATATATATGAGAGAGAATACTTGTTAGTGTTGTAAAATGTTGTATGTTGTTTTTACTTGTCCGTTAAGTTGTTTATGAATTCTGATCGATGTGCAGGACGCCATGTTATCGATAGTGTTTTCTAAATACTTAAACGAGGCAAGTCGACATAACATTATTTTAAAATAGGGCAAATGAAATAAATTTTACCTTAATTATACTACATATATAAAATGAAAATTTTAATGAATGATAATAGTTAGGAGATGATAATATTTTAAAATGGTTAAATTTTAAAAAAAGTAAATTTTTATTGAGAGGTTAAGGATTTCTTGAAAAGATATTGTATTTATTAAGATATGGAGTGTAAAAGCTATTATTAATATTAAACATTTCTAAAAAGTGATTATTTAAGTATTCAATATTAGTTAAAGTGAATTTTAATTTTTATAATAAGCTTTTTTAATCAATTAGAAATTTTTATTCTCAAATGAATTGGAAAGTACTTATTGTTGTTATTTAAAAGAGGGTTGATATTTAATAATTACTCAAATGGTTTGAAAAATTAATTACTGTTCTTTTAAAATACGTATTCTATAATAAAGGGTTTTGGAAATTGATTGAAGTTATTTGTAAATACTCTCGAGATTTGTAAATTAGGTTTTATTTAATGGATGAGATTTTATAAGAGAATCTTATAACGGAAGTTGGGAAACTTGAGAAATTTTCCAAAATGTTTAGATATGAGTGCTTTGAAAATGAATCTGAATTCATAAAAGAAGTTATAAATTTTTAGCGGGGATTTTAAATTAGTATTATCGGTTTCAAAATTGTAAAAATGAATTTATTAATAATTCCAGAAATTTAGGGGATAAGTTATGAAATATTTCCTATGCATTGATATTTCGAAAAATAGACTTATGATATTTTCCTAAGTGTTAAAATGAATGGTTTTGGAAATATTTTTGTGGCAAAAGGATTTATATAGAGACATTTTCCATAAGTAATGGATTATAAATCGAATTTGGAAATATTTCACTAAGTGTTAAAGTAAGATATGATTTGAATATCACGTTTGGGATATAAGTATTTGGAATTATTTTCAAGTACTGAAATACTGGAAGAGATTTGAATAGATATATTTGTAAAGATATTTTAAAGTACATGTTTTTTGAAAGATTTAAATATGGGCCCAGTGACTGCTTGTGTGTAATTTGATTGTTAAACAATTGACTATCAAATCTTGCCAAATTCATTAATCATTTCGAAGAGACCATGATCGGATTTAATTATCTGAAAACCACTTCGATCCGATTTGTGCATTACAAATTATGATATCGTGAAGTCATAAAGATGATGATCCTGGAGATTCGGTTTGTTCGGACCCAGAACAAATTGTATGGATTAATGCTATCATTGCCTCATTGCCTCGAAGGTAGTGTTATCATTCCAAGTATATTAATGCTAAATATAAGGTAATACGTAGCCACAAGCCTCATCAACCGGGAAAGACTAAAATAGGGGAGATGCAGATGGGCTAAGTGGGTTGCACCGATGTTGGTTATGTTATCCCTTCTCTAGAAAGCCTCAGATATATTATAATTATAGATATGGTTGTGCATGGAAAAGAGAGGGCTCGATAGGGTGGGAATACCCGAAATGATAACATATTTAGTACTATCCGGTAAGGGTAGTCCGGTCCTGTGTTGGCAGGGACCATTAGGTATGATCACGGTACATTTTTCTAGGGGTGTACTATGATGGGCAGTACCCCAATAGCCTAGTCATTGTATGGAATCCAATATCCACTACGACCCTGTATGGTTAGTTGTATACAAAATATGCAAGAATGTGAGATGCAAGCATTTCAGCTATTTTATAGTTTATTTTCTATAGACACTTATAATATCAGATGATTATGATATAAAATGTTTTGGTTATCGTAGGGTTAAAACCAGAGTATTTATGTGTTGCGAGGTTTTACGAGATAACTTTGTTTTCAAAAGGATTTTGATAACAGTAATAATTCAAATGGAGTGCGTTTTCTCACGCTAGTTTTCTAGACTGACTCGGGTGTTAATTTATTATAATGCTCGGGTCAGATCGAGTATTACAGATTCAAGTTAGGATGGTATGGAGCTCAGGAGGCGAGCTGGAGGATTTCAGGTGTATTTCACATACTTGATTATATTTTGCTGTATATGTATGTTGTATATTCAGCACTTGTGAGGATAGGTTATTATAACTTTTCCAATTGATTTGTTGACACTTGTAATCTAATAGATATATGTTTATTGATAGCTATAGTTTTTTGTATAGAGATCTGTATTTATCTATTATATATTGTTCCGTTGCGATTTGCGAGATTCTATGTCTTGTTTATGTTTCTTCTGTCTCTTCTTCTTCTTCTTCACCCCTAACAATCGGTACTTCTGGCACTATTTAGCATGCTTTATAGTGAACGTATTGATGTTGATTTTCGAGGGTCGAAAATCATGGCCTTTACAAATAGAATATATTATTGTGAATAATAAAGTTAATTTTTTTTTACTTTATAAGAATTAATACAGTAAAATAATCAAGGTTAAGTTTGATTAAGCAAGCGAGGACACTTAAACGAAATTATTAAACCTAATTATGCATAATGAATGGAATAGGACTTTGGAAAAAGAATATAGGTGTTAGATTTTGTAACGTCCACTCTTTTCGCACACTTTAAACCGACACTTGTCCCAATTCAAAGCATACGCAAGGGCGGATTGTTATGGGGTAAATAAGAAAAATGGAGAAGAAATAAAATGAAAATAGAATCTCATAGCGGAAGGATAAAATATAATAACAAATATACAGTTTCATAAACAGTTTACAAAAGCTTGATTCTTCTTTTACAATAAATATCAGAGTTACACATACCAATACAAGCAATGCAGCAGAATAGAAAGAGTGTGGTGCAATACTATATGTAAAATAATACTGATTCTTCGTCTTCGTCCTCCAATGCTAAAATCTGCTATCCTGAAACGCTCGGACTGACCCGAGCGAATTTGAAAAGACAAAAACACTCGAGTCAGACTAGAAAATCTTATGTGAGTTAAATAAACAGAAATAAATATGAGTACAGTAACTCAAGAGATGCTCGGGATTTACATCTCCTAAGGATCCGTTAAACTATTTACTATGTAGTATATTGCGCTATTATAATAGTGCCTAATTGTAAAATAAACTTACTTTTAAATAGCGTTAAGGTTTTACATTTTCCACCTTAACATGTAAAATGCCAATAGTCTATACAGTACCGTAATACCTCCTGATCGGGAAGCTACCAGAGGATACTCCATAGGTACGACACAAATAGAAACTCGTAGTAAAGGCTCGATATGGTAGGTGACACGGCACAACTAGGCAATGCCAGGGTAGATATACCAATTGCTATCCAGGCTGGTGGAAACGCGTAGCCGCAGTTACCGCCCACCTCGGACTAACTCCCCAAAATCAAAATATAGAAGTGGCCACTGAATCAAATCCAAGTCAAAGTATAACATCGAAGAGGAGCGTCCAATCAGAGGAATGACCTCATTGGCCTGAGAATCGCTCCTGTTTTAACCACCTTATGCCAACTCACGGGAGTTGGGTCCACGTATTTACCTTACAGGAAACGTCGCCACCACCTACTTCATTCTGGAATCTCCACCGCGTACACGGTTAGTCAAAGTGGTTTTCGGTATCGACAGAGAGTATGTCCATATCCGATCCCGGTCTCTTTGCCAACCAATCGTTATTATAACACCGCGGTTATTTAAAAACAGTTTATACTTTAAAACCAGAATATAATCCCTTTCAAAACCATAATATTACGATATCATTTCTTCTTTAAAAACACAAACAATTTATTTTCAGATTATTTTATAAAAACCCAAATCAATGATATCGTTTCCCAAATAAAATTTTCCTTTCCAAAAATTATGTCACTTTTTATTATTTAATATCCCATGCAACCAATATTTTGTTTGTAACTTTCAACATAATTCTTCGAAAATCCATAGTATTTTAAAAACCATTATTTTCAAAACTAAATGGTTTGGATATTCAACGGTATGCGAATTAAAAGGGTTTAACTTTACTGTTGCTTTATAAAGAAATAAATTACATGGCTTTCCAAATATTTCTTCTTTTAAAGTTAAACCAAAATCCAAAATATTACTTCAAGTCCCAAAACCATTTCAATTTTGTATATATTTATATCCATTTTTGAGCATTAATATTTCAACTAAAGTTGGATTTTTATCCTTTCAAAATCAATATTCTATTAATTAATCTTGACCATTCACATAAAATCCATAATTAATAAGACTTCAATTTCTAGTAAAAAATATATATATATATATATATATATATATATATATATATATATATAGAATTTTTCCACTTCAAATTATACTAGAATATCCATTTCTATTTATTTTGGGAAAATCCAATTACAAATATCATATCTTAAAATTTCCAACTTTACATTTAAACATAGGATATAAATTTACCAAACTCCATTTTCTAAATTTCTTCCATTTTCAATAAAGAAATTTATATTCCTTTTAATTTCAAAATTTCGACTTCATAGGTATATAAATATGGAATAAAATATTTATACAATATAAATTTAAGATTTATAAACCGTATTCAATCCAAACCATAGAAATCACATTAAAATAGTTATATATAGACCGCGGTGCCTGTATATAATTTTCTATCCTATGGTCAAGTGATACGGATATTTATCATTTCAATCCGCAATTTAAAAAATAAAACTTTGCGGTTTTATCATTTCAAACCACAATCCCGAATGAAATGTAAAATGTATGCTAACTTGCAGTTTAATGATATCAAATAAAACATCCATTCAACAACACTTCCATCATCCAGTCACAAACATCAAGCAATATCAACCAATAACAAAATATGTTTGGGAATATACAACAGGTAATAATTGGCAGTTTAATTCAAATTATATTTATCAACTATAAATCTAACAGTTTATTTTCAGTGATAATTGACATAACTGTTAACTAGCAGTTCTTATGGAAACAATAATTTCTAACAGCCAATTAATACGCAATCAATCAATTTAATTAACAGCTAAATTCAAAAAAATGCAATTCAACAGATATGGGTGAAATAACATGCCAAGAGCTCATAAATAAATTTCTATTCATTTCTAAAATTTATTTAACAAACATAAAAGCTTCTAGTAATTGTGAGTGAGTTAAAACACTCACCTTTTGAATTTAAATCGAATTTAAATTCAATTTAAACCCAAAAATTCGCCCGTCTCGGAATTCGTCCAAACCAGCGTCATCGAGTCCGGAATTAAATTACGATCCTAACAAAAGAAATTTCGTGTAAATTCGACTTCGTATGAGAAAGTTATGGCGAAAAATGGTGATTGAATTCAAAATTTAAAATAAACAAAACGACACATATTTATAAAATAAACTTGCCAGGTATGCTTCTTCACGTGCGTGCGTTCCATGTTAGCTACCGAGACATTGTACAGGAACGAACCCATCAACACGTCCTTTGACCGGACTTTGACCATCGATCGCGTCCACCTCCAGCCACCGTTCGTCAAGCTACCACCACCTCTAGCCTTCCCTTGCCGAGCGGCCTCCATCCCCCTAGGTCCGGTCACCCAGAACTTCCAGCCGCCGCCTAGCATATTTAAACCCTAACTGAATTTTGACTCCCATCTGACCGTTGAATTGCCAAACAAATTACATAGATGCGCTCCCCTCGGTTCCCTCTCCAAAACCCAGAAACAGAATCTCGATCCAATAAAGTTTTGTGCGACGATGATGAACGGTTTTGGGGCTGTTTGAATTTATTCTGGATGAACGACAGCTCCAATTGAAAAACGAATTTCACCAGTAAATTACGCGTATCGAAAACATCAACATATATTTTTTTGAGAATTTTCTGAATTTTTTGAGTTTTGACTTTTGATTTTGAACTGTGGATAGATCTGGAATTGGATCTGAGATGTATACATTTGGGGAAGAGAAAGGAGTGAAGAAATGAACTTACAGCAAAAGAATAGAGACTAGGGTTTATAGCTGTATATATATAGGTAGGCTAGCGATAGGGTAGATAGGCTGAATAATGAACGTGCGTGACAAACCATGGTCCAAAAAGCCCGCTATGCCTCCGGAGTCGAATTTGTTAAAACTATATATATCCAAATAGGTGTTTTAAAATATTCTGAACGCGATGGAAAAAGTTTCGCGACCATATTCGATCGTATGAAGAAGTTATGCTGAAAACAAGATTTCCAAATTGATTTCAAATTGATTTTAATAAAATTGATTTCAAGGCGTTTCGCGTCCGTACGATCAAACGACAAGTCCGATCGATACGAAATTTGAAATTCTATAATAATTCACCGATACAGATCTGATGAAACTAGTTTCGTCGAAATCCGAGTCCGTGCCCAAACTGGCTATTTTTAATATTTATTAAATCAATTAAATAAATCATAAAAATCCAATTTTATTTTTCAACTTCTAATATTGGCCAAATTTCATTACTTATATAACACAATCACTTCCAAATAATTTAACAAGCTTGGGTGTGAATTAAAATCTATAGGTATATCAATTTGCAGTGTTAATTTCTGCATTTTTATTATTATTTGGGAATTATAAATTTTACCCTCAAAACCCACTTATTAAAACTTGTTTTCTTATACCCTCATTTTAAGTCAAATTAAATAAATGACTTGAAATCCATTTCAACTCATTTGATTGAAATTAACCTTTTTACCATAAATAAAATTCCAAACTCAATAATAAACTTTATCTCCATTTATTCGCCTTAATATTTCTTATTTATTAATAATTCCAATCTTGATGAATTCACATCATAAGTTTGATTAATCTATTAAATTCACTTCCTTTCTATCATTTCTAAGTTATTGTTGTCAATATGAACATTAGTTTAAGATTTCACTCAAATGTTTACCAATTCCAATCTAAACTCAATAACGTCATAATTAACGTTAGAATCCGTTTTATTATGCATAAATTCTTAATTTTACTGACCCAAATTTTCTTCTTTTCATTCCATATTAATTGTCAATCCCATAGAAAAATTAACATTAGGTTCATACCTTTTACAAATAACTCCAATTTCTTCCAAATAATAATTACATAAACTATTAAATATTAAATCCATTAAATTGCAATAAATTCAAGTGATTGCAATTTATTTCCAAATAAATTTGGATTTTTATTTGGTTATACACAAAATTCCGTTATCACTTGCCTAACAAGGTTACTATCACTTAAGATCTCACTGCATCCACATTTTCACATTTTCATTTCCTAGTTTCTTTACTTTATTCTACATAATTTATTACAAATGGGATTTTCTTTGGTTTACATCTTATTTGTATTTAACATTTCTCAATCACCAATTCATTTCACTTTAACTGCGGTAAATTGGCGGATAAATTGAATTTGATTCCCAAGATCTAAATTAACAAGAAACAAGGGTAGGTAACATACAATAGTCATTACTCCAAATTCTAGTCACCTAAATAGGCTTTTATTCCCTGCAAATAAATGTTACTATTATTTTCATAGTACAATCTCAATGATTATTCCATTTTATATTTTCTTAGGCCATTTATAGTCCACTATACATATCTACAAAAATGGGTAATTTATTCAATTCATTAAGTGTCAATTCTATTAAGCCCTGTTTATATCTTTATGCATTCTTCTATTACTTTACAAAAGGGAATAACTTTTAAACTCATACACTTAATAACAAAATCGTTATAAATCCTGTAAACTTCCAAATCGAAGTTTGTACACATATACACAACTATTATGATTTCTCACAGAACGTTGAATTTATTAAATGACCATTTATTATAATTTAATCCCCTTAATTGAATCAAATGCTTATTATTATCATATATTTTCTTTTCATTCTACCATTCCTTCCCATTATAAATTCATTAACGTATTTACACATCTCTATCTTTCAAATATTAATAACCAAACTTGATTACAAACACTGTCCTTATCCATCTTCATAAATTTGTTCAAAACTATACTTTTGTTTACATAAAATAAATTTTATGTTTCTATTAGTTTTCTTTTCCTTGCTCTACAGGCATAAATTATTACTATCTACACTAATTACATCTTTGTATTAATGAACACCATTTAAGTTAATATTTATACTAACATTCACAAATTCAACATTTATTTGTTTCTTCAAAATTACTTTAAATCTAGTTGTGAAAATTTACATTATCCACATCTATTAACATAAAATTTTGTAGTTACACTAAATTGCAACCACTACCAAATTTCTACATTTATTCTCAACCAAATTAGAAATTATACTAATTCATTTTATTAAATATCATAAATTTAACGGGTCGTTACAATCTCCCCCACTCAGAACTTTTCGTCCCCGAAAAGGAAAAGAAGGGAGAAGGAAGAATAAAATAGTGCATCTTATTTCAAATATTAACTTATAAACAATATTTTACTGGATTAATTCCCTTTAATGAAATACACTTGTTTTATAATCATTATATCCTTTAATACTTGAATTATTAAAGTTGGGAAAAATGTTTTCACAAAATTCTAAGTCCAAAATTTACGAAAATTTTTGGCAGAGTCTCCTTTGTACGGAGGGACTCTGGAGAAAATATAATATCCAAATATACAAATATATTACACATATTATCCAAATTAAATATCCCACATGGGAAAATATATAAAACAGCGCTTTAAACGTAATCCGAAAACGTACCTATTTGTCGGGCAATACGCTTATATTTTTATGGAACCAAAGCAATAGCAGTGGCTTCCATCACCTGTATTCACTTATATAATCTAAAAGTTAAATATTTATTTTACAGTGAAATGTTTGGGTAGATTCAATCCTTCATATCCAATCAATTGCAACAACCATACATTTTAACAAACAGCACACACCACAACAAATAGTCGTTCAATCCAACAAACAATCAGTTGTTCGGGTTCAAATTTTTGAAATCATACATCAACCAAACAATTCAAACCAACATCAAGATAGCTTATTATACATTTATTTCATAATTCAGTGGTTAAATTTTCTTTCCTTCATTTATGGAGGAATTTCTTTGTTTCTTACAAGTTTTATTTTCCAACTATCACAAAATTCATTATATTTGTATTTCCTTTTTATTACTTAAGTTTATAAAATAAATTCTCATTAATAACAACAATTATTTGAATATCTTCATTTCCTTACTCTTCACTTGTAAGATTTCCCTTAAATTCTAAATCTGCTAACATTCATTCTTATAAGTGGAAGTTTTTATTTATCCATTGACTATGAATTGCAGTCATTTAATTTTTCCTATTTTCCATTATATTAGAATAGGGAAAATTAAAACATACTTAAGTCAATAATCATACAATCAATTCTTATTTTGAATTTCATTTTATATACTTAGGTTCATATCATCTATTAATAATTCTTAACCCTTTTCAGTAAAATTTCAATTATAACCTAAGTTTATACCATTAAATTCTTATTATAACAGTAATTTATTGAATACTTCATTTTTCCTAAATTCCTACTTGTAAAATATTCAATTCCAGTTTCTCATTTAACACTTCAACTTTTATATTTGGGTAAGTTATTTATGTTAAGGAAATTGCAATTGAACTTATACAAGTTTAATCTCCATTCTTTTAATTAAATTTAATGTTTATCCATATTACTCTTTGTCTCATATGTATGCAAATTCATCTTTATAGCTTTGCAATTATTCTCTTATTTCAATTAGAGGTTTCAATTCATTTATTACTTAACTTTTATTTCACTAACAAATTTTAAACAATTAATTAACGGAAAAATTTAGAATTAAGTACCGGGTTAAATTTCAATTTATTTTCAAATAATAGATAAATAAGTTCTTACAACTCAATATCTCTAATTATAGTTAGAGCAATAAAAGAAATTTTTTTTAGAAAATTTCAAATAAATCTGTAGTAGAATTCACTACAGTAGCCTTTCCCCTTCGAAACCTGAAAATGAAAGTCGATGATGCGTCCGCCATCACCGAAATTATTTTCCAACGACAGAGAGGAAAGTACAAAATTTATTCTCTCCAAAATCTTCTTTAAAACAATTCTTCCAAATTATACTAAATACTTATATAAGAAAATACTTATAAACCAAATCATTATATTTCATAAATCCATTGAAAGCAGATTTCAAAATCCCGGACTTAAGTTCTAAAATCTCCCATTTGATTTATTATAATTTCAACTTAGCTTCAATTTATTATAAAATATTTTTTTTTACTAACACCCAATCTATAGCAACCAAATATATATATATATATCTTTATAAAAATATTTTTATATATAGAAAATATAATAGGCAAAATTCTTTCATTCACCTATATTAAAACAAATATTATGTCGGTCTGTCCTATTAAGTGTTTAGAAATCCCTATTGATGACATAGCGTCCCATGCATCAACCAGAATTTATAAATACAAAGCGGAACAGATTAACATAATATAAAAATCTTTTTATTAATACTAACAAATATGCTCTCTCATATATATACACTCAGCGACTCCCATAGGATATTTCTACCCTATTAACAAAGAGTCAAACCCCACAAAGCCAAGGTTTATCGCTAAACCAAAGCTTTGATACCAACTGTAACGTCCACTCTTTCGCACACTTTAAACCGACACTTGTCCCAATTCAAAGCATACGCAAGGGCGGATTGTTATGGGGTAAATAAGAAAAATGGAGAAGAAATAAAACGAAAATAGAATCTCACAGCGGAAGGATAAAATATAATAACAAATATACAGTTTCATAAACAGTTTACAAAAGCTTGATTCTTCTTTTACAATAAATATCAGAGTTACACATACCAATACAAGCAATGCAGCGGAATAGAAAGAGTGTGGTGCAATACTATATGTAAAATAATACTGATTCTTTGTCTTCGTCCTCCAATGCTAAAATCTGCTATCCTGAAACGCTCGGACTGACCCGAGCGAATTTGAAAAGACAAAAACACTCGAGTCAGACTAGAAAATCTTATGTGAGTTAAATAAACATAAATAAATATGAGTACAGTAACTCAAGAGATGCTCGGGATTTACATCTCCTAAGGATCCGTTAAACTATTTACTATGTAGTATATTGCGCTATTATAATAGTGTCTAATTGTAAAATAAACTTACTTTTAAATAGCGTTAAGGTTTTACATTTTCCACCTTAACACGTAAAATGCCAATAGTCTATACAGTACCGTAATACCTCCTGATCGGGAAGCTACCAGAGGATACTCCATAGGTACGACACAAATAGAAACTCGTAGTAAAGGCTCGATATGGTAGGTGACACGGCACAGCTAGGCAATTCCAGGGTAGATATACCAATTGCTATCCAGGCTGGTGGAAACGCGTAGCCGCAGTTACCGCCCACCTCGGACTAACTCCCCAAAATCAAAATATAGAAGTGGCCACTGAATCAAATCCAAGTCAAAGTATAATATCGAAGAGGAGCGTCCGATCAGAGGAATGACCTCATTGGCCTGAGAATCGCTCCTGTTTTAGCCACCTTATGCCAACTCACGGGAGTTGGGTCCACGTATTTACCTTACAGGAAACGTCGCCACCACCTACTTCATTCTGGAATCTCCACCGCGTACACGGTTAGTCAAAGTGGTTTTCGGTATCGACAAAGAGTATGTCCATATCCGATCCCAGTCTCTTTGCCAACCAATCGTTATTATAACACCGCGGTTATTTAAAAACAGTTTATACTTTAAAACCAGAATATAATCCCTTTCAAAACCATAATATTACGATATCATTTCTTCTTTAAAAACACAAACAATTTATTTTCAGATTATTTTATAAAAACCCAAATCAATGATATCGTTTCCCAAATAAAATTTTCCTTTCCAAAAATTATGTCACTTTTTATTATTTAATATCCCATGTAACCAATATTTTGTTTGTAACTTTCAACATAATTCTTCGAAAATCCATAGTATTTTAAAAACCATTATTTTCAAAACTAAATGGTTTGGATATTCAACGGTATGCGAATTAAAAGGGTTTAACTTTACTGTTGCTTTATAAAGAAATAAATTACATGGCTTTCCAAATATTTCTTCTTTTAAAGTTAAACCAAAATCCAAAATATTACTTCAAGTCCCAAAACCATTTCAATTTTATATATATTTATATCCATTTTTGATCATTAATATTTCAACTAAAGTTGGATTTTTATCCTTTCAAAATCAATATTCTATTAATTAATCTTGACCATTCACATAAAATCCATAATTAATAAGACTTCAATTTCTAGTAAAATATATATATATATATATATAGAATTTTTCCACTTCAAATTATACTAGAATATCCATTTCTATTTATTTTGGGAAAATCCAATTACAAATATCATATCTTAAAATTTTCAACTTTACATTTAAACATAGGACATAAATTTACCAAACTCCATTTTCTAAATTTCTTCCATTTTCAATAAAGAAATTTATATTCCTTTTAATTTCAAAATTTCAACTTCATAGGTATATAAATATGGAATAAAATATTTATACAATATAAATTTAAGATTTATAAACCGTATTCAATCCAAACCATAGAAATCACATTAAAATAGTTATATATAGACCGCGGTGCCTGTATATAATTTTCTATCCTATGGTCAAGTGATACAGATATTTATCATTTCAATCCGCAATTTAAAAAATAAAACTTTGCGGTTTTATCATTTCAAACCACAATCCCGAATGAAATGTAAAATGTATGCTAACTTGCAGTTTAATGATATCAAATAAAACATCCATTCAACAACACATCCATCATCCAGTCACAAACATCAAGCAATATCAACCAATAACAAAATATGTTTGGGAATATACAACAGGTAATAATTGGCAGTTTAATTCAAATTATATTTATCAACTATAAATCTAACAGTTTATTTTCAGTGATAATTGACATAACTGTTAACTAGCAGTTCTTAGGCAAACAATAATTTCTAACAGCCAATTAATACGCAATCAATCAATTTAATTAACAGCTAAATTCAAAAAAATGCAATTCAACAGATATGGGTGAAATAACATGCCAAAAGCTCATAAATAAATTTCTATTCATTTCTAAAATTTATTTAACAAACATAAAAGCTTCTAGTAATTGTGAGTGAGTTAAAACACTCACCTTTTGAATTTAAATCGAATTTAAATTCAATTTAAACCCAAAAATTCGCCCGTCTCGGAATTCGTTCAAACCAGCGTCATCGAGTCCGGAATTAAATTACGATCCTAACAAAAGAAATTTCGTGTGAATCCGACTTCGTATGAGAAAGTTATGGCGAAAAATGGTGATTGAATTCAAAATTTAAAATAAACAAAACGACACATATTTATAAAATAAACTTGCCAGGTATGCTTCTTCACGTGCGTGCGTTCCATGTTAGCTACCGAGACTTTGTACAGGAATGAACCCATCAACACGTCCTTTGACCGGACTTTGACCATCGATCGCGTCCACCTCCAGCCACCGTTCGTCAAGCTACCACCACCTCTAGCCTTCCCTTGCCGAGCGGCCTCCATCCCCCTAGGTCCGGTCACCCAGAACTTCCAGCCGTCGCCTAGCATATTTAAACCCTAATTGAATTTTGACTCCAATCCGACCGTTGAATTGCCAAACAAATTACATAGATGCGCTCCCCTCGGTTCCCTCTCCAAAACCCAGAAACAGAATCTCGATCCGATAAAGTTTTGTGCGACGATGATGAACGGTTTTGGGGCTGTTTGAATTTATTCTGGATGAACGATAGCTCCAATTGAAAAACGAATTTCACCAGTAGATTACGCGTATCGAAAACATCAACATATATTTTTTTGAGAATTTTCTGAAATTTTTGAGTTTTGACTTTTGATTTTGAACTGTGGATAGATCTGGAATTGGATCTGAGATGTATACATTTGGGGAAGAGAAAGGAGTGAAGAAATGAACTTACAGCAAAAGAATAGAGACTAGGGTTTATAGCTGTATATATATAGGTAGGCTAGCGATAGGGTAGATAGGCTGAAGAATGAACGTGCGTGACAAACCATGGTCCAAAAAGCCCGCTATGCCTCCGGAGTCGAATTTGTTAAAACTATATATCCAAATAGGTGTTTTAAAATATTCTGAACGCGATGGAAAAAGTTTCACGACCAAATTCGATCGTATGAAGAAGTTATGCTGAAAACAAGATTTCCAAATTGATTTCAAATTGATTTTAATAAAATTGATTTCAAGGCGTTTCGCGTCCGTACGATCAAACGACAAGTCCGATCGATACGAAATTTGAAATCCTATAATAATTCACCGATACGGATCCCATGAAACTAGTTTCGTCGAAATCCGAGTCCGTGCCCAAAATGGCTATTTTTAATATTTATTAAATCAATTAAATAAATCATAAAAATCCAATTTTATTTTTCAACTTCTAATATTGGCCAAATTTCATTACTTATGTAACACAATCACTTCCAAATAATTTAACAAGCTTGGGTGTGAATTAAAATCTATAGGTATATCAATTTGCAGTGTTAATTTCTGCATTTTTATTATTATTTGGGAATTATAAATTTTACCCTCAAAACCCACTTATTAAAACTTGTTTTCTTATACCCTCATTTTAAGTCAAATTAAATAAATGACTTGAATTCCATTTCAACTCATTTGATTGAAATTAACCTTTTTACCATAAATAAAATTCCAAACTCAATAATAAACTTTATCTCCATTTATTCGCCTTAATATTTCTTATTTATTAATAATTCCAATCTTGATGAATTCACATCATAAGTTTGATTAATCTATTAAATTCACTTCCTTTCTATCATTTCTAAGTTATTGTTGTCAATATGAACATTAGTTTAAGATTTCACTCAAATGTTTACCAATTCCAATCTAAACTCAATAACGTCATAATTAACGTTAGAATCCGTTTTATTATGCATAAATTCTTAATTTTACTGACTCAAATTTTCTTCTTTTCATTCCATATTAATTGTCAATCCCATAGAAAAATTAACATTAGGTTCATACCTTTTACAAATAACTCCAATTTCTTCCAAATAATAATTACATAAACTATTAAATATTAAATCCATTAAATTGCAATAAATTCAAGTGATTGCAATTTATTTCCAAATAAATTTGGATTTTTATTTGGTTATACACAAAATTCCGTTATCACTTGCCTAACAAGGTTACTATCACTTAAGATCTCACTGCATC
The DNA here is from genome assembly GCA_030765085.1 of Allium cepa. Taxonomy (NCBI): domain Eukaryota; kingdom Viridiplantae; phylum Streptophyta; class Magnoliopsida; order Asparagales; family Amaryllidaceae; genus Allium; species Allium cepa. The sequence goes on along the minus strand of CM060944.1, from coordinate 489,061,580 downwards.
CACATTTTCACATTTTCATTTCCTAGTTTCTTTACTTTATTCTACATAATTTATTACAAATGGGATTTTCTTTGGTTTACATCTTATTTGTATTTAACATTTCTCAATCACCAATTCATTTCACTTTAACTGCGGTAAATTGGCGGATAAATTGAATTTGATTCCCAAGATCTAAATTAACAAGAAACAAGGGTAGGTAACATACAATAGTCATTACTCCAAATTCACCTAAATAGGCTTTTATTCCCTGCAAATAAATGTTACTATTTATTTTCATAGTACAATCTCAATGATTATTCCATTTTATATTTGCTTAGGCCATTTATAGTCCACTATACATATCTACAAAAATGGGTAATTTATTCAATTCATTAAGTGTCAATTCTATTAAGCCCTGTTTATATCTCTATGCATTCTTCTATTACTTTACAAAAGGGAATAACTTTTAAACTCATACACTTAATAACAAAACCGTTATAAATCCAATAAACTTCCAAATCGAAGTTTGTACACATATACACAACTATTATGATTTCTCACAGAACGTTGAATTTATTAAATGACCATTTATTATAATTTAATCCCCTTAATTGAATCAAATGCTTATTATTATCATATATTTTCTTTTCATTCTACCATTCCTTCCCATTATAAATTCATTAACGTATTTACACATCTCTATCTTTCAAATATTAATAACCAAACTTGATTACAAACACTGTCCTTATCCATCTTCATAAATTTGTTCAAAACTATACTTTTGTTTACATAAAATAAATTTTATGTTTCTATTAGTTTTCTTTTCCTTGCTCTACAGGCATAAATTATTACTATCTACACTAATTACATCTTTGTATTAATGAACACCATTTAAGTTAATATTTATACTAACATTCACAAATTCAACATTTATTTGTTTCTTCAAAATTACTTTAAATCAAGTTGTGAAAATTTACATTATCCACATCTATTAACATAAAATTTTATAGTTACACTAAATTGCAACCACTACCAAATTTCTACATTTATTCTCAACCAAATTAGAAATTATACTAATTCATTTTATTAAATATCATAAATTTAACGGGTCGTTACAGATTTAGTGATAATATAAGTGACTAAGTGGATGGAACGAACACACATGTGAAAACTAATATTTATTATAAAAATGGAATATATGGCTTGTAACCATTAAATCATCAAGTAATCCTTAACCTGAAACTCTTCATTCATATAAATTCAAAAAATAAAAATACAAAGGAAGCTATAATGGTTTCTAAGTTGAAAGAAGGAAAAATCAATAGTTTGCAAAAGGAGGAGTTTCAACTTTAAAGAGTGGATGTAATATAGTTAAAAGAAGTTATGTTGATTAATATTAATCCTTATTTCCTATTCATCCTCATAAGAATTCAGATTCGGTTATTTGATTTGTTCATTGAAATGGATTTTGAACATTTTAGCTTATAAATGAAGACGAAGCTTTTACCTATTGTAAGTAGTTAATTAGAGAAGGTTTTATGTAACGACTCGTATTTTTAACTTTTTAAATTGTAGGATTTGATATATTTATCGAATAAAAATTAGTTAGAGTTAACATATAATGTCTTATTATTGTAATTTATCAGATAATTAATGTATTTAAATTTAATATTGGAATTATTTAAACAATGGAATTCTAGATTAAATGTGAATGAAAATGACATTGAAAATTTATTAAAATTTTATATAAATATGAATGAAGATCATTTGTTTTCGAAGTTGGATTAAATGTGATTAATTTGAATTTGGAAATTCTAAAGTAATTGAAGAGTAAAAATAGCCATTTTGGCCACTGTCTCGGATTTTGACGAAACAAGTTTCATCGGATCCGTAATAGTGAATTGGTGTCATTTACTGGTGTGTTGAATGACGTTGGTTGTTAAAGAGACCGAGGCCACTTATTGACACACTCTCTACCAAAATTGGAACAACTTTAACAACTGTGTATGTTGTGGATGATATCCAGAATGTAATGATTGAATTGGTGTCATTTACTGGAATGAGTAAGAGAACGATGATGGATAGCCTTGACATTCGCAACATAATTAAAATGACTAAAACAGGAGCCTATGTCTGGCCATTGAGGTTAGCTACCTCTAGTGACCTTGATCCCTGGTATTACTATTGTGATTTTGTATTCGATGGTGCACCTTTTTGTCGGTTTGATTGATTGTCGCGGTCCTCCACGGATGGGTTACGACCAGCCAGAAAGGGTGAACTGGCAGAATCCTACCTTAGGCATTGCCTCATGTGCCTTCTCATATTTATCCCTATATGAGCCCATTATGACTTTGGTTTAGGACTGAAAAATGTGTTGACGCGGATCAATGTAAAGCCTTAATGCTATTTTGATATTTATTTTACTGATAGACATTATCTATTATAGCGTATACTATTATATGTAAATAACTTAACAAATCCTTAGGAGATGGGAAATCCCGTAACATCTCTTAAGTTATTGCACTCATATTTGTGATATTGATTTGACTTACATAAGAGTATTTTAGTCCTGACTCGAGTGTTTTGCCTTTTCATTACGCTCGGGTCAATCTTGAGTTTTTCAGTGTATTGAACACTATTCTTTGGAGGACGAAGACACAGTTTTGGTATATTACTATTATTATTATTCCCTGCATCATGCTATTATGCTGTATTGATTATTTATTCCTGATGTATATATAACTCTGATAAACGTCTATAGATTTTAACCAAATGTATAGTAAACAGTTTCATGAACTGTTATTTGAATATTATATTTTATCGTTTATGTTGTGAGATTCTATGTTTGTTTTTTTCTTCTTTTCTTATTTTTCTTATTTAACACCATTGATTATCTATGTTTCAGATTGCTTAAGTTGGAAATGTGTGGATTATTGTCAATTTAAACCTTCTAAATTGTGGGTCATCACAGTTGGTATCAGAGCCGCATTTAGCGACAACCTTGGTTTTGTGGGGTTTGACTCATTAGAGATAGAGTAGTGATACCCTAGAATGTGCCTGTTTGAGTATATATATATGAGAGAGCATACTTGTTAGTGTTGTAAAATGTTGTATGTTGTTTATACTTGTCCGTTGAGTTGTTTATGAATTTTGATTGATGTGAGGGATGCCATGTTATCGATAGTGATTTCTATACACTTAAACGAGGAAAGTCGACATAATATTATTTTAAAATAGGGAAAATGAAATAAATTTTACCATAATTATATTACATATATAAAATGAAAATTTTAATGAATGATAATAGTTATGAGACGATAATATTTAATTATTATCGATTATTGGTTGAATCAAAATAAAACAAATACTTAATGAATCTTATTTTATTAAGCATTTGATAATTTGAATTGAAATCAAATTTAAAAAAATTGTTTGAACAACAAATTTCTAAATTAACAAAATATTTTCATAATGAAGTAACGAAATGTTATGTGTATATTTAAATATAGCATATACATAAAAGTGATTTTAAAAATTGAGAATTTTAGAACATAAAAACCTTTTGTTTTCAAAAAATGGTTTTCAAAGCCTTAAAATTTAATAATAGCATTGTATGATAGAATTTTGACTAGAAAAATATTTTGAAAGGATTTTTGGAAGAAAGAAAAGCATTAAACTTGTTTGGTCATTGGGAAATAAACTCTGGAGATGACTACAGCATCGCCAGTATTTATTTTCGAGTTTGAGTGAGAATTGATACCGAAAAAAATTATTTTCGATTAAAACAAGTTTTGGTTGAAAAAATGCATCCTAAATGTGATTTAATAAGTGTATGAAAATAGTTTTGTACTAAAAACTGGAAATAGTATATAAGAAATGAGTTTGTAACTTATAACTTTAAATAGAAAACAAAACAAAAATTAGAATGGCTAAATATTTTTGGTTAAGCAAACAAAAGAAAAATAATTGAATTTGGGAAATAATTGACATAAGAAATGTTAAATAAATTGAATTAGTGAAATGAAGTTAGTATAATATAGTTAACTCATGAAAGCTTAAATAAAATGAATCGCATTTGAAATGAATTAGACAAAATGAAATTTTGAATGAATAAATCATATAACTTATAGATTTAAGAATATTAAGCTAAACAAATTTAAATATTGATTTAAAAAAATGGATTGAAACCAAATTAGTTGAATGTAAATCTATTAAAAGCGAATGAATTGAATATAAATCCATTGTACGATTAACGAAATGAGTATTAATAAGTGAATAATAATCATTTTGAAATATATGGAACGTGGTATGGAATTAATTTACTTAAGTGTAATTAATTTTATGTACTATTGAAATGAAATAGTGGAGGAATAAAAGAAAAATGAATGTAACTATAAACGAGTGTCAGTAAATAGAATGTAAATTCATTAATGTTGATAGGTGCATGAAGTAAATAAACTGAATGAAAAATCAATGGGACGTGAATCTAATTGAATAAAAGTTGGTTGAATGCAAATGAATTAAATCGAGCCAACTGAAATGTTAATGAAATTAATTTTAATATGAAATGAAGGGTATATATAAAAAATTGACATTGGATAACGTAAATTCACATGGTTATGAATTAATTGGATTAATTGGATGGATATTGATGGTTTGATGGTTTGTTTTGTTGCAAACCATTGTTATTACCGTTTTGATTGCATATGATTGTTGTATGTTCTGTACTTGCGGTTGTATATGATTGTTGTATGTTCTATACTTGCGGTTGCATACGATCGAACGAGGCCTCTAAACTAGTTCCATTGTGTTCGAAATAGGGTTAAAACATTATAAATGTCAAGCGGCATGCCTCGATTGGAGTTCGGACGATTTTGGACCTGATTATATAAATATGGCACACAAATCGAGACAGTTTATATTAAATTATTCAAAATCCTAATTCTAATTCATGGATCCTGCCTATGCTCTTTTCAACAGCCAGAATTAATTCACTTTTATCCCTTGATTCCTCTCAATCTACTCATCGATTTGCTTCGACCCCAAAAGTGAAATCGTAGAGCACGCCATTCTCTTTGCATCTATACGGTTGATCAAGGAAGATACATCACCATTTCACCAAAATTTGGCTTTGAACTCGCGTGTGTTTTAAGGTTCTTCATGAAATCGACGGCGGCTGAGGCGACGTGCTCGTAGGCATTGGTGGAGCATGGAGTGGACGTCGCGGCTGTAGGCTCTGATCGAGGTCCGATCGAGCAAAAGTGTGGGGCGAGCGTGGATTTTGTTTTGTGTGATGGGTTTCGTTTACATGGGAAATGCGGGTTCAGGCACAAGAGGAAAGGGGTGAACGTTTTTCTTTTTGATTTTATTATTATTATTTTAAATATATTATTAGTTGTCAATTAATTACCATTATGCTAATTCTTGTGTAACTTCTCCATACGAGGTCAATTTCAGATGGAACAAGAAGTGCTAGAATCATGTCGATGAAGCCTAGGTCATAGAGTTGGTTTTGAATTTGTTTGAAACTGAGGAAATTTTCAGTATCGAATGGAACGTGAGTGTTTATACGCTCATAATTGACTGATTTTTTTTTACCATAGTTAAATTTATATCATGAAGTAATTGAATATTTATTGATCGTTGTTTGATAAGTTTAATTGACATTTAATTGACATCTGAATTGAATGATAAATTTTAAATTGGCAGTTAAATTTGAATTAGAATTTAACTTCCAGTAAAATTCTCGCATTATAGATAATAGGTTGATTGTTATATTTATTGAGTAGTTGGATGATTGGTTGTGATGGATGCTATTGGTTGATATTTGGATGTTTATTTATTTCGATATACCATGTTATCATCCTGTATATTATTTATAGTATATAAAACTATAAATCGAATTATTCCAATTGAATTAAGAAATATGTTGAAGTGATATATACCTATGACATTTATATTGGATTGAAATGAAATATATCCATACCTGGAATTTAAATTGAAATAATTGATTCACTTAGCCATAGGATAGAGAATTATATACGAACACCGGATTGGTTAAATTAATTGATTTTTTCAAATTTTCGTTTTGGAATTATTTAAATAATTTGTTTTAAAGGGATAAAAATCAAATTTATGGAAATCAAATTATTTTCGAATTAAAACTCAGAATGTTGAAATTTAAATTTTGAGACGAAATTGTTTAATTAATTGAGGTTGGGATTTTAAGTTATAATCGGAATATGATTTGAATTTATGAAAATTAATTTGTTTTAAAAGATTAGACTTTTATTTTAATTTTCAATATTGCTAAGTAAAAGTGATATAAAACTGTATTTCAGAATTTAGCTCGAAATTTAATTATATTTAAAGATTTGGATTTTTAATTGGACATTAAATATAAATTTTATTTAAGTGTTTGAATTGATATTTTGGTAATAGACTCAGAATTGATTAAATCGAAATGGTTTAAAATTTGGAAATGGAGTTGAAATTAATTTGAAATAGAAATTTAAATTAATTTGTAATTGGGAAGTGAAATTAATTTGGAATTGGAATTTAACTTAATTTGGTGTCGAAAAATGAGTTCGACTTGATATTGAATCGATTAATCGAAATGGAAACTAGAACTGATTTTAATTGGAAAATTTGGAAACTGAAAAGGTAAATGATTATTTTAGTATAAACTGTTTAAAATCTATATTCTTTAAATATTCCAATTATTTTTATTTTTCAAACTATTTTACTATATAAACCATTTTTATTACTCAAACTATTTTCTATTAAACTATTTTAACTACTTAATCTATTTTCTAAAATTCAAACTGGTTAAAGGGGTGGAAATGTTTATAATTAAATCTTGAATTTATATATGAATTGGGGTAAATTGTAATTAAAATTAAAATTTTGAAATGGAATTGAGATATCGAACTGAATTGAGAATTTAAAATAAAATATTATTTTTGAAGTGAATATAGTAAATCTCGAAGAGTATTTGATTTTGAAGTGAATATGATATTTTGATATCAAGTATGAACTATTTTCGAAATGTAAAAGTACCAACCGGTGTATAAAGTGACGTTGATTGTTAAAGAGACAGGGGCCTCATATTGACATACTCTCTGCCAATATTAGAACCACTTTAACAAATGTGTATGCGGTGGATGATATCCAAAATGTAGTGGTTGAATTGGCAACATTTACTTGAATGAAGTAAGAGAACGATGATGGATAACCTTCACATTCGTGTCATAATTAAAATGGCTTAAACAGGAGCCTATATCTGGCCATTGAGGTTAGCTACCTCTAGCGATGTTGATCCCTCGTATTACTGTTGTGGTTTCAAATTCGATGGTGCGCCTTTTTATCAGTTGGATTGATTATCGCAGTCGGCCACGGATGGGTTACGACCAGCTAGAAAAGGTAAACTGGTAGAATCCTACCTTAGGCATTGCCTCACATGCCTTGTCATACTTATCCCTATACGAGCCCATTACGATTTTGGTTTAGAACTGTAAAATGCGTTAAGGTGGATCAATAAAAAGCCTTAACGCTATATTAATATTTATTTTACTAATAGACATTATCTATTATAGCGTATACTATATATATATAAATAGTTTAAGGAATCCTTAGGAGATGGAAAATCTTGTAATATCTCTTAAGTTATTGCACTCATATTTTATGATATTGATTTGACTTACATAAGTGTATTTTAGTGCTGACTCGGGTGTTTTGTCTTTTCATTACGCTCGGATGAGTCTTGATTTTTTTAGTGTATTGAAGACTATTCTTCAGAGGACGAAGACAGATTTTTGGTATATTACTATTATTATTATTGCCTGCATCATGATATTCTGTTTTATTGACTATTTATTCCTAATGTGTATATATAACTCTGATAAATGTGTATATATTTTAATCTAATGTATAGTAAACAGCTTCATGAGCTGTTATTTGTTCTGTTGTGAGATTCTATGTATGTTTTCTTCTTCTTTTCTTATTTTTCTTATTTAACTGCAATGATTATCTACCTTCCGAATTGTGGGTCGTCAAAGTTTCTCTTTGAAAATCTATGTATCAATTTCACTTGAAGTTGATACGAAGTAGTAAACATGTGTTGGAATATTGGTTTTTAATTTTGATAATATTTCTGTTATTTAATAAATTTCGTTGAATTTCTATAAGTGATAAATAGCTATTTTCAGAATTAAAGATAGTCCAAAAATTTGAAAAATTATTCATTCTTTCCAAGATTGATATATTATGTTAAATATATGATTAATGATTTTCGAAAGATTTTTGAAAATTTTTCATTATTTTCCTCTTTTACTTTGACTTGAAATTCATATGTATCCAAGATCGAATGGTTAATAATTAGTTAACGTAGTAATATATTGAGACAAATTCTTTGATGTTTTAGAATAGTACATTGTTAAACCTGAAAAGAGAATCAAAATAATCAGTGGAAGTGAAAATAGCTAAATTATAGCCATTTAAGCTTTATTACAAGTCTACCATCGTAAAAACTTGTGCCAACTTAAATGTCGATAGAGTTACGAATGCCCTAGGAGAAATTATGTAATTTGTTTTGTAACTCAAATATTATAAATGAATATTTTTTGAAATAAAATAAGCTTTTGTTTTTATATTTTCCGTTGTATATATTGTTATATTATGATATACACAATGCTCAGAAAACATTGAATATATACATGTTGGAAATTCTTAGGAAAAAGTATCTAAAGATTACAGTTGAAAATTTATTCACAACCATGAGTACTGAATGTTGTATATTAAATGGTTTCCTTAAACTTTTCTACTCAAGATTATTTGATAATAGGATATAGATACATCCATTGAGACAAATGTATGTAAGCTTCTTGGTAATGGATAATGAATTACTATGACCATTTAGGACATTAAGGGGTAACATTACTGTGGTTATTTTGAACAATCACTAAATGACTCGACGAGATTCTTCTATTAGTTAATTTACACTAATTCAAAATAGAGGATCCTAAATAATGATGACAAAAGTAAATATACTTAAGAGTTGTATGGATCTAAGGTGTCTAAAATGTACTTAGACTATGGTCAATCAAATAACATGATACTCGTATTAAGATCATTGTTGGGTATTTTTCAAACCACGTTGAGTGAAATACTACTCAGGAGAGGATTAATCTACTTCGTTGTAGAATATTAGTATCATTATAGTTGGTAGTCAACTTAAGGTCAAAATCTCTAGGAAGAGTAAAACAGTTAATTGATAATATTATTGGATTGAACCAAGGGCGTTAAAAGTTATATTTCATAACTAAATAAGGATATTATTAGAGTTTTCTCTATTTACCATACTTTACGTATCTCACTAATGCATTGGCGATGAAAAGAAAATGTGGACAATTTTTTTAATAACACGAGTGATAATTTAATCAAGTAAAGCACGCTTTTTTCACGCCTTGGGGGCTCAAATCTATAACCTTTAGAACCTCTATCTAAAGCACCACCACCCCAAACCACTTGAGCTAAAGGTCCATGACAATATGTGCATGGTGCATTGTTACTTATGATATAGCTTTAAAAGGTTAGAAATATCATTCCACGTAAATGATTTATAAGCAAATCAACTCGTACTCGCTATTATGCTTTAGAAAAGTTTGCATAAACTTCAATACTTAAATATTACATGGCTAAATTCACATCAAGGAGTTACACAATAATATTTGCCAACATGGCTCCTAAATTTAATCTAACCAAATAATTTATGAATGTTATAACTAAAATGCTGAAAACTAAAAAAGATGTTAGTTTACTTTATTATAGACTTTAGTTTTATCTTAATCTTTAAAATTAATTAAAATAATATATATTAATTTAATTAAATAAATATTTTAAACTATATATTTAAGCAATTATTAGTTATTATTAAGTTGGCCTAAAATTACATATATTGGATATAAAAGCAAGGTCATTCATAATAAGCCGTAGAGGGTGCTTTGGTTAACTTAAATCAAAATTTACTAAATGGTTTATCAAGGGGAAAAAGTGGAGAAAAAGATTAATTTTTTTTATTTTCAAGCCTTTTAGAGGCTATAAATACATCATTATTCTCTCATTCTAGACATACGATACCAAGCATAATCATTGGCTTCCATTAGAGGCAAAGCTTGTAGCTTTGCTACTAAGTCAATCTAGAAGGAGAAAAGGGATATACTTTGAGGAGGAAATGGCTTGTAATAAGACATGTAATTGACTAGTTATACAATGAAAAACAATTTAAAGTCTTTTTAAATTAAGTTATTACTATCATATTTCAGTCATAATAGAAAAATTGATGTTTATAATTTTAAACACACACACACACACTCTTTATTTTAGTATAAATTAAATGATAATAAGTTATATAAATATATACATATGTTAAAAAATTCATGATATATATAATATTATATTTTTTATTATTAATATATATAATCTTTATGTTTATATATACCATATATTAAAATTTAATTCAAACCCACTTAGAGAAAACGATTTTTTGTTGAAAATACATATACATTGTTTGAATGAAAAATGGCATTAACGCCCAATAGATTGAGTAGAGAATAAAGAGTGAGGAAAATAAATGAAAGATGAATAAGTACATAAAGGGTTTGTAGCGGATCATCTAATCTTGGCCTACATCCATTTAATGAATTTGATTGCGCATATGCTGATTTAGAGGCGGAAGTTCTTACGGGTCGGTACAACTCCGACAGAGATTACAAAAAATTAGAGAAAGGCGCATAAGAGCCAAAAGATCCTAAATAAAGAGCCCTGCCTTTCTACTTATATAGGCAGGGAGCCTAAAATCTCACCCAAAAGATCTCCACCTCATTTTCCATGTATTAGACCATTTCTCCACGAAATTAGGGTGCCACCTCATCAACTTATACAGGTCGGTACGACTCCAAAGGCTTGGTTCAGCACCGACCCAAAAGATGGCCAATCTAGTCCTCTTGAACTCTTTTCATTGGTTTGTCTTGTGGTTAGCTTTGTGATTCCACAGTTGTTTGTACTAATGTTAGATTGTTATAGAGTCTAAATGATGGAGTTATGAAAGAATAGAGTTGTTGATTCAAGAATTCATGGAGATCGATAGAGAATTGAACTGGATCCACAAAAAAACACTTCAAGTAGGCTTATATCATTGAGTAAAGTTTGTAGGTAGAAGATGGGACCCACTAGGGAAGGAAAGTTGGATTGATATATCTCTCCAGGGAGTTGGATTGGTACAACTCCAAGGAGTTGGAGTTTACAACTCCATGGAGTTAGACCGATGCTGACCCACCACTTAGGTGGATCCATTAACTTTTTGGCTTGGCTTGGTTTCTGGATTCTTTGGCTATCTATCCAGCCGTCTTGTCATGATAACTTCAAAGTTTGACTCATCAATTTTGATCAAGAACGCCTTGCGAATAAAAGGTGTGCTTTGTTCAAGAACAAATGTAGGTGTTGATTAAATGTCAATATTTGAATTTCCTAGTTGCCAGCCAATCGAACTATTACGAATCATCTTGTTCCATTGGGTTCTTTTATTAATCACGCGTTGTTCCAAACCGACATAGCCTAAGATTATAGACTCCGCCTAAGTGTTATCTATATATCATCACAATTATGTTTTCACTTGAAGTTATTACATCACATAACAATGTCATCCCGTGTTCATCCGAGATTTTTCAATTCTATTCTAATTACTAAGCATTCAAATCCTTTTATCAAATCCATTTTTGTTCTTAGTTCTGATCATTTCGAATCCTTTTATAGTCAGTTTAATGCACGATCTCTCTGGATAGGTAATCAATAATTTGTTGTTGTTCATGATGATAGTTCAATCTGCGATCTCTCTGGATTGTTAATCAAATTTATGGCCATTTAGGGTCGACTGTTAAATATGTGATCTCTCCAGATCGTTAATCAAATTTGTGGCCATTCAGGACCGATAATCAAATCCATTGCCGTTTGGCGCCGATAATCATATCCATGGTCTCTTTACACCCTTCTTGAGTCCAATCCACTCACTCTCTACTAAGGGAACTCAACCCAAGCAAGACCATCAGCGCATTCTCTGGTGAGAGGACTTAATTCCTGCACTCTAGCCCCATCTCTCTGGGTAGGACATAAAGCAATCCAAGTCCATGGTCTCTCTATATCCTTGCTGAGCCTAATCTGCTCACTAACCGGTGAGGGGAGTCAACGACAAGTGAGCCCATCCGCTCACGCTTCTGCGAGGTGACCTATTTCTTGCACTCTGGTCCCGTCTTTTCGGACTGTAATTAAAGAGATCAAGTCATGCAAGTTCATTCTCTCGTGCTCCAGCGAGGGAACTTACTTCTTGCACGCATGTCCCATACCTTCGAACGAGACTTTAAAGCAAAAAATATTAGTCTTCACATTCAATATGGATTTTTCAAAAGTCAAGTAAGCATAAATCCTATGTGTTCATTCCAAACACCGACTTAGAGAATACCTAGAGACTAATCTAGGTCTCGCACACATGTAAGTAGTTCGAGGTTATTGTTATCCTAATCAGTCATCTCAGACATCCAATTTAATGCATGCTTAGGGACCGTTCTAGATCTTGTACATGTGTGAGTGACCTAAAGTTATACTACAACATTGATTTAAAGTCGAGGTAAAGGAATCAAACCTGACTCCAATCTATCCCAGCATATGGCTGTCATCCAATGGAGGACTCTATTCCATAACTTCGTTCTACCTTCCATTCCAACTGCGAGCTTCTGATTCTAGATCCTGCTATCAAGCATCCATATTTCGCTTTGCATTCATATGCTTTGCATCATCTCTAGGGCTCGTATCGTTCCTTCCTATGCTAGGATGACCCAAGCCATAAAGCCTTTATGGGTCGGTACCGACCTGTGCCTGTGAGTCGGTACCGACCCGTATGTTTGGCTTGGGGTTTGTCCTAGGTCGTTCTACTCCTCTTCCAGTAACCTATACCCAGTTTTTGGCCTGTGATTCTAATTTACAATGGCTCCGGCGCATCTATTTCATTCTCCTAAAGAAATTCTCCATCATCTCTTCTCGGTGAGCAATCATCCTATACTGCAATCTGTTCGTCATGGTTTCCATCTCATCCCTGATTATGAAGATCGATGCGGGGTTAGCTTCTAAGGTGCCTCTTGGCTACCTTTGTTGATTTCCTCCAATAAAAATCCACTTAATTGATTATCTTATCATTTTGATCCTTTTCAAATCCCAAATAAATGAATTTTAGCGATCTCTTAATGAAAGCACCAAATGTTTGAACCAAAATGGGCACAAACACCCAATAGATTGAGTAGAGAATAAGAAGTAAAGAAAATAAATGAGAAATGAGTAAGAAAGTACACAGAGTTTATAGTGTTCGGCTAATCTTGGCCTACATCCTGTTAATGACTTTGATTGCTTATATTCCGACTTGGAGGCTGAAGATCTTATGCGTTAGTACAACTCCAATAGAGATTACAAGAAATTAGCGAAAGGAGAGTACGAGCCAAAAGATCATTAAAAATATGCCCTACCTTCCTATTTATAGAGGTAGGGTGCCTAAAATCTCACCCGGAATATCTCCATCTGGTTTTCCACACCTTAGGCTATTTTTCTACCAAAGTAGGATGCCATCTTATTAACTTATAAGGGTTGGTACGACTCCGAAGGCTTGGTTTGGTACCGACCCAAAAGATTGCCAATATGGTCATCTTTATCTCTTTATTTTGGTTCATCTTGTGGTTAGCTTCGTAATTCCATAGTTTTTTGAACTAATGTTAACTTTTTTGGAGTCTAAATGATGGAATAGTGGGAGAACATAGTCGTTGATTCAAGAACTCATGGTGATCGATAGAGAATTGCATTAGATCAATAAAACACACTTGGAGTAGGCATCTAGCATCGAGTAGAGTGCATAGGCAAAAGATGGGACCTATTAGTAAAGGAAATTTGGATTAGTACAGCTTTAAGGAGTTGGATAGGTACAACTCCAGGGAGTTGGATAGGTACAACTCCATGGAGTTGGAGTTGTACAACTCCATGGAATTGAAGTTGTACAACTCAAGGGAGTTAAAATGGTGCCGACCCACCACTTAGGTGGGTCCATGTACCTTTTGGCTTGGGTAGGTTTCTGGATTCTTGGGCTATCTCTTAAAACATCTTGCCTTGATAACTTTGATGTTTGACTCATCAAGTTTGTCTATATATTGCCTGCTCAAAAGGTGGGATAACATACATATATGAATATAGTAACATATATCTTTAATGATGTAAATATCTCCATTTTCAGCCCTTAGAAGTCGATACTAATACGTCCACGGTGTTTACGTGCCAAACAACTAAGTGTTGGAAAGATAGATACTTAAGGGAATGAAGAAGAAAGAAGACAAGAAGAAACTAAATAAAATGGAATCTCACATTGCAATGAACAATCTATAATATAATAATGATTTTTACAAAAGAAAACATTTATATACATCCATCCGTCAGAGTACACTAACCTTTTATCTGCATGAGAATTATAACAACCAGCTCTTACAATTTATTAATATCTACAGCAATAAAAAACAGTGAAAAATAAAGCAATATGTGGATACGTGTTGGCCTCTAGCCATCTCCTAAATTCCAATGCATCCAAAGCTAATCTTGAAAATATGTTAGGTCTGACCCAAGCATTATAAGAATACAATGTTAAGATCAGTCTGGTAGAACCATTGTGAGAAACTCAAATCCTAAAGAATTTTATTTATTACAACTTATAAAATCCTTTAAAATCAAGGGTATCTCATTATACCACACGACACATAAATACAGACAGTTTTTTTTTACGATAACCAAAACACTTTCTATAGAAAATCTAGTTATATTATAATAATGTTTAGGATATAAAGTATTTAATAACTAAGTGGCTATGATGAATGTAGTTGACATCAATAATAGATATAAAATAAAAAATTTAAGGAGCTTATTAGAGAATGAATTTCCAATAATGGCAAGGTAAGAGACTACCTTCCAAAAGGTACAACTCTAGATAAAATATACCTTAGGGCCTTGTTTGGACCCTCTACTAGCAAGATTGGTCTACCCCTGGCTAGATAGTATCAAATATGATCACCCATTGGTTGTGATCAACAACCACAAATAGGCCCTGAAGCTTACATATAGATATAAACTCTAGATAAGGTGATGATCATACCCTAATGGGAGTGACCCACATAGCCTTACGTCATACCCTATTTTTGCCATTATTGGGATTTGAGGCTTAAGAGGCCAAAATTACCTTTTTCCTTATACCAGACCATCTTGGAATGCTAACACTGCCCTCTAGTAAAAAAATGCAATACCAACGTTCGTCCATACAAGTTGTTTCAAGATCGAACAAACATTCAACTTTTTCTATCTTCCATTTTGGAATCACCCTCGAGAAGAATACTATAAATCCATCGCATACTTCATAACGATCCATCACAATGCTATTAGTTTAGAGTGGTTCAGATAAATCATACTTATATGAAATTGGTGTCTCCCCACTAAGAGACAATTTCTAGATAACTCGATTCCGATTCTTTTGAAGTGTGCAACAAGTATTTGAGTCCTTACTAAGTAACTCGAATATACAATCATACTTCCTAAGTCAAAATCGATCAAGATTTGATAGTCAGTTATTTAACTATCAAATACACAATCAAACAATAATCCCAAGATTTAATTTTTCCATAAAAACCACTAAGTCTCAAAAACAAATCTTCATTTATTAAATCTCTTTTCAAAACCTTTATCAATACATTCATATACTTACACACTGGAACAAGTATATTTACAAAACATTAGGAAAGATTTCTCATTTCAAAATCATGTTAAAAGGATCGAATAAATGTTATTTTAAACTAGAGATAAGGATACCCCAAACATCATTCCCTCAATATTAAGCACAAAATAAATGTACATACCGCCATAATTAAAGAGGTCTGTTAAGGGAAACCCCACCTTTAATTCTTTTATTAATTTCTTCAATAAATACATTTCATTAATCATTTCCATTTATGAGATCTCCTTTGATTAAATTCAAAATCCATTTATGAAAATTTTCTATAAATATCCAAAAAAATTTATAGAACTCTAATATAAATTTCTGAAATCATTTATAAATACCTTTTTATAAATCTCCATTTATAATTTTAAATACCATTTACGAATATCATTCGTAAATATCTTTTAAATAAATCTTTATAAAATATTATTTAAAAAATATCATTTCTAAATACCTTTAGAATAATTGGAAAACTCACAAAATCATTTATAAACACTTAACCTCAAATTGATATAGAACTAAAGTCGATTTAAAAACCATAACTTTTACAAATTTGAAAGGAGGCTTAGTGACCATAATGATACTAAATCAATTTACCATCTTAATTAAATTTGACTTTCAAGTCACATAACTGTTATTTACAACAACATATGCAAAATAAAATCCACAACCAAATCAGAGAATACCATGTCAATACAAACTAACCGGCAGATACATATCCGAACAACATAATAGCAGGATTCTGGTTTGTAGTGCTAAATAAATGTCCACACAATCTATTAAGTTTGATATAGAAGAACATTGATTTATTCTACTAAAATATGTCCACATAATTAAACAGTAGAGTTATAACAGAATGTGTGACGACCCGAACTCAATGCCCGACAAACGACATCAAATCCGTATCATCGGAGCTTGCAACAACATTAGATGATAAAAAACACAGCGGAAACAAAAGATGATATCATTGATACAACATTAATACAATATCTGATACATCAATTTGATACAATGATAATCATCAACATCAGAGAATACATACAACACAAAATACAAAGGAACACGACACAATATGGGATGAGTCTTCAACAGAATCTAATGCTGCAACCTTAAACCAAAACTCCAAAGCCAAAGCTCTAAGACTCCAAGCTTGAATCTCGATAAAGGTTACACAAAGCTAAGCAAGTGCAGCCCATGCACTCCAAAGACTCCAAAGAATATCAAACAGAAAGCTGAAGGCTACCAAATCGATATCTACTATCTGATTACCTGAAAAACCAAACTCTAGACTGCCCGTGTAGAAAATTGTGGTCACCCAGAGTTTAGGAAGGGAACAATAAAATCCGAGTCAGTCGTGGGACTGGTATGAGTAAACAAAAGCATTTGGTTTGAAAAAAAAATGAAATCCGGAATGCTTTTTCGAAAATGAAACTACCATAAGGCCCCCCACCGCACGCACAATGCAAATGCAAAATTGGAGGAGATTTCTCCTTATGATAGCCAAACATGCTTACTACGAAAAATCCTTTGATATTATTTTTAGTGCAAAATGCAAAAAAACCTTTAGAATGTATAATATTAGTCTTAGCAAGCATATAACCATTATTGAATGCCTACTATAGCTACTGTAACAACCCTGGCATTGGAGATGACTTGTTAATATTAAATTATAAATGTAGTTATAATTTAGTATTTTCAATTAAAATATAATTGAAAATTTTAAATTTGTTTATTTGGGATAAACAATGAATTTTGTAAATAAAATGTGAAAATAAAGTTTTGAAAACTTTATCTTGAGTATTTGTGAGAATGATGAACGAAATATGATTTTATTTAGTGAAAATGCAACAATTGTTGTATTTATTGCCAATTGCCTCTTTTCATAATTTTTGAAGAAAGTATTTAATTTTAAAATATGTTTATTTTAAATGAAAAGGTGAAATTTGATTTAAAAATAAGTTTTGAACATAAATTGGTGGAGAATGGTTTGTTGTAGTTTATTACCTAAGAAAATATTTTTTTTGCGCAATTTCGGGAACTAAAAATAGTGTTATATGTAAATATTTGTGTTAAGTTGGGTATTTAATTAAAATAAGAGTTTTTAACAGTGAAAATAATTTTTAGAGAAAAGTTATCTTTTATTTCGTTGAAAAAAAAAATGTTTGTTAAAACATAGGAATGCAGTTATGAGATTTTATTGTGTTCAAATCTTGTAAATATAAGTTGTTTTGATTTAAATAAAAGAGGTTTACTTTAATTGGTGATAATTAGTATTTAGGCAAATTAATGGTTATTGGGTCAAAGCCCATTTTTATCTCTAACCTGAAGTAAAGAGGAAGCTTTCCTTCCTCAAACAAAGTACGTACAGTACAAACTTCACATAACCAGAAACAAAGAGAAAATTAAGAAAACCCTTTCCCTCTTCAAACCCTAAACCAAAATCATCAAATTATTCAACCCCTTTACTGAAGTTAACCAAATTAAAGACAACAAAATCAGGTTCTTAAAGCATATACAAGGCCAAAGCTCAAATTTTCTTCAGATTTACTCAAGTGTGATCTGATTTTGTCAAGGTGAGTATCAAAACTCACATTTTCTAGCATAGATAAATCTCAATTTTATTTTTGTTGCATGTTCATCTATGAATCACTGTCAGTAAATTGAGCATATTTCTTTCGTTTTTAATCGGAATTTGATTTTTTTTTAAATTTCTGGAAAGCCTGAAAATAATGTGACAACTTTTATGTTAAAAACTTTCGCAAATTCTGAGAGTAATGGGTCGGAAAATCTAAGACAAACGTACTACCCTGTCACTGTAAAACTGTGACTTACTGTGCTTAATGTCATTGGTAATTTGAGCTTAACTTTCTCATTTAATGTCCGAATTGGACGATTCTTGATGTTCTGGAAAGACAAGATTATCTGCTACAACTTTTGTGTTTTGTTAAATTTTGAGGTTTACAAGGTCGAAAGTTCATTTAAGTATCGCTGTCCCGGAGCTAAAACGACAGCCATAACGAACTTCGGATCTGGAATTTGTTTTGGCCATATCTTTCATGTTTCTTATCCAATTTCAATAATTTTAGATGTTCTGGAAAGCTTAGACTTTGTTCTAAAAGTTTCATGTTTTGAGTTTTCTGAAATTTCGAAGTTATCTTGAACAAAACTGTATTAGTTTGTTGCTGTCCCGATAGCAAAACGATAGCAATAATAATCATTAACCTGAGAATTGTATTTGCTTATTTTTGCTCTCATTCTTGTTCAATTTTGATGTTGTTTTTGAGATGATTTGAGAGATGTGATACCTATCAATAGGATAGTTATATTTGAAGAATTTAAAATTTAAATTTAAATAGAATTTGAATTGGTTTTGGGTTATATTTAAATTGAATTCGTATTGAATTCAAGTTGTCGGTCTTGAGTTATCTTTCTTATTTTTCATTGTTTTCGAGCACAATTTTCACTAAACCATTTTGAAGTGATTTTTGAAATAAATGGAAATTTCAAATTATTATTATATAGTATTTTAAAATTATTTTTCTTATATAAAATCTATTTATTTCCTATAATAAAGGAATATCAAATATTGGTTTTATTAATCATTTCGGGGAAAAGTTTTAAAAGCTTGTTTTCTCTAGTAAACTATTTTAAATATAAAACACTCACTTTTGCACTATTCGAACGTATGAGAAAGAGAATTAAACGATTTAGTAAAACACGTGGTATGGGACTTGTGAGTTTACTATTTCGGTTAATTCCGGACTTGTACGATCGAAGCTATTTGAGATTATTGATTTTGAGATGTTTGCCATTTTATGGCATATTTTGAGTTTTATAATTCCTATTTACCGGAATTATTTAAGATGGCCAATATTTGGCGAGTATTATGGTTTGGGATCTCCTAAGCAGGAGTATGGTCGACGAGAACCATCACGATGTTTTATTTACTTGCCAATGATATAAAGCAAGTCTTGAGTATATGATTTCATATTTTGAGATTTATGGTTTATGAGGAACCATTACGATGTTTTCACTTGTCGATGAAACGAGACAAGTTACGATGTCATTTAATACTTGTCGATGAGATGAGACGAGTATGGTGTCCCTTTACCACTCGCCAATGAGATAAGGCGAGATATGATTTTTTGAGTTTTATGATGTTCCTAGTGTGGCACCAACTAGCGGCTAGTAAATCGCTAAGTGCGAACGAGTGGTATGGGATACACGTTAACACTTTTCGGATTCCTATCCATGAGTTTGTGACACATTCACGATGTTTACCTAACAGAACTGCTTTGAGAGGTGTCAGCGACCTTGTCATGAGGACGAACTGCTTAGGGAGGTGTTAGCGACCTTGTTAGGGCTGACAAAATAGCTTGGAGAGGTGTCAGCGACCTTGTCATGAGGACGAACTGCTTAGGGAGGTGTTAGCGACCTTGTTAGGGCTGACAAAATAGCTTAGAGAGGTGTCAGCGACCTTGTCATGAGGACAAACTGCTTAGGGAGGTGATAGCGACCTTGTTAGGGCTGACAAAATGGCTTGAAGAGGTGTCAGCGACCTTGTCATGAGGACGAACTGCTTTGGGAGGTGTTAGCGACCTTGTCAGAGGCTTCGGCCGTTTAAGAATGGCACGTGCAGCATCGCTTCGGCATGCAAATGGGATTTGGTCAATCCGGGGAATTTTTATGAGTTTTTGATTTTGATTTCACCAATTTTGAAATGATGAGTTTACCTATAGCCTTGAGTTAGAGAAAGGCTTATATATGTATGTGTGTTGTTTTATGGTGATTTCGATATGGGGATTATAAACTCTTATTGAGTTTCATAAGTTCTTATTTGGAGATTATTATCGGCGATTGTTTATGTTATTTGAGTGTATTGTAAAGTTTACCTCTTTTGAGGCCTTTGTATACTTAAATGACATTGTTTCACTTAAGTCATGAGTATGTGTATTTTCTATTGCCTCTTCTCACTTGAGAAGAATTATCACCTTGTATCTTATGCTTCATATTATCTTCTATCCTTATGAACTGATTGTTTTAGCTAGACTGACCCGCGTATTTTATACTCGGGTCAGACCGAGTTGTTTCAGGTTAGCAATCAGTTACGGGACTTAGCTTTGATGCATCTTCTTGGATATCAGCCTAGCACTTTTGTGTAGTTTATATTTATTTCCGCTTGACTCTGATATGTATTTGATTAGATGTATATAGTGTGGTCTCTGTACCACTTTTGTATATTAGTTTGTATCATACTGGGATGTATCTGTGCATATGTATTTATATACATAATGATTACTGTTCTGTGATGTGATATGCATTCTGTTATTGTACTTTGTTCTGATAGATCCATTAGCCACCTATGGTTTTGTATTAAACATTTATTGGATATGTCGATCCACTTGAAATAGAAAAAAAAATATAGAGCATTTATCGACGTATGCAGTAAATATTTAAGACAAGATTATAGATGGTCGCTCCTAACCAGCCCTATTCTCCGCATTAACAGACAGAATTACCCAGTAATTCTCTTTGTTAATGTGGGTCTTGGGGTGGGGCGTCACAGCTTGGTATCAGAGCGAGATTCAGAACAAAGTATGATAAACACAGAATAGAAAAACATATTACGGTACATCTAAGTGTAATACAAGTGTTACGAATCCTTTAATCGTCGTGTCCTTTACCTTATCGTGTCTTTTGGAGTAGATAATTTGGGATATGTCTAGGAATATGTTTTATTCCATAATATTCCCAAATTTAATTGATGACATCTTATCTTAGGAGTAATCCTAATCGTGATTGTTTTATTCAAGTCCTCTTCAATACGGGTGCTTGACACCCATTGGTATTAAAGGAGTTTGCTAATGATCTTTGACGTTCTTATTTTGTTATTTCTTCGAGGATTGCGAATCCTATTGAGGCAATCTACAATATTTGGTACGATGTTAAGGATTTTGGGATTTTTCCTTATAGCTTATCTTTTCAAGCGAATTAGCACGTTTTTTCCTCTTTAGAGTTTGGAATGATTTGAGTTGGGGTAGCTTGGGTATTTTCTAGTTGCATTCTATAATCCGAAGGAAGCTAAAATTAGGTATCCTAATTTTAGCTGATTTTTTGTTTCTTGCTCTTCGGAATGTCATTGATGATTTTGAATTATCTGTATTCGTCTTGAGTTTCAAGATGTTGATGGTATATCTCAAATTCCTGTCATTGTGACTCTATTGATTTCTTTGAGTCCGTTTTGGATATGACACAAAATCGGACAATCGAATAATGTATTTACTTCATTCTCGGTTCTTGGCCTGTCGGTCGTCCTTCCATGAGATGTCCACTAGGGAAATGAGGTGTTTTCAAATTTTTCAAAAAAAAAAAAAATCAAACTTAAGATATGTTTCTAAGAGAAATTAGTTTATATTTTTGGGAAAAAAAATATTTTAAGTATTATATATGAGGTATTTCTTTTTAAAGAAAACGAATTTTTGTGTTGGGTTGTCCGTCTAGTGCTTTAAGAATTCTGGTCGATGCGTTTGGCCAACGTTATCGATAGGGATTTCCTAAACGCTGTGATGAGACAGTCAGACACGGTAAATTGAGTTTTAATTAGTAAAGTTTGATAATAATTAATATGGTGGAGTATTAATTTTATTTTAATTGTTTAATAAAACCATTGAAACATAGTGAGTGTTGGAGGAGTGGCGAGGCATTTTTGATCGTTTGATCAACTATGCAGCCAATCGATGGGGTCATTCACTATAAATCAATAGAGAGGCAACATCCTTATATTATTTGACATTTGAGAAATTGAGTATGGTAATTTGGTTAAGTAAAGTGAATAATTCTAATTAAGGGGATGTCTTAATTAGAAGAAAATATCATTCGATGCTTTGATTAATCAAATGATGTATTTAAGGTAAAAGAATACTTTGGTTTGAAAATTAAAATATTACTTGAATATTTTAGTACAAGTTATTAATGATGACCATAAAAATTTATTTTGATCAATAATTAATAATCAAAGCTTGATAATGGAAAAAATTTAGTTATCTCTTCCAAAATGAGCTTTCATAATTAATTGTTTTTAAAGCTAGAACTAGGAAAGTAACGAAAATATTTCCACTTAATAATATATTTTATGATGATTACAAAAGATTGATCATAATTTTATATATCTTAGCTTTTTGGGGAAAAGGAGAACTGTTTAATAAATGATTTAGCAAAAAGCTATTTTGAAATTGTAGTTTGAAATTAAAATGGTTTGTGAGAATATCAAATTTTAAATTAATTTTAAAAAAGCTGAAATTTCATTTAGAAAAGTGTTGTACTAAAATAGCGATAACTGGAGATTTATATCTCTAAATAAGCTCAATCTTTTTATAAATGAAAGATCTTTCAGTAAGCTATAATGTTTCTTTTTACCACTTTTAAATATTTTGCAATTTACTTAGTCTAAATTGGGTTTGAATGGAGATAGGCAATTCTGTCCTATTACAAAATTCTCTAAGATTAAGCTGAAAGTAAATTTACCATAACTTTCGAACCGTAAATCCGATTTTTATGATCTTTATATTGCTGGAAAGCACAGACTAATTAGAACAACCTTTATTTTATAAAGTTCTTCAGATTTTGTTGTTTTCATGGTCAAAATTGGTCTTCTTTACAGCAGGTCTGAACTGAAATTGATTTATTTCCCCTCAATAGTTAAGTGTAGCATTTCTTATTTATGATCATGAACTAATATCATCTATTTGAGTTAAGTGCAGGTGAAAGGAGGATGTTGAAATATATTTTGAGCAAAATGATTATAGATATAAGTTTGTGCAAAACCGCTTTAAAATGCTAAAACGGAAAGGTATGTTTTCGGATTAATTTTAAGAGTTAAATGATGATGTATTGTGTTTCCGACCTAATGGTCGATGTATATTATATAGATAATTTTTATAATATTGTATACGGCCCTCCGTACAAAGGAGACTCCGCCGATTTTTCTGAAAACTTTTAACACTTAGAAAATTTGAGAAACAAATTGAAAAAATATATATGTTGCAAATTAGAGAATACCTATGGAAGAATTAGAGAATAAAGCACATTTTGGTTGATCTATCTTGTCTCTTTTGATTTCTATCTTGTATTGGTGTGGTTCTTTCCGTGGTGTCATACAGAATTCATATTGATAATCATTTTGTTGGTTAGAGTTTGAGTTGGAGTTGTGCTAAATCCCACCTCTACTCCAGGAGCTTTTGAGAAATCAATTTCATTCGAGTAATCTTTTATGTGTAGCATCTTGCTGAGTTTCCAATTCGAAGGTGAGATGCCTTCGAAATTTTATGTATTGCTCGGAATATTCAATGGTTTGCTAGTCTCAATACTAGCGCTTTAGAAACCATATAATTAATCGAGCGAGTCTTGTCTTCGTTTTCTACCATCCTATCTTGAGAGTGTGAGAATTTCTTTTAAACTCAAGCTAGTTTATCCTTCCTTTGACTGATGAAATTAATATGTTGAATACAAACTCTACTCTAGAAATTGCGAGGACGCAATTTTATTAAGGAGGGGAGTTTGTAACAACCCTGGCATTGGAGATGACTTGTTAATATTAAATTATAAATGTAGTTATAATTTAGTATTTTCAATTAAAATATAATTGAAAATTTTAAATTTGTTTATTTGGGATAAACAATGAATTTTGTAAATAAAATGTGAAAATAAAGTTTTGAAAACTTTATCTTGAGTATTTGTGAGAATGATGAACGAAATATGATTTTATTTAGTGAAAATGCAACAATTGTTGTATTTATTGCCAATTGCCTCTTTTCATAATTTTTGAAGAAAGTATTTAATTTTAAAATATGTTTATTTTAAATGAAAAGGTGAAATTTGATTTAAAAATAAGTTTTGAACATAAATTGGTGGAGAATGGTTTGTTGTAGTTTATTACCTAAGAAAATATTTTTTTTGCGCAATTTCGGGAACTAAAAATAGTGTTATATGTAAATATTTGTGTTAAGTTGGGTATTTAATTAAAATAAGAGTTTTTAACAGTGAAAATAATTTTTAGAGAAAAGTTATCTTTTATTTCGTTGAAAAAAAAAATGTTTGTTAAAACATAGGAATGCAGTTATGAGATTTTATTGTGTTCAAATCTTGTAAATATAAGTTGTTTTGATTTAAATAAAAGAGGTTTAGTTTAATTGGTGATAATTAGTATTTAGGCAAATTAATGGTTATTGGGTCAAAGCCCATTTTTATCTCTAACCTGAAGTAAAGAGGAAGCTTTCCTTCCTCAAACAAAGTACGTACAGTACAAACTTCACATAACCAGAAACAAAGAGAAAATTAAGAAAACCCTTTCCCTCTTCAAACCCTAAACCAAAATCATCAAATTATTCAACCCCTTTACTGAAGTTAACCAAATTAAAGACAACAAAATCAGGTTCTTAAAGCATATACAAGGCCAAAGCTCAAATTTTCTTCAGATTTACTCAAGTGTGATCTGATTTTGTCAAGGTGAGTATCAAAACTCACATTTTCTAGCATAGATAAATCTCAATTTTATTTTTGTTGCATGTTCATCTATGAATCACTGTCAGTAAATTGAGCATATTTCTTTCGATTTTAATCGGAATTTGATTTTTTTTTAAATTTCTGGAAAGCCTGAAAATAATGTGACAACTTTTATGTTAAAAACTTTCGCAAATTCTGAGAGTAATGGGTCGGAAAATCTAAGACAAACGTACTACCCTGTCACTGTAAAACTGTGACTTACTGTGCTTAATGTCATTGGTAATTTGAGCTTAACTTTCTCATTTAATGTCCGAATTGGACGATTCTTGATGTTCTGGAAAGACAAGATTATCTGCTACAACTTTTGTGTTTTGGGTTTTGTTAAATTTTGAGGTTTACAAGGTCGAAAGTTCATTTAAGTATCGCTGTCCCGGAGCTAAAACGACAGCCATAACGAACTTCGGATCTGGAATTTGTTTTGGACATATCTTTCATGTTTCTTATCCAATTTCAATAATTTTAGATGTTCTGGAAAGCTTAGACTTTGTTCTAAAAGTTTCATGTTTTGAGTTTTCTGAAATTTCGAAGTTATCTTGAACAAAACTGTATTAGTTTGTTGCTGTCCCGATAGCAAAACGATAGCAATAATAATCATTAACCTGAGAATTGTATTTGCTTATTTTTGCTCTCATTCTTGTTCAATTTTGATGTTGTTTTTGAGATGATTTGAGAGATGTGATACCTATCAATAGGATAGTTATATTTTAAGAATTTAAAATTTAAATTTAAATAGAATTTGAATTGGTTTTGGGTTATATTTAAATTGAATTCGTATTGAATTCAAGTTGTCGGTCTTGAGTTATCTTTCTTATTTTTCATTGTTTTCGAGCACAATTTTCACTAAACCATTTTGAAGTGATTTTTGAAATAAATGGAAATTTCAAATTATTATTATATAGTATTTTAAAATTATTTTTCTAATATAAAATCTATTTATTTCCTATAATAAAGGAATATCAAATATTGGTTTTATTAATCATTTCGGGGAAAAGTTTTAAAAGCTTGTTTTCTCTAGTAAACTATTTTAAATATAAAACACTCACTTTTGCACTATTCGAACGTATGAGAAAGAGAATTAAACGATTTAGTAAAACACGTGGTATGGGACTTGTGAGTTTACTATTTCGGTTAATTCCGGACTTGTACGATCGAAGCTATTTGAGATTATTGATTTTGAGATGTTTGCCATTTTATGGCATATTTTGAGTTTTATAATTCCTATTTACCGGAATTATTTAAGATGGCCAATATTTGGCGAGTATTATGGTTTGGGATCTCCTAAGCAGGAGTATGGTCGACGAGAACCATCACGATGTTTTATTTACTTGCCAATGATATAAAGCAAGTCTTGAGTATATGATTTCATATTTTGAGATTTATGGTTTATGAGGAACCATTACGATGTTTTCACTTGTCGATGAAACGAGACAAGTTACGATGTCATTTAATACTTGTCGATGAGATGAGACGAGTATGGTGTCCCTTTACCACTCGCCAATGAGATAAGGCGAGATATGATTTTTTGAGTTTTATGATGTTCCTAGTGTGGCACCAACTAGCGGCTAGTAAATCGCTAAGTGCGAACGAGTGGTATGGGATACACGTTAACACTTTTCGGATTCCTATCCGTGAGTTTGTGACACATTCACGATGTTTACCTAACAGAACTGCTTTGAGAGGTGTCAGCGACCTTGTCATGAGGACGAACTGCTTAGGGAGGTGTTAGCGACCTTGTTAGGGCTGACAAAATAGCTTGGAGAGGTGTCAGCGACCTTGTCATGAGGACGAACTGCTTAGGGAGGTGTTAGCGACCTTGTTAGGGCTGACAAAATAGCTTAGAGAGGTGTCAGCGACCTTGTCATGAGGACAAACTGCTTAGGGAGGTGATAGCGACCTTGTTAGGGCTGACAAAATGGCTTGAAGAGGTGTCAGCGACCTTGTCATGAGGACGAACTGCTTTGGGAGGTGTTAGCGACCTTGTCAGAGGCTTCGGCCGTTTAAGAATGGCACGTGCAGCATCGCTTCGGCATGCAAATGGGATTTGGTCAATCCGGGGAATTTTTATGAGTTTTTGATTTTGATTTCACCAATTTTGAAATGATGAGTTTACCTATAGCCTTGAGTTAGAGAAAGGCTTATATATGTAT
Source organism: Allium cepa (assembly GCA_030765085.1). NCBI lineage: Eukaryota > Viridiplantae > Streptophyta > Magnoliopsida > Asparagales > Amaryllidaceae > Allium > Allium cepa. Next base: position 489,034,049 of record CM060944.1, on the reverse strand, counting down.
GTGTGTTGTTTTTTGGTGATTTCGATATGGGGATTATAAACTCTTATTGAGTTTCATAAGTTCTTATTTGGAGATTATTATCGGCGATTGTTTATGTTATTTGAGTGTATTGTAAAGTTTACCTCTTTTGAGGCCTTTGTATACTTAAATGACATTGTTTCACTTAAGTCATGAGTATGTGTATTTTCTATTGCCTCTTCTCACTTGAGAAGAATTATCACCTTGTATCTTATGCTTCATATTATCTTCTATCCTTATGAACTGATTGTTTTAGCTAGACTGACCCGCGTATTTTATACTCGGGTCAGACCGAGTTGTTTCAGGTTAGCAATCAGTTACGGGACTTAGCTTTGATGCATCTTCTTGGATATCAGCCTAGCACTTTTGTGTAGTTTATATTTATTTCCGCTTGACTCTGATATGTATTTGATTAGATGTATATAGTGTGGTCTCTGTACCACTTTTGTATATTAGTTTGTATCATACTGGGATGTATCTGTGCATATGTATTTATATACATAATGATTACTGTTCTGTGATGTGATATGCATTCTGTTATTGTACTTTGTTCTGATAGATCCATTAGCCACCTATGGTTTTGTATTAAACATTTATTGGATATGTCGATCCACTTGAAATAGAAAAAAAAATATAGAGCATTTATCGACGTATGCAGTAAATATTTAAGACAAGATTATAGATGGTCGCTCCTAACCAGCCCTATTCTCCGCATTAACAGACAGAATTACCCAGTAATTCTCTTTGTTAATGTGGGTCTTGGGGTGGGGCGTCACAGCTACCATGTTCAATAGCAGGTTAACGCCACATTACATGGCAGGTTATACAACTAAAATCGTACAGGGCACGTATTTTTTCTTTGGATTTCCCAACAAATGGTCAGGCTAAGGAACTTCCTATTGCCACATGGGAATGCCTCTGGAGGGATGCCCAGAGAACCTACCTTGCTCTCTGCCAACACAAGGCTGGTTATCCCCTTCTCAAGAAGTAAAACCTAAGATATGCCACCCCCGGTCGTTTGCGACCTTTATCCGAGGATCCTCTACACAAACAACATCAGAAAATAATAAATTTACAGTGTCTACATGAGTTAAGTATCAGGGCTCCATACCATAATACCACCCTTTTCCAGAAGGAATGGATATACCCAAGGGGCGCTACCCCTACAACCTTGCCGCATCTTTCTTGTTTCGACCATTACCGGGTTGTAAGGTCCTGATGCAGTCTCGTCCACAAAGCTATGATTTTTCACAAAGCTATGCTTTGATCAACAAATGATCAGCAGCACTTCGTATGCCACATTACCAAATTGGGAGTGTATCACTAGTAACCATCAACTACATAACCTCTGAGCTCGTACGTCTCAGAGAAGGGTGTTAAGCTAAGATAATAAATCTCCAGCACCAAACAGAAATATATTTGATAGAAACTAGCTTTACATCTCAAAGTGTAACGTTAGAAACACATCCATACAAGTCTGTTTCGGGTTCGAACAGAACCGAAGGCACTTCCGAAGAAGCCCTTGCAATCCGCGTATTCACAATCCCGATCGGACTCCCCATCACATATAGAGAACTCTATACCGTAGCTACTGAGTGCAGAGTCATTCGATAGGTTATCCTATCGTTCTCGCAAACACCCGGTCTTCACCACCCGTCTTAAAATGTTATCCATAACGTCGTATCATTATTCGAAATGGGTTATATGACATAAAGGTCCTCTTCTGGCTAAACTGAATAATGAGCGCTATATTTAAAAACATAGGGATAATGGGTCCTCAATTAAGTCACAACTTTAAAACCCAAAACCTTTCTTTTCAAATGGTTTAAACAAATTACCATTTTAAATCTTTTTAAACAAAAAGATTCACTTCACAATGTTCACCCATTTTCACAAAGATTCATTCACATTCTTTCAGAACAATATCCTTCCAAATTGGATTAAATCATTCAATCTTTAAATCCAAGATTTAACTGATAGCTTTCGAAACAATTCCCTTTCAATCTTTTATACAAAAGGTACAACTTTTCAATTTCAAAACAAAGTTCTACAATCTTTCACAAAGATTTATCCATAAGTTGGAAAACCATTTCAATCTTGAAACCCTTTTAACACAAGTTAGTTCATTCCTTATGTGAAAGCTTTTATTATTTGAAAACAAATAGTTTTCATTTCGAAAAAATCCGATTTCATTTATATAAGTTAAAGTCCTTGGGTTAAATTCAAATTCTCAAAACCATACTTTTAAAATGGTTTAAATTCATATAAACACACTTATAACTTTGTATAACATCTTTAAACCATAATTTCCGAACATGGAGTTCAATTCGAAATTTTGAATTCAAATTCAGATTTAATTATTTAGATTGAAAAACTCTATCAAGATATTCAAGGTATCTTCATCTTTAAAACTCCTTTCAAAAGCTTTTCATATTAAACCCCAAATTCTATTTTCAAAATCAATTTCAAATCAAAATTTCAAATTTCAAAACCATTCCATTAAGTTCAAATCTCCGTGACTTAACCGATTTCCTCGTGAAATCCATATTTGTATGTGTATGAGTGTGGTCCAGTGGTTTTACACAGTAGTGCAACATCACAGATCATCACATCATCATGGATTCAAGCATATCAATATCGATAAGCGGTATATTCCTATAACCCTTATCTTCCATTCACAAATTCACAGATAAATAATATACATTCATCACAACTAATTTACATCACAAAGCATCACACATTAGAGAATATCAAACAATTCACACCATTCAATAGAATATAGTCATCCATAAGTGAAACCAATTAAGATATCTGATTAATCTAAACCAGAATCATTTGCCTTTAAATAAATTGTTTAATCATGGTTAATTAATAATCAATTAATTACAAAATATTTAATTAATTATCCTTTAATTAATCATTAACTAACCTTTTATTAATAATTAATTCTTATTTAATTATCCTTAATCAATTACAAAATTTAATTAATTAATCCTTAATTAATAATTATTTCTTAATCACTTTCATTAATTAATTAACCTTTAATTACTTAATTATTCTTAAATTAATTACCTTAATTAATTTATCACATTAATTAATTATTCTTCAAATTAATTAACCTTTAACATTTGATTAATTAATCTTTAATCATTAATTATCTACTCTTAATTACTTTCACTAAGTAATTATTTTTAATTAATCATTCATTAATTACTTGATTAATTAAACTTGAATTGTTAATCAATTCTATATTAACTACTTTCATTAAGTAATTTACCTTAAGTAATTAATTTCTTTTAACAAATATGTTAACTTAAACTTTGAAAGTAAATTAACCATTTTAAAAAATCCTTTATAATAATTAACTCCTTTAAATATTATTAAGAAAATAACTCCTCAAATTAAAGTTAAATTTATTTTAAACCATTTAAAACTAGGTTAATTTAAAACAATTTATTTAAAACCTGTAACGACCGTGATTTTACTGCGTCAAAATAAAAATTTAAATGGAAATTTTAAATTTTAAATTGAAAAAAAAACGTGCAATGTAATTCCTTTGTAAAGTCAGTTGGAAAAGAATTAAGTTAAGTTGTAAAAATCTTTTGCCTTCACGTGTGTCAAGTATAGTCCAATTGTGAAACAACTTGAACACTTGGCTGTAAACAATTTAGTGAAGCAAAGTGGAACCTTTTGCTTGGCTGGCAAAATTATTTCTAAAGCAAATATATGAAATTGCTGTCACCAATTTCTAAAGAAAAAGTGAATACATTACTCACTATCAGCATCTTTGTAACAAGCCGTGTGTTTTTCTTGATAAAAGTTTGTAAAACCAAGTGGAATGTCATTTTTGCATTGCTGTCACCACAAGTTTAAAAAGCAGGTGAACACTTTTCACCATCAATTCTATTATAGGCTAGCTGTGTCCTTTTCCTCTCTGAAACACGTTCTCTCTTTAATGCCTTTGTATCTTTCCAGCATATTGCATTGACTTGTTCTCATTTGTGAAAAGAAAATATGCCTGCAACAATTTTGGTTTAAAATTTTTCTAGTAGCTGCATCATTTTCGTTCCACTTTCTCCAGTAGTTCGGCAGCTATGTTAATGGCAAATTGAATTGTTACTTTCTTCTCGGTTCTCAGTTGCAAGTGTGTTTGAACCCAAATTTGAGGTGAGTGAAAAACTCACATTTCTAATTTAAATACAATGCTGCCTGTTTTTGATATGTTGTTTTATTTTTGGGTTAACATTTTTTGTTGTTAAATTGATTATGTTGTATGCAATAATTCGTATGTAATATCTTTTGATTTTTGGAAAATTTTCTAGCACGATATATATAGATCATTTGCGTGCAATTAATGTATGTCGAAACCGAGTTCCAGGAAATTATTTTTGTTCGCATGTAAGTGCCTGTGTTTCTTTTATAATTGCATTAGGTGCGTGTAAGTGCCTGCGTCTCTTTTATAATTGCATTAGGTATGTTGTGTCAAAAAAAAAATCAAGCACAGGCGTTTTATATATTTTTCTCCTTCACGATTTTGTGCAAAAACATTGTATACTAAAGCAAGTATTGAGTGCACGTGTCAGAGAAAAATACGGCCAGGTGTTTTATTTTTATCACCCTCATAACTGCATGCAAAGTGTTTTGCCGAAACATCATGTTGTTTATTTTGTTTTACTGGTAGTATATTGTGTACATCAATTTGTTGCCCAGATTTTCTTCTCGTGTGCATGCTTTTTGTCATATTTGCATGAATAGTGCATATTTACGTGAGCCAGGTCATTTTAATAATTACTTTAAAATGGTATACATGAAGTGCTGCCAGACCTTTATTTGAATTCATGGCTTGCGTGTCACATTTTGTAGTTCGAGTGCGTTAGTATTGTATTTAAGGGGTACATTTAATACACGTGTTTGGATTCATCACGTGTCTGGATTCTCGTGTGTCTGGATTCATCGCATGTCATTTTTCTTGGGTACATTTAAATATTTACGTACAAATAGGTGGTCAAGTATTGTATACACATGTTTGCATGTTGTAGTGCTAGTCCATAACTTCCTATTTTCGTGAGTGCATTTATAGTGTGTGTGTGTATTGCACCAAGTTAAAGTATAGTACATTTATAGTGTGAGTGCAAGAATTAAGTAACAAGTTATTACCTTTCACAGCCGTGCATTGTATTTGAACGTGTTACAGTTTGCATTAAAACCAAGTTAAAGTACGTGAAACAAATCCCAGACTCATGTGCGTGTAAAATGTTTGCACGTTAAATTTTTCACGTCATTTTGTATTTGGTTAAATCTATTTCGTTACGTTAATCTCAAGTCCAGGCAGTGCTATTTTTGTTGCATATAGTAGTGTAGTCCACTATTTAATTTACGTTGAACCGGTGTTTCGTTTTAAAACGAAGTTTGTTGCTGTTATTTTTATAACGAATTTTTACTCCGGTGCTATATTTTTGAAACGTGTTGTCTTGATGACATTTTTGACGAATAAAAAAAATTACTATTGTTTTGACTTCAGTAACCGTCAATTTCAAAGAGAATTTTTAAGCGGCTATCCCGCAACGCTGATTTGATATCTGTTTTTACGGTGTTTTGTGTAGCGCAATTTCCTAGGCGAAATTGCTACAGATGTTGCTGCTTTAATCATGGGATTTCAAATCGTTTTAAAATAAAATTGTTTCCAAAATTTTTATAGTTTACGCTTTGAAAAGAATGAGGAATCGATTTAAACCTTTCAGCAAAATTAAGGACTATGAACCCTTACTTTTACTGATTCGGTTAATTCCGGACTTATCCGTTTGAGAACGTAAAATGTTATTTTTATAAAATACACAATTTTGCACATTCAAGGAAACGATGAAGAGATTTAGACGATTTAGCAAAAGTGCAGAGTATGGAACCACATTTTTACCATTTCGCTTAATTTCGGCCTCGTTAATTGAAATATTAGCCGAGGATTTGCTGTTTGATGATTTGTTGGGCTTTTGAGCCACTCTGCTAGACCTTTGGGTCATATGATGGACCTTCGGGTCAATTACTAGTACTAGACCTTCGGGCCATCTGTTGGACCTTCGGGTCATTTGTTGGGCGCCAAAAATTATGGTACTTGGTAAGCCTTGACCATATGAGATGCACGTGCGGCGTAGTTAAACCTCGCCATCTGCTAGGATTGATCCGTCTTTTTTGTTGATTTTCTAGTTATCTTATTTTGATTTCTAGATTTTGCGAATGCTGATTTTCTAGTTATCTTAACCGATTTCTAGATTTTTGTGTACTGCTGTTTCGAATTCAATTGTGAATTTGGAAATTTATTTTGATGGAGTTAAATGAGATTTCTTCTTTTAAACATTGTTGATTACTATGTTGTATGGTCTCATCCGAGATTGTAATTTTGTGTATAGTCTCATCTGAGACTATAGTTTTGTGTATAGCCTCCTTCGAGATTATAATTTTGTGTATTGCTGTTTTGAATTCAATTATGAATTTGAAAGTTGACTTTGATGGAGTTTAAATTGAGAATTCCTCATTTGATCTATGTTGATTATTTATGTTGTATAATCTCATTCGAGATTATAATTATTTGATTAAGTGTTGTTTATCATACAATAATTTGTGAAGTTTAAATTAGCCTGATCCATTTATTATTTTCTTTTAAATAATACTCGGGTCAAACCGAGTTATTTCAAGATAATCACTATCTCTGATTCAGTTGCTGCGTCAGTTTTTGGGATTTCACTTCATCATTTGTCTAGACTTCGAGGTGTTACTTTTGGTGTATTGAATCTCATCTCATGTATGTTGTTGTCTTTGTATATGTACATTTGGTTCTTGTGAACCATCGAGTGTTGTAGCATGTATCCTGACTTGTCTTCCGCTATATATCTGATATTTCTATTCTGATGTGATTATACTATCTATGTTGTTGTTATTTTGAGTTGTTCTGAATTTTTCATTAGCCACCGTAGTTTCATTTTAGATTTGGATTGAATATATAACTTTGGGAGTAATTTACACAACTCCTATCGATGTAATCAATACTCATCTAAGGCATAATTTACGGATGGTCACTTCTAACAAGCCTTACTCTTCGCAATAGCAGACGTTATTCCTTATAATAACCTTTGTTACTGTAAGCATAGAGTTGGGGCGTTACAGCTTGGTATCAGAGCTGAGATTCAAAACAAATTATAATAAACACGGAACAGAAGTAGATTGGAACATGTGTTACAATTATTCAAGGGTTTTATTCATGCCTTTCTAATCTATCCCTTCATTGTTCTTAAATTTTTATCCACTTTAACATAGTGGAGTATGTCTAGTGATAAATCACATATCCCCGTAGTATTCCATTTGTTAAATTTCTTATCAAACTTGTTTGTAGTTTCCTTGAGTTAATACAAGGAAAGTCCTCTGTTTCAGATTGTTTTAACTGCTTCTAAGGGTTTCAAATCTGGGAAGCTTATTGTTGTTAAAGCTTCTGGTGATTCTCCTCAGCCCAAAGGTATCACTCCTGTTTTGGAAGGTTTTATTTTATTTCATGGCCGTTCTATTAGAGTTCTTTTCGATACGGGTGCATCACATTCATTCGTGTCAAAGGAGCTTGTTGATGTTATTCCTTTGGATGTTGTTAGTCTTTGCGACCCTTTGAGGATTGAAAATCCTATTGGAGGATCCGCTATTCTTGGTTTGTTGTGTGTTGATGTTGAGATAATTCTATGTGGTTTTTCCTTTCATGTGAATCTGCATGTTATGGATCATCTTAATTTTGATAAGATTGTGGGAATGGATTGGCTTGTCCGTTATGAAGTTCAATCCTATGTCCCGAAAGAACTTTATATGTCAAGCATCCCGATGCTATCGAGCATTTATCTATTATATTTCGAAGTATGGGCCATACTTCGAATGCTTTTATTTCTTCCTTCGAATCGGAGGATGTCATAAATAATATTCTGGTTGTTTGTAATTTTTCTGATGTCTTTGAGCCTATTTAATGTTTGTCGTCGAATTGTGAAATTGAGTTCCCTATTGATCTTATTTTGGTGCTCATCCTGTCATTCGTCGTCCCATGAGGATGTCTACTAAGGAAAATGAGCAACTCAAGCAGCAATTATCTGAATCGGAAGCCAAGCAATTTATTCGTTCTATCTCTTCTCCTCAGGGCGTCGCCGTTATCTTCATTAAGAAGCCAGATGGTACTCTTAGGCTTTGCATTGATTATCGCAAGCTTAACAAGCTCACTATCAAAAATAGATATCCATTACCTAGGATCGACGACATGTTTGATCAATTAAGTGGCACTAAGCTCTTTTCTCAACTCGACCTTACCACCGGTTTTCATTTGGCTACGATTTGCAGAATTTTGCGTTCCACTTACCGCATTTCGCACTTGTTATGATTCTTATGAATGGCTTATTATGTCATTCAATTTGCCCAGCTTATTTCATCCAATTTATGAATCGAGTATTCTACGAATATCTCGATGACTCCGTTTGTGTATTTATTGATTTTGGATGAAAACAACAATTTAAAATTTTGCAAATCTTTTTCATAAGATTTATTTACAAGTATAATTGGATTTTGTTTATCATATAGAAGATGATTTTGTGATTGTATTGCCCATTGAGTGTTTTAAGAATTCTGGTCGATGCGCTTGATCAACGTTGTCGATAAGAACCTCCTAACGCTTTGATGAGACAATTTGACACAATAAATTGACCTATAAAAAGTAAATTTTTCTAGAAAATGGTTTCATAAAGATAATTGTAATTTTGGAAGTTTTAGCTTTTCAGGAAAGAAGATTATTTGAAAGAACTCTTTTTCGATATTCTTATCCTTGTGTTTCCCAAAGGGAACCAAGACTTCATTATTTGTACCAATACTAGCTGTATTGGTTTTGGCACTGTTCTCATGCAAAAAGGATAGAGTAGTTGACTTTTCTTCTAGACAATTAAAGCCTAACGAGATTCATTATGCTACCCATGATTTGGAGTTAGCCGCCATAGTCTTTGCTTTAAAGATTTGACGACATTATTTATTGGACGAACATTTTATTCTCTTCACTTATCACAAGTCTTTGAAACATTTATTCACTTAGAAAAAATTTAATATGAGGCAACAACGTTGGCTCGAATATCTTTCTTCATATGATTTCGATATTCAGTATACCCCTGGTAAGGGTAGTCGAGTTGCTGATGCGCTTAGCCGCAACCAGCAAGTTGTTGTTTTCATGATGCTAGCAGAGTGTAAAATATTGGAAGTTTTATCTCTTTGTGATATTAGAGACCGTCCTTCAGTTTCTGATTCTCCCGTGCTTTTATTTCGCATGGAAGCTCGTACTAGTTTGTTGGATCGTATTGTCGATGCCCAAAAACAAGATCCAGATATCTCTTATCTTATTCAGAGTTGTAAATCGGAATCCTGAAGTGATGATCTAAAGGATTTCGATATTGATGTTCATGGTTGCATTCGGAAGAAGGGTAGGTTGATCATGCCTAATGTTCCTAATCTTAGAAATTTCATTCTTAAGGATTGTCATCGTTCTAAGTATACTATTCGTCCGGGTAGTAGTATGATGTATGCTGATATGAAACACTTATACATTTGGGAGGGCATGAAGCGTGATGGTGCAAGTAATGTGAGTCGTTGCATGACTTGTCAACTTATTAAAGTTGAACACCATCGTCCTAGTGGTCTTTTGCAGCCTCTTAAGATTCCATTATGGAAAAGGGATCAAATTTATATAGACGTCATTAATGGTCTAGCTCTTTCGAAGTCGGGCCATACTAGTGTTTGGGTAATTGTTGACTGATTGACCAAATCAGCCTATTTTATTCCAATCAAGGACAACCGGACTGCTTGTTGACTTTGGAGGTAACTGGGAAGACCACTTATCTCTTGTTGAATTCTCTGATAGCAACAAGTTTTCAATCCAATATCGATATGGCTCCTATCGAAGCCCTTTATGGAAAACCATATCGATCACCATCTTCTTGGTTGGAATCGGGTGAAAAGTTAGTTCTCGGCCTCGATTATATTCGTGAATCTTCTGAGAAGATTGGTATTATCCGACAGAGAATGAAGGAGGCTCAAAATAGGCAGAAATCTTATACCGATCATTGTAGGAAGCCTTTGAAATTTTCTGTTGGTGATCACATATTCATTCATGTTTCTCCGATGAAGGGTGTGGTGCGTTTTAGTAGCTTCGGAAAATTGGCTCCTCGATGTGTTGGACCGTTTCCTATTACGGAATGCATTGGCCCTCTTGCTTACCGTGTATCACTACATATCTAGTTTTTGGGAATTCATGACGTATTTCATGTATCCCAGCTTCGTCCATGCCTTCGAGATTCGGATTCTATTATTGATTCCTAATGTTCCAAGATCTTGAGATCTCACCCGACTTGTCTATGGTGCAAAATTCTATTCATGTGCTAGCTTTGGAGGTTAAACGCCTTCGGAATAAAGAAGTCCCGCTTGTGAAAATTCAATGGTCCGCAAACCCCAAAGATTGCACTTGGGAAACCATAGAATTCATCGAGCGTTTTTATCGCGGTTTTCTCTCCTCTTCGGGTGGGGGTAAGCGTCCTTATCCATCTTTTCTATTTTAATCTTTGTTGTGATGAATAATTCGTGTTATAAACAACTTCTAGTATGAAAATTACATGGACGCAATTTTTATAAGGGGGAGTTTGCAACGACTGTGCTTTTACTGCCGTCAAAATAAAAATTTAAATGGAAATTTTAAATTTTAAATTGAAAAAAAATGTGCAATGCAATTCCTTTGTAAAGTCAGTTGGAAAAGAACTAAGTTAAGTCGTAAAAATATTTAGCCTTCACGTGTGTCAAGTATAGTCCAATTGTGAAACAGCTTCAACACTTGGCTGTAAACAATTTTGTGAAGCAAAATGGAACCTTTTGCTTGGCTGGCACAATTATTTCTAAAGAAAATATATGAAATTGCTGTCACCAGTTTCTAAAGCAAAAGTGAACACATTATTCACTATCAGCATCTTTGTAACAAGCCGTATGTTTTTCTTGATAAAAGTTTGTTAAAAAAGTGGAACATCATTTTTGCATTGCTGTCACCACAAGTTTAAAAATCAGGTGAACACTTTTCCCCATCAATTCTATTATAGGCTAGCCGTGTCCTTTTCCTCTCTGAAGCACATTCTCTCTTTAATGCCTTTGTACCTTGCCAGCATATTGCATTGATTTGTTCTCATTTGTGAAAAGAAAATAGGCCTGCAACAATTTGGTTCAATTTTTTTCCACTAGCTGCATCATTTTTGTTCCACTTTCTTCAGTAGTTCGGCAGCTATGTTAATGGCAAATCGAATTGTTACTTTCTTCTTAGTTCTCAGTTGCTAGTGTTTTTGAACCCAAATTTGATGTGAGTGAAAAACTCACATTTCTAATTTAAATACAATGCTGCCTGTTTTGATATGTTTTTTTATTTTTGGGTCGATACTTTTGTTGTTAAATTGATTACGTTGAATGCAATATTTCATATGTAATATCTTTTGATTTCTGGAAAATTTTCTAGCGCGATATTTATAGATCATTTGCATGCAATTAATGTATGTAAACTGAGTTCCAGGCAATTATTTTTGTTTGCATGTAAGTGTCTGTGTCTCTTTTATAAATGCATTAGGTGCGTGTAAGTGCCTGCGTCTCTTTTATAATTGCATTAGGTATGTTTTGCAAAAAAATTAAAATCAAGCACAGGCGTTTTATATAGTTTTCTACTTCACAATTTTGTGCAATTATGTTGTATACTAAAGCAAGTATTGAGTGCACGTGTCAGAGAAAAATACGGTCAGGTGTTTTATTTTTATCACCCTCACAATTGCATGCAAAGTGTTTTACCAAAACATCATGTTGTTTATTTCGTTTTACTGGTAGTATATTGTGTACATCAATTTGTTGCCCAAATTTTCTTCTCGTGTGCATGCTTTGTCATATTTGCATGAATAATGCATATTTACGTGAGCCATGTCACTTTAATAATTACTTTAAACTGGTATACATGAAGTTTGGCTAGACCTTTATTTGAATTCACGGCTTGCGTGAAAATTTAGGTTGAGCCGAGGTCTGAAATTTTATTCAATTTTTCTTGCGTGTCATATTTTATAGTTCGAGTGCATTAGTATTATGTTTAAGGGGTACATTTAATACGTGTTTGGATTCATCGCATGTCTGGATTCTCGCGTGTCTGGATTCATCGCGTGTCATTTTTCTTGGGTACATTTAAATATTTGGGTACAAACAGGTGGTACGCGAAAGTATTGTATACACTTGTTTGCGTGTAGTAGCGTTGGTCCATAACTTCCTATTTTCGTGAGTGCATTTATAATGTGTGTGTGTGTGTGTATTGTACCAAGTTAAAGTATAGTGCATTTATAGTTTGAGTGCAAGAATTAAGTAACGTGTTATTACCTTTCACAGGCCGTGCATTGTATTTGAACATGTTACAGTTTGCATTAAATCTAAGTTAAAGTATGTGAAACAAATCCCAGACTCATATGCGTGTAAAATGTCTGCACGTTAAAATTTTTAGGTCATTTTGAATTTGGTTAAATCTATTTCGTTACATTAATCTCAAGTCCAGGCAGTGCTATTTTTGTTGCATATAGTAGTGTAGTCCACTATTAAATTTACGCTGAACCGGTGTTTCATTTTAAAACGAAGTTTTTTATCATTATTTTTATAACGGATTTTACTCTGGTGCTATATTTTTGAAACGTGTTGTTTTGATGACATTTTCGATGAATAAAAAAAATTATTGTTGTTTTGACTTCAGTAACCATCGATTTTAAAGTGAATTTTTAAGCGGCTATCCCGCAACGCTGATTGATATCCATTTTTATGGTGTTTTGTGAAGCGCAATTTTCTCGGCGGAATTGCTACAGATGTTGTTATTTTGATCACGGGATTTCAAATCGTTTTAAATAAAATTATTTTCAAAATTTTTACAGTTTGCGCTTTCAAAAGAATGAGGAATCGGTTTAAACGTTTCTGCAAAATTAAGGACTATGAACCCTTACTTTTACTGATTCGGTTAATTCCGGACTTGTCCGAGAACGTAAAATGTTATTTTTATGAAGTACACAATTTTGCACTTTCAAGGAAATGGTGAAGAGATTTAAACGATTTAGCAAAAGAGTGGAGTATGGAACCACACTTTTACTATTCAGTTAATTCCTGACTAGTTAATTGAAATATTTGCTGTTTGATGATTTGTTGGGATTTCGGGCCACTCTGATGGACCTTCGGGTCATATGATGGACCTTCGGGTCAATTACCAGTACTAGACCTTCGGGTCATATATTGGACAATCGGGTCATATGTTGGACCTCATTTGTTGGGCGCCAAAAATTATAGTACTTGGTAGGCTTCGGCCATATGAGATGAACGTGCGGCGTAGCTAAAACTTGCCATCTATTGGGATCGATCCATCTTTTATGTTGATTTTCTAGTTATCTTGTTTTGACTTCTAGATTTTGTGAATGCTGATTTTCTAATTATCTTAAATGATATCTAGATTTTTGTGTACTGTTGTTTCGAATTCAATTGTGAATTTGGAAATTTATTTTGATGGAGTTTAATGAGATTTCTTCATTTAAACAATGTTGATTACTATGTTGTATAGTCTCATCTGAGATTATAATTTTATGTATAGTCTCATCTGAGACTATAGTTTTGTGTATAGCCTCCTTTGGGATTATAATTTTGCATATTACTGTTTTGAATTCAATTGTGAATTTGAAAGTTGACTTTGATGGAGTTTAAATTGAGATTTCTTCATTTGATCTATGTTGATTATTTATGTTATATAATCTCATTCGAGATTATAATTATTCGCTTAAGTGTTGTTTATCATACACTAATATGTGAAGTTCAAATTAGACTGATCCGTTCATTATTTTCTTTTAAATAATATTCGGTTCAGACCGAGTTATTTCAGGATAATCACTATCTCTGATTCAGTTACTGCTTCGGCTTTTGGGATTTCACTTCATCTTTTGTCTAGACTTCGAGGTGCTAGTTTTGGTATATTGACTCTCATCTCATGTATGTTATTGTCATTGTATATGTACATTTGATTCTTGTGAACCATCGAGTGTTGTAGCATGTATCAAGACTTGTCTTCCGCTATATATCTGATATTTCTTTTCTGATGTCATTACACTATCTGTGTTGTTGTTATTATGAGTTGTTCTGAATTTTTCATTAGCCATCGTAGTTTCGTTCTAGATTCGGATTGAATATATATCTTTGGGAGTAATTTACACAACTCCTATCGATGTAATCAATACTCGTCTAAGGCATAACTTACGGATGGTCGCTTCTAACAAGCCTTATTCTACGCAACAGCAGACGTTATTCCTTATAATAACCTTTGTTATTGTGAGCATAGAGGTGGGGCGTCACAAAACCCTTCTTGACTTATTCTAAACTTAAATAACATTTAATATTGAAGGAAAATCAATTTAAAAAAATTCATTCTTTAAAAACTTGATTTTTCCTTTAAACATTAAAACTGTTTCTGGCCAACATCAACAAAACCCGAGAAAATCCCTTGTTTACCCGAGTTTGAACCCGAGAAAAACCAAGCTTCCACTTACTTCGAGGAAATTGATCAAAATCACGCGCTTCACCCGAGCTTCTTCCTTCTTCCCCAAAATTTTCGAATTACTGACACGAACACTTGCGTGTATACGTGCATAAGCACGTTAACCACATGCGATCGATGTCGAGTCCACCATAATACCATCATTGATCACCGGAGTCGATTCAACTAACCCAAAACATGAAATTGTTACGATATCAAAATCGAGACAAACTTCGAACTAACTGACATTTCCTCGAACCACATGCTCCTTTGAAACCCTCTCCGCCTCGCCACTACACGCCACTAGAACCCACGCCACTCTGATCGAAGGTACCCCGACCCATTACGAAACCATCGGCCCTGGTGCGATCACCTGAATCGTAGTGTCGACGGCGAAATTCCCCCGCGACTACCACTTTCAACATGGACATCATCTTCTTGATTCCAGAACATGCACACCATTATACACATGCATGCATGAATATATACCCATTTCAACACATTTCATTCATTACTTTTCATAACATCGCATGCAAACCAGTGATTCAAGCAATTTCAGGCTTTAAAAATGGGTTTACTCACCTGATTTAAGAAGAACAGAGGACCTAATACTGTTGAAATTTGTTGCTTGCTTAAGCTTTACTTACTCATGTTTTGCTTGCTGAGATACCTGATGCTTTGCTTTGATATTTTTTTTCAGATTTCAAATTTTATTTCCAACTTTCCAATTTCTCCTTTTGTTTTGCCAAATCTGCTTCTCGGTTCTTTTTGAGATTTTAGTTTACTTTGGTTTTAGATTTTCCAGACTTTGATTTACTTGATCATAGGCTCTCTTTTTTTTTCTCTGGCTTTATTTTAGTTTTAGTTTTGAAGAGAATTTCGAATCCTCAGGCTTGAGAAGAACAGCCTGACTTCTAACCCTTTTTTTTCTTTTTCTTATGCATGCTTTCAATTTTAATTCAAAAGAAATATACTTTCTTTGCCACTTGTCCAATTTTATTACACTTGTAATTGACACTTTCTTATCTTCTTACAAATATCCATATGTGCATTTTTATGTTTATACCTTTAGTTCAAATTATTTTTGTAAATTTGTTTTTAACCTTTAATGTAAATAAAATTTCATGTACAACCTATGTTTTCATTTTTTTAAAAATGTTTTCATCCTTAATATTTCTTACATTTGCACAACTAAAATCTTATCTCAAATATTTTTCACATTACAATCTTTAATTTAGCTCAATATATTTATATACATATATATTTTTATACATTTACATTCATACATTTCTTATCATTTTATTTTGTACATCTTTTTAAAAGAAAAGAATGGTTTAAAATCTTGATCATATATTAACAAATAATCACTGTTATTCATATATGTATTTATATAAGAGAACTAAATCTTAAAAATAAATCTTTTGAAAATTAATACATCTTCCAAATATTAATATATTTAAAATTTAGAAAACATCTTTCATTTATCTTAAAGCTTCTAATTTCTATTTTATCTTTAAATCAACTATTTATTTGTAAAATACTTATCCTTAAGTTTTAAATCAAAATTCTATTTATAATCTAAATTTTTTACTCATTCTAGAAATTTCTAATTAATTCATGAATAAATTCACAAATTAATTTCAAAACTAAATTAATTATCAAATTATCTTGGTTAAAATTCAGGGATGTTATAGATTCCACTCCTTAAGAAAATTTCATCCTCGAAATTAGCCAGGGAGATAACAAAGAATAGATGAAAGATAGAGATATATCTTTTCAGATCAAATTGAATGTCTATTCTGCATTTGGCTTACCAAATCAGAATATCAACAATAGATATGAGAACAAATTCAATCAACTGTGAAACAATTAGGTTATCTGATGTACAAAATATGCAGAGGCACTGGTTAGTTCGAAGGGATAACTAACCTTTCGTAGATTTTATCGAAACCCAATGAAATAGTCAAAAATAGGTTCGACTACGATCTCAGATTAAAGGTTTAACTCATTCATGATTTGCTGAGAAATAGAACTATGTGTAGTTCATGTGTCGAACAAAACTCGAAAAATTTAATCGTAACTGAGAAGGTTACCTTTTAAAATCTCTTTTCCTTTATCAGCCTTTGAGGTTGAAGAATCATCTTTGATTGCATACACCCTCGCTACTAGAGCTTGCTTCTATGCTGGACAGCCCTTGATCCTATGTCCTTGATTGCGGCAATAATAGCACTCCCTTGATTCCTGATCTGGCCTCATAAATGGCTCTCTCATTCCTTGCTTCCATGGGTTCTTACATTTGTCCGAGTAATGACCTTTCTCCAAGCAATGGAGACAAGTAACATCTTTCACCTTTTTCTTCTTTCCTTTGCCTCTCCTCGGTTTCTTTCCGTCGAACATCCTTTTTCTCCAATTTGAATTGCTTTTATTCCCATTTTCCTCAATAACTTCTTGCTTATCCAGAGTATCGAATCTATAACCCATATCAATTAATTCAGAAAAGGATTCCTTTACATGAGCAGTCATCCTCTCCTGAAACTTCTTGTTCATTTCCCGAATAAACTTTTCATTCCTTTTCAAAGGTGTATTCACTAACTATGGACCAAAACGAGATAATTCATTAAATTTATTCAATTATTCCTCAAACGATAAGCTTCCTTGCTTTAAATTCGTAAACTTCTGGTACATTCTAGAGATACCAGCAGACGACATATATCGCTGCTTGAAGACTTCCTTGAAACGACTCCAAGTAAATTCGTCGGTCGGCTTATCCAATGTAACTATTTCCCACCAAGCTAAAGCCTCTTCCTGGAGTTGCCAGGAAGCTATCAATCGCACCTGATCATCTTCCAATTTTAGTCCTTTGAAAATCCTTTCGCATGATCAGATCCAGGCTTGTGCTTCGATAATGGTTTCCTTGCTTGTGAATGGCTTTCTACCAAGCCAAGAAAAGCTTTGATACAAATCAGCCAGGTTTGGTTGAGATTGAGTGGGAATATCTGTTGTTGCAGGGACTTGACCAGTTGAAGTGGTACTTCCCTATCCCCTATCTCGTCCTCTTCTTACACTCATTCTTACTATCTATAATAGTAAGCAAATCGATTTAGGCATTCGGACGCGATATCTTAGGGAATAACAACAGTTAAAGAAACTAGACTGAGAAATTTGGGTTTTTCGTTTCGCTGGATGTACTCATTCTAGGGTATACTTCACCCTATCTCTAATGAGCCATCTTATGTGCTACATTCCGTAGCTATAGTTCTTACTCAAACTTTAGCTCTGATACCACTTGTGATGAACCAAACTCAATGCCCGACAAACGACATCAAATCTGTATCGTCGATCTTGCAACAACATTAGATGATAGGCAACACAATGGAAACAAAAGATGATATCATTGATACAACATGAATACAATATCCGATACATCAATTTGATACAACGATAATAATCAACATCAGAGAATATATACAACACAAAATACAGCGGAACACGACACAATATGAGATGAGTCTTCAACAGAATCTAATACTACAACCTCAAACCAAAACTCCAAAGCCAAAGCTCTAAGACTCAAAGCTCGAATCTCTATCAAGGTTGCACAAAGCTAAGCAAGTTCAGCCCATGCACTCCCAAGACTCCAAAGAATACCAAACAGAAAGCTGAAGGCTACTAAATCGATATCTACTGTCTGACAACTTGAAAAACCAAACTCTAGATTGCCCGTGTGGCAAATTGAGGGTACCCAGAGTTTAGGAGGGGAACAATAAACTCCGAGTCAGTCGTGGGACTGGTATGAGTAAACAAAAACATTTGGTTTGAAAAACAAAGAAAAATGAAATCCGCAATGCTTTTTGGAAAATGAAACTACCATTAGGCCTCCCACCACACACACAATGCAAACGCATAATTGGAGGAGATTTCTCCTTATGATAGTCAAACATGCTTACTATGCAAAATCCTTTAATATTATTTTTAGTGCATAGTGCAAAAAAATCCTTTCGAAAGTATAATATTAATCTTAGCCAGCAAACAACCATTATTATATGCCTACTATAGCTACCATGTTCAATAGCAGGTTATACAACTAAAACCGTACAGGGTGCGTATTGTTTCTTTGGATTTTCCAACAAATGGTCAGGATAAGGAACTTCCAATTGTCACATGGGAACGCCTCTGGAGGCACGCCCTGGAACCTACCCGGCTCTCTGCCATCCCAAGGTCGGTTACCCCCTTCCCGGGAAGTAAAACCTAAGATATGCCACCCCTGGTCATTTGCGACCATTATCCGAGGATCCTCTGCACCAACAACATCACACAGTAATAAATTTACAGTGTCCACATGAGTTAAGTTTCAGGGCTCCATACCATAATACCACCCTTTTCCAGAAGGAATGGACATACCCTAGGGGCGCTACCCCTGCAACCTTGCCTCGTCTTTCCTGTTTCGACCATTACCGGGTTCTGAGGTCCTGATGCAGTCTCGTCCACAAAGCTATGCTCTTTCACAAAGCCATACTTTGATCAACAAATGATCAGCAGCACTTCATATGCAACATTACCAAATTGGAAATGTATCACTTGTAACCATCAACTACATAACCTCTAAGCTCGTACGTCTCAGAGAAGGGTGTTAAGCTAAGAGAATAAATCTCCTCCACCAAACAGAAATATATTTTATAGAAACCAGCTTTACATCTCAAAGTGTAACGTTAGACACACATTCATACAAGCCTGTTCCGGGTTCGAACAGAATCGAAGGCACTTCCAAAGAAGCCCTTGCAATCCGGGTATTCACAATCCCGTTCGGACTCACCATCACATATAGATAACTCTATACCGTAGCTACTCGGTGCAGAGTCATTCGATAGGTTATCCAATCGTTCTCGCAAACACCCGGTCTTCACCACCCGTCTTCAAATGTTATCCATAGCATCATATCATTATTCGGAATTGGTTATATGACACAAAGGTCCTCTCCCGGCTAAACCGAATAATGAGCGCTATATTTAAAAACATATGGATAATGGGTCCTCAATTAAGTCATAACTTTAAAACCCAAAACATTTCTTTTCAAATGGTTTAAACAAATTGTTGAATATGTGATTATATGATTTTTGTTTGATGATAATAAACATATGTATTCATTTATAGGTATGTGTTAATGTACTATTTTATTTTTCATAGATTAAATAAATATTTACTGAATGAAAATAAATAACACAGAATTTGAATTCAAACAGATATTTTATTCAAACAAATATTTATTATAATTTTGAATATTACAAATTTGAGCTCTCACTATATACATTCAAATTAAATAATACAATTTCGATTACATCACAATTTCTAATTTACAAATGTCCTCACTACATATCGCTCATTCACTCGTATTTTATCTTCAACTTTATTCCAAATTGAATCCAGCATCTGAGCAATCTGCAAAAATAAATATTGACGCAATAAAATTGAAAAGAAATATTTCTGCAGTATAAAACAAAATGTGAATTTTGAAAATAATATTTGCCTCAGTCATTTGGGTTATTCGTCATCATTTAATATTCAATTCATCATACAAGAATAGCTTGTGACGTGCACAGTGTATCGTTGTACATGCCACAAGGCCGTGCACACCAATATATACACTTGATAGATTTACAGGGACAGGTGAGCACAGGTCAAACCCAAAATACCGGATTCAACTCAAGTGCAATAAAAATAACATCACAATTTCAGCACAAGGTAAAATCCGAGCTACAAGCCGGATTCAACTCAGGCAGTGGCAACAACAACAATAAAGAAGGAAGGTTCAAACATGGTCGAAGTTCAATAGTCGAGCATCATTAACAAACTGATACAACAGTCAAACATAAGGCAACACAACAGTGGCACAACAACTAAAAACTGCATATACAACCAAGCAGTGCACAATGAAACCCAAATGTGCAAGTTTAAAACATTGAAGGATATGAATGCAAGCAAAACAAGTCGATACAACATGACAGTAAGAAGTGCCACAAAACCATCAAGTTACAGTGTTCAATAATACAACTCGAAGCAACAACACAATGCAAACTAGAAGGAAAACCAGACTACATCATATATACAGATCACACTCGAGTACACTAACTCGAAGCAATGCTTAGTGCACAGCATACATATGAACCAAGTTCATATGTACAACAAACACAAAGCTAACAGCAATACAAAGAGAGCAATATAGACCAGGCTCATGTCAATAATACAACATAGTGTATACATGATGAAGCAACCAATTAAAGTGGTCAAAATCGACAATGATAGAGATTAAACTGTTAAACATCATCAAACACTATCATGTAAGCAAAGTAGTAACAATATCAATTCGAATCAACTCAACTCACAACCAAAGACAGAGAAGCCGAAGACAACATGCAGAAAGAACAGAACCAGGTCGAGTTCAAATGCAAAAAGCTTAAAGTCATGATATTCATGAAATCGGAGAACGAAATCAAGTTTAAAAAGTCAAGGCCGATACACAAAATCATATGACCGAAGTCAAATGAAGCCGTGGTGGCCACGAAAACCAAGCAGTGCCGTAATAACCATGCAATCAAAGAATTAAACCAAGTCACAGTTTAAAACCGTGTGAATTGAAAAAGTCAGTGAAATGATCAACATCCAAACGAAATTGAATGGTCGAAGCTAAATAACGAAAATATCAAACGAACGAAAATCTAGGGATTCAAATCTTATATAAACCATAGCATCATCGGCGAAATAAATAAATAAATGGAGTTCAAGCATTCAATCAGAAAGTAAAAGAGCAAAAAATTACTTATCGAAGCCATACCACAAACTCGATCAATTTCAAACAGCCGTGAGCAAATCAGAGAAACGTGCGATCGACAAAGCAGACAACGTGATAAATCATTCATTCGATCGAGCAACTAAAGTGGGCATCTTTGAAATTACAAAAACCCTAATTTTTGAAGAAAGAGGAACGAACAACAGAGCCACCATTATCACAAAGGAACGGGCCGATAGAAGACAAAGAGAAAAGATAGTTTGGGCCGGCCTTTAGTTTAGTTTTGGGGTTTTAAAATTATAGTAAGGCTCTTTAATTAGGGTTTAATTTTGTTTTTAAATTGTTTTTAAACTTGTATTTCTTTTTAAACCGTTGTAATTTCTAGTCGTGTGACTAGGGGACAAACTACGTGGCGTAGTTTGAGAATTCGTAACTCAGTGTCTGAGTTGTGGCAGGGTTTTGAGCATAGAGTTAGGTTAGTCAGTAGCGGGTGTCGCAAGTTTATGTATGTAAGCGTGTGACTACTTAATTTCTAGTAGAAACCTTGGGGGCAGCACGTAGGCAGGGTTTTGCCGAAGCTGGGTAAATTCTGTGTCGTTCTATTTCTGCATTTATTATTCTGCTATTATCTGTGCTACTATAATTCTGATTTATCCGTGTTGAAATAATTTTATAAGCTTCCGCAATTAATTTTTATAATTAACAGCATCACCCTATTCACCCCCCCTCTAGGGTGAATTCGATCCTACAAGTAGTATCAAAGCTAGGTACAAAAGCCATTTTGTTCTAAAAAATTGATTTTTTCAAAAACCAATTTTTGTTTTAAAAATTTGAATTCTTAAAATGGCTACTTTTGTTAAGGACCGTTCCAATATTGTTCCTCCTATTTTTGATGGAACGGATTTTTTAAATTGGAAATTGAAAATGGAATTTTATTTAAAATATGTTAATGTTAAATGTTGGGATATTATTGAAAATGGGTGTGATATAACAGATAAGAAAATTATCTCGGTTAGCGCTCTTGCTATGCATATATTACATTCTCATATTAATCAAGATAATTTTAATTTCATCTCTCATTGTGAAAATGCACATGAAATTTGGAATACTTTTGATGCAATATATGGTGTACAATTCAACAACAATGAGAAATCCTCCACAACCAACTCAGTTAAAGAAATATGCTTAACAGGATTGGTAAAAGGCAGTTGTGATGAGGATGATGATAATGAAGCAGGTGACCTGGCACTACTAATAAAGAGATTCAAAAAGTAGAGCCATAAATATGGAAATCCAACTCCAAATCAACAATCGAAAAGTAGAATAATCAAAGCACTAGACAACTCAAAAGAACACGGGATCATTCGCAACAAACCCGGTGATATCAAGCCTAATTATCCTCGAATTCAACATGACCAAGAAAAGAAATAAAAAATGAGAAATTCCGCAGCCATGTGCCTTCAAGAAAATATAACTGATAGCGACGATGACGAGCCAAGCGAGGTATCAAAACTCACTCACTCAGAATTACTTATATATTTTCACGAAGTAAATGGCTGTTATGAACGACTTAGGGAGAAGTATGCCAAACTTGAATCACAAAGAGATAGTTTGATTGTACTAAATAAACAACTTGAATAATTAGTTAAAAACTATCAAAATAAGATCCCTAAGTGATAAGTGTCCAACATTCGAAGAAGAAATTAAAAAATCAGAAGTTAATATAAAATCACTTGAAAATGAAATTATGATTTTGAAAGAGAGTGAAAGTACTAGAAGAGAGAATTCTATTAAAAAGTGCACACTATTATTAAACGAAAATGAATCTCTCAAAACACAAGTCCAACAATTGTCAACGACTTTAGATAAATTTTCAAAAAGTAAAAAATCATTGAATATGCTATTAGGGAAGCAAACTGTTAATACGGTTAGACAAGGACTTAGATATAATCAATCTGGAAATATTGAAAGCAATATTAATCAAGTTAATTCTATGTGCACAATTTGTAGAAAATATGGACACAATCACAATAATTGTTGTTACAGACCCAAACATGTGAAAACTATACCGATTTGGGTTCCAAAAGGCACAATATAAAATCCCTCAAAGTTAAACAAATTTAGGTGCCGAAGGGAACTTATTTAAATAGTTTTGGGTCTCCACAAAATTACTTTTCAAAATATTCTGCCACTAACAACCATGGACCTATAAAAACAAATAGGTCACAAAAATCTTTTCCCGTGTAGGTGTGGTGGCAGGCTAAGGAACAACAATAGTCTTACTTGGATTCTGGCTATTCCAAGGACACCGAACGACAAAGCAAAGTTTCTTAGCCTAGTATAAAGGTGACAGAATCACAATGGACAACAACGAAAAATATCGTAATGGTAAAATAGGTAATGTTATATTTATTTGAACGATATATTAAATGTGATAATCTGCACCGTGATCTGAGTAAAATCAGCCAATAATGAGATGATAAATAATGATGATTTTGATTCTGACTTATTCAAAATTGTTGACCACTTATATTCTTATGCCAAGAACACTATAAAAATCTGTAGAGTCTTTGAATTACTTCACATATATAAGTTTGGATTAATAATTGTGTTTTGTTGGATGATAATACATTTAGTTATAATACGGCTAACTCTATATTCACGGTTTTTGATTATTTACACGGCTTCAATTCAAATTCAAGAGACTGTCATTTAAAATGCTGATAAAATTGAGTTTGAAATTTTTGGTGCACACTTCAAGGTCTGGTCTACAAAATTCAATTAGTTTTAATTTGGAGTGAAAAGGAAATTCAGATGTAGATTACACTGACAACCTAGTTGATAGAAAAAATACTAGTGAAACGTGATTTGCCGAGACATTTAGTAACTGCATCGTTTTTCAAAGGAAATATCTACATGTTTTTCATTTCAAATAATTTTCAAATAGCAGAAATTTTTCTTATAAAACCCCTTTTAGAAAATCATTTTTGATCTTGTTTTCAGATTGGTCATTTTTAGAAAAATTGATTTTATAATTATTTTTGAATTTGATTTTAAATGATTACATTGACTAATCTGACTCCCTAATGATTATCGAAAAGATGAACAGTGATTGACAAAGTGATGAGTGTTAATATTAATCATACATTATAACTCGAGACGGTATAATTAGTAAATTTCTTTAGAATTTAAACAAGAGTTATAAAACTTTTTGTTGGTAAAAATTCCATGACCATCTCTACTTCTATCATATTTCTAACAACCATCACTCATCAAAATTCTATATAGTTTGTCAATGTGTGGTACTTTAAACAGGAATCATTCATTTTTCATTTTATATTTCTTTTAAAAAAATAATAAAATAAAAATAAATAAATACCAAAGTATTCGCTCTCATTTAAAAGTCCTCACGGTTATGCATGGGTGACTTACATGGAATTTGTTATGTGCTTCCATGCTCATTTAAAAGCCCTCACGGTTATGCATGCATCGAACGCATATCAAAATTTATTTTTAAAATAAACAAGTTGATTCTAATCCCATTTAAAAGTCCTCACGGTTATGCGTGGTTAGAAGATACTTAAATTCATTTTTTTTAAAAATAAAATTGGAATACTACTAATCTCTTTTAAAAGTCCTAACGGTTATGCATGGTTAGTAGATAATCAAATTCCCGATATAAATATACCACAAATAGACACAACTGTATGTTTTTATATGATGACATCATTCCCATCACTCTAAAAGTGGAATATGCGCCTAACAAAGTATTTATGATTTTTGTTTGATTTTTTATTGAAATTTAATATTTATATTCAATTGAGTTTTAATGTTGGATTAATATCGATCACTATATCTCTATTTTCTCTAACACTATTAATCTTTTGCTCATAACAAAAGGGGGAGAGAAAAGTTAAGATTTTGTCAAATAAAATCAAGCAAAGGTCAAATATTTTCCAATTGCATTTAGGCTCATTTGCATATCTTTATCTGTATGCATATATGTAGGGGGAGCTTTGTGTAGAGAGGAAGCACTTAAATAGGGGGAGCAATTAGAGTATATCAATGATCAAATACATTTAACTTATTCAAAGTCTTAAATATATGTTTGTTATCATCAAAAGGGGGAGATTGTTGAATATGCTATTATATGATTTTTGTTTGATGATAATAAACAGATATATATTCATTTAAATGTATGTGTTAATGTACTATTTTATTTTCAATAGATTAAATAAATATTTGCTGAATAAAAGTAAATAACACAGAATTTGAATTCAAACAGATATTTTATTCAAACAAATATTTATTACAATTTTGAATAGTACAAATTTGAGCTCTCACTATATACATACAAATTAAATAATGTTTGCACAAAAAATGGACAAACACATCCAAGTCGTATGAATTAGTTGATTTTATGTTGTTTCTAGTGATTTGGGTGATTTACGCAAATATATAAAATAGATGGACTAAACTGTAAAAGACACACAGATTTATAATGGTTCGGCCAAAACGTGCCTACGTCCACTTTATATGTTATTCTCCTTTTTCTTTCAGATTACAAGTACAAAGCTTTGTATACAAGTTTATGAAAGTTGTTTGAAAGTTCCTTCCATGCTTTAGCTCTCAAACTTGTCTGCCATTGTTGTACCCCTGCCCCTCTATTTATAGAGTGAGGCTGGAGGCAGGGGTCTTGGATGTATATAGCTGCTGGTGGGCCTAGGCTGAAGCAATTTGGCCTGGCAGTGTTGGTTCGGCAAGGCTTGGTTCGGTGGAGAGAGGAATTGGACCGGTGGTAGGTGGTCCGATGGCGAGTGGTTTGGTGGTACGTGCAGATATGGGTTGGTTCGGTGCCTCGGTTAGTTCGGTAGTAGGTGGAGCCGGTGGTAGCTTCGGGGAGTTGTTGTTTGGTTCGGAGGTGAGTGATGCGGTAGTGGCTAGTTCGGTGATGGTTGGAAGTAGAGTTTTGGACCGGTAGTGTTTGGAGAGTAGGGTGGTTCGGTGGACCGGATGGTTCGGTGGTGAAGGCGTGGCTTGGTCCGGTAGGTTGATTCGGTGGTGGCTACTTCGAGTTGGTTCGTCATGTTACTTCTGGATGGTCGGCATGTTATTTCGAGTTGGTTCGCTTTGATTCGGTGGGTGGTAGATACGTACCCAACATTTTCCCCCTAAAGTAGGGCATATGTTTAACATATGTCGTGCTTTGTTTTAATGGGATAACCTCGTTTGGTTATAAGCACCGAGCCATCTGGTCCGGTCATTGAGGTTTGCCTATAAGTAGGGGCTCAATACCTTCGTTATTCCTTACCGAACCAAGGGAGCCGAAACAGATTTCTGCCGAATCGACTATACTGCTGAAACCTTTTGACAACTGGACTAGGTAATTGCCGGATGATTCTTGATGTGAGTGCCGAATGACTCTGGTGATGCCGATTACCGAATGGACCTAATACCGGATGAGCCGAAATAATTTTAATGCCGAATATGTCTGCGTATTGGGACTACCTGTAACGACCCGGAATTTTGGGTCGCCAAATTTGAACATTTAATTCATTTTAAATGTTGAATATGGATTATAATTTGAATCTTGAAAATAAAAGACTTTGGTTGAGTTAGTAAAATTAGTCAAATTTCAAATACGTGAATTTAATTGGAAACTGAATAATACTAATTTAATATTAGAATTGGGATAATTAGTAATTTTGAGTGTTAATAGGGATAAAATTAGATTCTAAAATTTATTTTAGGTCTAATTGGATTGGAGTTATAATGTGGGATAGTTGAAATGAAATTTGAAGTCGATAGGTAAAATTTGGAATTTTATATTAATTTAATAAGAGAATTTAATATTATAAAATATTGCAATTAATCCAATTTTAGTCCGGAATGAGCCAGAACGATTTTTAATGTGCTTATAAATTTCATATGATTTATTATTAAGTTAATAAAATTTTAAAAGTGAAGTTTCAATTGATTTCGACAATTTTGGAAATTTGCTCGATTTAATAGACGAGTTACAATAGCCTTTCGAGGTACAGTCTCAGAATTCGACGAAACCAGTTCCATTGGATCCGTAATAGTTAGTTGTTATCGGATTTCAATTTTCGTAGCAATCGGAGTTGTCGTTTGACCGTGGCATCTCGAAACGCATCGAAATCGTTTTAATCGGTTAATTTAAAATTGATCGTTTAATTCTGTAACTTGCGCTGTGACCGAATTACCTTACAAAATCTGTTACATTGTGTCCGAAACGCGGAAAAACCTTAGAATCACCTGTCGGAACGCGTAGATTGGAGGTCGTATGCATAAACTGTTAAATTGAGAAATTATATTAATAAAATAATATTAAACTATATTATTCATTCATCATCGTTCAAAACCCTAGCTCAAAAACGTGAGCCACCGCTAGGGCTTGTTTCAATTGCCGAAACGCGGCGATTTTCCCCTCTCAATCTCTCTTTATCCTCTCATTAATAGCAGATACTTCCAACACGAAGATGGAAGAGCATGGCGAGCTCTTCACATCCGTACGGTGGCGATTGCGTTTCGATCAACTGAGGGGAAGTTATCGTCGTCGATGTTGCTGCCGTTCGTTCGCGTCTTGTGCACTGGGGGGACGACCAAGTTCGACGTGACTAGGGGCGGTGGTGGAGTAGGCTGCGAGCTTCTCGGTGGCGTTGTCTGATCGATGTACAGCGAAGCGTAGAGGGAGGCGGTGGAAGCCCTAGGTCGCGTGCGTATGGGTTGTTCGACCTGTGTCTTTCGCATGCGTGAAGGGGATTGGGGGAAGGAGCTTTCGGCCGTGTTGTGGGTAATTTTTTTTTTAAAAAAAGAAATTTGTTTAAATACAAAATCGAAACTTATAAAATTCATATATGTCACATACGTTGTCAGATTCAGACGAAACTGGAAACGTTGGACTCGTAGAGACGCGTACTACGCGATGGTGCATATCCGGATTCATTCCGGGCAAGTAGAAATTTGGGTTAAATCGGACACCGTCCGGTTTAATTTAAATTTCGAACGCTCGCCGAAACTCAAGGTGAGTTAATCTCACTCACATATGGAATGTTAGCTGATTTAAATAGTTGATATTTAAATAATTGTGTGATTGGTTGAAATGTTTATTTATATCAGTCTGGATTGATATATATATTGTTGTGCTAATATTTGTGGATGCAGGGAAAACAGGTTGGAGGGATCCAACTGTATTCCTCACAATGCAGTAATTATTTTTATAATAGATGATGATGCCTGTGTATATATTGTGATTGATAAATTTGGAAGTTAATTGCATTGTGATATTGTGGGATAAACTATAAACCCAGAATGTTAATTATAAAGAAAATTTGGAGTTTTAATTATAAAGAAATTAAATTGGGTCTTAAAAGAAATTAATAAATTAATAAATAAGGAATTTAAAAGAATATTATAATTAGAATCGGTTTGGATGGAAAATGAAAATTGGTAAATTTGGATTTTAAACACTGTGGAAAATTTATCAATCGATAAATGAGAAGTATAGATTTCTGGAAGTGAATTCTATGGAAATTGTGTTTAAACTCCAAAGAATTTTGTTTGAAACCCTGGGAAGAAAATTTATGTTTTTAACATAAATCTGAATTGGAACCAATCGGCTAAATTTCAAGAAGGATTTTCTGGTTTGTTCGAATAGGAGTGAGTTTCCCTGGAAAACCAAGTTGGAATTTTAAATAGATTTTACTAAATGAAAGTTTAGGGTTTAAGAAAAATTGTTATTTTAAAGTAATAAATTAATAATTTGGCAATAGTAATGATTTGAGAATACATTAGCAATTATTTTTACAAATAGATTTATTTAAAGGCTGGTATTGACTTAGGTTATTTGAAATAGTATTAATCTTTTTAAAAACCCTACCTTTGAATTTAGTTTAACAAAACCCTTATTTTAAATCAAAGTTTATATCTTAATAAATAGTTTTTCTTCACATATTTTAAATTTATAGTCTTGAGTAAATAAATAGAAGTAATTTACCTATTTTAAAGTATATTTTAGTATAAAGTATTTTAACTGTTTTAAATCTAAATGTTTTGAACTTGGTTATTTCCAATGGGAATGTAGGGTAAAGGATTTACCTTGTAAAAGAAGAACTTTGGGAATTTTTTTCAAGTGGGCTTTGGAAATTTGAAAATATATCCTTTAAAGATTTTTGGGCAAATAAATAATGTGGAATATTATTTATTGTGTGATGGATGCTTATCGATGTTTATGAATATAATTGATAGTTAAATCACCGACTATCAATATTGAACAAATGCGTTGATCTTTCGAAGAGACCGGGATCGAGATT
Source organism: Allium cepa (assembly GCA_030765085.1). Classification (NCBI taxonomy): domain Eukaryota; kingdom Viridiplantae; phylum Streptophyta; class Magnoliopsida; order Asparagales; family Amaryllidaceae; genus Allium; species Allium cepa. The sequence continues at coordinate 489,004,300 of CM060944.1, read as the reverse complement.
TATTTCTCGAAAACCACTTCGATCCGATTTGTACGTATCGTGCGAAAAACGTGTTCGGAGTCGAAGATGGAGCAGTGAAGTGCAAGGGCTAGTCGCTACTAATCCTGAGGATATTTCCAAAATGGATGTAGTAGGAGTAGTGCCTTCGGTTCTGTTCGATCCCGGGACGGACTTGTATGGACGAATGCTTGCGAACATCGTCAGGTGGGTGATGGGCATTCTAAGTGAAAACGTTCTAAAGGTAACGCTTAACCTCAAGCCTCATCAACCGGGAATGGATAAAACAGGGGAGGTGCAGCAAGGTTAGGTGGGTCATACTTAAGCAGGACAAGATTTTCCCTTGTCTAGATGTCCCTTTATATTCGGCTTAGTGGGTGGTTGGTCGCGCCAACCACGGGGTTATCTTGTTCGGGACTGTTCAGTAAGGAATGGTTCCGACCTTGAGTTGCAGGGGAGCGGGCGTACTCCTCGGTACTCTGATCTAGGCCAGGTACTGTGACGGGCGGTACCCCAGTAGCCCAGCCTTTGATGGAAATCCATTCTCCCTATGAGCCTTGTACGAGTTTTGTTTGTATTACCCATTTTTGTGGCTAGTAGCTGGAATTTAATAGATGTAACAATTTCGGCTATTTTATAAGTATTTTTAAATAGACCCTATTATAATATCAGAGGATTTCTATAAAAAGTGATTTAGCTATCGTAAGGTAAAAACCCGACATGTTTATTTGTGGCGTGGTCTTAAGAGATGCTTTTGTTTTTTAAAGAATTTTGAAACTTTAATAATCAATTTGGATGCATATTTATTATTAGCTGGTATTCCAGACTGACTCGGGTGTTATTTCATTATAATGCTCGGGTCAGACCGAGTATTATTGTTCAGGATAGGTTGCTGTGGAGAAGGTGAGGAGCTGGAGCCAAGACGTATTCTTCGTACTTGTATATATATCCGCTGCTATGATAGTATGGTATGTCTGATTGGTAATTGTTGATATATGAGATACTCTGATGATATGATGTATAAACAGTTATAGATTTCAGTTTGTGTAAAGATGTTATTATTTACTATTATATTTTATCTGCTGCGACTGTGAGATTCTGTTATTGTTTAGTTTCTTCTTCTTCTTCTATCTCTTCTTCTTCAACCCCAAATGGTTCGTATTTCTGTGCCACTTGAGTTAATAGAGGTAGAATAATGTTGATTAAAGGGGTACGGATTGAAGTTTGGGTTAAGTTAAGAATGTAGGAGCATTCTCCTACCTTAGCAAATTTTGGGGACGAAATTTTTATAAGGGGGGAGGAATGTAACGACCCGGAATTTTGGGTCTCCAAATTTGAACATTTAATTCATTTTAAATGTTGAATATGGATTATAATTTGAATCTTGAAAATAAAAGACTTTGGTTGAGTTAGTAAAATTAGTTAAATTTCAAATACGTGAATTTAATTGGAAACTGGATAATACTAATTTAATATGAGAATTGGGGTAATTAGTAATTTTGAGTGTTAATAGGGATAAAATTAGACTCTAAAATTTATTTAAGGTCTATTTGGATTGGAATTATAATGTGGGATAGTTGAAATGAAATTAGAAGTCGATAGGTTAAATTTGGAATTTTATATTAATTTAATAAGAGAATTTAATATTATAAAATATTGCAATTAATCCGATTATAGTCCGGAATGAGCCAGAATGATTTTTAATGTGCTTATAAATTTCATATGATTTATTACTAAGTTAATAAAATTTTAAAAGTGAAGTTTCAATTGATTTCGACAATTTCGAAAATTTGCTCGATTTAATAGACGAGTTACAATAGCCTTCCGGGGTACAGTCTCGAAATTCGACGAAACCAGTTCCATTGGATCTATAATAGTTAGTTATTATCGGATTTCAATTTTCGTAGCAATCAAAGTTGTCGTTTGACCGTGGCAGCTCGAAACGCATCGAAATCGTTTTAATCGGTTTAATTTAAAATTGATCGTTTAATTCTGTAACTCGCGCGTATGATCGAATTAGCTTACATAACCTATTCCATTGTGTCCGGAACGCGGAAAAACCTTAGGATCGCCTGTCGGAACGCGTAGATTGGAGGTCGTATGCATAAACTGTTAAATTGAGAAATTATATTAATAAAATAATATTAAACTATATTATTTATTCATCATCGTTCAAAACCCTAGCTCAAAAACGTGAGCCGCCGCTAGGGCTTGTTTCAATGGCCGAAACGTAGCGATTTTCCCCTCTCAATCTCTCTTTATCCTCTCATTAATAGCAGATACTTCCAACACGAAGATGGAAGAGCTTGGCGAGCTCTTCACATCCGTACGGTGGCGATTGCGTTTCGATCAACGGAGGGGAAGTTATCGTCGTCGATGTTGCTGCCGTTCGTTCGCGTCTTGTGCACTGGGGGGACGACCGAGTTCGACGTGGCTAGGGGCGGTGGTGGAGTAGGCTGCGAGCTTCTCGGTGGCATTGTCTGATCGATGTAGAGCGAAGCGTAGAGGGAGGCGGTGGAAGCCCTAGGTCGCGTGCATATGGGTTGTTCGACCTGTGTCTTTCGCGTGCGTGAAGGGGATTGGGGGAAGGAGCTTTCGGCCGTGTTTTGGGTAATTAAAAAAAAAAGAAATTTGTTTAAATTCAAAATCGAAACTTATAAAATTCATATATGTCACATACGTTGTCAGATTCAGACGAAACTGGAAATGTTGGACTCGTAGAGACGCGTAGTACGCGATGGTCCAGATCCAGATTCATTCCGGGCAAGTAGAAATTTGGGTTAAATCGGACACCGTCCGGTTTAATTTAATTTTCGAACGCTCACCGAAACTCAAGGTGAGTTAATCTCACTCACATCTGGAATGTTAGCTGATTTAAGTAGTTGATATTTAAATAATTGTGTGATTGGTTGAAATGTTTATTTATATCAGTCTGGATTGATATATATATATATATATATATATATATATTGTTGTGCTAATATTTGTGTATGCAGGGAAAACAGGTTGGAGGGATCCAACTGGATTCCTCACAATGTAGTAATTATTTTTATAATTGATGATGTTTCATGTGCATATATTATGATTGATAAATTTGGAAGTTAATTGCATTGTGATATTGTGGGATAAACTATAAACCTAGAATGTTAATTATAAAGAAAATTTGGAGTTATAAAGAAATTAAATTGGGTCTTAAAAGAAATTAAGAAATTAATAAATAAGGAATTTAAAAAAATATAATAATTAGAATCGGTTTGGATGGAAAATGAAAATTGGTAAATTTGGGATTTTAAACACTGTGGAAAATTTATCAATCGATAAATGAGAAGTATGGATTTCTGGAAGTGAATTCTATGGAAATTGTGTTTAAAATCCAAAGAATTTTGTTTGAAACCCTTGGAAGAAAATTTATGTTTTTAACATAAATCTGAATTGGAACCAATCGGCTAAATTTCAAGAAGGATTTTCTGGTTTGTTCGAATAGGAGTGAGTTTCCCTGGAAGACCAAGTTGGAATTTTAAATAGATTTTACTAAATGAAAGTTTAGGGTTTAAGAAAAATTGTTATTTTAAAGTAATAAATTAATAATTTGGCAATAGTAATGATTTGAGAATACATTAGCAATTATTTTTACAAATAGATTTATTTAAAGGCTGGTATTGACTTAAGTTATTTGAAATAGTGTTAATCTTTTTAAAAACCCTACCTTTGAATTTAGTTTAACAAAACCCTTATTTTAAATCAAAGTTTATATCTTAATAAATAGTTTTTCTTCACATATTTTAAATTTATAGTCTTGAGTCAATGAATAGAAGTAATTTACCTATTTTAAAGTATATTTCAGTATAAAGTATTTTAACTGTTTTAAATCTAAATGTTTTGAACTTGGTTATTTCCAATGGGAATATAGGGTAAAGGATTTACCTTGTAAAAGAAGAACTTTGGGAATTTTTTTCAAGTGGGCTTTGGAAATTTGAAAATATATCCTTTAAAGATTAATGGGCAAATAAATAATATGGAATATTATTTATTGTGTGATGGATGCTTATGGATGTTTATGAATATAATTGATAGTTAAATCACCAACTATAAATATTGAACAAATGCATTGATCATTTCGAAGAGACCGGGATCGAGATTTATTTCTCGAAAATCACTTCGATCCGTTTTGTACGTTTCGTGCGAAAAACGTGTTCGGAGTCGAAGATGGAGCAGTGAAGTGCAAGGGCTAGTCGCTACTAATCCTGAGGATATTTCCATAATGGATGTAGTAGGAGTAGTGCCTTCGGTTCCGTTCGAACCCGGGACGGACTTGTATGGACGAATGCTTGCGAAACATCGTCAGGTGGGCGATGGGCATTCTAAATGAAAACGTTCTAAAGGTAATTCTTAACCTCAAGCCTCATCAACCGGGAATGGCTAAAATAGGGGAGGTGCAGCAAGGTTAGGTGGGTCACGCCCAAGCAGGACAAGATTTTCCCCTGTCTAGATGTCCCTTTATATTCGGCTCAGTGGGTGGTTGGTCGCGCCAACCACGGGGTTATCTTGTTCGGGACTGTTGAGTAAGGAATGGTTCCGGCCTTGTGTTGCAGGGGAGCGGGCGTACTCCTCGGTACTCTGATCTAGGCCAGGTACTGTGATGGGCGGTACCCCAGTAGCCCAGCCATTGATGGAAATCCATTCTCCCTACGAGCCTTGTACGAGTTTTGTTTGTATTATCCACTTTTGTGGCTAGTAGCTGGAATTTAATAGATGTAACAATTTCGGCTATTTTATAAGTATTTGTAAATAGACCCTATTATAATATCAGAGGATTTCTATAAAAAGTGATTTAGCTATCGTAAGGTAAAAACCCGACATGTTTATTTGTGGCGTGGTCTTACGAGATGCTTTTGTTTTTCAAAGAATTTTGAAACTTTAACAATCAATTTGGATGCATATTTATTATCAGCTGGTATTCCAGACTGACTCGAGTGTTATTTCATTATAATGCTCGGGTCAGACCGAGTATTATTGTTCAGGATAAGTTGCTGTGGAGCAGGTGAGGAGCTGGAGCCGAGACGTATTCTTCGTACTTGTATATATATCCGCTGCTATGATTGTATGGTATGTCTGATTGGTAATTGTTGATGTATGAGATACTCTGATGATATGATGTATAAATAGTTATAGATTTCAGTTTGTGTAAAGATATTATTATTTACTATTATATTTTATCCGCTACGACTATGAGATTTTGTTATTGTTTAGTTTCTTCTTCTTCTATCTCTTCTTCTTCAACCCCAAATGGTTCGTATTTCTGTGCCACTTCAGTTAATAGAGGTAGAATAATGTTGATTTAAGGGGCACGGATTTGCAGGCTGTCACACTACCGAATGACCTTAGAGTCTTCGATTCACCGAATGGACCCGGGGGGTTCTATATACCGAATGAGCTTTTTTCTTTGACTTACTGGATGAGCTCCGTAGTTTGAGTGCCGAATGGTCTTTCGGTTTTGTGCTACCGAATGAACCTGAAAACCTTTATCTTTTGAGTTTTGAATTCGAGTGAAGTTGCAGACTACGTTATTTGTATGTTTTAACGATATATTTTTCATGTGTTGCAGACAAATGTCTCAAAGAGTGGAAACCCGATCAGAAAAGAAAAAATCTTCGGACAGAAGTGAGTCTTCCGCCGTGCCTCCAGTCCAGCCGGGACCAGCGCGACATGGACCTGCCCCGAGGTCATTAGTGGACGGATATGGCCCTCGGGAGCTCTTGAATTCCCTGCCCGACTTTTTTCCTAGCTCCCTCAAAGAGGAGCAACTTGATGTTATATCCCGTTCCTTTGGGATCGATAGAGCGCGCATGCTATTGCCGGGGGAAGGAGTGATGCCGTATGACCCCCCTGAAGGCTACTTTGCTTAAAGCAGATATCATTGCATGTGTGGTGCTATCCCGCCTCTCAACGCCTGGATAGTTAGCTTCATCACATACCTGAAGGTGGCTCCATTCCAGCTTTAGCCTAATTCCTATGCCATTCTGGTGAGTCTTTTCGTCATCTTTCAGAGGAGATACGGGCGTCCTCCTTCCAACCAGGAGATCCGGTATCTGTATAATCTGAGGGGCTACAAGAAGGGGTCTCCATATATCAGCTTGGAATCGGCGGTATCCTTCAAGCCCGTCCTGTACTTGTGTTCGAAGTACAACATGTTTAAGAAGGAATGGTTTTTTGTCAAGGACGATTCCGTTTCTATCCGTCGCTTCACCTCCGGATGTAAGTCAAGGCTTTATTTATAATTTCCGTTCTGGTTGCAATGCTTCTTCTTATGTGTTTTTATTTGCTAGCGACATGTGGTTTTGCGGTCGTGGAGAATGATCGCCTGGTTCAGACGGCAGCGGAAATAGAAGCTATTTCGGGAAGGGATAGGTCGGCTGCTTACTTGATCAGGAACGCTACACTTTTGGGGCTCAACCTGATCCTGCCACATCAGTCCGTGGTCAAGTAGAGGGATACGGCGGAAGAGAGGGCTGCTCAAGCTAAAGGAGGAGCCGCGGCGAAGAGTGGAAAGAGGAAGCCTTTCACAAAACCTCCAGTTGTTGGAGGTAAGAAGCTCAAGAAGTCTAATGGACCCACCCCTAGCACATGTCCAGATATTCCGGAGGAGGAAGGTGGAGAGGAGGAAAGAGGCGAGAAAGAGAGCGGAGGAGATGGAGAAGGTGAAGGACAGGGTGGTAGTGGTGCCGGGCCTTTGTCCTATGAGCAGGCAGGGGAGATCCAGGAGTGGACGGATGATGCCTTCCACCAGGCTTTTGAGGGGTTGGAGGAAGGATCAGCCTCGGCGGAGAAGGCGAAGAAGGCTGACAAGGCTGGGACTGGTGCCGATCCATCTTCTAAGGGTCCTTCAGCTAAGGCGACTCCGGCGGTTCAAGGTGAATTCTTAACTCCTTATGGTAAGGACTTAGTAATATTTTATGGCCAGCTCCCGTCTTGGAATGAGATTCAGGACTTATTGCAGTATCCCACTCCCCCTCAGGGTTTGTAAAATAAGCGCGTTTTCCTACTCCTTTTAACTTAACATATTTCTCGGATCATAGTTTCATGCATGCTTGTAACACTTGGTTTTTATTCCAGGAACGGGTAAGGTGGCCAAGACATCAGATATTCGGCACCGCCTTGAACAGTACAAGCTACTCCAAGATTCTGCCAAACCAAGCCGTCAACTAGCCGTCCCGGAGATGTGGTTAGCTATCGCCCTGTTCTCGGAGTTATTGAAGAAGATGTGCAAAAGAGGAAGAGGGGGCGATCTTCGTTTGAACCTTCACCTGGCCCTCAGCCTCCAGTCCAGCCTATCCATGATATTACTGAGGAAGATACCGAGCTTATGCCTTCCCCACATCCGTCCGAAAATCCAACCGTCACCCCGATAGATCATCCTGGTTTGGTTCGCAACCCATTTGCCGGCCACCCGGATCTCGACCCGAGTTTTCAGGACATCTCTTTTGACAAGGCCACGGGTGAGCATCTTCTTCCCCACAATCCCATGGTACGGGTGCTTGATGAGGCTAAGTCCTTAGACCTCGATTTGCTTACTACTCGGATTGTGACCATGGGGAGTGAGGCCAAGGCAAACATTGATCGGGTGGCTGAAGAGACCAAGAGGCTAATGGAGCATCACGCTCGACTGGCCAAGGCTGGGGAGGAAATCGAAAGTGCTAGCATTCGATTGCGGCTAAAGGTTTCTGATCAGGCTAAACAGCTTGCCGATCAGGCTATCCAGATATCCCAGCATGAAGCGGCCTCCCGACGACCAAAGAAAACCATGGAAGAGGCTAGCAAGGCTGAGTTGCGAAAAATGGAGGCTGTTTGCAAAGAGCGAATTGACATGGCCATTGCAACGGTGGATGAAGTTCGGAGAGCGGATCTCGAGCAGGTAGAGGAGTTATCTGGGAGGCTTGAGGCCGCAGAGCTTGCTCAGGCCAATTTGAAGGAGGAGATGGAAGTGATGCGGAAGTCCCTTCAGGCTGACTGCTCGAGATACCGATTGGAGAGAGATGCTGCTGTCATACGGCTGTCGGCTTCTGAGGCCTGGATGAAAGAGTTTGAGGAGAACGAGGGGATGATGGATGAGATGCTCCAGGACATGTATTTCCATACTTGGAGGCAGGGCAACCTGTCCTGGATGGACGATTATCCCCGGGTTATGGCTAGGATATATCTCCGGGATTTGGAGGAAGCTAAGGCCGATGCGGATAAAGAAGGTGGTGCGGCTTTCAGGATGGATGTGGTTACGGCCCAATTCACTAAGGAAGAGAAGGTGGCGGTTAAGGAGGGCATGTGGCTGCTTGTTGCCGATGAGGTAGGCGTGCAGCTAGATGATGATGATCAGGGAGCAGACGCTGGTAAGTCTTTCCTTTTAAGCTTTTCATGATTTGATTGCTTATCTTTCGTGATTATTGATGGATTCTCTTTTGAATTGGGTAGGCGGGACCTCTGGAGTACATGCGGGGAGTTCTGACTCTGCAGTTAAGTAGATCCGGAGGGCTAGCGGGATGGAGGCGAAGCTCCGATTCCTTGACTTGACTTGTACATATTTTGGTTGCTGTCTATGTTAGTCCGAAACATTAATGTAACTTGTAATTATATTATTTGTAACGAATGACTTTATGTAATTTCATGACATAAGCTAATTTTGTTATGTTCGAATGTGGTTGTTATTTTGATATGTTGCATAAGAAATACAGCTGCGTGTTTATGCATGTGATTTAATCGTATTTGATGCTAAGTTTCTGCTCAAAATATTGTTTCATGTTTTGTAATGCCAATATGATGTGTGAATAAATTAAAGCTACATATTTGTATACAAGAGAAGATAGTACCGCCCTTCGTGTTTTAGTTGTAGAGAGTTGCTTTGAATGTCTTGCGTGACTGAGTGTGGAATGTGGCTGAGTGTTCCGTCATCCGGAGGTGAGTTCATATTTCCACAAGCAAGAGTTCCCCTATTTTGTGATCTGTACTTTAGGGATTGTTATATAGGATAAGAGAAAAGTTTTTGAATGAAATGGAAATATGAGAAACAGTAAAACTTCCAATCACGGAAGGCCGTCGATATGCTTAAGTTCGTGGCAAACAGGTTTTGTAGTCACTTTCCCTAGCTGTGGGTCTTGGAGACATTTGTCACCCATCTTACGCCTCCGCGAGGAGTTTATCTTTTTTACCACAGTCGCACTTAACACTATCGGAGCCGAGATCGCGCACAGTAACTACCCGAGCCATTATGGCCCGTAATCATGGGTATTATTTGATTTACTGTGGCCGGCTAGCATGGGTGTCGGTCGTCAACCGTGAACTACCCCAGGCTGGACACACCTTATGTTGGGGCTTAAAATAGGTTCACAGTTGCCGGCGAGCCGAACGCCGTAACGAGCTACCATCGGCTATAGTCGGCCTTCTTGATGGCTTATAATCGGCTCATTACAGTTGGCTTTGAGGGCAGTCGCGAGCAATGAGTTAACCCGCAGCAGAGGGATGCTGGAGCAAAAGTGTCTCACTGGCGAGTGCATAGAATCGTATAGTACCTGTTAGGTCCTGTCCAGGTGAGGTTGTGCCATGAAGTGTCCAGAATGGAAATGTTGTTATACATGATTTTGTTCAACAAAAAAGGATAAAGCTTAATAAGCGGCCAAGATATAAAGGAACAAGTTAAAAAGAGACAAGATTTTTAAAGTGGTTCGGCACGAAAATGCCTACGTCCACTGATTCTTTTTGTTAATTCACTTCATATGGGTAGTACAAGTTAAGAAAAGTATCGACGGAGGTGTTGGATGTTCCATGCCCTCTGGAACACCTCTCCGTCCACTGTTGACAAAATATAAGGTCCGTTGTGGAGATCTTTATGAATTACATAGGGTCCGTCCCAGATTGGATCTAGCGCTCCGGGGCGCGAGAAGATCCGTTTGAGGACAAGATCTCCTTCTTGTAAGCTGCGGTGTTTGACTATAGAGTTGTATTGTGCCGCTACTTTTTGCTTGTTAGCTGCCGCTTTAAGTGCTGCATCATGTCTTCTTTCTTCAATTAGATCCAAAGACATGTGGAGGAGTTCTTCATTCTCTTCTGGGTTGTAGTGGATCCTACGGTGGAAAGGCACTACAGTATCAACTCGGAGCATGGCCTTCGATCCGTATGCCAAAGAGAAAGGAGTATGCCCTGTTGATGTTCTGTAAGATGTGCGGTAGGCCCAAAGTGCCGTAGGAAGTTCATCTACCCAAGCGCCTTTTGAATTTTCGAGTTTCTTCTTGATTAGGGTTTTGAGGATTTTGTTGACAGCTTCGTCTTATCCGTTTGCCTAGGGGTAAGCCACAGATGAGAAGCTTTTGTGAATTCCGTGCTCTTGGCACCAGTCGGCGAATTCCTCGCTATCAAATTGAAGTCCATTGTCCGATATGATTTTGAGTGGAACCCCGTACCTGCGTAAAACATTTTTGATCAAGAAGTTAATAACTTTTGTCGAGGATATTTTATTTAGGGGCTCCGCTTCCACCCATTTGGTGAAATAGTCTACTGCTACTATGGCATATTTGGCTCCGCCCCGGCCCACTGGCAGTTCGCCAATCAAGTCAATTCCCCATATTGCGATGGGCCAAGGGCTGGTCATTTGAGTAACCTCATTTGTTGTTAGTCGAGGAATCTTAGCAAATTTCTGACATCTGTCACATCTTTTGACGAAGTCTAAGGCGTCTTTGTTTAAAGTGGGCCAGTAATACCCGTATCGGAGTATTTTCTTTGCTAGAGTTTGTCCTCCGGTGTGATCTCCGCAACTTCCTTGATGGATGTTGGACAAGACTTCCCTGGCTTCCCTTCCAGCGATGCACCTTAATAAGGGATTAGAGAAGCCGCGCTGATAGAGGATGCCTTCTTGTAATGTGTAGCGGGAAGCTTTACTTAAGATTTTCTTAGTTTCGTTACGTCCGTCGGGCAGTGTGCCACTTTGTAAGTATTTCCGGATGGGGGTCATCCAAGTTTCTTCTTCAATTGCAGCTATCATATTCATTGGCTCGTAGCTCGGGGCCAGTTGCTTTGAGATGGTTATTGTTCGGGAGGCAGTGGTGTCCTTCATGCTAGCTTTCTTTGCCAGTTCGTCGGCCTCCTGATTCTCTTCTCGAGGAATGTGTTTGATTAAATAGTGATCCAATTGATTGAGCAACAGCTTGGTCTTCTTTAGATATGCTGTGAGTCGTTCTCCTCGAGCCTGGAATTCTCCCAGTATTTGGTTTACAATAAGTTGAGAATCACTATGGAGACATAAAGAACCGACTCCAATTTCCAGGGCAAGTTCTAATCCGGCTATCACTACTTCGTATGGTCAGAGGTGAAGGTACGGCGTGGATTTTGGTGATTGTTTTTGTTTCAGGTTGCGGCCGATGGTTCGAATTTTATTTTCGAGGAGGTTTGAATTTCTTGGTCGCTGATAGGTTAGAGGGAAGCGTAGCTGACCGGTTGATGGTCGAAGTGATGATCGGTGGTGAATGAGCTGGTGTGCACGGTGCACAGGTCTCTTTGATGAGAGGATGCTTTCATGATAAGGATTGTAGTGGCTCGAAGTCAACTCGGAAGATTTGGGGCATTGGCTCGTGTAGGAACTCGGGTTGGGTTCGTTTGTTAGGTTCTTTTTTGAATGGAAACAAAATAAAAAAAACAGAGAGAAGAGGAAAGACTCGGGTTTTAACACGAAGGAGTCTGGGTTTCCACTCGAAGCAGATTTGGTCCTTGCTCGGGTTAAAGTACGATACAGGTTTTGGTTTTGAAACCTGTAGGTTTTGTTTAAAATTTTAAAATAAAATTTAAACCCCGTATTTAAATGGAAGTAAAGTTTTAAAATTAGTTTTCAACCTAAATTAAAATTTAAACCCAAGTTTAAAAATAGATTCAAGTTGAATTTGAATCCAGTTGGAAAAAATGGGTTTTAAAATCCAAATTGACTTAGTATTATTAAAGTGTTTAAGAAGTTAAAGTGTAATTAAAGAAATTGAATTTAAATGGGGTTTGAAATGTAGTAGAGGATTTAAACAGAGGTAAATCATAATTTTAAATTTAAATTCAAATTTGATTTGAATCTTAAGTTTTGGAAATAAAGTTTATAAATTTAAAAATTGTAAATAAGTTGAAAGGTTAAAGTATACATTAGTAATCTGAGATTAAAAAGGAAATTAGTTTAAAATCTTTAAATTTCTTTTAGGAGTATTCTTTAACATATGAATTTCAAGTTTTATATTGGTTAAAGATAATTTAGTTTCATTTTAAAGTTTGAACTTAAAATGAAAATTGAAATTGAATTTTAAATAATTAATTAATGATAATCAGTTGTGAAATTTATTGCTTGATGGAAGTAATTAGGAAATTAATTACTTGATGTAATTAATGGAGTTTAATGTGATTGGTTTAAATTAATTAAGTTTAATTAATTTTAATCACTTGTTGGTTGGCAATAATTACTTAATGTAATTAATGAAGTATAACTACTCACTGTAGTAATTAATGATAATTACTGGATGTAATTAGTGGATAATGATGGAATGGTGAAAGTAATTTAGATTAAATTACTTTGTATAAATTAATAAAGGGATTAATTAAAGAAATTAATTAAGGAGTAATTAATTTAATAAGTAATTAAGGGTAGTTAATTACTGAATGCGATTATTCAAGGGTGATTAATAATATGGTTTATTTAAGATTAATTACTTAATGTAATTAAAGATTAATTAGTCAAGGACGATTAATTGAGATTGATGAATTAAGAGATGATTAATCAATTGGGATTGTGATTAAGTAATGTTAAATAAGCAGGATTAAGGATGATTGATTTTAAAAGGTGATGATGTGGTTATCCATCGATGATAAATTTGCAGTGTAAGAAGTAACGTCCTATTTAAAGTTAAATTGTATTTCACTTGAATAACTTGGCCAAGATGATATTTATTTGAAGTGACCGGAGTAGGGTATTAGTAAATACCCGAATCCACTTCGATTCTTTAGAAACTTGATATGTGAAATCAGTAGACTGGAATGGAATGAATTAGGAGAACTGGACCCTTTTTAATCTAAGTTTGGCACTTAGAAATTAATGTGTGAAATAAGTGATGTCTGTAACAACTTGTGAAGTTATAAATTGATATAAGTTACCCCGGGTTATATATAAGCTATATGATTTTGTAATTCATGCTTGATGGGTTTACTCACGCTGGTTTCCAGCCTGACCCGGGTGTTACTTTGATGTAATGCTCGGGTCAGGCTGAGTATTACAGATTTTTAGGTTAGGACGTTCTGGAGCTCAGGAGGCGAGCTGGAGAGCAGGAACGTATGGAGAGTTTCCACTATGTTATATTATAGTATCTGAAACAGATTATTTATCTGTCCTGTGGTTGAAAATATGTTGTAACTCTGATACATTGAAGTGTAATTCGACAAGTACAGTTTTCCTTTGTATAACTATTATTTATGTGATATTATAATTTGATCTGCTGCGAATGTGAGGTTTCTGATCTGTGTTCTGGTGTTTCTTCATTTTTTTCTATTTATTTCTTCTTCTTTCCATAACTATCTGGAAATTTCGGGATCGAAATTTCTGGGTCATCACATTTGGTATCAAGCTGAAGGTTAAGCGAGAACCTTGGCTCTGTTGGGATTACTCATTAAGGATAGGGCAAGTGGTACCATAAGATGAGTTGAGTATATAAATATGAGAGAGCGTACTTGTTATTTTTTCATATAAAGGTTTTTAAATGATATCAAAAGTAAATGAATCTTATATAAGAAATAGATTATCTATTATATTAAGGAAATTGGTTGTAGTATTAATTAAACTAAAAGTAATAGGTAGAATTAAGAAGTAATAGAAATAGAACCAAACTGGAATTAAATTTGGGAAAGGTTTCAGGATAAGGGTAATCAATTAATTTATGTAATTAATTAAACTTTATTTAATGAGATTAATTTATGGATAATAATTTGGAAATGATAAATAAAGAAGGAGATACTTAGTGAAGTAACTAGAGGTAAGTAATTTAAGGGATAATTACTTAATGAAGGTAATTAAGAAATAAGTTTGTTACCGAATGTGATTAATTAGAATTAATTAATGACGTAATTAATTTAAAGAAATAATAAATAATATTTTTAAGGCAATTGAATGAAATGGTCCTATTTCAAACAAGAGTTGTTTGAAAATTTAAAATAAATTTGTTTTGGAAACCAAAGGTGGTTTGAAATAAACTCTAAATGTTGAGTTTAAAATTTGAAATAAGATGTGTAACCCAAAGTGATAAGTTTTTGAACTTAATAACTGGGAGGATTATTTATGTGAAGTTTAAAATTTGAAATCGAAGATTCAAATTGGGTTTGAGATCCGAAAATTGGAAATGGGTGTTTTGAAATAATTGGATGATATTATCCTATTGTTATTACAAATCTTTGAAATTGCAAATTGATTTGTTTAAATAAATGAGGAAATGGATTGTGGTAATATATCCATTGTAGAGATAAATATATTTAACTTAAATTTAAAATTAAGGATATGGAATTCCTTTAAATTTAAGATTTGGTTGTTAAGAAATAAATTTGTAAATTAAAATTGTTTGAAACTCTTACGTGAACCTTGTAATGGGTTAAATAAGGATAATTTAAAAATAAAAATTTGAAATTTGGAATTTGAATTGAAATTAGTTTAAACTGAATTTGATTTGAATTAATTTAATTTGTGATTAAAGATGTATAAGTATAAAATTCGAATGGAAAATTTGAATTGGATTGATTTGAATAACTTGGGATTGTAATTAAAGTTGAATATGTTTAAAATCAAATCGAATTTGGTTTAAATTTGGAAAGGAGTTGAGAATTAATTCAACTTGAATTGGGAATAAATTAATTTCAATGGAAATTGAGGTTATTTAAATTGGAATTGGTTAAATTCAAATGGAAGTGGAAAATTGAATCGGTTTGGAATGGATATTGGGAAGTGAGCAGTTTTGACTCTGGACTATTTTAATGTAAATTGTTTTAATATAAACCTATTTTTTTCCAAGCTATTTATTATATATACAACCTTTCTTTTAAAAGCCAAACTATCTTATACTTGTTTTACAATTATTTTTGAAACAGTTTAACAATTTTCTAACTGTTTTATAAACTAATTACTATTTTCAACTACCAATTACTATTTTATAGCTATTTTGCAATTATTTAAAATTTCTATGACTATTTAACCATTTTCCAATTATTTTACAATTACTGAACTATTTTACAGCTATTTTACAAACTAGTAATTATTTTCCAACTACTTATCTATTTTTAAATTTTTCAAAACTATTTTCTAAACAAACTGGTCGGAGTTCAAACTGTAATTAGTTAAATACCCAATTGAGATAAGAATAGAGGTGATAATCCAAATGGATTGAAGCATTTGTGAGTAAGTGATTAAAAATCAAAGTGAATGTGAATAGAAATGAAATTGATTTGGCTAATAACCAATAAAGATAAATGCGTAGGGTGTACGTATGTTATTCTATTCGCATAGTGATTTGATCCAGATTCGAGCACAGAATTTCGAGATAGATATATCGATCCGAGTAGGATTTTTCACTCGATTTTCGACGGCGAACCTGGATATGGATTGTTGATTGGTTCTGGATGTTCTCTATCATAGTTATGACTATGCAAGGAGAATGACGGTTTCTGATCAAGAAACCAGATCTGTGTCCGCACTAGGAAGTCGGGTGGACGATACTAGTTCGGAAACGAAATTGTGTGATCGAGTGAGCGATCAGATTGGTATAGCGTACGAATGATATGTGTACATCGTACGGATTTGGATGAAAATGATATTGAAAACAGTAATCAAATATGAATATCTGATTTTGAGTAAACAAAGTAAATATCTTTGTTTTATAAGATAAAACTCCCCTTGATGAATCTATTGCCAGAAGAAAAGGATTTTGAAAGTGTTTGAAGTATAAAAGGATTTTATACAAGTTTATAATGATCCAAAGTTTTATAAAGGATTTTATATATATCTCTATATATAAAGGATCATATGAGGATTTTGGAAAAAGGTTTTGGGAACCTTTAGATTTGGAAAGGCTTTTGATTTTTGGGTAAAATCAATATTGAATTTGGAAAGCCTAGTTTGAGAATTATCGATTTTGGGATAATCGATTTTGTGTAAAGGAGCTTTGTATGAGATCATACTAGGTGTATGATTTGAAGATACTATATGTATAGTATAAAATGTTTTGAAAATGGCTCCGGGGAAAAGGCGCTCCCTTGGAATGAACTTCTCAGGAGTACCATTGGGTGGTGCTGCCTTGAGCCCCAAGGGGGGTTTTAAAGTTGATCCTGTGAGGAGTCCGGACAGAACTAGTTCCTGGGGATTATGAGTAGAGTATACCATAGCGAAAGTCGTGTGTGTCGCTGAGAGCCAACAGTCTGCGTTTGATTTTATATCGGTAGACTGCGACCTATTGTATAACATAGCGAAAGTCGTGTGTGCCGCTGAGAGCCAACAGTCTGTGTTTGATTTTATATCGGCAGACTGCGACCTATGTAGGAGTGGAGAGGTTTCATTTCAACAGTGAAAATCAAAGGGCCACTGAGAGCCTGCAGTTACATGGACTTTTGCTGTGACGGCAACGTAACCCTGGGTGTAACTGTGATCTGTTGTGTGGGATCCATGGCGTAATCGAGAGGCCGTTGAGAGCCTGCAGTTACATGGACTTTTGCTGCGACGGCAACGTAACCCTGGATGTAACTGTGACCATGGTCGGGGGTGATGATTTCCACAGCATTCTCACTAATGATATATCCTCTATTTTCAAAAACTGTTTTCTATATTTTCAATAAAAATTATTTTCAAAGTATTTTCACTGGATGTTGAAACGAGTCTGCTATGTACTTATAGATTTTCAGTCATACGTGTAACAACCCGCATATTTAACGATTTTATATTTAAATGTTTGATTTAAATATAGCGTCGTTACTCGGATTTTGGGTCCGAAATGTTACTTTCTACAAATGCCTGAATTGGAGCTCGAAACCATTTCCATTGAGTCCAAAATGGCGTTTGCGATCTTTTTGAGTATAATCTTTGATATGTTTGGAGTTTGTGAAATTTTGGCTACTTTTCCTATTGGGTTTGGGGTTGGGTTCGGCCCACTAGCTCACTTAACCCCTAGCTCAACCCTTCTCTTCATTTCATCTTCATTTCATTTTATTTCTTAAACTAAAAACTGAAATGGGGGAAAGGAAAGAGAAATAGAAATTAGCAAGCCCTAGTTTCTCCTTTGTAACTTGATTCTTGCTCCAAAATCAAAGAGAATCCATTGGTAAGTTCATCTCCACCTTCTCCATCTTTTCTCCTCTTCAATTTCAGTAATTTCCTAACCCTAACTTAGGAAATACTTGCTTTGATTCTAGATTGAAGCTTGTAGTGTTGAAGTGGAGTGTAGTTGGTTGATCCCTTGCAATTGTGCTTCTTCATCTTCTTTGTTTTGTGTAAAAAGGTGAGTTTTGAACTCACATCTACTTCTCTTGATTTCATTGATGTTAGGTATGAATTCCTAACACCTTGTTCATATCACTTGCAATTGGTTTGGGTTGAATTGGGGAATATTCCAATTTTTAGTGTTTTGGGTTCAAATCTTTGAAATCCTAACTTTGATGTTTTAATCATGTTTTGGTGATGCATCGAGGAACATATAGGGTCGGGTTGTCGATTGGTATAAGCCCTTAGAGCCCATGTTCGTCCGATTGCATTTTGGGAGAGTTTGCTCTTCATTTGAATAAGGCTGAAAAACAGCCTAGGCATGATTCAGTCGACTGAAAACTCTGTTCAGTCGACTGAACCTGAAACCCGAGAGTTTCCAGGCATGATTCAGTCGACTGAAAAACTCTGCACAGTCGACTGAACCTGGAAACAGAAAGTTTCCTAAACCTGGAAAATTTTCCAGTTATAGGGTCAGTCGACTGAAAACTCTGTTCAGTCGACTAAACCTGCTGTTTCAGCCCACTTTGCCTTTTGGGATTGAATTTTGAATTTGAACCGATTCATGATGATCCTATGTATGATTATCAATTGTTTTGACTTTGATGGTTCCTTTTAATTTTAATCCACGGGTTTTTATAAAATAATCTCTCGAATCGCATTTAAAAGTTCGTTTCTCTAATTTATAAATTCTATTTAAAACACACACACTTTCGCACTTCGAACGAAGTGGAAGGGTGATTAAATGGTTGGGCAAAACACGGACCATGAATCTGTGCGTTTATCTTTCCGATTAATCCTCGACCTATTCGATTGATTGTTTTGACCTTCGGGTTTGGTTTATCGATGAAATGAGGTAAACTTTGTACTGCTTTGAGTGTGAAAGGGACTGACGGATAGTAAACCGTTTAGTGCGAACGAGTGGTTATGGGACATACGTTAACACTTTTCGGATTCCTTTTCGAGAGTTGTGACACATTCCGCCAGTTAGTGGTGTCCAGTACTGGTTCTTCGACCTTCACCACTACGGTTTGTTGCCTCTGGGATAGTGTCTTCGGACTGTCTCCCTAGGTTTGTTGCCTTCGGGTATGTTGCCTTCGGGTGTGTGCCTTCGGGTTTGTTGCCCTATATAGTTTCGCTCTGATGTTGGCCTTATGTGCCCCATGGGTGATACTTGGGTTTGGAGTCTTCGGGCTCATGGATCCTTGTTTGTACAGTACTGAGCTCGAGCAAATTTTATGATGTTTCATTGATATGTATATTCCCTTGGTATCGCCCTTCGGTATTGGTCTTTTTGAGCCGCATGGAGTATAGTGTTTACCTTGTGGAACTTGTATACCTTATTGGTATTTGTTGTTTGCCTATTGGCTTGTTTTGGGATATTTGTATCCTTTGTTTCTATATGTTGCCGATGATATGAGGCTTGTCCTATATGATTCATCTCTTGTTGATGATTGTGTTATCTTCCCTAGAGATATTTATTATACTGTATGACCTTGCAGGTTTATTAGTGTTCAGTTTATCTAACTGATTTGTTATCTAGACTGACCCGTGTATTTTATACTCGGGTCAGACCGAGATGTTTCAGATTAGGTGCTTTTGGGGACTTAGCCTATTTTGCTTCCGCATGGACTATTCGCTAGCTTCATTTTGTTATAGCGTCTTTTGTAGTCCTTATCTGTTATAACTCTGATTTATACTCTTTCGTCTCGTCTGTATATGGTGGTCTCCTGTACCGCTTGACATGTATTATTTTGTATACACTGTGGTGTATCTGTGTATGTGTATATTATGATCGACTGTTCTGTGATGTATATTACATTTAATTTGTTATATTTTCTTCTGATAGATCCTATAGCCATTGTAGTTTTGCTTTAAATATTTATTGAATAGGTCGAATTTTAATGTGTTTCTACTTTTTGACATATTTAGTGAATAGTTAAGGTAAGATTGCACATGGTCGCTTCCATTATACTCTATTGTCCGCGTTAGCCGACAGTATTATCTATGTAATACTCTTTGTTAACGAGGCTCTCGGAGTGGGGCATCACAGCGTGGTATCAGAGCTGAGTTCAGAACAAAATATGATAAACACAGAATAGATGCACATATTATGGTACATCAAAGTGTACAAGTGATACAGATCCTTGAATCATCGTGTCTCTTTATTCCATCAAGGTTAGATAGATATTGGAAATACGTCTAGGAATGCATTTTATTCCGTAGTATCCCATATTGTAATATCTACCTTGTGAATAATCTTGTTCTTATCTTACTTTCAGCTTATGTCTGGAAGAGGCAGAGGTCGACGTTCGGATGCTGGGCAATCTAATGGCTCGCATCCAGATGGCGTATATTTGTCTGCCGATCAGTTTTTGGAATTGTTTAGGAGCACTCAGCCTCCCGTTCCTCCTCGAGTGTCTCCACCTCGCAAGTCTGCTTTTGCACGTCAGTGCAGTGATTTTGCTCATCTTGGAGGAAAGCCGTTTAAGGGCTCCGAGTCCGTTCTTGAAGTCCAAGCTTGGCTTCGCACGTGCGAGCGTATTTTCTCTCGCATGGATTTTTCTGACCATGATAGAGTTCTTGTAACTTCTAGCTTATTACAAGAGCGTGCTCTTGACTGGTATGAGCTTCTTGTAGCTGAAATTGATGAGTCTACTCTTTCTTGGACTCAGTTTCGGGGACGATTTGAACTCAAGTTCTTTCCTGAATCTGAAAAAGTTTTATTGACCCGTCGCTTCCTTGAGTTGAAGCAAGGGAAATCTTCTGTTTCTGAGTATGTCACATCATTCGAGGCTTTATCTCAGTATGGTCTTGAATTCATCAGCACTTCTTATAAGAAGAATTTGAAGTTTGTTTCTGGCCTTAAGAAATATCTTAAGAAGTCCTTGTTGCTCCAGCTTAAACTTTCTTTTGAGGAATTGGTTGATTCGGCGCTTCATCTCGAGACCGTCGAGAAGGAGTGTGATAGTGATGTTGATGTTGAGGTTTCCAGAAACCCCAACAAGAAGCAGTTTCCAATTCAGAAGAAGCCTTTTCCTTCTAAAAAGAAGAAGACCGGTGGTCCTAGCTCTCAGCCTCAATCTTCCGGAACACCTTTCGTTCGAAAGTGTTTTAATTGTGGTTCTCCGGATCATATTATTCGAGCTTGTCCAAAGCCTCTCTTCTACCGTAATTGCAAGAAGGAAGGTCATCATGTTTCTGCTTGTCCTACTGCTCCTGCTAATGCAAAATCTGGTAAGCTCAATGTGGCTAATGCTTTGGAGGTCCTTCTCAATCCAAAGGTATGACTCCATCTATTTTAGAGGGTTCAATTCTATTTCATGATCATAGT
The DNA here is from genome assembly GCA_030765085.1 of Allium cepa. Taxonomy (NCBI): domain Eukaryota; kingdom Viridiplantae; phylum Streptophyta; class Magnoliopsida; order Asparagales; family Amaryllidaceae; genus Allium; species Allium cepa. The sequence continues at coordinate 488,983,460 of CM060944.1, read as the reverse complement.
ATACGAGTTCTTTTCGATACGGGTGCTTCACATTCTTTCATATCGAAGAAGCTTGTAGATGATTTATCTTTGGATGTTTCTTGTATGGTTACTTCTTTAAGGATTGCGAATCCTATTGGGGGATCCGCGACCCTTAGTTTGCTTTGTGATGATATTGAGATTGTTTTATGTGGCTTTTCTTTCCGTGCGAATCTGCACGTTGTTTCTCATTTGGGTTTTGATATGATTTTTGGTATGGACTGGCTAGTGAGGTACGATGCCAGGATTATTTGTTCCGAGAGAATTTTATATCTTTGTCATCCTGATTCACCTTCTCAGTTATCTCTTGTTCTTCGGGATGTGGATAATTCCGAGATGGCTTTGTATTCTCTTGATTCGCGAGATGGTGATGATGTATCTCGTATTCCTATTGCTTGTGACTTTTCTGATGTTTTTGAACCTGTTTCGGGTTTGCCACCCAAACGGGCAATTGAGTTCTGCATTGATCTCATTCCAGGCGCGCAGCCAGTTAGTCGTCCTCCCACGAGGATGTCTACAAAGGAAAATGAGGAACTCAAGAAGCAGCTTTTAGAGCTCGAGTCCAAGCAGTTGATTCAGTCCAGTTTTCTCCGTGGGGATCCGCGGTCGTTTTTGTGAAGAAGTCTGATGGAACTCTTAGGCTTTGTATTGACTATCGCAAGCTTAACGAGTTGGCCATTAGAAATAGGTATCCATTGCCTAGGATCGATGATATGTTCGATCTATTGAGTGGTGCCAAGGTCTTTTCTCAGCTTGACTTTGCCACAGGTTTTCATCAGTTACGAGTCGCGGAGGATAGCATAACTCTTACCGCTTTCCGCACTCGTTATGGTTCTTTTGAGTGGCTCGTTATGCCGCTCGGTTTGACGAACGCTCCTGCTTTCTTTGTTGACCTCATGAATCGGGTATTCCGGGAATATCTCGATAAGTTTGTTCTTGTCTTCATTGATGATATCCTTATTTATTCTAAGTCTGATGCTGAGCATGCTAATCACTTGAGAATTGTCTTGAGTACTCTTCGTCGTCATCTGCTTAAAGCCAAATTCTCCAAGTGCTACTTTTGGGAGAATAAGGTTAAGTTCTTAGGCCATGTTGTATCTTCCGATGGCATTTCTGTCGATCCCTCAAAGATCGAAGCCATCCAGTATTGGAAGAGGCCTGAGAATGTGCATGAGATTCGTAGTTTCCTTGAATTGGCGGGTTATTACCGACGGTTCATTAAGAACTTTTCCCGTGTTGTGCTTCCTCTCACAAGCCTTACTCGGAAAGGCATTCGTTTTATTTGGTCCGACAAGTGTGAAGCTTCCTTTCAGACATTGAAAGAACTTCTCACTAATGCTCCTATTCTTGTGGTTCCCGAAGGGAATCATGATCTTGTTGTCTACACCGATGCTTGTGGTAGTGGTCTCGGTGCTGTGCTTATGCAGAGAGATCGGGTAGTTGCTTATGCTTCTAGGCAACTACGTCCGAATGAAGTTCGCTATGCCACTCATGATCTTGAGTTAGCCGCCATTGTCTTTGCCTTTAAGATTTGGCGACATTATTTATTGGGCGAGCGCTTCATTCTCTATACCGATCATAAATCTTTGAAGTATTTGTTTACTCAGAAGGAACTCAATATGAGACAACAACGTTGGCTCGAGTTTCTTGCTTCCTATGACTTTGATATCCAGTTTACCCCTGGTAAGGGTAATCGTGTTGCAGATGCGCTTAGTCGTAAACATTCGACTGTTATTTCTATGATGCTTGCCGAATGGAATATTCTTGAGACTCTATCTTTTTGTGAAATTCGTGATCGAGGTTCATCTTCTGATTCTCCTATTCTATTATTTAGTTTGGGAGCTTGACCTATTTTATTGGATCGTATTGCCGATGCTCAGCGGCGTGATCCTGATTTGTTGCATTTTATTCAGCTTTGTGAGTCTGGATCTTGTGATGAGGCGTTGCAAGATTTTAGCATTGATTCTCATAGGTGTCTTCGTAAGAAGAACCGTCTTTTTGTGCCTTCTGATTTTGCACTTATGCGTGACATTCTTGATGATTGCCATCGTTCTAAGTATACCATTCATCCCGGCAGTAGTAAGATGTATGCCGATATGCGTCGTCTTTATTATTGGGAAGGCATGAAGCGCGATGTGGCGAGTTATGTGAGCAACTGCATGACATGTCAACGTGTGAAGGCCGAACATCAGCGTCCTTCTGGACTTCTTCAACCTCTTGAGATTCCATTGTGGAAGTGGGATCAAATTTCTATGGATTTTATTGACGGCCTACCTCGTTCGAGATCAGGTCATTTTAGTATTTGGGTTATTGTTGATCGCCTCACCAAGTCTGCTCATTTTGTCCCTATTAAGTCTAATAGGACAGCTTCGCCTTTGGCCAAGTTGTATGTCAAGGAAATCGTTAGACTTCACGGTGTTCCTAGTTCTATTGTGAGTGGTCGTGATCCTTTATTCACGAGTCATTTTTGGAATTGTCTTCAGCAAGCTTTGGGAACAAAGCTTAATTTTTCTACAGCTTATCATCCGCAGTCTGATGGACAGACTGAACGGGTGAATCGTATTTTGGAAGATCTTCTCCGTATTTGTATTTTTGATTTCGGTGGTTGTTGGGAGGATCACCTACCTCTTGTAGAGTTCTCCTACAACAATAGTTTTCAGTCTAGTATCGGTATGGCTCCTTTCGAAGCCTTATACGGAAGGCCATGTCGATCACCTTCTTGTTGGTTGGAATCTAGGGAGAAGCTTATTCTTGGCCCGGACTTTGTTCATCATTCTTCTGAGAAGATTGATCTTATTCGATTGAGGATGAAAGAGGCACAGAGTCGCCAGAAATCCTACGCGGACAACCGTAGGAAGCCTCTCGAGTTCTCGATCGGCGATCTTGTTTTTATTCGTGTTTCTCCTTTAAAAGGGGTTATGCGTTTCAGTGCGACTGGAAAATTGGCTCCTCGTTATATAGGACCGTTTTCTATTACTGAACTTATTGGCCCTGTGGCTTATAGAGTTTCACTTCCAGCTCATTTATCTGGCATTCATGACGTGTTTCACGTCTCGCAACTTCGGAAGTGTCTTCGGGAGTCGGATTCTGTTATTACTTCTCCTGATTTGCAAGTGCTTGAGATCTCACTGGACTTATCTATTGTACAAAAACCTATTCGCGTGCTTGACATGGAGGTGCGACACCTTCGGAACAAGGACGTGCCGCTCGTTAAAGTTCAATAGTCCGCTAATCCCAATGGCTGTACTTGGGAAACCAGAGAGTATATCGAGCGATCCTATCCAGGTTTTCTATCCTTGCTTCGTATTGGTAAGTCTATTTCTGTGTCTCAAATTTATTCTTTCTTTTGTATGTTGTATGTATGTAGTTGTTACAAATATCGCCTCTAGGAATTGCGGGGACGCAATTTTGTAAGGAGGGGACATCTGTAACAACCCGCATATTTAACGATTTCATATTTAAATGTTTGATTTAAATATAGCGTCGTTACCCGGATTTTGGGGTCCGAAATGTTACTTTCTACAAATGGCCGAATTGGAGCTCGAAACCATTTCCATTGAGTCCAAAATGACGTTTGCGATCTTTTTGAGTATAATCTTTGATATGTTTGGAGTTTGTGAAATTTTGGCTACTTTTCCTATTGGGTTTGGGGTTGGGTTCAGCCCACTAGCTCACTTAACCCCTAGCTCAACCCTTCTCTTCATTTCATCTTCATTTCATTTTATTTCTTAAACTAAAAACTGAAATGGGGGAAAGGAAAGAGAAATAGAAATTAGCAAGCCCTAGTTTCTCTTTTGTAACTTGATTCTTGCTCCAAAATCAAAGAGAATCCATTGGTAAGTTCATCTCCACCTTCTCCATCTTCTCTCCTCTTCAATTTCAGTAATTTCCTAACCCTATCTTAGGAAATACTTGCTTTGATTCTAGATTGAAGCTTGTAGTGTTGAAGTGGAGTGTAGTTGATTGATCCCTTGCAATTGTGCTTCTTCATCTTCTTTGTTTTGTGTAAAAAGGTGAGTTTCGAACTCACATCTACTTCTCTTGATTTCATTGATGTTAGGTATGAATTCCTAACACCTTGTTCATATGCACTTGCAATTGGTTTGGGTTGAATTAGGGAATATTCCAATTTTTAGTGTTTTGGGTTCAAATCTTTGAAATCCTAACTTTGATGTTTTAATCATGTTTTGGTGATGCATCGAGGAACATATAGGGCCGGGTTGTCGATTGGCATAAGCCCTTAGAGCCCATGTTCGTCCGCTTGCATTTTGGGAGAGTTTGCTCTTCATTTGAATAAGGCTGAAAAACAGCCCAGGCATGATTCAGTCGACTGAAAACTCTGTTCAGTCGACTGAACCTGAAACCCGAGAGTTTCCAGGCATGATTCAGTCGACTGAAAAACTCTGCACAGTCGACTGAACCTGGAAACAGAAAGTTTCCTAAACCTGGAAAATTTTCCAGTTATAGGGTCAGTCGACTGAAAACTCTGTTCAGTCGACTGAACCTGCTATTTCAGCCCACTTTGCCTTTTGGGATTGAATTTTCAATTTGAACCGATTCATGATGATCCTATGTATGATTATCAATTGTTTTGACTTTGATGGTTCCTTTTAATTTTAATCCACGGGTTTTTATGAAATAATCTCTCAAATCGCATTTAAAAGTTCGTTTCTCTAATTTATAAATTCTATTTAAAACACACACACTTTCGCACTTCGAACGAAGTGGAAGGGTGATTAAATGGTTGGGCAAAACACGGACCATGAATCTGTGCGTTTATCTTTCCGATTAATCCTCGACCTATTCGATTGATTGTTTTGACCTTCGGGTTTGGTTTATCGATGATATGAGGTAAACTTTGTACTGCTTTGAGTGTGCAAGGGACTGACGGATAGTAAACCGTTTAGTGCGAACGAGTGGTTATGGGACATACGTTAACACTTTTCGGATTCCTTTTCGAGAGTTGTGACACATTCCGCCAGTTAGTGGTGTCCAGTAGTGGGTCTTCGACCTTCACCACTACGGTTTGTTGCCTCTGGGATAGTGTCTTCGGACTGTCTCCCTAGGTTTGTTGCCTTCGGGTATGTTGCCTTCGGGTGTGTGCCTTCGGGTTTGTTGCCCTATATAGTTTCGCTCTGATGTTGGCCTTATGTGCCGCATGGGTGATACTTGGGTTTGGAGTCTTCGGGCTCATGGATCCTTGTTTGTACAGTACTGAGCTCGAGCAAATTTTATGATGTTTTATTGATATGTATATTCCCTTGGTATCGCCCTTCGGTATTGGTCTTTTTGAGCCGCATGGAGTATAGCATTTACCTTGTGGAACTTGTATACCTTATTGGTATTTGTTGTTTGCCTATTGGCTTGTTTTGGGATATTTGTATCCTTTGTTTCTATATGTTGCCGATGATATGAGGCTTGTCCTATATGATTCATCTCTTGTTGATGATTGTGTTATCTTCCCTAGAGATATTTATTATACTGTATGACCTTGCAGGTTTATTAGTGTTCAGTTTATCTAACTGATTTGTTATCTAGACTGACCCGTGTATTTTATACTCGGGTCAGACCGAGATGTTTCAAGTTAGGTGCTTTTTGGGACTTAGCCTATTTTGCTTCCGCATGGACTATTCGCTAGCTTCATTTTGTTATAGCGTCTTTTGTAGTCCTTATCTGTTATAACTCTGATTTATACTCTTTCGTCTCGTCTGTATATGGTGGTCTCTTGTACCGCTTGACATGTATTATTTTGTATACTCTGTGGTGTATCTGTGTATGTGTATATTATGACCGACTGTTCTGTGATGTATATTACATTTGAGTTGTTATATTTTCTTCTGATAGATCCTATAGCCATTGTAGTTTTGCTTTAAATATTTATTGAATAGGTCGAATTTTAATGTGTTTCTGCTTTTCGACATATTTAGTGAATAGTTAAGGTAAGATTGCACATGGTCGCTTCCATTATACTCTATTGTCTGCGTTAGCCGACGGTATTATCTATGTAATACTCTTTGTTAACGAGGCTCTCGGAGTGGGGCGTCACAATACGCCTGATCAACGTATGACCGAATTTCTGTGAGAACAAGGATGGACTGGTTAAAACATCGAGTTATAAAAAGTATTTCTATAAAAACTATTTTATAATATTATGTAGATTTTAAAAGTGTTTCAAAGAATAAATTTTTAAAAATAAGCATTATAATAAACTCTGGCTTCGTTCCTTTTCGAGGGCGAAAAGATTCAAAGGGGGAAGGAAGGTAATAACCCGGATTTTTATAACACCTGTAATTTATAGATTAGTTATTGAAATACTGATTTATAAGTTAAATAAATAATTCGGGTAACGAAAGTATATATCTGAATAAGTATCGGTTTGATAACCTTTCTAGTATAACTAATTAAATTGGCAAAATTGATGTTTTCAAACAAACAATAATGATATATATATATAGATAGATAGATAGATAGATAGATATAAATAGATTTTTTTTAGGAATAGAACTGTTATTTTAAATTGAATAAGTAGTTATATATGTATATACGTATAACTTGATTTCTAAATCGAATTTTAGAATTTGATTTGGCTTTGAAATTAAAGTTTTGAAGTTCAAAGCATATATTTTAAATTGTTTTAGTTTTTTTTAAAAAAATATGTGTATAAACTTTTATTTATAAATATAATTGGTTTTGTTTCTTTTAAAATTATCTACACATATATATTTATACTAGTTAACTAATTCATTAAGCTTGATCTTGTAATAAATCATTCATAAACATTTAAATTTTAACTAAATAACTAATTAACCTTAAAAGAGACATGTGTTAGATTGATAAGCATACTTGTATGACAAATGTGAGTATATAGGACAAGTGTCAAAATTAAATTTAGTGTTTCTTCTATTTATTTATTGTTTTAAAAAAAACATTTCAGCCTATATGTTTACAGGTTTCTTTCCTTCAGTTTTTTTTTCTCTTTTCTTTTTCAAGGGCTAAGTTCAAAGCACAAAATTTGCTCAAAAACAAATTTCTGTAAATTCCCCTCAAAAATACAAATCTGAAATCTGTTTTCTGTAACTAAAACTGTACTCAAATATCCTTTCAAAACCAGAAATCAATCGTCTGTAGCCTCTTCAAATCATTACCTAAAATTCTTTGCAAATCAAGATAAGCCTGAAACCAGAATTAGTTTAAACCTGTAGAAGCATTTAAAAAAAAGATAGAAAAAGGAAAAAAAGAAGCTTGAGAATTTTCTACTATCAAGAACCTGGAAACAACAAACTTTCAAAAGTCTTGATCATCATGATACCAGTTTTAAAACAATTTGGTACCAAGCAACATAAGCTTTCAGGAAACAAGCTCTGTTCTTAAAAATTGTGAGTAAACTCTTAGATCCTGAATATCTTGTTTTAGCATGGAATGAATCATTGAAGTCTGCTATGAATTTTGTTGTGCATGTTGATAAATTTTATTTTTGTATACATATGAGTGTAGTATCTGGGTTCATAATTTGGTACAAGCAACAGTATTCCTCTGTTTCAACATTACAGTTTTAAACCTGTTTTAAGAATTCAAAACATTTAACTAGATGATTTCTAGATCTTAACTCTGAATAAATTATGTTTTGTAGGTAATAATTTCCTTTAAAATTTATTACTAAGTGAAATTTAAAAAGTAAACAATCTTCTGTTTTAATTTGTGCTTGTGATTATAAATTGTAGTTATGTTAGCATGGATAGATTAAGTGTTTGTATGTATATATTGATAAGTTGTAATCACTGCATGCCAGTATAAATGAAAATATAAGTCCCTTCTTGAATAACAGACGCATACTCATTCAAACAATTCAATTCCTCCCCTATGCTGAATTTGAGGTTATACAAATGTAAGTCCCTTCTTGAATAACAGATGCATACTCATTCAAACAATTTCAAATCATCGGGGTAATCTGTAGAGGAGGATTTAGGGTTTTGTTCGAGTTTTAGGGCGATGATGGATTCTTGACCAATGCGGCCTCGTTAGTGTATCGAGTTGAATCAAAGCTGTGGGAAAGGAGGTAGGAGGCCTTGGCAAGTGAATGGATGGAGTTGAGGATTCTCCGATGGTCAGAGGTGAAGGTACGGCGTGGATTTTGGTGATTGTTTTTGTTTTAGGTTGCGGCCGATGGTTCGAATTTGATTTTCAAGGAGGTTTGAATTTCTGGGTGGCTGATAGGTTAGAAGGAAGCGTAGCTGACCGGTTGATGGTCGAAGTGATGACCGACGGTGAATGAGCTGGTGTGCACGGTGCACAGATCTCTTTGATGACAGGATGCTTTCATGATAAGGATTGTAGTGGCTCGAAGTCAACTCGGAAGATTTTGGGCATTGGCTCGTGTAGGAACTCGGGTTGGGTTCGTTTGTTAGGTCTGTTTTTGAATGGAAACAAAATAAAAAAACAGAGAGAAGAGGAAAGACTTGAGTTGTAACATGAAGGAGTCTGGGTTTCCACTCGAAGCAGATTTGGTCCTTGCTCGGGTTAAAGTATGATACATGTTTTGGTTTTGAAACCTACAGATTTTGTTTAAAATTTTAAAATAAAATTTAAACCCCGTATTTAAATGGAAGTAAAGTTTTAAACTTAGTTTTCAACCTGAATTTAAATTTAAACCCAAGTTTAAAAATAGATTCAAGTTGAATTTGAATCTAGTTGGAAAAAATGGGTTTTTAAATCCAAATTGACTTAGTATTATTAAAGTGTTTAAGAAGTTAAAGTGTAATTAAAGAAATTGAATTTAAATGGGGTTTGAAATACAGTAGAGGATTTAGACAGATGTAAATCAGAATTTTAAATTTAAATTCAAATTTGATTTGAATCTTAAGTTTTGGAAATAAAGTTTATAAATTTAAAAATTGTAAATAAGTTGAAAGGTTAAAGTATACATTAGTAATCTGAGATTAAAAAGGAAATTAGTTTAAAATCTTTAAATTTCTTTTAGGAGTATTCTTTAACATAGGAATTTCAAGTTTTATATTGGTTAAAGATAATTTAGTTTCATTTTAAAGTTTGAACTTAAAATGAAAATTGAAATTGAATTTTAAATAATTAATTAATGATAATCGGTTATGAAATTTATTACTTGATGGAAGTAATTAGGAAATTAATTACTTGATGTAATTAGTGGAGTTTAATGTGATTGGTTTAAATTAGTTAAGTTTAATTAATTTTAATCACTTGTTGGTTGGCAATAATTACTTAATGTAATTAATGAAGTATAATTACTCAGTGTAGTAATTAATGATAATTACTGGATGTAATTAGTGGATAATGATGGAATGGTGAAAGTAATTTAGATTAAATTACTTTGTATAAATTAATAAAGGGATTAATTTAAGAAATTAATTAAGGAGTAATTAATTTAATAAGTAATTAAGGGTAGTTAATTACTGAATGCGATTATTCAAGGGTGATTAATAATATGGTTTATTTAAGATTAATTATTTAATGTAATTAAAGATTAATTAGTCAATGATGATTAATTGAGATTGATGAATTAAGAGATGATTAATCAATTAGGATTGTGATTAAGTAATGTTAAATAAGGAGGGTTAAGGATGATTGATTTTAAAAAGTGATGATGTGGTTATCCATCGATGATAAATTTGCAGTGTAAGGAGTAACGTCCTATTTATAGTTAAATTGTATTTCACTTGAATAATTTGGCTAAGATGATATTGTATTTGAAGAGACCGGAGTAGGGTATTAGTAAATACCCGAATCCACTTCGATTCTTTAGAAACTTGATATGTGAAATCAATAGACTGGAATGGAATGAATTAGGAGAACTGGACCCTTTTTAATCTAAGTTTGGCACTTAGAAATTAATGTGTGAAATAAGTGATGTTTGTAACAACTTGTGAAGTTATAAATTGATATAAGTTACCCCGGGTTATATATAAGCTATATGATTTTGTAATTCATGCTTGATGGGTTTACTCATGCTGGTTTCCAGCCTGACCCGGGTGTTACTTTGATGTAATGCTCGGGTCAGACCAAGTATTACAGATTTTCAGGTTAGGACGTTCTAGAGCTCAGGAGGTGAGCTGGAGAGCAGGAACGTATGGAGAGTTTCCACTGTGTTATATTATAGTATCTGAAACAGATAATTTATCTGTCCTGTGGTTGTAAATATGTTGTAAATCTGATACATTGAAGTGTAATTTGACAAATACAGTTTTCCTTTGTATAACTATTATTTATGTGATATTATAATTTGATCCGCTGCGAATGTGAGGTTTCTGATCTGTGTTTTGGTTTTTCTTCTTTTTCTTTTATCTATTTCTTCTTCTTTCCATAACTATCTGGAAATTTCGGGATCGAAATTTCTGGGTCGTCACATTCTGTGTAGTCTATTCTAGTGTTGTTTTGATCGTAGTTGATTTGAAACTCATCGTTGTTATATTGTTTTGTTTGATGTGTATCCAAGGAATTTGACATTTGGCTCCTCCATTTGAATCTGTGTCATACTTTTGTGCTTGTGTAGATCCCGTTTGTGAAATTTGTCGTTGGGTCATTAGCTCAAACCGATGAGTTATTCTCACCAGACAATATGTACCTTTATAACTAGTAAATTGACCCCTTTTGAATCTGTAAAATACATTATCATGTTACACATGCTATGTTATGATTTTATGATGTTCCCCATGCTTAAAAACCTATTATATCATATGTTACTGTTATATTATGCTGTTCTATTATTTTTATCAGTTTATCACACTACAAGTTCCTTTTAGATTAGAATCACTATGAGTTGAAAGGATACATACCCGAACGGACTTTAGAATAGGAGAAAATCGTTATGGGCTGAAATGATAGGCCAGAATGATTTTCTATTATTTTCATTTACTTGGGATCGCGGGTTTGAAATGACCAAACCCGGGTTTTCTTTGTAAACTATGGGTTGAAATGATATATTACCCGTATCACTTTACCTAGGCGAGAAATTAAATACAGACCCATTGTTAAAATACGTTTTTCTTAAAATTTTCAAATATTTTAGGAATGTAAATATTATAATATTTTGATTTAAATTTGATTAAAAATGATTTTTGTAAAGCATTATTGACTCTCTGAAAATTTATAAGTGAAATAAATTAATGGTAAAGTTAGCAAATCTGAAATGTAAGTTTTTTTGGAAATTATAATTTTGTGCTAAATGGAATTTAAATTAAATATGATAAATTTATGATATTTTGAACTTAATTAATAAAATAATTTTATAATATATTAATGATTTTTGAATTAAGTTAAAATGTGAAATGAATGAATATTTAAGTTGAAATTTTGAAATATAACTAAAATTGGAAATTTGTGAATTTGGCTTAAAAGTGAATTTTAAGTTAAGTAAATAAAAATGAAATTAAGTTATATTTGTAAATTTTAATTTAAGTGTTAAGTTAAATTTAATTTAATGAATTTAAAATTTAATGTTGGAATTTAATAAGTGAATTACTATTAAATTTTGATCTTTGAATAGAGATTTAACTTTATAAAATCATGAATACAAGGGAATTTGAATGATTGTTTTAAAAGTGAAATTATATGATTTTATAAATTAAAAATGGTTTAAATAAAAATATAATTGTTTGTGAAATTATACTGAATATTTGAAGTTAATTTACTGCATTTCTAAAATGCTATTAATTCTAATGTAAAGGATAATATAACATTTGTAAATGATGTAGTTGATAATAGTGAACCAAATGGCTCAATTTAATTAAAGGCTATTATATCATTTTTTGTGAATGTTATAATCGTTGAATTTAACTAAGTTTATTTGAAACTAATGGAACCCTATTACAGCATTTTAAATGTTGTCTTTTGTTAAATTGAGCTGTTTTAAGTGTGACTTTCCGTAGCATTTTCTATGTGCTGCGAAAGTTGAATTTTCATTGTTTTAATAAATTTAAGTGAATGAATGAACTTTGAAAGATTAAAATTTTGGAAATTTAATAATTTAATTATTAAATATAATATCTTCATTTTAATGATTTAAATGAAGCAATTTGTTTCGAAATATAAACTATTCTGAAATGTGTTTTGAAATGGTGTTTAAATTAAATAAGAATGAATGTGGTTGGAAGATATGATATTTTGATGTTTTGAAATGGATTTTGAATGATATTGAATTTTTAAATGATATTTGATTTCGAAGTATAAATACTATTTTGAAATTTTAACCACGGGATGTATTTAATTTATGGTTTAACTGATCTTTAAAGGATGGGCGATCCCAAGCATCCTTTAAGTTATGGTGCATTTCTACTACAGTTCACTTGAGTTGATTTACATTATATAAGTATATATTGTCCTGACTCGAGTGTTTTGTGTTTTACTTTACGCTCGGGTCAGCCTCAGTATTCACATCTTTGAATTCTCTTTCTGGAGCTGGTCTTTGTTGGATTTTCTGCTTATCTACATTTATATCTACTTTCTGTTTCAGCTATTCTAGTTTATCTCATGTATTAGTGAACTTCTATGTATTTGGGATTTCTATTTTGTTGTTTTCAGACTGTATTATGTTTTTGGTTTGAGACTCTGCCGTAGTAGCTTCATGAACTACTATGCATTTTATATTCCGCTGCGAGGTATTCTGTTTGTTCTGTGTCTGTGATTCTGTGATTTGTATTTCATTTGCTCCAAATTTATTTACAATGCGGTATTTTGAGCAATTCAAGTCCGACATGTGCGGCTGCGAATGGCCGAAATTACCGGGTTGTTACGCGATGCAACATGACAGTAACAAGTGCTACAAAACCATCAACTTACAGTGTTCAATAATACAACTCGAAGCATCAACACAATGCAAACCAGAAAGGAAAACCAGACTACATCATATATACAGATCACAGTTGAGTAGACTGACTTGAAGTAATGCTTAGTGCACAGCATAAATATGGACCAAGTTCATATGTACAACAAACAAAAAGCTAACAGCAATACAAAGAGAGCAATATAGACCAGGCTCTTGTCAATAATACAACATAGTGTATACATGATGAAGCAACCAAATAAAGTGGTCAAAATTGACAATGACAGAGATTAAACTGTTAAAACATCATCAAACACTATCATGTAAGCAAAGCAGTAACAATATCAAGTCGAATCAACTCAATTCACAACCAAAGACAGAGAAGCCGTAGTCAACAAGTAGAAAGAATAGAACCAGGTCGAGTTCAAATGCCAAAATCTCAAAGTCATGATATTCATGAAATCAAAGAACGAAATCAAGTTTAAAAAGTCAAGCCCGATACACAAAATCATATGACCGAAGTCAAATGAAGCCGTGGTGGACACGAAAACAAAGTAGCGCCGTAATAACCAAGTAATCAAGGAATGGAACCAAGTCACAGTTCAAAACCGCGTAAATTGAAAAAGTCAGTGAAATCATCAACATCCAAACGAAATCGAGTGGCCGAAGCTAAATATTGAAAATATCAGATGAACGAAAATCTAGGGATTCAAATCTTATATAAACCACAACATCATCGGCGAAATAATTAAATGGAGTTCAAGCATTCAATCATAAGGTAAAAGAGCAAAAAATTACTTATCGAAGCCATACCACAAACTCGATCAATTTCAAAGAGCCGTGAGCAAATCAGAGAAACGTGCGATTGACAAAGAAAACAACGTGATAAATCATTCATTCGATCGAGCAACTAAAGTCGGCATCTCACAAAACCCTAGTTTTTGAAGAGAGAGGAACGAACAACAGAGCCGCCATTATCACAAAGGAACTGGCCGATAGAAGACAAAGAGAAAAGATAGTTTGGGCCGGCCTTTAGTTTAGGTTTGGGGTTTTAAAATTATAATAAGGCTCTTAATTATGATTAGGGTTTAGTTTTGTTTTTAAATTGTTTTTAAATTTGTATTTCTTTTTAAACTGTTGCAATTTCTAGTTGTGTGACTAGGGGACAAACTACGTGGCGTAGTTTGAGAATTCGCAACTCAATGGCTGAGTTGTGGCAGGGTTTTGAGTGTAGAGTTAGGTTAGTTAGTAGTGCATGTCGCGAGTTTACATGTGTAAGCGTATGACTACTTAATTTCTAGTAGAAACCTTAGGGGCGACATGTAGGCAGGGTTTGGCTAAAGCTGTGTAAATTCTGTGTCGTTCTATTTCTGCATTTATTATTCTGCTATTATCTGTGCTGCTATAATTCTGATTTATATGTGTTGAAATAATTTTGTAATCTTTCGCAATTAATTTTTATAATTAACAGTATCACCCTATTCACCCCTCCTCTAAGGTGAATTCGATCCTACACAAATTACCATTTTAAATCTTTTTAAACAAAAAGATTCACTTCACAAAGTTCACCCATTTTCACAAAGATTCATCAACATTCTTTCAAAACAATTTCCTTCCAAATTGGATTAAATCATCCAATCTTTAAATCCAAGATTTAATTGATAGGTTTCAAAACAATTCCTTTTCAATCTTTTATGCAAAGTTACACCTTTTCAATTTCAAAACAAAGTTCGACAATCTTTCACAAAGAATTATCCATAACTTGGAAAACCATTTCAATCTTGAAACCCTTTTAACACAAGTTGGAAATTCATTCCTTATATGAAAGCTTTTATTATTTGAAAACAAATAGTTCTCATTTCGGAAAAATCCGATTTCATTTATACAAGTTAAAGTCCTTGGGTTAAATTCAAATTCTCAAAGCCATGCTTTTAAAATGTTTAAATTCATATAAACACACTAATAACTTTGTATAACATCTTTAAACCATAATTTCCAAACATCGAGTTCAATTCAAAATTTTGAATTCAAATTCAAATTTAATTATTTAGATTGAAAAACTTTGTCAAGATATTCAAAGAATCTTCATCTTTAAAACTCCTTTCAAAAGCTTTTCATATTAAACCCCAAATTTTATTTTCAAAATCAATTTCGAATCAAAATTTCAAATTTCGAAACCATTCCATTAAATTCAAAACTCTGTGAATTAACTGATTTCCTGGTGAAATCCATATTTGTGTGTGTATGAGTGTGGTCTAGGGGTTTTACACAGTAGTGCAGCATCACATATCATCACATCATCAAAGATTTAAGCATATCAATATCGATAAGCGGTATATTCCTATAACGCTTATCTTCCATTCACAGATTCACAAATAAATAATATACATTCATCACAGCTTGAATTAAAACAATTTACATCACAAAGCATCACACAGTAGAGAATATCAAACAATTCACATCATTCAATAGAATATAGTCATCCATAAGTGAAACCAATTAAGATATCTGATTAATCTAAACCAGAATCATTTGCCTTTAAATAAAGTTTTTAATCATGGTTAATTAATAATAAATTAATTACAAAATATTTAATTAATTATCCTTTAATAATCATTAATTAACCTCTAGTTAATAATTAATCCTTAATTAATTATCCTTAATTAATTACAAAAATTAATTAACTACTCCTTAATTAATAATTATTTTTTAATCACTTCCATTAATTAATTAACTTTCAATTATTTAATTATTCTTAAATTAATTACCTTAATTAATTTATCACATTAATTAATTATTCTTTAAATTAATTAACCTTTAACATTTGATTAATCAATCTTTAATCATTAATTATTTACTCTTAATTACTTTCACTAAGTAATTATTTTTAATTAATCATTCATTAATTACTTTATTAATTAAACTTGATTTATTAATTAATTCTATATTAATTACTTTCATTAAGTAATTTACCTCAAGTAATTAATTTCTTTAACAAATATGTTAACTTAAACTTTGAAAGTAAATTAACCATTTTAAAACATCCTTTATAATAATTAACTCCTTTAAATGTTATTAAGAAAATAACTCCTCAAACTAAAGTTAAATTTATTTTAAACCTTTTAAAACTAGGTTAATTTAAAAAAATTATTTAAAACCCTTCTTGACTTATTTTAAAACTTAAATGACATTTAATATTGAAGGAAAATCGATTTAACAAAATTCAATCTTTAAAAACTTGAATTTTCTTTTAAACATTAAAACTGCTTTGGCCAACATCAACCAAACCCGAGAAAATCCCTTGTTTACTCGAGTTTGAACCCGAGAAAAACCACGCTTCCACTTGCTTTGAGGAAATTGATCAAAATCATGCGCTTCTCCCCGAGCTTCTTCCTTCTTCCCCAAAATTTTCGAATCACTAACACGAACACTTGCGCGTATATGTGCACAAGCACGTTAACCACCTACGATCGACGTCGAGTCCACCATAACACCATCGTTGATCACCGGAGTCGATTAAATTAACCTAAAACATGAAATTGTTACGAGATCAAAATCGGGACATACTTCGAACTAACTGACATTTCCTGAAACCACATGCTCCTGTGAAACCCTCTCCGCCTCGCCGCTACATGCCACCAGAAGCCACGCCACTCTGATCGAAGGTAGCCCGACCCATAACGAACCCATCGGCCCCAGTGCGATCACCTAAATCGTAGTGTCGACGACGAAATTCGCCTGCAACTACCACTTATAAGACACTGGCTTTAAACCCTACTTTGATTTAAATCTCAAACAATAATGAATATAAAAATTTGCTCGCATTTTTCCTACCATCTACAATCATTCCAGCACCCATCACCTCGATCTCGAAGTCCAACAGTTGATCGATTGCCAGAAATTGCTAAATAACCTTTTTCCATTCATCCAATCCATACGACCCCAAATCGTATCTAAAAATCCGATTTTCGTTTTAAAAATTATCATTTTCGAAGTAGTTTTAGATGGTGTAATCCAAATTCGAGTTCATGCAAATCGAGAATGGTGTAAAACTTTTGAATTTCCACTGCTTTTCTACTTCCAGCCAAAACATTTTTTATTTTCTTGAAACTATTTTTTTTTTGAATTTAGCTATGATGATTACAAACATGTTTTGTTTTAATACTACAAGCCAGAAGGTATTGAGGAAGATAGAATTGTGTTTTGAACTTAATTAGACTCAAATTTTTAATAGGGACATCATCTTCTTGATTCCAGAACATGCACACTATTATACACATACAGGAATGAATATATACCCATTTCAGCACATTTCATTCATTACTTTTCATAACATCACATGCAAACCAGTGATTCAAACAATTTCAGGCTTTAAAAATGGGTTTACTCGCCTTATTTGTGAAGAACAGAGGACCTAATACTTTTGAAATTTGTTGCTTGCTTAAGCTTTACTTACTCCTGTTTTGCTTGCTGAGATACCTGATGCTTTGCTTTGATATTTTGACGCAGCAGATTAATCGAAACAAACTTCAATTGGTGAAAGTAGCGATCGATGGAACGAAGATACCGAATTGCCCAAATTCGTTGATCCGAAGATACCGAATTCTAGCTATCTCAAACACGTTGATAGCGCACTATACCGTGTTCAAAGATCTACGATTCTTCGTACGTTGATCTAGCGCACTAGATTCCGTGAATCGGCTTCAATAAACGTGGATTCGAGCGCACTCGAATGACGTAAGTGGAGATAGGAGATTACACTCAACTATCAATTAGAGAAGAAAGCACAAAGCAATCAACAAGGAACTTTATTTCAAAATCAACAACCATCAAATGTACAACACACACCCCTATTTATAGTGTTTACAACCAAGCCCTAAGTCGTACACGGCCTACGACTCAATATAAGTCGACGGCGACTCAATGCACCCGGCTTATACTTACAACACAATGCCGACTCAATGACTCATGACTCCACAGACTCACGACTCACGACTTAGGACTCATGACTTAGCAGCAGTGCATCACATACATGCTTCAGAACATAGCACACGACATACGACTCAAGGCACATACGACTCAACTTATTTACAACCTTATACAACACAAACGACTCAAAGAAAACGCGACTCAACTTAGGTCGCGACTCACGACCTAACACATTACAGACATATACGACTCAAAGATACAACGACTCATATATACACATCACCTTCCATCGACTCAACTTCATGCCGACTCACGACTCATAGCTTCACCGACTCAACATCCTTCCAACGACTCAAGCTTCCAAGTCCCCTGCAGCATAACCCTTCAAGCGAGTCAACTCTGAACGACTCATCTATGTCGTAACCCGTCTCCGATTCAAAGCTTCTGATGACTGGAACTTGTCTTTGTTGCTTGATGAGTCGTGGACGACTCATAGTAGTTTTGTTAGGTCGGAAACCTTTTCCTTCAGACCCGTTAGGTCGTAGCCCCCTTCCACCTGATCTGTTAAGTCGCGGACGACTCATGTTGAGTCGTGGACGACTCAAGTTGAGTTGTGGACGACTCAATTCTGAAGTCCCCTCCATTCGACCTATGTCATCTCCTACCTTAAGTTGTGGACGACTTTTTCCTTTATCCTGGGCTACATCATCCTCCCCTGGTTGAGAAGAATTCGCCCTCGAATTTGTAAGTTCTTCTGTACTAAATTGTTCATCTCCATAATATGGCACGAGATGCTTAACATTGAATACGTCAGAAATGTATACATCCTCCGGCAGCTTCAACTTATAAACATTCTCATTGATCCGTTTCACAACTTCTACAGGACCAATTTTTCTGGCTTTCAACTTGTTATAAGCGCCTACTGGAAAACGATCTTTGGTTAACACAGCATACACCAAATCTCCTTCGTTAAATTCAACATTTCGTCGCTTCGAATCAGGAGTTCGCTTATACTTCTCATTTGTCTTCACCAATCGTTCCTGAACGATCTTATGACATTCAGTTAATTCTTCAACAAAATCAATAGCCCGTTTAACCGTCCCCTTCGGTTGTGGTACTACCGCTAAATCCAACGGTCCCTTGGGTACATTTGAATATACAATCTGAAATGGACTGAATCCTGTACTACGATTCACTGCATGATTATGAGCAAACTCTGCTTGGCATAATTTCATGTCCCAACTTCTCAAATTATCCTGTACAAGACATCGCAACAAATTTCCCAATGACCTGTTTACAACTTCTGTCTGTCCATCAGTTTGCGGATGATAAGCACTACTAAATTTCAGCTTCGTTCCCACCATCTTCCACAAACTTAACCAAAAGTGACTCAGAAAACGAGTATCCCTATCTGACACAATAGACTCTGGCAATCCATGAAGTCTATAGATTTCTTTGAAAAATAGTTGAGCAACACGAACAGCATCCGTCGTCTTCTTGCAAGCAATAAAATGTGCCATTTTAGAAAATCTGTCAACTACAACAAATATCGAATCATTACCACGCTGTGTTCTCGGCAATCCCAATACAAAGTCCATACTCATATCAACCCATGGTCTAGCCGGTACAGGCAATGGCATGTACAATCCAGCATTGGTCGCGGTTCCCTTTGAAACCTGGCAAATATGGCATCTCTCCACAAATCTTTCAACTTCTTTTCTCATCGACGGCCAAAAATAAGATTGAGAAACCAATTGCAATGTACGATCTCTACCCACATGGCCTTCTTCATGCAACTCCTTGATAATTTTCATTCTCAAACTGCTCTCAGGAATACATAACCGATTTCCTTTAAACAAAAATCCATCAATCATCATAAATTCATCAGTACTCCCTTCCTTCACTTTCTCAACATATTTCACAAAGTAAGGATCTTCTTCAATCATCTCGGGCAGTAATTCAAAACCCGTCACTTCAACCTTCAATGTTGTTAACAAATGACTCCTTCTACTCAAAGCATCAGCTACCCGATTCGTCACCCCAGATTTGTGCTTAACAACAAAGGTAAACTGCTGTAAATACGCGATCCATGATGCATGTCTCGCTGAAATCTTGTCCTGCCCCTGCAAATGCTTCAATGCCTCATGATCAGTGTACAGAACAAACTCCTTCTTAAATAGATAATGTCTCCAATGTTTAATCGTTTGCACCACAGCATAGAATTCAACGTCATATGTGTTGTATCTCATCTTCGCCCCTGACAACTTCTCACTGAAATAAGCAATGGGTTTCCCATTCTGACTCAACACTCCTCCAATCCCAACCTTTGATGCATCAGTATGTAGCTGTAACAACAACTGAAAATCTGGCAACACAAGAATTGGTGATGTTGTCAAAAGTTCTTTGATTCGTTCAAAAGCAACCCCTGCTTCCTTCGACCAAGAAAACTGCTTCCCTTTCATACAATCAGTAACCGGGGCCATCACGCTACTGAAGTGTGGAATAAACCTTCGGTAGAATGATGCCAATCCATGGAAACTTCGAACTTCAGTGATAGTTCTCGGCTGTGGCCAATTTCTAATAGCTTCAACTTTACTCTGGTCCACTTGGATTCCCTTCTCAGACACAACATATCCCAAAAATAACACACTTCTCGTCATGAACACACATTTCTTCGTGGCTGCAAAAAATTGTTCCTCACGAAGAATAATCAACACTTCCCTCAAATGTAGAACATGCTCCTCCATACTCCTGCTATATATCAGAATATCATCGAAATAAACCACCACGAACTTCCCAATGAATGGTCTAAAGATTTGATTCATCACCCGCATGAATGTACTAGGTGCATTTGACAAACCAAATGGCATAAGCAACCATTCGTATAACCCTTCTCTCGTCTTGAAGGCTGTCTTCCATTCGTCACCTGGTCTAATTCGAATCTGGTGATAACCACTCTTCAAATCAATCTTCGAAAAGATAGTTGCCCCACTCAACTGGTCTAGCAAATCATCCAACCTTGGCATAGGAAATCTATAACGAACAGTAATCTTGTTCAAAGCTCTACTATCTGCGCACATTCTCCATGTTCCATCCTTCTTTGGCACCAACAACGCTGGCACTGCACAAGGACTCAAACTTTCCTGAACACGTCCCTGCTCTAACAACTCTTCCACTTGCCTTCGTAACTCTTCATGTTCCTTCGGACTCATTCGGTAATGTGGTCGATGTGGTAACGCTGCTCCCGGAACAAGATCAATTTGATGTTGAATGTCTCTAAGTGGCGGTAACTCCTTAGGTAACTCCTCTGGAAAGACATCTTCAAATTCTTTCAAAATTGGCTTTGCTTCTTCTGGAATCTCAACTTCTTCACTACTCTCTCTCCCAATCAACAAAAATACTTCAGGCTCCTCTTCAACTTCTTTCACAAACTCCTTCAAAGACAATAAAGTTTTCAACTCTTCAATCTCTTCTAGCTTGCTCTCCTTCTGTTGCTGTTTCTTGGGAACCAAAGTGATTTTAGTACCTTCGAACATGAAACTGTAACTATTGGCACGACCGTCATGTTGAACTGCTCTATCAAACTGCCATGGTCTGCCCATCAACAAATGACAAACATCCATGTCCACTACATCACACCAAATTTCATCTTTGTACTTCTTCCCAATCGAAAAATTCACATAAGCTCTTCGACACACTTTCACTTCACCACCCTTCCTTAACCATGCTAGCTTGTACGGTTTAGGATGCTTCTCAGTTTTCAAGTTCAATTTCCTCACAGCCTCTGTAGAAATAATATTATCACAACTCCCAGCATCTATGACAAACTTGCAAACTTTCCCCAGAATAGTACATGTTGACTGAAATATGTTACTCCTCAACCAACTGCAGTCCTCCTCTTGCTTTGGTGTAAGACAAGACCTCCTCATCATAAGATTACAACCTTCATCTCCAGATAATTCTTCTTCCTCCTCAACATAAGGTGCATTTGAACATTCTGCCTCCTCACCATCATCCTCCTCAACTTCTGCAACCATGGTTCTCTTCTTCGGCTTCGGACATTCGTTGCTTTTGTGACCCAACTCCTGACAATTATAACATTTGAAAACACTGTTAACCTTCGCCTTCTCAGCCTCTTTCACCACTGGCTTATTGACAGGTTTAGGAACATTAGAACTTCCACTAACACCCCTCGCTTGATTATTGGAATTAGTAAACACACCACCTCCACGCCTTCCTTGCTTCTCCCAAGCCAACGCTTTCTGATGTGCCTCTGCCACTGATCTAGGATCAAACATATTAACCATATCCTGGATCTGCATTCTCAACCCTCCAATGAATCTAGCAGTTAGCTGTTCTTCCGTTTCCATAATATCATTCCTGGCAATGAGTTGGTAAAATTCGTCAGCATAATCACTAACAGACTTCGTCCCCTGCCTCAGATTCTGCAACCTCTGGTACATAAGTGATTGATAGTTGTAAGGTAAGAAAGTAGATCTCATCAACTTCTTCATCTTATCCCACTCAACAACCTTCGACTTCCCCATCCGTTCTCGTGTAAGTTTAGTTTGCTGCCACCATGCCAATGCTCTTCCCCTCAATCTAGTAGCAACCAACTTCACTCGACGATTCTCCGGCACTTCCTTGAAATCAAAGATTTCTTCAACATTAGATAACCAATCAAGAAATTCTTCTGCTACCATCCCTCCTTTAAATTCTGGAATTTCCATCTTCATACCCGATTCCCAACGTCGATCATCTTCAACATCCCGATAAGAATTTCGAATTTGGTCTCGATCTCGATAATGAATACTAGTTCTATCACCCTCTTCAACAAAATCAAAGGTACGCCTACATCGATCTCGACCATTATCATCCCTTCGTTCATGCATGCTTCTTTGACTATGTCTCTCTTCATCCCTATATGCTTCATTGTCAAATTCACGTTGACTTCTTCTCTCTTCATGTGCATAGTCACGAGGATCTCGTCGTGATGAAATTGATGTTTCTCTTCTATCTCTAAAAGAATGTGGTGATACCCTCCTCGCTTCCGTAACCGATGGCGAAACTCGGTTTCCTCCATGGTTCGAGTTTGGTGATCTCCTCCTTTGATTCAAGTCATTCATCAATTTCTCCAATTTCCCAATGCCTTCATCGAACTTCTCATTAATACGTTGTTCCAAAAGCTCGGCTTCTTCTCTTCGATACAAAGCTTCAACGTTTTGATGACGATTAGCTCTCCTTGGTGGCATGATTGAAACTCCTCACAAAACTTCAACAATTTGAACACAAGACTTCAAAGCTTTAACAAAACAACAAGTCACAGCTTCCCTTGACTCAGCTTGCTCTAGCTCGGCAATAAGGAACGACTCAAAGTAAGGTCGGCTCCTACTCAAGCACAAGGTACGGTTCAAACCCTTTACAAGGCTCGGCTACTTCCCACAAGTATACACGGCCTTCAACCTCAAATTCAAACACTTTCAACACTTTGATCCAAAATGGAATGGATCGAAAGTTCTCCCTCTTGTTGCAACTTCAATGTGAACACGATGAACAACTTCAAGCTTCAACTTCAAATATTAGGCTCCAAGAATCAACTTAGCTATGATTGGCTAAGTATGGCTCCGATACCAAAACTGACGCAGCGGATTAATCGAAACAAACTTCAATTGGTGAAAGTAGCGATCGATGGAATGAAGGTACCGAATTGCCCAAATTCGTTGATCCGAAGATACCGAATTCTAGCTATCTCAAACACGTTGATAGCGCACTATACCGTGTTCAAAGATCTACGATTCTTCGTACGTTGATCTAGCGCACTAGATTCCGTGAATCGGCTTCAACAAACGTGGATTCGAGCGCACTCGAATGACTTAAGTGGAGATAGGAGATTACACTCAACTATCAATTAGAGAAGAAAGCACAAAGCAATCAACAAGGAATTTTATTTCAAAATCAACAACCATCAAATGTACAACACACACCCCTATTTATAGTGTTTACAACCAAGCCCTAAGTCGTACACGGCCTACGACTCAATATAAGTCGGCGGCGACTCAATGCACTCGGCTTATACTTACAACACAATGCCGACTCAATGACTCATGACTCCACAGACTCACGACTCACGACTTAGGACTCATGACTTAGCAGCAGTGCATCACATACATGCTTCAGAACATAGCACACGACATACGACTCAAGGCACATACGACTCAACTTATTTACAACCTTATACAACACAAACGACTCAAAGAAAACACGACTCAACTTAGGTCGCGACTCACGACCTAACACATTACAGACATATACGACTCAAAGATACAACGACTCATATATACACATCACCTTCCATCGACTCAACTTCATGCCGACTCACGACTCATAGCTTCACCGACTCAACATCCTTCCAACGACTCAAGCTTCCAAGTCCCCTGCAGCATAACCCTTCAAGCGAGTCAACTCTGAACGACTCATCTATGTCGTAACCCGTCTCCGATTCAAAGCTTCTGATGACTGGAACTTGTCTTTGTTGCTTGATGAGTCGTGGACGACTCATAGTAGTTTTGTTAGGTCGGAAACCTTTTCCTTCAGACCCGTTAGGTCGTAGCCCCCTTCCACCTGATCTGTTAAGTCGCGGACGACTCATGTTGAGTCGTGGACGACTCAAGTTGAGTTGTGGACGACTCAATTCTGAAGTCCCCTCCATTCGACCTATGTCATCTCCTACCTTAAGTTGTGGACGACTTTTTCCTTTATCCTGGGCTACATCATATTTTTTCCAAATTTCGAATATGTGTTTCCAGCTTTCCAATTTCTCCTTTTGTTTTGTGAAATCTTCTTCTCAGTTTTTTTGAGATTTTAGTTTACTTTGGTTTCAGATTTTCCAGACTTTGATTTACTTGATCACAGGCTCTCTCCTTTTTTTCTCTGGTTTTAAGCTTTGTTTCAGTTTTAGTTTTGAAGAGAATTTCGAATTCTCAGGCTTGCGAAGAACGACCTGACATCTAACTCTTTTTTTTCTTATGCATGCTTTCAGTTTTAATTCAAAAGAAAATAAACTTTCTTTGCCGCTTGGCCAGTTTTATTACACTAGTTATTTACATTTGCTTATCTTCTTACAAATGCCCATATGTGTATTTTTATGTTTATACCCTTAGTTCAAATTATTTTTGTATATTTGTTTTTAACCCTTAATGTAAATAAAATTTCATGTGCAACCTATGTTTTCGTTTTTTTAAAATGTTTTCAACCTTAATATTTCTTACATTTGCATAAATAAGATCTTATCTCAAATATTTTTCACATTACAATCTTTAATTTAGCTCAATATATTTATATACATATAGATTTTTATACATTTACATTCATACATTTCTTATCATTTATTTTTGTACAACTTTTTAAAAGAAAAGAATGGTTTAAAATCTTGATCATATATTAATAAATGATCACTTTTTTTCATATATGTATATATATAAGAGAATTAAATCTTAAAAATAAATCTTTTGAAAATTAATACATCTTCAAAATATAAATATATTTAAAATTTAGAAAACATCTTTCACTTATCTTAAAGCTTCAAATTTCTATTTATCTTCAAATTAGTTTTTTATTTGTAATATACTTGTCCTTAAATTTCAAATCAAAATTCTATTTATAATCTAAAATTTTTATTTATTCTAGAAATTTCTAATTAATTCATGAATAAATTCATAAATTAATTTCAAAAACTAAATTAATTATCAAATTATCTAGGTTAAAATTCAGGGATGTTACAGAAAGAGGAATTATTCTACTAATAGATGTCAAGTTTAGTATAACTTATTCACTATGGTTACTTAATGATATCGATAATAGAATCCCTTGTGCTCAAACTATTCTTTGTAAAAAAGTTGCATTTAAACACTATCTTTGGAAAATAAAGCAATTAAAAACTTAAACCCTTTCAAAATCATTAATGACAAGTTAAATCCTTTTTAAAACATAACTAAATCATAATTAATTCTTAACTTAACTTATTTATCAGCTAAGAAATAATTAAACTATAATATATAATTTATTTATAAATTAAAACCAACAATTAATCTATAATTAGAATCATAAACACTTACTTAATAATTAATTAATTAATAATCAACCATATACTTAATTAATAATTAATTAAAAATAAATCATATGCTTAATTCATAATCAGTTACAATTAATCTTATTTGATCAAAAATTAATTAAAATTAATCTTACCTTTTAAAAGATAACTAGCTAGTAATTAGTCTCCATTTAATTATAATTAATAAACCATGTTTAATACTTAATTAATTATTATTTATTAAACTTAATTAATTATTATTTATTAAACTTAACTAATAAATAATTAACTAATAAAACTTTAATTAACTTTTTAACCATCATTATCAAATTTTATAAAACATTTCCAAAGTGTTTTTAGTATAAAAACTTAATTTGTAAGAAGTTGACTTTTTAGCGAAACTACATCCATAATGACTATTGCTGCGGATACCATAACTAAATAATTTGTTTCTTGGTTTTCTTTAAAAACTTTTTACTTTTGAAAGCTTACTAACTTCTCATAAATATAAAATAAGTTTTTTAAAAGCAAAACAAGTTTGAAGCTTTGAAAAAGATTTGATTTTTAAAACTAAAACCATAAGTCTTAATAAGGACTCTTTATCGCTAAACCATACGAAAGCGCTAACTTTTCTTAGCATCCTCTTACATCATCATATCTGTAGCACAATCAGAACCAGCACACACACATAAAGTGAAGTGACCCTCTTCATGATACTAAAATTTGGGTGATTTTAAGTGAGTTTTATATATATATATATATATATAAGTGATCACTTCTTTAAATTCATTCCCCCAGATCCTGAATTTTTACTAATATAAATATATCAGTGTTTAAATCAATTCCTATGATTTATATATATGAGGATATATAAATGTTTCCTTGCAAATCAGAGTGTTTAAAGTAGCAAAGAATTTTAATTCACACAATATTTTTCATAATTAAAATGTCTTGTGTCACATAGCTTGTTTCTACACTTATATCTCTTTACTGACTCAAGATTGACTAATACATAATTCCGATTTTATCTTCTTTTATAATGACGCAAGATTGACTAATACAAAAATAAAGTATTAGTTCCTCACATTTTCATGTGTATTATTTTCCAGAGTTTTTATTTAAACCAAATTATTTGATCTGTGGTCTAACATCCCATGGGTTTGATCCTCGGGTGCTTATTACTTATTCAAACAATGTTTATGTCAGGTAAACATACTCATGTCTTAATTTATAATATTGGTAATAATCTTGTGAACATTTGGTGATAAGTATGTTATAGACCAGGCAGAAGAAAAATTACAGGCAAGCAAAATGCTAACTTAATCTAGCATACCAGATATAGACTTGCATGTATATGAAAACAGAATGATTGGAGCAATATCAAAATCAGTCTAATGCAAAATTTCAGATGAACATTTTGAGAAGGGTGCTGTTAGATTCTCAGACAAAAAAAGACAATTGATAGTGATCAATCAAACAGTGGGATTATTAGCATGTTTAATATCTAGGTAGACTTCATAGCAATGCATTTTTTTCAATAGATTTGTTGAAGACAAAACTCACTTAACTTAAACCAAATAGGTGGTTAGCTAAGCTCAGTTCAACATAGTTGCATTCTAGATGTAACGACCCGCAAATCCGTACCTCTTGAGTCAACACTATTCTACAACAATCAACTCAAGTTGCACAGAAATACGAACCATTTGGGTTTAAGAAGAAGAGGTAGAAGAAGAGAAAACAAAATCAACATCAGAATCTAACCATCGCAGCGGAATAAAATTTAATAGATAATAAATAATCTTTACTCAAAATCAAATATATCAGTTTACATATATTACATCATCGGAGTACATCAGTCACAGCTCACATCAATAACATACAATGGATACACAACAACTCAAGGTACACAACAACTCAAACGCAGCGGAAATATATATATATACAAGTACGAGAATATATATCGTCATCCAGCTCGTCTCCTGAGCTCCACAGCATCATATCCTGTATTCTATAATACTCGGTCTGACCCGAGCATTATAGTTAAATAATACCCGAGTCAGTCTGGAATACCAGCGTGAGAAAATCACACCCAATTGATTATTAAAGTTCAAAAATCCTTTGAAAACAAAAGCATCTCGTAAGACCACGCCACAAATAAACATGTCGGGTTTTTACCTTACGATAGCTAAAACAATTTTTATAGAAATCCTCTGATATTATAATAGGGTCTATTTACAAATACTTATAAAATAGCCGAAATTGTTACATCTATTAAATTCCAGCTACTAGCCACAAAAGTGGGTAATACAAACAAAACTCGTACAAGGCTCGTAGGGAGAATGGATTTCCAACAATGACTAGGCACTGGGGTACCACCTGTCACAGTACGGGGCCTAGATCACCGTACCGAGGACTACTCCCTTCATCCCCTGCAACACAAGGCCGGAACCATTCCTTACTGAACAGTTCCGAACAACATAAACCCCGTGGTTGGCGCGACCAACCACCCACTAAGCCGAAATATATAAGGGACATCTAGACAGGGGAATTATCTTGTCCTGCTTGGGTATGACCCACCTAACCTTGCTGCATATCCCCTGATTTTCAGTCATTCCCATTTGATGAGGCTTGAGGCTAAGCGTTACCTTTAGAACGTTTCACTTAGAATGCCCATCGCCCACCTGACGATGTTTCGCAAGCATTCGTCCATACAAGTCCGTCCCGGGTTCGAACGGAACCGAAGGTACTATTCCTACTACATCCATTTTGGAAATATCCTCAGGATTAGTAGCGACTAGCCCTTGCACTTCACTGCTCCATCTTCGATTCCACAATCGTTTTCACGAAACGTACAAACCGGATCGAAGTGGTTTTCGAGAAATAAATCTCGATCCCGGTCTCTTCGAAACGATCAACGTGTTTGTCCAATATTGATAGTCGGTTATTTAACTATCAATTTATATTCACAAACAACCATCAACCAATAAATAATTTTCCAAATTATTTATTTATCTCCAAAAATATCTTCACAAGATATATTTCTATTTTCAATCCTTTGAAAACAGTTTCAAACCATCTTTCTTTCCAGAATAAACTTTTCCAAATATTTTCTATCTCCTCTGAAATCACCAAGCACAAAACTAGATTTTAAAAATGAATTTTAAAACATTTTACTTTGAAATATATACTTTTAAAACATTTAATTTAAAACTACTTTAATAATTTGTTAAAAATACATACTATATGAATATTTGAAAATAGAGTTACTTAGTAAATATAAAACTAGATTTTCACTTTGAAATAAAATACTAAGTCACTTTTAAATAATTACTACTATAATAGATTTGAGAAAATACTTACTTTAAAATTTAAATATTAGCCAAAACTTGCTTTTTACCACAACTTTAAAACCTTCAAATTTATTTTAAAATTTACTTAAAAAAAATGTACTGGTTATCCAGAGAAAATCCCAACTTAAATCAATTAAATCAATTTCCCAAATTGATTTCCAATTTATTCCTTTTTAATTCAGAATCTATTAATTTCAGATCTCATTTCATGATTATGATTTTAAAAACATTTTAACTAAAAATTCCAATTTTTAGATTTCTCAATTACTTCTTTATTCTTTTAAATAAATTTAAACTTTGAATTTTAAAATAATTCTTTATATCTTTAATTGATATAACTTAAGTTTACAATTCATCAATTTCATTTTATGCAATTCTATTGCCCTTCATACTCGAAGTTATTTATTATTATTTTCATATTACTTCTATTTCTTTTCAGTTCATTCTTAATTTATTCAAACATTCTAGAATTATTTCGCTCACAAATTTACTTCCTTTTAATTTCTTTTCAACAATCCGATTCATATATTTTGGTAATTCATTATACCCGAATATCCAATCAAACCATAACATTCAATATTCCAATATAACTCATCATAGGATATCAAATAATCACAACAGAGAATATTGAATAATTTAAATAAATGTGAGGGGTCCAGTTGGATCCCTCCAACCTGTTTTCCCTGCATCCACAAATGTTAGCACAATATAATATGCCAATTCCAAAATATCGTACTATATCACATCAACCAATTCAGCCATTCAAACAATTACTTAAATTTAATCATTTAAATTTAAACTTAACTGAGTGAGATTAACTCACCTTTGACTTAAAATTTGCAGACCATCCCAATCCATTTTCAATCCAGCTTGTTTCTCTATTTTAGACCTTGAATAACATTACGTAATTTATTAATATTCGAAACAATCGAATACTCAATTTCCATTTGATAATTATAAATTTTCCAGTTTGTTAACATTCGAACACATCTGCCTAATTAATTTGCATTTGATAAATTTTATTTAATCTAATAACTGCAAATTTGAATCCGATTTCTTTTCTTTTAATAAAATCTTTTAGTATCGAAAATAATCTAAGTACGCCAATTTATCTCCAAATCTATCATTTTAAAATAACTCGTACACTAAAAATGTGTATATAAGTATATCATAAATATTCCTGTTTTAAATATTTCCAGCTTCACAAATCGTATCTCCACATATATATACTGAACATTCTATTATTATTATTGTTTTTATATTTTTGTTTTCCAAAGAAACTAAACTGTACTAGGGTAATAGGTGAATTTTAAATTCGAAAAACCAGATTACCTCACACGAACAGAAAAACATGACGAGCTCCTCCTCACTGCCGTGCCAGTACTGTCACTGCACTCGCCACCACCACGAACTCACGCGCGTCTTTCCTCACCGCCACACGCGCCCCCCCTTTGATTCGACCAAACCTCAGCATTCGCGACACAGGAGATCGCCTCCTCCTCAAAATGATGCCGTACACCCTGGTGCTCGAACGCGACCCTCCCCGATGTGGCTACGACCCCACACAACCTCCTCAAACTTGCTAAACTCGTCGATTTGAACGACAGTGTAAATCGCGAGTTAATTGGAAAGCTCGACAACGTTTTCTCCCCTTCGGTCGAATCGATTTGATGAAGACGGTGACGCAAAGTTCTCGCGTGTTCACGCGAGTCCCCACCGTGTTCTGCCATGCTTTTTTTTTTTCGATTTGGGGATAGTTCCATTGATTACATTGAAAGAGGCAAGGTTCGATTCTATTATATGTATTATTATTATTATTTTCTGAGTATACGATTCAAGGAGGGGACTTCGGCGAATCAATTAAGGGAAATGAGCTTTCGTGAGAAGCTAAAAGTATGAAGCTTCCACGGAAAGGTTTGACTTAAGAAAATAAATGTTAATTAGTTCTTCTATGAATTTACGGGTTATACGATCGAACGGTAAACCCAAACACTACGAAAATTGAAATCCGATAATAATACAATATTACGGACCCAATGGAATTGGTTTCATCAAATTCTGAGACTGTGCCTCGGGAGGCTATTTTTAAATTCAATTTAAACTATATAAAATTTCAAACTGAACAAATCACCGTTAAATTTTCGATTTTACAATTTCTATTAATTCAAGTGTTATCAATATAAATTTTCAGATCTTCAAATTATTTTAACAGGCTTTAAAATTCTAGATTCAACAATTTTCTCAATTTCTAATTGAATTCTATTATTTAATTATCAATAAATAGCGATATTTGTAGTTCAAGTTAAAATTTCTCTATTGAATATTTAAAATCAATTAAATATTCCGATTTTAAATGCTCGAAAATTTCGGGTCGTCACACTAGATATAAGTATAAAGCATGTATTTCATTTTTACTTTACAATACAATGCAAATTCTTTACTGGAAAATCAGATGTTCAAGGGGAATTAACAGGTTAAGATTTCAAGCTTCTCATGGTCTTATATCAGTTATAAGTCAGGGTCAAGCTCTTCTGGTTAGCCAATGCCAGATTCAATTATCACTTAACAATTTTTGGCAATATGCTTATCCATAAACTGCTGCAACTTTTCTATTTAAAAATTTAACAAACTTTGATAAAGAAAGCATTCCACATATTAAGTTACATGGCATAATTTTCTCCATCACAACCCATCAGAAACCATCAAAGTCAGTTACTTAGATCAGTAGCTCAAGACACATATAATATTTAAGTTTTACAAATTCTTTTCAAATGAACAAAACCACTACAATACTGAAAGGTCTACATAGACTTAAGAAAGTTTGCCTAGCTATCTTTATTACAATGAACTACTGCATTTTTAAAACTCAAGTAGGTCTTCTAATTTTTCCAAGCAAGCAAGCTATTCATACATCTCTACCTGCAACAATATTTGGAGCTGCCTCAATAAAATGAGACACCCCAAATATTGCAAGGGCAATAAATAGGGTCAGAATAAAATTCTGGTATGAATGAAATCAATATTAAAAATAACTTGTAAAATTCTTTTAAGATTGTGCAGAGATCATATAGGGTTTGATGCTTTCCAGTTCCATAATAAGCTTTAGCATATGTATAATTTAAATCTATACAACAAGCATACATTCAAGCAGTCATTCATCCAATTTGTTCAATTGTACATGTACAAAACTCCTATGGATTTAAATTCTTAAATTCCATAGCCTTCATTTCCAGTTCCATTTTACATTTTTATATGGTCTAAACTCTTGCCTTTGAACACTAGTGTGCATTGCTAAGGACTCAATTCTGTTAACCTTTGCACAGAGGCTTTCAGGACTTGAACAAGTCATGCACATACCCATCATCCACCTGATGATGAGTAGATCAAGGTACTTCTCCTAAATTACTTTGTAATTTAGAGACCATGCTCATTTAATTGCTGAGGAGTTTCCTTTTTTTCCTTTTTAATTCCCTAGATGCTCATGTTCTTCCTTTCATTACATAAACCCCAAAATTTCTTAAACTCACTCAAGGGTTTACATCCAATCATACAAAGCATTCATGCAAAATTGCACATCCAAAAATCATTCTGTCTTAATCTTATTTTATAAAACTGCATGTATATTTATTTCTGGAAATTTTCCCATTGCTTGCATAAATCTGATGTTACCATGAGAAATACTGTATTTATTTGACTGAGAACATAGGATAGGGTTTTTAAGAAAAACCCACAAAAACATATTGACTCATGATCTGAACAAATCAGCATATGTTTGTAGTATTGCATTGTTATATCATTTTTAATATGAATTAGGCATGAGCATGAATCTCATTATTCACACTGCCCACTTCATTTCCCTTTAATATCCTATTTCTTAGTAAAACATTTTGCTTATTCTTCATATAAAACTGGATTATAAAAATCTATTTCTATAATATGAATATATGTTTGATTAAACAAATTTCAAAACAAAAATAGTCAATACAAAAAACAAATCAAAACAGCAACCAAAAAAAATTCAACCAAAATGCCATTCATGATCATCATATATTTATTCAGAGAAATAAAGATTTACAGAAATCATAATATGATTTTCATATAAAATAATTGGCTGCCCTTACTTGGGTTTTAATGCCTTAAATCTCCTAAGTGATTATCACTCACCTTCTCTTCCTTTCCCCGAGAATGCCTAAGCTTGAAAACAGTGTGAGCTCTTCCTTTTTTTTAATGTGTTTCTGTTTTTCCCTCAGAGAAAACCTCTGCTTTCCCTTTTTATTTAAATCATTTTACTAGGGTTTTACTAAAGGAAAAACCCATTTTAACCTTGCATTACTCAGAGAATTAGGTGTGTGCAGTTGTGGCTAAATATGCCATTTTTCTTTTGATTTCTAATTCTAGTTAAACAGTTTGCTTTTCTCTTTTCTGAATGCATGCTATTTGCATGATTTTTTACCTGCACATTGTTTTCCTATGACTCATCTTAACAATGTATTTTTATTATACCCAAGTTATTATTTTTTCCTTTATGTTTCTTTTTATAAGTTTAATTTTCAGTTGACCTATTTTATCATTTATTCCTCTCTTGATTTATTTCAAAAATGCATTCACACTCATAAATATTTCTTGACTGATTTTTATGCATTTTAATTACCAAGAGTATTTTATTTTATTTTACCATCCCATGTTTCTCAATATTCACATATATACAAGTCATGTGAATTTTAGAATTCATTTTATACTTAATCATTTTCCTCTTATTACTGTATAAAAATAATTATTCCTTGCATAATTACTCCACTCACTTCTGATATTCATTTTCAAGCTATTTTTTTTCTTTTAAAGTAACTTTTATTCTCAAAAAAAAAAAAAATTGGGTCTTCACATACTCTCCTCCTAAAAGATATTGTGGCCCACAATTATATATCAGTTTATTAGTATATTTCAAACATATCTAAAATCAGTCAAATATGCTTAAGTAACCTTTAAAGTTATTACAGTTCTAGACATACCTTCAAGCAGAAAATAGATTAGGATACTTATCCTTCATCCTATCTTCAGCCTCCCATGTGCAGTCATTTCCATCTAAACTCCATTGGATTTTAACTAGTTTAACTATTTTATTTCTCAATTTCTTTTCTTCTCTAGCCACAATACCCACTGGTTCCTTTTTATAAACCAGATTCTCTTGAATTTCAACATGTGTAGGAGATTCAAGAATGGTCTCCTTATCATGCACCCATTTTCTCAATTGTGATACATGAAATACATCATGTATGTTGCTTAGTTCCTCTGGTAACCTTAATTTATAAGCTAAAGTCCCTATTCTTTGAACAATTTCATATGGTCCCATATACCTTGGTGACAGTTTCCCTGTTTTGCCAAATCTCAATAATTTCCTCATTGGTGAAACTTTGAGAAACACATAGTCTCCCACCTCAAATTCTACCGGCCTTCTCCTTTTATCTGCATATGCTTTCTGTCTCTCTTGGGCTACTCTCATTCTTCGCCTCACTAATTCAATTCTTGCAGAAGTTTCTTTTACATTGTCTGGTCCAAGCAACACTCTTTCTCCTGCCTCCATCCAACATGCAGGAGATAAACAAGGCTTCCCATACAAAGCCTCAAAGGGAGCCATTCCTATGGTGGACTGATAGCTATTATTGTAAGCAAATTCAGCCAAATAAATGTGATCCTCCCAGTTGCCTCCAAAATCAAGTATGCATGCTCTAAGCAAATCTTCTAAAACCTTATTAACAATTTCAGTTTGCCCATCTGTTTGTGGGTGGTAGGCTGTGCTTAGGCTTAATTCTGTCCCCATAGCTTCTTGAAAGCTACTCCAAAACCTTGATGTAAACAAAGTATCTCTATCACTAATGATATTCTTGGGGATACCATGCAACCTCACAATTTCTTTCACAAATAATTAAGCTAGTTTATGGGCATTTCTGTTTGAATTTATAGGAATGAAGTGTGCTGTTTTTGTAAGTCTATCAACCACTACCCAAATACTATCATTGCATCTTCTTGTTCTTGGCAGACCATCCACGAAATCCATTGATATGCTTTCCCATTTCCAAGTAGGCACTTCAAAAGGTTGCAATAGGCCTGAAGGTCTTTGATAATCTGCCTTTACTTGTTGGCATGTCAAGAAATTTGCCACATATTTTGCCACTGCTCCTTTCATCCCTGGCCACCAGTAATTTCTCTTAAGATCATGGTACATTTTTGTACCACCTGGATGTATAGAATATTTTGTTTTGTGATGTTCATTCATAACTTCTTGCTTCAGTTCCTCTACATTTGGTATGCAGAGTTTCCCCTTTTTCCTTAAGTATCCTTTATCATCTACCTCATAGTTTTCCACTGTCATGCCTTGTAATATCATGTTCTTTTTCTCCTTCAAACTTGTATCTTGATTCTGCATTTGTCCTATTTTGTCAACTATTGTTGATTTTAATGAAATGAGGCTTAATTTACCATACTCAATCATCTCACTGTGGGCCTTATCCAATACCCCAATTTTTTCCTTTACCTCCACCTCACTAAGGATTGTCAAATCCCTGAACTCAGCCATCATTAGGCTTGCCAATTTTGCTTGGTGTCTACTTAATGCATCTGCCACTTTATTAGCTTTTCCTAGGGTATACAATATATCAAGATCATAGGCAGCTAGGAATTCTACCCACCTATGTTGCCTCATGTTCAAGTCTTTTTGGGAAAACAAATATTTAAGTGACTTATGGTCCGTGAACAATTCAAACTTAGCACCTAACAAATAGCGTCTCCATAGCTTCAATGCATATACTACTGCAGCAAGTTCAAAATCATGTGTGGCATACCTTGTTTCATTTGGCTTAAGTTGCCTAGATGCATATGCTATGACTCTACCATGTTGCGTGAGCACTTCCCCTAGTCCAGATCCACTAGCATCTGTGTAAACTACTAATCCTTCATTTCCCTTTTGTAACGACCCTGAATTTTAAACAATTTAAATTAGGAATATTTAATTTATTTTAAATATTTGAATAATGGTTTGGATTGAATTTTCAATATAACTTTGAATATGACGATTAAATTATAGAATTTAATCTATTGAGAATTGAATAAAAATTTGAATCTTCAATTTAAAGCCAATTAAAAATATTTCAAAGGCTTGTAAAATTCATATTGATAATATTGAAGATTATGAAAGCTTCAGAATTGAATTTAGAAGTTAATTGTTCAGTTTTGAAATTTAATCGTTCGAATCGATATTTAAAATAGCCGTCCGAGGCACAGTCTCGGAATTCGACGAAACCAGTTCCATTGGGTCCGTAATATTGAATTATTGCCGGATTTCAAATTTCGTATTTTTCGGAGTTAATATGTGAGCACACGACACATAAACGCGTCGAAATTTTCAATGATTAAATTTAAATTTAAATTTAAGTTTAAATTTTTAGTCAAACTTCATCACGTTCTTTTCCCTAAAGTTATGCCCAATATCACGATGAAGATCGTGTAGAGCATGCTGCATTCGATTTTAAGTATCTTCCCTCTCGTTCAAAAATAAAAATCACGCAGAAACAAAAAATAATGGCCGAACGAGATTTGCCTCGACTTCATCTCCTATTTCCTTTCTCTCCCCCCCCAAATCAACAGCTAAACCGATTATTAAAAAAAAAAAAAAAAAAAGAATGAAAAGGCCGAAGCCCTAGATTGAATCGCGCGCGCGCGATGGTGGCGCAGTTGGCTAGCGCGATGGTGGCGACTCGTGGAGGGGCTCGCGCAAGTGGGGAAGCGGCGTACGCACGCGATTTGAGGCGACGTGGGGAGGCGCGACAGCGATGGCTCGACAGCAGTGATGGTGATGGCGATCGACAATAGTGTTCGTGGTTCGATGACGAGGCATGAGGCGACGTTGCGATGGAGAGCGACTTCAACTCGGGGTCGAGCACTGGTGGAGGCCGCGTTCGCGATGTCAGGATGGAGGCGTTCGCGAGTTCGGCGATGGTATGTTTTATTTTATTAGTAAGCGGTAAAGAAATATATACATGTTGTAAAATTTACAGTAAGAAATTTAGGAAATTTGTTCAATTTTTCTTTTTTTATTTGAAATCAATATAAAATATATATATATATATATATGCAGTGAAAATGAAATTATTAGTTAGAATAAAATGTAAACAGTATAATAATTTTTGAAGTATTTAAAAATAAAATAAAATAATGACAGTAAGTTGTAAAACAGAAAGGATATTTGTGAAAAAAAAAAGAATAAACATATTTAGGAATTTATTAAAGGAAAACTTAGTTTTTTTAAAAAAAAAAATATATTTTGGAATGAAATGAAAAAAAAAATTATTAAAGGAGAAGTAAATTTAAATAAGTCAGTGAGGATTTACAAATCGGTTTAAATTAACTTATTAAATTTTTAGTGGTTAAAAATGAATTTTATTTAAAGAGAATTTAGTTTAAAATTTAAGTATAGTTAAATAAATTTATTTAAGTAAGTTTAGTTGAAATTAAATTTGAATTAGACAAATTGTTAAGAGTAACATGTTTGAAATTAAAAGAAGTTAGTTAATAAAGTTTATTAAAAGAAATTTAAATTTTAATTAAATAAAATTTTAAAAGAAATTGGTTAAAAATATAATTTTGGTAAGTAAAAGGAAATTTTGTTCAATTGGAAATTTCTAGTTAAAATTATTTTAAAAGTAAAATAATTAGTTAAATAAATTTTTAAAGAAGGAATTGGTTTAAATAAAACTATCAGTTAATTTAAACTATTAAAATGAAATCACCAACGAATCGGAATTATCAAAAATGAAAAATTAATTTATTCAATTGATTCGGATATTAATAAATTGTGTAAATATTTATACAAGGTATAAATGAAGAAAACAAGTTGAATTGGAAGTGGATAGCAAACGAGAATAAAAGGTGAGAACTTCTCACTCAAAAGGAATTTCTGTTGTTTATTTAAATTTTAAATAGTTAGATTTAAAATTGATTGACTATGTTGATTGAATGATTGAATGATGATTGTTATATATATATTTGATGTGAATAGACCCTATACGCCGTTAGTAAGCGGAGGTTATTTATTACACACATATACCGCGATATTCCACCTTGAAGTGGAATTGGTATTATATTATATATATAGCAATATATATATATTGGCATATGTATATATTGCAGTTGATTGATTTCCCGCATTTCTTTTTAGCGGATGAGACCCTATTGCGCCGTTAGTAAGCGGATATATATTTATAAAATCCCATATACCGCGATATTCCGTCTTGAAACGGAATGGTATTGTGCTAATGTCTGTGGATGCAGGGAAACAGGTTGGAGGGATCCAACTGGATTCCTCACAAATATTTGTTTGATTTCATATATAGTGATATTTGATTGTTTATCATGGATGATATATGATATTGAAAATCATGATTGACTATTGATGTGTTACATCATCGGATCCAATTTTTGAAGTTTAAAAATAACGATTTTTATTTTAAGAGATTTCTAAAGTAATTTTGAAGATATACGCTTTATAAATATTTTTAGAATTGATTCATTCTAAATAAATAAACGTTAAAATTTTAATGTTATAAAAATTATATTTTTGAGAAATATAGTTAAAAGTTGATTTTTGAAAATATGAGATTAACGAATTTATAAATGGAATTGGGAAATTGGGTTTAAGAATAAATATTGATTTATTTTTAAAAGAATAGAAATTAAGTTTATATTCCCTAAAGATATTTTTGGAAAATAAATAATTTGGAAAATTATTTGGATTCTGGTGATGTTAGCATATCTATTGATAGTTCAATAACCGACTATCAATATTTACCTTTGAATGGTATTTGTTGTGAGTTTGTTTGAAATTGAATGCCACACTTATTTTTTTAAAATAAGCGCTCACTATTCGGGTTAACCGGGAAAGGACCATGGGGTCGTATAACCCATTCCGAATATGTGATACGTCGTTATGAATTGCATTCGAAGACCGGTGTTGAAGACCGGATATTTTCGAAAACGAAAGGGTTTCTTGTCGAATGTCTTTGCATCGACTGGTCCCCGGTATAGAGACTCCATATGTGATGGGAAATCCGATCAGGATTGTGAATATCCGGATTTCAAGGACTTCTTTGTAAGTGCCTTCGGTTCTGTTCGATCCCGGAACAGACTTGTATGGATTGTATGTCTGACATTACAATTTGAGATATAAAGCCGATTTCTTTCAAATATATTTCTGTTGGTGGCGGAGAATTTATTCTTTGCTTAACACCCTTCTTTGAGACGTATGTGCTCAGAGGTTATATAGTTGAAGTTATCAGCAATATATTCCCAATTTGGTAATGTGACATGCTGAGTGATGCTGAAATGATCATTGTGTTGATTATTTGTGATAGGATCGTTTATTTGATCGTCTATCCTGGTGATCATTATGTTGATCATTTGTTGACCCAAAGCATGGCTTTTGTATAAAGTATGTTTTTGTGGACGTGACTTCGTCGAGCCTCACATCCCGGAATGGTCAAAACAGGAAAGATGCGGCAAGGTTATGAGGGGTAGCGCCCTTTAGGATATGTGCATTTCCTTCTGGAAAAGGGTGGTATCATGGTATGGAGCCCAGATACTTACTCATGTTGAAAACACTTTATGATTGTGTGAATTGATTACGAGCGCTCGGTTGATAAAGGTCCCAAAGGACCGGGGGATGGCATATTCGGTCAGTTGTTACTCAGTTAGGAGTAACCCGGCCTTGTGTTGGTAGAGATCCGGTTTGGTTCTCGGGGATGTCCATCCAGAGGCATTCTCATGTGGCAATAGGAAGTTCCTTGGCCTGACCATTTGTTGGAAATCCAATTCCCAATACGAAACTTGTACGGTATTAGTTGTAGAACCTGCTATTCACTTATGGTGGTCACCACTGTTTGGATGGTAGCTATAGTAGGCATAGTTCGAAATGTCTATGTTGGCTAAGATTTATATTCTACTTTCGAAATATTTCCTACACTATGCACTAATAATAATATGAAATGTTCTTTTAATGCGTATCAAGCATCTTTGACTATCATAAGGAGAAATCTCCTCCGATTCTGAGTTTGCATGTGTGTGTGTGCGGGAGGCCTTATGGTAGTCTCATTTTTAAAAGCATTGCGAATTAATTTAAAAATATTCCTCTATTTTGATTTTAAAGTTAAATAAACTGTTTTGAGTTCTCACACCAGTCACATGACTGACTCGGAGTTTATTGTTTTCCTTCCTAAACTCTGGGTGCCCACCAATTTCCACACGGGCAGTTAAGAGTTAGGTTTATCAGGATATTCTGGATATTCTGGAGTTGCTGGAGGCAAGCTGGATGGCATGGCATATTACTTATATAGTATTTCTTTTTCCGCTGCACTGTTTGTTGATGTATGTTGTTGTACACTCTGATGATATGATGTAATAAAATGTGATGTAATGTAATAACTGATACAGTTCTTTGTTTAAAGATTATTCATTTATTATTATATGTTGTTCCGCTGCGAATTGTGAGATTCTGATGTGTTCTATTGTTTTCTTTCTGTTCTGTTTTTCTTTCTTTCTTCTTCTACCTCTTTCTCTTCTTTCTTA
This sequence comes from Allium cepa, assembly GCA_030765085.1. Taxonomy (NCBI): domain Eukaryota; kingdom Viridiplantae; phylum Streptophyta; class Magnoliopsida; order Asparagales; family Amaryllidaceae; genus Allium; species Allium cepa. Next base: position 488,942,671 of record CM060944.1, on the reverse strand, counting down.
AAAAACCCCCTCAGTGTTCGGTTTTTCGGCAACGAAAAATCGTGTCCTGACAATGTGGTATCAGAGCTGTTGGTTAAGCGACAACCATGGTTCTGTAGGGTATTACTCATTAGAGATGGAGTCAGTAGTACTCTAGAATGAGTTTGAGAGTAATAATAGATATGAGCGCGTATTTGTTAGTGAATATAAAATTTGTTTTTGAATCGGGTAAATAAAATAATTTCGCCCAAAACTATTTTTGTATAGAAAAAAAAAATGATTTTCTATGAATTATTATAGTATATGGTTGCATGATTGTTAGGAAGTGATAATATTGAATTATTATCATTAGTATATAGGAATAAAAAGAAAATGAATTGAATTCAAGTAAACTAACTTGATTAATTATTAATTCATGGACTAATGAATTAGAATTTGAATTTGTATATAAGTTCAAGTAAGTGAAAGAAATAAATTGAAATTTCCTTTGTTAGTAATTAAGTAAATTCGTGCTGAATTGAATATTGAAATGAATTAGTGGATGAAACTAATTTAAGGTAGTAATGTGAATTACTAAATGAAAGTTAATCGATAGAATTCAATATTTAGAATTGAGAATTTAATTCAAATAGATTTGAAATTGTGAATTGAATTCGAATGAAATTTAAATTGTGAAATTGAATGAAAATTAGATATGTAACTTCAATAGTGAAGTAAAAACGTATAAGAAGCATATATTGAAAATTTTGTAATGAAATTAGCAAAATGGTTTGAATGTTGGTTTTGGATGCTACTACCAGCAGATTATACAGGTTATACAGGTATAAAGGAAATTGAAATTTTGATTTCAAAGATAAAATTGAATTGCTCGACAAAAAGGTACGTATTTCAATTTTAGTATGAGATTTGATGACTTTTTTCTCTAGCCACTTGGCTTTTCTCTTTTCTTTTTGATTCTGATGGGCCGTGGTGCCATTTTGTAGTCGTACCGAGCTAGCCGCGCAAAGGAAACGCTGGCGAAATTTTTCGAAAATTTAGGGTGTTAGAAAATTTTTGAGAAAAATTTGAAAGTTTGAAATTTGAATTTGAATTTAAATTTAAATTCGAATGGTTAGTAAAACAATGTTGTTTGGAACCTATAAATGAAGTTGGAAAGCTAGTTGAAAAGATAATGAATCTCTAGTAAAAGATTTAGGTTGGTAAGTTGATAAAACTATTTGGATTGTGAAAAATAATGGACGGGATAAGGGCATTCTTCTTAACTTGTAATTTCGGGACGAAATTCTTTTAAGGAGGGAAGATTGTAACGACCCTGAATTTTAAACAATTTAAATTAGGAATATTTAATTTATTTTAAATATTTGAATAATGGTTTGGATTGAATTTTCAATATAACTTTGAATATGACGATTAAATTATAGAATTTAATCTATTGAGAATTGAATAAAAATTTGAATCTTCAATTTAAAGCCAATTAAAAATATTTCAAAGGCTTGTAAAATTCATATTGATAATATTGAAGATTATGAAAGCTTCAGAATTGAATTTAGAAGTTAATTGTTCAGTTTTGAAATTTAATCGTTCGAATCGATATTTAAAATAGCCGTCCGAGGCACAGTCTCGGAATTCGACGAAACCAGTTCCATTGGGTCCGTAATATTGAATTATTGCCGGATTTCAAATTTCGTATTTTTCGGAGTTAATATGTGAGCACACGACACATAAACGCGTCGAAATTTTCAACGATTAAATTTAAATTTAAATTGAAGTTTAAATTTTTGGTCAAACTTCATCATGTTCTTTTCCCTAAAGTTATGCCCAATATCACGATGAAGATCGTGTAGAGCATGCTGCATTCGATTTTAAGTATCTTCCCTCTCGTTCAAAAATAAAAATCACGCAGAAACAAAAAATAATGGCCGAACGAGATTTGCCTCGACTTCATCTCCTATTTCCTTTCTCTCCTTCCCCAAATCAACAGCTAAACCGATTATAAAAAAAAAAAAAAAAGAATGAAAAGGCCGAAGCCCTAGATTGAATCGCGCGCGCGCGATGGTGGCGCAGTTGGCTAGCGCGATGGTGGCGACTTGTGGAGGGGCTCGCGCAAGTGGGGAAGCGGCGTACGCACGCGGTTTGAGGCGACGTGGGGAGGCGTGACAGCGATGGCTCGACAGCAGTGATGGTGATGGCGATCGACAATAGTGTTCGTGGTTCGATGACGAGGCATGAGGCGACGTTGCGATGGAGAGCGACTTCAACTCGGGGTCGAGCACTGGTGGAGGCCGCGTTCGCGATGTCAGGATGGAGGCGTTCGCGAGTTCGGCGATGGTATGTTTTATTTTATTAGTAAGCAGTAAAGAAATATATACATGTTGTAAAATTTACAGTAAGAAATTTAGGAAATTTGTTCAATTTTTCTTTTTTATTTGAAATCAATATAAAATATATATATATATATATATATGCAGTGAAAATGAAATTATTAGTTAGAATAAAATGTAAACAGTATAATAATTTTTGAAGTATTTAAAAATAAAATAAAATAATGACAGTAAGTTGTAAAACAGAAAGGATATTTGTGAAAAAAAGAAGAATAAACATATTTAGGAATTTATTAAAGGAAAACTTAGTTTTTTTTAAAAAAAAAAAATATTTTGGAATGAAATGAAAAAAAAAATTATTAAAGGAGAAGTAAATTTAAATAAGTCGGTGAGGATTTACAAATCGGTTTAAATTAACTTATTAAATTTTTAGTGGTTAAAAATGAATTTTATTTAAAGAGAATTTAGTTTAAAATTTAAGTATAGTTAAATAAATTTATTTAAGTAAGTTTAGTTGAAATTAAATTTGAATTAGACAAATTGTTAAGAGTAACATGTTTGAAATTAAAAGAAGTTAGTTAATAAAGTTTATTAAAAGAAATTTAAATTTTAATTAAATAAAATTTTAAAAGAAATTGGTTAAAAATATAATTTTGGTAAGTAAAAGGAAATTTTGTTCAATTGGAAATTTCTAGTTAAAATTATTTTAAAAGTAAAATAATTAGTTAAATAAATTTTTAAAGAAGGAATTGGTTTAAATAAAACTATCAGTTAATTTAAACTATTAAAATGAAATCACCAACGAATCGGAATTATCAAAAATGAAAATTTAATTTATTCAATTGATTCGGATATTAATAAATTGTGTAAATATTTATACAAGGTATAAATGAAGAAAACAAGTTGAATTGGAAGTGGATAGCAAACGAGAATAAAAGGTGAGAACTTCTCACTCAAAAGGAATTTCTGTTGTTTATTTAAATTTTAAATAGTTAGATTTAAAATTGATTGACTATGTTGATTGAATGATTGAATGATGATTGTTATATATATATTTGATGTGAATAGACCCTATACGCCGTTAGTAAGCGGAGGTTATTTATTACACACATATACCGCGATATTCCACCTTGAAGTGGAATTGGTATTATATTATATATATAGCAATATATATATATTGGCATATGTATATATTGCAGTTGATTGATTTCCCGCATTTCTTTTTAGCGGATGAGACCCTATTGCGCCGTTAGTAAGCGGATATATATTTATAAAATCCCATATACCGCGATATTCCGTCTTGAAACGGAATGGTATTGTGCTAATGTCTGTGGATGCAGGGAAACAGGTTGGAGGGATCCAACTGGATTCCTCACAAATATTTGTTTGATTTCATATATAGTGATATTTGATTGTTTATCATGGATGATATATGATATTGAAAATCGTGATTGACTATTGATGTGTTACATCATCGGATCCAATTTTTGAAGTTTAAAAATAACGATTTTTATTTTAAGAGATTTCTAAAGTAATTTTGAAGATATACGCTTTATAAATATTTTTAGAATTGATTCATTCTAAATAAATAAACGTTAAAATTTTAATGTTATAAAAATTATATTTTTGAGAAATATAGTTAAAAGTTGATTTTTGAAAATATGAGATTAACGAATTTATAAATGGAATTGGGAAATTGGGTTTAAGAATAAATATTGATTTATTTTTAAAAGAATAGAAATTAAGTTTATATTCCCTAAAGATATTTTTGGAAAATAAATAATTTGGAAATTTATTTGGATTCTGGTGATGTTAGCATATCTATTGATAGTTCAATAACCGACTATCAATATTTACCTTTGAATGGTATTTGTTGTGAGTTTGTTTGAAATTGAATGCCACACTTATTTTTTTAAAATAAGCGCTCACTATTCGGGTTAACCGGGAAAGGACCATGGGGTCGTATAACCCATTCCGAATATGTGATACGTCGTTATGAATTGCATTCGAAGACCGGTGTTGAAGACCGGATATTTTCGAAAACGAAAGGGTTTCTTGTCGAATGTCTTTGCATCGACTGGTCCCCGGTATAGAGACTCCATATGTGATGGGAAATCCGATCAGGATTGTGAATATCCGGATTTCAAGGACTTCTTTGTAAGTGCCTTCGGTTCTGTTCGATCCCGGAACAGACTTGTATGGATTGTATGTCTGACATTACAATTTGAGATATAAAGCCGATTTCTTTCAAATATATTTCTGTTGGTGGCGGAGAATTTATTCTTTGCTTAACACCCTTCTTTGAGACGTATGTGCTCAGAGGTTATATAGTTGAAGTTATCAGCAATATATTCCCAATTTGGTAATGTGACATGCTGAGTGATGCTGAAATGATCATTGTGTTGATTATTTGTGATAGGATCGTTTATTTGATCGTCTATCCTGGTGATCATTGTGTTGATCATTTGTTGACCCAAAGCATGGCTTTTGTATAAAGTATGTTTTTGTGCACGTGACTTCGTCGAGCCTCACATCCCGGAATGGTCAAAACAGGAAAGATGCGGCAAGGTTATGAGGGGTAGCGCCCTTTAGGATATGTGCATTTCCTTCTGGAAAAGGGTGGTATCATGGTATGGAGCCCAGATACTTACTCATGTTGAAAACACTTTATGATTGTGTGAATTGATTACGAGCGCTCGGTTGATAAAGGTCCCAAAGGACCGGGGGATGGCATATTCGGTCAGTTGTTACTCAGTTAGGAGTAACCCGGCCTTGTGTTGGTAGAGATCCGGTTTGGTTCTCGGGGATGTCCATCCAGAGGCATTCTCATGTGGCAATGGGAAGTTCCTTGGCCTGACCATTTGTTGGAAATCCAATTCCCAATACGAAACTTGTACGGTATTAGTTGTAGAACCTGCTATTCACTTATGGTGGTCACCACTGTTTGGATGGTAGCTATAGTAGGCATAGTTCGAAATGTCTATGTTGGCTAAGATTTATATTCTACTTTCGAAATATTTCCTACACTATGCACTAATAATAATATGAAATGTTCTTTTAATGCGTATCAAGCATCTTTGACTATCATAAGGAGAAATCTCCTCCGATTCTGCGTTTGCATGTGTGTGTGTGCGGGAGGCCTTATGGTAGTCTCATTTTTAAAAGCATTGCGAATTAATTTAAAAATATTCCTCTATTTTGATTTTAAAGTTAAATAAACTGTTTTGAGTTCTCACACCAGTCACATGACTGACTCGGAGTTTATTGTTTTCCTTCCTAAACTCTGGGTGCCCACCAATTTCCACACGGGCAGTTAAGAGTTAGGTTTATCAGGATATTCTGGATATTCTGGAGTTGCTGGAGGCAAGCTGGATGGCATGGCATATTACTTATATAGTATTTCATTTTCCGCTGCACTGTTTGTTGATGTATGTTGTTGTACACTCTGATGATATGATGTAATAAAATGTGATGTAATGTAATAACTGATACAGTTCTTTGTTTAAAGATTATTCATTTATTATTATATGTTGTTCCGCTGCGAATTGTGAGATTCTGATGTGTTCTATTGTTTTCTTTCTGTTCTGTTTTTCTTTCTTTCTTCTTCTACCTCTTTCTCTTCTTTCTTAAAAAACCCCCTCAGTGTTCGGTTTTTCGGCAACGAAAAATCGTGTCCTGACACCTTTGGTACTTGTAAAACTAGAGCTTCCATCAATGCTTTCTTTAGTGATACAAATGCCTGTTCACACTTTTCTGTCCACACATATGGTTGTTCTTTTCTAGTTAACTTGGTCAGTGGGATGGCTATTCTTGCAAAGTCTTTTATAAATCTCCTATAATAGCCTGCCATTCCTAAAAATGATCTCACCTCAGTCACTGATTTGGGTCTGCTCCAAGATTGAACTGGCATGACCTTGCTTGGATCTACTCTAATGCCTTGTTGAGATACAATATGTGCTAAAAACTTCACTTCATTCTGCCAAAATGTGCACTTATTGAATTTTGCTTTTAAATTGTGTGCTCTTGGCCTTGATAAAATCAGATGCAAGTGCCTTGCATGCTCCTCTTCTGATTTTGAGTACACTAATATATCATCAATAAAGACAACTACAAATTTATCTAGAAAATCTCTAAATGTTCTATTCATTAAGTCTACAAAATAAGATGGTGCATTTGTCAATCCAAAAGGAATCACCAAAAATTCATACAATCCATACCTTGTATTGAAGGCAGTGTACTTAATGCTTTCTTCCTCTACTTTCATCTGATGAAACCGAGAGGCTAAGTCTAGCCTTGAAAAGACCTTTGCTCCATTTAATTGATCAAATATATCATCAATTCTGGGGAGTGGGTATTTGTTCTTGATGGTGACTTTATTTAGTTCCCTATAATCAATACACATTCTTAGTGTACCATCATGCTTTTTCACAAACACCACTGGAGAACCCCAGTTTGAACTGCTAGGCCTTATGAAGCCTTTCTGCTCTAATTCTTCCAGCTGCTGTTTCAATTCTATTAATTCTTTTGGGCTCATTCTAGTAGGCTTCTTGATGATAGGACTCGATCCAGGAATTAACCATATTTGAAATTCAACTGGTCTATTGTCTGGTACCCCTACTACCTCTCCAAAAACATTTGGATACTCTCTTACCACTTCTATGCCTTCCAAAATTAATTCCTTTTCAGTCATACTCTATATTTGATTAAGGCAATTTGTTTTAGCTATTTCACTCATGACTAAAATATTTTTACCATTTTCTGTTTTCAAAGATATTGTGAAGTTTTCTAAATTCAATATTGCTTTGAATTTACTCAACCAATCTACCCCTAAAATAATTCCTATTCCAGTGTATTTCAATACAAACAAATCAGATTTAAACACATTTCCCCCTATGTTTAATTCTACTCCCAAACATTTTAATCCTAGCAAACAAGAGCTACCCAGGGGACTTTGAATTAACAAGGGTTTTTCAACTTTGTTGCATGTGAGAGCTAATTTATCCACTATGTCTTGTGATATTAGAGAATGTGTGGCTCCAGTGTCATATATGACTGTGATTGGGTAACTTTTAATTAGAAGTATACCTTCCAATTGTCCAGAGCTTCCTGCTGCATTTGCCTTTGCCTTTGTTTCCAATGCTCCTACCTTTGCTCCCTTTTGAAACTCTGGGCAGTTTCTTTTAATATGACCTTCTTTCCCACAGTTATAGCAGCTAAATGGTGCCTTCTTAGCTTCTTGACACCTATTACTCATGTGTCCTTCTTTGCCACGGTTATAACAAGTAATCTTCTTCTTTGCTTCCCCACTAATTGCTTCTTCAACTTTCCTGTTTGCATTCTTTTTATCATAAGGATGTGTCCTATTTTTTCCTTTCTTTTGACTATTTTCCCTCATACTCCTAAACTTTTCTCTGGCATTGTCATGTTGTTCAAAGGAAAGAGTAAGATCTATGACTTGATCAAATGTCCTGTCTTTGTATGTTAACATTGCCCTACTCAAACTAGCATTGAGTCCTTGAATGAATCTTGAATTCTTTGATTCTTCATTTCCTATGAGCATTGTTCCATACTTAGACAAACTCTCAAATTTTTGAGTGTACTCAGTCACACTCATCGATCCTTGCCTCAGCCTTATGAATTCCTCAAGCAATGTTGCCTTAGCTGTTGCTGGAACAAACCTTGCCTTAAGCATCTCCTTGAATTGATCCCATGTTATCTCATTTTCTGGCCTCCCTGTGATGATCACCTCCCACTAATCCAATGCTGCCCCTTTGAGTCTTTTTGAAGCTATCTGCCTCTTTCTTTGATCATAATTTGCATGTCTACAAATATTCTTTCTAAAGTTCACAACCATGTCTGCACTCCCATTACTCCTTCAGTGCCTTCAAAATCCTTGCCTCCTAAATTTGAAAATGTCTTCAATAGCTTAGCTAATTCCACATGAGGATTTTCTTCCCTCTGCACTGCTCCCTCCCTTAATGCTCTCACCAAATCTTGCAAATTAACCAATGGTGCATCATTTGAGGGTCCTGCTCTAGTGCTTGGGGGTCTTCCTACCATGATTCACTATTCAATTGCATAGCTAGTTAGTCATAAGTCTTATTTAATTATTTTCTGTAATTTATTTCTATTGTGTATATTGATTTTTTATCATTATTGTATGTATACATTATATATACTTTTTTTTTGGAACTTTTATCCATACAAGAAGATTGGATAATATATTTATGCTATGTTTTAACAACATAGCTCTGATACAAACTGAAGTGACCCTCTTCATGATACTAAAATTTGTGTGATTTTAAGTGAGTTATATATATATATATATATATATATATATATATATATCACTTCTTTAAATTCATTCTCCCAGATCCTGAATTTTTACTAATATAAATATATCAGTGTTTAAATCAACTCCTATCATTTATATATATGAGGATATATAAATGTTTCCTTGCAAATCAGAGTGTTTAAAGTAGCAAAGAATTTTAATTCGCACAATATTTTTCATAATTAAAATGTCTTGTGTCACATAGCTTGTTTCTACACTTATATCTCTTTACTGACTCAAGATTGACTAATACATAATTCCGATTTTATGTTCTTTTATAATGACTCAAGATTGACTAATACAAAAATAAAGTATTAGTTCCTCACATTTTCATTTGTATTGTTTTCCAGAGTTTTTATTTAAACCAAATTATTTTATCTGTGGTCTAACATCCTATGGGTTTGATCCTGGGGTGCTTATTACTTATTCAAACAATATTTATGTCAGGTAAACATACTCATGTCTTAATTTATAATATTGGTGATAATTTTGTGAACATTAGGTGATAAGTATGTTATAGACCAGGCAGAAGAAAAATTACAGGCAAGCAAAATGCTAACTTAATCTAGCATACCAGATATAGACTTGCATGTATATGAAAACCGAATGATTGGAGCAATATCAAAATCAGTCAAATGCAAAATTTCAGATGAACATTTTGAGAAGGGTACTGTTAGATTCTCAGATAAAAAAAAGACAATTGATAGTTATCAATCAAACAGTGGGATTATTAGCATGTTTAATATCTAGGTAGACTTCATGGCAATGCATTTTTTGCAATAGATTTGTTGAAGACAAAACTCACTTAACTTAAACCAAATAGGTGGTTAGCTAAGCTCAGTTCAATATAGTTGCATTCTAGATATAAGTATAAAGCATGTATTTCATTTTTACTTTACAATACAATGTAAATTCTTTACTGGAAAATCAGATGTTCAAGGGGAATTAACAGGTTAAGATTTCAAGCTACTCATGGTCTTATATCAGTTATAAGTCAGGGTCAAGCTCTTCTGGTTAGCCAATGCCAGATTCAATTATCACTTAACAATTTTTGGCTATATGCTTATCCATAAACTACTGCAACTTTTCTATTTAAAAATTTAACAAACTTTGATAAAGAAAGCATGTCCACATATTAAGTTACATGGCATAATTTTCTCCATCACAACCCACCAGAAACCATCAAAGTCAGTTACTTAGATCAGAAGCTCAAGACACATATAATATTTAAGTTTTACAAATTCTTTTCAAATGAACAAAACCACTACAATACTGAAAGGTCTACATAGACTTAAGAAAGTTTTCCTAGCTATCTTTATTACAATGAACTAGTGCATTTTTAAAACTCAAGTAGGTCTTCTAATTTTTCCAAGCAAGCAAGCTATTCATACATCTCTACCTGCAACAATATTTTGAGCTGCCTCAATAAAATGAGACACCCCAAATATTGCAAGGGCAATAAATAGGGTCGAATAAAATTCTCGTATGAGTGAAATCAATATTAAAAATAACTTGTAAAATTCTTTTAATACTGTGCAGAGAACATATAGGGTTTGATGCTTTCCAGTTCTATAATAAGCTTTAGCATATGTATCATGTAAACCTATACATCAAGCATACATTCAAGCAGTCATTCATCCAATTTGTTCAATTGTACATGTACAAAACTCCTATGGATTTAAACTCTTAAATTCCATAGCCTTCAATTCCAGTTCCATTTTACATTTTTATATGGTCTAAACTCTTGCCTTTGAACACTAGTGTGCATTGCTAAGGACACAATTCTGTTAACCTTTGCACAGAGGCCTTCAGGACTTGAACAAGTCATGCACATACCCATCATCCACCTGATGATGAGTAGATCAAGGCACTTCTCCTAAATTACTTTGAAATTTAGAGACCATGCTCATTTAATTGCTGAGGAGTTTCCTTTTTTTACCTTTTTAATTGCTGAGATGCTCATGTTCTTCCTTTCATTACATAAACCCCAAAATTTCTTAAACTCACTCAAGGGTTTGCATCCAATCATACAAAGCATTCATGCAAAATTGCACATCCAAAAATCATTCTATCTTAATCTTATTTTATAAAACTTCCTGTATATTTATTTCTGGAAATTTTCCCATTGCTTGCATAAATCTGATGTTACCATGAGAAATACTGTATTTATTTTACTGAGAACATAGGATAGGGTTTTTAAGAAAAACCCACAAAAACATATTGACTCATGATCTGAACAAATCAGCATATGTTTGTAGTATTGCATTGTTCATATCATTTTTAATATGAACAAGGCATGAGCATGAATCTCATTATTCATACTGCCCACTTCATTTCCCTTTAATATCCTATTTCTTAGTAAAACATTTTGCTTATTCTTCATATAAAACTGGATTATAAAAATCTATTTCTATAATATGAATATATGTTTGATTAAACAAATTTCAAAACATAAATAGTCAATACCAAAAACAAATCAAAACAGCAACCAAAAAAAATCCAACAAAAATGCCATTCATGATCATCATATATTTATTCAGAGAAATAAAGATTTACAGAAATCATAATATGATTTTCATATAAAATAATTGGCTGTCCTTACTTGGGTCTTAATGCCTTAAATCTCCTAAGTGATTATCACTCACCTTCTCTTCCTTTCCCCGAGAATGCCTAAGCTTGAAAACAATGTGAGCTCTTCCTTTTTTTTAATGTGTTTCTGTTTTTCCCTCAGAGAAAACCTCTGCTTTCCCTTTTTATTTAAATCATTTTACTAAGGTTTTACTAAAGGAAAAACCCATTTTAACCTTGCATTACTCAGAGAATTAGGTGTGTGCAGTTGTGACTAAATATGCCATTTTTCTTTTGATTTCTATTTCTGGTTAAACAGTTTGCTTTTCTCTTTTCTGAATGCATGCTATTTGCATGATTTTTTACCTGCACATTGTTTTCCTATGACTCATCCTGACAATGTATTTTTATTATACCCAAGTTATTTGAAAATCTAATTAGATATCACATTCAAACAGATATAAGCAATACTTATTTTAAAATCTAATTAGATATCACATTCAAACAGATATAAGCATATATAAACTCATATAAACAACATCCAAACTATACAACTAGCCAATAATCAAGACATTATACGTATAAATACTAACATAAAGTAAAAATGTAGTATTTACCAAGAAGGTGTGAGTTTTACTCAATAACTTAATGTAACGACTCGTATTTTTCGGTAATTAAAATATTAAATTCAATATGATTTTGAAATATTAATATTGTAAGAAATTAAAATTCATGATTTGTAATGATAAAACAATTAGAATGTAATACAGTAATGTTGACTTAATGTAATTGATAACCATTTTAATCCAATTTCAATCAATGGATATAATTGTAAGGTTATTTATTTATAACCGTAAATAATGAAATAAATTATATGATGCATTTAATGATGAAATTGTATGTAATTGATTGTAAAAGGTTAATATAGCATACAAAATCATTTTTTTTATAACCCTTGGTTGTAAATGATAATATAGTGGACATGAGCTATTATTATAAATGATGGTTGTAATTATCTTCTCATCAATTTGTCCGTTGGATACTAAATGAGTAATCAATGGAATTAAGGCAATTGAATGTTGGAATTATATGCTGTTAATTGAAAATGAATATAAACAATGATGTGTAAGTAGTCATAACATTTGTTGTAGATAATAAACAAATAAATACGGTTAAATTACTTAAAAGTAACAATTGTTCATTTACCATCTCATTATTTAATATGTTTGGAATTAACTTGGAAATCAATGAAAATTTATGTAATTAATTATTGCGGTTAATATGGTAAAAGAAGTTAATGGTAAAATAATGAATGTAATTAAATGTAAACTTATGTTAATATAATCCATAGGGTATTGTAATTGAATAATAAGGATGATAACATAGGTTTGAATGTAATTGGATGAGAATTGGATGCGTAGTTAATGGCATTTAACATTTTAAATATGATAAGAGAAGCAAATTAATATTGTGCAACGACCCATAATTTTCGTTAATTAAAAATAGTTAATTTAATAAAATTTTGTTATTTAATAATTAGAAGAAATAAAAAAATTTAATTTATTAATGAAATAATAAATAGAATGAAATGTAACAATGTTAATTTAAATTAATTATTAACAAGTTTAATTGAAATTCCAATCAATTAAAATGATTTAAAGGTTATACTTGGTTATAAAGTGAACATAGGAAAACAAATGTAAATATGAATTAATTGATGAGATAATATATAATTAATGGTAACTGAATAAAAATTAGTGTTAGAAAAGTAATTATAACATTTGGTTGAAATAATATACTTATTAATGTGATTAAAAGTTAATGGTGACAGTTATTATATGTTACCTATTTATTTAGCCTATTAAATTAAAATTTGAAATCAATTGCAATTAATTCACTTAATTAGTGCAGTTAATGCAGGTTAAATTTATAAATGTAGAATGTTAATTCAATAAGATGTAACCAATGAAATTTATTATGCATAACATGACTATTGATTGAATAAAAAGAAGTAGAATCAAGTTTGCTCAAATTTATTAAAATTTAAACTATAATAAATGGATTTATTACAATTAAATGTAATTAAAGATTATGTTAATGAAACGTAAGATGAAAATGGTAAAATATTAATGTAATATTGACTATGTATGTAGAGAAATAATTGATTGAATTAAAAGATCGAAACCAAATTAGATAAATTTATTGAAATTAAACTATAAAAATTGGATTTAATTACAAGTTGAAATTAAACATCGTAACTGGTGTAATAACTAACATTGAAAATATGTGTAAATTTGTTCTAAAAGATTATAAAGTACTAAGTAATCTAAAATGATAAGAATTTGTCAATTTTGAATTTAAATTGAAAATGTGATTTAATTAATTAATTCAAATAGTCATTTTGGCCAATGACTCGGATTCCGATGAAACTGGTTTCATTGGATCCATAATGGTGAATTATTATAGGATTTCAAGTTTCGTAATGATCGGAATTGTCGTTTGATCGTATGGACTAGAAACGACTAGAAATTAAGTTAATTGAAATTAATTTGAAATAAGCTGATTTTAACATAAGTTCTTCATACGATGGAATTTGGACTTGAAACCTGGTCCATTGATTTTAAAAATATCGAAAACATCTATTACGATATATGGGTTGACTCATTTTCGTTCGGGAGTCAGAATGAGCTTTTCGGGTCGTGTCTCCTTCAACTTTTAATCTGATCTAGTCCATCTGTTCTATTTTTGATCTACCTATTTATAGCCCGTTCTAAATCCTAGCTACCTCTTATTTTCAGTTGTCCGTACGCACAATGTTCTCTGGCTTCTTCTTCTCAATGGCCGACGAACCAAATAAATTCCAAATACAATTGCAAATCAATTCCAAATCAAAATTTCAAACTCCTCCAACCCAAACAAATTATATTTCATTTCAAAGCTCTCATTGAGTGCAATTCACTGGTGCAGTTTGTTTTTCAATTTGAATCATCGTTTGTCCCAAAATCGCAAATCAATTTCTGCCGTCTATATTGGATTTTGGTTGATCCAACGGCGGATCTACATCCGATCGACGAGCGGGTGGTGCCATTGCGAAGGTAGGGTCCAGCAGGTCTTAGATCAGTGTTCGTTCGTCTTGATTGTCGATGGAATCGCCACAGTTTGTCTTGACACGGCAGTGGCAGCGATGGGTTTTGGATGAGCCGGAGTTGGCCGCGAGGCCTTGGGGAGTGCAGTTTTGGATGAGCAGCATGGGGGCGACGTCGGATCGTGGTGTTGGCACGTGTTTGGGCGGTGTTAGGCGAAGTGGTCGTCGGCTATCGTTCGGTCAGGCGAAGTAGGGTTCGAACTGCTGCTTCTCGTGCACTTAATCGAGCACAGTGCGAGGTTACGTGGCCGATTTTTTTGCTTTGTTTATTTTTTTCAATCATTCCAATTTACATAACTTACACATACAAGGTCAAATTTACGTGCGGTTTGATTCACTTGGATCATATCAAAATTTCGGACATTTTGACGCTAGTTTGGATGAATTCTGAGACTGTTTGAATTTGGGTAGTAAATTGGATTTTAAATCGATTTAAATTCAAAGTGGGTTTTTTGACGCACTCATAACTTCTAAAATTTCTTATGTTAGATAAATTAATTTATGATGTCATTAGAAATTTATTTATGGCTGTTTGGTATATTTTAAATCGTCATCTAGGTTAATTTGAATTTATTTGAATTAAATAGTATTTAATTTATTATTGAATTTAAAATTGCCAACTAAATACCTGTTATTGTTAATTAGTTAATTGCTGATATTTATTGATTGAATTTAATGATGATTATGATGGATATTTGGTTGTTGATATTGGTTGATTGGATATTATGTTTGATTTAAAAAATGTTATCACTCTGCAAGTTCCCTTAGTTATGATGATGAAATCACTATGGGTTAAAATGATATATACCCGAGGATTATAGATTAGGGAAAAATCGTTATGGGTTGAAATGATAGACTCAAGCGATTTTATGGATTTAATATTAAATTCGGGATTGCGGTTGGAAATGATATATAACCTTAAAATTTTAAATTGCGGATTGAAATGATAAAATTCTGTATCACTTGATCCTAGGATAGATAATTATATACGGACATCAGATTGGTTAAATTAAATGGTTTTACAATCCCAAATTTACACTTTAGTTAAACGATATTTTAAATTAAAAATTTGATTTATATAAATTGAATTATTGTCGAAATTCGAGTTTATGTCATAATTGGAATTGTTTTAAAGGGATTATTAAAGGAATTAAATTGAAATTTTAAAGTTGAATTTGAATTATAAGTGGAATTTCTCAGAATTTTGTTATTTGAATTGTTTGAAATATAACTTAGAAATGTATTGAGATAGGAATAATTTAAATTAGTATTTCAAAAAATGAATTGAAATCGACATAAAATGTAATATTTTATTGAGAATGTGAATAGAGACTTGAAATTGGATTTTTGTTGATTAAGAAATTGAAATGGCTCTATTGTGTTGAAAATAAATAAATCCTAAATTGATATTAATTTAAAAATTCATATTTTTAATATAAACTGTTTTAAAATGTATTATTTTAAAGACTTCAATTATTAAGATTTTCAAACTATTAAACTATTTTAACCTATATTAACTATATTAAATCATTTTAACCTATTTTTAAACCATTAAATTTATTTTAAACTAATTAACCCATTTTAACATATTTTAAATCTAATTAATCTATTTTAAAGTCATATAATATATTTTAATTATATTTAGTCTATTTTAAATCTATTTAACTATCTTAAATCAATTTAATGGTATCTTTAACCTACAACTACACTATTTTTGGGTATTTTAACTATTTGTAACTATTTTAACTATTTATAACTATTTAAACTATCTTTTAAATTTTCAGACCAAGTAGGGAAGTGTTATATTCAAATTCATTGTTTTAAAAGCAAATACGGTTAAAATGATGTTATAACCTAAGTTGGAATTTAAATGTTATAGGTAATTGAATATGATGATTTTGAAGTAAGGATTTAAACTATTTTGGAAATATGGTTTTTGGAAGAAATTATGATTTTGGAAACGATATGATTTCAAAGGTGAATATGATTTCAAAGGGAATATAATTTCAAAAGTGATATGGTTTGAATTGAATATAATATGTCGATATCAATTATGAAATGGTTTTGAAAATGTAGAAGAACCATCCAGTGTGTAATAAGCAATTAGTTATTAAACAGACCGGGATCAGATATTGTCATATTCTCTGCCAATATCGAAAACCCCTTTAACAGCTGTATACATGGTAGTGATTCCAGAAATGAAATAGCATGGTTTGGCGTACGATTTTTGTTTGAGGTATTGACGTGACCCTGACTCCTGTGAGTCATCTTAGATGTGACTAAAACAAAAGCTATACCGGGCCAAGTGAGGACATCCCTCCGATCGGACCCATTTCTTCGGTACTATACTCTGACTTTGTGATTGATTTGGTGGTCACGCTTGATTTTAATTCGGGAGTGTGTTTTGAGGTGGTCTGTAGTACTGCTATACGTTACCACCGATCCGAGAGTGCAATTGGTATATCTACCCTGACATTTCCTCAAGTGCTGTGTTCACATGCCTTAGAGCGCCTTCTACGAGTTTGTTTTATGTCGTACCTACGGAGTGCTCCTTGATATCCCATATACGGGTGGAGTTTACGGTATCTGTATAGACTATAGCATTATATAAAATGTGTTAAAGGGGATATGGGTAACGCCTTAATGCTATTTTAATATTTTATTTCACTGTAGACTATAACATCCCTGAAATTTTAGTTAAGATAATTTGGCAATTAATTTAATTTTAAAATTAAATTGTGAATTTGATTATGAAATAATTAGAAAATTTTAGAATGAATAAAAAATTTTGGATTATAAATAGAATTGAAAGTTTTAAGATTTATTAAAGATATGTTTTGTTGTTTATTTATATTTATAAATTTAGTTTAAATTAAACTTTGGAACCGAAATTCAAAATTAAAGATCTTATAAATTATTGGGTTTGAAACATTATCTTTTCAATTAATAATCTGTTTTCCAAATTATATTAAATAGATATTTTGAATGAGAATTTTAGAACATGTATTTATTTATAGGTTTAATATCTTAAGTTTAAGATAAATGTATTGAAAATAAAGTTTGGATAAAAATTATAATTGTTTACTCATTTATAAATTGATTTTTTATATTAATTCTTGAATTGATATCTAAAAATAAATGTTTTAAATAATACATTTGGAAATAATAAAAAAACATTGGAACATATGAACATATGTTAAATTATAAAAACATAACAGATGAATTGATACAAAAATATTTAAAATAAAAATAAAATAAAGTTTAAATGCAAATGCATGAATTAATTTAAAATAAGGTTTAAATTTTTATTTTGTATAAGTATAAATAATACATAAGAAGGTATTAATTAATTATTTCAACATTTGTAAACTATTAATAAAGGGATTTAAACATAAATTTAAATATGTAAACAAAGTTGTAAATTTAAAATAAAACAAGGTTAAAAACATAAAAATACATATGTTTACAAGTGTAGACCTCATACATAAGTGGAGTTACAAGTGTAAATAGTTTTAAAACTTGTATGACCAAGTGTAAAAACATTAAGGCTTAAATTATTACAAGTGGCAACAAAATATGTTTGATAAATTTAAATCTATTTTCTTTTAAAATGTAAAGTAACAAATGACATTTGTAAGATATTAACTTAAAAAAATCAACAAGTGTGAAACAAGGAGAAGCCAGGAAATAAAAATTTCAGTTAAAATTTCAAGAAGACAAAAGCTTCAACCTGAAACCTGAATACATCAGGAACAAAGCAAAACCAAATATGGGGAGAAGACAACAAACCTGAAGCATTTATTCAACAAGCTAAGGATCAAGATCAAAATCAGAGAGCATGCAAGTTTAAAAACGTCAGTAAAAAAAATGGAAAAGCTGGAAATCAAAAAACAGGTTCAAAACTGCTTTAAATGTCTCTGTTTCAAACATAACCAGGTGAGCAGATTGACCCAATTTATGTTTTAATCTGTTATTTATGGCTAATATATGATGAATGCTTCAAATTATTGTTGAATAATTGTCTCCATGTATATATCTAGGTAGATTTACCTATGTATACTTGTGTGTATGTGTTGATACCCTGTTCAAGTAACAGGCTAGAAGTAAGAGAAAAATCAAAAATCTCTGTAACAAATTGTTTACAATCTTAGTTGTATAAATAGAAGATAACTGAAATGGGATACCATCAATGATAAAAATAAATTCAAATTTTTATATTAAGGTTTTACTGCAAAAAAATAAGAAATAACAGTAGGAAATCAGAAAAAAAAAAACAAATGTCCACATTTTGAGATTAAGTTAGAGGGATGCATTCGTATTCCAAAAACATGATTTTTGATAATCATTCTAGGAATTTTAAGCTTATAATTCATGAGGAAATCTGAGTTGATCAGAATGGGGTTTTTTGTCGATTCCGGTCGATCGGCTACAAATAAGATGGCGTGTTTATTGGAGGATGAAGCTGGTGGACAGGGCACCATCAGAAAAATGTTCGTTCATTTTATAATTCGAATTGGATGGCGGGCGGTCAAGAAGTAGGGTTTCGAAGCTAAATTTCGTTTGGGTCATTTCTGAGGTGATCACGGCGTTGATGAGGAGTTTGGGTTGATTGCACCTGGGGGAGAATGTGCGTGGAGGGCTTGCGCGTCTTTGGGAATGATGGCGAGGAGGATGGTGACTGGAGGTGGCGTCGGCGGGTCATTTTTGTGACCAGAGTTCATTCTAGAATGTGGGTTGCTGTAGCTCGATTCTGATTCGCGATCAAATTGGATGAACTAGAAAGTCAGCGGGGACGAGGAAGTGATCGTCGACATGTGGGTATCCTTGGCGATGACTGGAAGGTGTTGGACGATCGGTGCACGTGCACGCGTGATAGCTTGTACCTGAGTTTGGTGAAGTTAGGTAGGAGAAGCAGCATCGGGGGGAACTCGAGTTTTTGCACAGGGAAGAACACGAGTTACCTCGGGTCATTGCTCGAGTAATATGATAGCGCGGCGTCGTAGAAACAGTAATTAAGGTTTTAAAATAAAAAAGGGGGTTTTGAAAACTTATAAATTTAATTGGTTAAAGCTTTTATACAAAATTACTTGATGTTTTAATAAATGTTTTCTTAAACATTTTGATTTAAAGGGTTTTGGAGTTGATAATTTCATACTTTGATTAAGAATTTTAAAGTGATTTTAAAATTCGAGTTATGAATGTAATTTTAAAGTTTATATAAAACGACAAGTTTTAATATTCAAATTTAAGATAGTTTTTAAAACTATCAATGGATAAATATGTAAGCTATTTAAAATTATGTTTTGATAACTTTAAATTTTAAAGATAAATGATTACTTTTATTAAAGCTTAATTAATGATTTAAATAAGATAAATTTAGAGATAAATGGGCAATTATGTTAATAAGGATATTAACAAAATAATGTTTTATCTTAAATTAAGGTTTACTATTTTAATTTTAATTAAGTAAATTTAAAGAAATTTAATCTAATTAATTAGTTTTATTATAAAGGTTTGATTAAGAAATTAATTAACAAAAATAATTTACTTGATTGATAAATGGTTAAGGATTAAAGGATTTTTTTAATTTAAGATTAATTAAGTTGTAATTGAAAGATAATTAACTAGATTATTAATTAATGATTAGGAATTCATTTATCATGTAATTGAGTGTAATTAAACTCAATTTAAATCAAGTGGTTAAGATTTACTAATTAAGTAATTAGTAAGTAATTAATTAAGTAATTAAAGGTTACTTAACTAATAATTAAGAAGTGATTAACTTGTAATTGAGTTTTATTAATTAATAATTAAGGTTTTATTAATTAATAATTAAAGAATAATTAATCTGTAATTAAAGATTTATTTAGAAGTTGTCAAGTGGTAATTAATTGATTAATCAATAGTGATTAAGGATTAACCAAATGGCAGTTAAGGATTGATTAAATTGAAAAAAAAAATTATTGAAGAATAATTAATTAATTAAAGATTAATTAATTAATAATGAGGTTAATTAAGAAGTGATTAATTAATTAGAGAATTGTGATTTATTAATTAATTGTTGATTAAGCAAAGTAAGTTGATTCATTCTTAAGTAATTAATTTAATTTGAATTAATTAAATTAATTAAAATTTGAATTAGAAATATGCTTGATTGTGAATGATTGTATTGCCTTGCATTGATTATAATCTCTAGACTGTAATTTTCTGTGATGTGAAATGTGCTGTGTATTGATCTATGATATATGTGATATGTTTTCAGTATAAATACCCTTGGCCGTCAAATGGCATTTGAAATTCGATGCGACAAGCAGTCGGATTCCAGTTGGTTATCCGAAACCCACATCGAATCATATTAGTGAATCCTTGTTATTGATAAATTTATTTTATCTATGAACCTGTAATGAAGATAAGCGTTATAGCTTATACCGCTTATCGATATTGATGTACTTTAATCTGTGATGTGATGATTGTTGTTGCACTATTGTGTGTATAACCCCTGGACTACACTATACACACACAAATATGGATTTCGTGAGAAACCGGTTAAGTCACATATTTTTAAAATAATTTTGAATTTGAATTTTAAATTCAAAGGGTTTTGGAAATGAATTGGTTTTAAAGTGATAAACTTTTGAAAAGGTGTTTTAAAAATAAAAGTATTGTGAATAACTTAATAAAGATTTGAAATTTAAATCATTTGATTTAAATTCGAATTCAATATCTGAAATTGAATTCTATATTTAGTATTTATGACGTAAAAAGTTTATACAAATTATGATTTCAATTCTGGAATGGAATGATTTTGAAACCTATATCTTTGTGAAAGATAGTTGAACCCTAATTTGGAATTGAAGAAGGTTTTAAATGATGTGTCTTTTATACATTAGAGATTGAATCCGGAGCTATTTTGAAAGTTGTAAAACGAGTCTTTAATTTAAAGTCCGGATGAGTTAATCCAACTTGAAAATGGAATTGTTTTGAAAAGCTATGAATGAATCTTTGTTTAAAAGATTGGTGAACCTTGTTTAATTTGAAAGGGGTCTTAAAAATGAATCTTCTGTTTAAAAGATTTAAGTGTGGAAATGGTTTAAACCATTGTAAGTTTTTGAAATGAGTCTTTTTGTTTAAAAGATTTGAAAATGGTAATTTGTTTAACCATTTGAATGAAAGGTTTTGGATTTTAAGTTGCGACTTAACTGAGATCCCATATCCATATGTTTTTAAATATTACGCTCACTGTTCGGTTTAGCCGGGAGATGACCTTTATGTCATATAACCCATTCCGAATAGTGATACGACATTATGGATAGCAATTGAAGACTGGTGAAGACCGGATACTTTCGAAAACGAAAGGGTTTCTTGTCGAATGTCTCTGCATCGGCTGATCCCCGGTATAGAGATTCGAGCACCTATTGTGATGGGAAGTCTGGATGTGATTAGGGATTATCCGGATTTGCAAGGACTTCTTCCTTTATTGGACGAAGTGCCTTCTGTTCTGTTTGAACCCGGAACAGACTTGTATGGTCGTGTGTCTGACACTACACTTTGAGATATAAAGTCAATTTCTTTCAAATACATATCTGTTGGTGGCGGAGAATTTATTCCCTTAGCTTAACACCCTTCTCTGAGACGTAAGAGCTCAGAGGTTATGTAGTTGAAGTTATCAGCGATATACTCCCAATTTGGTAGTGTGGCACGCTAAGTGTTGCTGTGTATTAATGATTATTTGTTGACATTAGATGATCAAAGCATGGCTTTTGTAAAAAGCGTAGCTTTGTGGACGAGACTTCATCGAACCTCACAACCGGGTAATGGTCGAAACAGGAAAAATGCAGCAAGGTTATTTGGGGTAGCGCCCTTTAGGGTATGTGCATTTCCTTCTGGATAGGAGTGGTATCATGGTATGGAGCCCAGATACTTAACTTATGTGGATATCGCAAATATATATATTCCTTTGTGATTGATGTTAGGGCCCCGGATAAAGGTTGGTTACAACCGGGGGATGGCATACTCGTGTCAGTAGTTACCTAGTTATAGAGGTAACCCGGCCTTGTGTTGGCAGAGATCCGGTTAGGTTCTCGTGACGTCCCTCTAGAGGCGTACCCATGTGGCCCAGGAAGTTCCTTAGCTTGACCATTTGTTGGAATCCATTCTTCAATACGCGCCTTGTACGGTTTTAGTTGTAGAACCTGCCATCTAATATGGTAGCTATAGTAGGCATACTATAATGGTATGTATGCTGGCTAAGATTAATATTATACTTTTTGAAAATGTTTTCACACTATGCACTAATAATAGTATTTAAAAATGTTCTTCCCGTATCAAGCATTTTTGACTGTCATAAGGGGAAATCTTCACCAAGTCTGCGTTTGCATTGTGTGTGAGGCGGGAGGCCTTATGGCAGTTTCATTTTCAAAAAGCATTGCGGATTTCAAATTTAACTTCTTTGTTTGTTTTTTTTAAATGACCAAATGTTTTTGTTTGCTCATACCAGTCCCATGACTGATCCGGAGTTTATTGTTCCTTTTCTAAACTCTGGGTGCCCACAATTTTCCACACAGGCAGTCTAGAGTTGGGTTTTTCAGATAGTAGATATAGATATCAAATTCAGTAGCTTTCAGCTTTCTCTTCAGTATTCTTTGGAGATCTGGGATATTGGAGTCTGTAGATTCATGGACGAGACTTGTTTGTCTTGGTGCAATATGATGGGGGGGTTTGAGCTATTGCTGAATTTGTGATTTTGGAGTTAGAGTTGCTGTTGCTGTTTTGGTGTTTTGTTTTCCGTTGTTAGTTCATTTGAGTTTTCCGCTGTAGCATTGTTATCTTGTATCTCTGTTGTTGATATCATTGTTGTATCGAATGTTTTATATCAATGATATTCATTCCTTTCTTTTCTGCTATTTTGTTATTATTACTTCATTGTGTTATAAGCTCCGGCACAATTCGAATTTCAACGATTGAATCTGCGGCATTCAAGCACAAGTAGGGTACGGATGTCAATTTTCAAACGTTGGAATTTGGATCGTGACAAATTGGTATCAGAGCTGAAGGTTGAAACTTTAGCTCAGGAGTATAACACACTAAGTAACTCATTAGAGATGGGGTGAAGTATACCCTAGAATGAGTATATCCCTAAGATATCCGTTCGAATGCCTCAGTAAATTCTCTTACTATCCACTGATAGTGAGTATGAGTGCGATAAGAGGACGAGATAGGGGACAGGGGAATACGACTACCAATGGTCGGTACCCTGCAATAGC
Organism: Allium cepa; assembly: GCA_030765085.1. Classification (NCBI taxonomy): domain Eukaryota; kingdom Viridiplantae; phylum Streptophyta; class Magnoliopsida; order Asparagales; family Amaryllidaceae; genus Allium; species Allium cepa. The sequence goes on along the minus strand of CM060944.1, from coordinate 488,919,061 downwards.
GGAAACAACTTTCTCTATCAATCTCCTTTGATCCGTCTTTTCAATTCTTTGATGATTCCTGACAGCTTCAGGAAGCAGCTTTGATATATTTGCATAGGACATGAACACCAGATAGGTCTGAATTGTTTGTTTGGATGAATTGTTTTTATGGTTGATAGGTATATTTTAGTTGTTTAAACTAAGGTTTTGAAGTGCATCCATATATTTTTTTAGTCTGTTGGGTTCCGATATATATCTACGAGGGATTGGTTATCCTTAAAACTAATCAATACCCCTGTGTACTCGTAGATCTGGTAACCCGAGTATCTTGATTCGTTCTTTTATCCATTTTTGATATTCTGATTTGGAAAGCCAAATTCAGAACAGATATTCAGTTTAATCTGGTGATTCATCTCTCTATCTCTCTATATTTTTCGTCGTCTCCCTACTTTCAAATTTCGAGGACGAAATTTTCTATGGGGGGGAAATTGTAACATCCCTGAAATTTTAGTTAAGATAATTTGGCAATTAATTTAAATTTAAATTTAAATTGTGAATTTGATTATGAAATAATTAGAAAACTTTAGAATGAATAGAAAATTTTGGATTATAAATAGAATTGAAAGTTTTAAGATTTACTAAAGATATGTTTTGTTGTTTATTTATATTTATAAATTTAGTTAAATTAAACTTTGGAACCGAAATTCAAAATTAAAGATCTTATAAATATTGGGTTTGAAACATTATCTTTTCAATTAATAATCTGTTTTCCAAATTGTATTAAATAAATATTTTGAATGAGAATTTTAGAACATGTATTTATTTATAAGTTTAATATCTTAAGTTTAAGATAAATGTATTGAAAATAAAGTTTGGAAAAAAATTATAATTGTTTACTCGTTTATAAATTGATCTTTTATATTAATTTTTGAATTTATATCTAAAAATAAATGTTTTAGATAATACATTTGGAAATAATAATAAAAACATTGGAACATATGAACATATGTTAAATTATAAAAACATAAGAGATGAATTGATACAAATATATTTAAAATAAAAATAAAATAAAGTTTAAATGCAAATGCATGAATTAATTTAAAATAAGGTTTAAATTTTTATTTTGTATAAGTATAAATAATACATAAGAAGGTATTAAATAATTATTTCAACATTTGTAAACTATTAATAAAGGGATTTAAACATAAATTTAAATATGTAAACAAAGTTGTAAATTTAAAATAAAACAAGGTTAAAAATATAAAAATACATATGTTTACAAGTGTAGACCTCATACATAAGTGGAGTTACAAGTGTAAATAGTTTTAAAACTTGTATGACCAACTGTAAAAACATTAAGGCTTAAATTATTACAAGTGGCAACAAAATATGTTTCATAAATTTAAATCTATTTTCTTTTAAAATGTAAAGTAACAAATGACATTTTTAAGATATGAACTTAAAAAAATCAACAAGTGTGAAACATGGAGAAGCCAGGAAATAAAAATTTCAGTTAAAATTTCAAGAAGACAAAAGCTTCAACCTGAAACCTGAATACATCAGGAACAAAGCAAAACCAAATCTGGGGAGAAGACAACAAACCTGAAGCATTTATTCAACAAGCTAAGGATCAAGATCAAAATCAGAGAGCATGCAAGTTTAAAAACATCAGTAAAAAAAATGGAAAACATGGAAATCAAACAACAGGTTCAAAACTGCTTTAAATGTCTCTGTTTCAAACATAACCAGGTGAGCAGATTGACCCAATTTATGTTTTAATCTGTTATTTATGGCTAATATATGATGAATGCTTCAAATTATTGTTGAATAATTGTCTCCATGTATATATCTAGGTAGATTTACCTATGTATACTTGTGTGTATGTGTTGATACCCTGTTCAAGTAACAGGCTAGAAGCAAGAGAAAAATCAAAAATCTCTGTAACAAATTGTTTACAATCTTAGTTGTATAAATAGAAGATAACTGAAATGGGATACCATTAATGATAAAAATAAATTCAAATTTTTATATTAAGGTTTTACTGCAAAAAAATAAGAAATAACAGTAGGAAATCAGAAGAAGAAAAAAACAAATGTCCGGATTTTGAGATTAAGTTAGAGGGATGCATTGGTATTCCAAAAACATGATTTTTGATAATCATTCTAGGAATTTTAAGCTTATAATTCATGAGGAAATCTGAGTTGACAGAATGGGGTTTTTTGTCGATTCCGGTCGATCGGCTACAAATAAGATGGCGTGTTTATTGGAGGAGGAAGCTGGTGGACAGGGTACCATCAGAAAAATGTTCGTTCATTTTATAATTCAAATTGGATAGCGGGCGGTCAAGAAGTAGGGTTTCGAAGCTAAATTTCGTTTGGGTCGTTTCTGAGGTGATCACGGCGTTGATGAGGAGTTTGGGTTGATCGCACCTGGGGGAGAATGTGCGTGGAGGGCTTGCGCGTCTTTGGGAATGATGGCGAGGAGGATGGTGACTGGAGGTGGCGTCGGCAGGTCATTTTTGTGACCAGAGTTCATTCTAGAATGTGGGTTGCCGTAGCTCGATTCTGATTCGCGATCAAATTGGATGAATTGGAAAGTCAGGGGGGACGAGGAAGTGATCGTCGACATGTGGGTATCCTCGGCGATGACTGGAAGGTGTTGGACGATCGGTGCACGTGCACGCGTGATAGCTTGTACCTGAGTTTGGTGAAGTGGGGTAGAAGAAGCAGCATGGGGGGGAACTCGAGTTTTTGCTCAGGGAAGAACACGAGTTACCTTGGGTCATTGCTCGAGTAATATGATAGCGCGGCGTTGTAGAAACAGCAATTAAGGTTTTTTTTAAAAAAAAGGGGTTTTAAAAACTTGTAAATTTAATTGGTTAAAGCTTTTATATAAAATTACTTGATGTTTTAATAAATGTTTTCTTAAACATTTTGATTTAAAGGGTTTTGGAGTTGATAATTTCATACTTTGATTAAGAATTTTAAAGTGATTTTAAAATTCGAGTTATGAATGTAATTTTAAAGTTTATATAAAAAGACAAGTTTTAATATTCAAATTTAAGATAGTTTTTAAAACTATCAATGGATAAATATGTAAGCTATTTAAAATTATGTTTTGATAACTTTAAATTTTAAAGATAAATGATTACTTTTATTAAAGCTTAATTAATGATTTAACTAAGATAAATTTAGAGATAAATGGGTAATTATGTTAATAAGGATATTAACAAAATAATGTTTTATCTTAAATTAAGGTTTTACTATCTTAATTTTAATTAAGTAAATTTAAAGAAATTTAATCTAATTAATTAGTTTTATTATAAAGGTTTGATTAAGAAATTAATTAACAAAAATAATTTACTTGATTGATAAATGGTTAAGGATTAAAGGATTTTTTTTTTTTAATTTAAGATTAATTAAGTTGTAATTGAAAGATAATTAACTAGATTATTAATTAATGATTAGGAATTCATTTATCATGTAATTGAGTGTAATTAAACTCAATTTAAATCAAGTGGTTAAGATTTTTGCTAATTAAGTAATTAGTAAGTAATTAAAGGTTACTTAACTAATAATTAAGAAGTGCTTATCTTGTAATTGAGTTTTATTAATTAATAATTAAGGTTTTATTAATTAATAATTAAAGAATAATTAATCTGTAATTAAAGATTTATTTAGAAGTTGTTAAGTGGTAATTAATTGATTAATCAATAGTGATTAAGGATTAACCAAATGGCAGTTAAGGATTGATTAAATTGAAAAAAAAAATATTGAAGAATAATTAATTAATTAAAGATTAATTAATTAATAATGAGGTTAATTAAGAAGTAATTAATTAATTAGAGAATTGTGATTTATTAATTAATTGTTGATTAAGCAAAGTAAGTTGATTCATTCTTAAGTAATTAATTTAATTTGAATTAATTAAATTAATTAAAATTTGAATTAGAAATATGCTTGTTTATGAATGATCGTATTGCCTTGCATTGATTATAATCTCTAGACTGTAATTTTCTGTGATGTGAAATGTGCTGTGTATTGATCTATGATATCTGTGATATGTTTTCAGTATAAATACCCTTGGCCGTAAAACAGCATTTGAAATTCGATGCGACAGGGAGTCGGATTCCAGTTGGTTATCCAAACCCACATTGAATCATATTAGTGAATCCTTGTTATTGATAAATTTATTTTATCTATGAACCTGTAATGAAGATAAGCGTTATAGCTTATACCGCTTATCGATATTGCTTACTTTAATCTGTGATGTGATGATTGTTGTTGCACTATTGTGTGTATAACCCCTGGACTACACTATACACACACAAATATGGATTTCGTGAGAAACCGATTAAGTCATATTTTTAAAATAATTTTGAATTTGAATTTTAAATTCAAAGGGTTTTGGAAATGAATTGGTTTTAAAGTGATAAACTTTTGAAAAGGTGTTCTAAAAATAAAAGTATTGTGAACAACTTAATAAAGATTTGAAATTTAAATCATTTGATTTAAATTCGAATTCAATATTTTAAATTGAATTCTATATTTAGTATTTATGACGTAAAAAGGTTATACAAATTATGATTTCAATTCTGGAATGGAATGATTTTGAAAGCTATATCTTTGTGAAAGATAGTTGAACCCTAATTTGGAATTGAAGAAGGTTTTAAATGATGTATCTTTTATACATAAAAGATTGAATCGGGAGCTATTTTGAAAGTTGTAAAACGAGTCTTTAATTTAAAGTCCGGATGAGTTAATCCAACTTGAAAATGGAATTGTTTTGAAAAGCTATGAATGAATCTTTGTTTAAAAGATTGGTGAACCTTGTTTAATTTGAAAGGGGTCTTAAAAATGAATCTTCTGTTTAAAAGATTTAAGTGTGGAAATGGTTTAAACCATTGTAAGATTTTGAAATGAGTCGTTTTGTTTAAAAGATTTGAAAATGGTAATTTGTTTAACCATTTGAATGAAAGGTTTTGGATTTTAAGTTGTGACTTAACTAAGATCCCATATCCATATGTTTTTAAATATTACGCTCACTGTTCGGTTTAGCCGGGAGATGACCTTTGTGTCATATAACCCATTCCGAATAGTGATACGACGTTATGGATAGCAATTGAAGACCGGTGGTGAAGACCGGATACTTTCGAAAACGAAAGGGTTTCTTGTCGAATGTCTCTGCATCGACTGATCCCCGGTATAAAGATTCGAGCACCTATTGTGATGGAAAGTCTGGACGTGATTAGGGATTATACGGATTTGCAAGGACTTCTTCCTTTATTGGACGAAGTGCCTTCCGTTCTGTTCGAACCCGGAACAGACTTGTATGGTCGTGTGTCTGACACTACACTTTGAGATATAAAGCCAATTTCTTTCAAATACATATCTGTTGGTGGCGGAGAATTTATTCCCTTAGCTTAACACCCTTCTCTGAGACGTAAGAGCTCAGAGGTTATGTAGTTGAAGTTATCAGCGATATACTCCCAATTTGGTAGTGTGGCACGATAAGTGTTGCTGTGTATTGATGATCATTTGTTGATCATTAGATGATCAAAGCATGGCTTTTGTAAAAAGTGTAGCTTTATGGACGAGACTTCATCGAACCTGACAACCCGGTAATGGTCGAAACAGGAAAAATGCAGCAAGGTTATTGGGGGTAGCGCCCTTTAGGGTATGTGTATTTCCTTCTGGATAGGAGTGGTATCATGGTATGGAGCCTAGATACTTAACTTATGTGGATATCGCAAATATATATTCCTTTGTGATTGATGTTGGGGCCCGGGATAATGGTTGGTTACAACCGGGGGGATGGCATACTCGTGTCAGTAGTTACCTAGTTATAGAGGTAACCCGGCCTTGTGTTGGCAGAGATTCGGTTAGGTTCTCGGGACGTCCCTCTAGAGGCGTACCCATGTGGCCCAGGAAGTTCCTTAGCCTGAACATTTGTTGAAAATCCATTCTTCAATACTCGCCTTGTACGGTTTTAGTTGTAGAACCTGCCATCTAATATGGTAGCTATAGTAGGCATACTATAATGGCACGTATGCTGGCTAAGATTAATATTATACTTTTTGAAAATGTTTTCACACTATGAACTAATAATAGTATTTAAAAATGTTCTTCCCGTATCAAGCATTTTTGACTGTCATAAGGGGAAATCTTCCCCAAGTCTGCGTTTGCATTGTGTGTGAGGCGGGAGGCCTTATTGCAGTTTCATTTTCAAAAAGCATTGCAGATTTCAAATTTAACTTCTTTGTTTTTTTTATAAGACCAAATGTTTTTGTTTGCTCATACCAGTCCCATGACTGATCCGGAGTTTATTGTTCCTTTTCTAAACTCTGGGTGCCCACAATTTTCCACACGGGCAGTCTAGAGTTGGGTTTTTCAGATAGTAGATATAGATATCAAATTCAGTAGCTTTCAGCTTTCTCTTCGGTATTCTTTGGAGATCTGGGATATTGGAGTCTGTAGATTCATGGTCGAGACTTATTTGTCTTGGTGCAATATGATGGGGGGGTTCGAGCTATTGCTGAATTTGTGCTTTTGGAGTTAGAGTTGCTGTTGCTGCTTTGGAGTTTTATTTTCCGTTGTTAGTTCATTTGATTTTTCCGCTGTAGCATTGTTATCTTGTATCTCTGTTGTTGATATCATTGTTGTATCGAATGTTTTATACCAATGATATTCATTCCTTTCTTTTCCGCAATGTTGTTATTATTACTTCATTGTGTTATAAGCTCCGGCACAATTCGAATTTCAACGATTGAATCTGCGGCATTCAAGCACAAGTAGGGTACGGATGTCGATTTTCAAACGCTCGAATTTGGATCGTCACATAGACATATTATAATAGCGTATTGCATTACATAGTAGATAGTTTAATGGATCCTTAAGGGATGGTAATCCCGAACATCTCTTAAGTTACAGCACTCACGTTAGACATTGGATAAGAGATTTCAAAACCCGTTAACATCTCTAACGCTGTCACACTCATATTTACCGTTGATTTAACTTACAATAAGATCATTTAGTTCAGGCTTGAATGTTTTGTCTTTTCAATTCGCTCAGGTCTCCCTGAGCATTTCAGGGTTGAAGACTTAATTCTGGAGCATGAAGACGAAGATTTGTACTATTATTTGTTATGATATGTATTACATTGCATCATGTTGTTCCATTGCATTTATTTATTTATTTATTCCTGTTTATGTAACTTTGATATTTTTGTTAGCAAGAATAATCAAATGTATTTATAAAACAACTTCATGAACTATTTATTTGATTATTATATTTTGTCATTACGATGCGATATTTTGTATTTGTTTCTCTTTCTTTCTCTCGTTTTTCATATTTACGCCATGACAATCTGCCCTTTTTATGGTTTGAGTCTGACGTGTGTGGTGTATCGTCGATTTAAACTATCCAAAAAGGCAGGTCATTACAGTTGGTATCAGAGCTTTGGTTTAGTGATAGCCATAGCTTTGTGGGGTTTGACTCATATTAAATAGGGTCGTAATACCCTAGAAAGAGTCGATGGGTGTGTGTGTGTGTGTGTGTGTATGAAAAAGCTTATTTGTTAGTGTTATAAAAAGTTTTTTTATCGTGGTAATTTGTTCAATTTGTATTTATAAATTCTGGTTGGCGCATAGGACGGTATGACATCGATAAGGATTTCTAAACACTTAACAGGATAGACCGACGCAATATTTGTTTTGAACTATAGGTAAATGAAATAATCTTGGCTATTATATATTTTTGTATATAAAATAATAATTTTATAAATGATATAGTTGGTTGTTATATATTTGTTTGTTAGGTAGTAAAATCCTATATAAATACCGACTGGAAAAAAAAGATTCACAAATAAAATGGATATAAATTGAAATTTAAGAACTTAAGTTCTGGATTTTAAGAAATTTCTTTCAAAAAGATTTTGAAATATAATATTAATAGTACTTAGAAGCATTATCTGGTACGAATGTTTCAAGATGATTTGAAAGAAATGTTTTAAAGAATTTTTGAAGGAAATAAGTTCTATACTCCCCTCTATGTAGTTGGAAAATAACTTCGGTGATGAGTGCACGCATCATAGACATTAATTTTTGAGTTTCAAAGTGGGAAGACCGTTGTAGTAATTTTACTGCATAATTATTTTGATAAATTAATCTTGATTTTAAATTCCAAATATGATTTGATATATATAAAAGATATGATTATATAGATTATTTAAAATAATTGAAATGAAACCCGATTGTTTAGTTCTTAAGTTTTTGCAAATTAGAAATTGAAATTATTGTAATGAATGGAATCTTGACTATATTAAAAAATTTCAACTTCTAAAAATATTGATAGGGAATTGAAAATTTGTAAACTGTAAATAAAATGGAAATGGAAATTAGAAATGATTACTATTGAATAGTAAGTTAATTAGAATAAATAAGATAAACTTGTGTAACTTTTGATTGCATTCTTAAAAACATAAATATATAACCTACCAGAATATTAAAAGTTGTAATGTTAAATAGAAATATGTAATGAAATATTATACAAGAAAAATATAAGTAGTGAAAGTGTTCAATGGGATTACTTTTATAAATTAGAAAATTTTAATATTATAATTGTTATAAACATAAGTTGTAATTGAAATGCTACTAAATATATGTAATAGAAAAGTGAGTATTATAAACAAATGCTTATAAACTAAAGTAGATGTTTGAAGTTAATTATCATTAAAATAAGTAGAAAAGATAAATATTGTAAGTAGATGATTATAAACTCAAATTAATGATGGAATCCATTCACAATTAAAATGAATACTATACTAAATTACATGATTATAACTTCTGAAATTGTTGAAATGATTTAGAAAATGGATTTAATATTCAATGGCATTATATAAGAAAGGATGAATGTAAATAAAAAGTAAGAAATTTAAATATGAACTTATGCACTAATGAATATTAATATCTAATGGAAATCAAGTATATAAATTAATAAATGTAGACTAAACCGCAACAAAATGTATGTAATACTTAAAATATTGATGTCATGGATTATTATCAACAACTTAATGGAAATAACTTATGTAAGAAATAAATGCAAAGTAATGAAAATAAATTTTCATTGTATGAAAAAAATGAATTTTGTAAGTAATGAATGAAAATAAATGAAAATCAGTATTGAATGAATGAATGTGAATTTATTTACAAAGGAACCTATATAGTACTTTAAAAAAATTATTTACATATGTTTAAATAATTATATATGAGTAACATATGTAAGAAAATGTAAATAACATATGTAAATAAATGAATGTGAATGAATGAAATAGTCATTGTATGAATGAAACTAAAGAAAGGTATATAATGTGAAATGAAATTAATAAGAATGAACTTGATTAATGCTTGGAGACATTGTTTGTTTTGGTTTATGTGTTGTTTGGAATAGGATACTTCTAAATGTTGGATGTATGAATAATCTGTTGAGTTTTATCTAAAACTTTTGAGTGTATGGTATACTTATAAGTCTATTTGTCATTTTATATAATTTAAAGGTGTTTAAACCCGAACAAAACCATTTGTTTTTCATGCTATGGATGTATGGTTGATTGCATTGATTTAATGTGATGAAAGTATGTTTTGGTTACAACAGATTGTTGTCATTTTGTATTGGTTTGTTTTGTTATTTATTGAAACAACTAAATTATTTCACTTTTATATAATTATTGACTTCTTTGGATTATATAAGTGAAATAAAGGTTATGGAAGCAATTGCTACTGCTTTTGGTTTCATAAAATAAGCGTTAATTGCCCGACAAATAGGTACGTTCTCGGATTATGGTTTTTTAGTGATATTATATTATTTTTCTATTATTGGGATATATTATTTTGAAATATATATGATATATATTATTATTATTGATAGTATCATTTCTCTTGAGCCTCTTCATACAATGGAGATTCTGTCGAAATTTTCTCTAAATTTTGGACTTAAATGTTTTTAGGAAATGTTCTTCAAAATTTTATTAACTTGAGTATAAAAAGATTTAATTGTTTATAAATATGTATATTTTGTTTAAATTGTTTAATTATGTAGATTTTTTTGTTTATTAATTTATATTTTGAATAATATATATTTATTTCTTAGTTCCTTTTTACCTTCTTTTTCCTTTTCGGGGACGAAAAGTTTTGAGTGGGGGAGAGTGTACTGACCCGTAATTTTTGATGATTAAAAATAGTTAATTTAATAAGATTTTGTTATTTAATAATTGGAAGAAATAAAAATTTGTAATTTATTTACAAAATAATAAAACAATGAAATGTAACCATGTAAATTTAAATTAATTATTAACAAGTTTAATTGAAATTCCAATTAATTGAAATGATTTAAAGGTTATACTTGGTTATAAAGTGAATATAGGAAAAGAGATGTAAATATGAATTAATTAATGAGATAATATATAATTAATGGTAATTGAACAAAAATTAGTGTAAGGAAAGTAACTAAAACATTTTGTTCAAATAATAAACTTATTAATGTGATGAAAAGTTAATGGTGACAATTATTATATGTTACGTATTTATTTAGCCTGTTAAATTAAAATTGGAAATCATTTGTAATTAATTCACTTAATTAGTGCAGTTAATGTAGGTTAAATTGATAATTGTATAATGTTAATTCAATAAGATGTAAGCAAAGAAAATTTTATGCATAATATGACTATTGATTGAATAAAAGGAAGTGGAATTGAGTTTGCTCGAATTTATTGGAATTTAAATTATAATAGATAGATTTATTACAATTAAATGTAATTAAAGATTACGTTAATGAAATGTAAGATGAAAATGGTAAAATATTAGTGTAATAAAAATATAAAACAATGTTAACTATGTATGTAGAGTAATAATTGATCGAATTAAAAGATAGGAACCAAATTAGATAAATTTATTGAAGTTAAACTATAAAAATTGGATTTAATTAAAAGTTGAAATTAAACACTGTAACTATGTAATTACTAACACTGAAATTAGTGTAAATTGTTTCAAAATATTATAAAGTACTAATTAATCTAAAATGATAGGAATTTGTTAATTATTGAATTTAAATTGAAAATATGATTTAATTAATTATTAATTTATTTAATTAATAGGAAAATAGTCATTGTGGACACTGACTCAGATTTCAACAAAAGTAGTTTCATCGGATCCGTAACGATGAATTATTGTAGGATTTTAAGTTTCTTAATGATTAGAATTGTTGTTTGATCGTACAGACTCTAAACACCTAGAGATTAATTTAATTGAAATCAATTTGAAACAAGCTAATTTTAACATAACTTCTTCATACAATCGAATTTGAACTTGAAACCTATTCCATTGATTTTAAAAATATCGAAAACGTCAATTTCAATATATGGGTTGACTCATTTTTTTCTGGAGTCAGTACGCGCTTTTCGGGTCATGTATCGTTCAACTTTCAATCCGATCTAGTCCATCCGTTCTATTTTTGATTTACCTATTTATAGCCCGTTATAAATCCTAGCTACTTCTTATTTCCATTTGTCTGTACGTACAATGTTCTCTGGCGTTTTCTTCTCAATCGAAGACAAACCACACAAATTCCAAATTCAATTGCAAATCAAAACTAAATCGAAATTTCAAACTCCTCCAACCCAAACAAATTATATATCAATTCAAAGCTCTCGTCGAGCGTAATTCACTGGTGTAGTTCGTTCTTCATTTTAAATCACTGTTTGAGTCGCGAATGAATTCTCACCTTCCATATTGGATTTTGGTCGACCCAACGGCGGATCTGCATCCAATCGACGAGCGGGTGGTGCCGTTGCGAAGGTGGAGTCGAGTAGGCCTTAGATTGGTTGTTTGTTCGTCTTGATTGTCGATGGAATCGCCACACTTTGGCTTGACATGGTAATGGTGGTGGTGGGTTTTGGATGAGCCGAAGTTGGCCGTGTGGCCTTAGGGGGTGCGGTTTTGGATGAGCAGCGTGGTGGCAACGTCGGATCGTGGTGTAGGCGCGTGTTTAGGCGATGTTAGTCAAAGTGGTCGGCGGTTATCGTTCGTTTAGGCGAAGTAGGGTTCGAACTGCTGCTTCTCATGCACGTGATAGAGTACAGTGCAAGGTACGTGGTCGATTTTTTTGCTTTGTTTATTATTATTATTATTATTATTATTTCAATCATTCTAATTTACATAACTTTACATACGAGGTCAAACTTACGCGCGGTTTGGTTCGCTAAGATCGTATCGAAATTCCGAAAATTTGGCCCCTAGTTTGGACGAATTATGAGACTGTTTGAATTTATGCCCCAAATTAGATTTTAAGTCAATTTAAATTCAAAGGTGAGTGTTTTGACCTACTCACAACTTCTAAAATTTCTTATGTTAGTTAAATTAATTTATGATGTGATTAGAAATGTATTTACAGCTTTTTGGTATATTTAAATCGTCGTCTCAGTTAATTTTAATTTATTTTAATTAAATCATATTTAATTTATTATTGAATTTAAAATTGCCAACTAAATACCGGTTATTGATAATTAGTTAATTGCTGATATTTATTGATTGAATTGAATGATAATTATGATGGATGTTTAGTTGTTGATATTGGTTGATTGGATGTTACGTTTGATTTATAAAATGTTATCAATCTGCAAGTTCCTTTAGTTATTATGATGAAGTCACTATGGGTTGAAATGATATATACCCGAACGATCTATAGATTAGAAAAAAATCGATATGGGTTGAAATGATAGACTCGAGCGATTTTATGGATTAAATATTAAATTCAGGATTGCGATTAAAAATGATATATAACCGTAAAATTTTAAATTGCGGATTGAAATGATAAAAATTCATATCACTTCACCCTAGGGTAGAGATTTATATATGGACACTGAATTGGCTAAATTAAACGGTTTTACAATCCTAAAATTTTGACTTTGGTTAAATGATATTTTGAAATAAAAATTTGATTTATATAAATTGTATTATTATCGAAATTCGAGTTTATGTTAAAATTGGAATTGTTTTAAAGGGATTGTTAAAGGAATTAAATTGAAATTTTAAAGTTGAATTTGAAATATAAGTGATATGTATTGAGATTGGAATAATTTAAATTTGTATTTCAAAACATTAATTGAAATCGATATAGATGTAATATTTTATTGAGAATGTGAATGGAGACTTGAAATTGGATTTTTGTTGATTAAGAAATTGAAATGGCTCTATTGTGTTGAAATAAAATAAATAGTAAAATGATATTAATTTCAAAACTCATATTTTTAATATAAACTATTTTAAAATATATTATTTTAAAAACTTTAATTATTAAGATTTTCAAACTATTAAACTATTTTAACCTATATTAACTATACTAAATCATTTTAACCTATTTTTAAACCATTAAATTTATTTTAAACTAATTTACCCATTTTAACTTATTTTAAATCTAACTAATCTATTTTAAAGCCATTTAACCTATTTTAGTTATATTTATTCTATTTTATATCTATTTAACTATCTTAAATCAATTTAACAGCATCTTAAATCTATTACTAAACTATTTTTGAGTATTTTAACTATTTATAACTATTTAAACTATTTAAAACTATTTAAACTATCTTCTAAATTTTCAGACCAAGTAGAGGAAAGTGTTATATTCAAATTCTTTGTTTTAAAAGCAAATACTATTAAATGATGTTATAATCTAAGTTGGAATTTACATGTTACAATTAATTGAATATGATGGTTTTGAAGTAAGGATTAACCTATTTTGGAAATATGATTTTTGAAAGAAATTACGATTTTGGAAACGATATGATTTCAAAGGTGAACATGATTTCAAAGGGAATATAATTGCAAAAGTGATATGGTTTGAATTGAATATGATATTTTGATATCGATTATGAAATGGTTTTGAAAATGTAAAAGAATCATCCGGTGTGTAATAAGCGATTGGTTGCTGAAGTGACCGGGATCGAATATGTCGTACTCTTTGCCAATACCGAAAACCACTTTAACATCTATGTACGTGGTCATTCCTCTGATCGGACATATTTCTGTATGAGGTATTGACGTGACCCAGACTCTCGTGAGTCAGCTTAGATGTGGCTAAAATAGGAGCTATACCGGGCTAAGTGAGGTCATTCCTCCGATCGGACATATTTCTTCGATATTATATTCCGACTTTGTGATTGATTTGGTGGCCACCTTTGATTTTGATTTGAGAGTGTGTTCCGAGGTGGACGGTAGTAGTTTTTATGCGTTACCACCAGTCTGGAAGTGCAATTGGTATATCTACCCTAGCATTGTCTAGAGTGTCATTTTCACATGCCCTAGAGTGCCTTCTACAATTTTGTTTTGTTTCGTACCTATGGAGAGCTCGGTTATAGCCCTCCTATGGGTGGAGTTTACAGTATCTGTATAAACTACGACATTATATAAAATGTGTTAAGGGGGATATGGGTAACGCCTTAACGCTATTTTAATATTTTACTTTACTATAGACATATTATAATAGCGTATTGTACTACATAGTAGATAGTTTAACGGATCCTTAGGAGATGGTAATTCCGAACATCTCTTAAGTTACTATACTCACGTTGGACACTGGATAAGACATGTCTAAACCCGTAAACATCGATAACACCATCACACTCATATTTATCGTTGATTTAACTTACATAAGATCTTTTAATTCTGACTCGAGTGTTTTGTCTTTTCAATTCGCTCGGGTCAACCTGAGCATTTTAGGGTTGAAGCCCTTATTTCTGGAGGACGTAGACGAAGATTATACTATAATTATTTATAATATGTATTCCACAGAATCATATTGTTCCATAGCATTATGTTGTTCCACTGCATTTATTAATTTATTCCTGTTTATGTAACTCTGGTATTTTTGTTGTCAAGAATAATCAAATGTATTTATAAAACAGCTTCCTCAACTATTTATTTGATTATTATATTTTGTCATTCCGCTGCGAGATTCTGTATTTGTTTCTCTTTCTTTCTTTGCTTTTTCTTATTTACCCCATAACAATCTGCCCTTTTTATGGTTTGACTCTGACATATGTGGTTTATCATCGATTTAAACTACCCAAAAAGGCTGGTTGTTACATATTGCAGTAATTGATATTACTTCTTTTAATTACAATAAAGTCTAACGATCCGTAACTTTTAAAAACTTTTAAATGGGAGTATTTTGAGGTTACATAAAAACTAAATAAAAAGAATTTGAGTTTCTGATGTTGAGTGTTTTATTTGACCAAATTTAATAGAATAAAAATTTTGTGAAATTTCAAAATTTGGTCAAACGTAGTCAAATATTGACTTTTGGTTGAAAAAATTAAATTTGAATTTTAAAATTTTATTCTTTTTATATGATACCAGACTGAATTTTGATCTTGCTCCACTTTTCGTTTCATCAAAATCAAATTTCTATAGCTCTAAAAATATGAATTACTGTGAAAAATTAATGTGAATATATAGGTAGTATTTAGTTGTGTTTTATTTGGCTAAGGCATATTGGGTTTGTTTGGACTAACGGGCATGGGTTAACCAAGAGACTCTGGTCAGTCATGTGACCATCCCTTTGCCTACAACCTTATGTTTCTTATCTACTAACATCCATGTATATAATTTTTCTTCTAGGAAACTTTCTCTGCACGCTTCTTCTTTCTCCTCAAAATCTACAAAAGAACTCTAGATCTAAAACTCCAAAATCCTCACGAATCAAAATTCCTTTCCTCTTCTCCTTCAACCCTTCCCCCTCCTCTATAGCCGCCACCCTTTCCAGTATCTCCAAGGCCAACTCCTTCCACCTTCCCTCTCCTCTTCCTTCTCCCTTTTCCCTTCTTTTCCCCTTCCCTGTTTTCCCTCTTTCTTCCCCTTATTTCAATGGAAAAAACTTTGTTGTTGAACCCTTCTTCCCTTTCAGGATATTTCTATATCAAAAATATTATTTTCAAGTCCTTTCTCGTGTCCAGTTTTGGCCGAAAATACCCCATATTGTATCAATCATATTTTCTTCAGGAATAAATCAAATTACGTGATTCCTTTTCAAACCATTTTAGATCAGTTCTTCAAACTCCATAGTTTGCTATGCCAAAATCTCAAATCTTTTCAAAGTAATTTTGAACTCACAAAACACCTCTGTTTGTTTTGACCATAAATCCTCAAGACAGAAGCTTTTTGAGTGATTCTTTTTTTGAAAGTCGAGAGAAAAGAATTTGTAAGAACTTTCTATTTAGTCTTATAGATTCAATAATATTCTGGTTTGAATATTGTCTTAAAGATGACCCAGTTTAAGGTTTATCCATAGTTTGGATCTTCAGTTATTTGGAAGTTGGAAGTAGTTGAAAATTGTTTATTGATTCATGTTCGTGTCTAAGCTTTGTTGGATTTGCTTTGGATTTGGATCTTTGCTAGGAATCTCCATATCGCTCCATTTTGTCATCACCTTCGTAGCCGCGAAAGGTGACCAAATACTCACAACAACTTGATTTTCTTATGTTAGTTGAATTGAATTTATGATGTGATTATAAATTAATTGGTTGATGTTTAGTATATTTTAAATTGTCATTCCAGTTAAATCTGATTTTTATTTAATTTAATTGGCATTTAAATTAATATTGAAATTTAAATTGCCAGTTAAATACCTGTTATTGATAACAAGTAAGTTGTTGGTAGTTATTGGTTGATTTCAATGATGATTGTGCTATATATTCAATTGTTGATATTTGGATGTTTAATTTACGATGGATAATATTGGTTGACTTTTGGATGATAGGATGTTATTTATGTCTATATCTCTATTTTTCCTATGGGTTGAAATGATACATACCCTGTAACGACCCGTTAAATTTGATAATATTAAATGGATTAACTTAATATAATTTTTAATCTAATTTATAACAAATGTACGAGTTGGATATAGTAACTGAGATTAAAGATTTAACAATTGAAATGTTATATGGCAATAGGTAGAATAACGAAGATTTGTGTTGTGGTTATAAGTCATAATTAGTTGATTAAAATGGTATTAATGAAATAATAACTGAATCGAATTGCAATATATAAACATCAGAAAAATTTAATTGGTGGATTAAATTTGTTAAAGTTCATAAGTTTTGTAATTTAGTTTAGTAGAACTTTAAATTATAAACGAAGATTGAAATAAACGATAAATTTAATTATGTAAATGGTGACTCAAGACCTAGGTTATAGAAATTGGAACATAATTCAATTTGAATTAAGTAGAAGAAGGACTTGGTTAATATGTAAGTTATTGCTCAAGGTATTGAATAAAAACTTGGAATCCAACCATAATTTAATGATAATAACGTTAGTATTAGAGAATAAATATATTTCAATGCAGTACCCGAATGAACGGAATAAAATGAATATATATTTAATAGAAATGAAATGTAAATGGGCACATTTGGTTGAAAGTTAATTTTAAGAAACACATAAATGTTGAATTTGTGAATATTAATATAAATATTAACTTGAATGGGATTCATTAATACAAAGATGTAATAAGTGTAGATAGTAAAAATTTAATGGCTGTAGTGGAAAAAAAATCAAGTAGTAACATAAAATTTATTTATATGGAAAAAAGAGTATAGATTTGAACAAATTTATGAAAATTTGATAAGAACAGTGGTTGTAATCAATTTGGTTATTTAATATTTGGAAGATAGAGATTTGTAAATCCGTTAATGAATTTATAATGGGAAGAAATGGTAAGAATGTAAAAATTATAAGCATTTGATTCAATTAAGGGAATTAAAGTATAATAAATGGTCATTTAATAAATTCAACGTTCTGTGAGAAATCATAATAGTTGTGTAAAATGTGTACAAACTCCGATTTGAAAATTTATTGGATTTATAACGGTTTTGGTATTACATTTATGAGTTTAAAAGTTATTCCATTTTGTAAAGAAATAAAAGCTTATTTAGGTGACTAGAATTTAGCGTAACGACTATTGTGTGTTACCTATTCTTGTTGCTTGTTAATTTAAATTTTGGAAATCAAATTCAATTTATCCGCCAATTTACCGCAGTTAAAGTGAAATGAATTGGTGAATGAGTAATGTTAAAAACAAATAAGATGTAACCAAGAAAAATCCCATTTATAATAATTTATGTAGAATAAAGTAAAGAAACCAGGAAATGAAAATGTGAAAATGTGGATGCAATGAGATCTTAAGTAATAATAACTTTGTTAGGTAAGTGATAACGGATTTTTTTTTTGTATAACCAAACAAAGATCCAAATTTATTTGGAAATTTATTGCAATCAATTGAATTTATTGCAATTAAATGGATTTAATAGTTATGCAATTATTATTTGGAAGAAATTGGAGTTATTTGTAATAAGTATGAACCTAATGTTAATTTTTCTTATAGGATTGACAATTGATATGGAATGAAAAGAAGAAAATTTGGGTCAGTAAAATTTGTAATTTATGCATAATAAAATGGATTCTAACGTTAAATACTACGTTATTGAGATTTAAATTAAACTTAAAGAATAATGATGTGAATCAGGAACTAATGTTTATGGCATCTTTATTTTAGGTGAAAGTTGAGAATATAAAGATTAAAAATCTAAAGTATGGGTTTTGAAAATATAATTTATAAAATTCTTAAATATAAGAAAGTGTAGAAATTAACATTGCAATTAATATACTCTCAACTTTTTAATTCACAGCTAAGCCTGTTAAATCTTTTTCAATTGATTACGAATCATATAAGAAATAAAATTTGGCAAATTTTAGAATTTAATATAAAATTTGGATTTTTATAATTTATTTAATGAATATTAAAAATAGCCATTTTGGCCACGGACTCGGATTTCGACGAAACCAGTTTCATCGGATCCGTATCGGTGAATTATTATAGGGTTTCAGGTTTCGTATCGATCGGACTTGTCGTTTGATCGTACGGGCGTGAAACGCCTTGAAATCGATTTTAATAAAATCAATTTGAAATCAATTTGGAAATCTTGTTTTCAGCATAACTTCTTCATACGATCAAATTTGGACGTGAAACTTTTTCCATCGTGTTCAGAATATCTTAAAATACCTATTTGGATATACAGATTTAATAAATTCGGTTCCGGAGGCATAGCGGGCTTTTTGGGCCATAGTTTGTTTCGCACGTTTATTCTACGGTCTATCTACGCTACCTCTAACCCTCTATATAAACCCAGCTATTCAGCCCTAGCCTCCGCCTAATTTCATTTATCTGCGCGTATTTTCTTCAAGCTTCTCTTCTTCTTCAATGGGGGCTAACCCTAGATCCAGTCAGTTCAAAAACAAAGTGAAAATTTAAAGTCCTCCTAAAAATCTCGAAAAAATATATATCATAGTTCTCAATGCACGT
Source organism: Allium cepa (assembly GCA_030765085.1). Classification (NCBI taxonomy): domain Eukaryota; kingdom Viridiplantae; phylum Streptophyta; class Magnoliopsida; order Asparagales; family Amaryllidaceae; genus Allium; species Allium cepa. The sequence continues at coordinate 488,899,673 of CM060944.1, read as the reverse complement.
AATCTCATGGTGAAATTCGTTTTTCAATTGGAGTTATCGTTCACCCAGAATAAATTCAAGAAGTTCGTGGCCATTTATCAGCGCCGTAACAAAGTTCGTCTGATCGCAATTTCCTTTTTGGGTTTTGTAGAGGGGACTGAGGGGAGTCGATCTATGTAAATGTTTTCGCGAATCAATGGTCGGATCTGCCGCAGTTTTCAAATTAGGGTTCGGCCTAGGGTTATGGCGGCGGCGGCGGAGGCCTTAGGGGTGACCGGTCCTATGGGGTTGGGTGCGGTCGGAGACGACTTGGAGATTGGTGGTGGTGGCTTGAGCTATCAGGGCCGGAGGTGGATGCAAAGCTTGGTCAAAGTTAGGTCAAAACGGTGGTGTTTGGGTTTGCCTGCGTTCGAATGGAGAAGGTTGCCTGGGCGCGTGTATTCCTCTGCTGACGTGGAGGTATTTTGTTTGGGTGAGTTTTGCTTGTCTAGTTTTAATTTAAATTTTGAATTTCAAGCACGTTTTATCGAATAACTTTCTCATACGTTATCCGTTTCACACGAAATTTCTTTTGTTAGGATCGTAATTTAATTCCGGATTTGACGACACTGGTCTGAACGAATTCTGAGACGGGCGAATTTTTGGGTTTAAATCGAATTTAAATTCGATTTAAATTCCAAAGGTGAGTGTTTTAACCCACTCACATCTACTAGAAGCTTTTATGTTTGTTAAATTAATTTTGGAAATGAATAGAAATTTATTTATGAGTATTTAGCATGTTTATTTTATTCATATCTGTTGAATTGCATCTATTAAATTTAACTGTTAATTTAATTAATTTATTGCGTATAAATTTACAGTTAAAATTTATTTGTTTGTATATGAACTGCTAGTTAACAGTTATATAATTTATTATTGAATATAGACTGTTAGATTAATAGTTGTTAAATTTAATCTGAATAAAATTGCCAGTTATTTCCTGTTATATTATCAAATATAAATTGTTATTGATTGATATTGCTTGATGATTGTGATTGGATGATGGATGATGTTGATAGATGTTTATTGAATATCATAAAATTGCAAATTATCATGCATATTTCATTTCATTCGGGATTGTGGTTTGAAATGATATACAACCGCAAAATTTTATATCTTTTAAATTGCGGATTGAAATGATAAATATCCGTATCACTTGACCATAGGATAGAAAATTATATACAGGCACCGCGGTCTATATATAACTATTTTAATGTGATTTCTATGGTTTGGATGGAATACGGTTTATAATAATCTTAAATTTTATATTGTATAAATATTTTTCTTCCATATATATACATATGAAGTTGAAAATTTTGAAATATAAAGGTGTATAAATCTATTTATTAAAATGAAAAAATTTTTAAGAAAATGGAGTTGGATAATTTATATCATATGTTTAAATGTTAAGTTCGGAAATTTTAAGATATGATATTTATAATTGGATTTTTCCCAAGATAAATTGAAATGAATATTCTAGTATAATTTGAACTGAAAAATATATATTTTATTACTAGAAATTGGTGTTTTTATTTGTTTATGGATTTTATGTGAATATTCAAGACTAATTAATAGAACATTCGATTTGTTGAAGAATAAAATCCAACTTTAGTTTGAAATATTAATACTCCAAATGGATATACGTATATATATATATAAATTGAAGTGGTTTTGGAACTTGAAAGAGATAATACAAATTTTGGTTTAGACTTTAATAAAGAAATGTATTTGTAAAGCCATGAGAACTATTTTCTTTACAAAGTAACATTTAAGTTAAACCATTTAATTCATATACCATTGAATGTCCAAACCATTCAAGTTTTAGAAGTTATGGTTTTAAATTATGATTTTTAAAATATTATGCTTTGAAAATATTTGATTTTCAAACGTTATGAAGTTAAAGCATTATGATTTTGGAAAAGAATTATATCTGGGATAAGTGATAAAATATGGTTTTGGGTTTTGAAATGATATCGTATTCATGGTTATGAAATGGAATGTTTATTCTGATTTTTAAAGTATAACCTATTTTTCAATGACCGCGGTGTTATAATAACGATGGGTTGGCAAAGAGACCGGGATCGGATATGGACATACTCTCTGTCGATACCGAAAACCACTTTGACTAACCGTGTACGCGGTGGAGATTCCAGAATGGAGTAGGTAGTGGCGACGTTTCCTGTAAGGTAAATACGTGGACCCGACTCCCGTGAGTTGGCATAAGGTGGCTAAAACAGGAGCGATTCTCAGGCCAATGAGGTCATTCCTCTGATCGGACCCTCCTCTTCGATATTATACTTTGACTTGGATTGATTCAGTGGCCACTTCTATATTTTGATTTTGGGGAGTTAGTCCGAGGTGGGCGGTAACTGCGGCTACGCGTTTCCACCAGCCTGGATAGCAATTGGTATATCTACCCTGGCATTGCCTAGTTGTGCCGTGTCACCTACCATACCGAGCCTTTACTACGAGTTTCTATTTGTGTCGTACCTATGGAGTATCCTCTGGTAGCTTCCCGATCAGGAGGTATTACGGTACTGTATAGACTATTGGCATTATTTGTGTTAAGGGGAATATTGGGTCACTCTTTAACGCTATTAAAAAGTAAGTTTATTTTATAAATAGACACTATTATAATAGCGCAATATACTACATAGTAAATAGTTTAACGGATCTTTAGGAGATGTAAATCCCGAACATCTCTTGAGTTACTATACTCATATTTATTTCTGTTAATTTAACTCACATAAGATCTTTTAGTCTACTCGAGTGTTTTTGTCTTTTCAAATTCGCTTGGGTCAGTCCGAGCGTTTCAGGATCGAAGACTTTAGCTTTGAAGGACGAAGACGAAGGAGTCGTATTATTATTATCTATAGTATTGCACCACACTCATACTGTTCCGCTGCATTGATTGTATTGGTATGTGTAACTCTGATATTTATTGTATAAAGCAAATCAAGTGTTTGTAAACTGTTTTGAACTGTATATTTATTATTATATTTTATCATTCCGCTGTGAGATTCTGTTTTGTTTTTATTTCTTCTCTGTTTTTCTTATTTACCCCATAACAATCCGCCCTTGCGTATGCTTTGAATTGGCACGTGTGTCGGTTTAAAGTGTGCGAAAAGGCGGGATGTTACAGTTGGTATCAGAGCTTTGGTTTAGCGATAAACCTTGGTTTTGTGGGGTTTGACTCTTTGTTAATAGGGTAGTAATACCCTATGGGAGTCGCTGGGTGTATATATATATATAAGAGAGCGTGTTTGTTAGTTTTATAAAAAGATTTTAATATTATGTTACTCTGTTCCGTTTTGTATTTATAAATTCTGGTTGATGCATGGGACGCTATGCCATCAATAGGGATTTCTAAACACTTAATATGACAGACCGACATAATATTTGTTTTTAATATAGGTGAATGAAATAACTTTGCCTATTATATTTTCTATATATAAAAATATTTTTATAAAGATATATTTTGGTTTCTATAGATTGGGTGTTAGGAAATAAAAATATTTATAACAATTGAAGCTAAGTTGAAATTATAATAAATCAAATGGAGATTTTAGAACTTAAGTCCGAGATTTTGAAAATCTTCTTTCAAAGGATTTATGAAATATAATGATTTGGTTTATAAGTAATTTCTTATATAAATATTTAGATAATTCGGAAGAATTGTTTAAAAGAAGATTTTGGAGAAAATAATTTTGTACTTTCCTCTCTGTCGTTGGAAAATAGTTTCGGTGATGACGGCCGCATCATCGACTTTCATTTTCGAGTTTCGAAGGGAAAGGCCACGGTAGTAAATTCTACTGCAGATTTGTTTCGAAATTATTTAAAATTTTAATTGTTTAAAGGTAATTAGAGGTATAAATGTTGTAAGAAATTAATTATCTATTATTTTAAAGAAATTTTGGAATTTGACCCGGTATTAATTCTTGAATTTCCATTAATTAGTTGTAAAAATTTAGGTTAGTAAAATAAAAGAAGTAATCAATGAATTAAAAGAGTTGAGATTAAACTTGCATAAGTTCTTTTGCTTTTTCTTTAACATAAATAACTTACCAAATATGAAAAGTTGAAATGTTAAATAAGAAATTTGAATAGAATATTATACAAGTAGAGATTTTGGAAATAACGAAGTATTCAATAAATTGCTGTTAAATAAGAATTAATGGTATAAACTTAAGTCATAATTGAAATTTTACTATAATTAAAGGTAAGTATTATTAATAGTTGATTTTAAACTTAAGTATGATTTAAATGCTACTAGTATATATAAAAAAGAAGGGGTAGGTAATATATATAAATGACTGTAAACCCTATGTAATAAATTAATAAAATCCTTTATTTTTTAGAATGAAGGTTAAAGGGTTAATTATTTAAGTGTAATTAAAAAGGGGTCACTGTAATTAAATATAATAGAAAGTGGGTAATTAAATTGTTACTACTATTAAATATAATAGAAACTTCAATTAAATAAATGAATGAAATTAAAGGTAAGTTGAAATTGTAATTTATATAAAAAAAATATATTAATCAAAGGAATTGAGAAGAAACTTGTAAATTTTCACTTATATTCTTAAAACATACATAACTTACCATATAATAAAAGTTGCAATGTTATTAAGAAAATGAAAGGAGAAATCTTACAAGTGAAGCTTGAGGTAATAAAGGTATTCTATTAATTTGCTATCGTAATGAGAATTAATTGTATAAGCTTAAGATAAATTGGAAATTTTACTATATAAGTAAAGGTAAGTAGTATAAATAGATGATATATACTTTAGTCAATAAATTGGAATACAAATATAATGAATTTTGTAATAAATGGAAAATAAAATTGTAAGAAACAAAGAAATCCCTCCATGAATGAAAGAAAGAAAATCAACCCACTGAAGCATGAAATAAATGTATAATAAGTTAATTTGGTTGTTGGTTTGAATTGTTATTGTTGATTTATGTTTGTTGGGTAAGGAATTTGAAGTTGTTGGATGAATAAATAATCTATCCTTGTTCCATCTAAGACTGTTGAGTAAAGGATGCACTTGATAGTTAATTTCATTTCATACAAATTTCAAGTTTGAACCCAAACAACAAATTGGTTGATGGATTAATGGTTGCTTGTTTGTGGTGTGTGCTGTTTGTTAAAATCTATGGTTGTTGCATTTGATTGGTTGATTAATGGTCGAAACCACCTAAACATTTCACTTTCATATAAATATTTAACCTTTTAGATTATATAAGTGAATACAGGTGATGGAAGCAACTGCTACTGCTTTTGGTTCCAAATTAATAAGCGTATATTGCCCGACAAATAGGTACGTTTTCGGATTACGTTTTAGCGCTATTTTATATAATTTCCCGTGTTGGGATATAATATTTGGATAATATTTGTAATATATTTGTTATATTTTGATATTATATTTTCTCCAGAGTCTCTCCATACAAAGGAGACTCTGCCAAAATTTTCCGTAAATTTTGGACTTAAAAATTTTGTGAAAATGTTTTCCAACTTTAATAATTTAAGTATAAAGGCAATAATGACTATAGTACGGGCATAGCTCATTTAAGGTAATTAATTTAGTAAATTATTGATTATAAGTTAATATTTGAAATAAGATGTACTATTTTACTCTTTCTTCTCCCTTCTTTTTCCTTTTCGGGGACGAAAAGTTTTGAGTGGGGGAGATTGTAACGACCCGTTAAATTTGATAATATTAAATGGATTAACTTAATATAATTTTAATCTAATTTATAATAAATGTAGGAGTTGGATATAGTAACTGAGATTAAAGATTTAACAATTGAAATGTTATATGGCAATAGGTAGAATAACGAAGATTTGTGTTGTGGTTATAAGTCATAATTAGTTGATTAAAATGGTATTAATGAAATAATAACTGAATTGAATTGCAATATATAAACATCAGAAAAATTTAATTGGTGGATTAAATTTGTTAAAGTTCATAAGTTTTGTAATTTAGTTTAGTAGAACTTTAAATTATAAACGAAGATTGAAATAAACGATAAATTTAATTATGTAAATGGTGACTCAAGACCTAGGTTATAGGAATTGGAACATAATTCAATTTGAATTAAGTAGAAGAAGGACTTGGTTAATATGTAAGTTATTGTTCAAGGTATTGAATAAAAACTTGGAATCCAATCATAATTTAATGATAATAACGTTATTATTAGAGAATAAATATATTTCAATGCAGTACTCGAATGAACGGAATAAAATGAATATATATTGAATAGAAATGAAATGTAAATGGGCACATTTGGTTGAAAGTTAATTTTAAGAAACACATAAATGTTGAATTTGTGAATATTAATATAAATATTAACTTGAATGGGATTCATTAATTCAAAGATGTAATAAATGTAGATAGTAAAAATTTAATGGCTGTAGTGGATAAAAAAATCTAGTAGTAACATAAAATTTATTTATATGGAAAAAAGAGTATAGATTTGAACAAATTTATGAAAATTTGATAAGAACAGTGGTTGTAATCAGTTTGGTTATTTAATATTTGGAAGATAGAGATTTGTAAATCCGTTAATGAATTTATAATGGGAAGAAATGGTAAGAATGTAAAAATTATAAGCATTTGATTCAATTAAGGGAATTAAAGTATAATAAATGGTCATTTAATAAATTCAACGTTCTGTGAGAAATCATAATAGTTGTGTAAAATGTGTACAAACTCCGATTTGGAAATTTATTGGATTTATAACGGTTTTGGTATTACATTTATGAGTTTAAAAGTTATTCCATTTTGTAAAGTAATAAAAGCTTATTTAGGTGACTAGAATTTAGCGTAACGACTATTGTGTGTTACCTATTCTTGTTGCTTGTTAATTTAAATTTTGGGAATCAAATTCAATTTATCCGCCAATTTACCGCAGTTAAAGTGAAATGAATTGGTGAATGAGTAATGTTAAATACAAATAAGATGTAACCAAGAAAAATCCCATTTATAATAATTTATGTAGAATAAAGTAAAGAAACCAGGAAATGAAAATGTGAAAATGTGGATGCAATGAGATCTTAAGTAATAATAACTTTGTTAGGTAAGTGATAACGGATTTTTTTTTGTATAACCAAATAAAGATCTAAATTTATTTGGAAATTTATTGCAATCAATTGAATTTATTGCAATTAAATGGATTTAATATTTAATAGTTATGTAATTATTATTTGGAAGAAATTGGAGTTATTTGTAATAAGTATGAACCTAATGTTAATTTTTCTTATAGGATTGACAATTGATATGGAATGAAAAGAAGAAAATTTGGGTCAGTAAAATTTGTAATTTATGCATAATAAAATGGATTCTAACGTTAAGTACTACGTTATTGAGATTTAAATTAGACTTAAAGAATAATGATGTGAATCAGGAACTAATGTTTATGGCATCTTTATTTTAGGTGAAAGTTGAGAATATAAAGATTAAAAATCTAAAGTATGGGTTTTGAGAATATAATTTATAAAATTATTAAATATAAGAAAGTGTAGAAATTAACATTGCAATTAATATACTGTCAACTTTTAATTCACAGCTAAGCCTGTTAAATCTTTTTCAATTGATTACGAATCATATAAGAAATAAAATTTGGCAAATTTTAGAATTTAATATAAAATTTGGATTTTTATAATTTATTTAATTTATTTAATGAATATTAAAAATAGCCATTTTGGCCACGGACTCGGATTTTGACGAAACCAGTTTCATCGGATACGTATCGGTGAATTATTATAGGGTTTCAAGTTTCGTATCTATCGGACTTGTCGTTTGATCGTACGGGCGTGAAACGCCTTGAAATAAATTTTAATAAAATCAATTTGAAATCAATTTGGAAATCTTGTTTTCAGCATAACTTCTTCATACAATCAAATTTGGACGTGAAACTTTTTCCATCGCGTTCAGAATATCTTAAAATACCTATTTGGATATATAGATTTAATAAATTCGGTTCCGGAGGCATAGCGGGCTTTTTGGGCCATAGTTTGTTCCGCACGTTTATTCTACGGTCTATCTACGCTACCTCTAACCCTCTATATAAACCCAACTATTCAGCCCTAGCCTCCGCCTAATTTCATTTATCTGCGCGTATTTTCTTCAAGCTTCTCTTCTTCTTCAATGGGGGCTAACCCTAGATCCAGTCAGTTCAAAAACAAAGTGAAAATTTAAAGTCCTCCTAAAAATCTCGAAAAAATATATATCATAGTTCTCAATGCACGTAATCTCATGGTGAAATTCGTTTTTCAATTGGAGTTATCGTTCACCCAGAATAAATTCAAGCAGTTCGTGGCCATTTATCAGCGCCGTAACAAAGTTCGTCTGATCGCAATTTCCTTTCTGGGTTTTGTAGAGGGGACTGAGGGGAGTCGATCTATGTAAATGTTTTCACGAATCAATGGTCGGATCTGCCGCAGTTTTCAAATTAGGGTTCGGCCTAGGGTTATGGTGGCGGCGGCGGAGGCCTTAGGGGCGACCGGTCCTATGGGGTTGGGTGCGGCCGGAGACGACTTGGAGACTGGTGGTGGTGGCTTGAGCTATCAGGGCCGGAGGTGGATGCAAAGCTTGGTCAAAGTTAGGTCAAAACGGTGGTGTTTGGGTTTGCCTGCGTTCGAATGGAGAAGGTTGCCTGGGCGTGTGTATTCCTCTGCTGACGTGGAGGTATTTTGTTTGGGTGAGTTTTGCTTGTCTAGTTTTAATTTAAATTTTGAATTTCAAGCACGTTTTATCGAATAACTTTCTCATATGTTATCCGTTTCACACGAAATTTCTTTTGTTAGGATCGTAATTTAATTCCGGATTTGATGACGCTGGTTTGAACGAATTCTGAGAAGGGCGAATTTTTGGGTTTAAATCGAATTTAAATTCGATTTAAATTCCAAAGGTGAGTGTTTTAACCCACTCACAACTACTAGAAGCTTTTATGTTTGTTAAATTAATTTTAGAAATGAATAGAAATTTATTTATGAGTATTTGGCATGTTTATTTTATTCATATCTGTTGAATTGCATCTATTAAATTTAACTGTTAATTTAATTAATTTATTGCGTATAAATTTACAGTTTAAATTTATTTGTTTGTATATGAACTGCTAGTTAACAGTTATATAATTTATTACTGAATATAGACTGTTAGATTAATAGTTGTTAAATTTAATCTGAATAAAATTGCCAGTTATTTCCTGTTATATATTACCAAATATAAATTGTTATTGATTGTTATTGCTTGATGATTGTGATTGGATGATGGATGATGTTGATGGATGTTTATTGAATATCATAAAATTGCAAATTATCATGCATATTTCATTTCATTCGGGATTGTGGTTTGAAATGATATACAACCGCAAAATTTTATATCTTTTAAATTGCGGATTGAAATGATAAATATCCGTATCACTTGACTATAGGATAGAAAATTATATACAGGCACCGCGGTCTATATATAACTATTTTAATGTGATTTCTATGGTTTGGATGGAATACGGTTTATAATAATCTTAAATTTTATATTGTATAAATATTTTTCTTCCATATATATACATATGAAGTTGAAAATTTTGAAATATAAAGGTGTATAAATCTATTTATTAAAATGAAAAAAAAAATTTAAGAAAATGGAGTTGGATAATTTATATCATATGTTTAAATGTTAAGTTTGGAAATTTTAAGATATGATATTTATAATTGGATTTTTCCCAAGATAAATTGAAATGAATATTCTAGTATAATTTGAATTGAAAAATATATATTTTATTACTAGAAATTGGAGTTTTTATTTATTTATGGATTTTATGTGAATATTCAAGACTAATTAATAGAACATTCGATTTGTTGAAGAATAAAATCCAACTTTAGTTTGAAATATTAATAATCCAAATGGATATACGTATATATATATAAATTGAAGTGGTTTTGGAACTTGAGAGAGATAATACAAATTTTGGTTTAGACTTTAATAAAGAAATGTATTTGTAAAGCCATGAGAACTATTTTCTTTACAAAGTAACATTTAAGTTAAACCATTTAATTCATATACCGTTGAATGTCCAAACCATTCAAGTTTTAGAAGTTATGGTTTTAAATTATGATTTTTAAAATATTATGCTTTGAAAATATTTGATTTTCAGACGTTATGAAGTTAAAGCATTATGATTTTGGAAAAGAATTATATTTGGGATAAGTGATAAAATATGGTTTTGGGTTTTGAAATGATATCGTATTCATGGTTATGAAATGGAATGTTTATTCTGATTTTTAAAGTATAACCTATTTTTAAATGACCGCGGTGTTATAATAACGATGGGTTGGCAAAGAGACCGGGATCGGATATGGACATACTCTCTGTCGATACCGAAAACCACTTTGACTAACCGTGTACGCGGTGGAGATTCCAGAATGAAGTAGGTGGTGGCGACGTTTCCTGTAAGGTAAATACGTGGACCCGACTCCCGTGAGTTGGCATAAGGTGGCTAAAACAGGAGCGATTCTCAGGCCAATGAGGTCATTCCTCTGATCGGACCCTCCTCTTCGATATTATACTTTGACTTGGATTGATTCAGTGGCCACTTCTATATTTTGATTTTGGGGAGTTAGTCCGAGGTGGGCGGTAACTGCGGCTACGCGTTTCCACCATCCTGGATAGCAATTGGTATATCTATCCTGGCATTGCCTAGTTGTGCCGTGTCACCTACCATACCGAACCTTTACTACGAGTTTCTATTTGTGTCGTACCTATGGAGTATCCTCTGGTAGCTTCCCGATCAGGAGGTATTACGGTACTGTATAGACTATTGGCATTATTTGTGTTAAGGGGAATATTGGGTCACTCTTTAACGCTATTAAAAAGTAAGTTTATTTTATAAATAGACACTATTATAATAGCGCAATATACTACGTAGTAAATAGTTTAACGGATCCTTAGGAGATGTAAATCCCGAACATCTCTTGAGTTACTGTACTCATATTTATTTCTGTTAATTTAACTCACATAAGATCTTTTAGTCTGACTCGAGTGTTTTTGTCTTTTCAAATTCGCTCGGGTCAGTCCGAGCGTTTCAGGATCGAAGACTTTAGCTTTGAAGGACGAAGACGAAGGAGCCGTATTATTATTATCTATAGTATTGCACCACACTCATACTGTTCCGCTGCATTGATTGTATTGGTATGTGTAACTCTGATATTTATTGTATAAAGCAAATCAAGTGTTTGTAAACTGTTTTGAACTGTATATTTATTATTATATTTTATCCTTCCGCTGTGAGATTCTGTTTTGTTTTTATTTCTTCTCTGTTTTTCTTATTTACCCCATAACAATCCGCCCTTGTGTATGCTTTGAATTGGCACGTGTGTCGGTTTAAAGTGTGCGAAAAGGCGGGATGTTACATACCCGAACGACCTTAGAGACTAGGGGAAAATCGTTATGGATGGAAATGATAAACCCAAGCGATTTTCATTGATTTGGAAATGTTCATTTTTGATACTGGTTGAAATGGTATATACTCATATAATTTTCTGAATTTGGATTATTATTTGGAATTGAATTATTTGAAGGGTTTAAGTTAATTCAAACTTTGGATTTGATTTAATTAGATGATTAAGATTGATATTTTGAATTATTTGAAACCCTTTAAATAATTATATTCACATTGTACACTTGATAAGAGATGAAAATCCCGTAACATCTACGAAACCATTGCACAAATATTTCTATTTTATTTATTTTGATCTAGCTTACATAAGATCTTATGGTTCTAACTTGAGTTTTCTGCCTTTTCATTACACTTAGGTCGATTTGAGCTTTTTTAGGGTATTGAAGATTATTTTCTACAGGACAAAGATGAAGATTTAGTATATTATTGCTATTTATTTTCCACAACATTCTATGTTCCGCTGCATTATTTGTTTATTTCTAATGTATGTATAACTCTGATTTGAATCTAAAAAGTGTAATCAAATTTTATTTATAAAACAGCTTCATGAACTGTTTAATTAAATGTTATATTTTGCAATTCCGCTACGTGATTCTGTGTTTTGTTTTCCTTTTATTTCTTATTTACTCTATTAGCAATCCTCCCTTTTGAATGGTTTGAGTCTGATATGTGTGGTTTATTGTCGATTTAAACCGTCCAAAAAGGTGGGCGTTACAGTTGGTATCAAAGCCATGTTTAGACATATCTTAACCTATTGGGGTTAACTCATTAGAGATATGGTAGTAATATTCGAGAATGAGTTTGTCTGAGTATGCGTGCATACGTGTGTGTGTCTATGAGAGCGCATATGTGTTAGTGTTATAAAAATGTTTTATATAAGTTTTGAAATGAAATAATTTTCCTAATATTATATGTTATATATAAGGAAATTTTTATAACTATTATAGTTATTTGTAGTGTGTTTGTTTATGAAATGGTAATATTTAATTTTTATTATTTATTGTTGATTAGTTGAATTTTTCATTTTATAAGCATTGGCCAATCATTGTTGATTGAATTTATGGACTAAACACTAGTTTGATAATGACGTATGAAAGAGAATAAAGTGAATAATTAGGATATTTGATTATGAAATTTAAATGTTTGGTTGTGAATATTGTTGTTTGTTGATTGGTAGTTTCAACTATTGAAATAAAATGGAATATCTAGATATTTTGGATAGTCAAAACTTCTGAATCAATATATGAGTTGAAATGTTGAAATTTTGTTGAATTATGAAGTTGAATTTGGTAACCTTAAATTGAAAGCAAGTAAAACAAGGTTAAATTTGTTATATCTATGTTAGTAAATGAATATAATTGTTGTATACATTATTGGCATGTAATGTAATAATATACTAGTGTGAATTTTAAGCCTTCGCGGTTTAAATCGAAATTATGATTAAGGAAAAGCTGTAAATGAGATTTAAAAAAAAATTGTTATGAACTTAATTAATTTTATGAAATTTGGCATAAATAAATTTTAAAAGTAAGTGAAAACCAATTGGATTAACGAATATGAACTAAAAGTGAAATGATTTTAAATAAAGTCAAGACTTGTACGTTGTTTATGAAATAAATGGATGTCACACTAAATGTAGTATTAAATGAGAAATATTACATATGGAAATGAATGTAATTTAAAATGAGTTGAAATTTGAGCAATGTTTACGAATGATTAATGTTTATATTGAATGGAGAAGTTCTGTGAAATAACTATTAAAGCATGAAGTGATATTTGTGTTAATCAATGAGATTAAAAATGAATTTAATTGAAATGTAATTGTGATGAAACAAATTGGATTAAATACGTAAGGTATGTGTATATTGTTTTATTCGCATAATTAATTTGATCCGGATTTGAGTACAGAAGTTCAAGGTGAACTACACCATTTCATGTTACGATATTTCATTCGATTCCTAATGGTGATTATTTGATATGGATTGCTTGTTTGATTCTAAAATTCTTTATCATAGTATATGGCTATGTAAGGAGAACGATGGTTTCTAGTCGAGAAACCTTATCTAAGTCCGCATTAGGAAAGTCGAATGAACAATACTAGTTCGAAAGTGAACTTGTGCGATCGAGCGAGCGATCAAATATGATATTGCATGACGATGACACATGTACATCTTATGTTCTAATATTATTGATATGTTTGGCCTTGAAATTGAAAGTTGTTGGGTTGGATATCTTTGTAATTCAAATTGGAAATTTTCTTTTTTGTACAAACTAATATAAATTTAAAACCATTTTGGTATACAAAACTATTTTCTTTTATTATACAAACTATTTTATTCTATTTTGTTATACAAACAATTTTATTCTATTTTATTATGCAAACTATTTTATTCTATTTTATATACAAAATTATCTTACAAATTATTTTATTTGCAAACTATTTTACAAAACTATCTTATATACAAAACTATTTTATATACAAAACTATTCTAAATTCAAAATCTTTTATAAAGCAAAAATGTTCAATCCCACATGGCTCTTCATGTAGTGGAATTGGTTTTGGGAAAATTTTGATTCTTATATAAGATGGACTTTATATAAGTATATGGTGATTTGGAAGACTATTGATTTTGGTAGGTATTCGATCTGAAGAGATAAATCTTATATACAACGGAATTATATAAGAATGATTTGATATATTTGATACTATTGAATTTGGAAAGTACTCTATCTGAAAATGAAATCTTATATATAATGGAATTTATATAAGTGTGTGGGCGACCCGCCCTTTCGATCCTCAAAAATCGACATAAATACGCTCATTGTATAACATGCTGAATGATCGAGTGCCGGAAAGACAGATTGTTGAGGGAAAAGAAAGTAGGTAGAAGAAAGAAGAAACGAAACAAATCAGAATCTCACAGCGGATTGAATAACATACAATATAAACAGTTCTTTACACAAACACAAAACTGTACTATGCATATCTCACATCATAGTACACAAATCAATAATTACCAGCCTGGACAGCTGTAACAACCCGCCCTCACAATTTCTGCTAATTTCAAACAACCACTGCAGCGGAATAAACAAGTACGAGAATACGTCTCGGTTACCAGTGTTTGATGTGAATTTTTGTTTGATGATAACGAATATATATATTAATTTATATATGTGTTTGTTGATTGTACTATATACATATAAGAATAAATATTCATATTGAATAATAATACTATTGCACAGAATTTATATAATTCAATCAATATTTTTATTCAATATAATATTTTAATTCAACACTTATACACTACAAAGTTTTCAGCTCTATCTATATACATACACTAGTTTATACATTTCATATTCATATTTTCTCTCACTACAACACACAACACTGTACATTTTACAAAACCATTATTCTGCATCTATCTGCATTGTCCAGTTCCAGTTCTTGTCCTGTGTCCAGTGTACCTGTATAATTAGCAACTACAATAGTAATCTGAAAATAACCAAATTTGAATTTGCAAACATATAAAAAAAAATTTATTGGTGCCTCGGTTATTTGGGTTGTTCGTCATCATTAACATTTGAATTCATCACACACAAAGTCGTGCACATAGATATATACACTTATATTCCTATCAGGGACAGGTAATCATAAGTGGCTGCAATCCACACGTGTACATTTATACACGTGTGCATTGCCTCGCCAACTCGTGTGCGCAGCAAACAAGATCAAAGAGCAAAAGTAATCTGGATCAAACCATCAGGTTTATGACAGTAACATATGATCAGTGGTACACATGCAAGCACAGTCTCAAACCAATATCAAGTTCAAGTGCAGACCAAAAGCAAGACCAGAGTAGTACAGTGTGGCAATGCACCAGAACACTAAGTCCAGCTACTCAAATGAAACAGTGTACACAAGTGAAGCCAAATGAAAATCAAAGCATCATGAATTTACACCAAAGCAAATTAGCAGACTACAAGTGACAATGTGAATGCAGTGTGACAGTGCACCATCAAGAAACCACTGTAATGATGCAAACTGACTCGAAGATTGCCACCAACATAAGCAGTAATAATGAAGACCACTATGCAGTAGACATGAGTGCAACTTGACTATCAAGACTCAGTAAACAACAGCTACATGAAGCAAACAACATGAATATCACAAGCATGAACATAGGAAAACATGCATGCACAATGTGATACAAGGCAAACTGGCAACAACAACAAGTTAAACAATGCATGATGAATCAGACCAACTAATCAACAGTGAAGAGATGACAAGTACATAGCAGTATAACCAAGTCAAAACCAGTGGTAGTCAAATATCACAAATTCAATGCCGAGAAGCACTGAAACAAAGATGGCCAGAACCAAAGTTCACAGTGAAGCCAGAAGAGTGGAACACTACAAGTCAGCAAATAGTTCAGTGGTAAAGATGAGTGCAGACTCGAAGTCGAAAGCAATAAACAAGTTCAATTCGGAAAAATTCATGAATGCAACAACCAAATGAAGTCAGCAGTCAGCGGTGATAATGGCCATGAACAGCAAGTACAATGTCGTAGAACGAACGTCAATCAGGAGTAAAGTTCGAATCCAATGCAGATGCAAACAAGTCGAGATGAACAAATGGAAACAAATTCGAAATTGAAAAATGTAGAACAACTAAGTAATACTGTATAAAAACTCAAGTATGCATCTGCAAACTTTGAAAAAGTCAGAAATCAATTACGTCTCTTTGAAAAAGTCAAAACAAACCAAAAGAGGAAAGTTTTTCTGCCGTATCGATCAAGAAAAATCGAACGTTTCACAATCAAAGCCGTGTGCATCAAGTCAGGAAAGCAAGAATTAGGAAAGTGACAAATTCATATAAATTCATCACCCAAATTCATCATTGGCAAAAAATTAGAATATCGAACACAAAGCAATCAATTGAGAAATAAAAAAATACAAGCAACGTGCCAAGAAATTTTCTCAGACGATCGCCAGAGAAGCAACGATCATCAACCAGAGAAAAATCAGATCGCAAATTCCAGAAGCCCTAAAATTTCGTAAACCCTAGACGCAAGCAAAGAGATGGTCGAGAACGATCAATATCTTCTTCAGAGACAATCAAGAGCCTCGATCGAAACCCCAATTTGACAAAGAAATCCAAGATTTCAAAGCCGCCAATTTTTTCTCAAAGAAAATAGAAGAGGATCGGGTGAAGGAATAGAAAAGGGTCGGCCGTGTTATTTGGATTTAGTTTATTTTAAAAATAGGGTTTATTTTTATGGGTGTTTTGTCTTTTTTTGCTCTTAGTTTTAATTGTTGAAATTTGTTCTTCTTGAATCAATACTTGGTAAATCACCACCTAGAATTTAGGTAGTGTCAGGTTGTCTTGTTAGGATTAGTTCAGTAAGTAGAGTTTGCGAGTTTGCAAAATTCTATAGGCGGTAGCAGGGTTTGCGAGTCTGTTAGAGTGTTTGTAAGCGGGAGACTGTTTAATTCTAATAGAAATCTAGAAATGCAGCAGTAGGCAGGGGTTGCCGAAGCTGGGTAAATTTTGTGTGTGATTTACTGTTCAGCATATTTATTTTTTCTACAAGAAAATTTGCTATAACCCTATTCACCCCCCTTCTAGGGTCAATCTAGATCCTACAAGTGGTATCAGAGCGAGGTATAGTTTTTTTAACTCTAGAGTCATGAATTCACCAAATAATGCTTTTTCTCAGGGGCAATCTATTGCTAAGCCACCCATGTTTAATGGGAATGATTATGCGTATTGGAAAGTTAGGCTGGATATTTATTTTAGTTCTGTTGATTATGATGTTTGGGACATTATTGAAACTGGCTATAAATCTCCCACTATAACTGTTGGTGATACTGAGATTCCTAAACCTAAGGATAGGTGGGATGCTAACGATAAGAGATTAAAAACTACAAATGCTAAAGCTATGAATGCTTTGATCTGTGCTCTTGATAAGACTGAATTTAATAGAATTTCTCGTTGTAAAACTGCACAGGAAATTTGGCATACCTTGGAGGTGACACATGAAGGAACTTCTCAAGTCAAGGAGTCTCGTCTAGCCCTATTCAACAATGAATACGAGAACTTTGTGATGGACAAAGGCGAGAGAATAAAGGACATGTGTGGACGCTTTTCAACTTTGGTGTACAATGCTAGAGCGCTTGGGAAGGTATTCACTGAGGTAGAGCTTGTAAGGAAGGTGCTACGAGTCTTACCGATGAGCTTTGAGGCAAAAGTCACAGCAATACAAGAATCAAAAGATCTGAGTAAACTAAGCATGGAGGAGTTGATCGACAACTTGATGACATATGAGCTTGAGCTAAAAGCAAAGGAGGAACGCAACAACTCCGAATCAAAGAAGAAGACGATTGCCTTAAAAAGCAGAGAAGAGAGCGATGAAGAAGAAGAAGATCCAATTGAAGAGCTTGCAATGGCTGTCAATAACCTTAGAAAATTATCAAGATTCAGGCCACGCAAGAAGAAAACAAGTGGTAATAGGTCAAAAGATTCTGACAATTCCGATAATGAATTAATGCGCTTTAACTGCAAGAAGCCTGGCCACTTCAAACAAAAGTGTCCACATCTCAAAAACAACAAAGGAAAGAAAAAGAAGAAAAAGACCTTTGCAGCAACTTGGGATGATGGAGAAGGAGAGGAAATTTCGAATAATAGCTCAGAGGAGGCTAACTTGTGTCTTATTGCAAAATCAGATTCGGAAGCAAGCTCAGAGGAATCTAGTGAGGTAGGTAACTACTCTTATAAAGAACTTGCTTTGATGTGTTTTGATCTTACTAAAACAATTGATTCTCTTGAATCTAAAATCGAAAAACTAAAATCTGATAGGAGAGAACTTGCTTATGAAAATTTTAGGTTAGAAACTGAGCTTGAAAATATTCAAAACCTAGACTGTAAAAATGTAAAATTTTAGATTCAGAGTTATCAAGACTTAAGAATAGCTTTGAGAATCTTGAAAAAGAAAACTTGAGTCTTAAGGAAACCATTGACACTAGGAAAAAGGATTTTATAAATAGATGCACTTCACTTGTAACTGAAAACACAACACTAAAAACCAAAGTCCAAAATCTTGAGAAATCTCTGAATAACTTTTCTAGAGGAGAAAAATCATTCAACATGTTATTGGGAAATCAAATTTTTGCTAACAACAGAAAAGGACTAGGCTTTGGGAAAATATAAGTTGATGATAGTGCAAAAGGTAAAAGTGTCTTTGCTAAATGTGAAATAATAGGATATCGTGTTGAAAATTGTAGTCATAGGAACAAGAACACAAAATTCATACAAGTTTGGGCTCCTAAGAATTCTACAAACAAATTTCATGTCTATTGAAACAAGAATAAAAGGACAAAACAAGTTTGGGTTCCAAAAGGATTGTTTATTCACAATGCTTCAGTCACTAATATCATTGGACCTATGAGTTTCTCTAGGTCATCCTCCTCTCTCTCTACGTAGGTCTGTTGGCGGGCTAAGGAACAACAAGAATGGTTTCTAGATTCAGGTTTTTCTAGACATATGACAGGTGACAAATCGAAGTTCCTTAGCCTACAGAATTTTAAAGGTGGAAATGTGATCATGGGAGACAATAGCAAGTGTAAGATTATTGGTAAAGGTGAAGTAGGTAACGGTATTTTTTCCTTGACTAATGTTTTAGATGTTGATAATTTGCGTCACAATCTCATTTCTATTAGTCAACTATGTGACAAAGGTATGAATTTGGTTTTTGATAGTGATACTTGCAAAATCATTGATAAATCCTCTAATAACATTGTTTTTATGGGCAAAAGAAAAGGAAATGTTTACTCACTTTCGTTTGATAATCTAAATCTTTCCAGATGTTTGGTGGCCACTGACGAAGAGGCATTTTTATGGCATAGGAGACTTGGACATGCTAGCATGAGCCTCTTAGAAAAACTTGAAACGAAAAATTAGTCAAAGGGTTACCACATCAGAAATTTAAAAATAATAAAGTGTGTAAAGCATGCTCCTTAGGCAAGCTTAGTCGATCATCATTTCGCCCTAAAAACATTGTTAGCACATCAAGGGTCCTTGAATTAATTCACATGGACTTATTTGGACCAAATGAAATTGCAAGCTTGAATGGAAAACTTTATTGTTATGTATTGGTTGATGATTATTCTAGATTTACATGGGTTTATTTCTTAGCAAAAAAGTCTGAATCTTTTGATTATTTTTCAAAATTTGCAAAACTTGTTCAAAATGAAAAAGGAGTTTCAATTAAAACCTTGAGAAGTGATCATGGAGGCGAACTTGAAAACTTGGTATTTGAAAGCTTTTGTGAAGAAAATGGTTTAAAACATGAATTTTCTGCTCTAAGAACACCTCAACAAAATGGGGTGGTTGAAAGGAAAAATCGTACATTACAGGAATTGGATAGATCCATGTTGAGTGAGTATAAACTACCTCTAACCTTTTGGGCAGAGGCAGTGAATACTCCATGCTATGTAATAAATAGAGTAATGATTAGACCAATACTTGGCAAAACGTCTTATGAATTGTGGCATGAAAGGAAACCTAACATTTCTTATTTTCGTGTATTTGGATGTCCTTGTTTCGTTCTTAACACAGGTGATCAACTTGGAAAATTTGAATCAAAGGCTGATGAGGGAATTTTCATGGGCTATTCAACAAGGAGTAAGGCTTACAGGATATACAACAAACGAACAAAGACAATTTGTGAATCAATCAATGTGAAATTCGATGAATCTGACCTGGAAAGGACGACTGAAAAGACGGTTGACGATGTGGTACATCATGAAGGCATTGAAGAAGAGACATCTAGTAAGAAAGCTAAAAGTAGGACTGTTGATGCTGATAGATTGAAGTTCAAATCCAATCATCCTCCTGAATTGGTTATAGATCATCCTACGGAAGGTATACGCACTCACTCTTCATTTGATAAAAATTTGTGTGCATTTTGTTGTCACAGTGGTTTTATTTCTGAGATTGAACCTGATTCGGTTGAAATGGCTCTTAGTGATGAAAGTTGGGTTTTAGCAATGCAAGATGAACTAAATCAATTTGAGAGAAATAAAGTTTAGAAGTTTGTTCCTAGGCCTAATGACTATCCAATTGTTGGAACTAAATGGGTGTTCAAAAGTAAACTTGATGAATCAGGAAATGTAATTAGAAACAAAGCGAGGTTGGTCGCAAAAGGATATGACCAAATAGAAGGCACAGATTTTGATGAAACATTTGCTCCAGTTGCTAGGTTAGAAGCCATTAGAATTTTGCTAAGTTGTGCATGTTATAAGGGTTTCAAACTTAAACAAATGGATGTAAAAAGTGCCTTTCTGAATGGTGATTTGAAAGAAGAAGTTTTTGTTGAACAACATCCTGGTTTTGAAAATCATGATTTTCCAAATCATGTGTATAAACTAGAAAAAGCATTATATGGTCTTAAGCAAGCTCCTAGAGCTTGGTATGACTGCCTTTGTACATATCTTTTGGAAAATGGCTTTAAAAAGGGGAGTGCTGACACGACACTGTTTCTATTACATAAGGGAAGTGAATTTTTGATTGTTCAGATTTATGTGGATGATATCATTTATGGTGCTACTAATGAACTCTTGTGCGAGAAATTTGAACAAGTCATGCAGGCTAAATTCGAGATGAGCTTGGTTGGAGAATTGAAATATTTTCTAGGATTCCAAATCAAGCAAAGCATTGATGGTATTTTTATTTCACAATCCAAATATGTGTTGGAACTGTTGAACAAATTTGGAGTTGAGACTCCAAACCATTGAGAACTCCTATGAGCCCAACAACAAAGTTGGACAAAGACGAGAAAGGAATTGCTGTTGATCAGAAGAAATATCGAGGGATAATTCGTTCACTTCTCTATCTTACTGCTTCTACACCTGATATTATTTTTTCTGTGTGTTTATGTGCACGTTTTCAATCTAATCCTAAAGAATCCCACATGAAAGCCACTAAACGAATTCTGAGATATCTTTCACACACAAAAAAATTTGGATTATGATACCCTTCTTGTGAAATTTTGATTTAGTTGGCTATTCTGATGCTGATTATGCTGGTTCATTGGTTGATAGGAAAAGCACTAGTGGGACATGTTTCATGCTAGGACATTCATTAGTTTCATGGTCAAGTCGAAAACAGAATTGTGTTGCATTATCCACCACTGAAGCAGAATATATTGCTTTAGGAAGTTGTTGTGCTCAAAATTTATGGATGATGCAAACTCTTTCTGATTTTGGCTTAGTTTATAAACAAGTTCCATTAAAATGTGATAGTAAAAGTGCAATAGACTTGTCAAATAATCCTGTTCATCATTCACGCACAAATCACATTGATGTGAGACACCACTTTCTTAGAGATCACATTGCTAAGGAAGACATTTGCATTGAACATATTTCAAATGAGGCTCAACTTGCCGATATTTTCACAAAACCCCTCCCCGAAGACAGATTTTCAAGATTACGTTTGGATTTGGGAATTATAGAAATTGAATAATCATTTTCAATTTGTTAGTTGAAATATTCTTGGATATATACTTTCAACTTCAATTTCAAGGATTCAAACCAGTTTTGGATATTATCCAAAGATTGATTCGATTATGGTATTCAGTATTGGATATTACATAATATAATTAACTTGGTAACTGATTCCATGACCATTTCTATTTCTACCATCTTTCTATCGTTCATAATGGTTTTGTAAAATGAGAAGAGTGGATTATCTTTTAAAATAAAAAAATAAAAAAATAATAATGATAATAACTCTCATGCGTCCATTCTCATTTAAAAGTCCCTATGGTTATGCATGGATGGAGCATGTGAGTGAATTATTTTTATCATTACTCCATTCTCATTTAAAAGTCCTTATGGTTATGCATGGATGGAGTATGGTAACTAAGTATTCTGGTCTCACTTAAAAGTACGGATGCTTAGACTAATAAGTAACTGCTGATCCAATTTAAAAGTCCTTATGGTTATGCATGGTTAGTAAGTGCTTATTTTTGTGCTTAAATGTCAAATTAATTTTAAAATATCTCTCTTCTTATTATATAAAAAAAAACCGAATCATCGATCCATTCTCTACAATGTGGAAATTGTTATCTCGTTATGATATATTATTTTTTTCCTACTGTTCCATTGTTTTTTGTCAGTCTTTTGATAATGACAAAAGGGGGAGAAGAACAAGATTTTGATAAGAATATAAATAATTTTTGGAATACTTCAACAAATTTGTTAAATGTTGTTAGTTAATTTTCTTTAGTTCTTTTATTCTTCTGTAATTTTCTAAATCTTCTAAATAGGGAGTGGTCTCAGTTGTAGGGGGAGCATTCATATAGGGGGAGCTAAATATTTCATGCTCAAACACATTTATTAGAATTTCAAAATCTTTAATATATATGTCTGTCATCATCAAAAGGGGGAGATTGTTTGATGTGAATTTTTGTTTAATGATAACAAATATATATATATATATATATATATATATATATATATATTAATTTA
Source organism: Allium cepa (assembly GCA_030765085.1). Taxonomy (NCBI): domain Eukaryota; kingdom Viridiplantae; phylum Streptophyta; class Magnoliopsida; order Asparagales; family Amaryllidaceae; genus Allium; species Allium cepa. The sequence continues at coordinate 488,876,669 of CM060944.1, read as the reverse complement.
TATATGTGTTTGTTGATTGTACTATATACATATAGGAATAAATATTCATATTGAATAATAATACTATTGCACAGAATTTATATAATTCAATCAGTATTTTTATTCAATATAATATTTTAATTCAACATTTACACAGTACAAAGTTTTCAGCTCTCTCTATCTACATACACTAGTTTATACATTTCATATTCATATTTTCTCTCACCACAACGCACAACACTGTACATTTTACAAAACCATTATTCTGCATCTATCTGCATTGTCCAGTTCCAGTTCTTGTCCTGTGTCCTGTGTACCTGTATAATTAGCAACTACAGCAGTAATCTAAAAATAAACAAATTTGAATTTGCAAAAATATAAATTTGTTTTTATTGGTGCCTCGGTTATTTGGGTTGTTCGTCACCATTTACAATTGAATTCATCACACACAAAGTCGTGCACATAGATATATACACTTGAATGCCTATCAAGGACAGGTAATCATAAGTGGCGGCAATACACACGTGTACATTTATACACGTGTGCACTGCCTCGCCAACTCGTGTGCGCAGCCAACAAGAACAAAGAGCAAAAGTAATCTGGATCAAATGCCATCAGGTTTATGACAGTAACATATGATCAGTGGTACACATGCAAGCACTGTCTCAAACCAATATCAAGTTCAAGTGCAGACCAAAAGCAAGACCAGAGTAGTACAGTGTAGCAATGCACCAGAACACTAAGTCCAGCTACTCAAATGAAACAGTGTACACAAGTGAAGCCAAATGAAAATCAAAGCATCATGAATTTACACCAAAGAAAATTAGCAGACTACAAGTGACAATGTGAATGCAGTGTGACAGTGCACCATCTAGAAACCACTGTAATGATGCAAACTGACTCGAAGATTGCCACCAACATAAGCAGTAACAATGAAGACCACTATGCAATAGACATGAGTGCAACTTGACTATCAAGACTCAGTAACAACAGCTACATGAAGCAAACAACATGAATATCACAAGCATGAACGCAGGAAAACATGCATGCACAATGTGATACAAGGCAAACTGGAAACAACAACAAGTTAAACAATGCATGATGAATCAGACCAACTAATCAACAGTGAAGAGATGACAAGTACATAGCAGTATAACCAAGTCAAAGCCAGTGGTAGTCAAATATCACAAATTCAATGCCGAGAAGCACTGAAACAAAGATGGCCAGAACCAAAGTTCACAGTGAAGCCAGAAGAATTGAACACTACAAGTCAATAAATAGTTCAGTGGTAAAGATGAGTGCAGACTCGAAGTCGAAAGCAATAAACAAGTTCAAGTCAGAAAAATTCGTGAATGCAACAACCAAATGAAGTCAGCGGTCAGCGGTGATAATGGCCATGAACAGCAAGTACAACGTCGTAGAACGAACGTCAATCAGGAGTAAAGTTCGAATCCAATGCAGAAGCAAACAACTCGAGGTGAACAAATGGAAACAATTCAAAATCGAAAAATGCAGACCAACTAAGTAATAATGTATAAAAAATCAAGTATGCATCCGCAAACTTTGAAAAAGTCAGAAATCAAATACACCTCTTTGAAAAAGTCAAAACAAACCAAAAGAGGAAAGTTTTTCTGCCGTATCGATCAAGAAAAATCGAACGTTTCATAATCAAAGCCGTGCACATCAAGTCACGAAAGCAAGAATTAGGAAAGTGACGAATTCGTATAAATACATCACCCAAGTTCATCATTGGCAGAAAATCAGAAGATCGAACTCAAAGCAATCAGTTGAGTAATCGAAAAATACAAGCAACGTACTAAGAAATTTTCTCAGACGATCGCCAGAGAAGCAACGATCATCAACCAGAGAAAAATCAGATCGCAAATTCCAGAAGCCCTAAAATTTCGTAAACCCTAGACACAAGCAAAGAGAAGGTCGAGAACGATCAATATCTTCTTCAGAGACAATCAAGAGCCTCGATCGAAACCCCAATTTGGCAAAGAAATCCAAGAATTCAAAGCCGCCATTTTTTTCTCAAAGAAAATAGAAGAGGATCGGGTGAAGGAATAGAAAAGGGCCGGCCATGTTATTTGGATTTAGTTTATTTTAAAAATAGGGTTTGTTTTTAAGGGTGTTTTTTTTTTTGCTCTTAGTTTTAATTGTTGAAATCTGTTCTTCTTGAATCAATACTTGGTAAATCACCACCTAGAATTTAGGTAGTGTCAGGTTGTCTAGTTAGGATTAGTTCAGTAAGCAAGGTTTGCGAGTTTGCAAAACTCTATAGGCGGTAGCAGGGTTTGCGAGTCTGTTAGAGTGTTTGTAAGCGAGAGACTGTTTAATTCTAATAGAAATCTGAGAATGCAGCAGTAGGCAGGGGTTGCCGAAGCTGGGTAAATTTTGTGTGTGATTTACTGTTCAGCATATTTATTTTTTCTGCAGTTTGTTTTTACAAGAAAATTTGCTATAACCCTATTCACCCCACCCTCTAGGGTTAATCTAGATCCTACAACCTGCTCATCTCGAGAGCTCCATAGCATCTTAACCTGAACCTTTAATACTCGGTCTGAACTGAGCAATATAATAAAACAACATTCGAGTCGGTTTGGAAAAAACAGCATGAGAAAACACACTCAACTTGAATTATTAATGTTGTCAAAACCCTTTGAAAATCAAAGGTATCTCGTAAGACCATGCCACACATAAACACGATAGGTTTTTTACCTTGCGATAATCGAAAAAATTCGTATCAAATCCTCTGATATTATAACAGTGTCTAAGTACAAATACTTATTCAAATAGCTAAAATTGTTACATTGATTAAATTCCATCATACTAGGTTCTACAACCAAAAACGTAAAGGCATGTATTGGAGAATGGATTCCATATGAATGACTGGGTATTGGGGTATCACCTGTCACAGTACACGTCTAGAATAGCATACCAAGGACCACACCGGGATCCCTTGCAACACAAGACCAAAATATCCCTAACCTGGATAGACCGAATATGCTATCACCTTGGGTGTTCCCACCCTTTTCGAGCTCCTTCATGAATCGTAGTAATAATATCCAACGTATTTTGAAAGGTGATAAACATATCCTAATTGGGTGCGACGCACTTAGCCTTGCTACATCTCCCTTGCTTTTCAGTCATTCCCGGTTGATGAGGCTAGAAGCTACGATTACCTTTTTAAGGAATTTTCACTTAGAATGCTCATTGTCCTCGAATAATAATGTACCGATAGCATTCATCCATACAAGTCCGTTCTGGGTCCGAACGGAACCGAAGGCACTATTCCTACTACGTCCTTTTTGGAATCACCCACAGGATTAGTAGCGATTAACCCTTGCACTTCACTGCTCCATCTTCGACTCTATGCTCTTGTCTTCATTTTAAAAACGTACTCGTTGGATCAAAGTGGTTTTTGGATAACTTACCCCATCCATGTCTCTTCGAAACAACGTTCGATATTTTCGGTAAACTCAACCCCTGTTCTTTAGGAAATAAACAGAAGAAGATAATATCGAAGATCGCCTCTTAACCGTTTATGGATGGATTTCCTTATCATCATCCTAGAAGAACGAAACGAGTTTATACGTATAGTATAGCACCTCGAACGGTGGATGTACCATATAATTCCCGTGTTTCCCCAAGATATTCCTAAAGTTATATTTTGGGTCTAGATTTGATAGTCGGTTATTTATCTATCAAATAAAACAATCATTCAACCAAATATTCCATTTTACACTGAAAAACACTAAATCTCTTTTTAATTGAATTTTAATAGATTAAGACATTTTATTCGAAATATGTGTACTTATCTTATCGAATTTAATAAATTCACAAACTATCTTTTTTTTCAAAAATATTGAAACCCTTTAAATAATAAGGAATACCATTGCGGTATCAAACCAAGGATTCACAGCTTAATGGTTAAGTCTTTATTCCAAAGAAATCCAACACTTAACTGCAGGCGCTTACTGCATCCAATTACGCCATGCGGTATACCATTACTTCCCAAAACTTAATTTAATACATGATCTCAAAATATACTTATTAGTTCCAAAAACAAACTTCCAATTTTAATCTAGGCAAATATACTTCAATAAAAGTTACTATGCAAAAATATATTAATGTTTAATAAATTTATCTTTTAAAAACAATAATGCTGACTAAGCCTTAAATAATAGATAATAATAAATCTTTAACAATCATTATACGGTTATTAATCAATAATTAAATATGCTTTAAACAATTTAAAATAATTAAATGACTAGTTTCCAGAATATCTTTAACACTTTTAATATTACCGAGTCAACAATTAAAAAACTTCATTTTAAAGCAAGCCTATTTTCCCGATTCCAATTTGACTTTGTAAAATTTGAAAACCTGACTTGAACTCCAGTATAACCAATTTTATACTTGTTCCCAAATTTCACTTCTATCCTTCCAATCTATTAAAAATCTCAATTCTAAAACCTTTCACATTTAGATAAGTGCCACTTAAGGATTTATTAATAAAAAAATCCTTTTATAACTATATTCCAAAATCTATATTTACAACATCCCAAATTTGTTAAAAACAATTTCAAAACCTTTTACGTTATCCAATTGATTACCCAAAACTCTATATAAATATTTTACCTCAAAGTCCTTATTTACAAATTCTTTACCGATTCAAAATCATATTTTATTGGTGTTTAAAAATACCAAAATCCAGGCTAAAAACTTTCATAACATTCGATTAATTTAAATCACCAAATAGCCAGTCATAGATTACTCCAACTAAACATATATCACTATCTACGAAATGAAATTAAGCATTTTTAAGGAATCTAGTTAGATCCCTCCAACCTGTTTCCCTGCATCCATAAATGTTAACACAACAATAAAAATACCAATTCCGCTTCATGGCGGAATATGGCTGTACAAAGGGTTATTCGCTATTATGTGAGGACGCATAGGGTCTCATCCGCTATATATATGTATATGTATATATATATGTATGTATATATACATATCTATATATGCTCGAATAATATATATACACACTACTATATATAATATCACATTCAATTGATAAAAATGTATCAATTCAATAAATCAATCATTATTTAATTTTAACTATTTATAATTAAAGCCAGCAGTCCAAAATGAGTGAGATTAACTCACCTTCGGTTTTAAATTTTCCCATGTTCCAATTTTAAATTAAATCAAATACGTTCGATTTAACCTAAAATTGTAACTCACACCAAACATCTCCATATCTTTTCCAGAGTATTGTGCTTATCTCCACGATTCCGTCACTACTTGTTTCGTCCAATTTCGACATCGTATGACAAAAATACGAATTTTTGAAGATTGGAATATAATTTGTATAAATAAATTTACAATTTCCTTTTTTATTTTAAACTTATCAAATCCTAGCCGTTCAATTGGGAAATGAGATCAAGGCCACTCCTATCTTCTTCTACATCATGTTCATCCCCAGGTCTTTCGAACCCATCGGCCGACATCCTACTTCAATTGTCGCCGCCTCCTCGTCGAGTTCAACGGCGATCAGAAACCACCATGAGAAGCGCCTGCTCCCACACCACCAGTGCCATAAATCACGTGCCACTCGGCCTCTCCTCGCCATGAAATCGCCTCTCGAACACACCGCCTTCCCCATCTTTTTGCCATCCATCCTCACCGCCATACCTAATCACAGCCGTTGGATATCTAGAGCTCATCGAGCTCTACGATATTGTAGTTGGAACCTTCGGCTAAATTTTTACGGATTGGACGAGAGTGAGGAGAGAAAGAGGGAAAATTTCGGCCATTGGTTTAAGAATGGCGGCTCATGAATGTTATGTTTAGGGTTTACTGTTGGCAACGTATATATAGGCTTATATATTTATTATTTTAATATTATTTTCAAAATTAACGTGCTTTTTCGAACGAACTCCAAACGAAGTGTGCAGCCTAGCGTTTATAATATTTTACGCCTATTCCGAACACTTTGGAAAATGTTTCGAGGCCTAATTCGATCGTTTGGAAGATATCATTTCGAATCGAATTCAAATATTAAATTTTCGAAATTAATTTCAACGTGTTTCTAGTCCTTATGACCAAACGGCAACTCCAAATACTACGGAATTTGAAATCTGATAATAATAAACTATTACGGATCTAATGGATTTGATTTCGTTGAATTCCGAGTCTGTGCCCGAGAAGGCTATTTTAGCGTGTTGATTAAATCGTGAGATTTTCAAAATCGACGAAATTTCTTGAAATTCAAATTTTAAAAACTTACCAACTCAATTATAAATAAAATATAATTTTTATCTATATTAGAAATCACTTCGATTTACATTAAATCAAAATTCATTTATTTACACTATTATTATATATATATATATATTAAATTACACTATTAAATTAATATAAAAGCCCAAATTTTAATTTATTGACTTTTAGTCCCATTCAAAAGTACAATATTAAAATTCTAATCCTAATAGAATTTAAATTGACTTAAAAATCATTTTTGTTCACGTTTAACTCCAGAACCGCATAATTTTAAATAGTAAATATATATTTACCAAATCCAATCAATCACTATATTTGAAATTTTAAATAATTTCACCGATTCTTCCATATTCGAAATCAATTAATATTTAGAATTCAACATTTAAAATTAGATTAAACATTCAAAATCAAATGACCAAAATTCTGGGTCGCTATAGTGTGATAATTGAAGTTATGATTTCGAAAGACTACTATATATGGTATGTTATTATTTTGAAGTAAAAGGAATGGGGAAGTACCCTCCATGAAGAAGTATAGTATGATATGCTGCGACCTAGATGGACTTGGGAAATCTAGGAATGGATTCGACTGATAAACCCTAATACACATGGGTGAATTCAAAAGTGGATTCAAACCGATATGGTTTTCTAGAATTAAACTCATGAGTTTATCAAATTTTTTTTAGGTTAAATGGTTCTTTAGTTTACCCAATGGAGGCACTTTCGATCCTGGGATCTGTTGTTTATGGATCTTTTGGAAAGGAAGTGCATCCATTGCATAAATCATTGAATCAGTAGTTACCACTGCAGTGGGGTCGATATCCCTTGTTTACGAAATGGCTACAATATTTTTCTGGAATCCAAAACGTTAATGGATATTATGGAAAATTTTGTGCCCATTGCGTAAACAATGGATCAGCAGCTGGCCGCTGCTATCGTAACATCGTCATTTGACAACAGATTTTGAGTGGTACTTCTCACACTTGTTTTTAAGTATTTACACTGGGTGTTGAAACATGTCTACTAAGTACTTGGAGAAGTCTAGCTTTGCGCCTGATTAACGCATAGCTAGAGTCTGCAAAAATGAGGATAAACTTGGTGAAACAGCGAGTTATAAAAGTATTTTGATAAAGTATTATATAAATATAAAAGATATTCTAGTTATTTGTTTCTTTCTAATACTTTAAAAGGTTTAAAATATTGTTTATTTATGTACAATTTTGTCTAATATTAATTATTGATGTTGTAAATATTGTGAGGAGTTACTAATTCAATAAAACATATCTAAAGTTAATGATTATTGATTTATTAGAATGTTTGAAAAATATTTTGAGATTTAAAACTAATAAATATATAAATAATAGATTTAAGGTTTTCAATAACTCCTTTTTAAATATAAGCAATGATGTAAATAATTGTTTTCAAATAGTTACATATATATATATATATATATATATAAAAGTGTTATTTAAGATTTTAAAATCAAGTAAGTTTCTTTGAATGTATAATTTTTAATATAAATCAAGTAAGTTTCTTTGAATGTATAATTTTAAAGATATTATATAAATAGACTGTATAAATAAGAAAATAAATGTTTGAGAAATTTATTTGGTAATATGCTTGAAAATAAATTGAAATTGCCATTTTTAAGTATGGTTTGCAATATTTACTTGATTTTGAAGTACTAATAGTTGTTTGTGATATATTTGTTTGGTAGAAGTGAAATTTTACAAATAATTGATTTCAATATAAGATTTATAAATAAAATGAATTTACTTGGAAATTTGAGAACTTAAGTTCCGAGGTTGAAATTTGTTTTCAAGTGATTATTGGAATATAATACTAGTATTACTTGGAAGTATTCTGGATAAATGTTCTGTAATGCGATTTAAAAAAAATAAAAGAATTTGTAAAAGGAAATAAGTTCTATATTTTCCTCTTTTATCGTGGAAATATAATTTCGGTGATGAGTGCACGCATCATCGACATTCATTTTCGAGTTTCAAAGTGGGAAGACCACTGTAGTAGTTTTACTACACCTTTGTTTTGATAAACAAATCTTAATTTTAATTTAAAAATGTGATTGGATATATAAAGCTATGAGTGTGTATATATATATTATTTCATATGATTGGAAATAAACCCAGCATTTAGTTCTTAAGTTTCTATAAATTATAGAAATCAATTATGGTAATGAATGAAATCTTTACTATATTAATAATTGGAAACTTCTAAAATGAGAAATAAGAAAATTAGATGCTAAGTGATTGATAATGAAATATTTAAGGAATTGAAAATTTGTAACTTGTAGATCGGAAGATATGAAATATTGAACATTTTGTTGACTAAAATGAATAAGATAAACTTTTGTAACATTCAATTACATTCTATAAACATATATATAACTTACCTGAAATGTTAACAAGTTGAAATGTTAAATAGGAATATGTAATATAATCTTTTACAAGTAAAACTTATGTAATGGAAGTGTTCAATGGAATTATTTCTATAAATAAGTATTTTAATGTGCAACAAATGGTATAAACGTAAGAATAACGTGAAATAAACTATAATAAAATGTATGTAATACTTCAAAAAATGAATTCATTGATTATTTTAGATAATAAATGTGAAATATTTATGTAAGTACATAAAAGAAAAAGAAAAAGGACATTGTATGAATAAATGGAAATAAATAAAAAAGTAAATAATGATGTGAAAACAAGCCAATTGAATAAACTTAAATAATGTGTTGAAATTCTTGGTTGTTTTGGCTTATCGGATGTTTGAAAAAGGATACTTCTAGTTTTTTAAGGTTGCATGGATATTCTATTTAGAAAGTATCCAAGACTATTGAGCATAGTGTACACTTAATAGTTTATTTATCACCTTGCATAACTAAAAGTTTCCGAACTAAACAAATCATTAATTTTGGTTGCTATGGATGTATGATGGATCTTTTGGTTGCATAAATGGTTGTATTGTTTATTTGATTATGTTTTATATTGATTTGATTTTTTTTGCAAATTGCAACCACTTAAATATCTCACTTATGCATAATTCTAACTATTTTGGATTGTATAAGTGAAATACAGGTTTATGGAAGCAATAACCACTACTTCTGGTTTCATAAATAAGCGTTGTTTGCCCGATAAATAGGTACATTTTCGGATTATAGTTTTCTAGTGATATTATATTGTTTTCCCATGGTTTGGGATATTTTATTTTAAAATATGATATATATATATATATGCTTATTATTAATATTATCATTTTTTCGGACCTCTCCGTACAAAGGAGCTCTACCGAAATTTTTCCATGAATTTTCGACTTAGAAATTTTTCTTAAAGTAAGATATTGACTTAAATTTTTTTTATGAAAGTAAAATGTTGTGAAACTTTTGTTTACTTGATTATATAAGATTTAATTGGTTATAAATTGTATATTTTATTTAAAATACTTAATTAATTGTTTGTAAATTGTATATTTTGAGTAAAATATATTAATCCCTTAATTCCTCATTTTCCATTTTCAAGGAAGAAAAATTATGAGTGGGGTAGAGTGTAACGTCCATTATTTTTCATAATTTAAATATTAAATTTAATAAGATTTAAAATATTAACATAGTAAGAAATTAAAATTTATGATTTGTAATGATAAAACAATTAGAATGTAATATAGTAATGTTGATTTAATGTAATTGATAATCATTTTAATCCAATTTCAATCAATGGACATAATTGTAAGGTTATTTGGTTATAATTGTAAATAATGAAATAAATTAAATAACGCATTTAATGATGAGATTGTATGTAATTGATTAGAATATGTTAATATAAAATATAAAATCATTTTTTATAACCCTTGGTTGTAAATGATAAGACAATGGATATGAACTATTATTATAAACGGTGGTTGTAATTATCTTCTCATTAATCAGTCCGTTTGAATATTAAATGGGTTAATAATGGAATTGAGGCAATTGAATGTTGGAATTATATGTTGTTAATTCAAATTTAATATAATCAGTCATGTGTGAGTAGTCATAATATTTGTTGTAGACAATAAACTTATAAATATGATTAAATTACTTAAAAGTAACAATTGTTCATTTATCATCTCATTGTTTAATATGTTTGGAATTAACTTGGAAATCAATGAAAATTTATGTAATTGATTATTGCGGTTAATATGGTAAAAGATGTTAACGGTAAAATAATGAATGTAATAATACGTAAACTTATGTTAATATAATTCATAGGGTATTGTTAATTGAATAAAAAGGATGACAACATAGGTTTGAATATAAATGGATGAGAATTGAATGCATAGTTAATGGCATTTAACCTTTTAAATATGACAAGGGGAAACAAAATAATATTGCATTAATTGATATTACATCTTTTAATTAAGATAAAGTGTAACGCTTCGTAACTTTTAACAACTTTAAAATGGCAGTATTTTGAATTTAAATAAAAATTAAATAAAAAAACTTGAATTTGTGACGTTGTGTGTTTTATTTGACCAAATTTAATAGAATAAAGTTTTTGTGAAATTTCAAATTTTGGTCAAACTTAGTCAAATATTGTATTTTGGTTGAAAATTTTAAATTTTAAATTTGAATTTTAAAACTTTATTCTTTTTATATGATACTAGATTGAATTCTAATCTTCCCTCCACTTTTCGTTTCGTCAAAATTAAATTCTTATGCTCTAAAATTTTGAATTACTGTGAAAAATTAACATGAATTGGTAGTATTTATTTGTGTTTTATTTGGCTAAGGCATATTGGGTTTGTTTGGCTTAATGGGCCTTGGTTAACCAAGAGAATCTAGTCACTCATGTGACCACCCCTTTGCCTACGACCTTATGTTTCTTATCTACTAACATCTACGTACATAATTTTTCTTCTATGAAACTTTCTCTGCACATATCTTCTTTCTCCTCAAAATCTACAGAGAAGTCTAGATCTAAAACTCCAAAACCTCACAAATAAAAACTCCTTTCCTCCTCTCCTTCAACCCTTCCTCCTCCTCTATAGCCTCCATCCTCTCCACCATCTCTAAGGCCATCTCCATCCACCTCCCTCTCCTCTTCTTTCTCCTTTTCCCCTTCTTTTCCCCTTCCCTATTTTCCCTCTTTCTTTCTCTTATTTCCATGGCTTCTATATTCCATTAAACTACTCCAATTTTTTTTTTGAAACCATGTATAATTTCAATGGCAACAACTTTGTTGTTGAACCCTTCTTCCCATTTCGAATATTTCTATAACAAAAACTCCATTTTCAAGTCTTTTCTTGGATCCTTTTTTGGCCGAAAATACGCTATATTGTATCAATCATATCTCCTTCAGCAATAAACCAAATTTTGCGATTCTTTTTTTCAAACCATTTTTTCCCAGTGGCTTCAACTTTATTTTAGATTATTTATTCAAATTCCTTAATTTGCTATGCCAAAAACTCAAACCTTTTCAAAGTACTTTGGAACTCACATTTTCAACATAAAAAACCACTGTTTGTTTTGACCGTATCTCCCTCAAGGTAGAAGCTTTTTGAATGATTCTTTTTTGGAAAGTGGAGAGAAAGGAATTTGCAACAACTTACTATTTAGTCACTTTTGCAGATTCAGTAAAATTCTGGTCCAAATATTTTCTTAAAGATGACCCAGTTTCAGGTTTGTCTGTAGTTTAGATCGTGGGTTGTTTAGAAGTTGGAAGTAGGTGAAACTTGTTTATTGATTCATGTTCGTGCCTAAGCTTTTATGGATTTGCTTTGCATTTAGATCTTTGCGAGGAATCTCCATATTTCTCCATTTTATCATCAGCTTCATAGCCATGAAAGGTGAGCAAACACTCACAACTACTAGAATTTCTTATGTTTGTTGAATTGAATTTATGACGTGATTAAAAATTGATTGTTGTTTAGTATATTTTAAATTGTAGTTCCTGTTAAGTGTAACAACCTTGATTTTTGAAAATATTTTTAAATTAGATTTTATTTCATTTTGAAAATAATTAAAAATTTATTTTATTTTGAGATTTTATTTTAAAACATTTTTAAAAATGTAGTGGTATTTTCCAGTGTTTATTGAATTTTGTTTACAATTTTAAATTCTAGTTTCAATATAATAAACTATTTTCTTATTTATTTTCTATTTTTCCTAAAAATATTTATTTATTTCATTTCTACTTTATTTTGTTTTCATTTTTTTATTTTATTTACTTGATTTTCTGTTAGTTTATTTTGAATAAAAGATTTAGAAATTCAAGGAGATAAAGCTTTTCATTTCTTGTGACTTTTCATTAGCCTTGACTTTTAATTTTCTTTAGCTCTTCATTTCTTGTTTGGCCGTACACTTCCTATGCAATAGCCGTGTATTTCTTATTGTATTTCACATGAGAAACTTCTCATCTCTTCAAAACTCACGGCTATTTCCATTTCAGAAAATTTTGTAAGTTTTTAATGGCTTCAATTTTCTCACTTTTCTTCTTATTTTCATCGATTTTTGCCTTGATCTTTCTTGCGCTTTGCTCGGCCACTACCACCCTCTTCTCCACCGACCACCACCATCACCATCCACGACATTAATCACCCCCTTTCCCCTTTTCCAGATGGCCGGGACTTCCATAGGATGCAAACACCTCAAGCTTTGCAAAACTCCACCAAAACATGCCTAGCCGAGCCTATAATTCCACCATCTCCTTCATATATCACTTCGGCCACCACCCTAGAACCACCACCACCTGCTGACTTCACCTATGACCATCACTTCACCACTGACTTGACCTGAACCATGCATGGCCGAGCCCAAATGTTGAACAGGCTGAGCCTAATTGTGCACCAAATCTTCTCTTTTTGCCTTGTCCTTGACCTTCTTCATGTTGTAACTCCTACCCCTTCACATCCCCTTCTAGCCATGTATTGTTACCCATACCCGAACCTAAGACACCACCATAGCCAAGCATATGCAACACCTAGGCCGAGCACTAGAGTGGTTAAGGCATGGTCAAGTCATCTTGTCCCTTGTTGCTTTTTATTTTCATTGTTTCAATATTTTTGTGTTGAATATTTATGGTTTAAATTGTCTTGTTTTATTTGTTGTTTACAAGATCAACATCTTGGCTCTCTACTCACTTGAATCAATAGTCATGTTGTATCATTCTTTCTGGATTTATCTATGTGTTTTGATTTGCTAACTCCAGCTTGAAAAGGTGAGTATTCACGCTTGATATTCATACTTATAGAACTGTGAAGTGAGAACAAGTGAATGTGTAGAAATATTATATCATCTTATACCTGCCTGTGATATGAATCATATGATGTTAACCCTGTTTATGAACCTGTCACATCATCTGATACTGCTATATGTTGCTATATTGTTTATTTTATTCTGTTCTCACACTACAAGTTCCCTGTAGAATAGAATCACTATGGGTTGAACGATACATACCCGAACGGACTTTAGAATAGGGAAAAACCATTATGGGCTGAAATGATAGGCCTGAGCTATTTTTATTTATTTTTTATTTAACTTGGGATTGCGGGTTTGAAATGATAGAACCCGGATTTTTCTTTGTAAATTACGGATTGAAATGATATATTATCCGAATCACTTGACTTAGGTTAGAAAATTTTACACAGACCCTTGGTTATTTTATAAAGTTTTTCTGGAAATTTTTAAGTATTTTAAAATTGTATATTATGATATTTTGATTTAAATTGAATTAAAAGAATGATTTTTACAAAGGATTAGTGATTTTCCGATAAGTTAAATATGTTAAATAAATGAATGGTTAAGTTGAAATTGGAAATATAACTTAATTTAGAAATTTGAGTTTTTTTTAAAAATGAAGTTAAGTATATAAAATGGAAATTAAGTTTATACTTTTAAACGGTAATTAAAAAATTAAGTGTTATGTTAATTTTTAAAATGCAAAGAATTGAAATTTGTACACTTGAATTTAATAAGTGAGTTATTAAAAAAATTAGATTTTATGTATAAAATTTTACTTTATAAAAATCATAAGTTAAAGGGTATTTAAATGAACATTTTTAAGGGGAAAGATATGATTTTTACAAGTTAAAAAGGGTTAAAATAAAAGTTTAATTGTTTCTGAAATTGTGTTGAAAATCTGGAAATTGAATTAACAACATTTCAGAAATGCTATCATTTCTGAAGTTAACTTAAATTCTGAAGTAAAAGATACTACAGCATTTTGTAAGTGTTGTGGTTGATGTAAATAAACTATACTTGAAATTTAAATAAGCGATATTACAGCATTTGGTAAGTGCTGTGGTTGTAGAATGAAAACTAAAACCTGAAACTAATAAAAGGGCTACAGTTGCACTTGATAAGTGCTGCAGTTAGATGAAATGAGATTTTTCAAGTGTAACTGAACTACTACAGCAGTTATAAGTGTTGTCTTTGCTGAAATGAATTGTTTTCAAATATAACTTACCGCGGCATTTTCTAAGTGCCGTGAAAAGATGAAATTTCAATGTTTTATTGTTTTTTACTGAATAAATGGACTCAAAAAAGGCTAAATTTTTGGGAATTGAATATTTGATTAGTAAGTATAATGACTTCACTTTTAATTTGTTTAAATGGAGTATTTTGATTCGAAATATAAACCATTTTGAAATGTGATTTGGAATGGTATTTAAAATAAAATGAATGAGGTTTTGAAAGGATATGATATTTTGAATCTTTAAATGGATTGGAAGTGATTTGATCTTTATTCCGATAAAGATTTGAATTTGAAATAATATTTGAATTTTGAAGTATATAATACCATTTTGAAATGTATAACCACGGGTTATAGTAATGATTGGTTGTTAAAGAGACCGGGATTGGATATGGACATACTCTCCGCCGATACCGAAAACCACTTTAACAACTATGTACGTAGTGGAGTTTTCAGAATGAAGTAGGATGGTGGCGACGATCCTATTGTGATATGAACGTGGACCCGACTCCCATGAGTTGGCTTAAGGTGGCTAAAACAGGAGCGATGTCGGGCCAACTGAGGTCATTCCTTATATCGGATACATTTCTTCGATGCTATACTCTTACTTATGATTAATTTGATGGCCATCCTTCAATTTTGATTGGGAGTGTGTTCCGAGGTGGGAGTAGTGGCTGCTACAATACCACCAGCCCGTGTGCGTAATTGGTATATCTACATTAGCATTGCATTGCATGCCGTGTCACCTACCATAGCGAGCTTTATTACGAGTTTGATTTGGGTCGTACCTATGGAGTATCTTCTCATAGTCTCCCAATCAGGAGATATGCAGGTACTGTGTAGTGTACTGGCAATAGTACTGTTAAGGGCTATATGGATAACCCCTTGACGCTGTTTTAAAGTATGTTTATTTTACTATTAGACATTATTATAATAGCGAATATTACTACAAAGTAAATAGTTTAACGGATCCTTAGAGGATGGGCGGTCCCAAGCATCCTTTAAGTTACTCGTACATTTACTACAGTTCACTTGAGTTGGTTTGCATTGTATAAGTATGTATGTCCTTACTCGAGTGTTTTTGTTTTGCTTTACGCTCGGGTCAGCTTGAGTATTCACGGCTTTGGATTTCTCTTTCTGGAGCTAGGAATCGATGGAGATTCTGCTTATATAGTTATTTATATATTTTAGTTTTTGTTGTTCTATTTCAGCTCTTGTATTAGTGGACTTCTATGTATTTGGGATTTCTATTGTGTTTGTTTTTCAGACTGATATTATGTATTTGTTTTGAGACTTTGTTATAGTAGCTTCATGAACTACTATGGTATTTTAATTTCCGCTGTGAGTTATTCTAATATTTATGTGTCTGTGATTAGTTTTATTTGCTCCAAATTTTATTACAATCTGTTATTTTGCATTATTCAAATCTGACATGTGTGGATTATTGTCGATTTGAATGGTTCAAAATAGTGGGTCATTACAGTTGGTATCAGAGCTTTGGTTTTAGGCAAACCATAGCCTGCGGAGCAAAAACTCATTAGAGATAGGGTAGGAAAGCCCTAGAATGAGTGAAATCAACCTCAGAGTCATTTTCTTTGTAAGAGAACGTATTTTCAAAGTATAAATGATTTTTCAAATGATTTTTCAAAGGATTTTTCAAAGATTATTTTGATATAAAAGTTTCTTGTTTTAAATTAAATTTTTTCTAAACTTCCTTCCTTTCGTATCTACCGTGTTAGTATTTTCTTTCTTTCGGATATTCTTTCTAAGTAAATTTCTCTTTGGCTTCTCTTTACCTTTGTCCTAAAATTCATTCTTGACTTTTTAGGATGAATCGTGGAAATGCCAGAGGTAGGTTGTTGTGGTATTGCCCCAGCTCCTCAGCCTGTTGCACCTGTTAAGTTTACTGTTCTCTGTAAGGAATTCTCTCAACTTGGTGGAACCAAGTTTACCGGTTCAAAGAGCATTATGAGGCCCAACAATGGTTATGAAGTTTAGAGAGGATATTTACTGGTCTTGATATTACTAATGCTCGGAAGCGTCAGTTAGTAGCATGGCAATTACAGGAGGTTGTCCTAGATTGGTGGGAGTCTGTTACGGCTAACACCGTCGAGGCTGATCTTATTTGGGAGCAGTTTAGGTACCTTCTCGTGCTTCTTTGAATTTTGTTTTTCTATCTCTTCTGTGCCTTTTCTAAGCTTACCTATCATCTTTTCAAGGATGCATTCGTTGCTAAGTGGATGCCCGAGGCTGGGAAATCCCAGCTTTATAGGGAGTTCATGGATCTCAAGCAGGGAAGCATGTCTTTTTCAGAGTAAGAGAGGAAGTTCAACGAACTTTCTAAGTTTGGTCCTGGTCTGATAGACACTCCTCTCAAGAAGAATGAGAAGTTCATTGTTGGTGCTTGTCTTGAGCATTATGATTATCTTATTGCCCATGTTCGCAACCCTTTCACTGGACTTATGGATATGGCTATTCGTTATGAGAACCCTACTTCTAAGGATACTGCTGTTGTTGGTGCTCCTTTATCTCAGTCTTCCTCTGCTAATTCTAAGAAGAGAAAGCCTAATTTCCTGCGGCAGAAGAAGAATTGGCTAAAGAATCCGGGTTTGGGATCTTCGTCATCTTCTTCTTCTCAAAGGCAGTCTGTTGACCTTTCTGCCATCACCAGCTTCAAATGTTATCAGATGGGACAGTGTGCCAATAGTTTCCCTACTTTAGCTGGTGCTCCTATTCCTCCTCCAGCTTAGTTGACGAGGCGTGATCTTTGCCATATTTGTCTTCAGCCTGGCCATTTCAGAAAGGATTGCCCTACCCAGCAGAAGGGTAAGCCTTCTGGAATATTTGATGTCACCTTTGCATCTTCTCCAGCTCTTACTCCTAATTTTGACCAAGGTACTCTTCAAGGAACCTTTTCTTTATTTCAGCATTTTGTTCGTGTTTTATTTGATATTGGAGCTTCCCATAGTTTTATTTTTGTTGATTTGTGTGATAAGTTCGAGCATCTCCTTTCTCCTGAGTATGCTTCTATACCTTTATGTATTTCAAATCCCATTGGAGGCCCCGCAAACCTTAATAGAATTTGTAAGTAAGTGAAACTTCTCTATTCTGATCATCGCTTTAGTGGTAATTTCTATGTTCTAGGCTTCGATGCTTTTGATTTATTGCTTAGAAGCAATTGGCTGGATAGGCATGATGCCCATATCTCTTGTAAAGCCTGGTCTGTTTATCTTGTTGATGATCAAGGAAATCCTTTGATTATTCAGTGTTGCATGCGTTAGGATTTTACTGGCAGATTTATTTATTCTTTGGATTCTTCTTCTGGTGATCATCATTTGACCCGTGTGGTCAGATTCTATCCCGATGTATTTGGTAAAGTCACCGCTTTACCTCCTAAGCAGGAAATTGATTTCTATATTGATCTTATTCCTAGAGCTCGACTTGTAGTTCTTCCTCCTAGAAGAATGGCACCCCACGATAAGGTTGAGTTGGGAAAGCAAGTTGAGGACTTGTTCTTCAAAGGTCTGATCAGACCTAGCAATTCAGAATGGGGAGCAGCAGTGGTTTTCATCGCTAAGTTCGATGGATCCTTGAGGATGTGTGTTGATTATAGGGAGCTGAACAAGCTTACTATGAAAAGCAGATATTCAATGCCTCGTATCAATGATATGTTTGATCAGCTTTATGGTGCCACTATTTTCTCAGCCAGATCTTGCCACAGGTTTTCACCAGCTCAGAGTTGTTGAGGAAAATATTCTCAAGACTGCTTTCCGTACTGAGAATGGGTTTTATGAATGGCTAGTCATGCCTTTTGGTTTGACTAATGCTCCTTCTTTCTTTGTTGATTTAATGAATCGTGTTTTTCATGATGTGATTAAAAAATTTGTTGTAGTCTTTGTTGATGATATCCTTGTCTTCTCTAAGACCAAGAAAGAGCATTAGTCGCATTTGAAATCTGTTCTGGAGATTCTTAGAAATCATCAATCGAAGGCTAAATTTTCTAAATGCCATTTATGGAAGGATAAAGTCCGATTTCCTTGGACATATTGTATCTAGCCGTGGAGTTTCTATTGATCCAGTCAACATCGCTGCGATCAATGTAAGTCTTTCTTTCTTTCTCTTTTTCCTTCGTCATTTAATTATTCTATCTTTTCCGTTGTTCTTATTTCTCCCTATTATGTTACGGGATTGGGAAACTCCTAAGATTCCTTCTGAGATTCGTAGTTTTCTGGGCCTTGTCGATTAATACCAGAGATTCATTGAGAATTTTGCTCGGATTGCTGCAACTCACACTACTTTGACTCGTAAGAATGCTAAGTTTATCTGGGTTATTATGGATAGACTGACCAAGTCCACTCATTTCATTCCGGTCAAGTCTACTCATTCTGCTTCTAGCTTATCTGAGATCTGTATGTGATAGATTGTTCGTCTCCATGGTGTTCCTCTCAGTATTGTTTGTGATAGTAATCCTATCTTTACCAGTTAGTTTTGGAAAGCTTTTAAGGAATCTTTGGGTACTCATCAAAATCTGAGCACTGCTTACCATCCACAGACCGACGGTCAAACGGAAAGAATGAATCAGATTTTCGAACATCTTCTTCGTGCTTGTGTGCTTGATTATGGAGGATCTTGGGAAGATCATCTCCATCTTGTCGAATTCACCTACAATAATAGTTGGATAATCTAATCTTCTATTTTAAGCTTATCTTAATCCTTTATCTATCTCATTCCTCTTTGAATCTAGGCCAATATTAAAATGTATGTGTTTGCTGCTCTTTACGGACAACCTTGTAGATCTCCATCTTGCTGGATTGAATCCGGTAATCGTTTGGTTCTTGGTCCTGATTTGATTTTGGAGGCTTCTGAGAGAGTTGAGGAGATTAAGAGGAAGTTGAGGGTTGCGCAGGATAGGCAGAAGAAGTACACTGATAGGCGTAAGCAGAGTTTAGAGTTTGCTGTTGGTGATTAGGTTTTCCTTAAGGTCTCTTCCTTAAGGAATGTCATTCGCTTTGGTGGTAGATGGAAGCTTTCTCATAGGTTCATTGGTCCTTTCCGCATTGTGGAAAGAGTTGGTTCATTGGCTTATCGTTTGAATTTGCCCAAGAAGCTTTCTACAGTGCATGATGTATTTCATGTCTCACATCTTCGTCGGTATCTTCATGACCCACCTCTTATTGTTCATCCTTCTGCTCTTGATAGTTTGGATATTGATCCTAATCTAACTTTTGAGAGGAAGCCACTTCGTATTATCGATAGATGTACGAAGCAGCTAAGAAGGATATCTATTAGTCTGGTCAAAGTACATGTGTACTGATGATCGAGATTGTACCTGGGAGATGGAGGAGAGCATTCGTGCTTCCAATCCGGAATTGTTTGTTTCAGGTACTATTTGCCTTTCTATCTTGCTTTCTTTATTTTCCTTGTTCGTTCTTTTCGAGGACGAAAAGATTTGATTGGGGGAGAGTGTAACAGCCCTAGATTTTTGAAAATATTTTTAAATTAGATTTTATTTCATTTTAAAATATTTTAAGATTTATTTTATTTAAAGATTTTATTTTAAAACATTTTTAAAAGTGTAGTGGTAATTTTCCAATGTTTATTGTATTTTGTTTACAATTTTAAATTCTAGATTCAGTTTAATAAACTATTTTCTTAATTATTTTCTATTTTTCCTAAAATTATTTATTTATTTCATTTCTACTTTATTTTTATTTTATTTTTTTATTTTATTTACTTGATTTTCTATTAGTTTATTTTGAATAAAAGAATTCGAAATTCAAAGAGACAAAGCTTTTCATTTCTTGTGACTTTTCATTAGCCTTGCCTTTTCATTTCCTTTAACTCTTCATTTTCTTGTTTGGCCATACACTTCCTATGCAATAGCCATGTATTTCTCATTGTTTTTCACGTGAGAAACTTCTCATCTCTTCAAAACTCACGGCTATTTCCATTTCTGAAAATTTTGTAAGTTTTAATGGCTTCATTTTTCTCACTTTTTTTTTTATTTTCATTGATTTTTGCCTTGATCTTTCCCGTGCTTTGCTCGGCCACTACCACCTTCTTCTCCACCGACCACTAACATCACCATCCATGTCAGCAATCACACCCTTTCCCCTTGTCTAGATGTAGTTGTGACTTCCATAGGATGCAAACACCTCAAGCTTTGCAAAACTCCGCCAAAACATGCCTACTCGATCCTATAATTCCACCATCTCCTTCATATATCACTTCGGCCACCACCCTAGAACCATCACCACCTATTTACTTCACCTCTGGCATTCACTTCACCACTGACCTGACCTGACCCATGCATGGACGAGCCCATATGTTAACCAGGCCGAGCCTAGTTCTGCACCAAATCTTCTCTTTTTTCCTCGTCCTTTGACCTTCTTTATGTTGTAACTCCTACCCCTTCACATCCCCTTCTAGCCGTGTGTTGTGACCCATACCCAAACCTAAATCACCACCATGGCCGAACATATGAAACCCCTAGGCCGAGCACTTTGAGTGGTTAAGGCATGGTCAAGTCATCTTGTCCCTTGTTGCTTTTTATTTTCAATGTTTCATTGTTTTTGTGTTGAATATTTATGGTTTATATTGTCTTATTTCATTTGTTGTTTACAAGATCAACATCTTAGCTCTCTGCTCACTTGAATCAAAAGTCGTGTTGTATCGTGCTTTCTGGATTTATCTGTGTGTTTTGATTTGCTAACTCCAGCTTGAAAAGGTGAGTATTCACGCTTGACATTCATACTTATAGAACTGTGAAGCGATAACAAGTGAATGTGTAGAAATATTATATCATGTTATACATGCCTGTGATGTGAATCATATGATGTTAACCCTATTTATAAATCTGTCACATCATCTGATACTGCTATATATTGCTATATTGTTTATTTTATTCTGTTCTCACACTACAAGTTCCATGTAGAATAGAATTACTATGGGTTGAAATGATATATACCCGAATGGACTTTAGAATAGGGAAAAGTCGTTATGGGCCGAAATGATAGGCCTGAGCTATTTTTATTTATTTTTATTTAACTTGGCATTGTGGGTTTGAAATGATAGAACTCACATTTTTCTTCATAAATTAAGGATTGAAATGATTTATTATCCGTATCACTTGACTAAGGTCAGAAAATTTTATATAGAATCGTGGTTATTTTATAAAGTTTTTCTGGAAATTTTTAAGTATTTTAATATATTATGATATTTTGATTTAAATTGAATTAAAAAATTATTTTTATAAAGGATTAGTGATTTTTCGATAAGTTAAATATGTTAAATAAGGAAATGGTTAAGTTGAAATTTGAAATATAACTTAATTTAGAAATTTGAGATTTTGTTTAAAAACAATGTTAAGTTAAGTAAATAAAATGGAAATTAAGTTTATATTTTTAAATGGTAATTCAAAACTTAAGTGCTAATTTAATTTTTAAAATGAAAAGAATAAAAATTTATGCATTTGAATTTAATAAGTGAATTATTAAAAAAATTGATTTTATGTATAAAATTTTACTTTGTAAAAATCATAAGTTAAATGGTATTTAAATGAATATTTTTGAGCGGAAAATTATGATTTTTATAAGTTAAAAAGGGTTAAAATCAAAGTTTAATTGTTTCTGAAATTGAGTGGAAAATCTGGAAATTGAATTAACAGCACTTCAGAAATGCTATCATTTTTTAAGTTAACTTAAATTTTGAAGTAAAAGATACTACGACATTTTGTAAGTGTTATGGTTGAAATTTAACTAAGTGATATTATAGCACTTGGTAATTGTTGTGGTCGCAGAATGAAAACTAAACCCTGAAACTAATAAAAGGGCTACAGTAGCACTTGATAAGTGTTGCAGTTGGCTGAAATGAGATTTTCCAATTGCAACTAAACTGCTACAGCAGTTATAAATGCTGTATTTGCTGAAATGAACTGTTTTCAAATATAACTTACCGCAGCATTTTCTAAGTGCTGTGAAAAGCTGAAATTTCAACGTTTTGTTGTTTTTAACTGAATAAATGAACTCATAAAAGGCTAAATTTTTGGGAATTGAATATTTGATTAGTAAGTTTAATGTCTTCATCTTTTAAATTGTTTAAATGGAGTATTTTGATTTGAAATATAAACCACTTTGAAATGTGATTTGGAATGGTATTTAAAATAAAATGAACGAGGTTTTGAAAGGATATGATATTTTGAATCTTGAAATGGATTGGAAGTGATTTGATCTTTATTCCGATTTGAATTTGAAATAATATTTGATTTTTGAAGTATAAAATACCATTTTGAAATGTATAACCACGGGTTATAATAACGATTGGTTGTTAAAGACACCGGGATCGAATATGGACATACTCTCTGTCGATACCGAAAACCACTTTAGCAACTGTGCACGGGTGGAGTTTCCAGAATGAAGTAGGATGGTGGCGACGATCCTGTTGTGGTATGAACGTGGACCCGACTCCTGTGAGTTGGCTTAAGGTGGCTAAAATAGGAGCGATTTCGGGCCAAGTAAGGTCATTCCTCCCATCGGATACATTTCTTCGATACTATACTCTTACTTGTGATCGATTTGATGGCCATACTTCGATTTTGATTAGGAGTGTGTTCCAAGGTGGGCATAGTGGCGGCTACGTTACCACCAGCCCATGTGCGTAATTGGTGTATCTACCTTGGCATTTCCTTGTGTGCCGTGTCACCTACCATAGCGAGCTTTACTTTCAGTTTGGTTTGTGCCGTTCCTATGGAGTATTTTCTCATAGTCTCTCGATCAGGGGATATGCTGGTACTGTGCAGTCTACTGGCACTATTACGTGTCAAGGGCTATATGGGTAACCTCTTGACACTATTTTAAAGTATGTTTATTTTACTCTTAGACATTATTATAATAGCGAATATTACTACACAGTAAGTAGTTTAACGGATCCTTAGAGGATGGGCGGTCCCAAGCTTCCTTTAAGTTACTTGTACATTTATTACAGTTCACTTGAGTTGGTTTACTATAAGACCCGTAAATTTTCGATAATTAAAATAGCTAAGTTTAATAAGATTTCGTGATTTAGTGTTAGAAAAAAAATTGTAAGTCATTTGGAATAATAATAACTGGAATGAATTGCAACAATAATTATCCAAGTAATAAAAAATAAAAGTCAATAGCTGAATAGAATAATAAATGTAGGATTCATTGGGATTAATAGAGTAATTGATTGATAAGTAAAATTTATTTAAAATCAAATATTGAATATTGAACAGGTAAATTGTTTAAATTAAATATTTAAAACTTATTGAATAGTTGAATAACTTTAAAATGAAAATAGTGTTCTAAATTGTGAATTGGTTTTAAAAGTTGAATCTTATAAGTTAAATTTCAATATTTCAAAAGATAATGAATCCTTGGATAATCGAAATTGTTTAAATTTAATACTTGGAATTTATTGAATAATTTAATAATGGGAATTGAATAACCGTATAATGGGAATGGTTGTACTATAATTTTAATTCGTTTCAAAAGTTAAATTTTTAAGTTCGTTTTGAATATCTCAAATGATAGCGATTCAAGAATAATAAAAATTGTTTAAATTTAATATTACAAATGTTTGAATAATTAAATTCCGAATTTGATATGATTAATTTGATATTGAAATTTAATATATGAAAATAGAGTGAATAATTGAAATTTGGTTTAATATGATTCAAATTGGTTTCCAAAGTGAATGTAAAGTTATATTGGGATTATAATAGAGTTAATAAGATTTTAAAATTTGAATTTATTGGATAATTGAATAACGGGTTTAGTATGATTAAAAACGATTGGTAAAATTTTATTTTATCATATTGGAGTTATAGTGATGTTATAGAACGTTTAAAACTGAATTTAAAATTTATTTATGAAAAGTGAGTATTTTAATATTTAATTATCGACTGAAAATAGCCAATTTTTGAACTGTCTCAGAATTGGACGAAACTAGTTCCATTGGATCCGTAATAGTTAGTTATTATCGGATTTCAATTTTGGTAGCAATCGGAGTTGTCGTTTGACCGTGGCAGCTCGAAACGCGCTGAAATTGTTTTAATATTAATTTGGCGAGTTAAAATAGTCATTTTTCAAACAGTCTCGGATTTCGACGAAACTAGTTTCATCGGATCTGTAATGTCATATTATGGTAAGGTTTCAAATTTCGAGTCAATCGGATTTACCGTTTGTCCGGGGCGAGCCAAAACGCACAGAAATTTGATTAACCAATTTAATTTCAAATCGATCGTTTATTGCCGTAACTCACACATACGATCAAATTAGCCTCCAAAACCTATTCGATTGTGTCCGGAACGCGGGGTAAACCCTAGAAACGTCGGTCACCACGCGTAAATCGGAGTTCGGAAAATCCGGGATGAATAGTGTCGCGTATTTTTCTATAAAAGGACTTCATAATTCACAAATTTCTAAAACCCTGGGTCAAAAGGTGATAGCCGCCACTTTCATTTCAATGGCAAGAAAATTTCGAAACTTCTTCCTCCTTTTCCTCTCAATCCATCAACAATTAGCAAAAACTCTCAACTACAAAGTTGTAGAGGGCATCAAGATCTAGCTATCCAACGGTGGAGATCGAAAACGGAGCCACGGATTGACGGCAAAACGCGATGGAAGCAGCTGCGTTTTTCACGCAATTCGAGGTAGAGGATGAGGCCGAGCTTGGAGCTATTTGGGGTGAAGGTGGAGTAAGGTGGTGGCTTCGAAGTGGTGTAACCTGATCGCCTTCAAGTGGAGCGTGCTGGTCGCGATAATTACTTGATGTATGCGGCTATGGGTTATCTCGCGAACGAAAGAAGGGGGAGGAGAAGCTACGCGCGTGCGTACAGGAAATTCCTAGAATGAGATCGACGGCCCTGATCTGATGAGGTTTAAAATTAAATTAAAGTTGTAATTAATTTATATAAAAATTCGTGTTGACTTTAAACTATCATATCTTTTTCATACAAGGTCGAAAACGCATGAAACTTTTTGCGTTGGAATCGTAACAACGAGCACTACGCTATGGAATTGGATTGGAGTCATTTGGAGCTAGAGAAAATTTCGGTTAAAATTAAACGCTCGTTTAATTTTATTCGAAATAAAACGCTGGAACTACATTGAAATCAATGTGAGTGTTTTATAACGCTCACAACGTACTAAATATCTTTATGCTAGTTAAATTTGACATTATGAAGTGTTATGATTTTATTGTCGTTGTTTGATAGAATTTAATTGTCATATAGATTGTCATTTGAATTAACCATTAAAAATTAAATTGACAGTTAAATTGGAATTGAAATTGAATTGCGATTAAATTACCTGACATTGATAACTATGAATTGCCATGAATTGTATTGTCTATTGGATGATGTATTTTGATGGATGTTATTGGTTGATATTTAAATGTTTGGATGTTTATTTGCTTATATATACTGTTATGCATACATATGACACTGTGATTGGTTTAAGTGATATATATTCATACCTGACATTTAATTGAAATAAATAACTACTTGGCCATAGGATAGAAAATTATATACGGACACCGAATTGACTAAATTAATAAATTTTGAAATCGTCAATTTGAAATTTATTTAAATGTTTGATTTAAAAGTTGTAAATAGAAATCAATTTATAGAAATCGAATTTATCGAAGAATTGAGCTTGGAATGTTGAAATAAATTTTGGTTAAAGGAATTTAGTTAAATAATTTAAGTTGAGACTTTGAGATTTAAAATTTGGATATGATTAAATTTCGAAAATTTATTTGTTTTAAAGATTGAACATTACTTCGAGCTTTGAGCATTACTAAGTAAAAGCGATATAAAAATATATTTTGAAATTGATCTTGAAATTGAACCATGTTTGTAATTGGGTTTTAAAACTTGAATATTGAAAGATAATTTTGTTAAGTGTTATAAATGGATATTTTGAAAAATCAAGCTCCGAATCGATGTAAATTGAAATTGAATAAATTGAAGGTGAATATAGAATTGAATAAATTTGAAGTCAAAATTGACATTGATTTGAATTGAAATCAAAATTGAATTTGTAGAATGGAAATTTAAATTGAAATTGATTTGAATTGGGAAGTTATAAATTGAAATGGATTGGTTTTGAAGTTGTTTTATTTTGTTTTCCAAATTACTCTATTATACAAACCATTTTTGAATACTTAAACTATTTTAATCTATTTTAAATCTACTTAACCCAATTTAAATTATTTTAAACTAACTTATCTATTTGAAACCCATTTTAAGATTTTAAGTATTTTTAACTATTTTAATTATTTAAAACTACTTTTAAACTACTTAAAACTATTTCTAAAATTCTAAGCTGGTCAATAAAGTGGAATGTATATATTTAAATCTTGAATTTAAATACGAATTGAGTTAAATGAAGTTGCAACCTAAATTGAAATTCGAAATGATTTTGAAATCGAAATGAGATATTGATGCGAAAAATGATTTTTGAAACGGAATCTTACACTTGAATAGATACGATGATATTTGAAATGGACTTGATTTTTGAAGCGAATATGATATTTTGATATCAATTATGCATCGATTTGAAATATAAAAGAGCCAACGGTGTAATAACACGTAGTATTAAAGAGACCGGGATCAGATATGGACATACTCTCTGTCGATACCGAACACCACTTTAATAACTATTATACGCGGAGTGTTGATCCAGAATGAAGTGGATGGTTTAGTAAACGCGTTGACTGAAGAAAGAGAACGATATTGGATGACCCCTGACATGACTAAAATAGGTGCCGCTCCGGGCCATTGAGGTTCGCCACCTCTAGCGGACACGCTTCTTCGATACCATTTCTATTACATTTGTGATTCAATTTGGGTGAACCCCTTGATTTGGGAGTGTTGTTTCGCGGTGTTGGGGTAGCTGCTGGCTATGCTCAACATCAGTCCGAATCATGCAACTACTAGTATCCTAGTTGGTATCGCCTCATGTACCTTGTCATACTGATTATCCTATTCGCGACCACTACGTTTTGTTTTGTGTTATACCTATGAGGTACCCTCTGATAACCACCAGTGTAACAACCCGCATATTTATTGATTATATATTTAAATATTTTATTTCAATATTTCACCGTTCATCGGATTTTGGTCCGAAAACCTACTTTTTGCAAACTGTCGAATTGGGACTCGAGACCACCCCCATTGAGTTCAAAATGACGCTTGCGAACTTTTTGAGTAAAAGCTTCGATATGTTTGGAGAAAGTTGTATTTTGCTACTTTTCACTTAGGGTTTTGGTTTGGGCTGAGCCCACTTATGTATTCAGTCCCAACCCCTCTCCTCTTTATTCACTTCTTTTCTATTTTCCTAACACTCAAGCTCAAGCAAAAATGGAGGAAGAGAATGGGAAATAGAAATTCCTAAGCCCTACCTTGCTTTGCAAATCCAACTTCTAGCTCCAAAATCTATGAGAACCCATTGGTAGGCTTCCTCTTCATCTTCCCCAACTCATTCTCTCTTTCAATTTCAGAAATTTCCTAAACCTAATTTAGCGAATGTTTCTCTTTTAAGCTTAGATTCAAGCTTGTTGATTTGGAATTAAAGAGTGCTTGTTCTTGCCATTGCTTCATAGCATCTTCTTCATTGATTTAGGTTCAAAAGTGAGATTTTTATCTCACATCTATGAGTATAATTATCTTTGGTTGTTGGGTATGAATTCCTAACACTTCTTCATGTGCATTTGCTCTTGATTTGGATTGGTTTTGTGAATGTTCCAATTTTTGGGTTTTTAAGTCAAATTTGTGTGAAATCCTTTTATGGATGTTCGATCATGCTTTTGGTGATGCATCGAGGAGCATATAGGGCCGGGTTGCCGATTGGCATAAACCCTTAGAGCCAATGTTCGTTCGGTTTGCATTTTGGAAGAGTTTGCTCTTCATTTGGATAGGCTGAAAAATAGCCCAGGCAAGATTCAGTCGACTGAAAACTCTGTTCAGTCGACTGAACCTGGAACCCGAAAGTTTCCAGGCATGATTGAGTCGACTGAAAACTCTGTTCAGTCGACTGAAACTGGAAACAGAAAGTTTCCTGAACCTGTAAAATTTCCAAGCACAGGGTCAGTCGACTGAAAACTCTGTTCAGTCGACTGAACCTGCTGTTTGAGTCCATTTTGCCTTTTTGGATTGAATTTCCAATTTAAATCGATTCGTGATGATCCTATTTATTGTCATCATTTATTATCCTCTTTGATGACTTATTTTCTTTGCAAATTTTAGGTATATCCACTTCGATGGATCCTTTATCGATTTCATTGGATTTTTATTCACATCTTCGAATGTGATCTTTGTGATTGATTGTTTCTACAATCCCCCTTGTGCTTTGTCACTTTAAAAATATAAAGGTTTTCTATACTAGTAGTAAATATCAAAACCCTTTCCTAAAACGATTTCAATACTATTTTAATACAAATTCGTTTATAAAACCGTTTTCCAATCTATTAGTATATATAAACCTTTACCTCACTCGTATGAGAAATCCAATTAAACGACTTAGTAAAACAAGTGGTATGAAACGCTTGCGTTTACTTCGTTGGTTAATTTTTGGACTTGTTCGATTGAACCTCTTGTGACAATTTTCTAGTGGAGATCTACAATTTGTTCGTAAATATTTAAGTTAAGCTAGTGGTTATGGGACATGAAGCTAAGCTCATATATTTACTAGCTTATTGTAATTGACACTTCTCGATGATCATGATGATCATTTTATGGTTTAGACTAGCAATGTGCGATGTCTCTTTGTCTATGTGGAGGACCGTACCTCATTAAATCGAGCTTCGTCTCATTTCTTCGTGGGCTAGCGACCCATGTGCTTTCTTATGTGTTTCGATTCATTGGATGTACCGTTTGTACTACATCGATGTTTTGGCTTTTGGATTCATTGGATGTACTGTTTGTACTACATCGATGTCTTGGCCACCCTTTTTATTGTGATTTCTGGATTTCGTGTGTTGACTTCTGAAATTTCTGTTTCACCAACTTTTATGATTGGCATGGATATATATATATGTCATTTATTGTGGCTTGGTGAATGAAATCAGGAGTATGACATTTCTTTTTATCTTGAGTAGATTATTGTGATATTGATTAATCTCTTGTTGATTTTGAATTACTTATTTATCACAGCTTGGCATTGTGATTATTATTTGTTTATGTCATATCTCCTATTCTATATCATTTCTTCTGATATTTATAGCTAGACTGATCCGTTTATTATTTTCTTCTTAAATAATACTCGGGTCAGACCGAGATGTTATAGGTGCTTCTGCTTGACTTCTCATCCAGGATCATTACTCTGACTTTTGGATAACTACTTAGATTAGTAGTTTATTTTGTTGTATACACTTGAGATATAGACTCATAGTTCTATTCTTTTGTATAGCACGTGTTGCTATTCTTTTGTATTATCGTAGATCTTTTGACCACTACTCTGATGTACACTTTTATGTGTAATATTCATATTTATTTCCGCCTTTGTGATATGAATTGTCTGTGACTGATTTATGTTATGTTTATTTCTATATTTGTTTCCGAAGATATTATAGCCACTGTGTAGTAGCTTTGAGTTTGTGTCGGTATGTCGGATTTCCTCTTGAGATGAAAAGTTTTATTTTTAACCGGTATATCGGTACTCGCACAAAGCAATTATACAGATGGTCGCTCCTCAACAGCCTTATTCTCCATGCTAGTTGACAGCATTCACAGTAATGTTCTTGGCTAGCGTGGGTATAGAGGTGGGGCGTCACAGCTTCGTATCAGAGCCAAACTTCGGAACAATGTGGAATAATTTAACAAGGATCATCGTCCTAAGTCCATCTTAGGAGTCGTGCTTTAGGATTTTATTCGGGTCTTCGTACCGTCCTATCCTATTTTCTTTTATGATTCCTTGTTTTATCTATCAAGATTGCCTGATATTTATTTTGAGAATAACTTTTCTCCTTCTTTCTTTCTTAAAGAAGAGAAATGGTTAGACCTGGCCGTCCCAGCGCCGGTCAATCTAGTGCTACTCCCCAGGATGTAGTATTCATGTCTGCTCAACAACTTTGGGATCTTGTAAAGAATCAAGAGTTTATCTATGCTTTGAGTAAGAACCCCGAAATGGTTCTACCTTTGAAACTTGAAGTTTCTTTCAATCAGCTTGTGGATGTTACTCTTCTTCATGGAGATGTTGGTAAAGGAAGTGCTTGTGATATTGGGACTACTAAGAAGAGGCATATTAAGTTCAAGAGCCTTAATCCCAATAAGAGAGTGAAGCAAACTACTTTTGTAGCAAAGACTCCAATCCCTAATCGTGGAGGATGCTACAATTGTAATTCTATGGAACACTATGCGAATATGTGTCCAAAACGCCATTCTTGTCGCTATTGCAAGAAACCGGGTCATCTTTTATCTGCGTGTCCCAAACTTTTGAACAAGGACATGAGAAAGCTAAATATTGTGCAAGCCCCTAGCAACTCTTCTCTTGGTCAAGGTATTTCTCATTTAATCCTTGATTACATTTATTTTTTGATCTTCTTATTCGAGTTCTTTTTGATATGAGTTTCATTTCATTATTTTTATATCAAAGGAACTTGTCGATTCTTTTTCTTTGAATATTTTGGGCTTGATGAGTTCATTGAGAATTGCGAATCCGGATGGTAGATCCGCAACACTCAATTTTCTTTTGTTTAGATGTCGAGATTGTTTTATGTGACTTTTCTTTCCAAGCCGATATTTACTTTGGCTTCGGAATTGACTTTTTCTGTAAGGATTGGCTTAAATTGTGGAGCCCATATCCTATTTTTCCGAGTGGATTATTCATCTTCGACATTTTCAATCTGTTAAGCATATTTCTATTTTTCCTTTGTGATTTTGATTCCAATTTGATGGCATCATTTTATTCCTTACAACCCGCATGATAAGGAAAGTATTATTTCTCTCAATCATATCGTTTGAAAAAATTTCTGGTATTTTTGAGCTTGTCTTAGGATTATCACCTAAGAAATCTTTTGTGTGGTGTTAAAATCTTTTCAGTTTGACTTTACCACCGGTTTTCGTTTGCTACGAGTTACGGAAATTAGCATTTCACTTACCGCATTCCGCACTCGTTATGATTCTTATGAATGACTTATTATGTCATTCAATTTGTCCAGCTTATTTCATCCATTTTATAGATCGAATATTCTATGAATATTTCGATGAGACTATTCTTGTATTTACTGATTTTGGATGAAAATAGTAATTTAAAATTTTGCAAATCTTTTTCATAAGATTTATTTATAAGTAAAACTGGATTTTGTTCTTGAAACGAACAAAGAATATTCTTAAAACTTTTTAAGAGATTTATTTATCCTATAAAAGATGATTTTGTGATTTTATTGCCCGTTGAGTGCTTTAAGAATTTTGGTCGATGCGCTTGATCAACGTTATCGATAGGAATTTCCTAAACGCTTTGATGTGACAATCAGACACAATAAATCGACTTGTAAGATGCAAATTTTTCGAGAAAGATTTTTACATAAAGATAATTTTGATTTTTGAAAGCTATAGCTTTTTGGGAAAGAAAATTATTTGAAAGAATTCTTTTTGATACTCTTATTCTTTCTTGTGATTCCTGAAGGGGAACCAAGACTTTGCTATTTGTACCGATACTAGTCGTATTGGTTTGGATGCCGTTCTCTTACAAAAGATAATGTGCTATCACTTGTGCTTCTAAATCCTTATAGCTTATCAGGACTAGATATGCCACTTATGATCTAGTGCTCTCGGCTATTGTTTTTGCTTTTGGAAATTGGCATCATCATATTTGGATGAGAAATTTGTTCTCTACCTCGATCATAAATCTTTGGAATATTTATGTTCTCTTAAGGAACTGCATGTTGACTCGAGTTCCTAGCTTCCTGTGATCTTGATATTCTTTTTATTCCCGAAAGGGAAATCGTGTTGCCAATGCGCTTTGCCGTAGGAAACAAGTGTTGATTCTTTGATGATGTCTGAATGGAATTATTTTTTATCAAGTTCATCGGGCGATTTGATGTACTTCGTTTTATTGAGTTTCATCTCATTTCTTTTATGAGCTTGCGTCCGATGTTCTTTTATTGTGTTCGGTTCATTGGACGTACCGTTTTTGTACTATGTCGGTGTTCCGAAATCATTCGTGCTTTGATTCATTGGGTGTACCGTTTGCACTACATCAATGATATGTTTTTGATACATTGGATGTACCGTTTGTACTACATCAATGTCTTTTCTTTTTTGGATTCATTAGATGTACTGTTTGTACTACATCAATGTCTTTGATTCATTGGATGTACCATTTGTACTACATTAATGTCTTTTCTTTTTTGGATTCATTGGATGTACCGTTTGTACTACATCAGTGTCTTTGATTCATTGGATGTACCGTTTGTACTACATCAATGTCTTTTCTTTTTGGATTCATTGGATGTACCGTTTGCACTACATCAATGATATGTTTTTGATACATTGGATGTACCATTTGTACTACATCAGTGTCTTTGATTCATTGGATGTACCGTTTGTACTACATCAATGTCTTTTCTTTTTTGGATTCATTGGACGTACCGTTTGTACTACATCAGTGTCTTTGATTCATTGGATGTACCGTTTGTACTACATCAATGTCTTCGCTTTTTGGTTCATTGGATGTACCGGTTGCACTACATCAATGATATGTTTTTGATACATTGGATGTACCGTTTGTACTACATCAGTTTCTTTGATTCATTGGATGTACCGTTTGTACTACATCAATGCCTTTGTTGTTTGATACATTGGATGTACCGTTTGTACTACATCAGTGTCTTTGATTCATTGGATGTACCGTTTGTACTACATCAATGTCTTTTCTTTTTGGATTCATTGGATGTACCGTTTGCACTACATCAATGATATGTTTTTGATTCGTTGGATGTACCGTTTGCACTACATCAATGTCTTCGCTTTTTGGTTCATTGGATGTACCGTTTGCACTACATCAATGACTTGGCTTTTTGGTTCACTGGACGTACCGTCTTTGTACTACGTCAGTGTTCCAAATTATTCGAGTTTCTAGTTTCTCGGGCGTACCGTGATTGTACTACGCCGTCGCACCGGCTCAACTTTCTGCTATTCTTGACGTTTTCCATGTCTTTTAACTACGGAAATGCTTTTATGTTTCCGGTTTTTTATTCTTGAGCCCGGTGTTATTGAGGGATTGAAGTTTCACCAAATTTGACTTTTGAGCAACATTCTATTAGCATCATTGCTTTGGAGGTTGAGCGCCTTCGATATAAAGATATTCTTTTAATAGAAGTTCAATGGTTCTCAAATCCTAAGAATTGCTCATGTGAAATCTTGAGAATTCATCGAACGAAAACTTTCGGATTTACTCCTTCATGCTCTTTAAGGTGAACTTCTTGATTCAAATTTTCTTTTGTGTTAATATGCTTCTATGGTTGTTACTTCTTATATTTCCTTCTTAATTATTGCGAGGACACAATTTCTTTAAAGAGGGGAGTCTGTAACAACCCGCATATTTATTGATTATATATTTAAATATTTTATTTAAAGATTTCACCGTTCATCGGATTTTGGTCCAAAAACCTACTTTTTGCAAACTGTCGAACTAGGACTCGAGACCACCCCCATTGAGTTCAAAATGACGTTTGCGACCTTTTTGAGTATAAGCTTCGATATGTTTGGAGAAAGTTGTATTTTGCTACTTTTCACTTAGGGTTTTGGTTTGGGCTGAGCCCACTTATGTATTCAGTCCCAACCCCTCTCCTCTTCATTCACTTCTTTTCTATTTTCCTAACACTCAAGCTCAAGCAAAAATGGAGGAAGAGAATGGGAAATAGAAATTCCTAAGCCCTAGCTTGCTTTGCAAATCCAACTTCTAGCTTCAAAATCTATGAGAACCCATTGGTAGGCTTCCTCTTCATCTTCCCCAACTCATTCTCTCTTCGAATTTCAGAAATTTCCTTAACCTAATTTAGCGAATGTTTCTCTTTTAAGCTTAGATTCAAGCTTGTTGAGTTGGAATTAAAGAGTGCTCGTTCTTGCCATTGCTTCATAGCATCTTCTTCATCGATTTAGGTTCAAAGGTGAGATTTTTATCCCACATCTATGACTATAATTATCTTTGGTTGTTGGGTATGAATTCCTAACACTTCTTCATGTGCATTTGCTCTTGATTTGGATTGGTTTTGTGAATGTTCCAATTTTTGGGTTTTTAAGTCAAATTTGTGTGAAATCCTTTTATGGATGTTTGATCATGCTTTTGGTGATGCATCGAGGAGCATATAGGGCCGGGTTGCCAATTGGCATAAACCCTTAGAGCCAATGTTCGTCCGGTTGCATTTTGGAAGAGTTTGCTCTTCATTTGGATAGGCTGAAAAACAGCCCAGGCAAGATTCAGTCGATTGAAAACTCTGT
This sequence comes from Allium cepa, assembly GCA_030765085.1. NCBI lineage: Eukaryota > Viridiplantae > Streptophyta > Magnoliopsida > Asparagales > Amaryllidaceae > Allium > Allium cepa. The sequence continues at coordinate 488,841,477 of CM060944.1, read as the reverse complement.
TCAGTCGACTGAACCTGGAACCCGAAAGTTTCCAGGCATGATTCAGTCGACTGAAAACTCTGTTCAGTCGACTGAAACTGGAAACAGAAAGTTTCTTGAACCTGGAAAATTTCCAAGCACAGGGTCAGTCGACTGAAAACTCTGTTCAGTCGACTGAACCTGCTGTTTGAGTCCATTTTGCCGTTTTGGATTGAATTTCCAATTTAAATCGATTCGTGATGATCCTATTTATTGTCATCATTTATTATCCTCTTTGATGACTTATTTTCTTTGCAAATTTTAGGTATATCCACTTCGATGGATCCTTTATCGATTTCATTGGATTTTTATTCACATCTTCGAATGTGATCTTTGTGATTGATTGTTTCTACAATCCCCCTTGTGCTTTGTCACTTTAAAAATATAAAGGTTTTCTATACTAGTAGTAAATATCAAAACCTTTCCTCAAACGATTTCAATACTATTTTAATACCAGATTCGTTTATAAAACCGTTTTCCAATCTATTAGTATATATAAACCATTACCTCACTCGTATGAGAAATCTAATTAAACGACTTAGTAAAACAAGTGGTATGAAACGCTTGCGTTTACTTCGTTGGTTAATTTTTGAACTTGTTCGATTGAACCTCTTGTGACAAGTTTCTAGTGGAGATCTATAATTTGTTCGTAAATATTTAAGTTAAGCTAGTGGTTATGGGACATGAAGCTAAGCTCATATATTTACTAGCTTATTGTAATTGACACTTCTCGATGATCATGATGATCATTTTATGGTTTAGACTAGCAATGTGCGATGTCTCTTTGTCTATGTGGAGGACCGTACCTCATTAAATCGAGCTTCGTCTCATTTCTTCGTGGGCTAGCGACCCATGTGCTTTCTTATGTGTTTTGATTCATTGGATGTACCGTTTGTACTACATCGATGTTTTGGCTTTTGGATTCATTGGATGTACCGTTTGTACTACATCGATGTCTTGGCCACCCTTTTTATTGTGATTTCTGGATTTCGTGTGTTGATTTCTGGAATTTGTGTTTCACCAACTTTTACGATTGGCATGGATATATATATGTCATTTATTGTGGCTTGGTGAATGAAATCAGGAGTATGACATTCCTTTTTATCTTGAGTAGATTATTGTGATATTGATTAATCTCTTGTTGATTTTCAATTACTTATTTATCACAGCTTGGCATTGTGATTATTATATGTTGAATATGCGCTTATATGATTTTTGTTTGATGATAATAAACATATATACATTCGTTTAAATGTAGTTGTTAATGTATACTATTTTATTTTTCACAGGTTAAATAAATATTTGCTGAATAAAATTAAATAACACAGAATTTGAATTCAAACGAATATTTTATTCAAACAAATATTTATTACAATTTTGAATAGTACAAATTCAAGCTCACACTATAACTATACAACTTTGATTATAATTACGTCACATTTCATATTTACAGTTCACCTCACTACATATCACTCACACTCGTATTTATCTTCAACTTCATCCCAGTTAGAATCCAGCATCTGAGCAATCTGCAAAAATATTCACTAACGCAGTAAAATTGAAAAAGAAATATTTTTGCAATATAAAATAAAATATGGTTTTTGAAAATTTTATCTGCCTCAGTTATTTGGGTTGTTCGTCATCATTCACATTTGAATTCATCACATACGAACTGTACATGCCACAAAGTCGTGCACATAGATATATACACTTGATAACTCTACAGGGACAGGTAATCATGAGTGGCTGCAATACACACGTGTACATTTATACACGTGTGCACTGCCTCGCCAACTCGTGTGCACAGTCAACCAATACATACAACATGTGCAGAGGACAAGTGTACAAGTGACTCAAGCAAATACACATGGAACAGTAAAAGCAAGCTATTGCACAAGATATAGAGCCACAACAAGTCCAGCAACAAGTCCAGTTGCAACATGGTGAACAAGACACAGTGCAGAGCACATGCAAACTGCAATGCAAATTCAAGGCCAATGCAGGTAACGGCTTGGTACAATGCAAATACATGGAACAATACCAAAGTATGGAGTGTGCAAGTGCAAATGACCAGAGCTCAGCATACATGAAGTAATGCAATGCCCAAAGACCAAGACAAAGTCGAATTGTTGTCAACAGTTCTAAGTATCCAACAACAATATGAATGCTATGTTCAATCATGATACAGACCAGAAACACAAGTACAGGGAACAACCAGGTGAAGATGCAAGAACAAAGAGTGTACACAGCTCATGTATGCATCAGTAACCAACACATGAAGATCAACAACAAACCCAAATGCACATGCCAACATCAAGTCTCAAGTGATACAAATATCAAGAATCAGTGCAACAGAAAGTGGTGTAAATACAACTCGAAGTAATGCTCAGGTTCAATCTCTAAATAAACAGCAGTTCATACAAAGAAGCCATGGTCAATGCAAAGCAAAAGTGAAGATACAGTGAAATTCTACAAGTCAAGGCCAAGCATGATGCAGTGGTGATGCAATACATACAACAAAAGAAGCAGTGCCAAGAATACATGTACTCAAGGCAAAATGCACAAGTGAAAACCAAAATGACACAGCAGTTTGTTTTTAACAAGAAAAACAGTGACATACTGCAACAACCAAAGCCTTGACTACAAGAACATCACAAGTAAATCGATACAACACTGACTCAAATGCTCAACTACAAGACATAGCAACTGCACAGCCCAATGAACAAGACACAACAAAGTTCATAAGTGCAGACCAAATGCAGTGACAAGTTGAAGCAGTAGTTTCTGCAGTGGCAACAAGGAAATTCATGTGTAAACAATCAAAAATATATTCTTTAAAAAAGTCAAAGCAAAGTAGAATAGGAAAGTTGTTGCCGTGTGAATCAAGAAAATCGAACGCAACACAATCAAAGCCGTGCGCATCAAGGTTGTAGTTATATCAGGAAAATCGTACGCATCAAGCAATAGAAAATCAGGAAAGTATCGAATTAATACGAATGAAATCAAGTGATTCGAATTCATATAAATACCACACCCAAGTCGTCGTCATAGGCATCGAGTTTAATACGACAATCAATAGCAAAAACAGAGAAATTACATACCAACAACTCGATCATCAGAGAACGAGCGAGCCAGTCAACGCAACTCGATCATCAGAGAACGATCAAGCAAAAGCAACGCAAATCAATCATCAGAGAACGAGCGCAAGCAAGAGCATCACAATACAAAGCCGAAGCCCTAATTCGAGAAAGAAGAACAAAGCCGCAATTTTACAGTAGCAAAGAAAAAGGGGAACGATGCCCTAATTTCAAGAGGAACGACCGCATTATTCTCTCAACCATAGGAGTGGATCGGGCTAGTGAAAGAAAACAAGGGACCGGCCTTGTTTGTTTTAAAGGGATTTAGTTGCTTTAGTTATTTAGGGTGTTTGTTTTAAATAAGGGCTTTAGTTTTTATAAATAAGGGCTTTATCTTATTTTTATTTTTGAATTTGTTTTTAACTTTTAAATCTCTTTTCAAACCGTTGTATTTGCTAGTCGTGTGACTAGAGGACAAGCTACGTGGCGTAGCTTGAGAATTCGCAACTCAGTGGCTGAGTTGTGGCAGGGTTTTGAGCGTAGAGTTAGGTTAGTCAGTAGCGAGTGTCGCGAGTTTACGTGTGTAAGCGTGTGACTATCTAATTTCTAGTAGAAACCTTGGGGGCAGCACATAGGCAGGTTTTTGCCGAAGCTGGGTAAATTCTGTGTCGTTCTATTTCTGCATTTATTATTCTGCTTTTTTGTGATATATGTTTTATAAGCTTCCGCAATTAATTTTTATAATTTATACTATCACCCTATTCACCCCCCCCCCTCTAGGGTGAAATCGATCCTACAAGTGGTATCAGAGCTAGGAATTGAAGTCAATTTCTGTTTTAAAAATTCATTTTTCAAAAATCATTTTAAAAGTTTGAATTTTTAAAATGGCTTCTTTTAATAATGCTTTTGCTGAGGGTCAGTCCATAGTTAGACCACCAATGTTCAATGGTGAATATGCTTACTGGAAAAATAGAATGAAAATTTTTCTGAAAACCACTGACGCTTGGAACATTGTTGAGACAGGTTATAGAGCACCAACTAAAATTGTAGATAATCAAGAAATAGATAAACCGATGGATCAATGGACAGAACTAGAAAATAAATTACAACATGCTAATGCTAGAGCTATGAATTCTATTATCTGTTCATTGGATCAATTTGAATTTAATCGTGTCTCACATTGTCTAACTGCGCAGGAAATATGGCACACACTAGAAGTGACTCACGAAGGAACATCTCAAGTCAAAGAATCTCGCCTTGCAATGCTAAGCAGCGAATACGAGAACTTCACAATGGCGAAGGAAGAAAATGTCAAAGAGATGCATGGGCGACTTTCCAATATCGTATACAAATCAAAAGCTCTTGGAAAATCATATACAGAGTTGGAGATAGTCCGAAAAATCCTCAGAGTCCTTCCACAAAGTTTCGAAACCAAAGTGACTGCCATTCAAGAATCAAAAGATTTGAAACAAATGAAAGTCGAAGAACTCATCGGAAATCTCACCGCCTATGAGCTAGAAATGAAATTCAAGGAAGAACGTGAAGGAGGTGATACTCGAAAGAAATCAATAGCTCTTAAAGGAACAACAGAAAGTGATAGTGATGATAATGATGATGGAGCAGCAGAATTGGAGCTGATAATAAAGAAAGTCAAAAGGTGGAATTACAAATACGGAAATTCAGCTCTGAATCGAAGATTGAAAAGCAGAATAAATAAAATATTAGACAATCCAGAAGAACCAAAGATCATCTGTCATAGGTGCAACCAACCCGGACACATCAAGCCTAATTGTCCTCAAAATCGACGCGACTTCGAAAAGAAATCAAAAAGGAGAAGTTTTGCTGCCACGTGGAATACAAGTGATGAAGATAATCAAAGTGCTAACAGTGAGGATGAAAAAGCAGACTTGTGTCTTCATGGTGAAATAACTGACAGTGATGATGACGAGCCAAGTGAGGTATCAAAACTTTCTCATTCAGAATTACTTATATATTTCCACGAAGTGAATGGATGTTTTGAACGACTTAGGGATAAGTATGCCAAACTTGAATCACAAAAAGATACTTTGATAGATTTAAATAAACAACTTGACCAATTAGTTAAAAACTATCAAAGCAGAATCCCTAAGTGTGATAAGTGTCCAATATTCGAAAAGGAAATCGAAAAATCAGAAATCAATATAAAATCACTTGAAAATGAAATTCTGATTTTAAAAGAGAATGAAAATACTAGGAGAGAGAATTCTATTAAAAAGTGCACACAATTGTTAAACGAAAATGAATCTCTCAAAACACAAGTCCAACAATTGTCGACGACCTTAGATAAATTTTCAAAAGGTGAAAAATCGTTGAATATGCTATTAGGAAAGCAAACTGGTAATACGATTAGACAAGGACTGGGATATAGTCAATCTAAAAATGTTGAAAGTGATATTAATCAAGAAAATTCCATGTGCACAATTTGTAAAAAATATGGACACGATCACAACAATTGTTGGTATAGACCCAAACATGTGAAAACCATACCAATTTGGGTTCCAAAAGGCACAAATATAAAATTTCTCAAAGTTAAACAAATTTGGGTGCCAAAAGGAACATATATAAACAGTTTTGGGTCTCCACAAAATTATTTTTCTAAATCTTCTGCCACTAACAATCATGGACCTATAAAAACAAATAGGTCACATAAATCTTTTCCCATGTAGGTGTGGTGGCAGGCTAAGGAACAACAACATTGTTCTCTGGATTTTGGCTGTTCCAGAAACACAACGGACGACAAAGCAAAGTTCCTTAGCCTAGTAAAAAGGTATATTTATTTGAACGATATATTAAATGTGATAATCTGCACCATATTCTGAATTAAAATCAGCCAATATTGAGATGATGGAAAAATGATGATTTTGATTCTGACTTGTTCAACATAGTTGGCTGATTATATTTATGCCAAAACACTATAAAATTCTCAAATTTTTTGATTATATTAGGATGGATCACAAATAGTCTTTTGTTGGATATTAATACATTTGGTTATAATTTGGCTAAACTCTATGTTCATGGTTCTTATACGGCTTCATTTCAAATTCAAGAGAATGTCATTCGAAAAGTTGATTAACTTTGTTTTCGAGATATTTTGTTGCATACTTCATGGTCTGGTCAATCAAATTCAGTTAGTGATATTTTTGGAGTAAAAGAGAAATTCAGATGCAGATTACACTGGTAATATAGTTGATAGAAAAATTACTAGTGGAACGTGATTAATTTTTGAAACATTCATTTGCTGCATCGTTTTTCAAAGAAAATATCTGCATATTTTTCACTTGAAATAATTTGCAAATAACAAATTTTTTTTCATATAACCCCTTTGAGAAAATCATGTTTGACTATGTTTTCAGATTAGTCATTTTTATTTGATTTTAAATGACAATTTTTTGACTAATCCGATCCCCTACTAATTATCAAAAAGATAAATAGTGATTGAAAAGGTGATAAGTGTTGATATTTAACATGCATTACTCAAGAGAGTATATTTGGAAAATTTCTTTAGGAATTCAAACAAGAGTTATAAAACTTTTTGTTGGGTAAAGATTCCATGACCATTTCTATATCTATCATATTTCTATCGACCATTGTTTATCAAAACTTAAATATAGTTGGTCGATATGTGGTACTATAATCAGGGATCATTTGTTTTTCATCTCATTTTTTTTGTAAAAATAAATAAATATCCAAAGTATTCACTCTCATTTAAAGTCCTCACGGTTATGCATGGGTGAATTACTTGGATTTTCGATTATGTGCTTCCATGCTCATTTAAAAGTCCTTACGGTTATGCATGTATGGAACGCATATCAAAATTAATTGATTAAATAGACAAGTTGATTCTAATCCCATTTAAAAGTCCTCACGGTCATGCGTGGTTAGAAGATACTTGATTTCATTTTTAAAAAATTAAATTGGAATACTACTAATCTCATTTAAAAGTCCTAACGGTTATGCATGATTAGTAGATATTCAAATTCCTGATATAAATGTACCACAAGTTGATACAATTGTATGATTTTATATGAGAATATCATTTTCATCATTCTAAAAGTGGAATATGCGCCTAACAGGGGTAGTTATGATTTTTGTTTGATTTTTATTGAAATTTAATATTTATACTCAATTTGAGTTTAATGATGGATTAATATCGATCACTCTATCTCTATTTTCTCTAACACTATCATTCTTTTGCTGATAACAAAAGGGGGAGAGAAAAGTTAAGATTTTATCAAATAGAATCAAGCAAAAGTCAAATAATTTTCCATTTGCATATATATGTATTTGTATATTTCTATTTGTATGCATATATGTAGGGAGAGCATCATGTAGAAAGGAAGCATTTAAATAGGGGGAGCAATTAGGATATATCTCTAGAGCAAATACATTGAACACATTCAAAATCTTAAATATATGTTTGTTATCATCAAAAGGGGGAGATTATTGAATATGCGCTTATATGATTTTTGTTTGATGATAATAAACATATATACATTCGTTTAAATGTATTTGTTAATGTATACTATTTTATTTTTCACAGGTTAAATAAATATTTGCTGAATAAAATTAAATAACACAGAATTTGAATTCAAACGAATATTTTATTCAAACAAATATTTATTACAATTTTGAATAGTACAAATTCAAGCTCACACTATAACTATACAACTTTGATTACAATTACGTCACATTTCATATTTACAGTTCACCTCACTACATATCACTCACACTCGTATTTATCTTCAACTTCATCCCAGTTAGAATCCAGCATCTGAGCAATCTGCAAAAATATTCACTAACGTAGTAAAATTGAAAAAGAAATATTTTTGCAATATAAAATAAAATATGGTTTTTGAAAATTTTATCTGCCTCAGTTATTTGGGTTGTTCGTCATCATTCACATTTGAATTCATCACACACGAACTGTACATGCCACAAAGTCGTGCACGTAGATATATACACTTGATAACTCTACAGGGACAGGTAATCATGAGTGGCTGCAATACACACGTGTACATTTATACACGTGTGCACTGCCTCGCCAACTCGTGTGCACAGTCAACCAATACATACAACATGTGCAGAGGACAAGTCTACAAGTGACTCAAGCAAATACACATGGAACAGTAAAAGCAAGCTATTGCACAAGATATAGAGCCACAACAAGTCCAGCAACAAGTCCAGTTGCAACATGGTGAACAAGACTGTAACAACCCGGTATTTCGTGTCTGTTTATAATCGACATTTAAATGATTAATATTTTCGCTAATTACCAATTGAAGTTTTTAAATTTGAAATTAAAATTTCTTTTCATAAATTTGTTTAAGAATTTTATTGGGCTTTAAAAATCGTTTTGGCCCATTTCTTTTGTTGCCGTGATGGGTAACAAAGCATAATAACCGTCCCCCCCTCTTTACCCTTTTCATTTTCAAAACCCAACCCTAAAATTGAATGAAAGAAAATAAATGGCTGCTCGATTTCTCGTTCGTCCCTCTTCTCCGTTCGTCCCCAAATTGAAACTAGGGCTTCATGGAATCAAATGCGCCGACTTCAACTGCTAGGTCGATCGTTAGTACTCCGATAGCAAAGGTGAGTGATCCCCTCACTCACATCTAATTCAAAAAACTCTAGCGATTTTGAACTTGAGATTTCGTGCTTTCTGACTTGGATCGATTTCTAATTGTTTTGGTTATCATGGTATCGAATTTGAAATGTACGATTCCTTTATTGTTGACTTTGGCTTGTGATGATGTTGATTGGATTATTTTTTGGCAAAAACATTTTTTTTTAATCATAGACATGATTTTAGGTTGGCAACCTAATGTTTCTTCACTTATATTATTTTCAACCTGTTGCTTGATATTGGCCATTGTGACTGCGACACTGTCATTGCGCTTGGGCATTCATGTGAGGGACTTGTTCGGTTTATACTTGCCTGACCTTATTTGCAAACCTGATTTGGCGAAAATAATTTGAGTTTGGTACTGTCTAGACTTGAGACTGCTGTTTCATGATTTTGAACTCGTTTTGACTCGTTGACCTCGGCATTCCTTCGAATTGTTGCTAGTCGTTGTATATGCCTTGAGTTGACCTTGCCTTTGACCTGTAGCTTGAATATCTTGATGGCACTTCATGTTGTAGATGTTATGTGCAGTGATATCGAACTGCTTCATGTTTCACTGATTTGTTAAAACATGGTATTCTCACTTTCACTTAGCCACTGCGTTTTACTGTGCCTTGCACCTGATTGCTTGGTGGTCTAGATACACATGATTTTTGTAAAAATTGAATCACTGTCGTATTGACATTGTTTTACTGTTTAAATATACACACGTGATAGCCTCGGCCACTTTGATTCTAATTGGAAATTGCTTCTTTGAATTTTCTGTTGCATATAAGTTAGCTGTCTGGTCGTCATTGTACGAGGTCACTGCCCTTGTATTATGTTACATGCAGCAGCACCATCTTTTTATCGACAATATTTGAAACTGTCGCGTGTTTGGATCTTATGAATCTAGTATGATTTGAGTATTGTCCTTGTTTTCACTGCATATGGCTTTGCATCTTCTTTATGTTGCATAGCTTGTCCTTTGGGTTGAGCATTTATGTCTGCAATCTTCACTGCAATCTTTGTCTACATATCATGTTGTTTTCATGTTGTACATGAATATGAGCATTCATATCTGCTGCATTACTGTTTGAACATTCACTATTTGGTTCATTGTTATAGCTCGACAGTTTTGGGATAATGCACATTGTCACTGTTTGATATAATTTGCGTTTCAGTTGTGCAGTTGCATTTGGGATATATTGGCTTGAGCTCGAGTGCATGTAACATTAGCTTTACCTCTGTCTTTATTTATTGTTTGCATTCTTGTATATGCATTTGTTGAGTTGTTCACTGATGCAATACTTGTTGCCCTTCATTTAAAACCCTGTTGCATTTGGGTTAGTGGCTACATTAAGTTGTTTTCTTGTGTGATACTTGTGGTGACTGCAGTATTTGTTGCAATTTGCCTTTGTATTCATTAGTGACTGCAGTTTCATTTTATATGCAGTTTCGCTTTGTGATTTGCGTCGCATTGATGCAATTGGATTTGTTTTTCCTAATTTCAGTTGAGTTCGGCACTTACGTCGTCGTTGCTCGATCGTTTAGTTTCGAGGCTATTTGTACTTGTGTTGAATCTGATTTTGATTTGACCTTGTGCACTTGAGTTAGCAAGGCAGTGCACATGTATGTACGTGTGTACTGCAGCCACACCGCCTTGATTTCATTGGTATTTGAACCTTCATTGATTTTGGTTCGTTGATCTTTTGGGTACATTCTCGTTATAGTGGCAAGGCAGTGCACGCAGGCGTGAACTGCAGCTACACGGTATGGTTTTGTGATATTCTATTTTGTTTTGATTGATTAATCATTTGCGTAGTTCATGTGCTGTAGTGGTGAGGCAGTACACGCGTGCGTGTACTGCAGCCCTACTCGTCTTAATATTTTAATTGATATTTCAATGGTTTGAACTATTTCGTTTATTCAATTCAATATTCTGAATTTCATTCTGATTTGGTTGAATTTGCTGACTTGTTGTTTAACACTACTACGTGTTATATTTATCGTTATCCGATTTCTTTATTCAACTATCGGATAAACGAGATTTATTGTGACTGTCATCTATTCATTATTTAATTATTATTGCTTCTGTGCACTAATAACTGAGTTTGAATTAGACTGACCCGAGTATTATTTTCTTTTGAATTTAATACTCGGGTCAGACCGAGTATTTACAGGTTGTAGATTTTTAGCTTTGGGTTGCTGCTAGAGCTATGAAGTTCTTTCATATCTTTTGGAGTAGTTGTCGTCATTTGTAGCAGTCTGTAAAATTGTATAGGAAAATATGTATTCATGTATATTATATACGTTAATGTAAATTGTATAGGAAAATATGTATTCATGTATATTATATACGTTAATGTAAATTGTATAGGAAAATATGTATTCATGTATATTATATACGTTAATGTACTTGTATATGTAACTTCCTGAGTCGACTGTTGTAGTTGTATCATATGTACCGTGTCATATGTCTTGTAATTGGCATCAGTTATTGTATATTTGAGACACTCTGTTTTATCTGTGTTCCGTATTTATTTTATCTGTGTTCTCAGTTTATATTTTGTCCTAAACTATTATGAACCATCGTAGTTCGTTTTATACTGGAATTGGGGTATGTCGATGGGAGGAAATAAATCAGAGAAGAAAAACAAAAGAATATATATATATATATATATATATATATATATATATATATATATATACACACACCACTCCTATCGAGATAACCAATACTAGTGTAAGGCCTAACTATTGATGGCCGCTCCTCAACAGCCTTATTCTTCGCGCTAGTTGACAGCACTACATCGTAGTATTCTTGGCTAGCGTGGCTATAGAGGTGGGGCGTCACAGCTTGGTATCAGAGCCTGGGGTTTAGAACAAATATAAAACATAACTTGGATGGAACATATGTTACAACTATTTGTCGATATTTTATCTCTCATCTTTGCATATGATTATCTTTGATTGTTAGGTATGAATTCCTAACGCTTATTCATGTGCCTTTGATTTTGATTTCATGAAAGTATTTTGGCTTCGGCCTGCGTTTGCTTTGCGAACTTAAGTTGAATTCTTTGATGATGAGGATTTTGTTCTTGTGTTTTCGGCTTTGAATTGATTTAGCCGACGTTGATTTTGTTTGAACTTGGCCATTACTTGTTGACTTCGGCATTTACTTGATTTTCATTTTTGTTGAAGTCATTTATGCATTTATGCTCGTTTTGCTTCGTTATTCCATTTGTTAATCGATTCTTCTTTTCCGATTAGTTGTTGTCATCTTTGTCGACTTTGATAACTTCTATTTCTGGAATTTTTAGGTATTTCTACTTTGATGGATTTGGTATCGAATTCTTTGGATTTTATTCACGTCTTCGAGTGTGAATTTTTGTGAATTGATTTGGTTTCCAAATTTAACCGATTCGTGTTATTTCCCTGATTTGTTGCTATCATTTATTAGCAACTTTAATAACATTTTCTTCGGGATTTTTGTGAACATACCTTTCGATGAATTCAGTATCGATTTCTTTGGATTCTATTCACGTCTTCGTATGTGAATTCTTGTGATTGATTGTTTCTACAATCATTTTTGTGATTTGTCACTTTAAAAATATAAATGTTTCAATACTAGTAGTAAATATCAAAACTCTTTCATCAAAATGTTTTCAACTCTATTTTCAATATCAAACTCTTTTCCTAAACCGTTTTCCAATCTATTAGTATATGCAAACCTTTATTTCACTCGTATGAGAAATCTAATTAAATGGCTTAGCAAAACAAGTGGTATGAAACGCTTGCGTTTACTTCGTCGGTTAATTTTTGGACTTGTTCGATTGAACCACTTGTGACAGTTTTCTAGTGAAGATCTACAATTTGTTTGTAAATATTTAAGTTAAGCAAGTGGTTATGGGACATGAAGCTAAACTTTTATATTTACTAGCTTAGTGTAATTGACACTTCTCGTTGATCTTGACGATCATTTTATAAATTAGACTAGCAATTGCGCGATGTCTCTTTCATTGCAAGGTTAGGCTAGACACCACTTGTGTGATTCCATTCTCACATACCTTTTTGCTTTTTGGTTAGCCTAGACACCATTTGTGTGATTCCATTCGCACATACCTTTTTGTTTGCGAGGTTAGGCTAGACACCATTTGTGTGATTCCATTCACACATACCTTTTTGCTTTTTGGTTAGCCTTGACCTCATCTGGGTGATTCAGACTCACTCATGCGGGGTAGCTCCCCATGGTCTTCGGATCGTCATGTGATAGGCCTCTTTCCCTTTTTCTGTGATATTGATTGATCTCTGGATGATTATGACGATCATCTTTTTGATTTAGACTAGCAATTGCGTGATGTCTCTTTCTTTGTTTTCTAGTTAGGCTAGACACCACTTGTGTGATTCCATTCACGCATACCTTTATGCTTTTTGGGTAGCCTAGACACCACTTGTGTGATTCCGTTCATACATATCTTTTTGCTTTCTGGATAGGCTAGACACCACTTGTGTGATTCCATTCACACACACCTTTTTGCTTTTTGGTTAGCCACCAGGAGATAGCGTCTCGATTTGCGTTGCACGTGTTGGTGATTTTTCATGCTCACGTGTAGGTGAGTTTCCATGCTCCCGTTCTCGCTTTGCGTTGCACGTGTTGGTGATTTTTCATGCTCACGTGTAGGTGAGTTTCCATGCTCCCGTTCTCGCTTTGCGTTGCACGTGTTGGTGATTTTTCATGCTCACGTGTAGGTGAGTTTCCATGCTCCCGTTCTCGCTTTGTGTTGCACGTGTTGGTGATTTTTCATGCTCACGTGTAGGTGAGTTTCCATGCTCCCGTTCTCGCTTTGCGTTACATGTGTTGGTGATTTTTCATGCTCACGTGTAGGTGAGTTTTCATACTCCCATTTGAGTTTTCATACTCCCATTTGAGTTTCCATTCTCCCATTCGAGTTTCCGTACTCCCATTTGAGTTTTCATACTCTCATTTTGTGATATCTGGATTTCTTGTGTAGATTTCTAGAATTTGTGTTTTCTGGATTTCTTGTGATGATTTCTAGAATTTGTGCTTCACCAATTTTTGTGATTTCTATTGATAAGTTTTATCAATTTTTGTGCATTGGTGAATTCGCGTGTTATTGACTTGTTATGAATACAAGTTTAGGGTATGATACCCCTTCCTATCTTTGAGAAGATTCTTGTGACATTTTTGATGAATGAAAATTCATTGGTATTATATTTTGATGCCAATTATTTCGATGAAGTTTTGACGTATGTCGAGGTTGCTACGGATGTTGCTGCTTTAATCACGTGTTTTTTTTTTAAAAAAAAATTGTTTCAAAATATAAATCAAAATTGTTTTCAAAATTTTTTACGATTTGCGCTTTCAAAAGAATGAGGAAGCGAATTAAACATTTCAGTAAAATCGAGGACTATAACCCCTTTCTTTTGCTGATTCGCTTAATTCCGGACTTGTTCGTTTGAGAATGTAAATTATTATATAATTTTTTTTAAAATAAATGAAAATTGTTTTCTGAAGTTTTACAGTTTACGCTTTCAAAAGAATGAGGAAGCGATTTAAACGTTTCAGAAAAATCGAGGACTATGATCCCTTTCTTTTACTGATTCGCTTAATTCCGGACTTGTCCGTTTGAGAATGTGAAATGTTATTTTTAAAATACACAATTATGCACTTTCAAGAAAACGATGAAGTGAATTAAACGATTTAGTAAAACTCATGGTTATGGGTCATGTGCGTTTGCTATTTCGGTTAATTCCGGACTTGTTAATTGAAAAATTTGTGATTTCTGATTATCGTTTTGATAATCGGATGTTGGTGATTTCTGATTATCGTTTTTGGATAATCAAATAGTTGTTGTTTCTAATTATCGTTTGTGATAATTAGATATTTGTGATTTAATTATCGTTTGTGATAATTAAATATTTGCGATTTAAGATTTAATTATCAATTATGATAATTAAATATTCGTTGATTTGTGATTTCTGATTATCGTTTTTGATAATCAGATATTTATTGTTTCTGATTATCGTTTGTGATAATTAGATATTTGAGATTTAATTATCGTTTGTGATAATTAAATATTTGTTATTTAAGATTTGATTATCGTTTTGATAATTGAATATTTGCCGATTTGAAATTTGATTACCGTTGTGGTAATTCCTGATTATCGTTTTTGATAGTTAGATATTTGTGTTTTCTAATTATCTTTGTTGATAATGAGATTTGCTGATTTTGCTGTTTTCTAATTTTCGAATCGGTGATTAGATATTGCTGTTTCGTGATTTCTGTATTCTGATTATCTATTTGATAATTAAATTTTGTTGAGAATTTGTGAATTTCTTTTATGAAATTAAAAGATTTCTTTGGTGTTTATATAGTACTACGCCGGTGTACTGGCTCAATTTTCTGCTATTCATGACGTTTCCAACGTCTTCCAATTACGGAGATGCCTTAGGGGTTTTCGATTTTTATTCTTGAGCAACTTTCTATTCATATCAATGCTTCGGGGGTTCAGCACCTTCGAAATAAAGATGTTTTTCTCGTGAAAGTTCAGCGGATCTCAAATTCTATGGATTTCACTTTGGAATCCAGAGAATCCATCGAGCAAACACATTCAGGCTTTCTCTTTCATGCTCTATATGGTGAACTTCCTATTTCGAATTTCTTCATCTTGTGATGAGATGCTCTTATGGTTGTTACCTTTTGTCCATTTATTCCTTACGATTGCGAGGACGCAATTTCTTTAAGGAGGGGAGTCTGTAACAACCCGGTATTTCGTGTCTGTTTATAATCGACATTTAAATGATTAATATTTTCTCTAATTACCAATTGAAGTTTTTAAATTTGAAATTAAAATTTCTTTTCATAAATTTGTTTAAGAATTTTATTGGGCTTTAAAAATCGTTTTGGCCCATTTCTTTTGTTGCCGTGATGGGCAACAAAGCATAATAACCGTCCCCCCCTCTTTACCCTTTTCATTTTCAAAACCCAACCCTAAAATTGAATGAAAGAAAATAAATGGCTGCTCGATTTCTTGTTCGTCCCTCTTCTCCGTTCGTCCCCAAATTGAAACTAGGGCTTCATGGAATCAAATGCGCCGACTTCAACTGCTAGGTCGATCGTTAGTACTCCGATAGCAAAGGTGAGTGATCCCCTCACTCACATCTAATTCAAAAAACTCTAGCGATTTTGAACTTAAGATTTCGTGCTTTCTGACTTGGATCGATTTCTAATTGTTTTGGTTATCATGGTATCGAATTTGAAATGTACGATTCCTTTATTGTTGACTTTGGCTTGTGATGATGTTGATTGGATTATTTTTCGGCAAAAACATTTTTTTTTAATCATAGACATGATTTTAGGTTGGCAACCTAATGTTTCTTCACTTATATTATTTTCAACCTGTTGCTTGATATTGGCCATTGTGACTGCGACACTGTCAGTGCGCTTGGGCATTCATGTGAGGGACTTGTTCGGTTTATACTTGCCTGACCTTATTTGCAAACCTGATTTGGCGAAAATAATTTGAGTTTGGTACTGTCTAGACTTGAGACTGTTGTTTCATGATTTTGAACTCGTTTTGACTCGTTGACCTCGGCATTCCTTCGAATTGTTGCTAGTCGTTGTATATGCCTTGAGTTGACCTTGCCTTTGACCTGTAGCTTGAATATCTTGATGGCACTTCATGTTGTAGATGTTATGTGCAGTGATATCGAACTGCTTCATGTTTCACTGATTTGTTAAAACATGGTATTCTCACTTTCACTTAGCCACTGCGTTTTACTGTGCCTTGCACCTGATTGCTTGGTGGTCTAGATACACGTGATTTTTGTAAAAATTGAATCACTGTCGTATTGACATTGTTTTACTGTTTATATATACACACGTGATAGCCTCGGCCACTTTGATTCTAATTGGAAATTGCTTCTTTGAATTTTCTGTTGCATATAAGTTAGCTGTCTGGTCGTCATTGTACGAGGTCACTGCCCTTGTATTATGTTACATGCAGCAGCACCATCTTTTTATCGACAATATTTGAAACTGTCGCGTGTTTGGATCTTATGAATCTAGTATGACTTGAGTATTGTCCTTGTTTTCACTGCATATGGCTTTGCATCTTCTTTATGTTGCATAGCTTGTCCTTTGGGTTGAGCATTTATGTCTGCAATCTTCACTGCAATCTTTGTCTACATATCATGTTGTTTTCATGTTGCACATGAATATGATCATTCATATCTGCTGCATTACTGTTTGAACATTCACTATTTGGTTCATTGTTATAGCTCGACAGTTTTGGGATAATGCACATTGTCACTGTTTGATATAATTTGCGTTTCAGTTGTGCAGTTGCATTTGGGATATATTGGCTTGAGCTCGAGTGCGTGTAACATTAGCTTTACCTCTGTCTTTATTTATTGTTTGCATTCTTGTATATGCATTTGTTGAGTTGTTCACTGATGCAATACTTGTTGCCCTTCATTTAAAACCCTGTTGCATTTGGGTTAGTGGCTACATTAAGTTGTTTTCATGTGTGATACTTGTGGTGACTGCAGTATTTGTTATAGTTTGCCTTTGTATTCATTAGTGACTGCAGTTTCATTTTATATGCAGTTTCGCTTTGTGATTTGCGTCGCATTGATGCAATTGGATTTGTTTTTCCTAATTTCAGTTGAGTTCGGCACTTACGTCGTCGTTGCTCGATCGTTTAGTTTCGAGGCTATTTATACTTGTGTTGAATCTGATTTTGATTTGACCTTGTGCACTTGAGTTGGCGAGGCAGTGCACATGTATGTACGTGTGTACTGCAGCCACACCGCCTTGATTTCATTGGTATTTGAACCTTCATTGATTTTGGTTCGTTGATCTTTTGGGTACATTCTCGTTATAGTGGCAAGGCAGTGCACGCAGGCGTGAACTGCAGCCACACGGTATGGTTTTGTGATATTCTATTTTGTTTTGATTGATTAATCATTTGCGTAGTTCATGTGCTGTAGTGGTGAGGCACTACACGCGTGCGTGTACTGCAGCCCTACTCGTCTTAATATTTTAATTGATATTTCAATGGTTTGAACTATTTCGTTTATTCAATTCAATATTCTGAATTTCATTCTGATTTGGTTGAATTTGCTGACTTGTTGTTTAACACTACTACGTGTTATATTTATCGTTATCCGATTTCTTTATTCAACTATCGGATAAACGAGATTTATTGTGACTGTCGTCTATTCATTATTTAATTATTATTGCTTTTGTGCACTAATAACTGAGTTTGAATTAGACTGACCCGAGTATTATTTTCTTTTGAATTTAATACTCGGGTCAGACCGAGTATTTACAGGTTGTAGATTTTTAGCTTTGGGTTGCTGCTAGAGCTATGAAGTTCTTTCATATCTTTTGGAGTAGTTGTCGTCATTTGTAGCAGTCTGTAAAATTGTATAGGAAAATATGTATTCATGTATATTATATACGTTAATGTACTTGTATATGTAACTTCCTGAGTCGACTGTTGTAGTTGTATCATATGTACCGTGTCATATGTCTTGTAATTGGCATCAGTTATTGTATATTTGAGACACTCTGTTTTATCTGTGTTCCGCATTTATTTTATCTGTGTTCTCAGTTTATATTTTGTCCTAAACTATTATGAACCATCGTAGTTCGTTTTATACTGGAACTGGGGTATGTCGATGGGAGGAAATAAATCAGAGAAGAAAAACAAAATAATATATATATATATATATATATATACCACTCCTATCGAGATAACCAATACTAGTGTAAGGCCTAACTATTGATGGCCGCTCCTCAACAGCCTTATTCTTCGCGCTAGTTGACAGCACTACATCGTAGTGTTCTTGGCTAGCGTGGCTATAGAGGTGGGGCGTCACAAAGACACAGTGCTGAGCACATGCAAACTGCAATGCAAATTCAAGGCCAATGCAGGTAACGGCTTGGTACAATGCAAATACATGGAACAATACCAAAGTATGGAGTGTGCAAGTGCAAATGACCAGAGCTCAGCATACATGAAGTAATGCAATGCCCAAAGACCAAGTCGAAGTCGAATTGTTGTCAACAGTTCTAAGTATCCAACAACAATATGAATGCTATGTTCAATCATGATACAGACCAGAAACACAAGTACAGGGAACAACCAGGTGAAGATGCAAGAACAAAGAGTGTATACAGCTCATGTATGCATCAGTAACCAACACATGAAGATCAACAACAAACCCAAATGCACATGTCAACATCAAGTCTCAAGTGATACAAATATCAAGAATCAGTGCAACAGAAAGTGGTGTAAATACAACTCGAAGTAATGCTCAGGTTCAATCTCTAAATACACAGCAGTTCATACAAAGAAGCCATGGTCAATGCAAAGCAAAAGTGAAGATACAGTGAAATTCTACAAGTCAAGGCCAAGCATGATGCAGTGGTGATGCAATACATACAACAAAAGAAGCAGTGCCAAGAATACATGTACTCAAGGCAAAATGCACAAGTGAAAACCAAAATGACACAGCAGTTTGTTTTTAACAAGAAAAACAGTGACATACTGCAACAACCAAAGCCTTGACTACAAGAACATCACAAGTAAATCGATACAGCACTGACTCAAATGCTCAACTACAAGACATAGCAACTGCACAGCCCAATGAACAAGACACAACAAAGTTCATAAGTGCAGACCAAATGCAGTGACAAGTTGAAGCAGTAGTTTCTGCAGTGGCAACGAGGAAATTCATGTGTAAACAATCAAAAATATATTCTTTGAAAAAGTCAAAGCAAAGTAGAATAGGAAAGTTGTTGCCGTGTGAATCAAGAAAATCGAACGCAACACAATCAAAGCCGTGCGCATCAAGGTTGTAGTTATATCAGGAAAATCGTACGCATCAAGCAATAGAAAATCAGGAAAGTATCGAATTAATACGAATGAAATCAAGTGATTCGAATTCATATAAATACCACACCCAAGTCGTCATCATAGGCATCGAGTTTAATACGACAATCAATAGCAAAAACAGAGAAATTACATACCAACAACTCGATCATCAGAGAACGAGCGAGCCAGTCAACGGAACTCGATCATCAGAGAACGATCAAGCAAAAGCAACGCAAATCAATCATCAGAGAACGAGCACAAGCAAGAGCATCACAATACAGAGCCGAAGCCCTAATTCGAGAAAGAAGAACAAAGCCACAATTTTACAGTAGCAAAGAAAAAGGGGAACGATGCCCTAATTTCAAGAGGAACGACCGCATTATTCTCTCAACCATAGGAGTGGATCGGGCTAGTGAAAGAAAACAAGGGACCGGCCTTGTTTGTTTTAAAGGGGTTTAGTTGCTTTAGTTATTTAGGGTGTTTGTTTTAAATAAGGGCTTTAGTTTTTATAAATAAGGGCTTTATCTTATTTTTAGTTTTGAATTTGTTTTTAACTTTTAAATCTCTTTTCAAACCGTTGTATTTGCTAGTCGTGTGACTAGGGGACAAGCTACGTGGCGTAGCTTGAGAATTCGCAACTCAGTGGCTGAGTTGTGGCAGGGTTTTGAGCGTAGAGTTAGGTTAGTCAGTAGCGAGTGTCGCGAGTTTACGTGTGTAAGCGTGTGACTATCTAATTTCTAGTAGAAACCTTGGGGGCAGCACGTAGGCAGGTTTTTGCCGAAGCTGGGTAAATTCTGTGTCGTTCTATTTCTGCATTTATTATTCTGCTTTTTTGTGATCTGTGTTTTATAAGCTTCCGCAATTAATTTTTATAATTTATACTATCACCCTATTCACCCCCCCTCTAGGGTGAAATCGATCCTACATTATATGTTTATGTCATATCTCCTATTCTATATCATTTCTTCTGATATTTATAGCTAGACTGATCCGTTTATTATTTTCTTCTTAAATAATACTCGGGTCAGACCGAGATGTTACAGGTGCTTCTGCTTGACTTCTCATCCAGGATCATTACTATGACTTTTGGATAACTACTTAGATCAGTAGTTTATTTTTTTGTATACACTTGAGATATAGACTCATAGTTGTATTCTTTTGTATAGCACGTGTTGCTATTCTTTTGTATTATCGTGGATCTTTTGACCACTACTCTGATGTACACTTTTATGTGTAATATTCATATCTATTTCCGCCTTTGTGATATGAATTGTCTGTGACTGATTTATGTTAGGTTTATTTCTATATTTGTTTCCGAAGATATTATAGCCACTGTGTAGTAGCTTTGAGTTTATGTCGGTATGTCGGATTTCCTCTTGAGATGAAAAGTTATATTTTTAACCGGTATATCGGTACTCGCACAAAGCAATTATACAGATGGTCGCTCCTCAACAGCCTTATTCTCCGTGCTAGTTGACAGCATTCACAGTAATGTTCTTGGCTAGCGTGGGTATAGAGGTGGGGCGTCACAACCAGTTTACGGTGGGGCTTACGGTGCTGTATAGACTATGGCATTATAAAAATGTGTTAAGGGGCATTATGGTAACGCCTTAACGCTATTTTGATACTTTATATTACTGATAGGCATTATCTACTTAGCGTACATTACTACATAGTAGATAGTTTAACGGATCCTTGAGAGATGGAAAATCCCGTAACATCTCTTAAGTTATTGCACGCACGTTGACACTGGATAGGAGATGTCAAACCCCATAAACATCTCCGACGCCGTTACACTCATATTTATTTATGATTGATTTAACTTTCATAAGGATATTTTAGTCCTGACTCGAGTGTTTTGTCTTTTCATTATGCTTGGGTCATTCTTGAGCTTTTCAGATTTTTGAAGATCTATTCTGGAGGATGAAGACGAAGATTTGGTATACTAATACTATTATTACCCTTGCATCATGCTATCTGCTGCATTATTTTAATTGTTCTGTTGTATATGTATAACTCTGATAAATGTTGTATAAATAATTGTCAAAGTATAGTAAACAGCTTCATGAACTGTTTATTTGACTATTATATTTTATCGCTCCGCTGCGAGATTCTTTGTTGTTTCATTTCCTTTATTTCTTTTCTTTTCTTTTCTTATTTACCCCAATAACCATCTGCCCTTTTGAATGGTTTGGAATCGGCATGTGTATTTGATCGTCGGTTTAAACTGTCCAAAAAGGCGGGTCGTTACAGTTGGTATCAGAGCTTTGGTTTAGCGATAACCTTAGCTTTGTAGGGTCTGACTCTTTATAAGTAGAGTAGTAATACCCTATGATGAGTCGCTGAGTGTATACATATGAGAGAGCGTATTTGTTAATGATATAAAATGTTTTATATTGTGTCGGTTGATTTGTTGGGTGACTTATGGATTCTGGTCAATACGAGTAATTAACGTCATTGATAGGGATCTCTAAACACTTAAACAGAACAATTCGACATAGTATTGTTTCGAAATTGGGTAAATGAAATAATTTTACTCTAATTATATTTCGTATATAAAGAAAATTTTTAGAAATTATCGTGATTTACCTAGCTTACCTGGTTGTTAGGAATGAATATATTGGTTATTATCATTAATTTGATGCTGTAATTTAATAAATAAGGGGAATTACAAAATGAACAATGATAAAACACTTGTGAAATGTTTTAAGAAAGAAAATACTATAAGAATATTTGTAAAGATGACTTATAAATTAAAATAGATTTAAATTGGAAAATATTGAATTTAAGACCCGGAGATTTTGGAAAATGGTTTTCAAAGCTTTGAAGAAAATATATTGTGTTATTAGTTGGAAAATATTTATGGGAAATATTTTATAAGGATTTTAAGAAGGAATGAATTCAGTACTCCTCTCTTATGTCGCTGGAAAATAATTTCCGTGAAGACTGCACAGCATCATCGACGTTCATTTTCGAGTCTCAAAGTGGGGGAGACTTCTAAGAAGTTTTGCTTTTCTTCAAAATTATTTTGGGTAAATAGGTTTTGGTTTAAATTCCAAAGGTATGATTTGATATGTATTAAAGATATAGGTGTGTATTTTTATTTCAAACGATTTGAAAAAAACCGGGCATTTAAATTTCTAAGTTCTATTAATTAATAATTTTCAAATTATTTGAATGAAATGTGAATAAAAGAATTTATAAAATAAGAGGATTAAGATATCTAAGCTATTGTTTGGGAAAACTTTAAAGTTGAAAGGTAAAGAGGATTTGAATAAATCGAATTTGTGAACATTCTATTTAAGTAAAATAAAATTCTATAAATTTGTATATTACCAAATTTGCATTCTAATAACATATAATATGACTTACCAAATATTAAGAAGTTGAAATGATGTTTTGGATATGTAATGAGATATTGTGCAAATAAACAGAACCTGAAAATAATTTAAGTATACAAGTAAGGAAAACTCAAAAGGAATTAAAATGTATACAAATGGAAAATTTGGTTGTGATAAAAATTATAAAAACTTAAATATAGCATGAAATGATAAAAGGATAAAAGGAACATGTAAGTGAACTTAAGAAAGAAGATAAATGAATCGTATTATATCTTTGTAAATTGGTTAGAGAAAATAAATATAAATTGCAAAGGGATTGAAAAAAATTTGAATTTGTAACCTTTAAGATAACTGTAAACTAAGAAAAGTCATTTATGAGAGGTTAGAATTTTGTAGCTTGATAAATAAACTAAAGTGCCAGTTAATAAAATGTTCCACAAATGAATTCGTTATTAACTGAAATTATGAAAATGCAATAAATATAAACAAAGGAATTTCTTATAGCTAAGAATCAATTGGGAAAAGAAATTGAGTTTAATTAAATTATATAGAATGTTTAAAATGAACTTGAGTAAGCAAATTCTTTGCTATGTTGTTTAAGAAAAGATAATGTTAAAAATAATATGTTATGTAAAGAAATGAATATACTAACTGAATAATAGATTGTGAGTAATTAAATGGAAAAAAAATAGAAGTCAATAAAATAGTTTAGTATAGATAAATTGGATAGAAATCCATTGGAAGGTAATACGTGAGATTGTACTTATATTATTTTATTTGCATAGCGATTTGATCCAAATTCGAGCACAAAATTTCTAGATGATTTATATCGATCCAAGTTAGGATTTTTCACTCGATTTTCGACGGCGAACCCTGGATATGGATTTTTAATTTGATTCTGGAATTCTCTATCATAGTATATGGCTATGCAAGGAGAGTAACAGTTTCCAATCAAGGAACCAAATCTGAGTCCGCACTAGAGAGTCGTGTGAACGATACTAGTTGGAAGTGAAATTGTGTGATCGAATAAGCGATTAGATTTGATATTGCTCACGGATGATATAGTAGGCTTACGGACTTAATTAAAGTTAATATTGGAAATTTAAGATGCCGAATATAAAATGATTCTTTTAAAATTATATAACAGGATATATATATAAAAGAGATAAACCAAATTGAATGTAAAATTAATAATTTGGTCATGTTGGGTATGATTTGGTTGTTATATGATTGTTAGTTGATTGTATATAATTCACTAAGTGTTAATGAAAATGAAAGCTATAAATCATTGAAATCAAATTGGAAGTTAAATGAATTTAAAAAGAATTTAATTTGATTCAAATTGGAAGTGAACTAATGTGAATATAAATTAGTGAATGTTAACTAATTGAATTGAGAATGAATGTTAGTAAAATCCAACGTTAATGAATCAACTGTGATTAAAATTGAAAACCAAGTGAATAAATATTAATGAGAAGTGAATATATATTGATTGGTTATGGATTTGTTGGATGATAGTTGGATGATAGTTGGTTGATGGTTGCATTTGTTGCTTTTGTTGCATTTACTATGTTGGCATATGTAGTTGTTATGTTGCTATATGATGTATGTTGATACTATTTTCATATATGCATGATTATCATGGTTTGTTGAGCGTTTAGTAGGTGCGGATTGCGCTTGCTTCGCATTTGGAGCTCGCTTTCGCGCTATATTAGCCGTATATGCTCGCTAACAATATATAAGGTACATACCTCGGATTACGTACCGTACTTTTACACTTTTTTCCCTACGGGATGCCTCATCACTTGATGAGATGTATATTTGTGATATATATACTATCATTTTTTTTTTCGATCGAGCCGCGCAAAGGAGACTCTACCGACATTTTCCGTAAATCCGGGTGTTAGAAAATTTTTCAAGTTTTAAATTTTTTTTTATAAGTTGTTTTGATAACTAACTTTTAAAGTTACAAAGCCGTTCGGAGAAACTTAGTGGAAGCGTAGTTATGACTTTATAAATGGAATTTCATTGTTTTATAAGTTGGTAACTTTGAATAAAATATAGCTAATGTTGAATTCTATACTTAGTTCCTTTTCCCTTCTTTTTCCTTTTCGGGGTCGAAAAGTTTTGAGTGGGGGAGAGTGTAACGACCCGTAAATTTTGGATAATTAAAATAGCTAAATTTAATAAGATTTCGTGATTTAGTGTTAGAAAAAAAATTGTAAGTCGTTTGGAATAATAATAACTGGAATGAATTGCAACAATAATTATCCAAGTAATAAAAAATAAAAGTCAATAGTTGAATAGGATAATAAATGTGGGATTCATTGGGAATAATAGAGTAATTGATTGATAAGTAAAATCTATTTAAAATCAAATATTGAATATTGAACAGGTAAATTGTTTAAATTAAATATTTAAAACTTATTGAATAATTGAATAACTGTAAAATGAAAATAGTGTTCTAAATTGTGAATTGGTTTTAAAAGTTGAATCTTATGAGTTAAATTTCAATATTTCAAAAGATAATGAATCCTTGGATAATCGAAATTGTTTAAATTTAATACTTGGAATTTATTGAATAATTTAATAATGGGAATTGAATAACCGTACAATGGGAATGGTTGTTCTATAATTTTAATTCGTTTCAAAAGTTAAATTTTTAAGTTCGTTTTGAATATCTCAAAAGATAGCGATTCAAGAATAATAAAAATTGTTTAAATTTAATATTACAAATGTTTGAATAATTAAATTCCGAATTTGATATGATTAATTTGATATTGAAATTTAATATATGAAAACGAGTGAATAATTGAAATTTGATTTAATATGATTCAAATTGGTTTCCAAAGTGAATGTAAAGTTATATTGGGATTATAATAGAGTTAATAAGATTTTAAAATTTGAATTTATTGGGTAATTGAATAACGGGTTTAATATGATTAAAAATGATTGGTAAAATTTTATTTTATCATATTGGAGTTATAGTGATGTGATAGAACTTTTAAAACTGAATTTAAAATTTATTTGTGAAAAGTAAATATTTTAATATTTAATTATCGACTGAAAATAGCCAATTTTTGAACGGTCTCAGAATTGGACGAAACTAGTTCCATTGGATCCGTAATAGTTAGTTATTATCGGATTTCAATTTTCGTAGCAATCGGAGTTGTCGTTTGACCGTGGCAGCTCGAAACGCGTTCAAATTGTTTTAATATTAATTTGGCGAGTTAAAATAGTCATTTTTCAAACAATCTCGGATTTCGACGAAACCAATTTCATCGGATCCGTAGTGTCATATTATGGTAAGGTTTCAAATTTTGAGTCAATCGGATTTACCGTTTGTCCGGGGCGAGCCCAAACGCACAGAAATTTGATTAACCGATTTAATTTCAAATCGATCGTTTATTGCTGTAACTCACACATACGATCGAATTAGCCTCCGAAAGCTATTCCATTGTGTCCGGAACGTGGGGTAAACCCTAGAAACGCCGGTCACCATGCGTAAATCGGAGTTCGGAAGATGAATAGTGTCGCGTATTTTTCTATAAAAGGACTTCATAATTCACAAATTTCTAAAACCCTAGGTCAAAAGGTGATAGCCGCCACTTTCATTTCAATGGCCATAAAATTTCGAAACTTCTTCCTCCTTTTCCTCTCAATCCACCAATAATTAGCAAAAACTCTCAACTACAAAGTTGTAGAGGGCATCAAGATCTAGCTATCCAACGGTGGAGATCGGAAACGGAGCCACGGATTGACGGTAAAACACGATGGAAGCAGCTGCGTTTTTCACGCAATTTGAGGCAGATGATGAGGCCGAGCTTGGAGCTATTTGGGGTGAAGGTGGAGTAAGGCGGTGGCTTCGAAGTGGTGTAACCTGATCGTCTTCAAGTGGAACGTGGCGGTCGCGATAATTACTTGATGTATGCGGCTATGGGTTATCTCGCGAACGAAAGAAGGGGAGGAGAAGGCACGCGCGCGCGTAAAGGAAATTCCTGGAACGAGATCGGCGGCCCTGATCTGATGAGGTTTAAAATTAAATTAAAGTTGTAATTAATTTATATAAAAATTCTTGTGGACTTTAAACTATCATATCTTTTTCATACGAGGTCGAAAACGCACGAAACTTTTTGTGTTGGAATCGTATCGACGAGTACTACGCTATGGAATGAATTGGAGTCATTTGGAGCTAGAGAAAATTTCGGGTAAAATTAAACGCTCGTTTAATTTTATTCGAAATAAAACGCTGGAACTACATTGAAATCAATGTGAGTGTTTTATAACGCTCACAACGTACTAAATATCTTTATGCTAGTTAAATTTGACATTATGAAGTGTTATGATTTTATTGTCGTTGTTTGATAGAATTTAATTGTCATATAGATTGTCATTTGAATTAACCGTTAAAAATTAAATTGACAGTTAAATTGGAATTGAAATTGAATTGCGATTAAATTACCTGACATTGATAACTATGAAATTGCTATGAATTGTATTGTCTATTGGATGATGTATTTTGATGGATGTTATTGGTTGATATTTAAATGTTTGGATGTTTATTTGCTTATATATATTGTTATGCATACATATGACACTGTGATTGGTTTAAGTGATATATATTCATCCCTGACATTTAATTGAAATAAATAACTACTTGGCCATATGATAGAAAATTATATACGGACACTGAATTGGCTACATTGATAAATTTTGAAATCGTCGATTTGAAATTTATTTAAATGTTTGATTTAAAAGTTATAAATAGAAATCAATTTATAGAAATCGAATTTATCGAAAAGTTGAGTTTAGAATGTTGAAATAAATTTTGGTTAAAGGAATTTAGTTAAATAATTTAAGTTGAGACTCTGAGATTTAAAATTTGGATATGATTGAATTTCGAAAATTTATTTGTTTTAAAGATTGAACATTACTTCGAGCTTTGAGCATTACTAAGTAAAAGCGATATAAAAAGATATTTTGAAATTGAGCTTGAAATTGAACCATGTTTGTAATTGGGTTTTAAAACTTGAATATTGAAAGATAATTTTGTTAAGTGTTATAAATGGATATTTTGAAAAATCAAGCTCCAAATCAATATAAATTGAAATTGAATAAATTGAAGGTGAATATAGAATTGAATAAATTTGAAGTCAAAGTTGACATTGATTTGAATGAAATCAAAATTGAATCGGTAGAATGGAAATTGAAACTGATTTGACTTGGGAAGTTATAAATTGAAATGGATTGGTTTTGAAGCTGTTTTATTTTGTTTTCCAAATTACTTTGTTATATAAACCATTTTTGAATACTTAAACTATTTTAATCTATTTTAAATCTAATTAACCTAATTTGAATTATTTTAAACTAATTTATCTATTTGAAACCCATTTTAAGATTTTAAGTATTTTTAACTATTTTAATTATTTAAAACTACTTTTAAACTACTTAAAACTATTTTCTAAAATTCTAAGCTGGTCAATAAAGTGGAATGTTTATATTTAAATCTTGAATTTAAATACGAATTGAGTTAAATGAAGTTGCAACCTAAAATGAAATTCGAAATGATTTTGAAATCGAAATGAGATATTGATGCGAAAAATGATTTTTGAAACAGAATCTTACATTTGAATAGATACGATGATATTTGAAATGGACTTGATTTTTGAAGAGAATATGATATTTTGATATCAATTATGAATCGATTTGAAATATAAAAGAGCCAACGGTGTAATAATACGTAGTTATTAAAGAGACCGGGATCGGATATGGACATACACTCTGTCGATACCGAACACCACTTTAATAACTATTATACGCGGAGTGTTGATCCAGAATGAAGTGGATGGTTTGGTGAACGCGTTGACTGAAGAAAGAGAACGATATTGGATGACCCCTGACATGACTAAAATAGGAGCCGCGCCGGGCCATTGAGGTTCGCCACCTCTAGCGGACACGCTTCTTCGATACCATTTCTATTACATTTGTGATTCGATTTTGGTGCACCCCTTGATTTGGGAGTGTTGTTTCGCGGTGTTGGGGTAGCTGCTGGCTATGCTCAACATCAGTCCGGATCACACAACTACTAGTATCCTACTTGGTATCGCCTCATGTACCTTGTCATACTGATTATCCTATTCACGACCAATACGTTTTGTTTTGTGTTATACCTATGGGGTACCCTCTGATAACCACCAGTTTATGGTGGGGCTTATAGTGTTGTATAGAATATGGCATTATAAAAATGTGTTAAGGGGGATTATGGTAACGCCTTAACGCTATTTTGATACTTTATATTACTAATAGGCATTATCTACTTAGCGTACATTACTACATAGTAGATAGTTTAACGGATCCTTGAGAGATGGAAAATCCCATAACATCTCTTAAGTTATTGCACGCACGTTGACACTGGATAGGAGATGTCAAACCCCGTAAACATCTCTGACGCCGTTACACTCATATTTATTTACGATTGATTTAACTTTCATTAGTATATTTTAGTCATGACTCGAGTGTTTTGTCTTTTCATTACGCTCGGGTCAGTCTTGAGTTTTTCAGATTTTTGAAGATCTATTCTGGTGGATGAAGACAAAGATTTGGTATACTATTACTATTATTACCCTTGCATCATGTTATCTGCTGCATTATTTTAATTGTTCTGTTGTATATGTGTAACTCTGATAAATGTTGTATAAATAATTGTCAAAGTATAGTAAACAGCTTCATGAACTGTTTATTTGACTATTATATTTTATCGCTCCGCTGCGAGATTCTTTGTTGTTTCATTTCCTTTATTTCTTTTCTTTTCTTTTCTTATTTACCCCAATAACCATCTGCCCTTTTGAATGGTTTGGAATCGGCATGTGTATTTGATTGTCGGTTTAAACTGTCCAAAAAGGCCGGTCGTTACATTTACATTGTATAAGTATGTATGTCCTGACTCGAATGTTTTGTGTTTTGCTTTACGCTCGGGTCAGCCTGAGTATTCACAGCTTTGGATTTCTCTCTCTGGAGCTAGGAATCGCTGGAGATTCTGCTTATCTAGTTATTTATATATTTCAATTTCAGTTGTTCTATTTCATCTCTTGTATTAGTGGACTTCTATCTATTTGGGATTTCTATTGTGTTTGTTTTTCAGACTGATATTATGTATTTGTTTTAAGACTTTGTTATAGTAGCTTCATGAACTACTATGGTATTTTAACTTCCACTGTGAGTTATTATGATATTTCTGTGTGTACGATTCTGTGATTGGTTTTATTTGCTCCAAATTTTATTACAATTTGTTATTTTGCATTATTCAAATCTGACATGTGCGGATTATTGTCAATTTGAATGGTCCAAAATAGTGGGTCGTTACATTAAATCTTATTTTTGTAGAATTTAATTTCCATTCAATTTAATATTGAAATTTAAATTTCTAGTTAAATACCTGTTAATGATAACTAGTAAATTGTTGGTAGTTATTGGTTGACATCAATGATGATTGGGTTGTACATTCAATTAGTGGTATTTGGATGTTGAATTTACGATGGATGATATTGGTTTATATTTTGGATGATTGGATGTTATTTATGTCTATATCTCTATTATTCCTATGGGTTGAAATGATACATACCCGAACGATCTTATAGATTAGGGGAAAATCGTTATGGGTTGAAAAGATAGACCAGAGCGATTTTCATTGATTTGGAAATGTTGATTTTTTTATACTGGTTGAAATGGAATACACCCATATAATTTCTTGAATTTGGATTTTCATTTGGAATTGAATTATTTAAAGGGTTTAAGTTAATTCAAATTTCAAATTTGTTTTAATTAGATGATTAAGATTGATATTTTGAATTATTTGGAACCCTTTAAATAATTATATTCATGCTGTACACTTGATAGGAGGTGAAAATCCCTTAACAGCTATGAAACCATTGAACTAATATTTCTTTTTTACTTATTTTGATCTGACTTACATATGATCTTTTAGTTCCGACTCGAGTGTTTTGTCTTTTCATTACACTCGGGTCAGTCTGAACTTTTTCAATGTATTGAAGACTATTTTCTGGAGGATGAAGACGAAGATTCAGTATATTATTGCTATTTATTATTCCACTACATTCTGTGTTCCGCTGTATTAATTGTTTATTTCCGATGTATGTATAACTCTGATTTGAATTGTATAAGTGTAATCAAATGTTATTTATAAAACAGCTTCATAAACTGTTTATTTTATTATTATATTTTGTCATTCCATTGCGAGATTTTTGTTTTATTTTCCTTTTTTCCTATTATTTACCACATTATGCCTTTTGAATGGTTTGATTCCGACATGTGTGGTTTATTGTCAGTTTGAACTGTCCAAAAAGGTGGGTCGTTACACTTAAGCAAATCTTTTTAATAACTTGAAAGAGCCTAGATCTTTGAAAACCCTTTAGCAAATTTGTTTTTAGACCTAAACAAACCAAATAAGATTGGCCTATGCACTTTGGGGCTCGACCATGAGGTGGTGGGTCTTGTCCATAGTAAAGGATGATGGTTATGGGCTTGTTGTAAGAAGGGTGAGGTGTAAGAAGAAGAAGGATATGATTTTTATGTTTTTTTAAGTATTAAAAGAGGGATTATTTTGATTTTTAAAATTTGGAAATATTTTGAAATCCATTAAAGAGAATGGAAAAGCTTAGAAAGAAGAAGATAACATTGAAAGAGAATGAAAAGGAAAGAAAATGAAGAAGGAGAGAAAGAAAAGGAGTTAGTTTTATATAAAATGGAGTTAGTAAATTACCAAAATACCCCTAAAGTACTTACCCTGCACTTATATGTTGCCACATCCTCACCACCTCATCCTCCCTCCTTTACACCCAAGGGTGAAACCCGTTTAACCATTGTGTTATACCCTAAAGGGTACTTGTGTGTAAGAGATGTGACTGTGACATTACATAATTTAAATTTTTTAATTTATACTCTGAAAATGGTCACATCTTTTCTTTAAGTACATATACTTAAACCTTCACCACACTTAATTAAATACATGTTAATTTAATAAATGTGTGTTTAAATATATTAAGGAATTTACAACCTTTGTAACAACTTTTAAATAGTGAAAAATTGAATTTTCGAAAAAAGCTTTCCGGTCACATTTTTCTAATTTCCTTTTAAATAATTATTTTTGTAAAGAAATACAAGAATGAATTTTCTATCACTAATTTTAAATTAAAAGAAGGATAACTTAATTATTAAGCCGATTAATTTTAATATATAAAATTAATTATATCTTCACAAATCAGAGCGATAAAATTTCGGGTCATTACATTCTTCCCTCCTTAATAGATTTTTGTCCTCGCAATTTCACCACATGAACACCCAATACTATTCATAAGTCTGCATGATATTCATAGATCATGCATATGAAAAATCTGATTCGATCTTCACTCAATTACATAACCTCCCTTTCAAGCTAGCATCGCTCACCCGATTCACTAGTGCGGGCTCCAATCTGGCTTCTTTACTAGAAACCTCTATTCTCCTTAGTGTAACGACCCGGATTCAGTCCTTTTATTTTGAACATTTAATTTACTTTAAATATTGAATTTTAAATGTGAACAGAATTTTAATATGAAGTTTATCGATCAAATAAATTAAATAAAACTTAAGTTCCACTTATAGTGATTTGTTGGATAAATTAAATTGTTGAATTAATAATTGAAAATGGATAAATAATCGAGTTGGTGTTGAATATGAATCAAAAATTATTTCTAATGCTGATATAAATTCTATTTGAATTAGAATTGAGTTAATAAGCTTTTAAAACTGAAATTTCAAGTAATTTCGTTAATTTTTGAAAACCGTCGATTTAATCGACGCGTCAAAATAGCGATCCGGGGCAAAGTCTCGAAATTTGAGGAAACCTATTCCATTTGATCCATAATAGTGTATTATTATCGGATTTCAACTTTCGTAGCGTTTGGATTCACCGTTCGGACGTGCGATCTGAAAATGCCTAGAAATAATTTAAAAGAATTTAATTTAAATAGTAGATTTAAAAACCTATCATCTGCATACGATCGAACTAGGTCTCGAAACTTCTTCCATTGCGTTTAGAATAGGGTGTAACATTGGAAACACTGGATAGCATGCCTTAATAGGGATCAAAATAAATATCTCGGTATTGTGAAACTAAATATAATATTTATATCGATTTAACCCTGCAGCCGTCTTATTTTATTTCAAAGCCACACTAGGCTACCCAGAGCCTGTTGTAAAATCACGTATTTTCTTTCTCTTCCTTCAGAAAAAATAGAGAATGAAAAAAAGATATAAAATGAAATTCATAAAAAACGAAATCAAATTCGTTAATAAAAAAAGAGGAAATCATGGCATTGCGCTGATCGATACACACGAGTTCAGGGAAGGTGTTGGAAGGCACGTGAGATGGAGGACTCTATGCATGGTCGGTTGGAGTCGTGAGTTACACGGAGGCTACCGTATTGATTTAGGGCGAAGCTTTGAGCTCGAGCTCAGTGGAGGCGAATCGTAGGGCAAAGGTAGGTGATGGCAGTTTTGGTGCTGCTAAGACTGATGTGGAGGAAGGTCGCGAGTCTATTGAGTTGCATGGCTTGGTAGGGGACGGTCGAGTGTTGGAGGAACGGATTTTTCTGTTGGGTTCTGAGCTATAAGAGCGTGGGTGATGGTCTACAACTTGTAGTGGTTAGGGTTTAAGAGCTTACTTAGGAGAAGCTGCAGACGGTCAAGCGTGGTTGAGGATGGTATCTCGAACTTATGGTCAATGGGTAGGGTAATTAGTTTTTAATGATTTCAATTAATTTAAATAATTTTATTTATTAAATTCGAATGCTTATTAAATTGTGTAAGTTTATATGAGGTCCAAAATTAACATAACAAGTCACGTTGGACTCGGGATAGCGATACTATACAATGGAAGAAATTGGGATTGGAACGATTGACAAATTGGAAAAAATCATGGTGAGTTAATCTCACTCATTTTAGGATTACCGGTTTTAATTTACAATGATAAAAAATTATTATTGGTTATGGATGAATTTATAATGTATTATCAGTTGAATGTTATATTATAGTATATTATATATATATATTAGTATATATATACTAGTAGTTGGATGTATTTCCTGCCGTTGGAGTGGATGTGACACTATGCACCCGCATAATAGTGGATGACCCTATATTACCGCGATATTCCGCCTTGAAGCGGGATTGGTATTTTTATGTTGTATAACATCAATGGATGTAGGAAAACAGGTTGAAGGGATCCAAATGGATTCCTCAAATATATTTATCATTTTCATATATATTGATATATGACATTGTGGAATAATTTGCTATGGATTGTTGTGTGTTTTGAGTTATTGGATGCTATAGTAGGATTGGCCTAAATTTTGGTATTTTAAATACCAGAAAAATCGATCACATCAGAACGCTTCCGCGGTGCTTGGGAACGCACTATAGCCTTGCTTGAAGCCAGCTCTCCTTATATTAAACATTTTCGCAAGTCTCCAAAAATAATAGAAAAAGAATTCCTTTGCGTCTTACCGCTTACTATCTTTCTCCAAAACTCTCTCCGCATGGGAGATATGACTTTTGGCCTATTCTTTTTGGCTTTGTAATGACGAGTATAGGAGGCATAGGCAAAGAAGCACTACACTAGGAATCAACAACTTTGAAATTCAAAGTATAGATTTTAAATTGTTTTGGATTTTAAAATATCTGTATAAACTTTTATTTATGAATATAATTGTTTTTTTTCTTTTAAAAATTATCTATACATATAAATAAGTACATATCAACTAATTAATTAAGCATAAGTTTACACTAATCTTATATTAACATTTAACTAAATACTAATTAATTAAAAGACACATGTTAAGTGATAAGTGTATTTAAAATGACAAATGTTGTATTATAGGACAAGTAGCATTTGTTAATTTAGTTTTTCTTTATTTTTATTTTTAAATAATTTCATCTTATATAAACAAATTTCTTCTTCCCTTCCATTCTTTTTCTTGTTTTTTTTTCTAAATCTAAAAGTCAAGTTCTAAGAAAATCTGAGAACACTCCATAAACAAATCAGTAATCATCTTCAAAACCAATAGTTCATTTTCTAAATCAAAATGTAAACCCTGTAAATCACTTCCTTGTAATGCATTTTCAAATCTATTCTAAAGTCTATAACCAAAGATGCAAGTTTCAATTGAAATCTGGAAATTGTCTTCTGCATGCAAATCTAAGAACTAAAGCAAGCAAGATAATCAAGTAGAACCTGGAATCAAAGGCATGCATGTAGTTTTCAAATCAAAAGCAACATTTCAACATTCAAGTGCAAAAATTTAAAGCAAAAACCAGTTTTCAAAAGCTTTTTCAAATCTAGAAAGCTCTGTCTTCTTTAATCAGGTGAGTAACTTCTAAAACATAAAGTAAATTTGGTTGCATGCTAATGTTGTTGGAATGAATATGTATTGTAAAGTATGTTGTGTATACATATGGATGTTTGGATATGCATGTTGTGTATATGTGCTCTGTTCTTATTTTGTTTTTTCCCAGGCTCAAAATTCCATTTAAATCCATTACCACTTAATCTAGTTCTTGATAGGATTTGATTTACAAACAAAAGTTTTTTGATTTATTATGGATTAATGTTTAAAAATTTAATTAAGTTAAATTAAAGCTTGATTGTCTCTGGAAAACCAAAAACAACGATGCATGTCAATATAAGTGAAAACTCAAACTGTGTAATTTATAAATTCAGTATTATAAATTGAATTCATAAACAAAACATGATTTTTAACAGTAAAATCATAAATTTTAAATTTGGAATAAGGGTGCAGTTCTGGGATGAACTTACAAGGGGATATTGGGATTTTTGGGTGATCTCTGCAGAAGGTCGAGACTTTAGGTAATGATGGAGGAGTGATTGTAGTTGATGGGAAAAATGGCTGGTGGTGTTGCATTTCATCGAGGAGGTAGCGGTGGTGAATTCTTTTCTATAACCCTAGTTTTAACTAGGCTAGGTAGTTCGATCAATCTCGGCTTATACAAATGATCTAGTGCGATGGGGCTTTGGGTGATGGAAGTAGATGTGTTAGCGAGGTCAGGGCCGGAGTTGCATAATCTATGGTGGTCGGAATTTCATGGTCGAGGCGTTGCTAGGTTTGGGTGCAGTGGTTCCTGTTCTGTTCCAGGTTTAGATTTAGCATCTCGAATTTGATTTTGAGTCTGTTGAGACGATCTGATGGTCGTATTTGGGTGTTTGGGTGGTTGTTGACGTGGGGAGATCATCGGCGATGATCTGAGGCGGTCGGTGGCACCGTGCACGTCCACGTACACAGTGCACTTTTTTGGTTCTGTTGTGTTTGGTCTGGGAAGGATTGTGTGGTCTCGCATTTTACTCAAAGTGTTGCGATGATTTGCTCGACGCATCATGGGATTTGACTCGAAGTCAAACGATGGTGGCTCGGGTAAAAATTTTGTTATAGGTTTTGAGAAAACCTGTAGTGTTTTGTTTTAAAATTAAAAACTGAAGTTTAAAATGAAAAGTAAAGTTTTAAACAAATTTAAAACTAAGTTTTAAATTTGGTTCAAGTTAGTTTGAATCTCATTTTTAAAAACAAAATAAAGTTTTTGAATTTAAATTGTTTTAACTACTTTAAATGTTTAAATGGTTTGAATTTTAAAATAAAGTTTTAAATTGTAAGTAAGTTTTTAAGTTAAGTTTAATCTGGAATCAAATTTTAATCTGAATTCCAGTTTTGAATTAAATGAAAGTTTTTAAATTTAAAATGATTTAAACAATTTTAAAAGTTTAAAGTGTATTTTAAATTGATTTGAATTTAAAATGAATTTGGTTTTTAAATTCTTTTAAACTTACTTATAAGTTAAATGTTTCTTTAACATGTGAAATTAAAGGTTTTTGAACTTTGTTAATGTAAATTTGTAATCATTTTAAATCTTAAAATTTAAAATGAAATTTTAAAGTAAATTTAAAATAAATTGTTTTTAAATGCCTTGTTAATGATAATTTGATCAATAATAAGTAAAATGTTTTTATCTTTAAATAAATGATGATTTAATGAATTGTAATTCATTAAATAATTAAGTTAATTAAAATGGATAATTTATTTATTTAATTAATTAATGATTTGGATTAATTAAATAAGTAATTAAAGGTTAAAATTAATTAAGGTTTAAGATTAATTAATTAAGGTTTAAGATTAATTAATTAAGGAATAAATAATTTGTAATTAAGGATTATTAATTAGAATATTAATTAATGATTAAGAATTAATTAATGAAGTAATTAAGAATTAATTAAGTTACAGTTATCACTTAATTAATTAGATAATTAAAGTTTAATTAATTGGTTATTAAAAATTAATTTATTTGAAATTAATAATGATTAATGTAAGTTAATTACTTAAGAAAAGTAATTAAAGAATTGTTAATAGTTAGTGAAGGTCATTAACTTAAGATTATTTAATAATTAATTAATGTGATTTATTTTAATAATTAATTAGATTAATCAAATAAAGATAATCATTTGTGAAATTGTTTAAGTATAATTATTTAATGAAAGTAATTAAGGAATTAATTACTTAATGTAATTAATTGAGTTTAATGTGATTATTTTAAATTAATTAATTAAGTTTAATTAATTTAATCACTAGATGATTTGATAAATAATTACTTAATGCAATTAATGGGTTATAATTACTTAGTGAAGTAATTATTTATAATTACTGGATGTAATTAATGAAAGATGATTTAAAATGGAAGTAATTTGAGTATAATTACTTTGTGTAATTAATTAAGGGATTAATTAGGATAATTAATTTCGAACAATTAATTTATTTAATAAAGTAATTAAAGGTAGTTAATTACTGAATGTGATTAATCAAGAGTGATTAATAATTATGGTTTAATTAAGGCTAATTACTTAATTTAATTAATTAAAATAGGATAATTAATTAAAATGTAATTAAGGATCATTAATTAATATAATTAATGATGTAATCAAGGGTCGATTAATTAAGATTAACTAATCAATAATAAGTGATTAAAGATTAATTAATTAATGTAATTAATTAAGGATTAATGTAATTAATTATAGTTAATTAATTAATGAAGTAATTAAAGGTAAATTACTATAAGTGGTTAAGAATAATTAATTTGTGAAATTAATTAAAGGATAATTAATCAAGGGTGATTAATTAAGATGGATGATTAGAAGGTAATTAATTATTGATTTGTAATTAATTAATGGCTATGTAAGCAAGATTTATATTGATGAAGTAATTAATTTAATTCACTTTAAATTACTTAGAGATGGAAGTAATTAATTTAATTCATTTTAAAATAATTATAGTGTGGTGATTAATCCTTGCTTATGTATGGATGGATCATATTGGTTGCGTTGAATGGTTTGAAATCTTAGTTATGAGATAAGTAATGCTATGTGATATAGATGCTTTGGTTGAAGTATGGTGACAATGTGAATTATCTTTTTGTGATGATAATATGGATTATCTGTTTGTGATGATAATGTTGATTA
This sequence comes from Allium cepa, assembly GCA_030765085.1. NCBI lineage: Eukaryota > Viridiplantae > Streptophyta > Magnoliopsida > Asparagales > Amaryllidaceae > Allium > Allium cepa. The sequence continues at coordinate 488,802,919 of CM060944.1, read as the reverse complement.
TCTATTGTGATAAGTGAATTATCTATCTGTGTGTATATAGATAATAGTATTGAATTGTTTTAAACTATAAAACAACTTGGCCTTAAAAGATACGTTTTGTATTTCGATGAGACCGGGATCGGGTTTCCAGATTTGGATATGCGAAAACCACATCGATCCAAATCAACGGTATGTCTTGAATCTCAAGTGAAGATGAAGATTCAGAGTGCAAGGGTTATTGTCGTTAACTCTGAGGGTGATTCCAAAATGAGTGTAACGAGATAATGCCTTCGGTTTTGTTCGAACCCGGAATGAACTTGTATGGATTGAATGCTTTCAGAACATCGTCAGGGGATGATGAGCATTCTAAGAGATGTTTTCAATAAAGGTAATCGTAGCCTCAAGCCTCATCAACCAAGAATGGCTAAAACATGGGAGGTGCAGCAAGGCTAAGTGGGACATGCCTAAGTAGGACGAGATTTTCCCCTGTCTAGATGTCCCTTTTGTTCGGCGTAGTGGGCAGTTGGATCTGCACACCAACTGCAGGGTTGTCTTGTACAGGACTATCCAGTAAGTGATGGTTTCGGCCTTGTGTTGCAGTGGATTGGAAGTAATCCTCGGTACGGTGATCTAGGCCCCGTACTATGATGGGCAGTACCCCAGTAGCCTTGCCATTGTATGGAATACAAAATCCAATAAGCACCTTCGGATTTGATTGCATTACCCACTTTTGTGGCTAGTAGCTGGAATTTAATGAATGTAACAATTTCGACTATTTTCTATTTACTTGAAAACCCTAGACCTATTATAATATCACCGGATTTCCTATCAAATGTTTTGGTTAGTGTAAGGTAAAAACATACCCATGTTTATGTGTGGGAAGTCTTACGTGATACCATTTGTTTTTAAAGGTTTTTCAAAGTTAAGCAACCTTAACCTGTTACTTACACCAAACCCATGTGTGACCTAGAGTTTATTCTGTTTTTCTTAAACTCTTAGGTACTCAAATTTTTACAAGTAGCCAAGAGATTCAGGTTAGCTTTGACGAATTATGGAGGAGCAATGGAGCAGGAGGCTTCAACGTTGTAGATATTTATAATATTCTGCTGTGATTGGTATCTCTGTATTGTATTAAGTTGTAATAACTAGAAAGGTGTTTATTACTGTCTAATATGTGATGTATTATCTGTGTAACTCTGATTGATGTTGTATACTATGTAACACTTATGTTATTAATATAATTTATTCGTTCCGCGATTGGGATTCTAATGTGTTTTCTCTTCTTTCATATCTATCTTTCTCTTTTCTATCCCTTTCTTTCTTATTAATGATGCGTCATTCTGTGGAGAGAATGGTGGGTCGTTACATTTGGTATCAGACCACTAGATTGAGCGAATACCTAGGCTCCGGAATGGTGTCTATCTTGAGAGAGAGTGTATTTGTAATTTTAATATATATATATATATATATATATATATATATATATATATATCTACATAATTGTTGGGTTACCCGTACAGGTTTTCCAATATAAGTTATAAAGGTAGATTGTGTAGTGGTGTGTGTAACACGACTACCATTGGTTGGAGTTTGAACGTTTGAGGTTGGAAGTGTATTTGTCGAGACTGTAGACCTAATACCATCTCTAGTGAGCTTTGTAGTGGTGTAGGATTTCATCGATCTCTGAAGGAAATCTTTTAAAGGTTCGGAGTCTATCTTTGAAGTTCGATGAGTTGAGTTTGGATCTGTCGGTTGGGCAGAAGTGAGTGATAGTATCTTGATACCTTAGAAAGCAGTAGCTGCATGATGAGATGCAGTGACTATGGATATCTCTGAAGATGTTTGCTTTGGAACAATTTAAGGAAGTATGTCTGCATCGTTGAGGTGGCTGAGTTCCGCGAGCTATTTCTGTTTGGTTTGAGGTCCGAGTTTCTCGAAGAGCTTTGGATTAGGAACTCTTTGGCATCTGGGTCAGCAGTGCAGCTCAGAGGTGTTCTGTGTGCCAGAAAGAAATCCTTCTGGATTAGCAGTTTTCTAATGGTGGAGTTTAGAAGCAGCAGAGTGTATCCATTTGTTCGATGGATTGGATAGATAAGAGTAAGTTGTTATGATTGGTTAAGAGAGAACAGTCTTCTTTGTAAATTGATCTGGGTCGATCGCAAAGGTGACTTGCGATAGTTGAGTGTTCTCTTGGGATATCTTTTGTTTGAGGCATCTAGAGATTGAGTTTTCTTATCGACCTGGATTCCAGGATTGGTACCGATGGTTCAGCATAGTAGAAGGATGGTTCCTAGAGGTAGAGTTTGTTGAAGCAACACAGGTTTTGGTGGAACTTCTGACTTTTCTTTATGGATTTGTTGAACCATATTTCTGAGATTTGTTGTCCAGTTTGTGCTCGTGTTCATCATCAGCATTCTCATCTACTCCAGATCAAAGTTGTGCAGCAGAAGCAGTTTGGGAGTGCATCTATCTTGTCTTTTCTGGATAGGAGAAGTAAGTTCAGTCTTTTGATGTTTGTGGACTGGATTTTGTGTTCTTGATTTCGGGTTGATCTTGAGGAGATCATTGCGTTGGGTTGATTTTGGTCTAGTTTGTTTCTAGAAGCATTAGTGAAGGTTGAGCTGATCAGTAAGGATGTAGGCAGCCCAGGATCGTCCGAAGAGTTTTGTGGATAAGAGATGGAGGAATTTGGATTTCTGAGTCAGAGATTTGGTTTCGAAAAAGTTTTCTCCGATCGAAGGAGCTATAAGTTTTGGTAAGTCTGGGAAGCTAGCTCCGAGGTGTTTTGGATATTTTGTATATTCTTGTGAGGATAAGTGTTGGTCTACAAGATTGAATTGCCAGTTTAGATAACTGGGATTTGATGTGTTTCACATATCTCTGAGGGAGTACGTGTATGATCCATCTCTGGTTGTAGAACCAGCAGTTCAGGAGGAAGTTCTTGTTGTTCAGTCAGACTTATCTGTGGTCTGATATTCTGTTTAGTTTTGGAGATCTAGATGAGTAGGAGCTCTATAGCTTAGTAGTATAGATTTATTGGATTCTGTAGAGCGAGTATCGCAGTATTTATACCTGGGAAACTCCAGGAAATTCTATCCAGAATTTTGTCTGGATAGTTAGATTTGTTTGATTGGGTGAATTGGTTGTTATGGTTGTTAGAATATGACTGATAATATATGCTTGTGTTTTTAAATTAAATCTTTAATAAGATTATTAAATTACCTTTGGTTTTAAATTTTAAGGACGAAATTCTTTTAAGGGGGAGGAATGTGATGACCCGGAATTTTAGGCAACATCAATTTAATAATCTGCATTAAAATTTAAATTGATTTGATAATCTTTGTTAATAAATTGGAATTGATTTAATAATCTAATTGAATAAATATTTAATTGGTGAATTTTTATCTTTTAAAAGCTAATAAAATATTTTCTATTTATATTATATATATAATTATATATTGTAAATAGATAAGCTTTGGTTTGGAATTTAATAAATAAAGCAAGTTTTCTAATTCTAATATTTTTTTTAATTTGGAAATTTGATTAAATTTAATATAAGATTTTCAAAGCTATTTAATAAATAACTATACGGTTTTAAATTGTTAAGGTAAATGTTTAAATTTGTGTAAATTGTTTAAAATGATTTTAGCTTAAGTTTAAATTTATATTAATTAACAAAAAGGTTGATTTATTTCTTTTTAAATATAGCTTGATAAATAAGTAATTTTAAATAAAGAGATAATTTCTTTTATAAATTATTTTAATTTGATAACGAGTTATTTTTAAACAATAATATTAATAATGTTTTGTTTTTAAATAAGATTTTTAATAAAAATAGAATTATTATTTCAAATTGAATTATGTAGTTATATATGTATATATATATATATATAAATAACTTGATTTCTAAATTGAATTTTTGAATTTGATTTGAATTTGAATTTAAAAGTTTTGAAATTCAAAGTATAGATTTTAAATTTTTTTGGATATCAAAATATCTGTATAAACTTTTATTTATGAATATAATTGTTCTATTTTTTTTAAAATTATCTATACATATAAATAAGTACATATTAACTAATTAATTAAGCATAAGTTTACATTAATCTTATATTAACATTTAACTAAATACTAATTAATAAAAAGACGTGTGTGTTTAGTGATAAGTGTATTTAAAATGACAAATGTTGTATTATAGCACAAGTGGAATTTGTTAATTCAGTTTTTCTTTTATTTTTATTTTCAAATAATTTCAGCTTATATAAACAATTTCCTTCTTCCCTACCATTCTTTTTTTTTAAATCTAAAAGTCAAGTTCTAAGCAAACCTGAGAACACTCCACAAACAAATCAGTAATCATGTTTAAAACAAATAGTTCATTTTCCAAATCAAAATGTAAACGCTATAAATCACTTCCCTGTAATGCATTTTCAAATCTGTTCTAAAGTCTGTAACCAAAGACGCAAGTTTCAAGTGAAATCTGGAAATTGTCTTCTACATGAAAATCTAAGAACTAAAGCAAGCAAGATAATCAAGTAAAACCTGGAATCAAAAGCATGCATGTAGTTTTCAAATCAGAAGCAACATTTCAGCATTCAAGTGCAAAGTTTTAAAGCAAAAACCAATTTTCAAAAGATTTTTCAAATCTGGAAAGCCATGTCTTCTTTATTCAGGTGAATAACTTTTATAACTTAAAGTAAATTTGGTTGCATGCTAATGTAGTTGGAATGAATATGTATTATGAAGTATGTTGTGTATACATATGAATGTTTGGAGGTGTATGCTGTGTATATCTTCTCTTTTTTTTTCCCCAGGCTCAAAATTCCATTTAAATACATTACCACTTAAACTAGTTCTTAATAGGATTTGATTTACAAACAAAAGTTGTTTGATTTATTACGGATTAATGTTTAAAATTTTAATTAAGTTAAATTAAAGCCTGATTGTCTCTAGAAAACCAAAAACAATAGTGCATGTCAATATAAGTGAAAACTCAAACTTTGTAATTTATAAATTCAATATTATAAATTGAATTCATAAACAAAAACATGATTTTTAACAGTAAAATCATAAATTTTAAATTGGGAATAAGGGTGCAGTTCTAGGATGAACTGAAAAGGGGATATTGGGATTTTTGGGTGATCTCTGCAATCAGGAAGGTCGAGACTTTAGGTAATGATGGAGGAGTGATTGTAGTTGATGGGAAAAGTGGCTGGTGGTGTTGCATTTCATCGAGGAGGTAGCGGTGGTGAATTCTTTTCTGTAACCCTAGTTTTAGGCTAGGTAGTTCGATCAATCTCGGTTTACACAATTGATCGAGTGCGATGGGGCTTTGGGTGATGGAAGTAGGTGTGTTAGCGAGATCAGGGCCGGAGTTGCATAATCTACAGTGGTCAGAATTTCATGGTCGAGTCCTTGCCAGGTTTGGGTGAAGTTGTTCCAGTTCTGTTCCAGGTTTGGATTTAGCATCTCGAATTTGATTTCGAGTCTGTTGAGATGATCTGATGGTCGTATTAGGGTGTTTAGGTGGATGTTGACGTGGGGAGATCATCAGCGATGATCTGAGACGGTCGGCGACACCGTGCACGTAAACGGTGCACTTTTTTGGTTTTGTTGTGTTTGGTCTGGGAAGGATTGTGTGGTCTCAAGTTTTACTCGAAGTGTTGCGATGATTTTCTCGATGCATCATGGGAATTGACTCGAAGTCAAACGATGGTGGCTCGGGTTAAATTTTTTACAGGTTTTGAGAAAACCTGTAGTGTTTTGTTTTAAAATTTAGAAACTGAAGTTTAAAATGAAAAGTAAAATTTTAAACAAGTTTAAAACTATGTTTTAAATCTGGTTCAAGTTAGTTTGAATCTCAGTTTTAAAAATAAAATAAAGTTTTTAAATTTAAATTGTTTTAGCTACTTTAAATGTTTAAATGGTTTGAATTTTAAAATGAAGTTTTAAATTGTAAGTAAGTTTTTAAGTTAAGTTTAATCTGGAATCAAATTTAAATCTGAATTCCAGTTTTGAATTAAACGAAAGTTTTTATATTTAAAATAATTTAAACAATTTTGATAGTTTAAAGTGTATTTTAAATTGATTTGAATTTAAAATGAATTTGGTTTTTAAATTCTTTTAAACTTCTTTATAAGTTAAATGTTTCTTTAACATGTGAAATTAAAGGTTTTGGAACTTTGTTAAGTAAATTTGTAATCATTTTAAATCTTAAAATTTAAAATGAAATTTTAAAGTAAATTTAAAGTAAATTGTTTTTAACCGCTTTGTTAATGTTAATTTGATCATTAATAAGAAAAATGTTTTTATCTTTAAATAAATGATGATTTATTGAATTGTAATTCATTAAATTATTAAGTTAATTAAAATGGATAATTAATTAATGATTGGATTAATTAAATAAGTAATTAAAGGTCAAAATTAATTAACTAAGTTTTAAGATTAATTAATTAAGGTTTAAGATTAATCAATTAAGGTTTAAGATTAATTAATTAAGGAATAATTAATTTTTAATTAAGGATTATTAATTAGAATATTAATTAATGATTAAGAATTTATTAATGAAGTAATTAAGAATTAATTAAGTTACCTTTAACGCTTAATTAATTAAATAATTAAAGGTCAATTAATTGGTTATTAAAAATTAATTTATTTGAAATTAATAATGATTAATGTAAGTTAATTACTTAAGAAAAATAATTAAAGAATTGTCAATAGTTAATGAAGGTCATTAACTTAAGATTATTTAATAATTAATTAATGTGATTTATTTAATAATTAATTAGATTAATTAATTAAAGATAGTCATTTGTGAAATTGTTTAAGTATAATTATTTAATGAAAGTAATTAAGGAACTAATTACTTAATGTAATTAATTGAGTTTAATGTGATTATTTTAAATTAATTAATTAAGTTTAATTAATATAATCACAAGACGATTTGATAAATAATTACTTAATGGAATTAATAGGTTATAATTACTTAGTGAAGTAATTATTTATAATTACTGGATGTAATTAATGAAGGATGATTTAAAATAGAAGTAATTTGAGTATAATTACTTTGTGTAATTAATCAAGGGATTAATTAGGATAATTAATTAGGAATAATTAATTTATTTAATGAAGTAATTAAGGGTAGTTAATTACTGAATGTAAGTAATCAAGAGTGGTTAATAATTATGGTTTAATTAAGATTAATTACTTAATGTAATTATTTAAAATAGGATAATTAATTAAAATGTAATTAAGGTTCATTAATTAATATAATTAATGATGTAACTAAGGGTTGATTAATTACGATTAATTAATCAATAATAGGTGATTAAAGAGTAATTAATTAATGTAATTAATTAAGGATTAATGTAATTAATTATAGTTAATTAATTGATGAAGTAATTAAAGCTTAATTACTATATGTGGTTATGAATAATTAATTTGTGAAATAATTAAAGGATAATTACTTGGATGTAATTGAAGGATAATTAATCAAGGGTGATTAATTAAGATGGATGATTACAAGATAATTAATTAATGATTTGTAATTAATTAATGGTTATGTAAGCAAGACTTATTTTTATGAAGTAATTAATTTAATTCACTTTAAATTAATTAGTGACGGAAGTAATTAATTTAATTCATTTTAAATTAATTATAGTGTGTTGATTAATCCTTGCTTATGTATGGATGGATGATATTGGTTGCCTTGAATGGTTTGAAATCTCAGTTATGAGATAAGTAATTTTGTGTGATATAGATGCTTTGGTTGAAGTATGATGATAATGTGAATTATCTATTTGTGATGATAATATGGATTATCTGTTTGTGTTGATAATGTTGATTATCTATTATGATAAGTGAATTATCTATCTGTGTGTATATAGAAAATAGAATTGAATAGTTTTAAACTTTAAAAAAACATGGCCTTAAAAGATACGTTTTGGATTTCGATGACCGGGATCGAGTTTCCAGATTTGGATATCCAAAAACTACATCGATCCAAATTAACGATAGGTCGTGAATTTCAAGTGAAGATGAAGATTCAGAGTGCAAGGGTTATTATCGTTAACTCTAAGGGTGATTCCAAAATGAGTGTAATGAGATAATGCCTTCGGTTTCGTTTGAACCCGTAACGAACTTGTATGGATTGAATGCTCTCAGAACATCGTAAGGTGGACGATGAGCATTCTAGAAGATAAGTTCTATAAAGGTAATCGTAGCCTCAAGCCTCGTCAACCGGGAATGGCTAAAATAGGGGGGGTGTAGCAAGTCTAAGTGTGTAACAACCCAGGATTTCACAATTATTTTATTATCGTTATTAGACGATTAATTTTCCTAGCTGTCTGTTATTTGGAGTTTGAGTCGGTTTGAAATCCTTTTAAATAAAACTTGTTAAATGGGATTGTGGGCTTTAAATTGAATTTGGCCCGTGTTTTATGTTGGTACCATGTTAAAAATCGAGTATATACCCGGTTTCTTTCATTCGAAAACCCTAATTAAAACAATCGAAAGAAAATATAAATGGTGGCGGCCTCGTTCTCCCCCGTTCGTTCGAAATTAGGGCATAGGAATCGAAGAAAAGGCTGCAATGGGTCGAACTTCGCTCATTTTCTTCGATCAACTTCGCGATGTCGGCTTCGTCTATTCGAACGAGTTAGACTGCGAGTTGGGTTTGGGTCTTCGGCAAAGGTGAGTAATTTTAAATTACTCATGTAACGACCCGTATTTTTACGTGTCGATAAATCGTAGAATTTACAGGTTGTTAGTGTTGTTTGTGTTGCTTCTAGCTTGAGTCGTTTAGGAGTTGACCCGAGTACAAGTGATGAGTCGTGACCGACTCATAGGGGACCGACTCAAGGAGGGGTAGCGGTTTAAAGTGTTGGCCGAGATAAGGATGGACCGACTCAAGAAGTTAGGCGACTCATAGGATGACCGACTCATAGAGGGCCGAGATAAGAAGTGTGGCCGAGTCAACGAGTTACGACTCATAGGGTTTGCCGAGTTAAGGAGTTAACGGGTTAAGGGTGTAGCGACTTAAGGGGTTTAGGCTTAGGTCGTGGGTAATGAGTCGGCAGGGTTTTGAGTCGTAGGGCCTGATGAGTCGTGAGTCGGCATCATAGTTGAGTCGTGAGTGTGTATTGTTGAGTCGTCGTACGACTTAGGACTTGGGGAAAACGCGGCAGTGTCTTAGGTCGGAGGCTTTTAGGTCGTGACCGACTTATGTTGAGTCGGCACTGGTCTTGAGTCGTGAGTCGGTAGGTGTTGAGTCGGTTTGGGTTTGAGTCGTATGACCTTGTGCCTTGGTGTATTGAGTCGTTGGCTTGAGTCGGAAGGCTGTGCAGTTGAGTCGGCTGGGGTAGGTCGTCATGGCAATGAGTCGTGAACGACTCATGGTAAGTAGGCAGTGTTATGTTGAGTCGGTAAGGGCTGATAAGTCGGCAACGACTCATGATGAGTCGTGGACGACTCAGGAGTTGGGTCGGCGACGACCTAAGAGCGACGACTCATGGTTGATTCAGCCTATAAATAGAGGGGTTTGGCTCACTTTTTGGCACCGGTTTTTGAAGCGACGAAGTGCTGCCATTTTGAAGACTCGACTACAACATTTCTTCACCTTCTTTTCTCTATTCCAATCTAGTTCTAACATCCATCCAAGATCGAAGATTTAGATTGAAGATTCAAGTGCCAAAGTTGAAGATCTTCATCCGTTTGAGCTAGATTTCATCGATTGAGACGAGATATTGCCGGATCAAGCCTTGATCTTCGCTGTCCAGATCTGAAGTGTTTAGTTTTTTAGGTTGTTTTGGTGATTTGGTGAGTGGTAGTTATCTCTCACGCGGATCCAAAGGAGTATATTGGATTGGTGGCATGTTTGGGTGTTAAAGTTAGAGATTTCATGCATTTTTCTTAGATCGAAGTCTAGATCCATGGTTTTTGAAGATGTTTACTTATGCAAGTTAGTTTAACAAGTATTAGAGACAAAACCCATGTTTTATAATTGATAGATCTATGCTAAAAACCATGATTTCACATATGTTGGACTTTTGCTCGTTTATTTACGAAATTGCCATTATAGTTGATATTGCTTAAATTGCTTAATAGATCTTGTTTGAATGATTGATTATTTGAATGTATGATTGATTTGATTGTTTCCAAGTTAGCTAGTAGTTGATTTGGAACAAGATGATGAAAGAGGATTCAAAAGCTATGGAAGAAGGCTCTTGAATGGTGAAAGCTGCTTAAGGCATATGTAGCGGATGTTGAAGCTCATATGTATAGATTGGATGATGTTGAGATGGGACTTTGCCATGATTTGATGAGGCAAACCATGTTGTTGAGTTGAGACTTTGCTTTGATGCGATGAAGCGAAGTATGATGTGAGTCTTGGCTTAATCCAAGCAGGGATCATTCCAAGCATGTTGATAACTTGAAGAGTAGTTCAAGTTGGTTGATAATGGATTGTTCAAGAGGTAGCTTGAGCTTGTATGAGGATAGTCGTCAAGAAGGATGGCTAGGAGGCTTGGATCTCGTCGTTGTTGAAGGTTCTAGCATGCTCAAAAGCAAGAGTACATGGGGCGCCCATAACGACTACAGGAAGGTAGTCGGGACACCCAAAAGACTACAGGTAGGTAGTTGAGTACTCTGGGCAAAGTAGATAAGTCCTAGGCACAAGGCAGTGTGCGGAGCTATGGTTAGAACCGGGGTTACCATTAGCCCTTGACAGATGGTCATTCAACTAACGGTGAAATCGAGGCAAGGATAACAGTGATAGCCAGAGTCATGGATGTTTGGTTGTATTATCATTCGGCTTCGAGAGCGGTGTTTTCTGGGTGCTTATCTGATCTTGGTTTAGGCCTTGGGGGTTTGTATTTGGAAAACATCGTCCTTGACTCGAGTGGTATTCGCTTTACCTTAATTGTCTATGTTGTTATGCTTGCTTCTCCTTAGTGTATGTCTGGGGCTATCACTGTAGAAAGAGGTGGAGTGGGATGGTTTGGTTCCTATTCCTTTTATCCTTTATGCTCTTTTGGTATGTTTGATAGTTAATTTACTGCTCACTAAGACTTTGTCTGACTCAAGGTTTTATGTCTCCTCTTATTACCTTGGGCTGTTCATCCATGTTGGGATGGGCAGACTAGGTAGCAGGTGACAGGTGCTGTGCTAGGAGTTCTACGATGAAGATGACGAAGACGAGCAGGAGGCTTTGCATATTAGTTTTCTTACTATATGTACTGGGTATCCGCTGCTGTATTTGGTTGAGTGATTTGTAGTGAGGCTTTCATGTATGGATTTGAGTAGATGATTGTATAAAACTACTGTGATGCTTATATGATGATGTTCTGTTCTATGGAGCTTCACTATATTATATTTCTCTATTGTATTTTATCCATGCGCTGTGAGTTGTACGATAGAGATTCTTTTGTTTTGTTTTACCCTGACTATCGTCCATGGCTGCCTGGCACGCCTTTCAGCGCATTATTTCCTTGTTTTGGTGCGGGAGTCATGGGCGGTCGTCACATTTGGTATCAGAGCTTTGGTTAATCGATTTTAGCCAACGCTCGCTGATGTAACTACGTAAGAGAGACGTAATTGTAATTTGATGGATGATTACTATATATAATATAGTAGTTTAGAAGGGTTTGAACTCCTTATGCAGTTGTTTCTTAAGGTGTTCTAATCATTCTTATTTACAGATATTAAGGATGAGTCGAAGTGAGAGACAAGCTGCGAGGGGTAGCCGTGATGCTAGGGAAGCTGTTGATTATGCTCCTATGTTTGAGGCCATGATGACTTCAATCATGAGGAGAATACCAGCTTCAGGATCATCTGTGGATGTGGGAGTTCAAGTCCAAGCTCCGAGACCGGTGGATTTTGCCAAGCTTTGCAAGGATTATACTGCTCTTGGAGGGAAAGTTTTCTTGGGGACGGAGTCGACTATTGAGGTGCAAGTTGATGACCTTTTGCAGAAAGGATTCATTCGGAGAAGTGTGTCCGAATGGGGTGCGCCAGTTGTGTTCGCAACCAAAGCGGATGGATCGTTGAGGTTGTGTGTTGATTATCGTGAGCTGAATAAGGTGACTAGGAAGAACAAGTATCCATTGCCGAGAATAGATGACTTGTTTGATCAGCTTCACGAGGCTAAGGTGTTTTCTCAGATGGATTTGGCAACGGGATTTCACCAGTTGAGAGTGGCGAAGGATAGTGTGCCGAAGACTGCTTTTAGGACACCATCCGGGTTTTATGAGTGGCTGGTAATGCCGTTTGGATTGACTAACGCACCAGCATATTTTGTGGATCTTATGAATAGAGTATTCAGAGATCAGTTAGATAAGTTCGTGCTTGTGTTCGTGGATGATATTCTGATTTATTCCAGAACTGAAGAAGAGCACAAGACGCACTTGAGGATTGTTTTAGGAATCTTACGGAAACATCAGCTGAAGGCTAAGTTTTCGAAGTGTCACTTCTGGAAGAATGAAGTGAGGTTCTTAGGTCATGTTATTTCTGGGAATGGAATAGCGGTTGATCCCGCTAAGGTGGCAGCGATCCAGGATTGGGTTAGGCCTAAGAATGCATCTGATGTGAGAAGTTTTCTTGGATTAGCAGGATATTATCGTCGGTTTATCAAAGACTTTTCCAAGATAGCTGCACCGTTGACAGGATTGACGAAGAAGAACCAAGTGTTCAGATGGGATGATAAGTGTGAGCAAGCTTTCGTAATCCTGAAAGAGCGACTGACGAGCGCTCCTGTTTTGGCTATTCCAAGTGGGAATGATGAGATGGTGGTTTACACCGATGCATGTGGCACTGGACTAGGAGCGGTGCTAATGCAGAAGCATAAAGTTGTTGCGTATGCTAGTCGACAACTAAAGCCGCATGAAAGGAATTATCCGACTCATGATTTGGAGTTAGCGGCGATTGTGTTTGCTTTGAAGATGTGGAGACACTATCTATTGGGAGTTAGATTCGAGCTGTTTACAGATCATAAGTCGTTGAAGTATCTGTTTTCCCAAAAGGATTTGAATCTTCGACAGCAAAGGTGGCTAGAGTTCTTAGCATCGTATGATTTTGGTATAGCCTATACTCCAGGGAAAGGTAACGCAGTGGCTGATGCGTTAAGTCGAAGACATGCAGGATTGGGAGCCATGTTTTCGGAATGGAAGAGTCTTGAGTATTTGGCTGGATTTGATTTCAGGCCTAGATGTGAATTGGAACCTGAGATGTTGGCAAACTTATCGATAAGGCCTACTCTTGTGGAAAGAATTGGCGAGAGGCAAAGGAGAGAAGATAAGCTTATCAAGATTATCCGTGATTTGGAATCCGGATTGGATCCAGAAAAGGATAAAGGATTTGAAGTCGATCGAGAGGGTTGGCTTCGAAAGCAAGGGCGACTAGTTGTTCCCGATGTAGATGGATTGAGAGATGAAGTTCTGAGGGAGAGTCATCACTCGAAGTTGACAATTCATCCAGGCGGAAATAAGATGTATCGGGATATGAAAAGATCCTACTACTGGGAAGGTATGAAGAAGGATGTTGGAAATTTTATTTCCAAGTGTATGAATTGCCAGTTGGTGAAAGCTGAGCAGAAGAAGCCCAGTGGATTGCTTCAGCCATTAGAGGTTCCTACATGGAAGTGGGAGCAAGTGTCGATGGACTTTATCGATGGTCTACCTAGGACAAGAGCAGGGAATGAAGGGATTTGGGTCATAGTAGATCGTTTGACCAAGAGTGCAAGGTTCATTCCTGTTCGATCGACTAGGACTGCATCGAAGTTGGCTGAATTATATGTGAAGTGGATAGTTCGTTTCCATGGTGTTCCGAAGAGTATAGTGAGCGATCGAGATCCATTGTTCACTAGTAGATTTTGGAAGAGCTTCCAGGAAGTTTTGGGAACTGAGTTGTGTTTGAGTACAGCTTATCACCCTCAAACAGATGGTCAGACTGAGAGAGTCAACCGAGTTTTGGAAGATCTTCTTAGAGCATGTGTTTTGGACTTCGGAGGATCATGGGAAGATCACCTTCATTTGGTGGAGTTTGCTTATAATAACAGTTATCAGTCGAGTATTGGTATGGCACCATATGAGGCATTATATGGAAGACCGTGTAACTCTCCGACATGTTGGTTGGAAACTGGAGAAAAGCTGATACTTGGGCCAGAGATGATTCGACAGACTTCAGATTGTATAGAGATCATTCGGCAACGAATGAAGGCAGCCCAAGATCGTCAGAAAAGTTATGCCGATAATCGTCGTAAGGATTTGGAATTCGACGTAGGTGATATGGTTTTTGTGAAGATTTCTCCATTAAAGAATGTTATTAGATTCGGAAAGAAAGGAAAGTTAACTCCGAGATTTGTTGGACCATTCCCGATTATCGAGCGTATTGGAAAGCTCGCTTATAGATTGGAGTTACCGGAAAAGATGGCGGGTGTGCACAGTGTTTTTCATGTATCTTATCTACGGAAGTATGTGCACGACCCAACTACGGTGGTTTCTGCTGATAGCTGTGAAGACTTGGAGGTTGATCCTGTTGTTTCGAGACCTCGTAAGCCGCTTCGTATTGTTGAAACCGATACGAAACAGCTTAGGAGGAAGACGATTACGTTGCTCAAGGTACAATGGAGTGATGATGTTAACGACTGTACGTGGGAGGAGGAAGAGAGGATGAAGGCAGCTCATCCCGAACTCTTCGAGGTATGGCCCTAAAGTGTCGTGACATCTCATGAATTTGTAGCTTGTTCTAAGTCTTAGAATTCTGCATGCTAGGTTAGAATTGGTTGCATGGATTGTTGATTGCCATGGATGATAAGCATGCGGAATAATTTTGATTGCTGTTGTTTGCTTGGAATTTCGGGGGCGAAATTCCTAAGGGGGAGAGAATGTAACGACCCGTATTTTTACGTGTCGATAAATCGTAGAATTTACAGGTTGTTAGTGTTGTTTGTGTTGCTTCTAGCTTGAGTCGTTTAGGAGTTGACCCGAGTACAAGTGATGAGTCGTGACCGACTCATAGGGGACCGACTCAAGGAGGGGTAGCGGTTTAAAGTGTTGGCCGAGATAAGGATGGACCGACTCAAGAAGTTAGGCGACTCATAGGATGACCGACTCATAGAGGGCCGAGATAAGAAGTGTGGCCGAGTCAACGAGTTACGACTCATAGGGTTTGCCGAGTTAAGGAGTTAACGGGTTAAGGGTGTAGCGACTTAAGGGGTTTAGGCTTAGGTCGTGGGTAATGAGTCGGCAGGGTTTTGAGTCGTAGGGCCTGATGAGTCGTGAGTCGGCATCATAGTTGAGTCGTGAGTGTGTATTGTTGAGTCGTCGTACGACTTAGGACTTGGGGAAAACGCGGCAGTGTCTTAGGTCGGAGGCTTTTAGGTCGTGACCGACTTATGTTGAGTCGGCACTGGTCTTGAGTCGTGAGTCGGTAGGTGTTGAGTCGGTTTGGGTTTGAGTCGTATGACCTTGTGCCTTGGTGTATTGAGTCGTTGGCTTGAGTCGGAAGGCTGTGCAGTTGAGTCGGCTGGGGTAGGTCGTCATGGCAATGAGTCGTGAACGACTCATGGTAAGTAGGCAGTGTTATGTTGAGTCGGTAAGGGCTGATAAGTCGGCAACGACTCATGATGAGTCGTGGACGACTCAGGAGTTGGGTCGGCGACGACCTAAGAGCGACGACTCATGGTTGATTCAGCCTATAAATAGAGGGGTTTGGCTCACTTTTTGGCACCGGTTTTTGAAGCGACGAAGTGCTGCCATTTTGAAGACTCGACTACAACATTTCTTCACCTTCTTTTCTCTATTCCAATCTAGTTCTAACATCCATCCAAGATCGAAGATTTAGATTGAAGATTCAAGTGCCAAAGTTGAAGATCTTCATCCGTTTGAGCTAGATTTCATCGATTGAGACGAGATATTGCCGGATCAAGCCTTGATCTTCGCTGTCCAGATCTGAAGTGTTTAGTTTTTTAGGTTGTTTTGGTGATTTGGTGAGTGGTAGTTATCTCTCACGCGGATCCAAAGGAGTATATTGGATTGGTGGCATGTTTGGGTGTTAAAGTTAGAGATTTCATGCATTTTTCTTAGATCGAAGTCTAGATCCATGGTTTTTGAAGATGTTTACTTATGCAAGTTAGTTTAACAAGTATTAGAGACAAAACCCATGTTTTATAATTGATAGATCTATGCTAAAAACCATGATTTCACATATGTTGGACTTTTGCTCGTTTATTTACGAAATTGCCATTATAGTTGATATTGCTTAAATTGCTTAATAGATCTTGTTTGAATGATTGATTATTTGAATGTATGATTGATTTGATTGTTTCCAAGTTAGCTAGTAGTTGATTTGGAACAAGATGATGAAAGAGGATTCAAAAGCTATGGAAGAAGGCTCTTGAATGGTGAAAGCTGCTTAAGGCATATGTAGCGGATGTTGAAGCTCATATGTATAGATTGGATGATGTTGAGATGGGACTTTGCCATGATTTGATGAGGCAAACCATGTTGTTGAGTTGAGACTTTGCTTTGATGCGATGAAGCGAAGTATGATGTGAGTCTTGGCTTAATCCAAGCAGGGATCATTCCAAGCATGTTGATAACTTGAAGAGTAGTTCAAGTTGGTTGATAATGGATTGTTCAAGAGGTAGCTTGAGCTTGTATGAGGATAGTCGTCAAGAAGGATGGCTAGGAGGCTTGGATCTCGTCGTTGTTGAAGGTTCTAGCATGCTCAAAAGCAAGAGTACATGGGGCGCCCATAACGACTACAGGAAGGTAGTCGGGACACCCAAAAGACTACAGGTAGGTAGTTGAGTACTCTGGGCAAAGTAGATAAGTCCTAGGCACAAGGCAGTGTGCGGAGCTATGGTTAGAACCGGGGTTACCATTAGCCCTTGACAGATGGTCATTCAACTAACGGTGAAATCGAGGCAAGGATAACAGTGATAGCCAGAGTCATGGATGTTTGGTTGTATTATCATTCGGCTTCGAGAGCGGTGTTTTCTGGGTGCTTATCTGATCTTGGTTTAGGCCTTGGGGGTTTGTATTTGGAAAACATCGTCCTTGACTCGAGTGGTATTCGCTTTACCTTAATTGTCTATGTTGTTATGCTTGCTTCTCCTTAGTGTATGTCTGGGGCTATCACTGTAGAAAGAGGTGGAGTGGGATGGTTTGGTTCCTATTCCTTTTATCCTTTATGCTCTTTTGGTATGTTTGATAGTTAATTTACTGCTCACTAAGACTTTGTCTGACTCAAGGTTTTATGTCTCCTCTTATTACCTTGGGCTGTTCATCCATGTTGGGATGGGCAGACTAGGTAGCAGGTGACAGGTGCTGTGCTAGGAGTTCTACGATGAAGATGACGAAGACGAGCAGGAGGCTTTGCATATTAGTTTTCTTACTATATGTACTGGGTATCCGCTGCTGTATTTGGTTGAGTGATTTGTAGTGAGGCTTTCATGTATGGATTTGAGTAGATGATTGTATAAAACTACTGTGATGCTTATATGATGATGTTCTGTTCTATGGAGCTTCACTATATTATATTTCTCTATTGTATTTTATCCATGCGCTGTGAGTTGTACGATAGAGATTCTTTTGTTTTGTTTTACCCTGACTATCGTCCATGGCTGCCTGGCACGCCTTTCAGCGCATTATTTCCTTGTTTTGGTGCGGGAGTCATGGGCGGTCGTCACAACTCACATCTAATTTAATCTCATAAATATGCGATTTTGTGATTTGATTTACATGGCTTTGATGGTTTTTGATCTGCGTTTGACGATGTTCTTTTTGTTTGATTTTGGCTATATTGTTTACTGCCTTTGGTAGTACTTTCGACATTGTTTTGATTGTTGCTTTAAATACCTTGTTGCTTTTAGCTTGATACGCGCATTTTTGAACAGTTCGACTTTTGATAACCTCGTCTCTGGCCTTCTCATATCCTTATTGGATCACGACTTTGACTTGGTTCAATGTTGACTCGATTTTGACAAAGTGATTTCATTTGTTTTTGGCTAATTTTTGATATTGAACCGATGGCTTCGGCCTTGACTATTCCAAACTTGATGTTGAAGTGCCTACATTTGAACTTGATATTTTGAGACTTGGTCAGTTGTTTGCTACTTGACTTTGGTAGCACCCGTGCACTTATGTGTGTGCTTATGTTGTTCGACTTTGTCAATTGTTAATGATTTAACTACTTTTATTCAAATTTTTATAATTTGGCATTTGCCTTAAGTAATTGACTTCGGTCGGTAATTCATGGCTTCAGCTTGTTTTGATATTACTAGACTTTGATTAACTTTGAGTTAGGTAGCTCTGTTGCTTCTGGTCATAGTAAAACCTTACTGACTTGTATTATTTACATGTTGAGTTGTTGGTACATCATCGAGTACGGTTGCATCCATTGTTTTGTTGGCATATATCACTTGCAATATCCAGTTTCATGTTGTTTTTTGAGTATCACTGAATACTATGTGCCACTCCGGCAGTTGTAGTTCATTTACATATGCTGGATGGCTTCAATGTGTTGTTCACTGCTGCATATCACTGCATTTTCATCACTGCACTGTTTAATTGCATATAAACTTGGGTTCTTTGTGTACTTGTCTCTGTTCGAGTCTGACACTCTTTGAAGTTCCCATCTATTAGTTGATAGTTCATGTGTTCACATTGATTATGTGCACTTTGTTGGTATTGATTTCTTTCACATTGATTATGTGCTTTGTACATGTCACCCCTTTGGTATTGTTGCAGACCACATAATAAATTGTTCATGTTGCATTGCCCAGTTTCACAGTGCATTTCCTATATGCATTGGCAGTTCATCTTTATTTGCTTACCTATGCACATTACTATCCTGACTTGGAATTTAGTTTGAACAGTGGATTTGTGATTTTGGTCATATATACATGAATGAAGTTGCAATGTTGCTTGATCACTGGCTTTCACTACACTTATATATGTTGGTTGCCTTATGTACAATGTGTATATGAGTTTAGTTTAAATGGTGATATTGTTTTCAATTGAAGCTACATTGTAGTTTCATTCCTGCTTGAGTTTATAATTGAGTTCACTGCACTTGAGTTTGTAGTTTTTGTACTCAAATGTGGTGCTCGCATCTTTCAGTCTCACAGTTGCATACATGTTGTACCCTAGGTACACACACTTGCTTCCTGACCTGTTGCACTATTTTCTGTTGTTGCTGTGTTATGTAGTAACCCAGTTTTGTTTGCATTGATACGGAGTTGCTGTTGTATTCAGTCCTCACTTGAATCTGGTTCATTCATTCATGTTGGGCAATGCTTTACACTTGAAGCTTTCACTGACCTGTTGTATCACTTATTCACATATTTATGAGTTGTTGACATGTGCATTGTTCTTGTCTTTGTACTTATTTGCAACTGTAGTTTCATTGTGACTATTTCTTTGTATTTGATTCTGTACATTGAGTTGCACCCAGCTTATACGCTCGGGTTTGACCTTGTGCTCGCATTGCAATTTTATTTGAATATCATTTGTGTTGAACCTGATTTTTGGGTTTGACCTAGTACTCGTTGTGAGCTTTCAATTGAGTTTTTGTGTATTTCATCACTGTATTGGCGAGGCAGTGCACGCGTACGTGTACTGCAGCCAATGCAGAATCTGATGTTTTAAATTAATTGATTTCAATTGATGGAATTGTTTCGCGTTGCCAATTCAATATTTTGGTATTGTATTTCGATTTGGTGATTTGACCATTTTGTTGTTGTCTAATTATCTATTTGATAATTAGATTATGAGTTTCTAATTATTTACTTAATAATTAGATTTGGTTGTTAATTGCCAATTAGGCAATTCTGATGTTTTCTAAATTTTCTTCATTAATATTCTTTTCACTTATCTTTGTTGATGATTTGAATCTGCTGATTGTTGTTTAACACTTTTACGTGTTATATTTACCGTTATCCGATTTCCTTGTTAAAGGATTGGATAGACGAGATTTATTTTGACTGTCGTCTATTTGCTATTAATTATAATTGCTTCTGAGCATTAATAACTGAGTTTGAATTAGACTGACCCGTGTATTACTTTCTTTTGAATTTAATACTCGGGTCAGACTGAGTGTTTACAGGTTGTTGATATCTTACTTTGGGTTGCTGCTAGAGCTATGAAGTCTTTTCATACTTTTTGGAGTAGTCGTTGTCTTAGTATAGGATGTTGTATATTCATGTATATTATTTACAATAATGTACTTGTATATGTAACTTCCAGAGTCGACGGTTGTAGTTGTATCATATGTATTGTATCACATGTATTGTAACTGACATCAGTTATTATATATATGAGACTTTCTGTTTTATCTGTGTTCCGCATTTATATTATCTGTGTTATTATTATATTTATTGTCCTAAACTATTATGAACCATCGCAGTTCATTTTATATTGGAATTGGTTATGTCGATGGGAGTAAATAAATAAGAGATGAAAAATTAAAAATATATACCACTCCTATCGAAATAACCAATACTAATGTAAGGCCTAACTATGGATGGCCGCTCCTATCCAGCCTTATTCTTCGTAATAACATACAGTATTTCTTTTAATACCCTTTGTTATTGCCAGCATAGTGGTGGGGCGTCACAATTGGTATCAGAGCTTGGGGTTTATGGACATAATATAAAACATAACTTAGACGGAACATGTTTTACAACTATTAGTCGATGTATTAGTTGTGTTTTGAGTCAAAACTAAAGTTTTGAAATTAGGATTAAATTTTTAAATTTCCTTGTTTAAAAATAAAAGTGAATTTGTGTTTTGATGATTGATTGATTTGTGTTCTGTTTATCAGAATGCGCAGCGGAAACAGTGAGACTGTCTTCGCTGAGTACAGCTGATATCCTTTTTGATTTAAAAAAATCAAAATATGAAATTGAAATAAATTTCATTTGTTGTTGACATAGCTGTGTTTAATTTGTTTTCTTTGAAAATTTCGAATCCGATTGAGGATCCGAAGCGATTGCAGTTATGTGAATTTGTTGGGATTTTTGCTTTTTTAAATTATCTTCATTGAAGATATATTTGAATGATTTCTTTGTTCATTTTGTGGTATATGTGCAAATTTAGGTTGCATGTTACTACATTAAATTTTACGTTGAACCGATGCTTGGTTTTAAACGTATTTTGTTGCCGTTATTTTTATAACGATTTTTACACCAATGCTAAATTTTTGAAGCCCGGGTTTTGTTGACATTTTAATGAATGAAAATTCAGATGCAAATTATTTTGATGAGATTTTGACGTTTAAAAATTACTGTCGCTTTGACTTTAGTATCCGTCATATTTTAAAGTGGATTTTCAAGCGGTTATCCCGCAATGCTGATTTTGAGATCCGTTTCTACGGTGTTTTGAGAAGTACAATTTTCTTATCGAAATTATCATTAATGCTGCTTTTTTTATCACGTATTTGCAAATCGTTTTAAAAATAAAATTGTTTTTCAAAATTTTTGTAGTTTACGTTTTCAAAAGAATGAGAAAGCGATTTAAACGTTTCAGCAAAATCGAGGACTATGACCCCTTTCTTTTACTGATTCGCTTAATTCCGGACTTAATCGTTTGAGAATGTAAATTATTGCTTTTATAAAAATAAATGAAATTGTTTTCAGAAGTTTTGCAGTTTGCATTTTCAAAAGAATGAGAAAGCAAATTAAACGTTTCAGCAAAATCGAGGACTATGATCCCTTTCTTTTACTGATTCGCTTAATTCCGGACTTGTCCGTTTGAGAATGTGAAATGTTATTTTTGAAATACACAGTTTTGCACTTTCAAGGAAACGATAAAGAGAATTAAATGATTTAGTAAAACTCGTGGTTATGGGACATGTGCGTTTGCTATTTTGGTTAATTTCGGACTCGTTAATTGAAATATTTGCTGTTTTGATGATTTTCGTGTGCTTTCGAGCCACATTGTTGGACGTCCGGGTCATTTGTTGGACCTTCGGGTCATTTGTTGGACCTCCGGGTCATTTGTTGGGCGCCATAAATATAGTACTTGGTAGGCTTCGGTCATTTGTTAATGCACGTGCGGCGTAGCTAAAACTCGCCATTTGTTGGGATCGATCCACCTTTTATGTTGATTTTCTAGATCATCTTAATTGATTTCTAGATATCTGTTATTTCCAATTATCTACAGGTAATTGGATATTTGTTGATATGAGTTCTGATTATAATTTTTGATGATCGGATATTTGTTGATTTTGATTATCGTTTTTGAAAATCGAATGTTTTTTGCTTCTGATTATCGTTTTTGATAATCGGATATTTGTTGATTTTGGTTATCGTTTTTGATAATCGAATATTTGTTGCTTCTGATTATCATTTTTGATAATTGGATATTTGTTGATTTTGATTATCGTTTTTGATAATCGAATATTTGTTGCTTCTGATTATTCTTTTTGATAATCGGATATTTGTTGTTTCTGATTATCGTTTTTGATAATCGGATATTTGTTGATTTTGATTATCGTTTTTGATAATCGAATATTTATTGTTTCTGATTATCGTTTTTGATAATCGGATATTTGTTGATTTTGATTATCGTTTTTTGATAATCGAATATTTGTTGTTTCTGATTATCGTTTTTGATAATCGGATATTTGTTGATTTTGATTATCGTTTCTGATAATCGAATATTTGTTTTTTTTATTATTGTTTGAGATAATTAAATATTTGTTGATTTGAGATTTAATTATCATTTTAGATAATTAAATAATTGTTGATTTGAGATGTAATTATCGTTTTTGATAATTAAATATTTGTTGATTTGAGATTTAATTATCGTTTTTGATAATTAAATATTTGTTGATTTGAGAAATCTGATTATCGTTTTTGATAATTACACCTTTGTTGTTTTCTGATTACCGTTTTGGTAACTTGATATTTGCGGTTTTGCCAATCGTGATTAGTGTTTCCTAATTATCTTTGTTGATAATTAGATTTTGCTGTTTGCTAATTATCGTATCGATAATTAGATATTTTTGTTTTGTGATTTTGTATTCTAATTATCTAATTGATAATTGAATATTGTTGATAATTGCATTTATCCATTTTTGTTGTTTCCTGATTATCTATTTGATGTTAGATTTTGTTGAGAATTTGTGAATTTCTTTTATGAAATCAAAAGATTTCTTTGGTGTTTATATTCTCGACTTTTATTTTTCTAGCTTAACCAGTTTACGTCAGAAAAATAATTGTTATTGACGACCTTTATTTTATGAAAATTGCGGGGACGCAATTTTTATAAGGAGGGGAGTCTGTAACAACCCAGGATTTCGCAATTATTTTATTATCGTTATTAGACGATTAATTTTCCTAGCTGTCTGTTATTTGGAGTTTGAGTCGGTTTGAAATCCTTTTAAATAAAACTTGTTAAATGGGATTGTGGGCTTTAAATCGAATTTGGCCCGTGTTTTATATTGGTACCATGTTAAAAATCGAGTATATACTCAGTTTCTTTCATTCGAAAACCCTAATCAAAACAATCGAAAGAAAATAAAAATGGTGGCGGCCTCATTCTCCCCCGTTCGTTCGAAATTAGGGCATAGGAATCGAAGAAAAGGCTGCAACGGGTCGAGCTTCGCTCGTTTTCTTCGCTCAACTTCGCGATGCCGGCTTCGTCTATTCGAACGAGTTAGACTGTGAGTTGGGTTTGGGTCTTCGACGAAGGTGAGTAATTCTTAATTACTCACATCTAATTTAATCTCATAAATATGCGATTTTGTGATTTGATTTACATGGCTTTGATGGTTTTTGATCTGCGTTTGACGATGTTGTTTTTGTTTGATTTTGGCTATATTGTTTCTGCCTTTGGTAGTACTTTCAACATTGTTTTGATTGTTGCTTTAAATACCTTGTTGCTTTTAGCTTGATACACGCAGTTTTGAACAGTTCGACTTTTGATAACCTCGTCTCTGGCCTGCTCACCTCCTTATTGGATCACGACTTTGACTTGGTTCAATGTTGACTCGATTTTGACAAAGTGATTTCATATGTTTTTGGCTAATTTTTGATATTGAACCAATGGCTTCGGCCTTGACTATGTCAAACTTGATGTTGAAGTGCCTGCATTTGAACTTGATATTTTGAGACTTGGTCAGTTGTTTGCTACTTGACTTTAACGGTAGCACCCGTGCACTTATGTGTGTGCTTATGTTGTTCGACTTTGTCAATTGTTGATGATTTAACTATCTTTATCAAATTTTTATAATTTGGCATTTGCCTTAAGTAATTGACTTCGTTCAGTAATTCATGGCTTCAGCTTGTTTTGATATTACTAGACTTTGATTAACTTTGAGTTAGGTAGCTCTGTTGCTTCTGGTCTTAGTAAATCCTTACTGACTTGTATTATTTACATGTTGAGTTGTTGGTACATCATCGAGTACGGTTGCATCCATTGTTTTCTTGGCATATATCACTTGCAATATCCAGTTTCATGTTGTTTTTCGAGTACCACTGCATACTATGTGCCACTCCGGCAGTTGCAGTTCATTTACGTATGCTGGATGGCTTCAATGTGTTGTTCACTGCTGCATATCACTGCATTTTCATCACTGCACTGTTTAATTGCATATAAACTTGGGTTTTTGTGTACTTGTCTCCGTTTGAGTCTGACATTCTTTGAAGTTCCCATCTGTTAGTTGGTAGTTCATGTGTTCACATTGATTATGTGCACTTTGTTGGTATTGATTTCTTTCACATTGATTATGTGCTGTGTACATGTCACCCCTTTGGTATTGTTGCAGACCACATAATAAATTATTCATGTTGCATTGCCTAGTTTCACAGTGCATTTCCTATATGCATTGGCAGTTCATCTTTATTTGCTTACATATGCACATTACTGTCCTGACTTGGTATTTAGTTTGAACAGTGGCTTTGTGATTTTAGTCATATATACATGAATGAAGTTGCAATGTTGCTTGATCACTAGCTTTCACTATACTTATATATGCTGGTTGCCATGAGTACAATGTGTATATGAGTTTAGTTTAAATGGTGATATTGTTTTCAATTGAAGCTACATTGTAGTTTCATTCCTGCTTGAGTTTATAATTAAGTTCACTGCACTTGAGTTTGTAGTTTTTGTACTCAAGTCTGGTGCTCGCATCTTTCAGTCTCGCAATTGCATACATGTTGTACCCTAGGTACACACTTGCTTCCTGACCTGTAGCGCTATTTTCAGTTATTGCTGTGTTATGTAGTAACCCAGTTTTGTTTGCAGTGATATGGAGTTGCTGTTGTATTTAGTCCTCACTTGAATTTGGTTCATTCGTTCATGTTGGGCATTGCTTTACACTTGAAGCTACCGGGTCGATACTTACAGTTCACTGAACTGTTGTATCACTTATTCACATATTTATGAGCTATTGACATGTGCATTGTTCTTGTCTTTGTACTTGTTTGCAACTGTAGTTTCATTGTGACTATTGCTTTGTATTTGTTTCTGTGCATTGAGTTGAACCCAGCTTAAACGCTCGGGTTTGACCTTGTGCTCGCATTGCAATTTTATTTGAATACCATTTGTGTTGAACCTGATTTTTGGGTTTGGCCTAGTGCTCGTTGTGAGCTTTTAATTGAGTTTTCGTGTATGTCATCACTGTATTGGCGAGGCAGTGCACGCGTGCGTGTACTGCAGCCAATGCAGAATCTGATGTTTTAAATTGATTGATTTCAATTGATGGAATTGTTTCGTGTTGCCAATTCAATATTTTGGTAATGTATTTCGATTTGGTGATTTGACCATTTTGTTGTTGTCTAATTATCTATTTGTTAATTAGATTATGAGTTTCTAATTATTTACTTAATAATT
The DNA here is from genome assembly GCA_030765085.1 of Allium cepa. Lineage (NCBI taxonomy): Eukaryota > Viridiplantae > Streptophyta > Magnoliopsida > Asparagales > Amaryllidaceae > Allium > Allium cepa. The sequence continues at coordinate 488,777,105 of CM060944.1, read as the reverse complement.
AGATTTGATTGTTAATTGCCAACTAGGCAATTCTGATGTTTTCTAAATTTTCTTCGTTAATATTCTTTTCACTTATCTTTGTTGATGATTTGAATCTGTTGATTGTTGTTTAACACTGTTACGTGTTATATTTACCGTTATCTGATTTTTTTATTAAAGGATTGGATAGACGAGATTTATTTTGACTGTTGTCTATTTGCTATTAATTATAATTGCTTCTGAGCATTAATAACTGAGTATGAATTAGACCGACCCATGTATTATCTTCTTTTGAATTTAATACTCGGCTCAGACCGAGTGTTTACATGTTGTTGATATCTTACTTTGGGTTGCTGCTAGAGTTATGAAGTCTTTACATACTTTTTGGAGTAGTCGTTGTCTTAGTATAGGATGTTGTATATTCATTTATATTATTTACGATAATGTACTTGTATATGTAACTTCCAGAGTCGACATTTGTAGTTGTATCATATGTATTGTATCACATGTATTGTAACTTACATCAGTTATTATATATATGAGACTTTCTGTTTTATCTATGTTCCGTATTTATATTATCTGTGTTATTATTATATTTATTGTCCTAAACTATTATGAACCATCGTAGTTAGTTTTATATTGGAATTGGGTAAGTCGATGGAAGTAAATAAATAAGAGATGAAAAATTAAAAATATATACCACTCCTATCGAAATAACCAATACTAATGTAAGGCATAACTACAGATGGCCGCTCCTATCCAGCCTTATTCTTCGTAATAACAGACAGTATTTCTTTTAATACCCTTTGTTATCATGAGCATAGAGGTGGGGCGTCACAAAGTGGGTCATGCTCAAGTACGACGAGATTTTCCCGTCTAGAGGTCCCTTTTATTTGGCTTAGTGGGCAGTTGGATATGCGCATCAACAGCGGGGTTGTCTTGTTCGGGACTATCCAGTAAGGGATTGTTCCGGCCTTGTGTTGCAGGCGATTGGGTGCAATCGTCGGTACGTGATCTGGGCCCCGTACTGTGACGGGCGGTACCCCAGTAGCCCTGCCATTGTATGGAATCCAAAATCCAATAAGCAGCCTCGGATTTGATTGTATTACCCACTTTTGTGGCTAGTAGCTGGAATTTAATGAATGTAACAATTTCGGCTATTTTCTATTTACTTGAAAATGCTAGACCTATTACAATATCACTAGATTTTCTATCAAATGTTTTGGTTATGTAGGGTAAAAACTTAGCCATGTTTATGTGTGGGAAGTCTTACGTGATACCTTTTGTTTTCAATGGTTTTTCATAGTTAAGCAACCTTAACCTGTTACTCATGCCAAAACCTTAACCTGTTAGCTTTGACGAATTATGGAGGAGCAATGGAGCAGGAGGCTTTAGCATTGTAGATATTTATAGTATTCCGCTATGATTGGTATCTCTGTATTGTATTACGTTTTAGTAACTAGACAGGCGTTTATAACTGTCTAGTATGTGATGTATTATCTGTGTAACTCTGATTGATGTTGTATACCATGTAATACTTATGTTATTAATATAATTTATTCGTTCCGCTGTTGAGATTCTGATTTGTTTTCTCTTCTTTCTTCTCTATCTTTCTCTTTTCTATCTCTTTCTTTCTTATTAATGATGCATCATTCTGTAGAGAGAATGGCAGGTCCTTACACTCTCTCTTGTAAATCATGAAGATGTCATCTTTCCGTTGCTGTTGCTGTTGTTTTCCGCTGCTATATTTTTTCGCTGTTGTATATATCTCTGATAATGTTGACCACTTCATATTGTATCATTGTTGTATAAATTTGGTGTTTCAATAAAAGTTACCATTCATTTCTGTTTCTGCTGTTTTGTATTTACCTAATGTGTTATAAGCTCCGGCGAATCGGATTCAACATTTTGATCTACGACATTCGAATACGGGTGAAGTATGGATGTCGATTTTTGGACGTTTGAATCTGGGTCGTCACAATTGGTATCAGAGCTAATGGTTGAGTAAGAACTTTAGCTTCGGAGAATAAAACATTAGATGACTCATTAGAGATAGGGTTGAAATGCCCTGGAATGATTATATTCCCTAAGATATCTTGTCCAAATGCCTCAGTCGATTTTCTTACTATCCACTAATAGTGATAATGATTGCAAGAAGAGCACGAGGTAGGGAACAGGGGAGTACCACTACAAATGGTCGATACCCTGTAACAACAAGGAACAACTTCTTTTCCTATCAATCTTCTTTAATCATCATCCAATTCAATTCTTTGATAGCTTCCTGGTATCTACAAGAAGAAGCTTTGGTGTAGTGGAGGCCGTGCGAATATTTGTCTACGTTGTAGAAAGGTTTCTATTTCGTATTGTCTTCATCGGTTTCTATCGGTCTTTTTGTTTTTTACTTTAACAAATTTAAAATTTTATTTGAAATGAATGGGTTACAAAGTACAAAGTTAAATTAAATTGTATTAATAAACGATTTCGGTTAAAACCAAATTTGAAAATTTTATTATGATTTCTTGTGAGGATCCAAGTCCGAAGAGGGACAAGCTAGTATATACTTTAGGGTATTCCGACCTATAGCATGGGCTAGGTCCATCTTGAAAAAGAACCGAGCACTATCTTATCTAACCCAAGGATTCCATCAGCTGAGAATCGTTGAAAATTGTAACCATTTGTCTGATTTTTAGGGTCCCGATATATTCTACGAATATTTAGTTATCCCTTCGGACTAACCAATGCCCTTTCATATTTCGTAGAGCTGATGACCCGAGTATTTCGTGAAGTATTGAATAAGTTCGTTCTCATATTTATTTATGATATTCATTTGGTAAGCCAAATGTAGAATAGATATTCGGTTTAATCTAGTAAACCAATTCTCTATCTTTTATGTGTTCATCTATTCTTCGTTTGTCTCCCTGCCTAGCAAATTTTAGGGACGAAATTTCTTAAGGGGGAAATCTGTAACGATCCCATTTTTAAGTCAAATTTAAATTGGTAATTAATATAAATTTTTGATAAAATTGTGAATTAATTTGAATTTTTTCAAAATAGATAAGATATGTGTTTGTTTGTTTATATATATATATAAATAGATTATAATTTAAAATTTGATTTGAAACTCAAAAATAAATATCTTAGAAAAAATTTGAATTTGAAAACTCTACATTTTAAAACTAATAAAGATTTGTTTTCTAATTATAATATATATATATATATTTGAAGTTTTATTTTGAATTTTATATAATAATTTTCAATAGCTAATTGAGGGTTAAAATATAATATATATGTGTGTTTAATTATTAATGTCTAATTAAATTTTCAAATCATTTTCTTAAGGTTATATAAATATAAATAGAAAATTACATAAAAATATATTTAAACATTTATACATGTAAATAAAGACAAGTGTAATCATCTTATCATGAAGTTAAATATGTGTAAGCATAGTATTACTTGAGAATACAAGTGTAAAAATTATAAAATGCATAATAAACAAATATAAGTCAATTATATCATGCATTAACGAATGTAAACCATGAAACAAGAAATTAAACAAGTGTCACATTTTTGAATTTTTTTTTTAAGAAATAATGGGAAAACAAAGTTATATATACATCTATTCTCCTCTTTTCCTCATTTCTTTTGATATATTCAAAACTAAAACAAGTTCAAGCTTGAGAAGAAGAAAAATAAAACCAGAAAGGAAATAAAATTCAAAACAAACAACTCTTTCAATTTAAAATTTGAAAGCAAGTAGATCAATATCAAAACCAAAATCCAGTTCAAAGTAAAACAAAGCAACATCCTGAAGCAAACAATAATCAAACCTGAAAGCAAAGTAGAATCAAAGAGCAAGCTAATTCAAACCTGCAGCATCTCAAACTTGATCAAGCTTCAGATCAGTTTCAATATTCAAAATCATTTACAGGCTTCTACATTTCAGTTTTCAAAAAAAATCAAAATACAACAACCAGGATCAAATCAACTTCTAGTTTTTAAATTTCCAGGTTCTCTGTTCCTAGTTGAGTAAACTTTTGAGCTAAAAAGCTTAAATCTGTTTTGATACTTGATGCATGTGATATATGGTTTACATGAATGTTTTGTCTGGAATATGGTTTGAATTGTTCTGTATATATGGTGTGCATGCCTCTGTGTTTATCTATATATATACATATACATATATATATATATGGCTCCGTTTAGTGTAACAGGTCTACAAATTCAAGAAAAATTCATATCTTCTTATTTAAACCAATTCAAGTTATGATTCCTGAAAAAAATATGCTTATAATAATGTAAAGTCATTTAAAAAATATAATCTCAAGTAAAAACATTTGGGCAATACTTTGAAATATAGAAATTACAGTGAAACCTTTTAAATCAGGAAAAATTGATGATTTTAAATTAATGATTTAACTTCATAATCTTATTCGTATTCGTAAATGATGAATTTAGATATAGAAATCATGATTTTTTGTATTGTGAATTATGAGATAATGCGAGTTGATCGTGTTTTGGTTTATCGTCAATATCCTACGATCGATGATGAGTTAGATATTGGGTTTGATCATGGTGATAGCTGGAAGGAAGGAGATCACAGGAAAAATAGTGGATGAATTTATAGATCGTCGGAGTGGTGGTGCGACGTCGAATTAGGGTTTAAGGGCCAGATATGGATGCCGATGTTCTTGAGGCGTTTTCATCGTCGAGGTTTAATGGGAGATGACCGTGGTGGAGGGATAGGAGTGTGGTCCTACAGTGAGGTTATGATCTGAATTTTAGACCTTTTGGTGGCCGAGGTGGCTACACGAGCGGATTTGGGTGACTAAGTTGGGTTCTAGTATTCAATCGAGCAGCCCGATCTTGATTTCTTAGCGATTCCGTTGATCTGAGAGGTTGTCGATGATATGTTGAAGGCAGCATGGTTGGTCGAAGATGATCGGGTCGATCATGCACATGCACAAGTTATCATGTGTGTCTGATGATGTTTGGGGGATCGAGGAAGAGAGGTGTGGCTCAGGTCGATCTCGAAGTATTTCACATGTTTTCTCGAAGAGAGTTTGTACGTGAGTATCATGGGAATAGCTCGGGTTTTAATCTAGTATTTTAGCTTTGGGTCTGGATTTTTATTAAGTTGAATTAACCAGATTTTAAGGGGTAAAAATAAAGGCATTAACAAGTTTTAAAATTATTAAAGTGATTAAGTTTTCAAGGAAATGTTACCAAGTTTTCAAAGCAAAGTATTAACAAGTTTTTCAAAGATTTAAAATGTTTTGAAATTGTTGTTTAAAAGTAATTATATAATAGGTTAATTTCTAAATGTTTTCAAAGGTGATTTAATGATGTAAGTAAATAAAGGATTAATTACTTAATGTATTAAAGGATGGTTAATTAATTAATGTAATCAGTTAAGGGAATAATTAATTTATTTATTTATTAAGGTAATTAAATAAAGGTTAATTAATTTGTAATCAATTTAAAGGATTGATTTACTAATGTGATTAATTATTCAAGGTAATTAATTAAAAAATAATTAATTTATTAAAGGTTAATTACTTAATGTAATTAATTAATGATAATTACTTAATGAAAGTAATTAAAGAATAATTACTTAATGTCATTAATCAAGGTGATTTTTCAGTGGATAATTACTTAATATAAGTAATTAAAGGATAATCAAGTAATTAAAGGTTAATTACTTAATAATTAAAGTTAATTAATTTATATAATTAATTAAAGGATTAATTAATTATGTAATTAACTAAAGGTTTATTTATTTGTGATTAATTAAGGGATAATCAATTAATGTAAGTAATTAGGGATTAATTGATTAATTTCATTAATTAATTAAAGTAATAACAAATGGTTTATAATTTGTTAATATTAATTAAGCAGGATTGATAGGAAAATTAAGTGATTAATTTAATTGGAGATTAGATTGAATTAGTTATGAATTGGACAATTAATTTATCTTGCTTATGGATGATTATTGTATTGAATGCTTGAATTGCTTGATACCTGTGATGTATGATGTTCTGTGATACGAATTGTTTTTGATTGAGCTGTGAACTATGATTTATTTATTTGTGACGAATTTACTTGTTTATCTATGAATGAAAGATAAGCGTTATAGGATTTACTGCTTATTGATATTGTTGTGCTTGGATTTATGATGGTTGATATTTTATTATTGCCTACGAAACCTTGGGCAACACATACACAAATATAGATTTCATGGGAAATTAGTTAAGTCACGGGTATTTTAAATTTAAAAGTTGAATTTTGAATCCAAAATGATTTGGAAGTGAAATTGGGTTAGATATGAAAAACTTTTAAAAAGGAGTTTTGAAGTTAATTTTTTTTGAATGGCTTGTTAAAGTTTTGAAAATTTAAATAGTTTAATTTAATTTGAATTCAAGATTTAAGTTGAGTTCTATGTATAAATGTTTATATTTTGGAAACTATGGTTTCAAAAGGGTTATACGGGTTGTATAACATATATGGATTTTAAACCATTTTGAATGTATTTTAGAATGTATTTTTTTTGGTAGTTTAAGTTCAACTTAAATAGAGTTTGCCGAGAGTACGACAGTTTGTTGATTTTTCGATTTATAATTTAAAAAGCTATAACTTGTGCATATTTAATTGGATTTTCCCGAAACGAAAGACCTTTGTTTTCAAATTATATCAGCTTTCATATAAAGAAAGAATGTCCAATTTTTGTTGAAAGGATTTTGAGTTATGGGTAAATAGAATTGGAAATAGTTTTGAAAGCTATGAATGAATCTTTGTTAAAGATTTGGGTAAACCTTGTTTCAAATTGAAGTGGGTCTTAAAGATGTATCTTTTATTTTAAAATGGAATTTTTTTTAAACCATTAGAAAGAAAAGGTTTTGGGAAGTAAGTGTGACTTAACTAAGTTCCCAATATATCTGTATGCTTTTTAAAATTAGCGCTCATTATTCGATTTAGCCATAAGAGGACTATATGTCATTAAACCCATTCGGAATAAATGATACGACAAAATGGATAGCAATTGAAGACGGTGGTTGAAGACCGGGTATTTTCGAGAATGAAAGTATTACCTATCTAATGTCTCTGCACCAAGTTGCTCCAGTGTAGAGATCTCCATATGTGAGGGGGAGTCCGGTCGTGACAGTGAATATCCAAATTTGCAAGGACTTCTTTGGAAGTGCCTTCGGTTCCATTCAAACCCAGGATGGACTTGAATGGATGTATGTCTGAAGTTACACTTTGAGATGTAAAGCTGGTTTCTATCAAACACATTTCTATTTGGTGGCGAAGAATTAACTCTCTTAGCTTAACACCCTTCTCTAAGACGTACGAGCTCAGAGGTTATGTAGTTGATATTTACAAGTGATATATTCCCAATTTGGTAATGGGGCATGCTAAGTGCTGGTAATTGGTTGATCGAAGCATGGTTACTATGAAAAGCGTAGCTTTGTGGGACGAGACTTCATCCAACCTCATACCCCGAAAATGGCTGAAACAAGAAAGATGCAACAAGGTTACGGGGGTCGCGCCCTCCTTCTGGATAAAAAGTGGTATCATGGTATGGAGCCCAGATATTCAACTTATGTGACTGTTGGAATTTGTTGGTGAATCCTGGGATAAAGGTAGCTGACGGTCGGGGATGGCGTACTCGTGATAGTTAGTTACCTAGTTACAGAGGTAACCCAGCCTCGTGTTGGCGGAGATCCGGTTAGGTTCTTGAGGCATCCCTCCAGAGGCGTACCCATTCGAAAAGGAAGTTCCTTAGCCTTGGCCATTTGTTGAAAATCCAAACAAACAATACGAGCCCTTTACGATTTCAGTTGTACAACCTGCCACCTCAGGTGTTGGCTATAGCAGGCATAATATAATGATACCTATGTTGGCTAAGATTAATATTATACTTTCAAAATGTTTTCACACTATGCACTCATAATAATATCAAAAGGATTTTCGTGTATCAAGGATGTTTGACTATCATAAGGAGAAATCTCCTCTAAGTGTGTGATTGCATTGTGTGTGTCGCGAGAGGCCTTATGGTAGTTTCATTTTCCAAAAAGCATAGCGGATTTCTTTTTATTTCTTTTTGTTGTTTCTTTTTGTTTCAAACAACTATTTTTGTTTGCTCACACCAGTCCCATGACTGACCTGGAGTTTATTGTTCCCTTTCTGAACTCTGGGTGCCCATAATTTTCCACATAGGGAGCCTAGAGTCAGGTTACTAGATAGTCAACTAGTAGGTGTGGCTTTTGGCAATCTTTGAAGTCTTTGGTTTGGATCAGATTAGTTATATTCCAGCATGTTGGTGATTCGAGCTTTTGGTCTGGTGTCTTTGGAGTTTTGGCTGTGGAGACGCAGTTTGGTTGAGCTCTGTCTCTTATAGATCATGAAGATATTATATTTCCCCTGCTGTTGCTGTTGTTTTCCGCTGCTATATTTTTCCACAGTTTTATATATCTCTGATAATGTTGATCACTTCCTATTGTATCATTATTTTATCACTTTGGTGTATCAATAAAAGTTATCATTCATTTCTGTTTCCGCTGTGTTGTATTTACCTAATGTGTTATAAGCTCCGACGAGTTAGATTCAACATTTGAATCTGCGGCATTCGAATATGGGTGAAGTATGGATGTTGATTTTAGGATGTTCGAATCCATGTCGTCATAGTTTGAGAGGCCACGATTACAATTTTCATCATAGCAGACCATCTTGGAATGCTAACATCGTCTCTATGTAGAAATGCAAAGCCAACATTCATCCATACAAGTTGTTCGAAGATCGAAAAAGCATTAAACATTTACTATCTTCCATTTTGGAATCACCCTTAGGAAGAATAGTATAGCTCAATAGTATACTTCATAACAATCCATCCAACGTTATTAGTTTGGAGTGGTTCGGATAAATCGTACTTATTTGAAACTAGCATCTCCTAGTTAAGTAGTAATTTTCGGCTAACTCAATTTCGGTTCTTTAGAAGGATGCAACAAGTATTCGATTCCTCGTTGGGAATTCGAATATACAATCATACTTCCTTAGTCAAAATAGGTTAAGACTGATAGTCAGTTATTTAACTATCAAATACACAATCAAACAATAATCCACAGATTTAATTTTCTCGTAGCAACCACTAAGTCTCAAAAACAAATCTTCATTTATTAATTCTCTTTTCAAACCATTTGTCAAAACATTCATATACTTATCACATTAGAATAAGTATATTCACAGAACATTATGAAAGATTTCTCATTTCAAATAATATTAAAAGGATCAAACAAATGTTATTTTAAATTAGAGATAATGATAACCCTAAACACAATTCCCTCGGTGTTAAGCAAGGAACAAACGTCCACACCACCATAATTAAGATGGCTAGTTAAGCGAAACCCCACCTTTATTTCTTTTATAAATCTATTCAGTAAACCCTTTTTATAAGATATCTCCACTTTTGAAATCTCCTTTGTTTAAATTCTAAATCTATTTATAAAACTCTTTATGAATATCCAAAAATCATTTATAAAACTCTTCTACAAATATCCAAAATCATTTATAAAAATCTTGTATAAATCTCCAAAATCATTTAAAAATACCTTTTATTAATCTCCTTTTGTAAATTCCTTTTTGTTTAAATATCATTTAAAAATATCATTCATAAATCTCCTTTAAATAAATTATTTATAAAATATTATTTACAAAATATCATATGTACATACCTTTAGTAAAATAATTGGACAACTCACAAAATCATTTACAAACACTTATTCTCAAATTGATATAGAATTAAAGTCAATTTAAAAAACATAACTTCTACAAATTTGAAAGGAGGCTCAATAACCACAACGGTACTAAACCAAGTTACCGTCTTAATTAAATTTAACTTTCAAGTCACATAACAATTATTTACATAAGCCAAAATATATTTAAATAATTTCCATAACCAAATTAAGGAATAACATGTAAATACAAACCAATTGGCAGATATATATCTAAATAACATAATAGTAGGATGGTTGTTTTTCCAACGAAATAGATGTCCACGCATTCTATTAAGTTTAATATAGCTGAATAGGGATTTATTCTACCAACAGATGTCTACATAATCAAACAATTGTGTTAGCAGAACGGGGATTGATTCTTCTAACAGATAATAAGTTTGGTGAAACCTATTCACATTTATACGATTATTTAATGAAATCGACAATAGAATCCTTTGGGCTTAAACTATTCTTTTTAAAAAAAACTTGCATTTAAACAAATTTATCTTTGAAAAACAAAGTAAATAAAAACCTAAACCCCTTTAAAAATCATTAATTACAAGTTAAATCCTTTTTTAAAACATAATTAAATCTTAATTAAATCTTAACTTAACTTCATTATTAATTAAGAAATAAATAAACCTTAATTAGTTTGTAATAAGAATAATTAAACACTTACTTAATAATTAATTAATTAATACTTAACCCTATTATTAATTAATAATTAATTAAAAATAAATCATATACTTAATTTACAGTTAACTAAAAATTAATCTTTCTTAATCAAGAATTAATTAAAATTAATCTTACCTTTTTAAAACATAATTAATTAGTAATTAATCCCTACTTAATTATAATTAATAAAGAATGTTTGATACTTAATTAATTATTAATTACCAAACTGAATTAATAAATAGTTATTATTGTAATTATCAACAAGTTTTATAAAATATTTCCAAAGTGTTTTAAGTATAAAAACTTAATTTGCAAGAAGTGAACCTTTTAGCAAAATTGCACCCGTAGCGACTATCGCTATGGATACCATAACTAGAAAATTTGTTTCTTAGCTTTCTTTAAATATTTATTACTTTTGAATGCTCGCTAACTTTTCCCAAACATAAAGTAATGTTTTAAAAAGTAAAACAAGTTTGAAATTTGAAAAAGATTTGATTTTTAAAAATAAACAATAGTTTTTACAAAAGGATTCAATATGATTAAACCATACAAAATTGCTAGCTTTTCTTTGCATCGTCTTACGTCATATATCTATTGTGCGTGTAAACATATCACAACCAACACACATACAAAGATCACAACTTTTAGACTTATTTTCAAATCTAAACTACATATCACATTCAAACACACATAAGCATACATAAACTCATATAAACAACATCCAAACCATAAAACTAGCCGATAGTCAAGCCATTAAATATATAAATACTAAAATAAAGTAAAAATACAAATTTTACCAAAAAGGTGTGATTTTTACTTAACAACTTAAGCAAATTTTTTAAAAACTTGAAAAGAGTCTAGATCTTTGAGAACCTTTTAGCAAAATTAAATTTTTGCACCTAAATAAAGCAAATGAGCTTGGCCTATGCACTTTTGGGCTTAGCCATGAGGTGATGGGTCTCGTCCATAGTGGAGGAGTGTAAAGACCCGTTTTCCCATACCCTTTGAGTCGACAATAAACCACACATGTCCAACTCAAATTGCACGAAAAGACGGGTCATTAAGGGTGATAAAGAAAAGTAGACAGAACGGAATCTCACTCAAATGGAATAACATATATTATTTCAATAATAATCTTTACAGCGGAAAACTTTTAAATACATATATTAGAGTCTAACCTAAATTCAGCTTGGACAGTTATAAAACCTGCCCTTACAAATGCTGAAAAACATCAAACAAAATACACTAGGAAAGGCGATAAAGGAATATGTCCGTACGTCGATGAATATCTCCAGCTCTCCTCTACAAACTCCAATTGTCTTCGACTATCCTGAAACTACTCGGATTTGACACGAGTATTGAAAATAGCCGGATCAGGCTTGATAAACCAGCATGTGAAAAACTCAATAATAAATGACAGTGTCATATTGTGAGGACCCGCAAATCCGTACTCCTTGAATATACACTAATCTCCATAGATTAACTCAAGATGAACAGAAATACGAATTCTTAATGTTTAAGAAAAAGAAAAAGACAGAAAAAGAGAGAAAAAGATAGAAAATAGAGAGAAAAGAAAATAGAATGGAACAGAACACAAAACAACAGAACAACATCAGAATCTCACAATCGCAGAGGAACAACATATAATAGATAAATGAATAATCTTTAAACAAAAAACTATATCAGTTATTGCATTACATTTCATTTCATTACATCAGAGTGTACAACAACAAACAACAAAAAACAGCGGAAAAGAAATACTATACTAGTAAATACGCCATGCCATCCATCTTGCCTCCAGCAACTCTAGAATATCCAGAATATCCTGATAAACCTTAACTCTTGACTGCCCGTGTGGAAATTGGTGGGCACCCAGAGTTTAGGAAGGAAAACAATAAACTCCGAGTCAGTCATGTGACTGGTGTGAGAACTCAAAACAGTTTATTTATCTTTAAAATCAAAATAGAGGAATATTTTTAAAGTCAATTCGCAATGCTTTTAAAAATGAGACTACCATAAGGCCTCCCGCACACACACACATGCAAACGCAGAATCGGAGGAGATTTCTCCTTATGATAGTCAAAGATGCTTGATACGCATTTAAAAGAACATTTGATATTATTACTAGTGCATAGTGTAGGAAAATATTTTGAAGGTAGAATATAAACCTTAGCCAACATACGACCATTATCGTATGCCTACTATAGCTAACTATGTTCAATAGCAGGTTACCGCCACATTCCATAGCAGGTTATACAACTAAAACCGTACAAGTCTCGTATTGTTTCTTTGGATTTCCAACGAATGGTCAGGCCAAGGAACTTCCCATTGCCACATGAGAACGCCTCTGGAAGGACGTCCCCGAGAACCAAACCGGATCTCTACCAACACAAGGCCGGGTTACCTTTATCACGAGGTAACTACTACACAAATATGTCATCCCCCGGTCCTTTGGGACCTTTAACCGAGCGCTCGTAATCAACATCACACCAAATAATAAGTTTTTTCAACATGAGTAAGTATCTGGGCTCCATACCATGATACCACCCTTTTCCAGAAGGAAATGCACAAACCCTAAAGGGAGCTACACCTCATGACCTTGCCGCATCTTTCCTGCTTTGACCATTCCGGGGTGTGAGGCTCGACGAAGTCACGCCCACAAAAACACGCTTTATACAAAAGCTGTGCTTTGGGTCAACAAATGATCATAGAAATGATCACAAAGATAAACGATCAAACAAATGATCCTATCACAAATGATCAACACAATGATCATTTCACAGCAACACTCAGCATGTCACACTACCAAATTGGGAATATATCGCTGATAACCTTCAACTACATAACCTCTGAGCTCGTACGTCTCAGAGAAGGGTGTTAAGCTAAGAGAATAAATTCTCCGCCACCAACAGAAATATATTTGAAAGAAATCAGCTTTATATCTCAATTTGTAATGTCAGACATACTATCTATACAAGTCTGTTCCGGGCTCGAACAGAACCGAAGGCACTTACAAAGAAGTCCTTGCAATCCGGATATCCACAATCCTGATCGGATTCCCCATCACATATGGAGAACTCTATACCGGAGCAACTCGGTGCAGAGTCAATCGACAGGTCATCCTATCGCTCTCGCAAATACCCGGTCTTCAACACCGGTCATCAATGCTATCCATTACGTCGTATCACTATTCGGAATGGGTAATCCGAATAACGAGCGCAATAATTTAAAAATAAGTGTGGCATTCTGTGACAGCCCGCAAATCTGTACCCCTTGAATCAACACTATTCTACCTCTATTAACTCAAGTGGCACAGAATTACGAACCATTAGGGTTAAAGAAAAGAGATAGAAGAAGAAGAAACTAAACAATATCAGAATCTCACAGTCGCAACGGAATAAAATATAATAATGAATATAGAACTTTACACAAAATGAAATCTATAACTTTTTATACATCATATCATCAGAGTGTCTCATACATCAAATTACCAATCAGACATACCATACAATCACAGCAGCGGAATATACATATATATATATATATATATATAGATAATACGTCTCGGGCTCCAGCTCCTCTCCTGCTCCAAAGCATCCTGTCCTGTACAAATAATACTCGGTCTGACCTGAGCATTATAATAAAATAACACCCGAGTCAGTCTGGAATACCAGCTGATAATAAATATGCATCCAAATTTATTATTAAAGTTTCAAAATCCTTTGAAAACAAAAGCATCTCGGAAGACCACGCCACAAATAAACATGTCGGGTTTTTACCTTACGATAGCTAAAACACTTTTTATCGAAAATCCTCTGATATTATAATAGTGTCTATTTACAAATACTTATAAAATAGCCGAAATTGTTACATCTATTAAATTCCAGCTACTAGCCACTGAAGTGGGTAATACAAACAAAACTCGTACAAGGCTCGTAGGGAAAATGGATTTCCAACAATGACTAGGCACTGGGGTACCACCTGTCACAGTACGGGGCCTAGATCACCGTACCGAGGACTACTCCCTTCATCCCCTGCAACACAAGGCCGGAACCATTCCTTACTGAACAGTCCCGAACAAGATAAACCCCGTGGTTGGCGCGACCAACCACCCACTAAGCCGAAATATATATAAGGGACATCTAGACAGGGGAATTATCTTGTCCTGCTTGGGCATGACCCACCTAACCTTGCTGCATATCCCCTGATTTTCAGTCATTCCCATTTGATGAGGCTTGAGGCTAAACGTTACCTTTTTATAACGTTTCACTTAGAATGCCCATCGTCCACCTGACGATGTTTCGCAAGCATTCGTCCATACAAGTCCGTCCCGGGTTCGAACGGAACCGAAGGCACTATTCCTACTACATCCATTTTGGAAATATCCTTAGGATTAGTAGCGACTAGCCCTTGCACTTCACTGCTCCATCTTCGACTCCGAACACGTTTTTCGCACGAAACGTACAAATCAGATCGAAGTGGTTTTCGAGAAATAAATCTCGATCCCGGTCTCTTCGAAACGATTAACGCATTGTCCAATATTGATAGTCGGTGATTTAACTATCAATTTATTTTTATAAACATCCATAAGCATCCATCACACAATAAATAATATTCCATATTATTTATTTACCTCAAATATCTTTAAAAGATATGTTACCCAATTTTCAAATCTCATTTGAAACCATTTCCCAAAATTTCTCCTTTACAAGGTAAATCATTTACCATATATTCCCATTGGAAATATCCAAGTCCAAAACAGTTTAGATTTAAAAAACAATTTAAAACATTTTAGTTTAAAATATATACTTTAAAATAGGTAAATTTACTACTAATTATTTACTCAAAATATAATTTCAAAATATTTAAAACAAAACTATTATGCAAAATATACTTGGTTTGAAATAAGGTTTTAGTTATACTATAATTAAAAAGTAGAGTTTTTAAAGAAATTAATAAATTTCAACAACTTTATTCAAGAAACTAGCTTTAAGCGAAAGTCCATTTGTAAAGTTAATTATTAATGTATTTATAAAATTTACTATTGCTAATATACATATAATTACTTTAAAATAGTAATTTCCAAACCACTCTTTTTAAACAAGCTTAACTTTTAGAACTTTCTTCTTATAAAAACAGTTTAAACTCGAACTTGGGTTTTCCCAGGAAATCTCATTTCCACTTAAACGTCACAGAAATCCTTCTCTCGATTCCTGTCCAATTATTTCACTTTAGTTTTATATTTTGAATAACATAAATTTATTTTCCCAAATTTTCAACTAATAACATTTATCTTTGATTACCATTCCAGATTCCCCAAATTTTCAATTTCCTTTCTAAATAGATTTCAAATTTTAACCCTTTAAAATTCTTTATTAACCATATCTTTTGTTTCTCTAAAATTCAATTTATCCATTTATAATTATTTATGGATTTATAATTTACGCAACATTATTCCGATTAAATTTTAGTTCAGTTTTCCATCCAAAAGATTCTAATTTTATTTATTCTTTTAAATTTCCTATTTATTAATTTTCTTAGCTTCTTGAAAACCCAATTAAATTCCTTTATAATTAAAACCCCAAATTCCTTTATAATTAACATTTGGGTTTACAGTTTATTCTACAATGTCACCATACAATTTAATTCCAAATTTACCAATCACAGAATATAACAGGCATCATCATCACTATAAAAATATTACTACATTGTGAGGAATCCAGTTGGATCCCTCCAACCTGTTTTCCATGCATCCACAAATATTAGCATAACCACATATATCAATTCAAATTTGATAATAATTAACATAAACAGCTAAACATCCAACAATAATCAATATTAACTGTCTAACTTTACTAGTATCCAGATGTGAGTGAGAATAACTCACCTTAAGTTTCGGCGAGCGTTCGAAATTCAAATTAAACCGAACGGTGTCCGTTTTAACCCAAATTTCTACTTGCCCGGAATGACTCCGGATCTGTACCATCACGTAGTGCTCGACTCTGCGATTCCAACGCTTCCAGTTTCATCCGAATCTGATTACGTACGAAAAAGTTATGAATATTTAAAGTTAAATCACCAATTTTTTAAACCAATTTCCTTTATTTAATTACCAAAGTAAATCAAGACCGTTCATACGAAATCGAGGCCCCTCCTTCTCCTTCCTCTCGCGCATGATACCCAGGTCGGCACCGAAACCCAACAACGCAACAAAAAACCCTAACCACGGCCTCACAACGATCGCCGAGACTTCGATCCAACGCCTCCATCGTGAAGCCCTCCATCGCCTCGACCCCCACCCCAAACCTCAAGTAGCTCGGTCGCTTCCAGCTCCTTGGAATCGAGCACGAACGAAAGTATGTCGCGACTTTCAAAACGTAATTTCTCTCAAACCACACAGCAAAAGACGATCATACCCGTTGATAAGGAAGAGCTCGAGAAGCATTACGACTTTCCAGTTGGTGCTATTTGACGAAAATCGATGGATAGAGATAAAAATGAGAAAGAACAAGGTGAAATGTCGGCCATTGATAACATAAGAACGGCGGCCTCGCGTTTTGGCTAGGGTTTAAGAAATTTTATAATATATATATGTTATTTAATAATATTTTAATCAACAAATTTTCTCAATTTATCCACAAATGCAAACGAACTCCAATTCTCACATTCCGACAGGCGATTCTAGGGTTTTTCCGCGTTCCGGACACAATGGAACAAGTTTCGTAAGCTAATTTGATCGTAAGTGCGAGTTAAGGAATTAAACGTTCAATTTTAAATTAAATCGATTAAAACGATTTCAATGCGTTTCGAGCTGCCGGGGTCAAACGACAACTCCGATTGCTACGAAAATTGAAATCCGGTAATAACTAACTATTACGGATCCAATGGAACTAGTTTCGTCGAATTCCGAGACTGTGCCCCGGAAGGCTATTTTAACTCGTCTATTAAATTAAGCGATTTTCGAAATTATCGAAATCACTCAAAATTTCCACTTTTCAAATTTTATTAAATTAACAATAATTCATATAAAATTTATAAGCACATTAAAAATCATTTTGGCTCATTCCGGACTTAAATCGAATTAATTGCAATATTTAATAATATTAAATTCATTTTAAATTAATATAAAATTCCAAATATTAATTTATCGACTATAAAATTCTTCTAAAATTTCCACCCCGCTATTTACACTCAAATAACTCAAGATAAACTTTTAAAACCATTTTATCACTATTTACATCCAGAATTTCTTTTATTTCAATTTCGAACATTAAATTATTATTATTCAAATTCCAATTAAATCCTCGTATTTGAAATTTGACCAATTTTATTATCTTAACCAAAGTCATTTATTTAAAAATTCAAATTATAATCTATATTAAACATTTAAAATGAATTAAATGTTCAAATCTGGCGACCCAAAATTCTGGGTCGTTA
The DNA here is from genome assembly GCA_030765085.1 of Allium cepa. NCBI lineage: Eukaryota > Viridiplantae > Streptophyta > Magnoliopsida > Asparagales > Amaryllidaceae > Allium > Allium cepa. The sequence goes on along the minus strand of CM060944.1, from coordinate 488,759,244 downwards.
CATTCCTCCCCCCTTATAAAAATTTCGTCCCCGAAATTTGTATAAGGTAGAACATACTTTCAAACCCATTTACTTACCCTATTTGCTTAGTTAAAAGCTTATATACACTTCACAAAATCTTTTTGTTCGATTCCCAAACCTATTTGCTTTATTAACTCTAAAGCTTAAATTTTTACTTATAACTTCCCAAGTTATTTAACTTTTCCCAAAACCCCAAAAATTTTCTAACTCCCAAAATTTACGGAAAATTTCGGCAGAGTCTCCCATGTACGGAGGAGCTTCTGCGATATCGCAGGATACACAAATATATATACATCGGCCCACACGGCCGGAAACCAGAATATAACACAATATATATATATCATTTCCCAATTATATTTGCGTAGGCGTACCTTTTAGCAAATTTTTAAAAGCAAGCGGCTAATATATCGCATATATGCGCTCCAACTCTCTCGAACGCCTCCCGCACCTGTGCTATACTCAACAAACACATTAGTTTCTAAAGATATGAGCATTTTTAACAACATTACCAATAAAATATAAACCAACATATCCATTTTTATTCCAAACAACACTTTGTATAATTTCATAAGTAAACTGTGTTTTATAACATGCACAAAGTTCATTTTCCAACGCTAACTCCAAGTTAACACAAATGATTTACATATAGATTCTGCTTTTTCAATTTATATCATTTCATAACCAAAACCAAGCAACTTCCATAATTATGCATGCTATCCACCTTTATAAACAATTTTACAATTTCAACATTGTTTAAACTCTCACTACAAACCCAAATTTCTTAGTTTAACAATGTTACCATACTTTATTTGCTTCACTAACATCTTTCTATATCATTTCAATATCAAGTTGATTCACACCAAATTCTTATTTCGAATTTTGGAGCATTTGCATTACTATGGTAATCCATTTTCATTCATATGTAAAGTCACTTGAGAAATTTCCAATCCCTTCACATCAATTCAAAACCAATTAAATTTTGAATACAATAAGACAACTCATTCATATTCACTTCAATATTATGAATATGTGCTTTAAGTCATTTATATGCAACACTATTTAATTTAATTTACAATCAAATTCTTTGAAATAAATTCCAATCCATATCAATTTATTCAAAAACCAACCCAGTTGCTATTTAAACAACTCAGTTCTGTATACAAGAAATTTTTATGTCACCCAAGCAAAACAATTGCCACTTAAGCTTATAACCATTGAAATTAATTCCAACTTAAATTTATATTAGTTTTATTCCATCACAAGGTTCACAAACCAAACATTTCCTCTTTCCAATGCAATTGTTAAATCACATTTTCTTACATCTTATTCCATTAACCAACCCAAGTTTATATTGATATCTTTCCACTTACAATTAAATTTTTAATAAACAGTGGAGAAGTTATTAATTTAAAATCCATTCACCATTATTTTGTTTTACCTTCAATTTGCTTAAATCCTTTCCCAATATTTCCATTATCTTTTTATCAAATTAATTTTATCTCCATTTGATTCTTATTCAAATCAAATTTCAATTTACATACAAAGTTTATGCTCTTTGTTTAGATATCCAATCCATGTTAAGTTTATTTTATTCACAAAGAGACCATTTAAATTATTTCACACATTTGAATTTTATTCACAATTCAAATCATCATTAATATATTCAAATTCCATTATTCATTCACCATATTTATTTCCTTATACTTCTTTAATAGAATCTAAATTTCTTTCAACATTATTTATTACACAATTGAAATTAAATTTCAATTTCATTATCGAGACAGATTTCTCATTGTCCCATACATAAGTCCAAAACTTATTTGCTAACTTATGTACATCCACCTTCAATTCTTACTTGCTTTATTACACTTTACATTTCATTTATGGTCAAATTTTAAATTTGCCACACCATTCAACTCTCTCCATTATGGATTACAATTTCACTTTCATTCAAGAGTTTAGGTTTCTTATCTAAGTTCATTTCTATTTTACATTCACAAGTTTAAATTATAACACTTAATAACTTAAGAATGTGGATTTCTTTAGGTAATTATAAGCAATTCACATTTCACCTTTATATCCAATCCAAATTAATTCTAATTCATTTAGATTTAATTAAATTTCAATTTCTCAATTTTAATTTCCCATTTTATCTTGATTTACTTCAATTTCAAGTTCAAAATTTTAATTCTCCAAATACAAGTTCAAAACTTGTTTACCTAGTGAAATTCATTCACTTCATTATATCTCACTTTATCTCATCTCAATCCACATTCATTTGAGATTAAATTTGGATCTTCCATACCCTTTCTCTATTTCCACCTGTGATTATAATTTCATTTTATTTATATATGTTCACCAACTTATTTATTTCAAAGTTTATATTACTCACTTGAGCTATCTTCATCCTATAATCACAATTCCCACTTATATATATGTGTATCACTAAATTCTTAAGGATATAAATTTCCTTTCAATTTAATTCTTTGCACAATTTTAAATTCTCAACCTCAAATTATAAGTATAATACTTAATAGCTTGTGGGTATAATTCATTACACAATGACCCACAATCTCAAAGTCAATTTACCTTTTAATTTAATCCAAATCAATTTTATTTTAAATCCAATTTATTTAATTCATCCAAGTTAAATTCTAATTTTCTACTTACTTCAATATATTTTATCCACTTCCAATTACTCAAGTTAAATTTTTAATTCCAAGATTAAAATTCTCATTTCTTCCTTCTTATTAATATCAACTTTACTTAATAAGTTCAATAGTTAATTTATTTTAATTTTACACATTTTTTTTTTATATATAATTTTTCCAGCATTTAAATTTATCCGGTTTTATTTCAAAACCAAATTTGAAATATATCAATATATATATCTATTTGGTATATCAATCAAATCTTAGATTTCCAAAACCATTTGGTTGTACCAAAACAATTTCCACCTTTGAAATTCCCAAAACAACTAATATACCCAACAAATCCAAACAATACCATAACCAAATACTAGGGAAGCAATCCATCACTTTAGAAACTCGAAAATGAATTCTAATGATGTGGCCAGCATCATCAAGATTATTTTCCAGCGACTGAAGTGAGTTCAATGCTTCTTACTTTTCTAAATTCATTTCAAAACAAGTTTCCCATTCAAACATATTACTCAAAACAATATTTCATCATTACCTTCAATACATTGGAAAACATTTCAATCCTTCCCAGGATTTTAAATTTCCCAAATCCTTTTATTTCCATTACCTTTAAAATCCTTTCCAAAACTTCCGGGATTTAAATTATGGTTCAATTCAAATTTTAATTTCACTTCTTATTCACAACATATTTAATTAATTCTATTGGGTTATAAACCATTTTAATATTTAAATTATTATTAGCTTATTATTTCAAATTTTGATCAAATTCAAGATTCTTACTTGATCATGGTATTAACAACCAACAAACACCCAATATATAATAAGCTAGAAAATCATTTCTTTTATATCAAAGTATAATTTTGGGTAAAATTATTTCATTTACCCACTTTAAAAATAATACTATGTCGGTTTATCTTGTTTAAGAGTTTAGAAACCCCTGTCGATACGGTTGTACTTCCCGCACCGACCAGAATTCATAAACACTCAACCGATAAGTCAACACAGTATAAAAATAATTTTATATCCACTAACAAGTACGCTCTCATATCTATTATTACTCTCAGCTCATTATAGAGTACTATCGACTCTATTAGATGAGTAATTACCCCACCAAAGCCTAGGTTGTCGCCAACCTAAGCTCTGATACCAAGTGTGACAGCCCGCAAATCTGTACCCCTTGAATCAACACTATTCTACCTCTATTAACTCAAGTGGCACAGAATTACGAACCATTAGGGTTAAAGAAAAGCGATAGAAGAAGAAGAAACTAAACAATATCAGAATCTCACAGTCGCAACGGAATAAAATATAATAATGAATATAGAACTTTACACAAAATGAAATCTATAACTTTTTATACATCATATCATCAGAGTGTCTCATACATCAAATTACCAATCAGACATACCATACAATCACAGCAGCGGAATATACATATATATATATAGATAATACGTCTCGGGCTCCAGCTCCTCTCCTGCTCCAAAGCATCCTGTCCTGTACAAATAATACTCGGTCTGACCCGAGCATTATAATAAAATAACACCCGAGTCAGTCTGGAATACCAGCTGATAATAAATATGCATCCAAATTTTTATTAAAGTTTCAAAATCCTTTGAAAACAAAAGCATCGCGTAAGACCACGCCACAAATAAACATTTCGGGTTTTTACCTTACGATAGCTAAAACACTTTTTATCGAAAATCCTCTGATATTATAATAGTGTCTATTTACAAATACTTATAAAATAGCCGAAATTGTTACATCTATTAAATTCCAGCTACTAGCCACTGAAGTGGGTAATACAAACAAAACTCGTACAAGGCTCGTAGGGAAAATGGATTTCCAACAATGACTAGGCACTGGGGTACCACCTGTCACAGTACGGGGCCTAGATCACCGTACCGAGGACTACTCCCTTCATCCCCTGCAACACAAGGCCGGAACCATTCCTTACTGAACAGTCCCGAACAAGATAAACCCCGTGGTTGGCGCGACCAACCACCCACTAAGCCGAAATATATATAGGGGACATCTAGACAGGGGAATTATCTTGTCCTGCTTGGGCATGACCCACCTAACCTTGCTGCATATCCCCTGATTTTCAGTCATTCCCATTTGACGAGGCTTGAGGCTAAACGTTACCTTTTTAGAACGTTTCACTTAGAATGCCCATCGTCCACCTGACGATGTTTCGCAAGCATTCGTCCATACAAGTCCGTCCCGGGTTCGAACGGAACCGAAGGCACTATTCCTACTACATCCATTTTGGAAATATCCTTAGGATTAGTAGCGACTAGCCCTTGCACTTCACTGCTCCATCTTCGACTCCGAACACGTTTTTCGCACGAAACGTACAAATCGGATCGAAGTGGTTTTCGAGAAATAAATCTCGATCCCGGTCTCTTCGAAACGATTAACGCATTGTCCAATATTGATAGTCGGTGATTTAACTATCAATTTATTTTTATAAACATCCATAAGCATCCATCACACAATAAATAATATTCCATATTATTTATTTACCTCAAATATCTTTAAAAGATATGTTACCCAATTTTCAAATCTCATTTGAAACCATTTCCCAAAATTTCTCCTTTACAAGGTAAATCATTTACCATATATTCCCATTGGAAATATCCAAGTCCAAAACAGTTTAGATTTAAAAAACAATTTAAAACATTTTAGTTTAAAATATATACTTTAAAATAGGTAAATTTACTACTAATTATTTACTCAAAATATAATTTCAAAATATTTAAAACAAAACTATTATGCAAAATATACTTGGTTTGAAATAAGGTTTTAGTTATACTATAATTAAAAAGTAGAGTTTTTAAAGAAATTAATAAATTTCAACAACTTTATTCAAGAAAGTAGCTTTAAGCGAAAGTCCGTTTGTAAAGTTAATTATTAAGGTATTTATAAAATTTACTATTGCTAATATACATATAATTACTTTAAAATAGTAATTTTCAAACCACTCTTTTTAAACAAGCTTAACTTTTAGAACTTTCTTCTTATAAAAACAGTTTAAACTCGAACTTGGGTTTTCCCAGGAAATCTCATTTCCACTTAAACGTCACAGAAATCCTTCTCTCGATTCCTGTCCAATTATTTCACTTTAGTTTTATATTTTGAATAACATAAATTTATTTTCCAAAATTTTCAACTAATAACATTTATCTTTGATTACCATTCCAGATTCCCCAAATTTTCAATTTCCATTCTAAATAGATTTCAAATTTTACCCTTTAAAATTCTTTATTAACCATATCTTTTGTTTCTCTAAAATTCAATTTATCCATTTATAATTATTTATGGATTTATAATTTACTCAACATTATTCCGATTAAATTTTAGTTCAGTTTTCCATCCAAAAGATTCTAATTTTATTTATTCTTTTAAATTTCCTATTTATTAATTTTCTTAGCTTCTTGAAAACCCAATTAAATTCCTTTATAATTAAAACCCCAAATTCCTTTATAATTAACATTTGGGTTTACAGTTTATTCTACAATGTCACCATGCAATTTAATTCCAAATTTACCAATCACAGAATATAACAGGCATCATCATCACTATAAAAATATTACTACATTGTGAGGAATCCAGTTGGATCCCTCCAACCTGTTTTCCCTGCATCCACAAATATTAGCACAACCACATATATCAATTCAAATTTGATAATAATTAACATAAACAGCTAAACATCCAACAATAATCAATATTAACTGTCTAACTTTACTAGTATCCAGATGTGAGTGAGAATAACTCACCTTAAGTTTCGGCGAGCGTTCGAAATTCAAATTAAACCGAACGGTGTCCATTTTAACCCAAATTTCTACTTGCCCGGAATGACTCCGGATCTATACCATCACGTAGTGCTCGACTCTGCAATTCCAACGCTTCCAGTTTCGTCCGAATCTGATTACGTACGAAAAAGTTATGAATATTTAAAGTTAAATCACCAATTTTTTAAACCAATTTCCTTTATTTAATTACCAAAGTAAATCAAGACCGTTCATACGAAATCGAGGCCCCTCCTTCTCCTTCCTCTCGTGCATGATACCCAGGTCGGCACCAAAACCCAACAACGCAACAAAAAACCCTAACCACGGCCTCACAACGATCGCCGAGACTTCGATCCAACGCCTCCATCGTGAAGCCCTCCATCGCCTCGACCCCCACCCCAAACCTCAAGAAGCTCGGTCGCTTCCAGCTCCTTGGAATCGAGCACGAACGAAAGTATGTCACGACTTTCAAAACGTAATTTCTCTCAAACCACACAGCAAAAGACGATCATACCCGTTGATAAGGAAGAGCTCGAGAAGCATTACGACTTTCCAGTTGGTGCTATTTGACGAAAATCGATGGATAGAGATAAAAATGAGAAAGAACAAGGTGAAATGTCGGCCATTGATAACATAAGAACGGCGGCCTCGCGTTTTGGCTAGGGTTTAAGAAATTTTACAATATATATATGTTAATTAATAATATTTTAATCAACAAATTTTCTCAATTTATCCACAAATGCAAACGAACTCCAATTCTCACATTCCGACAGGCGATTCTAGGGTTTTTCCGCGTTCCGGACACAATGGAACAAGTTTCGTAAGCTAATTTGATCGTAAGTGCGAGTTAAGGAATTAAACGTTCAATTTTAAATTAAATCGATTAAATCGATTTCAATGCGTTTCGAGCTGCCGGGGTCAAACGACAACTCCGATTGCTACGAAAATTGAAATCCGGTAATAACTAACTATTACGGATCCAATGGAACTAGTTTCGTCGAATTCCGAGACTGTGCCCCGGAAGGCTATTTTAACTCGTCTATTAAATTAAGCGATTTTCGAAATTATCGAAATCACTCAAAATTTCCACTTTTCAAATTTTATTAAATTAACAATAATTCATATAAAATTTATAAGCACATTAAAAATCATTTTGGCTCATTCCGGACTTAAATCGAATTAATTGCAATATTTAATAATATTAAATTCATTTTAAATTAATATAAAATTCCAAATATTAATTTATCGACTATAAAATTCTTCTAAAATTTCCACCCCGCTATTTACACTCAAATAACTCAAGATAAACTTTTAAAACCATTTTATCACTATTTACATCCAGAATTTCTTTTATTTCAATTTCGAACATTAAATTATTATTATTCAAATTCCAATTAAATCCTCGTATTTGAAATTTGACCAATTTTATTATCTTAACCAAAGTCATTTATTTAAAAATTCAAATTATAATCTATATTAAACATTTAAAATGAATTAAATGTTCAAATCTGGCGACCCAAAATTCTGGGTCGTTACATTCCTCCCCCCTTATAAAAATTTCGTCCCCGAAATTTGTATAAGGTAGAACATACTTTCAAACCCATTTACTTACCCTATTTGCTTAGTTAAAAGCTTATATACACTTCACAAAATCTTTTTGTTCGATTCCCAAACCTATTTGCTTTATTAACTCTAAAGCTTAAATTTTTACTTATAACTTCCCAAGTTATTTAACTTTTCCCAAAACCCCAAAAATTTTCTAACTCCCAAAATTTACGGAAAATTTCGGCAGAGTCTCCCCTGTACGGAGGAGCTTCTGCGATATCGCAGGATACACAAATATATATACATCGGCCCACACGGCCGGAAACCAGAATATAACACAATATATATATATCATTTCCCAATTATATTTGCGTAGGCGTACCTTTTAGCAAATTTTTAAAAGCAAGCGGCTAATATATCGCATATATGCGCTCCAACTCTCTCGAACGCCTCCCGCACCTGTGCTATACTCAACAAACACATTAGTTTCTAAAGATATGAGCATTTTTAACAACATTACCAATAAAATATAAACCAACATATCCATTTTTATTCCAAACAACACTTTGTATAATTTCATAAGTAAACTGTGTTTTATAACATGCACAAAGTTCATTTTCCAACGCTAACTCCAAGTTAACACAAATGATTTACATATAGATTCTGCTTTTTCAATTTATATCATTTCATAACCAAAACCAAGCAACTTCCATAATTATGCATGCTATCCACCTTTATAAACAATTTTACAATTTCAACATTGTTTAAACTCTCACTACAAACCCAAATTTCTTAGTTTAACAATGTTACCATACTTTATTTGCTTCACTAACATCTTTCTATATCATTTCAATATCAAGTTGATTCACACCAAATTCTTATTTCGAATTTTGGAGCATTTGCATTACTATGGTAATCCATTTTCATTCATATGTAAAGTCACTTGAGAAATTTCCAATCCCTTCACATCAATTCAAAACCAATTAAATTTTGAATACAATAAGACAACTCATTCATATTCACTTCAATATTATGAATATGTGCTTTAAGTCATTTATATGCAACACTATTTAATTTAATTTACAATCAAATTCTTTGAAATAAATTCCAATCCATATCAATTTATTCAAAAACCAACCCAGTTGCTATTTAAACAACTCAGTTCTGTATACAAGAAATTTTTATGTCACCCAAGCAAAACAATTGCCACTTAAGCTTATAACCATTGAAATTAATTCCAACTTAAATTTATATTAGTTTTATTCCATCACAAGGTTCACAAACCAAACATTTCCTCTTTCCAATGCAATTGTTAAATCACATTTTCTTACATCTTATTCCATTAACCAACCCAAGTTTATATTGATATCTTTCCACTTACAATTAAATTTTTAATAAACAGTGGAGAAGTTATTAATTTAAAATCCATTCACCATTATTTTGTTTTACCTTCAATTTGCTTAAATCCTTTCCCAATATTTCCATTATCTTTTTATCAAATTAATTTTATCTCCATTTGATTCTTATTCAAATCAAATTTCAATTTACATACAAAGTTTATGCTCTTTGTTTAGATATCCAATCCATGTTAAGTTTATTTTATTCACAAAGAGACCATTTAAATTATTTCACACATTTGAATTTTATTCACAATTCAAATCATCATTAATATATTCAAATTCCATTATTCATTCACCATATTTATTTCCTTATACTTCTTTAATAGAAGCTAAATTTCTTTCAACATTATTTATTACACAATTGAAATTAAATTTCAATTTCATTATCGAGACAGATTTCTCATTGTCCCATACATAAGTCCAAAACTTATTTGCTAACTTATGTACATCCACCTTCAATTCTTACTTGCTTTATTACACTTTACATTTCATTTATGGTCAAATTTTAAATTTGCCACACCATTCAACTCTCTCCATTTATGGATTACAATTTCACTTTCATTCAAGAGTTTAGGTTTCTTATCTAAGTTCATTTCTATTTTACATTCACAAGTTTAAATTATAACATGAATATAACTCCATAAATAAATTATTCACTATTCAAAAACAATTTCTTTAACATATTATTCACTATTCAAAAACGTGAATACACCTTGTTAACCAATTTCATCCTTTCTATTCATTTTGTTTCAAAGGATTATTTACAATCTAAAACGTGAATACAACTCCATAAATAAATTATAGCAATTTACTTATCAAAATAAGTTATTTGCGGATTTATAAAACAATGTTTATAAATTCTATTTCTATTTGTTTTATAACAACTTCCTTTTATAAATTCCTTTATTAACCTATTCCATTTATATCTCAATGATATACTAAAGGTTCATATTATAAGTTAAATGCTTATAAGTTATTTGTTTTACAAGAATCGTTCTTTTAAACTTCCCAGATTATAAATCTTATAACTCATAAGATTCATTTATTTACCCAAAACTTATTCTTCAAATAACTTTTCAAATTTTATAAACCTACTGCTTATAAAATTCCATTTATAACTTCACCGTTTATAATTCTATAAATTTCATTCATTTATGAAATTCATTCACAATTCATTCTAACACTTATAAAAACTTGTTTTATAATTTAAATGTTTTAATTTATAAATTATCAATTTATAAATCTTTTATATAAATCAATTTATATTATTATTTCAAAACGTCTTTAAAGTCCTTTATAATTTCAACATTCTGATTTATAAAATAATTAAATTTTATAAATCCTATATTTTCAACTTTTTTATAATAAATTCAAAAATCCCGATTAACTATTTTATAAAATCATTAGCCCCATATTTTCAAAAATCAACCTTTAACTATATTTCTCAAAAATCAAAATTTTTATAACATTAAAATTTATAACGTTTATTTATTTAAAACAGATCAATTCCAAAAATATTTTATAACGTATACTTTCAAAAAATCACTTTAAAAATCCTTTTAAAATTCCAAAATTTGGTCCAATGATGCTACACACCAAATAGTCAATCACGACAACAACGACATCATATATCGATATGATAATCCATCAAATATCAAAATATTCATAATCAAATAAATACTGTTGAGGAATCTAGTTGGATCCCTCCAACCTGTTTTCCTGCATCGACAAAAATTAGCACAATACCAATTCCGCTCCAGTACGGAATTATCGCGGTATATGGGATTTAAAATATTATCCGCTTAATAGACGGTGCAATAGGGTCTCATCCGCTATACAAATGCGGGAAATCAATAACTGCAATATATACATATGCCAATATATATATATTGCTATTATATATAATACCAATTTCACTGTTTATGAAATATTCGCGGTATATGTTTTTAATAAATAACATCCGCTTACTAACCGCGCATAATGTCTATTTTAACAATCAATAGATAACAATCATCATTCAAACATACATTCAACAATTTTAAATCTAACTATTTAAAATAAAATCGAAACTGATTCGATTGAGTGAGAAGTTCTCACCTTGATTTCAATTTCGTTTTAGCGATTTATTTCGAATAAAATTAAACGGACGTTTAATTTTACACGAAATTCTCACTAACTCCAAACGACTCCAATCCAATTCCATAGCGTAGTGCTCGTAGATACGATTCCAACGCAATTAGTTTCGCGCGTTTTCGACCTCGTATGAAGAAGTTATGAATTTTACAAGTTTACACAATTTTTAATAACTAATTTACAACATAATTTTATAATTTTTAAACCTAAATGAAATCATCACCAACATATATCTCGATCAGAGAGTTCCATTTGAATGCCTTCGACGAGAGCTACCCACGGCCACCACTACCTGCAACTCGGCCACCCATAGCCCCTAGATTCACGTGCGCAACATCAGGGCGTCGGCCCCCTGTATCTCCCTCCACGTCGCTCCAAACACGATCATCACCGTATGGATTGAAAGCTCTCTTCATGCTCTACAAGTTTCATGTTGAACACTTTCTCTAATTGTTGATGGATTGAGAGTAATTGAGGAGAAAAGAAAACAAAATTATGGCCATTGAATTTAATGGAGGTGGCGGCCGCAGATTTTGACCTAGGATTTCTAATTTTTGCAAATTATGAAGAGGGGGGGGGGGCGCTTTTATAGAAAATTCGCGCGACACTATTCATCCCGGACTTTCCGAACTCCAAACGAAGCGTGCCGGTTGGCGTTTCTAAGGTTTACCCCGCGTTCCAAACACAATGGAACATGTTTCGGGAGCTAATTCGGTCATCTGTGCGAGTTATGGCAATAAACGTTCGATTTAAAATTAAACCGATTAAACGATTTTCTAGGCGTTTTAGCTTGCACCGGACAAACGGTAAATCTGTTTGACACGAAATTTGAAACCATACAATAATAGCACATTACGGATCCGATGAAACTAGTTTCGTCGAAATCCGAGACTTTTTGAAAAATGGCTATTTTAACTCGCCAAATTAATAATAAAAACAATTTCGATGCGTTTCGAGCTGCCACGATCAAATGATAACTCCGTTTGCTATGAAATTTGAAATCCGGTAATAACAAACTATTACGGATCCAACGGAACTAGTTTCGTCCAATTCTAAGACTGTTCAAAAATTGGCTAATCTCACTAGTCGATTAAATATTAAAATATTCAATTTTCGCAAATTAACTTTAAATTCGATTTTAAAAGTTCTAAAATATCGTTCTAACTTCAATATGACAAAATAAAATTTTACAAATCATTTCTATTCATATTCAACCCAATTTTCAATTATTTCTGTATTTCCAACTATTTAATTATTGATTTAATTATTCAATTAAATCCAATTATTCAAAATAAAATTTATTCGACTTATAAATTTCACTTATTAATATTTAAAATTAATTAAATATTCAAATTTTAATTAATAAAAATTCGGGGTCGTTACATACTTCCCCCCTTAAAAGAATTTCGTCCTCGAAATTAACAAGTAAGAAAAATTACAGAATTTATTAACTTTCCCAAAATTCATAGTTAAACTTCTTACAATAACTTTACTATGTTTCCAAATCATACATAGTTTTCTTTTCAAAAACAACTACTATTGTTTAACTTTCAACTTCAAATCAAAATTAAAGTTTTCAAAATTTTTCAAGTTTTCTCAAAAATATTCTAACGCCTTAAATTTTCGGAAAAATTCGCCATAGTCTCCTTTGCGCGGCTCGAGCTGAAAAAAAATGACAGTATATATATCACAAATATACATCTCATCAAGTAATGAGGCATCCCGTAGGGAAAAAAGTATAAAAGTACTATATTTAATCCGATATATGTACCTTATATTTTATTAGCGAGCATATACGGCTAATATAGCGCGAAAGCGAGCTCCAAATGCGAAGCAAACGCAATCCGCACCTACTAATCACTCAACAACAACATGAGAATCAAGCATATATGAAAATAGTATCAATATACAACATATAGTAACATAATAACTATATATGCCAACATAGCAAATGCAACAAAAGCAACAAATGCAACTATCAATCAACTATCATCCAACAAATTCATAACCAATAAATATTCATTCATATTCTCATTAATATTCAATGAAATGGTTTTCACTTTAAATCACATTTGATTCATTAAAAGTGGATGTTTTTACTAACATTCATTTTCAATTAGCTTATATTCACTAATTCATATTCAAGTTGGTTCACTTCCAAATCAAATTCAATTCTATTTATGATTCACTTAACTTCCAATTGAATTCCAATTTCTTTAGCTTTCTTATTTCGCTAATTCAATTTCATTAATACTTAATGAATTATATACAATCAACTAACAACCATATAACAACCAATGTATATTAATTACAACCAAATTCCTTTACTTATATTCATTATTTCATACCAATTATTCACATTTGATTAACATTCAATCCATTAATTCAATTTAATTTCTAAAGTTGAATTTCATTTACATAACTTAAGTTCACATTTATCACTTAACTTTATTAATTTACTTTGATACCAATATCAACTTCATTCAACATTTCTTAAGTTATACTTCATTTTATAAACATCACTTGGTTTTTACTTAACTTAAATTCCCACTTATAAATCAATTCAGATTCCAATTCTAAAGTAAATTTCCATTTAACTTTAAATTCATATTTTATTTATAACTCATATTCATAAATATATTCATATAGTTTCACTTCTTATATATATATAAGTTTATTTCACAATTGTAAATCACTTTAATTATAATTCAATTCTTATAATTCTTTTGCTTATACAATTATTCTTTTATTTGGATTATTCAAACAACTTATTCAACAACCAAACAATCTACTTATATACACTTTAATAATTCTGAAAAATTATTTCTTTATATATAAAATATAATCAAGGTAAAATTATTTCACTTACCCAATTTAAAACAATATCGTGTCGAATTGTTCTGTACAAGTGTTTAGAGATTCCTATCAACAACGTTAATTAATCGTATTAACCAGAATCCATACACCACTCAACAAACCAATCATCACAATATAAAACAATTTTATATTCACTAACAAATACGCTCTCATAGCTATTATTACACTCAACTCATTCTAGAGTACTACTGACTCTATCTCTAATGAGTAATACCCAACAGAACCATAGTTGTCGCTTAACCACATGCTCTGATACCAGATGTAAGGACCCGATTCTTCGACTTTCGAAAACTGACATCAATACGTTCACAGTATCAACTGCCGAGCAATCGAAGGACGGAAAACCGAACACTTAGGGTTTTAAGAAAAAGAAAAAGAATAAAATGACAAAAGGAGATAGGAAATAGAGAGAAAAGAAAATAGAACGGAACAGAACAGAAAACAACAGAACAACATCAGAATCTCACAATCGCAGCGGAACAACATATAATAGATAAATGAATAATCTTTAAACAAAGAACTATATCAGTTATTACATTACATTACATTTCATTTCATTACATCAGAGTGTACAACAACAAACAACAACAAACAGCGGAAAAGAAATACTATACTAGTAAATACGCCATGCCATCCATCTTGCCTCCAGCAACTCCAGAATATCCAGAATATCCTGATAAACCTTAACTCTTGACTGCCCGTGTGGAAATTGGTGGGCACCCAGAGTTTAGGAAGGAAAACAATAAACTCCGAGTCAGTCATGTGACTGGTGTGAGAACTCAAAACAGTTTATTTATCTTTAAAATCAAAATAGAGGAATAGTTTTAAAGTCAATTCGCAATGCTTTTAAAAATGAGACTACCATAAGGCCTCCCGCACACACACACATGCAAACGCAGAATCAGAGGAGATTTCTCTTTATGATAGTCAAAGATGCTTGATACGCATTTAAAAGAACATTTGATATTATTACTAGCGCATAGTGTAGGAAAATATTTCGAAGGTAGAATATAAATCTTAGCCAACATACGACCATTATCGTATGCCTACTATAGTTAATTATGTTCAATAGCAGGTTACCGCCACATTCCATAGCAGGTTATAAAACTAAAACCGTACAAGTCTCGTATTGTTTCTTTGGATTTCCAACGAATGGTCAGGCCAAGGAACTTCCCATTGCCAAATGAGAACGCCTCTGGAAGGACGTCCCCGAGAACCAAACCGGATCTCTGCCAATACAAGGCCGGGTTACCTTTATCACTAGGTAACTACTACACGAATATGTCATCCCCCGGTCCTTTGGGACCTTTAACCGAGCGCTCGTAATCAACATCACACCAAATAATAAGTGTTTTCAACATGAGTAAGTATCTGGGCTCCATACCATGATACCACCCTTTTCCAGAAGGAAATGCACATTCCCTAAAGGGAGCTACCCCTCATAACCTTGCCGCATCTTTCCTGTTTTGACCATTCCGGGGTGTGAGGCTCGACGAAGTCACGTCCACAAAAACATGCTTTATACAAAAGCTGTGCTTTGGGTCAACAAATGATCATAGAAATGATCACAAAGATAAACAATCAAACAAATTATCCTATCACAAATGATCAACACAATGATCATTTCACAGCAACACTCAGCATGTCACACTACCAAATTGGGAATATATCGCTGATAACCTTCAACTACATAATTTCTGAGCTCGTACGTCTCAGAGGAGGGTGTTAAGCTAAGAGAATAAATTCTCCGCCACCAACAAAAATATATTTGAAAGAAATCAGCTTTATATCTCAATTTGTGATGTCAGACATACTATCCATACAAGTCTGTTCCGGGCTCGAACAGAACCGAAGGCACTTACAAAGAAGTCCTTGCAATCCGGATATCCACAATCCTGATCGGATTCCCCATCACATATGGAGAACTCTATACCGGAGCAACTCGGTGCAGAGTCAATCGACAGGTCATCATATCGCTCTCGCAAATACCCGGTCTTCAACACCGGTCATCAATGCTATCCATTACGTCGTATCACTATTCGGAATGGGTAATCGAATAACGAGCGCAATAATTTAAAAATAAGTGTGGCATTCAAATTCAGCAAATCTCAACAAATACCTTTCAAAGGTAAATATTGATAGTCGGTTATTGAACTATCAACGGATATGCACAACATCACCAGATTCCAAATAATTTTCCAAATTTTTTATTTCCCAAAAATATCTTTACAAGATAAATAATTTTCACACTTCAAAAATAAATCAATATTTATTTTTAAATGAATTCCACTTCCTTTTATAAATTCCATATTGAATTTATATTCCAAAATATCTATGAATATACGATTTCAATTATTCATTTTCAATTTATCTTCAAAAAGATAAATTCTCTAGACTTTTCATTTTGCATTGGAAAAATATTTCCATACTTATTTATTAATAAGTAATTCACAAATCCATTTATTTTCAACACTTGGAAAATATTCAATATACTTAAATCGACATTAAGTATATATTTCAATCTTTAAGGAAATCATTCTCTTAAACATATTTATTTGGGCCAAAACGAATGTTACGTAAAACATCATTACGACAACCCAAAATCACTTGTATAGGGATTCGAAATTAAAATAGATATATAAATCCCAATACTATACAAAACATTTCCTTTCAGAAATCATTTACTATAACAACAGTGTTATAGTCCACCATTTCCTTCTATTTCTCGAAAACGTCTATTTCAACAATGAATGTTGAAATCTATGGTTTCGAATCTCAACACGTTTTGAAAACATCGTTAGATCGTTTAATTCTATTTAAAACATCACATTCAAAACAATTTCTTTAACATATTATTCACTATTCAAAAACGTGAATATACCTTGTTAACCAATTTCATCCTTTCTATTCATTTTGTTTCAAAGGATTATTTACAATCTAAAATGTGAATATACTCCATAAATAAATTATAACAATTTACTTATCAAAATAAGTTATTTGCGGATTTATAAAACAATGTTTATAAATTCTATTTCTATTTGTTTTATAACAACTTCCTTTTATAAATTCCTTTATTAACCTATTCCATTTATATCTCAATGATATACTAAAGGTTCATATTATAAGTTAAATGCTTATAAGTTATTTGTTTTACAAGAATCGTTCTTTTAAACTTCCCATATTATAAATCTTATAACTTATAAGATTCATTTATTTACCCAAAACTTATTCTTCAAATAACTTTTCAAATTTTATAAACCTACTGCTTATAAAATTCCATTTATAACTTCACCGTTTATAATTCTATAAATTTCATTCATTTATGAAATTCATTCACAATTCATTCTAACACTTATAAAAACTTGTTTTATAATTCAAATGTTTTAATTTATAAATTATCAATTTATAAATCTTTTATATAAATCAATTTATATTATTATTTCAAAACGTCTTTAAAGTCCTTTATAATTTCATCATTCTGATTTATAAAATAATTAAATTTTATAAATCCTATATTTTCAACTTTTTTATAATAAATTCAAAAATCCCGATTAACTATTTTATAAAAATCATTAGCCCCATATTTTCAAAAATCAACCTTTAACTATATTTCTCAAAAATCAAAATTTTTATAACATTAAAATTTATAACGTTTATTTATTTAAAACGGATCAATTCCAAAAATATTTTATAACGTATACTTTCAAAAAATCACTTTAAAAATCCTTTTAAAATTCCACAATTTGGTCCAATGATGCTACACACCAAATAGTCAATCACGACAACAACGACATCATATATCGATATGATAATCCATCAAATATCAAAATATTCATAATCAAATAAATAATGTTGAGGAATCCAGTTGGATCCCTCCAACCTGTTTTCCTGCATCCACAAACATTAGCACAATACCAATTCCGCTCCAGTACGGAATTATCGCGGTATATGGGATTTAAAATATTATCCGCTTAATAGACGGCGCAATAGGGTCTCATCCGCTATAAAAATGCGGTAAATCAATAACTGCAATATATACATATGCCAATATATATATATTGCTATTATATATAATACCAATTTCATTGTTTATGAAATATTCGCGGTATATGTTTTTAATAAATAACATCCGCTTACTAACGGCGCATAATGTCTATTTTAACAATCAATAGATAACAATCATCATTCAAACATACATTCAACAATTTTAAATCTAACTATTTAAAATAAAATCGAAATCGATTCGATTGAGTGAGAAGTTCTCACCTTGATTTCAATTTCGTTTTAGCGATTTATTTCGAATAATATTAAACGGACGTTTAATTTTACCCGAAATTCTCACTAACTCCAAACGACTCCAATCTAATTCCATAGCGTAGTGCTCGTTGATACGATTCCAACGCAACTGGTTTCGCGCGTTTTCGACCTCGTATGAAAAAGTTCTGAATTTTACAAGTTTACACAATTTTTAATACCTAATTTACAACATAATTTTATAATTTTTAAACCTAAATGAAATCATCACCAACATATATCTCGATCAGAGAGTTCCATTTGAATGCCTTCGACGAGAGCTACCCACGGCCACCACCACCTGCAACTCGGCCACCCACACCCCCTAGATTCACGTGCGCAACATCAGGGCGTCGGCCCCCTATATCTCCCTCCACGTCGCTCCAAACACGATCATCACCGTATGGATTGAAAGCTCTCTTCATGCTCTACAAGTTTCATGTTGAACACTTTCTCTAATTGTTGATGGATTGAGAGTAATTGAGGAGAAAAGAAAAGAAAATTCTGGCCATTGAATTTAATGGAGGTGGCGGCTGCAGATTTTGACCTAGGGTTTCTAATTTTTGCAAATTATGAAGAGGGGGGTGGGGCTTTTATAGAAAATTCACGCGACACTATTCATCCTGGATTTTCCGAACTCCAAACGAAGCGTGCCGGTTGGCGTTTCTAAGGTTTACTTCACGTTCCGAACACAATGGAACATGTTTCGGGAGCTAATTCGGTCATCTGTGCGAGTTATGGCGATAAACGTTCGATTTAAAATTAAACCGATTAAACGATTTTCTAGGCTTTTTAGCTTGCACCGGACAAACGGTAAATCCGATTGACACGAAATTTGAAACTTACAATAATATCACATTAGGATCCGATGAAACTGGTTTCGTTGAAATCCGAGACTTTTTGAAAAATGGCTATTTTAACTCGCCAAATTAATAATAAAAACAATTTCGATGCGTTTCGAGCTGCCACGATCAAATGATAACTCCGTTTGCTACGAAATTTGAAATTCGGTAATAAAAAATTGTTACGGATCCAATGGAACTAGTTTCGTCCAATTCTGAGACTGTTCAAAAATTGGCTAATCTCACTAGTCGATTAAATATTAAAATATTCAATTTTCACAAATTAACTTTAAATTCGATTTTAAAAGTTCTAAAATATCGTTCTAACTTCAATATGATAAAATAAAATTTTACAAATCATTTCTAATCATATTTAACCCAATTTTCAATTATTTCTGTATTTCCAACTATTTAATTATTGATTTAATTATTCAATTAAATCCAATTATTCAAAATAAAATTTATTCGACTTATAAATTTCACTTATTGATATTTAAAATTAATTAAATATTCAAATTTTAATTAATAAAAATTCGGGGTCGTTACACATATATCAGTCTTTTTATGAAGATCCTTTGAAAATAAAATGTATCTCATAAGACCACGCCCACACATAAACACGGACGGGATTGTACCTTATGATAACTAAAGCACTTTTGTATCAAAACTTTTGATATTATTTCTAATGGCATCTCTTTGAAAACATTTGCAAATAAACTTATTAATCTTAGCCGAAATTGTTACATTGATTAAATTCCAACATAATAGGTTTACAATCAAGTCCGTAGGTTCTTATTGGAGAACGGATTTCCATACAAATGACCAGGCGCAGGATCTACCTTCCAAAATGGGTACACCTCTAGATGGATGTCCCGAGAAACCATCACCAAGATTCTCTACCAACACAAGACCGGCCTACCTCTTTAACTAGATAGTACCAAATATGTCATCCCCCGGTCGTTACCGACCTTTAACCGAGCGCTCGTTTTCCATACACCACATAAATTAACATCCCGAATGTCACAGCGGGAAGAAATATATCTAGAAGAGGATGATCATACCCTACTTGGGAATGACCCGCTTAGCCTTCCTGCATCTAATTCTGTTTCGGTCATTTCCGGTTTGATAAGGCTTGAGGCAAACGATTACCATTTCACATAGCACATATCACATCTTTGAATTTCACATTGCCATTTCTGTTTAACTACTAATTGCCTTCAACAAAAATACAACCCTTGAGCTCGTAAGTCTCAAGAAGGGTGTTAAGCTAAGAGAAGTTGCCTTCTCCGCCACCACTGATATTTGTTTGTAAAAACCAATGTACGTAATCGTTAGAAATGCAATGTCAGACAAACGTCCATACAAGTTGTCCTGGAATAGGACAAACCGAAGGCACTTTCCTCGGCCATTACTTGGCGAGATGCCCTTGCAATCCGCAAAATCTTCATCACGAGGAGACCACTTCTATATATAACTCTATATTGGGTGCAACCCCGAGCAAATCAACAAACAGTCCTCACGCTATGAAGATCCAATCATCGTCTTCAACATGTCTTCACGTTCGAACGTATACATTAGTTTGAAGTGGTTTTCAGATAGGAATTAACCAAATCCGACTTCGGTTCCTTCGAAATCCAATCATCGATAAAAAGTGAATATGAGTATATAGGATTTATTAAGTCTCTTTTCACTTTAAGTTTTTTAGATGATTTCGAAATTCTCTCTCTTTTTACTTAGAGTAATTTCTATGAAGTTCATTCTTATGCTTTGGAAAATATCTCAAATTTCCTTACTTAATTCTTGATCCAAACTTCTTAACTTTTAAGCGGGTCAAAAACAATGTTATTTAGGACATCGTTTACGATAAACCCTAAATCAATCTTAATAAACATTTTTAGTTAATAGAAATCATCCATTCTGGAGATTGCTTAACATTTGGATAATACCAATCTTCTTTTATTTTTACAAATTTAACAGAATCTTTTTATTTAACCACATCCGGGATTTCTTTTCGATCTATTCCACCCCTCGCCTAAGAAAAGAAAACATAGGCTAGGTAAGTTCAGGGCACTGGTTGCTCGACCCCTAACCCTTAGTTAAACATCTTGTTTTATCTTCCCAGATCTTACAGGCGGGACAAATGTACTAGTCGTTTCCTCATACTCAGATTTTCAACATTGTTTTGGATTTTCTTATAAATACCCCAAATTATCTTTCAAAATGCTTAATTATCCTTTTTAAAACAGTCACAATTTATCCTGGGAAATGTCGTTACACTTAAACTCATATTCCAAAAGTTTTACAATTCGCAGCAAAAAAAGTGCTACTGAAAGTGCCATATAAGCTTATTTGATTAAAACAACTTTTAAACATTCGATAATTCATATTTTTAAATCCAAATATCTTTTAAATCATTTAAATAGATTTATCAAATTTATTCCATATTTTTTCATAATTAAAAACATCTATTTAAACAAATTCCTGTTATGGTCACTAAACTACATTATGGCGATTTTTCTAGAAAATTGATTCGGACTTAATTCAAAATCTACTCATCGAAACTTTGATTTTCTTTCTTTTTTTAGAAGATATGAATATAATAGTCCAAAATTTTCTTATCTCGAAGAATTCTGAGCTATATTCCACTCTATACACTCATTTGAACTTTTCGGCGCAAAATCGTGAACTACCGTTGCGCGACGCGTCTAGTTTTAACTTATTTTTCAATATTTGAAATAATCAAATCAAATTGGATTTCAACACTTATAAAATTATTAGAAACCATTTTAAATCAATATTTTCACTTTTAAAAGTATTTAAAATGAATTTTCACTATTACCATATTATAATATTATTATATTCACATTATTTTAATATTAAATTTTGAATTCCGATTCCATCTTAATTTCAATTCTAATCTCAAATTAAATATGTTTAAAACTTAGATTTCAAATCTAATATCAATTTAAACTTCCATTCAATATCAAACTAAACTT
This sequence comes from Allium cepa, assembly GCA_030765085.1. NCBI lineage: Eukaryota > Viridiplantae > Streptophyta > Magnoliopsida > Asparagales > Amaryllidaceae > Allium > Allium cepa. Next base: position 488,736,683 of record CM060944.1, on the reverse strand, counting down.
CACTTTTTTAAAATCGATTTCAATTTCAATTTTGCTATTCATCTAAATTTCAATTTCTAATTAGCTATCCTTTTCAAGTCCTATTAACTTCAAATTTCAAATTCTCTTTTATTTTAACTTTAATTTCACTTTTAAATGAAAAGAGACTTATTTTTCCACAATTTCTCATATTACTAAAATATGGTCTTACTAAACAAAGTGATTACTTAACTAATAGGAATTTGATATCCAAATTATCATAACAACCATAGAACATCCATATAACATCAATATTTTCCATACGGTAGATGTCATAACATTACTACGGATTATCCAACATATTCAAACAATCAATCAAACATTCATATCATCAGATAGTGATTATTTAACATAACAATTTAGCATGATAATCAATATAATTTAAAAAGCGGTGAGAATTTCTCACCTTCATATCCACTCCGTCAAACTTTAACGTAAGAATTCCGTCTCTCGCTAACGTGCTATTTCCAACGTCTCGCCTTTTGCCGTTTCCTTTCCGAACGCTTTTGTTTTACTTTCCTTTTCTTTCTCTTTCTTTTCTTCTTAAAGTTTGTGTTTTAAAGGGAAGACTTTTGCATTGGTTTGACTAGCATTAATGGTGGAAATGATGGTTATGGAAAAGTGTGTTAAGAGGTAAAGAGGTGTCACCTTCTTATGTTTTGTAGTTGTTAAATCATTTATTTTTGCTCCTTTTCCATGTAGATTAGTAATATCTCATTAATGACGATGGAAAGTATGTGTAAGGAGTTGAAAAGTGATGGTAAGTTTGCTTTTTTTAATTACATAACTTTTAAGTATGTTTATTTAATTATTTTATGAAAATATCTTAGATATTTTCTTATCTTTTGATGTGACTAATTGTAAAGTGTTTTAAATAGTTTGTAAACTTGTATTTATAAGTTAGCAAATGTATCAAGTTGCAACAACTTGTCGACAACTTGTTTTGGTTAAAAACGGCGATTTTGAAGACAAATTATACAGTCAAAATTTGACCTTTTTATTAAGCTATATATTGGTGTAAACCAAACTTTAACATGAACTTTTTACTTCTTTAAATAAAACAAAACAAGTCTCTTTATATTTTAAAACCATATTAAATTAATATCAAAATCTTTAATTTTACAGTGTATGTAAAACTGACAAAATGTGACAAATTTTTGGTTATTCTTGTAAAACGATCATTAACAAACCTTTAAATCTTTTAACATACTTTTATTATCTTTATTACATGTTTTATTAAGATTTATCTTTTTAGACAAATGTTAAAATCCATTTATTTAAGCCTTTATTTATTTTTAACAAAACTTAACTTTTGTTGATTTGTTTGAAAATCCAAATTTATACATTTTAATACATTAAATATAAGAATAGATAATTATTTATATATATAACATATTTATTTAAGATTTAAACTCCTTTTAAATTTAAATCGAACGAAATCTCTCATTTTTGAAGTAGCGAAATTACGGGTCGTTACATTCTCCCCTACTTAAAATCATTTCGTCCTCGAAACGAAATCAAAGACAAAGGAATCTATCCCATACTCATCTCCTCAAATAATTTGGTTTATTTTTACCGATGATAGAAAATAAGAAGGCCGATATCATAACAACACTAAAAAAGACGATGTCAAACATACATATCAAGATTTTTCACACTAACCTGAGTACATATCATGTACTTAAGGTTATATATACATACATCAGGCCATACTTCTATCGTATCCATCCTAGTGCATACTGCACAATTAAGATAGAATATACAACAAACAAACAATACTATACATCTAAAACAACCACACTGATACTATATCAACATAAAAGAATACATCCACATAACTCATTCCCTGTCCTGAGCATGTACTATATCTGTGGTGTGTGTGTGTGTGTATATATATATATATATATATATATATATATATATATATATCAAAACATAAGTCCAACCACTATATCTTAATGCCTACTATTTAAGATAACTATCCAACTACTAAGTAGACAGACCCAACACATCATACTATATGTGATATTTGATTCGATCTATTATTTAAATCCACAACTTTTCTTTTGAACTACTATCGATCTCTCGATTTTCTAGCGAGGACTTTGATCAGACTTCTTAATCACAAACCATTGCTTTCCTTACATAGCTCTCAACTATGATAGAAAACTTGTGTACATAATCATAAACACTCATCAATATTTGCCATCAAAAAATCGTGTGATAAATCCTTTTCGGATTGGTGTAAACACCCTAAAGTCATGTTCTCAAATCTTAGAACAAAATTTATGTGCTGAAATGATCTATGTTTAACTTATGTACTTAATCTTTACCTAATACATTTTTTCAAAACTTCTATTAATCCAAGTTTATTTCACAGCCATTTACCTTTTACTAAATCCATTATTACTTAAGCTCATAAATACGACTTAAACTTGTATAATATACCTTTACTTCCTAAGAATATATATACATATCCCTAATCTTCAAACGATCACTACTTCAATTAGGGTCTTCAACAAATGTGGAATTCTGCTATTCCAAATAAATAAGTTATAAAACTCAATCCTTAGTTTTCTTTACCTAAGGTTTCAATTCAACTAAAATTATTTATCTAATCCATATATTAATAAGACAACTTTACTAAGTGTACACTTTTTTTCTTACTGATTCTATGATTAACTTACTTAACTTATTTACCTATCCATTTTCTTTAAAATCAAATTTCTTAATCTTAAATCCATCAAATACCTATAGTCAAATTTGTTAAACTCAATTCACATGGTATTTGGTATTAACCTTTTCATCTAATAATCAAACTACTAACCATATAATTCAAAAATATCCATTTCTAATATTACTTCAATTTGAATTACAAATGTTACCCTACTTGTATCACTAATTCAAAGTTTTTATATTAGGATGATATTTCTTATATCTCTTATTCCTAAATTTTACTTTGACTTTTAACCTAATCAAAGTGTCTAAATCTAAAATTACCTTATCTTCTTATAAGTTATAGGACTCGTCCTTTCATAATATATTTACCCAAAATTTCAATTTTGGCTTATCTTTTCTATCTTATTGATAAGAATTTTTTCTAAGTGTACATTTTCTCTTCACCTTCTCTAATTACACTTCTAGCTTCAGTAATATCATCAAATATCTTACAGTCAAATTGTGAATTCTACTTCACAAGATATTTGTACTTAGCTTTTAAATCCATCCATTATGATAATCACTTAATCATTATTATTTTTTAATACTAAGTATCTAAGGGTATATGATTAAAGTTCTAAATTCTATCTTTCAACTAATTGATCCTATATGAAATATCTGTAGGATCTAGATTAACCCTAGAGGGGGGGGGGGTGAATAGGGTTATAGCAAATTTTCTCAATATAAACACAGAAACAAAACGCAGAAATAAATATGATGAAAAAGCAAATCATACACAAAATTTACCCAGCTTCGGCAACCCCTGCCTACTGCTGCATTCCCAGATTTCTATTAGAATTAAACAGTATCATGCTTACAAACACTCTACTAGACTCGCAGACCCTTTTGCTCCCGCTCACAAACACTCTACTAGACTCGCAAACATTTGCTCCCGCTCACAAACATTCTACTAGACTCGCAAACATTTGCTCCCGCTCACAAACACTCTACTAGACTCGCACACCCTGCTCCCGCCTAGAGAGTTTCGTTTACTCGTAAACTCTCCTCCTGCCTACAATAGAACTTTGATTACTCGCAAACTCTGCTCCTGCCTATAGAGCTTTGATTACTCGCAAACACTGCTCCCGCCTATAGAGCTCTGCAAACTCGCACACCCTGCTCACTGAACTAATTCTAACTAGACAATCTGACACTACCTAAACCCTAGGTGGTGATTTACAAATTCTTTGATTTGAAAAAAAAAAACAAGACAAATAACACTTAAATAACCCTAAACCAAAATTTAAATAAAAGCCCTTAAGTAAATGTGACCTGCCCAAAATACAAAAGGAGATTTTTATTCCCTTTTCTTTTGACTCTTTAGCTCGTTCCTTTTTCCTGTTGCTTGTGAAAATATGGCTGATCCTCGTTCGTTCCTCTTTGTGAATTAGGGCTTCTGCAAATTTTCTTTAGCTCCTTGCGATTCAAACTAGGCTTATGCAAATTGAAGTCGCCACTTGATATGATTCGATAGTAGGCTTTGATGCACTTCGATTTGGTTGTTTGCGGCTTCTCCTTCTTGATCGAGTTCGGCTGATGCTTCGGTATGTAACTTCCCTTTTTGCTTTTACAATTTTGACTTACTCGAACTCGATGGATTTGAGATTGCCGGATGGTTTATATAGGGTTTGTAACCCTAGATTTGCGTTCGTATAAGTTGATTTGAATTTGTCTACTGATATTGCTTTGGCCATTCGATTATTCTTGGATGCTCGTGATTTCACTGACTTTTTCAAATTCGTGTTTTTGATGCTTGGCACACACGGTTTTGATTTGTGACTTGGTCAATTTGCTTGGTTATCACGGTGAACGCTTGATTGACTTTGACAATACTGATTTCGTGAATTTTTACTTTGTTGACTTGTTCAACATGACTGTGACAATTTCGCTACTGCTCATTCTGAAATCACTGTGCACTTGAATTTTATCACTTGACTTTTGTATATTTTTGTGAATTGGTTTCGGTCATTGTCTGCGTTCCTGTAGTAGCTTTGTTCAAGTTGTCTAGGGCATTGTTGTATCCATTGCAGTCTTATAATCTTCACTCTGGTCATACTGCATCACTACTGTTGCACTGCCTTTGTGGTCTTCACTGTGTTCATGCACTTTGGTCTTTGTTTACTGTATACTTGATGGTTGCTGTGCACTTTTGTGCTTTGAGTCTGGTCCATTGAGGTTGATCACTTTTGCTGTCCATTTAAAAATATTGTAGCAGTAAGTGAAATTTTTGCGGTGTTCATGTTTGCTATAGCCTTTGATGATTCATTTGTGCATTGCCTTTGATGTTGTAGATGTAGCCACTGGGTTGCTTTGTAGTTTTCTTTGACATGTTGTATCTGCATTCACCATAGTTTGTACATGCATTTGCCATACTGTACATATATTCTTGGCTCTGGTTCATTGTTGTTGTTTAAGTTAGTATGTTGCCTGACTGTCTTGAACTCCATGTGTTGCCGTAGTGTGTATGTAGTTGAAGTGGTCTGTTGGCACTGCTCATTTGAGTTGCTGCATGGTTCGATGCTCCAAGTACATGTTGTTTACTGCATATGGCTTTTCTTGTATACGTCACTTGTTCTGTCCATTCATGATGCTATGTGTTTGTTGTATAATTTGGTTTTGGTATCACTGTGCATTGCCCACATTTCTGTTGTTGCTTGGATATTGAACTGCTTCATGTTGGTTTCGGCCTTTGCAGTTTGTAGCTGCTGTGTGCATGCAGTTTTGTAGGCTTGGAGTCTTTGTTCATTGATGATTTTGGTCGTTGCATTTGCTGGGTACACAGTCTTGACCTATTGCAGTATGGTCCATTGAGTTTAATCATCTGTTGTAGCCTGACTTGGTCTTGTTTCATGTTGGCTTGAGTCTGGGCATGTGCACTCCCGACCATTTTATTGCATTTGAATTGATTTTTGAATTTGCACCTGTGTTGAATCCAGTTTCACAACTCGGGTTTGACCATGTGCTCGTGTCGTGATTTTCAATGTTATTGCTCGTGAGTTGAACCCGGTTTTTCATTTGGGTTTGACCTGTGCTCGCCTGTCCCTGTAAATCAATCAAGTGTATATATCGGCGTGCACGGCCTTGTGGCATATACAGTAATACACTTTGTATGTCACAAGTTGTTCGTGTATGATGAATTCAAATTTAAATTATGAAGAACAACCAAATAACTGAGGCAAATCATATTTTCAAAAATTATCTTTTATTTTTGAATTGCAAAAATATTTCTTTTTTCAATTTTACTGCGTTAGTTTATATTTTTGCAGATTGCTCAGATGCTGGATTCAAACTGGAATGCAGTTGAAGATAAATACGAGTGTGAGTGATATGTAGTGAGGTGAACTGTAAATATGTAATGTGATGTAATTGTAATCAAAGTTGTATAGTTATAGTGAGAGCTTGAAATTGTACTATTCAAAGTTGTAATAAATATTTATTTGAATAAAATATCTGTTTGAATTCAAATTTTTTGTAATTTATTTTATTCAACAAATATTTATTTAAACTGTGAAAAATAGAATAGTATATTAACAAATACATTTAAATGAATGTATATATGTTTATTATCATCAAAAAAAATCATATAAGCGCAAAGCGCATGTTCAACAATCTCCCCCTTTTGATGATAACAAACATATATTTAAGATTTTGAATGTATTAAATGTATTTGATTCATCGTTCAATTTGCTCCCCCTATTTAAATGCTTCCTCTCTACACAATACTCCCCCTACATATATGCATACAAATAAAAATATGTAAATGAGCCTATATGCAAATGGAAAATTATTTGACCTTTGCTTGATTTTATTTGACAAAATCTTAACTTGTCTCTCCCCCTTTTGTTATCAGCAAAAGAATAACAGTGTTATAAAATAGGGATGAAGTGATAAACATGAATCAAACATTTAGCTCAATTGAATATAAATATCAAATTTCAATAAAATTCAAACAAAAATCATAATTACCCTTGTCAAGCGCATATTCCACTTTTAGAAGTGATGGGGATAAAATCATCAAAAAAAAATCATACAGTTCTGTCTATTTGTGGTATATTTATTTCGGGGAATTTGAATATCTACTAACCATGCATAACCATTAGGACTTTTAAATGAGATTAGTAGTATTCACAAATTTTTTTTTTAAAAAAAATCAAGTATCTTCTAACCATGCATAATCGTGAGGACTTTTAAATGGGATTAGAATCAACTTGTCTATTAAATCAATTAATTTTGATATGCATTCCATACATGCATAACCGTGAGGACTTTTAAATGAGCATGGAAGCACACAATCAAAAATCCAAGTAATTCACCCATGCATAACCGTGAGGACTTTTAAATGAGAGTGAATACTTTGGATATTTATTTTTATTGCTAAATATAATAAATTGAAGCACAAACAATTTCCTTCACAAATTTAAAGATATTAAAGAACGAATGATTTCCTTTGTAAACTACCACAAATTTACATACTATGTGTAATTTTGATGAGTGATGGTCGATAGAAAGATGGTAGAAATAGAAATGATCATGGAACTTTTACCCAACAAATTTTTTTATAACTCTTGTTATGAAATTATAAAGAAATTTTTCTAAATATATTGTCTTGAGTAATGTATGACAAATATCGACACTCATCACTTTTTCAATCATTATTTATCTTTTCGATAATCATTTGGGAGTTAGATTAGTTAAAATTTGTCATCTAAATCAAATAAAAAATGACTAATCTGAAAATATAGTCAACAATGATTTTCTCGAAGAGGTTATATGAAAAAAAAATCTTCTATTTGAAAATTATTTCAAGTGAAATATATGCAGATATTTTCTTTGAAAAAAAAACGATGCAGCAAAAAAATTAATCACGTTACACTAATAATTTTCTATCAACTATATTACCAGTGTAATCTGCATCTGAATTTAAATTTCACTCAATATTCACTCGTTGGATGTCAAAGACCAGATTTGTGAAATTTCAACAAACTATCTCAGAATGAAATTTGAAATGAAGCCATGATAACACTCAAACAAATATCATAGTGTTAATTTCAGAAACCGTAGGATAAACAGTTATATTCATGAGTAATCAACAGTCAATCAACATCATAATTATTTGAAAAACAATTTCTTGAAGTTCAATAATTTCTAAAAATCCTTTTTAACAGCTTTCACATGAAATTTGAAATAGTGCAAATTTATAAGCAGTGACCAAAATATCAAAACAAATATATCTACGTGTAGCATGAGTAACCATCATTTGACCGAACAAACTTATATGGATTAGTTCAAAGTTGAAAATCTGATTGATCATCATTTAAGCACAAATCAAGGTCATAAATAAGAACAAGTCATGTAGAATCATATCAAGTAAGTCCGAGTCAGTCAACCATCATAATTACTCCAAGAATTCTATTTAAAGATGATTAGTCAATATTTTGAAAAAGCCATAGAATCAAAATCATCATCTTTTGTACATCACAATATTGGCTGATTTAATTCAGATTATGGTGCAGATTATCACATTTGATATATCGTTCAAAAACAAATTTACCTGTTTTACCTTTACGTTAATTTTTCATGATTGTCCATTTTGATTCTGTCACCTTTATACTAGGCTAAGGAACTTTGCTTTGTCGCCCGTTGTGTTTCTGGAACAGCCAAAATCCAGAGAACACTGTTGTTGTTCCTTAGCCTGCCACCACACCTACACGATGAATGATTTATGTGACCTATTTGTTTTTATAGGTCCATGATTGTTAGTGGCAGAATTTGAAACATATGTTTGTGGAGACCCAAAACTATTTATATATGTTCCTTTTGGCACCCAAATTTGTTTGACTTTCAAAGATTTTATATTTGTGCCTTTTGGAACCCAAATTGGTATAGTTTTCACGTGTTTGGGTCTATACCAACAATTATTTTGATTATGTCCAAATTTTCTACAAATTGTACACATTGAATTGACTTGATTAAATTTCGTGTTCTTTTTCCTATGACTATGATGTCCAATTATTTCAGATCGAGCAAAGACACTTTTCCCTTCTGCATTATCATCATCTTGTGATTTCCCAAAACCTAGTCCTTTTCTATTGTTAGCAAAAATTTGATTTCCCAATAGCATGTTGAAAGATTTTTCTCCTTTTGAAAAGTTATTCGGGGATTTCTCAAGATTTTGGACTCTGGTTTTTAATGTTGAGTTTTCAGTGACAAGTGAGGTGCATCTGCTTATAAAATCCTTTTTCCTAGTGTCAATGTTTTCCTTAAGATTCAAGTTTTCTTTTTCAAGATTCTCAAATTTATTCCTAAGTTTTGTCAATTCTGAATCTAAAGTTTTACATTGGTTACATTCTAGGTTTTGAATATTTTCAAGTTCAGTTTCTAACCTAGAATTTTCATGGGCGAGTTTCCTCCTTTCAGATTTCAGTTTTTCAATTTTTGATTTAAGACTATCAATTGTTTTAGTAAGATCTAAGCACATAAAAACAAGATCTCTATAGGAATACTCACCTGCCTCACTAGATTCATCGGAGCTTGCTTCTGAATTTGATTTTTCCATAAGACACAAGTTAGCCTCCTCTGAGCTGCTATCCGAAACTTCCTCTCCTTCTTCATCATCCCAAGTTGCTGCAAAAGCCTTCTTTTCCTTTTTCTTTCCTTTGTTGTCTTTGAGAAGTGGACATTCTGGTTTGATGTGGCCAGGCTTGTTGCAGTTATAACATGTCAGTTCATTATCGGAATTTTCAGAATCTTTTGACCTATTGCCCTTTGTTTTCTTCTTGCGTGGCTTTAATCTTGACCATCTTCTAAGATTATTGACAGCCATTGCAAGCTCTTTAATTGGATCTTCTTCATCGCTTTCTTCTTTTCTCTTTAAGGCAATCGTCTTCTTCTTTGGTTCGGAGTTGTTGCGTTCTTCCTTTGCTTTTAGCTCAAGCTCATATGTCATCAAGTTACCAATCAACTCCTCCATGCTTAGTTTACTCAAATCTTTCGATTCTTGGATTGCCGTGACTTTTGCCTCAAAGTTCATGGTAGGACTCGTAGTATCTTCCTCACAAGCTCTACCTCAGTGCAGACTTTCCCAAGCGCTCTAGCGTTGTATATCAAGGTTGAAAAGCGTCCAAACATGTCTTTTATGCTCTCGCCTTTGTCCATCACAAAGTTTTCGTATTCATTGCTGAATAGGGCTAGACGAGACTCCTTGACTTGAGAAGTTCCTTCGTGTGTCACCTCCAAAGTGTGCCAAATTTCCTGTGCTGTTGTACAATGAGAAATTCTATTAAATTCATTTTTATCAAGAGCACATATCAAAGCATTCATGGCTTTAGCATTTGTCGTTTTCAATCTCTTATCATTAGCATCCCACCTATCCTTAGGTTTAGGAATCTCAGTATCACCAACGATTATAGTGGGAGCTTTATAGCCAGTTTCAATAATATCCCAAACATCATAATCAATAGAACTAAGATAGATACCCATCCTAACTTTCCAATAAGCATAATCGTTCCCATTAAACATGGGTGGCCTAGCAATAGATTGCCCCTCAGAAAAAGCATTATTCGATGAATTCATGACTCTAGAGTTAAAAAAATACCAGGCTCTGATACCACTTGTAGGATCTAGATTAACCCTAGAGGGGGGGGGGGGGTGAATAGGGTTATAGCAAATTTTCTCGATTTAAACACAGAAACAAAACGCAGAAATAAATATGCTGAAAAAGTAAATCACACACAAAATTTACCCAGCTTTGGCAACCCCTGCCTACTGCTGCATTCCCAGATTTCTATTAGAATTAAACAGTATCACGCTTACAAAAACTCTACTAGACTCGCAGACCCTTTTGCTCCCGCTCACAAACACTCTACTAGACTCGCAAACATTTGCTCCCTCTCACAAACATTCTACTAGAATCGCAAACATTTGCTCCCGCTCACAAACACTCTACTAGACTCGCACACCCTGCTCCCGCCTATAGAGTTTCGTTTACTCGCAAACTCTGCTCCCGCCTACAATAGAACTTTGATTACTCGCAAACTCTGCTCCCGCCTATAGAGCTTTGATTACTCGTAAACACTGCTCCCGCCTATAGAGCTCTGCAAACTCGCACACCCTGCTCACTGAACTAATTCTAACTAGACAATCTGACACTACCTAAACCCTAGGTGGTGATTTAAAAATTCTTTGATTTGAAAAAAAACAACAAGACAAATAACACTTAAATAACCCTAAACCAAAATTTAAATAAAAGCCCTTAAGTAAATGTGACCGGCCCAAAATACAAAAGGAGATTTTATTCCCTTTTCTTTTGACTCTTTAGCTCGTTCCTTTTTCCTGTTACTTGTGAAAATATGGCCGATCCTCTTTCGTTCCTCTTTGCGAATTAGGGCTTCTGCAAATTTGCTTTTGCTCCTTGCGATTCAAACTAAGGTTGTGCAAATTGAAGTCGCCACTTGATATGATTCGATAGTAGGCTTTGATGCTCTTCGATTTGATTTTTTGCGGCTTCTCCTCCTTGATCGAGTTCGGCTGATGCTTCGGTATGTAATTTCCCTTTTTGCTTTTACAATTTTGACTTACTCGAACTCGATGGATTTGAGATTGCCGATGATGATGGTTTACATAGGGTTTGTAACCCTAGATTTGCGTTCGTATAAGTTGATTTGAATTTGTCTACTAATATTGCTTTGGTCATTCGATTATTCTTGGATGCTCGTGATTTCACTGACTTTTTCAAATTCGTGTTTTTGATGCTTGGTACACACGGTTTTGATTTGTGACTTGGTCAATTTGCTTGGTTATCACGGTGAACGCTTGATTGACTTTGACAATACTGATTTCGTGAATTTTTACTTTGTTGACTTGTTCAACATGACTGTGACAATTTCGCTACTGCTCATTCTGAAATCACTGTGCACTTGAATTTTATCACTTGACTTCTGTGTATTTTTGTGAATTGGTTTCGGTCACTGTCTGCGTTCCTGTAGTAGCTTTGTTCAAGTTGTCTAGGGCATTGTTGTATCCATTGCAGTCTTATAATCTTCACTCTGGTCATACTGCATCACTACTGTTGCACTGCCTTTGTGGTCTTCACTGTGTTCATGCACTTTGGTCTTTGTTTACTGTATACTTGATGGTTGCTGTGCACTTTTGTGCTTTGAGTCTGGTCCATTGAGGTTGATCACTTTTGCTGTCGATTTTAAAATATTGTTGCAGTAAGTGAAATTTTTGCGGTGTTCATGTTTGCTATAGCCTTTGATGATTCATTTGTGCATTGCCTTTGATGTTGTAGATGTAGCCACTGGGTTGCTTTGTAGTTTTCTTTGACATGTTGTATCTGCATTCACCATAGTTTGTACATGCATTTGCCATACTGTACATATATTCTTGGCTCTGGTTCATTGTTGTTGTTTAAGTTAGTATGTTGCCTGACTGTATTGAACTCCATGTGTTGCCGTAGTGTGTATGTAGTTGAAGTGGTCTGTTGGCACTGCTCATTTGAGTTGCTGCATGGTTCGATGCTCCAAGTACATGTTGTTTACTGCATATGGCTTCTCTTGTATACTTCACTTGTTCTGTCCATTCATGATGCTATGTGTTTGTTGTATAATTTGCTTTTGGTATCACTATGCATTGCCCACATTTCTGTTGTTGCTTGGATATTGAACTGCTTCATGTTGGCTTCGGCCTTTGCAGTTTGTAGCTGCCGTGTGCATGCAGTTTTGTAGGCTTGGAGTCTTCGTTCATTGATGATTTTGGTCGTTGCATTTGCTAGGTACACAGTCTTGACCTGTTGCAGTATGGTCCATTGAGTTTAATCATCTGTTGTAGCCTGACTTAGTCTTGTTTCATGTTGGCTTGAGTCTGGGCATGTGTACTCCCGACCATTTTATTGCATTTGAATTGATTTTTGAATTTGCACCTGTGTTGAATCCAGTTTCACAACTCGGGTTTGACCTTGTGCTCGTGTCGTGATTTTCAATGTTATTGCTCGTGAGTTGAACCCGATTTTTCATTTGGGTTTGACCTGTGCTCGCCTGTCCATGTAAATCAATCAAGTGTATATATCGGCGTGCACGGCCTTATGGCATATACAGTAATACACTGTGTATGTCACAAGTTGTTCGTGTATAATGAATTCAAATTTAAATTATGACGAACAACCCAAATAACTGAGGCAAATCATATTTTCAAAAATTATCTTTATTTTTTGAATTGCCAAAATATTTCTTTTTCAATTTTACTGCGTTAGTTTATATTTTTGCAGATTGCTCAGATGTTGGATTCAAACTGGAATGCAGTTGAAGATAAATACGAGTGTGAGTGATATGTAGTGAGGTGAACTGTAAATACGTAATGTGATGTAATTGTAATCAAAGTTGTATAGTTATAGTGAGAGCTTGAAATTGTACTATTCAAAGTTGTAATAAATATTTATTTGAATAAAATATCTGTTTGAATTCAAATTCCGTGTAATTTATTTTATTCAACAAATATTTATTTAAACTGTGAAAAATAGAATAGTATATTAACAAATACATTTAAATGAATGTATATATGTTTATTATCATCAAACAAAAATCATATAAGCTCAAAGCGCATATTTAACAATATCTTATAGTCAAATTGTGCAATTCCAATCACAAGATATACATATTTTAGTTTCACTAAGCAAAGTCACAATCAATCCTCAACTTATAACCCAAAAGGTAATAGTATTCCCTTTAATATTTATAATATAAACCCAAGGTAAAATTATTTCATTTACCCATTTCATTTAAAACAAAATCATTTTTATAAAATTAACAAATACGCGTTCAATATATAATACTCTCATAACTCATTCTAGGATGTTACTAGCCCTATCTCTAATGACTTACTTATCCTAGGATATTACTAATCCTATCTCTGATGAGACTTTACCATAACAGAGCCAAGGTTCTCGCTTAACCTTCAGATCTGATACCAAATGTAAAGAACCGTTTTCCCATACTCTTTTAATCGATAATAAACCACACATGTCCAACTCAAATTGCATGAAAAGACGGATCATTAAGGGTGATAAGGAAAAGTAGACAGAACAGAATCTCACTAGAATGGAATGACATATATTATTTCAATAATAATCTTTACAGCGAAAAACTTTTAAATACATATATCAGAGCCTAACCTAAATTCAGCCTGGACAGTTATAAAACCTGCCCTTACAAATGCTGACAAACATCAAACAAAATACACTAAGCAAAGGCGATAAAAGAATATGTCCATACGTCGATGAATATCTCCAGCTCTCCTTTCGAAACTCCAATTGTCTTCGACTATCCTGAAACTACTCGCATCTGACCCGAGTATTGAAAATACCCAGATCAGGCTTGATAAACCAGCGTGAGAAAAACTCAATACTAAATGACAGTGTCATATATCAGCCATTTTATAAAGATCCTTTGAAAATAAAAGGTATCTCATAAGACCACGCCCACACATAAACACGGACGGGTTTTTACCTTATGATAGCTAAAACACTTTTATATCAAAACTTTTGATATTATTTCTAATGACATCTCTTTGAAAACATTTGCAAATAAACTTATTAATCTTAGCCCAAATTGTTACATTGATTAAATTCCATCATAATAGGTTTACAATCAAGTCCGTAGGTTCTTATTGGAGAATGGATTTCCATACAAATGACCAGGCGCAGGACCTACCTTACGAAATGGGTACACCTCTAGATGGATGTCCCGAGAAACCATCTCCAAGCTTCTCTACCAACACAAGACCGGCCTACCTCTTTAACTAGATAGTACCGAATATGTCATCCCCCGGTCGTTATCGACCTTTAACCGAGCGCTCGTTTTCCATACACCACATAAATTAACATCCCGAATGTCATAGCGGGAAGAAATATATCTAGAAGGGGATGATCATATCCTACTTGGGAATGACCCACTTAGCCTTGCTGCATCTAATTCTGTTTCGGTCATTTTCGGTTTGACAAGGCTTGAGGCAAACGATTACCTTTTCACATAGCACATATCACATCATTGAATGCCACATTGCCATTTCTGTTTAACTACTAATTGTCTTCCACAAAAATACAACCCTTGAGCTCGTAAGTCTCAAGGAGGGTGTTAAGCTAAGAGAAGTTGCCTTCTCCGCCACCACTGATGTATAATTGTAAAAACCAATGTACGTAATCGTTAGAAATGCAATGTTAGACAAACGTCCATACAAGTTGTCCAAGAACAGGACAAACGAAGGCACTTTCCTCAGCCATTACTAGGCGAGAAGCCCTTGCAATCCACAAAATCTCCATCACGAGGAGACCACTGCTATATGTAACTCTATAATGGGTGCGACCCCGAGCAAATCAACAAGCAGTCCTCACGCTATGAAGATTCACGGTCTTCAATAATCATCATCTTCAACTTGTCTTCACGTTTGAACATATACATTGGTTCAAAGTGGTTTTCAGATAGGAATTAACCAAATCCGACTCCGGTTCCTTCGAAATCCAATTATCGATAAAAAGTGAATACGAGTATATAGGATTTATTAAGTCTCTTTTCACTTTAATTTTTTTTGGATGATTTTGAAATTCTCTCTCTTTTTACTTAGAGTAATTTCTAAGAAGTTCATTCTTTTGCTTTGGAAAATATCTCAAATTTCCTTACTTAATTCTTGATCCAAACTTCTTAACTTTTAAGCGGGTCAAAAACAATGTTATTTAAGACATCGTTTGCGATAAACCCTAAATCAATCTTAATAAACATTTTTAGTTAATAGAAATCATCCATTCTGGAGATTGCTTAACATTTGGATAATACCAATCTTCTTTTATTTTGAAAATTTTAACAGAATCTTTTTATTTAACATCATCCGGGCTTTCCTTTCGATCTACTCCACCCCTCCCTTAAGAAAAGAAAACATAGGCCAAGTAAGTTGAGGGCACTTGTTGCTCCATCCCAAACCTTAGTTAAACACCTTGTTTTATCTTCCCAGATCTCACAGGCGGGACAAATGTACTAGTCGTTTCCGCATACTAGGATTTTCAACATTATTTTGGAATTGCTTATAAATATCCCAAATTATCTTTCAAAACGCTTAATTATTCTTTTTAAAACAGTCACAATTTATCCTGGGAAACGTCGTTACACTTAAACTCATATTCCAAAAGTTTTACAATTCGCAGCAAAAAAAGTGCTGCGGAAAGTGCCATATAAGCTTATTTGATTAAAACAACTTTTAAACATTCGATAATTCATATTTTCCAATTCAAATATCTTTTATATCATTTAAATAGATTTATCAAATTTATTCCATAATTAAAAACATCTATTTAAACAAATTTCCTGTTATGGTCACTAAACTGCACTAGGGCGATTTTTCTAGAAAATTGATTCGGACTTAATTCAAAATCTACTTATCGAAACTTTGATTTTCTTTCTTTGTTTAGAAGATATGAATACAATAGTCCGAAATTTTCTTATCTCGAAGAATTCCGAGCTATATTCCACTCTATACACTCATTTGAACTTTTCGGCGCAAAATCGTGAACTATCGTTGCGCGACGCGTCTGGTTTTAACTTATTTTTCAATATTTGAAATAATCAAATCAAATTGGATTTAAACACTTATAAAATCATTAGAAACCATTTTAAATCAATATTTTTACTTTTAAAAGTATTTAAAATGAATTTTCACTATTACCATATTATAATATTATTATATTCAAATTATTTTAATATTAAATTTTGAATTCCAATTCCAACTTAATTTCAATTCTAATCTCAAATTAAATACATTTAAAACTTAGATTTCAAATCTAACCTCAACTTAAACTTCCATTCAATACAAAACTAAACTTCAATTTTTCAAAATCGATTTCAATTTCAATTTTACTATTCATCTAAATTTAAATTTCTAATTAGCTATTCTTTTCAAATCCGATTCACTTCAAATTTCAAATTCTCTTTCATTTTAACTTTAATTTCACTTTTAAATGAAAAGAGACTTATTTTTCCACAATTTCTCATATTACTAAAATATGGTCTTACTAAACAAAGTGATTACTTAACTAATAGGAACTTGATATCCAAATTATCATAACAACCATACAACATCCATATAACATCCATATTTTCCATACGGTAAATGTCATAACATTACTACGGATTATCCAACATATTCAAACAATCAAACAAACATTCATATCATCAAATAGTGATTATTTAACATAACAATTTAGCATGATAATCAATATAATTTAAAAAGCGGTGAGAATTTCTCACCTTCATATCCACTCCATCAAACTCTAACGTAAGTATTCCGTCTCTCGCTAACGTGCTATTTCCAACGTCTCGCCTTTTGCCGTTTCCTTTCTGAACACTTTTGTTTTACTTTCCTTTTCTTTTCTCTTTCTTTTCTTCTTAAAGTTTGTGTTTTAAAGGGAAGACTTTTGCATTGATTTGATTAGCATTAATGGTGGAAATGATGGTTATGGAAAAGTGTGTTAAGAGGTAAAGAGGTGTCACCTTCTTATGGTTTGTAGTTGTTAAATCATTTATTTTTGCTCCTTTTCCATGTAGATTAGTAACATCTCATTAATGATGATGGAAAGTATGTGTAAAGTGATGAAAAGTGATAGTAAGTTTGCTTTTTTTAATTACTTAACTTTTAAGTATTCTTATTTAATTATTTTATGAAAATATCTTAGACATTTTCTTATCTTTCGATGTGACTAATTGTAACGTGTTTTAAATAGTTTGTAAACTTGTATTTGTAAGTTAGAAAATGTATTCATATCCTTGTAAACGATAGATTATACAGTCAAAATTTAACATTTTTATTAAGCTATATATTGGAGTAAACCAAACTTTAAAATGAACTTTTTACTTCTTTAAATAAAATAAAACAAGTCTCTTTATATTTTAAAACCATTTTAAATCAATATCAAAATCTCTAATTTTACAGTGTATGTAAAACTGACAAAATATGACAAATTTTTGGTTATTTTTGTAAAACGATTATTAACAAACTTTTAAATCTTTTAACATACTTTTATTATCTTTATTAGATGTTTTAAATAAGATTTATCTTTTTAGACAAATATTAAAATCCATTTATTTAAGCCTTTATTTATTTTTAACAAAACTTAACTTTTGTTGATTTGTTTGAAAATCCAAATTTATACTTTTTAATACATTAACTACAAGAATAGATAATTATTTATATATATAACATATTTATTTTAGATTTAAACTCCTTTTAAATTTAAATCGAACGAAATCTCTCATTTTCGAAGTAGCGAAATTACGGGTCATTACAAGGAGGATGTTTATGGACTTCTTTTAGGAAGAGGAAGGTGTAACAAGAAGAAAGAAATGATTTTTAGGTGTTAAAATAGAGAAAATGGTAATTTTTATATTTGAAAATATTTTTGAAGCTATTAAAGCGAATGGAAAAGCTTAAGGAAGAAGGAGATAACTTTGAAAAAGAAAGAAAATAAAATAAAGAAGGGAGGAGAGAGAGAGAGAGAGAAAAGGAGTTAGTTTCCTATAAAATGCATGTAGTAAATTTCCAAAATACCCTAAGTACTTACCCTCCACTAATATGTTGCCTCATCATCACTTCCACATCATCCTTCCTCCTTTACACATTAGCCAACGGTGATACCCTTTTATCCATCATGTAATACCTTTAGTGTGCTTATGTGCAAGAGTTGCTAATGTGACATTACATAATTAACATTTTCTTTTAATTTAAACTTTGAAAATTGTCACATCTTCTCTTTTATTTAAGTACACATATATTTAAACCACACTTAGTTAAATACACATTAATTTAAAAAGTGGGTGTTAAAACCCTTTCAACAACTTTTAAATAGTGAAAAATTGAGTTTTTAGAAAAAGCTTTTCGATCCCATATTATAATTTCCCCTTTAACTAATTTTTGTAAAGAAATTCAAAAATGAATTTTCTATCATTGCTTATAAATTAAAAAAGGGCTATTTTAATTATTAAACCAATCAATTTGAATATCTAGAATTAATTAAATATTCACAAATCAAAGCGATAAAATTCCAGGTCCTTACAAATGATTAATTATTTTACTAAATAGACTAAATATTAATTTAAAGTCTATATTTAAGATGTGAAACATATACATATTTTAAATATCTATAAATATATTTTCAAAAAGAAAGTTTATTATGTAAATATTATATTAAATCAAAGGTATAAATTATTTCAGATTTTTGATTTAATTTAAAATAATTTTATTGCAAAGGTAATAAACATATTTTATTACGTTAATCCCATTTACTATAAAATATATTTTATGAAATGATTATGGGAAAAGTCTAAATTATTAAATTAGTGTAAAATGATATATATATGTGTGTGTGTGTATGTATGTACTTATGTGTGTGTATGATTATACATACTGTGACGACCGCCCATGACTCCCGCACCAAATGAAGGGAATAGTGCGCTGAAAGGTGTGCAAGGCAACCATGGACGATAGTCAGGGTAAAATAAAATTCGCAGAATCTATCGTATAACTCACAGCGCATGGATAAAATACAATAGAGAAATATAATATAGTGAAGCCTCATAGAACATATCATCATCATATAAGCAACATAGCAGTTTTATACAATCATCCACACAAATCCATACATGAAAGCCTCACTACAAATCACTCAAATCAAATACAGCAGCGGATACCCAGTACATATAGAAAGAAATAATATGCATAGCCTCCTGCTCGTCTTCGTCATCATCAGCGGATCACTCTAAGCACAGCACCTGCCACCTGCTACCTAGTCTGCCCATCCCAACATGGATGAACAGCCCAAGGTAATAAGAGGAGACATAAAACCTTGAGTCAGACAAAGTCTTAGTGAGCAGTAAATTAACTATCAAACATACCAAAAGAGCATAAGGAATAAAAGGAATAGGAACCAAACCATCCCACTCCACCTCTTCTCACAGTGATAGCCCCCTGACACACACTAAGGAGAAGCAATCATAGCATAGCAGGTAATTAAAATAAAGCAATAATCACTCGAGTCAAGGACGATGTTTTCCAAATACAAACCCCCAAGGCCTAAACCAAGATCAGATAAGCACCCAGAAAACACCGCTCTTGAGACCGAATGATAGTACAATCAAACATCCATGACTCTGGCTATCACTGTATCATTGCCTTGATATCACCGTTAGTTGAATGACCATCCGTCAAGGGCTAATGGTAACCCCGGTTCTAGCCATAACTCCGCACGTCGTCGCAGCCCGTGCCTAGGAATTTTCGCAACTACCCAGAGTACTAGCACGTCGTCGCAGCCCGTGCCTGGAACGCCGTCGCAGCCCGTTCCAACGTACTCTTGCTTTGAGCATGCTAGAACCTTCAACAACGATGAGATCTAAGCCTCCAAGTCATCCTCCTTGACGACCATCCACACTAGCTCAAGCGCCTCTCAAGCTAACCATTATCACCAACCCGGATCGCATCACCGAGTATCAACATAACTTTGCACGTCGTCGCAGCCCGTGCTTGGAACGTCGTCATGACCCGTTCCATCTCAACATCACACTTTGCTTCATCGCATCATAGCAAAGTCTCATCTCAACATCATGGCTTGCCTTCTCGCATCATGGCAAAGTCCCATCTCGATCTCATACTTCGCCTCTTCGCATCATGGCAAAGTCCCTCATCATCGAATCCATCCATATGAGCTTCCACATCCGCTTCATATGCCATCGGCAGCTTTCAACATTCAAGAGCCTTTCCACTTAGCTTTTGAATCACCTTCAACCATCTTGTTCCAAATCAACTACAAGCTAACTTGGAGCAATCACATCTAACATACATTCAAACATTCAAGCATTCAAACAAGATATATTAAGCAATATCAACTATAATGGCAATTTCGTAATTAAGTGAGCAAAAGTCCAACATATGTGAAATCATAGTTTTTAGCATAGATCTATCAAATCTGAAACATGGGTTTTGTCTCTAATACTTGTTAAATAGCTTCTATAGATAAACATCTTCAAATATGATGGATCTACATGCAGACTTAAGGAAAATGCGAGAAAATGCTAACTTTAACACATAAACATAGTCACCAATCCAATATACTCCTTTGGATCCGCGTGAGAGATAACTACCACTCACCAAATCACCAAAACAACCTAAAATGAATCAACTACAGATCTGGACAGCAAGGACTTGGACTTGATCCGGAGAAATTTCACTTGAAACGGTGAAATCTAGCCTCTTCGGATGAAAATCTTCAACTTTGGCTCTTGATCTTTGATCTTGATCTTCGATCTTGGATGGATGTTAGAATTAGATTGGAATGGAGAAAAGAAGATGAAGAAATGTTGTAGTCGAGTCTTCAAAATGGCAGCACTTCGTCGCTTCAAAAACCGGTGCCAAAAAGTGAGCCAAACCCCTCTATTTATAGGCTGGATCCCCCATGAGTCGTCGCCCATAACTCCTCGCCGACCCAACACCTGAGTCGCCCCCGACTCATCCCATGCCGACTCAACACAAGCCTCACACGACTCAACAACCCAGGCCGACTCAACACCTAGCGACACACGACTCATCAGTCATACGACCTACCCCAGCCGACTCAACTACACTGCCTAACGACTTACGACTCATCGTTAAGTCGTGCCTACCGACTCATTTACAAACGACCTAACAACACAGCCTTATGGCCGACCTAAGTCCTAGCCGACTCAACACCTACCGACTCAAGCTCTACACAGACACGCACACGACAGCATGTACACGACTCAACTACGATGCCGACTCACGACCTAACACTAAGTCGTCTGGACGACTCAACTACCACCCGACTCATCTACCCATGAGTCGGCAACACCACTATGCCACAAACCATTGAGTCGCATACTATCCTAAGTCATCTAAGTCGTATCCTACTGAGTCGGTCATCACTTAACTCGGCAACTCACTAACTCGGCCACACCTACACTCGCTCCTTCTCTAAGTCGGTCACAACTCTAAGTCGTCCAAGCCTATGAGTCGAACCATCCTATGAGTCGTTCACCACTGAGTCGCTCACCTTGGGTCGGTCAATCTACTAAGTCGCTCTAACACTATAGGTCGTTAACTCTCATGAGTCGACCACTATGAGTCGGTCACGACTCAAGCCTTAACTCGGCTATGTTTATGAGTCGGTCACGACTCATCACTTCACTCGAGTTAACTTCTAAACGACTCAGGCTAGAAACAACACAAACAACGCTAACGACCTGCAAATTCTACGATTTATCGACACGTAAAATACGGGTCGTTACATTCTCTCCCCCTTAGGAATTTCGCCCCCGAAATTCCAAGCAAACAAAAGCAATCACAATTATTCCGCATGCCTACCATCCATAGCAATCAACAAACCATGCATCCAATTCTAGCCTAGCATGCAGAATTCTAAGACTTAGAACAAGCTACAAATTCATGAGATGTCACGACACTTTAGGGCCATACCTCGAAGAGTCCGGGATGAGCTGCCTTCATCCTCTCTTCCTCCTCCCATGTACAGTCGTTAACATCATCACTCCATTGTACCTTGAGCAACGTAATCGTCTTCCTCCTAAGCTGTTTCGTATCGGTTTCAACAATACGAAGCGGCTTACGAGGTCTCGAAACAACAGGATCAACCTCCAAGTCTTCACAGCTATCAGCAAAAACCACCGTAGTTGGGTCGTGCACATACTTCCGTAGATAGGATACATGAAAAACATTGTGCACACCCACCATCTTCTCCGGTAACTCCAATCTATAAGCGAGTTTTCCAATTCGCTTGATAATCGGGAATGGTCCAACAAATCTCGGAGTTAACTTTCCTTTGTTCCCGAATCTAATAACATTCTTCAATGGAGAAATCTTCACAAAAACCATATCACCCACGTCGAATTCCAAATCCTTCCGACGATTATCTGCATAACTTTTCTGACGATCTTGGGCTGCCTTCATTCGTTGCCGAATGATCTCTATACAATCTGAAGTCTGTCGAATCATCTCTGGCCCAAGTATCAGCTTTTCTCCAGTTTCCAACCAACATGTCGGAGAGTTACACGGTCTTCCATATAATGCCTCATATGGTGCCATACCAATACTCGACTGATAACTGTTATTATAAGCAAACTCCACCAAATGAAGGTGATCTTCCCATGATCCTCCGAAGTCCAAAACACATGCTCTAAGAAGATCTTCCAAAACTCGGTTGACTCTCTCAGTCTGACCATCTGTTTGAGGGTGATAAGCTGTACTCAAACACAACTCGGTTCCCAAAACTTCCTGGAAGCTCTTCCAAAATCTACTAGTGAACAATGGGTCTCGATCGCTCACTATACTCTTCGGAACACCATGGAAACGAACTATCCACTTAACATACAACTCAGCCAACTTCGATGCAGTCCTAGTCGATCGAACAGGAATGAATCTTGCACTCTTGGTCAAACGATCTACGATGACCCAAATCCCTTCATTTCCCGCTCTTGTCCTAGGTAGACCATCGATAAAGTCCATCGACACTTGCTCCCACTTCCATGTAGGAACCTCCAATGGCTGAAGCAATCCACTGGGCTTCTTCTGCTCAGCTTTCACCAACTGGCAATTCATACACTTGGAAATAAAATTTCCAACATCCTTCTTCATACCTTCCCAGTAGTAGGTTCTCTTCATATCCCGATACATCTTATTTCCACCTGGATGAATTGTCAACTTCGAGTGATGACTCTCCCTCAGAACTTCATCTCTCAATCCATCTACATCGGGAACAACTAGTCGCCCTTGCTTTCGAAGCCAACCCTCTCGATCGACTTCAAATCCTTTATTCTTCTCTGGGTCCAATCCAGATTCCAAATCTCGGATAACCTTGACAAGCTTATCGTCTTGCTTTTGACCCTCGCCAATTCTTTCCACAAGAGTAGGCCTTATTGATAAGTTTGCCAACATCTCAGGTTCCAATTCGCATCTAGGCCTGAAATCAAATCCAGCCAAATACTCAAGACTCTTCCATTCCGAAAACATGGCTCCCAATCCTGCATGTCTTCGACTTAACGCATCAGCCACTGCGTTACCTTTCCCTGGAGTATAGGCTATACCAAAATCATACGATGCTAAGAACTCTAGCCACCTTTGCTGTCGAAGATTCAAATCCTTTTGGGAAAACAGATACTTCAACGACTTATGATCCGTAAACAGCTCGAATCTAACTCCCAATAGATAGTGTCTCCACATCTTCAAAGCAAACACAATCGCCGCTAACTCCAAATCATGAGTCGGATAATTCCTTTCATGCGGCTTTAGTTGTCGACTAGCATACGCAACAACTTTATGCTTCTGCATTAGCACCGCTCCTAGTCCAGTGCCACATGCATCGGTGTAAACCACCATCTCATCATTCCCACTTGGAATAGTCAAAACAGGAGCACTCGTCAATCGCTCTTTCAGGATTACGAAGGCTTGCTCACACTTGTCATCCCATCTGAACACTTGGTTCTTCTTCGTCAATCCTATCAATGGTGCAGCTATCTTGGAAAAGTTCTTGATAAACCGACGATAATATCCTGCTAATCCAAGAAAACTTCTTACATCAGATGCATTCTTAGGTCTAACCCAATCCTGGATCGCTGCCACCTTAGCGGGGTCAACCGCTATTCCATTTCCAGAGATAACATGGCCTAAGAACCTCACTTCACTCTTCCAGAAGTGACACTTCGAAAACTTAGCCTTCAGCTGATGTTTCCGCAAGATTTCCAAAACAATCCTCAAGTGCGTCTTGTGCTCTCCCTCAGTTCTGGAATAAATCAGAATATCATCCACGAACACAAGCACGAACTTATTCAACTGATCTCTGAACACTCTATTCATAAGATCCACAAAATATGCTGGCGCGTTAGTCAATCCAAACGGCATTACCAGCCACTCATAAAATCCGGATGGTGTCCTGAAAGCAGTCTTCGGCACACTATCCTTTGCCACTCTCAACTGGTGAAATCCCGTTGCCAAATCCATCTGAGAAAACACCTTAGCCTCGTGAAGCTGATCAAACAAGTCATCTATTCTCGGCAATGGATACTTGTTCTTCTTAGTCACCTTATTCAGTTCACGATAATCCACACACAACCTCAACGATCCATCCGCTTTGGTTGCGAACACAACTGGCGCACCCCATTCGGACACACTTCTCCGAATGAATCCTTTCTGCAAAAGGTCATCAACTTGCACCTTCAGCTCTTGCTGCTCCCTCGGTGCCATCCGCCTAAGAGGCATCACAACAGGTCTGGCTCCCTCAACTAGATCGATACGAAACTCGATCTCCCTATGCGGCGGCAACCCTTTGACTTCCTCAAAGACATTCTCAAACTCATTCACAATAGGCACCGATGACAGTCCATCCCGTGGAACAACTAGCGAATACATGAAGCTCATGAAGACGCCTTCTTCATGCTTACATCGTATCACAACCTTTCGCCCTTCCACATTCCCGACTGTCACCTCAAGCCTCTCACAATCAATCCTAGCCGCATACTTCCTAAGCCAGTCCATACCCAAAATAATTCCGAACCCCGCAAAGTTCAGAACAAAGCAATCACAAACAAACGAGCAATCATGACTCGACACAACTAGACCACGGCATAACATACACAAACATGACGAACCCCCTACCGGATTAGTCACAACCAATGGCCTATCAACAATATCCGGTTTCATACCTAACCGGCTTACCAAATCATCACAAACAAAAGAATGCGACGCTCCAGTATCAAACAACACTCTAACTGGAACACCACAAATAGAAAGAGTACCTTGAACCACCACACTCTTCCCCTTTTCTTCAGCAGTCGGAGCTTTTGAAGACGACGGCACAACTCCCAAAGCATAAGCTTGCACAACTTGCCTGTCCTTCCTCGGTTCTGGACAATCCTTCCTGAAATGCCCTGGCTTATCACAGTTATGGCACTTCGCCGGCGCCTTTGGATTCCTACAATCCTTGGAGAGATGGCCCTTCTTCTGACAATTATAGCAGGTCACTTCGCCCTTAGGCTTCTTCTGACCATCCTTACCCTTCTGCTGCTGCTGCTGCTTCCTCTTCCTATTCCCACTCTGCTGTGGTTTAGATCCTTCCCTGGTTACAGCAACAACAGAACTTTCCTTAGGGAACAAACTCTCATGCCTCAGAGCTTTCTCCACCAGCTTCTCAAATGGATCGTCCAGATGATCCACTAACTGCCTTCCTAGATAAGCATCCAGACCAGTCACAAACTTTTCATTCTTCTGGTAGGGAGAATCAATATATGATCTGGCATACTTAGACAAAGCTTCGAACTCAGAAATATACTCCAGAACAGGCCTTCCGCCTTGTTTGAGCTCCACAAATCTCTTGAACAAAACAGACCTCTGAGCAGTAGAGATGAACTTGGCTTCAAATCTAACTTGGAACTGCTCCCAAGTAATCTCCTCCTCTGGTGTATCTATAGTGATAGAATTCCACCAATCCGCAGCTCTCCCTTGAAGCTGCCTCGATGCAAGCTTCCTCTTAGTTGCATCCTCAATCCCTAGATCACCAAAAATCCTTCGGCAAGCATCCATCCATCTCTGCACTTCAATAGTAGACTCCGTCCCCAAGAAAACTTTCCCTCCAAGAGCAGTATAATCCTTGCAAAGCTTGGCAAAATCCACCGGTCTCGGAGCTTGGACTTGAACTCCCACATCCACAGATGATCCTGAAGCTGGTATTCTTCTCATGATCGAAGTCATCATCGCTTCGAACATAGTTCCATAATCAACAGCTCCTTCATCAGCACGGCTTTCCCTTGCAGCTGGTCTCCCTCTTCGACTCATCCTTAATATCTGTAATAAGAATGATTAGAACACCTTAAGAAACAACTGCATAAGGAGTTCAAATCCTTCTAGGCTACTATATTATATATAGTAATCATCCATCAAATTACAATTACGTCTCTCTTACGTAGTTACATCAGCGAGCGTTGGCTAAAATCGACTAACCAAAGCTCTGATACCAAATGTGACGACCGCCCATGACTCCCGCACCAAATGAAGGGAATAGTGCGCTGAAAGGTGTGCAAGGCAACCATGGACGATAGTCAGGGTAAAATAAAATTCGCAGAATCTATCGTATAACTCACAGCGCATGGATAAAATACAATAGAGAAATATAATATAGTGAAGCCTCATAGAACATATCATCATCATATAAGCAACATAGCAGTTTTATACAATCATCCACACAAATCCATACATGAAAGCCTCACTACAAATCACTCAAATCAAATACAGCAGCGGATACCCAGTACATATAGAAAGAAATAATATGCATAGCCTCCTGCTCGTCTTCGTCATCATCAGCGGATCACTCTAAGCACAGCACCTGCCACCTGCTACCTAGTCTGCCCATCCCAACATGGATGAACAGCCCAAGGTAATAAGAGGAGACATAAAACCTTGAGTCAGACAAAGTCTTAGTGAGCAGTAAATTAACTATCAAACATACCAAAAGAGCATAAGGAATAAAAGGAATAGGAACCAAACCATCCCACTCCACCTCTTCTCACAGTGATAGCCCCCTGACACACACTAAGGAGAAGCAATCATAGCATAGCAGGTAATTAAAATAAAGCAATAATCACTCGAGTCAAGGACGATGTTTTCCAAATACAAACCCCCAAGGCCTAAACCAAGATCAGATAAGCACCCAGAAAACACCGCTCTTGAGACCGAATGATAGTACAATCAAACATCCATGACTCTGGCTATCACTGTATCATTGCCTTGATATCACCGTTAGTTGAATGACCATCCGTCAAGGGCTAATGGTAACCCCGGTTCTAGCCATAACTCCGCACGTCGTCGCAGCCCGTGCCTAGGAATTTTCGCAACTACCCAGAGTACTAGCACGTCGTCGCAGCCCGTGCCTGGAACGCCGTCGCAGCCCGTTCCAACGTACTCTTGCTTTGAGCATGCTAGAACCTTCAACAACGATGAGATCTAAGCCTCCAAGTCATCCTCCTTGACGACCATCCACACTAGCTCAAGCGCCTCTCAAGCTAACCATTATCACCAACCCGGATCGCATCACCGAGTATCAACATAACTTTGCACGTCGTCGCAGCCCGTGCTTGGAACGTCGTCATGACCCGTTCCATCTCAACATCACACTTTGCTTCATCGCATCATAGCAAAGTCTCATCTCAACATCATGGCTTGCCTTCTCGCATCATGGCAAAGTCCCATCTCGATCTCATACTTCGCCTCTTCGCATCATGGCAAAGTCCCTCATCATCGAATCCATCCATATGAGCTTCCACATCCGCTTCATATGCCATCGGCAGCTTTCAACATTCAAGAGCCTTTCCACTTAGCTTTTGAATCACCTTCAACCATCTTGTTCCAAATCAACTACAAGCTAACTTGGAGCAATCACATCTAACATACATTCAAACATTCAAGCATTCAAACAAGATATATTAAGCAATATCAACTATAATGGCAATTTCGTAATTAAGTGAGCAAAAGTCCAACATATGTGAAATCATAGTTTTTAGCATAGATCTATCAAATCTGAAACATGGGTTTTGTCTCTAATACTTGTTAAATAGCTTCTATAGATAAACATCTTCAAATATGATGGATCTACATGCAGACTTAAGGAAAATGCGAGAAAATGCTAACTTTAACACATAAACATAGTCACCAATCCAATATACTCCTTTGGATCCGCGTGAGAGATAACTACCACTCACCAAATCACCAAAACAACCTAAAATGAATCAACTACAGATCTGGACAGCAAGGACTTGGACTTGATCCGGAGAAATTTCACTTGAAACGGTGAAATCTAGCCTCTTCGGATGAAAATCTTCAACTTTGGCTCTTGATCTTTGATCTTGATCTTCGATCTTGGATGGATGTTAGAATTAGATTGGAATGGAGAAAAGAAGATGAAGAAATGTTGTAGTCGAGTCTTCAAAATGGCAGCACTTCGTCGCTTCAAAAACCGGTGCCAAAAAGTGAGCCAAACCCCTCTATTTATAGGCTGGATCCCCCATGAGTCGTCGCCCATAACTCCTCGCCGACCCAACACCTGAGTCGCCCCCGACTCATCCCATGCCGACTCAACACAAGCCTCACACGACTCAACAACCCAGGCCGACTCAACACCTAGCGACACACGACTCATCAGTCATACGACCTACCCCAGCCGACTCAACTACACTGCCTAACGACTTACGACTCATCGTTAAGTCGTGCCTACCGACTCATTTACAAACGACCTAACAACACAGCCTTATGGCCGACCTAAGTCCTAGCCGACTCAACACCTACCGACTCAAGCTCTACACAGACACGCACACGACAGCATGTACACGACTCAACTACGATGCCGACTCACGACCTAACACTAAGTCGTCTGGACGACTCAACTACCACCCGACTCATCTACCCATGAGTCGGCAACACCACTATGCCACAAACCATTGAGTCGCATACTATCCTAAGTCATCTAAGTCGTATCCTACTGAGTCGGTCATCACTTAACTCGGCAACTCACTAACTCGGCCACACCTACACTCGCTCCTTCTCTAAGTCGGTCACAACTCTAAGTCGTCCAAGCCTATGAGTCGAACCATCCTATGAGTCGTTCACCACTGAGTCGCTCACCTTGGGTCGGTCAATCTACTAAGTCGCTCTAACACTATAGGTCGTTAACTCTCATGAGTCGACCACTATGAGTCGGTCACGACTCAAGCCTTAACTCGGCTATGTTTATGAGTCGGTCACGACTCATCACTTCACTCGAGTTAACTTCTAAACGACTCAGGCTAGAAACAACACAAACAACGCTAACGACCTGCAAATTCTACGATTTATCGACACGTAAAATACGGGTCGTTACACATACTTACACACACAGATATATATATATATATATATATATATATAAATGTATGTATATATGTATGTATGTATGTATGTGTGTATGTATATTTATTTTTAATTTATAGATGCTAAAAATTTAAATTCAATCAATAATTATATTATGTCCAAATATACGTAGTGTAATTTAAAATATGTTTTATATTAAATACCATATATATAACATACATTAGACGTTTAATATCCATTATGTGGTTATAAATCCCAATCATTATATATGTATATACTTATATATTTATATATAGTGTTGTATATATAATCTTTGTTATAGAGTGTTTATATCCATTATGACATCCATATTATATATATAACATGTTAATGTATTATGATTAATATTGGTGTTAATATAAAACTAATGAAAATAAAATTAATTTAAATCAACAAAACATTCTTCATATCAAGTTAATATTAAATAAGATTCAGTGTAACTAAATTATTCATGATAAGACAAGTTAAAATCTAATGCAATAATCTATAAAGGAATTTATTATTTTGAAATTTGCTCTACTGTCCAATTCACCTAATATAATAATGATATTAGAGTTTGCATTCTATTGATATGAATGATTAACCAACAGCTAAGGCAATCTTTTAAAGATTCTAATTTTATGGGTTACTAGGAATTGGTGTCTAAGGAGAGGGTTACTTAAACTAAGGAACATTCTTGCAAACAGAAAACCTCCCTCACTCTTAGCCCTTACTTGACTCTTCAAAATGGTTTAGGGTATGCCCTTAATGGAATGTCCAAAGTTTTTATAGCCAAGGTTGACTCAAATAACCGTATTTGAATATTGTAAATTTAAGTTAAACTGGTTTAAATTTAGATAAGAATTTTATAAAGGTT
Organism: Allium cepa; assembly: GCA_030765085.1. Taxonomy (NCBI): domain Eukaryota; kingdom Viridiplantae; phylum Streptophyta; class Magnoliopsida; order Asparagales; family Amaryllidaceae; genus Allium; species Allium cepa. The sequence continues at coordinate 488,706,106 of CM060944.1, read as the reverse complement.
ACAAACTATAAATTTAAAGTTATTTAAATTTAATATGGTTATATTAATATTAATTAAAAAAATTAATGAATTAAAGATACATATATAAATATATGTATATATACAAAATTTATAAATTTTATAATAAAATTAAAATTATATACATAATTTTTATGTATATTAAGAGGCTAAGTAAAACATAACCCATGTAGACTGAAGACAATATACATACCATTTAAAGACATATGATGTCATGAGATAATGTACATATCTCCAGTAAAATATCAATACTACACTAAAATATTATTCTATGACTATGATTTTAAAAGGATACCGCTCACCGTTATTCACAATATAAATGGAGTATGTTGCATCTTAGGGTTGTTGAGCAACCTTAAGCCATAAATTATGTATAATGATGTTTACATTATCATTGGATTATTAAGGATATTGTGCAACTTTGTTAAGCCCAATTTAAAGTTATAAAATTTATCCTTAGGAAATCACAAAATTGGTCATGAATATCTAATGTGCTTGTTAAGCACCTTCATAGTAATAAAGAATATATATAACGACCCAGAATTTTAGTCATCGAAATTCGTATATTTAATTTATTTTAAATATCCAAAAGTTAATTTTGTAAGCTAAATAACTTATATTTTGAATATCTTGATTTAATTGGATAATTAAATTTAATTTAATATTTGAAATTTTGTAAATAATTGAAGTTTGAATTTAATGTGAATAAAAATGATTTATAAGGTTGAATTAAATTCTATTTGAATTAGAATGATGTTGGTAAACTTTTAAAATTGAATTAAAAGAAAATTTATAAAAATTGAATATTTTAATATTTAATTAACGTGTAAAAATAGTCATTTTTCATACGTTCTTGGATTTCGACGAAACTAGTTTCATTGGATTTATAATGTTATATTTTTGTAGGATTTCAAATTTCATGTCAATTGGATTTACGGTTTGGTCGTACGAAGCTGTAATGCGTAGAAATTTGTTTAAATAAAATTTAATTTAAATAAGTCGACTCGAAAACCTATCTTCCAAATACGATCGAACTGGCCTCCGATATATATTCCATCGTGTTCGAAATAGGGGTAAAACATTATAAACGCCTAGCGGTACGTTTCGATTGAAGTTCGAAAAATTTTCGAACGAATGGTGCGCGAAATTTACTATACAAGGCCACACTTTATTCCATTTTGCAAAAACCGTAATCTACCAAGCCCTAGTCGCCATGTTTTCGTCAATGTTAGAAACTTCCATGCTTATTCCGTGATTACCTTCAAATCTAAGCATTTATACGGGAAACTTCCTAAATGAAAAATGAAGAGGACGACGAGATCTTCGAGATCAAAGGCAGTGATCGTATGATTCATGACGTAGAGGGAGAAATCATGCTGCATTCTCCTACCATTCAACCATGTTTTTTGATGCACATGCATGACCGAGCTCGACAAGGCTCTGGCCGATGGTGTGTCTCGTGATGGCCTTTTGAATGGAGGTGGTCGATCATGTTCTAGGGCAAAGGAGAGGGTGCGGCATGGGGATTAAAGTCGGCGACAAATGGGTTCGTGCTCAAGATTTTTAGCCTGGGAAGAAGAAGAGAAAACAAGGGCTACGATTAAGTAGGATTTATAAATATAAAAAGAAATTGAAATTAATTTATATATTAATTTGTGTAATTTTTAAAATGTTATAACTTCTTCATACGAGGTCCGTTTTTGACAAAACAAATTGTAGGGATCGTATTGACGAGCATTACGTTATAGAGTTGGTTTGGAGTTGATAGGAGCTAGTGAAAATTTTGGATAAAATTAAACGCTCATTTAATTTTATTCGGAATAGAACACTGCAACTGCTATTGGAATCGAAGTGAGTACAACTCACTCTTTCTGCCTTACTGATATTTTTATATAAGTGAGAATAAATTTTATTTATGTTGATTGATGATTGTTTGGATGATATATGATATTATATATATATCTATCTATTTATTGGTATTTGGATATATTCCTTCCTATTGGAGCAGATGAGACCCTATACGTTCCCATGTATGAGCAGGGGACCCTTTGTATGTACGAATGCCTTAAAGCGGACACTGTACATATTTTCTAATATGTATGTTTGTTGCAGGTGACAGGTTAGAGGGATCCAACTTGATTACTCACCAGTATTGGTTTTATTTACAGATATTGATATGTATGTTGTTATCATATGATATGTGATGATTTGGATGTCGTGATTGATATATTTTGTGCTGCTGCAACAATTAGGCCTATTTTTGGAAATTTTAAATATTAAAATGATGATTAAAAGGGATTTCAAAGTAATTTTGAAAATAAATGTTTTGTTAATTTTTTAATTGTTAAGGAAATGGATTTATTTTAAACAAATAAGAAGTTATAATTTGTATGTTATAAAAAATTATGATTTTTGTGAAATATAATCAGAATATGATTTTTAAAATATAGAGTTAACTATTTTGTAAATAGTTTAAATCAAGAATTTTTAATTATTATTAATGGTTTATGTATAAGATTTATAAAATTGATATTTTTATAAATCAAAATGATGAAATTGTAAAGGAGATTTATAAGTGTTAAAATGAAGTTATAAATGGATCTTATAAGTGAATAAAATTTATGAATTGATGATGTTATAAAAAGAATGAATTTGTAAATAAGAGACTTATAAGTAGATTAACATATTATTGAATTTTGGCATATAAATGAGATATAAATAGAATTGATTAATAAAGAAAATTTATAAATTGAAGTTTTATAAAATAGAAATGGAATTTATAAACATTGTTTCACAAATCCGAAATCAACTTATTTTGATAAGTTAAATATAAAGTTTATTAGAGGAAATATATTAACGATTTTGGACAGTGGATAATCCTTTAAATAAAATGTGTAGAAGTAAGGAATTTGGATAAGATAATTATATTCACGATTTTAGATAGTGAATAATCCTTAAATTAAATAGATGTTTTGAAAAGTGATTTTTAAATGGAGTTAAATGGCTTAAAGATGTTTTAAAAGCAGCGAGTGTCAAATACATAGATTTCAACATTCATTGTTGAAATAGACGTTTTCAAGAAGTAAGGAATGCATGGACTATAACACCGTTGTTGTAGTAAATGATTTTCGAAAGGAGATATTTTGTATAGTATATGGGATTTATATATCTATCTAATTATCGAATCCCTATACTAGTGATTTTGGGTTGTCATAACGATGTTTTACGCAACATTCGTTTTGACCCAAATAAATATGTTGAAGGGAATGTTTTCCTTAAAGAATAAATATATACTTAATCATGATTTAAGTATATGAAATATTTTCTAAGTGTTGAAAATAAACTGATTTTGTGAATTCACTTATTCTTAAATAAGTATGAGGAAATATTTTTCAAATAGTTAAATGTTGAAATGGTTTTGAGAATATATCTTTTTAACAAATATTTTGAAGTGAATATTTGGCAAGTGATTTAATTAATAAAAGATTAATTAAAAGGGCCTATTGATTGCTTAAAGTTCTAGATATATGTTTATTTGCTTTGATAGTTAAATAACCGAATATTAAATTTGGCCATTTTAGCTCCTCGACTTGATGTGGGAAATATTTAGTCGTACACTTAATACGTAGCCATCTATGTAGGCTTGATTATCGTTTGTGCTGAGGATGTTGATTCGTGTAGTGCGGAGTATTACTCCAATCTATCAAGCTTCGTTCCTAGTCGAAGGATAGCAAGTTGAAGGTTGAAGACGTGATAAGCCTATGAGACTTAGTTTCTGTGTGAGGTTGAGAAACGGTTTTGCGTTTTGGTGCAAAGAGGGTGGGATCGGTTTATCTGAAAACCACTTTGGACCAATGTATATATGACGATTGTGTAGATTATTAACGATGTTGATTTTAGGATTTTCACAGTGGAGGACTGCTTGTTGATCATTTGGGGTTAAAATCCCAATATACATATAGTAGCAGTGGTCTCTTCGTTATGAAATATCCAATGCAAGGACTATTCGCTACTAGACTTAGGGATTTCCCGATAGGATGTGGTTGGAGAGTACCTTCGGTTTGTCATGTTCCTGGACAACTTGTATGGACGTTTGCTTGATATTGCATTTCTAAGATTACGTACATTGGTTTTTACAAGTGTAACGACCTGTAATTTTCGATAATTAAAAATTGTTAATTTACTAGAGTTTTATGATTTAATGTTAGGAGAGATAAAAATTTATGATTTAATAATAAGAATATAGCTGAAATGAAATTGTATTAATTTTAGGTAATTGATAATGGATTTGAATATAATTCCAATTAATAAAAATGATTAAAAAGTTATAATTGGTTATAGATTGTAAATTAATTGTAATAATGTGTGCATTGATTGATAATTGGATTAAAAGAGGAGTTGATAAATTAAAGGTTGCATTAATTTATGAAATAATGTGTAATAAAAGGTAACTGGATAGAATTAGTATTATGTAAGTTTTTGTAATATTTTTTTTGTAAATAATAAACATGCAAATGAGGTTAAATGTTGAAAAACTGACAATTGTTATTTGTTACCAATTTAATTAATCAATTACGAATAAATGTAAATAAATGTTACATTAATGTGAGTTAATACAATAACTGCAAGTTGGGAATGTAATAAAATGTACAAAAATGTCAATTACACTCATAATGCAATAATTGATTTAATAATAAAAATGAAACCAAGAAAATGAAGTTGTGGGATTTATATTTTTTATTAATGTCAAAATCAACAAATGTTCAATATTATTGTAATACTGCAACTAATAAGGTAAAAGATGATAATTGTAGAATATTTATGTAATAAGATGTACAAAAATGTTAACTAAGTCTATAGAGTAATAATTGATTGAATAAAAATATTGAAACCAAATCAGATCAATTTATTGGAATTAAATTATAATTAATTGGATTTAATTACAGTTGAAATTGAACACTGTAATTAGTGTAATAACCAACGCTGAAATTTTATGTGAACTTGTTTTAAATTATTGTAAATGTCTAAGTAACTAGAAAGAATGAAAATTGGTTAGTTTATTAATATTGAATTAAAAAGTGATTAATTAATCTAATATTAATTTATTTAATTAACGTGAAAATAGCCATTTTGGCCACTGACCCAGATTTCGACTAAACCAGTCTCATCAGATTCGTAAAAGTGAATTATTGTAGCAATTCAAGTTTCGTAGCGATCAGACTTGTCATTTGATCGTGCGGGCTCGAAACGCGTAGAGATCAATTTAATTGAATTCAATTGAAATAAGCTGATTTTAAAAACTAACTTCTTCATACGATATAACTAGGACTTGAAACATGTTCCGTTGAGTTTAAAAATATCGAAAACATCCATTTCGATATATAGGATGAGCTATTTTCGTTTCGGGGTTAGAACGGGCTTTTTGGTTCGCATAGTCGTTTCGATCCAACCCTGCCTATATAGAGGCTGTTATAAACCCTAGTTGTTTCTCATTTTATTATTTCTGTACATACATCTTCTTCATCCTTCCAAACATCATTCCCAAATTCGAAAACCTAATTTTCGAAAAAAATAAACAAATTTTCTCTAGATTTTCTTTATGTCAGGAAGAGATTTACTTCGAGTTTCAGAGACGAAAACCCTGCAGCGACTTGGGGTCAGAGAGAGTTCAAGGCCAAACATGGCAGATCTGGGCGCGCTTCGAGTTCCAAAGGCGAAATCCCTAGAGCTACTTCGGGTCGGGAGCCAAATGACTTTGGTCTCAAGTCATTTTGGCAAAACTCAGAGCAAACATTGGGTAATTTAGGCGGCGACTCGAAGTAAGACCTGAAGTCGAAATTTTTCAATCTTCTAACCTTAATAACTTCTGCATACGAGCTCGAATTCATGTGCAATTTTCTCCATTGCGATCGTATCGAAATTTCGGACATTATAGAGCTAATTTAGTCAAATTCTAAGAATGTTGAATTTTGGTCCTTATTTTAGATTTCAAATAAATTTGAAATCAAAGGTGAGTGTTTTAACCCATTGACAACTACTAATTTTTTTTATGTTAGTTAAATCAAATTTATGATGTGATTAGAAATTAATTGATCGATGTTTAATATGTTTAAATTGTCATTCTAGTTAAATTTGACTTTTATTACGTTTAATCATCGTTTAATTTAATATTGGATTTAAAGTGTCAATTTAGTGCATGTTATTGATTATCAGTTATCTATTCATGTTTATTGATTGATTTGGATGATGATTGTGATGGATGTTTGATTGTTGATATTGAATGACTGGATGTTGTGTTTTTATATTGTTACAACACTTCATGTTCCCCATGGCTTAAAATGATACATATCCGAATGATCTATAAATTAGGGAAAAATCGTTACGGGTTGAAATGATAGACTCGAGCGATTATATAGATTTTATTTAATTTGGGAATGCGGTTTGAAATGATATATAACCATAAAATTTTAAATTACGGATTGAAATGATAAATATCCGTAACACTTGACCCTAGGGTAGAAAATTATATACGGACACCGGTTTGGTTAAATTTAATGATTTGTAAATCTTTAAATTTTGAATTCAGTTAACTGGTATTTGAAATAGAAATTAATTTATATAAATTGAATTACTTTCGAAAATCCGAGTGTAAATGTTGAAATTGGAATTGATTTAATGAATTGTTCAAAGAAATTAAGTTGGAATTTCAAAGTTGAAGTGTCAAATATAAATGAATTTATCTAAATTGAGTTATTGAAATGTTTGGATATAACTTTGGAATATATTTCAAGCAAATTTAACCTATTTTAATTAAATTAACTATTTTAATCCTTAAAACTATTTTAACTTATCTTAAATCTATTATAACCTATTTAATCCAATTTGGTCTATTTTACCTACATTAAACTAATTAAATTTATTTAATCTATTTTGAATCTATTTAATATAAATTAATGTATTTAATCTATTTTAAATTTATTTAATGTATTTTAAATATATTTAATATAATTTAATCTATTCAATATAATGTAAATCTATTTAATCTATTTTTAATTTATTTAATTTATTTTAAATCTACTTAATATAATTTCAATCTATTTAATCTATTTTAAATTTATTTAATCTATTTTAAATATATTTAATATAATTTAAATTTATTTAATCTATTTTAAATCTATTTAATGTAATTTAAATTTATTTAATCTATTTTAAAAAAATATCTATTTAAAATCTAATTAAGTCAAAATTTAAATCTATTTGTACTATATTTTACTATTTTAAACTATTTCAATTTATTTTAAACTATTCTTAACTACTAAAACTATTTATAATTGTCTAAACTATTTTCTAAAATTTCAGACTGTGTAAATTTGAGGCATTTATATTTAAATCCTTGATGATGATAGAACCTAAGTTGGAAACTGGAATTGATACCCTTTTGGTGAAATGACATATTTGAGTAAATATGATTTTGTAAGTAAATATGACTTTGAAAGTGGCTATGATTTTTGAAAGTGAATATAGTTTTGAAAGTGTATTTGATTTGAAAATGATATAGTTTTGGCAACATGATATTTTGGTATCAATTGTGAATTGACCTTTTGAAATGTAAAAGAACAATCGGTGTTAAATAAGCGTTTAGTTGCAAAGATACTAGGATCAGATATTGTCATACTCTCTACCAATACCGAAAACTACTTTAACAACTTTGTACGTAGTGGAGATTCCAAAATGAAGTAGGATGGTTTGGCGAACGATTCTGTACGGGGTATTTATGTGACACTGACTCCCGTGAGTCGGCTTAGACGTGACTAAAACAGGATCCATGCCGGGCCAGTGAGATCATTCCTCCTATCGGGCACATTTCTTCGATACCATTCTATTAATTTGTGATTGATTTGGTGGCCACCCCTTGATTTTGATTATGGGTTACGAGGTGGGCGATAGTAGCTGTTATGCGTTACCACCAGTCCGGATCCATAATTGGTATATCTACCCTGGCATTGCCTTGAGTGTCGTGTTCACATACCATATCGTGCCTTCTACGAGTTTGTTTTGTACCATACCTATAGAGTGCCCTTTGGGTAAACCTCACGGAGGAGCGTGCGGTACTCTATAGACTATAGGAATATATAAAATATGTTAAGGGGAATATGGGTAATGTCTTAACGCGATTTTAATATTTTACTTTACTATAGACACTATTATAATAGCGTATTGTACTACATAGTAGACAGTTTAACGGATCCTAAGGAGATGGTAATCCCGAACATCTCTTAAGTTATTGCACTCACGTCAGACACTGGATAGGAGATGTAAAATACCGTAAACATCTTTGACGCCGCTACACTCATATTTATTTACTGTTGATTTAACTTACGTAAGATCTTTTATTTTTGACTCAAGTGTTTCATCTTTTCAATTCGCTCGGGTTAGTCTGAGCTTTTTAGTTTATCGAAGACTACTTCCTGGAGGATGAAGACGAAGAATTTGTACTATTATTACTTATTATATGTATTCCACTACACCATGTTGATCCGCTACATATATTTACTTATTCATGTTTATGTAACTCTAATTTTTTTGTTGTAAAAGAATAATCAAACGTATTTATTAAACAGCTTCATGAACCGTTATTTTATTACTATATTTTATCATTCCGCTGCGAGATTCTGTATTTGTTTTTTTTTATTTCTCAGCTTTTTCTTATTTACCCCATAATAATCTTCCCTTTTGAATGTTTTGAGTCTAACGTGTGTGGTTTATCATCGATTTTAACTATCAAAAGTGCAGGTCGTTATAGTTGGTATCAAAGCTTCGATTTAGCGATAACCTTAACTTTGTGGGGTCTGACTCCTATAAAATAGGGTAGTTGTAACGACCCGTTAAATTCAATGATATTAAATGAATCAATTTGATATGTTTTCTAATCTAATTTAAATTGAAATAGAAGTCTTAGGATTTTTAATGGAGTAAATGTAGGAGTTAGCTAGTAACTGTAATTAAAAGTAAATAATTTAAAATGTTATATGACATAGATTGAAATAACGAAAATTTGTGTTTGTGGTTATAAGTCATAATTAGTTGATTAAAATGGTATTAATGAAATAATAACTGAATTTAGTTGCAATATATAAACATCAGAAAAATTTAATTGGTGGATTAAATCTGTTAAAGTTCATAAGTTTTGTAATTTAGTTTAGTAGAACTTTAAATTATAAATGAAGATTGAAATAAACGATAATTTTAATTATGTCAATGGTGACTCAAGACCTAGGTTATAGGAATTGGAACATAATCCAATTTGAATTAAGTAGAAGAAGGATTTGGTTAATATGTAAGTTATTGTTCAAGGTATTGAATAAAAACTTGGAATCCAATCATAATTTAATGTTAATAACGTTAGTATTAGAGAATAAATATATTTCAATGCAGTACCCGAATGAACGGAATAAAATGAATATATATTGAATGGAAATGAAATGTAAATTGGCATATTTGGTTGAAAGTTAATTTTAAGAAACATATAAATGTTGAATTGTGAATATTAATATAAATATTAACTTGAATGGGATTCATTAATACAAAGATGTAATAAGTGTAGATAGTAAAAATTTAATGGCTGTAGTGGATAAAAAAATCTAGTAGTAACATAAAATTTATTTATATGGAAAAAGAGTATAGATTTGAACAAATTTATGAAAATTTGATAAGAACAGTGGTTGTAATCAGTTTGGTTATTTAATGTTTGGAAGATAGAGATTTGTAAATCCGTTAATGAATTTATAATGGGAAGGAATGGTAAGAATGTAAAAATTATAAGCATTTGATTCAATTAAGGGAATTAAATTTTAAATAAATGGTCATTTAATAAATTCAACGTTCTGTGAGAAATCATAATAGTTGTGTAAAATGTGTACAAACTTCGATTTGGAAATTTATTGGATTTATAACGGTTTTGGTATTACATTTATGAGTTTAAAAGTTATTCCATTTTGTAAAGTAATAAAAGCTTATTTAGGTGACTAGAATTTAGCGTAACGACTATTGTGTGTTACCTATTCTTGTTGCTTGTTAATTTAAATTTTGGGAATCAAATTCAATTTATCCGCCAATTTACCGCAGTTAAAGTGAAATAAATTGGTGAATGAGTAATGTTATATACAAATAAGATGTAACCAAGAAAATCCCATTTATAATAATTTATGTAGAATAAAGTAAAGAAACCAGGAAATGAAAATGTGAAAATGTGGATGCAATGAGATCTTAAGTAATAATAACTTTGTTAGGTTAGTGATAACGGATTTTTTTTGTATAACCAAATAAAGATCCAAATTTATTTGGAAATTTATTGCAATCAATTGAATTTATTACAATTAAATGGATTTAATATTTAATGGTTATGTAATTATTATTTGGAAGAAATTGGAGTTATTTGTAATAAGTATGAACCTAATGTTAATTTTTCTTATAGGATTGACAATCGATATGGAATGAAAAGAAGAAAATTTGGGTCAGTAAAATTTGTAATTTATGCATAATAAAATGGCTTCTAACGTTAAATACTACGTTATTGAGATTTAAATTAGACTTAAAGAGTAATGATGTGAATCAGGAACTAATGTTTATGGCATCTTTATTTTAAGTGAAAGTTGAGAATATAAAGATTAAAAATCTAAAGTATGGGTTTTGAGAATATAATTTATAAAATTCTTAAATATAAGAAAGTGTAGAAATTAACATTGCAATTAATATACTGTCAACTTTTAATTCACAGCTAAGCCTGTTAAATCTTTTCAATTGATTACGAATCATATAAGAAATAAAATTTGCCCAATTTTAGAATTTAATATAAAATTTGGATTTTTATAATTTATTTAATTTATTTAATGAATATTAAAAATAGCCATTTTGGCCACGGACTCGGATTTCGACGAAACCAGTTTTATCGGATCCGTATCGGTGAATTATTAAAGGGTTTCAAGTTTCGTATCGATCGGACTTGTCGTTTGATCGTACGGGCGTGAAACGCCTTGAAATCAATTTTAATAAAATCAATTTGAAATCAATTTGGAAATTTTGTTTTCAGCATAACTTCTTCATACGATCAAATTTGGACGTGAAACTTTTTCCATCGCGTTCAGAATATTTTAAATTACCTATTTGGATATATGGATTTACGAAATTTCGTTCCGGAGACATAGCGGGCTTTTTGGGCCATAGTTTGTCCCGCACGTTCATTCTACGGTCTATCTACACTACCTCTAACCCTCTATATAAACCTAGCTACAAGCCCTAGCCTCCGCCTAATTTCATTCCATCTGTGCGTATACTTTCTTCAAGCTCCTCTTCTTCTTCAATGGGTGAAAACCCTAGATCCAATCAATTCAAAATTTCAATGAAAATTCAAACTCTTTAGAAAAATTCCAAATTAATATATGTCGATCTTCTCGAAACACGTAATCCCATGGTGAAATTCGTTTTTCAGTTGGAGTTACCGTTTATCCAGAATAAATTCAAAACAGTCCCAACCGTTCATCATCGTCGTAACAAACTTCGTCTGATCGTCGAATGGTTTCTGGGTATTGAAGAGAGGACGATGGGGAGCGCATCTATGTGTTTTGTTTCGAGAATCAACGGTTGGATGTGGAGCAATTTTTGATTTGGATTTCGTTTTCATAGGCGGCCGGTGGAGTTTTGGGCGACCGGACCTATATGGGGGGGGGGTGCGGCTTGGCGAGCTGGAGCCCATGGTGGTGGTGGCACGGCGTATGGTGGTGTCTGGTGGAGTGCAAGTTTGGTCAAAGTGGCGGTCAACGTTGTTGGTTGGGTTCGGTTCCTTGATCTGGAGGGGGGGGGCGTGTTTGCCTGTCGCGTGAGGGAGATGGAAAGTGCTGACGTGGCTTTAGATTTAGGTAATTGTGTACCATTTTAGTTATTCGTTTTAAATTGTTTTCGATCGCAATTTTTGCCATAACTTTCTCATACGAAGTCGGATTCACACGAAATTTCTTTTGTTAGGATCGTAATTTAATTCCGGACTTGATGACGCTGGATTGGACGAATTCCGAGACGGGCGAATTTTTGGGTTTAAATCGAATTTAAATTCGATTTAAATTCAAAAGGTGAGTGTTTTAACCCACTCACAACTACTGGAAGCTTTTATGTTTGTTAAATTAATTTTAGAAATGAATAGAAATTTATTTATGAGTATTTGGCATGTTTATTTCACTCATATTTGTTGAATTGCATTTATTAAATTTAACTGTTAATTTAATTAATTTATTGCGTATAAATTTACAGTTAAAATTTATTTGTTTGTATATGAACTGCTAGTTAACAGTTATATAATTTATTTCTGAATATAGACTGTAGATTAATAGCTGTTAAATTTAATTTGAATAAAATTGCCAGTATTACCTGTTATGTAGTACCAAAAATAATATTGTTATTGATTGATATTGATTGATGATTGCGATTTGGATGATGGATGATGTTGATGAATGTGTTATCCCGCTTTTTGGCAAAGCCGCGATACCAAAAGAGCGATTGAAAAGGAAGGACCGTTCGCCTCAGAGGTTGATCGTATTTCCTTTCGCCATGGATATCACTGAATTTTATTCGAGTCCAGAATGAGCTACAATTGATGGGACACTGCAAGAAAGGCCACAGGAGTCAGAATTTCAAATTTCAAGTCGATCCGAGTTCGTATGCTCAAGTTATGATCGAGGCAACTTGGAGGGAACACACTGATTTCGAACCCATGATGATGGTTGTCTTCGAATCCATCGTCACGCCCCAGTTCGAAACCATCACTTCAAACCCATCAAGTTTGAAACCATCACCTTCGAAACCCTCGAGATGCCTCGACCTCGAACCCATCAGAGTGTAGCTGTTTCGAACCCATACTCGGCTGCCTCAGTTCGAAACCATCGGACATGCATGCTTCGAACCCATCATAGAGCCATGCTTCGAACCCATCACAAAGGCCTTCTTCGAACCCATCCTGTGTTGCCTTGTTCGAACCCACTGGGTCAACCCACGTGTCTTCTATCGGTTCGAAATCACCGAGATACACGGAGTCAAAGCGGTCAACACGGAGCGAAGTCCGGATCGGTTCGAAACTTGCGCTCCACGTCACCACGAAGTCGCGTGCCATGATGGATTCGAAACCATCGTTTCGAAACCATGGGTTCGAACCAAACAGCCATGCCGTGAATCCTATTTCGAACCCATCATATCTCCCAATCTACTGATCCAAATGTCATGAAATTTTCACAGATGCTAGCATACATGTTGAAGAATGTCCTCGCCAAATTTCACCTCGATTGGATGAATTCTTGATCGGTTCGAATGGAGTTCGAACCGATGCCAAAGTGGGCCCAAACTTCCCGAGACCGTGCGTGTGGGCCCCCTCACGTGCCAGAAGTGGTCTCCCAAGTTTTCAGCGAGATACCAGCAGCCTACACCTATAAATAGAGCCCCAGGGCCAACAGAAAAGGGATCTTCTGACTCTGAGACGCCAAGACTCTGCCGGACCAAGACCTCCATCATCCTACATCATAATTCTATTGTTGATTTCGAATTTCCAGTTGTAACTTGCTGTGGATCGCTGTACCAACTTGTAATCGTTGAGAGAGAATCAATAAAACATCGAAAAACTTCACAGTGGACGTAGGCAACACGCCGAACCACTATAAATTGCTTGTCTACGTATTTTCTTTACTGTTGATTGGAGTTTTTGTTAGATAATATTCATATTCAGTTCATACTTTTGACTATTATCTCTTCAACGACTCCCGAAGAGTGTTGTGACCAATTTTGGTGCAAACACTTTGGTGCTTTCACTGAGAAAACCCAGCTTTTCTCCTGCTCGTTGGATTTGTCATCGATACCGGATTGAACAAATCTAAGAGAGAGATCCAGATCTTTGAATTCAAATTCCTTCCATTCTATTCAGATTTGCAAAAGTCTAGGGAAAGGAATCTTACTGTTCATAATGGTGAGCACCAGAACCACTTCTAACCTTGGTAACCAGGAAGACCGGGATAGACCAGATCCCGAGCAGCTACCATCTACCCAGGACGTCGCCGGGCCCTCGGAGTCATCTGGACCGGTGACAAGGCAAGAGTTTCAAACGTTGCTCCAGGAGCTGACCCAGAGTCGGCAGCAGTTGACGGAACAACTACACGCTAACGCTGAATTAACCCGCCAGCTACACAGTCATAAGCGTAGGCGGTCAAGGAGGTATTGCGCATCCCAGTCCTCCACGGAGAGTTCGGCTTCCACTGATTATCATCGTAGACCTTCGCGACCCCGAATGGACGGGAATTATGCACAGGCTACTAGAGACATTCCGGCATTGACGGTTGGGCAAATACGAGTCGGCCCATCTGCTAGCTTCCACACAGGGCCTTCCTCCCGGGGAGGCGCTGCTCCTCAACACACTATCGACAACCGTCCTACAACCATCGCTACGGAGCCTGGGGCGGACATCCATACTTTGTCAGATCAGAACCATCACCGACGACGGCAAACTCCTGAGCCGTATATACCAGAGAATGTCGAACCAAGGAGGCGAGATCCGGACCGTCGACAGCATCCGGTCCAGTCCCGCATTGTGGAACCCGACCACACCTTGGTTCAACATGCCCAGAACGCAGCTGTCACAGATATTCCAGAAATGATCAGGCAGATGATCCGTGAAAGTCAGGGATTTACTAACGATGACTGGGGAATCTCCCGGAGTCACACCCCATTCACAGACGAGATCCTGTATGCCGAACCCCCTTGGCGATTTAGAATGCCCGCGTTACCGATGTACGAAGGGAACTCAGACCCCAATCAACACATATTGAAGTATGAATGGTCCATGAGCGCCGCCAGAGCAGACGATGCGGTCAAGTGTAGGAGTTTTCCTATCTCTTTGGGAGGTATTGCTACGATGTGGTTCACGCGATTGCCACCCCCGTTCTATCTCTTCGTTCAATCAGTTGGCCAGGAAATTCGTAGAACAGTTTCGCGTGCACGTTGCAAGGCCTAAGGACGTCAACACTTTATCTAGCGTTACCCAAGCTCCAGGAGAGACTCTTAGACACTATTTGGAAAGATTCCATAAGGCTTGTGTGGAAATCACTAACCCCAATGATAACTCGATTCTGATGGCGTTGATGAAAGGGATTGACCCTGACTCGGATTTTGGAAATTGGTTAGCAGGAAAATCCCCTGCGTCGTTGGACCGCTTCTACTCCAAAGCCGCTCAGTTCTTGAGGCGCGAGGATGCGAAGCAGTCTAGGAAACAGGACGATGCAGGACCTAGTGGAGAGGGGATTCAAAGTAATGTGGCTGTTAAACAATCAGGAGAGAGTTCCGGGAAAGTGCAGCTAAATATCCAGAACAAACAATCACAACCCAAGAATAATGGGAATCAGAACAGAAGGCGGGATCAGAACCGTGGGCCGAGGCGTAGGGCCCCTATGTTCGACAATTATACTCCATTGAATACATCGCTGGAGAATGTGTATCTACAAACTTGCAACGCCATGCAATACAAGAAGCCTACTCCGAAGCCGTCGTCGGAGAGACAGATTCAAACAGGCAAGTTTTGTAGATTTCATGACAGTTACGGCCACAACACCAACGAGTGCAGACACTTGCAGGATTTAATTGAGAAGTTGATCAGGGAAAGAAAATTGGATCAGTTTGTACGGGCGCCGCAGTCTGGAGGTGCGGGTCCGTCGAACCAGAACAATCGGCAAAACCAGCCAAGGCAAGAAGAACCCGCCCGAACAGGCGGAAGGCTAGTGATAAACACCGTTAGTTGTGGTCCTCATCCGGCAGGTACGAGTTGGAAAGAGATGGAGTCATATGCTAGCTCCGTTAGGCATATGAATTTCGAATGTTGCAGTAGTTACGACGAAGGGGCTCCGGCAAAACAACAAAAGACGATGGCAGATGACATCGTGTTCCGGAACCGCGATGCAGACAAGGTCGAAGCCCCGACCATCGACCCACTTGTTATATCCGCCCAGGTTGGTCCTGCTTGGATGAAGAGGATACTGGTGGATAGTGGGAGTTCAGTCAATATTTTGTTCAAGAGAGCTTACGATCAGATGAAAATGGAAGCCAAAGACCTGAAGCCCTGTCAGTCCAGGATTCACGGCATCGATGGAAGTGCTAATATACCCACAGGGGTTGTGGAGTTGCCCGTGGAGTTGGGGATCGGTGAGTGCAGAAGAGTACGCATCGTGCCATTTGTTGTTTTGGACATACATTCACCGTACAACGCATTCCTGGGCCGACCAGCCCTTGCTGAATTTCGGGCAGCGATCGCCCCGTGGTGTTTGACTTTAAAATTTCCAACTGATTGTGGTATCAGTGTGATTCATGGGGATCAGGCTGCTGGAAGAGCCTGTTATGTTGCGGAGCTGCGAGAGGCGCAGCGAAGGGAGAAAGGTAAGGGCGCATAGGAATCTCTTTGCGTCCGTTCTGCCGATGATTGACAATTGGTGCTCGGACCTCGGCCCGGGCACCCCAACCAATTCCATAAAGACCTTGACCCAAGGGACGCCGACAGCAATGAAAAATCTACAGAAAGTCAGGCTTCTCCGGCTGAGCTAACTATCAATGTCCCGATCGAAGATGATGGCGATGATTCGAGAATGTTAAAAGTTGGGTCTCAATTGAGCCAGGGGGCACAACAGGAATTGGTTGAATTCCTCCGGGCGAATCTTGATGTGTTCACCTGGACGCATTCCGACATGTGTGGGATCTCGCCGGAGATCGCGAGCCACACTTTGAACATTGACCCGCGGTATATCCCTGTCAAACAGAAAAGGCGTGGTATGGATCCCGAGAGATCTGCCGCCCTTAAGGAGGAGGTGGATAAGTTGAAAACGAACGGGTTCATTAGAGATGCTTTGTACCCGGAGTGGGTGTCAAACCCGGTACTTGTCCGGAAACCAAATGGGAAATGGAGAACGTGTATCGATTATTCCGATTTGAACAAGGCCTGCCCGAAGGACAGTTTTCCACTTCCTCGAATCGATCAGCTTGTTGATTCAACCGCCGGACAAGAATTGTTATCCTTTATGGACGCTTACTCGGGCTACAATCAAATACCCATGCATGTGCCCGACCAAGAACATACGAGCTTTGTGACTGATCTGGGACTATATTGCTACAAAGTCATGCCTTTTGGGTTAAAAAATGCAGCGCAACCTACCAACGTTTGGTTAACCGGATGTTTTCTGATCAGATTGGGAAGACCATGGAAGTTTACGTAGATGACATGTTAGTAAAGTCACGACATTCTGTTGATCATGTAAAGGACTTAGGATCAATGTTTGATATCCTCCGGAGATATGGGATGAAGCTCAATCCGCTGAAATGCCATTTTGGAGTTGCGTCCGGAAAATTCCTTGGGTTCATCGTCAACGCCCGAGGGATAGAGGCTAACCCCGAGAAGATTTGGGCCATCAGAAATCTTCAAACTCCAAGGACAATAAAGCAAGTTCAGAGCCTTAATGGGAAAGTCGCTGCATTGAGTAGGTTCATCTCGAAGTCGACTGACAAATGCATCCCCTTCTTCGATCTGATCCGAAAAGGGAAACGAAACTTCGAATGGACCGCAGAGTGCGAAGGTGCGTTTCAGTCATTGGTTCAACATCTTTCTACACCGCCGATTCTTTCGAAGCCTATTGATCATGAGCAATTATATCTCTACTTGGCGGTATCTGAAAGCGCAATCAGTGCGGCATTAATCCGGGAGGAAGATCGAGTGCAAAAACCGGTGTATTACGTGAGTAAGCGGTTGACCGGAGCCGAGAGGAATTATCCAAAGCTGGAAAAGTTGGCATATTGTCTAGTTGTTGCCTCGAGAAAGCTCCGTCCATATTTCCAAGCTCATCCTATCACCGTGTACACCGACCAGCCGTTACGACAGGTCCTCACGCGGCCTGAGACGTCTGGTAGGTTATTGAAATGGAATATTGAATTGAGCCAGTTTGACATTGCTTTTACTCCAAGAAGGGCCATACATGGTCAAGTTCTGGCAGACTTCGTTGCTGAATTCACTTTATCCGAGGAATTACCTGAGAGTAGCGAACCCCCTACGCACACATGGAAGTTATACACTGACGGCGCCTCCAATGAACGGTGTTCGGGAGCAGGGGTAGTGCTTCAAACTCCTGAAGGCCGATCTATATGCTACGCCCTGAAGTTCGAGTTCCGTGCAACTAATAACGAGGCTGAATATGAAGCTTTACTCACTGGTCTGAAGTTGGCCCACGACCTGAGAATTGCCGCTGTGGAGGTGTATTGTGACTCCCAATTAATCGTATGCCAAGTCCGAGGTGAATATCAAGCTAAGGATCGGAGACTAGCGGCTTATTTATCTAAAGTCAGGAAAATTCTTGATCATTTCGATTACTATGCCATTTTCTATATTCCTCGGGAGCGCAATCAGAAGGCCGATTCGTTGGCGAAGTTGGCAAGTACGGGCGAAGCCCAACAGTTAGGGCTTGTTCCTGTTGAAACCCTATCTTCCCCGAGCATCGATCAGAATGAGGTCAACCATGCATTCGAGGCTACCACCGATAGGGAGTCGTGGATGACCCCCTATCGAGACTATATTGAACATGGGACGCTGCCTGAGTGCAGAAGTGAGAAGAGGCAGGTCCTTCGAAAGGCCTCACGGTTTATCATCCAAAATGGGGTTATGTACAGAAGGGGATATTCTGTCCCTCTACTTCGATGTATCGCGCACGACGAAATCAAACGAGTGTTACACGATGTCCACGAGGGAGAGTGTGGCGATCACATCGGGGGGCAGACACCCGCCAAGAAGGTACTCCGATACGGATATTACTGGCCTACCGTTAGTCGAGACGCATCAGACTACGCCAAAAAATGCGACAAATGCCAGAAATATGCTCGGATTCCTAGAGCCCCACCTACTGAGATAACCCAAATGGTTAGCCCCTGGCCATTCGCAGTATGGGGGATCGACATAATTGGAGCGTTGCCTCTAGCCAAAGGTGGCGCGAAATACGCCATCGTCGCGGTTGATTACTTTACTAAATGGGCCGAAGCGGAGCCTCTTGCAACGATCACAACGAAGAAAGTGATCAACTTCGTGGTGCGCAACATCATCTGCCGATTCGGTCTACCTCATACTATCATCACAGATAATGGAGCTCAATTCGACAGTACCGAGTTCAAAAATTTCTGCCAACGATTTCGCATAAATAAGATGTTTTCCGCAGTGGCACACCCTCAAGCAAACGGTCAGGTCGAAGCTGTTAATAAAGTTATAAAGTCTATACTGAAGAAACGACTGGAAAAGGCCGGAGGCAAGTGGGTCGACGAACTCCCTATGGCGTTATGGGCCTATAGAACAACTCACAAAACTGCAACTGGTCACACTCCGTTTTCTCTGTCATATGGCTCAGAGGTCGTTATCCCAGTCGAATTGGAAGTGCGCTCTCATCGTGCGACATATTATGATCCGAAGACCAATGCTATATTGCTCGCTCAATCTCTGGATTTACTGGATGAGAGGCATGAAGAGGCGGATTTGAGGGCAGCCGCATATCGGAGTCGAGTCGCCCGGCTGTATAATGCTAAGGTCCGTCCGCGAACCTTCGAACTTGGCGACCTCATACTCAAAAGGGTTTATCCGGTCCCTCCGCATATGAAGCCAAATTGGGAAGGGCCGTATGTTATCTCACAAAAGCTCGGAGATGGCACGTTCAAATTATCAACGGTTGACGGTTTTGTCTTGCCAAGAGCTTGGAATAGCGAAAGTCTTCGTCGCTACTACATATGAAAACTTTACTCGTTTATTGTCTGTCAATTTATTTCCTTGCATTTTATTCTAGCATTTTGAGATTTAGATTCGTGATAATGCAACTGATTTTGCCATATTTTCTCGTTTCAGCAATAAAATGCCGTCTCTTCAAGCAAAAGCTGTGATTTACTGAATATGACATACAACATCACAACGCACGGAGAGCTAAGTTCCATCGCACGGTGGATTTTATTCAAATAGGGAGTGACTATGATAAGACCGGTCACTCGCTAAGTGAAACCCGAGCTCGGGGATAGAACAATACATTATCATTCACAGGGATTGATACACGACAATCCCTCCTCCAACTCCGACTTCCCAGAGTGAGAATTGGAGTATAAACTTCAACTCTCGGTTCCCGGAGCGCGAACCGAAGTACAAATTCACTGCTCCCAAAGTGAGAGCCGACTCCAACTTCCCACAGCGCGAATTGGAGTATAAACATTCCGTAATTCGTTCCCAGAGTGCGAACGGACTCCAACTTCCCACGGCGCGAATTGGAGTATAAACATTCCGTAATTCGTTCCCAGAGTGCGAACGGACTCCAACTTCCCACTGCGCGAATTGGAGTATAAACATTCCGTAATTCGTTCCCAGAGTGCGAACGGACTCCAACTTCCCACGGCGCGAATTGGAGTATAAACATTCCGTAATTCGTTCCCAGAGTGCGAACGGACTCCAACTTCCCAGAGCGTGAATTGGAGTATAAACATCAAATCCATCGTTCCCGGAGTGCGAACAAATTCCTCAAAAGCTCAAATAAGTGTGACCGAAGCATCCATGCTAACTCCAGATTCCCAAAGCATGAGTCAGAGTACAAACAACAATTCCAGGTTCCCGGAGCGCGAACCATGTCACAAACAATCGATAGTTCTCTCAACTCCTGGAGTGCAAAGCAGATTATCGATCTCAAATTATCCTAAGTCCCTAGAATGCGGATGTGTGCTTAAGATTTGCAACAAATGCAATTGACTGCCAAAAATATAAGTGTTGTTCCCCAAGACTGGGGGGCACGAAAGCTAAGTGTCAATCATTCACCGAAGTGATACAACGTCCGAAGTTCAACTCATTCATCAATCGCAACTTGTGACCAAGATTCTCAGGCGTGGCAAATGAAACGAGCTCTACTTAAACGATAAAAACACCATAAGAACTCCGGACCGAGAGCAAGACACTGCAAGTACTTAAGCACAAATAAAACAAGAGTTGAAACAAAGAAACTAAAGTTTATTTCAGCTAACTAAAAATGAGGGCTTACATATGAAAAAGTTTTCCCAAAAACAATCCCTACTAGCAGGAGCCGAACCTGCATCTATACACGGCCTACTAATAAAAAACAAAAACAAGTACTTATCCACCAAAACATCTACTTGTAAAGCCGGTCTACTTCTTCTTCTTTTTCGTCTTCCTTATTAGTGGTTCTTCATCAGAATCACTAGCGACCGAAATTCTTTTTGAGTGCCTCCTCTTCGGCGGTGACTCTTCGGCTGGGGGCATGATATCGATGTCCTCCTCAGAGCTCGAATCTACAGGGAGGCTTCCCGCCGGAGGAGTAGGGGGGACTGGATCTGTGACGGAAATTGAGATAGTGCCACCATGTTGAGCTATGCGCCGTCGCGCTGCCACCGGCGCTACCACTGTGCCCCGCAGCTTCTATTTCAGCGCTGATTTCGGCCAAAATTTCCTCTTCTCGAGTCGCTTGGGCTTGGCTGGGGACATCCGCAGCTTGCATCGAAGAACTTGAGGTCGGCAGGGGATCACTAACGATGATAAACTGTAAGTACGTAGAGTAACCGCCCTGCTCACCGAGCAGCTCGCTCACCATCTGTTCCTCGAGAGATAACCCACTCCCCTGTGCTGCCTCGATCGATACCGCAGTTACAGCAGTGGTCTCGGTGGCGATGGCCATAACCTTTTGGCTTGATTCTTGAGCCGTGACTGTCGGCGCAACCTCCGTCACTAGGCAAAAACAATAAGTTATTAGTAACTTCTTCAAAACAAACTCTTTATTTAGAAAACACTTGAGATAATTTCGAAATACCTTCTCCAGTTTGACTCGCAGACGGCTGAACGACCTCGGAAGTGTGCTCATGGATAGGAGATAAGTGCGGCCGCTCCGGGTCGTAAGCAGGAACAGGTGGCAAGCTAACCGCAGACGCAGGCACTGACGAAGGCGATGTGGTGACTTCAGTGACATCCGCATGGTGCTCAACACCCGATCCCTCTCCAACTTCCAGGGAACGACCACCCACCATCTCCTTCTCATGAGCAATGATAGCATCGTGAAGGACCTTCTTTTCATCCTCAGTTAATAACCGGTTCTCAAGCTCGAATCGGTCAACCGATTCGCCCGGATGCGCTTCCCCCTCTTCCTCGACCAATCGCTCCCAAGCGCTGCGAAGGTGAACGGGATAATCTTGAAGCCAGGCTAAATTTCGATGTTTTAACACGTTGGCGTTATAAGTTATAAGCAGATCTTCGATATCGGCCTCTAGCCTGGCCTCTGCCTGTTGAACTTTCTCCTCCACCTCTGTCTCGACCGCTTGAACTTTCGCCACCGCAGCATCCCTTTCGGTGCGAAGAATCACAGCTTGTTCGCACGCCTCCTGAGCTGCGCTATTCGCATCATCCCTTTCCTTGGCGATTTCAGCAAATTTTGACTTAAGCTCGTTCAACTCCTTCAGGGCAGCGTCCCTCTCTGCAGTAACCAATGTGTTTCGATGACCCATGTCCTCAACCGTGGCGTAGTGTTCGCGTTTCATCCTATCCATGATTGCCTGGGCTTCATCGGCTTTTTTAGTGGCCTCTATTTCAGATTTACGGGATGATTCAGCCTCAGTATTCAGCACTTGAATGATGCGATCTTTTTGTGCTAACTCGGCTTGCAATTTTTCAATGGTGGCCGCCGTTCGAAGGCCAGCGCCGATGCTTTTTCAGCTGCCTTATACCACACCTTATACTGTGCGTAGAAGTCGTGCACATAATCAAGCGCCCACCGCTCGGCCTCCGGTGGGATTCTTTTCAAGTTCGGGGGAAAGACATAATTGTCGAAGCAGATATTCGGGAATTCTCTCTTCAGCTGCGCAAGCCTAATCGCTCCTTCTCCCGTAATTTCAGTAGGAGGTTCCTCCGCAACTGTCGGCGCTGACACCTCAGATCTAGAAGCTTGAGAAACCGACACATGTCGAGAAGAATCACGAGGGACGCGAACGGGAGGTTGTACGGGATCTCTGGAAGGAGGAGGGGTGCGCGATCGCGATCGACGCCTATGGCCCTTGTCCGAATCATATCTCTCATGACTAGAATATCCGGAACGTCCCTGGTCATGATACCCGGAGCGTCCTTGGTCATAGTCTCTATCCCCCTCTCGCCTGCGCGAATCATAATAAGAAGACTTGCGAGCGTGTCGAAGACTCCCAAGCATTGAACCTCATTTAGACATAGTATCTGCAAAGCAAAGTAAAATCGAATTAGTCACTCTTCGAATCAGGTAGTTTACAATCAAAGGTTATGCAGTGTCGTGAAGTGTGTGTGAATATGCATTCCCCCCGACCAACCAGAAATGTCGACCTCGCTAGTAATAAGGGGCTCGCTCAATTCTAGATTACGATGGAACTCCTCCAACCCGGCATCATGTTGAAAAGACACATCTTCCGGGATTGGAAGGTCGGCAAGCCCTTCGTAGAGACTTTCAGTACGCGGAGGAGACATCTCAGAGATTCTAACTCCGGAAGAGGGCCGGGCAATGACAACCGATTTCCGTCTCCCCCGCTTAGTTGGCTTAACCATGGCAGCCTTGCCTTTTTTCTGCTCCACAACATCCGAAGCCACATCCGTAGGCTCAGTCAGCGGCTCATCATCAGTGTGAGTTCTTTCAGAATCAGCCTCCTCGGCTATGACAACTTCGGGCTCCTTATGTTTGACTCGTTTCTTAGGAACGATCCTTTGTGCCACCTCAAATCTTATACTCTGCCTTCGTTCAATCAGCCCATAAGTCCGGAGATTCCTATCGGTCAAAAGCAACTCGATGTCCCTATCTTCGCTCGGGACTTCTCGAAGTACTCGCACCATCTCCTTAAACTCTTCACCTTCGGGTCGCGAGATCGTTGCTGTAAAAAGGAAAAATTAATATAAGTTCCACTTCGGCAGCAATTGTCGTAGTAACTATTTAAGAACTTGGCTATACTCACGTCTGAATAACCATCGTCGAGCAAAGCCTGGAGGGCACCTGACATAAAACCATTCTGTCCTATAGTAACTCAGCCTTGTCCAAGATCCGGTGACCACTTGACAATTTCTCACCGCCTCCAGAAATGTGAAAGAAGGATAATCACCACGAGTTTTGAAGTTGAACAAGTATCTGATTTCGATTGGGAGTGGCGGTCGATGGAGACATTCCATAAATGCAATGAACAAGCTATTGATCGACGCATATCCGTTCGGATGCAGCTGAGATGGGGCGATCCTCAAAAACGACAATACTTCTCTTATATACTCGTTGAACGGGGGAAGTGTCCCGGCCGCACACGCGTGGCGATTAAATGCTGTATACCCTTCTGGCGGATTATGTGGTCTATCATTCGGCCCCGGCAGTAATACATCGTCCAGTGACAAGCCGTGCCTCAAAAATATTCTCCCCAACATGTCTTCAGAGATATTCGATGGAACGGAATCCGATGGATTGGCAATGAACGACGCACCAGGAAGTTCGTCCGGAGCCGGACCGATGATCTCAGGATCTATATCCGGAACTTCTAGCCTCGGAGAGGCTGCACCTTGAATCTCCTGCTGCTGTGAACTTGAAGATTCCATAACTAGCTAACTCAGGAGAAACCATCGTTAGACGACAAAGAACCTGTGTGTTCCCCAGTGTAAAGTGTATGAATGTGTGTGGTACCGTGCCATGCATTGCTTGAACAAATGTTGCAGAGTTAAAGTGAACATTCAAACGACAAAGCTACGAAGTTCAGCTATAATGACCGTCATCGCTGACCGTCATCATTAAATCGTTTATATGATGGAAGTCGGTTCGAATAGAAGTTGTTATAGTTCCATCGACGAGCTTCAAAAGGCAATCAAATATGCAGTTCAATATTCAAGTCCAAGTATGCAGGAATGAAGCTCGTCGGAGTTATGCTTGAAAAATTTCAAATTTTGGAATCCATCATATAGGGTTCGAAACCATCACAGAGGCTTCGTTCGAACCCAACCGAACACCTCTTCCTTCGAACCCATCCAAACTTCGTTCGAACCCATGCGTTCGAAACCATCATGACAGTGCTTCGAACCCATGCGTTCGAACCCATCCTGACATCGTTTCGAAACCATGCATTCGGGCGCGCTTCGAAACGATGGCCAAATGACAAATTCGAACCGATACAGAAACCCTTAACTTGACATCGGTCGCGTTCGAAACGGTCCACTTCGAATCGATACGAGGTTGTAGACTTCGAAACGATGGCCTATGGGTTCGAATCCATTAATTCGAGAGGATCCCTCGAATCCCCCAATCGGTGCGAACTACGCATCCCAACAAGGACATTCCAAGGATCGATTCAAAATCCAATGGAAACACACCACCGTCGTCGCTTCGAACTCGAGCCCACACAACGATTCGAATCCCTCCCAAACCAGATCTGGTTTTGCCAATCTCGAAGCTATGCAATCGATGAAGAAGAAATGGGTTTGAAATCACTTCGTCGCTTGAATCCGAGGCTAATTACCTAGTTTAAGCAATGGATTCGAGAGATTTAAGTCGTAAATCTTGATGGATTCGAAAACACGACGCAATATCTTCTCCTTAGAAGCTTCGAAGCGATGAAGAGCGCAGTGGAAAAGTAAAAAGTGAAAAAGTAGCAGGTCCACTGCTATTTATATGGAGGGTTGGTGATGACCGGGACGGTTCGAGTTCCGGTGAAGTTGACCGATTGCAACGGGTCAGAAGGCAGAGACGTTTCGAAACCAATCTTCGAACCCATACGCTTGAGGCTCCATCGTGTGAAGCACACGGACCACTGCCGAGAACAATAGTTTCGTAACCATCCAAATCATCGATTCGAAGATCATTTTCGAAACCACAGAAACGAACTACTAATTCGAAACCATCCTTTCACATCGGTTCGAATGGCAATTTCGAACCCGTCACCACACAAGTATACTCCATACTTTCAGACTGTTTCGAATGTCAATTTCGAATCCATCAATGCTCCAATGCATCGATTCGAAATCTCATATTCACACAACCCATCATTGCACGGGCATACCGCGTCCATACAAACACGAACTTCGAACCCATCAACGCTCAAGTGCATCGGTTCGAAACGTTACACTTGCGCAATACAAATTCTATTTCTTCAACCTTCACTATCGGTTCAGGAGAGGATCGATACGGAGGAAATTTCCACAACAACCACCAAGCGTTGTCTCAATTCAAATTTCAAAATCGGTTCAGGAGAGAATCGATACGAAATTCTGCAGCAAACCAAACTGACAACGACTCGTGGACGCACGATGTTAACAAGGTCCAAATTAACATATGTGCATACATGTCGGACTAACATTCGATTTTGAATATTCATAGGGATCAAACACTATTCCCGTTACAAATGCGACAGCCAACGGCTAAGCACTATTATACAGCAATCAATCATATCAACGCAAGGTTACGGCAATACAGCATACGAGTTTCAACAAAGAAGAGAGCAATGATTGTTCAGATAGAAATGGCAGCTATTCAAAGCACGTCATGTTCCCACAAGACGTACTTTGGGGGGCAAAATGTTATCCCGCTTTTTGGCAAAGCCGCGATACCAAAAGAGCGATTGAAAAGGAAGGACCATTCGCCTCAGAGGTTGATCGTATTTCCTTTCGCCATGGATATCACTGAATTTTATTCGAGTCCAGAATGAGCTACAATTGATGGGACACTGCAAGAAAGGCCACAGGAGTCAGCATTTCAAATTTCAAGTCGATCCGAGTTCGTATGCTCAAGTTATGATCGAGGCAACTTGGAGGGAACACACTGATTTCGAACCCATGATGATGGTTGTCTTCGAATCCATCGTCACGCCCCAGTTCGAAACCATCACTTCGAACCCATCAAGTTCGAAACCATCACCTTCGAAACCCTCGAGATGCCTCGACCTCGAACCCATCAGAGTGTAGCTGTTTCGAACCCATACTCGGCTGCCTCAGTTCGAAACCATCGGACATGCATGTTTCGAACCCATCATAGAGCCATGCTTCGAACCCATCACAAAGGCCTTCTTCGAACCCATCCTGTGTTGCCTTGTTCGAACCCACTGGGTCAACCCACGTGTCTTCTATCGATTCGAAATCACCGAGATACACGGAGTCGAAGCGGTCAACACGGAGCGAAGTCCGGATCGGTTCGAAACTTGCGCTCCACGTCACCACGAAGTCGCGTGCCATGATGGATTCGAAACCATCGTTTCGAAACCATGGGTTCGAACCAAACAGCCGTGCCGTGAATCCTATTTCGAACCCATCATATCTCCCAATCTACTGATCCAAATGTCATGAAATTTTCACAGATGCTAGCATACATGTTGAAGAATGTCCTCGCCAAATTTCACCTCGATTGGATGAATTCTTGATCGGTTCGAATGGAGTTCGAACCGATGCCAAAGTGGGCCCAAACTTCCCGAGACCATACGTGTGGGCCCCCTCACGTGCCAGAAGTGGTCTCCCGAGTTTTCAGCGAGATACCAGCAGCCTACACCTATAAATAGAGCCCCAGGGCCAACAGAAAAGGGATCTTCTGACTCTGAGACGCCAAGACTCTGCCGGACCAAGACCTCCATCATCCTACATCATAATTCTATTGTTGATTTCGAATTTCCAGTTGTAACTTGCTGTGGATCGCTGTACCAACTTGTAATCGTTGAGAGAGAATCAATAAAACATCGAAAAACTTCACAGTGGACGTAGGCAACACGCCGAACCACTATAAATTGCTTGTCTACGTATTTTCTTTACTGTTGATTGGAGTTTTTGTTAGATAATATTCATATTCAGTTCATACTTTTGACTATTATCTCTTCAACGACTCCCGAAGAGTGTTGTGACCAATTTTGGTGCAAACAGATGAATGGATGTTTATTGTATATCATTAAATTTGCAAATTATCATGCATATTTCATTTCATTCGGGATTGTGGTTTGAAATGATATATAACCGCAAAATTTTATATTTTTTTTAAATTGCGGATTGAAATGATAAATATCCGTATCACTTGACCATAGGATAGAAAATTTTATACAGGCACCGCGGTATATATATATAACTATTTAAATGTGATTTCTATGGTTTGGATGGAATACAGTTTATAATAATCTTAAATTTTATATTGTATAAATATTTTTCTTCCATATATATATACATATGAAGTTGAAAATTTGAAATTAAAAGGTGTATAAAAATCTTTATTAAAAATGGAAGAAAATTAAGAAAATGGAGTTTAATAATTTATATCATATGTTTAAATGTTAAGTTTGGAAATTTTAAGATATGATATTTATAATTGGATTTTTCCCAAAATAAATTGAAATGAATATTCTAGTATAATTTGAATTGGGAAAAATATATATATTTTATTACTAGAAATTGAAGTCTTATTTTTTTATGGATTTTATATGAATATTCAAGACTAATTAATAGAACAATTGATTTGTTGAAAGAATAAAATCCAACTTTAGTTTGAAATATTGATACTCAAAATGGATATACGTATATATAAATAAATTGAAGTGGTTTTGGAACTTGAGAGAGATAATATAAATTTTGGTTTAGACTTTAATAAAGAAATGTATTTGTAAAGCCATGAGAACTATTTTCTTTACAAAGTAACTTTAAAGTTAAACCATTTATTCTATATACCGTGGAATATCCAAACCATTAGAGTTTTAAAAGTTATGGTTTTAAACTATGAATTTCAAAATATTATGCTTTGAAAAATATTTGATTTTCAGACGTTATGAAGTTTAAAGCATTATGATTTTGGGAAAAGAATTTTATTTGGGATAAATGATATAATATGGTTTTGGGTTTTAAAAATGATATCGTATTCATAATTTTAAAATGGAAATGTTTATTTTGGTTTTAAAGTATAAACTATTTTTAAATGACTGCGGTGTTATAATAACGATGGGTTGGCAAAGAGACCGGGATCGGATATGGACATACTCTCTGTCGATACCGAAAACCACTTTGACTAACCGTGTACGCGGTGGAGATTCCAGAATGAAGTAGGTGGTGGCGACGTTTCCTGTAAGGTAAATACATGGACCCGACTCCCGTGAGTTGGCATAAGATGGCTAAAACAGGAGCGATTCTCAGGCCAATGAGGTCATTCCTCTGATCGGACCCTCCTCTTCAATATTATACTTTGACTTGGATTGATTCAGTGGCCACTTCTATATTTTGATTTTGGGGAGTTAGTCCGAGGTGGGCGGTAATTGCGGCTACGCGTTTCCACCAGCCTGGATAGCAATTGGTATATCTACCCTGGCATTGCCTAGTTGTGCCGTGTCACCTACCATACCGAGCCTTGTACGAGTTTGGATTTCTCCCGTAGCCCGTGTGGTATCTTCTGGTGGCTTCCCGATCAGGAGGGACTATGATATTGGATGGACTACTGGGACTATTACGTGTTAAGGGGAATATTGGGTCACTCCTTAATGCTATTAAAAGGTATGTTTATTTTATAAATAGACACTATTATAATAGCGCAATATACTACATAGTAAATAGTTTAACGGATCCTTAGGAGATGTAAATCCCGAGCATCTCTTGAGTTACTGTACTCATATTTATTTCTGTTAATTTAACTCACATAAGATCTTTTAGTTCTGACTCGAGTGTTTTTGTCTTTTCAAATTCGCTCGGGTCAGTCCGAGCGTTTCAGGATCGAAGACTTTAGCTTTGGAGGACGAAGACGAAGAATCCATATTATTATTATTTATAGTATGCACACTCTTTCTATTCCGCTGCATTGTTTGTATTGGTATGTGTAACTCTGATATTTATTGTATAAAGAAGAATTAACTGTTTTGTAACCGTTTATGAACTGTATATTTATTATTATATTTTATCCTTCCGCTATGAGATTCTATTTTGTTTTATTTCTTCTCTGTTTTTCTTATTTACCCCATAACAATCCGCCCTTGCGTATGCTTTTAATTGGCACGTGTGTCGGTTTAAAGTGTGCGAAAAGGCGGGATGCTACAGTTGGTATCAGAGCTTTGGTTTAGCGATAAACCTTGGTTTTGTGGGGTTTGACTCTTTGTTAATAGGGTAGTAATACCCTATGGGAGTCACTGAGCGTATATATATTAGAGAGCGTACTTGTTAGTGTTATAAAAAGATTTTGATATTGTGTTAATATGTTCCGCTTTGTATTTATAAATTCTGGTTGATGCATGGGACGCTATGTCATCAATAGGGATTTCTAAACACTTAATAGGACAGACCGACATAATATTTGTTTTTAATATAGGTGAATGAAATAATTTTGCCTATTAATTTTGCCTATTATATTTTCTATATATAAAAATATTTTTATAAAGATATATATATATATATTTGGTTGCTATAGATTGGGTGTTAGGAAATAAAATATTTATAACAATTGAAGCTAAGTTGAAATTATAATAAATCAAATTGGAGATTTTAGAACTTAAGTCCGGGATTTTGAAAATCTGTTTTCAATAGATTTATGGGATATAGGGATTTGGTTTATAAGTATTTTCTTATATAAATATTTAGTATAATTCGAAAGAATTGGTTTAAAGAGGATTTTGAAGAAAATAAATTTTGTACTTTTCTCTCTGTCGCTGGAAAATAATTTCGGTGATGATGGCCGCATCATCGACTTTCATTTTCGAGTTTCGAAGGGGAAATGCCACTGTAGTAAATTCTACTGCAGATTTATTTTGAAATTATCTAAAATTTTAATTGTTCTAAATATAATTAGAGATATTTGAGTTGTAAGAAAATATTTATCTATTATTTTAAAAATAATTTGAAATTTAACCCGGTATTTAAGTCTTGAATTTCCATTAATTAAATTGTTTAAACTATCTTTGTGGAAAAAGGGGTAGGTAAGTAATTTAATTGAAACCTCCAATGTAGGTAAGAGAATTAATGAAAAGTTATAAAGAGATTAGAATTGAATATTATAGAAGTAGAAATTTTGGGAAATAATGAAGTACTCAATAAATTGCTATTATATAAATAAGAAATTAATGGTATAAACTTAAGTTATAATTTAAATTTTACTAGAAATAAAAGGTAAATATTATTACTAAGTGATTGTAAACTTAAGTATATAAAATGAAATTCTTTAATTAATAAAGATTGGTGTGTAGGGTTATAAACTTAAGTATGATTTAAAATGCTACTAGTAATATAATAAAAAGTAGGTAATATAAATAAATGTCTGTAAACCCTAGATAATAAATTAATAAAATCCTTTATTTATAAAAATGAAGGTTTTAAGGTTAATAAATTAAGTGTAAGTAGAGGGTTACTGTAATTAAATATAATAAAACGTAAACATTATATAAAGGAATGAAATTTAGGGTAAGTTGAAATTGTAATTTATAAAATGGATATATGTTTGGTGAACCATTAATTAATAAATAGGAATTGAAAAGAAACTTGGAAATTTTCACTTACATTCTTAAAACATACATAACTTACCATATAATAAAAGTTGCAATGTTAGTAAGAAAATGTAAGGGAAAATCTTACAAGTGAAGCTTGAGGAAATTAAGGAATTCAATAAATTTGCTGTTATTAATGAGAAAATTATATAAGCTTAAGTTAAATTGGAATTTCACTATATAAGTGAAGGTAAGTAGTATAAATAGATGATATAAACTTTAGTCAATAAATTGGAATACAAATATAATGAATTTTGTAATAAATGAAAAAGTGAAAACTTTAAGAAATAAAAGAAATCCCTCCATAAATGGAAAAATAATAATAATAATAATCAAACCACTGAAGCATGAAATAAATGTATAATAAGTTGATTTGGTTATTGGTTTGAATTGTTATTTGTTTGATGTATGTTGTTGGGTAAGGAATTTGAAATTGTTGGATGAATAAATAATCTATCTTTGTTCCATCTAAGACTGTTGAGTAAAGGATGCACTTGATAGTTAATTTCATTTCATACAAATTTCAAGTTTGAACTCAAACAACAATTTGTTTGATGGATTAAATGGTTGCTTTGTTTGTGTATGTATGTTGTTTGTAAGATTGATGGTTGTTGAATTGTTTGGTTGATTAATGATTGAATCCACTTGAATAGTTCACTTTAAAATAAATATTTAACCTTTTAGATTATATAAGTGAATACAGGTGATGGAAGCAACTGCTACTGCTTTTTGTTCCAAAATAATAAGCGTATATTGCCCGACAAATAGGTACGTTTCCGGATTACGTTTTAGCGCTATTTTATATAATTTTCCCGTGTTGGGATATAATATTTTGATAATATATGTAATATATTTGTATATTTTGATATTATATTTTCTCCAGAGTCTCTCTGTACAAAGGAGACTCTGCCAAAATTTTCCGTAAATTTTGGACTTAGAATTTTGTTGAATATTTTCCAAACTTTAATGATTTAAGTATAAAAGGTTGTAAAGATTATAAACGGGTATATTTCATTAAAGGAAATTAATCCAGTAAATTATTGTTTATAAGTTAATATTTGAAATAAGATGTACTGTTTATTCTTCCTTCTCCCTTCTTTTTCCTTTTCGGGGACGAAAAGTTTTGAGTGGGGGAGAGTGTAACGACCCGTTAAATTCAATGATATTAAATGAATCAATTTGATATGTTTTCTAATCTAATTTAAATTGAAATAGAAGTCTTAGGATTTTTAATGGAGTAAATGTAGGAGTTAGCTAGTAATTGTAATTAAAAGTAAATAATTTAAAATGTTATATGACATAGATTGAAATAACGAAAATTTGTGTTTGTGGTTATAAGTCATAATTAGTTGATTAAAATGGTATTAATGAAATAATAACTGAATTTAATTGCAATATATAAACATCAGAAAAATTTAATTGGTGGATTAAATCTGTTAAAGTTCATAAGTTTTGTAATTTAGTTTAGTAGAACTTTAAATTATAAATGAAGATTGAAATAAACGATAAATTTAATTATGTCAATGGTGACTCAAGACCTAGGTTATAGGAATTGGAACATAATCCAATTTGAATTAAGTAGAAGAAGGATTTGGTTAACATGTAAGTTATTGTTCAAGGTATTGAATAAAAACTTGGAATCCAATCATAATTTAATGATAATAACGTTAGTATTAGAGAATAAATATATTTCAATGCATTACCCGAATGAACGGAATAAAATGAATATATATTGAATGGAAATGAAATGTAAATTGGCACATTTGGTTGAAAGTTAATTTTAAGAAACATATACATGTTGAATTTGTGAATATTAATATAAATATTAACTTGAATGGGATTCATTAATACAAAGATGTAATAAGTGTAGATAGTAAAAATTTAATGGCTGTAGTGGATAAAAAAATCTAGTAGTAACATAAAATTTATTTATATGGAAAAAGAGTATAGATTTGAACAAATTTATGAAAATTTGATAAGAACAGTGGTTGTAATCAGTTTGGTTATTTAATGTTTGGAAGATAGAGATTTGTAAATCCGTTAATGAATTTATAATGGGAAGGAAGGGTAAGAATGTAAAAATTATAAGCATTTGATTCAATTAAGGGAATTAAATTTTAAATAAATGGTCATTTAATAAATTCAACGTTCTGTGAGAAATCATAATAGTTGTGTAAAATATGTACAAACTTCGATTTGGAAATTTATTGGATTTATAACGGTTTTGGTATTACATTTATGAGTTTAAAAGTTATTCCATTTTGTAAAGTAATAAAAGCTTATTTAGGTGACTAGAATTTAGCGTAACGACTATTGTGTGTTACCTATTCTTGTTGCTTGTTAATTTAAATTTTGGGAATCAAATTCAATTTATCCGCCAATTTACCGCAGTTAAAGTGAAATAAATTGGTGAATGAGTAATGTTAAATACAAATAAGATGTAACCAAGAAAATCGCATTTATAATAATTTATGTAGAATAAAGTAAAGAAACCAGGAAATGAAAATGTGAAAATGTGGATGCAATGAGATCATAAGTAATAATAACTTTGTTAGGTAAGTGATAACGGATTTTTTTTGTATAACCAAATAAAGATCCAAATTTATTTGGAAATTTATTGCAATCAATTGAATTTATTACAATTAAATGGATTTAATATTTAATACTTATGTAATTATTATTTGGAAGAAATTGGAGTTATTTGTAATAAGTATGAACCTAATGTTAATTTTTCTTATAGGATTGACAATCGATATGGAATGAAAAGAAGAAAATTTGGGTCAGTAAAATTTGTAATTTATGCATAATAAAATGGATTCTAACGTTAAATACTACGTTATTGAGATTTAAATTAGACTTAAAGAGTAATGATGTGAATCAGGAACTAATGTTTATGGCATCCTTATTTTAAGTGAAAGTTGAGAATATAAAGATTAAAAATCTAAAGTATGGGTTTTGAGAATATAATTTATAAAATTCTTAAATATAAGAAAGTGTAGAAATTAACATTGCAATTAATATACTGTCAACTTTTAATTCACAGCTAAGCCTGTTAAAACTTTTCAATTGATTACGAATCATATAAGAAATAAAATTTGGCCAATTTTAGAATTTAATATAAAATTTGGATTTTTATAATTTATTTAATTTATTTAATGAATATTAAAAATAGCCATTTTGGCCACGGACTCGGATTTCGACGAAACCAGTTTCATCGGATCCGTATCGGTGAATTATTATAGGGTTTCAAGTTTCGTATCGATCGGACTTGTCGTTTGATCGTACGGGCGTGAAACACCTTGAAATCAATTTTAATAAAATCAATTTGAAATCAATTTGGAAATTTTGTTTTCAGCATAACTTCTTCATACGATCAAATTTGGACGTGAAACTTTTTCCATCGCGTTCAGAATATTTTAAATTACCTATTTGGATATATAGATTTACGAAATTTCGTTCCGGAGACATAGCGGGCTTTTTGGGCCATAGTTTGTTCCGCACGTTCATTCTACGGTCTATCTACACTACCTCTAACCCTCTATATAAACCTAGCACAAGCCCTAGCCTCCGCCTAATTTCATTCCATCTGCGCGTATACTTTCTTCAAGCTCCTCTTCTTCTTCAATGGGTGTAAACCCTAGATCCAATCAATTCAAAATTTCAATGAAAATTCAAACTCTTCAGAAAAATTCCAAATTAATATATGTCGATCTTCTCGAAACACGTAATCCCATGGTGAAATTCGTTTTTCAGTTGGAGTTACCGTTTACCCAGAATAAATTCAAAACAGTCCCAACCGTTCATCATCGCCGTAACAAACTTCGTCTGATCGTCGAATGGTTTCTGGGTATTGAAGAGAGGACGATGGGGAGCGCATCTATGTGTTTTGTTTCGAGAATCAACAGTTGGATGTGGAGCAATTTTTGATTTGGATTTCGTTTTCATAGGCGGCAGGTGGAGTTTTGGGCGACCGGACCTATATGGGGTGGTGCGGCTTGGCGAGCTGGAGCCCATGGTGGTGGTGGCACGGCGTATGGTGGTGTCTGGTGGAGTGCAAGTTTGGTCAAAGTGGCGGTCAACGTTGTTGGTTGGGTTCGGTTCCTTGATCTGGAGGGGGGGCTGTGTTTGCCTGTCGCGCGAGGGAGATGGAAAGTGCTGACGTGGCTTTAGATTTAGGTAATTGTGTACCATTTTAGTTATTCGTTTTAAATTGTTTTCGATCGCAATTTTTGCCATAACTTTCTCATACGAAGTCGGATTCACACGAAATTTCTTTTGTTAGGATCGTAATTTAATTCCAGACTTGATGACGCTGGTTTGGACGAATTCCGAGACGGACGAATTTTTGGGTTTAAATCGAATTTAAATTCGATTTAAATTCAAAAGGTGAGTGTTTTAACCCACTCACAACTACTAGAAGCTTTTATGTTTGTTAAATTAATTTTAGAAATGAATAGAAATTTATTTATGAGTATTTGGCATGTTTATTTCACTCATATTTGTTGAATTGCATTTATTAAATTTAATTAATTTATTGCGTATAAATTTACAGTTAAAATTTATTTGTTTGTATATGAACTGTAGTTAACAGTTATATAATTTATTTCTGAATATAGACTGTAGATTAATAGCTGTTAAATTTAATTTGAATAAAATTGCCAGTATTACCTGTTATGTAGTACCAAAAATAATATTGTTATTGATTGATATTGATTGATGATTGCGATTTGGATGATGGATGATGTTGATGAATGGATGTTTATTGTATATCATTAAATTTGCAAATTATCATGCATATTTCATTTCATTCGGTATTGTGGTTTGAAATGATATATAACCGTAAAATTTTATATTTTTTTTAAATTGCGGATTAAAATGATAAATATCCGTATCACTTGACCATAGGATAGAAAATTTTATACAGGCACCGCGGTATATATATATATAACTATTTAAATTTGATTTCTATGGTTTGGATGGAATACGGATTATAATAATCTTAAATTTTATATTGTATAAATATTTTTCTTCCATATATATATACATATGAAGTTGAAAATTTGAAATTAAAAGGTGTATAAAAATCTTTGTTAAAAATGGAAGAAAACTAAGAAAATGGAGTTTAATAATTTATATCATATGTTTAAATGTTAAGTTTGAAAATTTTAAGATATGATATTTATAATTGGATTTTTCCCAAAATAAATTGAAATGAATATTCTAGTATAATTTGAATTGGGAAAAATATATATATTTTATTACTAGAAATTGAAGTCTTATTTTTTTATGGATTTTATATGAATATTCAAGACTAATTAATAGAACAATTGATTTGTTGAAAGAATAAAATCCAACTTTAGTTTGAAATATTGATACTCAAAATGGATATACGTATATATAAATAAATTGAAGTGGTTTTGGAACATGAGAGAGATAATATAAATTTTGGTTTAGACTTTAATAAAGAAATGTATTTGTGAAGCCATGAGAACTATTTTCTTTACAAAGTAACTTTAAAGTTAAACCATTTATTCTATATACCGTGGAATATCCAAACCATTAGAGTTTTAAAAGTTATGGTTTTAAACTATGAATTTCAAAATATTATGCTTTGAAAAATATTTGATTTTCAGACGTTATGAAGTTTAAAGCATTATGATTTTGGGAAAAGAATTTTATTTGGGATAAATGATATAATATGGTTTTGGGTTTTAAAAATGATATCGTATTCATAATTTTAAAATGGAAATGTTTATTCTGGTTTTAAAGTATAAACTATTTTTAAATGACCACGGTGTTATAATAACGATGGGTTGGCAAAGAGACCGGGATCGGATATGGACATACTCTCTGTCGATACCGAGAACCACTTTGACTAACCGTGTACGCGGAAGAGATTCCAGAATGAAGTAGGTGGTGGCGACGTTTCCTGTAAGGTAAATACGTGGACCCGACTCCCGTGAGTTGGCATAAGGTGGCTAAAACAGGAGCGATTCTCAGGCCAATGAGGTCATTCCTCTGATCGGACCCTCCTCTTCGATATTATACTTTGACTTGGATTGATTCAGTGGCCACTTCTATATTTTGATTTTGGGGAGTTAGTCCGAGGTGGGCGGTAACTGCGGCTACGCGTTTCCACCAGCCTGGATTGCAATTGGTATATCTACCCTGGCATTGCCTAGTTGTGCCGTGTCACCTACCATACCGAGCCTTGTACGAGTTTGGATTTCTCCCGTAGCCCGTGTGGTATCCTCTGGTGGCTTCCCGATCAGGAGGGACTATGATATTGGATGGACTACTGGGACTATTACGTGTTAAGGGGAATATTGGGTCACTCCTTAATGCTATTAAAAAGTATGTTTATTTTATAAATAGACACTATTATAATAGCGCAATATACTACATAGTAAATAGTTTAACGGATCCTTAGGAGATGTAAATCCCGAGCATCTCTTGAGTTACTGTACTCATATTTATTTCTGTTAATTTAACTCACATAAGATCTTTTAGTTCTGACTCGAGTGTTTTTGTCTTTTCAAATTCGCTCGGGTCAGTCCGAGCGTTTCAGGATCGAAGACTTTAGCTTTGGAGGACGAAGACGAAGAATCCATATTATTATTATTTATAGTATGCACACACTCTTTCTATTCCGCTGCATTGTTTGTATTGGTATGTGTAACTCTGATATTTATTGTATAAAGAAGAATTAACTGTTTTGTAACCGTTTATGAACTGTATATTTATTATTATATTTTATCCTTCCGCTGTGAGATTCTATTTTGTTTTATTTCTTCTCTGTTTTTCTTATTTACCCCATAACAATCCGCCCTTGCGTATGCTTTTAATTGGCACGTGTGTCGGTTTAAAGTGTGCGAAAAGGCGGGATGTTACAGTAGTAATACCCT
The DNA here is from genome assembly GCA_030765085.1 of Allium cepa. Classification (NCBI taxonomy): domain Eukaryota; kingdom Viridiplantae; phylum Streptophyta; class Magnoliopsida; order Asparagales; family Amaryllidaceae; genus Allium; species Allium cepa. The sequence continues at coordinate 488,667,650 of CM060944.1, read as the reverse complement.
AAAATGAGTTGCTGAGTGTGTATATGAGAGAGCATTTTTGTTAGTGTTATAAATTTTTTTTGTATTGTGTTAATTTGTTCCATTCTATGGTTATAAATTCTGGTCGGTGCATAGGACGCTATGACATCGATAGGGATTTCTAAGTATTTAATAGGGCAGACCGACACAATATTTGTTTTGAAATATAGGTAAATGAAATAAATTTTGCCTATTATATATTTTTTATATAAAATAATAGATGTTATAATTGATATAGTTTTATGTAATATGTTGTGTTTTAGGTAGAAAATCTTATGAATATTGATTGTAAATTAGGATTATGAATAAAGTAAATATGAATTGGAAATCTTAGAACTTAAGTTTCGGGATTTTGAAATTTCCTTCAAAAGGTTTTGGAATATAATATTAGTAGTATTTAGAAGTAGTTTCTGATATGAATATTTCAATATGATTTGAAAGAAAGTCTTAAAAAGTAATAAAGGAATAGTGTCGTACTCTTGTCTCTGTCATTGGAAAATAATTTCGGTGATGAGTGCACGTATCATCGACGTTCATCTTTGAGTCTCAAAGTGGGTTGACAGTTGTGGTGGTTTTACTACACACCGTTTTGATAAACGAATTTTAATTTTTAATTTCTAAATATGATTTGATCTATAAAGGATAAATATATATACTATTTTCTAAGTGACTAAAATGAACATGGTGTTTAGTTCTTAGATTTTTTCTGATAATTGTAGTTTCAATTATTATAATGAATGGAACGTGACTATATTAATAATTGGAAACTTCTAAAATGAAAATAAAGATTTGATGTTAAAATGATTAATGAAATAGATAAGAAACTGAATTGAAAACCGTAAATAAAAAGGAAATGAAAATAAGAAATGGTAACTATTGAACATTTTGTTAACTAAATAAATAAGAGAAACTTGGACAATATTCAATTGCATTCTTAAGATGTATATATTTCTTACCAAAATGTTAAAAGTTGTAATTTTGATAAGAATATGTAATAGCATATTGTATTAGTAAAATTTTAGTAAATGAAAGTGTTCAATGGAATTACTTTAATAAATAAGAATTATAATGTTATGAATTGTTGTAAACTAAAGTTAATAATTTGGAATGCTATTAATTAAATGTAATAAAAGTGAATAATGTGAGAAAAATGTTTATAAGCTTAAGTAAACATTTTAAGTTATTTATAACCAGATTGAATAATAAAAGGTGAATACTGTAAGTAAATAATTATCAACTTAAATTAATATTGAAGCCATTTATAATTAAAGCGAGTACTATATTAACTGAATGAATATAACTTCAGAAAACATTAGAAATGATTTAGAAATGGAGTTAATATTCAATAATACTTTATATGGAAGAATGAATGTGAAAAAGAAATAATCTATAAATGGTGAATTTAAGTGTAAAGAAACCTATCTAATATTGTATAATCCAATAATTGAAATAAAAATAACTTATTTAAGCAATGAATATAAGGTAATAAAATGAAAGAAAATGGCATTGTATGGATAAATGGTAAATGAACTTTTGTAAGTAATAACGAATGTAAATTAATGAAAATAAACACCTTATGAAGGACAAAAGAAAATAAATGATGTGAAAAGAAAAAAAGAAATCAAACTAAATTGTAAATGTGAAGTAAACTGAAATAAAATATATACAATATTTCAATGATGAATTCATTTATGAACCAAATAATTGAGATGGATATAACTTATGTAAGTAAAAAATGTAACGTAATGACATAAGCCTTACAAGAATGGATGGAAATTACAATTTTGTAAGTAATGAACGTGAATTAAAGAAAATCATCGTATGAAAAATTGAAAAATAATTGATGAGAAAAAGATAATAGAGTAAACTTAAAAATGTGTTGAATTCTTTGATTGTTGGGCTTATGGATTAAGTTGGAAAGGAAACCCTTATTTTGTATAAAGATGTATAAATAATCTATAAAGTTATCTATGACTGTTGAGTGTATGGTTTACTTCATAGTTTATTTATCATTTCATACAATAAAAAGTTTCTGAACCCAAACAAACCCTTTGTTTTGATTTTCATGGATGGATGATTGCTCTCCTTGTTGAAAATGATGTTTGTAATGTTGTTTTCAAATGATTATTGTTATGTGGTGATGTATTATTTGTTATTAATTGAAGCAACTTAAATCTTTTCTCATTTACTTATTTATTAACCTCTTTGGATTATATAAGTGAAATACAGGTTTATGGAAGCAAATAGCTACTGCTTTTGTTTTCATAAGTTTAGTATTGTTTCTCCGGCAAATAGGTATGTTCTCGAATTACGGTTTTTATAGCGATATTAGTTGTTTTCCCGTGGTTTGGGATATATTATTTTGGAAAATATGAATATTTGTGTTAATATTGATATTATTATTTCTCCTAGACCTCAACGTACATAGGAGACTCCGCCGAAAATTTTCAAAAATTTTGGACGTAAAATATTTTGTGAAATGTTTTCCAAACTTTCATTAACATGAATATAAAGGATTTAAATGTTTATAAATTGATATATTTTATTTAAATTATTTTATTAAGTAAATTAATTGTTTATGAATTTAATATTTTGAATAAGATATGCTGATTTCTTAATTCTTTCTTTTCCCTTCTTTTCCTTTTCGACGACGAAAAGTTTTGAGTGGGGGAGAGTGTAACGACCCGTAATTTTCGATAATTTTTTTTAATTTAATAGAGTTTTGTCATTTAATGTTGGGAGAGATAATAATTTATGATGTAATAATAAGAATATAACTGGAATGAAATGAAATTGCATTAATTTAAGGTAATTGATAATGGCCTGAATGTAATTCCAATTAATCAAAATGATTAAAAAGTTATAATTGGTTATAGAATTTAAATTAATTGTAATAATGTGTGTATTAACTGATAATTAGATTAAAAGAGTAGTTGAAATTAAAGGTTGTATTAATGTATGAAATAATGTGTAATAAAAGGTAATTGAATAGAATTAGTATTATGTAAGTTGTTATAACATTTGTTTGTAAATAATAAACTTGAAAATGTGGTTAAATGTAGAAAAGGTGACAATTATCGTTTGTTACCAATTTAATTAATCAATTATAAATAAATGTAAATAAATATTACATTAATGTAAGTTAATACAATAACTGCAAATTGAGAACGTAATAAAATGTACAGAAATGTTAATTACACTCATAAGGCGATAAATTGATTTAATAAAAAAAATTAAACAAAGAAAATGAAGTTGTGGGATTTTAAATTTTTATTAATGTCAAAGTCAACAAAGATTTAATATTATTGGAATACTGCAACTAATACGGTAAAAGATGATAATTGTAGAAAATTTATGTAATAATATGTACACAAATGTTAACTATGTATATAGAGTAATAATTGATTGAATAAAAATATTGAAACCAAATTAGATCAATTTATTGGAATTAAATTATAATTAATTGGATTTAACTACAGTTGAAATTGAGCATTGTAATTAGTGTAATAACCAATGCTGAAATTTTATGTAAACTTATTTTATATTATTGTAAATGTCTAAGCAATCAAAAAGGATGAAAATTGGTTAGTTTATAAATATTGAATAAAAGGTAATTAATTAATTTAATATTAATTTATTTAATTAACGTGAAAATAGCCGTTTTGGCCACTGACTCGGATTTCGACGAATCCAGTTTCAACGGATCTGTAACGGTGAATTATTGCAGGGTTTCAAGTTTCTTGGCGATCAGACTTGTCATTTGATTGTACGGGCTCGAAACGCGTAGAGATCAATTATATTGAATTTAATTGAAATAAGATGGTTTTAAAAGTCGACTTCTTCATACGATGGAATTAGGACTTGAAACCTATTCCACTAAGATTAAAAATATCGAAAACATCCACTACAATATGTAGGATGACCTATTTTCATTTCGGAGTCAGAACGGGCTTTTTGGGTCGCGTAGTCGTTTCGGTACAACCCTGCCCATATATAAGTTGTTATAATCCCTAGTTGTTTCTCATTTTGTTATTTCTATACGTACATCTTCTTCCTCCTTCTCAAGCCTGATTCCAAAATTCCGAAACCTAATTTCAAAAGAAAAAAAAGAAAAGAAAAATTTGTTCCAGATTTAGTTCGTGTGAGGAAGTGGTTTACTTCGAGTTTCAGAGGCAAAAACCCTGCAGCGACTTGGGGTCAGAGAGAGTTCGAGGCTAAACAAGGTAGATCTGGCCCCTTTTGAGTTCGAGAGGCAAAATCCCCGGAGCGACTTCGGGTCAGGAGCCAAATGTCTCGAGTCTTGGGTCATTTTGGCAAAAACTCAGAGCAAACACCGGGTAATTGAGGCGGCGACTCAAAGTAAGACCGTAAGCCAAAATTTTCCAATCTTCTAACATTAATAACTTTTGCATAAGAGCTCGAATTCACGCACGATTTTCTCCATTGGGATCGCATTGGAATTGCAGACATTATAAAGTTATTTTGGACAAATTATAAGACTGTTGAATTTTGGAACTTATTTTAGATTTCAAATCGATTTGAAATCTAAGGCGAGTGTTTTGACTCACTTATAAGTACTAAATTTTCTTATGTTATTTAAATTAAATTTATGATGTGATTAGAAAATAACTAATCGATATTTGGTATGTTTAAATTGTCATTCTAGTTAAATTTTACTTTTATTGCATTTAATCATCATTTAATTTAATATTGGATTAAAGTGTCAATTTAATACCTGTGATTGATTATCAGTTACCTATTGATGTTTATTGATTGTAACGACCTGAAATTTTCGAACCCGAAAATTCCAGATAGTTATGAAAAAGAAGAAAAAGATAGAAGAAGAAGAAAATAAAAAACATCAACATTTCACATTCGCAGCGGATAAAATATAATAATGAACAATAACAATTTACAAAAGATTATTATACCCGACGATTACATTTTAATACATCAGAGTTACACATATATACATTCACTGAATATACACAATTTTCATGTCACAGATTTACAATAATATAAAACAGCGGAAACACTCCATACGTTCTTGCCATCCAGCTCGCCTCCTAAGCTCCAGAACGTCCTTACTTGAAAATCTATAATACTTAGTCTGACCCGAGCATTACGTTAAAGCAACACCCGGGTCAAGCTGGAAACCAGTGTGAGTAAACCCATCTAACATGGAATACAAAGCATACAACATATATAAAACCCGGGGTAACTCATTTCCATTCACAAAGCCACAATTAATTATAGACATCACTTATTCCACACATCTGTTTCCTAAGTACCTAGGTTTAGATTTAAACAGTCCAATTCCTTTAAATCACTTTACTCCAGCCTATAGATTTCACATATCAATCTATAAAAATTCGAAGTGATTTCGGGTATTTCTCAATACCCGACCCCGGTCTCTTCGAACCCAATGTCATCTAAACCCAAGTTATTCAAATGAGAAACAATTCAAACTTTTTTTAAAAAATAAAGGATGCCACTTTACACAGCAATGCATCTTGATAAATGACCACATTATCACTACTCAACCCAACACCTCATATACAGAAACATTCCAAATCAGTAATATCAACCAATAATTCATAAGCAAGATTCATTAGTCACCCGTTTCTAATATATCAAATTAATTATTTTAATCATTTTAATCCTGCTTACTTAACAATAATTAGTTACAATCCATTAATTTATCATTTCCTATATATCCGTCTTACATTTATCACTTAGTATAATTGTTTAAAGGATAGTTAATTATCTCTAATTAATCCTCTGATAAGTTAACCATCAATTACATCAACTAAGTAATTATCCTTCTCACCAATTTCATCAAGTAATTTAAATCCAAATTGCTTCCTTTTATTAACCGTCCATTAATTTATTACATCCAACAATTATCACTAATTACTTCACCAAGTAATTATACTTTTATAAATTACATTAAGTAATTATACCTACCAAATTTCACAATTAATTATCCTTAATTAATTAATAAAATTAATTAACTTAAATTAATCATATTAATAAACCATTTAATAACCCTTAACCAATATTCTTTCATTAGCTATATTCTTAACCAATCCTTTAATTACTTCTCTGAGTACTTAAATTTAATTAATTACTTAATTACAAATTAATTAGTTAATTGATTCTTAATTACAAATTATTTAATTTCTAATTACATAATTAATTTCTAAATTTTAACTAAATTTATCTTTAATTACTCGATTAACTAGTTCCTAATCATCGATTAACAATCCAAACTTATTTAATTAACAATTTTTAATTTCCATTTAATTTGACCCTAAATTAATAACCTTAATCCAAATCATTAATTTAGAAACCTTAATAACTTAATTAATTAATCCATATCATTAATTAGTCAAGTTATTTATTAACCCTTTATTTACCTTAACAATTTAATGAATTTCAAATCATTAAATTTTTAATTAACTTTAAGATAAAAAATCATTTTATAACTGATTTACTGATCATTTTCAAACACACTCAAAATGTTCTCTTTCAAATTCATTTTTAAACTTGAAATTATTTTCTTTCAAACAACAAAGATAGATAACAGCAACCAAATAATTAAAGCTTTCACAAATTCATAACCGCAACTCAGTTATACAGATCGAAGATTACTCACCATCGAACGCTCGACCCATTCCTCGTCTCCACTTGCTCGCCGCCGAACCCACAGCTGCATCACCACCACCATGACCCTCCAACTGCTAGCCTCGTGCGCGTGCTCCCCTCTCGTAGTCGCCGCCTCGTGTCTCCATCCTCGCGGTCGCCGCTTCGTGCCTCCCTCCTCGCGGTCGCCGCAGTCCATGCTTGCGCTTCGCTCGAGCTCGGTTTTAAATTATCGGCCTCCATCTCCGACTCGAATCGATTTTACTTATCATTTTTTTTCCGATGGAATGAAGTCGGCCTTGATTAGGGTTTGAATTAGAAGAAGGAGGAGGGGTTTCGATTCGAAAGAAAAGGAAGCCTGATTCGAATAGGCTTTGGCCATTTTTTCGTTCCCTTTGATGATTTTGATTGTTCGATTTCTGCTTTTAGGTTAGAGAGGGAGACGGGGATAAGATATAGGTTTGGGGATGGCTTCTTGAGTACGCTTATTTATTTATAAAAATATCCTTGACTATTTGACTTTCAATTTTATTATATTATAAAACTTTCAAAACGTCCCGTTAATTGCCATTTAAAATTTTGAACTCCTTTTAAGGAATGCCGCTAGGCGATTATAAGGTTTTACTCGCATTCCGAACACAATGGAACGTGTTTCGGAAGCTAATTCGATCATATGCCCAATTACGAAAGTAAATGATCAATTTCAAATTAAATCGATTAGAACAGTTTCTAAGCATTTTGAGCTACCAAGGTCAAACAACAACTCCGATTGCTGCAAAAATTGAAATCCGATAATAATTAACTATTACGGATTCAATGGAACTAGTTTCATCAAATTCCAAGACTGTGCCAGAAGGATATTTTTAAATTCAATTTAAACGATATATTTTCAAAACTGAACATATCTCCTTTAAATTAAATTCCAACCATTCTATTATCTCTAGTAACATCATTATAAATTTTACAAGACTTCAAATTATTTTCAACAGGCTTAAAACTGAAAATTCAATAATTCACCCAATTTCAGTTTATATAGTTCAATAGTTTAATTATCAAGTAAATATTGATATTTGAAATTCAAGTTAAAATTAACTTTTCAAATATTTAAAATCAATTAAATATTCCAATTTAAATTGTCAAAAATTCTGGGTCGTCACATTCCTCCGCTCTTAAAAGAATTTCGTCCCGAAATTACTAGTTAGGAAGAATGGTCCAATACCTGTTTACTTTTCCCTCAAAACCAACAATCCAACATCCTACCAACTATTTTTTATAAAAGACCCACTATCACCTCAACCAACTTCCCAAAACCTTCTATAGTTTCCAACAACATTATTTACTTCCCTTATACAAATTGAAATTTTAAATTTAAATTTAAATTATCACAACTTTCCCAAAAAAATTCTAACTCTGTAAATTTTCGAAAATTTTTGCCAGCGTCTCCTTTGCGCGGCTGGCTCGTTCAACTACAAAATGCCTCTACGGGCTCCCAAATTCAAAAGAAAACAAAAGCCTAGTGGCTAGATCAAAAACCTAATCCAATTTCATATAGAAATTTAAATACATACCTTTTAGTCGGGAAATTCAAAATATCTCCTGAAATCAAATCCAATTTTCCTTTACCTTTATAATACCTGCATATCTTACTTAGCCGTAATATTCAATCGTAACTTTGCAAATCATTTACGCATTTCCGTACAGAAGTTTTCATATCTACTTCTATTCAACTTAGTTTTCTCATTTCCATACGATTTCAATTTATCTTCAATTCCGAATATTGAATTTATCTTCCATTTATAACTGATTCATATCATTGTTTAAATTAGTTTCATCCACTAATTTATTTCAATTTCCAATTTGAAGTCGTTTTGCCGTTAACAAATTTTTTTTCCAAAAAATTTCAAAAATTTTTCTAACTCACAAAATTTTTAGAAAATTTTGGCAGAATCTCCTTTGTACGGAGGAGCTTTTGCAATTTGACAAGAGATATAAATATATATACACCGACCCACACGGTCGAAAAAAACAGTTCATATTTCCTATTTTTATTGCATAGGCGTACCTTTATTAAGTATTTTAGGCAAGCGGCTTATTATTTAATCAATTCGCGCAATCCAAACCAGCCAAACGACCTTCACGTACCTGTACTTTCTCAATTTAAATATGTAAGTGCCATCTATAGAAAATCTATTAGCATTTCACTTACTTTCAATAGCTAAACACATGCATTTCATAAGCAACAAGCACCAAACGCTTTCCATAAGCGATTTATATGATTTAAAACTAATTCAATTGCTTCCAACCAATTCATAAGCCATTTCATTCAATTTTAATGGCTTACAACTCAAATTCTTACATTCAATTTACTTTTAATCCAAACAAGCTCATATCCAAATTAATTGATTTCAAAATCAAGCTATTTAACTTCTCTCAAACCATAGAATTTTAATTTCTTTCATTTACATCAAACAACAATTCATTCTATACAAATTCGACAATATTCGCTTAATATAGTATTTATTTTTAGTCTATAACTACTTGAAATTAATTTCAAATCATTCTATATTTAATTCCATTTCATTTCTAATTTATTCACCAACCATTCATTGCATTTCATTCTGTAACGACCCAAAATTTTTATTAATTAAAATTTGAATATTTAATTAAGTTTAAATATTAATAAGTGAAATTTATAAGTCGAATAATTTTATTTCGAATAATTGGATTTAATTGGATAATTAAATCGATAATTAAATATGTGAAAATATAGAAATAATTGAAATTTGGGTTAAATATGATTGAAAATGATTTGTAAAATTTTATTATATCATATTGAAGTTAGAACGATATTTTAGAACTTTTAAAATCGAATTAAAAGTTTATTTGTTAAAATTGAATATTTTAATATTTAATCGACTAGTGAAATTAGCCATTTTTTGAACAGTCTCAGAATTGGACGAAACTAGTTCCATTGGATCCGTAATAGTTAGTTATTATCGGATTTTAATTTTCGTAGCAATCGGAGTTGTCGTTTGATCGTGGCAGCTCGAAACGCATCGAAATTGTTTTTAATATTAACTTGGCGAGTTAAAATAGTCATTTTTCAAAAAGTCTCGGATTTCGACGAAACTAGTTTCATCGGATCCGTAATGTGATATTATTGTATGGTTTCAAATTTCGTGTCAATCAGATTTACCGTTTGTCCGGTGCAAGCTAAAACGCCTAGAAAATCGTTTAATCGGTTATTTTAAATTGAACGTTTATTGCCATAACTCGCACAGATGACAGAATTAGCTCCCGAAACATGTTCCATTGCGTTCGAAACGTGGGGCAAACCATAGAAACGCCAACCAGCACGGTTCGTTTGGAGTTCGGAAAATCCGGGATGAATAGTGTCGCGCGAATTTTCTATAATAGCCCTCCCCCCTCTTCATAATTTGCAAAAAATATCAAACCCTAGGTCAATTTTCTGTAGCTGCCACTTTCTGAAACTAATGGCCAGAAATCATCTTCCTTTCCTCCTCAATTACTTCCAACCCATCGATAATTAGCCAAAGTGTTCAACAACAAAGTTGAAGAGCGTGAAGAGGGCTTTCAATCCATACGGTTACATCGTCAAATCGTCAACCAGAGGGGGAGCTAGGGGGGCCGATGGCTGCAGGTCGCGCACGCCATACGAGGAGCTACAGGTGGCCGAGCTCTGAGTGGTGGTGGCCGTGCATAGCTCTTGGCAAGAGCTTCGAAATGCCACTGCCCGATCGTCTTCAAACCCTTCTTGGATGGAGCATAATTTAACCCTAGATTTGCATTGATGGGTTTCATTTACGGCTTGTAACCTGTAGATGGAACGTGAGAGGGAGAAGCTAGGGAACGGCCCTCATGTTGCTGGGTGATGGATCTACGGCTGTGATTTGGCTTGGGTATTAAAAACAAATTTTAAGTTGTAAATTATTAAGTTAAAAATCGTGTAAACTTGTAAAAATCATAGCTTTTTCATACGAGGTCGAAAACGCGCGAAACCAGTTGCGTTGGAATCGTATGGACGAGCACTACGCTATGGAATTAGATTGGAGTAGTTTGGAGTTAGTGATAATTTCGGGTAAAATTAAACGTCCGTTTAATTTTATTTGAAATAAATCGCTAAAACGAAATTGAAATCAAGGTGAGAACTTCTCACTCAATCGAATCGGTTTCGATTTTAATTTTAAAATAGTTATATTAAAAATTCTTGAATGTATGTTTGAATGATGGTTGTTATCTATTGATTGTTAAGATAGACATTATGCGTCGTTAGTAAGCGGATGTTATTTATTAAAAACATATACCGCGAATATTTCATAAACATTTAAATTGGTATTATATATAATAGCAATATATATATTGGCATATGTATATATTGCAGTTGTTGATTTCCCACATTATATAGCGGATGAGACCCTATTGCGCCGTCTATTAAGCGGATAATATTTTAAATAACATATACCGCGATAATTTCGTACTGGAACGGAATTGGTATTGTGCTAATATCTTTGGATGCAGGAAAACAGGTTGGAGGGATCCAACTGGATTCCTCAACAATATTTATTTGATTATGGATATTTTGATATTCGTTTTTTATCATATCGACATATGATATCGTTGTTGTCGTGATTGACTATTTGGTATGTAGCATCATTGGACCAAATTTTGGAATTTTAAAAGGATTTTTAAAGTGATTTTTGAAAGTATACGTTATAAAATATTTTTGAAATTGATCCATCTTTAATAAATAACGATATAATTTTTAAGGTTATAAAAATTATAATTTTTGAGAAATGTAGTTAAAAGTTGATTTTTGAAAATATGGGGTTAATAATTTTATAAAATAGTTTAAAAGTAGGATTTCTGAATTTATTATAAAAAGCTTAAAAATAGGATTTATGAAATTTGATTATTTTATAAATCAAAATGATGAAAATATAAAGGAGTTTAAAGACATTTTAAAAGAATAATATAAATTGATCCATAGAAAATATTTATAAATTGATATTTATAAATTAAAAATATTGGATTTGTAAAACGAGCTTTTATAAGTGTTAGAATGAATTGTGAATGAATTTCATAAATAAATGAAATCTATAGGATTATAACGGTGAAGTTATAAATGGAATTTTATAAACAGTACGTTTATAAAATTTGTAAAGTTATTAAAAGAATAGATTTAGGTAAATAAACGAATCTTATAAGTTATAAGATTTATAATTATGAAGTTAAAAGAACAATTTTGTAAACAAATAAATTATAAGCATTTAACTTATAATATGGACTTTCGGTATATAATTGAGTCATAAATCGAATAGGTTAATAAAGGAAATTTATAAGAGGAAATTGTTATAAAATAAATAGAAATAGAATTTATAAAGATTGTTTTATAAATCCGTAAACGACTTATTTTGATAAGTAAATTGTATAACTTATTTATGGAGTTATATTCACGTTTTAGACAGTGAATAATCCTTTAAAATGAAATGAATAGAAAGGATGAAATTGGTTAACAAGGTATATTCACGTTTTTGAAAAGTGAATAATATGTTAAAGAAAATGTTTTGGATGTGATGTTTTAAATAGAGTTAAAACGATCTAACGATGTTTTCAAAATGTGTTGAGATTCGAAACCATAGATTTCAACATTCATTGTTGAAATAGACGTTCTCGAGAAATAGAAGGAAATGGTGGACTATAACACTGTTGTTATAGTAAAAGATTTCCGAAAGGAAATGTTTTGCATAGTATTGGGATTTATATATCTATTTTTAATTTCGAATCCCTATACTAGTGATTTTGGGTTGTCGTAACGATGTTTTACGTAACATTCATTTTGGCCCAAACAAATATGGTTAAGAGAATGATTTCCTTAAAGAATGAAATATATACTTAATTTCGATTAAAGTATATTGAATATTTTCCAAGTGTAGAAAATAAAAAGATTGTGAATTACTTATTAAATAAGTATGGAAATGTTTTCCAATATAAAGTGAATATTTTGAGAATTTATCTTTTTGAAGATAAATTGAAAATGAATATTTTAAACCTATTGAAAATCGTATATCAGTAGATATTGTGAAATATAAATTCACTATGGAATTTATAAAAGAAAGTGGAATTCGTTTAAAAATAAATATTGATTTATTTTTGAAGTATTGAAAACATATATCTTGTAAAGATATTTTTGGGAAATAGATGATTTGGAAAATTATTTGGAATCTGGTGATGTTGTGCATACCCATTGATAGTTCAATAACCGACTATCAATATTTACCTTTGAAAGGTATTTTTTGTGATTTGCTTGAATTTGAATGCACACTTATTTTTAAATTATTGCGCTCGTTATTCGGATTACCCATTCCGAATAGTGATACGACGTAATGGATAGCATTGATGTCCGGTGTTGAAGATCGGATATTTTTGAAAGCGAAAGGACAACTCGTCGATTGTCTTTGCACCGAGTAGCTACGGTATAGAGACCCCCTATGTGATGGGAAGTCCGGACGTGATTAGAGATTATCCGGATTGCAAGGACTTCTTTGTAAGTGCCTTCGGTTCTGTTCGAGCCCGGAATAGACTTGTATGGATTGTATGTCTGACATTACAAATTGAGATATAAAGCAGATTTCTTTCAAATATATTTCAGTTGGTGGAAGAGAATTTATTCTTTTAGCTCAACACCCTTCTCTGAGACGTACGAGCTCAGAGGTTATGTAGTTGAAGGTTATCAGCAATATATTCCCAATTTGGTAATGTGACATGCTGAGTGTTGCTGTGAAATGATCATTGTGTTGATCATTTGTGATAGGATCATTTATTTGATCGTTTATCTTGGTGATCATTTCTATGATCAGTTGTTGACCCAAAGCACGGCTTTTGTATAAAGTGTGTTTTTGTGGACGTGACTTCGTCGAGCCTCACACCTCGGAATGGTCAAAACAGGAAAGATGCGACAAGGTTATGAGGGGTATCTCCCTTTAAGGTATGTGCATTTCCTTCTTGAAAAGGGTGGTATCATGGTATGGAGCCCAGATACTTACTCATGTTGAAACACTTTGTTATTATGGTGTGATGTTGATTATGAGCGCTCGGTTAAAGGTCCCTAAGGACCGGGGGATGGCATACTCGTGTCAGTAGTTACCTAGTTAGGGGTAACCCGGCCTTGTGTTGGCAGAGATCCGGTTTAGTTCTCGGGGTCGTCCTTCCAGAGGCGTTCTCATGTGGCAATGGGAAGTTCCTTGGCCTGGCGATTTGTTGGAAATCCAAAGAAACAATACGAGACTTGTACGGTTTTAGTTGTAGAACCTGCCATTTAATATGGTAGCGATAGTAAGCATACTATAATGGTACCTATGCTGGCTAAGATTTATATTCTACTTTTGAAATGTTTCCTACACTATGCACTAGTAATAATATCAAATGTTCTTTTTAATACGTATCAAGCATCTTTGACTATCATAAGGAGAAATCTCCTCCGATTCTGCATTTGCATTGTGTGTGTGTGGCGGGAGGCCTTATGGTAGTCTCATTTTTAAAAGCATTGCGAATTAACTTTAAAAATATTCCTCTTTTGATTTTAAAGAAAAATAAACTGTTTAAGTTCTCACACCAGTCACATGACTGACTCGGAGTTTATTGTTTTCCTTCCTAAACTCTGGGTGCCCACCAATTTCCACACGGGCAGTCAAGAGTTAAGGTTTATCAAGATATTATGGAATTCAGGAGTTGCTGGAGGCAAGCTGGATGGCATGGCGTATTACTAGTATATAGTATTTCTTTTCCGCTGTTTGTTGATGTTGTTTGTTGTTGTACACTCTGATGTAATGAAACGTAATGTGATGTAATGTAATAACTGATATAGTTCTCTGTTTAAAGATTATTCATTTATTTATTATATGTTGTTCCACTGCGATTGTGAGATTCTGATATTGTTCTGTTGTTTTCTTTCTGTTTCGTTCTATTTTCTTTTCTCTCTATTTTCTATCTTTTTCTCTCTTCTTCTACTTTTTTTCTTTTTCTTAAACAATGAGAATTCGTATTTCTGTTCATCTTGAGTTAATCTATGGAGATTAGTGCATATTCAAGGAGTACGGATTTGCGGGTCCTCACAGGTGGATCGACATATGATATCGTTGTTGTCGTGATTGACTATTTGGTATGTAGCATCATTGGACCAAATTTTGGAATTTTAAAAGGATTTTTAAAGTGATTTTTGAAAGTATACGTTATAAAATATTTTTGAAATTGATCCATCTTTAATAAATAACGATATAATTTTTAAGGTTATAAAAATTATAATTTTTGAGAAATGTAGTTAAAAGTTGATTTTTGAAAATATGGGGTTAATAATTTTATAAAATAGTTTAAAAGTAGGATTTCTGAATTTATTATAAAAAGCTTAAAAATAGGATTTATGAAATTTGATTATTTTATAAATCAAAATGATGAAAATATAAAGGAGTTTAAAGACGTTTTAAAATAATAATATAAATTGATCCATAGAAAAGATTTATAAATTGATATTTATAAATTAAAAATATTGGAATTGTAAAACGAGCTTTTATAAGTGTTAGAATGAATTGTGAATGAATTTCATAAATGAATGAAATCTATAGGATTATAACGGTGAAGTTATAAATGGAATTTTATAAACAGTAGGTTCATAAAATTTGTAAAGTTATTAAAAGAATACATTTGGGTAAATAAACGAATCTGATAAGTTATAAGATTTATAATTATGAAGTTAAAAGAACAATTTTGTAAACAAATAAATTATAAGCATTTAACTTATAATATGGACTTTCGGTATATAATTGAGTTATAAATCGAATAGGTTAATAAAGGAAATTTATAAGAGGAAATTGTTATAAAATAAATAGTAATAGAATTTATAAACAATGTTTGATAAATCCGTAAACGACTTATTTTGATAAGTAAATTGTATAACTTATTTATGGAGTTTTATTCACGTTTTAGACAGTGAATAATCCTTTAAAATAAAATGAATAGAAAGGATGAAATTGGTGAACAAGGTATATTCACGCTTTTGAAAAGTGAATAATATGTTAAAGAAAATGTTTTGGATGTGATGTTTTAAATAGAATTAAAACGATATAACGATGTTTTCAAAATGTGTTGGGATTCGAAACCATAGATTTCAACATTCATTGTTGAAATAGACGTTTTCGAGAAATAAAAGGAAATGGTGGACTATAACACTGTTGTTATAGTAAATGATTTCCGAAAGGAAATGTTCTGCATAGTATTAGGATTTATATATCTATTTTAATTTCGAATCCCTATACTAGTGATTTCGGCTTGTCGTAACGATGTTTTACGTAACATTCGTTTTGGCCCAAACAAATATGGTTAAGAGAATGATTTCCTTAAAGAATGAAATATGTACTTAATTTCGATTAAAGTATATTGAATATTTTCCAAGTGTAGAAAATAAAAAGTTTGTGAATTACTTATTAATAAGTATGGAAATGTTTTCCAATATAAAGTGAATATTTTGAGAATTTATCTTTTTGAAGATAAATTGAAAATGAATATTTGAAACCTATTGAAAATCGTATATCAGTAGATATTGTGAAATATAAATTCACTATGGAATTTATAAAAGAAAGTGGAATTCTTTTAAAAATAAATATTGATTTATTTTTGAAGTATTGAAAACATATATCTTGTAAAGATATTTTTGGGAAATAGATGATTTGGAAAATTATTTGGAATCTGGTGATGTTGTGCATATCCACTGATAGTTCAATAACCGACTATCAATATTTACCTTTGAAAGGTATTTGTTGTGATTTGCTTGAATTTGAATGCACAATTATTTTTAAATTATTGCGCTCGTTATTCGGATTACCCATTCCGAATAGTGATACGACGTAATAGATAGCATTGATGACCGGTGTTGAAGACCGGATATTTTTGAAAGCGAAAGGACAACTCGTCGATTGTCTTTGCACCGATTAGCTACGGTATAGAGACCCCCTATGTGATGCGAAGTCCGGACGTGATTAGAGATTATCCGAATTGCAAGGACTTCTTTGTAAGTGCCTTCGGCTCTGTTCGAGCCCGGAACAGACTTGTATGGATTGTATGTCTGACATTACAAATTGAGATATAAAGCAGATTTTTTTCAAATATATTTCTGTTGGTGGCGGAGAATTTATTCTTTTAGCTTAACACCCTTCTATGAGACGTACGAGCTCAGAGGTTATGTAGTTGAAGGTTATCAGCAATATATTCCCAATTTTATAATGTGACATGCTGAGTGTTGCTGTGAAATGATCATTGTGTTGATCATTTGTGATAGGATCATTTATTTGATCGTTTATCTTGGTGATCATTTCTATGATCATTTGTTGACCCAAAGCACGGCTTTTGTATAAAGTGTGTTTTTGTGGACGTGACTTCGTCGAGCCTCACACCCCGGAATGGTCAAAACAGGAAAGATGCGGCAAGGTTATGAGAGGGAGCTCCCTTTAGGGTATGTGCATTTCCTTCTGGAAAAGGGTGGTATCATGGTATGGAGCACAGATACTTGCTCATATTGAAACACTTTGTTATTATGGTGTGATGTTGATTACGAGCGCTCGGTTAAAGGTCCCAAAGGACCGGGGGATGGCATACTCGTGTCAGTAGTTACCCAGTTAGGGGTAACCCGGCCTTGTGTTGGCAGAGATCCGGTTTGGTTCTCGGGGACGTCCTTCTAGAGGCGTTCTCATGTGGCAATGGGAAGTTCCTTGGCCAGACCATTTGTTGGAAATCCAAAGAAACAATACGAGAGTTGTACGGTTTTAGTTGTAGAACCTGCCATTTAATATGGTAGCTATAGTAAGCGTACTATAATGGTACCTATGCTGGCTAAGATTTATATTCTACTTTTGAAATTTTTCCTACACTATGCACTAGTAATAATATCAAATGTTCTTTTTAATACGTATTAAGCATCATTGACTATCATAAGGAGAAATCTCCTCCGATTCTGTGTTTGCATTGTGTGTGTGTGTGGCGGGAGGCCTTATGGCAGTCTCATTTTTAAAAGCATTGCGAATTGACTTTAAAAATATTCCTCTATTTTGATTTTAAAGAAAAATAAACTGTTTGAGCTCTCACACCAGTCACATGAGTGACTCGGAGTTTATTATTTTCCTTCCTAAACTCTGGATGCCCACCAATTTCCACACGGGCAGTCAAGAGTTAAGGTTTATCAGGATATTATGGAATTCAGGAGTTGCTGGAGGCAAGCTGGATGGCATGGCGTATTACTAGTATATAGTATTTCTTTTCCGCTGTTTGTTGATGTTGTTTGTTGTTGTACACTCTGATGTAATGAAATGTAATGTGATGTAATGAATAACTGATATAGTTCTTTGTTTAAAGATTATTCATTTATTTATTATATGTTGTTCCACTGCGATTGTGAGATTCTGATATTGTTCTGTTGTTTTCTTTCTGTTTCGTTCTATTTTCTTTTCTCTTTATTTTCTATCTTTTTCTCTCTTCTTCTACTTTTTTTCTTTTTCTTAAACAATGAGAATTTGTATTTCTGTTCATCTTGAGTTAATCTATGGAGATTAGTGCATATTCAAGGAGTACGGATTTGCGGGTCCTTACACATTCCATCTCTGCATTGGATTCATTTTAAAACTATTTCATTGAGCTTGGTAACATTCAATGCTTAGATTAATATCCATTTTCCAAATAAATTTAACCCAAATCTTTATTTAATGGTCTTCCATTCTGATAACCCAATTTCAATAAAACTTTGATTTAGTCTATATTCAATCAGACTCCATCCATTTATTATTTAATTCGATTAATCCATTTATTCGCCCCATATTTAAATTTTTAATTCACCTACTTAATTCATGTTCGAATTTATTTTATTAATACAATGCCATTTTCAATTTACTTTTACTCACATGGGTTTTGTTTGCAACTCAAACCATTTCTATTATAATTCACTTTCATTTCATTCGACAACACTTCCCTTATATCTATTTTACTTGCAAATTTCATTAAATATTATTCATATCACACTTGAATTTTATTTGTAATTCACACCATCACTATTTCGATCCAACTTTATTTTATTTTTATTTTCACATCATCTCCACTTATTTAATTCATTATCCAACCATATCAATTTCTATTTACAATTCGAATTCATTTCCAAATTCCTTTACTAACATACAATCCACTTTATTTAACCGAGTTAAATTTTATTAACATACTCTATCAAATAATTTTTAGCTAATTAGCTTACTTCCAATTTTTAAATTAATATTCGGTTTTTAATACAAAAAAAATCACTTCATTTAATTTTCCTAAATTACAAATTTTTTCATAATTCCAATTTGAATTTTCTTTCATGTTCCCAAAATTCCATCACTTTTATTTTAAAATTTTAGAAATGCTTTTAAGTTCACATAATACTATTAAAATAGCTTTTTATAAAACTAGTTCTTATAACTCGATGTTTCAACCATATTGAATATGCGCTTATATGATTTTTGTTTGATGATAATAAACATATATACATTCTTTTAAATGTATTTGTTAATATACTATTTTATTTTTCACATATTAAGTAAATATTTGCTGAATAAAATAAATAATACGGAATTTGAATTCAAACGAATATTTTATTCAAACAAATATTTATTACAATTTTGATAGTACAAATTCAAGCTCTCACTATGCATATACAATTTTGATTACAAATTCATCACAATTTTATATTTACATTAATGACCTCACTACATATCACTCACACTCGTATTTTATCTTCAATTGCATTCCAGTTTGAATCCAGCATCTGAGCAATCTGCAAAAATATACACTAACGCAGTAAAATTGAAAAAGAAATATTTTTGCAATATAAAATAAAATATGAATTTTTGAAAAAAAATTTGGCTTAGTTATTTGGGTTGCTCGTCATGATTTATATTTGAATTCATCACACACGAACAATGTGACATGCACAGTGTATCACTGTACATGCCACAAGGCTGTGCACATCGATATACACTTGATAATGTTACAGGGACAAGTGAGCACAGGTCAAACCCAAATTAAAAGCCGGGTTCAACTCACGTGCAATAACATAAATGTCACAACTCTCAGCACAAGGTCAAACCCGAGTTTTTAAAACTGGATTCAACTCAGCGACAAAACTGCAGACAAATACATATGGCCAAGCAAAGCATCACATACATATATACAAGAGCAAATACACAAATATACATGTATGCGCTGACACAGCAGTTTTGAACAAAGGAACCAATACACAGTGAATTAAAGGAAAATGGAAAGCCTGCACTAAATCAATATAACCAAGGCCAAGCACAGTGGACTCATGTCGAAACAGCAAGTAGAATCAAGACTCGAGCAAAACAAAGATGACCATGTCACCAGACTATATGAATACACAAAGTAATGACAACATATACAATGCAGAAGTGATCATCACAAGGAGGCAACTAGACTTCGAGTCAAGCAGTGCACAGTGGAACGAACAACAGTCACGGCACTTCACAAATTCTACAAGGATATGAATGTAAACAAAACAAGTCGATCAAACCCAATTCAATATGACTGCAAGCAGTGCCAAGAGATTCAAGTGCAACTGAAAACATGTATGAGCAACATGGTGAGCAACACAAACTGCAGTGGACAGCAAAAATGATCAGCCATCAAAGTACAAGTGCAAGTGAAACACAAGAAGCAAATGCTACCATGACTCGAGTGAATGCTACAGCAACGAAGACCAAGGCAACAATGTGCATAGATATGCAAACAAAACAAGCTATAATGAATGCATCAATAAAACAGTTACAACAATGCATCAGTGAGCAACACAGCAACATGAATACAGATTCAAGCCAATCCCAACAGCATGAATCGAACTCATTAAAGGCCGCAACAGAATACATCAAAAGCAAGAACAAACAACAATCAAACAATGACACAGCTACACGATACCACAATATCAAGTTCAGGTTACAACTACCAAACAGTGACAATGCAGACACAACTGAAATGAGACAGGTCAAGAAATGGAGTATCAAAATGATGCAAATAACAACAAGTACAGGCCGCAATATTATGCCCCAGTCCAGGCTACTACATGAAGCAAATAGAATGAATGAACTCGACCAATAACCAAGGCTACAAAGTGCGCAGTGACTATAATAAGTAGCAGTATGCAACATGATGAAGCGGTAATGATACAAGCACTTATACAAGTCTCGAAGCCAGCAGAAGCATTAAAAAATACACGAATGTGAAAAAGTCAAATGTCACAAATTAAAGTCAGATTCAAACCATGGTAGCAAATGTAATTGACCAAGTCACGAATCAACAACGTGACCATCAAGCAACGATAATACGAAATTGACAAAGTCAAATAAATCATCATCGTTCAACAAATATCAGATGGCCGATAGCATAAAATTGAAAAAATCAGACGAACGAGAATTCAGGAAATTGACTCCTATAAAAACCCTAATCATCATCGGCAATTATTTCATCGAGTTCAAGCAAGCCAAATCCAGAAAAGCAACAAGCATAAAATTACTTACCGAAGCAAGTTCGAACTCGATCAATTTCAAGAGCCGTAAGTAAAACAGAGAAGCAAGCGATCGACGAAGCAAACAAAGTGACAATTCCTCCTTTCGATCAAGCAACCAAAAGCCGGCATCTTTGAAATGTCCAAATCCCTAACTTAAGAGCAAAAAGGAACGAGATCGAGGAAATCCCTAATTTTGCAAAGAGATACGAACGAAAGAACAACGGTCGCCATCTCCAAATAAAGGAACAAAGAAAGGAACGGGTTAAAATATAAAAGGGGGGACGGCCTATTATTTTAAGGGCTTTGTATTTTAATCAGGGTTTTTGGTTTTAAATTATTTTTAATTTGTATTTTCTTTTTTAAACCGTTTATTTTTGTAGTCATGTGACTAAGGGACAAGCTACGTGGCGTAGCTTGAGAATTTGCAACTCTGTGGTTGAGTTGTGGCAAAGTTTTGAGCGTAGAGTTAGATTAGTCAATAGAGGATATATCGAGTTTACGTGTGTAAGCGAGGGACTGTCTAATTTCTAGTAGAAACCTTGGGGGCAGCACGTAGGCAGGGTTTTGCCGAAGCTGGGTAAATTCTGTGTTGTTCTGTTTTATTCTATTATTTATATTCTGCGATATTTGTGCTGCTATTCTGTGATCTGAATTGAAATTAATTTATAAGCTTCCGCGATTAATTTTAATAATTTATACCACCACCCTATTCACCCCCCTCTAGGTTGAAATCGATCCTACAAGTGGTATCAGAGCCAGGTCTAAAAGTCAACATTTGTTTTAAAATTTCGATTTTTTTTGAAAAAAATCAGTTTCGTTTTAAAATTTTGAATTTTTAAAATGGCTTCTTTTAATAATGCTTTTGCAGAGGGTCAGTTGATAGTTAGACCACCAATGTTCAATGGTGAATATACTTTTTGGAAAAATAGGATGAAAATTTTTCTGAAAACCATTGACGCTTGGGATATTGTTGAGACAGGTTACAGAACTCCAACTATAACTGTAGATAATCAGGAAATAGAGAAACCAAAGGAACAATGGACAGAACTAGAAAATAAATTACAGAATACAAATGCCAAAGCTATGAATTCTATTATCTGTTCATTAGATCAATTTGAATTTAATCGTGTCTCACATTGTCTAACTGCGCAGGAAATATGGCACATACTAGAAGTGACTCACGAAGGAACATGTCAAGTCAAAGAATCTCGCCTTGCCATGCTAAGCAGCGAATACGAGAACTTTACAATGGCGAAGGAAGAAAATGTCAAAGAGATGTACGGACGACTTTCCAATATCATATACAAATCAAAAGCTCTCGGAAAAACATACACCGAATTGGAAATAGTCCGGAAAATCCTCAGAGTCCTTCCACGAAGCTTTGAAGCGAAAGTAACTGCCATTCAAGAAATGAAAGATTTAAAACAACTCAAAGTTGAAGAACTCATCGGAAATCTCACCACTTATGAGCTAGAAATGAAATTCAATGAAGAGCGTGAAGGAGGAGATACTCGAAAGAAGTCAATAGCTCTCAAAGGAACAACTGAATGTGATGACGATGACGATGATGATGCAGCAGCAGAATTGGAGCTATTAATAAAGAAATTCAAAAAGTGGAATTACAAATATGGAAATTCAGCTCGAATTCAAAAAGCGAAAAGCAAAATAGCCAAAGCACTAGACTACTCTGAAAAACAGAAGATCATCTGTCACAAGTGCAACCAACCCGGACACATCAAGCCCAATTGTCCTCAAAATCAACGCGACTTTAAAAAGAAATCAAACGAAGATGTTTTACAGCCACGTGGAATAAAAGCGATAGTAGTGAAAGTGAGAAAGCAGATATATGCCTTCATGGAAATATAACCGATAGCGACGATGACGAGCCAAGCGAGGTATCAAAACTTACTCACTTTGAATTACTTATTTATTTCCACGAAGTAAATGGCTATTTTGAACGACTTAGGGAAAAATATGCCAAACTTGAATCTCAAAAGGATACTTTGATAGAATGCAATGAACAACTTGATCAATTAGTTAAGAACTATCAACGTAGAATCCCTAAGTGTGATAAGTGTCCAACATTCGAAGAGGAAATTAAAAAATCAGAAATCAATATAAAATCACTTGAAAATGAAATTCTCATTTTAAAGGAGAATGAAAATACTAGGAGAGAGAATTCTATTAAAAAGTGCACACAATTGTTAAACGAAAATGAATCTCTCAAAACACAAGTCCAACATTTATCAACGACTTTAGATAAGTTTTCAAAAAGTGAAAAATCGTTGAATGTGCTATTAGGAAAGCAAACTGGTAATACGGTTAGACAAGGACTTGGATATAATAATTCAAAAACTGTTGAAAGCAATATTAAGCAAGTTAATTCTATGTGCACAATTTGTAGAAAATATGGACACAATCACAATAATTGCTGGTATAGACCCAAACATGTGAAAACTATACCGATTTGGGTTCCAAAAGGTGCAAATATAAAATCTCTCAAAGTTAAACAAATTTGGGTGCCGAAGGGAACAATTATAAATAGTTTCGGGTCTATACAAAATTGTTTTTCAAAATTTTCTGCCACTAAAAATCATGGACCTATAAAAACAAATAGGTCACAAAAATCTTTCAACGTGTAGGTGTGGTGGCAGGCTAAGGAACAACAACAGTGTTCTCTGGATTTTTGGCTGTTCCAGAAACATAACGGGCGACAAAGCAAAGTTACTTAGCCTAGTATAATGGTGACAGAATCACAACGGAAAACAACGAAAAATATCGTACAGGTAAAACAGGTAATGGTATGTTTTAAACGATATATTAAATGTGATAATCTGCACCGTATTCTGAATTAAGATCAGCCAATATTGAGATGATGAAAAGATGATAATTCTGACTTATTCAAAATAGTTGGCCAATTATATTCTTATGCCAAAAAAACTATAATAATCTCTAGATTCTTTGAATTACTTCATATATATCATTTTGAATTAAAAATAGTGTTTTGCTGGATAATAATACATTTGGTTATAATTCGGCTAACTCTTTATTCACGGTTTTCGATTATTTACACGGCTTCAATTCAAATTCAAAAGAATGTCATTTAAATTGCTGTAAAAATTGAGTTTGAAATTTTTGGTGCACACTTCATGTTTTGGTCTATAAAATTCAATTGATGATAGTTTTGAGTGAAAGAGAAATTCCGATGCAGATTACACTGGTAATCTAGTTGATAGAAAAATTACTAGTGAAACGTGATTTTTGTTGAGACATTTAATAACTGCATCGTTTTTCAAAGAAAATATCTACATATTCTTCATTTCAAATAATTTTCAAATAGCAGAAAATTTTCTTTTAAAAACCCCCTGGAGAAAATCATTTTTGACCATATTTTCGGAGTAGTCATTTTTGAAAAATTAACTTCATAATTATTTTTGAATTTGATTTTAAATGACTATTTTGACTATCTGACTCCCTAGTGATTATCGAAAAGAAAAATAGTGATTGAAAAAGTGATGAGTGTTGATATTTATCATATATTATGACTCGAGAAAGTATAATTTGAAAATTTCTTTAGAAATTTAAACAAGAGTTATAAAACTTTTTTTGGTAATAATTCCATGACCATCTCTATATCTACCATATTTCTAACGAACATCACTCATCAAAATTCTATATAATTTGTCGATATGTGGTACTTTAAACAGGAATCGTTCGTTTTTCATTTTCATATTTTTTTTTAAAAAAAAGGTAATAATAATAATAATAATAATAATAAATACCAAAGTATTCACTCTCATTTAAAAGTCCTCATGGTTATGCATGGGTGAATTACTTGGAATTTGTTATGTGCTTCCATGCTCATTTAAAAGTCCTCACGGTTATGCATGTATGGAACGCATATCAAAAGTTGATTTTTAAAATAAACAAGTTGATTCTAATCCCATTTAAAAGTCCTCACGATTATGCGTGGTTAGAAGATACTTGAATTCATTTTTTTTAAATAAAATTTGTATACTACTAATCTCATTTAAAAGTCCTAACGGTTATGCATGGTTAGTAGATATTCAAATTCCTGATATAAATATACCACAAATAGACACAACGGTTTTATATGATGACATCATTTCCATCATTCTAAAAGTGGAATATGCGCCCAACAAAACATTTATGATTTTTGTTTGACTTTTTATCGAAATTTAATATTTATATTCAATTGAGTTTTAATGTTGGATTGATATCGATTACTTTATCTCTATTTTGTCTAACACTATTATTCTTTTGCTGATAACAAAAGGGGGAGAGAAATGTTAAGATTTTATCAAATAAAATCAAGCAAAGGTCAAATAATTTTCCATTTGCATCTAGGCTCATTTGCATATTTTTATTTGTATGCATATATGTAGGGGGAGTATTGTGTAAAGAGGGAGCATTCAAATAGGGGGAGCAAATTAGAGCATATCAATGATCAAATACATTTAACATATTCAAAATCTTAAATATATGTTTGTTATCATCAAAAGGGGGAGATTATTGAATATGCGCTTATATGATTTTTGTTTGATGATAATAAACATATATACATTCGTTTAAACGTATTTGTTAATATACTATTTTATTTTTTACCGATTAAGTAAATATTTGCTGAATAAAATAAATAACATGGAATTTGAATTCAAACGAATATTTTATTCAAACAAATATTTATTACAATTTTGATAGTACAAATTCAAGCTCTCACTATACATATACAATTTTGATTACAAATTCATCACAATTTTATATTTACATAAATAACCTCACTACATATCACTCACACTCGTATTCTATCTTCAACTGCATTCCAGTTTGAATCCAGCATCTGAGCAATCTGCAAAAATATACACTAACGCAGCAAAATTGAAAAAGAAATATTTTTGCAATATAAAATAAAATATGAATTTTTGAAAATATTATTTGCCTCAGTTATTTGGGTTGTTCGTCATGATTTATATTTGAATTCATCACACACGAATAATGTGACATGCACAGTGTATCACTGTACATGCCACATGGCTGTGCACATCGATATACACTTGATAATGTTACAGGGACAAGTGAGCACAGGTCAAACCCAAATTAAAAGCCGGGTTCTACTCACGTGCAATAACATAAATGTCACAACTCACAGCACAAGGTCAAACCCGAGTTTTTAAAACAGGATTCAACTCAACGGCAAAACTGCAGACAAATACATATGGCCAAGCAAAGCATCACATAAATATATACATGAGCAGATACACAAATATACATGTATGCGCTGACACAACAGTTTTGAACAAAGGAACCAATACACAGTGAAATAAAGGAAAATGGAAAGCCTGCACCAAATCAATATAACCAAGGCCAAGCACAGTGGACTCATGTCGAAACAGCAAGTAGAATCAAGACTCGAGCAAAACAAAGATGACCATGCCACCAGACTATATGAATACAAAAAGTAATGACAACATATACAATGCAGAAGTGATCATCACAAGGAGGCAACTAGACTTCGAGTCAAGCAGTGCACAGTGGAACGAACAACAGTCACGGCACTTCACAAATTCTACAAGGATATGAATGTAAACAAAACAAGTCGATCAAACCCAATTCAATATGACTGTAAGCAGTGCCAAGAGATTCAAGTGCAACTGAAAACATGTATGAGCAACATGGCGAGCAACACAAACTGCAGTGGACAGCAAAAATGATCAGCCATCAAAGTACAAGTGCAAGTGAAACACAAGAAGCAAATGCTACCATGACTCGAGTGAATGCTACAGCAACGAAGACCAACGCTACAATGTGCATTGATATGCAAACAAAACAAGCTACAATGAATGCATCAATAAACAAGTTACAACAATGCATTGGTGAGCAACACAGCAACATGAATACAGATTCAAGCCAATCCTAACAGCATGAATCGAACTCATTAAAGGCTGCAACAGAATACATCAAAAGCAAGAACAAACAACAATCAAACAATGACACAGCTACACGATACCACAATATCAAGTTCAGGTGACAACAACCAAACAGTGACAATGCAGACACAACTGAAATGAGACAGGTCAAGAAATGGAGTATCAAAATGATGCAAATAGCAACAAATACAGGCCGCAACTGTATGCACCAGTACAGGCTACTACATGAAGCAAACAGAATGAATGAACTCGACCAATAACCAAGGCTACAAAGTGCGCAGTGACTATAATAAATAGTAGTATGCAACATGATGAAGCGGTAATGATACAAGCACTTATACAAGTCTCGAAGCCAGCAGAAGCATTAAAAAATACACGAATGTGAGAAAGTCAAATGTCACAAATTAAAGTCAGATTCAAACCGTTGTAGCAAATGTAATTGACCAAGTCACGAATCCACAACGTGACCATCAAGCAACGATAAAACGAAATTGACAAAGTCAAATAAATCATCATCGTTCAACAAATATCAGATGGCCGATAGCATAAAATTGAAAAAATCAGACGAACGAGAATTCAGGAAATTGACTCCTATAAAAACCCTAATCATCATCGGCAATTATTCCATCGATTTCAAGCAAGCCCAATCCAGAAAAGCAAAAAGCATAAAATTACTTAACGAAGCAAGTTCGAACTCGATCAATTTCAAGAGCCGTAAGTAAAACAGAGAAGCAAGCGATCGACGAAGCAAACAAAGTGACAATTCCTCCTTTCGATCAAGTAACCAAAAGCCAGCATCTTTGAAATGTCCAAATCCCTTATTTAAGAGCAAAAAGGAACGAGATCGAGGAAAGACCTAATTTTGCAAAGAGATACGAACGAAAGAACAACGGCCGCCATCTCCAAATAAAGGAACAAAGAAAGGAACGGGTTAAAATATAAAAGGAGGGCCGGCCTATTATTTTAAGGGCTTTGTATTTTAATTAGGGTTTTTGGTTTTACATTATTTTTAATTTTTATTTTCTTTTTTAAACCGTTTATTTTTCTAGTCGTGTGACTAGGGGACAAGCTTCGTGGCGTAGCTTGAGAATTCACAACTCGGTGGTTGAGTTGTGGCAAGGTTTTGAGCGTAGAGTTAGATTAGTCAATAGCGGGTATAGCGAGTTTACGTGTGTAAGCGAGGGACTATCTAATTTCTAATAGAAACCTTGGGGGCAGCACGTAGACAGGGTTTTGCCGAAGCTGGGTAAATTCTGTGTTGTTCTGTTTTATTCTGTTATTTATATTCTACGATATCTGTGCTGCTATTCTGTGATCTGAATTGAAATTAATTTATAAGCTTCCGCGATTAATTTTAATAATTTATACCATCACCCTATTCACCCCCCCTCTAGGGTGAAATCGATCCTACAAACCAGTCCATCCTTGTTCTCACAGAAATTCGGTCATACGTTGATCAGGCGTGGGACTGAAAATCTATAAGTACTTAGCAGACTCATTCTTAACATCCAGTGAAAATACTTGGAAAATAATTTTATTGAAATATCGAAAATAGTTTTTTGAAAATAGAGGAAATATCTTTGGTGAGAATGCTCTGGAAATCATCACCCCCATCCATGGTCGTAGTTACATCCTGGATTACGTCACCATCGCTGCAAAAGTCCATGTAACCGTGGCACTCCGCGCCCCTCGATTACGCCATGGAACCCACAACAGATCGCAGTTACATTTCAGGGTTACATTTCCATCGCAGCAAAAGTCCGTGTAAGTGTAGGTATCAGCGCCCCTCGATTTTCTCTGTCAAAATGAAACTTCTCCACTCCTACATAGGTCGCAGTCTACCGATATAAAATCAAACGCAGACTGTTGGCTCTCAGCGGCACACACGACTTTCGCTATGTTACCATAGGTCGCAGTCTACCGATATAGAGTCAAACGTAGACTGTTGGCTCTCAAAGGCACACACGACTTTCGCTATGTTAACATAGGTCGCAGTCTACCGATATAGAATCAAACATAGACTGTTGGTTCTCAGCGGCACACACTACTTTTGCTATGGTACACTCTACTCATAATCCTTAGGAACTAGTTTTATCCGGACTCCTCACATGATCAACTTTAGAACCCCCCTTGAGGCTCAAGGCAGCACCACCCAGTGGCACTCCTAAGAAGTTCATTTCAAGGGAGCGCCTTTTTCCCCAGAGCCATCATCAAATCACTTTATACTATACACATATAGTATCTTTCAAATCATACACCTAGTATGATCTCATACAAGGCTCCTTTACACAAAATCGATTATTCCAAAATCGATAATTCTCAAACCAGGCTTTCCAAATTTCAATATTGATTTTACCCAGAAATCAAAAGCCTTTTCAAATTCAAAGGTTCCCAAAACATTTTTCCAAAATCCTCATAAGATCCTTTATATATATATATATTCATATATATATAATTTTAAAAACTTTGGATCATTTCAAACTTGTATAAACTCCTTTTATACTTCAAACACTTTCAAAAATCCTTTCCTTCTGGCAATAGATTCAACAAGGGAAGATTTATCATATATAACAAAGATATATAACTTTGTTTATTCAAAATAAAATATTCAAATCTGATTACTCTTTCCAATATCAATTTCGTTCAAATCTGTACGATCTACACATATCATCCGTACGCTATACCAATCTGATCGCTCACTCAATCACACAATTTCACTTCCGAACTAGTATCATCCACGCGACTTCCTAGTACGGACACAGATCTGGTTTCTTGATCAGAAACCTTCATTCTCCTTGCATAGCCATAACTATGATAGAGAATATCCAGAACCAACCAACAATCCATATCCAGGTTCGCCGTCAAAAATCGAGTGAAAAAATCCCAACTCGGATTGATACAACTATCTCGAAATTCTGTGCTCGAATCTGGATCAAATCATTATGCGAATAGAATAATATACGTACATCCTACGTATTTATTTCATTGATTATTATCCGAATCAATTTCCTTTCTATTCATCCCCACTTCAATTTTATTCACTTATTCACATTTACCTTGATCCTTATTTGGATTATCACTTCAATTCTTATCTCGGTTGGGTATTTAATCAATAACAGTTTGAACTCCGACCAGTTTATATTTGGAAAATAGCTTAAAAAATTTAAAAATAGATAAGTAGTTGAAAAATAATTATTAGTTTGAAAAATAGCTGTAAAATAGTTAACTAATTGTAAAATAGTTGAATAGTTCAGAAATTTTAGATAATTGCAAAATAGTTGTAAAATAGTAATTAATTTGTAAAATAGTTGTAAAACAAATATAAAATAATTTGGGTTCAAAAAGAAAGGTTGTATGTATTAAATAGCTTGGAAAAATAAGTTTATATTAAAACAATTTATATTGAAAATAGTCTAGAGTCAAAACTGTTCACTTCCTTATCCATTCAATTTAAATTTCCTCTTCCATTTAAATTGACTCAATTCCAATTTGAATAACTTCAATTTCCATTGGACTTGATTTATCCCCAATTCAAGTTGAATTAAATCTCAATTTCTTTCCAACTTCAAATCAAATTCCATTTGATTCCAACTTATTCAACTTTATTTACAGTTCCAAATTATTCAAATAACTTTGGACTAATTTCAAATTGAATCCGCTTCAATTTCAAATCATTTCAATTTCTGCTTGAATTAATCCCAATTCCCAATCAAAATTTTAAACCTTCAGATTAATAACCTTTCCACTTAAGTTTAAAACTTGCTTCACTTGGGTTTCACATCACATTCCAAAGAAAATTCAAAACTAAATCTTAGAGTTGATTTCATATTTATTTCCTTTACACACCAGGTTACCTTTAAATTTTAAACCATCCTTGGTTTTAATTTCAAAACAATTCCCTTAAAAAAAATCTTCCAAACATTTCTTGTTTTAAAATAGGACTATATTCAAAATAGTCTGAATTATATTATTTGTTTTTTCTTTAACTCTTTGAAACAATTGATTCTTTCTAGACTTAGGTTTTAAAACTTAATAATTTTAAAACCTACTTTAATTTAGAAGTTATACTTATCTTATAAATTTACTTCGTATGGCTTACTTAATAGCAAATATATCATTATTAAACACAATAACTATTTATGATAATACCCAAGGTTATCATATCTAGATACCAATTCCTTTTTATATTATTCTTACTTTTATAAATTCAAGATTAAATTTCAGATTGAATCCATTTCAAATTGCATTTATTTAATTTTAATTTGGTTGTATTTCTGTTTTTACTTAATTTAATTCCAATTCCAGATTTCAATTTGGTTGTATTATATTACTTCTTAATTTAATTTCAATAATTTAACAACCAATCACCTAAATATTTATTAGAAGGAAATATTGCTTTATATAAAAAAAATATTTTTATATAAAATCATTTCAAAACCTTTATATAGGAAAATAACAAGTACACGCTCTTATATATATACTCAACTCATCCTAGAGTACTACGGACTCTATTTAAGGAGTAACTCCCACTAGAGCCAAGGTTCTCGATTAACCTTTCAGCTCTGATACCAACTGTAACGACCCGAAATTTTCGAACCCTAAAATTCCAGATAGTTATGAAAAAGAAGAAAAAGATAGAAGAAGAAGCAAATCAGAAACACACATTTCACATTCGCAGCGGATAAAATATAATAATAAATAATAACAGTTTACAAAAGATTATTATACCTGACGATTACATTTTAATACATCAGAGTTACACATATATACAGTAACTGAATATACACAATTTTCATGTCATAGATTTACAATAATATAAAACAGCGGAAACACTCCATACGTTCTTGCCATCCAGCTCGCCTCCTGAGCTCCAGAACATCCTTACATGAAATTCTGTAATACTCGGTCTGACCCGAGCATTACATTAAAGCAACACCCGAGTCAGGCTGGAAACCAGCGTGAGTAAACCCATCTAACATGGAATACAAAGCATACAACTTATATAAAATCCGGGGTAACTCATTTCAATTCACAAAGCCATAATTAATTATAGATATCACTTATTCCACACATCCATTTTCGAAGTACCAAGATTAAGATTTAAATAGTCCAATACCTTTAAATCACTTCACTCCAGCCTATAGATTTCACATATCAATCTATAAAAATTCGAAGTGGTTTTGGGTATTTCCCAATACCCGACCACGTACTCTTCGAACCCAATGTCATCTAAACCCAAGTTATTCAAATGAGAAACAATTCAAACTTTTTTTAAAAAATACAGGATGCCACTTTGCACAGCAATGCATCTCGAGAAATGACCACATTATCACTACTCAACCCAACACCTCATAATACAGAAACATTCCAAATCAGTAATATCAACCAATCATTCATAAGCAAGATTTATTAGTCACCCATTTCTAATAAATCAAATTAATTATTTTAATCATTTTAATCTTGCTTACTTAACAATAATTATTTACAATCCATTAATTTATCATTCTCTAATTATCCATCTTACATTTATCACTTAGTGCAATTGTTTAAAGGATAGTTCATTATCTCTAATTAATCCCCTGATAAGTTAACCTTCAATTACGTCTACTAAATAATAATCCTTCTCATCAATTTCATCAAGTAATTTAAATCCAAATTACTTCCTTTTATTAAGCATCCATTAATTTATTACATCCAACAATTATCACTAATTACTTCACCAAGTAATTATACTTTTATAAATTACATTAAGTAATTATACCTACCAAATTTCACAATTGATTATCCTTAATTAATTAATAAAATTAATTACCTTAAATTAATCATATTAATAGATCATTTAATAACCCTTAACCAATATTCTTTCATTAGCTATATTCATTAACCAATCCTTTAATTACTTCTCTAAGTACTTAACTTTAATTAATTACTTAATTCCAAATTAATTAGTTAATTAATTCTTAAATACAAACTATTTAATTCCTAATTACATAATTAATTTCTAAATTTTAACTAAATTTATCTTTAATTACTCGATTAACTAATTCCTAATCATCGATTAACAATCCAAACTTATTTAATTAACAATTTTTAATTTCCATTTAATTTGACCCTAAATTAATAACCTTAATCCAAATCATTAATTTAGAAACCTTAATAACTTACTTAATTAATCCATATCATTAATTAATCAACTTATTTATTTAACCCTCTATTTACCTTAACAATTTAATGAATTTCAAATCATTAAATTTTTAATTAACTTTAAGATAAAAAATCATTTTATAACTGATTTACTGATCATTCTCAAACACATTTAAAATGTCTTCTTTCAAAATCGTTTTTAAATTTAAAATTGTTTTCTTTCAAACAACAAAGATAGATGACAGCAACCAAATAATTAAGCTTTCACAAATTCATAACCGCATCTCAGTAACATAGATCGAAGATTACTCACCATCGATCGCTCGACCCATTCCTCGCCTCCACTTGTTCGCTGCCGAACCCACAGCCGCATCATCACCCCCGCGACCCTCCAACTGCTAGCCTCACATGCGTACTCCCCTATCGCGGTCGCCGCCTCGTGCCTCCCTCCTCGCGGTCGCCGCTTGGTGCCTCCCTCCTCGTGGTCGCCGCAGTCCAGGCTTGCGCTTCCCTCGAGCTCGGATTTCAATTGCTGGCCTCCGCCTCTGAATCCAATCGATTTTACTTGTCATTATTTTTTTACGATGGAATGAAGTCGGCCTTGATTAGGGTTTGAATTAGAAGAAGGAGGAGGGGTTTTGATTTGAAAAAAAAGGAAGCCTGATTCGAATAGGCTTCAGCCATTTTTTCGTTTCCTTTGATGATTTTGATTTTTCGATTTCTGCTTTTAGATTAGAGAAGGAGACGGGGATAAGATATAGGTTTGGGGATGGCTTCTTAAGTACACTTATTTATTTATAAAAATATCCTTGACTATTTGACTTTAAATTTTATTATATTATAAACCTTTCAAAACGTCCCGTTAATTGCCATTTAAAATTTTGAACCCTTTTAAGGAATGCCGCTAGGCGATTATAAGGTTTTACCCGCAGTCCTAACACAATGGAACGTGTTTCGGAAGCTAATTCGATCATATGCGCAAGTTACGGAATTAAACGATCAATTTTAAATTGAATCGATTAGAATAGTTTCTAAGCATTTTGAGCTGTCAAGGTCAAACGACAACTCCGATTGCTATGAAAATTGAAATCCCATA
This sequence comes from Allium cepa, assembly GCA_030765085.1. NCBI lineage: Eukaryota > Viridiplantae > Streptophyta > Magnoliopsida > Asparagales > Amaryllidaceae > Allium > Allium cepa. The sequence goes on along the minus strand of CM060944.1, from coordinate 488,633,188 downwards.
ATAACTATCTATTACGGATCCAATAGAACTAGTTTCGTCAAATTTCGAGATTTTTCCTCGGAAGGCTATTTTTAAATTCAATTTAAACGATATATTTTCAAAACTGAACATATCGCCTTTAAATTAAAATCCAACCATTCTATTATCTCCAGTAACATCATTATAAATTTTACAAGCCTTCAAATTATTTTTAACAGGCTTAAAACTAAAGATTCAATAATTCACCCAATTTCAGTTTATATAGTTCAATAATTTAATTATCAAGTAAATATTGATATTTGAAATTCAAGTTAAAATTAACTTTTCAAATATTTATAATCAATTAAATATTCCAATTTAAATTGTTAAAAATTCTGGGTCGTCACATTCCTCCCCCTTAAAAGAATTTCATCCCCGAAATTACTAGTTAGGAAGAATGGTCCAATACTCGTTTATTTTTCCCCCAAAACCAACAATCCAACATCCTACCAACTATCTTTTACAAAAGACCCACTATCACCTCAACCAACTTCGTAAAATCTTCTATAGTTTCCAATAACATTATTTACTTCCCTTATACAAATTGAAATTTTAAATTCAAATTTAAATTATCACAACTTTCCCAAAAAATTTCCAACTCTCTAAATTTTTGAAAATTTTTGCAAGCGTCGCCTTCGTGCGGCTAGCTCGGTACAACTACAAAATGCCTCTACGGGCACCCATATTCCAAAAGAAAATAAATGCCAAGTGGCTAGATCAAAAACCCAATCCAATTTCATACAGAAATTTAAATACATACCTATTTTAAATTTATTCAATCTATTTTAAATCTACTTAATGTAATTTAATCTATTTAATCTATTTTAAGTCTACTTTAATATAGTTTAAATCTATTTAATCTATTTTAAATTTATTTAATCTGTTTTAAATCTGTTAATATAATTTAAATCTATTTAATCTATTTTAAATTTATTTAATCTATTTAATATAATTTAAATCTATTTAATCTATTTTAAAAAAATTATCTATTTAAAATCTAATTAAATCAAAATTTAAATATATTTTAATTATATTTTAATATTTTAAACTATTTCAATCTATTTTTAACTATTTTTAACTATAAATATGAATATCTAAACTATTTTCTAAAATTTCAGACTATGTAAAGTTGAAGTATTTATATTTAAATCCTTGATGATGATGATACAACCTAAGTTGGAAATTGGAATTCATACCCTTTTGGTGAAATGAAATATTTGAGTAAATATGATTTTGAAAGTGGCTATGATTTTTGAAAGCGAATATAGTTTTGAAAGTGTGTTTGATTTGAAAAAGATATAGTTTTGAGAATATGGTATTTTGATATCAATTGTGAATTGACTTTTTGAAATGTAAAAGAACCACCCGGTGTGAAATAAGCGTTTAGTTGTTAAAGAGACCGGGTTCGGATATTGTCATACTCACTGCCAATATTGAAAACCACTTTAACAATTGTGTACATGGTGGAGATTCTAGAAATGAAGTAGGATGGTTTGGCCAACGATTCTATATAAGGCATTTACGTGACCTTGACTGCCGTAAGTTAGCTTAGATGTGACTAAAATAGGAGCCATGCCGAGCCGAGCGAGGTTATTCCTCCTATCGGGCAAATTTTTTCGATACCATTCTATTACTTTGTGATTGATTTGGTGGCCGCCCCTTGATTTTGATAATGGGAGTGTGTTTGAAGGTGGACGGTAGTAGCTGCTATGCGTTACCACCAGTCCGGATTCGCAATTGGTATATCTACCCCGGCATTGCCTCGAGTGCTGTGTTCACATGCCCTATCATGCCTTTTACAAGTTTGTTTGCACCATACCTTTGGTGTGCCCTCTGGGTAAACCTCACAGAGGTGCATACAGTACCGCGTAAACTGTGGGAATATATAAAATGTGTTAAAGGGGTTATGGATAATGCCTTAACGCTATTTTAATATTTTACTTTATTGTAGACACTATTATAATAGCGTATTATACTACATAGTAGATAGTTTAACGGATCCTTAGGTGATGGTGATCCCGAACATCTATTAAATTATTGCACTCATGTCAAACACTGGATAGGAGATGTCAAACCTCGTAAACATCTTTGAATCCATTACACTCATATTTATTTACTTTTGATTTAACTTACATAAGATCTTTTAGTTCTGATCCGAGTGTTTTGTCTTTTCAAATCGCTCGGGTCAGTCTGAGCTTTTAGTTTTTCAAAGACTGCTTTCTGGAGGATGAAGACAAAGAATTTGAACTATTATTACCTATTATATGTATTCCACTGCATCATGTTGTTCCGCTGCATTTATTTATTTACTTCTGTTTATGTAACTCTGATTTTTGTGTTGTAAAAGAATAATCATATGTATTTATAAAATAGCTTCATGAACTGTTATTTGATTATTATATTTTGTCATTCCGCTGCGAGATTCTGTATTTGTTTTTTTTCCTCTTCTTTTTCTTATTTACCCTAAAATAGTCTGTCCTTTTGAATGGTTTGAGTCTGACGTGTGTGTTTTATCGTTGATTTAAACTGTCCAAAAATGTAGGTCGTTACTACAAACGTACATCAGTGGTGGTGGAGAAGGAAACCACTCTTAGCTTAACACCCTCCTTGAGATGTACGAGCTCAAGGGTTGTATTTTTTATGGAAAGTAATTAGTAGTCAACGGAAATAGCAATGTGGCATTCAAAGCGATGTGTGATACGTGAATGGTAATCGTTATCTCAGGCCTCATCATCCGAAAATGACCGGAACAAGGTTAGTTGCGGCAAGGCTAAGTGGATCACTCCAAATTAGGATATGATAATCCTCTTCTAGACATATTTCTTCCTGATATGACTTTCGAGATGTAAATTATTGTGGTTTGTATGCTATGAGTGCCCTCGAAAAAGGTCGGTAATGACCGGGGGATGTCATATTCGGTGCTACCTAGTTATAGAGGTCGCCCGGTATAACGATCCTAACTCAACCTTCGAAAATCGGCACCGGTACTTCGCTTGTACTCGAATGCCGCAGATTCAAACATCGAATCTGGCTCGTCGGAGCTTATAACAAGTTAAGTATAACAACACAGCGGAAGAAAAAGATAATACATTGATATATATAATAGAGATACAATGCCATATACAACATGATACAACATATCCAACACATCAGAGAATGATATAATACAACATCATAGCGGAAATAACTCAACATGATAAAAGTCTTCAAGAGAATCAAATTCTGCAACTCCAAACCAAATCTAAAGCTAGAGCTCCAAAACCTCAAGCTCGAAACACCAACAACTGAACTTGTAGCAAATGCAATCCCAAACGCGATTGCTAAACCAAGACTTCTAAGATCCAAAGGACTGAAGAAGATCTCCAAATGCAACTGAACCAAGGATTTCGAAAGCTATCGAATCTACACCTACTATGGGATTATCTGAAAAACCTAACTCTAAATTGCCTGTGTGGAAAATTGTCGGCACCCAGAGTTTAGGAAAGGAACAATAAACTTCGGGTCATTCATGGGACTGGTATGAGCAAACAAAAACAGTTTATCTTTAAAACAAAAAACAAAAGCTTTTAAGTTCAAATCCGCAATGCTTTTTGGAAAATGAAACTACCATAAGGCCTCTTGCCACACAGACCATGCAAACGCATAATTGGAGGAGATTTCTCCTTATGATAGACAAAAATGCTTGATACTCGAAAACCATTTTGATATTATTATTAGTGCATAGTGCAGAAAACCTTTCAAAAGTATAATATTAATCTTAGCCAGCATAGACATTTTGAACTATGCCTACTATAGCTACCATCCAAACAGTGGGGCCCCGCCATAAGTAGATGGCAGGTTATACAACTAAAACCCAACGGGCGCGTATTGGAGATTGGATTTTCCAACAAATGGTCAGGCCAAGGAACTTCCTATTGCCACGTGGGAATGCCTCTGGAGGGACGCCCCGAGAACCTTCCCGGCTCTCTACTAACACAAGGCCGGTGTCCTCCCTTTCCGGGAGTAACACCTAAGATATGCCACCCCCGGTCGTTTGTGACCGTTATCCGAGGGCCCTCTACACCAACAACATCACACAGTTGTAAATATACAGTGTCCACATGAGTAAGTATCTGGGCTCCATACCATGATACCACCCTTTTCTAGAAGGAATGGACATACCCTAGGGATGCGACCCCTGAAACCTTGCCGCATCTTTTCTGTTTCGACTATTACCGGGTTGTGAGGCTCGATGAGGTCTCGTCCACAAAGCTATACTTTTTCACAAAGTCATGCTTTGATCAACAAATGATCGGCATCACTTCGTATGCCACATTACCAAATTGGGAATGTATCACTAATAACCATCAACTACATAACCTCTGAGCTCGTACGTCTCAGAGAAGGGTGTTAAGCTAAGAGAATAAATCTCCGCCACCAAATAGAAATGTATTTGATAGAAACCAGCTTTGCATCTCAAAGTGTAACGTCAGACACACATCCATACAAGTCTTCTCCGGGTTCGAACAGAACCAAAGGCACTTTCGAAGAAGCCCTTTCAATTCGGGTATTCACAATCCCGATCGGACTTCCCATCACTTAGGGAATCTCTATACCATAGCTACTCAGTGCAGAGACAATCGATTGGTTCTCCTATCATTCATGCAAATATCCGGTCTTCACCACCGGTCTTCAAATGCTATCCATAACGTCATATCATTATTTGGAATTGGTTATATGACACAAGGTCCTCTCCCAGCTAAACCGAATAATGAGCGCAATATTTAAAAACATATAGATATGGGATTTCAGTTAAGTCACAACTTTTAAAAAACCCAAAACTTTTCTTTCAAATGGTTAAACAAATTACCATTTTAGATCTTTTAAACAAAAAGATTCATTTCACAAAGTTCACCAATCTTCCACAAAGGTTAATTCATATTTCTCAAAACTATTACAATTCCGTATCTTTTTATATAAAGATGCACCCTCAAGATTTTCTTCAATTTGGAAACAAAGCTTACAATTCTTTCACAAAGATTTATTCACAGATTTCAAAACAATTTCCATTTTAAATTGGATTTACTCATCCAATCTTTAAATCAAAGATTTAATTCATAGCTTTCAAACCATTTCCAATTCAAATCTTCTATATAAAGGATACACCATTTAAAATCCTCTTCGATTTCAAAACAAGGTTTAATAATCCTTCACAAAGGTTAATTCATAGTTTTTCAAAACTATTTATAATTTCATTTCAAACTTGAAATATTTCGATACTCATTGGAAATCCTTTCTTTCTATGAAAGCTATTACTAATTGAAAAAAATAGTTTTCGTTTTGGGAAAAACTGATTACATTTACATAAGTTAAAGCCTTTCAAATATAAAACTTGGATTTAAATTTAAATTCTCAAAACAATACCTTTTAAATGGTTAAAACCCATATAAACACATTTATAACTTGTATAATCTTTTTAAACCATAATTTCCAAATCATTGAATTCAATTTCAAATATTGAATTCAAATTCAAATCAAATTATTTAAATTTCAAAACTCAACCAAGTTATTCAAAATAACTTTTATTTTTGAAATCTTTTTTCAAAAGCTTTCAATCCTATTTCCAAAACTATTTTGGACTCAAAAATTAAATCTTTAAAATCATTAAAAATCTGTGACTTAACCGATTTTCTTATGCGATCCATATTTGTGTTTGTATATTGTGGTCCAGGGGTTTTACACAATAGTGCAACATCATCAATTATCACAGATTCAAGCACAATAATATTCGTTAAGCGGTATAATCTTATAACGCTTGTCATTATTCATAGATTCACATACAGATACATAATTGCATCACAGATAAATGAATCACAGATCACAGCTTAACCATACAATTCATATCACAGAATAGCACACTTCAGGTATATTAAGCAATACAAAGCATTTCATGCAATTCAAACATCCATAAGTAATCCAAGCATTCGATAATCATTCATAAGCAGGACTAATTACTTGTTTAATCCTAAATTAATTCAATTAAATTAATTACTCATGAATTAATTACTCAATCCTGACTATATCTTAACTTGAACCAGAATAATAAATTACTAACCCTGGTTTATTAACGTTAATTAATTACAAATCATTTTAATTAATCTTTAGTCATTTATTACTTAACCTTTAATAACAAATTAATTAACCCTTGATTATTAATTAATCAACCTTAATTAATAAATCAATTAATCCTTTAATTAAATAATTAATCTTTAATTATTCTTTTATTAATTAATTACTCCTAAATTAATTATCATTCTTCATTAAATAAATTAACCTTTAATTTATTGTTCTTAATTAAATACAATAAGTGATTATGCTAATCACTTATATTAATGAATTACAAATTAATTATTATTTGATTAATTAATTATTAATCATAAATTAATTTAGCTCTCAACAAATTAATCAATTTTAATTTATACTCAATTAAACTCTGATCAAGTAATTATCACTAAATATCAAAATTAATAATCTTTTAAGATAACACATTTATCTTAATTAATTTCATAAAATATAACTTAACCCTTTTTTAGTTAATTGATAATCAAAATCATAATCTCAAGATAAACCATTTTATCTTTAAAATCTTATTTTGAGTAATCTTAAAAATGGATTATCTTCAACATATGAGTTAGCTTAATACCTTCAAGTTAATTTCAAATCAACAACATTGTTGAGAATAAACCATTAACTCTTAAATCAGATTCTTAATTTAAACTATTAAATTTTTAATTTCAAAATAAATTTTTGAAAACCAAACTCAAAGTTAAATAACTATACAACTTTTATTGATCAAAATTTAATTAAACTTTTATTATAAAGAAATTTATTATCATTAACTTAAAAGTCTTTAAGGTTAATTAAAAAAATTAAAACTTAAATGAATTTCTCAACTTAAATTAACAAACATTAAAAAAATTGATTTTTGCTTAAAAATAGTTTTAAAGACAATTAGTTTAAAACTTGACTTTGTTAAATTTTAAAGTTTGTTAACCTTCTACTACTTACCAAGGCGAACCGAGGTTTCAAATTTAAATTCCCCGAGATTCTTCATCTTTTCCCGAGCCTCTTTTTTTCCTTTTCTTTTGAATTTTTTTAAAACCCAAAAACTTATTAACAAACCCGAGCCCACACGAAATTTCCCCGAGTCAAACTAACATCTGCTTCGAGCCAATTAAAACACGAGATCAATACTGAGACACGCTTCTTCTTCCCTCTTCCCCAACTAATCACCACCGATTCCAGTATCACCCAGCTGAATCTAAACGCTTGACAACAGCATCAATTCATTCGTGAATCAATCGAAACCAGTTGCCGAGCCCAGCGTTTAGCATCACCCTCTGTATCGACGAACAATGCTGCTGTATGGATCTTCCGTGCACAGTGACACGCATACACGTGTATGCCGTCATCTTTGATCATCTCACTGCCGCAAAACCACCAACCAGTCACTCGTCACCACCTGCTCCAGCCTCGCTACTATGCCAATGCCAAAATCACTGCTCATCGAAAATACCTACAACGTAACCCAAATGCAACCAAAAACCAGAACTTTCACCACTGATCGACCAACCACAACGTTAATTGACTCCTGTTTTGCCTACCACCGACCTTCGTATAAGGCTCATCCACGCATTCACTTTCAAGTCCCACCGCATGAATTTCAGTTGCCTATATGCCTCCCAAAAACATCGCGATTCAACTCATGTCGACAACCAACCTTGACCCTAGTTTGACTCAATTAAGTCACTCGGATGCATTAAAAATTCTTCCAACATTTTTGGCAGATTCCCTGACCTTCAAACGAACTACAGCCGTGATCCCCATATTTTCTGACCACGTGATCATTGGCATTTTCCCAAAATGTCATTTCCGTTCATTCTAAAAATTCTCGACATCTAATTGCTTAAAAATCACGAGACCTGAAACTAAAATCATTAATTCATAATACAAACTTGATTTTACAATAAGATTTTAAAGTTAAGAAATTTGAATAAGTGATAAGAAATTTGACTTAAGTAAAAGTTAAATAAATTGACTTTAGAGATGAAATTTAAGTTAAGTCAAATAGAAGCAAATGTTGCGAAGAAATTTAACTTAAGTAATGTTGAATCAAGTTGAATTTGATAAATAAAATGAATATGCAAAGTAAAGTTAAATAATAAGATGTTAATGAAATGAAGTAGTTAAATGAATATGAATTTGATTTATATAATGAAATTCAACTTTAGTTCTAAAATTGAATTAGAAATTGAATTAATGAAATTGAAAGCTAAAAAAATTGAACTTGGATTAAAAGTCAACTAACTTGAATAGGAATTAGTGAATGTAAACTAGTTGAATATGAATAAATGAATGTTGGTAAAATCCAATGTTAATGAATCAAATGTAACTAAATTGAAAACCAATCCATTGAATATTAATGAGAAATGAATGAATATTTATTTGGTTATGGATTTATTGGATAGATATTAGTTTGATATATGTTAGTTGGATGACAGTTGTTTGATGGTTGGATTTGTTGCTTTTGATTGCATTGCTATATTGGCATATATAGTTGTTATATTGGCATATGTTGTATATTGATATTACTTTCTATATACATATTTCTCATTGGTTATTGAATGTCTAGTAGGTGCAAATGGTGTATGATACGCATTTGGAGCTCGCTTTCATGCTATATTAGCCGCATATGCTCGCTAATAATATATAAGGTACATATCTCGGATTACATATCATACTTTTATATTTTTTCCCTACGGGATGCCTCATCCTCGAAGATGAGACATATATTTGTGATATATATATATTGTCATTTTTTTCCGAGTCAAACCGCGCAAAGGAGGCTACGGGAAAAAAATTTGAAAATTTAAGGCGATAGAATTTTTTTAGGAAAATTGGAGAAATTTTTGATAACTAAAATTTTAGATTTTGAGTTAAAAGTCAAACGATATTAGTTGCTTTTGAAAAGATAACTATGAATGGATTTGAAAACTTAGAAAAGTTTTATAAGAAGTTTAACTAATGATTTTGGGAAAGTTAAACACTTAAGAGATTTGGTAATCCAACTTAAAGAATTGTTTCGAAGAGTCAATGGATTTTGTTGCGTTTTCTTACTTAGTAATTTCGGGGACGAAATTCTTTTAAGTAGGAGAGAATGTAACGACCCAGAATTTTGTCATTCGAAATTCATATATTTAATTTATTTTAAATATCGACAAGTTAATTTTATAAGTTGAATAACTTATATTTCGAATATCTAGATTTAATTGGATACTTAAATTGTTAATTTAATATTTGAAATTGTGTAAATAACTGAAGTTTGAATTTAATGTGAATAAAAATGATTTATAAAGTTGAATTAAATTCTATTTGAATTAGAATGATGTTGGTAAACTTTTAAAAATGAATTAAACGTAAATTTATAAAAATTGAGTATTTTAATACTCAATTAACATGTAAAAATAGTCATTTTTCATACGGTCTTGGATTTCGATGAATCTAGTTTTATTGGATTCATAATGTTATATTATTGTAGCATTTAAAATTTCGTGTCAGTCGGATTTACGGTTTGTCATACGAAGCTGAAACGCATAGAAATTTATTTATGTAAATTTTAATTTAAATAAGTCGATTCGAAAACCTATCTTCCAAATACGATCAAATCAGCCTCCGATATATGTTCCATTACATTCAAAATAGGGGTAAAACATTATAAACGTCAGGTGGCATGCTTCGATTGGAGTTCGAAATTTTTTTGGATGAATAGTGTGCGAAATTTTCTATATAAGTCCACACTTTATTCCATTATTCAAAAACCCTAATCTCCCAAGTCCTAGCCGCCATGTTTTCATAAATGGCCAGAAACTTCCATCCTTCTTCCTCGATTATCTTCAAATCTATGCACTTATAAGAGAAACTTCCTAAATGAAAAATGAAGAGGACGACGAGATCTTCAAGATCAATAGTGGTGATCATCTGATTCATGAGATAGAGGGAGAAATCAGGCCGCATTCACCTGTCGTTCAACAACGCTTTATGGAGCACATGTGGGACCGAGCTCGACAAGGCTTTAGCCGTGTCTGGTGATGGCCTTTCGAATCGAGGTGGTCGATCATGTTCTAGGAAAAGAGAGGGGGTGCGACATGGGGACGATGGTCAGCGGCAAATGGGTTCGTGCTCACTACTTTTAGCCTGGGAAGAAGAAGAGAAAACAACAACTAGATCTTGGTTTTTGAGAACGGACGACTGTGATTAAGTAGGGTTCAAAATAAAAAAGAAATTGAAATTAATTTATATATTAATTTTCGTAATATTTAAAATGTTATAACTTCTTTATACGAGGTGCATTTTTTACGAAACAAATTGCTTGGGATCGTTTTGACGAGCACTACATTTTAGAACTTATTTAGAGTTGATTGGAGCTAGTGAAAATTTTGGGTAAAATTAAAGGCTCGTTTAATTTTATTCGGAATAAAACACTGCAACGGCTATTGGAATCAAGGTGAGTACAACTCACTCTTTCTGCTCCACTGATGCAGTGCAGTCGGAAGAAATGCAAGTATTAGGTCGCTCACGACCTAAAAAGGAAGAAATAGGTCGCTCACGACCTAACAATGATGCAGCGCGACCTAACGAATTGAGATTAAGTTGTTTCCGAGCTAACAAAGCAAAGTTACGACCTAACAAAGAAGTAGTGGGTCGTCTCCGACCTAAAGAAGTAAGTCTAGGTCGTGAACGACCTAACAGTAGTAACCTGCGACCTAACTGGCCAAGTGAAGCAGAGTTACGACCTAAAGAAACCCTCAACGACCTAACTTCTTTACAACCTAACTCTCTTCAACCTAAACTCCACGACCTAATTTCTTACCCGACCTAACTTCTTACCGACCTAATTCCTTCCCAATCTAAAACCTTGCGACCTATTCCTTTCCAACGACCTAACCTCCCATGCAATTCTGGAAGTGAGCTATGCTGTGTCTTCAGTCGTTAACGACCTTACATAGGTCGTAGGTCGCATCTGTTTGTTATGAGTCTGTTAAGTCACATCTTTTAGGTCGCGTACGACCTTGTGTAGGTCGCTGTGTCGTATATACGTGTGTATATGTTGTGTGTTAGGTCGGTAACGACCTGGTATAGGTCGTAGGTCGCAAACGACTTAAGAGTGTGATGTTGGCGTGTGTTGTAAATGCTATAAATAGCAAGTGTGTTGTAATTTTTTGGAGGTTGATTTTTGAATAAAAATTCTCTTTTGTTAGCTTTGTGCTTTCATACAAATTGGTAGTTGAGTGTGATCTCCTATCTCCTCTTTCGGTTAATCGAGTGCGCTCGATTCAACGATCGTAGAAGCCGATTCACGGTATCTAGTGCGCTAGATCAACGTACGAAGAATCGTAGATCTTTGAACACGGTATAGTGCGCTATCAACGTGTTTGAGATAAGCTAGAATTCGGTATCTTCGGATCAACGAATTTGGGCCTTGTAGTATTCTCAACTCACCGATTGCTACATTCCATCGATTGAAGTTTGTTTCGATTTATCCGCTGCGTCAGTTTTGGTATCAGAGCCATACTTAGCCAATCATAGCTAAGTTGATTCTTGGAGCCAAGTATTGAAGTTTGAGGTTGCTCATCGTGTTCATCGTGAAGTTGCAACGAAGGAAGAACTTTCGATCCATTCCATTTTGGATCAAAGTGTTGAAAGTGTTTGAAATTGAAGTAGGCCGTGTATACTTGGGAAATAGCCGAGCCTAGTGAAGGGTTTTGAAGTTTGAAGCCGTGACTTATTGTTGTTTGTTGAAGTGTTTGTGAAGTTTTCCAATAATGCCACCAAGGAGAGCTAATCGTCATCAAAACGTTGAAGCTTTGTATCGAAGAGAAGAGGCCGATCAAATGGAACAACGTATGCATGAGAAAATTGATGAAGGCATAGGAAGGTTGGAGAAGCTTATGATAGACATGAATCAAAGTCGAAGAAGAAATTCACCTGAATCCATCCGTGGAGGAAGTAGAGTTTCACATCATTCGGATCGGGAAAGGAGAGAGAGTCAAGATCATCGGAGTGTTGACAATCGGAGTAGGAGGAATGATGATGCTCGTGATCGTAGAGATATGGGAAGTAGGAGTGGTGGTAGAGATGTTGGAGGGCGTGAAAGACAACGATATGCATCAGACTTTGATGAAGAGTTTGACGGTGAAAGAGGAAGTGTTCATTTTCGGGATAGAGATCAAGGACAACGTTCGTATTGGGTTATTGATGATGATCGACGTTGGGAATCAGGAATGAAGATGGAGATTCCGGAGTTTAAGGGAGGAATGGTAGCTGAAGAATTCTTAGATTGGTTATCTAATGTGGAGGAAATCTTTGATTTCAAGGAGGTTCCAGAGAATAGAAGGGTGAAGTTAGTCGCTACAAGGCTGAGGGGAAGAGCATTGGCATGGTGGCAGCAGACTAAACTTACTCGAGATCGAATGGGGAAGTCAAAGATAGAATCTTGGGATAAGATGAAGAAGTTGATGAGATCTACTTTCTTACCTTACAATTATCAGTCACTTTTGTACCAAAGGTTGCAGAATCTGAGGCAAGGGACGAAGTCTGTTAGTGATTATGCTGATGAATTTTACCAACTCATTGCCAGAAATGATACTATGGAAACAGAGGAACAACTAACTGCTAGATTCATTGGGGGACTAAGAATGCAGATCCAGGATATGATTAATATGTTTGATCCTAGATCAGTTGTAGAGGCACATCAGAAAGCGTTGGCTTGGGAGAAACAAGGAAGACGTGGAGGAGGTGTGTTTACTAATTCCAATAATCAAGCAAGGGGTGTTGGTGGAAGTTCTAATGTTTCTAAACCTGTTACAAAGCCAGTGGTGAAGGAGGCTGAGAAGGCGAAGGTTAGCAGTGGGTTCAAATGTTATAATTGTCAGGAGTTGGGTCATAAGAGCAATGAATGTCCGAAGCCGAAGAAGAGAGCAATGGTTGCAGAAGTTGAGGAGGATGATGATGAGGAGGCAGAATGTTCAAATGCACCTTATGTTGAGGAGGAGGAAGAATTGTTTGGAGATGAAGGTTGTAATCTTATGTTGATGAGGTCATGTCTCACACCAAAGCAAGAGGAGGATTGTAGTTGGTTGAGAAGCAATATTTTTCAGTCGACATGCACTATTCTGAGAAAAGTTTGCAAGTTCGTTATTGATGCTGGAAGTTGCGATAATATTATTTCTACAGAAGCAGTAAAGAAGTTGAACTTGAAGACTGAGAAACATCCTAAACCGTACAAGCTAGCATGGTTAAGGAAGGGTGGTGAAGTGAAGGTGTGTCGAAGGCCTTGTGTTAATTTTTCTATTGGAAAAAAGTACAAAGATGAAATTTGGTGTGACGTTGTAGACATGGACGTATGTCATCTGTTGTTGGGCAGACCGTGGCAGTTTGATAGATCAGTTCAACATGATGGTCGTGCCAATAGCTACAGTTTCATGTTCGAGGGTACTAAAATTACTTTGGTTCCCAAGAAGCAACAACAGAAGGAGAGCAAGCTGGAGGAGATTGAGGAATTGAAAACTTTATTATCCTTGAAGGAGTTTGTTAAAGAAGTTGAAGAGGAGCCTGAAGTGTACGTGTTGATTGGGCGTGAGAGCAGTGAAGAGGTTGAAATTCCTGAAGAAGCAAAGCCAGTTTTGAAAGAGTTTGAAGATGTATTTCCAGAGGAGTTGCCTAAGGAGTTGCCACCATTGAGAGACATTCAACATCAAATCGATCTTGTTCCGGGAGCAGTGTTACCACATAGACCACATTACCGAATGAGTCCGAAGGAACATGAAGAGTTACGAAGGCAGGTGGAAGAGTTATTAGAACAGGGACGTGTTCACGAAAGCTTGAGTCCTTGTGCAGTACCAGCTTTGTTGGTGCCGAAGAAGGATGGAACATGGAGAATGTGTACAGATAGTAGAGCTTTGAACAAGATTACTGTTCGTTACAGATTTCCTATGCCGAGGTTGGATGATTTGTTAGACCAGTTGAGTGGGGCAACTATCTTTTCGAAGATTGATTTGAAGAGTGGTTATCACCAGATTCGAATTAGACCAGGTGACGAATGGAAGACAGCCTTCAAGACGAGAGAAGGGTTATACGAATGGTTGGTTATGCCACTTGGTTTGTCAAATGCACCTAGTACATTCATACGGGTGATGAATCAAATCTTTAGACCATTCATTGGGAAGTTCGTGGTGGTTTATTTCGATGATATTCTGATATATAGCAGGAGTATGGAGGAGCATGTTCTACATTTGAGGGAAGTGTTGATTATTCTTCGTGAGGAACAATTTTATGCAGCCACGAAGAAATGTGTGTTCATGACGAGAAGTGTGTTATTTTTGGGATATGTTGTGTCTGAGAAGGGAATCCAAGTGGACCAGAGTAAAGTTGAAGCTATTAGAAATTGGCCACAGCCGAGAACTATCACTGAAGTTAGAAGTTTTCATGGATTGGCATCATTCTACCGAAGGTTCATTCCACACTTCAGTAGTGTGATGGCACCAGTTACCGATTGCATGAAAGGAAAACAGTTTGTATGGTCAGAGGAAGCGGGAGTTGCTTTTGAACGGATCAAAGAACTATTGACGACAGCACCAATTCTTGTTTTACCTAATTTTCAGTTGTTGTTTGAGCTACACACTGATGCATCAAAGGTGGGAATTGGAGGAGTGTTGAGTCAGCAGGGGAGACCTATTGCATATTTCAGTGAAAAGTTGTCAGGGGCGAAGATGAGATACAGCACATATGACGTTGAATTCTATGCTGTGGTGCAGACGATTAAACATTGGAGACATTATCTATTTCAGAAAGAATTTGTTCTGTACACTGATCATGAGGCATTGAAGCATTTACAGGGGCAGGATAAGATTTCAGAGAGACATGCATCATGGATTGCATATCTACAGCAGTTTACTTTTGTCGTTAAGCACAAATCAGGGGTGACGAATCGGGTAGCTGATGCTTTGAGTAGGAGGAGTCATTTATTAACGACAATGAAGGTTGAAGTGACAGGGTTTGAAATGTTGCCAGAACTGTTTGGGAAGGATCCTTACTTTGCAAAGTTTGTTGAGAAAGTTAAGGATGGAAGTTCGGATGAATTTGTGATAGTTGATGGATTCTTGTTCAAAGGAAATCAATTATGCATTCCAGACGGTAGTTTGAGAATGAAGATTGTAAAAGAGTTGCATGAAGAAGGGCATGTGGGCCGTGATCGTACTTTGCAGTTGATTTCACAGTCTTACTTTTGGCCGTCGATGAGGAAAGAAGTGGGAAGGTTTGTGGAGCGATGTCATATTTGCCATGTTTCGAAAGGAACCGCGACCAATGCTGGTTTGTACATGCCATTGCCTGTACCGGCTAGACCATGGGTTGATATGAGTATGGACTTTGTATTGGGATTGCCGAGAACACAGCGTGGTAATGATTCGATATTTGTTGTAGTTGACAGATTTTCTAAAATGGCACATTTTATTGCTTGCAAGAAGACGACGGATGCTGTTCGTGTTGCTCAACTATTTTTCAAGGAAATCTATAGACTTCATGGATTGCCAGAATCTATCGTTTCTGACAGGGATACTAGATTTTTGAGTCATTTTTGGCTTAGTTTGTGGAAGATGGTGGGAACGAAGCTGAAATTTAGTAGTGCGTATCATCCACAAACAGATGGGCAAACAGAGGTGGTGAATAGATCGTTGGGAAACTTGTTGCGATGTTTGGTGAAGGACAATCTGAAAAGTTGGGACATGAAGTTATGCCAGGCAGAGTTTGCACATAATCATGCAGTAAATCGAAGCACAGGATTCAGTCCATTTCAAATTGTATATTCAAATTTGCCCAGGGGACCGTTGGATTTAGCGGTGGTACCACAACCAAAGGGGACGGTTAAACGAGCTGTTGATTTTATTGAAGAATTGACGGAGTGTCATAAGACCGTTCGGGAACGATTGGAAAAGTCGAATGAGAAGTATAAGCAAGCTGCTGATTTGAAGAGACGAAGTGTTGAATTTAATGAAGGTGATTTGGTTTATGCAGTACTGACAAAAGACCGTTTCCCGGTTGGAACGTATATAAGTTGAAAGCGCGGAAAATTGGTCCGATTGAAATTTTAAAGAAAATCAATGAGAATGCTTATAAGTTGAAGCTGCCGAAGGATGTATACACTTCTGATGTTTTCAATGTTAAACATTTAATTCCGTATCGTGGAAATGAAATTGTTGTGGAAGAAGATGTTGAGAATTCGAGGTCGAATTTCTGTCAACCCGGGGAGGATGATGCAGTGCAGTCGGAAGAAATGCAAGTATTAGGTCGCTCACGACCTAAAAAGGAAGAAATAGGTCGCTCACGACCTAACAATGATGCAGCGCGACCTAACGAATTGAGATTAAGTTGTTTCCGAGCTAACAAAGCAAAGTTACGACCTAACAAAGAAGTAGTGGGTCGTCTTCGACCTAAAGAAGTAAGTCTAGGTCGTGAACGACCTAACAGTAGTAACCTGCGACCTAACTGGCCAAGTGAAGCAGAGTTACGACCTAAAGAAACCCTCAACGACCTATCTTCTTTACAACCTAACTCTCTTCAACCTAAACTCCACGACCTAATTTCTTACCCGACCTAACTTCTTACCGACCTAATTCCTTCCCAATCTAAAACCTTGCGACCTATTCCTTTCCAACGACCTAACCTCCCATGCAATTCTGGAAGTGAGCTATGCTGTGTCTTCAGTCGTTAACGACCTTACATAGGTCGTAGGTCGCATCTGTTTGTTCTGAGTCTGTTAAGTCACATCTTTTAGGTCGCGTACGACCTTGTGTAGGTCGCTGTGTCGTATATACGTGTGTATATGTTGTGTGTTAGGTCGGCAACGACCTGGTATAGGTCGTAGGTCGCAAACGACTTAAGAGTGTGATGTTGGCGTGTGTTGTAAATGCTATAAATAGCGAGTGTGTTGTAATTTTTTGGAGGTTGATTTTTGAATAAAAATTCTCTTTTGTTAGCTTTGTGCTTTCATACAAATTGGTAGTTGAGTGTGATCTCCTATCTCCTCTTTCGGTTAATCGAGTGCGCTCGATTCAACGATCGTAGAAGCCGATTCACGGTATCTAGTGCGCTAGATCAACGTACGAAGAATCGTAGATCTTTGAACACGGTATGGTGCGCTATCAACGTGTTTGAGATAAGCTAGAATTCGGTATCTTCGGATCAACGAATTTGGGCCTTGCAGTATTCTCAACTCACCGATTGCTACATTCCATCGATTGAAGTTTGTTTCGATTTATCCGCTGCGTCATCCACTGATATTTTTATATAAGTGAGAATAAATTTTATTTATGTTCATTGATGATAGTTTGGGTGATATATTATGTGATGACGCGTAAATCCGTATCCTTTGAATCGACAATAATCCACAAATGTCCGACCTAAAAAGCACAGACTGACGGAAAGTCAAGAGAAAGGAAATAAAGGAGAAGAAGAGAAGAGAAGAAAGAGAAAAAAGAGAATAAAACAGAATACTACATAATTTCACATCCCAGTGGAATAACATATAATACCATATGAACGATCTTTACAAAATAGAAACTTTATATATATACATCAATCGGAGTTCAACAATCAATCACTAGTCATGAGCCCGAGCAGTTATAATAAACTGTCCTTACAATTGTTGATAATATACAACAACAAAGTGCAAAGCGGATAATCAAAACTGATATGTGTATACGAAAATGAAGATCTCTATCTCTCCTGCTAAAGCTCCAAAAGCACCAAATTTGACCTGTAAATATACTCGGTCTGATCGAGCATTGAAAGGGAAGAATGCCTGGATCAGTCTAGTAAACCAGCGTGAGAATACACACTCAAACTGACTTTATTAAATTACCAAACTTTCCTTTTCAAAATAAAGTATCTCATAAGATACACCCACACATAAACACGGACATGCTTTTACCTTACGATAACTAAAACATTTCATATCCAATCCTCTTGTATTATACAAGTGTCTAGTATACAAATAATAATCAAAATAGCCCAAATTGTTACGATACTAGATTCCCGCATATAGACCAAAATCGGTAATAAAATAAAAATGGTAGGAACATAGTGGAGTTTGAATTTCCATATAAATGACCAGGAGAAGGGACTACCTTCCGGCAGCATATCTCTAGATGAATGTACCGAGGAACATCACAAAGAAACCTCTACCAACATAAGACCAGCCTACCTCTATAACTATGTAGTACCAAATATATCATCCTCCGGTCGTTACCAACCTTTCCAATGACCCTCATAGCATACAAACCACAATAATTTACATCATGAACATCATATCAAAAAGAAATATATCTAGAAGAGGATGATGATATCCTAATTGGGAATGACCTACTTAGCCTTACTGCATCTAACCCTGTTTCGATCATTTCCGATTGATGAGTCTTGAAGTAACGATTAATTTACACATATCACATCACTTTGAATGCCATATTGCCATTTCCGTTGACTACTGCCTTCCACAAAAATACAACCCTTGAGCTCGTATGTCTCAAGGAGGGTGTAAATCTAAGAGAAGTTACCTTCTTCGCCAACACTGATGTACGTTTGTAAAAACCAATGTACGTAATCTTAGAAATGCATTGTCAGACACTCGTCCATACGAGTTTTCTAGGAACAGGACCAACCGAAGGTACTTTCCTACCACATCCTGTCGGGAAATCCTAATGATTAGTAGCGAATAGCCCTTGCATTGGATATTTCATAACGAAGAGACTACTGCTACTAGATGTATATTTGGATTTTAACCCCAAATGATCAAAAGCGGTCCTTCACTATGAAAATCTTAAATATCAATATCATCGACCAACCTGCACAATTGTTGCATATATGTTGGTCCGAAGTGGTTTTCGGATAAATCTGATCCCGGTCTCTTCGCACCAACAACGCAAAAGCGTTTCTCAACCTCACATAGAAACTAAGTCTTATAGACTTATCACATCTTCAACTTTCAACTTGTTATCCTTCGGCCAAGAAGGAAGCTCGATAGATTGGAGTAATACTCTGCACTACACGAATCAACATCCTTAGCACAAACGATAATCAAGCCTACATAGATGGCTACTGTACAACCAAATAGTTCCCACATCAAGTCGAGGAACAAAAATGGCTAAATTTTGATAGTTGTTTATTTAACAATCGAAGCAAACAACAAAATCTAGCACCCTAAGCAATCACTATGCTCTTTTAATTAATCTTTTATTAATTAAGACACTTTCCAAATATTCACTTCAAATTATCTTTGAAAAGATATATTTTCTAACCATGTCAATATTTCACTATTTGGAAAACATTTCCATATACTTATTTTAATAATAAGTAATCCACAATTATCTTTATTTTCAACACTATGAAAATATTACATATACTTAAATCATGATTAAGTATATATTTTATTCTTTAAAGAAAAAATTCTTTTAAACATACTTATTTAGGTCAAAACGAATGTTGTGTTTATACATCGTTACGATGACCCAAAATCACTTGTATAGAGATTCGATAATTTGATAGATATATAAATCCTATATACTATACAAAACATCTCCTTTCGAAGGTTATTTACTATAACAATAGTGTTATAGTCCATGCTTCCTTACTTCTCAAAAACGTCTATTTCAACAATGAATGTTGAAATCTATGTATTCGATTCTTAACACATTTTAAAACAGGTTTAAACCATTTAACTCCATTAAAAATATAACTACCCAGAACATTTGTTATATTTAAAGATTACTCACTGTCCAAAATCGTGAATATATCTCCTTTAATAAATTTCTATACTTAACTTATCAAAATAAGTTGATTTTGGATTTGTAAAAAATTGTTTATAAATTCACATTTCTATTTTATAAAAACATCCATATACAAAATTCCTTTATTAACCAATCTCATTTATATCTCATTTACATGCCAAAATCCAATTATAAGTTAATTCACTTATAAATCTCTTATTACAAGCTCATTCTTTTATAACTTCATCAATTCATCAATCTTATTTACTTATAAGATTCAATTACAACTTTATTCTAAACCCTTATAAAACTTGTTTACAATTCCGTTATTTTGATTTATAAAAATATCAATTTTATAAATCTTAAATATAAACCATTTATGATAATTCAAAAATCCCAATTTAAACTATTTTACAAAATAGTTAACTCCATATTTCAAAAATCAAATTTTGATATATGTCACAAAAATCATAATTTTTATAACATCAAAATTATAACTTCTATTTATTTAAAATAAATCTATTTCCTTTAACAATTCAAAAATAAAAAAAATATCTATTTTCAAAATCACTTTGAAATCCTTTTTAATTTGAAATCATCACTTTAATAGTTTAAAATTCCAAAATATGGCCCAATGCTACAACAGCACTAAATAAGGTGATTCACATCAATCACGACATCCAAACACCAAATATCATATGATAACATCATATATATTAATATTTGTAAATTAAAAATCAATACGGGTGAGGAATCCAATTGGATCCCTCTAATCCGCCACCTGCAACAAATATACATATGATAAAATATGTACAATGTCCGCTTCGAGGCAGACGCGCGTACAAAATGTCATCCGCTCATACACGGAAATGAATAGGGTCTCATCTGCTCCAATAGGCAGGATTATATCCAAATATCAATCAATATATAGATAATATATCATCCAACCAATCATCAATCATCATAAAATAAATTTATTCTCACTTATATAAAAATATCAGCGAGACAGAAATAGTGAGATGTACTCACCTTGATTCCAATAGATGTCGCAACGTTTTATTCTGAACAAAAACGACATTTAATTTTTTCCAAAATTTTCACTAGCTCTAAACAACTCGGAACAAATCTAAATGTAGTGCTCGTCAATACAATCCCAACGCAACTTGTTTCGTCAATTTTCGACCTCGTATGAAGAAGTTACAGCATTTTAAAGATTATACAAATTCATATAATATAATTTACACTTTTATTTTTGTTTTTTATTATTAACCTTGCATTAATCACGGCCCGTTCGATTTCGAAAACAAAGATCTGGCCGGTATCACTTCTTCTTCCTCGCGTTCACGCTCCGTGTTATCTACGTAAAGAAAAACGCACCAACGTCTTCAATTATTCCCGTGCCACTCGCATCACGATCCACTAGAGATCGATCACGCACCACCAAATCGCAACCCATCGCGAGACTCACCACTGCTACAACATCGAGGAGCTCGACCTCACCCCTGCATAGAAAATTGTGCATGAACGCCGGCCGTTCAAGGCTACTTCGCCGTCAATCCACCCCACGAAATCCAATCATACGTGTTGGATCGATTGTACTCGCTACGCTATACTTTGTTGTTGTTGGAAGTTTTTGCTAACAGTCCACGGATTGGAAGAGATAGAGTAAGAAAATCGGCAATTTTTGGCCGTTCGAGAATATGGTGGTGGCTAGGGTTTAATAGATTAGGGTTTGTGCAAATGAACATCTTTATATAGGCAATTACAAAACAATATTCACCCAAAATATTTTCAAACTCCAAACGTAGCGTGCCGCCTTGCATTTATAATGTTTTACCCCTATTACAAACATAATGGTAGATATATCGAGAACCAATTCGATCGTCAAGATAGGATTTCGAATCGACATATTTTTATTAAAAATTTATTAAACAAAGTTCTACTTGTTTCGGCTTCTCACAACTAAATTGTAAATCCAGTTGACAAGAAATTTGAAATCCTACAATAATATCACATTATGAATCTAATGAAACTGGTTTCGTCGAAATCCGAGACTGTTTCAAAAATGACTATTTTTACATGTTAATTAAATTTTAAAATATTCAATTTCTATGAATTCTCTTTTAATTCAATTTTAGAAGTTCTCTAACTCCATTCTAATTCAAATATAATTTATATCAACTTTATAAATCATTTTTATTCACATATACTTCAAATTCAATTATTTCCATAATTTCAAATATTAAATTAATTATTTAATTACCCAAATATATTTATATATTTGAAATATAAGTTTTTCAACTTGTAAAATTAACTTGTGAATATTTAAAATCAATTAAATATACGAGTAAATATACGAATTTCAAATGACTGAAATTCTGAATCATTACATTCTCCCCTACTTAAAAGAATTTCGTCCTCGAAATTAACAAGTAAGAAAAAGCTACAAAATCCATTAACTTTTCAAAATAATTCGTTTAAATGAGATTTACCAAATCCATTTAAACCTTTTAATTTTTCCAAAATCCATTAGTTAAACTTTTTATAAAAAAAATTCTAATTTTTTGAAATCATTTATAATTATTACTAATACCGTCCCACAAATCAACTAATATCATTTCAAATTATAACTCAAAATCAAAACTTTAGTTATCAAAAAAATTTCCCAAAATTCTCAAAAATTTTCCAACTCCTCAATTTTTCAAAAAATTTCACTATAACCTCCTTTGCGCAGTTAGATCATAGTAGGATACAATATATATATATCACAAATACACATCTCATCTTCGAGGATGAGGCATCCCGAAAGGAAAAAATATAAAAGTACAATATGTAATCCGAGATATGCACCTTATATATTATTAGCGAGCATATATGGCTAATATGGCACGAAAGCAAGCTCCAAATGTGAAGCATACTCCACGCACACCTACTAAATACTCAACAAACAAATGAGAAACATGTATATAAGAAAAGTAATATCAATAACAACACATACGAATATAACTACTACATATGTCAATACAGCAAATGCAATTAAAAACATCAAATCCGACCATCATACAACTATCATTCAACTAACATCCAATAAACCAATATCTATCCAATCAACCCATAACCAAATCAATATTCATTCATTTCTCATTAATATCCATTGAACTGATAGTCAATTTAATCAGGTTTGATTCATTAACATTGGATTTTACTAATATTCGTTTATTCAAACTCAATTAATTTAGGTTCACTAATTTACATTCAAGTTTGTTCACTTCCAAATTAAATCAAATTCAATTCTATGTAGATTCGCTTACTTCCAATTTGAATTCAATTATTTAGTTTTTAATTTCATTAATTCAATTCCATACGAATTTCTATACGATCAACTAACATTCATCTAACAAATAATATATAACCCACATAACCAAATTTATTTACTTTACACTACATCATTCATATTTACTTTGTTTACATTCAATTTGGTTTAACACATTTAATCTCAATTGGTTTAATATCTAATTGACTTTCATTCAATTATCTAATTTCCAATTTAATTATCTTTTAATGAATTAACACTGGCATCCACTATCCCATATTAGTTTATTTACATTCAATTGATTAACATTCAGTCCATATTTTACTTACTAATTTATTTCATTAGTTCAATCCAATTCAATCATTCAATTGCTAATTCATTTAACAATTTAAGTTGAATTTCATTATATAACTCAAGTTTATATTCATACTCATCACTTTACTTCATTAATTCATTCTGATATCAAAATCAACTTCATTTACATTTACATCCACTATACAACTTAAGTTCATCCCAAAATTATTTCAAATTCAATTTTATTTAACTTTTATTTAAGTCAAATTTCATATCACTATTCAAATTCATATTTTTTTCTACTTAACAAAATTGTTTAACCATTTCAACCATTTGTTTTTACTTGTATTTTCCCATTTTATAACTTATACAACTTATTTATTCAAACTTCCAAATTCATATTATATAATCACTTACCACTTAAGTTTAATTTTCATTTCAATAACTCATCTAATCCAGTTCAATTTAAATGACCTTCCTTTATTTGAATTTAGAATCATATATTTTATTATGCTAACTCAATTTTTATTTAACTTTACCGAATTACATTTTTATTCCATATTATAAGTCCAAAACTCATTTCACTTATATTTATCAATTTAAACTTGGATTTTAATTCCAATTTGTTTATCACAACAAACGCGAAAATGTTACTGATGATGTTGTAGTCATCGCCCTTATTATTTTCCAGCAACGATAGTGAATTTAACGCTTTATATTCTTTTAAAAATCCTTTTTTTATATTGATAAATCACATTTATAAATTTTTACTTATATAATTTCCATATTTTACTTTACTTATATAAGAATCAATCCAAATTTATTTATCATATTTAGATTTATAATAATTTAATCTCTTTAAATTTTGAAAAACTACTTTCAAAATCAACGAGATTCAAATTCTCAAATTCTTAGCTTAAATTCATTTTTATTTATAACTCATATTATAAATATACTCCTGTTATTTCATTTCTTATATATAAGATTATTTCACAATTGTAAATCATATTAATTATAATTCCATACTTATAATTTATTAGCTTATATAATTTATTCTTTGACAATTTTTTTATTTAAATCATCCAACCAAATTTTTGTTAACTTATATATATTTACATTTTTAAACAACCAAACAACCAATTTATATATACTTTAATAATTTATGAAAAATTGTTTCCTTTATATATAAAATATATAACTGAGGTAAAATTATTTCATTCACCCAATTTAAAAATAATACTATGTCAACTTGCCTCGTTTAAGTGTTTAAAAATCCCTATCGATAACATGGCGTCCAACATACTGACCAGAATTCACAAACGGCTCAACTGGTAAGTAAACACAATTTAAAACATTTTTATAATCACTAACAAATACGCGCTCATATATATGATACACTATAACTCAATCTAGGGTGCTACTGTCCCTATCTATACTGAGTACACATCAAAGCCTAGGAATATACAAAATCTAAGCACTAATACCAAATATGACGACCCACAAATTTGTACCCTTTGAATCAACCACACATTTCCGACCCAAAAAGCACAGACTGACAGAAAGTCATGAGAAAGAAAAGAAGAGAGAATAAGAGAAGGGAAGAAAGAGTGAAGAGAGAATAAAACAGAATAATACAGAATCTCAATTCACAGCGGAAAAACATATAATATAATATCAACGATCATTAGATAACAAAAACTGTATATACATGCATCAATCAAAGTTCAACGATCAATCATCAGTCATCAGCCTAGGCAGTTATAATAACCTGTTCTTACAATTGCTGATAATATAAAACCACAAAGCGCAAAGTGGATAATCAAAATAGATACATGTATACAAAAATGAAGATCTCCAGTTGTCCTGCTGAAGCTCCAAAAGTACCAAATCTGAACCTATAATTATACTTGGTTTGAACCGAGCATAGAGAGGGAAGAACGTTCGAATCAATTTGGTAAACCAGCATGAGAAAATAGACTCAAACTGAATTTATTAAATTTCCAAACTTTCCTTTCGAAACAAAGTATCTCGTAAGACACACCCACACATAAACACGGACTTGTATTTACCTTACAATAACTAAAACATTTTGTATCCAATCCTCTTATATTATACTAGTGTCTAGCATACAAATAATAATCAAAATTGCCGAAATTATTACCATTATTAAATAACAGCATATAGCCCAAAATGGGTAATAAAATCAAAACGGCAGGAACGTAGTGGAACTTGGATTTCCATACAAATGGCCAGGTGAAGGGACTACCTTCCAGCAGTACATTTCTAGAGGAATATACTGATGAACATCACAAAGGAACCTCTACCAACATAAGGCCAGCCTACCTTTATAACTAGGTAGTACCAAATATATCATCCTCTGATCGTTACTGACCTTTTCGAGGGCCCTCATAGCTTACAAACCATAATAATTTACATCCCAAAAGTCATAGTGGGAAAAATACATCTAGAAGAGGATGATCATATCCTAATTGGGAATGATCCACTTAGCCCTACTGCATCTAACCCTGTTTCGGTCATTTTCGGTTGATAAGGACTGAGGTAACGATTAATTTTCACATATCACATATCACATCACTTTGAATGCCGCATTTCCATTTCCGTTGACTACTAATTGCCTTCCATAAAAATACAACCCTTGAGCTCATATGTCTCAAGGAGGGTGTTAAGCTAAAAGAAGTTGCCTTCTCCACCACCACTGATGTACGTTTCTAAAAACCAATGTACATAATCTTAGAAACGCAATGTCAGACACTCGTACATACAAGTTGTCTAGGAACAGGACAAACTGAAGGTACTTTCCTACCATATCCTTTCGGAAAATCCCTAGGATTAGTAGCGAATAGTCCTTGCATTGGATATTTCATAACAAAGAGACTACTGCTACAAGATGTACAGTGGGATTTTAACCCCAAACGATCAAAAGCAGTCCTCCACTATAAAAATACTAAATATCATTATCATCAATAACCTGGATAATCATCGCATAAATGTTGGTAAGAAGTGGTTTTCAGATAAATCTGATCCCAAAATCTTTTCGCACCAACAACGCAAAAGCGTTTCTCAACCTCACACAGAAACTAAGCTCATTGACTTACAACGTCTCCAATATTCAACTTGCTATCCTTCGGCCAAGGAGGAAGCTCGAAAGATTGGAGTAATACTCCGCACTACACAAATCAACATCCTTAATACAGATGATAATCAGGCCTACACAGATGGCTATGTACTAAGTACACGATTAAATAGTTCCCACATCAAGTCAAGGAACAAAAATTGCCAAAGTTTGATAGATGGTTATGTAATTATTAAAGCAAACAACAAATATCTAGCACAATAAGAAATCACTAGGCCTTTTAATTAATCTTTTATTAACTAAATCACTTTCCAAATATTCACTTCAAATTATCTTTAAAAAAATATATTCTCTAACCATTTCAATATTTCACTATTTGGAAAACATTTCCATATACTTATTTTAATAATAAGTAATTCACAATTCTCTTTGTTTTCAAAACTTAGAAAATATTACATATACTTAAATCACGATTAAGTATATGTTTTATTCTTTAACGAAAACATTCTCCTAAACATACTTATTTGGGTCAAAACGAATGTTGCATAAAACAACGATACGACAACCCAAAATCACTAGTATAGGGATTTGATAATTAGATAGATATATAAATCCCATATATTATACAAAACATCTCCTTTCGAAAGTCATTTATGATAACGATAGTGTTATAGTCCATGCTTCCTTACTTCTCGAAAACGTATATTTCGACAATGAATGTTGAAATCAATGTATTCGACACTTAATACATTTTAAAACATCTTCAAACCATTTAACTCCTTTAAAAATACCACTTTCCAAGACATTTTTTAATTTAAAGATCATTCACTATCCAAAATTGTGAATATATCTCCTTTAATGTGACGACCCGACTTTCTTACCACAGAAAATCGCATCATTTTTAAGAAAGAAAGGGATAGAAAAGAGAAAAGATAGAGAAGAAGAAAGGAACGACATCAGAATTTAAACAGCGGAAGGAATAAATTATATTAATCACATAACACATTACATAGTATTATATACATCAGATATACACAGCTAAAGCAACAAATACTAGACAGTTATAAACACCTGTCTAGTTATACAACTCAATACAACACAAAGACAACCGACTCTGAGAACACACAGCGGAATACTATATAGCTATACGCAGAAGCCTCCTGCTCCATTGCTTCTCCAGAATTCGTCAAAGCCAACCTGAATTCCCTTGGCTACTCGTAAAAATTGAGTACCCAAGAGTTTAAGAAAAACGAATAAACTCCGGGTCAGATATGGGTCTGGTGTGAGTAAACGGTTAAAACTACTTAACTTTAAAAATCTTTTGAAAGAAAGGTATCACGTAAGACTTCCCACACATAAACATGGAAAAGTTTTTAGCTTACGCTAACCAAACATTTGATAAGAAATCCGATGATATTATAATAGGTCTAGGGTTTTCAAATAAATATGAAATAGCCGAAATTGTTACATCTATTAAATTCCAGCTACTAGCCACAAAAGTGGGTAATATAATCAAAACCGTTGGCACTTATTGAATTTTGGATTCCATACAATAGATGGGATACTGGGGTACCGCCCGTCACAATACGTGGCGTAGATCACCATACGGAGGAGTACGCCCGCTCCCCTACAACACAAAGTCGGAACCATTCCTTACAGAACAGTTCCAAATAAGACAACCCCGGTGGATGTAGCTATTCATCCGCCCACACAGCCGAAATAAAAGGGGCCTCTAGACAGGGGTAAATCTTACTCTCAAGTGGGGGCTACCCACGAAGCCTTGCTTCATCTCCTCTGTTTTAGCCATTTCCGGTTGATGAGGCTTGAGGCTACGATTACCTTTAGTGAACACATCACTTAGAATGCTCATCGTCCACCTGATGATGTTATGAAAGCATTCAATCCGTACTAGTTCGTTCCGGGTTCGAACGAAACCGAAGGCATTATCTCGTTACACTCATTTTGGAATTACCCTCAGAGTTAATGACAATAACCCCTGCACTGTGAACCTTCATCTTGAATCTGAAAGTACTACTCGTCAAACTCATCACGGAATCACCCCCAGAGATATACTGACGAATAGTTCTTACACCTCGAGTCTTCACTCTTCACAAGAGATTCACGACCTATCGTTAATTTGGATCGATGTGGTTTTCGGATATCCAAATATGGAAACCCGATCCCGGTCTCATCGAAATCCAAAACGTATCTTTTAGGTCCAAGTTGTTTAAGGTTAACAATTAAATTCAACTATCTATATACACACAGAATAGATAATTCACCAGTCACAATTGATAATTAAAATAAACAGATGATCCATAACCAAAATAGGTAATCCATATCATCATCATAATAGATAATCTATATTACCATCACAATGCAACCAAGCATTCGTACAACACAACATTACTTATCTCATTTCTGAGATTACATCCATTCAAGAAAATCATTGTCATCCATTCATACATAAGCAGTGATTTACTTGACCACAACATAATTAATTTAAAATGAATTAAATTAACTATCTCTATCTCCAATTAATTTAAAGTGAATTAAATTAATTACTTCATCTCTTAATTAACTTAAAACTAATTAAATTAATTACCCTCGTCACAACAAATCTTGCTTAAATAAACATTAATTAAGCCAATTAATTAATCATTATCTTAATTAATCAACCTTGATTAATTCTTTCTAAATCAAGTAATTAATTCTTAATTATTCTTATTAATCATATCAATTAATGAACCTTAAATAATTACTTCCATTAATTAATTAACTATAATTAATTACATTATTTCTTAATTAATTACATTAATAATCATGCTTAAATTAGTTGCTTTCAATTAATCAACTTTAATAAATAGAAATAGTAATTATTTATTCTTAATTACTTCTTAAATACTTTATAAATTCTTTGATTTATTACACCAAGAAATAAACCCTTAATTACTTTAACAAGTAATTATCCATTTAAAATTACTTTCAAATAAGTAATATACTTTATCCCAATTACCTCTGTAATTTACTCATCAATTACTTATCTTAAGTAATTACTCTTATCAAAACTCATTAACTAAACATACTTAATCTTTTATCAAGTGACTATATTTAATTAACAAATTAATTAACTTATAGATCACACTCATCTCATAAATCATAATCATGTAATTTATCCCTTAATTACTCTTTAACACAATTAATCTTCAACTAACAGATCAACTATTAATTAATAAATCTTAATTATTAATCAATCCTTTAACACTAAGTAATTAATCACTAATTACTTTTATAATTAATTAATTAACCTTAATTAACCAATTAATCATCTCTTAATCATTAATTAATAAAAGTTAATTATTAATTAACAACCTTAATTATAAATTAATTAATCCATAATTATAATTAATTAATCCTTAATTACAATTAATTAACCTTTAATAATAGTTATTTAATTCTTAACCAACTTGCCTTATAGATTAATTAAGAAAACCAAATTAAAACTTAATTACTAAATAAAACCTTTATTAAGTATTAATTAATTACTATTTTAATTAACCCTTAATTACTTAATTAATAAGTAATTAAATTTTAATTAGTCATTAGTCATTAATTAAATCATCATCTTAATTAATAATTAATTAAATAAATAATTATACTTAATGAATTACTTAATTAATCCTTCAAAATAATAATTAAATTAATTAATTAAACTTAAAATTTCTTAATTAACTAATTAATTATTATTCATTAACAGTTAATTATTATTTAAGATAAAACATTATCTTAAATTAACCTTGAAATCTTTACTTAACTTAATTCATTAATCAAATTAAAATATAAAGAAAACATTAATTACCCATCCTTAATTATTAATTAACAATTCCTTAGTTAATCAATTATTTAAAACTTAATTGTTAATTAATAAATCATTATTCACAAACTAATTAAAAATCATTTCCTTAAAATTCCCTTTTATATTTTCAAAATAAGTTTTGAAAATAACATTAAGGTTTTTAACTTAAAAACATTTTAAACATTCATACAAATTCATTTATAAAAAAAATTCAGTTCAAAGAAAAGGATTATAAGAATTTAATTTAACTTAATTATTTAAATTTTAAAAACTTACTTTATTTTAAATTATAAAATCTGTTTTAGTTAAAACTTTTAAAACTCTTAAACTTAGCAGTTTCACCCTGAACACAAAAGACCCTAGAACCCACGCTAGTCACAACCAAAAATACACGAGTTCCTCCCTGAGCCATCTTCCTTATATCCCGAGTCCTACTCGAGAAAAACAAATAAACCCAAAACAACAACCCACAGATACACTCAACCCTCTCGTGCACCTACACCAGTGCCGGAACCACCTCTAGTCATCGTAGAACCCACCGACACATCACTCTAGCACCCTGCAAGCTCCTACGACCAACAGAACACCATACCCTGCCTCGATTCAAAATCGAGCTCCTTAGGGTGAACTGAACCCAAACCATCATTAGAACATTCCCCTGAACCCACGCCGCTGATCAACATTAACCCCTACAACTCCGGCCATGGATCGCCGACCCACCATGCATCATTCACCTAAAATTTCTTCAAGCTCGATGCACAGGCGAAGGTGTAGTATTTCAATTTACAGCAAGAACCAAAACTAGGTTTAAAACAAATCTCGAGAAAATTCAAACTTCAAAGTGGATTAACATCCCTTCAACCATTTTTACCTTACTCTCCAATCATACCACTAACTCCGTCATGAATCCCAAGCACTTCAGATACAAGGATCAACTGATTTTGACCAAAATTCAGTTTTCAGCTAAACCCCAATTTCTTATTCAATACATTATTAAAATTTTAGATATTTGTTTCAAAAATCCTAACTTCCTGAGACGATCTATGATATAAGCTTGAATTAATAAAAATTAACATTTGATTTTATTGTATTTTAAAGATTCCAACTGTTTTTACTCTTATTTTCAAATGCAAGCATATTTCATCACTTACATACTTATTTATATTTTTGGTATCTATATTATGCCAAAACTGCCCTATTTTGTTTTTGATCCAAGTATCATCAGTGAATAAATAAAAGATATGAATTTTAATTTTATTTGTTGACACTACAACCTGGAAACAGAGTCCTATCAACATGCACAGTTTAAAAACTAACATTCAAAAAGTGTTCATACGCATATATTCACATGCAAAGATAGTTTATCACAGAAATCATATGAAAGAAAAATTTAAAACTACTTTAGCATTGAATTAGAATGTTTACTCACCTTCATAAAAGAAATGCAGAGGTTTGATAAGCTGGAAATTGCAAAAGACTTTGTTTTTGAAATGCTTCCTTTCTTTAAAACTGCAAAGCTTTGATGATAAAACTGAAGTGCTTTCTTTAAATCTTTGAATATCTTTGAAAACTTCTTGTTTTGACCCAGATTTGTTTGCTTTGAAAACAACTGCAGGCATGCAGTTTTGATTTGCACAAGATTTCAGGTTATGGTATTGGGTTACAGGGTTTCAAATTCATATTCAGGATGGTGCTTGAACTTGAGAAGTAGATGCAGGCTTTAAATCACAGAAATGTTTCAGGTAAACAAATTTGCAGATACTTGAAATGTTTGAAAACATACTACAGGCATGCAATTTTGACTTGGAGGAAGTTTCAGGTTTTGTTTGAGGGTTGTTTGAAGATTTCAAAATTTGGTTTTGTGTTTTTTATGATTCTGAAGAGTAAAAGTTGCATTGATGATTCTTGTTTCTTATTTTTGGAATGAACAAAAACTTTAAAGTAAAAGAAAGATGAAGAGATAAGGCGTTTATATAAGAAATTTTCAGACTTTTTTTTAAATTAAAAAGAAAATTACAAACAGTGGACACTTGTCTTTAGTTTAGATTAAATGTTTAACACTTGTTATTTAAATGATTTCTAACTTAACACATGTTAAATTGAGTTTATTTTAATCCTAAAAGAATTTAAAAGCCTTTTTAAATTAATTTCCTAATTACTAATATATATTTTTCTTAATTTAAAAATATTTCTAATTAATATCTAATAAACAAATACATTTATACATTTATAAATGTTTGCTAAATTTATATAAAATACAAATCTTTAAAAAGAATGAAACCAAATATAATTTAAACAAAATTATAAAATATTACAAACTCATTTTTAAAAATGTTATTTCAAAAGCCTTGCATTCATTCTTATTAAATAAATACAATCCCAAATTTCTATAAAAAGAAAAATAAACAAATCTTATTTTTAATAAAAAATATTATCTATATATTTTAAAAACCAAACTAAATTATTATTCTATTTTAAGATGTATGTATATTCCTTGAATTCATATTTATATTCAATTCAAAGTCAAATTTAAAAATCCAAATCTAAAATTAATTTAAATAAATATAATATCAATTTTTAAATTAGCTCATTATTATTTACAAATAATCCATCCTATTTTAAAATCAATTTAAAATACACAGATATAAATATATTAAAACACACTTATTAATTATGAAAACAATAAATCTATTTAGAATTTATTTACACAATAAAAATAATTATTCTTATTATAAAACCAATTTATAACCATAATTAAAACATTATATTATTATTACTTCGTTATTTATTTTTGAAAATAACAATTTTATTAGTTCAAATAATTTAAACTTAAGAGATTATCACATTTTAAATTCGTGGAAATCCCCGAATATTGCATTCCTCCCCTCTTAAAAGAATTTCGTCCTCGAAATTTAAAACAAAGATAATCCAAAGTTTTATTTTATTTCAACCAATCCAAACATACACTATCAATCAAATAAACAATTTCATCTAATCAACCAGTTCAATCAAATAATTAACACTAGCTATCCGGACACAGACCTAGATAAGCTTCTAAAATATCTCGGGTTTCCCAAGTACAGACACAGGGATACTTGCTCTACTAAATCCAAACTAGCTATACTGCTAAGCTATTGAGTTCCCACTCAGCTAGATCTACAATCTGCACAAGATACAAGATCATATACAAGTCTGATCAACAACTAAAACCTTCACAGAACTACTGGTCTCAAAACCAGTGATGGACCAAAACACGTACTCCCTCACAGACACGTGAAATATTTTGAATTCCATTCTTCCAAACTGGCAATTCAACTCTTCAAACCTAAGCATTGATCTATACAAAAACTCAAAAAAATCCAATATACCTCGAAGCTCACCAAAACTTATTGCTCCCTTTACCAAAGAAAATCTTAATAATATCAAAGCTTCCAACATCGAATTCCAAATTCTTCCGTTTCTTAACCTCAAAAACTTTCCGGATGATCCGGGCTGCCTACAGATCCTTCCCGGTCAGCTCAACCTTCGCTGATGCTTTTACAAACAAACTGGTTCACAACACTCAACAAGCTGATCATCACAAGATCTACCCAAAAAAATCAAAACCAAACTTTACTATCAACAATAGAAAACAACTTCTCCCATTTGGAAAAGACATAACATAATCACTCACCAACTTGCCTCAGATCTGAAAAAATAAATTCAGTTGAAAATCTCTAATCCCAAAACACTGCAACTTCCACTAGCTTCTACTTAAGAACAACAGCCACCTTGCTTTCGCTGCTCAACTTTGATCTGGAGCAGATGAAAATACCGTCGAATGGATGCAGGCACAGACTAAACATCACATCTCGGAAATAAGGTTCAACAGAAGTTCCAAGAAATATAGAGCTGCTTCACCAAACAATCAACCTAGGAGACAACCTTCTACCCAGCTGAATCACCAGTATTACTTCTGACATCAAGTCGATTCAGAACTCAATCTCCAATGCGGGCAAATCTCTAATTTTCTTGAAGATATATTCGAAAAATCTTCGACAATTCCATAACTACTACATACTCTAGAAATGCCACAAACACAAGCAAAAGACTATCTAAGATAATCACCAAACCATCGCAAGTCACTTTTGCGATCAACCAATCCAATATCTAATATACTATTCTCTCTCCAATAATCAGAATAGTTTATCCTTGAGCAACTTATCCATCGAAGAAACAGATCCTCACTGCTGCTTCTAAAATCTACCTCTAGGAAATGCTAAGCCAAAAAAATTCTTCCTGCTGAAACACAGAACATTCCCCGAAATGCACGGCTAACACAGATACCAAAGACTTCTTATCCAAAATTCTTTGAGAAACTCAGACCTCCAACTAAACACATACATCCTGCTGAACTCAGCTTCAACCCGAAGCATACACACATCCTTAAACTTGCTCCGAAAGAAAACATCTTAGGAGACATCCATAGTCACTGCATCTCATCACGCAGCTACTACTTCAAGAGGTTGCCAAAATACCATCACTTACTTCTGCCTAACAGACATATCCAAATTCTTAAAAATCCGCTCACACTAGTGCAATCAAGCCTACACTTCGAAGATGAACTCCGAACCTCAATAGGTTTCCTTCAGAGATCAAATGAAATCCTTACATCAAATCACAAAGATTACTCGAGACAGTATTAGGTCTACAGTCTTGACAAATACACTTCACACCTCAAACATTCAAACTCCAACCAATGGTAGTCGTGTTACACACACCACTACTTTATCTACCTTTATAACTTATATTGGAAACCCAAACAGGAAACCCAACAGATAGGTAGAAATATATATATATATATATATATATATATGTATATATATATATATATAGTTATATATAAAAATTACAAGTGCGCTCTCTCAAGGAAGACACCACTACAGAACCTAGGTATTCTCTCAACCTAATGCTTTGATACCAGTTGAGATAGTCTAGGCTTTGCAACCATCAACAACGGCTCACCGACTGGTAGGCTTTTCAACCATTCTAGCCACGCCGTGGCTCCCAGTGGTACCTCGGATTTGCTTTTACGGCCAGCCTCTCGACTGTAAGCACCTAGCAAACCAACCCCGTAAAGAGGACATGTGGGGGTAAGAGTCTCCCGTTCGCTACCTAACGCGAAGCGAGAACCCCCATCACATTTCACTAAGACAAGCAAACCCGATCTCGGTCTCATCGAAATCCAAAACGTATCTTTTAGGTCCAAGTTGTTTAAGGTTAAAAATTAAATTCAACTATCTATATACACACAGAATAGATAATTCACCAGTCACAATTGATAATTAAAATAAACAAATGATCCATAACCAAAATAGGTAATCCATATCATCATCACAATAGATAATCTATATTACTATCTCAATGCAACTAAGCATTCATACCACACAACATTACTTATCTCATTTCTGAGATTACATCCATTCAAGAAAATCAATGTCATCCATTCATACATAAGCAATGATTTACTTAACCATAATATAATTAATTTAAAATGAATTAAATTAACTATCTCTATCTCTAATTAATTTAAAGTGAATTAAATTAATTACTTCATCTCTTAATTAACTGAAAATTAATTAAATTAATTACCCTCATCACAATAAATCTTGCTTAAATAAACATTAATTAAACCAATTAATTAATCATTATCTTAATTAATCAACCTTGATTAATTCTTTCTAAATCAAGTAATTAATTCTTAATTATTCTTATTAATCATATCAATTAATGAACCTTAATTAATTACTTCCATTAATTAATTAACTATAATTGATTACATTATTTCTTAATTAATTACATCAATAAATCATGCTTAAATTAATCGCTTTCAATTAATTAACTTTAATAAATATAAACAGTAATTAATTATTCTTAATTACTTCTTAAATACTTTATAAATTCGTTGATTAATTACACCAAGAAATAAACCCTTAATTACTTTAACACGTAATTATCCATTTAAAATTACTTCCAAATAAGTAATTTACTTTATCCCAATTACCTCTGTAATTTACTCATCAATTACATATCTTAAGTAAATACTCTTATCAAAACTCATTAAGTAAACATACTTAATCTTTTATCAAGTGACTATATTTAATTAACAAATTAATTAACTTACAGATCACATTCATCTCATAAATCATAATCGAGTAATTTATCCCTTAATTACTCTTTAACCCAATTAATCTTCAATTAACAGATCAACTATTAATTAATAAACCTTAATTATTAATCAATTCTTTAACATAAAGTAATTAATCACTAATTACTTTTATAATTAATTAATTAACCTTAATTAACCAATTAATCATCTCTTAATCATTAATTAATAAAAGTTAATTATTAATTAACAACCTTAATTACAAATTAATTAATCCATAATTATAATTAATTAATCCTTAATTACAATTAATTAACCTTTAATAATAGTTAATTAATTCTTAATTAACTTGGCATATAGATTAATTAAGAAAACCAAATTAAAACTTAATTACTAAATAAAACCTTTATTAAGTATTAATTAATTACTATTTTAATTAACCCTTAATTACTTAATTAATAAGTAATTAAAATTTAATTAATTATTAGTCATTAATTAAATCATCATCTTAATTAATAGTTAATTAAATAAATAATTATACTTAATTAATTACTTAATTAATCCTTCAAAATGATAATTAAATAAATAAATTAAACTTAATATTTATTAATTAACTAATTAATTATTATTCATTAACACTTAACTATTATTTAAGATAAAACATTATCTTACATTAACCTTGAAATCTTTACTTAACTTAATTCATTAATTAAATTAAAATATAAAGAAAACATTAATCACCCATCTTTAATTATTAATTAACAATTCCTTAGTTAATCAATTATTTAAAACTTAATTGTTAATTAATAAATCATTATTAACTAACTAATTTTCAAAAAATCATTTCCTTAAAATTCTCTTTTATATTTTCAAAATAAGTTTTGAAAATAACATTAAGGTTTTTAAATTAAAAACATTTTAAACATTCATACAAATTCATTTATAAAAACAATTCAATTCAAAGAAAAGGATTGCAAGAATTTAATTTAACTTAATTATTTAAAGTTTAAAATTTTACTTTATTTTAAATTATAAAATATGTTATAATTAAAACTTTTAAAACTATTAAACTTAACAGTTTAACCCTGAACACAAAAGACCCCAGAACCCATGCGAGTCACAACCAAAAATACACGAGCTCCTCCTCGAGCCATCTTCCTTATATCCCGAGTCCTACTCGAGAAAAACAAATAAACCCAAAACGACAACCCACAGATACACTCTACCCTCTCGTGCACCTGCACCAGTGCCGGAACCACCTTCGTTCATCATCGAACCCACCGCCACATCACTCTAGCACCCTACAAGCTCGTACGACCAACAGAACACCATACCCTGCCTCGATTCAAAATCGAGCTCCTCAGGGTGAACTGAA
Organism: Allium cepa; assembly: GCA_030765085.1. Classification (NCBI taxonomy): domain Eukaryota; kingdom Viridiplantae; phylum Streptophyta; class Magnoliopsida; order Asparagales; family Amaryllidaceae; genus Allium; species Allium cepa. The sequence goes on along the minus strand of CM060944.1, from coordinate 488,595,237 downwards.
CCCAAACCATCATCGGAACATTCCGCTGAACCCACGCCACTGATCAACGTTAACCCCTACAACTCCGGCCATGGATCGTCGGCCCACCACGCATCATTCACCCAAAATTTCTTCAAGCTCGATGCACAGACGAAGGTGTAGTAGTTCAATTTACAACAAGAACCAAAACTAGGTTTAAAACAAATCTCGGGCAAATTCAAACTTCACAGTGGATTAACATCCCGTCAACCATTTTGACCGTACTCTCCAATCATACCACTAACTCCATCATGAATCCCAAGCACTTCAGATACAAGGATCAACTGATTTTGACCAAAATTCAGTTTCCAGCTAAACCCCAATTTCTTATTCAATACATTATTAAAATTTTAGATATTTGTTTCAAAAATCCTAACTTACTAAGATGATCTAAGATATAAGCTTGAATTAATAAAAATTAACATTTGATTTTATTATATTTTGAAGATTCCAACTGTTTTTACTGTTATTTTCAAATGCAAGCATATTGCAACACCTGCAACTTATTTATATTTTTAGTATCTATATTATGCCAAAACTATCCTATTTTGTTTTTGATCCAAGTGTCATTAGCGAATAAATAAAAGAAATGAATTTTAATTTTATTTGTTAACACTGCGACCTGGAAACAGAGTCCTATCAACATGCACATTTTAAAAACTAACATTCATAAAGTATTCATACACATATATTCACATGCAAAGATAGTTTGTCACAGAAATCATATGAAAGCAAAATTTAAAACTACTTCAGCATTGAATTAGAATGTTTACTCACGTTCATAAAAGAAATGCAGAGGTTTGACAAGCTGGAAATTGCAAAAGACTTTTTTTTGAAATACTTCCTTTCTTTAAAACTGCAAAGCTTTGATGATAAAACTGAAGTGCTTTCTTTAAATCTTTGAAAAGCTTTGAAAACTTCTTTTTTGACCAAGATTTGTTTGCTTTGAAAACAACTGCAGGCATGCAGTTTTGATTTGCATAAGATTTCAGGTTATGGTATTAGGTTACAGGGTTTCAAATTCATATTCAGGATGGTGCTTGAATTTCAGGAGTAGATGCATGTAACAACCCGCATATTTAACGATTTTATATTTAAATGTTTAATTTAAATATAGCGTAGTTAGTCGGATTTGGTCCGAAATGTTACTTTTTGCAAATGGCCGAATTGGAGCTCGAAACTACCTCCATTGGTTCCAAAATGGCGTTTGCGATCTTTTCGAGTATAATCGTTGATATGTTTGGAGTTTGTGAAATTTCGGCTACTTTTTCTATTGGGTTTGGGTTTGGGTTCAGCCCACTAGCTTAACTAATACTCTAGCTTAGCCACTCCTCTCATTCACTTATTCATTTCTTAAAAACTTAAGCTTAGAACTGAAAATGGTGGAAGGGAAAGAGAAATAGAAATTTGCAAGCCCTAGTTTCAACTTCCAACTTGATTTCTTGCTCCAAAATCAAAGAGAATCCATTGGTAAGTTCATCTCCATCTTCTCTATCTCTTCTCCTCTTCAATTTCAGTAAATTCCTAACCCTAACTTAGGAAATACTTGCTTTGGTTCTAGATTGAAGCTTATAGTGTTGAATTGGAGTGTAGTTGGTTGATTCCTTGCATTTGTGCTTCTTCATCTTCTTTGTTTTGTGTAAAAAGGTGAGTTTTGAACTCACATCTACTTCTCTTGATTTCATGGGTGTTGGGTATGAATTCCTAACAATTATGCATGTGCCATTGTTTTGGATTTGGAAAGAATTTGCATTTCATTGAAATAGGGCAGGAAGTGCAAAATCACCAGGTTCGGCCGACCGAGTGCAGGCTTCGGTCGACCGACCTGCTGCCCCGAGCCATAATTGGGTTTCTGCATCTGGCCGGCCGACCGAGCCCTGCAGTCCGGTCGACCGACCTGCTTTGTTTTGCCTGTTTTCCTTATTTTGCATATTTGATTGATTTTTCCGGATTCTATCGATTCAAGTTGCTTTTTAGTGTTTGTTATTGCCTCTTTGACTTTGATAACTTACTCTTGACTTCATCCACGGGTTTTGATAAAATAATTTCTCAAATCGCATTTAAAAGCTCGTTTCTCCAATTCATAAATTCTATTTAAAACACACACTTTCGCACTTCGAGCGAAGTGGAAGGGTGATTAAATGGTTGGGCAAAACACGGACCATGAATCTGTGCGTTTATCCTTCTGATTAATCCTCGACCTATTCAATTGATCGTTTTGACCTTCGGGTTTGGTTTATCGATGATATGAGGTAAATTTGTACTGCTTTGAGTGTGAAATAAACTAACGAATAGTAAACTGTTTAGTGCGAACGGGTGGTTATGGGACTCACGTTACCACTTTTCGGATTCCTCTCTGGGAGTTTGTGACACATGCTGCCTTTGGGATAGTGTCTTCGGACTGTCTCCTCTGGCTTGTTTCCTTTAAATATCGCTTTTGGAGTTGGTCCTTTGCCCCGACTCGAAAGATATTTGGGGTTGTCGATTACCTTTAGTATTGCTTTCGGAGTGGTTTCTTCACCACCGCTCAAGAGATATTGGAGTGGTTTCTTCACCACCACTCAAGAGATAACGGAGTGGTTTCTTCACCACCGCTCATGATGCTTCATTTATATGTATATTCCTAGGTATTGCTTTTCTGTATTGGTTCTTTAGAGCCACACGAAATATAGCGTTTACCTTGTGGAACTCGTATTTATCGGTATTTGTTACTTGCCTTTATGGCTTGCTTTGGGATATTCTTATCCTTTGTTTCTATATGTTGCCGATGATATGAGGCTTGATCTATATGATTCATCTTTCGTTAGATGATTGTGTTATCTCTTTTAGAGATATCTGTTATGCTTTGTAACCTTGCAGGTTTATTGTTGTTCAGTTTATCTAACTGATTTGTTATCTAGACTGACCCGTGTATTTTATACTCGGGTCAGACCGAGATGTTTCAGGTTAGGTGCTTTTGGGACTTAGCCTATTTTTCTTCCGCATGGACTACTCCGCTAGCTTCTTTTTGTCATAGCTTTTCGTGTAGTCCCATTTTGTAGTAACTCTGATATGTATTCATCTGGAACTCGTCTGTATATTGTGGTTGCTATATCACTTGACTTGTATTATTTTGTATACTCTGAAATGTATCAGTATATGGGTATATGATGATTTACTGTTCTGTGATGTATATTACATTTGAGTTGTTATAATTTCTTCCGATAGATCCTATAGCCATTGTAGTTTTGCTTTAAATATTTATTGAATAGGTCGAATTTTAATGTGTCTACTTTTCGACGTATTTAGTGAATAGTTAAGGTAAGATTATACATGGTCGCTTCCATTATACTCTATTGTCCGCGTTAGCCGACAGTATTATCTATGTAATACTCTTTGTTAACGAGGCTCTCGGAGTGGGGCGTCACAGCGTGGTATCGGAGCGAGGTTCAGAACAAAATATGATAAACACAGAATAGATGCACATATTTTGGTACATCAAAGTGTACAAGTGATAGAAATCTTTGAATCATCGTGTCTCTTTATTCCATCAAGGCTAGATAGTATTTAGGAGTACGTCTAGGATTATTCCGTAGTATCCCATATTGAAATATCTACCTTGTGAATAATCTTTTCCTTATCTTGACTTTCAGCTTATGTCTGGAAGAGGCAGAGGTCGACGTTCGGATGCTGGGCAATCTAGTGGCTCACATCCGGATGGCGTATATATGTCTGCCAATCAGTTTTTGGAGTTGTTTAGGAGCACTCAACCTCCCGTTCCTCCTCGAGTGTCTCCACCTCGCAAGTCTGCTTTTGCACGTCAGTGTAGTGATTTTGCTCATCTTGGAGGAAAGCCGTTTAAAGGCTCTGAATCAGTTCTTGAAGTCCAAGCTTGGCTTCGCACGTGCGAACGTATCTTTTCTCGCATGGATCTTTCTGACCATGATAGAGTTCTTGTGACTTCTAGTTTATTACAAGAGCGTGCTCTTGATTGGTATGAGCTTCTTGTAGCTGAGATTGATGAGTCTACTCTTTCTTGGACTCAGTTTCGGGGACGATTTGAACACAAGTTCGTTCCTGAATCTGAAAAAGTTTTATTGACCCGTCGCTTCCTTGAGTTGAAGCAAGGGAAATTTTCTATTTCTGAGTATGTCGCATCGTTCGAGGCTTTATCTCAGTATGGTCTTGAATTCATCAGCACTTCTTACAAGAAGAATTTGAAGTTTGTTTCTGGTTTTAAGAAATATCTTAGGAAGTCCTTGTTTCTCCATCTTAAACTTTCTTTCGAGGAATTGGTTGATTCGGCACTTCATCTCGAGACCGTCGAGAAGGAGTGTGATAGTGATGTAGATGTTGAGGCTTCTAAGAACCCCAACAAGAGGCTGTTTCCAATTCAGAAGAAGCCTTTCCCTTCTAAGAAAAAGAAGACTGGTGGTCCTAGTTCTCAGCCTCAGTCTTCCGGAACTCCTTTCGTTTGAAAATGTTTTAATTGTGGTTCTCCGGATCATATTATTCGAGCTTGTCCTAAGCCTCTCTTCTGCCGTTACTGCAAGAGGGAAGGTCATCGTAGTTCCACTTGTCCCATTGCTCCGAATAATTCTTCATCTGGCAAGTTAAATGTGGCTAATGCTTCTGGAGGTCCTTCTCAATCTAAAGGTATATCTCCATCTATTTTGGAAGGTTCTATTTTATTTTATGACCATAGTATATGAGTTCTTTTCGATACGGGTGCTTCACATTCTTTTGTATCGAAAAAGCTCGTTGATGATTTATCTTTGGATGTTTCTTGTATGGTTACTTCTTTAAGGATTGCGAATCCTATTGGGGGATCTGCGACCCTTAGTTTGCTTTGTGATAATGTTGAGATTGTTTTATGTGGCTTTTCTTTCCGTGCGAATCTGCACGTTGTTTCTCATTTGGGTTTTGATATGATTTTTGGTATGGACTGGCTAGTGAGGTACGATGCCAGGATTATTTGTTCCGAGAGAATTTTATATTTTTGTCATCCTGATTCGCCTTCTCAGTTATCTCTTGTTCTTCGGGATGTGAATAATTCCGAGATGGCTTCATATTCTCTTGATTCGCGAGATGATGATGATATATCTCGTATTCCTATTGCTTGTGACTTTTCAGATGTTTTTGAGCCTGTATCGGGTTTGCCACCCAAACGGGCAATTGAGTTCCGCATTGATCTCATTCCAAGCGCGTAGCCAGCTAGTCGTCCTCCCACGAGGATGTCTACAAAGGAAAATGAGGAACTCAAGAAGCAACTTTTAGAGCTCGAGTCCAAGCAGTAGATTCAGTCCATTTTTTCTCCGTGGGGATCCGCGGTCGTTTTCGTGAAGAAGTCTGATGGAACTCTTAGGCTTTGCATCGATTATCGCAAGCTTCACGAGTTGACCATTAGGAATATGTATCCATTGCCTAGGATCGATGATATGTTCGATCTATTGAGTGGTGCTAAGGTCTTTTCTCAGCTTGACCTTGCCACAGGTTTTCATCAGTTAGGAGTCGCGGAGGATAGCATACCTCTTACCTCATTCCGCACTCGATATGGTTCTTTTGAGTGGCTCGTTATGTCGTTCGGTTTGACGAACGCTCCTGCTTTCTTTGTTGATCTCATGAATCGGGTATTCCGAGAATATCTCGATAAGTTGGTGCTTGTCTTCATTGATGATATCCTTATTTATTCTAAGTCTGAAGCTGAGCATGCTAATCACTTGAGAATAGTCTTGAGTACTCTCCGTCATCATCAGCTTAAAGCCAAATTCTCCAAATGCCACTTTTGGGAGAATGAGGTTAAGTTCTTAGGCCATGTTGTATCTTCCGATGGCATTTCTGTCGATCCCTCAAAGGTCGAAGGCATTCAGAATTGGAAGAGGCCGGAGAATGTTCATGAGATTCGCAGTTTCCTTGGATTGGCGGGGTATTACCGTCGGTTCATTAAGGATTTTTCCCGTACTGTGCTTCCTCTCACCTGCCTTACCCGGAAAGGCATTCGTTTTATTTGGTCCGACAAGTGTGAAGCTTCCTTTCAGGCATTGAAAGAACTTCTCATTAATGCTCCTATTCTTGTGGTTCCCGAAGGGAATCACGATCTTGTTGTATACGCCGATGCTTGTGGTAGTGGTCTCGGTGTTGTGCTTATGCAGAGAGATCGGGTGGTTGCTTATGCTTCTAGGCAACTGCGTCCGAATGAAGTTCGCTATGCCACTCATGATCTTGAGCTTGCCGCCATTGTCTTTGCCTTGAAGATTTGGAGACATTATTTATTGGGCGAGCGCTTCATTCTCTATACCGATCATAAATCCTTGAAGTATTTGTTTACTCAGAAGGAACTCAATATGAGGCAACAGCGTTGGCTCGAGTTTCTTGCTTCTTATGACTTTGATATCCAGTATACCCCTGGTAAGGGTAATCGTGTTGCAGATGCGCTTAGTCGCAAACATTCGGCTGTTATTTCTATGATGCTTGCCGAATGGAATGCTCTTGAGACTCTATCTTTTTGTGAAATTCGTGATCGAGGTTCATCTTCTGATTCTCCTATTTTATTATTTAGTTTGGGAGCTCGACCTATTTTGTTGGATCATATTGCCGATGCTCAGCGGCGTGATCCTGAATTGTTGCATCTTATTCAGCTTTGTGAGTCTGGATCTTGTGATGAGGCGTTGCAAGATTTCAGCATTGATTCTCATGGATGTCTTCGTAAGAAGAACCGTCTCTTTGTGCCTTCTGACTTTGCACTTAGGCATGACATTCTTGATGATTGCCATCGTTCTAAGTATACTATTCATCCCGGTAGTAGCAAGATGTATGCCGATATGCGTCGTCTTTATTATTGGGAAGGCATGAAGCGCGATGTGGCGAGTTATGTGAGCAATTGCATAACTTGTCAGCGTTTTAAGGCCGAGCATCAGCGTCCTTCGGGTCTTCTTCAACCTCTTGAGATTCCATTGTGGAAGTGGGATCAAACTTCTATGGATTTCATTGACGGCCTACCTCGTTCGAGATCGGGTCATTTTAGTATTTGGGTTATTGTTGATCGCCTCACTAAGTCTTCTCATTTAATCCCTATTAAGTCTAATAGGACTGCTTCGCATTTGGCTAAGTTGTATGTCAAGGAAATCGTGAGACTTCACGGTGTTCCTAGTTCTATTGTGAGTGATCGTGATCCTTTATTCACGAGTCATTTTTGGAAGAGTCTTCAGCAAGCTTTGGGAACAAAGCTTAATTTTTCTACAGCTTATCATCTGCAGTCTGACGGACAGACTGAACGGGTGAATCGTATCTTGGAAGATCTTCTCCGTATTTGTATCTTTGATTTCGGTGGTAGTTGGGAGGATCACCTACCTCTTGTAGAATTCTCCTACAACAATAGTTTTCAGTCTAGTATCGGTATGGCTCCTTTCGAAGCCTTATACGGAAGGCCATGTCGATCACCATCATGTTGGTTGGAATCTGGAGAGAAGCTTATTCTTGGTCCAGATTTTGTTTGTGATTCTTCCGAGAGGATTGATCTTATTCGGTTAAGAATGAAAGAGGCACAGAGTCGCCAGAAATCCTACGCGGACAACCGTAGGAAGCCTCTCGAGTTCTCGATCGGCGATCTTGTTTTTATTCGTGTTTCTCCTTTGAAGGGGGTTATGCGTTTCAGTATGACTGGGAAATTGGCTCCTCGCTTTATAGGACCATTTTCTATTACTGAACGTATTGGCCCTGTGGCTTATAGAGTTTCACTTCTAGCTCATCTATCTAGCATTCATGACGTGTTTCACGTCTCACAACTTCGGAAGATTCTTCGGGAGTCGGATTCTGTTATTACTTCTCCTGATTTGCAAGAGCTTGAGGTCTCACCGGACTTATCTATTGTACAGCAACCTATTCGTGTGCTTGGGACGGAGGTGCGACACCTTCGGAACAAGGACGTGCCGCTCGTTAAAGTTCAATGGTCCGTTAATCCCAATGATTGTGCTTGGGAAACCAGAGAGTATATCGAGCGATCTTATCCGGGGTTTCTTTCTTAGCTTGAAACCGGTGAGTATGTCTTTTCGTCTCCAGCTTATTTCCTTTTTCTTTTGATGTTGTATGTATGTAGTTATTACAAATATTGTCTTTAGAAATTGCGGGGACGCAATTTTGTAAGGAGGGGAGATCTGTAACAACCCGCATATTTAAAGATTTTATATTTAAATGTTTAATTTAAATATAGCGTCGTTAGTCGGATTTGGTCTGAAATGTTACTTTTTGCAAATGGCCGAATCGGAGCTCGAAACTACCTCCATTGGTTCCAAAATGGCGTTTGCGATCTTTTTGAGTATAATCTTTGATATGTTTGGAGTTTGTGAAATTTCGGCTACTTTTTCTATTGGGTTTGGGTTTGGGTTCAGCCCACTAGCTTAACTAATACTCTAGCTTAGCCACTCCTCTCATTCACTTATTCATTTCTTAAAAACTTAAGCTTAGAACTGAAAATGGTGGAAGGGAAAGAGAAATAGAAATTTGCAAGCCCTAGTTTCAACTTCCAACTTGATTTCTTGCTCCAAAATCAAAGAGAATCCATTGGTAAGTTCATCTCCATCTTCTCCATCTCTTCTCCTCTTCAATTTCAGTAAATTCCTAACCCTAACTTAGGAATACTTGCTTTGATTCTAGATTGAAGCTTGTAGTGTTGAAGTGGAGTGTAGTTGGTTGATTCCTTGCATTTGTGCTTCTTCATCTTCTTTGTTTTGTGTAACAAGGTGAGTTTTGAACTCACATCTACTTCTCTTGATTTCATGGGTGTCGGGTATGAATTCCTAGCAATTATGCATGTGCCATTGTTTTGGATTTGGAAAGAATTTGCATTTCATTGAAATAGGGCAGGAAGTGCAAAATCACCAGGTTCAGCCGACCGAGTGCAGGCTTCGGTCGACCGACCTGCTACCCCGAGTCATAATTGGGTTTCTGCATCTGGCCGGCCGACCGAGCCCTGCAGTCCGGTCGACCAACCTGCTTTGTTTTGCCTGTTTTCCTTATTTTGCATATTTGATTGTTTTTCCGGATTCTATCGATTCAAGTTGCTTTTTAGTGTTTGTTATTGCCTCTTTGACTTTGATAACTTACTCTTGACTTCATCCACGGGTTTTGATAAAATAATTTCTCAAATCGCATTTAAAAGCTCGTTTCTCCAATTCATAAATTCTATTTAAAACACACACTTTCGCACTTCGAGCGAAGTGGAAGGGTGATTAAATGGTTGGGCAAAACACGGACCATGAATCTGTGCGTTTATCCTTCTGATTAATCGTCGACCTATTCGATTGATCGTTTTGACCTTCGGGTTTGGTTTAACGATGATATGAGGTAAATTTGTACTGCTTTGATGTGAAATAAACTAACGGATAGTAAACCGTTTAGTGCGAACGGGTGGTTATGGGACTCACGTTACCACTTTTCGAATTCCTCTCTGGGTTGTCGATTACCTTTAGTATTACTTTCGGAGTGGTTTCTTCACCACCGCTCAAGAGATATTGGAGTGGTTTCTTCACCACCGCTCAAGAGATATTGGAGTGGTTTCTTCACCACCGCTCAAGAGATAACGGAGTGGTTTCTTCACCACCGCTCATGATGCTTCATTTATATGTATATTCCCTAGGTATTGCTTTTCTGTATTGGTTCTTTAGAGCCACACGAAATATAGCATTTACCTTGTGGAACTCGTATTTATCGTTATTTGTTGCTTGCCTTTATGGCTTGCTTTGGGATATTCTTATCCTTTGTTTCTATATGTTGCCGATGATATGAGGCTTGATCTATATGATTCATCTTTCGTTAGATGATTGTGTTATCTCTTTTAGAGATATCTATTATGCTTTGTAACCTTGCAGGTTTATTGTTGTTCAGTTTATCTAACTGATTTGTTATCTAGACTGACTCGTGTATTTTATACTCGGGTCAGACCGAGATGTTTCAGGTTAGGTGATTTTGGGACTTAGCCTATTTTGCTTCCGCATGGACTACTCCGCTAGCTTCTTTTTGTCATAGCTTTTTGTGTAGTCCCATTTCGTAGTAACTCTGATATGTATTCATCTGGAACTCGTCTGTATATTGTGGTTGCTATATCACTTGACTTGTATTATTTTGTATACTCTGAAATGTATCAGTATATGGGTATATGATGATTTACTGTTCTGTGATGTATATTACATTTGAGTTGTTATATTTTCTTCTGATAGTGCCTATAGCCATTGTAGTTTTGCTTTAAATATTTATTGAATAGGTCGAATTTTAATGTTTCTACTTTTCGACGTATTTAGTGAATAGTTAAGGTAAGATTACACATGGTCGCTTCCATTATACTCTATTGTCCGCGTTAGCCGACAGTATTATCTATGTAATACTCTTTGTTAACGAGGCTCTCGGAGTGGGGCGTCACAATGCAGGCTTTAAATCACAGAAATGTTTCAGGTAAACAAATTGGCAGATACTTGAAATATTTGAAAACATACTACAGACATGCAATTTTTATTTGGAGGAAGTTTCAGGTTTTGTTTGAGGGTTGTTTGAAGATTTCAGAATTTCGTTTTGAGTTATGATTCTGAAGAGTAAAAGTTGCATTGATGATTCTAGTTTCTTATTTTAGGAATGAACAAAAAGTTTAAAGAAAACGAAAGATGAAGAAATAAGGTGTTTATATAAGAAATTTTCAGATTTTTTTAAAAAACAATGTACACTTGTCTTTTGTTTAGATTAAATGTTTAACACTTGTTATTTAAATGATTTCTAACTTAGAACATGTCAAATTGAGTTTATTTTAATCCTAAAAGAATTTAAAAGCCTTTTTAAATAGATTTCCTAATTACTAATATGTTTTTTTTGTTCTTAATTTAAAAATACTTTTCTAATTAAATATCTAATAAACAAATACATTTATACATTTATAAATGTTTGCTAAATTTATATAAAATACAAATTTTTAAAAAGAATGAAACCAAATATAATTTAAATAAAATTATAAAATATTGCAAACTCATTTTTAAAAATGCTATTTCAAAAGCCTTGCATTCATTCTTATTAAATAAATACAATCCCAAATTTCTATAAAAAGAAAAATAAACAAATCTTATTTTTAATTAAAAATATTATCTATATATTTTAAAAACCAAACTATATTATTATTCTATTTTAAGATGTATGTATATTCCTTGAATTCAAATTTATATTCAATTCAAAGTCCAATTTAAAAATCCAAATCTAAAATTAATTTAAATGAATATAATATCAATTTTTGAATAAGCTTATTAGTATTTACAAATAATCTATCCTATTTTAAAATCAATTTAAAATACACAGATATAAATATATTAAAACACACTTATTAATTATGAAAATAATAAATATATTTAGAATTTATTTACACAATAAAAGAATTATTCTTATTATAAAACCAATTTATAACCATAATTAAAACATTATATTATTATTACTTGGTTATTTATATTTGAAAATAATAATTTTATTAGTTCAAATAATTTAAACTTAAGAGATTATCACATTTTAAATTCCTGGAAATTCCGGGATATTACATTTAATATACTTCTTTATCTAACTTATTAAAATAAGTTTATTTGGATTTATAAAACAATGTTTATAAATTCACATTTCTATTTTATAAAAATTTCTATATACAAAATTCATTTATTAACCAATCTTATTTATATCTCATTTACATGCCAAAATCCGAATATAAGTTAATTCAATTATAAATCTCCTATTACAATTCGTTCTTTTAAACTTTTTCAATTCATAAATCTTATTTACTTATAAGATTCAATTATAACTTCATTTTAAACACTTATAAAACTCGTTTACAATTCTGTTATTTTGATTTATAAAAATATCAATTTATAAATCTTATATATAAACTATTTGCGCCAAAATTGGTCACAAATCCCAAGTATCGTGAAAGCACCTATATGAATATAAATCAACAATGTTCGAGCACAAGTCATAGATCTAAGTACACAACAAACAACAATCCAGAAATAACGAATAGAAACATAAGATTTATAGTGGTTCAACTATCTCCGACCTACGTCCACTCCAGGTAATTATCTTTTATTGATGTTCTTTGCTGGTTACAATCGATTACAGTGGATTACAATGAATAATGTCGAGTACAACAGTGATGGTAAGGTGTAGAATTGAATCCGGCAGAGTTTGGACGTCGGATAGCCAAAAATCCCCCTTTTCTATAGGTTCCATAGGGCTATTTATAGGTGTAGGAGGCTGATACCTCACTCAAACTTCATAAGACTCCTTCTGGCACGTGAGTGGGCCCACGCGAGCGATCCCGGAAAGTTTTGACTCGATCCGTGATCGATACGAACCAATTTCGTATCTATCAAAAAATGATCCAATCGAGTTGAACTTGGCAAGAATGTTCTTTAGCTTGTGCGTAAGCTACTGTGAAAATTTCGTAGCATTTGGACCTGTGGTTTAGAAGATATGATCGATACGAGATAGAAGTTTTCGGCATGCGATGTGGTTCGAATCGATAGATTCGAATCGATCTGTCTGAGTTGATCAGAGCACGTGCACATGTGATGATGTGTTGCAAAATCATTGGGTCGATCTGCTTAGTATGCAGAGTTGACCGAGTTATTGGCATCCAACACCGAAACTTCGTTCGTGTCGACCATTTATTCGTATCCATTTACTTCAGCCTTCATTCGAATCGACTATCGATTCGTCGTAGCCCTTGCTTGCATCGATAGTTATCGGTGTACTTCGTATCGATCGCTGCATGTACCATCAACATGAAGCGAACTTGCTTGAGTATGATGGATACGAACAAGGGCTCATACGCCATCGATTCGAATAACCCCGAACCACATGGATACGAACTAACCCCTTGTGATCGATTCGAAGTAGTTCGATTACGATGGATACGAACTACACCAATGCGATGCTGCCGCTTCTGGAACGATGCAAGGAGTCCAATACCGGATGGAGTCGAACGTCATCGATTCGAACAAAGCTCCAGGATGGATTCGAATAACATCTCTTCCCTAACATGTGTCGATCATATCTTGGTCATATGGACTTCGATTAAACTAAAATTTGAAATGTAGCCTCTCCTAGCGTTGATTTTCACCTCCAATCGATTTTTCCCTGATCAGAGCTCGGCCAAATTTTACCCACATTGATTGCAGCCTTGTTTCCAACCGATCTTTAATCCTGATATTTATCCTTTCTAGCTGATTTGTTGATATTCTAGCCTTGACCAAAAGGTGGGATAACATTTGCCCCCCAAAACATGCCTTGTGGTAAGAAGGTGTGTTTTGAATAATTCTGAATTTGATATCTAGAGTCTGTAGCCAATTCCATATCCATCTGAACTTGACGATCGTGGTCCAGTATCCCTGGACGTTGAGTAATGCCATGGCTTAAGTCCTAACCCGAATTCCAGTCACTCCGGACCCTTGTTGAGCATAGTCCATGCTCGATGACCTGAAATAATAGCCAATAACGTAGAGCCTAAGTGCTAGGCAGAATCTTGGTCTCTCTGGACCCTTGCTGAGCATAGTCCATGCTCAGCGACCTAAAATAATAATCGATAATAAGGGGCCTAAGTCTTAAGCCGAATCCTGGTCACTCCGGGGCCTTGTTGAGCATAGTCCATACTCAACGACTTGAAAATAATAATTAATAATACAATGCCTAAGTCCTAGGCCGAGTCCTAGTCTCTCCGGACCCTTGTCGAGCATAGTCCATACTCAAAGACCTGAATAAGCCGACTTACCACGTTCAGGCAAAGAGACTTACTCCTTGCCAGGTATAATCCATACCCAACGACCATTTACCAAAAACTAGACAAAAATCCAATCAGAATCCAATCCAAAATCTAAATCAAATCAGAAAATCAGAAATCTGAACCATCATCCAAAACGCAAAACAATCATCCAAGCGAGAATCCAAGCCAGAAAGAAAACAAAACCAGGAGTTCAAACCAAACTCCAAAACCAAACCAGAAAAAATGAGTATCCAACCCACAAATGGAAAACAGATTTCACAAACTATAGCATCACAGTTTACCACCATTCAGAGCATGCCTATGGGCCATCTCTGTCCCCATACATGTGTAAATGATTTTTTCGTTTGCCAATGGCTTGCTACTTATTTCATAACATCCCAGTCAATTGATAACCAATCGATCATCGTCCTTGGGCCTCACACCATCATGGTTTGAGGTAGACGGTGGTTGCTCCTGCTCCACCGCTGCATTCCGAACCCCAACATACTGCCTCAATTGTCCATTCCTCCCATGTTCCTCAATTATATCCTTCAAGTGCCTGCAGCTGTTGGTATCGTATCCATCCAGATCATGGAAGAGATAGTGCCTTACTGATGCCCTTTCATGTTCAGAGGGTTCTCTCCTAGCTGGCCTTCGGTAAGAAAGGCGGTTCTTGGTTTCCATGTATATCCGCTCCAATGTTTCATTTAATCTAGTGTAGGCGGAGAACTTCGACTCCCTCCAACGTTTCCTGGCCTTTTCCGAATCTTCATCAAGCTTCCTTTTTCCCTTTCCTTTATCTCTGCCGAATCCTCCGCTGGATGGTCCTTCACCCTCAGTCGCATTAACCTCCTTTGACTTTAAATCTATGCATACGTCCTCTTGCCGAAGGAATCTTTCAGCTTCGTAAAAGAATTCCCCAAGATCTAGTGGCGGGTCTCATATTAGAGATACTTTGAAATCTAAATCCTCTCTCACTCCTGAAACTGCTACCATTAGAACCATCGATGGATCCGGCCGATTCACCGAAGCAACTGCCGTGTTGAACCGAGTCAGGAAAGCTCTAAGTGACTCATCCGTCCATTGTTTGATCGACGTCAGTGTCATCACCTTCTTTGGACTCTTGATATGAACCCAAAATTGCCCTAAAAACCTTCCCACCAACTCCGTCCATGTTCTGATGGATCCTTCTTCCAGCTGCCTAAACCACATCGCAGCTATATCCATCAAGTATAAAGGGAAACATTGGGCCATTACTTCCTCCGATGCCCCTAGCACTTCCTTATGTATGGTGATCTCATCAAGTGATCGGTTGGGTCAGCCTTGCCATTGTATACTTCCACGCTAGGTAGCTTAAACTCTGGTGGATTTCGAGCTATCCTGATTTCACGAGTAAACGGGCTTCTGTTCACTCCTTCCATATCTCTATTTGTCAAACCTCCGCGCATAGTTCTCCTATTGATCTTAGCTAATCGAGTGTCGTCCGTCAAGGGTTGCCCCCCGAGTCCCCGAGGGAATTCTGGTACATATTCTTCATGTGGCTCATCAGCGTTAGCGTTCTCTCTATCCCGTTGAGTTCCATCCATAGGTCTTCCAGTATCGGATCCTGAAGGTCTACACCGAGTCCATGTTGATTGCCTTCTAGTTCTGTATTCTGACCTAGAACCTAACCTCTACTTATCCCTGCAATCCTAACTCCTTATTCTGCATCCGCAGTCGCTGTAGTTGGTCCAAGGTTTTGTGTCCCTGCACCTCTCATCTGCTCAAAGAAAGTCTGCATCATATCATGTTGATTCTTCAATAATCTCTCATGTAACGAATTTTCCATAGCTTCCATCTCGTCCCTGGTAATGTAGATCGAAGCTTGTCCTTCTCCAGCTCCAGAAGATGCCTTATGACTTCCTCCTTATTGGCTTCTCTCAGCTCTTTGTCTTCTACTTGTCTGACGAGTCATTGTCTCTAAACCTGAATTCTTCAAGCTTTTAAATCTGAACTTCTAATTCGGTATAGCGGGTGCTAGTTCTTCTCAGTGAAAGCACCAAATTGTTGATATTCCAATCTTGACCAAAAGGTAGGATAACATAAACCATTTATGATAATTTAAAAATCCTAATTAAAACTATTCTACAAAATAGTTAAATCTATATTTCAAAAATCACATTTTGATATATTTCACAAAAATCATAATTTTTATAACATAAAAATTATAACTTCTGTTTATTTAAAATAAATCCATTACCTTTAATAATTCAAAAATAAATAAAACATCTATTTTCAAAATCACTTCGAAATCCTTTTCAATTTGAAGTCATCATTTTAATACTTTAAATTCTGAAATATGGCCCATTGCTACAACAACACTAAATAAGGTGATTCACATCAATCACGGCATCCAAACACCAAATATCATATGTTAACAGGATATATATCAATATTTGTAAAATAAAATCAACACGGGTGATGAATCCAGTTGGATCCCTCTAACCTATCACCTGGAACAAATATACATATGAGCGCTTCGAGGCAGATGCTTGTACAAAGGTCATCTGCTCATACACGGGAACGAATAGGGTCTCATCTGCTCCAATAGGCAGGAATATATCCAAATACAAATCAACATATAGATAATATATCATATATCATCCAAACAATCATCAATCATCACAAAATAAATTTATTCTCACTTATATAAAAATAACAGCGTGACAGAAAGAGTGAGTTGTACTCACCTTGATTACAATAGACGTTGCACGTTTTATTGTGAATAAAATTAAACAAGCGTTTAGTTTTACCCAAAATTTTCACTAGCTCCAATCAACTCCAAACCAGCTCCAAAATGTAATGCTCATCAATACGATCCCAACGCAACTTATTTCGTCAATTTTTGACCTCGTATGAAGAAGTTACGGCATTTCAAAGATTATACAGATTTATATAATATAATTTACACTTTTATTTTTATTTTTTTTATTATTAACCATGCATTAATCACAACCCATTCGATTTTGAAAATCATGATCTGGCTGTTTTCACTTCTTCCTCACGTTCACGCTCCAGGTTATCCATGCAAAGGAAAACCCACCAACATCTTCAATTCTTGCCAAGCCGCTCGTACCACGATCGACTAGAGATCGATTAGGCACCACCAAATCGCAGCCCATCGTGGGACGCACCATCGCCTACAATGCCGAGGAGCTCGGCCCCATCCTTGCATAGAAAATCGTGCATGAACGCCGGCCGTTCAAGGCCACTTAGTCGTCGATTCACCTCATGAAATCCAATCATAACCATAGGATCGATAGTACTCGCTGCAATATACATTGTTGTAGCTGGAAGATTTGGCTAATGGTCGACGGTTTGGTAGAGATAGAGGGAAGAAAATCAATAATTTCTGCCGTTCGAGAATATGGTGGCGGCTAGGGTTTAATAGATTAGAGTTTGTGCAAATGAACTTCTTTATATAGGCAATTACAAAACACTATTCAGCCGAAATATTTCCGAAATTCAAATGAAGCGTGCCACCTGGTGTTTATAATGTTTTATCCATATTTCAAACATAATGGAATATATATCTGGAGCCAGTTTGATCATATTTTGAAGGTAGATTTTCAAATTGACTTATTTTAATTAATAATTTACTTAAACAAATTTCTATGCATTTCGGCTTCCGACAACTAAACCGTAAATTCGATTGACACAAAATTTGAAATCCTACAATAATATAACATTACAGATCCAATGAACCGATTTCATCGAAATCCAAGACTGTATCAAAAATGACTATTTTTACATGTTAATTAAATATTAAAATATTCAATTTCTATAAATTCACTTTTAATTCAATTTTAAAAGTTTCCTAACTCTATTCTAATTCAAATATAATTTATATAAACTTTACAAATCATTTTTACTCAAATCTAATTCAAATTCAATTATTTCCACAATTTCAAATATTAAATTAATATTTTAATTATCCAAATGAATTATAATTATTTTACAGTAATGGCGTCTGCTCCTTCTTCAAGATCCCATTTCTTCCCTCCTTTGCCTCCATTATCTCCTCTTTCGCTTGTGATTTCTGAGGCTATCGTTCCAGATTTTCATCGTCGTCGCTCCTATGCTCAAGTGGTCAAAGACCATCTGCCTGGGAATTTTTTGCGTCTTGCGCAACCTCAGTTCTCATCCAAGAGTTGGATCGATTCCAAAGCAAGCAAGTCGTTTGGTTATAGATGTGGAGACAGTAAGCATTTTGCATCTCAGTGCCGAGATCCTATTAGATGTTTCTGTTGCGGAAATTTCGGTCACAAGAGCAATAAGTGTTCGGCCCTGTCGTTCTCATCGGCTTCTTCTGATTTCTGGGTTGAAAATGGTTTTCAGTTTGTGCTTAAAATTATGCTTCTGAAAAGGATTATGATTGATCATTTAGGGCAGTTTCGATCTGAAGGTTTCAATCTTTTGGAAATATTGCTTTTCCACTTTAATATTGTTAATGGCCCAAATATTGGCAAGGGCTATAAAGCTAAATTTGGAGATCCAGAGATTTATTTTGGTAATTCTGATTCCTCTTTGAATTCAACCATTCCTTCTGATCTTTTAGCAAAGCATGGTTTTCTGTTCGTTCCCAATTTCATTCATTTGAGAGGATTATTAATCAACAATCTTGGGCTCAAGAGAATCGATGGTTTGAAATTACCTGATGATCTTTTAACTCATTTTAACAATATTAATTCCCCAAATACTGATAAGGGTGATCAAGATTATATTGGGGATTCAGAGGTGCTTATTGACAATTTGGACTCCTTGGTCTCTACAGAGATAAAGCTGGCTTGTTCTTTTGCTGATGATTTTTCTGTTATTCAAGAACCTGTAATATTGGATCCCATTTTATCTGATCCTGATGTTGTTCGCTGTATATCTTCTCTTGAATCTTTGGATAATATCTCATTTAGTGGTTTTACCCATCCTATATCCAAAAAAGGCGCTCCTTCATCTTTTAATCTGGAACCATTCAAGATCTCTACTAGCAATAGATTTGCATGTCTTGATGCAGATTTTGCCTCTGAATGCTCGGATATATTTGATGTTGATAGTGATCAATCTAAAGAGTTCTCAGCTCTTTCCTCGGTTGATTCCTTGGATAGCAATTGCTTGGATTGCGATGATTCTTCTATTAGTTCTGTTTTTGATTTTCAATCTCTTGCTCCAGTTTGTGATCATTTCTTCCACAATGATGTTGATTGTTTTGGAGAGTTGGACGTGAGACAGTTAGTTGATTTGCCTTTGGTCTCTGTTTCACCGAGTAGCTTTGATTTTTCTGATATCAGTAGCTGGGTTGATGATTTTCATTTAATGGGCAAAGATTCTTATTACTCTGAGTCTTCCTCTGTTGACGAGGCTTTACTGTTGCATCGTTCTGGAGTTTCCCTTGCTTGGCTTTTAACAGATGAATCTCCTTCAGATGATATTTTGGCTTTGTTTGTAGATGATGTTTTGAATATTGATGAGCTTTTTCCTAAAAGGGATTCAGTGCATGTTGTGCATGAAGCACTCAGTTCTTTGGAACAGGTTGCTTGTGTTTCAGAGAATATATTCTCTAATTTGCCAAGTTCCTCTGCTTTGATTTGTCACACTGATTCAGCTTGGATCAAAGCTCTAGAACAGTTTATTCCTGTTGATAATATCACTTCGTCTGCTTCTCCGAGTTCAATCAATCTTCAAGTGGATAACTGTGATAGCGTCGTGGCTTGTGTGGAATCTGCTGCTACTCTTGATGTTGGTGTGAGTTCGGATGGACTATTATCTGATCTGAATGTTGAGGCTTTTGGCAGTCAGTGCCTTCTATTTCTTCTTCGAAGAGAGGTAGGCGTAGAAAGCATGTTACTTCGAGTGTTTTGGTTCGTCGCAGTGTCAGGATTAGAGGCAGTCGCTCTCAGTCATTGGGTGAGTTTCCTGGTTCAAGCACTATGAGCAGTGTTTTGGAACCAGGCTCTGGTATGCATTTAGATTTTGGTAGCATTTATTCTTCTTATGCTCTTGGTGATTTATCCGCTTCTGAGTTTAGTCAGTTGGCTAGTAGCTCTGCTTTTATTTTTTCTGATCTTGAGTTAGATCGAGAGTTTATTAGAAGTAAGGAACTTGATAGGGCTAGATCTATGGGTTTATGAGAGTCATTAGTTGGAACATTAGAGGTTTGAATGACCTCGGTAAATGTGATAAAGTTAGAATCTTTTTTAAAGATTTTTCTATTGGCATTGCTCTTCTTCAAGTGACTAAAATAGAATGTCCTGATTTTCGTTTTTTTAGAAGATTAGGTGGTTTTCGTTTTAGAAATTGGGTTTTTCTTCCCTCCGTGGGCTCTTCTGGGGGCTTAATGATTGGTTGGAGAGATAATCTCTTTAAATTACATCAGTGTATTCAGAAGCAGCACTCTCTTCACATCATTTTAATTAATCTCTCTGACAATTCTTTTTTAAATATTTCTAATGTTTACGGGCCTAACTCTAAAATTGAGAGGCGGATTCTCTGGAATGAATGCCTTGAGTTTAGGTCTTTTGCCCCTGGTCCTTGGATATTGGGGGGAGATTTTAATGTGACTCGTTTTATTGGGGAACGCTCTCCTCGGGAAGGTGATTATTTGGCTATGGAGGAATTCGATCAATTTATTATTCATTGTAATTTGATCGAAATTCCTCTATCCAATAGATCTTTCACTTGGAGCAATAATAGAGAGTCTCGCTCTTTTGCTCTTTTAGACAGATTTTTCGCTTGTGATGATATTGAGGACAAATTTCCTATCTGTAGAGTGTCAGGTTTACCTTACACCCTTTCAGATCACTGTCCCATTATCCTTTCTTGTGATAGTCATAGATTTTTGAATATTGTTTTTAAATTTGAAAAAATGTGGTTTCTAGAATCAGGTTTTTCTAATTTAGTCATCAATAAATGGTCCTCTATGAGTTTTTACAGCCTTAAGTATTGTGATAATTCAGCCAAAGCTTTTTTTCTTAAACTTAGAAATCTCAGGATTTTTCTTAAAAAATGGAATAAAAATGTTTTTGGTAATATAAAAATTAAAAAGGATAATATTCTTAATGAATTGCTCAAAATTAATAAGATTGAAGAATCTAGACACTTAAATATAGGTGAGAGAAATGCCCTTAATAATTTAAAAGATGAACTTTATTCTATTCTTGAAAAATAGGAAGTTATGTGGAAACAGAGATCTAATTTTCAATGGATCAATGAAGGTGACAATAATACTAAATTCTTTCACAACTTAGATAATAGTAGAAAACGTAGTAATACAATTAATTCCATTTTAGTTAATAATGTGGAATTATTGGATCAACGTGATCTAAACAATGCTTTTACTGATTATTACAAAGAAATTTTTGGCACCAAAATCAAGCATAGAGTTAGTGCTAGATGGAATGATATTTACCCATCTACCTCTAACATTAATCTTTCTGATTTAGATGCTCCTTTGTCTGAAGAGGAAATTCAAAAAGCCATCTTTGATTTACCAGGAGACAAATCTTCGGGCCCGGATGGATTTCCTATTTTCTTTTATCAATCTTTTTGGGAGGTTTTAAAACTAGACTTAATTTGTATGTTCAATGAATTTTATAATGGTAATCTCCAATTAGGTCATTTTAATTTTGCTAACGTTATTTTATTACATAAAAAAGTGGGTGCTAATACTTTAAAAGATTTTAGGCCCATCTCTTTGATGAACTGCTCTGTTAAAATTATTTCTAAAGTTTTAGCTAATAGACTTAGTTTAAAAATGAATGATCTCATTTACTGTTCGCAATCAGCTTTCATTAATGGAAGGAATATTACTGATGGTGTAGCAGTTGTTCAAGAATATATTAAATTTTGTTGTAAAAATAATATAACCTGTGCTATTTTAAAATTAGATTTTGCTAAAGCTTTTGACTCGGTTGATTGGGATTTTCTTATAGAGATTTTACTTGCCAGAGGCTTTAGTAATAGATGGATTAATTGGATTATTAACTTGCTTAAAACGGGTAACTCTAGTATTATGATTAATGGTGTTTTAGGTAATAAGATTCAATCTAAGAGAGGATTAAGGCAAGGGGATCCTTTATCGCCCCTTCTGTTCAATTTAGCGGCTGATGTCTTTTCTAGGATTATTAAAAATGCTGTTAGCAATAACCTTTTGGGTGTTATTGGTAATGATATTTCTAATTTTGGCTAATCTGTCCTTCAATTTGCGGATGATACTTTGCTTTTTTCCTCTCATCTCCCTAGCCACATTATTGCTCTCAAGTTTATTCTTTATAGTTTTGAACTATTATCGGGTTTAAAAATTAACTTTGACAAAAGTTCCGTTTTAATTTTAAATGATTTTGATAACGTAGAAAATTTAGTTGCTAATACTTTAAATTGTAAAACTATGTGTTTTCCATTTGACTATCTTGGTTTTGTAATCAGACCTTCGAAACTTAAACATGATGATTGGTTAATTATTATTGATAAGATTAAAAATAGGATTACTAATTGGAATGTGAGATTTTTATCTAGAGCTGGTAGACTGGTTTTGATTAATTCCGTCTTATCAGCTCGTCCTATCTATTGGATGTCTGTGCACCTTTTTTCTGATTGGGTGATAGATAAAATAGATAAAATTAGAAGGGATTTTCTTTGGAGTGGTGATAACCCTAACAGTAGTATTAAATGTTTAGTTAATTGGGATATTGTCTGTAAATCTAAAAAAGAGGGTGGTTTAGGAGTCATTAATTTACATAATATGAACCTGTCTCTTCTTGGTAAATGGTTATGGAAATTCAGGGATACTAGTGATAATGCCATTTGGAAGGAGATTATTTCTAAATTTTATTACAATGGTAGTTATAATCTCTATCAAATTAGTCCTTCTAGTTTTAGTAATCTATCTTGTCTTTGGAAATCTATCTTACAATGTAGTAATATCTTTAACATAGGTTTGAATATTATTGTTCATTCTGGTAATAATACATCTTTTTGGCATGACAGTTGGATTTCCTCTACTCCTCTTAAGAATGAGTTTAAAGATTTATATGATATTTGTAACTTTAAATTTGCGTTAATTTCTGATGTTTTCAACTCTGAAAGTGATCCTCCTTGGATTTTCAATTTTAATTGTATTTTAGTAGGCCCTACTCTTAGACATCTTTTCTTGCTTTATGCTAAACTTAATCTTTATAACATTGACAATGATAATGACTTTATTAGTTGGGAATGGGATAAGAGTAAGAAATATTCTTCTAATTCCTTTTACAAATTTATCAACTTTTCGGGGGTTTCTGTCAATTGTTTTGAATTTATTTGGAAGTCTAATGCTCCTCCAAAATCAAAGATTCATATGTGGCTCATCATTCATGGTTAGTTAAACATTATTGAATTTTAAAAAAAGAAAAATATTAGTATTGATAATAAATGTTTCTTTTGCAACACATTTCTTGAAGATATTAATCATATTTATTATGAATGCTTGGATACTCATTTTATTCTTATTAAGACCCTTCATATTTTTGAGTTTCATATTAACTCTAGAGTTTCTGATTGTTTATTCTATTGGAACTCTTTTAGATTTATGTTCAATAAGGATTTTAGATATTTGCTTGATACTTTATTCACTATTTCTTGTTGGTACATTTGGTTTGAAAGAAATTAAAGAATTTTTAATAATAAATATCAACATAATAATAAATTGATAATTTTAATCTCAAATTTCTGCTTAAAGTGGATTTCTAATCCTAATTATAAATTAGCGAAAAATAATTGCTTCAAGGATTATCTTAATAAGGTTAGAAATAATATTAACCTATTTGATCTTAACTTTAATTATATTGTTTCTAATAATTCTTTTATTAATCCCTACTCTGATTTTAATAATGTTCACTTGATAAATCATAATTCTCTTTCTATTTTAGGCTCCTAAATTGTCTCTTGTTTGTTTTTTTTCTAGGTTATCCTTGCTTTAGTTTTCTCTTTGGTTTTTATTCTCACATATATGTATATAAATTCTATTTATATACATATATGTGTTTCATTCTAACTAGTTTTCCTAGTTTTGTTCCAGGTATGGTTTAGGTTGGTTGCTGGTTTTTCTCTTATCTGGTTTGCTGGATAGCTTTTAGCTTTTTTCAGGTTTTCTGGAAAGCTCTTCTCAGGGATTCGGATTGCATCTGTCTTTTCTCTTCGGCTACTCCAGGTCTTCAGTGTTGGGCTCTTCATTTTGGTTCTTTTATTGGTGTTCTTCTCTTTGGACTTTTTTTCTTGAGAGTCTGGTTTTTTAGATACCTCTAACACCCTAGTATTGGGCGGTGGCCTTGCCGGAGCTCGATATTACGGTGTAATGGGCGGTGGCTTTGCCGGAGCTCATTTGAGGGGTATCTTCTTCTTTATTTTTCTTGTTTTTATTCTAGCCACATGTCAGGCATGTTGGCAGCTCCATCTTTTTGTTATATATATAGTATTCCATGTGTGCTCTCCTCTCTCGTTAGAGGATCACACATTTTTATCAAAAATTATCCAAATGAATTATTATATTCGAAATATAAGTTATTCAACTTATAAAATTCACTTCTGAATATTTAAAGTTAAATATGCAAATTTCAAATGACTAAAATTCTGAGTTGTTACATATTATATATATATATATTGATTGGTATTTGGATATATTCCTACCTATTGGAGCAGATGAGAGTCTATACGTTCCCGTTTATGAGTGGATGACCCTTTGTACGTGCGTCTTCCTTAAAGCGGACACTGTACATATTTAGTAACGACCCAAAACTTTTGATCTCGAAATTTCCAAATAATTAGGAAAAGAAGAAAAGAGAAAGAAGAAGAAACAGAAACAAATCATAGAAACCTCACATTCACAGCGGATGAAAATATAACATCACATAAATAACAGTTATTACAAAGAAGAACTGTATCAAAACACCTATAATTATATAAATCAGAGTTACAACCATTACACAACGCTGAACGGTTTAAAACAACATGTCTTAGATACACAACAATATATCACAGCAGAAACACTCCATACGTTTCTACCATCCAGCTCGCCTCCTGAGTTCCAGAATGTCCTTACCTGAAAACCTGTAATACTCGGTCTGACCTGAACATTACATCAAAGTAACACCCGGGTCAGGCTGGAAGCCAACGTGAGTAAACCCATCTAACATAGAATATAATAGCATAAAGCTTACATAAAACCCGGGGTAACTCATATCAATTTACAAATTCACAATCTGTTATAGACATCACTTATTTCACACATCAATTTCTAAGTACCAAAATTTATATTAAATGGTCCAATTCACTTAAATCATTCCATACCAGCCTATTGATTTCACATATCAATCTATAAAGAATCGAAGTGGTTTCGGGTATTAACTAATACCCGACTCCGGTCTCTTCGAATCCAATGTCATTTTAACCGAAGTCATTCAAGTGATTAAACTTAAATACTGGATGTCACTTTTAAACATCAATTCATCATAGACAACCATATTATCTTTGTTCAACCCAACATATCATATTATAAAAACATTTCTTTTCACAAAGCATCACAATCACATATTGTGGATATCAAATAATCCAAGGCATTCAAATATCATTTAATCATTCATAAGAAAGATAAATTAGCCATACCATCCTAATTAATTTAAATATAATTAATTAAATACTCTATCATCTTTAAACCCTACTCAACATTAATTAATTACAAATCAATTGGTTAATCATCCTCTAATTTTCCATCTTGATTAATCATTCTTGATTAATTATTCTCTAATTACATTGAGTAATTAGCCTTTAATCAATTACACAAATTAGTTATCCTTAACCATTTACTGTAATTAAGTTTTTAATTACTTTCATTAATCAAATTAATTAATGATTCTCTAATTACTTCTTTAATTAATTATTGTTCAAATTGATTAAATTTAATAATTAATCTTTAATTAATCACATCATTAATCAACCTTGATTAATCACATTCAGTAATCAACTATCCTTAATTATTTACCTTAATTATCTCTTAAAAATAATTAAATCTTTAATTAATTACACTAAGTAATTAATCCTTAATTATTTCTGTAAAGTAATTTACCTTTAATTAATTACATCTTGTAATTACCCGTTAATGACTTCACTAAGTAATTACCCTTGATAAATCACATTAATTATTCATACTTAATTAAACACCAAGAGGTTATCTTTAATTAATTAACAAATTTAATTAATTTAAATTAATCAAATTCAGTAATTGTCCATTAAATTAATTAACTACCCTTTTATTAGTTACATAAATTAACTAATCCTTTAATTACTCCAGTTAATTTAATTTAACCCTTAAGTACTTATGTCCTTAATTTATCTAAGATAAACCATTATCTTAATTACTTAATTAAATTATTTATATCTTATTTAAATTAAAAGATGAAATTAATTTATAAAAAATTCCTTGAGACCTTTGATTAATCAAGTTTTTAAAACATTTTATCTCAACTATCCACTTAATTTATTTAAATAATTTTTTAAGTAATTGAATAATTAACTTAATATATAATTATCCTAAACCAAATAACTTAAGCTTAAACACACCTTCTCTTTTTTTTTCAAAACTTGTTAGTTCATTATTTAATTTAAAATCCTGTTGATTGAAGTAAAAGAATTTTAAAACACTTCGAGCCCCAAGCCCAAAATCTCGTTCGTAAACCCGAGCCATTACTCGATCTTCTCATCCCATCTTCTTCTTCTTCCCTGATTAAAATACAGCAACCAACAAAATCAGACTTATCAGTGCACCATGCACATGTACGCCTCACCGGAGCATCTTCGACCACTATCGCTGCCATCAGCAAGTCACCTCCGGTCACCTGAACTCGCCACTACCTCTGGAATTTCTGAATTCGTTCCCTCAAAAAAAATTCACCATCGAAACCTCAAACATCAGTCAATCGGCACCTAACAACCCCCTAGCCTCGTCACCACTAGGCACCATTCCCTGCCAGAAAACACCCGATCCTTTGCCATGACCTTCTCCTTCGAGTCCCCATGGTCCGTAACTTTAAAGCATCACTCCAACGCCGTAGGTCGACGTCAAACGATCACGCCCTAAAACCACAATCCTTGCTCTATCGACCACTCTGATGATCAGAAAAATCATCACTGATTTTTCCCGAATTCCCAAACTAGGCAGCCTCCTCATGACCAAATGCCGACCTAAATCGTCGACCACCTCACCAGTATTAGCCCAAAACTGGAAATCGGTCACTTCCCAAAATCTTCTTCAAACTTAACTTAAAAATTACAAATCTCCCACCAAAAACCATCAAATTCGAAGATGAATCCAATCACATACTGGAAACAAAAATTTAAGAGAAAATTTATGGCTTGGTTTATTTTTTTAACTGAAAATTCATTTTCCAGCAAAATACTAAATCATTTCCTCTCGTATTTATTTAAAAAATCAAGATTTTATTATTTCAAACAACTTCTCGTGAGACATCTTATCTCAGAAATGATTATGCGAAGATGATTTAAATTTTGAATGCAAATTTGGGTCTGTTTTAAATAAACACGGACATACTCAATCATACACAACAAAATCAAACGGTAAACCCAGACAAAACATTCGTTTCTTCTATGTTGGATATATTTGAGCCATTTCCAACATCACTTGTTACATGCACAAGCTTAACAAATGATTTTATTAATCACCTAAAATATGTTTGAATAGAGCTTTACTATTATTCCTTATTTCCAAAATGCTGCTAAATAATTTTTTTATTGGAAATTATATTATTTTAAAAAAAAATGAAATCATAACCTGATAATCACTTCCTCTTTTAGAATCAGAATCTAATATTGTTTCATTGAGAAGATATGAATTTAAGTGTAGATTCTGAGTTCTGGAAAACAACAGAAATGGTTATATACACAAACATCTATATTTACATCCATGCGTCCATCTAAATCCATTCATGCGTCTACATTTCTTCAGCAATTATATCACATACATCATGTTTAAATCAAATTTACTTAAGAAAGATTGTTACTCACCTTTTTGAATGTATGAACAGAGAGCCTGAGCACTTGCTTGATTATTTAGGTGGTCTGATCTTCTTTTGCAACTTGAATTTGAACTGAATTTTCTTTGGAACTGAGTTCAAACTTGAATCCACAGGTTTATACTTTCTAGATTTTACCTTCTTTTTCATTTTTTAAGTCTTTCTACAGGTTTTAACTTTGAGCATAAAAGTTTTAAACTGGAAAATAGTTTGGTTCTCAATATTTTATTCATTAATTCAAAAATAAAGAAAATGACACTTGTACGATACAAATTGTTAACACTTGTTAATCTCATAATGTATCCACCTTACATTTGTTAAATGGCATGAATTTGTATACATTTGTAATCATAATGTTCCCAATATGTTTATGTATTTTATATAATAATTTTTTTTCCATATTTTATTTACATTATTATGTTAAATTCTTTTTATGTTACATATATACTTATATATACAAACTAAGATTATTTTCTTGGATAATTTTTAAAAGAAAGTACATTAGATCCAATTATTTAATTCTTATTTCAAATCTATGTCATAATAAAATAAATATACATAGATATTATTCTTTGTTGTTTGAAAAATAGAGTTTACTTAAATAGCCTTTGAGAATCATCATGTTGAACTCAAAACAACATTTCCTAATCATAATATAAATATATATGTATACATACGTACATATATATATACACACACACGCACACACATTAATACATACGCACTTAAAAATTTCAATATTATAAAGTTTGCATATGCCTATTTTCATATTTATAATTCACCATAAGGTTTATCGCTTAAAGAAAATTATTTATTATAGTTTAAATCCATATATATATATATATATATATCTAGATATTTTAAAATTATCAAAATTTTATCTGCTTAACTAAATGAAACCAGCTAATTATCCAATTATCAGATGTTTCAAAAATCCGGGTTATCATATTGTTCGCCCTTAGAATCTTTTCGTCCTCGAAAAGGAACGAAGCCAGAATTTATTAAAATGCTTATCATCAAAAAAATTATTCTTTTGATCGTTTTAAAACACCTTTAAAATCTAATAATATTGTAAAATTGTTTTTATAAAAAATACTTTTTTATAACTCGATGTCTCAACCTGTCCATCCTTGTTCTTACAGAAATTCGGTCATACGTTGATCAGGCGTATGACTGAAAATCTATAAGTACTTTGTAAACCCGTTTCAACACCTAGTGAAAATACTTGGAAAATAATTTTGTTGAAAATATAGAAAACATTTTGAAAATAGAGATATCTTTGGTGAGAATGCTTTGGAAATGATCACTCCCATCCATGGTCGTAGTTACATCCTGAGTTACGTTGCCATCGCAGCAAAAGTCCATGTAACTGTAGGCACTCAGTGCCCCTCGATTGCGCCATGGAACCCGCGGCAGATCGCAGTTACATTCCAAGGTTACGTTGCCATCACAGCAAAAGTCCATGTAACTGTAGGCATCAGCGCCCTTGATTTTCACTGCCAATAATGAAACTTCTCCACTCCCACGTAGGTCGCAGTCTACCGATGTAAAATCAAACGTAGACTATTGGCTCTCAACGGCACACACGACTTTCGCTATGTCACTATAGGTCGCAGTCTACCGATATAAAATCAAATGTAGACTGCTGGCTCTCAACGGCATACATGACTTTTGCTATGGTCAACAGTAGATCACAGTGACATCAAGTTACACTGTCGTGACAGCATAACCCAAATGCCTCTGTAGGCATCAGCGCCCTCGAATTCCCCTACACACTGCACAAAATCCTCAGGAACTAGTTTTGTCCGGACTCCTCACAGGATCAACATTAGAACCTCCTCCTTTGAGGCTCAAGCATTACCAACCTATGGTACTCCTGAGAAGTTCATTCCAAGTGAGCGCCTTTTTATCCAGAGCCGTTTTCAAAACACTATATACTATACACATATAGTATCTTCCAAATCATACACCTAGTATGAATCTCATATAAATTCTCCTTTCTCAAAATCGATTATCCCAAAATCGATAATTCTCAAACTAGGCTTTCTAAATTCCAATATTGATTTTATCCAAAATCAAAAAGCCTTTCCAAATCCAAAGGTTCCTAAAACCTTTTTCCAAAATCCTCATATGATCCTTTATATATATATAAATATATATAATTTTTAAAAACTTTGGATCATTTCAAACTTGTATAAAACTCTTTTTTTATGCTTCAAACACTTTCAAAATCCTTTCCTTCCGGCAATAGATTCAACAAGAGGAGATTTATGTTATACGACAAAGATATATAACTTTGTTTATTCTAAATCAAATATTCAAATTTGATTACTCTATAAAATCACTTACCAAATTACTTACTTCCATAAAGTAAATTTTTACCATAGAAATATCCAATTTCCACTTTACTTCATCATATATTTCACAAAACGTACCTTTCATTTCAAAAACCATTTCACATTTCTTATCCAAAAATTCCCAGTAACAATTTCATTCAAACCCGTACGATGCACGCATATCATCCGTACGCTATATCAATTTGATCGCTCACTCGATCACACAATTTCACTTCCGAACTAATATCGTCCACCCGACTTCCTAGTGCTGACTCAGATCGGTTTATTGATCAGAAACCGTCATTCTCCTTGCATAGCCATAACTATGATAGAGAATATCCAGAACCAATCAACAACCCATATCCAAGTTCGCCGTCGAAAATCGAGTGAAAAATCCCAACTCAGATCGATATAACTATCTTGAAATTCTATACTCGAATATGGATCAAATCACTATGCGAATAGAATAATATACATACATCCTACGTATTTACCTTCATTGATTACCAACTAGATCAATTTCTCCTTTCTATTCTCATCCACTTTTGGTTTCTATTTACCTATTCACATTTGCCTCAATTTCTTTTGGATTATCACTTTAATCCTTATCTCAAATGGATATTCAATCATAAACTGTTTGAACTCTATCCAGCTTAAATTTAGAAAATAATTAAAAGGTTAAAAATAGATAAGTGGTTGAAAAATAATTATTAGTGTGTAAAATAATTGTAAAATATTTAAGTAATTGTAAAATAGTGGGAAAATAGTCAAATAATTATAGAAATTTTGAATAATGGCAAAATAGGTGTAAAATAGTAATTAGTTATAAAGTAGTTGAAAATGATAATTAGTTTATAAAACAGTTGAAAAATTGTTAAATAGTTCCAAAAATAATTATAAAACAAGTATAGGATAGTTTTAGGTTTAAAAAGAAAAGTTGTATAGTAAATAGTTTGGAAAAAAAAATAGATTTATATTAAAATAATTTATTTTGAAAATAGTCCATAGTCAAAACTGTTCAATTCCCAATCTCCATTTCCAATCAATTCAATTTAAATTTCCACATCTATTTAAATTGACTCAATTCCAATTTAAATTGATCCCAATTCAAATCAACTTTCTATTTGAATTTGCACTCATTCAACTTCAATTTCATTTCAAATTATCCAATTCAAATTTCCATTTGAATTTTTAACTTATCCATCTTCCATCATAATTCTAATTATTTCAAATAAATTTCAAATTGAATCAATTTCAATTTTTAATTCATTTCAACTCTAGTTTGGATTTAATCCCAATTCAAGTTGAATTATCCCAGATTCTTTCCAAATTCAAATCAAATTCCATTTGAATTTAAAACTATTCAACTTTAATACACAATTCCAAATTATTTAAATCAAATTTCAATTTGAACTAATTTCAAATTCAGTCTCACTTCAAATCATTTCGAATTATATAAATTCGAGTTAAATTTTAAATGTTGGTTTAACCTCTTAAACCAAATTAACCTTTATTTAAAGTCTTTAAACAATTTAATTCTGAGTCCAAATTTCAAAATTCCATTTTAAATTATCTTTACTTAACTCATTACAAGGTTCAAGTAAGAGTTCAAAACAATTTTAATTTACAAATCCAATTCTTAACATTCAAACCTTCAGTTCAAAATAATTTTACAAGGTTCAAGTAAGAGTTCAAAACAATTTTAATTTACAAATCCAATTCTTAACATTCAAACCTTCAGTTCAAAATAATTTCAAATCCTTAATTTCAAATGTAAGTTAAATTTTTATTTATCTCTATAATGGATATATTACCACAATCCATTTCTTTATTCATTTAAACAAATCCAATTCACAGTTTAAAGATTATTAATAACAGCAGGATGATATCATCCAAATTATTTGAAACATCCATCCATTTTAAATTTCCAGATCTCAATCCCATTTTAAGATCAAACAAACCCCCAATTCAAATCAACCATTAACTTTCCAAGTTAAATCTTAATTTCATCTTGAAATTTTCAAATCAGGTTGTTCATTCAAACTTATTAACTTCCTCTAAGTTAAATTCAATTTAATCCAGTCAACTTTACACAATTCGAATTCCAATTCATATTTTAATCTTCAGATTAATGATCTTTCCATTTAAGTTTAAAAACATACTTCAATTTGGGTCTCACATCACATTCAAAATATTCTGAGTAATACTATTTAGTACTTATTTTGAAAACAATTTCCAATGTTCCTAGCCTTAGGATTTCAAAATTTCTCAATTTACATTATTTCTAATTTATAAGTTATTCTCATCTAATGGTTACTTCCTTAAACATTTTATTTTTCTTAATCATTAACAAACATTTCATCATTTTAGGATAATAACCAAGGTTATTACTACTGGAATCCAATCCACTATCATCTTATTCTGAAAACTCTTCTCCAAATTCAAGATTTTAATTTTAGTTTGAATCCATTTCAAACTAATCTTCATTCAATTTCGGTTTGGTTGTATTTCTATTACCACTTAACTCTCTTTATTTTATTTTATTTCAATGATTTAACAACAAATTTCCTTTATATTCATTAGAAAGAAATATTGCTTTATATATCAAATATATTCTTATATAAAATCATTTTAAATCTTTATATAAAAAAATAACAAGAACGCTCTCTCATATATATATATATATTACACTCAACTCATTCTAGAGTACTATTGACCCTTTTCTTAATGAGAATACCCACCAGAGCCAAGGTTCTCGCTTAACCTTTGCCCTGATACCAAAAGTAACGACCCAGAAATTTTGATCCCAAAATTTCCAGATATGTAACAACCCGATATTTTCAACCATTCGCATCCGCACATGTCGGACTTGAATCGCTCAAAATACCGCATTGTAAATAAAATTTGGCAAATCTCAGAATATACAGTAAATAAAATCACAGATCACAGACACAGAGTATTTAATAATGCAGCGGAAGTAAAAGAAATAGTAGTGCATGAAGCCACTATATAAATATATCAGAGTTAAATAAAATACAACAGACTAAATAAAGTACAACAGAACTCTTAAGATGATAACCAAGTACAAGCTGAATAGAACAACAGAACTGGAATAGATAAAACTAGATAAGCAGATAATCTCCAGCGATTACAATCTCCAGAAAGTGGAATCCAAATCTGTGAATAACTCAGGCTGACCCGAGCGTAAATAAAAATACAAACACTTGAGTCAGGACAATATATACTTGTATAATGTAAACCAACTCAAATGAACTGTAATAAGGTACAAGTAACTTAAAGGATGCGTGAGACCGCCCATCCTTTAAGGATCCGTTAAACTATTTACTATGTAGTAATATTTCGCTATTATAATAATGTCTACAGTAAAATAAACTTACTTTTAAATAGCGTTCCGGGCTACCCATATCACCCTTCACACATAATAGTCCCAGTAGTCCATCCAATATCATGCCATCTCCACTCCGGGTGACTGTCAGAGGATACCACACGGGCTATGGGAGAAAAACAAACTCGTAGTAAAGGCTCGGTATGGTAGGTGACACGGCACACAAGGCAATGCCAGGGTAGATATACCAATTACGCACACGGGCTGGTGGTAACGCAGCAGCCACATACGCCCACCTCGGAACACACTCCCAATCAAAATCGGAGGATGGCCATCTAATCAATCACAAGTAAGAGTATAGTATCGAAGGAATGTGTCCGATCGGAGGAATGACCTCACTTTGCCCGAGATCGCTCCTGTTTTAGCCACCTTATGCCAACTCACGGGAGTTGGGTCCACGTAATATACCTCAAGAACGTCGCCACCATCCTACTTCATTCTGGAATCTCCACCGCGTACACGGTTGCCAAAGTGGTTTTCGGTATCGACAGAGAGTATGCCGGATATCTGATCCCGGTCTCTTTGCCAACCAATCGTTATTATAACCCGTAGTTATAACTTTTAAAATAATGTTTATACTTCAAAATAGGATATCATTTCAAATCCAAATCTTTATCAAAATAATGATTAAATTAATTTCCATACCATTTTAAAACATCATATCTTTCCAGAAATTCTTGTCAAATCATTTTAATATATCAAAATATCATATCTTTTCAAAACCACATTTCAAATCAGTTTAATATATCAAAATATCATATCATTTCAAAACCACATTTCAAATCATTTTAATATATCAAAATATCATATCATTTCAAAACCACATGTCAAATCATTTTAATATATCAAAATATCATATCCATTTCAAGTCATTTCAATCATTTTAATATATCAAAAATATCATATCTTTCCAAAACTTCATTTCAAATCATTTTAATAAACCAAAATATCATATCTTTTCAAAACCACATTCATTTCAAATCATTATTCATTTTATTCAATTTAAAATACCATTTCAATTTACATTTCCAAACAGTTTATATTTCAAAAATCATTTTAAATCATTAAAATGAAGTTATTATATTTAATAATTAAATTATTAAATTTCCAAAAATTTCAACTTTCAAAGTTCATTTATTCACTTAAGTTTATCAAAACAGTGAAAATTCACTTTTCGCAGCATTTAGAAAACGCCACGGAAAGTTACATTCAAAACAGTTCAATTTAACAAAAGACAACATTTTTAAAAATGTTGTAATAGGGTTTACTTAATATTTCAAATAAACTTAGTTAAATTCAACAATTATAGCACTTAAAAAGATTTCTATAATAGCCTTTAATTCAATTTAGCTTTTTAGTTCATTATCATCAACTACATCATTTACAAATGCTGTAATATCATTTAAATTGCAATTAATAGCATTTCAAAAATGCAGTTAATTAACTTCAAATATTCAATATAATTTCACAACCAATTATATTTTTATTTAAAACATTTTTAACTTATAAAATCATACATTTTCACATTTATAAACAACATTTAATTTTCCTTAAGTTCATGATTGTATAAAGTTAAATTTCCATTCAAAAATCAAGATTTAATAATAATTCACTTATTAAATTTCAACACTCAAATTTAAATTCATTAAATTAAATTTCAACTTAACACTTAAGTTTAAATTTCAAAATATAACTTAATTTCAATTTTATTCACTTAACTTAAAATTCACTTTTAAGCCAAATTCACAAATTCCCATTTGGTTATATTTCAAAATTTCAACTTAAATAATCATCCCTTTCATTTTTTAACTTTACTCAAAAATCATTAATATATTATAAAATCATTTTAAATTCATTTTCAATTCAAATTATCATAAATTTATCATAATTTCATATTTAATTTAATTTCCAATTATAATTAAATCAAAATTTCCAAAATAACTTACATTTAAATTTTCTAACTTTTCCATAATTTACTTAACCTATAAATTTCCAAAAAAATCAATAATACTTTACAAAAATCATTTTTAATTATGTTTTAAATCAAAATATTATAATATTTACATTTCAAACATATTTTTAAAAATTTTAGAAAAATATATTTTAACTACGGGTTTGTATATAATTTTCTAGCCTAGGTAAAGTGATACGGGTAATGTATCATTTCAACCCGTAATTTACAAAGAAAATCCGGGGTTTATCATTTCAAACCCGCAGTCCCAAGTAAATGAAATAAAATGAAAATCGCTCAGTCCTATCATTTCAGCCCATAACGATTTTCCCCTATTCTAAATTCCGTTCGGGTATGTATCATTTCAACCCATAGTGATTCTAATCTAAAGGGAACTTGCAGTGTGATAAACTGATAAAAATAACAGAACAACATAATATAACAATAACAGATGTTATAATAGGTGTTTAAGCATGGGTGAACATCATATAATCATAATATAGCATATGTAACATGATAATGCATTTTACAGATTCAAAAGGGGTCAATTTACTAGTTATATATGTACATATTGTCTGGTGAGGATAACTCACTTGTTTGAGCTGGAGACACAACAACGAATGCACGAATGAGATCCCAACAAGAACGATAACACGACACAAAGATGAGTGGTAGAGCCAAAGTATCAATTCCCTTAGATACATTCAAAAAAACAAGTATAACAACACATAAGTTTCAACACAAAATACCATTAAACAATGATAGAATTGGATGCATAAACAAATCCAAAGTGTTTGCACTTGCTTTCTACCACCTATGCTTCAGCTCTAGATCTGAAATGGCACGGCTAAAGGCATGGTTTGGATCTGGTCTGGGTTCCTAAAGGTCGGCCTAGCATGGGAAAATGATGGGGCAAAGTATGGTAGAGAGATAGGTGCATGGAACTAACACTACAATGCAACTACCATGGATCCTATGCAACATATGGGTTCGGCCACAAGCTAGCATGGTGCGGCCATCACTGTAGTGGGCTGTAGGATGGTGTGGCAGCGGGTTCCAGGCCATCCATGGATGGTGGAGGTGGAGTAGGTGGCGGCCAACGGGTGGTTGAAAGTGATGAAGGCATAGGTGATTGGCTATGGTGCATATAGGTGAAGTTTGTGTAGATATTGTTGGATTTGGTCACATGGGTGCATGTCCAGTGGCTTGGGGCTGTAGAGGAGGTGGTGGAGGCTGGCTCAGGTGGTGGTGGTGGCAGCCATGGTGAAGGAGGAGCAAGGGGCTGAGCTACAAGGGTGAGAAAGCAAGTGAAAACAACATAAACAAGTAGAAAAGCAATGGAAAAGAAAAAGAATTTTACCAAACTGTTGGAGATGATGGAGGCTAAAATTTTCAGAGATGAGGAGGAAGAAATTTCGTGAAAAATGAAGAAAAAAAATACGGCTGAAGATGGTATAAGGAACAGCCCCAATTGAATGCATATGATGAAATTAAAAAGGCAGGGAGGTGAAAAGTCAAAGGTAAATGAAAGGTTTTAAACTCTTCATATTTCTCTAATTATTTTTATAATTTTTAATACATTTAAAATACTGATAAATAAAGATAAAATAAACTCAGAAATAAATTAAACAAGTAAACAAAATAAATAAATATTAATTACATATAATTTAATTAATAA
Source organism: Allium cepa (assembly GCA_030765085.1). Taxonomy (NCBI): domain Eukaryota; kingdom Viridiplantae; phylum Streptophyta; class Magnoliopsida; order Asparagales; family Amaryllidaceae; genus Allium; species Allium cepa. The sequence goes on along the minus strand of CM060944.1, from coordinate 488,558,002 downwards.
AACAGCAAAAATTGCAAACTAGTCTTGAAAATATGAAAAATAAATGCAATGAACTTTGGAAAATCTTTATGTACTTGTAAAAATATTTATAACAAAGATAATAACATAAACTAAAATCCATTCACAAATAAATATATTAATTTTAATTTAAATATAATTTAAATGAAGAAAATAGCAAAGAAAAATAGAAACTAGGCTTTAAAAATAGATAATAAATTCAATAAGCTTTGGAAAATTTCAAACATCTCTTTAAAAATATTTAAATGGTAAAAATATGTGTAACATAACATATAATACAATTTATAATAAGATATGACAAATAAAAATTATCTATATAATTTAAAATAAACAATATTGTTAAATAAAACAATTTACACCCAATTTTGTAAAAGCATAACTTTCACAGTATTATTCGGATTTCATCGAAACGAAAAGCATTGTTCTTGAAATTTTATTTACTTTCATAACAAAAGGTAAAATTAAAATTTTAAAACTTTTAAAATTTAAATTTAAAAGTCAAAGTTTGACCAGATTGACCAAAATTCACTTTTCTGTAAATATTCAATTTATGCATGATTGAAATTCAAATCCACATCAAAATCAACATTTGAATTTCAATTAACAAAATATATTCATTTTAATAAATAAAATAAAGTTTTTTTTTAAATTAGGAATTTAAATTAAAATAATTAGAATATACAATTACAAAAAATTAGAAAATACAGGGTTATTACACTCTCCCCCACTCAAAACTTTTCGTCCCCGAAAAGGAATGAGGTAAGGGAAAGCACAGAAAAAGATAGAATGAAATATTATTAAGACAAGATGACAAGAAGATTAAATTCATACCTGATAACTGTTGCTATAGGTAAGTTTAACAATGTGGAGATGATCTTTCCAAGATCTTCCAGAATTAAAGAACACAAGCATGGAAAAAAAATCTTTTAGAATCTGATTCACCCTTCCCGTTTGACCGACGGTCTGTGGATGGCAAAAAGTGCTTAGATTCAAACATGAGTACCAAAGATTTTTAAAGATTATAGAAAGATTTCTAAACAGACTGGTATATGCAATAGCCTCCCATTCTGTAGCAAGATAAGGGAAATTAGGACAACCAAAAGATAGTTTTAAAAACAAAATAAAATAATAAATTTGAAACCATAAAATTTCAACTTAAACTGAAAATTAATTTTACATAAGTCAAATAAATCTTAAGCATCTCTAATTTCATTATCTTATCATCCAATTATCTTAAATTAACAAATCCCTAAAATCATGTATTTGAAAAATCTTTTATTATACTCAAAATGTACCAAATAAAATTTAATTCTTCTTCACTACTAATTAAAATTAAATTTATTCCTCTCAATATATTTTATCACCTATGTTAAATATATTTATACTTATTATAACTTCTTTATCTTATTCTTAGTTCCTTTATCATCATTTTATATTTTAAATTATTCCATTACACTTTTTCTTTATTTACCTCTGTTAATCCTTTTATAACAAAAATTTAAGTATATAACATTTATAATAACCACTCAAATTTTATTTATAAAATCCTTTTTTTTATATTGTATATTATCCAATTACATATTCAACTTCTGAAAATTAAGGTAAGTTATATTGGAATGAAATTGTGTATTATACAAATAAAACTTTCTAATTCAATTATTTCAAGCTTGAATATTTATCCAAATCTCAAAATTATACTTAGAAATTATCCTTGAAGATAAAATTTAGGAATTAAATTTCCGATAAATTCCAAACTATTGAGAGATAAATAAATGCTCATATACACTATATATATATATATATATCCATTCAAATTCAAATCATATATCAGCATATGTTATAAATCCAGTCTTATTTTAGAAATTAAAATCAATTAAATTCCCCAAAACAAAACTGTAGCAAGACTACAGAATGGTCTCTTCACTTGAAACTCGAAAATGAATGTCGATGATGCTGCAGTCATCACCGAAATTATTTACCAGCGACAAAGAGAAGAGAACTAAATTTAAATTTAAAATTCTTTGGAAACAAATTTCTATTCGAAAATACTTCAAATAATATATCCTTCAAAACTTTAAACACAAAGTTTGAAATCCATCGGAAATTAAATTCTCAAATTCTTGTTTTACATTCATTTTGAATTTCCAAATAAATTTATAACCATGTTTTATAGTTCAATTAGATATATGAAACAATAGAAAATGATATATAAATCAATATTATTTCTTAACAACCAATTCAAATAAAAATCCAGATAAAGATTTATAATATAGTTACAAAATTTATTTCACAAAATTTATTTCATTACTAAATTTTAAAAAACATATTGTGTCAGTTTGCTCTGTTCAAGTGTTTTGGAAATCTTATCGATAGCGTTGATCAGACGAATCGATTAGAAACCCAAATCAACATCAACAACTCAAACAACACAATATATAAAACATTTTAAATATTAGTTTACAAATACACTTTAAGAATAATTTGAAGATAAGTTGGAAACAAAGATGAGATGATTAAATAACAGAATAGGGAGATGGATGAGTTTATATAAATCGCGGGCAACCTTAACCGGGTCAACCGTGACTTAAAGAATAAGATCGATGTGGATTTCTTTGGTAAATCGACATTCGATCTCAATATGTAGAGTTCGAAATTATAAGAGATACTAGCATCTAAACCGAGGATATAGAATCTCTGGTGAATCGATGTTGTTGTAAAGGGGTTTTCCCCTTTTACAAATAAATTTGAGGTTGGCGAGACCGCCGACTCATTATGAAGATCTTTTGAAGTGGAGTTATGGGATACTCCAGAAACAAAAGAAGATGAATAGTGAGGGACATGAATGGATTTTGGAACCATAGGGAATGTTCCAAAATTAAAAGGAATCGAGTCAAAAAGGAAGAGGTTTAAACTCGAATGAAAGTGATTCTGTAAATACATTTACCCTATATACTGAGTTTTGCCTAGAGCTACCAAAGCTCTGATACCAACTGTAACAACCCGATATTTTCAACCATTCGCATCCGCACATGTCGGACTTGAATTGCTCAAAATACCGCATTGTAAATAAAATTTGGCAAATCTCAGAATATACAGTAAATAAAATCACAGATCACAGACACAGAGTATTTAATAATGCAGCGGAAGTAAAAGAAATAGTAGTTCGTGAAGCCACTATATAAATATATATCAGAGTTAAATAAAATACAACAGACTAAATAAAGTACAATAGAACTCTTAAGATGATAACCAAGTACAAGCTGAATAGAACAACAGAACTGGAATAGATAAAACTAGATAAGCAGATAATCTCCAGCGATTCCAATCTCTAGAAAGTGGAATCCAAATGTGTGAATAACTCAGGCTGACCCGAGCATAAATAAAAATACAAACACTCGAGTCAGGACAATATATACTTATATAATGTAAGCCAACTCAAATGAACTGTAATAAGGTACAAGTAACTTAAAGGATGCCTGAGACCGCCCATCCTTTAAGGATCCGTTAAACTATTTACTATGTAGTAATATTTCGCTATTATAATAATGTCTACAGTAAAATAAACTTACTTTTAAATAGCGTTCCGGGCTACCCATATCACCCTTCACACATAATAGTCCCAGTAGTCCATCCAATATCATCCCATCTCCACTCCGGGTGACTGTCAGAGGATACCACACGGGCTACGGGAGAAAAACAAACTCGTAGTAAAGGCTCGGTATGGTAGGTGACACGGCACATAAGGCAATGCCAGGGTAGATAAACCAATTACGCACATGGGCTGGTGGTAACGCAGCAGCCACATACGCCCACCTCAGAACACACTCCCAATCAAAATCGGAGGATGGCCATCTAATCAATCACAAGTAAGAGTATAGTATCGAAGGAATGTGTCCGATCGGAGGAATGACCTCACTTGGCCCGAGATCGCTCCTGTTTTAGCCACCTTATGCCAACTCACGGGAGTTGGGTCCATGTAATATACTTCAAGAACGTCGCCACCATCCTACTTCATTCTGGAATCTCCACCGCGTACACGGTTGTCAAAGTGGTTTTCGGTATCGACAGAGAGTATGCCAGATATCCGATCCCGGTCTCTTTGCCAACCAATAGTTATTATAACCCGTAGTTATAACTTTTAAAATAATGTTTATACTTCAAAATAGGATATCATTTCAAATCCAAATCTTTATCAAAATATTGATTAAATTAATTCCAAACCATTTTAAAACATCATATCTTTCCAGAAATTCTTGTCAAATCATTTTAATATATCAAAATATCATATCTTTTCAAAACCACATTTCAAATCATTTTAATATACCAAAATATCATATCATTTCAAAACCACATTTCAAATCATTTTAATATATCAAAATATCATATCATTTCAAAACCACATTTCAAATCATTTTAATATATCAAAATATCATATCCATTTCAAGTCATTTGAATCATTTTAATATATCAAAAATATCATATCTTTCCAAAACTTCATTTCAAATCATTTTAATAAACCAAAATATCATATCTTTTCAAAACCACATTCATTTCAAATCATTATTCATTTTATTCAATTTAAAATACCATTTCAATTTACATTTCCAAACAGTTTATATTTCAAAAATCATTTTAAATCATTAAAATGAAGTTATTATATTTAATAATTAAATTATTAAATTTTCAAAAATTTCAACTTCCAAAGTTCATTTATTCACTTAAGTTTATCAAAACAGTGAAAATTTACTTTTCGCAGCATTTAGAAAACGCTACCGAAAGTTACATTCAAAACAGTTCAATTTAACAAAAGACAGCATTTTTAAAAATGTTGTAATAGGGTTTACTTAATATTTCAAATAAACTTAGTTAAATTCAACAATTATAGCACTTAAAAAGATTGCTATAATAGCCTTTAATTCAATTTAGCTTTTTAGTTCATTATCATCAACTACATCATTTACAAATGCTGTAATATCATTTAAATTGCAATTAATAGCATTTCAAAAATGCAGTTGATTAACTTCAAATATTCAATATAAATTCACAACCAATTATATTTTTATTTAAAACATTTTTAACTTATAAATCATACATTTTCACATTTATAAACAACATTTAATTTTCCTTAAGTTCATGATTTTATAAAGTTAAATTTCCATTCAAAAATCAAGATTTAATAATAATTCACTTATTAAATTTCAACACTCAAATTTAAATTCATTAAATTAAATTTCAACTTAACACTTAAGTTTAAATTTCAAAATATAACTTAATTTCAATTTTATTCACTTAACTTAAAATTCACTTTTAAGCCAAATTCACAAATTCCCATATTGTTATATTTCAAAATTTCAACTTAAATAATCATCCCATTCATTTTTTAACTTTACTCAAAAATCATCAATATATTATAAAATCATTTTAAAATCATTTTCAATTCAAATTATCATAAATTTATCATAATTTCATATTTAATTTAATTTCCAATTATAATTAAATCAAAATTTCCAAAATAACTTACATTTAAATTTTCTAACTTTTCCATAATTTATTTAACCTATAAATTTCTATAAAAATCAATAATACTTTACAAAAATCATTTTTAATTATGTTTTAAATCAAAATATTATAATATTTACATTTAAAACATATCTTTAAAAATTTTAGAAAAATATATTTTAACTACGGGTCTGTATATAATTTTCTAGCCTAGGTAATGTGATACGGGTAATGTATCATTTCAACCCATAATTTACAAAGAAAATCCGGGTTTTATCATTTCAAACCCGCAGTCCCAAGTAAATGAAATAAAATGAAAATCGCTCCGGCCTATCATTTCAGCCCATAACGATTTTCCCCTATTCTAAAGTCCGTTCGGGTATGTATCATTTCAACCCATAGTGATTCTAATCTAAAGGGAACTTGCAGTGTGATAAACTAATAAAAATAACAGAACAACATAATATAACAGTAACAGATGTTATAATAGGTGTTTAAGCATGGGTGAACATCATATAATCATAATATAGCATATGTAACATGATAATGCATTTTACAGATTCAAAAGGGGTCAATTTACTAGTTATATTATACATATTGTCTGGTGAGGATAACTCACTTGTTTGAGCTGGAGACACAACAACGAATGCACGAATGAGATCCCAACAAGAGCGATAACACGACACAAAGATGAATGGGAGAGCCAAACTATCAATTCCCTTAGATACATTCAACAAAACAAGTATAACAACACATAAGTTTCAACACAAAATACCATTAAACAATGATAGAATTGGATGCATAAACAAATCCAAAGTGTTTGCACTTGCTTTCTACCACCTATGCTTCAGCTCCAGATCTGAAATGACACGGCTAAAGGCATGGTTTAGATCTGGTCTGGGTTCCTAAAGGTCGGCCTAGCATGGGAAAATGATGGAGCAAAGTATGGTAGAGAGATAGGTGCATGGAACTAACACTACAATGCAACTACCATGGATCCTATGCAACATATGGGTTCGGCCACAAGCTAGCATGGTGTGGCCATCACTGTAGTGGGCTGTAGGATGGTGTGGCAGCGGGTTCCAGGCCATCCATGGATGGTGGAGGTGGAGTAGGTGGCGGCCAACGGGTGGTTGAAAGTGATGAAGGCATAGGTGATTGGCTATGGTGCATATAGGTGAAGTTTGTGTAGATATTGTTGGATTTGGTCACATGGGTGCATGGCCAGTGGCTTGGGGCTGTAGAGGAGGTGGTGGAGGCTGGCTCAGGTGGTGGTGGTGGCAGCCATGGTGAAGGAGGAGCAAGGGGCTGAGCTACAAGGGTGAGAAAGCAAGTGAAAACAACATAAACAAGTAGAAAAGCAACGGAAAAGAAAAAGAATTTTACCAAACTCTTGGAGATGATGGAGGCTAAAATTTTCAGAGATGAGGAGGAAGAAATTTCATGAAAAATGAAGAACAAAAAAATACGGCTGAAGATGGTATAAGGAACAGCCCCAATTGAATGCATATGATGAAATTGAAAAGGCAGGGAGGTGAAAAGTCAAAGGTAAATGAAAGGTTTTAAACTCTTCATATTTCTCTAATTCTTTTTGTAATTTTAAATACATTTAAAATACTGATAAATAAAGATAAAATAAACTCAGAAATAAATTAAACAAGTAAACAAAATAAATAAATATTAATTACATATAATTTAATTAATAAAACATCAAAAATTGCAAACTAGTCTTGAAAATATGAAAAATAAATGCAATGAACTTTGGAAAATCTTTATGTACTTGTAAAAATATTTATAACAAAGATAATAACATAAACTTAAATGCATTCACAAATAAATATATAAATTTTAATTTAAATATAATTTAAATGAAAAAAATAGCAAAGAAAAATAGAAACTAGGCTTTAAAAATAGAAAATAAATTCAATAAGCTTTGGAAAATTTCAAACATCTCTTTAAAAATATTTAAATGGTAAAAATATATGTAACATAACATATAATACAATTTATAATAAGATATGACAAATAAAAATTATCTATATAATTTAAAATAAACAATATTGTTAAATAAAACAATTTACACCCAATTTTGTAAAAGCATAACTTTCACAGTATTATTCGGATTTCATCGAAACGAAAAGCATTGTTCTTGAAATTTTATTTACTTTCATAACAAAAGGTAAAATTAAAATTTTAAAACTTTTAAAATTTAAATTTAAAAGTCAAAGTTTGACCAGATTGACCAAAATTCACTTTTCTGGAAATATTCAATTTATGCGTGATTGAAATTCAAATCCACATCAAAATCAACATTTGAATTTCAATTAACAAAATATATTCATTTTAGTAAATAAAATAAAGTTTTTTTAATTAGGAATTTAAATTAAAATAATTAAAATATACAATTACAAAAAATCAGAAAATACAGGGTTGTTACAAAATAGTTAGGAAAAGTAGAAAAGAGAAAGAAGAAGAAACAGAAACAAATCACAGAAACCTCACATTCGCAGTGGATCAAAATTTAATATCACATAAATAACAGTTTTTACAAAGAAGAAATGTATCAGCACACTTATATTTTTGTACATCAGAGTTACAACCATAACACAACACCGAACAGTTTAAAACAACATGTCTTAGATATACAATAATATATCACAGCGGAAACACTCCATACGTTCCTACCATCCAGCTTGCCAGTATTAGCCCAAAACTGGAAAACGGTCACTTCCCAAAATCTTCTTCAAACCTAACTTAAGAACTACAACTCTCCTACCAAAACCATCAAATTCAAAGACGAATCCAATCACATGCTGGAAACAAAAATTTAAGAGACAAATTTTTTTGGCTTGGTTTATTTTTTAACCAAAAATTCATTTTGCAGCAAAATACTAAATCATTTCCTCTCGAAATTATTTTTAAAAACAAGATTTCATCATTTCAAACAACTTCTCTTTAGCCATCTTACCTCAGAAATGATTGTGTGAAGATTATTTAAATTTTGAATGCAAATTTGGGTCTTTTCAAATAAATAGAGGCATACTCAATCATACACAACAAAATCAAATGGTAAACCCAGACAAAAATTCATTTATTCCATGTTGGATATATTTAAATCGTTTCCAACATCACTTATTACATGCACAAACTTAACGATGATTTTATTACTCGCCTGAAATCTGTTTGAACGGATCTTTACTGTTATTCCTTATTTCCAAAATGTTGCTAAATATTTTTTTTATTGGAAATTATATTATTTAAAAAAAATGAAATCAGAACCTGATAATCACTTCCTCTTTTAGAATCAGAATCTAATATTGTTTCATTGAGAAGATATAAATTTAAGTGTAGATTCTGAGTTCTGGAAAACAACGGAAATGGTTATATACACAAACATCTATATTTACATCAATGCAACCATCTAAATCCATTCACGCGTCAAGATTTCTTCAGCCATTATATCACATACATCAGGTTTAAATTAGATTTACTTGAGAAAGATTGTTTGCCCACCTTTTTGAATGTATGAACAGAGAGCCTGAGCACTTGCTTGATTATTTAGGTGGTTTGATCTTCTTTTGCAACTTGAATTTGAACTGGATTTGTTTTGGAACTGAGTTGAAACTTGAATCCACAGGTTTATAGTTTCTAGATTTTACCTTTATTTTGATTTTTTTAGTCTTGCTATAGGTTTTAGCTTTGAGCATAAAAGTTTTGAACTGGAAAATAGTTTGGTTCTCAATATTTTATTCATTAATTTAAAAATATATAAAATGACACTTGTAGGATAAAAATTGTTAACACTTGTTAATCTCATAATGTATCCACCTTACATTTGTTAAATGGCATGAATTTGTATACATTTGTAATCATAATGTTCCCAACATGTTTATGTATTTTATATAATAATTTTTTTTATTTTCATAATTTATTTACATTCTTTTGTTAAATTCTATTTATGTTATATATATTTATATATACAACTAAGATTATTTTCTTGGATAATTTTTAAAAGAAAGTACATTAGATCCAATTATTTAATTCTTATTTCAAATCTAAATCATAATAAAATAAATATACATAGTTATTATTCTTTGATGTTTGAAAAGTAGAGTTTACTTAAATAGCCTTTGAGAATCATCATGTTGAACTCAAAACAACAGTTCCTAATCATACACACACACACACACACACACACACACACACTTAAAAATTTCAATATTTTAAAGTTTCTGTATGCCTATTTTCATATTTATAATTCACCATAAGGTTTATCACTTAAAGAAAATTATTTATTACAATTTAAATCCATTTATATATATATATGATGATATTTTAAAATTATCAAAATTTATCTGCTTAACTGAAAAAACCAGCTATTTATCCAATTATCAGATGTTTCAAAAATCCGGGTTATCACGTATTTTCTAATATGTATATTTGCTGCAGGTGATAGGTTGGAGGGAACCAACTGGATTCCTCATCGGTATTGATTTTATTTACAAATATTGATATATATATATATATATATATATATATATGATGTTATCATATGATATATGATGATTTGGATGCCGCGATTGATATATTTAGTGTTGTTGCAGCAATTTGGCCTATTTTTGGAAATTTTAAATATTAAAATAATGATTTAAATTAAAAATGATTTCAAAGTGATTTTGAAAATAGATGTTTTTTTAATTTTTGAATTTCGAAGGAAATGGATTTATTTTAAATAAATAAGAAGTTATAATTTTTATATTATAAAAAATTATGATTTTTGTAAAATATAATCAGAATGTGATTTTTGAAATATGGAGTTAATTATTTTGTAAATAGTTTAAATCGAGAATTTTGATTTATTATAAATGGTTTATATATGAGGTTTATAAAATTGATATTTTTTTAAATCAAAATGATGAAATTATATAGGAGTTTTATAAGTGTTAAAACGATGTTATAAATGGATCTTATAAGTGAATAAGATTTATGAATTGATGAAGTTAAAAAAAGAATGAATTTGTAAATAAGAGATTTATAAGTAAATTAACTTATAATTGAATTTTGGCATATAAATGAGATATAAACGAAATTGGTTAATAAAGAGAATTTATAAATTGAAGTTTTTATAAAATAGAAATGGAATTAATAAACATTGTTTTATAAATCCGAAATCAACTTATTTTGGTAAGGTAAATATAAAAGTTTATTAAAGGAAATATATTCACGATTTTGGACTGTAGACAATCCTTTAAATTAAATGTGTAGAAGTAAGGAATTTAGGTAAGAGAATTATATTTACAATTTTGGACAGTGAGTAATCCTTAAATTAAATAAATGTTTTGAAAAGTGATTTTTAAATAGAGTTAAATGATTTGAAGATGTTTTAAAAGTTGTGAGTATCGAATACATGGATGTCAACATTCATTGTTGAAATAGACGTTTTCGAGAAGTAAGGAAAGCGTGGACTATAACACTGTTGTTATAGTAAATGATTTTCGAAAGAAGATATTTTGTATAGTATATGGGATTTATATATCTATCTAATTATTGAATCCCTATACTAGTGATTTCGAGTTGTCATAACGATGTTTTACGCAACATTTGTTTGACTCAAATAATTATGTTTAAGAGAATGTTTTCCTTAAAGAATAAATATATACTTAATCATGATTTAAGTATATGAAATATTTTTTAAGTGTTGAAAATAAATTGATCTGTGAATTCACTTATTATTAAATAAGTATATGGAAATGTTTTCCAAATAGTGAAATGTTGAAATGGTTTTGAGAATATATCCTTTTAAAAGATAATTTGAAGTGAATATTTGGCAAGTGATTTAATTAATAAAAGATTAATTAAAAGGGCCAAGTGATTGCTTATAGTGCTAGATATTTTTTTGTTTTCTTTGATAGTTAAATAACCGACTATCAAATTTGGCCATTTTAGTTCCTCGACTTGATGTGGGAACTATTTAGTCGTACACATAGTATGTAACCATCCATCTTTGTAGGCTTGATTATCATTTATGTTGAGGATGTTGATTTGTGTAGTGTGGAGTATTACTCCAATCTATCTAGATTCCTTCTTGTCCGAAGGATAGCAAGTTGAAAGTTGGAGACATGATAAGTCTATGAGACTTAGTTTCTGTGTGAGGTTGAGAAATGCTTTTGCAATGTTGGTGCGAAGAGACCAGGATCAATTTTTCGAAAACCACATCAGACCAATGTATAAGTGATGACTGTGTAGGTTATTGATGATACCGATTTTTAGAATTTTCATAGAAGAGGACTGCTTGTTGATCGTTTGGGGTTAAAATCCCAATATACATATAGTAGCAGTGGTCTATTCGTTATGAAATATCCAATGCAAGGACGATTCGCTACTAATCCTAGGGATTTCCCGATAGGATGTGGTAGGTGAGCACCTTCGGTTTGCCATGTTCATGGACAACTTGTACGGACGTTTACTTGACATTGCATTTGTAAGGTTACATACATTGGTTTTTACAAACGTACATCAATGGTGGCGGAGAAGGCAACTTCTCTTAGCTTAAGACCTTCCTTGAGACGTACGAGCTCAAGGGTTGTATTTTATATGGAAAGCAATTAGTAGTCAACGAAAATGGCAATGTGGCATTCAAAGTGATATGATGTGTGATAGGTGAAAGGTAATCATTACCTCATGCCTCATCAACCGAAAATTACCAATATAGGTTTAGATGCGGCAAGGCTAAGTGGGTCATTCCCAATTAGGATATAAACATCCTCTTCTAGATATATTTCTTCAAGCTATGGCATTCGAGATGTAAATTGTCATGGTTTGTATGCTATAAGGGCCCTCAGAAAAGGTCGACAACGACCTGGTGATGACGTATTCGGTACTACCTATTATAGAGGTAGGCCGGTCTTGTGTTGGTAGAGGAACTTTGTGATGGTTTCTCAGGACATCCATCTAGAGGTGTACCCATGGGAAGGTAGTCCCTTCATATGGTCATTTGTATGGAATTCCAAAATCTGCTATGTGCCTGCCATTTTGATTGTAGTACCATTTTGGGCTATATGCTGGAATTTAATAATGGCAACAATTTTAGCTATGATTGATATCATTTGTATACTAGACACTAGTATAATATAATATGATTTGATGAAATATTTTAGTTATCGTAAGGTAAAAACATGTCCGTGTTTATGTATGGGCATGTCTTACGAGATACTTTTGTTTTGAAAGGAATGTTTGGTAACCTAATAAATTGAGTTGAGTGTGTTTCTCACGCTTGTTTAATAGGATGATCCGGACTTTCTTTCCTTTCAATGCTCGGGTCAGATTGAGTATGTTTACAGGTTCAGATTTGATGCTTTTGAAGCTTCGGTAGGCGAGCTGCAGATGTTCATTTTCGTATAAACGTATTAGTTTTGCTTATCCACTTTGCTTATTGTTGTTTTATATTATCGACAATTATAAGGACATGTTATTATAACTATCCAGGCTGATAACTAGTGATTGATTGTTGAACTCTGATTGATGTATGTATGTACAGTTTTTGTTTTGTAAAGATCATTAATATGATATTATATGTTATTCTGCTACGATGTGAGATTATGTATTGTTCTGTTTGGTTTTCTCTTCTCTCTTTCTCCTCCTCTCTTCTTCTCTTTCCATTTCTTTCTTATGACCTTCCGTCAATCTGTGCATTTTGGGTCGGACATGTGTTGTTTATTGTCGATTCAAATGGTACAAATTTGCGGGTCATCACAATATCAAGATCAAATAAATATATAGTTTAAAATAATTAATAATGTTTCAGTTGCCACTTTTGGGAACTGCAATTCGTTGAGCACCCTTAGTGTTACAGTAACATGATAAATGAATCCTAACACACACTAGAATAATCTGAGAAATTCTTATATCTTTTTTAGATTTTTTAAGAGATGGAAAACATAGTGAGAACCTCCCCATGTAAATATAGTAAACCATTCTAGTAAGTTTAATAACATATTTGATGTTATCTAGTTTACTATTATTGATTTGCAAAGATAAAAATGCCAACTAAGAAGTTATTCTAGGAGAAAAATATGCTTAATTGTGCAAATTATAAAGATTTATTAAGAAATATTAAAATTTCAATCACAAATGAAAAACTACGGCATGTGGCTGCTAAAGAACTCATGGAAAAACATAAAGAAAAGGCCACCCATGAGCAAAAATTGGATTATGAGTGATGATCATTATACTGTGAACATTCCCAATGCTTTTTGTTGTACATTATAAGCACATATCTCCAAAGATAGCATGAGAATATAGGTTTTATATTTGATCACCTACAAAAGTGGTATGGTAAAATATCTTGGTCCGTAAGGCGTGAGGTAATATGGTAATTATTTCATACAAAGGCATGGAAAAGGGAACTCTAGTTTAAGAGTAAGTACTCAATATAATCTAGTACATCGAGAGAGTGGTGGTCAGGAACCACTTTTGATTAAGAGTTATATATCAAATTGATATCTTGACCATTGATCCTACGGTTTGACTTATTCGTATTGAACTTTAGTATAAATTCATTAAAGTGTACTGTCATGAGCCTCCTTGATATGTTAAGAATGACCAAGAGATGTTCGCAAAGGATTTGGGTGATATGATTATGGTTAAGGGTACTTCTTCTTTGAATAGCTCGAACTAAGGTAAACATACGTCAAAGGGTGGAAAAGTAAAACTATGGGTAAATAAGAGAAGGGTGAATGTCACCATTTCTTAAGAGTGTTCCATATATAGTTGTCCAACAACCATAGCTTCTTCTCATACCTTTACTAGTGCATCTGACATCCAAGTAAAAATATCTTGGCACCACCTCCAACTAAGTACATGCCATAACATCGATGGTGCCTCTTAATAAATCTATAACCATTCAACGCCCAAAATCTCCAATCCATGCAGTTATTTCTTCTGCTATTGTTTCTCCATTCTGCTTTTTCTACTACCTTTAAGCCACAAACCTCTTCCAATATTGACATGTCGGGATATTTTTTAGTTGCAACTTATACTCGATCTTGGAGGATGCCATCGCCGCCTCCCTTGATACAGTGTAGTTGCTAGAAGAAAGATATAATTCTTAGAGAAGACTAGCTAAGCAACTTAGTCAGGTCATTATGAGTCAACTCCTCATCAAAAAGACGAGAAGAAACTATTAGACAACGACATTCTCATCACCTCGATGGATGCCAAAATCAAGGCCTTAAAGAGAAATCCCACTGAAAAATAAATTAATTTTAAAAGGGTTATATAGACATAAATAACAATTCTTATAAGACTCTCCAATAGAAGCAAAAGATAGTCAAACAATATCACAAGGAAATTCACTTTCTTGAAGCTAATGTTACAAAGGAGCATTACAAGGCCAAGCGCACCGTAGTTAATCTTACACAAGACATCCCCACTTTGCAAGAAGTGTTGGAAAAGTTAAGGAAAACCATTAGAGAACTCGCTCACAAACGTAAGATATATGAATGGATCTCTATTCTCAAAGTCAATGTTGCTTCTTTAAAATCCTCTCTCATTAATGCTCAGTTCAATCATGCCCAAGATCAACTTGAGTTAAAAGAAAATGACATTATCATAGAAGAGGATGATGTTATCATTGACAACTTTAACGATGACCTTTTCGAATTTTTGAAACAATCTTTAACACGAGAACATGCGATGGTTTCAAAGCTATGAACGCGTCATACTTGATCTATGTGAGGGAATAGTAAAGGATGAACGTGAAAGAGTACAACATAAGGGGTATGTCTTTGTAGAGTTTGAAATACTTGCTAAATAATTTGACACCTACGATTTAGATCTTTGGCAAAGGGAAGGTACTTGTGGAGAAGAGATCCACTGAAATTTCTATAAGATCTCTACCGATCTTCAAGCTAAGGAGGTAGTGGACAAATTTGCCTCTGATATCCATGACAATCCATCGATTAAGCAATTAACTGCTTTGACAACTAGCTCAACGATTGTGGATATTTCGCCATCATCTCCTTGGACCTACAGCGTCTCGTCCTACATCCTTGAACCATTATTCCTTCATTTTTGGGTGCTTCCCTCCTATTTCTATGATTATATATAAACAACAAATTACTGATTGCTAACGATATACTTGTGTTAAAATCAATTTTAGTTTTGTTATTTCACTCTCGATATCGGATTTCACAATAAAATCTTTTAAAATAAGCATAAATGGATGTTGGGATTATCTCTAATAGTATACATATACACCATATTAAAATTTTAATAAGGAGAAAATGAGATGGATTCATTATGCATCGGTAATAGGAATTATCATATATTATATGGTGTCTACTACACAATAATTTACTTATGTAATTGGTGCATTCATAATTGAGTATCAAATCCGAATTAAGATCACCAAATGGTAGTTAAGAGTATTCTCAAGTAGTTATGAGATACTAAAGAATTATTTGTGAAAACAATGAACTACTATTGAAGGAGCGCTCGGGCTTGAACATCAAAGTGATAACAAATATATTATGTCAATCTATATTCATGTCCAACCTTAGTTAAGGAGATTTAAGTTGGAAATGTTTCAAATGAGAGGTTATAGCTGATTCAACTGAAAGGCTAAGTACATTCCTTGCATAGTGCTGAAATAAAGGTAGTATACATATACGAACAAACTTATAATTGAGCTAGGAATGATTCCAAAAGTTGACAATCCCATGACCTTGTTTTATGAAAATAATGTCACCATACAAATCACAAAATAACCTAGCACTCAAAAAATGTCTCGGCACATACTTTGAAAGTTTCATATAATAAAGGCAGACTATCTACAATGGAAAGATGTTGGTTGACAGAGTAGATAATAAGAAAATATAGCATATCTGTTCACCAATGGACTAGCTTGATCAGTTCTGAAAAACTGATCGAAGGGATGGGATTAAGATTCCATAATTGACCCTAAGTGCAAGTGGAAGTTTGAAATATTTGATGGTATGCCCTAGGGGAAATTAAGTAATTTGTTACATATTTCTAACTCTTTAATCAATCTTCTTCTTAATAAACGTGTTTATTTTCTTTTATATACCTTTTTATATTGTGATATAATTAAGTAATTAATTTTGAAGTACATAACTAAGGAAATCCTAAAATAAAATGTAATTTGATTGTGTTTCAAACAGATGGAATTGTGAGTTATTAATCATAACATAAAATAACATGTTGTTTGAAATATTCCTGGTTAAGATGTTATGAGAAATATTATAAATTCACCTATTGAGACCAAAGTCGTAACACACTCCAACTATTAGGAAGTATTACTCACTACAACGGGCATCAAGAGGTTAGATACTGATAGTTATTGGATACCCATGGAACGACTCACCCGAGTGTTTCCTTTTGGTTAATAACAACTAATATGATGACTGCCCAACACCGTCGACACCCAATGAACCTGTAGAGTGCACTATAGCAATTCTTGGGCCATGTGGGGCAATCATCAAGGTTGTAAAGTAAATAAGAAATATATAACCTATAGTATATCTCACAACACATCGAGCAAAATATAATAGCAAACATCTTAGATATAAAACTGACAAAATAGTAAATAACTTAATGAATCATAACATCAGAGTATATAGCTCCATATAGTAAATATCATAAGTGATAGAGTTAACCATCAAATAATAACTCATAAAACTGCCTCTAAATAGTAAGGCACTAGAAAGCTCCATAGTGCTGTGACACAGAATAGCAAATGAGTACATATGATAATATGAAATAGCCTCATACTCGTAATCTAGCTCCACAAGCTCACCAGACCTGATATCCCTAATCTACTCATTTAAGAGTACCCAGAGCAATAGGACACAAAGCACAAAACCCCAAGTCAGATAATAGTCTAGTGCGAGTGGTAGAAATCTCAAATACTACAAAGGTAATAAACAAGGAAAAATGGTATGAAAAATCTTACCTGACCTGCCCCTACATCCAAAAATTTAGCACATATAAAGGATATACATTACTCTATGATAGTCATCATGGGAGTACTATATATCAAGGTATTAAGGGTGTCTAGATATCGGCATTGGTAATATCTACAACATGTGACATCCCTAAGGTGATAAAGACATCCAAACAAATATGGCATCCATCATCCGTCCTCACATTCACTCTCGCAGTACGTTGGATATATGATACTGATATAACCACCCCCATAGAGCCAAAGACTACTCAACATCCTGGTTTCTCTACAGGCCAGGAACTAGACTGCACCCCCATAGATAGCCCATGGTACATAGATTGAAACATCATGTGATTTGGGGCTCCCCATGTGCCCAATTGAGCGTCCTCATATACCCCTGTTTTACAAGTATAAATCGAAACCTACAAATATCAATGATCCCTTTGCATACATCATCCACATCAGAGCTCATCTTGAAACGGTCCATACAACTCCCATTTGAAGCGCCATAGTTGGGAACTACTCTAGAAAACCATCAGAAATTATAGAGCATCATCATGCATTATATAACCTGCCTCCAGTAGACCCCTCAATCTGACTCATTGTTGCCAACTCTACCTCTCGAAGTACAGTTATCCATCATCAAACGACCATAACTCGACATACGAATTTCAAATGATCTAGAACTCAGAACGTAGCCTTATGGAGCCTTTCTTCTCACCCTATATTGATAGCACCAAATTTGGAATAAAACTCATGGATAGGTACCAATCCATGACCGTCGAACCGTCCCTACCAATCCATAGCCACCAATCCATCGCTACTGATCCCGCACATCGCACATGACCTCCAGCACACCTCCCAATGCTCCACCATCGATCGTGCACTTGATTAGGTCAATCTCCATGGATCGGTACTAATCTATGAAGATCAATCCCACACTTCATCTTTACACTCCAACATGCTTTCCCATGCTCCAGAACAAGTTGCGAGTCAAACGGGCTAACCACCATGGATTGATACCGATCTATGGGTTGAACGCATACTTAGCCTAATTCGTATGATCTTGGCTCCACTTCATTTCCATGATTTAATCCATGCCCAAGCCACTCTACCAATCTATACTATCGAATCTCACTGATCCATACAATGAATCCTCACCAATCCATCCTTTCCCGACAACCACTGATCCATCCACAACTCGAACATATGTAGCCCAAAGAATGTGAAACATGAAGCATGGCATAATGAGGCCTTCTTGGCCACGTACCTTGATTGCGCCTCCATTGGGGGAAGTATCATAGATCTGTGTCGATCCATAATGCAGAGCCCAGAATTCCCTGAAAAAACCTGTAGTCGCCATTCGATCAGAATTTTAACCATTCAAGCATGACATAAGTAAGCATTCAATATATATATATATATAACATTCGATAACAAGTACATAGCCAAACCATCTCAAATTAAGGCCTAAATATATGATGAAGGTTAGCGATCCATAATAACATGGTTAAGGATCCATAAGAACACATTTTTACAATTCATGTCAAAATAATCTAAAATTCATATATACGGTATAATATGGTCTAAAAACAAATTTACTATTTTTAAATAATTTTTAAAACATAATTTAAGGTGTAAAATGGCCTAATTGTAAAAGAGAGATCTAATCACCCACCTTAACCCAAAGCACAACCTAAATCCTCCAACGAACAGTAAAAGGCATGAAATCCAATGCCTCTCTAAAGCTAATCTCTAATCCCAAGTGTTAATAATGCAAACTTTTCTTAATGGAGTAATTTGGCTAATTAAAGTATATTTAGGATTTGCTTTTTGGCTAGTGGGAGTTAATTGAGGTTTCTAACTATTTTTAGGAGTTATGAAATGATGGGGATGGGGTCCCATCAGCCTCCACTAATCCCAAAACCGAAATGGGTCATGGGCCTCAAGGCTAATGACCTTATTTAACAACTTAAGCTGCTAAAAATCAAAGAACACTTCAAACAGCCTTAGCTCGAAAACGGTAAGTTCATTTTCTTAACATGGCCACTCTACAGAAATGGAAACAATCACTAACTTGACTCATCTCCAAAGTTATAGTCCATGCAAAATATATAGGGTCGAAATGGTCACATAGGAATTCTCCAATAATCATGTATGCATGAAATGTCCCTAAGAGTCATTCCCCAAAATATTAGAACCATTGACCTCATGTAGAAGTAATATAAACATTCTACGATTCTTTGATCAGTAGAATTCAGGTCGTTGCATTATCTCCTTTTAAGAATTTTGCCCTTAAAATTCCATAATCAAGTCAATAGGATCATCGACATGCCTAAATAACATAGGCAACCATCACACATCAAAGATGCGTACACAACAACAAAGGAAAAGGGAAATATATAAGCCTAACCTATCATGCAAGATGTTATACCATGGTATATTTGATGATATCATAAGTGAAAGTAAAAGTGATGAACAAGACATCTCATCAAGTAAAGAGCTCTAGATATGATGTCCTCATGCTCTCCTCGGTCTCCCAAGTTCAATCGCCTTCAATATCACTCCACTGAATCTTTACCACCTTCGTCCTCTTCCTCTTAAGCTTCTTTAAATCATGTCTGATGATACAAATTAGCCTATGAGGTCTCGAAGTTTCTGGTTCAATCTTAATATCATCTAGCTGATCCGGTGTGATAGTTATGCTTGAGTCGTGCATAAATTTCCACAAATGGGAGACATGGAAGATATTGTACACTCCCACTATTCTTTGAGGTAAATCGACTCTATAAGCAAGGTTCCCAATCCTCTCTAATATTGGAAAAGGACTAATAAATCTCCATGCCAAATTTTCTCTACTACCAGACCGAATGAATTCTTCAATGGAGAGATCTTAAAAAATACCATGTTGCCGATAGAGAAATCTAAAGCTCGACATCTTTTATCAGCGTAGCTTTTCTTTCTTTCTTGGGCAGCTTTCATCAGTTTCCGAATGATCTCGATCTTCTTCGATATTTCTCTAATCATATCTGGCCGCAGTATCAGTTTCTCGCTCGCTTCCTACCAACAAGAAGGAGCATTACATGGTTGACCATATAATGCTTCGAATGGTGCCATTTCGATGCTAGACTGATAACTATTATTGAATGTTCACTCAATAAGATGTAAGTGATCATCCCACAATCCTGCAATGTCTAATATGCAAGCATGCAAGGGATCCTCTAAGATATGATTCACTCTCTCAGTTTGTTCGTCAGTTTGAGGGTGATAAGATATGATAAGGTGCAGCTCTGACCCTAAAGCCTCCTGTAAACTCTTCCAAAATCCCCTAGTGAACAATGGGTTTCTGTCACTCACAATGCTCTTCGGCTCACCGTGGAATCGTACTACCTATTTCACATACAATTCGACTAGTTTGGCTGTCGTTCTAATTTAATTGATGGGTATAAATCTGGTGGTCTTGGTCGGTTGATCTATTATAACCCAAATGCTATCGTACCCTTCTCGAGTCCTCGGTAGTCCATCGATGTAATCCATTGGTATTTGTTTTCATTTCCACTTTGGAACTTCTAGAAATTACATTAGACCGCTAGGCTTCTTCTGCTCTGCCTTAACCAACTAGCAGTTCATGCATTTCAAGATGAATAATCTTACATCTTTCTTTATTCCTTCCCGGTAATAGGTATACCTCATATCATGATACATCTATTATCGACATGGTTTATAGCCAATCTCGAATGGTGGCACCGTCTTAGCCCCTCATCCTTCAATCCATCGACATCAAGAAAAAACAATCTCTCGTCTTTACGAACCTAACTGTCTCAATCATGTCCATATTATCTCATGTCCTCAGACTCTACTCCTACCTCAATCTTAGAAATTATCTCAGATAATCTGGCATTGCTCCTCTGACTAGTACCAATCCACTCGATAAGAGTTGGTATGGTAGTCAAGCTTGCCAATATCTCTGTCTCTAGCTTGCATCTATGTCGGAATTCATAACCAGTAATATACTCTAACCATGTCCACTCTAGGAACAAGCTCCCAATCTAGAATCTCTCACACTCAAGGCATTAACAATGCATTACCTTTACCCAATGTATACGCAATATCAAAATCAAAGGAGGCTAAGAACTCTAACCATCGATGTTGATGAAGGTTGAGATCCTTTTGCGAAAAGAGTTACTTCAATGATTTATGGTCAGTGATCAGCTCGAATCTCTCTCCTAAATGATAATGCCTCCAAATATTTATCTTAAACACAACCGCTGCTAACTTTAAATCATGGGTTGGGTACGTCTTCTCATGTGGCTTCAACTGTCGATTAGAAGATACAACATTTCCTCTTTGCATCAATACTATGCCCACTCCAAAACCATAAGCATCAGTGCTTACCATCATATCCTCATTCCTGCTTAGAGTAATCAATACTATGCACTCATTAACTTTTCTTTAGACTCACAAATGCCTGCTCATCTTGCATCCCAAGTAAAAGTATGATTCTTTTTCGTCAAGTGAGTCAGTGGTGCTGCTACCTTAGAGAAATCCTGGATGAATCGTCTATAGTACCTAGCTATCCCCAAGAAACTTCCCACGTCTGTAGCATTTTTGTGCCTACTCCAATCTTGGATTGTTGCAACTTTTGCAGGATCAATGGCAGTGCCCTGTTCAGTAACAACATGACCTAAAAATCCCACTTCTCTTATTCAAAAGCGACAATTAAATACGTCACCTTTGGTTGGTGTTTTCTCAACACCTCAAGCACAATCTTCAAATGTGTCTTGTGCTCCTCCTTTGTCTGTAAATCGACAAGAATATGTTCGAAAAACACAAGCACGAATTTATTTAGTTGACCCCTGAAGACATGGTTCATGAGATCAAAAAAGTATGTCAGTGCATTGGTTACCTCGAACGACATAACCAACCACTCATAGAAACCAGACGACGTATGAAACAAAGTAATAGACACAATCTCCTTCCCCATTCTCAGTTGGTGAAATATCGTTGTAAGATCCAACTGAGAAAATACTCTAGCATCATGAAGCTAATCGAACAAGGCAACAATACATAGGAGTGGGTACTTATTCTTCTTCATACTTTATTCAGCTCACGGTAATCAACACATAATCTAAGGGAGCCATCTGCCCTTGTGGCGAATACTGCTGGCATTTCCCACTCAGATATACTCCTATGAATGAAGCCTTTTTGCAAAAGGTCATTCACTTACACCTCGAGCTCTCTTTGCTCTCAAGGTGCCATCCTCTTTAGAGGCATCATTACCAGTCTAGCATCTTCAACTAAATCAATACAGAATTCGATCTCTCTATGTGGCAAAAGTTCGGTCACTTCTTCAAATATGCCCAGATACTCCCTTGCAGTAGGCACTAATAACAACTCATCATGTGGGATATCGAGTGAATATAGAAAGCTAACCATCACATCATCATTTGGAAGGTGCCTAACGTTACCATTCCCCCATCATCTACTCCTATTGTCACCAATGACTTCTCACAATCCACCATCACTTCGTATCTATGAAGCTGGTCCATCCCCTATATACTACCAAACCCCACAAACCCTGAAATATAGCAATCACAAGCAAAAGAACATCCATGACTTGATAAGACCAAACCACAATCATACACATGCTAGTGGAGCCTCCAACAAGGTTCATCATCTCATATTTTGGCAAGGTCGGGACACCAAGGACTTGATCGAAAACCAAAGACGGTTCGCCCTAAAGATCGGTTATACACAGGTTCACTAGGGATACAGGTAAATTTTTCTCTAATCCAGATCAAGCTAAAATCGACAAGGTATGACAAGCAAAGCTATGAAAGCTAGCATCTCAAATTTCCAGTCAATCGAAGTTCGTATGCTCGAGTTATGGACCCTTCAAATTTCACATGAAGGACGTTGAGTTCGTATCCATCAGGTTGGCAATTATCAACTTTGTAACCATCTGAGCAGACAGGTGGTTCGTATCCATGGGAAAGAATTAAACTCATTTGTATCCATGTGAAAGAAACAATCTCATTCGTATCCACGGAGAAGGCATTAAGTTCGTATCCATCAGTTCAGCAACCACCTCCTTCGTATCCACTTCATTCGAATCCACCCACCGATCAAGTTGTTGTTGTCTGTATCCATCAGAGAAAGGAGGTCTGGTTCGTGCCGACCACTTGGTCAATCGATACAAGTAAGAGAGCCAAGCACCGCTACGAATAATACATGCAATGGCCAATACGTGAAGCATGAATACGTATCGATATGAGTTAGCATAAGAAGCAACGATACGAACAAGACACATGCTAGTGGAAGACTCGGTCACTCGGCATGAAAAGTGGATCGATCTTGGAAGATAGCACCACGTCATTGACCATCACTTGCCTAGAAGCGATATGAATAGGATCGACACGAATGGAAACGATACGAGCTTGGCTACACATTGCAAATCCAAACTTACATTGATCATAACTCAAAATTTACAAGTCAAAATGCACCAAATTTTCACAAGAGTTTGCATACAACCTCAACAATGTGCCTGATCGATCCCATCCAAAAAGAACCAATTCTTGATCGATATGAACTCAGTATGTATCCCTCTTAGATCGAGTTGAAATCACCAAGGATCGATCCCGTTGGCCCATTCACGTGAGAGAAGAAGTCTCCGAGATCTGGGCGAGATATTTGCCGCCTACGCCTATAGATAATGACCTTGGATCTACAAAAAATGGACTTTTGGCTAATCTACGTCGATACTCTAACAAAATTGCAATTGTACTTTGATTGTACTATTGTAATCCACTTACAACCAGTGAGTTATAATCAATAAACATCAATCATTTCATAGTGGACGTAGGCCATAAACCACTCTAAATTTGTGTGTATCTTTCTTATCTGTTGATTGGTGTTTCTGTCAGATCTGCCTCATTTTACATTTACTTTCTTTATTTTATCTCTTCAAACACATTCGAAGAGTGTTGCTCCTAATTTTGGTACAAACACTTTGGTGCTTCCATTGAGAAAGCCCAGCTTTTCTCCTGCTCGTTGGATCTACTGCCGATATTGGATTGCAAAAATCTAAGGAGAAGATCCAAATCTCAAGCTTAGAAATTCTTCCATCCTATTCAGATTTGCATCAAGTCTAGGAAAGTCCTTCACTACTCACTATGGTTGCTACTAGGACTACCTCAACTGCTGCAAACCCAAAAGGATGGGATAGGCAGATCCTCGCACAACTTCCCGTTGCAAGCAGAACGCTACTGCACCTTCAGATTCATGAGGCCCTATCACCAGGGAAGAGTTCCAACTACTGATGCAAGAGCTGAATCAAAGTCGCCAGCAGCTTACCCAGCAACTCCGTGCCAACAAGGAGTTAACCATTCGACTGAACCAGGAAAGACGAAGGAGATCTAGTAGGGATCATGCTTCCTAATCATCTACTGAAAGCTCAGGTTCCTCTGATTACAATAGAGATCAACACGCCCACGGGTGGATAAAAGTTATACCCAAGCTACCAGGCATCAGCTCACTCTGAACCTTGGATAATCGGGAGTTGGTCCATCTACGAGCTGCCAGACCGGACCCTACCTCCAAGGCGGGACGATTCCTTATCACACTACTGACAACCACGCTACTACCGTTGTCATCGAGTTGGAGGCTGACGCTCGAAACTGAATGGATCCAAACCTTTGCAATGTGATTATACTCCTAAACCTTATGTTCCCGAACACCTAGAGCTAAGGAGATGAGGTATAGACCATCGACTGTGCCTGGCCCATCGTTGCATTATGGAACCCAACCACACCGTGGCCCAACATGCCCAGAATGTCCAGATGCCAGATATCCTGAATATAATCCACGAGAGCCAGGGCCTCACCAACGACGGCTGGGGAATCTCCTAGAGTCATACCCCTTTCACTGATGACATCTTCTACACCGAACCGCCTCGACGATTTAGAATGCCAACTCTGCCCGTTTATGAAGGCAGCTATGACCCTAACCTACACATTTTAAAGTACGAATGGTTGATGGATGTCGCGCGGGATGATGATGCGGTCAAGTGCCGAAGTTTCCCAATTTCCAAAGGGGGCATCGGGACTATGTGGTTTACTCGCCTGCCATCCCAATCTATTTCATGTTTCGACCAGTTGGCTACAAAGTTTGTCGAATAGTTACACATGCATGTCACAAGGCCCAAAGATATTAATACCTTGTCCAGTATCACTCAAGCTCTCAAAGAGACACTTAGATGTTACTTGGAAAGGTTCCATGCTGCTTGCACAGAGATTAGTAACCCTAACGATAATTCCATATTGAAGGCACTAACTAAGGGAATCGATCCAGATTCCGAATTTGGCAAGTGGTTGGCTGGAAAACCCTCTGCATCATTAGACTGTTTCTATTCCAAGGCTGCTAGTTCTTGAGGAGAGAGGATGCAAGGTCTATGAAAAAGGATGACGTAGGGCCTAGTGTGGAAGGAATCTAGAGAAATGTCGGTGTGAAACAAATAGGGGAGATTTTCGAAAAGGTGTAGTTAAATATACAGAATAAGCAGAATCAGCAGAAAGGCGATGGAAATCATGGTAAGAAGCGGGATCAGAATCGCGAATCGCAACATAGAGCTCCCACATTTGATGCCTATACTCCTTTAAATAAATCCCTAGAGAACGTGTACTTGCAAACTTGTAAGACTATCCAACATATGAAACCTGCTCCGAAGCAATCATCAGAGAGATAGATTCAAACAGGGAAGTTTTGTAGATTTTACGATAGTTATGGCTACAACACGAACGAGTGTCATTGTCTATAAGATATTATCGAGAAGTTGATTCGAGAAAGAAAGTTGAAGCAGTTCGTTCGGGTGCCGCAGGCTGGAAATTCGGGCCCATTGAATCCAAATTAAATACCGAATCAGGTTATAACGGAGGAACACACGCATACTGGCGGGAGGTTAGTGATTAACACTATTAGTGGTGGTCCTCATCCAGCGGATCAGAGCTGGAGGGAAATGGAGTCGTATGCTAGCACTGTTAGGCATGCGAGCTTCGAATGTTGCAGTAACTTAGAAGACGAGGCTCCAGCCAAACAACAGAAGACGATGAAAGACGACATCATTTTTTGAGACCTGGATGCCGATAGAATCGAAACCCCGACAATTGATCCACTAGTCATTTCAGTTCAGATTGGTCCTACTTGGATGAAGAGAATCTTAGTGGAAAGTGGAAGCTCGGTGAACATACTTTTTAAGCAGGCCTATGATCAAATGAAGATGGAAGCGAAAGATTTTGAAGCCTTGTCGGTCTCATATTCATTGCTTCAATAGAAGTGGGACTATACCCACTGGGATGGTGGAGCTACCAGTGGAGTTAGGAGTTAGAGAACGCCGGAGAGTTAGGATGTTGTGGTTTATCGTGTTGGACATCAATTCACCGTACAATGCTTTCTTGGGCCGACCGGCCTTAGCTGAATTTAGGGCTACTATTGCCCCTTGGTGTTTGATGTTAAAATTTCCTACCAACAACGGGGTCGGAATTTTTTATGGATACTAGGCTGCTAGACCAGCTTATTACGTTGCCAAGCTATGAGAGGCGCAACGAAAGGAGAAAGGTACAGAAGTGGAGGAATCTCTCTGCGTCCGTTTGCAGAAAATTGACAGTTAAGGCCTGGGCCTAAGACCAGGCACCACAACCAATTCCTAAGAGATCTGGACGCAAGAGATAATGAAAGCGAGGATGAAGTCAAAGATAGTCAGGCTTCTCTGGCAGAGTTGACGATCGATATTCCAATCGATAATGATGACGATTCTCGAATGATAAAGATTGGATCTCAGCTAAGCTAATAGACATAGGAGTGGTTGAATTTCTTCGGGCAAACCTCGACGTGTTTGCCTGGATGCACTCTGACATGTATAGAATCTCACTGGAGATCGCAAGCCACACATTGAATATTGACTCGAGGCATGTCCCGTTGAAGCAAAAAAGGCGTGCTATGGATCCAGAGAGATCTGCTGCCCTAAAGGATGAGGTGATAAACTCAAGTCGAACGAGTTTATCCGAGATGCACTATATCCGGAATGTGTTTCCAGCCCTGTAATTGTCAGGAAACCTAACAAGAAATGGAGGACTTGTGTTGACTACTTAGATTTGAATAAAGCTTGCCCTAAAGATAATTTTCCACTTCCTCGGATTGATCAACTTGTAGACTCAACAGCTGGACACATGCACTTATCTTTCATGGATGCATATTCCGGTTATAACTAGATTCCCGTGCACCTACCCATTTAGGAGCACACCAGCTTCATTACCGATCTGGGACTTTACTGCTACAAAGTTAGGTCGTTTGGATTCAAAAACGCTGGAGCAATTTACCAACGGCTAGTCAATCGAATATTTGCTAACCAAATCAAAAACACTATGGAGGTATATGTGGACAACATGCTTGTAAGTCAGGATTCTCCACTAATCATATCAAAGACCTGGAAATGATGTTCGACATCATCCAAGAGTATAGAATGAAGCTCAACCCGTTGAATTGTCACTTTGGGGTCGCATCCAGAAAGTTACTTGGATTCATCGTTAATGCTCGAGGAATCAAAGTCAATCCCCAGAAGATCTGGGGAATTAGGAATCTTGAGACTCCAAGGACCATAAAGCAAGTTCAGAGGCTCAACGGGAAGGTTGCAGCACTAAGCAGGTTTATCTCAAAATCCATTGACAAATGCATTCCCTTCTTCGACCTAATGAGGAAAGGGAAACAAAATTGAATGCACTACGGAGTGTGAAGGCGCATTCCGAGCACTGGTTCAACACCTATCTACACCACTTATTATGTCAAAGCCTATTGATCATGAAAGATTTTACATCTACTTCACAGTGTTAGAAAACGCAATCGGTGCTGCTTTGATTCAGGAGGACGATCGGATACAATGGCTAGTCTATTACATCAACAAACAAGTGACCGGAGCAAAGAAAAATTATCCGAAATTGGAGAAGTTAGCTTACTATCTTGTCATTTCCTCGAGGAAGCTTCACCCATATTTCCAAGTTCATCATATCACTATCTACACTGACCAGCCGTTACGACAGGTCCTTACGTGGCCTGAGACGTCTGGTAGGTTACTCAAGTGGAATATCGAGTTGAGCTAGTTCGACACCACTTACACACTAAGGCGAGCTATTTAAGGACAAGTCCTAGCAGAATGCATCGCTGAATTCACTATCCCAGAGGACTTACCCGAAGCCACTGAATCTCCCAAATAAATCTGGAAGCTGCATACTGATGGCGCATCAAACGATCGATGCTCAAGCGCTTGAGTTATGTTCGAGGCTCCTTAAGGCCAATCTATATGCTATGCTTTGAAATTTGATTTCCGTGTGACCAACAATGAGGCTGAATATGAAGCCCTGCTCGACAGATTCTGGCTTTCCATAGGTTTAAGGATTATTGCTATGGAGATTTTCTATGACTCACAATTGGTTGTGTGCCAAGTTCGGGGGAATACAAGGCCAAAGACCAGAGACTGGCTGCTTATCTTGCTCGGGTACAGGAAATAATGAATCAGTTCGATTATTATGCCACATATTGAATACCTCGTGAACACAACCAAATGGCCGATTCTTTAGCAAAATTAGCTTGCATCGGTGAGGCATAGTAAATGGGACTCATTCTCGTTGAGACGCTATCTTCCCCAAGTATTGATCAGATGGAGACAGACTGGGTACATGAAGCCGCACCCGAGAAAGAGTCATGGATGACCCCTTTAAGAAACTATCTCAAACATGGTACTTATCCCGAGCGTAGAAGTGAGAGAAGACAAGTTCTTCGGAAAGATCCACGGTTCATGATCCAGAATGAAGTTATGTATAGAAGAGGATACTCTATTCCTTTACTCAAATGCATCGCCGACGGTGAAATCAAATGAGTGTTACATGATGTGCATGAGGAAGAATATGGCAATCACACTAGGGGGCATGCCCCTACTAAGAAGATATTCCGATATGGGTATTATTGGCTAACTATGAATCGGTATGCATAAGACTATGCGAAGAAGTGTGACAAATGTCAAAAACATGCTCGAAAACTAAGGGCCCCGCCTACTGATATTACTCCAATGGTCAGTCCATGGCCGTTCGCCACGTGGAGCATCGATTAATTGGATCTTTAGCTCTAGCTAAAGGTGGTGTGAAGTAAGCCATCGTTGTAGTGGATACTCTACCAAATGGGAGAAAGCTGAGCCCCTTGCTACTATCACGACGAAGAAAATAATCAACTCTGTATTATGCAACATCATCTGTCGATTTGGTTTCCCGTATACCATCATCACTGATAACGGAGCCCGATTTGATAGTGTTAAGTTCAAGAATTTTTGTCAGCGATTCCATATCCAAAAGAAGTTCTCTGTACTTGCACACCCTCAAGCGAATGGATAGGTCGAAGCAGTTAACAAAATTATAAAGTCCATTTTGAAGAAACGATTGGAAAAGGCAGGGGCAAATGCATCGACGAACTTCTTATGGCCCTTTGGGCATATTGACTACCCATAAGTCCGTGAATTGCTACATTCCATTTTCACTTTTTTAAGGCTCGAAATCCGTCATTCCGATCGAACTGGAAGTACTTTATCATCGTGTGACTTACTATGATCCGAAGACAAATGCTATATTTCTTGTCGAATCTCTGGACTTATTAGATGAGAAGCATGAAGAGGTTGATTTGAGGGAAGTTGTGCACCGAAGTCGAGTCTCCCAATTGTACAATGATAAGTTCTAACCCCGAACTTTTGAACTTGGCGATCTCATCCTTAAGTGAATTTACCTGGTCCCTTCTCATATGAAGCCAATGTTGGAAGGGCCGTAGGTTATTGAACGAAGACTCGAAGATGGGACATTCAAATTATCAATCGTCGATGGTCTCACTTTGTCGAGAGCTTGGAACAGTGAAAGTCTTCGTCGCTACTACACATGACAGGCTTTGTTTATTCATTTAGTCTACTTTTCATTTGCAATTTGTTTATGCATTTCGAAATTTGAACTTGTAATAAGGCAACTGACTTTTCCATACTTTCTTATTTCAGTAGTAAAATGCAATCTTTTTGAGTCAGAGCGGTGATTCTTAAAATGCGTAATGGGACCATCACAATGCACAGAGAGCTAAGTTCCATCCTACGGTGGTACTTATTCAAATAAGCAGTGACTGTGATACGATCGGTCACTTGCTAAGTGAAACCCGAACTCCAAGGCAAGTTATCACACTAAAGCAAAAAAGGATTGATACACGACAATCCTCTAACTAACTCCGGCTCCTAGAGTGCGAACTGGAGTATAAATTTACAAATGTGGGCTCGAAGAGGGTGGTTCCGTCCACCTAACGACTTTGCCCTTGTTCAATCCAAGGCCAAGGAGGATGGATCCATCCATCTAACAACGTAGCCTTCCATACTTACAAGCTCGAGGAGGGCGGATCCATCCACCTAACGACCTTGCTTGTTAACTCAGGGTGGATGTGACCTGACAGTCCATGATCTTGATAAATCTATCGTTTCTAGAGTGCGAACAAAATCCTAAAAATCAAAACAAATGTGATCGACCGTCTGTCGACTAAATCTAAGTCCCCAAAGCACAGATTGGAGTATAAACTTCAACTAGATGTAATTGACCACCCACAACTAACTCTAAGTCCCTAGAGCATGGATTGGAGTATAAAATTCAACTGGGGTGAGTGACCACCCATAACTGACTCTAAGTCCCTAGAGCATAAACTGGTGTATAAAATTCAACTGGATGTGACTTACCACCCACAACTAATTCTAAGCCCCCAAAGCATAGACTACAATATAAACTTCAACTGTGTGTGACTGACCGCCCACAAATCGACCTAAGTCCCCAGAGTGTTGTGATCATTAAAACGGGTGTGACTGACCGCCAAAAAAAAAAGACCCCGAAGCATGGACATGACTTTAAATCTTAAGCAGACATGATCGACCATTCGCATGCGAGTTCAGTCCCCAAAATGTGGATGTGATTCTCAATAAGTGAGCGAGTGTAACCCGACCACTCGAACTCATCTCTCTACCACTTAGTTCCAACTAAGTGAAGCTAAAAATGTCAAAGGTGAAAAGCAACCACCGTCCGACCACTTGGACTCATCCCCAGGACCAGGGGCATGACTCCAACACCAACTACTAATCGCGACAGTACAATGTTAAGGATAGACTTGACATTTGGTTACTACCCGAAGCCATGACTCCATGACTTAACAACTGAACACAAGTCTGATCCAGAGAATGATGCTTCGCAAGTGTGTCGAAAGAAAACTTGAATGATGCAACGTTTAAACGAATAAGCTCGAAGTCGTGCAAAGAACAAAAGGAAATTCAATTCCATTTATCCTTTAAAATAAAAATAGATACAAGGAGTTCATGCCAAAAATTCATACTAGCAGGGACCGAACTGCATCTGTACACGGCCTACAAGAATAAAAAAAAGCTTAACTATCTGCCGAAAAAGGGATGCCAAGATACACGCCTACTCCTTGGGCTTCTTCTTGTGCTTCTTCTCTTTTGGCGTTGACCCACTGAAGCTGCCATTATGATGCCGCTTCAAGCTTTTGCCTTTACTAGGCTTGTCTCCAGCTGGGGGAAGTATCATGGTCTCCTCATCCGAACTCACTGGAATCCGGACGCTTTCACAGTATGTGGTTGGAGGGATGGGGGCACTTTCCATATGAGAAGATACGGGGAGAACCCTGGTAATGGTAATCGTTCCACCCGAAGATATCATGAGTTAAGGAGCCAGGTCAGGTCCTACCATTCCACCTCCTGTGATGCTACCCATTGTTGCATTGGCCATCTCAGCGCTAATTTATTCCATTATTGCATCATCATGAGCTACTTGAGTATCAAGCATGTCGCTGGTGGTCGGAGCTGAAGAGCTGGCCGTGAATGCAATTCCACTCATAATAAATGGCAGGTCAGAAAGCAGATTGCTGTAAGCGCCTAGGAGCTCATCCATCATTTGCTCGTTAAAGGTGAAAGCGCTCACATCAACTCCCTCGGCCGTAGTAGTAATGGTGTTCGCCATCGCCTCCATTTTGATAGCATCCTACTCTTAGTTTTGTTCTCGGGTTGCAGGGGGAATGGTCGATGCTGCTTCTATAACTGAATGGAATAAGAGAAAATGTTAGAAATTTTCTTTGATAGTACTCCAGAATTTAAATGAGTTTGAGATGTGTTAAGAATACCTTCCTCAGGTTGGCTCACATCGGGAGCGAGGGTTCCTCTGGACACGTGCTCGCAGGCCAAAGATAGCTGTGGCTGATTGGGATCATAGGCTGGCATAAGTAGAGGATCAACTGTAGGAGTGTATTTAGGCTGGGTTGGAACAGGGATCTTAAAGCTTGTATCATGATGCTCAACACCAGTGCCATCTCAAACCTCCAAGTGCTGCGTAGTGAGCTTCTCTTTCTCAAATGCGATAGTGGCATCATGAAGAATTCTCCTCTTTTCCTCATTTAACACTCAGTTTTTCGATTCGAATTCATCGAGAGATTCGATATGATGCTTTGCCTTTTCATCATCCAAAAAACAGCGCAATGCACAATGTAGGTGAGTTGGATAATCGTTGAGCCAGCTCAAGTCATGGTAATTCAGAACGTTGACATTATTGGTGATTAAAAGATATTCAATATCGCTCTCAAGTCTAGCCTCCACTTCCCTGGCCTCTACCCTAGCCTCTGCCTCTTGAGCTTTCAATTTAGTCGCATCCTTCTCGTTTCGAGCCTCCTCGGTTTGATTGCAAGTATCCTGGGTAATTTTGTTAGCCTCATCTTTCTCTTTAATGGCTTCCTCGTATTTGGCTTTATGCTCCGCCAGCTCTTGGAGTGTCTTATCTTTATCTACAGTGACTATGGCTTTCCTATATCCCATATTATCCACTAGTTTTAAGTGCTTCTCTGCATCTGGTCCATTTTCCTGTTGGCCTCATTGACTTGTTTCAAGGCCTTTGTCTTTGAATTCCTCAGAGTATCATTCTCTCTGGTAAGCACCGTAACGATATGATCCTTCTGCTTGATGGTTTCGTAAAGCTCTTCAATTTTCCTAGCCCGCCCAAACTCCATAGCCGAGGCCTTCTCAGTGGTTTTCTTCCACGCTTGGTATTAGCCAAAAGCATGGTAGACTTGATTGTGAACAATTTTTTCTGCTCCGTCCAGCAGCACCATCAAATTTGGAGGGAAATGGAAGTCGTAAAAGCATATATTCGGAAACTCTCTTTTTAGTTGGGCTATCCGAGCGGCTCCCTCACCTGTCAATTCTATAACCGTCGAAGTAACTGCAATAGAGGTGTCCGCTCTGGTCATACGGTGAAGTTCGCCGGGTCCTGGAAATAACGGAGGCGTCGAATGGCACGAAGTCACAACAGTTTGTGTCCTTGAGCTAGGAGATGGCAACGAAATCCTAGGAGGAGGAAAGCATGATCGGGAGCGGCGTCTATCTCGTCTCTCTTTTTCTCTTTCTCATTGCCTCTCCCTTTCCTTGGCTCTCTCTCTCTATCATAATAATCCCTCTCTTGACTAGAGTGGTGGCGTTTATAGTCAGAATCATGCCTATGAGATTCCCTATAAGAACTAGAAGATTCGCATGCAGTGCCGATACTACCAAGCATAGACGGCATCTTCGACATCGGACCTGCAAAATTAAAAGAAAGGTAAAGTTAGTTACCTTTAGAGATTGGATGACTCATGAATATTGAATGTGTGATGTCGTGAGGTGTATGCATGTATGTTTTAACACCCCGACCAACCGATTGTATCAGCTATACTCAAAGGAGTTAGCTTGCCTAAATCTAAATCGCTTGGAAGCCCTTTCAA
The DNA here is from genome assembly GCA_030765085.1 of Allium cepa. Taxonomy (NCBI): domain Eukaryota; kingdom Viridiplantae; phylum Streptophyta; class Magnoliopsida; order Asparagales; family Amaryllidaceae; genus Allium; species Allium cepa. The sequence continues at coordinate 488,523,654 of CM060944.1, read as the reverse complement.
TTTGGTATCTTGTTGGAGTGACACATAGTCCGGGATTGGAATACCTGCAAGTCCTTCGAAGGGGTTCTCCATTTGCAAGGAAGGAGCCTCTGAAATTACGACATCGGCGGCTGGCGGAGAAACAACCATGGATTTCCGTCTCGTAGATTTGCAAAGTTTACGAGCAACCGCCTTGCCTTTAATTATCCTTTCTAAATTTCGAGGACTATTTGAAGGCCAAGCTACGGGTTCATATTTGGTGGGCGTATCCTCTTTACTATCCTGCTCAGCGATTACATTTTCGGGCACTCTTCGTTTAGCCTGTCTTACTGGAGCTGCCCTAAGAAATCCTTCAAGCCCTATGCTTCGATCTTCGTCAATCAGCCCAATGGACATAAGAATTTCATCCGTGATCACTACTTCGGTCTCTCTAAACTCGCCCGACACTTCTTGAAGGATCCTGAAGATTACCCTAAATTGAGTACCTTTGGGTCGAGGAATTGAAGCTGTAAAGATGAATAACATTAAGTTCAACATCAATGGGGATTAACCAATTAGTCATTGGAGGAATTAAAACAATTGCGCCTATCTAGCCACCATCTAGTGAATCCCGGCGGGCACTGAATGTAGAACCACTCGATTTTGAAGTAGCTGAGTTTGGTCCAAGTCCCAACCACAATTTGACAGTTTTTGACTCCATCTAAGAATGTGAAAGAGGGATTATCTCCCCGACTCTTTACATTGAATAAGAATCTGACTTCTTCTAGAGTCGAGGGCATGAAAAGGTGCTCCATGAAGATGATGATTAGGCTATTCAGCAAAGCATACCCGTTCGGATGCAACTATAATGGGACAATCCCTAAGTAAGATAACACTTCTTGGATGTATTAATTTAATGGAGGAAGTTTCCCAACTGTACACGAGAATCTGTTAAAAGTGTTGTACCTATCTAGAGGAGTATGCGGTCTATCGCTTAGCCCTAGTAGTAGGGCGTCATTCAACTATAGCCCGTGCCTTAAGTAGATCCTTCCCAACATTTCTTTAGAAATATTAGATGGAACCGAGTCTTGTGAATTTCCAATGAAAGCTGCTCCTGGTAGCTCATTCATAGCAGGACTTATAACTTCGACAACATTAACCGACATCTCTATTATTTGAAGGGATGGGCTTTGAGCCTCTTGTTGTTGTGAGCTTCCAGGATTCATAGCTAATCAACTCAACAAAAATCACCGTTAGATGACAATAGCCCCGTGTTTTCCCCAATGTGGAATGCATGAGTGTGACATATAGTGTAGTGCTGTATAATACTAAGAAAATTCTACAAAGATTAGCAAAAGGGTTCAAACAACGAGATTTCAGAATTCAACTTGAGTGACCATCATCCCTGACCGTCACAGCCATGCCATCCAGACTTTGGACATCGATCCAGGTTACTATTCATCAAAAGTTGTCGAGTTACAGTTTCATCGACAAACTTCAAAGGACAGTCAAATATGCATTGAAATATTAAGTCAAATTAAGCGAGGCAGAATCTTGTCGAAGTCAAGTATTCGAGAATGCAATTCATATCGATGAAAATTTAAGACTTCGATCAACCAGCTAAGCACACTTTTTCTCGATCCAAGAAGAACCCGTTCGTATCGGTCGTTGAGGGCTATAATCCGTATCGATAAAGAGGCTGTAATTCTTATCGATGCTAAGTGAATTACTCATATCCATCAAAAGGAAACTTCCACCTATCGATTGGCAAGCTTCTACGTATCGCTCGGATTGTCTGTTTCCAGCCTTAGAATTCATATAGATCGAGGCATATCGATACTAATGTTATTTATTATAAATCGATGCGTGCAACATCGTTAGCTAACCGATACGAAGCACGTCTCTCATTCTGTTCGAATTACTACCGGTCCAAAAATGATACGAAACTCTTCCCTCCATCCATCGATTACGTATTGACACAAGTCCACCATTTTGGATTAATACGAACGATGCTTCTTCCATGACAATTTCGTCTCCAGTGGTTATTCTTCTCCAAATCACTTAAGTGCCATTGTCGCTGCCTCAACCCCACTCCAGTCAAATACCGACATCAACGACACCAGAATCGACATGGCCATTGGTGAAGCGTCGTTGGGTCTCAAATCTTGTCCATTTAAAGTTGATTTAATAGATTGATTACTTAGTTTAGGCAGTTAGTTGAAAGGATTAATGGATTAATTCGAGTTAAGGGACGAAGATAGTTTTACTTTCTCGAGCTGTTTAGCGATATGAATGGAAAGAGTGGATGATAGCAAGGAAGTGGAAAAATTTCCAAGTACCAAAACATTTATAGTGGGAGAATGTCCCTTCGTCTCCTGGTCATTTTGACCTGTTAAAACCATTTTCAAGTCGTTATTCGTATCCATGTGACCTCTAACCAAAGCAACACTTGTTCGAACCACTATGGTGACCGATACGTAGTGCAAGGCAAGGTGTTTTCTAGGTTGATCGAATCCATTTGAGATGCATTACTCGTATCCATTTAATATGATAGTCCTATAGATATGAACTACCTTGGAACATCAACCAAATTCGTACCGATCGCCATCGATACGAAAACAATTTTTCAACCTTTCACATCGATCCAAGAGAGGATCGATACAAAGAAACTCTAAAAACAGCCATCAAGCGTTGTTACAACTCTATTTTCACATCGATTCAGGAGAGGATCGATGCGAGATTCGATACAAGAAAACTGGCAATGACACATGAATGTACGAACGTTAACGGGAGTCAAGTTAACATGCATTTATGTGTATGGTGAATTAACATTCAACTTTCAAAATTTACAGGAATTGAATGCTTACCTGATGACAATCACAAAAATGAACAACAAGTTTCTGGCGTTCAACACTTAGTTACAACAATGCACAGTACAATCGTTGGTGATTATCGATCCAGAATTTATATATGCTACCAAGAAAGAACCGAACGTTATATGTTTTGACGAGAAGACAACAACTATTCATCAGATTAGATAGAACTTTTCAAATAGAAGGTTAAAGCTTTTCAAAGCATGTCATGTCCATAAAAGACGTACTTTGAAGGGAAAATGTTATCCCACCTTTTGGCAAGGCCGGGACACCAAGGACATGATCAGACACCAAAGACGGTTCGCCTCAAAGATCGGTTATACACAGGTTCACTATGGATACTGGTAAATTTTTCCCGAGTCCAGATCAAGCTACAATGAACATGTTATGACAAGCAAAGCTATAGAATCCAGCCTCTCGAATTTTAGTCAATCGGAGTTCCTATGCTCGAGTTATAAACCGTTCAAATTTTACGTGAAGGTTGTTGAGTTCGTATCCACCAGGTTAGAAATTATTGATTTTGTAACCATCTGAGCAGACAAGTGGTTCATATCCATGGGAAGGAACGAAACTCATTCGTATCCATGGCCAAGCAACACTCTCATTTGTATCCAAGGAGAAGGCATTAAGTTCGTATCCATTAGTTCAGCAACCACCTCCTTCCTATCCACTTCATTCAAATCCATGCAGATAACCTCACTCGTGTCCATGCAATGTCGTATCCATTCACCCATCAAGTTGCTCTAGTCCATATCCATCAAAGAAAGGAGGTCTGGTTTGTATGATCACTTTCTCGATCGATACGAGTAAGGGAGCCAAGCACCGATAAGAATAATACATGCAATGGTCTATACGAGGAGCATGAACATGTATCGATACGAGTTAGCATAAGGACCAACGATACGAACAAGACACATGATAGAGGAAGACTTGGTAACTCAGCATGAAAATGGATCAATCATGGAAGATAGCGCCATGTCATTGACCATTACGTTCTTAGAAGCGATACGAACATGATCGACGCGAATGGAAGCGATATGAGCTCGGCTACACATTGCAAATACAAATATGCGTCGATCATAACTCAAAATCTACAAGTCTAAACGCCACCAAATTTTCACAGGAGCTTGCGTACAACCTCAAGAATGTTCTTGATCGATCCCATCCAAAAAGGACCAATTCTTGATCGATACGAACTTGGTATGTATCACTCTTGGATCGAGTTGAAATCACTAGGGATCGATCCCATGGGCCTACCTACGTGAGAGAAGAAGTCTATCGAGATCTGGGCAAGATATTTGCTTCCTACGCTTATAAATTGTGACTTTAGATATACAGAAATGGAATTATGGTTTCTCTACGTTGATACTCTGCTGAAATTGCTATTGTACTTTGATTGTACTGTTGTAATCCACCTGAAACCAGCGAGTTATAATAAATGAACATCAATCATTTCATAGTGGATGTAGGCCATACGCCGAACCACTCCAAATTTTTGTGTTACTTTCTTATCTGTTAATTGTTGTGTTTGTTAGATCTGCCTCATTTTACATTTACTTTCTTCATTTTATCTCTTCAAACACATCCGAAGAGTGTTGTGCTCAATTTTGGTACAAACAGTCACAATCAAATGTTGGTCAACTATGTCGCATCTCAATCTCAGTCTATCTACTAAGTCATTAGATTTAAGGAACATCAAGCCCAAGATTTAAATAAAAATCTTATATGAACATCATAAATGGAAAGCATACCTTAAATAACGATGCCTTTCCACTTCTCTTTCATCGATGGAGCATTCGACGAAGTTGGAACAACACTGATAGCATATGCTATTCTTCTAGATATGCCCAAGCTTGTTGCAGTTGCAGCACATCTTTCCTTTAGTTTTGCAGTCTCTACTATAATGACCCATCACTGCATAGTTAGCAAGTCAGTACTGGCTTGACCTTCTTCCTTTTGCCATCATTGTTTTGAAACTACTTCCTCTTGTTGTTTCCTTTCTTCTTGCCTCACCACTCGATTGCTGCTTTGGCTCTTCTATAGGAACAACTACTTTCAATTTTGGATACAAACTTTCATATCTTAGGGATTTCTTGATTACCATCTCGAAAGTCTCATATAAATGGCCTATGAGTCGCTCTCCTAAGTAGTCATCCAAGCCGATAGCGAACTTCTCATTTTTCTTTAATGAAGTGTCGATGAAGGACACCCCATATTTCGACAAAGCATCAAACTCAATAACTTACTCGGAAATAGTCATATCCCCTTGCTTTAGATCTGTAAACTTACGGAATAGAATTGGCTTCTGAGTCGTAGGAATAAATTTCTCCTTAAATCTAGCTTTGAAGTAGTCCTTAGTGAACTAATCCTTAAGAGTTATAGCATTTACTACATTCCACCAATTCATGGCTCATCTTTGATGCTGTCGAGAAGCTAATCGCCTTTTCATAGCATCATCCAGCTCTAAGTCATCAAAATTCCTTTCCCATATATCAGTCTGATCCTGCACTTCCATTGGAAACTCCATTCATTGGAAACGGTTTTCCATCAGGACTAGTATACTCCTTGTTCTGTTTAGCAAAATTGACACGAGGCCTCTGCACTGGAGCACCACCATCAATAGCAACATTCAAATGGCTATTTGAGCATTTTGTAGCGTGTTCCTCATCAAAGTGTTAAATATGATCTGCAAATTAGGAGTAGAAGCTCTTGAACCAGCTCCCTCTTCGTCTCTAGAGATGGAGTTCCTAGTAGGGTTCCTTGTTTGGTGATTCGTTGTACAATCTGTAATAAGGAGACCAGTCTCTCTATAAGGAGTCCCACTTAAGTAGCACTCATATATGAAGTGTGACTTATATACTATATAAACTACTATATAGTTTTGAAAACTAAAATATATAACAAGTACGCGCTCTCGTATATACACACACTCTCTCGATCTAGTCTAAGGTGAGAACTCCTACCCTATGTCTACTAGATCCCGGTATCCCTATGGTTAAACAACGCAACCTAAGCTTTGATACAAAATGTGATGACTTCCCTACACTACCGAGACCCAATGAACCTGTATAGTGCGTTCTAGCAGTGCTCGGCCAATATAGGGCGACCATCAAGGTTGTAAAGTAAATAAGCAACATAGAACCTATTTATATCTCAAAGCACATTGAATATAATGTAATAGTAAACATCTCACGTATAAAATAGATGAGATGATAAATAATAGTATGAATCACAACATTAGAGTATATAGATCCATAGAGTACATAACATATATGTCAAATAATAACTCATAAAAAGACCGTCTCTAACTAGTAAGGCATTACCAAGCTCCATAGTGCTATGTAAAAGAATAGCAAATGTGTATATATCATAATATGAGAATTGCCTCCTGCTCGTCACCTGTCCAGCTTCATGTTCTCACTAGACCTGATATCCCAAATCTACTAATTTTAGATTACCTAGAGTAATAAGAATCAAAGCATAAAACACAGGTTAGACAATAATCTGATGTAAGGGATAGTATCTTAAATACTATAAAGGTAATAAACTAGGACAAATCGTATGGAAAATCATATATGATCTTTCACCGCATCCACAAATTTAGCACATATAAAGGATATACACTACCCTATGATAGTCATGATAGGTGTACCATATATCAAGGTGCAAAGGGTGTCTAGATATCGACATCAATAATATCTACATCATGTGACATCCCTAAGTTCATAAGAACAGTCAAACAAATATGACATCCACCATCCACCCTCATATTCACTCACTTAGTGCATTGGATATATGATACTTGAATGACCACCACCATGGAGCCAAGGCTACTAAACGTCTCGGTTTCTCGTTACTCGAATCCATAACACTTAGTAGGCTAGGAACTATAGTCGTCATTTGATTATGACTTTCAACCATTCAAGCAGGGCACAAATAAGCAATCAATACATATAACATTCTATAATAAGCACATAGCCAAACCACCTCAATTCAAGGCCTAAATCTAAGATAAGTGTTAGGGATCCATAAGAATACATTTTTACAAATCAAGTCTAAATCATCTAAAATTGACATACATTGCGTACTGTGGTCTGAAATCATTTTTAGTATTTTTAAATAATATATTTAGGGTGTAAAATGGCATAATTAGTAAGTAAGAGATCTAATCACTCACCTTAATCCAAAGAAAAACCCAAATCCTCCAATAAATAATAAAGGCGTGAAATCCAATGCTTCTATAACAGAAAATCTTTAATCTTAAGTGTTAATCGTGCTAATCTCTTCTTGATGGTGTAATTTGGCCAATTAAAGTATGTTTTAGGATTTCTTTTTGGCTAATGGGAGTTAATGGAGATTTCTAACTATTTTTGAGAGTTGTGAAATGATGGGAATGAGGTCCCATTAGCCTTCCCTAACCCTAAAACTGAAACGGGTCATGGCCTCAAGGCTAATGACCTTAATTACCAACTTAGGCTGCTTAAAGTAAAAGACACCTCAAATAGCCCTAGATCGAAAACAGTAAGTCCGTTATCTTAACGTGACCACACTACGAAAGGGAAACAATCATTCGAATCTAATGGAAGTATTTTCAAACCCTAACTCGGACCCTCCCAAAAGTTATAGTCCAAACAAAATTTACAGGGTTAAAATGGTCATACGAAAATTCACCAAAATCATGTATGTGGGAAATGTCCCTGAGAGTCATTGCCCAAAATATTAGAACCATACGACCTCATATGAAAATAATATAAATATTCTATGATTCTTTGATATGTAGAATATGTGTTATGACAACTAGGTTAAATAGTAAATCTTGATGTGATGATGTTATGCAGTTCCCTCGATTTAAGAATACCATAGAGCTTCAACGTAGATACTTTACTTCGATTATAGTTAAATCACGACATAGCATTCGTCAAACGACTATATTTGGCTCTAAGTTGAAAAATTATGAGTGAAGCACTACTCAATAGAGAATTCGTCTTCTCTGTTTTACGAGGTTAGTGTCATTATCAACTGTACTAAACTCAAAGTCAGAATCTGTAGCCAGATTAGAGCAGTTAATAATAATGTTATTATTAAACCAAGAACTTTGTTTGTGGGTTGACCAAGTTAAATTTGGATAATATTGAGTTTTGACCAATACCATAATTCATATGTCCTAAAGTGAAAGAGTGTTAACTAAGAGAACATGTGTAAATTAATGTCACTATGATACAGCTTAAGGCGTATGATATATGACTTTACTAGAAATGTTTATAAGCTATCAAGTCAGCCAAACTATCACACTATTAAATAAGATGATGTGTGAACATTGATATTTGTATTGTTCAATATTAATCACTAACTGAATTCACACCTCTGAGTCTTACAACTACATTCATGAATTCTCCGAAAAACCACACGATTTAATTAGTTTAAAATTTAAGAAATTTTAATTAACATGATACATTATGTTTGGGGTGTTGTTAGTAAGTAGGGTAGCTCCTAAAAAATTTATGGGTGCAACTAATAATCGTTTGGATGTGTGTATAAATTTTTAATACACTTATATTATACGATGTCAATATATATTTAAACATGCTCTATATATCAACAATTATTTAAATGTATTTTGAGATTTTTTTGGTCCTTAAAGGGACTACGCATAGCCGACTAGGAACGTGAGGGAATCATCTAGTTAAAAGATGTAGAGTTATTTGGAAATTAAAGAGGAAGTTTTTTAAAAGAGAATGGGAAAGGTTTTTATTCTGTCAATAAAACGAATCTTCCTTATTAATTAATTAATTGATTCCTCCTCCTTCTTTCTCCATTCATGGCTTCCATTGTTATCACTTTTTCTTTCCAGGGCCAAAATTATTTTTCTACTCTAAATAATAATAAATGAAATAAAATCAATGTGGTTCATTCGATCATTGCAACATCGAGTGGTGATTCAAGAAATTAGGAGCCAATTCTCGAATCGAGATGTCATAAAGATCTGGATCTGATTAGGTACGTTCTTATTTCATGTTACATGTTCATATATGCTCAACCCTGACCCTTGTTAATGTATGTTATAGGTTTAATTGCAATTTATTTTGATTTGATTGAAAAATGTTATAAATGTTGTTTTATAAATGAAATTTAAAATAAAATATATATACATGTAATAAATTCTCTTTTATACTTTTGTGTTGATACATTATAATCATGTTAACTATGTTATACAAATTATATTTCATTTAGTCTAGAATTTTATGTATGTATGTGTATAATTAATTATTAATTTAGGTTGTGATTTATAATATGCAAATTTTGTACATCTAAAATTATTTACATATTTTTTTAAAAGGATTTTAAAATGTGTATATATATATATGGTTATCCACATGCTCGTTTATCATTATATTATCATGTTAGTGAAAGCTTATATTAGATATAATCAAAGCAAATTGTAAATTAATTTAGTCAATATGATTAATTAAATGAATACAAAATATTTTAAAATAAAACATGATTTTGTTTTAATAAATATTATTAGATCTAATACTAATTAATAGATTACATATGCCCATTAATGTCCAGATAGGGATTTTTTTTAGATTAACCTATTGCAAAACAAGTCAAACACAATAATGGTGTCAAAGCTCATCTGGTCTATGTAATCTAATTGGCCAACATTAGGATCAACTAATAAACTTTTCTATCTTATGGGTGTCTAGAATAGCAGTAGCTAGGCTTGAGGATGGACAAAAGTACTCTACATTTCCTGGCTACTGGTCTAGTCCAATGGTGGAGTATGTCCAAAAGGTTGGCAGATGTAAGACCTAAGTTTGTTTTAGGTTTTAGGCTAATTTTCAAATTAAAATTTGATAACTTAAAATATATTTTAAATTTAAATTTTAAGCCTAAAAATAGAAGGAAATTTTATAAATGTTAAAATAAATTTTAAACTTTTAAAAGCTATTTTGAAAATTTCATTTAATAGTTTTCCAATTTTATAAATATTTAATTAATGTGATTAAATAATAAGTTGATTGATTAAAAATTAAGTAGTTAAGTACACAAACATATAAATATATGTATATTGACATATGTATATAACTATAACGGTTATATTTCAAAATTTATTTTAAAAATTATTTAAGGTGGGTTAAATAAATGTTTCAAAAATTATTAAAATATTTAATTAATTTTTTTAATTAATTCAATGATTTATTTGATAAATAACTGATTTAATGTTAATTACTTAGTGTGTGTGTGTGTGTGTATATATATATAAAGGTTATAACTAAACATTCTTCTTAAGTAGTAAGATGAATTTAATAAAATTTTTGAAATTTCAAATAAAATTAAGAATAAAAGATACATATATATTATATAAGTTAATTAAACTATGATAGTTATGAATAAATTTAGTTTACATAATTATATATGTATAATTAAATATAAGTAGAAATGAAATCAAAATAGATTTATGGAAACACATACTTATGGTACGTATACTGTAATTTCAGATATGCTTAACACTTGAATCACTATAATAAATACATTATTTTTTAAATCAGTATCGCTGAAAATATATTAAAGATGGTGAATCTTTAATATAAGTGTCCTCTATCATTTATATAATGATAGATGACATACATACACATTAGTTGCTGGGCGAACACAAGTGAGAGCTGTTATGTATAGTTCTATTAACATATTTTTGAGATAAGGTAAGATACATGCATGTATTTGTTGAGCAAACTCATGGTATATGCATTATACTAAGATCGTCAAGAAATGGTAGGTAAAAATGAATAATCTCTCTTAATGGACATAACTCAAGGTTAAGGTCGATATTAAGGCAAAGACCATGGTTAAAAGTTATATATGATAAAACAAATAAAGAGTTATCGCTCGCTACTAGCATGTGATTTTGTTATCTTCCATTTGAACTACATGATATCTCGACGAATCTGTAATATTGAGTGGATGAAATAGGTCAAGAAGAACAAAAGGTATCAAGAATGAAGAATACAAGGAAAAAAGATATGTATGGACAAGGTCACAAGGATTGGTACCGGTCCTTTTTTGAGATAGGTTACTTGGTCGTATTAAAGAGCAAAAGAAAGAGGAGCCAAGGAGAAAAGATAAATGAACAAAAGCGAAGACTAGGTCGGTACTGATCGTTAAGGATCGATACTGAACCTTATTGATTCTTGATGTGGATTATCATTTGTAACACCCCATCAGTTTATGGGATTAAATAATTAAATTAAAAAGGGTAAAATCATAATTTCACATAAAGGGGAAAATGGTAAATTTCTACAGGAGCTAGAATTAGGCTTCAAGACTAATACCATTGTATTCGTAATGCCTTTTATAGCCAGAAAACATAGATAACTTGCTCAATTTGGTTAATTGGCTAGAAATTGTAAGATATTAAACCTAATGGTATTTTCGTAATATATTAATTTTGAAATTTTAGCCTAAAATGTGAATTATTCAAGCTTACATATAGAAATGACAACGTATTATCTAATCACAGTTTAGCCTAAACATCTAACTCTTATCTCCATCTTCCTCTTTATCCATCCCTAAACAAAATCAATTCTAAATCCACCAAATAAAATCCAAATTAAATGAATAATATATGGAACCGATCATTGCAAAGAGAGCTACATAAATAAATCAAAGCTATGGGAAATTTTGCATTTTCAAGGTGAGGAATTTCCAAAATATAAGGAAAAAGGAGGATTCATCTTAGATCGAAGAAGACCTATGGCTAATTAGTGAGTGGTATTCATCATATTCATGTATATATTAGTAAGATATAGTAATTCATCCTTTATTATCATAAATCAACGAAACACCCCACCTTTATAGCCACACTGTAAAGACCCAGAATTTTTATCGTCTGGAGTTTTGAATATTAATTTTTAATATTCAATAAGACGGTCTTTTAATCAAAATAAAATCCCAGTTAAATGATAATTCGCAAAATTATATAGTTTTAAAACAAGATAATATTTTAAATTTCTATATTTTATTTATATATATAGAAAATTGATTTGAAATGGAATTTCTTATATGTTCATCACAAAAGAATTTATATGTAAATTCAAAAAAACAAACGCATAGCAAATAAAAATGAATAAAAATATTCCAAGAAGAATAAAAATGAATATAGCTCATGATAAATAATGTTGTTTAAAATTTGGATTTTTCTTATGTGCATACATATAAGATAAAGAAAGAGAAATATATAATATGTATAAACTAAATAAAAATAGTATGTGAAAAACAATATATATAATGGTGAGTGTAAAAGAACTAAATAGAAAAATATAACAGGATAGAAATGGGAGAAAAATTGAATAAAATCATTTAAATGTTTTTAAAAAGGGAATCTTTTACAAAATAGTGTTTTAACAAAAATGCTATTTCATACATTTTAAAATAAAATAGCAAGCTCGTATTTCTTTGAATTTTATATTTTAAATATAAAAATAAATAGGAATACGAACATTTAGAATTGTTCTTATTGAACACCACTTTATATCTCTTTTTCTCAATATATATATATATATATATATATATATATATATATATATATATATATATATATATATGAAACCATGTATAGCATAAATGGAAGTAAAAAAAGTAGATGTAAAACAAGTAAAAGTGAATATATATATATATAAGCTTTCCTAGTCAATCAAAAAATAAATGTGAAAATGGAAAACTTCATATCATCTCATACTTTATACTTCATCTCAACTCATATCAAAGCCACCTCATTTCAAATCCATCATAGACATTTTTACAACAACCTTAAAAAGATTTTAAGTCTTTCTTGAGACGAAAATCTATACAAACGAATCACTATATCTTATGCAAACTTTTATATATATAAGCAGGTATGTAGGCTTCGGTTTTGTAACTCCTGTAAACAAACACTCTACAAAATAAACACTGAGAAGAAAAAAAGAAATGCACCCTGTTCTTTCAAGAATTCAAAATCAAGGAAAGGATTCAAGGATCCATATCATAAATTGAAGTTCAACTAGAAGATTTCAGAAGATTTCAACAGTGATTAAGGTGAGAATTTTTATTTGGAATGCCTGGAGAAGTTTTGTTGTTCTTTGTAAAATGTTAACAGGGTTTTTAAAAATTTTATGCCTTTTCTTCAAAAATCAATATCTCTTGTTTTGATTCGAGTTTGCTGATGTTGTCAACTAATAAAGTCTGTGTTTTTGAATCAAGATCATGCTAAAAATAGTTTGAAATGTGTTTACTTTGTATATTGTGTGAAATGGTCAAATAGCATTAAACATGTGACGACCCAGGATTTTTGTATATTTGAAATTGGAAAATTTAATTTATTCTAAATATTTTAACGGTTAATTTTAACTTGAATTTCAAACATAAATATTTACTGGATAATTAATTGTTGAATTTAATTATCGGAATTGGGTAAATTATTGAGTATGGAGTTTTATGCCTGATAAAAAAATTTACATTGATAGTACGGAAGGTAGTAGAACTTTTAAAATTGAATTTGGAAGTGGTTTGTTCAGTTTTGAAATTTTATCGTTTAAATTGAATTTAAAAATAGCCTTCCGAGGCACACTCTCGGAATTCGACGAAACCAGGTCTATTAGATCCATGATATAGCATTATTATCGGATTTCAAATTTCCTAGTGATAGGAGTTGTTGTGTGATCGTAAGGTAAGTAAACACGCTGGAATTTGAATCGAATTTAATAAAATAACTGGTCAAAAAATTTCGCATCACCACTTCTTTTCCATCAGATATTCTTCAAAACACTGTAGCTAATCTTTCCTTATATGCTTCCCTCTTTCCAAAACATCCCATATCTTCTCTCTTCAGTTCAAAGAAAATAATCAGCAGAGCAGAGAATTTTTTTTTTTGAAAACAAAGTCTTCGTTCACTTTCCTTTTCAAAATCGCATTTCCTTCCCCACTTCAAAATCGAGACTACACTTCTCTACTCTCGAATTTTTTTTCTATGGCCGCTCGCACCCTCACCCCAACTACCATTTGAATCGATTCGACTCGAAGGAGGAGTCGCACGCGCAGTAGTACTATCGGGGGAATGATGGAAGTTAAAGGAGGCGGCGGGAGACTCGAGTGGTCTTGGCGATTTAGGGAAAATCGCGAGGCTAGGGTTAGTACAAGGTTGGCAGCGAGCGAGTGAGGCAGGTGGAATCGCGAGCAAGAGTCGTCACATTCAGGTGCAACGGCGCCGATGTTCGAGTGGCGCGAGGTGGAGGCTGTCTCTGGCAATGGCCGACGATTCTGAGGAGGTGGGCAATCTCGTGGTGACGTTGGCAAAGTGCTGTGGGCAGTAAGGTAGCTGGTTTATCTTAATTTATGTTTACTAAATAAATGTGTTAATTTTGCTTCACAAAAAAAGGGAAAGGGGGGGTTTTACAATACAATATAGTTCTCATTGTTTCGTTATAGGTAGGAGAAAAAAATATATAAATTTATTAAAATTGTAAACGGTATGGTCGAGTTTTATAAAAATATGCGAATAAAAGGTTTAACAAAGGAAGTTGTACATAAAGATATTAAATGGTTGAGTTTGTATAAATCAAAGTTCTAAACTTTCATAAATTATTTTAAGTGTATATATATATAAATATGGTTTCAAAAGAAATTAATATGCCTAGGTACATTTTAAAATTTGCTAGTTTATTGTAATAGTGTATTATGTTGATTAGGTTGTTTAATTATTTTAGTTACTAAAAATCATTTATTAAAGGGAATTTAGTTTTGAATTAAATTATTAGTGAAATTAATTAGTGAGCGGAAAATTTATAGTTCGATAGTTCGAATACTAATAAAATCCTATAATGCTTATACAAGGTCATAAACAATGGAAAAGAGCTGGGTTGGATTGAGTTGCAAAACAATATTCAAAGGTGAGTTAATCTCACTCACTTAATTTAAATTTAAATTCAATTGATTAAATTTATATAAATGTTTGAATGGATGAATTGATTGATTTGCTATATAGTATAGTATATATTTGAAATTGGTATTATATATTGTACTAACATCTATGGATGTAGGAAAACAGGTTGGAGGGATCCAACTGGATTCCTCAAAAATTTATTTAGATCATTTAATATTCTGTGTTATGAACATTTGATATCCTGTGATGATTTTATTGGTAACTGAAATATTGGATGGTATGGTTGAATTGAATATCTCAATGTAATGAGTTATCAAAATCTATAGAATTGGATTTGTGAAAAGAAATAAAAGAATAAAATTTTAAGTAAAATAAATTCTCGGGAATTTGAATAAATTTAATAATGAATTGAAAAAATAAAAAAAATAAAAATAAAGTAAAAGCGATTACAAAATTCTAATAAATATGGAAAAAGAGGGAATTATGAATTAACAGGGGAATAAATTTTAAACTAAAGTGATATTAGTTTAAAGATTAAAAAAGTCATTTTTAAATTAAGGGTTAAATTTAATCAAAGGATAGAAAGGAATTTTGGAAATTTGAAATTGGTATTTTTGAAAGGGTTTTAACTCATAATAAA
Source organism: Allium cepa (assembly GCA_030765085.1). Classification (NCBI taxonomy): domain Eukaryota; kingdom Viridiplantae; phylum Streptophyta; class Magnoliopsida; order Asparagales; family Amaryllidaceae; genus Allium; species Allium cepa. The sequence goes on along the minus strand of CM060944.1, from coordinate 488,508,263 downwards.
GAAGTAAAAATCTTAAAGTTAATGGAATTTATATAAATAAAGTAAGTAAAGGAATTTATTTCAAAGTGAAGTAAATTAGAAGTTAATTGTAAATTTTATTTAAGTGTCTAGAATTGAAATTAAAGCAAAGTGAGATTTTGAATTTTATAAGCTAGATTTATAAAAGTGAAATGGTTTTGGAATTATAAATTCCAGGTGTGAATTTATTAAAGAAATGGTAAATTTGTTTAAAAATAAATGGAGATTTATTTTTAAAGAATGTGAAAGAGAAGAGTATTTCTCGGGATAGCCAAGTATGGTTTTCAAAGCAATTTTAAATGTAAGTAAAAGTTTTTAACAATGGTTTTAAAAAGCATGTTTAGAAAATTTATTATCACTAATGTTTAACTTTTAAAGCAAGTGTTTTCAAATCTATTAATGTAGCAATTATATAAAGGTGACTTGGCATTATGTTTCGAATGAAAAATTAGTTTACATTTCATAAAGTGGTTTTATTTAAAATATTCTTAAAGCATATATATTTTAATAAAGTATTAAAGTAGGTTTGATTTTAAAGTTATAAAGTATGTTCTATAATAAAGTGATTTTAAAATTTATTTTAAAATCTAAAAGTATTTTGAACTTGGTGTCCCAAAGGAAATTAATATCGGGGTAATGTATTCCGTGAGCGGAAATTGGGTTGGAACTGTTTCACAAAGAGTTGAAAATCTGAAATATATCTTGAAAGATATTTTGGATAAATAAATAATTTGGAAAATTATTTATTGGTTGATGGTTGTTTGTGAATATTAATTGATAGTTAATCACCGACTATCAATATTGGACAAATACATTGATCGTTTTGAAGAGGCCGGGATCGAGATTTATTTCTCGAAAACCACTTCGATCCGGTTTGTATGTTTCGTGAAAACGAATTTGGATTCGAAGATGGAGTAGTGAAGTGCAAGGGCTAGTCGCTACTAATCCTGAAGATATTTCCAAAATGGATGCAGTAGGAATAGTGCCTTCGGTTTCGTTCGAACCCGGGACGGACTTGTATGGGTGGATGCTTGCGAAACATCGTCAGGTGGACGATGGGCATTCTAAGGGATATATTCTAAAAAGGTAACGCTTAGCCTCAAGCCTCATCAAATGGGAATGGCTGAAAATCAAGGGATATGGAGCAGGGCTTCGTGGGTAGCCCCCCACTGGAGGGTGAGGTCATCCCTGTCTAGATGTTCCTTTTATTTCGGCTTAGTGGGCGGTTGCTGATCCCAACCGTGGGGTGATCTTGCTCGGGACTATCCAGTAAGGGATGGTTCCGGTCTTGTGTTGCAAGGGAGTTAGGGTGGCTCCTCGGTACGTTGATCTAGACCAGGTATTGTGACAGGTGGTACCCTAGTGCCTAGCCATTAGTTGGAATCCATTTTCCCTACGCGTCCGTACGGTTTTGATTGTGCCCAAATATTGCTGAAACGTGAGATGCAAGCATTTCAGTTAGATTCTATTTTACTTTCTATAGACACTATTATAATATCAGTGAATTTTAATAAAAATGTTTTAGCTGTCGTAAGGTAAAAACCAGACATGTTTATTTGTGGCGTGGTCTTACGAGATGCTTTTGTTTTCAAAGGATTTTTGAAACTTTAATAATCAAATTGGGTGTGATTTTCTCACGCTGGTATTCCAGACTAACTCGGGTGTTATTTAACTGTAATGCTCGGGTCAGACCGAGTATTATAGTATACAGGAAATGCTGTGGAGCTCAGGAGTCGGGAAGGATGACGATACTTCTGTACTTGTTTACGTATATGTATGTATATATATATATATATCGCTATTTGAGTTGTTGTGTATCTTGAGTTGTTGTGTATCCATTGTATGTTATTGATGTTGAGCTATGATTGATGTACTCTGATGATGTAATATATAAAAAGAGATATTTGATTTTTGGGTAAAATTATTTATTATCTATTATATTTTATTCCGCTGCGATGGTTACATTCTGTTGTTATTTTCTATTTTCTTCTTCTACCTCTTCTTCTTTAACCCAAATCGTTCGTATTTCTGTACAACTTGAGTTGATTTAGAAAGAATAGAGTTGACTCAAGGGGTACGGATTTGCTGGTCGTTACACATAGTATTAGAGCGAGGTTGGTGATAACCTTGGCTCTGGTAGGAATTACTCATAAAATAGAGTCAATAGTAATCTAGAATGAGTTTGAGCGTATTAATAGATATGAGCGCGTATTTGTTAGTGAATATAAAATGATTTTATATTGTGTTGATTGGTTTATTAAGTAGCTTATGTATTCTAGTCAACACGAGTAATTAACATTATTGATAGGGATCTCTAAACACTTGAATAGAACAATTCGACATAGTATTGTTTCAAAATAGGGTAAATGAAATAATTTTACCCATATTATTTTAGTATATAAAAAGAATATAATTTTTTGTAAAGTATTATAGTATTTGGATGCTTGATTGTTAAGTAATGATGATATTAAATTATTAACACTATCATGTAGAAATTGAACAAGGAATTGAAAACTTATAACCAAAGCCAAAGAATAAGTTTATATAACAAATGGAATTTGTAATATAGGTTATAAATGTAATTTATAAATTGAAATAAACCTCTAGAGAAATTTGTAAATATAAAATATGGATGTGATTTAACATTGGAAATAAAAATCCCAGAGTAATGTTGGAATATAAATTGGATGGATTTCAAATTTGGAATTTTGGGAAAAGGGTTTAAGTTCCTTGGATTTGAAGGTGGTTTTCAAAGGTTTGGGAAATAACAGTGGTGTTATTTCGGGAATATTTTTGAATTGGAATTGAATATGGAGAGATTTGTAATTTAAGAATATTTGAAAGGGATTTTAAAGAGATAAAAGCATCTAGTTCTCTTTCGATCGCTGGAAAATAATTTCGGTGATGACTGCAGCATCGTCGAAGTTCATTTTCGAGTTCTAGAAGAGAAATTGCTACCAAGTTGTTTTAAATTGGAATTGTTTGCGAACTGGGTTTAGTTTTGAAATTTAGGAATAAATGAATTTGCCAAAGAATTTTGGATATAGTTGAATTCTAAGGTGAAATTGAAATTTTGGAAAATTGTTTAACTCTGGAATTTTGTTTAAAATGTTTATGGAATAATAAAAATATATTGGCTAAATAAAGAGGTATAATTCCGAGTTAAAAAGTAAAATGTGAATGAAATTGATTGTAAATGAATGAAATATGAATATAAATAAGTTGCGACTTATAAATTTTGGAAGTGAAATAAATAGGCCAAATAAAATTGTTTGTAATGATAATGAATATAATCCAAAATTTAAAAAAATATAAAATAGATTGAACTCAAGTAAAATGATTTTAATAAAACCTGTTTGGTAAATGGAATTAGTAATTGAGTTAATTATTATATTAGTGAGAATTTGACTTCGGAAAATGGGAGTTGGATTGCTTTTGGGATTATTTCCTTTTAAATGAATTTGTTTGGACTAAGAATGAAATTGAGTTAAGTGGAGAGTTGTGTAATCATTTGAATCGAATAGGATGGTTTGGAAATGGATTGTTCCAAGATTTATAAATGGATTCAAATAAGATAAATATGAATATGGAATAAAAAAATTTAAATGGAATGAATTAGAAATGGAACAAAATAAAGTAAAAATTGAATTGGTATCAATTTTTAGTAGTATCAACTAGAAGGGATATTTTATTAAGTGAATATCATTGAATCTACTTAGTAATGGTTGTCGTTGACTCAAATGAGCTAATATAAGAAATAAAATTGGTTTTTGAATAAATTGTAATAAACATGCGTTTATTTGGATTTAAAATGAATTGAATGTAAGCAATAAAGTGTAAACCATTTAAATGAAAGCATTTAAATTTGCATAGGAACCTTATAAATTTGCTTATGGAAGGATTTAGTGGATATTGCTTATATTATACAAGTGTTAGCTATTGAAATTAAGAAAGTTGTTAATAAACTTCGTATATTTGACAATGACATGTTTAAATTGAGTAAGTATAGGTTGTTGGAAGCCGTTTGACTGGTTTTGACTGTGCTAATTGCTTAAATAAATAGCTGCTTGCTTAAAAATGCTAAATAAGGTACGCCTACACAATACAAATAGGAAATATGATGTGTTTTTCTGTTTTCCAACCGTGTGGGTCGATGTATATCTATTTATATCTCTTGTCAAATTGCAAAAGCTCCTCCGTACAAAGGAGACTCTGCCAAAAATTTTCGAAAATTTTGGAAGTTAGAAATTTTTTGAAATTTTTGGAAAATTTTCATTGCCGATAAATGATTTAAATTTGCTGAGCAAATAGAATTTGACACTGAATATTAAAATCTATTTTAACTGTGAATGTAAAGTAAGTGGAATCGAAGGGACTAAAGAAAGTAAAGTTTGCAAATAAACATTTAGTGTGAGATTTAAATTAATTAGTAAGTGAAACTAATTCGATATTCAAAGTGGAAGTCAAATTGAATTTAAATGGAATTGTAAAAGCAAATTGAATAAAATAGATATAAACTCCAATAATGAAGTGAAAACAAATTTAAGAGAGAAGTGTATAAATAATTATATTAAACATAAGAAATGAATGGCGAGATTCTTAGGTAAAATGGTATTGAGGAAAATTATTGCAAGTGAATAATTGAATGAAAATTTAACTGAAGTTGTGACAAGGGAAAGTGAGAATAAGTGAATAACAATCAAAATAAATGTGAATAAAAAGGGATTTGATATAATTGATAATCAATTGAAATTTATACGTAGGATGTACGTATATTATTTGTTCGCATAGATATATTGATCCAGAATTCGAACACAGAATTTCGAGATAGTTATATCGATCCGAGTTAGGATTTTTCACTCGATTTTCGACGGCGAACCTGGATATGGATTGTTGATTGATTCTGGAAATTCTCTATCATAATTTACGGCTATGCAAGGAGAATGACGGTTTCTGATCAAGAAAACAGATCTTAGTCCGCACTAGGAAGTCGGGTGGACGATGCTAGTTCGGAAGTGAAATTGTGTGATCGAGTGAGCGATCAAATTGGATATTGCATACGGATGATATATATGCATCGTACAGACTTAAGTAAGGCAAATATTGAAAATTTGTAACGAAATGTAAAAAAATGACTTTGGAATTGTGATTGGATATTATTGCTTAGTAGGATATACAGGTGTATAAAAGCAATGGATAAATGGGGATTTTTGATTTCCGAAGATTAAATTTAATGGCCCGACAAAAAGGTATGTGTTTAAATTTCTGAAAGAAATTTGATTGGGTTTTTGCTCTAGCCACTTGACCTTCTGGTTTTCTTTTGAGATTTGAGAGGCCGATCAGCCATTTTGTAGTCGTACCGAACTAGCCGCACAAAGGAGACGCTGGAAATTTTTTTCGGAAATTTAGGGAGTTAGAAAAATTTTGATAAGTCAAATTTAATTTCACATGTAAATTTGAATGGTTAAGTAAGTAATATTTTTGAAAGGGTAGGATGAGGGTTAGTGAGTCTCTTGATAAAAAGATTTGTATTAGTAAGTTGTGCAAAACTATTTTGGTTGAGGAAATAGTAATGGGTTATGTATCATTCTTCCTAACTAGTAATTTCGGGGACGAAATACTTTTAAGGGGGGAAGAATGTAACGACCCGGGATTTTTGTATATTTGAAATTGGAATATTTAATTTATTTTAAATATTTTAACGGTTAATTTTTAACTTGAATCTCAAACATCAATATTTACTGGATAATTAATTGTTGAATTTAATTATCGGAATTGGGTAAATTATTGAATCTGGAGTTTTAAGGCTGATAAAAAAATTTACATTGATAGTACGGAAGGTAGAAGAACTTTTAAAATTTAATTTGGAAGTGGTTTGTTCAGTTTTGAAATTTTATCATTTAAATTGAATTTAAAAATAGCCTTCCGAGGCACAGTCTCGGAATTCGACGAAACCAGTTCTATTAGATCCATGATATTGCATTATTATCGGATTTCAAATTTCATAGTGATAGGAGTTGTTGTATGATCGTAAGGTAAGTAAACGCGCTGGAATTTGAATCGAATTTAATAAAATAACTGGTCAAAATTTTTCGCATCACCACTTCTTTTCCATCAGATATTCTTCAAAACACTGTAGCTAATCTTTCCTTATACGCTTCCCTCTTTCCAAAACATCCCGTATCTTCTCTTTACAGTTCAAAAAAAAATCAGCAGAGCAGAGAAATTTTTTTTATTAAAAACAAAGTCTTCGTTCACTTTCCTTTTCAAAATCGCATTTCCTTCCCCACTTCAAAATCGAGACTACACTTCTCTCCTCTTGAATTTTTTTTTCTATGGCCGTTCGCACCCTCACCCTAACTACCATTTGAATCGATTCGACTCGAAGGAGGAGTCGCGCGCGCAGTAGTACTATCGGGGGAATAATGGAAGTTAAAGGAGGCAGCGGGCGACTCGAGTGGTCTTGGCGATTTAGGGAAAATCGCGAGGCTAGGGTTAGTACAAGGTCGGCTGCGAGCGAGTGAGGCAGGGTGAATCACGAGTAAGAGTCGTAACATTCAGGTGTAACGGCACCGATGTTCGAGTGGCGCGAGGTGGAGGCCGTCTCTGGAAATGACCGACGATTCAGAGGAGGTGGGCAATCTCGTGGTGACGTTGGCGAAGTGTTGTGGGCAGTAAGGTAGCTGGTTTATCTTAATTTATGTTTAATAAATAAATGTGTTAATTTTGCTTCACAAAAAAAAGGGAAAGGGGGGTTTTACAATACAATATAGTTCTCACTGTTTCGTTATAGCTAGGAGAAAAAAATATATAAATTTATTAAAATTGTAAACGGTATGGTCGAGTTTTATAAAAATATGCGAATAAAAGGTTTAACAAAGGAAGTTGTACATAAAGATATTAAATGGTTGAGTTTGTATAAATCAAAGTTCTAAACTTTCATAAATTATTTTAAGTGTATATATATAAATATGGTTTCAAAAGAAATTAATATGCCTAGATACATTTTAAAATTTGCTAGTTTATTGTACTAGTGTATTATGTTGATTAGGTTGTTTAATTATTTTAGTTACTAAAAATCATTTATTAAAAGGAATTTAGTTTTGAATTAAATTATTAGTGAAATTAATTAGTGAATGGAAAATTTATAGTTCGATAGTTCGAATACTAATAAAATCCTATAATGCTTATACAAGGTCATAAACATTGGAAAAGAGCCGGGTTGGATTGAGTTGCAAAACAATATTAAAAGGTGAGTTAATCTCACTCAGTTAATTTAAATTTAAATTTAAATGATTAAATTTATATAAATGTTTGAATGGATGAATTGATTGATGTGCTATATACTATAGTATATATTTGAAATTGGTATTATATATTGTACTAACATCTGTGGATGCAGGAAAACAGGTTGGAGGGATCCAACTGGATTCCTCAAAAATTTATTTAGATCATTTAATATTCTGTGTTATGAATATTTGATATCCTGTGATGATTTTATTGGTAATTGAAATATTGGATGGTATGGTTGAATTGAATATCTCAATGTAATGAGTTATCAAAATCTATAGAATTGGAATTGTGAAAAGAAATAAAAGAATAAAATTTTAAGTAAAATAAATTCTCGGGAATTTGAATAAATTTAATAATGAATCGAAAAAATAAAAAAAATTAAAATAAAGTAAAAGCGATTTCAAAATTCTAATAAATATGGAAAAAGAGGGAATTTTGAATTAACAGGGGAATAAATTTTAAACTAAAGTGATATTAGTTTAAAGATTAAAAAAGTCATTTTTAAATTAAGGGTTAAATTTAATCAAAGGATAGAAAGGAATTTTGGAAATTTGAAATTGGTATTTTTGAAAGGGTTTTAACTCATAATAAAGAAGTAAAAATCTTAAAGTTAATGGAATTTAAATAAATAAAGTAAGTAAAGGAATTTATTTCAAAGTGAAGTAAATTAGAAGTTAATTGTAAATTTTATTTAAGTGTTTGGAATTGAAATTAAAGAAAAGTGAGATTTTGAATTTTATAAGCTGGGTTTATAAAAGTGAAATGGGTTTGGAAGTATAAATTCCAGGTGTGAATTTATTAAAGAAATGGTAAATTTGTTTAAAAATAAATGGAGATTTATTTTTAAAGAATGTGAAAGAGAAGAGTATTTCTCGGGATAGCCAAGTATGTTTTTCAAAGCAATTTTAAATATAAGTAAAAGTTTTTAACAATGGTTTTAAAAAGCATGTTTAGAAAATTTATTATCTCTAATGTTTAACTTTTAAAGCAAGTGTTTTCAAATCTATTAATGTAGCAATTATATAAAGGTGACTTGGTATTATGTTTCGAAAGAAAAATTAGTTTACATTTTATAAAGTGGTTTTATTTAAAATATTCTTAAAGCACATATATTTTAACGAAGTATTAAAGTAGGTTTGATTTTAAAGTTATAAAGTATGTTCTATAATAAAGTGCTTTTAAAATTTATTTTAAAATCTAAAAGTATTTTGAACTTGGTGTCCCAAAGGAAATAAATATCAGGGCAATGTATTCCGTGAGCGGAAACTGGGTTGGAACTATTTTAAAAAGGGTTGAAAATCTGAAATATATCTTGAAAGATATTTTGGATAAATAAATAATTTGAAAAATTATTTATTGGTTGATGGTTGTTTGTGAATATTATTTGATAGTTAAATCACCGACTATCAATATTGAACAAATACGTTGATCGTTTCGTAGAGGCCGGGATCGAGATTTTTTTCTCGAAAACCACTTCGATCTGGTTTGTACGTTTCGTGAAAACGAATTTGCATTCGGAGATGGAGCAGTGAAGTGCAAGGGCTAGTCGCTACTAATCCTGAGGATATTTCCAAAATGGATGTAGTAGGAATAGTGCCTTCGGTTCCGTTCGAACCCGGGACGGACTTGTATGGATGGATGCTTGCGAAAATATCGTCAGGTGGACGATGGGCATTCTAAGGGATATATTCTAAAAAGGTAACGCTTAGCCTCAAGCCTCATCAAATGGGAATGGCTGAAAATCAAGGGATATGCAGCAAGGCTTCGTGGGTAGCCCCCACTGGAGGGTGAGGTCTTCCCTGTCTAGATGTTCCTTTTATTTCGGCTTAGTGGGCGGTTGCTGATCCCAACCGCGGGGCGATCTTGCTCGGGACTATCCAGTAAGGGATGGTTCCGGTCTTGTGTTGCAGGGTGTTAGGGTGGCTCCTCGGTACGCTGATCTAGACCAGTACTATGACAGGTGGTACCCCAGTGCCTAGCCATTAGTTGGAACCCATTTTCCCTATGCGCCCGTACGGTTTTGATTGTGCCCAACTATTGCTGAAACGTGAGATGCAAGCATTGCAACTAGATTCTATTTTACTTTCTATAGACACTATTATATTATCAGAGAATTTTAATAAAAATGTTTTAGCTATCGTAAGGTAAAAACCCGACATGTTTATTTGTGGCGTGGTCTTACGAGATGCTTTTGTTTTCAAAGGATTTTTGAAACTTTAATAATCAAATTGGGTGTGATTTTCTCACACTAGTATTCCAGACTGACTCGGGTGTTATTTAACTGTAATGCTAGGGTCAGACCGAGTATTGTAGTATACAGGAAATGCTGTGGAGCTCAGGAGTCGGGTAGGATGACGATACATACTTTCGTACTTGTTTACCTATATATATATATACACACACACACACACACAGATATATATATATATGTATATATATATATCGCTGTTTGAGTTGTTGTGTATCTTTAGTTGTTGTGTATCCATTGTTTGATATTGATGTTGAGCTGTGATTGATATACTCTGATGATGTAATATATAAATAGAGATATTTGATTTTTGGGTAAAATTATTTATTATCTATTATATTTTATTCCGCTGCGATGGTTAGATTCTATTGTTGTTTTATATTTTCTTCTTCTACCTCTTCTTCTTTAACCCAAATGGTTCGTATTTCTGTACATCTTGAGTTGATTTAGATAGAATAGAGTTGACTCAAGGGGTACGGATTTGCGGGTCGTTACAAAACAACCCAAAATTCGTCAAATTTCACCATGCCTTAAAAATGAAATCAAGTATATAATCATGATTGTTGATTAAAGTTAGGAATTTTAGTGGCGAAAACATGATTGCAAGGTATTAGATTGGGGGAATTTTGGGTATGATCGTTTTCCATTAAAAAATATATTTTAGGGTCGAGGATGAATGGGGTGGCGACTCATTGGCTTCGGCATGACCATGGGAACCTAGGCAACATTTTGACCATGGGGTTTTCGTTATAACGGTGTGGGTTGGGCATGGCGAGGAGTTTTAAGGCAAAGGTTGGAATAGGTTCGATTTTCCACGTTGCTGGCAAGGTGGCGATGATCGAACGGCGCCACACTTGGCGGGGGCATAACGTGGGACATGGGGTAACGGTGGTGGTGGTGGTGTGCATTTTGGTAGTGGGAACAGGAGAGGCGGGGTGCTTTTAGTTGATGGGTGAAATTTTAGGGCTAGGTTCTTAAATTGGATTTTGGACAGAGGGGGTTGGAGGTGGAACTACGAGATGGAGATGGTCGAGGTTGGAGTGGGACGTTTGCGTGCGGTCTCGGTTGGGTGAACGGCGACGTGGTGGGGATGTATACATGCTCGTACACGCGAGTGAAGTCCTTGGTACGTAAGATGATTATCGAAGCTTGGCTGGTGGGGAGCGTAATCCTTGGTTTTGTTCTCGAGTAGTATGCGAGTGCATGTCGTATATATGAAGTAGAAGTGGATCGAAAATTTTGAGAAGTTGGATTCTTGGGTTCTTGTTTTAACTGGAACAGGAAGTAAAAGAAAAAGAGAGGAGAAGAAAGGGAACGTGGGTTTTTGACTGGGGGATTATGGCTTCGACCCACGTATACATAAATAAAATAAAAAGGTGGGTTTTAGGCTTCGGTCCTAAAGGAAATGGGTGGGGAGTTTTAAAGTATAAAATGTTTTTTTTTTAATTTAACAATATATAATTTGCAAAGTTTAAACCGTGATAACTAATGCATATGAATTCCGATTTACATGAAATTTGTTGTGATAGGTTCTATCAACGAGCATGACGTCATCGTATGATTGGTTATAGAGTTTGAATGAGTGAAATTTTGTGGTATATTAAAATGGACATAAATTTAAGTAATTAATTTAAACAAATATCGACGTTTAAATTTATATAACCTGTCTATTGAAGTTATTTGCCCAGATAAAAATAACGATGAGCTATTTTAAGTTAATTACGATGTTTTGGCCTTTTATTAGCGGATTAAAAACATTATTCCGCTAATTATATTTAATTAGACACCCTATTGGCAGAATAAATACCCATCCTGCCATTATTACTAGATATATGTATTTTTGGACATTTACTAGCAGAAATTAAACCCTGTTCTACTGTCATATTTGTATGGACATATATTTATTATCCTCATAATTATATTAGGAAATGTGATGTTGAATTAATTGTTAAAAAATGGGTTGATGTGAATATCTGAATCTGCTATTCTGGATTGTTATGGAACAAATGGTAACTTGATTAAGTACCATTGAAATTAATAAGCCTATTTCCAAATTTGGAAGTTGATTTTTGATTCAAAATTATTTAAAGGATAATTATTATTTATTAATGATGTTTTAAAGATAATTAATTATTATTTAATAATGATTTAAGTTTAATTATTTTATGATTCCTAAAAAGTTATTCAATTATTTAAAATGCTTAAATTTTATTTAATTATTTATTTAAGGTTATTTTATAGTAATTGGATTTAAAATTTAATTTTTTTTAAGAGTTAATTAGTATTGAGATATTATTATTTTCAAAGATAATTAGTTCAAATAATACTAATGTTTTAAAAATAGTATATTATATGGTCAACTTTTATAAAAGAGTATTTTCTAAAATTTTGAGATAATTATTACATAAAGTTTTCGAGAAGTAATGGTATACTTTTATGACGGAAATTGGAGGTAGAGATTTCTTGCAGTTAAGTTTGGATTTTTCTAGAATAGAGACATAATCGTTGATCTGCAAATCCATGGTTGATACCGCATAGTGCTTTCCATATTTATTTTAAAAAGGGTTTTTCATATATTTTTGTAGGGAATGGTTTGTCAATATACTCATTCTAATGAGATAAATATATACCTTTTTGATAAAGTGATTTATTTTATTCAAATTTAAATTAAATAAGGTTTAGTGATTTCAGTGGGAGATGAAATCTTTGGTTGAATGATTATTTATTTGATAGTTAAATAACCGACTGTCAATTCTGGATCCAAAACGTAACTCTGGAAATATCTAGTAGAAACATGGGAATTATATGGTACATTTACCGTCGGAAGGTGCTATAGTGTACATATAAATCGTTTTGTTCTTCTAGGACAATGATAAGGAAATCCATCCACTAACAGTTAGGAAGTGATCTTCGATCTTATTTTCGTCTGTTTACTTCCTAAATAACTGGGATTAAGTTTACCGAAAATATCAAAAGTTATTTCGAAGAGACCAAGATCAGATAAGTTATCCAAAAACCACTTCGATCCAACAAATACGCTTTCAAAGTGAATATAAGGGCATGGAATCGAAGATGAGCATTGAAGTACAAGGGCTAATCGCTACTAATCTTAAGGATGATTCCGAAATGGATGTAGTAGGAATAGTTCCTTTGGTTTCGTTCAGACCCAGAATGGACATGGATGGATGAATGCTATCAATACACTATCATAAGAGAGCAATGAGAATTCTAAGTGAAAAGTCATAAAAAGGTAATCGTAGCCTCATGCCTCATCAACCGCAATGATTGAAAATCAGGGGAGATGCAACAAGACTAAGTGGGTCGCCCCCAATTAAGGTATGTTTATCACCTTTCTAGATTCCCTCACATATTATAAATACAATGTATGGAAAGAGCTAGATAATGGTGGGAACATCCAAGGTGATAGCATATTTGATACTATCTAGGTTAGGGGTAGGTCAGTCTTGTATTATAGGAGATCCCAACGAGGTCCCCGGTATATTTTTCTAAAGGTGTACTGTGATTGGTGATCCCTTGTGCCTAGTTATTATATGGAATCCATTCTCCAATATGCGTCGTACGGTTTTGATTGTGCCCAACTATGTTGAAATGTGAGATGCAAGCATTTTAGCTATTTCTACATTTTACCTTGATCTCTTGACCCTATTATAATATCATTGGATTTTCTATAAAAAGGGCTTGGTTATCGTAAGGGAAAAACCCATCATGTTTATTTATGATGTGGTCTTACGAGATACCTTTGATTTTAAAAGGATTTTGAAATTAATAATGAATAAAGTTCCTTGTAATTTAAATTCTCACGCTGGTTTCACCAAACTGACCCAGGCTTGGTTTTTCCTATGCTCGGGTCAGACCGAGCATATTTTCTAGTTTATATGGATAACTGGAGCTTCAGGGAAGGAACTTGAGGCCCCGAGATGTATTCGCGTAGTTGTTTATATTTGACATTGCATTTTAGTTGTATTTATCAACGGTTGTGAGGACAGGTTGTTATAACTATTCGTGATGAATAGGTTGGTATACTCTCATTGATATTTGTACTATAAACATTACAGTTTTTGTTTCACGTAAATATTTATTCCATTATATAGATTATTCATTTCCGGTGTGAGATTCTATATTATTGGTTTTCTTTCTATCTTCATTCTATTTTATTTCTTTTAACTATCCATCTTTCCATGCAATGTTGGTTGGACATGTGTGGTAAATTGTCAGTTTAAACTGTACGGAAAAGTGGGTTTTGACATCATGGTATCAGAGCTTAGTTTGAGCGAATACCTATGCCTTGACGGGAAATACTCTTTAGAGATAAGGTCAGTAGTACCCTAGAATGAGTTTGAGTGTGTGTATGTATACACACACGCACGAGAGTGCATATTTGTTAGTGATATAAAATGTTTAATATTGTGTTCATTGATCTGTTGAGTGGCATATGATTCTGGTCAGTATGAGTAGCTAATGTTATTGATGGGGATCTCTAAGCACTTGAGCAAGGCCAAGGACACAATATTGTTTTAAGTAGGTGAATGAAATAATTTTACCAGGATATATTTAACATATAAAAGGCTATGATTTTCAAAATATATAGTATTTTTAGGTGTTGTTTGATAAATGATGATAATATCCTATCATTATCATCTAGTATTGATTAATTATAGCCATCTAGTTTTACGCATCCTCTATTGCTCGCCCTTCTGACTTGAGCCTTCCTTTAGAAAACATGCGTCTTGTAGAAAGGAACTTGGGAAAATTTAAATTTTTGAGTAAACTTCGTTTACTAAAAAGAGACTAAAATATTTTAAGACAAATATTTTGGGAAGATTTTTCATATATAAAAGCTAATTTTATAATATTTGGTTTATAAAAAGAGATATATGAGAATTTATAACTATAGTGATTTTGGAAAATTGTTTTAAACAGATTTTTGAAGGGAAATTATTATGTTTTGGCTTAAAGTAAAATTTTCAATAATAGTAATTTAAAAGAGAATTTATATAGAATATGTACCTATATTTATTATTTAGCATATGTGAAATTCCTGAAAACTTTAGGATTTCATTCTTTGGTTCTTGTTGATTAATTTTTGAGAACTCCCATAGTGGTTAGAGAAGTACTTATGAAGGCTAGGAGGCTTGGCGATCAAGACTGGGTTAGATGGATTCTGGAGGATCTTATCCATCCATCGCTAGAGGAATAAGTCAAGGGAGAGGAGGAGTTAGAAGAAGGGGAACCTATTGAGAAGCCATCACTATTTGAAGAGGAGTCTGAGATAGAAGATAAGGAGGTATTCGAGGAAGAAGAAGAGGAATATGAGATAGAAGAGGAGCCCAAATCGGAAAATGATGATGATATTATCTGGGAAATGGGAGAGGTCATTAGCAAGCCACTTGTAGATGGCGATGACCTGCTGAAGGATGATTTACGGCCTAGGGAAGAGATGCTAGTGCTTAGGGAGCCAAGCCCGAAAAAGGAATGGATTACATACAATGATGCTGAGATAAGGGAAATGAAAGGATCGGAAGTGGAGGACTTTGATGGAGAGTGTCCATTGTGAGATGTTAGTTCGGGCCGGGTTAGTTCTCTTAGAATGTATTCCCTATTTGACCTATTAGTAGCCCATAGACGTCATGGATGCCTGTTTGGATTGTAAATTAATGAAGTGTCTTAGTAGATACTTTTGTGTGTATAACTAGCTATTGGTTATAGATATCTCTTGGATGTGTGTGTATTATATGATGACTAGTTGTAAAAGTATCTTAGTTGATACTATATTGAGTGATATTTTGGGATATAAATATATGATTGAACTTGTGTGATATGGTTGTTTATTAATTCGTTAATAAATTAAAATTCGCTTAGTTATGTTTACTAGCCTGGTTACGGCAATTTGGGGGATGGAATTCTTTTAAGGGGGAGAAATGTAACGGCCTGAAATTTTTGTCGTATTAGGTTTTGAGTATTAATTTGAAATATTCAATAATACGGTCTTTTAATCAAAATAAAATCCCTTTTAAATGATAATTGGTAAAAATATACAGTTTAAAACAAGATAATATTTTAGTTTTCCAGGTTATATATATATATATATATATATAATTGATTTAAAATGGAATTTCTCATATATTCTAACTAAAGAATTTATATGTAAATTAAAAAAACAAACACATAGAAATAAAAATGAATAAAAATAATCTAGGAACAATAAAAATGAATATAGCCGATGATAAATAATGTTATTTAAATTTAGATTTTTCTTATGTGCATACATCTAATATCAAGAAAGAGAAATATATAATATGTATAAACTAAATAAAAATAGCATGTTAAAAACAATATATATAATGGTAAATGTAAATGAAGTAAATATATAAGAAAAATATAATATGATGGAAGTGAGAGAAAAATTAAATAAAATCATTTAAATCTTTATAAAAAGGGAATCTATTACAAAAGAGTGTTTTAACAAAAATGTTATTTCATACATTTTAAAATAAAATAGCAATCTATTATTTCTTTGAATTTTACATTCTAAATATAAAAATAAATAGGAATATGAACACTTAGAATTGGTTTTATTGAATACCACTTTATGTCTCTTATTCTCAAAATATATACGAATGCATGTATAGGATAAATGGAAGTAAAAAAGTAAAGGTAAAACAAGTAAAAGTGAATATATATATATATATATATATATATATATATATGTATATGTATGTATGTATGTATGTATGTATGTATTAGCTTTTCTGGTCAATCAAACAATAAATGTGAAAACTGAAAACTTCATATCATCTCAAACTTTATACTTCATCTCAACTTCATATCAAAGCCACCTTATTTCACATCCATCAAAAACATTTTTACAACAACCTTAAAAAGATTTTTAAGTCTTTCTTGAGACCAAAATCTGTACAAATGCATTTTTATATCTTGTGCAAACTTGTGTGTATATATAAGCTTATATGTAGGCTTCAGTTTTGTAAAGCCTAACAAACACTCTGTAAAATAAACATTGAGAAGAAGAAAAGAAAAGCACCCTGTTCTTTCAAGATTTCAAAATCACGGTAAGGATTCAAGGATATAGATCATAAACTGAAGTTCAACTAGAAGATTTCAAAAGATTTCAACAATGATTGAGGTGAGAATATTTTTTTGGAATGCCTAGAGGTGTTTATCAGTTCTCTGTAATATGTTAACAGAGCTTTTAAAACTTGTATAGCTTTTCTTCAAAAATCAATATCACTCATTTCGATTCTAGTTTGCTGATGTTGTTAACTAATGAAGTCTATGTTTTTGAATCAAGATCATTCTAGAAATACTTTGAAATGTGTTTACTTTGTATATTTTGTGAAATGGTCAAATAATAGTAAACAACCCAAAATTCGTCAAATTTCACTATGCCTTAAAAATGGAATCAAGTATAGGATCATGATTGTTGAGTAAAGTTAGGAATTTTTGTGGTGAAATCATGATTTTAAAGGTGTTAGATTGGGAGAATTTTGGATTTGATCATTTTTCATTAAAAAAATATTTTGGGGTTGAGGATGAATGGTGTGGCGGCTCATTGGCTTCGACATAACCGTGGGAACCAAGGCAACATTTTGACCATGGGGTTTTTTTTCTAATGGTGTAGGTTGGGCGCAACGAGGAGTTTTAGGGTTTAAGGAAAATATTAGAATGGGTTCGGATTTCCACATCGCTGGCATGGTGGCAGTAATCGAAAGGCGCCGCACTTGGAGGGGGTAGCATGGGATAAGGGGATCATGGTGGTGGTGGTGGTATGTGTTCTGGTGGTGGCAGCAGGCGAGGTGGCTTTAGTCGATGGGTGAAATATTGCAGCTCAGTTCTTGTATTCAATTTTGGGCAGAGGGGTCCACGGTGTAACTAGGGGATAGAGATGGTCGAGGCTGGAGAGGGACGTTTGTGCGCGGTCTCGGTTAGGTGAATGGTGACGTGGTGGGGATATACACGTTCCCGTACACATTTGCACATGCAAGTGAAGCCCCAAGTACGCGAGATGGTGATCGAAGGCTTGCTTGATGGGTTGCATAAATCTTGGTTTTGATCTTGAATAGTATGCAAGTGTATGTCATATCTGTGAAGTAGAAGTGGATCAAAAATATTAGGAAGTTGGATTTTTGGGTTCTTGTTTTAAGTGGAACCAAAAGCGAAAGAAAATGGGAGGTAAAGAAAGGGAACGCGGGTTTTGAAAGCGTGTAGGATCGTGCATTATGGATATAATGATGTAGAGTATAGTAATGTAGCAAATAGTGCGAAAAATAAAAGCAGTAATATAATAAAAATAACATCAGAGATTTTTATACTGTTCGGAGCACCGCCCTACGTCCAGTCCCAGACTCCTTCTGGAATTTAACTAAACAACAATCCTCACTTAACACGGAGGAACAGGTGTACGCAGTCTGAGCAGCAGAACAGACACCTGAGCACCAGAATAGGATTTTCGCCTCAGCAACAGAAGAGGACTTCACTAAAACAAAAGAATATCTGACACTGTGTGTTTTTGATAACACTAATTTGTATCTGATAGTACAAACCTCCTACAATCAAATCCTCAAGTATATATCAAGTGTATGTGAAGATATAAAGAGAAGGTAATGCAAAGAATCGAAGATTATGAGAGTTTATTTGAAGAATCAAAGTGGTAAAATATTTGTTTTCTATTTGAATGCAAGTGTGAGAGTACAAGAAGAATATTAGAGAGTTAGAATGAAATTCTGTGAATGTGAAGTGTTTGGGAACACGTATATATAGTAGTCGGAGAGTTACTGCCATTGGTGAAGGGTTCTGGCCAAAAGGAGCATCCATTTCTGTTCAGAGAAGGATCGTGTAACAAACGGGATTTTCGACTTCCGAAAATCGACATTAATACAACCATTATATCAACTGCCGAGCAATCGAAGGCCGAAAAAACCGAATTGTTAGGGTTTTAAGAAGAAGAAAGTAGACGAAGAAAGAAAGAAAGAAGAAGAAAACATAAACAATAACAGAATCTCACATTTCGCAGCGGAACAGCATATAATATATCAACGAATAATCTTTAAAACAAAGAATCTTATCTGTTATTACATTACATTACGTTACATTATTAGAGTATACGACAACAAACACAATAGTGGAAAGTTATATAAACCTATCCTCACAACTGAATACACAGCGGAAAAGATAATATCATATACAAGTGATAGGTTTCTCCATCCAGCTCGCCTCCTGAGCTCACAGCAACTCCTGAGTTCCAGAATGACCTGATAACCTGACTCTTGGCTGCCCGTGTGGAAATTGGTGGGCACCCAGAGTTTAGAAAGGGAACAATAAACTCCAAGTCAGTCATGAGATTGGTGTGTGAACTTAAAACAGTTTATCTTTACAAGAAAACAAAGAAATATTTTAAAATAGATCTGCAATGCTTTTTGAAAAATGAAACTACCATAAGGCCTCTAGCACACACTGTAACGACCCGTAAATTTAACCGGTTTTAATAACGTACTAATTGAAATTTTATGAGAATTTTAAACGACAAAATTTTGAAATATAAATTTGATATTTGGAATGCGTCTAGTTAAACATAGCAACTGGTAAATTTTTGTCCGAAAACATGAAAGTTTATTTCGTGCGTAAATTTACTTCGCTTTAATCAGTTAAAAAAAACGATGAAAATAAAACGTTTTCGAAACCGAAATATTTTTACATAGAAAAATTGTAAAACATCTTCTGAGCAAGTTGTCAGTTTGTCGTTTTTCCAAATTCGGACATCTTTGGCTCCGTCGATCTTAATTTTCTGCGATTTTTACGCATTTTCCGCTAGTAGAAAATTTCGAATTTTTATAATTAAATCGTACCACTGATATCATTATGCCGTTTTAATCGTCTCGTCGTGTTGATCTCTGTGGTATATTCGCTTCCGTGTTTTGAATTTTCGGTACGTGATGAAACCATGAAACGAATAGCTGTATCGGTTACGAAATTTCAAACTTTGATTTCTAGTCCAATACCCAACAGCCACTGGTATTTATTATTTTCAGAAAATCAATGCTTGACTTTATCTTCACTGGTTTCAATATTGTGCCAGTTCGTTTCATTATTTTGGTTCGTTCAAAATGATCTGCGGCTACTGCCATTCCAACCGTTCACTTTATAACATTTTGCTCTGTCCATTTGGAGGCTCTTCAATCTTGATTTGTGCGTTTATAATAAATGAAATACTGAATATGTATTGTAGCCAACTCACCATTCTTCTCCTAACCTTCATTGCTCTATTTCCAGTAGAAAAATTTTCATTTTACTTCCCATACGCAAGCCGACGAGCATAACCACCCAGCCTCGCACCGAGCTCCTCCGCCTCTCTCTCTCTCCTTCGGCAGCCCCGGCCTCCCATCAGGTCCGCCTACCACCTCCATGCGCATTGCTCGGACCACAACCCGACAATGCCCGACCGGCCATCACAACTCACAGCGCAGCGCAAGGCCTTCCCATCTCCAGCCTCCACCGCCGACCAAAACCCATACCTAGTTTGCATCAGCCTGCAACTTCGAACATGCGTCTACCTATCTCCCCCTCACTTCGACCATGAGCCTCCCCCTATGACAAAGCTACATCCAAGACTTGAAACAACAGCCACCAAACCCGAATGAGTCAACCACTTGAACCTAAAACTCCGCCACCCACCCCGCATCTCTTGGCTGCCACATCAGCCGTAGCTACCAAGGCTCGGCCGAAATCCTCTCTACTCCTCATGCGGGCACCACGGCCTCAAAAAAAAAAAAAAAAATATCAGTTTCGCCCCTCCTTCATCCAGTCGGCCTCGACTTCTCGTACAACCCCTGCATCACCTCCAGCAAACGGCCGATCACCTTCGCCTGACCCTGCCGAGCCTAGCCCTCTTTTTTTTTTTCCATTTTTCGCCGTGCTACCCTGCAGATATATTAAGGTAATGTACATGTATATAAGCTTATTGTGTATAAGTGGTATGTGTATGTTGTTTACGTGGGAGTATGTTTACTTGATTTTGTTAGTGGGTTAAGAAATAATGTTTTGAAAAATATATATATTTATACATACAGTTTCATATAAAATTTATAGCAATTCCTGTTTATGCATTTGGGTATTATAAGTTGTATATAGGAGCTGCTGGGTTATATAGCTTTTACAGTAGAGCAAGTTGTATGGCTTAAGATAAGTGTTGATTTTATAAAAAACTTGTATGGAAGTATATATGTGAACATAGTATGTTTTGGTTACATAAATTTTTGACTTCTGTAAATATTTTTTTTATGTGTGTAAGTGTATAGTGTACAAGTCAGGTTAATGCACACATACGTATAGATAATGATATGTGTGGAAGTTTTATAATAAGCCTATTTGCATGTATCAGTTTATATAAAAATATTAAGTTTTAATGTATTCTTAGTTATTTTGGGTTGTACAAAATTTTATAGTATTGTATATAATCTGGTTACATGTCACACTATGTTATTTCAATATATAGGGTGTAGTTTTGATTTCAATTATATTGTAAAAATATATTTTATACTTGCTGTTCTATATGATTAAGCGTGATAGCCTATATATATATATGTACTTTCCATTAGCCTTGATAAAGTAAGTATCAGGTATAGTGTTTATGAAATCCTAGTTTTATGCTGTAAATGCATATATAGATTTAAAAACTATAAGCTATATTGTTTATCTAAATATACAATATATGGTTACAGTAAAGTATTGCATACATGTAGTTATTTTATAGGTTATTTGTATACATGTATAGGAAGGAGAGATGTTTGCCTTACTGCCTACTTTTGGTCGTGAGAAAAGAAATGATAGTAGTTAAAAGTTATTTGTATCTTAGTCTACAGTTTATAAAATTTGTATAGTTCGTTATAAGTTTTGTTGTACAAATTTATATCTATGTGTAGTTGTTAGAGCATTTGTTTTACGGTGCATATATATATATATATATATATATATATATATATATATATATATATATATATATATATATATATATATATATATATGTTTTTAAAAGAAAAATTGCTATGGGAATGGTTTTAAAAAAATAATATAAGCATATTCTGACTTACATCGTCTCTTCCTATTACTAGCTTTTAGTCCGTCGTGCTTGTTTCCTTCATCGGATTCGCAATCAATCTTGCTTTGCTTTGGATTCGTAACCCATTTCATTTGTCGAACCTCTCTAGCCTCGAAAGGTGAGCAATCACTCACGATTAATGTTCTTTTATTTATTAAATTTAACTTCAATTGAAACGGCAATTGAAATATGCTGTTGTTAGTTATTTACTCTATTTTATATGTATCAGTTCACCTGTGACATCTGACACCGTTATATGTTAATTATACGATGATAATCCCGTTTGATTGATAATTGATTGATTGTTTATTGTTATATTGGATGTTAAATTGTAATGTATAAAGTGATAAATATTATGCAATTGAATTTGACATAGGATAGTTAAAAATTGAATCGACACATTGAATTGGTTTAGTTAAATTTGTAAATATGACCCCTTAAATGTTCAATTATTTGACACGTAGGAATAGTTAATCACCCTTGAACCATTTGAATTTATGTTGTGTTAACTGATGAATATGAAATTGAAAAATTGATGTCAAGTGTAGAATTGCATAGAATAATAAGTGTAATAATCTTTAATCTACATGAAATGATAGTGTAGATTCTAGAAATAGTTATATTCATTCGCACAAACAATAATGTGAATTAATACGATTATTTCGGGATTAATTGAATTAATTATTGAACCGTTGTTGATTGTTGTTATTGCTTGTTTATTTACTTTGACACCATCCCAGTTATCACACTGCAAGTTCCCTTTATTATGCTTGATCTTGAATTGAAATTGGAATCGGGTTGAAATGATATATACCCAAATGAATCTGACCTAGGATAGAGAATTAAATTAAATCCGATTGGTCAATAATTTGAAATAATGATTTCATTCGAATAAAAAAATAAGTTTTTAAATGAAACTGGAATTTGAGTTTTATAAAAGAAAAATGTAAAGATTGAAATCTGAAACAAATATTAACGTAGTGATTGATGAAAGAACGTTGTTTGAAATTTAATTATTTAATAATTAAATTTGAATTATTAATAAATAATTTGGAATTAGTAAGGATTGAGTTTTGAAGTTGTTAAGTTTGAAATCATTTAATAATTTAAGTTTGAAATTATTAAGTTGGATTTATAATTAAGTTGAAATGATTTGATAATTAAGTTTGAATTCATAATTAAGTGGAAATGATTTAATAATTTAGTTTGAATTTATATTCATGTTTGTAATTATTAAGATTTGAAATTATTAATAATTAAGATTAAAATTATTTAATAATTATATAAAATTTTAGTTATTTGATAATTAAATAAAGATTTGAATTCTTGGATAAGAAAAATTGAACCTTTGAATAGGTAAATTTGAACTGTGTTAATAAATATAATTGGGTATCTTTATTTATTAAGTTTTGGAAAAATTTAAGTAAGTTAATGAGTGAAATTAAACTTCTCAAATATATGAAATTTAGTTCTTTATTAATTGAGTTTGAAATTTGTAACAAAGTAAATAAATAAGTGAAAATTGAATTTCTTTAACAAGAAAAAAAATGTGATTTATGAAATGAATGGGATTTATTGTAATTAACGTAAGACTTGTAATTTAAAGAATTGATTTGACGAATTTAATTTATTTCAATTTGAAGTTTTGATATAATGAAGTTGAACGTAAGTAATTGATTTAAATGAATTGGAAATTTAAATGAAAATTGTTTAAATGATAAATTAGCTTAGCGAATATTGAATGATATCGATAAATGAATTTAAATTGATTTGAATGAAAATTAAACAAATTTAAATAATTTTGAAATGAAACTTATATGCGAACTTGAATTAATATTTGAATTGTTTAAATAAAAGTTGAAATCGAATTATAAGATTTGAAATGGTAATTTGGAAGTTTGAAACGTAAATTTTGGAAATTTATTTAGAAAGGCAAACGAAATGTTGATTTACGAATTGAAATTGAAATTGAAATAGATTTGGATTGAAATAATATTAGACGACCAATCGGTGTAATAATTACGAAAGTTATTAAAGAGACCGGAATCGGTTATGGATATACTCTCTATCTAAACCGAAAACCACTTTAATAACTATACGTGGAGTTGTGATCCAGAATGAAGTGGTTGGAATGATGTACGTGATGACTGAAGAAAGAGAATGATAATGGATAGCCTTGACACTTGTGTCAAATTGGAAATGACTAAAATCAGGAGCCGTGCCGGGCCAAATGGGGTTAGCCACCTCGAGCGGACACACTTCTTCGTAACTACTACTCATTACTTGTGATTGATTGGTGCACCCTCGGAATTTCAGGAGTGTTGTTTCGCGGTGTTGCGATCGCTGCGGCGATGCGTTCTCACCAGTCCGGATCAGGCGAACGGTATACCTTGGGCATTGCCTCATGTGCCTTGTCATACTTGTATTCCTATATACGCGACCACTACGAATTTGTTTTGTGTTATACCTATGGAGTACTCCCTGATATCCCACTAGTTTACGGTGGAGTTTACAGTGTTGTATAGACTATAACGCTTGTATAAAAATGTGTTAAGGGGGATAATGGTAACGCCTTAACACTATTTTGATATTTTATATTACTGATAGACATTATCTATTTAGCGTATATTACTAAATAGTAGATAGTTTAACGGATCCTTAGAGGATGGTGATTCCAACATCCTTTGAGTTACCTGTATTTCGATTGTTATTTCACTTGAGTTGGATTTATTGATATGAGAATATTAATCCTGACTCGAGTGTCTTGTGTTTTTGCTTTACGCTCGGGTCAGACTGAGAGTTCCAGCTTTCGAGGCTTATCTTTGGAGTTGGAGCTTCGCTTGGAGATCCAGCTATCTATCCAGCTTTCAGATATTCGATGATTCCAGTGATGTATTATGATTCTTATATTTGACTATTGTATTCGAGACTTCTCTGTTGTAACTTGTTTAACTCTGATGTATCTTATATATTTATATAGTAGCTTCATGAACTACTTTCTCTTTTACTTCCGCTGCATATTACTACTCTGTGTCTGTGATTCTGTGATTATTTATTTATTGTATATCTGAGTTTTTCCAAATTTAAAACCAACAATTCGGTATTTTGAATCATTCAAGTCCGACATGTGCGGATGCGAATAGTCCAAATAGCGGGTCGTTACAGTTGGTATCAGAGTTTTTGGTAGCTCTAGGCAAAATTTAGCATATATGGTAAATGTATTCACAGAATCACTCCCACTCGAGTTTCAATCTCTTCCTTTTGACTCAATTCCTTTGAATTTTGGAACGTTCACACGGTTTCGAAATTCATTCTTGTCCCTCACTATTCGTCTTCTTTCAATCCTGGAACATCTCATAACTCCACTTCGAATGATCTTTATAATGAGTCGGCAGTCTCGCCAAACTTCGAATGATTTGTGAAGAGGTGGAACTCCTTTACATTAGATATCAATTTACCGAAGATTTCTATATCCTCGGTTTACGATGCTATCTATCTCCTGCTATGCCTGAACTCTATTTCTCGAGATCGAATGTCGATTTGCCTTGGAATTCAGCATCGATCTTATTCTTGAAGTCACGGTCGACCAGGTTGAGGTTGCCCGTGAATTAAATAAGCTTACCCATCTCCTAAACCTGTTAATTGAATTGTCTTATCCTCTGTTTCGAACTTATTATTGAATCAAAAATTCTCTTTGATTTGATTTCCATCAAATTTAAATCTCTATTCTATTTTAAAATCCATTATTATATCGTCGAGCGAGGAAGTGTGTTTGAAAATTTATATTTAAATGTCATATATATATTGTGTTGTTTGAGTTGTTAATGTCGATTTGGATTTCCGATCGATTCGTCTGATCAACGCTATCGATAGGAATTCCAAAACGCTTGAACAGAACAAACTGATACAATATTGTTTTCAAATTTGGTAATCAGAATAGTTTTGCATGATTATATTTTATATAAGTATAAGTTTTTTGAAATTAAACAGTTAATGAATCTGTTGTTGAAAAGAAATATTTGATTTTCATTTATTTTGTAAACCATTGACTATTTCAACATGCAAATTTAAAAATTTAATTGAATTTAAATTTAGAATTTGAGAATTTAATTTTTGATAATTTCGAATTATGGTTTTAAAGTTTTAAAATGTACATTATTTAAAGTATTTTTGAATAGAAATCGTTTTCAAATAATTTAAATGATTAAATCAGTGCTCTTCTCTTTGTCGCTGGAAAATAATTTCGGTGATGACGGCCTCATCATCGATATTTATTTTCGAGTTTTGAAATGAAGAGACCAATTCATAGCTTTGCTACAGTTTTGTTTTGGAAATTAGATCGATTTAAATTTCTTAAGTATAATTGATTTATATAATTATATAGGTATATTAATTTAAATTTAGTTTGATTAATATATATAGTATATACATAATTATCTCTAAATTGTTTGAAGTTAATCGGAAATTTAAATTCTCAATTTTTATTAAACTATGATTTGAATTATTAAATGAAACCAAAATTCTGAATCAACATTTAAACTAAAGATAATTGAATTGGAGAATTTTGTTTGTATAATACCCGATTTCATTCTAATATAACTTACCTAAATTATAAAAGTTGAATATGTAATTGGATAATATACAATATAAACTGATTTTATAAATAAATTGAGTGTTTATAATAAATGTTATACACTTAATTTGATTATAAAATGTTATGGAAAATAGAATAAAAGGTTAATTGAATAATAGATGTGATTAATAAATAAAAAATTTGGTTTGAAAGTTAATAAATTGAAATTAAATCAACTTAATGAGGTATCTTTAATTGATTGAATTTAAATTGAATTTCATTTTGCAAAGAGACCTTTTGTACCTAACATTAATAAATGTGATATCAAATCAATTTAATGGAAACCGTGAAATAAAAAAAAAACTAATTGTTGAATGTAGGTTTATTTAAAATTGATATGGTTAAAATTAATTGTTATAATGTAATTCATGTTTATTTTCTTTTGATTGTTTCTATTCTCCTACCTCCTTCCTTTTCGGGGACGAAAAGTTTTGAGTGGGGGGAGAATGTAACGACCCGTAAATTTAACCGGTTTTAATAACGTACTAATTGAAATTTTATGAGAATTTTAAACGACAAAATTTTGAAATAAATTTGATATTTGGAATGCGTCTAGTTAAACATAGCAACTGGTAAATTTTTGTCCGAAAACATGAAAGTTTATTTCGTGCGTAAATTTACTTCACTTTAATCAGTTAAAAAAAACGATGAAAATAAAACGTTTTCGAAACCGAAATATTTTTACATAGAAAAATTGTAAACCATCTTCTGAGCAAGTTGTCAGTTTGTCGTTTTCCAAATTCGGACATCTTTGGCTCCGTCGATCTTAATTTTCTGCGATTTTTACGCATTTTTCGCTAGTAGAAAATTTCGAATTTTTATAATTAAATCGTACCACTGATATCATTATGCCGTTTTAATCGTCTCGTCGTGTTGATCTCTGTGGTATATTCACTTCCGTGTTTTGAATTTTCGGTACGTGATGAAACCATGAAACGAATAGCTGTATCGGTTACGAAATTTCAAACTTTGATTTCTAATCCAATACCCAACGGCCACTGGTATTTATTATTTTCAGAAAATCAATGCTTGACTTTATCTTCACTGGTTTCAATATTGTGCCGGTTCGTTTCATTATTTTGGTTCGTTCAAAATGATCTGCGGCTACTGCCATTCCAACCGTTCACTTTATAACATTTTGCTCTGTCCATTTGGAGGCTCTTCAATCTTGATTTGTGCGTTTATAATAAATGAAATACTGAATATGTATTGTAGCCAACTCACCATTCTTCTCCTAACCTTCATTGCTCTATTTCCAGTAGAAAAATTTTCATTTTACTTCCCATACGCAACCGACGAGCATAACCACCCCGCCTCGCACCGAGCTCCTCCGCCCCTCTCTCTCTCCTTCGGTAGACCCGGCCTCCCATCAGGTCCGCCTACCACCTCCATGCGCATTGCTCGGACCACAACCCGACAATGCCCGAACGGCCATCACAACTCACAGCGCAGCGCAAGGCCTTCCCATCTCCAGCCTCCACCACCGACCAAAACCCATACCTAGTTTGCATCAGCCTGCAACTTCGAACATGCGTCTACCTATCTCCCCCTCACTTCGACCATGAGCCTCCCCCTATGACAAAGCTACATCCAAGACTTGAAACGACAGCCACCAAACCCGAATGAGTCCACCACTTGAACCTAAAACTCCGCCACCCACCCTGCATCTCTTGGCTGCCACATCAGCCGTAGCTACCAAGGCTCGGCCGAAATCCTCTCTACTCCTCATGCGGGCACCACGGCCTCAAAAAAAAAAAAAAATCAGTTTCGCCCCTCCTTCATCCAGTCGGCCTCGACTTCTCGTACAACCCCTGCATCACCTCCAGCAAACGGCCGATCACCTTCGCCTGACCCTGCCGAGCCTAGCCCTCTTTTTTTTTTTTTCATTTTTCGCCGTGCTTCCCTGCAGATATATTAAGGTAATGTACATGTATATAAGCTTATTGTGTATAAGTGGTATGTGTATGTGGTTTACGTGAGAGTATGTTTACTTGATTTTGTTAGTGGGTTAAGAAATAATGTTTTGAAAAATATATATATATATATTTATACATACAGTTTCATATAAAATTTATAGCAATTCCTGTTTATGCATATGGGTATTATAAGTTGTATATAGGAGCTGCTGGGTTATATAGCTTTTACAGTAGAGCAAGTTGTATGGCTTAAGATAGATGTTGATTTTATAAAATATTTTGTATGGAAGTATATATGTGAACATAGTATGTTTTGGTTACATAAATTTTTGACTTCTGTAAATATATTTTTTATGTGTGTAAGTGTATAGTGTACAAGTCAGGTTAATGCACACATACGTATAGATAATGATATGTGTGGAAGTTTTATAATAAGCCTATTTGCATGTATCAGTTTATATAAAAATATTAAGTTTTAATGTATTCTTAGTTATTTTGGGTTGTACAAAATTTTATAGTATTGTATATAATCTGGTTACATGTCACACTATGTTATTTCAATATATAGGGTGTAGTTTTGATTTCAATTATATTGTAAAAATATATTTTATACTTGATGTTCTATATGATTAAGCGTGATAGCCTATATATATATGTACTTTCCATTAGCCTTGATAAAGTAAGTATCAGGTATAGTGTTTATGAAATCCTAGTTTTATGCTGTAAATGCACATATAGATTTAAAAACTATAAGCTATATTGTTTATCTAAATTTACAATATATGGTTACAGTAAAGTATTGCATACGTGTAGTTATTTTATAGGTTATTTGTATACATGTATAGGAAGGAGAGATGTTTGCCTTACTGCCTACTTTTGGTTGTGAGAAAAGAAATGATAGTAGTTAAAAGTTATTTGTATCTTAATCTACAGTTTATAAAATTTGTATAGTTCGTTATAAGTTTTGTTGTACAAATTTATATCTATGTGTAGTTGTTAGAGCATTTGTTTTACGGTGCATATATATATATATATATATATATATATATATATATATGTTTTTAAAAGAAAAATTGCTATGGGAATGGTTTTAAAAAAATAATATAAGCATATTCTGACTTACATCGTCTCTTCCTATTACCAGCTTTTGGTCCGTCGTGCTTGTTTCCTTCATCGGATTCGCAATCAATCTTGCTTTGCTTTGGATTCGTAACCCATTTCATTTGTCGAACCTCTCTAGCCTCGAAAGGTGAGCAATCACTCACGATTAATGTTCTTTTATTTATTAAATTTAACTTCAATTGAAACGACAATTGAAATATGCTGTTGTTAGTTATTTACTCTATTTTATATGTATCAGTTCACCTGTGACATCTGACACCGTTATATGTTAATTATACGATGATAATCCCGTTTGATTGATAATTGATTGATTGTTTATTGTTATATTGGATGTTAAATTGTAATGTATAAAGTGATAAATATTATGCAATTGAATTTGACATAGGATAGTTAAAAATTGAATCGACACATTGAATTGGTTTAGTTAAATTTGTAAATATGACCCCTTAAATGTTCAATTATTTGACACGTAGGAATAGTTAATCACCCTTGAACCATTTGAATTTATGTTGTGTTAACTGATGAATATGAAATTGAAAAATTGATGTCAAGTGTAGAATTGCATAGAATAATAAGTGTAATAATCTTTAATCTACATGAAATGATAGTGTAGATTCTAGAAATAGTTATATTCATTCGCACAAACAATAATGTGAATTAATACGATTATTTCGGGATTAATTGAATTAATTATTGAACCGTTGTTGATTGTTGTTATTGCTTGTTTATTTACTTTGACACCATCCCAGTTATCACACTGCAAGTTCCCTTTATTAAGCTTGATCTTGAATTGAAATTGGAATCGGGTTGAAATGATATATACCCAAATGAATCTGACCTAGGATAGAGAATTAAATTAAATCCGATTGGTCAATTATTTGAAATAATGATTTTATTCGAATAAAAAAATAAGTTTTTAAATGAAACTGGAATTTGAGTTTTATAAAAGAAAAATGTAAAGATTGAAATCTGAAACAAATATTAACGTAGTGATTGATGAAAGAACGTTGTTTGAAATTTAATTATTTAATAATTAAATTTGGAATTATTAATAAATAATTTGGAATTAGTAAGGATTGAGTTTTGAAGTTACTAAGTTTGAAATCATTTAATAATTTAAGTTTGAAATTATTAAGTTGGATTTATAATTAAGTTGAAATGATTTGATAATTAAGTTTGAATTCATAATTAAGTGGAAATGATTTAATAATTTAGTTTGAATTTATATTCATGTTTGTAATTATTAAGATTTGAAATTATTAATAATTAAGATTAAAATTATTTAATAATTATATAAAATTTTAGTTATTTGATAATTAAATAAAGATTTGAATTCTTGGATAAGAAAAATTGAACCTTTGAATAGGTAAATTTGAACTGTGTTAATAAATAAAATTGGGTATCTTTATTTATTAAGTTTTGGAAAAATTTAAGTAAGTTAATGAGTGAAATTAAACTTCTCAAATATATGAAATTTAGTTCTTTATTAATTGAGTTTGAAATTTGTAACAAAGTAAATAAATAAGT
Organism: Allium cepa; assembly: GCA_030765085.1. Classification (NCBI taxonomy): domain Eukaryota; kingdom Viridiplantae; phylum Streptophyta; class Magnoliopsida; order Asparagales; family Amaryllidaceae; genus Allium; species Allium cepa. The sequence continues at coordinate 488,477,376 of CM060944.1, read as the reverse complement.
GAAAATTGAATTTCTTTAACAAGAAAAAAAATGTGATTTATGAAATGAACGGGATTTATTGTAATTAACGTAACACTTGTAATTTAAAGAATTGATTTGACGAATTTAATTTATTTCAATTTGAAGTTTTGATATAATGAAGTTGAACGTAAGTAATTGATTTAAATGAATTGGAAATTTAAATGAAAATTGCTTAAATGATAAATTAGCTTAGCGAATATTGAATGAAATCGATAAATGAATTTAAATTGATTTGAATGAAAATTAAACAAATTTAAATGATTTTGAAATGAAACTTATATGCGAACTTGAATCAATATTTGAATTGTTTAAATAAAAGTTGAAATCGAATTATAAGATTTGAAATGGTAATTTGGAAGTTTGAAACGTAAATTTTGGAAATTTATTTAGAAAGGCAAACGAAATGTTGATTTACGAATTGAAATTGAAATTGAAATAGATTTGGATTGAAATAATATTAGACGACCAATCGGTGTAATAATTACGAAAGTTATTAAAGAGACCGGAATCGGTTATGGATATACTCTTTATCTAAACCGAAAACCACTTTAATAACTATACGTGGAGTTGTGATCCAGAATGAAGTGGTTGGAATGATGTACGTGATGACTGAAGAAAGAGAACGATAATGGATAGCCTTGACACTTGTGTCAAATTGGAAATGACTAAAATCAGGAGCCGTGCCGGGCCAAATGGGGTTAGCCACCTCGAGCGGACACACTTCTTCGTAACTACTACTCATTACTTGTGATTGATTGGTGCACCCTCGGAATTTCAGGAGTGTTGTTTCGCGGTGTTGCGATCGCTGCGGCGATGCGTTCTCACCAGTCCGGATCAGGCGAACGGTATACCTTGGGAATTGCCTCATGTGCCTTGTCATACTTGTATTCCTATATACGCGACCACTACGAATTTGTTTTGTGTTATACCTATGGAGTACTCCCTGATATCCCACTAGTTTACGGTGGAGTTTACAGTGTTGTATAGACTATAACGCTTGTATAAAAATGTGTTAAGGGGGATAATGGTAACGCCTTAACACTATTTTGATATTTTATATTACTGATAGACATTATCTATTTAGCGTATATTACTAAATAGTAGATAGTTTAACGGATCCTTAGAGGATGGTGATTCCAACATCCTTTGAGTTACCTGTATTTCGATTGTTATTTCACTTGAGTTGGATTTATTGATATGAGAATATTAATCCTGACTCGAGTGTCTTGTGTTTTTGCTTTACGCTCGGGTCAGACTGAGAGTTCCAGCTTTCGAGGCTTATCTTTGGAGTTGGAGCTTCTCTTGGAGATCCAGCTATCTATCCAGCTTTCAGATATTCGATGATTCCAGTGATGTATTCTGATTCTTATATTTGACTATTGTATTCGAGACTTCTCTGTTGTAACTTGTTTAACTCTGATGTATCTTATATATTTATATAGTAGCTTCATGAACTACTATCTTTTTTACTTCCGCTGCATATTACTACTCTGTGTCTGTGATTCTGTGATTATTTATTTATTGTATATCTGAGTTTTTCCAAATTTAAAACTAACAATTCAGTATTTTGAATCATTCAAGTCCGACATGTGCGGATGCGAATAGTCCAAATAGCGGGTCGTTACACACACACACAATGCAAATGCAGAATCGGAGGAGATTTCTCCTTATGATAGTCAAACATGCTTGATACGTGAAATTTCTTTGATATTATTACTATAAGTGCAAAGTGCAGAAAACATTTTGGGAAGTATAATATAGATCTTAGCCAGCATAGGCATTCCGCACTTATGCCTACTATAGCTACCATTTAAACAGTGGGGCGCCACCATAAGTAAATGGTAGGTTCTACAACTAAAACCGTACAGGGCTCGTATTGTTTCTTTGGATTTCCAACTAATGGTTAGGCCAAGGAACCTCCCATTGCCACATGGGTATGCCTTTGGAAAAATGCCCCGAGAACCTAACCGGACCTCTTCGAACATAATGCCGGGTTACCTCTGCAAAAGTAGGTAACTACTGACATGAGTATGCCATCCCCCGGCTATAAACAACCTTTATCCGAGGATCCTCAACCAACATCAATCACAAAGTCATATATATATTTGCGACATTCACATAAGTTAAGCATCTGGGTTCCATACCATGATACCACATCTATCTAGAAGGAAATGACATACACTAAGGGGCACTACTCCCTAAAACCTTGCTGCATCTTTCCTGTTTTGACCATTACCGGGGTGTGAGGTCCGACGAAGTCTCGTTCACAAAGCTACGCTTTATACAAAAGCTATGCTTTGATCAACAAATGCTCAGCAGCACTTCGTACGCCACATTACCAAATTGGGAATATATCACTAGTAACCATCAACTACATAACCTCTGAGCTCGTACGTCTCAGAGAAGGGTGTTAATCTAAGAGAATAAATTCTCCGCTACCAACAGAAATATATTTGATAGAAACCAGCTTATATCTCAAATTGTAATGCCAGACACACATCCATACAAGTCTGTTCCGGGATCGAACGGAACCGAGGCACTTCCAAGGAAGCCCTTGCATTCTGGATATTCACTAATCATGACAGGAATTCCGATCACAATGGGTGATAAAATCTCTATATCGGAGATTAGCCGATGAAGAGACATTCGACGGTAATCCTTCCGTTTTTGAAAATACCCGGTCTTCGACACCGGTCTTCAAATACTATCAATTACGACGTATCACTATTCGGAATGGGATTCATGACACAAAGGTCCTCTCCCGGCTAAACCGAATAACGTGCGCTTATCTTAAAATAAGTGTAGCATTCAAATTCAAGCAAATCACAACAAATACTCATTTAAAGGTAAATATTGATGGTCGATTATTTAACTATCAATAGATATGCATAACATCATTAGATTCCAAATAATTTCTCAAATTATTTATTTTCCAAAAATATCTTAACAAGATATATTTTTCCACACTTCAACCATTTGAAAACAATTTCAAATCACTTTTCAATTTTTCTTTAAAACTTTGGAAAACAAATTTCAAAACGTTTTCCTTACGCGGAAACACTTCCAAATATTTATTCATTTTCAATTTCAAAATGGTTCATTTAAACCAATTAAACAAATTCTTACCGACTTACTTCAGATTTACGTTCCAAATCAGTAAATTTATTCCCACTTTTCAAAAATAAATCGTTTATTTTTAAACAAATTTCCCTTTCCTTTATAAATTCCATGGTGAATTTAAATTTTCAAATATCCACTGATATACGATTTTCAAATCGATTTCATATATTCACTTCCAATTTATCTTTAAAAGATATAAATCTCAAAACATTTCTTCATATTGGAAAACCTTTCCATACTTATTTAATAATAAGTAATTCACAAATCTATTTATTTTCAGTACTTAGATAATATTCAATATACTTAAAACACGATTAAGTATATATTTTATTCTTAAAGGAAAACGTTCTCTTTAAACCCATTTATTTGGGTCAAAACGAATGTTGTGTAAAACATCGTTACGATAACCCAAAATCACTAGTATAGGGATTCAAAATTAAGATAGATATATAAATCCCAATACTATATAAAACATTTCTTTTCGAAAATCATTTACTATAACAACAGTGTTATAGTCCACCATTTCCTTTTATTTCTCGAAAACGTCTATTTCAACAACGAATGTTAAAATCTATGGTTTCGATACTTAATGCATTTTAAAACATCTTTAAATCATTTTAATTCCATTTAAAATATCACTTCCCAAAACATTACTTTAATATATTATTCACCGTTCAAAATCGTGAATATACTCATTAACCAAATTCAACGTTTCTACACATTTTATTTAAAGGATTATCCACTGTCCAAAATCGTGAATATATCTCCTTTAATAAGCTATAAAAATTAACTTATCAAAATAAGTCGATTTCGGATTTATAAAACAACATTTATAAACTCACATTTATATATTTTATAAAAACTTCAACTATAAAATCCCTTAATTGACAAATTTATATCTCATTTAAATGCCAAAATCCACTTTATATGTTAATTACTTATAAATCTTTTATTTTAGAAAAATTATTTCATTTTATAACTTCACAAATTATAAATCTATAAATTTCATTCACTTATGAAATCGATTTATACTTCATTTTTAACACTTATAAAAACTCTTTTTATAATTCCAATATTTTTAATTTATAAATATCAATTTTATAAATCTTTTATATAAACCGTTTATAATAATTCAAAAATCCCAATTTAAACTACTTTATAAATTAATCAACTACTTATTTCAAAAATCACATTTCGGCTATATTTCACAAAAATCATAGTTTTTATAACATAAAAATTATAATGTTTATCTATTTAAAATGAATCAATTCTAAAATTCAATACAATGTATACTTTCAAAAATCACTTTAAAAATCCTTTTAAATTTGAAATCGTTACTTTAACATTCTTCTAAAACTTTAAAAATAAGCCAATGCTGCAACAGCAACAATATATCAACCACGACATCCAAACATCATATGTCAGTATGGTAACAGAATATATAGCAAATATCTGAAAATAAATCAATACTGTTGAGGAATCCAGTTGGATCCCTCCAACCCGTTTCCCTGCATCCACAGATGTTGGCACAATACCAATCATGTTTCAAGACGGAATATCGCGGTACATGGGTTTTATAAAATATTATCCGCTATTATGCTGCGCAATAGGGTCTCATCCATTATATAATATGGGAAATCAACTCTAAGTACATATATGTGACGCCCCACCTCTATGCCCACAATAACAAAGAGTTCTACAGGAAATACTGTCTGTTATTACGAAGAATAAGGCTGGATAGGAGCGGCCATCCGTAGTTAGGCCTTACACTAGTATTAGTTATCTCGACAGGAGTGATATATATTTTTATTTTTCATCTCTTATTTATACTCCCATCGACATACCCAATTCCAGTATAAAACGAACTACGATGGTTCATTATAGTTGAGGACAATATACATAATAATAACACAGATAAACTAATGCGGAACACAGAACAAAAGTCTCATATATATATATATATATATATATATATATATATATATAACTGATGTCAGTTACAATACATGTGATACAGTACATATGATACAACTACAACTGTCGACTATGGAATTTACATATACAAGCACATTATCGTGAATAATATACATGAATATATATCATCCTATACAAATACACTGTGTGACGACCCGAAATTTTCGAGCATTTAAAATCGAAATATTTAATTGATTTTAAGTATTTAAAGGTTAATTATCAACTTAAATTACGAATATCACGATTTATTTGATAATTAAATTATTGAATTAAATAATTTGAAGTTGAGTAAAATGTTGAATCTGGAATTTTAAGCTTGTTAAAAATAATTTGAAGGCTTATAAAATTTATATCGATAATATGGAAAATAGTATAAGTGTTAAAATTGGATTTGGAAGTGTTTTGTTCAGTTTTGAAATTTATATCGTTTAAATTGAATTTAAAAATAGCCTTCCGAGGAACAGTTTCGGAATTCAACGAAACCAGTTCCATTGGATCCGTAATATTGTATTATTATCGGATTCCAAGTTTCGTAGTGATTGGAGTTGTTGTGTGAGCATACAACATATAAACGCGCTTAAATCTATATCGAAATTCGGGTCGATTTAATTTTAAGCTTGAATCAAATTTAGACATTGTTTAAACAGTCAATCCTTTCACGTCCTTCCTCTCTTTCATTTTCAGTTTAAAAATCACGGCGATAGGATCGTGCAGAGCACACTACCTTTGGCTTACCAAACACGATTCTTCATCCTTCTTCGAGAAGCCAAAATCAACCCCTTTTAGTAAATTCGCGAACCCTCATTCGCAGAGAACCGAACGAGTGTTAGGAAATTTTGATAATGGTCGCTCCTTGTTTTTTTTCCTTTATTCTTCAATTTAAGTTGAGATAGCCGAACAAATCTCCTTCAATCAAAATCAACGAAACCTATAATGGCAGCTTCATCCCAAAACAATCGCGACTTGATTGTTTTCTTCCCTCCTTTCAGTTCATAGAGGTCGAGTTCTTCATTCAAAAAAAAAAGAGGGTTTCGCGATCGAACAAAGCGGCGATGGAAGGCAGAGCGGTAGTGGAATTCGGGGCCTTGAGCGGTGGTGTACTCGAATTGCTGGTAGGAGGCGAATTCGAATTGAGGGCACTCGACTTAAGAACAACGCGCACGCACGAGGGAGGCCAGAGGTAGATGGTGCAGCGACAAGGGAGCGCACGAGGCAGTGGAGGGGATTCGAACGTTCGTCGTCGATCTTGAGTTTTTGGCACTGTAACGATGTCGTGTGCCTGGAAGTGCTAGGCGAGTGCGGTAGCAAAGGATGGTGGGGCAATTGGGGGCTGTGATGGGGCGTGTGAAGGTTTCGATCGAGGTAGGTTTAGCTTGCTTACTGTAGCAGCAGGAGGGAGGACGTGAATTTCTGCTCAGTAAGGAAATTAAGACTTGACTATTAAAGGTTATTGAATTTGTTTTAATTTATGAGTAACTAGTTAATTACATATAAATCGTTAGCTTATATAAAATTTGTAAATTTTTCGTGCGAGGTCCAAAATTAATGAATACGACATTTGGAATTAGTTTGGGGACGATCAGAGTCAGATGGGATTTTAGATTTAAGTAAAAAGGGGATATTCGCCAAATTAAAAATCAAGGTCTAAATCAGTCGAGACTAGAGTGGATTACAACAATAATAGCAAATGTGAGTTAATCTCACTCAGTTTAAAATTTTAAATTTAAATCCAAATAGTTAAATTTAAATAATGGTTTAAATGCTTGAATTGATTGATATGATAAAGTATGATATCATTTTGAAAGTGGCATATTATATTGTGCTAACATTTGTGGATGCAGGGAAAACAGGTTGGAGGGATCCAACTGGACCCCTCACATTTATTTAAATTATTCAATATTCTCTGTTGTGACTATTTGATATCTTATGATGAGTTATATTGGAATATTGAATGTTATGGTTTGATTGGATATTTGGGTATAATGAATTACCAAATATATGAATTGAAAGGAAATAGAAGTAATATGAAAATAAGAATAAATAACTTCAAGTATGAAGAGAAATGGAATTTTGAATAAAAGGAAACGGATGTATTGTAAACTTAAGTCCTATCAATTAAAGAAATAAAGAATTATTTTAAAATTCGAAGTTTAAATTTATTTAAAAGAATAAAGAGGTAATTTTGAAATCTAAAAATTTGGAATTTTTAGTTAAAGTGTTTTTAAAATCATAATCAAGAAATGAGATCTGAAATTAATAGATTCTGAATTAAAAGGGAATAAATTGGAAATTAATTTGGGAGTGATTGAAGTTGGGATTTTCTCTGGATAACCAAGTACATTTTTAAAGTAAATTCTTAAATAAATTTAAAAGTTTTATTTAAAGTTGTTGTAAAAAGCAAGTTTTAGAAAATTTATTATTTCTAATATTTAGATTCAATAGTAAGTATTTTTCCCAAGTCTATTATAGTAGTAATTACTTAAAAGTGCCTTAGCATGTTGTTTTCAAAAGTGAAAATCTAGTTTTATATTCTATTGAGTAACTTTATTTTCAGTTACTCATATAGTATGTATTTTTTTTACAAAATATTGAAGTAATTTAACTTAAATGTTTAAAAGTATATTTTCAAAGTAAAGTGTTTTAAATTATTTTAAAAATCTAGTTTTGTGCTTGGTAATTTCAGAGGAAATAGGAAATATTGGGAAAGTTTATTCTGAGAAGAAAGATGGTTTTGAAACTGTTTTCAAAGGATTGAAAATAGAAATATATCTTGTAAAGATATTTTGAAGGTAATAAATAATTTGAGAAATTATTTATTTGTTGGATGGTTGTTTGTGAATATTAATTGATAGTTAAATCACCGACTATCAATATTGGACAATGCGTTGATCGTTTCGAAGAGACCGGGATCGAGATTAATTTCTCGAAAACCACTTCGATCCGGTTTGTACGTTTCGTGCGAAAAACGTGTTCGGAGTCGAAGATGGAGCAGTGAAGTGCAAGGGCTAGTCGCTACTAATCCTGAGGATATTTCCAAAATGGATGTAGTAGGAATAGTGCCTTCGATTCCGTTCGAACCCGGGACGGACTTGTATGGATGAATGCTTGCGAAACATTGTCAGGTGGATGATGGGCATTCTAAGTGAAAATGTTCTAAATGTAACGTTTAGCCTCAAGCCTCACCAAATGGGAATGACTGAAAATCAGGGGATATGCAGCAAGGTTCGGTGGGTCATGCCCAAGCAGGACAAGATAATTCCCCTGTCTAGATCTCCCTTATATATTTCGGCTTAGTGGGTGGTTGGTCGCGCCAACCACGGGGTTTATCTTGTTCGGGACTGTTCAGTAAGGAATGGTTCCGGCCTTGTGTTGCAGGGGATGAAGGGAGTAATCCTCGGTACGGTGATCTAGGCCCCGTACTGTGACAGGTGATACCCCAGTGCCTAGTCATTGGTTGGAAATCCGTTCTCCCTACGAGCCTTGTACGAGTTTTGTTTGTATTACCCACTTTTGTGGCTAGTAGCCGGAATTTAATGAATGTAACAATTTCGGCTATTTTATAAGTATTTGTATATTGACCCTATTATAATATCAGAGGATTTCTATAAAAATTGTTTTAGCTATCGTAAGGTAAAAACCCGACATGTTTATTTGTGGCGTGGTCTTACGAGATACTTTTGTTTTCAAAGGATTTTTGAAGCTTTAATAATCAATTGGGTGTGATTTTCTCACGCTGGTATTCCAGACTGACTCGGGTGTTATTTAACTGTAATGCTCGGGTCAGACCGAGTATTATAGGATACAGGATGATGCTGTGGAGCTTAGGAGATGGGCAAGATGACGATACGTACATTCGTACTTGTATTTTATATATATTTTCCGCTGTTGAGTTGTTGAGTATTCATTGTATGTTTATTGATGTGAGCTGTGACTGATGTACTCTGATGATGTAATATATGAAACAGATATATTTGATTTTGAGTAAAGATTATTTACTACCTACTATATTTTATTCCGCTGCGATGGTTAGATTCTGATGTTTATTTTGTTTTCTCTTCTTCTACCTCTTCTTCTTAAACCCAAATGGTTCGTATTTCTGTGCAACTTGATTTGATTGTTGTAGAATAGTGTTGACTCAAGGGGTATGGACGTGCGGGTCGTTACAGTTGGTATCAGAGCTTAGGTTGGTGATAACCTTGGCTCTGGTGGGAAATTACTCATTTAAAATAGAGTCCGTAGTACTCTATAATGAGTTTGAGCATATAAATAAATATTAGCGCGTATTTGTTAGTGAATATAAATTGTTTTAATATTGTGTTGATTGGTTTATTGAGTGGCATATGAACCTTCGTCGGCATAGTCTGGACAACTGTATCGAAAGGGTTTCTAAACACTTGAATAGAACAATCGACATGGTATTGTTTTAAATATGGGTAAATGAAATAATTTTACCCAAAAATATATTTTTGATATAAAGAAAGTTTTTGGTAAACTATATAGCTATTATATGGTTTCTTGGATGTTAGAAATGATAGTATTAAAGTATTATCATTGTTAAGTGAATTTAACTAGAAATTGAAAGTATAACCAAAGTTTAAGGGAATAAATTCATTATAAAATGAAATTCATAAGTACGAGTCATAAATGAAATTTATAAATTGACAATATAGTCAAATAAGAATTTGTATGAGCATAAGCTATGCAAATGAATTATAGTAAAATTGATTTAAGCAGGATTTGGAAATTTAAAACCCGAAGATTTTGGAAGTGTTTTGAAGATAAATGATAGCATTATTGTTTTGGAGATATTTTTGAAAGGAAATTGTTATAAATGGATTTTGAAAGTAATATAGCATTGAAATCACTTGGATTATTGGAAAAGAATTCTGATGATGACGGCCGCATCATCAGTATTCATTTTCGAATTTCTAAGTGAATAATTGCTACCAAATTGATTTGTTTAGAAAAGCATGTTGTTTTGAAAATTTCAAAGGAAATTTATTGGAAATAAAAGTCAGGATTGGTTTAATTTTTTTGAGAATGATGATTTGAGATGTTGAAGATTTCAAAATGTTTTGAAACCAAAAACCGATATTTTAAAAATCCTGATAAGATGGGTTATAAGCTTATAAGTTAGGATGTTCTTTAAATCAGGAAGGATAAATAAGCTTTGAATGTTGGAATTTAAATTTAAAAGAAAAGTTAAAAATGAAATTAACTTGGATTTGGAAATAAAAATTTGACTGGATTGAGATTGATTGAATAAGTTGAAAATAATATCCAGTGTATTCAAATTAAGTTGAAATCGAATTGGGTTAAATAAATCTGAGTTAAAATTAAATTGAATTGGGATAAGAATTCAATTAAGTTATAGAATGGAATTAGATTCTTACCTGAATAAATGGAAATGTGTGAAGATAATAAGTTGTGACTTATTAAATTTGAAAAATGGGATAGAAAATCCAAAAAAATAATATTGTTTGATGTTTTGGATAATAAAACGAAGGAAAATCCAATCTTGAAAAAATAATAATAAATAAATAAATTGAACTAAGAAAAATTAAATGAAGTGATATTTGGAATTTAAAAAAAAATTCAAGTTTTGGATTATAAATTGGGGAAAAATTAATTAGATAATAAATTAGTTAATGAAATTGAATTGTGAGTTTATAATTAAGATTGGAAATAGAACTCAAGTTATAAATTGAATTCGACTTAGATTGGCAGTAAAGTAACGTAACTCAATTGTGAGTTCATGAAATTGGTGGCAAATTGAAAATGGATTATGGATCCAGAACTTGAGTTATCGATTTACATTTAACTTGGAGTGTTAACAAATTTAATATAATTGGGAATATATGGAATAAAAATGTAATTAGATTAAAATAATGATGGCTTGAATTGCCAATAAATTCCAAATAAGTGGAAGTAAATTGGAAATGACCTGGTAATAAATCGAATGAGCTGAATCTTAAAGGTTAAAATGTATAATAACTGATTAAACAAATTTGTAGTTTAAAATGAGAATGAGCTTAAGTGTAAAATTTGAATAAAGTTGAAGGAAATTGACTTAAGCTAAATGAAGGAAGGAGAGTTGAATTGAATTCAACTTAAACAAAGTTAAATAATATTGGATTGGTTTTAAACCAAGTAAATAAATAAATAAATTTTACCTGAAATAAAATTTGGTGAGTTGCCGATAATATTTATTGGAACAAAAATGCTTAAATAAACAATTGTAAACCTATAAAAATTATTAAGGAATTGAAATAACTTGAGACAATAAGGAAAATAGAATGTTTTGAGTTTATTAGAATGGTTTAAGTGAATGTGGATAAACTCATTATATTGAATAAATAAATGATGGAATAAATAAGTATCAAATGAAATGTGGTTTAAATAAGTCGAGAAATGGTTATTGAATGATATAGCTTGGGTTGTTTTGAGCTAAATAAAATAGTTTGGAATAAACAAATATGGAATGAAATGTAAATAAATGGATTTTAAATGAAATTTAAATGGAATGGGTCGAGCTAAATAAATGATTGTGAATGGATTAAGGTAAAAGGGAATTTAATTAGTAATGAACATGAACCTAAGCTGTTAATAGTTTTGGATGAACTAATTTGGTTAATAAAATGAAATGCAAGTGAATGTATTCAAAATTTGATATATATTGAAATGAGAATATTTGGATTGTGAATAAATTTGAAAATGAAATAGGATTAAGTATAAATCGAGTTGAAATCCATTTAAATTGGTTATAAAACAATAATATTTGGTTGTTCACATAGATCTTGTCAAATTTACATGGAATAAATTGTTGTTTGTTGTAAATGGGGTAATTAAACATTCTATGAGTGAGAGTAGTAAAATAAATTGATTTTGAAAGCAACTGAATTAAATATGAGTTCAGTTTGCTTAAGAATAAATTAAATATAAGCAATTGAGTTTTAAATTATTCAAATTGGTGAAGTTGTATACGAATGGATTGAAAACCATTCAAATCAAATGAAAATGGTTTGTAAATTAATTGAAATAGTTGAAATACTATGAAAGTTGTAAAAATTGCTTGTGGAAAATGTTGGGTGTGAATTTCTTTTAGAATTCATATGTTTTGACTATTGCAAGTAAGTGAAATGTGTTAAACTTCTTATATTTGGCACTTACAAGTTTAAACTGAGTAAGTACAGGTACCTGGAAGTCGTATGGCTGGATTTGGGTTGGGCTATTTGCTAAAAATAATGAGCTGCTTGCTTAAAACGCTAAATAAGGTACGCCTACGCAATAAAAATAGGAAATATGAACTGTTTTTTATTTTTCCGACCGTGTGGGTCGATGTATATATATTTATCTCTTTTGTCAAATTGCAAAAGCTCCTCCGTACAAAGGGGACTCTGCCAAAATTTTTCAGAAATTTTGGGAGTTAGAAATTTTTTTGAAAATTTTGGAGAATTTTGTTAACAACAAACAAATTCAAATTGGAAACCAAAATAAGTTAGTAAATGAAACTAATTTAAAATGATGACATGAATTAGTAATAAATGACAAATAAAATTTATGTATTCAGAGTTAAAGATAAATTAAATTCATATGCAAATGAAGGTATCAATTTGAATAGGATAGATATAAATTAAAATGGTAAGGTGAAAATAAATAAAGGAACATATAAAATGCTTATACTAAACTTAAGAAAGGTAAGGGTCAATTCTTAATTGGAAATTGATACTACAAATATATTCTAAGATAATATTAGAATGAATAGATATTGACATTTTGTGAGGAAGTCGATAAGATGTTTTGGGAATATTGTGATTGGATATTAGTGCTAAGCAGGATATGCAGGTATTATAAAAGGGAAAAGGAAATTGGGTTTGATTTCAAGAGATAAATTTGAAATGCCCGACAAAAGGTATGTATTTAAATTTGATATGAAATTTGATTGGGATTTGGATTGAGCCACTTGGCGTTTTGTTTTCTTTTTGAATTTGGGAGGCCGTAGAGCCATTTTGTAGTTGTACCGAGCTAGCCGCGCAAAGGAGACGCTGGCAAAAAATTTCGGAAATTTAGAGAGTTAGAAACTTTTTGAGAAATTTTGAAAATTTTAAACTTGGTTTTGAATTATAATTTGAGTAGTAGAATAGTTAAGGTTGGTTGGGAACTAAGGAAAAGTTGGAAGGTTAGTAAGAAAGATAATGGGTCTTTTATATAAAAGATCGTGATAAGATGTTGAATGGTTAGTTTTGAGGAAAGATAAACAACGGGTATTGGACCATTCTTCCTAATTAGTAATTTCGGGGACGAAATTCTTTTAAGGGGGGAGGAATGTGACGACCCGAAATTTTCGAGCATTTAAAATTGAAATATTTAATTGATTTTAAGTATTTAAAGGTTAATTATCAACTTAAATTACGAATATCACGATTTATTTGATAATTAAATTATTGAATTAAATAATTTGAAGTTGAGTAAAATGTTGAATATGGAATTTTAAGCTTGTTAAAAATAATTTGAAGGCTTATAAAATTTATATCGATAATATGGAAAATAGTATAAGTGTTAAAATTGGATTTGGAAGTGTTTTGTTCAGTTTTGAAATTTATATCATTTAAATTGAATTTAAAAATAGCCTTCCGAGGGACAGTTTCGGAATTCAACGAAACCAGTTCCATTGGATCCGTAATATTGTATTATTATCGGATTTCAAGTTTCGTAGTGATTGGAGTTGTTGTGTGAGCATACGACATATAAACGCGCTTAAATCTATATCGAAATTCGGGTCGATTTAATTTTAAGCTTGAATCAAATTTAGACATTGTTTAAACAGTCAATCCTTTCACGTCCTTCCTCTCTTTCCTTTTCAGTTTAAAAATCACGGCGATAGGATCGTGCAGAGCACACTACCTTTGGCTTACCAAACACGATTCTTCATCCTTCTTCGAGAAGCCAAAATCAACCCCTTTTAGTAAATTCACGAACCCTCATTCGCAGAGAACCGAACGAGTGTTAGGAAATTTTGATAATGGCCGCTCCTTGTTTTTTTTCCTTTATTCTTCAATTTAAATTGAGATAGCCGAACAAATCTTCTTCAATCAAAATCAACGAAACCTATAATGGCAGCTTCATCCCAAAACAATCGCGACTTGATTGTTTTCTTCCCTCCTTTCAGTTCATAGAGGTCGAGTTCTTCATTCAAAAAAAAAGAAAAAAAAGAGGGTTTCGCGATCGAACAAAGCGGCGATGGAAGGCAGAGCGGTAGTGGAATTCGGGGCCTGGAGCGGTGGTGTACTCGAATTGCTGGTAGGAGGCGAATTCGAATTGAGGGCACTCGACTTAAGAACAACGCGCACGCACGAGGGAGGCCAGAGGTAGACAGTGCAGCGACAAGGGAGCGCACGAGGCAGTGGAGGGGATTCGAACGTTCGTCGTCGATCTTGAGTTTTTGGCACTGTAACGATGTCGTGTGCCTGGAAGTGCTAGGCGAGTGCGGTAGCAAAGGATGGTGGGGCAATTGGGGGCTGTGATGGGGCGTGTGAAGGTTTCGATCGAGGTAGGTTTAGCTTGCTTACTGTAGCAGCAGGAGGGAGGACGTGAATTTCTGCTCAATGAGGAAATTAAGACTTGACTATTAAAGGTTATTGAATTTGTTTTAATTTATGAGTAACTAGTTAATTACATATAAATCGTTAGCTTATATAAAATTTGTAAATTTTTCGTGCGAGGTCCAAAATTAATGAATACGACATTCGGAATTAGTTTGGGGACGATCAGAGTCAGATGGGATTTTAGATTTAAGTAAAAAGGGGATATTCGCCAAATTAAAAATCAAGCTCTAAATCAGTCGAGACTGGAGTGGATTACAACAATAATAGCAAAGGTGAGTTAATCTCACTCAGTTTAAAATTTTAAATTTAAATCCAAATAGTTAAATTTAAATAATGGTTTAAATGCTTGAATTGATTGATATGATAAAGTATGATATCATTTTGAAAGTGGCGTATTATATTGTGCTAACATTTGTGGATGCAGGGAAAACAGGTTGGAGGGATCCAACTGGACCCCTCACATTTATTTAAATTATTCAATATTCTCTGTTGTGATTATTTGATATCTTATGATGAGTTATATTGGAATATTGAATGTTATGGTTTGATTGTATATTTGGGTATAATGAATTACCAAATATATGAATTGAAAGGAAATAGAAGTAATATGAAAATAAGAATAAATAACTTCGAGTATGAAGAGAAATGGAATTCTGAATAAAAGGAAACTGATGTATTGTAAACTTAAGTCCTATCAATTAAAGAAATAAAGAATTATTTTAAAATTCGAAGTTTAAATTTATTTAAAAGAATAAAGAGGTAATTTAGAAATCTAAAAATTTGGAATTTTTAGTTAAAGTGTTTTTAAAATCATAATCAAGAAATGAGATCTGAAATTAATAGATTCTGAATTAAAAGGGAATAAATTGGAAATTAATTTGGGAGTGATTGAAGTTGGGATTTTCTCTGGATAACCAAGTACATTTTTAAAGTAAATTCTTAAATAAATTTAAAAGTTTTATTTAAAGTTGTTGTAAAAGCAAGTTTTAGAAAATTTATTATTTCTAATATTTAGATTCAATAGTAAGTATTTTTCCCAAGTCTATTATAGTAGTAATTACTTAAAAGTGACTTAGCATGTTGTTTTCAAAAGTGAAAATCTATTTTTATATTCTATTGAGTAACTTTATTTTCAATTACTCATATACTATGTATTCTTTTTACAAAATATTGAAGTAATTTAACTTAAATGTTTAAAAGTATATTTTCAAAGTAAAGTGTTTTAAATTATTTTAAAAATCTAGTTTTGTGCTTGGTAATTTCAGAGGAAATAGGAAATATTGGGAAAGTTTATTCTGAGAAGAAAGATGGTTTTGAAACTGTTTTCAAAGGATTGAAAATAGAAATATATCTTGTAAAGATATTTTGAAGGTAATAAATAATTTGAGAAATTATTTATTTGTTGAATGGTTGTTTGTGAATATTAATTGATAGTTAAATCACCGACTATCAATATTGGACAATGCGTTGATCGTTTCGAAGAGACCGGGATCGAGATTAATTTCTCGAAAACCACTTCGATCCGGTTTGTACGTTTCGTGCGAAAAACGTGTTCGGAGTCGAAGATGGAGCAGTGAAGTGCAAGGGCTAGTCGCTACTAATCCTGAGGATATTTCCAAAATGGATGTAGTAGGAATAGTGCCTTCGGTTCCGTTCGAACCCGGGACGGACTTGTATGGATGAATGCTTGCGAAACATCGTCAGGTGGACGATGGGCATTCTAAGTGAAAACGTTCTAAAGGTAACGTTTAGCCTCAAGCCTCACCAAATGAGAATGACTGAAAATCAGGGGATATGCAGCAAGGTTAGGTGGGTCATGCCCAAGCAGGACAAGATAATTCCCCTATCTATATGTCCCTTATATATTTCGGCTTAGTGGGTGGTTGGTCGCGCCAACCACGGGGTTTATCTTGTTCGCGACTGTTCAGTAAGGAATGGTTCCGGCCTTGTGTTGCAGGGGATGAAGGGAGTAATCCTCGGTACGGTGATCTAGGCCCCGTACTGTAACAGGTGGTACCCCACTGCCTAGTCATTGGTTGGAAATCCATTCTCCCTACGAGCCTTGTACGAGTTTTGTTTGTATTACCCACTTTTGTGGCTAGTAGCCGGAATTTAATGAATGTAACAATTTCGGCTATTTTATAAGTATTTGTATATTGACCCTATTATAATATCAGAGGATTTCTATAAAAATTGTTTTAGCTATCGTAAGGTAAAAACCCAACATGTTTATTTGTGGCGTGGTCTTACGAGATGCTTTTGTTTTCAAAGGATTTTTGAAACTTTAATAATCAATGGGGTGTGATTTTCTCACGTTGGTATTCCAGACTGACTCGGGTGTTATTTAGCTGTAATGCTCGGGTCAGACCGAGTATTATAGGATACATGATGATGCTGTGGAGCTCAGGAGATGGGCAAGATGACGATACGTACATTCGTCTTGTATTTTATATATATTTTCCGCTGTTGAGTTGTTGAGTATTCATTGTATGTTTATTGATGTGAGCTGTGACTGATGTACTCTGATGATGTAATATATGTAACAGATATATTTGATTTTGAGTAAAGATTATTTACTACCTATTATATTTTATTCCGCTGCGATGGTTAGATTCTGATGTTTATTTTGTTTTCTCTTCTTCTACCTCTTCTTCTTAAACCCAAATGGTTCGTATTTCTGTGCAACTTGATTTGATTGTTGTAGAATAGTGTTGACTCAAGGGGTACGGACGTGCGGGTCGTTACACACTGACTACTATAAAATGACGACGACTGCTCCAAAAGATATAAAAGACTTCATAGCTTAAGCAGCAACCCAAAGCAAGATATCTACAACCTGTAATAACTCGGTCTGACCCGAGTATTAAATTCAAAAGAAAATAATACACGGGTCAGTCTAATTCAAACTTAGTTATTAATGCACAGAAGCAATAATAATTAAATAACAATTAGACGACAGTCAAAATAAATTCACCTATCCAATCCTTAATATAAGGAAATCGGATAACGGTAAATATAACACGTAACAGTGTTCAACAACAAACCAATAAATTCAAATTATCAGCGAAGATAAATAAAAGGGTTATCGATGAAGATAATTTAGAAAGCAACAGAATTTCCTAAACGGCAACAAAATCTAATTATTAAATAAATAATTAGAAAATCATAATCTAATTATTAAAAAGATAATTAGATATCAACAAAATCATCAAATTAAACCCAATGAAAATACGATTCAAAATATTGAATTAGACACACGAAACAATTCAAACAATTGAAATATCAATTAAAACGTCAATTCGGGTAGGGCTGCAGTACACGCACGCGTGTACTGCCTCGCTACTACAGCATATGGAATACGCAAAAGATCAATAAATCAAAAGCAAAATAGGATATCAATAAAAGCAATACCGTGTGGCTGCAGTACACGCTCGCATGCACTGCCTTGCCACTGTAGTGCTAAATTACAAATGCCCAACGAATCAAAAACAACTGGTACCATCTCAAATCAAAATGAATCAAACGGAACTGCAACAGCAAGCACAACATCCATCCGGTAACCATCAAATGAAAAAAGTGCACGTGAATGCACAATGAAAGCTCACAAACGAGCACAAGGTCAAACCCGTAATAAAGATGGGTTCAACTCGGGTGCAATATAAATAAAATCTCGACATCATCACAACTCAACACATATGCACAGGCAAAACCAAAGTCAGGTCAGAGGTAACAACTTTGAGCTACAAGATCAATCAAGTAAATATATATAAGTTCAGTACACATCAATCAATATATGCATACACAAAAACTGTATGTACACACATATATGGTAAGACTCGAGCATGCAAGTGCAGACCACAAAGGCAAAGCCTCAGCCTCAGATTAGAAGTGGAGCCATGCACAAGTGAATGGCCAAAAACAAGACAGCTCGAATGAACTACAAGTATGCAATAATGCCAATGGAGACCAGACAACACAAATATGCATTGACAAAATAGTGAAACCAAAAAGTAACATGCAATTCAATGGTCAGTTCAAACATCAAGACCAAAATGCACCGATGGACTCAACTATGAAGTACACAAAAGCAAACTGCAGTTGAAACAAACAAATTGCAAAGAAACTAAACAGTCAAGCAATGACACGCAAGTGCCGAACTCAACTGGACAACGTAAGTTAATGACTACAACACAACAACGAAGTCAACATGTATGCAACAATGAATCATAACCCAAAACAAACTATCAATGACCAGTGGACAATGACAGTGCCGAGGCCATCAAAATCAGAGGCGTAATGGCCGAAACCATTACACTCAATATGCAAGGTCAAAGTCAAATATGATATAGAATATCCATGTCAAAACTATGGAATAACAAATCAAAGTCAAGCCAATGCCAACGGAAAATGCAGTTCAAATCAGCTGCAATGAACCAGTTAAATAGGCCTCACAAGTTTCAACGCAGAAATCAATGCTAGAGTGATAAAAATCACATTTTTAATGTAATCGAAATAACAGGTTATCACTGTCAACAAGCACAAACACCAACACGGCAGTGAGACTGAAATGTGCGAGTTCAAAAAATCATGGTACAACATTTTCAAATCAAAACAGTGTCGAACCAAATTGTTTCCCGCAAAAATCAAGTTTGAAACCTAAGTTTAAAACAACTGCAGTTTGAATCAAAGTCTGCCGAAGTATTGTTAAATTTCAAAATCAAATATTTTCACATATCAAAGCGACCGAAGTCAAAGCCATGAACAACTTACTGGGACCAAAGGGAATAAAGAACGAAACCAACACCAACGGAGATCAAAACAAGCCAAGGAATCACGAAATCGCAAGTTCAAAGTCGATAAAGTTTGAATTTGATGTGAGTGATAATTAAAATCACTCACCTCGCTTAGATGAGCACGAAGCCAACGATCGACGTTCGAAATCGGTCGACACCTTCAATTTTGCTCGAACCCTAGCTTTTGAACGGAAGGGGAAGTGGCTGCCATTATCTTCGTTCGTAAGTTTTATTTTTAGGGTTTTGAATCAATGAAAAAATAATAAAGGGGGATGGGTCTTAACTCAAAATAACATAGTACCAATAAAACATGGGCCAAGATTATAAAGCCCACCTTACTCTTTTAACAAAATTGTAAAAGAACTACAACTGATTAAAACACTCAACAGCAATTAACAACCAATTAATCGTCTAATGACGAAAACTAATCTGGGGTAAAACCTCGGGTTGTTACAGACTCCCCTCCTTATAAAAATTGCATCCCCGCAATTTTCATAATTAAGGTCGTCACTAACAATTATTTTTCTAGCATACACTGGTTAAGCTAGAAAAATAAAGGTCGAGAATATAAACACCAAAGAAATCTTTTAATTTCATAAAATAAATTCACAAATTCTCAACAAAATCTAATTATTAAATAAATAGTTCAGAAAATAGAAAAACTGAGTAAATACGATTATCAGCAATATTTAATTATCAATTAGATAATTAGAATACAAAATCACAAAACAGCAATATCTAATTATCGATGCGATAGTTAGAAAACAGCAAAACTTAATTATCAACAAAGACAATTAGAAAACACCAAATCATAAATCACAATTCCACATACATCTAGTTATCAACCAGATAATTAGAAAACATGAACTTCAAAATCGGCAAACGCTAACTATCAACAGAGATAGATAGAAATCGATAATTCAATATAATCAACATAATCTAGAATCAATTAGGGACTATAAAATCTCATAATCAACAAAAATTAGCAGTTATCTAATCATCAAAAACGATAATCAGAAATCTCAATTCAACAAATATCCGATTATCAAAAACGATAATCAAATCTCAAGTCAACAAATATCCAATTATCAAAAACGATAAACAGAAATCTCAAATCAACAAATATCTAATTATCAAAAATGATAATCAGAATCAACAAATATCTAATTATCAAAAACGATAATCAGAATCAACAAATATCTAATTATCAAAAACGATAATCAGAAACAACAAATATCCGATTATCAAAAACGATAATCAAAAATCTCAAATCAACAAATATCTAATTATCAAAAACGATAATCAGAATCAACAAATATCTAATTATCAATAACGATAATCAGAATCAACAAATATCTAATTATCAAAAACGATAATCAGAATCAACAAATATCTAATTATCAAAAACGATAATCAGAAATCTCAAATCAACAAATATCCAACTGCCTGCAGATAATCGGAAACAACAAATATCTCGAAATCAATTAAGATAATCTAGAAAATCAACATAAAATGTTGGATCGATCCCATCAGATGGCGAGTTTTTATGCTACGCCGCATGTGCATCAACAAATGGCCGAAGCCTACCAAGTACTATAAATTTTGGCACTCATCAGATGACTCGAAGGTCCGTAGAGTGACCCGAAGGTCTAGTACTAGTAGTTGACCCGAAGGTCCGCAGATTGGCCCGAAAGCCCAACAAATGACCCAAAGGTCCACCAGAGTGGCCCAAAAGCCCAACAAATGACCCGATGGTCCATCATATGACCCGAAGGTCCAACAAATGACCCGAAGGTCCATCAGAGTGGCTTGAAGGCCAAATAAAATCATCAGAATCATCAAAACAGCAGATGTTTCAATTAACGAGTCCAGAATTAACCGAAATAGCAAACGCACTGTAACGTCCCGCTTTTTCGCACGCTTCAAATCGACACACATGCCGATTCAAACCATACGGAAGGGCGGATTGTTATGGGGTAACTAAGAAAACAGAGAAGGAAAAACAAAATAGAATCTCACAGCGGAAGGATAAAATATAATAATAAAATATATAGTTTATAAAACTGTTTTCAAAACATTTGATTCTTCTTTATAAAATTAAATATCAGAGTTACACATACCAAAATATCAATGCAGCGGAACAGAGCGTAGTGAACTAATATAAATAATAATAATACAAATCTTCGTCTTTATCCTCCAAAGCTAAATCTTCAAATCCTGAAACGCTCGGACTGACCCGAGCGAATTTGAAAAGACAAAACACTCGAGTCAGAACTAAAAGATCTTATGTAAGTTAAATTAACAGAATTAAATATGAGTGCAGTAACTCAAGAGATGCTCGGGATTTAGATCTCCTAAGGATCCGTTAAACTATTTACTATGTAGTATATTGCGCTATTATAATCGTGTCTATAGTAAAATAAACATACTTTTAAATAGCATTAAGGCTTTACATTTTCCACCTTAACACGTAATAGTCCCAGTAGTCCATCCAATATCATAGTCCCTCCTGATCGGGAAGCCACCAGAGGATACCACATGGGCTACGGGAGAAATCCAAACTCGTACAAGGCTCGGTATGGTAGGTGACACGGCACAACTAGGCAATGCCAGGGTAGATATACCAATTACGCTTCCGGGCCGATGGAAACGCGCAGCGCGCAGCTGCCGCCCACCTCGGACAACCTCCCCCAAAATCAAAGTAAAAGTGGCCACTGAATCAATCCAAAGTCAAAGTATAATATCGAAGAGGAGTGTCCGATCAGAGGAATGACCTCATTAACCCGTCAATCGCTCCTGTTTTAGCCACCTTATGCCAACTCACGGGAGTTGGGTCCACGTATTTACCTTACAGGAAACGTCGCCACCAACCTACTTCATCCTGGGATCTCCACCGCGTACACGGCTAGTCAAAGTGGTTTTCGGTATCGACAGAGAGTATGTCCATATCCGATCCCGGTCTCTTTGCCAACCCATCGTTATTATAACACTGCGGTCATTTAAAAATAGTTTATACTTAAAAACCAGAATAAAAATTTCCATTTCAAAAACTATGAATACGATATCATTTTAAAACCCAAAACAATATGATATCATTTTATCCAAATATAATACTTTTCCAAAAATCATACTGCTTTAAAATCTATAATATCTGGAAACCAAACATTTGAATTATACTTTCAAAGCATAATATTTCGAAAATTCATAGTTTAAAACCATAACTTCTAAAACTTGAATGGTTTGGATATTCAACGGTATATAAAATAAATGGTTTGACTCTAAGGTTACTTTTTAAAGAAAAATAATTTCCATGGCTTTACAAATATATTTCCTTATTTAAAGTCTAAACCATAAATATCACTTTCAAGTTCCAAAACTATTTCAATTTCTATATATATATATATATATATATATATATATATATATATATATCCATTTGGAGTATTAATATTTCAAAACTAAAGTTGGAATTTTATTCTTTCAACAAATCAATTGTTCTATTATTTAGTCTTGAATATTCACATAAAAATCCATAAATACAACTCCAATTTCTAGAAATTTAATATTTCCTTAAAATTAATTATACTAGAATATTCATTTAAATTTATCTTGGAAAAACTCCAGTTATAAATATCATACCTTAAAATTTCCAAACTTAAACATATAATATAAATTATCAAATTCCATTTTTCTCAATTTTTCCATTTTTATTTAACAGATTTATACACAGCCTAAATTCACAAAATCTAACTTCATATGTATATATGTAGAAGAATAGTATTTATAAAATATCAAAACTTAAAAAAATTTATAAACCGTATCCCATCCAAACCAAAGAAATCACTTTAAAATATTTTATATATAGACCACGGTGCCTGTACATAATTTCCTATCCTATGGTCAAGTGATACGGATGTTTATCATTTCAATCCGCAAATTAAAATAAAATTTGCGGTTGTATATCATTTCAAACCACAATCCCGAATGGAACGAAAAATGTATGATAACTTGTAGTTTAATGATATAAAATAAAACATCCATTCATCCATCATCATCCATCATCCAAATCACAATCATCATCCAATAACAAAACAATATCAATATATATCCGATAATATATAACAGTTAATAACTGCCAGTTATATTCAAAAATAAATTTAACAACTATTAAACTAACAGTTTATCTGCAAATAAATAACTATGACTGTCAATCTATATGCAGTAATAAAATTTTATGAACAGTTATATTAAATAAATGCGATTTAACAGATATGATGAACAAAACATGCCAAACAGTCATGAAATAATTTCTACTCATATCTAAAATAAATTTAACAAACATAAAAACTTTTAAAAGTTGTGAGTGGGTTAAAACACTCACCTTTTTTTTTGAATTTAAATCGAATCTAAATCCGATTTAAACCCAAAAATTCGACGGTCTCCAAATCTGTCCAAACCAGTGTCATCAGATCTGGAATTTAAATACGGTCCTAACAAAAAAAGAATCGCGTGAAATGGATATCGTATGAAAAAGTTATTCGATAAAATGATTTGAAATTCAAAATTTATATAAATAAAACTCACTCAAAAACAAATCCACGTCAGCAACGTTACCCTTTTACATTCAAAATCACTTACAACCATTAATAACAAAAATGTTGCCAGAGATTTAGATTTGATTTAATAAATGAATGATTAAAAATTGGTAATTATCGCAAATGCCCAATATATATGCATTAATTACTACCTATTATTAGAATTCATTTATAAATTTACTAGTTGCCTTTGTCTTCTTATTTCCTATTTACTACCAAACTTCCTATTTAGTTATAGCTTATCAATATATAATCAACTAGGCAATCAATTTATTACCATTTTAAGTACGTTTATTATCGACAACATTCATTAAAATTACTTATCTACCCTTATTGCATTGGTTTATTCAACGGTCACTTTTATTTAGTCACTATCTATTTTACAACCAAATGTACAATCTCCATTATTGATTTTTATATTAACGAATCCCTTTCTAGTTAATATTTTTATTAATATTCACAAATTCAACATTTATATTGGTTTCTTATATTTAACTTATAACTAAGTATGACAATTTACATTATTCAAATCTATTGCCATATAAATATTAAATTGTTTAACATTAAATTACAAATTACTATATCTAATTCCTAAATTTACTCAAATAAAATCTTAAGACTTTTATTTCATTCTAAATTAGATTAGAAATCATATTAAATTAACTCATTTAATATCGCCGAATTTAACGGGTCGTTACACGTACATGTCCCATGCCACATGTTCTACTAAGTCGTTTGATTCTCTTCATCGTTTCCTTAAAAAGTGCAAAATTGTGTATTCCAAAAATAACATTTCACATTCTCAAACGGACAAGTCCGGAATTAAGCAAATCAGTAAAAGAAAGGGGTCATAGTCCTCGATTTTGCTGAAACGTTTAAATCGCTTCCTCATTCTTTTGAAAGCGCAAACTGCAAAACTTCTGAAAACAATTTCATTTATTTTTTAAAAGTAATAATTTACATTCTCAAACGGATAAGTCCGGAATTAAGCGAATCAAGAAAGGTGAAACAACTCGACTTTCTTACCATAGAAAAGCGCGTCATTTTTAAGAAAGAAAGGGATAGAAAAGAGAAAAGAAAGAAGAGAAAGAAGAAACAACATCAGAGTCTAAAAAGCGTATCGAATAAATTATATTAATAACATAAACATTACATAGTTTACAACCACAATTAGAGTTACATGGATATACATCACATACTAGACAGTTATAAACACCCGTCTAGTTATTACAACTCGATACAACTCAGGGACAACACAGAACACACAGCGGAACACTATATATCTAACGCAGAAGCCTCCTGCTTCATTTCTTCTCCACAATTCGTCAAAGCTTACCTGAATCCCTTGGCTACCCATAAAAATTTGAGTACCCAAGAGTTTATGAAAAACAAAAATAAACTCCGGGTCAGACATGGGTCTGTTGTGAGTAACAGGTTAAGGATGCTTAACTTTTTAAAAACCTTTTGAAAGAAAGGTATCACGTAAGACTTCCCACACATAAACATGGAAAAGTTTTTACCTTATGCTAACCAAAACATTTGATAGGAAATCCGATGATATTATAATAGGTCTAGGGTTTTCAAATAAATAAGAAATAGCCGAAATTGTTACATTATTAAATTCCAGCTACTAGCCACAAAAGTGGATAATACACTCAAAACCGTTGGCACTTATTGGATTTTGGATTCCATACAATGGCAGGGCTACTGGGGTACCGCCCGTCACAGTACGTGGCCTAGATCATCATAACGAGGAGTACGCCCGTACCCCTGCAACACAAGGCCGGATCCATTCCTACTGAACAGTTCCGAACAAGACAACCTTGATAGTTGGAGCTCAACAACTGTCCACACAGCCGAAATAAAGGTACCTCTAGACAGGGTTAAATCTCACTCTCAAGTGGGGGCTACCCATGAAGCCTTGCTACACCTCCCATGTTTTAGCCATTCCCTGTTGGTGAGGCTTGAGGCTACGATTACCCTTAGTGAACACATCACTTAGAATGCTCACCGTCCACCTGACGATGTTCTGAAAGCATTTAATCCATACAAGTTCATTCCGGGTTCTAACGAAACCGAAGGCACTATCTCGTTGCACTCATTATTGGAATCACCCTTAGAGTCAACGACCATATCCCTTGCACTCGAAATCACTATCTCGAACCTGTAAGTACTATTTTCGTCAAACTCATCACGGAATCACCCCCAAAGTTATACCGACGAATAGTCCTTACACCTCGATTCTTCACTCTTCACAAGAGATTTCACGACCTATCGTTAATTTGGATCGATGTGGTTTTCGGATATCCAAATATGAAAACCCGATCCCGGTCTCATCGAAATCCAAAGCATGTCTTTTAGGTTCAAGTTGTTTTAAAGTTTAAAACAATTCAATTATCTATATACACACAGATAGATAACTCACAAATCGCAATTGATAATCAACATTATCAAATAAACAGATAATCCACATTATCAATATCAAAACAGATAATCCATATAACACCATCACAATAGATAATCTATGTTATCATCATAATGCAACCAAGCATTCATGCCACACAACATTATTTATCTCGTTTCTGAGATCACAAAGCATCCAAGACAATCAACGTCATCCATTCATATATAAGCAATGATTTCTTTCATCACAATATAATTAATTTAAAATGAATTAAATTAACTACCTCTATCTCTAATTAATTTAAAGTGAATTAAATTAATTACTTCATATTTAATTAATTTAAAATAAATTAAATTAAGTACTTCCCAATATGAATCTTGCTTACTCAATCTTCTAATTGATTACAATTAATTAATTAATAATCCAAAATAATCACCTCAATTAATCACTCTTGATTAATTATCCTTAATTACATTTATGTAATTATCCTTAATTAATTTCACAAATTAATTATTCTCAACCAAAAATAGTAATTAGCATTTAATTACTTCAATTAGTTAATTAACGATAATTAATTACATTAATTAATTACCTTAATCATTTATCTTTGATTAATTAATCTTAATTAATCAACTTTAATTACATCATTAATTTTATTAATTAACTAATGATCCTTAAATATCTTTAATGAGTTATCTTCTTAAATTAATTACTTTAAGTAATTAACCTATAATTATTAATCCTTCTTGATTAACCATATACAGTAATTAACTCACTTAATTACTTCATTAAAACAAATTAATTATTCCATAATTAATTTCTTAATTAATCCCTTGATTAATTACAAGTAATTATACTCCAAATTACTTCATTCTTAAACATCTTCATCTAATTACAACCTGTAATTATTAATTAACTACTTCACCAAGAAATTTTCGATCCATTAATTACATAAAGTAATTATTATTAAAACCTTAAGTGTTTAAACTTAATTAAACTTAATTAATTAAAATAAACAATTACATTTAACTAAATTAATTACATTAAGTAATTAATTACTTAATTACTTCATTAAGTAATTATACTCATCAATTCACAAATGATTATTACCGAATTAATTAATCTAATTAATTATTAAAAATTTGCAACATTAATTAATTATTTAATAATTCTGATTAATGACCTTCATTAACCATTCTCTAATTATCTTCATTAAGTAATTAACTGAGGTTAATTACAAATTTAATTAACTTTAATCATCCATTAATTAAGTCTAATTATTTAATTAATTAACCTTGGTTTAAAACTTAATTACTTAATTAATAATTCTTTAATCATTGATTAATGATCTTAATTTCAAATTTATTAACCCCTAATCTCTATTCATTAAATATTAATAAATTAATTAAATAAATTAATTAATTATTCCTTAATTACCTTTTAAATAAATTAATTTCAAACATTAATTCTTAACTTAATTTTAAGTTAAAACATTCCTTAATTATGTTTAAAAACAATTTATTTAAAACAAGTACTTTAGAAATTACTTTTAAATTTCATTTCAAATACAAAACTTAAAAGGAATAAATTTTAAACTTAACCAAAGTTTAAACAAATTTAAAACTTTTTAAATTGCAAGACAAACAAGTGTTTGTTTTTAGATATGAAATTCAGCAAAATTCTGAAACTAATTTCATTTCAAAATTCAATAATTTAAATCTACATCTTGTTTAAATCTTCAAATAAATCTTCCTTAAATTTTAAAACTGAAGTTCAAGTTTAACTTTAGATTTCCCGATTTAAATAAAGTTTTAAATCTTGCTCATATCTTAAAACTTCATTTTTAAAAGGTTTAAACTACTTTTCCATATAAAGTAGTTAATCAAATTTAAAGTTTAAAACTTTATTTTGATTTAAAATATGAGATTTTAAATTTAACTTGGATTTCAAAATTTCAATCTTTGAATTAGAAATCTTTGTTAAACTTTTTTTACATCAAAATGCCCAGGTTTACAAAATTTAAACCCAAAAGCTACAGGTTTGTCAAAACCTGTATTAGTTCTCTAACCCGATGTTAACGCCGAGCGACTCAAGGAGCCTACGATCCATAATAGTTACCGACTCATGTAAAGGAGCGACTCAGTAAGTGCCGACTCATCAAGACTAGCGACTCAACTAGCCCACGACTCATCCAGTAAGTGCCGACTCATCAAGACTAGCGACTCAACTAGCCCACGACTCATCCAGTAAGTGCCGACTCATCAAGACTAGCGACTCAACTAGCCCACGACTCATCCAGTAAGTGCCGACTCATCAAGACTAGCGACTCAACTAGCCCACGACTCATCCAGTAAGTGCCGACTCATCAAGACTAGCGACTCAACTAGCCCGCGACTCATCCTATAAGGCCACTCAAAGGAGCGACTCACGACTTAAGGAGCCTAATAAGTTAAAGCGTCAGCGACTCAACATGTAGGGCAGTCAGCGACTCATTGGTGGCAACGACTCAGCGAGCTAGTGCTTTAAAGGTACAGTGTGGATTAACGACTCAGCAGGGTCTGCGACTCAAGGCCTAGACCAATTCAACGACTCAAGAGGCCGCTACGACTCAAAAGATGGGCCGACACCCGACACAAGACTCAGAGGCAAGTTCAAGATCATGCTGCAAAGAAGTGACTTGCAGACGACTCACGACTCATCATGAGTCGGTCACGACTCATGATGAGTCGACCACGACTCATGACTTTGCAATTTTAGCCTAGGAAGTTTGCCTATAAATACGTAGCCACTTCCAACGTTCAAGGGACTTTTGGGGACTGACTTCCTACGGGCCATTACTCTGCTATTGTCTCGACTTCAAGCAACACTCAAGCAACATTTCAATCACTCCAATCACCAAAGACATTTCAACAAATCTCGTGAAGAAAAATAACTCATTCATCATGCATTCAAAGGATTCTTCTACATCGGGGTTTGAGATATTTGTCTAAGTGTGTTGTAATCGGAGTTGATGGTAAAAAAAACTGTATCTAAATAAACAATAAAGAGCTTCAAAGTGGACGTAGGCTTGATCCTAAGCCGAACCACTATAAATACTGTGTCTCTTACTGTTTTTCTACATACTTTCTGCTTATTTCTGATTCCCATACAAGTGGGTGGTGCTTTCACAATCACATCTTGTACACTAGGGTGTTGGCGTTTAAATTTAAGCGTTAACATTTTGGTGCTTTCACTGAGAGTTGAACTCAGGACTTCTATCATCATTGCTTTACAGAAGATTTGTAGAGAGAATTTCCTTGAAGACTAGAAGTCTAGCAGAAATTATGGCTTCTGAAAGGAAACGAAAGTTTTTGAGGTTTGAAGGTACTAGCAGCAACGCCATTGCTCTTCCCGCATTAGGGGAAACAGCTTCAACTATTGGGGTCACAAAGGCTGAATTAAAGGCTGTGATTTATGGAATATATCAACACATGGAAGTTCAAAGTAATAGAATACTGGACAAGATGAACACATTGCAAGAGGAAGTCCGTCGACTAGAAAGCAATATAAAAACCATTGCTAAGGAGGCTCAGGTTTCAGAAGAATGGAATATTCCTCAACGAGCAACTGGCATTATTGGACCATTCCCCCAAACAGAAAGTTCATGGCCACGACCAACTATCCACGAACGTTTGTCAAGGGCAACTTTCGAGAGAATAGTTGACGACCACCCATTGAGTCCTGGTAACGATGAAGAATACATACCGGAGATGATTGAACAAAGAGAGGACGATGGAGGGAAAAGAAAGCAGAAGCTCTTGAAAAAAGCTCGACGCTTCAGATCCTCTGACTTCACTCCCTTGACCGACACTCCGGAAAATATCTTCTTGGCAACAAAGGATGTTGTTGTGTACCCCAAACCATCTCTGTTGAGAAGAAGCGCAACAGACAATGGAAAATTCTGCCGATTTCACAATCAGCCTGGCCATGACACCAATCAATGTCGCCATTTAAGGAAGGAGATTGAAGAGTTGCTCAAACAGAATGAACTGCAACAATATGTGAAAAGAGATGGAATTAACTACTCCTCATCCTCCAAGGTGCAGCTGGTGTCCGCTCAACAATGTAGCTCAAATAAAAGAACCGTGGCACAGGGAAATGAAGGTCCTATCATCAGTATCGTCACAGCAAGCCCTCACCAGGTAGGAAAAAATTGGATGAGACGGGAAGACATGCACACGCTTCAGGAAGACCTTCAAAGTGAAAGGAAGTTTCGATTCTGAAAAACGTTGCCATCCAATCCTTTCAAGCCAAAAGATTCAATCCCTAAAGCTTGGGGCAACAACTGCTTTCTTACTTTACTTGAATACTATGTTTCAAATTTGTAAAGGAATGCTGATCCAATAATTCTTGTATCAAAATCTGTTATAAAGACAGTGCAAATAAATAATAAAAACTATAAGCCTTGTTCTCCCTATTATTACAAGTCGCTTATTTTATTTCGATATGTGAAATATTCTAAGAATGTCACTAAAATTATCGATCTAAATTTGCAGGCAATCAATGTCCAGCCGATTCGTTACAATATCAAGCAACCCTTGGTAGCTTTCTAAAGCAAGTCTTAAGTGACGAAAGTCCAGGGGCAAAACCTAAATAAGAAATACTCTAAGCAAATAAATAAGATTTGGCTAGAGTATGCTTCTTCAGTTAAAACCACCTGCCAACAGAAGAAGATAGTGCACACTTAAGGATGGCACTGAGGCACTGCTAATATAATCAATCAAGTTCGCAACTGTCAAAAGAGAACCAATTCCAAGAACTTGGAATAATAGCCACTTACATCCATATTTTACATAAAAACTCTGCTGAGATATTGCAATAAATTTACAGATATATGATTCTCTTGTTAAGGGCAATTGCAAGGCAGGCAAATAACAACAGCAGTAAAGTGAATATAGGCCCAATTCTGGCTAAATCACTATAATTCTCGTGTTCCCTACTATTATAAACTGCTCTGTTTTATTTTGGCGTATGAAATACGTTGAGCGTGTTGCTAAAAAGACCATTTAATAATGCAGGCCATAAAAACAAGACTTACCAGTCATGAGACGAAGCGATCTGCAACAACATCCAGTAGTCAAGCACTGAGCCATTCAAAATTCCCATATCCAAATCTTACAAAAGGAGAACTTCAACCGAAAGTAAGCAAGGTGGATAAAAGCAGATCATATATAGCTAACCGCAAATGTATGAACAAACAAACGGCCAGTTAAAGAACCTACATCTGCCACCACCAATTTGCTTAACTATAAAATATATTCCTTTGGGTAAGGGAGAGGCTTGGCAGCTAAAAGCAATGACCCTTGTGAAGTAATGGGAATTGTCAACATGAATCAACGGCAAAAAAGTATGCGAGAGCAAGCATCAGCCAACAAAAGATCATTTCGGAAGTGCCAGCCCTTTTTGAAGGCATAATTCCTCAGGGGATAGAGACCTCAAGCGGGCTCCATCGAAAAAGGTGTCTCTCTCGTTACAAAGTCGTGGAGTTACCAGCCAACACACTCCCGAGAATCCATCCAAACAAGAAAAGGAAACTCCAAACTTCCTGACAATAACCCTCCTCTGGGGCACACATTTCACCACAATCGGTCGACACATTCCCGTGAGACGAAAAGCCCTCTTCGGAGGCCAAATGCTTCTCTACGGAGACCGAATGCTTCTCCTCAGAGACCAAAGCCCTCTTCGGAGGCCAAAAGCCCTCTTCAGAGGCCAAATGCTTCTTTATGGAGACCGAATGCTTCTCCTCAGAGACCAAAGCCCTCTTCGGAGGCCAAAAGCCCTCTTCATAGGCCGAATGCTTCTCTACGGAGACCGAATGCTTCTCCTCAGAGACCAAAGCCCTCTTCGGAGGCCAAAAGCCCTCTTCAGAGGCCGAATGCTTCTCTACGGAGACCGAATGCTTCTCCTCAGAGACCAAAGCCCTCTTCGGAGGCCAAAAGCCCTCTTCAGAGGCCAAATGCTTCTCTACGGAGACCGAATGCTTCTCCTCAGAGACCAAAGCCCTCTTCGGAGGCCAAAAGCCCTCTTCAGAGGCCAAATGCTTCTCTACGGAGACCGAATGCTTCTCCTCAGAGACCAAAGCCCTCTTCGGAGGCCAAAAGCCCTCTTCAGAGGCCGAATGCTTCTCTACGGAGACCGAATGCTTCTCCTCAGAGACCAAAGCCCTCTTCGGAGGCCAAAAGCCCTCTTCAGAGGCCAAATGCTTCTCTACGGAGACCGAATGCTTCTCCTCAGAGACCAAAGCCCTCTTCGGAGGCCAAAAGCCCTCTTCAGAGGCCAAATGCTTCTCTACGGAGACCGAATGCTTCTCCTCAGAGACCAAAGCCCTCTTCGGAGGCCAAAATCCCTCTTCAGAGGCCGAATGCTTCTCTACGGAGACCGAATGCTTCTCCTCAGAGACCAAAGCCCTCTTCGGAGGCCAAAAGCCCTCTTCAGAGGCCAAATGCTTCTCTACGGAGACCGAATGCTTCTCCTCAGAGACCAAAGCCCTCTTCGGAGGCCAAAAGCCCTCTTCAGAGGCCAAATGCTTCTCTACGGAGACCGAATGCTTCTCCTCAGAGACCAAAGCCCTCTTCGGAGGCCAAAAGCCCTCTTCAGAGGCCGAATGCTTCTCTACGGAGACCGAATGCTTCTCCTCAGAGACCAAAGCCCTCTTCGGAGGCCAAAAGCCCTCTTCAGAGGCCAAATGCTTCTCTACGGAGACCGAATGCTTCTCCTCAGAGACCAAAGCCCTCTTCGGAGGCCAAAAGCCCTCTTCAGAGGCCAAATGCTTCTCTACGGAGACCGAATGCTTCTCCTCAGAGACCAAAGCCCTCTTCGGAGGCCAAAAGCCCTCTTCAGAGGCCAAATGCTTCTCTACAAAGACCCCTAATGGGATATATGCCACAAAAAAGAAAGTTCTCTACTCAACAAAAAAGATTGGAGAAGTCATGACCCTCCAACCATGAGAGAGTAACTTCCAGGCGATGCAAACCCTATCGGGGGCACATTTCACCAGGAGTTGAAGCGTAACAGCCGCTCTTCGGAATTACGCTTCACCAGAGTTGAAATGCAAACAAAATAAAGACCTCTTCGGGGGCACATTTCACCAGGAGTTGAAGTGTAACAGCCGCTCTTCGGAATTACGCTTCACCAGAGTTGAAATGCAAACAAAATAAAGACCTCTTCGGGGGCACATTTCACCAGGAGTTGAAGTGTAACAGCCGCTCTTCGGAATTTCACTTCACCGGAGTTGAAAGACAAACAAAATAAAGACCTCTTCGGGGGCATATTTCACCAGGAGTTGAAGTGTAACAGCCGCTCTTCGGAATTTCACTTCACCGGAGTTGAAAGACAAGCAAAATAAAGACCTCTTCGGAGGCACAATTAAGAAGAAAGACCTCTTTGGAAACCCACGTTTCGCCGAGATTGAAATAAAACTTCCAAGTGTTGAAACGTGAAAAGGCTTTCATCAAAGGCACAACTCTTTGGGGGTACACGTTTCACCAAGATTGAAATAAAACTTCCAAGTGTTGGAACGTGAGAAATCCCTCCTCAGAGGTACAACCCCCTCCCGGGAACACAATTAAGTAGAAAGACCTCTTTGGAAACCCACGTTTCACCGAGATTGAAATAAAACTTCCAAGTGTTGAAACGTGAAAAGGATTTCTAAAGCATAACTCTTTGGAGGTACACGTTTCACCGAGATTGAAATAAAACTTCCAAGTGTTGAAACGTAAAAAAATCCCTCCTCAGAGGTACAACTTTCTATAAAAAAAAAAAAAAAAAAAAAAAAAAAAAAAAAAAAAAAATCCTCATCAAAAGCGTACTTTAACTTTCAAAGGAAAAGTAATTTGCCTACTATGGGAAATGATCGTAAAAAGAAAAGAAGTTAAAGTACCCTTCAGAGGTCCGCTCTACCACATAGAGGAATTCACTTGATGAGATATGTACTTAAGCAAAAAGAAAGAAGTGATTTCTTCAAAGGACAAAGCGCGTAGAAACTCATACGAAGGGGGTTGTACTCTACAAGAATTCTTTTTAAAATAAAAATAACATAATTATTCTTTAGCAAATAAGAGTGCAAGTCCCCTCGAAGTATAGAATATTGCAGCAAACTTATGGAATGGGGGCAATATAGTATAATTACACACTGTATGATATAACTAAACCAGCAAAAGGTAACGCTCAAGTAACATACCATGAGCTCGCTGCAATATCAAATGAACTCATGCCAAAACGAATAACAAATGTACTCTCTAATTCAAACAAAAGTTTGTACAAACGAAGAATCATTTTATTCAATTATAGTGCAGGTACAGGTCTCAAAATAAAGAAAAGCGGGGGCCGGTACCCGCACAATTCTCGGCCAGTACATGCAAAACACAAAAAAACTAGAAACTAAAGATCTTCACTTCTTTTTGCTGCCTTTAGATCCTTTACCCGGCCGGATGATCAGTTTTTCAGGACGATCGGTGGGCATAAGGGAAGTAGGAGAGGAAGGCGCAACCGGTTCAACTTCCGGCTCCTCTTCAGTGGCGATGATTTTCTTCCCCCTCCTCTTGGATGTCCCACGCTTCTTTCTCCTTTGCGAGGAAGACTCACTCCCCGGAGTGACAAGTTTAGATAGAACAACGTCGTCAGAAGGAGTTCGCTCCGGGGATATATCACCTCCTTCAAGTCTCTCATCTTTCTGCTCTTGCGAAGCGACGGGATCATCCAAGCCGTGAAGAGCCTCTATTTGTTCTTCCTGTGATCTGGGTTGCGAGGCAGTAGGAGGCGCCACCTGAAGAGATGGAGGAAGGATAACCGGAGGAGTAGAAGTTTGAGCAGTACTTGGTGCTTTCTCTACAGAAGAAAAGAGGTTAAAGTCAGTAAAAAGAGGAGATGAAGGCTCACCAATAAAGTTAGTAGAGAGAGGAGATGAAGGCTCATCGAGATTGAGAAGATAACCAAGGAGTTCATGAAACTCATGTGAAGCAAATGAATAACCCGCTTGAACAGAATTGACAGTGGCGGGATTAACAGTGAGGTTACCTGGTGAAGCTGATCTCCTGATATCAACTTCATATGCTTGCGCGTCAGCGCTCTCATCGCCCTCATCTCCACCATGTACACTTGTAATCTCAGTAGTAATTTTGGTAGGAGAAGCAAAATGGGAACTGGAACCAATGATGTTGATTTCGGACAAAGAAGGTGGCTGAACCGGGGTAGTTGAAGTAGTTCCTTCAACCTGCCCCCCTTCTGTCGCTTCGGTTCTTAGTTTAGCAAGTTGTTCCTTTCCCCTGGCGAGAGCAGTGCGAGCGTCCTCATCAAAATAATGCCTTTCCAAGGCTGACTCATCATAACCAGCACCCTCAGCACCAAGCATATCGAGGGCAGCCTCCCACACTTCGGCTAAAGTGATCTCGTACTTGGGACCTAGAAAAGCAAGGCTTCCACGCCCCAAGACGCTATGTAAGTAGAAGTCGAATAGTGTCGAGCCAAAGCTATTCTTAGTCTCCTCGTGAGATTCCTCAGCTGCGATTCTGCCGGCGACGGCCTCATCGCGCTCCCTCTCCGTTTTAGAAAGCTGAAGTTTGAGCATTTGTATCTCCGCTTCCTGGGATTTGTTTTTCATTTGGAGCTCCGCAACATCAGTAATATAGCCCTCATTAATTCTTTTCTGAGCTTCGAGCCTATCCTCAGCATCCCGTTGGCTGGCATGAGCATCTCTTACCTGTCTGAGAAGCACTTCTTCTTTTTGAGAATATGAGGTAGAGGAAGCAGCAAGCTCATCTCTCAACTTCTCGACCTTTGCTTCAAGCTCCTCGTTGTAGGAAGTAATGCTTCTCATCTCGGTATCATGCTGCTCAAGGACCTTTTGCCACTCAGCCTTATCATTTTCCATGGTGAGCATGGCCTCTAAGTTGGCGCGGTTAACTCGTTGAAGCTCATCAACAAGCTTCTGCCAGTTTGACATCCTCTCGATGTCAAGTTTAACAGCGTCAAGATTTCGCAGCATGGCGGGCTTGTCGATTGGAACCAGATCAAGATCGAATCTCACGCCTTTTAAGCACCATTGTGGAAAGCGACTTTGTAAGGTGGCTGGGCCAGGCCCCACTTGAAATTTAGGCCTGCTTATTATTGTCTGGATGTCCTCCTTTCCGAGAGCAGGAGAGTCGGAAGAAATATCAAGAGGGGCAGGGGCAGTAGGCTTGTCGGGAGTGGTGGAAGCATGTCTCTCACCATGTCGAGCTCGTTTGCTCGAATCTTCTACTACATGACCTTTTCCCCGGTCATCGTGTGATTTCCTTTTATAGGAATCGTCACCTCTCTGCGGGGAGTCGCGATGCTCATCCCTATCCCTCCTTTCCCGAGCTTTTCGAGCAGCCCTCTCTTCATCAGACTCCCTATAGGAAGAGAAGTAGCGCCCATAATTATACTGTCCACGCCCACCATAGCGTTGAAAATCTTGATAGTATGATCCACCGCGTGTCATTGGAGAATCTGAAATAAGAAAAGATAAGCTTCAGAAATCTTTAAAGCATAAGAAGATAAGTGCATAAGTGTGCTGGAAAATTCTTAAGTGGTGTGTGAAGTGCAAACTACTCGCATTGGGCTAACGAACCACTTCTCAGTTGGGGGGATGTAATAGGTTTCGCTATCGGTGGCAATTCTTGGAATAAAGAAGTTGGAGTCAGTTGGAGGGCAGATGTCACTTCAATTGTTGGAGGTATAACTTTACCACGAGCAGGATCATCTTTAGAGAGCTCTTGGGAAGAGATAAATAAGTCACTTAAATCCCCAAAGACATCATCATCGTCATGCCTAGCCTGGTTCCCTCCATCAGTTCCTTTATCGGCATTTTTCATAGTTTGGGAAGGTTGCTCCTCTTCTTCTTCAGTAATGGGGGGAAGCGCGGACTTTTCGGATGGCCCCGTGTCGTCTCGTGGAGTAGAGCACTTCACTAATGGAGTTCCAGTAGAAGTTTCTCCCTGCACACGATCTTTAGTGGAGACCGAGGCGTCGAGAGTTTTCGTCGGAGAATCGGGAACTTCAGTCGGGGCTTCATGAGGCTGAGTAAAGCGAGAGGGATGGAGAAGTCCGTATTGGTGTAAAAATTCATCGCTTAGCAGAAACTTTATGCTCCTTTCTTCTGCCGGCACAGCATTTAATCTTTCTAAAATTTGCTTAAAACTTGGGTCCCTGGTAGGGGGTGGAAGCGCTAAAACAGGAACAAAGAATGAAGTTAGCAACTAAAAGTTCGGATCTCAAAAATGGCTTCAAAGCGGAAAGAATATAGACAGGAAATCTTACTTCCTACTCTCCAGATGGCATAAAACCCTGGAGGGCAACGAACGAAGAAAAACTGATTCAAAAATCCGTGAGCGCTTTCGGAGAGATCAGTAATAAGTTTGCGGTTTCGAGCGCTTCTTATAACCACAATGGAGGGATGGTCTTTAATTTTTGTAAATGAGCAGAAATAACAGATCTCCCCGAAGCCTGGTAGTCGATCCAAGGTTCTCCTAAATAGAACACATAACCCCATCAGAATAGCATAGCCATTGGGGTGTAATTGGAATGGAGAGATAGACAGCCGAAGCAAGAACTGTTGAAGAAAGTCGTTAAAAGGAGGAATAGCGCCATTTAAGCACATTTGGCGATTGACAGCAACAAAACCAAGAGGTGGCCTATCGGCAGTATCATTTGGCCCCGGTAGTAAGGCGTCAGCATCATCGATGCCAAACTGGACGCACAATTGATTAAACGTCCGTTGATTCAGAGTTGTTGGTATTCTCTCTGGAGGGTTATCCACAGGAATAGCTACCGGAAAGGTATCTTCAGTCTGACTCATCGGCTCTTCTTGATGAGAAGTCATTCTACACAAGCAACTGGATGTTCAAATGCGAAGGTGCGCGTTTCCTAAAAAGTGTGAAGTGTTGTGCAAGACTAGAAAAGTGACAAGTATATATAACTAGGATTACACTAATCGATGCTTGATCGATGGTAAACATTTCAGAACTTGTTAACTTAAAAGTTCAAACATAATATTAGTGCAAGCAAGTCGATTTCAATTGACTACTTCAGCATTGCTTTGATATTTTGTTTGAAATAGATATATTAAAGGCACTTCATATATGCAGTTCATTCAAGTTAATCATCTATCGTTAACTAATCTGTCATTCGGTGTGGGCAATCAATGACAGTATATTCGTCCCAATTTTCTGTAAACATTGTGTTAGACAGGTTATTAGCTTGCAAGAGTGACCTGTGGAAAAAATACGACAAAGTTCAACAGTTCAAAGTTCAAGCAAAATTTACAAGTGTTAAGTCGTCAACGACTCAATAATTCCTTGTATTGGTTAAGCTAAGTCATTGGTTATTTGGATGACTCGGTTACGGCCTAAAGGATATGCGGCGAGTTAAGTTAAGTTCTATGAGTTGTAATGTGCATGAAGGAAAAAGCCTCAAATCAGAACAATGCAAATTTCTTTAAATCCTGTCTCGGCCGCGACTCAAATCTAAGGAGGCATTTAGTTGAGTCGGTCATAGGTTCAAGCATGGAAAAGAGGCTCAAGTACTGAGTCGTTCAGGGCTTATGGTTTGAGTCGTGTATAGTTTGAAAGGTTGAGTCATGGAAAGTAACCCAAGTGCTGAGTCGTTCACGGCTCATGGCTTGAGTCGTTCGCGACTTATAGTTTAAGTCATCTACGGTTTATGGCTAAAGCATTGAGTCGTATACGGCTGAGATTGCAAGGCTTTTCAAAATCAGTGGTCGAAAGGCAAAACCTAATTCGCTAACTCTTGGAATTCCTCATCACGCCTCATCTCACAGCCCCCCTTTTTTCCTGTCTCAATCCACTAACCCGGTAATGCTAAGGCAACAAGGATCTGTCACATTCCCAATGGAGCCCATCGTCCTTCCATACCAACAAATCACCCGAGAAACAATCTGAAATGTTTCGCATCGATCTTAAATTCAATGCATTGCTGGACTCGCGTATCGAATAGTGATCTAGAATCGATTACAACAATTCAAAGTGAAGCGCAGCACATGAAAACAAACTAAAGCCGAAAGATGAGAATTTGTGATTCAACGTTGATTATTATGGATTAAGATTGAATTTGCTTACGAAGTATGATGGTTGGGATGAATCGGAAAGTAGCAGGGTTGAATTCGCCTTCGGAAATGAGATTCAAAGATGCGTTAATGGCGTCACAAGATGATGAGACAGAGATCAAGTGAGGAAGAAGAACAACGCAATAGCTTATATACAAGGCAGGGGAGAATGAGAAAGGACTCACGAGTCATAGGCCGCCCTGAGTCGGTCACGACTCAAGAAGAAAGTCGAAGCACACGACTCATGATATAAGCGTGTACTTCGAGGGGCAATTGTTAACGCCGAGCGACTCAAGGAGCCTACGATCCATAATAGTTACCGACTCATGTAAAGGAGCGACTCAGTAAGTGCCGACTCATCAAGACTAGCGACTCAACTAGCCCACGACTCATCCAGTAAGTGCCGACTCATCAAGACTAGCGACTCAACTAGCCCACGACTCATCCAGTAAGTGCCGACTCATCAAGACTAGCGACTCAACTAGCCCACGACTCATCCAGTAAGTGCCGACTCATCAAGACTAGCGACTCAACTAGCCCACGACTCATCCAGTAAGTGCCGACTCATCAAGACTAGCGACTCAACTAGCCCGCGACTCATCCTATAAGGCCACTCAAAGGAGCGACTCACGACTTAAGGAGCCTAATAAGTTAAAGCGTCAGCGACTCAACATGTAGGGCAGTCAGCGACTCATTGGTGGCAACGACTCAGCGAGCTAGTGCTTTAAAGGTACAGTGTGGATTAACGACTCAGCAGGGTCTGCGACTCAAGGCCTAGACCAATTCAACGACTCAAGAGGCCGCTACGACTCAAAAGATGGGCCGACACCCGACACAAGACTCAGAGGCAAGTTCAAGATCATGCTGCAAAGAAGTGACTTGCAGACGACTCACGACTCATCATGAGTCGGTCACGACTCATGATGAGTCGACCACGACTCATGACTTTGCAATTTTAGCCTAGGAAGTTTGCCTATAAATACGTAGCCACTTCCAACGTTCAAGGGACTTTTGGGGACTGACTTCCTACGGGCCATTACTCTGCTATTGTCTCGACTTCAAGCAACACTCAAGCAACATTTCAATCACTCCAATCACCAAAGACATTTCAACAAATCTCGTGAAGAAAAATAACTCATTCATCATGCATTCAAAGGATTCTTCTACATCGGGGTTTGAGATATTTGTCTAAGTGTGTTGTAATCGGAGTTGATGGTAAAAAAAACTGTATCTAAATAAACAATAAAGAGCTTCAAAGTGGACGTAGGCTTGATCCTAAGCCGAACCACTATAAATACTGTGTCTCTTACTGTTTTTCTACATACTTTCTGCTTATTTCTGATTCCCATACAAGTGGGTGGTGCTTTCACAATCACATCTTGTACACTAGGGTGTTGGCGTTTAAATTTAAGCGTTAACACCCGAGTCACCCCCCAAAATACTTCGAGTAAAACCCACACTTGCTTCGAGTCAGAAACTCGAATAACTCGAGTTCAATCCCGAGTTCAAAAAAATGCACACCACAACACAAATACTTGAACTTCAACTGTGTGGCTCCGGCCATCACCGGCCATTCACCAGCACCCCAACCCATGAACGATCATCCACTGACGACATCGCAAATTTCCACAGCCACCTCACTTGCTCGAATCAAAACCGAGCTACAATTTAAAACCTAGAAATCCATAAACAGGCTTCCCCTCAAAACCTATCAACGGCCATCTTTCGCCACTCCGACCTCCAGAATGTCAGCGACTTCGGCCATGGCTTCAGCTGCACTCATACTACCCATTCCCAAAAGATTGAGGCACTCGGTTCATTGAACAAATCGAAATGTTCGATTCATCAACCATCTTAAAACTAGGGCTCCAAATTGGTTTTCCACTGCCGCATCTTCTCTGGTAAATTCCATCACCGTCCACTATTTTACTTAACATCTATGATCAACTCTCCATCACCATGCAGAAACTCACCCCATCTAGATTCATGAATCACCAGCGAACCCCCAAAGATCATATGTAGTTCATCCCTTAACTGCTCCTAAACCCCTTCACTAAAAACTATAGTATTTGTTTTTAAAAGTCACATTATGATTTTTGTATTCAATCCATATTCAAGAATCCAGAAAACATGATGTTTAAATTTCTAGTTATCTTTAATCTTGCTCTCTTATTTGATTTTTCAGAGCCCATTGCAGTTTATTAATATCTTAATTAAATTTTAACTTACTTAATATCTTAAAATAACAGTTATTGTCTGTAGTCTAAATTCTACAGAGATTGAATCAAAAGAATATGTATTTAAAACAGAAACAGGGTTACTGGAAAACATAACAGAGGATATTCAAATAACATGCATACAAATTCACTTCACATCAACAATCAACATGCAAAACTTATTTATTTCAGTATCCAAGCATGCAACCATTTTTTTTTTACTTTTAAATTTGAAAAAGTTACTCACATAATTGGAATAAGGCAGAGCAGTATATTTGAAAAGCTTTGAATTGAGTTGCTAAAAACATCTGCAAGTGACTTGATTCCAGATTCAACTTGTATTTGAATTTTAAACTTGGGTTTGCAGACTTTACATTTGCAGATGCTAAATTCCCAGGTGCATGCAAAAAAATCCTGTTTCTTCAGTTTGCAGAAAAATGCAGTTGCATTCTTTTGGAGTTTGTAGTTGTAGAATGATTTCAGGATGATGAGATTGAAAAGCTATAGTTTTTGATA
Source organism: Allium cepa (assembly GCA_030765085.1). NCBI lineage: Eukaryota > Viridiplantae > Streptophyta > Magnoliopsida > Asparagales > Amaryllidaceae > Allium > Allium cepa. Next base: position 488,435,012 of record CM060944.1, on the reverse strand, counting down.
TGAGGGGTTTTGTAACAACCCTGTATTTTGTAATTATTTTATTGTATATTTTAATTATTTTTAATGTAAGATTTTGATTTAAAAACTTATTTTACTTATTTGAAATGATTAAATTTATTATTTAAATATAATCTTGATTTTTATATGAGTTATAATTCCAAACTTGTGTAAGTTGAATATTTGTCTGAAATGCTGATTTTGGTCAAAATAGTCAAACTGTGACTTTTAACTTAAAATTTTAAAAGTTTAAAAATTTAATTTTTTTTCTTTTATTATGAAAGTACATAAAATTCTAAGAACACCACTTTTCATTTCGTTGAGTTTGGATGTAAATTGTGAAAGTTATACCCTTTACAATATTGTGTGTATATAGGGTTATTTAACAATGACTATTTTAAATTGTATAAGCTACTTCTTCTTTGTTATATTTTACTTTAATATGGGATAATATGTTATATTATGTATATTTTGACTTTTAAGTATTTTTAAAATGATAATATAATTTTTCTAAAGTTCATTTGAATTTATTTCTAATTTTAAAGCCTAGTCTACAATTTTAAGCCATTTTCTTAATTTAATTATATATAATTAAAATTTATTTGTTTATTTTATGCACTCACTTTTATTTGCTGTGTTTTACTTTATTTTTATTCATTTTACATGTATTTAAATTAAAGTAAATTTTTCCAAAGTATATTGAAGTTATTTCTAATTCTTAAGTCAAGTTTTCATTTTCTGTGCTATTTTTCTTATTTTAATCATATCTAATTAATATTTAATTATTAATATTTTGTCTATCTGCTATACTTTCGAATTTTAACTGAGATTTCAATTATTTTCAGTTATTTAGATGTATATAAATATATATGAGAAATTTGAAAGGGTTAAAGGCTAAGAAACGTAAAAAACGTTTCACTGTTTCTTTTGCAGTTTCTTTTGTCATCAATACATCCGTTTTTTTGGCATTTCCCTATACCATCTCCAGCCGACTTCCCTTGCTCATTTGTTACGAAATTTTTCTCTTTCTCAACCCTTAAAAAAAAAATCATGGCCTCCTTGTTCAAAAACTTTGGTAAATCTTCTTTTCTATTTCACTTTTTCATTGTTTTATATTGATTGCACTTGTCTCTTCCTCTTCTAGGTTCGGCCCTGCCTCCTCTCCAGCCCCTGCTGCCTCCACCACCACTGGAACCCATCACCACCACCTCCTCCTCACTGGCCATCCCAAGTCGAGCCACCCTTGGTGGTAGATCTATCACCAAATACAATATAATTCACCTACATGACCTAACCGAGCAAATCTATGCATCCACCACCTTCCACCACCCATGGCCGCCACTAACACCACCTCCAGCACCACCTGTACTCTAGGCCACACCATCCCCTTTGACCCCAAAGTACAGGCCATGACCATACTAGCCTTGACCGTGCCTTGTAGTGCCTTGAAAATCATGTGTATGTTGATTGTTGTGTTGTTTTCCCTTCTCCACACTTTTGCACCATGTTAACCTATGTTAGGCTGACCATACCCAACAAAAACCTGATCCAAATCTTACCTTAGACCTGTAGCATACCTTATGGCTGAACCTAGAGTGTGTTGGAAGCGAGTGCATAACAACTCTGCCTTGATTTATGCAGTTATTTCTAGCCTAGTTTAGTCGTTTTTGAATTGAAAACTTCTGTATTATTGTATTGTTTTGGGTATATGTTTACAAGAAAAATATCAAGGCTCTCCATTCATTCAAATCAAAAGTCATGCTATATCGTGCTTGTCGTGCTTTTGGAATCGCACTTGTGTTTGTTGTTTTGGTCTTCAGCTTGAAAAAGTGAGTCTTTCTCGCTTTGACATTTATACTTATGAAAAGTGAATTGATGACAAGTGTTTAGTAATATAAAATGTTTATGCAAGTTAATGACGATCATATGATATGCTATTCCATGTTATTACCATGTTAAAACTGTTAATTTTCACCTGACATCTGATATATGGCTGTATATTGTGATATTGACATTGTTTATATTATTCTTGTATATGATCACACTGCAAGTTCCCTGTTAGAATAGAAGCACTATGGGCTGAAATGATAGGCCTGAATGATTTTCAAATTTATTTCTTTTACTTGGGACTACGGGTTTGAAATGATAAAACTCGGATTTTCTTTGTAAATTACGGGTTGAAATGATATATTATCCGTATCACTTTACCTAGCGTAGAAAATTTTATACAGGCCCGTAGTTAAAATATGCTTTTCTAAAAATTTTAAAATATTTTAGAAATTTAATTATTACATTATTTTGATTTGAAATTTAATAAAAATAAAATTTTTGTAAAATATTATTGATTTTCTAAATAATTGTAAGTGAAATGAATTAATGAAAAAGTTAGAAATTTTGAACGTAAGTTATTTTGGAAATTTTGATTTAATTATAATTGGAAATTAAATTGAATATGAAATTATGATAAATTTATGATAATTTGACTTTAAATGAATTAAAAGTGATTTTATATCATATTAATGATTTTTAACAAATTTGAAATGTGAAATGAAAGAATATTTTAAGTTGAAATTTTGAAATATAACTAAAATTGGAAATTTATGAAACTGACTTAAAAGTGAACTTTTAGTTAAGTAAATAAAAATAAAATTAAGTTATATTTGTTAATTTGAACTTAAGTCTTAAGTTGAAATTTAATGTAATGAATTTAAAATTGAACATTGCATGTTAATAAGTGAATTATTATTAAATCTTAATCTTTGAATGGAAATTTAACTTTATAAAATCATGAACTTGGGGAAAATTAAATGATGTTTATAAATGTGAAAATGTATGATTTTATGAATTAAAAATGTTTTAAATAAAAATATAATTGGTTGAGAAATTATATTGAATATTTGGAGTTAATTGACTGCATTTTGAAATGCTATTAATTACAATGTAAATGATATTACAATATTTGTAAATGCAGTAGTTGATGATAATTAACTAAAAAGCTAAATTGAATTAAAAATTATTATAGAAATTTTGTAAGTGCTATAATTTTTGAATTTAACTAAGTTTATTTAGAATTTAAGTAAACCCTATTACAACATTTTAAAATGTTGTCTTTTGTTAAATTGAACTGTTTTGAATGTATCTTTCCGTAGTGTTTTCTAAATGCCACGAAAAGTGAATTTTCACTGCTTTGATAAACTTAAGTGAATAAATGAACTTTGGAAGTCGAAAATTTTGGAAATTTAATAATTTAATTATTAAACATAATAACTTCATTTTAATGATTAAAAATGATTTTTGGAATATATACTGTTTTGAAATATGGATTGAAATGATATTTTAAATTGAATAAAATGAATAATGATTTGAAATGAATTTGGTTTCAAAAAGATATGATATTTTGATATATTACATGATTGAAATGTGGTCTTGAAAACATATGATATTTTGATATATTAAAATGGTTTGAAAATGGAGTTTTGAAAGATATGATATTTTGATATTAAAATGATTTGAAAAGAAGATCCGAAAGATATGATATTTTGGAATGATTTAATCTTTATTTTGATAAAGATTTGGGTTGAAATAATATTTTATTTTGAAGTATAAATATTGTTTTAAAAGGTTATAACTACGGGTTATAATAACGATAGTTTGTTAAAGAGACCGGGATCGGATATTGTCCTATAGCCGGCCAATACGGGAAACCACTTTAACAACTGTGTACGCGGTGGAGATTCCAGAATGAAGTAGGATGGTGGCGACGTTCTCGAGGTATATTACGTGGACCCAACTCCCGTGAGTTGGCATATATGACTAAAACAGGAGCTATACCGGGCTACACAAAGGGTCGCACCCTTTCATCGAGCATGCTCCATCGGAAACTATTCTATTACTATTGTGATTCGATTCGGTGGTGCCACTTTGATTCGGGGTATTGTTCGAGGTGGGCGGAAGCTGCTGGCTTGCCGTCACCACCGGTACGGAAGTGCAAATGGTGTATCCACCCTGGCATTGCCTCGCGTGCCGTGTCATATCCTTATATCGAGCCCACTACGATTTTGGTTTTAAAGATCCGACCGCGTTAAGGTTCACCATCCCCTTAACGCTATTTTCTATATGATTATACTTTACTGATTAGACACTACCGTACATAGCGTATATTACTACATAGCAAATATTCTAACGGATCCTTAGAGGATGGGCGGTCCCAAGCATCCTTTAAGTTACTGATGCATTTTGTTACTGTTCACTTGAGTTGATTTACAGTTTATAAGTATTTATGTCCTGACTCGAGGGTTTGTATTTTGCTTTACGCTCGGGTCAGATTGATTGAGTTAGCATTCAAGATTCACCTTCGGCGTAGGAGCTTTCCTTGAAGATCCAGCCATCTATTTGTTTCAGTATCCAGTGGTTCAGTGATGTATCTGATTTGTACCTGATGTATCCTGTTACTCTTCTGTTGTATCTTATTTAACTCTGATGTATCTTATATTTTAAATAGTAGCTTCATGAACTACTATCTCTTTTTCTTCCGCTGCTTTTTTATATACTCTGTGTCTGTGATCTGTGATTTTATTTACTGTATATTCTGAGATTTGCCAAATTTTTATTTACAACGCGGTATTTTGAGCAATTCAATTTCGGCATGAGTGTCTACCCAAACACTTATAATGGATGCGAATGGTTGAAAATATCGGGTCGTTACAGTTGGTATCAGAGCTTTGGTAGCTCTAGGCAAAAACTCAGCATATGGAGTGAATGTATTTACAGAATCACTTTCATTCGAGTTTGAATCTCTTCCTTTTTGACTCAATTCCTTTTGAATTTTGGAACGTTCCCTACGATTCCAAAACCCATTCGTATCCCTCACTATTCATCTTCTTTTGACTCTGGAGTATTCCATAACTCCGCTTCGAATGATCTTTCTAGTGAGTCGGCGGTCACGCCAATTTCAAATTGAATTGAAAAAGGGGGAAAACTCTTTTACAATTAGCATCGATTCACCAGAGATTCTTATCTATCCTTGGTTTAGATGCTAATATCTTTTGTTATTTCAAACTCTAACTCTTGAGATCGAATGTCGATTTACCCTAGAAAAATCAACATTGATCTTATTCTTTAAGTCACGGTTGACCCGGTTAAGGTTGCCCGTGATTTATATAAGCTTATCAATCTTCCTATTCAGTTATCTAATCATGTCATCCTTGTTTCCAACTTATTTTTAAATCATAATCTCCTTTGATTTGTGTTAATCAAAAATTTGAATCTCTACCCTTCTTTGAAAATCTATTCATGTATAGTGTATTTGTAAACTAGTATTTAAAATTAAAATGTTTTATATATTGTGTTGTTTGAGTTGTTAATGTTGAGTTGGGTTTCTGATCGATACGTCTGATCAGCGCTATTGATAAGATTTCCAAAACACTTTGACAGAACAAACGGACACAATATATTTTAAAAAAAAATTTGGTTAATGAAATAAATTTTGATATATAAGTAAATTTATGGAACTTAATGAAATGATTTAAATTGATAATTTGAAATGATAATACTTGATTTATCATTTATTGTTCTACAAATAGATCTGTAAATATTTGTTTATAAATTTATTTGGGAACTGAAATTAATTTAAAACAAGAATTTGAGGATTTAAATTCTGATTATTTCGAACTTTGGTTTAAAGTTTTAAAAGGTTATATTATTTAAAGTATTTTGAATAAATTTGTTTTCAAAGAATTTTAAAGGTTTAAAATTAGTGCTCTTCTCTTTGTCGCTGGAAAATAACTTCGGTAATGATCGCGACATCATCGACGTTCATTTTCGAGTTTCGAAGATAGGAGACTGTTCTGTAGTCTTGCTACAGCTTTATTTTGGGAAATTAAATTGATTTGAATTTCTAAAATATGACTTGATTTATAATATATATATATATATATATATATGATTGAAATTTGATTTGACATATTATATATGTATATATATTATTACTTATCTCTAAATGGTTTGAAGAAATCAGAAATTTAATTCTTAAATTTTATTTTAAAGAATAATTCCAAAAAAAAAAAATCAATCTATCAAAATTTTGGATGAATATCAAGCATGAAATGATTTAATTGGAAGGTTTATTTGTATAATACAATTGCATTCAAATATAACTTACCAAAATTTCAGAAGTTAAAAATGTAATTGGATAATATACAATATAAAAAAGATGTATAAATAAAATTTGAGTGGTTATAATAAATGCTATACACTTAAATTTTAAGTTATAAAACGACTAACAGAGTTAAAGAATAATAAAGGGTAATTGAATAACTTACAATAAAACAATGTTAGAAGAACTAAGAATAAAATAAAGCAGTTATAATAAGTGTAAGTATATTTAACATCAGTGATGAATATATTGAGAGGAATAAATTTAAGTTTAATTAGGAATAAAGAAGAATTAAATTTATTAAGTACAATGTGAGTGTAATAAATGATTATTTTTCAAACCCATGGTTTTAAAAATTGTTAATTTAAGATGATTGGATAATAAGATAATGAAATTTGGGGTAGTTAAGATTTAATTAACTTGTGTAAAGATTTATTCTCTATTTAAGTTGAAATTTCCATGCTTTCAAATTTATTTCCTTATTTTGTTTTTCAAACTATCTTTTGGTTGTCCTTATTATCCTTATCTTGCTATAGACCGATATAGGCATCTTTCTATAATCTTTTTGTTTAGAAATCTTTCTATAATCTTGATAGACCTTTGGTAATCATTTTGAATCCACCTTTTTCGTGCTTGTGTTCTTGATTCTGGAGGATCTTGGAAAGATCACCTCCACCTTGTAAAACTTACCTATAACAACAGTTATCAGGTATAACTTCAATCTTCTTGTCATCTTATCTTAATCCTATTTCACTCTATCTTTTCTGTGCCCTTCCATACCTCATTCCTTTTCGGGGACGAAAAGTTTTGAGTGGGGGAGAGTGTAACAACCCTGTATTTTGTAATTATTTTATTGTATATTTTAATTATTTTAATGTAAGATTTTGATTTAAAGACTTATTTTACTTATTTGAAATGATTAAATTTATTATTTAAATATAATCTTGATTTTTATATGAGTTATAATTCCAAACTTGTGTAAGTTGAATATTTGTCTGAAATGCTGATTTTGGTCAAAATAGTCAAACTGTGACTTTTAACTTAAAATTTTAAAAGTTTAAAATTTTAATTTTTTTTCTTTTATTATTAAAGTACATAAAATTCTAAGAACACCACTTTTTGTTTCGTTGAGTTTGGATGTAAATTGTGAAAGTTATACCCTTTACAATATTGTGCGTATATAGGGTTATTTAACAATGACTATTTTAAATTGTATAAGTTACTTCTTCTTTGTTATATCTTACTTTAATATGGGATAATATTTTATATTATGTATATTTTGACTTTTAAGTATTTTTAAAATGATAATATAATTTTTCTAAAGTTCATTTGAATTTATTTCTAATTTTAAAGCCTAGTCTACAATTTTGAGCCATTTTCTTAATTTAATTATATATAATTAAAATTTATTTGTTTATTTTATGCACTCACTTTTATTTTCTGTGTTTAACTTTATTTTATTAATTTTACATGTATTTAAATTAAAGTATATTTTTCCAAAGTATATTGAAGTTATTTCTAATTCTTAAGTCAAGTTTTCATTTTCTGTGCTATTTTTCTTATTTTAATCACATCTAATTAATATTTAATTATTAATATTTTGTTTATCTATTATACTTTCGAATTTTAACTGAGATTTCAATTATTTTTAGTTATTTAGATGTATATAAATATATATTAGAAATTTGAAAGGGTTAAAGGCTAAGAAACGTAAAAAACGTTTCACTATTTCTTTTGCAGTTTCTTTTGTCATCAATACATCTGTTTTTTTGGCATTTCCCTATACCATCTCCAGCCGACTTACCTTGCTCATTTGTCACGAAAATTTTCTCTTTCTCAACCCTAAAAAAAAAATCATGGCCTCCTTGTACAAAAACTTTGGTAAATCTTCTTTTCTATTTCACTTTTTCATTGTTTTATATTGATTTGCACTTGTCTCTTCCTCTTCTAGGTTCGGCCCTGCCTCCTCTCCAGCCCCTGCTGCCTCCACCACCACTAGAACACATCACCACCACCTCCTCCTCACTGGCCATCCCAAGCCAAGCCACCCTTGGTGGTAGATCTATCACCAAATACAATATAGTTCACCTACATGACCTAACCGAGCAAATCTATGCATCCACCACCTTCCACCACCCATGGCCGCCACTAACACCACCTCCAGCACCACCTGTACTCTAGGACACACCATCCCCTTTGACCCCAAAGTACAGGCCATGACCATACTAGCCCTGACCGTGCCTTGTAGTGCCTTGAAAACCATGTGTATGTTGATTGTTGTGTTGTTTTCCCTTCTCTACACTTTTGCACCATGTTAACCTATGTTAGGCTGACCATACCCAACCAAAACCTGATCCAAAACTTAACTTAGACATGTATTATACCTTATGGCTGAACCTAGAGTGTGTTGGAAGCAAGTGCATAGCAACTCTGCCTTGATTTATGCAGTTATTTCTAGCCTAGTTTAGTTGTTTTTGAATTGAAAACTTATGTATTATTGTATTGTTTTGGGTATATGTTTACAAGACAAATATCAAGGCTCTCCATTCATTCAAATCAAAAGTCATGCTATATCGTGCTTGTCGTGCTTTTGGAATCGCACTTGTGTTTGTTGTTTTGGTCTTCAGGTTGAAAAAGTGAGTCTTTCTCGCTCTGACATTTATACTTATGAAAAGTGAATTGATGACAAGTGTTTACTAATATAAAATGTTTATGAAAGTTAATGATGATCATAAGATATGTTATGCCATGTTATTACCATGTTATTACCATGTTAAAACTGTTAATTTTCACCTGACATCTGATATATGACTGTATATTGTGATATTGACATTGTTTATATTAATCCTGTATATGATCACACTGCAAGTTCCCTGTTAGAGTAGAAGCACTATGGGCTGAAATGATAGGCCTGAATGATTTTCAAATTTATTTCTATTACTTGGGACTGCGGGTTTGAAATGATAAACCCGGATTTTCTTTGTAAATTACGAGTTGAAATGATATATTATCCGTATCACTTTACCTAGCGTAGAAAATTTTATACAGGCCCGTAGTTAAAATATGCTTTTCTAAAAATTTTAAAATATTTTAGAAATTTAATTATTATAATATTTTGATTTGAAATTTAATAAAAATAAAATTTTTGTAAAATATTATTAATTTTCTGAATAATTGTAAGTGAAATGAATTAATGAAAAAGTTAGAAATTTTGAACGTAAGTTATTTTGGAAATTTTGATTTAATTATAATTGGAAATTAAATTGAATATGAAATTATGATAAATTTATGATAATTTGAATTTAAATGAATTAAAAGTGATTTTATATCATATTAATGATTTTTAACAAATTTGAAATGTGAAATGAAAGAATATTTTAAGTTGAAATTTTGAAATATAACTAAAATTGAAAATTTATGAAATTGACTTAAAAGTGAACTTTTAGGTAAGTAAATAAAAATAAAATTAAGTTATATTTGATAATTTGAACTTAAGTGTTAAGTTGAAATTTAATGTAATGAATTTAAAATTGAACATTGCATTTTAATAAGTGAATTATTATTAAATCTTAATTTTTGAATGGAAATTTAACTTTATAAAATCATGAACTTGAGGAAAATTAAATGATGTTTATAAATGTGAAAATGTACGATTTTATGAATTAAAAACGTTTTAAATAAAAATATAATTGGTTGAGAAATTATATTGAATATTTGGAGTTAATTGACTGCATTTTGAAATGCTATTAATTACAATGTAAATGATATTACAGTATTTGTAAATGCTGTAGTTGATGATAATGAACTAAAAAGCTAAATTGAATTAAAAAATATTATAGCAATTTTGTAAGTGCTATAATTTTTGAATTTAACTAAGTTTATTTGGAATTTAAGTAAACCCTATTACAACATTTTAAAATGTTGTCTTTTGTTAAATTGAACTGTTTTGAATGTATCTTTCCGTAGCGTTTTCTAAATGCCACGAAAAGTGAATTTTCACTTCTTTGATAAACTTAAGTGAATAAATGAACTTTGGAAGTCGAAAATTTTGGAAATTTAATAATTTAATTATTAAACATAATAACTTCATTTTAATGATTAAAAATGATTTTTGGAATATATACTATTTTGAAATATGGATTGAAATGATATTTTAAATTGAATAAAATGAATAATGATTTGAAATGAATGTGGTTTCAAAAAGATATGATATGTTAAATGATTGAAATGTGGTCTTCAAAACATATGATATTTTGATATATTAAAATGGTTTGAAAATGGAGTTTTGAAAGATATGATATTTTGATATCAAAATGATTTGAAAAGAAGGTCCGAAAGATATGATATTTTGGAATGATTTAATCTTTATTTTGATAAAGATTTGGGTTGAAATAATATTTTATTTTGAAGTATAAATATTGTTTTAAAAGGTTATAACTACGGGTTATAATAACGATTGGTTGTTAAAGAGACCGGGATCGGATATTGTCTTATAGCTGGCCAATACCGAAAACCACTTTAACAAATGTGTACGCGGTGGAGATTCCAGAATGAAGTAGGATGGTGGCGACGTTCTCGAGGTATATTACGTGGACCCAACTCCCGTGAGTTGGCATATATGACTAAAACAGGAGCTATACCGGGCTATACAAAGGGTCGCATCCTTTCATCGAGCATGCTCCATCGGAAACTATTCTATTACTGTTGTGATTCGATTCGGTGGCGCCACTTTGATTCGGGGGTATTGTTCGAGGTGGGCGGAAGCTGCTGGCTTGCCGTCACCACCGGTCCGGGAGTGCAAACGGTGTATCCACCCTGGCATTGCCTCGCGTGCCGTGTCATATCCTTATATCGAGCCCACTATGATTTTGGTTTTTAAAGATCCGACCGCGTTAAGGTTCACCATCCCCTTAACGCTATTTTCTATGTGATTATACTTTACTGATTAGACACTACCGTATATAGCGTATATTACTACATAGTAAATAGTTTAACGGATCCTTAGAGGATGGGCGGTCCCAAGCATCCTTTAAGTTACTGATGCATTTTGTTACTGTTCACTTGAGTTGATTTACAGTTTATAAGTATTTATGTCCTGACTCGAGGGTTTTGTATTTTGCTTTACGCTCGGGTCAGATTGATTGAGTTAGCATTCAAGTTTCACCTTCGGCGTTGGAGCTTTCCTTGAAGATCCAGCCATCTACTTTGTTTCAGTATCCAGTGGTTCAGTGATGTATCTGATTTGTACCTTATGTATCCTGTTACTCTTCTGTTGTATCTTATTTAACTCTGATGTGTCTTATATTTTATATAGTAGCTTCATGAACTACTATCTCTTTTTCTTCCGCTGCATTTTTATATACTCTGTGTCTGTGATCTGTGATTTTATTTACAGTATATTCTGAGATTCGCCAAATTTTTATTTACAACGCGGTATTTTGAGCAATTCAATTTCGGCATGAGTGTCTACCTATACACTTATAATGGATGTGAATGGTTGAAAATATTGGGTCGTTACAGGTTTTGTAATAGATTTGGGTTTTGAAAATGGTAAATGCATGGTTTTGAAGATGCATGCTATAGATTTGAGAAATTACAGGGTAGTGAATTTGGTTTCTGAATATTTGATTTTGAATTTGAGAACAGGTTTCCATGATTTTCAGGTTTGTGTATAGTTTAAGTTTTTTTTCTTCTTCTTTGTCTTTGATTAGAAAAAAAAATAAGAAAGGGAAGAAAGAGATGTAGATGTAGGTTTATATAAGTGTAAATTTCAGATTTATCAAATAAAAGAAAAATGAATTAAAAACAAAATGACACTTGTACAATTTTAACATTTGTCAAATTAAATGTTTAATCTTTGAACACTTGTTCAAATAGATTTTAAGAGTACAACGCATGTCTCTTTTTTTTAAACGTAATTTTCATATTAATTAACATGTTAACATTTATATGTATTAAGCTTAATTGATTTGTTAGTTAACATTTAAATATGTATATAAATTTACAAAGGAATAAAAACAACTTATACATATAAATAAAGCTTATACCTATCAAAAAAAATCAAAAATATATAATTTGAATTTTAAATTTAAATTCAAAATCTAATATTTAAAAGAAACAAGTTATAAATACAAATTAAACTTTGAAATAACAAAAGCTATTTTTCTTCAAAATTTATTCGTAAAACAATACACTATTAATATTGTATTTAAAATGTCTCATTATTAAATTAAAACCATTTTAAAATAAATTATATTTTTATTAATAAATTATCTATTTTATTAGGCCATAAAACTTTTTGTTTGTTAATTCATTTTAAATTTAAAACTCAAGCCAGATTTATTTTAAACATTTAATATTTTTCTTATCAAATTTAAAATCATATATTTATTTATTAAATAGTTTTAAAAACTCAATACTAATTTAAATCAAAATTTCCAAATTAAAATGTATATATTAGAATTTAAAACATGATTCACTTATTAAATTTAAACCAAAATTATTTATTCAATAACTTAGAAAAGCTAATATTAAATAAAAACAAATTTTCCAAATTACTACAAATATTAAAATTAGAAAAATATGCTTTATTTATTAAAATTAAACCAGTACTAATGTATTTACAGTATAAGCCATATATTTATATTATAACTAGAAACAAATTTATCATCTTTGAAAGATAAAATAACTAATTAAATAATTATTGAAGAAGATTATTAATTCAAATTGAATTATTGTTATCCAAAATATCATTTTCAATTTAATTTTTAACACAAATTATTAAATTGATATTGTTAAAAATTCTGGGATATTACAATGCTTCCCCCTTAAAAGAATTTCGTCCTCGAAATTGAAAACAAAGGTAATTTAATAATCTCATTGAAGATTTAATTTTAAAACACAAGCATATATTAAACATATGCTAGTGACCAAAACAACCAATTCATCCAATCAAACAAGTCTAATTATCCAAACAAATTCTGGATAGAATTTCTTTGAGTTTCCCCAGGTGTATATATATACCGGGATACTCGCTCTAGAAAATCCAAACAATCAATATTATGAAGTTACAAAGCTTCTATTCATCTATATCTATAACACTAGACAAGATAACAGACTACAGACGAGTCTGACTCAACAACCAAAACTCTAGAACTGCTGGTTCCAAAACCAGAGATAGATCATACACGTACTTCCTCAGAGATACGTGAAACTCATCGAATCCTAGTTATCCAAACTGGCAATACAACTCTTGAAAACCAACACCAATCCAACCATAACTCAGAAGTGATCCCAAAACATCTCGGAGCTAGCTTTCCAGACTTACCAAAACTTTATAGCTCCTTCGATTGGAGAAAACTTATCCAAAACAAATTTCCGTATCCGGAATCCAAATTCCTTCGTCTCTTATCCACAAATTCTTCAGATGATCCTGGGCTGTCTACAACCTTATTAATCATCTCAACCTTTGCCGATGCCTCTAGAAATAAATAAAATCAATCAACATAACAAAATGATCTCCTCCAGATCAACCAAGATCCAAGAACTCAAACTCTACTCCTCAACATCACAGATAACAACTTCTCTTATCCAGAAAAGAAAAGCAGATGCACTTCCAAACTGCTTTCGCTGCTCAACTCTGATCCGAAGTAGAAGAGAATACTGAAGAAGAACATGAGCACAATTTGACAACACACCCTAGAGATATGGTTCAACAAATCCATAAGAAAACTCAGAAATTTCCCCAAAATTCTGAGCTGTTACACTAAACACTATCCTCTCCTAAGCTGAACCCCTGGTTGCACTCCTGGAATTCCAGTCGATAACAAAACTCAATCTCCAGTGAACAAAACTCTGACTCCCTGAATATATCCAGAAAACTCAGATAACCCAAGAGAACACTGAGACAATTGCAAGTCACTTTTGCAATCAACTTAGACTAATTCCAATGAAAAACTGTTCTACCCTTATCAACAGAACAGCTTACACTTAACCCGTCAATCCATCGAAGAAATAGGTCCACTCTGCTGCTTCTGAACACCATTTCAGAAAACTGCTAAGCCAAAAGACTTCCTGCCAATACACAGAACACTCCGAGCTGCACTACTGCCACAGATGCCAAAGAATCCTAATCCAACGCTCTTCGATAAACTCGGACTTCAAATCAACAGAAACACCAGCTGAACATAGCCACAACACTGAAGCAGACTCACTTCCTTAACTTGTTCCAAAGAAAACATCTTCGGGAACATCCATAGTCACCGCATCTCATCATGCATCTACTACATCCTGAGGTATCAAAATACCATCACCCGTTTCTGCCCAGCCGATAGATCCAAACTCTACTCATTCAACTTCAAAGATAGACTTCGAACCTTAACAGGTTTCCTTCAGAGATAAATGAAATCCTTCATCGCTACAAAGCTCATTCGAGACGGTATAGGTCTACAGTCAAATGCACTTCCAACCTCAAACATTCAAACTCCAACCAATGATAGTCGTGTTACACACACCACTATCCCATCTACCTTTATAACTTATATTGGAAAACCCGAACAGGTATCCCAACAGATAGGTAGAAATAAATATATTTTTATATATAAAAATTACAAACACGCTATCTCAGAAAGACACCACTACAGAGCCTAGTTATTCACTCAACCTAATGCTCTGATACCAAGTGAAACGACCCGACTTTCTTACCACAGAAAATCACATCATTTTTAAGAAATAAAGGGATAGAAAAGAGAAAACAAAGAAGAGAAAGAAGAAAAAACATCAGAATCTAAACAGAGGAATGAATAAATTATATTAATAACATAAACATTACATAGTTTACAACCACTATCAGAGTTACACAGATATACATCACATACTAGACAGTTATAAACACCTGTCTAGTTATTACAACTCGATACAACTCAGGGACAACACAGAACACACAACGGAATACTATATATATCTAACGCAGAAGCCTCCTGCTCCATTGCTCCTCCACAATACGTCAAAGCGGACCTGAATCCCTTGGATACTCGTAAAAATTTGAGTACCCAAGAGTTTATGAAAAACAAAAATAAACTCCGGGTCAGACATGGGTCTGGTGTGAGTAACAGGTTAAGGTTGCATAACTTTTTAAAAACCCTTTGAAAGAAAGGTATCACGTAAGACTTCCCACACATAAACATGGAAAAAAATTACCTTACGCTAACCAAAACATTTAATAGGAAATCCGATGATATTATAATAGGTCTAGGGTTTTCAAATAAATAAGAAATAGCCGAAATTGTTACATTATTAAATTCCAGCTACTAGCCACAAAAGTGGGTAATACAATCAAAACCGTTGGCACTTATTGGATTTTGGATTCCATACAATGGCAGGGCTACTGGGGTACCGCCCATCACAGTATGTGGCCTAGATCATCGTACCGAGGAGTACGCCCGCTCCCCTGCAACACAAGGCCGGACCCATTCCTTATTGAAAAGTTCCGAACAAGACAACCCCGACAGTTGGAGCTGAACAACAGTCCACACAGCCGAAATAAAGGGACCTCTAGACAAGGGTAAATCTCACTCTCAAGTGGGGGCTACCAACGAAGCCTTGCTGCACCTCCCCTGTTTTAGCCATTCCCGGCTGGTGAGGCTTGAGGCTACGATTACCTTTAGTAAACACATCACTTAGAACGCTCATCGTCTACCTGACGATGTTCTGAAAGCATTCAATCCATACAAGTTCGTTCCGGGTTCGAACGAAACCGAAGGCACTATCTCGTTGCACTCATTATTGGAATCACCCTCGGAGTCAACGACCATAGCCCTTGCACTCGAAATCACTATCTCAAACCTGTAAGTACTATTTTCGTCAAACTCATCATGGAATCACAACCAGAGTTATACTGACGAATAGTCCTTACACCTCGAGTCTTCACTCTTCACAAGAGATTTCACGACCTACCGTTAATTTGGATCAATGTGGTTTTCAGATATCCAAATATGGAAACCCGATCCCGGTCTCATCGAAATCCAAAGCGTGTCTTTTAGGTCCAAGTTGTTTTAAAGTTTAAAACAATTCAATTATCTATATACACACAGATAGATAGTGTGACGGCTCGGATTTTGCCCACTCAAAAATCGACATCCATACTTCAAATCGTACTCGAATGTCATAGATTCGACCGTTCAAATCCGATTCGCCGGAGCTTATAACAATCATTAAGTAAATAACACAGCGGAATAAAAGAATAATACATTGATATACAGCTTTGATACAATATCTGATACAACAGATGATCCAATAGATATCAATATACATCAGAGATATGATACAATAAAATAGCAGCGGAAAGAAAATAGATAACATTTAACAGCGGAACAAATAACTCTAAGATAGTCTCCAACGAAGAACTCCAAATCGGACTTGTAACTCCATTTCCAAGAATCAATCCAGCAATAGCTCGAACTTCCAATAACATATCACCAAGCTCAGCAAGACTGGTGTGGTCCAAAGACTGAACCAACTCTAGATAATCTACTAAACCTGACTATCTGAAAAACCCAACTCTAGACTGCTCGTGTAGAAAATAATGAGCACCCAGAGTTTAGGAAAGAAAACAATAAACTCCGGATCAGTCGTGGGACTGGTGTGAGCAACAAAAATAGTTTATCTTTTATTCAAAATCAAAATAGAGGAATATTTTTTAAAGTCAATTCGCAATGCTTTTAAAAGATGAGATTACCGTAAGACCTCCCGCCACACACACAATGCAAACGCAGACTTGGAGGAGATTTCTTCTTATGTTAGTCAAAGATGCTTGATACGCATTAAAAAGAAACATTTGATATTATTACTAGTGCATAGTGTAGAAGAATCATTTCAAAAATAAAGATATAAATCTTAGCCAGCATAGGTACCATTATATTATGCTTACTATAGCTACCATATTAGATGGCAGGTTCTACAACTAATACTGTACAAGTCTCGTATTGTTTCTTTGGATTTCCAACAAATGGTCAGGCCAAGGAACATCCCATTGCCACATGAGAATGCCTCTGGAAAGACATCCCCGAGAACCAAACCGGAACTCTGCCAACACAAGGCCGGGTTACCCCTAACTGGGTAACTACTGACACGAGCACGCCATTCCCCGATCGTAAACGACCTTTCTCACGGGATCCCGAAAACCAACAACCACAAAGTAATAAATTCGTAGTAACCACATAGGTTAAATATCTGGGCTCCATACCATGATACAACCTCTATCCAGAAGGAAATGTACATACCCTAAAGGGTGCTACCCCTCATAACCTTGCTGCATCTTTCCTGTTTTGACCATTTCCGGGGTGTGAGGTTCGACGAAGTCACGTCCAGAAAAACATACTTTATACAAAAGCCATGCTTTGGGTCAACAAATGATCAACGCAATGATCACCAAGATAGACGATCAAATAAATGATCCTATCACAATAATCAACACAATGATCATTTCAGCAACACTCAGCATGTCACATTACCAAATTGGGAATATATCGCTGATAACTTCAACTATATAACCTCTGAGCTCGTACGTCTCAAAGAAGGGTGTTAAGCTAAAGAATAAATTCTTCGCCACCAACAGAAATATATTTGAAAGAAATCGGCTTTACATCTCAACTTGTAATGTCAGACACACAATCCATACAAGTCTGTTCTGGGTTCGAACAGAACCGAAGGCACTTACAAAGAAGTCCTTGCAACCCGAATATCCACAATCCCGATCGGATTTTCCCATCACTTAGGGAGTTTCTATACCGGCGCGACTCGGTGCAGAAACAATCGATAGGTCATCCTATCGCTTTCACAAATACCCGGTCTTCATTACCGGTCTTCAAATGCTATCCATAACGACGTATCACATATTCGGAATGGGTTATACGACACAAAGGTCCTTTCCCGGTTAAACCGAATAGTGAGCGCGATATTTCGAAAACAAATGGATAATGGGATTTCAATTAAGTCACAACTTATTACCCAAAACTTTTCTTCAAAATGGCCTAACGAATTACCATTTTCAATCTTTAAACAAAAAGATTCATTTTCACAACATTTAACGGTTTAAACAATTTTTCACATTTTAATCTTTTAAACAAAAGATTCATTCACAGATTTTCCAAATCAATTTTCATTTCAATTTGATTAACTCGTTAAATCTTTAAATCAAAGATTTAACTTATAGCCTTCAAAACAATTTCATTTCAATTTGATTTAAACAAATCATCAATTTAAATCTGTTAAAAATAAACAGATTTAATTCATAGCTTTCAAAAAGAATTCATTCATAACTTAGGAAATTCATTTCTCCATTCAATCTTGAAATTCCCCTAATTAACTGGAATCTCAGTTCTTATTTAAAAGTGTTTATCATTTGAAAACAACAGTTTTCATTTTGGAAATCTGATTCATTTATACGAGTTGAAATCCTTGAGTTAAATTCAAATTCCCAAAAATAATACTTTAAAAATGGTTTAACTCATAATGACTAGTATAATATCATTAATCCCTAATTTCAAATTACAGAATTCAATTTCAAGTATTGAATTTAAATTTAAATCAACTTATTTAAATTCTAAAACTTAATCAAGTAATTTAAAAATAAATTTTATTTTGAAATTCCATTCCAAAAGCTTTTCACATTTATTCCGATTCCATTTCCAAAACATTTGAATTTAAAGATTCAAATTTAACTATTTCAAAAATCTGCGACTTAATCGATTTCCTCGTGAAATCCATATTTGTGTGTGTATGGTGTGGTTCAGGGGTTTAACACAATGGTGCACAACCATTCAATCATCACTGATCAAATACGACAATATATTCGATAAGCGATATAAAATATAACACTTATCTTTCATACACAGATTCGCAGATATATATATATCACAGATAATAAATTACATCACAGATCACAACACAAATCAGGATAATCATAAAGCATCATATAACAGGGATATCAAACAGTTTAACATCCAATATAATCCAAGCATCCATAGGTAGGATTAATTCAATTATCTGATTAATTTAAATCAGATTAATTCTTATGAATAAATTTTCTAGTTAAGGTCAATTAATAATCAATTAATTACAAACATTTAATAAACCATCTTTTAGTTAATCATTAATTATCGCTTAGTTAATAATTTATCCTCAATAAAATTATTTTTAATTAATTTGCAACAACTAAGTAATTACTCATTAATTAATAATGAATCTTTATTCACTTTCATTAAATCAATTAACCTTTAATGAATTAATAATTCTCACATAAATTACCAAATTGGTTTATCATATTATCCTTAAATTAACTATTGCTTAATCACTTGATTTAATCCACTTTAATCATTAATTAATATCTAATTAATATTCAAATATTTGATTTCCAAAACTTTACTTAATTATCAAAATCTCGACTTTAATTCCAGTCTTAAATTCAGATTTTTCTTTTGGTTTTACTTTGTTTAAATTCCTTTCCTTCATTCCAACTTCACTTTGAAATTCAAATTCTTTTAAATCCACTTATATGCTTAACTAACTTTAAATTTCAAAACTGAACATGCATTTATTTTCAACTTTGATTAATAAATCCTTAATTTACAAACCAAGATTCAAACTAAATTTGGTTTACAGAATTAAACCTTGATTTAAAACTCTTTGTTTGAATCCCTTCCTTACATTTACACTTTATTTTTAAATCCAAACCTTTAAAGTATACTTCAAACATTCAGGTTATTTGAACATTTTAAATCTCCTTGCAAACTTATATTTATTTTTTTAAAACCAGATTGCAAAGGTTAAATCTGAATTCATCTTTTAATCTGGATTTCAAAACTTGTTCAGGTCTGGATTTTAAAACCAGACGGTTTTCTTTTACAACCTGTAACTAGCGAATCAGCCAAGCCATCTAATTTTGCTTCGAGTCAACTACTCGATTTACTCGAGTGTTACTTTGAGTCATTTACCCATCTTCCCCGAGACTCCCTGTACGCAACCCATCTCCTTCTTCTTCTTCTTTTTTTTTTCTTTTTTTTTCCAGACCTCAAAACAATTTGCACGGTGCACGTGCATAGCCCCTCTGGCCAACTACGGTCATCGTCGACGTCATCAACAAGTTGACCATCATCCCCCAATCTGACAACGACCATCCAAACACCTCCGCTCCAACTCGAACTCGAATTCGAGTATAAAGCGAAACCTGGAAACGCAAGTGCCTCCACCCCTTCAAACCTGTCAACACGTCGTCCCCCACGCTCCGACCATCGTAGGTGCTAAAACTCCGGCATCTCCTTCGTCGCCTCAATCTCTACCACCACCCAACAACCCATAGCACTCGATCATCTACAAGTGCCGAAGTCCCCAAATTTATCTCACCCAGTAAAACTAGGGTTCTGAACTAGAATCCACTACCGCACTTCCCACTGGCCTCTGATCATCCACCACACAATTTTTCCAAGCACCCCTACCACCCATGCACCTCCAAGCAGCGCCACAAACTCCCAGGTCAACTGGATTGCCGAGGGCAACCCAAAATCCCCAAAACCATCAAACCAGAAATGCCAAATCAATACTTAGCTATAAAATGTGATTTTACTTTTAAAAATCCTATTTTTAGATAAGAATCCAAGTTGTAAACCTGAATTAATAATTTAAGATGTTTGAAACTTCACTCCTATTAAGCATTTAACTGTTTTTAAGGTTTTCAAAGCAATTCCACCTTGTTTAACTTGAATTCAGATTTTTAAAATTTACTTTATGATCAAACAAAAATATTTTGTGTAGATACTAAGTCCCATCAATCAATAGATTAAGCAAAGATGATCTTTGTTTTAAATCTGAGCTTTAAATCTTATAACAGAGATGTTTTCAGACTATTTAACAGACAGGTATCATATATTCATAGAATTGCATCAATATATAGACACACAAACATACTTATTCCACGCATAAGAAACATAACTGAATATACTTAAGCAAATTTAAATTTAAGTTACTCACAGATTTTTTTTTTTTTTTTTTTTGCAGAGAAATGAACAGAGCCTGTATTTGAACCAGGCTTTTGAAATTGCCAGCTGAAATCACCTTCTTTGATTTCTCTGGTTGTAGTTTGTTTGAGTTTTGAAATGATGCCACTTTATTTTTGTTCATGATGGACTAAACTGATGAAATGAAGAAGTGGATACATATAAAAGGAAGGTGTACAGGTGATGATATGGTTTGTACAAAATAGTATGGCTGAGGTGTAATGTATTTAATTGCTTTAGTACATATTGCTTTGTACATGCTAAGAAGATGGCACTACATGCTTGTTCGTTTGATTTATAGCCTATGCTATTTGTTAATAGATGATACTTTGTACTTGCTGTTTCTATACTTTATTTGTTTGCAGTTTTATATTGAGCTGAGTTTGTTTACATACCTTTTCTTCTGTGTATTTCTTCTTTTGTTTTTATATTTTGAAATGTACATGAGTTCTAAAATGTTAGTTTTTAGTTAATATGTTTACTTATATTTTTACATAATTTTATAAATATGTTGCTTGCCTTCATATTTTATATTTTATCTCTTTTATTTGTACTCCTGTTGTTATATTTTTATAGTTTGATTATTTTGTTTATTTATTTGTTTTTTTTTTATATTTATTTCTTTGTTTATTTATTTGTTTTGAATACTTTTATTTCTTTTGCAAGTGTATATGTTAATATATCTGGTTTAGTCATATACTTGAAATCTTATAGTTGTTATGTTGTTTGAATATAGCTACTTGTATCTATTTATTCATTTATTTTAACTTGTATATTTAATTCTTTCTTTTGTTTTACTTAGCATATTTTACTTGCTTAAATATATATATATGTACATATATTATCTTTTGTTTTGTTATTTTTACTTTGTTTGTTTGTTATTATTATTATTATTATTATTATTTTTACTTGCCTGTCTCTACTTTCAGTTTACATTATATTCTTACTTTTTATCTTCGGCTGTTATGATATGTTTGTTATTTGACATTGATCTTGCTTTTACATATTTGTTATATATGCATATTTTGTTTTCTTGTTTGTTACTTGTTTGTTTCAGGTATTTATTTTATTTTTAAAGACTTCCTTTTGAAATTTCAAATCAATTCATCAATAAATTTCACTAATTTAAATCAAAATTAAATTAAATTATCAATTTAAAATAAATTGAAATTCGAGATCGTTACAGATAGCTCACAAATCACAATTGATAATCAACATTATCAAATAAAAAGATAATCCACATTATCAATATCAAAACAGATAATCCATATAACACCATCACAATAGATAATCTATGTTATCATCACAATGCAACCAAGCATTCATACCACACAACATTATTTATCTCGTTTCTGAGATCACAAAGCATCCAAGACAATCAAGGTCATCCATTCATATATAAGCAATGATTTCTTTCATCACAATATAATTAATTTAAAATGAATTAAATTAACTATCTCTATCTCTAATTAATTTAAAGTGAATTAAATTAATTACTTCATATTTAATTAATTTAAAATAAAATAAATTAATTACTTCCCAATATAAATCTTGCTTACTCAATCATCTAATTGATTACAATTAATTAATTATTCATCCAAAATAATCATATCAATTAATCACTCTTGATTAATTATCCTTAATTACATTTATGTAATTATCCTTAATTAATTTCAGAAATTAGTTATTCTCAACCAAAAACATTAATTAACAATTAATTACTTTAATTAATTAATTAACGATAATTAATTACATTAATCCTTAATTAATTACATTAATTAATTACCTTAATCATGTATCTTTGATTAATTAATCTTAATTAATCAACTTTAATTACATCATTAATTTTATTAATTAATTAATGATCCTTAAATATCTTTAATTAGTCATCTTCTTAAATTAATTACTAAGTAATTAACCTATAATTATTAATCCTTCTTGATTAACCATATACAGTAATTAACTCACTTATATACTTCATTAAAACAAATTAATTATTCCCTAATTAATTTCTTAATTAATCCCATGATTAATTACAAGTAATTATACTCCGAATTACTTCATTCTTAAACATCTTCATCTAATTTCAACCTGTAATTATTAATTAATTACTTCACCAAGAAATTTTCAATCCATTAATTACATAAAGTAATTATCTTTAAAACCTCAAGTATTTAAACATAATTAATTAAAATAAACAATTACATTTAACTAAATTAATTACATTAAGTAATTAATTTCTTAATTACTATATTAAGTAATTATACTCATCAATTCACAAATGATTATTATTGAATTAATTAATCTAATTAATTATTAAAAATTTACAACATTAATTAATTATTTAATAATTCTGGTTAACGACCTTTATTAACCATTCTCTAATTATCTTCATTGAGTAATTAACTGAGATTAATTATGAATTTAATTAACTTTAATCGTCCATTAATTAAGTCTAATTATTTAACTAATTAACCTTTTTTTTAAAATTTAATTACTTAATTAATAATTCTTTAATCATTGAATAATGATCTTAATTTCAAATTGATTGACCCCTAATCTCTATTCATTAAATGTAAATAAATTAATTAAATAAATTAATTAATTATTCCTTAATTACCTTTTAAATAAATTAATTTCAATCATTAATTCTTAACTTAATTTTAAGTTAAAACATTCCTTAATTATGTTTAAAAACAATTTATTTAAAACAAATACGTTAGAAATTACTTTTAAATTTCATTTCAAATACAAAATTTAAAAGGAATAAATTTTAAACTTAACCAATGTTTAAACAAATTTAAAACTTTTTAAATTGCAAGACAAACAAGTGTTTGTTTTTAGATATGAAATTCAGCAAAATTTTGAAACTAATTCCATTTCAAATTCAATAAATTTAAATCTACATCTTGTTTAAATTTTCAAATTTAAATCTTCCTTAAATTTTAAAACCGAGGTTCAAGTTTAACTTTAGATTTCCAGATTTAAATAAAATTTTAAATCTTGCTCATATCTTAAAACTTCATTTTTAAAAGGTTTAAACTACTTTTCCATATAAAGTAGTTAATCAAATTTATAGTTTAAAACTTTATTTTAGTTTAAAATCTGAGATTTTAAATTTAACTTGGATTTCAAAATTTCAATCTTTGAATTAAAAAAATTTGTTGAACTTTCTTTACATCAAAATTCCCAGGTTTACAAAATTTAAACCCAAAAGCTACAGGTTTGTCAAAACCTGTAATAATTCTCTAACCCGAGTCACCCCCCAAAATACTTTGAGTAAAACCCACACTTGCTTCGACTCAGAAGCTCGAATAACTCGAGTTCAATCTCGAGTTCAAAAAAACTGCACACCACAACACAAATTCCCTGAACTTCAACTTCACGGTGCACGTGCACCGTGGCTCTGGCCATCACCGGCCAATCACCAGCACCCTAAGCCATCAACGATCATCCACTGACGACATCGCAAATCTCCACAGCCACCTCACTTGCTCGAATCAAAACCGAGCTACAATTTAAAACTCGAAAATCCATAAACAGGCTTCCCCTCAAAACCTGTCAACGACCATCTTTCGCCACTCCGACCTCCAGAATGTCAGCGACTTTGACCATGGCTTCAGCTACACTCATACTACCCATTCTCAAAAGATTGAAGCACTCAGTTTCATTGAACAAATTAAAATGTTCGATTCATCAACCATCTTAAACCAAGGCTCCAAATTGAATTTCCACTGCCCATCTTCTCTGGTGAATTCCATCACCATCCACTATTTTACTTAACATCTCTGATCAACTCTCCATCACCATGCAGAAAATCACCCCCTCCAGATTCATTAATCACCAGTGAAACCCCAAAGATCATATGCAGTTCATCCCTTAACTGCTCCTAAACCCCTTCACTAAAATAGTTTTTGTTTTAAAAATCACATTATGATTTTAGTATTCAATCCATATTCAAGAATCCAGAAAACATGATGTTTAAATTTCTAGTTATCTTTGAATTAGCACTCTTATTTGATTTTTCAGAGCTGATTCCAGTTTATTAATATCTTAATTAAATTTTAACCTACTTAACATCTTAAACTTACAGTTACTGTCTGTAATCTAAATTCTACGGAGATTGAATCAAAAGAATATGTATTTAAAACAAAAACAGGGTTACTGGAAAACATAACAGAGGATATTCAAATAACATGCATACAAATTCACTTCACATCAACAATCAACATGCAAAACTTATTTATTTCAGTATCCAAGCATGCAACCATTTTTTTACTTTTAAATTTGAAAAAGTTACTCGCATAATTGGAAGAAGGCAGAGCTTTATATTTGAAAAGCTTTGAATTGAGTTGCTGAAAACATCTGCAAGTGACTTGATTCTAGATTCAACTTATATTTGAATTTTAAACATGGGTTTGCAGACTTTACATTTGCAGATGCTAAATTCCCAAGTGCATGCAAAAAAAATCCTATTTCTTCAGTTTGCAGAAAAATGCAGTTGCATGCTTTTGGAGTTTGTAGTTGAAGAATGATTTCAGGATGATGAGATTGAAAAGCTACAATTTTTGATATGAGGGGTTTTGTAATAGATTTGGGTTTTGAAAATGGTAAATGCATGGTTTTGAAGATGCATGCTACAGATTTGAGAAATTACAGGGAAGTGAATTTGGTTTCTGAATATTTGATTTTGAATCTGACAATAGGTTTCCATGATTTTCAGGTTTGTGTATAGTTTATATTTTTTTTCTTCTTTGTCTTTAATTAGAAAAAAAATAAGAAAGGGAAGAAAGGGATGTAGACGTAGGTTTATATAAGTGTAAATTTCAGATTTATCAAATAAACGGAAAAAAAATTAAAAACAAAATTACACTTGTACAATTTTAACATTTGTCAAATTAAATGTTTAATCTTTGAACACTTGTTCAATTAGATTTTAAGAGTACAACACATGTCTCTTTTTTTTAAACGTAATATGCAATTAATTAACATGTTAACATTTACATGTATTAAGCTTAATTGATTTGTTAGTTAACATTTAAATATGTATATAAATTTACAAAGGAAATAAAAACAACTTATACATATAAATAAAGCTTATACATATCAAAACAAATCAAAAATCTATACTTTGGGTTTTAAATTTAGATTCAAAATCTAATATTTAAAAGAAACAGGTTATAAATACAAATTAAACTTTGAAATAACAAAAGCTATTTTTCTTCAAAATTTATTTGTAAAACAATACACTATTCATATTTTATTTAAAATGTGTCATTATTAAATTAAAACCATTTTAAAAGAAATTATATTTTTATTAATAAATTATCTATTTTATTAAGCTATAAAACTTTTTTGTTTGTTAATTCATATTAAATTTAAAACTCAAGCCAAATTTATTTTAAACACTTAATATTTTTCTTATCAAATTTAAAATCATATATTTATTTATTAAATAGTTTTAAAAACTCAATACTAATTTAAATCAAAATTTCCAAATTAAAATGTGTATATTAGAATTTTAAAACGTGATTCACTTATTAAATTTAAACCAAAATTATTTATTCAATAACTTTGAAAAGTTAATATTAAATAAAAAAAAATTTCCAAATTGCTACAAATATTAAAATTAGAAAAATATGGTTTATTTATTAAAATTAAACCAATACTAATCTATTTACAATATAAACCATATATTTATATTATAAATAGAAACCAATTTATTATCTTTGAAAGATAAAATAACCAACTAAATAATTATTTAAGAAGATTATTAAATCAAATTGAATTATTATTATCAAAAATATTAATATCAATTTAATTTGTAATACAGATTATTAAATTGATATTGTTAAAAATTCCGAAATATTGCAAAAGGGGTCGTAGTCCTTGATTTTGCTGAAACGTTTAAATCGCTTCCTCATTCTTTTGAAAGAGTAAACTGTAAAAATTTTAAAAAAAATTATTTTGAAATAATTTTTAAAACACATGATTAAAACAGCAACTTCAGTAGCAACTTCGACAAGGAAATTGCACTTCTCAAAATACCATAACAATGGACAACAAAATCAGCATTGCGGGATAACCGCTTGAAAATCCACTTTTAAATTTGACGGTTACTGATGTCAAAGCGACTGTAATTTTTAAACGTCAAAATCTCATCAAAATAATTTGCATCAAAATAAAATACCAGTGAATTTTCATTCAATAAAAATGTCAACAAAACACCGTGCTTCAAAAACTTAGCACAAGTGTGAAAATCCCGTTATAAAAATAACGGCAACAAAATACGTTTAAAACCAAACACCGGTTCAACGTAAAATTAATGCAGTAACATGCAACATAAATTTTTGCACGTATACTACAAAAGGAACAGAGAAATCATTCAAATATATCTTCAATGAAGATAGTTCAAAACAGCAAAAATCTCAACAAAATCGCATATCTGCAATCACTTCGGATCCTCAAATCGGATTCGAAATTTTCAAAGAAAACAAATTAAACACAGCTATGTGAACAACAAATGAAATTTATTTCAATTTCATATTTTGAATTTTAAATCAAAAAGGTTATCAGCTGTACTCAGCGAAGACAGTCTCACTGTTTCCGCTGCGCGCTCTTATAAACAGAACACAAATTTCTCAATCATCAAAACACAATTTCACTTTTAATTTTAAATATAGCTATTTAAAAATTTCATCATATTTTCAAAACTTTAGTTTTGACTCAAGGCACAATAAAACATCGACAATTAGTTGTAACACATGTTCCATCTTAGTTATGTTTTATATTATATCCATAAACCCCAAGCTCTGATACCAACTACGACGCCCCACCTCTATGCTCACAATAACAAAGAGTATTAAAGGAAATATTGTATATTATTATGAAGAATAAGGCTGGATAGGAGCGGCCACCTATAGTTGGGCCTTACACTAGTATTAGTTATCTCGATAGGAGTGGTATATATTTTTATTTTTCATCTCTTATTTATTTACTCCCATCGACATATCCAATTCCAGTATAAAACGAACTACGATGGTTCATAATAGCTTAGGACATTATACATAATAGTAACACAGATAAACTAATGCGGAAAACTGATAACAAAAGTCTCATATATATATAACTGATGTCAGTTACAATACATGTGATACAGTAAATATGATACAACTACAACTATCGACTCTGGAAGTTACATATACAAGTACATTATCGTGAATAATATACATGAATATATATCATCCTATACAAATACACTGACTATTATAAAATGACTACAACTGCTCCAAAAGATATGAAAAGATTCATAGCTCAAGCAGCAAGCCAAAGTAAGATATCTACAACGTGTAATACCTCGGTCTGACCCGAGTATTAAATTCAAAAGAAAATAATACACGGGTCAGTCTAATTCAAACTCAATTATTAATGCACAGAAGCAATAATAATTAAATAACAATCAGAAGGCAGTCAAAATAAATTCACCTATCCAATCCTTAATATAAGGAAATCGGATAACGGTAAATATAACACGTAACAGTGTTAAACAACAAACCAATAAATTCAAATTATCAAAGAAGATAAATAAAAGGGTTATCAATGAAGATAATTTAGAAAACAACAGAATTGCCTAAGCGGCAATTAACGACAAAATCTAGTTATTAAATAAATAATTAGAGACTCATAATCTAATTATCAAAAAGATAATTAGATATAAAAAAAAATCATCAAATTAAACCCATTGAAAATACGATTCAAAATATTGAATTGGACACACGAAACAATTCAAACAATTGAAATATCAATTAAAACGTCAATTCGGGTAGGGCTGCAGTACACGCACGCATGTACTGCCTCGCCACTACAGCATGTGGAATACGCAAAAGATCGATAAATCAAAAGCAAAATAGGATATCAATAAAAGCAATACCGTGTGGCTGCAGTACACGCTCGCATGCACTGCCTTGCCACTGTAGTGCTAAGTTACAAATGCCCAACGAATGAAAAACAACTGGTACCATCTCAAATCAAAATGAATCATACGGAACTGCAACAGCAAGCACAACATCCATCCGGTAACCATCAAATGAACAAAGTGAATGTGAATGCACAATGAAAGCTCACGAACGAGCAAAAGGTCAAACCCGTAATAAAGATGGGTTCAACTCGGGTGCAATATAAATAAAATCTCGACATCAGCACAACTCAATACATATGCACATGCAAAACCAAAGTCAGGTCAGAGGTAGCAACTTTGAACTCAAGATCAATCAAGTAAATATATACAAGTTCAGTACACATCAATCAATATATGCATACACAAAAACTATATGTACACACATATATGGTAAGACTCGAGCATGCAAGTGCAGACCACAAAGGCAAAGCCTCAGCATCAGATTAGAAGTGGAGCCATGCACAAGTGAGTGGCCAAAAACAAGGCAGCACGAATGAACTACAAGTATGAAATAATGACAATGGTGACCAGACAACACAAATATGCATTGACCAAATAGTGAAACCAAAAAGTAACATGCAGTTCAATGGTCAGTTCAAACATCAAGACCAAAATGCACCGATGGACTCAACTATGAAGCACACAAAAGCAAACTGCGGTTGAAATAAACAAATTGCCAAGAAACTAGACAGTCAAGCAACGACACGCAAGTGCCAAACTCAAATGGAAAGCATAAGTTAATGACTGCAACACAACAACGAAGTCAACATGTATGCAACAGTTAATCATAACCCAAAGCAAACTATCAATGACAAGTGGACAATGACAGTGCCGAGGCCATCAAAATCAGAGGCATAAGGGCCGAAACCATTACACCAAAAATGCAAAGTCAAAGTCGAATATAATACAGAATATCCATGTCAAAGCAATGGAATAGCAAATCAAAGTAAAGCCGATGCCAACAGAAAATGCAGTTCAAATCAACTGCAACGAACCATTTAAATAGGCCTCACAAGTTTCAACGCAGAAATCAATGCCAGAGTGAAAAAATCACATTTTTAATGTAATCGAAAAAACAGATTAACACTGTCAACAAGCACAAGTGCAACACCAACACGGAAGTGAGACTGAATTGTGCGAGTTCAAAAAATCATGGTACAGCATTTTCAAATCAAAATAGTGTCGAACCAAATTGTTTCCCGCAAAAATCAAGTTTGCAACCTAAGTCTAAAGCAACTGCAGTTTGAATCAAAGTCTGCCGAAGTATAGTTAAATTTCGAACTCAAATATTTTCACATATCAAAGCGAAGGAAGTCAAAGCCATGAACCACTGACTGGGACCAAAGGGAATAAACAACGAAACCAACATCAGTAGAGATCAAAACAAGCCAAGGAATCACGAAATTGCAAGTTCAAAGTCGATAAAGTTTGAATTAGATGTGAATGACAATTAAAATCACTCACCTCGCTTAGACGAGCACGAAGCAAACGATCGACGCTCGAAATCGGTCGACACCTTCAATTTAGCTCGAACCCTAGCTTTTGAACGAAAGGGGAAGTGGCCGCCATTATTTTCGTTCGTAAGTTTTATTTTTCGGGTTTTGAATCAATGAAAAAAGAAAAGAAAGGGGGACGGGTCTTAACTCAAAATAACACGGTACCAATAAAACATGGGCCAATTTTATAAAGCCCACCTTACTCTTTTAACAAAATTGTAAAAGAATTACAACTGATTAAAACACTCAACAGCAATTAACAACCAATTAATCGTCTAATGACGAAAACTAATCTGGGGTAAAACCCCGAGTTGTTGCAATATATAATACCAATTCCACTTCGAGGTGAAATATCGCGGTATATGTGTTTAATAAATAACCTCCGCTTAATATGTGAAGTATAGGGTCTATTTCAGAACAATAGATAATAATTATCATCTAAGCATACAATAAAGCAATTTTAAATATAGCTATTTAAAATTTAAATCGAAACAATTTCGATTGAGTGAGAAGTTCTCACCTTTCAATACAGTTGCAGTGTTTTATTTTGAACAAAATTAAACGCGTGCTTAGTTTTACCCAAAATTTTCACTAGCTCCAATCAATTCCAATCCAACTCCATCACGTAGTGTTCGACCATATGATTGCAACGCAATTCGTTTCGTGAGTTTTTGACCTCGTATGAATAAGTTACACTATTTTAAAGTTCGAACGAATTGTAATATAATTAAATTTACAATTTCTTTTAATTTCTAAATCTTGCAACGATGTGGGCCGCATGATATCAAGATGGTAGATCACGGCCGCTACTTGTTTTCTTCTCCCCTCACCAGGAATGCGCATGAATACAACCCACGGCCGCCGCTTTTTGCCCTAGTTCGACGCCCCACTACGATCGTCGAGAGCCCATCATACCACTGCCAATCGGAAGGCCTTCCTCTAGTATACCTTCACCGAAGACGGCATGAAGCTCGGTTGCATGATGGCGGAGAAAAAAGAAGTTGAACGTGCTGTATTCAAGCTTGATTTGCCGTCGATCTACTCGATTGTTTACGATCATAACAGTTGGTCTGAAAGCTATCGGCTAGCTCTTCGATTTTGTAGTCGGAAGAATTTTGAAATAATGGCTGGATCATGAGTTATCGAGGAGGAAAGAAGGGAATTTCCTAGCCATCGAAATAAAAATGGCGGCCAGGGTTTCTTTTCTAGTATTTCTGAAATTATAAAGAGGATGGGTCCTTTTATAGAAAATTCGCCCGAAATACTATTCATCTCCAAATTTCCGAACTCCAAACGAAGCGTACCAGCTGACGTTTCTAGGGTTTACCCCGCGTTCCCGACATAATGGAACGTGTTTTGGAGGCTAATTTGGTCGTATGCACGTGTTACGGAAATAAATGATCAAATTTAAATTAAATTGGTTAAACTAATTTCTATGCGTTTTGGCTTGCACCGGACAAACCGTAAGTCTGATTGACACGAAATTGTAAATCTTACAATAATATAACATTACGGATCCGATGAAACTGGTTTCGTCGAAATCCAAGACTGTTTGAGAAATGGCTATTTTAACTCGTCAATTAAATATTAAAATATTCAATTTTCACAAATTAACTTTTAATTCAATTTTAAAAGTCCTATAACGTCATTCTAACTCCAATATTATTAAATACAACTTTACAAATCATTTTTAATCAAATTAAACCCAGTTTCCAATTATTTCTGAAATTTCAAATGTTAAATATAGATTTAATGATTCAATCAAATCCTTATATTCGAAATTAGTTCACTCAGCTTATAAAATTCATTCGTGAATATTTATAATTAATTAAATATACGAATTTCAAATGACAGAAATTCTGGGTCGTTATAAACTTCCCCCCTTAAAAGAATTTCGTCCTCGAAATTACCAAGTAAGAAAAAGTCTTGAAATCCATTAACTTTTCGAAACCATTTGTTAAAATTAAATTTCAAACTCATTAAAAAAATTTAACATTTCCAAAATCCATAGTTAAACTTCTTACAATAACTTTACTAAGTTTTAAAATCATACTTAGTTATCTTTTCCAAATCAAATATATCGTTTAACTTTTCACTCCAAAATCAAAGTTATAGTTTTAAAAAATTTCCAATTTTCTCAAAAATATTCTAACGCCTTAAATTTTTGAAATATTTCGCCAGCGTCTCCTTTGCGCGGCTAGCTCAGCACGACTACAAAAATGGCACTATGGCCCCCAGATTTCAAAAAGAAAAGAAAAGGCCAAGTGGCTGGACAAGAAAATCATCAAATTTCATACTGAAACTGAAATACATACCTTTTTTTCGAATAATTCAATTTTTTTTATCATCGAAATCAAAATCCCAATTTCTTTTAATACACCTATATATCCTGCTAGCCATAATATCCATTTTCATTCAATCTCACATCATCAATTTCATTTGAATTCAATTTCCAGTTTCAATTCTATTTGGATTCAATTTACCTTTTGAATATTGAATTTTATCGATTATTTTTCATTCACAACTGATTCATCTTGCTATTTTAAATTAGTTTCTTTTAATAATTCATTACAAGTTCTAACTCATTTCATCTCGCACAATTCAATTCACTATTTTGGTTTACGACCACTTATATTTAAACTGGATTTCAAATTCCATATGAATTTAATTTACCCTTTTATTTATAGATGTTGAATTCAATTCATTTCAACCCATATTAAATTTGTCATTTCTTCGATTTGTTTTACTTAATAATTTTATTTTAATACTTAGCTTCATTTGATCCAACCTGACAAATTTTTAATTTACTTGCAATTTCAAGATGAATTTCAACATTTAGTTTCCAACTTCATTTACTCGCAATTGTAAATTCATTCATTCATAAATTCATTTCCATAATTCAAACTAAATTTCAATTCATTTGTTTCAACCCCAAATTTATTTTCAACTTAATAAATTTTATTCCATAACTATTTTTATCAGATTCCAGAGTCTTTCCAACATTTCAATTCATTTCTGAAACCAATTCAAATTATCCTTCGAATTCAAAAATCCAAACCAGTTTTGTAAACAACTTTGATTTAAAATAATTTGGCAGTAATACTTCTCTTGGAAACTCGAAAATGAACACCGATGATGTTGCAATCATCATCGAAATGATTTTCCAACGACCGAAAAGAGTTAAGAGCTTATATCCCTCCAAAAAAAACATTTTTCCAAACCTTTGAAAACCATTTTCAAACCCAAAAAGGAATTTAACCTTTTCCAAATTGTAAACCCTTTCAAAACATTTCCAAATATTCCTTTGGAATTTTACTTCAAATTACAAATCACATTTAAAATTTATATTCTCCAATTCTATTTGTATGTGAATTTATTTCTTAACTTTGAAGTTACGATTGCAATTTCTTTTTCAACATTAATGATAATAATTTAATATCATCGCTTTCTAGCAACCAAGCAATTATATATTATAATAATTCACATAAAATTTTTCTCTTTTATATACGAAAATAATTTAAGTAAAATTATTTCATTTACCCTATTTTAAAACGATATTGTGTCGAATTTGTTCTTTACAAGTGTTTAAAGATTCCTATCAATAACGTTAATTACTCACATTGACCAAAATCCATATACCACTCAACAAACCAATCATCACAACATAAAACAATTTTTCATATTCACTAACAAATACGCACTCATATCTATTATTACACTCACACTCATTCTAGAGACTGCCGACTCTATCTCTAATGAGCAACACCCAACAGAGCTAAGGTTGTCTCTTAACCAAATGCTCTGATACCACATTGTAACAAACGGGATTTTCGACTTTTGAAAATCGACATTAATACAACCACTGTATCAACTACCGAGCAATCGAAGGCCGGAAAAACTGAATTGTTAAGGTTTTAAGAAGAAGAAAGTAGAAGAAGAAAGAAGGAAAGAAGAAGAAATCAAAAACAATAACAGAATCTCACATTTCGCAGCGGAACAACATATAATATATCAATGAATAATCTTTAAAACAAAGAATCTTATCTGTTATTACATTACATTACATTATCAGAGTCTACAACAACAAACACAATAGTGTAAAGTTATATAAACCTGTCCTCACAACTGAATACACAGTGGAAAAGAAAATATCATATACAAGTGATACATTTCGCCATCCAGCTCGCCTCTTGAGCTCCACAGCAACTCCTTAATTCCAGAATGACTTGATAACCTGACTCTTGGCTGCCCGTGTGGAAATTGGTGGGCACCCAGAGTTTAGGAAGGGAACAATACACTCCAGGTCAGTCATGGGACTGTTGTGAGAACTTAAAACAGTTTATCTTTACAAGCAAACAAAGAAATATTTTAAAATAGACCCGCAATGCTTTTTGAAAAATGAAACTACCATAAGGCCTCTCGTGCACACACACAATGCAAACGCAGAATCAGAGGAGACTTCTCCTTATGATAGTCAAACATGCTTGATACGAGAAATTTCTTTGATATTATTACTATAAGTTCAAAGTGCAGAAAACATTTTCAAAAGTATAATATAAATCTTAGCCAGCATAGGCATTCCGCACTTATGCCTACTATAGCTACCATCTAAACAGTGGGGCGCCACTATAAGTAAATGGCAGGTTCTACAACTAAAACCATACAGGGCTCGTATTGTTTCTTTGGATTTCTAACTAATGGTCAGGCTAAGAAACTTCTCATTGCCACATGGGTACGCCTCTGGAAAGACGCTTCGAGAACCTAACCGGATCACTGCCAACACAAGGTCGGGTTACCTCTGCAAAAGTAGGTAACTACTGACACGAGTATGCCATCCCCCGGTTGTAAACAATCTTTATCCGAGGATCCTCAACCAACATCAATCACAAAGTCATATATAATTGCGACATTCACATAAGTTAAGTATCTGGGCTCCATACCATGATAGCACTTCTATCCAGAAGGAAATGACATACACTAAGGGACTCTACTCCCTAAAACCTTGCTGCATCTTTCCTGTTTTGACCATTACTGGGGTGTGAGGTCCGAGGAAGTCTCGTCCACAAAGCTACGCTTTATACAAAAGCTATGCTTTGATCAACAAATGCTCAGCAGCACTTCGTATGCGACATTACCAAATTGGGAATATATCACTAGTAACCCTCAACTACATAACCTCTGAGCTCGTACGTCTCAGAGAAGGGTGTTAAGCTAAGAGAATAAATTCTCCGCTAACAACAGAAATATATTTGATAGAAACCAGCTTTACATCTCAAATTGTAACGTCAGACACACATCCATACAAGTCCGTTCCGGGATCGAACGGAACCGACGGCACTTCCAAAGAAGCCATTGCAATCGGGATATTCACAAGTCACGACCAGGATTCCCATCACAATGCGTGATAAAATCTCTATATCGGAGATAAGACAATACAGAGACATTCGACGGTAATCCTTCCGTTTTCGAAAATACCCGGTCTTCAACACCGGTCTTCAAATGCTATCCATTATGACGTATCACTATTCGGAATGGGATTCATGTCCTAAGGTCCTCTCCCGGCTAAACCGAATAACGAGCGCTTATCTTAAAATAAATTTAGCATTCAAATTCAAGCAAATCACAACAAATACTCATTTAAAGGTAAATATTGATAGTCAGTTATCTAACTATCAATAGATATGGATAACATCATTAGATTCCAAATAATTTCTCAAATTATTTATTTTCCAAAAATATCTTTACAAGATATATTTTTCCACACTTCAACCATTTGAAAACAATTTTCGAATCACTTTTCAATTTATCTTTACAACTTTTGAAAACAAATTTCAAAACATTTTCCTTGCGCGGAAACACTTCCAAATATTTATTCATTTTCAATTGCAAAATGATTCATTTAAACGAATTAAATAAATCCTTACCGATTTACTTCAAATTTACGTTCCAAATCAGCAAATTTATTCCCACCTTTCAAAAATAAATCCATGTTTATTTTTAAACAAATTTCCCTTTCCTTTATAAATTCCATGGTGAATTTTAATTTTCAAATATCCACTGATATACTATTTTTATATCGGTTTCAAATATTCACTTCCAATTTATCATTAAAAGACATAAATCTCAAAACATTTCACTTCATATTAGAAAACCTTTCCATACTTATTTAATAATAAGTAATTAACAAATCTATTTATTTTCAATACTTAGAAAATATTTAATATACTAAAAACACGATTAAGTATATATTTTATTCTTTAAGGAAAACATTTTCTTTAAACCCATTTATTTGGGTCAAAACGAATGTTGTGTAAAACATCGTTACGACAACCCAAAATCACTAGTATAGGGATTCGAAATTAAGATAGATATATAAATCCCAATACTATATAAAACATTTTTTTCGAAAATCATTTACTATAACAATAGTGTTATAGTCCACCATTTCCTTTTATTTCTCGAAAACTTCTATTTCAACAATGAATGTTGGAATCTATGGTTTCGATACTTAATACATTTTAAAACATCTTTAAATCATTTTAATTCTATTTAAAATATCACTTCCCAAAACATTACTTTAATATATTATTCACCGTCCAAAATCGTGAATATACTCATTAATCAAATTCAACGTTTCTACACATTTTATTTAAAGGATTATCCACTGTTCGAAATCGTGAATATATCTCCTTTAATAAGCTATAATAATTAACTTATCAAAATAAGTCGATTTCGGATTTATAAAACAACGTTTATAAATTCACATTTATATATTTTATAAAAACTTCAACTTATAAAATCCCTTAATTAACAAATTCTATTTATATCTCATTTAAATGCCAAAATCCAATTTATAAGTTAATTAATTATAAATCTTCTATTTTACAAAAATCATTTCATTTTATAACTTCATAATTTATAAATCTATAAATTTCATTCACTTATGAAATCCATTTATACTTCATTTTTAACACTTAAAAAAATCGTTTTATAATTCAAATATTTTTAATTTATAAATATCAATTTTATAAATCTTTTATATAAACCATTTATAATAATTCAAAAATCCCAATTTAAACAACTTTACAAATTAGTCAACTACTTATTTCAAAAATCACATTTCAGTTATATTTCACAAAAATCATAATTTTTATAACATAAAAATTATAACGTTCATTTATTTAAAATGAATCAATTCTAAAATTCAATACAATGTATACTTTCAAAAATCACTTTAAAAATCCTTTTAAATTCAAAATCATTACTTTAACATTCTTTTAAAACTCTAAAAATAGGTCAATGGTACAATAGCAACAATATATCAACCATGGCATCCAAACATCATATGTTAATATGATAACAGAATATATAGCAAATATCTGAAAATAAATCAATACCGTTGAGGAATCCAGTTGGATCCCTCTAACCTGTTTCCCTGCATCCACAGGTGTTAGCACAATACCAATCCCATTTCAAGACGGAATATCGCGGTACATGGGTTTTATAAAATATTATCCGCCATTATGCGGCGCAATGGGGTCCCATCCGCTATATAGTGCGAGAAATCAACTCCAAGTACATATATAATACCAATTCCACTACGAGGTGAAATATCGCGGTATATGTGTTTAATAAATAACCTCCGCTTAATATGCGACGTATAGGGTCTATTTCAAAACAATAGATAATAATTATCATCTAAGCATACAATCAAGCAATTTTAAATCTATCTATTTAAAATTTAAATCGAAACAATTTCAATTGAGTGAGAAGTTCTCACCTTTCAATACAGTTGCAGTGTTTTATTTTGAATAAAATTAAACACGCGTTTAATTTTGCCTAAAATTTTCACTAGCTCCAATCAATTCCAATCCAGCTCCATCGCATAGTGTTCGACCATACGACTGCAACGCAATTCGTTTCGTGAGTTTTTGACCTCGTATGAATAAGTTAGACTATTTTAAAGTTCGAACGAATTATAATATAATTAAATTTACAATTTCTTTCAATTTCTAAACCTTGCATCGATCTGGGCCGCACGATATCAAGATGGTAGATCACGGTCGCTACTTGTTTTCTTCTCCCATCATCAGGAACGCGCACGAATACAACCCACGGCCGCCACTTTTTGCCCTAGTTTGACGCGCCACTACGATCGCCGAGAGCCCATCATACCACTGCCAATCGGAAGGCCTTCCTCTACTCTACCTTCGTCGAATGGCCGAGAAAAATGAAGTTGAACGCGCGGTATTCAAGCTTGATTTGCCGTCGATCTACTCGTTTGTTTACGATCATAGTCGTTGGTCTGAAAGCTTTCGACTAGCTCTTCGATTTTGTAGTTGGAAGATTTTCGAAATAATGGCTGGATGATGAGTTATCAAGGAGGAAAGAAGGGAATTTCCTGGCCATCGAAATAAAAATGGCGGCCAGGGTTTCTTTTCTAGGGTTTCTGAAAATATGAAGAGGATGGGTCCTTTTATAGAAATTTCACCCGAAACACTATTCATCTCCAAATTTCCGAACTCCAAAAGAAGCGTGCCGGCTGACGTTTCTAGGATTTACCCCGCATTCCGGACACAATGGAACGTATTTCGGAGGCTAATTTGGTCATATGTGCAAGTTACGGAAATAAACGATCAGATTTAAATTAAATTGGTTAAACTAATTTCTATGCGTTTTGGCTTGCCCCGGACAAACAGTAAGTCCGATTGACACGAAATTTGAAATCTTACAATAATTTAACATTACGGATCCGTTGAAAATCGTTTCGTCGAAATCCAAGACTGTTTGAAAAATGGCTATTTTAACTCGTCAATTAAATATTAAAATATTCAATTTTCACAAATTAACTTAGTTCAATTTTAGAAGTTCTATAACATCATTCTAACTCCAATATGATTAAATACAACTTTACAAATCATTTTTAATCAAATTGAACCCAATTTACAATTTTTTGTGAAATTTCAAATATTAAATTATAGATTTAATAATTCAATTAAATCCTTATATTCGAAATTTAATTCACTTAGCTTATAAAATTCATTTGTGAATATTTATAATTAATTAAATATACGAATTTCAAATGACAGAAATTCTGGGTCGTTACAGATTGCTTCCTTTCGCAGAAGAAGATGTATTTTCACAAAAATGACAGTTGGCCTCAGGTCAGTCGACTGGTCTTTCTTGGTCAGTTGACTAACTATGCAACAAATTAAAAAAATAAGCAGCGCATATCGTATATGTACACCAGTCACTCGACTGGTTGATTATAGCCAGTCGACTAACTGTGGTGTTTTTCCACAGTATGCTCTGTTTTGATTAAAAATGAGAAATATGAAGTGCGGACTACTTGAGGGTAGAATTTAACAAATTTCTAGGGCTCAATCATAAGTAATAGACAGTGAAAACAAAGACTAAAATCTTGATATTGACCATAGTCCTTTGATTGTCTCTTTTGGTCTAGATTAATCGTGTATTCTCCTTTTCTTCTAACTTGCTTTGTCATGAATCAAAACTAGTGATTCAACATTCTTCCTCTTTTTGATTGATGACAAACCTGCATATAAAAATCCTAGAGAACAAATATAAAAACTCCCTCTGAATATATGACACTTCTTGTACTTGCATAAAAATGATTAGTATAATTCTTCTCTCCCTTTGTCATTGATAAAAAGGAGATATAGCAAAATAGTTTCAATACAAAATGTGGAAATAAAATTCAAAGTGAGACTAATTATTACAAGTCTCAAAGATAAAGAATAAGCAAACAAACATGCAAATGTTCGAACTGAAAGTAGAGTTTCAAATAAGCATATAGTTCATACCATACTCACCAACCAAAAACTTATTCATCAAGATCCCAATTATACTCTCCTTCCGGTGCAGGCTCCTTTCCTATGAAGTTCCTTGAGCACCACTGCTTGCTGCACTAATGTCGCTACTAGTATGCTCCTCTGATGTAGACCATGTAAATCGAGGTGCTGGATGCTTTCCTTGGGCGAAAGATGTGGCAACAATGGAAGAAGAACATGATAATGCATCCCATAAAGTAGAAAAGAAGCCTTTGATCTTATCAAGCTTCTTATCCATTTTCTTGAGCCTTGAATCCAAAACAAGTTGATTTGGGGAAAGAATTTCAATGGATTCATGGGTGATAGAGGAAGTAGCTAAGCGAATATCGCCGTCTTCTTATTGTGCTTCCCGTTTTCGAATTGTAGGACCTCCAGATTGCTGTTGAGCTTGTTGATGCTTCCAATCTTTATATGCAGTAATAGGTGGAGGCCTTGTTGGTAGCTTCATAAGACTGATGGTCCTTATATTTATCATTCCGACAGTAGAGAATTTGGAATCTGGTTGACGAACACCATCATCTAGAAGAAGTCTCATAATATATTCTCCAAAGTAAATAACATGCATATTCCCTTTAGGAAAGGTGAGAAATTCATCCAAAGTACGATGTAACCAATTTATGCGTATATTTCTCCATATGGCACAAAGAGCTTTGAAATTTTCCGGATATATTAATTCATATGAGACGGTTCATGGGAGAATAGATCGCATAAGCGTCTTGTGCAAGATTCTTGCTTTAGGCCGAAGAAGTTTAGAACGCAATTCAGTCATTTCGCCACTCATGAACATATGACTAATTCTATCTCTTTTTCATGGATTGCATTCGACGTCATTTAAATCTATACTTTCATTTGGAGATTGAAGGATATGTGTCATTTGATCAAGATAAAAGAATACTGGTTGCCCACAGACCAAACTCCATACACAATTATTTTGATTTGATGGTTGTTGGTGGCCAAGATTAAAATTTGCAAAGAAAAGTTTTACCATTATATCGTTAATGTAGTGGCGATTTGAATTGTGGTCGAGTAGCGACTCTAATCCACATCTCCGCATTAATTCTTGAAGAGAATAAGCGCCAAAATCATAATATACCATGAACGAGCCTTCAAAGATACTAGAATTTTTCATCTTCTCCCATCTTTCGATTGCAGTTGCATTGTATAGCCAATGAGCAACATGAGTATCAACAAAAGATGAAGAAGCTTGTTTTGAACGTTTTGATCTTGGAGGAGCCATTAATTTGATGGTTTTTAAAATTGTTTGAAAGAAAAATGGAGGCTAGGGTTCTTAAGGAAGTACAAAAAGAAGAAGGTAAAGTGAAAAGATGGGTAAAAAGGGGGTTAAAAAGGGAGGACA
Source organism: Allium cepa (assembly GCA_030765085.1). NCBI lineage: Eukaryota > Viridiplantae > Streptophyta > Magnoliopsida > Asparagales > Amaryllidaceae > Allium > Allium cepa. The sequence goes on along the minus strand of CM060944.1, from coordinate 488,393,150 downwards.
ACAATTATTTTGTACAGCCAGTCGATTGATCAGGGTAGGTCAGTCGACTGGCTGATAACCCGAGAGTTTTTTTCCCTGTAAACATCGACTGACTTATATGACTCAGTCGACTGATTGTCAACCCGAGAGTTTTTTAACCCTGTAAATAGTCGACTGACTATATGTTTCAGTCGACTGGCTGAAGTAAAGAAATGCAGTTCAACATAAAAAAAATTATTCAAGGATTATTAAAACAAACATATATAAAAGAAATAAAAGTGAATATAGAATAATAAAACACAAGAATATTGATTAATGAGGATTGTTAGGAGAGCATTCATTTGGTTCAACATTTGTGTTCTCAACATGAGGTTGCAGAGGAGACCAGTAGTTTTGGCGTTCCCAAGAGTTCGGAGATGCCGGAGGTTGTTGTGGAGTTTGCTCCCATTGATTCCAGCCTGTTGAATGTGGTTGACGAGATGAGGAGGGTTCAATAACGTCATTCTTTGGTGATTTGCTACAGAATTTAAGGGAGATCGATTCTATAAGGCTAAGACATCTGGAATTCATCCGTTCTCCATAGTACATCTCTATTTGCAAATTGATTTGCTCCTTTTGAAAGTGGTGGATGTCATCTATTTTTTCCTTAGTTTTTGGAGAAACAAAAAGTGATCTCCATAACTTCTTGCTTTTTGGAGTATATCCTATGTGATATTGAGGCGGTTCATTTCTAGGTGTAGGAGTTGCCAAAGACGGAGTTGAGCTACTTGAAGAATGATAGATACTAGAAGATTTTGGTGTAGCAAACGATAACTTAGAGTTAGAGGAGTTATAGGAATCGTGAGAGGCCATTTGAAAAAAAAATTGAGGAGCTTGAAGTTAATGTAAGAATGATAGCAATATGAAAAGAATGAAAATTTATAGAGGAGATAGAGCTGATTTTTTGTGGTCATAAAATACAAAGAACTAATGGCCAGAGAAAAAACATATAAAAGGAATGGATGAGAAAATATTTAGAGATTGACAGTTATGAGCTGATGAAGTATAAGAATCAGCAAGAAATAGAATGTAGCATAACTGGTAAAGCATGGAGTTACCAGTCGTGAGACCAGAGTTCGAGCTCCAACAGCTACATATATATATATATATTTTAACCGAAATTTTCAAGAATAAGTAGAATCAAGCTTCTTGTTGAGACAAGAAACATACATAGATCAAATGGCAAGAAGAAATTGAAAATCTATAACCAAGATATCATGAGTTCAAGTCTCTTTAGAGTCATAAAAAAAATATTTTGACAAAAAAAGTTTTTATATATATTTTATCAAATTATTTTATGAAAACTGCACAAATACAAATAGTGTGTGTGTATATATATATGTATGTATGTATAAAAAATTATGAAAAACTATAAATCTTTAAAAGAGACGATTCCAAGTTCTCGTCTTAAATTGATGAAAGTATTTTCATTTAAAGGTTTTGTAAAAATATCTGGCAATTGTTTATCAGAGAAAACAAATTATAGATTTATTAAATCCTTTTCAATATTATCACGAAGAAAATGATGACGAATGTCAATGTGTTTTGTTCGTGAATGATTGACAGGATTTTTAGATAAATTTATAGCACTAGAATTGTCACAGTAAATAGATGACTTAGATAAATTAAAACCAAAATCTTATAGTGTTTGTTGCATATAGATAACTTGAGCACATGCCAGAGCTACAGAAATATATTCCGCTTCACATGTTGATAATGAAACACAGTTTTATTTCTTACTAAACCGAGATACAAGAGACCGTCCAATGAAGTGACAAGTCCCACTTGTACCTTTTCTATCTGTCCGGCTTCCTCCAAAATCAGTGTCACTATAGGACACTAATTCAAAAGGACACTCGTTTGAATAGTCCAAAATCCTTGGTTTTATTAAGATATAGTAGTATGTGTTTCACTGCTCGTAAATGTGGTTCTTTAGGATCTACTTGAAATCGTGCATACAAACAAACACTCATTATAATGTCAGGCCTACTAGCAGTTAAATATAGTAACGATCCGATCATACTTCGATATAATTTTTGGTCAATACTTTAACCATTTTCATCTTTATCAAGATGTATAGTTGTACTCATAGGAGTTGGTTTGGTAGAAGTATTTTCCATACCAAAGTGTTTAATTAGATTGTTACAATATTTTTCTTGATTTATAAAAATACCATTTTCTAATTGTTTTATTTGTAATCGAAGAAAATAATTTAATTCATCCATATTTGACATTTCAAATTCATTGGTCATTATTTTAGAAAATTCTTGATATAGTCTTTCATTTGTAGATCCAAAAATAATATCATCAACATATATTTAAACAATTAAAATATCTTGCTTGTATCTTTTAATAAAAAGAGTTTGGTCAACCTTCCCAATTTCAAAACCCAAATCTATTTAATATCTTTTAAAACGATCGTACCAAGCACGGGGTGCTTGTTCCAAACCACATAAGGTCTTTTTAAGTCTATAGACATGGTCAGGAAATTGTTCGTGTACGAATAAAGGAGGTTGTTCAACATAGACTTTTTCTTTTATAAAGCGATTTGAAAAGGCACTAACATCCATTTGTTAAAATTTGAAGTTACGAAAACATGAATAGGCCAGTAAGATTCGTATTGCTTCTAGTCTAGCAACTAGAGCAACCGTTTCTTCATAGTCAATCCCTTCTTCTTTATATATCCTTGAGCAACTAATCTAGATTTATTTCTAGTAATATTTCCTTGTTCATAAGCTTTATTTTTGAAAATCCACTTTGTACAAATAACTGATCGATCATTAGGCCATGAACTAAATCCCAAACGTTATTTCTTTCGAATTGGTTTAGCTCTTCTTGCATAGCGATTAACCAACTTTCATCGGTAGAAGCTTCTTTAATATTTTTAGGTTTTATATGAGAAAGGAAAGCTACATAACCCATTTGATTTAATTGACTTCGTGTTCTAACAGATGAATGGAGTTCTCCAATAACATTAACAGAAGGACGACCTTTCAATAACCTAGGTGGAGATCTTAATTCATTTTTATTGTGAACAATATTTTCATTTTTTTCAAGATCTGAAATCTCTGTATTTGTGATATTATCAGGGAATTCTTCATCATCTCTTATACTTAGGATTTGTTTAAAATTTTCATCGAAGGATACATGAAGTGTTTCTTCGATGATATTTTTTCTTTTATTAAAAATTCGATAAGCTTTGCTTCGATCTGAATATCCTAAAAAGATTCCTTCATCGGATTTTGGATCGAATTTGCCATGCTGATCTTTAATGTTTAAAACAACACATTTTGAACCGAAAACTTTAAAATAAGAAATATTTGGTTTTCGTCCATTAAAAAGTTCATAAGGAATATTCTTAGTAAGTGGTCGAATAGAAACACGATTCAAAACATAACAAGCTGTTGTAACTGCTTCTGCCCATAAACGTTTTGGTAACGTACTTCCATTTAACAAAGTCCTTGCACATTCTTGTAAGGTTCTATTTTTACGTTCTACAACTCCATTTTGTTGTGGAGTTCTAGGAAACAAAAAATTATGGAATATTCCCTTTTTCTTATAAAAATGTTCAAAAGCTTCGTTTTCGAATTCACCTCCATGATCACTTCTTATGTTTTTGATTTTCAAACCTTTAAAATTTTAAATTCTTTTGACAAATGTTTTGAAATTGTCAAAGGTATCACTTTTATTTTTAATAAAAATAGTCCAAGTATATCTAGAAAAATCATCAACAATTACAAAGAAATATCTACAATGATTAATGGATTGTACTTGTGTTGGTCCAAATAAATCCATATGTAGTAATTCAAGTGGTTGTAAAGTTGAAATAACCTTTTCAGATTTAAAAGGCGACTTAGTTAATTTTCCTAACTGACATGCATCACAAATATGATCAATTTTAAAATTCATTTTTGGTAGACCTTTTACTAAATCATTTTTAGAAAGCTTGTTTATAGTTTTGAAGTTAATATGACAGAATCGTTTGTGCCATAACCAAGGATCATTTTCTTTGGCTATTAAACACATATCTGAATTGTGATTTATTTTCATATTCAGAATATAGATATTTCTATCTCTATTTCCTTTAAAGATAAGATTTTGATTTTGATCAAAAATACGACATTTGTTTTTAGAAAAAGTGATTTTGAATCCTTTGTCACACAATTGGCTGATACTAAGTAAATTATGTTTAAACTTTTGGCTAGTAAAACATTTGAAATAAGAGGTAAATTTGAAATACCGTTGTTGCTCACATCGCCTTTGCCGATGATATAGCCTTTGGAGTTGTCTCCAAATGTGGCGGAGCCTCCATCTGAGTAAGTAATATTTGATAGTATATTTTTGTCTCCTATCATATGTTTTGAGCAACCACGGTCGAGTATCCATTTCCTCCTTTCTTGAGTGGGACCTACAAAAAATATGTGATAACATTGGTACCCACCTTTTTAATAGGGTCCTAAGAGTTAAATCTTAGGAAACCAAACCCAAGAGGGCTCAGTATCCCATTTAAAAAATGTAATTTTTATTTTTATGAACAGTTTCTAAAAAGTTGTTTATATATTTCTTCCTAATCAAACTATGGTTTGTTTTAGGAACCTAAACTTTTATGCTTTTTGGGTAAGAATTCCTTTTTGTCTGTATAGTAGTAGGATTAATATTTCTCCTAATTTTCTTTTTAGGCGAAGATGTTGTTTTATTAAAATATCCTAAACCTTTTCTACTAGAAACAGATTGAGAGCTATCAATAATTTTAGATAAAGTTTCTCTTCCTTTATTAAAGTTTGAAACCTTTTTGGTGATGCTTTCTAACTTAGTTTTGAGACTAGTTGTTATCCCATTTTTTGGTCAAAACTGGAATATCAACAAATTGGCAAGGAATTATGGATATCAGGACTGGAGATAAGGCTACAATGGATATCGTCAAAATTTTGTTGAACTCCGATCGGGACGAAATTGATTGGAAATGATGATAAGGACTATGAAAGGCTATGTTTCGAATTTCAGGCTAATCGGAGTTCGTATGAAGGAAATATGACGGATTCAAAGTAGGAATAGTACGTAGTTCGAATCCATCAGGTTCGAACCCATCAGGTTCGAACCCATCAGGTTCGAACCCAGGAGGTTCGCATCGACGACGCTTCGAATCGATGGCAACATGATGGGTTCGAAAGGAGTAGCTTCAATGCAATGGAGATGGATTCGAAGTGGGCATGGATTCGAAGAAGGAGATGGATTCGAAGTAGACATGGATTCGAAGAAGGAGATGGAGTCGAAGTAGACATGGATTCGAAGAAGGAGATGGAGTCGAAGTAGACATGGATTCGAAGAAGGAGATGGATTCGAAGTGGACATGGATTCGAAGAAGGGGATGGATTCGAAGAGGACATGGATTCGAAGATGATGGATACGAAGCAAGGGACATGGATTCGAAGGACGAGGATTCGAAAGGGATGGATTCGAAGAGGATGGACTCGTAGGATATGGACTCGAAGGAGGCGGCTTCAGAAAGCATGGATTCGAACAGCATGGGTTCGAAGGGTATGGATTCGAAGGAGTCGGCCCTATGGATTCGAAGAGGATGGTTTCGAAGTAGATGGTTTCGAAGCATGGGTTCGAACCATTCAGGACGCACGGATTCTTGAACTTGGATCGATCATATCTTCCAAACCGTTGATCCAAATGCAATGAAATTTTTACAGGAGCTTACATACATGTTGAAGAATGTTCACACCAAATTTCAACTCAATTGGATGGATTCTTGATCGATTCGAACGTCACTTCGAATCGATCCCAAACTGGGCACGGATTCCGAGAACACGGGCCTGTGGGCCCCCCTCACGTGCCAAGCAGTCTCCCCAGGTTTTAGGCGGGATTTCGGCCTTCCACACCTATAAATAGAGCCCCTGGTCATTCAGAAAAGGGGTCGGAAAATTTGGAGAGGAAAGGCAAGCCCAGACGCTGCTAAAATTATACCATAGCATCATTACTGCAATTTTCTTCAGATTTGGTCACTACAACTGTGGTAATCACTTGTAATCTTCAAGGATAATCAATAAAAAGAAAAAAAATTGGAGTGGACGTAGGCCGGAGATAGCCGAACCACTATAAAACTTGTGTCTCTATTCTTTACTTTTGGACTGCTGTCTATTATTTGTTGAGATTTGTTGTTTGTGTTTGAATATCACTAATTTATATTCATACACTGGTGCTTTCACGGTATTGGGTGTTTGTGACCAATTTTGGCGCAAACATTTTGGTGCTTTCACTGAGAGCAACTAGCACCCGCTACATCGGATTTGAAGAGTTTGAGGAATTCGGATTTGGAAGACAATGACTAGGCAGAATAGCGGAAGGCTAAGGGCTGAGAGAAGCCAACAAGGAGGAAGTCAACAAGCATCCTCCGGAGGTGAGGAAGGACAGGCTTCGGTCTACATAACTCGGGATGAAATGGAAGCTATGGCCAATTCTTTGCAGGAATGATTGTTGAAAAGTCAACAGGAAATGATGCAAACTTTCTTGAAACAAATGAGAGCTACAGGGATGCAGAACTTAGGAACGGCTACAGCAACTGCGGATGTAGGACAAGGAGCTAGGGTTGTGGAACCCAATGAAGGACATGATACGGAGCCAGAAGGCAATCAACAAGGGCTTGGGGGCAGGCCCACAGGATTCAATGCAGGAGAACCTTTGGAAGGAATTCAGCAAGCTAGGGCTAACATTGCCGCTAGTGAGCCACACGAGGAATATGTACCAGAATTCCCTCGGGGGCATGGGGGGCAACCCCTGCCAGACAATACAGGATTAGTAGAAATGATTAGGAAGACTGTGCGAGGTGGTTTGACAAACGGAGATTTGGAAGGAGTGAATAGAAGTCCATTCGTTCGGGAGATAAGGATGGCTCGGAACCCACCTAAGTTCAAGCTACCTAGCATGGAGGTATATGATGGTAAGACGGATCCAACAGATCACTTAATGAGGTACACTAGACACATGGAGGTGCTGGGGGCATCGGAGGAAGTGATGGCCCGATGTTTCCCTTTGTATTTGAAGGACTTAGCTGCAATGTGGTTTAGGCAGCTGGAAGAAGGATCTATCAGGACTTGGAAGGAATTAGTGGAAAAGTTTCTGGGACAGTTCCGGGTTCACGTCAAGAGGCCGAAGAACGTAATGACTTTAACATCGGTGAAGCAAAGGATGGACGAATCGCTTAGAGCTTTTCTAACTCGATTCAGTGCGGCAGTCGCTTCGGTGGATCGGCCTGATCCATCAATGGTTTTAATGGCAGCAGTATCAGGAGTCAAGGAGAATTCGGATTTCAAGGTATCTCTGATACGAGATCCCCCGCAAAATCTCGACGAATTCTTTCATGAGGCAGAAAGGTTCCTTCGGCAAGAAGATGCAAGTACGGATTTAAAGGTGAAGAAGGCTAATGCAATCGAGGTTGGAGCGGTATCCAAAAATGGTTTGGATAAGGATAAAGGGAAAAGGAAGTTAGATGACGACTCTGGAAACGCTAGGAAGCGATGGAAGGATCCAAAGTTTTCCACATACACAGGATTGAACGAGACGCTGGAGCGGATATACCTAGAAACTCGGAATCGCCTTCCCTACCGAAGGCCGGCTAGAAGGGAACCAACAGAGCGGGAAAGGACATCAGGAAGGCACTGTCTCTTCCATGATCTGGATGGACACGATACCAACAGCTGCAGGCACCTAAAGGACATAATCGAGGAGCATGTAAGGAATGGACAGTTACAGCAATACGTTGGAACTCGGGATGCAACGGCGGAGCAGGAGCAACCACCGACCACTTCACGCCGTGATGATGGGAGGCCCAGGGATGATCGTCGATTGATCATCCATTGACCAGGATAATATGGAGTAAGTAGCAAGCTACTAGCAAACGGTAAAGTCATTTACACATGTACGGAGACGGAGATAGCCCCTAGGCATGCTCTGAATGATGATAAACCGGGATGCTATGGTTTGTGAAATTTATTTCTTGCTTTTTAGATTGGACATTGCTTTTCTTTTTTGGATTTGGTTTTGGAGCTTGGATTGAGCTCCTGGTTTTTCTTGCTTTTTTATTTGGATTTTCCTTTGGATGATTGTTTTTGGTTTTGGATGCTGGTTTGGATTTCTGGTTTTCTAGTTTGGATTTGAATTTTGGATTTGGATTTGGATTTTGGATTTGGATTTCGAATTTGAATTTCGGATTTGGACTTTGGAATAGATTTTGGTTGGACTTTTATCTGGTTTTTGGTAAATGGTCATCGGGTATGGATTATGCCTGGCAAGGGATGAGCCACTTTACCCAAACAAGGTAGATTGACTCATTCAGGTCGTCAAGTATGGACAATGCTTGGCAAGGGTCCGAAGTGACCAGGATTCGGCCTAGGACTTAGGCCCTCTATTATTATTTATTATTTTCAGGTCGTCGAGTATGGACTATGCTCGGCAAGGGTCCGGAGAGATCAGGATTCGGCTTAGGACTTAAGCCATGGCATTTTACAGCGCCCAGGGACACTGGGCCAAGGTCGTCAAGTATGGATTGCGCTTGGCAAGAACCCGGAGAGATTGGCTCAACGTCCAGGGACACTGGACCAAGGTCGTCAAGTATGGATTGCGCTTGGAAAGAACCCGGAGAGGTTAACTCAACGTCCAGGGACACTGGACCACGGTCGTCGGATGTGGATCACGCTTGACAGGAACCCAGAGAGGTTATGGATTTGGATATCAACCCGGAGAGGTCCTGGCTCCGGTTATTGGCTATTGGATAAGGATGGATTGGAACTTGGTTGTCGAGTTCGAATGGATACGGAATTGGCTAAGGCTTTGGCTATTGGATATGGAATTGGACATCGACTCGAAGCAGTCAAGGACGATATACTCTGGCAATATGGCTGTGGACTTCGGATATTGGATTCGTAATTATTCAAAACACGCCTTGTTATCACAAGGCATGTTTTGGGGGGCAAAATGTTATCCCATTTTTTGATCAAAACTGGAATATCAGCAAATTGGCAAGGAATTATAGATATCAGGACTGGAGATAAGGCTACAATGGATATCGTCAAAATTTTGTTGAACTCCGATCGGGACGAAATTGATTGGAAATGATGATAAGGACTATGAAAGGCTATGTTTCGAATTTCAGGTTAATCGGAGTTCGTATGAAGGAAATATGACGGATTCAAAGTAGGAATAGTACGTAGTTCGAATCCATCAGGTTCGAACCCATCAGGTTCGAACCCATAAGGTTCGAACCCATCAGGTTCGAACCCAGGAGGTTCGCATCGATGACGCTTCGAATCGATGGGAACATGATGGGTTCGAAAGGAGTAGCTTCAATGCAATGGAGATGGATTCGAAGTGGGCATGGATTCGAAGAAGGAGATGGATTCGAAGTAGACATGGATTCGAAGAAGGAGATGGAGTCGAAGTAGACATGGATTCGAAGAAGGAGATGGAGTCGAAGTAGACATGGATTCGAAGAAGGAGATGGATTCGAAGTGGACATGGATTCGAAGAAGGGGATGGATTCGAAGAGGACATGGATTCGAAGATGATGGATACGAAGCAAGGGACATGGATTCGAAGGACGAGGATTCGAAAGGGATGGATTCGAAGAGGATGGACTCGTAGGATATGGACTCGAAGGAGGCGGCTTCAGAAAGAATGGATTCGAATAGCATGGGTTCGAAGGGTATGGATTCGAAGGAGTCGGCCCTATGGATTCGAAGAGGATGGTTTCGAAGTAGATGGTTTCGAAGCATGGGTTCGAACCATTCAGGACGCACGGATTCTTGAACTTGGATCGATCATATCTTCCAAACCGTTGATCCAAATGCAATGAAATTTTTACAGGAGCTTACATACATGTTGAAGAATGTTCACACCAAATTTCAGCTCAATTGGATGGATTCTTGATCGATTCGAAGGTCACTTCGAATCGATCCCAAACTGGGCACGGATTCCGAGAACACGGGCCTGTGGGCCCCCCTCACGTGCCAAGCAGTCTCCCCAGGTTTTAGGCGGGATTTCGGCCTTCCACACCTATAAATAGAGCCCCTGGTCATTCAGAAAAGGGGTCGGAAAATTTGGAGAGGAAAGGCAAGCCCAGACGCTGCTAAAATTATACCATAGCATCATTACTGCAATTTTCTTCAGATTTGGTCACTACAACTGTGGTAATCACTTGTAATCTTCAAGGATAATCAATAAAAAGAAAAAAATTGGAGTGGACGTAGGCCGGAGATAGCCGAACCACTATAAAACTTGTGCCTCTGTTCTTTACTTTTGGACTGCTGTCTATTATTTGTTGAGATTTGTTGTTTGTGTTTGAATATCACTAATTTATATTCATACACTGGTGCTTTCACGGTATTGGGTGTTTGTGACCAATTTTGGCGCAAACACTAGTATTATCCAATTCTATCAATTTTACCTTAGTTTTTGGTTCATCATTTTTAGTAACAAGAGCGTCATTCTTATCTTTTTAAGTTTCAATTTCTTGACACAAAAGAGTGAGTTGAGAATTGATATTAGAGAATTATTCTTGTAATTTTTCAAGTTCTTCCTCTAGTATTCTCTTCTCATCTTTAAGCATATCTCTTTCGAATTCTGCTTTGTTCTGATGTGCATGAGTCTCCTTATATTTTCTTTTGAGATTTTTCATAGTATCAACTAGTGCCGAATTTATCTCTATCATATCATCAAAAGTAAAATCACTAACCTCGTTTTCAGTAGCCGTGAAACAGACATTTGCTTGCTTGTTTTCACTGTCACTACTGTTATCTGATGAAGAAGTATCTGAATCATCCCAAGTTACAGAGAATGCTTTCTTTTTTTATCTTTTCTGCCCTTGTTGAAGTATTTTTTATTTAGTCCTAGGCATTCTTTCCGAATATGACCTTTCTTATGGCAATTAAAACATTTTGGAACTGAAGATGATGGTTTGTTTGGAAAGTTTCTTTTTCCATTATTTCTGTTGTTTTTTCGGAATTTCAAGAACTTTTTGAAGTTTTTAGCAATAAATGCTAGATCTTCTTCATCTTAATCTTCATCTTTTTCTTCTTCAACATGGAAAGCTATGTTCTTTTTGTCTTGTGCTTATACTCGTTTTGCCAACAACTTTACTTCGTACGACATTAGATTTCCTATTAACTCTTCAGGTTTTATGGTCGAGTGGTCATTAGCTTCTTCAATAGCCAAGACTTTTCTTTCCCATTCATCCGTTAAAGAGTTTAGGATTTTTGATATAATATCAAAATTGATGTACTTTTCTCTTAATCCTAATAGTGAATGATAGATATCTTGAAATCTAGAGTACATATCATTGATGGATTCATCTTGTTTCATTCTAAAGTTTTGAAATTTATTTTTGAGCACGGAGATTTTGCTTTGTTTGACTTTGTTTGTTCCTTCATGAGTGATTTTTAAGTGTTGTCCATATTTCTTAAGCAGTTTGACACATGCTAACATGATTAAATTCATTTCTATCTAGTGCACAAAATAACATGTTCATAGCTTTAGCGTTGGCAGTAGCATCTAATTTTTGTGTGTTTGACCATGTGGAGTATTCCCCATTAGGAAGATTGAATTCATTCTTTGTGATATTCCATGATTCAAAACTATTTGATTGCATATAGATTCTCATACGAGTAGCCCAATAATTATAGTTCAAACCATTGAAAACTGGAGGTTGTGTAGTGGATTGACCTTCAATAAAACTAGTGTTGGTGTTGGTGTTGTTTTCCATATTAGCAAGATATCAGATAACTGTGTAATGTTTATAAGATGCCTTGCTCTGATACCAAATGAAAGTGTGTAGGATCATGCAATATGGATATAATAGTGTAGAGTATAGTAATGTAGTAAATAGTGCGAAATATAAAAGCAGTAATATAATAAAAATAATACCACAGATTTTTATACTGGTTCGGAGCACCGTCCTACATCCAATCCCAGACTCCTTTTGGAATTTCACTAAAACCACAATCCTCACTTAACGTGGAGGAACAGGTATGCACAGTCAGCAATAGAACAGACACTTGAGCATCAGAACAGGATTTTCACCTCGGCAGCAGAAGAGGACTTCACTAATGCAAAAGAATATCTGACACTGTGTGTTCTTGATAACACTAATTTGTCTCTGATAGTACAAACCTCCTATAATCAAATCCTCAAGTATATATGAAGTATATGTGAAGATATGAAGAGAAGGTAATGGTAAGAATTGAAGATATGAGAGTTTATTTAAAGATTCAAAGGAGTAAAATGTTTTTTCGTTGTTTGAATGCAAGTGTGAGAGCACAAGAAGAATATTAGAGAGCTAAATGAAATTCGGTGAATTTGAAGTGTTTGGGAACATGTATATATAGTAGTCGAAGTGTTACTGCCATTGGTGAAGGGTTTTGACCAAAAGGAGCATCCATTTCCGTTAAGAGAAGAATCGCTTCCTTTCGTAGAAGAAGATGTCTTTTCATAAAATGACAGTCGGGCTCAGGTCAGTCGACTGGTCGTGTTTGTTCAGTCGACTGACTATGCAACAAGTTTAAAAAATAAGCAGTGCATATCATATATTTACACCAGTCAGTCAACTGGTTGATTATAGTTAGTCGACTAGCGGTGGTGTTTTTACACAATATGCTCTGTTAGGATTAAAAATGAGAAGTATGAAGTGCGGACTACTTGAGGATAGATTTTAACAAATTTCTAAGACTCAACCACAAGTGATAGACAGTGAAAACAAAGATTAAAGTCTTGATATTAGCCATAGTCCTTTGATTGTCTTTTTATGTCTAGATTAATCGTGTATTCTCTTTTTCTTCTAACTTGCTTTGTCACGAATCAAAACTAGTGATTGAACAGTTTTTGGGTGAGGGATTTGGTCTTCGGCCCACGTATATATAAATAAAATAAAAATAAAAATAAAAATGAAAATAAAATTTGGGTTTTGGGCTTCGGTCCAAAAGGAAATGGCGGGGAGTTTTAAAGTATAAAATGTTTTTAATTTTATAATACATAATTTGCGAAGGTTAAATCATGATAACTAATGCATATGAACTTGGATTTACGCGAAATTCATAGCGATGGGTTCGTATCGACGAGCGCAATGTCGTCTTATGAATGGTTGTAGAGTTTGAACGAGTGAAATCATATGGCATATTAAAACGGACAGAAATTTAAATAATCAATTTAAAAACATATCGACGTTTAAATTTATATGACCTGTCAATTGAAGTTAGTTGCCCAGATAAAAATAACGATGAGCTATTTTAAATTAATTATGATGTTTTGACATCTGTTTAGCGGAATAAAAACATAGTTCCAATAATTATTTTTAATCAGACCTATGTGGGCAGAATAAATCACCATTCTGCCATTATTACAAGATATATGTGTTTTTGGACACTTACTAGCAAAAATGAAACCTTGTTCTACTGTCATATTTGTATGGACATCTATTTATTATCCTAATTGGGAAATGCGATGTTCAAGGATTGTTAAAAAATGGATTAACGTGAATATCTGAATCTGCTATTCTAGATTGTTATGGAACAAATGGTAACTTGATTAAGTACCATTGAAATTATTAAGCCTCTTTCCAAATTTCGAAGTTGATTTTTGAATCAAAGTTATTTAAAGGATAATTATTATTTATTAATGACGTTTTAAAGATAATTAATTATTATTTAATAATGATTTAAGGTTAATTATTTTGTGATTCTTAAAAGTTATTTAACTATTATTCAAATTCAACTAATTATTTAAAATGTTTAAATTATATTTTAATTATTTATTTAAGGTTATTTTGTAGTAATTGGATTTAATAGTTAATTTTTATTTAAGAGTTAATTAGTATTAAGATATTATTATTATTTCAAAGATAATTTGTTCAAATATTGATAATGTTTTAAAAATAATATATTATATGGTAAACTTTTATAAAAGAGTATTTTCCTATATTAAACATGGAGAATTTATATAGAAAATTTATAAGTATTTCTTTTGAAACAATTACTAAGTAAAGTTTTCGAGAAGTAATGGTATACTTTCATGGACGAACCGGGGCCAGGGATTGCCTACAGTTATGTTTGAATTCTCTGGAATAAAGACGTAATCATTGAGCTATGAATCCATTGTTGATACCGCATGGTGCTTTCCATATAGATTTAAAAATGGTTTTTAAAATATTTTTGAAGGGAATGGTTTGTAAATATACTTATTCCGATGAGATAGGTATAACCTTTTTTGACAAAGAGATTTGACTTATTTAAATTTAAATTAAATACGGTTTAGTGATTTCAGTGGGAAATGAAATCATTGGTTGAATGATTGTTTATTTGATAGTTGAATAACTGACTGTCAAATCTAGACCCAAAGTGTAAATTTGGAAATATCTAGTAGAAACACGAGAATTATAGTGTATAGTTACCTTCGAAATGTGATATACTGTACATATAAACTCGTTTTGTTCTTCTAGGACCGATCTTATTTTCGTCTGTTTACTTCCAAAAGAACCGGGGTTGAGTTTACTGAAAATATCAAAAGTTGTTTCAAAGAGACCGAGATCAGATAAGTTATCCGAAAACCACTTTGATCCAACGAATACATTTTCGAACTGAAGACAAGAGCATGGAATTGAAGATGGAGCATTGAAGTGCAAGGGCAAATCACTACTAATCCTGAGGATGATTCCAAAATGGATGTAGTAGGAATAATTCCTTTGGTTTTGTTCAGACCCAGAACAGACTTGGATATATGAATGTTGTAACAACCCGATATTTTCAACCATTCACATCCGCACATGTCGGACTTGAATTGCTCAAAATACCGCATTGTAAATAAAATTTGGCAAATCTCAGAATATACAGTAAATAAAATCATAGATAACAGACACAGAGTATTTAATAATGCAGCGGAAGTAAAAGAAATAGTAGTTCATGGAGCCACTATATAAATATATCAGAGTTAAATAAAATACAACAGACTAAATAAAGTACAACAGAACTCTTAAGATGATAACCAAGTACAAGCTGAATAGAACAACAGAACTGGAATAGATAAAACTAGATAAGCAGATAATCTCCAGCGATTCCAATCTCCAGAAAGTGGAATCCAAATCTGTGAATAACTCAGGCTGACCCGAGCGTAAATAAAAATACAAACACTCGAGTCAGGACAATATATACTTATATAATGTAAACCAACTCAAATGAACTGTAATAAGGTACAAGTAACTTAAAGGATGCCTGAGACCGCCCATCCTTTAAGGATCCGTTAAACTATTTACTATGTAGTAATATTTCGCTATTATAATAATGTCTACAGTAAAATAAACTTTCTTTTAAATAGTGTTCCGGGCTACCCATATCACCCTTCACACATAATAGTCCCAGTAGTCCATCCAATATCATGCCATCTCCACTCCGGGTGACTGTCAGAGGATACCACACGGGCTATGGGAGAAAAACAAACTCGTAGTAAAGGCTCGGTATGGTAGGTGACACGACACACAAGGCAATGCCAGGGTAGATATACCAATTACACACACGGGCTGGTGGTAACGCAGCAGCCACATACGCCCACCTCGGAACACACTCCCAATCAAAATCGGAGGATGGCCATCTAATCAATCACAAGTAAGAGTATAGTATCGAAGGAATGTGTCCGATCGGAGGAATGACCTCACTTGGCCCGAGATCGCTCCTGTTTTAGCCACCTTATGCCAACTCACGGGAGTTGGGTCCACGTAATATACCTCAAGAACGTCGCCACCATCCTACTTCATTCTGGAATCTCCACCGCGTACACGGTTGTCAAAGTGGTTTTCGGTATCGACAGAGAGTATGCCATATATCCGATCCCGGTCTCTTTGCCAACCAATCGTTATTATAACCCGTAGTTATAACTTTTAAAATAATGTTTATACTTCAAAATAGGATATCATTTCAAATCCAAATCTTTATCAAAATAATGATTAAATTAATTCCAAACCATTTTAAAACATCATATCTTTCTAGAAATTCTTGTCAAATCATTTTAATATATCAAAATATCATATCTTTTCAAAACCACATTTCAAATCATTTTAATATATCAAAATATCATATCATTTCAAAACCACATTTCAAATCATTTTAATTTATCAAAATGTCATATCATTTCAAAACCACATTTAAATCATTTTAATATATCAAAATATCATATCATTTCAAAACCTCATTTCAATCATTTTAATATATCAAAAATATCATATCCATTTCAAGTCATTTCAATCATTTTAATATATCAAAAATATCATATCTTTCCAAAAAATCATTTCAAATCATTTTAATAAACCAAAATATCATATCTTTTCAAAACCACATTCATTTCAAATCATTATTCATTTTATTCAATTTAGAATACCATTTCAACTTACATTTCCAAACAGTTTATATTTCAAAAATCATTTTAAATCATTAAAATGAAGTTATTATATTTAATAATTAAATTATTAAATTTCCAAAAATTTCAATTTCCAAAGTTCATTTATTCACTTAAGTTTATCAAAACAGTGAAAATTTACTTTTCGCAGCATTTAGAAAACGCTACGGAAAGTTACATTCAAAACAGTTCAATTTAACAAAAGACAACATTTTTAAAAATGTTGTAATAGGGTTTACTTAATATTTCAAATAAACTTAGTTAAATTCAACAATTATAGCACTTAAAAAGATTGCTATAATAGCCTTTAATTCAATTTAGCTTTTAAGTTCATTATCATCAACTACATCATTTACAAATGCTGTAATATCATTTAAATTGCAATTAATAGCATTTCAAAAATGCAGTTAATTAACTTCAAATATTCAATATAATTTCACAACCAATTATATTTTTATTTAAAACATTTTTAACTTATAAAATCATACATTTTCACATTTATAAACAACATTTAATTTTCCTTAAGTTCATGATTTTATAAAGTTAAATTTCCATTCAAAAATCAAGATTTAATAATAATTCACTTATTAAATTTCAACATTCAAATTTAAATTCATTAAATTAAATTTCAACTTAACACTTAAGTTTAAATTTCAAAATATAACTTAATTTCAATTTTATTCACTTAACTTAAAATTCACTTTTAAGCCAAATTCACAAATTCCCATTTGGTTATATTTCAAAATTTCAACTTAAATAATCATCCCTTTCATTTTTTAACCTTACTCAAAAATCATTAATATATTATAAAATCATTTTAAATTCATTTTAAATTCAAATTATCATAAATTTATCATAATTTCATATTTAATTTAATTTCCAATTATAATTAAACCAAAATTTCCAAAATAACTTACATTTAAATTTTCTAACTTTTCCATAATTTATTTAACCTATAAATTTCCAAAAAAATCGATAATACTTTACAAAAATCATTTTTAATTATGTTTAAATCAAAATATTATAATATTTACATTTCAAACATATTTTTAAAAATTTTAGAAAAATATATTTTAACTATAGGTCTGTATATAATTTTCTAGCCTAGGTAAAGTGATACGGGTAATGTATCATTTCAACCCGTAATTTACAAAGAAAATCCGGGTTTTATCATTTCAATCCCGCAGTCCCAAGTAAATGAAATAAATGAAAATCGCTCAGGCCTATCATTTCAGCCCATAACGATTTTCCCCTATTCTAAAGTCCGTTCGGGTATGTATCATTTCAACCCATAGTGATTCTAATCTAAAGGGAACTTGGAGTGTGATAAACTGATAAAAATTACAGAAGAACATAATATAACAGTAACAGATGTTATAATAGGTGTTTAAGCATGGGTAAACATCATATAATCATAATATAGCATATGCAACATGATGATGCATTTTACAGATTCAAAAGGGGTCAATTTACTAGTTATATATGTACATATTGTCTGGTGAGGATAACTCACTTGTTTGAGCTGGAGACACAACAACGAATGCATGAATGAGATCCCAACAAGAACGATAACACGACACAAAGATGAGTGGGAGAGCAAAAGTATCAATTCTCTTAGATACATTCAACAAAACAAGTATAACAACACATAAGTTTCAACACAAAATACCATTAAACAATGATAGAATTGGATGCATAAACAAATCCAAAGTGTTTGCACTTGCTTTCTACCACCTATGCTTCCGCTCCAGATCTGAAATGGCACGGCTAAAGGCATGGTTTGGATCTAGTCTGGGTTCCTAAAGGTCGGCCTAGCATAGGAAAATGATGGAGCAAAGTATGGTAGAGAGATAGGTGCATGGAACTAACACTACAATCAACTACCATGGATCCTATGCAACATATGGGTTCGGCCACAAGCTAGCATGGTGCGGCCATCACTGTAGTGGGCTATAGGATGGTGTGGCAGCGGGTTCCAGGTCATCCATGGATGGTGGAAGTGGAGTAGGTGGCGGCCAACGGGTGGTTGAAAGTGATGAAGGCATAGGTGATTGGCTATGGTGCATATAGGTGAAGTTTGTGTAGATATTGTTGGATTTGGTCACATGGGTGCGTGGACAGTGGCTTGGGGCTGTAGAGGAGGTGGTGGAGGCTGGCTCAGGTGGTGGTGGTGGCAGCCATGGTGAAGGAGGAGCAAGGGGCTGAGCTACAAGGGTGAGAAAGCAAGTGAAAACAACATAAACAAGTAGAAAAGCAATGGAAAAGAAAAAGAATTTTACCAAACTCTTGGAGATGATGGAGGCTAAAATTTTCAGAGATGAGGAGGAAGAAATTTCGTGAAAAATGAAGAAAAAAAATACGGCCGAAGATGGTATAAGGAACAGTCCCAGTTGAATGCATATGACGAAATTGAAAAGGCAGGGAGGTGAAAAGTCAAAGGTAAATGAAAGGTTTTAAACTCTTCATATTTCTCTAATTCTTTTTGTAATTTTAAATACATTTAAAATACTGATAAATAAAGATAAAATAAACTCAGAAATAAATTAAACAAGTAAATAAAATAAATAAATATTAATTACATATAATTTAATTAATAAAACAGCAAAAATTGCAAACTAGTCTTGAAAATATGAAAAATAAATGCAATGAACTTTGGAAAATCTTTATGTACTTGTAAAAATATTTATAACAAAGATAATAACATAAAATAAAATCCATTCACAAATAAATATATAAATTTTAATTTAAATATAATTTAAATGAAGAAAATAGCAAAGAAAAATAGAAACTAGGCTTTAAAAATAGAAATTAAATTCAATAAGCTTTGGAAAATTTCAAACATCTCTTTAAAAATATTTAAATGGTAAAAATATATGTAACATAACATATAATACAATTTATAATAAGATATGACAAATAAAAATTATCTATATAATTTAAAATAAATAATATTGTTAAATAAAACAATTTACACCCAATTTTGTAAAAGCATAACTTTCACAGTATTATTCGGATTTCAACGAAACGAAAAGCATTGTTCTTGAAATTTTATTTACTTTCATAACAAAAGGTAAAATTAAAATTTTAAAACTTTTAAAATTTAAATTTAAAAGTCAAAGTTTGACCAGATTGACCAAAATTCACTTTTCTAGAAATATTCAATTTATGCATGATTGAAATTCAAATCCACATCAAAATCAACATTTGTATTTCAATTAACAAAATATATTCATTTTAATAAATAAAATAAAGTTTTTTTTAATTAGGAATTTAAATTAAAATAATTAAAATATACAATTACAATAATCAGAAAATACAGGGTTGTTACACTCTCCCCCACTCAAAACTTTTCGTCCCCGAAAAGGAATGAGGTAAGGGAAAGCACAGAAAAAGATAGAATGAAATAGTATTAAGACAAGATGACAAGAAGATTAAAATCATACCTGATAACTGTTGCTATAGGTAAGTTTAACAATGTGGAGATGATCTTTCCAAGATCTTCCAGAATTCAAGAACACAAGCATGGAAAAAAAATCTTTTAGAATCTGATTCACCCTTCCCGTTTGACCGACGGTCTGTGGATGGCAAGCAGTGCTTAGATTCAAAGATGAGTACCAAAGATTTTTAAAGATTATAGAAAGATTTCTAAACAGACTGGTATATGCAATAGCCTCCCATTCTGTAGTAAGATAAGGGAAATTAGGACAACCAAAAGATAGTTTGAAAAACAAAATAAAATAATAAATTTGAAACCATAAAATTTCAACTTAAACTGAAAATTAATTTTACATAAGTCAAATAAATCTTAAGCATCTCTAATTTCATTATCTTATCATCCAATTATCTTAAATTAACAAATCCCTAAAATCATGTATTTGAAAAATCTTTTATTATACTCAAAATGTACCAAATAAAATTTAATTCTTCTTCACTACTAATTAAAATTAAATTTATTCCTCTCAATATATTTTATCACCTATGTTAAATATATTTACACTCATTGTAACTGCCTTAAATTTATTCTTAGTTCCTTTATCATCATTTTATTTTGTAAATTATTCCATTACACTTTTTCTTTATTTACCTCTGTTAATCCTTTTATAACAAAAATTTAAGTATATAACATTTATAATAACCACTCAAATTTTATTTATAAAATCCTTTTTTTTATATTGTATATTATCCAATTACATATTCAACTTCTGAAAATTAAGGTAAGTTATATTGGAATGAAATTGTGTATTATACAAATAAAACTTTCTAATTCAATTATTTCAAGCTTGAATATTTATCCAAATCTCAAAATTATACTTAGAAATTATCCTTAAAGATAAAATTTAGGAATTAAATTTCCGATAAGTTCCAAACTATTTAGAGATAAATAAATGCTCATATACACTATATATATATATATATATATATATATATATATATATCCATTCAAATTCAAATCATATATCGGCATATGTTATAAATCCAGTCTTATTTTAGAAATTAAAACCAACAAAATTTTCCCAAATCAAAACTGTAGCAAGACTACAGAATGGTCACTTTACTTCGAAACTCGAAAATGAATGTCGGTGATGCTGCAGTCATCACCGAAGTTATTTTCCAGCGACAAAGAGAAGAGCACTAGTTTTAAACTTTAAAATTCTTTGGAAACAAATTTCTATTCCAAAATACTTTAAATAATATATCCTTTAAAACTTTAAACACCAAGTTTGAAATCCATCGGAAATTAAATTCTCAAATTCTTGTTTTACATTCATTTTAAATTTCCAAATAAATTTATAACCATGTTTTATAGTTCAATTAGATATATGAAACAATAGAAAATGATATATAAATCAAATATTATTTCTTAACAACCAATTCAAATAAAAATCCAAATAAAGATTTATAATATAGTTACAAAATTTATTTCACAAAATTTATTTCATTACTAAATTTTAAAAACATACTGTGTCAGTTTGCTTTGTTCAAGTGTTTTGGAAATCTTATCGATAGCGTTGATCAGACGAATCGATTAGAATCCCAAATCAACATCAACAACTCAAACAACATAATATATTAAACATTTTAAATATTAGTTTACAAATACACTTCAAGAATAATTTGAAGATAAGTTGGAAACAAAGATGAGATGATTAAATAACAGAATAGGGAGATGGATGAGTTTATATAAATCGCGGGCAACCTTAACCGGGTCAACCGTGACTTAAAGAATAAGATCGATGTGGATTTCTTGGGTAAATCGACATTCGATCTCAAGATGTAGAGTTCGAAATTATAAGAGATACTAGCATCTAAACCAAGGATATAGAATCTCTGGTGAATCGATGTTGTTGTAAAGGGGTTTTCCCCTTTTACAAATAAATTTGAGGTTGGCGAGACCGCCGACTCATTATGAAGATCTTTTGAAGTGGAGTTATGGGATACTCTAGAAACAAAAGAAGATAAATAGTGAGGGACATGAATGGATTTTGGAACCACAGGGAATGTTCCAAAATTCAAAGGAATCGAGTCAAAAAGGAAGAGGTTTAAACTCGAATGAAAGTGATTCTGTAAATACATTTACCCTATATACTGAGTTTTGCCTAGAGCTACCAAAGCTCTGATACCAACTGTAACGACCCGATATTTTCAACCATTCGCATCCGCACATGTCGGACTTGAATTGCTCAAAATACCGCATTGTAAATAAAATTTGGAAAATCTCAGAATATACAGTAAATAAAATCACAGATCACAGACACAGAGTATTTAATAATGCAGCGGAAGTAAAAGAAATAGTAGTTCATGGAGCCACTATATAAATATATCAGAGTTAAATAAAATACAACAGACTAAATAAAGTACAACAGAACTCTTAAGATGATAACCAAGTACAAGCTGAATAGAACAACAGAACTGGAATAGATAAAACTAGATAAGCAGATAATCTCCAGCGATTCCAATCTCCAGAAAGTGGAATCCAAATCTGTGAATAACTCAGGCTGACCCGAGCGTAAATAAAAATACAAACACTCGAGTCAGGACAATATATACTTATATAATGTAAACCAACTCAAATGAACTGTAATAAGGTACAAGTAACTTAAAGGATGCCTGAGACCGCCCATCCTTTAAGGATCCGTTAAACTATTTACTATGTAGTAATATTTCGCTATTATAATAATGTCTACAGTAAAATAAACTTACTTTTAAATAGCGTTCCGGGCTACCCATATCACCCTTCACACATAATAGTCCCAGTAGTCCATCCAATATCATGCCATCTCCACTCCGGGTGACTGTCAGAGGATACCACACGGGCTATGGGAGAAAAACAAACTCGTAGTAAAGGCTCGGTATGGTAGGTGACACGGCACACAAGGCAATGCCAGGGTAGATATACCAATTACGCACACGGGCTGGTGGTAACGCAGCAGCCACATACGCCCACGTCGGAACACACTCCCAATCAAAATAGGAGGATGGCCATCTAATTAATCACAAGTAAGAGTATAGTATCGAAGGAATGTGTCCGATCGGAGGAATGACCTCACTTGGCCCGAGATCGCTCCTGTTTTAGCCACCTTATGCCAACTCACGGGAGTTGGGTCCACGTAATATACCTCAAGAACGTCGCCACCATCCTACTTCATTCTGGAATCTCCACCGCGTACACGGTTGTCAAAGTGGTTTTCGGTATCGACAGAGAGTATGCCAGATATCCGATCCCGGTCTCTTTGCCAACCAATCGTTATTATAACCCGTAGTTATAACTTTTAAAATAATGTTTATACTTCAAAATAGGATATCATTTGAAATCCAAATCTTTATCAAAATAATGATTAAATTAATTCCAAACCATTTTAAAACATCATATCTTTCAAGAAATTCTTGTCAAATCATTTTAATATATCAAAATATCATATCTTTTCAAAACCACATTTCAAATCATTTTAATATATCAAAATATCATATCATTTCAAAACCGCATTTCAAATCATTTTAATATATCAAAATATCATATCATTTCAAAACCTCATTTCAATCATTTTAATATATCAAAAATATCATATCCATTTCAAGTCATTTCAATCATTTTAATATATCAAAAATATCATATCTTTCCAAAACTTCATTTCAAATCATTTTAATAAACCAAAATATCATATCTTTTCAAAACCACATTCATTTCAAATCATTATTCATTTTATTCAATTTAAAATAGCATTTCAATTTACATTTCCAAACAGTTTATATTTCAAAAATCATTTTAAATCATTAAAATGAAGTTATTATATTTAATGATTAAATTATTAAATTTCCAAAAATTTCAACTTCCAAAGTTCATTTATTCACTTAAGTTTATCAAAACAGTGAAAAATTACTTTTTGCAGCATTTAGAAAACGCTACGGAAAGTTACATTCAAAACAGTTCAATTTAACAAAAGACAGCATTTTTAAAAATGTTGTAATAGGGTTTACTTAATATTTCAAATAAACTTAGTTAAATTCAACAATTATAGCACTTAAAAAGATTTCTATAATAACCTTTAATTCAATTTAGCTTTTTAGTTCATTATCATCAACTACATCATTTACAAATGCTGTAATATCATTTAAATTGCAATTAATAGCATTTCAAAAATGCAGTTAATTAACTTCAAATATTCAATATAATTTCACAACCAATTTTATTTTTATTTAAAACATTTTTAACTTATAAAATCATACATTTTCACATTTATAAACAACATTTAATTTTCCTTAAGTTCATGATTTTATAAAGTTAAATTTCCATTCAAAAATCAAGATTTAATAATAATTCACTTATTAAATTTCAACATTCAAATTTAAATTCATTAAATTAAATTTCAACTTAACACTTAAGTTTAAATTTCAAAATATAACTTAATTTCAATTTTATTCACTTAACTTAAAATTCACTTTTAAGCCAAATTCACAAATTCCCATTTGGTTATATTTCAAAATTTCAACTTAAATAATCACCCCTTTCATTTTTTAACTTTACTCAAAAATCATTAATATATTATAAAATCATTTTAAATTCATTTTAAATTCAAATTATCATAAATTTATCATAATTTCATATTTAATTTAATTTCCAATTATAATTAAGTCAAAATTTCCAAAATAACTTACATTTAAATTTTCTAACTTTTCCATAATTTATTTAACCTATAAATTTCCAAAAAAATCAATAATACTTTACAAAAATCATTTTTAATTATGTTTTAAATCAAAATATTATAATATTTACATTTCAAACATATTTTTAAAAAATTTAGAAAAATATATTTTAACTACGGGTCTGTATATAATTTTCTAGCCTAGGTAAAGTGATACGGGTAATGTATCATTTCAACCCGTAATTTACAAAGAAAATCCGGGTTTTATCATTTCAAACACGCAGTCCCAAGTAAATGAAATAAAATGAAAATCGCTCAGGCCTATCATTTCAGCCCATGACGATTTTCCCCTATTCTAAAGTCCGTTCGGGTATGTATCATTTCAACCCATAGTGATTCTAATCTAAAGGGAACTTGCAGTGCGATAAACTGATAAAAATAACAGAACAACATAATATAACAGTAACAGATGTTATAATAGGTGTTTAAGCATGGGTAAACATCATATAATCATAATATAGCATATATAACATGATAATGCATTTTACAGATTCAAAAGGGGTCAATTTACTAGTTATATATGTACATATTGTCTGGTGAGGATAACTCACTTGTTTGAGCTGGAGCCACAACAATGAATGCACGAATGAGATCCCAACAAGAACGATAACACGACACAAAGATGAGTGGGAGAGCCAACGTATCAATTCCCTTAGATACATTCAACAAAACAAGTATAACAACACATAAGTTTCAACACAAAATACCATTAAACAATGATATAATTGGATGCATAAACAAATCCAAAGTGTTTGCACTTGATTTCTACCACCTATGCTTCCGCTCCAGATCTGAAATGGCACGGCTAAAGGCATGGTTTGGATCTGGTCTGGGTTTCTAAAGGTCGGCCTAGCATGGGAAAATGATGGAGCAAAGTATGGTAGAGAGATAGGTGCATGGAACTAACACTACAATGCAACTACCATGGATCCTATGCAACATATAGGTTCGGCCACAAGCTAGCATGGTGCGGCCATCACTGCAGTGGGCTGTAGGATGGTGTGGCAGCGGGTTCTAGGTCATCCATGGATGGTGGAGGTGGAGTAGGTGGTGGCCAACGGGTGGTTGAAAGTGATGAAGGCATAGGTGATTGGCTATGGTGCATATAGGTGAAGTTTGTGTAGATATTGTTGGATTTGGTCACATGGGTGCATGGCCAGTGGCTTGGGGCTGTAGAGGAGGTGGTGGAGGCTGGCTCAGGTGGTGGTGGTGGCAGCCATGGTGAAGGAGGAGCAAGGGGCTGAGCTACAAGGGTGAGAAAGCAAGTGAAAACAACATAAACAAGTAGAAAAGCAATGGAAAAGAAAAAGAATTTTACCAAACTCTTGGAGATGATGGAGGCTAAAATTTTCAGAGATGAGGAGGAAGAAATTTCGTGAAAAATGAAGAAAAAAAAATACGGCTGAAGATGGTATAAGGAACAGCCCCAATTGAATGCATATGATGAAATTGAAAAGGCAGGGAGGTGAAAAGTCAAAGGTAAATGAAAGGTTTTAAACTCTTCATATTTCTCTAATTATTTTTGTAATTTTAAATAAATTTAAAATACTGACAAATAAAGATAAAATAAACTCAGAAATAAATTAAACAAGTAAACAAAATAAATAAATATTAATTACATATAATTTAATTAATAAAACAGCAAAAATTGCAAACTAGTCTTGAAAATATGAAAAATAAATGCAATGAACTTTGGAAAATCTTTATGTACTTGTAAAAATATTTATAACAAAGATAATAACATAAAATAAAATGCATTCACAAATAAATATATAAATTTTAATTTAAATATAATTTAAATGATGAAAATAGCAAAGAAAATAGAAACTATGCTTTAAAAATAGAAAATAAATTCAATAAGCTTTGGAAAATTTCAAACATCTCTTTAAAAATATTTAAATGGTAAAAATATATGTAACGTAACATATAATACAATTTATAATAAGATATGACAAATAAAAATTATCTATATAATTTAAAATAAACAATATTGTTAATTAAAACAATTTACACCCAATTTTGTAAAAGCATAACTTTCACAGTATTATTCGGATTTCAACGAAACAAAAAGCATTGTTCTTGAAATTTTATTTACTTTCATAACAAAAGGTAAAATTAAAATTTTAAAACTTTTAAAATTTAAAAGTCAAAGTTTGACCAGATTGACCAAAATTCACTTTTCTGGAAATATTCAATTTATGCATGATTGAAATTCAAATCCACATCAAAATCAACATTTGTATTTCAATTAACAAAATATATTCATTTTAATAAATAAAATAAAGTTTTTTTTAAATTAGGAATTTAAATTAAAATAATTAAAATATACAATTACAATAATCAGAAAATACAGGGTTGTTACAAATTCTATCAATACATTGTCATTGAAGGACCAAGAGCATTCTAAGCGAAAATTCCTAAAAGGATAATCGTAAACTCAAGCCTCATCAACTGGAATGACAGAAAATTAGTGGAGATGCAGCAAGGCTAAGTGGGTCGCACCCAATTAGGGAATGTTTATCACCTTTCTAGATACCCTCAGATATTATAAATACAGTGCATGGGAAGAGCTATATAAGGGTGGGAACACTCGAGGTGATAGCCTGTAACAACCAGGTATTTTCAACCGTTCACATCCATTATAAGTGTATAGGTAGACACTCATGCCGGAATTGGATTACTCAAAATACCGCATTGTAAATAAAAATTTGGCAAATCTCAGAATATACAGTAAATAAAAATCACAGATCACAGACACAGAGTATATAAAAATGCAGCGGAAGAAAAAGAGATAGTAGTTCATGAAGCTACTATATAAATATGAGATACATGAGAGTTAAATAAGATACAACAGAAGAGTAACAGGATACATCAGGTACAAATCAGATACATCACTGAACCACTGGATACTGAAACAAAATAGATGGCTGGATCTTCAAGGAAAGCTCCAACGCCGAAGGTGAATCTTGAATGCTAACTCAATCAATCTGACCCGAGCATAAAGCAAAACACAAAACCCTCGAGTCAGGACATAAATACTTATAAACTGTAAATCAACTCAAGTGAACAGTAACAAAATGCATCAGTAACTTAAAGGATGCTTGGGACCGTCCATCCTCTAAGGATCCGTTAAACTATTTACTATGTAGTAATATACGCTATATACGGTAGTGTCTAATAAGTAAAGTATAATCATATAGAAAATAGCGTTAAGGGGATGGTGAACCTTAACGCGGTCGGATCTTTAAAACCAAAATCGTAGTGGGCTCGATATAAGGATATGACACGGCACACAAGGAAATGCCAGGGTGGATACATCGTTTGCACTCCCGGACCAGTGGTGACGGCAAGCCAGCAGCTTTCGCCAACCTCGAACAATACCCCCGAATCAAAGTGGCGCCACCGAATCGCATCACAACAGTAATAGAATGGTTTCCGATGGAGCATGCTCGATGAAAGGGTGCGACCCTTTGTGTAGCCCGGTATAGCTCCTGTTTTAGTCATATATGCCAACTTACGGGAGTTGGGTCCACGTAATATATACCTCGAGAATGTCGCCACCATCCTACTTCATTCTGTAATCTCCACCGCGTACACGGTTGTTAAAGTGGTTTTCGGTATTGGCCGGCTATAAGACAATATCCGATCCCGGTCTCTTTAACAACTCATCGTTATTATAACCCGTAGTTATAACTTTAAAAATATTTTATACTTCAAAATAAAATATCCTTTTCAATCCAAATCTTTATCAAAATAAAGATTAAATCATTTCCAAAACCATTTCAATATATCATCGTAAAATATCTTTCAATTCAAATATTTATCAAAATAAATATCAAGTCATTTCTAACCATTTCAATATATTAAATTTTCATACCCTTTCAACACTACCTTTCAGTTCCAAAATATCATATCTTTCAGAACTTCTTTTTAAATCATGTTAATATCAAAATGTCCTATCTTTCAAACTCCGTTTTTCAAATCTTTTAATATCAAAAATATCATATCTTTCAAAACTTCGTTTCAAATCATTTTAATATATCAAAATATCATATCCTTTCAAAACTTCATTTTCAAATCATTTTAATTTATCAAAATATCGTATCTTTTCAAAACTTCATTCATTTCAAATCATTATTCATTTTATTCAATCTAAAATACCATTTCAATTCATATTTTAAAATAGTTTATATTCCAAAAATTCTTTTTTTTCCATTTCAATGAAGTTATTATGCTTAATAATTAAATTATTAAATTTCCAAAAATTTCAACTCCCAAAGTTCATTTATTAACTTAAGTTTGTCAAAACAGTGAAAATTCACTTTTCGCATCATTTAGAAAAATCTACGAAAAGTTACATTCAAAACAGTTCAATTTAACAAAAGACAACGTTTAAAAATGTTGTAATAGAGTTTTCTTAAATTTCAAATAAACTTAGTTAAATTCAAAAATCATAGTACTTACAACAATTTCTATAATAGTTTTTTTCAATAGCTTTTTTTTAGTTCATTATCATCAACTACAGTATTTACAATTGCTGTAATATCATTTACATTGTAATTAATATCATTTCAAAAATGCAGTCAATTAACTTCAAATATTCAATAAAATTTCTCAACCAGTTATATTTTTATTAAAACATTTTTAACCTATAAAGTCATACATTTTCATATTTATAACATCATTTAACTTTCCTCAAGTTCATGATTTTACAGGGTTAAATTTCCATTCAAAAATCAAGATTTAATAATAATCCACTTATTAAAATGCAATGTTCAATTTTAAAATCCATTACATTAAATTTCAACTTAACACTTAAGTTCAAATTCTCAAATATAACATAGTTTTATTTTTATTTGCTTAACTAAAAGTTCACTTTACTTCAATTTCATAAATTTCCAATTCTAGTTATATTTCAAAGTTTCAAATTAAAATATTTATTCATTTCACATTTCAACTTTATTAAAAAATCATAAATATGATAAAAATCATTTTAAATTCATTTAAATTCAAATTATCATAAATTTATCATTATTTCATACTCAATTAAATTTCCAATTAAAATTAAATCAAAATTTCCAAAATAACTTACGTTCAAAATTTCTAATTTTTTCATTAATTCATTTCACTTACAATTATTCAAAAAATCAATAATATTCTACAAAAAATTTATTTTTATTAAATTTCAAATCAAAATATTATAATAATTAAATTTCTAAAATATTTTAAAATTTTTAGAAAAGCATATTTTAACTACGGGCCTGTATAAAATTTTCTATGCTAGGTAAAGTGATACGGGTAATATATTATTTCAACCCGTAATTTACAAAGAAAATCCGGGTTTTATCATTTCAAACCCGCAATCCTAAATTAAAATGAAAAATTTAAAACAATTCAGGCCTATCATTTCAGCCCATAACATTTTTTCTAACAGGGAACTTGCGGTGTGATCATATACAGAAATAATACAAACAAGGTCAATATCACAATATATAGTCATATATCAGATGTCAGGTGAAAATTAACAGTTTTAACATGGTAATAATATGGTAATAACATGGCATAGCATATCATATGATCATCATTAACTTGCATAAACATTTTTTATTACTAATCACTTGTCATCAGTTCACTTTTCATAAGTATAAATGTCAGTGTGAGAAAGACTCACTTTTTCAAGCTGAAGACCAAAACAACAAACACAAAAGCGGTTCCAAAAGTATGACAAGCACGATACAGCACGACTTTTGATTTGAATGAATGGAGAGCCTTGATATTTGTCTTGTAAACAATAACCAAAACAAGACAATACACACATAAATATTCAACGCAAAACAATGTTGAAACACTGAAAATACGAAGCAACAAAGGAATAGATTAGTTGACCTTGCTTTAACCATTCAAATGCTTGGCCTAGGAGGTTCTTGGGTTCAGCCATGATGATGATATAGCTCAGGTTTGGCACCATAACTCACGGCTAGAAGGAGTATGGAGTGGTAGGGTTATAACACGAAGCATACAATTGGTCAAGGCAACATATATTAAGATTTTGAGCACAACAAGGCTCGGCCTTGGGTCAAAAGGGGCTTGGCCATACTTGTACAGGTTTTGACAGTAGATGGAGGGGTGTGGGGAGGTCTGGAAAAGGTGGTGGTAGCGGCCTATGGTGGTGGCCATGGTGGTGGATGAAAGGGGTGAAGTAATAGTGGTGGC
Source organism: Allium cepa (assembly GCA_030765085.1). Taxonomy (NCBI): domain Eukaryota; kingdom Viridiplantae; phylum Streptophyta; class Magnoliopsida; order Asparagales; family Amaryllidaceae; genus Allium; species Allium cepa. The sequence goes on along the minus strand of CM060944.1, from coordinate 488,362,284 downwards.
TAGTGCATTGTTTTGGACATTATTTGCAATTTTGTGGAGTTTTGTCACCAAGGGAGGTGTGGCCATGGATGGATCTGAAACGATGGCTGGAGATGATGCCAAGGAAGAGTGGTAGGGGATGGTGGAGAATATGGTGGTGATGGTAGGTGGTAGAGGCCAATCCAGAAAGCATAAAAAACTAGACAAAATACATAGAAAATGAGAAGAAAAAGGTAGAAAAAGGATGTAGCCATTACCAGATTTTTTCCTCAGGATGGAGGCCATGATTTTTAGTGTTTTGGAGCTTTAAAATTCGTGAATTATATGAGAGAGTTGGCTACAAAGGATGAGGAAAGAAATGGCAAAGATAAATTGATGTATTAATTGCAAAAAGAAACGGATAAAACGCCTTTCCGTTTCAGGCTTTTAAAATCTCTTAACTTTCTAAACCTTTTGCATTTCTTTTTCTTTTTAATTTTATAAAAACAAAATAAACTAAGAAATGTTATTTAAAACCGAAACTAAGTAAGAATAAAATAAAAAAAAATTATTTTAAGTAAAATAGAAAAAGGAAATAAGAAATTGCTTAAAAATAGCAACACTGACATAAAAATTACAAGAAGATCTCCAATGACTTTGGAAAATTTATTACTTCATAAAAAAATATTAAAACACAAAATTTGAATTAAAAATGGTTTTAAAACATTTTCAAGGTAAAATAATAATTTAATTTTTTTATTAAATAGAATGTTAAATAAAGAAAAATGCAGTAAATACCAACTAGGCTTTATAAATTGAAATAAATTCAAAAAAACTTTAGAAAAATTATTTTATCATTTTAAAAATACTTAAAAGTCAAAATATACATAATATAACATATTATCACATATTAAAATAAAATATAACCAAGAAAAAGTAATTTATACAATTTAAATAGTCATTGTTAAATAACCCTATATACGCACAATATTGTAAAGCGTATAACTTTCACAATTTACATCCAAATTCAACGAAACGAAAAGTGGTGTTCTTAGAATCTTAGGTACTTTCATAATAAAAGAAAAAAAATTAAATTTTTAAACCTTTAAAATTTTAAGTTGAAATTCACAGTTTGACTATTTTGACCAAAATCAGCATTTCAGGAAAATATTCAACTTACACAAGTTTGGAATTATAACTCATATAAAAATCAAGATTATATTTAAATAATAAATTTAATCATTTAAAATAAGTAAAATAAGTTTTTAAATCAAAATCTTACATTAAAAATAATTAAAATATACAATAAAATAATTACAAAATACAGGGCTGTTACACTCTCCCCCACTCAAAACTTTTCGTCCCCGAAAAGGAATGAGGTATGGAAGGGAACAGAAAAGATAGAGTGAAATAGGATTAAGATAAGATGACAAGAAGATTGAAATTATATCTGATAACTTTTGTTATAGGTAAGTTTAACAAGGTGGAGATGATCTTTCCAAGATCCTCCAGAATCAAGAACACAAGCACGAAAAAGGTGGATTCAAAATGATTACCAAAGGTCTATCAAAGATTATAGAAAGATTTCCACACAGAAAGATTATAGAAAGATGCCTATACCGGTCTATAGCAAGATAAGGATGATAAGGACAACCAAAAGATAGTTTGGAAAACAAAATAAGGAAATGAATTTGAAAGCATGGAAATTTCAACTTAAACAGAGAATAAATCTTAACACAAGTTAAATAAATCTTAACTATCTCAAATTTATCTTATTATCCAATCATCTAAAATTAACCATTTTTAAAACCATTGGTTTGGAAAAATAATCATTTATTACACTCACAATGTACTTAATAAATTTTATTCTTCTTTATTCCAAGTAAAGATTAGATTTATTCCTCTCAATATATTTATCACTTATGTTAAACATACTTACACTTATTATAACAACTTTCTTTTAATCTTAGTTCTTTTAAAATTAATTTATTGTAAGTTATTCAATTACCCTTTATTATATTTACCCCTGTTAATCATTAAAATTTAAATGTATAACATTTATTATAACCACTCAGATTTTATTTATAAAATCTTTTTATATTGTATATTATCCAATTACATTGTTAACTTCTGAAATTAAGGTAAGTTATATTGGAACGCAATTGTATTATACAAATAAATTTTCCAATTAAATCATTTCATGCTTGATATTCATCCAAAAATTTGATTTTTTTTTGGAATTATTCCTTAAAATAAAAGTTAAGGATTAAATTTTCGATTTCTTCAAACCATTTAGAGATAAGTAATAATATATATACATATATAATATGTCAAATCAAATTTCAATCATATATCTAAATATATATATATATTATAAATCAAGTCATATTTTAGAAATTCAAATCAATTTAATTTCCCAAAACAAAGTTGTAGCAAGACTACAGAACAGTCTCCTAACTTTGAAACTTGAAAATGAACGTCGATGATGTTGCGATCATCACCGAAGTTATTTTCCAGCGACAAAGAGAAGGGTACTAATTTTAAACCTTTAAAATTCTTTGATAACAAATTCTATTCAAAATACTTTAAATAATATAACCTTTTAAAACTTTAAACCAAAGTTCGAAATAATCGGAATTCAAATCCTCAAATTCTTATTTTAAATTCATTTCAGTTTCCAAATAAATTTATAAACAAATATTTATAGATCTATTTGTAGAACAATAAATGATAAATCAAGTATTATCATTTCAAATTATCAATTTAAAATCATTTCATTAAGTTCCATAAATTTACTAAAATATCAAAATTTATTTCATTAACCAATTTTTTTTAAAATATATTGTGTCTGTTTGTTCTGTCAAAATGTTTTGGAAATCTTATCGATAGCGCTGATCAGACGTATCGATCAGAAACCCAACTCAACATCAACAACTCAAACAACACAATATTTAAAACAAAACATAGATATACAAGTACACTTCAAAATGTTTGGAAGAATAGATTGGAAACAAAAGACAAGATGATTAAATAACAAAATAGGGAGGTGGATAAGCCTAAATAAATCACGGGCAACATGTACCGGTTCAACCGTGGCTTAAAGAATAAGATCAATGTGGATTTTTTCTAGGGTAAATCTACATTCGATCCCAAGAGTTAGAGTTTGGAATAACAAAAGATATTAGCATCTAAACCAAGGATAGATATAATTCTCTGGTGAATCGATGCTAATTATAAAGGAGTTTTCCCCCTTTTTTTCAATTCAATTTGAAATTGGCGTGACCGCCGACTCACTAGAAAGATCATTCGAAGCGGAGTTATGGAATGCTCTAGAGTCAAAAGAAGATGAATAGTGAGGGATACGAATGGATTTTGGAACCGTAGGGAACATTCCAAAATTCAAGAGGATTGAGTCAAAAAGGAAGAGATTCAAACTCGAATGAAAGTGATTCTGTAAATACATTCACTCCATATGCTGAGTTTTGCCTAGAGATACCAAAGCTCTGATACCAACTGTAACAACCAGGTATTTTCAACCATTCGCATCCATTATAAGTGTATAGGTAGACACTCATGCCAGAATTGGATTGCTCAAAATACCGGATTGTAAATAAAAATTTGGCAAATCTCAGAATATACAGTAAATAAAAATCACAGATCACAGACACAGAGTATATAAAAATGCAGTGGAAGAAAAAGAGATAGTAGTTCATGAAACTACTATATAAATATGAGATACATCAGAGTCAAATAAGATACAACAGAAGAGTAATAGGATACATCAGATACAAATCAGATACATCACCGAACCACTGGATACTGAAACAAAATAGATGGCTGGATCTTCAAGGAAAGCTCCAACGCCGAAGGTGAATCTTGAATGCTAACTCAATCAATCTGACCCGAGCGTAAAGCAAAACACAAAACATTCGAGTCAGGATATAAATACTTATAAACTGTAAATCAACTCAACTGAACAGTAACAAAATGCATCAGTAACTTAAAGGATGCTTGGGACCGCCCATCCTCTAAGGATCCGTTAAACTATTTACTATGTAGTAATATACGCTATATACGGTAGTGTCTAATCAGTAAAGTATAATCATATAGAAAATAGCGTTAAGGGGATGGTGAACCTTAACGCGGTCGGATCTTTAAAACCAAAATCGTAGTGGGCTCGATATAAGGATATGACACGGCACGCAAGGAAATGCCAGGGTGGATACAGCGTTTGCACTCCCGGACCGGTGGTGACGGCAAGCCAGCAGCTTCTGCCCACCTCGAACAATACCCCCGAATCAAAGTGGCGCCACCGAATCGCATCACAACAGTAATAGAATGGTTTCCGATGGATCATGCTCGATGAAAGGGTGCGACCCTTTGTGTAGCCCGGTATAGCTCCTGTTTTAGTCATATATGCCAACTCACGGGAGTTGGGTCCACGTAATATATACCTCGAGAACGTCGCCACCATCCTACTTCATTCTGGAATCTCCACCGCGTACACGGTTGTTAAAGTGGTTTTCGGTATAGGCCGGCTATAAGACAATATCCGATCCCGGTCTCTTTAACAACCCATCGTTATTATAAACTGTAGTTATAACTTTAAAAATATTTTATACTTCAAAATAAAATATCCTTTTCAATCCAAATCTTTATCAAAATAAAGATTAAATCATTTCCAAAACCATTTCAATATATCATCGTAAAATATCTTTCAATTCAAATATTTATCAAAATAAATATCAAGTCATTTCTAACCATTTCAATATATTAAATTTTCATACCCTTTCAACACTACCTTTCAGTTCCAAAATATCATATCTTTCAGAACTTCTTTTTAAATCATGTTAATATCAAAATGTCCTATCTTTCAAACTCCGTTTTTCAAATCATTTAATATCCAAAATATCATATCTTTCAAAACTTGGTTTCAAATCATTTTAATATATCAAAATATCATATTCTTTCAAAACTTCATTTTCAAATCATTTTAATATATCAAAATATCGTATCTTTTCAAAACTTCATTCATTTCAAATCATTATTCATTTTATTCAATCTAAAATACCATTTCAATTCATATTTTAAAACAGTTTATATTCCAAAAATTCTTTTTTTTTTTCATTTCAATGAAGTTATTATGCTTAATAATTAAATTATTAAATTTCCAAAAATTTCAACGCCCAAAGTTCATTTATTCACTTAAGTTTGTCAAAACAGTGAAAATTCACTTTTCGCATCATTTAGAAAACTCTACGGAAAGTTACATTCAAAACAGTTCAATTTAACAAAAGACAACGTTTAAATATGTTGTAATAGAGTTTTCTTAAATTTCAAATAAACTTAGTTAAATTCAAAAATCATAGTACTTACAACAATTCCTATAATAGTTTTTTTCAATAGCTTTTTTTTAGTTCATTATCATCAACTACAGTATTTACAATTGCTGTAATATCATTTACATTGTAATTAATATCATTTCAAAAATGCAGTCAATTAACTTCAAATATTCAATAAAATTTCTCAACCAGTTATATTTTTATTAAAACATTTTTAACTTATAAAGTCATACATTTTCACATTTATAACATCATTTAATTTTCCTCAAGGTCATGATTTTACAGGGTTAAATTTCCATTCAAAAATCAAGATTTAATAATAATCCACTTATTAAAATGCAATGTTCAATTTTAAAATCCATTACATTAAATTTCAACTTAACACTTAAGTTCAAATTCTCAAATATAACATAGTTCAATTTTTATTTGCTTAACTAAAAGTTCACTTTACGTCAATTTCATAAATTTCCAATTCTAGTTATATTTCAAAGTTTCAACTTAAAATATTTATTCATTTCACATTTCAACTTTATTAAAAAATCATAAATATGATAAAAATCATTTGAAACTCATTTAAATTCAAATTATCATAAATTTATCATAATTTCATACTCAATTAAATTTCCAATTAAAATTAAATCAAAATTTCCAAAATACCTTACGTTCAAAATTTCTAATTTTTTCATTAATTCATTTCACTTACAATTATTCAAAAAATCAATAATATTTTACAAAAATTTTATTTTTATTAAATTTCAAATCAAAATATTATAATAATTAAATTTCTAAAATATTTTAAAATTTTTAGAAAAGCATATTTTAACTACGGGCCTGTATAAAATTTTCTATGCTAGGTAAAGTGATACGGGTAATATATCATTTCAACCCGTAATTTACAAAGAAAATCCGGGTTTTATCATTTCAAACCCGCAATCCCAAGTTAAAATGAAAAATTTAAAACCATTCAGGCCTATCATTTCAGCCCATAACATTTTTTCTAACAGGGAACTTGCAGTGTGATCATATATAGAAATAATATAAACAAGGTCAATATCACAATATACGGTCATATATCAGATGTCAGGTGAAAATTAACAGTTTTAACATGGTAATAATATGGTAATAACATGGCATAGCATATCATATGATCATCATTAACTTGCATAAACTTTTTTTATTAGTAATCACTTGTCATCACTTCACTTTTCATAAGTATAAATGTCAGAGTGAGAAAGACTCACTTTTTCAAGCTGAAGATCAAAACAACAAACACAAGAGCGGTTCCAAAAGTATGACAAGCACGATACATCATGACTTTTGATTTGAATGAATGGAGAGCCTTGATATTTGTCTTGTAAACAATAACCAAAACAAGACAATACACACATAAATATTCAACGCAAAACAATGTTGAAACACTGAAAATACGAAGCAACAAAGGAATAGATTACTTGACATTGCTTTAACCATTCAAATGCTTGGCCTAGGAGGTTCTTGGGTTCAGCCATGATGATGATATAGCTTAGGTTTGGCACCATAACTCACGGCTAGAAGGAGTATGGAGTGGTAGGGTTATAACATGAAGCATACAATTGGTCAAGGCAACATATATGAAGTTTTTGAGCACAACAAGGCTCGGCCTTGGGTCAAGAGGGGCTTGGCCATGCTTGTACAGGTTTTGACAGTAGATGGAGGGGTGTAGGGAGGTCTGGAAAAGGTGGTGGTAGCTGCCTATGGTGGTGGCCAAGGTGGTGGATGAAAGGGGTGAAGTAATGGTGGTGGCTAGTGCATTGTTTTTGACATTATTTGCAATTTTGTGGAGTTTTGTCACCAAGGGAGGTGTGGCCATGGATGGATCTGAAATGATGGCTGGAGATGATGCCAAGGAAGAGTGGTAGGGGATGGTGGTGATGGTGGGTGGTGGAGGCCAATCCAGAAAGCATAGAAAACTAGACAAAATACATAGAAAATGAGAAGAAAAAGGTAGAAAAAGGATGTAGCCATTACCAGATTTTTTCTCAAGATGGAGGCCATGATTTTTAGGGTTTTGGAGCTTGTAAATTCGTGAATTATATGAGGGAGTCAGCTGCAAAGGATGAGGAAAGGAATGGCTAAGATAAATTGATGTATTAATTGCAAAAAGAAACGGATAAAACGCCTTTCCGTTTCAGGCTTTTAAAATCTCTTAACTTTCTAAACCTTTTGCATTTCCTTTTCTTTTTAATTTTATAAAAACAAAATAAACTTAGAAATGTTATTTAAAACTGAAACTAAGTAATAATAAAATAAAATAAAAATTATTTTAAGTAAAATAGAAAAAGGAAATAAGAAATTGCTTAAAAATAGCAACCCTGACATAAAAATTACAAGAAGATCTCCAATGACTTTGGAAAATTTATTACTTCATAAAAAAATATTAAAGCACAAAATTTGAATTAAAAATGGTTTTAAAACATTTTCAAGGTAAAATAATAATTTAATTTTTTTATTAAATAGAATGTTAAATAAAGAAAAATGTAGTAAATACCAACTAGGCTTTATAAATTGAAATAAATTCAAATAAACTTTAGAAAAATTATATTATCATTTTAAAAATACTTAAAAGTCAAAATATACATAATATAACATATTATCACATATTAAAATAAAATATAACCAAGAAAAAGTAATTTATACAATTTAAAATAGTCATTGTTAAATAACCCTATATACGCACAATATTGTAAAGCGTATAACTTTCACAATTTACATCCAAATTCAACGAAACGAAAAGTGGTGTTCTTAGAATTTTATGTACTTTCATAATAAAAGAAAAAAATTAAATTTTTAAACCTTTAAAATTTTAAGTTGAAAGTCACAGTTTGACTATTTTGACCAAAATCAACATTTCAGGCAAATATTCAACTTACACAAGTTTGGAATTATAACTCATATAAAAATCAAGATTATATTTAAATAATAAATTTAATCATTTCAAATAATTAAAATAAGTTTTTAAATCAAAATCTTACATTATAAATAATTAAAATATACAATAAAATAATTACAAAATACAGGGCTGTTACATAGCCTATTCGATACTATCCAGGTTAGGGGTAGGCCGGTCTTGTGTTGTAGGGGAACCCGACAAGTTCCTCGGTACATTTTTCTAGAGGTGTATTGTGATAGGTGTTATCTCAGTGCTTAGTTATTGTATGGAAGCCATTCTTCAATAAGCGTCGTACGGTTTTGATTGTGCCCAACTATGTTGAAATGTGAAATCCAAGCATTATAGCTATTTCTATATTTTACCTTAAGCTCTAGACCCTATTATAAAACCGCTGGATATTTTGTAAAAAGGTTAGGTTATTGTAAGGGGAAAACCCATCTTGTTTATGTGTGACGTGGTCTTACGAGATACCTTTTATTTTAAAAGGATTTTGAAACTTATAATGAATAAAATTACTTGTGATTTAAATTCTCACACTGGTTTTTACCAGACTGAGCCGGGCATGATATTTCTTATGCCCGGATCAGACCGAGTATATTTTCAGGTTAGATGGATAATTAGAGCATCAGGGAAGGAGCTGGAGGCCCAGAGACGTATTCACGTAGAAGATTATATTTTTTGTTGCATTTTTGTTGTGTTTATCAACAGTTATGAGGACAGGTTGTTAAACTGTTCGTGCTGAATAGGTTGGTATACTCTGATTAATATATGTACTATAAACATTACTGTTTTTGTTTTATGTAAATATTTGTTCTATATTATAGATTATTCATTTCCACTGTGAGATTCTATGTTGGTTTTATTTCTATCTTCTTTCTATTTTCTTTCTTTTAACTATCAACCTTTCTATGCAATTTGGACTGGACAAGTTTGGTAAATTGTCAATTTAAACTGTACGCAAAAATGGATCGTGACATATACTATCCAAAAGTATTACAATGTAATAATTTCATATAATAAGGAGAATGTGACTGTATGGGGTACACGTGAATATTCCCTTGGACTAACACTAGTATGTATTTAAACATCAAATAAATATATTGCCTGTACGTAAATGGTATCCGTACAGAGCAATAAACACATATTCTACCAGGGTAGAGCAATACACAGTTTACAGTAAATAATAAAGAACAAAGAGTCATAATCATAGCGATAACATATAATATATAATATATGTATAATAAGAGTGTACAATTCGACTCAAATATCAACTATCTCAATGAAACATGACGAATAATCAATATACAAATCAGTGTCTAAATATATAGTAAATCAATATCATACTAGTATACTACAATACTCTTAAGATATATCTTCTCTAACTCCAGTAATACAAACATTGGTCATGTCATCACTATACCTAAAATGACTCGGACTGACCCAAGTATTATATAAATACATACGAGTCAGACTATGTCTAATAAAGTAACTATAATAAGGTTAACTCAATGTAAACATGGGATGATAATATAATAACTCACTAACACAATCATATTATCTGATGGATTGTCAAAGAATGCATATATAGATATAAGGAATGTGTATAATGCCATACATAATCATCCAGGCACTACTTCTTCCAAATATCTCAAACTCATATGAAACCAATCAACACCAATATCAAAAGATGTCATCAACCATATAGAAACATGTCACATTTGAAATCATATAATCAATACTAATGGGTGAATCATACACATCTAAAAATCATTACCAAATCCCAAAATATCAATAAAAGAGATATCACCAAGTATAATCAGAGTAGCACGAGGCTCTGCCCAAATATATCTCTTAATCTGGATAAATAAAAGATAATTATCAATATCAAATATAATAGAGGCTGCCTATCAATATATTGAGAATCCACTATACACTGATTATATACCTCAAGTACAATCTTGTGACGCCCCACCTCTATACCCACTCTAGCCAAGGACACTACAGTGTAATGCCATCAACTAGCGCGGAGAATAAGGCTGTTGAGGAGCGACCATCCATGTAATTGCTTTGTGCGAGCACCAATATGTCAGCTAGTACTACATGCATTTGGTTTCAGGAGGAAATCCGACATACCGATACAAACTCAAAGCTACTACATGGAGGCAACATATATTCTTCGGAAACAAATATAGAAATAAACATAACACAAATCAGTCACAGACATCCATGTCACAAAGGCGGAAATAGATATAAATATATAACACATAAAAGTGTTCATCAGAGTAGTGGTCAACAAGATCCACAATATCACAAAGAATAGTCACAATTTCTAGATAAAAGAATATGTATACATTAAGGAGTCTATATCTCAAATGTATACAACAAAAACTACTAGTCTAAGTAGTTAGCCAAAAGTCAGGGGGATAATCCCAGATGTGAAGTCAAGCAGAAGCACCTGTAACATCTCGGTCTAACCCGAGTATTATTTAATAAGAAAATAATAAAGTCTAACTATAAATATCGAATGAAATGATATAGAATAAGAGATATGACAAAAACATATGGTAACCATAAAACCATACTGTGATAAGTATGTAACTGTAAATCAACAAGAGATTAATCAATATCACAAGAATCTTCTCAAAAATAAAAAGGAATGTCATACTTTATATTATTATTCACTTAAACCATAAGTATTGATCATTATATCAATGACAATCACAAAAGTTAATGACACACAAATTCACCAATGCACAAATATTGATAAGACTTATCAATGTAAATCACGAAAATTGGCGAAACACAAATTCTAGAAATCATCAATGGAAATCCAGAAATCACAAAAAGGGGGAGGCCAATCACAAAACGGGAGCATGAAAACTCACCAACACGTGTATCACAAAATGGAACGCTATTCCATGGTTGCTAACCATTAATTTTGAGCCGAAGCTCCACAAAACTGCCCGAAGACCATGGGTCGCTACCCCACCAAATTGAGCAAAAGCTCCACAGAAACGGGGTTTAGTCTCCTTCGTAGACAAAGAGACATCGCACATTTGCTACTCTAAATCACAAAAATAATCATCAACGATCATCGAGAAGTGTCAATTAAAGTAAGCTAGTAAATATATAAGCTTGGAATCATGTCCCATAACAACTAGCTTAACTTAAATATTTACGAACAAATTGTAGATCTCCACTCGAAAATTGTCACAAGAGATTCAATCGAACAAGTCCAAGAATTAACCGGCAAAGTAAACGCAAGCGTTTCATACCACTCGTTTTACTAAGCCGTTTAATAAGATTTCTCGTACGAGTGAGGTAAGGGTTTGTATATGCTAGTAGATTGAAAAAGGTTTAAGAAACAAGCTTTGTAGTAAAATAGGGTTGAAATTGTTTTGATGAGATAGTTTTGATATTTACAGCTAGTATTGAAACCTTCATATTTTTAAAGTGAGAAATCACGAAAATGATTGTAGAAACAAACAATCACAAAAATTCACATTCGATGATGTGAATAAAATCCAAAGAATTCGATTCCAAATCCATCAAGGTGGAAATACCCTTACGACTCAACAGCCACAACTTACGGCTTAACAACAATGGAACACAAGAAATCAGCGGCTCAACTCATGCGACTCCACGGCGTACGATCTAAGAGATCAGCGACTTAAGAAATAGCATGCGGCTTAACAGAGCAACTTAACATGGCGCGACCTAAGTGGTTGTGACTTAAATGTAGGTGCGACCCAAGGTATGGCGCGACCCATCAGCTGTGCGACTTAACAGGCCGAGCGACATAAGGTGCTGGGGCCAGCCGAGTGACCTAAGTAATGCGACCTAAGTGGTGCGACCAAGCCGAGTGACCTAAGTGATGCGACCTAGCCGAGCGACCTAAATGATGCAGGCCAAGCGACCTAAGGTTCAGCGACCTAAAGTAAGCCGACTTAATGGCCGAGTGACTTAACACATGGCCGAGCGACTTAAGTAATGGAACGACCTATCACATGGCCGAGTGAGTTAAGGAATGACCTAACGGCTGAGTGACTTAAGTGGTTGCGAGATAAAGCATGGCGCGACCTAAGGCGTGCGACCTAAATGCATGCCGAGTGACTTAAATGTGCAGGCCTAATCATTAGCAAGGCAAGGACCTAAGGAATGCGACCAACATAGCGCGCCTTAAGTGGTGGAACGACCTATCTCATGGCGCGACCTAAGCATGGCGCGACCTATATGCCGGCCGAGCAATTCAAATGGTGCAGACCGAGGGACCTAGGGGATAGAAGTGCAAAACTCTCTCAATTTGCAACCGGTCGAGCACGGACGCTAGGGGATTACGCCCATCGGCTACTCGGTCCTATTGGCTCCTCGATGCATCACCAAAAACGTGTTCAAACATCAAAGTTGAGATTTTTAAAGATTTGAACCCAAAACACTAAAAATTGGAATTTTCACCAATTCAATCCAAACCAAAAGCAAATGCACATGAATAAGTGTTAGGAATTCATACCCAACAATCAAAGATAGTTATAGACAAAGATGTGAGATAAAAATTTCACTTTTTCACAAAATCAATGAAGGAGAAGCTTAAAAGAAAAGGAAGAATCAACCACACTTCAATCTAAACACAAGAAGCTTGAATCAATGGCTTCTCTTTGGATTTGGACTTAGATGTGGGATTTGCAATTGAACTAGGGCCTGGACTTTAAATTTCCCATTCCTCTCTTCATTTTTGATGAAGCTTGAGTGTTAGGAAATGAAAGTGAAGTAATAAAGGGAAGAGGGGGTTGAGCTAGAGTTAATAGTTTAGGCTAATGGGCTAAACCAAACCCAAAGCCCAAAGTGAAAAAGTGGCAAAATTCCACTAACTCCAAACATATCAAAGTTTATACTCAAAAAGATCGCAAACGGTGTTTTGGACCCAATGGAAGTGGTCCTGAGTCCTAATTCGACCGTATGCAAAAAGAAACTTTTCGGACTAAAATCCGACTAACGATAAAATATTTAAATAAAATATTTAAATATTCAATCGTAAAATACGCGGGTTGTTATAGACTTCCCTCCTTAAAGAAATTGCGTCCTTGCAATATTCAAGAAGAAAATATATACTAACAACCAGAAAGCATATTCAACACAAAAGAAATTTGAAATAAGAAGTTCACCTCAAAGAGCACGAGAAAGTAAGTCCGGATGTGTTCGCTCGATGAATTCTCTAGATTCCCAAGAGCAATCCTTAGGATTTGAGGACCATTGAACTTTAACAAGCGGAACATATTTATTTCGAAGGCGTTTGACCTCCGAAGCAATAATACGAATAGGGTGTTGCTCATAAGTTAAATTAGGCGAAACTTCAATTTCTTCCACAGCACCGGGCTCAAGAATAGAATTGGAATCTCGAAGACATTTCCGTAATTGAGAAACGTGAAACACGTCATGAATAGCAGAAAACTAAGCCGGTAATAAAAGTCGATAAGCCACGGAACCAATACGTTTGGTGATGGGAAATGGACCAATATATCGAGGTGCTAACTTTTCCGATCCACTGAAACGTACAACACTCTTCATAGGTGAAACACGAATAAACACAAGATCTCTCACAGAAAATTCTAATTTCCTTCTCCAGTTATCGGCATAGGATTTTTGTCTACTCTGGGCTTCTTTCATCCTATGACGAATAAGGTCAATCTTCTCTGTGGAATCATGAATAAAATCTGGACCTAAAACCAGCTTCACACCGACCTCAAGCCAATAAGAAGGAGATCGGCATGGCCTTCCATAGAGTGCCTCGAAAGGTTCCATACCAATACTAGATTGGAAGCTATTATTATAGGAAAACTCAACAAGAGAAATATGATCTTCCCAACTTCCACCAAAATCAAGAACACATACACGAAGAGGATCTTCAGGAGTTTGATTCACAAGCTCAGTCTGTCCATCGAATTGGGGATGATAAGCGGTGCTAAAATTAAGCTTCGTTCCCAAAGCTTTTTGAAGACTCTTCCAAAATCCACTAGTAAACAGTGGATCACGATCATTAACAATAGAAGTAGGAACTCCATGCAATTTTACAATTTCTTTAATAAAGAGTTTGGCCAAGAGAGGAACGGTTCGATTAGACCGAACGGGAATAACATGGGCGGATTTAGTAAATCTATCGACTATAACCCATAAGCTATCATGACCTGAACGAGAACGGGGAAGGCCGTATATAAAATCCATGGAAATTTGGTCCCACTTCCAAATTGGAATTTCTAAAGGTTGCAATAACCCACCGGGCCTTTGGTGTTCGGCCTTGACAAGTTGGCAGGTCATGCAACACTTAACAAAGTTAGCAATATCAGATTTCATTCCCTCCCAATAATAAAGTCGCTTCATGTCTGCGTACATTTTACTACTACCGAGATGAATGGTGAATTTAGAACGATGAGAATTTTCTAAAATGTCTTTACGAATATTACTAATATTTGGCACGATAAGTCTACCAAATTTTCGAACACCGCCACGAGAATCAATATCAATGTCTTTCAAACCTTCAATATCAATTTTATCCCTAAAATTTTGGCCAAGAAGAGCCAATTCGGGATCTAGCCTTTGAGCTTCAAGAACGCGGTCTAAAAGAGAAGGATGAGCCTCAAGGCTACATAAAACAAGAGATGAACATAAATCGGAAACACGATCTCGAATCTCACAAGTGGATAAAATTATGAGATCATTCCATTCGGATATCATCATAGAAACAACCGCTTGTTGCTTACGACTTAGTGCGTCCTCAACACGATTTCCCTTTCCAGAGGTATAAAGAATATCAAGATCATAAGCTACAAGAAATTCGAGCCAACGTTGGTGACGCAAATTAAGTTCCTTTTGAGAAAATAGATACTTCAAAGATTTATGATCGGTGTAAAGAAAAAAAAATTCTCCCAAAAGATAATGACGCCAAATATGAAGGGCAGAAACAATAGCCGCGAGCTCTAAATCATGAGTGGCATATCTAGTCTCGGCAGGCTTTAATTGCCTGAAGCATAAGCAATAACACGTTCTCTTTGCATAAGAACGGCACCCAAACCAACGTGACTAGCATCGGTATAAACAACAAAATCTTGATTCCCTTCGAGAATAACAAGAATAGGAGCATCGGAAAGGAGTTCTTTTAATTTCTGAAAAGAAGCTTCACATTTGTTCGACCAAATGTATTTAAATCCCTTCTTTGTCAAGCTAGTAAGAGGCATGGCAATTTCAGAAAAGTCTTTGACAAAACAACGGTAATAGCCCGCCAATCCAACGAAGCTACGTGTGACGCCCCACCTCTATACCCACGCTAGCCAAGAACATTACGGTGAATGCTGTCAATTAGCATGGAGAATAAGGATGTTGAGGAGCGACCATCCGTGTAATTGCTTTGCGCGAGCATCGATATGTCAGATAGTATAACATGCATTTCTTTTTCAAGAGGGAAATCCGACGTACCGACACAAACTCAAAGCTACTACACAGTGGCTATATTATCTTCAGAAACAAATATAGAAATAAACATAACATAAGTCAGTCACAGACAATTCATATCACAAAGGCGGAAATAGATATGAATATTACACTAGGAAGTGTACATCAGAGTAGTGGTCTAAAAAGATCCACAATATCACAAAAGAATAGTTACAAGAACTACATAAAAGAATAAGTATACATTATGGAGTCTATATCTCAAATGTATACAACAAAAACTACTAATCTAAGTAGTTAACCAAAAGTCAAGGAGGTAATCACAGATGTAAAGTCAAGCAGAAGCACCTGTAACATCTCGGTCTGACCCGAGTATTATTTAATAAGAAAATAATAAACGGATCAGTCTATCTATAAATATCATATGAAACGATATAGAATAAGAGATATGACTAAACGCATAATAATCACAATGCCAAGTTGTGATATATATAAGTAATTGAAATTCAACAAGAGATTAATCAATATCACCAAATCTACACAAGAATCAAAGGAAATGTCATACTCCTTATTTCGTTCACCAAACCATAAATATTGACGATTATATCAATGTCAATCACAAAAGTCAATGACACACAAATTCACCTATGCATAAAAATTGATAAATCATATCCATAGAAATCACAAAAATAGGTGAAGAAGAAAATTCCAGAATTCGACACACGAAATCCAGAAATCACACAAAATAGGGGGGAGGCCTATCACACGAACGGGAGCATGAAAACTCACCAACATATGTATCACACGAACGAGACGCTATCTCATGGTAGCTAGCCATTAATTTTTGACACACGAATGGCCCGAAGACCATGGGGCGCTACCCCATCAATTTGAGTCGAAACTCCACAAAACGGGGTTTAGTCTCCCTCGCAGACAAAGAGACATCGCACATTGCTAGTCTAAATCACAAAAATGATCGTCATGATCATCAAGAAGTTTCAGTTACAGTAAGCTAGTAAATATATGAGCTTAGCTTAATGTCCCATAACCACTAGCTTAACTTAAATACTTACGAAAAAATTGTAGATCTCCACTAGAAAATTGTCACAGGAGTTTCAATCGAACGAGTCCAAGAATTAACTGACGAAGTAAGCACAAGCATTTCATATCACTTGTTTTACTAAGTCGTTTAATTAGATTTCTCATACGAGTGAGGTAAAGGTTTGTATATACTAGTAGATTGGAAAACGGTTTAAGAAACGAGCTTTGCAATAAAGTAGTGTTTAAATCGTTTTGATGAAAGAATTTTGATATTTACTACTAGTATTGAAACCTTTATATTTTTAAAGTGACAAATCACAACGAAGATTGCAGCAACAATCAATCACTAAAATTCACATTCGAAGACGTGAATAAAATCCAAAGAAATCGATACTGAATCCATCAAAATGGATATTCCCAAAAATCACGAAGAAAATGTCATCAAAGTCGATAATAAGTGATAATAACAAAAGGGAATCAACACGAATCGATTAACGTTGGAAATTCAATCCAAAAAGGCAAAATGGACTCAAACAGCAGGTAAAGTCGACTGAACAGAGTTTTCAGTCGACTGACCCTGTACCTGGAAATTTTCCAGGTTTAGGAAACTTTCTGTTTCCAGGTTCAGTCGACTGAATAGAGGATTAAGTCGACTGAATCATGCCTGTAAACTTTCGGGTTCCAGGTTCAGTCGAGTGAACAGACTTTTCAGTCGACTGAATCCTGCCTGGGCTGTTTTTCAGCGTATCCAAATGAAGAGCAAACTGTTCCAAAATGCAACCGGACGAACATTGGCTCTAAGGGTTTATGCCAATCGGCAACACGGCCCTATATGCTCCTCGATGCATCACCAAAAGCACGATCAAACATCCATATAAGGATTTTCACACAAATTTGACTTAAAAACCCAAAAATTGGAATATTCACAAAACCAATCCAAATCAAGAGCAAATGCGCATGAAGAATTGTTAGGAATTCATACCCAACAAACAAAGATAATTATAGTCATAGATGTGAGATAAAAATCTCACCTTTAAACCCAAACGATTGAAGAAGATGCTTGAAAGCAAAGGAGAATCAGCCACTCTTCAAATCTAACTCAAGAAGCTTGATTCTAAGCTTTAAAAGAAGAACATTCCTGTAATGACCTGTAAATTTCGATAATTAAACTAGTTAATTTAATAAGATTTTTGTAATTAAATTTAAGAAGAAAAAAAACCTTTATAATTTATAATGAAGTGAGTGTTTAAAATGAAATGAAAATAAAAGGGATATAGTAACGGTTGTAAGTTACTATTTAATTGGTCTATTAATGTAGTTATAACTGTTACATTTGGGTATTAAATTGAATATATGCAAATAAACGTATGGTAATGGAGTGAATTCAACATTATATAAGCAATTCAACATTATATATGCAATTCTGATAATTAGTGGAAATAATAAACTTGAGTGTAATATAAAGTTAGTGACAACATTTATGCAAGTCACTTTTTTATTTAGAGCTGCTAAATTCAGAGTAGGAAGTCAATTACATTTAAATGTAGGTAAATGTTCATTAATGTGAGATAGGACTGTAACTGTAATGTGTGAATGTAAATGAAATGACATAAATGGAAATTTATATTTTATTCATAAGATGAAATAAAGGAATGAAACCAAGTTGAATAAATTGATTTAGGTTTTATTTATGATAAATGTATATATTTGGGAAATTCAATATAATTGAAAATAACAAGTTATTACAAAAGAAAGATGAAAATTGAAATATATATTTTTGTAAGGAAAGATAAACAAATAATAACTAGGTTTATAGAGTGATAATAGATTTAATAAAAGAGTAGGATTAAAGCATGGTAGTTATTGGAAAGTAATTAATTGAAATTTGGATCAATTGGGAATATTTTTTATGTATTAGTATAAAAACCAATTTTAATATTACCCTTAAGAGGATAAGTTAATAGTCGATTCAATAACATGATTGAGAAATCAAATATATGGATTTATTGGGAATTTAAAACTTATACTTTTTTTTGATAAAATACAGCGTTTTACACGCAATAAATTTTTCTACTTTTATTACATATTATATATATATATGTTCTTCTTATTATTATTTCATATATCCACCTCTATTTTATCTTTCTATTTTTATTTTTGTCTAGATAGTCATGTTTATTTATTAGATTATTGCTTGTTTATATCTTTTATTTATGGCTTGGAAGAAACTAAAAGGGTATGCGTTATATTGTCTTAATTGCTTGCCTTTTTAATTGCCTACTCTTTATTTCTTTTTATTTATAAAACCTTGAAATTTAATATAAATTTTAACTTGATTTAATCATTTCCTAAAAGTCTAAATATAAAATTAGAAGTTTTGAAATTTTTACTTTGTTAAAAGACAACTCCAATTGGAATTTTAGTAAAAATGAATTATGTATATTTTAAATACGAAGAATGTAAAGGAATTTAATTTTAAGTTAACTAATAACTTTTGACAAGTCAGTGTATTTATAGACCGTGAAATTTCACATTTAAAAAGGCACAAATTTTTAATGGTATAAATAACGTATATAGGAAAACGTATTAATAAATAAAAAAAATCAGCGCATTCAATTTGCTTTAAATTTGGTATAAATCATTGTCTAATAAAACTCTACCGTTTCTTTGTAAATCAATGCTGATTATAAAAATTTCAAATCCACGTACAACTTCATTTGATTAATAGGTATGTAATATGTGATTTCCTTTTACCATTCTCAGCAATAAATTCTTGCTGTTTCTCCACCCCAGTCACATTTACTTCTTATTTAAAGCAAGAGCAAATATTTCCTAGATATTTTGTTTTTCCTCTTCCTAAATTCATGCACGTAAGAATGCATTTACAAAATAAAACGCTTGCCACTGGAAACGTTTGCAATCAATGAAAGAAATTTATTTCCTCACTTGTAGAACGAGATTTCTAAAAAATCAAAGGAAAATCATGCAGCTTCCTTCTTTTACACGTTCAAATCAAAATTTTATCTTTGCCCAAAATTTATCAACGCATTCAATATCTGTTTAATTTTGTCATAAAAATCTTCGTCAAATAAAAACTTTACCGTTTCTTCTCTTTAATCAACGTAATTATTTCCAAAAAAAAAAAAAAAATTTTAAGGACAAAAGAAACGTGTACAAATGTGCCTAATATTCCTGTCTGTTTCTTTGTGTAAATCCAAGCCACCGTGCAAGTTAATCTAAATTTATTTCCTTCCTTTATTGTTCACCTTAAATCACGCACCCCCATGCCTATATATATAAGCCCATACAATTATTCATACGCATAGCATCAGCTCTTCAACCTTCTTTTTCTTGCTTGCAAGCTCCTTAAGGTAATGGAAGTTTACTCTCTTTCTTCTTCCTTTTATTTATTTTTTTATTTTTATTTTTATTTTTTATTTTGATTTTCTATCGTATGTTCATCTGATCAATCTAAATACTCGGCTGCTCCACCACATGTCCTTGCCACATCTCTTTTTCCCCCTCGGATCTATTTTGACATACATGTCAGATTGTTGTAGGAAGACAAGCTTAGTATCCTTCTTTTGAATTCTATAGAAAATGCATGCATTCCTGTAGTTGTGGCCACTTGAACTTCTTGCGTGAGTCTATTTTTTAAAATATGAATTGCTAAAGTGTGTCATCTTTGAAAAAAAATGGTAACAAACAAAACTAATATCCTTCATTTTGCATACACTCACACGTGCAAAATCACGTTTGTTTCAGCAGATAGGTAGAACTTTTTATTACCTAAATTATTTCCAAAATGTACAGTACTTCTATATTTTGAGTGCATGCTTACGGGGTTTATAATAGGCAAGGAGACCATGCCATTTATTTAGATTGCATCACCTTGTTTTGTGAATTCATGCATGAGTCATTTTAATAAAATGTTAACAAAAGAAAAAAAAAGTATATTTTCATTTGCATCTCTGGAAGAATTAAAAAAAAACAAAAAAAAAGTAACAAAAAAAATAAAAGAAGAGAAATGCATGTTTTAAAAAGATGAGGTAGGAGTGGATGTGCTATGTTGCGTGTTCAAGTTCTGGGAACCAACATGCTTCACT
The DNA here is from genome assembly GCA_030765085.1 of Allium cepa. NCBI lineage: Eukaryota > Viridiplantae > Streptophyta > Magnoliopsida > Asparagales > Amaryllidaceae > Allium > Allium cepa. The sequence goes on along the minus strand of CM060944.1, from coordinate 488,341,468 downwards.
TTTATGCAACGTGATTATTTATATAGAGAAAGAAAAAAAAAAGATGTATTAGTTGCAAATTTCAATGTTTTCAATTCTGAAGAATTTTAGTGTACGCCACCTGTTTGTAGAAAGGGAATAACGTATTGTGTCCACCTTTTTCTTTCCAGCTTTTGCCTAAAACTTTCCACTATAATGTTCATGGGTACGTAAATAGTTAAAATTTCACTGCCTGGCCTTGAGAACGTGGGCGAGTCGAGTAGTGGGAGTGGTCGAGTCAAGTCAAATTCTATTCGTTCCAATTGTTTCGAAAATTTTGCTTTGACCGTAATTTTAAAAGTCGCGTATTTGGTATTTGGATCTTATTATAGATTTGAATCAAGGCGTGGCATCCGCGAAAATCTAATCATGCCATTTGTACGTTCCTTTATCAAGTGGTACAATCGTTTGAATTTAAATTTCTGCAGCTTTAAGGTGAGTATTTCTCACCAGACAAACATACCTATATATCCGTGATTTATCACAAGTGTATTTGTAAATTATTTCTTAAATTTTATCTGCCTGTGATATAACGTATGATGTTAAACCACATTTTAAATTGACACCTCATCAGTTGTTTATCTATTGTAATATTATTGCAGTTATACTATGTAATGCTTATTTACTGATTAAATCATCACTGTAAGTTCCCTGTAAATTTGAGATCGTTATAGGCTGAAATGATAGGCCTGAACGATAATCATTTGTTCATTTATTTAATTGTTTAATTATTTATTTGTTAACTTGGGATTGCGTGTTTGAAATGATAGAACCCAGGTTTTTTTGTAAATTACGGATTGAAATGATATATATCCGTATCACTTGACCTAGGCTAGAAAACTATATACAGATCCGTGGTTTATATAATATTTTTCTGAAATATTTTAAAATAATTTAAATGGAAAGTTTATAATATTCTGTGATAAATGTATTTAAAGAATTTTATAAATTTATAAAGATTTTTAAATAAGGCAAAATGTTAAATAAACAAATGTTTAAGTAAAATTTTGGAATATAACTTATTTTGGAAATTCTGAATTGTTGTTATAAGTGAGATTTTATTTAAGTAAATTAATAAGTTATATCATGGAATGTAAAACTAAAATTTAAGATTAATAAACTATTACAACATTTAAATGCTGTCTTTATAAATGAACCGTTTTAACCTATAGACTTTAGATAGCATTTCATAAGTGATACGGAAACTGAATTTTGATTGTTTTAAATAAAAGTTATGGAAATAATCTTTGGGAAAAGGTTGAAATTTTGAAATTTAATATGTAATTTATAAAAATAAGGAATTGACTTTAAATAGTTTTAATGGAAGGATTTAACTCGTAAATGTGAGTTGAAAGGCAATAAATTCCTAAATAAATTAAATAGATTTAAATGGTATTTTTATAGAATGACTGATGTTTAAATAAATGATGTTTAAAAGGATTTTTCAATTTGAAAAGTATAAATACCATTTTTAAAAGTCGTAACCACGGGTTATAATAACGTTTGGTTATTAAAGAGACCGGGATCGGATGTCTGGCATACTCTCTGTCGATACCGAAAACCACTTTAACAACCGTGTACGCGGTGGAGATTCCAGAATGAAGTAGGATGGTGGTGACGTTTCCTTTAAGGTAAATACGTGGACCGACTCCCGTGAGTTTGCATAAGGTGGCTAAAACAGGAGCGATTGACAGATTAATGAGGTAGCACCTCTGATCGGACGCACTTCTTCGTATGCCATCCTATTACTTTTGTGATTGTTTGGTGCGCACCTTTGATTTGGGAGTGTTGTTCGAGGTGGGCGGTAGCTGCGGCTATGCGTTTCCATCGGTCCGGATGCGTAATTGGTATATCTACCCTGGCATTGCCTAGTTGTGCCGTGTCACCTACCATAGCGAGCCTTATACGATTTTGGTTTTGTACCATACCTATGGAGTGCCCTATGACGACGCCCAGTACGGGGGAGATTACACACTATATAGACTATGGGAATATATTATGTGTTAAGGTGGAAAATGTAAAGCCTTAACGCTATTTTAAAGTAAGTTTATTTCACTAATAGACACTATTATAATAGCGAAGTATTACTACATAGTAAATAGTTTAACGGATCCTTAGAGGATGGGCGGTCCCAAGCATCCTTTAAGTTACTTGCTCTATATTACAGTACACTTGAATTAGCTTACACTATATAAGTATGTATGTCCTGACTCAAGTGTTTATGTTTTATTTTACGCTTGGGTCAGCCTGAGTTACAGTTCAGTTTCATCCCGGAGCTAGGATTTCTGTAGATCACTTTCAAGCTGCTGGCAAACTTCCTTCCCAGTTCTTTATCTAAATTTTTGAAATCAAGACTAGTGGACATTTGGATTGTTCTACTGATGATTTAAAACTATATTTGGATTAAAGACTATGTAATTTTTAATTGATTGAGACTATTTATAGTGGCTTCATGAACCATTAAGTATTTTAAATTCCGCTGCGAGTATTCTGATTTTGTGTCTGAGATTCTGTGATTAATTATTTATTGTATATTTTGAGATTTGCCAAGTTTTATTTACAACGCGGTATTTTGAACAATTCAAGTCCGACAAGTGCGGATGCGAATGGTTGAAAATATCGGGTCGTTACATTTGGTATCAGAGCTTTGGCTCTAGGCAAAACTTAGAATGTAGGTAAATTTGATTTACAGAATCACTTTCTTTCGAGCTTGAATCTCTTCCTTTTGATTCGATTTCCTTTGAATTTTGGAATGTTCCCTGCGGTTCCAAAGTTCATTCGTGTCCCTCACTACTCATTTTCTTTCGATTTCTGGAGTATCCCATAACTCCATTTCGGATGATCTTTATAGTGAATTGGCGGTCTCGCCAATATTCTAGTAAAGGGGTGAAACTCCTTTACAATTAGCATTGATTCACCAGAGATTTACATTTAACCTCGGTTTAGATGCTAGTATCTTTGGTTATTCCGAACTCTATCTCTTCAGATCGAATGGTAAAACTACATTCGATCTGACTCTTTAAGTCACAGTTGACCAGGTTAAGGTTGCCCGCGATTTTTATAAACTTATCTAGTTCCTTGTTCTGTTATTTAATCATCGGATCTTCTGATTCCAATTTATCTTTAAATCAAAATTCTCTTTGATTTGAATCCATCAAATTTGAATCTCTATCCTTGTTTTGAAAAATTTATTCCTATATTTGGGAAAAATCTAATACTATATATAAGTATAATTTTCAGAATTTTATAATTAATTTAACTATTTGTCAAAAGATAATAGTTTTGATTTTATTTATGGTTTTATAGACCATGTGTTTTGTCTAATATAAATAATTGAATATAAACAAATGGTTATAAATTTATTTGGAAACAGAAATGAATTTAAAACAAGAATTTAAGAATTTAGTTTCTGATAGTTTCAAACCTTGTGTTTAAAGTGTTAAAAGGATATATTATTATTTAAATTATTTTCGAATATAAATTTGTTTCCAAAGAATTTTAAAGTTTTAAAAATTAGTGCTCTTCTCTTTGTCGCTGGAAAATAATTTCGGTGATGACTACAACATCATCGACATTCATTTTCGAGTATCGAAGTAAAGAGACCATGCTGTAGTTTTGCTTCAAAAATTTAATTGATTTGAATTTCTAAATATGACTTAATTTATAATATATATAGATATATGATTTAAATTTGATTTGACATATGCTATATGTATGTATTTATTTATTTCTAAAGGGTTTGAAGTTAATTGGAAATTAAATTCATAAATTTATGTTGAAAGGTGATTCTAATGATAAAATAAAGTCAAATTTGGAATGAATATTTAAACATGAATAATATAATTGGAAAATTTTTACTTGTATAATTGCATGCCAATATTACTTACCTAAATCATTCAGAAATTAACTATGTAATTGGATAACATATAATATAAAAGGATTTTATAAACAAAATTTGAGTGGTTATAATAAATGTTATACACTTAAAGTTTCAGTTACAACAAGACAAATAGAGGTAAATAGAAATAAAATAATAATTGAATAATATACAATATCAAATGGTGTTAAAGGAAATTTATAAATAAATTTGAATAGTTATAATAAATATAGTCTACTTAATATGTGCGATAAGATATATTAAGTAGAATATATTTAATAATAATTTGGAATAAAGAAGAATTAAATTTGTTGAATAAAAGATGATTATTATAAATGACTATACAAATTTCTGATTTTAGAAATTTTTAATTTCAAAATAATTGGATAATAAGATAATTAATTTGGAAATAGTTAAGATTGATTTAACTTCAGTAAAAATTAAATGAATTAAATCAATTATTGAATATTAATTAATTTAAATTGAATTTATATGGTTCAAATAAATGATTCCATTTTGAGTTTCAATTTAGTTTTCTTTCAGGGTGTTCTATTCTCCTGCCTCCTTCCTTTTCGGGGACGAAAAGTTTTGAGTGGGGGAGAGTGTAATGACCTGTAAATTTCGATAATTAAACTGGTTAATTTAATGAGATTTTTGTAATTAAATTTAAGAAGAAAAAAAACCTTTATAATTTATAATGAAGTGAGTGTTTAAAATGAAATGAAAATAAAAGGGATATAGTAACGGTTGTAAGTTACTATTTAATTGGTCTATTAATGTAGTTATAACTATTACATTTGGGTATTAAATTGAATATATGCAAATAAACGTATGGTAATGGAGTGAATTCAACATTATATAAGCAATTCAACATTATATAAGCAATTCTGATAATTAGTGGAAATAATAAACTTGATTGTAATATAAAGTTAGTGACAACATTTATGCAAGTCACCTTTTTATTTAGGGCTGCTAAATTCAGAGTAGGAAGTCAATTACATTTAAATATAGGTAAATGTTCCTTAATGTGAGATAGGACTGTAACTGTAATGTGTGAATGTAAATGAAATGACATAAATGGAAATTTATATTTTATTCATAAGATGAAATAAAGGAATGAAACCAAGTTGAATAAATTGATTTAGGTTTTATTTATGATAAATGTATATATTTGGGAAATTCAATATAATTGAAAATGACAAGTTATTACAAAAGAAAGATGAAAATTGGAATATATATTTTTGTAAGGAAAGATAAACAAATAATAACTAGGTTTATAGAGTGATAACAGATTTAATAAAAGAGTAGGATTAAAGCATGGTAGTTATTGGAAAGTAATTAATTGAAATTTGGATGAATTGGGAATTTTTTTATGTATTAGTATAAAAACCAATTTTAATATTACCCATAAGAGGATAAGTTAATAGTCGATTCAATAACATGATTGAGAAATCAAATATATGGATTTATTGGGAATTTAAAACTTATACTTTTTTTTTGATAAAGTACAACATTTTACATGCAATAAATTTTTCTATTTTTATTACATATTATATATATGTTCTTATTATTATTATTTCATATATCCACCTCTATTTTATCTTTCTATTTTTATTTTTGTTTAGACAGTCATGTTTATTTAATAGATTATTGCTTGTTTATATCTTTTATTTATGGCTTGGAAGAAACTAAAAGGGTATGCGTTATATTGTCTTAATTGCTTGCCTTTTTAATTGCCTACTCATTATTTATTTTTATTTATAAAACCTTGAAATTTAATATAAATTTTAACTTGATTTAATCATTTCCTAAAAGTCTAAATATAAAATTGGAAGTTTTGAAATTTTTACTTTGTTAAAAGACAACTCCAATTGGAATTTTAATAAAAATGAATTATGTATATTTTAAATACGAAGAATGTAAATGAATTTAATTTTAAGTTAAGTAATAACTTTTGACAAGTCAGTGTATTTATAGACCGTGAAATTTCGCATTTAAAAGGGCACAAATTTTTAATGGTATAAATAACGTATATAGGAAAACATATTAATAAATAAAAAAAATCAGTGCATTCAATTTGCTTTAAATTTGGTATAAATCATTGTCTAATAAAACTTTATCGTTTCTTTATAAATCAATGCTGATTATAAAAATTTCAAATCCACATACAACTTCATTTGGTTAATAGGTATATAATCTGTGATTTCCTTTTACCATTCTCAGCAATAAATTCTTGCTGTTTCTCCACCCCAGTCACATTTACTTCTTATTTAAAGCAAGAGAAAAAATTTCCTAGATATTTTGTTTTTCCTCTTCCTAAATTCGTGCTCGTAAGAATGCATTTACAAAATAAAATGCTTGCCACTGGAAACGTTTGCAATCAATGAAAGAAATTTATTTCCTCACCTGTAGAACGAGATTTCTGAAAAATCAAAGGAAAATCATGCAGCTTCCTTCTTTTACACGTTCAAATCAAAATTTTATCTTTGCCAAAAATTTATCAACGCATTCAATATTTGTTTAAATTTGTCATAAAAATCTTTGCCAAATAAAAACTTTACCGTTTCTTCTCTTTAATCAACGTAATTATTTCCAAAAAAAAAATTAAGGAGAAAAGAAACGTGTACAAATGTGCCTAATATTCCTGTCTGTTTCTTTTTGTAAATCCAAGCCACCGTGCAAGTTAATCTAAATTTATTTCCTTCCTTTATTGTTCACCTTAAATCACGCACCCCCCTGCCTATATATATAAGCCCATACAATTATTCATACGCATAGCATCAGCTCTTCAACCTTCTTTTTCTTGCTTGCAAGCTCCTTCAGGTAATGGAAGTTTACTCTCTTTCTTCTTCCTTTTATTTATTTATTTATTTATTTATTTTTATTTTTTTTGCTTTTCTATTGTATGTTAATCTGATCAATCTAAATACTCTGCTGCTCCACCACATGTCCTTGCCACATCTCTTTTTCCCCCTCGGATCTATTTTGACATACAGGTCAGATTGTTGTAGGAAGACAAGCTTAGTATCCTTCTTTTGAATTCTATAGAAAATGCATGCATTCCTGTAGTTTGTGGCCACTTGAACTTCTTGCGTGAGTCTTTTTTTTTTAAATATGAATTGCTAAAGTGTGTCATCTTTGAAAAAAAATGGTAACAAACAAAACTAATATCCTTCATTTTGCATACACTCACACGTGCAAAATCACGTTTCTTTCAGCAGATAGGTAGAACTTTTTATTACCTAAATTATTTCCAAAATATGCAGTGACTTGTATATTTTGAGTGCATGCTTACGGGGTTTATAATAGGTAAGGAGACCGTGCCATTTATTTAGGTTGCATCACCATGTTTTGTGAATTCATGCATGAGTCATTTTAATAAAATGTTAACAAAAGAAAAAAAAGTATATTTTCATTTGCATCTCTGGAAGAAGAAAAAAAAAACAAAAAAACAAAAAACAAAAAAAAAAGAGAAATGCATGTTTTAAAAAGATGAGGTAGGAGTGGATGTGCTATGTTGCGTGTTCAAGTTTTGGGAACCAACATGCTTCACTTTTATGCAACGTGATTATTTATACAGAGAAAGAAAGAAAAAAAAGAATTTTAGTGTACGCCACCTGTTTGTAGAAAGGGAATAACGTATTGTGTCCACCTTTTTCTTTCCAGCTTTTGCCTAAAATTTTCCACTATAATTTTCATGGGTACGTAAATAGTTAAAATTTCACTGCCTGGCCTTGAGAACGTGGGCGAGTCGAGTAGTGGGAGTGGTCGAGTCAAGTCAAATTCTATTCGTTCCTATTGTTTCGAAAATTTTGCTTTGACCGTAATTTTAAAAGTCGCTTATTTGGTACTTGGATCTTATTATAGATTTGAATCAAGGCGTGGCATCTGCGAAAATCTAATCGTGCCATTTGTACGTTCCTTTATCAAGTGGTACAATCGTTTGAATCTAAATTTCGGCAGCTTTAAGGTGAGTATTTCTCACCAGACAAACATACCTATATATTCGTGATTTATCACAAGTGTATTTGTAAATTATTTATTAAATTTTATCTGCCTGTGATATAATGTATGATGTTAAACCCCATTTTAAATTGACACCTCATCAGTTGTTTATCTATTGTAATATTATTGCGGTTATACTATGTAATGCTTATTTACTGATTAAATCATCGCTGTAAGTTCCCTGTAAATTTGAGATCGTTATAGGCTGAAATGATAGGCCTGAACGATAATCATTTGTTCATTTATTTGATTGTTTAATTATTTATTTGTTAACTTTGGATTGCGGGTTTGAAATGATGGAACCAGGGTTTTTTTGTAAATTGCGGATTGAAATGATATATATCCGTATCACTTGACCTAGGCTAGAAAACTATATACAGACCCATGGTTTATATAATATTTTTCTGAAATATTTTAAAATAATTTAAATGGAAAGTTTATAATATTTTGGGATAAATGTATTTAAAGAATTTTTATAAATTTATAAAGATTTTTAAATAAGTCAAAATGTTAAATAAATAAATGTTTAAGTAAAATTTTGGAATATAACTTAATTTGGAAATTCTGAATTGTTGTTATAAGTGAGATTTTATTTAAGTAAATTAATAAGTTATATCTTGGAATGTAAAACTAAAATTTCAGATTAATAATCTATTACAACATTTAAATGCTGTCTTTATAAGTGAACTGTTTTAACCTATAGACTTTAGGTAGCATTTCATAAGTGATACAGAAACTGAATTTTAATTGTTTTAAATAAAAGTTATGGAAATAACCTTTGGGAAAAGGTTGAAATTTTGAAATTTAATATGTAATTTATAAAAATAAGGAATTGACTTTAAATAGTTTTAATGGAAGGATTTAACTCTTAAATGTGAGTTGAAAGGCAATAAATTCCTAAATAAATTAAATAGATTTAAATGGTATTTTTATAGAATGAATGATGTTTAAATAAATGATGTTTAAAAGAATTTTTCAATTTGAAAAGTATAAATACCATTTTTAAAAGTTGTAACCACGGGTTATAATAACGTTTGGTTGTTAAAGAGACCGGGATCGGATGTCTGGCATACTCTCTGTCGATACCGAAAACCACTTTAACAACCGTATACGCGGTGCAGATTCCAGAATGAAGTAGGATGGTGGTGACGTTTCCTTTAAGGTAAATACGTGGACCCGACTCCCGTGAGTTGGCATAAGGTGGCTAAAACAGGAGCGATTGACGGATTAATGAGGTAGCACCTCTGATCGGACGCACTTCTTCGTATGCCATCCTATTACTTTTGTGATTGTTTGGTGCGCACCTTTGATTTGGGAGTGTTGTTCGAGGTGGGAGGTAGCTGCGGCTATGCGTTTCCATCGGTCCGGATGCGTAGTTGGTATATCTACCCTGGCATTGCCTAGTTGTGCCGTGTCACCTACCATAGCGAGCCTTATACGATTTTGGTTTTGTACCATAACTATGGAGTGCCCTCTGACGACGCCCAGTACGGGGGAGATTACGGTACTGTATAGACTATGGGAATATATTATGTGTTAAGGTGGAAAATGTAAAGCCTTAACGCTATTTAAAAGCAAGTTTATTTTACTAATAGACACTATTACAATAGAGAAGTATTACTACATAGTAAATAGTTTAACGGATCCTTAGAGGATGGCCAGTCCCAAGCATCATTTAAGTTACTTGCTCTATATTACAGTACACTTGAATTAGCTTACACTATATAAGTATGTATGTCCTGACTCGAGTGTTTATGTTTTATTTTACGCTCGGGTCAGCCTGAGTTGCAGTTCATTTTCATCCCGGAGCTAGGATTTCTGTAGATCACTTTCAAGCTGCTGGCAAACTTCCTTCCCAGTTCTTTATCTAAATTTTTGAAATCAAGACTAGTGGACATTTGGATTGTTCTACTGATGATTTAAAACTATATTTGGATTAAAGACTATGTAATTTTTATTTGATTGAGACTATTTATAGTGGCTTCATGAACCACTAAGTATTTTAAATTCCGCTACGAGTATTCTGATTCTGTGTCTGTGATTCTGTGATTAATTATTTACTGTATATTTTGAGATTTGCCAAATTTTATTTACAACGTGGTATTTTGAATAATTCAAGTCCGACATGTGCGGATGCGAATGGTTAAAAATATCGGGTCGTTACAATTCCCAAAGTTAGGTTTAGGAATTTCTGAAATTGATAAGAGATTGAGTCGGAGAAGAAGAAGAGAAGCTTACCAATGGGTTCTTCTATTAGTTTGGAGCTAGAAGTTGGATTTGCAATAGAAAACTAGGGTTTTGGAGTTTTAATTTCCCATCTCTCCCACCATTGATGCTTTAGAACTGAAAAGAAGAGAAAGTGAGGGTGAATGGGGTGGAGTGGCTCAGATTTGAGTATAAGTTAAACATAGGGCTAAACCTAAACCCATACCCAAAGTGAAAAAGTAGCAAAAATCAACTTACTCCAGACATATCGAAGCTTATACTCAAAAAGGTCGCAAACGACATTTTAAACTCAATGGGAGTGGTCCCGAGTCCTAATTCGACCGTATGCAAAAAGTAACTTTTCGGACTAAATTCCGAGTATCAATAAAGTATTTAAATATAAAAATCGATAAATATGCGGGTTGTTACAGACTCCCCTCCTTAAAGAAATTGCGTCCTCACAATATTTAAGAAGAAAATATAAAGTAACAACCATAAAAGCATATTCAACACAAAAGAAGTTTGAAATAAGAAGTTCACCTCAAAGAGTACGAGAAAGTAAGTCCGGATGTGTTCGCTCGATGAACTCTCTAGACTCCCAAGAAAAATCCTTAGGATTTGAAGACCATTGAACTTTAACAAGCGAAACATCTTTATTTCGAAGGCGCTTGACCTCCGAAGCAATAATACGAATAGGATATTGCTCATAAGTTAAATTAGGCGAAACTTCAATCTCTTCCACAACACCGGGCTCAGGAATAGAATCGGAAGCTCGAAGACATTTCCGAAGTTGAGAAACGTGAAACACGTCATGGATAGCAGAAAATTGACCCGGTAATAAGAGGCGATAAGCCACGAAACCAATACGTTTGGTGATAGGAAATGGCCCAATATATCGAGGCGCTAACTTTCTCGATCGCCAGAAACGTACAACACCCTTCATAGGTGAAACATGAATAAAAACAAGATCTCCAACAGAAAATTCTAATCTCCTTCGATTATCGGCATAGGATTTTTGTCTACTCTGGGCTTCTTTCATCCTATGTCGAATAAGGTTAATTTTCTCTGTGGAATCCCGAACCAAATCTGGACCTAAAACCAGCTTCTCACCGGCCTCAAGCCAGCAAGAAGGAGATCAACATGGCCTTCCATAGAGTGCCTCAAATGGTACCATACCAATACTAGATTGGAAGCTATTATCATAGGAAAATTCAACAAGTGAAATATGATCTTCCCAACTTCCACCGAAATCAAGCACACAAGCACGAAGAAGATCTTCAAGTGTTTAATTCACACGCTCAGTTTTTCCATTGGACTGGGGGTGATAAGCGGTGCTAAAATTAAGCTTCGTTCCCAAAGCTTTTGAAGACTCTTCCAAAATCCACTAGTAAACAATGGATCACGATCGCTAACAATAGAAGTAGGAACTCCATGCAATTTAACAATTTCTTTGATAAAGAGTTTGGCCAAAAGAGGAACGGTTCGATTGGACCGAACGGGAATAAAATGGGTGTATTTAGTAAGTCTATCAACAATCACCCATAAGCTATCATGACCCGAATGAGAACGGGGAAGGCCATCTATAAAATCCCTGGAAATTTGGTCCGACTTCCAAATTGGAATTTCTAAAGGTTGCAATAACCCACCGATCCTTTGATGTTCGGCCTTAACGAGTTAGCAAGTCATGCAACGCTTAATGAAGTTAGAGATGTCAAGTTCCATTCCCTCCCAATAATAAATACGCTTCATATCCGCGTACATTTTGCTACTACCGGGATGAATGGTGAATTTGGAACGATGGGAATCTTCTAAACTATCTTTGCGAAGATCACTAATATTTGGCATGATAAGTCTACCAAATTTTCGAATGCCGCCACGAGAATCGATATCAAAGTCTTTCAAACCTTCAATATCAATTTTATGCTTAAAATTTTGGCCAAGAAGAGCCAATTCGGGATCTAGCCTTTGAGCTTCAAGAATGCGGTCTAAAAGAGAAGGATAAGCCTCAAGGCTACATAAAACAAGAGATGAACATAAATCGGGAACACGATCTTGAATTTCGCAAGTGGATAAAATCTCAAGATCATTCCATTCGGATATCATCATAGAAACAACAGTTTGTTGCTTGCGACTAAGTGCATCGGCAACACGATTTCCCTTTCCGGGGGTATACAGAATATCAAGATCATAAGGAGCAAGGAACTCGATCCAACGTTGTTGATGAAAATTAAGTTCCTTTTGAGAGAATAAATACTACAAAGACTTATGATCGGTATAAAGAATAAATTTCTCCCCCAATAGATAATGACGCCAAATTCGAAGAGCAAAAACAATAGCCGTGAGCTCTAAATCATGTGTGGCATATCTAGTCTCGGCCGGCTTCAATTGCCTTGAAGCATAAGCAATAACACGTTCTTTTTGCATAAGAACGGCACCCAAACCAATGCGACTAGCATCGGTATAAACAACGAAATCTTGATTCCCCTCGGGAATAACAAGAATAGGAGCATCGGAAAGAAGTTCTTTTAATTTCTGAAAAGACATTTCACATTTGTCCGACCAAATGTATTTAACACCTTTCTTCGTTAAGCTAGTGAGAGGCACGGCAATCTTAGAAAAGTCTTTAATAAAACGACGGTAATAGCCCGCCAATCCGAGAAAGCTGCGGATTTCAGTCGCACTCTCAGGTCTTTTCCAATCTAGAATCGCTTCAATCTTTGAAGGATCCACAGAAATTCCGGATTCGGAAATAATATGACCGAGAAACTTCACACGAGATTGCCAAAAGTGGCATTTAGAAAATTTTTCTTTCAATTGATTACTCCTAAGAGTTTCCAACACAATCCGAAGATGCTTCTCATGTTCCTCCTCGGTTTTTGAATACACAAGAATATCATCAATGAAGATGAGAACAAACCGATCAAGGATGTCTTTGAAAACTCTATTCATAAGGTCAACGAAATAAGCCGGAGCATTCGTTAGACCAAATGGCATAACTAGCCATTCATAAGATCCATAACAAGTAAGGAACGATGTCAAAGGAATGCTATCCGATGCAATACGAAGCTGATGAAAACCAATAGCTAAGTCTAATTGTGAAAAGACTCTAGCACCACTAAGTTGATCGAATAGATCATCAATCCGAGGTAAAGGATATTTATTTTTGATTGTATGATCATTAAGCTTGCGGTAGTCAACGCAAAGCCTAAGTGTTCCATCGGATTTCTTCACAAAAATAGCTGAAGCTCCCCAAGGCGAGGAACTAGAGCGAATAAATTGCTTCGTCTCCAATTCGGATAATTGTTTATGCATCTCCTCGTTTTGTTTATTGGACATACGATAAGGAGGGCGAGTGATAGGTCGAGCTCCAGGAATGAGATTAATTCTGAACTCAATTGCTCGCATAGGTGGTAATCCTAAAACGGGCTGGAATATGTCTGAAAATTCATGAACGACGTGAATAAGAGAAATATCACCCTCATCATCATCATCGTTATCACGGGGATTTAAAGAATATAAAGATGCAACCAAGCTGGAATCTGAATCTTCAAGATTAACAGAAATCTGCTTAATAGATTGAGGATGTCGAAGATGAATAGTCCGCTCAGGACATAGGATATGAGCTTCATAACGGTTAAGCCAATCCATTCCCAAAATCATTCCAAAGCCTAAATAACGCATGACATGCAAATTGACTCGGAAAGAAAAATCACAAAACAATCTCGACATCTTTACACAATAAACTGATCGTCGTGGATCTACCAACCGGATTCGCAATTCTCAAAGAAGTCATTAAACACAAAACATGCAAAGAAAAAGTATCAACAAGTTCTTTTGATATAAAAGAATAGGACGCACTCGTATCAAAAAGAACTCGAATAGGATGATCACGAAATAAAATAATTACATCTAGAATAGAATGAGAAATACCTTGGCCACGAGATGTGTTGCCAGGGGCTTGAGCAACATTAAGCTTTCCCTCCTTCCTATTTTGAAGTTTGGGACATACATGCATAAAATGGTCCGCGCTTTTACAATAGCGACAAGTACGAGGCTTTGAACACTTGTTCGCAAAATGGTCTCCGGAACCACAGTTAAAGCATTTCCCTTTAGTAGAGGAAAAGGTCTTTGCAGTAGGAGTTGCTTGCCTCCCTTTCTTATTAGGATAAGGTCCTTTGAATTTGTTTGGCCTCTTCTTGTTGTTGAAGTTTGGTTTGGAACCCACCACTTCAACATAATTCTCCCTATCCGCCTCTTCAAGACGAAGAGCGATATCAATGAGTTGGTCAAAAGAAACTTCTAATTTTAGAAGTAATGGCTTCTTGAGATTTTTGTTTAAGCCATAGATGAACCTCTGGTTCTTCTTTAAAGGGGTGTTGATGTATTCAACCATGTATTTAGAAAGCAACTCGAAGGAGGTGACATAATCAGTCACGGAGGACTCACCTTGAACAAGGTCTATAAATCGTCGAGCCAAAGTCACCTTCTCAGCTTCTGGTATGAATTTCAACTCCAAGCGTTCCCGGAATTTCTTCCAGGTGAGATCCGCTTCATTAATCTCAGAAATAAGAAGTTCTTACCAGTCCAATGCTCTTTCTTGGAGCATACTAGAAGCCACCTGAACACGGTGAAGATCGATGAGGTTCATTCGAGAAAAGATTCGATCGCATGTCCTTAGCCAAGCTTGGACTTCAATAATAGTTTCAGAACCTTTAAATGGTTTCCCGCCCAGGTTGGTGTAATCATTGCACAAACGTGCAAACCCAGATTTAGGGTGAGTAGGTTCCGGATTAGAACTAGTTGCTTGAGCATTCGTGACAAGGTCAAGAAGTTGCTGGATAGTCATAAAAACTCCATCCTGGGGTGGAGTGCTAGATGGTACGGCTCTGGGGCGGCCTGGTCTAGACATTACTCTTCCTTTTTAAAAAGAAAGAAGAAAAAGAAGAAGATTATTCAATAATAAATATCAAGAAATCTTGATAGATAAAACAAGGAACCATAAAAGAAAATAGGATGAATCGGTACGAAGACTGGAAGTAAATCCTAAAGCACGACTCCTAAGATGAACTTAGGACGATGATCCTTGTTATAATATTCCATATTGTTCCGAAGTTTCGCTCTGATACCAAGCTGTGATGTCCCACCTCTATACCCACGCTAGCCAAGAACATTACGGTGAATGCTGTCAACTAGCACGGAGAATAAGGCTGTTGAGGAGCGACCATCCGTGTAATTGCTTTGCGCGAGCATCGATATGTCAGATAGTATAACATGCATTTCTTTTTCAAAAGGGAAATCCGACATACCGACACAAACTCAAAGCTACTACACAGTGGCTATAATATCTTCAGAAACAAATATAGAAATAAACATAACATAAGTCAGTCACAGACAATTCATATCATAAAGGCGGAAATAGATATGAATATTACACTAGGAAGTGTACATCAGAGTAGTGGTCTAAAAAGATCCACAATATCACAAAAGAATAGTTACAAGAACTACATAAAAGAATAAGTATACATTATGGAGTCTATATCTCAAATGTATACAACAAAAACTACTAATCTAAGTAGTTAACCAAAATTCAAGGAGGTAATCCCGGATGTAAAGTCAAGCAGAAGCACCTGTAACATCTCGGTCTGACCCGAGTATTATTTAATAAGAAAATAATAAACGAATCAGTCTAACTATAAATATCAGATGAAACGATATAGAATAAGAGATATGACTAAACGCATAATAATCACAATGCCAAGCTGTGATATATAAAAGTAATTGAAAATCAACAAGAGATTAATCAATATCACCAAATCTGCACAAGAATCAAAGGAAATGTCATACTCCTTATTTCGTTCAACAAACCATAAATATTGACGATTATATCAATGTCAATCACAAAAGTCAATGACACACAAATTCACCTATGCACAAAAATTGATAAATCATATCAATAGAAATCACAAAAATAGGTGAAGAAGAAAATTACAGAATTCGACACACGAAATCCAGAAATCACACAAAATAGGGGGGAGGCCTATCACACGAACGGGAGCATGAAAACTCACCAACATATGTATCACACGAACGAGACGCTATCTCATGGTAGCTAGCCATTAATTTTTGACACACGAACGACCCGAAGACCATGGGGCGCTACCCCATCAATTTGAGTCGAAACTCCACAAAACGGGGTTTAGTCTCCCTCACAGACAAAGAGACATCGCACATTGCGAGTCTAAATCACAAAAATGATCGTCATGATCATCAAGAAGTGTCAATTACAGTAAGCTAGTAAATATATGAGCTTAGCTTCATGTCCCATAACCACTAGCTTAACTTAAATATTTACAAACAAATTGTTGATCTCCACTAGAAAATTGTCACAGGTGTTTCAATCGAACGAGTCCAAGAATTAACCGACGAAGTAAACACAAGCGTTTCATACCACTTGTTTTACTAAGTCGTTTAATTAGATTTCTCTTACGAGTGAGGTAAATGTTTGTATATACTAGTAGATTGGAAAACGGTTTAAGAAACGAGCTTTGTAATAAAGTAGTGTTGAAATCGTTTTGATGAAAGAATTTTGATATTTACTACTAGTATTGAAACCTTTATATTTTTAAAGTGACAAATCACAAAGAAGATTGTAGGAACAATCAATCACTAAAATTCACATTCGAAGACGTGAATAAAATCCAAAGAAATCGATACCGAATCCATCAAAATGGATATTCCCAAAAATCACGAAGAAAATGTCATCAAAGTCGATAATAAGCGATAATAACAAAAGGGAATCAACACGAATCGATTAACGTTGGAAATTCAATCCAAAAAGGCAAAATGGACTCAAACATCAGGTTCAGTCGACTAAACAGAGTTTTCAGTCGACTGACCCTGTACCTGGAAATTTTCCAGGTTCAGGAAACTTTCTGTTTCCAGGTTCAGTCGACTGAATAGAGGATTCAGTCGACTGAATCATGCCTGGAATCTTTCGGGTTTCAGGTTCAATCGACTGAACAGACTTTTCAGTCGACTGAATCTTGCCTGGGCTGTTTTTCAGCCTATCCAAATGAAGAGCAAACTCTTCCAAAATGCAACCGGACGAACATTGGCTCTAAGGGTTTATGCCAATCGGCAACCCGGCCCTATATGCTCCTCGATGCATCACCAAAAGAACGATCAAGCATCCATATAAGGATTTTCACACAAATTTGACATAAAAACCCAAAAATTGGAATATTCACAAAACCAATCCAAATCAAGAGCAAATGCACATGAAGAAGTGTTAGGAATTCATCCCCAACAACCAAAGATAACTATAGTCATAGATATGAGATAAAAATCTCACCCTTGAACCCAAACGATTGAAGAAGATGCTTGAAAGCAAAGGAGAATCAACCACTCTTCAAATCCAACTCAAGAAGCTTGATTCTAAGCTTTAAAAGAAGAACATTGCCAAAGTTAGGTTTAGGAATTTCTGAAATTGATAAGAGATTGAGTTGGAGAAGAAGAAGAGAAGCTTACCAATGGGTTCTTCTATTAGTTTGGAGCTAGAAGTTGGATTTGCAATAGAAAACTAGGGTTTTGGAGTTTTAATTTCCCATCTCTCCCACCATTGATGCTTTAGAACTGAAAAGAAGAGAAAGTGAGGGTGAATGGGGAGGAGTGGCTCAGATTTGAGTATAAGTTAAACATAGGGCTGAACCCAAACCCAAAGTGAAAAAGTAGCAAAAATCAACTTACTCCAAACATATCGAAGCTTATACTCAAAAAGGTCGCAAACGACATTTTAAACTCAATGGGAGTGGTCCCGAGTCCTAATTCGACCGTATGCAAAAAGTGACTTTTCGGACTAAATTCCGAGTATCGATAAAGTATTTAAATAAAATATTTAAATATAAAAATCGATAAATATGCGGGTTGTTACATACGGATCTCCGTCACACTCTCCGGCCTCTTCCAATTTTGAATCTCTTCAATCTTTGAAGGATCCACGGAAATTCCGAATTCGAAAATAATGTGACCGAGAAACTTCACACGAGATTGCGAAAAGTGGCATTTAAAAAATTTCACTTTTAATTGATTACTCCTAAGAGTTTCCAACACAATCCGAAGATGCTTTTCATGCTCCTCCTCGGTTTTTGAATACACAAGAATATCATCAATGAAGATGAGAACGAATCGATCGAGGAAACCTTTGAAAACTCGGTTCATAAGGTCGACGAAATAAGGCGGAGCATTCGTTAAACCAAATGGCATAACAAGCCATTCATAAGATCCATAACGAGTACGGAACGATGTCAGAGGAATGTTATCCTCTACAATAAGAAGCTGATGATAACCGGTAGCTAAGTCTAATTGTGAAAAGACTCTAGCACCACTAAGTTGATCGAATAGATCATCAATTCGAGGTAAAGGATATTTATTCTTGATAGTAAGATCATTAAGCTTGCGGTAGTCAACGCAAAGCCTAAGTGTACCATCGGATTTCTTCACAAAAATAGCCGAAGCTCCCCAAGGAGAGGAACTAGAGCGAATAAATTGCTTCGTCTCCAATTCGGATAATTGTTTGCGCATCTCCTCATTTTCCTTATTGGACATGCGATAAGGAGGACGAGTGATAGGTTGAGCTCTAGGGATGAGATTAATTTTGAACTCAATTGCTCGCTTAGGTGGTAATCCTAAAACGGGCTCAAATATGTCAAAAAATTCACAAATAACGTGAATAAGAGAAATAATATCTTCCTCATCATCATTATCATCATCATGAGGATTTAAATAATATAAAGATGCAACCAAGCTGGAATCCGAATCTTTAAGATTAATAGAAATCTGCTTAACAGATTGAGGATGTCAAAGATGAATAATCCACTCGGGACAAAGAATTTGAGCTTCATAGCGGTTAAGCCAATCCATTCCCAAAATCATTCTGAAGCCATGGTAACGCATAACACGCAAATCGGCACGGAAAGTGTAATCACACAAAATAATTTCGGCATCTTTACACAATAAACTGATTGTTGCGGATCCAACAACCGGATTCACAATTCTCAAAGAAGTCATAAACACAAAACATCCAAAGAAAAAGTATCAACAAGTTCTTTTGAAATAAAAGAGTGGGACGCACCCGTATCAAAAAAACTCGAATAGGATGATCACGGAACAAAATAATGCCATCAAGAATAGAATGAGAAATACCTTGACCACGAGAAGTGTTACTAGGAGTTTGCACCACATTAAGCTTTCCCTCCTTCCTGTTTTGAAGTTTGGGAAACGAAGATATATAATGGTTCGGGCTTTTGCAATAGCGAAAAGCATGAGGCTTTGAACACTTGTTCGCATAATGGTCCTTAGAACCACAGTTGTAGCATTGCCCACCACTTGAGGTGGAAGTCTTTGCCATCGAAGTTGCTTGCTTCTCTTTCTTATTGGGATATGGACCTCTGAACTTATTAGGCCTTTTCTTATTGTTGAAGTTTGGTTTAGCTCTCCCAACCTCATCATCACTTACTCTAACAGCCTCTTCAAGTTGAAGAGCGATATCAATGAGCTGATCAACAGAAACTTCTAATTTTAGAAGTAATGGCTTCGTGAGATTTTTATTCAAGCCATAGGCAAATCTTTGGTTTTTCTTCAATGGGGTGTTTATGTACCCGACCCCGTATTTAGAAAGCGACTCGAATGATGCGACATAGTCTACAACGGAAGATTCACCTTGAACAAGGTCTATGAAACGACGAGCCAAAGTCACCTTCTCAGCTTCTGGCATAAATTTTAACTCGAAGCGTTCTTGGAATTTCTTCCAAGTAAGATCCGCTTCATTTATTTCAGAAATCAGAAGCTCGTAACAGTCTAATGCTCTTTCTTGGAGCATACAAGAGGCCACCTGAACACGGTGAAGATCAATAAGATTCATGCGAGAAAAGATTCGATCGCACGTTCTCATCCAAGCCTGGACTTCAATAGTAGTTTCAGAACCTTTGAATGGCTTCCCACCCAAATTGGTATAATCGTTGCACAAACGTGCAAATCCAGACTTAGGGTGAGTAGACTCCGGATTAGATCCAGCTGCTTAAGCATTCCTTACTAGAGCAAGAAGCTGCTGGGCAGACATAAACACTCCATCTTGGGGAGTAGCACTAGATTGACCGGTCCTGGGACGGCCAGGTCTAACCATTTCTCTTCCTTTTGAAAGAACGAAAGAAGAAGGATAAGGTTATTCACCAAATGGATATCAAGCAATCTTGATAGATAAAACAAGGAATCATAAAGAAAATAGGATGAATCGGTACGAAGACTCGAATTAAATCCTAAAGCACGACTCTTAAGATGGACTTAGGACGATGATCCTTGCTAGATTATTCTACATTGTTTCGAAGATTGGCTCTGATACCAAGCTGTGACGCCCGACCTCTATACCCACTCTAGCCAAGGACACTACGATGTAATGCCGTCAACTAGCACGGAGAATGAGGCTATTGAGGAGTGACCATCCGTGTAACTGCTTTGTGCGAGCACCAATATGTCAGCTAGTACAACATGCATTTGGTTTCAGGAGGAAATCTGACATACCGATACAAACTCAAAGCTACTACATAGTGGAAATATATATTCGTCGGAAACAAATATAGAAATAAACATAACACAAATCTGTCACAGACATCCATATCACAAAGGCGGAAATAGATATGAATTTATAACACATAAAAGTGTTCATCGGAGCAGTGGTCAACAAGATCCACAATATCACAAAGAATAGTTACAAGTGCTAGACAAAAGAATATGTATACATCAAGGAGCCTATATCTCAAATGTATACAACAAAAACTACTAATCTAAGTAGTTAGCCAAAAGTGAGGGTGATAATCCCAAATGTAAAGTCAAGCAGAAGCACCTGTAACATCTCGGTCTGACCCGAGTATTATTTAATAATAAAATAATAAACAGATCAGTCTAACTATAAATATCGAATGAAATGATATAGAATAAGAGATATGACAAAAACGTATGATAACCATAAAACCATGCTGTGATAAGTATGTAATTGAAAATCAACAAGAGATTAATCAATATCACAAGAATCTTCTCAAAGATAAAAAGGAATGTCATACTCTATATTTTTATTCACTAAAATCATAAGTGTTGATCATTATATCAATGCCAATCACAAAAGTTAATGACACACAAATTCACCAATGCACAAATATTGATAAGACTTATCAATGTAAATTATGAAAATTGGTGAAACACAAATTCTAGAAATCATCAATGGAAATCCAGAAATCACAAAAAGGGGGAGGCCTATCACAAAACGGGAGCATGAAAACTCACCAACACGTGTATCACAAAATGGAACGCTATTCCATGGTTGCTAACCATTAATTTTGGGACGAAGCTCCACAAAACGGCCCGAAGACCATGGGTCGCTACCCTACCAAATTGAGCCAAAGCTCCATAGAAACGGGGTTTAGTCTCCCTCGTAGACAAAGAGACATCGCACATTTGCTAGTCTAAATCACAAAAATGATCATCAACGATCATCGAGAATTGTCAATTACAGTAAGCTGGTAAATATATAAGCTTGGCATCATGTCCCATAACCACTAGCTTAACTTAAATATTTAAGAACAAATTGTAGATCTCCACTCGAAAATTGTCACAAGAGATTCAATCGAACAAGTCCAAGAATTAACCGACAAAGTAAACGCAAGCGTTTCATACCACTTGTTTTACTAAGCCGTTTAATTAGATTTCTCGTACGATTGAGGTAAAGGTTTATATATACTAGTAGGTTGGAAAACGGTTTAAGAAACAAGCTTTGTAGTAAAATAGGGTTGAAATCGTTTTGATGAAAGAGTTTTGATATTTACTGCTAGTATTGAAACCTTCGTATTTTTAAAGGGAAAAATCACAAAAATGATTGTAGAAACAAACAATCACAAAAATTCACATTCGATGACGTGAATAAAATCGTAAGAATTTGATTCCAAATCCATCAAGGTGGAAATATCCTTGCGACTCAATGGCCACGACTTACGGCTTAACAACAATGCAACACAAGAAATTAGCGGCTCAACTCATGCGACTCCACGGCATACGACCTAAGAGATCAGTGACTTAAGAAATAACATGCGGCTTAACAGAGCAACTTAACATGGCGCGACCTATAGCATGGCGCGACCTATAGCATGGCGCAACCTTATTCGTTGCGACCTAAATGCAGGTACGACCCAAGGTATGGCGTGACCCATCAGCTGTGCGACTTAACAGGCCGAGCGACATAAGGTGCTGGGGCAAGCCGGGCGACCTAAGTAATGCGACCAAAATGGTGCGACCAAGCCGAGCGACCTAAGTGATGCGACCTAGCCGAGCGACCTACGTGATGCAGGCCAAGCGACCTGAGGGATCATCGACCTAAAGAAGCCCGACTTAATGGCCGAGCGACTTAACACTTGGCCGAGCGACTTAAGTAATGGAACGACCTAACACATGGCCGACTGAGTTAAGGAATGACCTAACGGCTGAGCGACTTAAGTGGTTGCGAGACAAACCATGGCGCAACCTAAGGCGTGCGACCTAAATGCAGGCCGAGTGACTTAAATGTGCAAGCCAACTCATTAGCAAGGTGAGCGATCTAAGGAATGCGACCAACATGGGGCAACCTAAGTGGTGGAATGACCTATCCCATGGCGCGACCTAAGCATGGCGCGACCTATATATGCAGGCCGAACAATTCAAATGGAGCAGGCCGAGTGACCTAGGGGATAGAAGTGCAAAACTCTCTCAATTTGCAACTGGTCGAGCACGGACGCTAGGGGATTACGCCCATCGGCTACCGGGTCCTGTTGGCTCCTCGATGCATTACCAAAAACGTGTTCAAACATCAAAGTTGAGATTTTTAAAGATTTGAACCCAAAACACTAAAATTTGGAATTTTCACCCATTCAATCCAATCCAAAAGCAAATGCACATGAATAAGTGTTAGGAATTTATACCCAACAATCAAAGATAGTTATAGACAAAGATGTGCGATAAAAATCTCACCTTTTCACAAAATCAATGAAGGAGAAGCTTAAAAGCAAAGGAAGAATCAACCACACTTCAATCTCAACACAAGAAGCTTGAATCAATGGCTTCTCTTTGGATTTGGAGTTAGATGTGGGATTTGCAATTGAACTAGGGCTTGGAGTTTTAATTTCCCATTCCTCTCTCCATTTTTGATGAAGCTTGAGTGTTAGGAAATGAAAGTGAAGTAATGAAGGGAAGAGCGGGTTGAGCTAGAGTTAATAGTTTAGGCTAATGGGCTAAACCAAACCCAAAGCCCAAAGTGAAAAGGTGGAAAAATTCTACTAACTCCAAACATATCAAAGTTTATACTCAAAAAGATCGCAAATGGTGTTTTGGACCCAATGGAAGTGGTCCCGAGTCCTATTTCGACCGTATGCAAAAAGTAACTTTTCGGACTAAAATCCGACTAACGATAAAATATTTAAATAAAATATTTAAATATTCAGTCGTGAAATACGCGGGTTGTTACAAATGTCATCTCCTCATATATAAAATATCTGAAAGTATTATGATGGAAAATGACTATATGATTGACATGATGTCCCAAAGTAGAGTCATATATGTAACAATAATAATAATATATGGCACCTAGCCTACTTCAATGCTACAGTGAGTTGTACCAATAATATATGCCATTCTACTAGTCCATTAGTACCAGAAGGGAGACTGATAGCACGCATGCAAGCTCCAGAGACATTTGCCCTAAAGTCTTAATTAGCTCCGCAGTCATCATGACAGGTATCCACCGATGTACTCCTTAATGCGAGGACCAATAAGTCATGAAACCCAAATTGCCCTCGAGGTAATAGACTAATGGCCTAGGTTAAACAAAAGGAAAACCGTGCATAAGGGTAACACGAAGCTATATAATATAGTGTCATAGATCTAAGGAGCGTCCTTACAATTAGGCCACCAGGGTGGATACTGGCTATCTGGTCCTCTCCAATAAACATAATAGGAGTACATCGAATAGTGGCATATAGAATCAGTAGATATAGAACTAGAGTCTCGCCACCTATAGGTATGGAGCCATATATCACTATGTATCACCTCACACAACCCACTTATTCCCATCATGTGAGTGTCATTTACTTATAATGAATATGTAACGACCTGAAAATTGGACCACTTAAAAATATTAAATTTAATATTTATATTGAAAAATGGTTAAAAACAAAATTTTATGAAATTTATTATGAAAATATATTAAATGTAATTTATAATGTCAATTGAATTTTAAACAACAGCGAATTGCAATAAGATAAAGTTGTAACTTACATTAGGGTACAAATTTATAATATTAGTTTGTATTAAATTAATAACAGAAATTGGAATAACAAATATTGAATTTAAATGACGAATTGAGTAAATGTTTTAATGAAACAATAACATAAGTAGTTAGTTGAAATGTATCTTGGAGAAGTTGATTTTCAATAAGATAAAACATTTACTTCATAAATAATGTATAAATTTTGTTGTATACGAAATTTTATAAAACATGTTTGAATTAGTATAAATGAAAAGAAAATAGTGTTATATAATTAGAATTCGTTTGAAATTAGTAAGAAAATTAATTGGAATTAGATTAGTTGAAATGTCTCAATTAAAGGGAAATAAGAATGAAATTGTAATGAATAGTTGATATAGGAATTTGCATTTTTGTGTCAAAATGGAATGAACATTTTGTAACGACCCTGACTCGACCTTAGAAAATCGACACCCAAATACCTCACATGCAGATTCAAACATCGAATCTGGTTGCCCGTAGTTTATAACACATTAAGTACAACAACATAGAGGAAAAAGAAATGAATATCATTGATAAAACAATGGATACAATACATAATACAATATGATACAACAGATATGAACAACACTATCAGAGATAGATACAACAACAAAAAAGAACAGCAGCAGAAAGATACAACTCCAAAAGAGGAACACCAAGATATGCCTTCAAAAGGGAGAAGGATAGAAATCCCAATAACTGCATTCCCATGCAATGCTCCAAAGATCTCTAAAACTATAAGCTCGAACCACCATCATGTTGGACTTAAGCAAGTCCGATCCCAAATGTTGAAGAGAAGCACAAAGCGATAGCCAAAATCCTGTAAAGACTCCAAAGATTTCCAAATGCTACACCTACTAGCCGGCTTTTTATCCGTCCTCGAATAAAGAAAAACTAAGATAAATCCGTTTTCGTAGGGAGCACGATTGCATTGAGCGTATGCAACAAGCCGTTAAACCTCTGGGCGTCCCCAGTAGGACGAGTGTTGTCTCGTGAGGGTTTTCAGCGGATACTACCCACAAAATCCAAATGCAGGATGAAAATATTTACAAAATGCAAGATTTATTTACAAAGAGAGATGAATGCAAATTTTGAAAATATTTACAAATGAAGGATTTATTTTTAAATTCACACGAATAAGTTAAATATAGGTTTTGGTTATTATCTTGAAAATTTATGTCATTTACTCGTCAAAATTTCCAACAAAAATCAAGTTATCATATCAAATAGACTATAGTTTAACTCGTTGTTTTGGTTAATAACAAAGTGTAACTATGAAATGGATCCTTAGTTGATTATCAAAGTTTATCAAAGTGGGATTTTCATTTCTTTTCAATAACAAGTCAAATCAACTAAGTAAAAATAGTGTTAGGATTTCAATTGCTTGCTCTCTCATTATTTGCAAGAAAAATTACACACCTAGCTCAGGTAAACTGAGGCCAGATGTACCATCCATGTACTGCCTTTCGGGCTTATGTGAGGGGAGCACAGAGCATGGCGAGTGCACACACTTTCATGCATACACTATCGACCGTAGGTGGTTTTTATTAAGTCTTTTTTTACATGTGTTCCATACATCATAACCGTGAGGACTTTTAAATGAGTATGAAAGCACATAATCAAGAATTCCAAGTAATTCACCCATGCATAACCGTGAGGACTTTTAAATGAGAGTGAATACTTTGGATGTATTATTATTATTTTTTTATAATTTTTTTTTAAGAGAGAGAGAGTTATGCAAAATCATCTTAGCACTGTTTAACTTAGAAGACAAAAAAAATGTTATATCCTTTACTTTAAATTCAACCACTTTTTAAAACAAAGATTTTCAATTAGGATGTACTTCATAATTAACACATATGAATCTTCCTCTATACTAGTTAAACCATTATTAATTGTAATCAAACTTCATTTTATTTTTGTTAAGACAAATAAACTTTCAAAAATTTCAATTTAATAAACCAAAACCATATATTTTTCCTATAGTGTTTCTTTAAAAATAAATCAATTTTTTTTTTGAGTTTTTAAAAGAAAACTCAAAAATAAACCATGAAAATAAAATAAAAAATGAAGATGAGTCTCCCCCACACTTGATTTTGACTGTGCCCCCACAGTCAACCTAAGTGGAAGGAGAAAAATAAAATAAAAATCCTATATTTACATGAAAGATTATTATTTACAAGAGATGAGAAAGTATATAGTCAAAAAGTAAATGAAACGGTCTTCTAAAGACCGAGTCATTTGTCTCGGCAAATGTGCGAGACGCAGCTTAAGCGCAGAAAACCAAACCATAAAAGATTTCGAAGTTGAATGTTGATTTGGAAAAACGAATTTTTTTTTATTAAAAATTGAATGAGTTGTTTTGTTTTCAATGATTTTTGGGTTTGATAAAACAATTGATTGAAATTCACATTTATTTTCACCAAATTGAAATTCAAGTTTATCATTGAAAACTTCTTCCAAATTATCGATTTCAAAGTTAAAATGTTGATCGAAATCTTCCCCATCTGAATTTAATGAATCATTGTCGAAAAGTCCATAAAACTCGTGTTCGTTAAATTCATCTTCCTTCATTGGATTATCAACAACTTTATCACATAAATCGAGTTTAAAATTCAAAGTTGTCGTATTCAAATTTTCAGAAAAAGGAAGATCGAAGTTTAAATCGAGTTTCGCACCCTCAAAAGAATTGAAATCCAACTTAATCACCGTATTTTCAACAACTTGATTAAGATCGTCATTATCAAATTCAAAAGTTGTTATTTGAAAATCGTCGATTTGGGTAAAAGATGGATTATCACTTGACTCATCACACGTTGAGATTTGATTTTGTTGTTCACGTTGTTTCATATAAGTTTCAAACAACAAATCCGTGTGATCATCGTAAATTTCATTCATTTGTTCAACAAAATCCAATTTATAGTTATTAAATTGAGAATTTTCGATTTGGATTTGTTGAGAACAAAATTTTTCACTCGTAACAAGGCTAAGATTATTCCCATTGCCCAATTCGTTTGAAAAGTAGTTACCGTTTTCGTGTTGAGTTTGAAATTCATTTTGGAGTTCGAAATTAAATTGGCATGGGTTATAAAATCGTTTGAATTTTGAATTGAATTCAAATTTTGAAATCCTTGACTCGAGTTATTACACAAATAAGAATTACCTAAATCATTTATCTCTTGATTTTGTCGTGTAGAAAATTCGAGTAAAGATGAAATCACTTAAATGCTATTTTCAAGAGTTGAAGGTTGGTCATCGTTTTGAAAATTTTGTTGTTCGAAATTTGAATTATTTACACAATAGTTGTTGTTAAAATATCCATACGAATTTGGAGTGAACTCATATGGATTATATTGATTTTCACAACTAAAATCAAGTGAGTAAGAAAAAGGAACTTGTTCGTCGACGGAAATTCTATCGGTTTAGAAAACCGTCGAACGAATTTGAATTAAAAATAACCGCAAGCGCACGACGTACTATCGTAGTACGTGGCGAATATGGGTCGATCCACAGGGAATTGATGGTTTTAAAATTCTATTCAATCAAATTATACCGAAGTCGAGAGTGAATAGCTAGAAATGTAAGAAACTAACAAAAACTAGCAAAAGAAAATGATAAAAATATGAGAGTTAAAAGAACAATTCAGAGATAAATCCACTCTCTAGATCATATAAATCAACAAAATGAAGTTACGATCTCTCTTTTCTTTTCATTAGTGTAATTAGTTGATGTGCTTATCATAAGTATGGTATATTTGTGCTATTAATTAGCCCAATATAAACCATCAAACTATAACACAACCACTAATACACTTTTAAATCTCATAAAATATAACAACAAAGTTGAGAGCAAAATCTATTTTAAGCATGGCCTATTAACTATTAATTAGAAATATAAGCCATCAAATTTTAATCTCAACAATCACTTCTTTGCCATAATCATATGTAGATGAAGAGGCAATTTGTGTTTTGTTTGTTTAAGCATAGCCTATTTGTTATGAACAACATAGACTATCAAATTCGAAACTAAACAAGATCATTAAACCACTTCAATCATTCTCATTAAGCACAAAAAGAGAGCATAAACATCAAATTAAGTTGAAGCTACATGATTAGAGAGCATCATTACCCCTAAATTGAAGGGATTAGCCTCTCATATTTGTTATCATATGAACAAATGTAGAAAACAACATTAAACAAGAAGACAGAAAGAGAGCAAAATGAAAAGAAACAAAACTAATCTACTTGCATGAAATAAGAGAAATCTACACTACAACATAAGAAAGAGAGCATGTAAATGTAAAGAGCATATATTGAATTGCATAAGAAAGGAAAGCAAAATTACAAGAAATAAAAATTGGCTAAGTAGCCATTAAAAGAGAAAGAGAGCTTTCTTTTATTTGATCTAAACTAAACTAAAGAGAAGGAGGCCTAAGAGAGACTAAGAGAAGAGATCATGTTACATGAAACATATAGGTATTTATACATGTATGAAACCCTAATTCATATTTTTGGGGAATACCCAAAATGCCCCTTAGGAAGTGTGGAGGCCAAGTAACCATTAACATGTCTTAATCCCCCATTAAGTGTACATGAAGCCATTAAGTCCAAAAGCATGTGCATTAGCCTTTAATTTGTACATTAAGGTAGGTGGGTAGGTGGGGTCCTCCATGTTCTTCACTTTGAATTATTTCCATCTTCATTCCTTTGTATTAATTTTGTGCATGCATATCTTCATGAAACCACTTCTATTTGAGATCAATTTCCTACAAAAATATATACAAATTTTCAATTAAATTTTCTCAAATTAATATATGCACAAAAATGACCATTTTGCCCCTGGATGAAGATGAATATGTGACAATTTCAAATAATATGAATTTTGGTTTAAACAAGTTAAAATACCTAATATGATCATTTATTTAATTTAAAAAGAACAAATATGGTGGTAAAAATATGCACATTTACGTGCACATCAAATACCCCCACACTTATCTTTTTATTCGTCCTCGAATAGAGAAAAACTAAGATAAATCCGTTTTTGTAGGGAGCACGATTGCATTGAGCGTATGCAACAAGCCGTTAAACCTCTGGGCGTCCCCAGTAGGACGAGTGTTGTCTCGTGAGGGTTTTCAGCGGATATTACCCACAAAATCCAAATGCAGGATGAAAATATTTACAAAATGCAAGATTTATTTACAAAGAGAGATGAATGCAAATTTTGAAAATATTTACAAATGAAGGATTTATTTTTAAATTGACACGAATAAGTTAAATATAGGTTTTGGTTATTATCTTGAAAATTTACGTCATTTACTCGTCAAAATTTCCAACAAAAACCAAGTTATCATATCAAATAGACTATAGTTTAACTCGTTGTTTTGGTTAATAACAAAGTGTAACTATGAAATGGATCCTTAGTTGATTATCAAAGTTTATCAAAGTGGTATTTTCATTTCTTTTCAATAACAAATCAAATCAACTAAGTAAAAATAGTGCTAGGATTTCAATTGCTTGCTCTCTCATTATTTGCAAGAAAAATTACACACCTAGCTCAGGTAAACTGAGGCCAGATGTACCACCCATGCATTGCCTTTCGGGCTTATGTGAGGGGAGCACAGAGCATGGCGAGTGCACACACTTTCATGCATACACTATCGACCGTAGGTGGTTTTTATTAAGTCTTTTTTTTACATGTGTTCCAAACATCATAACCGTGAGGACTTTTAAATGAGTATGAAAGCACATAATCAAGAATTCCAAGTAATTCACCCATGCATAACCGTGAGGACTTTTAAATGAGAGTGAATACTTTGGATGTATTATTATTCTTTTTTTATAATTTTTTTTAAGAGAGAGAGTTTTGCAAAATCATCTTAGCACTGTTTAACATAGAAGACAAAAAAAAATGTTATATCCTTTACTTTAAATTCAACCACTTTTTAAAACAAAGATTTTCAATTAGGATGTACTTCATAATTAACACATATGAATCTTCCTCTATACTAGTTAAACCATTATTATTTGTAATCAAACTTCATTTTATTTTTGTTAAGACAAGTAAACTTTCAAAAATTTCAATTTAATAAACCAAAACCATATATTTATCCTATAGTGTTTCTTTAAAAATAAATCAATTTTTTTTTTGAGTTTTTAAAAGAAATAGCAAAAATAAACCATGAAAATAAAATAAAAAATGAAGATGAGTCTCCCCCACACTTGATTTTGACTGTGCCCCCACAGTCAACCTAAGTGGAAGGAGAAAAATAAAATAAAAATCCTATATTTACATGAAAGATTATTATTTACAAGAGATGAGAAAGTATATGGTCAAAAAGTAAATGAAACGGTCTTCTAAAGACCGATTCATTTGTCTCGGCAAATGTGCGAGACACAGCTTAAGCGCAGAAAACCAAACCATAAAAGATTTCGAAGTTGAATGTTGATTTGGAAAAACAAATTTTTTTATATTAAAAATTGAATGAGTTGTTTTGTTTTCAATGATTTTTGGGTTTGATAAAACAATTGATTGAAATTCACATTTATTTTCACCAAATTGAAATTCAAGTTTATCATTGAAAACTTCTTCCAAATTATCGATTTCAAAGTTAAAATGTTGATCGAAATCTTCCCCATCGGAATTTAATGAATCATTTTCGAAAAGTCCATAAAACTCGTGTTCGTTAAATTCATCTTCCTTCGTTGGATTATCAACAACTTCATCACATAAATCGAGTTTAAAATTCAAAGTTGTCGTATTCAAATTTTCAGAAAAAGGAAGATCGAAGTTTAAATCGAGTTTCGCACCCTCAAAAGAATTGAAATCCAACTTAATCACCGTATTTTCAACAACTTGATTAAGATCGTCATTATCAAATTCAAAAGTTGTTATTTGAAAATCGTCGATTTGGGTAAAAGATGGATTATCACTTGACTCATCACACGTTGAGATTTGATTTTGTTGTTCACGTTGTTTCATATATATTTCAAACAACAAATCCGTGTGATCATCGTAAATTTCATTCATTTGTTCAACAAAATCCAATTTATAGTTATTAAATTGAGAATTTTCGATTTGGATTTGTTGAGAACAAAAACTTTCACTCGTAACATGGTTAAGATTATTCCCATTGCCCAATTCGTTTGAAAAGTAGTTACCATTTTCGTGTTGAGTTTGAAATTCATTTTGGAGTTCGAAATTAAATTGGCATGGGTTATAATCGTAATCGTTTGAATTTTGAATTGAATTCAAATTTTGAAATCCTTGACTCGAGTTATTACACAAATAAGAATTACCTAAATCATTTATCTCTTGATTTTGTCGTGTAGAAAGTTCGAGTAAAGATGAAATCACTTCAATGCTATTTTCAAGAGTTGAAGGTTGGTCATCGTTTTGAAAATTTTGTTGTTCGAAATTTGAATTATTTACACAATAGTTGTTGTTAAAATATCCATACGAATTTAGAGTGAACTCATATGGATTATATTGATTTTCACAACTAAAATCAAGTGAGTAAGAAAAAGGAACTTGTTCGTCGACGGAAATTCTATCGGTTTGGAAAACCGTCGAACGAATTTGAATTAAAAATAACCGCAAGCGCACGGCGTACTATCGTAGTACGTGGCGAATACGGGTCGATCCACAGGGAATTGATGATTTAAAATTCTATTCAATCAAATTATACCGAAGTCGAGAGTGAATAGCTAGAAATGTAAGAAACTAACAAAAACTAGCAAAAGAAAATGATAAAAATATGAGAGTTAAAAGAACAATTTAGAGATAAATCCACTCTCTAGATCATATAAATCAACAAAATGAAGTTATGATCTCTCTTTTCTTTTCATTGGTGTAATTAGTTGATGTGCTTATCATAAGTATGGTATATTTGTGTTATTAATTAGCCCAATATAAACCATCAAACTATAACACAACCACTAATACACTTTTAAATCTCATAAAATATAACAACAAAGTTGAGAGCAAAATCTATTTTAAGCATGGCCTATTAACTATTAATTATAAATATAAGCCATCAAATTTTAATTTCAACAATCACTTCTTTGCCATAATCATATGTAGATGAAGAGGCAATTTGTGTTTTGTTTGTTTAAGCATAGCCTATTTGTTATGAACAACATAGACTATCAAATTCAAAGCTATACAACATCATTAAACCACTTCCATCATTCTCATTAAGCACAAAAAGAGAGCATAAACATCAAATTAAGTTGAAGCTACATGATTAGAGAGCATCATTACCCCTAAATTGAAGGGATTAGCCTCTCATATTTGTTATCATATGAACAAATGTAGAAAACAACATTAAACAAGAAGAGAGAAAGAGAGCAAAATGAAAAGAAACAAAACTAATCTACTTGCATGAAATAAGAGAAATCTACACTACAACATAAGAAAGAGAGCATGTAAATGTAAAGAGCATATATTGAATTGCATAAGAAAGAAAAGAAAAATTACAAGAAATAAAAATTGGCTAAGTAGCCATTAAAAGAGAAAGAGAGCTTTCTTTTATTTGATCTAAACTAAACTAAAGAGAAGGAGGCCTAAGAGAGACTAAGAGAAGAGATCACGTTACATGAAACATATAGGTATTTATACATGTATGAAACCCTAATTCATATTTTTGGGGAATACCCAAAATGCCCTTTAGGAAGTGTGGAGGCCAAGTAACCATTAACATGTCTTAATCCCCCATTAAGTGTACATGAAGCCATTAAGTCCAAAAGCATGTGCATTAGCCTTTAATTTGTACATTAAGGTAGGTGGGTAGGTGGGGTCCTCCATGTTCTTCACTTTGAATTATTTCCATCTTCATTCCTTTGTATTAATTTTGTGCATGCATATCTTCATGAAACCACTTCTATTTGAGATCAATTTCCTACAAAAATATATACAAATTTTCAATTAAATTTTCTCAAATTAATATATGCACAAAAATGACCATTTTGCCCCTGGATGAAGATGAATATGTGACAATTTCAAATAATATGAATTTTGGTTTAAACAAGTTAAAATACCTAATATGATCATTTATTTAATTTAAAAAGAACAAATATGGTGGTAAAAATATGCACATTTACGTGCACATCAAATACCCCCACACTTATCTTTTTATTCGTCCTCGAATAAAGAAAAACTAAGATAAATCCGTTTTCGTAGGGAGCACGATTGCATTGAGCGTATGCAACAAGCCGTTTAACCTCTGGGCATCCCCAGTAGGACGAGTGTTGTCTCGTGAGGGTTTTCAGCGGATACTACCCACAAAATCCAAATGCAGGATGAAAATATTTACAAAATGCAAGATTTACTTACAAAGAGAGATAAATGCAAATTTTGAAAATATTTACAAATGAAGGATTTAGTTTTAAATTGACACGAATAAGTTAAATATAGGTTTTGGTTATTATCTTGAAAATTTATGTCATTTACTCGTCAAAATTTCCAACAAAAATCAAGTTATCATATCAAATAGACTATAGTTTAACTCGTTGTTTTGGTTAATAACAAAGTGTAACTATGAAATGGATCCTTAGTTGATTATCAAAGTTTATCAAAGTGGTATTTTCATTTCTTTTCAATAACAAATCAAATCAACTAAGTAAAAATAGTGCTAGGATTTCAATTGCTTGCTCTCTCATTATTTGCAAGAAAAATTACACACCTAGCTCAGGTAAACTGAGGCCAGATGTACCACCCATGCACTGCCTTTCGGGCTTATGTGAGGGGAGCACAGAGCATGGCGAGTGCACACACTTTCATGCATACACTATCGACCGTAGGTGGTTTTTATTAAGTCCTTTTTTTTACATGTGTTCCATACATCATAACCATGAGGACTTTTAAATGAGTATGAAAGCACATAATCAAGAATTCCAAGTAATTCACCCATGCATAACCGTGAGGACTTTTAAATGAGAGTGAATACTTTGGATGTATTATTATTATTTTTTTATATATTTTTTTTTAAGAGAGAGAGAGTTTTGCAAAATCATCTTAGCACTGTTTAACTTAGAAGACAAAAAAATAATGTTATATCCTTTACTTTAAATTCAACCACTTTTTAAAACAAAGATTTTCAATTAGGATGTACTTCATAATTAACACATATGAATCTTCCTCTATACTAGTTAAACCATTATTATTTGTAATCAAACTTCATTTTATTTTTGTTAAGACATGTAAACTTTCAAAAATTTCAATTTAATAAACCAAAACCATATATTTATCCGATAGTCTTTCTTTAAAAATAAATCAATTTTTTTTTTGAGTTTTTAAAAGAAAAAGCAAAAATAAACCATGAAAATAAAATAAAAAAAGAAGATGAGTCACCCCCACACTTGATTTTGACTGTGCCCCCACAGTCAACCTAAGTGGAAGGAGAAAAATAAAATAAAAATCCTATATTTACATGAAAGATTATTATTTACAAGAGATGAGAAAGTATATAGTCAAAAAGTAAATGAAACGGTCTTCTAAAGACCGATTCATTTGTCTCGGCAAATGTGCGAGACACAGCTTAAGCGCAGAAAACCAAACCATAAAAGATTTCGAAGTTGAATGTTGATTTGGAAAAACGAATTTTTTTTATTAAAAATTGAATGAGTTGTTTTGTTTTCAATGATTTTTGGGTTTGATAAAACAATTGATTGAAATTCACATATATTTTCACCAAATTGAAATTCAAGTTTATCATTGAAAACTTCTTCCAAATTATCGATTTCAAAGTTAAAATGTTGATCGAAATCTTCCCCATCGGAATTTAATGAATCATTTTCGAAAAGTCCATAAAACTCGTGTTCGTTAAATTCATCTTCCTTCATTGGATTATCAACAACTTCATCACATAAATCGAGTTTAAAATTCAAAGTTGTCGTATTCAAATTTTCAGAAAAAGGAAGATCAAAGTTTAAATCGAGTTTCGCACCCTCAAAAGAATTGAAATCCAACTTAATTACCGTATTTTCAACAACTTGATTAAGATCTTCATTATCAATTTCAAAAGTTGTTATTTGAAAATCATCGATTTGGGTAAAAGATGGATTATTGTTTGACTCGTCACACATTGAAATTTGATTTTATTTCTCACAAATTTTTATCTATGTTTTAATCAACAAATTCGTGTGATCATCGTAGATTTCATTCATTTGCTCAACAAAGTCAAATTTGTAATTATTAACTTGAAAATTTTCGATTTGGACTTGTTGAGAATAAGAATTGTCAGTTTCGATAAACGGTAGATTATTATTTGATTCTTCGCAAGTTGAGATTTGATTGTGATTTTCACGAAAAGTTTTGTAATTTTCAAGTAATAAATCCCCGTTATCTTCTTCCATTTGGTCAACAAAGTCAAATTCATGATTATTAATTTGAAAATTTTCATTTTGAATTTGTTGATAACCAAAGTTTTCAATCCTATCGTTATTGAAACTATTCCCATTGCCAAAATTATTTGAAAATTGGTTCACATTTTCGTCTTGATTTTGAAATTCATCTTGAAACTCGAAATTGAATTGGCATGTGTTACAATCGTAATCATTTGAATTTTGAATTGAATTCAAATTTTGAAATCCTTGACTCGAGTTATTACACAAATAAGACTTACATAAATCATTTATCTCTTGATTTTGTCGTGTAGAAAGTTCGAGTAAAGATGAAATCATTTCAATGCTATTTTCAAGAGTCGAAAGTTGGTCATCGTTTTGAAAAGTTTGTTGTTCGAAATTTGAATTATTTACAGAAAAGTTGTTAAAATATTCATACGAATTTGGAGTGAACTCATATGGATTATATTGATTTTTACAGTTAAATTCAAGTGAGTGAGAAAAAGGAAACTCGGACATTTTCAAGATTTTTTTTTGGTTTTTTTTTATAAAGAAAAATATTTACAAGTATAATTTATTTTTCAAAATGGAAAATTGATTTTTGTTCTGTTTTTGGATTTTCAAATTTTTTTTGGCTTTTTTTTTAAGAAAAAGTTTTATATTTTTTTTTGGATTTTTGTTTTTCTAAATTTTTTGGGTTTTTGAAATTTCAAAGGAAAATGATTTAAAAATTTCAAATAAAAGTAAAAGGAATATTTACAATTTTTTTAGTTTTGAATTTTGAATTTTTTTTGTTTTTTTTTTAAATATGCATGAACTAATGCAACTAAATGAATGCAAGGTTAGTTACAAATGATTTATCCTAAGTTAACCCAAAATTATATAATCACAAATTGTCTTAAATCAACAAGATAGTTCTCAGCCAGGTAACGGACAGGATTTATCGGTGCACCACGAATCACCGTAGCAATGCGGCCGAAGGTTTAAGTACCTTCAGAGGAACAACCACTATAATATTTACGAATCACCGTAATATTTATAAATGGTTATTACTCTGCCATAGCCTAGACACCAAGAAATAAAATTGTTCAAAGAAGACAACTTGTCAATATACAATTAAGTGTTATCAATTTCTAACCGTTATTATTAATCAAAATCTAAAATGAAATGCAATACTGAAATTAAATGTGTATTAACAATGCAACTATGAATGATTTTTTTTTAAAGATGATAATGTAAGCAACCAACAATGCAATTCAAATAAAATTGAAATGAAAGCAGAATTTTTTTTGAGCTAGCAAGCAGAGTAATTTATTTTGGCTAGCGAAGCAAGCATCCTCTCTTGATTTTCTGCTTTGACAACCTGAAAATTAAAACAAGATATATACAAGTTGTTTTTTTTTCTTTTAAATACCAAAGAAGTAACTAAAACAAAGGAGAATCAAAATGAATCAAATCAAAAGAAGTCAAACAAAACAAAAGAAACCTTTTTTTTTAATATCAAATAAGAGACTAAAACAATTGAAAAACTAAAATTTAAACTAACACAAAACAAATGAAAACTTATTTGTTTGTCTCTTTTTTTTTTGCATTTTTTTAAAAGATCGCACACGCAAGATTAACACAAAGAAACATAACCAAAATAAAAAAAGGAAAAGGAAAAAATAAAATAAAAACTAAAAGCTCACACAAGCTACTCAATACACACCAGCAACGCAAACCCAACAGGCCAAAGCCTAGTTAAAAAAAATGTTTCTCCCAAAACATCTATCACCAGCAACACAAACGTCTCCTTTTTTTTGTTTTCAAATTTAAACATCACCGTGCCCACAAATCAAAATTGCGATTCCAAATTCCCAATTTGGAAATTAGTCATTTCTACAAATTGCTTCGTAAAATCCCAAATTAGCAACCACTAATCAACGAACGCGAATCAAACCGGAGGTGATTTCTGTTAATTCGATTTGGGTTCGACTTCAGGCGTTTTGGGTATTAAGGGGAAGATGATAGTGAGGTTAATGGTTGTGGTGAGCAGAGATGAACTGCTGTGGTCTCGTATTCTTCGAAGCGGTTGAGGGATGCAGGGTCGCTAGCTGGTTCGAAGGTGGTTCGAGGTGCTGCTGGTGGGTTTTGGTTGCGGCAATTGGTGAATGTTGAGGTCGAGTGCAGTGGGTTGGATGTGGAGAGGAGATAAGGCTGTAGAAGGTGGGTACTGACAGTTTTTGTTTTTGTTTTGTTTGAGGATATGTAGTGGTATTGAGAAGAGTGGATGATGTTAACAGAGGGATGAAGTATGTGAGGAGTCGGCAAGGTTGTGTTGGAAGATGATGTATGGTGTATGACTGTTAGCACTATGACTGTGCTTGGTTGAGAAGTGACTGAAAGGAGGATTGTTTGTGGAGTTTGTAGCTCGAGTGTGAAATCAGAGAAGTTTGCAGTTGATGATTGAGTCTGGTCAGAATGGTGATTGGGTAGCAGTTGTATGTTTGATGGGTTATCTGATGTGATGGTTATGTAGTTGCACTGAAGGGGATGTGCAATGATTGTAAAGGTATGAGGTGGAACAATTTGTATGTAGGTTGTGGAGATTGCTTGAATGGTGATCTGTAGTGTAAGTTTGCAGTGCGGACAGTCGTTTAAGAATTGAATAAGGGGCTGAATGTGATTTGCAGAGGAGGAGATGGTGGTAGCAGACTGTGATGCTTTTGGCAGTTAGCAGTTGATCGCCGGAAGCTGATGGTAGTGGGTAGGAGATGAAGTTGTGTTGTTTGGGTTGATGGTGGATGTTGGAGTGGTTGTGAAGTTTTTGTTGTAATGGTAGAGAAGTTGAAGTAGAGGAGCAGTAGTGAAGTATTGCAGTTTTGTATTGCAAATTTGAGATGTAGCAGTGTATTGGGATGATGATGCTGCTGTGGGATGGTGACAGGGGCAGGGCTGATATGACACAATAGTGATCACTGTGTGATAGAGGAAGGAAGGAGTATGTTGGTGACTGTTCTGATGTGATGTGTATGAAGAAGTGGAGTGTGGGAAATGAATGGAAGTGATGCTTGAGATTGAAGTGGCAAATGAAGTTATGTGCACCAAGGAGGCACGGTGAGGAGGTTGACCTGCTGTTAATTGAGTGGAGTTGATTGTGGTTAGTGGCAGCGGGGTTGTAAAGAAGCAGGCAAGGGATGCGTTGGTTGAAATGTGGCAAGTCGTAGTTGAACAGAAAGTGGCAGATGAGTTTAGAGCAGTAATGTGGTTGGGGTGTTAGATACAGTGAGAGGTTATGGACTGTGAAGTGTAGTGGCAGTTTTGCAGGTTGAATGTTGAGGAGTAGCAAGTTTGAATGGTATTGAGTTGTGACAGGGTTAATGAAACAGAGAGTGAAAACACAGAGTGGAAACAGAGTGTGAAAACACAGAGTGAAAACAGAGAGTGAAAACACTGTGAAAACAGAGAGTGAAAAGAAAGTAAAATATAAAATAATGCAAAATGTATGTACACAGTAAAATGTGAATTACAATGAAATATATTTTTTTCTTTTTCAAATGAAAGTGTATATGTAAATGCAACTAGAGAACAAGAAACACAATCAAAATGCAAGTAACAAATCAAACAACAAATTTTTTTTTAAATGCAAACAAACACATAAAATAAAAACACAAATAAAATCAAACAAAATAATTCGAAGAAGAGAAGATCAAAATCAAAACAATTCCCCGGCAACGGCGCCAAAAACTTGTTCGTCGACGGAAATTCTATCGGTTTAGAAAACCGTCGAACGAATTTGAATTAAAAATAACCGCAAGCGCACGGCTTACTATCGTAGTACGTGGCGAATACGGGTCGATCCACAGGGAATTGATGATTTTAAAATTCTATTCAATCAAATTATACCGAAGTCGAGAGTGAATAGCTAGAAATGTAAGAAACTAACAAAAACTAGCAAAATAAAGTGATAAAAATATGAGAGTTAAAAGAACAATTTAGAGATAAATCCACTCTCTAGATCATATAAATCAACAAAATGAAGTTATGATCTCTCCTTTCTTTTCATTAGTGTAATTAGTTGATGTGCTTATCATAAGTATGGTATATTTGTGCTATTAATTAGCCCAATATAAACCATCAAACTATAAGACAACCACTAATACACTTTTAAATTTCATAAAATATAACAACAAAGTTGAGAGCAAAATCTATTTTAAGCATGGCCTATTAACTATTAATTAGAAATATAAGCCATCAAATTTTAATTTCAACAATCACTTCTTTGCCATAATCATATGTAGATAAAGCGGCAATTTGTGTTTTGTTTGTTTAAGCATAGCCTATTTGTTATGAACAACATAGAATATCAAATTCAAAGCTAAACAACATCATTAAACCACTTCAATCGTTCTCATTAAGCACAAAAAGAGAGCATAAACATCAAATTAAGTTGAAGCTACATGATTAGAGAGCATCATTACCCCTAAATTGAAGGGATTAGCCTCTCATATTTGTTATCATATGAACAAATGTAGAAAACAACATTAAACAAGAAGAGAGAAAGAGAGAAAAATGAAAAGAAACAAAACTAATCTACTTGCATGAAATAAGAGAAATCTACACTACAACATAAGAAAGAGAGCATGTAAATGTAAAGAGCATATATTGAATTGCATAAGAAAGAAAAGAAAAATTACAAGAAATAAAAATTGGCTAAGTAGCCATTAAAAGAGAAAGAGAGCTTTCTTTTATTTGATCTAAACTAAACTAAAGAGAAGTAGGCCTAAGAGAGACTAAGAGAAGAGATCACGTTACATGAAACATATAGGTATTTATACATGTATGAAACCCTAATTCATATTTTTGGGGAATACCCAAAATGCCCCTTAGGAAGTGTGGAGGCCAAGTAACCATTAACATGTCTTAATCCCCCATTAAGTGTACATGAAGCCATTAAGTCCAAAAGCATGTGCATTAGCCTTTAATTTGTACATTAAGGTAGGTGGGTAGGTGGGGTCCTCCATGTTCTTCACTTTGAATTATTTCCATCTTCATTCCTTTGTATTAATTTTGTGCATGCATATCTTCATGAAACCACTTCTATTTGAGATCAATTTCCTACAAAAATATATACAAATTTTCAATTAAATTTTCTCAAATTAATATATGCACAAAAATGACCATTTTGCCCCTGGATGAAGATGAATATGTGACAATTTCAAATAATATGAATTTTGGTTTAAACAAGTTAAAATACCTAATATGATCATTTATTTAATTTAAAAAGAACAAATATGGTGGTAAAAATATGCACATTTACGTGCACATCACTAAGCAGAAGTAAACATAACAATTCAGACATTCAAAGCAAAGTAATTATCACTCGAGTCAAGGTCGGTGTTTTCCAAGTGCAAACTCCCAAGGCCTAAACCAAGATCAGATAAGCACCCTGAAAACATCGCTCTTGGCCCAAATGACGATACAACCAAACATCCAAACACCCATGACTCTGGCTATCACTGTTATCATTGCCTTGAATTCTCCGTTAGTTGAATGACCGCCTGCCAAGGGCTAATGGTAACCCCGGTTCTAGACATAGCTCCGTACGTCGTCGTGACCCGCGCCTAGGACTATCGCATCTGCCCAGTGTACTAGCACGTCATCGTGACCCGTGCTTGGAACGTCATCGTGACCCGTCCCAACGTACTCTTGCTTTGAGCATGCTAGAACCTTCAACAACGATGAAATCTCAGCCTTCTAGTCATCCTCCTCGACGACTATTTTTGTACTAGCTCAAGCGCCTCTCAAGCTAACCATTATCCACAAACCCGGACCACATCACCGAGTTATCAACATGCTTGGG
This sequence comes from Allium cepa, assembly GCA_030765085.1. NCBI lineage: Eukaryota > Viridiplantae > Streptophyta > Magnoliopsida > Asparagales > Amaryllidaceae > Allium > Allium cepa. Next base: position 488,299,823 of record CM060944.1, on the reverse strand, counting down.
ATGATCCCGTCTGGATTAAACCAAGGCTTTCTCACATCATGCTTTGCTTCATCGCATCATAGCAAAGTCTCATCTCAACATCATCATCAAATCTATCCATATGAGCTCCAACACCCGCTTCATATGCCACAAGCAGCTTTCCCTATTCAAGAGCCGTTCCACTTAGCTTTTGAATCATCTTCGACCAACTTGTCCAAATCAAGTTACCAATCAACTAATCAATCAAATCAAACATTAATCCAAGTAATCAATCATTCAAACAAGATCTAAATAAGCAGTTATAACAATAATGGCAATTTCGTAAATAAAGAGCCCAAATCTAACATGCAATCTAACAAGTATGAATCATGAACAATATCTCTACAACTTGATGAGTAAACTTGCATAAGTGAACATGTAGTAAAATAGGTGTTGAATCATCATTAACCATAGATCTACATGCAGACTTAAGAAAATGCACGAAATCACTTTCTTTAACACATAAACAAACCACCGATCCAATATACTCCTTTGGGTCCGTGTGAGAGATAACCACCACTCACCGAATCACCTAAACACCTCAAAAGCTACCAACTTCAGATCTGGACAGCGAAGAACCAAGCTTGATTCGACAAGATTCCGCTTCAAACGATGAAATCTCTCTCGAATGGATGAAGATCTTCAACTTTGGCTCTTGTATCTTCGATCTTGAATGGATGTAACCACTAGATTAGAGTGGAGAAAAGAAGTGAAGAAATGTTGTAGTCGAGCTCTCCAAAATGGCAGCACTTCGTCGCTTCAAAATCCGGTGCCAAAAGTGAGCCAAACCCCTCTATTTATAGGCAGAAAATCCCTTAAGTCGCCGCCCCTTAAGTCGCCGCCGACCTATCCCATGAGTCGTCCACGACTCATCAGACCACACAACCTATCAAGCTCAACGACCTATGACTCAACAAACCCCTGCACGACTCAACGAAGCCAACTTCATAGCCGACTTATTGGTTTACGACCTAACCAACCAAAGATCTAAAACACGCGCGCGACTTAGCCTATGCGCGACTTAACTACCCTCGCGACCTACGACTCAACGAAGCCACGACCCACCACTAAGTCATTCACACGACTCAGCGACCTAACGCTGCAATACTCACGCGACCTAAATAAACATCCTACCTCAACATAGGTCGTTTACGACCTAAATACACACGGCGACCTATCTTATCTCCTCAAGTCGCTCGAGCGACCTAACTTCCCTAAGCCGTTAACCCTTAGGTCGCTAAATCCCCTAAGTCGCTGGCTTCTCTAACTCGTTAACTACTAGGTCGTACTATCTTGAGTCGCTCTTCTACCTTAGGTCGCTCAAACGACCTAACTTCCACCCGATCTATCTTCCACACGACCTAACTCCCATTCGACCTAACCTCTTAAGTCGCCTAAACCTTTAAGTCGCCAACTTCTATAGGTCGAAACTTCTATAACTCGAAACCCATTAAGTAGTCTACGACTTAAGAAATACCCGACCTAAGCTATCTACGACTTAAGCACCACACGAGTTAACTTTCATACGACTTAAGTTATGGTCGACTTAAACTTTAAACGACTTAACAACAATACTAACGACTTGATGGCATCTATTATACGATTTATCGACACGTAAAATACGGGTCGTTACATTCTCTCCCCCTTAGGAATTTCGCCCCCGAAATTCCAAACAAACAAGAGAAACCAAAGTTATTCCACATGCCTACCATCCATAGCAATCAACAAACCATGCATCCAATTACTAGCCTAGCATGCAGAATTCTAAGACTAGAACAAGTTACAAATTCATGAGATGTCACGACACCTTAGGGCCATACTTCGAAGAGTTTAGGATGAGCTGCCTTCATCATCTCTTCCTCCTCCCACGTACAGTCGTTAACATCATCACTCCATTGTGCCTTGAGCAACTTAACCGTCTTTCTCCTAAGCTGTTTCGTGTCGGTTTCCACAACACGAAGCGGCTTACGAGGTCTTCTAATAACTGGATCAACTTCTAAATCTTCACAGCTATCAACCGAAACCACTGTACTTGGGTCGTGCACATACTTCCGTAGATACGATACATGAAAAACATTGTGCACACCCGACATCTTTTCCGGTAATTCCAATTTATAGCCGAGCTTTCCAATTCGCTCGATGATCGGGAATGGTCCAACAAATCTCGGAGTTAATTTTCCTTTCTTCCCGAATCGAATAACATTCTTTAGAGAAGAAATCTTCACGAAAACCATATCGCCTACGTCAAATTCCAAATCCTTACGACGCTTATCGGCATAACTTTTCTGACGATCTTGGGCTGCCTTCATTCGTCGCTGAATGATCTCTATGTAATCCGAAGTCTGTCGAATCATTTCGGGCCTAAGTATCAGCTTTTCTCCAGTTTCCAACCAACATGTCGGAGAGTTACACGGTCTTCCATACAATGCTTCATACGATGCCATACCAATACTTGACTGGTAACTGTTATTATACGCAAATTCCACCAAATGAAGATGATCTTCCCATGATCCTCCGAAATCCAAAACACATGCTCTGAGTAGATCTTCCAAAACTCGGTTGACTCTCTCGGTCTGACCATCTGTTTGGGGATGATAAGCTGTACTCAAACACAACTCGGTCTCCAAAACTTCGGGGAAGCTCTTCCAAAATCCACTAGTGAACAATGGGTCTCGATCGCTCACTATACTCTTCGGAATACCATGGAATCAAACTATCCACTTAACATACAACTCAGCCAATTTCGATGCAGTCCTAGTTGATCGAACAGGAATGAATCTTGCACTCTTAGTCAAACGATTTACGATGACCCAAATCCCTTCATTTCCCGCTCTGGTCCTAGGTAACCCATCGATAAAATCCATCGATATTTGCTCCCACTTCCATGTAGGAACTTCTAATTGCTGAAGCAATCCACTTGGCTTCTTCTGTTCGGCTTTTACCAACTGGCAGTTCATGCATTTGGAAATAAAATTTCCAACATCCTTCTTCATACCTTCCCAATAATAGGTTCTCTTCATATCCTGATACATCTTATTTCCACCTGGATGAATTGTCAACATCGAGTGATGACTTTCCATAAGAACTTCATCTCTCAATCCATCTATATCGGGAACAACTAGTCGTCCTTGTTTTCGAAGCCAACCCTCTCAATCGACTTCGAATCCTTTATCCTTCTCTGGGTCTGATCCAGATTCCAAATATCGGACAATCTTGACAAGCTTATCGTCTCGCTTTTGGCTCTCGCCAATTCTTTCCACAAGAGTAGGTCTTATCAATAAGTTTGCCAACATCTCAGGTTCCAATTCACATCTAGGCTTAAAGTCAAATCCAGCCAAATACTCAAGACTCTTCCATTTCGAAAACATGACTCCCAAACCTGCATGTCTTCGAGTTAACGCATCTGCCACTGCGTTACCTTTTCCTGGAGTATAGGTTACACCAAAATCATATGATGCTAAAAACTCTAGCCATCGTTGCTGCTGAAGATTCAAATCCTTTTGGGAGAAAAGATACTTCAACGACTTATGATCCGTAAACAACTCGAATCGAACTCCCAATAGATAATGTCTCCACATCTTCAGAGCAAATACAATCGCCGCTAACTCCAAATCATGAGTCGGATAATTCCTTTCATGCGGCTTCAGTTGTCGACTTGCATATGCAACAACTTTATCCTTCTGCATTAGCACTGCTCCAAGTCCAGTGCCACATGCATCGGTGTAAACCACCATCTCATCATTTCCACTTGGAATAGTCAAAAAAGGAGAACTTGTCAGTTGCTCTTTTAGGATTCCAAAAGCTTGCTCACACTTAGCATCCCATCTGAACTCTTGGTTCTTTTTCGTCAATCCTGTTAACGGTGCAGCTATCTTGGAAAAGTCTTTGATAAACGACGGTAATATCCCGCTAATCCAAGAAAACTTCTCACATCAGATGCATTCTTAGGTCTAACCCAATCCTGTATCGCTGCCACCTTGGCGGGATCAACCGCTATTCCATTTCCAGAGATAACATGGCCTAAGAACCTCACTTCACTCTTCCAGAAGTGACACTTCGAAAACTTAGCCCTCAGCTGATGTTTTCGCAAAATTTCCAAAACAATCCTCAAGTGTGTCGTGTGTTCTTCTTCAGTTCTGGAATAAATCAGAATGTCATCCACGAACACAAGTACGAACTTGTTCAACTGATTCTGAACACTCTATTCATAAGATCCACAAAATATGCTGGTGCATTGGTCAATCCAAACGGCATTACCAGCCACTCATAGAAACCGGATGGTGTCCTAAAAGCAGTCTTTGGAACACTATCCTTTTCTACTCTCAACTGGTGAAATCTCATTGCCAAATCCATTTGAGAAAACACCTTAGCTTTGTGAAGCTGATCAAACAAGTCATTTATCCTCGGCAATGGATACTTGTTCTTCTTGGTCACTTTATTCAGCTCACGATAATCCACACACAACCTCAACGATCCACCCGCTTTGGCTGCGAACACAACTGGTGCACCCCATTCGGACACACTACGCCGAATGAATCCTTTCTGTAAAAGGTCATCAACTTGCACCTTCAACTCTTGCTGTTCCCTAGGCGCCATCCGCCTAAGAGGCATCACAACAGGTCTGGCTCCCTTAACTAGATCGATACAAAACTCGATCTCCCTATGCGGCGGTAATCCTTTGACTTCGTCAAAGACATCCTCAAATCAATTCACAATAGGCACCGATGACAGTCCATCCCGTGGAACAACCAGCGAATACATGAAGCTCATGAAGACGCCTTCCTCATGCTTACATCGTATCACAATCTTTCGCCTCTCCACATTCACGACTGTCACCTCCAGCCTCTCACAATCAATCCTTGCCGCATACTTCCTAAGCCAGTCCATACCCAAAATAATTCCGAACCCCGCAAAGTTCCGAACAAAACAATCACAAACAAAAGAGCAATCATGACTCGATACAACTAGACCACGGCATACCATACACAAACAAGACGAACCCCCAACTGGATTAGTCACAACCAATGGTCTATCAACAATATCCGGTTCCAAACCCAACCGGTCTACCAACTCATTACAAACAAAGGAATGCGACGCTCCAGTATCAAACAACACTCTAACTAGAACACCACAAATGGAAAGAGTACCTTCAACCACCACGCTCTTCCCTTTCTCATCTGCAGTAGGAGCTTCCAAAGAAGATGGAACAGCCTCCAAAGCATAAGCTTGCACAATCTGCTTGTCCTTCCTCGGTTCCAGAAAATTCCTCTTAATATGCCCAAGTTTGTCATAGTTGTGACACTTTACCGGCACTCTCGGATTCTTGCAATCTCTAGAGAGATGACCCTTCTGCCGACAGTTGTAGCAGATCACTTCGCCCTTCGGCTTCTTCTGGCCATCCTTACCCTTCTGCTGCTGCTGCTTCCTCTTCTTGTTTCCATTTTGCTCTTTGGTCATAGTAACAACAGATCCTTCCTTAGGAAACAAACTCTCATGCCTGAGAGCTTTCTCCACAAGCTTCTCAAACAGATCGTCCAGATGATCCACCAACTGCCTCCCAAGATAACTATCCAAGCCTGTCATAAACTTTTCGTTCTTCTGATATGAAGACTCAATATACGATCTGGCATACTTGGACAAAGCTTCAAATTCAGAAACATACTCAAGAACTGGTCTTCCACCATGCTTGAGCTCCACAAACTTCTTAAACAAAACAGACTTCTGAGCTGCAGAAATGAACTCAGCTTCAAATCTAGTTTGGAATTGCTCCCAAGTGATCTCTTCCTATGGAGTATCAATGGTGATAGAGTTCCACCAATCAGAAGCCCTTCCCTGAAGCTGTCTTGATGAAAGCTTCCTCTTAGTTGCATCCTCAATTCCTAAATCACCAAAAATCCTTCTACAAGCATCTATCCATCTTTGGACTTCAATGGTTGATTCTGTTCCCAAGAAAACCTTTCCTCCAAGAGAAGTATAGTCTTTACACAACTTAGCAAAATCCACTGGTCTTGGAGCTTGAACTTGAACTCCAACATCTACTGATGACCCTGAGGCTGGCATCCTTCTCATGATCGAAGTCATCATAGCCTCAAACATAGTAGCATAATCAGCAGCCCCTTCAGCAGCACGGCCTTCCCTAGCAGCTGGTCTCCCTCTTCGACTCATCCTTAATATCTATAAAAAGGAATGATTAGAACACGTTGAGAAACAACTACATAAGGAGTTCAAATCCTTCTAAGCTACTATATTATATATAGTAATCATCCATCAAAATACAATTACGTCTCTCATACGTAGTTACGTCAGCGAGCATTGGCTAAAATCGATTAACCTCGCTCTGATACCAAATGTGACGACCACCCATGACTCCTGCACTAAACAAGGTAGTAGTGCGCTGAAGGGTGTGCCAGGCCGCCATGGACGATTATCAGGGTAAGGTAAAACAATAAACTCTATCGTATTACTCACAGCGTATGGACAAAATACAATAGAAAATATACATAGTGAAGCTTCATAGAATAGAATCTCATCATATAAACTCATAATAGTTTGATACAGCAATCAACAAAGTCAATACATCAAGCCTCACTACATATCACTCAGAGAATATTCTAACAGCAGAACACCCAGTACATATAGTAAGAAAACAATATGCAAAAGCCTCCAGCTCGTCTACGTCATCAACAGCTTTGACCACTAAGAACAACACCTGTCACCTGCTACCTAGTCTGCCCATCCCAACATGGATGAACAGCCCAAGGTAATAAGAGTTAAACATAAAACCTTGAGTCATACAAAAGTCTTAGTGAGCGGTAAATCAACTATCAAACATACCAAAAGAGCATAAAGGGTAAAAAGGAATAGGAACCCAACCATCCCACTCCACCTCTTTCTACAGTGATAGCCCCCAGACACACTAAGCAGAAGTAAACATAGCAATTCAGACATTCAAAGCAAAGTAATTATCACTCGAGTCAAGGTCGGTGTTTTCCAAGTGCAAACCCCCAAGGCCTAAACCAAGATCAGATAAGCACCCTGAAAACATCGCTCTTGACCCAAATGACGATACAACCAAACATCAAACATCCATGACTCTGGCTATCACTGTTATCATTGCCTTGAATTCTTCGTTAGTTGAATGACTGCCTGCCAAGGGCTAATGGTAACCCCGGTTCTAGACATAGCTCCGCACGTCGTCGTGACCCGTGCCTAGGACTATCGCATCTGCCCAGAGTACTAGCACGTTATCGTGACCCGTGCTTGGAACGTCATCGTGACCCGTCCCAACGTACTCTTGCTTTGAGCATGTTAGAACCTTCAACAACAATGAAATCTCAGCCTTCTAGTCATCCTCCTCGACGACTATTTCTATACTAGCTCAAGCGCCTCTCAAGCTAACCATTATCCACAAACCCGGACCACATCACCGAGTTATCAACATGCTTGGGATGATCCCGTCCGGATTAAACCAAGGCTTTCTCACATCATGCTTTGCTTCATCGCATCGTAGCAAAGTCCCATCTCAACATCATCATCAAATCTATCCATATGAGCTCCAACACCCGCTTCATATGCCACAAGCAGCTTTCCCTATTCAAGAGCCTTTCCACTTAGCTTTTGAATCATCTTCGACCAACTTGTCCAAATCAAGTTACCAATCAACTAATCAATCAAATCAAACATTAATCCAAGTAATCAATCATTCAAACAAGATCTAAATAAGCAGTTATAACAATAATGGCAATTTCGTAAATAAAGAGCCCAAATCTAACATGCAATCTAACAAGCATGAATCATGAACAATATCTCTACAACTTGATGAATAAACTTGCATAAGTGAACATGTAGTAAAATAGGTGTTGAATCATCATTAACCATAGATCTACATGCAGACTTAAGAAAATACACGAAATCACTTTCTTTAAAACAAACCACCGATCCAATATACTCCTTTGGGTCCGTCAGAGAGATAACCACCACTCACCGAATCACCTAAACACCTCAAAAGCTAACAACTTCAGATCTGGACAACGAAGAACCAAGCTTGATCCGACAAGATTCCGCTTCAAACGATGAAATCTCTCTCGAATGGATGAAGATCTTCAACTTTGGCTCTTGGATCTTCGATCTTGAATGGATGTAAGCACTAGATTAGAGTGGAGAAAAGAAGCGAAGAAATGTTATAGTCGAGCTCTCCAAAATGGCAGCACTTCGTCGCTTCAAAATCCGGTGCCAAAAAGTGAGCCAAACCCCTCTATTTATAGGCAGAAAATCCCTTAAGTCGCCGCCCCTTAAGTCGCCGCCGACCTATCCCATGAGTCGTCCACGACTCATCAGACCCCATGACCTATCAAGCTCAACGACCTATGACTCAACAAACCCCTGCACGACTCAACGAAGCCAACTTCATAGCCGACTTATTGGTTTACGACCTAACCAACCAACGATCTAAAACACGCGCGCAACTTAGCCTATGCGCGACTTAACTACCCTCGCGACCTACGACTCAACGAAGCCACGACCCACCACTAAGTCATTCACACGACTCAGCGACCTAATGCTGCAATACTCACGCGACCTAAATAAACATCATACCTCAACATAGGTCGTTTACGACCTAAATACACACGGCGACCTATCTTATCTCCTCAAGTCGCTCGAGCGACCTAACTTCCCTAAGCCGTTAACCCTTAGGTCGCTAAATCCCCTAAGTCGCTGGCTTCTCTAACTCGTTAACTACTAGGTCGTACTATCTTGAGTCGCTCTTCTACCTTAGGTCACTCAAACGACCTAACTTCCACCCGATCTATCTTCCACACGACCTAACTCCCATTCGACCTAACCTCTTAAGTCGCCTAAACCTTTAAGTCGCCAACTTCTGTAGGTCGAAACTTCTATAACTCGAAACCCCTTATGTCCTCTACGACTTAAGAAATACCCGACCTAAGCTATCTACGACTTAAGCACCACACGAGTTAACTTTCATACGACTTAAGTTATGGTCGACTCAAACTTTAAATGACTTAACAACAATACTAACGACTTGATGGCATCTTTTTTACGATTTATCGACACGTAAAATACGGGTCGTTACAGATGACGTGGCTACTGTGTTTCGTTTGGAGGTGGAGTGCCAATGAGTTCGAAGATAGAAATTCATGGTTTTTGGATGAGAACGCTGCCTAGTAGAAAGAAGAGGGATAAATCGAGCGATTTTATTTGATTTATTTTGAAGTATCGGCCAAAGTTTAATTGTTCTCCGATTCTAATTTTTAAAATGAAGAAGAGGGACGAGATAAAATTAAAAAAAAGCGAGACAAAGAATATTATTAAAGAAGACGCATGTTTGAAGAAGAACATGTGTTTTAAAATTCTCAACGTGTCTGTGCCTGCTATAGTATATCTATTATATTATTTATATTAAAATTTAAATTCAAATTTAAATCGTTTCGATTCCCACAACTCACAATCTCGATCTCCAATTGAGGCGTGCTTCCAGGCGTTTATATTGTTAAACCCCTATTCTGAATGCAATGGAAAAGGTTTCGAGTCCTAATTCGATCGTACTGAGAAGATAGCTTTTGAACTCAGTTATTATATTTAATTTTTGATATAGATTTCAGCGCGTTTATCTACCGTACGATCACACGACAACTCCAAGTGCTACGAAAATTGAAATCCGATAATAATACACTATTATGGATCCAATGGAATTGGTTTCGTTGAATCCGAGATTGTGCCTAGGAAGGCTATTTTTCTTAAATATCAATTTAAACTATATAATTTTGAAACTTAACAAACACTTCCAATTCAATTTTAAAGCTTTCATTATCTTTAGAATTATTAATATAAATTTATAAGCCTTTGAAATATTTTTAACCAGCTTAAAAACCAAGATTTCACTATTTCAACCAATTTCCAATTGTTAAATTCAGTATTTTAACTGCCAATTAATAATGATGTTTGAAATTCAAGTTAAACCAACTTCCAAATATTTAAAATGAATTAAATATTCTAATTTCAAATGTCTAAAAATTCTGGGTTGTCACATTCCTCCCCCCTTAAAAGAATTTCATCCCCAAAATTACTAATTAAGAAGAATTCTCCATAACCCGTTTATTATTTCCCAAACCAAACAGTTTTTAACAACTTCCCAAATAATCTTTTATTTAAGACATACTATCACTCTACTAACTTTCCAAACTCTTCCATATTTTCAAACAACATTACTTACTCAACAATTCAAATTCAAATTTAAATTCAAATTATAAATTACCAAAAAGTTTCTCAAAATTTTTCTAACTCTCCAAATTCACGAAAAATTTGGCCAGCGTCTCCATTATGCGGTTAGTTTAGTACAGCTACAAAATGCCTCTACGGGCCCCTAAATTTTAAAAGAAAGCGAAAAGCAAGTGGCTAGATCAGAAAATCATCAAATTTCATACAGAAATTTAAATACATACCTCTTTGTCGAGCAATTTAAATTATCTTCTAAATCAAAAACCATTTTATACATTCTTTACAAAAGTTTCAATATTTATTTCATTCAAGCCCATATGATACACATATATTAACCGTACGCAATACCAAATTCGATCGCTCAGTCGATCACACAATTTCATTTCCGAACTAGTATCGTTCACCCGACTCCCTAGTGCGGACTCAGATCTGGTTTCTTGATCGGAAACCGTCATTCTCCTTGCATAGCCACACTATGATAGAGAATTTACAGAATCAATAAAAAATCCACATCCAGGGGTTCGCCGTCGAAAATCGAGTGAAAAATCCCAACTCGAATCGATATAACTATCCCGAAATTCTATGCTCGAATCTGGATCAAATCGCTATGCGAATTAAATAATATACGTACATCCTACGTATTTATCTCAATTTATTATTAGATATATCAATTCTCTTTTTATTCACAATTACATTGATTCCATTACTTATTCACCCTTATCATTTCACACCCTAATCTCCATTCAAACATTAACTCAGAATATATTCTCAATTCCAAATTTTGCTTAAGAATTTCGGTATTTCTCCTTAAGTTCAATATAAATATTCTATATACTTCTTATATTTATTTCACTCCACCACTTTGGTTAATATATCTATTTCCATTTGACTTGAAATTTCAATTGCTCTTGATCTCAATTTCTCGTCAAATCTTAAGATTTTTCCAAATCAAATTTAATATTGAATTTATATTCACCTTGTCTCACCCACACTTATTTAACCATTTCTCTAATTATTTTCATTTACTAATTTATTTTAAATCCCAATGGATTTACTTCCAAACTTTAATGATTATTAGTCCATTCGAACAAATTCTACACTTCATTTTACACAATTTAAATCATGTATCATCCCATAATTCTATTTCATTTTCTTAGCATCTAAATCAATTTGTTCACTTACAAATTTAATTTCAATATTTTTCTTTCTTTAGTCCAACTAAACTCATTTTCCATTTCCTTCATTTAACACGATTCAATTTTAGTTCCAATATTCAACTTCCATTTTACTTACTTACAAAAGTTAATTCATTTGTTTATTCACAAATTTACTTCATACTAAGTAAATTTTATTCCAATGACCATTACTCTTAGTCTACTCAGACTTTCCTTTAAGTTCACTTATATTTACTAGATTCAGTTACACTTCAATTTTAATTCAAAATTTTAATTTCTATAAATTTTCCACTTATTTAAATTCCAATTGCTAACTTCTTCAAATTTACATCATTAAATTGGCTTACATTCCAACTTATTTCGTTTAGTTTATCTAGATTCATTTCCTTAGGATTTTCTTTATTTATCTTAGTTTAATTATCTTCCAATTAAATTTTATCCCAACAATTTTCAAATTTTTATAAGTTATCAAACCCATTTATATTCTATATACATTTTTAATTAAACTTCCAGAGCTTTAGTAATTACTTAAGTATTTCAAAAATATTTTTGAAATAAAGTATCCCAAAATCCTTTAGCATATCCAATATTCCTTTGTATTTCAAAAATCAAAACGGTTTATTAAACAAAAACTTCAACCTTTCAAAATCATTTTTGAAATCAATTATATGAATAATTTATTTGCAAATCAATTTATCCTTTGAATTTTAAAACCAACCCAGTTTTGCAAACAACTCCTATTTAAAATCTCCATACAGTAATTCTTCCCTTAGAAATTCAAAAATGAAAATCAATGATGCGGGAGTCATCACCGAAGTTATTTTCCAGTGATGAAAGTGAGTTCAATGCTTTTATTCTTTCCAAAAACTCTCTCCAAATACTTTAAAATTTCAAATCTCACCAGATTTCAAATCCAATTCAAAAATATTTCCGAAATAATATCACTATTATTTCTCCAGAACCTTCGAAAACTATTTTCAAACCAAAGGAATTTAAATTTCCCAAATTTTCAAATTTCAAATCCTTTCAATTTATTTTCAAATATTTCTTTGGAATTCTATTTCAAATTTTAAATCACATTTACAATTCACATTTACAAATCCCACTTGTATATGAATTTATTTCTTAGCTTTTAGTTATGATTTCAATTTCTTATTCAATTTTTACACAACAATGATAATAATTTAATATTATCACTTCCTAACAACCAAGCAACCATATATAACTATAATAATTTAGGGAAAATTATTTCTTTTATATACAAAAATAATTTGGGTAAAAATATTTCATTTACCCTATTTTAAAACAATACTTTGTCGGTTTATCTTGTTTAAGAGTTTAGAAATCCCTATCGATGACATGGCGTCCCATATATCGACCAGAATCCATAAATACTCAACCGATAAGTCAACACAATATAAAAACAATTTTTATATTCACTAACAAATACGCGCTCTTATATATTAATACACTCAAAGTCATTCTAGATCATTACGGACTCTATTGAGTAATCTCCACTAGAGCCAAGGTTTTCGCTTAATCTTCAGCTCTAATACCAAGTTTAACAACTCGATTTTTCGATGCCTGAAAATTGACATCAATACAGTCTACTGTAACAATGCCAAACAATCGAATACCGAAAAATCTAACCATTAGGGCTAAAGAAGAAGGAGGTAGAAGAAAGGGAAACAAAACAACAACAGAATCTTACCATCACAGCAGAATAAAATATAATAGATAATAAATGATCTTTACACAAAAATAACTATGTCTATTTTATACGTTGCATCATCATAGTACATCAGAATCAAACAATTACTGGATAGTTATATTAATATGTCCTCACAACGCTGACTATACAGCTAATCAAACACAGTGGAATATTATTCAAAATACGTGTGATACGTCTTGCCATCCAGCTCATCTCCTAAGCTCCATGGCATCCTTTCCTGTATCTATAATATTGGTCAGACCCGAGCATTATAGTTAAATAGAACCCGAGCCAGTCTGGAAAATCAGCGTGAGAAAACATACTCAGTTGGATTATTAAAGTTTTCAAAATCATTTCGAAATCAAAGGTATCTTGTAATACCACACTATAAATAAACATGCCGTGTTTTTACCTTACGATAACCAAAACAATTTTTATCAAAATCCATCTGATATTATAATAGTGTTTGTAGAAACTAAAATAGAATCTAGTTGAAATGCTTGCATCTCACGTTTTAGCAATAGTTGGGCACAATCAAAACCGTATAGGCGCTTATTGGAGATTGGATTCCATACAATGGCTGGGCTACTGGGATACCGCCCGTTATAGTACGTCGTCTCGATCATCGTACCGAGGATCCACCCTAATCCCCTACGTCACAAGATCGGAGCTACCCCTTACCGGATAGTCCGAATAAGATCACCCTGCGGTTGGGATCAATAACCTCTCACACACCCGAATAAAAGGGACCTCTAGACAGGGGCGACCTTACCCTAATTGGTTGCTAGCCACTAAGCCTTGTGTGCACCTCCCATGTCTTAGCCATTCCCAGTTGATGAGGCTCGAGGTTAAGCATTACCTTTTAGCACACATTCACTTAGAATGCTCATCGTCCCTCTGATGAAGTTCTGAGAGCATTCGTACATACAAGTCCGTTCCGGGTTCGAACGGAACCGATGGCACTACTCCTACTACATCCTTTTTGGAATCACCCTCGGGATTAGTAGCGATTAGCCCTTGCACTTCACTGCTCCATCTTCGATTCCAAGCTATTTCCTTCTTCATGAAAACGTTCAAACCAGATTGAAGTGGTTTTCGAAAAATTAATCCTGATCCCGGTCTCTTCGAAACGATCAACGCATTGGCCAATATTGATAGTCGGTAATTTAACTATCAAATAACATTCACAAACAACCATCAGATTTTAAATAATTTTCCAAATTATTTATTAATCTCAAAATATCTTTGCAAGATATATTTCCACTCTTCAATCCTTTGAAAAAAATAGTTTTCAAATCACCTTTCTGTTTTCGGAAGAAAATTCCCATCCAATTGTTTTATTTCCACTGAATATATGCAAGCTTATTATTTTAGATTTTTAAAATAATTTAAATCACTTTATCCAAATATATATATATATATATATATATATATATTAAAACATATTTTTAAAATAAAACTATTTAAAACACTTAAAATAAAAACTATTTAAAACACTTATTTAAAATAATAGTTATGAAATTTTATAATAACTTCTTAAGTAAATGTTAAGCCAAAACTAATTTTTTAAAATAAAGTTACGAAATTCTATACAAGTTTTCAAATGAAAACTTTAGCCAAACTATCTTTAAGATAAAACTACTTTATGAAATATAAATATTAATAATTATCTTTAAAATCATAATACAAGTCAAACCTTTCAAATAAATACTACTAAAATTAATTTAAATAAATATTTACTTTTAAAATTTTACACAACTTAAATAATAATTTCTCAAAACATTCTTTTTAAAAAAACTTTAAAACTTTTAACTTATACTTGCAAAACGTACTTGGCTTTTCAGGGAAATACACTTTCCTTTCACACCTTTAAAAATAAACCACTACTTATTTTTAAAACAAATTACCCATCCCTTTAAAAAATTCCATCTTGAATTTATACTTCCAACTTATCTTCTGATAAATATTTCACTTTATTTATAAACCCTGTTTATTAATTCAATGATCTTATTCTCTTTTGAAACACCGTTTCTAATACTTAATTGATTTAAAAAAATTGATTTTCTAAATTTAATTTCCCATAAAATTTATTTATCGATTTAATTTGAATCTCTATCCTTGTTCTATGATCCATTCTTGAATCATTGTGTGAGGGAGTGTATTTGTAATAGATATAAAATTATTTTGTATTGTTTTGCTTGAGTTATTAAGGTTGATTGGGATTACGATTGATTCGTCTGGCAAACGCTATCGATAGGGATTCCAAACACTTTAACAGAGAAACCCAACACAATATTGTTTTCAAATTTGGTAAATGAATTTTTTGTATAATTATATTATATATATAAGTATAATTTTCTAAAATTAGATAGTTAAATGAATTGGTTATTAGAAATGAAAATACTAGATTATCATTTATTGTTTTGTCCACCATTAACTATTGTTGTATGTTATAAGAAGTTGAAATTTTATAAACATGGTTTATCAGTTTGATTTGCAAATGAAATGAATTTAAATTATGGATTTGAGAATTTAATTTCCGGTACTTCTCAAAAATTTGGTTGTTAAGGTTTGAAACAATATATTATTTGGAAGTATTTTCGAGTGGAAATTGTTTTCAAAGAATTTTTAAATGAAGTGAATTAGTACTCTCCTCTCTTCTTGTTGGAAAATAATTTCGATGATGACTGCATCATAATCGACATTCATTTTCAAGTCTCAAAGTAGAGAGACCACTCAGTAGCTTTGCAACACTTTTGTTTTGAAAATAGATTTGAATTTCATGAATATAATTTGATGTATAGAACATATGTGTGTGTATATATTTATTTCAATATAATTTGAAGCGAAACCAAAAATCTAATTCTTAAGTTTCAAGTTAAGTGATGGTTTTCAATTATTGAAATGAATCAAAAAATTTGAAAATTTTGAAGTGTTTAAATTGAAAATGAAACTGAAACAGTTGAACTAGAATAAAATTTTAATTTGCATTATACTCAATTGCATTCTAAAACATATATAACTTACCTGAAATATCCAAAAGTTAAAATGAATGTGAATTTGAAATTGAAGGGTATACAAGAGAAATTAAAATGATAAAAATGTCCAAACCAAAATTTTGCTTAGCAGTAATGTTGTAAATAAAAGATAAATTTGTATAGTACTTAATAACATTGAAATCATTAATAAAACTTACCTGAAAATGGTTTGAGTGTAATTAAATAATATACAATAATAAATGCAAGCAATAAGATGTTCAAAATGAAATTTTGTTAAGAAATGTTATAAATATAAATTTTGTGGTTATAATGAAAGGTATACATTTAATTGATGTTATAAGAAATGTATGTGAAATAAATTGAATAATAAATAGAGAATTGAGTAAATAAATATGAACTTGAGAATAGTTGAAATTGAATTATAAATGGAATTAACGTAAGTGAAGTCAAATGGATTAAATAAACGAGTTAATAAAATAAATTTTGTTTGGAAAGAATTTTTAACAAATGTTAATAGATTGAAAGCAAACCAATCAAATAAAAATAACTTGAATTGAAATCAACCAAATATGAATACTATATTTATTGAATAAAATGAATAAAACCAAATTTGTTGAATATCAATCAACTTAAAAACTAATGAATTTTTTTGGTTATTATTGTACATGGTTCTTTGTAGTTTGAATTTTTCCATCCTTATGTTACTTCTATTGTCTTACTTCATTCCTTTTCGTGGACGAAAAATTTTGAGTGAGGGAGGGTGTAACGACTCATAAATTTTAACGGTTTTTATAACGTAATTAACTGAAATTTTGCTTGAAATTAAATAATTAAATTTTTTAATGGAAATTTTAGATTTGGAATGCGTTTATTTAAACATAGCAAATGTCAGATTTTCATCAGGGGATATGAAAGTCTATTTTGTTGTGTAATTTTATTTAAATTTAAATCAGTTAAAATTGATCTAAATAAAATGTTTTCAAAATTTGAATATTTTATTACAATAAAAATGTAAATCATTTTCTAAGATAGACGGCATATTTCGTTTCGTCGACTTTAGACTGCTTTAGCTCCGTTTATCTTATTTTCGGCGTTTTAGGAGCATTTTCGGCAACGAGAATTTGAGTTTTGATAGGATAGTCATATCGCTGATATCTGTGTGCCATTCTGTTCGTCCAATCATGTCGATCTCTGATATATATTTATTTGCCAATTTTGGTCCGGTATGTAACGAAATCTGCATAACGATTCGCCGCATCGGTTTCGCATTTGGCCCTTTTGGGTCTTTGTGTCCTTTCATTGTCAATCACGTAAAGTAGATAGCTAATGACTATTAATATTCCCAACTATTCATAAATGACTTTTGGTTTTCATTGGTTCCAATCTATTTTAGTTCGTCCATTGATTTTTATTTTTGTTCTGTTTATTTGTTTCAAAAGAAATATATATATATATATATATATATATATATATATATATATATATATATATAATACAAAGCATATGTTTTGTTGCCTTAAAACTTTCCCCTGCTCATCTCTTTCTTCTTGCCATTTTTCTCTTCGTCTTCTTTTGATTTAGATTCCTACAATTGAAAAGCAAATATAAATAATTCAAGTTATATATATCGAGACTACTTTGAAACAAAACCCTGCTGCTATTCGTTCACGTTTCCACGAAGCACATCCACTTTGCCCTGCTGATCTACCTGTGCTTTCTCCTCACTGACGCCTTCCTTCTCTAGCTCACCACCACACTGTCGTGCCTCTCCACCTTCTTCCCCCTCGTCCACAGCCGAACCTAGCATCCCCTTCCTACCTTACACCTCCGAGCCCATTAGCCCGATCAACTCCCCTCTCCATTACTTAATTGAAAGCCAAACCCGACCCGCTTGCCTTCCCACAGCGGCAAACTACCTCACACGCGCCATCTTCATTCTCGCAATTGCAGTCATCCCACCATGCTGAGATCCACCTTCCCTCCTTGCTACATAGGCCTCCGCCCACCATCAGCTATCGGCCACCAAACTTCCACACAGCAGCATGTTCCCACTTGCAACTAGGCGAGCATCCACTTTTCCACTTCCTTGTCAACCCGAGCAACCTTCACTTCTTCTTTTGTATAAGGTATATATTATATATATGTTTATAGTATATATTATATTATATAAGAAGTATCATATATGTTTTATAGTTTATATATATTTACAGTAATATATAGACTTACAGCAATATATATATATTTACAAAGTATATATGTTTACAGTAGTATATATGTTGTATAGTATTATACAATATGTTTAATGGTATATAATAAAATTCGTAAGTTATACAAGTTTCGGTATTTTCTGTTGAGTTTATATACAAGTTCATATAAAGGTTATATGTTCTATTAGTATAAATATAGGCTTGTGCAAGTTGTTTTATAATTGCTCTTATATTTAAACTTGTTGTAATAACTTTATATGTATATGGAAGTGTAGAAATATATATTGTCAATATGAATTTTGAATATAATGTATATAAGTAGGATGATTTTAAATAAGTGCATATATATGTATATATATAAGTACGGATTTTTAAATATATATATATTTAATATGTGATAAATATAATAATGATCTTTAAATATATATAGATTTTGATTTTGATATATGGTTATATGTTTAAACTAATTATTGATTTTCAAATATATGTACTATAATGATTTTATTTTAAATACGTGTTTTAAATTTTGGATTTTAGCCACCTATATTTGTTTCATCAATCTCTAGTCCATCTTGACTTACTTTCTTAATATCGAATTTGGCGCAGCAATTCCTAGCGTGTCACTATCCTGCTAGTTCGTGTCTTTATCCGTGTGCGTGTCCCTATCATCTTCTTATTTCTCTAACCTCGAAAGGTGAGCAATCATTCACGATTAACATTTTTATATTTAGTAAATTTAGTTCACATAAAATGATGATTGAAATATGTTGTTAAATTTGAATTGTTAACTTATTTAATTGTTAAACACGATATGCCATTATCTGAAAGTGTTTACCTATGACATATGACACTATAACCGTTGAACATATAATATTTAAATTTGTTACTGATGGTATATGCCTGTTGTTGATATGTTATATTTTATCATATTTGTTCTCACTCTGCAAGTTCCATATTAGTTTAGAATTCTCTATGGGTTGAAACGATAAATACCCGAACGATCTTGTAGAATAGAGAAAAATCGTTATGAGTTGAAATGATAAACCCAAGCGATTTCCATTGATTTTGAGTTTTTTGATTGTGGGTTGAAATTATATATATACCCATAGATATTAAATTGCAGATTGAAATAATAAATATCCGTATCACTTGACCATAGGATAGAAAATTATATGCGAACACAGTGGGTCTATATTTTGAAAATGGTTTCCAAAGTTTTGAAAGGAAATATATGGTTTTTAATAAATATTGATTTTTAAAATATAATATATATAAATGTTATTTTGTTATATATGTCTAACTTTTAGATTTTTAAAATTATATGTTTTGGAAATTTTAAATTTATAAGTGTCACGACCCATCTTTCACCCCCCAGAAAGACGTATCATGAGTAAGAAAGAAAGGGATAGTAAAGGTAAAAGATAGAGAAGAAAGAACGAAACAACATCAGAATCTCAACAGCGGAACAAATAAATTATATTAATCACATAAATATCACATAGTATACAACATCTATCAGAGTTACACAGTTTATACAACACATACTAGACAGTTATAAACACCTATCTAGTTATTACATCTCAAAATACAACTCAAACAAATGACTCAGAGATCCACACAGCAGAACTCTTTATATCTACAAACGCTGAAGCCTCTTGCTCCATATCTCATCCAGAAACTCATCAAAGCTAACCTGAATCTCTTGGCTACTTGTACAAATTTAAGTACTCAAGAGTTTAATAAAACAGAAAATAAACACATGGGTCAGACATGGGTCAGGTGTGAGTAAACAGTTTAAGGTAGTTTAACTTTGAAAACCTTTGAAAACAAAAGGTATCATGTAAGACTCCCCACACATAAACATGGGTAAGTTTTTACCTTACGCTAACCAAAACGTTTGATAAGAAATCCTATGATATTATAATAGGGTCTAGGGTTTTCAAGTAAAATACATAAATAGCTGGAATGCTTACATATCACGTTCCAACATAGTTGGGCACAACTAAAACGTACGACACTTATAGGAGTTTGGATTCCATATAATGGTAGGGCTATTGGGGTACCGCCCGCCACAGTACGTGGCCTAGATCAACGTACCGAGGATCCATCCTAAATCCCCTACAACACAAGGCCGGAACCATCCCTTACTGGATAGTCACGAACAAGACAACCCCGCAGTTGGCCGCGACCCAACTGCCCACACAGCCAAAAAAGGGACTTCTAGACAGGGAATCTCGTCATACTTGGGCATGACCCACTTAGCCTTGCTGCACCTCCCCTGTTTTAGCCTTTCCCGGTTGATGAGGCTTGAGGCTATGATTACCTTTATAGAACACATGTCTCAGAATGCTCATCGTCCACCTGATGATGTTCTAAAAGCATTCAATTCGTACAAGTTCGTTCCAGGTTCGAACGAAACCGAAAGCATTATCGCGTTACATTCATTTTGGAATCACCCTCAGAGTTAACGACGATAAACCTGCACTCTGAATCTTCATCTTCACATGAGATTCACGACCTATCGTTTATTTGGATCGATGTGGTTTTCGGATATCCAAATCTGGAAACCCGAACCTGGTCTCGTCGAAATCCCAAACACCATCTTTTAGGTCCAAGATGTTTTGAACTTAAAACAATTCAATTCATTATCTATATACACACAGATAGATAATTCACATCATCACACAAGTAGATAATCCATATTATCATCACAAATAGATAATTCACATTATCATCATACTTCAACCAAAGCATCCGTATCACACATCATCACTTATCCCATATCTGAGATTTCAAAACATTCAAGGCAATTAATATCATCCATCTATACATAAGCAAGGATTAATTAATCACACTACCTCTAATTAATTTAAAATGAGTTAAATTAATTATTTGCATCCCTAATTAATTTTAAATAAATTAAATTAATTACTTACATCACATAAATCTTGCTTACATATCCATTAATTAATTACAAATCAATTAATTAATCACTATTTAATCATTCATCTAAATTAATCATCCTTGATTAATTATCCTTTAACTACATTCATGTAATAAGCCTTTAATTAATTACATAAATTAATTATTCTTAACCCAATACAGTAATTAACCTTTAATTACTTCATTAACTAATTAATTATAATTAATTACATTAATCCTTAATTAATTACATTTAATTAATTAATTTATAATTATTTATTATTGATTAATTACCTTAATTAATCAATCCTTGATTACATCATTAATTATATTAATTAATGATCCCTAATTACTTCTTTAATAAATTACAATATTTAAATTAATTACATTTAGTAATTAATCTTCAATTAAACTACATTTGTTAATCACTCTTGGTAATCACATTAAGTAATTAACCACCCTTAATTACTTCATTAAATAAATTAATTACTCCTTAATTAAGTATCTTAATTAATTCCTTGATTAATTACACAAAGTAATTAAACTCAAATTACTTCCATTAATAAATCACCATTCAATTAATTACATCCACTAATTATCCATTAATTACTTCTCTAAGTAACTATACTTTTCAAATCATCAAGTGATTATTCTAAATTAATTAAAATTAATTAATTAACTTAAACAAATAAAATTTATTTAATTAATTACCGTGAGAAATTAATTCTTTTAATTACTTTCATTAAGTAATTATACTTAAACAATTCCATAAATAATTTTCCTTAATTAATTAATCTAATTAATTATAAAATTAATCTCATTAATTATTAAAATTAATCTCATTAATTAATCATTACATAATCCTTAGCTAATTATCTTCATTATTATTAACAATTCTATTAATTTCTTTCCTAATTATTATTAATTACAAATTAATTAATCTTTAATCACCATTTAATTAATCACTAATTA
The DNA here is from genome assembly GCA_030765085.1 of Allium cepa. Taxonomy (NCBI): domain Eukaryota; kingdom Viridiplantae; phylum Streptophyta; class Magnoliopsida; order Asparagales; family Amaryllidaceae; genus Allium; species Allium cepa. The sequence goes on along the minus strand of CM060944.1, from coordinate 488,277,580 downwards.
TTTAATTAATTAAGTGCTTAACTGTAACTTAATCAATCTTAATTACTTGATTAATTAATTTCTAATCATTAATTAAAAATCTTAAATTATCTAATTAATGATCTTATTTTCAAATTAATTAACCTTAATTAATTAACTAAAACCTTTATTAATTAATTCAAACCCTTAATTACTTAATTAAAAAATCTAAATCATTAATTAAATAAATTAATTATCCATTTTAATTACCTTAATAATTTAATAAATCACAAATCATAAAATCTTTATTAACTTAAAAATAAATATTTTCTTATTAATGATTTAATTATCATTCACAAACACATCTGAAAACATTTTACTTTCAAATTTACTTTCAGATTTCATTTCAAATTTAAGATTTAAAATGAATACAAATTCAACTTTAACAAAGTTTAAAAACAATTTAAAAACCTTTTAAATCATGTATTAAAGAAATGCATATCCTATAAATAAATTTAAAAGAATTTAAACCAAATTCCTTTTATATTTCTTTCATTTTAAAATATACTTTAAACATTTAAAGTTGTTAAAACATTTTAATTTTATAAAATTTTATTTTATTTCAAACCTAGGACACAAATTTAGATTTGAATCCATACTTAAAACTGAATTAAGACTTGTTAAATCTTTGCTTTCAAATTTTAAAATCAAATTTAAAATTTTAAACGCAGACAGGTTTTAAAACCTGTAACCATCAAATGACCCGAGCCACCCTAAAAGTACATCGAGCCAAATTTCAGAAAACTTCGAGCAAACACTCAAACTACTCGAGAATTACTCGAATACAAATCCCCAGCTCGGAATCAAACTTCACCAGGAACAAAACAATGCACTGTGCATATGCACAGTGGCTCCGACCACCTCCGGTCATCACCACTTCCTTAAGTAAGTCGACGGTCATCTTCAGATCAGACTACGACCATCAGAACCTAACAATCAACTCAAAATCAAAAACGAGCGTTACTGCTCAAACCTGGAACCAAATGCAACACCTGGAAAACCTCTCGTACTCTTCCCTCCGATCACCGAAGTGCCTATACCTTCGTCCTGGCCTTCGTCAACGTCCAAACACTCGATCCCCTGAGTTCTGTTGAACTCGATCATCCAGAGACGTCGAGATGATCACAAACTCCTGACCTAGCCAAAACTAAGTTTACAGATTAAAATCAAACACTGCTGCCTTCACAACCACTAGGTCTTTATCTTGATAATTTTCCCATCATCACCGATCATCATACTACCACCAGAAGGAACCCTGACCTCCCAGCTACTCAAGATCATCAGAGACCCTTCAAATACCAATTTCTGGTCAAACCAGAACTGCACCCAAATCCCACTACTAAAATCATGATTTAGTTTCAAAAATCAAGTTTTAATTTAAGTATTTGATTTATATCCCTGAATCCATGAATCATGGTAATTAAATTTTGACTTATTTTAAGTTGCTTTGTTGTTTATTTTTTCCAGAGACAATACAAAATTATTTTAACTTAAATAAATTTTTAAACTTAAATTTATGATATAACAAACACATTTTGTTTAAGACTTAAGTCCTAACAAGGATTGGATCAAGAGCAAATGATTTTTTGATTAGATCTTGAGCCTGGAAACTAGAATCAGGAGAAATCCAGATACATAGCAATGCGCACACCAATATATTCAGATATACACACGTAGAAATTTACTTATAAATATACTCACAACATACTTGTTTGCAGAGATGAACATGCAACAAAATCATACAATTAAACTTTTAAATAGTGATGTTACTCACCAGTTTTGAAGATGAAGAACAGTGCCTCCAATTTGAAATAGCTTTTGAATCTTTCAAAACACATATGCCTTAGATTCTTTGTTTTTGATTTAAAACTTGAGTTGCTTTTCTCAGATTTGCATGTAGAAATGACTTCATTGATTTCCAAATTTTACTTGCTTTGATTTTAAAATTTTAATTACAGATTTGCTTTGACATACTCGGTTAAAGGATGATACAGGCTTATTAAATTTTGATCTCAGGTTTGAAAAATGCAGATGTTCAAGTTATTGATTTTGAAAAATGCAGGCTAGTGGTTTGAGGAAGATGTTTTGCATAGATCTTTGAAAATGTATAGCTTGAAGAATGCAGGTAGGCTTTTGATTTTTGTTTGAAGAGGATTTGAAGTTTATTTATAAGCTTTCGAATTTTTCTGGTTTGAAGATGTGAACTACAGATTTCGTGATTTTAGAATGATAGAAAAATGGAATAAAGGTGAGAAAGCATGTTTTTATAAGTTAAAACGATTTATTTTAAAATAAAAGAAAAAATTAAAAACAAAATATGACACTTGTCTAATATGACTACATTTTTCATATACATTAATTTATTAAATTACACATGTCTATGGTTACTTAATATATTAAAACTGGTTATTTAAGTATTTAATACTTATTTTAAATGTTAATAAAAGTTTTTGCTTAATTTATTTATTCTTATGTAAATGTATATGTGAATTTCTTTTCAAAGAAAATGTAATAAAACAAATTATTTATAAATAAAAGCTTATTCAAATATTTTTAAAATGTTTATCCTTTTGAATTTCAAAAGTAATTAAAATTCAAATTCAAATCCAACTTAAATTCAAAAATCCAATTTAAAACCAATTTATATCAACACATTCAATTTAAAAAATAGCAATTCTATTGCTTTTAAAACCTATCTATATCTATACAGTTATTAATATTATTTGAAAATAACACATTTATCAAAAATAATTTATAAAAGAGATTATAAATTACTTATTACTTATCTTACTTAAATGAATTAATGTTTTATATGTAAATTGTATTTTAAACTTTTATATCTAATTACAAATCATATTTATCAAGTAATATTTAAAAAGAAAATAAAATAAACCATTTTATTAATTTGATATTTAAACTTAAGCTAAGATATAATTTTAAACAATTAACATTTATCTTAAGTATTTAAAACCATATAGCTATTCATTAAATCACTTTGAAAAGTAATATATTAAATAAAATCATAATTTCCAAATTATCAAAATGTATATTAGAATTTAATAACAAGATTTTATTTATTTATTGAATTTTAAACCAAATCTTATATATTTACAATATATGCATATATATATATATATACACATATTACAAATAGAAAACATTTTTTTAGCTTTTTAAGAAGATAAGATTCACGAATTAAATATTTATTTAATTAGATTATTAAATTAAATTCAAATTTTATTAACAAAAATTATCAAATCAACTTAAATTTCAATACAGATTATTAAATTGACATTGCCCAAAATTCCGGGTCATCACATTCCTCCCTCCTTAAAAGAATTTCGTCCCCATAATTTAAAAGCAAAGGTAATTTAATAATCTATCTAAGATTTTAATTTTAAATCACAAGCATCTTATTAACCACATGCTAACAACCATAGAAAATTTTTTACTTAATCAAACAAATCTAACTATCCAAAAAAAATCCTGAATAGAACTTCCTAGAGTTCCCTAGGTATAAATACCGGGATACCCGCTCTACAGAATCCAAACTAGCTAGACTACTAAGATACAGAGCTCCTACTCATCTAGATCTACAAAACTGAAAAGGATATCAGACCACAGTCAAGTCTTGCTCAACACCAAATCCTCCTGAACTGCAGATTCCACAACCATAGATAGATCATACACATACTCCCTCAGTGATATGTGAAACACATCGAATCCTAGTTATCCAAACCGGCAATTCAACTCTGAAGACCAAAGCACAAATCCTCACAAGAACACAGAAAGATCCAATAACTCGGAGCTAGCTTCCCATTCTTACCGAACCTTATAGCTCCTTTGATCGAAGAAAACTTATTCAAAATCAAATCTCTGACTCTTATCCTTAATACTCTCCTCGCAATCCTGGGCTGCCTTCATCCTTCCTGATCAGCTTAACCTTCGCTAATGCCTCTAAAAACAAACTGGTTCAAAAATAACCCAATAAAATGATCCTCTCAAAAGCAACCGAAAATCGAGAACACAAACTCTACTCCACAAATATCAAAAGACTAAACTTACTTTTCCTATCCGGAAAAGACATACAAATGCACTCCCAAACTGCTTCCATTGCACAACTCTGATCCGGAGTAGATGAAAATGCTGATGATGAACACGAGCACAGGCTGGACAACACATCCCAAAAATATGGTTCAATAGATCCATAAAGACGAACTCATAAGTTCAACCAAAACCTGAGTTGCTTCACCAAATCCTCCCTAGAAACCATCCTTTTACCAAGCTGAACCACCAGTATCACTCTTGGAATCCTAGTCGATACGAAACTCAATCTCCAGATGCTAAGGCAAACCTCAAATTCCCTGAAGATATCTGGAAAAATCTCCAATAACACAAAAGAACACTCAACTATCGCAAGTCACTTTTGCGATCAACCCAGCCTAATTCCAAGAAAACTGTTCTCTCTTTACCAATCAGGACAGCTTATGCTTATCTAACCAATCCAATGAAGAAATGAATATACTCTGCTGCTTTTGAACTTCACCTCTAGAAAACTGCTTAGCCAAAAGACCTTACTTTTGGCACACAGAACACTTCGAGCTGCAACGCTGCCACAGATGTCAAAGTCTTCCTAATCCAAAGCTCTTCGAGAAACTCAAACCTCAAACCAAACATAGACCCCTGCTGTACTCAGCCACATCACCGATGCAGACATAATTCCTGAAGCCTATTCCAAAGAAACCTCTTCGAAAACATCCATAGTCACTGCATCTCATCACAAAGCTACTACTTCCTGAGCTATCAAGATACCATCACTCACTTCTGCTCAATCGACAGATCCAAACTCTACTCATCCAAACTTGCACTACAAAGATGGACTCCGAACCTTAACAGGTTTCCTTCAGAGATTGATGAAAGCCTTACACCACTGCAAAGCTTACTCGAGACGGTTTTGGGTCTACAATCTCGACAGATATAGTTCCAAGATCAATCAGTCGGACCACTAACATTGGTAGTCGTGTTACACACACCACTACCCTATCTACCTCTAGAACTTATATTGGAAAATCCAAACATGTAATCCAACAAATAGGTAGAAATAAATATATGTTTATACATATTAAAATTACAAATACGCTCTCTCAAGAAAGAAAACACTCCAAAGCCTAGGTATTATCTCAACCTATGCTCTGATACCAACTGTCACGACCCGTCTTTCACCTTGCAGAAAGACGTATCATGAGTAAGAAAGAAAGGGATAGAGAAGAGAAAAGATAGAGAAGAAAGAACGAAACAACATCATAATCCCAACAGCAGAACGAATAAATTACATTAATCACATAAATATTACATAGTATACAACATCTATTAGAGTTACACAGCTTATACAACACATACTAGATAGTTATAAACACTTATCTAGTTATTACATCTCAAAATATAACTCAAACAAATGACTCAGAGATCCACACAGCGGAACACTTTATATCAAAAAACGTTGAAGCCTCCTGCTCCATATCTTCTCCAGAAACTCGTCAAAGCTAACCTGAATCCCTAGGCTACTCATAAAAATTTGAGTACCAAGAGTTTAATAAAATAGAAAATAAACACTTGGGTCAGACATGGGTTTGGTGTGAGTAAACGGTTTAAGGTTGTTTAACTTTGAAAACCTTTGAAAACAAAAGGTATCACATAAGACTCCCCACACATAAACATGGGTAAGTTTTTATGTTTTGCTACCAAAACATTTGATCGGAAATCCAGTGATATTATAATAGGGTATAGGGTTTTCAAGTAAAATACAGAAATAGCTGGAATGCTTACATCTCACGTTCCAACATAGTTGGGCACAACTAAAACATACGACACTTATTGGAGTTTGGATTCCATATAATGGCAGGGCCACTAGGGTACCGCCCGTCACAGTACATGGCCTAGATCAACACACCGAGGATCCACTTTAAATCCCCTGCAATACAAGGCTGGAACCATCCCTTACTGGATAGTCCTGAACAATACAACCCCGCAGTTGGCCGCGACCCAACTACCTACACAATCGAATAAAAATGGACTTCTAGACAGGGGAAAATCTCGTCCTTCTTGGGCATGACCCACTTAGCCTTGCTGCACCTCCCCTGTTTTAGCCATTCCCGGTTGATGAGGCTTGAGGCTACGATTACCATTTTAGAACACATTTCTTAGAATGCTCATCGTCCACCTGATGGTGTTCTAAAAGCATTTAATTCATACAAGTTCGTTCCGGGTTGGAACGAAACTGAAGGCATTATCTCGTTACACTCATTTTCGAATCACCCTCAGAGTTAACGACGATGACCCTTGCACTCTGATTCTTTCATCTTCACTTGAGATTCACGATCTATCTTAATTTGGATCGATGTGGTTTTCGAATATCAAAATCTGGAAACCCGATCTCGATCTCATCGAAATCCAAAATGCCATCTTTTAGGTCTAAGTTGTTTTAAACTTAAAACAATTCAATTCATTATCCATATACACATAGATAGATAATTCACTTCATCACACAAGTAGATAATCCATATTATCATCACAAGCAGATAATTCACATTATTATCATACTTCAACCAAAGCATCCATATCACACAGCATTACTTATCTCATATCTGAGATTTCAAACCATTTAAGGCAATTAATATCATTCATCCATACATAAGGAAGGACTTATTAATCACACTATCTCTAATTAATTTAAAATGAATTAAATTAATTATTTGCATCCCTAATTAATTTTAAATAAATTAAATTAATTACCAACATCACATAAATCTTGCTTACATATCCATTAATTAATTACAAATCAATTAATTAATCACCATCTAATCATTCCTCTAAACTAATCATCCTTGATTAATTATCCTTTAATTACATTCAAGTAATTAGCCTTCAATTAATTACATAAATTAACTATTATTAACCAAATACAGTAATTAACCTTTAATTACTTCATTAATTAATTAAATATAATTAATTACATTAATCCTTAATTAATTACATTTAATTAATTACTTTATAATCACTTATTATTAATTAATTACCGTAATTAATCAATCCTTAATTACATCTAATTACTTCTTTAATAAATTACACTATTTAAATGTTTAGTAATTAATCTTTAATTAAACCATATTTATTAATCACTCTTGGTTAATCACATTCAGTAATTAACTACCCTTAATTACTACATTAAATATATTAATTACTCCTTAATTAATTATCTTAATTAATTCCCTGATTAATTACACAAAGTAATTAAACTCAAATTACTTCCATTAATAAATCACCATTTAATTAATTACATCTAGTAGTTATCCATTAATTACTTCTTTAAGTAATTATACTTATCAAATCATCAAGTGATTATTCTAAATTAACTAAACTTAATTAATTAACTTAAACAAATCAAATTTATTTAATTAATTGCCTTGAGTAATTAATTCTTTTAATTCCTTATATTAAGTAATTATACTTAAACAATTCCATAAATGATTTTCCTTAATTAATTAATCTAATTAATTATTAAAATTAATCTCATTAATTAATCATTACATAATCCTTAGTTAATTATCTTCGTTACTATTAACAATTGTTTTAATTTCTTTCCTAACGTAATTAAACTTAAATTAATCATTATTAATTACAAATTAACTAATCATTAATAACCATTTAATTAATCACTAATTATTTAATTAATTAAGTGTTTAACTGTAACTTAATTAATCTTAATTACTTGATTAATTAATTTCTAATCATCAATTAAAAATCTTAACTTATCTAATTAATTATCTTATTTTCAAATTAATTAACCTTAATTAATTAACTTAAACCTTAATTAATTAATTCAAACCCTTAATTACTTAATTAATTTATCCAAATCATTAATTAACTAAATTAATTAATTATCCATTTTAATTACCTTAATAATTTAATAAATCACAAATCATTAAACTTTATTAACTTTAAAATAAAAACACATTTCTTATTAATGATTTAATTATCATTCACAAACACATTTGAAAATATTTTACTTTCGAATTTACTTTCATATTTCATTTCAAATTTAAGATTTAAAATGAATACAAATTTAACTTTAACAAAGTTCAAAAACAATTTAGAAACCTTTTGAATCAATATTAAAGAACTACTTATCCTATAAAGAAATTTAATAGAGTTTAAACCAAACTCCTTTTAGATTTCTATCATTTTAAAATATACTTTAAACATTTAAGTAGTTAAAACATTAAAATTTAATAAAACTTTATTTTATTTCAAACCCAGGATACAAATTTAGATTTGAATCCGTACATAAAACTGATTTAAGACTTGTTAAATCTTTGCTTTCAAATTTTAAAATCAAACTTTAAATTTTAAAAGCAGACAGGTTTTAAAACCTGTAACCATCAAATGACTGAGCCACCCTAAAAGTACTTCGAGCTAAATTTCAAAAAACTTCGAGAAAACACTCGAACTACTCGAGAATTACTCGAATACAAATCCCCTGCTCCAAACCAAACTTCACCGGGCATAAAACAATGCACCGTGCATATGCACAATGACTCCGACCACCTCCGGTCATCGTTGCTGCCTTAAGCAAGTCGACGATCATCCTTAGATCAGACTACGACTGTGACGCCCCACCTCTATACCCACGCTAGCCAAGAACACTCCGGAGTAGTGCTGTCAACTAGCACGGAGAATAAGGCTGTTGAGGAGCGACCATCCATGTAATTGCTTATCACACGGTGGCTATAAATAATCTTCGGAAACAAACATAGAAATAATCATATCACAAGTCAGTCACAGATATCCATATCACAAAGGCGGAAGAAGATATGAATAAATAACTAACACATGAAAGTGTTCATCAAAGTAGTGGTCAGTAAGATCCACGATAATACAAAAGAATAGCAACACGTGCTATACAAAAGAATACAACTATGAGTCTATATCTCAAGTGTATACAACAAAAAAACTGCTAATCTAAACAGTTAGCCAAAAGTCAGAGTGATGAATCCCTGGGAAGAAGTCAAGCAGAAGCACCTGTAACATCTCGGTCTGACCCGAGTATTATTTAAGAAAATAAAAAACGGATCAGTCTAGCTATAAATATCAGATGACATGATATAACATAAAAGATATGGCATAAACATAAACATCCATAACGACATACCACTATAAGTATGTAAATAATGATCAACAGAAGATCAATCAATAAGAGATAATCAACATCACAAGAATCTTCTCAAAGATTCGAAGAGGGCATCATACCCTAAACTTGTACTCATAACAAGTCAATGACATAAATTCCAGAAATCAACACGAGAAATCCAGAAATCATAAAAAGGGAAAGAGGCCTATCACATGACGGTCCGAAGACCAAGGGGAGCTACCCCGCATGTGTGAATGGAATCACACAGATTGAGGTCAAGACTAACCAAAAAGCAGAAAGGTATGTGTGAATGGAATCACACAAGTGGTGTCTAGTCTAACCTTGCAATGAAAGAGACATCGCGCAATTGCTAGTCTAATTCATAAAGCGATCATCAAGATCAAAGAGAAGTGTCAATTACACTAAGCTAGTAAATATAGAAGTTTAGCTTCATGTCCCATAACCACTTGCTTAACTTAAATATTTACGAACAAACTGTAAATCTTCACTAATAAAATTGTCACAAGAGGTTCAATCGAACAAGTCCAAGAATTAACCAACGAAGTGAATGCAAGCGTTTCATACCACTTGTTTTTACTAAGTCGTTTAATTAGATTTCTCATCCGAGTGAGGTAAAGGCTTGTATATACTAATAGATTGGAAAACGGTTTAAGAAAAGAGCTTTGTTATTAAAAATAGAGTTGAAATTGTTTGTTAAAAGAGTTTTGATATTTACTACTAGTATTGAAACCTTTATATTATAAAGTGACAAAACACATAAGCAATTGTAGAAACAATCAGTCACAAAAATCGCATACGGAGATGTGAATAAAATCCAAGGAAAACAGCTCAATGTTTTTCAGATAAGATCCCCTACGGAGGGGGGGTCCAGGGGGGGTGGCAACCCCCCCAAGGTGGGGGTGCGGGGGCAACGCCACCGCTTATGGGGTTCGACCTGCCCGGTCAGGTCGCGGGGGTCCAGGGGGCAGCGCCCCCGGCGGGGTGCGGGGCAGCGCACCGTCCAAAACGGTACGACCTAGTGAAGACAAGCAACCAAGTGAAGCCAAGCGTCCTAAGGGGCCATGCGACCTAATGGGTCATGCGACCTAAGTTTAAAAAGGTGGGCGACTTAACAAAGTGGCCGAGCGACCTAACTGGAGCAAGTGGCCATAGGTCATGCGACCTAAAGGTAAGCGACCTATCACGGTCACGCGACTTAAGGGATAGGACCGACCGACCTAACGACCTAGGCAAGGTCGACCGACTTAATGGTTGCGAACTAAAAATACAACAGGGTCGAGCGACCTAGTGGGATGCGCGTCCTAAGAAGGTACGCGAGCTAAGGGTGAGCGACCTAACAAGGTCGTGCGACCTAAGGGTTTAACACGCGAGCGACTTAAGGTTTTAACACACGAGCGACTTAAGGTTTTAACACGCGAGTGACCTAAAGTTATGCGCGACCTACGACCTAGCAGGATCGAGCGACCTAGAGCCGCCTTGTGATATAAGGTCGAAAACGACCTAATTCCGAGGCTAACGACCTAACGCTGCAAGGGGGATTTAAGGCCAGAGACGACCTACGACCTAAAGTGAAACGACCTAACTCCGAAGTGAAGATTCAAGGCAGTGCGACCTAGCGCGATAACACGCGAGCGACCTATACGCGAACGACCTAAAGTCCAACGACCTACGACCTAAATCCGAGGCGAACAAAATATGCAGGCCGTGACTTTTCCACGCACGTGAGCTAATGATTCCGAGCGACCTAACCTAGGCAGAGCGACCTAAGCTCAGGAAATTCACCAAACAACTAAAAAATGGAGTTTTTCGCCAATCCAATCCAAATCAAATGCAAATGTACATGCTAAAGTGATGGGGAATCATTCCTAACAGTCCAATATAGTTATAGACTAGAATTGTGAGATAAAAATCTCACCTTTGCACTAAAGTTTATGAAGATGAAGCTTGAAAGCAAGGAGAAGCAATCCAAAGCTTGAATCCAATATCTTCTACTTGAATTTGGAGTTGAATGTTGGATTTGCAATTGAATTTGTGCTTGGATTTTTAATTTCCCATTCCCTCCACCATTAATGCCAAAGCTTGATTAGTTAGGAAATTTATGAAGAGTGAGGAGAAGAGGGTTGGAACTTGGGGTTAATAGGCTAAACTAACCCAAAGTCCAAAGCGGGAAAAGTTAGTGAAATTTCACTAACTCCAAACCTATCGATGTTTATACTTAAAAAGTTGTAAACGACATTTCGAACTCAATGGAAGTGGTCTCGAGTCCTAATTTGACCGTTTGCAAAAAGTAGCTTTTCGGACCAAAATCCGATTAACGAGTTAATATTTAAATAAAATATTTAAATACAAACTTGATAAATATGCGGGTTGTTACAGACTCCCCTCCTTAAAGAAATTGCATCCTCGCAATATATATAAGATGGAAATAAAAAGTAACAACCATAAAAGCATATTAACACAAGAGGAATTTTGAAATAAGAAGTTCACCTCTAGGAGAAGTAGTAAGCAAGTCCGGATGTGTACGCTCGATGAATTCTCTGGATTCCCAAGAACAATCCTTAGGATTTGAGGACCATTGAACCTTCACAAGCGGAACATCTTTATTTCGAAGTCGTTTAACCTCAGAAGCTATAACTCGAATAGGATGCTGCTCATAAGTTAAATTCGACGAAACTTCAATTTCTTCCACAACAGCAGGCTCAAGAATAGAATCGGAATCCCGAAGGCATTTCCGTAATTGAGAAACGTGAAATACATCATGCATAGCAGAAAACTGAGCCGGCAATGCAAGGCGATAAGCCATGGAACCAATACGTTCAGTGATAGGAAATGGCCCAATATATCGAGGCGCTAACTTCCCCGATCGACTGAAACGTACAACACCCTTCATAGGTGAAACACGAATAAAAATAGGATCCCCAACAGAAAATTCTAATTTCCTTCTTCGATTATCGGCATAGGATTTTTGTCTACTCTGGGCTTCTTTCATCCTATGTCGAATAAGTTCAATCTTTTCCGTGGAATCCCGAATAAAGTCTGGACCTAAAACCAGCTTCTCACCGGCCTCAAGCCAACAAGAAGGAGATCGGCATGGCCTTCCGTAGAGTGCCTCGAAAGGTGCCATACCAATACTAGATTGGAAGCTATTATTATAGGAAAATTCAACAAGTGAAATATGATCTTCCCAACTTCCACCAAAATCAAGCACACAAGCACGAAGAAGATCTTCAAGAGTTTGATTCACACGCTCGGTTTGTCCATCGGACTGGGGGTGATAAGCGGTGCTAAAATTAAGCTTCGTTCCTAAAGCTTTTTGAAGACTCTTCCAAAATCCACTAGTAAACAATGGATCACGATCGCTAACAATAGAAGTAGGAACTCCATGCAATTTTACAATTTCCTTGACAAATAGTTTGGCCAAAAGAGGAACGGTTCGGTTAGACCGAACCAGAATAAAATGGGCGGATTTAGTAAGTCTATCAACAATCACCCATAAGCTATCATGACTCGAACGAGAACGGGGAAGGCCATCTATAAAGTCCATGGAAATTTGATCCCACTTCCAAATTGGAATTTCTAAAGGTTGCAATAACCCACCAGGCCTTTGATGTTCGGCCTTGACAAGTTGGCAAGTCATGCAACACTTAACAAAGTTAGCAATATCAGATTTCATTCCCTCCCAATAATAAAGTCGCTTCATATCAGCGTACATTTTACTACTACCAGGATGAATGGTGAATTTAGAACGATGGGAATCTTCTAAAATATCTTTACGAAGATCTCCAATACTTGGTACGATAAGTCTACCAAATTTTCGAATGCCGCCACGAGAATCAATATCAAAGTCTTTCAAACCTTCAATATCAATTTTATCCTTAACATTTTTGCCAAGAAGAGCCAATTCGGAATCTAGCCTTTGAGCTTCAAGAATGCGGTCTAAAAGAGAAGGATGAGCCTCAAGGCTACATAAAACAAGCGATGAGCATAAATCGGATACGCGCTCTCGAATCTCACAAGTGGATAAGATCTCGAGATCGTTCCATTCGGATATCATCATAGAAACAACTGCTTGTTGCTTACGGCTAAGAGCATCCGCGACACGATTACCCTTACCAGGGGTATAAAGAATATCAAGATCATAAGGTGCAAGGAACTCGAGCCAACGCTGTTGACGTAAATTAAGTTCTTTTTGAGAAAATAAATATTTCAAAGACTTATGATCCGTGTAAAGAATAAATTTCTCTCCCAATAGATAATGACGCCACATTCGAAGGGCGAAAACAATAGCCGCGAGCTCTAGATCATGTGTGGCATATCTAGTCTCGGCCGGCTTCAATTGCCTAGAAGCATAAGCAACAACACGTTCTTTTTGCATAAGAACGGCACCCAAACCAACGTGACTAGCATCAGTATAAACAACAAAATCTTGATTCCCCTCGGGAATCACAAGAATAGGAGCATCGGAAAGGAGTTCTTTCAATTTCTGAAAAGAGGCTTCACATTTGTCCGACCAAATGTATTTAACTCCCTTCCTAGTCAAACCAGTAAGAGGTACGACAATCTTAGAAAAGTCTTTAATAAAACGGCGGTAATAGCCCGCTAATCCGAGAAAACTACGAATCTCTGTCACACTCTCTGGTCTCTTCCAATCTTGAATCGCTTCGATCTTTGAAGGATCCACGGATATCCCGGATTCGGAAATAATATGACCGAGAAACTTCACACGAGATTGCCAAAAGTGGCATTTAGAAAATTTCGCCTTTAATTGATTACTCCTAAGGTTTCCAATACAATCCTAAGATGTTTCTCATGTTCCTCCTCGGTTTTTGAATACACTAGAATATCATCAATGAATATGAGAACAAACCGATCGAGGTAATTTTTGAAAACTCGATTCATGAGGTCAACGAAATAAGCTGGAGCATTCGTTAACCCAAATGGCATAACAAGCCATTCATAAGATCCATATCGAGTACGGAATGATGTCAAAGGAATGCTATCCTCAGCGATACGAAGCTGATGGAAACCGGTAGCCAAGTCCAATTGTGAAAAGACCTTAGCACCACTCAGCTGATCGAATAGATCATTAATCCGAGGTGAAGGATATTTATTTTTAATAGTAAGATCGTTAAGCTTGCGATAATCAACGTAGAGCCTCAGAGTACCATCAGATTTCTTTACGAAAATAGCCGAAGCTCCCCAAGGCGAGGAACTAGAGCGAATAAATTGCCTCGTCTCCAACTCGGATAATTGTTTACGCATCTCCTCATTTTCCTTATTGGACATGCGATAAGGAGGACGAGTAATAGGTTGAGCTCCAGAAACAAGATTAATTCTGAACTCAATTGCTTGTTTAGGTGGCAAACCTAAAACGGGCTCGAATATGTCGGAAAATTCACGAACAACATGAATACGAGAAATAATATCATCTTCATCATCATCATCGTTATCACGAGGATTTAAAGAATTTAAAGATGCCACCAAACAGGATTTTGAATCTTTAAGATTAACAGAAATCTGATTAATAGATAGTGGATGACGGAGATGAATAGCCCGTTCAGGACATAGGATATGGGCTTGATAACAGTTAAGCCAATCCATTCCCAAAATTATTCCAAAGCCTAAGTAACGCATGACATGCAAATCGGCTAGGAAAGAAAGATCGCAAAAAATAATCTCCACATCTTTACAAAGCAAACTAAGAGTTGCGGATCCACCAACAGGATTCGCAATTTTTAAAGAAGTCATCAATGCAGTAGCACTTAAGGAAAAAGTGTCTACCAGTTCCTTTGATATAAAAGAATGGGATGCACCCGTATCAAAGAGAACTCTAATAGGTTGATCATGAAATAAAATAATACCATCAAGAATGGAATGAGAAATACCTTGGCCACGAGATGTGTTGCCAGGGGCTTGAGCCACGTTTAACTTTCCCTCATTCCTGCTTTTACGTTTGAGGCATTGATGTATAAAGTGATCTGGGCTCTTACAATAGCGACAAGATTTGGGCTTAGAGCACTTATTCGCATAATGATCCCCAGACCCACAGTTGAAGCAACTCGCACCACTAGGAGAAGGAAACTTTGCCGCAGGGGTTGCCTGCTTACCCTTTTTGTTGGGATAAGGACCCTTGAATTTGTTTGGCCTCTTCTTGTTGTTGAAGTTTGGTTTAGCGCCTTCCACTTCAACATCACTCTCTCTATCAGCCTCTTCAAGACGAAGAGCGATATCGACGAGTTGATCAAATGCGACTTCTAGTTTCAGGAGCAGTGGCTTCTTAAGATTCTTATTTAAGCCATAAACGAACCTCTGGTTCTTCTTTAATGGGGTGTTGATGTATTCAACCCCATATTTGGAAAGCGACTCGAAGGCTGCGACGTAATCAGTCACAGAGGATTGACCTTGAACAAGGTCTATAAAACGTCGAGCCAAGGTTACTTTCCCAGCTTCTGGTACAAACTTTAACTCGAAGCGTCCCTGAAATTGCTCCCAGGTGAGATCCGCTTCATTAATTTCTGAAGTAAGGAGTTCGTACCAGTCCAATGCTCTCTCCTGGAGCATGCTGGAAGCCACCTGAACGCGGTGGAGATCGATAAGGTTCATGCGAGAAAAGATTCGATCGCATGATTTTAACCAAGCTTGGACCTCGATGATATTTTCCGAACCTTTGAAGGGCTTCCCACCCAAGTTGGTGTAATCGCTGCACAAACGTGCAAATCCCGACTTTGGGTGAGTAGGTTCCGGGTTAGCTCCAGCTGCTTGAGCATTAGTTACTAAATCAAGAAGCTGTTGAGCAGTCATAAAAACTCCATCCGGGGGAGCAGCACCAGATGATCCAGTTCTGGGACGTCCTGGTCTAGACATTCTCTTCCTTTAAGAAAGAAAGAAGAGAAAGAAGAAGGTTATTCACCAATGAACATCAAGCAATCTTGATAGATAAAATAAGAAATCATAAAGGAAATAGGATGAATCGGTACGAAGACTCGAATTAATCCTATGGTATGACTCCTAAGATAGACTTAGGACGATGATCCTTGTTAAGTTATTCTATATTGTTCCGAAGTTTGGCTCTGATACCAAGCTGTGACGCCCCACCTCTATACCCACGCTAGCCAAGAACACTCCGGAGTAGTGCTGTCAACTAGCACGGAGAATAAGGCTGTTGAGGAGCGACCATCCATGTAATTGCTTATCACACGGTGGCTATAAATAATCTTCGGAAACAAACATAGAAATAATCATATCACAAATCAGTCACAAATATCCATATCACAAAGGCGGAAGAAGATATGAATAAATAACTAACACATGAAAGTGTTCATTAGAGTAGTGGTCAGTAAGATCCACGATAATACAAAAGAATAGCAACACGTGCTATACAAAAGAATACAACTATGAGTCTATATCTCAAGTGTATACAACAAAAAAACTGCTAATCTAAACAGTTAGCCAAAAGTCAGAGTGATGAATCCCTGGGAAGAAGTCGAGCAGAAGCACCTGTAACATCTCGGTCTGACCCGAGTATTATTTAAGAAAATAATAAACGGATCAGTCTAGCTATAAATATCAGATGACATGATATAACATAAAAGATATGGCATAAACATAAACATCCATAACGACATACCACTATAAGTATGTAAATAATGATCAACAGAAGATCAATCAATAAGAGATAATCAATATCACAAGAATCTTCTCAAAGATTCGAAGAGGGCATCATACCCTAAACTTGTACTCATAACAAGTCAATGACATAAATTCCAGAAATCAACACGAGAAATCCAGAAATCATAAAAAGGGAAAGAGGCCTATCACATGACGGTCCGAAGACCAAGGGGAGCTACCCCGCATGTGTGAATGGAATCACACAGATTGAGGTCAAGACTAACCAAAAAGCTGAAAGGTATGTGTGAATGGAATCACACAAGTGGTGTCTAGTCTAACCTTGCAATGAAAGAGACATCGCGCAATTGCTAGTCTAATTCATAAAGCGATCATCAAGATCAACGAGAAGTGTCAATTACACTAAGCTAGTAAATATAGAAGTTTAGCTTCATGTCCCATAACCACTTGCTTAACTTAAATATTTACGAACAAACTGTAAATCTTCACTAATAAAATTGTCACAAGAGGTTCAATCGAACAAGTCCAAGAATTAACCGACGAAGTGAACGCAAGCGTTTCATACCACTTGTTTTTACTAAGTCGTTTAATTAGATTTCTCATCCGAGTGAGGTAAAGGCTTGTATATACTAATAGATTGGAAAACGGTTTAAGAAAAGAGCTTTGTTATTAAAAATAGAGTTGAAATTGTTTGTTAAAAGAGTTTTGATATTTACTACTAGTATTGAAACCTTTATATTATAAAGTGACAAAACACATAAGCAATTGTAGAAACAATCAGTCACAAAAATCGCATACGGAGATGTGAATAAAATCCAAGGAAATCAGCTCAATGTTTTTCAGATAAGATCCCCTATGGAGGGGGGTCCAGGGGGGTGGCAACCCCCCCAAGGTGGGGGTGCGGGGGCAACGCCACCGCTTACGGGGTTCGACCTGCCCGGTCAGGCCGCGGGGGTCCAGGGGGCAGCGCCCCCGGCGGGGTGCGGGGCAGCGCCCCGTCCAAAACGGTACGACCTAGTGAAGACAAGCAACCAAGTGAAGCCAAGCGACCTAAGGGGCCATGCGACCTAATGGGTCATGCGACCTAAGTTTAAAAAGGTGGGCGACTTAACAATGTGGCCGAGCGACCTAACTGGAGCAAGTGGCCATAGGTCATGCGACCTAAAGGTAAGCGACCTATCACGGTCACGCGACTTAAGGGATAGGACCGACCGACCTAACGACCTAGGCAAGGTCGACCGACTTAATGGTTGCGAACTAAAAATACAACAGGGTCGAGCGACCTAGTGGGATGCGCGACCTAAGAAGGTACGCGAGCTAAGGGTGAGCGACCTAACAAGGTCGTTCGACCTAAGGGTTTAACACGCGAGCGACTTAAGGTTTTAACACACGAGCGACTTAAGGTTTTAACACGCGAGCGACCTAAAGTGATGCGCGACCTACGACCTAGCAGGATCGAGCGACCTAGAGCCGCCTTGTGATATAAGGTCGAAAACGACCTAATTCCGAGGCTAACGACCTAACGCTGCAGGGGGGATTTAAGGCCAGAGACGACCTACGACCTAAAGTGAAACGACCTAACTCCGAAGTGAAGATTCAAGGCAGTGCGACCTAGCGCGATAACACGCGAGCGACCTATACGCGAACGACCTAAAGTCCAACGACCTACGACCTAAATCCGAGGCGAACAAAATATGCAGGCCGTGACTTTTCCACGCACGCGAGCTAATGATTCCGAGCGACCTAACCTAGGCAGAGCGACCTAAGCTCAGGAAATTCACCAAACAACTAAAAAATGGAGTTTTTCGCCAATCCAATCCAAATCAAATGCAAATGTACATGCTAAAGTGATGGGGAATCATTCCTAACAGTCCAATATAGTTATAGACTAGAATTGTGAGATAAAAATCTCACCTTTGCACTAAAGTTTATGAAGATGAAGCTTGAAAGCAAGGAGAAGCAATCCAAAGCTTGAATCCAATATCTTCTACTTGAATTTGGAGTTGAATGTTGGATTTGCAATTGAATTTGTGCTTGGAGTTTTAATTTCCCATTCCCTCGACCATTAATGCCAAAGCTTGATTAGTTAGGAAATTTATGAAGAGTGAGGAGAAGAGGGTTGGAACTTGGGGTTAATAGGCTAAACTAACCCAAAGTCCAAAGCGGGAAAAGTTAGTGAAATTTCACTAACTCCAAACCTATCGATGTTTATACTTAAAAAGTTGTAAATGACATTTCGAACTCAATGGAAGTGGTCTCGAGTCCTAATTTGACCGTTTGCAAAAAGTAGCTTTTCGGACCAAAATCCGATTAACGAGTTAATATTTAAATAAAATATTTAAATACAAACTCGATAAATATGCGGGTTGTTACAACGACCATCAGAACCTCGCAGTCAGCTCGAAATCAAAAATGAGCATTACTCCTCAGACCTGGAACCAAAAGCAATACCTGGAAAATCTCATACTCATGCCTTCGATTACGGAGTGCCTACACCTTCATCCAAGCCTTCATCAACGTCCAAACACTCGATCCCTAGAGTTCGGTTGAACTCGATAATCTAGAGACGTTGAGATGATCACAAACTCCTGACTTAGCAAAAACTAGGTTTATAGATTAAAATCAAACACTGCCCCTTCGCAGCCACTTGGTCTTCATCCTGATAATTTTCCTATTATAACCGATCATCACACTACCACCAGAAGGAACCCCAACCTCCCAAATCCTCGAGATCATCAGAAACCCTTCAAATACCAATTTCTGGTCAAACCTGAACTGCACCCAAATCCCACTACTAAAAATCATGATTTTAGTTTCAAAAATCAAGTTTTAATTTAAGTATTTGATTTATATCCCAGAATCCATGAATCATGGTAATTAAATTTTGACTTATTTTAAGTTGCTCTGTTGTTTATTATTTTCAGAGACAATACAAAATTATTTTAACTTAAATTTTTTTTAAACTTAAATCTATGATACAAAAAGCACATTTTGTTCAAGACTTAAGTCCTAACAAGGATTGGATCAAGAGAAAATGATTTTGTGATTAGATCTTGAGCCTGGAAACTAGAATCGGGAGAAATCCAGATACACAACAATGCACACACCAATAAATTCGTATATATACACACAGAAATTTACTTATAAATATACTCACAACATTCTTGTTTCCAGAGATGAACATGCAACATAATCATATGCTTAGATAGTGATGTTACTCACCAGTTTTGAGGATGAAGAACAGAGCCTCCAATTTGAAAAAGCTTTTGAATCTTTTAAACTGACATGCCTTAGCTTCTTTGTTTTTAATTTTAAACTTGAGTTGCTTATCTCAGATTTGCATGCAAAGATGACTTCATTGATTTCTAGATTTTACTTGCATTGATTTTAAAACTTGAATTACAGATTAGCTTTGAAATACTCAGGTTGAAGGATGATATAGGCTTATTAAATTTTGATCACAGGTTTGAAAAATGCTGATGTTCAGGTTATTGATTTTGAAAAATACAGGCTAGTGGTTTGAGGAAGATGTTTTGTAGAGATCTTTGAAATTGTATAGGTTGAAGAATGCAGGTAGGCTTTTGATTTTGGTTTGAAGATGATTTGAAGTTTATTTACAAGCTTTTGAATTTTTCTGGTTTAAAGATGTAAACTACAGATATCTTGATTTGAGAAAGATAGAAAAAGGGAATGAAGGTGAGAAAGCATGTTTTTATAAGTTACAATGATTTATTTTAAAATAAAAGAAAAAAACTTAAAAAAATATATGACACTTGTCTAATATTACAACATTTGTCATATACATTAATTTATTAAATTACACATGTCGCTATGGTTACTCAATATATTAACACTTGTTATTTAAGTATTTAATACTTATTTTAAACGTTAATAGAAGTTTTTACTTAATTTATTTATTCTTATGTAAATGTATATGTGAATTTCTTCTTAAAGAAAATGTAATAAAACAAATTATATATAAATAAAAGCTTATTCAAATATTTTAAAAATGTTTATCCATTTGAATTTCAAAATTAATTCAAATTCAAATCCAACTTAACTTCAAAAATCTAATTTAAAACCAATTTATATCAAAACATTCAATTTAAGAAATAGCAATTCTATTGTTTTTAAAACCTATCTATATCTATACATTTGTGAATATTATTTGAAAATAACACATTTATCAAAAATAATTTATAAAAGAGATTATAAGTTACTTATTACTTATCTTACTTAAATAAATTAATGTTTTATATGTAATTGTATTTTAAACTTTTATATCTAATTACAAATCATATTTATCAAGTACTATTTAAAAAGAAAAGAAAAAAAACCTTTTTATTAATTTGATATTTAAACTTAAGCTAAGATATAATTTTAAATAATTAACATTTACCTTAAGTATTTAAAACCATATAGTTATTTATTAAATAACTTTGAAATATTAAATAAAATCATAATTTCCAAATTATGAAAATGTATATTAGAATTTAAAAACAAGATTTTATTTATTTATTAAATTTCAAGCCAAAGCTTATCTATTTACAATATATACATATATATATACACACACATTACAAATAGAAAACATTTTACTAGCTTTTTAAAGATAAGATTCACTAATTAAATATTTATTTAATTAGATTATTACAATAAATTCAAATTTTATTAACGAAGATTATCAAATCAACATAAATTTTAATACAGATTATTAAATTGATATTGCCTAAAATTCCGGGTCGTCACAATAAGTTTGTTTTGAAAATAGAATTTTTTAGATTTTACTTATAATTTTACTGCTTTTAAAATATATAAAAATGGATTTAATATAATAAATTTAATAATAAGATTTAATTTAATAAAATTTAATTCAATTAACATATAATATGTTTAATTATTTATTTAAAAAGTATATATTTTTTAAATAGATTTTGTAATAATGTTAATAAATTAAGGTTGGGAAGATAAATTGAAATTGATTTGAAATTATATTTTTTAAGAATTATATTTAAATAAATTGATTTGAAACTTATTAAATTTGAGATTTTAAAGATATGATTTTATAACTTGATTTTTTTTATAAAGGTGATTAAATGAATATTTTCAAATTTAAATAAATTGAAATGGGATATTTAGTTTTTATTTAAATTTGCAATTTGAGATTTTATTAAATGTTATTGAATTGATTAAGGGAATATTTCAAAACTAAATAATAGTAAAGTTGAATTTGAAATATAAATGAAATTTATCAGACTGAGTTATTGTAAATCTTTGAATATTTAAACTTTGGAACTTATTGAAATTGATATGGTTTAATTTATAGTTTATATCTGTATTTTAAATCGATATAAATCAAAAATGGTTTATTGAGAACTTGAATTGAATCGTAAGCAATGAACTAAGATTGATTTAAACGGAAATTTGGAATTTAGGTTGATTTGAATCGATTTGTGGAATTGAATGAAATAATTCCAGTTTGGAAATACTTCAGTATAATCTCATTAAATAAATATAAACTACTTTTAACTTACAACTATTTTAGTACATAAATTATTTTAATATATAAAATATTTTAATTTATAACTATTTTAATATATATATACTATTTTCAATATCTAAACTATTTAAGTTGGAACTGTTATGATTACGAAAGTGTTATGATCTCGAAAGTGTTATAAATTTGAAGTTCTACGATTCTAGAAACGAATAATATTTAAAGAGGATAATAATATCGAATTTATTTGGTTTTAAAATGATACGATATTTTAATATGAATTATGAACTATTTGAAATGAAATGACCACAGTGTGAAATAAGCGGTTTGTTGTTAAAGAGACCGGGATTTGATATTGTCACTCTTTACCAATACCAAATATCATTTGAACAACTATGTACATGGTGGAGATTGCAAAACAAAGTAGGATGGTTTGGCGACGATTCTATATGTGGTATGTACGCATCCCTGACTCCCACGAGTCAGCTTGATGTGGCTAAAACAGGAACTATACCGAGCCAAGTGGGGTCATTCCCCCTATCGTGCACTTTTCTTCTCTACCATTCTATTGCTTTTGTGATTCAATTGGGTGCACATTTGATTTAGGAGTGTGTCTCGAGCTGGGCGTTAGTAGCTGCTATGCGTTACCACCAGTCCGGGAGTGCAAATGGTATTTCTACCCGGGCATTGCCTCGCGTTCCATGTCAAATGTCTTAGTGCGCCTTCCACGAGTTTATTTTGTATCGTACCTATGGGGTGTCCTTTGGGTAAACCACTGGTTTGGTGAAGCTTACGGCATTTTATAGACTATGGGAATATATAAAATGTGTTAAAGGGGATATGGATAACGCCTTCTTTACTTTATTGATAGACATATTATAATAGTGTATATTACTACATAGTAGATAGTTCCACAGATCCTTAGAGGATGGAAATCCCAAACATCCTTTAAGTTATTTGCATTTCAGTATGACATTTCACTTTAGCTGAATTTACTGGTATAAGAATGTTAATCCTGTATCGAGTGTTTTGTATTTTACTTTATGCTCGAGTCAGACTGAGTGTCATAGCATTTGAGACTCACCTTTGGAGGTCGTAGCTTTTCTTGAAGATCGTTCTTTGTCTATTCAGCTTCCCAGTTACTTTAATTATTTCAGTCGTTTCTATTTATTCTGTTCAGTCTTGTCAAAGACTTTTGTTTTGAGACTATTCTACATTAGAAATATCCAATATATTGTACTGTAGACTCTGATGTTTTATATAGTAGCTTCATGAACTACTATTTTTTTCTGTTCCACTGCTTATTCTATATTACTCTATGTCTGTGATTATGTGATTTATTTATTCACTATATATGGTGAGTTTTGTCAAACATAAACTAACAATCTATTGTTTTGAACAATTCAAGTCTGACATGTGTGGATGCGAATGGTTCGAAATACCAGGTCACTACAATATCACAGAGCTATCTAAAATATTATACATTTTTTAATACTCATAAAATAAGTATTAAATTATAATAATCAATAATATAATAATTCTAAACGAACAAAATAATACATAATCAAATAAACTTTACTTACAACATCTCCATATACTAGTAACAAAATCAACATAATGTTTGGGAATTATCGGGATAAAATAGCAAATAATTAATAGACAAATAAATGCACATCTCAATCATACCATATCGCCTACACATCATCAGTAGTCCTCTCTATCGACTTATCTGAGATAACTAAAAAGGGAAAAATGGTAAAGGAGGCCAGACATACATTTGGTGAGTTAAATCTCCATTGTGATTTAGTTTATAGTATGACAATTATTTAAGTATAATATTATATTTTGTTTATTTTACAGTATATTAATTACTACCGCTCCTACAGTAAAATGTAAAATCACGACATCATCAATTTCAACCTAACTGCGACTTCCGATCACCGAATCACCTTGCTCCAACCACGGTTGCCAAATTCAACCACACCACCACCTTCTCCTCACCATGTCGGTTCCAATTCCCATCCCCACCACATGTCCAATCAACCCAATTGTAAAGCACCACCATCGCCTTAATGTTTAAATCTATATCCTCTTTATCGTTAGGTGGACAATCAAACCCTGCCATGTCCATCTACTCGTTATCCTCTTCACATCCTCATCCTTTGATCGTCATATTGTCAACGTTTAATAGTTGGATCGAAATGAACAGTTCATATTCATCGAACTTCAGATGTGGATCAATTCGTACACCTAATTGAAAAAAGAATATCACTATTAGACTAGAATCATCGAGAACTACAACTTTGATATATAATATGTCTAGGTCGGATCACTTTTTTATTTCACACTTTTTAATTAGGCAGCAATTAAATTTTGCTAATTAGAATTGAAAGAAATTAGATTTTTAACCACCTAGCTATAGTGTACTACACCCTAATCATTTTTTTTAAATTTCTTTTATAAAATTTCAAATACCTCAACTGACGTGATTGTAATAACCCAATTTTAAAGTAGTAATTAAATAATGTTAATAATAGCCATTCATTTAGTTCAATAGGAATTTGATGGTTTATTTGATAAATTGGTTTGGTAATTATTAAATAACAAGATTTAAATTGGGAAAACATGATATTTAAATTTTAAATAAGTTAAATTTTGAAAATAATGTTTTTAAAGGAGATGTAATCGAAATAAGATGCTAGTTTGAGAAAGAAGTTGTTTGGGAAATAGTTTATAATTATTTTAATTAAATAGAAATTTAGTTTGTATGTAAAAAATATATAATAAATATTTTTATTTATTTTAGCTTATCCCAAATTTAAGTGACCCAAGCCCAAGAAATAATGCCCAAATCAATTTTTCCATGTTTCTCTTTTAATTTCCTTGAGTGAAAATTCTTTACATGCTAGCTTAATTCATTTTCTATCTTCTTTCTGAAGCCTTCGAACCCAATTCTTTTCACCTTTAAAATTTAAAAAACTTGTGTAAATCATAATAAAACACTATATTTTAATATGAGTATCTTCAAGCTTATATGCATCTATATTTAAGAGGGAGATTTGTGCATCTGTGCTATGGTAAGTTTGATAACCCGGAATTTCGGCATCTGATAATTTAATTAGTTTTGACTTTATTCAGTGAACAGATAAAATCCTGGTAATAAAAGATATCTGAATGTATTTGAAACTATGATAAATATTGGAATAGATATTTGGAAATGATATAACTTATAGTAAAATTAATATACGTATATATGATGTTGTGCAAGCTTAATAATGTTAAAGATTTGAAATGTGTTCAAATGCAAGAATATAAGTGTATATATATGTTGAGTATATTAAGAGCATCGATTTGTATTCAATTTTCAAGGGAAATTTAAAATTAGGATTTAATTTAGGGTGATATCTTTTCTAAACATTTATATATATGTTGAGCCTAAAAATATAAGTGAAATTTAAATAAGGAGTGTGACATAAAAATTATAATTTTTACATTTGTAAAACAAGTAAGACAATTAAAGCTTGCAATTACACTTGGAAGCATTCTACAACATAAAGTAACAAATGGCAACATGAGTTTTTTTAAATAAATAAAAATAAGGAACAAAAGAAATTGAAAATCTAAACAAACATAAGTTTCAGATCAGAAATCAAAACAAGTAAAAACATTGTAAACCATTTTCTCAAAAAAAAATAGAAAAAAAAGAAGAAGAGAAACATGTTGAGCAAAGCCTGTAAGAAAATCAGGAACAAATAAAAAGGAAATAAAATTTTCAAACTACAATTATTTTACAATTTTCAACCTGAAGCTCGAAATCAACTCACCAACATCTCATTCAAGATAGATTCAACAACTTCAGATCTTGTCAAACCCTAGTGCAATTTTAGATTTGACAGAGCAAATCAAACTATTCTCTATTTCTTCATATGGAGATGAGTAACTTTTTAAATCTAAAAAGTTTTTAAAAAAATTGGTTGCATGCTAGTATAATGAAGTGAATAAGTATTACTTGTGATTATAAGTAAATGTTTGATGTGAATATGTATCTCTGTGCATACTATTTATAATTTCCCTGCTCTGTTTGTTTTGCAGGCAAAAATTTTGTTTTAAACCTTTACCTTTTAGTTAGTTTCTGATAGAGTGAAATTTATAAATTAAAATTGTTTGTTTTATCTTAAGTTAATATTTAAAATTTAAATAAGTAAAAAATTTAGCTTGATGTCTCTTGAAAACATATAAAAACATCAATGCATGTTGATATGGATTAGGATTCATACTGTATAATTTGTAAATCCAGTGCTATAAATTGAAAACATCAATTGAAATATGATTTTTAACACTGGAATTAGAATTTTTAGTAGAGGGGTTAGGTTGCAGTTTGGTATTGACTGGAAATAGGATTATTTGAAAATTCTGGTGATTTACGAATAGTGGAGGCTCGGGGTTCTTCCAAGTGATGGAGGAGAGTTAGTAGAAGCGAGAAAAAATCATTGATGGTGATGGAAAGCATTTTGGAAGTTGCGGTGGTGGTTTTTCCTTTAGAACCCTAGTTTTAGTTAGGTTTGGGAATTCGATCACTGTAGGTTCTAGGGTGGACCGAGCGTTTCGGCCTTTGTAACGACCCGTATTTTACGTGTCGATGATATCGTAGAATTATTAGGTCGTTGGTATTGTTTATGTCGTCCTAAGCTTAAGTCGTCCGGAGTTAGCTCGTGAGCGAGTTAGTGAGGTAGAACGACCTAGGAGTTAGGTTGTGTAAAAGTTATGTCGTGTGAAAGATAGGTCGGGTGGAACGACCTATAGAGGTAACGACCTAAGTATATTGAGCGACCTATAGGATTGGGACGACCTAGGCGAGTTAACGACCTAAGAGTGTGGGCGACTTATAGGATTAGCGACCTATAGGATGGGAAGGACCTAAGGTAGATATCCGACCTATAGAAATGAGTGACTTAGGGTTAGCGACCTAGCAGTTAGGCGAGTTAACGGGTTGAAGGTAGTTAACGACCTAAGAGCTATCGGGTTAGGGGTCCCAACGACCTAGTAGTGAGCGACCTAAAGCAGAGTGTTGCGTAGAGTTAGGTCAAGTGTAGCGACCTAAGAAGGGTAGCGACCTAAGGAGGCTAGTTACGATTGGTTAGGTTGTAAACGAGCTAAGTTAGAATGCTGTGTTTGTTAGGTCGCAGGGATGATAGGTCACGTGAGTGATAGATCGTGGGGTTGCTTAACCCAGTTAGGTCGATCGGTCGCATGGATCGTTAGGTCGCGTGAGTACACCAGTTAGGTCGGGGAAGTGGCTAGGTTGTTAGGTCGTGATGTTTTTGGTCGTGGATGACCTAATAGTGAGCGACCTAAAACTGAGCGACCTAAAAACTACCTATAAATACACGGCCATTTCCTCACTTTTTGGCACTGGTTTTTGAAGCGACGAAGTGCTGCCATTTTGGAAACTTGACTACAACATTTCTTCACTTCTTTTCTCTACTTTAATCTTGTGCTAACATCCATCCAAGATCGAAGATCCAAGCCAAAAGTTGAAGATCTTCATCCAACGAAGCTAGATTTCATCATTTCAAGCGAGATTTCGACGAATCAAGCTTGAATCCTTGCTGTCCTGATCTATAGTGATTTGCTTTTGAGTTGTTTTGGAGATTCGGTGAGTGGTAGTTATCTCTCACGCGGACCCAAAGGAGTATATTGGATTGGTGGCTTGTTTGAGTATTAAAGTTAGAGATTTCATGCATTTTTCTTAGTTCCAAGACTAGATTCATTACTTTTGAAGATGTTTGCCTATGCAAGTTCAATTAACAAGTTATAAAGACAAAACCCATGTTTTATATTTGATAGATCTATGCTAAAATCCATGATTTCATATATGTTAGACTTATGCTCATTTATTTACGAAATTGCCATTATAGTTGATATTGCTTGATTAGATCTTGTTTGAATGCTTGATTGTTTGGATGTATGATTGATTTGATTGTCTCGAGTTAGCTTGTAGTTGATTTGGGACAAGATGGTTGAAGGTGATTCAAAAGCTAAGTGGAAAGGCTCTTGAATGGTGAAAGCTGCTGTGGCATATGAAGCGGATGATGAAGCTCATATGGATGGGTTCGAGGACTTTGCTATAGTTAGAGGAAGCGAAGTATGATGACGAAATGGACTTTTCCATGATATGTTGAGGCGAAGTATGATGATGAGATGGACTTTGCTAAGATGCGTTGGAGCAAAGCATGATGTGGAAGCCTTGGTTTAATCCAGACGGGATCATCCCAAGCATGTTGATTACTCGATGATGCGGTTCGAGTTGGTGGATAATGGTGGGCTCGAGAGGTGCTTGAGCTATAATGGGAATAGTCGTCGAGGAGGATGACTAGAAGGCTGAGATCTTATCGTTATTGAAGGTTCTAGCAAGCTCAAAGCAAGAGTACGTTGGGTAGATCCGTTATACCCAGGCGCGGGTCATGATGACGTGCTAGTACTCTGGGTAGATTCGTTATACCTAGGCACGGGTCACGAGGACGTGCGGAGTTATGTCTAGAACCGGGGTTGCCATTAGCCCTTGACGGATGGTTGAAAGATGAGTTGGTCATTCAATTAACGATAAAATCAAGGCAATGATAACAGTGATAGCCAGAGTCATGGATGTTTGGTTGTACCATCATTCGGTCTCAAGAGTGGTGTTTTCTGGGTGCTTATCTGATCTTGGTTTAGGCCTTGGGGGTTTGTATTTGGAAAACATCGACCTTGACTCGAGTGATTGTTGTTTTACTTTAATTATCTGCTTTGCTATGCTTGCTTCTCCTTAGTGTGTGTCTGGGGGCTATCACTGTAGAAAGAGGTGGAGTGGGATTATTTGGGTTCCTATTCCTTTTATCCTTTATGTTCCTTTGGTATGTTTGATAGTTGATTTACTGCTCACTAAGACTGTTGTCTGACTCAAGGTTTTATGTCTCCTCTTATTACCTTGGGCTGTTCATCCATGTTTGGGATGGGCAGACTAGGTGACAGGTGGCAGGTGTTGATCTTAGTGGCTCACACTGATGATGACGAAGACGAGCAGGAGGCTTTACATATTATTTTCATATTCTATGTACTGGATATTCCGCTGATTGTTGATTACTCTGAGTGCTATGTAGTGAGGCTTCTTGTATTCATGATTCAGACCCTGTATAAAGCAATTATGATTAGATGATGATATTATGTTCTATGGGAGCTTCACTATATTATATTTCTCTATTGTATTTTATCCATGCGCTGTGAGTTTTACGATAGAGTCTGCGTTGTTTATTTTACCCTTGACGGTCGCTCATGGCTGCCTGGCACACTTTCAGCGCACCATTCCCTTGTTTCCGTGCGGGAGTCATGGGCGGTCGTCACATTTGGTATCAGAGCTTTGGTTAATCGATTTTAGCCAACGCTCGTTAACGTAACTACGTAAGAGAGACGTAATTGTATTTTGATGGATGATTACTATATATAATATATAGTAGTTTAGATGGATTTGAACTCCTTATGTAGTTGTTCCTCAAGGTGTTCTAATCAGTCCTTTTTGTAGATACTAAGGATGAGTCGAAGAGGGAGACCAGCTGCAAGGGAAGGCCGTGCCGCTAAAGGAGTTGCTAATTATGGAGCTATGTTTGACGCTATGATGACTTCTATCATGAGAAGGATACCAGCTCCAGGGCCATCAGTGGATGTTGGAGTTCAAGTTCAAGCTCCAAGATCGGTGGATTTTGCTAAGTTGTGTAAGGACTATACTGCTCTTGGAGGAAAGGTTTTCTTAGGGACAGAGTCAACCATTGAAGTCCGAAGATGGATAGATGCTTGTAGAAGGATTTTTGGTGACTTGGGAATTGATGATGCAACTAAGAGGAAGCTTGCATCGAGACAGCTTCAAGGAAGAGCTGCTGATTGGTGGAACTCTATCACCATTGATACTCCAGAGGAAGAAGTCACTTGGGTGCAGTTCCAAGCTAGATTTGAAGCTAAGTTCATTTCTACGGCTCAGAAGTCTGTTTTGTTCAAGAAGTTTGTTGAGCTCAAGCAAGGTGGAAGATCGGTTCTTGAGTATGTTTCTGAATTTGAGGCTTTGTCCAAGTATGCCCGGTCGTATATTGAATCTTCATATCAGAAGAACGAGAAGTTTGTGACAAGGTTGGACAGTTATCTTGGAAGACAGTTGGTGGATCATCTGGACGATCCATTTGAGAAGCTAGTGGAGAAAGCTCTCAGGCACGAGAGTTTGTTTCCTAAGGAAGTATTTGTTGTTGCTGTGACCAAGGAGGAATCTAAACCACAGCAGGGTGGAAACAAGAAGAGGAAGCAGCAACAGCAGAAGGGTAAGGATGGTCAGAAGAAGCTGAAGGGGGAAAAGACCTGCTATAATTGTCGGCCGAAGGGCCATCTCTCCAAGGATTGC
Organism: Allium cepa; assembly: GCA_030765085.1. Lineage (NCBI taxonomy): Eukaryota > Viridiplantae > Streptophyta > Magnoliopsida > Asparagales > Amaryllidaceae > Allium > Allium cepa. The sequence goes on along the minus strand of CM060944.1, from coordinate 488,246,809 downwards.
AAGAATCCGAAGGTGTTGTTGAAGTGCTACAACTGTGATAAGCTGGGGCACATTAAGAAGAACTGTCCGGAACCGATAAAGGACAGGCAGGTTGTGCAAGCTTATGCTTTGGGGGCTGTCCCGTCATCTTCGAAAGCTCCTACTGCTGAAGAGAAGGGGAAGAGTGTGGTGGTTCAAGGTACTCTTTCCATTTGTGGTGTTCCAGTTAGAGTGTTATTTGATACTGGAGCGTCTCATTCTTTTGTTTGTAATGAGTTGGTAGACCAGTTGGGTTTGGAACCGGATATTGTTGATAGACCATTGGTAGTGACTAATCCAGTTGGGGGTTCGTCTTGTTTGTGTATGCTATGCCGTGGTCTAGTTATACCGAGTCATGATTGCTCTTTTGTTTGTGATTGCTTTGTTCTGAACTTTGCGGGGTTCGGAATTATTTTGGGTATGGACTGGCTTAGGAAGTATGCGGCAAAGGTTGATTGTGAGAGATTGGAGGTGACAGTCGAGAATGTGGAGGGGCGAAAGGTTGTGATACGATGTAAGCATGAAGAAGGCGTCTTCATGAGCTTCATGTATTCGATGGTTGTTCCACGGGATGGACTGTCATCGATGCCAATCGTGAATGGATTCGAGGATGTCTTTGACGAGGTCAAAGGGTTACCGCCGCATAGGGAGATCGAGTTTCGTATCAATCTAGTTGAGGGAGCCAGACCTGTTGTGATGCCTCTTAGGCGGATGGCGCCTAGAGAACAGCAAGAGTTGAGGGTGCAGGTTGATGACCTTTTATGGAAAGGATTCATTCGGCGTAGTGTGTCCGAATGGGGTGCACCAGTTGTGTTCGCAACCAAAGCGGATGGATCGTTGAGGTTGTGTGTCGATTATCGTGAGCTGAATAAGGTGACTAAGAAGAAAAAGTATCCATTGCCGAGAATAGATGACTTGTTTGATCAGCTTCACGAGGCTAAGGTGTTTTCTCAGATGGATTTGGCAACGGGATTTCACCAGTTAAGAGTGGCGAAGGATAGTGTGCCGAAGACTGCTTTCAGGACACCATCCGGTTTCTATGAGTGGCTGGTAATTCCGTTTGGATTGACTAATGCACCAGCATATTTTGTGGATCTTATGAATAGAGTGTTCAGAGATCAGTTGAACAAGTTCGTACTTGTGTTCGTGGATGATATTCTGATTTACTCCAAAACTGAAGAAGAGCACAAGACGCACTTGCGTATTGTTTTGGAAATCTTGCGAAAACATCAGCTAAAGGCTAAGTTTTCGAAGTGTCACTTCTGGAAGAGTGAAGTGAGGTTCTTAGGCCATGTTATCTCTGGAAATGGAATCGCGGTTGATCCCGCTAAGGTGGCAGCGATCCAGGATTGGGTTAGACCTAAGAATGCATCTGATGTGAGAAGTTTTCTTGGATTAGCAGGATATTATCGTCGGTTTATCAAAGACTTTTCCAAGATAGCTGCACCGTTAACAGGATTGACGAAGAAGAATCAGGTATTCAGTTGGGATGCTAAGTGTGAGCAAGCCTTTGGAATCCTGAAAGAGAGACTGAAAAGTGCTCCTGTTTTGACTATTACATGTGGGAATGATGAGATGGTGGTTTACACCGATGCATGTGGTACTGGACTTGGAGCAGTGCCAATGCAGAAGGATAAAGTTGTTGTGTATGCAAGTCGCCAACTGAAGCCGCATGAAAGGAATTACCCAACTCATGATTTGGAGTTAGTGGCGATTGTTTTTGCTCTGAAGATGTGAAGACATTATCTATTGGGAGTTCGATTCGAGTTGTTTACGGATCACAAGTCTTTGAAGTATCTTTTCTCCCAAAAGGATTTGAATCTTCGGCAGCAACGATGGCTAGAGTTTTTGGCATCATATGATTTTGGTATAGCTTATACTCCAGGAAAAGGTAACGCAGTAGCTGATGCGTTGAGTCGAAGACATGCAGGATTGGGAGCCATGTTTTCGGAATGGAAGAGTCTCGAGTATTTAGCTGGATTTGACTTCAGGCCCAGATGTGAATTGGAACCTGAAATGTTGGCAAACTTATCGATAAGGCCTACTCTAGTGGAAAGAATTGGCGAGGGGCAAAAGAGACGATAAGCTTGTCAAGATTATCCGTGATTTGGAATCTGGATTGGACCCAGAGAAGGATAAAAGATTCGAAGTCGATCGAGAGGGTTGGCTTCGTAAGCAAGGACGACTGGTTGTTCCCGATATCGATGAGTTGAGAGATGAAGTTTTGAAGGAAAGTCATCACTCGAAGTTGATAATTCATCCAGGAGGAAATAAGATGTATCGAGACATGAAGAGAACCTATTACTGGGAAGGTATGAAGAAGGATGTTGGAAATTTTATTTCCAAGTGCATGAATTGCCAGTTGGTTAAAGCAGAGAAGGAGAAGCCCAGTGGATTGCTTCAGCCGTTAGAAGTTCCTACATGGAAGTGGGAGCAAATATCGATGGATTTTATCGATGGTCTACCTAGAACCAGAACGGGAAATGAAGGGATTTGGGTCATTGTAGATCGTTTGACTAAGAGTGCAAGATTTATTCCTGTTCGATCAACTAGGACTGCATCGAAGTTGGCTGAATTGTATGTTAAGTGGATAGTTCGATTCCATGGTATTCCGAAGAGTATAGTGAGTGATCGAGACCCATTGTTCACTAGTGGATTTTGGAAGAGCTTCCAGGAGGTTTTGGGAACCGAGTTGTGTTTGAGTACAGCTTATCATCCCCAAACAGATGGTCAGACTGAGAGAGTCAACCGAGTTTTGGAAGATCTTCTGAGGGCATGTGTTTTGGATTTCGGAGGATCATGGGAAGATCATCTTCATTTGGTGGAATTTGCATATAATAACAGTTACCAGTCAAGTATTAGTATGGAACCATATGAGGCACTGTATGGAAGACCGTGTAACTCTCCAACATGTTGGTTGGAAACTGGAGAAAAGCTGATACTTGGGCCTGAGATGATTCGTCAGACTTCGGATTGTATAGAGATCATTCGGCAACGAATGAAGGCAGCCCAAGACCGTCAGAAGAGTTATGCCGATAAGCATCGAAAAGATTTGGAATTCGACGTAGGTGATATGGTTTTTGTGAAGATTTCTCCTCTGAAGAATGTTATTCGATTCGGGAAGAAAGGAAAATTGACTCCGAGATTTGTTGGACCATTCCCGATTATCGAGCGAATTGGGAAGCTCGCTTATAGATTGGAGTTATCGGAAAAGATGTCAGGTGTGCACAATGTTTTTCATGTATCATATCTGCGGAAGTATGTGCACGACTCGAATACAGTGGTTTCTGCTTATAGCTGTGAAGATTTGGAGGTTGATCCAGTTGTTACGAGACCTCGTAAGCCGCTTCGTGTTGTAGAAACCGACACGAAACAGCTTAGGAGGAAGACGATTACGTTGCTCAAGGTACAATGGAGTGATGATGTTAACGACTGTACATGGGAGGAGGAAGAGAGGATGAAGGCAGCTCATCCTGAACTCTTCGAGGTATGGCCCTAAGGTGTCGTGACATCTCATGAATTTGTAACTTGTTCTAATCTTAGAATTCTACATGCTAGGCTAGAATTTGGATGCATGGTTTGTTGATTGCTATGGATGGTAGGCATGCAGAATAGTTTTGGTTGCTCTTGTTTGTTTGGAATTTCGGGGGCGAAATTCCTAAGGGGGAGAGAATGTAACGACCCGTATTTTACGTGTCGATGATATCGTAGAATTATTAGGTCGTTGGTATTGTTTATGTCGTCCTAAGCTTAAGTCGTCCGGAGTTAGCTCGTGAGCGAGTTAGTGAGGTAGAACGACCTAGGAGTTGGGTTGTGTAAAAGTTATGTCGTGTGAAAGATAGGTCGGGTGGAGCGACCTATAGAGGTAACGACCTAAGTATATTGAGCGACCTATAGGATTGGGCCGACCTAGGCGAGTTAACGACCTAAGAGTGTGGGCGACTTATAGGATTAGCGACCTATAGGATGGGAACGACCTAAGGTAGATATCCGACCTATAGAAATGAGTGACTTAGGGTTAGCGACCTAGCAGTTAGGCGAGTTAACGGGTTGAAGGTAGTTAACGACCTAAGAGCTATCGGGTTAGGGGTCCCAACGACCTAGTAGTGAGCGACCTAAAGCAGAGTGTTGCGTAGAGTTAGGTCAAGTGTAGCGACATAAGAAGGGTAGCGACCTAAGGAGGCTAGTTACGATTGGTTAGGTCGTAAACGACCTAAGTTAGAATGCTATGTTTGTTAGGTCGCAGGGATGATAGGTCGCGTGAGTGATAGATCGTGGGGTTGCTTAACCCAGTTAGGTCGATCGGTCGCATGGATCGTTAGGTCGCGTGAGTACACCAGTTAGGTCGGGGAAGTGGCTAGGTTGTTAGGTCGTGATATTTTAGGTCGTGGATGACCTAATAGTGAGCGACCTAAAATCGAGCGACCTAAAAACTGCCTATAAATACACGGCCATTTCCTCACTTTTTGGCACCGGTTTTTGAAGCGACGAAGTGCTGCCATTTTGGAAACTTGACTACAACATTTCTTCACTTCTTTTCTCTACTTTAATCTTGTGTTAACATCCATCCAAGATCGAAGATCAAGATCGAAGATCCAAGCCAAAAGTTGAAGATCTTCATCCAATGAAGCTAGATTTCATCATTTCAAGCGAGATTTCGACGAATCAAGCTTGAATCCTTGCTGTCCTGATCTATAGTGATTTGCTTTTGAGTTGTTTTGGAGATTCGGTGAGTGGTAGTTATCTCTCACGCGGACCCAAAGGAGTATATTGGATTGGTGGCTTGTTTGAGTATTAAAGTTAGAGATTTCATGCATTTTTCTTAGTTCCAAGACTAGATTCATTACTTTTGAAGATGTTTGCCTATGCAAGTTCAATTAACAAGTTATAGAGACAAAACCCATGTTTTATATTTGATAGATCTATGCTAAAATCCATGATTTCATATATGTTAGACTTATGCTCATTTATTTACGAAATTGCCATTATAGTTGATATTGCTTGATTAGATCTTGTTTGAATGCTTGATTGTTTGGATGTATGATTGATTTGATTGTCTCGAGTTAGCTTGTAGTTGATTTGGGACAAGATGGTTGAAGATGATTCAAAAGCTAAGTGGAAAGGCTCTTGAATGGTGAAATCTGCTGTGGCATATGAAGCGGATGATGAAGCTCATATGGATGGGTTCGAGGACTTTGCTATAGTTAGAGGAAGCGAAGTATGATGACGAAATGGACTTTGCCATGATATGTTGAGGCGAAGTATGATGATGAGATGGACTTTGCTAAGATGCGTTGGAGCAAAGCATGATGTGGAAGCCTTGGTTTAATCCAGACGGGATCATCCCAAGCATGTTGATTACTCGATGATGCGGTTCGAGTTGGTGGATAATGGTGGGCTCGAGAGGTGCTTGAGCTATAATGGGAATAGTCGTCGAGGAGGATGACTAGAAGCCTGAGATCTTATCGTTATTGAAGGTTCTAGCAAGCTCAAAGCAAGAGTACGTTGGGTAGATCCGTTATACCCAGGCGCGGGTCATGATGACGTGCTAGTACTCTGGGTAGATTCGTTATACCTAAGCACGGGTCACGAGGACGTGCGGAGTTATGTCTAGAACCGGGGTTGCCATTAGCCCTTGACGGATGGTTGAAAGATGAGTTGGTTATTCAATTAACGATAAAATCAAGGCAATGATAACAGTGATAGCCAGAGTCATGGATGTTTGGTTGTACCATCATTCGGTCTCAAGAGCGGTGTTTTCTAGGTGCTTATCTGATCTTGGTTTAGGCCTTGGGGGTTTGTATTTGGAAAACATCGACCTTGACTCGAGTGATTATTGCTTTACTTTAATTATCTGCTTTGCTATGCTTGCTTCTCCTTAGTGTGTGTCTGGGGGCTATCACTGTAGAAAGAGGTGGAGTGGGATGATTTGGGTTCCTATTCCTTTTATCCTTTATGTTTCTTTGGTATGTTTGATAGTTGATTTACTGCTCACTAAGACTGTTGTTTGACTCAAGGTTTTATGTCTCCTCTTATTACCTTGGGCTGTTCATCCATGTTTGGGATGGGCAGACTAGGTGGCAGGTGGCAGGTGCTGATCTTAGTGGCTCACGCTGATGATGATGAAGAAGAGCAGGAGGCTTTACATATTATTTTCATATTCTATGTACTGGATATTCCGCTGATTGTTGATTACTCTGAGTGCTATGTAGTGAGGCTTCTTGTATTCATGATTCAGACCCTGTATAAAGCTGTTATGATTAGATGATGATATTCTGTTCTATGGGAGCTTCACTATATTATATTTCTCTATTGTATTTTATCCATGCGTTGTGAGTTTTACGATAGAGTCTGCGTTGTTTATTTTACCCTTGACGGTCACTCATGGCTGCCTGGCACACTTTCAGCGCACCATTCCCTTGTTTCCGTGCGGGAGTCATGGGCGGTCGTCACAGCCTTTTGGGTGATGAATGCTGGGAAGTAGAAAAAGGGTTGGCTGGAGTTTCAACAACTCCAACGATCGGGATCAAAAATTCTGGGTCGTTACATTTTCGGGATTGTGATGGCGAGGAAAACGTACAGGTTGAAGTTTTAACTCTGATGTTTTGTTCCAGGTTTAGATGGAGACTCGAATTCGAATTCGAGTTGGGGTGAAGATAACCTGAAGATCGAGTTGGGATGATGAGGTTATTTTGGTTGTGGAACGATCATCTCTGACGATCGGAGATGATGGTCGGCAATGTGCATGTGCACCATGCCCTGGTGACTGTTGTAGCTTGTTGTAGTGATGGTTTTGTACTCGGGTAAGTAATTTTTTTAACTCGAAGTTGTTGAGTAGTAGGCTCGGGGAAGTGTGGGTTGGAACTCGAAGTAGATTTGGGTTGTCTCGGATATTCTTAGTTTACATGTAATTAAAAGTAAACCTGTACTCTGTGTTTGGAAATTTTTTTACAACATAAGCTTTTAAGTGTAAAGGAAGTTTTAAACCTAGTTTTAAATCTAAGTTTGAAAATTTAAAATTCAAGTTAGTTTTAAATAATAAAAAAATATAAAGTTTCAAACTTGAATTATTAACTACTTCAAATAGGAAGTAGATTGAATATTTTAAAAACTGAAAATTTTAAAATATGAGCAAGTTTGAAGTTGAATTTAAATATGGAAATCAAAGATTAAATTTGAATTTCAGTTTTCAAACTAAAAGAAGTTTTAAATTTAAAAGATTTAAAACAACTTTGTATGTTAAGTGAAAATTTAAAATTTATTTGAACTAAAAAAAATGAATTTATTGCCATACAATTAGTCGGGTTTTTTCTGGATAATCCATTGCCATACACCTCTGTCTTGTATTTCTTGAAGAAGGCACGGAAACTGAAAGGATCGATCTCTGTTAAATCTAATGGTTTTCTGTTTTTATTTATGTTTTCTAATGATGAAGAGTGGATGAAGATTGCTGAATCTGACCCAGTTGTGATGAAGAATAAACTGTTTATTGTTAAGCCATGGGATGAAAATATTGGTAACAGTTGTAGCAGTATAAAATCTGTTCCTGTTTGGATCAAATTATCTAATATTCCCTTATATGCCTGGTCGCCACTTGGTATTAATTGGCTTGCTTCAAGGGTTGGAAAGCTTCTCTGTATAGATGCATCAACTGAAAATTTTGAGCGTATATCTTATGCTAAATGTTTAGTGGAGGTAACCCCAAATCATGAACTTCCTGATAATTTCTCTGTTAGATTAATAGATGGATCTGAGCAGATTGTTAAAGTTGATTATTTGTGGAAGCCTGCTATTTGTACTTTATGCAAGGAATTTGGACATTTGTTGGATAGATGCAACAAAGCATCATGTGAAGTAAATACTAATATATGTCATAATACACTGCAATTAAATAATAGTGAGGAAGCACGGAACAGTGAGAAGCCAATGAAAAAAGTTGCTAAAGAGGTATCAGTGAAACAAGTTTGGCGAAAAGTTAATAATAATAAAGGGAAAAAAGGGTATATGCGTGAAGAAGTGGAAGTTACAATTTTAAAAATGCCAAGTGGGAAAGGAAAGAATGCTTTAAATGGAAATGAGAAAAATATGAATAAACTTGATATGGTGAATTCCATGCACTGTACTGGCCCTGCTTGTAGTATTGACACCTCTAACAAGTATAACTTGCTTCAAGCAGAAGATCTTTCCCTATCAGAAGATGTTGAAGTGGAAGAAGGAGAAATTCCAACTGATGTGGAATGTGAGGATAATGTTTTGATCTCTTCCCTTTACAAAGATTGCAATGTGGATGGTCATGTTTCTGAAAGTAAAGAAAAAAAATCAAAATATTAATGTTGTGTTGCATGCTCTGGCTTTGAAAGGTAAATCTGCATGCAGTAATAAGGATAAGAGAGAAATGATTGCAGTAGCGCATGAAATTGGTGATACCAATGTTACTGCTGATGTGCATGAAAATGGTGATACCAATGTAACCGCTGTTGTGCATAAAAATGATGATAACCTTGTTTCAAACTTTAACAGTAAATGGTGCACTTCTTTTGAATCTCAAGTCATGGAATTAATTACTTCCATGCATAATAATATTGTGATTGATCATTCTGCACAAACTACACAATATAACTTTTCAATTGACTTGCCTGGATGGCCAATAACCACACCCTCTCCTATTCTTACTTCAGATCCACCTCATGATCCTTCCTCCCCTAAACCTTACATCACTGAGCATCCTTCCCCTAGGACCCTGATATCTAGGAAAATTGAAACAAGGGCTCTTTCTGCAAAGGTAAGAATTCTATCAAATTTATTCCTGAATCTTATCAATGAATAAAAATATTGCAGCTTGGAATATCAGAGGTGCCCATGGCAATTGAAACTTGATCAGGTGAAAAGTCTCATTCTTAAGCATGATTTATGTGTGGTTGGTCTTCTTGAAACTAAGCTAAATCAAACATTAACCTCTAAAGCTGCTAAATATATCAATTCTCAGTGGGTGTTCCACCATAATCTTGAATCTGCTTCTTATGGCCGAATTCTTGTCCAATATGATCCCACTGTTATGACTCTATCTCCAATTCTGCAAACTAGACAATCCATTCATTTTCATGCCATTGCTCTTCAATCCCTCTCTTCCTTTTACATTATTTTTGTTTATGCGGATAAGTCTGCAACTTCCAGGAATCTTTTTTTTAAATCATTACCTCCTTTAAGACAAAATTCACATCCCTGGGTTGTTTTGGGGGATTTCAACTCTTGTATTAATATGGGGGACAAATGTGGTGGTTCTCCCCTTCTTCCTGCTCACATTGCTCCCTTGAATCTTGCTATCATTGAATCTGATCTTATTTTGGTTAATAAGAATGGGGCTAAATACTCTTGGAATAATCGTAGTCGTAGTGGTGTCAGAACTTTCACTATAATTGATCATGCTTTTTGTAATATTCAAGATCTCCATTACTGGCCTTCCATGTCTGTTCATCTTCCTCAACCAATCATGTCTGACCATTCCCCCTTGATATTGTCTTTTGGTTCTCATATAAGAAGATAAAAAAAAAGTTTTAAATTTTTTAATGCTTGGGTTAAGCATGACCATTTTCATGTTAAAGTTACACAGGTAAATACTAATTTTAATTGTTTTGGTAATCCTATGTTCAAGTTTTATAGGAAGTTAAAAAGTATTAAGCAAGAAATTAAAGTTTGGGCTGCCACCACCTTTGGTACTGGAAGCTTGTTATCTAACACCTTGAAGGAATAACTGAAGATTTGCCAAGATAAGATGAATGAGCATCCTGATGATATTTATGCTGCTGAAGAGGAAGGTAGATTATTCAAGGAAGTTAATGATGCTCTTCTTCTGGAAGCTAGTATGAAATGGCAGCAATTGAGAACCAAATGGATTGAGGATGGTGACAGGAATACTAAATTCTTTCATGACTCTTTAAAGGTTAAGCATGCCAACGAGAATATATTCTGTATTTCTCATGAGCATGGCACCTTTTGTTCAACCCCTAAAACTATTGACAAAGCATTTATTGATTATTTTTCTAATCTTCTTGGCAATGCTGAGGAGTTCTGTCCTGACTTAGATCTTATTTCAACACTTGACTTGCCAAGTATATCCCAGTTTGAAGTTGCTTCACTTATAAAGCATGTTACTGATGGAGAAATTAAATCCACCCTTTTTTCTGTGAACCAGCAGTCGGCCGGAGGACCAGATGGACTTAATGTTACCTTTTTCAAATCCACTTGGGGTGTGCTTGGAAACGAGTTTTTCCAAGCTATTCATAACTTTTTTAACAAATGCAAATTACTGAGGGAAGTCAATTGCACAAATATTTTCTTAATACCTAAAATATCTCCACCTACCAGTGTCTCCTCATTTAGGCCTACATCTTGTTGTAATGTGGTGTACAAGTGTATTTCCAAAATTCTAGCAAATCGGTTTGCTTCTGTCTTGCCTGCTATTGTATCTAGCAACCAAGCTGCATTCATTCATTCTAGGAATATTCTTGGCAATGTGATGCTTGCTCAGGAGTTATTAAATGGTTATTGTAGAACCAATGTGACTCCTGCTACTGCACTGAAAATTGATATTTCCAAAGCTTATGACTCAATACACTGGGCTTCTATTGTTAGAATAATGGCAAAGATGGGTTTTCCAAAAATATTAGTGTCTTGGGTGTACGTTTGCATTTCCACTCCTGCCTTCTCTGTTGTAATTAAGGGAAGGCCTATTGGTTTTTTCAGTAGTAAGAAAGGAATACGTCAGGGTGACCCGATTTTTTCATACCTTTTTCTCCTGGTCATGGAAGTATTAATTGTGATTCTGAAATATAATTATACTCACAAGTTTATCAAGTATCACCCCAAATGCTCCAACCTCCAAATAACTTCCATCATGTTTGTTGATGATTTCGTGTTGTTACTAAGCCTGAGTTCTCATCAATTTCTGGGTTGATGAAGGCTTTACAGTCTTTCTATCTCATGACTGGCCTCTCTATTAACCAATCTAAATCTTCCATGCTTGTTGCTGGAGTGACTGATGATCAAGCTGCTGCTCTTTATCAGTTTTTTGGCTTTTCATGTATGGCATCTGATATGAGTTATCTTGGCCTTCCATTAATAACTAAAGGAATAGCTACTGCAGATTGTTTAATCCTTTATAATAAAATAACTAAGGTCATGTCCAATTGGTGTAACATGCATATTTCATAATGTGGTAGGCTTGTTCTTATTAAAGATGTTGTTTTTCCTTCCATTGTCTATCGGGCATGTTATTTTATCCTACCTACTAAGCTATTACTGTTAGTTAGGTCAGCCATGAATAGGTACATCTGGACTGGTAGTGTTCACAACACTAAGTTAATTCCTTGCTCCTTTTCCATATTTGAGACCACTATGAAGTTTGGTGGACCTGGTATCATCAATGTTAGGAAGTGGAATACTGCTGCATTTAGTAAACATTTTGATGATCTTATAATTAAGAAAGACAGTTTATGGGTCAGATGGATGTGGCAGTACAATATTAAGAGAAGGCATTTCTGGTGTATGGATATTCCATAGAATTGTAGCTCGAATTGGAGGAATTTGCTGAAACTTAGGGATGTTTTCTTACCTATGTTACAATTTCATCTTCAATCTAACTTTTCTGTTAGTTTTTGGCATGACCCATGGGTAAGAAAGGGCCTGATTCTATCAAAAGTTTGTGAGTATCCCCTGATACAGCAAACTGGTATTCATAGTGATGCAAAAGCTATTGATTATTTATTTGAAGGCAATATGTTGCTGCCTTATAATAGCAATCAGATGATAAGGCAAATGTGGAGGGAAATAATGAATCGTTTCAAGTGTGTTGATCATTCCAATTCTGTAACCTGGGAACAAAAGTTGCACTCTGTTGCCACTGTGTACATGTACTTATCTGCTCCTAATCCTCTACCAACTGCTAGGTGGTATTATGTTTTATGGACTAAAGATTCCTTGCCTAGGGAGAATTTGTTGATGTGGAAGGTTGTTAGTCATGCCTTGATGACTAGGGATGTTTTGAACAGGTATGGATTGACTGTGTGCACATGTTGTGTATATTGTGATATGTGTGATGAAACTGTTGAGCACCTTTTCTTTGAATGCTCAACACTACTTATTCTGAGGAGTAGAATTAGTTGTACCACTGGTTTTGATCTTAAAACTGCCAATTCTGTCTCTGTTTGGAATATAATACAAAATGCTGCTGCAAGGAGGAATGATGAGGTTAGTGCTTTGGTTGTTTGCTTGAAAATCTATTATGATGTGATATGGACAGAAAGGAATGCTAGAATTTTTGAGAATTTGACGAAAACTTACGATACTCTCTGGTTTGAAGTGAAGAACAGGGTTTACTTGCAACTTCAAAGGAGCAATAGGCAGTACCCTGTTGGCATTATCCAAGCTTGGGCTGTCTAGTTGTTTGCTTTTGTTTTCCTATATTTTTATTGTTTCTTTTTTTTTAGCTTGATTCAAAGCTTGTTTGAATCTTTTTTTCAGTTTGCAATAAATCTGGTTGGGGTCCAGTCAACCTCGCTGGCTTTGCCAAAAAAATGAATTTGGTGTAAACACTTATAAACTTACTTTTATAAGACAAGTAATTCTTTGCCATATAATTTTAAAGAAAGATTTTTAAATTGTTTAAAATTTGTTTAAGTTTAAATTATATAAAGGTAGCTCGGGGAAGTTTGGTTTGGAACCCGAAGTTATTGAAGGGTTAGACTCGGGTATACTTTGTTGTTTGCAGGTTTTATAAGAACAGAACCTGTTCTGTTTTCTAATGTTTAAAAGTAAGTTTAAATGTAAACTAAATTTTGAACTAAGTTTAATTATAAAATGAGTAACCTTACCTTTAAGCATTAATTACTTTAATTATAAAGTAATGATTAAGAAATTAATTAAGGAAAATAATTTACTTGATTGATAAATGATTAAAGATTAAATGTTAATTATTTAAGATTAATTAATTTGTAATTAAAAAGATCATTAATTAGACTATTAATTAATGATTAGGGATTCAGTAATCAAATAATTAAGTGTAATTCAACTTAATTTAATCAAGTGGTTAAGATTTACTAATTAAGTAATTAGTGAGTAATTAATTAAGTAATTAAAGGTTACTTAACTAATAATTAAGTAGTGCTTAACTTGTAATTAAGTTTTATTAATTAATAATTAAGGTTTTAATAATTAATAATTAAAGAATAGTTAATCCGTAATTAAGGATTAATTAAGAAGTTTTTAAATGGTAATTACTTGATTAATCAATGGTGGTTAAGGATTAATCAAATGGTAAATAAGGATTGATTATCTGTTAATTAAGGATGGGTTAACAGTTAATGAAGGATTAATTAAAGCTTAATTAATTGATTATGAAAGTAATTAAGGATTCATTACATTGTATTAAAGGAAATAATAATTATGGATTATTAATTGATAAATAAAGGATAATTAATGTGGGATTAAGGATTGATAAATTGATTGTTGAGTTAATCAAGGATGTGATTAATTAATTAAGGTTAGTAATTAATTAATGATTGTATAAGCAAGATTAAATAATTAATCCTTAAGGAGTTAATTTAATTTAAGTAATTAAATTAATTATGATATGAATTGATAATGCTTGTTTATGGATGATTGATTGTTGAATGTCTGGATTGGATGATATCTATTGATTGATATCTATTGATGAATAATCAAGATTGATTTATGAATGTAATTAAGGTAAAGGTAATTATTATATGAAATTTAAGAATAATTTACTAACGAAAGTAATTTGAGAATCATTAATTAATACAATTAAAGAAGTGATCAATCTTGCCTATTAATGATTGAATGATGATGAGTGCTTTGGATTGGTTGATACCTCTGATATGAATTGCTTTATGACATGATATGTTGAATGGATGATGATACCGTGATTATCTATCAATTATGAGTTGATGTGAATAAAAATGTTATCTGGTAATTAAGGTTGTATTGTATTTAATTGATTAATTTTGGTTAAGATGACATTGGACTCGAAGAGACCGGAGTCGGGTATTAATAAATTCCCGAAACCACTTCGATTCTGTATAAACTGATATGTGAAATAGGTGATGTCTATAACAATTTGTGGAGTTGTAAATTGATATAAGTTACCCCGGATTTAATTAAGTTGTATGCTTTTGTCATTCATGTTAGATGGGTTTACTCACGCTGGTTTCCAGCATAACCCGGTTGTTACTTTTATACAATGCTCGGGTCAGACCGAGTATTACAGATTTTCAAGTAGGGACGTTCTAGAGTTCAGGAGGCAAGCTGGATGGCTAGAACGTATGGAGTGTTTACAGCTGTGTTATATTATTGTATATATATGAGACATGTTAAATTGTATATGTCCAATGTCGTATAAAATTGTTGTAACTCTGATATATCGATGTAAATTGATAGATACAGTTTTCTTTGGTATAACTATTATTATTGATATTATATTTTGTCCGCTGCGAATGTGAGATTGTGTGTTTTTTTTCTGTTCTTCTTCTATCTCTTTTTTTTCTTAACTATCTGGAATTTTCGGGATCGAAAATTCCGGGTCGTTACATTTCTTTATATAAGAAAATATTTTGATATATAAAGCAATATATTTTTCTAATAAATATTAAGGTAATTGGATGTTAAATATTGGAATTAAATTAAGTGGTAATAGAATTACAACCGAATTAAAAATAAATAAAGATAAGTTTGAAATAAATTCAAACTAAAATTTAAATCGTAAATGTGGGAAAGAATTTCAGAATAAGATAATAAGGACTTGGTTTTCAGAGATGGTAATCTTGGTTATTATCGTAAATGGTTGTTGTATTTAATAATGAAATGTTTTAAGGAAGTAAACCATTTAAGTAAGTATGGGTTATAAATTGAAATTGAAGTTGATCTAAATTGTGAAGTTTGGATCTTAAGATTTATAAACATTTGAAATTTGTTTTCAAGTTAGTAAAAGTAATAATAAATAATACTATTTGAATGAGAGAGTTTGATGCAAACAAAAGTTGTTTAAAGTCTTAAAGGAATTTGTTTTGAATTAAAACCAAGGGTGGTTTAAATTTTAAAATTTGGCTTGGTGGGCCAAGAAGTAAAATGTATATATATGTGGATGATTTGAAATAAACTCTAAATATTGAGTTTTAAATCTGGAATGAGATGTGATACCCGAAGTGATAAGTTTTTGAACTTAATAAGTGGGAAGATTATTTATGAAAAGTTTAAATTTGAAATGGAAGTTCAAATTGGGTAAGGTTGATTGGATTAAGTGAATTAAGTTTAACTTGGGGAAAAGTTAAATAAGTTGGAATGGTCAACCTGATTTGGAAATTTCAAGATGAAATTAAGATTTAACTTGGGAAGTTAAATGGTTGATTGGAATTGAGAGTTTGTGTGATCTCAAAATAGGTTTGAGATCTAAAAATTGAAAATAAATGGATGTTTTAAAATAAATTAGATGATATAATCCTATTGTTGTTAAAAATCTTTAAGTTGTGAATTGAATTTATTTTTAATGAATGAGAAATGAAGTGTGGTAATATATCCATTATTGAGATAAAAAGAAAAATCTAACGTTAACTTGAAATTAAGGATATGGAATTATTTTGAAATGAAAATTTAAATGATTGAATCTGAAAATTTAACTTGTTTAAGAATTGGTTTCAAACTAGAAGATAAAATTGGGTAATAAATTAAATTGTTTAAAAGCTTTTAATCAAGGTTAACTTGGTTTAAAGGGTTAAACCAACCTTAGTGAATTTAACTCGAATTTATATAATTCGAGATGGTTTAAAATTTGGAGTTTGAATTGAAATTAGTTCAAACTGAATTTGATTTGAATTAATTGAAATTATGATTGAAGATGTATAAGTATAAAATTCAAATGGTAAATTTGAATCGGATTATGTGATGATCCAGAATTTTTAAAGCAATATCAATTTAATAATCTGTAATAAAAATTAAATTGATTTGATAATCTTCGTAATAAGATTTGAATTAATTTAATAATTCAATAAATAAATAGTAAATTGATAGATTTTATCTTTTTAAAATCTAATATTTGTTTTATATTTATAATATATATAGAATATTGTATATATTGTAAATAGGTATTGTTTTAAATGAATCCTGTTTCTATAAAATTTTATATCTTCAGTAATGAATTATGATTTTATTTAAAAATTAAACTATAAAAACAAAAAAGCTATTTAATAAATAAATATGATTTTAAATACATAAGATAAATATTGAAATGATTTAAAATATTTTAATCCAAGTTTAAATTTTAATAAAATACAATAAGAGTTATTTTGATATAACTGAATAAAATAAATAATTTATTAATAAAGAAGATAATTTCTTTTTATAAGTTATGTATGGTTATTAAGTATTGTTGTTTCTAAAAATATAATAATGCATTGTTTTAACAAATAAATTTTTAATAAAAATAATTGTTCTTCAAAAATTTAAATTGTGTAGTTATATTTGTAAATAAACTAGATTTCAAAATTTATTTTGAAACATGAATTCAATGTTTTAAATCTAAAGTATAATTGTTTTTAATTTATCTTGATTTTGAAATATTTGTATAAGTTTAATTTTATAAATATAGTTTGATTTATTTTATTTTAAAATCTATATACATGTAAATAAATGCATGTTAACAAATTAACTAAACTATCTTATATTAAACATCTAACTTAAAATTCAAGTTAACTAAATATATAGCTTATTAATATTTAAAAGTATAATTAATTAAATTATGAGACATGTGTTAACATATGGATTAATTAAACAACAAGTGTTAACATATTAAGTCATTTAAATACATGTGTAAATTAATGAATAAAAGCATATGACAAGTGTCATTCAAATTTTTTATCTTTTCTTTTATTTTGTTAAGATAATTTCAGCCTAATACATATACTTTTCTCTATCCATTTCTTTTCAAAATAAAAAGCTTAGTGAATCAAGGAAAAACAAAATCTGAAAACACTTTCTTTGAAACCCAAAATCAAAGATCAAGCATGAAAACCCACCACATTTTCAAATCTATTCAAAAGCAATTGCATATTTCAAACTGTAATCAATTCACTCATATCAAATTCAAAGCCTATCAACTAATTTTCAAAGTAAACCTGTAAATCATTACCTTGAACCCATCTTCAAAACTTTGTAAATCTGAATCCTGTAGTAGCCTCTACATGCAAGTAGAAAGCATCTGCAAGCATTCATTATCCTCAAATCTGTTAAACACTTTCCAAAAACAAAATCATCTTCAAAAGCCTCCACATCTTCAAGTTTAAAAGCAAATATGTCACCACCTTAAAATCTGAAGCCTGCCTGCAATATTTTTTCAAAAATCTGAGATCTGCTCTCAAGCAAACAACTACATGCCTGATGCAAGCCAAAATGCATGTAGTTTCTTTTTAAAAATCAAGTCTCAAAGCTTCAACAACTCGGTTTTAAAAGCACTCAAGTTTTAATCAAAAATAGAAGAATTGCATATTTCCAGTTTTGAAGCACCTGGTCTTTTTCAAAATTCACTGCTCTGCCATCAGACAAGTGAGTAACATTCTGTTTTTAAAGCTTAAATTTATACAAAAAGTTGCATGATTTATTCTCTGTGATAAAATGTGTTGAATGTATACTTGAATACATTATGCAGTGACTATAATATGTTTGTGATTCCTAAAGGATACTCTATGATTTTATATTGATCTTGTGTTCAGGTTCTTGCTTTATAAATCAAACATATTAATTTACACCTTTGAATCAATTTAGAATTAATCAAACTTATTTGTTTAAGATAAGTTTTAGTTTAAAATTTTTAGTTAAGTTAAAATAACCTGTAAACATCTCTGTAACCCAGAGTGTGATGATTCAAGTTTAAAAATGTGGAAATTTATATTGAACAAATTATGAATTCGGTATTAAGAACTAAATAGCTAGATCAAAACTTGATTTTTGGAACAAAATTTAGGATTTTTAGTGGAGGGGTTGTGGTGCTATCCTGTTGAACTGTAAATGCAAATTTGGGATTTTGGGAAGGTCTCTGCTTTTTGGGTGATCGGAAGCTTTGATAATGATGAAGGGGTGAACAGAGAAGAGGAAATAAATACTGGATGATGATGAAATTCATCGAGGAGGCAGTGGCAGTTGAATCTCTTCTGTAAACCTAGTTTCTGTTGGGTTGAGTGTTTTTGATTAGTTTGTCTTCTCCAATTGATCGAGTGTAGTGAGGATTTGTGGGTCGATAGCTTGAACGTAGTTGAAGTCATAGCCGGAATTGTTGCCACTTCGGTGGTCAGAAGGTGGTGGATGATGGTGATGACAGGTTTTGGGGAAGTTGGACCGACTGGTTCTAGGTTTTGGAAATTTACCTCAAATTAAAATTTGAGGTGGATAAGGGTATGGAGATGGATGTATTGGACTGGAGAGTTGAAGGTTGATGTGATGAAGTCACCGGAGAGGGAGTTTAACGGCCGGAGGCACGGTGCACGTGCACCGTGCAAAACTTTTTGGTCTGATGTTTCTGGGTATAGTGGAGTTTTTGTGCTCGAGACATAACTCGGGTATTTCTATGTTTTGCCCGAAGATTTTGGCTAGATGACTCGAAGCACACATAGGGTTAGCTCGGGAGTATGTGGTATTACAGTTTCTGGAAAAACTGTCTACAGGTTTAGTTTTAAATCAAAATTTAAATAAATTTCAGTAAGATTTGAATAAGTTCAAATTTGCAGAAGAGTCTGGTTTTAAGGCAGTTTGATATCTTATAAGTTTTTAAAATTTAAAAGGGGTTTCAGATTTTTTTTAGATAAAGAATAAAAATATATAAAACCTGCAGTTTGCTGTAAAATTTAATTCTGTTTTGAATCTGAATCATGATTCAAAACAGCAGTTGAATCTAAATCTAAGTTAGGTGTTCTTAAGGTTTTTGAATCTTCAGGTTTTAAGAAAATAATTTGTATTTTTAAAACAAAGGATTTTGAAATCAAGGTTTAATTCAAAAAGTTTAATTCAAGCTTTAATTCAAGGAATGAATTCAAGTGTATAAAATTTAAAAACTAGATATTTAAATAAGTTTCAAAATTTTAAATATTTCCAAACAAGTTAAATTTTAAATTGTTTATTAGAAGTAAATATGTTTTCAAACATTTAATTTGATTTTTCTTTTTAAATGAAATCATTATAAATGGTTTATAAGGAAGTTAAATGATTATTAACTTGAAGTTGAAATTTTAAATGGTAATGTATTTTAAACTTAATTTTTAATTAAATTAAGACTTATCTTATAATTTTTATTTAAGTAATAAATGTGATTTACATTTACTTTGGAAAGAATAAATGGAATTTAAAATTTGATAATGCTATAATAAATATCATTTTGAATTTTTGATTCAAAATGAAATTTGAATTTAAATCTTCTAAGTACACCTTAATATTTATACAATTATAAATAAGGAATGGCTTATCTTAGAAATTATTAAGATATTAAATATAATTGAATAAATTGGATAATTAAGGAATAAATTATTTATTTAATTTATTTAATTAATAATTTGGATTAATTCAAATTAGAGATAATTAAGAAGTAATTAAAGAAAAATAATTAAAGAATAAATAATAGTTAATGATGGTCATTAACTAAGGTTTATTTAGTAATTAATTAATATGATTAATTTTTAGTAATTAATTAGATTAATTAATTTATGATAATAAATTATGAAATTTATTTAAGTTTAATTACTTAAATGAAAGTAATTAAGACATTAATTACTTAATGTAATTAATGAGTCTATTAAGGTTGGTTTAAATTAATTAATTAAGTTTAATTAATTCTAAACATTTGATTTTATAATAATTACTTTATGTAATTAATGGGATTACTCAGTGAAGTAATTAAAGGTAATTACTGCATGTAATTAGTGAATAGTGTTGGAATTGAGAAGTAATTTTGGATTAAATTATTTTGTACAATTAATCAAGGAATTAATTCAGAAATTAATTAAGGAGTAATTAATTTGATAAGTAATTAAGGGTAGTTAATTACAGATTGAGATTAATCAAAGGTGATTAATAATTATGGATTAAGTGAGATTAATTACTGAAAGTAATTAATTTAATAGAGTAATTAATTAAATATAATTAAGAATCATTAATTAATATAATTAATGATGTAATTAAGATTGATTAATTAATATTAATTAATCAATAATAAGTAATTAAGGACAATTAATTAAGGTTAAATGTAATTAATTATAGTTAATTAATTAATGAAGTAATTAAGGTTAATTACTGTATTTGGTTTAGGGTAATTAATATTGTGGAATTACTTAAGGTATAATTAATCGGGATTGATTAATTAAGATGATAAAATTAGAGGTTAATTAATAATTAATTTGTAATTAATTAATGATAATATAAGCAAGATTTATATTGTGTAAGCAATTAATTTAATTCATTTTAAGTTAATTATAAATAGTATGTTTATAGATCATTGCTTATGAATGGTTGTTATTGGTTGTCTTGAATGGTTTGAATCTCAGAAATGAGATTAGTATTGTTGATTAATATGGTTGTATTGGTTGCATTATGATATGGATTATCTTTTAATAGTGGTAATATGGATTATCTATTGTTATGATAATGATAATTATCTGTTGTGAATCTATGAATTATCTATCTATGTGTATATAGATGATATAATTGAATTTGTTTTAAACTCTAAAACAACTTGGACTTAAAAGACACGCTTTGGATTTCGATGAGACCGGGATCGGGTTTCCATATTTGGATATCCGAAAACCACATCAATCCAAATTAACGATAGGTCGTGAATCTTATATGAAGAGTGAAGACTCGAGGTGTAAGCGCTATACGTCAGTATAACTCTGTGGGTGATTCCGTAATGAGTTTGACGGAATAGTACTTATAGATTCGAGATGGAGATTCAGAGTGCAAGGGTTATCGTCGTTAACTCTGTGGGTGATTCCGTAATGAGTGTAACGAGATAATGCCTTCGGTTTCGTTCGAACCCGGAACGAACTTGTATGGATTGAATGCTTTCAGAACATCGTCAGGTGGACGATGAGCATTCTAAGATAATGTGTACACTAAAGGTAATCGTAGCCTCAAGCCTCATTAACCGGGAATGGCTAAAACAAGGGAGGTGCAGCAAGGCTTCGTGGGTAGCACCCATTGGAGAGCAAGATTGATCCCTGTCTAGAGGTCCCTTTTATATTCGGCTTAGTGGGCAGTTGGAATTGCGCACCAACTGCGGGGTTGTCTTGTTCGGAACTATTCTGTAAGGAATGGGTCCGGCCTTGTGTTGCAGGGGAGTGGGAGTACTCCTCGGTACGTTGATCTAGGCCATGTAATGTGACGGGCGGTACCCCAGTAGCCCTGCCATTGTATGGAATCCAAAATCCAATAAGTGCCAACGGTTTTGATTGTATTACCCACTTTTGTGGCTAGTAGCTGGAATTTAATAGATGTAACAATTTCAGCTATTTCATATTTACTTGAAAACCCTAGACCTATTATAATATCACTGGATTTCCTATCAAATGTTTTGGTTAGCGTAAGGTAAAAACTTTTCCATGTTTATGTGTGGGAAGTCTTACGTGATACCTTTCTTTTCAAAAGGTTTTTGAAAGTTAAGCAACTTTAACCTGTTACTCACACCAAACCCATGTCTGACCCCGAGTTTATCTTTTGTTTTCATAAACTCTTGGGTACTCAAATTTTTACGAGTTGCCAAGGGATTCAGGTTAGCATTGACAAATGTTGGAGGAGCAATGGAGCAGGACGCTTCTGCGTTAGATATTGGTATTCCGCTGTGTGTCCTGTGATTGTCTCTGAGTTGTATTATGTTGTAAATACTAGACAGGTGTTTATAACTGTCTAGTACGTGTTGTATATCTGTGTACTCTGATAGTGGTTGTAAACTATGTAATATTTTATGTTATTAATATAATTTATTCGTTCCGCTGTTTAGATTCTGATGTGTTGTTTCTTCTTCTTCTCTTTCTTTCTCTTTTCTATCCCTTTCTTTCTTATTAGCGATGCAACTTCCTGGAGTTTGGAAGTTGGGTCGTTATAGTGGTATCAGAGCATTAGGTTGAGTGAACACCTAGGCTTTGGAGTGGTGTCTTTCTTGAGAGAGCGTACTTGTAATTTTATATATATTTTTATATATTTATCTATTTCTACCTATCTGTTGGGTTTCCTATTCGGGTTTTCCAATATAGGCTATAATGGTAGATAAGGTAGTAGTGTTTGTAACACAATTACTACCATTGGTTGGAGTCTGATGTTTGAGGTTGGAAGTGTATCTATCGAGACTGTAGACCAAATAATGTCTCGAGTGAGTTTAGCTTGGAGTAAGTATTTCATCGATCTCTGAAGGAAACCTGTTAAGGTTCGAAGACATCTTTGAAGTGCAGAGTTTGGTGAGTAGAGTTTGGCTTTGTCAGTTGAGCTGGAGCAAGTGATGGTACTTTGATACCTCAGGAAGTTGTAACTGCGTGATGAGATGCAGTGACTATGGATTGTTTTCGAAGATATTTTCTCTGGAATAAGTTTGAGAAGTATTCTGCTTCGGTGTTGTGGCTGAAGTCTGCAGGATGTTGTGGTTAGCTTTGGAGTCCGAGTTTCTCGAAGAGTTTTGGATTAGGAAGTTTTGGTTTTGGTGTCAGCAGTGCAGCTCGGAGTGTTCTGTGTGCCGACAGAGAGGTCTTAGCTGAGTTGTTTTTCTGAAAATGGAGTTCAGAAAGTTGCAGAGTGAATCTATTTCTTCAATGGATTGACTAGACCAGTGTAAGCTGTTCTGTTGGTAAAGAGAGAATAGTTTTCTTTGGAAATTTATCTAGGTTGATCTCAAAAGTGACTTGCGATTGGTTGAGTGTTCTCTTGGATGGTTGGAGATTTTCTGGATGTTTTCTGGGAAGACAAAGGTTTGTCAGCATCTGGAGATTGAGTTTTCTTATCGACTAGAATTCCAGGAGTGGAACCGGTGGTTCTGTTTAGTTGGAGAATGATTCCTTGAGATGGAGTTTGATGGAGTAACTCAGTTTTGGAGGAATTTCTGAGTTTTCTTTATGGATATGTAGAACCATATTTACGGAGGTGATCTCCGGTTGGTGCTTGTGTTCTTCGTCAGCTTTTTCTTATCTACTTCGGATCAGAGTTGTGCAGCAGAAGTAGTTTGATAGTGTTTCTGATTTTCTTCTCCGAATTTGGAGAAGGTTGTTGTTTTCTGCTGTTTATGGAGTAGAATTGTGTTTTGATTTTGGATTGATCTTGAGGAGATCATTGTGATGGGTTGTTTTTGGTTTTGATTGTTCTAGAGGAATCGGCAAGGGTTGAGCTGATCAGTTTGGATGTTAGCAGCCCAAGATTTGTCTAAACTTTTATGGATAAGGGACAGAGAAATTTGGATCTCTTCTCTGTGTTTTGGTTGGATTGGTGTTTGGTTTTCAGGATCGAATTGTCAATTAGGATAACTGGAATTCGATGAGTTTCACGCATCTCTGAGGGAGTACGTGTATGGTCTATCTGTGGATTTAGAACCAACAGTTATGGAGTTTGGTTGTTGAGTCAGACTCGTCTGAAGTCTGATATACTGTCTAGTTCTGTAGATATAGATGATTAGGAGCTCTATAGTTTAATAGTATTGATTGTTTGGAATTTATAGAGCGAGTATCCCGATATTTTTATACCGGGGAAACTCGTGAAAGTTTTATCCAGAATTTTTCTGGATAATTAGATTTGTTTGATTGAGTGAATTGATTGCTATGTGTGTTAGCATATCATTGGTATATGCTTGTGTTTTAAAATTAAATCTATAAATAGATTATTAAATTACCTTTGTTTTAAATTTCGGGGATGAAATTCTTTTAAGGGGGGAGGAATGTGATGACCCGGAATTTTTAAAGAAATATCAATATAATAATCTGTAATAAAAATTAAATTTATTTGATAATCTTTGTAATAAGATTTGAATTAATTTAATAATTCAATAAATAAATAGTAAATTGATAGATTTTATCTTTTTAAAATCTAATATTTGTTTTATATTTATAATATATATTGAATATTGTATATATTGTAAATATGTATTGTTTTAAATGAATCCTATTTCTATAAAATTTTATATCTTTATTAAAATTGTGAATTATGATTTTATTCAAAAATTAAACTATAAAAAGAAAAGAAAAGCTATTTAATAAATAAATATGATTTTAAATACATAAGATAAATATTGAAATGATTTAACTCAAGTTTAAATTTTAATAAAATAACAATAAGAGTTATTTTGATATAATTGAATAAAATAAATAATTTATTAATAAAGAAGATAATTTCTTTTTATAAGTTATTTATGGTTATTAAGTATTGTTATTTCTAAAAATATAATAATGCATTGTTTTAACAAATAAATATTTAATAAAAATAATTGTTCTTCAAAAATTTAAATTGTGTAGTTATATTTGTAAATAAACTAGATTTCAAAATTTACTTTGAAACATGAATTCAAAGTTTTAAATCTAAAGTATAATTGTTTTTAATTTATCTTGATTTTGAAATATTTGTATAAGTTTAATTTTATAAATATAGTTTGATTTATTTTATTTTAAAATCTATATACATGTAAATAAATGCATGTTAACAAATTAACTAAACTATCTTATATTAAACATCTAACTTAAAATTCAAGTTAACTAAATATATAGCTTATTAACATTTAAAAGTATAATTAATTAAATTATGAGACATGGGTTAACATATGGATTAATTAAACAACAAGTGTTAACTTATTAAGTCATTTAAATACATGTGTAAATTAATGAATAAAAGTATATGACAAGTGTCATTCAAATTTTTTATCTTTTCTTTTTTTTGTTAAGATAATTTCAGCCTAATACATATACTTTTCTCTATCCATTTCTTTTCAAAATAAAAAGCTTAGTGAATCAAGGAAAAAAAAATCTGAAAACACTTTCTTTGAAACCCAAAATCAGAGATCAAGCATGAAAACCCTCCGCATTTTCAAATCTATTCAAAAGCAATTGCATATTTCAAACTTTAATCAATTCACTCATATCAAATTCAAAGCCTATCAACTAATTTTCAAAGTAAACCTGTAAATCATTACCTTGAACCCATCTTCAAAACTTTGTAAATCTGAATCCTGTAGTAGCCTCTACATGCAAGTAGAAAGCATCTGCAAGCATTCATTATCCTCAAATATGTTAAACACTTTCCAAAAACAAAATCATCTTCAAAAGCCTCCACATCTTCAAGTTTAAAAGCAAATATGTCACCACCTTAAAATCTGAAGCCTGCCTGCAATATTTTTTCAAAAATCTGAGATCTGCTCTCAAGCAAACAACTGCATGCCTGATTCAAGACAAAATGCATGTAGTTTCTTTTTAAAAATCTCTCAAAGCTTCAACAGCTCAGTTTTAAAAGCACTCATGTTTTAATCAAAAATAGAAGAATTGCATATTTCCTGTTTTGAAGCACCTGGTCTTTTTCAAAATTCACTGCTCTGCCATCAGACAAGTGAGTAACATTCTGTTTTTAAAGCTTAAATTTATATAAAAAGTTGCATGATTTATTCTCTGTGATAAAATGTGTTGAATGTATACTTGAATACATTATGCAGTGACTATAATATGTTTGTGATTCCTAAAGGATACTCTCTGATTTTATATAGATCTTGTGTTCAGGTTCTTGCTTTATAATTCGAACATATAAATTTACACCTCTGAATCAATTTAGAATTAATCAAACTTATTTGTTTAAGATAAGTTTTAGTTTAAAATTTTTAGTTAAGTTAAAATAACCTGTAAACATCTCTGTAACCCAGAGTGTGATGATTCAAGTTTAAAAATGTGGAAATTTATATTGAACAAATTATGAATTCGGTATTAAGAACTAAATAGCTAGATCAAAACTTGATTTTTGGAACAAAATTTAGGATTTTTAGTGGAGGG
This sequence comes from Allium cepa, assembly GCA_030765085.1. Lineage (NCBI taxonomy): Eukaryota > Viridiplantae > Streptophyta > Magnoliopsida > Asparagales > Amaryllidaceae > Allium > Allium cepa. The sequence continues at coordinate 488,220,746 of CM060944.1, read as the reverse complement.
GTTGTGGTGCTATCCTATGTTGAACTGTAAATGCAAATTTGGGATTTTGGGAAGGTCTCTGCTTTCTGGGTGATCGGAAGCTTTGATATTGATGAAGGGGTGAACAGAGAAGAGGAAATAAATACTGGATGATGATGAAATTCATCGAGGAGGCAGTGGCAGTTGAATCTCTTCTGTAAACCTAGTTTCTGTTGGGTTGAGTGTTTTTGATTAGTTTGTCTTCTCCAATTGATCGAGTGTAGTGAGGATTTGTGGGTCGATAGCTTGAACGTAGTTGAAGTCATAGCCGGAATTGTTGCCACTTCGGTGGTCAGATGGTGGTGGATGATGGTGATGACAGGTTTTAGGGAAGTTGGACCGACTGGTTCCAGGTTTTGGAAATTTACCTCAAATTAAAATTCGAGGTGGATAAGGGTATGGAGATGGATGTATTGGACTGGAGAGTTGAAGGTTGATGTGATGAAGTCACCGGAGAGGGAGTTTAATGGTCGGAGGCACGATGCTCGTGCACCGTGCAAAACTTTTTGGTCTGATGTTTCTGGGTATAGTGGAGTTTTTGTGCTCGACGCATAACTCGGGTATTTCTATGTTTTTCCCGAAGATTTTGGCTAGATGACACGAAGCACACATAGGGTTAGCTCGGGAGTATGTGGTATTACAGTTTCTGGAAAAACTGTCTGCAGTTTTAGTTTTAAATCAAAATTTAAATAAATTTCAGTAAGATTTGAATAAGTTCAAAACTGCAGAAGTGTCTGGTTTTAAGGAAGTTTGAAATCTTATAAGTTTTTAAAATTTAAAAGGGGTTTCAGATTTTTTTAAATAAAGAATAAAAATATATAAAACTTGCAGTTTGCTGTAAAATTTAATTCTGTTTTGAATATGAATCATGATTCAAAACAGCAGTTGAATCTAAATCTAAGTTAGGTTTTCTTAAGGTTTTTGAATCTTCAGGTTTTAAGAAAATAATTTGTATTTTTAAAACAAAGGATTTTGAAATCAAGGTTTAATTCAAAAAGTTTAGTTCAAGCTTTAATTCAAGGAATGAATTCAAGTGTATAAAATTTAAAAACTGGATATTTAAATAAGTTTCAAAATTTTAAATGTTTCCAAACAAGTTAAATTTTAAATTGTTTATTAGAAGTAAATATGTTTTCAAACATTTAATTTGATTTTTCTTTTTAAATGAAATTATTATAAATGGTTTATAAGGAAGTTAAATGATTATTAACTTGAAGTTGAAATTTTAAATGGTAATGTATTTTAAACTTAATTTTTAATTAAATTAAGACTTATCTTATATAGGTTTTATTTTAAGTAATAAATGTGATTTACATTTACTTTGGAAAGAATAAATGGAATTTAAAATTTAATTTGGATTAATTCAAATTAGAGATAATTAAGAAGTAATTAAAGAAAAATAATTAAAGAATTAATAATAGTTAATGATGGTCATTAACTAAGGTTTATTTAGTAATTAATTAATATGATTAATTTTTAATAATTAATTAGATTAATTAATTTATGATAATAAATTATGAAATTTATTTAAATTTAATTACTTAAATGAAAGTAATTAAGACATTAATTACTTAATGTAATTAATGAGTCTATTAAGGTTGGTTTAAATTAATTAATTAAGTTTAATTAATTCTTAACATTTTGTTAACCCTGCTGAAGCTTGAGCCGACTCATCAGACAAAGCAGTTAGCGACTCAGAAGGCTTACGACTTACCATAAGTCGTTGGCGGTTCAAGTGTATAAGCTAACAGTCAACTCGTGTACGACTCAATGACCCAACTGCGCGACTTAAGGGACTCACCGACTCATCAAGGACCGACTCAAAGAATCCCCAACTCAACTATTATGCGACTCATGGGAGTTTCTAAACTCAGCGACTCACGACTTAAGGAGCCTAATAAGTTAAAGCATTAGCGACTCCTTGAAAGGACGACTTAGGGAAAGTACCGACTCATTTGACCTGGCTCCGACTCATCAAAGACCGATTCATCTGATCACGACTCATCCACTTAAGGTCTTACCGACTCATTGGAGCTACGACTCAGGAAAAGTCCACGACTCAACAGGCTAACGACTCAAGAAACCTACGACCTAAGGAACCTGGCGAGTTAAGGAGATTCTATGAGTTAAGGATGGCACGACTCAGGGAGGTTTACGACTCAAAAGATAAGTCGACGCACGACACAAGACTCAGAGGCAAGTTCAGAGTCATGCTGCAAAGGGGTGACTCGTAGATGACTCACGACTCATCATGAGTCGGTCACGACTCATCATGAGTCGGTCACGACTCATGACTTGACAGTTTCAGCCTAACATTTTGCCTATAAATACATGGCCATATTCAACATTTAGAGGACTTTCGGGGGGGGGGACTGACTTCCTAGGCGCCATTACTCTGCTATTGTCTCGACTTCAAGCAACACTCAAGCAACACTTCTATCACTCCAATCACCAAAGACATTTCGACAAATCTCAAGAAGAAAAATAACTCATTCGTCATGCATTCGAAGGATTCTTCTACATCGGGGTTTGAGATATTTGTCTAAGTGTGTTGTAATCGGAGTTGATTGTAAAGAATTGTAACTAAATCAGCAATAAAGAGCTAAAAAGTGGACGTAGGCTTGATCCTAAGCCGAACCACTATAAATACTGTGTCTTTTATAGCTTTCCTGTGATTTCTTTGCATATACTTTGTTCCCGTACCAACGGGTGGTGCTTTCACAATTTCCATCTATACACCGGGGTGTTAGCGTTTATTTTTTAGCGTTAACATTTTTGGTGCTTTCATTGAGAGTTGAACTCAGGACAGCTGTCATCATTGCTTCGCAGAGATTTGAAGAAAGAATTTCCTTAAAAACCAGAAGTATATCTGAGATTATGGCTCCTGGAAGGAAAAGCAGATCTATCAGATCTGGGAACATTCAAGAGGGAACCTCCGCTTCCCCTGCGCCTAATCTACCCACTCCGTCTGTTGGAGTTACAAAAGCGGAATTGGATGCTGTGATTCTAGGGCTAAACCAGCAGATAAACGCCCAAAATGCGCAACTAGAGGCTCAAAGTGCCCAGAATGCTCTGATTCTGAATAAGTTGAACGACTTGCTTGGGGCAAACAATGAACCGGCTGGTAATGAAAGGAACTATGCTGGCAACATTCATGATGTTAATGAAAGGAATGCTCATGAAAGGCCTACCAGTCCCTTTGAGCAGGCAGTACCTGACGCAGGTGGATCTAGAACTCGGCATGATGAGGAATATCTTTCTGGAATGGTCCGGCAGATCATGAAAGAAAGTATGCAAAGGGTTGAAGATGAGAAGGAATGGGGTTTCGCTCCAAGCAAAACTCCGTTTACTGAAAAAATCTTGAAGGCGGAATTTCCAAGGAAATTTGTCCCTCCAACTATCCCAGCTTACAAAGGGACAAGTGATCCGAATGAGTTCTTGTATAAATATGATTGGCACATGACAGGTGCCAGGGCCTCCGACGAAATAAAGTGCCGATATTTCCCCGTATACCTGGAAGGCGTGGCTTTGCTGTGGTTCACCAAGTTGCCAGTTCGATCTATCGATCAGTTTTCAGACTTGACCAGAAAATTTAAGGAGCAGTTTAGGCTATATGCTTCGAAGGCCAAGGATATCATGTCATTGTCCAGTTTAGAGCAGAATCCTGGTGAGTCTATCAGATCTTTCTTGAACTGTTTCAATATAGCATTGGCTGAAGTGGACAATGCTGAACCACGAATGATATTGACTTATCTGATGAGGGCTATTGATAAGTCAAGCGAATTTGGGAAATGGTTAAATATGAAGGAGCCAACCTCTCTCGAGAAGTTCTACAAAAAAGCGGACGAATTCATTCGCTTGGAAAGTCGTCCTTTGCCAGTAAAGGCAGTGTTGGAAAAAGCTGAAGACAATACTGTCGCTCCACGCAAGAATGAGTCGGTGGGGCAGAAAAGGGAGAATAATAATGGAAAGAAACAGGGTAATCTGAAGAAGCCCCGGTCCTTCAAGCCATCAGAATATACTCCATTATCACATACGCCGGAGCACATCTACCTTGCCACCAAAGATTCCGTCGATTTCCCTAAACCTATCCCTTTGAGAACTGGGAGAAAAGCCATACAAAGTGGGAAATTTTGCCGCTTCCACAATCAACCAGGTCATGAAACTGATGAATGCCGCCAGCTGAAGAATCTGATTGAAGAGCTGCTAAGAGAAAACAAATTGCAGCAATTTGTGAAAAAGAATAGCAACAATCCTGCATCATCGAGTCAGGGGCAGCGGGCTCCTGTTCATTAGCCTGGGGCAGGTGAGAAAGCTACGGGGCATGAATCTGGAAGGCCCGTTATCAATGTCATTTCCGGAGGACCTCACCCAGCTGGCAAGAGTTGGGGTGAGATGGAGAGATATTCCAGGGCTTTGAAATATGCTCCAGCCGAAGAAAACGTCTTTGTTCTAGAAGACACTACGCCCCTTAAACAACAAAAAACTTTCAGTGATGATATTATTTTCAGAGCCAGAGATTCTACAGGTATTGAAGCTCCTACTTTAGATCCCTTGGTCATCTCGGCTGGTATTGGACCAGCCATTGTCAGAAGAGTCCTCATTGACTGCGGAGCATCATGTAATATCCTCTTCAAGAAGACATTTGACCAGATGAAAATCCCTATGATCGATGTGCAAGCCTCATCACAGAGAATCGTGGGCTTCACAGGGGAGCCAAAGCAACCAGTAGGAACCATCGATTTGTTTGTAGAACTTGGGGAAGGAGAAAGGAAAGTGGTCCGAAAGCAAACATTTGTGATTGTCGATGAGTTTTCAGCCTATAATGCTTTTCTTGGCCGTCCAACACTCGCAGCATTCAAAGCTATCCTAGCCCCGTGGTGCCTCACTATTAAATTCCCTACTGACAATGGAGTAGGAGTTATAAAAGGGGATCAAAATGCTGCGCGAGAATGTTATTGGACAGAGCTGCGAGAGTCAAGAAAAAGAGAAATGGGAAAGGATGCGGCAACTTCAGTCCGCATCAAGGAACCAGCTTTGTAGCAATTACAGAGCGGACCCTGCACTGGCGAGCACAGCGGGGCACGGAAAGAAATGGATCCCAGAAAAGCCAGTACAGGGGAGAATAGAGTAGTACCGGTCGAAACGACAATTCCGGTACCTGTTGACCCGAAGGACCCAAATAAGGTGTTGAATGTGGGTTCGCAGCTTAATGTGTCAATTCAGAATGTCTTGATATCTTTCCTGAAAGCAAATCTGGATGTCTTTGCTTGGACTCATGCCGATATGTGTGGGATATCCCCAGAAGTTGCAGTACACGCTCTGAATATTGACCCAAAGTTTACGCCAGTTAAACAGAAAAGAAGAACCCAAGGTCCAGAAAGGTCAGCAGCATTAAAAGAAGAAGTTGATCGACTCATGGAAAATAACTTCATCAAAGAATCTACGTATCCGAATTGGGTTTCAAATCCTGTGCTGGTCAAGAAAGCTAATGGAAAATGGAGAGTATGCATCGACTTTTCTGATCTAAACAAGGCTTGCCCCAAAGATTGCTTCCCATTACCCAGGATCGATCAACTGGTAGACGGAACTGCGGGACATGAATTGTTATCCTTCATGGATGCCTACTCCGGTTATAACCAAATCATGATGCATGAGCCGGATCAAGAGGATACAAGCTTTATCACAGATGTTGGACTTTATTGCTACAGAGTTATGCCCTTCGGATTGAAAAACGCAGGGGCAACCTACCAAAGACTTGTTAATGCTATGTTCAAACCGCAATTGGGCAAAACTATGGAAGTCTACGTCGACGACATGTTAGTGAAGTCCAGGAAAGCAGTGGATCACATTGAACACTTAGCAGAAATGTTCGCAGTCCTCCGGAAATACAGAATGAAACTTAACCCTCTGAAATGTACATTTGGGGTCGAATCCGGAAAGTTCTTAGGTTTTATTGTCAGTGCTAGGGGCATAGAGGCTAGCCCAGCTCAAATTACCGCCTTAAAAGAAGTTAAAGCCCCTAGAACGAAGAAGGAATTGCAAAGTCTCAACGGAAAGGTCGCCGCTTTGAATCGGTTCATTTCCAAAGCTACTGATAAATGCATCCCGTTCTTCGATGCCCTGAAAAAAGGAAAGAAGAACTTTGAATGGACTCCCGAATGCCAAAAAGCTTTTGAAGAGTTGATCCGTCATATGGAAACGCCTCCGATACTTTCTAGGCCAGGCGATGGCGAGGATCTTCTTATATACTTGGCAGTATCATCTCATGCTCTAAGTGCAGCGCTGATACGGGAAGACAAAAGGATTCAACATCCAGTTTACTATATCAGCAAAAGGCTCACTGGGGCAGAGCTGAATTACTCCAAGTTGGAAAAACTCGCCTATTGCCTACTAGTTGCATCGAGGAAACTGAGGCAATATTTCCAAGCTCATCCTATCAAAGTACTCACTGATCAGCCTCTAAAGCAAGTCCTATTTCGCCCTGAAACTTCGGGTCGTCTTCTAAAATGGAACATTGAACTTAGTCAATATAACATCACCTATCACCCCCGAAAAGCAATCAACGGACAAGCTTTAGCTGATTTCATTGCAGAATTCACAGAGAAAGATAATGGCGAGGAAAAAGCGATCAATGATTCTCCAATCCAGTGGAAGATGTATGTTGATGGCGCAAGAAATGACTACTGTTCTGGAGCCGGAGTGGTACTTGAAACTCCTGAAGGTCGATCATTATGTTATGCACTAAGACTGGAATTTCCTTCAACAAACAATGAAGCGGAATATGAAGCTCTTATTGCAGGTCTGAAAATCGCTAAAGAGCTAAACATTCGAGCATTACAAATTTTCAGTGATTCTCAGCTTATCGTATGCCAAGTCAAGAAGGAATTTCAAGCAAAAGGTGGAAATCTGCCTTCCTACTTGTTAAAGGCTTGGGAACTCCTATATGAACTCGATCACTATTCAATAAGCCACATTCCTCGTGAAGAGAATATGAAGGCAGATTCCCTCGCAAAGTATTCAAGTTCTGGTGAAGCTCAACTATTGGGATTGGTCCCTGTAGAAGTCCTTTCAGCGCCAAGTATAGACGAGATGGATATAGACTGGATTATGAATGTATCTCAAGAACAAGAGTCATGGATGACTCCAATACTGGATTACCTACTCAGGGGTTCTCTGCCAGAAAACTCGATAGAAAGACGAAAGCTTCTAAGGAAGGCCTCTCGCTATGTAATTCAGGATGGCCGATTGTACAGACGGGGATTCTCAATGCCATTGCTTCGATGTGTATCCCGGGAAGAGTCCAAAACAATCCTAGCTGAAGTGCATGGAGGAGAATGCGGTGATCATTCAGGTGGTCAAACACTAGCAAAGAAAATTCTCCGATACGGATATTTATGGCCAGAAATTAATCGGGATGCCGCAGATTACTCCCGAAAATGTGACAAGTGCCAAAGATATGCCAAAATTCCTAGAGCACCTTCTACCGAACTCACACAGATGGTCAGTCCATGGCCATTTGCAATTTGGGGAATGGATCTCATTGGGCCGCTACCAACTGCTAAATCGGGGATTAAATATGCTATTGTTGCAGTTGATTATTTTACTAAGTGGGCTGAAGCTGAACCATTGGCTACTATCACTTCTAAGAAAATGATAAGCTTTGTGACCAAGAATATCATTTGCAGATACGGTGTGCCTCAGAAAATAATCACAGACAATGGTACTCAGTTTGAAAGTGAGGAATTCCAGGATTTTTGCAAACGATACAAAATCCAGAAAAGCTTTTCGGCAGTAGCTCATCCGCAGGCAAACGGGCAAGTGGAAGCAGTGAACAAGATCATCAAATCAACCATCAAAAAGCAACTCGAAAGAACAAAAGGTGGTTGGGTCGATAAACTACCACTTGCACTATGGGCATACAGAACTACTCACAAAACTGCAACTGGGCATACTCCTTTTTCGTTAGCATACGGATCGGAAGCAATGATCCCGGTTGAAACAGAGGTCCCTTCACACAGAAGAATCCATTTCAATCAAGCAGAAAATGAAAAGCTGCAACTTGAAGCGCTGGATCTCCTTGATGAAAAAAGAGATGAAGCTAACCTCAGAGTTGCAGCTCATCAGCAAAGGATAGCCAGACATTTCAATTCCAAAGTTCGTCAACGCAGCTTTGAAATTGGAGATCTAGTCCTGAAAAGAATTATGACCGCGACAGGTGTGTTTGGACCAAATTGGGAAGGACCATATGTAATAGGTCAGAAGCTTCTCGACGGCACATTCAAGCTCACCACTGTTGATGGAGATCAAATTCCAAGGGCATGGAACAGCAACCACTTGCGTCCATACTTTACTTGAAAATTTTGTTGAAACATTGTAAAAAGAATTATGAATGTATGATTCTTGTAATTGAAAGCAATTGTGAAACTGATGCAAGTAAATAATGAAAGAATATAAAGTGGATGTAGGCCCAATTTCATGGCCGAACCACTATAAATCTTGTGTTCCTTATTATCATTATATGTTTGCTTTGTTTTCGATATAAAAATACATAAAATGTATTGCTGAAATGTCAATTTAAATTTTTGCAGACAATGGAAATGAAACTTGCGCATAATAAGACCGAGCGATTCTCACCATCATTCAACAAACAAATTTCAAGTCTCAAAGACCCCGAATTCAAATCCTAGATAGGAAATACTTCAATTGAACGGCTAATGATTTCGATAGAAACGAGCCCTTGCTGATAAATTGAGATTGTTTGAACAAACAAACATCCAATTAGGAAGCTAGTGCCCGTTCTCACGAACTTGCCTGGCAATGAAGTACATTTCCTTGGATTAAACGAGCCACTTGCGAGAAGAGGGGGATGAAAACTTGAAAAGAAAAAAAAAAAAAAAAAAGGAGGGGATCGCTGAAAAGGCATAAGCAAGTGAACGAAGGAACAACCAAAGCTACCATCAGCAGCACAAGTCCTCTTCGGAGGCGCAACTCTTCGGAGGATAAAAGACCTCTAATGGGTCATACGCCACAAAAAAGAAAGTTCTCTACTCAACAAAAAAGATTGGAGGAGTCATGACCCTCCAACCATGAGAGAGTAACTTCCAGGCGATGAAAACCCTCTCTGAGGCACATTTCACCAGGAGTTGAAGTGTTATAACCGTTCTTCGGGATTTCACTTCACCAGAGTTGAAATGCAAACAAAATAAAAGCCCTCTTCGGAGGCACATTTCGCCAGGAGTTGAAGTGTTGTGACCGCTCTTCGGAATTTCACTTCACCAGAGTTGAAATGTAAACAAAATAAAAGCCCTCTTCGGAGGCACATTTCGCCAGGAGTTGAAGTGTAACAACCGCTCTTCGGAATTTCACTTCACCAAAGTTGAAATGCAAAAACAAAGACCTTCTTGAAAGCACACGTTTCACCGAGATTGAAATAAAACTTCCAAGTGTTGAAACGTGAAAAGGCTTTCTTCGAAGGCACAACTCTTTGGGGGTACACGTTTCACCGAGATTGAAATAAAACTTCCAAGTGTTGAAACGTAAAAAAATCCCTCCTTAGAGGTACAACCCCCTCCCGGGGACACAATTAAGAAGAAAGACCTCTTCGGAAACCCACGTTTCACCGAGATTGAAATAAAACTTCCAAGTGTTGAAACGTGAAAAGGATTTCTAAGGCATAACTCTTTGGAGGTACACGTTTCACCGAGATTGAAATAAAACTTCCAAGTGTTGAAACGTGAAAAAATCCCTCCTCAGAGGTACAACTTTCTATATATAAAAAAAAATCCTCATCAAAAGCGTACTTTAACTTTCAAAGGAAAAGTAATTTGCCTACTATGGGAAATGATCGTAAAAAGAAAAGAAGTTAAAGTACCCTTCAGAGGTCCGCTTTACCACATAGAGGAATTCACTTGGTGAAATATGCACGTAAGCAAAAGAAAAAAGTGATTTCTTCGAACGACAAAGCGTAAAAACTTATACGAAGGGAGTTGTACTCTATAAAAATTTTCTTTAAAGAATAAAATAATTATTCTTTAGCAAATAAGAGTGCAAGTCCCCTCGAAGTGTAAAATATTGCAGCAAGCTTAAGGTATGGGGGCAATATGGTATAGTAGTATAGATGCATCAGTAGAGTAATACTCAAGCAACATACCATAAGCCCGCTGCAACACTATATAAACAAACTTGTGCAAAAATAAATAGTAAATGCATTCTCAAATTCAAACAGAAATTTGTACAAACGAAGAATCATTTTATTCAACTATAATGCAGATACAGGTTTCAAAATAAAAGCGGGGGCCGGTACCCGCACAACTCTCGGCCAGTTCATACAAAAGAAAAAAAAAAAAAAAAGCTAAAATCTTCACTTCTTCTTCCCTCCTTTGGACCCTTTACTCGGTCGAATAACCAGCTTTTCAGGTCGGCCAGTGGTTATAAGGGAAGTAGGAGAGGCAGGTGTAACCGGTTCAACTTCCGGCTCCTCTTTAGTGGCGGTGATTTTCTTCCCCCTCCTCTTTGATGTCCCACGCTTCTCTCTCCTTTGTGAGGAAGACTCACTCCCCGGAGTGACAAGTTTTGATAGAACAATGTCGTCAGAAGGAGTCCGTTCCGGAGAAATGTCACCTCCCTCAGGTCTCTCATCTTTCTGCTCTTGCGAAGCGATGGGATCATCCAAGCCGTGAAGAGCCTCTATTTGTTCCTCCTGTGATCCAGGTTGCGAGGCAGAAGGAGGCGCCACTTGAAGAGATGAAGGAAGGATAACCGGGGGAGAAGAAGCTTGAGTTTGGCTCGGTGCTTTCACTACAAAGGAGAAAAAACTTAAAATATCAGTATCTTTCGAAAAGAGAGGGGATGACGGCTCGTCGAAAGTCGGGAATTCATTGACATTTGAAGAATAATCAAAAGTCGGGAATTCATTGAAATTCGAAAAATAATCAAGAAGATCGTCAAGTTCACAAGGAGCAAACGAGCAGTTCACCACTTGGACTGGTCCGGTGTCAAGTTTACCTGGGGCAGTTGGATCTCTGATGCTGATTTCATATCGCTGCGCTTCGTTGCTTTCACCGCCTTCATCCCCGCCTTGTGCACTTGTAGTTTCAGTTACTATCTTAGTCGCAGGCGGAGTGTAGGAGCTAGAACCCGTGATGTCAACCACGGGAGAAACTGGAGGTTGGACAGAGGGAGTAAGTGGTAATTCCTTTCCAGAATGTTCCTCTTCCGCCATTCCAGCTCTCATCCTGGCAAGTTGTTCTTGCCCCTTCGCAAGAGCAGCGCGAGCTTCCTCATCCAGGTAGCGCGCCTCAAAATCTTCATCGCCATACCCGGCGTCTTTAAACATGCTAAGAGCAGCTTCCCACACCTCGGCCAGGGTGATTTCATATTTAGGACCAAGAAAAGAGAGGCTGCCGCGTCCCAAGACACAGTGTACATAAAAATCGAATAAAGTCGAATTGATGTCGGTTTCCATGGTCTGAACAGTTTCTTCGGCTGCAATCTTACCAGCCATGGCCTCATCTCGATCTTTTTCGGTCTGAGCAAGTTGGGCTTTTAGCGCTTCAATCTCCATGTCCCGGGCGCTCAGTTTATTCTGCAACTGGGTGACATCAGTGCGGTGGTTCTCTACAGCTTGCTCTAGCCTCTCAGCTTTAGCTTCGGCGTCCCTCTGGCTGGCGTGCGCATCTCGCACTTGTTTTTGCAATACCTCTTCTCTTTGGGTGTAAGTATTAGTAGAAGAGGCAAGATCATCTTTGAGCTGCTTTACTTCAGCTTCGAGTTTTTCATTGTATTCGGCTATCTCCTTCATCTCAACGTTGTGTTGATCAAGAATCTTCTGCCACTCTGATTTATCATTTTCCATGGTCAGCATTGCTTCGATGTTAGCCCGATTAACTCTTTGAAGTTCATCAACAAGCTTTTGCCATCCAGACATTCTGTCAATATCAAGCCTGACAGCATCGAGATTTCTGTACATGGCTTCTTTGTCGATGGGGACCAAATCAAGGTCGAAGCGTACCCCCCTCAAACACCAATTCGGGAATCGGCTCTGCAAAGTCGGGGGGGCCCTTTCAACATGGTATGAAGGCCTGTTGAGGAGTGTTTGAATGGCACTTCCTTCAAGAGCAGGAGATTTGGAAGGGATGTCAGTAGAAACTGAGGCGCCAAGTCTCTCAGATGTCACAGGCGCGTGTTCCTCGCCAAGTTTGGTCCGCTTTCTCGAATCCTCAATATGGCTCTTCCCCCTATCATCATGCGTTTTACGTTTATGGGAATCATCACCCCTTGGGAAGGATTCGTATCGCGTGCCTGCTCCCTCGTGGCGTTCTTCATACTTTCTCCTCTCTTCAGCTTTTCGCGCAGCTCTCTGCTCATTGGTCTCTCTGGAATCGGTATAGTATTGCTTGTAATCATAGCTGCCACGCCCTCCATAGCGTCGAAAGTCTTTGTAATAAGAACCGCTGCCGCTGCGCCCCATAGAGGAATCTGAAAGGCAAAAATAACAAGTCTTAAAAACTTCCAGAGAAAAGAAGTTAAATGTGAACAAATGCCAAAAAATCCTAAGTGTTGTGTGATGTGCAAGCTACACGCATTAAGCTACAAACCACTCTTTGGTGTAGAGGTGATGATAGCTTGGGTATGAGGAGTTGATGTTTGTGTTGGCGTTTGTCGAAGAAGAGACGTCGCCTCAATTACAGGAGAGATAGTTTTAGATACGTCATCTCTAAAAAGCTCCTGCGAAGTCACTATTATGTCGCTCAACCCCTCATAAACATCGTCACCACCATGCTTGGTGGGACTTGTTTTCTCAATTCCTGCATCAGCTAATCCCCCGAGAGGCTGTGAAGGTTCTTCTTCTTCCTCGATCGGGGCAAGCACCGTCTTACTGGATGACCCCATAATGTCGGTAGAAGTGGAACACTTCACCAATGAAGCTTCAATATTAGACTCTTTTGATGCGAGTTGTTCGACAGTAACCGGGGCGTCAGGAGTTTTCGTCGGGGAATCAGGAACTTCTGTTGGAACTTCGTGAGCATGCGTAGAACGAGAAGCATGTAGAAGCCCGTATTGGTGTAAAAATTCATCATTCAGCAGAAATTTTATGCTCCTTTCTTCCGCAGCCACGGCACTCAACCTCTCGAAAACTTGTTTATGAATCGGATCTCTAGTAGGGAGAGGAAGTGCTAAAAACAGGAAAAGAATGAAATTAGCAGCTGAGAGTTCAGATCTCGAGAAAGTTTCAAAACGGAAAAAGTAGAGACAGGAAATCTTACTTCCCACTCTCCAGATGGCATAAAACCCTGGAGGGCAGCGAACGAAGAAAAACTGATTCAAAAATCCGTGAGCGCTTTCGGAGAGATCAGTAATAAGTTTGCGATTTCGAGCGCTTCTTACAACCACAATGGAGGGATGGTCTTTAGTTTTCGTGAATGAGCAAAAATAGCAGATCTCCTCGAAGCTTGGTAACCGATCCAAAACTCTCCTGGATAGAACACATAACCCCATCAGAATGGCGTAGCCATTGGGGTGTAATTGGAATGGAGAGATAGACAACCGAAGCAGGAACTGTTGGAGAAAGTCGTTAAAAGGAGGAATCGCCCCACTTAAGCACATTTGGCGATTGACTGCAACAAAGCCGTAGGGAAGATTGTCAGCAGTGTCATTTGGCCCCGGAAATAAGATGTCGGCATCATCAATGCCAAACTGGACGCGCAGTTGGTTAAATGCCCGCTGATTCAAAGTTGTGGATGTCCTCTCCGGAGGGTTGTCTATAGGGATGGCTACTGGAAAGACATCTTCAGCTTGGTCCATCGGCTCTTCTTGATGAGAGGTCATTCTACACAAGCAACTGGATGTTCAAATGCGAAGGTACACGTTTCCTAAAAGTGTGAAATGTTGTGCAGAACTAATGAAAATAAACAAGTAAATATAACTGAAGTTAAGCTAGTTGGCAGTTGGTTGACTACCAAATTTCAGGACTTATTAACTTAAAAGTTCAGGTGTGGTGTTAGTGCAAACCGGTTAATTTCAGTTGACTGTTTCAATATTGCATTAGCATTCTACTTGGATTTGTTGATTTAGAGCACTTCTCTCACATAATTTTGTTTAAATTGATTATCTGCTATAAGCTAATCTGTCATTTGATGTGGGCAGTCAATGGCAGTATATTCGTCCCAATTTTCTGTAAATATTGTGTTGGACAGATTGTTAGCCTGCAAGTCAAGGTAACCCGTCAATGAACGCAATAAAATTCAACAGTTCAAAGTTAATGCAATGGTCCAGTGTTCAAACAGAGTTCACACAAGTCATAACCCATCAACGGTTCAAAGGTTCTGAGTTGGCAGTGTCCTAAGTCATGAGTCATGGAAATAAGGAGATTTTCTCCAAGTTTTGTCTCGGCAACGACTCAGGGCTTAGGCCATGGAGTATGTTAAAAAAGCTCAGGTTCAATGGTTTCGTCTCGGCCACGACTCAAGAGTTTTGTCCCGGCTACGACTCAAGGGTCTTATCTCGGCCACAACTCAAGGGTTTAGGTCGTGAGGCATGATTGAGTCGAGTCAAACCTATGGCGATATTCGAATCAATCTGACCAACTAATCACCTAACTCCTAATCAGGTGGCCTTCTAACCCATAAACCATCTCGCTCCTAACCCCTAACCCGTTGATCTTCCAACATCTAACCCATTAAACCAAGAAACTCTCAACCTACAACCCCAATTTCATGGCATCAGTAGATCGCCTCGGATCACAAATCGTTGGATCAAACAATCCTCAACCCATCAATGATTAAGACGATCAAACTCGCAAAGCTCAGAAGGGTGGATTGAAGATAAAGACGGAGCGCACAGGTTAATAGTGATCGACGATCAGAAAGGAGGCGAAATTGCTTACGTGGTATGAATTCAGAGATGATCGGAGGAGATTTGAGTTGAAATTGCTTTTGGGAGCTTGGAGATGTGTTAATGGCGGAACACGACTCACGAAAATGGTAAAAGAAGTAATGAGAAGAAAACGACTTAAGCCATTTATACCTCGGAGTAGTGGAAGATGAGTCGACATGCGCGAGTTAAGATAAGTCGAAGCACGCGACCTACGACTTAGGCGTGTGCTTCGAGGGGCAAATGTTAACCCTGCTGAAGCTTGAGCCGACTCATCAGACAAAGCAGTTAGCGACTCAGAAGGCTTACGACTTACCATAAGTCGTTGGCGGTTCAAGTGTATAAGCTAACAGTCAACTCGTGTACGACTCAATGACCCAACTGCGCGACTTAAGGGACTCACCGACTCATCAAGGACCGACTCAAAGAATCCCCGACTCAACTATTATGCGACTCATGGGAGTTTCTAAACTCAGCGACTCACGACTTAAGGAGCCTAATAAGTTAAAGCATTAGCGACTCCTTGAAAGGACGACTTAGGGAAAGTACCGACTCATTTGACCTGGCTCCGACTCATCAAAGACCGACTCATCTGATCACGACTCATCCACTTAAGGTCTTACCGACTCATTGGAGCTACGACTCAGGAAAAGTCCACGACTCAACAGGCTAACGACTCAAGAAACCTACGACCTAAGGAACCTGGCGAGTTAAGGAGATTCTATGAGTTAAGGATGGCACGACTCAGGGAGGTTTACGACTCAAAAGATAAGTCGACGCACGACACAAGACTCAAAGGCAAGTTCAGAGTCATGCTGCAAAGGGGTGACTCGTAGATGACTCACGACTCATCATGAGTCGGTCACGACTCATGACTTGACAGTTTCAGCCTAACATTTTGCCTATAAATACATGGCCATATTCAACATTTAGAGGACTTTGGGGGGGGGGGGACTGACTTCCTAGGCGCCATTACTCTGCTATTGTCTCGACTTCAAGCAACACTCAAGCAACACTTCTATCACTCCAATCACCAAAGACATTTCGACAAATCTCAAGAAGAAAAATAACTCATTCGTCATGCATTCGAAGGATTCTTCTACATCGGGGTTTGAGATATTTGTCTAAGTGTGTTGTAATCGGAGTTGATTGTAAAGAATTGTAACTAAATCAGCAATAAAGAGCTTTAAAGTGGACGTAGGCTTGATCCTAAGCCGAACCACTATAAATACTGTGTCTTTTATAGCTTTCCTGTGATTTCTTTGCATATACTTTGTTCCCGTACCAACGGGTGGTGCTTTCACAATTTCCATCTATACACCGGGGTGTTAGCGTTTATTTTTTAGCGTTAACACATTTGCTTTTATAATAATTACTTTATGTAATTAATGGGATTACTCAGTGAAGTAATTAAAGGTAATTACTGCATGTAATTAGTGAATAGTGTTGGAATTGAGAAGTAATTTTGGATTAAATTATTTTGTACAATTAATCAAGGAATTAATTCAGAAATTAATTAAGGAGTAATTAATTTGATAAGTAATTAAGGGTAGTTAATTACAGATTGAGATTAATCAAAGGTGATTAATAATTATGGATTAAGTGAGATTAATTACTGAAAGTAATTAATTTAATAGAGTAATTAATTAAATATAATTAAGAATCATTAATTAATATAATTAATGATGTAATTAAGATTGATTAATTAATATTAATTAATCAATAATAAGTAATTAGGACAATTAATTAATTGTAATTAATTAAGAGTAAATGTAATTAATTATAGTTAATTAATTAATGAAGTAATTAAGGTTAATTACTGTATTTGGTTTAGGGTAATTAATATTGTGGAATTAATTAAGGTATAATTAATCAGGATTGATTAATTAAGATGATAAAATTAGAGGTTAATTAATTAATTAATTTGTAATTAATTAATGATAATATAAGCAAGATTTATATTGTGTAAGTAATTAATTTAATTCGTTTTAAATTAATTAAAGATGATATAATTAATTTAATTCATTTTAAGTTAATTATAAATAGTATGTTTATAGATCATTGCTTATGAATGGTTGTTATTGGTTGTCTTGAATGGTTTGAATCTCAGAAATGAGATTAGTATTGTTGATTGATATGGATGTATTGGTTGCATTATGATATGGATTATCTTTTAATAGTGATAATATGGATTATCTATTGTTATGATAATGATAATTATCTGTTGTGAATCTATGAATTATCTATCTATGTGTATATAGATGATATAATTGAATTTGTTATAAACTCTAAAACAACTTGGATCTAAAAGACACGCTTTGGATTTCGATGAGACCGGGATCGGGTTTCCATATTTGGATATCCGAAAACCACATCAATCCAAATTAACAATAGGTCGTGAATCTTATGTGAAGAGTGAAGACTCGAGGTGTAAGGGCTATACGTCAGTATAGCTCTGTGGGTGATTCCGTAATGAGTTTGACGGAATAGTACTTATAGATTCGAGATGGAGATTCAGAGTGCAAGGGTTATCGTCGTTAACTATGTGGGTGATTCCGTAATGAGTGTAATGAGATAATGCCTTCGGTTTCGTTCGAACCCGGAACGAACTTGTATGGATTGAATGCTTTCAGAATATCGTCAGGTGGACGATGAGCATTCTAAGATAATGTGTACTCTAAAGGTAATCGTAGCCTCAAGCCTCATCAACCAGGAATGGCTAAAACAGAGGAGGTGCAGCAAGGCTTCGTGGGCAGAAACCACTGGAGAGTAAGATTGATTCCTGTCTAGAGGTCCCTTTTATATTCGGCTTAGTGGGCAGTTGGAATTGCGCACCAACTGCGGGGTTGTCTTGTTCGGAATTATTCAGTAAGGAATGGGTTCGGCCTTGTGTTGCAGGGGAGTGGGAGTACTCGTCGTTACGTTGATCAAGGCCACGTACTGTGACGGGCGGTACCCCAGTAGCCCTGCCATTGTATGGAATCCAAAATCCAATAAGTGCCAACGGTTTTGATTGTATTACCCACTTTTGTGGCTAGAAGATGGAATTTAATAGATGTAACAATTTCGGCTATTTCATATTTACTTGAAAACCCTAGACCTATTATAATATCACTGGATTTCCTATCAAATGTTTTGGTTAGCGTAAGGTAAAATCTTTTCCATGTTTATGTGTGGGAAGTCTTATGTGATACCTTTCTTTTCAAAAGGTTTTTGAAAGTTAAGCAACTTTAACCTGTTACTCACACCAGACCCATGTCTAACCCGGAGTTTATCTTTTGTTTTCATAAACTCTTGGGTACTCAAATTTTTACGAGTAGCCAAGGGATTCAGTTTAGCTTTGACGAATATTGGAGGAGCAATGGAGTTGGAAGCTTCTGCGCTAGACATTGGTATTCCGCTGTGTGTCATGTGATTGTCTCTGAGTTGTATTATGTTGTAAATACTAGACAGGTGTTTATAACTGTCTAGTATGTGTTGTATATCTGTGTACTCTGATAGTGGTTGTAAACTATGTAATATTTTATGTTATTAATATAATTTATTCGTTCCGCTGTTTAGATTCTGATGTGTTGTTTTTTCTTCTTCTCTTTCTTTCTCTTTTCTATTCCTTTCTTTCTTATTAGCGATGCGACTTCCTGGAGTTTGGAAGTTGGGTCGTTACAGATTAATTGGAAATGATTTGAAATTAAAGTAGATTCAATTTGAAATTAGTCCAAATTTATTTGAATAATTTGGAATTGTAATTAAAGTTTAATAGTTTTAAATTCAAATGGAATTTGAATTGAATTTGGGAGGAAATCAAGAATAATTCAACTTGATGTGGAAATGGAGTTTGAAAATTAGGATTAATTCAAACAGGAGTTGAAATGAATTGAAATAGGAACTAGTTCAATTGAAATTTATTTGAATTAGTACAATTTGAGATCAAGGTTGAATAAAGTTAAATTTGGAAATGAACTAAGATTAATTCAACTTGTGACGACCCTGACTCGGCCTTCGAAAATCGGCACCAAATATGACACTCGTATTCAAATGCCGCAGATCCAAACGTCGAATCTGGTTCGTCGGAGCTTATAACACATTAAGTACAACACAGCAGAAGAAAAAGAATAATACATTATACAACATTTGATACAATATCAGATACAACAGATACAACAGAATGCTACAATGAATATCAATATACATCGGAGATATGATACAAGACAATAGCAGCGGAAAAGAAAAGGTAACACTAGCAGCGGAACAAAATCTCCAATATGGTCTTTGAGAAAGAACTCCATCTACAAAACACCAATCCAGAAATAGCTTGAACTCCCAATAATGATGCACAAAGATAAGCAAGTCTCGTACGCAAGTGATTGCCAAATCCTAGGCTGAAAGCTATCGAATCTACACCCACTATTGATTATCTGAAAAACCCAACTCTAGACTGCCCGTGTGGAAAAACAGTGGGCACCCAGAGTTTAGGAAATGAACAATAAACGCCAGGTTAGTCCTGGGACTGGAATGAGCAAACAAAACATTTGGTCTTTTAAACAAAACAACATAGGAATTTAAAGTTTGAAATCCGCAACGCTCTTTTGAAAATGAAACTACCATAAGGCCTCCCGCCATACACACAATGAAAACGTAGAATTGGAGGAGATTTCTCCTTATGATAGTCAAATATGCTTGATACGAGAAAATTTCTTTGATATTATTATTATAAGTGCAAAGTGTGGAAAACCATTTCGAACGTATAATATAAATCCTGGCCAGCATAGGCATTTCACACTTATGCCTACTAAAGCTACCATGTTCAATAGCAGGTTACCGCCACATTCCATGGCAGGTTATACAACTAAAACCGTACAGGGCGCACAGTGTTTTGATTGGATTTCCAACAAATGGTCAGGCTAAGGAACTTCCTACTGTCCATGGGATCGCCTCTGGCGGGACGTCCTGAGAACCTAACCGGATCTCTGCCAACACAAGGCCGGGTTACCTCTGTAACTAGGTAACTACTAATCGAGCATGCCATCCCCCGGTCCTTTGGGACCTTTATCCGAGGCGCCTCAAAACCACAAAGCAATCACGAAGTAATAGATCTGCAGTATCCACTTGAGTAAGTATCTTGGCTCCAACCATGGTACCACCCTTTTCTAGAAGGGAATGACAAACCCTAAAGGGCGCGACCCTCATAACCTTGTCGCATCTTTCCTGTTTCGACCATTTTCGGGGTGTGAGGTCCTGATGCGGTCTCGTCCACAAAGCTACACTTTTATAAAAAGCCATGCTTTGACCACAAATGATCATCAACACACAGCAGCACTTAGCATGCCACACTACCAAATTGGGAATATATCACTGATAAATATCAACTACATAACCTCTGAGCTCGTACGTCCCAAAGAAGGGTGTTAAGCTAAGAGAATAAATTCTCCGCCACCAAGAAGAAATGTATTTGATAGAGATCAGTTAATTATCTCAAAGTGTAGTGTCGGACATACAACCATACAAGTCTATTCCGGGTTCGAACAGAACCGAAGGCACTTCTGAAGAAGCCCTTGCAAATCCAGGTATCCACAATCCCAATCGGACTTCCCATCACTTAGGGAATCTCTATACCGTAGCTACTCGGTGCAGAGACAATCGATAGGTTATCCTAACGTTCTCGAAGACACCCGGTCTTCAACACCGGTCTTCAAATGCTACCCATAACGTCGTATCACTATTCGGAATGGGCTATATGACACAAGGTCCTCTCCCGGCTAAATCGAATAATGAGCGCAATAGTTTAAAACATATGGATATGGGATTTCAGTTAAGTCACAACTCATAATATCCAACACTTTTCTTTTAAATGGTTAGACAAATTACCCTTTTAAATCTTTAAACAAAAAATTTATTTCACAAGGTTTCACCTATTTTCACAAAGATCTATTTATAGATTCCCAAAACAATTTCCATTTTGATTGGATTAACTCATTTAAATCTTTAAATCAAAGATGTAATTTATAGCTTTCAAAGCATGTTTCCAAAGATTTATCTATAACTTGGAAAACTATTTTTATTTCAGAGTTGATATCAAATTGGAAATTCATTTCTTATGTTAAAGCTCTTATTATTTGAAAACATATAGTTTCCGTTTCAGAAAAATTCAATTATATTTATACAAGTTAAAATCTTTGGGTTTAGAATTTAAATTCCCAATCAACGCTTTTAAAATGGTTTAAAAACCCATATAAACTCATTTATAAGTTGAATAACCTTTTTTACCCATAGTTTCCAAACCATAGAATTCAATTTCAAATATTAAATTCAAATTTAAATCAAATTATTTAAATTTCAAACTCAATCGAGCTATCTAAAATAACCATTTTCAAAAGCTTCAATTCTAGTTCCAAAACTATTTGGACTCAAAAAAAAACAATTTTAAATATATTTCAAAAATCTGTGACTTAACCCATTTCCTTGTGCAATCCATATTTGTGTGTGTATAATTGTGGTGCAGAGGTTCAACACAATAATGCACAACATCAATCATCACAGATTCAATCATATCGATAAGCGGTATAACCCATAACACTTATCCTTATTCACAGATTCATTGGTAAAATAAATTTATCAATTAAAAAGATTCACTAATACGATTCGATGTGGGTTTCGGATAACCCATTGGAATCCGACTCCCTATCGCATCGAAATTTAAATGCCGTTTTACGGGCAGAAGCGGTTTCACAAACATATAGGAACAAATCATAAATCGCAATTCATCACCAAGCAATCACAGCATCACAACAAAAATGTCAATCCAGTACATAGTGTTTGATGATGGTCAATCGTCGTTAATTCAAGTGATTGTGATTTAAAGTGAATTAACCATATAATTGCCTTTATTAATCATTTTAAATTAATGTTTAATCCTACTTAATTATGAATTATTTTAATTGGCTTAATTAGTTAATTATCCTTCAACTTATTCTTTTAAATATTAATTCATAATTGTTAATTAATTAAGTTTAATTATTTTTATAAATTTCCCATTCTTTAATTAATTAATCTTAGATTCTAAAATCATTGCAAGCCTTGAGGGTTAATTATCCTTTCATTTTTATAAATTAACATTAAAACATTTATTTTACTTTTATGAATTTTGTTAAGTCAAGCTTTAAAACAACTTTTTTTTAAAATGATAAATTTGAAATGCCATTTGTTTCATATGCTATTTACCATCATCATTAAATTATTCAGAAATAAATTTACTTGAGTTTTTCAAACATTGGCAAATACTGGGTTACTGTACTATTTCACTCACCCGAGACTTGCTCCGGGTTTACCCCGAGCCATCATCCCCTTAGCTTCGGGTTGAGGCCAATATTGACCCGAGCAAAAACATTTTCACAAAATTTGTTAAAGTTTTTAAGTTAACTGCCACCACGCTAAAACCCCTCAAGTCCTTCTTCGAGTTCCCACGCGATATCCCTATGTTGTACTTCGAGTTCTCCTCGTCCTCCTTAACCCATCACACTGACACACCACCATATCCACGTGCACGGTACCGGAGGCGATTCCGACCACTGGCGAACATCGCCGCACGTCAACCCCTAACCCAGTAACTATCTCCATTCATCAAAGTGCCCAATCTCCCCTCAAATCAAAATCGAGCTGTTAGCCTCGAGCTGGAAAACAACTGCCCGACAGAAACCACCCCGACCACGCGACGTCAACCACCTGACCTCGCACCACCGCGGCCACATCACCACCGATGATCCACAAAGCTAACCCCAGACCCTCGTCCAACTCGATGCTCCGAGGATCATCAGCGACCCATTCTTCAACCAAGACTAAAACTAGGTTTAGGAACCTAAATCTATTCTCCATCGATGCCACAATGGTCAGACACCTCTCCAACCATTTTTCCCCGTCTTCTCGACCACCCACCCATCTCCAGACGAAAACCAGACGTCCCCGATCATATAGGTCGAACGGAATTTCCCAAAAACAATTTTCCAGTCATTTCCAAATTTCTAACTCAATATTGTATTAAAAATTCTGATTCTACTTTTAAAAACCATGGTTTCCAAAATGGGTTCGAATTATAATCCAAAATCAATAAATTTTGATACTAGAATTTTATCGTATTCGAGCCTTTTTCCTGCAATTCCAAGTTTTCTTGAAAACTTTGTTACGGTTTAACTTTAAATTATTTTTAAGGGTTGAATCCCGTTGAAACTAACATTCTTTGTTTAGAAAATAATGGCAGAAATGATTTAGAGAAATGGGGAATGATTTTTGAAACAATTTCAATAGCCTGTGAGCCTGGGAGTTCATCCTTGGTCTGATTTTATCAATACCCAGCCTCTTCATTCATGATAAAAAAAGGTTCCAGAACTTAAAAAAATTATACAAACACATTTTTAAACATGCAATACTAACTAACTTCAACCGTATTTCACAATCATCAAATTTTGAGGTGTTTCATGCTTCTAGTTTTTTACAGAGGACCAAGAACTGAGGTTTAAAGTCAACAACAGAAGTTATTCATGTGCATCATGTATTTGTTGCATAAGCTTTTAAACATAAAAGTCTACTCACTTGTTTATCAATTCAATTTTTTTCCAAAAGAAATGGGGAGAGAGATTTTAGATATCACTATAACTAACATGTTACAAGAAGACAGAGACATGGAAACAAATGTTTCCAGGGAAATCAAACACAAGCTTGGCCACTCATTCACATGCAAAGCCATTCACATTCATATAAGCATTCATATAAGAATCCAAACACAAAGGAAATTATAGCAAGCATAGGTTTACTCACCTGTTTTTTTCTAGAGAGTTTTCAAAGCAGAAAATGAAGCCTGGATAATTCTTTTCTTTTTCCTACTTTGATTTTGAAATTTAAATCTACAACTTGAAATTATAACACTTTGTTTAATCTCTATTGCATGCTCTTGTTTTATTCAGTTTATTAATATCAAAACAAGAATTTTAAATTTACTTACTGTTTCGAATAAAACAAAGAGCTATTTCCTGGAACTTTGAAGAAAAAAAGCAATTTGTTTTGAGTCTTTGATCTTATACTTTCCTGCAAATAAATTGATTAATTCAATTGGTTAAATTCCTTTTTTCATTCATGTTTAACAAATTTAACTCAAAATCTTAAAAAGGAAAATCCACTTGCCTTGAATTTGTTTTAGAAATCACTAGACTGCTTTCTTGGCCAAAACCTAAAGCATTGTCTAACCTGCAGTTTTAAATTTATTTGTATTAAAACTTGATTTTAAAATCATAATTTCAGTAAACAATAAAGTTTAAAACTACCTGAGAGATGGAATTTGTAGACCATAGCTTGAGTTTTGTTTATATGTTTTTTTCAGATTTACAAACTTTGGATTGAAGAAGAGGGCATTCTTATTTTCTGTTTTTCTGGTTTGATGGTTTTTAAGATTTGCAAGATCTTCTTGGTTGTATTTTAGAGATCCGAGGCTTATAATTTCGAAATCTTGGGAGTTGATATGTTTTTAAATTTTTTTATTTGAATATTTTATATTTTTATAAAGACAATTCATGCCATTTGTAAAAAGCAATGATGAAAGCAATATTTTGTTAATCTTCCTACACCATCTCTCATGTGTAAATATTTACATTTGTATTTATTTTTCTCAAGTCAAAAAAAAAATCTATTACTTTTTATTTTATTTCCACATATTCATTTTACAAATAAATACATCCTTTATCTAATCTTATTTTATACTTATAAAATTTTATAACAATGATTTAAAATCTAATTACTCGTTACAAACAATTTTATACGTGTGTTAGTTCTTTGATAATATAAAGTTAATAACCCAATATTTAATAAAAATCAAATCCCAAATTAATATTCATTTATCTAAATAAAGATACATCCTATCATATCAAAAATTCAAATACAATTTTTTTTATTCCAATTATTCAAATTATTTTTCTACTAATTCAAAAATTAATTTCAAAATACTACTTCTAAACCAAAATGTATGCTTAATAAAATAAATAAGTGAATTTCTATCAATTTCAAAAATGTAAATTTTAAATTCAATTTATTCTTTAAGATTTCTATTATTGAATTCCCAATTAAAAATTCTATTCTAAAATACATACTTTTATTAATCTCTAAGCCTTTAAATTCTATTTATTCTCAATACTTTACTTTTAAACCCAATATTTATTTGTAAAATACTTATTCTTAAATTTTTAATTCAACATTCTATTTAAATGCTTTTCTCAATTATAATTTATTTGTATATTTCAAACCCAAACGAATTCTAAATAAATTCACAAATAAATCAAAACTTTATATTAATTCCAATTATTTTCAAAATTTAATCCCAAAGACTAAATAAAGTATTAAATTAATTGTGCCTAAAAATCAGGAATGTTACAGGTTCCCCTCCTTAAATTAATTTCGTCCTCGAAATTTGCAAGGAAGACGAGAAATAATAGACGATAGACAAATATCTTTCCAAATCAAACTGGATATCAGTTCTGTATTTGGCTTACCAAGTCGGAATATCAACAATATGAGAACAAACTCTTATAATATTACACAAGATATTCGGGTCCATCGGTCTACGAATATATGAGGGCATTGATTAGTTCGAGGGATAACTAATCATTCGTAGAATATATCGGATCCCAGAGAATAGATAGATGGATTCAATCTTTTACTATTTCTCAAACACTAGATATAGATTTCAAATTTAGGTCGGAATACTCCAAAGTAAATACCAACTTGCCCCACTTCGGACTTCAATCTACACAAGAAATTACAATTGAATTTCGAATTTGGTTTTAATTGATATCTTTTTTTCGATATAATTTAAACTTATCCTTATATTTGTTAACCAATTTAACTCAATTTAAAAATTTCCAATTTATTAAAAATTTTCAATTTTGAATTTCAAATTCATTAGAGTTTAAAACGAAAAGCTGATAAGAAATGGATGAAGGCACGAAGTAAGGATTTTCTACAACGATTCGTAAGGCTACCATAACATCGAAACTTCTTTCTGGAGCTATCACGAAGCAATGAAAATAATTTTGGAATCGAATCAAAGGAGATTGAGAAGAAGGTTGTTTCCATTGTTGCAGGGTATTGACCATTTATAGTGGTACTCCCCTGTCCCCTATCTCGTCCGCTTCTCACACTCATACTTACTATCGGTGAATAGTAAGAGAATTTACTAAAGCATTCGAACGGATATCTTAGGGATATACTCATTCTAGGTTATACTTCGCCCTATCTCTAATGAGTTACTTAATGTATTATACTCCTGAGCTAAAGTTTTAATCCTCAGCTCTGATACCAAATGTGACGACCCTGACTCGGCCTTCAAAAATCGGCACCGAATACAACACTCGTATTCAAATACCGCAGATCCAAACGTCGAATCTGGTTCGTCGGAGCTTATAACATATTAAGTACAACACAGCGGAAGAAAAAGAATAATACATTATACAACATTTGACACAATATCAGATACAACAGATACAACAGAATGCTACAACGAATATCAATATACATCAGAGATATGATACAAGACAATAGCAGCGGAAAAGAAAAGGTAACACTAGCAGCGGAACAAAATCTCCAGTATGGTCTTTGAGAAAGAACTCCATCTACAAAACACCAACCCAGAAATAGCTTGAACTCCCAATAATGATGCATAAAGATAAGCAAGTCTCGTCCCCAAGCGATTGCCAAATCCTAGGCTGAAAGCTACCGAATCTACACCCACTATTAATTATCAGAAAAACCCAACTCTAGACTGCCCGTGTGGAAAAATAGTGGGCACCCAGAGTTTAGGAAATGAACAATAAACTCCAGGTCAGTCGTGGGACTGGTATGAGTAAACAAAACATTTGGTCTTTTAAACAAAACAACATAGGAATTTAACGTTTGAAATCCGCAATGCTCTTTTGAAAATGAAACTACCATAAGGCCTTCCGCCATACACACAATGCAAACGCAGAATTGGAGGAGATTTCTCCTTATGATAGTCGAATATGCTTGATACGAGAAAATTTCTTCGATATTATTATTATAAGTGCAAAGTGTGGAAAACCATTTCGAAAGTATAATATAAATCCTAGCCAGCATAGGCATTTCGCACTTATGCCTACTATAGCTACCATGTTCAATAGCAGGTTACCGCCACATTCCGTGGCAGGTTATACAACTAAAACCGTACAGGGCGCGTAGTGTTTTGATTGGATTTCCAACAAATGATCAGGCTAAGGAACTTCCTACTGTCCATGGGATCGCCTCTGGCGGGACGTCCCGAGAACCTAACCGGATCTCTGCCAACACAAGGCCGGGTTACCTCTGTAACTAGGTAACTACTACTCGAGCATGCCATCCCCCGGTCCTTTGGGACCTTTATCCGAGGCGCCTCAAAACCACAAAGCAATCACAAAGTAATAGATTTGCAGTATCCACATGAGTAAGTATCTGGGCTCCATACCATGATACCACCCTTTTCCAAAAGGAAATGACAAACCCTAAAGGGCGCAACCCTCATAACCTTGCCGCATCTTTCCTGTTTCGACCATTTTCGGTGTGTGAGGTCCTGATGCAGTCTCGTCCACAAAGCAACGCTTTTATAAAAAGCCATGCTTTGACCATAAATGATCATCAACACACAGCAGCACTTAGCATGCCACACTACCAAATTGGGAATATATCACCGATAAATATCAACTACATAACCTCTGAGCTCGTACGTCTCAGAGAAGGGTGTTCAGCTAATAGAATAAATTCTCCGCCACCAAGCATAAATGTATTTGATAGAGATCAGTTTAATATCTCAAAGTGTAGTGTCGGACATATAACCATACAAGTCTGTTCCGGGTTCGAACAGAACCGAAGGCACTTTCGAAGAAGCCCTTGCAAATCCGGGTATCCACAATCCCGATCGGATTTCCCATCACTTAGGGAATCTCTATACCGTAGCTACTCGGTGCAGAGACAATCGATAGGTTATCCTAACGTTCTCGAAGACACCCGGTCTTCAACACCGGTCTTCAAATGCAATCCATAACATCGTATCACTATTCGGAATGGGCTATATGACACAAGTTCCTCTCCCGGCTTAACCGAATAATGAGCGTAATAGTTTAAAACATATGGATATGGAATTTCAGTTAAGTCACAACTCATAAAATCCAACACTTTTCTTTTAAATGGTTAAACAAATTACCCTTTTAAATCTTTAAACAAAAAGGTTTATTTCATAAGGTTTTACCTAGTTTCACAAAGATCTATTTATAGATTCCCAAAACAATTTCCATTTTGATTGGATTAACTCATTTAAATCTTTAAATCGAAGATTTAATTTATAGCTTTCAAAGCATGTTTCCAAATATTTTTCGATAACTTGGAAAACTATTTTTATTTCAGAGTTGATATCAAATTGGAAATTCATTTCTTATGCGAAAGCTCTTATTATTTGAAAACATATAGTTTCCGTTTCAGAAAAATCAAGCTAATATTTTAAAATTTGAATACTAATAAGTGTGTTTATATATATTATTCATACTTCAATTTTTCTTTTTACAAAATCATAGTTATTCAAAACTAAAATTTTATTTATACGTCTCAAAACATGCAATTATTTTAATTAAAATGAGTAACGATCCCGGTTTTGAGTTAAATTTAAATTGGTAATTAAAATAAAATTTTGGATTAAATTGTGAATTAATTTGAATTTTTCAAATTAAATAAAATATGTGCTTATTTGTTTATACAAATATGGATATAAATAGAACTTTGGTTTTTGAAATTCAAGAATAAATATTTTGAAAATAAAATTGGATTTATTAACTTTATATTTCCAAGGAATTAACATATATACATGTATATATGTGATTATTTATAATTAGATTTCAAATCATTTTCTAATTAAGTTGTATAAATATAAATAACTAAAATGCGTGTATACAAATATAAGGCAAGAATTAATAAAAGCTTTGATATGTATATATAACTTTTGAAAGTATAAGTACAAAATTTAAAATACATTTTCTCTTAAAATGAATAAATATAGTTTGTACATTTATAAGTAATTTATAAACGAGGGTTTAAACATCATTTGTAAATAAATTAAAGAGAAGGTCTAAGCATAAATTTATTTGAATTTAACAAATGTGAGAAGATTAATACATGTATATTACAAGTGTCCTATTTTTCATTTTCTTTTCATTTTTAAGTTTAATAAATAAAAAGAAACACAAGGATATATAAATATTATTACCCTCTTCTTTCTTACTTTCTTTGATTCATTCAAAACCAAACTTGAGAAAGCTTAAACCAGGAAAAGCAAAACCATTAAAACAAACCTGAAAACAATTTAAGGATCTAAATTCAAGTTCAAACAACTCTTTCAATTTTAAACCCGGAGGCATGCAAAGTCATATAGATAAAAAATTCAATTTACAGAATCAAACAACTATAACACAAGCAAGCAAATCTAAAAAAACAAGATCAAACAAACTCAATCTGAGTTAAAGCTTCAAGCAATTCAAAGATTCATTCCCAGTTTTCAAAATCTGAAGCATGCAAGTTAAATTTTTTTCAAAACAACTTCAACTTGTTTCAACAATGATCAAGCAACCAAAACAATCTTCAAGATCAAAGCATCTCAGTTTCAAATACATCATATTCCTGATTCAAAAAAAATCAAGCATGTTCCTCCACTCAATTTCATTCAGGCGAACAAACTTTTGAACTTGTATACATGAATTTTGGTTTGCCTGTGATAATGGATGTGTGTGATAATATTTTAGTTGTAAATATAAATGCATGTGTATAAATTTAAAAGATGCATATGCATGTCTGTAATATATAAATATATATACCCTGTTCTTCTGTTACAAAGTTTAAAACAAAGTTAAAATTCAAATATTCTCATTTAAATTCTGATAGTCTGTGGTATTCAAATAATATGATTGTTTTATCATAAATTAAGATTTAAGATTAGTTTTAAGTATAACGGGTTTGAGTTTATCTAGAAAATGGGAAATAAACAGTGAAAGTCTTAAAATATGTTAATTTCAACATTATAATTTCCTAATTTATTAATATGATCGTGATCACCTTCGAAAATCATGATTTTTAAAGGTTAAATCAAAAAATTTAATTTATGATCCAGAAAGAAATTTGGAGTTGATCAAAATTGGTATTATGCTCAATTGTCGTTGATTGGCAGGTTCATATGCATCGTGATCAAGGTGGAAGGAGGCTTGTGTGTTCTAGATCAATGAAAAAATGGAATCGCATTTTTTCAATCATCATTGTTGACGATATGGTTGGAAATATGGTTTTGTGGATGTTTTGTTCGTCGAGGTTTGCAAACAAAATTCATCGTCGTGGATGAACTATCGTCGATCGGACCCGAGGGGAATAATGTATTATCGTGTGGCGAAGCTATGGGCGTGGTGGCGCAAGCCCAGGTGGTCGGCATTGTCATCGCCGGGGTGTTTTGGGTTGATTGTGATCAAATGCCTTGTGATTGAGTTAATCAATTTCAATTCTCGGTCGAATTCGTCGACCTCGGTGGTTGTGTTGATGGACGGGGTCGTGATGGCATGTAGGTGGTCGAAGCGATAATCGGAGAAGCTCCGATCATCTGTGCACGTGCACGTGCATTTTGGAGTTTGGAAGAAAAAGAAAACGATGAAGAAAGTTGGATCGATGTGAACCTCGGGGGAAAATGTGTTTGGCTCGGGTTTGTGCTGAGTCATTCACGAGTGCATGGCGCATTTTTAAAAATTTAAAAATAAACGAAGTTTAAAAAAAGCGAAAAATGTTTGTACTCAAAGGTTTTGAGATTTAACCCGAAGTTTTGCTTAGGTATTTATGGTGTGGGCTTGGGTTTGTTTCAACCAGGTTTAAAATTTTAAAATAAAGTTCATTAACTGGTTTTAAAAATAAAGATAGGGTAATCTTGTTAGTATGTTTGAAAATATAGAGCATAAATAAGACTTTAAACAAATTTTTAAAGTATGGTAAAATAGATAAGTTTCCAAAACAATTTATTAAACAAGTTTTACAAGTTTCAAAGATTTAATTTTAGAGGTTCATAAATTGGTTTGTTTAAAAGTAATTACATATTAGGTTAAACATGTAATTAAATTCTTGAGTATTTTCAGAAGTGATTAATGATAGTAATTAAAGAATAATCAATTAATTCATTGATAATTAAAGGTTAATTAATCAAATAATCAAAATATTAAAGGTTGGTTAATTAACGTAATTAAAGAAAAATTTAACAGTTTCTTAATTGATGATTAAAGGGTGATTAATTACTTAAGATAATTACTTAATGAAATTAATTAAGAATATTGATTTTTAATTAAGGATAACTAATTAATGATTAAAGTTGAGTAATCAAGTGATTAAAGGATAATTACTCAATGTAATTAATTAATATAAGTAATTAGGGATAATTACTTATTGAAATTAATTAAGGATAATTAATTAAATGGTAATTAATTAAGAGTTAATTAATTAATGTAATTATTTAGGGGTAATTAATTAAAGGATATTAAATAATTAAGGGTTAATTATTTAATGATTAAAAGTTGATTGGTTTATTAATTAAGATCAATTAATTAGTAATTAAAGGTTGGTTAATTAATAAGTAAAGGTTAATTAATTTATTATTAAAGGTTGATTAATAAATGATTAAAGGTTAATTAATTAAAATAGTTTGTACTTAATTAATATTAATTAACCAGGATTAGTAATTTATTTATAAGTAATTAATCTCGCTTAAATTAATCAGGTGATTAATTGATCTTACTTACGGATGCTTGGATTCTATTGAATGTTGAATTGTCTGATATCCCTTATTTGTGATGCTTTATGATATGAATTATTTTGATTTGAGCTGTGATGAATGTAATATATTTATCTATGATGAATTTATATTATTTATTTGTTAATCTGTGAATGAAGACAAGCGTTATAGGATTAAACCAGTTATCGATATTGCCGTGCTTGGATTACGATGATTGATGATGTTGCATTATTGTGTAAAACCCCTGGACTACACTATGCACACACAAATATGAATTTCACGAGGTTTCGGTTAAGTCATAGATATTTGAATTATTTTATTTAAAATAATGAAATGGTTTTAAAATTGAATTTTAAATCCAAAATGGTTTGGAAATGGAATTGGGTTAAATATGAAAAGCTTTTGAAAGGAGTTTTGAGGATAAAATAATTTTAAATAACTTGTTAAAGTTTTGAAATTAAAATAGTTTGATTTGAATTTGAATTCAAGATTTGAAGTTGAGCTCTATAAGTATATGTTTAGAAATTATGGTTTAACAAGTTATATAATGTATTATACGGATTTTAAACCATTTTAAATGTATTATTTTGGGAATTTAAATTTAACCCTAGTTTATACTTTAAAAGCTATAACTTGTGCATATTTGATCGGATTTTTCTGAAATGAAAAGTATTTGTTTCCAAATGATAATTGCTTTCATATAACGAAAAAACTTCCAGTTTGTGTTGAAAAGATTTCAAGTTTGAAATGGAATTGTTTTGAAAGCTATGAATGAATCTTTGTTAAAGATTGGTGAACTTTGTTTTCAAATTGAAGAGGATCTTAAAAGTGTAACTTGTGTATAAAAGATTTGGAATTGAAATAGTTTTGAAAGCTATGAATGAATCTTTGTGGAAGATTGGCGAACTTTGTAGGGTGAATATTTTATTTAAAAAGATTAAAAGTGAAAATTTGTTTAAACCATTCAAAAGAAAGGTTTTGGGCTTTAAGTTGTGACTTAACTATGATCCCAATATCCATATGCTTTTTAAATTAAGCGCTCACTATTAGGTTTAGCTGGGAGAGGACTTTATGTCATAAAACCCATTCCGAATAGTGATACGATGTAATGGATAGCATTTGAAGACCGGTGGTGAAGACCGGGTATTTTCGAAAATAAAGGATTACCCGTCGAATGTCTCTGCACTGAGTCGTGTCCATATAGAGATCTCCATATGTGATGGGGAGTCCGATCAGGATTGTGAATATCCGGATTGCAAGGGATTCTTTGGAAGTGCCTTCGCTTCTGTTCGAACCTGGAATAGACTTATATTGATGTATGTCTGACATTACACTTTGAGATGTAAAGCTGGTTTCTATCAAATACATTTATGTTTGGTGGCAGAGAATTTATTCTCTTAGCTTAACACATTTCTCTGAGACGTACGAGCTCAGAGGTTACATAGTTGAAGGTTACTAGTGATACATTCCCAATTTGGTAATGTGGCGTAGGAAGTGCTGCTGATCATTTGTTGATCAAAGCCTGGCTTTTGTGAAAAGCGTAGCTTTGTGGACGAGGCTTCGTCGAATCTCACAACCCGAAAATGGCCGAAACAGGAAAGTTGCGGCAAGGTTGTTAGGGGTTGCGCCCCTAGGGTATGTCCATTTCCTTCTGGATAAAAGGTGGTATCATGGTATGGAGCCCAGATATTTAACTTTGTGGTTGTTTCTATTTGTTGGTGAATCCTGGGATAAAAGTCGGTAACGACTGAGGATGGCATACTTGTAGGTGTTACCTAGTTACAGAGGTAACCCGACCTTGTGTTGGTAGAGATCCGATTATGTTCTTAGGGGCGCCCCTCTAGAGGCATCCCATTTGATGTAGGAAGTTCCTTTGCCTGACCATTGTTGGAAATCCAATCATCCAATATAGACCCTTTACGATTCTAGTTGTATAACCTGCCATTCTTAAATGGTAGCTATAGTAGGCATAGTATAATGGTACCTATGCTGGCTAAGATTAATATTATACTTTCGAAAAGTTTTCCACTATGCACTAATAATAATATCAAAAGGATTTTCGTGTATCAAGCATGTTTGACTATCATAAGGAGAAATCTCCCCTAAGTGTGCGATTTCATTGTGTGTGTGTGTCGGGAGGCCTTATGGTAGTTTCATTTCCCAAAAAGCATAGAAGATTTCAATTATAAATGCCTTTGCTATTTTTTTTTCAAATAAACTGTTTTTGTTTGCTCACACCAGTCCCATGACTGATCTGAAGTTTATTGTTCCCTTTCTAAACTCTGGGTTCCCATAATTTTCCACACGGGCAACCTAGAGTTAGGTTTTCAGACTGCCGGTGATGTGCACGTAAATGTGCATATTTTTACCACCATATTTGTTCTTTTTAAATTAAATAAATGATCGTATTGCGTATTTTAACTTGTTTAAACCAAAATTCATATTATTTGAAATTGTCACATATTCATCTTCATCCAGGGGCAAAATGGTCATTTTTGTGCATATATTAATTTGAGAAAATTTAATTGAAAATTTGTATATATTTTTGTAGGAAATTGATCTCAAATAGAAGTGGTTTCATGAAGATATGCATGCACAAAATTAATACAAAGGAATGAAGATGGAAATAATTCAAAGTGAAGAACATGGAGGACCCCACCTACCCACCTACCTTAATGTACAAATTAAAGGCTAATGCACATGCTTTTGGACTTAATGGCTTCATGTACACTTAATGGGGGATTAAGACATGTTAATGGTTACTTGGCCTCCACACTTCCTAAGGGGCATTTTGGGTATTCCCCAAAAATATGAATTAGGGTTTCATACATGTATAAATATCTATATGTTTCATGTAACATGATCTCTTCTCTTAGTCTCTCTTAGGCCTCCTTCTCTTTAGTTTAGTTTAGATCAAATAAAAGAAAGCTCTCTTTCTCTTTTAATGGCTACTTAGCCAATTTTTATTTCTTGTAATTTTTCTTTTCTTTCTTATGCAATTCAATATATGCTCTTTACATTTACATGCTCTCTTTCTTATGTTGTAGTGTAGATTTCTCTTATTTCATGCAAGTAGATTAGTTTTGTTTCTTTTCATTTTGCTCTCTTTCTCTCTTCTTGTTTAATGTTGTTTTCTACATTTGTTCATATGATAACAAATATGAGAGGCTAATCCCTTCAATTTAGGGGTAATGATGCTCTCTAATCATGTAGCTTCAACTTAATTTGATGTTTATGCTCTCTTTCTGTGCTTAATGAGAATGATTGAAGTGGTTTAATGATGTTGTTTAGCTTTGAATTTGATAGTCTATGTTGTTCATAACAAATAGGCTATGCTTAAACAAACAAAACACAAATTGTCTCTTCGTCTACATATGATTATGGCAAAGAAGTGATTGTTGAAATTAAAATTTGATGGCTTATATTTCTAATTAATAGTTAATAGGCCATGCTTAAAATAGATTTTGCTCTCAACTTTGTTGTTATATTTTATGAGATTTAAAAGTGTATTAGTGGTTGTGTTATAGTTTGATGGT
Organism: Allium cepa; assembly: GCA_030765085.1. NCBI lineage: Eukaryota > Viridiplantae > Streptophyta > Magnoliopsida > Asparagales > Amaryllidaceae > Allium > Allium cepa. Next base: position 488,185,490 of record CM060944.1, on the reverse strand, counting down.
TTATATTGGGCTAATTAATAGCACAAATATACCATACTTATGATAAGCACATCAACTAATTACACTAATGAAAAGAAAAGAGAGATCATAACTTCATTTTGTTGATTTATATGATCTAGAGAGTGGATCTATCTCTAAATTGTTCTTTTAACTCTCATATTTTTATCATTTTCTTTTGCTAGTTTTTGTTAGTTTCTTACATTTCTAGCTATTCACTCTCGACTTCGGTATAATTTGATTGAATAGAATTTTAAAATCATCAATTCCCTGTGGATCGACCCGTATTCTCCACGTACTACGATAGTACGCCGTGCGCTTGCGGTTATTTTTAATTCAAATTCGTTCGACGGTTTTCTAAACCGATAGAATTTCCGTCGACGAACACTTAGTGTGTCTGGGGGCTATCACTGTAGAAAGAGGTGGAGTAGGATGGTTGGGTTACTATTCCTTTTTACCCTTTATGCTCTTTTGGTATGTTTGATAGTTGATTTACCACTCACTAAGACTTTTGTATGACTCAAGGTTTTATGTTTAACTCTTATTACCTTTGGCTGTTCATCCATGTTGGGATGGGCAGACTAGGTAGAAGGTGACAGGTGCTGTTCTTAGTGGTCAAAGCTGTTGATGACGAAGACGAGCTGGAGGCTTTTGCATATTGTTTTCTTACTATATGTACTGGGTGTTCTGCTGTTAGAATATTCTCTGAGTGATATGTAGTGAGGCTTGATGTATTGACTTTGCTGATTGCTGTATCAAACTATTATGAGTTTATATGATGAGATTCTATTCTATGAAGCTTCACTATGTATATTTTCTATTGTATTTTGTCCATACGCTGTGAGTAATACGATAGAGTTTATTGTTTTACCTTACCCTGATAATCGTCCATGGCGGCCTGGCACACCCTTCAGCGCACTACCACCTTGTTTAGTGCAGGAGTCATGGGCGGTCGTCACATCATCGATTTACTACAAACTTCATATGTATGGGCATCTATCTTCGGTCGCATGAAAACCATAAATTTATTTTGGTCGATCTACTTGCCCGTGAGACTTTGCAGGGCTAGGGCTTCGTGATGGCGATCAACATGAAGGCTCGCGATAGTAGTGGAGATAACGGCGGTTGCTGGGGAAGGGAGCTTCAATGGTTGAGAGATGCAACTTATAGGGCTTGGTTAGGTAGCTGGGGCAAGCTCGAAGAAATAGGAGGGGAGGCGAAGCACGATAGCTAGTGTCGTGTCTGATGTTCACCGCGGCGATTTCGAGGTGCGTGGGAGTCGATCGATAGTAAGGTACAGTTCTTTTTCAATTAAAATAATATACTTATAAAAAAAGAAAATGCAGATAGGTTACAGTAAAATAGTAAGCAGTTATGTTTTTTAATTTAATCTGATACAAAGTTATATAGACCTTAACTTACTGGTTAATTTAAATATATATATATATATATATATATATATATATATACATAGACAAACAGTAAATATATTTATAGGGATGTTAAAATGTTTGAGGAATTTATAAAATTAGATTTTTGAAAATCTATAACTTATTTTTATTAGTGTATATGTAGTTTCAAAGGGAAACTAATAGTTTAATTAAATCATTAGTCAATTATAATTATTACATGGAAATTGATTATTAAGTTAATTCAAATATTACTAAATTGTATAATGTTTTTACAAGGTCAAAATTGTGATGAAATAGTCATGATGGAAATGGATTGCAAACATAAAAAAAAAACAAAGGAGTGTTAATCTCACTCATTTGGAATACTCGTTAAATTTAAATAGTTAAAATTTAAATGATTGTTGAATGATTGAATTATCTAGATGTGGCACATTATATAGTAGTATATATAATATATACTGAAGTGATTGATATCCCGCATTATATAGTGGATGAGACCCTATGTGCCCGCATAATAGCAGATGACCCCTTATACCGCGATATTCCGCCTTGATGCGGGATTTGTATTTATTTGTTGTGCTAAAATCTGTGGATGCAAGGAAAACAGGTTGGAGGGATCCAACTGGATTCCTCAAAATATTTATATTTGTTTTAATACTCTATGATATGATTTATTTGATAATCTATGATATATTATATTGATAATGGAACATTTTGGATGTTATGGTTTATTGAATATATTTGGGTATATTGAGGTATCAGAATATAAAGATGAGATTTTCGAGGAAATTAAAAAGAGGATTTTAATTAAGTAATTATAAAGATTTTGGATAAATTAAACAATGAATTGGAAAAGGATAAATGTTGATTTTTAAATTGTAATAAATAAATTCCGACTATGGTAAAGGAAATTTTGAATAAATGGAAATAAATGATTGTTTTAGCTTAAGTGATATTATTTAGAGAAATAAAAGATTTATTTTAAGATTCAGGATTTAAATGGTTTGGGAAGAAAAAGCAATTTTTGAAATAAAGTATGATGTTTATAATTTCAGTTTTAAATAAGATTTTTAAATTATAATTAAGAAGTAAATCTGGAACCAATAGATTTTTGAAATAAGCTTTGAATAAATCAAGGAATAAACTTTATGGGAAACTAAATTTAGAAAATTGGTTTTTTTTTAAATCGATTAAGTTATTGAAACAGTGTTTCAAAAGAGAATAAGATTATGGAATTTATAAACAGGGTTTATAAATAAAGTGAAATATTTATCAGAAGATAATTTGGAAGTATAAATTAGGATGGGAATTTCTAAAGGGATGGGTAATTTGTTTTAAAAATGAATAGTAGTTTATTTTTAAAGGTGTGAAAGGAAAGTGTATTTCCCTAAAAAGCCAAGTACGTTTTTCAAGTAGATTTTTAAGTATAAATTAAAAGTTCTAAAGTTGTTTTAAGAAATTATTATTTAAGTTGTTTAAAATTTTAAAAGTAAATATTTTTAAATTAATTTTAGTAGTAATTATTTGAAAGGTTTGACTTGTATTATGATTTTAAAGGTAATTATTAATATTTATATTTTATAAAGTAGTCTTGTTTTAAAGATAGTTTAGCTAAAGTTTTTTATTTGAAAACTTGTATAGAATTTCGTAACCTTATTTTTAAAAATTAGTTTTGGCTTAAGTTTTACTTAAGAAGTTATTATAAAATTTCATAACTAGTATTTTAAACAGTTGCTTTAAATAATATTTATTTTTAAGTGTTTTAAATAATTTTATTTTAAAAAAATATTTCAATATATATATATATATATATATAATTGGATAAAGTGATTTAAATTATTTTAAGAAAATCTAAAATATTAAGGCTTAGCAATTTTCAGTGGAAATAAAACAATTGGGTGGGAATTTTCTTCCGAAAAGAGAAAGGTGATTTGAAAACTATTTTTCTACAAAGGGTTGAAGAGTGGAAATATATCTTGCAAAGATATTTTGAGATTAATAAATAATTTGGAAAATTATTTAAAATATGATGGTTATTTTTGAATGTTATTTGATAGTTAAATAACTGACTATGAATATTGGCCAATGCGCTGATCGTTTCAAAGAGACCGAGATCGGGATTAATTTCTTGAAAACCGCTTCAATCCTGTTTGAACATTTTCGTGAAGAAGACAAGAGCTTGGAGTCAAAGATGGGGTAGTGAAGTGCCAGGGCTAATCGCTACTAATCCTGAGGGTGATTCCAAAATGGATGTAGTAGGAGTGGTGCCTTCGGTTTCGTTCGAACCCGGAACGGACTTATTTGGACGAATGCTTTTAGAACGTCATCAAGAGGACGATGAGCGTTCTAGGTGAACGTGTACTAAAAGGTAACGCTTAACCTCGAGCCTCATCAACCGGCAATGGCTAAAACAGGGGAGGTGCACGCAAGGCTAAATGGCTAGCAACCAATTAAGGTAAGGTCACCCCTGTCTAGAGGTCCCTTTTGTTCGGCTGTGTGAGCGGTTGCTGATCCTAACCGCGTGGTGAACTTATTCGGAATATCCAATAAGGGGTAGCTTCGGTCTTGTGATGCAGAGGATTAGGGTGGATCCTCGATACGTTGATCTAGACGACGTACTGTGACGGACGGTATCCCAGTAGCCCTATCATTGTATGGAATCCAATCTCCAATAAGCGCCTGTACGGTTTTGACTGTGCCCAACTATTGCTGAAACGTGAGATGCAAGCATTTCATCTAGATTCTATTTTACTTTTTATAGACACTATTATAATATCAGACAGATTTTGATAAAAAATATTTTGGTTATCGTAAGGTAAAAACCCGGCATGTTTATTTGTGGCGTGGTCTTATGCGATACCTTTGATTTCAAAATGATTTTAAAAACTTTAATAATCCAACTGAATGTGTTTTCTCACGCTGGTTTTCCAGATTGACTCGGGTGTTATTTAACTATAATGCATGGGTCAGACCGAGTATTATAGATACAGGAAAGGATGCCTGGAGCTCAGGAAATGAGCTGGACGACGAGACGTATCACACGTATTTGATGAATATTCCTCTGTGTTTGATTAGTTGTGTAGTCGGTGTTGGGAGGACAAGTTAATATAACTATCCAGGAATTGTTTGATTCTATGTACTCTGATTATGCAATGTATAGAACAGATATAGTCTCTTTTTGTGTAAAGATCAGTTATTATCTATTATATTTTATTCCACTACGATGGTGAGATTCTGTTGTTTTGTTTCCTTTTCTTCTACCTCCTTCTTCTTTAGCCCTAATGGTTCAGTTTTTCGACATTCGATTGATCGGCATTTGTTACAGTGGACTGTATTGATGTCGATTTTCGGGCATCAAAAAATCGGGTCTTTACAGAAATTGCTCCACTAAGAACATCAGGTAATCCCTAACTTTCGGTGTGGAGTCAAGATCACTAGGCTGAGAATCAAACAAAGAGATAAAACTGCATGCACATTCCCAAGGGAATCTACATTCAATCACAAGAGGATTACCCTGGTCGCCTACTACATAGATGATATGGGCATTGCAAGAGATAACAGCATCAAACTCGAGGACGTAGAAATCTCCAATGGATCGATACTTGTTTCAAAAGAGTTACACCCATTTACAAATCATATCAAGGTTGGCGGGACCACTGATGGGATTAGCCATAGATAAGGATGAAGTTGATAGTTGACGTTCGGGCTATGGGATGCTCCAGTATCAAAAATGCAAACAAGACAAGACAAGAATGAATTTTCATAACAAAGGGGAAAGTTCCAAAATACAAAGGAAATCCTAATCAAAGAGGAGAAATTCAAGCTCGAACAAAGGTGATTCGGTAATTAATTTTTACTCCATATGCTATGTTTTGCCTAAACCCGAGCTTTGATATCACTTGTAACGACCTAGTATTTCGAACCATTCGCATCCACACATGTCAGACTTGAATTGTTCAAAATAATGTATTGTTAATTTATATTTGAAAAAACTCAACATATACAGTAAATAAATCAATCACATAATCACAGACACAGAGTAATATAACAATACGCAGTGGAATAGAAAAAAATAGTAGTTCATGAAGCTACTATATAAAACATCAGAGCATATAGTAAAATACATCAGATATCTTGAATAAATAATAGTCTCAAAACTAAAGTCTCTAACAAGGTTGTACAAAATAAATGGACACGACCGAAATAACTGAAGTAACTAGGAAGCTAAATAGACAAAGACCGATCTTCAAGCAAAGCCTCAAACTTCAAAGGTGAGTCTCAAATGCTGTGACACACAGTCTGACCCGAGCATAAAGCAAAACACAAAACACTCGAGTCAGGATTAGCATTTTTATACCAGTAAATTCAACTCAAGTGAAATGTCAACTGATATGCAAATAACTTAAAGGATATTTAGGATTTCCATCCTTTAAGGATCCGTGGAACTATCTACTACGTAGTAATATACGCTATTATATTATGTCTATCAGTAAAGTAAAGTATTAAAATAGCGTCAAAGCTTCCCATATCCCCTTAACACATTTTATATATTCCCGTAGTCTACACAATGCCGTAAACTCCACCAAACCCGTGGTTTACCTAAAGGACACCCATAGGTACGGCACAAAACAAACTCGGAGAAGACGCGCTAAGGCATGTGACAAGGCACGCGAGGCAATGCCAGGGTAAAAATACCGTTTGCAATCCCGGACTGGTGATAGCAAATAGCAGCTACTACCTTCCACCACAAGACACACTCCTAAATAAAAGGTGTACCCAATCGAATCACAAAAGAAATAGAATGGTATCGAAGAAATGTGCCCGATATAGGGAATGAGTCCACTTGACCCGGTATAGCTCCTGTTTTAGCCACATCAAGCTGACTCACGGGAGTCAGGGCTGCGTACATACCACATATAGAATCGTCACCAAACCATCCTACTTCGTTCTGGAATCTCCACCACGTGCACAGTTGTTAAAGTGGTTTTCGGTATTAGCAGAGAGTATGACAATATCCGATCTCGGTCTCTTTAACAACCAAACGCTTATTTGACAGCATGGTCATTTCATTTCAAGTAGTTCATATTCATATCAAAATATCATATTCATTTCAAAACCAAATCAATTCGATATCATTATTCACTTTGAATAATATTCGTCTCCAAAATCATAAAACTTCAAATTTATAACACTTTCGAAATCATAACACTTTCAAGATCATAATACTTTTGAAATCATAACACTTTCGTAGTAACAGTTCCAACTTAAATAGTTTATATATTGAAAATAATACATATATTAAAATAGTTATAAATTAAAATAGTTTATATATTAAAATAATTTATATACTAAAATAGTTGTAAATTAAAAATAGTTTATATTTATTTAATTAGACTATACTAAAGTAGTTTCCAAATTGGAATTGTTTCATCCAATTCCACAAATCGATCCAAATCAACCTAAATTCCAATATTCCATTTAAATCAATCTCATTTCATCACTTATCATTCAATTCAAATTCTTAGTAAACCACTTTTAATTTATATCGATTTCAAATATAGATTTAAACTGCAAATTAAACCATTTCAATTTCAATAGGTTCCAAAGTTTAAATATTCAAACATTTACAATAACACAATTTGATAAATTTCATTTATATTTCTAATTCAACTTTACTATTATTTAGTTTTGAAATATTCCCTTACTCAATCCAATAACATTTAAATAAAATCTCAAATTACAAATTCAAATAAAAACTAAATATCCCATTTTAATTTATTTAAATTTGATAATATTCATTTAATCACTTTTAAAAAAAATCATGTTATAAAATCATATCTTTAAAATATCAAATTCAATAAGTTTCAAATCATTTTATTTAAGTATAATTCCTAAACAAATAAAAATTCAAATCATTTTTAATTAATCTTCCCAACCTTAATTTATTAAGGTTATTACAAAATCTATTTAAAAAAATATAAATTTTAATAAATACTTAGACCTGTTATATACTAATTGAATTAAATTTCATTAAATTAAATCTTATTATTAAATTTATTTTATATATTTTGAAAACAATAAAATTATTAGTAAATTCTTAAAAATTATATTTTCAAAACTAACTTATAAATTTAAAATTTCCATAACATATAAATTTAAAAATATAAAATTTAGATATATATAAAAAATAACATTTATATATATTATATTTCAAAAATCAATATTTATTAAAAACCATATATTTCTTTTCAAAACTTTGGAAATCATTTTCAAAATATAGACCAGTGGTGTCCGGATATAATTTTTTATCCTATGGTCAGGTTATACAAATATTCATCATTTCAATCCACAATCTAACTATCTACGGGTATATATCATTTCAATCTGTAATCCCAATCGCTTGGATTTATCATCTCCACCCATTAATGATTTTTCCCTCTTCTACAAGATCATTCGTGTATGTATAATTTCAACCCATAGGGAATTCTAAACTAACATGGAACTGGCAGAGTGAGAACAAATATGATAAAATATAACATACCAACAATAGGCGTATATTATCAGTAATAAATTTAAATATTATATCTACAATAGTTGTAGTGTCATATGTCATAGGTAAACAATTTCAAATAATGGCGTATCATATTTAACAATTAAAATAACTTAACAATTCAAATTTAACAACATATTTCAATCATCATTTCATGTGAACTAAATTTAGTAAATATAAGAATGTTAATTGTTAGTGATTGCTCACCTTTCGATGCTAGAGAAGGAAGAAGATGACAGGGACACGCACACAGATAAAGACACAAACTAGGGGGACAACGATACGCTAGGAATTGCTGCGACAAATTCGATATTGAGAAAGTAAGTCAAGATGGACTAGAGATTCATGAAACAAATATATGTGGCTAAAATCTAAAATTTAAAACACGTATTTAAAATAAAATCATTATAATATATATATATATATATATATATATTTGAAAATCAATAATTAATTTAAACATATATCCATATATCAAAATCAAAATCTACATATATATATTTATATATTTCAAGATCATATTAAATTTAACACATATTAAATATATATATATATATATATTATATTTAAAAATCCATACTTATATATACATATATACACTTATTTAAAATCATCCTACTTATATACATTATATTCAAAATTCATATTGACAATATATATTTCTACACTGCCATATGCACATTAAGTTATTACAACAAGTGTAAATATAAGAGCAATTATAAAACAACCTACACAAGCCTATATTTATACTAACAAATCATATAACTTTATATGAACTTGTATATGAACTCAACAGAAAATACCCAAACTTGTATAACTTACATATTATATTGTATACCATTAAACATATTGTACAATACTATACAACATATATATACTACTATAAACATATATACTTTGTAAATATATATACTACCATGAGTCTATATATTACTGTAAATATATACATGAATTGTACTTCTTTTATAATATAATATATAATATAAACACGTATATAATTTATGCCTTATATAAAAGAGGTAGTGAAGGTTGCTCGGGTTGACAGGGAAGTGAAAATATGGCTGCTCGCTTAGGTTGCAAGTGGGAACAGGTTGTATGGAAGTTTGGAGGCCGGTAGCTGATGGTGGGCGGAGGCCGGGGTAGCAAGGAGGGAAGGTGGATCTCAAGATGGTGGGCTGATTTGATTGCGAGAATGAAGATGGCATGCGTGAGGTAGTTTGCGGCTGTGGGAAGGCTAGCGGTTAGGGTTTGGCTGTCGATCGAGTAGTGGAAAGGAAAGTTGGTCGGGCTGATGGGATCGGAGGTGTAAGGCAGGAGAGGAGATGTTGGGTTGTGATGGGGCAGAGGGGAAGAAGGCGGAGAGGCATGACAATGTGGCTGCGGGTTAGTGAAGGAAGGTGGCAGTGAGGAGCAAGCACGGGATGATCGACAGGGCAAAGTGGATGTGCTTCGTGGAAACATGAACGAATGCAACAGGGTTTTGTTTCAAAGCTGTCTCGATATATATAACTTGAATTATTTATATTTTTTCAAATGTAGGCATTTGAATCATAAGAAGACGTGGGGATAAATGGTGGGAAGAAAGAGATGAGTGGGGGAAAGGTTTTAGGCAACAAAACTTATGCTTTGTATTATATATATTAATTTTTCTTTGGAAGCAAACAAACAGAAGAAAAATGAAAATGAAAGGACGAACTGAAATAGATTGGAACTAGGGAAAAGTAAAAGTTATTTTATGAACGGTTGGGAATATTAATAGCCATCATCTATCAACTTTACTTGATTGACAACGAAAGGACACAAAAACCCAAAATGCCCAAATGCGAAACCGATATGGCGAATCGTTATGCAGATTTCATCACGTATCAGACACAGAAATTTGCAAATTAATTTCCTACAGACATCAACACGACGAGATGAAAGAAATGGTACATAGATATCAACGATATGACTATTCTATCAAAACTCGATTTTTCGCTACCAAAAATGCTGCTAAAACGTCGAAAATAAGATAAACGGAGATAAAGCAGTCCAAATTCCACGAAACGAAATATGACGTCTCACTCAGAAAACGTTTTACATTTTTATTGTAATAAAATATTTAGATTTTGAAAAATTTTATTTACATAAATTTAACCGATTTAAATTTAAATAAAACTACACAACAAAATAAACTTTCATATCCTCTAATGAAAATTTGACATTTGCTATGTTTAAATAGACGTATTCCAAATATCAAATTTCGAATTAAAAAATTTAATTATTTAATTTCAATAAAAATTTCAGTTAATTATGTTATAAAACCATTAAAACTTATGGGTCATTACATATGTCTTTTATATTTTACCATAAAAGGATCAACCAATTGTAAGGTCTACGTTGTCCTTGTCATTTTATCCGTGAATCAAACCATTGTATATGACAGGTTGTTTTATTTGATATTGGAGCTTAGGTTAGAAGATTCCTACTAAATTAGTGTGTATAAGAGAATGTATTGTGATTATTATTTATATTATGTATTATATTAATTTTACACCATACCAAACATATTTGAACTCGTGGAGGTAGTTGTTGGCTTATCCTTTATAAAAGAAAACAACTATGAGTTAAATAAATGTTAATATTTAAATAGTTTAGGGTGGCAGAACAATTCATCATGTCTGTTGTAATTTACTCCATAAAAAATTGTTGAAAAAGAATTTATATACAGAGTAGTAGTGAAGTAAATTATGGGATTAAGGATGAATAAAAAGAAAAGCAGCACCCTTAGGTCCGTGATATAATGTGACATTGAAGGTACTAAGAAAAATTCTAAGATTATATTTAGTCCGGCTTGTGTAAGTGATGATATACTCCAATTAAAGTAATTAAATTAATTTTAATGTTTTACTTAGAAAGTTAGAAAAAAATAATGTTTGATATTTTTAGGAAAATATAGAAGTTGATGTTTTTTAACTATGTAACCCCATTTTTTAAGTTTTAAACATGAGAAAATTTCGTAAAAGGAAATTTGGTTAGAAATTTTCGATAAATATATTAAAGCCTTTGTTTTTGAAAATAATCGTGTAAGGTGCGCGGTTGCCGTCATATTTTGTTATAAACTTTTATTTGGATAAAAAAACTGTGAAAAATACGGATTACGGATCTTAAGGCTGGAATAAAACTAGAGGGGGGTGAATAGTATTTTATGGATTTTCAAAATCTTTTTGAAACTTATGTAATTTAATCACCAACAAATTCAATTCATAGACACAGATATAACCACAGAATTAAACATAAATGCAAATAATAAATAAAAGCAGTAAAGGAAAGGACACACCAGGATTTTATACTGATTCGAAGTTACAGTACATCCAATCTCGTACAATCGTATGGATTTCTTGTAACATCCCGCTTTTTCGTACGCTTTAAATCGACACACGTGCCAATTCAAACCATACAGAAGGGCAGATTTCTATGGGGTAAATAGGAAAAAGTAGAGAAAGGAAAAAAAATAGAATCTTGCAGCGGAATGATAAAATATAATAATCAAATATACAGTTCACGAAATTGTTTACAAAATATTTGATTTTATTTATATAGTACATATCAGAGTTACACATACCAACGAAAACAACTAATAATGCAGCGGAACAATTCTGATGCAGTGGACTAATATAATATATAATAGTAATAAAATCTTCGTCTTCGTCATCCAGAAGTAAGGTCTTCAAATCCTGAAATGCTCAGGCTGACCCGACGAATTGAAAAGACAAAACACTCGAGTCAGAACTAAAATATATTATGTGAGTTAAATCAACAGGAATAAATATGAGTGTAGTAACTTAAGAGATACTCGAAATTCACATCTCCTAAGGATCCATTAAATATTTAGTATGTAGTAATATTTTGCTATTATAATGTGTCTATTGGTAAAATAAACTTACTTTCAAATAGCGTTAAGGAGTGACCCAATATTCCCCATAACACATAATATATTCCCATAGTCTATACAGCAACGTAATATCCCCCATACTGGGCGTCGTCAGAGGGCACTCCATAGGTATGGTACGAAACAAAATCGTATAAGGCGTGCTAGGGTAGGTGACACGGCACAACTAGGCAATGCCAGGATAGATATACCAATTACGGTTCCGGGTCGACGGTAATGCATAGCCGCAGCTACCGCCCACCTCGAGCCACACCCCCAAATCAAAGAAATCAAAAGTGGCCACCGAATAAATCCAAAAGTCAGAGTATAATATCGAAGGTATGTGTCCGATAAAAGGTGCTACCTTCTTAACCCGCCAATCGGTCCTGTTTTAGCCACCTTATGCCAACTCACGCGAGTCGGGTCCCCGTATTTACCTCAAAGGAAACGCCGCCACCATCCTACTACATTCTGGAATCTCCACCGCGTACACGGTTGTTAAAGTGGTTTTCGGAGTTGGCAGAGAGTACGACAACTTCCGATCCCGGTCTCTTTAACAACCAAATGTTATTATAACACCGCGGCCTTTTCAAAATAATTTATAGTTTAAAACCAGAATAAAATATCCATTTCAAAACCATATAAATACGATATCATTTCTATTTTAACACCCAAATCAATATGATATCTTTTTTATTTCAAATATATCTTTTTTTCTTCAAAAATCATAGTACTTTCAAATACATATACCTTAAACCCATAGCTTCGAAACATAATTTTCAAAACTTGAATGGTTTAGATATAAATTACTTTATAAAGTAAATTAGCATTTTAATTTATCAAATCAATTCCAAATACAGATTTGAATTCCCAAATAAACCATTTAAATTTCCATATATTTCAAAGTTTTAAATATTCCACCATTTCAAAACTAAATTTTTAATTCATATATATGCCAAAATCACTTTACTATTATTTAGTTTTGAAATACTTGCTTCATAAATCCAGTATCCTTTATATAAATTTTTCAAATTCAATAATTGAATATTCCTCAATTTTTTAGACTAGATTTATTCTCTTAAATCATCTTAAACCCGAATTTAGTTATAACACCACATTCTTTTTAAATCGAATTTTCAATAAGATCTTAATTAAATAAAATCTCAAATCTATTTCAAAACTATCTTCTCAACTTTGATTTATAAAAATCAATATAAACTCTATATTAGAATATAATTTAAGTAAACACTTATCCATAATATATGTTAATAAAATCAACTTTATTATTAAACTTACTTCATACCTTAAACAATTTTATACATAGCTTAAAACCAAGAATTTAACTATATATAAAATAACCATTATCAAATATCCGAAATCAATATCTCATAAAACCATATATATATTTCTTTACAAAACAATAGAAAAATTATTTCAAAAATAATTATATATATATATATATACCGCGGTGCGTGTATATAGGTTTCTATCCTATGGTCAAGTGACACGGATATTTATCATTTCAATCCGCAATTTAAAATAAAAATGTGGTTGTATATCATTTCAAACCACAATTCCCGAATCAAAATAAATGCATAACAACTTGCAGGTTTTGATGATATAAATAAAACATCCATTCATCCATCATCAACCTTCAACCATTTATCACAATCATCATCCAAATTCAAACAATACATCAATATGTAACAGGTAACAAATAACAGGTATTAACTATCAGTTTATACTCAAAAATAAATTATAACTGTTTAACTGGCAGTTTATATGCAATAAAATAAATCACAATTTAACTGGCAGTTAATATGCGATGAATAATTAAGTAACAATTAAATTAAATAATTTAATTTTACTGGAATGATGATTAAAATATGCCAAACGACCATAAATAAATTTCAAATCACATCATATATCAATTTAACAAACATAAGAAATTTTAGAAGTTGTGAGTGGGTTAAAACACTCACCTTTTGAATTTAAATCGAATTTAAATCCGATTTAAACCCAAAAATTGAACAGTCTCCAAATCCATCCAAACCTGCACCAAAATGTTTGGAGTTTTATTATGGTCCTAGCAAAAAAAATCGCGTGTGAAACGGAGTTCGTATGTAAAAGTTGTAGAGATTAAATTGTTTGAAAACAAAATCAAAATCTAAAACAAAATAAATATCATGCCTAAAATATTTGCCACGTCATATCCCTAACACGCAGCTTCAACAGGAAACACGCAAACCCAAATTGTTCGAAACCTTAACGTCGTTCGAGCCGCCAACGATCAACATCGAATTTTCGTCCATCCTGCCGCGCTCCACTCCAAGACATCGCCGCGCCTCCTCAGCCTCCCCAAGGTGACGACGAACTCCATCAACACCCCCCCTCGCTTGATAAAACGCAGCCGCCGTAAGGGTAATTAAACCCTAATCGAATTATTGGCGCCAATCTAGCCGTTAACTCGCCACAAATCTCGCTTGGATGCACTCCCTTCGGTGATCTCTACCCAACGGTATCTATGATTTGACGATCAGCCATGGTTCATCAAATGGTAATGAACGGTCGAGCATTCATTTGTGATTTCAGGACAACCGGTGATTCAAATCCAAAAACGAATTACACTATTTAATTATGCTCGTCGAGAGCTTCAACATGTATTTTTTTTGAATTTTTCCGAGGAGTTTGGATTTTTAAGTTGATTTTTGATTTGAAATTTGAATTGGATAAATTAGGGTTTACAGCCATTGAGGAAGAAGAGCACAGAATTTTCTGTACGTATAGAAATGAGGAATGGAGGCTACTAGGGTTTATAACTGGATATTTATAGGCAAAGTCGGAACAGGATGGATCGGATAAGATAGAGTACGCGTTAACGAGAAGGTGGCCCAAAAAGCCCGTTCTGATTTCGGAATGAAATTGGGTCAACCCATATATCAAAATAGATGTTTTAAAATATTCTAAAGGCGATGGAACAAGTTTCAAGTCCAAATTCCATCGTATGAAGAAGTTATGCTCAAATCAATATTTTTCAAAATGATTTCAATTGATTTCAATTAAATCGATTTCAAGGCGTTTCACGTTCGTACGATCAAACGACAAGTCCAATCGACACGAAACTTGAAAACCTACAATAATTCACCGTTACGGATCCGATGAAACTAGTTTCGTCGAAATCCGAATCAGTGGCCAAAATGGCTATTTTTCCATTAATTAAATAAATTAATAATTAATTAATTAAATCAAAATTTAAATTTCAATCTTAAAATTGACAAATTTTATCACTTTTATATTTCTCAATCAATTTCAATGTTTTGAACAAATTAAAATTCAATTTAAAGTTAATTATTTTATCGATTTCAGTACTTCCCTTAGTTCCATTCAAATTCAGAAATTATAAATTTAATTTCCAAAATTTCTTTTAAATTAAATTAACAAATCATTTTTTTCCATTTATTATTGTCAAATAGATGGATTTAACATTAGATTCTAAAATTTACATTAATATCCTCACATTTCATCTAAATTCCCATTTTAAATATTAAATCCATTTAATAGCAATTAAATCCTTTTATTAAATTTTAAATTCCAATAAATTAATAAATCTTTATTCCATTTCTATTTTCATCTTTATTTCAATTGCATAACATTTTATTCCAATTTTATTGTATTTGCCAAATACGTAAATTAATTATTATTTATATTCTCCATTAATTATTTACTTGGTTTTATTCTTTAAATTCATTCAAATAAAACAATAAATCTTGATTTACAATCTTCACCTCAACCAATACTCATATTATTATGGAATTGTCATTATTTTCAAAATTACTTAAATTAATGTTAACGTAAAAATTTATTTATATTTATTGCAATTAATTACGAGTTATAGTTTAATATACTTGCCTAAAAGGTTAACTTACAATACTTGTTACCCTTTAACGTTTATTTCACTCCTAAGCTATTATTAACAACCAATTGTTGAAATTTGATTTAGACCGAATTTAATGCATTACATGAATGGGTAAATGATTAAAGTTTTACACTATTGCCCCTTTTTCTTTATTTGTATTAATGATTATGTTTCAAATGTGAAGTCTTATTAATTACACACATAAATTAAGGTTTTAAAACCAAACCTTAGTTCCATTCCTTTTTTTTTCTTCAATTTATTACTTATGAAAAATTTCCCATTTCTATTTATTTATTACATACCTACCTTCAGCCCTCGCATTAATTCTCATAAACATTACATTATTGATATCCAAATTTTGATTTAGTAAACCAATTTGTTACGACTTTACTTACATTGACACTATATCCCTTATTTTGGTTATTATTTCATATGTAGCTCACAAGTTTACATTTCTTTATAGTATCTTATGAAACAATATATATTTCTAATACTTTACTACATTTATTTGAATTAAATTTCCAAATTTACTAGATACAACAGACTATGACCTTATAGTTATTTCAATTAATTGGGATTGTACTAAATTAATTATTTATAACTTACATTAACATAATTGCATTAATTTACATTCGGCTACAAATAAATCAATATATTATTTCACCCATAAATCCAATAATTGCATTTGTTCTTATTATATTCCATTTATATCTAAGTCATAATATTTGAATTTTAATTAATTTGTAACTTTCATTCAAGTTCATTAAATATTAACTTGCATTAACACGTTTCCTTAATTTACAATCGATTACCGTTAACAATATTTTATTACACTGATCAATTTAATACTTTCCTTTATTTCTCATATACAATTACATCCGGGTACAATCTTTTCACTACTTTCATTCATTGGAATTCTATTCAAATTTCATAGGTTATAGTTTCAAATCACCTTTAATTTCATTCATAACCAAGCATTAAATTCCTTATTTTAATTAAAAGCTCCAATTATTAATTGGTTACATTCCATTTTACTACAATAATTTAAACTATTAATTAATAGGAAACTTAATAATTAAATACCGGGTTTTATTCAAGAATCATTTTAAAATAATAGATAAATGTATATACTTACACTTTATATATCCAATTATATTTAAAACAATTTAAAATTTATATTTGTTTATCAAAAATGAATCTGCAGTAAAACTACTACAGTGGCCTTCCCACTTCGAAACTTGAAAATGAATGTCGATGATGCGACCGCCATCATCGAATTATTTTCCAACGACAGAGAGGGGAGTACAGAACTTATCTCTTTTTCCAAACTTTCTTTAAAATAATTCTTTCAAATTATATTGAAATATTAATATCAAAAAATACTTCTAAACAATATTATTATTATATTTCAAAATCATTTAAAAGAAATTTCAAAACCCCGGAACTTAAGTTCTAAATTCCCAATTTTCATTTATTTTATTTTCAATCTTATTTCAACTATTATTTATAAATTTCATTACCTAATAAACAATACATTGCAACCAAATATATATATATATATATATATATATATATCATTTAAAAAATTTATTTTATATATAGAAAGTATAGTAGGCAAAATTATTTCATTTACCTATATTAAAATCAAATATTATGTCGGTCTGTCCTAATAAGTGTTTAGAAATCCCTATTAATGTCACAGCGTCTCATGCATCAACCAGAATTTATAAATACAAAACGGAACAAACTAATACAATATTAAAACCTTTTTATAACACTAACAAATACGCTCTCTCATATATATGCTCAGCGACTCCCATAGGGTACTATTACCCTATTAATAAAGTGTCAGACCCTACAAAGCTAAGGTTTATCGCTAAACCAAAGCTCTGATACTAGATGTAACGTCCCGCTTTTTCGTATGCTTTAAATCGACACACATGCGAATTCAAACCATACGGAAGGACGGATTGTTATGGGGTAAATAAGAAAAAGTAGAGAAAGAAAAAAAACAAATAGAATCTTGCAGCGGAATGATAAAATATAATAATCAAATATACAGTTCATCAAGCTGTTTATAAAATATTTGATTTATTTATATAATACATATCAGAGTTACACATACCAGAGAATACACCTAATAATGCAGCGGAACAATTATGACGTGGTGGACTAATATAATTATAATATATAATACTAATAAAATCTTCATCTTCGTCCTTCAGAAGTAAGGTCTTCAAATCCTGAAATGCTCAGGGTGACCCGAGCGAATTGAAAAGACAAAACACTCGAGTCAGAACTAAAATATCTTATGTGAGTTAAATCAACAAGAATAAATATGAGTGTAGTAACATAAGACATGCTCGGGATTCATATCTCCTAAGGATCCATTAAACTATTTACAATGTAATAATATTTCGCTATTATAATAGTGTCTATTAGTAAAATTAACTTACTTTAAAATAGCGTTAAGGAGTGACCTAATATTCCCATTAACACATAATATATTCCCATAGTCTATACAGGACTGTAATCTCCCCCGTACCGGGCGTCGTCAGAGGGCACTCCATAGGTGTGATACAAAGCAAAATCGTATAAGGCGTGCTAGGGTAGGTGACACAGCACAACTAGGCAATGCCAGGGTATATATACCAATTACGCTTCCGGGTCGGTGGTAACGCATAGCCGCAGCTACCGCCCACCTCGAGCCACGCGCCTAAATCAAAGAAATCAAAAGTGGCCACCGAATAAGTCCAAAAGTCAGAGTATAATATCGAAGGGATGTGTCCGATAAAATGTGCTACCTTCTTAACCAGTCAATCGCTCCTGTTTTAGCCACCTTATGCCAACTCACGGGAGTCGGGTCCCCGTATTTACCTCAAAGGAAACGCCGCCGCCATCCTACTTCATTCTGGAATCTCCACCGCGTACACGGTTGTTAAAGTGGTTTCGGAGTTGGCAGACAGTATGACAACTTCCGATCCTGGTCTCTTTAACAACCAAATGTTATTATAACACCGCGGTCTTTTCAAAATAATTTATAGTTTAAAACCAGAATAAAATATCCATTTCAAAACCATATAAATACGATATCATTTCTATTTTAAAATCCAAATCACTATGATATCATTTTTATTTCAAATATATCTTTTTTTTCAAAAATCATAGTACTTTCAAATACATATACCTTAAACCCGTAGCTTCGAAACATAATTTACAATACTTAAATGGTTTAAATATAAACTACTTTATAAAGTAAATTAGCTTTTTAATTTCTCAAATCAATTCCAAATACAGATTTGATTCCCAAATAAACCGTTTATATTTCCATATATTTCAGAGTTTTAAATATTCCACCATTTCAAAACTGAATTTTTAATTCATATATGTATGCCAAATACACTTTACTATTATTTAGTTTTGAAATACTTACTTAATAAATCCAGTATCCTTTATGTAAAATTTTCAAATTCAATAATTGAATATTCCTCCATTTATTTAGACTAGATTTATTCTCTTAAATCATCTTAAACCTGAATTTAGTTATAACACCATATTCTTTTTAAATCTAAATTTCAATAAGATCTTAATTAAATAAAATCTCAAATCCATTTCAAAACTATCTTCTCAACTTGGATTTATAAAAATCAACATAAACTCTATATTAGAATATAATTTAAGTAAATACTTATCCATAATATATTTTAATAAAATCCACTTTATTATTAAACTTACTTCATACTTTAAACAATTTTATACATAGCTTAAAACCAAGAATTTAACTATATATAAAATAACCTTCATCAAATATCCGAAATCAATATCTCATAAAACCATATATAAATTTCTTTACAAAACCATAGAAAAATTATTTCAAAAATAATTATATATATATATATACCGTTGTGCGTGTATATATTTTTTTCTATCCGAAGGTCAAGTGATACTGATATTTATCATTTCAATCTGCAATTTAAAATAAAAATGCGGTTGTATATCATTTCAAACCGCAAATCCCGAATCAAAATAAATGCATAACAACTTCCAGATTTTGATGATATAAATAAAACATCCATTCATCCATCATCAACCTTCAACCATTTATCACAATCATCATCCAAATTCAAACAGTACATCAATATGTAACAGGTAATAAATAACAGGTATCAACCATCGGTTTATATTGAAAAATAAATTATAACTGTTTAACTGGCAGTTTATATGCAATAAAATAAATAACAATTTAACTGGCAGTTAATATGCGATGAATAATTAAGTAACAATTAAACTAAATAATTTAATTTTACTGGGATGATGATTAAAATATGCCAAATAACCATAAATAAATTTCAATCACATCATATATCAATTTAACAAACATAAGAAATTTTAGAAGTTGTGAGTGGGTTAAAACACTCACCTTTTGAATTTAAATCGAATTTAAATCCGATTTAAACCCAAAAATTGAACAGTCCCCAAATCCGTCCAAATTAGTGCCAAAGCGTCCGGAATTTTATTACGATCCTAATAGAAAAATCGCGTGTGAAACGGAGTTCGTATGTAAAAGTTATAGCAATTAAATTGTTTGAAAACAAAATTAAAATTTAAAACAAAATAAATATCTTGCCTCAAATATTTGCCACGTCATTTCCCTAAGACGCGGCTTCAACAGGAAACTCGTGAACCCAAATTGTTCGAAACCCTAACGTAGTTCGAGCCGCCAATGATCAACTTCGAATTTCGACCATCCTGTCGTGCGCTACTCCAAAACATCACCGCGCCCCCTCAGCCTCCCAAGGTGACGACGAACTCCATCAACTGCCACCCTCGCTCGATAAATGCAGCCACTGCAAGGGTAATTAAACCCTAATCGAATTATTGGCGCCAATCTAGCCGTTAACTCGTCGCAAATCTCGCATGGATGCACTCCCTTCGGTGATCTCTCCGCAACAGTATTGATGATTTGACGATCAGCCATGGTTCATCGAATGGTGTTGAATGGCCGAGCATTCATTTGTGATTTCAAGACAACCAGTGATTCAAATCCAAAAACGAATTACACCGTTGAATTACGCTCATCGGAAGCTTCAACATATTTTTTTTTTGAATTTTTCGGTGGAGTTTGGATTTTTAAGTTGATTTTTGATTTGAAATTTGAATTGGATAAATTAGGGTTTACAGCTGTGACGACCGCTCATGACTCCCGCACTAAACAGGGAAATGGTGCGCTAAAAGGTGTGCCAGGCAGCCGTGGACGATAGTCAGGGTAAGATAAAACAGAAAACTCTATCGTACAACTCACAGCGCATGGATAAAATACAATAGAGAAATATAAATATAGTGAAGCTCCCTAGAACAGAATATCACCATATAAGCATCATAGAAGTTTGATACAAACATCTAAACAATCCATACATCAAGCCTCACTACATAATACTCAAAACATATACAAGTAGCGGAACATCCAGTACATATAGTAAGGAAACAATATGCAAAAGCCTCCAGCTCGTCTTCGTCATCAACAGCGTTGGCCACTATGAACAGCACCTGTCACCTGCTACCTAGTCTGCCCATCCCAACATGGATGAACAGCCCAAGGTAATAAGAGTTAAACATAAAACCTTGAGTCAGAAAAAAGTCTTAGTGAGTAGTAAATCAACTATCAAACATACCAAAAGAGCATAAAGGGTACAAAGGAATAGGAACCCAACCATCCCACTCCACCTCTTTCTACAATGATAGCCCCCAGACACACTAAGCAGAAACAAACATAGCAAAGCAGACAATTAAAGTAGAGCAATTATCACTCGAGTCAAGGTCGATGTTTTCCAAGTACAAACCCCCAAGGCCTAAACCAAGATCAGATAAGCACCCACAAAACATCGCTCTTGAGACCGAGTGACGATACAACCAAACATCCATGACTCTGGCTATCACTGTCATCATTGCCTCGAAACCACCGTTAATTGAATGAATGGCACATTCTTTCAGCCGTAAGTCAAGGGCTAATGGTAACCCCAGTTCTAGACAAACTCCGCACGTCATCGTGACCCGTGCCTAGCACTTACCTACTTTGCCCAGAGTACTCGACCACCTGCCTGTAGTCTTTTGGGTGTCCCGACCACCTACCTGTAGTCGTTTTGGGCGCCCCATGTACTCTTGTTTTGAGTTTACTAGAACCTTCAACAACGATGAAATCCAAGCCTCCTAGTCATCCTCCTCGACGACTATTCTCATACTAGCCCAAGCTACCTCTCGAGCAATCCATTATCAACCAACTCGAACCATCCCTCGAGTTATCAACATACTTGGGATGATCCCGTCTGGATTAAACCAAGGCTGTCTCACATCAAACTTTGCTTCATCGCATCATAGCAAAGTCCATCATCATCGAATCTATCCATATGAGCCTCACCATCCGCTTCATATGTCACAAGCAGCTTTCACTATTCAAGAGCCTTTCCACTTAGCTTTTGAATCATCCTCGACCAACTTGTCCAAATCAACTATTAGCTAATTTGCAACAATCTATCAAATCGAACATTAATCCAAGTAATCAATCATTCAAACAAGATCTAAATAAACAACTACAACGATAATGGCAATTTCGTAAATAAAGAGTCCAAATCTAACATGCATTCTAACAAGCATGAATTATGAACAATATCTTTACAACTTGATGAATGAACTTGCATAAGTGAACATGTAGTAAAATAGATGTCAAATCATCATGAACATTAGATCTACATGCAGACTTGAGAAAAATGCACGAAATCACTCTCTTTAACACATAAACAAACCATCAATCCAATATACTCCTTTGGGTCCGTGTGAGAGATAACCACCACTCACCAAAACACCTAAACACCTCAAAATATAACAACTTCAGATCTGGACAGCGAAGAATTAAGCTTGATCCGACAAGATTCCGCTTCAAATGATGAAATCTCACTTCGATGGATGGAGATCTTCAACTTTGGCTCTTGGATCTTCGATTTGATCTTCAATTTAGATGGAAGGAATCACAAGATTAGAGTGGATAAAAGAAGTGAAGAAGTGTTGTAGTTGAGCTCTCAAAATGGCAGCACTTCGTCGCTTCAAAATCCGGTGCCAAAAAGTGAACCAAACCCCTCTATTTATAGGCTGAAATCCCCATGAGTCGTCCCCCCCCCCCCTTAGGTCGTCGCCGACCCAACTGCCCCAACCTACGGCCTAAGCAATCACACGACCTAACAACACATGAACATACGCGACTTAAAACACAGGCCAACCTAAAAACCTCACGACGTACGACTCAACAGGTCCTGCGACGTACGACCTAACTCCAACACAGGCTAACCACTAGGTCGCTATCCCGTTAAGTCGTTACAAACGACTCACGACCTAAACCCTTAAGACTCTAACTATCTTAGGTCGCTAACATCCTATAAGTCGTAACTCGCTAACCCACTCTAACTAATAACTCGTTAACGACCTATTCCCTAACTCGTTAACTAGTTCTAACAGACTAACTCGCTAACTACTAGCTCTTCCAGTCCCTAAGTCGTTCAACCGACCCATCTACTAACCAGCGACCTAAGCCATTACGCGA
The DNA here is from genome assembly GCA_030765085.1 of Allium cepa. Lineage (NCBI taxonomy): Eukaryota > Viridiplantae > Streptophyta > Magnoliopsida > Asparagales > Amaryllidaceae > Allium > Allium cepa. The sequence goes on along the minus strand of CM060944.1, from coordinate 488,162,114 downwards.
CCTAACATAAATCGCTTACGACTTAAGCCTTAACACCTATATGCGACCTAACTCTCTTAGGTCGTTAACTATATTTTAGGTCGTCCAAATTCTTAAGTCGTCTATTCCTTAGTTCGGTCAATCCCCTAAGTCGCTGGCTTCCCTAACTCGTTAGCTACCTTAAGTCGCTCACCACCATGTTGTTAACTCATTCTAACACTAACACGCTAACTCGTCCAAACTTATAGGTCACTCCATTCCTTAACTCGTCCACGACTTATCCCTTAACTTGCTTAAAATACTTAGGTCGTTATTCCTATAAGTCGCTCCACCCAACCTAACTTCCATACGACCCAAGCTACCCATGACTTAAGCACCACACGAGATAACTTTTACACGACTTAAACTCTGGACGAAATACTTAATACGAACAACCTAATTACAATTATTTTACGATTTATCGACTCGTAAAGTACGGGTCGTTACATTCTCTCCCCCTTAGGAATTTCGCCCCGGAAATTCCAAACAAACAAGAGCAATCATAACTATTCTGCATGCCTACCATCCATAGCAATCATCAAACCATACATCCAATTACTAACCTAGCATGCAGAATTCTTAGATTAGAATCAAGTTACAAATTCATGAGATGTCACAACACCTTAGGGCCATACCTCGAAGAGTTCAGGATGAGCTGCTTTCATCCTCTCTTCCTCCTCTCATGTACAGTCGTTAACATCATCACTCCATTGTATCTTGAGCAACGTAATCGTCTTTCTCCTAAGCTGTTTCGTGTCGGTTTCCACAACACGAAGCGGCTTACGAGGTCTCGTAACAACTGGATCAACCTCTAAATCTTCATAGCTATCAGCAAAAACCACTGTATTCGAGTCGTGCACATACTTCCGTAGATACGATACATGAAAAACGTTGTGCACGCCCGACATCTTCTCTGGTAATTCCAACTTATAAGCGAGCTTTCCAATTCGCTCGATGATCGGGAATGGTCCAACCAATCTCGGAGTCATCTTTCCTTTCTTCCCGAATCGAATAACATTCTTCAATGGAGAAATCTTCATAAAAACCATATCGCCTACGTCGAATTCCAAATCCTTTCAACGATTATCGGCATAACTTTTCTGACGGCCTTGGGCTGCCTTCATTCGTTGCCGAATGATCTCTATGCAATCCGAAGTTTGTCGAATCATTTCTGGCCCAAGTATCAGCTTTTCTCCAGTTTCCAACCAACATGTAGGAGAGTTACACGGCCTTCCATACAATGCTTCATACAGTGCCATACCAATACTCGACTGGTAACTGTTATTATATGCAAATTCCACCAAATGAAGATGATCTTCCCATGATCCTCCGAAATCTAAAACACAAGCTCTAAGGAGATCTTCCAAAACTCGGTTGACTCTCTCGGTCTGACCATCAGTTTGGGGATGATAAGCTGTACTCAAACACAACTTGGTTCCCAAAACTTCCTGGAAGCTCTTCCAAAATCCACTAGTGAACAATGGGTCTCGATCGCACACTATACTCTTCGGAATACCATGGAATCGAACTATCCACTTAACATACAACTCAGCGAACTTCGATGCAGTCCTAGTTGATCGAACAGGAATGAATCTTGCACTCTTAGTCAAATGATCTACGATGACCCAAATCCCTTCATTCCCCGTTCTTGTTCTAGGTAATCCATCGATAAAATCCATCGATATCTGCTCCCACTTCCATGTAGGAACTTCTAGTGGCTGAAGTAATCCACTGGGTTTCTTCTGTTCGGCTTTCACCATCTGGCAGTTCATGCACTTGGAAATAAAATGTCCAACATCCTTCTTCATACCTTCCCGGTAATAGGTTCTCTTCATATCCCAATACATCTTATTTCCACCTGGATGAATTGTCAACTTCGAGTGATGACTTTCCCTCAGAACTTCATCTCTCAATCCATCTATATCGGGAACAACTAGTCGTCCTTGTTTTCGAAGCCAACCCTCTCGATCAACTTCGAACCCTTTATCCTTTTCTAGATCCAATCCAGATTCCAAATCACGGATAATCTTGACAAGCTTATCGTCTCGCTTTTGGCTCTCGCTAATTCTTTCCACAAGAGTAGGTCTTATCGATAAGTTTGCCAACATCTCAGGTTCCAATTCACACCTGGGCCTGAAGTCAAATCCAGCTAAATACTCAAGGCTCTTCCATTCTGAAAACATGGCTCCCAATCCTGCATGTCTTCGACTTAACGCATCTGCCACTGCGTTACCTTTTCCCGGAGTATATGCTATACCAAAATCATATGATGCCAAAAACTCTAGCCATCGTTGCTGCCGAAGATTCAAATCTTTTTGGGAGAAAAGATACTTCAACGACTTATGATCTGTAAACAACTCGAATCGAACTCCCAATAGATAATGTGTCCACATCTTCAGAGCAAAAACTATCACCGCTAACTCCAAATCATGAGTCGGATAATTCCTTTCATGCGGCTTCAGTTGTCGACTTGCATATGCAACAACTTTATCCTTTTGCATCAGCACTGCTCCAAGTCCAGTACCACATGCATCGGTGTAAACCACCATCTCGTCATTCCCACTTGGAATAGTCAAAACAGGAGCACTTGTCAGTTGCTCTTTTAGGATTACGAAAGCTTGCTCACACATATCATCCCATCTGAACACTTGGTTCTTTTTCATCAATCCTATTAACGGTGCACCTATCTTGGAAAAGTCTTTGATAAACCGACGATAATATCCTGCTAATCCAAGAAAACTTCTCACATCAGATGCATTCTTAGGTCTAACCCAATCCTGGATTGCTGCCACCTTGGCGGGATCAACCGCTATTCCATTTCCAGAGATAACATGGCCTAAGAACCTCACTTCGCTCTTCCAGAAGTGACACTTCGAAAACTTAGCCCTCAGCTGATGTTTTCGCAAGATTTCCAAAACAATCCGCAAGTGCGTCTTGTGCTCTTCTTCAGTTCTGGAATAAATCAAAATATCATCCACGAACACAAGCACGAACTTGTTCAACTGATCCCTGAATACTCTATTCATAAGATCCACAAAATATGCTGGTGCATTAGTCAATCCAAACGGCATTACCATCCACTCATAGAAACCAGATGGTGTCCTAAAAGCAGTCTTCGGCACACTATCCTTTGCCACTCTTAACAGGTGAAATCCCATTGCCAAATCCATCTGAGAAAACACCCTAGCTTCGTGAAGCTGATCAAACAAGTCATCTATTCTCGGCAATGGATACTTGTTCTTCTTAGTCACTTTATTCAGCTCACGATAACCCACACACAACCTCAACGATCCATCCGCTTTGGTTGAGAACACAACTGGTACACCCCATTCGGACACGCTACGCCGAATGAATCCTTTCCGTAAAAGGTCATCAACTTGCACCTTCAACTCTTGCTGCTCCCTAGGCGCCATTCGCCTAAGAGGCATCACAACAGGTCTGGCTCCTTCAACTAGATCGATACGAAACTCGATCTCTCTATGCGGCGGTAACCCTTTGGCCTCGTCAAAGACATCCCCAAATCCATTCACAATAGGCACCGATGACAGTCCATCCCGTGGAACAACCAGCGAATACATGAAGCTCATGAAGACGCCTTCTTCATGCTTACATCGTATCACAACCTTTCGCCCCTCCACATTCTCGACTGTCACCTCCAGCCTCTTACAATCAACCCTTGCCGCGTACTTCCTAAGCCAGTCCATCCCTAAAATAATTCCAAACCCCGCAAAGTTCAGAACAAAACAATCACAAACAAAAGAGCAATCATGACTCGATACAACCAGACCACGGCATATCATACACAAACATGACGAACCCCCAACTGGATTAGTCACAACCAATGGCCTATCAACAATATCCGGTTCCAAACCCAACCGGCCTATAAGATCATTACAAACAAACGAATGCGACGCCCCAGTATCAAACAATACTCTAACTGGAACACCACATATGAAAAGAGTACCTTGAACCATTACATTCTTCCCCTTCTCTTCAGCAGTAGGAGTTTTTGAAGACGACGACACAGCTCCCAAAGCATAAGCTTGTACAATCTGCATGTCTTTCCTTGGTCTGGGCAATCCATCTTGATGTGTCCCAGCTTATCGCAGTTATAGCACTTTCCCGGCACCTTGGGATTCTTACAATCTTTGGAGAGATGACTCTTCTGCTGGCAGTTGTACCAGGTCACTTCACTCCTCGGCTTCTTCTGGCTATTCTTACCCTTTTGCTGCTGCTGCTTCCTCTTCTTGTTCCCACCTTGCTGTGGTTTGGACTCCTCCTTGGTCACAGCAACAACAGATCCTTCTTTAGGAAATAAACTCTCATGCCTGAGAGCCTTCTCCACAAGCTTCTCAAACGGATCGTCAAAATGATCCACCAACTGCCTCCCAAGGTAACTATCCAAGCCTGTCACAAACTTCTCATTCTTCTGATATGAAGACTCAATATACGATCTAGCATACTTGGACAAAGCTTCAAACTCAGAAACATACTCAAGAACTGGTCTCCCATCTTGCTTGAGCTCCACAAACTTTTTAAACAGAACGGATTTCTGAGCTGTAGAAATGAACTTAGCTTCAAATCTGACTTGGAATTGTTCCCAAGTAATCTCTTCCTTTGGAGTATCAATGGTGATAGAGTTCCACCAATCCGAAGCTCTCCCTTGGAGCTGCCTTGATGCAAGCTTCCTCTTAGTTGCATCCTCAATTCCCAAGTCACCAAAGATCCTTCTACAAGCATCAATCCATCTCTGAACTTCAATGGTTGATTCTATTCCCAAGAAAACCTTCCCTCCAAGAGCAGTATAGTCTTTACAAAACTTAGCAAAATCCACTGGTTTTGGAGCTTGAACTTGAACTCCAACATCTACTGATGGTCCTGAAGCTGGTATCCTTCTCATGATCGAAGTCATCATGGCCTCGAACATAGCAGCGTAATCAGCGGCCCCATCAACAGCACGGCCTTCCCTAGCAGCTGGTCTCCCTCTTCGACTCATCCTTAATATCTACAAAAAGGAATGATTAAGAACACCTTGAGAAACAACTGCATAAGGAGTTCAAATCCTTCTAACTACTATATTATATATAGTAATCATCCATCAAAATTACAATTACGTCTCTCATACGTACTTATGTCAGCGAGCGTTCGCTAAAATCGATTAACCAAAGCTCTGATACCAAATATGACGACTGCTCATGACTGCCGCACTAAACAGGGAAATGGTGCGCTAAAAGGTATGCCAGGCAGCCATGGACGATAGTCAGGGTAAGATAAAACAGAAAACTCTATCGTACAACTCACAGCGCATGGATAAAATACAATAGAGAAATATAAATATAGTGAAGCTCCCTAGAACAGAATATCATTATATAAGCATCATAGAAGTTTGATACAAACATCTAAAAAATCGATACATCAAGCCTCACTACATAATACTCAAAACATATACAAGCAGCGGAACATCCAGTACATATAGTAAGGAAACAATATGCAAAAGCCTCCAGCTCGTCTTCGTCATCAACAGCGTTGGCCACTATGAACAGCACCTGTCACCTGCTACCTAGTCTGCGCATCCCAACATGGATGAACAGCCCAAGGTAATAAGAGTTAAACATAAAACCTTGAGTCAAACAAAAGTATTAGTGAGCAGTAAATCAACTATCAAACATACCAAAAGAGCATAAAGGGTACAAAGGAATAGAAACCCAACCATCCCACTCCACCTCTTTCTACAGTGATAGCCCCCAGACACACTAAGAAGAAACAAACATAGCAAAGCAGACAATTAAAGTAAAGAAATTATCACTCGAGTCAAGGTCGATGTTTTCGAAGTACAAACCCCCAAGGCCTAAACCAAGATCAGATAAGCACCCACAAAACATCGCTCTTGAGACCGAGTGACGATACAACCAAACATCCATGACTCTAGCTATCACTGTCATCATTGCCTCGAAACCACCGTTAATTGAATGATCGGCACATTCTTTCAGCCGTATGTCAAGGGCTAATGGTAACCCCGGTTCTAGACAAACTTCGCACGTCATCATGACCCGTGCCTAGGACTTACCTACTTTGCCCAGAGTACTCGACCATCTGCCTATAGTCTTTTGGGTGTCCCGACCACCTACCTGTAGTCATTTTGGGCGCCCCATGTACTTTTGTTTTGAGTTTACTAGAACCTTCAACAACGATGAAATCCAAGCCTTCTAGTCATCCTCCTCGACGACTATTCTCATACTAGCCCAAGCTACCTCTCGAGCAATCCATTATCAACCAACTCGAACCATCCCTCGAGTTATCAACATACTTGGGATGATCCCGTCTGGATTAAACCAAGGCTGTCTCACATCAAACTTTGCTTCATCGCATCATAGCAAAGTCCATCGTCATCGAATCTATCCATATGAGCCTCACCATCCGCTTCATATGTCACAAGCAGCTTTCACTATTCAAGAGTCTTTCCACTTAGCTTTTGAATCATCCTCGACCAACTTGTCCAAATCAACTATTAGCTAATTTGCAACAATCTATCAAATCAAACATTAATCCAAGTAATCAATCATTCAAACAAGATCTAAATAAACAATTACAACGATAATGGCAATTTCGTAAATAAAGAGTCCAAATCTAACATGCATTCTAACAAGCATGAATTATGAACAATATCTTTACAACTTGATGAATGAACTTGCATAAGTGAACATGTAGTAAAATAGATGTCAAATCATCATGAACATTAGATCTACATGCAGACTTGAGAAAAATGCACGAAATCACACTCTTTAACATATAAACAAACCATCAATCCAATATACTCCTTTGGGTCCGTGTGAGAGATAACCACCACTCACCAAAACACCTGAACACCTCAAAATATAACAACTTCATATCTGGACAGCGAAGAATTAAGCTTGATCCGACAAGATTCCGCTTCAAATGATGAAATCTCACTTCGATGGATGGAGATCTTCAACTTTGGCTCTTGGATCTTCGATTTGATCTTCAATTTAGATGGAAGGAATCACAAGATTAGAGTGGAGAAAAGAAGTGAAGAAGTGTTGTAGTCGAGCTCTCAAAATGGCAGCACTTCGTCGCTTCAAAATCCGGTGCCAAAAAGTGAACCAAACCCCTCTATTTATAGGCTGAAATCCCCCATGAGTCGTCCCCACCCCTTAGGTGGTCGCCGACCCAACTGGCCCAACCTACGACCTAAGCAATCACACGACCTAACAACACATGAACATACGCGACTTAAAACACAGGCCAACCTAAAAACCTCACGACCTACGACTCAACAGGTCCTGCGACCTATGACCTAACTCCAACACAGGATAACCACTAGGTCGCTATCCCGTTAAGTTGTTACAAACGACTCACGACCTAAACCCTTAAGCCTCTAACTATCTTAGGTCGCTAACATCCTATAAGTCGTAACTCGCTAACCCACTCTAACTAATAACTCGTTAACGACGTATTCCCTAACTCATTAACTAGTTCTAACAGACTAACTCGCTAACTACTAGCTCTTCCCAGTCCCTAAGTCGTTCAACCGACCCATCTACAAACAGCGACCTAAGCCATTACGCGACCTAACATAAATCGCTTATGACTTAAGCCTTAACACCTACACGCGACCTAACTCTCTTAGGTCGTTAACTATATTTTAGGTCGTCCAAATTCTTAAGTCGTCTATTCCTTAGGTCGGTCAATCCCCTAAGTCGCTGGCTTCCCTAACTTGTTAGCTACCTTAAGTCGCTCACCACCATGTTGTTAACTCGTTCTAACACTAACACGCTAACTCGTCCAAACTCATAGGTCACTCCATTCCTTAACTCGTCCATGACCTTTCCCTTAACTTGCTTAAAATACTTAGGTTGTTATTCCTATAATTCGCTCCACCCAACCTAACTTCCATACGACCCAAGCTACCCATGACTTAAGCACCACACGAGTTAAATTTTACACGACTTAAACTCTGGACGAAATACTTAATACGAACGACCTAATTACAATTATTTTACGATTTATCGACTCGTAAAATATGGGTCGTTACAACAGCCATTGAGGAAGAGGGGCACAGAATATTCTGCACGTATAGAAATGAGGAATGGAGGCTACTAGGGTTTATAACTGGATATTTATAGGCAAAGTCGGAATAGGATGGATCGGATAAGATAGAGTACGCGTTAACGATAAGGTGGCCCAAAAAGCCCGTTCTGATTTCGGAATGAAATTGGGTCAACCCATATATCAAAATAGATGTTTTAAAATATTCTAAATGCGATGGAACAAGTTTCAAGTCCAAATTCCATCGTATGAAGAAGTTATGCTCAAATCAATATTTTTCAAAATGATTTCAATTGATTTCAATTAAATCGATTTCAAGGCGTTTCACGTTCGTACGATCAAACGACAAGTCCAATCGATATGAAGCTTGAAAACCTACAATAATTCACCGTTACGGATCTGATGAAACTAGTTTCGTAGAAATCCGAGTCAGTGGCCAAAATGGCTATTTTTCCATTAAATAAATAAATAAATAAATAAATAAATAAATCCATTTTTAAATTTCAACCTTAAAATTTACAAATTTTATCACTTTTATATTTCTCAATCGATTTCAATGTTTTAAACAAACTAAAAGTCAATTTAAAGTTGATTATCTTATCGATTTCAGTATTTTCCTCAGTTCCATTCGAATTCAGAAATTATAAATTTAATTTCCAAAATTTCTATTTAATTAAATTAACAAATCATTTTTTCCATTCATTGTTATCAAATAGATGGATTTAACATTGGATTCAAAACAATACATTAATATCCTCACATTTCATCTAAATTCCCATTTTAGATATTAAATCCATTTAATTAAAATTAAATCCTTTTATTAAATTTGAAATTCCAATAAATTAGTAAAGCTTTATTCCATTTCTATTTTCATCTTTATTTCAATTGCATAACATTTTATTACAATTTTACTGTATTTGCCAAATACGTACATTAATAATTATTTATATTCTCCATTAATTATTTACTTGGTTTTATTCTTTAAATTCATTCAAATAAATCAGTAAATCTTGATTTACAATGTTTACCTCAACCTATAGTCATATTATTAATGGAATTGTCATTATTTTCAAAAATGACTTAAATTAACGTTAACGTAAAAATTTGTTTATATTTATTGTAATTGATTACGAGTTTTAGTTTAATATACTTGTCTAAAAGGTTAACTTACAATACTTGTTACCCTTTAACATTTATTTCACTCCTAAGCTATTATTAACAACCAATTGTTGAAATTTGATTTAGACCGAATTCAATGCATTACATGAATGGGTAAATGATTAAAGTTTTACACTATTGCCCCTTTTTCTTTATTTGTATTAATGGCTATGTTTCAAATGTGAAATCTTATTAATTACACACATAAATTAATGTTTTAAAACCAAACCTTAGTTCCATTCCTTTTTTTTCCAATTTATTACTTGTGAAAAATTTCCCGTTTCTATTTATTTATTACATACCTACATTCAGCCCTTGCATTAATTCTCATAAACATTACATTATTGATATCCATGTTTTGATTTAGTAAACCAATTTGTTACAACTTTACTTACATTAACACTATTTCCCTTATTTTGGCTATTATTCCATACGTAGCTCACAAGTTTACATTTCTTTATACTATCTTATGAAACAATATACATTTCTAATAGTTTATTACATTTAGTGGAATTAAATTTCCAAATTTACTAGATACAACAAACTATGACCTTACAGTTATTTCAATTAATCGGGATTGTGCTAAATTAATTATTTATAACTTACATTAACATAATTGCATTAATTTACATTCGGTTGCAAATAAATCAATATATTATTTCACCCATAAATCCAATAATTGCATTTGTTCTTATTATATTCCATTTATAGCTAAGTCATAATATTTGAATTTTAATTAATTTGCAACTTTCATTTTCATTAAATATTAACTTGCATTAACACGTTTCCTTAATTTACAATCAAATACCGTTAACAATGTTTAATTACATTAATCAATTTAATACTTTCCTTTATTTCTCATATACAATTACATCCGGGTATAATCTTTTCACTACTTTCATTCATTAGAATTCTACTCAAATTTCAATTTCTTGCAATAACTCATTTATTGGAAATTTGCATACCAATAAATTAGGTTCCACTAAATTTGATTTATTCAATTCCACCCTTTAATTAAGCTTATTTTAATCAATATAATATTTCATGGGTTAATTCTTAACATTTACTTCATTACAAATTATAATAATTGTATTTCTTTATAAATTTAATTCCAAAATCTTATTAATATGACAAATTTAATTATCGAAATTTGCGGATCGTTACACTTCTTATCAAAATAATCTCCTATATTACTTTAACTATTGCCCCCTTTTCTTTATTACTTCTTATCAAAATAATACACTATTTCCATGGACTCGAATACAGGAACAAATATGAGTGCAGTAAATTAAGAGATGCTCGGGATTCACATCTCCTAAGGATCCGTTAAACTATTTACTATGTAGTAATATTTCACTATAATAGTGTCTATTAGTAAAATAAACTTACTTTAAAATAGCCTTAAGGAGTGACCCAATATTCCCCTTAACACATAATATATTCCTATAGTCTATAGAGTACCGTAATCTCCCCTGTACTAGTCGCCCGAGAGCACTCCATAGGTATAGTACAAAACAAAATCGCATAAGGCGCGCTAGGTTAGGTGACACGGCACAACTAGGCAATGCCAGGGTAGATATACCAATTACTCTTCCGGGTCGGTGGTAACGCATAGCCCCAGCTACCGCCCACCTCGAGCCACACCCCCAAATCAAAGAAATCAAAAGTGGCTACCGAAAAATCCAAAGTCAGAGTAGAATATCGAAGGGATGTGTTCGATAAAAGGTGCTACCTTCATAACCTGCCAATCGGTCCTGTTTTAGCCACCTTATGCCAACTCACGGGTGTCGGGTCCCCGTATTTACCTCAAAGGAAACGCCGCCACCATCCTACTACATTCTGGAATCTCCACCGCTTACACGGTTGTTAAAGTGGTTTTCGGAGTTGGCAGAGAGTATGACAACATCCGATCCCGGTCTCTTTAACAACCAAAAGTTATTATAACACCGCGTATTTTTCAAAATAGTTTATACTTTTAAAACCAGAATAAAATATCCATTTCAAAACCCTATAAATACGATATCATTTCTATTTTAAAACCCAAATCCATATGATATCATTTCTATTTCAAATATCTCCTTTTCCCAAAATCATAGTACTTTCAAATATATATACGTTAAACCCCATAGCTTTGAAACAAAATTTTCAATACTTAAATGGTTTAAATATTAAATTACTTTATATAATAAGATAGCTTTTTTAATTTTACAAATAAATTCCAAATACCGATTTGAGCCGCTCAATAAACCATTTCACTTCATATATTTCAAAGCTTTACATATTCCACCATTTCAAAACTAATTCTTTGACAATTCCATATAAATCAATTTCAATTACTATTTTTTTTATTTGAAATGCTTACTTAATAAATCTAATATCGTTGAAGTAAAACCTCTAAGATGCAAATACTAGATATTTTTTCAATTTAATTAACTTAATATTATCCATTTAAATCCTCCAAACCAAAATCAAGTTATTAAATCATACCTTTTAAACCTCAAATCTATTTAAATTAGAATCAATATTATTCGAGAAAAATTCTTATATACATTAATTCAATCAAATTCATATTTATCTTCCCACCTTATTCCGATTTAATAAATTTTAAACTTCAGAAATAAAATTTAGGTAAACACTTAACCATATTATATTCTAATAAAAACAAACATTATTATTTAGCTTCTTTATCTTTAAACCAATTTTTCTACACAGCTTAAAACTAAAAATTTAACTATATATAAAATAACATTATAAAATATACAATCAATATCTCATACAACCGTATATTTCTTTAAAAAAATATAGAAATCATTTTCGAAATATTTATATATATAGATCGACGGTGTCTGTTTAAAATTTTCTATCCTATGGTCAAATGATACGAATATTTATCATTTCAATCCGCAATTTAAAAATAAAATTTTACGGCTATATATCATTTCGAACCATAATTCTGAATGCAATAAAATGCATAATAACTTACATTTTATGATGACATAAATGAACATCCATTCATCCATCATAAAATCATATATCCATTCATCAAAATCATCATCCAATTCAAACCATACATCAATATATAACGAATAATAAACAACAGGTATCAACTAGCAGTTTATATTCAACAATAATTTAATTAACTATTTAACTAGCAGTTTATATACAATGAAAAATTAGTTAACAATTTAACTGGCAGTTTAAATGTAGTGAATAAATTTAATAGCAAATTAATTTAAATAAATGAAATTAATTGAGGTGATGGCTAAAAATATGCCAAACAACCATAAATAAATTTTAAATCACATCATATATCAATTTAACAAACATAAAAAAAATGGAAGTTGTGAGTGGGTTAAAACACTCACCTTTTGAATTTAAATTGAATTTAAATTCAATTTAAACTCAAAATTTGAACAATCTTAAAATCCGTCCAAACCAGCGCCAAAATGTCCGGAATTTAATTACGATCCTAACAAAAGAAACCGTGCATAAATCGGATATCATACGCGAAAGTTGTTAAGGTTTGAACATTTGAAAATTAAAATAAAATAAAAACAAACAAACCAAAGAGGGAAGCCATGTCAACATCATCATTTGCCCCTCGTAACCCACGCACCCAGTTCGATCACGCAAAACAAAACTGCCGCCGCATCTTTGAGCCATCAACGCCGACGAGCTGCGCCTCCTGGAATCGATCAGCCATCACCATCAAGCTCCACGCCTCGAGCCGCTACTACGCCTCGAACGCAGCCTCACTCGGTGGCCATCTGAGCATGCCGCTGCCACCGCCTTCTCTGGTCAATCGCGGCAAATCGTGACCCCATCAAAATGAACGAACATCAGATCCAGGGCCTGCATAACACCACCTTCCCAACGCCACCAACCGATCGCCTTGCTGTCGCAGATCCACCGTTGGATCATCTAAAATCAATATGAATGGCCAGAATTCTCCGACGATTTCTGATTAAATGAGAAATCAAAACGAAAAACGAATTGCAGTGCCAAGTTTCTCATAGCGAGAGCTTTGATATATAATTTTTTTAAATTTTTCTGAGGAGTTTGAATTTTTGATTTTGATTTTGAAATGGAGTTGGATCTGAAATTTTGTTGTCTGCCATTAAGGAGGAGAGATAGCTGAATTGCGTACAGACTAATGAGAATGAGGGGAATTAGGGTTTATAACCGGGTTTATATAGTTAGGTCAGAAATTAGAATGGATGGATAAGGTTGGATATACGCGCTAACAACAAAGTGGCCCAAAAAGCCCGTTCTGGCCCGAAATGATATTGGGTAAACCAGTATATCAAAATTGGTGTTTAAAAATATTTTAAACACGATGGAAAAAGTTTCACACCCAAATTCCATCGTATGAAGGAGTTATGCTATAATCAATATTTTTCAAATTGCTTTCAATGTATCGATTTCAAGGCATTTCGGGTCCGTAAGATCAAACGACAAGTCCGATCGCTACGAAACTTGAAACCCTACAATAATTCACCGTTATGGATCCGATGAAACTGGTTTCGTCGAAATCCAAGTCAGTGGCCAAAATGGCTATTTTTTCATTAATTAAATAAATAAATAATTAAATAATTAAATCAAATTTTTAATTTTATTTCGATAATTGACAAATTTCAACATTTTTAACTTCTTAATCATTTACAATGATTTAAACAAATTTAAATGTCATTTTAGAGGTGAATAATTTTTAAATTTCAATATTAACCTCAATTTCATTAAATTATAAATTTAATTTCCAATAATTCAATTGAATTCACCTTTCATTCTATTATTTAAATTATCGTTATCAAAAGGATGCAATTTACATTGGTTCATGATTGTTTATATTTATATTCTTAAATTTTATCTAAATTTCCATTTATACAATCTTCTAAGTATTTACTTTTCATTGAATTGCAATTTATCCTATTATCGTGTATTAAATTCCCATATATTGATAAAACTTTATTCCAACCCTTTATTCAACCAATAGTCATTATTTCAAATTATTAATTACAGTTAGTTAAAATTTTACCATTGGTTTCATAAATTATTTGCACTAAATTAGTTATTGCATTAATTCTCATAAATATAACATTAAGGTTCAATTAACTCTAATTGATTTCAAATTTTATTATTAAACCAAATAAACAGGTAAATGATAACAAGTACTACCTTGCCTTTAATTACACTCATGCGTTCCCTATTATTAAGCTCCTGTTACAGTTCTTAAATACTTCGACTATTATTTAATTACATTACTATATTATTATTATTTCATTATCAATTTAGTATTTACATTCGTTTCTTACAATTCAAATCTCATAACCAATTATAACAAATTTCAATATCTCACCTGACCTTTCATTTCAATTTATCCATTTATTAAGTTTTACATTAATGATTATTTATTTCCAAATACACTCTAGTTTAACAACTTATAACCATTATATTACTTCTCACATTAATGTAACTTTTATTTATTTTATTAACACTTATTTCAAATTCAAATTCCATCAACTAATTAAATAGGTAACTTATAATATATGCTTAACAGCCAAATATTTCAACAATTGTCGTATTCTGAATGGAGTTAGCAGTAATTTCAAAAATTATCTAAATTTTACATTAAGATAATATTTAATCAACTTTAATGAAATTATATTCCCATTTTATTTAATGCAATCAATTTTGACCTTTACCAATTTAATACATTCATTAATTATCATTTAAGTAACCTTTAATCACTTTTATTTTTAAAACTTACTCAATTGCAACAATTACACTTTCCATTATTATATTAATTTGAATTCCATTCTAGTTAATAATTTTTATTAATAATTCACAAATTCAACATTCCCATTTGTTTCTTATATTAAACTTATAACCCAGTATGACAATTTACATTATTTCCAATTAATTACAAACTGTTAATTTTAATTTCAATTGCTACATCTAATTTCTAACATTTGTTCCAATATAAATTATAGGAGTTTTATTATTTCTAAATTTAATTAAAAACCTTATTAATTTAACTCATTTAAATCGTTAACTTTTACGGGTCGTTACACCCTTGCATTTGTACTTCGAACGACATTATATTTCCAATCAATTCTTCAATCTTTGAAGTACTGATATAATTTGCTTCTTCGATTGCAGGAATTTTCTGATCCCATTCCAGAGTAAGAGAATTTAGAATTTTTCTGACATGATCTTCTTCGGAAAAACTTTTTCCCAATGATATTAGAGAATGCACAATCTCCTGAAATCTACTATACATATCTGAAATGGACTCATTAGAATTCATTTTGAATAATTGAAACTGATTTGTGAGTATAGATGTTTTGGTCTATTTGACTTTTCTTGTTCCTTCATGAGTAACTTGCAAAGTTTTCCAGATATGATATGCAGACTTACAAGCAGATACTCTATTGAATTCATTCATATCAAGTGAACAAAATAAAATATTCATGGATTTGGAATTATTTTGTGTAATAGTCTTTTGCTCAGTAGTCCACTGTGCAAAACTAGTTGTGGGTTCAGAATATTCAGTTTGTGTGGTATTCCAAGTGTCTAATCCTATTGACTATATTTTCATTCTACATGCCCAATACGAATAATACTGCCATTAAAAATTGGTGGTCTGGCAGTAGAATGACCCACTACAAATGATAGTGTTAATAGAATCAATGTTGGTAGCCATTTATAAAACTTTTCAAAATTCAGATTATGAAAAATTTGAAAACCAATGCTCTGATACCAAACGTGAGAAATGCGGATTACGGACCTTAAGGCTAGAGAATAGTGTTTTATGGATTTTCTAAATCTTTTTGAAACTTATGCACTTTAATCACCAACAAATGCAATTTACAGACACAAATATAATCACAGAATCAAACATAGATGCAAATACGAAATAAAATCAGTAAAGGAAAGAACATATCATGATTTTACACTAGTTCGGAGTTACCATACATCTAGTCCCGTACAATCATACAGATTTCTTATCAAAATAATCTCTCAGATTACACCCTCGGTTTCAAGGCTACGAGGTACACCCTCCTGCATTCGAGTCTAGGACAAACTCTCTTGATTTAACTAGGCTAAAATATCACCTAATCGATTTCCATGTCTACAATCACACCCAATTGATTTCAAGGCACAACTGCACCTTTTACTCGAAAGTTTGATTTATAAAAGATTCTATAACTTTGAATAGTGCCAAGATCTTATAGAGAGAGTGGCAAAGAATCAAACAAGAGATAATCAAGTTTGATTCACTTGGTATTTCGGTAGAGTATAGTTTAGGATTCTTTAAAATAAACGTGGAAGATGAAGAGGAGAGAAAATAAATGAAATCTGGTAAAAAATTCGTTTAGAACTTACTACTATTTATAGTAGAGCAACAGCCATATCTATTCATGAAAGGATACGACGAATATACACTTCTTTTGAAAATTTAAATTTGAAAATAGCGGACACCATTTCAACATGGAGGGTTGAGGGATGTAGACACGCTCAAGCAAAATTGATGTTTTGATTTTCTTATTAAAATTGGTTTCTATAATTTATAAAAACAATTTCTAAACTTTGTAAATATGTTTGAATATAGTTTCAACATTTAAAAGAGTTCAGAAAGTAATTTTTAATATATATAATCCTAATATATAAAGTGATTAAAATCTAAGTATATAAATATTTTAAAGCTAAATATTTAAAATAAGAGATGGTTTAAAAACAAGGAAGTTTTGAAATCAAAATACTAAAAATGACAAAAATAGTTTTGAGGCTAAAATATTTAAAACCAAGAGAGATGACTTTTTAAAAAGAAAGTTTTGAAAACATTTTCTATAAACAAGAGATGTGTTTTTGAAAAACATTTTTATAAAATTCGTAGGTATCAAAATAGGAGCACTATATGTTCCACAAGATATTGTCATGGTTCCATCCCTTTAACAGGCTCGAAGTGGGTACCATTCCACGAACAAATTTTGAATAAAGATGTAAGTGCTTGCAAGAAGTTTTAATATAATTCTAAACTAACTACATTATCTTGTGCTGTTCGAAATCTTGAACTCTTGATAACTTTATTTCTTGATGCTCATGAGTCTTCAATCTTGATATCTTCAATCTTTAAATTCATCAGTCTTGTATCTCTATACTGTACAGTCTTCATTCTTGGTACCTGCATGTTTATATCCTGCATATACATATCTAAACTATAATGTTAGTATTTATATTTTATAACAAGTCCTAAGGTTGTTGTCATCAACACCATCATCTCAAGGACCAACAAAAACTTTCTAAAGTAAATCGACAAGTAAAGACAATCGTTTTGAATTTCCTTTATTTTATATATATAAGTAACTTTGTCACATTTTGAATTTTTTTGAAATATCATACTTGCTTTACAATTTTTTGAAAATTTATAATTTATAATGGTAAAGTCTAAAGGGTGTATATTATATGTTTATTTCTAAGTCAAGTTTGAACCATTTTGGAAATAATTTGAATTGAATGAAGAAAATTATTTCAAAACTTATGTAATTTTCAATTGCGTTATGTATGTGCTTCTGAATGGAAATTATAGGATTTTTGATCTAAATTCTTCAAAGTACCATGGATGAAGTATTTACAATTTTGTAAATTATTTCAGAATTCCATATGGATATAGTTCGTAGCCAAGTTCAAAGATTATATTTTGTACACACATTTGGTGTTGTTTAATGATGATTGAAATCGGCTGATCATCAAATAAAATGATATATACTTATATATACGATAAAATGGTTAAAAAAATTGTGATATAATGTTTAGAAAGTGAACTATGAGTATTCTAGAAAATAACCAAAGTTAAATCAAATCTAATTACATTTTTCAGTAATTAATATTAAATTAATAAAGCTATAAAGGATTGAATTCTGAAGGTTAAATGTTTAAAAATGGTTATTTTGAAGAATTAATAAAAAAATTAAGATTGGAAATAAAAAGTATAATAATTTTTTTTTGAGAACACATGAACATATATAAAGTAATTAAATTTAAACAAATTTAAGTTATTATTTCATATGAAATGGGCTAGTATTAAACGTCTAAGGTAAAAAATTTGAAAATCTATTTAAGTAGAATTAAAGATTTTATTCTGAAAAACAATGTGATGATCGAAATTAAAATTTTCTCAAAGTTAATAGTGAATTTTATGGTTTTCAAATCTTACTAGTCTGTAAAGAATAAGATTTGAGATCAACGACCTCGAAAAAAAGCTAAATTAAAAATTTATCAATATTTTCAATTGAAACTTGACTATACTAGAAAAGATTGCACAATCTAAAATTTTTAATTGAGTATGGTGAACTAGCTAGGATAGTCAATATGCAGTGTTCTTTGGGCTAGCTAAAAAGGGTTATTAAGGATTTGAGACATAGGGATTTGCACCAAAAATTAACGAGGGTATTATTTATGAAATTTGGAAAACTTTGAAACAGTAACGAAAAATCTATTTCGAATTGGGAATTTACTATTATCTATAATGTTCGGTGGAATTTAAATAAATAGTAATATAATTTTTAGAAGATTATCTAAATCTTGAGTAAATAATAATATAACTATTTTAAGGAGTTTATAAAAAAAAAAATTTAAGTAACATAAATAAGACGTATTTTGAGAATAATAATAATAACAACAAAGAGATATTTTCCATGAATATTATTGGAACAAATTGCTTCTATTTTTAATGTAAATAACACTAAAAAGTATCTTTGGGATTTGATGTAGAATATTGTTATTTTTGAATTATATAACAATAAAATGATTGCGAAAAAAAGATTTAAATAAATATTATTGTTTGATGTACAATGTTGTAATATTGTCTCTTTTTTAAGGAAATTTTATGTAAATTATTATTTTTGAATTAAATAACGATATTTGGGATATTTAAAGTAATATGTTCAAAAAAGAGATTTTGAGGTATATTATTAATTTGGAGATTATATACCATTTTAGGATGATCGAAAAAAATATTCTTTCAAGAAACGATACTAGGATGATTTATACTTAAGAAGAAAATAATAAGTCAAAATTTATTATTTTGAATTGTTGAGACATATGTGATTAAATATTATTTGAAATTAATATATTTATTTTTGTTAAGCTTAAAGTACACTTACATAAGATGTTGAGATGCATGAGAGCACAATTGAGTGATAAGTTTCTTAAATAATTAAATAATAGAAGATTTGATGTTGTGCTTGTCATTGATAGAAGATGACTACACTTGTCTATATAAAGTGTTTTTGGATTACAACGATGTACATAAGGTATTCTAGCCGTATGTAGTTTATTGGACTTAAAAACCATGTGGAGTTAATACTATTTTTAAAGTATCTAATGTTGGGGTGATTCCAAGACATGAAGTAAATGTCTTGACTTGCACGTGTTAGGGTACGAAGGCGATTTCAAGAAAGATGAAATCCGACGATTTGAAAGAAAATTGACTAAGAAGTAAGAATAATTCCTTTCAGTCATCACTTAGATTTAAAGAACTATCTTATGAAGTCAATTTTTTTGAAATAGTGACCTTTTGTGCGTAACTTATTTTCAACGCGCGATTCACTAGAAAAATAAGTGAAAAGTGCATGACCGAGTCAACGAATTCATTATAGTCATATTCTTTTCACTAAAAATAAGGAATCATCCACCTATGATGTCCATAAATTAATTGGCGATTCCATATGAGGTTTGTCTAAGAATCCAAAATGTTAGCCCATTTAGAGGAAGACACTATCTATTATCGTGTTTTCATGCCATGGACTTGAAGAAGGAATTTGGTGAGGTATGTCAAAGGATATTGTAACAACCCGAATCCAGTGGGTCTGGATTTTTCACATAAATGCTAAAATCCAAGCCACTGAAGCCCGAGTTGGGTATCTGGTATCCTGCAAATAGGCAAAAATAAATATATCAGAGCTCAAATAAATATCTCACAGTGGAACTGGCCAAAATATAATTGTACATAAATCCTCACCAAGGTAATAACACATTCTAAGAAAGTGTCTCAAAGCTGTAAAATTTCTGCCATCTATCTAACCTGTGGGATGTTATAAGGAGGGGATGAGAACTAAAGTTATGGTGAATGGACAAATTATACACTTCTAAGGTTAATTCTACATATACCATTTTATTTCCATTTTCTTTTATATTAGGTTTATTGGATTTATAATACTCTCGCCTCTACGCGCGAATCGCACCCATCTATTCCCTAGTAGATTAAAACCTAAAAACTAGTATATACGTAGCTACATGCCCAAAGACCACATTGGTCCTAGGTACTACTCATAGTACCTTCGGTATCCTCCTTGAAAAGGTCTCCATCATCTTGCTCCTAGGGCATTCTGCAACTACACATGTAAAGGATAGCTTCGTGAGGCCTACAATACAGATGTTCCATCGCCTACTATGAAAACATAAAACTACATCCGCACTACCTTATACTAGTGCTCAGACATCCACAATGTACCACCCAGTGGATACCTTGAGGACTATATGTAATCATTCTATCTATTCCATGAATCCCACCAGCAAGGTCTACCTTGTATGGAACTCAATTGGGGATTTTCTATATTCGCAAAGGTCCTCTTCGTTAGGCCTATAATACAGATATTCTACTTGGTCTGTCTCTTTTCTCATCGTGGCTATGGCACCCCACAGCCCCCCTCAAATAATCGAAAGACCTCTCAAGAGCTAAGTGGCTGTACCCTACTACAAACAATCTAAACATCCAATTGGTTGCGCCCCTCATCTGATGCCTCAATAGTGAAAGAATCATTGGCATGTTGGTTTAACTCTAGTCTTTCTCTAACTTACTCTGATTGATGATGGCTTGATCTCCGCATGCGACTATCCATTTGGGTCATGTCCACTAAAACCTACTCGTAACTAGGAATATAGTGTCATATGAATATCCTACTCCATCGTCAACTTTTTGACTGCCTAAAAAGGTCTGCTTCCCTAGGCCTGCAATGCGAAAGCAGTCAAGGCATACTCTCTTGATGGAACACCTACAGACCTTCCTACAGGGGTGCAGCTTCGGTAAGCCTACCCCCAAAGGGCCATACTAGAGTATCCTCACTTCTCGTTGAAGTCTAGTACTTCCTTCTAGCCCAAACTAACCAATTGGACATGCTCTTTCTATACTAAAAATCTGTGATGGACTGCTTCGTTAGGCTCTTTATCCAGCTTCTCTTAGGGCTATTTCAAATGCACCTTACAATTTTATTAGACCCTACGTCTAATCTTTACTTTGTGTTTAGTTGACTTTTCTTATTCTGTTGGCTACTTATTTACCCTATTCAACAAACTTAGCCCTACCTATGTGAGAGACCATCAGTCCTATACCTGAAAGGGAATGTTGCCGATACAGGCCACTACTATTTTTTGCTTATTAACTTAATCCTAGATCTAAGTTTGATAAAAATAAGCTTCTTCCATTTCTTTCTTTTTAATTATAACCTACGTGTTACAATTATACTTGCAATTGTCACTTCTATATTCTCTTCTTTCTTTTATAACCTACATATTATAAATGTAACTGCAAGTGTCCCTTTTCTATTCTAGTCTATCTTCTTTTATTATGATACTAAATTCTCTTTTTTTTCTTATATTATATAACATCTTAACTTAGAACTACGTCCAACTGTTATTTATCATAATAACTGCTTTATTTTTTACTCTACTATCTGTGCAATAAATGCAAATCTAGTCATATTTTATGTTTATTGTTTCTAGTTTTGTCAAAAATTAACTTGATTATTTCTTCTTCTTTAATTTCTTTAATTGTTTACGTTATTCTCTTTTATTCTGGAAAGTAGTTCTATTCTATTTGGTTGGTTACAAAAACTTTGCTAAAAATCCATTTCCATATTGTAATATTAAATAATGCTATAAACAATAACTCGTAGCTGCAAGATATTTCTTTTATTGTTTCTTTAATTGTTGGGTAATGCAAAATACAGAAATGTTTCTATTTTGCATTAATTCCACTTTTCTTGCTTTTATTTTTGCAATTATGTTTATCATTATTCTTATAATATTAAATATGGAGATGTATTCCCTTTTCTAAACCAACCAACTAATCTATCACTAATTTCCAAATAAATTTATCAATATTTCCCCCTTTCTAATTCATTTCTCCCGTTATAACATAATTTACTGTAAATCTCTCACTTTTAGGCTTATGCTTTTCTTTATAACTATTAAGCCTAATATGACTTATATTTAATTGGATTCCTTTCTTTTTCCATATAAATAACATTTAAATATAAGTGCACTTCTCTTATAAAATTTATAGTCTCAATATAACTAACAAGTAGAACTAATTACTAAAGTTAGTTCAAATGATGAATTAAAATACTTAACGGGAATCTAACGAAAATATATATCATAAACATAAAAGATATATAATTTAAATCCACTCACCTGTCGTCCTTAGCTTTGCTCCATAACCTTCCTGAATCCTCTTCTAAGGCATCTAATATTTGTGTAAAGAATATCTTCTCCCTAGAAATATTTTCTATTTAGGGTTCAGCCTCAGGCAATGAACCCAATTGGGAGAAAATATGATTGTGAGAATATAGTTAGGCCTAGGGTTCTATTTATAGGGGAGTTTGAGGATCTCAGATCATCGAATTTTTGGACTGAATCTCGTGCAACCATGTCATAGGCTTATTGCGAATCGTTGGATCTATAAAACAATGCTTTATATTGCACGAAAACAGAATTAGAAAAGCTCGCTACTTCTTTGGATGATTTAACGTTCAGGGCAAACGCGGGTTGACATGTGTTCTTTATGGATTGACCTTAGGATCGAACCTGGTGCTTTGCGGGTCGACCTGATGGTCGACCCGTGGGGTCATTCTATATGTTATTTTTTTCGTTTAATTAATTATATATTTCTGATTTCTTGTTCTTTTTGTAACTTCTTCATATTAACTTGGATTTCGACAAGTTATATATGAAAATTGATCAGAAAATCGCCATGAACACAATGGATAAGTTTCAAGGCCATATTATGACTATTCCAAAAATACCTGTTTTCGCTATTCATCATTATTTAATTATTTAATTATCCAAAAATGTGGGGTGTTACAGATATAAAGAGGATTTTCTATTGGCTGAGGATGAAGAGGCATGTAGTGAGGTATATTGCAAAAGGTATTTGACGATAGAAATATGCCAATAGTACAATCTATTTAAATCTAAGCTATATGGATATTGTATGTATAAAGATACCTCAATGATATGTAGGGGATTGAAATTGCATAGGATAGGCATGCACGAAGAGTTCGTAGTAGGTAGCTAAGTAGGTGAGGGAATTGCTATGAAGAAACTGTTACCCGGTAATTTGACCGAGTAACGAGTGACTTGTTGTAAAAGGCTTGTTTGGCATAGAGGGTCGTTCGGCAAACCAGACCGTTCAGCATCCAGGCCACGTTCGGCATCCAGGCTGTAATGACCCAACTTCCAAACACCAGAAAGTCGCATCATTAATAAGAAAGAAAGGGATAGAGAATAGAAAGAAAAATAACAAGAGAAGAAGAAACAACACATCAGAATCTAAACAGCGGAACGAATAAATTATATTAATAATTAAAAGTATTACATAGATATATAACAACTATCAGAGTTACACAGTTAATACAACACATACGAGACAGTTAAACACCTGTCTAGTTATTACAACACGGTACAAAACAACTCAAACAAACGACTCAGAGATACCAACACAGCAGAAACTAGATAACTACAACGCAGAAGCCTCCTGCTCCATTTTCTCCTCCATAATTCGTCAAAGCTAACCTGAATCTCTTGGCTACTCGTAAAAATTTGAGTACCCAAGAGTTTACGAAAAACTAAAATAAACTCCAGGTCAAACATAGGTCTGGTGTGAGTAACAGGTTAAAGTTGCTTAACTTTTGAAATCCTTTTGAAAAGAAAGGTATCACGTAAGACTCCCCACACATAAACATGGAAAAGTTTTTACCTTACGCTAACCAAAACATTTGATAGCAAATCCAGTGATATTATAATCGTGTCTAGGGTTTTCAAATAAATATGAAATAGCCGAAATTGTTACATCTATTAAATTCCAGCTATTAGCCACAAAAGTGCGTAATACAATCAAAATCGTTGGCACTTATTGGATTTTGGATTCCATACAATGGCAGGGCTACTGGGGTACCGCCCGTCATAGTACGTGGCCTAGATCACCGTACCGAGGACCATTCCCGATCACCAGCAACACAAGGTCGGAATCATCCCTTACTGGACAGTCCCGAACAAGACAACCTTGGCAGTTGTCGCGAATCACCCGCCCAGACAACCGAATAAAAAGGGACTTCTAGACAGGGGTAAATCTTACTCTCCAGTGGGAGCTACCCAAGAAGCCTTGTTGCACCTCCCATGTTTTAGCCATTCTCGGTTGATGAGGCTTGAGGCTACGATTAACTTTATAGGACACATCACTTAGAATGCTCATCGTCCACCTGACGATGTTCTGAAAGCATTGAATCCATACAAGTTCATTCCGGGTTCGAACGAAACCGAAGGCATTATCTCGTTACACTCATTTTGGAATCACCCTTAGAGTTAACGACGATAACCCTTGCACTCTGAATCACCATCTCGAACCTATAAGTACTATTCCGTCAAACTCATTACGGAATCACCCACAGAGTTATACTGACGTATAGTTCTTTCACCTCGAGTCTTCACTTGCTCCACTTAGATTTACGACCTAACGTTTAATTTGGATCGATGTGGTTTTCGGATATCCAAATATGGCAACCCGATCCCGGTCTCATCGAAATCCAAAGTGTGTCTTTTAGGTCCAAGTTGTTTTAGAGTTTAAAACAATTCAATCTAATTACCTATATGCACACAGATAGATAATTCACATCATCACAACATATAATCAACATTATCATCAAAAATAGGTAATCTATATTATCACCATAACTTGATAATCTACATCATCATCACCCATAGATAACTCATATCATCACAATGCAACCAATGCATCCATATCACACAATACTAATCTCATATCTGAGATTTAAACCATTCGAGTCAAACCAGATCATCCATTCATAAGCAATGATTTACTTAATTATACTTTAATTAATTTAAAATAAATTAAATTAATTACTCTCAACTCTAATTAATTTAAAGTGAATTAAATTAATTACTTATCTTTAATTAATTTAAAAAGAATTAAATTAATTACTACATCATATAAATCTTGCTTACTTAACTATTAATTGATTAGAAATCAATTAATTAATCCACAAATTAATCATCTTAACTAATCACCCTTGATTAATTACCCTTTAATTACATTCAAGTAATTATCTTTAATTAATTTCCATAAATTAATTATCCTTAACCAAATATAGTAATTAACCTTTAATTACTCCATTAAATAATTAATTATAATTAATCCTTAATTAATTATATTAAATAATTACTTTATTAATCACTTATCATTAATTAATTAATATTAATTAATAAATTAATCCTTAGTTACATCATTAATTATATTAATTAATGATACTTAATTACATTTTAATTAATTACTATATTAAGTAATTAACCTTAATTAAACCAAAATTATTAATCACTTTTAATTAATCACATTCAGTTAATTAACTAACCTTAATTACTTTGTTGAGTAAATTAATTACTCCTAAATTAATTACATTTAATAATTAATTATATTTATTAATCAACCTTGATTAATTTCATTAGTAATTAATTACCTTTAATTAATTACATCTCTTAATTATTTTGAAATGTCTTAATTAATCAATGCTTAAATTAATTATACTAAGTAATCAATTATTAATTACTTTCATTAAGTAATTGCCTCCATTTAATTACACATGTAATTAATCTTAAAACTTTTCCATACTTTAATTAATTACCTCCAATAATTTACTTATCTTAATTACTTCTCTAAGTACTTATTCATCATTGATTACTTATCAACTCGTCCAATGATTATTCTAAATTAATTAAACTTAATTAATTAATTTAAACTAATCTAATTAGTAAATTAATTACAATGAGTAATTAATATCTTTAATTATGTCCATAAAGTAATCATACTTAACCAAACACCATAATGATTATCAAATTTAATTAATCTAATTAATTATCAAAATTAATTACATTAATTAATTAATAAATAATCCCAAGTTAATGACCTTCATTAACTTATTAACAAATTCTTAATTACCTTTCTTAAGTAATTAACTTAAATTAATTAATATTAATTACAAATTTAATTAATCTTAATTACTTAACTAATCCTTAATTAATTTATTCCAATTATTAATTAATTAATTAATTATCTTATTTAAATTACCTTACTAATTTAATGACTCAAAAATCATTAAATTCTTTGATTTGCTTAAAAATAAAACATCTCTTATTAATGATTACATTATCAGTAACAAAGTAATTTAAAACAACTTAACTTAAAATTTGGTTTCAATTACATTTTAAATTTAAAATTTAAAATGAAATCAAACTTAACTTCAACAAAGTTTTTAAAACATTTTAAAACCTTTTTAAAACTTATACTAAACAATTTCTTATATTATAAAGAAGTTTAAAGGAAATTTAAACCCATATTTATTTAAGATACAAATCATATTTAAATTATGATTCAATATCAAAAGCTGTTTAAACATTTAAAATATTTAAAACTTCCTTTATTTTCAACATGATTCAAATTTGAATCTTGTTTCCAGATTTAAACTTATGTTTAAATCTTCTACTCCAATTTTAAAACCTTATCCTTAAATTCAATTTAATTAAACGCCTTTAAAGTTGTTAAACATTTTACTTTAAAAAGTTTGAATTAAATTTAAAAACTGGAATTCAAATCTCAGTTTGAAATTCATACTTTAAATTTAGATTTAAATTCTGTTTTAAATTCTGGTTTTAAAATCTTGCTTCAGATTTTAAAACAAATTAGAAATTGGAAAATAACAGGTTTATCTGGAAACCTGAAACCAAATAAAATACCCGAGACTCCCATTAATCTACTTCGGGTAAAACCATGAACTACTTCGAGTAACAACTTGAATTACTCGAGTATTGACCCGAGTGCAAATCTACCGCAAAACCCAACATCACCTGACACATTCCTCCGTACCGTGCATATGCACGGTGGTCTTGGCCACCTCCGACCACCACCCAACGATCATGTCGATGTTCATTCCTGAATCACATCGCAACCGTCAAATTCCCTCAATGCACTCGAAATCAAATTCGAGTTCCCCCAAACCAACCTGGCAGCAACAATATGGAATAACCCCCCAACCTAGAAACTGCTCGTTTCCTCAACTCCGACCACCGTGTCGACTGCTACTCCGACCACACCTACATCAATACTCCAGCTACGAATACCCTGAATCCTAACACACTCGGTCCACTGGAATGGGCGATGTGATCAAAATTGCCAGACCAAACAAAACTAGGTTTACAGACTTCGTCAACCTCCCATCGCCTCCACCGAGCCCTATTCATCTTCCTGACATTTTTGCCACACCCTCTGATCACTACACTACCTCCACCAAGAACCCCAAACACTCCAATCAACTCGATCACCAAAGATTGGTTAAAACCCAATTTCTGTTCAAACAAGAATTGTGGCCTTAATCCCAAACTAAACACTATGATTTTAGTTTTAAAAATTGAATTTTAGTTTAAGAATTCGATTTATATACCTGAATCTATACATCTTGAAGATAGAAATTTACCCTATTTTAAAATTGTACTGAAGTTTATTCATTTCCAGAGACAATATAAATTATTTTGACTTAAACATATTTTTTTTTAGACTTACAACCATGATTCAACAGCCAATTTTATTCAATACTTTAGGTCTTTACAAGATTGGATCAAGAGCTAGAGATTTTGATTTGAAAATCTAAGCCTGGAACTAGAAACAGAGGGAACACATTCACACAACAATGCACACCAACATTCATATACATGCACACAGAGATTTAAATATTTTCACATACATACTTTTTTTAGAGACGAATCATGAAACATAAACATATACTTAAATCTTTAAAATTTGTGATGTTACTCACCTGGAAACAGTGATGAAGCAGAGCAAAATTTTCTGAAAAGCTTTTGTTTTGATTTTAAAACCAAAGTGCCTCTGCCTGATAAAACTTGTGATGCAGTTGCATGTTCTTGATTTACACAGTGGATTGCAGGCTTGATTTAGAGCTTGCTTTTAGAACAAAAATTTCAGACCACTTCTTTGATTCCAGATTAAAGAAAATGAATTTCAGTGGATGTTGACTACAAATCTAAGAATGAACTACAGGTTTTTGTTTGAACTTTAAAAATGTTATTTACAGGGAAATGATTTGATTTGGTTACTGGCTTGAGAAGTTTGATATGGAAATGAAATTAAAGGCTTTAGATTTTGGTTTGAGGAGGCATTTCTCAGATTTCTATTTGAATATGATTTCTGGTTTTTTGAGAGTTTGAAAACAAATTTGTTTTCAGCTGAAATCTTTTCTTCTTAACTTGAGAAATGAAAATTAGAAAAGAATAGAGATGAAGGAAACATGTTTATATAAGTATGAATGATTTATTTTAAAAATTAAAAGAAAAATTAAAAATAAAAGGACACTTGTTAAAAATCTTCAACACTTGTATTTTGCAATAGTTCATTTACTAACACATGTTATTTAAGAAATTAGAATCTTAACACTTGTCAATATACATACTTTACTTATTCTTTTATTTAATTTAAAAGTAAATAAAACCCCTTTTCTTTATTTGTTAATACTTATGTATAAATTATTTTCATATGTAAATGTTTATGCATTTCTTTTTAAAGAAAATGAAATGAAACAACTTATATAAAAATGGAAGCTTACTTAGAAAATTTAGATATGTTTATTCATTTTAATTTAAAAATTAAATTCAATTTCAAATGCTATTTATACATTTAAAAATTCCAATTTTAAAACTAATTTATCAACATATTTTAATTATAAAGTAATAATATTGTCTTTTAAAACAAATCTACATTTATACATTTATCATTATTATTTGAAAATAACATATTTATCAATTTAAATCATTTATAAAAGAAATTATAGATTACTTATCTTATTTAACTTATTTAAATGCATTAATGTTTTTAATATATAAATGGTATTTTAAATTTACTTATATAATTCAAATTATCAAAATGAATACTAGAATTAATAACAAGTTTTTATTTGTTTATTTAACTTCAAATCAAAACTTATCTATTCACAATATATATATGTACATACATTATAAATAGGAAAACATTCTTTGAGCTTTTAAAAGATAAAATTCATCAATTAAACATCTATTTAATTGGATTATTAAATCAAGTTAATTTTTATTAACAAAATTTTATCAAATCAATTTAATTTTAAATACAGATTATTAAATTGATATTGCTTAAATTTTCGGGATATCACATTCCTCCCCCTTAAAAGAATTTCGTCCCCGAAATTTAAAAGCTAAAGTAATTTAATTATCTCATTTAAGATTTAATTTTAAATCACAAGCATACATCAATCATATGCTAACAACCATAGCAACCAAATTATCTAGATAAAATTCTGGATAAAATTTTCTCGAGTTTCCCAAAATATATATATACCGAGATACTCAATCTACAGAATCCAAACAATCAAAACTATGAAGCTATAGAGCTTCCACTCATCTAGATCTTACAGAACTAGACAAGATATCAGACTACAGACGAGTCTGACTCAACCACTAAACCTTCCTGAACAGCTGGTCCCACAACCATAATAGCTCATACACGTACTCCCTCAGAGATACGTGAATCTCATCGAATCCCAGTTATCCAAACTGGCAATTCAATTCTTGAAAACCAAACACCAATCTAACCAAAACCCAGGAGAGATCCAAAACAATCTCCGACTCCAGAATCCAAATTACTTCGTCTCTTATCCACAAAACACTTCGGATGATCCGGGGCTGTCCATATCCAATCTGATCAGCTCAACTCTTGCTGATACCCCAAAAAGAAACAGGCAGTACCAAAAACAACCCAACAAAACGATCTCCTCAAGATCTACCAAACCAAATACACAACTCTACTCTTCAAACATCAGAAGAACAAACTCACTTCTTCTATCCAGAAAAGACACAACAGAAATACTCTCAAACTGCTTCCGCTGCACAACTCTGATCTATCCTGAGCTGCTTCACCAAACTCTATCATGAGAAATCCTCCTTCTACTAGCTGATCCACCAGTAGCACTCCTGGAATTCAGATGATAAGAAAACTCATCTCCAGATACAGACAAACCTCTGACTTCTCAGAAGACATCCAGAAAAGTCTCTGATAACACATGAGATCACTCAATCAATCGCAAGTCACTTTTGCGATCAATCCAGATCAATTTCCAAATAAAACAGTTGTCTCTTTACCAAACAGAACAGCTTACACTTAATTAGCCAATCCACCGAAGAAACGGGTGCACTCTGCTGCTTCTGAATTCCACCTTAGAAAAACTGCTAAGCAGAAAACTTCCTGCCAACACAGAACATTCCGAGCTGAACTGCTGACACCAACGTCAAAAACTTCCTAACCCAAAGCACTTCGAGAAATTCGGACCTCAAAGCCAAACACAAACATCTAGCTGAACTCAGCCACAACACTGAAGCAGACACACTTTCCAAAACTTGTTCCAAAGAAAACATCTTCGGAGACATCCATATTCACTACATCTCATCACGCAGCTACTACTTCCTGAGGTATCAAAATACCATCACACACTTCTGACAAACCGACAAATCCAAACTCAACTCATCCATCTTCAAAGATAGACTCTGAATCTTAACAGGTTATCTTCAGAGATCAATGAAATCCTTACACCACTGCACAACTCACTCGAGACGGTATTAGGTCTACAGTCTCGACAGATACACTTCCAACCTCAAATATTCAAACTCCAACCAATGGCAGTAGTCGTGTTACACACATCACTACCTTATCTACCTTTATAACCTACATTGGAAAACCCGAACAGGTAACCCGACAGATAGGTAGAATAAATATATTTATATATATAAATTTTACAAATACGCTCTCTCAAGATAGACACCACTCCAGAGCCTAGGTATTCACTCAACCTAATGCTCTGATACCACTGTAACGACCCAACTTACAAACACCAGAAAGTCGCATCATTAATAAGAAAGAAAGGGATAGAGAATAGAAAGAAAAAGAAGAAGAGAAGAAGAAACAACACATCAGAATCTAAACAGCGGAACAAATAAATTATATTAATACTTAAAAGTATTACATAGATATATAACAACTATCAGAATTACACAGTTAATACAACACATACTAGACAGTTACAAACACCTGTCTAGTTATTACAACATAGTACAAAACAACTCAAACAAATGACTCAAAGATACCAACACAGCGGAAACTAGACAACTACAACGTAGAAGCCTCCTGCTCCATTTGCTCCTCCATAATTCGTCAAAGCTAACCTGAATCTCTTGGCTACTCGTAAAAATTTGAGTACCCAAGAGTTTATGAAAAACAAAAATAAACTCCGGGTGAGACATGGGTCTGGTGTGAGTAACAGGTTAAAGTTGCTTAACTTTTGAAATCCTTTTGAAAAGAAAGGTATCACGTAAGACTCCCCACACATAAACATGGAAAAAAATTACCTTACGCTAGCCAAAACATTTGATAGGAAATCCAATGATATTATAATAGTGTCTAGGGTTTTCAAATAAACATGAAATAGCCGAAATTGTTACACTATTAAATTCCAGCTACTAGCCACAAAAGTGGGTAATACAATCAAAATCGTTGGCACCTATTGGATTTTGGATTCCATACAATAGCAGGGCTACTGGGGTACCGTCCATCACAGTACGTGGCCTAGATCACCGTACCGAGGACCACTCCCAATCCCCTGCAACACAACGCCGGAACCATCCCTTACTGGACAGTCCCGAACAAGACAACCCCGGCAGTTGTCGCGAATCAACCGCCCACACAGCCGAATAAAAAGGGACTTCTAGACAGGGGTAATTCTCACTCTCCAATGGGAGCCACCCATGAAGCCTTGCTGCACCTCCCCTGTTTTAGCCATTCCCGGTTGATGAGGCTTGAGGCTACGATTACCTTTATAGAAAACATCACTTAGAATGCTCATCGTCCACCTGACGATGTTCTGAAAGCATTCAATCCATACAAGTTCGTTCCGGGTTCGAACGAAACCAAAGGCATTATCTCGTTACACTCATTTTGGAATCACCCTCAAAGTTAACGACGATAACCCTTGCACTCTGAATCACCATCTCGAACCTATAAGTACTATTCCGTCAAACTCATTACAGAATCACCCACAGAGTTATACTGACGTATAGTTCTTACACCTCGAGTCTTCACTTGCTCCACTTGGATTTACGACCTAACGTTTAATTTGGATCGATGTGGTTTTCAAATATCCAAATATGGAAACCCGATCCCGGTCTGATCGAAATCCAAAGCGTGTCTTTTAGGTCCAAGTTGTTTTAGAGTTTAAAACAATTCAATCTAATTACCTATATGCACACAGATAGATAATTCACATCATCACAACATATAATCAACATTATCATCAAAAATAGGTAGACTATATTATCACCATAACTTGATAATCTACATCATCATCACCCATAGATAACTCATATCATCACAATGCAACCAATGCATCCATATCACACTATACTAATCTCATATCTGAGATTCAAACCATTCAAGTCAAACCATATCATCCATTCATAAGCAATGATTTACTTAATTATACTTTAATTAATTTAAAATAAATTAAATTAATTACTCTCAACTCTAATTAATTTAAAGTGAATTAAATCAATTACTTATCTTTAATTAATTTAAAATGAATTAAATTAATTACTTCATCATATAAATCTTGCTTACTTAACTATTAATTGATTAGAAATCAATTAATTAATCCTCAAATTAAGCACCATAACTAATCACCCTTGATTAATTATCCTTCAATTACATTCAAGTAATTATCTTTAATTAATTTCAACAAATTAATTATCATTAACCAAATATAGTAATTAACCTTTAATTACTACATTAAATAATTAATTATAATTGATCCTTAATTAATTATATTAAATAATTTCTTCATTATTCACTTATCATTAATTAATTAATCTTAATTAATTAATCCTTAATTACATCTTAATTATATTAATTAATGATCCTTAATTACATTTTAATTAATTACAATATTAAGTAATTAACCTTAATTAAATCAAAATTATTAATCACTTTTGATTAATCACATTCAGTTAATTAACTAACCTTAATTACTTTATTGAGTAAATTAATTACTCCAAAATTAATAACATTTAATAATTAATTATATTTATTAATCAACCTTGATTAATTTCGTTAGTAATTAATTACCTGTAATTAATTACATCTTTTAATTATTTTCAAATGTCTTAATTAATCAATGCTTAAATTAATTATTCTAAGTAATTAATTATTAATTACTTTCATTAAGTAATTACCCCATATTAATTACACAGGTAATTAATCTTAAAACTTTTCCATACTTCAATTAATTACCTCCAGTAATTTACTTATCTTAATTACTTCTCTAAGTACTTATTCATCATTGATTACTTATCAACTCATCCAATGATTATTCTAAATTAATTAAACTTAATTAATTAATTTAAACTAATCTAATTAGTAAATTAATTACAATGAGTAATTAATATCTTTAATTATTTCCATAAAGTAATCATACTTAACCAAATACCATAATGATTATCAAATTTAATTAATCTAATTAATTATCAAAATTAATTACATTAATTGATTAATATATAATCCCAAGTTAATGACCTTCATTAACTTATTAACAAATTCTTAATTACCTTTCTTAAGTAATTAACTTAAGTTAATTAATATTAATTACAAATTTAATTAATCTTAATTACTTAACTAATCCTTAATTAATTTATTCCAATTCTTAATTAATTAATTAATTATCTTATTTAAATTACCTTATTAATTTATTGACTCAAAAATCATTAAATTCTTTGATTTGCTTAAAAATAAAAGATCTCCTATTAATGATTACATTATCATTAACAAAGTAATTTAAAACAACTTAACATAAAATTTGGTTTCAAATTACATTTTAAATTTTAAATTTAAAATGAATCAAACTTAACTTTAACAAAGGTTTTAAAACATTTTAAAACCTTTTTAAAACTTATACTAAATAATTTCTTATATTATAAAGAAGTTTAAAGGAAATTTAAACCCATATTTATTTAAGAAACAAATCATATTTAAATTATGATTCAATATCAAAAGCTGTTTAAACATTTAAAATATTTAAAACTTCCTTTATTTTCAACATGATTCAAATTTGAATCTTCTTTCCAGATTTAAACTTATGTTTAAATCTTCTACTCCAATTTTAAAACCTTATCTTTAAATTTAATTTAATTAAACACCTTTAAAGTTGTTAAACATTTTACTTTAAAAAGTTTGAATTAAATTTAAAAACTGGAATTCAAATCTCAGTTTGAAATTCATACTTTAAATTTAGATTTAAATTCTGTTTTAAATTCTGGTTTTAAAATCTTGCTTCAGATTTTAAAACAAATTAGAAATTGGAAAATAACAGGTTTATTTGGAAACCTGAAACCAAATAAAATACCCGAGACTCCCCTTAATCTACTTCGGTTAAAACCATGAACTACTTCGAGTAACAACTTGAATTACTCGAGTATTGACCCGAGTGCAAATCTACTGCAAAACCCAACATCTCTTGACACATTCCTCTGTACCGTGCATATGCACGATGGTCTTGGCCACCTCCGACCACCACCCAACGATCATGTCGATGTTCATTCCTGAATCACATCGCAACCATCAAATTCCCTCAATGCACTCGAAATCAAATTCGAGTTCCCCCAAACCAACCGGCCAGCAACAGTACGGAATAACCCCCCAACCTGGAAACAGCTCGTTTCCTCAAATCCGACCACCGTGTCGACTGCTACTCCGACCACACCTACATCAATACTCCAGCTACGAATAGCGTGAATCCCAACACACTCGATCCAGTGGAATGGGCGATATGATCAAAATTGCCAGACCAAACAAAACTAGGTTTACTGACTTCGTCAACCTCCCATCGCCTCCATAGAGCCGTATTCATCTTCCTGACATTTTTGCCACACCCTCTGATCACTACACTACCTCCACCAAGAACCCCAAACACTCCAATCAACTCGATCACCAGAGATTGATTAAAACCCAATTTCTGTTCAAACAAGAACTGTGGCCTTAGTCCCAAACTAAACACTATGATTTTAGTTTTAAAAATCGAATTTTAGTTTAAGAATTCGATTTATATACCTTAATCTATACATCTTGAAGATAGAAATTTACCCTATTTTAAAATTGTACTGAATTTTATTCATTTCCAGAGACAATATAAATTATTTTGACTTAAACATATTTTTTTTTAGACTTACAACCATGATTCAACAGCCAATTTTATTCAATACTTTAGGTCTTTACAAGATTGGATCTAGAGCTAGAGATTTTGATTTGAAAAACTAAGCCTGGAACTAGAAACAGAGGGAACACAGTCACACAACAATGCACACCAACATTCATATACATGCACACAGAGATTTAAATATTTTCACAAACATACTTGTTTTAGAGACGAATCATGCAACATAAACATATACTTAAATCTTTAAAATTTGTGATGTTACTCACCTGGAAATAGTGATGAAGCAGAGCAAAATTTTCTGAAAAGCTTTTGTTTTGATTTTAAAACCAGAGTGCCTCTGCCTGATAAAACTTGTGATGCAGTTGCATGTTCTTGATTTATACAGTGGATTGCAGGCTTGATTTAGATCTTGCTTTTAGAAAAAAAACTCGCAGACCACTTCTTTGATTCCAGATTAAAGAAAATGAATTTCGGTGGATGTTGACTACAAATCTAAGAATGAACTACAGGTTTTTTTTAACTTTAAAAATGTTATTTACAGGGAAATGATTTTATTTGGTTTCTGGCTTGAGAAGTTTCATATGGAAATGAAATTACAGGCTTTAGATTTTTGGTTTGTGGCGGCATTTCTCAGATTTCTATTTGAATATGATTTTTGGTTTTTTGAGAGTTTGAAAAAAAATTTGTTTTCAGCTGAAAACTTTTCTTCTTGACTTGAGAAATGAAAATTAGAAAAGAATAGAGATGAAGGAAACATGTTTATATAACTATGAATGATTTATTTTAAAAATTAAAAGAAAAATTAAAAATAAAAGGACACTTGTTAAAAGTCTTCAACACTTGTCTTTTGCAATAGTTCATTTACTAACACATGTTATTTAAGAAATTAGAATCTTAACACTTGTCAATATACATATTTTACTTATTCTTTTATTTAATTTAAAAGTAAATAAAACCCCTTTTCTTTATTTGTTAATACTTATGTATGAATTATTTTCATATGTAAATGTTTATGCATTTCTTTTTAAAGAAAATGAAATGAAACAATTTATATAAAAACGGAAGCTTATTTACAAAATTTAGATATGTTTATTCATTTGAATTTCAAAATTAAATTCAATTTCAAATGCTATTTAAACATTTAAAAATTCCAATTTTAAAACTAATTTATCAACATATTTTAATTTTAAAATAATAATATTGTCTTTTAAAACAAATCTACATTTATACATTTATCATTATTATTTGAAAATAACATATTTATCAATTTAAATCATTTTAAAAGAAATTATAGATTACTTATCTTATTTAACTTATTTAAATGCATTAATGTTTTTAATATATAAATGGTATTTTAATTTACTTATATAATTCAAATTATCAAAATGAATATTAGAATTTAAGAACAAGATTTTATTTTTTTATTTAACTTCAAATCAAAACTTATCTATTCACAATATACATATATACATACATTATAAATAGGAAAACATTCTATTAGCTTTTAAAAGATCAAAATTCATCAATTAAACATCTATTTAATTGGATTATTAAATCAAGTTAGTTTTTATTAATAAAATTTTATCAAATCAATTTAATTTTAAATACATATTATTAAATTGATATTGCTTAATTTTTTGGGATATCACACAGACCTTGTTCGGCATCCAGCACCGTTCGGAACTCATGCCTCGTTTGGCTTTCATGCACCATTCGGCATCCAAGCCTCGTTCGGCATCCAGCACCGTTCGACACTCATGCCTCGTTCGGCTTTCATACACCATTCGACATCCAGGCTTCGTTCGGCATCCAGCACCGTTCGGCATTCCAGACCTCATTCAACATAAAATGCTCCGTTCGGAATTCTAGCCTAGTTCGGCATTCCAGCCTCGTTCGACATCTCCCCTCGACCGGCATTGGTTCTCGTTCAACATGCACTCCTCACTCAACACATTGCCTCGTTTGGCACTAAGGAAGCATTCGGGATTTGCCGATCGGCACTAACAATTCGGCACACAGAAGCCACCCGCTTTGGGCCGAGATATCGAGCTACTAGGCCCATCAGGGAAGTCCAATCCATTTTTGTCTATAAATAGAGAGGCAGGGGCACAGTGAAAGGGATCTTTTTTCAAGAACACCGGGGACTCTACCGCATTCAAGACTCATTCAAAACTAATCTTCTTTGCTTAAGAATTGTAATCCAATATTTGGTGTACGGATTGTATCTGTAACCAGTTGATAAGTAAAGCAATAAAGATTAACCTCAAAGTGGACGTAGGCAATTACGCTGAACCACTATAAATCTGGTGTTCTTATTTTGTGCATTTAGTT
Source organism: Allium cepa (assembly GCA_030765085.1). NCBI lineage: Eukaryota > Viridiplantae > Streptophyta > Magnoliopsida > Asparagales > Amaryllidaceae > Allium > Allium cepa. The sequence continues at coordinate 488,123,901 of CM060944.1, read as the reverse complement.
TAGCATTCTGTTCACTGTTTACATTTACTTTCTTCATTAATATCTCTACATAATCTCTCTCAAGGGTGTTAGTAACCAATTCTGGTGCTAAAGTTTTGGTGCTTTCACTGAGAATCGAATTATCAGGTCGATAGGATCTACTTTGTAGCTACTGGATTGAAAAGTCCCCCAAAGGAGATCTGACTTATTCATTGGACGGCCATTGGATCTATTCAGAGTTCCAACTATCAACTCTACTATGGGAAGATCACGCATTCGATCAACATCTCACAATGCGGATGTCCACGAGAGTGCTAGTGTGTAACAAGTTGGACCTAGCAACCAACAAGCGATTCAAAGCATAGGGCCCTCCACCCAAAATCAAACGGAAGTCATTTACCAAACAGAGTTCAACGACTTGATAAGAGAACTCAGGGAAAGTAAAAGGCAGCTTGTAGAGAAGATTCAAGCCAACACTAATCCCATGACTCAGTTTGCCCAGCAGCAGCATCAGAATGCTGGAGGTAGCCCTGCTCCTTATTCTTCATCTGATAGCTCGACCTCTACTGATGAACGTCTAGGCGTAGACAACGTAAGACAGATGCTGCACAAGCAGGTGCCACTAATCGACCCGCCAAGGATCTGGTACATAAGGAGACCGGATGCTTGCCTCACCAAGACCCGAATCAAGCTAGCCTTTAGGACGCACGTTTGGCGACCGCCAGTAGACGGGACATCAACCCGCACGGTCCCGTGGAACGAAACCAAACCTTCCATCCTCCATACAAACTCTAGACCTATCAGCCATGGTCAGGAAGTTAATGAGAGAAAACCAAGGCTTGACCAACGAAGATTGAGAAGTGTCCAGAAGTCATATTCCCTTCACAGACTTTATTCTACAGGCTAAGTATCCTAGGAAATTCAGTATGCCAACTATCCCAGCCTACGAAGGGAACACGTGATGGGGTACGAATGGATGATGGATTCTGCAAGGGCGAATGACGCGATTAAGTGTAGGTGCTTCCCAATCACTTTGTCCGGAATTTCCACCATGTGGTTTACTCGACTTCCTTCGTGGTCTATATCCAGCTTCGACGATTTGGCAATGAAATTTGTTGAACAATTCTGGATACATGCTACTCGTCCAAAGGATGTGATGTCCTTATCAAGCATGATCTAGGCTCCGGGAGAGTCTTTCAAAACATACTTGCAGAGGTTTCATGTTGCCGCCACTGAAGTTAGCAACCCTAACGACCACGCAATCTTGATGGCGGTAATGCGAGGTGTAGATCCAGACTCGGAGTTTAGAGATTGGTTGGCGGGAAAGCCTCCAACTACGTTGGAGCGATTCTATACCAAATCTCATCAGTTCATAAGGAGGGAGGAAGCATGACGGATGAGACGAGATAAGGCGCCAGAGCCTATTCAGGATACTGTGGAAAGTAACATCGCCGTGAAGCAATCCGACGACCGTTTGGGAAAAGTTCAAGTCAACGTCCAGAACAAGCCTGGACAATCTAAGGGATCCGGAGGTGGAAAGCCGGAAATAAAAAGAGACAGAGAAATGGAAGTCGAGGATTCCGACCTACAATGAATACACTCCCCCAAATATGTCTCTTGAAAACATTTACCTATCTACCCGTAACACCGTCCAATACAGAAATCCACGTCCAAAGGAGTCCACTGAGGAATAGAAACGGACGGGAAAGTACCGTCACTTCCATGAGACACATAGGCACAATACTGAGGAGTGTACACACCTAAATGACGCCATAGAATGGTTAGTCAGGTAGAAAAGGCTGCAGTAGTTTGTTAATAACCCACCAGAGGGTAGGCAAGGAACGTCAGACCCCGGACGCGGGCCGGCTCCACGCCATCTAGAGGAACCTGCCCAAACCGTAGGTAGGTTGATCATAAACAGTATAGTCGGAGGACCTCATCCTGCAAACAAGAATTGGCAAGAGATGGAATGATATGCTACCTCCTTGAGGCATGCGAATTATAAATGTTGTTCGAATGTGGAAGATGGAACCCCCGCAAAACAACAACACATAATGACAGACAATATAGTGTTTAGGAGTCGAGATGCAGACAAGGTGGAGGCTTCTACTATCGACCCGATGGTCATATCTGCAACGATCGGGCCAGCTTATGTCAAAAGGATTTTGATTGATTGTGGAAGCTCTGTCAACATCATCTTCAAGAAGGCTTATGACCACATGAAGATGGAGATAAAAGATATATAATCATGCAAACCCAATATCGATGGCTTTAATGGTGCCGCAACCGACGCGATGGGGTATATTGAGTTATCGGTTGAACTGGGGGAAGGTGAGCATAGGAGAGTGCGAATCCTACCGTTCATAGTAATGGATGATGACTCTCCATACAATGCATTTTTGGGTCGTCCGACCCTTGCAGAGCTTAGGGCCGCTTTGGCCCCATGGTGTTTGACGTTAAAATTTCCGACAGACAAAGGAGTCGGTGTAGTACATCGCGATCATGCGACCAGTCACGCATGTTATGTGGCAGAGCTGAGAGATTCTCAGCGGGGAGAAAAACAGAAGGTTGCGGACAACTCCGTCCGCATCCTAAATACTGATGATTGACAAGTAGCGCCCGAGCCGTGGCTCGGGCGACATTCTCGGATCCTTAGAGACATAGATACGAGAGATGATGATGTGGAACCCAAGGAAACGAATGCAGCACCGGCTGAGATGACGATTGACATTCCAGCCAGTCGGAATGAACCATCACGAGTTCTTATGATTGGATCACAACTCGACCTTCAATGGCCGAGGACCTTACTGATTTCCTCCGAGCGAATCTGGATTTTTTCGCTTGGACACATTCTGATATGTGCGGGATTTCTCCCACTATTGCAAGTCATATGTTGAACATAGACCCAAAATACGTTCCTATGAAACATAAAAGGAGTGGCATGTACCCGGAGAGGTCCGCTGCTCTCGAAGAGGAGGTGGACAAACTCAAAGCCAATGGGTTCATCCGCGATGCCCTCTACCCCAAATGGCTATCTAACGCTGTGCTGGTAAGAAAAGCGAATGGGAAGTGGAGAACTTGTGTTGATTACTCAGATCTGAATAAAGCATGCCCGAAGGATAGTTCCCCTTTACCTAGAATCGACCAACTCGTCGACTCTACCGCCGGACACGAATTATTGTCATTTATGGATGCGTATTCGGGATACAATCAGATCACGATGCACATTCCAGACCAAGAACACACCAGCTTTGTCACAGATGTGGGGCTATATTGCTATGTAGTAATGCCTTTTGGATTGAAAAACACGGGAGCAACTTATCATCGTCTGGTGAATCGATTGTTTAAAGACCAGGTTGGTAGAACAATGGAATTCTACGTGGACGACATGCTCGTGAAGTCACGGTAGTCAAACGACCACATCCGAGACTTAGCGGAGATGTTTGATATACTCAGGGATTACAGGATGAAGATCAACCCTTTAAAGTGTTCTTTTGGCGTTGCATCAGGGAAGTTCTTAGGTTTCATTGTGCACGCACGTGGAATTGAAGCTAACCCAAAAACGATTCAGGCTGTTCGGGACATACAAGTGCCCAGAACTATAAAGCAAGTACAAACCTTGAATGGAAAGGTGGCCGAGCTGAGTCGATTCATATCCACAGCCACGGATAAGTGCATTCCTTTCTATGATGTGATAAAGAAAGGAAAAAGAAATTTCTAGTAGACGTCTGACTACGAAGAAGCATTCCGAGCTCTGGTTAGACATCTAGAAAGTCCCCAAGCGCTATCAAAACCAATTGACCATGAAATGTTGTATGTATACCTGGCAGTACCCCAGCGTGCTATCAGTACGGCTTTGGTTCACGAGGAGGACTGAGTTCAAAAGGCAGTATATTATATCAGTAAACGTTTGACGAGGGCAGAAAGAAATTATCCCAGGATTGAGAAACTAGCTTAGTGGTGATTGCATCACGCAGGCTTCGCCCATACTTCCAGGCACACTCGATCCGTGTTTACACCGATCAACCCTTGCGACAGGTACTCCAACGACCGGAAACTTCTGGAAGGATGTTAAAATGGAATATCGAGTTGAGTCAGTTCGATATTACCTACCTACCACGAAGGGCCATACAGGGGCAAGCGTTAGCAGATTTCATTACTGAATTCACCATAACAGACGAATCAAACGGCCGCAATGTCATACCTCCCATTCGATGGAATATGTACACCGATGGGGCAACTAACGACCATTGTTCGGGGTTGGCATAGTTCTTGTAACTCCTGAGAACCGATCGATCTGCTACGCTTTGAATCTCGAATTCACAACAATGAATAACGAAGCCGAGTATGAAGCATTGATTGTCGGCTTAAGACTTATCGAATAACTGGGACTAAGATCGGTTGAAATCATTTGTGACTCGCTACTGATAGTGTACCAAATGCAGGGAGACTATCAAGCAAAGGGGTATAGACTTGCCCAGTATTTGGTCCAAGTTGAAGATATGCTAGCGAATCTCGAGTATTATGATATTTCACATGTCCCGCGTGAGCACAATAGAGCAGCCGATTCTTCGGCAAAATTTGCAAGCACTGGCGATGCGCAGCAGATGGGATTGTTTCCCGTTGAAACCTTACATGTTCCAAGCATAAATATGATGGAGGTAGATTTCAAGTTAGAAACAGAAATCGAGAAGGAATCATGGATGACCCCATTCAAGCAGCACTTGTTACATGGGGTCGTGCCCGAAAGAAAGAGCGAATGACGGCAAGTCATTCGTAAGGCTTCACGTTATGTAATTCAAGATGGAGTAATGTATCGGAGGGGATTTTCGACCCCTTACTCCGGTGCATTGCCCATGATGAGATAAAACGAGTCCTGAAGGAAGTCCATGAAGGTGAATGTAGCGACCATACTTGAGGGCAGACGTTAGCGAAGAAAATCCTTCGCTATGGATGCTATTGGCCGACTGTAAATCGGGATGTCGTAGACTATGTGAGAAGATGTGACAAATGTCGGAAATATGCAAAAATCCTGAGAGCTCCACCGACCGAACTCACACAAATGGTTAGTCCCTGGCCATTTGCAATGTGGGGGAATGATATAGTCGGTTATTTACCTCTATCCAAAGGTGGTGCAAAATTCACGATAGTTGCAGTCGGTTACTTTACTAAGTAGGCAGAAGCAGAGCCTTTGGCCACTATCACCACCAAAAAGGTCATTAATTTTGTTGTACGGAACATTATATGCCGTTTTGGCCTTCCACGAACCATCATCACAGACAACGGAACTCAATTCGAACGCAAAGAGTTCAAGGAATTTTGCCAAAAATATGGTATTGAGAAAAAGTTTATAGCAGTTGCTCAGCCGAAAGGCAATAGATAAGTGGAAGCTGTAAACAAAATAATCAAATCCATATTGAAAAAGCATTTGGAAAAGGCTAGAGGAAAGTGGGTGGATGAGCTTCCAACATCGCTTTGGGCCTACATAACCACCCACAAATCCACGACTGACCACACACCATTCGCATTGGCATATGGCATGAAAGCTATCATACCCATAGAACTTGAAGTTCCATCACATCGGGTAACTTATTATGACCCTGAGTTCAGATCAAGATCTTTTGCTAGAATCATTGGACTTCATTGATGAAAAGCACGAAAAAGCTAATTTAAAAGCGGCCGCATACAGGCACCGAGTCGCTCGGTATTACAATGAAAAAGTTCGACCGAGAATCTTTAGCGTGGGTGATCTCGAAAAGAGTTTTCCCAGTGCCATCACATACAAGGCCCGCATGGGAAGGTTCATACGTCATTGAACGGAAGCTTGGAGAAGGAACTTTCAAGCTAGTGACCGTTGATGTTGTGACACTCCCCCGAGCATGGAATAGCAAGCATTTGCGGCATCATTACACTTAGTTCATTTCTTTCACATTTTAGTTGCATTTATTTCCAGCAAGTTTTTATTCCTAGTTTACGACATGTAATAAGACAATTTAGCTTGTTTGCATTAATAAAGGCTTGAAGCCATTTTCTCCATGAATTGTCGATGTTTCTATGTATGATAACGCTGTGACGAATAACTAAGAGATACAGTATTCTGTTTAACATACGAACATGCATGAGCACTTAAAATCTCCAAGTCCCAGAGTGCGGACTGGAGTACTCTGAATCCCCGAAGTGCAGACCAAAGAATAAATGACTTTATATTTCCAAGTCCCCAGAGTGCGGATTGGAGTACTCTGAGTACTCAGAGTGCAAACCAGAGTATAAATGACTCAAAATCTCCAAGTTCTCGAAGTGCGGGCTGGAGACTTTGAGCCCCCAGTGTGCGGATCAGAGTATAAACGACTTAAAACCTCCAAGTCCCCGGAGTGCAGACCAGAGTATAAATGACTCAAAATCTCCTCTTCCTCGGAGTGCGGATTGGAGTACTCTGAGTCCCCAGAGTGCGGAACAGACTATAAATGACTTAAAATCTCCAAGTCCCTAGAGTGTGGATTGGAGTACTCTGAGTCCCAAGAGTGCGGACCACATTATAAATGACTCAAAATCTCCAAGTCCCCGGAGTGCGGACTGAAGTACTCCGAGACCCCAGAGTGCGGACTAGAGTATAAATGATTAAAATCTCCAAGTCGCAGAAGTGCGGACTGGAGTACTCTGAGTCCCCATAGTGCGGACCAGAGTATAAATGACTCAAAATCTCCAAGTCCTCGGAGTACGGACTGGAGTACTCTGAGTCCCCAAAGTGCGGACTAGAGTATAAATGACTTAAAATCTCCAAGTCCCCAGAGTGCGGACTGGTGTACTCTGAGTCCCCAGAGTGCGGACCACGGTATAAATGACTCAAAATCTCCAAGCCCCCGAAGTGCGGACTGGAGTACTCTGAGTCCCCAGAGTGTGGACCGGAGTATAAATGACTCAAAATCTCGAAGTCCCCGGAGTGCGGACTGGAGTACACTGAGTCCCCAAAGTGCGGACCGGAGTATAAATGACTCAAAATCTCGAAGTCCCCGGAGTGCGGACTGGAGTACTCTGAGTCCCCAAAGTGCGGACCAGAGTATAAATGACTCAAAATCTCCAAGTCCTCGGAGTGGGAACTGGAGTGCTCTGAGCCCCCGGAGTGCGGACCAAAGTATAAACGACTTAAAAACTCCAAGTCCCCAAAGTGCGGACTGGAGTACTCTGAGTCCCCAAATTGCGGACCAGAGTATAAATGACTCAAAATCTCCAAGTACCCGGAGTGCGGACTGGATTGCTCTGAGCCACCAGAGTGCGGACCAGAGTATAAACGACTTAAAATCTCCAAGTCCCCGTAGTGCGGACTGGAGTACTCTGAGTCCCCAGAGTGCGGACCGGCGTATAAATGACTCAAAATCTCCAAGTCCCCAGAGTGTGGGCTGGAGTACTTTGAGCCCCCGGAGTGCGGACCATAGTATAAACGACTTAAAACCTCCAAGTCTCTGGAGTGCGGACTGGAATACTCTAAGTCTCCAGAGCATGGACTAGAGGATAAATGATTTAAATGTCCAAGTCCTTTGAGGGTGGACCAGATACAAGTGACTTGAAGATCGAACCCTTGGCGTGCGGACTAGAAAATATTCTAAGTAACCCGAAGCATGGAACAAAGAATGAGCAATGCCAAAAAAATATATCAACTTATTTGAAGATGAATCGAGAAGTTCATGTAACTCACAATAGCTTGGGGTTTTACCATGGTTATACAGAAAAACAAACAATAGAAGTCTTCTGAAAGGCAAAAAACTAAGTTTTATTCATCAAAAATAAGTTTCTACTATAACCCCTCCGAAGCTCGGAGTCAAAAGTTTATTTACATGAAATACGAGAATAAATAAAAATAATTACATAATCTAAACTAACTCTCGATGAACGAGAGTGACAACTACTTCTTTGAATTCTTCGACCTTTTTCTAGATGACTCATCTCCCATGCATTTGCCCTTGATAATTTTCTTTGATTGGGATGTGACAACTGAAGAATTACGGGGACTTCCGTGGGCTAGGACCCGCCAGGAAGGATGACCTTCAACGGCTTTTTCAAAGGATCGTCCAGATCCACAGTTTGAGGCTCGACTTTGATCTCGACCGTCGTTTTCTTCTCCTTCTTAACCTGCTCCTTCATGCTCAGTTTAGATGTGTGTTCAGAGTTGCCTGTAATTTCGATTTCATAACTCCAATCGATGGGAGAGGAAGTCTCGGACTTATCCTCATCAAGCGCTTCGATCACCTGAGCATCTGGACCGGGAGCCTCTCCTGCGTGGATGGCCTCACCTGTCTTTTCCTTTACCTCCTTGGCAACATTGCTCCTCGAAGTAGGCTTAGGATCGGAGCGGCCTGCACAAAATCATGAAAAACAAGCATTAGAACACGATGGCTCCTGGTGAAAAACGACAACTTTTGGAATGTTAAAGTGAAGGGTTATCTACCCGGTTCAAGCTTTCTCTCAGCCATCCGAGGGGCTCACCGTTTGAAATGGGAGACAGAATGTGAACGCCAAGGCCGGGGTCCTCTGGGTCATAATCGATGTGCTGCTCAATGGGATCAAGTATCGGCCGATCGGCCGGCTTAGTGGGCACACGAACTTGAGACTCGATCTCGGATGGACCAGCAATAACCTCTTTCCCTTTCGTTGAGGGGGAGCCCTTGCAGTAAAGAGCTTTTGCCGCAGATAGGTCCAAAGGCTCGTTTCCCTTAAGAAATTCTTTTATCAAAGCTCCTTCATCAACCTTCTCGGTACCGAGTTTGACCTTCTTGATTTCTACTAAGGTCTCCCACGCCTCAGCTAAAGATTCGAGGTAGCCCTCACCCAGAAAAGTTAAGTCTCGGTGCATGAAGACGCGGGCATTGAATTCTGCAATTAGCGGGTCGAACATGCTTTTGACCTCCTCCCTACTTGCTTCTTTAGCCGCCTCAAGGCGGAAGTCGACCTCCGCAGATGCTATTTTCTTGCCCTCTTCACGGTCTTCATTCTTTAGCATCTCAACCTTAGAAAGTTCATCCTCAAACTTCGCCTTCAGAAGTCGTGTGGCAACAATCTCGTCGCAATAACGTTGCAACTCTTCTTGGGCAGCGGTATTCTCCTCCTTTTTTTTGCGGAGTTGCTCCTCCAGCTCCTTAACTCGGAGGGAAAAGGCGTCCCTCTCCTTCTACACTGAGTCTTTTTCCAATGCTAGGGCCCCACAGCGTTGGACCGCCTCGTCGACTTCTTTTTATGGGTTGACTCCAAACGAGTAACGGCCTCGGCCGTCTCTTTAGCGCTCTGTTGGGCGGCTTCAAGCTGAGACTTATAAGAAGCAAGCTCTTCGTTCTGAGCTTTGATAATATCTTTATCATGAATAGCCTCAAGCTTCAGGCAATCAATCTCATGCTGACGCTCTATGGAAACTTCTGAAACTTTCTCAGCTAAGTACACGAACGAATCATGTTGTACGTAGACTTCATTGGTACAAGCGATGGCACTTTGCTTGACATGCCCTAAAATATGGTGGATCGTCGTAAGAAACTTTAAGCCATTGAAGCATATCTTCGAAAATTGAGGCTTTAAGTTCAGCAAGTCATTCAGCAACCATTGGATCGGTTATGGGAGTAAGAGGAGTCTGCTTGGAGACCGTAGGCGTTTTGTGGGGATCTCCAGATTGACTGCTACTTGATGAACCAGAGTGTTGATCCCGATGTGCCTCAGGCTGAGACCCCTTATGTCCATATTTCTCTTTGCTGTGCTCCGATTGAGAAGGAGGATCGCGAGGATATGAGGGTTGTTTATAAGTTTTCCTTTGATGTGATGACTCTCGGTGATGGTAGTCTCGATCGCCGGATTCATCTCTATCCCGACGTTTTCCGGAGCCCGAATCCCGGACAGATTGGTAGAAAATCAATGACTCGCGAAGACAGTCGAGTCCATGCATGCGTCCCATGTCACCTGCACAAAGTTCAAATAACGGTGAGTTAGCAAAGGATAGGGTGACAACGGAAATTTAAGTGCAAGGTGAAGTGCATGTGTTTGTGCGTGTCCTAGTGTTTTCCCCCGATGAACCAGTTTCTTTAATAATGGGACTTTTTTCTCCCTGGTATTAGGCTTGAACGCTTTTATCGCCTCTCGCGGGTGAATGAAACTTAAGGGCCTCTGGATCGTCGAAGTCGTAGTTGAGTAGATCATCAGGTATGGAAAGGTTCGATAGGCCTTTTAGTGAAATTTCTAGAAGCTATAAGGAAGCTTCTTTCTCCGCTGGAACAAGAGTAACTTTAGAAGTTCCACCAACTGTTTTCTTCCTCAGCCTATATGTTAGTTTCTTCTTCCCCTTCGAAGGGGAAGGCGACGTCTCGACGTCATGTACTTCGACTATCGGATCCCGAGTGGGACTAACATTCTCATCATGTACCTCATACGTTTCAGTTTCCTTAATTTCCCCTTCTTCTAGTGTGTCGGGGGCGTTACGTGTTGAAGAGTAAGCTTGCTTTTTCCCTTTGCCAGAAGCAGGCCTGGGTATGGTAACGCCCTGAGGGAAGCTTATCCGATGACCTTCTGCCAATAGCCCGAACTTTGTAAGCTTCTCATCTGAAATGAGAGTTCTGATATCCCGGTCTTCGACGGGAATCGCTCGAATAGCTTCGACGGCTTGAGAATATCCGGGGCCCTCGGGACACGGATTAATACCTAAAAAGATGGAAGAGAGTTAGAAAAGGTATAGCTTCACTCAAACATAAGTATCAATCTAGGAAAAAGACTTACTTCCTTCACCCATCTCCTTCCAAAATCGGGAGGACAGCGCATATAAAACCATTCTTGCTTGTACTGGGAAAATTTACTCCATGCCCCGGTCAGAATTTGGCATTTGTTATGCGACTCAAAAAACATGAAAGATGGGCTATCCTTCCGTCCCTTGATGTAATATATGTATCAGTTATCGCCCGGAGTCAGAAGCCTAGAGAGGAAACTCATGAAGAGGATGCAAGTGCCGTAGATGAATGTGTGGCTGTTCGGATGCAGTTGCGATAGCGATGTCGACATACCGCAACACGTCTCGAAGAAATGAGCTGAACGGTGGCATGCTGCCAACCCAGCACATGAATTTATTGCAAGTTGTGTATCCGACTGGGGGCAAGTGTGGATTATCATTCCCTGACAGAACTAATACATTGTCAAAGGGGATTCCATGGATAGAACAAATCCGACGGAGCGTACTTTCGTTAATCTTTGAAGCCTGAGAATCGATTGGGTCATCTAGAAAAATCGCTGCCTCCAAAGCATCGGGAGCCAAGTTGACAGATGTAGTCGTAGGGTTCGGGAAGTCTTCAGCTGGGGTAGTTGATGGATGTGAAGTATCTACAACTTCTTGTAGAGAGGATGGCCCAGGTCTATCTGAGATCATAGCAAAGCTAGATTTCCGAGACATCTCTAACGAAGATTGAATCTAACAGGGCACCTGTTTGAGCTATACTTGAAAAATAATCGACGTTGGGCTTAACAACATAAATGTTCCCCCCGATGGTGTGTGAACTAGTGCGATCTTTCAAGGGTAAGTGCTAAGCAGTGAAAATACACTGGATTGATGAAATAGGTTTAAGCTTTGAATTGTCGTCTTCGAAGACCGTCATTGTTGACTGTCTACGAAAGCTTGTCGTAAGACGGTTTATATTTTGAACTCGACATTTTCACTGCATTTTGAAAGGTTACTAATTGTCTAACAAGTTAAAGTCCAAGCTTTTAGTTGCTTAAACATAGAATTTATCAGTCCGGATTGTCCAATATGCTTTTTTGCTTAAGTCTGTCCATGTCCATTGTCATTAGGTTCGACCAGTGTTGTTGTTGTGCACAACTCTCCTATCGTCCACCAATACCGTTCGGCATGAGGCAAGGCATGTCGAGCCGCAATCATGCCGAGCCGCATCGCTTGGCATTCTACACTTCCATCTGTCTTCTTCACCGTTCGTCATAAAAGAGTCATGCCGAACCAAAATCATGCTGTGATAACCCGTACTTTGGATAATTGATAATTGGATAATTATCTAATTTTTAAACATTTGAAAATGCTGATTTATAAGTTGTACAAATAAATCTGATACTAAATATTTATATCTGGATAAATATTTATTTGATAATTTCATAATATAAATATTTAAATGGGGCAAAATTATTATTTTCAAATAAAATTAAAAATATGTTCGCTTAAAAATGGATATGAGTTGATTTTAAATTAAATTTGAACTCGGAAAAAAATATATAGGATTTGTGTGGGTTATAAATGAATTGTGATTTGGAGTTTGAATTTGAAATTTCAAACAAATACATTGAAAATATTACTTGAATAAATAGTTGTATAATTAAAGAACATCATTTAATAAAACATAATAGATAAATATGTGTATAAATATTTATTAACCTAATACATAATTTATAAATTTTTAAACCCTATGTTAATATAATACTTAAATTAATTAAATACATCATAACATGAAAGAAAAAATTTACTAGTGTAAACATAGAAAAGAAAAATATACGTTTAAAACAAATGTAAGAGAAATACATCATAAGCTTAACAAATGTTAACATTATCTACATGCAACAATAACAAGTGTCACAATTTTACATTCATTTTCTTTTATTTTTCTTTTAATCATAAATCAAAATATATGTCCTTCCCACTTCTCATTTCTTTTTCTTTCCATCTTCATTTTCAAAATCTAACAACCCAAAAGCCTGTAAAACAATTTAAAACCAGATATAGGAATTGAAGCAAGAAAATTATACAAACAAGAAAAGAAAAAAAAATAGAAACTTGAGCATCAATTCTTTCTACAAACCATTACAATCGAAAATCTGGAAGCTCAAAATAAGATCAGATTTCAATTCATCATCAAAGCAGCTAAGTCCTGATCAAAATTGGAAATTTAAAACAAACTGAATCAAGATCAATGATCAGATCTAAATCAAGTTGGCAGTTTCAGTTTCAAGCTATGTGCTTCCCTGTTCATCATAAAGGTGAGTAAATCTGCCTTCTTAAGCCAAGTTTCTGGTTTATAACTGTGTACAATTGATGGTCGATAAGTGTCTCGATATAGTTGTTTGCATGGATTGCCTGAGTACAGGGTTTGATTTTTGCTGTAGATACTTTTGTGTATGTCTCTGTCTGGTCATAACATACCCAATTACCACTTTAATACTGATTATCTTTAACTATGCATGTTCGGATTATAACTTGTAAGAGTTAGATTATAATAAAACCCAGATCAAAGCTTATCTTTCAACACTGTGCATTATCAAACAAGTGAGTAAACACTAACTGGTTTTAACTAAAATTTGGTTGCATAACTAGTTGCTTGGTGATAAAATTGTTTGCATGTTGATGAACTAAGTTTATTTATTTTAAATCTGCTTTCACGTGAATGAATTATCAAAATGCAACTCTATTTTGAATAAAATGTGTGCAGAATACAGATTGAAAAAAAAATTCATTTTTCATAGATATTATCACTGTTGAACTATGATTCTTATACAAAATATGTTTGTTTAAGTTCAAAACTAAAATTTGAAAATGTTTTTTAAGTTTTAAAAATAAAACATTTGCTGGAAGAAAATGAAAATACGGTGGATCATCAATTTATGTCAAATTTCAATGACCTTAATTTATAAACTTAACTTTATAATCTAAATCCCCAATGGAAGACTTGATTTGTAGAACTAAACATTCGAATTTTAGATGGGTAATGGTGGAATATTTCCCTGAAAGTAGTTTTTGGGCAAGTACTGGCGACTGGGTGGATTTCGAAGCTCGTGGCTTGGATTGGAGCGAGTGTTATGATCGGTGATCCCAAGAAAAATAGAGGAGTAGGTAACAGATCATCAAGGGATTAGAATTTTGGGATAGTAGGGTTTAGCATAGAATTTTGGGTTGCGTTCGAAATTTCGTAACTGGAAATTGAGGAGTGGATCGAGTTGCGAGTGATTTTGGGAATAGCTGCGTGGAGACCTCGCGGTGATGTGGCCGAAGTTTCGAAGCGATCGATGGTCAGAATCGTGGTGAAGGGGTGGTTTTTCTGGTGAAATTACGGTTCAAGTTCGACTGTGATACCTCGATTTTGATTTGGATCAGGTGGTGGCGTATGGTTGATCGGAATTGGTAGGAAGGTGGATTGCTGACGTGTGGGGGATCTTGGTGATGATCGCGGTGGCGTTGATTGCCGGTGCATATGCACAGGCAAGAGTATCAGTGGATTTGTGTTGTATGGGAGATGATGGGAAGATGATGTAACTTGGGAAGTAACACGAGATAGTGGATTGATCGCTCGAGTTTAAACTCGAGTTAATGCCGAATGTTTTTAGACCTGATAACAGTTGGTTACAGGTTATCATCTCAAACTTAAACTAAATGTGAAAGGGAAGTGAACTCGGCTTAGACCCGAGTGGACATCGGGTTTGTCCTGTAGCACAAGTAGGAAATTGTTTATGAAAAGTTTGTGTTAGGAAGAAGTTTAGGTATAATTACTTTATTTAATTAATATATTATAAGGGATAATTAATCCATAATAAGTTAAAAAGGGATGGTTAAATTGATCGTTATGAGTTAATTTGTTTGTAATTAGGGTTAATAAATAACCGAGTTTTAGTTAATGGATAATTAATCAGAAAATTAAAGGTTAAATAATTGAATTATAAATTGATTAAGAATTAATTACATTGTGTTGAAGGAAATTGATTGATAATTGAGATTTATCAATTAATAATTAAAGATTAATTAATTTGTTTACAGGGTAATGAATGGATAAATTACCAGTTGTAATTAATAAGGAAAAATATATGATTAATTAATTTGTTAATTAAGTAAAGATAGTCGCTTGGTTATTGATTAGGTATAATTTACTTAATGAAATTGATTAATGAGTATGAAAGAAATTAAAGTATAGTTGCTTAATGTTATTTATTAAGGAAGGAAATATATAGATATTACTAAAATGTGATAACTTCTTAAATATTAGTAATCGAGAAGTAATTATTTAGTGTAATTAGGAAGTGTGATTTAGCTAAGAAAGTTAATTAAAGGACTAGTTAATTATCTTATGTGATTAATAAAGGAACAATTGATCAATGTAAGTAAGTACAGGATAATTAATTAGAGTAATTAATTAAGGATCAGGGAAATAAATTTTGTTAATTGATGTAGGAGATTAATTCAAAGATAATTAATAAAAATGGTTAGGCTAATTGATATGTGTGATAATTAAAGATTAATTAGTCAAGGATGATTAATTGAGATTGATGAATTGAGGAATGATAAATAAATTGGAATTGTGGTTAAGTAATATTAAATAAGCAGGAGTAAGGATGATTGGTGTAATTAATTTAATTTGTTTAAATTAATTAGAATGGCATAAATAGATTTATCTTGCTTATGAACGATTGAATAATATTGTATGCCGGAGATTAGTGGATATCTCCGATATGTGATTTGTAATGCTATGTGATATGAGGTGATTGGTTTAAAAAGTGATAATGTAGTTATCTATCGATGATAAATTGCAGTGTAAGAAGTAACATCCTTTTTGAAATTAAATTCTATTACACTTGAATGACTTGGGTTAAGATGATATTGTATTCGAAGAGACCGGGATCGGGTATCAGTAATACCCGAACCCACTTCGATTGGTAACCTATAATGATGTTTATGGGTTGATATGTGAAATCAACAGGCTGAATTGAAATGATTTAAATGACTCGACTAGGTGTAACTAAGTAAAGGTACTTAGGGATTGTTTGTGGGAATATGTGTTGACTATAGTAAGATGTGAGTTGTAGTAAATATCGAGTTACCCGGGTTTATATAAGTTGTATGCTTTCGTATTCCTTGTTTGATGAGTTTACTCACGCTGGTTTCCAGCCTGACCCGGGTGTTACATTGATGTAAAGATCGGGTCAGACCGAGTATTACAGATTTTCAGGTAAGGACGTTCTGGAGCTCAAGAGGCGAGCTGGATGGCAGGGACGTATGGAGAATTTCCACTATGATACTGTATATATCTGAGACATGTTAAATTGTATCTGTCCAATGTTGTATAAAATTGTTGTAACTCTGATATGTCGATGAAAATTGATATATACAGTTTTCTTTGGTATAAATATTATTATTGATATTATATTTTATCCGCTGCGAATGTGAGATTGTGTGTTTCTTTTCTGTTCTTCTTCTTCTATCTTTTCTTCTTTTCTCTAACTACCTGGAAAATTCGGGATGGAAATTTTTGGGTCGTTACATTTGGTCTCAGAGCAGAAGGTTAAGCGAGAACCTTGGCTCTGGTAGGGGATACTCATTAAGGAAAGGGTCAATGGCACCCTAGAATGAGTTGAGTGTATATATTTATGAGAGAGCGTACTTATTATTTTCTTACATAAAAATTTTAAATGATTTTATATAAAATATATTTTGATATATAAAGCAATATTTCTTTCTAATAAATACTAAGGTAATCGGTTGTTAAATTATTGAAACTAGATTAAAGGGTAATGGAAATACAACCGAATTGAAATTAAATAAAGATAAGTTTGAAATGGATTCAAACTAATATCAAAATCTTGAATTAGAGAAGGAGTTTTAGAATAAGATAATTATGTATTGGTTTCCAGATATGATAAGCTTGGTTATTATCATAAATGGTTGTTGTATTTAATAATAAAGTGTGTATTAATGAGAAAGAAAAATGAAATGTTTTAAGGAAATAAAACATTTAGGTAAGTACGACTTATAAATTGGAATTGAAAATGATCTGAATTGTATAGATTTAAATCTGGGTCCAGAATTTGAAAATTGTTTCAAAGCGATATGGAAATAATAAATAATAATAATATTTAATGAACGGGTCCTATTTCAAACAGGAGTTGTTTGAAAATTTAAAAGAAATTTTGTTTTGAATTAAAAACCAAAGGTGGTTTAAAAATTTAAAGTATAACTTGGTATGTAAAAGAAATTAATATGTATACATGTGGATATACATAATATCAAAGGTGGTTGGAAATAAACTCTAAATGGTGAGTTTTGAATTTGGAATAAGATGTGGTACACAAGGTGATAAGTTTTTGAACTTAATAAGTGGGAAGATTATTTATGAGAAGTTCAAAATTTGAAATGGAAGCTCAAAATTGGTTAAGGTTGACTGGATTAAGTGAATTGAGTTTAACTTGGGGAAAAGTTAAATGGTTGATTTAAAATGAAAATTCTAGAAATTTGAGCTCAGAAATTAAATTGTTTAAAACTTTAAAGGTAAATTGATTTAAAGGAATTAAACCAACATTTGAAGTATTGACTCGAATTTATATGATTCGAGATGGTTTAAATTTGAAATTTGAATTAGTTCAAATTGAATTTGATTTGAAATAATCGATATGGTGATTGAAGATGTATGAGTTTAAAATTCAAATGGAAAATTTGAATTAGAATGATTTGAATAATTTGGAATTGTAATTAAAATTGAATAGTTTTTAATTCAAATGGAATTTGAAATTGGGATTAATTTAAACTGGAGTTGAAATGGATTGGAATTAAAGTGGGTTCAATTGAATGGATATTAATCCAAAGTGATTGAAATAACTTGGGATTGTAATTAAAGTTTAATTTATTTAAAATCAAATGGAAATTGATTTAAATTTGAAAAGGAATTGAGAATTAATTCAACTTGAATTGGGAATAAATAAAGTCCAATGGAAATTGAGGTTATTGGAGTTAAGTCAATTTAAATGAAAGTGGAAATTTAAATTGAATTGATGAGAATGAAGATTGGCAATAGAGATTGGGAATTGAACAGTTTTGACTCTGGACTATTTATTTTTATTTTTATTTTTATTTTTAATATAAATTGTTTTAATATAAACCTATTTTTGCAAGCTATTTATTTTATATACAACCTTTCTTTTAAAAGCCAAACTATCTTATACTTGTTTTACAATTATTTTTGAAACTTTTAGCAATTTTCCAACTGTTTTATGAACTAATTATTATCTTACTATTATTTTGCAATTATCTAAAATTTCTATAATTATTTTAACTATTTTCTAACTATTTTTCGCCTATTTTAAAAACTATTAATTATTTTCCAACTACTTATCTATTTTTAAAATTTTCAAGCTATTTTCTAAATAAACTGGTCGGAGTTCGTACTACTATTGGTTAAATACCCAATCGAAATAAGAATAGAGATGATAATCCAAATGGATTGAAGCAATCGTGAGTTAGTGAATGAAAATATAAGTGAATGTGAATAGAAATGGAATTAATTTGGCTAATAACCAATAAGACAAATACGTAGGGTGTACATATGTTATTCTATTCGCATAGTGATTTGATCCAGATCGAGCACAGAATTCCGAGATAGTTATATCGATCCGAGTGGGATTTTTCACTCGATTTTCGACGGTGAACCTGGATATGGATTGTTGATTGGTTCTGGATATTCTCTATCATAGTTATGACTATGCAAGGAGAATGACGGTTTCTGATCAAGAAACCAGATCTGTGTCCGCACTACGAAGTCGGGTGGATGATACTAGTTCGAAAGTGGAATTGTGTGATCGAGTGAGTGATCAGATTGGTATAGCGTACGGATGATATGTGTACATCGTACGGATTTGAATGAAAATGATATTGAAAGAAGTAATCAAATTTGAATATTTGATTTTGAGTAAACAAAGTTGAATATCTTTGTTTTATAAAATGAAACTTCCCTTGTCGAATCTTTTGCCAGAAGAAAAGGGTTTTTGAAAATGTTTGAAGTATAAAAGGAGTTTTATGCCGGTTTGAAATGATCCAAATTTTTAAAAATTATATATATCTGTATATATATGTACAAAGGATCTTATGAGGATTTTGGAAAAGGTTTTGGGAACCTATGGATTTGGAAAGGCTTTTAATTTTTGGGTAAAATCAATATTGATTTTTGGAAAGCCTAGTTTGAGAATTATTGATTTTGGAATAATCGATTTTGAGTAAAGGAGCTTTGTATGAGATTATACTAGGTGTATGATTTAAAAGATACTATATATGTATAGTATATGATGTTTTGATGATGGCTCTGGGGAAAAAGGCGCTCCCTTGAAATGAACTTCTCAGGAGTACCACCGGTTGGTGCTGCCTTGAGCCCCAAGGGGGGTTCTAAAGTTGATCCTGTGAGGAGTCCGGACAAAACTAGTTCCTGAGGATTATGAGTAGAGTATACCATAGCGAAAGTCGTGTGTGCCGCTGAGATCTAACAGTTACATGGACTTTTGCTGCGACGGCAATGTAACCCAGGATGTAACTGCGATCTATGGTATAACATAGCGAAAGTTGTGTGTGCCGTTGAGAGCCAACATTCTGCGTTTGATTTTATATCGGTAGACTGCGACCTATGTAGGAGTGGAGAAGTTTCATTTTGACAGTGAAAATCAGAGGCCGCTGAGTGCCTGCAGTTACATGGACTTTTGCTGCGATGGCAACGTAAACCTGGATGTAACTGTGATCTGTTGTGTGGGTTCCATGGTGTAATCGAGAGGCCGCGGAGTGCCTGCAGTTACATGGACTTTTGCTGCGACGGCAACGTAACCCTGGATGTAACTGTGACCATGGATGGGGGTGATGATTTCCAGAGCATTCTCACCAAAGATACATCCTCAATTTTCAAAAACTGTTTTCTATATTTTCAATAAAATTATTTTCTAAGTATTTTCACTGGATGTTGAAAATGGGTCTGCTAAGTATTTATAGATTTTCAGTCGTACGCCTGATCAACGTATGACCGAATTTCTGTGAGAACAAGGATGGACTGGTTGAGACATCGAGTTATAATAGTATTTTGGAAATATTATATAGATTTCAAGGGTGTTTGAAAAATGATAAAGAATAATTTTTCTAAAAATAAGCATTTTAATAAATTCTGGCTTCGCTCCTTTTCGAGGACGAAAAGATTCTAAGGGGGGATGTGATAACCCGTACTTTGGATATCTGATAATTGGATAATTATCTAATTTTTAAACATTTGAAAACGCTAATTTATAAGTTGTACAAATAAATCTGATACTAAATATTTATATCTGGATAAATATTCATTTGATAATCTCCTAATATAAATATTTAAATGGGGCAAAATTATTATTTTCAAATAAAATTAAAAATATGTTCGCTTAAAAATGGATATGAGTTGATTTTAAATTAAATTTGAACTCGGAAAAAAAAAAAATAGGATTTGTGTGGGTTATAAATGAATTTTGATTTGGAGTTTGAATTTGAAATTTCAAACAAATACATTGAAAATATTACTTGAATAAATAGTTGTATATTTAAAGAACATCATTTAATAAAACATAATAGATAAATATGTGTATAAATATTTATTAACCTAATACATAATTTATAAATTTTTAAACCCTATGTTAATATAATACTTAAATTAATTAAATACATCATAACATGAAAGAAAAAATTTACTAGTGTAAACATAGAAAAGAAAAATATACATTTAAAACAAATGTAAGAGAAATACATCATAAGCTTAACAAATGTTAACATTATCTACATGCAACAATAACAAGTGTCACAATTTTACATTCATTTTCTTTTATTTTTCTTTTAATCATAAATCAAAATATATGTCCTTCCCACTTCTCATTTCTTGTTCTTTCCATCTTCATTTTCAAAATCTAACAACCCAAAAGCCTGTAAAACAATTTAAAACCAGATATAGGAATTGAAGCAAGAAAATTTTACAAACTAGAAAAGAAAAAAAATAGAAACTTGAGCAGCAATTCTTTCTACAGACCATTACAATCGAAAATCTGGAAGCTCAAAATAAGATCAGATTTCAATTCATCATCAAAGCAGTTAAGTCCTGATCAAAACTGGAAATTTAAAACAAACTGAATAAAGATCAATGATCAGATCTAAATCAAGTTGGTAGTCAGTTTCAAGCTATGTGCTTCCCTGTTCATCATAAAGGTGAGTAAATCTGCCTCCTTAAGCCAAGTTTCTGGTTTATCTACAATAGATGGTCGATAAGTGTCTCGATATAGTTGTTTGCATGGATTGCCTGAGTATAGGGTTTGATTTTTGCTGCAGATACTTTTGTATATGTCTCTGTCTGGTCATAACAGACCCAATTACCACTTTAATACTGATTATCTTTAACTATGCATGTTTGGATTATAACTTGTAAGAGTTAGATTATAATAAAACCCAGATCAAAGCTTATCTTTCAGCACTGTGCATTATAAAACAAGTGAGTAAACACTAACTGGTTTTAACTAAAATTTGGTTGCATAACTAGTTGCTTGGTGATAAAATTGTTTGCATGTTGATGAACTAAGTTTAATTATTTCAAATCTGCTTTCATGTGAATGAATTATCAAAATGCAACTCTGTTTTGAAAAAAATGTGTGCAGAATACAGATTGAAAAAAAAATTCATTTTTCATTGATATTATCACTGTTGAACTACGATTCTTATGCAAAATATGTTTGTTTAAGTTTAAAACTAAAATTTGAAAATGTTTTTTAAGTTTTAAAAATAAAACATTTGCTTGAAGAAAATGAAAATACGGTGGATCATCAATTTATGTCAAATTTCAGTGACCTTAATTTATAAACTTAACTTTATAATCTAAATCCCGAATGGAAGACTTGATTTTTAGAACTAAACATTCGAATTTTAGATGGGTAATGGTGGAGTATTTCAGTGATGACCTGAAAGTAGTTTTTGGGCAAGTATTGGCGACTGGGTGGATTTCGAAGCTCGTGGCTTGGATTGGAGCGGGTGTTATGATCGGTGATCCCAAGAAAAATAGAGGAGGAGGTAACCGATCATCGAGGGATTAGAATTTGGGGATAGTAGGGTTTAGCATAGAATTTTGGGTTGCGTTCGAAATTTCGTAACTGGAAATTGAGGAGTGGATCGAGTTGCGAGTGATTTTGGGAATAGCTGCGTAGAGACCTCGCGGTGATGTGGCTGAAGTTTCAAAGTGATCGATGGTCAGAATCGTGGTGAAGGGGGGGTTTTTCTGGTGAAGTTACGGTTCAAGTTCGACTGTGGTACCTCGATTTTGATTTGGATAAGGTGGTGGTGTATGGTTGATCGGAATTGGTAGGAAGGTGGATTGCTGACGTGTGGGGGGTCTTGGTGATGATCGCGGCGTCGTTGATTGCCAGTGCATATGCACAGGCAAGAGTATCAGTGGATTTGTGTTGTATGGGAGATGATGGGAAGATGATGTAACTTGTGAAGTAACACGAGATAGTGGATTGATCGCTCGAGTTTAAACTCGAGTTAATGCCGAATGTTTTTAAACCTGATAACAGTTGGTTACAGGTTATCATCTCAAACTTAAACTAAATTTGAAAGGGAAGTGAACTCGGGTTAGACCCGAGTGGACATCGGGTTTGTCCTGTAGCACAAGTAGGAAATTGTTTATTAGAAGTTTGTGTTAGGAAGAAGTTTAGGTATAATTACTTTATTTAATTAATATATGATAAGGGAGAATTAATCCATAATAAGTTAAAATGGGATGGTTAAATTGATCGTTATGAGTTAATTTGTTTGTAATTAGGGTTGTTAAATAACTGAGTTTTAGTTAATGGATAATTAATTAGAAAATTAAAGGTTAAATAATTGAATTATAAATTGATTAAGAATTAATTACATTGTGTTGAAGGAAATTGATTGATAATTGAGATTTATCAATTAATAATTAAAGATTAATTAATTTGTTTACAGGGTAATGGAAGGATAAATTACCAGTTGTAATTAATAAGGAAAAATATATGATTAATTAATTTGTTAATTAAGTAAAGATAGTCACTTGGTTATTGATTAGGTATAATTTACTTAATGAAATTGATTAATGAGTATGAAAGAAATTAAAGTATAATTGCTTAATGTTATTTATTAAGGAAGGTAATATATAGATATTACTAAAATGTGATAACTACTTAAATATTAGTAATCGAGAAGTAATTATTTAGTGTAATTAGGAAGTATGATTTAGCTAAGAAAGATAACTAAAGGACTAGTTAATTATCTTATGTGATTAATAAAGGAACAATTGATCAATGTAAGTAAGTACAGGATAATTAATTAGAGTAATTAATTAAGGATCAGGGAAATAATTTTGTTAATTGATTTAGGAGATTAATTCAAAGATAATTAATAAAAATGGTTAGGCTAATGTTAGCGCCAAAATTGGTCACTAACACCCAAATCCAAGTGAAAGTACCAAACAACAATCACAGTTCACGGGTAGGATGTATGTAGAGGATATTTAATATGAAGAATAACAGAAACTAATATGAAAGAGGTAAAGACACGGAATTTATAGTGGTTCGGCTAACTCTGGCCTACGTCCACTCCAGTAATTTCTTTTTTATTGTTGTAACAATCGATTACAGTTACAAAGTGATAGGCTAGCCTTAGCCTTAGAGGATAGAAAGTTAGAGAGCAGGAGAGAGAATCAGGATCCCCTTTTCTGAACCCCCACATGCTGTATTTATAGGCAAATCCTGAGTTGTTAGGCCTTTGTGTGATTCAGACCCACCGAGTTTATGGCCGGTCCACGTATGCCGAGCCATGTAATGCCGAGCAATCAATGCCGATCCGTTCCATGCCTTGACTTTTCCATCACGGGCTTGTATTTTCTCCGGCCTCGACTCTCCGGTCAAAGACTTTGATATTCACCGGCCTCAGCAAACCGGCTAAGGATTTTGATATTCTCCGGCCTCGACTCTCCGGTCAAGGACTCTTTATATTCTCCGGCATCGACTCTCCGGTGAAGGACTTTTTATATTCTCCGGCCTCGACTCTCCGGTCAAGGACTTTTTGTATTCTCCGGCCTCGACTCTCCGGTCAAGGACTTTTTGTATTCTCCGGCCTCGACTCTCCGGTCAAGGACTTTTTTATATTCTCCCGCCTCGACTCTCCGGTCAAGGACTTTTTACATTCTCCCGCCTCGACTCTCCGGTCAAGGACTTTTTACATTCTCCGGCCTCGACTCTCCGGTCAAGGACTTTTTATATTCTCCGGCCTCGACTCTCCGGTCAAGGACTTTTTATATTCTGCCCGAGTCCATTTCTTCGCTCTCCGGCGAAGGGACTCGTAACTTGTGACCATTTCCCCGTCTCTCCGGTCGGGGCAGTAATTATAAAACCTGAACTGTTTATTACATTGATTCAAAACCAAATATAAAACCAGAAATCCGCATCAAAAAATCAAACATCCAAACTAGAATGGGAAACCAAGAAAAAACCAACCAAATCGGGAGTTCAATCCAAACTCCAAAACCATACCAAAGAAAAGTAAATGTTCGAAATACGAAAGAGAGAACCAAAGTTTGCAGAAAACTTAGAAAGAAAGCAGAATTTCATAGACTCAAGTAGTACGGTTTTCAGTTATCTCAGAGCACGCCTAGGGACCGTCCTCAATCCCGTACGTGTGTAAGTGACCTAGCCGTATTACTTTGAGTTCTACTACTTATTCAAAACCATGAACCTGTTTAGTTGATAGTAAACTGGCGTTGACCAGACCCAATGCCACCATTGCTAGAGGCAGGTGGTGGCTGCTCTTGCTCCCCTGCCGTAGTTCGATTCCTGACATATTGCTGTAGGTGACCATTCCTTACATGCTCCTCAATGATATCCCTCAAATGCCTACAGTCGTTTGTGTTGTGCCCATCCAGCTCATGGAATAGGCAATGCTTTCCCGATGTCCGTTCGTATTCTGAAGGCTCTCTCGTTGCTGGCCTTCGGTATTGGAGCCGCCCTTGAGTGTCCAAGTAAATCCTTTCTAGAGTCTCAGTTAAATCTGTGTAAGAAGAAAACTTTGTCTCCCTCCGAGGTTTCTTCGAAGTGCCACCATTTCCATTCGTTTTCCTTTTTCCTTTATCATCTTTACTTAGATCCTCCCTGGATGGACCTCCACCCCTCACTGCATAAGCTTCAGCCTCTCTCCCTACTCTCTCAGCCTGCGCATCCTCCTGTCTCAAGAACCTTTCCGCCTCATGATAGAACTCCCCGAGATCCCGCGGTGGGTCCCGTTCCAATGATATTTTGAAATCCGAGTTATCTGCGATTCCCGAGACGGCTGCCATCAAAACCATTGACGGATCGGGTCGATCCACTGAGGTTACTGCTGCGTTGAATCTGGTTAAGAAGTCCCTGAGCGATTCCCCTTTCCATTGTTTCATAGATGTTAGAGTCATCACGTTCTTGGATCTAACTATGTGGACCCGAAACTGTCTCATAAACCTCTCAATTAGCTCTGTCCATGTGCCGATAGAACCATTCTCCAGCTGTCTAAACCACATAGCTGCGATATCTGTCAAATACAATGGGAAGCATCGAGCCATGACCTCATCCGATGCCCCCAGTACCTCCATATGCCTTATGTATTTCGTCAGATGAACCGTTGGATCCGCCTTCCCATTATACATTTCCAAAGTTGGTAGCTTAAATTCGGGTGGGTTCCTAGCTTGCCTGATAGTAGGAGTAAAGGGACTCCTATTTACATCCTCCAAGTCTCTATTTACCAATCCACCTCTCATAGCCCGTCTAACCATCTCCGCTAGTCTGTCGTTGCCCCCAAGATATAATCCTTGTCCATCGCCTCTTGTCTGCCCCCCGAGTTTATGAGGGAATTCTGGCACATACTCCTCATCTCGCACTCCTGCACTCCTGTTGGTGTCGGGTTGCACAACATCGTCTGGTATCCCTCCATGGGTTGGTCCAACATTTCCTGGTGGCATGCCCCCAATTCTAGATCCATCTGGATTGATAGCTGTTTGCTGATTGGGGGTTGCCCCCTGCCGAGCTATTCCCTCTGCTTGCTGGTTGAGTGCTTCTGATCCAGCTCGACGGATCTGAGCTCCTGCATTTTCTGTTTGTGCAAATTGTCTGAGAAGAGTCTGCATCATCTCCTCTTGTCTTTCCATCATCGCCTCCATTTCCTCTCTAGTGATGTAAATGGATGCTCCACCTGCTCCATCTCCAGAGGAAGCCTCTTGACTTCCCTCCTGATTGCTCCTCTCAGCCCTTAGCCTTCTACTGTTTTTCCTAGCCATTGTCTTCCAAATCCAAGCTTCTATCCGATGCAGCGGGTGCTAGTCCTTCTCAGTGAAAGCACCAAAATGTTAGCGCCAAAATTGGTCACTAACACCCAAATCCAAGTGAAAGTACCAAACAGTAATCACAGTTCACGGGTAGGATGTATGTAGAGGATATTTAATATGAAGAATAACAGAAATTAAAATGAAAGCGGTAAAGACACGGAATTTATAGTGGTTCGGCTAACTCTGGCCTGCGTCCACTCTAGTAATTTCTTTTTTATTGCTGTAATAATCAATTACAGTTACAAAGTGATAGGCTAGCCTTAGCCTTAGGGGATAGAAAGTTAGAGAGCAAGAGAGAGAATCAGGATCCCCTTTTTTGAACCCCCACATGTTGTATTTATAGGCAAATCCTGAGTTGTTGGGCCTTTGCGTGATTCAGGCCCACCGAGTTTATGGCCAGTCCACATATGCCGAGCCATGTAATGCCGAGCAATCAATGCCGATCCGTTCCATGCCGAACGAAACGTCTGGAGGAAGAATGCCGAACAAAGCCTGATAGAATAATGCCGGTCGAGGCATTTGAGTGATGCATGCCGATCGATGCTGGGGTGAGGTGTGCCGAGCACACTTTAATGCTGAGTTCAAATGCCGAGTGGAAGATGCTGGAGTGAAAGAATGCCGGATGTACTTCAATGCCGAGTACAGATGCCGAGTGGAAGATGCCGAGTGAAAGAATGCCGGACATACTTCAATGCCGAGTACAAATGTCGAGTGGAAGATGCCAAGTGAAAGAATGCCGGACGTACTTCAATACCGAGTACAAATGCCGAGTGATACATCTAATGCCGATCGATCCTTGATGCCGAACGATCCCTGATGCCGAGCGATCTACCATTGCCGAACGATCCAACGTGCCGAGCGACCTCGTATGCCGAACGATCCATCGTGTCGGTCGTCCTACCATGCCGAATGATTGCCAATGCCGAACCATATTTCCTAGACCCAAACTATAGTTGATCCATCTTTATCCAGTCATATTTCCATCTCCTAAGCACGTTGCGTCATCCATCCATCCAGTCGACTAAATCCATCGTACACCAGCCTTGACGAACGTACAACCGATTAAGTTAAACCCGCATGTCCATGGCCTGGTAAAAAGGCGGGTTAACAGCTAATTGATATGTTTGATAATTAAAGATTAATTAGTCAAGGATGATTAATTGAGATTGATGAATTAAGGAATGATAAATAAATTGGAATTGTGGTTAAGTAATATTAAATAAGCAGGATTAAGGATGATTGGTGTAATTAATTTAATTTGTTTAAATCAATTAGAATGGCATAAACTGATT
This sequence comes from Allium cepa, assembly GCA_030765085.1. Classification (NCBI taxonomy): domain Eukaryota; kingdom Viridiplantae; phylum Streptophyta; class Magnoliopsida; order Asparagales; family Amaryllidaceae; genus Allium; species Allium cepa. Next base: position 488,096,510 of record CM060944.1, on the reverse strand, counting down.
TATCTTGCTTATGAACGATTGAATAATATTATATGCCGTAGATTAGTGGATATCTCTGATATGTGATTTGTAATGCTATGTGATATGAGGTGATTGGTTTAAAAAGTGATAATGTAGTTATCTATTGATGATAAATTGCAGTGTAAGAAGTAACATCCTTTTTGAAATTAAATTCTATTACACTTGAATAACTTGGGTTAAGATGATATTGTATTCGAAGAGACCGGGATCGGGTATCAGTAATACCCGAACCCACTTCGATTGGTAACCTATAATGATGTTTATGGGTTGATATGTGAAATCAACAGGCTGAATTGAAATGATTTAAATGACTCGACTAGGTGTAACTAAGTAAAGGTACTTAGGGATTGCTTGTGGGAATATGTGTTGACTATAGTAAGATGTGAGTTTGTAGTAAATATCGAGTTACCCGGGTTTATATAAGTTGTATGCTTTCGTATTTCTTGTTTGATGAGTTTACTCACGCTGGTTTCCAGCCTGACCCGGGTGTTACATTGATGTAATGCTCGGGTCAGACCGAGTATTACAGATTTTCAGGTAAGGACGTTCTGGAGCTCAGGAGGCGAGCTGGATGGCAGGGACGTATGGAGAATTTCCACTATGATATTGTATATATCTGAGACATGTTAAATTGTATCTGTCCAATGTTGTATAAAATTGTTGTAACTCTGATATGTCGATGAAAATTGATAGATACAGTTTTCTTTGGTATAACTATTATTATTGATATTATATTTTATCCGCTGCGAATGTGAGATTGTGTGTTTCTTTTCTGTTCTTCTTCTTCTATCTTTTCTTCTTTTCTCTAACTATCTGGAAAATTCGGGATGGAAATTTTCGAGTCGTTACACAAGCCGAGCCGCATGGCTCGACATTCTAACAGGCTCCTACTTCTCTTCTGCTTTCCCTCCTACCACGTTCGACATAAGGAAGTCATGCTGAACCGTGGCAGTGATGAGCGCATTGCTCGGCACACAAAACCATAACTCCAATTTCACTGTTGTACTTCCCCTCCATCGTTCAGCATTAAGAAGACAATGCCGAGCCACCTCGTTCTGCAATCAACCCAACATCGCCTTTACTCCTTCACACCTTCACCTTGATCGGGATGAGGGAGACATGCCGAGCCACATTTATACATCATCTTTCAACTCCATCCTCTATACAACCTAAATATCCTACAAGGTGGCCGGTCGAGCACCACTTCAACTCGCACACTACCTGCTACTAGGCATCCTAACCCTCACCATCATCAGATGGCCAATGCCTTCTTCCATCTTCCTCTTCGTATAATCCCAAGGCCTGTTCAGCGTTCCTAATCTACATGACTATCGTTGTTCATAGGTTAAAAGAAGGTTGTGATTTCAAGTCTTGTCTTAGCTCATACCTAAAGAAGAGGGTAGCGTTTCGGTGATATGCTTGGTTTGGAAGCGAATTCTTCTCGGGATTGTGGTTGAGAGCAGTCGAAAAGTGACATGTAGGATTTGTGAGTTAGAAAGGAAATTGAATTATCGGAAGAGTCTAAAGGGAGGCAAGTTCGTAGGTTCTGAAATATGGAGGTAAAAGTAAAAGTGAGAGGAAGAAGTAGTCTCGGCTTAAATAGAAGAGAAGGGAAGTCGAATGGTCAGCGATCGGGAGAACCGATTAGTACATCACCTCGTTCAACAATACGTCGTTGGGCATTTGTATGTCACTCGACATTATTGTATCGTTCGGCAATATGTCATTTAGCATTTGTATGTCGCTCGGAATTAGTGTACCATTCGGCAATATGTTGTTCGGCATTCAATGCCTCGGTTAGCATTCCAGAGGTCGAAGGAAAGCAATATCTAAAGATAAAATGAGGACTCTGAAGAGAGACACGAAGTGCTAATGGTTCAAAGCGTATCATGTTCATACACATGACACATTTTAGGGGGCAAGTGTTACCCGGTAGTTTGACCGAGTAACAAGTGACTTGTTGTAAAAGGGTTGTTCGGCATAAAGGGTTGTTCGGCAGCCAGACCGTTCGGCATCCAGCCCTCGTTCTGCATCCAACACCGATCGCCACTCATGCCTCATTCAGTTTTCATGCACCGTTCGGCATCCAGGCCTCGTTCGGCATCCATCACCGTAAGGCACTCATGCCTCGTTCGGCTTTCATGCACCGTTCGGCATCCAGCACCATTCGGCATTCCAAACCTCGTTCGGCATACAATGCTCCGTTCGACATTCCATCCTCGTTCGGCATTCCAGCCTAGTTCGGCATCGTCCCTCGACCGGCATTAGTTCTCGTTCGTCATGCACTCCACATTTAACACATCGCCTCGTTCGGCATTAAGGAAGCGTTCGACATTTGCCGATCGGCATTAATGGTTCGGCATGTAGAAGCCACTCGCTTTAGGCCGAGATATCTTGCTACTAGGCCCATCAGAGAATCCAACCCATTTTCGTCTATAACTAAAGAGGCAAGGGCATAGTGAAAGGGACCTTTTTTCGAGAACACCAGGGAGACTCTACCGCATTCAAGACTCATTCAAGACTTATCTTCTTTTCGTAAGAATTATAATCCAATATTTGGTGTACGGATTGTATCTGTAACCAGTTGATAAGTAAAGCAATAAACATTAACCTCAAAGTGGACGTAGGCAATTACGCCGAACAACTATAAATCTGGTGTTCTTATTTTCTGCATTTAGTTTAGCATTCTGTTTACCGTTTACATTTACTTTCTTTATTAATCTCTTTGCATAATCTCTCTTAAGGGTTTTAGTGACTAATTCTGGTGCTAACAGATACATTATGTAGGAGAACTAGCACTATAAGTTGGTGGACCTTTCCTGATTTTATTGAATATGGAAGTTGGCACGTTTGAGTGAGCTTCTTGTAAATTTGTTAGGTGTTCACATGTTTTATGTTTATCCCATCCGCGAAGGCATGCTGACGGATTTAGTGGTTATGATAGAGACTAGTCGGCTTATAAGGAAATGTAGAGAGAGAGAGAGAGTCTAGGATACTCCGTATGTGTATTGACGTCTTGGGACATGACGTGATACAACATAAATATGAGGAATGAAGGTAGGCCAAGTATATTGAAGGAATGGTTTGGACAAGAGTACATAGGAACCTAAGGAGGGAATCTGAGTTTCCTACCACGAACTTTCTTCCAATAAGTTGCTCCTTTCGTTAATTTGTTGGCTAGTTTTCTCATTAGATCGTTATTTTTTTGCATGGTTGCCTTAGCTAGCTAGCTCTCATAGGTGATGTATGATGTTTAGATTGGTTATATGCACATCCTTATGACATGTTTTAGTTTCTATGGTTGCTTTATTTGAGTTACACCAGTTTATGTTTTACCATGCTAGCTTATATGTATATACATTCCAACCTAAGATAGAAACCTATGGCTAGATGTTATGAGTTTTGTTAGATAATTTTATATATGTTATTTCTTTTATAAATGTATACTAATTGTATTTATGGATGTGGTTGTTTACTTGCACTTTGATATGGATGTTGCATATAGATGTAGGAATGTGCATACATATAGAAATTATATTTGATATATTAGGATGTTGCATACATATTTGCACTGCACATGCATTCATATAGGAGATTGATTTAGTTTCATTTGCACTCATCTTATGTCATGTCTTCGTATTTTATCCATCATTTGTATTATATACTTTTGGTCATGCTTTCACTTTTGTAAAAAAATGATAGATTGATGTGGCTTTGTCATTTTTGTATGTTCTTATGATGTAAAGGTAGTTACACAGTCTACCTCTTAGAACTTTGGGGATGAAATTCTATTAATGGGGAAAGAACATAACAACCCATATTCTCACAAGATTAAATAATTAAATTAAAAGTGTAAAATCCTAATTTCACATAAAGGAAAAATAGTAAATTTTTACAAACGTTGGACTTAGGCTTCATGACCTATACCATTATATCCAAAATTCCGTTTATAGCCAGGAAACATATATAAGTTGCTGAATTTGGTTAAATGGGCTAGAAATCAGAAGAATCAAACCCAGTGGTATTTTCATAATATATTAATTTCCAGATTTTAGCCTAAATTTGGATTATTTCAGCATATAAATAAAAATTAAAACTTATTCTCTAATTACACTTTAGCCTAAACATATTACCTCTATTCTTCATGTTTTTCTTCATCCATCCCTAAATAAAATCGATTCTCTAATCCAAATTGAATGAATAAATATATGAAATAAATCATCGCAAGAGAGCTACTGTGATATCTCGGAATTTTAGGCAAATAATAATGTGATAATCTTCTTTCATAAATTATTTAAAATGTGCAAAATTATTCTTTTAAAACAAATAAGACATGTGTTTCTTTATATGTATATATAAGTAGATTTTAAATAGAATTTGAATTTGAAATTCAAAATATAATTATCTCAAAAATAAATTGGGTTTAAAAACTAGTGTCTAATATATGATTATAATTAGCTTTAAATCATTTTCTTTAAAGATTTATAAATATAAATAAAGGAAAAGTTTAAACATAAAAACATAAAACACATATTAATATTAAACGAAATAGAAAATAAAATATAAAACTATATAAAAACATATCAAAAATATTAATTACATGCAAATTAACAAGTGTATGATTTGTAACATGCAATTTTACATGTGTTGCATTATTTATTTTCTTTTCATTTTAAAAAAGAAATTAAAACAAGATTATATATACACATCTCTTCCCTGCTCTTTTATTTTCTTCTATCCTACTTTTTCAAAACCAGAAAAGAAAAATCAAGCAAACAACACTTTCAAATTTTAAACCTGAAAGTCGGCAAAAATCATCTCAAACATGAAGAAACTAGACAAGATCAGTTCGAAGATCAAAACAATTTCTAGTTTACAAAGTTTTGAAAAGATCAAGCATTCCAGGCTTCTCTACTCAAATTACAGTGAGTAAACTTTTTTTTAAAAGCTAAAGTTGATGATAAATTAATGCATGTGATAATCCATGAATTTATGATATGAAATATGCTTTGCATGGTTGCGTAAATGTGATTTAATGTATATATGTACGTGATATAGGTGTGCATGTCTGTGCTTGCTCCATTCTTAGTTTACAGGTTTTAAACATAGTCAAAAATCAAAATATCTTCACTTATTCTCTTATAGGCTTTGATATTTAAAGGAGATATGTTTGAATTAACATGAACTAAGTTTTAAAAATATTTTTAAGAATTATTAGTTTATGTTTTTTTGGAAAATCTGGAAATACAGATAAACCCAAAACATATCAAAATTTTGACCTACAAGGTTTCAAGTTTCACTTACATCATCAAACTCGTTTACAAAAAACTTGAATTTTAAAAGAAAAATCAAGATTTTTAGGTTTGTTTTGAGCGAGAATTCATGGATTAAACAGGAACGTTTTTTTGGGTTTTTTCTGGTGATCGGAGGATGTTGGGGTCTCGACATCGTGGCTGAAGCTTGCCTGAAGGTAGGCGATCTCGGGAAAAATAGTCACTAGATTTATCGACCACCGTGGTGGCGGCATGACGTTGAAGTAGGGTTTAAGCCTAGGTTTTGGTCGACATTGTTTCGAAGGTTATTGCATCGTTATCGTAGCAGCGGAGATGAACGGAGCAAGTGGGGTCAACGCATGGTTGTACGACGAAGGTTTGGTCGGAGTTTTGAGGTCTCTGGTGACCGGAGGCGATGGTTCGAGGTGATTTTTGGGTGTCCAGTTCTGTTCCAGTTGGTTCACGTTTGCTCGATTTCAATTTACAGTTAGATTTGATGATCTAGGTGGTCGGACTGTTAGTGGATGTTGCTGTCAACATGTTGGAGGCGGCGGCGATGACCAGAGTAAAGGCGTTCATTTGTGCACGTGTACAGGTGTCAGACGTATCAGTGGGTAGGGTGGTGCTATGGGATTGGAGAAGAAGTAGTGGTCTCGGGTTTTGACTCGAGAAGGTTTTGATTTGGCTTGCGTTCGCTTTCAGGGAGATTCGTGTGTGTTTTTATAGTGTAATAATTTAAAATTTTAAAGGTAAATCTGTTTAAAGAAAAGAGTTTCTCAGGTTGGGCTCAAGTTTGGTACTGGGTTTGACTCGGGTATCTGTTGTTACAGTTTTAAAATTTTAAATAAAGAAAGTTTTCAAAACTAAAATAAATCAAGTTTTAAATTATTTCTTAAATCAATTTCTTTTATATAATAAATGTTTTTAAATATTTGGTTAGAGAAAAGTTTTAGAATTTATTTAACTTAAAATAATTACGTTAATTCTTAAGTTTATTTGAATTTAAATTAAATGGTGTAATTAAGTAGTTAATTAAAAAGGTAATATGTTTTTAATTATTAATTAACTTAAAGGTCGTAAGTTAATTTATATGTTAATGATAATTAATTCCAAGATTTATTAAATAAGATTTAAATGATAATTAAGTAATTAATTAATATAAATGGTTTATTTTAATTTATTAAGGTCTTGGGTAATTAAAGATTAATTCATTAGTAATTAAAGATTAATTAATTAATAAACGAATTAAAGAATAATTAATTAATTAGTAATTAAAGGTTAATTAATTAATAATTTAAAGATAATTAATTAATAATTAAAGGTTAATTAATCAGTAATTAAGCATGATTAATTAATTTCATTAATTAATTAAGATAATAACAAAGAATTTGTAATTAATTAATGTTAATTAAGCAAGGTTAGGTAATTAATTCATAAGTAATTAATATATTGGTTTAAAATTAAATTAATTATAATTATGTGATTAATTAATCTTGCTTATGGATGACTAATTGTATAGAATGTTTGGATTGATTAATATTTATAGTATGTTAACATGTGATGTTCTGTGATGTGCAATACTTTGGATATAGCTGCGATAATTATAAGTTATTTATCTGTGATGAATTTCTGAGTAAAGTTAATGTTCTGAATTGAATTAAATTGTTTACTTAAACAACTTGGCCTTTAAGAAACGATTGGATTTCGATGAGATCGGGATTGTGTATCAAAATTGTTAACCAAAACCACATCGATCTAATTTAAACGATAGGTCATGAAATCTCAAGTGAAGATTGAGATGAAGATTCAGAGTGCAAGGGCTATTTGTCATTAACTCTGAGGGTGATTCCAAAATGATTGTAATGGAGGTAGTGCCTTTGGTTTCGTTCGAACCCGGAACCAACTTGTATGGGTGAGTGCTATCAGACCATTGTCAATGGAGGACGATGAGCATTCCAAGATATGTGTTCTAAAAGGTTATTGCAGCCTCAAACCTCATCAACTGGGAATGGCTAAAACAGAGGAGGTTCACGCAAGGCTAAGTGGGTAGCACCCAAGTAGGATAAGATTTTGCCATGTTTAGAGGTCCCTTTTTCGGTTGTGTGGGCGGTTGTTGGCCACAGCCGTGGGGTTGTCTCATTTGGACTATCCAGTGAGTGGTAGCTCCGGTCTTGTGTTATAGGGGATTAGGATGGATCCTTGGTAAGTGATCTAGACCACGTATTGTGACGGATGGTACCCAGTAGCCCTGCCATCGTATGGAATCCAATCTCCAGTAAGTGATCTACAAGACACCGACAATTACATCGCATAGAATGTTGGAGAATGGGATGATAGTAGAACTCCATTTATATAGACTTACGCGAAGAATATCTGAGGAAGTTTACCAATGCCTTTGATTTTGTCATACAGTGGAATGACCGATCATAGGCAATGTCTATTCAAGTATGAGTGGAATATGAATGGTGCCAGGTGATGAATGTGGTTTGTTGTAGGTGTTTACCTATCATTTTAGATGGAATTGCGTTGATTTGGTTCACATAGCTCCTATTGAAGTCTATTTCAACTTCTGATGAATGGGCTAAGATGTTTTTAGAGCAGTTTAGGATCCACACTCCTCAGCCTAAAGATGTGATGTCCTTGTCGGGCGTTTCTAAGGGACCTAAAGGGTTGCTAAAGGCTTTTTGAATAGGTTTAAAACGATGGTCATCTAGGTGAATAATATGAAGGAGGATATGGTGTTAATGGTTTTAGTCTAGAGGATACATCTGGATACGAATTTTCAAAAGTGGCCTAGTATGAAATAGCTGAATACTATGGAGGAGTTCCATCGAAATGCAAACTAGTTCTTGTGCTTAGAAGAGGCAATTCTGACTACCAGATCGGCTTGCGGTGGACAGCCAAGAGAAGTCATTCAAAATAATGTGGCTATCAAACATATTGGTAAGAGCACTAGTAATATAGCTATGAATGTTGGGAATTATAATGACCAAGGAAAGAGGAATCGGGGCATCGGTGGTAGGCGGAATGATGCCAAAAAGCATTAGAGGAATATAAGATCAAAGGATTATACTCCGTTGAGAGATATTAGAAACCACCCAGAAGAGAGGCGACGAAGCTGTGAAACACTCCGAAAAGCGTGGTTTATTCCATGAGACATATGGACACAATATAAATGAGTTACGTCACTTGAAGGATATTATTGAGAAGTTAATCCATAGAAAAAGATTGTGGTAATATCTTATAGGGCCCCAAGATGGCGGACAAGATGTTAGACCCCAAGGACCGAACTCTTAAAGGACATAACGTGGAAATAGGAAAATGGGCCCAATGTAACGATCCAGAATTTCTGTCATTTGAAATTAATATATTTAATTGATTTTAAATATTAATAAGTAAAATTTGTAAGTCGAATAGATTTTATTTCGAATACCTAGATTTAATTGGATAATTCAATCGATAATTTAATATTTGAAATTACAGAAATAATTGGAAATTGGGTTTATTGTGACTAAAATTGATTTATAAAGTTACATTTAATCATATTGGAGTTAGAATGATGTTATAGAACTTTTAAAATTGAATTAAAAGTTAATTTGTGGAAAATGAATATTTTAATATTTAATTGACGAGTAAAATAGCCATTTTTCAAACAGTCTCGGATTTCGAAGAAACCAGTTTCATCGGATCCGTAATGTTAAATTATTGTATGGTTTCAAATTTTGTGTCAATCAGACTTACGGGTTGTCCAGGGCAAGCTAAAACGAGTAGAAATCGATTTGAGTGAATTTTGAATTTAAATAATTCGATTCGAAAACTTATCATCCAAACTTGATCGAATTGGCTCCCGATATATATTCCATTGCGTTTGGAATAAGGGTAAAACATTATAAACGTGAGGTGGTACGCTTCGTTTGGAGTTTGGAAATTTTTTGTGTGAATAGTGTCGCGAGAAATTTCTATATAAGGACATCCATTTTTCACATTTGCAAACAAATTAGGGTTTCAGCCCTAGCCGCCACTTGATATTTCAATGGCCAAAATTTATGCTTCTTCTCCCTCAATTATCTTCAAATCCATCAACAGTTACGAGAAATCTTCAACTACAATCTTGTAGATCATCACGAGACCTTCATATCCAACGGTCATGATGGGATTTAACGCCATAGATCATTGGCACTTCATGCATAAAGTTGCACGTTCCTTCACATTTTCCGGAGCATATAGTCGACCGAGCTTCGCCGCGTTTGGGTCGAGGGTGGAGCTCTCGAAGGCGGTCCTGGTGGTGGTCGTTGATCTCGTTCTAGACGTCGTATGGTGGTCGCGTTGGTTTGGGTTTGAGGGCGGCCGATGTGTTTCGAACAACCAGGGAGCGAACATGAAGAAGAAGGTGCGTTCGATGGCCTGATGGGATGGAAGTAAGAAATCAACGGCCTGGATATAACAAGGTTTAAAAATATAAAAAGAAAATGTAAACTAATTTTATTAAAATTTGTATAATGTTTAAAAAGCTGTAACTTGTTCATACGAGGTCGAAAACTGACGAAAAAAATTGTGTTGGGTTCGTATGGATGAACACTACGCGTTGGAGATGGATTGAGTTGATTGGAGCTAGTGAAATTTTTAGGAAAAATTAAACGCGTGTTTAATTTTACAGGAAATTATCGTTAAGGACAAAATTTCACAGCTTTTTAGCCTCAAGGACAGACCTTCAATATTTTATCCTGAAGGACAACTTTCTGTAGGTATCAGTTTTTAGTTATTGATAGCAGTTTTTAGGTATCAGTTTGTAGTTATCGGTAGCAGTTTTTAGGTATCAGTTTTAGCTTGGTAGCAGTTTTGTTGTCCTTATGAATAATTTTGAAAAATATTTGTCCTTATGAATAATTTTTAGAAGAATGTTTGTCCTTGTGGTAAAAATATTGAGGTCGTGTCCTTGAGGCAAAAAATATACAAATTTTTTGTCCTTTAAAATAATTCCCCCTTAATTTTATTCGAAATAAAAGACTGCAACTGTTATTGGAAGCAAGGTGAGAACTTCTCACCCAATCGAAATTGTTTCGATTTAAATTTTAAATAGTTAAATTTAAAATTGCTTGATTGTGTGATTGGATGATAAATTTTTATCTGTTGTATTAAAATAGACCCTATACGCCGTATATTAAGCAGAGGTTATTATATTAAACACATATACCGCGTTATTCCACCTTGAAGTGGAATTGGTATTATATATGTACTTGGAGTTGATTTTCCCGCATTATATAGCGGATGAGACCCTATTTCGCCGCATAATAGCGGATAATACTTTATATAAATCCATGTACCGCGATATTCCATCTTGAAATGGGATTGGTATTGTGCTAACATCTGTGGATGCAGGGAAACAGGTTGTAGGGATCTAACTGGATTCCTCAACAGCATTGGTTTATTTACAGATATTTGCGATATATTCTGTTATCATATTGATGTATGATGTGTGGATGCCGTGGTTGATTTATTGGTGCTGTTGCAGCATTTGGCCTATTTTTGGAGTTTTAAAAATGTTAAAGTAACAATTTCGAATTTAAAAGGATTTTCAAGTGATTTTTGAAAGTATACGTTTTATTGAATTTTGGAATTGATTCATTTTAAATAAATAAACGTTATAAATTTTTATATTATTAATGATTATGATTTTTCTGAAATATAAGCGAAATGTAATTTTTGAAATAAGTAGTTGATAGATTTTGTAAAATGGTTTAAATTGGGATTTTTGAATTATTAAAACGGGTTATATAAACGATTTATAAATTGATATTTATAAATTAAAAATATTGGGATTATAGAACGAGTTTTTATAAGTGTTAAAATGAAGTATAAATGGATCTCATAAGTGAATGAAATTTATATATTTATAAATTTTGAAGTTATAAAATGAATTGATTTTGTAAAAGAAAAGATTTATAAGTAATTAATTTATAAATTAGATTTTGGCATTTAAATGAGATTTAAATAGAATTTGTTAATTAAGGGATTTTATAAGTTGAAGTTTTTATAAAATTATATAGATGTGAATTTATAAACGTTGTTTTATAAATCCGAAACCAATTCAATTTGATAAGTAAATATGAAAGCTTACTAAAGGAGATATATCCACGATTTTGGATAGTGGATAATCCTTTAAATAAAATGTGTAGAAATGTTGAATTTGGTTAACGAAGTATATTCACGATTTTGGACAGTGAATAATATATTAAAAAAATGTTTTAGGAAGTGATCCTTTAAATAGAATTAAAACGATTTGAAGTTGTTTTAAAATGTGTTAAGGATCGAAACCATAGATTTCAACATTCATTGTTGAAATAGACGTTTTCGAGAAATAAGGAAAAGATGGACTATAACACTGTTGTTATAGTAAATGATTTTCGAAAGGAATTTTTTTTATATAGTATAGGGATTTATATATCTATCTTAATTTCGAATCCCTATACTAGTGATTTTGGGTTGTCGTAGCGATCTTTTACGCAACATTGGTTTTGACTTAAATGAAAGTGTTTAAGAGAATGTTTTCCTTAAAGAATAAAATATGTACTAAATTGTGATTTAAATATATGGAGTATTTCCCAAATGTTGAAAATAAATAGATTTATGAATTACTTATTATTAAATAAGTATGGGAATGTTTTCAAATATGAAGTGAAATGTTTCGAATTTTTATCTTTTAAAGATAAATTGAAAGTGAATAATTGAAATCAATTTAAAAATTGTATATCAGTGGATATTTGGAAATTTAAATTCACCATGGAATTTTTAAAGTGATTTGAAATTTGTTTTCAAATGGTTGTAGTGTGGAAAAATATATCTTGTACAGATATTGTTGGAAAATAAATAATTTGGGAAATTATTTGGAATCTGGTGATGTTGTGCATATCTATTGATAGCTAAATAACCGACTATCAATATTTACCTTTAAATGGATATTTGTTGTGATTTGCTTGAATTGAATGCTACACTTATTTTTAAAATAAGCGCTCCTTATTCGGTTTAGCCGGGAGAGGACCTTTGGGTCATAAATCCCATTCCGAATAGTGAGATGTCGTAATGGATAGCATTTGAAGACCGGTGTTGAAGGCCGGATATTTTCGAAAATGGTAGGATTACCGTCGAATGACTCTACATCGGCTGATCTCTGATATAGAGATTTTATCACCCTTTGTGATGGGAATTCTGGACGTGATTAGTGAATATCCGGATTTGCAAGGGCTTCTTTGGAAGTGCCTTCGGTTCCGTTCGAACCCAGAACGGACATGTATGGATGTGTGTCTGACGTTACACTTTGAGATGTAAAGCTGGTTTCTATCAAATATATTTCTGCTGGTGGCGGAGAATTTATTCTCTTCGCTTAACACCCTTCTCCGAGACGTACGAGCTCAGAGGTTATGTAGTTGATGGTTACTAGTGATATATTCCCAATTTGATAACATGGCATGCTGAGTGCTGCTGATCATTTGTTGATCAAAAGCGTGGCTTTTATGAAAAGCGTAGCTTTGTGGGCGAGACTTCGTCGGACCTCACACCCCGAAAATTGTCAAAACAGGAAGAATGCAGCAAGGTTATTTGGGGACAGCTCCCCCATAGGGTATGTTCATTTCCTTCTGGATAGAGGTGGTATTATGATATGGAGCCTTGATACTTAACCTATGTGGTTGCTGCAAAATTTATTTCTTTGTGGTTGTTGGTGAATCCCGAGATTTAGGTCGGTTAAGACCGGGGGATGGCATACTCGTGTCAGTTCTTACCTAGCTAGAGGTAACCCGACCTTGTGTTGGCAGAGATCCGGTTAGGTTCTTGGGGCATCTTTCTAGAGGCGTACCCATGTGGCAATGGGAAGTTCCTTGGCCTGACCATTTGTCGGAAAATCCAAAGAAACAATACGAGCCCTGTACAGTTTTAGTTGTATAACCTGTCATGGAATGTGGCGGTAACCTGCTATTGAACATGGTAGCTATAGTAGGCATACGATAATGGTTGTTTGTTGGCTAAGATTTATATCATACTTTCGAAACATTTTCCTACACTTTGCACTTATAGTAATAATATCAAAGAAAATTTCTCGTATCAATCATGTTTGACTATCATAAGGAGAAATCTCCTCCGATTCTGCGTTTGCATTGTGTGTGTGTGCATGAGGCCTTATGGTAGTTTCTTCTTCTAAAAGCATTGCGGATCTACCTTAAAATATTTCTTCGTTTTTTTTTTGATAAACTGTTTTAAGTTCTCACACCAGTCACAGGATTAACCTGGAGTTTATTGTTCCCTTCCTAAACTCTGGGTGCCCATCATTTTCCACACGGGCAGCCTAGAGTCAGGTTATCAGGTCATTCTAGAATTCAGGAGATGCTGTAGAGATCTAGAGGCAAGCTGGATGGCATGGCGTATCAACTAGTATATAGTATTTCTTTTCCGTTGTTTGTTGTTGTAAACTCTGATAATGAAATGTAATGTAATGTCATGTAACAACTGATACAGTTCGTTTGATTTAAAGATTATTCATTTATCTATTATATTTGTTCCGCTGCGATTGTGAAATTCTAATATTGTTTCTTTTGCTTTATCTTTCTTTCTTTCTTCTTCTACCTCTTCTTCTTTAACCCTAACAATTCGGGTTTCCGGCCTTCGATTGCTCGGCAGTTGATACAGTCGACGTATTAATGTCGATCTTCGTGAGTCGAAATCCTTAAATGTTACACCCAAGCAGCTTGATGGAAGAATCATAATTAACTCAAAAATTGGAGGACCTTATCCAACGGAGAAAAGATAGAATGAGATAAATTGGTACGCTAATTATTTGAAGTATGTATCGTAAGCTGCTTTGCCAATGACGATGGAGCTTCAACTAAGCAATATGGGTTGATGACTAAGGATATAGTCTTTTATAACATGGATTCTGATGGGAATGACGTGCCAACCTTTGGTCCCAGGTGATAACAACCATTATGGGCCAAGTTAGTGTGCATTGTGCCTTAGTGAATTGTGGAAGCTCGGTAAATATTCTGTTCAAAAGGACTTCTGTTCAAATAAAAATTTGTCCAAAGGTCATTATGACAAAGATCCCTGTAAAGAATGGAATTGGGTCAATTAGAGATGACCAGAGCATTGGTCGAAAATGTTATATTATAGAGCTCAGATAGGAAAACTAGTCGGAGAATGGGTAAGATGCAAAGAAAGCTCTCTACATGAAAACTTAGATGTATAAAAACTAACGCCCCTGTCTTGGCTCGTTAACTGTAGCAAGTTCTTCATACCTATGGATCTTAGGAAGCAGTCATACGAAGTATGGGTAGCACCAGTTGAGTTGATGATCAATGTCTCGATCGATATGGACGATCCAACCCGGGTCCTTAAGATCGGGTCTTAGCTTAAAGCCTAATCGAGGAGCAAACTGGTTAGTTTTCTCTAAGAAAACAAAGATGTGTTCACTTGGACACATTCAGATATGCTTAGGATATCGTCAAAGATGGCATACCACACAATGTATGTGAACCCAAAATATCCTCCGACAAAACAAAAAAGACACAATCTAGGTCCGAAGCGATCCACTCCGTTGAAGCAGAAAGCGCATAAATCGAAGGAAATGGCTTTATCCGCAATGCTTTATACCCTGAATGGGTAGCAAACCCCATGTTGGAAAAGAAAGAAAATGGGAAGTAGAGGATATGCATCGGTTACCCCGACCTGAATAAAGCATGCCCGAAGGATAGCTTTCCATTGATTAGAATCGATCGGCTACTGGTAAGGACTGCAGGACATGAGCTACTCTCTTTCATGGATTCTTACTTTGGCTATAACAAGATACCATTTCACATCCCAGATCAAGAGCACATAAGTTTAATAATGGATTTAGGATTGTACTACTATCGAGTGGTGCCGTTTGGTTTGGAGAACACTAGAGATACCTACCAAAGATTGGTGAATTCCATGTTCAAGGACCAGATTGAATGGAAAATGGAAGTGTATATGGATGATACACTCATGAAGTAATGGCTGTCGATGAACCACGTGCAAGATCTTTCAGAGATGTTTGATATAAGGTGGAGGTACAGGATGAAATTAAATCTATTGAAATATTCATCTGGATTTGCATTTAGAAATATTTTAGGATTTATTGTGAATTCAAGTGGCATTGGGCTAATTTGAAGCAGATTAATATCTTGAAATAAATAATATCCCAAGCACAAAGTGGGAAATGCAGAGCTTGAATAGGAAGGTTGCTACATTGAGTAGGTTCATCTCAAAGGAAACTGGTAAATGAATACCTACTTCGATGCCCTTAAAAAAGGAGAAAGGAAAGTTTATTCGGATGAAGGAATGCTAAGACACTTTCGAGGAATTATTGAGACATATAGAAAGAACAACCGTCCTGTCCAAGCCTTTGAACGGAGAAGATATGTTTATCTATTTTGTGGTGTATGCTCATGCACTAAGTGTAGCATTGGTATGTGTGGAGACAAGAATCTAAAGGACAGTGCACTTTGGTCCAGACTCATCGACCTGTTTATTCAGATGTAAATGACAAACTACATATCAACGCCAGGCACATTCATACAAATCCAGCTTAAGGCACAAGACCAGATCATAAGTGAATTAGTGAGGTAATCAGTTCATGTGCAAAATTTTGGTCCAGATATGAAATACATAAGGATACAAGCAACCAAGGTCACACATAGAGAGAATACAATGTTAGAGTCCACACAGTGGTATGATTCAGAAAAGAAAGTAAACAAGTGCATATAGATGAGGACAGTGCACATAAGCAAAATATCAGAAATACACAGGTTAAGGTGAGTGCACAAACATACAACAAACAATATAAAGTGAAAATTCAAGGAAAATGCACTCAATCCCACAGATACCTGAACAAGGAAAACATAAATAAATGCAAGTAATGACTTTGTTTTCAAGCATTGTTCCATCTCACAATCTTCACAAAAACAACAAGCACTAATGCAATAGGTCAGCATAAGGATGTACAAGCACTAATATACATATATACTCATATGTATATACATGTATATATGTATATAGTGAGTAGAAAGGTAACTCAGAGTTGCACAAATAACAATGAAGATCAGATATCACAACACAATGATCACCAACTCAACTAGTATACAACAACAATGGAGCATCAAAATAGATAAGGCACACAGTTCAACAAAAACAAGCATAGGGAGCAGGAAAGTCACACCTAGACAAGCACACTAACATATATATATATATATATATATACATATATGCATATACATGTATACATGTGTACAGTGGCCACTTCAAACTCTAGGAAGCGCACTAATAAATCATGTAGGCAGTTCAACTAAGATATAAACTAGCAAGCAAATACTTTTAAAAAATCCACGATCAAGCATACAATAGAGATAAAAACTATCGTCCATTAGAAAATTCAAACCAGTAGTTCAACAAAGACACAAACCAACAGAGGTAAAAACCAAAAGAGATAAAAACTCATATATATACAAACAAATAGAGATAATACAAACCAACAGAGATAATAACTCCAAGAAGCACACAAATCATTGCAAAGATCAAGTCAGAATTAAAACCAGCAGTTCAACAGAGATAAAAAAATCCATGAAGCACATAAACCAACAATTGAACTCGAAGTATATATTGAAAAATATAGGATATTTATTCCTATACATATACCCATTCCATTATTGGAAGAAAAAATCAAGTCGAGTACGAACATTTAACCGAAAAGGGTCAAAACTAT
Source organism: Allium cepa (assembly GCA_030765085.1). Lineage (NCBI taxonomy): Eukaryota > Viridiplantae > Streptophyta > Magnoliopsida > Asparagales > Amaryllidaceae > Allium > Allium cepa. Next base: position 488,079,449 of record CM060944.1, on the reverse strand, counting down.
TAAACATACCAAATCGACAGCAATCTACTCGACATAGAAGCAACCGAAAGCAAATCCAACCGAAAGCAAATCCAAGCAATCGAAAGCAAATCCAAGTAAATCGATGACTTCGAACAATGGCAGGAACAACTAAAAACTACCAATAAGAATCACCAAATTTCTTATCACAATTACAAAAACAAAAATTGAGTTTTGAGATTAGGTTTTGAGATTGGGTTCAATGAAATTAGGTTTTGAGATTGGGTTCCATGAGGTTAGGTTTTGAGGGTGAATGAGTATCAGGTTGAGAGGGAAATGAATTATAAGTGGGAAAATAATTATATAAGGAGAGGGAAATAATAATAAGGGAAACAAAAATATTGATATGGAGGAAAAAATAATTTTTTTTTATTAACTTTGATCAAATAACAAATAAATATTGTCTTAAAATAAACATTGTTTTATCACAGTTGTATCACACAATAGATGATTATTCCATATGTTATGCGAAACGTAGGATAATTTTTTTTTAACATATGTTGTGTGATCACTGTTGTCTTATTCACTTCGTAGCATATTGAACGAGCACTAAGGACAACAACAGATTTATACACAAAGGGACTAGCTCGATTGGTTCCTAGCAAACTGATTGAAAGGATGGGATTGAAATTCCATAGTTGACCCTATGTGTAAGTTGGAGATTGAGAGAGTTATGGGTATTCTCTAGGAAATTTTTTGTAATTTTTTGTAAATTAGTAACTCTGTAAAAAAATCCGATTCGAAATAAAATATGTTTGTTATCTATTATATAGCTATCATATTATGACATATTAATCAAATAATCAATTTAAGTATATTTAATCAAAAATACTTAAATGATATGTTGTGTGATAATAATTATAAGGAATTGTAATCATGAGAAAATACTGCAATATTAAATAACATATTATTTCAAATATTCCCGGTCGAGTTGTACTTTTGAAAAAGGACTTCGAAACATCCGTTGAGATTAGAGTATGTAATGCTGTCTAAAAGTTGGGCAGTATATTACTCATGGCTGTTGGGGGCACTAAGGGGTTACATACTAATAGTTATTGGATAACTATCGAATGATTCGCCAGAGAGTTTCTGGTTCATTAATAACAACTAGGTCGATCATGAAATCTCAGTGTGACAATATTGCACAGTTCCATCGACTTGGAAATAGCACTGAGCTTCAATGTGGATACTGCACTTCGATTATTGCTAAATCATGACATGATGATCATTGTGTTGCTATAGTTAGATCTGAATTAAAACATTAGAAATGGAACACTATTCATTAAAGAATTCATCTTCTCAGTCATGTGAGGTTAATATCACAGCCTATTATAGTCAACACAAAGTCCAAATCACTGACAAATGTAATATGGTTAACAATAAAAATTTTATTGAACCAAGGGCTCTGTTTACGGACTAACCGAGTTAAATATGGATGATATAGAAAATCCAAATTTCATAAGTTCTAAGGTGATGTAATGTTGACGAAGTAAACTGGTGCAATCAATTATTACTAAAAGGTACCACTCAAATCATAAAATTAGATTTTACCTGATGAAGATCTATAAGCGATAATTCGACTAAACTATCAAACCACTAGCTAAGTTGGTGTATAAACATTAATATTCGAATTGTTCGATATTAAACACTATAACTATGAGTCACACAAATGTGTTATTGAGTTCTTCGAAGTACCACATGATTTAACTGGTTTATAATTGTTATAGTTAATTATATTAATTAATATTTATGAAATATTAGTTAATTATTTATTTGATGCATTGGGTGCTATTAGTATTTTATAGGTGCCATTACTAATTAAATGTGTACATGTACAAAAGTTATATATGTACATATCAATATATGATATCTACATGCATTTAAATAAAAATTAAATGTCTTTAGTTATTAAATGGGTTTAGGTTGTCTAAAGACTCACATAGCCTTAGTTTTGGCTGGCCTTAACAAAGGAGGGAAGGGGATATTTGATTTGAATTAGTAAGAGAAGACATAGTAAAAGGTTGAGAATTTGTCCCTCCTCCTCCTCCTCCATATAAGTTAAATTATCCCACTACTTGAACATGCAACTTTTATCTATCTGGTTTTATTAACGCCTTTTCGACACCTTTAGTAAAAGCGTTGATGGGGCGTCAGAATGAATTGATGACTTACGACCTATGAAAAGTTACCAACATTGTTTCAACGCCATTTGCAAGGCATTGGCGGGACATTGTCTTGTGCTGGCCCCTACCATAGTAACCTAACCGATGTCCACTTCACTATTACTTTTCCCACTACAAAAATAAAACACATACCTACCTTAATTCCCCCTCGTCCCCCTTCTTTGCTCTCAACATCATCTGCTATCGCCTCCTCCTCCCTCGATGACACCACAAATCCCAACCCCAGCCTTCATTTCCTTCCATCCCTCCCACTTCATTGTCGCAAATCCTAAGTTGCCACCTCATCAACCGCTACAAGACCAAGCTTCTGCCTCCTAACTCAGCACTTGCTCTATGTTGCCACATAGGGCACCAAACCACCACTAGCATCGTAAATCCTAAGCCCAGCACCACCTCTATCGATATAATTTACTACTTTGATCCATTTTCTATTCAATGCTATGGTTTGATTAGTTTCATATGTAATATAGATTCCTTGTTTTATATTCATTAGTATTTGATTGTTGACATAGTTTCGATGGTATGATAGTTAAATATATGTTTTAAGAAATGGTTAGTATTATTTTTATATTGTTTGATAAATCATTGTTGTTAATATGATGGTATTAATGAAAACCCATATATTTTTAATTTGACCATATCTCTCAAGCACCGTATATGATCGTTATATAGATATTTGATTTTTAAATAAAATGAAAATTAATAGTCATTTGATATGTTAGTTGTCGGATTTATCCCAGTATGGATAAGTTATAAACACAATGTAATTTATGATTTATAAATGAATATTTCAAATAGATTGGTTAGCAAAATTTCGATTGTACTTCCTTCTTATTCCATATGTATGCTCTATTGCGTATGATACGAGGAATAAGGGGAAGTGCAGCCGAAGTTTCCTTAATTGTTCGATTTGAAATGATTTATGAAATGTAAATATTATTGCACTTATAATGGGAGGTAGGATGGCTAGCCATTGAAAAAGGGTAGAAAACCCTAAGTTATATAGCTTTGAAATTATTTATGAATTCCATTATTTTATAACTGGATTAATAATGCTATTGACATTAATAAAAAAATTAATAATGTTATTGAATATATTAGTAAAATTAATGAAAGTATCATAAAATTAATATTCTTATTTGAAGTAATAATAAAACTAATGGTCTTGTTTAAGTTAGTAAAAAGGTAATAATGTTATTTAAATTATTCATAAGAATAATAATGTTATTCAAATTAATAATAAAAATAATAATATTACTTGAATTAATTATAATACCATGTGAAAGGTAATGTAAAATTTGATTGCGTGTAGAGTGCATAAGATGGATTATCTGAAAGATTGAAGTTAGATGTACATAATATGTAAAAATAAAGGAATGGTTACATTGCACTTTAGAAATAACGTGGATGCATTCATGAAAGTGAAAACTATTTATAAAAAAAATATAAAAGAAGTCAAATGCCCATGTTTGAAATGTCATTGGCTGTAACTTCTAGAGTACTACACGTGATATTACATTACACCAATATGATTTTATGCCTCACTATCTTATTTGAGTATATCATGGAGAAATATATTATGCTATACATAAGGAGACCGTAAATATGAATGTGGATTATGAGTAACCCCTATAGAAGAAAATGTAGAACTAGAAAATAAAATGATTGAAATGGTTCATGATGTTGTTGGTCTGAGTATGTGGACCGAAGAAGCAGATTTGGAGGAAGATCTTGATTGGCAAGCAAAAAAGCTTTCCAACTTGTTGGAATCATCGTAATGACTACTCTATGAAAGTTGTAAAATGACACATTTGGAAACTACATCTAAGTTAATTTCTATAAAATCCAAATACTATGCATCAGAAAACCTAATAAGCCCAATTCTTAACTAGTCTAACTAAATGCTTCCACCTAATAATGTATTGATAGAGAATTGGTACTCCCTTAAAAGAGAGGTCTTTGCCTTTGGATTGCTTATGAAAACATTGACACGTGTCCAGGTGGATGCATGGTTTATTGGAAGGAAGGTAAAGATTTATGTAACGTAATTTATGTAAACAATCTAGATATAAGTCAGTAAAAACCAACTATACAGGCGCAACAGTCACCAGAATGCATTATTTTCCTATTACACTAAAATTTCTAAGGTTATATGCATCTATTACTATGGTGAAACACTTGTGATATCATAATGTAAGACAATAAGATGTATTTGTTTTATGTCATTCTTTAGACGGTGAAGCTTGGAAGCGTTTTGATAGTACATTTCCTGATTTTGCTAAAGAACCATGTAACATTAGACTTGGTTTGATATGGATGGTTTTTCCTCATTTGCTTTGTTTGGAAATCCTCATTTAACATGACTAGTTATTCTAACACCTTACAATCTCCCTTCTTTGATGTATGAAGAGTCCATAATGTTTTTAACCGTAATTACTCCTAGACCTAAAAATTCAATATAAATGATATATGTGTACTTGCAACCTTTGGTTTATGAGTTGAAAAAGCTATGGATAGAGGGTATTATTACATATGACGTCTCAAGCAAAAAGAACTTTTGATTGTTGCTTCTTTGTTGTAGATGATAAGCAGTTTTCTTGCATATGAGATGCTTTCTAGACGGATTAATTGTGGAAAATTCGCTTGTCCAGTCTGCATGGATTGGACATAATCATTTAGACTTGCACATTGTGGCAAACAATATTGGTGGGATAAACATTTTCGTTTTTCACATGAAAAAATTGTTTTAGATTTGATAAATAAAACTTAAGAAGAGACATAACTATTAATTTAGAGCAATCGTCCACTCTGAGTAGCATAGAAGTATACGAGCTTGTGCAAGCTTATCCCAAAATACATGAGATGTCTTGGCAAAAGAGGGCATCACAATTGGTGTAAACAAAGTATTTTTGGAGTTACCATATGGGAAAAATCATAAACTTTGACATAATATAAACATAATATATGACAACAAAAATGTGTTTGAGCACTTCTTTAACACGATAACAAACGTGAAAGGAAAAACAAAAGATAATTTGAAATCAAGAAAGGATGTCACATTATATTGAACTGTACTGAGCTTAAAATTGGTGGTGAATAACCAATTTCAAACATTTCGCTTGTTAGGAGTTGGAAAATAAGCATCGACAAAAACTATTAGAGTGGATTCAAAATTTAAGGTTTCTAGATGGAATTGCTTCAAACATGAGAAGATCTGTTGATATGGAGTATCTTCAACTATCACGATTAAAGAGTCACGATTGTCATGTATTTTTAGAGACTCTTTTCCAAATAGTATTTGAGGAGCTTTTGCTGCCGAAGGTGTGGATGTCTATTATTGAACTTAGCTTGTTTTATCAAGAGTTGTGCTCAATCAAACTTAATAAAAGTAATTTGAAAAGGATGAAAACGATCATACCAAAATTATTAAGTAAATCAGGGAAAATATTTCCTCTTGGAGTATTCAACTGCATGAAACATCTAACCATAAATCTGCCAATTGAAACTTTAATGCAAGGACTGATGCAATATAGATGGATGCAGCCTTTAGATAGGTACGTAAAATACAATTAGGAGTTATGTATTCTTTTTTGAAATTAACACAGTAAATGCATAATGATAACTTTTTGATATGACGGTACCTGGGTCAGCTTAAAATAGTATGAAATAAAAAACACATCCTGAAGGTTCAATATGTCAAGTATACATTGTTGAAGAAGCATCCACATATTTTAGTTATTATTTTGAAGACCATGTTAAGCTGAATTTTAACACTGAACCTTATAATGATGATGTTATGGATGAGTCATCTTACATTTCTCTTTCCATTTTTCTTAAGTGTGGACGTCCTTCGGGGAAAGATGGAAGTTTTCAAACACTTAAAGAGTTTGTCATGGCTAGAATAGTTGTGCTTCTATGTTGTGAAGAATTATCAGATCTTATTACGTAACACGGTATTTTTTATTTACTGTCAATAGTGTTATATAGCATAATCATGTTTAAAATAACAATATCAGTGGTCTAACAACTAATTTGGGTAACAAAATATTAGGATTCAACCCAGTAAAGGATTTGAGGCTTGGTTTTAGAAATATGCAAGCATACACACACACACATATAATTGTTGAATAAACTTGGTATGAAATATTTTAAGTACTATGCATATTACTGTGTATTACTTTAATGCAATAGGTTGTGGAAAATGAAATTAGCGATATTTGTTATGAAACTCTCTTATTTGGTCCAATGATTTCCCAATTTTGTATATAAATGGCTTTAAATTTCACACAAAGTAGTTTGGAGCTAGTAAAATAACTTATAATTGTGGAATATGTGTTGAAGGCTATGAGTAGGGTAATGATTTAGAGGATTATTATAGAGTGTTATAAGAAACAATCGAATTCATTATTCTACAATACCAGAGCTTAAAATATTTTTATTCAATGCGATTGCTTTGTACTACTCCTGATGTGGGAGTATGTCGTATACATAAAGATTACCTCTACGAGCAATACAAAGGAATATGTAAAACAACAATAAAAGGCGATATAAAGGAAACGATCCATTTATGCAAGGAATACAAGCAATACAAGTTTATTATGCGCCTTATCCTACTATGAACAACAATAAGGATGAATGATGTACGGTTATTAAAACAAATCCTAGATGTTCATTCAATGGATATATGATCGTAACCGCTGATCAGCCATACCAAAATGATTCGAAGGATAATGAAATACTCCAAATGACAAAAAATGTCGATGATATAGCGCCATTTAACAATGAAGTATTTGATAGATTTGAATTAGATGAAGCTATCATAGTTGATGATGTTGAAGTAAATAAACATGAATATGATGATGATATTGTAAATGTTGACATTGGTAATGATTGTTAACCCTCTTCTATCTACGACCCTGCGATTTAGAGAAAGTAGCGACCTAGCGATTCAACTAGTCAGCGACCTACCGAGCTCAATGACCTAGCAACCTAAGGCCCGCGACTTAACAATCTATAACAGGCTGTGACCTAAAGAGTTAAAGCGGCAGCGACCTAACGACTTAAGTACTCCGCGACCTAACAACTTAACGAGCTAAATGTTCTAGAGGTATTAGCGACCTAAGGATGGAACAGTCTTAACGACCTAAAGATAGAACGGTCCTAGCGAACTAAGGATGAAGCGACCTAAAGAGCTTACGACCTATGGGCTCCTACAACACAGCGACCTAACAAGCCAAGAAGCTCAACGACCTAAGGGTTGGACGACCTAGCAGGGAAGAAGTTCTGCAGCGAGATAAGGTGTAATGGCCTATTCCTAAGTCGCTCACGACCTAAACATACCAAAGGAACTTCCTATGCCGCTTCCTACGTAGGTCGGCCATGACCTATGACTTGTTAGTTTATCCAGAATGATCAAGTGAACCGTATTTAAGCCGTAAACGACTCCCACTAGGTCGCGGACGACCTACGACCTATCCAATGTCGCTTGCGACCTACGATCTAATGTCAAACTCTCCTATAAATACCCTGCCTACTCCAACTAAAAGGGGATCTTTTGGGCTCATTTCTGGAACGTCGATACTCTGCTGAATTCTCGACTCACTCGACACTCCAAACACAAAGGACATCTCAACAAACTTCAAGAGGAAATCTAACGCAATCAACATGGATTCAAAGACTTCTTCTACATTGGAGTTCTAGTTTTTTGTCCCATCAATGTTGTAATCAAAGATTGTTGTAAAGTTGTAATTGATTCAGCAATAAAGAAGATTAAAGTGGACGTAGGTTTAACCTGAAGCCGAACCACTATAAAATTGTTGTCTTTTACTGCTTTCTTTGTGACTTTTCTACTAATTCTAATTCCCGTGTTCACGGGTGGTGCTTTCACTTAATCTCTACATACACTGGGGTGTTAGCGTTCAATTTTAAGCGTTAACATTTTTGGTGCTTTCATTGAGAATTGAAATCAGGGTATCTTCGTCATTGTTTTGCAAAAGTTTGTTGAAAGAATCTCTCTCAAAACCAGAAGTCTATCAGAGATAATGGCTCCTGGAAGAAAGCGCGGATCTTCAAGACCCAATAATGTCCATGAGAATACTGCCACTTCTCCTTCGCCAAGTCAAGCAGCACCAAGTGTCGGAATTACACGAGCGGAGTTAGATGCTGCAGTATCTGGGTTATACCAATAGATGGAAACCCAGAATGCTTTGATGCTTGAAAGGTTAAATGCATTGCTCGGAGCTAACCGTCAACCGGTGAATAATGAAGAAAACCTTGCAGATGATGTTCATAATCCTGAAGAGAGGAATATTCCTCAAAGAGCAGTTAGCCCCGCCAAAGAAACACCTCCTCAAGCTGGAGGATCGAGACCACAGCCAACTCTCCGCGAACGTTTGTCCAGACAAACTTCCGTGAAAATGGCCGAAGTCTGACCTGCAGATCCTTTGAATGATGAGGAATATCTTTCGGGCATGGTGGGACAAATCATGAAAGAAAGCATGCAGAGGGATGAAGATGTGAAGGAATGGGGATTCGCTCCAAGCAAAACTCCGTTCACTGAAAAGATTCTAAAGGCGGAATTCCCAAGGAAGTTTGTTCCTCCTACCATCCCGGCTTATAAGGGAACAAGCGACCCCAATCAATTCCTGTATAAGTATGATTGGCACATGACTAGTGCTAGAGCGTCTGATGAGATCAAATGCCGGTACTTTCCGGTATACTTGGAAGGAGTGGCTCTGCTCTGGTTCACAAAGCTTTCGGTCGGATCCATAGACCAGTTCGCCGATTTGACTCGAAAGTTTAAAGAGCAATCAGGTTGTATGCTTCAAAGGCAAAGGATATTATGTCACTGTTAAGCCTGGAACAGAATCCTAGGGAATCTATTAGGTCTTTCATGAACCGCTTCAACATAGCTTTGGCTGAAGTGGACAATGCAGAGCCACGGATGGTTTTGACATACCTGATGAGGGCAATCGACAAATCAAGCGAATTTGGAAAGTGGCTGAAGATGAAAGAACCGAATTCACTTGAGAAATTCTATAAGAAAGCTGATGAATTCATGCGCTTGGAAATCCTTCGAGCACCAGTTAAAGTAGCATTGACAGAGGTTAAGAATAATATTACTGCTCCTACCAAAGGGAATCCGAGAGTCAGAAAAGGGAGAACAATGGTGGGAAGAAACAGAAAGATATGAAGAAACCTCGCTTCTTAAAATCTTCAGATTTCACTCCTTTGACTGACACTCTGGAGAATATCGTTTTTGCTACCAAAGATGCAGTAGAATATCCTAAACCGCCTGAGATGAGAGTTAGCAAAAAAGCCGCTCAGAGTCGGAGATTCTGTCGGTTTCATAATCAACCCGGTCATGACACCAACGAGTGTCGCCATCTGAAAAGTTTAATTGAAGAACTGCTGATAGAGAACAAGTTGCAGCAATATGTTAATAGAAGTAGAAATGACCCAATTTCATCTGCTAAGGGCTAGCAACTTCCTGCTCATCCATCTGGCTCAGGTGAGAGGAATACTGTGCGTGAATCAGAAAGGCCTGTTATCAATGTGATTACAGGAGGTCCTCATCCAACAGGCATAAGCTGGGGCGAGATGGAAAGATATGCCCGTGCCTTGAAGTATGCACCAACAAAAGAGAGTGTTTTTGTGCTAGAAGATGCTGTACCTTTGAAGCAGCAGAGAACTTTTAATGATGATATCGTGTTCAAAGCCAGGGACTCTATGGGCATTGAAGCTCCAACCATGGATCCCTTAGTCATCTCTGCAGGCATTGGGCCGGCTATTGTGAGAAGAGTGCTTGTAGATTGCGGCGCTTCTTGCAACGTTCTCTTCAAAAAGACGTTTGATCAAATGAAAATCCCAATGGCTGATGCTCGAGCCTCATCTCAGAAGATTGTTGGGTTCATTGGTGAAACGAAGCAGCCAATTGGAACTATCGACTTGTTTGTAGAGCTCGGAGAGGGGCAGAAAAAGGTAGTTCGGAAACAGACTTTTGTAATTGTTAATGAATTTTTTGCCTACAACGCCTTCCTGGGCGGACCAACTCTTGCGGCTTTTAAGGAAATTCTCGCCCCATGGTGCCTCACTATGAAATTTCCCACGGATAATGGCATTGGGGTTATTAAAGGGGATCAGAATGCTGGGCGAGAATGTTGTCTAATAGAGTTGCATGAAACGAGGAAGAGAGAGATGGGAAAAGATGCGGCAGCCCCAGTCCGCATCGAAGAACCAACCTTGTAGCAATTACAGGGTGGACCCTGCACTGGCGAGCATTGAGGGGCACGAAGAGAAATGGATCCCATAAAAGCTAGTGCAGGGGAGAATAGAGTGGTGCCAGTGGAAGTAACGGTGCCAGTACCTGTTGACCCGAAAGATCCGAACAAAGTAGTGAATGTGGGTTCGCAACTTAATGTGACGGTTCAAAATTCCTTAATATCATTCTTGAAAGCAAATCTGGATGTATTCGCTTGAACTCATGCTGATATGTGCAGAATATCCCCAGAAATTGCAGTGCATACCCTGAATATTGATCCGAAGTTTACACTGGTAAAACAGAAAAGAAGAACCTAGGATCTTGAAAAGTCAGCAGCGTTGAAAGAAGAGGTAGACCAACTTATGGAGAATGGTTTCATCAGGGAGTCTACTTATCCGAATTGGGTTTCAAATCCAGCACTGGTTAAGAAATCTAATGGGAAATGGAGAGTTTGCATTGACTTCTCAGATTTAAACAAAGCCTGCCCCAAAGACTGCTTCCCGTTATCCAGGATAGATCAGTTGGTGGATGGAACAGCGGGGCATGAATTGTTATCTTTCATGGATGCTTACTCCAGATACAACCAGATTATGATGCATGGGCCGGATCAGGAGGATTCAAGCTTCATCACCGATGTTGGACTCTACTGCTATAAAGTCATGCCCTTCGGACTTAAGAATGCAGGGGCAACTTACCAAAGACTCATCAATGCTATGTTCAAACCGTAGATTGGCAAAACTATTGAAGTTTATGTTGACGATATGTTGGTGAAGTCAAAGAAAGCGGTAGACCATATGGACCACTTGGCGGAAATGTTTGCAATCCTCCGAAAGTACAGAATGAAACTTAATCCTTTGAAATGTTCATTTAGGGTGGAGTCCGGAAAGTTTCTGGGTTTCATTGTGAGTGCTAGGGGCATTGAAGCTAATCCTACTTAGATTGCTGCCTTAAAAGAAGTAAAAGCTCCTAGAACGAAGAAGGAATTGCAAAGTCTTAACGGAAAAGTTGCTGCCTTGAGTCGATTCATTTCCAAAGCTACTGATAAATGCGTTCAATTCTTTGATGCACTGAAGAAAGGAAGGAAGAATTTTGACTGGACTCCTGAATGCCAGAAAGCTTATGATGAATTGATTCGTCATATGGAAACGCCTCCAATACTCTCTAAGCCCGATGATGGTGAGGATCTTTTCGTATATTTGGCAATCTCATTTCATGCTCTTGGTGCAACGTTAGTACGGGAAGACGCAAAAATTCAGCGCCCGGTCTATTATATCAACAAGAGGTTCACCGGGGCAGAGATGAATTATTCAAAATTGAAAAAGCTCGCCTATTGTCTACTAATTGCATCAAGAAAGTTGATGCCGTATTTCCAAGCTCATCCTATCAGAGTCCTAACCGATCAACCTCTAAAGCATGTCCTGTTTCGTCCTGAAACTTCGGGTCGTCTTCTGAAGTGGAATATTGAACTCAGCTAATATGACATCACTTATCATCCCCGGAGAGCAATCAATGGACAAGCTTTGGCAGATTTCATCGCAGAATGTACGGATAAAGGTGATAGTGAGGAAGAAGTGATTGATAATCCCCCAATTCGATGGAAATTATATGTTGATGGTGCAAGAAACAATTACTGTTCCGGAGTTGGGGTTGTGCTTCAAACCCCTGAAGGGCGGTCATTGTCCTATGCGTCGAGATGGGAATTCCCTTCGATAAACAATGAAGCAGAATATGAATCTCTTATCGCCGGCTTGAGAATTGTTAAAGCATTGGATGTCAAAGTGTTGCAGATCTTCAGTGATTCACAGCTTATTGTATGTCAAGTTAAAAAAGAGTTTCAAACTAAAGGAGGAAATCTGCCTGCCTACTTGTCAAGAGCCTGGGAACTTCTCGATGATCTTGACCATTATACGATAAGTCATATACCCCGGGAAGAGAACATGAAGGAAGATTCTCTCGCAAAGTACGCAAGCACTGGTGAAGCTCAATTATTGGGATTAGTTCCTGTGGAAATCCTGTCAGCTCTAAGCACTGATGACATGGATATTGACTGGATCATGACTATATCTAAAGAGCAAGAATTGTGGATGACTCCGATAATGGAATATTTGCTCAACGGTTCTCTACCAGAAAGTTCAAAAGAACGACAGAAGTTGCTAAGAAAAGCCTCCAGATACATAATTCAAGATGGTCGATTGTATAGGCGGGGATTCTCAATGCCATCTCTGATGCGTGACCACGGAAGAAGCTAAGACAATTCTAGCTGAAATACACGGAGGAGAGTGTGGAGACCATTCAGGTGGTCAAGCTCTAGTAAAGAAAAATCTCCGTTATGGGTATTTTAGGCCAGATATTAACCATGATGCTGCAAGTTATGCCCGAAAATGTGACCGATGCCAGAGATTTGCAAAAATCCCAAGAGCACCTTCCACCGAGATAACACAGATGGTCAGTCCGTGGCCATTTTCTATTTGGGGAATAGATCTCATCGGGCCTTTGCCAACCGCCAAATCCGGAATCAGATATGTTATTGTTGCTGTTGATTATTTTACTAAATGGGCTGAATCTGAACCATTAGCTACTATTACCTCTAAAAGATGATAAACATTGTAACTAAGAATATCATTTGCAGGTATGGTGTGCCTCAAAAGATAATCACAGACAATGAAACCCAATTCGAAAGTGATGAGTTCCAAGATTTTTGCAAGCGATTCAAGATCCAGAAAAGCTTCTCAGCAGTGGCGCATCCGTAGGCAAACAGGCAAGTGGAAGCAGTAAACAAAATTATCAAATCAACCATCAAAAAATAGCTTAAAAAGCAAAAGGTGGTTGGGTCGATAAGCTTCCACTAGCACTATAGGCATATAGAACTACGCACAAAACTGCGACCGGGCACACTCCATTTTCATTAGCATATGGATCAGAAGCAATGATTCCGGTGGAAATAAAAGTCCCTTCACATAGAAGAATTCATTTCAACCAAGCTGAAAACGAAGAGTTGCAACTTGAAGCACTTGACTTCCTTGAGGAAAAAAGGAAAGAGGATCAACTCAGAATTGCAGCCCATCAGCAATGAATTGCCAGGCATTTCAATTCCAAAGTTCGCCAACGCAGCTTTGAGATCGGAGATCTAATCTTGAAAAGGGTCATTGAAAGTGCGGTGTGTATACAATTATATGTGCTAATATAGTATACACGGATCGTGTAATATGGATTACAATACAAATGCGGAAATAGATGATAATAGCATTGTAAATAGAAAATAGAAAAATCACACCAGAGATTTTTATACTGGTTCGGAGCACCGTCCTACGTCCAGTCCCAGACTCCTATCTGGATTTTCACTATTAACTACCTCGCTTTACCCGGAGGAACAGGTTTACAATACCCGAACAGCCGAACGGGATTTCACGCCTCTAACACACTGAGGACTTCAACACTTGCCTCTTACAACACGAGGACTTCAACACAAACAAATACAATTGTTGTTGACAACTTGTGTTCTTCAAAACACGGATTTGTCACTAGTAGTACACCCTTCCTATAATCTTATCCTCAAAGTATATGACTGATGTTTTGTGAAGATTAAAGAAGGTATATTGTTTATTGAATCAAAAGGTATAAAATAGTTTCAATGATTCAATAAGTTATGAATTAAATGAGTGCTTTTAGAATGCAAGAATGTTAGAAAGTAAGATCAGAGAAAGCATATATTAATCATGTATATTCTTGTTTGAATCAACGATTTAGATGAGTATATATAAGAAGAAATAGTTGTAACTCTTGGTGAAACAGTTGCCATTAAGAGTTGTGATTATTGGTGAAAGGTAGGAGATGCAACTCTTGGAGAAGAGAAGTGTCTTTTGGAAAACTTGCTTTCTGTTTAAAAACGGTCGACAGGTCAAAAAATGACCGGTAGACAGGTTTTTTAAATATATAGTCGTTATGTGCATGTGTGCACGTTTATTGTGCATATTTAACAGGAACGGTCGACCGTTCATTTTTAGACCGGTCGACCGGTCTCTGTTAAGTTGCACAATAAATGTGCACATTACTATAAGTGTATATATATATTGATTATATTTTGTGCATGACTATTTGAGGATAGATTTTAACAAGTTTATTACTATTATAACATCAAATAATCAATCTATAATCTAGAGAACCATATGAAGGTCTTGATTTGTCGATTGCCTTTATATTGTTGTCAGCAATCAAAATCTTCATAGAAGCTGTGTCTCAACATTCTCCCCCTTTTTGATTGATGACAATATATAATTAAAGTATTGAGTCTCCCCCTGAATATGTGATTTCCTGCAGACAATTATTAGCACCTTTCTCCCTGCAAACAATTATTAGCACCTTTCTCCCTGCAAACAATTATTAGCACCTTTCTCCCCCTTTGTCATCGACAAAAAGGAGTAAAACAAAAAGGAATATGAACCAAAAAGAACAATGCATAACACACATTCAAACACAAGATGTTTTGAAACTACCATACATGTCAAAGTTTACTAAAAAAGATGGACACTAATTAGTACAAGTGTCACAAATGTTTTTAAAGGACTAAAAAAATAAACAAACTAGCTTTAGTCCGACTGAATCTCCTCCTCATCATCTTCATCATCATCATCGTCGTCATCATCGTCATCGTCATCATCGTCATCTTCATCACCTCTAGACGTCTCCCCATGACCTTGTCCGCTTGTACCAGCAGATTCCTCGGATGTTGACCAAGTGAAAGTGGGAGGAGCCGGACGCTTTCCGGGGTCTTGATGTTGGGTAGAGACAGATGTGCTACATGATATAGCATCCCATATAGCACTGAAGAAAGACTTGACCTTGTTGAATCGTTTGTCAATTTTTGAATCCATACGTTTGAGTCTCGCTTCAAGTAAGAATTGATTACGAGCGATGGTTTCAAGAGATTCTCTTGTAGACGACTTAGATTTCAACAACCTAACTTCTCCGGAACGAGGTCGCGAAGATGAAGCTTGTTGTGCTTGTGTACCTCGTTGTTGCCATTGTTCGAATGGCATAATCTGAACATAGGGAGGAGGAAGTTTCATGCGCTTGATGGTAGTGGAGTCAATGCATTTTGGTGTAGATGTTGCTGAATCAGGGGATGTTACTCCACATGCTAGCAATATGCGCATAACATACTCATTATAGAAGAAATGAGGTCGAGTGGAGTTATTCACTTTTAAAATTTCATCGAAAATCATGTGAGCCCAGTTGATTTCGATTTCCCCGTATATAGCATAAAGAGCCTTGAAATTTTCCTTGTAGACGGCATCATAATTTCCTAATCGAGGAAATAGAGAGTGCATCAAGACACGATGTAATAGCCTTGCTGTCGGTCGTAGCCCAATCGATTTGGTGCCGTCACTATTATCTTCTATAAACATATGGCTAGTGCTATTTTGGGTGAATACTTCACAAAATGTTGATGAAAATTCTTCACCTCTATTTGGTATTCCAAGAATAGAAGCTATTCTATCATGAGTAAGATAAATTCGTTTGCCGCAAACTACCGACCAAATAACTCCATTTGGATTATCCGGTGTATATTCTTCTAAATTCATATTTGCGTAGAATAATTTAATCATTAAGTGATTAATTTCTACGCTATTATCTGAAAAATCTATGAGAGGAGAAATATTGGAATTGTTTGCTAAACGACGAATACCGTATGAAGTGAAGTCTTCGAATTTGATGAATGAGCCCGGATGGAACTTATAATTTGTCATTTGATTCCATCGAGTTACGGCAACTGGAGTTTCAAGCCACTTTCTGGCAGAGAGAGTTAGAGATGAAGATTCTGAAGATGCTCTTTTCTTTGATTTCTTTTGTGGTGGAGCCATTGATGAGGATTTGGGAGTTTTGGAGCTTGAGAAATATGAACTAGGGTTTGGGAATTGGGAAAGCTTTCAGTAGGAAGTAGAAAGAAATGAGTGAGGGGTAAAAATATATACGTGGAGTATATAAAAAAAAAACTGTAAAATGCTCGACCGGTCGACCGCCTAATTTTTACCGGTCGACCGTTTTCAACCCGAGAGCCTTTTTGGTCGACCGGTAGAAATTTTGGTGGTCGACCGGTTTTGCTCTGTGTTGAAAACTGTTTGTTTTCGCAAAATTTTTGAAAAAAAAAAAAATCGATTGCATATATTTTATACTATATTATTATTACAGAATATATGATATTACAAGAAATATATGAAAACAAAACAATATACATTATGGAATTCTAATGAGAAGTAGAGTTGTCATTAGAATTTTTGTTGTCTCCAATGCGTTTAGCCCATGGACTCCAGTTACTTCGAGCTCCTTCGTTCTCGTTATAATTTCTATCCCAAGAGTTTGGAGTCGTTGAAGTCGATGGCCTGCATGGCATTGGTTCATGAACATCGTGCTTGTTTGATCCGCAGAAGAACGATGCCATTCTTTCTAAGACGGATAAACGTGCCGACGTACGTTGTTGTTCATGATAGAGTTGGTTTTGTCCATAATGCAATTGTCTCTGTAGGTCGATTTGATGCTTTTGGTAGTGATGTATCTCATCGATTTGTGCCTTCGTGCGTGGAGAGCAAAATAGTGCTTTCTTTACACGTTTAGATGATGGCGTATGACCAGGAGTGCGAGAACAATGGTGATAGCACTCCGGTTTCTGTTTCGGTGTAATCGGAGAGTAATTCTCCTCCGAATCCGAGCTTGTGATTGAAATATGGGATTCTTGTGCGCATTTGTCACAAATGTGTGCCATGATAGCTTGTTTATGGTGAGTATAATTTTCAGCAAAGAAGGGAATGATTAGAGATGTAGTTTTCATAAGTTTATATAGGAAAATTTGCAAAAGAACTTGTGGATAAAATTTGGTAGAAAGAATTGACCGTAAACATAAACAAAGGTTTATAATATTTGGTTTAAAAATAGCTAGAGTTGGTATCTAGTTCTGAATTTTAAGATTGTTATCATATTAAAACATATAGTTTAAGAATGTGAATAATTTATTCTATTCTAGATCTTTCCGAGATACTAAGCCAAGCTCTCTTCGTAGTTTAATAAAACTAGATTCAAGTAAAGGCTTAGTGAAAATATCGGCTAATTGATTGTCAGTATGAATATATTCAAGACATATATTTCCTTTTTCAATATTATCTCGAAGAAAATGATGACGGATATCAATGTGTTTAGTTCGAGAGTGATTTACTGGATTTTTAGAAAGATTTATAGCACTTGTGTTATCACAGTATATAATAGAATTTGATAAATGAATATCAAAATCTTGAAGTGTCTGTTGCATATATAGTACTTGAGTACAAGCGAGAGCCGCTGATATATATTCAGCTTCACATGTTGATAGTGAAACACAATTCTGTTTCTTACTAAACCAAGAGACAAGTGATTTTCCAATAAAATGGCACGTACCCCTTGTACTTTTTCTATCCGTTCGTGAGCCACCAAAATCAGCATCACTATATGATACTAATTCAAATGGACATTCTTTTGGATAGAAAAGACCAAAATCTTTGGTATTATAACGAATTATACGTTTCACTGCTCATAAATGTGATTCCTTTGGATCGGCTTGAAAACGAGCACATAAACAAACACTCATTAATATATCTGGACGACTAGCTGTAAGATAAAGAAGAGAACCAATCATGCTTCGATATAATTTCTGGTCAACATTCTTACCACTTTCATCTTTTTCAAGATGTGTAGTTGTACTCATAGGAGTTGGTTTACCAGATGTATTTTGTAATCCGAAGCGTTTGATAAGATTTTCACAGTATTTTTCTTGATTGATAAAAATACCGTTTGAAAGTTGTTTGATTTGAAGTCCAAGAAAATAAGATAGTTCTCCCATATGAGACATTTCGAATTCTTTGGTCATAATACTTGCAAATTCCTTGCAGAGTTTATCGTTTGTTGAACCAAAGATGATATCGTCTACATATATTTGGATAACCAGAATATCTTTTCGAGAATGTTTAATAAACAAAGTTTGATCGACTTTGCCTATTTCAAATCCTGAATTAATAAGATAGCTACGTAATCGTTCATACCAAGCACGAGGTGCTTGTTTTAAACCATACAGAGCTTTCTTAAGTTTGAACACATGGTCAGGATATTTTTCATGTACGAACAACGGAGGTTGTTCGACATAGACATTCTCTTTGATAAATCCATTGAGAAAAGCACTTTTGACATCCATCTGATAAAGTTTGAAATTATGATGACAAGCAAAAGATAATAGAATTCTAATAGCTTCTAGTCGAGCAACTGGTGCAAAAGTTTCTTCATAATCGATACCTTCTTCCTGATTGTATCCTTGTGCTACTAATCTTGCTTTATTTTTGGTGATATTTCCTTGTTCGTCAGCCTTATTTTTATAGACCCATTTAGTACCAATTACTGACTGATCAGTTGGTCTCGGAACAAGTTCCCAAACGTCATTGCGCTCAAACTGATTTAGTTCTTCCTGCATGGCCATGATCCAGTAATCATCTGTAGCAGCTTCTTTTGGATTCTTGGGTTCAATATTTGAGAGAAAAGCGACATGACCCATTTGATTGAGTTGACTCCTTGTTCTGACATGTGATGTTATTTCACCTATTATATTTTGGGCCGGATGGTCTCTTAATATTCTTGGTGGTGATTGTAATTCACATATTTGAGGAGTATTCTCAATAATTACTTATGAGTCAGAATCAGTATTTGAGATGATTGGATTATTAATGACTATTGATTCGTCATCATCTGATATTGTGTGAGGATGCTGATAGATTTCATCAAAAGATACATGAAGTGATTCTTCAATAGTTTTGGTTCGTTTATTAAATATTCGATAGGCCTTACTTCGTTTCGAATAACCGACAAATATTCCTTCATCGGCTTTTGGATCGAATTTTCCAAGCTGGTCTTTCGTATTTAAAATAAAGCACTTAGAACCAAAAACTTTGAAGTATGAGATTTTGGGCTTTCTTTTGTTAAACAATTCATAAGGAGTATTCTTGGTAAGAGGTCTTATGGACACACGATTTAAAACGTAACAGGCAGTTGCAACAGCTTCTGCCCAGAAATGTTTTGGTAAGGTGGTTCCATTTAATAATGTTCTTGCACATTCTTGTAAAGTTCGGTTCTTTCGTTCTACTACTCCGTTCTGTTGTGGAGTTCTGGGAAACGAAAAATTATGATATATACCTTTCTTTGTACAAAAATGTTCAAATTCATTATTTTCAAACTCTCCGCCATGATCACTTCTTATATTTTTAACTTTAATCCCTTTTGATTTTTGAATTCTTTTGACGAAAGATTTGAAATGATCGAAAGTATCACTTTTATTTTTTAAGAAAATTGTCCATGTATAACGAGAGAAATCATCAACAATTACAAGCACATATTGACTGTGATTTATTGATTGAACTCTAGTAGGTCCAAATAAATCCATGTGCAGTAACTCAAGCGGTTGTAATGTTGATATGACTTTCTTGGATTTAAACGATGATTCGGTCAATTTTCCTAATTGACATGCATCACAAATGTTGTTAACTTTAAAACTCATTTTGGGTAGTCCTCTAACTAGATTGTTTTTGGCTAGCTTGTCAATAGTTCTGAAGTTTATATGACAGAAACGTTTGTGCCATAGCCATGGATCATTGTCATTAGCCACAAGACACATATCTGAATTATGATTAATATTCATATTTAGAATATATATATTTCTGTCTCTATAACCTTCAAAAACTAAATTATGGTCTTTATCTAAAATACTACACTTATTATTTGAAAAGGAAATTATAAAACCCTTGTCACATAGCTGACTAATACTAAGTAAATTGTGTTTTAAATTTCTAACTAGCATGACATTAGTAATAAGAGGTAAGTCAGATGTACCGCAATTGCTCACATCGCCTTTGCCGATGATATAACCTTTTGAATTGTCTCCAAAAGTGACTGAGCCACCATCTGAGTATTTAATATTTGTTAATAAGCTTTTGTCTCCCGTCATATGTTTTGAGCAACCACTGTCCAATATCCACTTTCCTCTTTTCTTCAGTGGGACCTGCAAAAAATAGAATTAAGTTCATGGTACCCACTTTTTATATAGGGTCCTAAGAGTTAGGTCTTAGGAGTCCAAACCCATTTGGGTCCGGTATCCCCTTTATATATATAATTGTTATTAAAATGTACATTATTCATGAATTGCTGAATGTATTTGTTCCTAATCAAATTATTATTTGTTTTAGGAACCCATATTTTGATAGTCTTGACATCTCTCTTTTGAAATTTCACAACTGGTTTTGGTTTGAAATATAATAAACTAAGATTTTTCTTAGCTTCAGTTTTTTGTACTTTCTTCTTCCTTTTATTTCTAAGATGTTTCTTAGTTTCATGTTTGTTATATCCCAAACCTTGTTTATCTGAAATAGATTGTGAACTTTCAATGATTTTAGTCAAATTTTCTCGACCTTTGTTAAAGTTAGAAACATTTTGAGTAATGTCATCAAACTTTGTTTGTAAACTAGCTTTTTCTAGGTCTAGAATTTTGACTTTTGCTTTAAGTTCATGATTTTCAGTAGTGAGAGCATTATTTTTCTCTTTTTGAGCTTCTATTTCTTGACTCAAAAGAGATATTTGAGAGTCAACATTAGATGATGATTCTTGAATATTTTCAAGTTCTTCTTCTAATATTTTCTTCTCATCTTTTAACATATCTCGTTCAAACTCTGCTCTACTTAAATCTGCTTTGACTACTTTTAATTGACGTTTTAAGTCTTTATATTTGACTATCAATTCAGCATTAATATCAAGTAATTCATCAAATGTAGGAATTTGTACCTCATCTTCTGTTGCCATAAAGCAAACATTAGCTTGTTCATTCTCCGAATCACTTTCACTTTCTGATGAAGATGACTCTGAATCATCCCATGTTACTGAGAAGGCTCGTTTCTTTGATTTGTCCTTCTTATATTTGAATTTGTCATTTTCTGACTTTTTCTTTTGTTCTGGACAATCCTTCTGCATGTGTCCCTTTTTATGGCAGTTGAAACATTCTATAGCAGATGAAGATGGTTTATTTGATCCCGGTTTCCTTTTATTGTAGCGACTGGCTTTTCGATATTTTAGGAATTTTTTGAAACCTTTAGCAATGAACGCCAAATCTTCATCTTCAGAATCTGATTCATTTTCATCTTTCTCAACATGAAATGCTACATTTTTCTTTTCTTCTTTCTGTTCTTTTCTAGCCTGCAAATTTGCTTCATAGGACATTAAATTTCCTATCAATTCATCTGGCTTCATGACGGAAAGGTCATTAGCTTCTTCAATTGCTAATACTTTTCCTTCCCATTCATTAGTCAGAGAATGTAGGACTGTTGAAACAACATCAAAATCAGAATACTTTTGTCCTAACCCAATAAGTGCATGGTGAATAGTTTGAAACCGTGAATACATGTCATTGATTGTTTCATTTGGTTTCATTTTGAAATTTTGAAATTGACTTTTCAGCATGGCTATTTTGGCTTGTTTAACCTTGTTAGTACCTTCATGAGTGATTTTTAGCGTTTGCCAAATTTGATATGCAGTAGTGCAGATACTAACACGGTTATATTCATTTTGGTCTAATGCACAGAACAACATATTTATTGCTCTTGCATTTACGGCTGCTGCTGTTTTCTCAGCCACAGTCCATTCTGAATAATCAGTTGTTGGATTTACTATTTCTCTTTGAGTAGCATTCCAAGCATCATAGCTACTTGATTGCATAAAGAATGACATACGTGTTGCCCAATAACTGTAGTTAAGACCATTGAAAAATGGAGGTCTTTGTGTCGATTGACCTTCCGTGTAAGTGGTGTTTTGAGTGCTAGTACTTGCGTTATTTGCCATATTACAAGAATATATCAAATAACTGTGTTACGGTTATATGATGACCGTGCTCTGATACCAATTGAAAGTGCGGTGTGTATACAATTATATGTGCTAATATAGTATACACGGATCGTGTAATATGGATTACAATACAAATGCGGAAATAGATGATAATAGCATTGTAAATAGAAAATAGAAAAATCACACCAGAGATTTTTATACTGGTTCGGAGCACCGTCCTACGTCCAGTCCCAGACTCCTATCTGGATTTTCACTATTAACTACCTCGCTTTACCCGGAGGAACAGGTTTACAATACCCGAACAGCCGAACGGGATTTCACGCCTCTAACACACTGAGGACTTCAACACTTGCCTCTTACAACACGAGGACTTCAACACAAACAAATACAATTGTTGTTGACAACTTGTGTTCTTCAAAACACGGATTTGTCACTAGTAGTACACCCTTCCTATAATCTTATCCTCAAAGTATATGACTGATGTTTTGTGAAGATTAAAGAAGGTATATTGTTTATTGAATCAAAAGGTATAAAATAGTTTCAATGATTCAATAAGTTATGAATTAAATGAGTGCTTTTAGAATGCAAGAATGTTAGAAAGTAAGATCAGAGAAAGCATATATTAATCATGTATATTCTTGTTTGAATCAACGATTTAGATGAGTATATATAAGAAGAAATAGTTGTAACTCTTGGTGAAACAGTTGCCATTAAGAGTTGTGATTATTGGTGAAAGGTAGGAGATGCAACTCTTGGAGAAGAGAAGTGTCTTTTGGAAAACTTGCTTTCTGTTTAAAAACGGTCGAC
This sequence comes from Allium cepa, assembly GCA_030765085.1. NCBI lineage: Eukaryota > Viridiplantae > Streptophyta > Magnoliopsida > Asparagales > Amaryllidaceae > Allium > Allium cepa. The sequence continues at coordinate 488,056,286 of CM060944.1, read as the reverse complement.
AGGTCAAAAAATGACCGGTAGACAGGTTTTTTAAATATATAGTCGTTATGTGCATGTGTGCACGTTTATTGTGCATATTTAACAGGAACGGTCGACCGTTCATTTTTAGACCGGTCGACCGGTCTCTGTTAAGTTGCACAATAAATGTGCACATTACTATAAGTGTATATATATATTGATTATATTTTGTGCATGACTATTTGAGGATAGATTTTAACAAGTTTATTACTATTATAACATCAAATAATCAATCTATAATCTAGAGAACCATATGAAGGTCTTGATTTGTCGATTGCCTTTATATTGTTGTCAGCAATCAAAATCTTCATAGAAGCTGTGTCTCAACAGTCATGACAGCAACAGGAGTGTTTGCACCAAACTGGGAAGGGCCATATGTCATAAGCAAAAAACTTCTTGATGGCACTTTTAAACTGACAACTGTCGAAGGAGATCCAATTCCAAGAGCTTGGAGCAGCAATCACTTGCGTCCATATTTACTTAAAAGCTTCGCTTAAATTTGTAAAAAGAATTATAAATGTATGATTCTTGTATTGAAAGCCATTGTAAAGCCAGTGCAAGTGAATAATAAGAACTATAAAGTGGATGTAGGCCCAGTTCTTGGGCAAACCACTATAAATCTTGTGTTCTCTGCTATTATAAACTGCTTGTTTTATTTCGATATATAAAGCACTTCAATTGTATTGCTAAAACGTCGATTTAATATTGCAGGCCATTAAAACAAAGCTTACCCATCATAAGACCAAGCGATCCCTGACATCACTCAACAAATGAATGTCTAGCCACAAAAATTCCAGACTCAAATCCTATATAAGACGTGCTTCAAGCAAACAGTTAGTGGTTCCACCAGAGGTAGACCCTTCCTAACTAATTGTGATTGTTTGTGCAAACAAGCATTCGACTAATTAGCCTGTCTGCCCCTGCGAACTCATTTAACAATGAAGTACACTTCTTTGGATAGAATAAGATACTTGCAAAAGAAAGCAATGTGTGCTTGGAAATGATAACAGGGAACCGCTGATATGAGCAAATGGGGAAAAGACATGGGCAATCAGGCAGCAAACAGCAAAAGACCTCCTCGGAGGCATAAGCCCTCTTCAGAGGATAAAGACCTCTAGTGGGACTTGCCAGAAAAAGAAAGTTCTCTTTCTCAACAAAAAGTTGTGGACTGACCAGTGACACAGGACACTCGTTAATTAGCTGAGAACATTTGTGCAAACAAATAATCCAAGTAACTTGTATCCGCCCCGTGAATCCATCCAACCGAGAGAAAGAAACTTCCAAGCAAAAGCCCTACTCGGAGGCACACATTTCACCGTGATCTGAAATAAAACTTCACACGAGTTGAAAGGTGAAAAGACCTCTTCGAAGGCACGCATTCCACTAAGATCTGAAATAAAACTTCACAAGTGCTGTAATGTGAAAAGCCCTCTTCGGAGGCCAATTTCACCATAGTTGAAATGCTAAAAGACCTCTTCGGAGGCACACATTTCACCACGATCTGAAATAAAACTTCACACGAGTCGAAATGTGAAAAACCCTCTTCGGAGGCTCTCTTCCCAGCGGACAGGGAAAAAATAAAAGCCTCTCCCCAGAGGCAGAAACAAAAAACCCCTCTTCCTAGAGGCACAATCAAACAAAAAAAGCCCTCTTCCCAAAGGCACAATCAAATAAAAATGCCGTCTTCCCAGAGGCACAATCAAACAAAAGCCCTCTTCGGAGGCACAAACAGGTCGAAGCCCTTTTTCGGAGGCCCACTTTACCACGAAAGAAAATTCACTTGCCAAAATAGAAGTGACTTTCTCCAAAAGTGAAGTGTAAAAACTTCGCAACAAAAAAAACAAGAAGAAGACTTTTCCAATACGAGGCGCATTCTACTAAAGCAGAAAAATATTTCCTTAAAATGGAAATATTATCCTATAAAGTACAGATGCAAATCTCCTTCAAATGGAAAAGTTGTTCTCTAAAGAAAGAGTACAAGTCTTCTCGAAACAGAAGAGTTGTTCTCCAAAATTTTACCAATGTGAAAGAGATTGCAATAAACAATGGTATGGGGGCAATATAATATAGTTGCAAAAATAAAAAAAATGCTCAAGCAACATACCATAGGTTTACTGCAACATCACACAAAGAAAATAAAGAAACTAGTATGAAAAGAAGAATAAATGCATTCTCAAATACAGACAGAAGTTTGTACAAGTAAAAGAATCATTTTATTCCATGCTATAAAATTTTTATACATGTGCAGGTTTCAAAACAAAAGAAGGCGGGGACTGGTGCCCGCACAATCTTCGATCAACACAAGTCTTTATATATACAAGCAAAAAAGCAAAAAGCAAGACGAAAAGCATAAGTCCTAAACCCATCACTTCTTCTTCCTGCCACCTTTTGAGACTTCGCCTGGCCGGATGATTAACTTTTTTGGCCGGCTTGTGAGAGTAGGGGAAGAAAGAGGAAGGGGTGCAATTGGACTTTCTTTTTTTTTCTTCGCCAGCAGAAGGTTCTCTCCTTTTCTTTGAAACTACACGCTTCCCCTTCTTCCTTGAAGAAGAATCACTGCCCGGATTGAAAAGTGCAGACAACGTTATGTCATCAGAAATAGTCTGCTCCGGGGTTCTTTCGCCTTCTTCAAGTTCCTCGGCTTTCTGTTCTTGAGAAGCGACCGGGTCATCCAAGCCTTGAAGAGCTTCTTTCTGCTCCTCTTGTGACCCCGGTTGAGAAATGGAAGGAGGAGTAATCTGAAGAGGCGGAGAGAAAACAACTGGAAGAGGGAAAGGCTGAATAACACTTGGCGCTTCCACTACAGGAGAAGAGAAGTTAAAGTCGGTATCTTTCATAAAAAGAGGAGAAAGTGGCGCGTCAAGATTTAAGTAATAATCAAAAAGTTCATCAAGCTCATGTAAAGAAAGCAAGCAGTCCACTTGAGCAAGATCAACATTGAGGATACCCGGAGAAGTGGACTTTACTATGTCAACTTCGAAGTCCTGCGCTTCAGCGCTTTCTTGAGTCTCATTTCCAGTGTGGGCGGTGGCACTTTCAATAACATCTTTAGCAGGAGGAGGAGAATGGGAACTAGAGCCAGCAATATCGATATCGGCTGAAACTGAAGGTAGAACTGGGTCGGTTGAGATTGTCTTTCCTAAATGTTCTCCTTCTGTCATTTCGGCTCTCTCTTTGGCGAGTTGCTCCTTTCCCCTGGCAAGAGCGGCACATGCATCATCATCTAGATAGTGCGCCATTAAATCTACCTCGGCATATCCAGCTCCTCCAAGCATGTCAAGTATGGCATCCCACACTTTGGCTAAGGTGATTTCATATTCGAGTCCCAAAAACTTAAGGCTACCACGCCCCTGAACACTATGGATGCAAAACTCGAATAGAGTGGAGCTGACTTCAGCTTTAGTTGCCATATGAGATTCTTCGGCTGCAGCTTTGCCGGAAATAGCTTCATCACACTCCTTTTCAGCTTCACAAAGTCGAGCTTTGAGCAGTTCAATCTCCAAGTTCTGGGAGTTGGTTTTCTCTCGAAGTTGAGCAACATCGGCTCGGTAGTTTTCTACAGCTTGCTACTGTGCTTCAAATTTAGCTTCATCATCTCTCTATGCCACATGAACATCTCTCACTTGTTTTTGAAGCACTTCTTCTCTCTGAGAATAAGAAGTGGAAGAAGTGGCGAGCTCTTCCTTAAGTTTTTCAACCTCCGCTTCAAGCTTCTCATTATAAGTGGCAATACTCTTCATTTCGACATCATGCTGATCGAGTGTTTTCTGCCACTCAAATTTGTCATTTTCCATAGTCAGCATGGCTTCAAGGTTTGCGCGATTCACTCTTTAAAGCTCGTCAACGAGTTTCTGCCAGCCAGACATTCTCTCGATGTCGAGTTTGACGGCATCAAGATTTCGCAAGATGGCTTGCTTATCAATCGGGACCAAGTCAAGATCGAAGCATACTCCCTTTAAGCACCAGTGGGGAAATCGGCTCTGAAGAGTAGTCGGACCCTTCCCAACTTGATAAGGGGCCCTACTTATGATTGTTTGAATATCAGTTCTTGGAAGGGGAGGAGAGTCGGAAGGAATTTCCAAAGAGACGGGAGCAGCATGCTTTTCAGAGAGTTTAGATGTCAGTTTTTCACCAAGTTTGGCCCGTTTACTCGAGTCCTCAGTAACATGGCTTTTTCCCTTGTCATCACGGGACTTTCTCTTGTGGGAATCATCCTCTCTTTGGGAAGAATCATGTCGTTCGTCCTGTCTCCCGTAGCGCTCTTCATAAGCACGCTTCTCACGAGCCTTCCTCGCAGCTCTTTCTTCGTCGGTTTCCCAAGAGGCAGGAAGATACCTCCTGGGGTCATAAGAACTGCGCCTCCCACAATGCTGGAAAGCATCATAGTAGGAGAAGCTTCGTCCCATTGGAGAATCTGAAAATAAAAAATAACACAAACTCAGAAATCTTGAAAGCAAGAAAGTTGAATGCATATAAGTGCTGAAAAGTCCTAAGTGTGTGTAACATGCAAACTATGCGCATCGTACTATGAACCACTCCTGGGTTGGGAGGTGATGGTGGATTTTACAGCCAGTGTCAACTCTTGGGCTGATGGAGTTTGTTGCAGAACGGATGTCGCTTCAACTGCTGGAGAAGTAACTTTAGCAGTGATAGGGTCATCTTTAAAAAGCTCCTGTGAAGTAATCATCAGGTCGCTCAAGCCCTCAAAAGTATCATCACCTGTGCCGAGCGGGACATGCTCTCTCAGTTCCTTGGTCACCAGGTTTCCCAGATTGTTGGGGAGGTTCCTCTTCTTCGATGGCCGAGGCAAGTCAAGTTTGTCGGATGACCCCGCAACATCAATTGAAGTAGAACACTTTACCAATGAAGCCTCAACAATACGTTCTTTCGGCGTAAGTTCTCCAACCGAAACTGGGGCATCCGATGCCTCTACTGGAGAGTCGGGAACTTTATGAGGTTGAGTGGAATGGGAGGTGCAGAAGCCCGTATTGGTGAAGAAGTTCATCTTTCAGCAGAAACTTAATACTTCTTTCCTCAACCGGCACGACGCTTAATCTTTCAAAAGTCGTTTTGTGACTGGGATTTCTAGAGGGAGGAGGAAGTGCTGTAAAAGAAAAGAATGAGATTATCACTTAGCAATTTGGATCTCAAAAAATTCAGAAATGGAAAGAACGAGGATGAGCAATCTTACTTCCTATTCTCCAGATGGCATAAAACCCTGGGGGGCAGCGAACGAAAAAGAATTGATTCAGAAAACCGTGAGCACTTTCGGAAAGATCGGTGATAAGTTTACGATTTCTGGCACTTCTCACGAGTATAATGGAGGGGTGGTCTTTATTCTTTGTGAACGTGCATAAGTAGCAGATTTCTTCAAAGCTCGAAAGACGGTTAAGTGTCCTCCTGAATAAAACACACAATCCCATCAGGATGGCACAACCATTGGGGTGCATTTGAAAGGAAGAGATGGTTAGTCGGAAAAGGAGTTAATGAAGGAATTCATTGAAAGGAGGAATGGCACCACAAAGGCACATCTGACGGTTGATGGCGACAAAACCGAGAGGTGGCCTGTCGGCGGTAACATTTGGCCCAGGAAGTATAGCATCCGCTTCGGCAATCCCAAATTGATACGTAATTGGTTGAATGCCCGCTAACATAGGGTAGTTGGATTTCTTTCCGGAGGATTATCCAATGGGTCGGCTATCGGGAAGACTCCTTCAGATTGCTCGATTATCTCTTCTTGAGAAGACATTCTACACAAGGAACTAGATATTCAAATATGAAGGTGCACGTTTCCTAAATGTGTGAAGTGTTGTGCAGAACTAATAAAATGACAAGCAAATATAACTGAAATTAAACTAACAGGCATTTGTCAGTTACAAAGTTTCAGGTTTTGTTGTGTTAAGTCCAAATGCAAGTGCAGTGTTGATGCAAACAAATCAGTTTTAATTGATTAATATTTCTTTGCTTTAATACTTCACTTGAATTTGTTGATTCATCGCACTTCATAAAATTTCTTTAAGTTGATTATCTTTTATCGACTAATCTGTCATTCGATGTGGGCAATCAATGGCAGTATATTTGCCCTAGTTTTCTGCAAATGTTGTGTTCAGCAGGTTGTTAGCTTACAAGTGAATATAATTTGTAAAGAAGTGCAGCAAAGTTCAAGCAGTTCATTCTAGCAGTTCAAGATAGAAGTACAATCAAGTTCTATCAAAATTTTGAAGCTTTCAAGTTTTGTTCAAGTCCTTAAGTCACAATCCGAGTCAAGAAGTTCTCTAAGTCCTAGGTCGCTCGTGACCCCACAGGTTGGGTTGAAATTGGTCTAGGTCACAAGAAGCAACTCGGCGGTGAAAAATTGTTTAAGTCCTAAGTCGTTCACACGACCTTGGCATTAAGTCGTTCACACGACCTAAAGACTAGGTCGCTCACGCGATCTAAAGTTTAAGTCACTATGAGTTGAGTCGCTCAGCCCCTTTTTAGGTCATAAGGATCCTTAGGTCACGCTGATTCTTTAAGCCGTTTGCTGAGTTAAGTCTCATGATTCACGTCTCGAACCGCTAAATCCCTAAGTCGTTCAAGGCTCATGAGTCGAGCACAACCTAACTCCCCTTAACTCGCTAACTCTTCTTCTCTCAGCAAATCACCTAACCCGTTAACCCAATAACTTGCTAGCCTCTCTATAATAAAATCCATCATATCTCCACGCCATCAGATCATCCAGAACCAACGCAAATCGCCTCAGATCCATCACAAACCCGATGTATTGTTGTACTCTCGTGAATCACAGCGACAACGTATCCAAAAACGATCAAAAGCTAATCGTAACATGATCCACAGCGAAATGCAGCATGCAAAATCGAGATAGGGCCGAAAATTGGGGGATTCACAATTCGATGATGGTCGTGGTTGAATAATGGTCTAATTCACTTACGTAGTGAGATTGAGAAGATGATGATCAAAGCAACAGGTAGATTCACTTCAAAAGTTCTCGAGCTCGAAGATAGTAATGGCGGCGGTAGAATACAATAAGGTGAAGGAAGAAGAAACGACCTAACGGCTTATATTGGGAAGAGAAAGGAATACGAATCGGCACGAGCGACCTAACTCTTTCATAAGTCGCCCGCAACTTAACGATCTAAGCTAGCACGGGTTAAAAGGTATCGAAGCACACGACCTAACTCTTAGGCGTATACTTCAAGGGGCAAGTGTTAACCCTCTTCTATCTACGACCCTACGATCTAAAGAAAGTAGCGACCTAGCGATTCAACTAGTCAGCGACCTACCGAGCTCAACGACCTAGCAACCTAAGGCCCGCGACTTAACAATCTATAATAGGCTGCGACCTAAAGAGTTAAAGCGGCAGCGACCTAACGACTTAAGTACTCCACGACCTAACAACTTAACGAGCTAAAGGTTCTAGAGGTATTAGCGACCTAAGGATGGAACGGTCTTAACGACCTAAAGATAAAACGGTCCTAGCGACCTAAAGAGCTTACGACCTAAGGGCTCCTACAACACAGCGACCTAACAAGCTAAGAAGCTCAGCGACCTAAGGGTTGGACGACCTAGCAGGGAAGAAGTTCTGCAGCGAGCTAAGGTGTAATGACTTATTCCTAAGTCGCTCATGACCTAAACATACCAAAGGAACTTCCTATGCCGCTTCCTACCTAGGTCGGCCACGACCTATGACTTGTTAGTTTATTCAGAATGATTAAGTGAACCATATTTAAGGCGTAAACGACTCCCACTAGGCCGCGGACGACCTACGACCTATCCAAGGTCGCTTGCGACCTACGACCTAATGCCGAGCTCTCCTATAAATACCCCGCCTACTCCAACTAAAAGGGGATCTTTTGGGCTCATTTATGGAACGCCGATACTCTGCTGAATTCTCGACTCACTCGACACTTCAAACACAAAGGACATCTCAACAAACTTCAAGAGGAAATCTAACGCAATCAACATGGATTCAAAGACTTCTTCTACATTAGAGTTCTAGTTATTTGTCCCATCAGTGTTGTAATCAAAGATTGTTGTAAAGTTGTAATTGATTCACCAATAAAGAAGATTAAAGTGGACGTAGGCTTAACCTGAAGCCGAACCACTATAAAACTGTTGTCTTTATTGCTTTCTCTGTCACTTTTCTACTTCCTTCTAATTCCCGTGTTCACCGGTGGTGCTTTCACTTAATCTCTACATACACTGGGGTGTTAGCGTTCAATTTTAAGCGTTAACAATGATGTTGACAATTAGTCACTTACGTATAATTTATTGAAGGCCTTTTCCTTGTTTGTCGTGCCAAGTTTATAATATGAAGATGAATTTATCAATCTTTATTATACTGTATACATCCAATAGATGTACCGACCAATCCAACCATGTGTCTTAGATGGACTCTTCCACATCCATCCACAGACTTGATTTCCTCTCGAGAGTGCGAGGATCGGGGTGAGTAATTAAGTACATGCATATATATCCACTCACACACACATACATATACATGTGCATATATTCACACACACATAAACATACATATACAAATGTGTACAATAATTTACTAATAAAATAAATATACATACATAGATATATGTGTGTGTGTGTCTATATATATATATATATATATATATATAATTCTGTGTGTGTACAGGTATGATTTCAAAGTGGTATTGCATCTGATGCCATCCGTGATGACTTGCTTGCAAGGATCACGACATTTTGGCCTAGATTTAGTGAAATTTCCGATGACAAGAAGATTGTCATGTTTATGGCATTTGTGGTAAAATAATTTTCTTACAAAACACACTATATAAATATGTATGTCGTTTTATTCATAATTTGTAGAGGAAATTCTTTTAGAAATAGAGCGTTCATGAAGAGCTAGCGAAATGAACTGTTCAGCCACAACATCTAAAAAAATACCATGAGTGAACATATGGCATGCGTAGTCATGGAAAGAAGGATCCATCTTTTGCCCATAAGATATATGAGAAGTCTTGTTGTATTGAGAGACAAAGGATTTAAGAAAATATATACTCAAAATACCGAAAGCTGGAGTAAAAATATTAGATATCATTCTGGTGGCTCCAGATCATACGTAGATAATCATAACGATCTGGTATATATTTATTCGTTGAAGTTATTTAAAATTTTAAATAAATTAAAATAGACTAATATGATAATGTGCATAATTCAAAATTTAGTACAAAGAGCGAAATAGCGAGCCTACATTATGGAAACTCTATAGTATGACCCACAAGATTGAGTCATCGGATCAGTCCACCATTAATAGTTGGCTAGATGATGCTTCCACTGAGTTTGCTGTATGGTATTCATAAATCATCAATTACATAATATTTACATAAACATACATGTATAAAATTCAAAGGAATACATAAAATGAAAAATAAGTGACATGTTAGGTTAGGATTGAGGAGCTTCATAGTTAAGGTATGGAGTTAACAAGAGAATAAACGAAGGTGTATTTGACACACTCACTAGAGCTATTGTAAAAATGGTGGATCATAAGCCCAACTGCGATAATGTTTCAAGAGTGTGTAATAGCTTAAATATTCGTTATATACATATGATATTAAGTATATATGTATAAAGAACTATATCTTTAATGTATGTGTATATGTATAGTATACTATATATTATATACTGTAAAGACCCAGAATTTTGGGTCGCCAGATTTGAACATTTAATTTATTTTAAATGTCGAATATGCATTATAGTTTGATTTTGAAATAAAAAGATTTAGATTAAATTAATAGAATTAGTTAAATTTCAAATATGGGAAATTCAATTGAAATTTGAATAATAATAATTTAATATTAGAATTGGGATAATTGGTAATTCTGAGTGTAAGTAGAGATAAAATTAGACTCTAAAATTTTATTTTAAGTCTATTTGGGTTTGAATTTTTATATTGGACCATTGGATGGAATTAAAAGTCGATAGATTAAATTTGGAAGTTTATATTAATTTAGTAATGGAATCTAAAAGTATAATAGTGCAAATAATCAGATTTTGATTTAAAATGAATCAGGATGATTTCTAATGTGAATATAAATTTTATACGAGTTATAATAGAGTTAGTAAAGTTTTAAAAGTGAAATTTCAAATAATTTCGACGATTTTGAAATCGCTCGAATTAATCGACGAATTAAAATAGCCTTCCGGGACACAGTCTTGGAATTTGACCAAACAAGTTCCATTGGATTCGTAATAGTTAGTTATTATCGGATTTCAATTTTCGTAGCAATTGGATTTGTCGTTTGACTCCGGCAGCTTAAAACGCATAGAAAATACTTTAATCGATTTAATTTAAAATTGACTGTTTATTTCCGTAACTCGTGTATATGACCGAATTAGCCTCCGAGACACGTTCCATTGTGTTCGGAACATGGGTAAAACCTTAGAAACGTCAGGCGGCATGTGAGATTTGGAGTTCGTTTGTAAAAGCTTGTTAAAATTGGAGTTAATATTAAAATAATATTAATAAACATTTATATATACACGTTTTTACCAAACCCTAGTTTATTTTGACCGGCTGCCACTTCCTTAACTCCAATGGCCAAAATTCATTCGCCTTCCACCTCAGATCCAATGGCCTGGTTTGTTTTGGTAAATTAAAAAAAAAATTGTTTAAAATGTTATTTAAAATTTTGAAAATTCATATCTATTTCATACGGTGTCAGATGTCAATGAATTTGGTATCGTCGGAATCGCAAAGACGCGTACTACGTAGTGGAGCAGTTTTGGAATCGTTACGAGCAAGTAAAAATTTAGGTTAAATCGAACGCGTTCGATTTAATTTAAATTTGAACGCTCGCCGAAAACCCAAGGTGAGTTTAACTCACTCACATCTGGAATATTGGTTACTTTAAATTGTCAATATTTAAATGATTGCTTGATTGGTTGAATATGATAATTATTATCAAATTGAATCGATATCTATTTATTGTGCTAATATCTGTGGATGTAGGGAAAACAGGTTGGAGGGATCCAACTGGATCCCTCGCAAATAAAAATTAATTTATATTCTATGATATATCTTATTTATTATTCTATGATAAAATGTTTAGATCTTGTTATGCCGAGTTTTCTCTATATGTTGTGATGAATTAAATTGAAGTTTAAAATGTGTTGTGCTGAGATTGGGTGAATACAACCTGAAAATTCTAAATATAGTTGAATTGGGTTTAAGGGATATAAAAGAAATTCCTAAGTAAAGAAATTAAAAAGGGATTAAATTCAAGAAAATAAGTTGATAATTTGAAATGTTTGGAAATGTGATCTATAGAGGAAATGTGAATGGTTTAAAAGAATAGCGATATTTATTTTTAAAAGAATGGGAAGTGTGCTTTCTCCTGGAAATTTTATTTTGTTTTTAAGAATGCTTTCAAATTATAAATTTACAATTTAAGTATGTCTTAGAATATTTTAGAAAGAAATATTATTTTAAAATATTTTTAAGTGAAAGTAAATATTTGATTTAGTAATTATGGTTTTTTTTTAATAGGTAAAGTAGTATTAAGTTTTCCAAGAAATTATAATATAAATATTTAATTTAATAACTTTATTTTAAAAACTAAATTTTATTTAAAGTACTTTGGAAACCAATATATATTACCGTAAGTATTATTTTCAATTAAATAATTTCTAGAAGCTTTATTTTATATATTTTAATCACATATTTGAAAGTGATTTCCAGGAAATAGCAATGATTTTAAAAATAAAAGGAGCTATTTTTAAAGTATGGGAAGGATTTTACGGGATGAACGTAAAATTGAATTGGGATAAAAAGCGTTGGATTTATAAAAAGAATTCTTTGGTTATTCTAAGATGGAAGTGTATTTCCTTGAAAGCCAAGTACGTTTAAGTAGATTTCTAAGTATAAGATAAAAGTTTTAAATTTGATTTCAAAAGGATGTTTTAAGAAAATTCTTATGTTGGTTGCAGAGTTTCCAAAAGTAAATATGTACTAAAGTAGTTATAGTAATAATTAATTAAGGAAAAATTGGCATTAAGTTTTAAAGTGATATTATTAATATTTATGTTTGTAAAATGGTTATATTTTAAAGATAATTAGTTAAAGTTTTATACGAAACTTGTATAGCATTTCATAGCTTTATTTTAAAATCTAGTATGACTTAACTTTATTTTAAAAATAATAGTTTATATTTTATTAAGCAGTTTTATTTGAGATATTCTGTAACAACCCGCATATTTAACGATTTTATATTTAAATGTTTGATTTAAATATAGCATCGTTATTCGGATTTTGGGGTCCGAAATGTTACTTTCTGCAAATGGCCGAATTGGAACTCGAAACCACCTCCATTGGTTCCAAAATGGCGTTTGCGATCTTTTTGAGTATAATCTTTGATATGTTTGGAGTTTGTGAAATTTTGGCTACTTTTCCTATTGGGTTTGGGATTGGGTTCAGCCCACTAGCCCACTTAACCCCCTAGCTCAACCCTTCTCTTCATTTCATCTTCATTTCATTTCTTTCTTAAGCTAAAAACTGAAATGGGGGAAAGGGAAGAGAATTAGAAATTAGCAAGCCCTAGTTTCTCTTTTGTATCTTGATTTCTTGCTCCAAATTCATAGAGAATCCATTGGTAAGTTCATCTCCATCTTCTCCATCTCTTCTCCTCTTCAATTTCTGTAATTTTCCTAACCCTAACCTAGGAAATACTTTCTTTGATTCTAGATTGAAGCTTGTAGTGTTGAAGTGGAGTGTAGTTGGTTGATTCCTTGCAATTGTGCTTCTTCATCTTCTTTGTTTTGTGTGAAAAGGTGAGTTTTGAACTCACATCTACTTCTCTTGATTTCATTGATGTTAGGTATGAATTCCTAACACCTTGTTCATATGCACTTGCATTTGGTTTGGGTTGAATTGAGGAATAATCCAATTTTTAGTGTTTTGGGTTAAAATCTTTGAAATCCTAACTTTGATGTTTTAATCATGTTTTGGTGATGCATCGAGGAACATATAGGGCCGGGTTGTCGATTGGCATAAGCCCTTAGAGCCAATGTTCGTCCGATTGCATTTTGGGAGAGTTTGCTCTTCATTTGAATTAGGCTGGAAAACAGCCCAGGCAAGATTCAGTCGACTGAAAACTCTGCACAGTCGACGGAACCTGAAACCCGAGAGTTTCCAGGCATGATTCAGTCGACTGAAAACTCTGCATAGTCGACTGAACCTGGAAACGGAAAGTTTCCTAAACCTAGAAAATTTCCAGGTACAGGGTCAGTCGACTGAAAAACTCTGTTCAGTCGACTGAACCTGCTGTTTCAGCCCACTTTGCCTTTTGGGATTGAATTTTCAATTTGAATTGATTCATGATGATCCTATGTATGATTATCAATTGTTTTGACTTTGATGGTTCCTTTTAATTTTAATCCACGGGTTTTTATGAAATAATCTCTCGAATCGCATTTAAAAGTTCGTTTCTCTAATTTATAAATTCTATTTAAAACACACACACTTCCGCACTTCGAACGAAGTGGGAGGGTGATTAAATGGTTGGGCAAAACACGGACCATGAATCTGTGCGTTTATCCTTCTGATTAATCCTTGACCTATTCGATTGATTGTTTTGACCTTCGGGTTTGGTTTATCGATGATATGAGGTAAACTTTGTACTGCTTTGAGTGTGAAAGGGACTGATGGATAGTAAACCGTTTAGTGCGAACGAGTGGTTATGGGACATACGTTAACACTTTTCGGATTCCTTTTCGAGAGTTGTGACACATTCCGCCAGTTAGTGGTGTCCAGTACTGGGTCTTCGACCTTCACCACTACGGTTTGTTGCCTCTGGGATAGTGCCTTCGGACTGTCTCCCTAGGTTTGTTGCCTTCGGGTATGTTGCCTTCGGGTGTGTGCCTTCGGGTTTGTTTCCCTATATAGTTTCTCTCTGATGTTGGCCTTAAGTGCCGCATGGGTGATACTTGGGTTTGGAGTCTTCGGGCTCATGGATCCTTGTTTGTACAGTACTGAGCTCGAGCAAAATTTCATGATGTTTCATTGATAATTCCCTTGGTATCGCCCTTCGGTGTTGGTCTTTGTGAGCCGCATGGAGTATCGCGATTACCTTGTGGAACTTGTATACCTTATGGGTATTTGTTATTTGCCTTCTGGCTTGTTTTTGGGATATTTGTATCCTTTGTTTCTATATGTTGCCGATGACATGAGGCTTGCTCTATATGATTCATTTCTTGTTGATGATTGTGTTATCTCCTCTAGAGATATTTGTTATACTGTATGACCTTGCAGGTTTATTATTGTTCAGTTAATCTAACTGATTTGTTATCTAGACTGATCCGGGTATTTTATACTCGGGTCAGACCGAGATGTTTCAGGTTAGGTGCTTTTGGAGACTTAGCCTATTTTGCTTCCGCATGGACTATTCGCTAGCTTCATTTTGTTATAGCGTCTTTTGTAGTCCTTATCTGCTATAACTTTGATTTATACTCTTTCGTCTCGTCTGTATATTGTGGTCTCCTGTACCACCTGACATGTATTATTTTGTATACTCTGTTGTGTATCGGTGTATGTGTATATTATGATTGACTGTTCTGTGATGTATATTACATTTGAGTTGTTATATTTTCTTCTGATAGATCCTATAGCCATTGTAGTTTTGCTTTAAATATTTATTGAATAGGTCGAATTCTAATGTGTTTCTACTTTTCGACTTATTTAGTGAATAGTTAAGGTAAGATTGCACATGGTCGCTTCCATTATACTCTATTGTCCGCGTTAGCCGACAGTATTATCTATGTAATACTCTTTGTTAACGAGGCTCTCGGAGTGGGGCGTCACAGCGTGGTATCAGAGCTGAGTTCAGAACAAAATATGATAAATACAGAATAGATGCACATATTATGGTACATCAAAGTGTACAAGTGATACCGATCCTTGAATCATCGTGTCTCTTTATTCCATCAAGGTTAGATAGATATTGGAAATACGTCTAGGAATGCATTTTATTCCGTAGTATCCCATATTGCAATATCAACCTTGTGAATAATCTTGTTCTTATTTTACTTTCAGCTTATGTCTGGAAGAGGCAGGGGTCGACGTTCGGATGCTGGGCAATCTAGTGGCTCGCATCCGGATGGCGTATATATGTCTGCCGATCAATTTTTGGAATTGTTTAGGAGCACTCAGCCTCTCGTTCCTCCTCGAGTGTCTCCACCTCGCAAGTCTGCTTTTGCACGTCAGTGCAGTGATTTTGCTCATCTTGGAGGAAAGCCGTTTAAGGGCTCCAAGTCTGTTCTTGAAGTCCAAGCTTGGCTTCGCACGTGCGAGCGTATTTTCTCTCGCATGGATCTTTCTGACCATGATAGAGTTCTTGTAACTTCTAGCTTATTACAAGAGCGTGCTCTTGACTGGTATGAGCTTCTTGTAGCTGAAATTGATGAGGCTACTCTTTCTTGGACTCAGTTTCGGGGACGATTTGAACTCAAGTTCGTTCCTGAATCTGAAAAAGTTTTATTGACCCGTCGCTTCCTTGAGTTGAAGCAAGGGAAATCTTCTATTTCTGAGTATGTCGCATCGTTCGAGGCTTTATCTCGGTATGGTCTTGAATTCATCAGCACTTCTTATAAGAAGAATTTGAAGTTTGTTTCTGGCCTTAAGAAATATCTTAAGAAGTCCTTGTTGCTCCAGCTTAAACTTTCTTTTGAGGAATTGGTTGATTCGGCGCTTCATCTCGAGACCGTCGAGAAGGTGTGTGATAGTGATGTTGATGTTGAGGTTTCCAGAAACCCTAACAAGAAGCAGTTTCCAATTCAGAAGAAGCCTTTTCCTTATAAGAAGAAGAAGACCGGTGGTCCTAGCTCTCAGCCTCAATCTTCCGGAACACCTTTCGTTCGAAAGTGTTTTAATTGTGGTTCTCCGGATCATATTATTCGAGCTTGTCCAAAGCCTCTCTTCTGCCGTAATTGCAAGAAGGAAGGTCATCATGTTTCTGCTTGTCCTACTGCTCCTGCTAATGCAAAATCTGGCAAGCTCAATGTGGCTAATGCTTCTGGAGGTCCTTCTCAATCCAAAGGTATGACTCCATCTATTTTGGAGGGTTCAATTCTATTTCATGATCATAGTATACGAGTTCTTTTCGATACGGGTGCTTCACATTCTTTCGTATCGAAGAAGCTTGTAGATGATTTATCTTTGGATGTTTGTTGTATGGTTACTTCTTTAAGGATTGCGAATCCTATTGGGGGATCCGCGACCCTTAGTTTGCTTTGTGATGATATTGAGATTGTTTTATGTGGTTTTTCCTTCTGTGCGAATCTGCACGTTGTTTCTCATTTGGGTTTTGATATGATTTTTGGTATGGACTGGCTAGTGAGGTACGATGCCAGGATTATTTGTTCCGAGAGAATTTTATATCTTTGTCATCCTGATTCACCTTCTCAGTTATCTCTTGTTCTTCGGGATGTGGATAATTCCGAGATGGCTTTGTATTCTCTTGATTCGTGAGATAGTGATGATGTATCTCGTATTCCTATTGCTTGTGACTTTTCTGATGTTTTTGAACCTGTTTCGGGTTTTCCACCCAAACGGGCAATTGAGTTCCGCATTGATCTCATTTCAGGCGCGCAGCCAGTTAGTCGTCCTCCCACGAGGATGTCTACAAAGGAAAATGAGGAACTCAAGA
This sequence comes from Allium cepa, assembly GCA_030765085.1. NCBI lineage: Eukaryota > Viridiplantae > Streptophyta > Magnoliopsida > Asparagales > Amaryllidaceae > Allium > Allium cepa. Next base: position 488,039,592 of record CM060944.1, on the reverse strand, counting down.
AGCAGCTTTTAGAGCTCGAGTCCAAGCAGTTGATTCAGTCCAGTTTTTCTCCGTGGGGATCCGCGGTCGTTTTTGTGAAGAAGTCTGATGGAACTCTTAGGCTTTGCATTGACTATCGCAAGCTTAACGAGTTAACCATTAGAAATTGGTATCCATTGCCTAGGATCGATGATATGTTCGATCTATTGAGTGGTGCCAAGGTCTTTTCTCAGCTTGACATTGCCACAGGTTTTCATCAGTTACGAGTCGCGGGGGATAGCATACCTCTTACCGCTTTCCGCACTCGTTATGGTTCCTTTGAGTGGCTCGTTATGCCGTTCGGTTTGACGAACGCTCCTGCTTTCTTTGTTGACCTCATGAATCGGGTATTCTGGGAATATCTCGATAAGTTTTTTCTCGTCTTCATTGATGATATCCTTATTTATTCTAAGTCTGAAGCTGAGCATGCTAATCACTTGAGAATTGTCTTGAGTACTCTTCGTCGTCATCTGCTTAAAGCCAAATTCTCCAAGTGCTGCTTTTGGGAGAATAAGGTTAAGTTCTTAGGCCATGTTGTATCTTCCGATGGCATTTCTGTCGATCCCTCAAAGATCGAAGCCATCCAGAATTGGAAGAGGCCTGAGAATGTGCATGAGATTCGTAGTTTCCTTGGATTGGCGGGTTATTACCGACGGTTCATTAAGAACTTTTCCCGTGTTGTGCTTCCTCTCACTTGCCTTACTCGGAAAGGCATTCGTTTTATTTGGTCCGACAAGTGTGAAGCTTCCTTTCAGACATTGAAAGAACTTCTCACTAATGCTCCTATTCTTGTGGTTCCCGAAGGGAATCATGATCTTGTTGTCTACACCGATGCGTGTGGTAGTGGTCTCGGTGCTGTGCTTATGCAGAGAGATCGGGTAGTTGCTTATGCTTCTAGGCAACTGCGTCCGAATGAAGTTCGCTATGCCACTCATGATCTTGAGTTAGCCGCCATTGTCTTTGCCTTGAAGATTTGGCGACATTATTTATTGGGCGAGCGCTTCATTCTCTATACCGATCATAAATCTTTGAAGTATTTGTTTACTCAGAAGGAACTCAATATGAGACAACAGCGTTGGCTCGAGTTTCTTGCTTCCTATGACTTTGATATCCAGTTTACCCCTGGTAAGGGTAATCGTGTTGCAGATGCGCTTAGTCGCAAACATTCGGCTGTTATTTCTATGATGCTTGCCGAATGGAATATTCTTGAGACTCTATCTTTTTGTGAAATTCGTGATCGAGGTTCATCTTCTGGTTCTCCTATTCTATTATTTAGTTTGGGAGCTCGACCTATTTTATTGGATCATATTGCCGATGCTCAGCGGCGTGATCCTGATTTGTTGCATTTTATTCAGCTTTGTGAGTCTGAATCTTGTGATGAGGCGTTGCAAGATTTTAGCATTGATTCTCATGGGTGTCTTCGTAAGAAGAACCGTCTTTTTGTGCCTTCTGATTTTGCACTTTGGCATGACATTCTTGATGATTGCCATCGTTCTAAGTATACCATTCATCCCGGTAGTAGTAAGATGTATGCTGATATGCGTCGTCTTTATTATTGGGAAGGCATGAAGCGCGATGTGGCGAGTTATGTGAGCAACTGCATGACATGTCAACGCGCGAAGGCCGAACATCAGCGTCCTTCTGGACTTCTTCAACCTCTTGAGATTCCATTGTGGAAATGGGATCAAGTTTCTACGGATTTTATTGACGGCCTACCTCGTTCGAGATCAGGTCATTCTAGTATTTGGGTTATTGTTGATCGCCTCACCAAGTCTGCTCATTTTGTCCCTATTAAGTCTAATAGGACAGCTTCACATTTGGCTAAGTTGTATGTCAAGGAAATCGTGAGACTTCACGGTGTTCCTAGTTCTATTGTGAGTGATCGTGATCCTTTAATCACGAGTCATTTTTGGAAGAGTCTTCAACAAGCTTTGGGAACAAAGCTTAATTTTTCTGCAGCTTATCATCCGCAGTCTGACGGACAGACTGAACGGGTGAATCGTATTTTGGAAGATCTTCTCCGTATTTGTATCTTTGATTTCGGTGGTAGTTGGGAGGATCACCTACCTCTTGTAGAGTTCTCCTACAATAATAGTTTCCAGTCTAGTATGGGTATGGCTCCTTTCGAAGCCTTATACGGAAGGCCATGTCGATCACCTTCATGTTGGTTGGAATCTGGGGAGAAGCTTATTCTTGGCCCGGACTTTGTTCGACATTCTTCTGAGAAGATTGATCTTATTCGATTGAGGATGAAAGAGGCACAGAGTCGCCAGAAATCCTATGCGGACAACCGTAGGAAGCCTCTCGAGTTCTCGATCGGCGATCTTGTTTTTATTCGTGTTTCTCCTTTGAAAGGGGTTATGCGTTTCAGTGCGACTGGAAAATTGACTCCTCGTTATATAGGACCGTTTTCTATTACTGAACGTATTGGCCCTGTGGCTTATAGAGTTTCACTTCCAGCTCATTTATCTGGCATTCATGACGTGTTTCACGTCTCGCAACTTCGGAAGTGTCTTCGAGAATCGGATTCTGTAATTGATTCTCCTGATTTGCAAGAGCTTGAGATCTCACCGGACTTATCTTTTGTACAGCAACCTATTCGCGTGCTTGACAGGGAGGTGCGACACATTCGGAACAAGGACGTGCCGCTCGTTAAAGTTCAATGGTCCGCTAATCCCAATGACTGTACTTGGGAAACCAGAGAGTATATTGAGCGATCTTATCCAGGTTTTCTATCCTTGCTTCGTAATGGTAAGTCTATTTCTGTGTCTAAAGTTTATTCTTTCTTTTGTATGTAGTTGTTACAAATATCGTCTCTAGGAATTGTGGGGACGCAATTTTGTAAGGAGGGGAGATCTGTAACAACCCGCATATTTAACGATTTTATATTTAAATGTTTGATTTAAATATAGCATCGTTATTCGGATTTTGGGGTCCGAAATGTTACTTTCTGCAAATGGCCGAATTGGAACTCGAAACCACCTCCATTGGTTCCAAAATGGCGTTTGCGATCTTTTTGAGTATAATCTTTGATATGTTTGGAGTTTGTGAAATTTTGGCTACTTTTCCTATTGGGTTTGGGATTGGGTTCAGCCCACTAGCCCACTTAACCCCCTAGCTCAACCCTTCTCTTCATTTCACCTTCATTTCATTTCTTTCTTAAGCTAAAAACTGAAATGGGGGAAAGGGAAGAGAATTAGAAATTAGCAAGCCCTAGTTTCTCTTTTGTATCTTGATTTCTTGCTCCAAATTCATAGAGAATCCATTGGTAAGTTCATCTCCATCTTCTCCATCTCTTCTCCTCTTCAATTTCTGTAATTTTCCTAACCCTAACCTAGGAAATACTTTCTTTGATTCTAGATTGAAGCTTGTAGTGTTGAAGTGGAGTGTAGTTGGTTGATTCCTTGCAATTGTGCTTCTTCATCTTCTTTGTTTTGTGTGAAAAGGTGAGTTTTGAACTCACATCTACTTCTCTTGATTTCATTGATGTTAGGTATGAATTCCTAACACCTTGTTCATATGCACTTGCATTTGGTTTGGGTTGAATTGAGGAATAATCCAATTTTTAGTGTTTTGGGTTAAAATCTTTGAAATCCTAACTTTGATGTTTTAATCATGTTTTGGTGATGCATCGAGGAACATATAGGGCCGGGTTGTCGATTGGCATAAGCCCTTAGAGCCAATGTTCGTCCGATTGCATTTTGGGAGAGTTTGCTCTTCATTTGAATAAGGCTGGAAAACAGCCCAGGCAAGATTCAGTCGACTGAAAACTCTGCACAGTCGACTGAACCTGAAACCCGAGAGTTTCCAGGCATGATTCAGTCGACTGAAAACTCTGCATAGTCGACTGAACCTGGAAACGGAAAGTTTCCTGAACCTAGAAAATTTCCAGGTACAGGGTCAGTCGACTGAAAAACTCTGTTCAGTCGACTGAACCTGCTGTTTCAGCCCACTTTGCCTTTTGGGATTGAATTTTCAATTTGAATTGATTCATGATGATCCTATGTATGATTATCAATTGTTTTGACTTTGATGGTTCCTTTTAATTTTAATCCACGGGTTTTTATGAAATAATCTCTCGAATCGCATTTAAAAGTTCGTTTCTCTAATTTATAAATTCTATTTAAAACACACACACTTTCGCACTTCGAACGAAGTGGGAGGGTGATTAAATGGTTGGGCAAAACACGGACCATGAATCTGTGTGTTTATCCTTCCGATTAATCCTTGACCTATTCGATTGATTGTTTTGACCTTCGGGTTTGGTTTATCGATGATATGAGGTAAACTTTGTACTGCTTTGAGTGTGAAAGGGACTGACGGATAGTAAACCGTTTAGTGTGAACGAGTGGTTATGGGACATACATTAACACTTTTCGGATTCCTTTTCGAGAGTTGTGACACATTCCGCCAGTTAGTGGTGTCCAGTACTGGGTCTTCGACCTCCACCACTACGGTTTGTTGCCTCTGGGATAGTGTCTTCGGACTGTCTCCCTAGGTTTGTTGCCTTCGGGTATGTTGCCTTCGGGTGTGTGCCTTCGGGTTTGTTGCCCTATATAGTTTCGCTCTGATGTTGGCCTTATGTGCCGCATGGGTGATACTTGGGTTTGGAGTCTTCGGGCTCATGGATCCTTGTTTGTACAGTACTGAGCTCGAGCAAAATTTCATGATGTTTCATTGATAATTCCCTTGGTATCGCCCTTCGGTGTTGGTCTTTGTGAGCCGCATGGAGTATAGCGATTACCTTGTGGAACTTGTATACCTTATGGGTATTTGTTATTTGCCTTCTGGCTTGTTTTTGGGATATTTGTATCCTTTGTTTCTATATGTTGCCGATGATATGAGGCTTGCTCTATATGATTCATTTATTGTTGATGATTGTGTTATCTCCTCTAGAGATATTTGTTATACTGTATGACCTTGCAGGTTTATTATTGTTCAGTTAATCTAACTGATTTGTTATCTAGACTGATCCGGGTATTTTATACTCGGGTCAGACCGAGATGTTTCAGGTTAGGTGCTTTTGGAGACTTAGCCTATTTTGCTTCCGCATGGACTATTCGCTAGCTTCATTTTGTTATAGCGTCTTTTGTAGTCCTTATCTGCTGTAACTTTGATTTATACTCTTTCGTCTCGTCTGTATATTGTGGTCTCCTGTACCACCTAACATGTATTATTTTGTATACTCTGTTGTGTATCGGTCTATGTGTATATTATGATTGACTGTTCTGTGATGTATATTACATTTGAGTTGTTATATTTTCTTCTGATAGATCCTATAGCCATTGTAGTTTTGCTTTAAATATTTATTGAATAGGTCGAATTCTAATGTGTTTCTACTTTTCGACTTATTTAGTGAATAGTTAAGGTAAGATTGCACATGGTCGCTTCCATTATACTCTATTGTCCGCGTTAGCCGACAGTATTATCTATGTAATACTCTTTGTTAACGAGGCTCTCGGAGTGGGGCGTCACAGAGATATTTTTAAAAGTTTATATATGTATTTTAAATTAAGTATGTAAGAAGTTTTAATATAAATATTTAATGTGTTTTCAAGAATAAAGAATTTAAATTATTTTAAACCTTAAACATTGGTACTTGGATGTTTCAAGGGAAATAACAATTTGGGAAATCTATTCCATGGAAAGAGTTGGGTTTGAAACTGTTTCAAAAGTGGTTTGTAAACCAAAATATATCTTGTAAAGATATTTTTGAGGGAATAAATAATTGGGCAATTATTTATTGTGTGATGGATGCTTATGAATGTTAATTGATTGTTAAATCACCGTTTATCAATATTGGACAAATGCGTTGATCGTTTCGAAGAGACCGAGATCGAGATTTATTTTTGGAAAATCACTTCGACCCGGTTTGTACGTTTCGTGGAAAAACGTGTTCGGAGTCGAAGATGGAGCAGTGAAGTGCAAGGGCTAGTCGCTACTAATCCTAAGGATATTTCCAAAATGGATGTAGTAGAAGTAGTGCCTTCGGTTTCGTTCGAACCCGGGACGGACTTGTATGGATGAATGCTTTCGGAACATCGTCAGGTGGGCGATGGGCATTCTAAGTGAAACGTTCTTAAAGGTAACGCTTAGCCTCGAGCCACATCAATCGAGAATGACTGAAAATCAAGGGATATGCAGCAAGGCTTGGTGGGCAGCACCCATTTCTGGGTAAGGTCATTCCTGTCTAGATGTCCCTTTTATTTCGGCTTAGTGGTGTGGTTGTTGATCCCACCCGCGCGGTGATCTTACTCAGGACTATCCAGCAAGGGGTAGTCCGAGCCTTGTGTTGCAGGGGATCGGGCGTGGTCCTCGGTACGCTGATCTAGACCAGGTAATGTGACTGGTGGTACCCTAGTGCTTAGTCATTTTTGGAAATCCATTCTCCCTACGAGCCTTTTACGAGTTTTGTTTGTATTACCCACTCTGTGGCTAGTAGCTGGAATTTAATAATGTATCAATTTCGGCTATTTTATAAGTATTTGTATATAGACCATATTATAATATTAAAGGATTTCTATCAAAAGTGTTTTAGATATCGTAAGGTAAAAACTCGACATGTTTATTTGTGGTGTGGTCTTACGAGATGCTTTTGTTTTCAAAGGATTTTTGAAACTTTAATAATCAATTTGGGTGCATTATTATCAGCTGGTATTCCAAACTGACTCGGGTGTTATTTCATTAAAATGCTCGGGTCAGACCGAGTATTATATGTTCAGGACAGGTTGCTATGGAGCAGGAGAGGAGCTGGAGTCCGAGCCGTATTATCCGTACTTATATATATCCGCTGCTGTGATTGTATGGAATTGTCTGACTGGCCAATGTTGTTTGTATGAGATACTTTGATGATATGATGTATAAACAGATATAGTTTTATTTTGTGTAAAGATCTATTATTTACTATTATATTTTATTCTTCTGCGACTATGAGATTCTGATATTGTTTAGTTTCTTCTTCTTTTATCCCTTCTTCTTTAAACCAAATGGTTCGTATTTATATTCCACTTGAGTTATTTGATGTAGAATAGTGTTGACTCAAAGGGTACGGATTTGCGGGCTGCTACTCTTGGTATCATAGCTTAGGTTGGCGACAACCTAGGCTTTGGTGGCAAAATTACTCATTAAACAGAGTCAATAGTACTCTATAATGAGTTGAGTGTAAAAATAGACGTGAGGGCGTACTTGTTAGTGAATATAAAATTGTTTTTATACTGTGCTGACTTATCAGTTGAGTGTTTATGAATTCTGGTCGGTACGGGAAATGCAACCGTATCGATAGGGGTTTTTAAACTCTTAAATAAGATAAACTGACATAGTATTGTTTTTAAAGTGGGTAAATGAAATAATTTTACCCAAAATTATATTTTGATATAAAAGAAATAATTTTCTGAAATTATTATATATGTTTGATTGTTAGGATGTGGATATCTTAATCAAATAAGAATCTAACATTTAATCTAAATTTGAAATGGTTATAACCAAATAAAATTCTATGAGTATAAATTATACAAAAGAAGAATACTAAATTTGAATTAAACCAGAATTTAAATCCCAGAAGTTTTGAAAAGGATTTTAAATGTATTGAAAACAAAAGTTTGGAAATTTAAAATTTTAGGAATGTTTGAAATGTTTTCCAAAGTGTTTGAAGGAAATGATAGGAATATTATTTTGGGAAGTATTTTTGAATAGAAACTGTTTTGAAATGAATTTGGGAGAGTAAGGAAGCATTGAACTCACTTCAGTCACTGGAAAATAATCCTGATGATGCTGGCTACATCATTAGAATTCATTTTCGAGTTTCTAAAGTAATGGAATGCTTCCCTAGTAATTGGTTATGATATTATTTGGACTTGTTGGGTATACCAGTTGTTTTGGAAATTTAAAAAGGAGGGAATTTGTTTTGATATAAACAAGATTATTTGGAATCGGGAGATTTGGTTTGATATACCAAGTAGGTATGAGATGACTATTATTTCAAAATGGTTTTGAAATAAAACCGGGTAATTGAATTCTGGAAAATTCTATTTAAATAATGTGAAGGTTAAAATGAATCACCATTGAACTTATTAAGTGAAGTTGATATTAATAAGGAAGATATGAAATTTTTAATCTTGGAATCAAAATTTAACTTAAGCAAATGGAAGTAAATGGAATATATTGAAGTGAATAGAAAATTTGAATTTAACTTGGGATAAGTTAAATAAATTGGACCTAGAATTAAATTGATTTGGGTTAAATTGAAATGTAAAATGACTTTGTAACCGTGGGTCATTGTGTAATGAATTATACCCACAAGCTATTAAGTACCATACTTATAATCTGAAATTATGGATTTAAATTTTGCAAAGGATTAAGGTGAAAGAAAATTTGTCTCCTTAAGAATTCAGTGATATATATATATATATATATATATATATATATATATATATATATATATATATATATAATTTAGAGTTGTGATTATAAGATGAAAATAATTCAAATGATCAATATAAACTTTGAAGTAAATAATTTGGTGAACTTATAAATAGAAAATGGAATTATGATCTCAAGTGGGAAATAATTGAATGGTATGGTGAATTCAAACCTAATCTCAAACGAAATGTAAATTGAAATAAGGTGAAGAAAATATAAAAGGGTGAATGAACTTAAGTTAGTAAATAAGGTTTGAACATGTATATGGAAAATTAAAATTGGATTGAATTGGATTTAACTTCGGTTAAATGAAATTGAGTTGAAATTTTGTTTGAATTAAAATCAAAACTCAGTTGTGTTACAAATAATTTTGAATATAATTAAGTTCTTATTTAAAATAGTAAAAGAAATGGTATGAATTCTAGTTGGCTAAATAAATTTACTTAGACTTGAGTTAAATTTGGGAAAAAGAATCGAGTTGAAGGAAAGTTTAATTTAATTGAAATGATATTGAATAACAAACTTTTAACCCAACTAAATTCAAAGGAATTGTTTGAGAATGAATTTAGCGTAAGCTAAATTAAATAAAAAGAAGCTTGAAGGTAAATTTAGTGTAAACTAAATTAAATGGAATTTGTATTGGCATGGATGAAATTTTGGTGGAGTGTTAAGAAAATTTTGAAAGGAAAAATAAAAACCCAGTTCTAATATGGGATTTAATTTTGGCAATAAAAGTTGAGAGTGTGAATGAATAATGGATTTAGATTACAATGGTAATGGTTTGAATTGTAAATAAATTCAAATTAGTGGAATAATTTAAATGGTCTTATTATTAACAAAATTCAGAGTGGATCGAGGAGATGAATTAAAATTTAAAATGGATTGAATAAATAAACAACTTGAATTAAAATTTGTAAATGGATTGGAATTTAATTTAATGAGAATCAAAATAAATTAAATAAAATTTATATAAGAAGATAATGAAAATAATGTGAAAGAACTTAAGCAAACTGAATAATAATTGTGGTCCAGCTTTATAATGTTGTCTTAGATAAATTTTATTAGGTAATAAACATTGATATGCAAGTGAAATGGTTTTAATTAATTTTATTATGATAAATTAAAGATGTATGAGTTGTAAATAATATAGAAAGGGATGATATTAATTTAAAACTTAAGTTGAATGGTGAACTAGAAATGAGAATAAGAAATTGAATTAAAAATTGCAAGGAAATAAGAATATTTGGGTTGTGAATAATTCCGAATGGAATAAAATTAACATAAATTTGAAATGGAATTAATTTTAATGGTTATAAGCTTAAGTGAATGCTACTTGCTTAGATAACATTAAAATTTGCATAGAAATCGGACGTTTTGTTGTAAACAAAAATTTAATTGGCTTAGTGAAGCAAATGAAATTGGTTTTTGAATCAATTGGAATGGATTAAAATTTTATTAAGTGATTTTGTATATTAATACAAGTGAATCATTAAGGAAATACAAGTATATCAAATTTAAAAATAAAATTTGATTTGGAATTGAATTGAAGTAAAAGATATACCTAAGGTATATGTTAATCATATTGAAGTAGAAATGAATTGGTTGTAATAAATACGAATGGTATATAGTGAACTTGAATATAAATTGTTCGAGTGAGATAAAATGAAGTTTGGGTTTGTAAAGAGGATTTAAAATGATGTTGAAATTGTGAAATTGCCTATAAAGGAAGTTAACATGCATAATTATGAAGTTTGCTTGTTTAAACTTTGTAATTGATGTGTTTGGGCTAGTTTAATGAAAAGAATGTTGATAAATGCTCATATTATTGGAAACTGATGTGTTTGTTTAAGTAAGTACAGGTATGGGAGGCAATGGTTAGAGTTGGAGTGCGTATATGCGATACTATTTAGCTGCTTGTTTTAAAAATGCTAATAAAGGTACGCCTACACAATAAAAATAGGAAATATGAACTGTTTTTGATTTTTCCGACCGTGTGGGTCGATGTATATATATTTATATCTATTGTGATATTGCAAAAGCTCCTCCGTAAAGGGGAGACTCTGCCAAAGAATTTGAGCATAGTGAATTTTAGATTTACAGTAAGTAAGTTTCGCTATTGGGTTTGGAACATTCTTCTACCTTAACAAATTTCGGGGACGAAATTTTTATAAGGGAGGAAGAATGTGATGACCCGGAATTTTGGGTCGCCAGATTTGAACATTTAATTCATTTTAAATGTCAAATATGGATTATAATTTGATTTTGAAATAAAAAGATTTAGATTAAATTAATAGAATAAGTTAAATTTCAAATATGGGAAATTCAATTGAAATTTGAATAAAAATATATTAATATTAGAATTGGGATAATTGGTAATTCTGAGTGTAAATAGAGATAAAATTAGATTCTAAAATTTTATTTTAAGTCTATTTGGGTTTGAATTTTTATATTGGACCATTGGATGGAATTAAAAGTCGATAGATTAAATTTGAAATTTTATATTAATTTAATAATGGAATTTAATAATATAACAGCGCAAATAATCAGATTTTGATTTAAAATAAATCAGGATGATTTCTAATGTGAATATAAATTTTATACGAGTTATAATAGAGTTAGTAAGGTTTTAAAAGTGAAATTTTAAATAATTTCGACGATTTTGAAATCGCTCGAATTAATCGACGAGTTAAAATAGTCTTCCGGGACACAGTCTCGGAATTTGACCAAACCTGTCCCATTGGATCCGTAATAATTAGTTATTATTGGATTTTAATTTTCGTACCAATCAGAGTTATCGTTTGACCCCGGCAGGTTAAAACGCATAGAAAATATTTTAATCGATTTCATTTAAAATTGACCGTTTATTTCTGTAACTCGCGTATATGACCGAATTAGCCTCCGAAACACATTCCATTGTGTTCGTAACGTAGGTAAAACCTTAGAAACGCCAGACAGCACGTGAGATTTGGAGTTCGTTTGTAAAAGCTTGTTAAAATTGGAGTTAATACTAAAATAATATTAATAAACATTTATATATACACGTTTTAACCAAAGCCTAGTTTATTTTGACCGGCCGCCACTTCCTTAACTCCAATGGCCGAAATTCATTCGCCTTCTACCTCAGATCTACCACAATCCATCAAGCTATCGCGAAAAATTTCAACTACAAACATCGAGAGCACGTTGAACTCTACGTTTCGAGCGGTGGTGATCAAAAATTGAGCTCCGGTTTTTCGGCAAATTGGAGATGGACGGCGCGCGTTCGTGCTTGGATCCAGAGGCCTGGGAACGACCGAGTTGCGCGTGGTTCTAGACGTCGGTGGAGCCCGTGTTGGCGCATGTAGTGGCGGTGCCTGATGGGTTCCACGTGGGTCGATGGTGGTGCGGCGGCGAGCCTTACATGGCGTGTTTGGGTTTCGAACTCCTGAAGCATTCGCGCTTTGAACGAACGAGAGGGAAAAGCGTCGGCCTGGTTTGTTTTGGTAAATTAAAAAAAAGAAAAAAAAAAGAAAAAAAGAAAATTTGTTTAAAATGTTATTTAAAACTTTGAAAATTCATATCTATTTCATACGGTGTCAGATTTCAACAAATTTGGTATCATTGGAATCGCAGAGACGCATACTACGCAGTGGAGCAGTTCTGTAATCGTTCCGAGCGAGTAAAAATTTAGGTTAAATCGAACGCCGTTCGATTTAACCTAAATTTGAATGCTCGTCGAAAACCCAAGGTGGGTTTAACTCACTCACATCTGGAATACTGGTTCATTTAAATAGTCAATATTTAAATGATTGCTTGATTGGTTGAATATGATAATTATCATCAAATTGAATCGATATATATTTATTGTGCTAATATCTGTGGATGCAGGGAAAACAGGTTGGAGAGATCCAACTGGATTCCTCGCAAATAGAAATTAATTTATATTCTGTGATATATCTTATTTATTATTCTATGATAAATTGTTTAGATCTTATTATGCCATGTTTTATTTATATGTTGTGATGAATTAAATCGAAGTTTAAATTGTGTTGTACTAAGATTGGGTGAATACAACATGAAAATTCTAAATATAAATAGATGAACTGAGTTTAAGGGATATAAAAGAAATTCCTACGTAAAGTATTTAAAAAGGGATTAAATTCAAGAAAATTGGTTGATAATTTGAAATGTTTGGAAATTTGATCTACAGAGGAAATGTGAATGGTTTAAAAGAATAGCGAGATTTATTTTTAAAAGAATGGGAAGTGTGCTTTCTCCTGGAAATTTTATTTTGTTTTTAAGAAAGATTTCAAATTATAAATTTACAGTTTAAGTATGTTTTAGAATATTTTAGAAAGAAATATTATTTTAAAATGTTTTTAAGTGAAAGTAAATATTTGATTTAGTAATTTGTGGTATTTATTATTTTTAAAAGGTAAAGTAGAATTAAGTTTTCCAAGAAATTATAATATAAATATTTAATTCAATAAATTTATTTTAGAAACTAAATTTTATTTAAAGCACTTAGGAAACCCCTATATATTTCCTTAAGTATTATTTTCAATTAAATAATATCTAGAAGCTTTATTTTAAATATTTTAATCACATACTTGAAAGTGATTTCGTGGAAATAGCAATGCTTTTAAAAATAAAAGGAGCTATTTTTAAAGTATGGAAAGGATTTTACGGGATGAACATAAAATTGAATTGGGATAAAAAGTGTTGGATTGATAAAAAGAATTCTTTGGTTATTCTAAGATGGAAGTTTATTTCCCTGAAAGCCAAGTACGTTTAAGTAGATTTCTAAGTATAAGATAAAAGTTTTAAATTTGATTTCAAAAGGATGTTCTAAGAAAATTCTTATGTAGGTTGCAGAGTTTTCAAAAGTAAATACGTACTAAAGTAGTTGTAGTAATAATTAATTAAGGAAAAATTGTCAATAAGTTTTAAAGTGATATTATTAATATTTATGTTTGTAAAATGGTTATATTTTAAAGATAATTAGTTAAAGTTTTATATGAAACTTGTATATCATTTCATAGCTTTATTTTAAAATCTAGTATGACTTAACTTCATTTTAAAAATAGTAGTTTATATTTTATTAAGCGTTTTATTTGAGATATTTTTAAAAGTTTATATATGTATTTTAAATTTAGTATGTAAGAAGTTTTAATATAAATATTTAATGTATTTTCAAGAATAAAGAATTTAAATTATTTTAAACCTTAAACATTAGTACTTGGATGTTTCAAGGGAAATAACAATTTGGGAAATCTATTCCATGGAAAGAGTTGGATTTGAAACTGCTTCAAAAGTGGTTTGTAAATGAAAATATATCTTGTAAAGATATTTTTGAGGGAATAAATAATTGGGCAATTATTTATTGTGTGATGGATGTTTATGAATGTTAATTGATAGTTAAATCACCGACTATCAATATTGGACAAATGCATTGATCGTTTCGAAGAGACCGGGATCGAGATTTTTTTCTCCAAAACCACTTCGATCCGGTTTGTACGTTTCGTGGAAAACCGTGTTCGGAGTCGAAGATGGAGCAGTGAAGTGCAGGGGCTAATCGCTACTAATCCTGTGGATATTTCCAAATTGGATGTAGTAGGAGTAGTGCCTTCGGTTCCGTTCGAACCCGGGACGGACTTGTATGGATGAATGCTTTCAAAACATCGTCAGGTGGGCGATGGGCATTCTAAGTCAAACGTTCTAAAAGGTAACGCTTAGCCTCAAGCCTCATCAACCGGGAATGACTGAAAATCAGGGGATATGCAGCAAAGCTTGGTGGGCAGCACCCATTTTCGGGTAAGGTCATTCCTGTCTAGATGTCCCTTTTATTTCGGCTTAGTGGTGCGGTTGCTGATCCCAACCGCGGTGTGATCTTACTTGTGACTATCCGGTAAGGGATAGTCCGGGCCTTGTGTTGCAGGGGATCGGGCATGGTCCTTGGTACGCTAATCTGGACTAGGTACTGCGACAGGTGTACCCCAGTGCCTAGTCATTGTTGGTAATCCATTCTCCCTACGAGCCTTTTACGAGTTTTGTTTGTATTACCCACTCTGTGGCTAGTAGCTGGAATTTAATTATGTAACAATTTCAGCTATTTTATAAGTATTTGTATATAGACCCTATTATAATAGTAGAGGATTTCTATAAAAAGTGTTTTAGCTATCGTAAGGTAAAAACCCGATATGTTTATTTGTGGCGTGGTCTTATGAGATGCTTTTTTTTCAAAGGATTTTTGAAACTTTAATAATCAATTTGGGTGCATTATTATCAGCTGGTATTCCAGACTGACTCGGGTGTTATTTCATTATAATGCTCGGGTCAGGCCGAGTATTATATGTTCAGGACATGATGCTATGGAGCAGGAGGGGAACTGGAGTCAGAGACATATTATCCGTACTTATATATATATATATATCCGCTACTGTGACTGTATGGAATTGTCTAACTGGCCAATGTTATTTTTATGAGATACTCTAATGATATGATGTATAAACATATATAGTTTCATTTGAAAGTCGGGGGTAATTGATAGGATCGTGTAATATGGAATAGCTATATGGTTAATGTATATATGGTAAGTAAAAATCGCGCCAAGATTTTATACTGGTTCGGATCACTTGTCCTACGTCCAGTCCCTAAGCTTCACTTACCTATTTCACTAACTAAAAAACCCTCTCTTAACCCGGAGGAATAGGTTCACAACTTACCCGGACAACCGAACGGGATTTCTTTGCATCAAACTACCTAAGAGGACTTCAAACCTCAATGCTAAATAAGTTTTGACTAGTTGTGTTCTTTATAACACGAATGAGTCTATTGTAGTACAATGTTCTTATAATCTTATCCTCAAGAATATGAAATATGTTTGTGAAGATTAAGGAATTATGAATTTGCTATGAATCAAATATATAAACAGTCATTCAAGCAAAGAGAGTAGTGATTACTTTGATAATGTTTAGAAAATATGATCAAGAAATAGATAGATTAGAGTAAGAGAATTCGATATCTTGAATGATGTTTGAATCATGTATTTATAGTTGTAAAAAGGATGCATGTATTGCCAAGGGTTGTAGATAAGAGAAGCTTCCATTTCTATTGAGGAATGGTCGCAACTCTTGGGAAGAAGAAGGTGTCCTTTCATGAAAAATTCGCAGGTTTAAATTCAGTCGACTGTGCAGGAATTTCAGTCGACTGAAATTATAGTAGGAATCTTTCTGGAAAATTTTCAGTCGACTGTGCAGAAAATTTAGTCGACTGAAACTGTGCATATTCGTACATGTTTGCCAGTTCAGTCGACTGGTAAATTCAGTTCAGTCGACTGACATATGAATTTATGCATTATGAAGAATTGAAGTATGCTTAGTGAAAAATTGAAGTATAATGAATGTGTTCTTGTGTTTGTGCAACTCTTGAGGATAGATTTTAACAAATAAACCTATATATATAACAATCATACTCAAGTTTATATTTCATTGATCTTCCTCTATCTTGCATATATTTCTTCCTTTATACATTGTCGTTGATCAAAAATCTTTATGTATCAACATCATTTTGTGTAAAGATCTATTATTTACTACTATATTTTATTCCGCTGCGACTGTGAGATTCTGATATTGTTTAGTTTCTTCTTCTTCCATCCCTTCTTCTTTAACCCAAATGGTTCGTATTTCTATTCCACTTGAGTTAATAGATGTAGAATAGTGTTGACTCAAGGGGTGCGGATTTGCGGGCTGTTACATATACATATGTTTTAAATCCCAAGAACCACATGTGTATGTGTATGTTATATGAATGCTTAGTACAATTAAGTTTAAGTTATTTCAAATCCCAAGAACCACATGTAGATTCAAAAAATTAGTAAGTTATTTTAAACCCTAAAAATGGTAATTTCAAAAATAAATTAACTTTTGAATTGTCTCCGAAGGTAACCGAGCCACCATCAAAGTATATTATGTTTGTAAGCATATCTTTGTCTCCGGTCATGTGTTTTGAACAACCACTATCTAATATCCATTTTTCCTTTTTGAGTGGGACCTGAAAATAGATATGAAATTATTGGTACCCACCTTTTAATAGGGTCCTAAAGAAAAATTAGAGTTTAGGAAACCAAACCCAATTTGGTTTAGTATCCTTTTTACAAATATAGTTTTTATTATGGTGAACATTATCTATAAATGTTTTAATATATTTATTCCTAATTAAAATATTGTTAGTCTTTGGAATCCAAATTTTGACTATCTTGGTTTCTACTTTTGTTTGAATAGGCTCTTTAAGTAATATATGTTGTTTTGAATTTTTAAAATTTTTATTTTTAGAAATTTTTACTTCCTTTTTATATCCTAATCCATGTTTGTTTAAAGAGGATTGAGAATTTTCTAAAATTTTAGATAAATTTTCTCTTCCTTTATTAAAGTTAGAAACATTTTTAGTAATGTTATCTAATCTAGCTTGAAGACCATTGTTTTCTAACTCAACTTGTCTAATTTTTGTTTTTAACTCATGATTTTCAGAAGCAATTATATCATTCTTAGTCTTTTGAGTTTCAATTTCTTGACTTAAAAGTGATAATTGAGTTTCTGAGTTTGAATAAGATTCTTGAACTTTTTCAAGTTCTTCTTCAAGAATTTTCTTTTCATCATGTAACATATCTCTTTCAAACTCAGCTTTGTTTTGATTTTCACGAATTTCCTTAATTTTCTTTTTAAGACTTTTTATTGTGCTTAAAAGTTCAGTGTTTACTTCAATTAAATCATCGAAAGTTAAATTGCTTACCTCAGACTCTTGAGCCATGAAGCAAAAATTTGCTTGTTCATTGTCGCTATCACTATCACTTTCAGATGAAGATGAATCTGAATCGTCCCATGTTACAGAGAATGCCTTCTTTTTGAATTTATCCGTTTTGTTTTTGTTGTTGAAACTTTTCTGATTTTCCTTCTTTTGTTCTTGGCAATCCTTTTGCATGTGTCCTTTCTTGTGACAATTAAAGCATTCTATATTTGAGGAAGGAGGTTTACTCATGAAATTCTTTTTGAATCCGTTTTTGTTCCCTTTTCTAAATTTTAAGAATTTTTTGAAATTCTTGGCTATGAATGCTAAATCTTCATCTTCCGATTCTGAATCTTCTTTTTCCACGTGAAAAGCAACATTCTTTCTTTCTTGAGCTTGATCTTTCTTAGCTTGCATATTAACTTCATATGACATGAGATTTCCAATTAATTCTTCTGGTTTCATTGAAGATAGATCGTTTGCTTCCTCGATTGCTAGCACCTTTCTTTCCCATTCATCAGTGAGTGAATTTAGAACTTTAGATACAATATCGAAATCCGTAAACTTTTCTCCCAATCCGATTAAGGCATGATGAATGTCTTGAAATCTTGAATACATGTCATTGATGGATTCATTTTGTCGCATTCTAAAGTTTTGGAATTGATTCTTTAGCATGGAGATCTTTGTTTGTTTGACCTTGTTAGTGCCTTCGTGTATGGTTCTAAGTGTCTCCCATATCTGATGTGCAGTAGTACATATGCTCACTCGGTTGAATTCATTTCTATCCAAGGCGCAAAATAGCATATTCATTGCTTTGGCATTTGCACTAGCTTCATTCTTCTGAGTTTGTGTCCATGTAGGATAGTCGGTTGTGGGTACAACGAACTCTACTTGAGTGGCGTTCCATGCTTCGAAGCTAGTTGCTTGCATATAAATCCTCATTCTTGTAGCCCAATAGTTATAGTTAAGTCCATTGAAAAGAGGGGGTCTTTGAGTAGATTGTCCTTCGGCAAATGTAGAGTTATAGGCAGAAGTTGTACTTGTACTTGCGTTATTTTCCATATTATCAATTTGTCTAATAACGGTGTTATGGTTATAGGACGACCAGGCTCTGATACCAATTGAAAGTCGGGGGTAATTGATAGGATCGTGTAATATGGAATAGCTATATGGTTAATGTATATATGGTAAGTAAAAATCGCACCAAGATTTTATACTGGTTCGGATCACTTGTCCTACGTCCAGTCCCTAAACTTCACTTAGGTATTTCACTAACTAAAAAAACCTCTCTTAACCCGGAGGAATAGGTTCACAACTTACCCGGACAACCGAACGGGATTTCGTTGCCTCAAACTACCTAAGAGGACTTCAAACCTCAATGCTAAACAAGTTTTGACTAGTTGTGTTCTTTATAACACGAATGAGTCTATTGTAGTACAATGTTCCTATAATCTTATCCTCAAGAATATGAAATATGTTTGTGAAGATTAAGGAATTATGAATTTGCTATGAATCAAATATATAAACAGTGATTCAACCAAAGAGAGTAGTGATTGCTTTGATAATGTTTAGAAAATATGATCAAGAAATAGATAGATTAGAGTAAGAGAATTCGATATCTTGAATGATGTTTGAATCATGTATTTATAGTTGTAAAAAGGATGCATGTATTGCCAAGGGTTGTAGATAAGAGAAGCTTCCATTTCTATTGAGGAATGGTCGCAACTCTTGGGAAGAAGAAGGTGTCCTTTCATGCAAAATTCGCAGGTTTAAATTCAGTCGACTGTGCAGGAATTTCAGTCGACTGAAATTATAGTAGGAATCTTTCTGGAAAATTTTCAATCGACTGTGCAGAAAATTTAGTCGACTGAAACTGTGCATATTCGTACATGTTTGCCAGTTCAGTCGACTGGTAAATTCAGTTCAGTCGACTGACATATGAATTTATGCATTATGAAGAATTGAAGTATGCTTAGTGAAAAATTGAAGTATAATGAATGTGTTCTTGTGTTTGTGCAACTCTTGAGGATAGATTTTAACAAATAAACCTATATATATAACAATCATACTCAAGTTTATATTTCATTGATCTTCCTCTATCTTGCATATATTTCTTCCTTTATACATTGTCATTGATCGAAAATCTTTGTGTATCCACATTCTCCCCCTTTTTGATTGATGACAATACTTTATTTTCTAAAGATATTTAAACTTTCTCCCCCTGAATGTGTACACCTATCTTTCCTACAAAAACAAAGTTAGTGCCATAGATTTTCTCCCCCTTTGTCATCGACAAAAAGGAAGTAATAACTGTAGTTGCATGGAATTAAAACAATCACTTTAACCAAGAATGAACCTTAGAATTGCATAAAAAATGCATCAAATATAATAGTTCAAATGTCATAGTTGCAAGAAACATAATAGAATAATAACTCAAATAAATTACTGATCCTTATCCAAATCGTAAGAACCTTCTCTGTCTCCTGGTTCTCTAATGACTGGTCCTCCTGATGATGGTCGATAAGGTCTTCCTCCTTGTCCACCACTAGCTCCACTTGTGCTGCTACTGGTATGCTCCTCGGATGACGTCCATGTAAATGTTGGTGCAGGACGCTTGCCATGAGATGTTGAAGCGGTAGTAGTGCTTGAGCACGAGATAGCATCCCAAAGCTTATTAAAAAATCCTTTGATTTTGTCAAGCTTATTATCCACCTTTTTAAGACGATTATCAAGAATTTGTTGATTTCTTGATAATATTTGTAAGGATTGGTTGGTAGAGTCGGTCGGGTCAACAAGACGAATTTCATCTTCTTGTTCGAAATGTTCTTCGTGTTGAGGTGGCGGAGGTTGTTGTTGTTGCTCTTGATGCCTAGCTTCCCATTCGGCAAGTGATATAAATCGAGGAGGTCTAGTAGGGAGTTGTATAAGGCTTATGGTCCGATGGTTTATTTGATGGACCATTGTGTTTTCTGAATCTTGTAATGGTGTATCAACATTGAGGAGAAGTCGCATGATATATTCTCCAAAGTAAATTGTGCGCATTTTACCATTATGAAACGAGAGAAACTCATCAAGGATTAGTTGTACCCAATTGACTTTAATATTGCCAAAGATGGCATATAAAGCTCGGTAGTTAGTTGGGTAAACGATTTCATATGAGCCCGTGCGAGGAGTGATCGTTCTCATTAGAGTTTTATGTAGAATTCTTGCTCGAGGTCGAAGAGAAGTAGATTTGAAATCTCGGAAATTTATATTGTCATCCAAAAATTGGTGATTTATGTTATCATGAATTTGTGGATTGAACTCTATTTCTTCTAGTTTCCTTCCGATATTAGTTGACCCTAAAATGTGAGCTATTCGATCCAAAGAAAATCAAACCTTCTTTCCGCAGACCATGCTCCAAACACTGTCGTTTGGATTCCTTGGAGTTTGGTGTCCAAGATTGAGATTCGCGTAGAACAATTTGACCATAATATGATTTATGGCAATGTCATTCCGTTTCAAATCAAGAAGAGGAGTTAAGCCTGCTCGATCAGTGAGCTCTTGGAAATTGTAGGTCTGAAGACTTTGGAAATCTACAAATGAATGCTCGAATATTCTTGAGTTCTTCATCTTGTTCCATCGGATGATCGCGACTTCATCATATAGCCATTGAGCAATTTGAGCATCAATGGGCTCGGAGGATGAAGAGGATGAAGCTCTAGATCGTTTTGGTGCCATTTGCTTTTGATTTGAAGGAGATTGGAAGTATTTGAGATCTAGGGTTTTGGGGAAATTTGGGGAAGAAGATGTAAAAAGTGATTTTGGAAGTGAAAAAATGATGTAAATAAAGGGAATTTTATCTGGAAAAGGCCGTTCGGTCGACTGAAAATGTCTGTTCAGTCGACTGAATTGTAGACCGAAAGTTTGTAGGTTTGAATTCAGTCGACTGAACAGAGATTTTAGTCGACTGAATATTTTCCCGAGAGTTTCTGTTAAGTTTCAGTCGACTATGCAGAAATATTTAGTCGACTGAAAATATGGAAAAAATGTTTTCTGTTTACATTCAGTCGACTGGGCTTATAAATTCAGTCGACTGAGTTATGTACTTTTGTTGTTTCAGGTTCTTTTTGAATTTAAACAATTTATTTTAAGAAAAATAGTTACAAATAATATATTTCAAATTGAATTATTTCTTTTGAGAAGGACTTGGATTCTTCTTTCCTTCATTCTACATGTAATTTCTATCCCATGAATTCGGACTATATTGTGGTGTCTTAGGAGACATCCATGGATTGACGGGATCGTTTGGTGTACGATAAGATGAAGACGGATCAAATGAACTGACGGGTCGAGGTAGGGGCTCAGCCACTTCGTTCTTCTTTGATCCACAGAAACGTAAGCCAATTTGCTCTAGGAAGTTCAAACGTCTAGCTGTAATCTTTTGCTCGAAGTATAGTTCTCGTTGAAGGTCAATCTGTTGTTGTTGAAAGTGATGAATCTCATCAATCTGTCTTTTCGTGTCCGGAGAAATAAAAAGTCCGCGCTTAGCCTTCTTGGTTTCTGGAGTGTAACCAGTATGATAATTTTTCCAATTATACATCGGCTCATGTGGTGGTGTTGGTGTGGGAAATTTTGGTGATGTTGGAGAGTTTTTGCTTGACGATGTGATGTTGATTGGAGAGTAGGAGTTGTTAGACGACATTTTGAGTTTGTTAAGTTTTTAATTGTAAAATTTAGATGTTTTTAAAAAACTAAAATTTTTAAGAATTTATAATAGAATTTTGACTAAACAATTAATGGTTATTGTTTAGCTAAGATTTGTAACCACATAAATATTCAATGATTAAGGAAAAAAAATTTGTTAAAAATGTAAGGATGTTATTAATAAATAAGTTAAAAAATGTGAGGATTATAATATAGCTGAAAATTACTCTTGATTTATATTCAGTCGACTGAAAAAAAAGTTTAGTCGACTGAAATATGTATATATATCTATTGTAAATTTAATTGATATCTTTAAAGGATATTATCCCTAATTCTCGTCGAAGTTTTATGAAGGAATTTTCTAATAAGGGTTTAGTAAATATATCGGCAATTTGATTTTCGGTAGAAATATGTTCTAGATTAATTATACCTTTTTCGATATTGTCACATAAAAAATGGTGACGGATATCTATATGTTTTGTACGAGAGTGATTAACTGGATTTTTAGATAAGTTTATTGTACTAGTGTTATCACAATATATTGTAGAATTTGTTAAATTTATATTAAAATCTTTGAGTGTTTGTTGCATGTATATAACTTGAGTACAAGCTAATGCGGCTGATATATATTCTGCTTCGCAGGTGGAAAGAGAGACGCAATTTTGTTTCTTACTAAACCATGATACCAGTGATTTTCCAATAAAATGACATGTACCACTTGTACTTTTTCTATCTGTTCGAGATCCACCAAAATCAGCATCACTAAATGATACTAATTCAAATGTACACTCTTTTGGATAAAAAAGTCCAAAGTCTTTAGTGTAGTTAAGATAACGTATAATTCGTTTAACTGCTCTTAAATGTGATTCTTTAGGATTAGATTGAAAACGTGCACATAAACAAACACTCATCATTATGTCTGGTCTACTTGCGGTTAAGTGAAGTAAGGAGCCTATCATATTTCTATATAATTTTTGAATTACACTTTTGCCATTGTCATCTTGATCGAGATGAGTAGTAGTACTCATAGGAGTAGGTTTAGCTGATGTGTTTTCCATCCCAAAAGGTCTAATTAAGTTTGTACAATATTTCTCTTGGTTTATAAAAATTCCATTTGATAATTGTTTTATTTGAAGTCCAAGAAAGTATGATAATTCTCCCATATGAGACATCTCAAACTCTTTAGTCATTATATTTGAAAATTCTTTGCATAAATTTTCATTTGTCGATCCAAATATAATATCATCTACATATATTTGAATTATTAAAATGTCTTTTGAGGTATTTTTAATAAAGAGTGTTTGATCGACTTTTCCAATTTTAAATCCCGAATTTAATAAATAACTTTTAAGTCTTTCATACCAAGCATGAGGTGCTTGTTTAAGACCATATAGTGCTTTCTTTAATTTATAGACATGATCTGGATATTTTTCGTGTATAAATAAAGGAGGCTGTTCTACATATACATTTTCTTTGATAAAACCATTTAAAAATGCACTTTTCACATCCATCTGATAGAGTTTGAAATTGTGAAAACATGCAAAAGCTAAAAGTATACGAATTGCTTCAAGTCTTGCGACGGGAGCAAATGTTTCTTCAAAATCAATACCTTCTTCTTGATTATATCCTTGTGCTACTAGTCTAGCTTTATTTCTTGTTATATTACCTAATTCATCTACTTTATTTTTGTAAATCCATTTTGTTCCTATTACTGATTGATTATTAGGACGGGGAACTAATTTCCAAACGTCGTTACGCTCAAATTGATTTAATTCTTCTTGCATTGCAATAATCCAATAATCATCTGTTGATGCTTCTTTAGGATTTTTAGGTTCTGTTGATGAAATGAAAGCTACATGACCCATTTGATTTAGTTGATTTCTTGTTCTAACTTGAGAATTTATTTCTCCTATAATATTTTGAGTTGGATGATCTCGTAATATTCTAGGAGGGGATCTTAAATTATCATTTTCAAGATTTGTTTCTTCTATATTTATTAATTCTCATCATCTTTTATACTTAAATTTCTATTAAAATTTTCATCAAAAGATATATGTAAGGTTTCTTCAATTATGTTTGTATGTTTATTAAATACTTGATATGCTTTACTTCGTTCTGAGTATCCTACGAAAACTCCTTCGTTAGCTTTTGGATCGAATTTTCCTAATTGATCTTTTGTATTTACAATAAAACATTTTGATCCAAATACTTTAAAATACGATAATTTGGCTTTTTGTTATTAAATAGTTCATAAGAAGTATTTTTAGTTAGTGGTCTAATTGATATTCTATTTAATACGTAACATGCAGTAGCAACGGCTTCTGCCCAAAAATGTTTTGGTAAGGAACATCCATTTAATAATGTTCTTGCGCATTCTTGTAATGTTCTATTCTTTCTTTCTACAACTCCATTTTGTTGAGGAGTTCTAGGAAATGAAAAATTATGATTTATTCCTTTCTTTTTACAAAAAGTTTCAAAATCCTCGTTTTCGAATTCTCCTCCATGATCGCTTCGAATATTTTTAATTTTTAAGTCTTTAGCATTTTGAATTCTTTTGACAAATGTTTTAAAATTTTCAAAAGTATCACTTTTATTTTTCATAAAAATAGTCCATGTATATCTTGAGAAATCATCAACTATTACAAATACGTATCGATTATGCTTAATGGATTGAACTTGTGTTGGTCCAAATAAATCCATATGTAGTAATTCTAATGGTTGTGAAGTCGAAATAATTTTCTTAGATTTGAAAGATGATTTTGTTAATTTAACTTTTTGGCAATCATCACAAACATTATTTATTTTAAAGTTTATCTTTGGTAGACCTCTTACTAAATCATTTTTAGAAAGTTTTCTAATAGTTTTAAAATTTATATGACAAAATCTTTTGTGCCATAACCAAGGATCATTTTCTTTGGCAAGTAGACACATACTTGTATTATGATTAATATTCATATTTAAAACGTAAATATTTCTATCTCTATTTCCTTCAAAAACAAGATTTTGGTTTTGATCAAAAATACTACATTTATTATCCGAAAAAATTATTTTAAAGCCTTTGTCACATAGTTGACTTATGCTAAGTAGATTATGTTTTAAATTTTTAACTAATGAAACATTTGTTATAAAAGGTAATTTTGATGTACCGTAATTGTTCACATCTCCTTTGCCAATGATATAGCCTTTTGAATTGTCTCCGAAGGTAACCGAGCCACCATCAAAGTATGTTGTGTTTGTAAGCATATCTTTGTCTCCGGTCATGTGTTTTGAACAACCACTATCTAATATCCATTTTCTTTTTGAGTGGGACCTGAAAATAGATATGAAATTATTGGTACCCACCTTTTAATAGGGTCCTAAAGAAAAATTAGAGTTTAGGAAACCAAACCCAATTTGGTTTAGTATCCTTTTTATAAATATAGTTATTATTATGGTGAACATTATCTATAAATGTTTTAATATATTTATTCCTAATTAAAATATTGTTAGTCTTTGGAATCCAAATTTTGACTATCTTGGTTTCTACTTTTGTTTGAATAGGCTCTTTAAGTAATATTTGTTGTTTTGAATTTTTAAAATTTTTATTTTTAGAAATTTTTACTTCCTTTTTATATCCTAATCCATGTTTGTTTGAAGAGGATTGAGAATTTTCTAAAATTTTAGATAAATTTTCTCTTCCTTTATTAAAGTTAGAAACATTTTTAGTAATGTTATCTAATCTAGCTTGAAGACCATTGTTTTCTAACTCAACTTGTCTAATTTTTGTTTTTAACTCATGATTTTCAGAAGCAATTATATCATTCTTAGTCTTTTGAGTTTCAATTTCTTGACTTAAAAGTGATAATTGAGTTTCTGAGTTTGAATAAGATTCTTGAACTTTTTCAAGTTCTTCTTCAAGAATTTTCTTTTCATCATGTAACATATCTCTTTCAAACTCAGCTTTGTTTTGATTTTCACGAATTTCCTTAATTTTCTTTTTAAGACTTTTTATTGTGCTTAAAAGTTCAGTGTTTACTTCAATTAAATCATCGAAAGTTAAATTGCTTACCTCAGACTCTTGAGCCATGAAGCAAACATTTGCTTGTTCATTGTCGCTATCACTATCACTTTCAGATGAAGATGAATCTGAATCGTCCCATGTTACAGAGAATGCCTTCTTTTTGAATTTATCCTTTTTGTTTTTGTTGTTGAAACTTTTCTGATTTTCCTTCTTTTGTTCTTGGCAATCCTTTTGCATGTGTCCTTTCTTGTGACAATTAAAGCATTCTATATTTGAGGAAGGAGGTTTACTCATGAAATTATTTTTGAATCTGTTTTTGTTCCCTTTTCTAAATTTTAAGAATTTTTTGAAATTCTTGGCTATGAATGCTAAATCTTCATCTTCCGATTCTGAATCTTCTTTTTCCGCGTGAAAAGCAACATTCTTTCTTTCTTGAGCTTGATCTTTCTTAGCTTGCATATTAACTTCATATGACATGAGATTTCCAATTAATTCTTCTGGTTTCATTGAAGATAGATCGTTTGCTTCCTCGATTGCTAGCACCTTTCTTTCCCATTCATCAGTGAGTGAATTTAGAACTTTAGATACAATATCGAAATCCGTAAACTTTTCTCCCAATCCGATTAAGGCATGATGAATGTCTTGAAATCTTGAATACATTTCATTGATGGATTCATTTTGTCGCATTCTAAAGTTTTGGAATTGATTCTTTAGCATGGAGATCTTTGTTTGTTTGACCTTGTTAGTGCCTTCGTGTATGGTTCTAAGTGTCTCCCATATCTGATGTGCAGTAGTACATATGCTAACTCGGTTGAATTCATTTCTATCCAAGGCGCAAAATAGCATATTCATTGCTTTGGCATTTGCACTAGCTTCATTCTTCTGAGTTTGTGTCCATGTAGGATAGTCGGTTGTGGGTACAACGAACTCTACTTGAGTGGCGTTCCATGCTTCGAAGCTAGTTGCTTGCATATAAATCCTCATTCTTGTAGCCTAATAGTTATAGTTAAGTCCATTGAAAAGAGGGGGTCTTTGAGTAGATTGTCCTTCGGCAAATGTAGAGTTATAGGCAGAAGTTGTACTTGTACTTGCGTTATTTTCCATATTATCAATTTGTCTAATAACGGTGTTATGGTTATAGGACGACCAGGCTCTGATACCAATTGAAAGTCGGGGGTAATTGATAGGATCGTGTAATATGGAATAGCTATATGGTTAATGTATATATGGTAAGTCAAAATCGCACCAAGATTTTATACTGGTTCGGATCACTTGTCCTACGTCCAGTCCCTAAACTTCACTTAGGTATTTCACTAACTAAAAAAACCTCTCTTAACCCGGAGGAATAGGTTCACAACTTACCCGGACAACCGAACGGGATTTCGTTGCCTCAAACTACCTAAGAGGACTTCAAACCTCAATGCTAAACAAGTTTTGACTAGTTGTGTTCTTTATAACACGAATGAGTCTATTGTAGTACAATGTTCCTATAATCTTATCCTCAAGAATATGAAATATGTTTGTGAAGATTAAGGAATTATGAATTTGCTATGAATCAAATATATAAACAGTGATTCAACCAAAGAGAGTAGTGATTGCTTTGATAATGTTTAGAAAATATGATCAAGAAATAGATAGATTAGAGTAAGAGAATTCGATATCTTGAATGATGTTTGAATCATGTATTTATAGTTGTAAAAAGGATGCATGTATTGCCAAGGGTTGTAGATAAGAGAAGCTTCCATTTCTATTGAGGAATGGTCGCAACTCTTGGGAAGAAGAAGGTGTCCTTTCATGCAAAATTCGCAGGTTTAAATTCAGTCGACTGTGCAGGAATTTCAGTCGACTGAAATTATAGTAGGAATCTTTCTGGAAAATTTTCAGTCGACTGTGCAGAAAATTTAGTCGACTGAAACTGTGCATATTCGTACATGTTTGCCAGTTCAGTCGACTGGTAAATTCAGTTCAGTCGACTGACATATGAATTTATGCATTATGAAGAATTGAAGTATGCTTAGTGAAAAATTGAAGTATAAGGAATGTGTTCTTGTGTTTGTGCAACTCTTGAGGATAGATTTTAACAAATAAACCTATATATATAACAATCATACTCAAGTTTATATTTCATTGATCTTCCTCTATCTTGCATATATTTCTTCCTTTATACATTGTCATTGATCAAAAATCTTTATGTATCAACATCATTTTGTGTAAAGATCTATTATTTACTATTATATTTTATTCCGCTACGACTGTGAGATTCTGATATTGTTTAGTTTCTTCTTCTTCCATCCCTTCTTCTTTAACCCAAATGGTTCGTATTTCTATTCCCCTTGAGTTAATTGATGTAGAATAGTGTTGACTCAAGGGGTGCGGATTTGCGGGCTGTTACATATACATATGTTTTAAATCCCAAGAACCACATGTGTATGTGTATGTTATATGAATGCTTAGTACAATTAAGTTTGAGTTATTTCAAATCCCAAGAACCACATGTAGATTCAAAAAATTAATAAGTTATTTTAAACCCTAAAAATGGTAATTTCAAAAATAAATTAACTTTGAGTCAAAATATGTAAATTAAGTCACTCAATAAATTAAAAAAATATAATTAAGTTAAATTATAAATTAAACAAATTTATAAATTAAATCACTTAATAAATTAAACGAATATATTATTGAGTTAAATTATAAATTTTGTTTCAATAAAATATACAAGAGTTTATTTAAGTTAAAATATATATTTTCTAAATCACCCAATAAATTAAACAAATACAAAAGTTTAATTACTGAATAAATTAAACAAATGAATATATAATTGAGTAAATAATAAATTTTATTTCAATTAATTAAATAAGAGTATGTTTGTAAAAGTTAAATCACTTAATAATATATATATATATATATAGACACACACACACACATATATATATATGATTTGGTTAAATAATAAATTTGTTTCAGTAAGTTACATAAGAATTTATTCAAGTTAAAATATCTTTTTTTTCAAATCACCCGATAAATTAAATAACTATATAAGTTAAATCACTCAATAAAGTAAATAAATCAATATGTAATTGACTTAAATTATAAATTTTGTTTCAACAAATTAAATAAGAGTATTGTAAAAGCTAAATCACTCAATAAATAATATATATATATATATATATATATTAATAAATTATATATATACACACATCAACCTGGACTTTTGAGTTAATTGAATAAATTAAATTATGATTTAAATTGGAGAAATTAAGCCATTAGTTTGGAATTTGTAATCTTTTATGAAGGATAATTTGTTTTAGAATGATTAACTCTAAATCATAGTGAAATTTGGAAGTGTTAGTATTTCCAAAATGTTGAAATCATTTTGAAAATATTATTGAAATTTTATTCAATTTTGGTGAATTCAAAACTGATATAATAATTGAGAAATTGGATTTATGTGTTTTTAAATATGAATAAATTCTTTTGGAATGAGATTTTAAGTCTAAATAATATTAGAGAAATTAGAATATTTAATTGATTTGGATCTTTTATTTTAAAATAAAAGATAATTTGCGATTTATAAACTTCGCTTAGAAAATAAGTTGTTTTGTATTTAAATTCATTTGAGGGATTATTTGTCTAAGATGGACTGAAATAGTATTTTAAACACTAAATATTTTATTTCATAGAACCAAGTTGCTAGATAAATAAAAGAGAATTGTTGGGTTTAGTAATTTTGAGCTAAAGCCCATTTAAGAGAAGTTTTACTCCTCGTTTCTAAAATCTATACGTACATCTCAATGTAAACAAAAAGTTAGGAAACAAACCGTAAGAAAAAACCCCTTTCTTCTTAGAAAACATGGAAACTAGAATCCAATTCTCTTGCAAATATAAACATTTTAGAAGCTAATAAAAATTAGGTAATGCTCTAAACCCTTGAATTCACCTGTGGTAAGTTTTTCAGATTTCATTAGTGTTTGATTGTGCTATTCTTTCTTTTCGAAAGATCCATTCTAGGGTTTACTGAACTGAGGTAATCAAGCCCAAATTTGTTCAAATTGGGAAGCTTATTCATGGGATAAGATGAGTAAATCACTGACAAAATCTATCTCTACATCCCTAGTTGCATATATTTGAGTTTAAAATGACTATGTGGATTAATCTCTGTTATTTTGTTGTTTTCTTCGCATTCTCTGTAAATTGGTTTATATCATCTTATAATTTAGCTAAAATGAATGGTTTGAATGCAATAGCAATGATTGATTGAGTGCAAGTGTACTTGGGTTTGTATTCATGCTTTAGATATCAAGAATTAGTTGCCTGAATTGCTCAATGTTCGCCAAAATTAGTCTGAAGACCACTGGAGTTCAACCTGGAACATTATCGCTTTAGGAAATTATGGTTCAATCGACTAAACCATAGGTCCAGTCGAATAAACAAGTCAAATTAGAGATTATAACTCCAGGACATGCATCTAGTCGGCTGAACACACGGGTCCAGTCAACTAACCTGGTACAAGAGCACTCTAGTGCTCTAGGCAGTTGCTATTTCTATCGTTTAAGTTTCCAATTGAGTTATTTTTCTCTGAGATTTGGTTGCATCATTTTGATGATTTTCGGATGCTATTATGTTCTGGTTTTGATAAATTGGTATGTTTAGTACTTTAGACCGAGACTCTACGCTTCAAATTTTATTCCAAAGATTCAGTAAATCGGCAATTATGATGTGCCATAGTTAGTTTAAAGATATATTCATATTTGGTTGCTCTTAACAAGCCGTGTTCTCTATGTTATTAGACGATATTATTTATAACGTTCATTAATAATATGGGTACAACGGTAGGGACGTTTCAGTTGATATCAGACTTGAGTTAGAACATTATAAATATATTGTCATAGATTAAGACCTAGTGAGACTTAGAGTAATGTCCCTAGGGTGTATGGTAGATAGTTATATTAATTATATATATAGGGTTAGGAATATAAAATTATTATGGGAATAATCATTGGGATGTATTTCTGAAAATTTTGAATTATTTTATAAATTATTATCATAAAATGATATTAAAAGTTAGTGTAAATTTACTAGTGTCTTGATCCGTTGTGATTAGACTTGTACAGCAGAAGCACGTAGGTTGTTTCTGCCGAGCACAGTAATTAGTGGTTTATATATTTTGATTAGATTATGTATGCATGGAGGAATGGTTGCAGTATGAAAATATAGAGATTTATAAATTTTGAAATTTATTTTTGTTAAATTGCCCGTTGAGTGCTTTATGGATTCTAGTCAAGACATGGGATGCCACGGTGTTAACAGGACTTCTTAAATGCTTTAATGAGACAATTAGACACATAAATTTTGAGTTATGCTGTTTAAAGTATTATAAATAATTGAGAATATGTTGAAAATAATATTTGATGAGAAGATAAAGTTTTAAGTGAACTAAATATTACTGTAAAATGATTGTAATAAATATTAAAGTGCAAAGATATTTTATGGAAAAATACGAATACATGTACATACAAACATGACAGGTTTTAAAAGCAAATATCTTGGATAGAAATATTATTTTAGAAAGGAAAAATTATGAGTTATATGGTATTTGGAAAGAATATATTATTGGAGTTTTGAAAACAATATTAAGCAAATAATTTGGGACTTGATGCTATTATTTATGAAAGTGGAGTATTTTGGGAAAAATACTTTAGGAAATAATTTTAAAGGGAAAATTTATATACATATATAAATGTGTTTAAAAAATTTGTGACTTAGAATAATCATAATGAAAATTATAACATGATGTATGCAGCCATCAAGCATTACAAAAAGCAGAGATCAGTGGCGAGGTAATGTTGATTTCACAGTCCACATCGCAGCAATTTAACAATGCGATTTGTTATAAAAGGATGGCAAGGCAAAATTATTTTATTATTTGCAAATGGTGAATGTTTATTTTAAAATATACGCTAAGATAAATAGTGTGTGATATTTTGATTTATGGTGTGTATAATTTTATGATTTGATGGATGTTAAATTTTGGATGTTTAAATAAGAAATTATTTGGAAAGGATTGTAATCTTATAATTTGATGATTCAGATTATATTCTATGGAAAAATGTAAATTTTGGAAAGAGTTATTTGGATAATTTAAAATTTTAAGATTTGAAGTTAAAAATATTTGTGTGAAATTATTTTTCCAATTAGAAAATAAGGAAGGAAAATATATTAATTTTATAAATTACAGAGTAAGTTAAAACAATGTTTTATTCTTGTGGAGTTGGTTATATTTAAAATGAACTTTTGAATGTATATATGTTTCTATTATAGACTTTTCTCTAAATGGAAATTTCAAGGATGCAATTTCTTTAAGGGCGGAGTCTATAACAACCCAAAGTTTGAGTTAATTTAATAAATTAAATTATGAATTTAATTGGAGAAATTAAACCCTTAGTTTGGAATTTTTAGTCTTTATAAAGGATAACTTGTTTTAGGGTGATTGATGTGCACGTAAATGTGCATATTTTTACCACCATATTTAATCTATTTGAATTAAATAAATGATCATATCGGGTATTTTAACTTGTTTAAACCAAAAATTCAAATTATTCCAAATTGTCACATATTCATCTTCATATATGGGCAAAACGGTCATTTGTGTGCATACATTTCTTTGAGAAAAATTAATTGAAAATTTGTATATATTTTTGTAGGAATTTGATCTCAAATAGAAGTGGTTTCATGAGGATATGCATGCATAAAATTAATACAAAGGAATGAAGATGGAAATAATTCAAAGTGAAGAACATGGAGGACCCCACCTACCCACCTACCTTAATGTACAAATTAAAGGCTAATGCACTTGCTTTTAGAGTTAATGGATTCATCTACACTTAATGGGGGATTAAGACATGTTAATGATTACTTGGCCTCCACACTTCCTAAGGGGCATTTTGGGTACTCACCAAAAATATGCATTAGGGTTTCTAACTTGTATAAATACCCCTTATGTTTCATGTAGCCATCTCCCTCTTAGTTAGTTAGTTTTAGTTTAGAAAATAAATCAAAGCTCTCTTTCTTTCTATGGCTACTTAGCCATTTTATTTCATGTAATTTTCTTTTCTTTTATGCAATGTTAATTCTCTTTTATTTTCATGCTTCTTCTCTTCTTATGTAATAGTGTAGATCCTCCTTTATGCAATTAGATTAGTTGTCTTTTCCATTAGCTTTCATTTTCCTTTCTTTTTGCTTTCATGTTGCTTTCTACATTTGTTGATTTGATAACAAATATGAGAGCTTAATCCCTACAATTTAAGGGTAATGAAGCTCTCTAGTATGTAGATGCAATATTTTGATGTTTATGCTCTCTTTTTGTGCTTTAATGGAAACACTTGAAGTGGTTTAATGATGTTGTTTAGCTTTGAATTTGATAGTCTATGTTGTTCATAACAAATAGGCTATGCTTAAACAATAATAACACAAATTGCCTCTTCATCTAAATATGATTATGGCAAAGAAATGAATGTTGAAATTGAAATTTGATAGCCTATATTTCTAAACAATAGTTAATAGGCTACGCTTAAAATAGATTTTTATTTCAACTTTGTTGTCATATTTCATGAGAGTTAAATGTGTATTAGTGGTTGTGTTATAGTTTGATGGTTTATATTGAGCTAATTAATAGCACAAATATACCATACTTATGATAAGCACATCAACTAATTCACTAATGACAAGAAAAGAGAGATCATAACTTCATTTTGTTGATTTATATGATCTAGAGAGTGGATTTATCTCTAAATTGTTCTTTTAACTCTCATATTTTTATCATTTTCTTTTGCTAGTTTTTGTTAGTTTCTTACATTTCTAGCTATTCACTCTCGACTTCGGTATAATTTGATTGAATAGAATTTTAAAATCATCAATTCCCTGTGGATCGACCCGTATTCACCGCATGCTACATTCGTACACCGTGCGCTTGCAGTTATTTTTAAATTCAAAATTCGTTCGATGGTTTTCTAAACCGATAAAATTTCCGTCAACGAACAAGTTTTTGGCGCCGTTGCCGCGGATTTGTTTTGATTTGATTTTCTATTCTTCGGATTTTTTTTCTTTTGGTTTTTGTGTGTTTTTATTAAAAAAAAGGTTTGTTGTGTGTGTTTGTAGTTTGTGCTTGCATTTGTTTGTGTGTTTGTAGTTTTTCAATTTGCATTTGCAATTCTATTTCTATTATAAAAAAACAACATACACAACTAGAAAAGAAAAGAAAAAAAAATCGTTTTCATTCTCGTTTACAACTTTTGTTTTGATTTACATTGCATTCATCTTTGTTTACATCTCATTTACAACTTTGCATTTCAATACTACATCTTTGCTCTCTGCCTTTCTCTGCCCGCAACAGTGTATATCTGTGCACTGTAATTCAACAAATTCACCTTCCTCCTCATTAACTTCTTCAAACTGAAACCACTCATTCAATAACTTTGCTAGCCATCACCATATTACTTTGCATACTGCACATTCTTCCGACAGCAACAATCTAACAACATACCACAGTCACCTCCTCCCCGAACCCATGTTCACCTTCAACCACTGACAGTTCAACTCCCTCTGCGTCTGTGCAACACTACAGCCACAATTCCAAAGCTATTTATCACTGTGACCATGCACACTCCACATTACAACTTACTGCTAACCGGAAGCCACCATTTTCCTGTACCACTTCACTAAAACCACCTCATACTTGCCTCAACACTGCCGTACTAACCGGCATCTCCTACTCCAATTCCAAAACTTCCCATTTCATCCATCACCATCCTTTATCACAGACAAACAAATATCCCATTACTCAATCACACTTCTCCTTTCTATACATCCCCCCTTCAACTCAACACTACCCATCACTTCCTTCGCACTAGTGCATACACTCACCATTCATCCCTGTCAACTGCTGCCATTCCAAACTTCCATCTATAAATAGTTGCATAGAACCACCTGACACTTCGACCATTACCCCTCTGTTTCAATCACACTGCTATATATACTACATCCATTACCTGGCATTGAGCAAGATCATCCACAAACTGCCCTCGTCGACACAAATACCACCATCACCATCATCATCATTTCACAACTTATCCTTCAACCTGTATTTCAAACTTGCTACAACCCACAGCATTCCTCCTTCTGCCATTCAATCACCCAAACAAATTGCTGAACCAAAAAAAAGGACCTGCTTCAACTCCTTCTACTACTCGTGAACCCAAGCGCTTTCATCCAACACTCGAACAATCTTCAATGCCAAAAACAACGCGTCGAAATCCATCCTACGACAACCATCAACCACACAAACTCCTCACTGTTTTTCTTTTTTTCAATTTGCCGCATTTATCTCTTCTGGTCTTCACATCTATTTCCTCTCCTCACGACACACAGCACCTTCACCTCCAATCGCCAATCCTTCATCCCATAGCAAGCCAACTCCACAATCATCTTCAATCACCTCGACCATCGCCCCTTTGCTTCAGCAACAATCGCCCAAATTCACAACGACTGCACCCAATACCCAAATCACCTTCAGTCAATTGCTGCTTCCCCTTGAACCGCGAACCAATTCACGCGAACCCACCCTAATTCGCTAAATCGAACATCGCCAACAGTCGCCTCTTTCTTTTGATAGTCGCAATAGCAGCAACAAACTCACGAACCACCGTGCGTTCAGATTTTGAGTTCGATTTCATTTTTTTTTTTTTTACAGAAGTAGATTTGGATCCTTCATCTTCGTTTGATTAAAAATAAAAGACAGTATTTTTGTTGGCTTGTGAACGTTTCTATTGGGCCGGTTATTAGGGCTTGTGGCTTGAGGCTGAGAATATAGTTTTTTTTTCTTTTTCTTGGCTTTGTGATTAATTTTTTTTAGTCAATCCTTAATAACAAAAAAGGTAGCTCACTTTGTTTTTAGTTTTGCTTTGATATTAAAAAAAAATTGAAACTTTGTGTTGTTTTGTTTTAATTTTGTTTTTCATTTTTTCTTAAAAAAAAGAAGAAAAAAAACAAGTTTCAATTTCTTCTTGTTTTGTTTTATTTTCAATGGTTTTGTTTTGTTTGGTTTCGAGTTAATTTCTTCTTTGATATAAAAAAAACAAAAACAAAAACAAAAACAACTTTAGATATCTTGCTTTTAAATTTCAGGTTGCCAAAGCAGAAATTCAAAAGGAGAAGAACTGCTGATAAAATTAATAACCGCTTGCTTGCTATAATTTTTTTTTTTTGCTGCTATCTATTTTTTTTTCTGCTTTGCATTGTTGGTTGTTTTCATTTGCATAAAAATATTTCAAAAAAAAACCATTGCAGTTGCATTGTTAATACACGTTTAATTTCTGCTTTGCATTTCATCCTAGAATTTGTTGACAATAACGGTTAGACATCGATAACACTTAATTGTATATTAACAAGTTGTCTTCTTTGAATAATTTAATTTCTTGGTGTCTAGGCTACGGCAGAGCAATAATCAGTTATAAATATTACGGCGATTCGTAAATATTATACTGAATTGTTTCTCTGAAGTTACTTAAACCTTCGGCTGCATTGCTACGGTGATTCGTGGTGCACCGATAACCCCTGCCCGTTACCTGGCTGAGAACTATCTTGTTGATTTAAGACAATTTGCGATTATATAATTTTGGGTTAACTTAGGATAAATCATTTGTAATTAACCTTGCATTCATTTAGTTGCATTAGTTCATGCATATTTTAAAAAAAAAAAAAATTTCAAGATCAAAAACTAAAAAAATTGTAAATATTCCTTCAATTTTTCTTTGCAATTTTTAAATCCTTTTCCTTTGAAATTTCTAGAATCCAAAAAATTTAGAAAAAAAATCCAAAAAAAATATATAAAACTTTTTCTTAAAAACAAAAAGCCAAAAAAATTTGAAAATCCATAAACAAAACAAAAATCAATTTTTCATTTTGAAAAATAAATTCTACTTTTAAATATTTTTCTTTATAAAAAAAACAAAAAAAAATCTTGAAAATGTCTGAGTTTCCTTTTTCTTGCTCACTTGAATATAACTGTGAAAATCAATATAATCCGTATGAGTTCACTCCAAATTCGTATGGATATTTTAACAACTTTTGTGTAAATAATTCAAATTTCGAACAACAAACTTTTCAAATCGTTGACCAACCTTCAACTCTTGAAAATAGCATTGAAATGATTTTATCTTTACTCGAACTTTCTACATGACAAAATCAAGAGATAAGTGATTTATGTAATTCTTATTTGTGTAATAACTCGAGTCAAGGATTTCAAAATTTGAAGTCAGTTCAAAATTCAAACAATTACGATTATAACCCATGCCAATTTAATTTCGAACTCCAAAATGAATTTCAAACTCAACATGAAAATGGGAACAGCTTTCCAAACGAATTTGACAAGGGGAATAATCTTAACCATGTTACGAGTGAAAATTTATGTTCTCAACAAATCCAAATCGAAAATTCTCAATTTGATAACTATAAATTGGATTTTGTTCAACAAATGAATGAAATTTACGTTGATCACACGGATTCATTGTATAAAACATACATGAAACAACGTGAAAAACAAAATCAAATTCCAATGTGTGACGAGTCAAGTGATAATCCATCTTTTACCCAAATTGACGATTTTCAAATGACAACTTTTGAAACTGAAAATAACAATCTTAATGAAGTTGTTGAAAACACGGTAATTGAGCTAGATTTCAATCCTTTTAAGGGTGTGGAACCAAATTTAAAATTCAATCTTCCTTTTCTCGATTTCAAAAATTTGAATACAACAACTTTGAATTTTGAACTTGAGACATGCAATAAAGTTGTTGATAATCCAACGAAGGAAAACGAATTTAATGAACACAAATTTTTTGGACTTTTGGATGACGAGTTGTTAAATTCCGACGGGGAAGATGAAAATCACCATTTCGATTTTGAAATCAATAACTCTGAAAAAGTTTTCAATGATAAGCTTAAATTTCAAATTGGTGAAAATAAATATGAACTTCAATCAATTGTTTTATCGACCCCAAAAATCATCGAAAATAAAATAACTCGTACGATTTTTAATAGAACGACATTCGTTTTTCCAAATCAATGTTCAACTTCTAAATCTTTTACGGTTTGATTTTCTGCGCTTGAGCTGTGTCTCGTATACTTGACAAGACAAATGAATCGGTCTTTGGAAGACCGTTTCATTTACTTTTTGACGATATACTTTCTGATCACGTGTAAATACTGTTCGTTTTCATGTAAATAATAATAAACATCCCATTCACTTCGGCTGACTGTAGGGACATAATCAAAATCAAGTGTGGGGGGAGATTCATCTACATTTTTTTCATGGTTTATTTTTGCTTTATTATCTCAAAAGAAAACCCAAAAATTTATTTTCTTTTGATTTATTTTTATAAAAAAACACTATAAGATAAATGTATGGTTTTGGTTTATTAAACTGAAATTTTTGAAAATTTATCTGTCTTAACAAAAATAAAATTGAGGTTTGATTACAAATAATAATGGTTTAACTAGTATGTAGGAAGATTCATACGTGTTAATTATGAAGTACATCCTAATCAAAAATCTTTGTTTTAAAAAGTGGTTGATTTAAAGTAAAGGATATAACATTTTTTTTGCCTTCTAAGTTAAATGATGCTAAGATGATTTTGCAAAACTCCCACTCAAAAAAATAAAAAAATAAAAAATAATAACATCCAAGTATTCACTCTCATTTAAAAGTCCTCACGGTTATGCATGGGTGATTACTTGGAATTTTTGATTATGTGCTTTCATACTCATTTAAAAGTCCTCACGGTTATGATGTATGGAACACATGTAAAAAAAAGACTTAATAAAAACCACCTACGGTCGATAGTGTATGCATGAAAGTGTATGCACTCGCCATGCTCTGTACTCCCCTCACGTAAGCCCGAAAGGCAGTGCATGGGTGGTATATCTGGCCTCAGTTTACCTGAGCTAGGTGTGTAATTTTTCTTGCAAATAATGAGAGAGCAAGCAATTGAAATCCTAACACTATTTTTTTTACTTATTTGATTTGATTTGTTATTGAAAAGAAATGAAAATACCACTTTGATAATCAACTAAGGATCCATTTTATAATTACACTTTGTTATCTACCGAAACAACAAGTTAAACTATAGTCTATTTGTTATGATAAATTGATTTTTGTTGGAAATTTTGACGAGTAAATGACATAAATTTTCAAGATAATGACCAAAACCTATATTTAACTTATTCGTGTCAATTTAAAAATAAATTCTTCATTTGTAAATATTTTCAAAATTCGCATTCATCTCCTTGTAAATAAATCTTACATTTTGTAAATATTTTCATCCTGCATGTGGATTTTGTGGGTAGTATCCGCTGAAAACCCTCACGAGACAACACTCGCCCTACTGGGGACACCCAGAGGTTTAACGGCTTGTTGCATACACTCAATGCAATCGTGCTCCTTACGAAAACGGATTTATCTTAGTTTTTCTTTATTCGAGGACGAATAAAAAGATAAGTGTAGGGGTATTTGATGTGCACGTAAATGTGCATATTTTTACCACTATATTTAATCTATTTGAATTAAATGAATGATCATATCTGGTATTTTAACTTGTTTAAACCAAAAATTCAAATCATTCCAAATTGTCACATATTCATCTTCATATATGGGCAAAACGATCATTTGTGTGCATACATTTCTTTGAGAAAAATTAATTGAAATTTTTTATATATTTTTGTAGGAATTTGATCTCAAATAGAAGTGGTTTCATGAAGATATGCATACATAAAATTAATACAAAGGAATGAAGATGGAAATAATTCAAAGTGAAGAACATGGAGGACCCCACCTACCCACTTACCTTAATGTACAAATTAAAGGCTAATGCACATGCTTTTAGAGTTAATGGCTTCATGTACACTTAATGGGGGATTAAGACATGTTAATGATTACTTGGCCTTCACACTTCCTAAGGGTCATTTTGGGTACTCCCCAAAAATATGCATTAGGGTTTCTAACTTGTATAAATACCCCTTATGTTTCATGTAGCCATCTCCCTCTTAGTTAGTTAGTTTTAGTTTAGAAAATAAATCAAAGCTCTCTTTCTTTCTATGGCTACTTAGCCATTTTATTTCATGTAATTTTCTTTTCTTTTATGCAATGTTAATTCTCTTTTATTTACATGCTTCTTCTCTTCTTATGTAATAGTGTAGATCTACCTTTATGCAATTAGATTAGCTGTCTTTTCCATTAGCTTTCATTTTCCTTTCGTTTTGCTTTCATGTTGCTTTCTACATTTGTTGATTTGATAACAAATATGAGAGCTTAATCCCTACAATTTAGGGGTAATGAAGCTCTCAGTATGTAGATGCAATATTTTGATGTTTATGCTCTCTTTTTGTGCTTTAATGGAAATACTTGAAGTGGTTTAATGATGTTGTTTAGCTTTGAATTTGATAGTCTATGTTGTTCATAACAAATAGGCTATGCTTAAACAAACATAACACAAATTGCCTCTTCATCTAAATATGATTATGGCAAAGAAGTGAATGTTGAAATTGAAATTTGATAGCCTATATTTCTAAACAATAGTTAATAGGCTATGCTTAAAATATATTTTTATTTCAACTTTGTTGTCATATTTCATGAGAGTTAAATGTGTATTAGTGGTTGTGTTATAGTTTGATGGTTTATATTGAGCTAATTAATAGCACAAATATACCATACTTATGATAAGCACATCAACTAATTCACTAATGACAAGAAAAGAGAGATCATAACTTCATTTTGTTGATTTATATGATCTAGAGAGTGGATTTATCTCTAAATTGTTCTTTTAATTCTCATATTTTTATCATTTTCTTTTGCTAGTTTTTGTTAGTTTCTTACATTTCTAGCTAGTCACTCTCGACTTCGGTATAATTTGATTGAATAGAATTTTAAAATCATCAATTCCCTGTGGATCGACCCGTATTCGCCGCGTGCTACATTCGTACACCGTGCGCTTGCGGTTATTTTTAAATTCAAAATTCGTTCGACGGTTTTCTAAACCGATAGAATTTCCGTCGACGAACAGTGATTCTCTAAATCGTTGTGAAATTTGAAAATGTTAGTATTTCCAAAGTGTTGAAATCATTTTTAAAACATTATTGAAATTTTATTTAATTTTGGGTAATTCTAAATTTATAGAATAATTGAGAATTTGGGGTTATCTGTTTTTAAATATGAATGATTTCTTTTGGAAGGAGAATTTTAAGTCTAAATAATATTAGAGAAATTAGAATATTTAATTTACTTGAATCGTTTATTTTTAATATAAAAGAGAATTTGGGATTTATAAACTTCTCTTAGAAAATAAGTTGTTTTGTATTTAAATTCATTTGAAGGATTATTTTATGTAAGATGGAATAAAATAGATTTTTAAACATTTAATATTTTATTTCACAAAACCAAGTCTTTAGATAAATAAAATAGAACGCTGGGTTTAGGAATTTTGATCCAAAGCCCATTTAAGAAAAGTTTTACTCCTCATTTCTAAAACAAGTATGCACATCTCAGTGTGAGCAGAAAGTTAGAAAAAAAATAGAATGAAGAAACTCCTTTCTTTTTAGAAAACCTAGAAGCAATAATCCAATTGTCTTGTGAATCTAAACGTTTTAGAAGCTAATAAAAATCAGGTAATGTTCCAAACCTTTGAGTTCACCTTAGGGAAGTTTAGTTTTAGATTTTGTTTGTGTTTGATTGTGTTGTTCTTTCTTTTTGGATGAGCTATTCTAGGGTTTGCTGAATAGGGAAAATCAAGCCCAAATTTGTTCAAATTAGTAAGCTAGTTCATAGGATAAGGTAAGTTAATCACTCACAAAATCTATGTCTGCATCCCTAGTTACGTATATTTGAGTTTAAAATGAATGTTTGGATTAATCTCTGTTGGTTTGTTGTTGCTTTGCATTCTCTGTAAATTAGTTTCTATCATCTTATAGTTTAGCTAAATGAATGGTTCGAATGCGATAGCAATGATTGATTAAATGCATTGGTATTTGGGTTTCTATTAATGCTTCGAATATCAAAAAATTCACTGAACCATGGGTCCAATCGACTGAACGAGTCAAATGGAGGGTATAGCTCCAGGATATGCGTCAAGTCGACTGAACCCATGTGTCCAGTCGACTAACCTGGTACCTGGAACACTCTAGTGCTGCAGGCAATTGTCATTTTTGCAGCATGAGTTGCTATGCTTTGAGATTTGGTTGCATTTTTTGATAATCTCCGGATGCTATACTATTCTGATTTTGAGAAATCGATGGTTTATTACTTTAGACTAAGACTGTACACATCAGATTTTATTGCAAAGATTCTATAAATCAGTAAGTATGATGTATCAGTGTTAGTTTAAAGACATATTCACACTTAGTCACTCTTAACAAGCCTTGTTCTCCATGTTATTAGATGACATTATTTATAATGTTCTTTAATAATATGGGTATAATGGCGGGGCCGTTATATACACACATACATATAATTAAACAAATATATGATTAGTGCGAATTTAAAATTTTTGTTTCAATAAATACGATAGTTGA
Source organism: Allium cepa (assembly GCA_030765085.1). Lineage (NCBI taxonomy): Eukaryota > Viridiplantae > Streptophyta > Magnoliopsida > Asparagales > Amaryllidaceae > Allium > Allium cepa. The sequence continues at coordinate 487,997,093 of CM060944.1, read as the reverse complement.
AATATATAATTACTTATTATTAAAAAATAAATTTGGTTAAAATGTAGAGAATATCATTAAATAGAGCTTCTACATGTACCACTGGTTTAGAAGTAGAAAAGTGACAGTTGAAATCATAGGTCGGTAGGCTAAAGAAAAAACTCGGAATGATTATAGATGCATTTTTACAAAGCTTTCAAGATGAAAACATTTACGCTAGGGGTGGTGGTGGTGATGGAGCTAGTGATGTTAGGCGGGGTTCAATTGAGTAGGTAATTGGTTTTGTATATTTGATTTCTTTGGACATGAATATTTGGTTTAGGCAAGATTCATATTACTTTCATAGGATATTTGGTTTGGATATTTGTGTTGGTGTTGTTTGAGTATTTGCTTATGGATTGGATATTTGATTTTTATAGTGTTATGCTATTATTTGATTTGTATTGTGGTGGCGATGGTATTGTTTGTTTTGGATATTCGATTTGATTGTATAATGATGGCAGCGATATTTGTGTTGATATAAGATATATGAATCTATGATACACACACGCGCGAGCATGCCTCTGTAAGTCATTGGAAAATCTGGTTTTGCATTTTAACTTAACATTTATAAGGTGTCGGCAAGGCGCTTGCAAGGCATCGGCAGTTCCAATCTATAAATTAAAACGTAGTCGACAAGGCATCGGTAAAATGTCATCTGTAAGGCATCGGCAATATGTCATATGTAGGGCGTCGGTAACAGTACCATGCCTGCAATCTCTAAGTAGTCAATCAATTTTTCTGATATGCTTTTTACCGACAATTAGTATGGCATTACTATAATATTTAACGATGCCTCATCCATGCTACATCGGTAAATGATATTGTTTTTTGTAGTGTCCTCTCATTCTTTTCTTTTTGAAAACCATCCCCATCCTGACTCCCATACTCTAGCCCCCTAACCCTATAGCCATGAATTTTTATAATCCAAATATCCATCAAATTAAATACTAATTGTGGTGCTCTTAATCGTTTCAAGGTTTAGAGATCGATTCAAGATGAATATAGGAGTTATCCTCAACCAACATGCATTCAACGGCTTATCTTCAAGAGGTATAAATTCTATTTTAGTTTCATAATCATATGGTAGTTAGATCTATATTTATATAACAATTTTATATGTGCATATATTGTCTCACCTAATTATGTCATTATTTTGTTCATCTTGAATATTTGCTACATATATGTTGTAATAAAGAAATACATTTTTACCACATAACTTTTTTTCAATCATATACTTTGTTTAATGCGTATATAAATTTTAAATATTATATATGTATTTATAATTTAATGTTTTAAAAAACTATTTAACAATTTTTAAAACTAAATTACATTTACACATGTTTAAAGGTTCACATATATAATAAATTAATTTTAATTACTTTCGACAAATTAATTTTTTTAATTTCCGACCAAGCATATTTTACTATTATATATATATATTAATTATTTTAAAACAATGTTTATATATAATAATAGTAACTTATGTATATATTATTTATTTAAAAATATATTGTTCTCATAACAAAATTATTATATTGGCTAAATTTTTTATTAATTTATATTTTATATATGTAGAATTTTGAATATTATTTTGTAATAATACACACACACACACTAATTTATTTACACACATATGTTACATGTACTTAATTATATAATAATAAATAATCATATGCGGTTGAAATATATATATATATATATATATATTATAATATTTTAAACGATATTTATTAAGATCTTATTTTGAATTTTGGAAATATTTACTAAGTCTTTGTCACATATTTAATTTGAATTTTAAATCTCATTGAACCAATGAAAATTAATTTTGGATATTATATTTTCTATTTAATATAAATAATTTTCAATATTTGTAAATTGTATGTATGTGTTGTGTGTATGTACATATATATAAACATTTTGTTTAAATATTAAATAATGTTTTGAGACGATCAAAGTACATATAAATGGGAAATGTATACGTTGTAGATGCAAACACCATCATTTATATACATAGACATTAACCATGTACACTTTACTGTATGTTTCACATGCATGAATATGCATGTGAGTATACTATGATATACTCATATTATATAATTATCAATTTATTATATTTATTAATTAAATAAATTGGAAAGTTAAATAAAATTGGATTTTATTTAAGTTAATTAGATTGAATCTAATACAAGTCATTAGACTTCATAGACCCACTATGATCTAAATAAAGAAAAATTTGAAATCTACTCATTTCACCAACTGCAGACCGGTCCGATTCCAATAGGTTCCAAGCTTTAAGATATCAAAATGAGTGCTCTACTTGAATAAAAATGTCACTGTTATCATCAAAAAAACAATTTGATGCCAAGATGTGCTAGTCCTTTTTACTTCAACTTAAACAAACTATGATTTACTACGTAAACTTATACAACCTGAATCAAAATGAATATGTCAATTACACTTAATTACATTATAGCAAAATAATTCGATGACAAGGGTTGCTAACCAAAATTTTCTATATTACCTTAAGCAATCAAAGTTAACTACATTAGAATTAAAAAAAATTAAGGTCAAATCAAATATATCAATTATCTCAAGTTAATAAACAATTGAGTTAATATAATAAATTACTCAAGGTGGGGTCTAATAAAGTAATTATGGGACAACTTAAAGAATTTATTAAACCCAGCTAAGAGTAATTAATAAAAAAAGACTTAAATATTCAAAGAAATAAACTTTTTGATTATATTGAATGAAAATGTAAGTTTCTAAGTTGAACGAATGAACACACATGAGCAAAATAATATAAATTAGCTATCAAAATGGATAGCTTGACCCATAATAGTGAATCCATGAAGTAAACTCCTAACCTTAACTCTACACTCGCACAATTGCCCCAGATATATAAAAAGAAAGAGAGAGCATGCAAAAGGAAAAAGCGTTTGAACATTAAAGAGAGGATTTAATAGAGCTAAAGAAGGTTTAGTGACTACTATTAATCATTATTGTAGATTGATCCTTATATCAATTTAGGTTTATTTGTTTAGTGATGTTTCTGACCAAGGACAGAGCTAATGTTGGGCCAGCAAAGGCAGAAGCTCTAGCTGAAATAATGAAAGATGTGAATGAAAAACTAGAATTTAATATTTGGCCCCAGTTGTTTTTTACCCTAGACCATAACCAAAGAGAGAGTTCGAGACTTTGACCCATATTTTTTCTGTTTTGAAATGATATTTGTTTAGCTTTAGGCCCAGCAACTTTTACTTATTTTTTATTGGTTTTTTATTTATACAGTAAAATATGGCTCTTGCTAAAATAATGTCCTAGCTCTACCGATGTTTTTGACATGGGTTTTAAGTATGAAACTTGAAAATGAAGATGAAGCATTTATGTTTTGCAACCAATTACCATAATCACTAGGTGTTTTGATACGATGTAGTAAATATGCATTAGGATATTGGTTTTTCAATTTGAATTTTTTTCCATTATTTATTAATTTCTATTGAGTTTTATAGGTTAAACTTAGGTACTTTCGGAATTAAAAATAGTCCATAAAGTTGTAAAATGATCATTCCTTTCCAAATTGAAAATATGATTCAAATTTTCAGAGTGTTTTCTAAACTTACGTTATTTGTCCTATTTTATTTTAATTTTTAGTTCACAAGGAAGAAATGTAGAATCGATTTCACCCTTGAGGGGAGTGAATATGGTGATACTGATAATAATAAAAATTTAATGTGGAAATATATAAAATAATTGCAACACAGATAAAAGCAGAATAATAAAAGCAAATTTAGAACAACATAGATTTACCCAGCTTCGGCAAAACCCTACCTACGTGCTTCCCCCAAGGTTTCTACTAGAAATTAAGTAGTCAGATGCTTACACACGTAAACTCGCGACACCCGCTATCGACTAACCTAACTCTACGCTTAAAACACTGCCATAACACAGCCACTGAGTTGCGAATTCTCAAACTACACCACCGTAGTTCGTAATCTAGTCACACGGCTAGAATTTTGCAAAAGTTTAAAAGAAAATTTACAAAATAAAGACAACTCAAAAAAAAATCCCTAATTTTAAAAATAACATCCCAATGGAATTTATAAAAGCCGACCCTAAAGAAAAGAACGCAGTGATAAAAAAATTGTCCCCCTTTTCTCTTTTTATTTCTTCGGCACGTATCCTTTGCTTTGTGAAAATGGCTACATCGTTCGTTCCTCTTTCTTTTTGAAAATTAGGGTTTTGGAAATTGAATCGTCAATTCTAGTTGATCGATTGAATATGTATGTTCGTGTTGATTGCTTTGTTAATCGATCGTCTTGCTTTGACTTCACTCGGCTGCTTCAGGTCATCGAGTTCGATTTGAATAATTCTGGTATGTGATTTTCTTTATTACTCTCATTGATATGCTTGAACTCGATGATTTTAATTGCCGATGATGTTGATGGTACTTATAGGATTTAATTCCCTAATTTATCGTTCAAATATATCTTTTGAATTTGTCTGTTACTTTAGCTCCGTCGTTCGATTTTACTTGAATACATGCAATATGTTTGGACTGGTTTAATTTGAATATTATATTGTTGTGCTTGCTTGGTCACCATTGCTTGCATTTGCTTTGAATTTGGTTCCGTTCTTTTCTGGTTTGACTTCGGCCACTTTGAATTTGTGATAATATTTTGAGATGAGAACTTGACTTCGACTTGTTCAAATTTACTTTGGTCGCCACGGCTTTATTTCAAATTTTTATTGACTGGTGTTCTTTCATTTTCTTTCTAACCTTGACTTTGTTACTGTAACTAGTTATGTGTATACATATATAAGTATATATGTATGCATGTGTGTTTGTGGGAGAAAAAAATGATTGTTGCATCCTTATGTTGCCATGTTACATTGAGCATTGCATCCTATACTCTGATTGCATGAACATATTGCAATCTGCATACATCTCTGGTTTGCTTTGAGTTGAATTCTTGGTGACACTGCATTTTGGAATCATGTGTACTTGCTGTATGCATGTGTGCTGGTTCCTCTTGGAGTCTGAGTTGTTGAATCATGGAGTCTTCTGTCTTGGTTTGATCAAGACTTGGAATTGTTCTTCATTGTATGTTGTGAGTCTGGTATCACTTCAGTTTTCTATGGCAAACATTTTGATCTCTCCACATACATACATACATGTATGTATATATGTGTGTGATGACTATGCGTTTGTTGAACTTGCTGTTGCATATGTGATTTTAGTTTGGCTCATCACTGTTTGATCTGAAGCTTGATTTGAGTCTTGTTGTATCTTATAGCTGATGTTGTATTCCACTTTATTGCATTGCACATATCATTTTGATTTTGGAAACTGGTCTGGCTGTGATGCATTTGCTTCCTTGTTCTTGTGTCTAATCATATGCAAATATTGTTTTGTACTCCTGAAGCTTGTTTATTGCTGGTGTGTTGCAGTCGAATTCTAGTTGTTATGTTTGTGTACTTTTGAGTTGGTTTTCATATTGCTTTGGCTTGTTTGGAGTTTGTTGCTTCGACCTAGTTCATGTTGTAACTAGACTTGCATATAGAATCATGTTGACCTGCTTGTCGAGTTATAGTGTTATTGACTTGCCTTGTTTCATATTATTGTTTACTTGACCCGGGTTGGTAGTCTTATTGTACACATTGGTCTGTACAAGTCTGGGTTGGTTGCTTCATGAGTTTACTATCGAGTCTATTCTCATGTGTACACATTGAATTTTCGGTCGACGCTCATTTTATGTTTTTGTATTGCACTCGAGTTAAATTCAGCTTGTAGTCCGGGTTTGACCTTGTGCTCACCTGTCTTTGCAGTTTTATCAAGTGTATATCGGTGTGCACGGTCTTATGGCATGTACAATGATACACTGCGCATGTCACAGGTTGTTCGTGTTTGATGAATTCAAAACGAAAATGATGACGAACAACCCACATAACTGAGGTAAATAATATTTTCAAAAACATATTTTATTTTACACTGCAAAAATATTTCTTTTTCAATTTTACTATATCGGTGTTTATTTTGCAGATAATTCAGATGCTGGATACAGATTGGAATATAGTTGAAGAACAAATATGAGTGAATGAGTGATATGTAGTGATGTGCAAATGTATGTAACAATTGTATAGTGAAAAATTGTGTTGTAATTTGTGTGTGTGTGTGTGTGTATAGAGAGTGAGAGCTCAAATTTGTACTATTCAAAATTCTAATAAAATATTTGTTTGAATAAAATATTTGTTTGAATTTGTCAATTAATTTGAGATAAATTCCAGAAAACTTTAGAAATGTAAAGTTTTAAAACTGAAAAGAGAATCAAAAGAATCCGTAGAAATGTGAAAATTGTATTGGTTTCTGAAAAGATCACCATGGATATTGGTAATTGGAGCAGTTGGGCACAACGGACTTCCTTTTCAATCTGTATTGGAGATGTTCTTAGGTTAATTGATTGAAATGTTCAGGGTAGAAAATTACAATAAATAGGTTGATCCAAGGGGTCCGTGCACATTTAGGGCATCATGTGCTTATCCTTTTCACTCTATTTATGGTTAATATATAGATTTTGCCACGATCACTAATTGACCATAAATTTAGCGACTATGTCTTTATCGCATCTCTGTAACACTTGACCCACTCTGTTTTTCTACTCTTTCTTTTTATGTATACAATTTCTTTTCCTTAACCATATTCATAAACCTCATTTATTAAGGAAATATATATATTGCATATGCTATTATGAAGACTATTTCGATGTTGACAAACTTGAATATGCTAATATCATCATTAGTGAGACAAGGACTGTCTTATACGTAGAAAAGTACCATCATTTAGTGCAATATAAATAGGAACATATGAGCATTGGGTGTGACATGATCAAACAGAAAATGATTTTAACATGAAATTTATACAAAATTATAACGCATGGTTCACTATTTACAATGGTTTACTGTTTTGACTACAAAATTCAAACTTGGATAATTTAACCATAGCCATTATGATGCCAAACTTATAGGTGGTGCAGTTAGATGTTGGCAAAATGCAGTGCAATATAATCAATAAAATATACTGAAAAAGAGGCCACTGAATGAGCATGTCACACGCATACAGCCAATTTTTTACTGATAAACTTGTACAGTTATGATGAATCGTATTTAAAAGGCCACTAACCAACTTCACCAGCAATAATAACCATGATTAATTCACCGCAATATATAATCACCTATCCTCACTATATAAACTATATGACTCACATATTCGTTATCCATCTCACACTGCACCAAGTAACACCAGTGGAGCAATACTAAAAAATGTCTTCTTATACGTCAATCATTTTCATTTCTTTCTTGATTTTGTTAACGATTACACATGCACGTGAAATCGGAAACAATACTAAGGATACAAAGCTGAAGAAAGATTGCATAGAAGAAGGATCAGTATTGATATCAGGTATCGGTAGATACCAGCTTGGTAGTCATGACATGCCCTCCATTTCATGGTTAGATCACAGCATTCCGCTGCATCTAACAGTCAGTATTTGCCTGGTAATGATGATACTTTTTTTCCTAACCCAGGTTATGAAGTTCCTAATCCTGCTCATGTTGGTGATGCGGGAGCTGTCAGCCCTTGATCATCTCAGATCATTGTTTTCTTGTGTTTATTTCAACAAAGGTGCTTCTTCTGTATTGAATAAGGTGGCTGTGATTTATGAATAGAAGCTAGATGTGGTGCTTTGCGTTGTTGAAATATGCTTCATGAGTTTTCTGTTTTCTTTTAGACTATTACGCTACCTTCATTTTATATAAGAATCGAGGAGTTTTCATCTTATGCTTTTATAGAATTAGGGCGCAATAACCATTTTTAGTGTATGGTGAAGGTGAAGAAACCGGGTTCAGTTACTGTGTAATTAATGTGAATAAGGATGGTTTACATTACCGTGTAATGTAATGTACATTGTAATGGGCTTCGGGTGATTATATAAAAGAGCCCACTTAACCAATAGCTCAGTAATCACGTTAAAGTTGTAACATGAACCCCTAGCAACACCGGACAAGATTTCTCGTCCGACACTTTCACTTTTCTTCGAAATCGAATGAAGCCCTAGCTTCACTTCACCGAACGAAATCATCATGAACCTCAAGCACCGTGACTTCGTGACTTCCTCCTCCGCATTTTTTCCTCGTCTAGCTCCTCCTCCGACGAATTAAGGTATCAATTTCAATGATCTTCACCTTGATATCTAATTCCAAACGAGCCTTCTAACTTCATCTACACATTCATGCTCCAAGCAGTGGATACTTACCCAATGAGCTTCGGCAATGCCATCACCCGTTACACTCTGTCAACGAAGTCCGGCAAGCCCACCACCCATCAAAAAAGCGTTCGAAGTACCCAGTCCGTATAGAACCTATCAATCTCCACCATGAAAACAAATGTCTCCATGAACCATCTCAACCCCCCCCCCCCCCCTCGTGCCACCCTGTGGTACCTAGCACTTCATTAAGCGAATCAAGTCCGAGCAATGCTCGAACATGGCAACAGGCAATGACTTGGTAAACATGTCTGCTGCATTCTCCTTTCTATGAATCTTCTGAAGACAAACTAGCTTCTCTTCACCCATCAAGACAAGAAACAACTCTCTCACCTCAACATGCTACGTCCTTGAGCTGAATGCCAGATTTTCAGCTAAGTGAATTGCACTTTGACTGTCATAGTACACATCCACGCCTTCATATATGAAGCGCAAATCACACAACAATCGCCTCAAATAAAACATCTTCTTAGCTGCTTCAACCGCAACTATGAGCTCTGCCTCTATATTAGACAAATCCACAATCGTCTGCAACCTTGCTTTCCAATTAATCGATGTCCCACCAATGGTGAAGATCCGGTGGTTGACTTTCATTGATCTCTATCACCAGCATAGTCGGAATCACAAAATCCAATCAAGCTGAAATCTCTATCTCTGCCGCCAAAGACAAGTCCATGGTTTGGAGTTTCTCTAAGGTATATGAAGATACTTTTCACTGCCTTCCAATGCGTCTTTCTTAGATTTTCCATGAACCAACTCACCAATCCAACCGCCGGTGCAATGTGAGGTCTAGTACAGACCATAGCATACATCAAACTGCCAACTGAACTTGCATATGGGACCTTCATCATATAAGCCTTGTCCTTTTTCGAGATTAGAGAGCCTTTACTAGAAAGCTATACGTGCAAAGACATGGATGTGTTGATTATCTTTGCCTCTTCCATGCTAAACCGAGCAAGCACCTTTTGAATGTACTCCTTTTGAGCGAGTCTCAAAAGTCCTAGCTTTCTATCCCTTTGGATTTCCATATCCGAAATTTTCTTTGCTGCTCCAAGGTCCTTCATTTCAAATTCCGCTTTTTTCTTTCGCTTTGAACTATTGATTTCATCCTTATCCTTGGAAACAATCATCATATCATCTACGTACAAGAGTAGGTACAACAATCTACCATTCTTTAAATGCTTGAAGTACACACAAGTGTCTTTGATGTTGCAATCAAAACCAAGTGAAAGCATAAAAGAATCAAACCTCTTGTACCATTGTCTAGGAGACTGCTTAAGTCCATACAATTACTTCTTCAATTTGCAAACCAAATTTTCTTTTCCATTTACAGCAAATCCTTCTGGCTGCTTCATGTAGATGGTCTCATCCAAGTCTTTGTGCAAGAAAGCGGTTTTCACATCCAATTTCTCCAGCTCCAAGTCATGAGCTGTGATGATAGCGAGCAAAATGCGGATGAATGTATGCCTCACTACTGGAGAGAATATCTCATCATACTACAATCCTATTCTTCGTAAAAACCCTTTAGCAACTAGTCTAGCCTTGTATCTCCATCATCCTTCATCTTGAACACCCACTTCCAACCTATGGCTCGGCTTCCTTGAGGAGGTGGTACCAAATCACAAGTCTTGTTCTTCTTCAACGAATCCAACTCCTCTTCCATAACGCACATCCACTTCGAACTTTCACATGATTTCAAAGCTTCATCAAGGTTAAGAGGCTCCTCATAAACCACATGTAGGGCATAGTCAACTAATCACCAAGGATAAAGATCACAAACTACCAATCACCGTACCTTTCGAGCAGCCTAATAGTCCTACGACTGACCCGGGTAATGAAAGGGACAACAAATTAAGGATCTTAAGGCTAATTTAACACTAGAGGGAGCGGGGAGTGGAAAGTGTTTAATAGATTCTAAGACTCATATGAACTAACTTAAAATCACACAAAAAAATGCAAAACTTAATCACATAACAATTACATAATCAAACACAAATGCAGAAAGTAAATAAAAACAGTAAAGGGAAAGAACAAACCAGATTTTATATTGGTTCGGAGTTACCCTACATCAGGTCCTGTACCAAGGCAAACCACCTCATACAGATTTTTATTATACCAATGTCGAGATTACATTCCTCAATTTCTAAAGGCCTTGAGGTACCCTCCTGTCTCGCGAGTTCAGGGCAAATTCTCTTGATTTACGGGCCACAAGATTACCCAACTGATTTCCAAGCACAACCACACCTTATAGAGAGACTCGATAAACTTTTGATTACAAATTGATCGTATAACTATGAATAGCACTTTTATCTTCGAGAGAGGGAAGAGAATCAAACAAGAATGAGATTCTAATTTGATTCACTTGAGACTTCGGCAGAATTTCGGCACGATCTTAAAAATATGAAAATTTTAGAATATGGATTTGTGTAGAAGAACAAGTGAAGAAAATATGAAATTAGTTTGTTAAAAAATTCGTTTGTGAAGACTATTTATAAAGCACCAATGGTCATAACCATTCGTGAAGAGATTTAGACTAATAGACGCTTCTTTTGAAAATTGAAACTTTTAAATTCAATGGCCACCATGTCGACATGGGGTATCCCATGACGTCGACATCCATATGTTAAAAACAGTAAAAAAAAATTTGTAAATGGTATAGAAAGGAAAACAAGATAAAATTATTCTGGAGTAAAAACGAAGTTTAAAACAAGAGTTTATTTAAAAACAAAAACAAAGAATATTTTAAAGCTAAAATATCTTTTTGAAAATCATTTTAAAAGATAATTTTTAAGGCTAAAACATTTTGAAAAACAGTTTTGAAAATCATTTTGAAAAACCATTTTGTAGTATTTTTGCAAGCTTCTTCTTGCAGAATATCTCATCACATCAGGACTCGAGGACTTGTACAAAACCAGGATGTTCGTGGGATTGTAAGTCACTCGTCGTAGGTTTGTAAGCTACTAGTCATGGGTTTGTAAGCCACTAAGATGGTAGAAATGGGTTCCATCCCAAATGAAATTCGAAATAAAGATTTCTATGCTATTATGAAGTTTTAACAAAAACTAGACACATATCTTGAAATCTTGAAATTGATACTCTAAAGTCTTCAATCTTGAGTCTTGAGTCTTTATACTGATCAGTCTTCAGTAATCAATACCTATATATATATATATATATATATATATATATATATCATACATATACATATCTATCTAGATAACAGTGTTAGTATATATTTTATAATAAGATAAGTTAAAAAGGTTGTTGTCATCAAAACTAACATCTCAGTTCCTAACAATCTCCCCCTTTTTGATGACGACAACCTGTATTTATAAAATATACTTATCATATCATAACTCCTATCATAACTCCCCTTTACTCCATAAACCCCCTACCCCAAGCCAACAATTATTTTATAACTTCTCCCCCTTTGTCATCAACAAAAACTTCATAAAAATCCCTGAACTTGTTATAAGATAATCAACCATAATAAAATAGGGTAAACCATATATATAAGTGTAATTAGTGCTAAATGTGATTATAAGTGTAATCCAAAAAGTAAATCAATCATCAACCAATCATATTTACAGTAATTATTCAATCCATTATATATACAAACCATACCAAATAAGTTAAGTCAATCAAGTTTAAAACACACCAATCAAATCAAACAAATAACATACAGAATGACTAGACATTCCTTGGTACTTCCACCCATCCATCTTCTCCAAAGATAGAGTCTGCTTTGATGGCATCCCATTCTTCTTTACCTTTGTCGAGAGTGACTGGTGGATTTCCTTCGAGATCATCCTTGTTAAGGGCTGAGATCATCCAACGAAGGGCGTCGAAATGTCTCACTTGCTCCTTGATCATCTGTATTTGACTCAATTCTAAGTGACGCTGATTACGAAGTATGAATGTGAGAATATTCTTAAAGGAAGTGAGAGTTTCTTCAAGATTATCACTTAGATTCTTAATTGGAGAAGCCATAATTCAAGAAATAGGAAGAATTATGAAAGAGAGCGATTAGAGATGAAATTTTACAATTTATTCTGGAAGAAACAGATATAAATAGGGGTAGAAAGTCGTTTGAAATGAATAGACATAAGTTAGTTACATGAAAATGAAATTTGAAAGTGTAACTATTTTCTGCCCGTTGGATGTCGACATGGGGGGATGGTGTATGTCGACGTGCCCCTACTTAGTATGACATTTTTCTTTGTTTTGAATATTATGAACAAATCTATTAAACTAAAATTTGTATAATATAAAAACAAGCAATTACAGAGACAAGTGAAGTTGAATAACAGGAAATGAAAGATTCCATTAATAATTCTAGTCCACATTACATAATATAATATAATATTAACTAAAATAAAGGAAATACAGAGATAGAACTTAAGATAACATGAACTAAAACTATTTAGATGATGACGAAGAAGATGATAGTCCAAGCTTTCTACTAATTTTCTCGAAGAACTTGTTGATTTTAGTGGAAATCTTATCCTTTTTCTTACTCATAGATCTTTTAAGTGTCTTTTGATTTTCCACTATAATTCTTTGATTATTGAATGGTTTTGTTGGATGGATTAGCAGGATTAGTAGGATATTCAATACTTTCTAAAGAGGTTTCTTGATCGTCCTCTTTCTCCTCTTCAATTTCTATTCCTTCCTCTTCCTCTTCCTCTTCTTCTTCCTCCATTTGTTCCATTTGTTCATGAGCAAGCCCTTCTTCTTTTTCCTTAAGTGTTTCATATGGTTAAAACACTAATAGAATTTGCATAAGGGAAATATTTCCATAGTTGAACACTTTTCTAGTTATAAATTCTTCCCTTTTGAAATCAACTCCAAAGTAATTAAAAATCCGGGTGAGATAAATTCCATGATATAATGTGTTTTCACTCACAGTAAAGTTCTTGGGCCTTAGCTCATCCAAAATAACTTGAGCCTTAATATCATAATTTCCAAAAATTGCAAAAAGAGCTTTGCAAACTTTTAAAGTCGGGTTGTTGTAGTTTTCCGATCTTGGTATAAGAGTGTGTTGAATAAGAAGATTAACAATTTTTGCTTTTGGACGAAAATAACGATTTTTTAATTCAAAATTGTCATTCCCTCCAAAGAAGTAATGAAACGTCTCTCGATCATTTTCATTTATTTGAAATTTCGAGAGATTCATTCTGGTATACTTATATCCCAAAATACTTTTCAAAATTTCACAATCCAAAACAATTAGTGTTCCTTTAACACTACTCTAAATTTGTCCTTCTTCCCCATCATAAAAACCACAATTCAAATTCGCATAAAACATCTTAACAAGATTTAGGTAACATACAAAATCATTTTGTTTATTATCAACTAAACTAAGAATAGAACATTGTTGAAAAAGATTTTCAATTTCATAAGAAGGAAAATCTTCAAAAATAGCAAATTTTCCCATATGAATTTTACCAAAGTTTACATAGTTGATGTAAGCTTTGATAGCTTCCGGGTCATTAAAAAGAAAGTTTTTAACAGATTTTGAATGGCTGATGGTGTTAGGAGTGCTTAAAGAGGCCATTGAAGAAGTTTGAAAGGAGTTGAAGATAATGAAGATAAATTTGAAATTTGAAATAAAAGTGAAAAGTGATGGTAAAGAGAGTGACATAAATAGAGATTCTATATACATGTTCTCTGGTCAAAATACATCTTTCCAGAGCATTGAAGTTGGTGAAAAGATGGAGTAAAATTCAAAAGTTTGAATTCAAATTTTGAAATCAAATCGGAGGGGCATGTCGACATGGGGTATCCGGGTATGTCCACATGAGCCTATTGAATCAAATGACAAGTTTCTATTCCTAATTCCTAATAAATATATATTATATCCTATGTTCTAATTATATAATTCCTATGATAACATTAAATAGAATAATACTTAAATATTAATAATTTAACATTTAAAATATTATTTAAATAATATTAATTTTGAATTTAAAATTCAAATTTCAAGGGATAAATTTGAATTCAAAAAATCAAGGAATTTTAAAACAATCAAGCAAACAAACAAGCATCCATTCAAATAAGAAAAACCAAAAATAATGTAAATGCGTACCTATTTTTAGATCCATACTCCTATCGTCATCTGATTCATGAATAGCAGTGAAATACAGATTTGAATTATCCATCTTCTTTTAATCGTCACTGGATGATGATTTTGAGTCATCAAGAGTTGCCATGAATGCTTTCTTTCTTTTCCTTGACGTGTCATTGTTTGGAGGGAATAACTGTTTATCTATATGCGGACAATCTTTTCTATAATGCCCGACCTTATTGCAATTGTAGCATCTATCATTGTTGACATTCTCCGTATTATTTCTGGAATTCCTTTGATCATTTCTTTTGTAATTATTCATTTTTCTATATTTTAGGAATTTTTGAAAATTTCTTGTCATGAAGGCAATCTCCTCATCACTGTCTGGTTTCGAATCTTCAGTTATTGCATTGAATGCTAATGACTTCTTTTCTGTAGCCTTATTTTCTCTTCTTCCTTGCAGTTGAACTTTATAAGACATCGGATTCCCAATCAATTCTTCTATTTTCATGAGGCTGATATCATTTGCTTCTTCGATTGTAAGTGTCTTTTGATCCCATTCTGGAGTGAGTGAATTTAGAATTTTTCTGACTTGGTCTTCCTCCGAAAAGCTTTTTCTTAGTGCAATTAGTGAATGAACAATATATTGAAATCGACAATATATGTCGGAAATGGACTCATTTGCATGCATTTTAAACAATTGAAAATGATTAGTTAATATGGAAATTTTAGTCTGTTTAACTTTGCTTGTTCCATCATGAGTAACTTGCAAAGTTTTCCAAATTTCAAATGCAGACTTACAAACAGACACTCTATTAAACTCATTCCTATCTAGTGAAAAGAATAATATATTCATGGCCTTTGATTTAATTTGTGCAACACCCTTTTTCTCAGCAGTCCACTGGGCATAATTGGTAGTTGGTTCAATATACTCAGTTTGTGTGACATCTAATCCTATAGATTGTAAATAAATTTTCATTCTACAAGACCAATATGCATAATTACTGCCATTGAAAAATGGTGGTCTGCCAGTATACCGACCTTCTACAAATTAACTAGTGTTAGTGATAACAGAACTAATGCCAGAGTTGACATTACCAGTGTTGGTAGCCATTAAAACAATTTTCAAGTTTCAGATTATGAAAACTATGAAAACCAAAGCTCTGATACAATTTGAAAGGGACTACGGATTAAGGATCTTAAGGCTAATTTAACACTAGGGGAGGGTAAATATTGTTTAATGGATTCTAAGACTTATATGAACTAACTTAAAATTAGGACATAAAAAAATGCAAAACTTAATCACAGAACAATTACAGAATAAAACACAGATGCAGAAAGTAAATAAAAAACAGCAAAGGGAAAGAACACACCAGATTTTATACTGGTTCGGAGTTACCCTACACCCAGTCCTGTATCAAGGCAAACCACCTCATAAAGATTTTTACTATACCAACGTCGAGATTACATTCCGCAATTTCTAAAGGCCTTGCAATGACCCATAATTTTTCTATAATTTAAAATTGTTAATTTAGTAAGTTTTAGTAATTTAATATGGAAGAGAAAGAACTTTGTAATTTAATAATGAAAGGAATGCTAAAATGAAATGTAACCATGAATTCAAAAGTATGATTTTAAATTGTAGTAATGGTGGTAAGTTGTTGTTTAATTGGTCCATTAATCTAGCTGTAAATGTTACATTTGGGTATAAAATGGAATATAAGTAAACAATGGTAAATGTTGTATAAATAAATGATTTTGTATAGAATTTATGGTAATTGAATGAATTCAACAGTATGTAAGAAATTATGATAATTAGTGGAAATAATAAAATTGAGCGTAATATAAAGATAATGATAACATTTATTGCAAGTTACCTTTTTATTTAGCCTGCTCAATTTAAGATTGGAAATCAATTACATTTAATTATGAGTAAATTCTCATTAATGTGAGTTAGGTAATTGTAAAGTGTGAATGCAATAAAATAAAGGGAAATGTATATTTTGTTAATAAAATAAAATAAAGGAATGAAACCTAGTAGAATAGACTAATTGAGATTCAAATTATAATAAATAAATATACATTAAATTTTAATATAATTGAAATAATGGTTAATACACAGGAAAGATGTAAATTTGAATATATGAATGTAATGAAAGACAAGCAAATATTAACTAGGTTATAGAGTATAATAGACTTAATAAAAAGATTAGAATTGGATCAAATCAGTTTATTTGGAATTGATCAATTGGAATTCAATCTATAACAAATGGGTTAATTGTAAGTAAACGAAATTAAACACCATGTTAAATGAAATTAGGATAAAATGGGAAATGTTAATGTAATAAAAATAAACCAAAGGTAATTATGCCTATAAGATAATAATTGGCTGAATAACAAGATTTAAAATCAAATAAATGGATTTGTTGAAATTTCAATTGATAACTAATGAATTTATTGAAATTGAAATTTGATATTAGAATTGGTTAATAAATTAACTTTAAATTGGTACAGAAATTTGTTATAAAGGATTATAAATTACTAGAGTAATCCAAGATGATAAAAATTATAAATTTTAAAAATTTGAATGAAAAGTGATTTAATTTAATTTAATATTTATTTAATTGATTGAAAATAGCCATTTTGGCCACTGACTCACATTTCGACGAAACCAGTTTTATCGGATCTGTAACAGTGAATTATTGTAGGATTTCAAGTTTCGTAATGATCAGACTTATCATTTGATCGTACGGACTCGAAACGTCTATAAATCAATTTAATTGAAATCAACTGAAATCAATTTGAAATAAGCATATTTTAACATAACTTCTTCATACGATGGAATTAGGACTTGAAAAATGTTCCATTAAATTTAAAATATTGAAAAACATCTATTTTGATATAAAGGTTGACCCATTTCGTTCTGAGGCAGAACTGGCTTTTCGGGTCGTTTATCGTTCAATCAAATCTTGTCCGTTCATTCTATTTTCAGCTTTGCCTATAAATAATCCGTTATAAATCCTAGCCACTGCTTATTTTTATATGTTTGTACATACATCTCCTTCTCAACTCCTCACTCCAATGGCAGACAAAACCTAATTCCTAAATTCCTTCTCAACTCCAATGTCTGTATATACATCTCCTTTTCGGGTCACTCCGGGTCATTTTGTCAAAAACACGGAGCAAGCACTGGGGATTTGAGGCAGCGAACTGAAGTTAAACCATAAGTCGACCCATGACCAGAATTTTCGAATCTTCTAATTTTCATAACTTTTTCATACAAGCTTGGATTCATGCACGGTTTGTTTTGCAGGGATCGTATCGGAATTAGGACATTTTAAAGCTGGTTTGGAAGAATTCTAAGACCGTTCAAATTTTGGACTTATTTTGAATTTAAATTCAATTTAAATTCAAAGGTGAGTGTTTTAACCCACTCATAACTTATAAAATTTCTTATGTTTGTTAAATTGATTTATAATGTAATTAAAAGTCTATGACTTTTTGGCATATTTTGAATCATCATCCTAGTTAATTTTAATTTATTTGAATTAAATAGTTAAATAATTTATTATTGAATATAAACTGTCAGTAATACCTGCTATTTATTATCTGTTTTATACCGATGTTATTGACTGAATTGGGTGACGATTGTGATAAATGTTTGATTGTTGATATTAGATTAATGAATGTTTTATTTTATATTGTGATGACCCGGAAATTTTGACATTCGAAATTAAAATATTTTAATGAATTTGAATATTTAGAGGTTGATTTAACTTGAATATCAAATATCAGAATGAATTTGAGAATTTAATTACTGAATTTAATTTATTGAAGTTGGATAAAAATTTGAATCTTCAGTTCTAAACTGATTAAAAATATTTCAAAGGCTTATAAAATTTGTATTGATAATATTGAAGATAATGGAAGCTTTAGAATTGAATTTGGAAACGTTTTGTTCAGTTTTGAATTTATATCGCTTAAACAGATATTTAAAAATAGCCTTCCGAGGCACAGTCTTGGATTTCGACGAAACTAGTTCCATTGGATCCGTAATTGTGTTTTATTATCGAATTTTAATTTTCGTAGCATTCGGAGTTATCATGCGATCGTATGATAAGCAAACACGCTAAAATTATATCGAATTTGATTTAATCACTGGTTATAAAAAAAGCTATTTTTTCCACACGATCGAATTTGGACTCGAAACCTTTTCCATTGCGTTTGGAATAGGGTTTTAACATTATAAACACCTGGCGGCACGCTTCGATTGGATGATGAGATTCTGAGTTGCGGTAATCGAAACAATTTAAATCTAAATTTGAATTGGAATATAAACAACATAAGCAAAACAGTGTGGCTAGCTCCAACACGTATTTGCCTTTTTAACACGTGTTCCACTTTCTTTGTGTAAAATCCTACAAGCGTTCGTTGAAATATTATTTGTGCCGGAAAATATAAATAAATAAAAGAAATCGAACGAAGAATGAAACAATCTTCTTCGTTCAAAATCATCCGAATCCTATTTCGTCAAAAATAACCCAAATCACTTCGATTAATTCTCAAATCAAAATCAACTCGTTCAATCCTCATGCCGAAATCAAATCTAAAGAAACGTTGATTCGCTCACAATCAATTCGGAGGGGAGATTCAAGGTAGTCGTGAATTCGCGATTTCAAGCCTTGGAGGCTGCAGTTTCGCGAATGGAGAGGAGCACGACAGCGAATCGTCCAACGTCACGATTGGGTTCGCGGCCGTGCAACTATGTCTTCACGTGATGGAAATGGGTCGTGCAATGGAAGATTGTACGCGCGAGGCCTGGGGGAAATTGGAAGTGGCATCTTCATCGACGACTATGGGCGAGCGATCGTAGGGTTGCGAATTGAGCATAGGATCGGCAGGCGAACGCAATGCAAACGATGGTGTCGCGTGAATCTGGGTTGGAGCTGTGATGGCAGTTAGGGTTGGTTGCTGTTCTGGAATGAATTAATTAAGGTATACATTCGATTTAAATTTAAATATAATAAATAGGTATATAAACATATGCATGTAGGAAATAAGATCTTTACAGCAAAGAAAATTTGTATTTTAATTAGTATGTATACGTATATGCAGCAAAACAGCAAAATAGCTTACATATATAAGGATATTTTATAAAATAAATGTTGGATTAAATTTAGTTTTAAATTTAATCTTAGTTAAATAAATTTATTTTAAAGGAAATCAGTTTAAAATTAAAATTAGTTTTTTAAAATAAATCATTGGAAATGAAATTTATAAATGGGAATTTAATGGTTTGATTTATCCGAATATTAATCAATTATAAAATCGTTTATACAAGGTCCAAATTGCAAAGAAAACATGCTGGAAAGGAAAATGGGTTGCATGCATAATAAAAGGTGAGATCTTCTCACTCAAATTTTAATAATTGAAAATTTCAGTTATTGATTGATTGTTGAATTGTGATAGTTAAATTTAAAATGGTTGATTGTGTGCTTGATAATAAATTATTATCAGTTGTATTGAATTAGACTATATGCGCCGCATAATAGCAGATGATATTATATTAAACCCATATACCGCGATATTCCACCTTGATGTGAGATTGGTATTATATATGTATTTGGAATGATCGATTTCCCGCATTATATAGTGGATGAGATCCTATGCGCCGTATAATAGCGGATGATATTTATAAATCCCATATACCGTGATATTCCACCTCGAAGTGGAATTGGTGTTTAATTGTTGTGCTAACGTCTGTGGATGTAGGGAAACAGGTTGGAGGGATCCAACTGGATTCCTCAAATATTGAATTTGTTGCATATATTGCATGTTAATTATTTATAATCTCTATGTGATTATATTGTGATTGAAATCATTGGAGGCTTAAATTTAGCCGAATATATTTTTGGTATCGTAGGATACTAGAAATAGATAAAATTGGATTTTTGAAATTTAAGTAGAAAATCTATAGTAAATTAAATTTTGAGAATTTGATAAATTAAAAAAAATTTAAAAGGATAAAGTTTTATTTTCGTAATCCTATTAAATAAATTCCAAGATATGGGAAAAAGGCTTGATTAATGGATTTCGAGTAATATCATTCAAAAGTTTGAAGAATTTATTTAGAATTCAGATTTTAAATAGTTTGGGAAAAAAATAAAGAGATTTATTTTAAAAGAAATTAAATTTGGGAAATCGATTGAAATTTGATTTGGTGTTTAAAAATAAATTTTTGGAAATCAATTTTGAAATCGATTTGGTGTTTGAAATAAATGTTTGGAAAATCAATTTGAAAATTTGATTTGGTGTTGGAAATGAATTTAGAAATCAATTTGGAAATTGATTTGGTGTTTGGAAATAAATTTGGAAATCAATTTGGGATTTGATTTGATGTTTGAAATGATTTTTGAAATCAATTAGAAATTTGATTTGGTGTTTGAAAGTGCATATTTGGAAATCGATTTGAAAATCGTATGTCAGTTGATATATAAATTCACAATGGGAATTTATAAAGGAAAGGGAATTTCGTTTTAAAAATAAAACATTGGATTGTTTTTAAAAGTGTGGAAAGGAAATTACAAATTTGGAATGTAAATTAAAATAAATCGAGAAGGGTTTATTAATTGGTTTAAGTGGACCATTTTGAAATGAAAAGTGTATTTTCCGTAGGAAGCCGAGTATATTTTCAAAGTAGCTTTGAAATGTAAAATAAAAGTTTTAAAGTTGATTTTAAAAGAATATTTTTATAGAAATTATTTCTTGAGTTGTTTTTTAGATCTTTAAAGTGGAGATTTATTTAATTAATTATAGAAGTAATCATTTTAAAGATTTAATTGATATTTGATTTAGAAAGGGTTATTTAAATATTTAAACTCCATCTACTAATTTTATTTTAAAATTAGATTAGACTTGAAGTTTTATATGAGATATTGGTATAATGTTTTCATTACTAATATTTTAAATAAATGTTTTAAAATAGTTTTATCTAAATATTTCCAAGTATATTTTGGATAAGTGATTTAAATTATTTCAAAGTATTCGAACTTGGAAGATTTTTAGTGGAAATAAATAATATCGGGAATCTTATTTCGTGAGTGAAAAAGTGATTTGGAATTTGTTTTCAAATGGTTGAAGTGTTAAATTATATCCTGCGAAGATATTTTGAAAATAATAATTGGGGGAAAATTATTTGAAATCCATCGATTGTTGTGAATGATCATTGATAGTTAAATAACCGACTATAAATATAGGCCTTTTTAGTGGCATTTGAATTTCGACGCGACCGGGGGTCAGATTCCAAATGGATATTCGAAAACCACATCGAACCTTTGTGATTGTGATGGATCTTTTGTTTAAAAGATCAAATAGGAAAATTTGTTGTGATTTGTTTGAAATCTGAATGTAACACTTATTTTTTTAAAATAAGCGCTCGTTATTCGGATTAGCCGGGAGAGGACTTTGTACCATAAAACCCATTCCGAATAATGATACGATGAAATGGGATTGCAATTGAAGATGGTGTTGAAGACCGGGTATTTTCGAAAACGAAAGGATTACATGTCGAATGTCTCCGCACCGGGTTGCTCCGGTATAGAGATTTTATCACCCTTTGTGATGGGTATTCCGAACGTGATTAGTGATTATCCAGATTTGCAAGGGCTTCTTTGAAGTGCCTTCGGTTCCATTCGATCCCGTGATGGACATATAAGGATGTGTGTCTGACACTACACTTTAAGATGTAAAGCTGATTTCTATCAAATACATTTCTGTTGGTGGCGGAGAATATATTCCCTCAGCTTAACACCCTTCTTTGAGACGTACGAGCTCAGAGATTATGTAGTTGTTGGTTACTAGTGATATATTCCCAATTTGGTAATGTGGCATACGAAGTGCTGCTGATAATTTATTGATCGAAGCATGGATTTGTAAAAAGCGTAGCACTGTGGACGAGACTTCGTCGAGCCTCACAACCCGGTAATGGTCGAAACAGGAATCGTAGCGGCAAGATTGTTCAGGAGTAGCGCCCCTTGAGGGTATGTCCATTTCCTTCTGGATAAAAATTGATATCATGGTATGGAGCCCAGATACTTACTTTTGTTGATTTTGGAAGTGGTATCATGGTATGAAGCCCATGTACTTTTCTTTGTGGTTGTTGGTTGATAGGCGCCTCGGATAAAGGTTGGTAATGACCGAGGGGTGGCATACTCGTGTCAGTAGTTACCTAGTTACAGATGTAACCCGACCTTGTGTAGTAGAGATCCGGTTAGGTTCTCGGGGACGTCCCTCCAGAGGCGTTCCATTTTGTGTGGGAAGTTCCTTTGCTTGACCATTTGTTGGAAATCCAAAGAAACAATACGTGCCCTGTACGTTTTAAGTTGTATAACCTACTATGGAATGTGGCATTAACCTGCTATTGAACATGGTAGCTATAGTAGGCATAAGCGAATGCCTATGCTGGCTAAGATTAATATTATACTTTTGAAATTTTTTTCACACTATGCACTAATGATAATATTAAAAAGAATTTTGCGTATCAAGCATGTTTGACTATCATAAGGAGAAATCTCCTCCAATTCTGCATTTGCATTGTGTGTGTGCGGGGAGGCCTTATGGTAGTTTCATTTTTTTAAAAGCATTGCGAATTTCTTTTCCTTTCTTTGTGAAAATAACTATTTAAGATCTCACACCAGTCCCATGACTGACCTGGAGTTTATTGTTCCCTTTCTAAACTCTAGATGCCCATAACTTTCCACACAGGCAGCCTAGAGCTAGGTTATCATTATTCTGGAGCGAAGTCAATCAAGAAGTTGCTGTGGAGATTTGGATTTCAAGCTGGATGGCGAGACGTATCACTTATACTATGTAGTGTCTATTGCGTTGGGATTGCTGCAAGTTCAGTTTCCATGTAGTCAAGTTATTATCACTGCCTGTGTTGTATTGTGTTGTAACACTCTGATAATGCAATGTGATGTAATGTAATAACAGATATGATTCTTTGTTTTAAAGAGATTCATTTATATATTATATTTATTCCGCTGCAAAATGTGAGATTCTGTTATTGTTTCAGTTTCTTCTTCTATCTTTTTCTTTTTAAACCCTAACGGTTCGGTTTTCCGGCATTCGACTATGTGGCGTTGGATACAGCGGATGTATCGATGTCGACTTTCGAATGTCGAAAAAATTGGGTCATTACAATTCGGTATCGGAGCATTTGGTTAAGCGACAACCTTGGCTCTAGTGGGTGTTACTCATTAGAGATAGAGTCAGTAGTACTCTAGAATGAGTCTGAGTGTAATAATAGATATGAGCGCGTATTTATTAGTGAATATAAAATAGTTTTGTATTGTGTTGACTTATCGGTTGATTGTTTATAGATTCTGGTCGGTGCAGTTTGGCCAACTTTATCGATAGGGGTTTCTAAACTCTTCAATAAGATAAACCGACACAGTATTGTTTTAAAATCGGGTAAATGAGATAATTTTTCCCAAAACTATTTTGTATATAAAAAGAAATAATTTTTGTAAATGATTATAGTATATGGTTGCTTGTTTGTTGGGAAGTGATAATATTAATTATTATCATTGATTATTGAATAGGAGTTTGAAATCGTAACTCCAAATTTAAGAAATAAATTCACATACAAATGGAATTTGAGAATGTAAACTGTAAATATGAATTGTTAATGTGATTTATAATTTGAAATAGAATTCCAGAGAAGTATTTAGAAAGATTTGAAATTTGGAAAATTTAGAAATTTAATTCCTTTTTAGTTTGAAAATGATTTTCAAAGGTTTGGAAAAATGTTTTTAAAGGAGTAAAAGCACTAAACTCTTTTCGGTCGTTGGAAAATAACTTCGGTGATGACTGCGGCATCATCGATGTTCATTTTCGAGTTTCTAGGAGAGGAATTGCTGCCAAATTATTTTAAAATTGAAGTTGTTTGGAAACCGGGTTTGGGTTTTGAAATTCAAAAGGTAATTTAAATTGATTTCAAGGATGATTTTGAAAGGTTGGAAAGGCTCTGGAATCCTGTTTAAATTATTTATGGAATATAAACGAGTTGATAACTTATACAATTTGAATTTTGCTAGAATAAATATAACTTAAAGGTTGGAGTTAAATTAAAGTAAGCATAAGTGAATCAATTAAATGATGTGAATTTAAAGAAAAGTCTAAGGAGACCGAGTGAAATGATTACTTGAATAACATTTATTAAGTTGAAAATAAAATTTGGGGTGGAGACAAATGAATTGGAATTGAGTATGAATTATGGAAATAAATTTGTGAATGAGCAAATGAATTTACAATTGAAAGTCAATGAAAGTGAAATTGAATGTTGAAATTCATTTCGAATTTGTAGTAAATGGAGCCGGAATTAATTTTGATCTGTGATAATCGAAGCGAAGTATTAAAATTAGTAAGTGAAACTAATTAGAGAAATGACAAATTAAAATGGTTTGAAATGAATTGAATTCAATATTTATAAATGAAAGATAAATTAAATTCATATGGAATTTGAAATTCAGTTTAAATATAAGTGGTTATAAACCAAAAATTGTGAATTGAAAATAAAATTTTGGGAATGAGCAAAAGAATAAAACTGGAATTGAAAACTGAATATCGAAAACCAATTTGAATTATATGAAATAAAATGAAGTTGTAAAATTAGTTCAAAGTGAACTAAATGTGATAAAGGTGGAAATAAAGAAATGGTTTGGGACAAAATGAATTGGAATTTGTGATGAATTAGTATAAAAAACTAATTTTAAATAGTGATATGAAGCAGTTGTGAATGAAAGTATAAAGTTCAATATTCAGAAGATAAATTGAATCCCAATAGAATTGAAAGTACAAATCGAATTCAAATAAAATTGAAAATGTAAGATTGAATGAAAATGGATATATAACTTCAATGGTGAAGTAAAAAATGTATAAGAAGTAAGTATTCAAACTTTTGTAATGGAATGTGAAAAAATGATTTTTGAATGTAGAAACTGGATATGGTTGTTAAATAGCATACATGTGATATAAAGAAAAATGTAATTGGGATCTTGATTTCGAAAATAAATTTCGATTGCTCGAAAAAGGTATGTATTTAAATTTCAGTATGAAATTTGATGATTTTCTTGTCTAGCCGCTTGGCTTTTCGTTTTCTTTTGAAATCTGGACGTCCATTGTGGCATTTTTTAGTCGTACCAAGCTAGCCGCGCAAAGGAGATGCTGGCGAAATTTTTCGAAAATTTAGAGAGTTAGGAAATTTTTGAGTAATTTTGAAGTTTAAAATTTGAATTTAAATTTAAATTTGAATTGATTAAGGAAATAATACTATTTGAAACTTATAATTGATTTAGGAAAGTTAGTTGAAGTGATAATGAGTCTTTAATAAAAAAATTTGTTTTGGCAAGTTGATAAAACTGTTGGATTTTGGGAAAATAATAAATGGGTTGAGGATCATTCTTCTTAACTAGTAATTTCGGGACGAAATTCTTTTAAGAGGGGAAGGATGTGACGACCCATAAATTTTGACATTTGAAATTAAAATATTTGATTGAATTTTAATATTTAAAGGTTGATTTAACTTGAATATCAAATATTAGAATGAATTTGGGAATTTAATTACTTAATTTAATTTATTGAAGTTGGATAAAAATTTGAATCCTCAGTTTTAAACTGATTAAAAATATTTCAAAGGCTTAGAAAATTTGTATTGAGAATACTGAAGATAATGGAAGCTTCAGAATTGAATTTGGAAACGTTTTGTTCAGTTTTTTATTTAGATCGTTTAAATGGATAATTAAAAATAGCCTTCCGAGGCAAAGTCTCGGATTTCGACGAAACCAGTTCCATTGGATCCGAAGCATTCGAAGTTGTCGTGCGATCGTATGATAAGCAAACGCGCTGAAATTACATCGAAATTTTGATTTAATAACTGGTTCAAAAAAAGCTATCTTCTCCATACGATCGAATTTGGACTCGAAACCTTTTCCATTGCGTTTGAAATAGGGGTTTAATATTATAAATGCCTAGCGGCACGCTACGATTAGAGGTTGAGATTCTGAGTTGCGGAAATCGAAAAGATTTAAATTTGAATTTGAATTTGAATATAAACAATGTAGGCAAGACACTGTAGCTAGCTCCAACACGTATTTGCCTTTTCAACACGTGTTCCACTTTCTTTGTGTAAAATCCTACACGCGGTCGTTGAAATTTATTTGTGCCAGATAATATAAATAAAAAAAAGGAAATCGAACGAAGAATAAAACCATCTTCTTCGTTCAAAATCATCTGAATCCTCTTTCGTCAAAAAAAACCCAAATCACTTCGATTAATTCTCAAATCAAAGTCGACCCGTTCAATCCTCATGCCGAAATCAAATCTATTGAAACGTCGATTCGCTCGCAATCAAACCGGAGGGGAGATTCAAGGTAGCCGCGACTTCACGATTTCAAGCCTTGGAGGCTGCAGTTTCGCGAATGGAGGGGACCACGACAGCGAATCGTCAAACGTCACGATTGGGTTCGCGGTCGTGCGACAATGGCTCGACGTGATGGAAATGGGGTGTGCAATGGAAGACTATACGCGCGAGGCCTGGGGGAAACTGGAAGTGGCTTCTTTGTCGACGACTATGGGCGAGCGATCATAGGGTTGCAAATTGATCATTGGATCGATATGCGAACGTAATGCAAACGATGGGGTCGCGTGAATATGGGTTGGAGCTGTGATGGCTGTTAGGGTTGGTTGCTGTTCTGGAACGAATTAATTAAGGTATAAATTCTATTTAAATTTAAATATAATAAATAGGTATATAAACATATGCATGTAGGAAATAAGATCTTTACAACAAAGAAAATTTGCATTTTAATTAGTATGTATATGTATATGCAGCAAAACAGCATAATAGCTTACATATATAAGGATATTTTATAAAATAAATGTTGGATTAAATTTAGTTTTAAATTTAATCTTAGTTAAATAAATTTATTTTAAAGGAAATCAGTTTAAAATTTAAATTATTTTTTAAAATAAATCATTGGAAATGAAATTTATAAATGGGAATTTAGTGGTTTGATTTATTCGAATATTAATCAATTATAAAATCGTTTATACAAGGTCCAAATTGCAAAGAAAACAAGCTGGAAAGGAAAATGGGTTGCATGCATAATAAAAGGTGAGATCTTCTCACTCAAATTTTAATAATTGAAAATTTCAATTATTGATTGATTGTTGAATTGTGATAGTTAAATTTCAATGGTTGATTGTGTGCTTGATAATAAATTATTATCAGTTGTATTGAATTAGACCCTATGCACCGCATAATAGCAGATGACATTATATTAAACCCATATACCGCGATATTCCACCTTGAAGTGAGATTGGTATTATATATGTATTTGGAATGATTGATTTCCCGCATTATATAGTGGATGAGATCCTAGGCGCCGCATAATAGCGGATGATATTTTATAAATCCCATATACCGTGATATTCCACCTCGAAGTGGAATTGGTGTTTAATTGTTGTGCTAACGTCTGTGGATGTAGGGAAACAGGTTGGAGGGATCCAACTGGATTCCTCAAATATTGAATTTGTTGCATATATTGTGTGTTGATTATTTATAATCTCTATGTGATTATATTGTGATTGAAATCATTGGATGCTTAAATTTAGCCGAATATATTTTTGGTATCGTAGGATACTAGAAATAGATAAAATTGGATTTTTGAAATTTAAGTAGAAAATCTATAGTAAATTAAATTTTGAGAATTTGATAAATTAAAAAGAATTTTAAAAGGATAAAGTTTTATTTTTGTAATCCTATTAAATAAATTCGAAGATATGGGAAAAAGGCTTGATTAGTGGATTTCGAGTAATATCATTCAAAAGTTTGAAGAATTTATTTAGAATTCAGATTTTAAATAGTTTGGGAAAAAAATAAAGAGATTTATTTTAAAAGAAAATAAATTTGGGAAATCGATTTGAAATTTGATTTGGTGTCTAAAAATAAATTTTGGGAAATCAATTCTGAAATTGATTTGGTGTTTGAAATAAGGTTTGGAAAATCAATTTGAAAATTTGATTTGGTGTTGGAAATGAATTTAGAAAATCAATTTGGAAACTTATTTGGTGTTTGGAAATAAATTTGGAAATCAATTTGGGATTTGATTTGGTGTTTGAAATGATTTTTGAAATGAATTAAAAAATTGATTTAGTGTTTGAAAGTGAATATTTGAAAATCGATTGGAAAATCGTATATTGGTTGATATTTAAATTCACAATGGGAATTTATAAAGGAAAGGGAATTTTGTTTTAAAAAAAAAATATTGGGTTATTTTTAAAAGTGTGGAAAGGAAGTTACAGATTTGGAATGTAAATTAAAATAAATCGAGAAGGGTTTATTAATTGGTTTAAATAGACCATTTTGAAATGAAAAGTGTATTTTCCGTGGGAAGCCGAGTATATTTTCAAAGTAGCTTTGAAATGTAAAATAAAAGTTTTAAAGTTGATTCTAAAAGAATATTTTAGATAAATTATTTCTTGAGTTGTTTTTAAATCTTTAAAGTGAAGATTTATTTAATTAATTATAGAAGTGATTATTTTAAAGATTTAATTGATATTTGATTTAGAAAAGGGTTATTTAAATATTTAAACTCTATCCACTAATTTTATTTTAAAATTAGATTGGACTTGAAGTTTTATATGAGATATTGGTATAATGTTTTCATAACTAATATTTTAAATAAATGTTTTAAAATAGTTTTATCTAAATATTTCCTAGTATATTTTAGATAAGTGATTTAAACCTTTTTAATGTATTTGAACTCGGTAGACTTTCAGTGGAAATAAATAATATCAGGAATCTTATTCCGCGAGTGAAAAAGTGATTTGGAATTTGTTTTCAAATGGTTGAAGTGTGAAATTATATCTTGCGAAGATATTTTGAAAATAATAATTAGGGCAAAATTATTTGAAATCCAGCGATTGTTGTGAATGGTGATTGATAATTAAATAACCGACTGTCAATATTGGCCTTTTTAATGGCATTTGAATTTTGATGTGACCAGAGGTTGGATTTCGAATGGATATTCGAAAACCACATCGAACCTTTGTGATTGTGATGGATCTTTTGTTTAAAAGATCAAAGTGGAAAATTTGTTGTGATTTATTTGAAATCTGAATGTAAGACTTATTTTTTTAAAATAAGCGCTCGTTATTCGGATTAGCCAAGAGAGGTCTTTGTGCCATAAAACCCATTCCGAATAATGATACGATGGAATGGGATTGCAATTGAAGATGGTGTTGAAGACCGGGTATTTTCGAAAACGAAAGGATTACCCGTCGAATGTCTCTGCACCGGGTTCCTCCGGTATAGAGATTTTATCACCCTTTGTGATGGGGATTCGGACGTGATTAGTGATTATTCGGATTTGCAAGGGCTTATTTGAAGTGCCTTCGGTTCCGTTCGATCTCGGAACGGACTTGTATGGATGTGTGTCTGACATTACACTGTGAGATGTAAAGCTGGTTTCTATCAAATACATTTCTGTTGGTGGCGGAGAATTTATTCTCTTAGCATAACATCCTTTTCTGAGACGTACGAGCGCAGAGGTTATGTAGTTGATGGTTACTAGTGATATATTCCCAATTTGGCAATGTGGCATATGAAGTGCTGCTGATCATTTGTTGATCGAAGCATGGCTTTGTGAAAAGCCTAGCTTTGTGGACGAGACTTCGTCGAGCCTCACAACCCAGTAATGGTCGAAACAGGAACCATGGCAGCAAGATTATTCGAGGGTAGCACCCCTTGAGGGTATGTCCATTTCCTTCTGGATAAAAAGTGATATCATGGTATGGAGCCCATATACTTACTTATGTTGATTTTGAAAGTGGTATCATTGTATGCAGCCCAGATACTTTGCTTTGTGGTTGTTGGGTGATAGGCGCCTCGGATAAAGGTTGGTAACGATAGGGGGGGGGGGGGGTTTGGCATACTCATGTCAGTAGTTACCTAGTTACAGAGGTAACCCGGCCTTGTGTAGCAGAGATCCGGTTAGGTTCTCGAGGACGTCCCTCCAGAGGTGTTCCATTTTGTATGAGAAGTTCCTTTGCCTGACCATTTGTTGGAAATCCAAAGAAACAATACATGCCCTGTACGTTTTTAGTTATATAACCTACCATTGAATGTGGAGGTAACCTGCTATTGAACATGGTAGATATAGTAGGCATAAGTGCGAAATGCCTATGCTGGCTAAGATTAATATTATACTTTCGAAATTTTTTCCACACTATGCATTAATGATAATATTAAAAGGAATTTTGCGTATCAAGCATGTTTGACTATCATAAGGAGAAATCTTCTCCAATTTTGTGTTTGCATTGTGTGTGTGCGGGGAGGCCATATGGTAGTTTCTTTTTTTCAAAAGCATTGCGAATTTCTTTTCCTTTCTTTGTGAAAATAACTGTTTTATGATCTCACACCAGTCCCATGACTGACTTGGATTTTATTATTCCCTTTCTAAACTCTAGGTGCCAATAATTTTCCACACGGGCAGCCTAGAGCCAGGTTATCATTATTCTAAAGCGAAGTCAATAAAGAAGTTGCTGTGGAGATCTGGAGTTCAAGTTGGATGGCGAGACGTATCACTTATACTATGTAGTGTCTGTTGCGTTGGGATTGCTACAAGTTCAGTTTGCATGTAGTCAAGTTATTATCACCGCCTGTGTTGTATTGTGTTGTTACACACCAATAATGTAATGTGATGTAATGTAATAACAGATATGATTCTTTTTTTTAAAGATATTCATTTATCTATTATATTTATTCCGCTATGAAATGTGAGATTTTGTTATTGTTTATGTTTCTTCTTCGATCGTTTTCTTTTTAAACCCTAACGGTTTGGTTTTCCGGCATTCGACTGTGCGGCGTTGGATACAGTGGACGTATCGATGTCTACTTTCGGACATCGAAAAAATTGGGTCGTTACATATATCGTTATAAACTGCAAATTATAGACTACAAGTTCGTTTTGGATTTTTCATTTGTTTCAGGATTGCAGTTTGAAATAATATATAACCGTAAAATATTAAATTGCGGATTAAAATGATAAATATGTGTATCACTTGACTATAGGATAGAAAATTATATATAGACACCGTGGTCTATGTATAAAAATATTTTGAAATGATTTCTATGGTTTTGTAAAGAAATATATGGTTTTATATAAATATTGATTTTAGATATTATATAAATGTTTTTTATTCTTGATTTAAGCTATGTATAAATTTGTCTTAATATAGAATAAGTTTAATAATGATGTTTGATTTTATTAAAGATAATATGGTTAAGTATGTAAATTATATTTTAATATAGAGTTTATAATGATTTAAATAAACTAATGTTGGAAGATAAATTTGAAATTTATTTGAAACTGAATTTATTTAAGAATTAAACTCAAATAACTTTGATTTTGAATTTATTAAATTTGAAATTTTAAAAGATATGATTTTTATAACACGATTTTGTTTAAGATGATTTAAAATGAATATTTCAAGTTTAAATTAATTGAAGGAACATTTAATGATTTGGAGTTTGGGGTTTATTTAAAAGATATTGGATTTGTTAAGTAAATATTTCAAACCTGAATAATAATGAAGTTAAATTAAGGTATATATGAAGTTATCAAATTTTGTTTTGAAATGGTGGAATATTTAAAGCTTTGAAACATATGGAAATGGAAATGGTTTATTTGAGGTTCAAATCTGTATTTTAAATCGATATAAATTGAAATGGTTTATTGAAAACTAAATTGAGTTGAAATTTATGAATTGAGATTTGATATATATTGAATTTTGGATTCAAGTTGATTTGAATCGATTTGTGAAGTTGAGGAAATTTTTTTTTTTGTAAAGTAATTTTAAATTTTAAAAATATTTTATTATATATATTATTTAAATATCTAAACTGTTTACGTGGTGAAAGTTATGGTTTCGAAGCTATGAATTTCAACGTATCATGTTTTGAAAATGTTATAGTTTCAAGTGTTTGGTTTCGAAAGTGTTATAACCTTGAAAATGCTATTATTCTGAAAATGGATATATTTGAAACGGAAATGATATCGTACTTGGTTTTGAAATGGAAATGATATCGTATTGATATAGCTTTGAAATGACAATGATATTTTTGTTTTGAATTATAAACTATTTTGAAATGACCGTGGTGTTATAATAACGTTTGGATATTAAAGAGACCGGGATCGAAAGTTGTCATACTCTCTGCCAACTCCGAAAACCACTTTAACAATCGTGTACACGGTGGAGATTCCAGAATGAAGTAGGATGGTGGCGACGTTCTATTGAGGTATATACGTGGACCCAACTCCCGTGAGTTGGCATAAGCTGGCTAAAACAGGAGCAATTGACGGGCTAATGAAGTAGCTCATTTGATCGGACACACTCCTTCGATACCATTCTATTACTTTGTGATTGATTGGGTGCACCTTTGATTTTTGGGAGTGTGGCTCGAGGTGGGCGGTCGTGGCTGCTATGCGTTACCACCGGTCCGGAAGTGTAATTGGTATATCTACCCTGGCATTTCCTAGTTGTGCCGTGTCACCTACCTTAACGTGTCTTATACGATTTTGTTTTGTACCATACCTATGGAGTGCCCTCTGACGACGCCCAGTACAAGGGAGATTACGGTAATTTATAGACTATGAGAATATATAAAATGTGTTAAGGCAGAAAATGTAAAGTCTTAACGCTATTTTTAAATATATTAAACATTACTTTAGACATTATTATAATGGCGTATATTGCTACATAGTAGATAGTTTAACGGATCCTTAAGAGTTGTGAATCCCGAACATCTCTTAAGTTACTACACTCACGTTAGACGCTGGATAGGAGATGTCAAACCTCGTAAATATCTCTGACACTGTTCCACTCATATTTATTTACCGTTGATTTAACTTAAATAAGATCTTTTAGTTCCGACTCGAGTGTTTTGTCTTTTAAATTCGCTCGGGTCAGCCTGAGCGTTACAAGATTTTAAAGACCTTATTTCTGGAGGACAAAGACGAAGATTGTATTACTATTATATTATATTATTCCACTACATTCATACTGTTCCGCTGCATTGTTATTCATCTTTGTTATAAGTAACTCTGATTTTGGATTGTACTAGTATAATCAAATGTTTTGTAAACAGCTTCATGAACTGTTATTTGATTATTATATTTTATCATTCCGCTGTGAGATTCTGTTTTGTTTTATTTCTTTCTCTGCTTTTCTTATTCACTCCAATAACAATCCGCTCTTTTGTATGGTTTGAGTCTGACGTGTGTGGTTTATCGTCGATATAAAGCGTACAAAAAGGCAGGATGTTATAGTTGGTATCAGAGCTTTGGTTTAGCGATAAACTTTAGCTTTGTAGGGTATGACTCTTTATTAATAGGGTAGTAATACCCTACGATGAGTCACTGAGAGTATATATATGAGAGAGCATATTTGTTACTGATATAAAAAAATTTGATATTGTGTTAATTTTTTCCGTTTTGTATTTATAAAATTCTAGTTGGTGCATAGGACGCTATGACATCGATAGGTATTTCTAAATACTTAATTGGACAGATCGACATAATATTTGTTTTGAAATATAGGTGAATGAAATAATTTTTCCTATTGTATATTTTTATATATAAAATAATGATTTATAAAGGATATATTTGGTTGTAATATATTGGTTGTTATGTTGTGAAATTTATGAATATAGGTGGGAAATAAGACTTAAAAATAAGATAAATGAAATTTGGAAATTTAGAACTTAAGTTTCGAGGTATTTGAAAATTTCTTTCTAATGATTTTGGAATATAATAATATTATTTAGAAGTATTTTCTGATATAAATATTACAATGTGATTTGAAAGAGTTGCTTTAAAGAAATGTTGAAAACAAATAAGTTCTGTACTCCCCTCACTGTCGCTGGAAAATAATTTCGGTGATGAGTGCATGCATCATCGACATTCATTTTCGAGTTTCTAAGTGGGAAGGCCACTGTAGTGGTTTTACTGCAGATTTATTTTGATAAACAAATATAAATTTTAAATTGTTTTAAATACAATTGGATATATAAGTTGTAAGTATATATATTTATCTATTATTTTAAAAAGATTTGAAATTAAGCTCAGAATTTAGTCTTAAGTTCTGTTAATTAATATTTTCAATTATGGTAGTGAAATGGAATGTAACTAATTAATAATTGGAACCTCTAAATGAAATAAGAAATTAATGCTAGGTTATGAATAAAATTACAAGCAAGTTGAAATTTGCAACTTATAAAACAAAAGAGATAATTATTGAACATTAAACTAATTTAAAAGAAATGAGATAAACATGTATAATTTTTCATTTTGCATTCTTTAATATATACAAAACTTACCAAAATATTAAAAGTTGCCGAGTTTAATAAGAAAATGTAATGGAAATTATACAAGTAAACTTATGTAATGAAAGTGTTCAATGAACTACTTTTACAAATAAGAAATTTAGTGTTATAGCTGTTATAAACATA
Source organism: Allium cepa (assembly GCA_030765085.1). Classification (NCBI taxonomy): domain Eukaryota; kingdom Viridiplantae; phylum Streptophyta; class Magnoliopsida; order Asparagales; family Amaryllidaceae; genus Allium; species Allium cepa. The sequence goes on along the minus strand of CM060944.1, from coordinate 487,962,112 downwards.
AGTTATAATTGAAATGTTACTATAATAAAATGAGATAGAAAGTAAGTATTATAAATGAGTAATTAGAAACTCAAGTAAATATATTGAAATGCTAAATAATTGAATTACACATGAATACTGTAAATAAATGAAATTAAGTAATGAATAAATGAATGTAATGCAAATAAAAGAAATTTGCATTATATGGATAAATGATAATGAATTTGTAAGTAGTGGATAGAAATAAATGAAAATAAGACTGACTGAATGAATGTGAAATTATTTTCAAAGAAGCTTATACAGTACTCTAAGAATATGCTTACATATGTTTAAATTAAATTGTATATGAGTAACATATGTAAGAAATGAAGATAACGTATGAAAATAAAAGAATTGAAATGAAAACTGTAAGAAATAAAATGTAAATTAAAAAGATAAATTATTATATGAATGAAAAGGAAGTGAAGCATTAAATATTGTGAAAGGAAATTAATAAGTATGAACTTAATTTATGCTTGGGGTCATTGTTTGTTTGGTTTGTGGTTGTTTGGGCAAGGATACTTTAAAATTGTTTGGATGTATGAATAAGCTATCTAGTTTCATCTAAGTCTATTGAGTAAATGGTGCACTTAGTAGTTTATTTTTCATTCTGTACAATTTGAAGTTTTTGAACCCGAACAACAATTTGTTTTGTTTGATATGAATGGATAACTGTTTTGTGTTGATTTTGTATGATGATTGTATATTGGTTGCAAGTGATTGTTGTTTATATTGATTTGTTTGTTAGTGGTTGAAACAACTTTAAATGTTTCATTTTATGTAATTATTAACTCTTTTTGGATTTTATAAATGAAATACTGGTTATGGTAGCAATTGCTACTGCTTTTGGTTTCATAAAATAAGCGTTAGTTGCCCGATAAGTAGGTACGTTTTTTGATACGGTTTTATAGCGTTATTATATTATTTTTCCATGTTAGGATATATATTATTTAAAATATATGTTGCATATTGTTATATTTGATATTATAACTTCTCCCGAGCCTCTTCGTACAAAGAAGACTCTACCAAAAATTTTCATAAACTTTGGACTTAGAAAATTTTATGAAAATGTTTTCAAAACTTTTGTTAAATTGAAAATAAAAGATCGTTTATAAATTTATATATTTTGTTTAAATTATTTTATTTTGTAAATTTGTTGTTTATAAATTTAATATTTTAAATAAGATATGTCGACTACTTAATTCCTTCTTTTCCCTTCGTTTTCCTTTTCGGGGACGAAAAGTTTTGAGTGGGGGAGAGTGTAACGGCCCGTAATTTTTCTATAATTTAAAAGTGTTAATTTGAGAAGTTTTAGTAATTTAATATGGAAGAAAAAAAAAATTTGTAATTTAATAATGAAAGGAATGCTAAAATGTAACGTAACTATGAATTCAAAAGTATGATTTAAAATTATAGTAATGGTGGTAAGTTGCTGTTTAATTGGTCTATTAATCTAGTTGTAAATGTTACTGTAACAGCTCACCTTTTTGCATGCTTTAAATCGACAATTATCCACACACGTTAGATTCAAACCATACAAAAGGGTGAATTGTTATTGGGGTGCATAAGAAAAAGGAAGAAAGAAATAAAACAAAACAGAAACTTGCAGTGGAACGATAAAATATAATAATCAAATATACAGTTCATGAAGCTGTTTTACAAAATATTCGATTATACTTATACAATACATACCAGAGTTACACATACTAGAGAATTCTAAATAATGCAGCGGAATAATGTGATGCAGTGGAACAATATAGTATATAATAGTAATAAAATCTTCGTCCTCCAAAAGTAAGGCCTTCAAACCCTGAAATGCTCAGGCTAACCCGAGCGAATTGAAAGACAAAACAGTCGAGTTAGAGCTAAAGGATCTTATGTAAGTTAAATCAACGGTAAATAATATGAGTGGAACGACGTCAGAGATGGTTATGGGATTGGAAATCTCCTATCTAGTGTCTAACGTGAGTGCAGTAACTTAAGAGATTCTCGGGATTCACATGTCCTAAGGATTCGTTAAACTATTTACTATGTAGTATTATTTCACTATTATAATAATGTCTATAGTAAAATAAACTTACTTTTAAATAGCATCAAGGCTTTACATTTTCCACCGTAACACGTAATATTCCCAGTAGTCCATCCAGTATCATGGTCCCTACTGATCAGGAAGCCACCAGAGGATACCACAGGGGCTACGGGAGAAAACCAAACTCGTACAAGGCATGCTATGGTAGGTGACACGACACAACTAGGCAATGCCAGGATAGATATACCAATTACACTTCCGGCCTGGTGGTAACGCGTAGTAGCTACTACCACCCACCTCGAGCCACACCCCAAATCAAAAGAATCAAAAGAGGACACCGAATAAATCTCAAAGTCAGAATATAATATCGAAGGAGTGTGTACGATCAGAGGAATGACCTCATTAGCCCGTCAATTGCTCCTGTTTTAGCCACCTTATGCCAACTCACGGGAGTCAGGTCCATGTATATACCTCAAAGGAAACGCCGCCACCATCCTACTTAATTCTAGAATCTCCACCGCATACACGGTTGTTGAAGTAGTTTTCGGAGTTGGCAGAGAGTATGACAACTTCCGATCTTAGTCTCTTTAACAACCAAACGTTATTATAACACTGCAGTCATTTCAAAATAATTATACTTTAAAACCAGAATAAAATATTCATTTCAAAACCATATAAATACGATATCATTTCCATTTTAAAACCAAATCAATATGATATAATTTTTATGAAACCCAAATCAATTTAATAACATTTTTATTTCAAATATATCCCTTCCAAAAATCATAGCACTTTCAACGTTGTAACACTTCGAAATAAAAATTTTGAAATATAATACCTTCAAATCGTAATAGCTTGAAACTCCAAACTTTGAAACATAACTTCCACCACTTAAATGGTTTAAATATTTAAATACTTTATATAATAAAATAGCTTCTTCAATTTCACAAATCAATTCCAAATACCGAGTTGAACCCCCAAATAAACCATTTCAATTTCTGTATATTCAGAGCTTTAAATATTCCACCATTTCAAAACTAATTCTTTGATAATTCCATATATATATATATATATCAAATTCAATTACTATTATTTAGATTTGAAATGTTTACTTAATAAATCAAATATCGATTAAGTAAAACCTTTAAACTTCAAATAACTGGATATTTTTTCAATTAAATTAACTTGATATATTCATTTAAATCAACTAGATATTTATTTAAATCGCTCTAAACAAAAATCAAGTTATAGAAATCATACCCTTCAGAATCTCAATTTTATTTAAATTTCAAATCAACTTTATTCGAGTAAAATTCTTAAAAAATTTAATTCACATAAATTTCATATTTATCTTCCAACCTTAATTTTTATTTAAGTCGTAATAAACTCTATATCTAATATAAAAACCGATACTTAATCCATATTATATAAAAATAATCGAACTTTATTATTTGGCTTATTTTATATTTCCAAACAAATTTACACATAGCTAAAAATCAATAATAAAATAACATTTACATAATATCTTAAATCAATATTTATATAACCCATATATTCTTTACAAAACCATAGAAATCATTTCCAAATATTTTTATATATAGACCGTGGTGTCTGTATAAAATTTTCCATCCTATGGTCAAGTGATACAGATATTTATCATTTCAATCCGCAATTTAAAATATAAATACGGTTATATATCATTTCAAACCACAATCCCAAGTGAAATAAAATGCATAACAACTTGCAGTTTATAACAATATAAAATACAACATCCATTCACCAAATATCAATCATCTACCATTTATCACAATCATCATCCAATTCAATTAATAACATCAATAAATACAGAAATAAATAACAGGCATTTACTGGCAGTTTATATTCAATAATAAATTAAATAACAAATTTAATTCAATGAATTAAATTTAACTGGGATGATGATTAAAATATGCCAAACAGTCATAATTAAATGTCTAATCACATCATAAATCAATTTAACAAACATAAGAAATTTTAGAAATTATGAGTGGGTTAAAACATTCATCATTTGAATTTAAATTGAATTTAAATCCAATTTAAACCCAGAACATGAACAGTCTTCGAATTCGTCCAATCCAGCAACAAAATGTCCGAAATTCCAATACGAACCTAACGGAGAAAACTGCGCATGAAACGGACCTCATATGCGAAAGTTATTGCGATTAGAATATTTGAATTTGAAATTAAAATAAAACAAAAAAATAAAATGAAATAAGTAATACCACGTTATCTCTTTCGTTCGTTCGCTAAACCCTACCGATCTACCAGATCGAGCTCGTGAACCAGAAATCGTGCCAAGGCCAACGCCTCCACCGCCCGAACGTCGTGCCGCCACCACGCAACCACGTTGCCACACCACGTGGCCCTCCCCTCACCTCGCGCGACTCTGCGGCGACCCCAGAAACCAGCCGCAACAAACCCTAGGGTTTTCGAAACCCTAGATCTCGAAATTCGATCGCCTCGCTCCGCTTCAAGCCATGTGATCACTACCCTATCACTCCACGTAGAAGTCTCCACCAAACCCACAAGTCAATTTCGCCGATTGTCGCTCCAATCAAAAACGCCCGAATCAACTTTGACCGCAATTTGAGGTTGACTGGAGCATCGATTGCACAAACAGACAATAGATGCAAATTCGCATCATTGAGATCTTCGATATAATAATTTTTTCGAATTTTTTTGAGGTGTTTGAATTTTGATTTGATTTTTGAATTGTAGTAGGATCTAGAATTTGTTTGTCTGCCATTGAGAAAGAGGAGGAACATAATGAATTGTACATATAGAAAAATGACAATGAGGAACACCTAGGGTTTATAACGAGCTATATAAAGGCAGCATTGAAAATAAGAGAACGGATCAGATTGGTTTGAACCGTTGGACGTTAAATGGCCCGAAAAGCCCGTTCTGACTCCGGAACGAAATTGGGTCAACCCATATATCAAAATAGATGTTTTTAAATAATTTAAAATCAATGGAATAGGTTTCAAGTCCAAATTCCATCGTATGAAGAAGTTATGCTAAAATCAAGTTATTTCAAATTGATTTCAATCGATTTCAATTAAATTGATTTCTAGTCGTTTTCGAGCCCGTACGATCAAACGACAAGTCTGATCGCTACGAAACTTGAAATCCTATAATAAATCACCGTTACGGATCTAATGAAACTGGTTTCGTCGAAATCCGAGTCAGTGGCCAAAATGGCTATTTTTCAGTTAATTAAATAAATTAATATTAAATAAATTAATATTAAATAAATTAAATCACTATTTAAATTCAAATTCTATAATTCATAAATTTTATCAACTTGGATCACTTTAGAAATTTATAATCCTTTATAACAAATTTCCATATCAATTTAAAGTTAATCAATTCACCAATTATAGTATTAAATTCAAATTCAAATAAATTCATAAATTATTGATTGAAATTCCAATGAAATCTATTTATTTGATTTATAAATTTTGTTATTGAATAAATTATCATTTTATGGGAAGAATTATTATTAGCTTACTTTTATTACATTAATAATTCCCATTTCCTCCTAGTTTCAATTAATATAGAATTAAATTCTAGTTACTCACCATTAAATTCATTTATTATTGATTACATTCCAAAATTGATTTGATTTAATTGCCATCTTTATACTTGGTCCATTATTACTTAGTATACCTAATTACATTTACTTTATATCCCATTACACTAATATAAGCCTATTTACATCTTACATTTGTATAAATATTACCTTAATAAATTCAAATCCCTAACTCCTTTGTATTAACTACCCTATTTCCATTTTTTATGTTTTTGCCAATTATATACATAAATTACAATTAATATTCTCCATAAATTTATTTACTTGGTCTCATGCTTTCTATTACACCAATTACTACCTTATAAATAAATTTAAGTTTCTATTAAATTTACGTTCACAGTTTCTGTTATTGTAACGAACCGGATTTTGCCCGTTCGAAAATCGACATCCATACTTCACATCGTATTCGAATGCCGTAGATTCGACCGTTCAAATCCGAGTCGCCGGAGCTTATAACACCATTAAGTAAACAAACAACACAGCGGAAGAAAAAAAATGAATATCAATATACAACATCTGATACAACATCCTGATACAACAGATGATACAATAGATATCGATATACATCAGAGATAAGATACAATAAAATAGCAGCGGGAAAGAAAATAGATAACACGAGCAGCGGAACAAATAACTCCAATATAATCTTCAAGAGAGAACTCAAACAGCAGCTCGAACCAACATCACGATGGACTAAGACAAGCAAGTCTCGTCCATATCCAAAGACTGAACTAGCTCCAGATGATCAACTGAACCTAACTATCAGAAAAACCCAACTCTAGACTGCTCGAGTGGAAAATAGTGAGCACCCAGAGTTTGGGAAAGGAACAATAAACTCCGGGTCAGTCATGGGACTGGTGTGAGTAACAAAAAAACAGCTTATCTTTAACACAAACAACAAAAAAATTTTAAAGTAAATTCGCATGCTTTTTGAAAATGAAACTATCATAAGACCTCCCGCCACACACACAATGCAAACGCAGAATTGGAGGAGATTTCTTCTTATGATAGTCAAACATGCTTAATACGCAGAAAATTTCTTGGATATTATTATTACAAGTGCATAGTGCAGAAAACATTTCGAAAGTAGAATATTAATCTTAGCCAGCATAGACATTCCGAACTATGCCTACTATAGCTACCATCCAAACAGTGGGGCGCCACCATAAGTGAATGGCAGGTAATACAACTAAAACCGTACAAGGCTCGTATTGTTTTGATTAGATTTTCCAACAAATGGTCAGGCTAAGGAACTTCCTACTGCCACATGGGATCGCCTCTGGCGGGACGTCCCGAGAACCTAACCGGATCTCTGCCAACACAAGGCCGGGTTACCTCTGTAACTAGGTAACTACTACTCGAGCAAGCCATCCCCCGGTCCTTTGGGACCTTTATCCGAGGTACCTCTAAGCAACAACCACACAGTAATGAGATTGGAGCAACCACATAGGTTAAATATCAGGGCTCCATACCTAATATCACCCTTTACCAGAAGGGAATGACACCCTAAAGGGCGCGACCCTCATAACCTTGCCGCATCTTTCCTGTTTTGACCATTTCCGGGGTGTGAGGTCCTGATGCAGTCTCGTCCACAAAGCTACGCTTTGGTACAAAGCCATGCTTTGGGTCAACAAATGATCAAAGTAATGATCACAAAGATAAATGATCAAACAAATGATCATATCACAAATGATCAAACAATGATCATCAACACACAGCAGCACTCAGCATGCCACACTACCAAATTGGGAGTATATTGCTGATAACCTTCAACTACATAACCTCTGAGCTCATACGTCTCAGAGAAGGGTGTTAAGCTAAGAGAATAAATTCTCCGCCACCAACAGAAATGTATTTGAAAGAAATCTGCTTTATATCTCAAAGTGTAGTGTCAGACATGTAACCATACAAGTCTGTTCCGGGTTCGAACAGATCCGAAGGCACTTCCGAAGAAGCCCTTGCAATCCGGGTATTCACAATCCCGATTGGACTTCCCATCACTTAGGGAATCTCTATACCGGAGCAACTCAGTGCAGAGACAATCGATAGGTCATCCTATCGTTCTCGCAAATACCCGGTCTTCACCACCGGTCTTCAAATGCTATCCATATACGACGAAGCACATATTCGGAATGGGATATATGACACAAAGGTCCTCTCCCGGCTAAACCGAATAGTGAGCGCAACATTTAAAACATATGGATATGGGATTTCAATTAAGTCACAACTTAATAATTCCAATTTTCTTTCACATGGTTTAAACCAATTTCCATTCCAAATCTTTTACAATAAAAAGATTTACTTCACAAAGTTCATTTAGTTTCACAAAGATCTATTTACGAATTTCAAGACAATTTCCATTTTCAATTTGATTTACTCATTTTAAATCTTTAAATCAAGATTTATCTTTTAGCTTTTGAAACCGTTTCCAATGATTCATTCATAAATTTTCCAAATCGATTTCCATTTCAATTTGATTAACTCGTTAAATCTTTAAAATAAAGATTCAACTTATAGCTTTCAAAATAATTCATTTCAAATGGTTTAAACAAATCATAATTTTAAATCTGTTAAAAATAAACAGATTCAATTTATAGCTTTCAAAACAATTTCGTTCATAACTTGGAAAACTATGTTTTCAATTCAATCCTGAAATTCCTTTAACTTAAACTGGAATTTCATTTCTTATATGAAAGCTTTTATCATTTGAAAACAACAATTTTATTTCAGAAAATGTGATTCATCCATACGAGTTGAAATCTTTGGGTTAAATTCAAATTCCCAAAATTTTACTTTTAGAATGGTTTAAATTCATATAACTTGTACAACATCTTAAATCCCTAGTTTCGAATCATAGAATTTAACTTCAAACTTGAATTCAAATCAAATTATTTAAATTTCAAAACTTAATCAACTTATTCGAAAATAAGTTTTATCTTTGAAATTCTATTTCAAAAGCTTTTCACTTTAAACCCAATCCATTTCCAAAATCATTTGAATTAAAATATTCAATTTTATAAATCATTTCGAAATCTGTGACTTAATCGATTTCCTCGTGAAATCCATATTTGTGTGTGTATAAGTGTGGTCCAGGGGTTCAACACAATAGTGCAACATCAGCCAATCATCATAGATCAAAACACAGATATATAGTTGATAAACGATATAAACATAACGCTTATCACTCATTCATAGATTCACAGATAATATAACAGTGTAAATAAATGGATAAATCATACACAGCTCAATCCACAGTACAAAATATCACAATCAGTTGGGACAATCAATTCAAGGCAACCCATTCAATTCAATCATTCATAAGTAAGGTCAAGCATTCAATAATCATTTATAAGCAGGATTAACTAATTGTTAAATCCAAATTAATTCAATTTATTTCCAATTACATTTATTTACTTATGAATTGATTATCCAATTCTGATTTATTACTTACGAATCATTTGATATAAATTAATTTATCAAACACTTTAATTAATTTAAAATTATTCTAAATTAATCATATAAATTAAATTAACCTTTTAAACCAATTACATAATTAATTAGCTTTAATCAATATTTAATAATCCTTAGTTAATTATCTTTATTAACCAATAACATTTCTTAATTTACTTCTTAATTGATCTTTAGTTATAAATCAATTTAAATTATTAACTTAAATACATAAGTCATTCCTTAATTACCCTATTATTCTTAAGATAATTTATTCTTTTATTAATGAATTCATTAACATTACATTTAAAATTTAAATTCAAATATCAATTGAATTGAAGATTCAAAATGACTATAATTTAAATTCAATTTAAAATCTTTTAAGTAAATGTAAATAACATTTATTATTTACATATGAACTTATATAAGAAAATCTTTTAAATTAAACTACTTGAATTTTAATTCAAATTTAAATTTCCAAAATACATTAATATTTTAACTTGCAATTTCAAGTTAAACAATTTATTTATTTTCATTCAAAAATCATTAATCAAAAAATTCTTGAAATCAAGTTAATTTTTATTGAAACAAATTTACTTTCCAAAACTAATTTATTTGAACTTATTTTCAAAACATTCATTTTTTTAAAACTGATTTAAGTTTTCAGATTTGGACTCTAAGTAAACTTGAATTCCATCAATTTATCTTGATTTAAAACTTCGATTTAACTTTCTTTTGACAACTAGAATTAGGAACTCGATTCTTAAATCCGAATCTATTTTAAACTTTAAAATTCAAATATCCATTTGAATCAAAAACTTTTAACAAAAATCGTATTTAACTGCAGCAACATTTTTTTCTAGTTATTAAAACAATCTTAAATTTAAAACTTTTGTTTTCAATCTATGATCTAGCCTAACTTAAATTTATACTTAAACTTTAAATAAAACAATCAGTTTAAGTTTGAAAAGAAACAGAACAGGGTTTCTGTTTAAATCAAGAAATCAAGTTATACCTGAGCTACTCCATATCTCCTTCGAGTCCAACCCCCCTTGCTTCGATTAAAATGTTGGAATGACCCGAGTAAAACACGAGCGTTCTTCCTACCCAAACCCAAAGTTCACCAGGATACCAAAGTGCACGGTGCACGTCTACAGTACCTCCGACCAAGTACAGGCGATACTTTGACGCCGAGCACGTCGACGTTCGCCTACCCATCTAGTTCCAACCATCCCAACCCCTAAACTAAACCAGTATCGAAATTGAAATGTTCGAACTAACCTGGAAACGAACAGGATACCCCCGCAAACCTGAAAATCACTCGCCTCCGCAACCTCGTCCACCAGAATCCTTGAAATTCCAGCCACGCACTCGTCCACGACCAAACTACCACCACCTGAGACCACGTGCAACTCGATGCACTGAAGAGAACAAGACGATCAAAAATGCGATCCTATACTAAAACTAGGTTTACGAAAAAAAAAACATCACCGTCGCCACCACGTTCACCTGACCACCCTTCCACTATTTTTCCATAAACCACTGGTCACTCGGCTACCCTCCTCGAGAAGTCCGACCTCCCTCATCGGATTGATCACTTGAACTCGATAAAAGAACGAAAATTTGAACCCCCTGAACCGCTCTCTCATCACATATCTAAAAATCACAATTTAAGTTTTAAAAATCATGTTTTGGTATGAAGATTTCATTCGCATACCTAAATTTGTAAATCATGAAGTTTGGAATTTGACCCATTGAAAGAGGATATCAGATTTCTTGCGTTCCTGAACCAGAAACAGTTTGTTTGGGGTTGTACAAAATTTTAATCCCAAGTATAGTCTATAACAATCACTTCTTGTTTTAACTCCACGTCCAGAAATCCAATAGATCGGGAGAGAAAGCTTTTTTTTAAAAAAAAAAAAACAGGGACGTTGTATTTAAACATGAAACAGTGAGCAAATATAACTACAGCTTGCTCACAAATACTATCATCATTCACAGAGCATTCATATATGGGTAGATACAACCATAAGTATTCACAAATGTATTCACAACAATTTCATCCTTTAAATTTTTTTTTAAAATAAAGTTACTCACATTGGTTCCCAGAACAAGAAGATGAACAGATCCTGTTCTGTTTGTTGAGTAGCTTTGAAAATTTCAAGCTGGAACCTTCGGGTTTGAATCTTGAAGTAGATTGTTGTTCAAGTTGAGTTGTTTTAAGGTTTTGTTGTTTGAGTTTTAAAGATATTGTTTACTCAGATATTTTTTTAGCTCAGATGCACGAAAAAAATGAAGAAGTGTGATGTATATATAAATTGAATTAACAGACTACAGGGTGATAAATATCTTGTACAAGTGATTATACTGTGTTGTACAATGGGATTAGATATTTCCCTTTCTTTGTTGGCTGATAAGATAATGTTGTGTGCTAACATTAATTGCCATTGTCTTATTTTATAAGCTTATGTTTATCATGTATTTTTTTTTCCTTTGTCTTTGACTTATTTCTTGTTTACCAGATGTAGCTTATTTTGGCTGATAGTTTACATTTTTGATGGCTGCATTAATTAACTTTGTACAAACTCATATATATATATATATATATATATTTTTTGTTTGTACCAATTTGAGATATTTTCTTTGGCTTCCTTTGCAAGCTTAATTTACATGCATATTAATTTATTTACATACCTATATTAAATTTTTTTTTTGTTTACTTGTGTACATATATTCCTTCTTTCCTTTTGCTTTGTCTTATTGCTTTACATATGTAATTTTTTTGTCTTCTCTTTTTATTTGCTTTGCTTGTTGAAGTGAAGTCCTAGTTAACATGTTGTTATAATTTCATCAATGTAGTCACGTTATAATTTACAAAGTTTATTAATATGTTGTTTGAATTTAGCGAATTTGTTTATTTTATTTCAAAGACTTCATTTTGAATTTTCAAATCAATTTATCAACAAATTTCACCATTTTAAATCAAAAATGAATTTAATTATCAATTTAAAATAAATTAAAATTCGGGATCGTTACAGACTTCCCCCCTTAAAAAGAATTTCGTCCTCGAAATTCACAGGCACGAAAATAACAAAGATAGATACACCAGGATAGAGAAACAATTTTTCCAGATCAAACTGGATATCTATTCTGTATTTGGCTTACCAAAACAGAATGTCAACAATATGAGAATAACTCATTCAATACTACTCAGGATACTCGGGTCATTAATCTTACGAAATATGCAAAGCACGGGTTAGTTCGAAGGGATAACTAACCATTCGTAGAATATATCCGGACTCAAAGTGTATTCACATATCTGACTACCTTTGGGTATAATTTCAAAATTTTTAGTTCAGAAACCAAAGTATATCTATCGACCATAGTACCCAAAAGCAAACAAAGCAACCAATACATCCAAACAAACAATTTTGGCCTATCGGAGTTTATGTCCCATACAAATACATCAAATCTTCTTCCTGTATTTATTAGGAATCATCGAAGAATTGACAAGAGATGCTGAACAAAAGAGATAGATTTGATCTTGTATAACTTTTCGAATACTAGGAATGGATTCCAACTCAAGTCGGAATATCTCAAAATATATACCAATTTGTCCCTCTTCGGACTTCGATATACACAAGAAATTACAACAGAATTTTAAATTTGGTTTTAAACGAAATCGTTTTATTGATACAATTCAAATTATCCTTCATATTGTATTAATCAATTTAACTCAATTTAAAATTCCCAATTAATTTCAAATTATTGATTCATATTCATTAAGGTTTAAATCGAAACATGATAAGAAACCGATGAAGATATGAAGTAAGGATTTCTTATAGCGATTCGCAGAGCATCATCATACTGAAACTTCTTTCTGGAGCTGTCACGAAGAAATCAGAAGAATTTGGAAATGAATCAAAGAAAATTGATAGAGACAATTATTTCCACTGTTGCAGGGTATTGACAGAGTCGTATTTCCCTGTCCCCTATCTCGTTCTCTTCTTACACTCATACTCACTATCAGTGGATAGTAAGAGAATTTACTAAGGCATATAAACGGATATCTTAGGGATTACTCATTCTAGGGTATACTTCACCCTATCTCTAATGAGTTACTTAATGTGTTATACTCCTGAGCTAAAGTTTTAACCCTCAGCTCTGATACCAAATGTACTGAAGCGCGAACTCAGCGGCGACCGGTAGGCTTTGCAACCATCCCAGACCCACCGTGGCATACACCGGTATCCCAGATCTTGCTTTTACTGCCAGCCTTTCGACTGTCTCGGCTTACGCCTAACCAACCCCATTCACTAAGAGAGGACATGTAGGGGTAAGAGTCTCCCGTTCGCCACCAAACCGCGAAGCGAGAACCCCCTATCACGTTCACTAAGAGAGCAAGACTGGTGTGAGTAACAAAAAAACAGCTTATCTTTAACACAAACAACAAAAGAATTTTTAAAGTAAATTCGCAATGCTTTTTGAAAATGAAACTACCATAAGACCTCCCGCCACACACACAATGCAAACGCAGAATTGGAGGAGATTTCTTCTTATGATAGTCAAACATGCTTAATACGCAGAAAATTTCTTGGATATTATTATTACAAGTGCATAGTGCAGAAAACATTTCGAAAGTAGAATATTAATCTTAGCCAGCATAGACATTCCGAACTATGCCTACTATAGCTACCATCCAAACAGTGGGGCGCCACCATAAGTGAATGGCAGGTAATACAACTAAAACCGTACAAGGCTCGTACTGTTTTGATTGGATTTTCCAACAAATGGTCAGTCTAAGGAACTTCCTACTGCCACATGGGATCGCCTCTGGCGGGACGTCCCGAGAACCTAACCGGATCTCTGCCAACACAAGGCCGGGTTACCTCTGTAACTAGGTAACTACTACTCGAGCAAGCCATCCCCCGGTCCTTTGGGACCTTTATCCGAGGTACCTCTAAGCAACAACCACACAGTAATGAGATTGGAGCAACCACATAGGTTAAATATCAGGGCTCCATACCTAATATCACCCTTTACCAGAAGGGAATGACACACCCTAAAGGGCGCGACCCTCATAACCTTGCCGCATCTTTCCTGTTTTGACCATTTCCGGGGTGTGAGGTCCTGATGCAGTCTCGTCCACAAAGCTACGCTTTGGTACAAAGCCATGCTTTGGGTCAACAAATGATCAAAGTAATGATCATAAAGATAAATGATCAAACAAATGATCATATCACAAATGATCAAACAATGATCATCAACACACAGCAGCACTCAGCATGCCACACTACCAAATTGGGAGTATATTGCTGATAACCTTCAACTACATAACCTCTGAGCTCATACGTCTCAGAGAAGGGTGTTAAGCTAAGAGAATAAATTCTCCGCCACCAACAGAAATGTATTTGAAAGAAATCTGCTTTATATCTCAAAGTGTAGTGTCAGACATGTAACCATACAAGTCTGTTCCGGGTTCGAACAGATCCGAAGGCACTTCCGAAGAAGCCCTTGCAATCCGGGTATTCACAATCCCGATTGGACTTCCCATCACTTAGGGAATCTCTATACCGGAGCAACTCAGTGCAGAGACAATCGATAGGTCATCCTATCGTTCTCGCAAATACCCGGTTTTCACCACCGGTCTTCAAATGCTATCCATATACGACGAAGCACATATTCGGAATGGGATATATGACACAAAGGTCCTCTCCCGGCTAAACCGAATAGTGAGCGCAACATTTAAAACATATGGATATGGGATTTCAATTAAGTCACAACTTAATAATTCCAATTTTCTTTCACATGGTTTAAACCAATTTCCATTCCAAATCTTTTACAATAAAAAGATTTACTTCACAAAGTTCATTTAGTTTCACAAAGATCTATTTACGGATTTCAAGACAATTTCCATTTTCAATTTGATTTACTCATTTTAAATCTTTAAATCAAGATTTATCTTTTAGCTTTTGAAACCGTTTCCAATGATTCATTCATAAATTTTCCAAATCGATTTCCATTTCAATTTGATTAACTCGTTAAATCTTTAAAATAAAGATTCAACTTATAGCTTTCAAAATAATTTCGTTTCAAATGGTTTAAACAAATCATCATTTTAAATCTGTTAAAAATAAACAGATTCAATTTATAGCTTTCAAAACAATTTCGTTCATAACTTGGAAAACTATTTTTTCAATTCAATCCTGAAATTCCTTTAACTTAAACTGGAATTTCATTTCTTATATGAAAGCTTTTATCATTTGAAAACAACAATTTTATTTCAGAAAATGTGATTCATCCATACGAGTTGAAATCTTTGGGTTAAATTCAAATTCCCAAAATTTTACTTTTAGAATGGTTTAAATTCGTATAACTTGTACAGCATCTTAAATCCCTAGTTTCGAATCATAGAATTTAACTTCAAACTTGAATTCAAATCAAATTATTTAAATTTCAAAACTTAATCAAGTTATTCGAAAATAAGTTTTATCTTTGAAATTCTATTTCAAAAGCTTTTCACTTTAAACCCAATCCATTTCCAAAATCATTTGAATTAAAATATTCAATTTTATAAATCATTTCGAAATCTATGACTTAATCGATTTCCTCGTGAAATCCATATTTGTGTGTGTATAAGTGTGGTCCAGGGGTTCAACACAATAGTGCAACATCATCCAATCATCATAGATCAAAACACAGATATATAGTTGATAAACGATATAAACATAACGCTTATCACTCATTCACAGATTCACAGATAATATAACAGTGTAAATAAATGGATAAATCATACACAGCTCAATCCACAGTACAAAATATCACAATCAGTTGGGACAATCAATTCAAGGCAACCCATTCAATTCAATCATTCATAAGTAAGGTCAAGCATTCAATAATCATTTATAAGCAGGATTAACTAATTGTTAAATCCAAATTAATTCAATTTATTTCCAATTACATTTATTTACTTATGAATTGATTATCCAATTCTGATTTATTACTTACGAATCATTTGATATAAATTAATTTATCAAACACTTTAATTAATTTAAAATTATTCTAAATTAATCATATAAATTAAATTAACCTTTTAAACCAATTACATAATTAATTAGCTTTAATCAATATTTAATAATCCTTAGTTAATTATCTTTATTAACCAATAACATTTCTTAATTTACTTCTTAATTGATCTTTAGTTATAAATCAATTTAAATTATTAACTTAAATACATAAGTCATTCCTTAATTACCCTATTATTCTTAAGATAATTTATTCTTTTATTAATGACTTCATTAACATTACATTTAAAATTTAAATTCAAATATCAATTGAATTGAAGATTCAAAATGACTATAATTTAAATTCAATTTAAAATCTTTTAAGTAAATGTAAATAACATTTATTATTTACATATGAACTTATATAAGAAAATCTTTTAAATTAAACTACTTGAATTTTAATTCAAATTTAAATTTCCAAAATACATTAATATTTTAACTTGCAATTTCAAGTTAAACAATTTATTTATTTTCATTCAAAAATCTTTAATCAAAAAATTCTTGAAATCAAGTTAATTTTTATTGAAACAAATTTACTTTCCAAAACTAATTTATTTGAACTTATTTTCAAAACATTCATTTTTTTAAAACTGATTTAAGTTTTCAGATTTGGACTCTAAGTAAACTTGAATTCCATCAATTTATCTTGATTTAAAACTTCGATTTAACTTTCTTTTGACAACTAGAATTAGGAACTCGATTCTTAAATCCGAATCTATTTTAAACTTTAAAATTCAAATATCCATTTGAATCAAAAACTTTTAACAAAAATCGTATTTAACTGCAGCAACATTTTTTTCTAGTTATTAAAACAATCTTAAATTTAAAACTTTTGTTTTCAATCTATGATCTAACCTAACTTAAATTTATACTTAAACTTTAAATAAAACAATCAGTTTAAGTTTGAAAAGAAACATAACAGGGTTTCTCTTTAAACCTAGAAATCAAGTTATACCTGAGCTACCCCATATCTCCTTCGAGTCCAACCCCCCTTGCTTCGATTAAAATGTTGGAATGACCCGAGTAAAACACGAGCGTTCTTCCTACCCAAACCCAAAGTTCACCAGGATACCAAAGTGCACGGTGCACGTCTACAGTACCTCCGACCAAGTATAGGCGATACTTTGACGCCGAGCACGTCGACGTTCGCCTACCCATCTAGTTCCAACCATCCCAACCCCTAAACTAAACCAGTATCGAAATTGAAATGTTCGAACTAACCTGGAAACGAACAGGATACCCCCGCAAACCTGAAAATCACTCGCCTCCGCAACCTCGTCCACCAGAATCCTTGAAATTCCAGCCACGCACTTGTCCACGACCAAACTACCACCACCTGAGACCACGTGCAACTCGATGCACTGAAGAGAACAAGACGATCAAAAATGCGATCCTATACTAAAACTAGGTTTACGAAGAAAAAAAAACATCACCGTCGCCACCACGTTCACCTGACCACCCTTCCACTATTTTTCCATGAACCACTGGTCACTCGGCTACCCTCCTCGAGAAGTCCGACCTCCCTCATCGGATTGATCACCTGAACTCGATAAAAGAACGAAAATTTGAACCCCCTGAACCGCTCTCTCATCACATATCTAAAAATCACAATTTAAGTTTTAAAAATCATGTTTTGGTATGAAGATTTCATTCGCATACCTAAATTTGTAAATCATGAAGTTTGGAATTTGACCCATTGAAAGAGGCTATCAGATTTCTTGCGTTCCTGAACCAGAAACAGTTTGTTTGGGATTGAACAAAATTTTAATCCCAAGTATAGTCTATAACAATCACTTCTTGTTTTAACTCCACGTCCAGAAATCCAATAGATCGGGAGAGAAAGCTTTTTTTTTTAAAAAAAAAAACAGGGACGTTGTATTTAAACATGAAACAGTGAGCAAATATAACTACAGCTTGCTCACAAATACTATCATCATTCACAGAGCATTCATATATGGGTAGATACAACCATAAGTATTCACAAATGTATTCACAACAATTTCATCCTTTAAATTTTTTTTTAAAATAAAGTTACTCACATTAGTTCCCAGAACAAGAAGATGAACAGATCCTGTTCTGTTTGTTGAGTAGCTTTGAAAATTTCAAGCTGGAACCTTCGGGTTTGAATCTTGAAGTAGATTGTTGTTCATGTTGAGTTGTTTTAAGGTTTTGTTGTTTGAGTTTTAAAGATATTGTTTACTCATATATTTTTTTAGCTCAGATGCACGAAAAAAATGAAGAAGTGTGATGTATATATAAATTGAATTAACAGACTACAGGGTGATAAATATCTTGTACAAGTGATTATACTGTGTTGTACAATGGGATTAGATATTTCCCTTTCTTTGTTGGCTGATAAGATAATGTTGTGTGCTAACATTAATTGCCATTGTCTTATTTTATAAGCTTATGTTTATCATGTATTTTTTTTTCCTTTGTCTTTGACTTATTTCTTGTTTACCAGATGTAGCTTATTTTGGCTGATAGTTTACATTTTTGATGGCTGCATTAATTAACTTTGTACAAACTCATATATATATATATATATATTTTTTGTTTGTACCAATTTGAGATATTTTCTTTGGCTTCCTTTGCAAGCTTAATTTACATGCATATTAATTTATTTACATACCTATATTAAATTTTTTTTTTGTTTACTTGTGTACATATATTCCTTCTTTCCTTTTGCTTTGTCTTATTGCTTTACATATGTAATTTTTTTGTCTTCTCTTTTTATTTGCTTTGCTTGTTGAAGTGAAGTCCTAGTTAACATGTTGTTATAATTTCATCAATGTAGTCACGTTATAATTTACAAAGTTTATTAATATGTTGTTTGAATTTAGCGAATTTGTTTATTTTATTTCAAAGACTTCATTTTGAATTTTCAAATCAATTTATCAACAAATTTCACCATTTTAAATCAAAAATGAATTTAATTATCAATTTAAAATAAATTAAAATTCGGGATCGTTACAGACTTCCCCCCTTAAAAAGAATTTCGTCCTCGAAATTCACAGGCACGAAAATAACAAAGATAGATACACCAGGATAGAGAAACAATTTTTCCAGATCAAACTGGATATCTATTCTGTATTTGGCTTACCAAAACAGAATGTCAACAATATGAGAATAACTCATTCAATACTACTCAGGATACTCGGGTCATTAATCTTACGAAATATGCAAAGCACTGGTTAGTTCGAAGGGATAACTAACCATTCGTAGAATATATCCGGACTCAAAGTGTATTCACATATCTGACTACCTTTAGGTATAATTTCAAAATTTTTAGTTCAGAAACCAAAGTATATCTATCGACCATAGTAACCAAAAGCAAACAAAGCAACCAATACATCCAAACAAACAATTTTGGCCTATCGGAGTTTATGTCCCATACAAATACATCAAATCTTCTTCCTGTATTTATCAGGAATCATCGAAGAATTGACAAGAGATGCTGAACAAAAGAGATAGATTTGATCTTGTATAACTTTTCGAATACTAGGAATGGATTCCAACTCAAGTCGGAATATCTCAAAATATATACCAATTTGTCCCTCTTCGGACTTCGATATACACAAGAAATTACAACAGAATTTTAAATTTGGTTTTAAACGAAATCGTTTTATTGATACAATTCAAATTATCCTTCATATTGTATTAATCAATTTAACTCAATTTAAAATTCCCAATTAATTTCAAATTTTTGATTCATATTCATTAAGGTTTAAATCGAAACATGATAAGAAACCGATGAAGATATGAAGTAAGGATTTCTTATAGCGATTCGCAGAGCTTCATCGTACTGAAACTTCTTTCTGGAGCTGTCACGAAGAAATCAGAAGAATTTGGAAATGAATCAAAGAAAATTGATAGAGACAATTATTTCCACTGTTGCAGGGTATTGACAGAGTCGTATTTCCCTGTCCCCTATCTCGTTCTCTTCTTACACTCATACTCACTATCAGTGGATAGTAAGAGAATTTACTGAGGCATATAAACGGATATCTTAGGGATTACTCATTCTAGGGTATACTTCACCCTATCTCTAATGAGTTACTTAATGTGTTATACTCCTGAGCTAAAGTTTTAACCCTCAGCTCTGATACCAAATGTAACTAAGCGCGAACTCAGCGGCGACCGGTAGGCTTTGCAACCATCCCAGACCCACCGTGGCATACACCGGTATCCCAGATCTTGCTTTTACGGCCAGCCTTTCGACTGTCTCGGCTTACGCCTAACCAACCCCATTCACTAAGAGAGGACATGTAGGGGTAAGAGTCTCCCGTTCGCCACCAAACCGCGAAGCGAGAACCCCCTATCACGTTCACTAAGAGAGCAAGACTGGTGTGAGTAACAAAAAAACAGCTTATCTTTAACACAAACAACAGAAGAATTTTTAAAGTAAATTCGCAATGCTTTTTGAAAATGAAACTACCATAAGACCTCCCGCCACACACACAATGCAAACGCAGAATTGGAGGAGATTTCTTCTTATGATAGTCAAACATGCTTAATACGCAGAAAATTTCTTGGATATTATTATTACAAGTGCATAGTGCAGAAAACATTTCGAAAGTAGAATATTAATCTTAGCCAGCATAGACATTCCGAACTATGCCTACTATAGCTACCATCCAAACAGTGGGGCGCCACCATAAGTGAATGGCAGGTAATACAACTAAAACCGTACAAGGCTCGTATTGTTTTGATTGGATTTTCCAACAAATGGTCAGGCTAAGGAACTTCCTACTGCCACATGGGATCGCCTCTGGCGGGACGTCCCGAGAACCTAATCGGATCTCTGCCAACACAAGGCCGGGTTACCTCTGTAACTAGGTAACTACTACTCGAGCAAGCCATCCCCCGGTCCTTTGGGACCTTTATCCGAGGTACCTCTAAGCAACAACCACACAGTAATGAGATTGGAGCAACCACATAGGTTAAATATCAGGGCTCCATACCTAATATCACCCTTTACCAGAAGGGAATGACACACCCTAAAGGGCGCGACCCTCATAACCTTGCCGCATCTTTCCTGTTTTGACCATTTCCGGGGTGTGAGGTCCTGATGCAGTCTCGTCCACAAAGCTACGCTTTGGTACAAAGCCATGCTTTGGGTCAACAAATGATCAAAGTAATGATCACAAAGATAAATGATCAAACAAATGATCATATCACAAATGATCAAACAATGATCATCAACACACAGCAGCACTCAGCATGCCACACTACCAAATTGGGAGTATATTGCTGATAACCTTCAACTACATAACCTCTGAGCTCATACGTCTCAGAGAAGGGTGTTAAGCTAAGAGAATAAATTCTCCGCCACCAACAGAAATGTATTTGAAAGAAATCTGCTTTATATCTCAAAGTGTAGTGTCAGACATGTAACCATACAAGTCTGTTCCGGGTTCGAACAGATCCGAAGGCACTTCCGAAGAAGCCCTTGCAATCCGGGTATTCACAATCCCGATTGGACTTCCCATCACTTAGGGAATCTCTATACCGGAGCAACTCAGTGCAGAGACAATCGATAGGTCATCCTATCATTCTCGCAAATACCCGGTCTTCACCACCGGTCTTCAAATGCTATCCATATACGACGAAGCACATATTCGGAATGGGATATATGACACAAAGGTCCTCTCCCGGCTAAACCGAATAGTGAGCGCAACATTTAAAACATATGGATATGGGATTTCAATTAAGTCACAACTTAATAGTTCCAATTTTCTTTCACATGGTTTAAACCAATTTCCATTCCAAATCTTTTACAATAAAAAGATTTACTTCACAAAGTTCATTTAGTTTCACAAAGATCTATTTACGGATTTCAAGATAATTTCCATTTTCAATTTGATTTACTCATTTTAAATCTTTAAATCAAGATTTATCTTTTAGCTTTTGAAACCGTTTCCAATGATTCATTCATAAATTTTCCAAATCGATTTCCATTTCAATTTGATTAACTCGTTAAATCTTTAAAATAAAGATTCAACTTATAGCTTTCAAAATAATTTCATTTCAAATGGTTTAAACAAATCATCATTTTAAATCTGTTAAAAATAAACAGATTCAATTTATAGCTTTCAAAACAATTTCGTTCATAACTTGGAAAACTATTTTTTCAATTCAATCCTGAAATTCCTTTAACTTAAACTGGAATTTCATTTCTTATATGAAAGCTTTTATCATTTGAAAACAACAATTTTATTTCAGAAAATGTGATTCATCCATACGAGTTGAAATCTTTGGGTTAAATTCAAATTCCCAAAATTTTACTTTTAGAATGGTTTAAATTCATATAACTTGTACAGCATCTTAAATCCCTAGTTTCGAATCATAGAATTTAACTTCAAACTTGAATTCAAATCAAATTATTTAAATTTCAAAACTTAATCAAGTTATTCGAAAATAAGTTTTATCTTTGAAATTCTATTTCAAAAGCTTTTCACTTTAAACCCAATCCATTTCCAAAATCATTTGAATTAAAATATTCAATTTTATAAATCATTTCGACATCTGTGACTTAATCGATTTCCTCGTGAAATCCATATTTGTGTGTGTATAAGTGTGGTCCAGGGGTTCAACACAATAGTGCAACATCATCCAATCATCATAGATCAAAACACAGATATATAGTTGATAAACGATATAAACATAACGCTTATCACTCATTCATAGATTCACAGATAATATAACAGTGTAAATAAATGGATAAATCATACACATCTCAATCCACAGTACAAAATATCACAATCAGTTGGGACAATCAATTCAAGGCAACCCATTCAATTCAATCATTCATAAGTAAGGTCAAGCATTCAATAATCATTTATAAGCAGGATTAACTAATTGTTAAATCCAAATTAATTCAATTTATTTCCAATTACATTTATTTACTTATGAATTGATTATCCAATTCTGATTTATTACTTACGAATCATTTGATATAAATTAATTTATCAAACACTTTAATTAATTTAAAATTATTCTAAATTAATCATATAAATTAAATTAACCTTTTAAACCAATTACATAATTAATTAGCTTTAATCAATATTTAATAATCCTTAGTTAATTATCTTTATTAACCAATAACATTTCTTAATTTACTTCTTAATTGATCTTTAGTTATAAATCAATTTAAATATTAACTTAAATACATAAGTCATTCCTTAATTACCCTATTATTCTTAAGATAATTTATTCTTTTATTAATGACTTCATTAACATTACATTTAAAATTTAAATTCAAATATCAATTGAATTGAAGATTCAAAATGACTATAATTTAAATTCAATTTAAAATCTTTTAAGTAAATGTAAATAACATTTATTATTTACATATGAACTTATATAAGAAAATCTTTTAAATTAAACTACTTGAATTTTAATTCAAATTTAAATTTCCAAAATACATTAATATTTTAACTTGCAATTTCAAGTTAAACAATTTATTTATTTTCATTCAAAAATCTTTAATCAAAAAATTCTTGAAATCAAGTTAATTTTTATTGAAACAAATTTACTTTCCAAAACTAATTTATTTGAACTTATTTTCAAAACATTCATTTTTTTAAAACTGATTTAAGTTTTCAGATTTGGACTCTAAGTAAACTTGAATTCCATCAATTTATCTTGATTTAAAACTTCGATTTAACTTTCTTTTGACAACTAGAATTAGGAACTCGATTCTTAAATCCGAATCTATTTTAAACTTTAAAATTCAAATATCCATTTGAATCAAAAACTTTTAACAAAAATCGTATTTAACTGCAGCAACATTTTTTTCTAGTTATTAAAACAATCTTAAATTTAAAACTTTTGTTTTCAATCTATGATCTAACCTAACTTAAATTTATACTTAAACTTTAAATAAAACAATCAGTTTAAGTTTGAAAAGAAACATAACAGGGTTTCTGTTTAAACCAAGAAATCAAGTTATACCTGAGCTACCCCATATCTCCTTCGAGTCCAACCCCCCTTGCTTCGATTAAAATGTTGGAATGACCCGAGTAAAACACGAGCGTTCTTCCTACCCAAACCCAAAGTTCACCAGGATACCAAAGTGCACGGTGCACGTCTACAGTACCTCCGACCAAGTACAGGCGATACTTTGACGCCGAGCACGTCGACGTTCGCCTACCCATCTAGTTCCAACCATCCCAACCCCTAAACTAAACCAGTATCGAAATTGAAATGTTTGAACTAACCTGGAAACGAACAGGATACCCCCGCAAACCTGAAAATCACTCGCCTCCGCAACCTCGTCCACCAGAATCCTTGAAATTCCAGCCACGCACTTGTCCACGACCAAACTACCACCACCTGAGACCACGTGCAACTCGATGCACTGAAGAGAACAAGACGATCAAAAATGCGATCCTATACTAAAACTAGGTTTACGAAGAAAAAAAAACATCACCGTCGCCACCACGTTCACCTGACCACCCTTCCACTATTTTTCCACGAACCACTGGTCACTCGGCTACCCTCCACGAGAAGTCCGACCTCCCTCATCGGATTGATCACCTGAACTCGATAAAAGAACAAAAATTTGAACCCCCTGAACCGCTCTCTCATCACATATCTAAAAATCACAATTTATGTTCTAAAAATCATGTTTTGGTATGAAGATTTCATTCGCATACCTAAATTTGTAAATCATGAAGTTTGGAATTTGACCCATTGAAAGAGGTTATCAGATTTCTTGCGTTCCTGAACCAGAAACAGTTTGTTTGGGATTGAACAAAATTTTAATCCCAAGTATAGTCTATAACAATCACTTCTTGTTTTAACTCCACGTCCAGAAATCCAATAGATCGGGAGAGAAAGCTTTTTTTTTTAAAAAAAAAAAACAGGGACGTTGTATTTAAACATGAAACAGTGAGCAAATATAACTACAGCTTGCTCACAAATACTATCATCATTCACAGAGCATTCATATATGGGTAGATACAACCATAAGTATTCACAAATGTATTCACAACAATTTCATCCTTTAATTTTTTTTAAAATAAAGTTACTCACATTAGTTCCCAGAACAAGAAGATGAACAGATCCTGTTCTGTTTGTTGAGTAGCTTTGAAAATTTCAAGCTGGAACCTTCGGGTTTGAATGTTGAAGTAGATTGTTGTTCATGTTGAGTTGTTTTAAGGTTTTGTTGTTTGAGTTTTAAAGATATTGTTTACTCATATATTTTTTTAGCTCAGATGCACGAAAAAAATGAAGAAGTGGGATGTATATATAAATTGAATTAACAGACTACAGGGTGATAAATATCTTGTACAAGTGATTATACTGTGTTGTACAATGGGATTAGATATTTCCCTTTCTTTGTTGGCTGATAAGATAATGTTGTGTGCTAACATTAATTGCCATTGTCTTATTTTATAAGCTTATGTTTATCATGTATTTTTTTTCCCTTTGTCTTTGACTTATTTCTTGTTTACCAGATGTAGCTTATTTTGGCTGATAGTTTACATTTTTGATGGCTGCATTAATTAACTTTGTACAAACTCATATATATATATATATATATATATATATATATTTTTGTTTGTACCAATTTGAGATATTTTCTTTGGCTTCCTTTGCAAGCTTAATTTACATGCATATTAATTTATTTACATACCTATATTAAATTTTTTTTTTGTTTACTTGTGTACATATATTCCTTCTTTCCTTTTGCTTTGTCTTATTGCTTTACATATGTAATTTTTTTGTCTTCTCTTTTTATTTGCTTTGCTTGTTGAAGTGAAGTCCTAGTTAACATGTTGTTATAATTTCATCAATGTAGTCACGTTATAATTTACAAAGTTTATTAATATGTTGTTTGAATTTAGCGAATTTGTTTATTTTATTTCAAAGACTTCATTTTGAATTTTCAAATCAATTTATCAACAAATTTCACCATTTTAAATCAAAAATGAATTTAATTATCAATTTAAAATAAATTAAAATTCGGGATCGTTACAGTTATTATATTAATTATCATTAAAGTACATTTAATTATCTTTATTTTTAATTGGTGAATTAACTGGTAGCAACAATCATTTGTCACCATTATATCCTTTATAATACATGTATGTTCGTTCTTCCCAACCAATTACCATTTATTATATTATTAATTCATTAATTACTTTAATATTAATGTTTGTTTTCTTATATTTGATTTATAGCCTAGTATAACATTTACATTAATTCCATTAATTGTAACTTCACTCAAATAGTTAATATTTAACTTAGATTAGCCTTATTACATCACATTTAAGTTATTATTTCATTGGTTAATTCAATACTTACTTTTACTTACTTATTTTCAATTTTCATAACCAAATGCAACACTTTAGACTAGTTCTTTATAAATTATAAAGTTTTTATTTCTTTCTAGATTTTATTACAAAAATCCTATTAAATTAACCAATTTTAATTATTGAAAATTTACGGGTCGTTACACTCTCCTCCACTCAAAACTTTTCGTCCTCGAAAAGGAAAAGAAGGAAAAAGAAAGGATTAAATATACAATACATCTCATTCAAAAATATTAACTTTATAAACAATAAATTTACAAAATTAATAGCTTAAATGAAATATATCAATTTATAGACTTTAAATTGTTTTATACCCAAATCAATAAAGTTAGGAAAATATTTTCAAAAAAATTTCTTAGACCAAAATTTATGGAAAATTTCAGCAGAGTCTCCTTTGTACGGAGAGGCTCGGGAGGAAATATAATATCAAATATAACAATATACAACAATATTTCAAAATAATAACGCTATAAACCGTAATCCTAAAACGTACCTATTTGTCGAGCAATTTACGCTTTTTTTATGAAACCAAAAGCAGTTGCAATTGCTTCCATAACCAGTATTTCACTTATCTAATTCAAAGAGGTTAATAATTATTCAAAATGAAATATTAATTTTGTTTCATCCACTAATCAAACAAAACGATGTAAAACACAACAATCACCTGCAATCACTACATACGACCATCATATGAAGTCAATAAAATCAACCACCCACATATCCATAGCAAACAAAACAAATAGTTGTTTGAGTTCAAAAACTTTAAATCGTACGGAATGGAGAGTAAACTATTAAGTGCACCATTCACTCAACAGTCTTAGATGAAACTAAATAGATTATTCATACATCCAAACAAATTTGACGTATCCTAACCCTAACAACAATAAACCAAAACAAACAATAAATCCAAACAATAAATTAAGTTCATTCTTATTAATTTCATTTCATACTATTCGTTTTTTGATTTCGTTTCTTTCATATAATGATCTACCTTTTTAATTTACACTTACTTCTTTAAATTTTTTTATTTATTGTTTGCAATTATTCATTTTCATTTATTCAGGTCATATCAGTTTCTTTTTATTGCATTATGTTTATGCATTCACTCATTATCTAATTTCATTTATTTATATTCATTTATCAATATTATTTGTGCTAAATTCATTTTTTTAGAATATCAATTCATCTACTTAAGTTTTTTATTACCTTCTTATAATACTTACTTTCTATCACCATTTATTACAGTAACATTTTCAATTATAACTTAAGTTCACAACAATTACGACATCAAATTCTTATTTATAAAAGAATTTCATTAAATACTTTCATTACCTCAAGTTTATTACTTGTATAATATCCATTACATTTTCTTATTAACATTTTAACTTTTTACATCTTTTGGTAAGTTATATATATGTTTTTAAGAATGTAATTGAAAATTATACAAGTTCGTCCTATTTCTTTTGATAAACTTAATGCTCAAAGATAATATCCTTTGTCTTATAGGTTACACATTTCAAATTTCTTTTAATTTCATTCATAACCTAGAATTAAATTTCTTATTTTAATTAAAGGCTCCAATTATTAATTAGTTACATTCCATTTCACTCCAACAACTGAAACTATTAATCATTGGAAACTTAAGAACTAAATACCGGGTTAAATTTCAAATCATTTTAAAATAATCGGTAAACTTATTTATATATCCAATTATATTTAAAACAATTAAAAATTTATATTTGGTTATCAAAATAAATCCGTAGTAAAACTACTACAGTGGCCTTCCCACTTAGAAACTCGAAAATGAATGTCGATAATGCATGCACTCTTCACCGAAATTATTTTCCAGCGACATAGAGGGAAGTACAGAACTTATTTCTTTCCCAAAATTTCTTTAAAACAATTCTTTTAAATCATACTGAAATATTTATAACAGAAAATACTTCCAATAATATTATTCCTATATTTCAAAATAATTTAAAAGAAATATTCAAAACCCCAGGACTTAGATTCTAAATTTTCAATTTTCATTTATTTTATTTTCTTCAAATTTTGTTTCCAATCAATATTCATAAATTTCACTACCTAACAACCAATATACTACAACCAAATATAACATTTTTAATAAAAAAATTATTTTATATATAGAAAATATAAAAGGCAAAATTATTTCATTCACCTATATTCAAAACAAATATTGTGTCGATCTGTCCTATTAAGTGTTTAGAAATCCCTATTGATGTCAGCGTCCTATGCACCAACCAGAATTTATAAATACAAAACGAAACAAATTAACACAATATCAAAACCTTTTTATAACACAAAAAATTACACTTTCTCATATATATATACACTCAGCGACTCATCGTAGGGTCTTATTACCCTATTAATAAAGAGTCAGACCCCACAAAGCTAAGGTTTATCGCTAAACCAAAGCTCTGATACCAGATGTAACAGCCCACCTTTTTGCATGCTTTAAATCGACGATAATCCACACACGTCAAATTCAAACCATACAAAAGGGAAAATTGTTATTAGGGTGCATAAGAAAAAGGAAGAAAGAAATAAAACAAAACAAAATCTTGCAGCGGAACGATAAAATATAATAATCAAATATACAGTTCATGAAGCTTTTTTACAAAATATATGATTATACTTATACAATACATATCAGAGTTACACATATAAGAGAATACTAAATAATGCAGCAGAATAATGTGATGCAGTGGAGTAATATAGTATATAATAGTAATAAAATCTTCGTCTTCGTCCTCCAAAAGTAAGGCCTTCAAACCCTGAAATGCTCAGGCTGACCCGAGAGAATTGAAAAGACAAAACACTCGATTCATCACTAAAGGATCTTATGTAAGTTAAATCAACGGTAAATAATATGAGTGGAACGGCGTCAGAGATGTTTACGGGATTTGACATCTCCTATCCAGTGTCTAACGTGAGTGCAGTAACTTAAGAGATGCTCGGGATTCACATCTCCTAAAGATCCGTTAAACTATTTACTATGTAGTAATATTTCTCTATTATAATAATGTCTATAGTAAAATAATATTGCTTTTAAATAGCATTAAGGCTTTACATTTTCCACCCTAACACATAATAGTCCTAGTAGTCCATCCAGTATAATGGTTCCTCCTGATCGGGAAGCCACTAGAGGATACCACACGGGCTACGGGAGAAAACCAAACTTGTACAAGGCGCGCTATCGTAAGTGACACGGCACAACAAGGCAATGCCAAGGTAGATATATCAATTACACTTCCGGGCTGGTGGTAACGCGTAGCAGCTACTACCGCTCACCTCGAGCCACACCCTAAATCAAAAGAATCAAAAAGTGGCCACCGAATAAATCTCAAAGTCAGAACATAATATCGAAGGAGTGTGTCCGATCAGGGGAATGACCTCATTAGCCCGTCAATTGCTCCTGTTTTAGCAACCTTATGCCAACTCATGGGAGTCAGGTCCACGTATATACCTCAAAGGAAACGCCGCCACCATCCTACTTCATTCTGGAATCTCCACCGCGTACACGGTTGTTAAGTGGTTTTCGAAGTTGGCAGAAAGTATGAAAACTTCCCATACCGGTCTCTTTAACAACAAAATGTTATTATAACACCGCGTTCATTTCAACATAATTATACTTCAAAACCAGAATAAAATATTCATTTCGAAACCATATAAATACGATATCATTTCCATTTTGAAACCAGATCAATATGATATCATTTTTATGAAACCCAAATCAATATAATAACATTTTTATTTCAAATGTATCCCTTCCAAAAAATCATAGCACTTTCAACGTTATAACACTTCAAAATCAAAATTTTGAAATATAATACCTTCAAATCATAATAGCTTGAAACTCCAAACATTGAAACATAACTTCCACCACTTAAATGGTTTAAATATTAAAATACTTTATATAATAAAATAGCTTTTTTAATTTCACAAATCAATTCCAAATACCGGTATGAACCCCCAAAATAAACCATTTCAATTTCTATATATTCAAAGCTTTAAATATTCCACCATTTCAAAACTAATTCTTTGATAATTCCATATATATATATATCAAATTTAATTACTATTATTTAGATTTTAAATTTTTACTTAATAAATCAAATATCAATTAAGTAAAACCATTAAACTTCAAATAACTAGATATTCTTTCAATTTAATTAACTTGATATATTCATTTAAATCAACTAGATATTCATTTAAATCGCTCTAAACAATAATCAAGTTATAGAAATCATACCCTTTGGAATCTCAATTTTATTTAAATTTCAAATCAACTTTATTCGAGTAAAATCCTTAAATAATTTAATTCACATAAATTTCATATTTATCTTCCAACCTTAATTTTTATTTAAGTCATAATAAACTCTATATCCAATATAACAAACCGATACTTAATCCATATTATATAAAAATAATCAAACTTTATTATTTGGCTTATTTTATATTTCCAAACAAATTTACACATAGCTAAAAATCAATAATAAAATAACATTTATATAATATCTGAAATCAATATTTATATAAACCATATATTCTTTACAAAACCATAGAAATCATTTCCAAATATTTTATATATAGACCGCGGTGTCTGTATAAAATTTTATATCCTATGGTTAAGTGATACAGATATTTATCATTTCAATCCGCAATTTAAAATATAAATACGGTTATATATCATTTTAAATGTAATCTCAAATGAAATAAAATGCATAACAGCTTGCAGTTTATAACAATATAAAATACAAAATCCATTCATCAAATATTAGTCATCAACCATTTATCACAATCATCATCCAATTCAATCAATAACATCACTATATAACAGAAAATAAATAACAGGCATTTAGTGGCGGTTTATATTCAATAATAAATTGAATAACAAATTTAAGTCAATGAATTAAAATTAACTAGGATGATGATTAAAATATGCCAAATAGTCATACTTAAATTTCTAATCACATCATAAATCAATTTAACAAACATAAGAAAATTTAGAAGTTGCGAGTGGGTTAAAACACTCACCTTTTGAATTTAAATTGAATTTAAATCAAATTTAAACCCAAAATTTGAACAGTCTTCGAATTGGTCCATACCAGCGGCAAAATGTCCGAAATTCTTATACGAACCTACCTGAGAAAACCGCGCATGAAATGTACCTCGTATGCGAAAGTTATTACGATTAGAACATTTGAATTTGAAATTAAAATAAAACAAAAAATAAAATAAAGTAAAATAAGCAATACCACATTATCTCTTTCGTTCATTCACTAAACTCTATCGAGCTACCAGATCAAGCACGCAAACCAGAAACCGTGCCAAGGCCTGCGCCTCCATTGCCTGAACGTCGTGCCGTCACCATGCAACCGTGTTGCCACACCACGCGGCCCTCCCCACGCCTCGCGCGACTCCACGCCGACCCTAGAATCCAACCGCTGCCGCCTGTAAACCCTAGGGTCTTCGAAACCCTAGTTCTCAAAATTCAGTTGCCTCGCTTCGCTTCAGGCCATGCGATCACTACCCTATCACTCCACGTAGAAGGCTCCACCAATCCCACAAGTCAATTTCGCCGATCGTCGCTCCAATAAAAAATGCCCAAATCAACTTTGACCACGATTTGAGGTTAACTCCAGCATCGATTGAAGAAACAGACAACAGATGAAGATTCGCATCGTTGAGATCTTTGATATAATAATTTTTTTCGAATTTTTTTGTGGAGTTTGAATTCTGATTTGATTTTTGAATTGTAATAGGATCTAGAATTTGTTTGTCTACCATTGAGAAAGAGGAGGAACATAATGAATTGTAAGTGTAGACAAATGACAATGAGGAACAATTAGGGTTTATAATGAGGTATATAAAGGCATGGTTGAAATAAAAGAACGGATCAGATTGGTTTGGACCGTTGAACGATAAATGGCACGAAAAGCCCGTTCTGACTCGGAATGAAATTGGGTCAACCCAAATACCAAAATAGATGTTTTTAAATAATTTAAAATCAATGGAACAGGTTTCAAGTCCAAATTCCATCGTATGAAGAAGTTATGCTAAAATCAAGTTATTTCAAATCGATTTCAATTGATTTCAATTAAATTGATTTCTGGTCGTTTTCGAGCCCGTACGATCAAACGACAAGTCCGATCGCTACAAAACTTGAAATCCTACAATAATTCATCGTTACGGATCCGATGAAAATGGTTTCGCTGATATTCGAGTCAGTGGCCAAAATGGTTATTTTTTCAATTAATTAAATAAATTAATATTAAATAAATTAAATCAATATTTAAATTCAAATTCTATAATTCATAAATTTTATCAACTTGGATCACTTTAGAAATTTATAATCCTTTATAACAAATTTCCATACCAATCTAAAGTTAATCAATTCACCAATTATAGTATTAAATTCCAATTCAAATAAACTCACAAATTATTGATTGAAATTCCAATGAAATCTATTTATTTGATTTATAGCTTTTGTTATTGAATAAATTATCATTTTATGGGAAGAATTATTATTGGCTTACTTTTATTACATTAATAATTCCCATTTCCTCCTAGTTTCAATTAATATAGAATTAAATTCCAGTTACTCACCGTTAAATTCATTTATTATTGATTACATTCCAAAATTGATTTGATTTAATTGCCATCTTTATACTAGGTCCATTATTACTTAATATACCTAATTACATTACATTTATATCCCATTACACTAATATACACCTATTTACATCTTACATTTGTATAAATATTACCTTAATAAATTCAAATCCCTAACTCCTTTGTATTAACTACCCTATTTCCATTTATGATATTTTTGCCAATTATATACATAAATTACAATTAATATTCTCGATAAATTTATTTACTTGGTCTCATGCTTTCTATTACACCAATTTCTACCTAATAAATAAATTTATGTTTCTATTAAATTTATGTTCACACTTTCTATTATTATATTAATTATCATTAAAGTACGTTTAATTATCTTTATTTGTAATTAGTGAATTAACTGGTAACAACAACCATTTGTCACCATTATATCCTTTATAATGCTTGTATGTTCATTCTTCCCAACCAATTACCATTTATTATATTATTAATTCATTAATTAATTCAATATTTACATTCGTTTTCTTATATTTGATTTATAGCCAAATATAACATTTACATTAATTCCGTTAATTGTAACTTCACTCGAATATTTAGTAT
Source organism: Allium cepa (assembly GCA_030765085.1). Lineage (NCBI taxonomy): Eukaryota > Viridiplantae > Streptophyta > Magnoliopsida > Asparagales > Amaryllidaceae > Allium > Allium cepa. The sequence continues at coordinate 487,928,353 of CM060944.1, read as the reverse complement.
TTAACTTAGATTAGCCTTATCACATCATATTTGAGTTATTATTTCATTGGTTAATTCAATACTTACTTTTACTTACTTATTTTCAATTTTTATAACTAAATGCAACAATTTACACTATTTCATTACAAATTATAAAGTTTTTATTTCTTTCTAGATTTTATTACAAAAATCTTATTAAATTAACCAATTTTAATTATTGAAAATTTACGGGTCGTTACAGTTACAATTGGGGATAAAATGGAATATAAGTAAACAAGGGTAAGTATTGTATAAATAAATGAATTTGTATATAATTTATGGTAATTGAATGAATTCAACAGTATGTAAGCAATTATGATAATTAGTGGAAATAATAAACTTGAGCGTAATATAAAAATAATGATAACATTTATTGCAAGTTACATTTTTATTTAGGCTGCTCAATTTAGGATTGGAAATGAATAACGTTTAGTTATGAGTAAATATTCATTAATGTGAGATAGGTAAATGTAAAGTGTGAAAACAATAAAATAAAGGGAAATGTATATTTTGTTCATAAGATAAAATAAAGGAATGAAACCTAGTTGAATAGATTAATTAAGATCTTAATTATAATAAATATATATTAACAAATTTAATATAATTGAAAATAATGGTTAATACATAAGAAAGATGTAAATTTGAATATATGAATGTAATGAAAGACAAGCAAATATTGACTAGGTTATAGAGTAATAATAGACTTAATAAAAAGACTAGAATTGGATCAAATTAGTTTATTTGGAATTCAATCTATAATAAATGGATTAATGGTAAGTAAACGAAATTAAATACTATGTTAATTGAAGTTAGGATAAAATAGGAAATATTAATGTAATAAAAATAAAAAAAGGTAATTATACCCATAAGATAATAATTGGCTAAATAACAAGATTTAAAATCAAATAAATGGATTTGTTGGAATTTCAATTGATAATCAATGAATTTACTGAAATTGAAATTTGATATTGTAATTGGTTAATAAGTTAACTTTAAATTGATAAAGAAATTTGTTATAAAGGATTATAAATTACTTGAGTAATACAAGATGATAAAAATTATAAATTTTAAAAATTTGAATGAAAAGTGATTTAATTTAATTTAATATTTATTTATTTAATTGACTGAAAAGTAGCCATTTTGGCCATTGACTCGGATTTCGACGAAACTAGTTTCTTTGGATCCGTAACGGTGAATTATTATAGGATTTCAAGTTTCGTAATGATCAGACTTATTGTTTGATCGTACGGACTCGAAACGTCAATAAATCAATTTAATTGAAATCAACTGAAATCAATTTGAAATAAGCAGATTTTAACATAACTTCTTCATACGATGTAATTAGGACTTGAAACATGTTCCATTGAATTTAAATTATTTAGAAATATCTATTTTGACATACTAGGTTGACCAATTTTTGTTTCGGAGGCAGAACGGTCTTTCCGGGTCGTTATCGTTCAATCAAATCATGTCCGTTCATTCTATTTTCAGCTTTGCCTATAAATAACCAGTTATAAACCCTAGCCACTTCTTATTTTCATTTATCTGTACGCTCATCTCCTTCTCGGCTCTTCATTCCAATGGCAGACAAAACCTAATTTCTAAATTCCAAAAATTAATTTCAATTTCAAAAAAAAATTGCGGATCTACAGCAACTTCGGGTCGCGCTTCGGGTTTTAGAGGATAAAACCTTGCAGCGACTTCAGGTCAAGAAGAAAATGACTCGAGTCACTCTGGGTCATTTTGGCAAAAACTCAGAGCAAGCACCGGGGATTTGAGGCGGCGGACTGAAGTTGAACCCGAAGTCGACCTAGGACCAGAATTTTCCAATCTTCTAATTTTCACAACTTTTTCATACGAGCCCGAATTCATGCACAATTTGTTTTGCTGGGATCGTATCGGAATTAAGGACATTTTAACGCTTGTTTGGAAAAATTCCGAGACAGTTCAAATTTTGGGTTATTTTGAATTTAAATTCAATTTAAATCCAAAGGTGAGTGTTTTAACCCACTCATAACTTCTAAAATTTGTTAAGTTTGTTAAATTGATTTATGATGTGATTAAAAATCTATTTATGACTTTTTGGCATATTTTGAATCATCATCTCAGTTAATTTGAATTTATTTGGATTAAATAGTTAATTAATTTATTTTTGATATAAACTGCCAGTAAATACCTGCTATTTTTTTTAGCAAAGCTAAGCGAGGTTGACTAGGCCCCTACCAGTTTATTGCAAGCATGATAAAAGAAATTTGCACCATAACAAGACTGCGACACAAAGGAAAAGGAAAATAAGAAAAGAGCAAAAACTAAGGAAGCAAAACAAAAAGAAACAATGCCACAATTTAGTTCCACATCCCAATAATGTCTCCCATAACTATACAAGCTGTTTCTCACACCTTCTTTGATTGTGATAATCAGATGGTTCCAAATCTCAATCTCATTTTTATTCTTTCCATTGAAGACTCTTTCATTTCTTTCTCTCCATATGACCCGAATGAACTTTTTGGGAACAAGTAACATCAACATACTCATGTAATTTTTCCATCTGGTAGCTCTATATATGTTGCACCATTCAATGTGGCTGATTCTTGACCTGATGCCATGGCCAATAAATATCATAATTTTTAGCCACAAGTTATGCGTTATCTTCCAATTGAAAAACATGTGTAGATTATTCTCAAGATTATCATGACAGAAACAACATGTCGCATCAATAACCATCCCAATGTTGAACAATCTGTCCTTGAGATTCATAGCATTTTTAGCACTTTCCATAATAGTAAGTTATCATTTTACTTACAGTATCGATTCCATACTCTCTTTTTCCAAGCAAAAAAGGGCATATCAGAACCATGGTTTAAGTAGTCATATACTTTGAAAATGGAATGATCAACAAGATCAGCAGACCACAAAACCCTATCGTCAGAAACTACAGGATAATGTTGCCTACTGATCTCATACCATAGCTAACGAATGGTTTGGTTGCTGGAGAAAGGCATGGTGATTGCACCATCACTGATGTAATCCTTGGCTTTGGCATCAGAAGGTATTCCAGATTGGATTCTTTGATTGTATGACATTATTTTTTTTAGAACAAGCCCGGTCTTGGCCCATGGATGATTCCAAAAGCTGACTGTTCCATTAGGAGAGGCTATATGTTTTAGGTGAGGAAGCATCATTGGTCTAAGATTCAGAATGGATCTCCAAGTCCAGCTGCACCCATGTGGGATATCCATGCACCAGAATGATTTATTGCAAAGGTTGTACTTCTTTGTCCAAGTCACCCAAATATTGTTTTTAGAGTTTAGTAAATTGTCCAGATAGACACGGAATGCAGCCATATTCCAATTTCGGATATTAATGATGCCAAGGCCTCCCAGATTCTTCGTAGTTTCAACTTTGTTGAAACTAATAGGCTTGAGACTGGTAGAATGAATATATCCATTCCAAAAGAAATTACACATAGCCTTCTGATCATTTGGATAAGCTTCTTGAGTAGGATGAAAGTTCTACTCCAATATGTTGTATATGAGAATATGAATGATTTGACGAGGGTTAGCCTTCCTGCTTGAGAGAGGAATCTATTAGCCCAACCATTCATGGAGTTAGTAACCTTATCATATAAATGAATACACTGGATTGTGGTTATTTTGGAGGAGGTCATGGGAATCCCGAGGTATGTTAGTGTTTCTGGAGCTTGAGGAAGGTGGCATATTTTCATTAGAGATAGGGAAGTAGAGGTAGAAACTCCTGCAACATGAATGGAAGACTTGTCGTAGCTAATGGCAAGCCTGCAGAATTAGTGAAATGCATTGAGAACTTCCATTATGTTGCTTATAGACGGAGTAGTTGGTTTGGTGAACACTATAAGATCATCTTCAAACATAAGAGCAGAAATTAGTGGGTCTTTGCATTTGGGGTGGGTGAGAATCTTATTGCAGGCAATCTCATGGTTTATCATTGTTGTAATTTCCATGACAAGGATGAAGATGTAAGAAGACATAGGGCCACCTTGTCTGATTCCTTGACTACTCTTAAAGTAGCCAATAGTCTTTCCATTGTAATTCAAGGAGAAGTGAACTGAAGAGATGCATGTGTATATCCACGAGGCAAAATGAGAAGGGAAGTTCATCTTGGCAAGGATTCTGGAGATAGAGGACCACTGAACAATGTCATATGCTTTTCTTATGTCAAGTTTTAACATGGCTCTAGGGCTGATAGATGCCTTGTTATAATCTTTGAGAAGTTCATGGGATAGGAGCGCATTGTCAAGGATGCTTCTCCCCTGCAGAAACACTGCTTGGTTAGGGGATATAAGAGAAGGAAGCACAACCTTAAGCCTACTAGCAATGATTTTGGGAAGGCACTTATATGTGATGTTACAGCAGGAAATTGGTCTGAATTCCATAACATTGACGGGGTGGTCAGTTTTGGGGATTAAGCAATGTTGGTTGCATTAACTCCAAAAAGTATCTTGTTGTGAGTGAAGAAACTATTCACAGCGCAGACAAGATCTTTATTGATGATTTCCCAACAACTGGTAAAGAAATTAGCGTTGAATCCATCCGGTCCTCCGCAAGAATCCTTGTTCATTTCAAAAATAATTTGCTTTATTTCATCATCTTTCACTTTGGAAGATATAAAGGCAATATGCTCAGAACTGAGACATGGGAGGTTCAGGTTACTGATGATAGATAGATCAGGCTGGAAATCATCAGCATTTCTAAGGAGGTTTGAGAAGTAATCAAGGAAAGCATTATCAACATCCGGAGGAGTAGAACATAACCTCCCAGAATGGTCAATTATGCTATGAATGTGGGAGTTGGAGTGTTAAATTTTAAGGCTATCATGGAAAAATTGTGTATTCCTGTCACCAAGGTTATTCCACTTGAGTCTGAGCTTCTGTCTTCTCATATCATCCTCATCATCCTTAGTTTCTAAGGCTTTTTGGTATTGGTCTTGAAATTTGTATTCGATATTAGCCAATTCAGTGTTTTCTGGGAATTGCATTGCCTGAGATCGAGCATTAGCCAAGGAAATCTCAAGAGAGGAAGAGAGGAGGCCACCTTTGCCAAACCTGCTTCTTGCCCATGATCCAAGAGCTTTTTTCGTGTTCTTCATCTTTTGCTGCAAAACAAACATGGGAGTACCAAAAAAGTTAGTGTTCCAAGCCTCTTTAACAATATTCAAGAAATAAGGCTCTATAGTCCAAATGTTAAAAAATTTAAAAGAGGACTTTCTTTTCAAGCTACAAGTTTCCATGAGAATGATTTGGGGAGAGTGATTAGAGAGTAGGGGGGAGGAAGGGTGTCAAGTTTGGCCACGAGGTTAAAGATGAAAAGTTGCAAATTGTGTGATCAATTTTACTGTATATTCTTCTTCCGGTCCTACTTTTGTTGTCCTAGGAATATCTGGCTCCAGCAAAAGGAACATGAATGAGATTAGAGGAGTTTATGGATGTGTTCAATGGCATGATCTCTTTTAAGATAACAGTGTTTCCACCAATACGATCATTACGAGAAAGGAGATAGTTAAAGTCCCCAGAGACAATCCAAGAATGGGTGTTTTGGGCTAGGTGGGGGAGGTATTCATGGAGAGATTGTCTGCTAAGGGCACTATTATCAGCACACACAATTGTAAGATACATGGTTTTGGATGTAGGGATGTGAAGAATATGAGAGTGTATGAATTTTTTGTGAGAGAGGATCGGGGACAAAGTGTAGATGTTTGGGTTGTAGAGAATCAAGATTCTTCCATAAGGGGCATCATGAAGATTGTGACAGGATTTCCACAGAGGGTTGATGTAATGAGCTTCTTTTGAGTTTAGAGAAAGATTGAGTTTGGTTTAAAGGATGGCTATGAGATGGAGATCATTATTAGAAATGATGGTTTTGACTTGATTAAGTTTTGATTCGAGATGAGCTCCTCTTATAATCCACACACCAAAGGCTTGTGTCATTGAGGAAGACTATTAATAATTGAATTATGAATTGTCTTGCTTCTAGTTGCAGAAGAAGGGCTTGCACTTGTTTCAGTAAAGATTCTAGTGGTTGAGGATATCTTGTAAATGTATAAGTCATGTATGGTTTTATTGGAATAGTGGTTGCCTCCTTTGAATTTGGTTTTGGTTTTGGAAGGGGGATGGTGAGGCTTAGAGGAAGATGAAGATGGATCAATGGATGGAATGGTCATGTCAGTAAAACAAGAGGTGGAATAATGTGGGAGTATGGTTCAGGAGAGGAAGACATGACATTAAGGACAATGTCATCAAAATGCTTATGGATTGTGGATGGTGTTGATTGATTGGTTTTCATGTTGGGCAGTGAGGTAGTTTTGGTTAAGTTGTTTGTGGGCAGAGCAGTTTTGTGTGTACATGAAATATTCATGCACACAACTTTTGTGCATGTTTTGTTTCATTCAGAATTACCCACTAAGTCCTCCACATTTGCTGCTTGCTCCTCTCCATCATTCTCCACCAATGTTGATAGTGCTTTGAACCTATTATGCTCTGTGAAACCACACAGTTCTTCTTTCTCATTTAACGTCCCCATGTTTTCTTTGTTTTTTGTCAAGGTAGTTTCCTCATTAGCTTGTGCTTCAGGCAACTGAACTATGCCATTGTCCAGGGGAGGTTGCAAGTTTTCTTTGTTATTTCTCAAAGTGGATGCCATATTCTCCAGTTTTTTTTCTGACTGCAAGCTGCCATCACGTACCAGAAAATTACTTCCATGTATACTGGACACCATCCTTTTTTCTATGTTTCACTGGTCTTGTACACTTGCTTTCTCCTTGCAACCTTCTTCGATTGTTGTGTTCCTAAATTGAATGAGGGGCTCCTCATGCTCTTGCTATGGCCTTAAATCACATAATTCCGTCATATGACTAAACACTTTGCAGTGTAAGCAGTTCTCTGGCTTCCATAGGTAGTTTACATGAACGTACTGTTCACTTCCATCCACAAGCCTGACCATAAATTTCTCAACTAATTCTTTATCTTGTGTCACTTCAACTAGGTATCTGGCATAGTTGATCCTTTCAAGCTTTTCTGTTGATTCATCTAGACATATCAATTTCCCAATTCTTGTTGCTAACCAGTTTACTCCGAGATGCGACCAGGCATAAATTGGTATGTTGGAGAGTTGTAACCAGACCGGGACAACTCTGATTTTACCTCTGACATTACCAAGCTCAGGGGACCACTGTTGGATGATGAAGATCTTGTTTTTAATGAATATCGGGTCACTTCTTAGTATCCTAGATCTGTCCTCATCACACGAGAGGTGAAAGGGGAACAAGACACCATCATATTTGACTTTGACAGCTCCTTCCAATTTCAAGATCTTTTTTAGGTTTTCAACTACAGTTGTGAAGGACAAAGGCTTGTCAAGGAAGAAGCCAACAATATGGGCTTGCCAAATTTCCGAGCCTGCTGCCATGACTTTAGCGGGTGGCACCATGGCCTTGCCATTGAATTTAAGATTCATGTTGACTAGAGAATAAACGCCGACATTGCGTGGCTTAGCTTTGAAGAGATTCGACCAAGATTGGGAAGGATTTGAAGGTTTGACAGGCTGTGGGTTAGGAAGAACTGGATCAGTGGGAAAAGGGGACGAACTGGTTGGTGGATAGGTTGCCAAGGAAGGCACAGGGATCAATGGAGCAGGGATGGGTGGTAAGGGAAGGACATGAGGTTTGGGTAGGACAGGAGACATGGGCACAGTGGTTGATGGGCTTGGTCAAAGGAGAGGGAAGAGAGGGAAAGCCTGCTATTTATTATCATTCTTATATTGATGTTATTGACTGAATTGGATGATGATTGTGATAAATGTTTGATTGTTGATATTGGATGAACGGATGTTTTATTTTATAAAATTATAAACTGCAAATTATAAACTGCAAGTTCGTTTTGGATTTTTCACCTATTTCGGGATTGTGGTTTGAAATGATATACAACCATAAAATATTAAATTGCGGATTGAAATGATAAATATCCGTATCACTTGACCATAGGATAGAAAAGTATATACAGACACCATGGTCTATATATAAAAATATTTTGAAATGATTTCTATGGTTTTGTAAAGAAATATATGGTTTTATATAAATATTGATTTTAGATATTATATAAATGTTTTTTTATTCTTGATTTTAATCTATGTATAAATTTGTTTTAATATAGAATAAGTTTAATAATAAAGTTGTATTTTATTAAAGATAATATGGTTAAGTATTTAAATTATATTTTCATATAGAGTTTATAATGATTTAAATAAATTAAAGTTGGAAGATAAATTTGAAATTTATTTGAAACTGAATTTATTTAAGAATTAAACTCAAATAAGTTTGATTTTAAATTTATTAAATTTGAAATTTTAAAAGATATGATTTTTATAACTTGATTTTGTTTAAGATGATTTAAAATGAATATTTCAAGTTTAAATTAATTGAAGGAACATTTAGTGATTTGGAATTTGGGGTTTATTTAAAAGATATTGGATTTGTTAAGTAAGTATTTCAAAACTGATTAATAATGAAGTTAAATTAAGGTATATATGAAGTTATCAAATTTAGTTTTGAAATGGTGGAATTTTTGAAGCTTTGAAATATATGGAAATTGAAATGGTTTATTTGAGGTTCAAATCTGTATTTGAAATCGATATAAATTGAAATGGTTTATTGAAAACTGAATTGAGTTGAAATTTTATGAATTGAGATTTGATATAAATTTAATTTTGGATTCAAGTTGATTTGAATCTATTTGTGAAGTTGGGGAAATTATTTTAATTTATAAAGTAATTTTAAATTCTAAAACTATTTTATTATATATATTATTTGAATATCTAAATTGTTTAAGCGGTGAAAGTTATGGTTTCGAAGCTATGAATTTCAAAGTATCATGTTTTGAAAATGTTATATTTTCAAGTGTTTGGTTTAACCTCTAAAATGCTATGGTTCTAAAAATGGATATATTTGAAACGGAAATGATATTGTATTTGGTTTTGAATTGGAAATGATATTGTATTGATACGGTTTTGAAATGACAATGATATTTTTTTTTGAAGTATAAACTTTTTTGAAATGACCGCGGTGTTATACTAACGTTTGGTTGTTAAGAGACCGAGATCGGAAGTTGTCATACTCTCTGGCCACTCCGAAAACCACTTTAACAACCGTGTACGCGGTAGAGATTCCAGAATGAAGTAGGATGGTGGCGACGTTCTATTGAGGTATATATGTGGACCCGACTCCTATGAGTTGGCATAAGGTGACTAAAACAGGAGCAATTGACGGGCTAATGAGGTAGCTCCGTTGATCGGACACACTCCTTCGTTACATTCTATTACTTTGTGATTGATTGGGTGCACCTTTGATTTTTGGGAGTGTGGTCGAGGTAGGCGGCAGTGGCTGTTATGCGTTACCACCCGTCCGGAAGTGTAATTGGTATATCTACCTTGGCATTGCCTAGTTGTGTCATGTCACCTACCCTAGCGTACTTTATACGATTTAGTTTTGCCCAGTACGGGGGAGATTACGGTATTGTATAGACTATGAGAATATATAAATGTGTTAAGGTGGAAAATGTAAATCCTTAACGCAGTTTTTAAATATTATACTTTACTTTAGACATTATCATAATAGCGTATATTACAACAAAGTAGAGAGTTTAACGGATCCTTAAGAGTTGTGAATCTCGAACATCTCCTAAGTTACTACACTCATGTTAGACACTGGATGGAAGATGTCAAACCCCATAAGCATCTTTGATGTCATTCCACTCATATTTATTTACCGTTGATTTAACTTACGTAAGATCTTTTAGTTTTGACTCGAGTGTTTTTTCTTTTCAATTTGCTCGGGTATGCCCGAGCATTACAGGATTTTGAAGAACATATTTCTGGAGGACGAAGACGAAGATTGTATTACTATTATATTACATTATTCCACTACATTCATACTGTTCCGCTGCATTGTTATTCATCTCTATTATAGGTAATTCTGATTCTGGATTGTACTAGTATAATGATATGTTTGGTAACAACTTCATGAACTGTTATTTGATTATTATATTTTTTCATTCCACTGCGAGATTCTGTTTTGTTTTATTTCTTTCTCTGCTTTTCTTATTCACCCCAATAACAATCCGCTCTTTTGTATGGTTTGAGCCTGACGTGTGTGGTTTATCGTCGATTTAAAGCGTACAAAAAGGCGGGATGTTACAGGCCTTGAGGTACCCTCCTGTTTCACGAGTCTGGGGAAAAATCTCTTGATTTACGGGCCACAAGATTGCCCAATTGATTTCCAGGCACAAACACACCTTATAGAGAGACTCAATAAACTTTTGATTACAAATTGATCCTATAACTCTGAATAGCACTTTGACCTTCGAGGGAGGGCAGAGAATCAAACAAGAATGAGATTCTAATTTGATTCACTTGAGACATCGGCAGAATTTCGGCACGATCTTAAAAATATGAAAATTTTAGAATATGGATTTGTGGATAAGAAGAAGTGAAGAAAATATGAAATTAGTTGGTTAAAAAATTCGTTTGTGAAGACTATTATAAAGGACCAACGGTCATAACCATTCGTGAAGAGATTTAAACGAATAGACGCTTCTTTTGAAAATTGAAACTTTTGAATTCATTGGCCACCATTTCGACATGGGGTATCCCCCTTGATGTCGACATCCATATGTTAAAAACAATGTAAAATTTGTTTTGTAAATGGTATAGAAAGGAAAACAAGATAAAATGATTCTGGAGTAAAAATGAAGTTTAAAACTAGATTTAGAAACAAAAAAAAAAGAATATTTTAAGGCTAAAATATTGTTTTGAAAATCATTTGAAAAGATAATTTTTAAGGCTAAAACATTTTGAAAAAACAGTTTTGAAAAATCATTTTGAAAAACCATTTTGAAGTAGTTTTGCAAGCTTCTTCCTGCAGAATATCTCATTACATCAAGACTTGGGAACTTGTACAAAACAAGGATGTTCATGGGTTTGTAAGCCAGTTATCATAGGTTTGTAAGCTACTTGTCGTGTGTCTGTAAGCCACTAAGAAGGTAGAAATGGGTCCATCCCAAATGAAATTGGGAATGAAGATTTCCATGCTATTATGAAGTTTTAACAAAAACTAGACACATATCTTTAAATTTTGATCTCGATACTCTAGAGTCTTCAATCTTGCGTCTCGAGTCTTTATACTGATCAGTCTTCAGTAATCAATACCTGCATATATATATATATATATATATATATATATATATATATATATATATATATATATATCCTGCATATACATATCTATCTAGACAATAGTATTAGTATATATTTTATAATAAGATAAGTTAGAAAGGTTGTTGTCATCAAAACCAACATCTCAGTTCCTAACAGGTAGGTACTGCTTCGTCTAAACTCCTTTCAGCTCCACCTTAAAATGAACTTCCTTTATATTTATGCACATCACCAACACTACTAGAAGGTACCTGTGGACTAGTCTATGATGTTTCATCAACTGCGTTTTCCTCGATAGCACCAACAACCACTCTACTATTTGGTTGGAACATGGGAACTTCTTCCATCTCCTTAGGCCTATCAGAATCTTATGATGTGGTAGGAAGGTTCTCCTTCAGATTGAAATAGCATATTCGTCAAAAGTAACAAGTATGGAATAAACAATCTTTCGATCAACAGGGTTCCAAATTCGATACCCTTTGATACCATCGGTGTATCCTATTTGTATGCCCTTGTATGCTCTAGCCTCCAACTTGTCATTACCATATGGTGAACGTACACATGACAACCAAAAATTTGAAAGCAACCAAGATGCATCGCTTTACCCCTCCACTTCTCTTCTGGAATCGTTACATTTATGGTTGAGCTTGGAATTCGATTTATGATATGCACTGTAGTTGATAATGCTTCAGCCCAAAGCCTCTAGACAAGCCCACCATCAATCTCAAGCTACGGGCCTTCTCCAGTAGAGTCATGTCATCCTTTCTGAAACCCCATTGGATTTCAGATCTCCAGATGTAGTGAAATGTCTATGAATGCCATATTGTCTACAGAAATCGAAGAACTCCCTAGAGAAAAATTCACCGCCATTATCAGATCTCAACACCTTCAACCAAGAACCAGAATGATTTTCAACAAGCGCTTTCCAGTCTTTGAATTTCCTAAAACTCTCTGATTTGGAATTCATCACATACACCCAATTTTTTTAAGAAAATCATCAATGAAAGAAATAAAATACTTTGCTCCTCCAAGAGAAAGAGTGGTAACTGGTCCTCAGACATCTATATGCACGTAGTCAAATACTCGCCTCGATTTATGGAGTCCAACTCCAAAAGATACTTTAGTTTTCTTGCCTAACACACAATCCTGGCAAAAGTCAATATTGTCGAAGCTTTCTCCTTTGATCATCTTCCGTCTTCGAATTAACTGTAAGCCCTTCTCTGAAATATGACCCAACCTGAGAATCTAATGCTTTCTGGCATCCAATGCACAAGAACTTTCTACTTCAACACATGACTCTCCAAGAACTGTGGTTCCTTTCGGCAAATACAGATTTCGAAACACATCTCCTTTCATAAGAACTAGTGCACCTCTCGAAACCTTCAGACTATCCTACTCAATAGTTACCTTGCAACCTAAGGATGCTAATTGTTCTAATGAAATTAAGGACTTTCGAAGACCTGGAACATACCAGACACCTATCAAAGTGCATATCACTCCATCAAACATCCTGGTCCTCAGAATAACTTCATCCATTGCTCTATAGCTAGCATCATTACCGATAAGATTACAGCTTCCCTCTCGTTCAACAAAAGAAATGAAGTAATTCTTATTATGCGTCATATGGAAAGATGCTCTCGAGTCCAGCACCCAATGGTCTGAGACATCTGATATTGCTGTAGACAGCACATCGTCAAATACAGAATTCTCCATCGCGAATGATGAAGATCCGTCTTCTTCCTTCTTCTTCAAATCTGGACAATTCTTTTTCCAGTGACTAGGTTTCTTGCAAATAAAGCACTTCCCATCCTTAAACTTTCCTCTTCTGCCATTACCATGCTTCCAGGACTTGGAACGCCCTCTAGAGTGCTAATTCTTCTTATCTTCCTTACCTCTTTCAACAAATAGGACGTGACTACTACTTCCACCTTTACTTCCTTTACCTATCTCCTTCATCTAATCTCTCAAGCACTCAGATAGAAGGCCTAACTTCACATCTTCCACTATCAATGTGTCTCTAGTGAAGATAAGGCTGTTAGCGAAACCAGTGTGATGCACCGGAAGAGAACACAAAAGAATCATTGCCATTTGCTCCTCATCCATCTTCAAGTAAACAGTCTTCATCTTCATCACGAGATCATCAAAGAAATTAAGGTGTTCCTTCACTGAAGTACCCTCTCTCATCCGCATGGTGAAAAATATCTTCAGCAATATCAGACGGTTAGTTAGAGATTTCTTCAAGTAGAGATTTTCTAGCTTGGTCCAAATGCCCCTAGTAGTGGTCTCACTGCTAATCTCTGAGATGACATTCTCTCCCACAGCTAGTTATAAAGTAGTAAACGTCCATTTCTCCATCTCCTTCCTTTTCGTGACTAAGATGTCAGTCGTCAACTCATCAGGGGCAAACACTACGGGATGGACTTCATTTCTCATTAGAATAACCTTCATCCTCCATCGTCACTTCTCGAAGTCTTTATACTTATTCCATTTCTCAATTGCCAACCGTGATCCTAACGCGATTTACATCCCTCGAGTGTAGGGTCTTTTAATAACTCGAGTCGCTTCAATTCCTACCATAGCATCTAACACTCCTCTATCAACCTTGCAGCCCTGATACCGGAATGTTAGGAAAAATCCTTTTAGATGATCAGTCTAAGGGAATAAAAAACCCAACGCATCGGAAAAAACTAGATCGTGTTTGTAGTGAGAAGAAACAAATAGAGATAAACAAGAGAACAAAACAGTCACAGATCTATGCAATGCAGAAAAAATAAATAACAGAAGTATTTATAGTGGTTCCACTACCGCGAGGTAGTGTACGTCCACTTGGGGTAAGGGCATTTTATTAATCACTGAAAGGTTCGAGTTATAAGATCGGTTCACTTTTGGAGGCAATGCATAAGAATAACTAATAATACAAACAAAATTCTGTAGAGTTTCAGCTCTCTAGAATGGTTGTTATTGTTGTGCAGAAGCTCCACTATTTATAGAGTGAAGATATGAGGAAGGGTAGCACTATATAGCAACCCTAAGGTTTGGTTTGGAAAATCTAGTCCGACATGATTTCGTTCGGCAAACAACACTCAAGATCTGGACTGGCATGGTCCAATACCAAACGAAATATTTCGTTCAGCATTACATGGAGCGGCGAAGGAAATTGCTTTCATCGAATGAGATTGGTATCCCATTTCACTGCTTCAGACTTCTCCTTCACCAAATCACCAAACCAAAATTCTTGTCCGGAAAAACTATTCCACCGAACGAAAACACCATCGCTCCATAATATGGAGCGGCAAAACCTAGCAACACCGGACAAAATTTCTTGTTCGGCACTTCCACTTCTCTTCATGTAGCAACATCGGACGAGATTTCTCGTCTGGCACTTCCACTTCTCTTCGTTACCGAACAAAGCCTTGGCTTCACTTCACTGAACGAAATCATCATGAAGCCCAAGCTCCATGACTTCGTGACTTCCTCCTCCACACTTCTTCCTCATCTAGCTCCTCCTTCGATGATTTAAGGTATCAATTTCAATAGTTCTAACCATCTTAAAAGGCCTCAGTGATGAATATGAGTCTGTTGTAGTGGTAAATTCATCAAAAAGAACTATACCATCCATAGAATATGTTCACTCAAACATTCTTGCTCCTGGATGAAGGATATGTCATAAGAAACAAATTGATACAGACATGTCAATTAACTATGTAGTCAATTATAAAGGCAAAGGACAAAAAAACAACAAAGTATATCAGTCTTATCAAAGATGTGGTTATTCTAATAGATCAAGAGGTAGAGAGAGATGGAATAACAATAACAGGCTAAAATTTCAAACATGTGAGAAACTTGGTCATACAACAGTTAAGTGCTATTTCATACTTAATGCAAATTATACAACAGATCAGGGTCGAAGCGATCGAAAAAAACAAATCCAAATGGCAATGTAGCCTAAGTTGATTCAAGTAATCAGTCTGATCCTTCAAGAATTTATCAACAAAACTCAATCACAATGTCAAATGATGTGGCAAATGAAAGTTAGTATCCTGACTCAAAGGCTACCAATCATATTACAAAAAATTTAGACAATCTGAATCTTGGACAAAAGAAGTACAGAGGTAAACAATCCATACACATGAGCAATGGTGAGAGTATTAAAATTACACACACTGGAGTTGCTTGCATCAAAGGCCAAAGACAACTATATCATAGTAATTTATTGAGAGTACCACAAATAAAGAAAAATCTCATTAGTGTGTCACAATTTGCATGAGACAAAAATGTTTATTTTGAATTTTTGTCTTGATTACTGCTTAGTCAAAGATATACTCACTAAAGAAATTCTTTTGCTGGGTAATGTTGACAAAGGGTTGTACAAGTTTAATCTTATAAACTCAAGAAAGACAAGGAGATATGAAAGATATTGAAATCTTTCTGTATTTACAGAAAGAAAAAAAATAGTGTGTTTGATTCTTGGCATAGCAAGTTAGGAATTTAAATGCCAATGTTGTAAAGCAGGTCTTAAAAGATAATTGTAGCGACCCTGACTCGACCTTCGAAAATCAGCACCGAATACGACACTCGTATTCAAATGCCGCAGATCCAAACATCGAACCTGGTTCACCGGAGCTTATAACACAATAAGTACAACACAGCGGAAGAAACATGAATGATACATATGATATACAACATATTATACAATGTCTGATACAACATAATACAATAGAATGGTACAATGGATAACAATACTATGAGAGATACAAGAAAATAGCAGTGGAAAGATAATGTCTTCAATGCCAAACTCCAAGAACTCCATCTTCAATCCAAAGCTAGCTCGAACCCTCATAACGTTCACTAAGAGAGCAAGACTGGTGTGATGCTGAAGTGCAGCAAATGTGACCCACAATCCAAAGAGCTTCGAAGGCTAACGAATCTATACCTATTACAAGATTATTTGAAAACCCAACTCTAGACTGCCCGTGTGGAAAATAGTGGGCACCCAGAGTTTAGGAAAGGAACAATAAACTCCAGGTCAGTCATGGGACTGGTGTGAGCAAACAAAACAATTTTATCTTTTAAAATAAACAACAAAGCTTTTAAAGTTTAAATCCGCAATGCTTTTGGAAAATGAAACTACCATAAGGCCTCCCGGCACACACACAATGCAAACGCACACATGGGGGAGATTTCTCCTTATGATAGTCAAACATGCTTACTACGAGAAAAATTCTTTTTGATATTATTACTAGTGCATAGTGGAAAACCTTTCGAAAGTATAATATAAATCCTAGCCAGCATAGGTACCATTATACTATGCCTACTATAGCTGCCATGTTAAATGGCAGGTTCTACAACTAAAACCGTACAAGGCGCGTATTGGATGAATGTATTTCCAACAAATGGTCTGGCTAAGGAACTTCCTATTGCCACATGGGAACGCCTCTGGCGGGATGCCCCGAGAACCTACCCGGATCTCTGCTAAACAAGGCCGGCTACCCCCTTCCCGGGGAATAAAACCTAAGATATGCCACCCCCGGTCCTTCGGGACCTTTATCCGAGGGCCCTCCAATAACAACATCACACAGTAATAAATATACTAGTGTCCACATGAGTAAGTATCTGGGCTCCATACCATGATACCACCCTTTTCTAGAAGGAATGGTCATACCCTAGGGGAGCTACCCCTGAAACCTTGCCGCATCTTTCCTGTTTCGACCATTACCGGTTTATGAGGCTCGATGAGGTCTCGTCCACAAAGCTTCGCTTTTCACAAAGCCATTCTTTGATCAACCAATGATCAACAAATGATCATCAATCACACAGCAGCACTTAGCATGCCACACTACCAAATTGGGAGTATATCGCTGATAACCTTCAACTACATAACCTCTGAGCTCGTACATCTCAGAGAAGGGTGTTAAGCTAAGAGAATAAATTCTCCCCCACCAAAAGATATGTATTTGAAAGAAATCGGCTTTACATCTCAAAGTGTAGTGTCAGACACACAACCATACAAGTCTGTTCCAAGGCTCGAACAGAACCGAAGGCACTTCCGAAGAAGCCCTTGCAAATCCGGGTATTCACAATCCCGATCGGACTTCCCATCACTTAGGAAATCTTTATACCGTAGCTACTCAGTGCAGAGACAATCGATAGGTCGTCCTATCATTCTTGCAACTACCCGGTCTTCACCACCGGTCTCCACATGCTATCCATAACGACGTATCATTATTCGGAATGGGTTATATGACACAAGGTCCTCTCCCGGCTAAACCGAACAACGAGCGCAATATTTAAAAAAACATATGGATATGGGATTTCAGTTAAGTCACAACTTATTATCCAAAACTTGCCTTTAAATGGTTTAAACCAAATTACCATTTAAAATCTTTAAACAAAAGATTTATTTCACAAAGTTTATCCAGTTTCACAAAGATCCATTTACGGTTTCCAAACAATATCCATTTTAATTGGATTAATTCATTTAATCTTTAAATCAAAGATTTAACTTATAGCTTTCAAACCCGTTTTCAATTATTCATTCACAACTTGGAAAACCATTTCAATTCAAACTTGAAATTCCTTTTATACACATTGGAAATTCATTTCTTATACGAAAGCTTTATCATTTGAAAACAAACAGTTTCCATTTTGGAAAAATCCAATTTCATTTATAGAAGTTAAAATCTTTGGGTTAAATTTATTTCCCAAAAACAACACTTTTAAAAAATGGTTTGAAAACCCATATAAGCTTCTATAACCTTTTTTTACATCTCAAATTCTCAAAATAGAATTCAATTTCAATTTTTTAAATTCAAATTTAAATCAGATTTCAAAACTAAATTAAGTTATTCAAAAATAACTTTTATCTTTGAAATTCTTTTTCAAAGCTTTTTACTTTAAACCCCATCCATTTCAAAAACCATTTGAATTTAAAAATTCAAATTTAAATATTTCAAAAGTCTATGATTTAACCGATTTCCACGTGCAATCCATATTTGTGTGTGTATAGTGTAGTCCAGGGGTATTACACGATAGTGCACAACATCAATCATCACAGATATATCGATAAGCGGTATAACCCATAACGCTTATCTTCATCAACAGATTCATAGATAAAGTAAATTTATCAATCAAAAAGGTTCACTAATATGATTCGATGTGGGTTTCGGATAACCAATTGGAATCCGACCCCCTGCCGCATCGAAGTTTAAATGCCGTTTTACGGGCAAAAAGGGGTTTCACACACATATAGGAACAAACCACAAATCACAGTCCATCACAAAACAATCACAATATCACAACAAAAATATCAATCCAATACAGAACAATTGATGAAAATCAATCATCTCTAATTAGGGTGAATATGATTAAGTGTGTTAACCACACAATTATTTTTATAAATTTTAAATCAATGATTAATTATTCTTAACTATAAATTGATTCAATCCTAGTTAACTTTATCAACTAGCTTTTCTTAATTTAATTATCTTAATTCATAAATCGTTAATTTATAATTAAGTAAATCTTAATTACCTTTACCCTTTAATTAAATCAACTTTTAATTATAAAGTAATTACAAATTTTAATTGTTCAAAATGTTTACTTAATCATTATAAATTTTTTTGTCTTTAAGTAAAAAATTTGAATATTTGATTTATTCCTAAGTATTTTATCAAAAAAAATTTAAAACAATTTTATTTTTGAAATCTAAGTTTAAAATACTTCATTTACATAAATCAATTTGGGTTTTTAAATTAACATTTAAACATTTATTTTACTTTTTAAAAATTTTGTTAAGTTAAACTTTAAAACAACTTTTATTTAAAATTATAAATTTGAAATACCGTTTATTTCATATGCTATGTATCATCATCATAAATTTATTTCAGGAAACAAGTTTACTGGTGTTTTCAAAAATTTGGTAAAGACAAACTGAGTCCTGTTTTAAATTCACTCACCCGAGACGTGCTTCGGGTCGTCCTCGAGGAAAACCCCCCTACTTCGAGTTTTAGCCAAATCTACCCGAGTAAGATTTTTTTTCAAAAATTTGCTAAGTTTTAAAAGGTGACTCGATACAACTCAAAACCACTCGAGCTCATCTTCGAGTTTCCACGCAATCTCCCCGTGCCATGCTTCGAGCTTTCCCCTGTCCTTTTCAACCCATCACCCTGACACACCCCATAGCCACGTGCACGTGCACGGCTGGTTTCGCCGCCACTGGTCGAAGCTGCGGCCACCAACATGACAACGTCCACCCCCTAAACCCATTCGAACACCCAGATTTCGACTTTACTTCGAAATCACCAATCGAGCAACTGGACCCCAAAAGTATCAGGCACGCCATTAGATAAACGGTCCCGCGCCACCTCCCCTGGCTATCAGAGGCCGCCAAATTTTACCTCTAGCATCCATGTCGTGCAACACATCCATCTGACCCCCTGACACGCATCGCGATCACTCGTCGGTGGTGCGGCAATGTCATTTCGACCGTGAATAGGAAAATGGGTTTTAAACCCTACCTTGATTTCAAATCAAAAAACTAAACGTTTACAAATTAATTCAGTATTTTTCTGATGATTGCGAACATAAAATCATGCTGCCACAACAATCTCAACGCCCAATATTCCATAGATCACTAGAATTACTCAAAAATTCATTTTCAATCCAACCCCCATTTTCTCAGTGAAGAGTGAATGAAAAATTATGATTTTTGTTTTTAAAATCATCATTGTTATAGTAGATTCACCTGGTATTATTGAAACTGAAATGCATGAAGTTCGAATTTTTCTTGGAAAAATTGCATTGTGACAGTGCTCCATTGTTTCCAGAATTTAACAGGTTTTTTTTTTTTAAAACCAAAGCTTACACTTACTTTAATTCATTTCTGAAAATGTAAAACAGGTTTCCAACCAAAGTTTACTTGTTACAACCTTTTTCAAAAGTAAAGAGGAAGAGAAGGATTCTAAATTTGATGTGAGTTACCTTTTTCCAAACCTGTAACTCAGATGTAAATTTTTTTTTCTTTAATTCCCAGTGAAATTACAACTCTGTTTCGATTTGTTTTCTGAAGCATGGTGCCAGTCCAAACATAAACTTCAACTTGTTGCAATTTTATTTCAGAAGAAACGAGAAAAGAAGGATTGGGTTGATTTTGATGTGCCTATTATTCTACCTATCTTTACAATTTGATTTCTTTTCAAAAGAACTGGGAAGAGGGTTTCTTTATTTTTTTGTTAAACATCATTCCCTGTAACTCAAATTGTATACAGAGAAAAACAAAAACATAAGAAAGAAAAGCAGGAACAATGTTTCCAGAAAATCAAAACCAAGCCTATCATTCATTCAATTCAAAGCCAACACATTCATACAGGGATTCAAGCACACACAAAATTTGAACAAGTATGAATCTACTCAGCTTTAAGTACTGAAGTTTTGCTTAAACTCTAAAGCACCATGTAAGTTTTGAACTACACTTAAAACTTAATTTGCAGTCCATAATTTTAAAATTCTAATTTTCCCTATGGTTTTACAGTAACTAGTATGTTGAAAACATCAACATGCACAGTCAACTACAATCATATTCCAAAATCCTTGCATGCAAACAAGTTTAATTTTCCTATATCACCCAAGCATACAAAGCAATCAAAAAGATTGAGAATCAAGGTTTACTCACATTCAAGCAAATCCATAACCTTACTTTAAGCATGCATCAAAACATAAATCAGATCAAGGTAAGGTTTGCTCACTTTTTTTTTCCTGAAGACAGAAGGCTCTTGACAGTTTCAAAACAGGGATGAGCCTGGAATCTTCTTCTTCTCTACTTGATTTTGAATTTTTAAATCTGCAACTTGAAGATATAACATTTTGTTTGATCACTGTTGCATGCTCTTGTTTATTCAATTTTATTAATATCAAACAAGTATTTGAATTTACTTACAGCTTTAAAAAAAAAAATTATTACACAGAACTTTTTATCTTCTGCAACTTGAACTAGAGATAGCTTAGGCCCTGAACTTGATTTCTTTTCTGAAAGTAATTTATTGTTATTGTACTTAATTCTTGCTTTATTACAGATCATAATCTCAAACTCAAAAAAAAATTAAAAAAAAAATTATTTGCCTTTAATTACTTCAGAAATCTACTGCCCTGCCTTTACAACTAATCTGCAGTTTTTAGTTTAAAATTGTTGTTAGAGTATGACTTCAAAATCATGATTTTATTAACTATAAATTTTTAAAAACTTACCTGAGAAACTGAAGACAGAGAACCAGGTTTTGAAAATCTTATCTTTCTGTTTTGATTTATTGATCTGAAGCTTTATTTTAATGAGTTTGAACTTTGATCTTGAAATGGTTGAGTTGCTTCAGAACTTTGAATTTCTTCCAGATTTGCTTTAGATTTGTTTCAGATCTTAACCTCTGCTTGAATACTTGAGTGAACCATTTCAGGTTGAAGAATGCAGATGCTTTTAAAAAAAAACAGATTTGCTTCAGATTTTGGTTTTGAATTGAAATGAAGAATGCAGTTTTTTTCTCTTTTCTTTTTTTATTCTTGAAAGTTGAAGTAAGGATTGCAAAATCTTTATGATTTCTGAACTTCAGATGTTTAGGAGATTTAAAAATTCGAATTTTACAAGGTGAAAAGTTTTCTGAATTTTTTATTTGGTTATTTTATTTAGGAAATGATGTCTTGTGCCATTTGTTAAAAATAATCATAAGCTTTAGATCTTGTTAATTATTCTACTCTACCTTCCATGTGGATGTATGTTCAGCCTTTTTGACATTTACAAAGCAAATGAATTTTATAAATGTTGTATTTATATCTTATACACTTTAAAAATAAATGTATATCTTTATTCTTTTGTATATATACATACATGTTCAATGTTGAAAGTATTTAACCAATATTTATACATATACATTACATCTTAATGATTTCAAATGCTACTAATTTTTAAAATATTTATTTTAAATTTAAATTAAATTTTTAATTTGAAACTTGAAATATAAACTTTCATATCCATTTATACATTCACACTTTATCTTGAACAAATTTAAATTAAATTTTAAATATGCATTCAATCTACTGATATTTGTAATATACATATATATATAAGATTTTAAATTTAAATGACTTTTAACAACATTTATTATTTCAATATTTTAATCTCAAATTAAAATTGGGATTTAATTCATATATTATTATCACTCATTTTTATTTGTTTAGGATTTTTTCTTCCAATTTAATTTGAAATTAAATTCCAAAAGTTTAAAACATATTATTTATTTAAATTGTTAACTTTGGGATGTTACTTTTTTATCTATAAGATTTTAAATATAGAAATTCAAAACCTCAATTAAATTTTAAAATCAATACTCAAATAAACAAATATCCTATTTAATTTGAAAAATTCAAATTAATTTACAATTTTATCCAAAAATTTATTTACATTATCAATTTAATTTTAATTAAAAATTGGGATCGTTACAGATTTCCCCCCTTAAAAAAATTTCGTCCTCGAAATTTGTAAGGAAGACGACAAGGAATAGATGAAAGATAGAGAAATATCTTCCCAAATCAAACTGGATAACAATTCTGTATTTGGCTTACCAAATCAGAATATCTATAATATGAGAATAAACTCATACAATTATTTTGCAAGATACTCGGGTTCACCGGTCTACGAATATGCAAAGGCATTGATTAGTTCGAAGGGATAACTAATCGTTCGTAGAATATATCGGATCCCAGAGAATAGATAGATAGATAGATTCAATCTTCTACAATTTCTCAAACACAAGATATGGATTCCAACTTGGGTCGGAATATCCCAAAGTATACATCAACTTGTCCCTCTTCGGACTTCAATCAACATAAGGGATTACAATAGAATTTCAAATTTGGTTTTAATCGAATCATTTTATAGATACAAATTATTTAACTTTATATTTTAGTTAACCAATTTATCAAATTTAAATTTTTGCTAAGGTTAAGAACGAAAAGCTAATAGAAATTTAACCAAGAGAATACGAAATTGAGACTTATCTAAGATTCGTAGGGCCACCATCAAACCGAAGCTTCTTTCTTGAGTTGCTACGAAGCAATCAAAGAAATGATAAGACGAATCAAATGAGATTGATAAAGAAAGTTATTTCCGTTGTTGCAGGGCACTGACCACTTGTACTGGTACTTCCCTGTCCCCTATCTCGTCCTCTTCTTGCACTCGTACTTACTATCAGTGAATAGTAAGAGAATTTACTGAGGCATTCGAACAGATATCTTAGGGATTACTCATTCTAGGGTATACTTCACCCTATCTCTAATGAGTTACTTAATGTGTTATACTCCTGAGCTAAAGTTTTAACCTTCAGCTCTGATACCAAATGTAGCGACCCTGACTCGACCTTCGAAAATCGGCATAGAATACGACACTCGTATTCAAATGCCGCAGATCCAAACGTCGAACCTGGTTCGCCGGAGCTTATAACACAATAAGTACAACACAGCGGAAGAAATATGAATGATACATATGATATACAACATATTATACAATGTCTGATACAACAGAATACAATAGAATGGTACAATGGATAACAATACTATCAGAGATACAAGAAAATAGCAGTGGAAAGATAATGTCTTCAATGCCAAACTCCAAGAACTCCATCTTCAATCCAAAGCTAGCTCGAACCCTCATCACGTTCACTAAGAGAGCAAGACTGGTGTGATGCTGAAGTGCAGCAAATGCGACTCACAAATCCAAAGAGCTTCGAAGGCTAACGAATCTATACCTATTACAGGATTATTTGAAAACCCAACTCTATATTGCCCG
Organism: Allium cepa; assembly: GCA_030765085.1. NCBI lineage: Eukaryota > Viridiplantae > Streptophyta > Magnoliopsida > Asparagales > Amaryllidaceae > Allium > Allium cepa. The sequence goes on along the minus strand of CM060944.1, from coordinate 487,904,269 downwards.
TGTAGAAAATAGTGGGCACCCAGAGTTTAGGAAAGGAACAATAAACTCCAGGTCAGTCATGGGACTGGTGTGAGCAAACAAAACAATTTTATCTTTTAAAATAAACAACAAAGCTTTTAAAGTTTAAATCCGCAATGCTTTTGGAAAATGAAACTACCATAAGGCCTCCCGGCACACACACAATGCAAACGCACACATGGGGGAGATTTCTCCTTATGGTAGTCAAACATGCTTACTACGAGAAAAATTCTTTTTGATATTATTACTAGTGCATAGTGGAAAACCTTTCGAAAGTATAATATAAATCCTAGCCAGCATAGGTACCATTATACTATGCGTACTATAGCTGCCATGTTAAATGGCAGGTTCTACAACTAAAACCATACAAGGCGCGTATTGGATGAATGGATTTCCAACAAATGGTCAGGCTAAGGAACTTCCTATTGCCACATGGGAACGCCTCTGGTGGGACGCCCCGAGAACCTACCCGGATCTCTGCTAAACAAGGCCGGCTACCTCCTTCCCGGGGAATAAAACCTGAGATATGCCACCCCCGGTCCTTTGGGACCTTTATCCGAGGGCCCTCCAACAACAACATCACACAGTAATAAATATACTAGTGTCCACATGAGTAAGTATCTGGGCTCCACACCATGATATCACCCTTTTCCAGAAGGAATGGTCATACCCTAGGGGAGCTACCCCTGAAACCTTGCCGCATCTTTCCTGTTTCGACCATTACCGGTTTGTGAGGCTCGATGAGATCTCGGCCACAAAGCTATGCTTTTCACAAAGCCATGCTTTGATCAACCAATGATCAACAAATGATCATCAATCACACAACAACACTTAGCGTGCCACACTACCAAATTGGGAGTATATCACTGATAACATTCAACTACATAACCTCTGAGATCATACGTCTCAGAGAAGGGTGTTAAGCTAAGAGAATAAATTCTCCGCCACCAACAGATATGTATTTGAAAGAAACCGGCTTTACATCTCAAAGTGTAATGTCAGACACACAACCATACAAGTCTGTTCCGGGCTCGAACAAAACCGAAGGCACTTCCGAAGAAGCCCTTGCAAATCCGGGTATTCACAATCCCGATCGGACTTCCCATCACTTAGGAAATCTCTATACCGTAGCTACTCAGTGCAGAGAAAATCGAAAGGTCGTCCTATCATTCTTGCAACTACCCGGTCTTCACCACTGGTCTCCACATGCTATCCATAACGACGTATCATTATTCGGAATGGGTTATATGACACAAGGTCCTCTCCCGGCTAAACCGAATAACGAGCGCAATATTTAAAAAAACATATGGATATGGGATTTCAGTTAAGTCACAACTTATTATCCAAAACTTGCCTTTAAATGGTTTAAACCAAATTACCATTTCAAATCTTTAAACAAAAGATTTATTTCACAAAGTTTATCTAGTTTCACAAAGATCCATTTACGGTTTCCAAACAATATCCATTTTAATTGGATTAATTCGTTTAATCTTTAAATCAAAGATTTAACTTATAGCTTTCAAACCCGTTTTCAATCATTCATTCACAACTTGGAAAACCATTTCAATTCAAACTTGAAATTCCTTTTATACACATTGGAAATTCATTTCTTATACGAAAGCTTTATCATTTGAAAACAAACAGTTTCCATTTTGGAAAAATCCAATTTCATTTATAGAAGTTAAAATCTTTGGGTTAAATTTATTTCCCAAAAACAACACTTTTAAAAAATGATTTGAAAACCCATATAAGCTTCTATAACCATTTTTTACATCTTAAATTCTCAAAATAGAATTCAATTTCAAATTTTTGAATTCAAATTTAAATCAGATTTCAAAACTAAATTAAGTTATTCAAAAATAACTTTTATGTTTGAAATTCTTTTTCAAAGCTTTTTACTTTAAACCCCATCCATTTCAAAAACCATTTGAATTTTAAAATTCAAATTTAAATATTTCAAAAGTCTATGACTTAACCGATTTCCACGTGCAATCCATATTTGTGTGTGTATAGTGTAGTCCAGGGGTATTACACGATAGTGCACAACATCAATCATCACAGATATATCGATAAGCGGTATAACCCATAACGCTTATCTTCATCAACAGATTCATAGATAAAGTAAATTTATCAATCACAAAGATTCACTAATATGATTCGATGTGGGTTTCGGATAACCAATTGGAATCCGACTCCCTGCCGCATCGAAGTTTAAATGCCGTTTTACGGGCAAAAAGGGGTTTCACACACATATAGGAACAAACCACAAATCACAGTCCATCACAAAACAATCACAATATCACAACAAAAATATCAATCCAATACAGAACAATTGATGAAAATCAATCATCTCTAATTAGGGTGAATATGATTAAGTGTGTTAACCACACAATTATTTTTATAAATTTTAAATCAATGATTAATTATTCTTAACTATAAATTGATTCAATCCTAATTAACTTTATCAACTAGCTTTTCTTAATTTAATTATCTTAATTCATAAATCCTTAATTTATAATTAAGTAAATCTTAATTACCTTTACCCTTTAATTAAATCAACTTTTAATTATAAAGTAATTACAAATTTTAATTGTTCAAAATCTTTACTTAATCATTATAAAGAATTTTGTCTTTAAGTTAAAATTTTGAATATTTGATTTATTCCTAAGTATTTTATCAAAAAAAATTTAAAACAATTTTATTTTTGAAATCTAAGTTTAAAATACTTAATTTATATAAATCAATTTGGGTTTTTAAATTAACATTTAAACATTTATTTTACTTTTTAAAAATTTTGTTAAGTTAAACTTTAAAACAACTTTTATTTAAAATTATAAATTTTAAATACCACTTATTTCATACGCTATTTATCATCATCATAAATTTATTTTAGGAAATAAGTTTACTAGTGTTTTCAAAAATTTGGTAAAGACAAACTGAGTTGCTGTTTTAAATTCACTCACCTGAGACGTGCTTCGGGTCGTCCCCGAGGAAAACCCCCCTACTTCGAGTTTTAGCCAAATCTACCCGAGTAAGATTTTTTTTCAAAAATTTGCTATGTTTAAAAGGTGACTCGATACAACTCAAAACCACTCGAGCTCGTCTTCAAGTTTCCGCGCAATCTCCCCATGCCATGCTTCGAGCTTTCCCTTGTCCTTTTCAACCCATCACCCTGACACACCCCATAGCCACGTGCACGTGCACGGCTGGTTTCGCCGCCGCTGGTCGAAGCTGCGGCCACCAACATGACAACGTCCACCCCCTAAACCCATTCGAACACCCAGATTTCGACTTTATTTCGAAATCACCAATCGAGCAACTGGACCCCAAAAGTATCAGGCACGCCATCAGAAAAACAGTCCCGCGCCACCTCCCCTGGCCATCAGAGGCCGCCAAATTTTACCTCTAGCATCCGTGTCGTGCAACGCATCCATCTGACCCCCTGACACGCATCTCGATCACTCGTGGGTGGTGCGGCAATGTCATTTCGACCGTGAATAGGAAAATGGGTTTTAAACCCTACTTCGATTTCAAATCAAAAATCTAAACGTTTATAAATTAATTCAGTATTTTCTGATGATTGCGAACATGAAATCATGCTGCTACAACAATCTCAACGCCCCCCTATTTTCTCAGTGAAGAGTGAATGAAAAATTATGATTTTTGTTTTTAAAATCATCATTGTTATAGTAGATTCACCTGGTATTATTGAAACTGAAATGCATGAAGTTCGAATTTTTCTTGGAAAAATTGCATTGTGACAGTACTCCATTGTTTCCAGAATTTAACAGGTTTTTTTTCTAAAAAAAAAGACCAAAGCTTACACTTACTTTAATTCATTTCTAAAAATGTAAAACAGGTTTCCAACCAAAGTTTAGTTGTTACAACCTTTTTCAAAAGTAAAGAGGAAGAGAAGGATTCTAAATTTGATGTGAGTTACCTTTTTCCAAACCTGTAACTCAGATGTAAATTTTTTTTTCTTTAATTCCCAGTAAAATTACAACTCTGTTTCGATTTGTTTTCTGAAGCATGGTGCCAGTCCAAACATAAACTTCAACTTGTTGCAATTTTATTTCAGAAGAAACGAGAAAAGAAGGATTGGGTTGATTTTGATGTGCCTATTATTCTACCTATCTTTACAATTCGATTTCTTTTCAAAAGAACTGGGAAGAGGGTTTCTTTATTTTTTTGTTAAACATCATTCCCTGTAACTCAAATTGTATACAGAGAAAAACAAAAACATAAGAAAAAAAAAACAGGAACAATGTTTCCAGAAAATCAAAACCAAGCCAATCATTCATTCAATTCAAAGCCAACACATTCATACAGGGATTCAAGCACACACAAAATTTGAACAAGTATGAATCTACTCAGCTTTAATTACTGAAGTTTTGCTTAAACTCTAAAGCACTATGTAAGTTTTGAACTACACTTAAAACTTAATTTGCAGTCCATAATTTTAAAATTCTAATTTTCCCTATAGTTTTACAGTAACTAGTATTTTGAAAACATCAACATGCACAGTCAACTACAATCATATTCCAAAATCCTTGCATGCAAACAAGTTTAATTTTGCTATATCACCCAAGCATACAAAGCAATCAAAAAGATTGAGAATCAAGGTTTACTCACATTCAAGCAAATCCATAACCTTACTTTAATCATGCATCAAAACATAAATCAGATCAAGGTAAGGTTTGCTCACTTTTTTTTTCCTGAAGACAGAAGGCTGTTGACAGTTTCAAAACAGGGATGAGCCTGGAATCTTCTTCTTCTCTACTTGATTTTGAATTTTTAAATCTGCAACTTGAAGATATAACATTTTGTTTGATCACTGTTGCATGCTCTTGTTTATTCAATTTTATTAATATCAAACAAGGATTTGAATTTACTTACAGCTTTAAAAAAAAAATATTACACAGAACTTTTTATCTTCTTCAACTTGAACTAGAGATAGCTTAGGCCCTGAACTATATTTCTTTTCTGCAAGTAATTTATTGTTATTGTACTTAATTCTTGCTTTATTACAAATCATAACCTCAAACTCAAAAAAAAAAAATTTAAAAATTACTTGCCTTTAATTACTTCAGAAATCTACTGCCCTGCCTTTACAACTAATCTGCAGTTTTTTGTTTAAAATTGTTGTTAGAGTATGACTTCAAAATCATGATTTTATTAACTATAAATTTTTAAAAACTTACCGGAGAAACTGAAGACAGAGAACCAGGTTTTGAAAATCTTATCTTTCTGTTTTGATTTATTGATCTGAAGCTTTATTTTAATGAGTTTGAACTTTGATCTTGAAATGGTTGAGTTGCTTCAGAACTTTGAATTTCTTCCAGATTTGCTTTAGATTTGTTTCAGATCTTAACCTCTGCTTGAATACTTGAGTGAACCATTTCAGGTTGAAGAATGCAGATGCTTTTTTTAAAAAAAAAAAATAGATTTGCTTCAGATTTTGGTTTTGAATTGAAATGAAGAATGCAGTTTTTTTCTCTTTTCTTTTTTTATTCTTGAAAGTTGAAGTAAGGATTGCAAAATCTTTATGATATCTGAACTTCAGATGTTTAGGAGATTTAAAAATTCGAATTTTACAAGGTGAAAAGTTTTCTTAATTTTTTATTTGGTTATTTTATTTAGGAAATGATGTCTTGTGCCATTTGTTAAAAATAATCATAAGCTTTAGATCTTGTTAATTATTCTACTCTACCTTCCATGTGGATGTATATTCAGCCTTTTTGACATTTATAAAGCAAATGAATTTTATAAATGTTGTATTTATATCTTATACACTTTAAAAATAAATGTATATCTTTATTCTTTTGTATATATACATACATGTTCAATGTTGAAAGTATTTAACCAATATTTATACATATACATTACATCTTAATGATTTCAAATGCTACTAATTTTTAAAATATTTATTTTAAATTTAAATTAAATTTTTAATTTGAAACTTGAAATATAAACTTTCATATCCATTTATACATTCACACTTTATCTTGAACAAATTTAAATTAAATTTTAAATATGCATTCAATCTACTGATATTTGTAATATACATACATACATATATATATATATATATATAAGATTTTAAATTTAAATGACTTTTAACAACATTTATTATTTCAATATTTTAATCTCAAAATAAAATTGGGATTTAATTCATATATTATTATCACTCATTTTTATTTGTTTAGGATTTTTTCTTCCAATTTAATTTGAAATTAAATTCCAAAAGTTTAAAACATATTATTTATTTAAATTGTTAACTTTGGGATGTTACTTTTTTATCTATAAGATTTTAAATATAGAAATTCAAAACCTCAATTAAATTTTAAAATCAATACTCAAATAAACAAATATCCTATTTAATTTGAAAAATTCAAATTAATTTACAATTTTATCCAAAAATTTATTTACATTATCAATTTAATTTTAATTAAAAATTGGGATCGTTACAATAATAAAATTCCCTTTGAAAATATTACATTGCCATATGTGTGCACATATTGTCAAATGGGAAAAATTCATGAGTTCTCATTTACTAATTCACAAACAAAGTATGAAAAGCCACTTGAATTGGTTGCTGCTGACCTATGGGGTCTAGCACAAGCCAATTCAGATTATGGTTTTAATTATCATGTATCCTTAGTTGATGCACACACCAGATACACATGGATATATTTTCTTAAAACAAAATCAAAAACTTGCAAAGAAGTTATACATTTTGTAACACGGGCTAGAAGGCAAACATATCATAAACTAAAATTCTTACAAATAGATGGTGGCATAGAGTTTAAACCACTCAATCAATTCTTTCAAAGAAAAGGAATCATTCACAGAATCACATGTCCATATACATATAAGCAAAATGGTCTATTTGAAAGAAAACAAAGGAACATTGTAGAATGTGGTCTTGCACTGTTTGCCCAAGGGTCGTTACCTATGAAATTTTGGCCAGATGCATTTAGCACAACAGTTTATTTGATAAATAGATTACCAATGAAGGTTTAAGAAATAAGTTTCCACTGGAATCTTTATTTACTATAAAGATTATCATAGATTAAGAACCTTTGGATGTCTGTGTTTCCCATATCTAAGACCTTATAATGCACACAAATTAAATTTTAGATCAACAGCTTGAACAGCTTGTACATTTTTAGGCTATTCAAGCAATCAAATAGAATACAAATACTTAGATAGCAATGGTAAAATATTTTTGAGCAAACTTCTTGTCTTAAATGAAATTATACTTCCATTTTCTAGCATAGGTGTGGTGACATCACAAAAAGTGTACAATCCAAATGTGTTAATGCAAGATATACGTTTATTTCAAACTGAAGATAGTAAGGAATGGATTGAAGATGGTTCAAATCACTACGATTCAAACTCACCGTGCTAAATGAACCAGGTCATGAACAAGCAGAGTAATTTGCTCAACTCAATCACACTCCTACAAATAATAATCACAAAATACAAGTCAAGAAGGAGAATATGAGCATTCAAGTACACATCAAGACAAAAAAGTGAACAAACACATGTTAAACAACCAGCTCAAACTGGACATCCATAGGGCTATTGTGGTAATGGTTATCGTTACCATTTTGTAAATACCATTACCGTTCCATTTTTTCAAGCAAGCTAAAATTGTTTACCGTTACCGATTGACTGGTATATCGATGACTGGTATCCCGATAAAATGGTAACTGTTATACTAGTAATGGTAAATTACTGTTTGTCTAGAAAAATAATAAATTGATATATTTTTACACCAAATGATGCTTCATTATATATCACGTTGGGTCACTTAATAAAGGACATAGAAAAGAAGTGTATTTTTATCCCTTGATTTGAATTACTGAAATAAATTGAACTGTTTCTTGCTTCTAATTACCCATAATACAACATCTTACATGAATATCAATGTATTATGAATGGACTGGTAAACTACCGTTACCATTGGTTTTGAAAAATATTATCGATGTTTTACTGTAAAAAATGGCAAATTTACCATTACCGTACGATTATGCTGGTATACCGACTTTACTTTAAAATGGTAGCTGATTTACTGGTAATGGTATGTAATGGTAAATTTACTGTCATCATAACAGCCCTACATCCAATGACTACGAGATCAAAGAGTGGCATATTTAAACCAAAAATATATGCTGTAGTGATTACATCTGATGAACCAAACAACTTTGATCAATAAATTAGTAACAAGAATTGGAAAAAGGCTGTGGATGAAGAGTACAATGCATTTATGAGAAACGAAACATGTGATTTAGTATATGCACTTGAAAACAAAAATATAGTGGGATGCAAGTGGACTTTCAGACTAAAGAAAAATCATGATGGAACTATTGCAAGATACAAAGCAAGATTTGTGGCCAAGGGTTATACTCCACAACATGGATTTGACTTTGATTAAACATTTTCTCCAATTGTTAAACCAACCACAATCAGAGTTGTTCTTACTATAGCATTACAAAAAAAAGGGAAAATCAGATAGTTGGATGTAAGCAATGCTTTTCTAGATGGGAACTTAAAGGAAGAAGTCTACATCGAGCAACCACAAGGTTGAAGATGGGATAGAAAGCTAGTCTACAAACTAAATAAAGCCATTTATGGAATTAAATGGGCTCCAAGAGTCGGGTTTGATAAAATGAACTTCAAATTAACAAATCTAGAATTTCAGCCTACCAAATCAGACCACTCACTATTTACAAGAATCAATAATGCTTCAATTATATACATAATGATGTATGTTGACTTGATTATCATAGGTAATGATGAGTCAGAGATCAGTAATCTTATTCAGCTTTTAGACAAACACTTTTCAATTAAAGATCGTGGAGAATTAAGCTACTTTTTTAGAATTGAAGTTACAAGAGTGTTAGAATCAGAAAAATTTTTATGTCAAAGAAGTACATCATGGAAATTTTAATCAAAGAAAAATGGAAGCAGTAAATTATTTGCCAACATTAATGGTGACAAATCATCATCTGTCGAAACACACGGGAGCACCCATATTTAATAGTAAACAGTATAGAAGGATTATTGGTGTATTACAATATGCAGCCATTACAAGACCAGAAATATCACACAGTGTTAACAAAGTGTGTCAATTTATGCAGGATCCAAAGGATGAACATTGGAATGCTATAAAAAGGATACTCAGATACTTAAAGGGCACTACTGATCATGGTTTAAAGTTTAAAGCATGCAAACATCTAAATATAATTGGATATGCGGATGCAGATTGGGCTAGGATCCTGATGATAGAAGAACCGCCACAAAACACTGTATATATTGGAAATAATCCAGTTTCTTAGTGTACTTAAATGCAACAAACTTTATCTAGATCAAGCACTGAAGAAGAATATAGAAGCACAACATGTGCAACAGCAGAGATTACGTGGATACAGTCATTACTAAGAGAACTGAAAGAAAACACAAATAAAAAACTAGTATTATGGAGTGACAATTTAAGTGCAGTTTCACTTTTTGCCAACCCAGTATTGCATTTCAGAACCAAACACATGGAAATAGATTTATACTTCATTCGTGAGCAAGTATTGAAAGGGAAACTGCAAGTAAACCAGGTACCTTCAACTTACCAAGTTGCATATATTCTAATAAAATATTATTAGCAATAAATTTTACCAAATTATAGACTTAACTCATGGTAGGAGAAAGACCGGAAATCTGTAGGACAAATCAGACACATATCTTACTCAACAACGATAGATCTACATAGGAAGAAGCACATCTACAATTGAAGTCAGATCTCCGCTAGCTTAACATCAGGTCTGTCTCAATTCATCTTTAATCATATATATAAACGAAGATCAGAGAAGAACTGAACTAACTTTTGCCAAAATCAGTCGACTTCCCAAAGTTTGTCAACTGTGAGGTCCAGGATCTACCCGAATCTCAACAATCTCTCCATATTGATTGAAGAAATCGTGGAACATGAATGATGAGGAACTAATTTTTGCTCAAATTAAATTTATGATGAAGAAAGAGTGAAATCGCATCAGATGAATTGAAACCGCCATTAGGGCAGAAAGCCTAGTTGTTTTCGAGAGGGCGTAATAATTAATAAAGATAGTTTAAATTACCGTGTAATGTAATGCTTTTTGTAATGTGCTTCGGGTGATTATATAAAGAGCACACTTACCAATAGCTCAGTAATCATGCTCAAGTTGTAACATTATAAATACTGAGTGATGTATGTAAGAATCAATTTTTCAATATACAATCGTAATTTCTTCAACAATAATTCATCAAACTTCAATAGTAATTTATGATGTCATGAGTCATTGAATTTCACACAAAACCTCAACTACCTATTTGTTCTTCTCGAATAGTTGGTTTCTGCTTGAAAGAAGTTGGTAACGGAGAGTGCAAGGGTTATTTGTTTTTCCATGCATATGGTACTGTCTAGAATTGTTATTCGTCAAACAAGGTTGAAGCCATTATATAACATCTGAAAATAGTTGTAATGAGGAATACTATGAGATGTGAAGAAAGCGTGATTATGTGTTTTCAAATGATTCAATAATGATTGAGAAACATGTATAGACCCACACTCTTTACCATTGGAAGATGGGGCAGCTGTTATGAGGGTTGAGAACGAATGTTCGGTGAAGTTTGAAAGTGATATGGACATGTCAACGGATCGAGTTCGGTTCTTGTATATTAAAATTTGGATCGGAGCCAAGTTTAAATAATCAAAACATGAACTCATCACAGACCTCTTGGGTATTTGAAAACCAATATCTAAACCCGACCCGTCAGGCTTGTCAAGTTTGTCGGTTAATACCTTTATACCTAACTCATAATATTTATGTTAAAATCATTTTTATAAAAATTAATGATACATAATTGTTAACATATATATTGGATAATGACCTAAGTTCAAAATAATAGTACGCAGAAACATCTACACACAAACAAACAAAATGATAAAAAAAATAACACAATCATGTTTAAAAACTACAAAAGATTAATAATCTAATAGGATCCAAACTGGATCGGATTTTGATTAAACTATACATGACCATAATAGTAGCAAGGTCGGATCTGCATCAGATTTGGGTAGTTGGATTCAAAACTCATACCCGCATTTATAGGAAGGGTTCACAACGTGTTCGAAGCAGGTTTGGACCGGGATCAGATCATAACCCAGACCATTGACGGAACTACTTGTGAAGACTTTCTCGTAAACACTGTTACACAATTTAGGTATGTTGTCTTTATCTGTGCACTAGATTATGGAGAACAAGAGTCCCCACAACGTTCCATTACGTGGTGTCAAGATGGTATTCTAGAGTATTGAGAATGAGGTTGATAGTAGCTAAGCTAAGATGCAAAGCTCATACCTATGCCTATTAATCGTTAACATAATCTTAACACAATTTCACAACGCTAGCCTTATGCCATGTTACCTACCAGAGCCGGCCCAAAGAATTGGGTTGTCCTATGAAAAAAGTGCTGTGCAAGTGCACGTGCTAATATAGTACACACGGATCGTGTAACATGGAATATAATATAAATGCGGAAATAGATGATAGTAGCAAAGTAAATAAAAATAGAAAAATCACACCAGAGATTTTTATACTGGTTCGGAGCACCGTCCTACGTCCAATCCCAGACTTCTATCTGGATTTTCACTACCAACTACCTCGCTTCACCCGGAGGAACAGGTTTACAACACCCGAGCAGACGAACGGGATTTCACGCCTCTAATACACTGAGGACTTCAACACTTTGCCTCTTACAACACCGAGGACTTCAACACTTGCCTCTTACAACACGGAGGACTTCAACAAAGATAAATATAATTGTTTGTTGACGATATGTGTTCTTGCTAACACTATTTTGTCACTTGTAGTACAAACTTCATATAATCTTATCCTCAAATAGATTATTTGTATATATGAAGATTTGGAAGTGGATATCGTATTGAATCAAAAGGACGTCAGGATTCAAAACGATATATGATAGAATATGAGCAATTTGAACGCTTGAGAGTACAAGATAGTGATCAATAGAATAGAGATTAGAAGAATAAAAATTAGATATTTGGAATAATGATTTCATGATGTTTATATAAGAAATAAACAGTTGTAACCTTTTGTGAAAAGGTATGAACAAAGGTCATGATCATTGGTGAAGAGAAAGAGAAGAAACCGTTGAAGAAAAGGAAGTGTCTATACGAAGGGTTTCTTTCTGTTTGAAAACGGTCGACTGGTCAAAAAGGACCAGTAGACAGGAATTTGAATATATATACGTTATGTTCACTTGTGCATGTTATCTGTGCATTCTGGGCAGAAACGGTCGACCACCTGGTTTTGACCAGTCGACCGGTTTTGCCCAGAGTGCACAGTTAATGTGCACTCATATATATTTATATATATATTTGAAGATTGAAGGTATATGCTATTTGAGGATAGATTTAACATAAATAATCATTACTAACATACCAAAAAATCAACCTCTAATCATATGGAGCTCTTTGTGTTTGAATAACTTCTTTTTGTCGATCACGGCTTATCCCTTTGTCAGAAATCAAAACTCTATATAAAAATCTTGACTCAACATTCTCCCCCTTTTTGATTGATGACAACATAGTTATGAATCTCCCCCTGTATACGATATCTCCCTGAGATTTTGTCCTGCATATGTACTGTTAGCACAATTTTCTCCCCCTTTGTCATCGACAAAAAGGAGTTGTTAAATGGAAGATATAAAAGAGATTATAAGCAACATAAAACTACTATCACAGATCAAGAGTAACATTCACACAGAATTATAATACACATAAGTCTAGTACGAATTAAAACATGACACTATTTAGAACAAGTGCCAGATAATGTATTTAAAGCAAAAGCTAAAGTCATAAGTATGCATAAAAGATAAAAAGAGATAGACTAAAAAGGACTTTTTCTGACTCCGTCTCACCCTCTTCTTCTTCTTCTTCAACGAGCTGAGATTTCCCGTGTCGACGTTGATGACTAGTTCCCGAGCTTGTGCCCTCCTCTGAAGATGTCCAAGCAAAAGTAGGAGGAGCTGGGCGCTTGCCAGGGTCTGAAGCTTGCATTGATGAAGATGATGCACCACAAGATATTGCTTCCCATATAGAAACGAAGAAAGACTTAAGTTTGTTAAAGCGTTTATCCATTTTTGTGTCCATGCGCTTAAGTCGTGCTTCGAGAAGGAATTGATTCCGAGCAATAGTTTCAAGTGATTCTTTTGTTGAGAAAGATGATCGTAAAAGTTTGACTTCCTCAGGTTTAGGGTGAGATGGGCAAGATGAAGCTTCTTTATGTCCTTTTTCTTTCCATTGTTCGAAAGGCATAATATTAAAGTATGGAGCGGGAAGCTTCATTCTTGTAATGGTTGCTTTGTTGATGACTTTTGGTTTGGAGTTTGAAGACTTGGGAGGTTCAATGCCACAATCAAGCAAGAGACGCATAATATACTCGTTATAGAACAAGTGTGGTCTAGAGGAATCATTAACCTTCAAAATCTCATCAAAGATCATACCAATCCAATTTATGCGAATACCCCCATAGATTGAGTATAATGCCTTGAAATTTTCTTTATAGACGGCATCAAAATTTCCTATTCTTGGTAAAAGAGAGTGCATAAGAGTGTAGTGAAGAATTCTTGCAGATGGCCATAAACCCATAGACTTAGTACTATCCTTGTCATTTTCAATAAATTGATGACTAATTTGATTACGGATATGAACATTGCAAAAATTACTTGAGAATTTTTCACCAATAAATGAAGAACCAAGAACGGTTGCCATCCTATCACACGAGATGAATACTTCTTTGCCACAAACAACGGACCAAAGACAATAATTGGGATTCTCGGGCTTGTTTTTCTCTAAATTTAGATTAGCATAGAATAGTTTGATCATTACATGGTTAATTTCAACATTGTTTTGATCAAAATCAATGAGATTTTCAATTTGGGCTTCCTTTGCTAAGCTAAGAATACGATAACTAGAGAAATCTGAAGATTTAATAAAAGAACCCGGATGGATTTTAAAATCCTTCATCTCATTCCACCTTTTGATTTCTATTGGATCTACAAGCCACTTCTTGATAGAGAGATCAATTGGTTGTGTGTCGGAGGTAGAAGCTTGCTTTAATTTCTTTTGTGAAGGAGCCATTTGTGTGGAATTGATAGAAGAGTTGAGTACTAGGGTTAGGAGAGTTTTTGTTTTAGAAAAAAAATGGAAGAGATGGAGAAAAATGAATCGTATGTGCCTTTTAAAAAAACAACACAGCATGAAACCGGTCGACCGACCGTTTTCTTCCAGAGACAAAAACGGTCGATTGGTTGTTTTTGGCCGGTCGACTTGTTTGCCAGTGTGGTGTTTTTTCTTCTTTTGCGTGTATTTTTGAACGTTAACGGTCCATATAATATCAAATTTCAAGAACATGATATATATATATATATATATATATATATATATATATATCGATTCATAAGAAATATAAAAATACAATCATAACATTAAACAAATTTTAATGAGAGGTAGAGGAATTATGATCGGAAGTCTCTTCTTTGACATCGGTAATGCGTGGTTTCCATGGCGACCATTTTTCTTTCGCTCCTTCATTCTGAGCATAGTTTTTATCCCATGAATTTGGGCTTCTAGAGGATGAAGGTGCATGAGGCATTGGCTCGTATACGCCATGTTTGTTTGAACCACAAAAGAATGATGCCATTCTTTCTAGAAGAGATAGACGTTCCGAAGTCAGTTGTTGCTCATAATGCAGCTGTCTTTGAAGATCGATTTGATGTTTTTGATAATGATGAATCTCATTGATCTTTTCTCTGGTATGGGGTGAACAAAACAACACTTTCTTTGCTTGTTTCGAAGTAGGCGTATTGCCAGGAGTATGAATGCATTGGTGATGACACTTTGATTTGTGTTTTGGAGTTTCAGGAGAGTAATATTCTTTTGGCTCAGAACTTGTGACCGAAATATGGGACCTTTGAGCACACTCATCACAAATATGTGCCATAATGATATATACATAAACTTTTAGGCTCAGATAGGAAGTGATGAAAACAATATTTTTGTTAAGCTTATATAACAATTCCTATATATAAGCTTGTGGATGAGAATGTTATGCAAAATTTGGCCATAGAAAAAATTTGAAGCTCATATTGAATTTCCTAATATAGTAATAGAAAAATAATCCGAAAAGGACTTAGGATACAACATTAAAGATTTACTTATCAAGTTCCTTTCTAGAAATTAAACCAAGTTCTCTACGAAATTTAATGAAATTAGACTCAAGTAGAGGCTTAGTAAAAATGTCCACTAGTTGATTATCAGTTTGGACATATTCGAGACATATATTTCCTTTTTCGATATTGTCTCTAAGGAAATGATGACGGATATCAATGTGTTTGGTTCTGGAGTGATTCACTAGATTCTTACAAAGATTTATAGCACTTGTGTTATCACAGTATATAGTAGAATTTGATAAATGAATACCAAAATCTTGAAGTGTTTTTTGCATGTATATAACTTGGGTACAAGCGAGAGCCGCTGATATATATTCAGCTTTACATGTTGATAGTGAAACACAATTTTGTTTCTTACTAAACCAAGAGACAAGTGATTTTCCAATAAAGTGGCACGTACCACTTGTACTCTTTCTATCCGTTCGAGAGCCTCCAAAATCAGCATCACTATATGATACTAATTCAAATGGACATTCTTTTGGATAAAAAAGACCGAAATCTTTGGTATTATTAAGATAACGAATTATATGTTTCACTGCTCGTAGATGTGATTCCTTTGGATCTGCTTGAAAGCGTGCACATAGACAAACACTCATCATTATATCTGGACGACTTGCTCTAAGATAAAGAAGATAACCAATCATGCTTCGATAAAGTTTCTGGTCAACATTCTTACCTTTTTCATCTTTTTCAAGATGTGTAGATGTACTCATGGGAGTAGGTTTACCAGATGTGTTATTTAACCCGAAGCGATTGATAAGATTTCCGCAGTATTTTTCTTGATTAATAAAGATACCATTCGGAAGTTGTTTGATTTGAAGTCCAAGAAAATATGACAGTTCTCCCATATGAGACATTTCGAACTCTTTGGTCATAATACTTGCAAATTCCTTGCAGAGTTTATCGTTTGTTGAACCAAAGATGATGTCGTCTACATATTTCTGGATAACTAGAATATCCTTTTGAGAATGTTTGATAAACAAAGTTTGATCGACTTTGCCTATTTTAAATCCTGAGTTAATAAGATAGCTACGTAATCGTTCATACCAAGAACGAGGTGCTTGTTTTAAACCATACAGAGCTTTCTTAAGTTTGAACACATGGTCAGGATATTTTTCATGTACGAACAAAGGAGGTTGTTCGACATATACATTCTCTTTGATAAATCCATTGAGAAATGCACTTTTGACATTCATATGATAAAGTTTGAAATTATGGTGACAAGCAAAAGATAATAGGATTCTAATAGCTTCTAGTCGAGCAACTGGTGCAAAAGTTTCTTCATAATCGATACCTTCTTCCTGATTATACCCTTGAGCTACTAATCTTGCTTTATTTCTAGTGATATTTCCTTGTTCGTCAGCCTTATTTTTACAGACCCATTTAGTACCAATAACTGACTGATCAGTTGGTCTTGGAACAAGTTCCCAAACGTCATTGCGCTCGAACTGATTTAGTTCTTCCTGCATGGCAATGATCCAGTAATCGTCTGTAGCAGCTTCTTTTGGATTCTTAGGTTCGATATTTGAGAGAAAAGCGACATGACCCATTTGGATGAGTTGACTCCTTGTTCTGACATGTGATGTAACTTCACCGATTATATTTTAGGCCGGATGGTCTCTTAATATTCTTGGTGGTGATTGTAACTCACATATTTGAGAATATTCTCAGTATTTATTTCCGAGTCAGAATCAACATTTGTGATGATTGGATTATCAGTGACTATTGTTTCGTCATCATCTGATATATTTTGAGGATGATGATAGAATTCATTAAAAGAGACATGAAGTGATTCTTCAATAGTTTTGGTTCGTTTATTAAATATACGATAGGCCTTGCTTCGTTTAGAATAACCGACAAATATTCCTTCATCGGCTTTTGGATTGAATTTGTCAAGCTGGTCTTTCGTATTTAAAATAAAGCACTTGGAACCAAAGACTTTGAAGTATGAGATTTTAGGCTTTCTTTTGTTAAATAATTTATAAGGAGTATTCTTGGTAAGAGGTCTTATGGACACACGATTTAAAACATAACAGGCAGTTGCGATGGCTTCTGCCCAGAAATGTTTTGGTAAGGTAGTTCCATTCAATAATGTTCTTGCACATTCTTGTAAAGTTCGGTTCTTCCGTTCTACAACTCCGTTCTGTTGTGGAGTTGTGGGAAACGAAAAATTATGATATATACCTTTCTTTGTACAAAAATGTCCAAATTCATTATTTTCAAACTCTCCGCCATGATCACTTCTTATATGTTTAACTTTAATCCCTTTTGATTTTTGAATTCTTTTGACGAAAGATTTGAAATGATCGAAAGTGTCACTTTTATTTCTTAAGAAAATTGTCCATGCGTAACGAGAGAAATCATCAACAATTACAAGCACATATCGACTGTGATTTATTGACTGAACCCTAGTAGGTCCAAATAAATCCATGTGTAGTAACTCAAGTGGTTGTAATGTTGATATGACTTTCTTGGATTTAAAAGATGATTTGGTCAATTTTCCTAATTGACATGCATCACAAATGTTGTTAACCGTAAAACTCATTTTGGGTAGTCCTCTAACTAGATTGTTTTTGGCTAGCTTGTCAATAGTTCTGAAGTTTATATGACAGAAGCGTTTGTGCCATAGCCATGGATCATTATCATTAGCCACAAGACACATATCTGAATTATGATTAATATTCATATTCAGAATATATATATTTCTGTCTCTATAACCTTCGAAAACTAAATTATGGTTTTTATCTAAAATACTACACTTATTATTCGAAAAGGAAATTGTAAAACCCTTGTCACATAACTGACTAATACTAAGTAAATTGTGTTTTAAATTTCTAACTAGCATGACATTAGTAATAAGAGGTAAGTTAGATGTACCGCAATTGCTCACATCGCCTTTGCCGATGATATAGCCTTTTGAATTATATCCAAAAGTGACGGAGCCACCATCTGAGTACGTAATATTTGTTAATAAGCTCTTGTCGCCAGTCATGTGCTTCGAGCTACCACTGTCCAATATCCACTTTCCTCTTTTCTTAAGTGGTACCTGCAAAAAATAAAATTAAGTCCATGGTACCCACTTTTTATGGGGTCCTAAGAGTTAGGTCTTAGGAGTCCAAACCCATACGGGTCTGGTATCCCCTTTATATACATAATTAATATTAAGATGCACGGTATTCATGAAATTTTGAAATATTTGTTCCTAATCAAATTGTTATTTGTTTTAGGAGCCCATATTTTGATAGTCTTGACATTTATCTTTTGAAATTTCACAACTGGTTTTGGTTTGGAATATAATAAACTAAGATTTTTCTTAGCTTCAGTTTTTGTGCTTTCTTCTTCCTTTTATTACCAAGATGTTTCTTGGTTTCTTTTTTCTTATATCCCAAACCTTGTTTATTTGAAATAGATTGTGAATTTTCAATGATTTTTGTCAAATTTTCTCGACCTTTGTTAAAGTTAGAAACATTTTGAGAAATGTTATCTAACTTAGTTTGTAAACTAGCCTTTTCTAGGTCCAGAATTTTGACTTTTGCCTCAAGCTCATGATTTTTAGTAGTGAGAGCATCATTTTTCTCTTTTTGAGTTTCAATTTCTTGACTCAAAAGAACTAATTGAGAGTCAACATTAGATGATGATTCTTGAAAATTTTCAAGTTCTTCTTCTAATATTTTCTTCTCGTCTTTTAACATATCTCGTTCAAATTCTGCTCGACTCAAATCTGCTTTGGCTTCTTTTAGCTTTCGTTTCATGTCTTTATATTTGACTATCAATTCAGCATTAATATCAAGTACTTCATCAAATGTAGGAATTTGTACCTCATCTTCTGTTGCCATGAAACAAACATTTGCTTGTTCATCTTCCGTATCACTCTCATTTTCTAATGAGTCTGTATCATCCCATTTTACCGAGAATGCTCGTTTCTTTGATTTGTCCTTCTTATATCTTAATTTGTCATTTTCTGACTTCTTCTTTTGCTCTGGACAATCCTTGTGCATGTGCCCCTTTTTGTGACAGTTGAAGCATTCTATAGAGGATGATGTTGGTTTATTTGATCCAGATTTCTTTCTGTTATAACGACTGGCTTTTCGCAGTTTTAGGATTTTTTTGAAACCTTTTGCTATGAATGCCAGATCTTCATCTTTAGACTCTGATTCATTTTCGTCTTTTTCAGCATGAAATGCCACATTTTTCTTTTCTTCTTTTTGTTCCCTTCTAGTCTGCAAGTTAGCTTCGTAGGACATTAGATTTCCTATCAATTCATCTGGCTTCATGACAGAAAGGTCATTAGCTTCTTCAATTGTTAATACTTTTCCTTCCCATTCACTAGTCAGAGAATGTAGGACTGTTGAAACAACATCAAAATCAGAATACTTTTGTCCTAAGCCAATAAGTGCATGGTGGATAGTTTGAAACCGTGAATACATATCATTGATTGTCTCATTTGGTTTCATTTTGAAATTCTGAAATTGACTTTTCAGCATGGCTATTTTGGCTTGTTTAACCTTGTTAGTACCTTCGTGAGTGATTTTTAGCGTTTGCCAAATTTGATATGCAGTAGTGCAGATACGAACACGGTTATATTCATTTTGGTCTAATGCACAAAACAACATATTTATTGCTCTTGCATTTACGGCTGCTGCCGTTTTCTCAGCCATAGTCCATTCTAAATAATCAGTTGTTGGATTCACTATTTCTTTTTGAGTAGCATTCCAGGCATCATAACTATTTGATTGCATAAAGAATGAATACGTGTTGCCCAATAATTATAGTTAAGACCATTGAAAAATGGAGGTCTTTGTGTCGATTGACCTTCCGTGTAAGTGGTGTTTTGAGTGCTAGTACTTACGTTATTTGCCATATTACAAGAATATATCAAATAACTGTGTTACGGTTATATGATGGCCGTGCTCTGATACCAAATGAAAAAAGTGCTGTGCAAGTGCACGTGCTAATATAGTACACACGGATCGTGTAATATGGAATATAATATAAATGCGGAAATAGATGATAGTAGCAAAGTAAATAAAAATAGGAAAATCACACCAGAGATTTTTATACTGGTTCGGAGCACCGTCCTACGTCCAGTCCCAGACTTCTATCTGGATTTTCACTACCAACTACCTCGCTTCACCCGGAGGAACAGGTTTACAACACCCGAGCAGACGAACGGGATTTCACGCCTCTAATACACTGAGGACTTCAACACTTTGCCTCTTACAACACCGAGGACTTCAACACTTGCCTCTTACAACACGGAGGACTTCAACAAAGATAAATATAATTGTTTATTGATGGTATGTGTTCTTGCTAACACTATTTTGTCACTTGTAGTACAAACTTCCTATAATCTTATCCTCAAATAGATTATTTGTATATATGAAGATTTGGAAGTGGATATCGTATTGAATCAAAAGGATGTTAAATAAATTTCAGGATTCAAAACGATATATGATAGAATATGAGCAATTTGAACGCTTGAGAGTACAAGATAGTGATCAATAGAATAGAGATTAGAAGAATAAAAATTAGATATTTGGAATAATGATTTCATGATGTTTATATAAGAAATAAACAGTTGTAACCTTTTGTGAAAAGGTATGAACAAAGGTCATGATCATTGGTGAAGAGAAAGAGAAGCAACCGTTGAAGAAAAGGAAGTTTCTATACGAAGGGTTGCTTTCTGTTTGAAAACGGTCGACAGGTCAAAAAGGACCAGTAGACAGGAATTTGAATATATATACGTTATGTTCACTTGTGCACGTTATCTGTGCATTCTGAGCAGAAACGATCGACCACCTGGTTTTGACCAGTCGACCGGTTTTGCCCAGAGTGCACAGTTAATGTGCACTCATATATATTTATATATATATTCGAAGATTGAAGGTATATGCTATTTGAGGATAGATTTTAACATAAATAATCATTACTAACATACCAAAAAATCAACCTCTAATCATATGGAGCTCTTTGTGTCTAAATAACTTCTTTCTGTCGATCACGGCTTATCCCTTTGTCAGAAATCAAAACTCTATATAAAAAATCTTGACTCAACACCCTTGGCCAATTTAGGAAGTAAACTAAAAAAAATGAAAAGACCAATAATTTAACACTTGCAGGACTCGAACTCTGCGCACTTGATACTGAAGCAACCGTCTAACCACTCCACCAAACAATTTTCTTGAAAAGTTAGTATTGTTTATTAATTGGTAAACAATCTTTACATAAAATTTAACATTTTGTTGCCCCCCTCTGACATGTTGCCCTAGGCGGCCGCCTTGGCAGCCTTGCCCTAGTGCCGGCCCTGTTACCTACATCTAACTTATCCAACAATTTACTTGCGTATTCCTACGCATGTTCGCTTCATTTCGAATTGCAGAAAAAAGATATTGCCGCTGCCTTATAGACGTCTTACCGATGTCTGGGTGGTATCTTGTTAGAGTTTATTTTACTACATTCTCTTTGCAACACAAAGCATAACAAAATTTTATATAAAACCAAACCAGTCACATCAAAAAAGCAATATTACCGATATATAACATCAAAGTCAATTATATATCATCACTGAAAATTATACAATCATATACTGCGATAAACAAGAAAAGATAAACATCAAACAACACACATACATACATCTCCAACCACAATCACGTGTCCTAATATTGTGCAACAAGTCCATCATGTTCCAGTAACATGAAAATATATGGATATCCGACATCAAGTGTATATCACTCATAATTCATGTGAAGGCCCACTTTCATCCACATCGTCTAGCTGTTGTTGCCAATATATCCTTCTTGTACCTCCGATGCGTTCACTAAAACCACTATTTGCCTCATCGTGAGTGACCGCAGCTATCTTAGTTTCATATCTCTCCAACTGTATTTATTTCATAAATTGTATCATATACATTGTGTGTACTATAATTAGATTAATGCATTAGATTTTACATATGACCTATACCTTATTGACATGATGACTATTCAACCCAAACCCTTAGAGAAATCATGTTCATCTAAGTGTATATCTCTACAAAATGTTAGCCCTCAGCCTGGCTCCACAAACTGAAAAAAAATTGATCATGCAACTTTTATGGATTGTTTATTTTTATTAAATAAAAAAAATTGATAAATCGATCATGTACCATGCGTTCCATTTGGAAAGCCCCTCTATATATATTATCAAATCTTAATATCACTTAAAATTATAATCCAACAAATAAATTTTCTTTACAAATTCAATATGCTCTTCAATAAAAATTACTAAATATTTGTATCGCTTAAAAACAGAATGTAAGAAATGACTTTCTTTATAAATTCAAAACGTCATTCTACGACTATTACCAACTCTTAATATCATTGAAAATAGGATCTAATAAAATTTATTTATGAATTTTCTTTATTAGTTGATAATAGAAATACAAATTTAAACTAACAAAAAATTAGGTGTTTTAGCTTAGTAACTACACGCGATTTCAAAGCAAAAATATGCCTAATTTTGTGCAAATCATTATATCTTGAATCTACTAAACATATATAATTTATAGAAAAACAATTCATATGTGAAATACGTGTCATCATGACACGAGAAGTGTGTGCCATAACGCTCGCCAAATATAATTACATAATAATAATAATCAAGTTAAAGTTACCTAAAATTACCTTAAGTGGAGAAGACCAAATCAACGACGGTTACTGAGAGAGGAGGTGGTTCAGTTAAGGCAAGGATAGAATGTAAGGGTGCAAGTGGCAGGATTTAACATCTCGGAATTTTCGATAAAAATGATTAATTACTTGAGAAGGGCATTTTGGTAATTTTACCAAAAGTTGAGAAACTGGATTTTTATAAATAAAGTAATCATGGAAATCTAACTTTTTAATTGCATCAAATGGATTGTTGTTGCCCAAATTCATATACAAAACATTAGAAACGGACATTGAATGAAAGAGATGCGAACCATTTATTTTAGTAGGCATTTCAAGGCAAAATAAGTCGAGGCCCAAGCGAGCTAAGGGAGAATATCAGGATTTCTTCCTATGTAAGACTGGTTTCTAAGCCTAATTTACCTCATTATCCTTCTCTTTATCCATAGTTGTTGTTCACCTAAACTCCATTCTTCCTATCCTTCTTCTTCAAATCTAAATTTCTATTCTCTTTTCCTTCTTCTTCCTTCATGAATCAAACATCCAAAATAAAAATAGAAAATCAAATTAAACAGAAAATAGGAAGTCATATCAAAAAAATAAGCAGATCAAATAAATGAACCAGAATCAATCAATTGGGGAAACAATATTGCTAGCAGAAACTTGTTAAAACACCATATAAACGTGAGTGAGTTTATCTAAGAAATATACTAGATGTGAATAAGCATTTAAATTTCATTTACATGTCTATTAAGATTAAAAAACATGATTTTTAAATTGAATTGTCGATGTCCAATCGAAGATTTATGTGAATTGGATAATTTATAAAACCCTAGAATAATATTTTGATAATAGAAAAACTTAGCAATTTGATGAAGGGCAAACTAAATGAAGTCCATCCTTAAATTCATATAGATTTGCTTATATGCGATAGAAAAAATTAATTTAGATGAAAAAAATGAATCTATGTATGCATCCTTTAAAATCATCTAGATCTGATTCTATCAAATTTTAATAAAATTGAATATATATATATATATATATATAATTCGTTGTATAATTTATACACAATCGATTGGATAAATTACACAAAAATTCGGATATGGTAAAAGATGAGACTATATATAGATAATTGTTTGAAAATACGATTACATGAATTCAAAGTTTATACATGAAGCCAGATAGAAGAACTAAGAAAACAATTAAAACTAAACCAAACACTAGTCAAATTGCATTTAGAATTGTTGGAAAACCCATTTTCTAGCAAAATGGTTGACTGACTACATATACCAGTCGACTGAATGCTTTGAGGAAAATATTGAACAAATATAAGTCTATCCAAGGAAAAACAGATCATTTTCTAGACCAAATAGTCTATTGATTGTAGACAACAGTTGACTGAGTTCTTACAGAGTTGACTTGTTGGACATAACAATCAACCAAAGGCTATTATGTATACAAAAAGTTTGGTTATATGAAAACATGCGACTGAATGGCATAGGAGTTGACTAATTGTTTTATTTTTGTCGGCTGTTGTGCTGTGTAAAAGAAAAAATATATGATTAGGAACCAATCGACTAACATGTATATTCAGTAGACAAATAGCATATAGATAGCCTAGGTTGGACCTAGACAGAGTGCAGGCCAAGTAGGATGGTTTTGGGGATTTGTTTCCCGCTTCCTTGACTTTCTGGATTTAACATAGCTTTGCTATGTCGTATAATATGATGTTCAACGCACATGCAATTTGATCACAATTAGTGCGTCTATTGCTACTATAGTAGTCACAGATGTAGGTTGCGGACTGCGTATGGTGAACAGAGGCATCTCTGTAAATATGGTTTATAACCATTTGGGTAGATGTACCTACAAAAGAATTTGAATCGTTTATTGACCCTTTATGCTATGAATTGAATACTGTAGGAGCATTAGACACATTTTATCGCTGAGGTTGTACATTCAATGTTTTGGTAGCAATCTACCACCGAGACTTTATATTCGATGTATGCCTTGGCAATTTGATTATATACTCGCTGTGTATGACTTAACATCAAAATTGTCTACTCAATGTATAGTTAAGCTATTTAGCATTGAGATTGTCACTTAATGCATGGTTAAGTATTTTACTATCGGGACTATATACTTGATATATTGTTAGCTTTACCTAGTCTCTCAATGTCCAACCTTCGATGGAAAATTTGTGGACTATTATCAGATTTTAAGCAAATTATAGGTTGTTGCCGTATATTATGTCAATTTACTAATTTATTAGATGTAGTACACCCATTACCACTAGTGATATTTCTCACTCACCAGATTTTGTCTGATCTCCTTTATTCTTCCCTCTTTATGCATGTTTCAGGATAATAAGGTAGTAGTGGTATGACGAGGATAAGATACATGGAGGTGGCAGCAGTGCGCTTTGGGGTTATATTTATTTATTGGCATTCCTTATATATCTTATTGTACTTGTTAGTTAGACATATTTCTATTTGTGACTTTATTTAGATGTATCCTATATGGACCACTGTTCTTTTAAGAGAGCAATGATGATGTTACTTCGATATTTATATTTTATTCATTTCATTGCATGATACGAAAGTGTAGAATAATTAAAGTTATATTTATCTATGTACTTTACAAACCACCAAAAATCTAATGATCCGTATTTCCTGGAACAATGTGAGTTCAAGCATCACTTTTGGGCTTCGAATCGGTGTGCCCAAAGGTACAGTTGTTACATTTAGTATGATCTGTATATCCTGGCACAATGAGAGAAAGTATTTGTATTTATTTATTTAAATGCCACACCCTATATTTTTGACATATAAACGTAGTTGTTGGCTTGTCCCTTATATAGACAAGTAATTATGAGTTAAAATAAATGTTAAGAATATAATAGTCTGGGTTGAAAAATAAGTCCATTGCTTATACTATAATTTATTTATTAAAGAATTGCTAATAATGGGTCCTTATTCCAACTAGCAATTATTAATAAATCACATGTTTTTAGACCGTAAAAGGTAATACGATGTTGATAAGGTGTAATAGAGGCATATGGAAAGAATCCTTAAATTTTGAGTTGTGTAGTTGAGTGTTTATTGGAGGTGAGGCTTAAGGTAGTCAATTTTAGAACAAGATGAACCAAAACCCTATGCACTTGAAGCACTGATGTAAGATGTAGTTATGTTGTTTTGTTCTACTACAACTAAAGTATTTAAATTATTTGACATGTTTTCCTGAAAAGTTAGAATCATCAGTGTTTGACATTTTTGGAAAAAAGAAGAAGTTGAATTTGAACTAGTATCCCCTTATTTTAAGCTTCAGTCATGAGAAAATTTAATTAAAAGTAATTTTCCATAACATTATCAAAGGTTTCGTTTTTATAATAAGTTTAATGTAAGGCATATTATTGCACTTATCTTTTAATGTGTACCTTGCTTTTGACAATGAAACTTTTGAAAGGTAAATTGAAAAATATGTAAAACCCATATTGTTAAATGCCTTTTATTTTATAAATATTCCCGCCACACTATGAAATTAAAAATATTACATTTTGTTTTGAAATACAATTTTTTGAAAATTACAAATTATAAAATAAATTTATGGAAAGACACGTTTACATGTCCACTTTTCTAAGTTAAGTTGAACCTTTTTGGATAAACTTTAAATTGAAAATAGTGTCATTATTTTTATTAAATGGGAACATTTATTAAAATTAGCAAAAAAAATATATAAATTTCAAAGCTTATTATTTTTTGTTAAAAAATAAGATTCGAAATCAAGTATATACAAAAATATTAAATCAATAAATTAGAAATATTTTTACATAAAATCTTACTGGAGCTATAAGTGTTAACCCGCCTTTTGGAAAAGCAGTACACGGGCGGATTTAACTCAATAGATTTCACAACTATCAAGTTCGATGAGTACAGAGCAATGGTTCTGGGACCCAAAGGTAAAGTACAAATGGTTATACGAAGCTAGAGTTGGATGGAGTTGGTATGTATACAATGCAGGATACCAGAAATATGGAACATAGATTGGATCAGCATGTTTTATTGGTTTGGGAAGTTATGGATGGATCAGCATGTTTCAATGTAGAGAGATCAGTATGGGCATAATACATGAATGAGTGATCGGCTCGCTTCATGAAGGATGATCAGGAACTCTATAAAGGGTGGATTGGCATAGTCAGTGGGAAGAAGAGTCAACATGGATGAAGTTATGGAGGGATCGGCATAAATATTGGCGCATGGATCGACATAGTATATTGGAATAGGAGGGATCGACGTAGCATTATGGAAGAAGGTGGGTCGGCATGGTGTTATGGAAAAGGAGGAATCGACATGGAGGAAACATAAGAATGCTCGGCAAAGGAATGGGTCGGCATATCTGGATAAACCAAGGGGATTGGTATATCTAGATGAGCCAAGGAGAGATCGGTAATTCAATAGCTTAGCAAGGCCAAGGGATTGGTATTTAAAATGGATCGGCATACTTTGACTCATAAAGAAGGGGTCATCATGGCAGGTTGCATCGAATCGTCAATGGATAGGAGTCAGCGTTCATCAAAGCCCAAGTGCATTCTTGCATTCAACAATCAATAACTTGAGCTCCCTTATTCCAAATGATGTGAAACTTAGGGATTAAACATATTTCATCATGAAGAGTCCACCATAGTAATCACTGCCTAGGAATTAACTAAGGAAGGGATCGGTATCGATCCCTCCTTATAGGGATTTGGCCTAGCGACCCCTTTGGTGGGCCTATATGGATAAGAAGGTCTGTAGCCAAAGTTTCACCTATAAATACAGCAGGCATGACTTAAGAAAATGGATCTTCTTCATTCTACTCCTCTTCATCTTCTACCTAGGCTATACTCTATTATTTTATCCTTGAATTTCATGGGTTTGTAACTGTAATCTGTAGTATAAGCTAATAAAAGAAAAATCTTTGGAGTGGACGTAAACTGGAGTTAGCTGAACCACTATAAATCTATGTCTCTATTTACTTTCTTTCTAATTATTTTAATTTTTTTCTTCATTTATTTGTCTTCATATTTCTTTGTTTGGATTAGAAATTGGTGCTTTCACAAAATTGGATGTTGGTGGTGAATTTTGACGCAAACATTTTGGTGCTTTCACTAAGATGACTTGCACCCAATGATTTGGAAGCTTGGGTACTTGGATTCAGAAAGCAATGGCTAGGCAATCAACAAGTAGAGTGCTACTAGAAAGGAGTCAGCATAGAGGGAGTCAAGAGGCTTCCTTAGAAGCTAGAGCCAATCAAGCATCTATCCATATCACCAGGAATGAAATGGAAATGATGATGGATGCTATGTAGGGGAGGATGCTGAGAAGGCAGGAGGAAATGATGCAGAATCTACTCTAAAAAATTGGATAGGCTAGAGCCATAGGAGCTGCTGGAATGCAAAACAAAATCAAAACCAGGAATATGGAAATGGAGCTAATAGAAAGAGGAATGGAACAAAGCACCCAAGGGAAGTCCGCTGCCATATTAAAGGGATTCAAACCGATCCATCAAGAGGAATCGCTACCGATCCCTAAAGGCCAGAGGACCTGCCCCGGGTTTGGTTGATCGCGATGTTGGAGTACCTGTGATCGTCCTGTTGGTGATTAGTGCAAATCGGAATGTGGATGCTCGTTCGGAGGAGTATGTTCTGGAATTGCCTCATAGACTTGGGGGTCATCTTGGGAATGATGATAGGAGACTACCAGTGGAAGACAATGACAGTTTTGCGGAGATGATATGGCGTGCTACGCATGAAGGATTAGTGAATAGGAATTTGGAGGATGTAAATAGAATTCGCTCCAAATATCAAGCAGGCTAGGAATCCACTGGAATTCACACTACCAACGCTTGTGACATATGAGGGGATAATGGATCACGCCATTCATTTGACAAGGTACACGAGACACATGGAAGTACTGGGGGCATCGGAGTAAGTCATGGCACGGTGCTTTCCCTCGTACTTAACATATATAGCCGCACTATGGTTCAGACAGTTGGAAAGTGGCATTATTGGAAAGTGGACAGAACCGATCGAAAGGTTTATGAGGTAGTTTAGGGTTCACATCTCGAGACCAAAAAATATGATGAGTTTGGCAATGTTGAAATAGAGGACCAGAGAGTACCTGAGGAGTTTCTTAACACGATTTAATGCCACGGTGGCATCGATGGGTCATCTAGATCCATCCATGGTTTTGATGGCATCTTTACTTGGAATTGCTAATGGCACGAAGTTTAAGGACTCACTGGCGTGGGATCCACCTATGGATCTCGAGGAGTTTTATCATGAAGCAGAAAGGTTCCTACGGTAGGAAGATGCACGAGCAAACAAACTGGAGTTGAATGTTGTGTAGAGGGGAGGATCATCAAGAGATGTAAACAAGAATGATAAAGGAAAATGGAAAATGAATGATGGCATTGATGTGTCGAAGAGGCAATGGAGAGAACCAAAATAATATTCTTACACAGATTTGACCGAATCTCCGGAAAGGATTATTTGGATACTCGCGGACATCTTCAGTATTAAATGTCGGCAAGGAGGGAAACCTCCGAACGTGAGTGAGAATCAGGAAAGCATTTCCTATTCCATGAGCTGGATGGGCATAACACAAATGACTGCAGGCATTTCTAGAATATCATTATGGAGCATGTGTAGAATTGTCAATCACAGAAATACATAAAGACTCAGGCTGTGACTGTGGAACAGGAGCAGCCACCGTCTACCTTGAACAAAAATGGCACTGGATCAAGGCATCATTGTCAGCTTGTCATCAATTGATCGGCAAGGCCTGGAATAAGTAATGAACCCCGAAGTAATACGGCTAAGTCATTTACACATGTATGGGATTGTGGATGGTTCCTAATAATGATTTGAGATGATGATGAACCATAGTGCTCGGGTTTTTGAAATTTTGTTTTTTCTTTGAGCTTTGGTTTATTCGTTGTACGGAATATTATTTAATAGACTTAGGGATGCTTAAGTCTGGATTAAAGTAATAAATAACGTAGGTAGCTGTAACGACCCTGACTCGACCATCGAAAATCGACACCCAAATACTTCACTCGTATTCGATTGCCGCAGATTCAAACGTTGAGTCTGGTTCGCCGAAGCTTATAACAACATTAGACGATAACAACACATCGGAAACAGAAGAATAATTTTATTGATACACAACATTTGATACAACAATGATACAAATGAAATGATCAACACTATCAGAGATAGATACAACAATGGAAAGAATAAGACAGCAACAGCATCAGAACACAACATCTTCAATGCCAACCTCCAAACTCCAAACCAGAAGCTCGAACCACTATTGCACTGAAGTGAAGCAAACTCGGTGCACAAATGCGATTTCCAAAATCCAAATTTCCAAACATTTCCAAAAGCTACACCTACCAGCCGATTATCTGATAACCTGACTCTAGGCTGCCCGTGTGGAAAATTGTGGTCACCCAGAGTTTTGAAAGGGAACAATTGATTCCAGGTCAGTCATGGGACTACTTTGAGCAAACAAAAATAGTTTATTTTGAACAAAACAAATAAAAAGAAATAAAAAAATTATCTATGTTTTTTGGAAAATGAAACTACCATAAGGCCTCCCGGCACACACATAATGCAAACGCACACTTCGGGGAGATTTCTCCTTATGATAGTCAAACATGCTTGATACGCAAAATCCTTCTGATATTATTATTAGTGCATAGTGCAGAAAACATTTCGAAAGTATAATATTAATCTTAGCCAGCATACGTACCATTATAGTATGCCTGCTATAACTACCATATTAGATGGCAAGTTCTACAACTAAAACCGTACAGGGCGCGTATTGGATGATTGGATTTGCAACAATGGCCAGGCTAAGGAACTTCCTCACCGAATGGGTATGCCTCTGGAGGGACGCCCCGAGAACCTAACCGGATCTCTGCCAACATAAGGTCGGGTTACCTCTGTAACTAGGTAACTACTGACACGAGTATGCCATCCCCCAGTCGCCACCAACCTTTATCCGAGAGCTCTCAACACTAACAATTTCCAACAACAACGTAAGTTAAGTATCTGGGCTCCATACCATGATACCACTTTTTATCCAGAAGGAAATGCACATACCCTAAGGGGCGCTACCCCTGTAACCTTGCCACATCTTTCCTGTTTCGGCCATTTCGGGTTGTGAGGTTCGACCAAGTCTCGTCCACAAAGCTACGCTTTTCACAAAAGCCATGCTTCGATCAACAAATGATCAGCACTCAACATGCCACACAACCAAATTGGGAGTATATCACTAATAACTATCAACTACATAACCTCTGAGCTCGTACGTCTCAGAGAAGGGTGTTAAGCTAAGAGAATAAATTCTCCGCCACCAACAGAAACATATTTGATAGAAATCAGCTTTACATCTCAAAGTGTAATGTTAGACATACAACCATACAAGTCCGTTCCGGGTTCGAATGGAACCGAAGACACTTCAAAGAAGCCCTTGCAAATCCGGGCATCCATAATCCCGATCGGACTCCCCATGATATATGGAGATCTCTATACCGGAGTAACTCAGTGCAGAGTCATTCGATAGGTAATCCTATCGTTCTCGAAAATACCCAGTCTTCACCACCGTCCTCAAATGCTATCAATTTCGTCGTATCATTTATTTGGAATGGGTTTTATGACACAAAGTCCTTTCCCGGCTAAACCGAATAATGAGCGCTTATTTTAAAAGCATATGGATATATTGGGATCTTATTTAAGTCACAACCTTTAGCCCAAAACCTTTCTTTTTGAATGGTTTAAACATATTTCCACTTTTAATCTTTTAAACAAAATATCCACCGTTTAAGATCCTCTTCAATTTGGAACAAAGTTCACCAATCTTTAACAAAGATGCATTCACAGCTTTCAAAACAATTTTCAATTTGATTCACCAATAACTTGAAATCCTTTTCAACAAAAACTGAATTTTTTTTCGTTATATGAAAGTCATTATCATTTGAAAAAATGCTTTTCATTTCAGGAAAATCCGATTGAATTTACAAGATATAACTTTTCAAAGTATACATTAGAAAATCAGTGAACTGCAGTATTCCCGTCAAGTTCTATTTAGGTTAAATTTAAATCCCCAAAATAATTTATTCAATATACTTCAAAAATGGTTTAAAATCCATATATATATATTTAATTATATATTAATTAACTTCAATATACTTCAAAAATGATCAACCTTAATCATTAAATAATTAATTATTCAACTATCCTTTTATTAATTATCCTTAATTAATTACAAATTAATTAACCTTAAATTCATTAATTAATTACTTCAATTAATTTTATTTAGCAATTATTCTTTAATCACTTGATTAATTAAGCCTTAATCATTAACTTATTAATTATTCTTAATCAATTACATTAATTAATTAACCCTATATTAATTTTCATTTAAATTAATTAATTATACTTAATTAATTACAATAAGTGATTTTCCCTATCACTTATATTAATAAATCACAAATTAATAATGTTGAGTAATTATCCTTTATTCACTTGATTAATCAACTTTAATCATTAATTAATTATCCTTAATTACTTTCATTAAGTAATTGTCTTTAAGTAATTAATTACCCTTAATTACTTTCATTAATTAGTTATCCTTTAATTAATTAATTATCCTCAAATTAATTACCTTAATTAATTAAATCACATAAATTAATTATCCTTTAATTAATTATTCTTTAATCACTTGATTAATTAACCTTTAATCAATACTCAATTATCCTTTAATTTATTACATTAATTAATCAACCATTAATTAATTAAGTAATTGTTATCATCATTTAAATTTCACTAAGAAATTACTTAAGACCTTAATTATTTTAAAAGATAAATTATTTATTTTTATTCATCAATTAATTTCATTCTAGTTTATTTGATAAACCTTTGAAATAAATCTTCATAGCGTACAAATCAACTTAAAACCATTTAAGTTACTTAAAACAATTACATGACATCGTTTAAACTTATTTAAATAACCTTTAAAAATAAGTTTAAAATAATAGGTATATAATAAAACACCTTAAATTTAATAAAATTTTAAAATAATTTATTTTAAACTTTAACCAATTCCAAAACCAAAATAAAACATTTCTTATTTTTAAAAGAACTAAACAAGAAAATGTTTAAACTTAATTTATTGAAAACTTGTTTAAATTTAAATTCAAAACTGATATACATTTAAACCCGTGACCACTTCGGGTTTTCACCCGAGCCAGATTTCAAAATCCCCGAGACATTTTTTTCTTTTTAAAACTTTAAAACTGTTGTAATTATTCACGAACAACATGAGAACAAACTCGAGCCAACAGACCAAATCCTCGGGACCAAACCCGAGCACATCTATTTGTTCCCCAAACTCTTTGACACCAGATGCACACGTACACGTGCACGAATATTCTGACCAACTTCGGTCGACCGTGCCACCTCCCATAAGTCAACGACGACACCGTCATCCATTACAAACACCAAGATTCCATCGATTCGCTTGGAAACCTAAATCGAGCAATTCGACAGAAATGAAACCCAAAACTGATCAACTAAAACGCCATGCACCATTACCTCCGATGATCTGAAGCTTCGTCACATCGTTCAGAGCAACATCCCAATCCGACACATTGATCCCCCTCATCCGATCACCTCCTATGCCTGGATGACGACGCACGACCCATAAATACATCGTCTACCAAAACAGGTTTAAAAACCCTAAATCGCCGACGCACGACCACCATGGCCATTAATAATTTCTTCATGCATTTTTTCGATTCTCCCTATCACCGTATCTTTCGCCATGATCAAGCTCGACACCCAAACCACCGTCGACCGTCGGAATTCGATGTTTTAAACAAATCCATTCATCCTAAAAATTCTCGTCATACCCAGCACTAAAAATCATGTTATTCATATCAAAAACCATTATTTTCACATGTGAATCCATTCCTATAATCAAAACTTGAAATCCTGATCATTGAATTTTCTGATTTGAACTATACCCACTGTAATTTCTTATTTTTGAAATATTTAACAAGTATTTTCATCTGAATTTATTTTTAAAAATGATGTTACAACCTTACAACCATTTTTCATCTAGAGATCGTAGCCAAAATCAATTCATTGGGAAGATATGGATTTTTTCTATGATGTTCTTGAGACTGTTTATTCAACAGAGGCTACATACAAACATATACACAGACATGCACACCCATTTTCAAACCATATTCCAGTTAAAGAACATCCATGCAATCATATTTTCATTATCACTTCATGGATTTATCATATGCATTTAAAATAAAACAGGTTTAAGCTTTTATAAAAAAAGAGTTTACTCACCTGTTTGCAAAATAGAGAACATAGAGCAGGCTTTTGAAACTGGAGGCAATTTTTTTTTTGAAAATCTAGAAATGATTGAGATAATCAGAATCTATTTGAGTTGAATTTGTACTTGATTTATGTTGAGTTGAATTTAATCTATTGCTTGATTCCAGTTTTGAAGAACTTAAGTTTAATTCAGATTGAAGCTTTTAAGTTTTGATTTCTTTTTCTTTGCTTTGATCTAGATCTTGTTTCTAGGTTTGTGAAGTTTTTATTTTGATATGTACTTGCTTGAATCTTTTTCGGTTTTAATTTTCTTTTGAAAGATAATGAAGATTTTAGAAAAGAGGATGTAATATGATAAGTTTTAAACTGAAAATGAAGTAGCCAAGTTTTCTCTAATAACGAGTTATTATATTTTAAATTTTAAGAGAAAGTCAAATTGCCACTTGTTAATTTCAAATCATATTAAACTTACACACGTTATATGCATGATCTTATTACTTACAAATGACATTTACAATAAATTTTATGCTTATACCCTTTTTTAATTAATTAATTATGTATTATCTTTATATTATTATGTGTTATGTATTTAAATGTATATATTTATATAAAATTTCATTTAGTTTTCTGTAAATTTAAAATTAAACTTAAGTTATTATACTTAAATTTATATAAATAAAAATTAGTGTTGAAAATGTTCAATTTTACTTTAATTAAATTTTAAAAATTGTTATTTTGAATTCAAACATAACTTCCAAAATATAGATATACATACATACATACATATATATATATATATATATATATATACATATTATAATTCCAAAACAAAATTTTATTAGTTTCAAATTATAGAGTTTTCATACTCAAATTATTTCTAAAAAATGTTTATTTCTGAATTTCAATTCCAATATTCTATTTACAATCAATTTATATACATAAATATAAATAAACAAACAAATATCTTATTTAATTTGGAAAATTTAAATTAATTCACCATAATCTAAAATTTATATTAATTACCAATTTAAATTTGACCAAAAACCGGGATCGTTATAGTAGCTGTTGTGGCTCTAACCGGAGAGATGGGGCGACAACTACAACGTGCGAGTTTCTTCGTCGGAGAGCCCGGGATGGATTTTTCCATAGAATAAGTCCTCGACTGGGGATCGAGGCCGGAGAAGGATACCCCACGGATTAAGTCCTCGATTGGGGATCGAGGCCGGAGAAAGATGCTCTAAGGGTTAAGTCCCCGATTGGGAACTGAGGCCATAGAAGGATTCCCTATGGTTTACGCCCTCAACCAGAGAGTCGAGGCAGGAGAATAAAGTTGAAAAGGTCATCGAGTATGGATAGTTCTCGACAAGGATATGAAGAGATCAAGATCGTTGGGTATAGACTATGCTCGATAAGGAATAGGCTGCTTCGTCGTAGAGCGATAGGATCGGCCAACTTTGGTCGTCAAGTACGAATTATACTCGGCAAGGATCCAATGCGATTAAGGAGTTGGATTAGGACAACGACCTGAAGCGATCCCAGGTTTGGATGAAACGGCCCAGAGAGGTCTACGGATTTGGATATGGACCCGAGTAGTCCTAGATTTGGATAAAATGATCCGGAGAGGTCGTGGATTTGGTTAAGGAATTTGGAATGTATTCAGAATTGGATATCAATTCAGAATGGTCACAGATTTAGCTAATGATCCGGAGTGATCAAGGAATGTGATTGATAAATATAGAATTCTTGATCAGATAATATGGAAATCAATGGATTATGGACTTTGAATTTGGGATTTATGGCAATTCAAAACACGCTTTTGTATCACAAGACATGTTTTTAGGGCAAAGTGTTAACTCGCCTTTTGGCAAGGCAGTACATAGGTGGATTTAACCCAACAGACTTCACAATTATCAGGGCCGATGAGTGCAGAGCGATGGTTCTAGGACCCAAATGTAAAGTAAAAATGGTTATACGAAGCCAGAGCTGGATGGAGTTGGTAGATAGCCAATGCAGGATACTAGAAATATGGAACATAGCTTGGATTAGCAAGTTTTATTGGTTTGGGAAGTTATGGATGGATCATTATGTTTCACTGTAGAGGGATCGGTATGGGCATAATACATGAAGGAGGGATCGACATACCTTCATGGAGTAGGAGGGATCGGTGCGCTTCATGGAGGATGGATCGACAAAATCCATAAAGGGAGGATCGACATAGTCAGTGGGAAGAAGAGTCAACATGAATGAAGTTATGGAGGGATCAACATAATCAATGGCGCACGGCTCGACATAGTATATTGGAACAGGTGGGATAGGCATAGAATTATGGAAGAAGGTGGGATCGATATGGTGTTATGGAAGAGGAAGGATCGCCACGGAGGAAACATAAGAAAGCTCGGCAAAGGAATGAGTCGGCATATCCGGATAAGCCAAGGGGATCGGTATATCTGGATAAGCCAAGGAGGGAACGATATACTTCAATAGCTTAGTAAGGTGATGGGATTGGTATTTCAAACGGATCAGCATAATTCGACTCAGAAAGAAGGGGCGGCATGGTTGGTTGCATTGGATCGTCATTGGATAGTGGTCGGCGTTCATTAATGCCCAAGTGCATTCTTGCATTCAATAATCAATAACTCGAGCTCCCTTATTCCAAATGATGTGAAACTTGGAGATTAAACATATTTCATCATGAAGAATCCACCATAGGAATCGCTGCCCAAGTGTCAACTAAGGAAAGGATCGGTACCGATCCCTCCTCATGGGGATTTGAGCCTAGCAACCCCTATGGTGGGCGTATATGGATCAGAAGGTCCTGTAGCCCAAGTTTCACCTGTAAATACAACATGCATGACTTCGGAAAAGGGATCTTTTTTATTCTACTTCTCTTTATCTTCTACCTAGGCTATACTCTGCCATTTTTTTCTTGAATTTCATGGATTTGTAACTATAATCAGTACTATAAGCTAATAAAAGCAAAATCTTTAGGGGTGGACGTAAGTAGGAGTTAGCTGAACCCCTATAAATCTGTGTCTTTATTTACTTTCTTTCTAACTATTTTAATTTTGTTCTTCATTTATTTCTTTCATATTTTTGTGTTTGGATTGGAAATTGGTGCTTTCATATAATTGCGTGTTGGTGGTCAATTTTGATGCCAACAATAATAATTACACAGCATATAAAGGTTGAGTTGATCAGGATGAACTAGCTTGAATAGTCAATATGCCAATAACTTGCTAATATTGAACATTATGGAGTTATAAAGTATTGGAAGACTTGAGGTGAAAGAAAAATTACAAAAGAGATTTGGTGGCCTTTTCAATTGGCCATCAAATTAGAAGGGTTGAGTACAAAAATTTTCCACGGTATAAATAATAAACCATACCTTATGTCATTTTGCTCAAATCAAACTTGGTTTGACATTTCAGAGCTTAATGCAAGACTTGATTTGGCTAAGGCTTATTCAATTTTAAAGTAAAGTTGCTGTAGTGCATTAGCATGTACCAAAAATGCTATAAAGATAAGGATTTTTCATGGTTTGGTTGGCTATTACACAAAGTTTATTAAAGATTTCGCAAAGATTTCTGTGTTATTAACATGCCTTACTATGAAGAATTTTGTTTTCTTATGGTATTCGGGGTGCAAATGTGCTTTTATTAAGCTAAATGAGTTATTGACTAACGTACCAGTGGTAGTAATTCTTGATGATTCAAAGATGGTTACTGTATACTGATGCTTTTGGTACATGGATTAGTGTTATTTTGATATTAGAGAGTAGGATTGGCTATTATGCTAGTCGATAGTTGAAAGTGCATAAGAAATATTATCTAACTCGGATCTTGAGTTAGCAATTATTGTTTTTTCTCTTAAATCTTGAGGCATCATCTTTTAAGGGAACGATTTGAGTTGATTATAGATTGGAAAATCCAAAAGTATTTGTTCCTCTGAAAAGGTTTGATTTTGAGATAGCAGAGATGGACGGGGTTCTTAGTATTATATGATATTTGTATATCATATGGCTCAAGCAATACTGTAGTTGATGCTTTGACTAGGAGACACACAATGATAGGCTCAATGTTTTTAGAGCAGAAGCACTTGAAGTTAAAATATGGAAAAATAATAAAAAATATCAAGGTTTTTGGTTTATCATTTTGGCATACGACTATAGAAGAGAGTTGGAAGTTGGATAGAAGAGTTCTGAATAGTGGAGACATGAATCATACTATTGGCTAGAGAGAGTAATAGGTCCAAATTATTTTGTGGTAACAATGTAGAAAAGTGACTTTAACTGAACAACAAAATATTGGATTAGAATTCATAAATAGGAGATTTAACTAAAGTAATGTTCATATATTACTAGAAGTTTTCAAGATATAACTGAAGTAGAGCTATACTTGGGAAGCAGGATAGTAAAAGAAACGCTAATGGTTTTGGTATTTCGATTGATTGGATCCCATTGATCGATCGATTGTAGAATAATTTAGGAAGTGGTTGTAAATTTATTTAATAGGTGCAACATAGTTTGTTATATGATAGGGTCGCAGTGACATAATAGTGTTTTTTATGGAATCTGACTCGAAGTTTGGTCCATAAGTTAAATATTTTTTGATAGTTTATATTTTTTCTTTCCTATTGTATAAGTGTAGAATGGTCAATGAAATGAGTTTAAATGATTTGTTTTTTTAACATCGCTAGTGAAGTTGTACCATTCAGGTTGGTTTGTGGATGGGGGTCATTGATCGGACGTTTCATATAATGTTACACCAAACATGTTTATTTTTGTCTTGGGAAATTATAAGTAATCAAGAAATTAAGTAGGTTAGCATCTTACTTCATATGTTCTATGACGTTATTTATGAAGTATGGAAACTTGAGTTATGATCGCAAATTAAATTACATTATTTAGGTTGCATATGACCTGAATTCCATATCATGTTCAATAGTAGTACATTATCCATTTCAAATGTTCCCAGATATTGTTTTGGGTATAATTGCTATTTAAGTTATTGAGTATTATGTTCATTGGACTATTATCGAATGACACCACCTATAGTGAGTTGTCTCAACCATAGTACAATTGAAGTAAAATGGGTAGAAGTTGTGTGTAGAATGAAAAAATTGATGCCACTAGTGGTTTTATATAAAGGAATGGTAAAATTTGAAATTTAAGACTGCAAGAGATACCCTAGATGAAATTGGAGTTAAAATAAACAAGGAATGGTTTAATCAAGAATTTGGATTTTCATTAAGTGAAAGATATTATAGTTTGCACGCATTGAGAACGTATATGTGATTTTGCTGGAAAATGAGAGTTAAAGATTTTGATACGATTTTAAGAAAGGAATATTTATATTCCTCTCAATCATCCCTAGGAATGAGGGGATACTACATATTCTAAGAAACTGTTGTGTATCATCAACTTAAGAGTATATATTTTTTCTTAGGTGCACATGAATGATGTATCACCTAGTAGATTACTTTTAATGCTAAATACTTTTAAGCTAGGATTTCACTTAAGTTTAGGAGTTACTTAGATTTAGGTTTTGTTTTCTTTATTTGAATAAGTAAATTGAATATGATTAAGTTACTTGAATGCTTGAATGTTCAATTACTTGTATATTATGCAACTTAGGATAAAATTCTTATATTCTAGAAATGTGGTATCTTGATATCAGGACTGTTAGATGTTTGGAGAAGTGGTATTATAATTGAAATGATACCACTTAAGTTGGATTAAAATTAGAAGATAAGTTATGCTGTTTTTACCAGTTTAAGACATCACCTGATTTTGATGCTCGTAGACGAAAAGGAGGAATAGTAACTAATTCAATTTATTTGATGCCAAATGACGCACCGCTCACTTTCTAGATGTCTTACCTTAGTAGGAGGTGAGTTACCACTAGGATGATTTATGACATTGTGCATATGCACTAAGGGTTGCATGATGCTAAATTTTTGTTGAGGCATATTTATGCTAAGGTTACTAGTTATGGTGCATTTTGACATCAGTTTGTCTATATTGGTAACTTGAATTGTAAAGATTTTCCTATGCATGTACATTCGTAGTGATTTGGATTGAGTATATATACTAGTAGTGAAGTCAATAAGGAGAGGTTGGAAGAACGATCCGGTTGAGAGTACTTAGAAAGTGGATGAGAGAATTCGATCCTTTTATTTTGTATCTTTTCAGAAAGATTCTTCCATTTGCTTGTTTTTTAGCAAGATTAGTTTATTTAAGTATGGATGAATGGTTTATTATAGGTTACTACTATTAAATTAGGAAAGTTGATGGAGTGGTATGCTTTATTATGTGACATATGTTTTGCTATATAACTTGACTGATTATATAACATGTTGAATACACATAGAAATTATCGATATATTTTAGATGTTTTGCGTCCATACCAATATAACATGATTTTGCGTTCATATAGAAGTCGCATTAGTCGTATTTATGCATTTATCACATACCTTATTTCATGATATATGTTGATTTGATGGTATGTATTCATTATTTGCACTTATTTTACCATTTATATATATTTTTATTTGAATTCATATTATGGTTAGTTTATATATGGATATTTTATCTTACATCACTAAAAAGTTAGGAAGCCAATATGTTTGACTGAATTGTTTAGATCAATTATATATGGTATGGTTTGAGTGTAGTATTGCACATACATATGGTTGCTAGTGTGTAGTTGAGTCTAAAAGTTGCATTTTTCCTCTTTTGGAATTTTAAGGACGAAGGTAGGACATAACACTCTGGATTTTTAATAATAAGAATTAACTAATTGAAAAGGCATTTCGGTAATTTTACCTAAAATTGAAAACCTAAATTTTACGAATGTTGGAATTTAGGAAATCAGACTTCTCCATTGTGTCAAGTAGATTTCTCTTGCCAAAATTAATATATAAAACTCAAAAACGGACTTCAGATGAAGAAGATACAAATCATTTACCATAGCACGTGTTTCGAGGCGAAATGAGTCGAGGCCCAAGTGGTGTGAAGGGGGTTTTCGGGGTTGTGCCTATAAAAGTGAGGTTTCTAACCCTAATTCATCTTATTCTCCGCTTCTCTTCATCCATGATCGTCGCTTCACCCAAACTTCATTCTTCCTCTCTTCTGCTTCAAATCTAAAATTCTATTCTACTTTCCTTCTTCCTCCATTCAAAATCAAACATCCAAATAAAAATAAACACAAAATTGGGAAAAAAGAGGAAATCAAATCAAACTAGAAGCAAACCAAATATATGAAAAGAAATCAGTCTAGGGGGAACTTCAAAGATTGCTAGATGAAACTTGTCAAAACAACATATAAAGGTGAGTGAGTTTATCTATGAAATAAATATAATATAAATAAGCATCTAAATTTCATTTACGTATCTATTTAGATTTAAAATTTTGATTTTTAAATTGAACCGATGATTCCCAATTGAAGATTTGTATGATTTGGATAATTTAGATGTAACGACCTTCACTCGACCTTCGAAAATCGGCACTGAATACATCACCCGTATTCGAATGCCGCAGATTCAAATGCTGAATTCGGTTCGCCAGAGCTTATAACACATTAAGTACAACGACACAGCGGAGGAAATGAATAATATTATTGATATACAATCTTTTATACAACAGAGTATTAATACAAATCAGAGCTAGAATATAACAGTGGAAAGATAATCTTCGACAGAGGAACACCAATATTATTTTAAAAAGGAAGAAGGACAGAAATCCCAACAACTCCATCACTAAAGCCAAAGCTCCAAAAACTCCAAGCTCCAAATCGAAAGCTCGAACCACCAATCATATTTCCAAATGTGCAACGAGAAACCCCCGTCATGTTGTATTAAGCAAACTAGCTAACTCCAAAATGAAGTAAATGTGATCGCAAGATCCAAAGGCTTCAAAGATATCGACTCTATATCTGTTATTTGATTATCTGAAAATCCCAACTCCAGACTGACTGTGTGGAAACTTTGTGGGCACCAAGAGTTTAGGAAGGGAACAGTAAACTCCAAGTCAGCCATGGGACTGGCATGAGCAAACAAACATAATTTATCTTTAAAACAAACAACAAAAGAAGTAAAAGAAATCCGCAATTCATTTTGGAAAATGAAACTACCATAAGGCCTCCCACCGCACACACAATGCAAACGCAGAATTGGAGGAGATTTCTCCTTATGATAGACAAATATGCTTGATTCGCACTTATGCCTACTATAGCTACCATGTTTAATAGCAGGTTACCGCCACATTCCATGGCAGGTTATACAACTAAAAACGTAAAGAGCTCGTATTGTTTTGTTGGGATTTCCAACAATGGCCAGGCAAAGGAACTTCCCACTCCGAATGGAACGCCTCTGAAGGGACGCCCCCGAGAACCTAGTCGAATCTCTGCTAACAAAAGGCCGGGTTACCCCTGACCGAAAGTAACTACTGACACGATTATGCCATCCCCCGGTCGTTACCAACCTTTATCAGAGGTACCTCTACACCAACAACCACAAAGCAACAAGTTTGTAGCAACCACATAGGTAAATATCTGGGCTCCATAATATGATACCACATTTCATCTTGAAGGAAATGGACATACCCTCAGGGGGTGCTACCCCCAAATAACCTTGCTGCAACGATTCATGTTTTGACCATTACTGGGTTGTGAGGCTCGATGAAGTCTCGTCCACAAAGGTATACTTTTCACAAAAGCCATGCTTAGATCAACAAATGATCAGTAGCACTTCGTATGCCACATTACCAAATTGGGAATGAATCACTGGTAAATATCAACTACATAACCTCTGAGCTCATACGTCCCAGAGAAGGGTGTTAAGCTAAGAGAATAAATTCTCCGCCACCGAACAAAAATATATTTGATAGAAACCATCTTTACATCTCAAAGTGTAATGTCAGGCACACATCCATACAAGTCTATTCCGGGTTAGAACAGAACCGAAGGTGCTTCCAAAGAAGCCCTTGCAATCCGGGCATCCTCAATCCCGATCAGATTCCCCATCACATATGGAGATCTCTATACCACAACATCTCAGTGTAGAGTCATTTGACAGGTTATCCTATCGTTCTCGAAGACATCCGATCTTCATCACCATCTTCAAATGCTTTCCATTTCGTCGTATCACTATTCGAAATGGGTTATATGGCACATAGTCCTCTCCCGGCTAAATCGAATAGCGAGTGCTTTATTTTAAAACATATGGATATTGGGATCTTAGTTAAGTCACAACTTAAAACCCAAAACCTTTCTTCAAATGGTTTAAACAGATTACCAATTTCAAATCTTTAAACGAAAAGATTCACTTCACAAAGTTCACCAATCTTTCACAAAGATTCATTAACATTTAATAAACAAAAGATCTATCTTTGAGATCCTCTTTTGTTTGAAAACAAAGTTCACAAATATTTCAAAAAGATTCCTTGATAGCTTTCGAAACAATTCCATTTCAAATCTTTTATACAAAAGATACACCTTTAAGATCCTGTTCGATTTCAAATAAGTCTCAACCATCTTTCACAAAGATTCATTCATAGCTTTCAAAACTATTTTAATTCCATTTCAAACTTGAAATCTTTCAACACAAATTGGAAATCCTTTCTTCATAAGAAAGTTATTATCATTTGAAAACAAATAGTTTTAGTTTCGGAAAATCCGATTACATTTGCATGAGTTAAAGCCCTTCAAGGATAAAACTTGGGTTAAATTCAGATTCCCAAAACAATACTTTTAAAATGGTTTAAAACCCATATAAACACATTTATAACTTGTATACCCTTTTTAAACCATAATTTCCAACATAGAATTCAATTTCAAATCTTAAATTTAAATTCAAATCAAACTATTTAAATTTCAAAACCTTATCAAGTTATCCAAAATAACTTTTATCTTTAAAACTCCTTTTTAAAAGCTTTTTTTATATTTGACCAAATTCCATTTCAAAAATCATTTTGATTCAAAATTCAACTTTAAAACCATTTCAAAAATATGTGACTTAACCAATTTCCTCGTGCAATCCATATTAGTGTGTATAAGATGTAGTCCAAAGGTTTTACACAATAGTGCAACATCATCAATCATCGTAGATTCAAGCACATCAATATCGATAAGCGGTATATTCCTATAACGCTTATCTTCCATTCACAGATTCATAGATAAATAATGTATATTCATCGCAGATAAAATAAATTACATTCATCACAGCTCGAATCAAAACAATTCATAACACAAAACATTACATACAGAGA
Organism: Allium cepa; assembly: GCA_030765085.1. NCBI lineage: Eukaryota > Viridiplantae > Streptophyta > Magnoliopsida > Asparagales > Amaryllidaceae > Allium > Allium cepa. Next base: position 487,859,658 of record CM060944.1, on the reverse strand, counting down.
TATTAAACACTTCAAAGCATTTCTGTAACAACCCGCTTATTTAACGATTTTATAATTAAATGATTTATTTAAGTATAGCGTCGTTAGTCGGATTTTGGGGTCCGAAATATTACTTTCTGCAAACGGCCGAATTGGAGCTTGAAACCACTTCCATTGAGTTCAAAGCGTCATTTGCGATCTTTTTGAGTATAATTTTGATATGTTTGGAGTAAGTTGAATTTTGCTACTTTTTCTGGTTGGGCTTTAGCTTTGAGTTCAGCCCCAAACTCCACTTAACCCTCTAACTCAGCCCATCTCCTCCCATTCATTCATTCCTACTCCTCTTCACTTCTAAACTCAAGCTCCAACTGAAATGGGGGAAAGGAAGAGGAAATAGAAACTCCCAAGCCTTAGTTGCTCTTGATAATCCAAATTCTTGCTCCAAATTCAAAGAGAAGGATAGGTAAGCCTCTTCTCCATCTTCTCCATCTCTTCTCCTCTTCAATTTCAGAAAATATCCTAAACCTAATTTAGGAAAATATGTGTTTTATTCTTAGATTGAAGCTTGTTGAGTAAGAGTGAAGAGTGGTTAGCCTTTCCTTTGCATTTGAGCTTCTTCTTCTTGTTCTTGAGTTAAAAAGGTGAGTTTTGAACTCACATCTACTTCTTTTGATTTCATTGATGTTGGATATGAATTCCTAGCACCTTGTTCATATGCACTTGCATTTGGTTTGGGTTGAATTGGGGAATATTCCAATTTTTAGTGTTTTGGGTTCAAATCTTTGAAATCCTAACTTTGATGTTTTGATCATGTTTTGGTGATGCATCGAGGAACATATAGGGTTGGGTTGTCGATTGGCATAAGCCCTTAGAGCCAATGTTCGTCTGATTGCATTTTGGAAGAGTTTGCTCTTCATTTGAATAAGGCTGTAAAACAGCCCAGGCGTGATTCAGTCGACTGAAAGCTCTGTTCAGTCGACTGAACCTGGAACCCAAAAGTTTCCAGGCATGATTCAGTCGACTGAAAACTCTGTTCAGTCGACTGAACCTGGAAACAGAAAGTTTCCTAAACCTGGAAAAGTTCCAGGTATAGGGTTAGTCGACTGAAAACTCTGTTCAGTCGACTGAACCTGCTGTTTCAGCCCACTTTGCCTTTTGGGATTGAATTTCTAATTTGAATCGATTCATGATGATCCTATGTATGATTATCAATTGTTTTGACTTTGATGGTTCATTTTAATTTTAATCCACGGGTTTTTATAAAATAATCTCTCGAATCGCATTTAAAAGTTCGTTTCTCTAATTTATAAATTCTATTTAAAACACACACTTTCGCACTTCCAACAAAGTGGAAGGGTGATTAAATGGTTGGGCAAAACACGGACCACGAATCTGTGCGTTTATCTTTCCGATTAATCCTCGACCTATTCGATTGATTGTTTTGACCTTCGGGTTTGGTTTATCGATGATATGAGGTAAACTTTGTACTGCTTTGAGTGTGAAAGGGACTGACGGATAGTAAACCGTTTAGTGCGAACGAGTGGTTATGGGACATACGTTAACACTTTTCGGATTCCTTTTCGAGAGTTGTGACACATTCCGCCAGTTAGTGGTGTCCAGTACTGGGTCTTCGACCTTCACCACTACGGCTTGTCGCCCTATAGTATCACTTCTGATGTTGGCCTTATGTGCCGCATGGGTGATATTGGGTTTGTGCCTTCGGGTTTGTCGCCCTATATAGTTTCGCTCTGATGTTGGCCTTATGTGCCGCATGGGTGATACTTGGGTTTGGAGCCTTCGGGCTTATGGATCCTTGTTGTACAGTACTGAGCTCGAGCAATCATATGTTTCATTGATATTATATTCCCTTGGTATCGCCCATCGTGTTGGTCTGTTTGAGCCGCATGATGTATAACGATTACCTTGTGGAACTTGTATACCTTATTGGTATTTGTTATTTGCCATTCGGCTTGTTTTGGGATATTCGTATCCTTTGTTTCTATATGTTGCCGATGATATGAGGCTTGTTCTATATGATTCTTCTCTTGTTGATGATTGTGTTATCTCCTCTGGAGATATTTGTTATACTGTATGACCTTGCAGGTTTATTATTGTTCAGTTTATCTAACTGATTTGTTTAGCTAGACTGACCCGGGTATTTTATACTCGGGTCAGACCGAGATGTTTCAAGTTAGGTGCTTTGGACTTAGCCTCTTTTGCTTCCGCATGGACTATTCCGCTGACTCCTTTTTGTCTTAGCTTTTTGTATAGTCCTTTCTGTTATAACTCTGATATGTATTCTATTGACTCGTCTGTATATTGTGGTTTTCTATACCACTTGACATGTATTATTTTGTATACTCTGTTTTGTACCAGTATATGTGTGTATATGATGGTTTACTATTCTGTGATGTATATTGCATTTGAGTTGTTATATTCTGTTCTGATAGATCCTCTAGCTACCTCTGGTTTTGTTTTAAGTATTCATTGGACATGTCGATCTGCTTGGTAAGGCAATTGTCGATGTATTCAATAGATAATTAAAGCAAGGCCATAGATGGTCGCTCCTAAACAGCCTTATTCTCCGTGTTAGCAGACAATATTATCTATTAATACTCTTTGCTAGCGTGGGTATAGAGGTGGGGCATCACAATTTCATACAATTTAAACATCCATAAGTAAGATTAATTATTCATCCGATTAAGTTTAAATCAGGTTAATCACTTATGATTAAATTATTAATCATGGTTAATTAATATTACTTAATTACAAATCATTTTAATTAATTATTCTTTAATCATTTACTAATTAACCAATACAATAAATTAATTAACCTTTAATCATTACATAATTAGACTTTAATTATTTAATTATCATTTAATTAATTATCCTTAATTAATTTCATTAATTAATTAGCCCTTAATTAATTACTACTTAATTAATTATCCTTAGTTAATTACAATAAGTGATTATTCTAATCACTTTCATTAATTAATCTTCAAACATTATTTAAGTAACCTTAATCATGTAATTAATAACCTTAATTCTCAATTAATGAACCCTTAATTATTAAATAATTAATCCCTAATTATTAACTAATTAACCTTTAATTAATTAATAAGTCAACCTTTAATTATCTAATATCCTTAAAGTAATTAACCTTTAATTACTTACATAAATCAATCCTGAATTAATCACATTAGATGAACAGCTTCTAATAAGTAAAAAAGAGAACTTATTAATCAACCTTTTAATTATATCTTTTAAATTTCATCTGAAAGACATTTAGAAATTTATTTATTATTACACTATTATATAAATATCTTTAAACAAATTTTTTTAAAACATTTTAAATCTTTGAAAACTGATTTAAACTTGTAGTATTTTGTTTTGAAAACTTGGAAACATTCTTTGAAAAACTTAATCCCTCAAATAACTTTAAAACCCTATTAATATTTGTATTTTCCCTTTCCTTTTAAAAAACTGGTTAATTCAGCTTTTAAAATCACGAGCCAGCTAGTGAATTTCTCGAGCCTAACTTCGAGCGTCTCCCTTCCCGCTTTTGCTTCGAGAAAGCCGACTAAAAACCCCGAGCTAATCCCCAGCATCTCCTTCTTTTCTCGAAAACAAAAATATTGATGCACAGAGGAACCTTGCGCACATGTACAGATGATCGGAGCTATTCTGATCATCCACGTCATTGCCAGTACATCGTGGATGACTCCCCTAAGCCCCCCGAGCACTCAGATCATTCAAACCCATCGTCGATAAAAAAAGAGCTTCTTAACCAATTCTGGAAACTAAACCTGCCACCTAAATCCGCCTTGCCACGCCAACTCCGACCGACTGAACTCACACCATCCCACCAAGATCACCACCGCTGTTCCATCCATCTATCCCAGAGGTCTGATGACTTGAATCCCCCCGAAGACGACGAATCCCCCCATATACTTCGTCGGCAAAACTAGGTTGTTAAACCCAAAATCCACGTCGCTCCACTGCGACGATCATTTATAAATCAAATTATTATTTTTTCGACGACTATAATACCTCCACCCATCTCCAACATGAACACCACCATCCAGTTCATGGCCGATCAGCAGAAAAACTTAAAAATCCATTTTCTGGTCGATTTCAAATTACACCTTCAATCCCAAACTAAAAATTATCATTTTTTTCTAAAATTCATCATTTTTTATGACGATTCCAGTGATCAAATCATAAAATTTTGATAGTCGAATTTCCTGCCTTTGTTTCATTTTTACTGTAATTCATAGATTTTGGAATAATTACTCAATAAATCCTTTTGAATCTATTTTTAAAAATAGAATCTAGTTGAAACTAACATATTTCGTTCAAAGATCCTAACCTAAAAGAGTCTAGAAAATGAGAATTTGAATTTTTAACAAGTTTGATATCCTGTAACAAAGAACAGAGACACATATGTCTGTCTTCCCGACATGCACAACCACATACATATATATATTTTGTATACATACAAGTAGATTCAAAACATTTCTTCAAGCATTAATAACTGCATCAAGTCATAAATCAGATCAAAAGGTAAGTTTGCTCACCTGTGCATGTTGACAGAGAGGAACAGAGAAAGACATACTTGATTTGTTTTATTCTTTTGTTTCCAGGTTTTGCTTGCTTTCCTTTTCTAATTTTTATTTTATTTTGAATTTGTTGCTAGATCTTACTGCATGCTTTGACTTCTAGACTTGAACTCAAGTTGTTATTTGAATCTGAAAAACTTTGGCTTGCTCAAATGTTGGAATTTTGCTTGATCAGGTTCATGTTGATCAATTGAAATTTGTTGAATTTATTATTTCCTTCTTTTGATTTCCTTTGATCTTCTTTTCTGTTTTGTTTTAATCTCAGGCTTGATCTTTTAAAGTTTGTTTTAGATTTTCGTTTACTCCTCACTGTATTGGTCTCCAGGTTTGAATACTTTGATTTGAATTTTTTTTATCTTTTGATCTCAAGCTTGCTTCAGATCTGAGGCTTGTTTTAGTTTTTTTTTATTTCAGGTTTTCAAATTTGAAAATGAAGATGAAGAAAAATGTGGCCTGGTTCTATCTTTTGTAAACATGTTGTTCATAACTTTTTTTTAATTTTTTAAAGAAAATAAATTTTCCACTTGTCTCTACATATTTTAAACCTTTAACACTTGTTTTCTTTTCATGCTAATTTGATTACAAATATTCAAATATGTATTTTTATATTGAAATCCTTGTACAAATCATATTTATACATTATGGCTTAAACCTTTTATATAATTATAAATTATGTAATATATTGTCATATGTACATTGTTATATATATACAAACCAAATTTAATTCAAGCAATTTCAGAAAGAAAGTATATAATTTTTTTTCTTAAATCTTATTTTAATTTATAAAACATGTTTTTCTTAAATGTTTATATCCTTAACTATATTTATAAATTATTAATTTTAAATCATAAACTTCCAATATATACATTGATATACGCATACTAAAATTTGAAATCACATTTTGATTAAATTTAAAAATGTAGAGCATTTAAATCCAACTTATTTGAAAATGTTTATCTCGAATTTTCAAAGATATGTATAAATTAAAGTTTGGTATATATTCTTTTTAAAAAATTTAAATTCAAGTTATTTTTTTAAATGAAGTTTTATATTTATACATTTTCTATTATTTAATCTTATATAACCTTTTTGAGGAAAATGTTTTAAAACTTTATTTCTATAACAAATCCAATTTATTTATAAATATTTACATTTTGAATTTTCCAAAATCAAAATTTTATAACTTTCAATCTATATATATATTCATAAATACATTATTCAAAATTTTCAAATTAATCCATAATCTAATTTATAATTAATATATTATTTAAAATATTTATTTTTGAATTTCCAATTAGAAATTCTATTTAAATCATATTTATATGCATTTATATTAATAAACAAATAAACATCTATTTAATTTGGAAAATACTAAATTAATTCATAATTTAATTTCAAAAAATTAAGTTAATTACCAATTAAAATTTGATTTAAAAACAGGAATTTTACAGATTCCCCCTTAAGAAAATTTCGTCCCCGAAATTTGCTAGGGAGACAACAAAGGATGGATATACAAAGTTAGAGGAACAATTTCCCATATCAAACTGAATTTTTTATATTCTACATTTGGCTCACCAAATCAGAATATCATCAATAAATATGAGAACAAACTCATTCAATATTTCATGAAATACTCGGGTCACTAGATCTACGAAATATGCAAGGGCATTGGTTAGTCCGAAGGACTATCTAACCATTCATAGAATATATCTAGACCCAAAAAGAACAGACAAATAGATTCAATTTTCCATAATTCTCAAACACTAGGTATGGATTCCAAACTTAGGTGGGAATGCCCCAAAGTTTACACCAGCTTGTCCCTCTTCGAACTTTGATCAACAAAATTTTCTCAAATTTGGTTTTAATCGAAATCGTTTTATCGATACAAATCTTCATATTTTATTTGACCAATTCATTTTAAACAGAATTTCAAATTCATTAATAGAAAACTGATAAAGATACGAATTAGGGACTTTCTATAATGATTCGGAGGGCCACCATCGCACCAAAGCTTCTTCCTCGAGCTGCCACGAAACAGTCAAAGAACCGAAATTGAATGGTGATCAAAAGAGAGTGATAGAGAAAGGATTGTTTTCATTGTTGTTACAGGGCATTGCCATTTGTAGTGGTATTTAGCTATCCCCTATCTCGCCCTCTTCTTGCATTCATACTCACTATCAATGGATAGTAAGAGAATGTACTGAGGCATACAGACGAATATCTTAGAGAAACACATTCTAGGGTATTTGTAGCCCTATCTCTAATGAGTTATCTAATGTGTTATACTCCTGAGCTAAAGTTCAACCTTCAGCCCTGATACCAATTCTCCCGTTCGCCGCCAAAGGCAAAGCGATAAGTTTGTAGCAACCACATAGGTGAATATATGGGACCATACCATGATACCACATTTTATCCAGAAGGAAATGGACAACCCCTCAGGGGGCACTACCCCAAAATAACCGTGCTGCAACGATTCCTGTTTCGACCATTACCGGGTTGTGAGGCTCGACGAAGTCTCGTCCACAAAGCTACGCTTTATACAAAAGCCATGCTTCGATCAACAAATGATAAGAAGCACTTCGTATGCCACATTACCAAATTAGGAATGAATCATTGGTAAATATCAAATACATAACCTCTGAGATCGTACGTCTTAGAGAAGGGTGTTAAGCTAAGAGAATAAATTCTCCGCCACCAAACAGAAATGTAATTGATAGAAACCAGCTTTACATCTCAAAGTGTAATGTCAGACACACATCCATACAAGTCTGTTCTTGGTTCGAACACCGAAGGCACTTCCAAAGAATCCCTTGCAATCTGGGCATCCTCAATCCCGATCGGACTCCCCATCACATATGGAGATCTCTATACTAGAGAACTCAGTACAGAGTCATTCGACAGGTTATCCTATCATTCTCAAAGGCACCTGGTCTTCACCACTGTCTTCAAATGCTTTCCATTTCGTCGTATCACTATTCGGAATGGGTTATATGACACAAAGTCGTCTCCCGGCTAAACTGAATAGTGAGCGCTTAATTTTAAAACATATGGATATTAGGATCTTAGTTAAGTCACAACTTAAAACCCAAAACCTATCTTCAAATGGTATAAACAAATTACCAATTTCAAATCTTTAAACAAAAAGATTCACTTCACAAAGTTCACTAATCTTTCTCGAAGATTCATTCACAATACTTAAACAAAGGATCTATCTTGAGATCCACTTTTGTTTGAAAACAAATTTCATAAATATTTCAAAAAGATTCCTTCATAGCTTTTGAAACAATTCCATTTCAAATCTTTTATACAAAAGATACACCTTTAAGATCCTCTTCAATTTCAAATAAGGCTCAACCATCTTTCACAAAGATTCATTCATAGCTTTCAAAACTATTTTAATTCCATTTCAAACTTGGAATCTTTCAACACAAATTGGAAATCCTTTCTTTATATGAAAGCTATCATCATTTGAAAACAAATATTTTTTGTTTCGAAAAATCCGACTACATTTGCATGAGTTAAGGCCCTTCAAGTATAAAACTTGGGTTAAATTCAGATTTCGAAAACAATACTTTAAAAATTGTTTAAAACCCATATAAGCACATTTATAACTTGTATACCCTTTTTAAACCATAATTTCCAAACATAGAATTCAATTTCAAATCTTGAATTTAAATTCAAATCAAAGTATTTAAATTTCAAAACCTTATCAAGTTATCCAGAATAACTTTTATCTTTAAAACTCCTTTTTAAAAGCTTTTATTATATTTGACCCAATTCCATTTCCAAAATCATTTGGATTCAAAATTCAACTTTAAAACCATTCCAAAAATATGTGACTTAACCAATTTCCTCGTGCAATCCATATTTGTGTGTGTAAGGTGCAGTCCAGGGGTTTTACACAATAGTGCAACATCATCAATCATCATAGATTCAAGCACATCAATATCGATAAGTGGTATATTCCTATAATGCTTATCTTCCATTCATAGATTCATAGATTAATAATTTACATTCATCAAAGATAAAATAATTTACATTCATCGCAGCTCGAATCAAAACAATTCATAACACAAAACATTACATACAGAGATATCAAACAATTCAAAGCATTTCATACAATTCAAACATCCATAAGTAAGATTAATTATTCATCTGATTAAGTTTAAATCAGGTTAATCACTTATGATTAAATTATTAATCCTGGTTAATTAATACTAATTAATTACAAATCATTTTGATTAATTATTCTTTAATCATTTATTAATTAACCCATAACAATAAATTAATTAACCTTTAGCCATTACAAAATTATCCTTTAATAATTTAGTTATCCTTTAATTAATTATCCTTAATTAATTTCATTAATTAATTAACCCTTAGTTAAGTACCATTTAATTAATTATCCTTAATTAATTATAATAAGTGATTATTCTAATCACTTTCATTAATTAATCTTCAAATCATTATTTAATTAACTTCAATCATGTAATTAATAACCTTGATTCTCAATTAATTAACCCTTAATTATTAATTAATTAGTCCCTAATTATTAATTAACTAACCTTTAATTAATTAATAAGTCAACCTTTAATTATTTAATATCCTTAAAGTAATTAACCTTTAATTTCTTACATAAATCAATCCTGAATTAATCACATTAGATGATCAGCTTCTAATAAGTAAACAAGAGAACTTATTAATCAACCTTTTAATTATTTCTTTTAAATTTTATCCGAAAGACATTTAGATATTTATTTATTATTACTCTATTATTTAATTATCTTTAAACAATTTTTTTAAAACATTGTAAATGTTTGAAAACTTATTTAAACTTGTAATATTTTGTTTTGAAAAGTTGGAAACATTCTTTGAAAAACTTAATCCCTCAAATAACTTTAAAACCCTATTAATATTTGTATTTTCCCTTTCCTTTTAAAAAACTGGTTAATTCAGCTTTTAAAACCCCGATCCAGCTAGTAAATTTCTCGAGCCTAACTTCGAGCTTCTCCCTTCCCGCTTTTGCTTTGAGAAGGCTGACTAAAAACCCCGAGCTAATCCCCAGCATCTCCTTCTTCTTCTCTCGAAAACAAAAACATTGATGCATAGAGGAATCTTGCGAACGTGTATAGATGATCGGAGCTATTCCGATCATCCACGCTATTGCCAGTACATCGTCGACGACTCCCCTAAGCCCCCCGAGCACTCGGATCATTCAAACTCATCGTCGATCAAAAACAAAGTTCCTTACCAATACTGGAAACTAACCCTGCCACCTAAATCTGCCTTGCCATGCCAACTCCGACCGACTGAACTCATGCCATCCTACCAAGATCACCACCGCAGTTCCCTCCATCTATTCCCCCAGGTCCGATGACTTAATCGCCCCGACGACGACGAATCCCCTCATATATTTCGTCGGCAAAACTGGGTTGTTAAACCCTAAATCCACGTCTCTCCACGGCATCGATCATTTATAAATCAAACTTGTATTTTTCCGATGACCACAATACCTCCACCCATCTCCAGCATGAACTCCACCATCCAGTTCATGGCCGATCACGAGAAAAACTTAAAAATCCATTTTCAGGTCAACTTCGAATTACATCCTCGATCCCAAACTAAAATCATCATTTTTTTCCTAAAATTCAACATTTTTGATGATGATTCCAATCATGTGATCAAATCATAAAATCCCCATAGTCAAATTTCCTGCCTTTGTTTCATTTTTACTGTAATTCATGGATTTTGGAATAATTACTCAATAAATCCTTTTGAATCTATTTTTAAAAATATAATATAGTTGAAACTAACATATTTCGTTCAAAGATCCTAACCTAAAAGAGTCTAGAGAATGAGAATTTGGATTTTTAACAAGTTTGATATCCTGTTAAAAAAAGTACAAAGTCTCATATGTCTGTCTTCCAAACATGCAAAACCACACGCGCGCGCGCGCGCGCGCGCGCACACACACACATATTGTATACATACAAGCAGATTCACAACATTTCCTTAAGCAATAATCACTGCATCAAGTCATAAATCAGATCAAAAGGTAAGTTTGCTCACCTGGGCATGTTGACGGAGAGGAACAGAGAAAGACAGGCGTGATTTGTTTTATTCTTTTGTTTCTAGGTTTTGCTTGCTTTCCTTTTTTGATTTTTGTTATTTTGAATTTGCTGCTAGATATTACTGCATGCTTTGACTTCCAGACTTGAACTCAAGTTGTTGTTTGAATCTGAATAACTTTGGCTTTCTTAAATGTTGAAATTTTTCTTGATCAGCTTCATGTTGATCAATTGAAATTTATTGAATTTATTATTTCCTTCTTTTGATTTCCTTTGATCTTCTTTTCTGTGTTGTTTTAATCTCGGGGTTGATCTTTTAAAGTTTGTTTCAGATTTTCTTTTACTCCTCACTGTTTTGGTCTCCAGGTTTGAAGACTTTGATCTGAATTTCTTTTTATCTTTTGTCTCAAGCTTGCTTCAGATCCGAGGCTTGTTTTAGTTTTTATTTTTTGATTATAGGTTTTCAGATTAGAAAATGGAGATGAAGAAAAATGTGGCCTGGTTCTATCTTTTGTAAACATGTTGTTCATATTATTTTTAATTTTTTTAAAGAAAATAAATTTGCCACTTGTCTCTACATATTTTAAACCCTTAACACTTGTTTTCTTTTCATGCTAATTTGATTACAAATGTTCAAATATGTATTTTTATTTTGAAATCCTTGTACAAATCATATTTATACATTATTGTTTAAACCTTTTATATAATTAATAATTATGTAATATATTTTCATATGTATATTTTTATATATATACAAACCAAATTTAATTCAAGCAATTTCAAAAAGAAAGTATATAAAAAATTTCTTGAATCTTATTTTAATTTAAAAAACATGTTTTTCTTAAATGTTTATATTCTCAACTATATTTATAACTTATTAATTTAAAATCATAACATCCACTATATATATATATATATATATATATATATATATATATTCATATACACATATTAAAATTTGAAAACACGTTTTTATTAAATTTAAAAAAGTAGAGTATTTAAATCCAACTTATTTGAAAATGCTTATCTTGAATTTTCTAAGATATGTATAAATTAAAGTTTGGTATTTATTCTCGTTTTAAATTTTTAGATTCAAGTTTTTTTAAATGAAGTTTTATATTTATACATTTTCTATTATTTAATTTTTATAACTTTTTCAAGGAAAATGTTTTAAAACTTAATTTCTATAACAAATCCAAAGTATTTATAAATATTTACAATTTGAATTTTCCAAAATCAAAATTTTATTTTCAATTTAACTTTTAATATATATATATATATATATATATATATTCATAAATATATTTATTCAAAATTTTCAAATTAATCCATAATCGAATTTATAATTAATATATTATTCAAAATATTTATTTCTGAATTTCCAATTAGAAATTCTATTTAAAATCATATTAATATACATTTATATTAATAAACAAACAAATATCTACTTAATTTGGAAAATACCAAATTAATTCATAATTTAATTTCAGAAAATTGAATTAATTACCAATTAAAATTTGATTTAAAAACAGGAATGTTACATTAGAAAACATTATAGCACTATTTTGATAATAGGAATTATTATTAATTTGAGTAAGGATAATTTGAATGAAGTTCACCCTTATAATCTTATAGATCTGGTTCTTTGTAGTAGATATGATTTAATTTAGTTGAAAAAAATGAATCCATGTATATATCCTCTAAAATCATCTAGATCGGATTCTATCAACATTGAATAAAATTGAATATATATAGATGAATCATAGAAATAGTTTATATACAATCAACTGGATAAATTATATAAAAGTTTGGATATGATAAAAGTTGAAATATATAGATAATTGTTTGAAAGTGAGATTATACCAATTCAAAGTTTTTACGTGAAGTTCGAATAGAAGAACTAAGATAAACAATTAAAACCAGATCAAAATAAAAAAATGTTGAAATATCTATTTTTTGGAATAATACTCGACTGAGTACATTGACCAATCGACTAAACGCCTCATGGAAAATGCTAACAAATATGAGTGAAACCAAAGGAAAAACAGTTTATTTTCTAGGCCGAATGCTGACTAACTTAAGGCACCAGTCAATTGAATTCTTAACGAATCGGCTGAAGGTTGTTATACATACATACATACATATATGTGTGTGTGTGTATGTATGTACGTACGTTTATATGTGTACATAATATACATATACATATGTACATACATATACATACATACATATACATATACATACATACATAAATATACATGTACATAAATATAATTTAGTTATAGGAAAATAATCGACTGGCTTATTTACCAATTGACTAAATGCCATAGGAGTCAGCTAACTGTTTATCATAGTCGGTTGTTGCTCTATGTAAAAGAAAAAATATATAATTAGGGAACTGGTCAAACAACATGTATATTCAGTCGACTGATAGCCTATAGAGAACCTAGGTTAAACCTAAACCTAGCTCATGCCAAGTAGGATAGCATAGGGGTTTTTTTTCCTGCTTCCTTGATATTTTGTAGTTCATGTAGCTTTGCTATGCTATGTAGCATCATGATCATCATGCTGAACACAACATGCAGTTGTATCACAATTAATGCCCCCTATTACTGCAATAGTCACAGATGTAAGTTGCAGACTACTGAGGTGAATAGACATTCGTGTTAGTAGGGTTTACAACCATCGAGCAAATGCACCTACAAATTAAATTGAATCGTTTATCGACCCTTGTATGATCTGGGTTGAATGACAAAGGGCATAGGGCACGTTTACCAATGTGGTTGTATACTCGATATTTTGGCAGGCAATTTACTGTTGAAACTGTATATTGATGTGTGCCTTTGCATTGTGGTTGTATACTTGGTGTGTGCGACTTAGGAAGTTTCACATTGAGATTGTCTACTCAATGCATAATTAAGTGGTTTAACATTGAGATTTTGACTCAATGCTCAATTAAGTTGTTTACTATCGGAACCGTATATTAATATATTGCAAGGTTTATTTAGCCTCTGGATGTCCAGCCTTCGGGAGGGAAACTTTATGGGCTGTTATTAGATTTTAGGCATATTACACATTGTTACCCTATATTCTGTCAACTGATTTGCTTATTTGATGTAGTACACAAATACAAACGAAACCTTTACATAGTATAGGTTATAAATGATAATTTTTCTTCCTATTAGCCCGATGTCGCTGGTGATATTTATCACTCACCCGACCTTGTTTTTCACCCTCTATTTTACCTCCTTATACCTTTCACAAGGTGATAAGATAGTTGTTAGCACCAGAATTGGTCACTAACACCCTTAAGAGAGATTGTGTAGAGAGATAAATGAAGAAAGTAAATTTAAACAAAGAACAATATGCTAAATTAAACGCAGAAAACAAGAACACCAGTTTATAGTGGTTCGATGTAACTAACTACGTCCACTTCGAGGTTAATCTTTATTTCTTTTCTCAATAATCGATTACAGATACAGTCCGTACATCAACTACTTGATTACAATTGTTAAGCAAAGAAGATAAGTCTTCAATGAGTCAATGCGATAGATTCTCCACAGTATTCTCGAAAAAAGGCACCTTTCACTGTGCCCCTGCCTCTCTATTTATAGTCGAAGATGGGTTGGACTTCCCTGATGGGCCTAGTAGCAAGATATCTCAGCCCAAAAATGAATGACTTCTGTGTGCCGAGCCACAAATGCCAAGTGGCATATGCCGAGCCATGTCTCTAACCGAACAAGGCAGTATGTTGAGTGAATCGTGTAGGCCGAACAAGATCTGATGCCGATCGAGGGGAGAATGCCGACGAGGCTGGAATGCCGAATGAGGCATAATGCCGAACGAGACCTGAATGCCGAACGCGGCTGAATGCCGAGCGACCCAGTTGTGCCGAACGAGGTCGAATGCCGATCGAGGCTGAATGCCGAACGAGGCTGATTGCCGATCGGAGTTGAATGCCAAGCGACCCATTTGTGCCGAACGAGGCCAAATGTCGGTCGAGGCTGAATGCCGATTGGGGATGAATGCCGAACGATCCAGTTGTGCCGAACGAGGATGAATGCCGGTCGAGGTTGAATGTCGGTCGGGGCTGAATGCCAAATGAGGCATCATATGCCGAACGGTGCATAAATTCCATGTCTCCAGTTACCTGGTCAATCCTCCAGGTAACACTTTCCCTCCAAAGTGCATCACGTGGTCGAACATGATGCGCTTTGAATCACGATTTCTCCATGTTTTGCTTCGAGCCTAGCTTAGTCTCCCCGATGGTATTTTTCCCTGAATGCCGAACGAGGCATCATATGCCGAAAGACATGCTAATGCCAAATGACATATAATGCCGAACGACTGAAAATCGAACGAGACCAATGCCGAGCGAGAGATGTGTTTTGATCGGTTCTACCGGTCGTTGTCCCTTTGACTTCCTTTCTTCCCCTATAACGGTCGGCACTTCACTTCTTTTTCTCTGTTCTACTTTTACCTCCACCCTGTAGAACTTACGGACTTTCCTCTTACCTCTGCGAATTACCTGCCCTTTCCTTCCCCACTAAAACTCGATACATTGTCTCACCCCCTTCCTGAATCAACGAACCAAATAGAGTCATGCTTCCTACCCCAGAACACCCCAAGCTTCAATTTTTTTTTCTTAGGTAATGGTTCTCCCTTTTAACACCTTAATCCCGAGTAAGGAACATAACACGAGATTCGCACTCGTGAATCTCTGTATGACCGAGGATGGTAGGAAACGCATGGAAAGAGGATAATGAATTCAAGGTCAAACACGTATTAGGGATATGCGGAGGATGGAAGGAAGGAGGTGTTAGAGGTGTTCAAAGGAAGGTGTTGGTGGAAGGAGCACTGATGTGGCTTGGTAGGACTTCCTTATGCCGAGTGAGGAGCGAATGTTCTAAAGTGAATTGGAGTTAAGGTTCGACGTGCCGAGCGATGCGGCTCGGCACGACCATTACTCGACATGACTCTCTCATGCCGAACAAGGTAAGATGGAAAGTAGGAGAGAAATAGGATCCTGGTAAAATGCTGAACAACATGGCTCGACATGAATGTGCTTCGGCACGACTCTTTTATGCTAAACGATGAGAAGTATAATTGGTAGAGTGGTGTGCCGATTGGTTTGGCTTGGCATGTTTGTTGTTCGGTATATCTTGCTGCATGCCGAACGGTGATAATGAGTGGTAGGTGACTGTTGGCGCTGAGGTTAGAATGCCGAGCGAGGTGGCTCGGCATGATTGTGGTTCGGCATGACTAGTTGAATGTTGAACGATGAAGTGGTTAGGTAGGAGGGTTGCGTACAACGGCAATACCAGTCGAACCTAATGCATAATTGACTCAACACATATCTTATGCCTGAACACATGATAGCGAACAAGGAATAAACAACAAAGCATATCGGACAATCCGGACTGACAAATCCCATGTTTAAACAACTGAAAATTTGGACTTTAACTTGCTTAACAGTTAATAACCTTTCAAATGCAGTGATGATGTCGAGTTCAAAATCTGAACCGTCTTACGACAAGCTTTCGTAGACGGTCAGCGATGACGGTCTTCGAAGACAACAATTCAAATCTTAGACTTATTTAATCAATCCGGTGTCTTTTCACTGCTCGGCACTTACATTTGAATGATCGCACTAGTTCACAAATCACACAGGGGGAATATTTATGTCATTAAGCCTAATGTCGATTGTTTTTCAAGTATAGTTCAAATAGGTGCCTTGTCAGATTTAATCTTCATTAGAGATGTCTAGGAAATCAAGCTCTGCTACGATCTCCGATAGCCATCCTCTCAATAAGCAGTTGTAGGAACTTCAAATCCATCAACTACCCTTGCTCAAGACTTACCGAGCCCTACAACTGCATCTGTCGACTTGGCTCCCGACGCTTTGGAGGCAGCTATTTTCTTAGATGACCCAACCGATTCACTGGCATCAAAGATTAATAAAAGCACACTTCGTCGGATATGCTCTGTCCATGGAATCCCCTTGGACGACGTGTTAGTTCCATCGAGGCGCGATCATCCGCACTTGCCCTCAGTCGGATATACAGCTTGTAACAAATTTATGTGCTGGGTTGGCAGCGTGCCACCATTCAACTCTTTTCTCCAAGACGTGCTGCAGTACATCGAGATTGCCCCCTCGCAACTGCATTCGAACAGCCACGCATTCATATACAACACTTGCATTCTCTTCATGAGTGTTCTCCTCAGGCTTCCGACTCCTAAGTTTGCCTAGTACAAACAAGAGTGGTTCTATGTGTGTTGCCCTCCTGGTCCCGCCAGAAGATGGGTAGAAGGAATTAAGTTCTATTTCCGGATCGATACTTGAATTTGCCGAGATCATCTTTTCTGACTCTTCATTCATTTTTTCAGGTATCAACCTATGTCACAAGGCTCCGGGTACTCTGAGGCTTTCGAAGCTATTCGATCCATCCCTGTGGAAGACCGGGACATAAGATCACTCATTTCAAATGAGTCGCTTTCAAAGTTTGGGTTGCTGGCGGAAGGTCGCCGGATAAGACTCCCCCAAGGCGTCTCCATACCTAAGCCTACTTCGGGCAAAGGAAAAAAGAAGGCCGAGTCCTCAGCACATAACGCCCCTGACACGCCAGAGGAGGGGGAGATTGAAGAAACCAAAACGCACAGGGCGAAAATGATAGTCCATCTCGGGACCCAATGGTCGAGGTTCACGACATAGAAACGATGTCTTCCCCTTCGAAGGGGTAGAAGACACTGACATACAAGCTAAGGAAGAAAACAGTTGGTGGAACATTTAAAGTCACTCTCGTTCCAATGTAGAAAGAAGCTTCCTCGCAGCACTTGGAAAGTTAAAGAGAAAGGCCTGTCGAACCTCTCCATACCTGAAGATCTACTCAATTAAGATTTCGCCGATTCAGAGGCGCTTAATCTTCATTCGCCTACGAGAGGCGATACAAGCGCTCAAGCCCAAAATCAGGGAGAAAAAACTCCCATTAGTAAGGAAACTGGTCCATCGGGAGGAAACACTAGGACACATGCACTTCACCTAGCACTTAAATTTCTGTTGTCACCCTTCTCCTTGCTAACTCATCATTATTTGAATTTTTTTTAGGTGACATGGGGCGCACAAATGGACTTGACCGCCTTCGTGAGTCATCGATTTTCTACCAATTCTGTCGAGATTCGGGCTCTGATAAGCGTCGAGATGGAGATGAATCTGGCGATCGAGACTACCACCGCCGAGAGTCATCACACCGAAGAAAAACTTATAACTAGCCCTCATATCCTCGCGATCCTCCTTCTCAACCGAAGCACAGCAAAGAGAAATCTGGACATAAGGGGTCTCAGCCTAAGGCCCATCGAGATCAACACTCCGGCTCATCAAGCACCAGGCAATCTCGAGGCCCCTACAGAACACCCGTAGTATCCAACCAGACTCCTCTTGCTCCTATAACTGATCCATCGTTCCTTGAGCGACTCGGTGAGCTTAAAGCATCGTTCCTGAAGATATGCTTCGACGGCTTAAAGTTTCTTCCGACGATTCATCAGATTCCAGGGCATGTTAAGCAAAGTGATATCGCCTGCACTAATGATGTCTACGTTCAGCACGATGCGTTTGTGCACCTAGCCGAGAAAGTTTCAGAAGTTTCGATAGAGCGTCAGCATGAGATAGATCGCCTGAAGCTTGAGGCTATCCATGATAAAGACATTATTAAAGCTCAGGATGAAGAGCTTGCTTCTTATAAGTGTCAACTTAAAGCCACCCAACAGAGCGCTAAAGACACTGCCGAGGCCGTTACTCGTCTGGAGTCAACCCATAAAAAAGAAATCGACGAGGCGGTCCAATGCTGTAGGGCCCTAGCTTTAGAGAAGGACTCGGTGCAGAAAGAGAGGGATGCATTTGGCCTTCGAGTCAAAGAACTGGAGGAGAAACTCCGCAAAGAAAGAGAAGAAAAGATTGCTGCCCAAGAAGAGTCGCAACGATATTGTGACGAAATCGTTGCTACACGACTCCTAAAGGAGAAGCTTGATGATGAACGTTCTAAAGTCAAGATGCTAGAAGATGAAGCCTGTGAAGAGGGCAAGAAAATAGCAAGTGCGGAGGTTGACTCCTGCCTTGAGGCGGCTAAAGACTTTGTTTGGGAGGAGGTCAAAAGCATGTTCGACCCACTGATTGTAGAATTCAATGCCCGCGTCCTCATGCACCGGGACTTAACTTTTTCGGGTGAGGGCTACTTCGAATCTTTAGCCAAGGCATGGAAGACTTTAATAAAAATCAAGAAGGTCGAACTTGGCACCGAGGAGGTCGATGAGGATGCTTTGATAAACGAATTTCTTGAGGGAAAATAGCCTTCAGACCTGTCTACGGCGAATGCTCTTTACTGCAAAGGCTTCCCCTCAACGAAAGGGAAAGATGTTATTGTCAGTCCATCCGGGATTAAGTCTCCAGCTCATGCGCTTACTTAGTCGGCCGATCAACCGATACTTGATCATTTGAGCAGCATATCGGTTATGACCCAGAGGACCCCGGCCTCACATTCTGTCTCCCATTCTAGAGGGTGAGACCCCTCGGATGGCTGAGAGCCAGCCGGAACCTGGTAGATAACCCTTCACTTTAAAATTCCAAAAGTCGTCGTTTTTCATAAGGGGCTATTGTATTCTAATGCTTGTTTTTCATGATTTTGTGCAGGCCGTTCTGATCCCGAGCCCACTCTGAGGAGCGACGTCACCAAGGAGGTGAAGGAAAAAACAAGTGAAGCTACTCGCGCAGGGGAGGCTCTCGGCCCAGATGCTCTGGTGATCGGAGCGCTTGATGAGGATAAGTCCGAGACTTCCTCTCACATCGATATGTGTTATGCAATCGAAATTACAGGCGCCTCTTAACATACATCTAAACTGAGCTTGAAGGATCAGCTTGAGAAGGAGAAGAAAAAGATGGTGGAGATCAAAGTCGAGCCTCAAGTGGTGGACCTAGACGATCCTCTGAATAAGCCGTTAAAGGTCAACCTCCCTGGCGGGTCCAAGCCAATGGAAGTTCCCCGTAGTTCTTCAGTTGTTACCTCCCATTTAAAGAAAATTACCAAGGGCAAACGCATGGGAGAGGAGTCGTCTGGGAAGAAGTCGAAGAAATAATCGTTGCTCTCGTTCAACGAGAGTTAGTTTAGAGTATGTAATTATTTTTATTTATCTTCATAGTCCATGTAAATAAACCTTTGACTCCGAATTTTGGAGGAGTTGTAGTAGAAACTCATTTTTGAATAAATAAAGCCTAGTTCTTGTCTTCCGAAAGGCTTTTATCATTCAGCTTTCTGTATGATTGTGGACGAAACCCAAACTACTGTGAGTTACATGAACTTCTTAATTCATCTTTATACAACTCTGAAATTCTTTGGATTTGCTCATCCTGTGTTCCACTCTTCAAACACTTAGAGTATTTTTTAGTCCGTACGTCGGGGACTTGATGACTTCAAGTCATTCATGTCTCGGCCCGCACTCCGGAGACTTAGAGAATTTTAATCCGTTTATGCTTTAGTCCGCACTCTGGGGACTCAGAGTACTCCAATCTGCACTCTAGGGACTTGGAGATTTTGAGTCGTTTATACTCTAGTCCACACTCTGGGAATTCAGAGTACTACAGTCCGCACTCCAGGGACTTGGAGATTTTCAGTCGTTTATACTCCGGTCTGCTCTCTGGAGACTCAGAGTACTCTATTTCGCACTCCAGGGACTTGGATATTTTGAGTCATTTATACTCTAGTCCGGACTCTGGGGACTCAGAGTACTCCAGTCCGCACTCCTGGGATTTAGAGAATTTTAAACTGTTTATGCTCTGGTCCGTACTCTGGGGACTCAGAGTACTCCAGTCCGCACTCTGGGGACTTGGAGATTTTGAGTCGTTTATACTTTAATCCGCACTCTAGGGACTTAGAGTACTCTAGTCCGCACTCCGAGGACTTGGAGATTTTGAGTCGTTTATACTCCGATCCGCACTCTAGGGACTCAGAGTACTCCAGTCCGCACTCCGGGGACTTGGAGATTTTGAGTCGTTTATACTCCGGTCCGCACTCTGGGGACTCGGAGTACTCCAGTCTGCGCTTCGAGGACTTGGAGATTTTGATTCATTTATACTCTAGTCCGTACTCTGGGGACTCAGAGTACTCCAGTCCGTACTCCAGGGACTTAGAGAATTTTAAACCTTTTATGCTCTGGTCCGCAATTTAGGGACTCAGAGTACTCCAGTCCGCAATCTGGGGACTTGGAGATTTTGAGTCGTTTATACTATGGTCCACACTCTGGGGACTCAGAGTACTCCAGTCCGCACTCCGGGGACTTGGAGATTTTGAGTCGTTTACACTTCGGTCCGCACTCTGGGGACTCAGAGTGCTCCAGTCCGTACTCCGATGACTTGGAGATTTTGAGTCGTTTCTACTCTAGTCCGCACTCTAGGTACTCAAAGTACGCCAGTCCACACTCCAGAGACTTGGAGATTTTGAGTGCTCATGAGCTCTCGTTCGTCAGACATAATAATGTATCTCTTAGTTGTTCGTCACAGTGTTATCATACACAGAAACATTGACAATTCATGGAAAAAATGGCTTCAGGCCTTTATTAATGCAAACAAGTTAAATTGTCTTATTACATGTCATAAACTAGGAATACAAACTTGTTGGAAATAATTGCAACTAAAATATGAAAGAATGAACTAAGTATAATAATGCCACAAATGCTCGCTATTCCAAGCTCGGGGGAGTGTCGCTCCATCAACGGTCGCTAGCTTGAAAGTTCCTTCTCCAAGCTTCTGTTCAATGAAGTATGGACCTTCCCATGCGGGGCTCATATGTGATGGAACTAGGAAAACTTGTTTCAAAATGAGATCACCCACACCAAAGATTCTCGGTCGGACGTCTTCATTATAATATTGAGCGACTCGGTGTCTATATGCGGCCGCTCTTAAATTAACTTCTTCGCGCTTTTCATCAATGAAGTCCAATGATTCCAGCAAAAGATCTTGATTTGACTCAGGGTCTTAATAAGTTACCCGATCTGATGTAAGTTCAAGTTCAACGGGTATAACAGCTTCCATTCCATATGCCAATGCGAATGGAGTGTGGTCAGTCACGGACTTATGGGTGGTTCTATAAGCCCAAAGCGCCGTTGGAAGCTCATCCGTCCACTTGCCTCTAGCCTTTTCCAAACGCTTTTTCAACATGGATTTGATTATTTTGTCCACGGCTTCCACTTATCCATTGGCTTTCGGATGAGCAACTGCTGCAAACTTTTTCTCAATACCATACTTTTGGCAAAATTCATAAACTCTTTGCTTTCAAATTGAGTTCTGTTGTCTGTAATGATGGTTCCTAGAAGGCCAAAATGGCATATAATATTTCGTACAACGAAATTAATGACCTTTTTGGTGGTGATAGTGGCCAAAGGCTCTGCTTCTTCACACTTGATAAAGTAATCGACCGCAACTATTGCGTATTTCGCATCACCTTTGGATATGTGTAAGGAACCGACTATATCGATCCCTCACATTGTAAATGGCCAGGGACTAACCATCTGTGTTAGTTCCGTTGGTGGAGCTCTCAAGATTTTCGCATATTTCTGACATTTTTCACGTCTTGTCACATAGTCTACGACATCACGATTTGCAATCGGCCAATAGTATCCATAGCGGAGAATTTTCTTCGCTAACGTCTACCCTTCGGTATGGTCAGCACATTCCCTTTCATGGACCTCCTTTAGTAATTGTTTTATCTCATCATGGGCAATGCACCGGAGCAAGGGGGTCGTGAATCCCCTCCGATACATTACCCCATCTTGCATTACATAACGCGAAGCCCTACGAATGACTTGTCGTCTTTCGCTCCTTTTTTCGGGCATGACCCCGTGTAACAAGTACTGCTTGAATGGGGTCATTCATGATTCCCTCTCGATTTCCGTTTCTAACATGAAATCTACCTCCATCATATTTATGCTCGGAACATGTAAGGTTTCAATGGGAAACAATCCCATCTGCTGTGCATCGCTAGTGCTTGCAAATTTTGCCAATGAATCAGCTGCTCTTTTTTGCTCACGCAGGACATGTGAAATATCATAATACTCGAGATTCGCTAGCAGCTCTTGAACCCGGGCTAAATACGACGCAAGTATCTGTCCCTTTGCTTGATAGTCTCCCCGCATTTGGTACACCACAAATTGCTAGTCGCAAAAGATTTCAATCGATTTTACTCCCAGCTCTTTGATAAGCCTCAAGCTGGCAATCAATGCTTTATACTCGGCTTCGTTATTCGTTGCTGTGAATTTGAGCTTCAAAGCGTAGCAAACTGATCGGTTTTCAAGAGTCACAAGAACTATGCCAGCCCTTGAACAACGGTCATTAGATGCCCCATCGGTGTACATCTTCCATAGAACGGGACGTGTGACGTTGTGGCCGTTTGATTTGTCTGTCATGGTGAATTCAGCAATGAAATCTACTAGCGCTTGGCTCTGTATGGCCCTTCGTGGCAGGTAGGTAATATCGAACTGACTCAACTCGATATTCCATTTTAACATCCTTGCAGAAGTTTCCGGTCGTTGGAGTACCGATCGCAAGGGTTGATCGGTGTTAACACTGATCGAGTGTGCCTGGGAGTATGGGCGAAGCTTACGTGATGCAATCACCAAGCAATAAGCTAGCTTCTCCATCTTGCGATAATTTCTTTCCGCCCCGATCAAACGTTTACTGACATAATATACTGGCTTTTGAACACGGTCCTCCTCGCGAACCAAAGCCATATTGATAGCATGCTGGGATACAGCCAGGTATACAGACAACATTTCATGGTCAATTGGTTTTGATAGCACCGGGGGACTTTCTAGATGTCTAACCAGAGCTCGGAATGCTTCCTCGTAGTCAGACGTCCACTCGAAATTCCTCTTTCCTTTCTTTATCACATCAAAGAAAGGAATGCACTTATCCGTTGCTCTGGATATGAATCGACTCAGCGCAACCACCTTTCCGTTCAAGCTTTATACTTGCTTTATAGTTTTGGGCACTTGTACGTCCCAAATAGCATGAATCTTTTCTGGGTTAGCTTCAATTCCACGTGCATTCACAATGAAACCCAAGAACTTCCCTGATGCAACGCCAAAAGAACACTTCAAAGGATTGATCTTCATCCCATAATTCTTGAGTATATCAAACATATTTGCCAAGTCTCGAATGTGGTTGTTTGACTGTCGTGACTTCATGAGCATGTCATCAACATAGACTTCCATTGTTCTAACGATCTGATCTTTAAACATTTGGTTCACCAAACGCTAATAAGTCGCTCCAGCATGTTTCAATCCAAAGGGCATCACTACATAGCAATACAACCAAACGTCTGTGACGAACTGGTGTGTTCTTGGTCAAGAATGTGCATCGGGATTTGATTGTATCCTGAGTACGCATCCATAAATGATAGTAGCTCGTGTCCGGCCGTTGAATCGACCAGCTGGTCGATCCTAGGTAAAGGGAAACTATCCTGCGTGCATGCTTTGTTTAAATTAGAATAATCAACACAAGTTCTCTACTTCCCATTCGCCTTTCTTACCAGCACAGGGTTAGATACCCATTCAGGGTAGAGGGTGTTGTGGACGAACTCATTGGCCTTGAGTTTGTCCAACTCCTCATTGAGAGCAGCGGACCTCTCCGGGTCCATGCCTCTCCGTTTTTATTTTACTAGGACATGCTTTGGGTCTATGTTCAACATATGAGTTGCAATGGAGGGAGAAATCCCGCACATATCAGAGTATGTCCAAGCGAAAATGTCCAGATTCGCTTGGAGGAAATCAGTAAGATCCTTGGCCAATGGTAGGTCGAGTTGCGATCCAATCTTAAGAACTCGTGACGGGTCATTCTGGATGACTGAAATGTTAATCGTCAGCTCACCTGCTGCTGCATTCACTTCCTTGGACCCCCCATCATCATCTCTCGGATCTATGTCTCTGTAGATCCGAGAATGTTGCCCGAGCCAGGGCTCGGGCACTACTTGTCAATTATTAGTGTTTTGGATTCGGACGGAGCTGTCCGCAACCTTCCCCTTTTCTCTCCGCTGAGCCTCTCTCAGCTCTACAACATAACATGCGCGTCCGGTCGCCTGATCGCCATGCACTACGCCGACTCCTTTGTCTATCGGAAATTTTAATGTCAAACACCATGGGGCCAAAGCCGCCCTAAACTCTGCCAGGGCCGGACGACCCAGAAACACATTGTATGGAGAGTCAACATCCATCACTATGAATGGTAGGATTCACACTCTCCTACACTCACCTTCTCCCAGTTCAACTGGTAACTCGGTATACACCATTGCGTCAGTCGCGGCACCGTTAAAGCCGTGGATACGGGCTTTGCATGGCTTTAAATATTTTGTTTCCATCTTCATTTGGTCATAAGCCTTTTTGAATATGATGTTGACAGAGCTTCCACAAACAATCAAAATCCTTTTGACGTAAGCTGGCCCAATCGTTGCAGATATGACCATCGGGTCGATAGTAGGAGCCTCCAACTTGTCTGCATCTCGACTCCTAAGCATTATATCATCTGTCATCATGCGTTGTTGTTTTGCGGGGGTTCCATCTTCCACATTCGAACAACATTCGTAATTCGCATGCCTCAAGGAGGTAGCATATCGTTCCATCTCCTGCCAATTCTTGTCTGGAGGATGAGGTCCTCCGACTATAGTGTTTATGAACAACCTACCCACGGTCTGGGCAGGTTCCTCTGGGTGGCGTGGAGCCGGCCCGCGTCTGGGGTCTGACATTCCTTGCCTACCCTCTGGTGGGTTTTTAATAAACTCCTGCAGCTTTTTCTGCCTGATTAGCTTTTCTATGAAGTCATGGAGGTGTCAACACTCCTCAATATTGTGCCGTGGGTCTCATGGAAGCGACAGTACTTACCCGTCCGCTTCTGCTCCTCTGTGGACTCCTTTGGGCGTGGCTTTCTGTATTGAAAGGTGTTACAGGAAGATAGATAAATATTTTAAAGAGATGTATTCAGGGGAATGTATTCATTGTAGGTTGGAGTCCTCGACTTCCGTTTCCCTGTCTCTTTTTTCTTTCCAGGATTTCCACCTCTGGATCCTTTAGATGCCCAGGCTTGTTCTTGACGTTGACTTGAACTTTTCCCGAGTTGTCGCCGGATTGCTTCATGGCGATGTTACTTTTCACAGTCTCGTGAACAGGCCCTGGTGCCTTATCTTTTCTTGTCCATCAAGCTTCCTCCCTCCTTATGAACTGATGAGCATTGGAATAGAAACTCTCCAATGTAGTTGGGGACTTTCCCACCAACCAATCTCTAAACTTTGAGTCTGGATCTACACCTCACTTTACTGCCATCAAGATTGCATGGTCATTAGGGTTGCTAACTTCGGTGCGGCAACATGAAATCTCTTCAAGTACGCTTTCAAAGACTCTCCCGGAGCCTGCATTACGTTTGATAAGGACATCACATCCTTTGGACGAGTAGCATGTATCCTGAATTGTTCAACAAATTTCATTGCCAACTCGTCGAAGCTGGATATAGCCTGCGGAGGAAGTCGAGTAAACCACATGGTGGCGATTCCGGACAAAGTGATTGGGAAGCACCTACACTTGATCTGATCATTCTCTCTTGTAGAATCCATCATCAATTCGTACCTCATCACGTGTTTCCTAGGGTCAGTCTTCCCTTCGTAGGCTGGGATAGTCGACGTACTAAACTTCTTGGGATACCCAGCCTGTAGAATAGTACCTATGAAGGGAGTATGACTCCTGGACACTCTCCAATCTTCATTGGTTAAGCCATGGTTCTCTCTCATTAACTTACTGACCATGGCTGATAAATCTAGAGTTTGTATGAAGGATGGAAGGTTGGGTTCCGTTCGATGGGACCGTGCGAGTTGATGTCCCCCTTGCTGGCGATCGGCCAAACGTGCATCCTGAAGGCCAGCTTCGTTAGGGTCTTGGTGAGCTGGGCATCCAGTCTCCTCACATGCCTGATCCCTGGTGGATCGATCAGTGGCACTTACCTGTGCAGCTTCAGTCTTACGGCGTCTACGCCAAGGTGGTTCATTAGCGGAGGCCGAGCTATCAAATGAAGAATAAGGAGCAGGGCTACCATCAACATTCTGATGCTGCTGCTGAGTAAGATGAGTCATGAGATTAGCATTAGTTTGAATCTGCTCAGCAAGTTGCCTTCTACTTTCCCTGAGTTCTCTCATCAAGTTTTTGAACTCTGTTCGGGTAATGACTTCCGTTCGATTTTGGGTGGAGGGTCTTAAGCCTTGAATTGCTTGTTGGTTGCTAGGTCCAACTTGTTGCATATTAGCAGTCTCGTGGACGTCAGAATTGTGAGAGGCTAATCGGGTACGTGGTCTTCTCATAGTAGAGTCGTCGTTCGGGACTCTGAATAGATTTAACGGGCGTCCTATGAATAAGTCGGATCTCCTTCGAGGGATTTTTCAATCCAGTAGCTACAAAGTAGATCCTATCGGCCAGAGAATTCAATTCTCAGTGAAAGCACCAAAATGTTGGCACCAGAATGGTCACTAATACCCTTAAGAGAGATTGTGTAGAGAGATTAATGAATAAAGTAAATTTAAACAGAGAATAATAAGCTAAATTAAACGCGAAAACCAAGAACACCAGATTTATTGTGGTTCGGCGTAACTGCCTACGTCCACTTTGAGGTTAACTTTATTGCTTTTCTCAATAATCGATTACAGATACAATCCATACACCAACTACTTAATTACAGTTGTTAAGAAAAAAGATAAGTCTTGAAGGTGTCTTGATTGCGGCAGAGTCTCCCCGGTGTTCTCGAAAAAAGGTCCCTTTCACTGTGCCCCTGCCTCTCTATTTATAGACGAAACTGGGTTGGACTTCCCTGATGGGCCTAGTAGTAAGATATCTCGGCCCAAAAATGAATGACTTCTATGTGCCAAGCCACAAATGCCGAGCGGCATATGCCGAGCCATGTCTCTAACCGAACGAGGTAGTATGTTGAGTGAATCATGTAGGTCGAACGAGATCTGATGCCGATCGAGGGGAGAATGCTGAACGAGGCTGGAATGCCAAACGAGGCATAATGCCAGACGAGACTTGAATGCCGAACGAGGCTGAATGCGGATCGAGGATGAATGCCGAGCGACTCAGTTGTGCCGAACGAGGCCGAATGTTGGTTGAGGCTGAATGCTAATCGGGGCTGAATGCCGAGCGACCCAGTTGTGCCGAACGTGGCCGAATGCCGGTCAAGGCAGAATGCCGATGGGGGCTGAATGTCGAACGATCTAGTTATGCCGGACAAGGCTGAATGCCGGTCGAGGCTGAATGCCGATCGGGGCTGAATGTCGAACGAGGCATCTTATGCCGAACGGTGCGCAAATGTCATGTCTCTTGTTACCTGGTCAATCCTCTAGGTAATAGTAGTATGTGGTGTGATGAGGATAAGATGCATGGAGGAGGCGATCTTGCACATTGGAGCTATATTTATTTATTATCATTCCCTATATATTTTATTACTTGTCAGTTAGGCATATATTTGTATTTGGATAGTTTATGTAGATGTTTCTTTTATGGACCACTTATGTTTTAAGGTAGTAATGATTTGATTATCTTAGTGTTTATGCTTTATTACTTCTATTGTGAGATCTAAAAGTGTATAATATTTTAAGTTATATTTATCTCTGTACTTTACAAAATATCAATAACCCAATGATCCATGTTCTTGGCACAACATGAGTTAAAATTCCATTTTTGGGCTATAAATTAATATGGCTAGATGTGTGGGTTGTTACACAACAGACTGTGGGGAGTGAAGCAGGTTGGTGATAGCAAAGGGTGGTGTTGGTGATGATAGTTGGAGGGGAGCTAGGGACTAGGTTTGATCTTCGATCTTGTGTTCATTTTATTCAAAAGTTATTTGTTCGGAAAATGCTTCTCATATAATAATAAGAATTAGTGTCATCAGATTTTGAGATTTTAGAACGTAAAAATGATTTTCAGTTTAAATTGGTCACTTTATAAATAAATTGTCAAAGATGACCAATTTGAACCGAAAGTCCTATTTATGTTTGGAATTTTCAAAATCTGGCCATACAAAATCAATAATGCTACCAAAAAGATGGAAATATGTCATACTCATTTGAACTCAAATTTATTATCGATCTTATGATTTATTAGATTTTACATGACAATAGTTTACGATATTTGAATAGTTTTCTAATTATGATGGTACTTTAAATCTATGAAAAAAACGAGTCTAAATGATACAGTATCATATATTTAAGGTTCCCATATAATTAAAGAATTTTTAGGGTCCGATTTTGGAAATATGGAATGTAAACAAGAATTTTCGTTCAATCTGACTAGCTCAGAAAATAAATGTTGTACCTTTATTTTTGTGATACTAAATGACTAGAGTTTATTAAAAGATTGTTCATACAACTTCCAATAGGGTATATTATTGTGAATAATAATGTTAACTTTTTTTATTATATAAGAATTAATATGATGAAATAATCAAGACTAGGTTTAATTAAGCAAGTGCGGGGCACTTAAAAGAATCAATTAAATTCAACTAAGCATAATAAATAGAATAAGACATTTGAAAAAGAATATAGTTGTTATATTTGGTGAAAATGTAAGTGGCTAAGTTGATGGAACAAAAACATATGTGAAAACTATTATAAATTAGAAAAATGGAATATATGGCTCGTAACCATTAATCCATGAAGTAAACCTTTAACCTAAAACTATTCATTCACGTACATTCAAAAAATAAAAATACAAAGGAAGCTCTAATGGTTTCTAACTAGAAAGAAAAACAATCAATAGTTTGCAAAAGGAGGAGTTTCAACTTTAAAGAGAGGATGTAATATAGTTAAAAGAAATTTTGTATAAATATTAATCCTTATTTCCAATTCATCCTTGTATGAATTAAGATTTGGTTGTATAATTTATTCATTGAAATGGATTTTAAGCATTTTAGCTTATATATGAAGATGAAGTTTTTACCTATTGTAAGTAGTTAACTAGAGAAGATTTCTTTTTGAAAATCTATAGATCAAATTCACTTGCAATTGATACGAAGTAGTAAACATGTATTGGACATTGGTTTTTAATTTTGAGAATGTTCCTGTTATTTACAAATTTTGTTGAATTTCTATATGTGATAAATAACTATTTTCGAAATTGAAAATAGTCCAAAAATTTGAAAAATGATTCTTTCTTCAAGATTGATATATTATGTTAAATATATGATTAATGATTTTAGAAAAGTTTTTTGAAAAATCTCCATTATTTTTCCTCTTTTACTTTGATTTGAAATTCATACGTATCAAAGATCGAATGGTTAATAATTAATTAACTAAGTAATAAATAGAGACAAATTCTTAGATGATTTAGAATAGTACATTGTTAAACCTGAAAAGAGAATCAAAAGAATAAATAGAATGTGATAAATGTACACCAAGGCGGAAACGGCTAAACTGTAGACATCCAAGTTTATTACAGGTTCTCCACCGTAAAAACTTGCTCAAGCCTAAATGTCGACAGAGTTAAGGGTATACCATAGGAGAAATTATGTAATTTTTTTTGTAACTCAACTCTTATTAATGAATATTGTTTGAAATAAAATACGCTTTTGTTTTTCCATTTTCTATTGTGTATATTGTTATAGTATGATACAAGTGCAAAACCATGATACACACATGGCGTTGAATGTAAAGATTTGTAAATACAATAGTACGTTATTGGTAAAACCATACTTGTAAATCATGTTCGAACCAGAGTAATGTGAAAAAACTGTAAGCAACTGTTAAATGTCGAATAATAAAATATCTTGCACAATATAGGTTTCGATTTAATAGATGCATTAGAAAACTAATCTAATGTATTATCCACCCTATTATCAAATAGAAACAATTAGAACAACAAAGTTTATACATAACAAAGGGATATATAGCATGGTGATACATATGTAGCACTTGTACTCTTGAGCTATCATGTACCAGATCAATTGGCCTAATGGTTTAGTACAAATGTTGGAGCCATCTTAAAAAAATAACCGTTGCATGGAATGGTTCAGATGGCTCATGTGCAAACAGTTTTGATGTATAGTCCAACATGCTTCCAAATAAGGAGGATATATAGTGTTGCATTTCTTAGCACCTAAATAATAAATGTATCGTTGGTCATCAAACTCATTTGGAAGCATAGTAGCTAGCTGGACAATAGAAAATAAAACAAGATAGATGATCTAATATTTCCAATCAAGGAAATATTAACTTGTGACAAATATATCAGTGTCAAAAAAATTACATCAAATGAAATATACTTTGTTTGAAAGACAAATGAAAGGGTGTTATCTAAATGTTATCAAATATACGAATATCAAATTGTGCTGAACAAAGAAGTCAATGGAGACTAAATTAAGTCCATAAAAGCAAATGTTTATGCCATTACAACAGATAAGTAGAAGGACTGTTTGGTTCGACACGCATAAAAAATGAAGAAGAAAAATTAGCATTCTAATAAAAGTGTAGCATCATTGACCAAGCAGCGTATGCTGATAGAGGTTATATCATCCTTTCATGTCCCGTGGCTAAACTGAAATGGATTGAATGTTCATCTGTTTACCATAATGATAAACTTGCTATTAGAGAACAGTGACATTGTTACACAATTTGGTAAAGACTGCAAGCTCCATATTAATTAGCATATGAAAATCAGATTATTGTGCAAAAGATGACCCTTGTTGAGAAAGTGTAAATAAAGTAGATTTTTAAAAATCAAAATTAAGTAAAAATAAGCATATAGATTGCAACTATATTTATCTATTGTTACCATCGAATATTTGTTTCTATAAATACAAAAAAAAATTGAATGACAGTTAACATGATCATTTAATTCAACTCATTTCTTAGTAAATTTTTTTAAAATTTCAACCAATATTCTTTTCCCTTTCTTTTTTATGTAGAAAATAAATTATATACTCAATGTATTAAATTTGTTTCCCAACCTTTCGCACTCAAAAATTATATGAACACAAAAATATAATCCTTTAGAGCTTTAATATATACTCAATCATTTTATCAAAGTCATTTGATGATTGAATGAATATATGGCAGTTTAAACCAACTTCATTGAAACATAGGACCATCGCTTAGTGATTAGAATGTATGAAGTAGATTAAAGATAAAAATTAATGTGCTAGTTTAAAATTCAAAGTTAATTGGATAACTCAGATACCAACACATAGTTTCTCTTTTTTTGAAACATATGTTAAATTGATTCTTATCATGCACTCAAGTTCACAATCCCAAATAATAAATATAATTAATGCTTGAAATCTTAATAAATCCCTTGAGTTATAATGATTAGCAAAACAAAGCATCATTGTTTTCAAGTTGTAACATATACAACACAACCAAACATAAATTCACCCATGAAGTGCCATATAATAATATTTGTATCTAATCCTTACTCTTAATTAACATGATAACTATAACTTGACCGTATTTTGAATCAGTTGTAGCAAATGGAAAAAAGAAAGGCAAAATTGCTTCATAATAACGAAAGAATGTAAGCAACTTTAATGAACTGATAAGGTAAAACTGAATAAATTGCCCAATATACTACGTAAGTGAAAAAACCTATGTAAGCAACTTTATTAATCTTGTAGTAGTCAAATACTTCCAATTAACATTCATTGATGGTTTGAACAAAGTATAAATTAAAAAAAATGTACAACATATATTCGATTATAAAATAAAGTAGAAAAATTATTCACACAATTTTAGTTATATAATCTTATGCTTTGCTGTTCAAATATAGTTACTTTTCCTTTAGCAATCCAAGGAAAAAATGTATAGTTTAGCTGGAAGACAACAACAGTATGTCAAACTTTTTACTTGTTATATCTTTGCTCAATACCTTAAGAAGCCATAGGACAATATACCATAACTTCCAGTAAATATAAGAAGTAAGAAATTCAAAGTAAGATACATCTTCTACATATGTCTCATAATAAAATCATCTTAGTGGAAACAAAAAAATAAGTTCCAAGATCATGTCTGGTAAAGTATCGTTAAACGATAAAAAAAGGTAGAAAACAATGAAAATGAATATGCAGAATAAGTTGCACTAAATAATAAAACAATTCTGATGAAATGGAAACTAATCAAAATTTATGTTTTGGATTAGAGGTGTGAAATATGATCGTCAAATTTGTAGCCTGGTAAAATAAAAAGGTGGGAAGATGTTATATTTATAAAGAAAACAGGGATTTAATTTGAAATTGGTTAATTGGAATACGATTACTTCCAAACAAAATTGCTCTATCAATTTTGGGAAGAAATGAAGTAATAAGGATGGAGCAGATCATACAATTCATTTAGAGAAGTTCTTAGAAACTAATATAAGTATTTCTGAATGAAATGGTCAAATTTTTTGTCTTCTTATGTCAATGTTGCTGACGGTAACTAACTTTTTGGTATATTGTGAAGAAAACATAGGATAATATGAAATAATGCATCTAAAATTTTTGTTTCCTTTATCTTTGCTATATTTGTTAGGAAGACAAAAAACATACCATAACAATAGTGATTATTATTTTCTTTATTTAACTAAAGCAAGTAATTCAATTCTAAGAACACAATTGGTGAAGTAGCGTAAGGTTTAGTGAAATAGTGAAATTGAATAGACATAAAAAGCGGTGGTAAATACAAAAATACTACCTTTGACATGGGAACACAAACCAAAGTTTATATGGCAAATAAAGAAAATATGTGATTGCTTTTGAATTACTAATGATGGCTATGATTGCATTTGGCAATACACTACCGCTAAGGACAACAAATCTAAAAACAAACAATTGAGTAAATGAGGCATACGACCAAAGGTTTTGAATGACCATAACAAAGATAGAACATGCTGTTTTGTTAGCAGAACAAAGAAACTGAGCACAAAGAAATAAAATGTAACGACCAGGTATTTTCAACCATTCGCATCCATTATAAGTGTATAGGTAGACACTCATGCCGGAATTGAATTGCTCAAAATACCGCGTTGTAAATAAAAAATTTGGCAAATCTCAGAATATATAGTAAATAAAAATCACAGATCATAGACACAGAGTATATAAAAATGCAGCGGAAGAAAAAGAGATAGTAGTTCATGAAGCTACTATATAAATATGAGATACATCAGAGTTAAATAAGATACAACAGAAGAGTAACAGGATACATCATGTACAAATCAGATACATCACTGAACCACTGGATACTGAAACAAAATAGATTGCTGGATCTTCAAGGAAAGCTCCAACGCCGAAGGTGAATCTGGAATGCTAACTCACTCAATCTGACCCGAGCGTAAAGCAAAATATAAAACCCTCGAGTCAGGACATAAATACTTATAAACTGTAAATCAACTCAAGTGAACAGTAACAAAATGCATCAGTAACTTAAAGGATGCTTGGGACCGCCCATCCTCTAAGGATCCGTTAAACTATTTACTATGTAGTAATATACGCTATATACGGTAGTGTCTAATCAGTAAGGTATAATCATATAGAAAATAGCGTTAAGGGGATGGGTGAACCTTAACGCGGTCGGATCTTTAAAACCAAAATCGTAGTGGGCTCGATATAAGGATATGACACGGCACGCGAGGCAATGCCAGGGTGGATACACCGTTTGCACTCCCGGACCGGTGGTGACGGCAAGCCAGCAGCTTCCGCCCACCTCGAACAATACCCCCGAACCAAAGTGGCGCCACCGAATCGAATCACAACGGTAATAGAATAGTTTCCGATGGAGCATGCTCGATGAAAGGGTGCGACCCTTTGTGTAGCCCGGTATAGCTCCTGTTTTAGTCATATATGCCAACTCACGGGAGTGGGGTCCACGTAATATACCTCGAGAACGTCGCCACCATCCTATTCATTCTAGAATCTCCACCGCGTACACAGTTGTTAAAGTGGTTTTTGGTATTGTCCGGCTATAAGACAATATCCGATCCCGGTCTCTTTAACAACCAATCGTTATTATAACCCGTAGTTATAACTTTAAAACATATTTTATACTTCAAAATAAAATATCATTCCAACCCAAATCTTTATCAAAAATAAAGATTAAATCATTTCCAAACCATTTCAAATATATCATCATGCCATATCTTTCAATTCAAATATTTATCAAAGTAAATATCAAGTCATTTCTAACCATTTTTATTATCAAAACATTTTAATATCAAAATGTCATATCTTTCAAAACTTCGTTTCAAATCATTTTAATATACCAAAATATCATATCTTTTCTAAACCACATTTCAATCATTTAATATATCAAAATATCGTATCTTAAAAATCCTTTAAATTCAAAGATAACATTCATTCATTTCGATTCAACCCACTCTTTAAATGATTTATATTTCAACGATTTAATTCAATTAAAATCATTTTAAAAGTGTAATTATTATACTTTCAAGTCCAGTATTCAATTTTCAAAGTTCCAAACCATTCTGAGTTCGTTTGCTAAGTCAAAAACCATAATTATTACAATTTCAGCATTTCACAGCATATAGAAAAAGCTATTACAAGTTATACTTGACAACACTTTGATTCAGCAAAGACAGCATTTAAAACTGCTGTTTAAACTCAGTTTTTAGTTGAATTATAGTTCAAAACAGAAAAGACAGCATTTAAGAAGTGCTGCGGTAGTTCAGATTTCAAAACAAAGGTTTTATTTGATTTCAGCAAAGATTGCAGACCACTGTGGCATTTCCAGAGAATGCTATAAGAGACCTGAGTTCAATATTAGCCTATAAGTTCAACTACAGCAACTACAGCATTTCAGACCTGTTGTAATAGCTCATTTTTCACAGTTTTAGTTCAATTCAGAAACCATAGCATTTCTGAATGCCATTAAGAGTAAATTCTAGGTTTTGTTGTATTTCTAGTAATTAAGTAACTTTAATTCAAAACAAATAAACATTTTAGAAAATTCATTTTTAACATTTAAATGTTCATTGACATATCATTTGACATATTATTTTTATATAATAAATTACATGTAACTAAGTCCAATTTCAACAATTTGCCAAATAAATTCAAGTGTAAAAGTTTCCAATTCTTCACATTTCGACAAATAAACTTAACACTTATATTTTATTTTCATTTGACAAAAATTTAACCAAATTTCCTATTTTTATTTAATTAACTTAAACCTTTAATTAAAACCAAATTCACCTTTTCCAATCAAGTTATATCTTAAAATTTCACCTTTCAACAGTCATTTATTCAACCACTTAAATTCATAGAAAAGTTCGATAATACTTTAATAAATCATCTAAATTAAGATTTAAATCAAAAATCATATTTACTAATTTCCAAATATAATTAAAGTCCATTTTATTTATATAGCTTAAACATCATTTTAACCAAAATTCCACATTCCAAACTTAGGGCATATTTCACAAATCAAATTTTAACCATTCATAAATTACATTATTAACACATAGAAAAATCACAATTTATTTATTTAAAACATTTCACAATCCATTTGAATCAAATTTCATAAATTTATATTTTAAAAATACTTAAAAATATTCAAAACACTTTATAGAATAACCACGGGTCTGTATATAGTTTTATAACCTAGGTCAAGTGATACGGATATGTATCATTTCAATCCGCAGTTTAAAAAGAAAAATCCGGGTTCTATCATTTCAAACCCGCAATCCCAAGTCAAAATGAAAAATAAAAAAAACCATTCAGGCCTATCATTTCAGTCCGTAATGATTTTATTCTAACAGGGAACTTGCAGTGTGATCATATACAGAAATAATATAAACAATGTCAATATCGTAATATACAGTCACATATCAGATGTCAGGTGAAAATTAACAATTTTAACATGGTAATAACATGGCATAACATATCATATGGTTCTCATTAACTTGCATAAACATTTTTATTACTAAATACTTGTCATTAATTCACTTTCCATAAGTATAAATGTCAGAGTGAGAAAGACTCACATTTTTCAAAGCTAGAGACCAAAACAACATACAAGCACGACTCCAAATGCACGACAAGCACAATTGCACGACTTTTGATTTGAGTTGAAAGATAGCCAAGATATGATTTTGTATCAACAACCCAAAACAAAACAAGCAAGACAATATATAAACATTCAACATAAAATAACATTGAAACAATTTTGAAATACAAAGCAAAATGAACAAGATAGATTGGACCTTGCTTCAACCACTTCAATGCTTGGCCTAAGGGACACTTATGCTTGGCTATGATGATGCTTTGGCTCATGTATGACATCATATAGGTCAGGTTTAACATCATATAGGTAGGGCAACAAGTGGAGATGAAGGTGTAGTGGTGCAACATAAAGCATATATAGGGTCAAGGTTAAATAAGTTGAGTGTTTGTGACATTCTTGGATCGGCCATGGGCATGTGGTGGCCTGGCCATGCTTGTACAGATCTGGACAATAGATGGAGTAGCGGCCAAAGATGGTGGAGTGGCTGGTGGCGGCGGCTAAGGGGTGGCCAAAGTAAGATATGGAGGGTAGGTGATGATATGTGTGGTCTAGGCATTGTTTTAAGGAGTTTTGTGGAAGTTTTGTGGTGCTAGCTTCAATGGATGGGCACGTCTTGGTCATGGTCTGATTTCCAGAGGGTGTTGGGTGATGTGGCAGAGGGTGGAGGTCAGGTCAGAGGTGGTGGAGGTGGATATGGTGGTGGTTAAGGTGGTGGTTGAAGGAGATGAGGCAAAGGTGGTCAAACTAGCATTGTTCAAGGGCATTGTTGCATTTTTTTGGAGTTTTGGCACCATGGTGGGCTCGGCCTTGGTCAAGACCAGAGGGGTAGCTGGTGATGATGGAAGGGAAGAGGTGTAGGAGGTGGTGTCTGTGGCTATGGAGGAGAGGCCAAGCAATACACATGAGAAAACAAGGCAAAATATAAGAAAACAATGGAAAAAGAAGAGTAAAAAGAAGAGGAAAAGAGGAGCCATTTTCAAACCTTTCTAGCCGTGAAAAATGAAGTGTAGAGGAATATTTTCACATGAAAATGAGGTAAGAAATGCACAGCTACAAAAAAGAAAGGACGGTCAAAGGAAATTAAATCTATTAATTGGAAAAGAAACAGAAGAAGAAACGTTAAAACGGTTTTACGTTTCTTTGCTTTCAAACCTTTTAAACTTCCTATATATATATTCATATACATCTTAAATAACTGAAAACACTTATAAATTTCAGTTAGAATTCGAAAATATAACAGATAAACAAAATATCAATAATTAAATATTAATTAAATATGATTAAAATAAGAAAAATAGCACAGAAAGTGAAAACTTGACTTAAGAATTAGAAATAACTTCAATACACTTTGGAAAAATTTACTTTAATTTAAATACATGTAAAATGAATAAAATAAAGTAAAACACAGCAAATAAAAGTGAGTGCATAAAATAAATAAATAAATTTTAATTATATATAATTAAATTAAGAAAATGGCTTAAAATTGTAGACTAGGCTTTTAAAATTAGAAATAAATTCAAATGAACTTTAGAAAAATTATATTATCATCTTAAAAATACTTAAAAGTCAAAATATACATAATATAACATATTATCACATATTAAAATAAAATGTAACAAAGAAGAAGTAATTTATACAATTTAAAATAGTCATTGTTAAATAACCCTATATACGCACAATATTGTAAAGGGTATAACTTTCACAATTTACATCCAAATTCAACGAAACGAAAAGCGGTGTTCTTAGAATTTTATGTAATTTCATAATAAAAGAAAAAAAATTAAATTTTTAAACTTTTAAAATTTTAAGTTAAAAGTCACAGTTTGACTATTTTGACCAAAATCAGCATTTCAGGCAAATATTCAACTTACACAAGTTTGGAATTATAACTCATATAAAAATCAAGATTATATTTAAATAATAAATTTAATCATTTCAAATAAGGAAAATAAGTTTTTAAATCAAAATCTTACATTAAAAATAATTAAAATATACAATAAAATAATTACAAAATACAGGGTTGTTACATAAAACACCAAATTCATAAATTTGATTGTGTAGAACACAATATACTTGACTAGTTTATGGTTAAAAGAAATTGTATTGTTAGAGTAACAAAAAAAGCATGAACAAAAATTTCATAATGACACATAAGACTACAAAGGTAATAAATTTATAAACAAGGATAAATAGTAAGGGCTCTACTGCTATAAATATATGGAAAATCCTTTTATGTGCATATTTTTAATAAATAACTCATGCATAATGGTCACACCACTTTAACTAACATGAAACACTTCTTCAATATTTAAAAATAAATATTTTACATTAGACAATCAAATTGATGATAATTGAATGATCACAAACAGAGAAGAAAAAAATTATTCAAAACATACTTAAGATGTCATTATTGGAGAACAAAGAAATCGAACACAAAGAAATCAAATACAAAATTCATAAATTTGATTATGTAGAACAGAATATACTTGATTAGTTTACTTTTAGAACAAATTGTACTATTTGGGTAGCAAAAAAAATAAATAAAAATTTCGTAATAACACTTAAAGCTACAAAGGTAATAAAACTATAAATGAGGATAGATAGTAAGGGATCTACTGCTATAAATATGTGGACAATCCTTTTATGTGCATATTTTTAATAAACAACTTATGCATAATGGTCAAACCATTTTCACTCACATGGAATACTTCTTCAATGTTCAAAATAAATATTTTACATTAGGCAATCAAATTGATGATATTGACACGATCACAAACATAGAAGAAACAAATTATTTAAAACATACTTAAGATGCCATTATTGTCCTTTTTTGTTTTATTGGTATGATTATGATACTCATAACTATGCACACACACACACACACACACACACACACTATAATATGGTTATTGAGTTTGATTTTAAGAGCGTAGAAGCCCCCTCAGATTTTGAAACTCAACAGTCATGACACTCCTCTTTTTCTTTCGTTCCCCAATTTTCCTACTCATCTTTTCCACCAAACAACCTAAATCAATTTTCCTCTGCCCTAAATCGCATTCTCTAATTTTACAACCACAACCACCCAATTGCGTTCCCGACCCTATCGTCACCATTTTCCTTCTTCGACCACTACTCTTCACGTCTACTGTGATGGTTCCCCACTTTCCCCGCCGTTGTTTCCAATGTCTGCTATGCCTTTGCTCGGACTACTTTCAATCGCCTCTTTTTAACGTTTGCTACGAATATTTTGAACCGCCTTCTTTCTACAATAGAATCTGTAAAGGTTTTATTTGTCTTTCAATTCAACTTATGCATAGAGCCAGGATATTCAATAGATCTAACCTCTTGAAATGAATATGCTTCCCTTTCAATTAAACTTGTATGTAATCATTTCATTTTAGATTTGTGACGCTTTTTGTTTTTAATTTCTACTTTGACTCTATAATCCTTTTGAAATAAAACATTGTACTCTTGATTCTCTTTTTGATTCCCCCTGAGTATTTCTTTTCATCTGTGCATTCTACATTTTCGTATCTTTTATTGGAAATGCCATCGCTTTATTTCTCATTCAGTCGTCTTATTGTTTTAGTTTTCTTCCTTTGTATTTCTATATTTTAACGAAAACTATTTTATTTTACACGTGAAAGAACATATTCTATATTTAAACGGCTATTAGTTCATAAAAAAAATGTCATAAGGTCGACTTTAGACTTGGTATGCAGTGAATGTATGAGAAGTATCGTAAACGATCAGATTGTTATTTACTGAATATGTATAAAACTGTGTAACTGGGTAATGGGTACAAAATCCCACTTACCAATATACTAATATACATAGCTAGGGAACTGTATACCAAAGTATGTAATGTTACAACAGTTTAACAATATACCAAACTTATGCGTAGAGCCAGGATATTCAATAGATCCAACCCATAGAAAGGGATATGCTTCCCTTTCAATTAAGCTTCATTTTTTATGTAGTCATCTTCCTCTTATCTTATTGTATATCAACAGTAAGGTGTAGATGGTGACTTATCAGCTGCTACGAGGTAATTTATTAGTTTGAAAATTCTTCATGGGATACTAGGTTTGTATGCGTAGGAACAAATTGTCACTTTAGTTGTCTTTATGAAATGGAATAACTGAATTTTAAAGCTAGAAGAAATAAAGGTTCATTACCAAAGCTAGACGTGATCTTTTAAGAATAGTTGATACATGTAATAGTTTATCCATTGTGCTTTTCTTTATATTTAGTTATATTAAAATAATTGTTATTTTTAAGTTCATTCATGTAGAATTTTATACATGAATGTTAAATTCACAGTTTGAAATCTGTGTTCAGGCAACATATATACACATGTACACATAAATACATGTATAATTACATGCATATATGAATGTGTATATACACACCTACACATATTTGTACATATTTGACTTATAAGACTATGCGACTTGAGTTTTTGAATTTGGTCGGTCGATGCGATCAATCTGTAGCCTTTAGCTTAAGAATTTAATACATCCGGTGGTTTGATTTTGGTGTATCTATTAACGTAGAACAAACTTTATTACTTTCTTTTAAATATAACTTATTCGTTTTTAAGTCATGACAAGTGAATAAAATGAGAATAACCTTAAAAGCTTACGGTTGGAAAATCATTTCACCCTGCTATTTCATCAAAAATTTACTTTCCCTCTCTAAACCTAATTTTCGTTTTCGTTAAAAAAATTGTTGCCTCCTCCTTTATTTTATCAAAAACAGCAATTTTTTAATGAAACACTCAGGAAGAAAGCCGAACAAACCCATTGCTATATTTTTCCATCTCGATTACCAAGGTAGGATGATAAAAATTCAAAATTTTATTATTACTTTTAACATTTACCACCTTTGAGAATGTAAAATTTGAGAATTTTGGTTTCCATGAGATCTAGGATGTGTTGAGTCCCTTCTACCTTTTCATACTACAGTGCCATCTGTATGTTCGATGTCGAGGTTTGGCATTCATTCGTCGAGTAGTATGGGAGTACTTTCATCTGGTATTATATTTTGTACCTTGGAGTTTGAAGATAAGATTGATTCTTGCTTAAAATTTTTATGTAAGCTATTGGTCTATTTTGATTATTTAGCTTTCAAATATACATTTTAACCATGTGTTGTACTGTTTTGTGAGGTAA
Organism: Allium cepa; assembly: GCA_030765085.1. NCBI lineage: Eukaryota > Viridiplantae > Streptophyta > Magnoliopsida > Asparagales > Amaryllidaceae > Allium > Allium cepa. The sequence goes on along the minus strand of CM060944.1, from coordinate 487,817,761 downwards.
ACTTCACATTTGATGGTATATATATTGTACGCCATTTTAATTTATCTCTCTTTTATATTACCCCTTGCATCCATGTAAAGGTTAACAAAAACATTTCTCCCTTTGCTTTATGCAAACTTATCAATTTTTAAAATTTTCTAATTAGGTATGTGGGTAATGGGAAAAAAGAATATTCGAAAAAATATCTGAGAATGATTGGACTACAAATTATCTACCTTCTAGGCAATTATTTGAAAAACATACCAGTTTTAGATTTAATATTTCATGACTTTCAGGAAATGATTGTATCAAGCTGTAAGGTTTAGATTCATTTTTGTCTCTATTACCAAGTTGTTTGTTTGACCCATTATAAATTACAGTTTTGATTTATCGTGAATTATGCATGCCTCTTTAACTCGAACTCATTTGGTTATTCAACAATTTAGAGGTTATTTTCAGAACTAAAAAGGAATACCAAATATGTATATGGTTTGAGCATTCAGACCACTTTTTGTATTTTGTAGTTTATCCACGCACACTTCAGTTATTGATCAAATATGTTTATTTTTATATTAATTTACAAACATACCAAAATTGTGGTACAGATCACATTTATGAATTTGTTGTTTTTTCCTTCACTGCTTCATCTGTAGACGTAAATGATATCAGCTAAGTGTTTTTTTAATTTGTTTTCATTGTGTATAAGGTTTTTATGATTTATGACCTTTGTATGATTAGGATGGATTCATTTGTTTTTTAATATGTATTATTGCAAAAGTGTTAATGGATCTAACTACTATAATAGAGCCTATGAGCACCTTCTATGGACATTGACAAAATAATGTTATTAGTAGCCAATGATTAGTTAAACAGTGTTTTTTAATCTTAGTAACATTATTGACACATAATTAGTAGCCATTAAAGTAAATGTCAATTTATGGAAGGTTTTACGACTTTAGAGTGCCATTTATACATACTTTGCATAGTCACAGGAGACTGGTTTTCTTAAAAGTATATTGTGGTTGAGTCGATTCAATGTTTATGATAATATATTAAGCCTTACGTTCTATTTTTGACTTACGGCACAATTTTCATACACAATAATCAATCAATAATCATTTACCTTGGTATTACTGTAGTATCTTCCAACAATTTCATTTATGCCAATAGTTGAAAAGATTAATGAGCTCTTAACTAGGGCATTGTTATCTTTTTGTTCCAATGTTTTGTATATGTTAACATTTTAATTGAATCCAAAGGTTAATCATTTGTTGATTTAAGAACTAGTGGCAACTAAAGAATCTAGAATCGATATTTTTCCTTCAAAGAATTGTCCTTTAATCTACTACGGAGTCGATTCGACTATTATGATTATAACGAAGAGAACAAGAGGCGATTTCTCTTTCACTATACGGTACATATGTTTGTTTTATGGTCTCATATTCAAGTTTAACCATTAATTTTGATGATTATTTTAGGAGTTTTGTACATCTCTGAGAGTTTCAAATGACTTTTTTGCTCTCTTGGAGATATTTCATTGAATGAACTAGAAATACTATAAAAATAACCTCATGATACAAAAAATAATAATAAGGAAATATTGCAATTAAGTGAGTGTACATCCATAGTTAATCAAAGATTCTATAAATCTTGGTTTAATTTTAGTCTTTTCATGACAACTGAAATTGATATTTATTTATGAGAATGTAGTACATCAATTTTACAATTAGTAATGTACCTCATTTAGTCATATCTCAATATGTATTTTTTATCAAAAAACATAAATCATCATTTTCTAATTTTTACTAATGTAAGTTTTGACACTTGACTGTATCTATGCCATGAGTTGTATATTGAATACAATAAGTATTTTTTTATGTTGGTTTACGGTGTTATCATAACAAGATTTTCTTTGGTTATTTACAATACATTTAATTTAAAATCCCATATTTATTTATCATACATGTTAAAATTTCAAAACTATGTGACAAGTTAGGATTATTTAGGTACATATGTGTTCTTTATAAAAAGAACAATACTAACTAATCAACATCTCCTTTGAGCGTTTCAGTATATCAATTTATTAACCTATATCACACCGATTTACTGTACATAGGAACAATATCGCAAAGAAACTGTTTCATTTTCCTTAGTTTTTTCACAAATATTTAACTTATTATCTACCTTCTGTGCTAAATTCTTCTATTCTATTTATTATACTTAATGATTTCTCCATCAGATTATCCACCTCTTATGCAAATTTAATACTATAGAAGATTAAGGTTTTGAGTTGTAACCTATTGGATCTATATAAGTATAATAAAATAAAAACACAAATTAGCTGCTAGGTTGAGGTTAATGTCGCAACAACCAAAATATTTCCTCATATGTAATGAAGGAATGGACATATTCAATACTCATATTGATGCAACGAGTTTTGATATGGAATAGAAATATAAAGCATGACATACATGATAGATAATTGCAAGGGAATATAAGAAAAACCAAATACTTCAACTCATTACAATGTTGGAATTATCATGAGCATTTTCTTAAAGGTTTTGCAGATGTCTTATAGTAGTCAATTTTTTAAAATGATGCCCTAATACATTAATTTGCAAGCATTAAACATAAATTTCAATTTGCTTCGTCGCTTTTTCTTTTTCGAAAGTTTGGTAACCACTGATAACCCATTTAATATCAGTTACTAAATTTATTGATGTGATATCTCGATATTTTAGGCAATAAAAATGTGATAATCTTCTTTTATAAATTATTTAAAATTGGCAAATTATCCTTTTAAAAACAAATAAAATATGTGTTTGTTATATGTATATATATATGAGTTGATTTTAAAGTGAATTTGAATTTGGATTTGAAATTCAAAGATAAATATTTTAAAAATAAATTAAGATTAAAAACTCTATATTTTACAAACTAGTATATATACACATATATAACTATTTATTAGTGCATAATTTGTTTTAAAATCATTTTTTGTTTAAAATTTTTATGAATATTAACATAAGGGGAAAAGTTTAGATATTAAAGCATAAAAACATATTTAAATATAAGAACAAAATCATATTGATACATAGAAATTAAAAACGTAAGTTAAATATATACAATTTAACAAATGTAAGCTTAAGAATTCATGCAATTAACAAGTGTATACAGTTGTCACATTTAGTCATTTCTTTTATTTTAGAAAGAAAATTAGGAAATCAAGCTATAAATATATCTATACCCTTTCTTTCAATTCTTTTCTACCTTCATTTTTAAACTCAAGGAAAAAGAAAACAAAGCCTGTAAACATACTTAAAACCCGAAATTCAAAAGCAACAACAGCTCTATCATCTATCTTAAATCTCATCCTCAACTCTTCAGCAAACTCAACTACATCAAGCAAATTCAGCTCGGTATTAAAGCAAGATATTAACGCAACTAAGAAACACAACTAAGTTTCAGATAATCAACCAAGTTTTGAATCAAATGCAGTGCAGTTTCAAATTTTCAAACCTGGTTCCTCTGTTCAACATATACAGTGAGGAAACTACTCCTTTTTAAGTTGAATCTGTTTTATACTTTGATGAATGTGACGAATATTAGTACCGATGTTGTGAAAAGTGTTTACATAAATGAATAAATATGCTTGCATGTCTATATATATGAAGATGGTACTGTGCATGTCTGTATACTTGCTTTTATTGATTTCAATAGGCTTAAACCAGTTCGAAAATCAATTTCTCTTGCTCCAATGTTTTTACGATCATGATCATTAAAAGAAAAGTGATGGTATGGATGTAATTTTAAGTTTTAAAAATTGTTTGAAGTGAGTAAATCAAGCAATTATTTCAAGAATAAAAATTTATAGAGGAAAACCAATTCAAGTCGAGAACTCGATTGATAAATTTTCAAGTTTTGATTGTAAATTTGAATTCGTGTTTGGAAAACATGATTTTTGATTTAAATATCATGATTTTTAAGATTTTGGTTGTTGGGAATTTTTGTGATGAATGGGAAAAGGAAATTCGTCGATTTCAGGTGGTCGCGTGGTTCTGTAGTCTCGGGGCTTGGGTCCAAGGTTGTTTGTTGGTCGATGATCGAGGGAATAATGGTCAGCGGGTTTATACTTTGTCGTGGAGGCACGGGGAGGAGATGTAGGGTTTAGGGACCTGTTGGATTCGACGATGTTATCGGGTTTATCGTGACTGCGAGGATGGATCAGGCTCGGTCGGGGTAGGTGGGATTGGTACGTGAGTCTACGGCTGAGGTTTCGGTGGAATATCGGGGTCTTTGACGACCTGAGGTGGTGGAGGGAAGTGGTTTTCGTTGAGCAGGTTTGGTTTTAGTTGAATCGACTTGCTCGATTTCAAGTTGGAGGTAGTTCCATGCTTCTGGGTAGTTGGAAACGACGGTGAGGTCGTCGCCGACTTGACGGTGGTCGCAGCATCGATCGGAGCAGTGGCATACGATGGTGCACATGCACGCGTATCAATTTGTATCTTGGGTTGCTGTGTTGTAGAAGCCCGAGGAAGAAGGAGATTTACTCGATGTCGTTCTCGAGTTTAATTTGTGTAGTGATTGAGTTTTGGCTTGGGGTAGGGATCGGTTTGTCTCGAGGTTGTGGAGTTTGAGCTCAGGCCTGTACCCGAAGTATTTTAGCATAGTTGATAGTAGATAAATAAAACAAATTTATAAGAAAAAGTAAAATTTTGTCAAGTTCAAAGTAAGTTTTCAAAACAAATAGAAACAAGTATTCATGGTACAAATATTTATCAAATTTTCAAGAATAAGTTTCATATATAAAGTATAGGTCTAACGTTTTAAATCGTTTAAATTTAATATAATTATATAATTGGTAAATTATTTAAGTATATTCTTAAGTGTATCAAAGGGAATTTAATAATGATAGTTAAGTGGTTAAATAAGATAAACGGTTTATCTTAAAAGTTAATTATGGTCTATGGTTTTTAAACATTAATTAAATTAATGAAGTAATTAAAAAGTAATTAATTAATTAATAATTAAGGGTTAATTAATCAATTAAGGATTAATTAATTTATAATTAAGGATTAATTAATTAGAGATTAATTGATTGGTAATTAAGGGTTAATTAATTGAGTAATTAGAGATTAACTAATTTGTAATTAAGGATTTATTAATTAATAATCAAGTATTTATTAATTAATAATTAGGATTAATTAATTATTGATTAAGGTTAATTAATTAATAATTAAGGATAATTAATTAGAAATTAAAGATTAATCAATTGATTTATAAATGTAATTAAAAGAATGATTAATTTATTCAAATGGTTTCCAATAGGTGATAAATTCTTAAGTAATTTGAGTTAATTAAATTAATAATAATTATGGGATTAATTGGTCTTGCTTATCGATGATTAAATTGTATTGAATGATTAAATTGATAAATGTGTAATGCTATTTTATATGCAATGCTGGGTTGAACTGTGATAATGTAAGCTATCTATCAGTAACGAAATGTTATGTAAACTGACATCTTGTCTAAAGGTTTGAATTGTTTTCACTTAAACAACTTGGGTTAAGAGGACACTGGATTCGAAGAGACCGAGGTGTCAGGTATCAATAAATACCTGAAACCACTTCAATTTGTACTCTACAATAATTCTTTATAGATTTGATATGTGCAATCAAATAGGCTGGAGTGGAATAATTAAGTAACATGGACATTTAAACTGAGTAACAGTTCGTGGGTATTATTTTGCAATAGGTGATTGACTATAACAAGTTAATAAACTCGTAATGAGGTACGAGTTACCCCGGGTTTCAGTTATGTTTTAAAAACTTAATATTTCAAATTTCATGGGTTTACTCACGCTGGTTTCCATCCTGACCTGGGTGTTTTACTTTATCGTAGCTCGGGTCAGACCGAGTATTATAGATTTTTCAGGTTAGGACGTTTTAGAGCTCAGGAGGCGAGCTGGATGGCAGGAACGTATGGATTTTACCGCTGTGTATTTGAGTTTAATTTGCTAGTAGTCTGGGACAAGTTGTACAACTGTCCAATTTATGTATAAATGATTGTACTCTGATGTTTTGTTATAAAATTGAAATTACAGCTTTCTTTGTATAAATGCTATTATTTTATATTATATTTAATCTGCTGCGAATGTGAGATGCTTTTGTTTTCTGTTCTTCTTCTACCTTCTTCTTCTTTTCTCTAACAATCAGAAATTTCCGACATTCGATTGCTTGGCATTTCTACAGTGAATGTATTAATGTCGAATTTTCAAGGTCGAAAATTTCGGATTGTTACATTTTGGTATCAGATCGGAAGGTTAAGCGAGAACCTTTGCTCTGGTGGGTTTAGTCATTAAGGATAGTGTCAATAGTAACCTAGAATGAGTTGAGTGTTTGTGTATATATATATATATGAGTGTATTTTTTATTTTCTTATATAAAGATTTTAAAAATGGTTGATTCTTATATAAGTTTATATTTTGATATATAAAGAATTAATTTTTCTGATTATTATTAATATTAAGGTAATTAGTTTTTTATTTATTGGAATTAAATAAATAATAAGAATTAAGTGCTAATTGTGATGACCCGGGATTTTGGGCAATATCAATTTAATAATCTGTATTAAAAATTAAATTGATTTGATAATTGTCTTCTATAATTGAAATTTAAATGGGCAAATTTATTCTTTTAAAAGCAAATAAATATTTGAATAGATAAATTTTATCTTTTAAAAGCTAATAAAATATTTTCTATTTATAATGTATATATATATTTGTATATATTGTAAATAGAAAAGCTTTGGTTGAAATTTAAGAAATAAAAATCTTGTTTTCAAATTCTAATATATTTTGGTAATTTAGAAATTTTGAGTAAAATTAATATAAAACTTTTCAAAAGCTATTTAAATAAATAACTATATAGTTTCAAATTATTTAAGGTAATTGTTAATTGTTTAAAATGTATTTTAACTTATGTTTGAATTTAAATAAAATTAATAAAAGGGTTTGATTTATTTTATTTTAAATATTGCATGATAAATATGATTTGAAAATATATATAAGTTTGGAATACAATTTACATATGATACATTAATTTATTTAAGTAATATAAGTAATTTATATATTTAAAGGTAATCTCTTTTATAAATTATTTAAAATTTACAAATATGTTATTTCAAATAATAATTATAAAGTATTGTTTATATATATATATTAATGAAAATTGAATTGTTATTTTCAAATTTATGTGTTGATATACATAAATTGACTTTAAATTGGATTTTTAAATTTAATTTAAATTTGAATTTGGATTTAATTTTAAAATTCAAAATATAGACATTGTAAAAATATTTGTGTAACAACCCGCATATTTATCGAGTTTATATTTAAATATTCTATTTAAATATTAAATCGTTAATCGGATTTTGGTCCGAAAAGCTACTTTTTGCAAACGGTCAAATTAGGACTCGAGACCACTTCCATTGAGTTCGAAATGCCGTTTACAATTTTTTTAAGTATAAACATCGATAGGTTTGGAGTTAGTGAAATTTCACTAACTTTTCCCGCTTTGGACTTTAGGTTAGTTTGGCCTATTAAGCCCAAGTTCCAACCCTCTTCTCCTCACTCTTCATAAATTTCCTAACTAACCCAAGCTTTGGCATTAATGGTGAAGAAAATGGGAAATTAAAACTCCAAGCTCAAATTCAATTGCAACTCCAACATTCAACTCCAAATTCAAGTAGAAGATATTGGATTCAAGCTTTGGATTGCTTCTCCTTGCTTTCAAGCTTCATCTTCATAAATTTTAGTGCAAAGGTAAGATTTTTAACTCACAATTCTAGCCTATAACTACATCGGACTGTTGGGAATGATTCCCTATCACTTTTGCATGCATATTAGCATTTGATTTGGATTGGATTGGCGAAAAACACCAATTTTTAGCGTTTTGGTGAATTTTCTGCACTTAGGTCGTTCTGGCCATTTTTGGTGCTCGGAGTTAGGTCGCTCGCGACATAACCCTTGGGTCGCTCGCGAGTTAGCACCATAGGTCGCTGGGCCATCTAAATGCTTGTTCGGTGTTAGGTCGTTCGGGCTTAGGTCGTAGGTCGTATAGATCCTAGGTCGTAGGTCGTTCTGGCCATTTCTAACGTCTTCGGAGTTAGGTCGTATGGACCTTAGGTCGTAGTTCGTATTGACCTAGGTCATAGGTCGCTAGACCCTGTCTCCTTATGTCGCAAGACCTTGTAAACCGTTAGGTCGCGTGACCTATATCCCGTAGGTCGTTGACCACCTTAAGTCGTTAACTCGTTAACCCGTACGGCTCTTAACCATTTTAGGTCGCGTGACCTTGTACTTGACTTAGGTCGTTAGGTCGTAAGACCCTAAGCCGTTTTCCATTAGGTCGCTAGTCCTCATACCGATAGGTCGCTGGACCTTAGGTCGGCCCACATTAGGTCGTTGCTGGCCTTAGGTCGCGTGACCTTGTTTAGACCGTAGGTCGTTAGATCGTAAGACCTTAGGTCGCCTGACCACTTAGGTCACTTGACCTATTCAAATGTTAGGTCGCGAGTTCCTTAAGTCGCTCGTCTCTCTTAGGTCGCTCGCTTCTGCTAACTCGCGAACACCACTAGGTCGTTTGACCCCTAGGTCGCAACCATTAGGTCGCTCGACCCTATTCCTCTTAGGTCGTTAGACCTCATTTTGTCTTCACTAGGTCGAACCCCGTAAGCGGTGGCGTTGCCCCCGCACACCCACCTTGGGGGGTTGCCACCCCCCCTGGACCCCCCTCCGCAGGGGATCTTATCTGAAAAACATTGAGCTGATTTCCTTGGATTTTTTTCACATCTCCGTATGCGATCTTTGTGACTGATTGTTTCTACAATTGCTTCTGTGTGTTGTCACTTTATAATATAAAGGTTTCAATACTAGTAGCAAATATCAAAACTCCTTTAACAAACAATTTCAACTCTATTTTTAATAACAAAGCTCTTTTCTTAAACCATTTTCCAATCAATTAGTATATACAAACCTTTACCTCACTCGGATGAGAAATCTAATTAAACAACTTAGTAAAACAAGTGGTATGAAACGCTTGCGTTCACTTCGTCGGTTAATTCTTGGACTTGTTCGATTGAACCTCTTGTGACAATTTTATTAGTGAAGATTTACAGTTTGTTTGTAAATATTTAAGTTAAGCAAGTGGTTATGGGACATGAAGCTAAACTTCTATATTTACTAGCTTAGTGTAATTGACACTTCTCGTTGATCATGACGATCATTCTGATGATTTAGACTAGCAACTGTGCGATGTCTCTTGTTGTGAGGTTAGACTAGACACCACTTGTGTGATTCCACTCACACATACCTTTTTGCTTTTTGGTTAGTCTGGACCTTAATCTGTGTGATTCCATTCACACATGTGGGGTAGCTCCCCTTGGTCTTCGGACCGTCATGTGATAGGCCTCTTTCTCTTTTCTATGATTTCTGGACTTCTTGCATTGATTTCTAGAATTTATGTCATTGACTTGTTATGAGTACAAGTTTGAGGTATGATGCCCTTTCCGAATCTTTGAGAAGATTCTTGTGATATGGATTATCTCTTATTGATTGATCTTCTGTTGATCATTATTTACATACTTATAGTGGTATGTCATTATGGATATTTTATGTTTATGCCATATCTTTTATGTTATATCATGTCATCTGATATTTCTAGCTAGACTGACCCGTTTATTATTTTCTTAAATAATACTCGGGTCAGACCGAGATGTTACAGGTGCTTCTGCTTGACTTCTTCCCAGGGATTCATCACTCTGAATTTTGGATAACTGTTTAGATTAGCAGTTTTTGTTGTATACACTTGAGATATAGACTCATAGTTGTATTCTTTTGTATAGAACGTGTTGCTATTCTTTTGTATTATCGTGGATCTTACTGACCACTACTCTGATGTACACTTTCATGTGTTAGTTATATATTCATATCTTCTTCCGCCTTTGTGATAGGATATCTGTGACTGATTTGTGTTATGATTATTTCTATGTTTGTTTTCGAAGATTATTTATAGCCACCGTGTGATAAGCAATTACATGGTGGTCGCTCCTCAACAGCCTTGTTCTCCATGCTAGTTGACAGCACTACACCGTAGTGTTCTTGGCTAGTGTGGGTATAGAGGTGGGGCGTCACAGCTTGGTATCAGAGCCCAACTTCGGAACAATGCAGAATAACTTAACAAGGATCATCGTCCTAAGTCTATCTTAGGAGTCATACCATAGGATTAATTCGAGTCTTCGTACCGATTCATCCTATTTCCTTTATGATTTATTGTTTTATCTATCAAGATTGCTTGATGTTCATAGGTGAATAACCTTCTTCCTTCTCTTCTTTCTTTCTTAAAGGAAGAGAATGTCTAGACCAGGCTGTCCCAGAACTAGATCATCTGGTGCTGCTCCCCCGGATGGAGTTTTTATGACTGCTCAGCAGCTTCTTGATTTAGTAACTAATGCTCAAGCAGCTGGAGCTAACCCGGAACCTACTCACCCAAAGTCGGGATTTGCACGCTTGTGCAGCGATTACACCAACTTGGGTGGGAAGCCCTTCAAAGGTTCGGGAAATATCATCGAGGTCCAGGCTTGGTTAAAATCATGCGATTGAATCTTTTCTCACATGAATCTTATCGATCTCCACCGCATTCAGGTGGCTTCCAGCATGCTCCAGGAGAGAGCATTGGACTGGTACAAACTCCTTATTTCAAAAATTAATGAAGCGGATCTCTCCTGGGAGCAATTTTAGGGACGCTTCGAGTTAAAGTTTGTACCAGAAGCTGGGAAAGTAACCTTGGCTCGACGTTTTATAGACCTTGTTCAAGGTCAATCCTCTGTGACTGATTACGTCGCAGCCTTCGAGTCGCTTTCCAAATATGAGGTTGAATACATCAACACCCCATTGAAGAAGAACCAGAGGTTCGTTTATGGATTAAATAAGAATCTTAGGAAGCCACTACTCCTGAAATTAGAAGTCGCATTTGATCAACTCGTCGATATCGCTCTTTGTCTTGAAGAGGCTGATAGAGAGAGTGATGTTGAAGTGGAAGGCGCTAAACCAAACTTCAACAACAAGAAGAGGCCAAACAAATTCAAGGGCCCTTATCCCAACAAAAAGGGTAAGCAGGCAACCCCTGCGGCAAAGTCTCCTTCTCCTAGTGGTGCGAGTTGCTTCAACTGTGGGTCTTGGGATCATTATGCGAATAAGTGCTCTAAGCCCAAATCTTGTCGCTATTGTAAGAGCGCGGATCATTACATACATCAATGTCTCAAGCGTAAAGGCAAGAAGGAAGGAAAGTTGAATGTGGCTCAAGCCCCTGGCAACACATCTCGTGGCCAAGGTATTTCTCATTCCATTCTTGATGGTATTATTTTATTTCATGATCAACCTATTAGAGTTCTCTTTGATACGGGTGCATCCCATTCTTTTATATCAAAGGAACTGGTGGACACTTTTTCCTTAAGTATTACTGCATTGATGACTTCTTTAAAAATTGCGAATCCTGTTGGTGGATCCGCAACTCTTAGTTTGCTTTGTAAAGATGTGGAGATTATTTTATGTGATTTTATTTTCCTAGCCGATTTGCATGTCATGCGTTACTTAGGCTTTGGAATAATTTTGGGAATGGATTGGCTTAACCATTATCAAGCCCATATCCTATGTCCTGAGCGGACTATTGATCTCCGACATCCACTATCTGTTAAACAGATTTCTGTTAATCTTAAAGATTCAGAATCCTGTTTGGTGGCATCTTTGTATTCTTTAAATCCTCGTGATGACGATGATGATGATGAAGATGATATTATTTCTCGTATTCACGTTGTTCATGAATTTTCCGACATATTCAAGCCCGTTTTAGGTTTACCACCTAAACGAGCAATTGAGTTCAGAATTAATCTTGTTTCTGGAGCTCAACCTATTACTCGTCCTCCTTATCGCATGTCCAATAAGGAAAATGAGGAGATGCGTAAACAATTATCCGAATTGGAGACGAAGCAATTTATTCGCTCTAGTTCCTCACCTTGGGGAGCTTCGGCTATTTTCGTGAAGAAATCCGACGGTACGCTTAGGCTTTGCGTTGACTATCGCAAGCTTAACGATCTGACTATTAAAAATAAATATCCTTTAACTCGGATTGATGATCTATTCGATCAGCTTAGTGGTGCTAAGGTCTTTTCACAATTGGACTTGGCTACCGGTTTCCATCAGCTTCGCATCGTAGAGGATAGCATTCCTTTGACATCATTCCATACTGGATATGGATCTTATGAATGGCTTGTTATGCCATTTGGGTTAATGAATGCTCCCGCTTATTTCGTTGACCTCATGAATCGAGTTTTCAAAGATTTCCTCGATCGGTTTGTTCTCATATTCATTGATGATATTCTTGTGTATTCAAAAACCGAGGAGGAACATGAAAAACATCTTCGGATTGTATTGGAAACTCTTAGGAGTAATCAATTAAAGGCGAAATTTTCTAAATGCCACTTTTGGCAATCTCGTGTGAAGTTTCTCGCTCATATTATTTCCGAATCCGGAATTTCCGTGGATCCTTCAAAGATTGAAGCGATTCAAGATTAAAAAAGACCTGAGATTGTGACTGAAATCCGTAGCTTTCTTGGATTGGCGGGCTATTACCGTTGTTTTATTAAAGACTTTTCTAAGATTGTCGTGCCTCTTACTGGCTTGACTAAGAAGGGAGTTAAATACATTTGGTCGGACAAATGTGAAGCCTCTTTTCTGAAATTGAAAGAACTCCTTTCCGATGCTCCTATTCTTGTTATTCCCGTGGGGAATCAAGATTTTGTTGTTTATACTGATGCTAGTCACGTTGTGGTTTGGGTGTCGTTCTTATGCAAAAAGAACGTGTTATTGCTTATGCTTCTAGGCAATTAAAGCCGGCCGAGACTAGATATGCCACACATGATTTAGAACTCGCGGCTATTGTTTTCGCCATTCGGATTTGGTGTCATTATCTATTGGGAGAGAAATTTATTCTTTGTACGGATCATAAGTCTCTGAAATATTTATTTCTCAAAAAGAACTTAATTTACGTCAACAGCGTTGGCTCGAGTTTCTTGCACCTTATGATCTTGATATTCTTTATACCCCCGGTAAGGGTAATCGTGTCGCCGATGCTCTTAGCCGTAAACAACAAGCAGTTGTTTCTATGATGATATCCGAATGGAACGATCTCGAGATTTTATCCACTTGTGAGATTCGAGAGCGCGTATCCGATTTATGCTCATCGCTTGTTTTATTTAGCCTTGAGGCTCATCCTTCTCTTTTAGACCACATTCTTGAAGCTCAAGGGCTGGATCCTGAATTGGCTCTTCTTGGCCAAAATGTTAAGGATAAAATTGATATTAAAGGTTTGAAAGACTTTGATATTGATTCTCGTGGCGGCATTCGAAAATTTGGTAGACTTATCGTACCAAATATTGGAGATCTTCGTAAAGATATTTTGGAAGATTCCCATCGTTCTAAATTCACCATTCATCCCGGTAGTAGTAAAATGTACGCTGATATGAAGCGACTTTATTATTGGGAGGGAATGAAATCTGATATTGCTAACTTTGTTAAGTGTTGCATGACTTGCCAACTTGTCAAGGCCGAACATCAAATGCCTGGTGGGTTATTGCAACCTTTAGAAATTCCAATTTGGAAGTGGGATCAAATTTCCATGGACTTTATAGATGGCCTTCCCCGTTCTCGTTCGGGTCGTGATAGCTTATGGGTGATTGTTGATAGACTTACTAAATCCGCCCACTTTATTCCGGTTCGGTCTAACCGAACCGTTCCTCTTTTGGCCAAACTATTTGTCAAGGAAATTGTAAAATTGCATGGAGTTCCTACTTCTATTATTAGCGATCGTGATCCATTGTTTACTAGTGGATTTTGGAAGAGTCTTCAAAAAGCTTTAGGAAGGAAGCTTAATTTTAGCACCGCTTATCACCCCCAGTCCGATGGACAAACCGAGCGTGTGAATCAAACTCTTGAAGATCTTCTTCGTGCTTGTGTGCTTGATTTTGGTGGAAGTTGGGAAGATCATATTTCACTTGTTGAATTTTCCTATAATAATAGCTTCCAATCTAGTATTGGTATGGCACCTTTCGAGGCACTCTACGGAAGGCCATGCCGATCTCCTTCTTGTTGGCTTGAGGCCGGTGAGAAACTGGTTTTAGGTCCAGACTTTATTCGTGATTCCACGAAAAAGATTGAACTTATTCGACATAGGATGAAAGAAGCCCAGAGTAGACAAAAATCCTATGCCGATAATTGAAGAAGGAAATTAGAATTTTCTGTTGGGGATCCTGTTTTTATTCGTGTTTCACCTATGAAGGGTGTTGTACATTTCAGTCGATAGGGGAAGTTAGCGCCTCAATATATTGGGCCATTTCCAATCACTGAATGTATTGGTTCCATGGCTTATCGCCTTGCATTGCCGGCTCAGTTTTCTGCTATGCATGATGTTTTTCACGTTTCTCAATTACGGAAATGCCTTCGGGATTCCGATTCTATTCTTGAGCCTGCTGTTGTGGAAGAAATTGAAGTTTCGCCGAATTTAACTTATGAGCAGCATCCTATTCGAATTATAGCTTCTGAGGTTAAACGACTTCGAAATAAAGATGTTCCGCTTGTGAAGGTTCAATGGTCCTAAAATCCTAAGGATTGTTCTTGGGAATCCAGAGAATTCATCGAGCGTACACATCCGGACTTGCTTACTCCTGCTCTTTGAGGTGAACTTCTTATTTCAAATTTCTCTTGTGTTAATATGGTTTTATGGTTGTTACTTTTATTTCCATCTTATATATATATTGCGAGGACGCAATTTCTTTAAGGAGGGGAGTCTGTAACAACCCGCATATTTATCGAGTTTATATTTAAATATTTTATTTAAATATTAAACCGTTAATCGGATTTTGGTCCGAAAAGCTACTTTTTGCAAACGGTCAAATTAGGACTCGAGACTACTTCCATTGAGTTCGAAATGCCATTTACAATTTTTTTAAGTATAAACATCGATAGGTTTGGAGTTAGTGAAATTTCACTAACTTTTCCCGCTATGGACTTTGGGTTAGTTTGGCCTACTAAGCCCAAGTTCCAACCCTCTTCTCCTCACTCTTCATAAATTTCCTAACTAACCCAAGCTTTGGCATTAATGGTGAAGAGAATGGGAAATTAAAACTCCAAGCTCAAATTCAATTGCAACTCCAACATTCAACTCCAAATTCAAGTAGAAGATATTGGATTCAAGCTTTGGATTGCTTCTCCTTGCTTTCAAGCTTCATCTTCATAAATTTTAGTGCAAAGGTGAGATTTTTATCTCACAATTCTAGCCCATAACTATATTGGACTGTTGGGAATGATTCCCTATCACTTTTGCATGCATATTAGCATTTGATTTGGATTGGATTGGCGAAAAACTCCAATTTTTAGCGTTTTGGTGAATTTTCTGCACTTAGGTCGTTCTGGCCATTTTTGGTGCTCGGAGTTAGGTCGCTCACGACCTAACCCTTGGGTCGCTCGCGAGTTAGCACCATAGGTCGCTGGGCCATCTAAATGCTTGTTCGGTGTTAGGTCGTTCAGGCTTAGGTCGTAGGTCATATGGATCCTAGGTCGCAGGTCATTCTGGCCATTTCTAACGTCTTCGGAGTTAGGTCGTATGGACCTTAGGTCGTAGGTCATATTGACCTAGGTCATAGGTCGCTAGACCCTGTCTCCTTAGGTCGCAAGAACTTGTAAACCGTTAGGTCGCGTGACCTATATCCCGTAGGTCATTGATCCCCTTAAGTCGTTAACTCGTTAACACGTACGGCTCTTAACCATTTTAGGTCGCGGGACCTTGTACTTGACTTAGGTCGTTAGGTCGTAAAACCCTAAGCCGTTTTCCATTAGGTCGCTAGTCCTCATACCGATAGGTCGCTGGACCTTAGGTCGGCCCACATTAGGTCGTTGCTGGCCTTAGGTCGCGTGACCTTGTTTAGACCGTAGGTCGTTAGGTCGTAAGACCTTAGGTCGCCTGACCACTTAGGTCGCTTGACCTATTCAAATGTTAGGTCGCGAGTTCCTTAAGTCGCTCGTCTCTCTTAGGTCGCTCGCTTCTGCTAACTCGCGAACAAAACTAGGTCGTTTGACCCCTTAGACCCCTAGGTCGCAACCATTAGGTCGCTCGACCCTATTCCTCTTAGGTCGTTAGACCTCATTTTGTCTTCACTAGGTCGAACCCCGTAAGCGGTGGCGTTGCCCCCGCACCCCCACTTTGGGGGGTTGCCACCACCCCGGACCCCCCCTCCATAGAGGATCTTATCTGAAAAACACTGAGCTGATTTCCTTGGATTTTATTCACACCTCCGTATGCGATCTTTGTGACTGATTGTTTCTACAATTGCTTCTGTGTTTTGTCACTTTATAATATAAAGGTTTCAATACTAGTAGTAAATATCAAAACTCTTTTAACAAACAATTTCAACTCTATTTTTAATAACAAAGCTCTTTTCTTAAACCGTTCTCCAATCTATTAGTATATACAAACCATTACCTCACTCGGATGAGAAATCTAATTAAACGACTTAGTAAAACAAGTGGTATGAAACGCTTGCGTTCACTTCGTCGGTTAATTCTTGGACTTGTTCGATTGAACCTCTTGTGACAATTTTATTAGTGAAGATTTACAGTTTGTTCGTAAATATTTAAGTTAAGCAAGTGGTTATGGGACATGAAGCTAAACTTCTATATTTACTAGCTTAGTGTAATTGACACTTCTCGTTGATCATGACGATCATTCTGATGATTTAGACTAGCAACTGTGCGATGTCTCTTGTTGCGAGGTTAGACTAGACACCACTTGTGTGATTCCACTCACACGTACCTTTTTGCTTTTTGGTTAGTCTGGACCTTAATCTGTGTGATTCCATTCACACATGTGGGGTAGCTCCCCTTGGTCTTCGGACCGTCATGTGATAGGCCTCTTTCTCTTTTCTATGATTTCTGGACTTCTTGCATTGATTTCTAGAATTTATGTCATTGACTTGTTATGAGTACAAGTTTGGGGTATGATGCCCTTTCCGAATCTTTGAGAAGATTCTTGTGATATTGATTATCTCTTATTGATTGATGTTCTGTTGATCATTATTTACATACTTATAGTGGTATGTCATTATGGATATTTTATGTTTATGCCATATCTTTTATGTTATATCATGTCATCTGATATTTATTGCTAGACTGACCCGTTTATTATTTTCTTAAATAATACTCGGGTCAGACCGAGATGTTACAGGTGCTTCTGCTTGACTTCTTTCTAGGGATTCATCACTCTGACTTTTGGCTAACTGTTTAGATTAGCAGTTTTTGTTGTATACACATGAGATATAGACTCATAGTTGTATTCTTTTGTATAGCACGTGTTGCTATTCTTTTGTATTATCGTGGATCTTACTGACCACTACTCTGATGTACACTTTCATGTGTTAGTTATATATTCATATCTTCTTCCGCCTTTGTGATATGGATATCTGTGACTGATTTGTGTTATGATTATTTCTATGTTTGTTTTTGAATATTATTTATAGCCACCGTGTGATAAGCAATTACATGGATGGTCACTTCTCAACAGCCTTATTCTCCATGCTAGTTGACAGCACTACGCCGTAGTGTTCTTGGCTAGTGTGGGTATAGAGGTGGGGCGTCACAGCTAGGGTTTAAAATATATGTATAAGCTTTTATTTATATAAATAATTGGTTTTATTACATTCTTTAAAAAGAAATTCATATATACATTTACATAAGAATAAATAAATTAATATAAAAGCTTTATTATTTTCTACATTAAAAATAAGTATTAATTAGTTAAAAAGACATGTGTTAATATCTAAAGGCTTGTCTATACAAGTGTTGGTTAATAAACTAAGGCACATGACAAATGGTAAGATGTGAAACATGTGTCATTTTAATTTTTGATGTTTTTTCTTTTATTTAAATAAATCATTTTAGCCTATATAAACATGCTTTCCTTCTCTTCTATCCCTTTTCTATCTTTCTTTATTTCAAGAACTAAGAAACTCAAAATAAAAATCTGATAATCAATAATCAAACTCCTTACAAACCAGAAATCAAAAAAATCATAACATGTCATCAAATTTTCAGGAATCAAAACCCAAAAACCCTGTACTAATTTTTCAACAAAATCTGCAACACAATCCCTCCATAAACTAGAAATCAATCACCAGTAATCATCTTCAAATCAGAAACCTGAGCAATTCTAGTTTCTAAATCAAAGCCTTAACCCTTTTTCTTCAAAATAAAGCCTACAAGTTTTTCTTCAACCTGGAACAAAGCTTGCAAGCATCTTCTTTCAAACCTGAGATGCAGACAGCAGCAAGCAGATTTCGTCTATGATCCAGTTTCAATAACAAAGAAACTCAAGTTTTTAAATAAAAAACAAAGAAGCAATTCAAGTTTAAAGTTTTCAAAAGTAAAAGGCTTTCAGGTTTTCAAAATTAAAAACTGTTCAAGCTCTCTGTCCACTTTCTTTCGGGTGCGTAACATTGCCTTAAAAAAAACTTAGGTATATGAAATCTGGTTGCATGTAATGTCCGGGATGAAATTTGAATTGTGTGTGTATATATATATATATGAAATTCCGTGTATATATGGACGTATGGATGTATGATTGCTGTTGTATTTGTTTCTGCCTGATCTTAGTTTTAAAAGCTAAGATTTTTATCAAAATCCATTATCTCTTGAACCAATCACTGTTAGGACTTAGGATGCAAACAAAATTTGTTTGTTTATTCATGAAGTAAATTTTAAAATTTTATTCAAATGAAATTAAAAACGGAAATTGCTCTTGAAAATAAAATAAACCAGCCAAGCATTAATTTTGTTCAAAATTCAAATATCATGATTCTTTGATTCAGGAATATAAACCGGATACTTAAACAAAATCTTGATTTTTAAAAGAGAAATCATAATTTTTAGATTGGATTTGAATGAGCATTGTGGATTTGATCGAAAAAGGAGTTTTTGGTGGTTTCTGATGATCTTAGTGGTCTGGGGGTCGTGGTCTTCACTGGAAGTGGAGGAGTGATCGATGACTTTGGGAAAAATGGCAGAAGTGATGGCAGGTCACTGTAGCGGCGGTGATTGATCGATTTAGTTTGTAAACCTAGTTTTAGGCTTGGTCGGAATTGCATTCTTCATGGCGTCTCTGGTGGACCGAGCTCCACCAGATTCTGGGAGATGGAATCTTGGGCGACGGCGAAGTTGTGGCCGGAAGCTACGGTGCTCTGGTGAAAGGCGATGTGAGTTCGAGGTTGTTTCAAGTGTTGTCTATGGTTCCAGGTTTAGCCCTAAATGCTCGATTTTGATTTCGAATTGTTATTGAGGATTTGATGGTCGTAATCTAATTTGGAGTTGATCGTCGACATAAGTGAGTCGTCATGGATGATCGGAGAAGGGTGGTTGGCCGATGCATATGCACGGTACATCTTTGTGCCTGGTGAAGCTTGGTATTGAAGAGGATGATTACTCGGGTTTTTCTCGAGTAGTTCGTGTGAGTTACTCGAAGTGTTGTGAGTGTTGGCTCGAAGACTTTGAGGGTGGGGTCAAGTCAATGGACAGTTATAGGTTTTTAAAACCTATCGGTTTTAAAATTTAAAATGAGTTTTAAAATTGAAAGCAACATTTAAACCAAGTTTAAAATCAAGTTTAAGCATGGATTCAAATTAACTTCTGTATCCTAATTTTAAAATAAATAAGGTTTTGGAAAATTAAATTTTTTAAAGAAGTTTAAATGTTTAAAGTATATTTTAAATGAAATGGTTTTCCGATAAAATGTTTAAAACTTTATTTATATAAAATTCTATATAAAAGTTTCTTTAACATTTGAATGGAACGTTATATATATTAGTTTAACTTAATTTTTTTTAAGTTAAAGGATTGATTTATTTTTTAAAAAGCTTGATTTTAAATATAATTGAGTATTTAGTTTAAACATTTATTTATATAAGTTTCTTTATAAATGATAAACGTTTATTTAACATTTGATTTAAAAAGGTTTATAAAATTGATTTAAATTTGGTTAAAGTTTAAATTTGTTAATCATTTTAAAATCTTGAATTTGAAATGAAGTTTAAAAGTAAATTTAAAAGTGAAATGTTTTAAATCCATATGTTAATGAAAATTAAGTCATTAATAAAAGAATGATTTATCTTAAAAATAATTTAGGTTTCAATGAATAATGATTAATTTAGTTAATTAATTAATGATTTAGTATTAATTAATTACTAATTATGGATTTTTAGTTAATTACTTAAGGTTAATTAATTAAGTAATTAACGATTAAGTTAATTAATTAAAGATTAATTAATTTGAAATTAAGGATCATTAATTAGATGAGTATAGATTAAAAATTAATGATTTGAAATTAATTTATAAAGTAATTATAAGTTACAGTTAAGCACTTAATTAATTAAGTAATTAGAGATTGAATTATTTGGTAACTAAGAATAAATTAATTTATAATTAATAATGGTTAATTTATGTTTAATTACTTAGGAAAGTAATTAAAGAACTGATTAATAGTTAATGAAAGATCATCAACTAAGGATTATCAAATGATTAATTAATGTAATTAATTTAAGATAAAGTTAATTAGATTAATTAATTATGGATAATCATTTAGTATGATTGGTTACTATAATTACTTAGTGAAGTAATTAATGGGTAATTACTGGATGTAATTAATTGAAGGGTGATTTATGAATGGAAGTAATTTGAGTTTAATTACTTTATGTAATTAATCAAGGGATTAATTAAAGATAATTAATTAAGGAGTAATTAATTAATTAATTAATGAAGTAATTAAGGGTAGTTAATTACCAAATAAGATTAATCAAGGGTGATTAACAAATGTGATTAATTAAAGATTAATTATTAAAATGTAATTAATTTAAATAGAGTAATTAATTAAAGAAGTAATTTAGGAATAATTAATTAAGTAATTAATGATGTAATTAAGGGATGATTAATTAAAAGGTAATTAATCAATATAAGTAATTAGAGGATAATTAATTAATGTAATTAATTAAGGATTAATGTAATTAATTATAGTTAATTAAATATTGAAAGTAATTAAAGGTTAATTACTGTATATGGTTAAGGATAATTAATTTGTGAAATTAATTAAAGGCTAATTACTTAATGTAATTAGAGAATAATTAATCAAGGATGATTAATTAAGATGGAAATTAGATGATGATTAAGTAATTGGTTTGTAATTAATAAATGGTTGAATAAGCAAGATTTATAGTAATGGAAGTAATTAATTTAATTTATTTTAATTTAGTTAGAAATGATGTGATTAATAGATCTTTGCTTATGGATGGCTGATTGATATTGAATGCCTTGAATGGTTTGATATCTTTGATACGAGATATGTATTGATCTATGATATTGAGATGCTTTGGTTGAGTTGTAATGATATGAGTTATCTATTGTGATATTGTGAATTATCTATATGTGTGAATATAGATAATAGAATTGAATTGTTTTAACTGTAAAACAACTTGGACCTAAAAGATGGTGTTTTGGATTTCGATGAGACCGGGATCGGGTTTCCAGATTTGGATATCCGAAAACCACATCGATCCAAACTAACGTTAGGTCGTGAATCTCAAGTGAAGATGAAGATTCAAAGTTCAAGGGTTATTGTCATAACTCTGAGGGTGATTCCAAAATGAGTGTAACGAGTTAATACCTTTGGTTTCGTTCGAACCCGGAACGAACTTGTATGGATTGAATGCTTTAAGAACATCGTCAAGTGGACGATGAGCATTCTAAGAGATATGTTCTCTAAAGGTAATCGTAGCCTCAAGCCTCATTGACCGGAAATGGCTAAAAAAGGGGAGGTGCAGCAAGACTAACTAAGTCGTGCTCAAGCAGGACAAGATTTCCCTATGTCTAGAAGTCCCTTTCATTCGGCTGTGTGGGCAGTTGGAAACGCGCGCCAACTGCAGGGTTTTCTTGTTCTAGACTATCCAGTAAGGGATGGTTCCGTCCTTGTGTCGCAGGGATTTGGGAGTAATCCTCGGTACGGTGATCTAGGCCCCGTACTGTGACGGGCGGTACCCCTGTAGCCCTGCCATTATATGGAATCCAAACGCCAATAAGTGTCGTACGTTTTAGTTGTGCCCAACTATGTTGGAACGTGAGATGTAAGCATTCCAGCTATTTCTGTATTTTACTTGGAAATCCAAGACCCTATTATAATATCACTGGATTTCCTATCAAATGTTATGGTTAGCGTAAGGTAAAAACTTACCCATGTTTATGTGTGGGGAGTCTTACGTGATACCTTTTGTTTTCAAAGGTTTTTGAAAGTTAAGCAACTTTAACCTGTTACTCACACCAGACCCATGTCTGACCCGGAGTTTATCTCTTGTTTTCTTAAACTCTTGGGTACTCAAATTTTTATGAGTAGCCAAGGGATTCAGGTTAGCTTTGACATATTCTCGAGGAGATATGGAGCAGGAGGCTTCAGCGTTGTAGATATAAGTGGTTCCGCTGTGTGATCTCTGAGTTGTTTCTCTGTGTTTTATTTGTGTTGTAATAACTAGACATGTGTTTATAACTGTCTAATATGTGATGTATAATCTGTGTAACTCTGATAGATGTTGTATACTATGTAATATTTATGTGATTAATATAATGTATTCGTTCCGCTGTTGAGATTCTGATGTTGTTTCGTTCTTTTTTTCTCTATCCTTTCTTCCCCATCCCTTTCTTTCTTAATAATGATGCGTCTTTCTGCGGAGAGAAAGGCGGGTCGTTACAGTAATAGAAATACAACCAAATAAGAATTGGATAATATCAACTATACAATAAGATAAGCTAGAAATGGATTTAAACCAGAGAATAAAATCCTGAAATTTTAAGAGTGTTTTCAGAATGCTAAATTATATTACCCTGATTTTATTATCCGATAAATTATGTGATAATATATAGCGAATTGGTTTCCAGTTATGATAACCTTGGTTATTATCATAAAATGTTTGTTGTGTCTTGATAATGGAATGTTTGTTAATAATTACGCAAAATGAAATGTTTTAAGGAAGTAACATTTAGATAAATTGTGAGGTTTTAAAATCTAAATCCTGAAATTTGTTTCAAAATGTTAAAAGGAATAATAAATATTTTTGAATATAGGAATCTTATTTTAAACAAGAGATGTTTTAAAGAATTTTGTTTAAATTTAAAAATCAGAATGGTTTAAAAATTAAAGTATGACTTGGTGTGTAAAGGAAATAAAATATGTATATATGTGGGATATACATAATATCAAAAATGATTTGAAAGGAACTCTAAGTTTTGAAGTTTTCCTTGGAATGTGATGTGAAAACCCAAAGTGAAATAAGTTTTTGAACTTATAAGTGGGAAGATTTTTAAGTTTAAAATTTAAAATGGGAATTAAAATTGGGTAAAATTGACTGGATTAAAGAATTGAATTTAGCTTAGGTGAAGTTAAATGAGTTTAGAATAAACAACCTGAATTGGAAATTTCAAAATGAAATTGAGATTTAACTTAGGAAGTTATATGGGTTGATTTTAAATGGGAGCTATGTGTGATCTCAAAGCAAGTTTGAGATCTGGAAATGGGGAATGGATGCTATGGATGGATGTTTTAAATAATTTGGATGTTTATTTATTTTGACTTATCCTGATATCATCCAGTTGTTATTAATAATGTATGAAACCGAGAAGTGGATATTTTAAATGAATTAAGAAATGGATTAAGGTAATATACATCCATTACTGAAATAAAATGGAAATAAAACCTTATATTAGAAGTATTTTTATTTTGGAAGTGAAATTGTAATTATGAAAAGGGAATCACTTTGAACTTAAGGTTTAAAAGTTTAAAAGGGAACTTGTAAACTGGAATTGTTATGAATTGGTTTTAAAGTTAAAATTGGGTAATAAATTAGATTCTGAAGATTAAATTATTTAAAAAAATTTGAACTCTTAATTGAGTCTTGAAATAAGTTAAGTAAAGGTAATTTAAAATAGAATTTTGAAATCTGGACTCAGAATTAAATTGTTTAAAGATTTAGACATTTAAATTAAAAATAAAGGTTGATTTGATTTAAGAATTCAATCAACATTTAAAAATTTAACTCGAATTTATATAATTCGAGATGGTTTAAAAATTGAGATTGAAATTGAAAGTTTGTTCAAATTGAATTTGATTTGAAATTAATTGAAATTGTGATTGAAGTTGAATAAGTTTTAATTCAAATGGGAATTGATTTGAATTTGGGATAGGAATTGAAGATTATTTAATTTGAATTGAAATTGAATCAATTTAAATGGAAGTGGAAATTTAAATTGAATGTGTTTGGAATGAGAAATTTGGAAATTGAACCAGTTTGACTCTGAAACTATTTTTTCAAATAAATTGTTTTAATATAAACTGTTTTAAACCTATTTTCCTTGTTATTTACTATACAACCTTTCCTTTTAAAACCTAAACTATCTTATATTTATTTTACAACTATTTTGAAACTAATTACTATTTTACATCTGTTCTACAACTATTTTTGCAACTATCTTACTATTCTACGACTATTTAACTACTTTACAAATATTTTATAATTACTTAACTATTTTACTACTATTTTAAAACTAATTGCTATTTTACAACTACTTATCTATTTTTAAACTTTTCAAGCTATTTTCTAAATTCAAGCTAGTCAGAGTGCATATTGTTTATAATTGAAGTGATAACCCAAATGGAAATGGAAGCATTTGTGAATAAGTGAATAGAATTTGAAGGTGAATAGAAAGAAAATAGATTTAGTTAATAATCAATGAATATAAATATGTAGGATATACGTATATTATTCTATTCGCATAATGATTTGATCCGGATTCCGAGCACAGAATTTCGAGATAGAATAACGATCCAAGTTGGGATTTTTCACTAGATTTTCGACGGCGAACCCTAGATATGGATTTTTGATTGGTTATATAAATTCTCTATCATAGTTATGACTATACAAGGAGAATGACGGTTTCTGATCAAGAAACTAGATCTGAGTCCACACTAGGAAGTCGGGTTGACGATACTAGTTCGGAAGTGGAATTGTGTGATCGAGTGAGCGATCAGATTTGATATTACGTACGGATGATATATGTACATCGTACGTACTTTAATGTAATAGACATTGAAATTTTGAAAGAAATGTAAAAATGATTTTTGAGAAGAAAAGTATATCTTGAGAAATATATATGAATAAAAATGGAAGTTGGATATCTTTATAATTGAAATTCACTTTTTGAAAAGTAAGTGATATGGTAAATAATTTTATAAAAGAAATCAGAATTGAATATTTATTTGGCATAAATGAAGTATGTATATATATTTGTTATATATGATAAACTCCCCTTGTTGAATTTATAGCCAGAAGAAAGGATTTTTGGAAATATTTGAAGTATAAAAGAGAATTTATATAAGTATGAAGTGATTCCAAGATTTTTCAAGATTATATATATATATATAAATGATTTTATGCGAATGATTTTGGAAAAAAGATTTTGAAACCTATGGATTTGGAAAGGCTTTTGATTTTTGAGAATAATCAATTTGGAGAATTTGGAAAGCTAAGTTTGGAACTATTGATTTGAGATATCGATTTTGTGTAAAGAAGATTTTTATGTGAATCATAAGGTATGATTTGAAGATACTATATGTGTATAGTATAAAATATTTTTGAGATTGGATCTGGGGAAAATGGCGCTCCCATGAAATGAACTTCATAGGAGATCCATGGGGTGGTTCTGCCTTGAGCCCTACGGGGGAGGCTCTAAACTTTATCCTGGAAGGAAGTCCGAACTAACTGAAGTTCCTGAGGATTATGTGTGGGTAGCGAAAGTCGAGGGAGCTGATGCCTTTAGAGGCATTTAGGTTATGCTGTGACAATAGTGTAACCCGGTGTCACTCGACATTTAGATTACGTGTGGCTGTAATGGCCCGCCTTTTCGTACGTTTAAAACCGACACACATGTCGATTCAAACTATACGGAAGGGCGGATTGTTATGGGTAAATAAGAAAAACAGAGAAGAAATAAAACAAAATAGAATCTCACAGCGGAAGGATAAAATATAATAATAAAATATATAGTTTATAAAACTGTTTACAAAATTTTTGATTCTTCTTTATACAATTTAATATCAGAGTTCACATACCAATAAATACCAATGCAGCGTAACAATGTGAGTGTGGTGCAATAGTACAAAAATAATAATACAAATCTTCGTCTTCATCCTCCAAAGCTAAATCTTCAAATCCTGACTCGCTCGGACTGACCCGAGCGAATTTGAAAAGACAAAAACACTCGAGTCAGAACTAAAAGATCTTATGTAAGTTAAATTAACAGAAATAAATATGAGTGCAGTAACTCAAGAGATGCTCGGGATTTACATCTCCTAAGGATCCGTTAAACTATTTACTATGTAGTATACTGCGCTATTATAATAGTGTCTAATTATAAAATAAACATACTTTTAAATAGCATTAAGGCTTTACATTTTCCACCTTAACACGTAATAGTCCCAGTAGTCCATCCAATATCATAGTCCCTCCTGATCGGAAAGCCACCAGAGGATACCACACGGGCTACGGGAGAAATCCAAACTCGTACAAGGCTCGGTATGGTAGGTGACACGGCACAACTAGGCAATGCCAGGGTAGATATACCAATTACGCTTCCGGGCCGATGGAAACGCGCAGCGCGCAGCTGCCACCCACCTCGGACAAACTCCTCCAAAATCAAAGTAAAAGTGGCCACTGAATCAATCCAAAGTCAAAGTATAATATCGAAGAGGAGTGTCCGATCAGAGGAATGACCTCATTAACCCGTCGATCGCTCCTATTTTAGCCACCTTATGCCAACTCACGGGAGTTGGGTCCACGTATTTACCTTGCAGGAAACGTCGCCACCAACCTACTTCATTCTGGAATCTCCACCGCGTACACGGTAAGTCGAAGTGGTTTTCGGTATCGACAGAGAGTATGTCCATATCCGATCCCGGTCTCTTTGCCAACCCATCGTTATTATAACACCGCGGTCATTTAAAAATAGTTTATACTTAAAAACCAGAATAAAAATTTCCATTTCAAAAACTATGAATACGACGTCATTTTAAAACCCAAAACAATATGATATCATTTTATCCAAATATAATTCTTTTCCAAAAATCATACTGCTTTAAAATCTATAATATCTGGAAACCAAACATTTGAATTATACTTTCAAAGCGTAATATTTCGAAAATTCATTGTTTTAAAACCATAACTTCTAAAACTTGAATGGTTTGGATATTCAACGGTATATAAAATAAATGGTTTGACTTTAAGCTTACTTTTTAAAGAAAAATAATTTCCATGGCTTTACAAATATATTTCCTTATTTAAAGTCTAAACCATAATTTAAATATCACTTTCAAGTTCCAAAACCATTTAAATTTCTATATATATATATCCTTTTGGAGTATTAATATTTCAAAACTAAAGTTGGAATTTTATTCTTTCAACAAATCAATTGTTCTATTATTTAGTCTTGAATATTCACATAAAAATCCATAAATACAACTCCAATTTCTAGAAATTTAATATTTCCTTAAATTTAATTATACTAGAATATTCATTTAAATTTACCTTGGAAAAAACTCCAGTTATAAATATCATACCTTAAAATTTCCAAACTTAAACATATAATATAAATTATCAAATTCCATTTTCTTAATTTTTCCATTTTTATTTAACAGATTTATACACAGCCTAAATTCAGAAATTTTAACTTCATATGTATATATGTAGAAGAATAATATTTATAAAATATCAAAACTTAAAATTTTTTATAGACCGTATCCCATCCAAACCATAGAAATCACTTTAAAATATTTTATATATAGACCACGGTGCCTGTATATAATTTTCTATCCTATGGTCAAGTGATACGGATGTTTATCATTTCAATCCGCAAATTAAAAATAAAAATTTGCGGTTGTATATCATTTCAAACCACAATCCCGAATGGAACGAAAAATGCATGATAACTTGTAGTTTAATGATATAAAATAAAACATCCATTCATCCATCATCATCCATCATCCAAATCACAATCATCATCCAATAACAAAACAATATCAATATATATCCGATAATATATAACAGGTAATAACTGGCAGTTATATTCAAAAATAAATTTAACAACTATTAAACTAACCGTTTATCTGCAAATAAATAACTATAACTGTCAATCTATATGCAGTAATAAAATTTAATGAACAATTATATTAAATAAATGCGATTTAACAGATATGATGAATAAAACATGCCAAACAGTCATAAATAAATCTCTACTCATATCTAAAATAAATTTAACAAACATAAAAACTTTTAGAAGTTGTGAGTGGGTTAAAACACTCACCTTTTTGAATTTAAATCGAATTTAAATCCTATTTAAACCCAAAATTCGACGGTCTCCAAATCAGTCCAAACCAGCGTCAGCAGATCTGAAATTTAATTACGATCCTAACAAAAGAAATTTCGCCTGAATCGGAGATCGTATGAAAAGATATTCAAATAAACGTTTTGAAATTCAAAATTAGATTAAATAAACTAACCCTATTTTTATGGCCACGTCATCAAGAGCTCACCGCAATCTCTTCCCTCACACGCACGAAGCTCTCACAGTCAATTCCCCCAGATCACGCGCGTTGACCACCAACCGCCGCCTCCATACGCCGCAACTGCCCACGTCACCCTCGCCGTTAGACTCGCCGCTTCGCCCTCTCCACGGCCGCCCCCTTCCGGACGCCTCCATCTACAGGCCGCCGCCGCACCCATCTAGGGTTTCAAACCCTAGTTCGAAAATTCCGCCGCCTCGCCATCATCTAGGCCGAGCGACACCCCTCAAACAGCTCCAGACACCAATCTCCACAAAACCCACATCTCAATTTCTTCGATTGAGGCCGAAATCAAAAACCCCCAAATTGAACTTAGGGTTTCGTGATTTTGAAATTTGACCAAGTTTTCTGGCTTAACCGAGCATCAATTGCAGAAACAGACGCCACACGTAGATTCGTATCGATGAAATCTACAACATATATTTTTTTGGAATTTTTCTGAGATGTTTGAATTTTCATTTGATTTTTGAATAGAATTGGATCTGAAATTTGCATCCGTTGAGGAAGAGAAAGAGTTGAAGAAAATGAACGTACAGCAAATGAGGATAGAATGGAGCCTAGGGTTTATAACAGCCTATTTATAGACAAACTGTAATAGAATAGGTGGGCACGAATTATAAACGTGCTGAACGGTAGTTGGCCCAAAAAGCCCGTTCTGACCCCGGAACGAAATTGGGTAAACCCATATATCGAAATAGATAATTTAAAATATTCTGAACGCGATGGAAAAAGTTTCACGTCCAAATTCGATCGTATGAAGAAGTTATGCTGAAATCAGTATTTTCAAATTGATTTCAAATTGATTTTAATTAAATCGATTTCAAGGCGTTTCGCGTTCGTACGATCAAACGACAAGTCCGATCGCTACGAAATTTGAATCCCTATAATAATTCACTGTTACGGATCCGATGAAACTGGTTTCGTCGAAATCCGAGTCCATGGCAAAAATGTCTATTTTTATATTAATTAAATGAATTTAAAATAAATAAATTGAACAAATTTTATATTTAGATTCTAGAATTTGACCCATTTTATCACTCTTAAACTTTCTTAATCATTTACAAAATTTCAAACAAGTTTAGATGTCAAATTAAAGAAGGTAAATTTATAAATTTCAATATAAATCCTTAGTTTCGTTAAATTCACAAATTAAAATTTAACTTTCGAGAAATTTACATTCAATCAAAGAAATCAATGGTTATTCCATTCATATATTTCAAATAGGTGGATTTAATGTCAGATTCAAAATTTATTATCCTAACATTCTTCGATTACACTTAAATCCCTATTAACGTAATATTTAGATGTTGAATTTTCATTTATTTCGATTAAACCTATTTTCATACATTAATTCAATATACTGACAAACTTACTTTTGCACCCTTTCATTTGCTCAAATGCCTTTTATAAATAAACTTAACAATAGATACATACTCTATTACATAAATGCCTACCCTTTCATCTATATTAACATTTACGTAAACTTCAAACATTTAATCCATTTAATTCCAATTACTCGTTTCATTAAATTTTGGATTCAAATCAATTTACAAAGCTTTACCTCCATTCTTTATATACACTAATCATCATTTAATGAAGAATTTATTTACGTTACTTCCCATTTATTACCTTAATTTATTTATCGTAATATTTAATTTATAATTATTGAAATGATTTCCGATTTAATTGAACGAACTAAGTATATAACTCAAACTCTTAATCCTACATTTATAAGTATATCCTTATCTGTTATATCTATTAATTAAATAAATTCCATTTTTAAGTCCTTTAAATTTATTACTAAATATCCATTTACCTTTCCCATCAAATTTGAATTCCATCAAATTTATATAACCAATCAGATTTCCATTCACACTTTAATATAAACCTAAAATTTTGCAATTCATTATCTTGTATTGATTTTATACAATTACCATTAACTTTACATTCCATTACTATTCAATATATATTCATTCATCAATCAATTCGATATTTATTCTTCTTCCCTTCTATTTGATAAATAACGTAGTATACGTTTACATACATTCATTTCTTTCCTTTCATTTATGGATATTGCATTGAAATTTAATTTATTAACTAATACCAACGTTATTATCATTAATTACAATTGGATTCCCAATTTTATTCAATACCCTGAACAAATAACATAAATATTAATCAAATCCTTACATTTGTTTTTCTCATGTTCCATAAAAAAAATCAAATCATAACATTTAAATGATTTTATTGAATTGGAATCTCATTCAAGTCATAAATTATTTACTTGTACTAATATGATTCTTTAATTTATTCCAATTACCGGTTACAATCTTTTATTGCATTAAATCAAATTAATACTTTCATAAATTTCTCATATAAATTTTATATCCAGGTAAGAATCTTTTTCCTACTTAATTCATTTGGATTTTATTTAAATTTCTATAAATAGGTTTTAAGTCACCATTTACATAATTTATTTTAGCCTTCATTTTAACATTTATTTACCCCTTTTATAACTTCTGCTAAAATAAATTACAAAAATCCTATTAAATAAACAAATTAAATTGTCGAAATTTACGGGTCGTTACAGTGGCCGTGAGAGCCAAAGGTCTACGTTTGATTTTGCCATGATTGCAATGTAACATCGGTAGACTGGGATCTATGAAGACATAGTGAAAGTCGTGACGCAGTAAGAGCCTACAGTGTAACGACCCGTAAATTTAACTGGTTTTAATAACGTTACTAATTGACATTTTATGAAATTTTAAATGATAAAATTTTGAAATATAAATTTGATATTTGGAATGCATCTAGTTAAACATAGCAACTGGTAAATTTTCTTCTGAAAAATATGAAGTTTATTTTCGTGCGTAAATTTATTTCAATTTAATCAGTTAAAAATCGATGAAATTAAATCGTTTTCAAAACCTAAATATTTTTAAATAGACAAATTCTAAACCATCTTCTGAGCAAGACATCATTTTTCGTTTTTCCACATTCGGACATCTTTAGCTCCGTCGATCTTATTTTTCTGTGTTTTTCATGCATTTTCCGTAGAAGAAAATTCGAATTTTTAAAATTCGATCGCGCCACTGATAGATTTATACCGTTTTGATCGCATTGTCGTGCTGGTCTTTGTGATATAGTCAATTTCGTGTTTTGACGTTTGGTTCGTAGTGGAATTAACGAAAACAAAATTTCGGTACTGGTATTGTCTGAACCCTAAATTTTTTTTTTCCATCTATCCGTTCGTTGTTTACGGTTAGTATAACGCATACCTACATCTTTAAGTTGGGACCTTTGTCATTGTCGCCTGTTCACATTTTTAGACGTGCCTTTTGGTTTTCGGCATTCAACCTTTTGCTTTGATTTTGAGAACATTTAAAAAGAAAACGAAACTGTCACTTTATTAAATCTATCAACCTTCATCTTCTCCATACTTGGCCCTTGGCCACAACACGAAGCCATTCCACCTCAAACGTCAGTCTCACCCTCTTCTCCTTTCCGGTTACCAAGCGACCGCAACCCCATCCTCCACCGCCGAGAGCACCAACAGCAGCGCCTCCGGCCACACGCACAGCCTCACAAGCGTTCCCACCTCCCTGCTTTCTCGACCACCCTCTCCACGACTTCAAATCGCTACAAGAAAAAAAAACAAGCGCAGCATGGTCTCCGATCTCTTCCCTTCAACAACTTCGCTCCACCCATCACCATTTCGAATCACTCTCCTTTACCTCGTCGAGACCCGCAACTACCACCTCACCATCTTTTCCCTCCAGCTCGAGAACCATGGCCGAATCTCAGGTGGTCCAATCATATTAGTGTATATTCTTTTGATTTTCTTTTCCTTTTTTTTGTTATTTTGCTTTTGTGAAGCTAAGCACATACGAAATGTTCCAATATATTTTGAAGCTTCAGCCTGGTTTATTTGTGTAATCACCTGTCATGTTTTCAACGGTTTTGCTTTAGTAGTATATAAATGATATTAAGTGAGTTATTGGTAAGTTGGGTTGGTTTTAAAAATTACATATGTTATGGGATATATCATGGAAAAGTATAATATATATGTACAGCTATATATGTGTCGTATTTTATATGTCATAGGGTTCATTAAAGGGCGTACAACCTATTTGATTTTATGCATATATAATATATGAAGTCCTAGATTTGTTTGTTAATATATAACGTAAGCTATTCATGTTCACGAACTTTCCTTAGATGGATTTAGTCATTGGTTTGCAGATTTCATTTTCTTTATTTAATAATGTCAAGTACACCAAGTTCATTTAGATGCCCAGGTTTATGCAGAAAGGTTGTGCCATGTTCCAAGCGATTATCAACCATGAAATGACATAATCGTGCTTAAATTTCCATTTTAATGTTTTAAAATTTCTTGGAACCGTTGCACTTGGATATTTTTCTTTTTCGTTCTCGTAGGATTTTGCATGTACATGATGTATGCAAGTCTTCCTATAGTGTATTATAAGTAAAACTAACTTCAATTACTTATTGTGAGCGTTTGTCGACAAATTACATGGAGTAGATATTAAGTTGCGTAGAAGTCATCGTTTCATACGCAATAGCTATATTTTCACAGTTACATCCTATATGTTCAACCACTTTTTCTTTTACTATCCATTCGTAACTAATTCAAACTTACAACTATAACAAGGAAATGCAAGTTAAATAGAAGTTGGGCAATGCATAAACAGTAATTTCAAAGGGGAAATAGCTATTAAGACGAACTACTGATTCTTACCCTTGTGATCTGGGGAGAATGGGTTGTTTTGGCCTAAGTAGGATTAATATCATGTCACGCTTTTGTTATGTTTAAAATGGTTGTTGTAGGGATGTCAGAAAGCAATCATAATAACCAAGTGGGGATTTTCTATTTTGTAAAATATTTATAATAATATAATAAATATTTTTGTTTCTGTTATATCAAACTGATTTTTGATCCTTGACTCCCTATCTATCAGCATTGTCCGTCAAATTTGTGTCTATCTAGCTTTGCTTTCGAAGTTGTGCTTGCATTTCATAACTCAATTTCATTGTCTATCCTCTCCAGCCTCGAAAGGTGAGTAATCACTCACGATTAATATTCTTTTATTTATTAAATTTGATTTCAATTGAAAGGACAATTGAAATATGCTGCTGTTATTTAGTGCACTGTTATTTATGTATCAGTTCACCTTTGACATATGACACCATTATCTGTTATTTATGCAATGATAATCCAGTTTGGTTGATAAATGATTGATTGTTTGATGTTGTAATTAGACGTTAAATTGTTAATGTAGTATGTGATAAATAAATTGAAATTGAAATTGACGTAGAATAGTTAACAAATTGAAATTGATATGTGTTGAAGTTGATTAGTTAAATTTGTATAATACGACCCCTTTAAATGTTAAAATAATTGACACGTAAAAATTGGTTAATTACACCTTGAACCATTTAAATGTATGTTGTTTAAATTGATGATGTAGGAAACTGTAAATAGATGGCAAGTGAAGAACCGTATAGATATTAATGTAATAATTTTTAATCTACATGAAATGATAGTGTAGATTCTAGAAATAATTATATTAATTTGCACAAACAACAATGTGAATTAATACGATTATTTCGAGATTATTTGAATTGACTATTGAATTGTTATTGATTGTTGTTATTGCTTGTTTATTTACTTCGACACCATCCCAGTTATCACACTGCAAGTTCCCTTTTGTTATGCTTTGATTTTGAATTGAATTGGAATCGGGTTGAAATGATAAATACCCAAATGAATTTGACCTAGGATAGAAAATTAAATACAAACCTGATTGGTCAATAGTTGATTTGAAATAAAATAAAGATTTTATTTGAATAATAAGGTTTCGGAATAAAAATTGGAACGTAAATTTTGATAAAAGGAAATGTCAATATTAAAATCTGAAACAAATATTAACGTAGTAATTGATGTAAGAACGTTGTTTGAAATTTAATTATTTAATGATTATATTTGGAATTATTAATAAATAAATTGGAATTAGTAATAATTAAGTTTTGAAATTATTAAGTTTGAAATCATTTAGTAATTAAATTTGAAATTATAATTAAGTTTGAAATTAGAATTAAATTTGAAATTATTAAGTTGAATTTATAATTAAGGTAAATGATTTGATGATTACGTTTAAATTCATGATTTAGTGGAACTGATTTAATAATTAAGTTTGAATTTGTAATCAAGTTTGTAATTATTAATTTTTGTAATTATTAATAATTAAGATTGAAATTATTTAATAATTGAATGAGATTTAATTATTTGATAATTGATTAAAATTTGAATTCTTTGATAAGCGAAATTGAGCTTTTGAATAAGTGAATTTGGTCATTAATAATTGAAATTGGGTTCCTTTATTAATTAAGCTTTAGAAAACTTAAGTAAGTTAATAGATGAAATTTGACTTCTTGAATATGTGAAATTTAGTTTCTTTATTAATTGAGTTTTGAAACTTGTAACTAAGTAAAGAAAAAAGTGAAATTGAATTTCTTTAACAAGAAATAAAATGCGTTTTATTAAAACAAATGTAGGACTTGTAATTCAAAGAATTTGACTCGACGAATTTGACTTAATTAAATTATAAGCTTTGGTATACTTAAGTTGAACGTAAGTAATTGTTTTAATGAATTGGAGATTGAATGGAAATTGTTTTGAATGAAATTTCTTTTATTGAAACGAATATTGAACAAAACCGATAAATGGATTTAAATTGATTTGAATGTTAAATTAAGCTAATTTAAATGATTTCGGAAGGAAACTTATATACGAACTTGAATTCATATTTGAATTGTTTTAAATAAAATTTGAAATAGAATTACAGGATTTTGAAATGGTAATTTGGAAGTTTAAAGCGTAAATTATGGAAATGACTTTCGAAAGACAAATGAAATGTTGATTTATGAACTCTAATTGAAATTGAATCTGATTTGATTGTGAAATATATTAAATGACCAATCGGTGTAATAATTACGGAAGTTATTAAAGAGACCGGAATCGGTTATGGACATACTCTCTGTCTAAACCGAAAACCACTTTAATAACTATACGTGGAGTGTGATCCAGAATGAAGTGGTTGGAATGATGTACATGACGACTGAAGAAAGAGAACGATAATGGATAGCCTTGACACTTTTATCAAATTAGAAATGACTAAAACAGGAGCCGTGCCGAGCCAAATGGGGTTAGCCACCTCGAGCGAACACACTTCTTTGAAAACTACTCATTACTTGTTATTGATTGGTGCACCCTCGTACTTTGGGAGTGTTGTTTCGCGGTGTTGCGATCGTTGCGGCGATGCGTTCTCACCAGTCCGGATCAGGAAAACAATAGTTTCACTACCTTGGGTATTGCCTCATGTGCCTTGTCATACTTGTATCACTATATACGCGACCACTACGAATTTGTTTTGTGTTATACCTATGGAGTACTCCCTGATATCCCACTAGTTTACGGTGGAGTTTATATTGTTGTATAGACTATGGCATTTATATAAAATGTGTTAAGGGGGATAATGGTAACGCCTCAACACTATTTTGATACTTTATATTAGTGATAGACATTATCTATTTAGCATACACTACTACATAGTAGATAGTTTAACGGATCCTTAAAGGATGGTTATTCCAACATCCTTTGAGTTACTTGTATTTCAATTGTTATTTCACTTGAGTTGGATTTATTGATATACGAATATTAATCCTGACTCGAGTGTTTGTGTTTTTCTTTACGTTCGGGTCAGACTGAGAATACCATCTTTCAAGACTCACCTTTGGAGTTGGAGCTTTGCTTGAAGATCCAACCATCTATTCTGCTTTCAGTATTCGATGATTCCAGTGATGTATTCTGATTTGTACCTGATGTATCGTATTACTCTTCTGTTGTAAACTCTGATGTATCTTATATATTTATATAGTAGCTTCATGAACTACTATCTCTTTTGCTTCCGCTACATATTATTACTCCGTGTCTGTGATTCTGTGATTATTTATTTACTGTATATCTGTGTTTTGCCAAATTCAAATTAACAATTCGGTATTTTGAATTATTCAAGTCCGACATGTGCGGATGCGAATAGTCCAAAATAGCAGGACGTTACAGTTGGTATCAGAGCTTTGGTAGCTTTAGGCAAAACTCATAATCATATCAAAAATGATTTCCACTATGCACTAATAATCATATCAAAAATGATTTTTCACATATCAAGCATTTTTGACTGTCACAAGGAGAATCTCCTCCAACTGTGCGCTTGCATTGTGTGTGTGGCGGGAGGCGTTATGGCAGTTTCATTTTCCAAAAAGCATTGCGGATTTCAAATCTTTAAAATATTTTATTGTTTGTTTTAAAGATAAACTGTTTTTGTTTGCTCATACCAGTCCCATGACTGACTTGGAGTTTATTGTTCCTTTCCTAAACTCTGGATGCCCACAATTTTCCACACGGGCAGTCTAGAGTTGGGTTTTTCTGATAGTTGAGTAATAAGGGTAGAATCGATATCTTTAGAGCCATTGGATCTTGGCGATCACATTTGCTTCATTCTGGATTTGTCTAGTTTGCTTATTGCATCGTGATGATGGTTCGAGCTATTTTTAGTTTGGAGATGGAGTTGCAGTTGCATTATGGAGTTAGATTCTTTCGAAGATGTATTCTATTGAAGATATTCTTTCCGCTGTGTCTTGTATCTCTGATTGTATTGATATATATTGTATCATTCTATTGTATTCATTTTTGTATTAGAAATTGTATATCAATGTATTATTCATTTTCTTCCGTTGTGTTTTTTACTTAATGTGTTATAAGCTCCGGCAAACCAGATTCGGCGTTTGAATCTGCGGCATTTGAATACTGGTGAAGTATTCGGTGCCGATTTTCGAAGGTCGAGTCAAGATCGTTATAAGTGGTATCAGAGTTGAAGGTTGAAACTTCAGCTCAAGGGTATAACACATTAGGTAACTCATTAGAGATGGGGTGAAGTGTACCCTAGAATGAGTATATCCCTAAGATATCCATCTGTATGCCTCAGTAAATTATCTTACTATTCACTGGTAGTGAGTATGAGTGCAAGAAGATGACGAGATAGGGGACAGGGAGTACCAGTAAAAATGGTCGATACCATGCAACAATGGAAATATCTTTCTCTATCAATCTCCATTCATTCGATTCCAATTCATTGATTTCTTCATGGCAGCTGCAAGGTGAAGCTTCAGTGTGGTGGTGGCCCTACGAATCGTATAGATAAGTTCTTATTTCGTATTCTCCTTACCAGTTCTCTATCAGCTTTCCATTTTGAAATTTGAAATTGAAATTGAAGCAATTGATTAATAAAATATAAAGCTGAATTGGGTTGAATCGATTTCGATTGAAACCAAATTTGAAATTCTATTGTGATTTCTTGTGTATATCAAAGTTCGAAGAGGGACAAGTTAATATATACTTTGGGGTATTCCGACTTAAGTTTGGAATCCAGATCTAGTGATTGAGAGTTGTGGACGATTAAATCCAATAGTTGTTCTCTTGGTCCACATATGTTCTACGAGTAGTTAGTTATCCCTTTGAACTTACCAATACCCCTAAATATTTCGTAGATCTGGATAACCCGAGTATCTTGTGGAGAGTTAAATGGATTCTTCTCGTATCTATCGTTGATATTCTGATTTGGTAAACCAAATACAGAATGGATATTCAGTTTGACCTGGAAAACCGTTTCTCTATCTTTGTGTATTCATCTATTCTTTGTTGTCTCCATACTTTCAAATTTCGAGGACGAAATTTTCTAAGGGGGGAATCTGTAGCATTCCTGGATTTTAGCTAAGAATAATTTGATAATTAATTTAATCTTTGGGATTAAATATTGAAATATTTGGTAATTAAAATAAAATAGATTGAAATAGAATTTGAAATTAAGATTCAAATTTAAACATCTTAGAAAACAAAATTGTATTTGGATTTCTAATATGAGTAAATAAGATGTATCTTTATTTAAATAAATGGATTTTTATTTGGAATTTGATTATAAATAAATATTGGACTTATCAAACTTTATATATCAAAGAACTAATACATATATATAGTTAATTTTAACAATGAGTAATTTGATTTCAAATCAGTTGTTATGAAATTGTCTAAGTATAAAAATAAAATGTGATTTTGAAATTAAATAAATGTATTGAGAATAAAAGTGATTATTTGTTAATATGTGATCAAGATTTTTTTTACCATTCTTTTCTTTTAAAAGTTGTACAGAAAATAAATGATAAGAAAAGTATGAATGTAAAATGTATAAAAATATATGTATCTTAGAATCTTGAACTAAATTAAAATTGTAATGTGAAGAATAATTGAGATAAAGATTTTATTTGTGTAAATATAAATATAAAAGAAGATATAAACGTTTTAAAAATAAAAAAACATATGTTGTATATGAAATTTTATTTACATAAAGGGTTAAAAAAATTTTACAAAAAAATAGTTTGAACCAAGGATATAAACATAAAAATGACCTTTTGGGACATTTGTAAATGAAAGAAATTAACAAGTGTTAACCCAAATAATACCAGTGGAAAATACATGTTTTAATTTAAACTAAAATTTAATCAAAATGTATCAAAAGGATTTTGTAAACCAGGTTACTCATTTTAGTTAAAATTCTCTACATTTCTTTTCACCTTCATTCTTAATTTCAAAATCTAGAAATCAAATGGAAGTTGAAAATCTGAGAATACAAGATGCAAATCAAAACCAGATTCAAACTGAATCAATACAAAATCTCAAACAACATGTAGCAGCACAAATTGAAATTCATTCAACTCAGAACTAAAGCAAGTTCCAAGAAATTAAACAACCTCTTGCAAGTTTAAAATATGATGTAACTAAAGCCTGTGAAGATTAATGTATAATCAAACATCAACCGATCAAAGCAAATCAAAGTTTGGTTCCAGACTCAAGTTCCTCTCTATTCATCATCAAAGTCGGGTGAGCAAATTTCACCTTCTTTAGTTTGAAATGCCTGTGAGTAAACACTCAAGAATCTGAAGCATTAAGTGTTGTTTTGTAATGATGTTGGAAATAAAATGTGAAGTATTGACATGCATGCAAATATGTAGATGTTTATATGCAGAGAGGAATGTGCATGCTTAAGTTACAAGCACATTTACCTCTGTTTTATTCCCAGGTTTCTAAAACCTGTATAAATTTCAATTTCTCTTCCTTGGATCCTTATCTGACTTTATCTAAACAAACTCTGATTGTTTAGCTATGGTTTAAGGTTTACGTAACGACCCAAAATTTCTGTCATTTGAAATTCGTATATTTAATTTATTTTAAATATTAACAAGCATAAATTGTAAGTCGAATAAATTTTATTTCGAATATCTAGATTTAATTGGATAATTAAATCGATAATTTAATATTTGAAATTACAGAAATAATTGGAAATTGGGTTTAATATGAATAAAAATGATTTGTAAAGTTGTATTACCTCATATTGGAGTTAGAATGATGTTATAGAACTTTTAAAATCGAACTAAAACTTAAATTGTAGAAATTGAATATTTTAGTATTTAATTGACGAGTAAAAATAGCCATTTTTCAAAAAGTCTCGGATTTCGACGAAACCAGTTTCGTTGGATCCGTAATGTTATATTATTGTAAGATCTCAAATTTCGTGTCAATCGGATTTATGGTTTGTCCAGGGAAAGCTAAAACGCACTGAAATCGGTTTGAGTGAATTTTAAATTTAAATAATTCGATACGAAAACTTATCTTTCAAATTTGATCGAGTTAGCTCCCGATATATAATCCATTGCATTCGTAATGGGGGTAAAACATTATAAACGCCAGGCGGCACGCTTTGTTTGGAGTTCGGAAAAATTTCGGGTGAATAGTGTCGCGTAATTTTCTATATAAGGACACCACATTTCCCCTTTTACAAAGCAATTAGGGTTTCTAACCCTAGCCGCCGGCCTCAAAAACAAAGGCCAGAATTTAATCGTCTTCTTCTCTTAATCTCTCTCAATCCGTGAAGAATTAGAAAATACTTTCAACTACAATGTTGTAGATCTAGAGGAGAGCTTCAAATCTATACGGTTACGATCGCTTATAGTCAAGTAAATCGATGGAAAATTGCGTATAAAGTCAAGGTGTTGCACACATTTTTCAACGCAAGTGGGGTGACCGAGTTCACCAAGCTACTGGCCATGGGTAGCTCACGTGGTCGGCTTCGAAACGCCGTTGGCCGATCATCTTCAAGTTGCTCAAGTTGGTCACGAAAATTGTTGAGAAATAGGCGGCTATGGGTTGTTCTTCGTTCGTATGACCTGGGAAAGGAACGTGAGGAAGAAAGAAGGAGGCAATTGAGATTTGCTTGGATAGAACGAACGGCTCTGATTGGTTAGGGTTACAAAAGTTAATGTGTAAATTATTTATATTTTTATTTGTGTAAACTTTAAAATTTCATAACTTGTTCATACGAGGTCGAAAATTGACGAAACAAATTGCGTTGGGTTCGTATTCGCGAATACTACGCGATGGAGCTGGATTGGAGTTGACTGGAGCTAACGTGAATTTTGAGTAAAATTAAACGCGCGTTTAATTTTATTCGGAATAAAACGCTAAAACCGCTATTGGAAGCAAGGTGAGAACTTCTCACTCAATCGAATTTGTTTCGATTTAAATTTTAATTAGTTAAATTTAAAATTGCTTGATTGTGTTGATTTTTTGCTTGGATGATAAATTATTATCTATTGTATAGAAATAGACCCTATACACCGTATATTAATAGGAGGTTATTTATTAAACACATACACCGCGATATTCCATCTTGAAGTGGAATTGGTATTATATATGTAGTTGATTTTCCCGCATTATATAGCGGATGAGACCCTATTGCGCTGCATAATAGCGGATAATATTTTATATAAACCCATGTACCGCGATATCCCGTATTGAAACGGTATTGGTATTGTG
Source organism: Allium cepa (assembly GCA_030765085.1). Lineage (NCBI taxonomy): Eukaryota > Viridiplantae > Streptophyta > Magnoliopsida > Asparagales > Amaryllidaceae > Allium > Allium cepa. Next base: position 487,775,971 of record CM060944.1, on the reverse strand, counting down.
CTAACATCTGTGGATGCATGGAAACAAGTTGGAGGGATCCAACTGGATTCCTCACCCATATTGATTTATCTACAGATATTGTGATATATTCTTTTATCATATAATATACGATGTTTTGGATGCCGTGATTGTTTTATTTAGTGCTGTTGCAGCATTGGTCCTATTTTGGAAAGTTAAAAGTGTTAAAGTTATGATTTTCAAATTTTAAAAGGATTTTTAAAGTGATTTTTGAAAATATACGTTTTATTGAATTTTGGAATTGATTCACTTTAAATAAATAAATGTTATAATTTTGATGTTATAAAAATTATGAATTTTGAGAAATATAGTTAAAATGTGATTTTTGAAAATATGGAGTTAATGATTTTATAAAATAGTTTAAATGGTTTGAATTTATTATAAAAGATTTATATATAAGATTTATAAAATTGGATTTTTATAAATCAAAGTGATGGAATTATAAAGGAGTTTTAAAGGCGTTTTAAAATGATGTTGTAAATGGATTTTATAAAAGAATAGAATCTACGATTTGTGAAGTTATAAAATGAATGAATTTGTAAATAGAGAATTATAAGTAATTTGCTTATAATTTGGATTTTGGCGTATAAATGGGATATGGATAGAATTTGTTAATAAAGCGATTTTATAAGTTGAAGTTGTTATAAAATATAAATGGAATTTATAAACATTATTTTATAAATCCGAAAATGACTTATTTTGATAAGTTAATTATTATAGCTTATTAAAGGAGATATATCCACGATTTTGGACAGTGGATAATCCTTTAAATAAAATGTGTAAAAATGTTGAATTTGGTTAACGAAGTATATTCACGATTTTGGACAATGAATAATATATAAAAGAAATGTTTTGGGGAAATGATACTTTAAATAGAATTAAAACGATTTAAAGATGTTTTAAAAGATGTACTAAGTATCGAAACCATAGATTTCAACATTCATTGTTGAAATAGACATTTTCGAGAAATAAAAGGAAATGGTGGACTATAACACTGTTGTTATAGTAAATGATTTTCGAAAGGAAATGTTTTATATAGTATTGGGATTTATATATCTATCCTAATTTCGAATCCCTATACTAGTGATTTTGGGTTGTCGTAATGATGTTTTACGCAACATTTGTTTTGACTTAAATAAATGTGTTTAAGAGAATGTTTTCCTTAAAGAATAAAATATATACTTAATTGTGATTTAAGTATATTGAATATTTTCCAAATGTTAAAAATAAATAGATTTGTGAATTACTTATTATTAAATAAGTATGGAAATGTTTTTCCAATTTGAAGCGAAATGTTTTGAGACTTTATCTTTTAAAGATAAATTGAAAAGTGATTTGAAATTTGTTTTCAAACGGTTGAAGCATGGAAAAAAATATATATCTTTTAAAGATATTTTTGGAAAATAAATAATTTGAGAAATTATTTGGAATCTGGTGATGTTGTGCATATCTATTGATAGTTAAATAACCGATTATCAATATTTATCTTTAAATGGGTATTGGTTGTGATTTGCTTGAATTTGAATGCTACACTTATTTTAAAATAGGAGCTCGTTATTCGGTTTAGCCGGGAGAGGACCTTTGGGTCATAAATCCCATTCCGAATAGTGATACGTCGTAATGGATAGCATTTGAAGACCGGTGTAACAACCCGCATATATAACGATTTTATATTTAAATGTTTGATTTAAATATAGCGTCGTTATTCGGATTTTGGGGTCCGAAATGTTACTTTCTGCAAAAGGCCGAATTGGAACTCGAAACTACCTCCATTGGTTCCAAAATGGCGTTTGCGATCTTTTTGAGTATAATCTTTGATATATTTGGAGTAAGTTGAAATTTGACCCTTTTTCTACTTGGGCTTGAGTTTGGGTTCAGCCCATTGGCTAGCTAACTCACTTAACCTTCTACTTCAGCCCCTTCCCCTCATCTCTCTTCATTTCATTTTATTTCTTAAGCTAAAAACTGAAATGGGGGAAAGGAAAGAGAAATAGAAATTTGCATGCCCTAGTTTCTCCTTTGTAACTTGATTCTTGCTCCAAAATCAAAGAGAATCCATTGGTAAGTTCATCTCCACCTTCTCCATCTTTTCTCCTCTTCAATTTCAGTAATTTCCTAACCCTAACTTAGGAAATACTTGCTTTGATTCTAGATTGAAGCTTGTATTGTTGAAGTGGAGTGTAGTTGGTTGATTCCTTGCAATTGTGCTTCTTCATCTTCTTTGTTTTGTGTACAAAGGTGAGTTTTGAACTCACATCTACTTCTCTTGATTTCATTGATGTTGGGTATGAATTCCTAACACCTTGTTCATATGCACTTGCATTTGGTTTGGGTTGAATTAGGGAATATTCCATTTTTTAGTGTTTTGGGTTCAAATCTTTGAAATCCTAACTTTGATGTTTTGATCATGTTTTGGTGATGCATCGAGGAACATATAGGGCCGGGTTGTCAATTGGCATAAGCCCTTAGAGCCAATGTTCGTCCGATTGCATTTTGAAAGAGTTTGCTCTTCATTTGAATAAGGCTGAAAAACAGCCCACGCGTGATTCAGTCGATTGAAAACTCTGTTCAGTCGACTGAACCTGTAACCCGAAAGTTTCCAGGCATGATTCAGTCGACTGAAAACTCTGTTCAGTCGACTGAACCTGGAAACATAAAGTTTCCTAAACCTGGAAAATTTCCAGGTATAGGGTCAGTCGACTGAAAACTCTGTTCAGTCGACTGAACCTGCTGTTTCAGCCCATTTTGCCTTTTGGGATTGAATTTCCAATTTGAATCGATTCATGATGATCGTATGTATGATTATCAATTGTTTTGACTTTGATGGTTCCTTTTAATTTTAATCCACGGGTTTTTATAAAATAATCTCTCGAATCGCATTTAAAAGTTCATTTCTCTAATTTATAAATTCTATTTAAAACACACTTTCGCACTTCGAACGAAGTGGAAGGGTGATTAAATGGTTGGGCAAAACACGGACCATGAATCTGTGCGTTTATCTTTCCGATTAATCCTCGACCTATTCGATTGATTGTTTTGACCTTCGGGTTTGGTTTATCGATGATATGAGGTAAACTTTGTACTGCTTTGAGTGTGAAAGGGACTGACGGATAGTAAACCGTTTAGTGCGAACGAGTGGTTATGGGACATACGTTAACACTTTTTGGATTCCTTTTCGAGAGTTGTGAAACATTCCGCCAGTTAGTGGTGTCCAGTACTGGGTCTTCAACCTTCACCGCTACGGTTTGTTGCCTCTGCGATAGTGTCTTCGGACTGTCTCCCTAGGTTTGTTTCCTTCGGGTATGTTGCCTTCGGGTGTGTGCCTTCGGGTTTGTTGCCCCATATAGTTTCGCTCTGATGTTGGCCTTATGTGTCGCATGGGTGATACTTGGGTTTGGAGTCTTCGGGCTCATGGATCCTTGTTTGTACAGTACTGAGCTCGAGCAAATTTTATGATGTTTCATTGATATGTATATTCCCTTGGTATCGCCCTTCGGTGTTAGTCTTTTTGAGCCGCATGGAGTATAGCGATTACCTTGTGGAACTTGTATACCTTATGGGTATTTGTTATTTGCCTTCTGGCTTGTTTTGGGATAATTGTATCCTTTGTTCCTATATGTTGCCAATGATATGAGGCTTGTTCTATATGATTCATCTCTTGTTGATGATTGTGTTATCTCCCCTAGAGATATTTATTATACTGTATGACCTTGCAGGTTTATTATTGTTCAGTTTATCTAACTGCTTTGTTATCTAGACTGACCCGTGTATTTTATACTCGGATCAGACCGAGATGTTTCAGGTTAGGTGCTTTTGGACTTAGCCTATTTTGCTTTCGCATGGACTATTCGCTAGCTTCTTTTTGTTATAGCGTCTTTTGTAGTCCTTATCTGTTGTAGCTCTGATTTTTACTCTTTCGTCTCATCTGTATATTGTGGTCTCCTGTACCACTTGACATGTATTATATTGTATACTCTGTGGTGTATCTGTGTATGTGTATATTATGATCGATTGTTCTGTGATGTATATTACATTTGAGTTGTTATATTTTCTTCTGATAGATCCTATAGCCATTGTAGTTTTGCTTTAAATATTTATTGAATAGGTCGAATTTTAATGTGTTTCTACTTTTCGACGTATTTAGTGAATAGTTAAGGTAAGATTGCACATGGTCGCTTCCATTATACTCTATTGTCCGCGTTAGCCGACAGTATTATCTTTGTAATACTCTTTGTTAATGAGGCTCTCGGAGTGGGGCGTCACAGCGTGGTATCAGAGCTGTGTTCAGAACAAAATATGATAAACACAGAATAGAGCACATATTATGATACATCAAAGTGTATGAGTGATATAGATCTTTGAATCATAGTGTCTCTTTATTCCATCAAGGTTAGATAGAGTTTGGGAATACGTCTAGGATTATTCCTTAGTATCCCATATTGAAATATCTACCTTGTGAATAATCTTTTCCTTATCTTGACTTTCAGCTTATGTCTGGAAGAGGCAGAGGTCGACGTTCGGATGCTGCGCAATCTAGTGGCTCACATCCGGATGGCGTATATATGTCTGCCGATCAGTTTATGGAGTTGTTTAGGAGCACTCAGCCTTCCGTTCCTCCTCGAGTGTCTCCACCTCGCAAGTCTGCTTTTGCATGTCAGTGCAATGATTTTGCTCATCTTGGAGGAAAACCGTTTAAGGGCTCCGAGTCTGTTCTTGAAGTCCAAGCTTGGCTTCGCACGTGCGAGTGTATTTTCTCTCGCATGGATCTTTCTGACCATGATAGAGTTCTTGTAACTTCTAGCTTATTACAAGAGCGTGCTCTTGACTGGTATGAGCTTCTTGTAGCCGAAATTAATGAGTCTACTCTTTCTTGGACTCAGTTTCGGGGACGATTTGAACTCAAGTTCGTTCCTGAATCTGAAAAAGTTTTATTGACCCGTCGCTTCCTTGAGTTGAAGCAAGGGAAAACTTCTGTTTCTGAGTATGTTGCATCATTCGAGGCTTTATCTCAGTATGGTCTTAAATTCATCAGCACTTCTTATAAGAAGAATTTGAAGTTTGTTTCTGGTCTTAAGAAATATCTTAAGAAGTCTTTGTTGCTCTAGCTTAAACTTTCTTTTGAGGAATTGGTTGATTCGGCGCTTCATCTCGAGACTGTCGAGAAGGAGTGTGATAGTGATGTTGATGTTGAGGTTTCCAGAAACCCCAACAAGAAGCAGTTTCCGTTTCAAAAGAAGTCTTTTCCTTCTAAGAAGAAGAAGACTGGTGGTGCTAATCCTCAGCCTCAGTCTTCCGGAACACCTTTCGTTCGAAAGTGTTTTAATTGTGGTTCTCCGGATCATATTATTCGAGCTTGTCCAAAGCCTCTCTTCTGTCGCTATTGCAAGAAGGAAGGTCATCATGTTTCTGCTTGTCCTACTGCTCCTGCTAATGCAAAATCTGGCAAGCTCAATTTGGCTAATGCTTCTGGAGGTTCATCTCAATCCAAAGGTATGTCTCCATCTATTTTGGAGTGTTCAATTCTATTTCTTGATCATGGTATACGAGTTCTTTTCGATACGGGTGCTTCACATTCTTTCGTATCGAAGAAGCTTGTAGATGATTTATCTTTGGATGTTTCTTGTATGGTTACTTCTTTAAGGATTGCGAATCCAATTGGGGGATCCGCGACCCTTATTTTTCTTTGTGATGATATTGAGATTGTTTTATGTGGCTTTTCTTTCCGTGCGAATCTGCACGTTGTTTCTCATTTGGGTTTTGATATGATTTTTGGTATGGACTGGCTAGTGAGGTACGATGCCAGGATTATTTGTTCCGAGAGAATTTTATATCTTTGTCATCCTAATTCGCCTTCTCAGTTATCTCTTGTTCTTCGGGATGTGGACAATTCCGAAATGGCTTTATATTCTTTTGACTCGCGTGATGAGGATGATATATCTTGTATCCCTATTGCTTGTGACTTTTCTGATGTTTTTGAACCTGTTTCGGGTTTGCCACCCAAACGGGCAATTGAGTTCCGCATTGATCTCATTCCAGGCGCGCAGCCAGTTAGTCGTCCTCCCACGAGGATGTCTACAAAGGAAAATGAGGAACTCAAGAAGAAGCTTTTAGAGCTTGAGTCCAAGCAGTTAATTCAGTCCAGTTTTTCTCCGTGGGGATCCGCGGTCGTTTTTGTGAAGAAATCTGATGGAACTCTTAGGCTTTGCATTGATTGTCGCAAGCTTAACGAGTTAACCATTAGAAATAGGTATCCATTGCCTAGGATCGATGATATGTTCGATCTATTGAGTGGTGCTAAGGTCTTTTCTCAGCTTGACCTTGCCACAGGTTTTCATCAGTTACGAGTCGCGGAGGATAGCATAGCTCTTACCGCTTTCCGCACTCGATATGGTTCTTTTGAGTGGCTCGTTATGCCGTTCGGTTTGATGAACGCTCCTGCTTTCTTTGTTGATCTCATGAATCGGGTATTCCGGGAATATCTCGATAAGTTCGTGCTTGTCTTCATTGATGATATCCTTATTTATTCTAAGTCTGAAGCTGAGCATGCTAATCACTTGAGAATAGTCTTGAGTACTCTCCGTCATCATCAGCTTAAAGCCGAATTCTCCAAATGCCACTTTTGGGAAATAAGGTTAAGTTCTTAGGCCATGTTGTATCTTCCGATGGCATTTCTGTCGATCCCTCAAAGATCGAAGCCATCCAGAATTGGAAGAGGCCTGAGAATGTTCATGAGATTCGTAGTTTCCTTGGATTGGCGGGTTACTACCGTCGGTTCATTAAGGATTTTTCCCGTGTTGTGCTTCCTCTTACTTGCCTTACTCGGAAAGGCATTTGTTTTATTTGGTCCGACAAGTGTGAAGCTTCCTTTCTGTCATTAAAGGAACTTCTCGCTAATGCTCCTATTCTTGTGGTTCCCGAAGGGAATCATGATCTTTTTGTCTACACCGATGCTTGTGGTAGTGGTCTCGGTGTTGTGCTTATGTAGAGAGATCGAGTGGTTGCTTATGCTTCTAGGCAACTGCGTCCGAATGAAGTTCGCTATGCCACTCATGATCTTGAGTTAGCCGCCATTGTCTTTGCCTTGAAGATTTGGCGACACTTTTTATTGGGCGAGCGCTTCATTCTCTATGCCGATCATAAATCTTTGAAGTATTTGTTCACTTAGAAGGAACTCAATATGAGACAACTGCGTTGGCTCGAGTTTCTTGCTTCCTCTGACTTTGATATCCAGTATACCCCTGGTAAGGGTAATCGTGTTGCAGATGCGCTTAGTCGCAAACATTCGGCTGTTATTTCTACGATGCTTGCCGAATGGAATGTTCTTGAGACTCTATCTTTTTGTGAAATTCGTGATCGAGGTTCATCTTCTGATTCTCCTATTCTATTATTTAGTTTGGGAGCTCGACCTATTTTATTGGATCGTATTGCCGATGCTCAGCGGCATGATCCTGATTTGTTGCATTTTATTCAGCTTTGTGAGTCTGGATCTTGTGATGGGGCGTTGCAAGATTTTAGCATTGATTCTCATGGGTGTCTTCGTAAGAAGAACCGTCTTTTTGTGCCCTCTGATTTGCACTTAGGCATGACATTCTTGATGATTGCCATCGTTCTAAGTATACCATTCATCCCGGTAGTAGTAAGATGTATGCCGATATGCGTCGTCTTTATTATTGGGAAGGCATGAAGCGCGATGTGGCGAGTTATGTGAGCAGTTGCATGACATGTCAACGTGTGAAGGCCGAACATCAGCGTCCTTCTGGTCTTCTTCAACCTCTTGAGATTCCATTGTGGAAATGGGATCAAGTTTCTATGGATTTCATTGACGGCCTACCTCGTTCGAGATCAGGTCATTCTAGTATTTGGGTTATTGTTGATCGCCTCACCAAGTCTGCTCATTTTGTCCCTATTAAGTCTAATAGGACAGCTTCGCATTTGGCTAAGTTGTATGTCAAGGAAATCGTGAGACTTCACGGTGTTCCTAGTTCTATTGTGAGTGATCGTGATCCTTTATTCACGAGTCATTTTTGGAAGAGTCTTCAGCAAGCTTTGGGAACAAAGCTTAATTTTTCTACAGCTTATCATCCGTAGTCTGACGGACAGACTGAACGGGTAAACCGTATCTTGGAAGATCTTCTCCGTATTTGTATCTTTGATTTTGGTGGTAGTTGGGAGGATCACCTACCTCTTGTAGAGTTCTCCTACAACAATAGTTTTCAGTCTAGTATCGGTATGGCTCCTTTCGAAGCCTTATAAGGAAGGCCATGTGGATCACCTTCATGTTGGTTGGAATCTGGAGAGAAGCTTATTCTTGGTCCAGATTTTGTTCGTGATTCTTCCAAGAAGATTGATCTTATCCGGTTGAGAATGAAAGAGGCGCAGAGTCGTCAAAAATCCTACATAGACAACCGTAGGAAGCCTCTCGAATTCTCAATTGGCGATCTTGTTTTTATTCGTGTTTCTCCATTGGAAGGGGTTATGCGCTTCAGTACGACTGGGAAATTGGCTCCTCGTTATATAGGACCGTTTTCTATTACTGAACGTATTGGCCCTGTGGCTTATAGAGTTTCACTTCCAGCTCATTTATCTGGCATTCATGACGTGTTTCACGTCTCGCAACTTCGGAAGTGTCTTCGAGAATCGGATTCTGTAATTGATTCTCGTGATTTGCAAGAGCTTGAGGTCTCACCGGACTTATCTATTGTACATCAACCTATTCGCGTGCTTGACACGGAGGTGCGACACCTTCGGAATAAGGACGTGCCGCTCGTTAAAGTTCAATGGTCCGCTAATCCCAATGACTGTACTTGGGAAACCAGAGAGTATATCGAGCGATCTTATCTAGGTTTTCTATCCTTGCTTCGTAATGGTAAGTCTATTTTTGTATCTCAAGTTTATTCTTTCTTTTGTATGTTGTATGTATGTAGTTGTTACAAATATCGCCTCTAGGAATTGCGGGGACGGAATTTTGTAAGGAGGGGACATCTGTAACAACCCGCATATTTAACGATTTTATATTTAAATGTTTGATTTAAATATAGCGTCGTTATTCGGATTTTGGGGTCCGAAATGTTACTTTCTGCAAATGGCCGAATTGGAACTCGAAACTACCTCCATTGGTTCCAAAATGGCGTTTGCGATCTTTTTGAGTATAATCTTTGATATATTTGGAGTAAGTTGAAATTTGACCCTTTTTCTACTTGGGCTTGAGTTTGGGTTCAGCCCACTGGCTAGCTAACTCACTTAACCTTCTACTTCAGCCTCTTCCCCTCATCTCTCTTCATTTCATTTTATTTCTTAAGCTAAAAACTGAAATGGGGGAAAGGAAAGAGAAATAGAAATTTGCAAGCCCTAGTTTCTCCTTTGTAACTTGATTCTTGCTCCAAAATCAAAGAGAATCCATTGGTAAGTTCATCTCCACCTTCTCCATCTTTTCTCCTCTTCAATTTCAGTAATTTCCTAACCCTAACTTAGGAAATACTTGCTTTGATTCTAGATTGAAGCTTGTAGTGTTGAAGTGGAGTGTAGTTGGTTGATTCCTTGCAATTGTGCTTCTTCATCTTCTTTGTTTTGTGTACAAAGGTGAGTTTTGAACTCACATCTACTTCTCTTGATTTCATCGATGTTGGGTATGAATTCCTAACACCTTGTTCATAAGCACTTGCATTTGGTTTGGGTTGAATTGGGGAATATTCCAATTTTTAGTGTTTTGGGTTCAAATCTTTGAAATCCTAACTTTGATGTTTTGATCATGTTTTTAGTGTTTCAGGTTAGGTGCTTTTGGACTTAACCTATTTTGCTTCCGCATAGACTATTCGTTAGCTTCTTTTTGTTATAGCGTCTTTTGTAGTCCTTATCTGTTGTAGCTCTGATTTTTACTCTTTCGTCTCGTCTGTATATTGTGGTCTCCTGTACCACTTGACATGTATTATTTTGTATACTCTGTGGTGTATCTGTGTATGTGTATATTATGATCGACTATTCTGTGATGTATATTACATTTGAGTTGTTATATTTTCTTCTGATAGATCCTATAGCCATTGTAGTTTTGCTTTAAATATTTATTGAATAGGTCGAATTTTAATGTGTTTCTACTTTTCGACGTATTTAGTGAATAGTTAAGGTAAGATTGCACATGGTCGCTTCCATTATACTCTATTGTCCGCGTTAGCCGACAGTATTATCTATGTAATACACTTTGTTAACGAGGCTCTCGGAGTGGGGCGTCACAACTGGTGTTGAAGACTGGATATTTTTGGAAACAGAAGGATTACCGTCGAATGTCTCTGCATCGGCTGATCTCCGATATAGAGATTTTATCACCCTTTGTGATGGGAAGTCCGGACGTGATTAGTGAATATCCGGATTGCAAGGGCTTCCTTGGATATGCCTTCGGTTCCGTTCGATCCCGTAACGGACTAGTATGGATGTGTTTCTTACATTACAATTTGAGATGTAAAGCTGGTTTCTATAAAAAACATTTCTGTTGGTGGCAGGGAATTTATTCTCTTAGCTTAACACCATTCTTTGAGACGTACGAGCTCAGAGGTTATGTAGTTAATGGTTACTAGTGATACATTCCCAATTTGGTAATGTGGCATACGAAGTGCTGCTGATCATTTGTTGATCAAAGCACAACTTTTGTACAAAGCGTAGCTTTGTGGACGAGACTTCGTCGGACCTCACACCCCGGTAATGGTCAAAACAGGAAAGATGCAGCAAGGTTATTAGGGGATAGCGCCCTCTTAGTGTATGTACATTTCCTTCTGGATAGAGGTGTTATCATGGTGTGGAGCCCAGATACTTAACCTATGTTGTTGCTGCAAACTTATTATTTTGTGGTAGTTGGTGAGTCCGGGATAAAGGTCGGTTACGACCGGGGGATGGCATACTCGTGTTAGTAGTTACCTAGCTAGAGGTAACCCGGCCTTGTGTTGGCAGAGATCCGGTTAGGTTCTTGGGGCGTCCTTCCAGAGGCGTACCCATATGGCAATGGGAAGTTCCTTGGCCTGATCATTAGTTGGAAATCCAAAGAAACAATACGAGCACTGTACGGTTTTAGTTGTAGAACCTACCATTTACTTATGGTGGTGCCCCACAGTTTAGATGGTAGCTATAGTAGGCATAATTGCGGAATGTCTATGCTGGCTAAGATTTATATTATACTTTCGAAATGTTTTCCTGCACTTTGCACTTATAGTAATAATATCAAATAAATTTGCATATCAAGCATGTTTAACTATCATAAGGAGAAATCTTCTCCAATTCTACATTTTCATTGTGTGTGTGGCGGGAGGCCTTATTGTAGTCTCTTTTTCTAAGAAGCATTGCGGATCTATTTTAAATATATTTCTTTGTTTGTTTTTAAAGAATAACTTTTTTAAGTACTCACACCAGTCACATGACTGACTTGGAGTTTATTGTTCCCTTTCTAAACTCTGGGTGCCCACCAATTTCCACACGGGCAATCAAGAGTCAGGTTATCAGGTCATTCTGGAATTCAGGAGTTGCTGTAGAAATATGGAGGCAAACTGGATGGCATGGCGTATCAACTAGTATATAGTATTTCTTTTCCGCTCTTCGTAGTTGTAAACTCTGATAATGTAATTTAATGTGATCTAATGTAATAACTGATATAGTTTGTTTTAAAGATATTCATTTATCGATTATATGTTGTTCCGCTGTGATTGTGAGATTCTGATATTGTTTTGTTGCTTCTTCTTTCTTTCTTCTTCTACCTCTTCTTCTTCTTAAACCCTAAGGGTTCAGTTTTCCGGCCTTCGATTGCTCGGCAGTTGATACAGTGGACGTATTAATGTCGATTTTCGAGCGTCGAAAAATCGCATCGTTATAGTTTAAAAAAGAATTTAAGTAGATTTAACTTAAGTCTCTCTGGAAATTTGAAGAATACAGGCAAACCCAAAATAACGTGAAAATTTAACCATGCTGTTTTCTGATCTGAGTTGTATTATCAAAAATGTTTTTATAAATGTTGATTTTTAAAGGAAGGATCATAAATTTTAAACATATATTCGCTGAGAATTTGTAAATTGAAGAATTTTCGATTTATTGGTGATTTCTGGTAATTGAAGTAAGGGTAAATTGCATGGTCGGAATTGGAGCTAGTCTGATGGTCAGGGATCATTAGAAAATTCTTGGATAAATTTATCAGTCGTTGTGGTGGGCTGATGAGATCGAAATAGGGTTTAACACCTACTTTTGATGATGGTCGGAAAACTCATTGCCGCGTCAACGTCCGAAGGTGTTCGCTCTAGTGGCAATCGAGGCGTTGGATGTCAATGGAGCTTCAGGTGCATTTGCACGACCTCTGACGATCGAGGATTGGAGTTCGAGATGATTTCTGGTAATCGTAGTTAGTTCAGCTTGGGTCGGTATGCTTAAATTTTGTTTGGCTCATGAACACGACGATCTGGTTGTACTGGAGGTTTGGCCAGATGATCAGAGACTAGTAGAGGTCGGCGAAGTCGACCAGAGCTCGTTAGAGCTCCGGTGCATATGCACACCACTTGGTTGGTGTCAGTGGAAAAATTAAGGAAGATGGATTTGAACTCGAAGCTATTATCGGGGAATCAGGGCATTAGCTCGAAGTTGGGCTCGAGTAAATTAATGTATGCGTAGGGTTAATACTTAAGAAAAATTTAAGTTTGAAAATTTAAAACGTATGAGTAGATTTTTGATAAAACTCGAAGCAGATGGAGGAGTGGCTCGGGAAACACTCGGGTTTGACCGAGGTTTTATGTTTCCAGTTTTAAAACTTTAACAAATTAGTTAAATAAATTTCTAAAATTATTTCTTTTTATAAATGATGATTTTATTGTTAAGTTAGAAGGTATAAATTAAAGGTTTTGAAATAAATGATCTTTAAAACAATTAAGTTTTAAGAATGTTTTAAACTTATATTTTTAGCAAGTTACTTTAAAATAAACTTAATAAAGTGAATTAGGAATAAATCAAATGCTTTAAATTTTTAACTTAAAAGTAAGTTAATTTATATTGTTAATGATAATTAAGTAATTAATGTGATTAATTAATTATGTTAATTAATTTAAGAATAATTAATTAAAGATTAATAAATTAATGAAAGTGATTAAGGAATGATTATTAATTAAGGATTAATTAATTAATCACTGTAATTAATTAAGGACAATTAATTAAAGAATTAATTATTAATTAAAGGTAAATTAACGATTAATTAGAGGGTAATTAATATAATGGTTTGTAATTAATTAATTATTATTTAACCATGATTAGAAATTTATTTATACGTAAATGATTCTGGTTTAGATAAATCAATACCTTAATTGGTTTTACTTATGGATGACTGTATTCTATTGAATGCCGTGAATTATTTGATATCTCTACTGTGTGATGCTTTGTGATTTGAATTGTTTTAATTCATGTTGTGATGAATGTAATTTATTTATCTATAATGCATTTATATTATCTATCTGTGATTCTGTGTATATAGATAAGTGTTATAGGATTATACCGCTTATCGATATTGCTGTGATTGAATCTGTAATGATTAATGATGTTGCACTATTGTGTAAACCCTTGGACTACACCTTACACACACAAATATGGATTGCACGAGAAAATCGGTTAAGTCACAGATTTTTAATGATCTTAAAGATTGAATTTTTGAATCCAAAATAGTTTTGGAATTAGAATTGAAAGCTTTTGAAAAGGGATTTCAAAAATAAAAGTTATTTTGAATAACTTAATAAAGTTTTGAAATTTAAATAATTTGATTTGAATTTGAACTAAATATTTGAAATTGAATTCAAAGATTTGGAAATTATGGTTTAAAAAGATTATACAAGTTATAAAGGTGTTTATATGGGTTTTTAACCATTTAAAAAAGTATTGTTTTGGGAATTTAAATTTAAACCCAAGTTTTATACTTGAATGGCTTTAACTTATGTAAATGTAATCAGTTTTTCCGAAAACGAAAACTATTTGTTTCAAATAATAATAGCTTTCATAAAAAGAAAGGATTTCCAATTTGTATCGAAAGATTTCAAGTTTGAAATGAAATTGTAATTAATTTTGAAAAACTATGAATTAACCTTTGTGGAAGATTGGTGAACTTTGTGGAATAAATCTTTTTGTTTAAGGATTGAAAATGGTAATTTGTTTAAACCATTTGAAAAGAAAGTTTTGGGTTTTAAGTTGTGACTTAATGGAGATCCCATTATCCATATTTTTTAAATATTGCGCTCATTATTCGGTTTAGCCGAGAGGGGACATTGTGTCATATAATCCATTCCCAATAATGATATGACGTTATGGATAGCATTTGAAGACCGGTGGTGAACACTGGGTATTTTCGAGAACGAAAGGATAACCCATCGATTGTCTCTACACTGAGGCACGCCAGTATAGATATTCCCTAAGTGCTGGGAAGCCCGATGGGGATTGGGATTCCCGGATTTGCAAGGGCTTCTTTGGAAGTGCCTTCGGCTCTGTTCGAACCTGGAACAGACTTGTATGGATGTGTGTCTAACATTACATTTTGAAATGTAAAACCAGTTTCTATCAAATACATTTCTGTTTGGTGGCGGAGATTTATTCTCTTAGCTTAACATCCTTCTCTGAGATGTACGAGCTCAGAGTTATGTAGTTGATGGTTACTAGTGATACATTTCCAATTTGGTAATGTGGCATACGAAGTGCTGTTGATCATTTATTGATCAAAGCATGGCTTTGTGAAAAAGCGTAGCTTTATGGACGTGACTTCATCGAGCCTCACAACCCAGTAATGGTCGAAACAGGAATCGTGGCAGCAACGTTATTTGGGGGTAGCTCCCCCTGAGGGTATGACCATTTCCTCCTGGATAAAAAGTGATATCATGTTATGGAGCCCAGATATTTACTTATGTTGATTTTTGAAGGTGGTATCATGGTATGGAGCCCAGATACTTTACTATGTGGTTGTTGGATTGAGGGCCCTCGGATAAAGGTCGGCAACAACCGGGGGATGGCATACTCGTGTCAGTTGTTACCTAGTTACAGAGGTAACCTGGCCTTGTGTAGCCGTGATCCGGTTAGGTTCTCGGGGGCGTCCGTCCAGAGGCATTCCATTTTGTGTTGGAAGTTCCTTTGCCTGACCATTTGTTGGAAATTCAAACAAAATTATACGAGCCCTATACGATTGCAGTTGTATTACCTGCCACCTCAGGTGGTAGCTATAGTAGGCATAGTATAATATTACCTATGCTGGCTAAGATTAATATTATACTTTCGAAAGGTTTTCCACTATGCACTAATAATAATATCAAAAATGATTTTTTGCGTATCAAGCATTTTTGACTGTCATAAGTAGAAATCTCCTCCAAGTGTGCGCTTGCATTGTGTGTGTGGCGGGAGGCCTTATGGCAGTTTCATTTTCCAAAAAGCATTGTGGATTACAAATCTTTAAAAAAAATTATTGTTTGTTTTAAAGATAAACTTTTTTTGTTTGCTCATACTAGTCCCATGACTGACCCAGAGTTTATTGTTCCTTTCCTAAACTCTGGGTGCCCTCAATTTTCCACATGGACAGTCTAGAGTTGGGTTTTTCAGATAGTTGAGTAATAAGAGTAAATTCGATATCTTTAAAGCCTTTGGATCTTGGCGATCACATTTGCTTCATTCTGGAGTTATCTAGTTTGCTTATTGCATCGTGATGATGGTTCGAGCTATCTTTAGTTTGGAGATGGAGTTGCAATTGCAATATGTAGTTGGATTCTTTCGGAGATGTATTCTATTGAAGATATTCTTTCTGTCGTGTCTTGTATCTCTGATAGTATAGATATCTATTGTATCGTTCTATTGTATTCATTGTTGTATCAGATATTGTATATCAATGTATTGTTCATTTTCTTCCGCTGTGTTATAAGCTCCGGCGAACCAGATTCGGCATTTGAATCTACGGCATTTGAATACTGGTGAAGTATTCGGTGCCGATTTTCGAAGGTCGAGTCGGGATCATTATATATTACATCAATCTTTTCCTTCATTATAGTTGATCATGTGAAATCCTAAGACATTTCGAGGATTTTACTAGCCTTAGGGTACATATAACCTTGCAGACTGAAACTTGCATTGATCATACAACCACATGTAATGATTTAAAATTTTGCCCAGTTGGATATTCAATCTTTTACATTACCATTATCATTGGCCTTATGCCCATATGAAATACAACATGATAAATGAGTGCATTCTCATCCTTAAACATTTCGTAATTTCTTATATGTTACTTATTTTGGTTTTGGGGAAGCTACATGGGTTACATTAAATATGTTAAATACAGTAAAAGATTTAACTATATTTATCATAGCATTTTCCAAGCATGCTATTTTGAACAATTTTCAAGTTTGGTAAATGCTTTACTATCAATTGTACTATATCTACTATAGAATTTTCCAAATATGTGCAAATTCAAAATTTGAGTAGAAAATTGTATTCAGTTTTATAACGTACTAACCTTAATATATGGGAATGTTATACAAATTCATTTTTATCTCTTTCCAAACGGTAAAACATAGAGATATCGCAATGACGACTATAAAGAAGGGATTTCTCAGCTTAATAGATGAATTATAAGTAAGATTCTTTATAAACTTGTATAAATTTAAATCTTTTGCATTAATAATGGTGGGTGCTTGAATTGAGTTTTATTGTTCTTTTAGTATCTCTTTACGCGATATTAGGGAGTATATTCATGGGTGTATATAGCAGCACCATAAAAAAAATTGATAAAAGGAGAATTTTGATAAAAGAAGAATTTTGAGAACAGTTGGAAATGTCTTAACATAATTCTAAGTAGAGTGAGCAATAACATAATTTTGAGAAGAGTGAGCAAAGATATATTATCATAAATTGTTCTTCATATATGCTAATGTTTTAACATGCAATACCTACAATATAACACACACATACACATATATATATATATGCATACACACACACACACACACACATAACAAGGAATTTATGATAATATACCTAATATATGGCTAAAAATATATATTTTTTATTGTACACGATATTTTTTTTGTTGATATTCCCATAAAAAAAGTTTTATAATTGGATATCAAATTTATTAGCCTTTGACAACCAAGGAACATTATGATAAAAAGGTAAATTTTAGTCAATTATAAAGCTAAAGGTTAATTATGTACATCAATACTAAAGTTTGGTACTAGACCATACATTTACAGTTGTATATACTACATGAAATCAAATATTTTGGTGATCCTCTCCTCCATGGAAACATTAAATTGCGTTGTCTTTGTATATTACATTGTTACAAAGTTTATTATTTCCATAGGCTCATTAGTTCAAATTTCAAATCTTACATTCCTATAATTTTGCACCAACCAATATGTGCTGGTTTGAGTTACAACTGTAGCATAAGTGACATTCCACATGAAAACATGCATGAGCTACGACCAATTTCAATGGAGAACAAACTATATAACTGATAAAAGCATGGAAGAATCGACATGAATTATCCATTCAGAAAATCTATCAACAAGTATGAAATTTTTTCTGTTTTTATGCAAGTTTTTTTCCGTCAATATGAATAGTGTCATAGATAGAATAAAATTAATGCATGTGCAGTAATATACATGTCAAAGCCTGTAACATGTACGATCCTTAGTTCAACCACATGCAAAAATCAAAATTAAACATTTTTAAAAAGATCAAAGTAGAAATCCTCTTAATTTGAAGTTATTAATCTTCGGGCACACTTAGATAACAATATGTGCTCCGCTTAAAAAATATTTTGTGTTGAGATTCTTGGTTCTATCACTTAGATCATGAAGAATAAGAGTATACATAGACACAAATTATAAGCTATGCTTATATCTAACTTTACCTAGCCTAATACTATCACTTATATTGTATCATGATATTAAAAAAGTATGTGAACAGAGAACCTGCTATAATTTTTTCCAACAAAATAACATCTTCCAGAAAAATAGTTTTCATGAAATTCTTCTTGACCCAAAGATATAGAATTTGTTTCTTGCAGCCCAACAATATACTAAACAATGCTTAGTGAATAAATGAAGATGCATAAGTTGGAGTTCTGGCTCTAATCAAGATGTTTTTGATTTTAGAATACAACTTATATTGTAGTTTAAATCTCAAATAAGATTTGTCTATAAAGTTTACTGTAGTTATATCGACAGACATATCATTAGTCTTCTTATTCATTCAAGGTATCTAAAAAGCATACAGGTACTTTACTATTGAGATGGCTAGCGTAAATGTAGAGGATGAAATATTTACTTCATATTTTTGGTCAAAGAGGTGGTGTTAAACAGGTTTGTAGTAACTTACTTGGAAGTTTGTTTTATGTATTTCTAAATGCATGATTCCACAACATATTTCTCCTTGAATTTGACAATGTTAATGCATTTTTTAAATCACAAGAGCTAATTTTATTTGTTAATTATATGATACGAAAACCAGTGTATGTAATATAACAATATCATGAATTTTCAACTAGAACATTATAATATGGAAAAACTAAGATTTACATGGTGATGTTATAAAGTTTATAGCCATTGAAAGTTATAGATTTATTTATTTAGAAGTTTATGTTCATATGGGTATTTTTATTCATATATTAATCTGCATGAAAATTCAATTATATGCTGTCTCCAAATAACTACCAAACTCAATAAATATATTACAAGACTATTCCATTTAATAAGCGAATAGAGACTTAACTAATTTTTTAATTTTCTTCAAAGGGATCTTGCCAGATCATTTAAACCCATCTTCTTTGCTTGGTTAGGGATACTGCAATGGCTGGTTTGCAAGGGAATAAATGACAATTTTCAAAGTTTGAATTATATATTATAGGGAAAATTTTATTTATAGACCTGACAGAAAACATATTTCAACTTTAGGCCTCAATTGAAACTTATAACAAAAACATGCTCGGTTTTCGTTAGGCTAGGATTTGTACCTGCACAATTTGAATAGTGCAAACACAAAATCCCAATGCTCATTTTGAAATCGAACAAGTATACCTTTTCAAAAAAATTGTGGTTGTAGAAATTCAAACTGTGCAATTATGCAATTTGCGCGAATATAAAATGTTGTTATATGAACAAAGAAGTTTATTTTTGTAAGTTTTGAATGAGGCTTAAGTTTGAAATATGTTTTATCTCGAGCCTATAAATAAAATATGTCCTGCATTGTTACCATCGAAATTGAAGCAAAAATTTAAAATGTATTGGCATGATAAGGTGATCTATCTATATTTTTAATTGAGTGTGAACATATATCCTTTTTCCTCTATCTTGGAATCCGAATAAACTACAGATGCATAGTTATCAATATTGACCTATATGTTAATATGGTTGTCAAAAATTATCCATCTGCATATTGTGCCTCAATGTAACATCTTGCCTTTTCCCACGCTTTAAATCGACACACGTGCCAATTCAAACCATATGTAAGGGCAGATTGTTATGGGGTAAATAAGAAAAAAAAACAAGAAAGAAATAAAAAGAAAACAGAATCTCACAGCGGAAGGATAAAATATAATAATCAAATATACAGTTTATAAATCTGTTTACAAAAACATTAGATTATATTTATATAATACATATCAGAGTTACCCATACCAATAACGATGCAGTGGAACACTATGAGTGTAGTGCAACAATATAAATAATAATAATACAAATCTTTGTCTTCGTCCTCCAGAGCTAAATCTTCGAATCCTGAAACGCTCGGACTGACCCGAGCGAAATTGAAAAGACAAAAACACTCGAGTCAGAACTAAAAGATCTTATGTGAGTCAAATTAACAGAAATAAATATGAGTGCGGTAACTCAAGAGATGCTCGAGATTAACATCTCCTAAGGATCCGTTAAACTATTTACTATGTAGTATATTGCGCTATTATAATAGTGTCTAATTGTAAAATAAACTTACTTTTTCTTAGCATTAAGGGGTTACCCATATAGCCCTTAACACGTAATAGTCCCAGTAGTCCATCCAGTATCAGCGTATCTCCAGATCGGGAGACTACCCCAAATGCTCCACGGGCAGCGGGAGAAAACGAAACTCATACAAGGCGCGATAAGGTAGGTGACATGGCACAACTAGGCAATGCCAGGGTAGATATACCAATTACGCTTCTGGGTCGGTGGTAACGCGTAGCCGCAGCTACCGCCCACCTCGAGCCACACCCCCAAATCAAAGAAATCAAAAGTGGCCACCGAATAAAACCAAAGTCAGAGTAGAATATCGAAGGGATGTGTCCGATCAAACGTGCTACCTCAATTAACCCGTTGATCGGTCCTGTTTTAGCCATCTTATGCCAACTCACGGGAGTTGGGTCCATGTATTTACCTCAAAGGAAACGCCGCCACCATCCTACTTCATTCTGGAATCTCCACCGCGTACATGGTTGTTAAAGTGGTTTTCGAAATTGGCAGAGATTATGACAACTTCCAATCCTAGTCTCTTCAACAATCAAACGTTATTATAACACCGCCGTTATTTCAAAATAATTTATACTTTAACACCAGAATATATATCCATTTCAAAACCATAATACTATGATATCATTTCTTCTTTTAAAACCAAATCAATATGATATCACTTTTACTTCAAGTATATCCTTTTTTTTTCAAAAATCATAGTACTTTCAAATATATATACCTTAAACCCATAGCTTCGAAGCATGATTTTTATTACTTAAATGGTTTAATAATAAATTACTTAATAAAGTAAATTAGCATCCAATTCTCAAATCAATTCCAAATCAGATTTGAATTCCCAAATAAACCATTTATATTTCATATATTTAAAATTTTAAATATTCCATCATTTCAAAACTAATTTTTTTATTCATATATATATTAAATTCACTTTACTATTATTTAGTTTTGAAATACTTACTTTATAGATCAAATATCATTTACATAAAATCTTTAAACTTTGAATAACAGGATATTTTATCAATTTTATTAACTTGATAATATTCATTTAATCGACTTTATATTCATTTAAATCCTCTAAGCTAAAATCAAGTTATAAAGATCATACCTTTTAAAATCCCAAATTCATTTGTATTTTAAATAAATTTTATTCGAGGATAATCCTTAAATACTTTA
Organism: Allium cepa; assembly: GCA_030765085.1. Lineage (NCBI taxonomy): Eukaryota > Viridiplantae > Streptophyta > Magnoliopsida > Asparagales > Amaryllidaceae > Allium > Allium cepa. The sequence continues at coordinate 487,754,801 of CM060944.1, read as the reverse complement.
ATTCAAAGCAAATGCATATTTATCTTCCCATAGTTTATTTAAGTCATTATACTCTATAAATAAATTTTAATAAAATACTTAACTATATTATATCTAAATAAAATTTAACTTTTATTTTTAAACTTCTTTTATTCTTTAAACCAATTTTATCCATAGCTTAAATTCAAGCGTTCTATATATAAAAATAATATTTATATAATACCAAAAATCATTATTAACTAAACGAAATTATATACAACATTCAAAGTAATTATTGGGCTTATTTTATATTTCAAAGCATATTTATATATAGTCAAAATCAAAAATAAATTTGACGTTTATATAACATCAAAAATAAATACTTATATAACCCGCATTTCTTTACAAAACCATAGAAATCATTTGAAGATATTTATATATATATTCAAAAATTAATATTTATTAACACGTACTCTTTCCAAAACCATAAAAATCCTTTCAATTCTTTTTATATATATACCGCGGTGCCTGTATATAATTTTCTATCCTATGGTCAAGTGATACAGATATTTATCATTTCAATCCGCAATTTAAAAATAAAAATGCGATTGTATATCATTTCAAACCGCAATCCCGAATGAAATGAAAATGCATAATAACTTGCAGTTTATATAATATATAACACATCATTTATTCACCCAATATCAATCATCAACCAATTTATTGCAATCATCATCAAATTTAAACAAAACATCAATATAGATCATATAAAATATAACAGATATCAACGAACAGTTTATATTCAAAAATAGATTAACAACTGTTTAACTAGCAGTTTATATGCAAAAAAATAAATAAATTTAAACTGTCAATTTATATGCAAAAATAGATAAACTTTAACTGGGAATTTATATGCAATAATAAAATTAAATAACAATTTGATTTAAGTAAATGCAATTAACTGAGATGATTATTAAAAACATGCCAAACAGTCATTAATAAATTTCTAAACATATCGCAAACCAATTTAAGAAACATAAGAAATTTTAAAAGTTGTGAGTAGGTTAAAATACTCACCTTTTGAATTTAAATTGAATTTGAATCCAATTTAAATCCAAAAATATGACAGTCTCCAAATCCGTCCAAAACAGCGTCAAAATCTCCGGAATTTTATTACGATCCTAAGAAAAAAAACTCACGCGTGAATACGACCTTGTACGTAAAAGTTATAAGCATTTGAACAATCATAGTTAAAAACTAAATTAAATAAAATAACCCCCTTTAATCCATACCACGTCATCACGCCTTCGTCCTCAAGCTACATCAATTATCGCGCAAACCCTAATGAAGCCGCCACCAAGTCGCCAATTTTCATCGCTGCCTCCATCGTTTAACCCTCGATCTGGTGATACCATCGTGCTCACCACCTCCAGGCGCCCCCTCCACGTCGACGCAGTCAACTCCGGTACACCCTAGGCGATCGCCGCCGCCGCCCTTAACTAGTCGATCATGGCGATTCTAGCCACAACTACCCCAAACGAACCGTGCCGATCGAAAGCCCTCGACCTTTACGCGCCTAGCCTTCCTGACCGATGAATCATGGAAAATCCACCATCAATTCCGACAACCTAATATGAACGGTCGGCAGTTATTTATTTAATTCTGGACGCACGAAAACTAGAATCGAAAAAAGAACACCACTAATGAATTATACAAATCGAGAGCGTCAACATATATTTTTTGAATTTTTCTGAGGACTTTGAATTTTTCACTTTGATTTTGGATTGTAATTGGATCTGGGTTTGCATTCATTGAAGAAGAAGAGGAGCTGATGAGATTTTACACATAGATAAATGAGAATAGGCGGAAGCTAGGGTATAGTAGGGTATTTATAGATAAAGTTGGAAAAGAATGGACTGATCCGAATTAAACGTGCTAAACAATAATTGGCCCAAAAAGCCCATTTTGACTCCGGAGTGAAATTTGGTCAAACCATATATCAAAATAGATATTTTAACATATTCTGAACGCGATGGAAAAAGTTTCACGTCCAAATTGCATCGTATGAAGAGTTATGCTGAAATCAATATTTTCAAATTGATTTCAATTAAATCGATTTCAAGGCGTTTCGCGTCCTTACGATCAAACGACAAGTCCGATCGATACGAACCTTGAAACCCTACAATTATTCACCGTTATGGATTCGATGAAACTAGTTTCGTCGAAATCCGAGACAGTGGCCAAAATGGCTATTTTATATTAATTAAATAAATTTACAATTAATTGATTAAATCAAATTTTAAATTCCAATTCTAAAATTTGTAAATTTTAACACCTTTAGATTTCTCAAACATTTACAATGATTTAAACAAAAATTTAAATGTCAGAGTAGAGAGGATAAATTTATCAATTCCAATATTAACCTCGGTTTCATTAAATTCCAAATTTATAAATTTAGTCTCAAAAATTTCTATTAAATTCACTTTCATTCTATTATTCAATTCACTACCATTAAACAGATAAACTATTGGATTTACAACTATTACCATAATATTCTTACATTCCACTTAACTTTCTGTTAACGTAATAATTAGATGTTTGATTTCATTTAATTCCAATAAAACCTATTATTATACACTTATTTCCAATATATTGACATAACTTAAATTTGCATTCTTTCCATTTAATATCCACTGTCATTTTATAAGTAAAATTAACATTAGATTCATACACATTACATAAATAACTTCAATTTCATCTAAATAAATATTTACGTAATTTTTTTTAAAATATTAAATCCATTTAATTGCAATAAATCATAATATCGTGATTTAAATTCAAATAAATAATTAAATGTTGATTCCCATTCTTTTTATTCAAGCAATCATTATCCTATAAGCATATTTAACATTTGTTTACATTTCATTACACTGATACTACTATACACATCTTAGATTTGTATCAACGGTTATATTTAAAAATTGTGAATCTTGTCAATTACGCGTATTAATCAAGGTTTTAAACTCAATTAACAAAGTTTCCTAAGTCCAACCCCTTTTTATCAAATTTGACAATCCCTAACCATTTGTACTACATTCCTTATTAATGTAATATTTATTAGATTTTATTTTAAATTAACGTACAACTTAATTGCCCTTAATTGAGATCTGATTCCCAAATTTTTATTTAACATACTAAATGAATAAATAACCTAAATAAATGGTCACCTACTTACTTTCTTTCATTTATAAGTTTACTACTTACCTACCGAGGTATAAATCCCATATATAACACTAATTAATTTCCATTAACAATGCATTATCCAATTATCATAAATTCGTTCAATATATATACTCTTGTTTACTTATAAATAAATTTATGTTTTCTATCAATTCTCATTCACTCTTCCGTTACTAAATTAAAAATCATTAAATAACGTTTTCTTAATAACAGTATTAAAATTACTTAACATTTAAGATGACTTTATTTCAAGTAAATTGATTGACCAATAAATTAGGTAATTTATAATAATTGTTATCATACCTTTAAGATTTACGCTTGTTCTCTTCTACTTGATTTATAACCTAAAATAATATAAACAAATCTAACACCATAAATGAAACGACCCTGACTCGACCTTCGAAAATCGGCACCGAATACGACACTCGTATTCAAATGCCGCAGATCCAAACGTCGAACGTGGTTCGCCGGAGCTTATAGCACAATAAGTACAACACAGCAGAAGAAATATGCATGATACATTTGATATACAACAATTAATACAATATCTAATACAACAGAATACAATAGAATGGTACAATGGATAACAATACTATCAGAGATACAAGCAAATAGCAGCGGAAAGATAGTGTCTTCAATGCCAAACTCCAAGAACTACATCTTCAATCCAAAGCTAGCCAAAGAGCTTCGATGTGACGACCGCCAATGACTCCTGCACGGAAACAAGAGAATGGTGCGCTGAAGGTTTGCCAGGCAGCCATGGGTGACCGTCAAGGTAGAATAAACATCGCAGAATCTATCGTACAACTCACAGCGCATGGATAAATACAATAGAGAAATATAATATAGTGAAGCTCTATAGAACAGGACATCATCATATAAGCATCATAATAGTCTCATACAAACATATGAATCATCCATACATCAAAGCCTCACTACATAACACTCAAACAAATACAGCAGCGGAACACCCAGTACATATAGTATGAAATAATATGCAAAAGCCTCCTTCTCGTCTTCGTCATCATCAGCGTAGATCTCCAAGAACAGCACCTGTCACCTGTTACCTAGTCTGCCCATCCCAGCATGGATGAACAGCCCAAGGTAATAAGAGGAGACATAAAACCTTGAGTCAGACAACAGTCTTAGTGAGCAGTAAATCAACTATCAAACATACCAAAAGAGTATAAGGGATAAAAGGAATAGGAACCAAACCATCCCACTCCACCTCTTTCTACAATGATAGCCTCCAGACACACATTAAGGAGAAGCAAGCATAACAGAGCAAGCAATTAAAGTAAAGCAATAATCACTCGAGTCAAGGTCGATGTTTTCCAAATACAAACCCCCAAGGCCTAAACCAAGATCAGATAAGCACCCAGAAAACACCGCTCTTGAGACCGAATGATGATACAATCAAACGTCCAAACATCCATGACTCTGGCTATCACTGTTATCATTGCCTTGATTTCACCGTTAGTTGAACGACCATCTGTCAAGGGCTAATGGTAACCCCGGTTCTAGACATAACTCCGCACGTCGTCGCAGCCCGTGCCTAGGAATTTTCGCAACTGCCCAGAGTACTAGCACGTCGTCGCAGCCCGTGCTTGTAACGTCGTCGCAGCCCGTTCCAACGTACTCTTGCTTTGAGCATGCTAGAACCTTCAACAACGATGAGATCTCAGCCTCCTAGTCATCCTCCTCGACTACTATTTCCATACTAGCTCAAGCACCTCTCAAGCTAACCGTTATCAACCAACTCGCATCGCATCATCGAGTTATCAACATGCTTGGGATGATCCCGTCTGGATTAAACCAAGGCTATCTCACATCATGCTTCGCTTTATCGCATCATAGCAAAGTCTCATCTCAACATCATCTAATCCATACATATGAGCTTCAACATCCGCTTCATATGCCACAAGCAGCTTTCACCATTCAAGAGCCTTTCCACTTAGCTTTTGAATCATCTTCGACCATCTTGTCTAGATCTAACTATAAATCAACTAACATACATAGCAATCAATCAAATCAATCATTAGCTTAAGCAATCAAGTAGTCAAATATGGTCTAAGTAGGCATTTATAACTACAATGGCAATTTCGTAAATAAATGAGCATAGATATAACATACATGAATCATGGGTTTTTAGCATAGATCCAACAAATATAAATCATGGGTTTTTATCTCTACAACTTGGTAAATGAACTTGCATAAGTAAACATCTTCATAAGTAATGGATCTACACTTGGATCTAAGGAAAAATGCATAAAATCACTATCTACAACACTCCAACAAACCACCAATCCAATATACTCCTTTGGGTCCGCGTGAGAGATAACCACCACTCACCAAATCACCCAAACACTTCAAAAACTATCAACTTCAGACCTGGACAGCGAAGCTTCAAGCTTGATTCGTCGAAATCCCGCTTGAAACGATGAAATCTAGCTTGGTTGGATGAAGATCTTCAACTTTAGCTCTTGGATCTTCAATCTCGATCTTCGATCTTGTATAGATGTTAGAACTAGATTGGAGTGGAGAAAAGAAGATAAAGAAATGTTGTAGTCGAGCTCTCAAAATGGCAGCACTTCGTCGCTTCAAAATCCGGTGCCAAAAAGTGAAGATAGGCGCCTCTATTTATAGGCTGAAACCTTAGGTCGTCCGCCCCCTTAGGTCGCCCACGACCTAACTATTGCCGACCTAAAGACCTCCGACCTAAAACACTGCCGACCTAAAACACACGCACGCGACCTAACAGATACGCGCGGCCTAGCTGCCCAACGACCTAAGCCTTACACCAATTCTCGACCTAATATCACCATACTCACGCGACCTAACGTCATGGCCGACCTAACACTCCTTTGACCTAGCGACTTATTAACATCGTGACTCAACGACCTAACCTAGTCACGACCTAACTGGGTTAAGCACTCATGTGTCTCAGCGACCTAACAAATCCAATCGACCTAAAACACATGCGACCTAACGCTAACCTAAGTCCCAAACGACCCATGACCTAACACCTCACGTTCTATCTCCTTAGGTCGCCTACTATTAGGTCGCTACACCTACTAGGTCGCTTACTCCTAAGCCAATAATTCACTAACTCGCTAACCCCGTTGAGTCGCTCTTCTACCTTAGGTTGGTCCATCCCTTAGGTCGCTCAATACCTATAGGTCGCTTACCTATTTAGGTCGTACTAAAACCTTAAGTCGCTAACTCTTCCAAACATATAGGTCGTTAACCCCTTTAAGTCGCTCCACGACCTAAATCAACACACGACCTAAGCTATCACACGGCTTCACTTCTATAGGTCGCTCCATATCACTAACTCGTTCCACCTTAACTCGGTCAATTCCTTAGGTCGCTCCCTTCGACCCAAGCTATCTCACGACCTAAGCTAACTCCCATACGACCTAAACTTCGAACAATCAAGAACAACACTAACGACCAAATAATTCTACGATTATCAATACGAAATATACGGGTCGTTACATTCTCTCCCCCTTAGGAATTTCTCCCCCGAAATTCCAAACAAACAAGAGCAACCAAAATTATTCTGCATGCCTACCATCCATAACAATTAACAAACCATACATCCAATTACTAGCCTAGCATGCAGAATTCTAAAACTTAGAACAAGCTACAAATTCATGAGATGTCACGACACCTTAGGGCCATACCTCGAAGAGTTCAGGATGAGCTGCCTTCATCCTCTCTTCCTCCTCCCACGTACAGTCATTAACATCATCACTCCATTGTATCTTGAGCAACGTAATCGTCTTCCTCCTAAGCTGTTTCGTGTCGGTTTCAACAACACAAAGCGGCTTACGAGGTCTCGAAACAACTGGATCAACTTCTAAATCTTCACAGCTATCAGTAGAAACCACCGTATTCGAGTCATGCACATACTTCCGTAGATAAGATACATGAAACACATTGTGCACACCCGCCATCTTTTCCGGTAACTCCAATCTATAAGCGAGCTTTCCAATTCGCTCGATAATCGGGAATGGTCCAACAAATCTCGGAGTTAACTTTCCTTTCTTTCCAAATCGAATAACATTCTTCAGAGGAGAAATCTTCACAAAAACCATATCACCTACGTCGAATTCCAAATCCTTACGACGATTATCGGCATAACTTTTCTGACGATCTTGGGCTGCCTTCATTCGTTGCCGAATGATCCCTATACAATCCGAAGTCTGTCGAATCATCTCTGGCCCAAGTATCAGTTTTTCTCCAGTTTCCAACCAACATGTCGGAGAGTTACACGGTCTTCCATACAATGCCTCAAATGGTGCCATACCAATACTCGACTGATAACTGTTGTTATAAGAAAATTCCACCAAATGAAGATGATCTTCCCATGATCCTCCGAAGTCCAAAACACATGCCCTCAAGAGATCTTCCAAAACTCGGTTGACTCTCTCAGTCTGACCATCTGTTTGGGGACGATAAGCTGTACTGAAACACAACTCGGTTCCCAAAACTTCCTGGAAGCTCTTCCAAAATCCACTAGTGAACAAAGGGTCTCGATCGCTCACTATACTCTTCGGAATACCATGGAATCGAACTATCCACTTAACATACAACTCAGCCAACTTCGATGCAGTCCTAGTCGATCAAACAGGAATGAATCTTGCACTCTTGGTCAAACGATCTACAATGACCCAAATCCCTTCATTTCCCGCTCTTGTCCTAGGTAGACCATCGATAAAATCCATCGATATTTGCTCCCACTTCCATGTAGGAACTTCTAACGACTGAAGCAATCCACTGGGCTTCTTCTGTTCAGCTTTTACCAACTGACAGTTCATGCACTTGGAAATAAAATTTCCAACATCCTTCTTCATACCTTCCCAATAATAGGTTCTCTTCATATCCCGATACATCTTATTTCCACTTGGATGAATTGTCAACTTCGAGTGATGACTTTCTCTAAGAACTTCATCTCTCAATCCATCTATATCGGGAACAACTAGTCGTCCTTGCTTCCGAAGCCAACCCTCTCGATCGACTTCGAATCCTTTATCCTTTTCTGGGTCCAATCCAGATTCCAAATCTTGGATAATCTTGACAAGCTTATCGTCTCGCTTTTGACCCTCGCCAATCCTTTCCACAAGAGTAGGTCTTATCGATAAGTTTGCCAACATCTCAGGTTCCAATTCACATCTGGGCCTGAAGTCAAATCTAGCTAAAAACTCGAGACTCTTCCATTCCGAAAACATGGCTCCCAATCCTGCATGTCTTCGACTTAACGCATCAGCTACTGCGTTACCTTTTCGCGGAGTATAAGCTATACCAAAATCGTATGATGCCAAAAACTCTAGCCACCGTTGCTGCCGAAGATTCAAATCCTTTTGGGAGAAAAGATACTTCAACGACTTATGATCCGTAAACAACTCGAATCGAACTCCCAATAGATAGTGTCTCCACATCTTCAGAGCAAACACAATCGCCGCCAACTCCAAATCATGAGTCGGGTAATTCCTTTCATGCGGCTTTAGTTGTCGACTTGCATACGCAACAACTCTATCCTTTTGCATTAGCACTGCTCCAAGTCCAGTACCACATGCATCGGTGTAAACCACCATCTCATCATTCCCACTTGGAATAGTCAAAACAGGAGCACTCGTCAGTCGCTCTTTCAGGATTCCAAAAGCTTGCTCACACTTAGCATCCCAACTGAATACCTGATTCTTTTTCGTCAATCCTGTTAATGGTGCAGCTATCTTGGAAAAGTCCTTGATAAACCGACGATAATATCCTGCTAATCCAAGAAAACTTCTCACATCAGATGCATTCTTAGGTCTAAACCAATCCTGGATCGCTGCCACCTTAGCGGGATCAACCGCTATTCCATTTCCAGAAATAACATGGCCTAAGAATCTCACTTCACTCTTCCAGAAGTGACACTTCGAAAACTTAGCCTTCAGCTGATGTTTCCGTAAGATTTCCAAAACAATACGCAAGTGCGTCTTGTGTTCTTCTTCAGTTCTGGAATAAATCAGAATATCATCCACGAACACAAGTACGAACTTGTTCAACTGATCTCTGAATACTCTATTCATAAGATCCACAAAATATGCTGGTGCGTTAGTCAATCCAAACGGCATTACCAGCCACTCATAAAAACCCGATGGTGTCCTGAAAGCAGTCTTCGGCACACTATCCTTAGCCACTCTCAACTGGTGAAATCCCGTTGCCAAATCCATCTGAGAGAACACCTTAGCCTTGTGAAGCTGATCAAACAAGTCATCTATCCTCGGCAATGGATACTTGTTCTTCTTAGTCACCTTATTCAGCTCAGGATAATCCACACACAATCTCAACGATCCATCCGCTTTGGTTGCAAACACAACTGGTGCACCCCATTCGGACACACTACGCCGAATGAATCCTTTCTGTAAAAGGTCATCAACTTGCACTTTCAACTCTTGCTGCTCCCTAGGCGCCATCCGCCTAAGAGGCATCACAACAGGTCTGGCTCCCTCAACTAGATCGATACAAAACTCGATCTCCCTATGCGGCGGTAACCCTTTGACCTCGTCAAAGACATCCTCAAATCCATCCGCAATAGGCACCGATGACAGTCCATCCCGTGGAACAACCAGCGAACACATGAAGCTCATGAAGACGCCTTCTTCATGCTTACATCGTATCACAACCTTTCGCCCTTCCACATTCCCGACTGTCACCTCCAGCCTCTCACAATCAATCCTTGCCGCATACTTCCTACGCCAGTCCGTACCCAAAATAATTCCGAACCCCGCAAAGTTCAGAACAAAGCAATCACAAACAAACGAGCAATCATGACTCGACACAACTAGACCATGGCATATCATACACAAACATGACGAACCCCTAACTGGATTTGTCACAACCAATGGCCTATCAACAATATCCGGTTTCAAACCTAACCGGCCTACCAAATCATCACAAACAAAAGAATGAGACGCTCTAGTATCAAATAACACTCTAACTGGAACACCACAAATGGAAAGAGTACCTTGAACCACCACACTCTTCCCCTTCTCTTCAGCAGTAGGAGCTTTCGAAGACGACGGCACAGCTCCCATAGCATAAGCTTGCACCATCTGTCTATCCCTCCTTGGTTCCGGACAATCCCTCCTGAAATGCCCTGGCTTATCACAGTTGTGGCATTTCGCCGGCTCCCTTGGATTCCTACAATCCTTGGAGAGATGACCCTTCTGCTGGCAATTGTAGCAAGTCACTTCGCCCCTTGGCTTCTTCTGGTTATCCTTACCCTTCTGTTGCTGCTGTTTCCTCTTCTTGTTTCCACTCTGCTGTGGCTTAGATCCTTCCCTGTTTACAGCGACAACAGAACTTTCCCTAGGAAACAAACACTCATGCCTGAGGGCTTTTTCCACAATCTTCTCAAACGGATCGTCCAAATGATCCACCAACTGCCTTCCAAGATAAGTGTCCAAACCGGTCACAAACTTCTCATTCTTCTGATAGGGAGAATCAATATACGATCTGGCATACTTGGACAAAGCTTCAAACTCAGAAACATACTCAAGAACTGGTCTCCCACCTTGCTTGAGCTCCACAAACTTCTTAAACAGAACAGATTTCTGAGCCGTAGAGATGAACTTAGCTTCAAATCTAACTTGGAATTGCTCCCAAGTAATCTCCTCCTCCGGAGTACCAATGGTGATAGAATTCCACCAATCCGAAGCTCTCCCTTGAAGTTGCCTTGATGCGAGCTTCCTCTTAGTTGCATCCTCAATTCCCAAGTCACCAAAAATCCTTCTACAAGCATCTATCCATCTCTGCACTTCAATGGTCGATTTCGTTCCCAAGAAAACCTTTCCTCCAAGAGAAGTATAGTCCTTGCAAAGCTTAGCAAAATCCACTGGTCTTGGAGCTTGAACTCCCACATCCACTGATGATCCTGAAGCTGGTATTCTCCTCATGATCGAAGTCATCATGGCCTCAAACATATGAGTATAATCAACAGCTTCCCTAGCAGCACGGCTTTCCCTCGCAGTTTGTCTCTCACTTCGACTCATCCTTAATATCTGTAAAAAGAATGATTAGAACACCTTAAGAAACAACTGCATAAGGAGTTCAAATCCCTCTAAGCTACTATATTATATATATAGTAATCATCCATCAAAATACAATTACGTCTCTCATACGTAGTTACGTCAGCGAGCGTTGGCTAAAATCGATTAACCTGGCTCTGATACCAAATGGGACGACCGCCCATGACTCCTGCACGGAAACAAGAGAATGGTGCGCTGAAGGTTTGCCAGGCAGCCATGGGTGACCGTCAAGGTAGAATAAACATCGCAGAATCTATCGTACAACTCACAGCGCATGGATAAATACAATAGAGAAATATAATATAGTGAAGCTCTATAGAACAGGACATCATCATATAAGCATCATAATAGTCTTATACAAACATATGAACCATCCATACATCAAAGCCTCACTACATAACACTCAAACAAATACAGCAGCGGAACACCCAGTACATATAGTATGAAATAATATGCAAAAGCCTCCTTCTCGTCTTCGTCATCATCAGCGTAGATCTCCATGAACAGCACCTGTCACCTGTTACCTAGTCTGCCCATCCCAACATGGATGAACAACCCAAGGTAATAAGAGGAGACATAAAACCTTGAGTCAGACAACAGTCTTAGTGAGCAGTAAATCAACTATCAAACATACCAAAAGAGTATAAGGGATAAAAGGAATAGGAACCAAACCATCCCACTCCACCTCTTTCTACAGTGATAGCCCCCAGACACACATTAAGGAGAAGCAAGCATAACAGAGCAAGCAATTAAAGTAAAGCAATAATCACTCGAGTCAAGGTCGATGTTTTCCAAATACAAACCCCCAAGGCCTAAACCAAGATCAGATAAGCACCCAGAAAACACCGCTCTTGAGACCAAATGATGATACAATCAAACGTCCAAACATCCATGACTCTGGCTATCACTGTTATCATTGCCTTGATTTCACCGTTAGTTGAACGACCATCTGTCAAGGGCTAATGGTAACCCCGGTTCTAGACATAACTCCGCACGTCGTCGCAGCCCGTGCCTAGGAATTTTCGCAACTGCCCAGAGTACTAGCACGTTGTCGCAGCCCGTGCTTGGAACGTCGTCGCAGCCCGTTCCAACGTACTCTTGCTTTGAGCATGCTAGAACCTTCAACAACGATGAGATCTCAGCCTCCTAGTCATCCTCCTCGACGACTATTTCCATACTAGCTCAAGCACCTCTCAAGCTAACCATTATCAACCAACTCGCATCGCATCATCGAGTTATCAACATGCTTGGGATGATCCCGTCTGGATTAAACCAAGGCTATCTCACATCATGCTTCGCTTTATCGCATCATAGCAAAGTCTCATCTCAACATCATCTAATCCATACATATGAGCTTCAACATCCGCTTCATATAACACAAGCAGCTTTCACCATTCAAGAGCCTTTCCACTTAGCTTTTGAATCATCTTCGACCATCTTGTCTAGATCTAACTATAAATCAACTAACATACATAGCAATCAATCAAATCAATCATTAGCTTAAGCAATCAAGTAGTCAAATATGGTCTAAGTAGGCATTTATAACTACAATGGCAATTTCGTAAATAAATGAGCATAGATATAACATACATGAATCATGGGTTTTTAGCATAGATCCAACAAATATAAATCATGGGTTTTTAACTCTACAACTTGGTAAATGAACTCGCATAAGTAAACATCTTCATAAGTAATGGATCTACACTTGGATCTAAGGAAAAATGCATAAAATCACTATCTACAACACTCCAACAAACCACCAATCCAATATACTCCTTTGGGTCCGCGTGAGAGATAACCACCACTCACCAAATCACCCAAACACTTCAAAAACTATCAACTTCAGATCTGGATAGCGAAGCTTCAAGCTTGATTCGTCGAAATCCCGCTTGAAACGATGAAATCTAGCTTGGTTGGATGAAGATCTTCAACTTTAGCTCTTGGATCTTCAATCTCGATCTTCGATCTTGTATAGATGTTAGAACTAGATTGGAGTGGAGAAAAAAAGATAAAGAAATGTTGTAGTCGAGCTCTCAAAATGGCAGCACTTCGTCGCTTCAAAATTCGGTGCCAAAAAGTGAAGATAGGCGCCTCTATTTATAGGCTGAAACCTTAGGTCGTCCGCCCCCTTAGGTCGCCCACGACCTAACTATTGCCGACCTAAAGACCTCCGACCTAAAACACTGCCGACCTAAAACACATGCACGCGACCTAACAGATACACACGGCCTAGCTGCCCAACGACCTAAGCCTTACACCAATGCTCGACCTAATATCACCATACTCACGCGACCTAACGTCATGGCCGACCTAACACTCCTTTGACCTAGCGACTTATTAACATCGTGACTCAATGACCTAACCTAGTCACGACCTAACTGGGTTAAGCACTCATGTGTCTCAGCGACCTAACAAATCCAATCGACCTAAAACACATGCGACCTAACGCTAACCTAAGTCCCAAACGACCCACGACCTAACACCTCACGTTCTATCTCCTTAGGTCGCCTACTATTAGGTCGCTACACCTACTAGGTCGCTTACTCCTAAGCCAATAATTCACTAACTCGCTAACCCCGTTGAGTCGCTCTTCTACCTTAGGTTGGTCCATCCCTTAGGTCGCTCAATACCTATAGGTCGCTTACCTATTTAGGTCGTACTAAAACCTTAAGTCGCTAACTCGTCCAAACATATAGGTCGTTAACCCCTTTAAGTCGCTCCACGACCTAAATCAACACACGACCTAAGCTATCACACGGCTTCACTTCTATAGGTCGCTCCATATCACTAACTCGTTCCACCTTAACTCGGTCAATTCCTTAGGTCGCTCCCTTCGACCCAAGCTATCTCACGACCTAAGCTAACTCCCATACGACCTAAACTTCGAACAATCAAGAACAACACAAACGACCAAATAATTCTACGATTATCAATACGAAAAATATGGGTCGTTACATTCGAAGGCTAACGAATCTATACCTATTACAGGATTATCTGAAAACCCAACTCTAGACTGCCCGCGTGGAAAATAATGGGCACCCAAAGTTTAGGAAAGGAACAATAAACTCCAGGTCATTCGTAAGACTGATGTGAGCAAACAAAACAATTTTATCTTTTAAAACAAACAACAAAGCTTTTAAAGTTTAAATCCGCAATGCTTTTGGAAAATGAAACTACCATAAGGCCTCCCGGCACACACACAATGCAAACGCACACATGGGGGAGATTTCTCCTTATGATAGTCAAACATGCCAACTACGCAAAAATTCTTTTTGATATTATTATTAGTGCATAGTGGAAAACACTTCGAAAGTATAATATAAATCCTAGCCAGCATAGGTACAATTATACTATGCCTACTATAGCTGCCATGTTAAATGGCAGGTTCTACAACTAAAACCATACAAGGCGCGTATTGGATGAATGAGTTTCCAACAATGGTCAGGCTAAGGAACTTCCTATTGCCACATGGGAACGCCTCTGGCGGGACGCCCCGAGAACCTACCCGGATCTCTGCTAAACAAGGCCGGCTACCCCCTTCCCAGGGAATAAAACCTGAGATATGCCACCACCGGTCCTTCGGGACCTTTATCCGAGGGCCCTCCAACAACAACATCACACAGTAATAAATATACTAGTGTCCACATGAGTAAGTATCTGGGCTCCATACCATGATACCACCCTTTTCCAAAAGGAATGGTCATACCCTAGGGGAGCTACCCCTGAAACCTTGCCGCATCTTTCCTGTTTCGACCATTACCGGTTTGTGAGGCTCGATGAGGTCTCGACCATAATGCTACGCTTTTTCACAAAGCCATGCTTTGATCAACAAATGATCAACAAATGATCATCAATCACACAGCAGCACTTAGCGTGCCACACTACCAAATTGGGAGTATATCGCTGATAAAGTTCAACTACATAACCTCTGAGCTCATACGTCTCAGAGAAGGGTGTTAAGCTAAGAGAATAAATTCTCCGCCACCAACAGATATGTATTTGAAAGAAATTGGCTTTACATCTCAAAGTGTAGTGTCAGACACACGACCATACAAGTCTGTTCCGGGCTCGAACAGAACCGAAGGCACTTCCGAAGAAGCCCTTGCAAATCCGGGTATTCACAATCCCGATCGGACTTCCCATCACTTAGGGAATCTCTATACCGGAGCTACTCAGTGCAGAGACAATCGATAAGTCATCCTATCGTTCTCGCAAACACCCGGTCTTCACCACCGGTCTTCAAATGCTATCCATAACGAGGTATCATTATTCGAAATGGGTTATATGACACAAAGTCCTCTCCCGGCTAAACCGAATAACGAGCGCAATATTTAAAAACATATGGACATGGGATTTTCAGTTAAGTCAAAACTTTTTATTCAAAACTTTCATTTAAATGGTTTAAACCAAATTACCATTTCAAATCTTTAAACAAAAGATTTATTTCACAAAGTTTAACCAGTTTCACAAAGATCCATTTACGGTTTCCAAACCAATATCCATTTTAATCGGATTAATTCATTTAATCTTTAAATCCAAGATTTTACTCATAGCTTCCAAACCCGTTTTCAATTATTCATTCACAACTTGGAAAACCATTTCAATTTAGACTTGAAATTCCTTTTATACATATTGGAAATTCATTTCTTATACGAAAGCTTTTATCATTTGGAAACAAACAGTTTTCATTTTGGAAAAATCCGATTTCATTTATAGAAGTTAAAATCTTTGGGTTAAATTTAATTCCCAAAACAACACTTTAAAAATGGTTTAAACCCATATAAGCTTCTATAACCCTTTTTGCATTTTAAATTCTCAAAGTAGAATTCAATTTCAAATTTTTGAATTCAAATTTAAATCAGATTTCAAAACTAAATTAAGTTATTCAAAAATAACTTTTATCTTTGAAATTCTTTTTCAAAGCTTTTTACTTTAACCCCATCCATTTCAAAAACCATTTGAATTTAAAAAATTCAAATTTAGATATTTTCAAAAGTCTATGACTTAACCGATTTTCACGTGCAATCCATATTTGTGTGTGTATAGTGTAGTCCAAGGGAATTACACGATAGTGCACAACATCAATCATCACAGATATATCGATAAGCGGTATAACCCATAACGCTTATCTTCATCAACAGATTCATAGATAAAGTAAATTTATCAATCAGAAAGATTCACTAATATGATTCGATGTGGGTTTCGGATAACCAACTGGAATCCGACTCCCTGTCGCATCGAAGTTTAAATGCCGTTTTACGGGCAAAAGGGGTTTCACACACATGTAGGAATAAATCACCAATCACGGTCCATCACAAAGCAATCACAGCATCACAACAAAAAGGTCAATCCAGAACAGAATATTTGATGATAGTCAATCGTCTTTGATTTAGGTGATTGTGATTAGGGTGAATTAACCATATAATTATCTTAATTAATTATTTTAAGTCAATGTTTAATTTTACTTAATTATGAATCAATTTAATCTTAATTGATTTTATTAACTAATTATTCCTTTAATTAATTATTATAACTTACAAATTCTTAATTGTTAACCTGATTAAGTTTAATTATCTTTGTTAATTGACTATTCTTCAATTAATTAACTATTAATTATAAAAATCATTATCAGAAAAATTAATTGTTAATTACGATTTCAAGATAAATTTGTTTTTAAAGTTACACTTGGATATTTGCTTTACTTTTGAATTTGTCATTAAGCTATCCTTTAAAACAAACTTTCATTAATTTTAAAATATTCTTGAATTTCATGAATTCTAATTACCATCTGTTTCATATTCTATGTACAAGTATCATTAGTTTATTTAGAAAATAAATTTAACTTGTGTTCAAAATTTGGTTGAAAACTGGGTTTGTGGCTTTTATTCATTCACCCGAGACTCACTTCGGGTTTACCCCGAGATAAAATTCACCCTACTTCGAGTTTAACCCACATTTACCCGTGTTGTCCTTCTTTTGCAAAGATTTGTTAAGTTTTTAAATTCAACCCGATACATCCCAAAACCACTCGAGCTCGTCTTTGAGTCCTCCCTCAATTTCCCCACGCTATGCTTCGAGTTCCCTTTCTTCTCCCTCAATCCATCACGACAGATACTGCTATGACCATATGCACGTGCACAGCTGAAGCCATCACCGTTGGACGAAGTGATGGCCATCAACAAGTCAGCGCTCACTCCCTAACACCCTACAAACACCCAGATTTGGAAAAAGGTTTGAAAACGTGAATCGAGACATTCGACCATCAACCCATCAGAAATGTCACCTGAACATTTGCCTCGCGCCGCCTCCCCAGCCCGTTATCGGCCACACAATTTTGACCCTAGCTTCGTCATCACGTGACGCATCGATCTGCACCAGAAGCACGAAGTCCGATCACCTGTGGATGGCGCAGCACCATCGTTTCGGTCGCGAACAGCAATGGGTTCCTAAGCCCTAATTTGGTCACGAATCAAATACTCAATGTTTTATAAATTTAGGTAGCATTTTTCTGGTGATCTTGATCACTAAATCTTGCTTCCACAACAACTCGAGGGCCATAATTTCATATATCTCCAGAATTGGCAAATTTTCACTTTCCAGCATATTCCAAATACCCCAGTGATAATTCAATGAAAAATTTAAACTTTAGTTTCAAAAATCACCCTTTTTTTAGAGTGGATTCTCATAGTATTATTGAGATTAAAATTTTTATGAAGTTCGAATTTCTTGAATTTTTTGAATTTTGACAGTGCTTCATTGTTTACAGGAAATTTTTCTTATACAATATACTCTAGTTCTTTTTTGGAACAAACACAGGTTTTAAACAAAAACTTTAATTTGTTTCAATTTACTTCCAGAAGGAATGGGGGAGAGAGGTTTGGATTTGTTTGGATATTGGTTGATCTGTAAACCAAAATTTAGTTTCCAGTTAAAAAGAAATTTTCAACGTGCTTTGGTTAATTACTGAAATGTAATACAGGTTTTTTTTTTTAAAACAACATTTCAACTTATTTACAATCCTTGTTAGAATCAAAGAGGGAGAGACATTTAGTTTTATTTTGATATGTGTTAACCTGTAAACCAATATTTAGAAATAACTTTTTTTTTGTTTTTCTTGTTTTTACAGTTTCTAGGAAGGAAACAACAACTTTGCTTTTATTTAATTACTGAATCCTGGTCAAATTTCAAAACTTGTTTAGTTTTGTTACTGAAACATGGTGCAAGCCTAAAGCTCAAACTCCAACATGTTTAATTTTATAAATGCAACAGGAAAGAGAGATAGAGGGAAAGAAGAAAAGAAAGGTTTGACAGAGTTTTTACTGACTATCCTGGATTTACAGTAAACCAATTTGATGATTTAACTAGAGAATATCCTTAAAACTTGGATATTGATTTCATAAACATAATTTGGTTGTATTCTTAGTTTTATCAGTCATTTAATTAAAGGGTGAGAATTTTGTTTGTAAATTTGGTCTGGAAGAAAACAAGAAACAGGGGCAACTTAATTTATAGAGGCAGGCTTATATTTGAACTTCAACATTTATTCACAGGAAACCACTATGCAATCACAATCATATGCAAGCTCATTCACACACATTCATCAATACCGAATTCATGCAAACCAAAATATGTATAAGGTTAAAGGTTTGCTCACAATATTTTCCAGAAGAACAGGAATGTTTCCTGACAGTTTTCAAAAGAAAATGAAGTCTGCAACTTTCCTTCCTTTTCCTATTTTAAATTTGGAGTTTAGATCTGCAAATTTTTAAACATAGATCTGTGATTATTCTTGTTATATTCATTCACTTATTTCATTAATAACAATAGTTTTCATTTTACTTACAGTTGGGATTTATAACAGAAGCTTTTTTCTTCTTCTGAGGCTACAAAACTGGAAATAGTTTTCACTCTTTGATCTTATACTTTCCTGCAAATAAATTGATTGATTCAATTGGTTAAATTCCTGTTTCATTCATGTTTAACAAATTTAACTTAAAACCTTTAAAAAAAGTAAATCCACTTGCTTTGAATTTATTTTTGAAATCACTGCACTGTTTTCTGTTTAGCCAAACGTGAAGCATTTCTAACCTGCAGTGAAATCCATTTATATTAAAACTTGATTTCCAAATCATAATTTCATTAAACAATAAAGTTTTAAACTACCTGAGAGATGGAATTATAGCTTGAACTAGTTTATATGTTTTCAGATCTTCAAACTTTGGAATGAAGAAGAAGAGGGCAATTTTTTTTCTTTTCTGTTTTCTGTTTTGATGGTTTCTTTTTGAATTGAATGATGATGTTTAGATTTGAAAAATCTTTGTGGTTGTATTTCAAAAGCTAGAGGCTTATAATTTCGAAATTTCTTTGGAAACTGAAAAGTTTCTTTAATTTTTTATGTGAATATTTTATCTTTTTATAAGACAATTCATGCCATTTGTAAAAAGCGATGATGAGAGCAAGATTTTGTTCATCCCCCTACTCCACCTCTCATGTATATGTACTTATATGTATTTACATTTGTATATATATTTTCTTCCAGGTCAAAAAGATATTATTATTATTATTTTTTATTATATTTTTACATATACATTTTATAAATAAATACATCCTTTATCTATTTATTCCCATATATGGTTTATATATGTGAAAGGTTAAAAGAATTGTTTCTAACCAATATCTACATTACATATGTTACATCTTTAATGATTTTAAATGCTACTAATTTTTAAAACATTTATTTTAAATTTAAATTCAATTTTCCATCTCAAACTTGAAATATAAACTTTCATATCCATTTATACATTCACACTTCATTCTGAACAAATTTAAATTAATTTTAAATATGCATTCAATTTACTCATATTTGTAATATACACATATATATAAGATTTTAAATCTATATGACTTTTTACAATATTTATTATTTCAATATTTTAATTCTCAAAATAAAATTGGTATTTAATTCATATATTATTTCCACTTATTTTATTTGTTTCAGATTTTTCTTCCAATTTAATTTGAAATTAAATTCCAAAAGTTTAAAACATATTATTTATTTAAATTTTTAACTTTGGGACGTTACTTTTTATCTATAAGATTTTAAATATAGAAATTCAAAACCTCAATTAAATTTTAAAATCAATACTCAAATAAACAAATATCCCATTTAATTTGAAAAATTGAAATTAATTTACAATTTTATTCCAAAATTTATTTTCATCATCAATTTTAAATTTAATTAAAAATTGGGATCGTTACAGATTTCCCCCCTTAAAATAAATTTCGTCCTCGAAATTTGCAAGGAAGACGACAAAGAAAAGATGATAGATAGAAAAATATCTTTCCAAATCAGACTGGATAACAATTCTGTATTTGGCTTACCAAATCAGAATATCAACAATATGAGAATAAACTCATACAATTATTTCACAAGATACTCGGGTTTATCCGGTATACGAATATGCAAAGGCATTGATTAGTTCGAAGGGATAACTAATCGTTCGTAGAATATATCAGATCCCATAGAATAGATAGATGGATTCAATCTTCTACAATTTCTCAAACACTAGATATGGATTCCAACTTAGGTCAGAATACCCCAAAGTATACATCAACTTGTCCCTCTTCAGACTTCAATCAACATAAGGAATTACAATAGAATTTCAAATTTGGTTTTAATCGAAATCATTTTATAGATACAAATTATTTAACTTTATATTTTAGTTAACCAATTTATCAAATTTAAATTTTGCTAAGGTTAAGAACGAAAAGCTGATAGAAATTTAACCAAGAGAATACAAAATAGAGACTTATCTACGATTCGTAGGGCCACCATCACACTGAAGCTTCTTCCTCGAGCTGCTACGAAGCAATCAAAAGAATTGGGAAAACGAATCAAAGGAGATTGATAAAGAAGGTTATTTCCGTTGTTGCAGGGCATTGACCACTTGTACTTGTATTTCCCTGTCCCCTATCTCGTTCTCTTCTTGCACTCATACTCACTATCAGTGGATAGTAAGAGAATTTACTGAGGCATTCGATCGGATATCTTAGGGATTACTCATTCGAGGTTATACTTCACCCTATCTCTAATGAGTTACTTAATGTGTTATACTCCTGAACTAAAGTTTTTAACCCTCAGCTCCTATACCAAATGAAACGACCCTGACTCGACCTTCGAAAATCGGTACCGAATACGACACTCGTATTCAAATGCCGCAGATCCAAACGTCGAACCTGGTTCGCCGGAGCTTATAACACAATAAGTACAACACAGCAGAAGAAATATGCATGATACATTTGATATACAACAATTAATACAATATCTAATACAACAGAATACAATAGAATGGTACAATGGATAACAATACTATCAGAGATACAAGAAAATAGGAGCGGAAAGATAGTGTCTTCAATGCCAAACTCCAAGAACTCCATCTTCAATCCAAAGCTAGCCAAAGAGCTTCGAAGGCTAAAGAATCTATACCTATTATAGGATTATCTGAAAACCCAACTCCAGACTGCTCGTGTGGAAAATTGTGGGCACCCAGAGTTTAGGAAAGGAACAATAAACTCCAGGTCAGTCGTAAGACTGGTGTGAGCAAACAAAACAATTTTATCTTTTAAAACAAACAACAAAGCTTTTAAAGTTTAAATCCGCAATGCTTTTGGAAAATGAAACTACCATAAGGCCTCCCGGTACACACACAATGCAAACGCACACATGGGGGAGATTTCTCCTTATGATAGTCAAACATGCTTACTACGCAAAAATTCTTTTTGACATTATTATTAGTGCATAGTGGAAAACACTTCGAAAGTATAATATAAATCCTAGCCAGCATAGGTACCATTATACTATGCCTACTATAGCTGCCATGTTAAATGGCAGGTTCTACAACTAAAACCGTACAAGGCGCGTATTGGATGAATGAGTTTCCAACAAATGGTCAGGCTAAGGAACTTCCTATTGCCACATGGGAATGCCTCTGGCGGGACGCCCCGAGAACCTACCCGGATCTCTGCTAAACAAGGCCGGCTACCCCCTTCCCGGGGAATAAAACCTGAGATATGCCACCCCCGGTCCTTTGGGATCTTTATCCGAGGGACCTCCAACAACAACATCACACAGTAATAAATATACTAGTGTCCACATAAGTAAGTATCTGGGCTCCATACCATGATACCACCCTTTTCCAGAAGGAATGGTCATACCCTAGGGGAGCTACCCTGAAACCTTGCCGCATCTTTCCTGTTTCGACCATTACCGGTTTGTGAGGCTCGATGAGGTCTCGACCACAAAGCTACGCTTTTTCACAAAGCCATGCTTTGATCAACAAATGATCATCAATCACACAGCAGCACTTAGCGTGCCACACTACCAAATTGGGAGTATATCGCCGATAAACTTCAACTACATAACCTCTGAGCTTGTACGTCTCAGAGAAGGGTGTTAAGCTAAGAGAATAAATTCTCCTCCATAACAGATATGTATTTGAAAGAATTCGGCTTTACATCTCAAAGTGTAGCGTCAGACACACGACCATACAAGTCTGTTCCGGGCTCGAACAGAACCGAAGGCACTTCCGAAGAAGCCCTTGCAAATCCGGGTATTCACAATCCCGATCGGGGGTGTCGGCGATTGAGGGTTTTGTGATCGATGTTTCTGCAGTATTTTGGTACAAGGGTCGTATTTCGATTCATTTAGGTTTCGTTGGATCTGGGTTCGTATTCTTGCTCGCCTGCGATCGGGGAATGGACGTTGATGGTCGCGATGATCGTCGTCGGCCGGCGATTCAGGTGCATGTGCACGAGTGTACGGTGTGTATACTGAAAGTGGAATAGTTGGGGAAGAAAGGATTACTCGAAGTAGCTATCGTGATTTCTCGTAATTGACTCGAAGTGGGTGGTGTTGGGTTTCGCTTCGGGGTAGGCACGGGTAATTTGAGTGATTAACTCGAGCGTTTGGGTTGTAGGTTTCTTGTTGTTCTATAATGGTAGGTTGATGATTTAAAACCTGTTAATGAAATATAGGTTGCAAATTTAACTTGTATTTTTATAAATAAAGGTAAGTTTTTAAGTTTATAAACAAGTTCTATAAAAAAACACATTCAAAGCTAAAACTCGTTTTTGTAAGTAAAATTTAATCAACTTTTAAAAAATGTTAATTGAATTCAATTTCAGATTTAAATTATTTTAAATGATTTCCTTTGAAAGCAAAATATTAATTGGATTTATTTTTAATTGTTAATAAGTTTGAATTTGAAAGTAATTATCTAAGTAGATGTTGAATTGTTTTTAATTTCAAATTGATTTCTAAATTTCTTATTTTCAAATAAGGTTATTATTATAATTTTGAAAACCAAATAAAATGGTTCATTTTTAAGTTATTAAATTTGATTAATTCAAATAATTTATTTATGTAGATAAATATGGTTAAATTATTTTTGATATGACCTTAAGAATACTTGATTATATGATTTGTTAATAAGTAAAAGGATTAATTAAGGTTAATGTTTTCTTAATTAATTAAGGAATTTGAAATATAAGAAGTTAATTAATTAATTGTTTATTTAATTTTTAATAATCACTTAATTATGAATTAATTAAGTGTAATTACTTAATGAAATAATTAATGGTTAATTATTGAATGTAATTAAGAATGGAGATTACTCAAGGAAGTAATTAAGGTTGAAGTAATTAATGGATAATCACTAGATGTTATTAATTAAGGGATTAATTAATATAATTGTTTTGAAGTTAATTAATTATGGATTAATTAATTAAAGAATTAAGGATTATTTGATGATGGAATTAATTATTTGTTAAGTAATTAATTAAGAGAGTAATAAAGATCATTAATGAAGTAATTAGGAGATAATTAATTATGAAGTAATTAAGAGTTAATTACTTAATTATTTTAGTTAATTAATTAATGTGATTAATTAATTAATTAATGAGATTAATTTAAGATTAATTACTAAGGTAAGTATTTGAAATTAATTAATAAAGTGATTGATTAAGGATTATTTATGAATTTAAATTGATTAATAATTACTTAATGCAGTAATTAGAGATTAATTAATTAGATTAATTAATCAAAAGGTTAATATAATTAATTAAGAAGTTAATTAATTAATATAAGTAATTACAAGTTGTTAATTACTATTTAAGATTAATGAGATGGTTAATTATAAATTAATTATTTAATTAATTAAAGGGTTATTAATTAATAAGGATCATTAGTTAATATAAATAATTAATTAATCAAAGTTGATTAATAAAAGTAATTAATTAAATTATGATTAATTAATTGAAATTAATTGAGGATTAATGTAATTAATTATAGTTAATTAATTAATGAAGGATCATTAATTATTTTAATTAATGATAGTAATTAAAGGTTAATTACTAAATATGGTTAAGGATAATTACTTGAATGTAATTAAAGTATAATTAATCAAGGGAGATTAATTAAAGATCATTAAGAGATGATTAATTTATTTAAAATAAATGAAGAAGGATTTAAGGTTAATCCAATTGATTTGGACTTAATCAATTCTGCTTATGGATGATTGATTGATCTTGGATGGTTGATATTGGATGTTGAATGATATTGGGTGATTGGTTGATACTGGATGATTTGGATATCTCTGATATATGTTATGTTGCTTTGTGAGATGAATGGTTGTTATGAATTATCCGTTGAGATAATATGATGCATCTATCTGTTTATATCATCCTGAATATAAGTTAAACTATTTAAACCCTTAAGAAGAACTTGGATATTAAAATGGCGTTTGGATTCGGTGAGACCGGGATCGGGTTTCCATATTGGATATCCGAAAACCACATCGATTCCAATTAAACATTAGGTCATGAATCCAAGTGGAGCAAGTGAAGACTCAAGGTGTAAGAACTATACGTCAGTATAACTCTGTGGGTGAATCCGCAATGAGTTTGATGGAATAGTACTTATAGGTTCGAGATGATGATTCAGAGTGCAAGGGATATGCTCATTGACTCTGATGGTGATTCCAAAATGAGTGCAACGAGATAGTGCCTTCGGTTTCGTTCGAGCCCAGAACGAACTTGTATGGAT
Source organism: Allium cepa (assembly GCA_030765085.1). Taxonomy (NCBI): domain Eukaryota; kingdom Viridiplantae; phylum Streptophyta; class Magnoliopsida; order Asparagales; family Amaryllidaceae; genus Allium; species Allium cepa. The sequence goes on along the minus strand of CM060944.1, from coordinate 487,729,424 downwards.
TGAAGCTTTCAGCACATCGTCAGGTGGGCGATGCGCATTCTAAGTGATGTGTCCTATAAAGGTAATCGCAGCCTCAAGCCTCATCAACCGGGAATGGCTAAAACAGGAGAGGTGCAGCAAGGCTAGGTGGGTCATGCCCATTTCAAGACAAGATTTTACCCTATCTACAAGTCCCTTATTACTCGGCTGTGTGGGCGGTTGGGTCACGGCCAACTGCGGTGTTGTCTTGTTCGGGACTATTCAGTAAGGAATGGTCTCGGCCTTGTGTTGCAGAGGAGCGGGCGTACTCCTCGGTACGTTGATCTAGGCCACGTACTGTGACGGGCGGTACCTCAGTAGCCCCGCCATTGATAGAAACCCAATTTTCCCTACGAGACCCTACGGTTTTGTTTGTATTACCCACTTTTGTGGCTTGTAGTTGGAATTTAATCATGTAACAATTTCGGTTATTTCTTATTTACTTGAAAACCCTAGATACTATTATAATATCACTGGATTTCCTGTCAAATGTTTTGGTTAGCATAAGGTATAAACTTTTCCATGTTTATGTGTGGGGAGTCTAACGTGATACCTTTTCTTTTCCAAGGTTTTTCTAAAGTTAAACAATTTTAACCCGTTTACTCACACCAGACCCCTGTCTGACCCGAGTGTTTATTTTCTGTTTTACTAAACTCTTGGGTACTCATAATATGTATGAGTAGTCAAGTGATTTAGGTTTTCTTGATGAATTCTGGAGGAGATATGGATCAGGAGGCTTCCACGGGTAGATATATTATGGTTCCGCTGTGTTTGTTTGGTATCTGTATCTTGTGTACTTGAGTTGTATAGTCAGAAAGATGTTTATAACTGTCTAACATGTAGTGTATAAGTTGTGTACTCTGATGTAATATGTCCGGACCCGATTCTTCGTCTTCTGAAAATTCAACATCGATACTAACTTTATCGACTGCCGAGCAATCGAACGACGGAAAACCGAACACTGAGGGTTTAAGAAAAATTTAAGAAAGGAAAAAGAAAGAAGAAGAGATAAGAAGGTAGAAAATAGAGAGGAAAGAACATAGGAGAATAGAGTAGAAAATAGAAAATAGAACAGAAAGAAAATAGATCATTTTAAAATAGAAGAAAAAGAGAATAGAACGGAACAGAAAACAACAGAACAACATCAGAATCTCACAATTCGCAGCGGAACAACATATAATAGATAAATGAATAATCTTTAAACAAAGAACTATATCAGTTATTACATTACATTACATTTCATCATATCATCAGAGTATACAACAACAACAACAACAACAAACAGTGCAGCGGAAAAAGAAATACTATATAAACTAATAATACGCCATGCCATCCATCTTGCCTCCAGCAACTCCTGAATATCCAGAATATCCTGATAAACCTAACTCTTGACTGCCCGTGTGGAAATTGGTGGGCACCCAGAGTTTAGGAAGGAAAACAATAAACTCCAAGTCAGTCATGTGACTGGTGTGAGAACTCAAAACAGTTTATTTATCTTTAAAATCAAAATAGAAGAATATTTTTAAAATCAATTCGCAATGCTTTTAAAAATGAGACTACAATAAGGCCTCCCGCACACACACACAATGCAAATGCAGAATCGGAGGAGATTTCTCCTTATGATAGTCAAAGATGCTTGATACGCATTTAAAAGAACATTTGATATTATTATTAGTGTATAGTGTAGAAAAACTTATTTCGAAAGTAGAATATAAATCTTAGCCAACATAGACATTCCGAACTATGCCTACTATAGCTAACTATGTTCAATAGCAGGTTACCGCCACATTCCATAGCAGGTTATACAACTAAAACCGTACAAGTCACGTATTGTTTCTTTGGATTTCCAACGAATGATCAGGCCAAGGAACTTCCCATTGCCACATGAGAATGCCTCTGGATGGACATCCCCGAGAACCAAACCGGATCTCTACCAACACAAGGCCGGGTTACCCCTAACTGAGTAACAACTGACCGAATATGCCATCCCCCGGTCCTTTGGGACCTTTCACCGAGCGCTCGTAATCAATTCACACAATCATAACAAAGTGTTTTCAACATGAGTAAGTATCTGGGCTCCATACCATGTTACCACCCTTTTCCAGAAGGAAATGCACACATCCTAAAGGGCGCTACCCCTCATAACCTTGCCGCATCTTTCCTGTTTTGACCATTCACGGGGTGTGAGGCTCGACGAAGTCACGTCCACAAAAACATACTTTATACAAAAGCCATGCTTTGGGTCAAAAAATGATCATAGAGATGATCACAAAGATAGACGATCAAATAAACGATCCTATCATAAATAATCAACACAATGATCATTTCAGCATCACTCAGCATGTCACATTACCAAATTGGGAATATATCGCTGATAACCTTCAACTACATAACCTCTAGGCTCGTACGTCTCAGAGAAGGGTGTTAAGCTAAAAGAATAAATTCTCCGCCACCAACAGAAATATATTTGAAAGAAATCGTCTTTATATCTCAACTTGTAATGTCAGACATACAATCCATACAAGTCTGTTCCGGGCTCGAACAAAACCAAAGGCACTTCTTACGAAGCCCTTGCAAATCCGGGTATTCACAATCCTGATCGAATTTCCCATCACTTAAGGAAATCTCTATACCAGGAGCTACCCAGTGCAGAGACAATCGATAGGTCATCCTATCGCTTTCACAAATACTCGGTCTTCAACACCGATCTTCAATGCAATTCACAGCGACGTATCACATATTCGGAATGGGTTATACGACCCCATGGTCCTTTCCCGGTTAACCCGAATAGTGAGCACTTATTCAAAAATAAGTGTGGCATTCAAATTCAAACAAATCACATCTAATACCCATTCAAAGGGAAATATTGATAGTCGGTTATTGAACTATCAATTGATATGCATACATCACCAGATTCCAAATAATTTTCCAAATTATTTATTTTCCAAAATATCTTTACAAGATATATTATTTTCAACACTTCAAAAATAAATCAACATTTATTTTTAAACCCAATTCTCTTTTTCATTCATAAATTCCATAGTGAATTTATAATCCAAAATATCTATGAATATTCGATTTCGATTATTCATTTCAATTTCCTTTTCAATTTATCTTCAAAAAGATAAATTCTCAAAATATTCGCTTTATATTGGAAAACATTTCCCATACTTATTTATTCATAAGTAATTCACAAATTTTATTTATTTTCAACACTTGGAAAATATTCAATATACTTAAATCGAGATTAAGTACATATTTCATTCTTTAAGGAAATCATTCTCTTAAACATATTTATTTGGGCCAAAACGAATGTTGCGTAAAACATCGTTACGACCACCCAAAATCACTAGTATAGGGATTCGAAATTAAAATAGATATATAAATCCCAATACTATACAAAACATTTCCTTTCGAAAATCATTTACTATAACCACAGTGTTATAGTCCACTATTTCCTTTTATTTCTCAAAAACGTCTATTTCAACAATAAATGTTGAAATCTATGGTTTCGAATCTCAACACATGTTAAAACATCGTTAGATCGTTTTAATTCTATTTGAAATATCACATTCAAAACAATTTCTTTAACATATTATTCACTATTCAAAAACGTGAATATTCTTTGTTAACAAATTTCATCCTTTTATTCATTTTATTTCAAAGGATTATTCACAGTTCAAAAACGTGAATATAACTCCATTAATAGGTTTCAACAATTTACTTATCAAAATAAGTCGTTTGTGAATTTATAAAACAACGTTTATAAATTCCATTTCTATTTATTTTATAACAACTTTTTATAAATCTCTTTTATTAACCTATTCGATTTATAACTCAATTATAAACTAAAGGTTCATATTATAAGTGAAATACTTATAATTTATTCGTTTGCAAAATCGTTCCTTTGAACTTCATAATTATAAATCTTATAACTTATAAGATTCAATTATTCATCCAAATATATTCTTTAATAATTTCACAAAATTTATAAATCTTACTATTTAAAAATTTCATTTATAACTTCACCATTTATAATTTTATGAATTCCATTCATTTACAAAATTCATTTTCACTTCATTCAAACACTTATAAAAACTCGTTTTATAATGTCAATATTTCAATTTATAAATATCCATTTATAAATCTCTTAATATAAATCAATTTATATTATTCTTTAAAACGTCTTTAATCTCCTTTATTATTTCACCATTTCGATTCATAAAATAATTAAATTTTATAAATCCTATATTTAAACTTTTCACAATAAATTCTAAAATCCCGATTAAACTATTTTATAAAATCGTTAGCCCTTATTTCTCAAAAATCAGCTTTTAACTATATTTCACAAAACCCAAAATTTTATAACTTTGAAAATTATAACGTTTATTTATTTAACATGGATCAATTCCAAAAATATAGTATATTTTCAAAAATCACTTTTAAAAATCAATTTTTTTATTTTCAAAGTTTGGTCCAATGGTGCTACATACCAAATAGTCAATCACGACAACAACGATATCATATATCGATATGATAATCCATCAAATATCAAAATATCTGAAATCAAATAAATACTGTTGAGGAATCCAGTTGGATCCCTCCAACCTGTTTTCCTGCATCCAAAAACATTAGCACAATACCAATTTCGCTCCAGTACGAAATTATCGCGGTGTATGGGATTTAAAATATTATCCGCTTAATAGACGGCGCAATAGGGTCTCATCCGCTAAACAAAAAATGCGGGAAATCAATAACTCCAATATATACATATGCCAATATATATATTGCTATTATATATAATACCAATTTCACTGTTTATGAAATATTCGCGGTATATGTTTTTAATAAATAACATCCGCTTACTAACGGCGTATAATGTCTATTTTAACAATCAATAGATATCAATCAACATTCAAACATGCATTCAAATATTTTAAATCTAACTATTTAAAATAAAATCGAAACTGATTCGATTGAGTGAGAAGTTCTCACCTTGATTTCAAGTTCGTTTTAGCGATTTATTTCGAATAAAATTAAACGGACGTTTAATTTTACCCAAAATTCTCACTAACTCCAAACGACTCTAATCCAATTTCATCGCGTAGTGCTCGTCCATACGATTCCAACGCGATTGAGTTTGCATTTTTTCGACCTCGTATGAAAAAGTTATGAATATTTGAAGTTTGTACTAATTTATATAAACAATTACAACATAACTTTTAAAATTTTAAACCCATACAATTAACAGCCGTAGGATCTCCCACCACACGATCAAGACCGCACGTCCTTTCTCTCCTCCCCTCATTCACGCACGCTACAGAATCCCCTGGCCGCAACTTGAACCCATTAGCATACATTAGGGTTTCAATTTTCGACCACCACACTCGACTAAACTCCATCACACCACCGCCATCTTGAAGCCCTTCGCACAAGCTACACTCGGCCCCAAGCAAGTTGAACTCGGCCATCCCTGTAGCACGCAGTTCGAGGCCGAACTCCAAGCCTTTGAGCGAGATTTGTCGCCAATCCGGAGCACTAGAAACGATCATGACCGTTGGATAGGTAGTTCGCGATGTGCTCTACGAGTTTCTAGTTGAAACTTTCTTGAATCGTTGCACGGATTTGAAGATTTGGAGGGAGGAACGAAAAAAATTTCTGGCCATTCATGGGGGCTGGCGGCTAGGGTTAGAAAATTAGGTTTTTTTTTTTTTTTAATTTATGAAGGAGGTGCGTGCTATTTATAGAGAATTTTCGAACACTATTCATCCGATTTTCCAGAACTCCGATTTACGCGCCGAAACTGACGTTTCTAGGGTTTATCCCGCGTTTCGGACACAATGGAATAGGTTTCGAAAGCTAATTTGGACATCTGTGCGAGTTATGGCTACAAACGTTCAATTTAAATTAAACCGATTTAAGCGATTTCTAGACGTTTTAATTTGTACCGGACAAACGGTAAATCCAATTGACACGAAATTTGAAACCTTACAATAATATCACATTACGGATCCGATGAAACTGGTTTCGTCGAAATCCGAGACTTTTTGAAAAATGGCTATTTTAACTCGCCAAATTAATATTAAAAAAAATTCGATGCGTTTCGAGCTGCTACGATCAAACGGTAACTCCGATTGATACGAAAATTGAAATCCGGTAATAACAAACTATTACGGATCCAATGGAACTGGTTTCGTTCAATTCTGAGACTGTTCAAAAATTGGCTATTTTCACTAGTCGATTTAATTATCCAATAAAATCCAATAATTCAAATAAAAATTTATTCGACTTATAAATTCACTCATTAATATTTAAAATTAATTAAATATTCAAATTTTAATTAAATAAAATTCTGGGTCGTTACATAATATGATATTATGTAATATTTTATGTGATATATTATATTCATTCGTTCTGCTGTGAGTTCTCTGATGTTGTTGTTCTTTCTTCTCTTTCTTTTCTTATTCTATCCCTTTCTTTCTTAATTAGTGATGCGACTTTCTGGAGATAGGAAGTCAGGTCGCCACATTTGGTATCAGAGCATTAGGTTGAGCGAATACTTAAGCTCTGGGGTGGTGTCTTTCTTGAGAGAGCGTACTTGTAATTTTTTTTATATATAACTATATATATATATATATATAACTACCTATTTGTTGGGTCGTCTATTCGAATTTTCCAACACAAGTTTTAGAGGTAGATGGAGCATTGGTGTATGTGTAACACGACTACCACTAATGGAAGAGGTCCATTTGTTTGAGGTTGGAAGTATATTTGTCGAGACTGTAGACCTAATACCGTCTCAAGTAAGATTTATAGTTTGGAGTAAAAATTTCTCTGATATCCGAAGGAAATCTTTTAAAGATTGGAGTTCATCATTGAAGTGTAAGTTTGGATCTGTCGGAAGTGCAGAAGTAAGCGATGGTATCTTGATAACTACATGATGAGATGCAGCATCCATGGATATTTACAGAAGAAGTTTTCTCTTGAAGCATTTTTAGAAGTGGTTGAGGAGTAGTCTTTACCTGTCACAGGCAAGACTCGCCTGTGTAGAAGTTGTCTAGATCTTTAGCAAGGAGGTTGGATGTTTTGGAATATGAGACTAAGGTCTATGAGTTGCTTCGCTTCGGCATGGTCTCATTTGTCATTTCTTAAGGAGAGCGAGATGTTGATGCTTGGTTTGGAGCCCGAATTTCTTGTGAGGATGTTTGCCATTTCGGGTCCGTTGTGTGGTTTGTTGATGGTTTTGGTCTTCGAGGAGCCTTTGGATTAGAAGTCTTTGGTTAGTTGTGGTAGCAGTGCAGCTTGAAGTGTTCGGTGTGCCGACGAGAAGGTCTTTGGCTTTGTAGTATCATCGAGGTAGAGTTTGGAAGCAGTAGTGTGGCCTGTTTCTCCGATGGTTTAAGAATTTTTGTGGTTCTTCTATCAGCAGTCCGGGCAGTTGGTGAATGTTTTCTTGAAGGGTTAACTTTTGTTTGGAGAAGCTTTAAGGCTATTCTAATTGGTAAAGAGAAGACAGTTTCTTTGGAATCTGAACTGGGTAGGATCGCAAAAGTGACTTGCGATTAGTCTGGGAATTTTTCTTGGCAATCTTTTGTTTGAGACTGAGGATTCTCATGTGGAAGAAGGAGCTACTAATGTGATCAGAAGTTCGTCTGCATCTGGAGTTGAGTTCCATATTGGTTAGGTTCCAGAAGCGATTTTGGTAGTTAGCCTGGTGGTAGGATGTTTCTTGGAGAAAGAAGAGTTGGTGTAGTAGCTCAGGAATTTTTTGGAATTTGGATTGGTCAGATCTAGCTTTTGAGTTGGATTCTGCTGTAAGGATGTGTAACTGAGTCACATGAGTCACTCAGATTTTATGGATGTGATGAACAAAGTTTCCCTGATATATTGGATAAGTTTGTACTCGTGTTCATCAACAATATTCTCATTTATTTCAGAATCAGAGTTGTGCAACGGAAGGGAGGTAGCAGCTGTGCGGGGAAGGAAGCAAGTTCAGTTTGCTATTGCTTGGGAAGTAGGACTTGTGGTTTGGATTACGACGGATCTTGGAAGACTTTTCTGTTGAATAGGATCCAGAATCTGGTTTGCTTTGGTCCAGTTGTTTCTGGAAGCATCAGCATAGGTTGAGCTGATCAAGAAGATGGGCAGCCCAGGATTATCTGTTGAGTTATGTAGTTATGAGATATGGAGTTTGGAATTCGAAGTTGGAAACTTCATTGTTGTTAGGATTTCTATGGTTAAGAGAACAGTATTGGATGGCTAGTTCTGTGGCATTTGGGATTTCTTACTGAGTATTTGATAGGATAAGATTGAATTGCCAGTTTGAATAGCTAGAATTCATTGTATTTCACGTATCTCTGAGAGAGTACGTGTCTGATTCATTGTTGGTAGTAGAATCTGCAGTTCAGTTGGATTTGGAAGTTGAGCTGGACTTGAGTATAGTCTGATGTTCTATTCAGATTGGTGGATCTAGAGATGAGAGGAGCTCTGGATTTTGGTGTTGTAGTTTGTTTAGCATTTGTAGAGCGAGTCTTCCGGTGATTTATACTTGGGAAACTCGAGATAGTGTTAGAAGATTTATTCTGATTTGTGTCAGGATAGTTAGTTAGGTTTATTTGTTTGATTGATTGCTATGATTGTTAGTTACTGGTAGATAGGAATGCTTTGCTATTTGAAAATTGAAATCTTTGCTGGGTTATTAAATTACCTTTTCTTTTAAATTTCGGGGACGAAATTCTTTTAATGGGGGAAGGATTGTAACGACCTGGAATTTTGGGCAATAACAATTTAATAATCTGTATTAATAATTTAATTGGTTTGATAATTTTCTTTATAATTTTAATTTAAAATTGGTAATTTAATCTTTTAAATGTTAATAAATTTTTTATCCAGCAATATGGATAAGATTTATTTTTTTCAAAGATAATAAAATTTTATTCTATTTATAATATATATATATATAATTGATATATATGGTGGATAGGATAATCTTTGTTTTAAATAAAAGATTGAATTTTCAAATTGTTATATATACGTATGTATATGTTATGATTTGGAATTGTTTTGAAATTTAATTTAATCTATTAATTTTTATGTGTATGAATTTTAAATTAAAGCTTTGTTTTAAAACTAAATATTTTTCAAAAGTTAATTTAGATTAATTCAATTGTTTAAAAATATAAGATAGTTGTTTGTTTTTAAAAATGATAGTTTAAAAAAGGATTTAATCAATATTTTATTTTTGTTTGCTTTAAAATGCTCAAATTAAAATGGTTATAAATGTATATGTATAAATGTTTTAGATTTTTAAAATACAAGTATAAAGTAATTATTTGCATTATAATTAGTTTTAGAATAATTTCTTTTAAAAGTGAATTTATACATATATACATATGTAAATTATATTTACTAAGTAACTTAAATAGGTAAGTTTATATTTACATTTAAATTAAAAAAAATAATTTAAAACACTTAAAGACATGTGTAAACAAGTTAATTACCTTAATAAACACATGTAAGAAGATTGGATACTTAAGTGACAAGTGTCTTCCTTTAAATTTTATTTTCTTTAAAAAAATTATTGTCATAACATAATTCCTTTAAACATAAGGGAATTTGTTTCTCTTCTTATTTCCAATCTTTCATCTTCTTCTCAAATTATTTTTCTTTCTTCATGAATTAAAGGTCAATACAGAAATCTTTTTCAAAACCTGACATTGAAACCAAAAGCAAAAGTAAATCTGGAATTAAAAACTACAATTCAACAAACCTGCAACTTCAAGTCTTCTCAGCAAGTTTCACCTTTAAAAAACTGAAGTTTCAACTTTTAAAGCATCAAATTGAAAGCATGAAAGGATTCCAATTTCATCAGGAAATCAACTCTGCAAGTTTCAACTCTTTTAAACAACAAATTGTAAGCATGCAAAGGGATTAATTTCGACAGCAAAGAAATCTGTAAGCACACAAAGATTTTCAACAGCAAAGTCTTTTTCAAATTAAAGATTCAAGGCCTGGAAGAATTATTTAAAACTGCTCTGCATATTATTTATAAGGTAAGTAAATATTTTTAAAAACAGATTAATCTTGTTCAATTTAAATGCATGTGATGATCTGTGATTTGATTTGGGCATTGAAAGAAAATCATTCAGTATTTATATTATTGAATTTGTAGATATGTTTATATATGTGTAAAAAGGTCTGTGTTTATATAAACTCTCTGTTACTTGTTGTTTCAGACCAGGATCAATCTTCAAAATTTCAAATCTCCCCATAACATCATCAATTGTCTTTGATGATTACAATGAATGTTGTATGTCAGTGTTTGATAGAAATTTTAAAATAGTTTCTGTAATTTTAAATTTACAAATAATCTTCAAAAAAGGAAAAAACATAGTGAAATTTAGTTGCATGTTAAAAATCAACTATCTTGTTTCCAGATTTGGATTTCATGAATGTGTTAAGGACTAAAAATTATGATTTTTAAAGTACATATCATAATTTTTGGTTGAGGAATTTATGTGAATTTGGGTTTTGTTCGGTTTGGGGGTTTTTGGCAATTGCCTTTTATTGGCTTGGTAATTGATGCTTGAATTTTGGTTGAAGCTTGCTTATATGTGGAGGATGATGGGAAAAATATAATTTGAATTTTTAAATGGATGAATTGTTCAAAATCGAGCGAATTAGGGTTTTAGCATGTTTTGTTTCGGTTTGACTGTGGAAGCTTTTGCGACGTGGATATTGATCCGGGGTTGTGCGCATATGGAGGAAAATGAAGCTTGTGACGTGGCGATTCTGTGGTGAGGACGGCGAGGGTCGAACATCGTCGTGGTGTCGGCGATTGGGGGTTTTGTGATCGAGGTTTCTGCAGTATTTTGGTACAAGGGTCGTATTTCGATTCGTTTAGGTTTCGTTGGATCTGGGCTTGTATTCTTGCTCGCGTGCGATCGTGGAATGGACGTTGATGGTCGCGATGGTCATCGCCGGCCCGGGATTCAGCGCATGTTCACGAGTGTACGTTGTGTATACTGAAAGTGGAATAGTTGGGGAAGAAAGGATTACTCGAAGTTGCTACCGCGATTTCCCGTAATTGACTCGAAGTGGGTGGTGTTGGGTTTCGCTTCGGGGTAGCCACGGTTAATTTGAGTGATTAACTCGAGTGTTTGGGTCGTGGGTTTCTGGTTGTTCTGTAATGGTAGGTTGTTGATTTAAAACCTGTTAATGAAATATAGGTTACAAATTTAACTTGTATTTGTATATATAAAGGTAAGTTTTTAAGTTTATAAACAAGTTCTATAAAAGAAAACATTCAAAGCTAAAACTTGTTTTTGTAAGTAAAAGTTAATCAACTTTTAAAAAAAATGTTAATTGAATTCAATTTCACATTTAAATTGTTTTAAATGATTTCCTTTGAAAGCAAAATATCAAATGAATTTATTTTTAATTGTTAAGTAGTTTGAATTTGAAAGTAATTATCTAAGAGATGTTGAATTATTTTTAATTTCAAATTGATTTCTAAATTTTTTATTTTCAAATAAGGTTATTATTATAATTTTGAAAACCAAATAAAATGCTTTGTTTTTAAGTTATTAAATTTGATTAATTCAAATAATTTATTTATGTAGATAAATATAGTTAAATTATTTTTGATGTGAACTTAGGAATACTTGACTATATGATTTGTTAATAAGTAAAAGGATTAATTAAGGTTAATGTTTTCTTAATTAATTAAGGAATTTGAAATATAAGAAGTTAATTAATTAATTGTTCAATTAATTTTAAATAATTAGTTAATTGTTTATTTAATTTTTAACAATCACTTAATTATGAATTAATTAAGTGTAATTACTTAATGAAATAATTAATGGTTAATTATTGAATGTAATTAAGAATGGAGATTACTCATGGAAGTAATTAAGGTTGAAGTGATTAATGGATAATCACTAGATGTTATTAATTAAGGGATTAATTAATATAATTGTTTTGAAGTTAATTAATTATGGAGTAATTAATTAAAGAATTTAGGATTATTTGATGATGGAATTAATTATTTGTTAAGTAGTTAATTAAGAGAGTAATCAAAATTATTAATGAAGTAATTAGGAGGTAATTACTTATGAAGTAGTTAAGAGTTAATTACTTAATTATTTTAGTTAATTAATTAATGTGATTAATTAATTAATGAATGAGATTAATTTAAGATTAATTACTAAGGTAAGTAACTAAAATTAATTAATAAATTGATTTATTAAGGATTATTTATGAATTTAAATTGATTAACAATTACTTAATAAAGTAATTAGAGATTAATTAATTAGATTAATTATTCAAAAGGTTAATATAATTAATTAAGAAGTTAATTAATTAAGATAAGTAATTACAAGTTGTTAATTACTGTTTAAGATTAATGAGATGGTTAATTATAAATTAATTATTTAATTAATTAAAGGGTTATTAATTAATAAGGATCATTAGTTAATATAATTAATTAATTAATCAAAGTTGATTAATAAAAGTAATTAATTAAAGTATGATTAATTAATTGTAATTAATTGAGGATTAATGTAATTAATTATAGTTAATTAATTAATGAAGGATCATTAATTATTTTAATTAATGATAGTAATTAAAGGTTAATTACTGAATATGGTTAAGGATAATTACTTGAATGTAATTAAAGTATAATTAATCAAGGGAGATTAATTAAAGATCATTAAGAGATGATTAATTTATTTAAAATAAATGAAGAAGGATTTAAGGTTAATCCAATTGATTTGGAGTTAATCAGTTCTGCTTATGGATGATTGATTGATCTTGGATGGTTGATATTGGATGTTGAATGATATTGGGTGATTGGTTGATACTGGATGATTTGGATATCTCTGATATATGTTATGTTGGTTTGTGAGATGAATGGTTGTTATGAATTATCTGTTGAGATAATATGATTCATCTATCAGTTTATATCATCCTAAATATAAGTTAAACTATTTAAACCCTTAAGAACAACTTGGACATTAAAATGGCGTTTGGATTCGGTGAGACCGGTTTCCATATTGGATATCTGAAAACCACATCGATTCCAATTAAACGTTAGGTCGTGAATACAAGTGGAGCAAGTGAAGACTCGAGGTGTAAGAACTATATGTCAGTATAACTCTATGGGTGATTCCGTAATGAGTTTGATGGAATAGTACTTATAGGTTCAAGATGGTGATTCAGAGTGCAAGGGCTATGGTCGTTGACTCTGAGGGTGATTCCAAAATGAGTGCAACGAGATAGTGCCTTCGGTTTCGTTCGAACCCGAAACAAACTTGTATGGATTGAATGCTTTCAACACATCGTCTGGCGAGCGATGAGCATTCTAAGTGATCTGTCCTATAAAGGTAATCACAGCCTCAAGCCTCATCAACCGGGAATGGCTAAAACAGGGGAGGTGCAGCAAGGCTTGGTGGGTCATGACCATTTCAGGACAAGATATTCCCCTATCTAGAAGTCCCTTATTATTCGGCTGTGTCGGCGGTTGGGTCGCGGCCAACTACGGGGTTGCCTTGTTTGGGACTATTCAGTAAGGAATGGTCCCGGCCTTGTGTTGCAGGGGAGCGGGCGTACTCCTCGGTACGTTGATCTAGGCCATGTACTGTGACGGGCGGTACCCCAGTAGCCCTTCCATTGATGGAAACCCATTTTTCCCTACGAGACCCTACGGTTTTGTTTGTATTACCCACTTTTGTGCCTAGTAGCTGGAATTTAATCATGTAACAATTTCGGCTATTTCTTATTTACTTGAAAACCCTAGACACTATTATAATATCACTGGATTTCCTATCAAATATTTTGGTTAGCGTAAGGTAAAATCTTTTCCATGTTTATGCGTACGTGATACCTTTTCTTTTTAAAGGTTTTTCTAAAGTTAAGCAATTTTATCCCGTTTACTCACACCAGAACCCTGTCTGACCCGAGTGTTTATTTTCTGTTTTATTAAACTCTTGGGTGCTCATATTATGTATGAGTAGTCAAGTGATTCAGGTTTGCTTGACGAATTCTGAAGGAGATATGGAGCAGGAGGCTTCCACGTGTAGATATATTATGGTTCCGCTATGTTTATTTAGTATCTGTATCTTGTGTACTTGAGTTGTATAGTTAGACAGATGCTTATAACTGTCTAACATGTGTTGTATAAGTTGTGTACTCTGATGTAATATGATAGTATGCCATATTTTATGTGATATATTATATTTCATTCGTTCTGCTTTGAGTTCTCTGATGTTGTTGTTCTTTCTTCTCTTTCTTTTCTTCTTCTATCCCATTTTTTCTTAATTAGCGATGCGACTTTATGAAGATAGGAAGTCGGGTCGCCGCAAGGTTTCTCCATATTCAATTATATTCAGGTATAATACTTACCCTATTTCATTTATTTCAGTTTCATTAAATCTATCCCAATTTTATTCGTTTCAATATTATTCCGTTTATTACAATTGCTCATTTAAATTCTAACATTCACTTTATTATAAATTATAAGATTTTGTTCTCTATCTAAAAATTAATACAAAATCATATTAAATTCCAATTTTAAATCTTCAAAAATTTCAGGACGTTACACTCTCCCCCACTCAAAACTTTTCATCCCCGAAAAGGAAAAGAAGGGTAAAAGAAGAATTAAGAAATCAATATATATTATTCAAAACATTATATTCATACAATTAGTTTACAGGATTGGATAAATTAAATAAATATATATATTGATAAAGAATTAAGTCTTTTATATTCAAGTTAATAAAGTTTGGAAAACATTTTCAAAATAATTTCTAAGTCCAAAATTTTCGAAATTTTTTGGCAGAGTCTCCTTTGTACGGGGAGGCTCGGGAGAAAATAGAATATCAAAATAAAACAATATACAACATATATTTTTCAAAATAATATAAATCCCAACACGGGAAAAATATAATAACGCTGTAACCCATAATCCAAAACGTACCTATTCGCCGGGCTATTTACGCTTAATCATGAAACCAAAAGCAGTAGAAATTGCTTCTATAACCTGTATTTCACTTATACAATCTAAAAGGGTTAATAATTATATAGAATGAAATATTTAACGTTTTTTCAATCGATAACAAACAAATTCATACAAACATCAATCATTGCAACCACAACATACAATCATCACATAAAATCAGCACAAATCAATCAATCATACATGTCAAACACAAATAGTTGTTCGGGTTCCAAAACTTTAAATTGCATAGAATGGAAAATAATTACTTAGTGCATCATTCACTCAACAGTCCTTGATGGCCCAAATAGATTATTTATTCATCCTAAGAATTTTAAAGTATCCTTACCCAAACAACTATAAACCAAAACAAACAACAACCAATTTGAACAACAAATTTTCCTTATTAATTTCATTCATACATTTGTTGTTTAATTTCTCTTTTTATTCATTTATTTATTTTATTCATATTCAATCGAATTTCTTAGTGGGTAAATTTGTTAAACTAAGTTTATAGTCAAAATTCCTCTTTTCCAGCATTCATCTTTTATTCTTATTTTATTCAGAATTAACTTTACCTATTCACTTAAGTTTATAATTGCTTACTTACAATACCTACTTTCCATTATATTTAATTAGTAGCATTCAATTATACTTAAGTTTATACAACTACACATCAATTCTTATTTATTAAAGAATTCCATTAATTATTTTTATTACCTCAAGTTAATTGCTTGTATAATATCTATTACGTTTTCTTATTAATATTTTCAACTTTTATATCTTTTGGTAAGTTATATATATGCCTTTAAGATTGTAATTGACAGTTATAAACGTTTTTCTCAATTCTTTTAATTAATTAATGGTTCAATAATTACATCTTTGTTTTATAAGTTACAATTTCAAATTACCTTTAATTCCATTCATTTATTTAATGCTTACATTTCTATTATATTAAATTTTTACTTTAATTAAAAGTTCCAATTGTTAATTAGTCATATTCCAATTTACTACACTTAATTGAACTATTAATTAACTGGAACTTAAGAACCAAATACCGGGCTTAATTTTAAATCATTTTAAATAATAGATAAATATATACTTACAACTTATATATATCTCTTTTATATTTAAAACAACTCAAAATTTATATTTGTTTGTCAAAACTTCTGTAGTCGAACTGCTACAGTGGCCTTCCCACTTCGAAACTCGAAAATGAACATCGATGACGCGTGCACTCATCGCCGAAATTATTTCCCAACGAATGAGAGGGGAGTACAACTTTATCTTTCCAAAATTTCTTTCAAAAACATTTCTTTCATATTATATTGAAATACTTGTATCTGAAAATACTTCTTTTAATAATATTATTATTATATTTCGAAATCATTCAAAAGAAATTCCAAAACCCTGGAACTTAAGTTCTAAATTTCCAATTTCTATTTATTTTATTTTAGATATTATTTCACTGTTATTTATAAATTTTATTACCTAACCACCAATATATTACACCCAAGTATATATATATATATATTTACAAATTTTTTATATATATAGAAAATATAATAGGAAAAATTATTTCATTCACCTATATAAAAACAAATATTATGTCGGTCTGTCCTATTAAGTGTTTAGAAACCCCTATTGATGTCACAGCGTCCCATGCACCAACCAGAGTTTATAAATATGAAACGGAACAGATTAACACAATATTAAAACCTTTTTAGAACACTAACAAGTACGCTCTCTCATATATACACTCAGCGACTCCCATAGGGTATTACTACCCTATTAATAAAGAGTCAGACCTTACAAAGATAAGGTTTATCGCTAAAACAAATTTCTGATACCAACTGTAACATCCTGCCTTTTCGCATGCTTTAAATCGACACACGTGCCAATTCAAACCATACGGAAGGGCAAATTGTTATGGGGTAAATAAGAAAAAACAAGAAAGAAATAAAAAGAAAACAGAACCTCACAGCGGAAGGATAAAATATAATAATCAAATATACAATTTATAAATCTGTTTACAAAAACATTTGATTATATTTATATAATACATATCAGAGTTACCCATACCAATAACAATGCAGCGGAATGGTACGAGTGTAGTGTAACAATATAAATAATAATACAAATCTTCGTCTTCGTCCTCCAAAGCTAAATCTTCAAATCCTGAAATGCTCGAACTGACCCGAGCAAAATTGAAAAGACAAAAACACTCGAGTCAGAACTAAAAGATCTTATGTGAGTTAAATTAACAGAAATAAATATGAGTGCAGTACCTCAAGAGATGCTCGGAATTTACAACTCCTAAGGATCCGTTAAACTATTTACTATGTAGTATATTGCGCTATTATAATAGTGTCTAATTGTAAAATAAACTTACTTTTTTCTTAGCATTAAGGGGTTACCCATATAGCCCTTAACATGTAATTGTCCCAGTAGTCTATCCAGTATCAACGCATCTCCAAATCGGGAGACTACCCTAAATACTCCATGGGCTACGGGAGAAAACCAAACTCTACAAGGCGCGACAGGGTAGGTGACACGGCAAAACTAGGCAATGCCAGGGTAGATATACCAATTACGCTTCCGGGTCGGTGGTACAACCACACCCCCAAATCAAAGAAATCAAAAGTGGCCACCGAATAAAACCAAAGTCAGAGTAGAATATCAAAGGGATATGTCCGATCAAAGGTGCTACCTCAATTAACCCATCGATCGCTCCTGTTTTGGCCACCTTATGCTAACGCACGGGAGTTGGGTCCAAGTATTTACCTCAAAGGAAACGCCGCCACCATCCTATTTCATTCTGGAATCTCCACCGCGTACACGGTTGTTAATGTGGTTTTCGGAGTTGGCAGAGAGTATGACAACTTCCGATCCCAGTCTCTTCAACAACCAAACGTTACTATAACACCGCGGTTATTTCAAAATAATTTATACTTTGAAACTAGAATATATATCCATTTCAAAACCATAATATTACGATATCATTCTTCTTTTAAAACCAAATCAATATGATATCACTTTTACTTCAAGTATATCCTTTTTTTCAAAAATCATAGTACTTTCAAATATATATACCTTAAACCCATAGCTTCGAAACATGATTTTTATTACTTAAATGGTTTAATAATAAATTACTTAATAAAGTAAATTAGCTTCCAATTCCTCAAATCAATTCCAAATCAGATTTGAATTCCCAAATAAACCATTTATATTTCATATATTTCAAAGTTTAAATATTCCATAATTTCAAAACTAAATTATATATATATATATATATATATATATATATATATATATATATATATTAAATTCACTTTACTATTATTCCGTTTTGAAATACTTACTTAATAGATCAAATATCATTTATGTAAAATATATAAACTTTGAATAACAGGATATTCTTTCAATTTTATTAAATTGATAATATTCATTTAATCGACTTTATATTCATTTAAATCGTCTAAGCTAAAATCAAGTTATAAAGATCATACCTTTTAAAATCCCAAATTCATTGAAATTTTAAATAAATTTTATTCGAGGATAATCCTTAAATACTTTAATTCAAAGCAAATGCATATTTATCTTCCCACGGTTTATTTTATTTAAGACATTATACTCTATAAATAAAATTTAATAAAATATTTAACTGTATTATATCTAAATAAAATTTAACTTTTATTTTTAAACTTTTTTTATTCTTTAAACCAATTTTATCCATAGCTTAAATTCAAGTGTTCTATATATAAAAATAATATTTATATAATACCAAAAATCAATATTCACTATACGAAATTATATACAATATTCAAATGTAATTATTGGGCTTATTGTATATTTCAAAGCATATTTATATATAGTTAAAATCAAAAATAAATTTGACGTTTATATAACATCAAAAATCAATACTTATATAACCCGCATTTCTTTACAAAACCATAGAAATCATTTCAAAATATTTACATATATATATATATATATATATCCAAAAATTAATATTTATTAACACGTATTCTTTCCAAAACCATAAAAATCCTTTCAAAAAAAATTTATATATATACTATAGTGCCTGTATATAATTTTCTATCCTATGGTCAAGTGATATGGATATTTATCATTTCAATCCGCAATTTAAAAATAAAAATGCGGTTGTATATCATTTCAAACCACAATCCCGAATGAAATGAAAATGGATAATAACTTGTAGTTTATATAATATAGAACACATCATCTATTCACCCAATATCAATGATCAGCCAATTTATTGCAATCATCATCAAATTTAAACAAAACATCAATATAAATCATATAAAATATAACAAATATCAACGAACAGTTTATATTCAAAAATAGATTAACAACTGTTTAACTGGCAGTTTATATGCAAAAAAATAAATAAATTTAAATTGTCAATTTATATGCAAAAATAGATAAACTTTAACTGGGAATTTATATGCAATAATAAAATTAACAAACATAAGAAATTTTAGAAGTTATGAGTGGGTTAAAACACTCACCTTTTGAATTTAAATTGAATTTGAATCCAATTTAAACCCAAAAATTTGACAGTCTCCAAATCCGTTCAAACCAGTGGAATTTTATTACGATCCTAACAAAAAAACTCGCGCGTGAATACGACCTTGTATGTAAAGTTATAAGCATTTGAACAATTATGGTTAAATATTAAATTAAATAAAATAAACCCCTTTAATCCGTACCACGTCATCTCGCCTTCGTCCTCAAGCTACAACAATTATCACGCAAACCCTAATGAAGCCGCCACCAAGTCGTCAATTTTCGTCGCTGCCTCCATCGTTTAACCCTCGATCAGGTGATACCATCGTGCTCACCACCTCCAGGCGCCCCCTCCACGCCGACGCAGTCAACTCCGGTACACCCTAGGCGTTCTCCACCGATGCCCTTAACAAGTCGATCGTGGCGATTCTAGCCACAACTATCCCAAAGGAACCGTGCCGATCGAAAGCCCTCGGCCTCCTCTACGCGCCCAGCCTTCCTGATCGATGAATCATGGAAGATCCACCGTCAATTCCGACGACCTAATATGAACGGACGGCAGTTATTTATTTAATTCTAGACGCAGAAAACTCGAATCGAAAAATGAACACCACCAGTGAATTACATAACTCGAGAGCTTCAACACATATTTTTTCTGAATTTTTCTGAGGACTTTGAATTTTTGACTTTGATTTTGGATTGTAATTGGTTCTAGGGTTTGCATTCATTGAAGAAGAAGAGGAGCTGATGAAATTTTACGTGTAGATAAATGAGAATTGGCGGAGGCTAGGGTTTAGCTGGGCATTTATAGATAAAGTTGGAAAAGAATGGACTGGATCCGAATTAAACGTGCTAAACGATAATTGGCCAAAAACGCCCATTTTGACTCCGGAACAAAATTCGGTCAAACCATATATCAAAATAGATATTTTAACATATTCTGAATGCGATGGAAAAAGTTTCACGTCCGAATTCCATCATATAAAGAAGTTATGATGAAATCAATATTTTCAAGTTGATTTGAATTGATTTCAATTAAATCGATTTCAAGGCGTTTCGCGTCCGTACGATCAAACGATAAGTCCGATCGATACGAAACTTGAAACCCTACAGTAATTCACCATTATGGATCCGATGAAATAAGTTTCGTCGAAATCCGAGATAGTGGCCAAAATGGCTATTTTATATTAATTAAATAAATTGACAATTAATTGATTAAATCAAATTTTAAATTCCAATTCTAAAATTTGTAAATTTTAACACCTTTATATTTCTCAAACATTTACAATGATTTAAACAAAGATTTGAATGTCAAATTAGAGAGGATAAATTTATCAATTCGAATATTAACCTTAGTTTCATTAAATTCCAAATTTATAAATTTAATCTCCAAAATTTCTATTAAATTCACTTTCATTCTATTATTCAATTCACTATCATTAAACGGATAAACTATTGGATTTACAACTATTACCATAATATTCTTACATTCCACTTAACTTTCTATTAATGTAATAATTAGAATGTTGATTTCATTTAATTCCAATAAAACCTATTATTATACACTAATTTCCAATATATTGACAAAACTTAAATTTGCATTCTTTCCATTCAATATCCACTGTCATTTTATAAGTAAAATTAACATTAGACTCATACGCATTACATAAATAACTTCAATTTCATCTAAATAAATATTTACGTAATTTTTTTAAAAAATATTAAATCCATTTAATTGCAATAAATCATATTATCGTGATTTAAATTCAAATAAATAATTAAATGTTGATTCCCATTCTTTTTATTCAAGCAATTGTTATCCTATAAGCATATTTAACATTTGTTTACATTTCATTACACTGATACTACTATACACATCTTAGATTTGTAACAATGGTTATATTTTAAAAAATGTGAATCTTATCAATTACGCGTATTAATTAAGGTTTTAAGCTCAATTAACAAAGTTTCCTAAGTCCGATCCCTTTTTACCAAATTTGACAATCCCTAACCATTTGTACTACATTCCTTATTAATGTAATATTTATTAGATTTTATTTCAAATTAACGTACAACTTAATTTCTCTTAATTGAGATATGATTTCCAAATTTTTATTTATCATACTAAATGAATAGATAACCTAAATAAATGGTCACATGCTTACTTTCTTTCATTTATAAGTTTACTACATACCTACCTAGGTATAAATCCCATATATAACACTAATTAATTTCCATTAACACTGCATTATCCAATTATCATAAATTTTTTCAATATATATACTCTTGTTTACTTATAAATAAATTTATGTTTTCTATCAATTCTCATTCACTTTTTCATTACTAAATTAAAAATCATTAAGTAACGTTTTCTCAATAACAGTATTAAAATTACTTAACATTTAAGAGGACGTTATTTCAAATAAATTGATTGACCAATAAATTAGGTAATTTATAATAATTGTTATCATACCTTTAAGATTTACGCTTGTTCTCTTCTATTTGATTTATAGCCTAAAATAATATAAACAAATCTAACCCCATAAATAAACTTATTTTGTTACCCAAATTATACATAGTTTGAATTCAATACTTACTTTTAGATTTCTCCATTTCAATTATATTCAGGTATAATACTTACCCTATTTCATTTATTTCGGTTTCATTAAATCTATCCAAATTTTATTCGTTTCAATATTATTCCATTTATTACAATTGCTCATTTAAATTCTAACATTCGCTTTATTATAAATTATAAGATTTTCTTCTCTATCTAAACATTAATACAAAATCATATTAAATTCCAGTTTTAAATCTTCAGAAATTTAAGGTCGTTACACTCAAGGTGATTGCTTATGAATTTATCCTAAATATTAATAGAAACTATGAAATGCATGTCTATATATGTTTTATGTTTTTTTGTTCTAACCAGTGATTCTCTTATTAATATGTACAAGTTTTTATCTTAAATTAATATTCCTTCTCGGGCTAAATATTTTTTTTCTTTTTATAACATCTTTGTGCCATTCTCTTATTTAGTTTAATGTACCTTTTATTTTAACTATATTTCATTAGTTTTGTATATGCATCTTTATTATTCAAATTGCATGTTCTTAATTTTTTCCCCTTTACGTTCAGTGTACACTACACACTTTTATTTGAAGTATCCATATGACATGTTATGAAGAATGATTTTCTAAATCCACTTTAGGGAAGTATAAGATTGACATAATTATTTAAGTTAGCCTATTTCAAACTTGCTTCCCATTTTGTGCATCTCTCCACTAATAAAATATGAATAAATGAAGTATTTTTCACTAAGTATTTGTTTTCAAGTATTTAAGTGTTTCTGAGTATTATAAATTCAGCAAAACTATGTTTGAAAAAAGTGAATTATAAGCATAGCAATAAACATTGCCTCCTCAAATACTGTATATAATAGCTTTGCAACAAAATGATTTGGAAGGGAACATGAAAGTAATTGACCATTTTAAAGGAAAATATACAATCCATTAGCAGGGAGTTCTTCAAACAGCTAAAGAACAAAATAATCAATTGCTTAATAACTTTCAACAAGAACCTCATGTGCATAAATGAACGTTGAGCCGATCTTAATGATCATGAACATACGGTTGAACTTCAGGACAGTGTACATGCTAAGCTGAACCTTGATGGTTGAGGATACCTTTTGGAGAGGAAGTTGAAAATGCTAAGTGTTAAGCCTAAAATTTTCGTGAACATCACCTTTGTGGAGGCAGTTGACAATGTGGAGGTGGTTCAACTTAAAATGACGCAGTGGGACATTGTAACTGTTGGCTTGCAAAGTGAAGGCAGTTGATAATGCTGACAATGTGGAGGCAGTTGAATATAAAATGACGCAGTGGGACACATAACAACTTTATGCTATGTGGAGATGATTGAACTTAAAATTGGGCGTTCAAGCTATGTGGAGGCGGTTGAACTATTTCGTTGATTTTATCTTAAGAAATCTTGCTAAATCCTTGAATCCATATTCTTTACTAGGTTTGGGACATTGTAACTATTGGCTTGCAAAGGAAAAGGATGAATATTTTCCAGATAGAAATTTATATATTAAGATGATCAAAATTGGAGCCCAAATTTCCATGATAAGATGTATTTATATTTTTGATTGAATGTTACTTTCTCGCAACTTATTTGCATTTAGATTTTTATCTACAGCTTGCATTCAGAATAAACAATGAATACCCAAGTACCCATATTGATAGATGTACTGTCTATCCCATGACAAATTATTGGTGTGGATTGAAGGTAATAGGGTTTTGTATCAGTATATCCTCAATAGCGAACATAAATTGTGTAACGTATATTTCTGCGTTTCCTTTTAATTCAGTGTACTTTTTACACTATTAATTAATGAATTTATGCAGCATATTATGTATAATTATATCAAAACAATTTAGGGTACTATAACTTTGGCATACCCTAATTTATTTAAGGTTGGTCTATTTTAAATTGCTTCATTTTTATGCATTTCTCTCATAAATATGTGCCTATACATGTATGCATATATGTATATATGTGAACAAAAATATGAATACATGCATAAATGCTAACAATGTGTAATGCAAAAACATATGCAAATAGGAGTATTTTCATTCGCCAACGGTAATACATTAGCCATTAAGATATTTAACGTAACGCGCACAATATTCTACTGTTACTCGCACACACTTCTACAACAATTGAGCATTATGAAATTATTGCTATTATAATCAATTTATACGTAAGTGAAATTATGCATATATAATTGAATGACCCGTGTGCATAGCATGGGTTCACGCTAGTGTGTGTGTGTGTGTATTATATTTAGATAATATGAAACACTTTTACAATCAATAAAGAAATTGTAAATAAAATCTTGGAGACAACTACCTATCACCAAACATGAACAAAAAGATATTGACAAAGTTGGAAAAAGGTTTGAAAATGACAACATAGTGTGGTTTAAAATTGATAATATTGACACAATCACAGACATAGAAGAAAAAATATATTTAAAACACACATAAAATGTCATTATTGTGAATTTTTGTTTTACTTCTATGATTATGATTCTCATAATTAGGTATATATCTTTTTACGTAACATGAAACACTTTTACGATAATAGAAGAATCTGTAAATAAAATTCAGGAGACAAACATGAACACAAAAATATTAAAAAGTTAGAAAAAGGCTTTAAAATGAGAACATGTAGTAGTTTAATTGTAGACCTAATCTGAATCAGATAAGATTATAAATAATCTAGAAACTTTATACAAAATAAGAATTAAAACTATAATATCACAGTCTAAAAATGAAAACTTACCTATTGATCTGGTGGAAAGAACCAAAGCAAGGGGATCAGATGGAAAAACGTTGCGAAGAAAACGACTTCAGAAATGAAAAAAATAAAAAACTTTTAACTACTTTGGAAAAGATGAAATGAAATTAATCGACAAACAACTTTAAACTATTGTGAAAAAGATTGAAAGAAAGTTACTAACTAAAAAACATCCAGATTTGTTTCCGTCGATGATGGTTTCCTACAAAATGAAAACTTCTAGATTCCAGATCCAGTTGGTTCTAATTCAATGTTTCTTACAAAATAAAGAAATGTTTCCTTAAATGATTTGTAAGAAATATAGTTTATGAGAATCAAGAGAGAAAATAGAAATTAAAATGTTGACAAAATTGGAAAAATGTAAGAAATAGAAACGAAGATAGGGTTTTAGGAAGATGAATTTGCAAATTAACGGGAAAAGAGGACGAAGTTACAGAGAAAGAAAGGAATTATCAAATACTTTTTCTTAATTATTAATAAATTGAGAGCAGAAGAATGCTAAGGGACAAAATAATTAATAGCAATAAATACAATGGATACATAGATTGATTGGAAAAGAGTTGAAGGGGGTAATTGCAAATTGTTTACTCAAATCGATGAGAGATAAGTATTTGGCTTCAGATTGAATGAGAAATAAGAATATGAAAAATCTTTTATTCTCTTTTATATATAATAGAATAGATAAGAAATGCTCTAAAAACATTAAATAAATACATATAGGAGATCCTTAGGAAAAAGTATCTACAGAGTATAGTTGCAAATTCATTCACAACCATAAGTACTGAATGTTGTATGTTAATGGTTTCCTTAAATGTTTCTACTCAAGATTATTTGAGAATAGGATATAGATACATCCATTAAGACAAATGTGCATAAACTTCTCTTTAATGGACGATGAATTACTATGATTGTTTAGGACACTAAGGGGAAACATACATGTGGCTATTTGTAACAATCACAAAAAGACTCAACGAGATTCTTACATTAATATAGTTACAACTAATCAAAATAGAGGATCCCAAATAATGATGACAGTAGTCATTAGACTTAAGAGTAGTATGGATAATAGGTGTCTAAAATTTACTTAGACTATGCTCAATCATATGACATGACACTCATATTAAGGTTATAATTGGGTATTTTGCCAACCACGTTAAGTGAAATACTACTCAAGAGAGGATTCCTCTACTTCGTTGTAGAATTTTAGTATCATCATAGTTGGTAGTCAACTTATGGTCAAAATCTCTAGGAAGAGTAAAACAGTTAATTGATAATGTTATTCAGTTGAACCAAAGGCTTTAAAAGTTGTATTTCATCACTAACTATGGATATTATTGGATTTTTTCTATTTACCATACTTATGATATCTAAATGATACATTGGTGATGAAAACAAAACGTGTAGAATATTTTGATAAAATGAGTAATACTCTATTCTAGTAAAGCACTTTTTTTGATGCCTTGAGAGCTCAAACCTATGACCTTTGGAATCTCCATCTAAAGCGCCATATCCGTAACCACTTGAGCTAAAGGTCCGTGATGAAACATGCATGATATATTGTTATCTATGACGTAGTATTAAAAGCTTAGAAATATCATTTCATGTAAATGATTTATAAGCAAATGAACTTGTATCCGCTATTATGCTTTGGAAAAGTTTGCACAGATTTCAATATTTAAATATTACAAGGCTAAATTAACATCAAGGAGTCACATAATAATATTTGTCAACCTAGCTCCCAAATTTAATTTAACCAAATTAATATATGAATGTTACAATTAAAATGCTGAATATTAAAAAAAAAGGTTAGATTACTTTATTATAGATTTTAGTGTTATCTTAATCTTTAAAATTAATTAAAATAATATATAAATATCATATATCTATTTAACTAAATATATAAATATGCTAAACGAAATATTTAAGTAGTTATTAGTTGTTATTAGTTAGGCCTAAAATTACATATATTGGATATAAAAACGGGGCCATCCATAATAAGACATAGAGGGTGCTTTGGTTTAACCTAAATCAAAATTTACTAAATGGTTCATCAAAAAGAAAAAGTGGAGAAAAGTGTTGAAATTTTTTATGTATTTTCAAGCCTTTTAGAGGGTATGAATACCACATTATTCTTTTATTGTGGACATATAATACCAAGCATAATCATTGGCTTCCATCAGAGAAAGTCAAAGCTCATAGCTTTGCCTAGTAAGCCAAGCTAGAAGGAGAAAAGAGAAAGATTTTGTGACGACCCGCCTTTCTAACCCCAGAAAGACGTATCATCATTAAGAAATAAATGGATAGAAATAGGAAAGAATAGAAAGAAAGAAATAACAACATCAGAATCTCACAGCGGAACGGAACAAAATATAATACATCACATAACTATTACATAGTTATACGTACATCAGAGTTATACAATATCATGCAACAGAACTGTCATATACATATATGTCCATACATACATCCAAAATACAGCATACACTAACTACACAGCGGAACTACATATATATAGATAGATACATACGTCTGGTCTTCTTCTCCAAAGCTCCTCCAAAAACTTAATACTCCAAATACCTATCACTTGGGTACTCATAAAAATTTGAGTACCCAAGAGTTTATGAAAAACAAAATATAAACTTTGGGTCAGACATGGGTCTGGTGTGAGTAAACGGTTAAAATTGTTTAACTTTGAAAACCATTTGAAAATAAAGGAATCACGTAAGACTCCCCATACATAAACACGGGTAAGTTTTTACCTTACGCTAACCAAAACATTACATAGGAAATTAAATGATATTATAATAGTGTCTAGGGTTTTTAAGTAAATAGAAAATAGCCGAAATTGTTACATTTATTAAATTCCACCTACATAGGTATACAATCAAATCCGAGGGTGCTTATTGGAAAATGGGTTTCCATCAATGGCAGGGCTACTGGGGTATCGCCCATCACAGTACGGGGCCTAGATAACCATACCGAGGATCACTCCCGACCCCCTACAACAAAAGGCCGAAACCATTCCTTACTGAACAGTCCCGAACAAGATAACCCCGCAGTTGTGGCCAACAACTGCCCACACAGCCGAAATAAAAGGGACATCTAGACAAGCGTATACCTCGTCCTGCTTGGGCATGACCCACCTAACCTTGCTGCATCTCCCCTATTTTAGCCATTCCCGATTGATGAGGCTTGATGCTGTGTTTACCTTTAAAGAACATATTTCTTA
Source organism: Allium cepa (assembly GCA_030765085.1). Classification (NCBI taxonomy): domain Eukaryota; kingdom Viridiplantae; phylum Streptophyta; class Magnoliopsida; order Asparagales; family Amaryllidaceae; genus Allium; species Allium cepa. Next base: position 487,701,291 of record CM060944.1, on the reverse strand, counting down.
GAATGCGCATCGTCAACCTGACGATGTGCTGAAAGCATTCAATCCATACAAGTTCGTTCCAGGTTCGAACGAAACCGAAGGCATTACTCGTTACACTCATTTTGGAATCACCCTCAGAGTTAACGACGATAACCCTTGCATTCTGAATCACCATCTCGATCTCCAATTGAGGTGTCATGACCTATCGTTTAACTTGGATCGATGTGGTTTTCGAAATATCAAATTGATACCCGATCCCGGTCTCACCGAAATCCAAACGCCATTTTAAGGTCCAAGTTGTCTATTTAGTCTTAACAGTTTAATTCAATGCTTAGAATTCACATAACAGATATCACAGATAAATCATATATAGTCATCACAGATATATCCAGAATATAACAAAAGAACACAGAATCTCACAGAATAGATATCAGAGTCAATCAAACAAAATTATCAATTCATATCAAACTGGTTTGATTAACTTAATTACTTAGGGATAAATCATTATTATTCTGTTTAATTAATCACTAATTAATTAACCTATTAAATTTATTAAGTATTACTTAATTACTCAGTTAATTAATTTGTTCTTAATTATTTATTACTAACCTTAATTTATTAATTACATAAAAGTTAATTACTTATTTAATTATCTCTAATTACTTCATTAATCATTTATTATCAATTTATTTATCATTTAATCCTAATTAATCACCTAAGTTAACTACCATTTATTATTAATTAACTTTAAGTAATTAATTAAGATTCTTAAGTTTAAAAAAATTGATTTAAACATAAATCAATTTCTAAGTACAAATTAAATTAAAGCTATTAATTTAATTACATTTAATTACCTTACCTTTACAGACCTTCTTTTAATAAACCTTAAATCAAATATTAACTTAAAACTAACCAATCATTATTTGCTTAAATAAATGCTCAACTTATTAATACTTAATGCATTAAGGCAACAGAACCGGGGTACCCACATATTTTCTCGAGTATCACTCGACCCTTTTTCCCGTTTTCCCGCGTCACTCTCCTTCACCCTCTTCTTCTTTTACCTGTTTCTTTTCTCCTTCTTCTTTTTTTTAACTTAAGTTTAGTTAAAATATAGCTGCAGTTATACGAAACACTATCGAAGGCATCGGATCGACTCGAAGCAACTACCCAGAACCCTCGAGCAACACTCGCATCATCCCAAACTCGATGACACAGGCACTCACATGCCACCATGCACGTGCACAGTGGTTCTCCATACCTCCAGCAACCCCCATCGTCTCCAACAAACCCCAATTCGACCTCTCATATAAGATCGATACCCAAATCATCGCGGATACTACGAAATCGAAGAAGTGCCTGAAACTCGAACCCAAAAACTCGAACAACCACGAGAAGCGCTTCGCCCCACCAACACTGACCACCGGAGGCGAAGCCTCTTCATCCCTGCCATGACCATACCTTCCTCGACCCTTACGCAGAAGAACGTGACACTCGATCGACATATGGTGCCGAAAACAAAATTTTAACAATGTACATCAAAACGCGATTTCAAACCCTATATTTGCTTCATCCAAAAATTTCTTGCATTGGAAAAATTATTTGACATTTTTCTTATGTTAATTCATCTTTAAGCTTGCTTCAAATAAAATTTCAACAATAAAAATTGATTGAATCAACAGATATTGACAAAAAATCAAATTCAGTTCCTTTTTAACTACACCTTAAATTCTTACTTAAAAATCATTATTTTTATGCTAAAAATCTTAACTTTGTTTGTTGAATCAAGATATGAAATCAGATTAATAAATTTAAATATTTGAATTTTAACATATTGATTTCTATTTACTGTAACTTGAATATACAGTGTTTAAGCTACACTGTCCACCTTCAACAATCCTTCCAGGCCGAGATTTTAGTTTAACAAGTGTGTTTAACTTAAATTCTTAAGTATAAAATATTTGTATGAAGAAGTATTTAAATTTTCCTCTACTTTACTTTGTTCTAAAACTTGAAATACTGAAGAACAAGCCATATAAATTCCCAGTGCAACAGAATATACACATAGTAGTTTGTTTAAACTATAACAAGCACATATCATTCAGAAAGCAAATACACAAGTTAAATTTTGAAATCAGTTTGTTTACTCACTTGAAACAATTTGAACAAAGATCAACTTCTTGATTGAAACACTTGCAGTTTGAATTTCCAGAAAGCTTCTCCCTTTTGTTTTGTTGTTGAATTTGTTTGAATTTGCATGACAATAATGTTTATTTTCTTTCTTTTAGGTTTGCTTTATAAGTTTCAATTCTTCAGTTTGTAAACGAATTGGAATAGGGTGATATATAAATAGAAATGGCTTTGTGTAGGTTATAACTAGACAGCCTCCATGTTTGACCAAACAAGAATTTTTGTATTAAATTTCCTGCACTATGAACTGATGTTGTAATTTCGACTTTAGGATTTTCTTTGACAAATAGTTGTGCTAATTATATGCATGTGTCTTCATATTTGTTTACATATAATTTATATCTGCTGACATTTTACTTATTTTGGCTAAACATGTTTTTATTGCAAAGGTATTTAGTATTTGATGTGAAAATTTTGCCTTCTTTCATTGTACAAATGTATATACTATACAGTAATACTTGATGTATTTCCCAGTCCTCAAGCTTTGATCAAGTTGTTGGGTTTAGTTTCAGACTTGTTTGTACAACCCGATTTGTTTTGTGAGAAAATATATATGTATAACGTGTCTTGTTTTAATTCTCTTAAGTATGCCTTAATATGTTACTTGACAAAGATATGTTTTCACGTCAATGTTTGTTCTATCATATATTCTTTTATACTTATGTCTATTGATAGTTCTTTTTTTAATATATATGTAGATGTTCATAAGCATATATTTGCATTTATAACTATATTTGAGTTGTACTTATGTTTAAAGATATAAGATTCAAATTTTTCCCAAACCATGTAATTGTTTAAATATTTAAAAGATATATTTGTACTTTTTAAGCATTATCGAAATTTTAATACTCTTTATTTTACATCCCAGACCATATTCATTTTATTCTTATGTTTAGATATTGATAAGGTATATTTTACTTATATTAAAACACATATTTATAGCTGTTTTGGATATAATAAGTTTATATTTCATTTAATTTGATTAAATACCCATTAATAAAATGTTGCTAAATTTCTGGGATGTCACATTCCACCCCCCTTAAAAGAATTTCGTCCTCGAAATTTAAAACAACAGTTGATTCAAAAGTTTTTATATTAACAATCCAAACAAACATATCATCCATACATTATTAACCAACATAACAAAGCATCCAAACGACAATACAAACAAACTCCCCTAGCTATCCAGGTACAAATCCGGATAAGCCTTCCTAGGTACAATCTCTAGGATCCTCACTCAACTGTACTTTGACGAGTTTCACCACTTTGTTCCTGAGTTGCTTCTCGTCTTGATCCACAATCCGAACTGGATTTTTGACCACAGTCAAATCGAGCTCCACTTCCAAATCTTCTTGAACTATTGGTTCTACAACTAGTGATAGGTCATGAACATATTTCCTTAGATGCGATACATGAAATACATTATGAATCCCATACATCCGCTCTGACAATTCAATTCTGTATGCCATAGCTCCAATTCTTTCCAACACTCGGAATAGTCCAATGTATCTTGGAGCAAGTTTTCCTGTCTTTCCGAAACTTACTACTCCTTTGATCGGTGATACTTTGATAAAAACTAGATCTCCAATCTCGAATTCCAAAGGTCTTTGTCTTCTATCTGCATATTTCTTCTGTCGATCCTGAGCAGCTTTCATCCTTTTCTTGATAAGCTCAACCTTCGCAGAAGCTTCTCGAATAAGATCGAGTCCGAGCACAAGACGATCTTTTGACTCAATCCAACAAGATGGGGATCTACACGGTCTTCCATACAGAGCTTCATAAGGAGCCATCTTAATACTTGCGTGATAATTGTTATTATAAGAGAATTCTACCAGATGAAGATGGTCTCCCCACGATCCCCCAAAATCTAAAACACAAACTCGCAGCATATCCTCTAGAACTGGGTTCAGTCTCTCAGTTTGTCCATCTGTCTGTAGATGATATGCTGTACTTAATCTCAGACTTGTGCCCATAGCCGTTTACAAAGCTTCCCAGAACTTACTAGTGAAGATAGGGTCACGATCACTCACAATACTGGCTGGAACTCCATGTAACCTGACTTTCTCCTTCAAGAAAATTTCGGCTAAAGATTCAGTCGTACGAGTCGCCTTTACTGGAATGAAATGGGCGCTCTTGGTTAGACGATCTACAATCACCCATATCCCTTCATTCCCTCTTCTAGTTCTGGGTAAACCACCAATGAAATCCATAGAAATCATCTCCCATTTCCACTCTGGAATCTCCAAAGGTTGTAATAATCCGGGTGATTTCTGTTGATCTCCTTTAACTCGTTGGCAAATGGCACAACTATTAACGAAAGCAGCTACATCCCTCTTCATGCTCGGCCACCAGAAAACTCTCCTCATATCCTTATACATCTTCGAGATTCCTGGGTGAATATTCAGTCTGGAGCGATGACACTCAGCTAAGACTTCTTTCTTTAACCCATCTACATTCGGCACACAGAAACGACCATTAATCCTCAAAGCACCTTGATCGTCAATTTCGAAATCGGAATATTGACCTTCTTTGGTTCCTTGAATAATTTTCCTTAAAGTTTTATCCTCCATTTGCTTGCTTATGATTCTTTCCTGGAGAGACGGAACGACTTCCAAAAGAGACAGAATTGCATTCCTGCTAAGAGCATCAGCTACCACATTCGCCTTGCCTGGGGTGTATAGTATATCCAAATCATAGGATGCCAAAAATTTGACCCACCGCTGCTGCCTCAAATTAAGATCTTTTTGAGAGAATAGATATTTCAACGGTTTGTGATCCGTGAACAACTCAAACTTCTCTCCCAAAAGATAATGTCTCCAAATCTTTAAAGCAAAAACAATGGCTAATAGTTCCAGATCGAGCGTAGCGTAGTTCTTCTCATATTGCTTCAATTGCCGGCTAGCATATGCAATCAGCCTTCCATTCTGCATCAGAACTGCTCCCAAACCAACTATAAGCATCAGTATAAACCTCGATTTTGCTTTTTCCATCCGGAATAGCAAGCATCGGTGCACTAGTTAGCCTTGTATTCAATTATTGGAAAGCTTCTTCACACTGGGGTGTCCACTTGAATTTAGCTCCTTTCCTAGTCAGCTTAGTCAGATGTGAAGAAATCTTGGAATAATCTTTGATAAATTTTCCGTAGTAGCCAGCCAATCTCAGAAAACTGCGAACTTCAGTCGGTATCTCCGGCTGTTTCCATTCCAATATAGTTTCAACCTTCGCTGGGTCTATAGAGATGCCCTCACCAGAAACAATGTGCCCCAAAAATTTAACTTCCGATTTCCAGAAATGGAACTTCGAGAACTTCGCCTTCAACACATTCTTCTTTAGTGTCTCCAATACAATTCTCAAATGCTGCATGTGCTCCTCTTCAGATTTGGAATAGGCCAAAATATCATCAATGAATACCAGAACGAACTTATTCAATACATCCCTAAAGACTCGGTTCATCAGGTCAACGAAGTAAGCAGGAGCGTTGGTTAATCCGAACGGCATAACCAGCCACTCATAGAAACAATTCGGTCCCCAAAATGCAGTTAAGGGAATACTGTCTTCAGCTACCCTCAACTGATGGAAACCTGAAGCTAAATCCAGCTGAGAATAGACAGAAGCTCCATGCAACTGGTCAAAGAGATCATCGACACGAGGAAGAGGATATTTATTACGGATAGTCACTTTGTTCAATTCTCTATAATCAACACAGAACCTTAGCAATCCATCTGCTTTGGTGACGAACACCGCAGCAGAGCCCCAACAAGAAAAAATGGGCCTAATCAACCCCTTCTCCAAAAGATCCTGCTTCTGCTTAATTAACTTCTCTCTCTCCCTAGGAGCCATTCTCCTACTGGGCTGAATCACCGGCACTACTTCTGGAATCAAATCAATACGAAACTCTATCTCTCGATGTGGTGGAAGACACTTAACTTCCTCAAAAACATCAGGAAATTCTTGAACCACATCAATATCTTCAATCCTCTCTTCAGAATCCTCAATTCCATGCAAAAGACCGCTCAAATGAATTCTAGAATTATCACACGACACTCTGGCAATTCTACACAAATCAGTTTCCAGCGAAATTGTTCTCTCTTCACAATTCAGAACTGCTTTATACTTATCAAGCCAATCTATTCCCAAAATAAGATCAAATCCCTTAAAATTCAACACATACGGGTCACAAGAACAACTATGGGATAGATAGAAAATCTTCAAGTCCTTACAGATCATATCTAATTTAGTTACCCCTCCTACAGGATTAGATACCAAGATAGGACAGTCTACAAAACTAGAGGTAAGAAAGAACTTTTCTACAGAGTCCAGAGAAATAAAACTCAAGGAAGCACCCGAATCAAACAAAACTTCCCACTGAACTTAGCCACAACACCGAAGCAAACATACTTCCTTAACTTGTTCAAAAGAAACATCTTCGAAAACATCCACAATCACTGTGTCTCATCACACAGCTACTACATCCTGAGGTATCAGGATATCATAACTTGCTTCTGCCCAACCGACAGATCCAAACTCTAACTTATCCAAACTTACACTCCAAAAATGAACTCCGAACCTTAACAGGTTTCCTTCAGAGATCGGTGAAATCCTTAAAACACCCAAAGTTTCACTCGAGACGGTAATAGGTCTACAACCTCGACATATACACTTCCAACCACAACATTCAAAACTCCAACCATTGGTAGTCGTGTTACACACACCACTTCCATCCTATCTACCTTATATTGGAATACCGGAACAGGTAACCAACAAATAGGTAGAAATAAATATATATATATATATAAATTACAAATACGCTCTCTCAAGAAAGAAATCTCAAGAGCATAGGTATTCGCTCAACCTAGCGCTTTGATACCAACTGTAACGACCCACCTTTCAAACCCCAGAAAGACGTATCATCATTAAGAAAGAAAGGAATAGAAATAGGAAAGAATAGAAAGAAAGAAATAACAACATCAGAATCTCACAGCGGAACGAAACAAAATATAATACATCACATAACTATTACATAGTTATACATACATCAGAGTTATACAATATCATACAACAGAACTGTCATATACATATATGTCCATACATACATCCAAAATACAGCATACACTAACTACACAGCGGAACTACATATATATAGATAGATACATACGTCTGGTCTTCTTCTCCAAAGCTCCTCCAGAAACTCAATACTCCAAATACCTATCACTTGGCTATTCATAAAATTTAAGTACCCAAGAGTTTATGAAAAACAAAATATAAACTCCGGGTCAGACATAGGTCTGGTGTGAGTAAACGGTTAAAATTGTTTAACTTTGAAAACCATTTGAAAATAAAGGTATCACGTAAGACTCCCCACACATAAACACGGGTAAGTTTTTACCTTACGCTAACCAAAACATTTCATAGGAAATTAAATGATATTATAATAGTGCCTAGGATTTTCAAGTAAATAGAAAATAGCCGAAATTGTTACATTTGTTAAATTCCAGCTACATAGGTATACAATCAAATCCGAGGGCGCTTATTGGAAAATGGGTTTCCATCAATGGCAGGGCTACTGGTGTACCGCCCGTCACAGTACGGGGCCTAGAACACCGTACCGAGGATCACTCCCGACCCCCTACAACACAAGGCCGGAACCATTCCTTACTTAACAGTCCCGAACAAGATAATCCCGCAGTTGTGGCCAACAACTGCCCACACAGCAGAAATAAAAGGGACATCAAGACAGGGGTATACCTCGTCCTTCTTGGGCATGACCCATCTAACCTTGCTGCACCTCCCCTATTTTAGCCATTCCCGGTTGATGAGGTTTGAGGCTGCGTTTACCTTTAAAGAACATATTTCTTAGAATGCTCATCGTCCACCTGACGATGAGCTGAAAGCATTCAATCCATACAAGTTCGTTCCGGGTTTAAACGAAACCGAAGGCATTATCTCGTTACATTCGTTTTGGAATCACCCTCAGAGTTAATGACGATAGCCCTTGCATTCTGAATCACCATCTCGATCTCCAATTGAGGTGTCACGACCTATCTTTTAACTTGGATCGATGTGGTTTTCGGAATATCAAATTGATACCCGATACCGATCTCACCGAAATCCAAACCCCATTTTAAGGGCCAAGTTGTCTATTTAGTCTTAACAGTTTAATTCAATACTTAGAACTCACATAATAGATATCATAGATAAATCATATACAGTCATCACAGATATATCCAGAATATCACAAAATATCACAGAATATCACAGAACAGATATCAGAGTCAATCAAAAAGAATTATCAATTCATATCAAACTGGTTTGATTAACTTAATTAATTACTTAGGGATAAATTATTATTATTCTGTTTAATTAATCACTAATTAATTAACCTATTAAATTTATTAATTATTACTTAATTACTCAATTAATTAATTTATTCTTAATTATTTATTACTAACCTTAATTTAATAATTATATAAAAGTTAATTACTTATTTAATTATCACTAATTACTTCATTAATCATTTATTATCAATTTATTTATCATTTAATCCTAATTAATCACCTATATATATATATAAGTTAACTACCATTTATTATTAATTAACTTTAAGTAATTAATTAAGATTCTTAAGTTTTAAAAAAAAATTATTTAAACATAAATCAATTTCTAAGTACAAATTAAATTAAAGTTATTAATTTAATTACATTTAATTATCTTACCTTTACAAACCTTCTTTTAATAAACCTTAAATCAAATATTAACTTAAAACTTGTTGAATATGCACTTATATGATTTTTGTTTGATGATAATAAACATATATACATTTGTTTAAATGTATTTGTTAATGCACTATTTTATTTTTCATAGATTAAATAAATATTTGCTGAATAAAATTAAATACACAGAATTTGAATTCAAACATAAATTTTATTCAAACAAATATTTATTACATTTTTGAATAGTACAAATACAAGCTCTCACTATACATATACAACTTTGATTACAATTACATCACAATTTAATTTACATAAATTCCTCACTACATATCACTCACACTAGTATTTTATCTTCAACTTCATTCCAATTAGAATCCAGCATCTGAGCAATCTGCAAAAATATTCACTAACGCGGTAAAATTGAAAAAGAAATATTTTTGCAATATAGAATAAAATATGGATATTGAAAATATTATTCGCCTCAGTTATTTGGGTTGTTCGTCATCGTTTACATTTGAATTCATCACACACGAACAATGTGACATGCACAGTGTATGTAGCGACCCGACTTTCCACTCCCGGAAAATCGCATCACTAATTAAGAAAGAAAGGGATAGAAGAAGAAAAGAAAGAGAAGAAAGAGAAAACAACACATCAGAATCTCACAGCGGAACGATTTAAATATAATATAGAACATATACAGAGTATCATATACATCAGAGTACACAACTAAACATCTCAATTTAGACAGTTATAACATTTCTGTCTAATACAATACAAGACAACACACAGAAAAACACACAGCGGAAACTCTAACCATATATCTACACGCTGAAGCCTCCTGCTCCAAAGCTCCTCCAGAATTCGTCAAGAGATAACCTGAATCACTTGACTACTCATATATAATATGAGTACCCAAGAGTTTAATAAAACAGAAAATAAACACTCGGGTCAGACAGGGGTCTGGTGTGAGTAAACGGTTTAAGATTGCTTAACTTTAGAAAATCCTTTGAAAACAAAAGGTATCACGTAAGACTTCCCACACATAAACATGGAAAAGTTTTTACCTTACGCTAACCAAAACATTTGATAAGAAATCCAGTGATATTATAATAGTGTCTAGGGTTTTCAAGTAAATAAGAAATAGCCGAAATTGTTACATTCATTAAATTCCAGCTACTAACCACAAAAGTGGGTAATACAAACAAAACCGTAGGGTCTCGTAGGGAAAATGGGTTTCCAACAATGGCAGGGCTACTGGGGTACCGCCCGTCACAGTACGTGGCCTAGATCACCGTACCGAGGATTACTCCCTTCATCCCCTTCAACACAAGACCGGGACCATTCCTTACTGAACAGTCCCGAACAAGACCACCCCGCAGTTGGATGCAGACCAACTGCCCACACAGCCGAAATATAAAGGGACCTCTAGACAGGGATGTATCTTGCTCTCCAGTGGGCGCGACCCACGAAGCCTTGCTGCACCTCCCCTGTTTTAGCCATTCCCGGTTGATGAGGCTTGAGGCTGCGATTACCTTTATAGGACCAATTATCTTAGAATGCTCATCGTCCGCCTGACGATGTGCTGAAAGCATTCAATCCATACAAGTTCGTTCCGGGTTCGAACGAAACCGAAGGCACTATCTCGTTGCACTCATTTTGGAATCACCCTCAGAGTCAACAACCATAGCCCTTGCACTCTGATTCACCATCTCGAATCTATAAGCACTATTCCGTCAAACTCATTACGGAATCACCCACAGAGTTATACTGACGTATAGCCCTTACACCTCGAGTCTTCACTTGCTCCATTTGGATTAACGACCTAACGTTTAATTGGAATCGATGTGGTTTTCGGATTCCAAATATGGAAACCCGATCCCGGTCTCATCGAAACCAAACGCCATTTTAATGTCCAAGTTGTACTTAAGGGATTTAAACAATAGATATTCAGAAGTATCACTTAACATAAATGGATGTATTCACAACACAGATAGATAAGCATCTATTATAACATGCATCTATACATATCACAAAGCAGCATATATGTCACAATCACATATAGCATAATCACATCATCACATCTATCAATATCATCCAACAACAATCAATATCATTAACTCATCCAATGATATATAAATCATCCAATCATTAACCATTCATAAACAAATTTGATTCAACCTTGATTAATTTAATTAATCCTTAAATTAAATTAATCCTTAATTAAATACTTGGATTATCTCCAATCCAATACTATTTATTAATTAATTACAAATTAATTAATTAACATCACTTAATTATCCATTTCAATTAATCTTTCATGATTAATTATCACTTAATTACTTTAAGTAATTATTACTTAATTACCAAATTAATTAATCATCCTGATTAATTACTTCCAAATTATACTAAGTAATTACCTCTTAATTACTTTCTAAATTAATCAACCTTGATTAATTATTCTCTAATTATTCTGGTAATTATTCCTTAATTACCTTTAATCAATTACACTTGATTAATCATTTTTAATTAATCACATTGATTAATTACTTTTAATTAATCATACTTAATTAATTACTTTTAATTAATCACCTTTGATTAATTACTTTAATTACATTTAGTAATTTAAAACTTAATTACAAATTAATTATTCTTAAATTATTAATTAACAATTAATTAATTATTTTCATTAATTAATGATTACTCATTAATTAAAATTCTATCTTAATTAATTACTCTTAATCAAGTAATTAATCATTAATCAAATAATTTAAACCTTTAACTAATTATAATTAATTCTTTAATTAATAACTAAAGTGATTGTTCCTTAATCACATTTACCTAATTACTTTTCATAAAGTGATTATTCTTTACTTAATTACCTTTGGTAATTAATCACTTAATTACTTTAATTACTTCCCAAGTAATTATATTATATTAATCCATAAGTGATTATTTTAATTAATCACAAGTTAATTACTTAATTAACTATTTAACTAAATCATTTAAAATTAATTAAATGATTCTTAACTTATTATATAAAAGATTCTTAATTAAGAAACCTTATCTTAATTAAATCATTTATTCACAATTAAAACTTGATAATTAAAAAAAATGATTTAATTATCTCAATTATCTTTACAAAATTAATTATCTTTAAATAAAACAAAATTCAAACTTACTAAAGATAATTTTTATTATAATTGATTATCAAATTCTAAATCATTAACTTAATTTAAATAAAATATAATAATTTAGAAAACAATTAAATTTAAACATATTTTAAATTGAACTTTAAATCTTTAAAATCTTTCCAAATTTACTTATTAAAGTTTAATACAAACTCTATTTCAAATCCACTTATCTTATTTAAAACTTTCATATTTAATATATATAAAACTTGTTTAACATAATTTTGAAACAAATTTAGTTTTATATATAAACTTATTTACTTTGTATAAATTTTAGAAACCATACTGTTAAACATTTCAAAACTTCAAAACTCAAACTAAAGTATGCTGGCAACTCGAGAAATCACTCAGAAACTCACACGACAAATTCCCGAGTTCTCCCAACCTCTGCTTCGAGCCATAACGACCAAAACACGGGGTGTACTTCGAGTCTTCCCTCTCTTCACATCCCTGAACCCAATACCCCCTTCTCCTTCCTGATGCACACAGCCGTGCAACGTGCACCGTGTTTCCCATCGCCAACGACCACCATTCCGATCACGACAAGTCACGTTCAACCCCTCCATCCCAATGCTCAACCTAGAAAACAAATTCGAATGTCACTCGAAAATATCACACTCGAACCCATCAGATTCGAAACACTGCAGCCAGAAAATCTCCCACCGCCGACCATCCCCTTTACCGGAGACCACGCCGCCATCGCCGCAGCTTCCTCTCACTTCCCCTCATCTCCCTAACCCCTCGCGATAGCCTCCAGAACACCCTTGAAGTTGCGAAGTCAAGATGAACACAACGGCAAAAAAACAGGTGATAAACCCTATATGATCGAATCACGGCCATCACACTCAATAGAAAATTCAAGGAGCATTTTTCGCATGCTCCCTACAGCCCACTCCACCTTCGAGTTCACCCACGGCGATCAATTCGCTGCCGTACGCCGTGATTTGGCCAAAAACCCTAAATCAAAGAACCCCAAAATGCTCACTAATTACTCCATTAAAATTCATCATTCAAGTACTAAAAAACATCATTCTACATTTGCAATCCATTTATGAATCCAAAATTAAAAATTTAATTCATCAATTTCTGACCAAATTTGACATGCACTGCAAATTTTATCTATTTAAAATAAATTATTCAATATAAAATCTTGAAATTATTTTTAGATAATAGCTTATGTGATTACAAACAACATTTGTAAACAAATCATAAGCAACTCGAATTCAATATAGTATTCTTGAATTTATTATGACATTTGATACCTGTTTATAAACTTACTGGACATATATTCATGTTTACAGGCAACACACAATCATAAATAACCTATATAACTACATGCATTAGTTTCAATCCATTAATCCAGACAAATTAACATAACTACACAAGAACAAGATAAATTCTTGAGATTCAAACTGTTTTTCAAACTGCATTTACTCACTTTGACATAAAAGCAGAAAACAGAGAACATATCATCATATCCACACATGCTCAAATTTAAATTCAAACATTGCAGATATCATCAAGTTATTTATTCATAAAAACAGGTGAATTCAAGAATTAAAACTGTTTTTAAAAGTTCCATTCACTCACCTGAAAATTTCCAGAAAACAGAACTGCATGTTCTTTTCTTTCCAAGCTTTTGAATGTTCTTGAATATGTTGTCTGCTTAGTTGCATGCTGATGATTCATCTCTTGCTTTTTGAAGAATTTAAATTCCAGATTCTTGAATTACTTGAATTGCTAGTTGATTCAGAATTCTTTGCATTGATTGAGTTTCCAGGTTTCAGATTTTACAGTTTCTTCATTTTTTTTCCAGAGTTTACAGATTTACAGATTCTTCTTTTTCAGATTTGTAATTTATGTTTTAATTTGAGAAGAAGAAAATCTTTTGTTGAAGAAATGAACCCATCCTTTATTTACAATTAGATTTTAAATTTTATTTTACAAAAGAAAGACATTTGTCACAAAGAACTCTAATCTATTTACACCTAAGCAATTAAATTTACATTTGTCTTTAATGAACCCTAAAATGTTTACAAGTGTTATACTTGTTTTATTAATGTTTTTCTTTTAAATGTTATTTATCTTAAATAATTTTTTAAAGTCTAATATACATGTATATGTAATATAAAATGTACATACTTATATTTTAATAGATATTCATATGAAACAAGTAATTTACATTTTAATCCAATCATGTTTATATGTTTGAAACTTCTATTTTAAATTAGATCTTATTTAAAAACTTAAAGTACATATTTATCATAAATAAGGAATTAATTTTGATATTTTAAATTTAAATCTCAATTATCAATTTAAAGTCATTTAAATCAAATTATCATTTTAAATTCAAACTAAATTTATTCAAGTTTGAAAATTCTTATTAAATTCAATTTAATAATTTTCCTATTTCAAATATATATATACAAATATATATACACATTTCAAATAGAAACATTCTAACATTATATTTATTAATCTCCAAATTAAATTTTAAAATAAATACCAAATCACAATATATATACATTCATATATATTACAATTTGAATATAAAGTTCTATTACATTAAAGACTTCTTATTTACCAAAATAAATATTTTCAAATCAGATTATTATAAACTTTCAAAAGAATTAATCTTGCCTATTTATATTGTTAGAAAAAAAAATATTAATAGATATTACCAAATTGTTATCATTAACCTTTAAAATAGATTTAACTTGTCAATTTATAATATAAAATGATCAAATCAATTTAATTATTAACAAAGATTATTAAATTGATATTGCTCAAAATTCCGGGTCGTCACATTCCTCCCCCCTTAAAAAGAATTTCGTCCCCGAAATTTAAAAAGCAAAGATAATTTAATAACCCAGATAAAGATTTTAAATTCCTATCAGCAATCAAACAATCAATCATACATTATCAATCATAGCAACCAATTCAAACAAACAAACAAATAATTTATCTATTCCAGAAAAATTCTGAATAGAACCTTCTAATATTATCTAGAGTTTCCAAATACCTATACTGGAATACTTGCTCTACAAATCTTAACTAACTACACTACTAAAACCAAGAACTTCCTCATCTGATTCTACAAATCTGAACAAGATATCAGACTAAACTCAAAACCAACTCAACTACCAGATTCCTTCTGGACAGCTGATTCTATCACTCGAAGAATCATACACATATTCCTCAGAGATATGTGAAATACAATGAATTCCCAGCTATTCAAACTGGCAATTCAATCCTGTTGATCAAAATCAAATCTCTAGAGATCACAGATAAAACTCCAAATACCTTCAAAGCTAACACTCCAGTTTTACCCATTCTTATATCTCCTTTGATTGGATAAAACCAAATCAATATCCAAACTCTAAATGCACATTCCAAAACTTCACAATTCTTAACTGCACAACTCTTCAGATGCTCTGAGTCACCTCCAATATTCCTGATCAGCCTAACCCTTGCTGATTGCTCCATGAAACAACAGCACCAACTCAAATCAAATCTCCAGATCCTACTCAACAAAATGGCTTACCCAAAAATAATTCGCCAAAATCCAATCCACAATTCTATACTACAATCATCAATGGACTTCAAACATACCTCTCCTATCTGGAATAGCCAACAGTTGTACTTGACAACCTTGCCTTCAAATCTAGAAAATTCCTTCATACTTGAATTCCTGTAGAAATTCCTTTACTGCAACATCCGGTTGCTCCATACAAGAATAATTCCCAACTCGCTTCCGCTGCACAACTCTGATCTAGAGCAGATAAGAATGCTATCGAAGCACACAAGCACAATCTACCACCAAACACAGTTCATCCGACTCATAAAATCTAAGTGACCCTTCCACTTGGTCAAAACATCTCAACAGAATCTCAACTTAAAATAAGATGATCAATCCAAAGAATCCTGAGCTGCCTTACCAAACTCTTCTCGCTCCAGGAGTCATCCTACTATAAGGTTGAACCATCAAAACTGCTCTTGGAAATCCAAGTCGAAAAGAAATCTCAATCTCTGATTCGGGTCAACTTCTAATTCCCTAAAAACATCAGGAAACCCTCTGACTACTTCAAAACTTCCATATCTTTCACCTCTACTTGAGATGCCTCAATCTCAAACCAAGAATACTCAAAGATTCCCAATTAATCGCAAGTCACTTTTGCGATCTCTACTCGGTTCAGACTCCAAAGAACTGTCTTCACCAACTAGAACAGCTTCCCAAATCAAGATCAATCTTCAAGAATGGCTCACCTATCAGAAACTGATAGATCCCTTCCAACAAATATCTCGCTTTGCTGAGCCTTCCAAAGAAATGAATAAGCCTTCACCATCTGCCTGGTCTGCCGATAGTAGAATCCCAAAGATTACTGAATCATCGAAGAAACAGATCCATACTGCTACTTCCAAACTCCACTTCAATGATACAGCTAAGCCACAAGATCTTCCTTAACCCAAAAGCTCCTTGAAAACTCAATACTAACATCCAAATCCTCTAAAACATCCTTGAGACGAGTAGACATCTCCTCAAAGAAACTCGGCTCAAAACCAAACACCAACCACTTATCTTCTTAAGAAAACAAATGAGACCATGTCCGAAATGAGGTAACTCATCGACCTTAGTCTCCTACTTCAATAAAGATAAGACATCCTTACTTAAGATCCAGAAAATCTCTAAACATCTGAATCTTCGTTGCAATAGACATCAATGCTCTTCCAACACCATCTAAATCTGGCTCCAAAAGAAACATCTTCGGAACCATCTGTGGATACTGTATCTCATCACACAGCTATTCCTTCTTGAAGTCACCACTTGCTTCTATTAAGCTGAAAAACTCAACTCTTGGAAATCCCGCTCACTCGAGAGCAAATCATCCTCACACTACAAGAATATACTCCAATCCTTGAAAAAGACTTCCTTTGGACTCAAAGAAATCCTTTCTACAATCCACAAAACTTATTCGAGACAGTATATGGTCTACAATCTCGATAAACACCTCTAACTACAACATATAAACCTCAACCAATAGTGGTAGTCGCGTTCCACACACTCCTACCTTATCTACTTTTTATACCCTATGTTGGAAAATCCAAACAGATAACCCAACAGATTAGGTAGTTATATAAATATATATTTATATAAAAATTACAAGTACGCTCTCTCAAGATAGACACCACTTCAGAGCCTAGGTATTTACTCAACCTAACGCTCTGATACCAACTGTAGCGACCCGACTTTCCACTCTCGGAAAATCGCATCACTAATTAAGAAAGAAAGGGATAGAAGAAGAAAAGAAAGAGAAGAAAGAGAAAACAACACATCAGAATCTCACAGCGGAACGATTTAAATATAATATAGAACATATACAGAGTATCATATACATCAGAGTACACAACTAAACATCTCAATTTAGACAGTTATAACATTTCTGTCTAATACAATACAAGACAACACACAGAAAAACACACAGCGGAAACTCTAACCATATATCTACACGCTGAAGCCTCCTGCTCCAAAGCTCCTCCAGAATTCGTCAAGAGATAACCTGAATCACTTGACTACTCATATATAATATGAGTACCCAAGAGTTTAATAAAACAGAAAATAAACACTCGGGTCAGACAGGGGTCTGGTGTGAGTAAACGGTTTAAGATTGCTTAACTTTAGAAAATCTTTTGAAAACAAAAGGTATCACGTAAGACTTCCCACACATAAACATGGAAAAGTTTTTACCTTACGCTAACCAAAACATTTGATAGGAAATCCAGTGATATTATAATAGTGTCTAGGGTTTTCAAGTAAATAAGAAATAGCCGAAATTGTTACATTCATTAAATTCCAGCTACTAACCACAAAAGTGGGTAATACAAACAAAACCGTAGGGTCTCGTAGGGAAAATGGGTTTCCAACAATGGCAGGGCTACTGGGGTACCGCCCGTCACAGTACGTGGCCTAGATCACCGTACCGAGGATTACTCCCTTCATCCCCTGCAACACAAGACCGGGACCATTCCTTACTGAACAGTCCCGAACAAGACCACCCCGCAGTTGGATGCAGACCAACTGCCCACACAGCCGAAATATAAAGGGACCTCTAGACAGGGATGTATCTTGCTCTCCAGTGGGCGCGACCCACGAAGCCTTGCTGCACCTCCCCTGTTTTAGCCATTCCCGGTTGATGAGGCTTGAGGCTGCGATTACCTTTATAGGACCAATTATCTTAGAATGCTCATCGTCCGCCTGACGATGTGCTGAAAGCATTCAATCCATACAAGTTCGTTCCGGGTTCGAACGAAACCGAAGGCACTATCTCGTTGCACTCATTTTGGAATCACCCTCAGAGTCAACGACCATAGCCCTTGCACTCTGATTCACCATCTCGAATCTATAAGCACTATTCCGTCAAACTCATTACGGAATCACCCACAGAGTTATACTGACGTATAGCCCTTACACCTCGAGTCTTCACTTGCTCCATTTGGATTAACGACCTAACGTTTAATTGGAATCGATGTGGTTTTCGGATTCCAAATATGGAAACCCGATCCCGGTCTCATCGAAACCAAACGCCATTTTAATGTCCAAGTTGTACTTAAGGGATTTAAACAATAGATATTCAGAAGTATCACTTAACATAAATGGATGTATTCACAACACAGATAGATATGCATCTATTATAACATGCATCTATACATATCACAAAGCAGCATATATGTCACAATCACATATAGCATAATCACATCATCACATCTATCAATATCATCCAACAACAATCAATATCATTAACTCATCCAATGATATATTAATCATCCAATCATTAACCATTCATAAACAAATTTGATTCAACCTTGATTAATTTAATTAATCCTTAAATTAAATTAATCCTTAATTAAATACTTGGATTATCTCCAATCCAATACTATTTATTAATTAATTACAAATTAATTAATTAACATCACTTAATTATCCATTTCAATTAATCTTTCCTGATTAATTATCACTTAATTACTTTAAGTAATTATTACTTAATTACCAAATTAATTAATCATCCTGATTAATTACTTCCAAATTATACTAAGTAATTACCTCTTAATTACTTTCTAAATTAATCAACCTTGATTAATTATTCTCTAATTATTCTGGTAATAATTCCTTAATTACCTTTAATCAATTACACTTGATTAATCATTTTTAATTAATCACATTGATTAATTACTTTTAATTAATCATACTTAATTAATTACTTTTAATTAATCACCTTTGATTAATTACTTTAATTACATTTAGTAATTTAAAACTTAATTACAAATTAATTATTCTTAAATTATTAATTAACAATTAATTAATTATTTTCATTAATTAATGATTACTCATTAATTAAAATTCTATCTTAATTAATTACTCTTAATCAAGTAATTAATCATTAATCAAATAATTTAAACCTTTAACTAATTATAATTAATTCTTTAATTAATAACTAAAGTGATTATTCCTTAATCACATTTACCTAATTACTTTTCATAAAGTGATTATTCTTTACTTAATTACCTTTGGTAATTAATCACTTAATTACTTTAATTACTTCCCAAGTAATTATATTATATTAATCCATAAGTGATTATTTTAATTAATCACAAGTTAATTACTTAATTAACTATTTAACTAAATCATTTAAAATTAATTAAATGATTCTTAACTTATTATATAAAAGATTCTTAATTAAGAAACCTTATCTTAATTAAATCATTTATTCACAATTAAAACTTGATAATTAAAAAAAATGATTTAATTATCTCAATTATCTTTACAAAATTAATTATCTTTAAATAAAACAAAATTCAAACTTACTAAAGATAATTTTTATTATAATTGATTATCAAATTCTAAATCATTAACTTAATTTAAATAAAATATAATAATTTAGAAAACAATTAAATTTAAACATATTTTAAATTGAACTTTAAATCTTTAAAATCTTTCCAAATTTACTTATTAAAGTTTAATACAAACTCTATTTCAAATCCACTTATCTTATTTAAAACTTTCATATTTAATATATATAAAACTTGTTTAACATAATTTTGAAACAAATTTAGTTTTATATATAAACTTATTTACTTTGTATAAATTTTAGAAACCATACTGTTAAACATTTCAAAACTTCTAAACTCAAACTAAAGTATGCTGGCAACTCGAGAAATCACTCAGAAACTCACACGACAAATTCCCGAGTTCTCCCAACCTCTGCTTCGAGCCATAACGACCAAAACACGGGGTGTACTTCGAGTCTTCCCTCTCTTCACATCCCTGAACCCAATACCCCCTTCTCCTTCCTGATGCACACAGCCGTGCAACGTGCACCGTGTTTCCCATCGCCAACGACCACCATTCCGATCACGACAAGTCACGTTCAACCCCTCCATCCCAATGCTCAACCCAGAAAACAAATTCGAATGTCACTCGAAAATATCACACTCGAACCCATCAGATTCGAAACACTGCAGCCAGAAAATCTCCCACCGCCGACCATCCCCTTTACCGGAGACCACGCCGCCATCACCGCAGCTTCCTCTCACTTCCCCTCATCTCCCTAACCCCTCGCGATAGCCTCCAGAACACCCTCGAAGTTGCGAAGTCAAGATGAACACAACGGCAAAAAAACAGGTGATAAACCCTATATGATCGAATCACGGCCATCACACTCAATAGAAAATTCAAGGAGCATTTTTCGCATGCTCCCTACAGCCCACTCCACCTTCGAGTTCACCCACGGCGATCAATTCGCTGCCGTACGCCGTGATTTGGCCAAAAACCCTAAATCAAAGAACCCCAAAATGCTCACTAATTACTCCATTAAAATTCATCATTCAAGTACTAAAAATCATCATTCTACATTTGCAATCCATTTATGAATCCAAAATTAAAAATTTAATTCATTAATTTCTGACCAAATTTGACATGCACTGCAAATTTTATCTATTTAAAATAAATTATTCAATATAAAATCTTGAAATTATTTTTAGATAATAGCTTATGTGATTACAAACAACATTTGTAAACAAATCATAAGCAACTCGAATTCAATATAGTATTCTTGAATTTATTATGACATTTGATACCTGTTTATAAACTTACTGGACATATATTCATGTTTACAGGCAACACACAATCATAAATAACCTATATAACTACATGCATTAGTTTCAATCCATTAATCCAGACAAATTAACATAACTACACAAGAACAAGATAAATTCTTGAGATTCAAACTGTTTTTCAAACTGCATTTACTCACTTTGACATAAAAGCAGAAAACAGAGAACATATCATCATATCCACACATGCTCAAATTTAAATTCAAACATTGCAGATATCATCAAGTTATTTATTCATAAAAACAGGTGAATTCAAGAATTAAAACTGTTTTTAAAAGTTCCATTCACTCACCTGAAAATTTCCAGAAAACAGAACTGCATGTTCTTTTCTTTCCAAGCTTTTGAATGTTCTTGAATATGTTGTCTGCTTAGTTGCATGCTGATGATTCATCTCTTGCTTTTTGAAGAATTTAAATTCCAGATTCTTGAATTACTTGAATTGCTAGTTGATTCAGAATTCTTTGCATTGATTGAGTTTCCAGGTTTCAGATTTTACAGTTTCTTCATTTTTTTTCCAGAGTTTACAGATTTACAGATTCTTCTTTTTCAGATTTGTAATTTATGTTTTAATTTGAGAAGAAGAAAATCTTTTGTTGAAGAAATGAACCCATCCTTTATTTACAATTAGATTTTAAATTTTATTTTACAAAAGAAAGACATTTGTCACAAAGAACTCTAATCTATTTACACCTAAGCAATTAAATTTACATTTGTCTTTAATGAACCCTAAAATGTTTACAAGTGTTATACTTGTTTTATTAATGTTTTTCTTTTAAATCTTATTTATCTTAAATAATTTTTTAAAGTCTAATATACATGTATATGTAATATAAAATGTACATACTTATATTTTAATAGATATTCATATGAAACAAGTAATTTACATTTTAATCCAATCATGTTTATATGTTTGAAACTTCTATTTTAAATTAGATCTTATTTAAAAACTTAAAGTACATATTTATCATAAATAAGGAATTAATTTTGATATTTTAAATTTAAATCTCAATTATCAATTTAAAGTCATTTAAATCAAATTATCATTTTAAATTCAAACTAAATTTATTCAAGTTTGAAAATTCTTATTAAATTCAATTTAATAATTTTCCTATTTCAAATATATATATACAAATATATATACACATTTCAAATAGAAACATTCTAACATTATATTTATTAATCTCCAAATTAAATTTTAAAATAAATACCAAATCACAATATATATACATTCATATATATTACAATTTGAATATAAAGTTCTATTACATTAAAGACTTCTTATTTACCAAAATAAATATTTTCAAATCAGATTATTATAAACTTTCAAAAGAATTAATCTTGCCTATTTATATTGTTAGAAAAAAAAATATTAATAGGTATTACCAAATTGTTATCATTAACCTTTAAAATAGATTTAACTTGTCAATTTATAATATAAAATGATCAAATCAATTTAATTATTAACAAAGATTATTAAATTGATATTGCTCAAAATTCCGGGTCGTCACAGTGTATCACTGTACATGCCACAAGGCAGTGCCACCAGTATACAGTTGATAATGCTACAGGACAGGTGAGCACAAGGTCAAACCCAAATAAAAAGACGGGTTCAACTCAGGTACAACATAAATAAAATCTCGACTTCAACACAAGGTCAAACCCGAGTTGTAAAACTGGATTCAACTCAAGTGTAATGCAGAGTCTACACAAATTCAAGAAGGCACCAAATAACAAACAAAGTGCAAAGGTCAAGCCATCACTGCAAATTTGACTCAACTCAATGCAATTCAAACTGCAAGTCCAAAACAAATGCACAATGCACTAAGCAAATGACAGAGACAGGTCTTACATGTATCAAAAAGCATGTATATGGGTAAATAGAAAATGCACCAGTTCAACTCAGAGATGCAACTCCAAGCTAAGAGCAAGTGATAGTGAATATATACAAGTGCAGTGCTCAAGACTAAGCAATCCTCAGCATCAGATCAGAAGTGAAGCAAAAAGCTCAAGTCAATGCACAGTGCAAACAAATGCACCTAAGTGACACAGTGAATAAAGACCAACTCCAGAATGCATCAGAGTGCAAATAAAACATGTGCAGACAAATAAACAGAGGCAACAAAGGTCAGGGAACAGGGCAACATTAAGTGATGCAACCTCACATAATCAAATGAAGCCAAAGCAAACAGAGGGATCAATATGGCATTATTGTTGCATCAATGAATTTATAAACATCAACTACAAGCCAAAGTGTACAAACTGAAGACTACAAGAAATAGGCAATTCGAAGTGATATAACAGCAAATACCACAATATCAAGTTCAAGTCAGACCAACAGCTACATGAAGCAAACAGCATGAGTGTCACAAGCATGAACACAGGAAAACATGCATGCAATATGGACTGCAACAAACATCAGAATAACAAACAGTGAATCAAGACAGGGCCGAGCAACTGCTATATGGTGATGCAGTTAACGACTACTCAAAGCAACAGTGACAATGAAGTGAATGAAACTTCAGGAACTCAACAGAGATAAGATGGTCAGTCACCATAATGATGAAAATGTCGAGCTTAATGCAACACGGTGGCAACCATAAGATGCAGATCAACCAGAAGTACAAGTGCAGTTTAAATGGCCGGGCAAGTGCACAACTAAACCAACAAACATCAGCAAGTACAATATCATAAAACAAATGTCCATACCGAGAAAACATTGAAACAATCAGAGAATGTAAAGTCGAAAGCCACAGTGGATGAACAAAATTTAACAGTGCAGAAATGGTCTTAAGTCCAAGACGAAATCATGGAAACATACAGAAGTCAAGTAGGGGATTCGTGAATGTATACTGTTAAAAAATCAAAAACGTATCTTTGAAAAAGTCAAAAAGTAAAAGAGGAAAGTTTTTTCCGTATCAACCAAGAATAAATTGAACGCTTCAAAATCAAAGTCGTGCGCATCAAGGCAAAAATATATCAAGAAAGCAAAAATTTGGAAAGTATCGAATTGATACGAACAAACACAAGTGTCTCGGTATTCATATAAATACCAGCATCCAATTATCATCATTGGCATGAGCGAACAATCTAACTCAAGCAATCAATCCTGAAAGTGAAAGAAACAAATAACATACCAGAAGAAAAGATGAATTCGATCATCTCGAAGCAACCAAGCCGACTTCATCAAAACCCTAATTTCACAGAACAATCAAGAGAAGCAGTCGAGCGCGACTCCAAGCAGCTGATCAATAGAGCATCAATATCAATCGATAAGAGCAACGAAATAAATTGGCATCCGAAAACCCTAATTTTGATCGAAGGACGAAAGCCCTAATTGTGATCGAAGAAGCCGCCACTATCTCAAAGGAAACGAGCCGCAAATACTATAAAAGGAAGAAAAGGGGGCTGGTGTTTTCTTTGCTTAGTAAAAGGGGTTTTATTTTTTAATTAGGGTTTTTAATTGTCTTTTTCTTTTTAATTTTGTTTTTAATTTTAAAACTCTTTTCAAACTGTTGTATTTGCTAGTCGTGTGACTAGGGGACAAGCTACGTGGCGTAGCTTTAGAATTCACAACTCAGTGGCTGAGTTGTGGCAGGGTTTTGAGCGTAGAGTTAGGTTAGTCAGTAGCGGGTGTCGCGAGTTTACGTGTGTAAGCGTGTGACTACTTAATTTCTAGTAGAAACCTTGGGGGCAGCACGTAGGCAGGGTTTTGCCGAAGCTGGGTAAATTCTGTGTCGTTCTATTTCTACATTTTTATTTATTCTACTATTTATTTCTGTGCTGCTATTATTCTGTGATCTGTGTTGAAATAAGCTTCTGCAATTAATTTTTGTAAGTAATACTATCAACCTATTCACCCCCCCTCTAGGGTGAAATCGATCCAACAAGTGGTATTAGAGCTAGGAATAAACATTGGTTTTCATAAATTTGATTTTAAAAAAAATTCAATTTTTGTTTTAAAAAGTTGAATTTTTATAATGGCTTCTTTTAATAATGCTTTTGCCGAGGGTCAGTCCATAGTTAGACCACCAATGTTCAATGGTGAATATGCCTACTGGAAAAATAGAATGAAAATTTTTCTGAAAACCATTGACGCTTGGAACATTGTTGAGACAGGTTATAGATCACCAACTATAATTGTAGACAATCAGGAAATAGATAAACCGATGGACTAATGGACAGAGCTAGAAAATAAATTACAAAATGCTAATGCTAAAGCTATGAACTCTATTATATGTTCATTGGATCAATTTGAATTTAATCATGTCTCTCATTGTTTAACTACGCAGGAAATGTGGCACACGCTCGAAGTAACTCACGAAGGAACATCTCAAGTCAAAGAATCTCGCCTAGCTATGTTAAGCAGCGAATACGAGAATTTTACAATGGCAAAAGAAGAAAATGTCAAAGAGATGTACGGACGACTATCCAATATAGTATACAAATCAAAGGCTCTTGGAAAATCGTACACAGAGTTGGAGATAGTGCGAAAAATCCTCAGAGTTCTTCCTCGAAGCTTTGAAGCAAAAGTCACAGCTATTAAAGAATCAAAGGATTTGAAACAAATCAAGGTGGAAGAGCTCATTAGAAATCTCACCGCTTATGAGCTAGAACTAAAGTTCAAGGAAGAGCGAGAAGGAGGCGATACTCGAAAGAAGTCAATTGTCCTCAAAGGAACAACTGAAAATGACAATGATGATGATGAGGATGGTGAAGCTGAATCAGCACTATTCATAAAGAGATTCAAAAAGTGGAATCACAAATATGGCAATCCAACCAGAAATCATCAAATTAAAAGCAGAATAAACAAAGCACTAGACATTTCGGAGAAGCAAGAGATCATCTGCCATAAATGTAATAAACCAGGCCATATCAAGCCAAATTATCCTCAAAATCGACCAAACCAAGGAAAGAAACTGAAGAAGAAAAGTTTTGCGGCTACTTGGGATGAAATTGATGAAGCTGAAAGTGATAGCACCGAAAGTGAAAGTGAAAGAGCAATTCTATGTCTTCATGGTTAAGTAACTGATAGTGATGATGATGAGCCAAGTGAGGTATCAAAACTTTCTCATTCAGAATTACTTATATATTTTCACGAAGTAAATGGCTGTTTTGAACGACGTACGGAAAAGTATGCCAAACTTGAATCACAAAAGGATTCTTTAATTGATTTAAATAAACAACTTAACCAATTAGTTAAAACCTATCAAAGTAGAATCCCTAAGTGTGATAAGTGTCCAACATTCGAAGAAGAGATTAAAAATTCAGAAAACAAAATTAAATCGCTTGAAAATGAAATCCTGCTTTTGAAAGAAATTGAAAACACAAGGAGAGAAAACTTTATTTAAAGGTGCACACAACTGATAAATGAAAATGAATCTCTCAAAACCCAAGTCCTACAACTATCAACAACTTTAGATAAATTCTCAAAAGGAGAAAAATCATTGAATATGCTATTAGGGAAACAAGCTATTAATACATCTAGGCAAGGACTTGGATATAACAAATTTCAAAAGATAGAAATCTAATCAAGTCAATTCATTTGGACACAATCAAAATAGTTGTTGGTATAAACCCGAACATGTGAAGACTATATCGATTTGGGTTCCAAAAGGCACAAATATAAAATCTCTCAAAGTAAAACAAATTTGGTTGCCAAAAAGAACATGTACAAATAGTTTTCAGTCTCCTCTAAATTATCTTTCAAAATATTTTGCACCAACAATTTTGGACCTATAAAAACAAATAGGTGACTAATTTTTTTTCTCGTGTAGGTATGCTGGCAGGCTAAGGAACAACAGCAATAGTATCTGGATTCTGGCTGTTCCAGACACATGACAGGCGATAAATCAAAGTTCCTTAGCCTAGAAAAGTACAAAGGTGACAGGGTCACAATGGGTAACAATGAAAAGTGTAAAATTGTTGGCAAAGGTAAAGTAGGTAACAATACATTTACCTAGAATGATGTACTGTATGTTGAAAATCTGCACCACAACCTGATATCAATCAGCCAGCTATGTGAAGAAGGTATGACTGTTATTTTTGACTCTGACTTGTGCAAAATTGTTGACAATTCATCTAAAGAAATCTTATTTTTAGGTAAGAGGAAAGGTAATATATATTCTCTATCTTTTTATGATCTCGCCCTTTCTAACTGCCTGGTAGCTAAGGACATAGAAGCAAATTTATGGCATCGACATTTAGGGCATGCTAGTATGAACTTGCTAAACAAATTAAAAAGGAAAAATTTGGTAAGAGGGTTGCCTTCACATGAGTTTGAAACAAAAAACATTTGTAAACATGCACTTTAGGAAAACTTAAAAAATCATCATTTATGCCAAAAACAGTGTAAGCACTTCTTGAGTACTTGAGCTAGTTCATATGGATCTATTCGGACCTAATGACATTGCTAGCTTAGGAGGTAAGAAATATTGTTTTGTAATAGTTGATGACTACTCAAGATATATATGGGTATATTTCTTAGCCAAGAAATCAGAAACATTTTCATACCTCAAGAATTTCACAAAATTAGTCCAAAATGAAAAGGAAGTTTCTATTATTTCACTAAGAAGTGATCATGGTGGAGAATTTGAAAATTATGAATTTGAAATTTTTTGTGATGAAAATGGAATCAAACATGAATTCTCTGCACCATGTACTCCACAACAAAATGGGGTAGTTGAGAGAAAGAATCGAACTTTACAAGAGTTGGCTAGATCTATGATAAATGAGTATGAACTACCTTTGCATTTTTGGGTAGAAGCAGTAAATACAGCATGTTATGTAATGAATAGAGTTATGATTAGACCGATTCTCAACAAAACTCCCTATGAGCTATGGTTCAACAATAAACCAAACATTGCTTACTTTAAAGTGTTTGGATGTTCTTGCTATATTCTCAATGCAGGTGATCAATTAGGAAAATTTGAAGCAAAAGCTGATGAAGGTATCTTCATGGGATACTCTTCGAGAAGCAAAGCTTGCAGAGTACACAACAAAAGGACTAAAACAATCGTGGAATCAATCAATATGAAATTTGATGAAGGCATTGATAATCAGGAAACATCCAAAAGCAATGTTGAAGAGGAGAAGGAAAAAGATGAGCATGAAGAACCAAAAGAAACTGATGATATCAGAGAAACTGCCATAACTCCAGAAGTCCGAAGGAATCTAGATCCAGCAAAACTGAAATTCAAAGCAGACCATCCTCTAGAATTGGTAATTGGAAACCCTATAGCAGTTATACAGACTCGTTCCTCCTTTACAAATCTATGTGATCTGTGCTTATATAGTGGATTTATTTCAAAAATAGAACCAAATAACATAGGTTCAGCCCCTAACGATGAAAACTGGTTTATGGCCATGCAAGAAGAGCTAAATCAATTTGAACGAAATAATGTTTAGAGTCTAGCACCTAGACCTAAGGATTATCTAGTTATAGGAACAAAATGGATTTTTAAAAATAAATATGATGAATTTGGAAATGTAATAAGAAATAAAGCTAGACTAGTCGCTAAAGGATATAATCAAATTGAAGGAGTTGACTTTGATGAAACTTTTGCACCTGTAGCTAGACTAGAATCAATTAGAATATTATTAGCTTTTGCTTGCTACAAAGGATTTAAACTAAGACAAATGGACATTAAGAGTGCTTTTCTTAATGGGATTTTAAAAGAAGATGTGTTTGTTGAACAACCAGAAGGTTTTGAAAGTCATGAATATCCAAACCATGTATATAAACTGAAAAAGGCATTATATGGATTAAAACAAGCCCTTAGAGCCTGGTATGAATGTCTTAGTTCTTATCTCCTTGAAAATGGGTTCAAAAAGGGATGTGTAGACAACACACTATTTCTTTTGCATGAAAAAGATGATCTTTTGATTGTTCAAATATATGTTGATGACATCATTTATGGTGCTACTAACAAGTTATTGTATGAGAAATTTGAAAAGGTCATGCAGGAAAAGTTTGAAATGAGCTTGGTTGGAGAGTTAAAATTCTTTTTAGGATTTCAAATCAAACAAAGTGATAAAGGAACATTCATTTCTCAAACAAAATATATTAGGGAACTTGTCAACAAATTTGGATTGAAAGATGCCAAACCCGCAAGAACTCCCATGAGTACAACACTTAAACTTGACAAGGATGAAAAAGGTAAGACAGTTGATCAAAAGCAGTACAGAGGTATGATTGTATCACTCCTTTATCTTACCGCTTCTAGCCCTGACATCATGTTTTTTGTCTGCTTGTGTGCATGTTTTCAATCTAACCCAAGAGAATCTCATTTAAAAGCTGTTAAAAGAATTATAAGATATTTGTTGCACACCCCACGGTTTGGTCTTTGGTATCCATCAAATGATAACTTTGAATTAAAAGGTTTTTCAGATGCTGATTACGCTGGAAATCTAGTTGATAGAAAAAGTACTAGTGGAGCATGTTTTATGTTAGGACATTCATTAGTTGCATGGTCAAGCAGAAAACAAAAATGTATTGCATTATCCACCACAGAGGCAGAGTATATTGCTCTAAGCGGTTGCTCTGCTCAAATCTTATGGATGATACAGACTTTGCAAGACTATGGTCTAAATTTTAAACATGTACCACTAATGTGTGATAGTAAAAGTGCAATTGATCTCACAAATAACCCTGTGCATCACTCACGAACAAAATATATAGACGTTAGGCATCATTTTATTCGAGATCATATTTTCAAAGAAAATATCAGCATAAATTTTATTTCAACTGATTCTCAATTGGCAGATATCTTTACAAAACCCCTTCCAGAAAACTGTTTCTGCAAACTACGTCTCAGTTTAGGTGTTTTAGAAATTTGATTGCCTAATTAACAAATCTATCCCCCTACTAATTATCAAAAAGGTAAATAGTGACTGAAAAATGATAAGGGGTGATATTAATCGTACATTTTTCCTCAAGACAATATACTTAGTAAATTTCTTTAGAAATTCAAACAAGAGTTATAAAATTCTTTGTTTGGCAAAGATTCCATGACCATTTCTAATTCTATCGTAATTCTATCGACCATCGCTTATCAAAAATCCAATATAGTTTGTCGATATGTGATATCATAATCAGGAATCTTTCGTTTTTCAGTTTATAAAATAAAATAAAATTCAAAGTATTCACTCTCATTTAAAAGTCCTCATAGTTATGCATGGGTGAATTACTTGGAATTTGTTATGTAGTTCCATGCTCATTTAAAAGTCCCCACGGTTATGCATGTATGGAATGCATATCAAAATTAATTTATTAAATAAACAAGTTGATTCTAATCCCATTTAAAAGTCATCACGGTCATGCATGGTTAGAAGATACTTGAATTCATTTTTAAAAAATAAATAAAATTGAAATACTACTAACCTCATTTAAAAGTCCTAACGGTTATGCATGGTTAGTAGAAATTAAAATTCCTGATAGATATATATCACAACTCGACATAACTATATGATTTTATGATAACATCATTCCTATCATCTCTAAAATGGAATATGCGCCTAACAAGAATAGTTATGATTTTTTGTTTGATTTTCTATTTAAATTACATAGTTATAGTCCATTGAGTTTTAATGTTATATTACTATCTATCACCTTATCTCTATTTCATGACACTTTTACTCTTTTGCTGATAACAAAAGAGGGTGAGAAATGTTGGATTTTGGCAAATAAATCTTATACTACTATGCATATAAGAAGGGGGTGTTTAGTAAAGATGAATCATTTAAATAGGGGGAGCAAGCATTTAAATGGTGGAATCATCAAATACATTTAATATGTTTCAAAATCCGAAATATATGTTTGTTATCATCAAAAAGGGGAGACTTTTGAATATGCACTTATATGATTTTTGATTGATGATAGTAAACATATATACATTTGTTTAAATGTATTTGTTAATGTACTATTTTATTTTTCACAGATTAAATAAATATTTGCTGAATAAAATTAAATACACAGAATTTGAATTCAAACAGAAATTTTATTCAAACAAATATTTATTACATTTTTGAATAGTACAAATTCAACGTTTCACTATACATATACAACTTTGATTACAATTACATCACAATTTAATTTACATAAATTCCTCACTGCATATCACTCACACTCGTATTTTATCTTCAACTTCATTCCAGTTAGAATCCAGCATCTGAGCAATCTACAAAAATATTCACTAACGCAGTAAAATTGAAAAAGAAATATTTTTGCAATATAAAATAAAATATGGATATTGAAAATATTATTTGTCTCAGTTATTTGGGTTGTTCGTCATCATTTACATTTGAATTCATCACACACGAACAATGTGACATGCGCAATGTATCACTGTACATGCCACAAGGCAGTGCACACCAGTATACACTTGATAATGCTACAGGACAGGTGAGCACAAGGACAAACCCAAATAAAAAGACGGGTTTAACTCAGGTGCAACATAAATAAAATCTCGACTTCAACACAAGGTCAAACCCGAGTTGTAAAACTGGATTCAACTCAAGTGTAATGCACAGTCTACACAAATTCAAGAAGGCACCAAATAACAAACAAAGTGCAAAGGTCTAGCCATCACTGCAAATTTGACTCAACTCAATTCAATTCAAACTGCAAGTCCAAAACAAATGCACAATGCACTAAGCAAATGACAGAGACAGTTCTTACATGTATCAAAAGGCATGTACATGGGTAAACAGAAAATGCACCAGTTCAACTCAGAGATGCAACTCCAAGCTAAGAGCAAGTGATAGTGAATATATACAAGTGCAGTGCTCAAGTCTAAGCAAGCCTCAGCATCAGATCAGAAGTGAAGCACGAAGCTCAAGTCAATGCACAGTGCAAACAAATGCACCTAAGTGACACAGTGAACAAAGACCAACTCCAGAATGCATCAGAGTGCAAATGAAACATGTGCAGACAAATAAACAGAGGCAACAAAGGTCAGGGAATAGGTTAACATCAAGTGATGCAACATCACGTAATCAAATAAAGCCAAATCTGACAGAGGGATCATTATGGCAATATTGTTGCATTAATGAATTTATAAACATCAACTACAAGCCCAAGTGTACAAACTGAAGACTACAAGAAATATGCAATTCGAAGTGATATAACAGCAAATACCACAATATCAAGTTCAAGTCAGACCAAAAGCAACATGAAGCAAACATCATGAGTGTCACAAGCATGAACACAGGAAAACATGCATGCAACATGGACTGCAACAAACATCAGAATAACAAACAGTGAATCAAGACAGGGCCGAGCAACTGCTATATGGTGATGCAGTTAACAACTACTCAAAGCAACAGTGACAATGAAGTGAATGCAAATACAGGAACTCAACAGAGATAAGATGGTCAGTCACCATAATGATGAAAATGTCAAGCTTAATGCAACACAGTGGCAACCATAAGATGCAGACCAACCAGAAGTAAAAGTGCAGTTTAAATGGCCGGGCAAGTGCGCAACTAAACCAACAAACATCAGCAACTACAATATAATAAAATAAATGTCTATGCCGAGAAAACAATGAAACAATCAGAGAATGTAAAGTCGAAAGCCACAGTGGATGAACAAAATTTAACAGTGCAGAAATGGTCTCAAGTCCAAGACGAAATCATGGAAACATACAGAAGTCAAGAAGGGGATTCGTGAATGTGTACTGTTCAAAAATCAAAAACGTATCTTCGAAAAAGTCACAAAGTAAAAGAGGAAAGTTTTTTCCATATCAACCAAGAATAAATTGAACGCTTCAAAATCAAAGCCATGCGCATCAAGGCAAAAATATATCAGGAAAGCAAAAATTTGGAAAGCATCGAATTGATACGAACAAACTCACGTATCTCGGTATTCATATAAATACCAGCACCCAATTATCATCATTGGCATGAGCGAACAATCTAACTAAAGCAATCAATCCTGAAAGTGAAAGAAACAAATAACATACTAGAAGAAAAGACGAATTCGATCATCTCTAAGCAACCAAGCTGGCTTCATCAAAACCCTAATTTCACAAAACAATCAAAAGAAGCAGCCGAGCGCGACTCCAAGCAGCTGATCAATAGAGCATCAATATCAATCGACAAGAGCAACGAAATAAATTGGCATCCGAAAACCCTAATTTTGATCGAAGGACGAAAGCCCTAATTGTGATTGAAGAAGCCGCCACTATCTCAAAGGAAACGAGCCGCAAATATTATAAAAGAAAGAAAAGGGGGCCGGTGTTTTCTTTGCTTAGTAAAAGGGGTTTTATTTTTTAATTAGGGTTTTTATTTGTATTTTGCTTTTTAAGTTTGTTTTTAATTTTAAAACTCTTTTCAAACCGTTGTACTTGCTAGTCGTGCGACTAGGGGATAAGCTACGTAGCGTAGCTTGAGAATTCGCAACTCAGTGGCTGAGTTGTGGCAGGGTTTTGAGCGTAGAGTTTGGTTAGTCAGTAGCAGGTGTTGCGAGTTTACGTGTGTAAGCGTGTGACTACTTAATTTCTAGTAGAAACCTTGGGGGCAGCACGTAGGAAGGGTTTTGTCGAAGCTGGGTAAATTCTGTGTTGTTCTATTTCTGCATTTTTATTATACTACTATTTATTTCTGTTGTGCTATTATTCTGTGATCTGTGTTGAAATAAGCTTCCGCAATTAATTTTTATAAGTAATACTATCACCCTATTCACCCCCCTCTAGAGTGAAATCGATCCAACAAAACTAACCAATCATTATTTGCTTAAATAAATGTTGACCTTATTAATACTTAAAGCATTAAGGCAACAGACCCGAGGTACCCACGTATTTTCTCAAGTATCACTCGACCCTTTTTCCTGTTTTCCCGCGTCACTCTCCTTCACCCTCTCCTTCTTCTCTTTTTTACTTAAGTTTAGTTAAAATATAGCTGCAGTTATACGAAACACTATCGCAGGCATCAGATCGACTCGAAGCAACTACCCAGAACCCTCGAGCAACACTCGCATCAGCCCAAACTCGATGGCGCAGGCACTCACACGCCACCGTGCACATGCATGGTGGTTCTCCGTACATCCAGCAACCCCCGTTGCCTCCAACAAACTCCAATTCGACCTCTCATATAAGATCGAAACCCAAATCATCGCGGAAACTACGAAATCGAAGAAGTGCCTGAAACTCGAACCCAAAAACTCGAACAACAACGAGAAGCGCTTCGCCCCACCAACACTGACCATCGGAGACGAAGCCTATTCATCCTTGCCACGACCATACCATCGTCGACCCTTACGCAGAAGAACGTGACACTCGATCGACATATGGTGCCGAAAACAAAATTTTAACAGTGTACATCAAAACACGATTTCAAACCCTATATTTGCTTCATCCAATAATTTCTTGCATTGAAAAAATTATTTGACATTTTTCTTATGTTAATTCATCTTTAAGCTTGCTTCAAATAAAATTTCAACAATAAAAATTGATTGAATCAATAGATATTGACAAAAAATCAAATTCAATTCCTTTATAACTGCACCTTAAATTCTTACTTAAAAATCATTATTTTTATGCTAAAAATCTTAACTTTGTTTGTTGAATCAAGATATGAAATCAGATTAACAAATTTAAATATTTGAATTTTAACATATTGAATTCTATTTACTGTAACTTGAATATACAGTGTTTAAGCTACACTATCCACCTTCAACAATCCTTCCAGGCCGAGATTTCAGTTTAACAAGTGTGTTTAACTTAAATTCTTAAGTACAAAATATTTGTATGAAGAAGTATATAAATTTTCCTCTGCTTTACTTTGTTCTGAAACTTGAAATACTGAAGAACAAGCCATATAAATTCCCAGTGCAACAGAATATACACAGAGTAGTTTGTTTAAACTATAACAAGCACATATCATTCAAAAAGCAAATACATAAGTTCAATTTTGAAATCAGTTTGTTTACTCACTTGAAACAATCTAAACAAAGATCAACTTCTTGATTGAAACACTTGCAGTTTGAATTTCCAGAAAGCTTCTCCTTTTGTTTTGCTGTTGATTTTATTTGAGTTTGCAAGACAATAATGTTTATTCTCTTTCTTTCAGGTTTGCTTTATAAGTTTCAATTCTTCGGTTTGTAAACGAATTGAAATAGGGTGATATATAAATAGAAATGGCTTTGTATAGGTTATAACTGGAAAGCCTCCATGTTTGACCAAACAAGAATTTTTGTATTTAATTTCCTGCACTATGGAATGATGTTGTAATTTCGGCTGTAGGATTTTCTTTGACAAATAGTTATGCTAGTTCAATGCATGTGTCTTCATATTTGTTTACATATAATTTATATCTGTTGACATTTTACTTATTTCGGCTAAACATGTTTTTAGTGCAAAGATATTTAGTATTTGATGTGGAAAATTTGTCTTCTTTCATTGTACAAATGAATATACTATACAGTAATACTTGATCTATTTCCCAATCCTCAAGCTTTGATCAAGTTGTTGAGTTTAGTTTCAGATTTGTTTGTACAATCAGATTTGTTTTGTGAGCAAATATATATGTATAACCTGTCTTGTTTTAATTCTCTTAAGTATGCCTTAATATGTTACTTGACTAAGATATGTTTTCACATCAATGTTTATTCTATCATATATTTGTTTATACTTATGTCTATTGATAGTTCTCTTTTTTAATATATACGTAGATGTTCATAAGCATATATTTGCATTTATAACTATATTTGAGTTGTACTTATGTTTAAATTTATAAGATTCAAAATTTTCCCAAACCATGTAATTGTTTAAATAACTAAAAGATATTTTTGTACTTTTTAAACATTATCGAAATTTTAACACTCTTTATTTTACATTCCAGACCATATTCATTTTATTCTTATGTTTAGATATTGATAAGGTATATTTTACTTATATTAAAACACATATTTATAGCTGTTTTGGAAATAATAAGTTTATATTTCATTTAATTTGATTAAATACCCATTAATAAAATGTTGCTAAACTTCAGGGATGTCACAGACTTTAAGGAGGAAATGGCTTGGAGTAAGACATATAATTGACTATTTATACTAAGACAAACGACTTGAAGCCTTGTTAATTAATTTATTTACTATCGTATTTCGATCAAAATAAAAAAAATGTTTATAATTTGAAATACACACACTCTCTCTATTTTAATATAAATTAAATGAAACATAAGTTATTAATATATATGCATATATATTAATATTTTTACATTATATATATAATATTATATTATCTTATTATTAATATATACATATATATGATCTTTATGTTTATATATACCACATATTAAAATTTAATTCAACCCACATAGAGAAAAGGATTTTTTTGTTGAAAAAACATATACATTGTTTGAACCAAAATGGCATAGACAACCAATAGATTGAGTAAAGAATAAAGAGTGAAGAAAATAAATAAAAAATGAGTGAGAAAGTACAAATAGAGTTTATATTGGATCGGCTAATCTTAGCCAACGTCCACTTAATGATTTTGATTACTTATATTCTGACTTAGAGGCGGAAGTTCTTATAGGTCGGTACAACTCTGACAGAGATTACAAGAAATTAGAGAAAGGCGCATAAGAGCCAAATCATCCTAAAAGATGAGTCTTACCTTTCTATTTATAGAGGTAGGGAGCCTAAAATCTTATCTAGAAGAAATCCACCACATTTTCCATGCATTAGATTGTTTCTCCACTAAATTAGGATGCCACCTCATCAACTTATATAGGTCGGTATGACTCCAAGGGCTTGGTTCAGCATCGGCCCAAAAGATGACCAATCTAGTCATTTTAAACTCTTCTTTTTGGCTAGTCTTGTGGTTAACTTTGTGACTCCACAAATGTTCGCACTAATGTTAGCTTATTTTAGAGTCTAACTAATAGAGTCAGGAAAGAAAAGAGTTGCTGATTCAAGAGTTCATGGAGATCGTTAAAGAATTAAATTGGACCAACAAAATAACACTTGAAGTAGGCTTCTAGCATTGAGTAGATTGCGTAGGCAGAAGATGGGACCCACTAGCAGAGCAAAGTTGGATTGGTATAAATCCAGGGAGTTGGATCGGTACAACTCTAAAGATTTGGAGTTGGGAGTTGGACCGGCGCGGACCCACCACTTAGGTGGATCCATGTACTTTTTTAGCTTGTGTTGGTTTCTAGATTCTTGGGCTATCCCTTGGGCCATCTTGCCTTGATAACCTTAAAGTTTGACTTGTCAACTTTGTTCCTGTACTACCTAGTCAAAAGGTAGGATAACACTTTCCCCCTGCTATCCCGCCTTTTCAGCAAGGCCGTGATACCAAAAGGTCGACCAAGAAAAACAAAGATAGTTCGTCTCAAAGATTGGTCAACTCAGCAACTCAACAAAGCAAGTCAAGTAGGTCGATCACGACCTAACTACCTAAAGCTTCCAACGAGCTAGCAAGTTTAAAG
Organism: Allium cepa; assembly: GCA_030765085.1. NCBI lineage: Eukaryota > Viridiplantae > Streptophyta > Magnoliopsida > Asparagales > Amaryllidaceae > Allium > Allium cepa. The sequence continues at coordinate 487,663,619 of CM060944.1, read as the reverse complement.
AACAAGCAATCATACGACCTAAAGCGGCTCAATAGCTAACAACCTAAAGAATTAAGGGGCTAAGCGACCTAACGAGATATTTTTGGAAGCGGTCTATCAATCTTCTGAATAGAGCGACCTAGCGACCTAACTCAAGCGACCTAATGGTCTGAATCATCCAGCGAGTCTGTGTGGCAACATCAAAGCGACCTAACCTATTAGCGACCCAACTACTGTGGAGTTCCTGCGACCTAGCAGGCCAGGGGAACGACCTAAAAGATTTGCCTCATCAAAGTTAGGTCGCTAACGACCTAACCAGATCACTCTCCACTCCCCTAGGTCGCTAACGATCTAACCAGATCATTCTCCACTTCCCTAGGTCGCTAACGACCTAACCATTCTCTATACTGTAACTCCATCAATCACTACTTCCTCTCCTTAACCCATAGGTCGCCCACGACCTAATCACTTCCTATGCCTTCACCCCTTAGGTCGCGCAATGCCTTTTCGAAGTTAGGTCGCTTGCGACCTATGCACATTCCTCCTTTTCCTACTAGGTCGCTCACGACCTAAACAAGCCGATACTGCCCCTTATGCTGCCAACCTTAGGTCGCTACCCTCTCTCCGGCCACTCCATAGGTCACCACTCCTCTCTTGCTACTCTTTAGGTCGCTGACGACCTACCACTTATCCTGTAGGTCGGCCGTGACCAACTAACTGGCTAAGTCCTTAGGTCGCTCGCGACCTAAAGCCCGCCGACCTAACTTCAACAATCACCTATAAGTACTCCACCTACTCCAACTGAAGGGGGGACTTTTTGGGGATTCAAAAGCGCTGACACTCTGCCATTTTCTCCACTCTCCCAACACTTCAACCATCGAAGATTCTTCATCAAAAGATCTACTTCCCTCAACATGAATCCGAAGAGCAATTCATCATCAAAGTTCTAATCTCTTGCTTCAATTGTGTTATAATAAGGAAGTTGAGTTGTAAAAATGTTGTAATCGAGAAAACGTGTTGTGAAAGTGTTGTAACCTTGTAAAAGTATGATCAAAGAACATAATGGAGGATGTAAAGTGGATGTAGGCTTAACTCTAAGCCGAACCACTATAAAAATTGCTGTCTCTCTTTTACTTTTCTGCTATTTTCTGTTTACTTTTAGTTCCCGTGTAAGTGGGTGGTGCTTTCACTAGATTACTCTAAACACCTGGGTGTTAGCGTTATACTTTTTAATGTTAACACCCCCCAAGGCACGCCTTGCGAATGAAAGGTGTGCTTTATTCAAGAATGTTGGTGTCGATGAGATGTTAGTGTTGAATTTCTTAATTGCTAGCCAATCAAGCTGTTGCGAATCATCATGTTCCTTCAGATTCTCTTATCAATCATGGGTCATTTTCCAAACTTGTTATAGCCTAAGACTCTAGACTCTGCCTAAGTGTTATCAATATATCATCATAATTCTAATTTCATTTTGGAGTTAGTACATCACATATCAAAATCATCCTATGTTCATACAAATTGTCAATTCTATTCTAATTACAAGGCGTTCAAATCCTTTTATAAAATCCATTTGTGTTCGTATTTATGATCATTCTAGATCATGTTATATTCTAATTATTGCATGATCTCTCTAGATAGGTAATAAAATTGGTTGCTGTTTAGGATGATAGTTAAATCTGCAGTCTCCCCTGATTGTTAATCAAATTTACGAACGTTCAAAGCCCGTAGTTAAATCCAAAATCTCTTTGGATCGTTACTCAAATTCATGGCTGATAATCAAATCCATGGCCATTAATCAAATCCATGGCCATTTGGGGCCAACAATCGTATCCATGGTCTCTTCGGACCCTTGTTGAGCCCAATTCACCCGCTCTCAGGTGAGGGGACTCAAGCCAAGCAAGCCCATCAGTGCATTCTCCAGTGAGGGGACATACGTCTTACACTCCAGCCCCGTCTCTCCAATTAGGACATAAATCCATCCAAGTCCATGGTCTCTTTGAACTGTTGTTGAGCCCAATCCGCTCACTCTCTAGCAAGGGGAATCAACGACAAGCAAGCCCATCCACTCATGCTTCAGCAATGTGACTTAATTTTTGCACTTTGGTCCCATCTTTTTGGATGGGGCTTAAAGCGATCAAGTCTTGCATCTCTGACCGCTCATGCTTCGGTGTGGGGAATTGCACCTTGCCCTCTGGTCTCGTCCCTCTAGACGGGACTTTATGGTGATTAATATCGTACAAGTCCATTCGTTCACGCTCCGACAAGGGAACTTGCACCTTGCACATCGATCTCGTCCTTTAAAAGTAGATTTTAAAGCGATCAATATCATTCATCACATTCTACATAGATTTTTCAAAAGTCAAATAAGCAGTGTGTTCATCCCAATCATCCGACTCAGAGCATAACTAGAGACTAATCTAGGTCTCGTACAAATGTAAGCAGTCTAAAGTTATTATTATCCTAATCAGTCATCTCAGGCATCCAACTCAAGACATGCTTAGGGACTGTTTGGGATTCCGTACATATGTATGCGATCTGAGGTTATACTACATCATTTTTTTTAAATTAGGGTAAAGGAATCAAACTTGAATCCAATACATCCCGGCATAGGGCTGTCATCAACGGAATACTTTGATCCATAACTTCTTTCTGCCCCTCCCCCTCCAAGTGTGAGATTCTAATTTCATTTCCTACTGTCATGCATTCGTATTTCAATTTGAATTCATATGCTTAACATCATCTCTAGGATGCGTATCGTTCCTTCCTAGGCTAGGATGACCCATGCCACGAAGCCTTTATGGGTCGATACCGACCGGTGCATGTGGGTCGGTACTAATCCGTATGTTTAGCTTAGGGTTTGTCCTTCATTCTACTCCTCTCCAATAACTTGCACTTTGGCTTTTGGCTTTTGGCTTTTGGCTTATGATTCTGATTTGCAACAGCAACGACACATCTATCACATTCTCCTGAAGAAATTATCCATCGTCTCTTCCTGGCGAGCAATCATCCTATCCTGCAATCTGCTCATCATGGTCCATCTCATCTGACTATGCAGATAGATGAGGGGTGAGCTCCTAAGGATGCCTCTTGGCCACCCCTTGTTGATTTCCTCCAACAGTAGTCCTCCTATTTGATTGTCTAATCATTTTGATCCTTTTCAAATCCCAAATCAATGGATTTTAGTCATCTCTCAATGAAAGCACCAAAATGTTTGAACCAAATTGGGCACAAACACCCAATAGATTAATTAGAGAATATAAACCAATGAAAATAAATGAAAAATGAGTAAGAGAATACACACAGAGTTTATAGTTGTTCGGCTATTCTTTGCCTATGTCCACTTATGCTTTTGATTGCTTATATTCTAACTTGGAGGCAGTAGTTTTTATGGGTCAGTACAACTCCTACAAGATTTCAAGAAATTAGTGAAAGAAGAATAAGAGCCAAAAGATCCTTAAAAATAAGCCATACCTTCCTATTTATAGAGATTGGGAGCCTAAAATCTCACACAAAAAATCTTTACACGGTTTTCCATGCCTTAGACTGTTTCTCCACCAAAGTAGGATGTCTCCTCATTAACCTATATGGGTTGGCACAACTCCAAGGGCTTAGTTCAGTACTGACCCAAAATATGGTCAATCTGGTCATCTTGAACTCTTTACTTTGGTTCGTCTTATGGTTAGCTTTGTGATTCCATAGTTGTTTGAACCAATGTTAGCTAGTTTTGGAGGCTAAATGATGGAGTAGTGGAAGAACAAAGTTATTGATTCAAGAGTTCGTAGAGATCGATAGAGAATTGCAATGGATCAAAAGAATGACAGTTCTAGAAGGCGTCCAACATGCGGATGCAAAAGATGAGACATATTAGTGTAGGATAGTTGGATCAATACAACTCGAGGGAGTTTAATAGGTACAACTCCATGGAGTTGGAGTTGTACAACTCAAGGGAGTTGGACCAGTGTCGACCCACCACTTAGGTGGATCCATGTACTTTTTGGCTTGGGTTTGTTACAAGATTCTTGGGCTATCTCTCCAAGCATCTTGCTTTGATAACTTCGAAGTTTGGCTTGTCAAGTTTGTCTGCTTGCTCAAATAGCGGGATAACATACATATACATATATGCATATAGTAACATATATCTTTAATGATGTAACGATCCGCCTTTTTGACCCTTAGAAGTCAACATTAATACATCCACAGTGTTTACATGCTGAACAACCAAGTCCCGAAAAGACGGATGGTTAGGGGAAAGAAGAAGAAAGAAGACAAGAAGAAACTAAATAACATAGAATCTTACATCGCAGCGAATAATCTATAATACAATAATGATCTTTATAATAGAAATATTTATATACATACATCCATCAGAGTACACTAACCTGTTATTAGCTTGGATAGTTATAACAAACTGCTCATATAATTTATTGATATATACAACAACAAAAAATAGTGGAAATAAAGAAATACATAGATACATCTTGGCCTCCAGCTCGTCTCTTGAGCTCTAATGCATCCAAAGTAATCTAGAAACTATGCTCAGCTTGACTGGAGCGTTATAAGAAAACAAATTCTGCATCATTGTAGTAAAAACAGTGTGAGAAACTCAAATCCTAAGGAATTTTATTTATTACAACTTGTAAAATCCTTTAAAATCAAAGGTATCTCGTAAGACCACACCGCATACAAATACAGGGCGGTTTTTACCTTACAATAACCAAAACATTTTCTATGGAAAATTCGGTGATATTGCAATAATGTGTAGGGCTTAAAGTATTTAGCAACCATATACTTTTGATGCATGTACATGACAACAATAATAGGTATATAATCAAAAACCGAAGGCGCTTATTGGAGAATGGATTTCTAATAATGGCAAGGTAAGAGACTACTTTCCAAAAGTACACCTCTAGATAAAATGTACTTAAGACCTTGTTGGGACCCTTTGCTAGCAATATCGGCCTGCCCCTAATTGGATATTATCGAATATAATAACCCCTTAGTTGTGATCAACAACCAAAAACGGGCCCCGAAGCATACACATATATATCAACTCTAGATAAGGTGATGATCAGACCCTAATGGGAGCGACCCACATAGCCTTGCGGCATACCCTATTTTTTCCATTAAAGGGATGTGAGGCCTGAGAGGCAACGTTACCTTTTTCCTCATAGAAGACCATCTTCGAATGCTAACATTGCCCTCCAGGCAGAAATGCAATGCCAGCATTCGTCCATACAAGTTGTTCCGAGATCGGAAAAACATTTAACATTTGCTATCATCCATTTTGGAGTCGCCCTTGGGAAGAATAGTATAACTCCATAGTATACTTCATAATGATCCATCACAATGTTATTAGTTTGGACTGGCTCGAATAAATCATACTTATCTGAAACCGTGTATCCTTGTTAAGCGGCAATTTCCGACTAACTCAATTTCGGTTCTTTAGAAGTACGCAACAAGTATTCGAGGCCTCGTTGGGGAACTCGAGTATATAATCGTACTACCTTAGTCGTAACAGGTCAAGATTTGATAATCAGTTATTTAAATATCGAATACACAATTAAACAATAATCTAGAGATTTAAATTTCCCACAACAATACTCAAAACAAATCTTCATTTATTAATTCTATTTTCAAAACATTCATATACTTATCACATTGGAATAATTATATTAACAAAACATTGTGAAAGATTTCTCATTTCAAAATCATATTAAAAGGATCAAATAAATATTGTTTTAAATTAGAGATAAGAATAACCCCAAACACTATTCCCTCCATGTTAAGCATGGAACAAACTTCCACACCACCATAATTAAGAAGGTTGGTTAATGGAAACCCCACCCCCATTTCTTTTATAAATTTCTTCAATAAATCCTTTTTTAAATCATGTCCATAATGAAATCTCCTTTGCTTAAATTCTAAATCCATTTATAGAACTCTTTTAAATTCTAAATCCATTTATAAAACTCTTATAAATATCCAAAAATAATTTATAAAATCTGCTATAGATATCCAAATCATTTATAAAACTTTTCTATAAATCTCCAAAATCATTTATAAAAACCCATTTATAAATCTACTTTTGTAAATTCCCTTTTTTAGACATCATTTACATACACCATTCATAAATTTCCTTTACATAAATCATTTATAAAACACTATTTACAAAATATTATTTTTAAATAACTTTAGTAAAATAATTGGACAACTCACAAAATAATTTACAAACACTTAACCTCAAGTTGATATAGAATTAAAGTCAATTTAAAAAACTTAACTTTTACAAATTTGGAAGGAAGCTTAGTGACAATAATAGTACTAAACTAAGTTACCATCTTAATTAAATTTGACTTTCAAGTCAGATAACAGTTATTTAAATAAGCCAAAATACAAGTAAATAAATTCCATAACCAAATTTAGGAATAACATGTCAACACAAACCAACTGGCAGATACATATCTAAATAACATAATACTAGGATGGTGTTTTATCCTACTAGATAGATGCCCACATAATCTATTAAGTTTAATATAGCAGAAAAGGGATTTATTCTACTAACAGATGTCCACATAATTAAAATATTGAGTTATAGCAGAATATGGGTTGATTCTCCTAACATATGTCAAGTTTAGTATAACTTTTTCACATTTGTACAGTTAATTAATGGTATCGACGATAGAATCCCTTGTGCTTAAACTGTTCTTTGTAAAAAAAAGTTTCATCTAAACAAATTTATCTTTGGAAAACAAAGTAACTAAAAACTTAAACCCCTTTAAAAATCATTAACTATAAGTTAAATCCTTTTTAAAAACATAATTAAATATTAATTAAGTCTTAACTTAACTTAATTATTAATTAAGAAATAAATAACATATAAAAATAATTTATTTATAAATAAACCCTTAATTAAATAATAGTTAGAATAATTAAACACTTACTTAGTAATTAATTAATTAATAATTAACCTTATACTTAATTAATGATTATATAAAAATAAATCATACACTTAATTTATAGTTAATTAAAAATTAATCTTACTTAATCAATATTTATTAAAATTAATCTTGCTTTTTTAAAGCATAATTAATTAGTAATTAATCCTATATAATTTCAATTAACAAACCACGTATAATAATTAATTAATTACTAATTACCAAAATTAATTGACAAATAAATAAGTAATAAAACTTTAATTTAATCATTATTATAAAGTTTTATAAAACATTTCCAATGTATTTTATGTGTAAAAACTTAATTTGCAAGAAGTGGACTTCTTAGTAAAATTGCATCCGTAACAACTATTGCTATGGACACCATAACTAGAAAATTTGTATCTTAACTTTCTTTAGAAACTTATTACTTTTGAAAGCTCTATAATTTTTCATAAACATAAAGTAATGTTTTTAAAAGTGAAACAAGTTTGAAGCTTTGAAAAAGATTTGATTTTCAATCTAGAACAATAGTTTTTACACAAGGATTCTTTAGCGCTAAACCATAGAAAAGTGCTAGCTTTTCTTAGCATCCTCTTACATCTTTATATCTATTGCACGCGTAAACATATCACAACCAACACACACACAAAGATCATAACTTTTAGACTTATTTTCAAATCTAAACTACATATCACATTCAAACACATATAAGCACACATAAACTCATATAAACAACATCCAAACCATACAACTAGCCAATAATCAAGCCATTATACATACAAATACTGACATAAAGTAAAAATACAAATTTTACCAAAAAGGTATGAGTTTTACTCAACAACATATGCAAATCTTTTTAAAAAACTTGTGAAAAGAGGCTAGATCTTTGAAAACACTTTAGAAAAATTTGATTTTTAGACCTAAACAATGAAAATGGGCTTGGGATATGCACTTTTGGGCTCTGTCATGAGGTGATAGGTCTCGTCCATAGTGAAGGAGGATGTCTATGGACTTGTTTTGGAAAGAGGAAGTTGTAAGAAGAAGGAAGAAATGATTTTTAAGTATTAAAAGAGAGAAAATGGTAACTTTTAAAATTTGAAAATATTTATGGAAGCCATTTAAGGGAACGGAAAAGCTTCAGGAAGAAGAACATAATTTTAAAAAAGAAAGAAATATAAATAAAGAAGAAGAGAGAAAAAGAGTCATTTTTATGTAAAATGGATCTAGTAAATTATCAAAATAGACCTAAATACTTACCCTCCACTAATATATTGCCACATCATCACTTCCACCACATCCTCCCTCCTTTACACATTAGCCAAGGGTTGAACCCTTTTATCCATCATGTAATGTCATTAAGTGTACTTTGTGCAAGAGATGTGAGTGTGACATTACATAAGTTTACATTTTCTTTTAATTTACACTTTGAAAATAGTCCCATCTTTTCTTTTCTTTAAGTACATATATATTTACACCGTAATTAGTTAAATACACATTAATTTAATTAGTGTGTGTTTAAATATACTAAGGAATTTACAACATTTTTAACAACTTTTAATTGTGACAAATTCAATTTTCGGAAAAAGCTTTTCGATCATATTTTCTAATTTCCTTTTAACTAATTATTTTTGTAAACAAAATTCAAAAATGAATTTTTTTATCATTGGTTATAAATTAGAAAAGGGCTATTTTAATTATTAAATCCATTAATTTGAATATTTAAAATTAATTAAATATTCTAAAATCAAAGCAATAGAATTTCGAGTCGTTACAAATGATTAATGATTTGACTAAATAGACCGAGTATTAAATAAAAGTCTATATTTAAGATGTGAACATATACATTTATATAAATATCTATAAATATTTTCAAAAAGAAAGTTTATTATATGTTTATTATATTAAATCAAAAGTATAAATTATTTCAAATTATTAGTTTAAATTTAAAATAATTTTATTGCAAAGGTAATAAACATATTTTATTAGGTTGATCCCATTTTACTGTAAAATATATTTTATGAAATAATTATGGGAAAAGCCTAAACTATTAAATTAGTTTTAATATAAAATGATATATATATATATATATATATATATATATATATCTGTGTGTGTGCATACACACATACTTACACACACACATATATATGTATATTTATATTTAATTTGTAGACGCCAAATACTTAAATTGAATTAGTAATTATATTATTTCCATATATATATAGTGTAATTTAAAATATGTTTTATATTAAATACCGTATATATAGCATACATTGCACGTTTAATAATATGTACATATATCTATATGTATTATGTGGTTATAAATCCCAATAATTACATATGTATATACTTATATATTTTGATGTAGTATTGTATATATCATCTTTTCGGTAGAGTGTTTATATCGATTATGACATCCTTATATATATATATATCATATGTGAATGTATTATGTTCAACATTGGTCATAATATAAAACGAATGAAAATAAAATTAATGTTAATTCACAGAATATTATTCATATCAAGTAAACATTAAATAAGATTCAGTGTAACTAAGTTATTCACGATAACATAAGTTAAAAATCAAATACCATACTCTGTAGGGGAATTTCTTTTTCGGAAATTTGCTCTGCTGTCCAATAAACCTAATATAACAATTACATTAGAGTCTACATTATGTTAATATGAATGACTAACCAACACGTAAGGCAATCTTTTGAAGATTTAAATTACATGGGTTGCTAGAAATTGGTGTCTAAGGAGAAGGTTACTCGAAATAAGGAACATTCTTGCAAACAGAAAACCACCCTCGCTCGAGCCCATACTTGACTCGTTAAAATGGTTTATTTTTAGGGTATGTGCTTAATGGAATGTCTAAATGGTGAAAATTATAAAGATTCATTAAGAAATATTATAAAAATTTGTTAAGAAACATTAAAAACGCAATCAAAAATGAAAAACTATGGCATGTGATTGCCAATGAACTCATGGAAAAACATAAAGAAAAGGCCACCCATGAGCAAAAATTGGGTTACGAGTCATGATCATTATACTGTGAACATTCCTAATGCCTTTTGTTGTACATTATGAGCACATATCTCCAAAGACAACATGAAAATATGGGTTTCATATTTGATTGCCTACAAAAGTGGTATGATGAAATATATCGGTTCGTAATGCATGAGATAACATGGTAATTATTTCATACAAAAGTATGGAAATGGGAACTTTAGTTCAAGATTAAGTACTCAATATAATCTAGTACATCGAGAGATTGGTAGTTAGGAACCACTTTTGACAAAGAGTTATATATCAAATTGATATATTGACCACTGAACCTATAGCTTGACTTATTCATATTGAGCTTTGGTATAAATTTGTTAAAGTGTACTGTCACAAGCCTTCTTGATATGTTAAGAATGAGAAAGAGTGTGTTCACAAAGGAATTGGGTGATATGCTTGTGGCTAAGGGTACATCTTCTTTGAATAGTTCGAAGTAAGGCAAACATTCATCAAAGGGTGGAAACGTAAAACTATGGGTAAATAAGAGAAGGGTGAATGTCAGTATTTCTCACATATATAGCCATCCAACAGGCTTAGCTTCTAATCGTACCTTCACCCGTGCATCTGACATCCGAGTAAAAATCTCTTGGCACCATCTCCAACTAAGCACATGCCATAACATCAATGGTGCCTCTTACCAAATCTGTAACAATTCAATGCCTAAAGTATTCATGTAGTTTGTAATAACCTAGGATTTTATAACAGTTGATTATCGCCAAATGACGATTAATATCGTTGGCTAATTGCTGTTGGAGTTTTGATCGGTTGAATTCTTTTAAAATTGGGTTAAAATTCTTTTGAAATTTGTTGAGTGGTTAAGCGGGCCTTAAAATATTGGCCCGTGGTTTTTCTTGGTGCCGTGATTATCAAAGGCCAACCGGTTACTCCTGTATTCATTTTCATCGCTTGCCTTAAACCTAAACAAACGAAAAAAATGGCGGCTGCTCGTTTCGTTCATTTCTTTTGGAAACTAGGGTTTCGCAAAGTCGAAGACGTCGACTTTAAATGTTCGATCGAACTCGACTTCCTTGCTCTACCGGTTGCTCGTTTCTGAGAAGCTTCGGCCACTTAATTCGAGTTCACCTTCGCTTCGATCTAGTTAAAGGTGAGTAATTTGATTTATTCACATCTAATTCGTGCTTAGTATGATGCTTGGCAGTTTGATTTGGTTTTGTTGTTGATGATTTCTTTGATAAATTGATTTGTTTTTTATTTTGGTATGCTTTGCAATGACCTGTACTTATTTCGGCCTGGTTTACATTTGAACTTGTTTGATGTTGCGCATTGTTTTTGGTATCCGACCTCGGCCATGTGTTTATTTGAGGGTTGCTTCAGTCCTAGCTCGACCTCTGTCTCGGTCATGTGCACACTGTATTGATTTTACCTCTGACCTCTCTGTTGGTATTACAGTACTCTGGTAGTTGATGCTCTTGTAGTTTGTAATCTCTGGTTCATATTATATTGTCACCTCTGATGCCTCTGAACTTGTTTGCAACTGCTGGCACCATTGTTGTCTTCAATTGCATACTTGTTCTTCACGTAGTATGTTTTTGGTTGTAGCCACCTCTGTTTCATTTGAACAAGTATTTAGTTGCAGCCTAACGTACGTGTGATTTTCTGATTGCTTGAGAATTTTGCCTATATTTTCTGATGTTGTTACTTTGAATTACTGTTGCAATTAGTATCACTTGTTTGTACATCTTCTTGTAGAAAAGTGTGTTTATCCCTGTAATGTTCCAACCTGATGCTTGTAGCTGCCTCTGTTTTGCGTGAGTTTGAACCTGCCTGCTGTTTTATGGTTTTGGCATTTGTTTGAGTATATTTTGTTGTAAACATTGGTGCACTTGTATATTGGTTCGTCATGTATTCACTGTGTCATTTATTGGTTCACTGCTTGGATTTGAGTTCCGGTAGCACTCGACTCTTGTTCAAGCTTCACGCATTGTCCACTGACCATTTGTTCGTGTGCATATATGCTGGTTCAGTCTCGCATTTTGATACATGTATATCGTTACTATGCACTGGGTTGATTAGAGGCGCTGCAACTCGGTTATGCTTGAGTCTGCAGTGTTGCAGGGTTGCTTCATTGAGTCTGGTTTAGTACTTGTATGACTGTAGTTGCCTTCATCCTGTACATTTGTCTGCAGTGTTACCATATTCACTGCATAGCTTTACATTTTTGGTGAGCTGAGTATTTTGACTTATATTCAGTTTCATATGCATTGATCTTGAGTGTTTGTCGCATTCAGTCTTCATTTGAGTCTGATTCTAAAGGGTATGCACACATGTCTGTTGCATCACTTGATGTCATGGCCGTGCTTGACATTTCCTTTTCTTGCGTAGTCTGCATATATGAATTCCCTTAAACTTGCACCTAGTTTTGATACATGTGCTCGGCTTGGTCTTATTCATACTGTATTTGCATGTGTTTGTAGTTTTGTAATAAGTGCTCGTGTATGCATTGAGTCTGATAATTGTTTTCATTTGGCACTTGAAGTCTTCACTTCCATACTATTGCGTTGTATATTGACTGATCAATATTGCATTGTTGGTTCATCACTTGTGTCTGTCTGCTTTGACTATTGAGTCCGTAGCATTGATATTTGAATCTTCATTGATTTTGGTTCATTGATCTTTTGTGTACATCATCACTGTAGTGGCAAGGCAGTGCACGAGTGCATGTACTGCAGCCACACGGTATAGCTTTTATCGATATTCTATTTTCTTTTGAATTATTGATCCTTAGTGTATTAAATCACTGCAGTGGCGAGGCAGTGCACGCGTACATGTACTACAGCCCTACTAAGATTGACATTTTAATTGATATTTCAATTGTTTGAATTGCTTCGTGTATCCAATTCAATATTTGGAATTGTATTTTTATTTGGTTTGAGTTGATCATTTTGTTGTTGTCTAATTATCTATTTGATAATTTGATTTTGAGTTTCTAATTATTTATGCCCAAGTGACATCATGTGATCTAAGGCTCCACTTATGCCCAAGTGAGCGTCCTCACATACCTCTGCTTTACAAGTACACATCGAAACCTACGAATATCAACAATCGCTTTGCACACATCATCCATAGTAGAAATCATCTCGGAACTATCCATACAACTCCCATCTGAAGTGACCATGGTTGGAAACAACTCTAGACAACCATCATAAGTCATAGAGCGTTAATATGCATCCCGTAACCTACCTCCAGTAGCCATTTCAGTCCGACTTATCATCGCCTACTCTACCACTCAAAGTATAGCTATCCATCATCAAACGACCATAACTAGAGCATATGAACTCCAAATGATCTGAAACTAGAACATAGCCTTATGAGGCCTTTCTTATCACCTCATATCGATAGCACCAAATGTAGAATAAAACTCATGGATAGGATCTGATCTATGACCATTGATTTATCATTACCAATCCACGGCCACTAAACCATCGCTACCAATCCCACACATCACACATGACCTCCAGCACAACTCCCAATGCTTCACCATCGATTGTGCCTTGATTGTGTCATTCTCCATGGATCAGTACAAATCTATGAAGATCAATCTCAAACTTCATCTTTACACTCCAACATGCTTTCCCATGCTCTAGAACAAGTTGTGAGTCAAATGGGCTGACCACCATGTACAGGTACCGATCCATGGGGTCGAACCCATACTTAGCCAAATTGGTATGACCATGGCTCCACTTCAATTGCATGCTTGGATCCATTCATAAGCCACTCTAACGATCCATGCTATTGAATCTCACCGATCAATACATTGAATCCTTACCAATCCATCCCTTCCAACAACCATTGATCCATCCACAACTCAAACATATGAATGCCAAACGATGACAAACATGAAGCATGGCATCATGAGGCTTCCCTTGCAATCGTACCTAGATCGTACCTCTATTGGGTAAAATATCATGGACCAGTGCCGATCCATGATGCAGAACCCTGAATTCCCTAAAAGACTGTATTCGTCGTTCGATCGATGTTTTCAACCTTTCATGCATGACATAAGTAAGCAATCAATATGTATAACATTCGATAGGATGCACAGAGCCAAACTATCTCAAATTAAGGCCTAAATCTAAGATGAAGGTTAGGGATCCATAAGAACATGGTTAAGGATCCATAAGAACACATGTTTACAAATCATGTCTAAATAATCTAAAATTCATATATATAGTGTAATATGGTCTAAAACCATTTTTAATATTTTTAAATAACTTTTAAAAAAATCATTCAAGTTGTAAAATGGCCTAATTAGTAAATAAGAGATCTAATCACCAACCTTAATCCAAAGCAAAGCCCAAATCCCTAATGAATAGTAAAAGGCATGAAATCCAATGCCCCTCTACAGCAAATCTCTAATCCCAAGTGTTAATCATGTTAATCTCTTCTTAATGGTGTAATTTGGCTAATTAAAGTATATTTTAGGATTGCTTTTTGGCTAGTTGGAGTTAATGGAGGTTTGAAACTATTCTTTATAGTTTTAAAATGATAAGGATGAGGTCCCATCAGCCTTTACTAGTCCCCAAAACCGAATTGGGATATGGGACTCAAGGCTAATGACCCTAATTACCCACTTAAGCTTCTCAAAACCATAGAAATATTCAAACAACCATAACTTGAAAATGGTAAGTCCGTTTTCTTAACATAATAATTTTATGAAAAGGGAAACCATCATCCAAATCTAATGGAAGTGGTTTCGAACCTTAACTCGTCTCCTATCAAAAGTTATAGTCCATACAAGATTTACAGGGTCAAAATGGTCACATAATCAAGTCAATAGGATCATCTTGTATGCCTAACAAGCATGTGCAACCATCACACATCAAAGATGCATACACAACAACAAAGAAAAAGAAAGTATATAAGGCTATCCTATCATGCAAGATCTTATGCCATGGTACATTTAATGATATCATAAGTGAAAGTAAAAGTGGAAAATAAGAAATCTTATCAAGCAAAGAGCTCTGGATATGCTATTCTCATGTTGTCCTCAGTCTCCCAAGGGCAAACGCCTTCAATATCACTCCACCGAACCTTTACTAATTTCACCATCTTCCTTCTAAGTTGCTTTGTATTACGTCCGATGACACAAATGGGCCTACAAGTTCTCGAAGTTTCTGGTTCAATCTCGATATACTTTAGTTGACCCAGTGCAATATTTATGCCTGTGTCATGCTTAAATTTCCACAAATGAGATACATTAAAGACATTATGCACTCCCGCCATTCTTTGAGGTAAATCGACTCTGTAAGTAAGTTTTCCAATCCTTTATAATATTGGAAAAGGACCAATAAATCTTGGTGCCAACTTTGCTCTACTACCAGACCGAATGACATTATTTAACGGAGAGATATTGACAAATATCATGTCGCCGACAGAGAACTCTAAATCTCAACGTCTCTTATTAATGTAGCTTTTCAGTTTTTCTTGGGCAGCATTCATCGGGTTCCTAATGATCTCCATCTTATTCGATGTTTCTCTAATCATATCTGGCCCCAGTATCAGTTTCTCACCCTCTTCCTACCAATAAGAAAGTGCGTTGAATGGTCGACCATATAGTGCCTCTAATGGTGCCATACGATGCTAGACTGATAACTATTATAATATGCGAACTCAACTAGATATAAGTGATCATCCCATGAGCCTCTAATGTATAATATGCAAGCATGCAAGGAATCCTCTAAGAAATGACTCACTCTCCCAGTTTGGCTGTTAGTTCGAGGGTGATAAGCTATGATGAGGTGCAGCTCTGTCCCTAACGCCTCCTATAAGCTCTTCCAAAATCCACTGGTGAACAACGGGTCTCGGTTACTCAAAATGCTTTTCGGCTGACCCTGGAATCGTACCACCCATTTCACATACAATTTGACCATTTTGGTTGTTGTTATACTTGAATTGATGAATATAAATCTGGCGCTCTTGGTCAGTCGATCGACTATGGCCTAAATGCTGTCATACCGTACTCAAGTCCTTAGTAGTCCATCAATGAAATATGTGACACCCCTAAAAAAAATTTGTAACATTATTCAGGATATTTAATTAGATAAATTAAATAGAATAATGTGATTAATTAGGGAGATGAGATTAATAAATCCAATGGTCGTTTTAATGAATAAACAAAAATAAGACTTAACTAAATTAAAAGGAGGAATTTTCTAAGGGAAATCTAGGAAATGAGGCTACATTCCTTAGTATAAATCCCTTCCTCTACCTTAATCAACTTTTACTTTCTCATTCATAACTCCTCAACTATATTTTGGCCAGCCATTAAAAGCTCTAGGAAGAACAAAAAATTGAAGATAAAAGTTATGGAATTAAAGCCAGGAAATCATCTCATTCTCCAATTAACTAATCAAGGTGAATAATAGTGTAAATCATCTCATTTTTATTTGTTTTATTCGGTTATAGATAGTAATTGTATTTATTTTGCTCTATTGATCATGTTTGGATACGATAATCATTGTTTTGATGTAATAATAATTTATAGTGATTTATTGGGATTTTTATGGAATTAAAATGATGGATTTTAGAGTAAAAATCTTAATAAAAGACCTCCAAATGGCTTGATTTTTGGATATGTTATGTAAAACATAATTTTGGAGAATGAATTTTTAATTTCATAATTTTCGGAGTTAATAGGAATATTTTATGTATTTCCTAAGGTGAAAAAGGCATTTATTTTGGATTTTAATTATCAAAAATAATAAAAATAATGAATTATGCCTTAAAAATTTTATATGATGAAGAAAATGTTATTTCATATTTTTGGTGAATTTTTGAGATTTGCCCTAAGTGAATTCGATTTATTATGAATTTTCAATGTTAAAAAGGCTTATTAATTATATTAAAATATTAATATAATTAATCATTATAAAAATACTTTCTAAAACAATAATTCTGATCGGTAGCAGATTTTCAGCAAAGATATTCTTCAACCAATAGAAATTGGATAAAGAATTGCTAAAGTATGTTATTAACCAATATGAATTTGACAAAGCATAAGTGTGGTAGTTTTCGAGTTATTTACAACTCTACCACTCCGCCTAAGTAACTTTCTATCATAGAACCATCTGCAACATTTCTGTAGCTTTCTAAAGCCTTTTTGATGAACTTTTCGTTATAAAACCTTCCACCTAAGTAACATTTCATCATAGAACCTTCTACAGCATTTTTGCAACTTTCTACAGCCTTTTTGATGAACCTTTTGTCATAAAACCTTCCGCCAAAGTAACCTTTCACTATAGAACCTTCCATAGCATTTGTGCAGCTTTTTGCAGCGTTTTTGATGAACCTTTTATCATAAAACCTTCTGTCTAAGAAACATTTTGTCATAGAACCTTCCACAGCATTTTTGGATCTTTCTGTAGCGTTTTTAGTGAACCTTTCGACCTTGTCGAAAGCAACCTTTCGACCTTGTCGGAAGCTACCTTTCGGCAGCATTAGTAAACGTTGCGGAAGCTCTTTTGTAGCAGTTTTCTCCAGCTTTGTTTCTAAAACTTCGAATAAACATAACTTTCTAACCGTAATTCCGTTTTTCTATCGTTACCACTCTATGGAAAGGAAAATTACCATTTGAACACGATGGAATAGGTTAGAACCTTAATTTTACACCTATAAAAAGTTATGGCTGAAACAAAGTTTTATATTTCTAAAGGAGGTTGTTTTCTTTGCTTTCGAAAATGTTTTCTTGGTTTTCTTTGCCTTCGAAGGAGATACTTTCGAAGGGGCTGTAAAATTGTTTTATTTTGACCAAGTTTTATATTTTGGAAAGATAGAACTTAAAGTACTATAAGGCAGGAGCCTAATGTTTTTAAGAGCTTTCGAAACACTTTTCCCTATAAAGTCGAAAGCAAGGTTTCGAAGCTATCGAAAGGTTTTATGGCCAAAATTATATTTTAAAGGAAAAATATGGCTATATTAAAGGAGTTTTTATAATGGTTTAATAAGTAGCTATCATTGATAAATTAAACCCACAAGAGTGGTATTGCCATGTTATTTTATTGCTTCTTCTAATATGAACATATTCACTTTATAATAAACCCATAACTATATTTTGTGTAAAAGGGTAGGAGAACCAGTTAGGTTAACCCAGTAGTGAATATAAATTGAATAAACTCCTAAATGAGTAAAATATAAAGGAAAAATATTGGTTGGGGCAGATAGGTTTCCAGTAAGCCCATGGAAACTGTATGATATTGGCAGGGCCCAATAAGTTAATAGTTAGCCCGTGAAAACTATATGTAAATGAAGATGTCAGATAGATAGGTTCATAGTTGAAAACTATGTGCAAATGAAGATTTTAGATAGACAAGTTCATAGTTAGCCAATGAAAACTATGTGCAAGTGAAGATGTCTGATAGACAGGTTCATAGAACTACGTGTAAATGACATGTCAGATAGACAGGTTCGTAGTACGCCCATCAAAACAATGTAATTGGACAGGGAGTCCTTAAATGTTTAATCGGTTATTAGTTAGCCCATGAAAACTGCTAGGTTAATGGTAATCCTAGATACTATAACTGAGATAGATAGTTAGAATAAATGGGTATGGGAAATCCTGATTTGATTTACTTATTTTGTATATCATCATAATGTTTTAAAATATTATGTTTTTAACCATTGTGGATGCAAGAGCAAAGTGTATG
Source organism: Allium cepa (assembly GCA_030765085.1). NCBI lineage: Eukaryota > Viridiplantae > Streptophyta > Magnoliopsida > Asparagales > Amaryllidaceae > Allium > Allium cepa. The sequence continues at coordinate 487,644,977 of CM060944.1, read as the reverse complement.
ATGTTATAAAGGTTTTAAGATATTAGTGAGGAGAAACCTGTTTCGCTATGCTTCATGATCTCACTACATATCTAATTTGCTTGAGAGGATAGACTATTTTTCATACCATGCTTTATGTCTGACTCGAAGTTTTTGTTTCCCCTTAAACTCTCGGGTACTCAATTGATTTTGAGTAGTTTGAGGTTTAGGCTTTTCAAGTTTTTCTTAAACGAATAAAGCTTCCGGAGGCATGCATGAGGCATATAGTTATTTAGAGTTTTCTTTTCCGCTGTGTATTTTGATGTAAAGAAGATTTATTAGCCATACTATATACTTTGGTCAACCAATGGGGCATCTTCATATGTCGCTCTTGGCGTATGTGTAATAATTATATTTTGCTGAACGTGGTTAATGTTTTAGGATTATGTAATGAACATGAAATGTTTTGATTTGAATGTGGAAATATTATTTTGAATTGTTAAATTTTACCATATTCTTGTGATATGTTTATCAATGTACCTAGCACCGCCGTATTTGGTCGCCGAAGATTAATAAATATGGATGACTACAGCATTCATAGCTGCTATTTTTGGGCCTTCAAGTAGGGGGATGTTACAAGTTGGTATCATAGCACAGGTTTATGATAAAACATAAAATAAACCAAATGTTTTCAAACATAATCCTAATGAATTAAAGAATAAGACTGCAGTTTAGGTTAACATTATCGTAACATACTTTTATTTTCTATATATATATATACACGTGTTCCCCTCCGCTTAGATCGTTCTTTTGTATCTTACTAAGGCTTGTATGCAGGTTTATGAGAAAGAAGATATGGAAACAAGAAACGGAAGAGGAAATCTAGGTGGAGGAAGCACCACAACAAATGATAATGCTCGACTTAATACCAGGAGGAACCAAGGTCGATAGGCTAATGCTAATCCAAGTACAGAGGCCAATGTAGGTGCTGGAACCCGACTAGTAGATATGGGGATTATGTATCGGTTTTTTGTCCAATTGATGCAAGCTGGAGCAGCGGTAGGTCTAGTTGGAGGTGATGCTGTGAATATTGGAGGAGCCAATCCTGTGGCCCCATTTCGCAATAACTTTGCCAAGCTGAGCATGGACTATACAAGTTTGGGAGGAAAGCCTTTCATGGAATAGAGGATGCTGTTGAAGTTGAGAACTGGATTTTGAACTATGAAAGGATCTTTACATATTTAGGCTTGGATGATGGAGAGAAGAGAAGGCTATCCTCTAGACAGTTGCAAGGGTTAGTGCTTCACTAGTGGAACAGTGTGACAGTAGAGTTCCGAAGGAAGAGCTTGAATAAGCTAATTTTAGAAGAAGGTTTGAGCAGAGACTCTTGTCCGAGGTTGCCAAGTCGGCATTGATGAGGAAGTCCATGGATCTTGTACAAGGAGAGATGTCAGTGATCGAGTATGCTGCTAAATTTGATGAGCTATCCCGATATGTTTATGTTTGGTTAATACAGATGTCAGAAGGAATGAAAGATTTATTAGAGGATTTAGGCCAGAGCTTAGCAGAATGGCTGCGACTCATATTAGACAGCCTATTGATATAGTGGTGGAGATGGCCATTTTCCATGAGAAGATGCTTGCTATGTCTGTTAGGGAGAAATAATTTGAGTCCCAAGGCCCTCAGGGAAGGAAAGGAAATTCTTCAAGAGAAAAGGAGCATAGAAAGAGGATGCTGCCAAGAAAATGAAGGCTGATTTAGTGTGTTATAAGTGCGATAAGTAGGGTCATTATGCCAACGAGTGCAGATCTGGTGAAGGAAAGAAGCCTACAGAGAAGAAGAATGTGAAATGCTACAACTATGACCAAGTTGGGCATTATAAAAGCCAGTGTCTAGAGCCATTCCAAGCGAACAGAGGGAAGGTGTTTGCTATTAGAACACCATCTTCTTCTAGACCTTCTGCCATAGAGAAAGGGAAAACTTTAATGGAATGTACGCTTTTGATTCAGAGTATGCCAGTTAGAGTACTTTTTGATACTGGTGCTTCATACTCATTTATATCAAAGTATTTGGTTGATAGGTTATGTATAGAATCCCCATGCCTTGTTTCCTCCTTAAGGGTTGCAATCCAATAGAAGGGCATGCAACTCTTAGGATGAGATGTGACCAGTTAGAACTTGATTTGTTAGGTCATAAGTTTGCATGTAGTTTGTATGTTTTTGATTTCATAGATTTCTAGATCACGTTGGGTATGGATTGGTTGGGCAAATATGTGGCTATGATATTTTACCAAGATCGGGAAATATCGTTGAGGCACCCAAATAGTCATAACTGAATCATTTTCTCAGTTGTGAATTCCAGTAAGTTGGTTTGTGCTTTGTTAAGTGCCTTGGAGGTGGGAGATGACCTTTGTCAAGTTCATGTAGCAAGAGAATTTGCAGATGTATTTGAGCCAGCATTAGATTACCACCGAAAGGAGCTGTAGAGTTTCTGATAGATCTTGTACCGGGAGCTGAATCTATCAGTTGACCATCTAGTAGAATGTCGCCGACGGAGATGAAGAAATTGAAGGTGCAACTAGTGGATCTTGAGGGAAGGAATTTTATTAGACCAAGCAACTCGCCTTTGGGAGAGGATATAGTTTTTGTAAAGAAACTAGAGGGGTCGTTAAGGATGTCTATCGGCTACCGTAAGCTTAACGATAGGACGATCAAGAATAAATATCCTTTGCCGAGAATTGATGACTTATTTAATCAGTTGAGCGGTGCCAGAGTGTTTTCGCAACTGGACTTGGCGACAGGTTTCCGTCAACCAAGAGTGACAGAGGACAGATCGCTTTGGCGGTGTTTTGAACTAGATATGGGTTATATAAATTGTTGATGATGCCATTTGGATTGACAAATGCATCTGCTTTCTTTTTCGATGAACTCGGTTTATCGAGAGCACGTGGATAGGTTCGTATTGGCATTCATGGATCATATTTTAGTATGTGTAAAAGATGAAAGAGAGCATGAGGTTCATCTTAGAGTGGTTTTTGAGATGCTGAGGCAGAATCAGATAAAAGCAAAATTTTCCAAGTGTCATTTTTGGAAGCAGAAGGTTTAGTTTCTTAGTCATGTAGTTTGAGAGAAGGGATTGTCGTTCGATCCAGATAAGATCGAAGCTGCAATCAATCAAAAGAGACCAGAAACGGTGATCGATATCGGAAGTTTTCTTGGACTTGCTGGCTATTACCAAAGATTCATCAAGGATTTCTCACAGATAGCAGCGCCTTTGGCTAAGCTTACCATAATGGAAGTGATATTTGTTTGGTCGAGCAAATACGAGGGAGCATTCCATAAGTTAAAGCATTTGTTGACCAATGGTCCAGTATTAGTAGTTCCAAATGATAACTAAGAGCTGGTAGTATACACAGATGCATGCGGGTATGGATTGGGAGCAGTATTGATGCAAAAGGGCAAAGTTATTGTTTACGCATCTAAGCAGTATAGATCATACGAAGTAAAGTATCCTACTCATGACTTGGAGTTGGCAGTGGTAATTTTGCCTTAAAAATTTGGAGGCATTATCTCTTAGGGGAGAGATTTAAGTTATATATTGATCATAAGTCATTAAAGTATTTATTCTCTCAAAAGGAATTGAACATCAGGAAGTAGGGATGGCTGGAGTTTTGGCTTCTTATGATTTCAGAAATAGAATATACCCTAGGGAAAGATAACAAAGTAGCGGATGCTCTCAGCAGAAAACATCAGAATGTGGTGTTGACTATGTTGGTGGAGTGGAAAGATCTGTAAGTTTGACTGCTAGTTCTAGTCAGAGTACTGCCATGTTGTCCTGTTTAGAAGTTCGACCAGTACTGATCGAATGAGTTGCTTCTAAACAGAAGGAGGATCCATTATTAGCTGAAAGGCTAAGAAGACTTGAGGTTGGAACCGAGGTCGACGATTTGAAATATTTTTGTCTTGACCAGAGAGGGCGGTTGAGAAAGAATGGACGATTATGTGTTCTAGATGTGGAGAACTTGAGAAGAAAAGTTCTTGACGAATATCACCAATCCAAGTTTACGATTCATCTTGGAGGGACCAAGATGTATCAAGTATGAAGAGGAGCTTCTATTGGGAAAATGCATGAAGAGGGATGTTGACTTGTGTGTAAGACAATATGTGAACCTCAACAAGTGAAAGCCCAACATCAGAAGCTGAGTGGGTTACTTCAGCCGCTAAATATTCCAGTTTGGAAATAGGATTTGATATCCATGGATTTTATAGATGGGTTGCCAAGGTCAGGGAGAGGAAATAGAAGTATATGGATTATTGTAGACAGGTTGACCAAGTGCTCATTTCATTCCAGTAAAGTCGACCAGAACGACACCTATTTTAGCAAAGTTGTTCATGGAGAACATAGTTAGACTTCATGGGATTCCTAGTAGCATAGTCAGCGACAGGGATGCATTATTCCCTAGCGAATTTTGGAGGAGTCTATAAGAGGTATTAGGTATCAAGCTCAAGATGAGTACATCTTATCACCCACAGATAGATGGGCGGACAGAGAGAGAGAGAGTCAATACAGTACTTGAGGACTTGTTAAGAGCTTGTATATTAGACTTTGGTGGATCTTGGGAGGACCACGTACATTTGATTGGGTTTTCCTGTAATAATGACACCTTTTGAAGCTTTGTATGGAAGACCATGCAAAGCATCGACATGTTGGTTGAAGACTATAGATAGATTGGTCTTAGGTCTGCATTTGGTTAGAGAGGCGTAATAAAATATTGGATTAATCCGAGGACTGATGGAGGAAGCTCAATCCAGGCAAAAGAGTTATGTAAGTAAGAGGCGCAAAGACATAGATTTCTCAGTGGGAGACATGGTTTTCATTAAAGTATCACTAATGAAGGGTGTGATACGGTTTGGAAAGTCGGGAATGTTTGCCCCGTTATATGTTGGACCATCCCAGATTTTAGAAAGGATCGGAAAAATGCTTATAGAGTAGAGTTGCTGAGCAGTATGGCAGGTGTCCATAATGTATTCCATGTGTCTCATTTTCGCAAGTATGTGCATGATCCAGAAGCTACAATTCCTCATACAAAGTTGGAGGACTTGGTGGTAGAGCCTGATTTGACTATTGTTAGACAACCGGTTTGAGTTGTAGCGAGAGATGAGAAAAAATTGAGGACAAGACATTTAAGTTAGTGAAAGTTCAGTGGAGCGACAATGAGAAGGATTGTACTTGTAAGATTGAGGACAGGATGTGAAATACGTATCCTGATCTGCTTTAAGGGTATGCTCTATGTTTGTTTTATGTAGACTTATAGTTGGTAGGACATACTAGCTTTTATTTTCATAGTTGTTATGCTTGTTTGTAGTCCTCACTGAATTTCGAGGATGAAATTCTTTATGGGGGCTTGTAACACCCCTAATTTTTTTTGTTTAACATTATTTAGGATATTTAATTAGATAAACAAAATAAAATAATGTGATTGGTTAGGGAGATGAGATTAATAAATCCAATGGTCGTGTCATAATGAATGAATGAAAATAAGACTTAATTAAAGTAAGAAATAGGAATTTCCTAAGTGGTAAACTATGAAATGGGGCTACATTCCTTAGTATAAGTCCCTTCCTCCACCTTAATTAACTTTTACTTTCTCATTCACAACTTCTAACTTATATTTCGGCCAACCATTAAAAACTCAAGGAAGAACAAAAATTTGAAGATAAAAGCAAAGGAATTAAAGCTAGAAAATTATCTCATTTTAATTAATTAATCAAGGTGAATAATAGTTTAAATCATCTCATTTTTACTTGTTCTGTTCGGTTATTGATAGTAACCGAATTTATTTTGCTGTCTTAATCATGTTTGTATCTGATAATCATTGTTTGATAGAATAATGATTTGTGGTGATTTACTGGGATTTTTATTGAAGTAAAATGGTGGGTTTTAGAGTAAAAACCATAGTAAACTACCTCTAAACGGCTTGATTATTGGATATGTTATGAAAAATGTAATTTTGGAGATGGTTTTTTAATTTCATAATTTTTGAAATTAATAGGAATATTTTATGAATTTACTAAAGCGAAAAGAGCATTTATCTCGAATTCTAATTACTAAAAAAAAAAGAATTCTGCCTCAAAATTTTAATATGATGAATACAATGTTATTTTAGATTTTTGGTGAATTATTGAGATTTTTCCAAAGTGATTTCGATTTATTATGACTTTTCTAAGCTAAAAAGGTTTAATAATTATATTAAAATATTAATATAATTAATTATTTTGAAAATAACTTATGTAATAATAATTCTGACCTGCTGCAAATTTTCTGCAAAGATGTGTCTTTAACACATAAAAATTTAAAAAAGAATTGTTAAGTATATTATTAACCAATAGGAATTTGACAAAGCATAAGTGCGGCAGTTTTCGACTTATTTATGACTTTGCCACTGAAATTTCATCATAAAACCTTCCGCCTAAGTAACCTTTCATCATAGAACGTTCCGCAGCTTTTCTGCAGATTTCTGCAGCGTTTTTGATGAACCTTTCTTATAAAACCTTCCGCCTAAGTAACATTTCATCATAAAACCTTCCGCAGCATTTCTGCAGTTTTCCGCAGCTTTCTGATGAACCTTTCGTCATAAAACCTTCCACCTAAGTGACCTTTCATCATAGAACCTTCCGCAACATTTCCGCAGCATTTTTGATGAACCTTTCATCATAAAACCTTCCACCTAAGAAACCTTTCGTCATAGAAACTTCCGCAGCATTTCTGGATCTTTCTGCAGCCTTTTTAGCGAACCTTTCGAGTTTGTTGAAAGCAACCTTTCCACCTTCTCGGAAGCTACCATTCGACGACATCAATAAACATTGTAAAAGCTCTTTTGTAGTAGTTTTCTCCAGCTTTGTTTGTAAAACTTCAAATAGGCATAACTTTCTGACTGTAAGCCCGTTTTTCCATTAGGACCACTCTACGGAAAGTCAAACCATCATTTGAATACGATTGAATAGGTTAGAGACCTTAATTCTACACCTATAAAAAGTTATGGCTAAAACTAAGTTTTAAGTTTTTGAAGGTGGTTGGTTTCTTTGCTTTCAAAAATGTTTGCTTAGTTTTCTTTTCCTTCGAAGTAGATACTCTCGAAAGGGTTGTAAAATTGTTTTATTTTGACCAAGTTTTATATTTTAGAAAGGTAGAACTTAAAGAATTATAAAGCAGGAGCCTAACATTTTTAAAAGCTTTCGAAGGAGGTTACCGAATGAAGTCGAAAGCTAGGTTTCGAAGTTATCGAAAGGTTTTATGATCGAAATTCTATTTTTAAAGAAAAAACATGACTATATTAAAGAAGTTTTTATAATGGTTTAAGAAGTATCTATCATTGATAAATTAAACCCACAGGAGTGGTATTGCAATGTTATTATATTGCTTCTTCTAATATGAACATATTCACTTTATAATGGACCCATTATTGTATTTTGGGAAAAAGGTAGGAGAACCAGTTAGGTTAACCCAGTAGTGAATATAAATTGAATAAACTCCCAAATAAGTCAAATATAAAGAAAAGATATTGGCAGGGGCCGATAGGTTTTCAGTAAGCCCATGAAAACTGTATGATATTGACAAGTACCAATAGGTTGATAGTTAGCCTATAAAAACTATGTGCAAATGAAGATGTTAGATAGACAGGTTCATAGTTAGCCCATGAAAAATATGTTTAAGTGGAAATATCTGATAGAAAGGTTAATAATAAGCCGATGAAAACTACGTAATTAGACAAGGAGTCCTAAAATGTTAACCGGTTATTAGTTAGACCATGAAAACTATTAGGTTTATAATAATCCTAAAAACTATAATTGAGATAAATAGCCATAATAAATGGGGATGGGAAATCAAGATTTGATTTACTTGTTTTTCATATCATCATAAGGTTTTAAAATATTATGTTTTTAACCATTATGGATGCAGGAGCACATTATATGGTTTTATAAAGGTTTTAGGATAGTAGTGAGGGGAAAACCTGTTCTGCTATGCAGTGTAGTCTCACTAGATATCTAATTGTTTTGAGATGATAGACTGTTATTCATACCAGGCTTTATGTCTGACTTGAGGTTTCTATTTTCCCCTTAAACTCTCGGTTACTCAATTGATTTTGTGTAGTTTGAAGTTTAGGGTTTTCATGTTTTCTTAAATGAATAAAGTTTCCGGAGGCGTGGAAGAGGCAGATAGTTATTTAGAGTTTTGTATTTGGATGTAAAGGTAGATTTATTAGGCGTACTATATACTCTGGTCAACCAAGGGTGCATCTTCATATGTCGCTCTTGGTGTGTGTGTAATAATTATATTTTTATGAACGTGGTTAACGTTTCGGGATTATGTAATGAACATGAAATATTTTGATTTGAATGTGGAAATATGCTTTTGAATTGTAAATTTTTCCATATTCTTGTAATCTGTTTATCAGTGTACCTAGCACCACCGTATTTGGTCGCTGAAGAGTAATAACTATGGATGACTACAACATCCGTAACAATTAGTTTTGGGCCTCCAAGAAGGGGGATGTTACAAAATCCATTGATCTTTATTTCCATTTCCACTTAGGGACTTCTAGCAGTTGTATTATACCACTAGGCTTCTTCTGCTCTGCCTTAACCAACTGCCAGTTATTTCATTCTGAGACGAATGCCCCAACATCCTTCTTTATCCCTTCCCAATGATTGGTCTGTGTCATATCACTATACATCTGATTACCGTTGGGATTTATTGTCAATTTCGAATGGTGGTGCTGTCTTAGCGCTTCATCCTATAATCCATTGACATCGGTAACCAACAATTTCACATCTTTATGGAGCCAACCATCTTAGTCAAGTCCATACTATCTCATATCCTTAGACTCTACTCCTGCCTCAATCTTAGAATTGATCTCAGCTAATCTGGCATCGTGCCTCTGAATGGTACAAATCCACTCAATAAAAGTAGGTCTAGTTTTCAAGCTTGCCAATATCTCTACCTCTAGCTCGCATCTCGGTCGGAAATCATAACTAATAATATACTCTAACTATGTCTACTCTAGGAACTTAGCTCCCAAGCTAGCATGTCTCCTACTCAAGCATTATCAACTGCATTACGTTTACCCGATGTATATCCAATATCAAAATCAAAGGATGCTAAGAATTTTGACCATTGCTATTGACGAAGGTTGAGATCCTTCTACAAAAAGAGGCACTTCGATGATTTATTCAGCGAACAACTCAAACCTCTCTCCTAAATTATAATGCCTCCCAATCTTTAGCTCAAATACAATTACTGCTAACTTTAATCATTGGTCAGATATTTCTTCTCATGTGGCTTGAGTTGTCAACTTTGTGTCACAACTTTGCCTCTTTGCATCAGTACCACGCCCAATCCAGCACTACAAGCATCATTGATTACCATCATCAACTCGTTCCTTCTCGGAATAGTCAATACTGTGCACTCGTTAACTTTCTTTCAAACTCATAAATGCCTACTCACATCTTGCATACCAAGTAAAAGTCGGATTCTTTTTCGTCAATCGAATCAATGGTGCTGCTACCTTAGAGAAGTCCTTGATGAATCGTCTACTAGTTCTAGCCAACACCAAGAAACTTTTAATGTTTGAAGCGTTTTTGGGCCTAGTCCAATCTTGAACTGATGCAACTTTTGCAGGATCAATGGTAGTGCCCTACTCAGAAACACCATAACCTAAGAACCGCACTTCTCTCCTTCAGAAGTGACATTTAGAAAACTTCACCTTCAGTTGGTGTTTTCTCAGCTCCTCAAGCACAATCCTCGAATTTGTCTTGTGTTCCTCCTTTTTCTGTATATAGATAAGAATATATTCGACGAATACAAACACGAATTTATTTAGCTGTCCCCTGAAGACATGGTTCATGAGATCAAAACAGTATGTCGGTGCATTGGTTAGCCAGAACGGCATAACCAACCACTCATAGAAACCAAATAACATACGAAATGCGATAATCGACACACTCTCCTTCGTTGCTCTCAGTTGGTGAAATGCCATCACAAGATCTAACTGAGAAAATAATCTAGCGCCAAGAATCTGATCGAACAATTCATCAATACGTGGGAATGGGTACTTATTCTTCTTTGTTACTTTATTTAGCTCACGGTAATCAACACATAATCTAAGGGAGCCATCCGCCATCACAGTGAGTACTTCTGGCATTTCCCACTCAGACATACTCCTACAAATGAACCATTTTTGCAGAAGGTCATCCACTTGCACCTCGAACTCTCTCTGCTCTCTTGGTGCCATCCACTTTAGAGGCATCACTATTGTCCTAACATCTTTAACTAATTCGATCTCTCTATGTGGCGGACGTTCAGTCACTTCTTCAAATATGCCCAGATACACCCTAGCAATAGGCACTGATGACAACTAATCATGGGGGTATCAAGCGAATATAGAAAGCTAACCATCACATGATTACTTGGAAGGTAGCTTAACACTACTATCCACCCATCATCTACCCCTATCATCACCAATGACTTCTCATAATCTACCATCACTTTGTATCTATAAAGCAAGTCAACCCCAATATAATACCAAACCCTACAAAACCTAAAATGTAGCAATTACAAGCAAAAGAATACCCATGAATCGATAAGACCAAACCACAACAAACCATACACAGGTTAGTGGAGCCTCTAGCAGGGTTTGTCACAATCAAAAGTCTGTCAAATATCTCGCACCTCAATCCCAATCTATCTACTAAGTCACTAGATATTAAGGAATATCAAGCCCCATTATCAAATAAAACTCGTATATGAATGTCATAAATGGAAACATACCTTGAATAATGATGCCTTTCCACTTATCTTTTATTGATGGATCATTCGACGAAGTTGGAACGACATTGATACCATATGCTTCCACCTCTTGCTTCTGTTTTAATGGCTCTGGATAGTTCTTCCAGATATGCCCAAGCTTATTGCAGTTGCCGCACTTCTTAGCCCTAGCTTTGCAGCCTCACTATAATGACCCTTCTCTGCACAGTTGTAGCAAGTCGGTACTGTTTTGGCCTTCTTCTTTTGGCCATCTTTGTTTTGAAACAGCTTCCTCTTGTTGTTCCTTTCGTCTTGCACCCCACCCTGATTGTTGCTATGGCTCTTCTATAGGAACAGCGACTTTAAATTTCGGATATAGAATTTCATGCCTTAGGGCCTTCTCGATTTTCATCCTGAAAGTCTCATCAAAATGGGCCACGAGTCACTCTCCCATGCAGTCATCCAATTTGATAGTGAACTTCTCATTTTTCTTTAATGGAGTATCCATGAAGGACATCTTATATTTCGACAAAGCGTCGAACTCAACAATATACTTAGAAATACTCATATCCCCTTAATTTAGATCTGCGAACTTATTGAACAGAACTGGCTTCGAGTCATAGGAATAAATTTCTACTCAAATCTAGCTTTGAACTATTCCCAAGTGAACTAATCCTCGGGAGTGGTAGCCCTCACTACATTCCACCAATTCATGGCTCATACTTGAAGCTGTCGGGTAGCCAATCACCTTTTCATGGCATCATCCAGCTCTAATTCATCAAAAATCCTTTCGCATATATCAAGCCAATCCTGCACTTCCATCGATGACTCCATTCATTGGAATCGTTTTCCACTTGGACTAGTAAAGTCCTTATCTAGCTTAGCAAAATCGACTATGGGTGCCTGCATTGGAGCACCATCATCAAAAGCAACATTTGGAACGGCTATTTGAGCATTTTATGGCATGTTCCTCATCAAAGTGTTAAACAAGATCTGCAAATTGGGACTAGCAGCTCCTGATCAAGTTCCTTCTTCGGCTCTAGAGATGGATTTCCTAGCAACATTCCTTATTTGGCGACTCATCATTCAATCTGTAATAAGGACGATCAGTCTCTCTACGAGGAGTCCCACTTAAGTAGCATTCGCATGTGCAGTGCGACTTATATACTTTATGAACTACTATATAGTTTTGAAAACCAAAATATATAACATGTATGCACTGTCGTATACACACACACACACACTCTCTCGATCTAGTTTATGTTGGGAACTCCTACCCTATCTTTACTGGATCACGGTATTCTTTAGGTTAAACAATGCAACCTAAGCTTTGATAATAAATGTGATGACTGCCCTACACCGCCAACACCCAATAAACCTATGTAGTGCTTTGTAGCGTTGCTCGGCCAATGTAGGGTTATCATCAAGGTTGTAAATTAAATAAGCAACACAGAACATGTCATATATCTCACAACACATTGAATAAAATATAATGGTAAGCATCGTAGATATAAAATTGACGCAGTAGTAAATAATCGTATGAACTATTAAAGTGTGTAGATCCATATAGTACATATCATATACATAAAATAATAACTCATAAAAAGACCCTCTCTAAATAGTAACGCACTAGCAAGATCCATAGTGCTGTGTAGTGGAATAGCAAACGAATATACATAATGATACGAGAATAGCCTCTTGCTCGCCACCTATCCTGCTGCATGTGCTATCCAGACCTAATATCCCTAATCTACTAATTTAAGAGTACCTAGAGTAATAAGAAGCAAAGCTTTAAAGCCTAGGTCAGATAATAGTCTGGTGTAAGCGGTAGAATCTCAAGTACTATAAAGGTAATAAAATTGGACAAATGGTATGGAAAATCATACCTGATCTTTCCTTGCATCCACAAAGTTAGCACATATAAAGGATATACGCTACTCTATGATAGCCATTATAGGTGTACTATATATCAAGGTACTAAGGGTGTCTAGATATCGACATCAGTAATATCTACATCATGCGACATCCCCAAGTAGATAAAAACAGTCAAACAAACATGGCATCCATAATCCATCCTCACATTCACTGACTTAGTTCAATGGATATATGATACTTGAATAACCATCACCATAGATCAAGGACTAATCAATGTCTCGGTTTCTCGGTACTCGAATCCATGCCACTCAGTAGGCTAGGAACTAAGTCATCATTCGATCAAGGTTTTCAAGCATGACATAGGTAAGCAATCAATACATATAAAATTTGGTAATAAGCATATAGCCAAACCACCTCAATTTAAGGCCTACATCTAGGATAAAGGTTAGGGATCCCTAAGAACACGATTTAGGATCCATAAGAACACTTTTTTACAAATTCAGTCAAAATCATCTAAAATTCACGTATATGGTGTAATATGGTCTAAAATTCTTTTTGTATTTTTTAATAATTTTTTAAACATTATTTAGGGTGTAAAATGGCATAACTAGTAAGTGAGAGTGTGACGACCTAGATTTTCGCATTCGAAAATCGACATCCATACTTCATTCATATTCGAATGTCGTAGATTCAAATGTTGAATCCGACTCGTCGGGGCTTGTAACACATTAAGTACAACAACACAGCGGAAGAAAAAATACATATCATTGATATACAATATTCGATACAATAATTTGATACAAATGATATCAATATCAGAGATATAAAGTACAATGGAAAATAATACAAATAGATGGTCTAGATTTTGAAACCATCAACAGCGGAAAGAAAACTCCAATGGAATGCATCTCCAAAGAATCCATCACCAAAGATAGCTTGAACCAAAAGCTCAAACCACCATCATCGATGCCTTAAGCAAGGTCAGACACCTTGAGCAAATGCGATCCACGAATCCAAAGGCTGGATGCTATCGAATCTACTCCTACTATTTATTTGAAAAACCCAACTCTAGACTGCCCGTGTGGAAAATTGTGGGAACACAGAGTTTAGGAAGGGAACAATAAACTCCGGGTCAGTCATGGGACTGGTATGAGCAAACAAAAATAGTTTTTTTAAAACAAACAACAAAAGAATTTAAAATTGAAATCCGCAATGCTTTCTGGAAAATGAAACTACCATAAGGCCTCCCGCCACACACCATGCAAACGTAGAATTGGAGGAGATTTCTTCTTATGATAGTCAAAAATGCTTGATACGCGAAAACCATTTGATATTGTTATTAGTGCATAGTGCAGAAAACCTTTCGAAAGTATACTATTAATCTTAGCCAGCGTAAAACCATTATTGTATGCCTGCTATAGCTACCATGCTTAATAGGAGGTTACCTCCACATTCCATAGTAGGTTATATAACAAAAACCGTATAGGGCGCGTATTGTTTCTTTGGATTTTCCAACAAATGGTCAGGCCAAGGAACTTTCCATTGTTGCGTGGGCATGCCTCTTGGAGGACGCCCCGAGAACCTACCCGGCTCTTTGCCAACACAAGGCCGGTTTACTCCCTTCTCGGGAGTAACACCTAAGATATGCCAACCCCGGTCGTTTGCGACCTTTATCCGAGAGCTCTCAACACCAACAACCACAAAGTAATGTATTTGTAGTAACCACATAGGTTAAATATCTGGGCTCCATACCATGATACCACCCTTTTCTAGAAGAAATGGACATGCTCGAGGCGCACGACCCCTGCAACCTTGCCGCATCTTTCCTGTTTCGACCATTTCCGAGGAGTGAGGTCTGATAAGGTCTCGTCCACAAAGTTATGCTTTTCACAAAAGCCATGCTTTGATCAACAAATGATCAGCAGCACTTCGTATGCCACATTACCAAATTGGGAATATATCACTAGTAACCATCAACTACATAACCTCTAAGCTCGTACGTCTCAGAGAAGGGTGTTAAGCTAAGAGAATTAATCTCCGCCACCAAACAGAAATGTATTTGATAGAACCATCTTAACATCTCAAAGTGTAATGTCAGACATACATCCATACAAGTCTATTCTGGGTTCGAATAGAACCAAAGGCACTTCTAAAGAAGCCCTTGCAAATCTGGACAATCCCTAATCACGTTCGGACTACCATCACAAAGGGTGATCAAATCTCTATACCGGGGATTAGCCGGTGCAGAGACATTCGACGAGTTATCCTTTCGCTTTCGAAAATATCCGGCCTTCACCACTGGTCTTCAAATGCTATCCATATCGTCGTATCATTATTCGGAATGGGTTATATGACACCGGTCCTCTCCAGGCTAAACCGAATAATGAGCGCTTATATTTAAAAACATATGGATATTGGGATTTCAGTTAAGTCACAACTTAAAATCCAAAAATATTTGTTCAAATGGTTTAAAAAAATTACCATGTCTTGTCAAATCTTTTAAACAAAAAGATTCATTTCACAATGTTTACCAATCTTTCGCAAAGATTCATTTACCATATTTAAACAATTTCCCGTTCAAAACAATTCCAATTTCAAATCTTTTATAGAAAAGATACACCATTCAAAATCCTCTTCAATTTCAAAATAAGGTTCAATAATCTTTCGCAAAGATTTATTCATAGTTTCCAAACAATTCTATTTCAATCTTGAAATCCTTTCAACACGATTTGAAAATCCTTTTCATGGAAGCTATTATTGCTTGAAAATAAATAGTTTTCATTTCGGAAAATTCCAATTACATTTGCACGAGTTAAAGCTCTCCAAGTATGAAATTTGGGTTAAATTCAAATTTCCAAAACAATACTTTAAAAATGGTTTAAAACCCATATAAACACATCTATAACTTGTATAACCCTTTAAACCATAATTTCCAAACATAGAACTCAATTTCAAATTTTGGGTTTAAATCCAAAACAAACTATTTAAATTTCAAAATCTTATCAAGTTGTTCAAAATAACTTTATCTTTAAAAATACTTTTCAAAAGCTTTTCATGTTAATCCAATTCCATTAACAAAACCATTTGGATTCAAAACTCAATTTAAAATTATTTCAAAAATCTGTGACTTAACCAATTTCCTCGTGCAATCCATATTTGTGTGTGTATAGTGTAGTCTAGGGGTTTTACACAATAGTGCGACATCATTGATCATCACAAATTCAAGCACAGCAATTATAGATAAGCGATATACTTCTATAATGCTTATCTTCCATTCACAGATCCATAGATAAATAATATACATTCATCACAAATAAAATAAATTACATTGATCACAGTTTGAATCAAAACAATTCATATCACAAAGCATCACACATCAAAGATATTAACAACTCAACATTCAATTGAATTCAACCACATATAAGTCAGATTAATTAATCATCTGATTAATTTAAATCAGATAATTACTTATGAATAAACTACTAATTCCAGTTAATTAATTATTAATTTATTGCAAATCATTTAATTAATTACCTTTTTAATTATTCATTAACTAACCTTAATTAATAAATTAGTTAATTCTTTAACTATTAATTAATCAACCTTAATTAATAAGTTAATTAACCTTAAATTATTAAATAATTAACCTTAAGTATTAATCCTTAATTAATTACATAGGTTAATTATCCCTTAATTAATTACCATTTATTTAATTAACCTTGAATTAATTAAGTACCCCCGAATTAATGACCTTGCAAATTGATTTTTCTTTAAATAATTAAGGAGGTAAATCTTCAATTAAGCACAAACATCACTCCTTTAAATTTATTTCATAATTAATTTGAAATAATTTATTTTGAATCTTCAACTAGTTCCAAAACTAAACAAAAACAATTATTTAAAGGATTAGTTAACACTTATTTTCAAACCTTTGATTTAGTTTTAAAGTTTTAAAACTGCTAATACACTTACCCGAGCTAAAAAACAACTCACCCGAGTGCCACTTCGAGCCCACTACGAAATTTTCCTGGGCCACCTTATATTTTTTCAAAAACTTGTTTTGATTAAATCTTTAAAATCATGTTTCAAACAAACTCGCATACCATCTTTTTCTTCGAATCACTCACATCAACAACTCGAGTACGAACTCGAGAATTCACCTTCTTCCCCAACACTATAACCACCCAGATACTCCAATGCCCATGTGCACGTGCATAGTTCGTCTGAGCAACGGCGATCGACGTTGCCATCCTCCACACGTCAATGACTACTCACGCAACCACCACGATCATCCATAATCTCGAGAAAATGCGAGAATCGAATTTGAGTCACTCGATCCAAATACTGGAACCACCCCCCATCAGAAAATCACCAAGTGCTAACTTCCTGACCACCAGAGAACTCGCCATCCATACCAGAGTGCATAACGGCCTCCTCGCCACGTTCCCCCACCTACGATCGCCTGAATCGCCTCGTTGATGACGAATTTCCTTTTTAAAACGTTATCGACCATACTAGGTTGTTAAACCTTAAATCTTCACCTTATCATGATCACGGTGAATAATAAATCACCCATGATTTTTCCAACAACCACCGTTCCTACAGCGAGCCTTAGTTAGAATCCCGAAGCCACTCGATGATGCGATCATCAGAAATCGAGCAAATGTTCAAATCTGATCAACTTCCAATATCTTGTGATTTACTTAGTTAAAATTCCTGATATTTATTTCAAAATTCATGGTTTTTGATGTTGAACGTGGTGATGTAGACGAATCAAAAGAATGCGATACTTGAATTTCGACATGATTTCTGAGTTTCGCTGTAAATCTCATTCCAGAAAAATTATTCTCATTTTTAAAACATAAAAATATTTTTAAAATTTAAATTATAATGTTACAAACAATTTTCATTCGACATCATGATTTAAATCTCATTTCTCGAAGAGATAAGATTTTTCTTTCTCTGGTGGTTTTGGATTTGTGGTTATACAGAATTTATGCATATACACACAGGCATGCATCATACATAAATATACAAACATATTTATAATCATACCATAAATTTCCATAGCATCAACATCAAGCTTTCATCACAACATCACAAGATATCAAAAAAAATTAGGCCTTAAAATGATGGTTTGCTCACCTTTTTGAAGAAACAAAGAACTGGATCCTGATGTATTTTTGATATGAAGCTTGATATTGAATGTGAATCTGGTCTGACAGTTTTGAGGAGATCCACAGCTTCAAATTTGAGTTGAACTTGCCTTATTCTTGATTAAGTTTGAGATGTTTGAGATTTTCCAAATTTTGATTTTTGTTCTGATCATCATTTCCGCAGGTTGAAGATACTGAAGTTAATTATTATTTTGATTGCTTCAGATTTTAAATTTTAATTTTAATTATGGTTTTGCTTGAATTACCTGAGTTGATTATTCCAGGTTTTTAAGCTCTGCCTTGCTTGATCTTCTCTCTGGTTTGTAGTTGCTCCCAGATTGAAGCTTCTAATTTTAACGAATATCCATTTTCTTTTCCAGGTTTTGGTTTTCAAGTTTATACTTTTCTGGTTTGCTTATTTGATCCGAGATGATTAGATTTTCTTGTTTTGATCTGTATCTTTTAATTCTTTTCTTTGCTTCAGGTTTGAGAATAGCCTTCTTTGCAAATTTTCTTTCCTACATATTGTTTGTGTAATTAAATTTTCAAAAGAAAATTTGATTCCTTTGTCACTTGTAAAATGGGCTAACACTTGTTATTTTCTTATCTTCATGTTTAACACCTTAAAAAAAGAAATCAATGTTTAGTCCTTTACTTTATTTTATTTATAAATTATTTCTAAATCCTGTTTTCTTAATTAATTTAGACTTTGTGTTTTTATGTTTTGTACATTAATTTATGTATTATATTTTTACATATATACAAATCTTATTTAAATTTTAAATTCAAGTTACAAACCTTTCAAATAAATAAATATCTATCTTAATGTTTTGAAAATGATTAATTTTGATAACTTTTGTAAATATTATATTGAATTTAAACCACACTTTCATATTTATTCTTATTTAAATTTTTTAAAATTTATAGTTTAAATGAATGAATGTTTATATTTGTACTTATATAAAGAAAAATGATTTGAAAATCAATTATACACAAATAAATAATCTTATATACATATGTACTTTAGTTTTTTCAAAATACAGAGTTAACAGACTCAATATATTACTCAAAACATTAATAATATACAATCAATTTTTATTTATAAATGAATAAACACATATCTTTTATAAATATATATTTTATTCCATTCACAAACTATTTATTTTCCAAATATTTATTTTCAACATATATGTATTTGAATTTCAAATTCAAATTCCAAATTATAATTTATTTATTAAAATATCTAGATTTCCAAATTAAATTCTTTTTTTAAACACTTATATATATATATATTTTTTATTCCTAAATTTTCAATTTAATTTCACAATTTAATTCATAATTTAATTCAAAATTTCACATTAATTACCAAATTAATTCTTAATTTAATCCAAAAATAAAATTAATTATTAAATTAATTTGGCTTAAAATTGGGATCGTTACAGATTCCCCCCTTAAAAAATTTTCGTCCTCGAAATTTGCTAGGTAGACAACCAAGAACAGATGGACACACAAAGGTAGAGAAACAATTTCCAGATAAAACTGAAATATCCATTCTACATTTGGCTTATCGAATCCGAACATCAACAATAGATATGAGAACAAACTCATTTGATACCACAAGAAATACGCGGGTCATCAGATTTATGAATATGCAAGAACATCAGTTAGTCCGAAGGATAACTAACCACTTGTAGAATATATCTGGAGCCAACGGAATAAATAATGGATACCCAATTTAGGTTGGAATATCCCAAAGTATACACCAACCTGTCCCTCTTTGGACTTTGATTCTCGCGAAAAATTACAATAAAATTCCAAATTTGGTTTTGACCGAATTCTTTTTATTAATACAACCCAATTCAGCTTTATATTCTTGTTTACTAAGTTATTTCAAATAAAATTTCAATTTTGTTAAGTTAAAAACGAAAAGCTGACAGAAATTTAATGAAGAGAATACGAGACAGAAACTTATCTACACGATTCGCAGGGCCACCATCACCCCAAAGCTTCTCCCTCGAGCTGCCACGAAGCCATCGAAGAATTGAAACTGGATCAAAGGAAATTGAGAAGAATTACTTCCTTGTTGTTACAGGTATTGACCATTTGTAGTGGTACTTCCCTGTCTCCCATCTCGTCCTCTTCTTGCACTCATACTCGCTATCAGTGGATAGTAAGAGAATTTACTGAGGCACACGAACGGATATCTTAGGGATATACTCATTCTAGGATATACTTCACCCTATCTCTAATGAGGTACCTAATGTGTTATACTCCTAAGCTAAAGTTTCAACCTTCAGTTCTGATACCAAAAGTGATGACCTGGATTTTCACGTTCGAAAATCGACATTCATACTTCATTCTTATTCGAATGTCGTAGATTCAAATGTTGAATCCAATTCGTCGGAGCTTATAACACATTAAGTACAACAACACAGTGGAAGAAAACAAATATATCATTGGTATACAATATTCGATACAATAATTTGATACAAATGACATCAATATCAGAGATATAAAGTACAATGAAAAATAATACAAACAGATGGTCTAGACTTTACAACCATCGACAGCGGAAAGATAACTCCAATGGAATGCATCTCCAAAGAATCCATCACCAAAGATAGCTTGAACCAAAAGCTAGGACCACCATCATCGATTCCTGAAGCAAGTTCAGTCACCTTGAGCAATGCGTTCAACGAATCCAAAGGCTGGATGCTATCGACTCTACTCCTACTATTTATCTGAAAAACCCAACTCTAGACCGCCCGTGTGGAAAATTGTGGGCACCCAGAGTTTAGGAAGGGAACAATAAACTCCGGGTCAGTCATGGGACTGGTATGAGCAAATGAAAACAGTTTTCTTTAAAACAAACAACAAAAGAATTTAAAATTGAAATCTGCAATGCTTTTTGGAAATGAAACTACCATAAGGCCTCCCGCCACACACACCATCCAAACGCAGAATTAGAGGAGATTTCTCCTTATTATAGTCAAAAATTCTTGATACGCGAAAACCAATTGATATTATTATTAGTGCATAGTGCAGAAAACCTTTCGAAATTATAACATTAATCATGGCCAGCATACAACCATTATTGTATGCCTACAATAACTACCATGTTCAATAGCAGGTTACCGCCACATTCCATGGCAGGTTATACAACTAAAACCGTACAGGGCGCGTATTGTTTCTTTGGATTTTCCAATAAATGGTCAGGCCAAGGAACTTCCCATTGCCACATGGGAACGCCTCTGGAGGGATGCATCAAGAAACCTACCCGGCTCTCTGCCAACACAAGGCCGGTTTACTCCCTTCCTGGGAGTAACACCTAAGATATGCCATCCCCGGTCGTTTGCGACCTTTATCCGAGAGCTCTCAACACCAACAACCATAAAGTAATGTATTTGCAGTAACCACATAGGTTAAATATATAGGCTCCATACCATGATACCACCCTTTTCCAGAAGGAATGGACATACCCTAGGGGTGCGACCCCTACAATCTTGCCGCATCTTTCCTGTTTCGACCATTTTGTAGGAGTGTGGTCCGATGAGGTCTCGTCCACAAAGCTACGCTTTTCACAAAAGTCATTCTTTGATCAACAAATGATCAGCAATACATCGTATGCCACATTATCAAATTGGGAATGCATCACTAGCAACCATCAACTGCATAACCTCTGAGCTCGTACGTCTCAGAGAAGGGTGTTAAGCTAAGAGAATAAATCTCCGCCACAAAACAGAAATGTATTTGATAGAAACAAGCTTTACATCTCAAAGTATAATGTCAGATATACATCCATACAAGTTTGTTCCGGGTTCGAACAGAACCGAAGGCACTTCTAAAGAAGCCTTTGCAAATCCGGATAATCCCTAATCACGTCCGGACTCCCCATCAAAAAGGGTGATCAAATCTCTATACCGGGGATCTGCCCGTACAGAGATATTCGACGAGTTATCCTTTCGCTGTCGGAAATATCCGATCTTCACCACCAGTCTTCAAGTGCTATCCATATCACCGTATCATTATTCGAAATGGGTTACATGACACAAGGTCCTCTCCCGGCTAAATCGAATAATGAGCGCTTATATTTAAAAACATATGGATATTGGGATTTCAATTAAGTCACAACTTAAAATCCAAAACCTTTTCTTCAAATGGTTTGAAAAAATTACCATTTCTAATCTTTTAAACAAAAAGATTCATTTCACATTGTTCACCAATCTTTCACAAAGATTCATATACCATATTAAACAATTTCCCTTTCAAAACAATTCCCATTTAAAATCTTTTATATAAAAGATACACCATTCAAAATCCCCTTCAATTTCAAAACAAGGTTCAATAATCTTTCGCAAAGATTTATTCGTAGTTTCCAAACAATTCTATTTCAAACTTGAAATCCTCTCAACACAATTTGGAAATCCTTTTTATGGAAGCTATTATTACTTAAAAATAAATAGTTTTCAATTCGGAAAATTCCAATTACATTTGCATGAGTTAAAGCTCTTTATGTATGAAATTTGGGTTAAATTCAAATTCCCAAAACAATACTTTAAAAATGGTTTAGAACCCATATAAACACATTTATAACTTGTACAACCCTTTAAAGCATAATTTCCAAACATAGAATTCAATTTCAAATCTTGAATTTAAATTCAAATCAAACTATTTAAATTTCAAAACCTTATCAAGTTATTCAAAATAACTTTTATCTTTAAAATTTCTTTTCAAAAGCTTTTCATATTAATCCACTTCCATTTCCAAAACCGTTTGGATTCCAAACTCAATTTTAAATCTATTTCAAAAATCCATGACTTAACCAATTTTCTCGCGCAATCCATATTTGTGTGTGTATAGTGTATTCTAGGGGTTTTAGACTGTAGCGACCCGGAAATTTCGATCCAGAAACTTCCAGATAGTTAGGAAAGAAGAAGAGATAGAAAAAGAAGAAACAGAAAACTAAACCCAAAGTCTCACATTCGCAGCAGATAAAATATAATATATAAATAATAGTTATACAAAGGAAACTGTACTTGTCAAATTACACTATAATATATCAGGGTTACAACGGATTTACAATCACAGAACACATAAATCAATCTATTTCAGATACTAATATATCACATCAGAAGCTCTCCATACGTTCCTGCTCTTCAGCTCGCCTCCTGAGCTCCAGAACGTCCTTACCTGAAAATCTGTAATACTCGGTCTGACCCGAGCATTACATCAAAGTAACACCCGGGTCAGGATGGAAACCAGCGTGAGTAAATCTATGGAATACAAAAGTACTACCATCATAATACCCGGGTTACTCATATCAATATACAACTTCACAAGTTGTTATAGACATTACTTTATCCACACATCAATTTCTATGTACCAAAACTTAGATTAAATGGCCCAATTCACTTAAATTATTCCATTACAGCTTATTGATTCCACATATCAATTTATAAAGAATCAAAGTGGTTTCGGGTATTTACTAATACCCGACTCCGGTCTCTTCGAACCCAATGCAATGTTAACCCAAGTTACTCAAGTGATTAGCTTCAAATACTGGATGTCACTTTTACACGACAATAACACATATAAACATCACCCATTTATCATTGATATAACCAATATCAATAGAATGTCACAACATCATCCAATAGGTATCATTCAATTTAGATATTCAAAGATAATCATCCATAAGCAAGCATTATCAATTCATATCATAATTAATCATCTAATCCTGCTTAATTAACCATTAATTAATCATTTAATTAATTCATCGCTCCTTGATTACCTTATCAATCAATCAATTAATCTCTAATCATAGATTAATTATCCTTTAATTATCAATTAATAAACCACAATTATTAATTAATCTCCTTTAATATAAGTAATCAATCCTTAATTGCTTTAATTCAATTAATAATCCTCTAGTTAACTGATAGATTAACCATCAACTATTGATTAATAACCTTAATTGCAATTTAATTAATCCTTAATCACCAGTTAATTAAACAGTTAATCAACCTTTAATTTATTGATAAATCCTTAATCACCTTTGACCAATCATCCTTTACTTAAAATAAGAAAATGAACTCTTAATTAATTACATAAATTAATTAACCTTTACCCATCACATAAATCACAATGATACTTAAGTAATTATTCAATTAATTACCTTATAACCACTTACATTGATTAATTATTCCTCAATTAACCAAACTCATAAATTAACAAATCCTTAATTAATTCCTTTAATTAATCAATTGTTTAATTAATTACACTAAGCAATTCATATTTACTTACTTCCCTTAAGTAATTTATCCTTAACTACTTCCATCAAGTAGTTATTTCATTTGTTAATTTATCCTTAATTGGTTAACCTTAATCATCAATTTCATTAACCTTTAATTACCACATAGATAAATTAACCTTAACCGTTCATTAATTACCCTTTTACCTGATCTCTTTATTAATGGTCCCTTAATCATTTCCAGTAATTAATTCTTTTAATTAATTACATCAAATAATCTTTAAATTAATCCCATCATTAATTAATCTCAATTAATCTCATTAAGTGATTATTCAATAATCACTTTACTAAGTAATTATACTTTATAAATTACAATAAGTAATTATCTTAATTACTTTCCTTCAATTTCTTTATTAATTTAATTAATCATTAATTATCCAAAAATCCTATTTAATTATTAACATAACCCATTTACCTAAATCAATTTCTTAATTATGATTAACACATAAATTTAAACATTTTACCTTATAATAAACTACTTAATTTTTATTTTCAACTTGACTTAATAAATTTTTAAGCTAAGCAAAATATACACTATTCTTAAAATCAAGCATTTAAAACACAAAATTATAAGAAAATTTAATTTATGTTTTAAAATCATTAAAACTTGTTTTTTTACAAAAAAAAACTTTAAACTGTTATATATATATAAACTTCGGCCCAGCTCAACGCATATTCAAGTCCAGACCGAGTATCTCCCCTTCAATTAGAAAAAGTTTGAACTTGAACCTGGAAACATTTACACGCGCAAACATTCGAAACCCAACTTGAGCCATTCTGCATCTTTCCCGAGCCCTAACCCGAGTTCAACAACATCCCCAAATAAACAAGGCCTACACCAGCAGTGCACCGTGCACATGCACGGAGCTTCGACCACCTACGGTCATCTCTCCGATTACAGACAAGCGCCAACCAACCCTACTTACACGATCATCCACTCAGAATAATGATTCCAATCTCGAATCAAAAAAATCGAATCCAACCTCCCAAAGCTGGAACAACCATTAGAGTTCACCATCCTTTGTCTGGACCTCCACCCAGGCTTCCAGCATGAGTCCCCCTAAACCCGATCAAGCGCGATCCACTTCCGATGACACATGGGTTTCTGGAACTTCATCGATGAATCTCGACCAATAACCCTACATCGCCGCCTTACGTCCACCGCTGACACCAGAAAAATAATCCTATATTTTTCCCGAGATCCACCATGCCCCAGCTATTTACATGCCAATTTCCGACCACCCAATTGCCGTCGATCAACGGCAATTTGATCAGAGCCCAAATCCGAAAAAAAAAATCGATTTTTCAACAAATGCTTAGTTTAAAATTACAAAAATTATTTTAAAATTCAAGATTCCCATATGCGAATCAGACCCCATAATCCAGAAATGAAATTATTAACATTGATTTCCATCTAGATTTTTATTATACTGTAAATCTTAAATTTACAGGTTATTTGTTCAATATAAATACTTGAATTTGCTCATTAACCCAAGATTTCACTGCCTCAAACTATTTCCTTTCAATGATCAAAGGCTAATAGATAATAATTTCGAAACTAAAGAAAATTTTCTAATTATTCCTGAACCAAAATTTTAACAGAGTGCTACATTCTTGCATATTCAGGCATCTCCCAATACTCAGCAGTTTTTAACCCAGATTCAAATTTGAACATCCATGCAAACAAACATATTTACATCATCCAAATATATTAACACCAAGAGGATTTCCTTTTAAATATTTACTTACGGTATTTCAAAAATTAACAAAGGAAATCAGGTTGGAGTACTCACCTGTGTTTGAAGATAACAGAGCAGTTTAGACTTCTGAAAACTGAAATGTTATGATCTGGACAATACCTGAATGTTTGAAACTATATTCACTCTGATGACTTCAAATTAAAGAATTGTTGCAGGATTAATTCTGATTTGATGAGCAGAGCACAGGGCAGGTTCTTAATCTTCTTCCAGGCTTTGAAATTTTGATTTGACAAAAAGGCTTTGTTGTTGAAAATCTTTGATTTAAGTGTTGTTGTTGTTTTTTTTAAAATGAAGAAACTGATCTTGATCATCCCTTATCATTACAGATTGAAGATGCAGGTTTGAAATGTTGTGAAGAACTTTGGTTTGCAGATTTAATTCTACTTTCCGGTTTTCAGGTTTGAAAGTAATTTTTTTTATTTCCTTTTATCTTTTGATTTGTATTACCTTAATTGAGATGAAGAAAGAGTTTAGATGAAGATTAAACTCATGTCTTTATGTTACAATTAAATTTTAAATTAAATTTTTCAAGAGAATGACACTTGTCCCCTTAAGTTCTAATTATCTTACACATATACACTCTTGTTTACAATTGTCATTAACATATATTAAAAAGTTTACAAGTGTTTTCAATGTTTAATTAATAATTTACAAATGTTATTTTCTTATTTTCAAATTTATTTAAGCTATGAATAAGTAATTATGTAATATTCACATGAATATATTGTGTATTTATTTTATATAAGTAAGCTTTAGATTTTTGTAAATTAACATATGAATTTATATAAACATTTATTTATACATAACTTATGTTTTTGATCAAATCAATATAACATATATTTAAGATATATTATTATTATTATTTTTAACTCTGTTTATCTTTAAATAACACA
Organism: Allium cepa; assembly: GCA_030765085.1. Taxonomy (NCBI): domain Eukaryota; kingdom Viridiplantae; phylum Streptophyta; class Magnoliopsida; order Asparagales; family Amaryllidaceae; genus Allium; species Allium cepa. Next base: position 487,618,222 of record CM060944.1, on the reverse strand, counting down.
TAAATATTATTGGTTTGAAAATTAACAATTTTGTTTAATTTAAATAATTTACTTATATAAACAATCATCGTTACTTTTTTTTTTAAAAAGAATACTTTGTCAATTTTAAGTGATTATATTAAGATATGATCAAATAAATATTTATCCAACATAAATATTTACGATTAGATTCATTTGTTAAATTTACAATTCAGTATTTCTATTAATTAACCTAATTATTATCAATTAATAGATACTCCAAAATACGGGTTATTACATTCCTTCCCCCTTTGAATCTTTTCGTCCTCGAAAAGAAATGAAACCAGAGTTTATTAAAATGCTTACTTTTTAGAAAAATTATTCTTTGAAACACTTTTAAGATACTTTTAAAATCTACATAATACTATAAAATGGTTTTATAAAAATACTTTTTATAACTCGATGTCTCAACAAGTCCATCCTCGTTCTTATAGAAATTCGGTCATACGTTGATCAGGCGTACGACTGAAAATCTATAAGTACTTAGCAGATTCGTTTTCAACACCAAGTGAAAATACTTGAAAATAATTTTATTGAAAATTTAGAAAACAATTTTTGAAAATAGAGGATATATCTTTAGTGAGAATGCTCTGGAAATCATCACCCCCATCCATGTTCACGGTTACATCCAGGGTTACGTTGCCGTTGCAGCAAAAGTCCATGTAACTATTGGCTCTCAGCGGCGCACACGACTTTCGCTATGGTATACTCTACTCATAATCCCCGGGAACTAGTTTCGTCCGGACTCCTCACAGGATCACTTTAGAACCCCCCCCCCTTGGGGCTCAAGGCAGCACCACCCGGTGGTACTCCTGAGAAGTTCATTTCAAGGGAGCGCCTTTTTCTCCAGAGCCATCATCAAAACATTTTATACTATATACATATAGTATCTTTAAATCATACACCTAGTATGATCTCATACAAAGCTCCTTTACACAAAATCGATTATTCCAAAATCGATAATTCTCAAACTAGGCTTTCCAAATTCTCATATTGATTTCACCCAAAAATCAAAAGCCTTTTCCAAATCCAAAGGTTCCCATAACCCTTTTTCCAAAATCCACATATGATCCTTTATATATATATTCAGATATATAAAATCTTTTAAAACTTTGGATCATTTCAAACTTGTATAAACTCTTTTTATACTTCAAACATTTTCAAAAACCCTTTTCTTCTGGCAAAAGATTCATCAAGGGGAGTTTCATTTTATAAAACAAAGATACTTAACTTTGTTTACTCAAAATCAACTATTCAAATTTGATTATTCCTTACAAAACCACTTACCATATCACTTACTTCCATAAACAAAATTTCAACCATAGAAATATCCAATTTCTATTTTATTTCCTCATATATTTCACAAAATATATTTTCACTTCAAAAACCATTTCAAATTTCTTATCCACAAACTTCAATATCAATTTCGTTCCAATCTGTACGATGTACACATATCATCCGTACACTATACCAATCTGATCGCTCACTCGATCACACAATTTCACTTCCGAACTAGTATTGTCCACCCGACTTCCTAGTGCGGACACAGATCTGATTTCTTGATCAGATACCGTTATTCTCCTTGCATAGACATAACTATGATAGAGAATATCCAGAACCAATCAACAATCCATATCCAGGTTCGCCTTCAAAAATCAAGTGGAAAATTCCAACTCAGATCGATATAACTATATCGAAATTCTGTGCTCGAATCTGGATCAAATCACTATGCGAATAGAATAACATACATACACCCTACGTATTTATCTTTATTGGTTATTAGCCAAATCAATTCTATTTCTATTCACATTTATTTTGATTTTCATTCACTTATTCACAATTGCTTAAATCCATTCGGATTATCACCTCTATTCTTATCTCGATTAGGTATTTAAATAATAACAGTTTAAATTCCGACCAGTTAATTTAGAAAATAACTTGAAATATTTTAAAAAAATAGATAAGTAGTTGGAAAATAATTACTACTTTGTAAAATAGATGTAAAATGGTTAGAAAATAGCTTGAAATGATTGTAGAAATTTTAGATAATTGCAAAATAATAGTAGGATAGAAATTAGTTTTGTAAAATAGTTGAAATATAGTAATTAACTTATAAAACAGTTGAAAAACAGTTTAAAAAATAATTGTAAAACAAGTATAAGATAATTTGGCTTTTAAAAGAAAGTTGTATATATAATAAATAGCTTGGAAAAATAAGTTTATATTAAAATAATTTATATTAAAAATGGTCCAGAGTCAAAACTGCTCACTTCCCAATCTTCATTCTCATCAATTCAATTTAAATTTCCTCTACCATTTAAATTGACCTAATTCCAATTTAAATAACTTCAATTTCCATTGAAATCTATTTAACCCAATTCAAGTTGAATTCCTCAGTTCTTTCCAAATTTAACTTTATTCAACCTTGATCTCAAATTCTACTAATTCAAATAAATTTCAATTCATTTCAATTCCAGTTTGAATCAATCCCAATTTCAAATTCAATTTCCAAATCAAGTTGAATTATTCTTGATTTCCTTCCAAATTCAATTCAAATTCCATTCGAATTTAAAAATTATTCAACTTTAATTACAATTTCAAATTATTCAAATCAATCCAATTCAAATTTTCCATTTGAATCCTATACTCATACATCATCAATCACCATTTCAATTAATTCAAATCAAATTCAAATTGAACCAACTTCAAATTCCAGTTCACTATGAACCATCTCGAATTACATAAATTCGAGTTAATACTTCAATTGTTGATTTAATTCCTTTAAATCAATTTACCTTTTTATTCCAACAATGGATTACCATACTCCATTTCTCATTCATTTAAACAAATCCAATTCATATTTTAAAGATTGTTAATAACAATAGGATGTTATCATCTAATTATTTCAAACATCCATCCATTTCCAATTTTCGGATCTCAAACCCAATTTGATATCACTCAAACTCTCAAATATAATTAATCATTTAACTTTCCAAGTTAAAACTTAATGTCATCTGGAAATTTACAAATCAGGTTGAGCATCCCAACATATTTAACTTTTTCCCAAGTTAAACTCAATTCACTTAATCCAGTCAACCTTACCTAGTTTGAACTTCCATTTCAAATGCTAAACTTCACATTAATAATCTTTCCATTTATAAGTTCAAAAACTTATCACCTTGGGTATCACATCTTATTCCAAATTCAAAACTCACCATTTAGAGTTTATTTCCAATCACCTTTGATATTATGTATATCCACATGTATACATATTAATTTCTTTTACATACCAAGTTATACTTTAAAATTTTTTAACCACCTTTGGTTTTTAATTCAAAACAAATTTCCTTTAAATTTTCAAACAACTCTTGTTTGAAATAGGACCATTTCATTCAATTGCATTAAATAATATTATTTGTTATTTCTTTAAATTAATTACATCATTAATTAATCACATTCGGTAATTAACTTATTTCTTAATTACCTTTATTAAGTAATTTTCCTTTAAATTACTTACCGCTAGTTACTTCATTAAGTAACTTCCTCTTAGTTTATCATTTCCAATTATTATCCAATGATTTATCTCATTAAATAAAGTTTAATTAATTACATAAATTAATTGATTATCCTTATCCTGAAACCTTTCCCAATTTCAAGATTTAATTTTAGTTTGAATCCATTTCAAACTTGTCTTTAATTTAATTTCAATTTGGTTGTAATTCCATTACCACTTAATTCTTACTATTACTTTTAATTTAATTAATACTACAACCAATTTCCGTAATAGAATAGATAATCTATTTCTTATATAAGATTCGTTTACTTTTGAAATCATTTAAAAATCGTTATATAAGAAAATAACAAGTACGCTCTCTCATATATATATACACTCAACTCATTCTAGGGTACCACTTACCCTATCCGTAATGAGTAATCCCACCAGAGCCAAGGTTCTCGCTCAACCTTCCGCTCTGATACCAAATGTAGCGACCCGGAAATTTCGATCCAGAAACTTCCAGATAGTTAGGAAAGCAGAAGAGATAGAAAAAGAAAAAACAGAAAACTAAACCCAAAGTCTCACATTCGCAGCGGATATAATATAATATATAAATAATAGTTATACAAAGGAAACTGTACTTGTCAAATTACACTATAATATATTAGGGTTACAACGGATTTACAATCACAGAACAGATAAATCAATCTGTTTCAGATACTAATATATCACATCAGAAGCTCTCCATACATTCCTGCTCTTCAGCTCGCCTCCTGAGCTCCAGAACGTCCTTACCTGAAAATCTGTAATACTCGGTCTGACCCGAGCATTACATCAAAGTAACACCCGGGTCAGGCTGGAAACCAGCGTGAGTAAATCTATGGAATACAAAAGTACTACCATCATAATACCCAAGTTACTCATATCAATATACAACTTCACAAGTTGTTATAGACATTACTTTATCCACACATCAATTTCTTTGTACCAAAACTTAGATTAAATGGCCCAATTCACTTAAATTATTCCATTACAGCTTATTGATTCCATATATCAATTTATAAAGAATCGAAGTGGTTTTGGGTATTTACTAATACCCGACTCCGGTCTCTTCGAATCCAATGCAATCTTAACCCAAGTTACTCAAGTGATTAGCTTCAAATACTGGATGTCACTTTTACACGACAATAACACATATAAACATCACCCATTTATCATTGATATAACCAATATCAATAGAATGTCACAACATCATCCAATAGGTATCATTCAATTTAGATATTCAAAGATAATCGTCCATAAGCAAGCATTATCAATTCATATCATAATTAATCATCTAATCCTGCTTAATTAACCATTAATTAATCATTTAATTAATTCATCGCTCCTTGATTACCTTATCAATCAATCAATTAATCTCTAATCATAGATTAATTATCCTTTAGTTATCAATTAATAAACCACAATTATTAATTAATCTCCTTAAATATAAGTAATCAATCCTTAATTGCTTTAATTCAATTAATAATCCTCTAATTAACTGATAGATTAACCATCAACTATTGATTAATAACCTTAATTACAATTTAATTAATCCACAATCACCAGTTGATTAAACAGTTAATCAACCTTTAATTTATTAATAAATCCTTAATCACCTTTGATTAATCATCCTTTACTTAAAATAAGAAAATTAACTCTTAATTAATTACATAAATTAATTAACCTTTACCCATCACATAAATCACAATGATACTTAAGTAATTATTCAATTAATTACCTTATAACCACTTACATTGATTAATTATTCCTCAATTAACCAAACTCATAAATTAACAAATCCTTAACTAATTCCTTTAATTAATCAATTATTTAATTAATTACACTAAGCAACTCATATTTACTTACTTCCCTTAAGTAATTTATCCTTAATTACTTCCATCAAGTAATTATTTCATTTATTAATTTGTCCTCAATTAGTTAACCTTAATCATCAATTTCATTAACCTTTAATTACCACATAGATAAATTAACCTTAACCGTTCATTAATTACCCTTTTAACTAATCTCTTTATTAATGGTCCCTTAATCATTTCCAGTAATTAATTCTTTTAATTAATTACATCAAATAATCTTTAAATTAATCCCATCATTAATTAATCTCAATTAATCTCATTAAGTGATTATTCAATAATCACTTTACTAAGTAATTATACTTTATAAATTACAATAAGTAATTATCTTAATTACTTTCCTTCAATTTCTTTATTAATTTAATTAATCATTAATTATCCAAAAATCCTAATTAATTTTTAACATAACCCATTTACCTAAATCAATTTCTTAATTGTGGTTAACATATAAATTTAAACATTTTACCTTATAATAAACTACTTAATTTTTATTTTCAACTTGACTTAATAAATTTTTAAGCTAAGCAAAATATACAGTATTCTTAAAATCAAGCATTTAAAACACAAAATTATAAGAAAATTTAATTTATGTTTTAAAATCTTTAAAACTTGTTTTTTTTTAAAAAAAAAAAACTTTAAACTGTTGTATATATATAAACTTCGGCCCAGCCCAATGCATATTCAAGTCCAGAACGAGTGTCTCCCCTTCAATTAGAAAAAGTTTGAACTTGAACCTGGAAACATTTACACGCGCAAAAATTCGAAACCCAACTCTAGCCATTCTGCATCTTTCCTGAGCCCTTACCCGAGTCCAACAACATCCCCAAATAAACAAGGCCTACACCAGCAGTGCACCGTGCACATGCACGGAGCTTCGACCACCTACGGTCATCTCTCCGATTACAGACAAACGCCAACCAACCCTACTTACACGATCATCCACTCAGAATAATGATTCCAATCTCGAATCAAAAAAATTGAATCCAACCTCCCAAAGCTGGAACAACCATTAGAGTTCACCATCCTTTGTCTGGACCTCCACCTAGGTTTCCAGCATGAGTCCCGCTCAACCCTATCAAGCGCGATCCTCTTCCGATAACGCATGGGTTTCTGGAACTTCATCGATAAATTTCGACCAATAACCCTACATCGCCGCCTCACGTCCACCGCTGACATCAGAAAAATAATCCTATATTTTTCCCGAGATCCACCATGCCCCAGCTATTTACATGCCAATTTCCGACCACCCAATTGCCGCCGATCAACGACAATTTGATCAGAACCCAAATTCGAAAAAATAATCGATTTTTCAACAAATAATTAGTTTAAAATTACAAAATTTATTTTAAAATTCACGATTCCCATATGCGAATCAGACCCCGTAATCCAGAAATGAAATTATTAACATTGATTTCCATCTAGATTTTTATTATACTGTAAATCTTAAATTTACAGGTTATTTGTTCAATATAAATACTTGAATTTTCTCATTAACCAAAGATTTCACTGCCTCAATCTATTTCCTTTCAATGATCAAAGGCTAATAGATAATAATTTCGAAGCTAAAGAAAAATTTCTAATTATTCCTGAACCAAAATTTTAACAGAGAGCTACATTCTTGCATATTCAGGCATCTCCCAATACTCAGCAGTTTTTAACCCAGATTCAAATTTGAACATCCATGCAAACAGACATATTTACATCATCTGAATATATTAACACCAAGAGGATTTCCTTTTAAATATTTACTTACGGTATTTCAAAAATGAACAAAGGAAATCAGGTTGGAGTACTCACCTGTGTTTGAAGATAACAGAGCAGTTTAGACTTCTGAAAACTGAAATGTTATGATCTGGACAATACTTGAATGTTTGAAACTATATTCACTCTGATGACTTCAAATTAAAGAATTGTCGTAGGATTAATTCTGATTTGATGAGCAGAGCACACGGCAGGTTCTTAATCTTCTTCCAGGCTTTGAAAATTTGATTTGAAAAAAGGCTTTGCTGTTGAAAATCTTTGATTTAAGTGATGTTGTTGTTTTTTAAAAAATGAAAAACTGATCTTGATCATCCCTTATCATTACAGATTGAAGATGCAGGTTTGAAATGTTGTGAAGAACTTTGGTTTGCAGATTTAATTCTACTTTCCAGTTCTCAGGTTTGAAAGTAATTTTTTTTTATTTCCTTTTACCTTTTGATTTGTATTACCTTTTGATTGAGATGAAGAAAGAGTTTAGATGAAGATTAAACTCATGTCTTTATTTTACAATTAAATTTTAAATTAAATTTTTCAAGAGAATGACACTTGTCCCCTTAAGTTCTAATTATCTAACACATATACACTCTTGTTTACAATTGTCATTAACATATATTAAAAAGTTTACACGTGTTTTCAATGTTTAATTAATAATTTACAAATGTTATTTTCTTATTTACAAATTTATTTAAGCTATGAATAAGTAATTATGTAATATTCACCTGAATATATTGTCTATTTATTTTATATAATAAGCTTTAGATTTTTGTAAATTTACATATGAATTTATATAAACATTTATTTATACATAACTTATGTTTTTGATAAAATCAATATAACATATATTTAAGATATATTATTATTATTTTTAACTCTATTTGTCTTAAAATAACACATAAATATTATTGGTTTGAAAATTAACAATTTTGTCTAATTTAAATAATTTACTTATATAAACAATCATCATTACTTTTTTTTTAAAGAATACTTTGTCAATTTTAAGTGATTATATTAAGATATGATCAAATAAATATTTATCCAACATAAATATTTACGATTAGATTCATTTGTTAAATTTACAATTCAGTATTTCTATTAATTAACCCAATTATTATCAATTAATAGATACTCCAAAATACGGGTTATTACATAGATAATAGTGCAACATCATTGATCATCACAGATTCAAGCACAACAATTGTAGATAAGCAGTATGCTTCTATAACGCTTATCTTCTATTCACAGATCCACAGATAAATAATATACATTCATTACAAATAAAATAAATTACAATCATCACAACCAGAATCAAAACAGTTCACATCACAAAGCATCACACATCAAAGATATCAACAATTCAAATTTCAATTGAATTCAAACATCTATAAGTTAGATTAATTAATCATCTGATTAATTTAATTCAGAGAATTACTTATGAATAAACTACTAATTCCGGTTAATTAATTATTAATTTATTACAAATCATTTAATTAATTACCCTTTTAATTATTCATTAATTAACCTTGATTAATTAATTAATTAATTAATCATTTAACTTTTAATTAATCAACCTTAATTAATAAATTAATTAACCTTAAATCATTAAATAATTAACCTTAATTATTAATCCTTAATTAATCACATTAGTTGATTATCCCTTAATTACTTACCATTTATTTAATTAACTTGGAATCAATTAATTACCCTCAAATTAATTACCTTGCAAATTAATTTTTATTTAAATAATTAAGGAGGTAAATCTTCAATTAATCACAAACATCACTCCTTTAAATTTATTTCTTAATTAATTTGAAACAGTTTATTTTAAATCTTCAACTAGTTCCAAAACTAAAAAAACAATTATTTAAAGGATTATTTAACATTTATTTTGAAACCTTTGATTTAGTTTTAAAGTTTTAAAACTGCTAATACACTTACCTGAACTAAAAACCAACTCACCCGAGTACCACTTCGAGCCCACTACGAAATTTTCCCGAGCCACCTTACATTTTTTTTCAAAAACTTGTTTTGATTAAATCTTTAAAATCCTGTTTCAAACAAACTCGCGTACCATCTTTTTCTTCGAGTCACTCACATCATCAACTCGAGTACGAACCCGAGAATGCACCTTCTTCCCTAACACTGTAACCACCCAGATACTCCAATGCCCATGTGCACGTGCACAGTTTGTCTGAGCAATGGCGATCAATGCTGCCATCCTCCATACGTCAACGACTACTCACGCAACCACCACGATCACCCAAAATCTCGAGCAAATGCGAGAATCGAATTTGAGTCACTCGATCCAAATACTGGAACCACCCCCATTAGAAAATCACCAAGTGCTGACTCTCCTGACCACTAGAGAACTCGCCATCCATACCAGAGATGCATCACGGCCTCCTCGCCATGTTCCCCCACCTATGATCACCTGAATCGCCTCGATGATGACGAATTTCCATTTTAAAACGTTATCGACCATACTGGGTTGTTAAACCCTAAATCTTCTCCTTATCATAATCACTGTGAATAATAAATTCACCCATGATTTTTCCAACAACCACTGATCCTACAGCGAGCCTCGGTTAGAATCCCGAAGCCACTCGACGATGCGGTCGCCAGAAATCAAGCAAATGATCGAATCTGATCAACTTCCAATATCTTGTGATTTACTTAGTTAAAAATCCTGATATTTATTTCAAAATTCATGGTTTTTAATGTTGAAAACGGTGATGTAGATGAATCAAAAGAATGTGATACTTGAATTTCGACATGATTTCTGAGTTACACTGTAAATCTCATTCCAGAAAAATTATTCTCATTTTTAAAACTTAAAAATATTTTTAAAATTTAAATTATAATGTTACAAACAATTTTCGTTCAGACATCATGACATAAATCTGATTATTTAAATAGATAAGATTTTTTTTCTTTGGTGGTTTTAGATTTTTGGATATACAGATTTTGTACATATACACACAGGCATGCATCATACATAAATAAACACACATATTTATAATCATACCAGAAATTTCCACAACATCAACATCAAGCATTCATCACAACATCACAAGATATCAAAAAAATTAGGCCTTAAAAAGATAGTTTGCTCACCTTTTTGAAGAAACAAAGAACTGGATCCTTACGTATTTTTGATATGAAGCTTGATATTGAATGCGAATCTGATCTGACTGCTTTCAGGTGATCCACGGCTTCAAGTTTGAGTTGAACTTCCCTTATTCTTGATTAGGTTTGAGATGTCTGAGATTTTCCAGATTTTGATTTTTTCTTTGATCATCATTTCCTCAGGTTGAAGATACTGAAGTTAATTATGGTTTTGATTTCTTCAGATTTTAAATTTTAAATTTAATTATGGTTTTGCTTGAATTACCTGAGTTAATTATTCTAGGTTTTAACCTCTGCCTTGCTTGATCTTCTCTCAGGTTTGTAGTTGCACCCAGATTGAAGCTTTTAATTTTAACAAATATCAGTTTTCTTTTCTAGGTTTTGGTTTTCAAGTTTATACTTTTCTGGTTTGTTTATTTGATCTGAGATGATCAGATTTTCTTGTTTTGGTCTGTAGCTTTTAATTCTTTTCTTTGCTTCAGGTTTGAGAATAGCCTGCTTTACAAATTTTCTTTCCTACATATTGTTTGTGTAATTAAATTTTCAAAAGAAAATTGATTCCTTTGAAACTTGTAAAATGGGCAAACACTTGTTATTTTCTTATCTTCATGTTTAACACTTGTCTTAAACAAAGAAATCTATGTTTAGTCCTTTACTTTATTTTATTTATAAATTATTTCTAAATAATTTTATCTTAATTATATTAGACTTTGTGATTTTATGTTTTGTACATTAATTTATGTATTATATTTTTACATATATACAGATCTTATTTAAATTTTAAATTCAAGTTACCAACCTTTTAAATAAATAAATAAATATCTATCTTAATGTTTTGAAAATGATTAACTTTGAAAACTTTTGTAAATATTATATTGAATTTAAACCACACTTTCCTTCTTATTCTTATTTAAATTTTTTAAAATTTATAGTTTAAATGAATGAATGTTTATATTTTTACTTATATGAAGAAAAATGATTTGAAAATCAATTAAACACAAATAAATAATCTTATATACAAATATACTTCAGTTTTTTCAAAATACAGAGTTAACAGACTCAATATATTATTCAAAACATTATTTTAAAATTCCAGATTCAAAAATTAATATACAATCAATTTTTATTTATAAATGAATAAACAAATATATTTTATAAATATATTTTATTCCATTCATAAACTATTTATTTTCCAAATATTTATTTTCAACATATATGTATTTGAATTTCAAATTTAAATTGCAAATTATAATTTATTTATAAAATATCTAGTTTTCCAAATCAAATTCTTTTTTCAAAAACTTATATATATTTTTTATTCCTACATTTTCAATTCAATTTCATAATTAAATCCATAATTTAATTCAAAATTTCATATTAATTACCAAATTAATTCTTAATTTAATCCAAAAATCAAATTAATTATTAAATTAATTTGGCTTAAAATCGAGATTGTTACAGAGAGATCTAATCACTCATCTTAATTCAAAGAATTAACCAAATCCTCTAATAATAAGTAGAAGGACGAAACCCAATGCTTCTCTAATAGAAAATCTCTAATCTTAAGTGCTAATCACGCTAATCTCTTCTTACTAGAGTAATTTGGCCAGTTAAAGTGTGTTTTAGGATTGCTTTTTGGCTAATGGAAGTTAGTGGAAGCTTCTAACTATTTTTGGGAGTTGTGAAATTAAAGGGATGGGGTCCCATGAGCCTTCAGTTTCCCAAAACTGAAATGGGTCATATGCCTCCAGGCTAATGTCCTTAATTACCAACTTAAGCTATTCAAAATCAAGGAAACTTCAAATAGTCCTAGTTTGAAAAAAGTAAGTCTGTTTTCTTAATATGACCACTCTTCGGAAAGGGAAACCATCATCCGATTCTAATGGAAGTAGTTTCAAACCCTAATTCGTCTACTCTCAAAAGTTATTGTCCATGCAAAATTTATCTGGTCAAAATGGTCACAAAGAAATTTACCAAAGTCATGTATGTAAGAAATGTCCCTAAGAGTCATTCCCTAAAATATTAGCACCATATGACCTCATATGAAAATAATATGAATATTCTATGATCCTTCGATATATGGAATACGGGTCATTACAACTAGGTTAAATAGTAAATTTTGGTATGATGATGTTATGTAGTTTCCTCAATTTGAGAATACCATAAAGCTTCAATGTGTATTCTTTACTTTGATTATGGTTAGAGATAAGGTTAGAATCTTTTTTAAAGATTTTTCTATTGACATTGCTCTTCTTCAAGAGACCAAAATTGAATGTCCTGATTTTCGTTTCTTTAGAAGATTGGGTGGTTTTCGTTTTAGAAATTGGGCATTTCTTCCCTCAATGGGCTCATCTGGGGGCATTATGATTGGTTGGAGAGATAATCTCTTTAAATTACTTCAGTGTATTAAGAAGCAGCACTCTTTACACATTATCTTAATTAATCTTTCTGATAACTCTTTTCTTAATATTTCTAATGTTTACGGGCCTAATTCTAAAATTGAGAGGCGGATTCTTTGGAATGAATGCCTCGAGTTTAGGTCTTTTGCCCCTGGTCCTTGGATTTTAGGGGGTGATTTTAATGTGACTCGTTTTTTTGGGGAGCGTTCTCCTCGGGAAGGTGATTATTTGGCTATGGAGGAATTCGATCAATTTATTATTCAATGTAATTTGATCGAAATTCCTCTATCCAATAGATCATTTACTTGGAGTAATAATAGAGAGTCTCCCTCCTTTGCTCTTTTAGATAGATTTTTTGTTTGTGATGATATTGAGGATAAATTCCCTATATGTAGAGTTTCAGGTTTACCTTTTACCCTTTCTGACCACTGTCCCATTATCCTTACTTGTGATAGTCATAGATTTTTGAATAAGGTTTTTAAATTTGAAAAAATGTGGTTTTTAGAATCTGATTTTTCTAATTTAGTCATTAATAAGTGGTCATCTATGAATTATTTTTGCCTTAAGTATTATGGTAATTCTGCTAAAATTTTTGTGCTTAAACTTAGAAACCTCAGGTATTTTCTTAAAAAATGGAATAAAAATGTTTTTGGTAATATTAAAATTAAAAAGGATAATATTCTTAATGAATTACTTAAACTTAATAGGATTGAAGAATCTAGACAATTAAATATTGGTGAAAGGAATGTTCTTAATAATTTAAAAGAGGATCTCTTTTCTATTCTTGAAAAAGAGGAAGTTATGTGGAAACAAAGATCTAATTTTCATTGGATAAATGATGGTGATAATAACACTAAATTCTTTCACAATCTAGCTAATAATAGAAAACGTAGTAATACAATTAACTCCATTTTAGTTAATGATGTGGAATTAGTTGATCAAAGAGATCTTAATAATGCTTTTACTGATTATTACAAAGACATTTTTGGCACCAAAATTAAGCATAGAGTTAGTGCTAGATGGAATGATCTTTATCCATCTTCCTCTAACATTAATCTTTCTGATTTAGATGCCCCTTTTACTATTGAGGAAATTCGTAAAGCCATCTTTGATTTACCTGGAGACAAATCTCCGGGTCCGGATGGTTTTCCTATTTTCTTTTATCAATCTTTTTGGGATGTTTTAAAATTAGACTTAATGTGTTTGTTCAATGATTTTTATAATGGTAATCTCCAATTAGGTCGTTTTAATTTTGCTAATGTTATTTTATTACATAAAAAAGTGGGCGCTAATACTTTAAAAGATTTTAGGCCCATCTCTTTGATGAACTGCTCTGTTAAAATTATTTCTAAGGTTTTAGCTAATAGGCTTAGTTTAAAAATGAATGACCTCATTGACTGTTCGCAATCTGCTTTCATTAAAGGCAGGAATATTACTGATGGTGTTGCGGTTGTTCAAGAATATATTAATCTTTGTTGTAAAAATAATATAACTTGTGCTATTTTAAAATTAGATTTTGCTAAAGCCTTCGACTCGGTTGATTGGGATTTCCTTATAGAAATTTTCCGTGCCAGAGGCTTTAGTAATAGATGGATTAATTGGATTATTATTTTGCTTAAAACGGGTAACTCCTGTATTATGGTTAATGGTGTTTCTGGTAATAAGATTCAATCTAAGAGAGGCTTAAGGCAAGGAGACCCTTTATCACCCCTTCTGTTTAATCTTGCTGGTGATGTTTTTTCTAAGATTATTAAAAATGCCGTTAGCAATAACCTTTTGGGTGCCATTGGTAATGATATTTCTTCTTTTGGCTTATCTGTCCTTCAATTTGCTGATGATACTTTGCTTTTTTCCTCACATCACCCTAGACATATTATTGCTCTTAAATTTATCCTTTATAGTTTTGAATTATTATCTGGTTTAAAAATTAATTTTGATAAAAGTTCCGTTTTAATTTTAAATGATATTGATAATGTAGAAAATTTAGTTGCTAATACGTTAAATTGTAAAACTATGAGTTTTCCTTTTGACTATCTTGGTTTTGTTATTAGACCTTCGAAACTTAAACATGATGATTGGTTAATTATTATTGATAAGATTAAAAATAGGATCAATAATTGGAATGTTAGATTTCTATCTAGAGCAGGTAGATTGGTTTTGATTAATTCTGTCTTATCAGCACTTCCTATATATTGGATGTCTATGCATCTGTTTCCCGACTGGGTGATAGATAAAATAGATAAAATTAGAAGGGATTTTCTTTGGAGCGGTGATAACCCCAATAGTAGTATTAAATGTTTAGTTAATTGGGATACTGTATGTAAATCTAAAAAAGAGGGTGGTTTAGGAGTCATTAATTTACATAATATGAATTTGTCTCTTCTTGGTAAATGGTTATGGAAATTCAGGGACATTAGTGATAAGGCCATTTGGAAAGATATTATATCTAATTTTTATTACAATGGTAGTTATAATTTATACCATATTAGTTCTTCTAGTTTTAGAAATATTTCTTGTTTTTGGAAATCTATTTTAAAATGCAGTAATATCTTTAACTTGGGTTTAAATATTATAGTTCATTCTGGTAACTGTACTTCTTTTTGGCATGATAGTTGGATTTCTACTACTCCTCTTAAGATTGAGTTTAAAGATTTATATGATATTTGTAATTTCAAATTTGCATTAATCTCTGATGTTTTCAATTCTGATAGTGATCCTCCTTGGACTTTTAATTTTAATTGTATTTTAGAAGGACCTACTCTTAGACATCTTTTCTTGCTTTATGCTAAACTTAATCTTTATTATATTGACAATGATAATGACTTTATTAGTTGGGATTGGGATAAGAGTAAGAAATATACTTCTAATTCCTTTTACAAATTTATCAACTTTTCGGGGGTTTCTGTCAATTGTTTTAAATTCATTTGGAAGTCTAATGCTCCTCCTAAATCTAAGATTCATATGTGGCTCATCATTCATGGTAAGTTAAATACTATTGAATTTTTAAAAAAGAAAAATATTAGTATTGACAATAAATGTTTTTTTTGCAACACATTTTTTGAAGATATTAATCATATTTACTTTGATTGTTTGGATACCTATTTTATTCTTATTAAGATCCTTAATATTTTTGAGTTTCATATTAATTCTAGAATTTCTGATTGCTTATTTTATTGGAATTCTTTTAGATTCATGTTTAATAAGGATTTTAGATATTTGCTTGATTCTTTATTCATTATTTCTTGTTGGTATATTTGGTTTGAAAGAAACCAAAGAATTTTTAATAACAATTATCAACAAAATAACAAATTGATTATTTTAATCTCAAATTTCTGCTTAAAGTGGATTTCTAATCCTAAATATAAATTAGCTAAAAATAATTGCTTTAAGGACTATCTTAATAAGGTTAGAAATAATATTAACTCATTTAATCTTAACTCCAATTATACTGTTTCTAATAATTCTTTAAATCACATTTCTCTTTCTTTTCTAGGATCATAATTAGTTTCTTGTTTGTGTCTGATTATTCTAGCTTTAGTTCTCTCTTTTGGTTTCTATACACACATATATGTATATAAATTTTATTTATATACATATATGTGTTTCTCTCTTATTTGTTTGCTAGTTCTATTTCAGGTGTTGTTTAGGTTGGATGCGGGTTCTTCTCTTATCAGGTTTGCTGGATAGCATTTAGCTTTTTCAGACTTGCTGGATGGCTCTTCTCAGAGACGCGGATTGCTCCTGTCTTGTCTCTTGGTCTTCTTCTGATTTTCAGTTTGGTGCTCTTCCTTTTGTTAGATACCTCTAACACTTTAGTATTGGGTGGTGGCCTTGCCGGAGCTCGATACTAGGGTGTAATGGGCGGTGGCTTTGCCGGAGCTCATTCGAGGGGTTTCTACTGCTTTATTTTTATTGTTGTTTTAGACTTGCCACCTGTCAGGCATGTTGGCAGCTCCATTTTTTAGTTATATATATAGTATTCCATGTGTGCTCTCCTCTCATGATAGAGGATCACACATTTTTCTCAAAAAAAAAAAAAAACATATTATTTTATGTTTGGTGTGTT
The DNA here is from genome assembly GCA_030765085.1 of Allium cepa. Lineage (NCBI taxonomy): Eukaryota > Viridiplantae > Streptophyta > Magnoliopsida > Asparagales > Amaryllidaceae > Allium > Allium cepa. Next base: position 487,601,446 of record CM060944.1, on the reverse strand, counting down.
GTTAATAAGTAGGGTGGCTCCTAAAAAATTATGGGTGCAACTAATAATCATTTGGATGTGTATATAAAAGTTTTATACACTCATATTATATGATATAAATATATATTTAAACATGCTCTAAATATCAGCAATTATTTAAATGTGTTTTAAGATCTTTTGGTGCATAAAGGGACCATGCATGGCCGACCAGGAATGGGAGGGAATCATCTGGTTAGTAGATCAAGAGTTAATTGGAAATTAAAGAGGAAATTTTTTAAAAGAAAATGGGAAAGGTCTTTATTTTCTCCAAAAAATGAATCTTCCTTATTATTTCATTAATCGATTCGTCCTTCTACTTTCTCCATCAATGCCCTCCATCTTCTTCACATTTTCTTCCTATGGGCAAAATTATTTTTCTACTCTAAATAACATTAAACGAAATAAAATCAAGGTGGTTCATTCGATCATTGCAACATCGAGTAGCGATTCAAGAAATCAGGAGCCAATTCTCAATTCGAGATGTCATGAATGTCTGGATCTGATTAGGTAGAGTTTTATTTCATGTTACATGTTCATATAGGCTCAACCCTGACATTTGTTAATATATGTTATAGATTTCATTGCAATTTATTTTGATTTGATCGAAAAATGTTATAAATGTTGTTTTATAAATGAAGTTTAACAAAAAAAATATATACATGTAATAAATTTTCTTTTATACTTTTTTGTTAATACATGTTAATCATGTTGATGATGTTACACGAATTATATTTCTTCTAGTCTTGAATTTTACATATGCATGTGTGTGTGTAATTAATTATTAATTTAGGTTGTGATTTAAATGTGCAAATTTTGTACATCTAAAATTGTTTACATATTTTTTAAGGGATTTTAAAATTTGTATATATATGGTTATACACATGCACATTTATTATTATATTATCATGTTAGTGTATGATTATATTAGATATATTCAAAGCAAATAGTAAATTAATTTAGTTATGATTAATTAAATGGACACGAAATATTTTGAAATAAAAAATGATTTTTTTAATAAATAGATTGGATCTGGTTCTAATTAATAGATTACATATGCCCATTAATGTCCAAATTGGGGTTTTCATTTAGATTTTCCCATTGCGAAACAAGTCGGACACAGCAACGGTGTCAAAGCTCATGTGGTCAATGTAGTCTAATTGGCTAATATATAGGATCAATTAATAAACTTTTCTATCTTCTAGGGGTCTAGAATAGTAGTGGCTAGGCTTGAAGATGGATAAAAAGTAGTCTACCTTTCCTAGCTACTGGTCTAGCCCAATGGTGGAGTATGTCCAAAAGGTTGCAGATGTAAGGCCTAGGTTTGTTTGGGCTTTAGGCTAATTTTTAAATTAAAATTTGATAATCAAAAATATATTTTAAATTTAAATGTTAAGCCTAAAAATAGAAAGAAATTTTAGAAATGTTATACAATAAATTTTAAATTTATAAAAGCTATTTTGAAAAATTAATTTAATAGTTTTCAAATTTTACAAATATTTACTTAACATGATTAAATAATTAATTGATTGATTAAACGTTAAGTAGTTAAATACACACACACATATACATATGATTATTGATATATGTATATAACTATAATGGTTATATTTGAAATTTTATCTTAAAAATTGTTTAAGGTCAATTAAATAAAAGTTTCAAAAATTATTAAAAAATTAATTAATTTTTTTAATTAATTCAATGATTTATTTGATAAATAACTGATTAAATGTTAAGTAATTAATGCATATATATCGATATATATACATACATATACAACTATAATGGTTGTAATTAAATATTCTTCTTATGTAGTTAGTTGAATTAAATAATTTTTTTGAAATTTCAAATTAAATTAAGAATTAAAATTATTTAAATATGATTTATTTAATAAGGTACATATAAATATTATATAAGTTAATTTAATTATAATAGTTATGAATAAATTTAGTTCACATAATTATACATGTATTATTAAACATAAGTAGAAATGCAAACAAAATAGATTTATGGAAACACATACATATGGTACGTGTACTATAATTTCAGATATGCCTAACACTTGAATCATTATATTAAATACGTTATTTCTTAAATCAATATCACTCGAAATATATCAAAGGTTGTGAATCTTTAATATAAGCGTCCTCTATCATTTATATATATATTGATAGATCACATGTATACGCACTAGTTGTTGAGCAAACTCAAGCGAGAGCTGTTATGTATAGTTCTATTAACATATTTTTGAGAAGAGGTAAGATACATGCATGTATTTGTTGAGTAAACTCAATGTTTATTCATTATACTAAGATCGTTAAAAATGATAGGTAAAAGTGTATAATCCCTCTATTTGTGGAGATAACTCAATGTTAAGGTCAACATTAAGGCAAAGACCATGGTTAGGAGTTATGTATGATAAAACCGATAAAGAGTTATCGCTTGCTTACTGGCATATGATTTTGTTACCTTGCATTTGAACTACATGATATCTTGATGAATCTGGACTTTGGAGTGGTTATGAAATAGGCCAAGAAGAACATATATAACTTGCTTAATTTGATTAATGGGCTAGAAATTAAAAGAAGTCAAACCTAATGGTATTTTCATAATATATTAATTTTGACATTTTAGCCTAAAATGTGAACTATTTCAGTCTATAGTTAGAAATGACGACCTATTATCTAGTCATAGTTTAGCTTAAACATCTTACCTCCTATCTTCATCTTCTTCTTTATCTATCCCTAAGCAAAATCAATTCTAAATCCACCAAACCAAATCCAAATTAAACGAATAAATATATGGAACCGATCCTCGCAAAGAAAGGTACACAAATAAATCAAAGCTATGAAATTTTTTGCATTTTCAAGGTGAGGAATTTCTGGACTATAAGGAAGAAGGAGGATTCATCTTAGATCAGAGAAGATGCATGGATGATAGTGAGTGGTATTCATCGTATTCGTGTATATATTAGTAAGATATAGTAATTCATCCCTTATTATTGTTAATCACTGAAAAAAACCACCTTTATGCCCATACTATAAAAAAGTATTACAGAGTAATACTGTCATATAATATGAAGAATGAGGCTATATGGGGTACACATGTAAATATTCCCTTGGACTAACACTAGTATATATTTAATCGTGCATAAGGGTAGCATGAAGCTATATAATATAGCATCATAGATCTGGAGAGTGGTCCCACGTTCAGGCTGACCGGGTGGATACTGGCCATCAGGTCCTCCCTAACAAACATAATAGGAGTATGTCGTAATAGTGGCATATAGAACTAACACATATAGAACCGAAGCCATACTAACTATAGGTATGGAGCCATATTGTAACGACCCACAAATCCGTACCCCTTTGAGCCGACCATATTCTCCATCAGACCAACTAAAAGTAGTCGGAAATACGAACCATTAGGGTTAAAGAGAAGAAGGAGGTAGAAGAAGAAATAGAAAACAATATCAGAATCTCACAATCGCAGCGGAACAATATATTATAGATAAATGAAAAATCTTTAAACAAAAAGAAATATATCTGCTTTATACATTACATCATCAGAGCATAACACAAACAATAGCAAAATATTGGACAGTTATATTAAATTGCCCCCACAATAGCAAAATATTGCAAAGCGGAATATACATCAAATACGTGTGATACGTCTTGTCATCCAGCTTGCCTCTTGAGCTCCATAATATCCTATCATGTATCCTATAATACTCGGTCTGACCCAAGCATTAAAGATAATAACACCCTAGTCAGTCTGGAAAACCAGCCTGAAAAAACACACTCGGTTGGATTATTAAAGTTTTCAAAATCCTTTGAAATCAAAGGTATCTCGTAAGATCACGCCATAAATAAACATGCCGGGTTTTTTACCTTACGATAACCAAAACATTTTTATCAAATCCGTCTGATATTGTAATAGCGTCTATTGAAATAAAATAGAATCTACCTGAAATGCTTGAATCTCACGTTCCAGCATAGTTGGGCACAACCAAAGCCGTACAGGCACTTATTGGAGATTAGATTCCATACAATGAAAGGGCTACTGGGGCACTCCTCATCATAGTACCTGGTCTATATCAAAGTATCGAGGATCCCTCCCGATCCCCTACAATACAAGACCATAGCTACCACTTACTGGGTAGTCCGAATAAGATCACCCCCGGTTGGGATCAGCAACCACCCACACAGCCCAATAAAAGGAATATCTAGACAGGGATGACCTTACCGTAATTGGTTGCTAGCCACTTAGCCTTACTGCACCTCCCCTGTTTTAGCCATTCCTGGTTGATGAGGCTCGAGGCTATGTGTTACCATTTCAGCACACGTTCACTTAGAATATTCACCATCCTCCTGACGATGTTCTGATAGCATTCATCCGTACGGCTTGCCCTGGTTCTGGACAAACGGAATCACCATCTTCATCATCTTTACGGTCTTCATTCGCAAATGTTCAAAGTGGTTTCGGATAAATAAATCTGATCCCGGCCTCTTCTTAAATATCAACACATTGGCCAATATTGATAGCCGGTTATTTAACTATTAAATAACACCCACAAACCACCATCAAGCTTTAATAATTTCCCAAATTATTTATTTGAAAATATCTTCAGAAGAATTTTTCTACACTTCAACCATTTGAAAATAGTTTTCAAATCACTTTTTCTCTCGCGGAATTAATTTCCACCCAATTGTTATAATTCCACTGAAAATCACCAAGTCTTAATACTTTAGATTTTTAAATAATTTAAAACACTTTATCCAAAAATATATACTTTAAAACACCTAAAATAAAAACTACTTAAAACTCTTTATTTAAAATACTAGTTATGAAATTTTATAATAATTTCTTATGTAAAACTTAAGCTAAGACAAATTTTTAAATAAAAGTTATTCTATAAGGTATAAATATTAAATATTATCCTTTAAATCATAATACTAGTTAACCTTTAAAATAATTTACTTATATAATTAACTTAAAAAATATTTATTTAAAAAATATTAAAATAATTAAATAATAATTTCTATAAAGCATTCTTTTAAAACAACTTTAAAATTTCCAAATTATACATAAAAATCTCCTTTAAAAATGTACTTGGCTTTTCAAGGAAATACACTTCCTATTTCAATATAGCCCATCTAATCCTTTATAAATCCTACTCGATTTATCCCAATTTAATTTACGTCTCAATCCCGTAAATTTCTTTCAACACTTTAAAAATAAAACCACTTTTTATTTTTAAAACACATTTCCTATCTCCCTATAAATTCCCACCGTGAATTTATACTTCCAAATTATCCACTGATACATATTCACTTTATTTATAGACCCCATTTATAAATTCCATAATCTCATTCTCTTTTTAATCGCAGTTTCAACCTTAATCGATTTCCAAATCGATTTTCAAAATTAACTCCATTTTAAAATAAATTCCTTTACTGAACCAAATCTATTCCAAAACCCATTAATTTCAAATTAATCGTTTTATTACGATTTAAAATCTTATTTAAATCTCACATTATCAACTTCACACTTCATTTCAAAATTTCCCCTTTTTAAATTCTCTTAAACCATTTAAAACCCTTAATTTAAAAATAAATCCTTTATTTCTTTAAACAATATCATTTAAGTTTCAAAACTCATTTATTCCCATTTATTCAAAAACCTCTCTTCCCATACTCGGAATTTATCTGATAGGATTTTAAATTAAACTCTTTATCCTTTCCCAAATTCATTCCTTAAATTTATCTAATTTTACTATATTTATTTTACTTAGAATTGCCACTTCTATTTTCCTTTAAAAATCCAATCTTTATATTTTTGATATCTCAATATATCCAAAATATATTCAGTTAAACCATAACATTCAATATTTTCAATTCCCAATATAATCTATCACAGGTTATCAAATAAAACATATCACCAAATATGAAAATAAATTCCAACATTTTGAGGAATCCAGTTGGATCCCTTCAACCTGTTCCCTTGCATCCACAGATGTTAGCATAATATAAAAATACCAATCCCACTTCGACGGGGATATCGCGGTATATAGGGTCATCCGCTATTATGCGGGGTGCATAGGGTCTCATCCGCTATATAATGCGGGAATATCAATCACTCCAATATATATATACTACTATATATATAATATCACATCTAAACTGATAATGATTATCAATGCAATTAATCAACCAATAATTTAACTTTAACTATTTAATTAGCCAGAAATCCAATTTGAGTGAGATTAACTCACCTTTGATTTTAATTTGCAGTCCAATCCAAACCGGCTTGCTTTCTTCACGATTTTGGACCTTGTATAACATTATATGATTTAATATTTGAACTAATCGAATAGTTAATTACCATTTTAAAATTTAATTAACTTATGATTTAGTTTAAAACTGATTTTCTTATAATAAATATTTTTAGTAACTAAAATAATTAAATAAGCTAATTAACAAGTTAATCACCTTATACATCATTTTAATATTAAATTGTGTGTTTAAAATCATGTACATATTTCTCTTTAGTAAATAGAAAAAATAAGAATTTACTTTACTGTCCTATATATATAGCTGATTCCATTTTAACAAAACTGTTAAGTCTGATCAGTGAAATGATAACAAAAAATTCATTTAGCAGTTTAAACTTAAGAAACATTTAAAATTTACTGTTTTGAAATCAATAGCTTAAAATTTTGTTAATATACCTTACTGCTACAACCCAGCTCGAACAGGAAGACAACATCAGGGCGAAGCAGCTGCATGCATGCGACCCTCCATCGAGCCTTCCTAGATCCACCCATGACTATGAAGTCGACCCCACCCAGAGTCGCGTCGTACGCGAGAGATTCAAACTCCTCTGCCTTCGCGAGACCACGCTTTCCACGGGCTCGACCTCCCTTACCAAAACAAGACTAAACGCGAATGCCACCATCTAAGGTCACAAGCGACGAATCAATCGCGGCCATAGGACCGACCGCGACACGAACCCCTAGGCGACAACTGCCCACCTCAAACTCGAACAGGCCTTACGCGACAACTGCCCACCTCTAATTCGAACAGGCCTTACGCGCAGCTCTTCCCCATTTCGTGCAGCAAAGTTGCATTCGTGCCATCTCTCTCTTCTGATTTGATATGAGCCGAGGACGAGGGAAGGGGAAAGCAATTGAATTTGAAAGGAAATTTTTTTCGCCATTATTTTGATTTGAATTGGAGAAGTAAAAATAAATGAAGGCTCGCATGCGTCTTCGTTTATATATATATATATATTCTCGGTTGGTTGATTTTAAAAATAAATGGGGAGACAAGGACGAGATGTTAACATGTGAAGGGATGGCTACAGCGATTGAAAAAGGACGTAATAGCAGCTGATGGGGGATAAATTGACCAGTCAACAAATTATATTTTATACTCAAATTTAAATTTAAATTTAAATCCTCTTGAATACACAGCTTAAAATTTTGACATCGTATCGAGGCGATCCGCTAGGCGTTTATAATGTTGTACCCCTATTTCAAATGCAATGGAAAAGTTTTTGTGTGCTAATTCGATCAGATGGAGAAGATAGCTTTTTGGACCCAGTTATTATATTAAATTTTTGATATAAATTTTCAGCGCGTTTACCTATTGTATGATTACACGATAACTCCAAATGTTACGAAATTTAAAATTCGATAATAATACATTAATACGGACTCAATGGAACTGGTTTCATCGAATTCCGAGACTGTATCTCGAAAGGCTATTTTTAAATATCATTTCAAATGATATATTTTCAAAACTAAACAAATCACCTTTAAATTCACTTTTAGCGTTTTAATTATCTTCAGTATAATCAATATAAATTTTACAAGCCTTCAAATTATTTTTCACAAGCTCAAAACTAAAGATTCAATATTATACCCAATTTCAAATTATTAAATTCAATAATTTACTACCCAATAAATGGTTATATTTGAAATGCAAATTAAAACTAACTTTCAAATATTAAAAATCAATTAAATATTCCAATTTCAAATATCTAAAAATTTTGGGTCGTTATGCATATATCACTATGTATCACCTCACGCCATCCACTTATTCCCATCATGTGAGTGTCATTTACTTATAATGAATATCCAAATAAATATCACAACAATGTCTTATACCATTGCTTGATGCTCAGACATTTATTCACTGGTTATAAACTGCACTCAATTCCCATAATATTCTATATGACGAGTCTTAAGAATAATCAGAGAAATATTACTGCATGCCCCATCCTAAAGGTTATTATAGCTCTATCATATTTATGGTCATACAGAATTAAATACAAGTAAACCATAACAAAGATGCCATCACCGTATCATATTTATAACACCAATTAAACCCATATCAATGGTGAATCACTTATACAATTATTATTCCATAAACAAGAAAGAAATGTCAAAAAAATAACATAAAAATAAAAAAGATTATTCGAATAGTTATAAAATAAATAAAATAATACCTAATAATAAATCATTTACAACATATATTTTATATAACAAAATAAATATTAATAGATGGATAACAAATTCATATACCAAAAATTAATTAAGTAATTATCTAAACTCAGATATAGTTTAATAATTACAATAAATATCTTATCATTATATAAAATTAATCTATTTTTAAATATTTATTAATAATATCAGAATATTATTTTAAATTTATAGAATTGTTTACTAAGTTAAATATTACACATACATTATTTCATTATTTATTATAACTAAATACTATTCTAAACAATTGTAAAACATTCAAATTAATTTAACCTATTCATCATTAGATAAAAACTTTATCAAAACTTGAATTATATATGTATGTTTATGTGTTCATATATATATATATATATATATATATATATATATATATATATATATATATAGCAATAAAATCAATAATCAAACTCAACATTTAATCTTATACAACAAAATCAATGAGTAATGTTGAATAATAAATTTTTACTACAAATTTAATTAATTGACTGTCTAAACACAATTATCACATTTTATTTACAATATATATTTAATTTCACTGCCATTTTATAAGATTAAATTGTAATTTACTGTACATTAATTAAATTAGAAATCTCATTATCATCTTTGATACTAAACATGAATTTATTCTATTGCAATTTTACATAAGAATTGTTCCATTTTCTTTTACAACTAATTACTGTTTCAAAAATAATTATACATCCTAATCAATTTTTGTATACATTTTCATTATAATACTTTAAAACTTGGATAATCCAATAAAATTCCATATATTACACTTCGATTATTGTAGGATATTAACTAAGAAACATTACTTAATTTCCTTCCATTTAACTGATGTTATTTAATTCACTTTATTAGACATGAAACTTTAAATTATTTAAATTCATATTGTATAAAAAGATATAAAAATATAGTATAAGTATTTTATTTTATCTTAATGAAAAATCAAATATACATCACTTATAGATATAAATACTTATACATTTATAGGCTGCACATACACGCGCTAAGGATTCAAGCGAGCAAACGAAATCAGGAGCAATAACAAAGTGCGGCATATCGAAGCAATACATAGGGAAGTTGAAGCTTAATTTAATTCAATAGAGGAAGAAATGCAGTAAACTAAAATAGAGGGTAACACACACACATATATATACACGTACACACACCAATGCACGCTCCCGTACCCTAAAACACACACAAACCTTAAAATATACTTAACCAAGACTGCATAAAGAGAAGAAAATTTGAAGGCTTGAGATCAAAAGTTGCATGCATGAGATGGAAGTTAGGTTCGACCTCCTTAGGTCGACCTGAACTCACCATGGTCGACTGCATCGGGTTGACCATGGCTAGGGTTAGGTCGACCTGTCAAGGTGCCATGTCGCATTTTATTGTGGTCGGTTTTTAATGATACATGTACAATTTTGATGCGAGCATAAAACACATCCATAATAACAACTCAAACACCGCAATTGACTAGCATAGTTTTGTGAGAGAATCTCTCACCTGAACTCACGTCTTCTCCTTCCTCTGCCTGCTAATCACTCACGTGACTCACCATAGCACTGATGCACAAACCTCCATCTTAAGTATAGATGCGTATAAGCTAGAAGACACTCATTTTAAAATATAATATTTTATTATGATTTATACAAGTTGCTTGAATTTTAAAGGTGAAAATAATTGGGTTCGAAGACTTCAGAAAGAAGATAGAACATGAATTAAGCTAGCATGCAAAGAATTTTCACTCAAGGAAATTAAAGGAGAAATATGAAAAAATTGATTTGGGCATTAATTCTTGGGCTTAGGTCATTTAAATTTGGGTCAATCTAAAATAAATAAAAATATTTATTATGTATTTTTTATACAAAATAAATTTCTATTTAATTAAAATAATTATAAACTATTTCCTAAACTACTTCTTCCTCAAACTAGCATCTTATTTCGATTACATCTCCTTTTAAAACATTATTTTCAAATTTTTAACTTATTTAAAATTTAAATATCATTTTCCCCCTATTTAAATCTTTTTATTTAATAATTATCAAACCAATTAATCAAATAAACCATCAAATTCCAATTTAATTAAATAAATTACTATTATTAATGTTAATTAATTATTACTTAAAAATCAGATTATTACAATCACGTCAACCGAGGTATTTGAAATTTTAAAAAAGCAATTTAAAAAAACATGATTAGGGTGTAGTACACCATAGCCAGGTAATTAAAAATCTAATTTTTATCAATTGTAATTAGCAAAATTTAATCTCTTCCTAATTAAAAAGTGCGAAATACAAAAGTGATCTAAACTAGACATATTATATATCAAAGTTACATTTCTCAACAATGCAAGTCTACTAGTGCTATTTATTTGTCAATTAAGTGTATGGCTTGATCAGAAAACATATCTGAAGTTCGACGAATATTAATTGTTTATTTCGATCCAACCTATTCAACGATGACGATCGAAGTCTGAGGATGTGAAGAAGATAATGAGTGGATGGACATGGCATGGTCTGATCGTCCACCTAATGATAAAGAGGATATAGATCTAGCCGTTAAGGCGATGGTGCCATTTTACAATTGGGCTGACTGGATGTATGGTGGAGATGGGATTTGGAACCGACATGGTGAGGGAAAGGTGGTGGTGCAGTCGAATTTGGCAATGGTGGTTGGAGCAATGCAGGTTGGAGATGGCAAGCCACGGCCGGGTTGAAATCGTCGATGTCTTGATTTGTGTTTTACTGTAGAAAACGTGGCAATTAAAAAAATGTAAATATAAATAAAACAAAATATTATACTTAAATAATTGTTGTAGTAAAACATTAATCACGACGAAGATTTCACTGACAAAATGTATGTCTGACCTCCTTTACCATTTTACCCTTTTTAGTTGTACTCGGATAGGTCGATAGAGAGGACTGCTAGTGATGTGGAGGTGATATGGTACGATGGAGATGCGCACTTATTTGTCTATTAGTTATTTATTATTTTATCTCAGTAATTCTCAAACATTATGTTGATTTTGTTACAAGTGTAGAGAGGTTGTAAATAAAGTTTATTTGATATTATATAACTCTTTTCATTTGGGATTATTGTATTATTGATTATTGATTATTATAATTTAATCCTTCTGCTATGAGTTTTAGAAATGTAGAATATTTTATATAGTAATATGATTTATGTTTTACCTTAAAAGGATCATCCAATTGCAAGGACTACGATGTTCGCATCATTTTATGCATGAATTAGGCCTTCATAGGTAACATGTCGTTTTAATTGATATTGGAGCTTAGGTTGGGCGATTCCTACTAAATTTGGATGTAATTATTATTATTTATATTATATTATATATTATTTTTTCACCATACCACCTATATTTTGACTCGTGGAGGTAGATGTTGGCTTATCTTTTATAAAAGAAAACAACCATAAGTTAAGTAAATCTCGATATTTAAATAGTTTGGGATGGTAGAAAAATTCATCATGTCAGTTGCAATTTACTCCATAGAGAATTGTTGAAAAAGACTTTATATGCAAAGTAGTAGTGAAGTAAATTGTGGGATTAAGGATAACTAAAAAATCAGCAGCACCCTTAAGTCCGTAGGATATAATGTGACGTTGAAGGTACTAAGCAAAATTTTAAGATTGTATGACCTAGTTGGGCTTGTGTAAGTGATGATCTACTCCAATTAAAGTAATTTAAATGTTTTCCTTAAAACGTTAGAAAAAAATGGTATTTGATATTTTTAGGAAAATATAGAAGTTGAAGTTTTATAACTATGTAACCCCTTAATTGAAGTTTTAAATATGAGAAATTTCATAAGTGGAAATTTTCGTTAGAAATTTTCGATAAATATACTAAAGCCTTTGTTTTTGAAAATAATCATGTAAGGTGCGCAGTTGCCGTCATATTTTGTCATAAACTTTTCTTTTGATAACGAACTTTCTTAAATTGACTAGTAAAGACATATCGTTTTGAATTTCTTTTATATATATATATATATATATATATATAAGTAATTTTGTCACATTTGAATTTTTTGAATATTATATTTGCTTTAGAATTTTGCGAAAATTTATAATTTGTAATGGTAAAGTTTAAATGGTGTATTTTATATGCTTATTTTCTAAGTCAAGTTTGAACCATTTTGGAAAGAATTTGAATTTAATTTTTTTTTTTTTAAATTATGGAATTTTTCAGTTGCATTATGTATGTGCTTTCGAATGGAAATTATAGGATTTTTGATATAAATCCTCGGAAGTACCATTGATGAAGCATCCGAAATTTTGTAAATTATTTCGAAATTCGACATGAATATAGCTCGTAGCCAACATTAAAAATTAAATTTTGTACACATTTGATGTTATTTAACGATGATTGAATTGGAAAATCATTAAATAAAATGATATGTAGTTATATATATGACAAAATGGTTATAAATTATATGAAATAATTTTTAAAAATGAAGTATGAGTATTCAAGAAAATAATCAAAGTTAAATCAAATTTAATTACTTTTTTCGGTAATTACTATTAAATTGATAAAGCTATAAAGGATTGAATTTTGTAGGTTAAATATTTAAGAATAGATATTTTGAAGGATTACTAAAAATAATTTAACATTGGAAATAAAAAGTATAATAATTGTTTTTTCGAGGACATATGAACAGATATGATGTAATTAAATTAAAATAAATTTACGTTATGATTTCATATGAAATGAGTTAGCATGAAACGTTTAACGTAAAAAAATTTGAAAATCTATTTAAGTAAAATCTAAAGAATTTATTATGAATAAAAATGCGATGATCGTAAATAAAATTTGGTTAAAGTTAATAGTGAACTTTATGATTTTTCAAATCTTATTAGACTGTAAAGAATAAGATTTGAGATCAACAACCTTGACAAAAAAACTAAATTAAAAATTTATTCTATTTTCAATTGAAGTTAGATTGTAGCTAGAAAATAATTGCACGACCTATATATTTGAATTAATTATGGTGAACTTGCTAGGATATTACATATGTAGTGTTCCTTATGCTTGCTAGAAAGGGACATTATGAATCTCAAACATAGTGATTTGCACCAAAAATTAACGAGGATATTATTTATGAAGTTTTTTGAAAATTTTAAAACAATAACGGAAAACCTATTTTGAATTGGGAATTTACTATTATTTATAAAGCATGGTGGAATTTAAATAAATAGTGATATGATTTTTAGAAGGTTATCTAAATCTTGAGTAAATAATAATATAACTATTTTACGGAATTATAAAAAATTGTTATTTTTTAAGTAATAAAAATAAGAGGTATTTTGAGAATAATAACAATAATAAAGAGATATTTTCCATTAATATTATTGGAACAAATTATTACTATTTTTAATGTAAATAACACTAAAAAGGATTTTCAGAATTTAATATCAAATATTGTTATTTTTGAATTATATAATAATAAAATGGTTGCAAAAGAAAGATTTAAATAAATATTATTGTTTGATTTAAAGTGATGTAATATTATTGCTTTTAAGGAAATTTTATGTATTTTTTAATTTTGAATTAAATAAGGATGTTTGGAATATTTAAAGTAATACATTCAAAACAAAGGGATTTTGAGGTATATAATTGATTTGGAGATTATATACTACTTTAGGATGATAGAAAAATTATTCTCGTAATATACAATACTAGGATGATTTATACTTAAGAAGAAAATAACAAGTCAAAATTTATTCTTTTGAATTGTTAAGACATATGTGATTAATTGTTGTTTGAAATTAACATATATATTTATGTTAAGGGCTTGAGGTACACTTACATAAGACGTTGGGAAGCATAAGAGCACAATTGAGTATAAGTTTGTTAAATGATTAAATAATAGAAGATTTGATGTTGAGTCAGTCGCCGATAGAGGATGACTACACTTGTCTATATAAAGTGTTTTCGGAGTACAACGATGTACATAAGATATTCTAGCCGTATGTAGGTTTATAGGACTTAAAAAGCATTTGGAGTTAATATTATTCCTAAAATATACAGTTTTAGGGCGATTTCATAACATGGAGTAAATATCTTGACTTGCACGTGTTGGAGTACGAGGGCAATTTTAAGAGAGACGAAATCTGGTGACTTGAAATAAAATTGACTAGGAAGTAAGATTAATTCTTTTTAGTCATCACTTAGATTGAAAGAACTACTTATGAAGTCAATTTCTTTGAAATAGTGACCTTTTGTGCATAATTTTTTTTCAGTTCTCGATTCATTGGAAATAAGTGAAAAGTGCATAACTTAGTCAATGAATTTATTATACTTATATTGTGTTCACTAAAAATATGGAATCATCCACCTGCGATATCCATAAATCAATTGGTGATTGAGTATGAGGTTCGCCTAAGAATCCAAACCGTTAGTCCACTAAAAGGAAGCACTATCCATTATCGTGTTTTTATGCCATGGACTTAAAGAAGGAATTTAGTGAGGTGTGTCAAAGGATATGAAGATGATTTTCTATTGGCTGAGGATAAAGAAGCAAGTAGTGAAGTATGTTGCAAAAGGTATTTGACGACGGAGATATGCCAATAGTACAATCTATTTAAATCTAAGCTACATGGATATTGTATGATCAAGGATACCTCAATGATATGCTAAGGTGTGGAAACCGCATAGGATAGGCATGCATAGAGAGTTCGTAGTGCGTGGCTACGTAGATGAAGGACTCATAATTGAGATATGTTATGTGGGAAAGCCAGCACCATAAGTTGTTGGAAATTTCCTAATTTCATTGAGAATATTAAAGTTAGCACGTTTGAGGAAGCTGTTTAAAAAGTTGACAGGTGTTCACATATTTTATATTTATCCCATTTGTGAATGCACGTCGACGGATTTAGTGGTTATGGTAGAAACTAGTCAGCTTATGAGAAATGTAGAGAGGGGGTCTAGAATACTTTGCAGGTGTATATAGGGACTTGATGTGATACAACATAAAAATGAGAAAATGAAGTTGGGTTAAGTACGGTGAAGGAAAGGTTTAGACAAGAGCACATATGAGCCTTTGGAGAGAATCCGAGTTTCCTAAGTTTCCTACCATGAACTCTCTTCCGATAAGTTACTCTTTTGCTTAATTTGGAGGTTAGTTTTCTCATTAGGTCGTTGTTTGTTTGCATGGTTGCTTTAGCAAGCTAGTTGTCGTAGGCAATGTAGGATGTTTGGATTGGTTATATGCATGTCCTTACGACATGTTTTAGTTGCTATGATTGCTTTATTTGAGTTATACCACTTTAGTTTTTATCGTGTTGGCTTAATGTTTACACATTCCAACCTAGAATACAAACCTATGACTAGATGTCATAACTTTTGTTAGATAATTTTACAAATGCTTTTTCTTTTATATGTGTGTATCGATTGTGTTTATGGATGTGGTTGTTTAATTGCACTTTGATATGGATGTTGCATATAGATGTATGAATGTACACACATATATAAATTATATTTGAATATTTGTTCGCACACATATTAGTTGCACTGCACGTACATTCATATAGGAGGTCGATTTAGTTGCATTTGTACTCATCTTATATCATATCTTCGTATTTTATCTATCATTTGTATTATATACTCTTGGTCAAGCTTTTGCTTTTGTTAATGGATGATAGATTGATGTGGTTATATCTGTTTTGTATGTTTGTACAATGCAAGGAAAGTTACATAGTCCGTCTCTTAGAACTTCGTGGATGAAATTCTATCAATAGGGAAAGAATGTAATAACCCGTATTTTTATAAGATTAAATAATTAAATTAAAAATTGTAAAATCATAATTTCACATAATAAGAAACATAGTAAATTTTTATAGAACTTGAATTTAGGCTTCAAGAACTATATCGTTGCATTCAAAATTGCGTTTATAGTCAGGAAACATATATAACTTGCTGAATTTGGTTAAAGGGGCTAGAAATTAAAAGAAGTCAAACCTAGTGGCATTTTCATAATAATTTAATTTCCAGATTTTAGCCTAAATTTGGATTATATCAGCATATAAATAAAAAGGAAAACCTATTCTGTAATTGCAATTTAGCCTAAACATCTTAGCTCTAATCTTCGTCATTTGCTTCATCTATCTCTAAATAAAATCAATTCTCTAATCCAAATTGAACGAATAAATATATGGAACCAATCACTGCCAAGAGAACTACGCAAATAAATCAAAGCTAATAAGAAGTTAGGCATTTCCAAGGCAAGGGATTGGTGGACATCAAGGAAGAAAGATGATTCCCCTCAAATCAAAGAAGATGCGCGGTTAATCGGTGAGTGGTGTTCATCATATTCGTGTATATATTAGTAATAACAGTATTCATCCCTTAAGGTCGTAAATCTAGTCAACTGAGGTAACTAAAATAAAAAAAAGTATTTTTTTTATAAACATGATTACGGTGTAGTATGTCATAGCTAAATGGTTAAAAATCTAATTTTTGTCAATTGTAATTAGCAAAATTTAATCGCTTCCTAACTAAAAAGTATAAAATACAAAAATGTTTCCGAACTAGACATACCATATATCAACGTTGTATTTCTCGATGACGTGAATCCATAGGTGGTATTTTTTCGTAAATTGGTTATACGGATTGATTAGAAAATACGTATGAAGTTTGATGAACGTGAACTATTCGTTTCGATCCAATGGTATAACGACGACTATACAATGATCGGAGACCTAGGATGTGAAGAGGATGATGAGTAGATGGACATGGCGGGATCTGATTAACCACCTAATGATAAAGAGGACGTAGATCTTGTCATGAAGGAAATGGTGGCATTTCCCATTTGGGCTAACCAGAGATGTGGCGGAGATGGGTGTTGAACTGGCGTGGTGAGGGTAGGTGGTGGTGTTGTCGGGTTTGGCAATGGTGGTTAAGGTAAGGCGGGTTGGTGATGGGATGTCGCGGTTGTGTTGGAAATGACAATGTTGTGGTTTACGTGTTACTGTAGCCAACACGACAACTAAAATAATTGTAAATGTAAATAAAATATAATTGAATAATTGAATAATTGATTTAAGACCTACTATATTCCCCTATCTTTGAAGGCTTATAACTCTCACATGCTAACTTTATTTCATGTGTGGTTTACGGTATTTCGATCATGGCGAGATAAGAAGTGTTTTGGTATATCGTTTTCTATGGTTTGAGATAATTTAGAATATTGTCTTAGATGGACAATTTTTTTTTATGGTTTTGCGCTTATAGGTTGGGGCCTGATCCATTAGCTTTGTAAACGATGAGGTGATGATGAGTTTTAGGCTAGATCCTAATAGTGCCGCATACCATTATGTCTACCATGGACTTAACCTTAACAGTCACATATGATTTCCATGATAGTTTCATGTACATGCCACTTGAGTTAAGACTTTGAGCTCGATAGTGAGGCATATGATAGGCGTCAGGTGCACTTCGATATAGCCAGTAACATCTTTTGATGGTAAGTTGGGACTTTGAGCCCAATAGTTTCGTGATTGGCAGTACACGAGTTGGAACTTTGAGCACAGTAGTGTAAATATAACTTTGTGATAGCAGGATAAGACACATAGAACTCCAATAATGAGTCATATATGATTTTGAGAAAGCTAACCCAAACACATAGATCTTCAGTAGCAAGTCGCATATGATTTGGCAATAGTCAGTAGTGAGTCACATACATATCGACATGCAAGTTTGGGGTTCAGGCATAGTCGTTTATATATGTTTAAGCATAGGAAATATTTTAGTGAGACCTTAGCATATAATGTCAGTGTCATATTAGGTTTAGCTGACTTGTTAGGTGCAACTGATACAGGTTAATGTATGGTTTTCAAGCATAAGTGTTATTTTATAGCTTATTAATATTTTACACTGATGCATTTTCACTCACCAGATGTATGTCTAACCTCTTATATCATTTTGTTCTTTTAGTTATACTCTGATAGGTTGATATAGATGACTGGTGGTGAATTGAAGGTGTGATAGTACAAGGAGGCATGCATTTATTTGTCTTAGTTTTCTATTGTTTTATCTTAGTAATTCCCAAACATTAGGTTGATTTTGATACCAGTGTAAAGAAATGTTATAAGAGAATTTTATTTGATATTATATTATTTTGTTTATTTGGGATTGTTTATTTTATTCTTTCAGCTGTAAGTTTCAGAAAGTGTAGAATATTGTAGATAGCTTTGTGATATGTTTTATATTTTTTCTTAAAATGATAAGATGTCTGCGTGGTCTGCGACGTCCGCGTCTGTTTGTGCATGAATTGGGGCAATGTAGATAGAAGGTTGTTCATTATACTTTGTTAAGAACGAATACCAAGTCAAAAAAGGAATGCAAGATAGTACAAGTAAATAAATCGGTACTGATCCATAATGATATGTACCAATTCATTTTTATTTGGAATATTTTGATGTTGACCAATTCTTTTTTCTAAAACTTTGGATTTGGATATGAAGACAAGATCAAATCAATCCGGTGATTTTGGTGGTCGATTCGCCTATAAATATAAAGCCTTATGTAGTCAATGTGCTTAAAGGACATATAGCGGTGGAGATCCAAAAAGTTATTTCGATAATAAATTAAGCATATAGCGAAAAATAGTAAAGGTGCTAAAGGCTTCATTATGTATAAAGCCAAATATTTAAGGTTAATTTATTCTCCCTCTCACATCATTTATGCAAGAAAAAGAAATATTGTTTAATCCTTTATAGCAAAACCGACAAATATCATTATTTATGCAGACCAAATTTGGTGACTACAATAGAGTTCTATCTTATACTGAGCACTTATGCCTTAAAAATAGGTATCTACCATAACTTTGTTGATTTCGTTTAAAAGAGAAATAGTTAAATCAACATTTCTATATTAAAGTTGCTAAAGCGGGTGCTATAAAGCATTGATTTAGTAGGTGTGGTGGAGATAGCGAGGCTTAAAGTGGACCTACTATTTAATAGTGTAATATTGAAAAAGTGTATCAGTGAAAGAGTGGTATGCGCTATAGTGAGGATTTTGTAGGGGCATTAAGGTTATAACTGCACAGATGAAGCCTAATGCAACTAGAAAAGGATCATCTTTTCATGAACCGATTTTTACATCGAAACTCTACCTAATTCACACCTGAATGACTGAAATCTTCATATTATTGTAATCCATTTGTAATTGCAAAAGTGATTGGTAACAAAGGTAACAATGGACAAACCACTCTAAAATTGTGTGTTCTTCTCTCTCTTTTGATTTTTAGATTTACAATTTTTTTTATTATTGATCGAGTGCTTTCCCTATTTTTGGCACAAGCATTTTGGCACTTTCATTGAGAAAGCTTCATCTTAGAATAAGGTCATTACTTTCACTTTGGGTTAGAAAAGGCTTAAAATCTAGATCTAAAATTTTTCTTTGTTGAGATCCATAATTACTTGGATCTGTAAGGAATCTACTATTGTCTAAGAAGAGATAGCTTATAGAAATGAGAAAAAAAAGCTTGCTGCATCTAGAGCCATTGTTGAAAGAGAAAGTGAATGTTCTCACTGTTACGAAGCTTCTAAACCAACCAGCTTTCAGATGAATCTGGACGTCAAGACGAAGATGAAATGCTTCAAGGACTGGGAGCAAGCTTAGAATGGCAATGGAAAAGACTTCATGGAGTTGGAGGACAAATTGTACTAAGGAAAAGTAGTCGGTACCATAATGAATTTATGTTAATATCGAACACTTTTTGTTCACTCTACTGATTTCTAGAGCTATGGTCAAGGAACTGATGGATAAAGTGGTCGTTCTAGGGCTCTTTTCTAAAGAAGTAGTTGAGCAACTCCAAAAGACTATTCACAATAGACAAAGTACTAGATGTGTCAGAACGTCCCAGTAACAACTTGATTTTCTAGGAAAAAGTACTTGTGGCTTAAATGGTCGAAAGTAAAAGATGGAGTAAATGAGAATCACATGGTTTGCACCAAGTAAATCATGTCGATACCGACATGATTTTAGGACGAGGGACGTTTTCCCTCTTACATTCTCGAATCGGGAGTTTTACCTGGTTTTTTGTGATCTGACGACTTTGGTGGGCAATTCTCCTATAAATAGCAAGCCTAGAGCAAGTTTGAGAGGATTTTTGGGCCACTCTCTTCTTCGTTCTCTTATCTTTTCTCAAGTTTTGCCACGTAAGGGCTATTTTGATCTATTCTAATCTGAAATGTTCTTGTACTTATGATAAAATCATCATAAGTAAGATTAAAGTGGACGTATGCTAAAGAATTTGTCGACCCACCATAAAAATCTCTATTTTCTTGCTATTTATTACTAAATCTACTCATTTTTATCAACTTTGGGTATTGTGCCAATTTTTGGCCTAATATTTTTTATGCTTCCATAGAGAGCAGAGTAACTCAAGCGTAGATCTGGCTATTTATTATGGATTAGAGTGTACAAAGGTTAGATCTGAAAGTTTTTTGTCTTAGATCTAAAGGAATTTCATACTAGAAGAGATGGCCCCTAGGAGATTTGGTAAATCTGAGGGCCGGAGCTATGGCTGGTGGAGAAGATAATATTTCTCACCACAATGAAGATACAAACTAACCGGTAGTCACTTTGCTAGAACCATCTACCCTAAAGAGATGGTGTCGATATTGGAGTTTGATAAGATGATGGCTGAGTTAAACTAGAGTATGATGGACAACCAAAAAGTGATCCTAGACAAGATGGATGAATGCATTTCCTTGTTCACCCAGCAGCCCAAAGGCAAAGAAGAGGTCGTGTACATGCATCACTTTCAGGTTCAAAAGGAGATAGTTCATCTTCATCTAATTGGAATATGAGAGACAGAAAGCAAAAGATGAAGTCAAAGACTGCTGAGGAACTAGGAAAGAGCACTGGATGAAATGGCTAAGTTTGTCTAGAGGAATTCATCTCGGTACCGACCATAATTAGTTCGGTACTGACATGAAGTTGGGATGTTCCAGAGGTCCTTGGCCTGATTTCGTCAATCTATCATATTCTGAGGATGATCTATAAGACACTAGCAATTACATTGCATAGAATTTTGGAGTATGGGATGATAGTGTTCAAATGACCATCACAGAACCAACTAAGCATCAAAGAAGATCCGAAGAAGTGGCTCTTCTAAGGACAGGAGAGCCTAGATGTCATCGAGCAGACCGAGAACCTTTATGGACTCAAACACTCGATGCTTCTCCAAATTGTCATTGTTCGGATCACTAGTCCGGTAAAGGACATATTGCTGACATAATAAAGCGGTTAGTGGAGGAATACTGATGGAGAAAGAATAAAGATTGGGGTTATGCGCCTAGTAGAACTCCATTTACAGAGAATAACTTACGGGAAGAATATTCGAGGAAGTTCACCAATGCGTTTGATGTTGTCATACAATGGAACGACCAATCATAGGCAGCGTCTATTCAAGTATGAGTGGTGTATGGATGGAAACAAGGTGATGGATGTGGATTGGTGTAGGTGTTTCCCTGTCTTTTTAGATGGAGTTGCGTCGGTGTGGTTCACTCAGCTCCGTTGAAGTCCATTTCGACTTCTGATGAATTGGTTAAGAAGTTTTTAGACCAATTCAGGCTCCACACTGCTCAGCCCGAGGATGTGTTGTTCTTGTCGGGCATTTCTCAGGGACCTAAAGAGTTGCTAAACGCTTTTTGAATAGGTTTAACACGATGGTCAAGGAGGTGAATAATATGAAATAGGATATGGTGTTGATGGCATTAGTCTAGTGGATACATCTTGATACGAATTTTCAAAAGTGGCTTAGTATGAAACAGCGAATACTATGGAGGAGTTCCATCGAAATACTAACCAGTTCTTGCGTTTAGAAGAGGCAAGTCTGATTGCTTGATCGACTGGCGGTGGACAACTTAGAGAAGTTATTCAAGATAATGTTGTTATCAAACGTATTGGTAAGTGCACCGATAATGTCATTGTGAATGTTAGGAACTCTAATAACCAAAGAAAGAGGAATCAGGGCTTTAGTGGCCAGCGGAATGATGCTAAAAAGCATTTGAGGAATATGAGGTCAATGGATTATACTCCTTTAAGAGATATTAGAAACCATCCACGAGAGAGGCGACTGAAGCTAAGAAACGCTTCAAAAAGTATTGTCGGTTCCATGAGACCCATGGACACAATATGAATGAGTATCGTCACTTAAAGTGTATCATTGAGGAGTTAATCCATAGAAAGAAGGTGTAGTAATATTTAATAGAGCCATAGGACGTTGGAAAAAATGTTAGCCCCCAAGGACCGAAACCCTAAGGGAATTAGCCAGGATACAGCGAAGAGGGGCCCAAGCGGCCTGATGGAAGAATCATTATCAACTTGAAAATTAAATGATCTTATCCAGCGGAGCAAAGCTAGAATGGGATAGAGCGGTGTGCGAATTCCTTTAGGCATGTATCGTAGGAGCTGCTTTGCCATTGAGGACGGAGCTTCGACTAAGCAGCAGAGGTTCATGACTGATGATATAGCCTTTCATAACAAGAATTCTAATGGGATTGATGTGCCAACCTTTGATCCCATGGTGATAACAACCATTGTGGGCCTAGTTAGTGTGCACCGAGTCTTAGTGAATTATGGAAGCTCGGTGAATATTCTATTCAAATAAAAATTTGTCCAAAGGATATCAAGCCTTGTAAGTGCAGGATTCAAGGACTTCGTGGAGAGATGAAGGAGCCCATCAGGACTATTGACTTCTCCGTGGAGTTGATCGAAGGAGACCGCAAGATTATGCGGGTTCATAAATTTGTATTTGTTGTTGAATTCTTAGCAGATAATGCTTTTTGGGCTGATCAACCCTTGCTAGTTTTAAAGTAGCACGGCGCATTGGTGCTTAATGATGAAGTTCCATATGGAGAATGGAATTGTATCAACTAGAAATGACCAAAGCATTGGTCGAGAATGTTATATTGCAGATCTCAAAGAGGCAAAGTGATGGGAGAAAGGGAAAGATTTAAAGAATGCTCTCTGCATAAAAAACTTGGATGCATAGAAACTAATGCCCCAGCCCTTGGTCGGGAACTGTAGCAAGTTCTTCAAACTTATGGATCACTGGAAGCATTCATATGAAGTATAGGTAGAACCAGCTTAGCTGAGGATCAATGTATTAACCGATATGGACGATCCAACCTGACTCCTTAAGATCGGACCTTAGCTTAGAGCCTAACTAAGGAAAGAACTGGTTAGTTTTCCCTAAGAAAACCCAGATGTGTTCGCTTAGACACATTCAAATATGTGTAGGATATCATTAGAGATAGCATGCCACACAATATACATGAACCCAAAATATCCTCCTATTAAACAGAAAAGATGCAATCTAGGTCCAGAGCGATCTATCGCATTGAAGGAGAAAGTGGATATGCATTTTTTACCCCGACTAGAATAAAGCATGCCCAAAGAATAGCTCCCCGTTGCCTAGAATCAATCGGCTAGTTGACATGACTACTGGACATGAGCTACTCTCTTTCATGGATTCTTACTTTGGCTATAACAAGATACCATCTCACAACCCAGTTCAAGATTACGTAAGTTTAATAATGGATTTAGGATTGTACTACTACCGAGTGGTGCTGTTTGGTTTGAAGAACACTAGAGATGCCTACCAAAGATTGATGAATTCCATGTTCAAGGACTAGATTGAATGGAAAATGATAGAATATATGGATGATATACTCATGAAGAAAAGGTTATTGATGAACCACATGGAAGATCTTTCAGCGTGTTTGATGTGATGCGGACGTACGGGATGAAATTAAATCCATTGAAATATTCCTTTAGATTTGCATCTAGAAAACTTTTAGGATTTATTGTGAATTTAAGGGGAATTGAGACTAATCCAAAGAAGATTAATATCTTGAAATAAGTAACAATCGCAATCACAAAGTGGAAATGCAGAGCTTAAATGGGAAGGTTGTCACACTGAGTAGGTTCATTTCAATGGAAACTGATACATGCATACCTATTTCGATGCCCTTAAAAGGGAGATAGGAAAGTTTATCTAGATGAAGGAATTCCAGGATGCTTTCAAAGAATTATTAAGGCATATGGAAAGAACACCGGTCCTGTCCAAGCCTTTGAACAGAGAAGATATGTTCATCTATTTTATGGTGTACGCTCATGCACTAAGTGCAGCATTAGTATGTGAGGAGACAAGGATTTAAAGGACAATACCCTACATCTACATGTGGTCTATCAGAGCTAAAAAGAACAGTCCAAAGCTAGGAAAGCTCGCTTATTGCTTTGAGGAAGTTGCAACTATACTTCCAGGCTCACCCAACAAAAGGTGCTAATGGTTTAGCCCTTAAAGAAGGTACTGTACCCCCTTGAGACTTCAAGAAGGTTATGGAAATGGAACATCGAGCTTAGCTAGTATGATATCACTTATCATCTAAGAAGGGCGATAGGAGGGCAAACATTGGCGAATTTCATCTTTGAATTTACCATCTAGGATGGAGAAGAGGAAGATGATATGGTTCTTCTTTCCTAATGGAAGCTATATGTAAATGGTGCTTCCAATGAATGTAACTCTAGGGTAGGAGTAGTACTTGTGAACCCAAAAGGACGGCCGATTGACTATGCATTAAAGATAGAGTTTTCCATGATGAACAATAAGGTTGACTATGAAGCATTGATAGTAGGGTTGAAGATAACGAAGGAAATATGGGTAAGGATGCTGCATCTATTCTGGGACTCCTGGTTGGTGGTTTATTAGGAAAAAAAAATAATTTTAGACTATGGGTGTAAGACTTGTGACTTACCCAATGAAGGCACTGGAACTGTTGAATGATATAAAGCAGTACACAATAATGCATACACAATAATGCACGTCCCTATGGAGGGGAGTACGAACGCACATTAACTGGCTAAACTGGAAAGCTCTAGGGTTGTGTAATTAATGAGATTTGTTTCAGCGGATGTTTTATTAGCTCCAAGCATCGACTAGATGGAGTCGATTAGATCTTAGAGGCCGGGGTGGGAAAAAATTCTTGGATGACTCCAATCAAAGATATTCGGTGAAGGGAACTCTCTCGAATAGAAGAAATGAATGGTAGAAACTCCTTCATAAAGTTTCATGATTCATAATGCAAGAGGAACTATTATACAGGAGAGGTTTCTCAACCCCCTGCTTCGATGTGCAACAAGAGCGTGGCTAGGAAAATAATTATGTAAATCCATTAGGGTAGCTGCGGTGATCACACCATGGGCATAATTTAGCAAAGAAGATCCTTCGCTATGGATACTTCATGCCTATGATAAATTTTGATGCTACTAACAGTACTAGGTGGTGCGACCGATGCCCAAGGTTTGTGATAATTCCAAGGTCCCCATCCATAGAGCTTACACAAATGGTTAGCTTGTAGCCATTTACGGTTTGGGGAATTGAGATAATTAGTGTGTTATCAACGTCGAAAGGAGGAGCTAAGTATGCTATTATTGCAATGGATTACTTCACGAAGTGGGCTATAGCAAAACTGCTTGCCATGATCACAATGAGGAAAGTGATTAGCTTTATGATGAAGAATATTACTAGTAGATTCGGAGTCATACAGAAAATTATAACTAATAATGAAACTCAATTTAAGAGCACCAAATTCAAGGATTTCTGCAACCGATACAGTATTAAGAAAAGCTTTTCGACATTACCACACCAATAGACAAATGGATAGGTAGAGGCAGAGAACAAGGTCACTAAGTCAATCTTGAAGAAACGGTTAACCAAAGCCAAGGGCAATTGGGTCGATGAGCTTCCACTTTCATTGTAGTCTTATAGGATTACCCATAAGTCCGCAACTGAGCACACTCCATTCAGACTGGCCTATGGAGTTAAGACCATGATTCTGATAGAAATGGAAGTCCCTTCTCACCGAAAAAGCATTATGACCCCACGGTTAACTAGAAACACCAAGTTGAGTCCTATGACTTAGTTGACGAAAAATGAAAAGATACTGAATTTAGGGTAGCTGCTCACCAAATAAGAGTAGCACGACATTTCAACACCAAGGTTCGAAGCTATACCTTCAAATTCGGGGCCTTGTTTTGAAATAGGTCATTCTTGATATAGGGGCACTAGGTCTGAATTAGGAAGATCCTTATGCGATGGAACAAAAGCTTGGTGATGGAACTTTCAAGATAGCCACTTTTATGGGATCTCGATTCCATGGGTGTGGAATAGCAACCTATTGCGACGCTACTTCACTTATATTTATTTACTTTATTTTCAAAAAGTAATCCACCCTAGTCAATTGGGGGTAATATAATAAGACAGGACTTACCACTTCTTTCGTTTATGAAGAAAGTTAGCTTCTTGAACTCATGGATCTATGTTATTATAAGCAAAATCTTACGCTATGTAATTAGCAATGAAATCAGGTACTCGGAGATAGGTACCGACCAACTTCTTTGATCCAAGATCGGGACAAAGAAGTATAATCTCAAGGGTCTATCGAACAATTTTCCCCTATACTTTAGGTCTTGACTAATTACTAGAGATAGGAAAAGTTAACGAGGGATGCATAGAGTCAGGTGCCCGAAGCACCCGTACTTGAAGATAGGAATTGGTGTACAACTATGGCGTTCGAGACCACGATTGTGGTCTGGTAGGGCATGCTTTATTAAATATAAGCAAGGACAATCAATGAATGTTCTCGATCAACATTCAAAGATAGGTGAGATCGAGAGCGGAAGCCCGAAGATAGGTGCCTGAAACATTGATTCCAGGAAAAAGGAATTAGTGTATAAAGAAATTTTGACAACTACGTTTGCGGCTCGATAGGCATGCTCAATCAAGGACGGAATGATGATTGTTGAGATGCTATTTTGATTAATGCCCAGAGATTGGTAGGCTCGAATGTTGATGCTCATAGATATGCATTAGAATCATCGATCCCCAAAGATAGGGACTGATGGGTAATTGGACTACCTATCACTTATGGTCTAATGAGACATGCCTAGTCAGAGGTAAGCGATGAGGATCAATAAATGAATTCGATTAACGCCCAGAGGCGGGGGAAATCAAAATATGGTGTCTATAGATCAACATTTGAAATGTTGTTTCCTAAGATAGGAAACGGTAGGAAGTCGAATGCCTCTTTGAATATAACTTAGTTTGCATCCTATTGGAACTCGGTCCAGAAAAAACAAGATCAGCCAAAGAGATGGCCTAATAAATAACATATTCTGTTTAGCCAAAATAGAAAAAATTTGGCAATGATAAATTATCAAAGATGATAGTGTATAACTAGGAAATCACATATATTTATTTATATATACAGGGATATATTAGGTCAAAGCATTGCATAAATACTAGCATGTATAATATAAGTAAATCACATTACAAGCAGTTATACTATATATGTAGGCAGTGCTATATAGGTAATTAAAATAAAAGTGACGGAATGTAAATATGACAAAGGTTGTGTAGAAAACACCAACCTTTATTTATAGTTAATTTTTATGTAAATGTTGCAAGGGTCAGCCTTGCGCAAACTCAGCCTATGTCCAAAAAGGGAAAAAATATCAAAAAGAAGACGAAGGGAAACTGTCTTCGAAATACATCAAAAACACTAAAGCTGCATTTGCAAAAAAAATTGAAGGCATGCGTCTTCTTTCCTCGCTTACTGCCACCTTTCAGATCATCCTTCACCAGACGCATATAAATCCTTCCCATCCATGGACTTTCCCATTTTAGGCTTTCCTTTCCTAGCCGTGTTGCCTTCTGAGTGAGTGGTCCCTCCTTTGGTTGTAATGATGATGGAATTTTCAGGTTGTCGATGGGAGCATCAAAAGATATGGACGATCACTAAGGCTACTCTTTTTGGAGGTTTTTTGACTGGTGAGATTTTTGAAATGGGTTTGGTTTCTATGAGCCAACAGGTACTTCAGTTCCTGACTCCTTCCTAATCTTAATCTTTCTAAGGTCAAGCTTTAACCTCTCTACCATGTAAATCGAATTGGCTAGGCTCATAGCATAAGTGATAGTATTGTCTTCTCTTACGGATTGTGGGTTTTCATCTAATCTCTCTAGAGCCTCAGTCTTTAACGAATCAAGACCGGGACCAAAATTGGAGGGAGAAATTAGAGCAATTAGTTCCATGGTAACAAAGGTTGGCGCGGTCCAAATGACGCTTGGGCCCAAACCTTGAGTTACCAACGGTGGAAGAGGAAGTGATGAACGAACTGTATGTTCACAAACAGTGAAGTAATGGTTAGTGACGACCCTGGGTGAGAATTGAAGCTTCTCAAATACCAAATATATAAGGGAAATACAATCATTGGTCATAATTTGTTGAGCATGAGATTTAGCAATTTCCCTCTCCTCTATTGCAGGCTACATTGGTTAAGTGATGAAGGGGGGAATGTAAGGTTTAATAGAAGTAAATACAACAAAAGTAGGGATTGCAGTCTGGGTGACCTTAGAGCTGGCCCCTATGGAAGTTGGGATTTCCATCGTATGCTCTTTGGAGTTTATAGATGATGATTTTACTTGGTCCAATTCAATAGGACCCCCAGGAGCCTTGACGACAACTTTACTAGTAGTTATGTCCTATTCAACCATGATGGCCTTGCCATTCTCTAAGGATACAATATTGTCGACGTCAATTTGGCCTTTGGTTGGTCTTAGGTGAAACCGTCACCAGATGCAGCCAAAGGACGCATAATTTCCTCCAGAGCCTTTGCCAAAGCTCATGCCTTCCCAATCCCAGCCTCCTTTACCTCCACCTTAGATCCTTCCTATAACAACTCACCTCTATGCTCTTACAATCAAGAGTATTACTAGGTAATATTATCAGATAATAGGAGAATGAGCCTATGTGGGCTACATAAGTGAATATTCCCTTGGGCTAACACTGGTACGTATCTGAAAAGAAATCTCATATAATACATCTATGTGTACACAATATCGGCAAAAAGCAACAAAGATGCCTACCTCAAGGATAGAACAATATACAATACATACAAATGAACATCGAGTCACAAATCGCTATAGAAAAATATAATAAATATATAAACTAATACCAAACGGCATCTGTCTCAATATATACCAAGTCGAGTTCATAATACACAACACTTGGCCATCTCATCAAAATAAATACAAGGAGACACCTAAATAGGACATATGCAAAGTCATCAGAAAATACAATATAATATATAGTTTCTCCTCTAAAGCCCATTCATCCAATGGTTGATGTCCATGTACTTGAAAAGTCTCGGATTGACCCGAATATTACATAAATAATAAACGGGTCAGACTATATCTAAATCCAATATGGTCAATAAGCATGGTATTAAAATGTCATTTATGAATAAGACCAAATGATAAAAATCCATCATAACATCGTAATAATATTCCATGCCTCACATTACAAATACCACCCCGGGAGTACATACGAGTGAGTAAGAGACAACATTTATAAATTAGGCGATAACAATCAAATCCATCAAAATCTCAAAATAATATGGATAAGCGCACAACATATCCATACAAACGACAATAAAGGAATATATCCCAAATCAAAACAAATCTATGGGTAACGACCAAAATATCTATCTTGATTTACAGTTCTGATGGAAGTGAAAGCTTCCAACTGTCAAGCTCTCAAATATAAATCAAGATAGCGTAATCCCAAATAAACAATAAAAGCATCAAATCTCGACTTACAGACCTAATGGAAGTAATAGCTTACGACTACTAAGTCGTAAAAGATAAATTATAAAATATGGAACCCAAATAGAATGAAATCCAAACTAAATATGAAAATCAGTATCCAATAATTATCTTGATCTACAGTCCTAATGGAAGAGATAACTTTCGACTGTTAGGCCCTCGGAGATATAAAGAAAACTCTAATTTGAAAAACTTCAAAATTCAAAGCCAATCAAAAACTCAATATACAAAATTATATATCTCGACCCCCGTCCTTAAAGAGGTAAAACTCCCAACTAAACGGTCTTAGGAAATGGAAACAAAAAATCAAATAGAAATGAGACCCTCGGCCATAGGCTCTCGGGAGAGGATAAGAGACAAGCTCACAACATGTCTCTAATTTCATAAATTGACAACACGCAGTTGTCTTGGGTTAAGGTATCTCAAATGGCCGATGAACATGCAAACAGTCTCTAATGTCAAATAATCATGGTCTCTATGAGGTTGTAATATCAAATATCTCAAATATAATAGATTTACTTTAGTCATCTAGATGGGAGACTGACGTAACGCGGCACTACTCCGAGAAATGTTAATAGCTGCAGCGTATTTTCTAAACTCCCTTAGTTACTCCTAGAATTGTGATACTTGCATCCATCGCATGTCATAAACATGCTGTCGGACTACGCCAAACATTGACCACGATTCCTACTTGCCCTTGGTAATGGACAGTTGGTCCTTAAGTGACGTCGGGGCAATGACTCTAATGAGAGAAGTTACTCTCAGCCTACAAACTCAACAAAGTGAAACAACGAATCTGGGGCGTGACCTCGTAGTTAGGATAGCTAGAATGGATAACTAGCCTATTTGGTGGGTCTAATTCACGCGCTTTCCACAGTAGCGTGAACCCTATGACATAGATTTCCAAGAAATACTGTCGACTATATAAGTCCAATTGAAAGTGATAACTGGTAATCTCGACTCTAGGAGTCTTGATGAGAGTGAAAACTATCATTGTCGACTATATGAGTCCTAATAAGAGAGCATATCAACATAACAAATCCTCGACTACTAAACCTCGGAATAGATAATGATACTCGACCAGTTTGTCCTTAGAGGATGCAACATAGTATACTCTTGTCGAGATGAGTCCTAATGAAAGTAATAATACGTACTCTGACTCCACACGTCCGAATGAGATCCTAACATACTCGACTAGTTAGTCCTCAGATGATAAATCTCTAAATCCCAACATATCTCCAACTTATAACCCTTAGAGAGCAATGGAACTCTTGAATATTAAGCTCTTAGGAGGCACCTCTAGACGATAACGCAAATTTCTTAACCTATCTCCAGAATATAAGTGACATTTACTCACATAGATATCGAATAAGTATTACTTGAGTGCCCCATACCATTCAGTATTACTCGATCGTTTACCAGAAGTTAGTAAACTACACACGTCAACCAACAAATATTCTATAATATGAGTCAATAAAATAGCCGAAAAAATATTACCGAGCGTCCCATACTACCCGTACTACTAATCTGTTTAATCAATATCCGCATTATATAAAATTAAATCTCAACAAATATCAATGTAAATCATTTCAAATCAATTTATATATGAAAGAGGATTACATCTCTAGCCTTCCACTTCATTAAATATTTTACAGGTTAATCCACTCTTCAAGATAGATTATATATTTTGAGAAATCCTCTTTCCAAAATATTTCTTAAATCCTTTATATCAAATCAAATAAACCAATTCCAATCCAATAAACATATAAAAAGAGAAATATATTTTAAAGTTCTTAAAATTGATTTTTACAATAAAGAATTCCCTTTTTATATTTCCTTTTAATCCATTTTATTAAATATTCAATTTACAAAAGAATTTCCCTTTTGGAAATATCACTAAAAATCCCTCACTTACACATATACGAATTAAAATGCATTCTGATATATTGATAAGCCTTTATTTTTATTTTCAAACAAACTTTTACATCCAAAAAAACTTTGAAGAAATCATTTTATTTTTCCAACCACTTTTATTTATTTACAAATAAACTTCAATTTAATTTAAAAAAGTTTATCAAAGATTACAAAAAAACATACAATAGCCAGAAAATTTTTCAAACACCTGAAGTACAAATTATGGAGCAAAATCCTCCAAAATCATTAAACAATCAACTAAACAATTTTAACACATGGCCGCGTCGAGTCATATCAAATTCTAGCCATCCGTACAATGAACAAAACATATAAATAGTCTACTGAAATAAAAATATAATCGGACAATATATTCTTCGCATTTTTGGACAATCCAACAAACAAAAACTCACTATCCAATCCAACATCAGAACAACCAATTAAACTAATATCCCATACAACATTTTATCCAAACAATTCTCTAAAAAAATTCAATCAATATAGCCAATTAATTCAATCAAGCGATGCAATATAATCGGGATATATACACACATACATACGATGCAAAGGAAATAGATAAAGATGTGTGAGTATAAACTCACCTTAACTGTTTTCTTTTCCAAACTTCCACTGCAACAACTCACACCCAGAAACCCTCTGCCACATCAAATTGTCACAATCATGTCAGCAACTCCTCCATTGCCGTAAATAACCTCTCTGCTGTCACTTGAAACTAAGCTCACCGCCATAACTTTTTCTCCATGTCGTTGCTGACAACCCCAATTTGCCATCAAAGCTCGCACACATGCATGCCATCATTATTTTCTCCAACTCACGGCCATACTAACGCCGCCACAAAGATCATGATGATCTCCAGGTCGCAGTCGCGGCTCGCTCGTGCTTCCAGGCAATGCACTATCACTCATTAGCCCGCTCCAGCCACCACAATTGCACCTCCTCCCCGTGCTGGTGTCGACCATGATTCGTGTTTTTTTACGCATATGTGATTTCAGTAATTAGGGCCAAATCAATTTTCTTAATTCATTTAGGGTTAGGGCAAAATAATGTGAAGATGGGTACAAGTTTGAAAGTAGAGTCAAATATTATGCTAGGTTTTAAAAATGAAAAAGGAAATGGGGCAAAATTTTAATGGGCTTGTTCAAGCTAATTGATTTTTGTGCAATTATTTTTCCTTTCATTTTCACTTAACTACTCATTTAGTTAATTTTTAAATTTATTGCAAACTTGTTTTTAATTGATTAATACCTCATTTTGCAAACTAGTAATAGGACAATTTCAATTAATTAAATGCTCGCTTATTTCTATTTAGTCATTCATTATATTATTACCAAATAAATTCATTTTTCAACTATTTCAATGATATAATAATTATTTACGTCTTAAAATTATTATATCTTTACTTAAAACATTTTTATTCGATTCGTTAAATTATCCGAAAAGAATTTATTAATTTAATTTAGTTTATTAAATCAAAATCTTATATTAATTAGAACTTAATCAACTAAATATTTATTTTCAACATATTATTTATCAATTATCAAATTTAGCAATTGTATTTTTATTTAAATTTATATTTTATGACGTAGAAATCAGGTTGTCACACCTCCTTCCTCCTCTCCCTCCTATCCTTTCGTCTCTACCCTCTCTGATTCCCCTCTGCCTCTATCCATACCTTCTCTTCCTATCTCCCCCTCATTCTGTTTTGTCCTCTCTTTTCAAACACAAGCCTAGAAATGCTGGCAATTACACCCCCATTAATGTAAACCTCTCCTTTCCAAAGTGATGCAATCATCCCTCCTCCTCATGTAATTGCTGCTGGAAATGAAGTGTGGCATAACTAGTTGTTGGCTTCCTCCTTGATAAGCCATTGTCCTACAATATGGTTGTCGAATATTTAGAGCAAATCTGGATGCTTAAAGGCTTTGCAAATGTGATGGTTTCATCTTTCTTTTTCTACCATATTGTGATGAGCACAAATCTAGAATCCATCGAGTCAACCCCCTTATTATGCATAATAAGCGTTTTATTGTCAAAACTTGGAATCCTATAATTGGGGATGTGTGTGATAGCATTAGATCTGTTCATTATGGGTTCAATTGCTAAACATCCCATTTTGGCTAGTAAGTATACTGGGCAAGTTTTGTTGTGTATGGATGAATTCACTGAACATCTTGAGCATATTGAATATGCAAAATGTACGATTAGGATCTCCTCTGAACAAGAGTTGTTACATCGTTTCCCTATCAAGTTGATCGATGGTGGTGAGCAAATTATTCAAGTAGACTATTTATGAAAACCAGACATTTGTATTGTTTGCAAATCTTTTGGACACAGACCTGTTGATTGCAAAAGTAGCCTAGTTATTAATGATAATGTTAAAAATGATAAAACTGAAGCGGTTGAGGTTAAGAAACGTGATAATGAGTCAAGTAAGGCGGAGAGAGGGATGTTTAAAGTTATAATAAGAAAAAGTGGCAGAAAATTGTTGGGAACAAGAACAAAGTGATATCTCTAAAACAATTAAGCATGGAAAAGTGGTGGAATGTAATATGATAGCTGCTACTTTCAATGCTGACCAAATTGTAGTTGACACTAATGCGGAAAAAATTGCAGTTGAGGATCATGATGGTAACAAAGTGCAGCTATCTGGTGATTCTGATGTTTGCCTTACCTTTGAACAACCAAACAAACGGAATTTTGTCCAATAACATGTTTCAATCTCTTTCTACGTTGATGATGTTGAGGAAGATTTAGGCTTGTGTAATGAAAGTGCAGTGAAAAATGGTAATTCTATCCCTAGTGCTGCGTATGTTGCTCCCTATGTGCATGCATGCACAATTGATTTGCCCCTCAAGAGAAAAATCACTTTTACCCTCTACTAATTTTGCCCAATCTAGTATTGCATCCCTTGATTTGTGACGACCCGAAAATTTGAACATTTGAAATTGAGATATTGAATTGATTTTTAATATTTGGAAGTTATTTTAACTCGAATTTCAATTATAACTATGAATTTGGCAATTTAATTATCGAATTTAATTATAGATATTTGGGTACAATTTTGAATCTCCAGTTTTATGCTTGTTAAAAATATTTTCAAGGCTTAGAAAATTTATATTAATAATACTGAAGATAATGGAAGCTTCAGAATTAGATTTGAAAGTATTTTGTTCAGTTTTGAATTTATATCGTTTAAATCGGTATTTAAAAATAGCCTTCCGAGCCACAACCTCGGAATTCGATGAAACAAGTTCCATTGGATCCGTAATGGTATTTTATTATCAGATTCCAATTTTCATAGCGTTTGAATTTATCGTGTGACCATACGGATGGCAAACGCGTTAAAATCTATATTGAAATTCAAAATAAATAACTGGTCCAAAAAGCTATCTACTCCATACGATTGAATTTGGACCTGAAACCTTTTACATTGCATTCGGAATAGGCGTATAACATTATAAACGCCTGGTGGCATGCTTCGATTGGAGGTCAAAATTATAAGGTGCGGAAATCGAAGCGATTTGAATTTAAATTTAAATGTAGAATATAATAATTGTTATACAAAAAAAAATTTACATCAGTTTCTTTCACTCCATCACCTATACAAAAGAAGCAACATTTGTCATTCATGCAATGGAATTTAAAGCACATTGCAAATAGATAACAAAAAGGGAAATTAACGAATGAAAGTTCGTTCAAATAAATTGGCCGAAGAGAATTTTTCGAACTCTTCGTTTGAAACCCTTTCCCTCTTTTCGAACAAATCTATGTCGCCACTTCTTTCCAGATCGATTCGTTCCACTAATATTGAAAAAATGTAATATTGCTGCGATTGGATATCACGAAGGCGACATTGTCGCGGTGGCTCACTCGAAGGAATTGTCGTTCGAAATCAAGTCAAAGCCAAGATCGACAATTGGTAGCCGAATTCGATTAAGCAATGTGCGTATCTAGGGGTCGAATTTGATCGATTCGCCAGGAGTTTCGCGACTTGATGGTCGCTGGCAGTGTCGGCATCGCGATGTTGTTGCAATGCAGTCGAACTCAAGCACGGTATAATTCAGGAGACAACGGCGAGTCAAGAGGCGTCGACGTCAAGATGGGACATTGGTGGAGGCTCAGGGGGGTTTTGGATCGACATAGCGTGGTAGAGTGTGCTCAGGCAGGCATCACTAATGACGTGTGACTCCCTTTCTTCTCCAGTGATGCATCTCGATGATTCGTCATTTGATGTTGCTAGGGTTTGCGTGAAGGCTTGCGTATGGTATTTACGATTTGTTTCATTCAATTTAAATTTGAAAAAAATAATTTGAACATTTGTATATTGACTGTAAAATAAATTACTATGACTTTTATGGAAACAGAAAAAAATAACACATAAAATGTTTCTATTTAAATATATAAAAACTTGAAAAGAAATTATATGCATGCATAAGATTTTGGAATATATAGGGATTATATAAAGATTAGATTTTTAATCTATATAGATTATTTCTTATAAGTGTGACGACCGTGATTTTTGAGTTACGGTCGGAGTAAATATTTTAAATAGAAATTTTTAATTTAAATTTGGAAAGAAAAATATGGATGCAAATTCAAAAAAAAAGTTAAAATTATTTTATATTTGCTGTTCTAAAGTCAAGTTGAAAATTTTATAGAACAAAATTTTTCTATTACAGCAAGGTTCCAAAATGCAAAGCATATTTGCATTGCTGACGTTCAAAGTTATAAACAAAATGTGAACCAGGTGTGAAAACACATTTTGCATTTTACATTTGCATTACTGTCAATTAAGTAATAAACCAAGTATGAATGTGTATTGCAAATACTGTCACCTTAGGTTTTTTAAAAATCAAATGTGTAATCACGTTATGCATTGCTGAGACATACTAGTAAGAAAAAAAAGAA
This sequence comes from Allium cepa, assembly GCA_030765085.1. Taxonomy (NCBI): domain Eukaryota; kingdom Viridiplantae; phylum Streptophyta; class Magnoliopsida; order Asparagales; family Amaryllidaceae; genus Allium; species Allium cepa. The sequence continues at coordinate 487,564,351 of CM060944.1, read as the reverse complement.
ACAGAGAAATAAAGCAAATAGGTGTGAACTTTTGACATTCTTTCTTTGCTGTCACAGCCTTTTTCTAAAAGCAAATACTTAGGGAAACTCCAGCGGATTCAGGGCTGAATATTCAGCCCGCTGAATATTCAGCCCTGAATTTGGGCTGGGCACCCAGTGGCCAGGCGCCCATTTAATGGGCGCCTGGCCCCAGGTGCCCACTAAATGGGCGCCTGATGCCAGGCTCCCATTTTATTGGAGCCTGATGCCCCCCAAAATTGGGGGGGGCATAGGCGCCAATAAAATGGGCGCCAGGGCTTGGGCGCCCAATAAATGGGCGCCCAAGCCCAGTTCAGGATCCTGAATTGGATCCTGAACGTTAAGCTTAATATTCAACTTGAAATTTGACGACTAGAGAATTTTTTTTGATGAATTCAACAAATAATCCAACCACTGGAGTTGCACTTAAACTATTCGGCCATCATCATTTTTAGCCGTGTACTTTTAATATCTGAAGCATAATTTTCATTTAATGCAATAGTAGACAGCACGTTGTAGAGTTAATGCAAGTGTACAAACATTCCTTTCAACACTCCTCTTTATGACTTGCTTTCGGTATCAAACCTCTACAACACTCTTTGATTCATTTTTCAAAAAAAAAAACAGCTGCATTGTCTTGAACCATTCTTCTCTGGAAGCTCAGCAAAAATGCTTTAATGGTAGATCAAAAATCTTGCTTCTATTGGTTCCAATTGCAAGCTAACTTTGAAGCCAAAGTGGTGAGTGCAAACTCACATCTATTTTAAACTGAGATGATTGTTCCTTTAGCTTTAGTGAAACATTCAATAGTGTGGCCTTGAATATTTGTTGCGTGCAAAATTATGTTCTGAGCCAGGCCTTCTCCACTTTCATGCATTTATGTAAATTGTTTAACACTTCATGTTTTAGCCTGTTGCATGCGTGGCCACCTCCAAATGCTCAAGTCACTTTGATTCATTCTGTCACCTACATATAGCTGTTATATCTTGTGCATCAGATTTTTGTTTCATCCGGTTGAAGACTCACGGTTTCTTTCAGTCACATATAGTGAATCAGAGTTGCATACACGTGTTTATATAAGTTTCAGGTCATATTTTTCTTTAATTCACTTTGCTATTTAGTTGTGCTTGAAAATGAGGTGCACGAGACCTCTTGTGTATTCTTGCGTGCATGGGAAATGCATGGGAGTCTTCAGGCACTTTATTGTGTTGTTGCTTTCTTACCTACTTCAATTAGTTAAGGCCATTGTTAGATTTTATTCGACAGTTGTTGTAGGCGTGAAATTTTTTGTGTCCAGGTCTTGCTTCGTTCCAAACTTTGCATAAATCTGTCTCTATTAAAGTGCGTGCATATCATATTAGTTGAGTAGGAACTTAAAATAACTATGCTCAAAATGGTAGTGAACATTTTTTTCCCAGTATGTGGTCATATATCTTGTAATGGAGCCAAGTTTACATGCACGTTCTCAAATAAGCTTCTATCCAATATTGAAATGTTCAATTGCTTGTCCTGGGCTCTGTTACATTTCACTTTGTGTAGACATGTATTTAAAGATTTTGAAAGTGTTAATTATGTTGCCTGTTTAGTTTTAAAACATTTTTCGTTCAAAGGTTTATAGTTGCATTGATTTAGCGTACGTGTGTTGTGATAGCATAATTTAGGATGTTATTGCCAAGCTATGAATTATTTTAACTAATTTACAGCAATAGTACCATCTGATGAAAACTTTGCTTTGAACCGGTGTACGTTTTAAAACGTATTTTTGCTCCGTTATTTTTATAACGAAATTTTTACACTGGTGCTATATTTTTGAAGCACGGTGTTTTGGTGACATTTTCGATGAATGAAAATTTACTGTTATTTTAACGTCAGTAACCGTTAATTTAAAGCGACTTTTCAAGCGGTTATTCCACAACGCTGATTTGGTATCCGTTTTTACTGTGTTTTGAGAAGTGCAATTTCCTTGTCGAAATTACTACAGATGTTGTTGTTTTAATCACGTATTTCAAAAATCGTTCAAAATAAAATTATTTCCAAAAAATATACAGTTTGCGCTTTTAAAAGAATGAGGAAGCGATTTAAACGATTCAGCAAAATTGAGGACTACGAACCCTTACTTTTACTGATTGGGTTAATTCTGGACTTGTCCGTTTAAGAACGTAAAATTTTATTTATATAAAATACACAATTTTGCACTTTCAAGGAAACGATGAAGAGATTTAAACGATTTAGAAAAAGTGCGGAGTATGGAACCATACTTTTACTATTTCGGTTAATTTCGGACTCGTTAATTGAAATATCTACTGTTTGATGACTCTGATGATTTTGTTGGGCTTTCGAGCCACTCTGCTGGACCTTCGGGTCATTTGATGGACCTTCGGGTCAATTACCAGTACTAGACCTTCGGGTCACTCTGCGGACCTTCGGGTCATCAGATGGGCGTCAAAAATTTATAGTACTTGGTAGGCTTCGACAATTTGAGATGCACGTGTGGCGTAGCTAAAACTCGCCATCTCCTGGGATTGATCCACTTTTATGCTGATTTTTCTAGTTATCTTGTTTTGATTTCTAGAATTTGAGACTGCTGATTTTCTAGTTATCTATTTTGATTTCTAGATTTTGCGTATTGCTGTTTTGAGTTCAATTATGAATTTGAAAACTGATTTTGATGGAGTTTAAATTAAGATTTCATCATTTAAACTATGTTGATTATTTGTGCTGTATAGTCTCATTCGAGATTATAATTATTTTTTTAAGTGTTGTTTACCATATACTTATTTCTGAGAATAAATTAGACTGGTCCATTTATTATTTTCTTTTAAATAATACTCCGGTCAGACTGGGTTATTTCAGGATAGTCTCTATCTCTGATTCAGTAGCAGCTTCAGCTTTTGGGGATTTCACATCATCTTTTGTCTAGCCTCCAAGGAGTTCTTTTGGTTATTTGATCCTCGTCTTATGTATGTTGATGTATATGTTTATATACATTTGGTTCATGTGAACTATCAATTGTTGTAGCATGTATTCCATACTTGTCTTCCGATATATATATATATATATCTGATATTTCTGTTCTGATGTGATTATACTATCAGTGTTGTTGTTATTATGAGTTTTTCTGGATTTTTCTTTAACCACCGTAGTTTCATTTTAGATTTGGATTGAATATATATCTTTGGGGGTCATTTATACAACTCCTATCGATGTAATCGATACTCGTCTAAGGCATAACATACGGATGGTCGCTTCTAACAAGCCTTATTCCTTGCAATAGCAGACGTTATTCCTTGTAATAACCTTTGTTATTGTGAGCATAGATGTGGGGAGTCACTATAAGTATATAAAAAAAATTCAAAAAATAAAATAAAATAAATATACGTTTACATATTTTAATTTGCTAGTTTATTTTAAAAACAATAGTTTGGGTGAGCTATTTGTTTTATAACCTATCTAATTATTTTAACCACTAAAAATATTTTACTAAAGGAAATTTAATTTTAAATTTAATTTTCAGTTAAATAAATTTGTTAAAAGGAATTTGTTTAAAAATTAAAATTATTAGTTTAAAATAAAATTGCGGGTTAATTAAATTTTCAAATGGAATTTAATTGTTCGATTTATTCAAATATTAATAAAATCATATAACTGTTATGTAAGGTTAAAAATCGTGAAAAAGAGCTGGAATGGAAAAGGGTTGCATGCGTAGTCAAGGTGAGATCTTCTCACTCAATTGAAAATTTTGAATTTCAGTTATTGATTGATTGTCTGATTGTGATAGTATATATAGTAGTATATATATATGTATTGGAGTGATTTATTTCCCGCATTATATAGTGGTTGAGACCTTATGCGCCGTATAATTGCGGATGATTTGATATAATCCCATATACCGCGATATTCCACCACGAAGTGAAATTGGTATTTAAATTGTTGTGCTAACATCTGTGGATGCAGGGAAATAGGTTGGAGGGATCCAACTAGACTCTCACATTGTTGAATTTATTTGTATATGTTATGAAGTGATAATCTATAAATGATTATATTGGTGTGAATGATTATTTGATAATTGGAATTTATTTGAAGGCTATGGTTTAGCCGAATATATTTTTGGTATCGTAGGATACTAGAATTAAAAAATTGGATTTCTGGAAATTAAAGTAGAAAATTTAAAGTAAATTAACTTTAGCTAATTAAATAAATTTAAAAGAAGGAATTTAAAAGTATAAAAGTTGATATTTGTAATCCTATCGGATAAATTCCAAAATATGGGAAAAAGATTTTAGTAAATGGATTTTGAGTAATATAGTTGAAAATTTTATTTAAAATTCGGATTTTAAATAGTTTGGAAGAAATAAAGAGATTTTTTTAAAAGATAATAAATTTGAAAATCAATTTAGAATTTGACTTGGTGTTTGGAAATAAATTTTGGAAATAAATTTGGAAATTTGATTTGGTGTTTGAAAATAAATCTTTGGAAAATCGATTTGAAAATTGATTTGGTGTTTGAAAGTGAATATTTGGAAAACAATTTGAAAATTGTATATCAGTGGATATTTGGAAATTTAAATTCACAGTGGAAATTTATAAAGGAAAGGGAAATTTGTTTTGAAATAAATATTGGTTTATTTTTGAAAGTGTGGAAAGAAAATTTACGAATTTGGAATGTAAATTTGAGATAAATCTTAAAGGATTTATTAATTGTTTAAATGGACTATTTTGAAATGGGAAGTGTATTTTCCCTGGAAAGTCGAGTATGTTTTCAATATAGCTTATAAATATAAAGTGAAAGTTTTAAAGATGGTTTTAAGAAAAGATGCTTTGGATAAATTATTTTCTTAAATTGTTTTTAAATCTTTAAAGTAAGATTTATTTAATTAATTATAGAAGTGATTATTTAAAGATTTAATTGATATTTGATTTAGAAAATGGTTGTTTAAATAGTTGTATTCTATCTAATAATTTTATTTTAAATTAGTTTGGACTTGAGTATATATATGAGATACTAGTATAATATTTCATAACTAATATTTTGAATAAAGTGATTAAAAATAGTTTCCATTTTAAGCGTTTCCAGATATATTTTTGGATAGGTGCTTTAAATAATTTTAAATTATTCAAACTTGGCAAATTTTTCAGTGGAAATAAATAATATTTTGAAATTTATTCCGCGTAAGGAAAGTGATTTGAAATTTGTTTTCAAAGTGTTGAAGTGTTAAAAATTATATCTTGTGAAGATGTTTTGAAAATATATAATTTGGGGAAATTATTAAATCTGGCGATTGTTGTGAATGTTGTTTAATAGTTAAATAACCGACTATAATATTGGCCTTTAAATGGCATTTGAATTTCGATGCGACCGGGGGTAGGATTCCAAACGGTTATCTAAAAACCACATCGAATCTTTGTGATGGATCTTTTGTTTAAAAGGATCAAAGTGGAAATTTGTTGTGATTTACTTGAAATCTGAATGAAACACTTATTTTTAAAATAAACGCTCATTATTCGGATTAGCCGGGAGAGGACTTTGTTTCATAAAACCCATTCCGAATAATGATACGACGAAATGGGATTTCATCTGAAGACGGTGTTGGAGACAGGGTATTTTTGAAAATGAAAGGATTACCTGTCGAATGTCTCTACACTGAGTTTCTCTGGTATAGAGATTATACCACCCTTTGTGATGGGGATTCCAGACGTGATTAGTGAATATCCAAATTGCAAGGGCTTCTTTCCTTAAGTGAAGGAAGTACCTTCGGTTCCGTTCGAACCCGGAACGGACTTGAATGGATGTATGTCTGATGTTACACTTTGAGATTTAAAGCTGGCGTCTTTCAAATACATTTCTGTTGGTGGTGGAGAATTTATTCTCATAGCTTAACACCCTTCTCTGAGACGTACGAGCTCAGATGTTATGTAGTTGATGGTTACAAGTGACATATTCCCAAATTGGTAATGTGGCATGCTAAGTGTTGCTCATCGTTTGCTGATCGAAGCATGGCTTTTGTGAAAAACATAGGTTAGACTTCGTTGGACCTCTCACCGCGAAAATAGTCGAAACAGAAAGGTTGCAGCAAGGTTATTGTGGTCGTGCCCCTCAGGGTATGTACATCTCCTTCTGGATAAAAAGTGGTATCTGGTATGGAGTCCAGATATTTAACTTATATGGATTTAAAAGTGGTTTTTTGTATGGAGCCCAGATTATTTACTTAGTGGTTATTGGTTAATGAGGTGCCTCGGATAAAGGTCAGTCAAGATCGGGGGGTGGCATACTCATGTCAGTAGTTACCTAGTTATAGAGGTAACCCGACCTTGTGTTGGCAGAGATCCATTGGATTCTCGGGGGCATCCCTCCAGAGGCGTCCCATTCGATGAGGAAGTTCCTTAACCTGACCATTTGTTGGAAATCCAAAGAAACAATACAAGCCATATACGGTTTTAGTTATATAACCTGCCATGGAATGTGGCGGTAACCTGCTACTGAACATTGTAGCTATAGTAGGCATACTACGAAATGTGTATGCTGGCTAAGATTTATATTATACTTTTGAAATGTTTTCCACACTATGCACTAATGATAATATTAAAAAGATTTTGCGTATCAAGCATGTTTGACTATCATCAGGAGAAATCTCCTCCAATTGTGCGTTTGCATTGTGTGTGTGGCGGGAGGCCTTATGGTGGTTTCATTTTCTAAAAGCATAGCGGATTCCTTTTCCTATCTTTGTGAAAATAACTATTTTTATGATCTTACACCAGTCCCATGACTAACCTAGAGTTTATTGTTCCCTTTTTAAACTCAGGGTGCCCGTAATTTTCCATATGGGCAGCCTGGAGTTAGGCTATCAGATGTTCGGGAGCGAAGTCAAGAAAATGCTGTGGAGGTCGGAAGGTAAGACGGATGGCGAGACGTATCGCTTATACTATTTATTATCCGCTGCATATGAGTTGGTGCAAGTTCAGTTTCATGTGAGAAATTTCTAATAATTTCCATTGTTGTGTTGTATTGTATATGTCTCTGATGATCACTACGCCATAGATGGCCTTCTGCAACATTTTTGCAAGGTGTTGCCAGGTAAAATGTTGCGATAGCTATACAATTTTGGTCCTACTGCAACGTTGAATTTTTTATGTTGCCTTAGCCATAAAAATGTGTTGCTCTAGCTAAACAAGTGTAATTGATGCAATATTTTTTTATAGTGTTGCTATAGCAGACCTTTGCATATCCTTCGCATCGATCCACGTCCATCTACCAAGGCAAATCCTACATTGGAGAACGTGACACCTCATCAATCCGAAGAACATCCCTCCTTGATCTTTTAGAGCCGCGAAGAAAAAAAGTCTCCGCAAGTAACTTTTTATTTTCATTCTTCTCTGTCGATTTCGGTTAGGGCTTCGATTTGGGGGTTCCCGATTTCGCTTCGATCCAGGCTCCGGCTCGCTCCAGTGCTCCACCGCAAGTCATCCTCCTTCGCAAATCACCCTCCACCGCCACCGCAAGTCACTCTTTTCCTCCACCGCTCGATGTAGTCTCCTCCTCAACTGATTCGATTGCAAGCTGGGTTTCACGAATTCAAAGCACGAAATCGATTTTGCCTGGAAGGAATTTCGAACAGAAACGTGATGTCTGGAAGCTCGAACTGGGAACGAAGAATCGCGATTCGATTTGCCTAGAAATCGTACTAACTTCTCTAAGGTATTTTCATTCCCTACTTTTGCTGTTCCTATTTCTCCTTTTAATTTTATTTGCTATAAGGTGCTGAATTGTGAGTTATTGATTAAGTAATTCGGATATTATTTCAAAAGAAAGAATTTAAATGTTATTTAATGATTTCATTGTGATTGAATAATATTCACAGTTTGTGCCTTGCCTGATTTCATGTAAGAACAGAAGCAATGTAAAAATGTTCACAAATAAACCCGAAACCAAAGGCTTCTCCATTATGATCACCCCAAATCTTGTGTACGAACAGAAGCAATGTAAAAATGTTCACAAACCACCTGCAGCTCCACCCTAAAAGATGAACTGGGAGCTTCATGTCTTTTCGATGATCCGGGATTATACGGGAGATGAATACTAACAAAGGATTCAGTCTCCTGAAAAACCCGCAACAGTATGGTAATTTAATTGCATGAATTTTTCAGGCTATGTGGTTTACATCTTCTTCTAGTATGGTTTATCATATATTTATGCTTGCCCATGTAAAGAGCATGACCTATACATGTATTGATTATTTATCTATTTGTAATGGTCTTTCATTTGCATTACTTATAAAGATACAAGAAGTTGCTCTATCCCTAGTCACGATGGGATGTACATTAGTCTTCATGGTATGAGTTATGAAGAAGGTATATACCACTGTTCTTGCATCATATTTAGTCGTTTTATTATCTTTTTTTTAATTAGCATTATTAACATTGTAACGACCCAGTATTTTCAACCATTCGCATTCGCACATGTCGGACTTGAATTGTTCAAAATACTGCGTTGTAAAATAAATTTGGCAAAACTCAGAATATGCAGTAAATAAATCACAGAATCACAGACACAGATATCAGAACTCACAGTGGAAATATAATATTCAGTGGTTCATGAAGCCACTATAAAAACTTTAACCAAACAGAATTACAAAGTTTAGAATCTGCAATACAGTTTAGACATAAATAGAAACAGAGTCTTCCAAAGTCTTGATTGCAAATAAGATAAAGACTGAAAAGCTTCCGGCAGCACGAATGATCTATGGGATGTCCTAGCTCCGGATAGAAACTGAAGCTGCAACTCAGGCTGACCCGAGCGTAAAATAAAACATAAACACTCGAGTCAGGACATACATACTTATATAATGTAAGCTAATTCAAGTGTACTGTAATATAGAGCAAGTAACTTAGAGGATGCTTGGGACCGCCCATCCTCTAAGGATCCGTTAAACTATTTACTATGTAGTATATTGCGCTATTATAATAGTGTCTATTTATAAAATAAACTTACTTTTTAGTAGCGTTAAGGGGTTACCCATATAGCCCTTAACACAGAATAATGCCAATAGTCTATACAGTACCGTAATACCTCCTGATTGGGAAGCTACCAGAGGATACTCCATAGGTACGACACAAATAGAAACTCGTAGTAAAGGCTCGGTATGGTAGATGACACGGCACAACTAGGCAATGCAAGGGTAGATATACCAATTGCTATCCGGACCGGTGGAAACGCGTAGCCGCAGTTACCGCCCACCTCGAACAACACTCCCAAATCAAAGGTGCGCACCAAAACAATCACAGGAGTAATAGAATGGCATACGAAGAAGTGCGTTCGATCAGAGGTGCTACCTCATTAATCCGAGAATCGCTCCTGTTTTAGCCACCTTATGCCAACTCACGGGAGTCGGGTCCACGTATTTACGTTAAAGGAACCGTCACTACCATCCTACTTCATTCTGGGATCTCCACCGCGTACACGGTTAGTCAAAGTGGTTTTCGGTATCGACAGAGAGTATGTCCATATCCGATTCCGGTCTCTTTGCCAACCAAGCGTTATTATAACCCGTGGTTACAACTTTAAAAATGGTATTTATACTTTGAAATCAAAATAAATTTCAAATTCCTTCAATATCAAAATATTGATTTAAACATTTCATGTTATAATATACCATTTAAATTTTATTCAATCTATTTTGGAATTTATAGCTTTACCAAATTTTTTTGAAGTTAAATTCTTCCTTTAAAACCACAAAACAAATTCTTAACTTGTTACATATTAAATTCCAAAATTTACAACTTTTCCCAAAATTAATTTCCATAAATTTTAAAACAATCAAATTCTAGATTCTGTAGCACTTATGAAATGCTACCTAAGGTCTATGGGTTAAAATAGTCCAATCCTAAAAAGACAGCATTTAAATGCTGTAATAGATTATTAACTTAACAATTCATTTTCAAATATAACTTATTATTAATTATTTTCTTAACTGAAATCTTACCCTTTCAAAAATCCAGAATTTCCAAAATAAGTTATATTCCAAATTTTATTCAACATTTATTTATTCATTAACATTTATAACTCATTCAAAATCAAATAAAAATCCTTTAGAGATATTAAATCAAAATATTTAACTTCCAAAATAATTTTTAAATATTTCAGAAAATATTATAAGAACCACGGGTCTGTATAAAATTTTCTAGCCTAGGTCAAGTGATACGGATTTATATCATTTCAATCCGCACTTTACAAAACCCCGGGTTCTATCATTTCAAACCCGCAATCCCAAGTTAACAGTTAAGCAGTTTACAGAATAATTGGACAATACTAATCATTTTAGGCCTATCATTTCAGCCCATAACAATCTAAATTTTACAGGGAACTTGCAGTGATGATTAAACAGTAAATAAACATTTAATAATATAACTGCAGAAATAATACAACAGATAAATAGCTGATGAGGTGTCAATTTAAATGGGGTTCATCATTCTACGTTATACTACAGACAGAAAATATTTAAATAAAATTTTACACATACACTTGCGATAATTTACCAAAATATATGTACGTATGTCTGGTGAGAAATACTCACCTGAAAGCTGCAGAAAATTTGAATTTCAAAAACGACAATTTCGCCGGAAAAGAACGACAGAGAGTACCGATCAAAAAATTTCGGATGTCGCCTAGATTCAAATCTAGAACAAGATTCAAAATATTGAATACGCAACTTTAGAATTTACGGTCAAAGAAAAATTTAAAATAGAATGAGAATTGGTTTGACTTGCTCGACCACTCCACCGTGTAAATAGACTAAAATGTACCCAAATCCGTGAACCCTGCCAATACTAAAATTTACGACAAAATTCCTAAAGGCCGACTAAACAATATGGTGAAGTTTTTTTCCTACTATATGCCGTGATACACTCATGTACACGTGCACATCTTTATTTCAACTCACACCTGTACACGTATACTCACGTCACCATCTCTTTAGCCTAAATTATTCCAACTCAGCTACAATTTAACTCATCTTCCATTTAGACTTCCAGGCTTTAAAATTTGTACAGGCAGAAAACCCAAGCTTTCACGCAACAACACCGAGTATATCATGTAATTTCTTCGAGCCAACCATGCAAGATCTTCGAGACAAATCTGCAAAACTTCGAGTAACTCACCCACTTTCAACTGCATTAGTTAAAACATCAACTACCCGAGTCACCCCTCCAAATACTTCGAGCCAACATGTGATTTCTTCGAGTCAAACTTGCCAGAACTCCGGGTAAAATGTCTGTGCACCATTCTCTGAAAATATGATACCAACCACTACACTCAACACTGAAACTTGAACAAAACAACTACCCCTTACTTCTATTCATCATCAACAACTCCCAGTCTTCACTTACACACCAGGTCAGATGCAAATCTTCTCACCAAGCTCGGCCATCATATCTAATGCACGCTTTAACAGAAGTGGTGAGGACTGGGTATACATACCTGCACACTGCTACACAAGAATCTGTGCATTCCCACCTACCCTATGCAATACCTCCCTGTACACTAGTGGCATGTAAACAAAACTTCACACACGGCCTTCCACACTTCTCTTGAGTCAATGCATATATGTCCACCTACGTATTCTAACCTAGTGCATGCCTCATTGATATATATATGTGTACACAGTGCCACTCAGATATGTATAGCCTACTATGGAAAATTTTATATGCAGATTCTCCCTATGACTCCTATGCAACAAATTTACAAGCAACTAAAAAAAAACATCCACTGACATCAATTTAAAAGAACATGGCTCTCCTCTTAAATTTTCAGCCTAAGTCCACTATTTAGCTATGCACTTACACAGTTGGGCCAAATATCCTGACAGACTCTATGATACCATATGCATGCTCCCACCAAAATGCATCACAGTTATATTATATACAAATCTTAAAACTTCAACATGCACGAGGCCCTACTCATTCCACTCAGACCTACGCATCAGCCACTAAGGCATTACATTGATATCTCATACCTTTTACAAATACAACCCTCTGTTTTTATATATGTTTCAAAGTATTTCCATGTCTCTACCTACATACTTCTCCTAGTCTACATTTTTTTTCTATGCAAAACAAAACTCACTCCACTCTCTGCCTATATTCCAATCCCATCCCACTAGATCTTTCAACTTATGCAAATTTTGGATTCCTATGCAGACAGTCCTATGGCAAAGCACGGTATAACAAAATAGAATGGCCGAGCAAGGCATCAAGGAAAGGAAAATGAAGAACTGAAGAAGACAAGGGAATTTACCTGATGACTTGAGAGGAAGCAAGGCAGAATAAATGAGATGCAGAGGAGAAAGGGTATACTTATAGGTAAGGCTTGCGAGATTACAGGTGAAAGGCCATGTGAAAATTTGATTTTATTGATAAAGTTTCGAATATATAAGTAAATTTGTGTATGTTACTTACTGCCTAATCCCAATTGAAGGCAAATATTTTGAATGAATTAAAGGAGGGCCGATCATTTTGCTATCAGTTACTATTGTTAATTGTCTATTCACGTGATTTTCTCTCTATAGTTTGCACAAGGAATAAATAGGTTCGAACGTTGCAACTTAAAGGATTTGAACTGCTGCAAGATCAAGGGAAGAGAAGCAAGTAGTCATAGAGACTTGAAGCTGTCAGACGCAAGGATCTTAATTTACACATGCGTGATTTATGCGTGCTTCTTGGCAATATCTTGCGAAATTACAGGGAAGGGTAAGTACAAAAATTTCCAGATTCAATGCAAGATGCATCCATCAGGGGAAGGCCGAGAGTTCACAAAAAGTTTTGATGATAAATTAAATGCTAGATTTATTGATTGCTAGTTTGCTTAGATATAACTTTCGTATGAAACATGGCGGTGTGATTGATGAAAAAGGATTTATTTGAGGCGAGTTTAACTGGAAAATGAAAAGAAAGGGCAAGCAGCTAAGTGGTTTTCAAGATATCAGTTACAACATATAAATAGTTTACTGGTATATGTATGCGTGATTAAATGCACAGAGAAGAAAAAGGCAATTGACTAAAGGTTTGGAAACGTATATGAACGTTTCGCAGGCGAGATCATAGGAAAAATAAAAGGAAGCAGCTGTTCAAGGGATAACGTTACCAGTGAGCACATTCTCCTATGTTTTGAAACTGAAACAAAAAGGCAGTGAAACATTCACCAATCTGCTTGATTAGTGGTACGATATTTGATTTGTATTCCGATTGAATTTTAAAAGAACGGCAAGGATCTTGCAAAGCTTTGGGATGAGAATGTATACCCATTTATTTAAAATCAACTTCAGTTAAAACAGAATAACGTTTGCTATAAAACCACTGATTGATATTTTAAATCTAAAAATATTAAAAATATGATTTTTTTACAATACGTCAAACTGCCGTAATACAGAACATCAAAAATTTCTATAAAAATAACATTTTTAACTTACACGTTTTATTACGTTACTTATACCCTATAATTGACGCGTCTTTTAAACGCGAAATTTAACAGTTCAAACATAGCTTGAATTTCACAGTTATTATTAAAACTTTATTGGTTTACAAATATTATATAAAATATATTTCAAAATCTTATAATTAAAAGAAATAAATAGCTAAAAACTAGGGCTGTTACAAACATTGTTTAACGTATATGTTTTTTCTTTTTATGTCTAATCATAGGTTCAACTGGTGGAGACAAGTTACTGGACTGTACTTATCAAGCTATTACAGCAACTATGTCCTACGAGGATTTCTTGTAAGCTTATTTTAATGTTTACGAAAATCAAATTTGTTGATTACTATCATGGTTTTAAATCTAGGATTACCATGTGCTACTACTTGGTGCTTTTGTAGGCCGGCTGTGTTTTTGAAACCCATATCTTTGGCCATGAATCATTTGTCCACTACAGCTGATACAGTAACAAAAGAAGGTTGCATGTGTAACATTGTCAACTATGAAGGACTAGTATACAAGTATGAATACTCTGTTGTTTTCCGTCAAACATTTCCACTAAAAGTAAAGATAACTGATGAATTGAATGATAAAGTTTTATCTACTGCTATTTGATTTATTTCTCAAAACAGTTGTTAAGATGATAAAAATAGTTCTAACACACCATTTTGTTTGAAAACTTGTTATAAAACCCATCTTGTTTTTTATTATATCACTATTGTACAATTGCACTATTGTTAAAAAATATGTATACTAACATCAAAAATCTTTACATTGCTATTCAGTTTACTATATAGTTGAGTAATAAAAAATATGTTTTTTTCTATTGTGTGTTTGCTGTGCTCAAGTGGCTTGGACTGTGGAGACTGAACCTATGATATTTTTGGTGAATGAATATAGATGTTAACACATGTGCGTTTACAACAAATAATCCCAATTTGGTAAAATCTGAATTATAAGTTTTAACACAGGTGCGTTTACATCAATCATAGATGTTGTCACTATGGTATAAGGTCTAAATGATATTGATGAGGCATGGTTGAATAGCATAAAAATTGGGAAGATTCCTAAATTTTATGCTATTTAACTCTTGCCTTATCAATATCATAGGTAATCTGAAGATTGTGGACTTTGGTTAAGCGCCTTTACTGGGCTGGATGTGTTGCTTCACCCTACGTGTGGGACTCCGGCTCATGATGTGATGGCGCAAAGGTAACCTAAATTCTCATCACGCAAAGGTAACTAATAATATTATTTAGTTATTTTCAGCAAGTAATTTCCTTTATGTTATATACCTGATTATTTCAGTAAGCAATCCAATTTGGTCTTTGAAGTATTATACTTCATAGAATTTTTTTAATTAATAAATGCTTCAACTTGGGTTTTAAATACAGAATTAGAAATAACATCTATAATTTATAAATGCTTCAACTCCAGTACATTTCTAAAACTTCTTTTGCTATATGTTGTCTCAATAAATGTTGGAATAAGAGTGTCTTGATTGCATATATGCTTAATTGACGCACTTTGTGATAAATTTAGTCAAGATTTTCCACTGGAATTATTGTTCGTTAAAGAATTTCATTATTATTTGTGACAGCAGGTGACATTGTTTAACTAAGTTACATTATTGTTTGGTTGGCTGGACTTATCTGAGTGGATGAGTGATAGAATGCAAAATCTTATTAAGAAGAGGAACATCAGGAGCGGTGCTGTTATGTCATAAAGAAGCTCTTAAGGGTAAATTTTAGATAACATCAATGTAGAGGATCTAACTTCCACAATCATGTCCAGTGAGACTGATAGTCTGACTTTGGGGTAACTCACATGAATTGTGATGTGTACTGCTGTATGAATTGTTTTATGTACTGTGTATTATGCTGTGTATTATGCAAGTGTTTTATGTGATATTGTACTGTGTATTATGCAAGTGTTCTATGTGATATTGTACTGTTCCATGTGCTCTTAGTGTCTCTTCAGTATAGTATTACAGTAGCTTTAGAATAGTGTTGTAGTAGCTTCAGAATAGTGTTGTAGTAGCTTCTTAATAGTATTGCCACTGGGTTATAAATGTTGCTTAAAATAATGTTGCAATAGTCATTCAAGGTGTTGCCATAAGGATGGGCCCAGTTGGGTCGTGGCCCCCACATTGTGGGCCCCACAAGTTGTGGGCCCCACAAGATGTGGGCCCCACAACTTCAGAAAGTTAATATTTATAACAACATTTTTGGAATGTTGCTACAGATACCTATGGGTGTTGCCATAGACCCAAATAGGGTTCTATTGCAACAATATTACTTATGTTGCCTTAGATAGTCAAAATGTTGCCTTTGAGGTCTAAGGCAACGGCAAAAATTGCATCACCTAAAAGTGTTTCCATAGACCTATGGCAACATTTTTTGGGCCTGAGCCAACATTTTTTGTGTGTTGCAGAAGGCCATTTATGGCGTAGTGGATGTATTGTAATAACAGATATAGTTCTTTGCTTTAAAGATTATTCATTTATCTATTATATATTGTTTCGCTGCGAAATGAAAGATTCTGTTGTTGTTTCTGTTTCTTATACTATCTTCTTCTTCTTTAATCCTAAAGGTTCGGTTTTTCGGGCATTCGATTGTTCGGCATTTTATACAGTGGACGTATTAATGTCGACTTTCGAAAGTCGAAAAATTGGGTCGTTACAGAGTGGTATCAGAGCATTTGGTTAAGCGATAACCTTGGCTCTGGTGGGGATTACTCATTAGAGATTGAGTCAGTAATACTCCAGAATGAGTTTGAGTGTATTAATAAATGAGCTCATGTTTGTTAATGAATATAAAATTGTTTATATTGTGTTGACTTATCGGTTGATTGTTTATAGATTCTGGTTGGTGCAGTTTGGCCAACTGTATCATTAGGGGTTTCTGAACTCTTAAACATGATAAACTGACACAATATTGTTTTAAAATAGAGTAAATGAAATAATTTTACCCAAATTATTTTTGTGTATAAAAGAAATAATTTTTTGTAAATTATTTTAGTTATTTATGGTTGCTTGGATGTTAGGAAGCGATAATATTTATGATTGATTAGTGAGTAAGAATTGAACTCATAACTAAAAGCTAAGAAAATAAATTCATATACAAATGAGATTGTAGATATGAATTACAAATGTGGTTTGTAATTTGAATAGAATTCCAGAGAAATATTTGGAAGTGTTTTAAAAAGATTTGAAATTTGGAAAATTTGGAAATTAAATCCCTTTTGTTTGAAAATGATTTTCAAAGGTTTGGAAAAAATGTGGTGAAATTATTTAGGAAATATTTTGAATTGGATTTGAAATCTGGCAGGAGTTGGAATTTAGAAATATTTCGAAAATGTTTTAAGGGATAAAAGCACTAAACTTTTTTCGGTCGCTGGAAAATAATTTCGTTGATGACTGCAGCATCATCGATATTCATTTTCGAGTTTCCAAGGGAGTTATTGCTGCCCAAATGTTTTAAATTGGAAATATTTGTTGAATTGAATTTGATTTTGAAATAGTTTGATTTGGATATAATTGATTTCAAAAATAGTTTTGAAATACTTAAGTGATTATTTAGACTGTGGAATTTTATTAAAAAACATAATAAATAAGCTTGAAAGCTTAGAGAAAAATTCAAACTGAAACTAAATGTTGAAATTCGTTTTGAATTTGTAAGTAAATGGAATTCAAGCTAAACATTGAAATTGAATATTTGAATTGAGTTAAATTAAGTGAAATGGAAAATTTGTCAAGTTAAATCAAATAAAGCAAAGCATTGAAATAAAATTAGTAAGTGAATCTAATTGAAGGAATGACACATTAAATATGGTTTGAAACGAATTGAATTCAATATTATAAATGAAGGTAAATTGAATTCATATGGAAATTTGAAATCAAGTTTAAATATAAGTAGATATAAACCAAAGTGGTGAATTGAAAATAAATATAAGAAGTATATAGAATATTTATATGTAACTTAAGAAAGGGATAATGGAATTCTTAAGTAAATTTTGAATTGAGGAAATCTTCTAAGTTAATATTTAATTGGAGACTAGCGTGTGGAATGATAAATGTGGATAAGTAAATAAAAGTGTAGGAAATGATTTTTTTTATAGAAATCAAAATAAAACGTGAAGAAAAGAAAAGAGAATTAATATAGTTAATAATCAATTAGAAATAAATATGTAGGATGTACGTATATTATTTTATTCACATAGTGATTTGATCCAGAATTCGAGCATAGAATTTCGAGATCGTTATATCAACCCAAGTTGGAATTTTTCGCTCGATTTTCGATGGCGAACCTTGTAAGATCCCTGAATTTTATCCAGGATAATTTTATAATTAATTTAATATTTGGAATTTAAAATGTGAATCTATTAGTGAATTAATTAGATATTTCTGGGATAAATAGATATTTTAGATTATTAATAGAATTTGATTTGGAACTTAAAGAAATTTGAAAAAGAATTTATTTAATAAGAATAAATAGAAATTTTTTTAAATTAGAATTTATAAATGAGTTTAAAATATTATGTATGATTTCTATTTAAATTATGGTCCATTTATATTCTATTTTCTTCAAAGATTTTATTTATGTAAATTGAGAAAGCATTTATAAATTTATAAATGTATTTGTTAATTAGAAATTAAAAAAAAGCATTTTAATTAGGGAATTTAATTTTAAAAAAGCTTTTAGATAATTTTAAAAACAAATAAAAATAAATAATGACATGTGTTAAAGTTTTAAGCATACTAAAATGACAAATGTTTGATAAGGAACATCACTAAATCACAAGTTTAAAATTAAAAAAAAATACAAGTGTCATTTGTATCATTTTCTTTTACTTAAGAAATTTATAGAAAAGAAATAAAATTATACAAGTCATTTTTCTTCTCCTTTTACTCATTTCAAAGAAAGAAAATCCTATGAAATCTTTTTATCAGAAAAAAATATTCATCAAAAACAACCTACTTTGCCTCAACAATTGAAATCTGTAAACACATTTCCAAATTGAAGCCTCTATTCATTTTTATTCAATCTGAAGCAAGAAAACCTGCATTCTTCAAAATCTGGAGCTAACCTGTATATTTCCAAAACTAAAGCCTGTAACCCCTCCTTTTCGAACCAACTTGCAAATCCATTTCAAAAGCAAAATAATTCAACAAGCAAAGGAATCAACCTGAAGACAGAAGTAAAGATTAAAATTTGGAAACAAGGCAAAGTCTTCAGCCTGGAAGTTTAAAACCAAAGAAATCAATCCTGAAGCAAATTTCAGATCATAAAACAAATTCAAGTTCGGGATCTACATTTTGTTCTTTGTTCAACTTCATTTCAAGGTGAGCAAACTTCATTTCTTAAAACCCATCTTCTTGATTCTGATATATGTGGAGAAAATGCCTAGGCAATTGATGATTTAATATGAATATATCTACAAGTATATCTAATTTCATTTATGTGTGTGATTGGATGCATGCATGTCAGTATATTTGTATTTACACACCTCTGTGATATAACATGTTTAAAAATCTTTGTAAAACGATTCATATCTTTTTATCCAAACAAATTTAAGCTATGGTTTCTAAAGGGAAATTATTTATAAGGATGTAAATTCATTTTTAAGAAGTGTTTCCAGTAGAATTTCTTAGAGAATATTACAATTATGTAAAATTACAGTGAAATATCTTGTAAACGGAAAATTCAATGAAAAAAATTTCAATTTTTAACTGTATATTTAAATTCGTGCGGGGAAATCATGATTTTTTAAACTAAAATAACATTTTTTAATTAAGTATGGAATAAGTATTACTGGGTTGAATAGAAAAGGGGTTTTGGGTTTTACCTATGATCTAGTGGATTTGGGATGTTGTAGTTCATCCCGGAGGAGGAGGAATGATAAGTGAGTGGGGGAAAAATGTCAGGTGGATGGTCAGAGGTTGGTGGCGATGGTGGTTGCTCTTTCCAGTTTCTAAACCTAGTTTTCTAGTGTAGAAATTTTGATGCTCCTCGATTTCTCTGGTGCATCGAGTGTTGTAGGGTTTTGGGGATTGGAAGGGGGGATGTAGGCGAAGGGATTGCCGGAGTTGCAGGTGCTCTGATGGTCGGAGATGAGTAGACGAGGTGTTGACATGTTTGGGCTTTTGTTGCAGTGTCGAGTTTCCAGGTTGGTTTGGCTATCTCGATTTTGATTTCGAGCTGCGGTGGAAATTCTGGTGGTCGTGATCAGGTGTGGAGATGGTCGACGACGTGATGAAGGTGGCGATAATGGCTGGAGTTTGCCAGAGCGCCGGCGCATATGCATCGTGCATATTTTAATTTTGATGAATTTTGGATTTGTGCAGAGAGATGTGACTCGAGATTTACTCGAGTAGTTCGAGTATTTGTCTCGAAGTATTTAGGGTATGACTCGAAGTAAAATTGGAATGGGCTCGATTAAGTTTAGTTTCAGGTTTTGGGAACCTGACAGTTTCCATTTTTGAAATTTAAACTAAATTTGAAAAGAAGAAGCAAAGCAAGTTTTAAACAAAAGTTTGAAACAAGCTTAACTCTGAATTCAAATGAGTTTGAATTCTAGTTTTCAAAATAAATAAGTTTTTTTTGAATGAATTGTTTTAACCACTTTACATTGTTAAAGTGTTTTATAAAGTGTTTTAAAATCTGAAATATAAGATTTAAACAGGATTTTAAGTTTAAGTTTGAATCTGAATTCAAAACTTGATTTGAATTCTAGTTTGAAGTAAATAAAGACTTTGGACTTAAAAGTTTTAAAACAAACTTTGAATGCTTTAAATATGGTTTAAGATGAAAATGAGTTTGGTTTAAATTTCTTTCAATATTCTTTTATAAAATAAGTAATTCTTTAACAAGTAATTAAAAGGCTTTGAATTGTTTTAAAAAGCTTTGTTAAAGTTAAAATTATTTTCTTTTTAGATCTTAAATTTAAAATGGAATTTAAAGGAAATTTTAAAGAAAATTGTTATTAAAATACTTTGTTAATAATAATTTAATCATTAATAAGATTAAGGTTTCTCTTAAGGTTAATTAGGCCTTAATGATTTATAGTTAATTAAATTATTAAGGTAATTAAGATGGGTCATTAGTTAATTTTAAATTAATAATTTGGTTAATTAATTAAGTAATTAAGGGTTTAATTTAATTAATCTAAAGATTAAGTAAGGTAATTAAGATTAATTGATTTGTAATTAAGAAATCATTAATAAGATAAGTTTGGTTTTAAATTAATGGTTTGAAATTTATTAATCAAGTAATTATGAATTAATGTTAATGTATTCCTTTAAAAAAAAATTTAAAAAGTGAAGTAATTAAGTTTAAACAAAATGGAAATGTTTTAAATATGTAATAATTTATAATTAGAAGTTAATTAATTAATGATTAAGGATTATGTATATTAAATAATTAAGGTTAATTAATTATGATTAATTAAGAAATTAAGATAAATTAATTTCTAGTCTGGAATTAATTAAGTAATTAATTAATAATAAATTAAGGGTTAATTAGTAATTAATTAAGGAATGATAAATTTTTAATCAAGTTTTAATAATAAATAATTAGAGTTACTAATTAATTGTTAAAGAATAATTAATTAAATAAAGATTAATTAATTGATAATGAGGTTAATTAAGAAGTGATTAATTAATTAAATGATTGTGATTAATTAATTAATGGTTCGTTAAGCAAGGTAAGTTGATTAATTCTTAAGTAATTAATTTAATTTGAATTGATTAAAATTTTAATTAGAGAATGCTTGCTTATGAATGATTGTATTGCCTTGCATTGATTGTTATCTTTGGACTGTAATATTCTGTGATGTGAAATATGTTATGTATTGATCTGTGATATCTGTGATATGTTTCGATTTAAATACCCTTGGCCGTAAAACGACATTTGAAATTCGATGCGACAGGGAATAGGATTCCAAGTTGGTTATCCGAAACCCACATCGAATCATATTTGTGAATCCTTGTTATTGATAAATTTACTTTATTTATGAATCTGTGAATGAAGATAAGCGTTATAGCTTATACCGCTTATCGATATTTCTGCACTTTAATCTTGGATGTGAAGATTGTTGTTGCACTATTGTGTGTAAACCCCTGGACCACACCTATACACACACAAATATGGATTGCACGTGGAAATCGGTTAAGTCATAGATTTTTAAAATAGTTTTGAATTTGAATTTTTAATCCAAATGGTTTGGAAATGGATTTGGGTTTAAAGTGAATTTTTTTTTGAAAAGGTGTTTTAAAAATAAAAGTTATCTTGAATAACTTGATTGAGTTTTTGAAATTTAAATAATTTGATTTAAATTTGAATTCAATATTTGAAATTGAATTCTATGATTTGGGAACTAGGGTTTATAATGGTTATTCAATTATAAATGGGTTTATATGGGTTTTAAACCACTTTAAAGGTATGGTTTTGAGAATTTAAAGTTAACCCAAGTTTATATTTGAAAGGCCTTAACTCGTGCAAATAAAATCGGGTTTTTCAAAACGGAAACAAGTGATTTCAAATAATTATAGCTTTTACATAAGGAAATATTTTCCGAATTATGATGAAAAGATTTCAAATTTAAAATTGAATGCTTCTGAAAGCTATAATTGAATCTTTTTGAAAGATAGTTGTACCCTATTTTGAAACTAAGAGGATTTTTTAGATGGTGTATCTTTTATATACAAAAGATTGAAACGGGAATTGTTTTGAAAGCTATGAAATGAGTCTTTGATTTAAAGACCGGATAAGTTAAATCCAGTTTGAAAAGGAATTGTTTTGAAAGGCTACAAATGAATCTTTGTCAAAGATTGGTGAACCATGTTTTATATTGAAAGGGTCTTAAATGAATCTTTTGTTTAAAAGATTTAAATGTGGAAATTGTTTAAACCATTGAAGGTTTTTCAAATGAATCTTTTTGTTTAAAAGATTTGTAAATGGTAATTTGTTTAACCATTTGAAAGAAAAGTTTTGGGTAATAAGTTGTGACTTAATTGAAATCCCATTATCCATATGTTTTTAAATATTTGCGCTCATTATTCGGTTCAGCCGGGAGAAGACCTTTGTGTCATATAACCCATTCCGAATAATGATACGATGATATAGATAGCATTTGAAGACCGGTGGTGAAGACCAGATACTTTCGAAAGCGAAAGGATAACCCGTCGAATGTCTCTGGGCTGACTGATCCCCGGTATAGAGATTTGATCACCCTTTGTGATGGGAAGTCTGGACGTGATTAGGGATTATCCGGATTTGCAAGGGCTTCTTCGGAAGTGCCTTAGGTTCTGTTCGAACCCGCAACAGACTTGTATGGATGTGTGTCTGACATTACACTTTGAGATGTAAAACTGGTTTCTATCAAATACATTTCTTTTTGGTGGCGGAGATTTATTCTCTTATCTTAACACCCTTCTCTGAGACGTACGAGCTCAGAGGTTATGTAGTTGATGGTTACTAGTGATACATTCCCAATTTGGTAATGTGGCATACGAAGTGCTGCTGATCATTTGTTGATCAGAGCATGGCTTTTGTGGAAAGTGTAGCTTTGTGGACGAGACTTTGTCGAACCTCACAACCCGGAATGGTCGAAACAGGAAGAATGCAGCAAGGTTATTTTGAGCTAGCGCCTCTAAGGGTATGTTCATTTCCTTCTGGATAGAGGTGGTATCATGGTATGAAACCTAGATATTTAACCTATGTGGTTACTGCAAATACATTACTTTGTGGTTGCTGGTATCGAGCGCTCGGATAAAGGTTGGTTACGACCGGGGGATGGCATACTCGTGTCAATAGTTACCTAGTTACAGAGGTAACCCGGCCTTGTGTTGGCAGAGATCTAATTAGGTTCTCGGGGTGTCCCTCCAGAGGCGTACCCATGTGGCAATGGGAAGTTTCTTAGCCTGACCATTTGTTGGAAATCCAATCATCCAATACGCGCCCTTTACGGTTTTAGTTGTAGAACCTGCCATCTAATATGGTAGCTATAGTAGGCATACTATAATGGTACGTATGCTGGCTAAGATTAATTTTATACTTTCGAAATATTTTCCACTATGCACTAATAATAATATCAAAAGAGGATTTTGCGTAGTAAGCATTTTTGACTATCATAAGGAGAAATCTCCCCCAAGTGTGCGATGGCATCGTGTGTGCCGGGAGGCCTTATGGTATTTTCATTTTCCAAAAAGCATTGCGGATTTCAATTTAAATTCTTTTGTTTGTTTTAAAAGATAAAACATTTTTGTTTGCTCATACCAGTCCCACGACTGACCCGGAGTTTATTTTTATTTTACTAAACTCTGGGTGCCCACTATTTTCCATACGGGCAGTCTAGAGTTGGGTTTTTCAGATAGTAAATTTAGATATCGATTCAGTAGCTTTCAGCTTTTTCTTTGGAATTCTTTGGAGTCTTCGGATTCATGGACTGGACTTGCTCATTTTGGTGGAATTGATGGGGTTCGAGCCACTGGCTTGGAGTTCTTGTTTTGGAGCATTGGATTGGAGATCTTTGGAGTTTTTGGTTCCGCTGTTATATCATATTGTTATTCTGCTTTAGCATTGTTATCTTGTATCTCTGATATTGTTGGGCATTATTGATATCATTGTTGTATATTTGGATATTATATCAATGATACTCATTCTTTTCTTCCGCTATGTTGTTATACTTGATGTGTTATAAGCTCCGGTGAACCAGATTCGACGTTTGGATCTGCGGTATTGGAATACGAGTGTCGTATTTGGTGCCGATTTTCGAAGGTCGAGTCAAGGTCGTTGCAAACCTGGATTAATTTTGGAAATTCTTTATCATAGTTTACGTCTATGCATGGAAAATGGAGGTTTCTGATCAAGAAACCAGATCTGAGTCCGCACTAGGAAGTTGGGTGGACGATACTAGTTCAGAAGTGAAATTTTGTGATCGAGTGAGCGATCGAATTTTGTATTGCGTACGGATGATATATGTGCATTGTACGAATTTGAATGAATTAAATATCGAAACTTTTGTAAAGAAATGTGCAAAATGATAAGCAGGATATACAGGTGTGTTAAAGGAAAAAGATAAAATGGAATATGATTTTAGAAGATAATTTAAATTGCTCGACAAAAAGGTATGTATTTGAATTTCTATATGAAATTTGATGATTTTTTGTCTAGCCACTTGGCTTTTTGTTTCCTATTGAAATCTAGGGGCCCGTGGTGGCATTTTGTAGTCGTACCGAGCTTGCCGAGCAAAGGAGACGCTGGCGACATTTTTCGAAAATTTACGGAGTTAAAAATTTTTTTGAAAATTTATAGTTTGAATTTAAATTTAAAATTTGGTTTGTTGAGAAATCAATATTGTTTGGAATTTATGGAAGATTTCGGAAAGTTAGTTAAAGTGATAATCGGTCTTTAGTAAAAAGATTTGATTTGGCAAGTTGATAAAACTATGTGGATTGGGAAAATAATGAACGGGTTGGGGATCATTCTTCTTAATTAGTAATTTCAAGACGAAATTCTTTTAAGGGGGGAGAATGTGATGACCCAAAATATTTGAACATTTGAAATTGAGATATTTAATTGAATTTTAATATTTGGAAGTTATTTTAACTTGAATTTCAATTATAACTGTGAATTTGGCAATTTAATTATTGAATTTAATTATTGAAATTTGGGTAAAATTTTTAATCTTCAGTTTTATGCTTGTTAAAAATATTTTCAAGGCTTAGAAAATTTATGTTGATAGTACTGAAGATAATGGAAGCTTCAAAATTGAATTTGAAAGTATTTTGTTTAGTTTTGAATTTATATCGTTTAAATCGGTATTTAAAAATAGCCTTCCGAGACATAGTCTTGGAATTCGACGAAACAAGTTCCATTGGATCCGTAATAGTGTTTCATTATCGAATTCCAATTTTCATAGCATTTGGAGTTATCGTGTGACTGTACGGATGGCAGAAGCACTGAAATCTATATTGAAATTCAAAATAAATAACAGGTCTAAAAAGCTATCTTCTCCATACGAACGAAATTGGACTGAAACCTTTTCCATTGCATTCGGAATAGGCGTATAACATTATAAACGCCTGGAGGCAAGCTTCGATTAGATGCCAAAATTTTAAGTTGCGAAAATCGAAATGATTTGAATTTAAATATAAAATATAGTAATTATTTTACAAGACAAATTTTACATCAGTTTCTTTCACTCCAACACCTGTACAAAAGAAGCAACATTTGTCATTCATGCAATGGAATTTAAAGCACGTTGCAAACTAAAAAAATAAAAGGGAAATTAACAAATGAAAGTTCGTTCAAATAAATTGGCCAAAGAGAATTTTCCGAGCTCTTCGTTTGAAACCCTTTCCCTCTTTTCGAACAAATCTTGGTCGCCTCTTCTTTCCAGATCGATTCATTCCACTAATATAAAAAAAATATAATATGGCTGCGATTGGAAATCACGAGGGCGACGTTGTCGCGGCGGCTCACTCGGAGGAATTGTCGTTCGAAATTACGTCGAAGCCAAGATGAACAATTGGTAGCCGAAGTCCATTAAGCAACGTGAGTATCTAGGGGTCGAAGTTGATCGATTCGGCAGGTTCGTGACTTGATGGTCGCTGGCGATGTCGGTGTCACGACGTCGTCGCGATGTAGTTGTACTCAAGCACGGTCGAATTCAGGAGGCAAAGGCGAGTCGTGAGGCGTCGACGTCAAGATGGGACGCTGATGTAGGCTCGGGGGGTTTTGGATCGACGCAGCACGGTGGAGTGTGCTCAGGCAGGCAGCACTGACGACGTGCGACTCCCTTTCTTCTCCAGCGATGAATCTTGATGATTCATCATTCAATGTTGCTAGGGTTTGTGTGAAGGCTTGCGTAAGGTATTTAGTATTTTTTTATTCAATTTAAATTTGAAAAAAATAATTTGAATATTTGTATATTGATAGTAAAGTGAATTACTGCTATTTTTATGGAAACAAAAAATAATAATACATAAGATGTTTCTATTTGAGTATATAAAAACTTGAAAAGAAATTATATGCATGCATATTTTGGAATAAATAAGGATGATATAAAGATTAGATTTTTAATCTATATTGATTAATTCTTATATGTATATAAAAAAATTCAAAAAATAAAATAAAATAAATATACGTTTGCATATTTTAATTTGCTAGTTTATTTTAAAAACAATAGTTTTGGTAAGCTATTTTTTTATTAACCTATCTAATTATTTTAACTACTAAAAATATTTTATTAAAGAAATTTAATTTTCTGTTAAATAATTTTTTTAAAAGGAATTTGTTTAAAAATCAAAGTATTAGTTTAAAATAAAATCACGAGTTAATTAAATTTTCAAATGGAATTTAATTGTTCGATTTATTTGAATATTAATAAAATCATATACTTGTTATGCAAAGTCAAAAATCATGAAAACAAGATGAAATGGAAATGGGTTGCATGCGTAGTCAAGTTGAGATCTTCTCACTCAATTGAAAATTTTGAATTTCAGTTATTGATTGATTGTCTGATTGCGATAATATATATATATATATATATATATATATATATATATATATATATATATATATATATTGGGGTGATTGATTTCCCGCATTACATAGTGGATGAGACCCTATATGCCGCTTAATAGCGAATGATTGGATATAATACCAAATACTGCGATATTCCACCTCGAAGTGGAAATGGTATTTAAATTGTTGTGCTAACATCTATGGATGCAGGAAAATAGGTTGGAGGGATCCAACTAGATTCCTCACATTATTGAATTTATTTGTATATGTTGTGAAGTTATAATCTATGAATGATTATATTGTTGAATGATTATATTGATAATTGGAATTTATTTGAAGGCTATGGTTTAGCCCAACATATTTTTGGTATCGTAGGATATTTGAAATATAAAATTGGATTTTTGAAAATTAAAGTAGGAAATTTAAAGTAAATTAATTTTAGGGAATTAAATAAATTTAAATGAAGGAATTTAAAAGTATAAAATTTGAATTTTGTAATCCTATCGAATAAATTCCAAAATATGGGAAAAAAGATTTTAGTAAATGGATTTTGAGTAATATAATTGAAGAATTTATTTAAAATTCGGATTTCAAATAGTTTGGAACAAATAAAGGGATTTATCTTAAAAGATAATAAATTTGAAAATCAATTTGGAATTTGATTTGGTGTTGGGAAATAAATTTTGGAAATCAATTTGGTAGTTTGATTTGCTGTTTGAAAATAAATCTTTGGAAAATCGATTTGAAAATTGATTTGGTGTTTGTAATTGAATATTTGGAAAACAATTTGAAAACTTTATAACAGTGGATATTTGGAAATTTGAATTCTCAATGGAAATTTATAAAAGAAAGGGAAATTTAGTGTTAAAATACATATTGGTTTATTTTTGAAAGTGTGGAAAGAAAATTTACGAATTTGGAATGTAAATTTGAGATAAATCTAGAAAGATTTATTAATTGTTTAAATGGACTATTTTGAAATGGGAAGTGTATTATCCCTGGAAAGCCGAGTATGTTTTCAATATAGCTTATAAGTATAAATTGAAAGTTTTAAAGATGGTTTTAAGAAAAGATGCTTTGGAGAAATTATTTTTTTAAGTTGTTTTTAAATCTTTAAAGTAAGATTTATTTAATTAATTATAGAAGTAATTATTTAAAGATTTAATTGATATTTGATTTAGAAAATGGTTATTTAATTAGTTGTACTCTGTCTAATAATTCTATTTTAAATTAGTTTGGACTTGAGTTTATATGAGATATTAGTATAATATTTAATAACCCATATTTTGAATAAAGTGATTAAAAATAGTTTCCATTTTTAGTGTTTCTAGATATATTTTTGGATAAGCGTTTTAAATTATTTAAAAGTATTCGGACTCGTCAAATTTTTCAGTGGAAATAAATAATATTTGGAAATTTATTCTGCGTGAGGAAAGTGATTTGAAATTTGTTTTCAAAGTGTTGAAGTGTTAAAAATATTTCCTGCGAAGATATTTTGGAAATAAATAATTTAGGGAAAATTATTTAATCCGACGATTGTTATGAATGTTGTTTGATAGTTAAATAACCGACTATCAATATTGGCCTTTAAATGACATTCGAATTTCGATGCGACTAGGGTCGGATTCCAAACGGTTATCCGAAAACCACATCGAATCTTTGTGATGAATCCTTTGTTTAAAAAGATCAAAGTGGAAATTTGTTGTGATTTGCTTGAAATCTGAATGAAAGACTTATTTTTAAAATAAGCACTCAATATTTGGATTAGTCGGGAGAGGACTTTGTGTCATAAAACACATTCTGAATAATAATACGATGAAATGGGAATGCATTTGAAGACGGTGTTGAAGACCAGGTATTTTCGAAAACAAAGAATTACCTATCGAATGTCTCTACACTAAGTTGCTCCGGTATAGAGATTATATCACCCTTTGTGATGGGGAGTCCGGACGTGATTAGTGAATATCCGGATTGCAAGGGCTTCTTTCCTTTAGTGGAGGAAGTACCATCGGTTCCGTTCGAACTCAGAATAGACTTTTATGGATGTTTGTCTGACGTTACACTTTGAGATGTAAAGATGGTTTTCTTCAAATACATTTCTGTTGGTGGCGGATAATTTATTCTCTTAGCTTAACACCCTTCTCTGAGACGTATGAGCTCAGAGGTTGTGTAGTTGATGGTTACTAGTGATATATTCCCAAACTGGTAATGTGGCATGCTAAGTGTTGCTGATAATTTGTTGATCGAAGCATGGATTTTGTGAAAACCGTAGCTTGGTGGACGAGACTTCGTCGAACCTCACACCCCGAAACTGGTCAAAACAGGAAGGTTGCAGCAAGGTTATGGGGGTCGCGCCCCTCAGGGTATGTACATCACCTTATGGATAAAAATGGTATCTGGTATGGAGTCCGGATATTTAACTTATGTGGATTTGAAAGTGGTTTTCTGGTACGGAGTCCAGATTATTTACTTAGTGGTTGTTGGTTGATGAGGCGCCTCGGATAAAGGTCATTCAAGACCGGGTGGTGGTATACTCGTGTCAGTAGTTACCTAGTTACAAGGGTAACTAGCCTTGTGTTGGCAGAGATCTGGTTAGGTTCTCGGGGGCATCCTCCAGAGGCATCCCATTCGGTGAGGAAGTTCCTTAGCCTGACCATTTGTTGAAAATCCAAAGAAACATTACAAGCCACGTATGGTTTTAGTTGTATAACCTGCCATGGAATATGGCGGTAACCTGCTATTGAACATGGTAGCTATAGTAGGCATACTACGAAATGTGTATGCTGGCTAAGATTATTATACTTTCGAAATGTTTTCCACGATATTCCTTAATGATAATATTAATAAGATTTTTCGTATCAAGCATGTTTGACTATCATAAGGAGAAATCTCCTCCAATTGTGCATTTGCATTATGTGTGTGGCGGGAGGCCTTATGGTGGTTTCATTTTCTAAAAGCATAGCGGATTTCTTTCCCTTTCTTTGTGAAAATAACTTTTTTTAAGATCTCACATCAGTCTCATGACTGACCTAGAGATTATTGTGCCCTTTCTAAACTCTGAGTGCCGATAATTTTCCACATGGGCAGCCTAGAGTCAGGTTATCAGTTGTTCGAGAGCGAAGTTAACAAGTTGCCGTGGAGATCAGAAGGCAAGCTGGATGGCGAGACGTATCGCTTATACTATGTATTATCCGTTGCGTATGAGTTGGTGCAAGTTCAGTTTCGTGTGAACAAGTTATAATAATTGCCATTGTTGTGTTGTATTGTACATGTCTCTAATGATAACAGATATATTTCTTTGTTTTGAAGATTATTCATTTATCTATTATACATTGTTCCACTACGAAATGTGAGATTTTGTTGTTGTTTCTATTTCTTCTTCTATCTTCTTCTTCTTTAACCCTAACGGTTAGGTTTTTCCGGCATTCCATTGTTCGACATTTGATATAGTGGACGTATTAAAGTCGACTTTCGGAATTCGAAAAATTGGGTCGTTGCATGATTGCATTGCCCCACTTCTAATTCAAACATGAAATTTAAGTCTATTCACATTCCCAACATTAATTTATTACATGGTTCCTAAGATAAAGTTATTCCCACATGTAATGAATCCATTCCTTGTGGCACATTCCAAACCCTATCTCCTATTTCATGTTCTCTAACAAAATCCATGCAAGCTTCTCCCACTTTATTTAATGCTCGACAATTTAACCCTATCACTTTTAGCAAATCCTCTCATGATCTACTCAATCTTCCTATCTCCAAACATTTTGCTCCTCTCCTCCCCGTAATCAGTCTAACTTTAACTCACAAGACGACATTGTTTTAAATGTCTTATCATCATCCTCATTAATTCAATCTAACAACGTTGATGACCCCCTAGGTTGGGCTAATTTCAGTGTCACCTCTAATCCCTCAACTCCTAATCCCTCTAAATATTTAAATTCTACTTCGGCATGTCTAAATCCTTCTCCTCCAAAGCTAAACCAAACTACCAAACCAACTTATCTAAATCCAAGAAGCTTAAGAAAGCCAATTCTACTGACTTGAATGAAGCTAATATCTTGCCTAAAAAATGCACAATACCTGATAACACATCTACTAGATCCCCCTCAGCTTGGAGAGGAAGAATCGGTACAATTCCATCCCTAATTAGTATTAATATGTTGAATGACATAGTTGCTTAGAACATCAGGGATACCCACAATCAAACTAAGCATGATCATTTGAAGCAATTAATCAAAACTCACCATCTCTCCTTCCTAGTTGTTCTTGAAACTAAGCTCAACAACCACCTCATACTCAAAGCTGCTAATTACGTCAGTCCACATTGGTCCCTTTTTCATAATCTTCAAAAAGCTCCTTATGGTTGTATCATGATACATGACCTTATTATCTTCACTCTTCTTCCAATTCTATTTGACAGGTAGTATATACACTGTCACATGTTTCACCACCCTTTTTCCACTTCCATATACATCATCATCATCCATGCTAACAATAATTCTAGCTCAAGGCAACTTCTACTTAACTACCTTCCTCAATTCTCTCGGGACGGTCATCCTTGGCTTATCCTTGGGGATTTTAACTGTCTTCTTGATCTTTATGATAGGGTTGGAGGTAGCTCTGTGACAATCAATGAATTAGCCTCTCTTATTGATGCAATATTCTATTCCTCTCTCTTTTAAATCTCTTTCAATGGTGCTAGATCCTCCTGGAACAATAAATAGAGAAGTGGAAGTAGAACAATGAGAAAAATTAACAATGCCTTTTGCAACCTTGCTTCTCTAAATAAATGGCCTTCCATCTCTTCACACCTCCCTCCCCCACTCATCTCTGACCATTCTTCTCAAATCTCATCCTTCGGGGATGCTGCTTTTCACATGAAACCCTTATTTAAACTTTTTAATGCTTGAATCCATAAGAGATCCTTTATTAGTATTGTTAAAAATGCGTGGTCTATTGTAATATATGGTTATCCTACATTTATTTTCCAAAAAACCAAAGAATATGAAGAATGCTTTGAGAGTGTGGGCAAGATAGAAATTTAGCAAAGGGATGCTCCTATCTTCCTCCCTGAAGACTCAATTGGAGCTTGCTCAGTCTAAACTTTTTTGAACCCTTCTAACACTAATACTTCTATTCTGGAAAGTGAACTGTCTACTCAATATTCTAAAGCCCTAGTTCTAAGGCAGATATGTAAAATAAAAAAATAAGATAACAACAGGACCCTTTGGGCGATAGAAATACTACTTTTTTTACGAAACCCTAGAATTAAAGCAGGCTAAATCTCGTATCCACTCTATCACTGACCAGCATGGTAATCAAGCAACCAGCTCTCAACATGTTAAGGAGGCCTTCTATTCTATTTCTCTAACATCCTGGGTAACAGCTCGATTTTTTTCTTCTAATTTACATATTATTTCTTCATTAGAACTTCCTACTTTGTCCTCTAATCAGATTTCTTTGAACACTGCTGAGGTGTCTTCTGATGAAATCAAAAACTTCATTTTGGTATGAATAAAGGTCCTTATGGTGGATCTGATTGTTTTAATGTAGTATTTTATACTAAATGTTGTGATATTATCAGTAAGGTTTTCTATAAGGCAGTTTCTGATTCTTGAAGCATAGTAAACTACCCAATGCTATCAATGCCAGTAACATTGCTCTTATTCCTAAGGCTAATAATCCTACAAGTGTCATTGATTTCAGGCATATTGCATGTTATAATCTTATATACAAATGCATCTCTAAGTTAATTGCTAGTAGGCTAAAACTGGTTCTTCCTACTTTAATCTCCCAAAACCAAGCCGCATTCTTCCCTAGAATAAGTATCCTGGATAATGTCTTGCTCTCTCATGAACTTTTAAAGGGTTACAACAATGGAAATGTATCACTTGGGGCTATGATTAAGTTGGATATAAGAAAGGCTTTTGATATGCTACAATGGTCTACTATTATCAGAGTAATGGCAAAAATATGATTTCCCATACAATTTGCTCCATAGGTGTATGCTTGTTTATCAACTGCCTCCTTCTTTATCCGTATTGATGGTAAGTCTGTGGGATACTTCAAAAGCAAACAAGACATTTTGCAGGAAGAACCAATGTCTTCCTACCTCTTTATCATGGTGATTGAAGTTCTATAAAAATTGATCAATTAATGTGCCTTTGGTGCCTTGTATATGCCGCACCCTAAATGTAATGAGCATTTACTTTCTGCATTGATGTTTGGTGATGACTTTATCCATCTCACAAAGCCCACAATCAGTTCTATCCATTCATTCTTGATGTTCTCCTGGAATTCTACTTGTGTTTTGGACTCTACATTAACACATCAAAATCTGGTATTCTAATAGCTGGAGTCTCTGATAGTCTTGCCTTCAACGTTAGAACTATGTCAATCCTGCAACATAGCCCTGATATTTTCTCATACCTTGGTATCCATCTTGAAACATCCCAGATCACCACCTCTCAGTGTATTGGAAGTTTATACCAATGATTTTAATTCATATGGCAGTGAATTTATACACAATGATTTTGTTCCGCTTTCCTGCTCAAGTAATTAGATTATTCTAAGTTTATGGATTGTACTTCAAGAAGTTCATTTTCGTATTTTTAAAAAAGACAACGTTGTATGGTCTTCTAAGAAAAAAGACCACTCCATCTCCACTGTTTACAAATGCATAATTATCTAGTAACTATCAGTGCGTGACCCTTGGTGCCCCTAACAACCATGAGTAATACATTGCACAACATTTGGAGAGCATTACATACTCTAATCTCAATGGATGTATTGATATCCATCTTACTAGATCTTAACTAAGAATATTTAAAATTGTATATTTCTTTTATTATGATAAATCATTCATGATTACAACATATTGTAACTACTATCACAAAACGTATCATTTATGTTACATACAATTTTAATTAATCAATTAATATAACATATCAAGTATAGGCTGTAACAATTACATAATTGCCCATATGGCATACCCCCTAACTTTATTATTAGACATGTTGTGCCGATTTGGATTGGGCTTGCTATGCCTTAATTAGTTTTCTAATCATACTTGCTAGAACTTTGAGCAACAATATCGATATACGATATCGATAAAAATTTAAATTGGATCTAAATAGAGTTAATTTCTAATGAGTTTGAAGTCTATGTGGTCCATCATCGGCCAAGTATAGGTTGGCCAAAAATGAGGAGTGAGACGGGGTCTTAGGGCATGAATTGGTAAGTGGAGACGGTGGAAGATATTTCTACTAAAAACCATATTAAAGTGAACCTAAGCCTCCCCTTATTTGACCGGTTCTTTTGCCCTATCTCCCCATCTTTAGGCCACTGATCCTTTTATATTACCCAACTCATAGTTGTACATTATTTATCCCAAATCAGATACAAAATTCATTCAAGTGATGTCACTCTAAAGCTTGCACCTTTGGACTGGGATTTACTGCGATCTAGAAGATCTAGGTGACGAATTTAAATCGACATGTGAATCAAAGGCTAATTCTCTTAGGTATGCCCTTTATGTTATATGAATATATTACTCAATGTATGTTGTTAATATCATCACATTCATATATGTCAATGCTAGCCTTTCCAATATCAATTATATGTTTAACATTCATTTTATATGTATTACTTAATGTTATAGTATATGTTTAAAAGTCATTTTTTACTACATACATGTTCATATTTAAATTAATATATATATATATATATAAATGTGTGTGTATGTATATATATTTTATTTATATAAAATAATCACTTTCTCTTATTTTCTTTCTTTCTTTGTAAATAAGATCCGGTAGGGGACCAGTATAAAACCTCGCTTGCATTTAAAAAAAATGATCACTTTCTATTTTTATTATGTAAAAAATATTTCTAGTCGAAACATATGTTACATACATATACATATACATATACATATACGTATACGTATACATTTACATATACATATACATACACATACACATACACATACACATATACATATACATATACATATACATACACACACAGATATATATATATATATATATATATATATATATGAAATTCATTAGTAATATATTCATATTTGAATATAAACTTATATAATAAAAAGATATATTTTCGAAAATCATGTTTTAAATTTATATGTTTATTTATTTTAAATATTACTAAATCAAAATTATGATATTTTGAAAATTAATTTAGATCTTAGATTAACTTTAAATGAAATTACCAAGTCAAATTAGATATTTTAAATTCTAATTTGAAATAAAGACTTGGTCAAATTTTGTGGCATATTTTCTTAATTAAATTTAAATATAATATAAATTATAATATCAAATATTATATATATATATTTGCATGTGTGTGCATGAAATATTTTTAACTTAAGAAAAAGGCATTTGTGTAATCGTTAAGTATATACATGATAGAAGTAAAACTCAATATCTACTCATGTATAAACTTGACCTTGTACACCTTTGTATATGTTGCACATGCATGACATATACATTCAGTATATAATGATATACTTATAAACTATATAAATATTAGTTAACTAAATTCATTGATAAACTAAATCAGAAAAATTAAATAAAATTAGATTTTGTTCGAATTAATTATATTGGATTTAAGAAAACCCATTAGACTTCATACGCCTACAATGATATAAATAGGGAATTTTTTTTGAAATCTATCAATTTCATGACCTATTAACCTCGTTTCCAACGTATTTAAATGAAAATCTTTAAATGATATGTGATGTGATATTAATTACATTGAGTTATGATCATGTGAAAATTATCACAATATTAAATAACATATTACTTTAAATATTCTTAGTTGAGGCATTCAAGAAAGGATATCGATACATTCGTTGAGATTGGTGTACGTAACATTCACCAAATGTTTGGCAATGTATTGCTCGTGGCTACTAGGGGTACCAAGGGGTTACTACTAATAATTACTGGATAATTGTGGAATGACCCGCCTAAGAGTTTCCAGTTAGTTAAAAATAACAAGCTCAAATAAGGAATCTTGGAGTGATGAAGCTATGGAAGCTTTATACAACGACCATCAAGCGACTATTGTGGGGAATAAGTTGAAGCTTTAGAAGTGAAACATTGTTCAATAGAGAATTTATATCCTCGGTTGTATGAGGTTAGTATCACTGTCAACCGTGGTCAACTCAAAATCCATTGTTGAGTAATACAGTCAATATTAAATGTTACTGTTAAACCAAGGATATTATTTATGGACAACCAAGTAGAATATGGATGGTATAGAAATTTTGACCAAAACCAAATTTCATTAGCCCTAATTTGATATGGAGTTTCCAAAGAGAATTGGTGTAAACAATCATTACTAAAAGGTCCCATTTAAATTGTAAAGTTAGATTTTACCGATAAATATTTATAAGCAAAAAATTCAGCCAAAAAGTCACACACTTGCTAAGGTGATATTTGGACGTTAATATTCGAACTATTCGACAGTAATTGCTAACGGAATTTACACTATGAGTCGCACAACTGCATTATTGATTTCTTTGAAATACCACATGATTTAATTGATTTATAATTGTTATAAATTAATTAATATTTATGAAATATTTTTATTTATTTGGCATATGGGTGCTACTAATATTTTGATGATGAAACTAGTAATTAACTGAGTTCGTATATAATATATATATATATATATATGATATCGAAACACATTTAATTATGACTTAGATGTTATTAATTATTAAATGAGTATTGGTTGTTTAAAGGACCATATAGCCTTAGTTTTAGCCGGCTATGACAAAGAGAGGGAAGGGGAAATTGTGATTTCAATTAGTAAGGTGAGAAATAGTAAAAGCAAGTGCTTCATGCTCCTACTCTATATAAATCAAGTTATCCTCTTACTCTTTTCTTCTTGAAAGCCTTCCTCTCCTTGGCTGCCATACTCTAACCCCCTTACCATATAACCATGCATTTTTATAGCCTAAATACATATTAAATTAAATCAAACTATGGTGCTCTTAATCATTGCAAGGTTTAGAGATTGATTCAAGGTGTCTAATAGTTATCTTCAACCAACGTGCATTCAACGGCTCTATCTTCAAGAGGTATAAATTCTATCTTAATTTTATAATCATATGGTAGTTAGATAACTTATAAAAAAAATTTGTGCATATATTATCTCATCAAACTATATCTTTATTTTGTTCACCTTGACTAGTTGCTACATATATGTAGTAATAAAGTAATACATTTTTATCACAAAATCATTTTTCCATATACTTTATTAAGTGCAAATATAATTTTAAATATTATATGTATATATTTATGTGTATAATTTAATGTTTTAAATAATTATTAAACAATTTTAAAAACTAAATCCCATTTGTCTATGTCAAAAAAACACATATATAATAAATTAATTTTAATTACTTTCGATATATAATAAAAGCAATTATATTTTCAACCAAACCTATTTTATTGTATATTTATAAACATATTTTAATTATTTTAAAATGAGGTTTATATACAGTGGTAGTTGTTAGTCCTTGAGAAGGATGGTTTCGATGACAACAACCTTAGGACTTGTTATAAAGTATAAATACTAACGTTATGGTTTAGATATATATGTATATGCAGGATATAAGCATGTATGTACCAAGAATGAAGATTGTACAATATAGAGATTCAAGATTGAAGATATCAAGATTGAAGACTCAAGAATATCAAGATATCAATAGTTTAAGATTTCAATAGTACAAGATAAGTATTGAGTCTAGAATTATGTTAAAACTTCTTGAAAGCACCTACATCTTTATTCGAAATTTATTCGTGGAATAGAATTTACTTCGAGCCTGTTAAAGGGACGGAACCCTAGTGGGATGGAATTTACGACAATATCTAGTGGAACATATAGTGGCCCTATTTTAATATCGACTAATTATATAAAAATGTTTTTCAAGGATATATCTCTTGGTTTTAAAAAATGTTTTCAAAACTTTCTTTTCAAAAAGACATCTCTCTTGGTTTTAAATTTTGAGCCTCAAAACTATTTTTATCATTTTTAATATTTTGATTTCAAAATTGTCCTTGTTTTTAAACCATTTCTTGTTTTACATATTTTGTTTTAAAATATTTATATACTCATATTCTAAAATTCTTTATAGATTAAAATTATATATATTAAAAGTTAATTTCTAAAACTCTTTTATATCTTTAAGCAATATTCAAATATATTTACAAAGTTTAGAAATTGTTTTGACAAATTATAGAAACCTTTTTTAATAAGAAAATAAAATCATCAATTTTTGCCATAAGCATGTCGACATACCCCTACCCCCATGTCGATATGGTGTCCTTTATTTTCAATTTTCAAAAGAAGTGTCTATTCATCGTATCCTTTCACGAATAGATATGGCTGTTGATCTACTATATATACCAGTAAGTTCTAAACGATTTTATAACCAGATTTTCATTTATTTTCTCTCCTCTTCATCTTCCACATTTATTCTAAAGAATCCCAAACTATACTCTGCCGTAATATCAAGTGAATCAAACTTGATTATCTCTTATTTGATTCTCTGCCACTATCTCCATAAGATCTCAGTGCTATTCAGAGTTATAGGATCATTTGTAAATAAAACTGTTGAGTAAAAGGTGCAGTTGAGCCTTGAAATCAGTTGGGTGTGATCGTTGCCCTGGAAATCGATTAGGTGGTCTTGTGGCCTGGTTAAATCAAGAGAGTTTTCCCCGGACTCAAATACAGGAGGGTGTACCGCGTGGCCATGAAATCAAGGGTGTAATCTGGAAGATTATTTTTGATAAGAAATCTTTCAATTGTACGGGACTTGATGTTGGGTAACGCCAAACCAGTATAAAATCTTGGTGTGTTCTTTCCTTTACTGTTTTTATTTATTATTTGCACCTGTGTCTGATTCTGTAATTATATCTGTGTCTGCGAATTGCGTTTGTTGGTGATTAAATTACATAACTTTCAAAAAGATTTAGAAAATCTGTAAAACACTATTCACCCCCTTCTAGTGTTATTTCAGCCTTAAGATATGTAATCTTCATTTCTCACATATGGTATCAGAGCATTGGTTTTCAAAATTATCATAATATGATATTTGAAAATTTTTAAATGGCAAATTTATTTGTTATAAAATTATTAACACTATTTTCGTATGAATATGTCACAGAATCATCATGATATTGTTGTTTAAGACTATATTTAGTTACTTTGAAAAGTCCCTTGATTCTTTAAAAAGTTACGTTGTTTTTCAGGAGAAGAGTTATGTCTAATGACTGTCGGTTAAAAGATAACAGGTAATCATTCATCGATCAAGAAGAACAAATAGATATACAATGACAATCGACAATGAAATGGGTACCAGATCAATACAAAACTTTTATTCTAATATGCAACTTGATTTTATATTGTGCTTCTCTCCATTTGCTTCGCAATTCCACTGGTTTCGTGCGAATCCGTCAAGAAATGGCCAAGTTATGGTCAAATGAAGTTTTGGTGAACAAAGAGAAAAGGAAAGTAAAACTGTCAAAGGTATTCTTCAAACTGCATCCAGATATTTGATTATTTGTGCCAACTATTTTTCAAGATTGTAGTTCTTGTTCTCACGGTCGTTTTGATGGGTGTTTCATCAAATTTCGATCAAAATTGAGCGAGATATGTCAGTTTGGAGTTGACTATATAAAACTGAAAACTATGTACAAAATTTCCTACATTTCTCTTACTATTTGACCTGCTGCACCACAATACCTACCAAATTCGATAACAAACAATTGCTAAATCGTAGCCCTCGCCTTCCTCTGCAATTTGCCATTGGTTTCATTCAATTCCGTTAAGAAACGAATGAGATATGCCTTCTAGAAGTTTGATAATAAATAGAAAAATGGGAAAAATAAAACGAAGATAAATTTTAATGAAAAGTGGTAACAGTTGGGACTATTTATAGTGGTTGATGTGTCCATTCATTCAAATTTCAAATTCAAAGTTTTGGCACCAAGTTGTTTAATCTACTAAATCATATGCATCTTTCTTATACGGTCTTCAAATTCGGCAAATGTATATACTGCAGGGATCAGAAAAACGAGCCCGTCGAAATAGAACAGATCTCATCTTCAAATTGTTAAAGATAAAAATGCGTGGTTCATGGCAATGGAAGAACAACAAAGTTAGAAAGATGGAGGAGTTCAAAAAGTGGTATGCTTACTATTATTTCATCTTTATTATTGCATTTAGGAATATATATACTTATGCATTTAGTTAGATATAGAAATTTATCTCTTTTATAAGTTTTGATGTTTTGGTCCATATATCGACACACCATAGTATAAAAAATTTGTTAAGTCTTTTAAAATGTGTTCCTTTCAAATAAAATCTTACTTGTAACACCCCAGAATATTGTTAAATTAAATATAGCGACTTATTTGAACCTTTAAATTTAAATTGTGAAATTTCAAGAAGAATAAAATATTGTTAATATTAATATTATGAAGTTATATGGAAGTAAATAAAAGTTTGATAGTTTAAATTTTTAAATGAATGATAAATTAAATGTTGATTGTAAAACTTCAAATAGAAAATAAAATGAACAAAGTATGTAAGTATTTAAGTAAGAACTGTACTTATAATAATCAAGTGGAACATAACCATGCTGTAGTATTCAAGACATAAGACATAAGATTGTAAATTAAGATATAACTTGCATATAAATTGTAAACCAAGAAGTAATAAAATGAAGAGAAGTGTTTTAAACAAAACAATTGTATATACAAAGCTTGTGCAAGAAGATTAACAATGATAAATATCTTCAAGAATAAAACAAAACTTGTGTACTTACAGGAAGAAAAAAATTCTGCAGCATGTTTATGTAAGTAAGAATGGGAACAAAGGCATTTAATGCCATCTATTCAAACACAAATAAAATCTTACTTAGCACACAAATAAATCATATCAGCCGAAATATTTTTCTTGGTCAATAAAGCAAACCAAGATAATTTGATTAAAACAAGACTTTGTCCCAGTTAGTATTTTCCCTACCCTGTACAAACCTTTTATATATATCTTCACACACCCCTATATACATTAAGTTATTCAAAAGCAAAGCACCGCAGAAAAAAAAAGAAAAAAAAACAGGAAAGGAAAAAATTCAACTGCAGTTCAAAGAAGAAAATCGATATAGCTTCTGTTTCAAACAATTGTCAGGTGAGTAAACAAAGTTTTTGTTTTAAAGTTTAAGTCAATTATAACGTTATGATTCTTTAACCAATATAGTTAGATATGGTTTCAAGTTGAATATGAATCTGCATATGCTATTGTTGCTCTGGAAAATTTGGATATGGTTGTCTTCAATGTTTTTCCAAGTTTCTGAACATATAAAAGTAAAGAAATTGTAAAGTTTTCTTTATATAAATGTTTGAATCCTGAATATTTAAAGCTAATGTAGGTTGTTACCTAAATCAAGGCCTGCAATTTTTGCTTTGCAGTTTCACAGTATGTTATAATACTGTATGCATGCCTGGGTAAATGTTGAGAATCTTAACCTATGAATAAGCTAATTATGTGCCTGGGATATAAAATTGTTTTAGTTTGCATATGCATA
Organism: Allium cepa; assembly: GCA_030765085.1. NCBI lineage: Eukaryota > Viridiplantae > Streptophyta > Magnoliopsida > Asparagales > Amaryllidaceae > Allium > Allium cepa. Next base: position 487,522,713 of record CM060944.1, on the reverse strand, counting down.
GGTAGTTCTTCTCTGTGCACAGACATTTGGAAATATAAATGCCTGTTCAAGTCAGAAATCACTTCTGTCTTTGTTTTCAGAGTATCACACTTATTCAAAACCCCATCTTTAATTATGTGATCATTTTTAGACTTCGATCTCAAGATAAAACTTGCGTATTTAAGAATGAACTATGAAAGAAAAATAAAAAAATTCATAAGGATATGTTACACAGTTGAAAAACAATGTTTTTACAATAATATGCCATATTTTGATCAAACTCGAATATCATGAAATTCTAATTCAAGTTTATAACTTGAATCTTCATTGCAAATTATGATTTTTAAGACGAAATTGGCAATTTTTAGTTGCCTATGTCGTGCGCAGTTCATTGTTGAACGAAAATAGTGTTTTGATCGATTTCTGATCATTTAACAATTTTTAGATGCTAGAAATTGGTGGGAAGCTGGGTCGAACACTCACGATTCCAGGAAAAATTTTGGAAAAATTTTCTAATGTATGAACGAGGAGAACGAATCGAGACTAGGGTTTAAACCCACATTTGAACGGTGTTGATAAATCAAATAGCTGCCACGTCGACATAGCACCGGAGCTGATCGCACCGGTGGCGATCGAGGCAGTGGAGAGAGGCGGAGCTCCGGTCAAGTTTCCATGGCCTATGATGGTCAGGGGAGGTGGCGCGGGCTCAAATTCCTGGTGATGTGTTTTACGTTCGTTGGTCGAAATGTCTCGAATTTGCTTTTGAGTTTAATTCGAAACTCTGGGTGCTCGTACGGTTTTGGGAGGTGGAGAGCAACGTGTGGGAGGCCGCAGCACCTTCCCACGTCGATGAAGTTGGCCGTGCACGTATACGTGCAGGGGTTGTGTCAGTGGTGAAGTCTGGGAAAGGGGAGCTGAGTGACTCGAAGTCATTCTCGGGGATGTGAAGTAAAAACTCGAAGAAGAACTCGAGTTTGTCCCGTGTTGTAGCGTGGTTGTTTTGGGGACTTAAGAAAATTTTGAAATTTTTTGAATAAATATGGTACTCGGGTGAGTTTTTGCTAAAACCCGAAGCCAATGCCCAATTTTCTCGGGGATGACCCGAAGAACCCCTCGGGTTGTACCTGTAGGCAGCAACATTCCAGTTTGCAATATAGGATTTAAATGATTTTTTTCTGATCTATTCTTCATAAATGATAATAGTTGGTTAAGATAGTGTAAAGTGTTTATTTTACTTAACAATATATTTAAGAAATATATTCAAATTTGTTGACTTAAAACAAATACATTATGATAGTTAAGTAATGATTAAATAATTAATAATTAATTACTTTGAAATTGAAGGTCGATTATTGTAAAGAAAAAAATCAGCAAATAAAAGTAATTAATCATTAAGAATGAACAAATTAAGATTGTTAATTAGAGATTAAGTGATTAATAAAGCCAATGTAAAGTTTAACAAATTTTTAATTAAGTGAAATTTTAAACATTGATTTAAACTAATCAATAAAGATGATTATTTGGTTAATCTATTAAATCATATTCACTTTGACTTGTAAATAATTAACCACTGCTATGTACTATATTGATTTCTGTTGTGATTGTGGTACTGTATGTTGCACTATGACTGTGATTTGTTCTGTAGTGATGTGTAAACCCTGTTTGCCGTAAAACGGAAATTTAAATTTCGATGCGACAGGGAGTCGGATTTCAGTTTGTTATCCGAAACCCACATCGAATTCTGAATGTGAATCTTTATGATGGATATATTCACGTGTTTTAGAATTAACCGCTCACTATTCGGTTTAGCCGGGAAAGAACATTCGTGTCATATAACCCATTCCGAATAGTGATACGTCGAAATGGATAGCATTTGAAGACCGATGGTGAAGACCGGGTGTCTTCGAAAACGATAGGATAACCTATCGATTGTCTCTGCACTGAGTTGCTCCGGTATAGAGATTTCCTAAGTGATGGGAAGTCCGATCGGGATTGTGGATACCCGGATTTGCAAGGATTTCTTCCTTTATTGGACGAAGTGCCTTCGGTTCTGTTCGAACCCCGAACAGACTTGTATGGTCGTGTGTCTGACACTACACTTTGAGATATAATGCCGATTTCTCTCAAATACATATCTGTTGGTGGCGGAGAATTTATTCTCTTAGCTTAACACCCTTCTCTGAGACGTACGAGCTCAGAGGTTACGTAATTGAAGGTTATCAGCGATATATTCCCAAACTGGTAGTGTGACATGCCAAGTGCTGCTGTGTGTTGATGATCATTAGTTGATCATTTGTGATCAAAGCAAAGCTTTCGTGTAAAGCATAGCTTTGTGGACGAGACCTCATCGGACCTCACAACCCGGAAATGGTCGAAACAGGAAAGATGCGGCAAGGTTATGAGGGTCGCGCCCTTTAAGGTATGTCATTTCCTTCTGGAAAAAGGTAATGTCATGGTATGGAGCCCAGACATTTACCTGTGTGGTAGCTCCAATCTCATTTACTGTGTGGTTGTTGCTTTGTGACAGAGGGCCCTTGGATAAAGGTCCCAAAGGACCGGGGAGTGGCATACTCGAGTAGTAGTTACCTAGTTACAGAGGTAACCCGGCCTTGTGTTGGCAGAGAGCCGGGTAGGTTCTCGGGACGTCCCGCCAGAGGCGTACCCATATGGCAGTAGGAAGTTCCTTAGCCTGACCATTTGTTGGAAATCCAAAGAAACAATACGAGCCCTGTACGGTTTTAGTTGTATAACCTGCCATGCAGCGTGACGGTAACCTGCCACAAAACATGGTAGCTATAGTAGGCATACGATAATGGTCGTATGCTGGCTAAGATTAATATTCTATTTTCGAAATGCTTTCTACACTATGCACTAGTAATAATATAAAACAAGAATTTTCTCGTATCAAGCATATTTGACTATCATAAGAAGAAATCTCCTCCAATTCTGCGATTGCATTGTGTGTGTGGCGGGAGGTCTTATGGTAGTTTCATTTTCCAAAAGCATAACGAATTTTCTTTATAAGTCTATTTTATTTAAAAGCAACTATTTTTGTTTACTCATACCAGTCCCATGACTGACCCGGAGTTTATTGTTTCTTTCCTAAACTCTGGGTGCCCACAATTTCTACACGGGCAGCCTAGTAGCAGGTTTTCATATTTTGGAGTTAGCAGTATTTTGGAGCTTTTGCTTTGGAGATATTCTAGAAGCTTTTTGGATCTCAGGTAGTTAGTGTTTTGGGAGATTGTCATCATTTCATTGAAGACTTCTTTTGGATGTATGATCATTGATGTATTATTATGATGTTATTTGGAGTTGTGGTGTATGTATTTATACTCTGATGTATTATTGGATATTATGATGATGTACCTGTGATGTGTGCATGATATTCATTTTGTTCCGCTGTTTTATATTCATTTGATGTTTGTTATAAGCTCCGGCGATACGAATTTGATGTCATTTATCGGATATCGAGTTCGGGTCGTCACAAGTGGTATCAGAGCTGAAGGTTGAGTAAGAACTTTAGCTACGTAGTATAACAACATCAGATGGCTCATTAGAAATGGGGTGAAGTATACCCTAGAATGAGTATAACCAAGACTGAGACTCTAAATTTGTTAGTCTATTTCTTTTTACTGCTGATATTCTTTAAGATATTTCGTCCGTATATCTAAATCAATTTTCTTACTAATTTCAGATAGTAAGAATGAGCGGGCGCAGGGGAAGAGTTAGGGGTCAAGGAAGTGCCACAGCACCAAATCAAGTTCCCCCAACACCAGTAACAGCAGTACCTATTCAGCATCAGCCGGACTTGGCTGATTTATATAAGAAATTTGCAAAGCTTGGTGGTAAGCCGTTTACCGGCAAAGAGTCAATTATGGAGGCTCAAGCATGGATCAGATCATGCGAGAAAATCTTTAAAGGGCTGAAATTGCAAGACGATCAGAAGCGACTCATAGCTTCTTGGCAACTTCAGGATGAAGCCTCAGCTTGGTGGGAGACAATCACGGTAGATAGGCCAGAAGATGAGTTTTCTTGGGAGAAATTCAAAGATGTGTTTGAGAAGCGATATTTACCATCAGCCGGAATTTCTCGGATGTACCAGGAATTTATGGACCTGAAGCAGGGAAGTTTATCATTCGAGGAATATCTGAATAAATTTAATGAGTTATCTCGTTTTGGTCCCGAATTGGTGAATACGCCTTTAAAGAAGAATGAACGATTTATTCGCGGGATGAATAAGAAGTTCCACGAAAGAATGACGGCTCATGTTAAGGAGTCTTTTTCAGATTTAGTCTATATGGGGTATCGATATGCCACACTCGATATGCAAGAAGCCCTGGTAGAAAAGGGAAATTCGGGCAATCCAAATTGGAAGAAACGAAAATTTGGGGGCAAGAAACCATGGCAAAGCAAGGATAAAAAGAAGAGCACTCGGGGTAGTACAGCTGAGAATGTCACTTGTTACAATTGCTTGGAAAAAGGCCACTATTCAAATAGCTGCAAGAAGCCAAAGAGAGACAAATCTGCTCAAGCAAATCCTAGAAAGTGCTATTACTGTCAGAAAGTGGGGCATGAAGTTAAGGATTGTCCAACCATGAAGCAAGCTCAAACAGCAAAAGTGTATGCCGTCAAAGACCAACCCACATCTTCCAAGGCAGAGAAAGGAAAGCGAGTTCTGGAAGGTAATCTTACCATTTATGATAACATTGTTAGAGTCCTATTTGACACGGGTGCTACACATAGTTTTATCTCTCAGCAAGCTATTAAGAAATTAAATCTTGAACCCGATTTTGTGGATGAGCCCATATGCGTAAAGAATCCAGTTGGAGGTCCCGCGAACCTTTGTCTTCGTTGTAGGGATGTTCCTATCTCATACTCTTGTTATCAATTTCCTACTGGTCTCTTCGTTCTTGATTTTAACGAATTTGAAGTCCTACTCGGAATGGATTGGCTAGTGAAGTACGAAGCCGTATTGGATTGCACCAATCGATTGATTTCTATTAAAACCGAATTTGGAGATTTCATCGTAATTGCTTGTGAGGACCCTAGCCCGAAAAGAGAAGGATTGATGTATAATTTGGGTTATCCCGAACCCAGTTTGGAGTCCATTCCAATAGTTAAAGATTTTCCGGACGTGTTCGGAGAAGTGAAATCTCTACCTCCACATCGAGAAATAGAATTCAGAATCGACCTTGTACCTAATGCTCGTCCTGTAGTTCATGCAAGTCGCAGGATGGCGCCCAGGGAAAGGGTTGAATTAGTCGAGCAGACCAGAGATCTACAAGAAAAAGGATTGATTCGACCCAGTGTTTCTGAATGGGGCTCAGCCGTTGTGTTCGTCGCTAAATCAGATGGATCTTTGAGGTTGTGTGTAGATTACCACGATCTCAATAAGCAGACTCTCAAGAATAAATTTCCACTACCTAGAATTGATGATCTATTTGATCAATTATGCGGCGCTCGTTTCTTTTCGAAAATGGATCTAGCCCAGGGATTCCATCAACTGCGAATCGCCGAAGATTGTGTACATTTAACTGCTTTCAGGGGTCCCAATATGTTCCACGAATGGTTAGTCATGCTATTTGGGCTAACCAATGCTCCAGCATACTTCGTAGATCTTATGACTCGGGTGTTTCGGGAGGTTTTGAATAAATTTGTGCTCGTATTTATTGATGATATCTTGATTTATTCCAAGACAGAAGAAGAGCATGCCGAACACCTTAGAATTGTTTTGGAAATATTACGGAGAAATATTCTATATGAAAAATTTTCCAAATGCCACTTTTGGGTCGGAGAAGTCAAATTTCTCGGCCATATTGTTAATGAAGAAGGGATTTCAGTTGATCCTAGCAAAATTTCCGCCATTCTTGATTGGCGAAAACCCACTACACCAAAGGAAGTTCGAAGCTTTTTGGGTTTAGCAGGCTACTACCGGAAATTCGTTCAAGACTTTTCGAAGATAGCTAGTCCTTTAACGAAGCTAACAATGAAAGATGTAGAATTCAATTGGACTTCGAAATGTGATGAAGCTTTTCAGGAGTTGAAAAAGAGATTGACCACTGCTCCTGTCCTCGCTATTATCGATGGGAACCAAGGTTTATCTGTTTATACCGATGCTTGCGGTGATGGTTTGGGTGCAGTATTAATGCAGAATGGGAAGGTGATTGCCTACGCGAGTAGACAATTACGTCCTCATGAAAGAAATTACCCCACCCATGATTTGGAACTTTTAGCTGTTATCTTCGCTTTGAAGATATGGCGACATTATCTTCTGGGTAAGAATCTTTTCAGCTTTCTTAATAATTTACGAAATTAATTTAACTTAAATAATATACTTAATGAACTCTCTTTTTCTAGGTGAAAAATTCGAATTATTCACCGACCATAAATCCTTGAAATATCTCTTTACCCAGAAGGATCTGAATCTGCGACAACAACATTGGCTGGAATTTCTGGCATCTTATGACTTGGATATTCAGTATACGCCAGGAAAAGCCAATGTAGTTGCCGATGCTTTAAGTAGGAGACATGCTGTTCTTGCATATCTTGCTATCGCTCCTACTCTCCTTGAAAAGATTGCCACAAGTCAAACTGGAGACAAGTTTCTTCGAGAAATGCGGAGAAGAATAGGTCGTGGTGAAGATACTAGTTTTGAGGTAGATAGTAGATGGGTTATAAGGATGAAAGGAAGAATTTGTGTCCCTGACATTCCAGAGCTGAAACGTGAAGTTTTAGATGAATGCCACAAGTCCAAACTTTGCATCCATCCCGGAGTCAATAAAATGCATCGAGATATTAAAAGAACTTTCTGGTGGAAGACGATGAAGAGAGATATCTCTATTTATGTGAGTCGCTGTGCTACTTGTCAGCAAATCAAAAGCGATCAAAAGAAAGTGGCGGGATTACTTCAGCCTTTAGAGGTACCCAAGTGGAAATGGGACCAAGTATCGATGGATTTCATCGATGGTTTGCCTCGTACTCGAAAGGGCAATGAAGCAATTTGGGTTATTGTAGACCGTTTGACTAAGACTGCCCACTTTTTGCCAGTGAAAGCTACCTGCACGGCTGCAAGTCTAGCTAATTTATATATAAAAGAAATTGTTCGTCTCCATGGTATTCCTAGCAGCATAGTGAGTGATCGTGATCCGATCTTCACTAGTAGATTCTGGGAGGCATTCCAAGCCGCTTTGGGGACCAAATTGAATCTCAGCACTTCTTATCACCCACAATCTGATGGGCAGGCAGAAAGGGTTAATCGAATTTTAGAAGACCTATTGCGCGCTTGTATTCTTGACTTTGGTGGATCTTGGGAGGACTATTTGCATTTGGTCGAATTTTCCTATAACAACAGCTATCAGGCTAGTATCGAAATGGCTCCTTTCGAAGCTTTATATGGTCGTCCGTGTCGATCACCTGCATGTTGGATTGAATCGGGTGATAGACTCGTTCTTGGACCAGACATGATTAAAGAAGCCACTTAGAAGGTTGATTTTATACGGAAGAAGTTATTAGCTGCTCAGAGCCGTCAGAAAAGTTATTATGACCGCCGAAGGAGAGATTTGGAATTTCAAGTTGGAGATACTGTATTTTTGAAAGTGTCTCCAATGCGGGGTGTATTGAGATTCGGAAAAACTGGAAAGCTAGCACCGCGTTATATTGGTCCTTTTCCTATTCTGGAAAGAATCGGTCCTCTAGCATATCGAGTACAGCTACCCAGCTGGTTGTCTGGTGTGCATAACGTGTTCCATGTTTCTAGTCTTCGGAAGTATGTGCACGACCCAGATGATGTTATTGAAGAAGCTGCTCAGCAGGACCTTGAAATCACTCCCAACTTGGCTGTAAGAAGGGAACCAATAAAGATTATTGATCGTGATGAAAAGCGATTGCGAAACAAAGTTGTAAAATTGGTCAAAGTTCAATGGAGTGGCGATCCAAAGGACTGTACTTGGGAAACTGAAGATAACATGAAGAAATCATATCCCAAATGCAGAATAGACATCTCGTCTTAAACTGTAAGTCATTTCTTTATTTTTTTCCGAATTCGTATATTCTTTATTCACTTTTCTCTCTCTTTCAATTTCGAGGACGAAATTTTCTTAAGGAGGGGATATTGTAACATCCCAGAATTTTGTTAAATTAAATATAGCGACTTATTTGAACCTTTAAATTTAAATTGTGAAATTTCAAGAAGAATAAAATATTGTTAATATTAATATTATGAAGTTATATGGAAGTAAATAAAAGTTTGATAGTTTAAATTTTTAAATGAATGATAAATTAAATGTTGATTGTAAAACTTCAAATAGAAAATAAAATGAACAAAGTGTGTAAGTATTTAAGTAAGAACTGTACTTATAATAATCAAGTGGAACATAACCATGCTGTAGTATTCAAGACATAAGACATAAGATTGTAAATTAAGATATAACTTGCATATAAATTGTAAATCAAGAAGTAATAAAATGAAGAGAAGTGTTTTAAACAAAACAATTGTATATACAAAGCTTGTGCAAGAAGATTAACAATGATAAATATCTTCAAGAATAAAACAAAACTTGTGTACTTGCAGGAAGAAAAAAATTCTGCAGCATGTTTATGTAAGTAAGAATGGGAACAAAGGCATTTAATGCCATCTATTCAAACACAAATAAAATCTTACTTAGCACACAAATAAATCATATCAGCCGAAATATTTTTCTTGGTCAATAAAACAAACCAAGATAATTTGATTAAAACAAGACTTTGTCCCAGTTAGTATTTTCCCTACCCTGTACAAACCTTTTATATATATCTTCACACACCCCTATATACATTAAGTTATTCAAAAGCAAAGCACCGCAGAAAAAAAAAGAAAAAAAAACAGGAAAGAAAAAAATTCAACTGCAGTTCAAAGAAGAAAATCGATATAGCTTCTGTTTCAAACAATTGTCAGGTGAGTAAACAAAGTTTTTGTTTTAAAGTTTAAGTCAATTATAACGTTATGATTCTTTAACCAATATAGTTAGATATGGTTTCAAGTTGAATATGAATCTGCATATGCTATTGTTGCTCTGGAAAATTTGGATATGGTTGTCTTCAATGTTTTTCCAAGTTTCTGAACATATAAAAGTAAAGAAATTGTAAAGTTTTCTTTATATAAATGTTTGAATCCTGAATATTTAAAGCTAATGTAGGTTGTTACCTAAATCAAGGCCTGCAATTTTTGCTTTGCAGTTTCACAGTATGTTATAATACTGTATGCATGCCTGGGTAAATGTTGAGAATCTTAACCTATGAATAAGCTAATTATGTGCCTGGGATATAAAATTGTTTTAGTTTGCATATGCATAGGTAGTTCTTCTCTGTGCACAGACATTTGGAAATATAAATGCCTGTTCAAGTCAGAAATCACTTCTGTCTTTGTTTTCAGAGTATCACACTTATTCAAAACCCCATCTTTAATTATGTGATCATTTTTAGACTTCGATCTCAAGATAAAACTTGCGTATTTAAGAATGAACTATGAAAGAAAAATAAAAAAATTCATAAGGATATGTTACACAGTTGAAAAACAATGTTTTTACAGTAATATGCCATATTTTGATCAAACTCGAATATCATGAAATGCTAATTCAAGTTTATAACTTGAATCTTCATGGCAAATTATGATTTTTAAGACGAAATTGGCAATTTTTAGTTGCCTATGTCGTGCGCAGTTCATTGTTGAACGAAAATAGTGTTTTGATCGATTTCTGATCATCTAACAATTTTTAGATGCTAGAAATTGGTGGGAAGCTGGGTCGAACACTCACGATTCCAGGAAAAATTTTGGAAAATTTTTCTAATGTATGAACGAGGAGAACGAATCGAGACTAGGGTTTAAACCCACATTTGAACGGTGTTGATAAATCAAATAGCTGCCATGTCGACATAGCACCGGAGCTGATCGCACCGGTGGCGATCGAGGCAGTGGAGAGAGGCGGAGCTCCGGTCAAGTTTCCATGGCCTATGATGGTCAGGGGAGGTGGCGCGGGCTCAAATTCCTGGTGATGTGTTTTACGTTCGTTGGTCGAAATGTCTCGAATTTGCTTTTGAGTTTAATTCGAAACTCTGGGTGCTCGTACGGTTTTGGGAGGTGGAGAGCAACGTGTGGGAGGCCGCAGCACCTTCCCACGTCGATGAAGTTGGCCGTGCACGTATACGTGCAGGGGTTGTGTCAGTGGTGAAGTCTGGGAAAGGGGAGCTGAGTGACTCGAAGTCATTCTCGGGGATGTGAGGTAAAAACTCGAAGAAGAACTCGAGTTTGTCCCGTGTTGTAGCGTGGTTGTTTTGGGGACTTAAGAAAATTTTGAAATTTTTTGAATAAATATGGTACTCGGGTGAGTTTTTGCTAAAACCCGAAGCCAATGCCCAATTTTCTCGGGGATGACCCGAAGAACCCCTCGGGTTGTACCTGCAGGCAGCAACATTCCAATTTGCAATATAGGATTTAAATGATTTTTTTCTGATCTATTCTTCATAAATGATAATAGTTGGTTAAGATAGTGTAAAGTGTTTATTTTACTTAACAATATATTTAAGAAATATATTCAAATTTGTTAACTTAAAACAAATACATTATGATAGTTAAGTAATGATTAAATAATTAATAATTAATTACTTTGAAATTGAAGGTCGATTATTGTAAAGAAAAAAATCAGCAAATAAAAGTAATTAATCATTAAGAATGAACAAATTAAGATTGTTAATTAGAGATTAAGTGATTAATAAAGCCAATGTAAAGTTTAACAAATTTTTAATTAAGTGAAATTTTAAACATTGATTTAAACTAATCAATAAAGATGATTATTTGGTTAATCTATTAAATCATATTCACTTTGACTTGTAAATAATTAACCATTGTTATGTACTATATTGATTTCTGTTGTGATTGTGGTACTGTATGTTGCACTATGACTGTGATTTGTTCTGTAGTGATGTGTAAACCCTGTTTGCCGTAAAACGGAAATTTAAATTTCGATGCGACAGGGAGTCAGATTTCAGTTTGTTATCCGAAACCCACATCGAATTCTGAATGTGAATCTTTGTGATGGATATATTCACGTGTTTTAGAATTAACCGCTCACTATTCGGTTTAGCCGGGAAAGAACATTCGTGTCATATAACCCATTTCGAATAGTGATACGTCGAAATGGATAACATTTGAAGACCGGTGGTGAAGACCGGGTGTCTTCGAAAACGATAGGATAACCTATCGATTGTCTCTGCACTGAGTTGCTCCGGTATAGAGATTTCCTAAGTGATGGGAAGTCCGATCGGGATTGTGGATACCCGGATTTGCAAGGATTTCTTCCTTTATTGGACGAAGTGCCTTCGGTTCTGTTCGAACCCGGAACAGACTTGTATGGTCGTGTGTCTGACACTACACTTTGAGATATAATGCCGATTTCTCTCAAATAAATATCTGTTGGTGGCGGAGAATTTATTCTCTTAGCTTAACACCCTTCTCTGAGACGTACGAGCTCAGAGGTTACGTAATTGAAGGTTATCAGCGATATATTCCCAAACTGGTAGTGTGACATGCCAAGTGCTGCCGTGTGTTGATGATCATTAGTTGATCATTTGTGATCAAAGCAAAGCTTTCGTGTGAAGCATAGCTTTGTGGACGAGACCTCATCGGACCTCACAACCCGGAAATGGTCGAAACAGGAAAGATGCGGCAAGGTTATGAGGGTCGCGCCCTTTAAGGTATGTCATTTCCTTCTGGAAAAAGGTAATGTCATGGTATGGAGCCCAGACATTTACCTGTGTGGTAGCTCCAATCTCATTTACTGTGTGGTTGTTGCTTTGTGACAGAGGGCCCTCGGATAAAGGTCCCAAAGGACTGGGGAGTGGCATACTCGAGTAGTAGTTACCTAGTTACAGAGGTAACCCGGCCTTGTGTTGGAAGAGAGCCGGGTAGGTTCTCGGGACGTCCCGCCAGAGGCGTACCCATATGGCAGTAGGAAGTTCCTTAGCCTGACCATTTGTTGGAAATCCAAAGAAACAATACGAGCCCTGTACGGTTTTAGTTGTATAACCTGCCATGCAGCGTGACGGTAACCTGCCACAAAACATGGTAGCTATAGTAGTCATACGATAATGGTCGTATGCTGGCTAAGATTAATATTCTATTTTCGAAATGCTTTCTACACTATGCACTAGTAATAATATAAAACAAGAATTTTCTCGTATCAAGCATATTTGACTATCATAAGAAGAAATCTCCTCCAATTCTGCGATTGCATTGTGTGTGTGGCGGGAGGTCTTATGGTAGTTTCATTTTCCAAAAGCATAACGAATTTTCTTTATAAGTCTATTTTATTTAAAAGCAACTATTTTTGTTTACTCATACCAGTCCCATGACTGACCCGGAGTTTATTGTTTCTTTCCTAAACTCTGGGTGCCCACAATTTCTACACGGGCAGCCTAGTAGCAGGTTTTCATATTTTGGAGTTAGCAGTATTTTGGAGCTTTTGCTTTGGAGATATTCTAGAAGCTTTTTGGATCTCAGGTAGTTAGTGTTTTGGGAGATTGTCATCATTTCATTGAAGACTTCTTTTGGATGTATGATCATTGATGTATTATTATGATGTTATTTGGAGTTGTGGTGTATGTATTTATACTCTGATGTATTATTGGATATTATGATGATGTACCTGTGATGTGTGCATGATATTCATTTTGTTCCGCTGTTTTATATTCATTTGATGTTTGTTATAAGCTCCGGCGATACGAATTTGATGTCATTTATCGGATATCGAGTTCGGGTCGTCACATTACTACTCATTTATTACAACTATACTAAGTAGAAAAGCATACCTTCATACGTGATTTCAACATTTCTAATGTTGTTTTTACTTCTCGTACTCTATTTCTTTTAATATGTCGTTAAGAAATTAATAGAATGAATTTAGAATGTTAGAATAAGGCTCCATTTATAAATTTATTCAATTAATAAGATTTCGCCACATCACATGACACTTGTCATATAAATAGACAGTGAAATACATGCAAAATGACACGTGTCATTACACTTTTCTTTGATGAAAGCATTTTTACATGCATAATGCCAAGTATCTTTATACATGTTTATTTTTATGTTTTTTAAGTGATTTAGTTATATTAACTACTTTAAAACATTGGGTCAAAAATCAATTATTTACACACCAAAATTTAGTTGTAAAAGTAGTACAAAATCATGTTAAAAACAGGCCCGGAACATTAGATAGCATTTCTGAAATACTGTCTTTTCTTCTGTAACGTTTTGTAAGTACTGCAAATTCATTTTTACAGCATTATTTTTCTTTGAAACACTATAGTGCTTTATAAACTTTTACATAGCACTTGCTAAATGCCGCAGTTTCAGTATTATAAAGTTCTGAATATATTTTACCGCAAAAACTTTTTATAGCATTCTTTAAATGCTGTCTTTCTTTATGAAATTTTATACTACGTAAAAATGATATTTAAATTAAGTATTTTTCTCTATTCTTTCTAGAGTTAGTTTCTAACATATATTAGAATATTTCAAAATTAATTTCATGTTTAATTTTTTAAATAATTAATTAAAATTTTTAATGTAAGAGGCTTTAATATAACACATGTTTATTTTAGTTTTTCAATATTTGTTATTTTATTTAATATTTCATTATGATATTTTTAAATTTAAAAGGTGTTTAAACATGTTTTTAAATATTTTAAACAATAATACTTTAATATTTAGGTTTTAATTAGTAAGTTAAGTATTTTATAAACATCGAAATTTGTATTCGTAAAAAAACAATCAAGTTAAATAAATTATTTTAAAGAAATTAAATAAGGAGGGTATTAATTTTTATAAAAACCATATTTGATCATATATATATTTTAAATCCATATTTCTTAGCAATTTGATTTTGATATGGAGTTTGATTACTACCTTTCATGAATATGCTATAGTTTTAATATCATTTATTACCTTTAAACTCTTGCCTTTACTACTCTTTCAGTCCCAGTCATTAGTTTCCTTAACCTAAGTCTTGTAATTAGTGTGTATTACCTTTGTTTGGTTGAAGTGATTTATGATAAATAGTTTGATATATGTATACATACATACATATATACATATAAGCTTGTCAATTAGATATTACTTATGACTCATGTTTATCTTATAATCTGAATATCTCTTACCGTAGTCTATATATCATCATATCATTTTGCAATTTTTTCTTCATTATCATTTTATTTCATATTACATATCATTATGCATCCTATTTCATATCACATTTCATTTCATATTACATCATAAATTACAATGCATGAAATATCATAATCATTTGCATCACAAGTTGCACTTCATTTTGCATATCATCTCATGCTACATTGCATATGCAATACATTTCATACGGCATTACAAACTACATATCACACACATGTACACATAACAAGTGTATTTTATTTAGGCGGTGTTTGTATTATTGTCTTATAATATATGATTAAAAGTTTTTTATTTGTTTGGTATGTTTTGATTGAATTTTGATTGGATTGACTTGATTGATTTGTTTGACTTGTTTGACATAATTGGATTTGATGTGTGTGTTGTTGGATTGTCTGAAATATACTTATACATATTTTTATACTGAATAATTATAATATAATTATGTTAATGCCTTTCATATTCCATTTACTATACTTTGTTCTAGTATTAGTTTAAGGGGGAGTTTTATTGTTTTATGGTTTTAGGATGGTTTTTGTTTATGACAAATGGGGTGAAATATAAAATATACTAGTTAGAATAGTTAGGCTTGGATTAAGGGGGAGTTATTAGTTTTAGGGGGAGTTCTAGTGAAGGTGAAGTATATTTTATAAACATAGGTTGTCATCATCAAAAAGGGGGAGATTGCTAGTCCTTGAGAACGATGGTTTTGATGACAATAACCTTAGGACTTGTTATAAAATATAAATACTAAAGTTACGGTTTAGATATATTGTATATGCATAATATAAACATGCAGGTACCAAGAATGAAGACTGTACAGTATAGAGATTCAAGATTGAAGATATCAAGATTGAAGACTTATGACTACAAGATATCAAGAGTTCAAGATTTCAACAGTACAAGATAAGTATTGAGTGTAGAATTATGTCAAAACTTCTTGAAGTCACTTATATCTTTATTCAAAATTTATTCATGGAATGGAATCCACTTCGAGCATGTTAAAGGGTTGGAACCCTAGTGGGATGGAACTCACGATAATATATAGTGGAACATATAGTGGTCCTACTTTGATATCCACTAATTTTATAAAAATGTTTTTCAAAAATATATCTCTTGGTTTTAAAAAATGTTTTCAAAACTTTTTTCAAAAAGACATCTCTCTTGGTTTTAAATATTTTAGCCTCAAACTATTTGTATCATTTTTAATATTTTGATTACAAAATTGTCCTTGTTTTTAAACCGTCTCTTGTTTTAAATATTTCGCTTTAAAATATTTTTATACTCATATTTTAAATCACTTTATATATTAAGATCTTTTAGACCTTCGATGTCTTTATTACAGGCCTTCTGGTGACTCCTTAGTTCTCGATATGGACGGACCTTAGGCGAAGTCGAATTCTGTCATGCTTGCCGATACTTCCTGAGATCGTTCTTTCATATACTCTTCTGCTGCTGGTGTTTTTGATCCTTGTCTTGCAATCCTTTTCCACCCCTTTGTTGGTCTTTTAGGGAATGTCCCCTTGGAATCTTCCCAGGTGATTGTGGATGTTTGTTCTTCTCCCTCTTTGGAGGAGACCTAGTCTTGGCATATTTTATTGTAGCTGTGGCATTCTGTCAGACTCCTATGCTCTATTTTTCCTTTCTTAGTAGTTAAGAGGTTTTTACCTTTCTCCTATACTTCAAAGTTTTATTACTTTCGTAATAAAAAGTGGACGGTCCACTATAAAACCGGCCGGCCTTGCCAAAATAAGATTATATATATTAAAACTTACTTTCTAAAAACTCATTTATTTGTTTAAACTATATTCAAATACATTTACAAAGTTTAGAATTTTTTTTGACAAATTATAGAAACCTTTTTTAAGAAGAAAATCAAAACATCAATTTTTGCCCTAAGCATGTCGACATACCCCTACCCCCAATGTCGACATGGTGTCTGTTATTTTCAAATTTCAATTTTCAATTTTCAAAAGAAGTGTCTATTCTTCATATCCTGTCACAAATAGATATGGCTATTGATCTTCTATAAATACCAGTAAGTTCTAAACGATTTTATAACCAGATTTTCATTTATTTTCTCTCCTCTTCATCTTCCACATTTATTCTAAAGAATCCCAAACTATACTCTACCGAAATACCAAGTGAACCAAACTTGATTATCTTTTGTTTGATTTTATGCCACTCTCTCCATAAGATCTCAATGCTATTTAGAGTTATAGTATCATTTGTAAATCAAACTGTTGAGTAAAAGGTGCGGTTGGGCCTTGAAATCAATTGGGTATGATCGTTGCCCCGGAAATCGATTAGGTGATCTTGTGGCCTGGTTAAATCAAGAGAGTTTGCCCCTAGACTCGAATACAGAAGGGTGTACCTCATGGCCTCGAAATCGAGGGTGTAATCTAGGAGATTATTTTTGATAAGAAATCCGTACGATTATGCGGGACTGGATGTAGGGTAACTCCGAACCAGTATAAAATCCTGGTGTGTTCTTTTCTTTACTTCTTTTATTTATTATTTGCATCTGCGTCTGATTCTGTGATTATATCTGTGTTTGTGAATTGCATTTGTAGGTGATTAAATTACATAAGTTTCAAAAAGATTTAGAAAATTCATAAAACAATATTCAGCCCCCTCTAGTGTTATTCCAGCCTTAAGATCCGTAATCCGCATTTCTCAAAATAGTACATATATATACGTTTTATTTATTGGAGAATATAGTTTTTTCAAAAAAATATTTTCCCAACCAAAAGTTTTATTAATTTATATTTCATATATATATAATTTTAAAATATTATTATATAATGACATATATATATATATATACTAATTTATTTATATCCATGTACACATTTAATTAATTTAAAATTTTAAATAAATATATTTAACTGATTATTTATATATAATAATAATAATAATAATAATAATAATAATAATAATAATTTAAGTATTCTTTGTTACGATCTTATGTTGAATTTTGAAAAGATTTACGAAGTCTTTGTCGTACGATTTAAATTTAAAAAATGAATTTCAAATCTCGCTAGCTCAATCAAAATAAAATTTAGAAATTATATTCCTTATTTAATGTAAATAGTTTTTGATATTTAAAATTATATTTGTGTGTGTCTATATACTGTAGAAGTTTTAAATAATGTTTTGAGACAATCAATGCACACATAAATGGCGAATGTATACGTTGTAGATGCAAATCTAAACACCTATATACATAGACATTAACTATGTACACTTTGATATACGTTGCACATGCATGACATACACACATAGTATATTATGATATACTCATAAACTATATACCTTTTAATTGATTTAGCTCACTAATTAAATAAATCAAAAAATTAAATAAAACTAGATTTTATTTGAATGAGTTTGGTTGTCTAATAAAACCCATTAGATTGTAAGCCCACCATGATCCAAATAGAGATTTTTTCAAAATCCACCCATTTTACCCATTGTAAATCGAGTCGGTTCCAACAATACTCTCAGAGCCTATAGGTCGATGCATCATAATTTGGTAACTTTAGGGCCTACTAACTAAAGATTACCTATCTAATTCGTTGTCTAGAAGAGTAGTGTCTAGGCTTGTGGTTGAACAATTAAGTATTATTCCCTTCTTGACTACCAACCTCGCTTGACTTGGTGGAATAAGTTCAAAAGTTTGGCCTAATTAAAAATGCCCAAATTGATTTAGGCCTTGGGCTAATTTTCTAATCCAGATTGAAAATTTAAAATATATCATAAATTTATAAGCGACGACCCGACTTCCTATCTCTAGGAAATCGCATCATCTTGAAGAAAGAAAGGGATAGAAGAAGAAAAGAAAGAGAAAGAAGAAACAGAACAACATCAGAGAACTCACAGCGGAACGAATAAAATATAATAATTAACATAAAATATTACATAGTATCTCATTACATCAGAGTACTCAACTTATACAACACATATTAGACAGTTATAAACATCTGTCTAATCCATACAACTCAAGATACAAGAGAAACAGATACAACAAACACAGCGGAATCAATATTTATCTACACGTCGAAGCCTCCTACTCCATATCTCCTCCAAAATTCATCAAGCTAACCTGATCCACTTGACTACTCATACATAATATGAGTACCCAAGAGTTTAATAAAACAGAAAATAAACACTCGGGTCAGACAGGGGTCTGGTGTGAGTAAACGGGTTAAAATTGCTTAACTTTAGAAAATCCTTTGAAAAGAAAAGGTATCACGTAAGACTTCCCACACATAAACATGGAAAGGATTTTACCTTACGCTCACCAAAACATTTGATAGGAAATCCAGTGATATGATAATAGTGTCTAGGGTTTTCAAGTAAATAAGAAATAACCGAAATTGTTACATGATTAAATTCCAGCTATTAGCCACAAAAGTGGGTAATACAATCAAAACCGTAGGGTCTCGTAGGAAGAATGGGTTTCCATCAATGGCAGGGCTACTGGGGTACCACCAATCACAGTACGTGGCCTAGATCAACGTACCGAGGAGTACTCCCACTCCCCTGCAACACAAGGCCGGAACCATCCCTTACCGGACAGTCCCGAACAAGACCACCCCGTAGTTGGCGCGACCAACCACACACTAAGCCGAAATAGAAAGGGACCTCTAGACAGGGGTAAATCTCGCTCTCAAGTGGGGGCAACCCACGAAGCCTTGCTGCACCTCCCTTGTTTTAGCCATTCCCGGTTGATGAGGCTTGAGGTTACGATTACCTTTATAGATCACATCTATCTTAGAATGCTCATCGTCCACCTGACGATGTGTTGAAAGCATTCAATCCATACAAGTTCGTTCCGGGTTCGAACGAAACCGAAGGCACTATCTCGTTGCACTCATTATTGGAATCACCCTCAGAGTCAACGACCATAGCCCTTGCACTCTGATTCGCCATCTCGAAGCTATAAGCACTATTCCGTCAAACTCATTATGGAATCACCCACAGAGTTATACTGACGTATAGCCCTTACACCTCAAGTCTTCACTTGCTCCACTTGGATTCCCGTCCTAACGTTAAATTGGAATCGATGTGGTTTTCGGATTTCAAATATGGAAATCCGATCCCGGTCTCACCGAAACCAAACGCCATTTTAATGTCCAAGTTGTACTTAAGGGTGTTAAACAATTTAACTTATATTCAGGATGATATAAACAGTAGATGAATCATATTATCACAAGAGATAATTTATAATAACATTCATCTTCATAAGCAGCATATCACAAAACATATATATCCCAATCATCCGGTATCAATCCAATTTCAAACATCCAATATCAACCAATCATACAGTATCAATCTCCAAATATTGATCATCCAATATCAATCAATTAACCAATATTAATCAATCAATCCATATTCATAAAACATCCAAAAAGAATTAATTATCTCTTAATCAATTGAATTACCATAATCCTTCTTCATTCATTATTATTCCAAAAATATTTATCATCTCTAATGATTTTCCTTAATTAATCTTCCTTGACTAACTATTACAATCAAGTAATTATCCTTTAATTACTATCATTAATTATAATAATTAATGATCATTCATTAATTAATTAACTATAATTAATTACATTAATTCTTAATTAGTTACAATTAATTAATCACATTTAAATTAATCAATTATATTAATCAGCCTTGATTAATATCCTAAATCACATTAATTAGTGATCTTTATTAATTAATAATTACTTTAATTAACTAATCAACTTATAATTAATCAACTTATTAATCATAATTAGTAATTAACAATTTGTAATTACTTATCTTAATTAATTAACTTCTTAATTTATTAATTTCTAATTTAATTATATTAATCCTTGATTAATTAATTCAATTAATTAATTTTTAATTACTTCATTAAGTAATTATTAAACGATTTAAATTAACAATTAATCCTTATTTAATTACTAAATTAATTAATTACATTTTTATCAATTACCCTTGGAAATTAATCTTAAATAAATCACATTCATTAATTAATTAATTACATTAATAAATTAACTAAAATAAATTAAGTAATTAATTTTTAATTACTTACATAAGTAATTATATCTAATTATTTTCATTAATAAGTCTTAATTACTTCCTTAATTAATCACTAAACAAACAATTAACTTCATCATTAAATAATTCTTAATTCTTTAATTAATTAATCACTTCATAATTAATTAACTTCAACAATTATATTAATCAATTCTTTAATTGATATCATTAAGTGTTTAACCAATAATCACTTTAACTAATTACTCCAGGAGTAATTATCATTAATTACTTTATTAAGTAATTACACTTAATTAATCCATAATTAAGTGATTATTTAAAATTAACTAACTAATTATTTAAAATTAATTAAATAATTAATTAATTAACTAATCTTATATTTAAAAATCCTTAATTAATTAAGAAAACATTATTCTTAATTAATCTTTACTTATTAACAAATCATATTTATATTAAGTATTCTTAAGTTAGTATAATAATAATTAAACCATATTCATCTTCGTAAATAAATTGTTTGAAATTAATCAAATCTTCTTGACATTAGAGACAAAGTTATCCAAATTTGGTTTACATAATTATAATTTATTTTTGGAAATAAAGTATTTAGAACAAATTTCCAAATTTAAACATTTTAAATTATCTAATTTTAAACTTATTCAAATTAAATAAAATTTGGAAACTTTAGTTATTAAAACCTTACTTTAAAACTTTACTTAAAACTTTGATTTAATACCTTAAATTCAAAACACTTATTTTTTTAAATTAAATTTCAAAATTTAATTAAATTAATTCTTTCAAAATCAGTCATCTAAAATATTTTAAATTTGAAAATAGATTCAATTATCAGTTTTAAAAGTTTGATTTACATTTACTTTAAGGAAACAAGTTTTAACTTTGAAAATTCATTTCCTTTTATAAAACTTGTTCTATAATTCAAAGCTTAATCTTATTTATTCATACCACAAGTTTGATTTGCAACCCATCTTCTTATAGTACTTAACAGACAGGCACCCATCCCAAACTCGAGTCAACCTCAAAATTTCCCCGACATTGCTTTGAGACATCACTCAGTCACATTTACTTCGAGTCACCAACCTGCAAACGTGAGAACCCACCGAGCCTTCATCTCGTCTTCCCCAAATGAGCTTCCCAGAACCAAGACCGTGCACACTAACGTGCATGTGCACCTAACACTCCACCTCTGGCCAGCGATGATCATCGCGACCATCAACATCCATCACACGAACCCCCTCGAGCAAGAAACCAAACTCAGATTCCACAATTGATTTGTGAATCAAAATATGACCATTGCTCGAACTGCTTCAGAAACTCGCTTGCCCAACTTCACCCACGGCCGATCACCACGACACCACCAGGACTCGCCGACCCCACCATCTAGTTGCCATACCCAAGAACATCAACTACCCTAAGTGCGCGCGCCTTCGGTTCACCCATCACGTCGCAAAGACCTCTACAGTTCAACCGAAATCAACGCAAACTAAAACCCTACTCTCTACAATTCCCATCAAATTCAACATTAAAAAAATCAATAGTATTTTTCCTACAATCTATGACCTACAATCTAACTACGATTCAAAAATCAACTCAAATTAATGCATAGATAATCAACAATTCACAAAATCCCCAATTTCATATAAACCCCAATTTCAACATAATTACTCAATTAAAAATTATCATACAAACTCTAAAAATCATATTTTTTTTCAAATGTAATTTGATTATAAATTCAAAACTAAAAATTGAAATCATAAAATTTTGCCCAAGTTTGGTTTTTCACTGTATTTTGAAATTTTTTAGCAAATCATTCATTTTAAAATTCTATAACTATTTTTAGATGATAAATCACTTGATTACAAACAACTTTCATTTACAAATCACAGTCCAAATCGTATTCAAAATCAAGTTATTGATTTTAAAAAGAAAAAAAAACAAACCTGTATAACACAGGATTCATATGCAGGCATTCACTATTTTTTTTTATTTCATAAACTTACATGCAGGAAACAAATATGCATCATCTAAATCAAATACATTAGCATGCAACATTCAATCAAAGATTAAATCAAAACTTGTTTTTAAAATAAGATTTACTCACCTTTCTTTGAAATATGCAGACCAGAACAGGTTTTGATTCTTAAAATTTGAAGATAAACTTGCATGTTGAAATCCTACTACCTATTGCATGCCTTCAAATTTTTGATACTGCTGTTGAACTTGGTTCCATATGAATTGCAGGTTGAAGCTTAAATTTGCAGGTTGATTTGGTTTCATATTTGATGATGAAAAGAACACTAATTTGCAGGTTGCTCTTGAATTTGCAGGTTTTAATTTTGATTTCAGATTTGCTCTTTGTTTTTGGTTTTAATTTTGCCATTAATATTAGAAAGAATTAAGAAAGAAAAGAAAAGAGTTTGAGCTGAAAAAAATAAAAGTGGAAAACAAATTTTCTCTTCAAACAAAAACTTTTATATAAATTTAAATTCTAAATAAGGGTAAATGTTGCCACATGTCCTTTAATTCAAACAAATGTCATTTAAGTATTTAATTGTTTTACATGTGTTCATGAGATGCCTTGTATGATTACACATGTTATTAAGTATTTTAATTAAATTTTTATTTAATTTTAAATGTAAATATAACCTTACATTTTTAATTTACTTTATTACTAAATACTTATATGTGTAAATATAAATTTACCTTAAAGAAAATATCATAGAACTAATTACAATACAAATTAATCTTATATATGTAACTTAAAATCTAAACATCTATATTTACACAACCATTTTAAATTTAAAGCACTTTAAAAAAAACAAAACAAAAAAACTTTGATTAAATCCTTTATAAACTATCATATTAAAAATAAATATCCATCTTATATTTGAAACAAATTGAATTAAACTTTAAATTAACTTTTGAAAAGGATTAAATTTTAAAACAAAGCTTCAAATTACAATTCATTCATATATGAATTATTAATGGATTAAAATTAAATTTCAAAACAATATCAAGCTATAACATATACATACATATATGTTACAATTTGAAAACTCAATATTTAATTTAGAACAAAAGCTCTTCTATTCACAATATATATATCAATTGTATATATTATAAATAGAATAAAATCTGATTAGCTTTTGAAAAAAATTCTTATCAAATTTAAATTGTCGGAAAGATATAAATTACAATTATCAGATTAAATATTTATTAACCTTTAAAAGGATTAAATTCACCAATTTTAAATTAAAATTATAAAGAAAAATCATCAAACCAACTAAATTATTAACATAGATTATTAAA
Organism: Allium cepa; assembly: GCA_030765085.1. Lineage (NCBI taxonomy): Eukaryota > Viridiplantae > Streptophyta > Magnoliopsida > Asparagales > Amaryllidaceae > Allium > Allium cepa. Next base: position 487,499,147 of record CM060944.1, on the reverse strand, counting down.
TTGTTATTGCCCAAAATTCCGGGTCGTTACAATCCTCCCCCATAAAAGAATTTCGTCCCCGAAATTTAAAAGCAAAGGTAATTAAATAACCCAGTAAAAATTTTAATTTCAAATAACAAAGCATACTTAACAACCAGTAACTAACATCCATAGAAATCAAATAAACAAACAAACCTAACTAATTATTCTGACACAAATCAGAATAAAACTCTAATACTATCTCGAGTTTCCCAAGTATAAATCACTGGGAGACTTGTCCTACAAAAGCCAACAAACAAACTACACAACCAAAATCCAAAGCTCCACTCATCTCTAGATCAATCAATCTGAACAGAACATTAGTCTATACTTAAGTCTAGCACAACTTCCAAATCTAACTGAACTACAGATTCAACAACCAATCAATGAACCATACATGTACTCCCTCAGAGACACGTGTTACAAAATGAATTCCAGCTATCCAAACTGGCAATTCAATCTTATCCTGTCAAAACGCAGATAAGAAATCTTCAAATGCCTCAGCACTAACCAACCAATCTTATCCAATATCTGTTCTCTTAACCAGAGAATTCTAACAACACTGAAGTCTCCAACTTCAAATTCCAAAACTTCTTATCTCATCTCTGTAACTCAACAGACAATCGTGGGCTGCCAACCTTTTCCCGATTAGCTCAACCTATTCTGATACTTCCAGAAACAACTAGACCAAAGCAAAGCAGTCTATGGATTCTATTCAACAGAAAAGTCTTCCAAAATCCGTCGAAATCCAGAATTCAAGCTTTACTATTCAAGCAATAGCAAACTGAACTCGCTTCCTTCCTAGCACAGCAGCTACCTTGCTTCCGCTGCACAACTCTGATTCTGAAATAAATGAGAATACTGCTGATGAATATGAATATAAGCTTACCTAATATATCCGGGAAACTTTGTTCATCAAATCCATAAAAATCTGAGTGAGACATCATACTTGGTCACACAACCTCAAAACAGAATCCTATTCCAAAAGCTATATCAGTCCAATTCCAAAAATAATTCTGAGCTGCTATACCATCTCTTCTCAAGAGCCATTCTACAACCAGGCTAACTACCAAAATCTCTCCTGGAACCAAAACAATGTGGAACTCAACTCCAGATGCTGAAAAACTCCTGATTTCATCAGTAGCTCCTACTTCCACATGGGAATTCTCAGTCTCAACACAGATCACCCAAGATAGCCTAAGAAAATTCCCAACTAATCGCAAGTCACTTTTGCGATCCTACCTAGTTTGGATTCCAAAGAAACTGTCCTCTCTGTACCAATTAGAACAGCTTTTAAACTTTTCCAAACAAAGCTAACCCTTTAAGAAAACATCACCAACTGCCCGGGCTGCTACTAGAAGAAACATCAAGATTCCTGGACCATTGGAGAAACAATCCACACTGCTGCTCCCAAACTCTACCTCGATGATACAGCGAAGCTAAAAGTCCTTCTCATCAGCATACCGAACACTTCGAGTTGCAACTGCTACCACAGCTAACAAAAGATTTCTAATCCCAAGGTTTCTCAACTCCAAAACTATCAACAAACCACACAACGGACCTCCGAGATGGCAAACAACCCTTCAAGAAACTCATACTCCAAACCAAGCATCCACAACTCGCTTACCTTAAGGAATAACAATGAGACCATGCCTGGAGAGAAACAACTCATAGACCTTAGTCTCATATCCCAAAACAGCCGAACTCCTTACTAAAGATCCAAACAATTTATACACTGATGAATCTTCCCTACGGCAGGTAAAACTGCTCCTCAACTACTTCCAAACTGTTTCAAGTGAAAACAACTTCAGAAAATATCCAAGGATACTGCATCTCATCACGCAGTTACCGAGATATCATCACCTTACTCCTGCACTTCCAACAAATCCAAACTCAAGAAAAATTCGCTTACCCGAGCGAAATCCAAACTTACACTTCAAAGATAACTCCGAATCTTCAAAAAGATTTCCTTCGGATATCAAAGAAATCCTTACTCCAAACTACAAATCTCACTCGAGACGGTATCAGGTCTACAGTCTCGACAAATATACTTCCAACCTCAAACAAATGGACCTCTTCCATCAATGGTAGTCGTGTTACACACACACACCACTACTCCATCCACCTCTAAAGTTTATGTTGGAAAATCCGAACAGATAACCCAACAAATCAGGTAGATACAGATATATATATATATAGTTATATATAAAAATTACAAGTACGCTCTCTCAAGAAAGACACCACTACAGAGCCTAGGTATTCACTCAACCTAATGCTCCTTAAAGAAAGACACACTTCAGAGCCCAATGCTCTGATACCAAACGCGATGACCCGACTTCCTATCTCCAGGAAATCGCATCATCTTGAAGAAAGAAAGGGATAGAAGAAGAAAAGAAAGAGAAAGAAGAAACAGACCAACATCAGAGAACTCACAGCGGAACGAATAAAATATAATAATTAACATAAAATATTACATAGTATCTCATTACATCAGAGTACTCAACTTATACAACACATATTAGACAGTTATAAACTTCTGTCTAATCCATACAACTCAAGATATAAGAGAAACAGATACAACAAACACAGCGGAATCAATATTTATCTACACGTCGAAGCCTCCTGCTCCATATCTCCTCCAAAATTCGTCAAGCTAAGCTGATCTACTTGACTACTCATACATAATATGAGTACCCAAGAGTTTAATAAAACAGAAAATAAACACTCGGGTCAGACAGGAGTCTGGTGTGAGTAAACGGGTTAAAATTGCTTAACTTTAGAAAATCCTTTGAAAAGAAAAGGTATCACATAAGACTTCCCACACATAAACATGGAAAGGTTTTTACCTTACGCTAACCAAAACATTTGATAGGAAATGCAGTGATATTATAATAGTGTCTAGGGTTTTCAAGTAAATAAGAAATAACCGAAATTGTTACATAATTAAATTCCAGCTACTAGCCACAAAAGTGGGTAATACAATCAAAACCGTAGGGTCTCGTAGGAAGAATGGGTTTCCATCAATGGCAGGGCTACTGGGGTACCACCCGTCACAGTACGTGGCCTAGATCAACGTACCGAGGAGTACTCCCACTCCCCTGCAACACAAGGCCGGAACCATCACTTACTGGACAGTCCCGAACAAGACCACCCCGTAGTTGGCGCGACCAACTACACACTAAGCCGAAATAGAAAGGGACCTCTAGACAGGGGTAAATCTCGCTCTCAAGTAGGGGCTACCCACGAAGCCTCGCTGCACCGCCTCTGTTTTAGCCATTCCCGGTTGATGAGGCTTGAGGTTGCGATTACCTTTATAGATCACATCTATCTTAGAATGCTCACCGTCCACCTGACGATGTGTTGAAAGCATTCAATCCATACAAGTTCGTTCCGGGTTCGAACGAAACCGAAGGCACTATCTCGTTGCACTCATTATTGGAATCACCCTAAAAGTCAACGACCATAGCCCTTGCACTCTGATTCGCCATCTCGAATCTATAAGCACTATTCCGTCAAACTCATTACGGAATCACCCACAGAGTTATACTGACGTATAGCCCTTACACCTCGAGTCTTCACTTGCTCCACTTGGATTCACGTCCTAACGTTTAATTGGAATCGATGTGGTTTTCGGATTCCAAATATGGAAATACGATCCCGGTCTCACCGAAACCAAATGCCATTTTAATGTCCAAGTTGTACTTAAGGGTGTTAAACAATTTAACTTATATTCAGGATGATATAAACACTAGATGAATCATATTATCACAAGAGATAATTTATAATAACATTCATCTTCTTAAACAGCATATCACAAAACATATATATCCCAATCATCCAGTATCAATCAAATTTCAAACATCCAATATCAACCAATCATACAGTATCAATCTCCAAATATTGATCATCCAATATCAATCAATTAACCAATATTAATCAATCAATCCATATTAATCAAACATCCAAACAGAATTAATTATCTCTTAATCAATTGAATTACCATAATCCTTCTTCATTCATTATTATTCCAAAAATATTTATCATCTCTAATGGTTTTCCTTAATTAATCTTCCTTGATTAACTATTACAATCAAGTAATTTTCCTTAACCATATACAGTAATTATCCTTTAATTACTATCGTTAATTACAATAATTAATGATCATTCATTAATTAATTAACTATAATTAATTGCATTAATTCTTAATTAATTACAATTAATTAATCACATTTAAATTGATCACTTATATTAATCAACCTTGATTAATATCCTAAATCACATTAATTAGTGATCTTTATTAATTAATAATTTCTTTGATTAACTAATCAACTTATAATTAATCAACTTATTAATCATAATTAGTAATTAACAATTTGTAATTACTTATCTTAATTAATTAACTTCTTAATTTATTAATTTCTAATTTAATTATATTAATCCTTGATTAATTAATTCAATTAATTAATCTTTAATTACTTCATTAAGTAATTATTAACCGATTTAAATTAACAATTAATCCTTATTTAATTACTTAATTAATTAATTAGATTTTTATTAATTACCCATGGTAATTAATCTTAAATAAATCACATTCATTAATTAATTAATTACATTAATAAGTTAACTAAAATAAATTAAGTAATTAATTCTTAATTACTTACATAAGTAATTATATCTAATTATTTTCATTAATAAGTCTTAATTACTTCCTTAATTAATCACTAAACAAACAATTAACTTCATCATTAAATAATTCTTAATTCTTTAATTAATTAATCACTTCATAATTAATTAATTTCAACAATTATATTAATCATTTCTTTAATTGATATCATTAAGTGTTTAACCAATAATCACTTTAACTAATTACTCCATGAGTAATTATCATTAATTAATTTATTAAGTAATTACACTTAATTAATCCATAATTAAGTGATTATTTAAAATTAATTAACTAATTATTTAAAATTAATTAAATAATTAATTAATTAACTAATCTTATATTTAAAAATCCTGAATTAATTAAGAAAACATTATTCTTAATTAATCTTTACTTATTAACAAATCATATTTATATTAAGTATTCTTAAGTTGATATAATAATAATTAAACCATATTTATCTTCATAAATAAATTGTTTGAAATTAATCAAATCTTCTTAACATTAAAGACAAAGTTATCCAAATTTTGTTTACATAATTATAATTTATTTTTGGAAATAAAGTATTTAGAACAAATTTCCAAATTTAAGCATTTTAAATTATCTAATTTTAAACTTATTCAAATTAAATAAAATTTGAAAACTTTAGTTATTAAAACCTTACTTTAAAACTTTACTTAAAACTTTGATTTAATACCTTAAATTCAAAACACTTCTTTTTTTAAATTAAATTTCAAAATTTAATTAAATTAATTCTTTCAAATCAATCATCTAAAATATTTTAAATTTGAAAATAGATTCAATTATCAGTTTTAAAAGTTTGATTTACATTTACTTCAAGGAAACAAGTTTTAACTTTGAAAATTCATTTCCTTTTATAAAACTTGTTCTATAATTCAAAGCTTAATCTTATTTATTCAAACCACAACTTTGATTTGCAACTCATCTTCTTACAGTACTTAATAGACAACCACCCATCCCAAACTCGAGTTAACCTCAAAATTTCCCCGACATTGCTCCGAGACATCACTAAGTCACATTTACTTCGAGTCACCAACCTGCATACGTGAGAACCCACTGAGCCTTCATCTCGTCTTCCCCAAATGAGCTTCATAGAACCAAGACCATGCACACTAACGTGCATGTGCACCTAACACTCCACCTCTGGCCAGCGATGATCATCGCGACCATCAACATCCATCACACGAACCCCTCGAGTAAGAAACCAAACTCTGATTCCACAATTGATTTGTGAATCAAAATATGACCATTGTTCGAACTGCTTCAGAAACTCGCTTGCCCAACTTCACCCACGGCCGATCACCATGACACCACCAGGACTCGCCGACCCCACCATCTAGTTGCCATACCCAAGAACATCAACTACCCTAAGTGCGCGCGCCTTCGGTTCACCCATCACGTCGCAAAGACCTCTACAGTTCAACCGAAATCAACGCAAACTAAAACCCTACTCTCTACAGTTCCCATCAAATTCAACATTAAAAAAATCAATAGTATTTTTCCTACAATCTATGACCTACAATCTAACTACGATTCAAAAATCAACTCAAATTAATGAACAGATAATCAACAATTCACAAAATCCCCAATTTCATATAAACCCCAATTTCAACATAATTACTCAATTAAAAATTATCATACAAACTCTAAAAATCATATTTTTCCAAATGTAATTCGATTATAAATTCAAAACAAAAAATTGAAATCATAAAATTTTGCCCAAGTTTGGTTTTTCACTGTATTTTGAAATTTTTGAGCAAATCATTCATGTTAAAATTCTATAACTATTTTTAGATGATCAATCACTTGATTACAAACAACTTTCATTTACAAATCACACTCCAAATCGTATTCAAAATCAAGTTATTGATTTTAAAAAGAAAAAAAAACTGTATAACACAGGATTCATATGCAGGCATTCACTATTTTATTTTTTATTTCATAAACTTACATGCAGGAAACAAATATGCATCATCTAAATCAAATACATTAGCATGCAACATTCAATCAAAGTTTAAATCAAAACTTGTTTTTAAAATAAGATTTACTCACCTTTCTTTGAAATATGCAGACCATAACAGGTTTTGATTCTTAAAATTTGAAGATAAACTTGCATGTTGAAATCCTACTGCCTACTGCATGCCTTCAAATTATTGATACTGCTGTTGGACTTGGTTCCATATGAATTGCAGGTTGAAGCTTAAATTTGCAGGTTGATTTGATTTCAGATTTGATGATGAAACGAACACTAATTTGCAGGTTGCTCTTGAATTTGCAGGTTTTAATTTTGATTTCAGATTTTCTCTTTGTTTTTGGTTTTAATTTTGCCATTAATATTAGAAAGAATGAAGAAAGAAAAGAAAAGAGTTTGAGCTGAAAAAAAATAAAAGTGGAAAACAAATTTTCTCTTCAAACAAAAACTTTTATATAAATTTAAATTCTAAATAAGAGTAAATGTTGCCACATGTCCTTTAATTCAAACAAATGTCATTTAAGTATTTAATTGTTTTACATGTGTTCATGAGATGCCTTGTATGATTACACATGTTATTAAGTATTTTAATTAAATTTTTATTTAATTTTAAATGTAAATATAACCTTACATTTCTAATTTACTTTATTACTAAATACTTATATGTGTAAATATAAATTTACCTTAAAGAAAATATCATAAAACTAATTAAAATGCAAATTAATCTTATATATGTAATTTAAAATCTAAACATCTATATTTACACAACCATTTTAAATTTAAAGCACTTTAAAAAAAGAAAAAAGAAAACTTTGATTAAATCCTTTATAAACTATCATATTAAAAATAAATATCCATCTTATATTTGAAACAAATTGAATTAAACTTTAAATTAACTTTTTGAAAAGTATTAAATTTTAAAATAAAGCTTCAAATTACAATTCATTCATATATAAATTATTAATGGATTAAAATTAAATTTCAAAACAATATCAGGATATAACATATACATACGTATATGTTACAGTTTGAAAACTCAATCTTTAATTTAAAACAAAAGCTCTTCTATTCACAATATATATATCAATTGTATATATTGTAAATAGAATAAAATCTGATTAGCTTTTGAAAAACAATTCTTATCAAATTTAAATTGTCAGAAAGATATAAATTACAATTATCAGATTAAATATTTATTAACCTTTAAAAAGATTAAATTCACCAATTTTAAATTAAAATTATAAAGAAAAATCATCAAACCAATTAAATTATTAACATAGATTATTAAATTGTTATTGCCCAAAATTCCGGGTCGTTACGTTATAGGTTACTTTTAAAATGTAAAATAAAATTTTATAAAAGTTAGAAAATATTTTTAAAGATTACTTTGAAATTAAATTTAATATTTACAAAATTATTTAATATTTAATTAACTGTATTTTTTAAATAATTATTCGATTAAAATTTAGTTGATTAAAATATACACATAGATATAAATATATACTGATATATGTGTATATATATACTTATAAATGTTATAGTTCAATATATATATTTATACATCTTAAATTGTTTAAGGTAAATTTAAATAATATTTAGAATTTAAAAATATTTGATTAAATTTTTTTAAATAAATAAAATATTTGTTTGATAAATAAATAAATAAATTGTTGATCAATAAAGCAGTTAATTTTAATCCTAATTTATATAGGATAAATGAGATAATTTTCTTTTAAATCATTTAATAAATATGTTAATCAAATTAATAGATTAAAATTAATTAAATTTGATTTAATTAGTAATATACATATGAAATTTGTATAAGTTAATAAAATTATAAATTGTTACAAATGAGTTAAACTTATATAATATAAATGTATAATTTAAATGGAACTTAAAAAACCCAACTTAGGTTTAAGGAATAAAAACATACGTATTGTACATATACCATAATTTATGATATGTGTGACACTTGAATCAAGAGGATATTTCATAAGGAATATATTATTCCCTAAATCGATATCACTTAAATAAATGTATACATTAAAGATTATGAATCTCTAATATATAAATTTGTCTTCTACCATTTGTATATTAATAGATTACTTGCATACACTTTAATTGTTAAGTAAACTCAATCTAGGGATGTTATGTGTAGTACTATCAATATATTACCTAGACTAGGTAAGATACATGTACATATTTGTTGACCAAACTCAAGGTACATGCATTATACTTAGGTCATCGTGAATTAGTAGCTACGAGTGAATAATCTCTTTTAATTTTTTGACAAAATTCAAGGTTGACATGAACTTAAGACAAAGACCACGGGTTAGAAGTTGTATGATAGAACCGATAAAATGTTATCCATGGTTTGTGGGCGTATGATTTATTTAGCAAACTTAAGGTTAGAATCTCAAGGCAAGCGAGGCCCAACACTCACTAGAAAAACTGAAAGAATTCCACCTTTTTTTGATTTTGAGAAACATAAAAATCCAGTGCGAGTTTATTAGAAAAATGCAATCAATTCATTTAACTTTTGTAATAATATAAGAACATCTACTGTGTAAAAATTGTCCAAATGTACTTCAATTAAATTTGTAGCAAAATAACCAATCTAAGACTATTTTCAAAACAATGATAAGCCCACCAGACATAATTATACTGATTGGCTAAGAGTGATAAAGATAGCACTCACATAAGGAAGCTTTAGGTCTTCAATGAACGTACCTTTAAAAGAAAAGCCACAGTAACTGCTTACTTCGAGACTGTAAAAGCTTATAACACTTGGGTAGCTGACTGTGAATCAAACAAGTACTCATGTTATAAAAATTAAAAAAGCCGTTGCAAAGGCAACAAAAAAACAAGTCTTTCCATAAAATCTTCAAAAACCTCAAAGCCTTGTTTAGGGACAAATCTCATTCCGCAAGATACGAGATTACTAAGAAGTCGTTCAATACGAAGATCTGTAAGGACTGTCATGTTGAGGATTTCTTCTTAATAATGAACTTTATGTTAACTGAATTTTTAAGCTAGATGTTATGATAAGCAATGAACTATAAGTGGATTTGATCTTAGGTTCACTGGCTCCACATTTTAGGCCATTTATCTTAAATTACAGTATGAACCAATTGAATGTTAGCATCATCGAGCTACACAAAATATTAAGGTCTACCGAATGCTCATTAAAGGATCAAATCATGGTGTTATCTATAAAGGTAAATAATTCTTCTTTAAAAGGTTTAAAGAAACGCAAGCGTGGTTTGGAGAAAGGTAAAAAAGATGCGCATACTGATAAGAACGAATGTCACTATTTTCATAAGTAAGTGCATTAGGACTTCTAAACTATTTGAAGATGGTTAGAGAGAAGAAGAAGAAGGAATTTGATTCTCTGCTTCTGGAGGTGCATTTAGGATTCAAAATTGTTTTCCAATCAATAAATTTTCATGGGTTTTAGACACTGGATGTGAGGCTCATATCTGTAATTTGTTATAGGGACTTAAGGGCGGCAGACAAGTGGAAAAATATGAAATGAGGCTTTAATTTGCCGACGGATCTGCAGTAGACGTAACTATGGTTGGAGACTATCACTTCATTTGGCCTAGTGAATTTGATTTAGTATCAAGTAATTGTTATTATTTTAAAACTTTATTTGCAGAAATATATTTGTTTCTAGATTGTTTGAGACATTTTTTGTTTTTTTGTAAAAACAATATTATGAATATTGTGTTTGATGGAAATAATATCTACGATAATGTTTTAGATAATGCCATTTAAGTACTTAAATTTATTTTATCTATGTTGTTAATAAGTTTTCTATAACATTAATAATGGTCATTTATGGCATTATAGTCTAGGTCATATTAATGGAAAAGGACCGCACAAACTGAAAACCAAGGGTTTTCTACCATCATTTGATTTTGAATCATTTGACATTTATGAGTCATGTCTCAAAGAGAAAATAACCAAGCAACCTTTCGGTGGTAGTAATGAAAGAGACGATGAACTCTTAGGTCTTGACATACCGATCATGTGGCCTAATACTTATAGTGACTATGGATAACTCAACTAACTCTGTAACTTTGATTCATGATTTATTAAGACTATATATATGTCATATAAAGAATAAATTCGATGTCCATGAAAATTTTAAAGTGCATAAGAATGTAGTTGAAAATCAAATGAAACATAAAATAAATTTATTTCAAGTTGATCATGGAGGTAAGTGTGTGGACAAAAGTTCCAACGCTACTTAAAAGATAATAGGAATACCTCTCATATTACTCCACCATATTCTCTACATCACAATGTTGTTTCAAAAAGATGGTACCAAACCTTATTAGACATGGTTCATTCTATGATGAGTAAGGATGAGTTAACTCTTTGCAATTGAGGGTATACATTGGAAACCGCATCTTATATGTTAAATTTGATGCATACGAAATCTGCACCTAAGAGACCATAAGAGATGTGGTATGGAAAGAAATCCACCTTAAGTATTTGAAGGTATGGGTTGTCCAGCCTATGTTAAGAACGTTGGCCCCAATAAATATGAGGCACGATCAGCTCTATGTAAATCTATAGGATATTCGAAGAATTCTATGGAATATATTTTCTATAATACCGGGGAGAAAATGTTATTGTTCCTCGACACAATGTACTTTAGAAAAGAAATTTCTATCAAAAGAAATTATTGAAGAAGTTGTAGACGTAGATGAGATCAAGAAGTTAATACAGAGTTTGAACCTATAGAAGAATCAAATTCACCATTATTTATAAACACGCAACATAGCGGAAAGTCTAATACAAGGTCTCGCACAACAAAGAGATACAATGGTTTTCTTTTGGATCAAAGAGGTTTGTGTCTTAGAAGATGACATAGTCATCACATTTCGACAAGCACTACAGAGTAAAGACTTTGCATTTTGGCTTGAAGTAATGAAATTAGAAATTGATTCCATGTATGAGAACAAAGTTACTTTGAATGACATACCCAAAGGGATAAAACCCATTGACGTCAAATGGATTTTTAAGAAAAATATAAATGCTGATTGAAAGGTATAGACCTATACGGCAAGGGTAGCTGCAAAAGGATTTCATTAAATATAAGGTGTTGATTATGATGAAATGTATTTACATATTTCCATGCTTAAGTCCGTTTCGATAATATTTGCTATCATTGCTTTTATGACTGTGAAATATGATAGATGAACCTGAAAACAACATTTTTAAATGGTGATTTAGAAGAGAATGTTTACATGTTGCAACCCGAGGGTTTTGAAATCAGCGGGAGCAAGGAAAAGGCTTGCAAATTGTTAAGTTCAATTGATGGTCTTAACCAAGCTTCAATGAGTTGGCATAATTGTTTTGATAAAGCAATCAAATAGTTTGGTTTTTACCAAAATACAGACGAAGCATGCATATAACAAAAATAACATGGAAGTGCTACTGTGTTCTCAATCTTATATATCAATGATTTTCCCTTGATTAGCAATGACATCGCATTGTCGCAATCAATAAAAGCTTGGTTATCTTAGAATTTATCCATGAAGGATTTGGATGAAGTAACGTATATACTTGGTATTATAATCTGTAGAGATAGATCCAAAAGGTTGCTAGGATTGTCCTAATCCTTGTACATAGATACCATACAGAAAAGGTTAAGTATGGAGAATTACATGCGGTACATATGTTCCGACGCAATTTGGAATTATTCATTCTAAGAAGGATGCTCAACATACTGATGATGAGAAGGAGCATATGAAGAGGATATCGTATACATTTGCAACCACTTCCATCATATATGTCATTCTATGTACGAATCAGACGTGGCTTTTGCATTTGGATGTGCAAACCAATAATAGTCTAATCTGGAGAAAGCAGTGGACAACACTGAAGTGTTTCTTAAGTATTTAAGAAATACTAACTACATATTCCTTATATATAGGAATGAAGACCTCGTTATGAAGGGGTATACATATTTCAACTTTAGGAGTAATATTGATGACAACAAATCAATGTCGAGATATATTTTTGCATTGAACGGTAGAGCAGTCAAATGGAAAGTTCCAAGCAAGAAATTATAGTTGATTCCACAATAGAGGCCAAGTACATTTCCCTCATAGAAGCAGCTAAAGCAGTGGCCTCGATGCACATGTTTACGTACGAGCCAAGGGTGATTCCAAAGGTTAAGAATATCACGTCATTGTTTTGTTATATCATTGTCCAGATACAAATTGCGAAAGAATCTAGAGCTCATAGGAGTCAAGGCACATTCTTTGACAGCTCCACCTGACAAGGGAGTTAATCAGCAATAAAAAAGTTGTGATTGAAAGGGTCACTATGCCAAAAATTACATCAGACAACAAATATGCTCCGTTGTTTGAAAGTATATCTATTTGTTGTTAAATTCGGTGCCGTCTCAATGCACATCAAGCCACAGATATCCATCGTCTAATATGCACTAACATAACAAAAGGAAGTCGTATGTTGTCTGATGTTAGTATATCATTCCTAGAATTACATATTAGACAACATATAAGTATTGACTAATATTGTAGAGTCTAACGGTTTATGATTTTTGTTTGATGGTAATAAATGTTTTGTTTAGAATTTTATAACGTATTCAAACAAATATTTTATTTCATTTCAATTTCAAATAGTACAAATAGAGCTTCCACTATATTTCACACTTTCATACATAAGATTATTTTTGCACTCTCATATACAACATTTTTTTACTCTTAACACACACTCGAATTTGATATCTTCTTGCTTTTTCTCTAGTATTCTACCTTTACTGTCAAACAAAAAACACTGTAGTAAAAAGAAAAAATGAGCAAACTGATATATGCAAAAATAAGAATCTATTTTAATATGATGTTGCCTTAGTTATATGGGTTGTTTGTTTTCATACTTTAAAATTAGAATCAAAGCGGATGAGCACAATGTATGATATGTACAATGTATCATTGTACATGTCATTAGGCCGAACACACAAAATGCACTTGTGCCAATAAATTTCAAAGATATATGCAAAGGTCAAGCCTGAAGTCTCACCACAGTGCAGGTGTGCATAAGATCAAGCCCAAGCAAGCTCAAGCTCAACTCAAGAGCATCACATAGTCTACATAGGTGAAGCCATGTTTTGGACTCAACTCAAGTGCAACCAAAACATGGATGCAAATTCAACAAAAACACAGTGCCAAGATTTAAAAATATAAAAAATCAATCCAAATCCAATATATGATACACCTAGTATCAATTCAAGGCATGCACACATGTTTCAGATGCAAACAATAAACTATATGTCAAGACCAGGCACATTCATACAAATCCAGACTCAAGGCATAAGACCATATCATAAATGAATCGGTGAAGTAATCAGTTCAAGTGCAACATTTTGGTCTAGATATGAAATACATAAGGATACACGCAACTGAGGTCACACACAAAGATAATATAGGGTTAGAGTGCACATAGTTGTATAATTTAGAAAAGCAAGTAAACAAGTGCACATAGACGAGGCCAGTGTATACAAGGCAGAATATCAGAAGCACACAGGTTAAAGTGAGTGCACAAACATACAACAAGCAATATAAGTGCAAATTCAAGGAAAATGCACTCAAGCCCATAGATACTTGAACCAGCAAAACAGAAACAAATGCAAGCAAAGACTTAGTTTTCAAGCATCGTTCCAGTTCACCATCTTCACGAAAACAACAAACACTAATGTAATAGGCCGGCATAAGGATGTACAAGCACACTAGTATACATATATACACATATTTATATACATGTATATGTGTACATAGTGAGTAGAAAGGTAACTCAAAGATGCACAAATAGCAATGAAGATCAGGCATCACAATACAATGATCATCAACTCAAGCAGGATACAGCAACAATGGAGCATCAAAACAGATAAGTCGCCCAGTTCAACAAAAACAAGCACACGACCAGGAAATTCACACTTAGATAAGCACACTAATATATACATATACATATATGTCATATACATGTATATATGTATACAGTGGTTACTTCAAACTCTAGAGAGCATGCTAATAAGTCATGCATGCAGTTCAATAGTGATATAAACCAGCAAGCAAGTACTTTTAAAAATCCATGGTCAAGCACACAATAGAGATAAAAACCATCATCCATCATGAAATTCAAACCAGCAGTTCAATAAGATATAACCATCAGAGATAAAAACCAAAAAGGATCAAAACTCATATATATATATATGTGTGTGTGTGTGTGTGTGTGTGTGAGTGTGTGTGTGTGTACACACGAACGAAAAGAGATAATACAAACCAATAGATATAAAAACTTGAAGAAGCACAAAATCATTGCAAAGATCAAATAAGAATTAAAACAAATAGTTCAACTGAGATAAAAAAATCCATGAAGCACATAAACCAACAATTCAAATCGAAGTATATATTCGAAAATATAGGAAATTGATTCCTATATATACCCATATCATCATTGGTAGAAAAAAATCAAGTCAGGCTCAAGCATAAAACTGAAAAGGCGCAAGACTATTAAACAGACCAAATCGACATCAATCTTCTTGACATAAAAGCGACCAAAAGCGAATCCAACCAAAATAAAATACAAGCAATCAAAAGCAAATCCAAGTAAATCGAAGGCTTCAAACAAAGGCAGGAACAACTAATAACTACCAATAAGAATCACTATATTTATTATCATAATTTCATAAACAAAAATTCGATTTTGAGATTAGTTTTTGAGATTGGGTTTCGCGATATTACGTTTTGAGATAGGTTTCCATGAAATTAGGTTTTGAGATTGAGTGAGTATCAGGTTAAGAGGAAAATGAATCATAAAGGGGAAAATAACTATAAGAGGAAAGGGAAACTAAAATCTTGATATAGAGGAAAAACTAATTGTTTTTATTAACTTCAATCAAACAATATATAAATATTGTCTGAAAAAACATTGTCTGATCACTATTGTGTCACATAACAGATGATTATTCCACATGTTATGTGGAAAAGTAGGATAACAGAAAATTTACCATATGTTTTAGTAATCATTGTCGTTTGATTCACTTTGTGGCATATTAAATGGGCACTAAGGACAACTGTAACATCCCGTATTTTTAAGCCGTTGAATTTGAACATTTATTTTGTTTTAAATGTTTAATGTGGATTCTTAATTGATTTTGCAATGAATGAATTCGGATTCAATCAATGAAATAAGCTATAGATTTTAATTTATAGCAATTCCGGTTGAATTTGAATAATGGGAAAATAATAATTTAAATATTCGGAATTGAAGTAAAAGTAATTCTGGACGTAAATAGTGATAAAATGGTTTTAAAAATTTATCTTGGGCTATTTGAGTATAAATAGCGTGGTGGAAATTTTAGATGAATTTTGAAGTCGATGAATTAATATTTGGAATTTTATATTAATTTAAAAATGAATTTAATATTATTAAAATTGCAAATAATAAGATTTTGGTCCGGAATGAGCCAAAATGATATTTAATGTGATTATAAATTTTATATGAATTATTGTTAAGTTAATAAAATTTTAAAAGTGGAAATTTTGAGTGATTTCGATAATTTCGAAAATTGCTCGATTAAATAGACGAGTTAAAATAGCCTTCCGGGGGAACACTCTCGGAATTCGACGAAACCAGTTCCATTGGATCCGTAATAGTTAGTTATTATCGGATTTCAATTTTCGTAGCAATCGGAGTTGTCGTTTGACCCCGGCAGCTCGAAACGCATCGAAATCGTTTTAATCGATTTAATTTTAAATTGATCGTTTAATTCCGTAACTCGTGCATACGACCGAATTAGCTTACGAAACCTGTTCCATTGTGTCCTGAACGCTGAAAAACCTTAGGGACGCCTGTCGGAACGTGAGAATTGGAGGTTTTTTGCATTTGTGGTTAAATTGAGAAATTTGTTGATTAAAATATTATTAAATAACATTTATATATATATATTAAATTGGGCTAAACCCTAGTTCTTAGAGAGAGAGCCGCCGCTATTATCAGTTAATGGCCGAAAACGTGTAGATTTCCCCTCTCAATCTCTCTTTATCCTCAAGTTAATCTTTGAAACTTCCTACTAGAGAATCCTAGAACTCCTTGAGCTCTTCACATCCATATGGTGGGTCGGCACAAAACTCAACGAGATGGCCAGAGATCGGCGACGAAGGGCGCGCGTTCATTCGCGAATTTCAAGGTATCTGGGGCACCGAGTTCGAACTCGTCCTGGCCGCGCGTGTGCCTTGCTTAGGGCTTTGATGTGAGGAGCTTGGATCGAGCTCCGATGGCGATAGGGAGGCGCGGCAGTTGGTTTTAGTTTGGCGATGTTGGGTTTGGGAACCTGGAGATGTCGCGTATTAAGGGAAGGGAAGGTATCGGCTTCGTTTTTTTTGTTGCAGGCCGTGTTTGGTAATTGCAAAATAAAATTTAATAAAAGAAAATTGGTTAAATTTCAATTGCAAACTTCAAAATTGAATAACTTATTCATACGATCTGGGATTTCAGCGAAACAGGAAACGCCGGAAACGCAGAGACGAGTGCTACGCGATGGTGCAGGTCCGGAGTCATTTCCGTGCAAGTAGAAATTTGGGTTAAATCGGACACCGTCCGGTTTAATTTAAATTTCGAACGCTCACCGAAACTCAAGGTGAGTTATCCTCACTCACATCTGGATACTAGTAAAGTAGACAGCTAGTATTGATTGTTTGTTTGGATGTTTAGCTGAATATGTTAATTATTATCAAATTGAATTGATATATATTTGGTTGTGCTAATATTTGTGGATGCAGGGAAAAACAGGTTGGAGGGATCCAACTGGATTCCTCACAATATAGTGTTTATTTTTATAATCGATGATGATGCATGTTTATATATTGTGGTATAAACTACCAATCCATAATATTAATTATAAAGAAATTTGGAGTTTTAATTATAAAGAAATTAAATTTGGTTTCAAAAGAAATTAAGAAATTAATAAATAAGTAATTTAAGGGAATACAAACATTGGAATCTGTTTGGATGGAAAACTGAAATAAAAAAATTGTATTGGAATATTACTGAATAAATTATAAATCCAAAATCTAATTTAAATGGATAATTGAATTTTAGAGAAATAAGTGATATTATTGAATAATGAATTTAAAAGAATTAAAATTGGAAATCTATTTAGAATGGAATTGAAAAATTGTAAAATCTGGAATGATTAATAAAGAGAAAGGTTATCAGTTGATAAATGGGAAAATAAAATTTATGTGAATAAAATATAAAACTAAAGTCAAATAGTTTGACAGAAATCGTGAGAAGGATTTCTGTGATGTTTATGTAGAAATGAGATTTCCTGGGAAACCAAGTTCGAGTTTAAACCGATTTTATAAAAAGAAAGTTTTAAAAATTTAAAACTTGTTTAAATGAGAGTGTTTTGGAAGTTATTATTTTATAGTGACAATTTATGAATTAGCGATAGAAAATTTTATAAATACCTTAACAATTATTTTTACAAATCGATTTGTCTAAAAGACTAGTTTTGGACTTAAGCCATTTGAAATTAGTATTTATCTTATTTAAAACGCTACTTTTAAATTTAGTTTACTAAAAACCTTATTTAAAATCAAAGTTTATATCTAAATAAATGGTTTTACTGTACATATTTTGAAATTATATCTTGAGCAAGTAACTAGAAGTGAATTTACGTATTTTAAAGTATATTTTAATATAAAATGTTTTTAACTGTTTTCAAACTAAGTTGTTTTGAACTTGGTCATTTCCAATGGGAATCAATGGTAAAGAATTTTCCTTGTAAGGAAAGAGCTTTGAGAATTGTTTTCAAATGAGCTTTGAAAATTGGGAAATATATCTTTTAAAGATATTTGAGGTAAATAAATAATGTGGAATATTATTTATTGTGTGATGGATGCTTATGGATGTTTATGAATATAAATTGATAGTTAAATCACCGACTATCAATATTGGACAATGCGTTGATCGTTTCGAAGAGACCGGGATCGAGATTTATTTCTCGAAAACCACTTCGATCCGATTTGTACGTTTTCGTGCGAAAAATGTGTTCGGAGTCGAAGATGGAGCAGCGAAGTGCAAGGGCTAGTCGCTACTAATCCTGAGAATATTTCCAAAATGGATGTAGTAGGAGTAGTGCCTTCGGTTCCGTTCGAACCCGGGACGGACTTGTATGGACGAATGCTTGCGAAACATCGTCAGGTGGATGATGGGCATTCAAAGTGAAAACGTTCAAAAAGGTAACGCTTAGCCTCAAGCCTAATCAAATGGGAATGACTGAAAATCAGGGGATATGCAGCAAGGTTGGGTGGGTCATGCCCAAGCAGGACAAGATAATTCCCCTGTCTAGATGTCCCTTATTATATTTCGGCTTAGTGGGTGGTTGGTCGCGCCAACCACGGGGTTTATCTTGTTCGGGACTGTTCAGTAAGGAATGGTTCCGGCCTTGTGTTGCAGGGGATGAAGGGAGTAGTCCTCGGTACGGTGATCTAGGCCCCGTACTGTGACAGGTGGTACCCCAGTGCCTAGTCATTGTTGGAAATCCATTCTCCCTACGAGCCTTGTACGAGTTTTGTTTGTATTACCCACTTCGGTGGCTAGTAGTTGGAATTTAATAGATGTAACAATTTCGGCTATTTTATAAGTATTTGTAAATAGACACTATTATAATATCAGAGGATTTTCTATAAAAAGTGTTTTAGCTATCGTAAGGTAAAAACCCGACATGTTTATTTGTGGCGTGGTCTTACGAGATGCTTTTGTTTTCAAAGGATTTTTGAAACTTTAATAATCAATTTGGATGCATATTTAGTATCAGCTGGTATTCCAGACTGACTCGGGTGTTATTTTATTATAATGCTCGGGTCAGACCGAGTATTATTTATACAGGACTTGATGCTTTGGAGCAGGAGAGGAGCTGGAGCCGAGACGTATTATCTATATATATATGTATGGTCCGCTGCTGTGATTGTATGGTATGTCTGATTTGTAATTTGATGTATATGAAACTCTGATGATGTGATGTACAAAAAGGTTATAGATTTCATTTTGTGTAAAGTTCTATATTTACTATTATATTTTATTCCGCTGCGACTGTGAGATTCTGATATGGTTTAGTTTCTTCTACATCTATCTCTTCTTCTTAACCCTAAATGGTTCGTATTTCTGTGCCACTTGAGTTAACCAAGGTAGAATAGTGTTGATTCAAGGGGTACGGATTTACGGGCTGTCACACTTGGTATCAGAGCTTAGGTTGGCGACAACCTAGGCTTTGGTGGGGTAATTACTCATTTAATAGAGTCAATAGTACTCTACAATGAGTTGAGAGTAATAATAGATATGAGAGCGTACTTGTTAGTGCATATAAAATTGTTTTTTATACTGTGTTGACTTATCGGTTGAGTGTTTATGAATTCTGGTCGGTACGGGAAGTACAACCGTATCGATAGGGGTTTCTAAACTCTTGAACAAGATAAACTGACATAGTATTGTTTTTAAAGGTGGGTAAATGAAATAATTTTACCCAAAATTATATTTTGATATAAGAGAAATAATTTTCTGAAATATTATATATGTTTGATTGTTTGGATGTGGATACTATAATCAAATAAGAATCTAAAATTTGATTTAAGATTTGAAATGGTTATAACGAAATAAATTCTGTGAGTATAAATTATACAAAAGAGGATAACTAAACTTAAATTAAACCAGAATTTAAATCCCGGAAGTTTTGAAAAAGATTTTAAATAGATTGAAAACCAAAGGTTTGGAAATTTAAAATCTTGGAAATGTTTGATAGTATTTTTTTCCAAGTGTTTGAAAGGCAATAATGGAATATTGTTTTGAGAAGTATTTTTGAATGGCAACTGTTTTGAAATGAATTTGGGAAAGTAAGAAGCATTGAACTCACTTCAGTCGCTCGAAAATAATCCTGATGATGCTGGCCGCATCATTAGAATTCATTTTCGAGTTTCTAAAGTGATGGATTGCTTCCCTAGTACTTGGTTAAGGTATTGTTTGGATTTTGGGTATGCTGGTTGTTTGGGAAATTTCAAAGGAGGAAGATTTGTTTTAGTATAAACAAGTTGTTTTGGAAAACCTGGGGATTTGATTTGATATACCTAATGGGTAGGTATTGATTATTATTTCAAAATGGTTTTGAAATAAAACCGGGTAAATTGAATTCTGGGAAAATTCTAATTATATAATATGTAAATTTAAATTGGATTAAGTATTGGATTTATTACGTAAAGTTGATGCTAATAAGAAGGAAGAAATGAAAATTTTAATCTTAGAATTAAAACTTGACTTAATCAAATGAAAGTGGCTAAAATATGTTGAAGTGAATTGAAATTTGAATTAAACCTGGATAAGTAAAATAAATTGGACTTAAAATAAAATTGATTTGAATTAAATTAAAATGTAAGATGACCTAGGAATTGTGGGTCATTGTGAAATGAATTGAACTCCTGAGCTATCAGGTGTTATGCTTATAGTTGAAACTATGGATTTGAAATTAGCAAAGGATTAAGGTGAAAGAAGATTAGTAACCTTAAGAATTCAGTGAAACATATATATGTAAAATCTGAGATTGTGATTATAAGATGTAAATGGATTAAAATGAGCTATATAAGCTTTAAAATAAATAAGTTGGTGAACTTATAAAATAGAAATGGAAATTATAATCACAATGGGAAATAATGGAATGGAAGGGTGGATTCTAAATTTAATCTCAAATGAATGTGGATTGAGATAAGGTAAAGTGGGGTATAAAAGAAGTGAATAATCTTCACTTAGTAAACAAGTTTTGAACTTGTATTTGGTGAATTAAAATTGTGAATTTGAAATGGAAGTAAATCTAAATGAAATGGAAAATTTAAAATTGAGAATTTGAATTTGAATTAGATCTAAATGAATTAAAATTAAATTGAATTGGATATAAAGGTGAAATGTAAATTTCTTATAATTGCATAAAGAAATTCATATTCTTAAGTTATTAAGGGTTATAATTTAAACTTATGATTATAAAATGAAAATGGATTTAGTAAACAATCTAAACTCTTGAATGGAAGTGAAATTGAAATCTATTAATGGAAAGAGATGAATGGTGTGGCAAATTCAAAATTTGTTCATAAATGAATTGTAAAGTGAGAACATAAATGTGGATGTTCTTAAGTGGCAAATAAGTCTTGAACTTATGTATGGGAAAAAAAAAACTTGTTTTGGTAATGAAGTTGAAATTGAATTTCAATTGAATAAATGAATAATATAAAAACAAAAGGGAAAGGTAGGAATTTAAATTGTTAAATGGAATAATGGGAAAATGGTGATATTATAAATGGATTCAGAGTAAATTGGGAAAGTGAATTAAACCTAATATGGATTAGGTTATTGACTGAATTAAATTACAAATTAATGGAATTTGTATTGTAATGGATAGAATTTGATAATTAGTCAAAATTTGAAGGTAAATAAAAATCCAGTTTGGATTGGGATTTAATTTTGGTAATAAATATTAGAAGGGAGAATGAATAATGGAATTTGAATATATTAATGATGATTTGAATTGTGAATAAAATTCAAATGGGTGAAATAATTTAGGTGGGCTCTTTGCTAATAAAATAAATCTAAAATGGATTGAATAAATAGACAAAGAACATTCAAAATTTGTAAAGGGATTGGAATTTGATTGATATGGAAATAAAATAAAATTTGAATTGCAAGTGAAATGGTATTAATTAATTTTTGTGATAAATTAAAGATGTATGAGTTGTCAATAATCCAGAATGGAAGGATATTCATATAAATCTATTGGATAATGAATTGGAAATATAAGATTTGAGATATAATTCAATAATTGTGATAAAGCAAAAATGTTGGGGCTGTAAATGAAATAGAATGAGATGTTATTAATTTGAATTTAAATGATGATCGTGCGGTGTGAATAAGAAATTGAATTAAAAATTGAAATGGAATAAGAATGCTTGGATGGCGAACTATGCAAATTGAATGAAAGTAATAAAAGTCTAATCTGAAATTAATTTTAAATGGTATAAGCTTAAGAATTGGTTATTTGTTTGAATAACCACAACCTGCATAGAAATTTTCATTAAACTTAAGTGAATAAATATTTGAATAACTTAATATGGATTTGAAATCTAGTTCTATGAGTTTGTATATAAATGCAATCGAATTTACTTAAAGAAGATGGTTTTAAATTAATTAGATAATCGCAATCCAATTAAGTGATTTGGTAGATGAATGAAAATGGATTATAAAGGAAATGCAAATGTTTCATGTTTAAAATAAAATTTGATTGTAAATCAAATTGGGAACATAGGCTAAAATAAAGAAATATAAGCAAGGCATATGTAATCATATTGAAATAGAAATGAATTGGTTGAAATAAATATGGATTGTATATAGTGGATTTGAGTATAAATCATTTAAGTGTAATAAAATGAAGTTGGACTTGGATAAGAGATTTGGAAAGCGATTGACATCTTTGAATTGTTAATAAAACGTGGTTAACATTATTGAAACAATGTCGAAATTGTGAAATTGTTTTTAAAGGTGATTAACATGCATTATTATGAAATTTGCTTGGTTAGGCTATGAAATTGGTTTGTTGGTTAAGATTTATGAAATGGTTGTGTTGGCTTACATTTATATTGGTAATGCTAATAAATGTTCATATTATTGTAAGCTAATGAGTTTGTTTGAGTAAGTACAGGTGCGGGAGGCGTTCGAGAGAGTTGGAGCACGTATATGCATAATATTAACCGCTTGCTATTAAAATTTGCTAAAAAGGTACGCCTACGCAAATATAATTGGGAAAATGATATATATATTGTGATATATTTTGGTTTCCGACCGTGTGGGTCGATGTATATTTATTCCTTTGTATCGCGATATCGCGAAAGCTCCTCCGTACAGGGGAGACTCTGCCAAAATTTTCCGGAAATTTTGGGAGTTAGAAAATTTTTGGGGAATTTTGAAAATTTGTAATTAACTTGGAAAGTTACAAGTTAAAATTTAAGCTTTAGAATAAGTACAGCAAATGAGTTTGGGGACTTAACTAAAGAATTTTGGGAAAGTAAACATATGCTTTTAACTAAGCAAATTGGGTAAGTAAACGGGTTGAAGGGTATTTTCTACCCTAGCAAATTTCGGGGACGAAATTTTTATAAGGGGGGAGGAATGTAACATCCCGCATTTTTAAGCCGTTGATTTTGAACATTTATTTTGTTTTAAATGTTTAATGTGGATTCTTAATTGATTTTGCAATGAATGAATTCGGATTCAATCAATGAAATAAGCTATAGATTTTAATTTATAGCAATTCCGGTTGAATTTGAATAATGGGAAAATAATAATTTAAATATTCGGAATTGAAGTAAAAGTAATTCTGGATGTAAATAGTGATAAAATGGTTTTAAAAATTTATCTTGGGCTATTTGAGTATAAATAGCGTGGTGGAAATTTTAGATGAATTTTGAAGTCGATGAATTAATATTTGGAATTTTATATTAATTTAAAAATGAATTTAATATTATTAAAATTGCAAATAATCAGATTTTGGTCCGGAATGAGCCAAAATGATATTTAATGTGATTATAAATTTTACATGAATTATTGTTAAGTTAATAAAATTTTAAAAGTGGAAATTTTGAGTGATTTCGATAATTTCGAAAATTGCTCGATTAAATAGACGAGTTAAAATAGCCTTCCGGGGGAACACTCTCGGAATTCGACGAAACCAGTTCCATTGGATCCGTAATAGTTAGTTATTATCGGATTTCAATTTTCGTAGCAATCGGAGTTGTCGTTTGACCCCGGCAGCTCGAAACGCATCGAAATCGTTTTAATCGATTTAATTTTAAATTGATCGTTTAATTCCGTAACTCGTGCATACGACCGAATTAGCTTACGAAACCTGTTCCATTGTGTCCTGAACGCCGAAAAACCTTAGGGACGCCTGTCGGAACGTGAGAATTGTAGGTTGTTTGCATTTGTGGTTAAATTGAGAAATTTGTTGATTAAATTATTATTAAATAACGTTTATATATATATATTAAATTGGGCTAAACCCTAGTTCTTAGGGAGAGAGCCACCGCTATTATCAGTTAATGGCCGAAAACGTGTAGATTTCCCCTCTCAATCTCTCTTTATCCTCAAGTTAATCTCTGAAACTTCCTACTAGAGAATCCTAGAACTCCTTGAGCTCTTCACATCCATATGGTGGGTCGGCACAAAGCTCAACGAGATGGCCAGAGATCGGCCACGAAGGACGCGCGTTCATTCGCGAATTTCAAGGTATCTGGGGCACCGAGTTCGAACTCGTCCTGGCCGCGCGTGTGCCTTGCTTAGGGCTTTGATGTGAGGAGCTTGGATCGAGCTCCGATGGCGATAGGGAGGCGCGGCAGTTGGTTTTAGTTTGGCGATGTTGGGTTTGGGAACTTGGAGATGTCGCGTATTAAGGGAAGGGAAGGTATCGGCTTCGTTTTTTTTGTTGCAGGCCGTGTTTGGTAATTGCAAAATAAAATTTAATAAAAGAAAATTGGTTAAATTTGAATTGCAAACTTCAAAATTGAATAACTTATTCATACGATCTGGGATTTCAGCGAAACAAGAAACGCCGGAAACGCAGAGACGAGTGCTACGCGATGGTGCAGGTCCGGAGTCATTTCCGTGCAAGTAGAAATTTGGGTTAAATCGGACACCGTCCGGTTTAATTTAAATTTCGAACGCTCACCGAAACTCAAGGTGAGTTATCCTCACTCACATCTGGATACTAGTAAAGTAGACAGCTAGTATTGATTGTTTGTTTGGATGTTTAGCTGAATATGTTAATTATTATCAAATTGAATTGATATATATTTGGTTGTGCTAATATTTGTGGATGCAGGGAAAAACAGGTTGGAGGGATCCAACTGGATTCCTCACAATATAGTGTTTATTTTTATAATCGATGATGATGCCTGTTTATATATTGTGGTATAAACTACCAATCCATAATATTAATTATAAAGAAATTTGGAGTTTTAATTATAAAGAAATTAAATTTGGTTTCAAAAGAAATTAAGAAATTAATAAATAAGTAATTTAAGGGAATACAAACATTGGAATCTGTTTGGATGGAAAACTGAAATAAAAAAATTGTATTGGAATGTTACTGAATAAATTATAAATCCAAAATCTAATTTAAATGGATAATTGAATTTTAGAGAAATAAGTGATATTATTGAATAATGAATTTAAACGAATTAAAATTGGAAATCTATTTAGAATGGAATTGAAAAATTGTAAAATCTGGAATGATTAATAAAGAGAAAGGTTATCAGTTGATAAATGGGAAAATAAAATTTATGTGAATAAAATATAAAACTAAAGTCAAATAGTTTGACAGAAATCGTGAGAAGGATTTATGTGATGTTTATGTAGAAATGAGATTTCCTGGGAAACCAAGTTCGAGTTTAAACCGATTTTATAAAAAGAAAGTTTTAAAAATTTAAAACTTGTTTAAATGAGAGTGTTTTGGAAGTTATTATTTTATAGTGACAATTTATGAATTAGCGATAGAAAATTTTATAAATACCTTAACAATTATTTTTACAAATCGATTTGTCTAAAAGACTAGTTTTGGACTTAAGCCATTTGAAATTAGTATTTATCTTATTTAAAACACTACTTTTAAATTTAGTTTATTAAAAACCTTATTTAAAATCAAAGTTTATATCTAAATAAATGGTTTTACTGTACATATTTTGAAATTATATCTTGAGCAAGTAACTAGAAGTGAATTTACGTATTTTAAAGTATATTTTAATATAAAATGTTTTTAACTGTTTTCAAACTAAGTTGTTTTGAACTTGGTCATTTCCAATGGGAATCAATGGTAAAGAATTTTCCTTGTAAGGAAAGAGCTTTGAGAATTGTTTTCAAATGAGCTTTGAAAATTGGGAAATATATCTTTTAAAGATATTTGAGGTAAATAAATAATGTGGAATATTATTTATTGTGTGATGGATGCTTATGGATGTTTATGAATATAAATTGATAGTTAAATCCCCGACTATCAATATTGGACAATGCGTTGATCGTTTCGAAGAGACCGGGATCGAGATTTATTTCTCGAAAACCACTTCGATCCGATTTCTACGTTTTCGTGCGAAAAACGTGTTCGGAGTCGAAGATGGAGCAGCGAAGTGCAAGAGCTAGTCGCTACTAATCCTGAGAATATTTCCAAAATGGATGTAGTAGGAGTAGTGCTTTCGGTTCCGTTCGAACCCGGGACGGACTTGTATGGACGAATGCTTGCGAAACATCGTCAGGTGGACGATGGGCATTCAAAGTGAAAACGTTCAAAAAGGTAACGCTTAGCCTTAAGCCTCATCAAATGGGAATGACTGAAAATCAGGGGATATGCAGCAAGGTTGGGTGGGTCATGCCCAAGCAGGACAAGATAATTCCCCTGTCTAGATGTCCCTTATTATATTTCGGCTTAGTGGGTGGTTGGTCGCGCCAACCACGGGGTTTATCTTGTTCGGGACTGTTCAGTAAGGAATGGTTCCGGCCTTGTGTTGCAGGGGATGAAGGGAGTAGTCCTCGGTACGGTGATATAGGCCCCGTACTGTGACAGGTGGTACCCCAGTGCCTAGTCATTGTTGGAAATCCATTCTCCCTACGAGCCTTGTACGAGTTTTGTTTGTATTACCCACTTCGGTGGCTAGTAGCTGGAATTTAATAGATGTAACAATTTCGGCTATTTTATAAGTATTTGTAAATAGACACTATTATAATATCAGAGGATTTTCTATAAAAAGTGTTTTAGCTATCGTAAGGTAAAAACCCGACATGTTTATTTGTGGCGTGGTCTTACGAGATGCTTTTGTTTTCAAAGGATTTTTGAAACTTTAATAATCAATTTGGATGCATATTTAGTATCAGCTGGTATTCCAGACTGACTCGGGTGTTATTTTATTATAATGCTCGGGTCAGACCGAGTATTATTTATACAGGACTTGATGCTTTGGAGCAGGAAAGGAGTTGGAGCCGAGACGTATTATCTATATATATATGTATGGTCCGCTGCTGTGATTGTATGGTATGTCTGATTTGTAATTTGATGTATATGAAACTCTGATGATGTGATGTACAAAAAGGTTATAGATTTCATTTTGTGTAAAGTTCTATATTTACTATTATATTTTATTCCGCTGCGACTGTGAGATTCTGATATGGTTTAGTTTCTTCTACATCTATCTCTTTTTCTTAACCCTAAATGGTTCGTATTTCTGTGCCACTTGAGTTAACCAAGGTAGAATAGTGTTGATTCAAGGGGTACGGATTTGCGGGCTGTCACACGAACAGTAGATTTATTCACGAAGGGTCTAACTCGATTGGCTCCAAGCAAACTGATCGAAAGGATGGGGTCGAAATTCCATAATTGACCCTCTATGTAAGTGGGAGATTGAGAGAATTATGGGTATTCTCTTGGAATTTTTTTGTAATTTATTGTAAATTATTAACTCTGTAATAAAATCCGATTTGAAATAAAATGTGTTTTTTCTATTATATACCAGTCATATTATGATATATTAATCAAATAATCAATTTAAGTATATTTATTCAAAAATACTTAAATGTATGTTGTGTGATAATAATTATAAGGAATTGTAATCATGAGAAAATACTACAATATTAAATAACGTATTATTTTAAATATTCTTAGTCGAGATGTAATTTCGAGAAAGGACATCAAAACATCCGTTGAGACTAGAGTATGTAATGGTCTCCAAAAGTTGGAAAGTATATTACTCATGGCTGTTGGAGGAACTACGGGGTTACATACTAATAATTATTGGATAACTATGGAATGATTCGTCAGAGATTTTCTAGTTCGTTAATAACAACTAGGTCAATCATGAAAATTAGAGCGATGATACTGCACAGTTCCTTTGACTTAGAAATACTGTTGAAGTTCAATATGGATACTACAATTCGATTATAGCTAAATCATTACATGACGACCATTAAGTGGCTATAGTTAGATCTAAATTAAAGCATTAGAAGTGAAACCCTATTCAACAAAGAATTCATCTCCTCAGTCTTATGAGGTTATTATCAAAGCAAACTATAGTCAACTCCAAGTCAAAATCACCGACTAGAGTAATATGGTTAATAATATATGTTTTTATCAAACCAAGGACTATGTTTATGGACTAACCAAGTTGAATATGGATGGTATAGCAAAACCAAATTTCATAAGTCCTAAGGTGATATAATGTTGACGAAGTAAATTGGTCTAATCATTACTGAAGGTACATTCAAATCATAAAATTAGATATTACCCGATGAAAGATCTATAAGTGATAAATTCAATCAAACTATCAAACCATGAGCTAAGGTGATGTATGAACATTAATATTCAGATTGTTCGATATTGATCGTTATACCTATGAGTCGCACAAATGTGCTATTGAGTTCTCCGAAATACCACACAATTTAATTGGTTTATAATTTTTATAGTTTGTTAAATTAATAATATTTATGAAATATTAGTTAACTATTTATTTGATGTATTGGGTGCTATTAGTATTTTGTAGATGTCGTTACTAATTAATTGTGTGCATATACAAAGTTATATATGTATGTATCGATATACGATATCAATATGCGTTTAAAAAAGATTTAAATGTCATGAGTTATTAAACAGGTTTAGGTTGTCTAAAGGCTCATATAGCCTTAGTTTTGGCCGGCCTTAATAAAGGAGGGAAGGGATATTTGATTTGAACTATTAAGAGAAGAAATAGTAAAAGGGGGAGAATTTGTCTCGTCGTCCTCCTCTACATAAGTTAAATCATTCCACTACTTGAAAATGCAACTTTTATCTACCTGATTTTACTAACACCATTTTAACACCTTTAGTAAAGGCGTCGATAGGGCATCGGAATTACATCGATGACTTACTACCTACGGCGTTGCTTCGATGCCATTTACAAGGCATCGTCAAGGCGTCGGTCTTACGTTGGCCCCAACCATAGTAACCCAACTGATGTCCTCTCCCTTATTATTTTCCCACTCCAAAACTAAAACACAAACCCACCTTAAACCCCCTTCGTTCCCCTTCTTCGCCCTCAACATCGTTTGCTACCCCTCCTTCTCCTTCGATGCCATTGAAATTCCCAACTCTGGCATTTGTTTCCTTGCATCCCTCCGACTTCCTTGTCGCAAGTCCCAAATTGCCACCTCATCAATGCTACAAGACCAAGCCCCCACCTCTTAGCCCAACACATGTTCCATGTCACCGCATATAGCACCAAACTACTGCTAGCATCGTAAATCCCAAGCCAAGCACCACCTCCGTCGGTATAATTTATTACTCCAATTCATTTTCTATTCAATGCTGCAGTTCAATTAGTTTTGTATATAATATAAGCTCCTTGGTTTATATTCGTTGGTATATGATTGTTGATAGAGGTTCGATGGTGTGATAGTTTATATATGATTTAAGATATTGTTAGTATTAGTTTTAAATTGTTCGATGGTTCATTGTCATTAATAAGATGGTATTAATGAAACCCTATAGATGTTTAATTTGACCCTATCTGACAAGCACCGTACATGATCATTATATAGATACTCGGTTTTTAAATAAAATGAAAGTAAATATTCATTTGATATGCTAGTTTTCGGATTTGTCCCAGTATGGACAAGTTATAAACATAATGTAATTTATGTTTCATAAATGAATATTTCAAATTGAATGGTTAGCAAAATTTTGACGGTACTTCCTTCTTATTCCCTATGTATGCTCTTTTACGTATGATATGAGGCCTCAAAAGTGGAAGTGCAACTGAAATTTCGCCAATCATGTGATTTGAAATAATTTATGAAATGTAAATATTATTGCATTTATAATTTGAAGTAGGACGGCTAGCCACTGAAAAAGTGTAGAAAACCCTAAGTTCTATAGCTTTGAAACTATCTATGAATTCCATTATTTTACAACTAAATTAATAATGTTATTGACATTACTAACAAAATTAATAATGTTATTGAATATATTAGTAAAATTAATGAAAGTACGTAATAATAAAATTAATAATGTTATTTAAAGTAATAATAAAATTAATAATTTGGTTTAAATTAGTAAAAAAATTATAATTTTATTTAAATTATTCATAATAATAACAAAGTTATTTAAATTAATAATAAAAATAATAATGTGACTTGAATTAATAATAATACCATGTGAAAGATAATGCAAAATTTATTTAAGGGTAGAGTATATAAGATGGAATATTTGAAAGATCGAAGTTGGATGTACATGATAGGTAAAATAAAGGAATAATTCCATTGCACTTTAGAAATAACATGGATGATGAAAGTGACAACTATTAATATATAACTATGAAATAAGTCCAATGCCCATGTTTGAAATGTCGTTGGCTGAAACTTCTAGAGTATTATATTATAATATTACATTTGCACCAGTATGATTTTATTACCGGCTATCTTATGTGAGTATATCGTGGAGAAAAATATCATGCTGTGTAAGATGAGACCAAAAAATTAAAAAAAAGGGATATATGTGTACTTGCAACCTTTGGTTTATGAGTTGAAAAAGATATGCATAGAGGGTATTGTTACATATGACTTCTCAAAAAAAAGAACTTTTGATTGTTTGCTTCTTTGTTGTAGACGATAAGCATTTTTCTTGCATATGGGATGATTTCTAGATGGATTAATTATGGAAAATTTGTTTGTACGATTTGCATGGATTAGACAAAATAATGTAGACTTACATATGGTGGCAAACAGTGTTGGTGCGATAAACATTGTCGTTTTTTACACGTAAAAAATCGTTTTAGATTTGATAAAAAAACTTAAGAAGAGACATAACAATTACTTTGGAGCCATCATCCATTTTGAGTAGCGAAGAAGTGTACGAGCTTGTGCAAGCTTATCCCAAAATGCAAAAGATATCTTGGTAAAAGAGAGCGTCGCAATTGGTGTAAAAAAAAGTACTTTTGGAGTTACTATATTGGAAAAATCGTAAACTTTGGAATAAAATAAACTTAATGCATAACGAGAAAAATGTGTTCGAGAATCTTTAACACGATGGTGAAAGTCAAAGGAAAAATAAATGGTGAATTGATATCAAGAAAGGATATCACATTATATTGAATCGTACTGAGCTTAAAATTGATAGTGAATGACTAAATAAATTTCGAACATTTTGCTTGTTACGAGTTGGAAAATAAGCATCGACAAAAACTATTAGAGTGGATTCAAAATTTGAGGTTTCTAGATGGAATTGCTTCAAACATGAGAAGATCTAATGATATGGAGGATCTTCAACTGTCGGGATTAAAAAGTCATGATTGTCATGTATTTTTAGAGACTATTTTCCCAATTGTATTTAAGGAGCTTTTGCTGCCTAAGGTGTGGATGTCTAATATTGAACTTAGTTTGTTTTATCAAGAGTTGTGCTCAACCACATTTAATAAAAGTAATTTGAAAAGGCTGAAAACATATATACCCAAATTATTATGTAAATTTGAGAAAATATTTCCTTTTGGAGTATTCAACGGCATGAAACATCTAACCGTACATTTAGCAACTGAAACTTTAATGCGAGGACTAATGCAATATGGATGAATGTATCATTTTGAGAGGTACATAAAATACAATTAGGAGTTATATATTCTTTTTCGAAATCAACATAGTAAATGCATAATTGATAACTTTTTGATATGAAGGTACCAAGTGAGCATAAAAAAAATGTGAAACACAAAACAAAAGTTGAAGGTTTAATATGTCAAGTATACATTGTTGAAGAAGCTCCCACATTTTTTAGTTATTATTTCGAAGACCATGTTAAGCTAACTTTATCACTGATCCTCGTAACGATGATGTTAAGGATGAGTCATGTTACATTTCTCTTTCCATTTTTCAAAAGCATGGATGTCCTTCGGGCAAATGGAAAGATGAAAGTTTTCAAACGCTTAGATAGTTTATCATAGCTAGAACAGTTGTGCTTCTATAAAGAATTATCAGATCTTATTAGGTATTACGATATTTGTTTATTTACCGTCAATAGTGTTATATAGCATAATCATGTTTAACTCAACAATATCAATTGTTTAACAATCAGTTTGGGTAAGAAAATCTGAGGATTCAACCCAGTAAAGGATTTGAAGCTTGGTTTTAGAAACATGTAAGCATATATATGTGTGTGTGTATGCATGTATAATTTTTAAATAAACTTGGTATGAAAAAGTTTAAGTATTATGTATGTTAATGGTATTACTTTAATGCAATAGGTTGAGGAAAATGAAATTAGCGATATTTGTTATAAAACTCTCCCATTTGGTCCAATGCCGAAATACAAAATATAGCCAATTTTGTACATAAATGGCTTTAAATTTCACACAAAGGAGTTTGTAGCTAGTAAAACAACTTATAGTTGTGGGATATGTGTTAAAGGAGATGATTAGGGTAATGAACTACAAGATTATCATAGAGTGTTACCAAAAATAATTGTACTCGCTTATTCTACAATACTAGAGCTTAAAATATTTCATTCAAATGCGATGGTATTGTACTACTCCCGATGTAGAGTATGTCGTATACATAAACATTATCTCTTATTGAGGTAAATCATAAAAGACGATATAAAGGGAACGATCCCTTTGTGCAAGGAATACGAGCAATAGAAGTTATTAATGCACCTTATCCTGCTAAAAAATAAGGATGCCTGATGTGTTGTTGTTAAAACAAATCCTAGATGTTCATTCAATGGGTATATGATCATAACCGCTGATCAGCAATACCAAAATTGATTTGGAGGATAGTGAAATACTCCAAAAAGCAAAAAGATGTCGATGATTTAAGGCCACTTAATAATGAAGTATTTGGCAGATTTGAATTAGATGAAGATGTCTTGGTTGATGATGATGATGATGTTGATGTAAATGAACATTAATATGATGATGATAGTGTAAGACATTGATAATGATGCTGACAAATAGTTGCTTATATAATTTATTGAAAGACCTTTTCCATGTTTGTCGTGCCAAGTCTATACTATGAAGATAAATTTATCAATCTAAATTATATTGTATGCATACATAAATACATACATACATATGTGTGTGTGTATACATATATATTATAACATATATGTCTAGTGGATGCTGAAACAACCGTCATCATCAGGTCAGGGGGACTCCCACTCCCCATAACATGACGTTGACGATGCTCATATAATGTCACCATCCATTCGGACTTTTGACGCTTCTAACACTCCTATATATGGTACCGACCCATCCATCCATGTGTCTTAGATGGACTTTTCCACATCCATCCACAGACTTGATTTTTTCTCGAGAGAGCGAGGATCGAGGTGAGTAATTAAGTACACACATAGACTTACATACACACATATACATATACACTTACATACACATGCACATACATGGACATATACTCACACACACATAACCAGATATATACAAATGTGTACAACAATTTACTAATGAAATATATATGTGTGTGTATAGGTATGATTTCAAAAGATGCACCACATCAGATGCCATCCGTGATGACTTACTTGCACGGATCACGACATTCTAGCCTAGATTTAATGAAATTTCCGATGACACGATGATAGTCATATTTGAGGCATTTATGGTAAAATAATCTTATTACATGACATACTATATAAATATGTATGTCATTTTTTTCATAATTTATAAAGGAAATTCTCTTGGAAAGAGAGCGTTTTTGAAAAGCTAGCGAAACGAACTTGTTCAGCCACAACATCTAAAAAATACCATGAGTAGACATATGGTATGCATAGTCATGGCAAGAAGCATCCATCCGTTGCCCAGAAGATATACGAGAAGTCTTGTAGTATTAGGAGACAGAGGATTTCAAGAAAATATATACTCAAAATGCTGAACGTAGGAATAAAAATCTTAGATATCATTCTTGCGATGACCCGTCTCCTTGACTCTCGATAATCGACATTCATACATCCACGGTATTCACGTGTCGTTAATCCAAGTGCCGAGGAGGCAGATTATCAGGGTAAAGTAAGGTAAAGATAGAAGATAGAAACATAAATTCTCATGTTTCGATTAATTATTCAGTTAGATGGTACCTACAACCACTCTTACTTGGGTACATCAGAGTTATGGTATGAACTAACCCAGCAAGGAACAGTTATAGCTGCCTGCTCCCATAATTCGTCGTACAAACTAAACTTAGGCACAGCAGAAAATCAGAATATAGATAGATTTTCACTTCGGATGCTCCGCTCTATGCTCCAGAAACTCTTCCAGCATGCTTTACCCAAAGTACTCCAAAACAAGATCCTGACTACTCAACTGCCCAAAAAAATAGGGCACCTAGATTTCGAAGGGAAAATAAAATAATCTCTGGGTCAGTCACAGGACTGGTGCGCAAACTCAAAATACGGTGTTTCGAAAATAAAAGGTATCTCATAAGATCAAGCCGCACATAAATACGGATGGGTTTTTACCATATGATAACCAAATCTTTATTGCGTAGAAATGAGGGATATTATTTTTAATGACATTTCTTTAAAAAAAATTGCAAGTAAACTTATTTATCTTAGCCGAAATTAATACCACTATAAAATTCCAGCATATTAGAATCTACAAACAAAATGGTAGCATATTATAGAATGGATTTCCGTACAAATGATTAGGTGAAGGGATTATCTTCTGGTACTACATCTCTAGAGAAATGTACCGAGGTCAACAGAACATCTACACCTTTAACAACACAAGAACAGCCTACCTTTCTCACTAGATAGTATCGAATATGTCATCACCCCTGTCATTACCGACATATCCGGGACATCTCTTAGCATACACCATAATAATTTAAACTCGAACATTATAGCGGGTAGAAATTTATCTAAATGGGGATGATCATACCATAATGGTTGCGAACCACATAGCCTTGCTACATCTACCTTGTTTCGGTCATTTCCAAGTGTGAGGCTTAAGGTAAGGATTACCTTTCACAAAGCATATCATCTTTTCACTTTGAATGCTACATTGCCATTCCATAATCATACAACGTTCTCCACAAACGTATAACTCCTGAGCTCGTACGTCTCAGGAAATGGTGTTAAGCTAAGAGAAGTTTCCTTCTCCGTCACCAAGCAGATAATACATTCATAGATATCACTTATGTAACTAGAAATGCAAAGTCAGACATTCATATATACAAGTTGTCTAGGTACAGGACGAACCGAAGGCACTTTCCTACCATATCCTGTTGGGAGTACACCTAGGATTAGTAGCGATTAGTCCTGGCATTTGATATTTCATAAAGAAGAGAATACTTCTATGTATATTTGGATTTTATCCCCAAATGATCAACAATCAGTCCTTTATTACGAAAATCCCAAATATCATATACATGTCTTCACTTCGGTTACATAAATTAGTTCGAAGTGGTCTTCGGATAGAAATCATCCAAATTCGATCCCGGTTCCTTCGAACTAATTATCGATAAAAGAGGTCAAGTAAATAGGTGAATAATATTCGATTAATTAATTTATTTTATCAAAAATATTTTTAGAGATAACTTTAAAACACATCTTCCCGATATTACGGAATCATTGAACCTCTCTTATAAAATCCTTTGATAATTTTAAACTGGGACTAAATTCAAAATCAATTCATTTTTCACTTAAGGGGTTATAGATCTAAGAAAACCAAATTTACTATTCCCACCATCAGGCCATTTCGGATAGCCAGAGAGAGAAGGAAACGTGTTTTCCAAACTCAAGCCTAGACACTATCTCTCTAACACCCATAAGGTGGTCAAGTTATTTAATCGACTCTAAATCATTCAAAATTTAACCATTCCATAAATCCTTCAAAATCATCTTTAAAATACTTATTTATTCATTTTAAAACATTTATAAAAGATTTGGAAAAGAACGGTTGTGTTTAAAAAATATATTTCAATTAATATAGAAAAGTGTAGTGGAAATGTATTGCAGAAAGTGCTTTTTTAAGCTATATTGATCAAAATGACTTTTTCTCATTTGAAAATTCATTTTTAGAGCTCAAATTAGTTTTATAACATTTTAAAAGATTTTTAGATTTATTTTATAATTTTAAAAAAAATTTAAAATATCATTTTCAAAGAAATGCTTTTATGGATTCCGAACTACAAAACCACGATTTTTTCAAAACTTGTCTTACTCAAATTTCAAAATCTACTTATCAAAATCTACTTACCAAAATTTCAATTTTCTTTTTTCAGTGGAAAAATATGGATTTCTTAGTTTAGAAAATTCTTATCTTGAAGAATTCTGAGCAATATTCAATTTAATACGCTAGTTTGGCTTTCATGGCGCAAAATCACGAACTGCCATAACGCGACTATTTTTGACTAAATTTTCAATTCTTATTCTAAGTTCACCAAAACACTTTTAATTTTTAATAAAACACTTCAAACTCATTATTAAAACATTTAAAGGGGTTTAACATTCCTTATACATCAATTCATTAATATAGAGAATGTGATTTCCTTTGTGCTTATCGGCGTTTGTTTCTGTGACTTGCATATATGTTCAACTAAACAACCATCATCAACAATCATAATCAAATATATATAACATCCAATAGCATATAGTACTATAGTTTTAGGACTTCTCCCCTTGGGTATAAAACAATTAACTATAAAGTCGCTATAGCTCTGCTATTTTGTTTCCAAAGCTAACGATTCTTCGGACTTGAGCTCCTAGGTGCCTTGACCAAAGCTTGGTATGGCTTGGGGAGCTCGCGGCTTGGGGTGGAGCAAGGAAGTGGCTCTGTTTAATGAAATGGGGTGGAGGCTGTGAAAAGCAAGGAGGAAAGGTGGAGTTTCAAGATTGTTTTGAGGTGTCTATGTATATATAACTATATATCATAAATTTAAATTCTTTTTGAAATAAAATTTTCCATAATTTCTCTTAGGGTAGAAGCCATTAAAGAGGGAAATCTTAGAAAAAATGAAGAAGGAGATGAATGTAAATGAAGAGAAGAGTGTAGGCTATTTATAGGCAAAGAAGAGAGTAAAAAATATCTATACATACATCATCTTTTGCATCACCTTCTTCATCACACCCTTCCCCCTAAGCATGGTAAAAGCCCCATCCCTATGCGCCCACCACTTCCATCACTTTATGGTATATATGTGTTGATTTTTGTATGCTTAAGAAGTAAGGAAACTAAAATATCTTATATATTTTATATTATACTTGTTAACCTGCATTTTGGCATGGCAACAGTAGATAGGCGGATTTAACTAAATCGATTACTCGGATATCGAGGCTGAAACACAACAGGTTTGACTCGACATGATGGATAGACAATCAATCACGGATGATAAACATGATTATGAAGTCGGGATTTGTCATGGTCGATGGACAAAAAGAGTACGATGCTTGAAATACGAGTTTCAACAAAAGTCGAGTCATTTCGGATTTCCTAGAGTTTAATTCGAATCGCACTTGGGCTTGCTTAGGGTTTTTGACAGATTTTCTTCGGGTCAGGCAGAGCTGTGCTTCGAGACGCTTGGGGTCAGTAGGTTTTTGAGAGATTGGTGCATTCTTCAGTTGGTAAGGTGCATACTTCGGATTGGCATCTCTGTTGCTTCGGGTCGGCAGGAATTAAGGGATCGGCATCATATTAGGTCAGCATGTTTTGGTTTACTCTGGGTCGGTACCTCTTCCACTTCGGGTCGGCGACTTGGAAAGGGATCTTCATATTGAATTGGATCGGCTACTTCAGGTCATAGCTTACCTAACTCTAGGTCGGTGCCATAGTCTCGAGTTGGGGTCAGCAATAGGTTAAGGGGTCGACATAGGAGTTTGGGTGAGAAGGTTAGCAACAAAGCTTAGGGGTCGGTACATATATTGCATCGAGTCATGAAGCACATTACTTTGAGTCATTAAGCCATTTACTCCGGGTCAGTCATTGAATTTCTTCGGGTCAGCTAAAAGGGATCGGGTCGGTGTTAATGCATCAGGTCGGCATGTCAGCTATACAAGATCAGTCGTGATAAAGGGTACGGGTCCGGCTAAGGTTTTGGCGGACCCAGATCACTTTGGAAGCGCAGTAACTCGGGTTTTGCCTATAAGTATAACAGGCGGGGCTTCAGAAAGGGGATCTTCATTCTGTGTAACGACCCTGACTCGACCTTCGAAAATCGGCACTGAATACATCACCCGTATTCGAATGCCGAATATTCAAACGTCGAATCTGGTTCGTCGGAGCTTATAACACATTAAGTACAACAACACAGCAGAAGAAAATGAATAACATTGATACAATTCCATGAATACAACGTCTCTATAAAATAATACTTGACTACTAATATCAGAGCAATACAAATACACCACAGCGGAAATAAATTCAAAATGATCTTCCAAGATAACATTTAATATCAGCAATTTCCATTTCCAAAACTCGAAAGACTCCAAACCAATACTCCAAAGATCTCCAATCCAAAAGCAGTTATATCCAAACCACAAGCTTGAACCACCACCATCACGCTTGTATTAAGCAAACTAGGTAACTCTAGAATGAAGCAAATATGATCGCCAAGATCCAAAGGCTTCAAAGATATCGACTCTATATCTATTATTTGATTATTTGAAAATCCCAACTATAGACTGGCCGTGTGGAAAATTAGTGGGCAACACAGAGTTTAGGAAGGGAACAATAAACTCCAGGTCAGTCATGGGACTGGTATGAGCAAACAAAAAATTATATCTTTAAAACAAATAACAAAAGAAGTAAAAGAAATCCCTAATGCTTTTTAGAAAATGAAACTACCATAAGGCCTCCCGCCACACACACAATGCAAGCGTACAAATTGAGGAGATTTCTCCTTATGATAGTCAAACATGCTTGATACGCAAAATCCTTTTGATATTATTATTATTATTAGTGCATAGTGCAAGGAACCTTTCGAAAGTTTAATATATAACTTAGCCAGCATAGGTACCAATATATTATGTCTGCTATAGCTACCACCTGAGGTGGCAGGTTATACAACTGCTATCGTTAAGGGCTCATATTGGATGATTGAATTTCCAACAATGGTCAGGCAAAGGAACTACCCACAATGAATGGAATGCCTCTGAAGGGATGCCCCCGAGAACCTAACCGGATCTTTGCCAACACAAGGCCAGGTTACCTCTGTAACTAGGTAACTACTGGCACGAGCATGCCATCCTCCGGTCGTTACCAACCTTTATGCGAGGTACCTCTACACCAACAACCACAAAGCAATAAGTTTGCAGCAACCATATAGGTAAATATCTGGGATCCATACCATGGTACC
Organism: Allium cepa; assembly: GCA_030765085.1. Taxonomy (NCBI): domain Eukaryota; kingdom Viridiplantae; phylum Streptophyta; class Magnoliopsida; order Asparagales; family Amaryllidaceae; genus Allium; species Allium cepa. Next base: position 487,459,044 of record CM060944.1, on the reverse strand, counting down.
ACCTTTTATCCATAAGGAAATGGAATACCCTAAGGGGGCGCTACCCCCTTAATAACCTTGCTAGAACGATTCCTGTTTCGACCATTACGGGTTGTGAGGTCCGACGAAGTCTCGTCCACAAATCTACGCTTTACACAAAAGCCATGCTTCGATCAACAAATGATCAGCAACACTTGCCACATTACCAAATTGGGAATGTATCACTAGTTACCATCAACTACATAACCTTTGAGCTCGTACGTCTCAGAGAAGGGTGTTAAGCTAAGAGAATAAATTCTCCGCCACCAAATAGAAATGTATTTGATAGAAACCAGTTTTACATCTCAAAGTGTAATGTCAGACACACATCCATACAAGTCTGTTCCGGGTTCGAACATTACCGTAGGCACTTCAAAAGAAGCCCTTGCAATCCGGGCGTCCTCAATCCCGATAGGCCTCCACATCACATATGGAGATCTCTATACCAGAGCAACTCAGTGTAGAGTCATTCGATAGGTTATCCTATCGTTCTTGAAGACACCTGGTCTTCACCACCGTCTTCAAATGCTATCCATTTCGTCGTATCATTATTCGGAATGGGTTATATGACACAAAGTCCTCTCCCGGCTAAACCGAATAATGAGCGCTTAATTTTAAAAAGCATATGGATATATGGGATCTTAGTTAAGTCACAACTTATTACCTAAAAACTTTCTTTCAAATGGTTTAAACAAATTACCATTTTCAAATCTTTAAACAAAAAGATTCACTTCATATAGTTCCCCAATCTTTCACAAAGATTCATTCACAATATTTAAACAAAAGATCTATCTTTGAGATCCTCTTTTGTTTGAAAACAAAGTTCACCAAATATTTCACAAAGATTCCTTCATAGCTTTCGAAATGATTCCATTTCAAATCTTTTATACAAAAGATACACCTTTAAGATCCTCTTCAGTTTCAAAGCAAGGTTCAACCATCTTTCACAAAGATTCATTCATAGCTTTCAAAACTATTTCAATTCCATTTCAAACCTGAAATCTTTCAACACAAATTGGAAATCCTTTCTTTATATGAAAGCAATTACTATTTGAAAACAAAAGTTTTTGTTTTGGAAAAATCCAATTACATTTGCACAAGTTAAAGCCCTTCAAGTTTAAACTTGGGTTAAATTCAAATTTCCAAAATAATATTTTGAAAATAGTTTAAAGCCCATATAAACACATTTGTAACTTGTATAATCTTTCTAAACCATAATTTCCAAACATAGAATTCAATTTCAGATCTTGAATTTAAATTCAAATCAAACTATTTAAATTTCAAAACTTTATCAAGTTATTCAAAATAACTTTTAACTTCAGAACTCCTTTTCAAAAGCTTTACATATTTAACCCAATTCCATTTCCAAAACCACTTGGATTCAAAATTCAACTTTTAAAACCATTTCAAAAATCTGCGACTCAACTAATTTCCTCGTGCAATCCATATTTGTGCGTGTATAGTGTCGTCCAAGGGTTTCACATAATAGTGCAACATCATCAATCATCACAGATTCAAGCATATCAATATCGATAAGCGGTATATTCCAATAATGCTTATCTTCATTCACAGATTTACAGATATAAATTCATCACAGATAAATAAACACAGATGAATAAATTACATTCATCACAACTCAAATAAAAAATAATTCATGCCACAAAGCATCACACATCAGGGATATCACACAATTCAACATTCAATTGAATCCAAACATTCATAAGTGAGATTAATAAATCATCTGATTAATTTTATATCAGATATAATTACTTATGAATAACTACTAATCCTGCTTAATTAATATTAATTAATTACAAACCTATAATTAATTATCCTTTAATCATTTATTAATTAACCTTTAATTATAAATTAACCAACCTTAATTAATAAGTTAATCTACCTTTAATCATTAAATAATTAACCTTCAATTATTTAGTTATTCTTTAATTAATTATCCTTAATTAATTAATTAATTAACCCTTAATTAATTACCATTAAATTAATTATCCTTACTTAATTACCATAAATGATTATCCTAATCACTTATATTAATAAATCACAAATTAATTACTTTGAGTAATTATTCTTTAATCATTGATTAATTAACTTTAATCATTAATTAATTACTTTTAATTAAACAATTATTTTTAAGTAATTAATTACCTTTAATTACTTATCATTAATTAATCTTAATTAATTAATTAATTATCCTTTATTGTAATTACACAAAGTAATCATCCCTTAATTACATTAAGTAATAATTACATAAATAAACTAATCACATGGACAAAACCATCTTTAAGTAACCTTCAAATTTCAAGTAATAAATTAAGTAATCCTAAATTTATTAACAAATTAACCCTTTTATATTACGTAATTTTCCTTACTTACTTTTATTAATCACATCAACAAATTTTACCTTACATAAATTAATTAACTACATAAATAGGTTAACTCTTGATTGATTAATTAATCATCTCCATCAATTATCCTTTAATTAATTAAGTCATTAATCCTTTAAAACTTATTTGAAAATCTTGTTAAATACATTACATTAAAAACTTTGTTTATTTTAAATTTCAACTTTGAAACCTTGTTTAACACTTGTTTCCAATCTAAGACTTGATTTATTTTCCTTCGAAAACTTATTTAGTTTGAACATAGTTTGAAACTTTGTTTATATAAAATTTACTTTGTAACTTAAAAAAACTTTAGTATTATAAAACTGGAAACATGTTCTTTTCCTTTTAAATTGAAATTTGGTAACAAATTAAACAAGCCCGAGCTAGATCTTGTTTAACTCGAGACAATACCCGAGAAACTCTCGATCATCACATTACTTCGAGGCAACCTTACTTCAATCTCGAGCTGTAACCCAAGCATTTCCTTTCTTCCTTAAATTTCAACATTATCAGACATTAATGATATCGCATTCACGCGCACGATCAACCCGATCGCTTCTGACCATCACCACGACCTTTAGCAAGTTGCCGGCGATTTCCTCAAGCCTCGCGTCCACCCGGAAATCTTATTCGCTCCTGTAATCAAAATCAAGCAACTCAACTCCCCATTGGAACTAAATCCGATCAACAAAACTTCGCAGCATCACCACCACTAACCACCGGTGGCCATGAAACTTTGGCCCAAGCTACGTCAACCTTCAATGCTTCGATCGCCACCGGTGCAACCGACTCCGTTGCAAAGAGGAAGTTTCAACAACCAAAATTTTCGACTTCGACCAAATATAGGTTTAAACCCTAAAACTCCACCGAACCATCGCCACAATGATCGAAAAAATCTCCGATGATTTTTCCTGGCTCGACAGCCACCCAGGTACCTCTGGTCTCGATCCCGACATCCAATAATTCATCGATCGCCGAAAATTCGCAAAAACCCATTTCTCGTTCATCTTATAAATTCTTGCAATTTATTCGTTAGAAATCATGAATTTTATTTTAAAAATCATAGGTTTCAATGTCGAATCCAGTGATGTAGGTGAATCGATAAATTATGAGATTTAAATTTATCATGTTTTATGAAATCTTTCACTATGTATATAAATTTCCAGATAAACTCTATTTAATTATTCTCAAAAGTGTTTTTGAGACCTATATCTTGATCAACAAAACAAGTTTCGTTCATATCCTAAAGCCAAAAAAGAATTTGAGAAGGAGATTTTGATTTATGAAACAGGGTTTGAAAGCCTGTAATCAAACAGAGGCCAACATAGCCTGTATATCAGACATGCATGCCTAAATTTATATACATACAAACATATTCATATTTATACCAGAAATGTTCACAGCATACTTGCAAGATTCAATCAAATTTCAAGCTTTAACAAGGTAGTTTGCTCACCTGAGATTTGGGAAGAACAGAGACAAATTTTAGGCCTGGAACTTGCATGCTTGATTTGTTTAAAGCTTCTAGTTTGAAGTTTGTTGGATTGTAGTTGTTTTCTATGTTTGGAATTTGTCTGAGAGCTTAATGTTGATGATCTGAATCGGATTGCTATTGAAATGAAGCTTGTTTGATTGCCTCTAGATTTCATATTGAATGAAGCTTGAATGATATAACTTGCATTTAGGTTTTGATTTTAATCTGAGTTTCATTTTTACTGGTTTTGGTTTTTATTATTTTTTTGATTTTAATTCTTGTTTCTAGTTTTGTTTGATCTTTAGTTTGCTTTCAGATTTTCTTTAGTTTGAAAATTTTTGAGAAAGGAAAATGAGAGAGGGGTTAGAGGAATGTATATGGCTTTGATTTTTCTTTTATTATTTATTTTATAAACATAAGAATTCAAGTGACATTTGTAAATTTGCATGTTCGGATTATTAACACTTGTTAGTTTATCTTTTCCTTTAATTTACACTTGTTAAATTCAAATAAATTTATGTAAAGACCTCTCCTCTAATTTATTTAAAATTTATGGTTTAGTCCTTTGTCTTAATTTATTTATAAATCATGTTTCAATTAAATTTTACTTATATATTTGCTAACCAATTTTATTCATATATATGTTTTCTTATTAATTACCAAAAGATATGTGTATTTTAAAACTTTTATGAGAGCTCATTTTAAATTCAAGTTATTATTATTTTTAAATGAATGAAGTTTTTTATCTATACATTTTATATTTTTTAATCTTATATAACTTTTTTAGGAAAATGTTTTAAAACTTAATTTCTATAATAAATCCAATTAATTTATAAATATTTACATTTTGAATTTTCAAATTAAAATTTTTATTTACAATTTAACCTCCAATCTATATATAGTCATAAATATATTTATTCAAAATGTTCAAATTAATCCACAATCAAATTTATAATTAATATATTATTCAAAATACTATTTCTAAATTTCCAATTAGAAATTCTATTTAAATTGAAATCCATTTATATACATATATATAAGAATAAACAAACAAATATTTTATTTCATTTGAAAAAATTCAAATTTATTCACAATTTAATCCAGAAATTTATTTTAATTATTAATTTAAATTTAACTCAAAAATCGAGATCGTTACATTCTATTCCCTTCCTCTTCTTCATAAGGCTACTCTACCATTATTGTTTTAAAAACTCCGGATTGTACCTGTAATTGGTTCTCATATCAGTAAAAAAGGAAATTTCCGTAGTGGAGTAGGCCAGAGTTAGCCGAACCACTATAAATCCTCTATTGTTACTGCTTTCTTTTTGATTTTTTATTATTTTTCATATTTATGCTCTCTACATACACTCTTTCTATGGTCCGAGATTGTTAGTTAGTGCTTTCATCGACGATTCGGTGTTAGTGACCAATTTTGGCGCTAACATTTTGGCGCTTTCAATGAGAAAGCTTGCACTCAGGGATTCTAAAGCTTGGATTTTGGATTTAAAGACTTAGGGACAGATTTTGGAGATTATGGTAGAGCAATCAACAAGGAGACAGAGGATGGAAAGGAGTCAGCAAGAGGAAATTTAGGAGGCTTCCTCTAGAGCTAATTAAGCCTCAATCTACATCACTAGGGACGAGATGGAAACAATGCTGAAAAGGCAGTAGGACATGATACAGAGCCTATTCCAGCAGATTGGACAAGTTGAAGCACAAAGTCATGGCAATGCAAAATAAGGAACCAGAGTTGTAGAAGTTTATGGAGGTCAAAACAAAAACCAAACGGGAGAGATTGAAGGAAATCGGAAAAAGCCTGGGGGAAGACCCTCGAGATTGGATACTGAAGATCTGTGAATGAAGTTCACCGAGCAGGGGCCAACGTGAACGTGAATGACCAACATGAAGAGTACTACCCAGTGTACCCTCCAGGACATGGGGAGCAAGTTGGAGTTGCAAACAGGGGACCACCCCCGGATGGAGACGAGCGGATGGCTGGAGGATTATGAGAGGAGGATTACCGAGCAGAGGCTTCGCGGAAGTCGGTCGAAGTCTGTTCACTCCGAATATTGGAAATGCAAGGAACCCTCAAGAATTCAAACTACCAACACTGGAGGTTTATGATGAAAAATTAGATCCAACTATGCATGTAACCAAATACATCAGACATATAGAAGTGATGGGTGCATCTGAGGAGGTGATGGCAAGATGTTTCCCTTTATACTTGATGGATTTCGCTGCGCTTTGGTTTAGGAAGCTTGAGATTGGATTGATCAGGACATGGGGCAAACTAGTGGAACACTTCATGAGACAGTTCAGGGTCCACGTGACACGACCAAGGAATGTAATGACATTGGCTTCGATGAAGCAAACGACAGGAGAGCCTGTGAGAGGATTTCTAATGCGATTTAATGCAGCTATGTCTTTGGTAAATCGCACGGATCCGTCAATGATTCTTATGGCGGTGGTAGCACGGATTGCGGAAGGCACGGAGTTCAAGGATTTATTTGTATGGGATCCACCACAGGATCTTGGAGAGTTCTATCATGAGGCGGAAAGATTCATTCGGTTAGAGGATTCATGCACCGAAAGGCAAGAGATAAACGCTGTGAAAGGTGAAGGAACGTGTGATGAAGGACATGGAATGGATAAAGGAAAGCGCAAGCTGAACGATGGATGTGATGGTTCAAACAAACAGAGAGTGGTCGGGAACCCAAATTTGCGACATACGCGGACTTGACAGATAATCTGGAATGAATTTACTTGGACACTCGGGGCAGCTCCCTAATCAAAAACCACCTAGGACGGATCCCACATTATGGGAACGCAGAAGCGGGAAGTGTAACAGCACTGGTCTTGGTGATTAACTGTAATATTAAATTATAACGGTAGTTATAATTTAATATTGAGAAATAAAAATAAATTAGAGATATAATTTGTTAAAATTGTATATGTTAAATAAACAATGGGTTTAAATATAAAACGTTGAAAATAAAGTTTTAGATACTTTATTGAAGTTGTTCATGATAAAAATGAGTAACACATGGTTTTAATTTGGTAAATTGCAATAATTTTTCAAATTATTGCCAATATTGGTTTTTGTAAATTTTAAATGAAGTATTTGATTTCAATATGTTGTATAACATAAATAAAAGGTGGAATTTTGGTTTCAAGAAAATTTTGGATGTAAAATGAGGTTAATATGGTTTGTTATACTTAATTATACAAGAAAATGATTTTTATGTAATTTTCGGTGCTAACATATTGTTTTTATATAAATTATTGTGTAAATTGTGCATTTAGTTAAAATAAGAGATTTAAATGATGAAAATAATTTTTAAGGCTAAATTATCTTTTATTTTATTGTAAAATATTTTGTTAAACATAATAATATGGATGTTTGGTTTTATAGTGTTGAAAACATGTAAATATATATTGTAATTATAAGAATATGGGTGTTTTAGTGTTAATTAAATGATAATTAGATTTTATAGCTGATTATTTTTCTAATCGAGTCTAAGCCCATTTATCCACACTAACCAGAAGAAAGAGTTTCTATCTTCTTCTTCTCATTGTACATTTTCTTTACAGTAAAACAAAGAAGAGAAAACTTAGAAACTTTTCTCTTTCAAAATCTAAATAAAAAATCTACAAATCTCTTCAATTCTTTGTTGTACTTAAACAAACTGAAGCTATTTTTTCACGTAATCACTACAGAATCAAAGATAGTTTCATCAAATTCAGATTTTGAAAAATTGTTTGTTTTTAGTTTGAGTTTTCTTGTTTGCATGCCTCTATACTGCTTCTTTTCAGGTTCCTAAAGTAATTTCAATCCAAAAGCTTTCATCTTTCTCTGGATTTTCTCAAATTTGATCTTCAATTGCTAAGGTGGGTTCTAAACTCACAAAAATCTAGCTGAAAGCAAAAGTTTGCTAGCCAAAAACTGATTAAATCGCTTACTGTAACAAATTTATGTTGTTTAGAAGTTCACAACAAAAACGGGCTGTGAGTCCAACTTTGAGAGCCTATATCTCTCTGATTTATTATTCGATTTGTATCAAACTTTTTCTTATTGATTGCATTATTTTTGAACTATGTGTTTTCCAAATTTCTGGTCATTTTAACCTTTGTAGCTTATATAAATTTGCTGTCGAACATTGAGACAGAGCATGCTTTGCTCCAGCCGTTTACAGTGAAAACAGGCTGTGAGTCCAATTTTGAGAGCATATATCTCACACTTCTTATCTGATTAGAGTCTTTTTTTTGGTTTATAGTATTGTTGTTGAACTTGATGCGTGTCAAAATTTAGGTCATTCTGACCTATTAGCTTATAGAAATCTGCTGTTGAACTTTGATTCGGAGCATGTTTTGCTCCAGTTGTTTACAGTAAAAATCAAGCTGTGAGCTCAACTTTGTGACACTATGCTTCTCCCGTTTCATGTCCGATTGTATCCATTTTTCTTTTATTGAAATTAGAATTGTTGAGCTCTACACCCGTCAAATTTCAAGGCTTTTAGACCTCTAAAACTAGTAGGAAACTTGCCTTGAACATTGAATTGGAGCATGTTTTGCTCCAGCCGTTCACGATAAAATCTAGCTGTTAGTTCAGCTTTATGACATTATATCTCTCCCATTTCTTGTCCGATTGTATCCATTCTTTTTTTATTGAAAGCAAATATGTTGAACTCTATGTTTATAAAATTTCAAGACTTTTAGACTTCTGTAACTAGTTGAAAATTTGCTTGAAACTTTGAATCAGAGCATGTTTTGCTCTAGTTGAAAATTTCTGAATTGTTTTACATGGATTTCTTAAGAAAATTTCAATGTTGTTTTTGATCGTCTTGATCCTTCGGGATGTTTTCCTTCGGGATGTTGTCCTTCGGGAAGTTTTGTCTTTTGGGATGTTTGTCCATTGAGACATGGCGCCTTATTATTTTGAGAGACAATACTTGGCGGGCTTCGACCATTTTATAAGCATGTGCTATCTTTTGTGATGATTTCACGATTTATTTGTGATTTCCCAAACGTATCGCCTTTCCAAATTATTTGGCATTTTGAGCCATTTGAGACATTATTATGTGGCGATTACATTTTTGGATTTGGAACTCATATCGAGTTCTATACATTGAGATTTGTGATTGCCATCTTTGGCGTTTATTTTGAGATTTAAAATCTCCTTTTTAGGAGAAATATGCGATTGCCATCTTTTGGCGTATTTTGAGATTTGGGATTTCCTATTATGGAAAATATTTGAGATTGCCATTCTTTGGCGATTATTGAGTTTTGTGATCTCCTATTTAGGAGTTTGGTATATGGAAACCATTATATTGGCTTTTATGTTATGCCAATGATATGAGGTAATTGTTGTGCATAATTGATTTTATCATTGAGTTTGCCTCTTTCGAGGATACATTTTAGTGAAATTAGCTCACATAAAGTAATGACATATTCATAGTGTTACTTCTTCTCATTTGAGAAGAATCATTATCCTTTACCTTTATACTTTATTTATCTTGCTAATCAGTTGTTTAAGCTAGATTGACCCCGTGAGAAATGCGGATTACGGATCTTAAGGCTAGGATTAACACAAGAGGGGGGGTGAATAGTGTTTATAATGTATTACTTAATATTTTCGAGATTATGTTAATTTGAACACAGATGTATGCAATATTCAGACACAGATATGATCACATAAACAAACACAGATGAAAAAATAAAGTAAAAGAAGTAAAGGAAAGAACACACCGGATTTTACACTAGTTCGGAGTTACCCTGCATCTAGTCCCGCACAACAAGTACGGATTTCCTTTCAAAAACAATATTTACCATTACACTCTCGATTTCAAGGCAATGAGGTACACCCTCCAGAATCACAATCCTCTGGGTAGAGTTACTTCATTTCCCGAGCAACAAGTTCGCCCAATTGATTTCCCAAGGCTACAATCACACCTTATCTCGCTTGATTGATTTTCAAGGCTACAATCACGCCTTTTCTCGCTAAGTTGACTACAAAAAGCCTATAGCTCTGAATAGCACTAAGGATCATGTTGAGACAGTGATAGAGAATCAAACCAGAGATAATCTAGTTAGATTCAATTTTGTTTTGGCGGAGTAATGATAAGAATTTGTACATAGAAATGTGGAAGAAGAAGGGGAGTGAAAAACCAGAAAAACTTATGTTAAAATTCGTTGAAACTAACCCCTATTTATAGAAGAACAACAGCCATGTCAATTCGTGAAGAGTTATGATGTATAGACACTTCTTTTGAAATTTAAATTTTGAACTCAACTGACACCATGTCGACATGGGGTACTTGAGTATGTCGACATCCTAAAGTGATTTTTGGTTTTTTGATTTTCTTTGAAAATAACCTTTATTTTATATTAAAACTATTTTAAACTTTATAAATATACTTGACTATAATAATTAAAATATATAAGTAAATATAAAGAATAATATATACAAAATTTTACTATAATTTTATATTTAAAATCTAAGTATAAATATTTAAAAGTTATATTTAAAAGATAGTTTAAAAACAAGGATAATTTGATTTTGAAATTAAAGATTATTTTGAGGCTAAAAGTACTTAAAATCAGGATAGATGTTTTTGATGCTTTTAAAAGGAAGGTTTTGAAATCATTTTGAAAACAAGATATAATTTTGAAAAATCATTTTGAATACAAAGTTAGCGAATACAAAACAATGTTCCACTAGATTTTTCGTAGGTTCCATCCTACTTAGGGTTCCATCCCTTTAACGGGCTCGAAGTGGATTCCATTCCACGAATAAATTGGATTTTAAGATACCAGTGCTTTTCTAGGAGTTTTAACAAATTCCTAAAAAATAATAAATTACTTGAACTCTTGACAATCTTGATACTCATGAGTCTTCAATCTTGATATCTTGAATCTCTATACTGTACAGTCTTCATTATTGTTACATGCATGGTTAAATCCTGAATATACATATATATGTATATATCTAAACTTATACTGTTAGTATTTATATTTTATAATCTATTCTAAGGTTGTTGTCATCAAAACCATCATCTTACGGACTAACAGACCCGTATATTTTTATATACTCAGCTCAGACTGAGTTATTTTAGGTTAGACACCTGCCATAGGACTTTACTATGTTGCTTCCGCTTTGGATATCTACTTGTCTTCTTTTGTGCAGCTTTGTAAAACTCTTATATGTATCTATTGTTTCGAATCGATGTATATATTGTGGTCCTTGTACCACTTCTGTTGTATCATTTTGTATTGTACTGGGATGTATCATTGTATATGTGTGTGTGTGTGTGTGTCTATATATATATATATATATATATCAATATGACTGCTGTTTTGATATGTTGTATTTATTGTTGAAGTATTTTGTTCTGATAGATCCGTTAGCCACTGTAGTTTTGTATTAAGCATTTATTGAATATGTCGATCCACTGGAGAAAGAAAAAAAATAGAGCACCCAATCGACGTATTTAATAAATATTTAAGACAAAGATATGGATGGTCACTCCTAACCAGCCCTATTCTCCACATTAGCAGACAGAATTACTCAGTAATACTATTCTTTAATGTAGGTCTTGGAGTGGGGAATCATAGCTTGGTATCAGAGCTGAGTTCAGAACGAAATATAATAAATACAAAACAAAACATATATTACGGTACATCAAAGTACAATATAAGTGTTATATATTCCCTAATCATCGTGTCCTTAACCTTTTTGATTCCTTTGGGTTAGATATAAATTGGGAATACGTCTACGAATGTGTTATAATTCCGTAGTATTCCATAATTGAGTTAATGATATCTTACCCTATGAATAATCTTAATCGTGATTGTTCTATTCGAGTTCCCCTCGATACGGGTACTGGACACTCATTCGTATCGAAGGAGTTTGTTATATCATTGGATGTTTCTTGTCTTATTACATCTTTAAGGGTTACGAATCCTAGTGAGGGGATTCGCAACACTTATTGTGTTAGAATATTGAGATTATCCTTTGTGGTTTTTCTTTTCGTGCGAATTTGGATGTTATTCACTACCTTAGACTTGATTTGATTTTGGGATGCATTTGGCTTGCATATTATCAAGTCCGAATCCTATATTTTGAAAGGATCCTATATCTTAGGTATCTTAATTCGGCTGATTAGTTGTCTCTTGTCCTTCAGAATGTTAGTGGTTATTCCAAAGTATCTTAAATTGCTCTTGAGTCTCGAGATGATGATGTAGTATCTCGAATTCCAATTGGTTGTGATTCTGCTGATGTATTTGAGTCCGTTTTGGGTTTGCCACCCAAGGGGTCAGTTGAATTCGTACTGATCTCATTCCAGGTTCTCAACCTATTAGTCGTCCTCCCATGAAGATGTCCAACAAGGAAATGAGGAACTCAAAAGGCAATTGTTGAAGCTTAAATCCAAGCAATTCTTTGGGCCCAGTTATTTACAGTGGGCTATCGCGATTGTCTAGGTAAGAAATCTGATGGTACTCTTAGTCTTTGCATCAATTATCGCAAGCCTAATGAGTTAGCCGTTAAGAACAAGTATCTAATGCCTAAGATTGATGACTTGTTCGATCAGTTGAGTAGTGCTAGGGTCTTTCCTCAGCTTTACCTCGCACTAATTTTCATCAGCTACGAGTTGTGGAGGACAGCATTCCTCTTACCACATTCCGCACTCGTTATGAGTCTTATGAGTTGCTCGTTATACAGTTCGATTTGATGAACTCTCCAGCTTATTTAATTGATCTTATGAATCGAATATTCTGGGAATTTCTCGATGAGTTAGCCCTTTTATTCATTGATGATGGGTGAAAACAACAAATTTAAAATTGCAGATTTTTAATAATAGAAGATATATTTATAAGTATAATTAGATTATGTTTATTAAGAGAAGTAAAGAATATTTTGTAATTATATAAGAGGCATTTTTATAGAAAATAATTTTGTGTTGGATTTCCATCAAGTGCTTTAAGAATTCTGGTCGATGTGCTTGTTCAACATTATCGATAGGAATTTCCTAAACACCATGATGAGAAAGTCAGACACGGTAAATTGAGTTTTAATAAGTAAAGTTTGGTAATAAATTAATATGGGTTTTAGTGTTAAATTTTTATTTTAGAGGATAAATGCAGCCATTGAACCATAGTGATTATTGGATAAGTGGCGAGGCAGTTTTGATCATTTGGTCAACTCTGTAGCCAATTGATAGGGTCATTCACTAAAAATCCATGTCAAGGCAATGCCATTATATTATTTGAAATTTGTGAAATTGAATATGGTTATGCTTTTGATCGGTTATGCAAATATAACCTATTGGAATCCAAATAATGATACCTTATGGTAAGGTAAATAATTCTAATTAAGGAGATGTCTTAATTGGAAGAAAATATCATTTGATGCTTTGATTAATAAAATGATGTATTCAAGATAAAAGAATACATTGGTTTGAAATTTAAAATATCAATTGAATATTTTTGTACAAAGTTATAAATGATGACTTTAAAAATTTGTCTTCGCACTTGGTCGTTTGTGTAATAATAGAGAAAAATATGTAAAACTCTATCTTACAGAAAATAAAGTAATGCTAAATTTAAACTTTTAGCATGAATTTGTGAGCAAGCCTTGTTTTAAATTTTGGTAGTATTAAATATTTGTTGGTATGAGTTTGGGAAAAAAATCTTTTGAAAACAAGTTTAAGTTAATTATCAACTTTAGATAGTTTTATGTTGATAATAATTTGGAAATTTATTTTTGTGACAAGAGAAAATATAAATTTGAATTGTTCGTTTATTATATAATTCTATACTAAGTAGTGCAAGGTATAATAAATGAACAAGACCTGAGATTCAATCATTTTAAATTGTGAGAACAATTTCAAAATAAATATGTAAATCGAAAAAAAAAATTATTTTGGATAGATAATTATCTCTTGATAGTAAAAGAGATTAGTAATCTCTTTCAAAATGAGTTTTCAAAATCAATTGCTTAGAAAACTTGATTGTGTAAAATGATGAAAGTGTTTCTTATTAGTGAATTGTTTTTACATAAAGTTAATTAAAAAAATTAAATGTCTTAGCTTTTCGTGAAAGAGGTTCACAAAATAAATGTTTTAGCATGAAAATATTGTTTTGGAAATACAGCTTGAAATTAAAATGGTTTGGGAATTTCAAATTTCAAATTGATTTTAAAAGCTGAAATTTTATTTGGAAAGGTGATGTACTTAAATAGTTATAACTTGAGATTTATAACTCCAGATGAGCTCAATCTTTTTGTATATGAAAGAGCTTTCAGTAAGCTATAAATTTTATTTTCAACACTGTAGAAGATTTTGCATTTTATTCTGCCTAAAATGGGTTTGAAAGTGGGTGGACATCTCTGTACTATTTTAAATTTCTAGGATTTAAGTTGAAAGTAAATTTAGTATAACTTTCAAACCGTGAGTCTGATTTTGATGATCTTTATATTGCTAAAAATCTTAGACTTAGTAGAACAACTTTCATTTTATAAGTGATATCAGATTTTATTTTTGCTGTGTCAAAACTTGAGGTCTTTACAACATGTTCGGTACTAAATAAAATTGTTTATATCCCTTAATAGTCAATTGTAATGCTTCTTATTTTGTGAATGTGACCAAATTGATTTTTAGAGGGAAAATATTTCACAAATTGAAGTATATTTGTGGAAGAATTAGGAGATGAAGCAACTTAAATTTTATTTACTCCAAATATAAAGTAATGAGCTTAACTTAGAATATAAATAAGAAGCTTTGAGAGTTTACTAGTGTTGAGAATTGAGAATTAATTTATGAAGAAAATGGGTTTGAAAATTCTAAGAACAATTGGTTTATAAAAGAAAGTACAAAATCTATTCCTTATGTCTAACTTGCCCTAGTGCAATTATCTAGCGACTTGCATTTATGCGGTCCTTTGGGTTGGTGGTATGGAGAAACCACCTACCTCTTGTGGAGTTTACATACCTCAGTTGTTGTCAATCTAATATCGGTGTGGCTCATTTCATAGTGTCATACGGAAGGTCATGTTGACAATCATCTTATTGGTTGGAGTCTGGGGTAAAGTTAGGCTAAGCCCCGACTCTATTCATGAGGCTTCTGAAAGATTGATCTCACCTGATTTATCTTTTGTGTGCAATAACCTATCTGCGTTTTTCCTCGAAGATGAAACACCTTCGAAATAGGTGTAACGACCCGTGTAAATACGATGTTTAAAATGAATTTAATTAATAGGATTTTTATTTAATTTAGAAAGAAACAGAAATCTTATTTATTTATATGAAAGAGAATGTTGAAATTAGATGTATCAAGGGTAAAAAAAAATTTACAAATTGAATTATGTATTGAAATTAATAAGTGTAATAGTGGAAATTGTTGCGATTGGATATTAAGTTGGAAATAAATAAAATAAAGGCAAGTATTGAATTCATCAATGAACATAAGTTTTATCTAATACAAGCCCTGTATTTGTAAACTTTTGAAAGGTGTTAATTAATTATGAAAATTTGGAAATAGATTCAGTTGTATGTCAGATAATCAATTGCAATAATTTAAGGTTAGTAATTTATATATTGGGTGGAATAATTAATTAGATGTAGAATCTTAATTTGTATGTGTGCATATATTTATAATGGAGAACAAAAGGGTAAATAATAATATACAAATATACTAAACATTAAATAGTAGGATTACTAGTAAATTCAATCATTTACCAATATAGATAGTTGATGCGCCTTAATTGTAATTACGAAACAACGAAAGGTGTAAATGAAATTTTTTAGAGTATAAACTATAATTGGACAAAGATTTTAGTATAAAATGTTAATGCAAGGAAATTAATGCTGAATTTAAGGCAATAGTAATGAATAGTAATTTATTTAGAAATTTGTAACACCTATCATAAAAATCTACCTGCTTATTTGTTAATGGGATTAGGATCGGTAATAGGTGGTAATAATTAAATGAATGTTACACTAATTGAAAATGGAGTAACGTTCGTTTAAAAGTTGAGAAATTATAGGAGCATATTTATTAAGCGTTACTTTAAAATTTATGTTTGATTGTGAAATTTATACGAGAAGTTGCAAAGTAATAATTAAGAAAGAATACATATAAATTGTTTATAACCTAAAACTTAAGGGTAGTAAATTGTTGAAATTGAATCTAATCAATTGGAAACTTAATTAAATTGGGTTCAATGTAAATAAAGGGTTATTTTAAGAAATTGAAATAAGTATTATAATTGGCAAATTTAGTTACTTTAAAGTGAAACGGAAAATATTAACGCAATAGTTTGAATGCAATATTTAATTCATCTAATTTATAATAAAGCTTCGTTAGATTAATTTAATAGAAATTTTGGGACATTTAATAGATAATTGCTGATTTAGAATGGAATTAAAGGAATTACTGAAATTGAAATTTAGCAACTTTTAAACCATTGCAATTGATTTTGAATATAAAGAGTTGTTTATTTAATTGAGTTAATATTTTTTTGAAATTGCGTTATTGCAATTAAATGGGAATTTAATGTTGAATATTACGTTAGCGGAGTTTAAGTTGAAAATTTAGGGTAACAATAATATTAGACCATGAACCAATACTAAATTTATACTTGGTGATATATGAATTCATGGGAAGTTAAGTTTACTTTCAGGATAAATTAAAATTTATATTTAATATTATAAATTGGAAATTTTCAATGATAAATTGATTAATCTTTAACAAATTGACATTTAAAATTTGTTAAATCATTAAATATTTGAGAACTATTAAAGTGATACAGATTGCAAATTTCAGAAGTTAAAATTTTGAAATTTGATTTAATTTATTTATTTTAATTTATTTAATGAATATAAAATTAGCCATTTTGGCCACGGACTCGGATTTCGACGAAACCAGTTTCATCGGATACGTATCGGTGAATTATTGTAGGGTTTCAAGTTTCGTATCGATCGGACTTGTCGTTTGATCGTACGAACGCGAAACGCCTTAAAATCGATTTAATTAAAATCAATTTGAAATCAATTTGGAAATTTTGTTTTCGGCATAACTTCTTCATACGATCGAATTTGGACGCGAAACTTTTTCCATCGCATTCAGAATATTTTTAAAATACCTATCTGGATATATGCGTTTAACATATTTCGTTCCGGGGTTAGAACGGGCTTTTTGGGCCATAGTTTGTTCCGTACGTTCATCTATCTGGTCTATCTACTCCAATCCAACCCTACTTATAAATAGACGATTATAAACCCTAGCCTTCATCTTCTATCATTTGTCTATACGTTCATTTTCTTCATCTCTTTCTCTTCCTCAATGGTTGCAAAACCTAGATCTATCTACAGTTCAAAATTCAAAGTCTCTAGAAAAATTTGAGAAAAATGTATGTTGAAGTTCTCAAAATACGTAATCTTCTGGTGGTGTTCGTTTTTCAAATTGATATGCCGTTGCCCAGAATTCACAAGTCAATTATCGGCCGTCCATTCGTGATTTTTGATCGTCATCCGATCGTTAAATCAAGGGTACCATCGCGTAGAGGTCGGCGAGTGCTTCTCATCTGTGGGGTTCGTCAGTGGAGTCAGTGGCTAGATCGATGGTGTAAATTCGATAAAGGGTGAAACCCTAGGCGGCGACTACCGTTGTCTTCGGCCATGATGCGTCCCTAGGTGATCGTACATGGGTCGCATGTCGTAGGGGGAGGTCGAGAGGTCCTAGGCAGGTGGTTGCGATCGGCCGAAGCGAAGGCGTGGTCATGCGATTTGTGGCGGCGTCGGTTAGGGTTCGAAGCTTGGAATGAAACGCGTCTCCTGTGTGTTCGGTGGGAAGGAGAATAGTGGGGCACGTGTTCTGCTGACGTGGTTTGTTTGGTTAGTTTAATTTTAATTTTTTTTTTGTTTCAAATGATTCGAATCGCTATAACTTTTACATACGAATTCGGATTCATGCGAAATTTCTTTTGTTAGGATTGTAATTAAAATCCGGACCTGTTGACGATGGTTTGGACAAATTTGGAGACCTTCAAAATTTTTGGGTTTAGATTGGATTTGAATTCAATTTAAATCTCAAAGGTGAGTGTTTTAACCCACTCACAACTTCTAAAAGTTTTTATGTTTGTTAAATTTATTTTAGATATGAGTACAAATTTATTTATGACTGTTTGGCATGTTTATTCATCATATCTGTTAAATCGTGCTATTTTATTTAACTATTAATTTAATTTATTTATTGCATATTAATTGATAGTTAGAATTAATTTATTTGCATATAAATTGCTAGTAAACAGTTATAAAATTTATTACTAAATATAAACTGTTAGTTTAATAGTTGTTAAATTTTATTTTGTATATAACTGCCAGTTATTACCTGTTATATATTATCAGATATATATTGATATTGATTTATTATTGGATGATGATTGTGATTTGGATGATGGATGATTTTGATGAATGGATGTTTTATTGTATATCATTAAACTGCAAGTTATCATGCATTTTTCGTTTCATTCGAGATTGTGGTTTGAAATTATATACAACCGCAAATTTTATTTTTAAATTGCGGATTGAAATGATAAATATCCGTATCACTTGACCATAGGATAGAAAATTTTATACAGGCACCGTGGTCTATATATAAATTATTTCAAAGTGATTTCTATGGTTTGGATGGATACGGTTTATAAAATTTTTAAATTTTGATATTTTATAAATATTATTCTTCTATATACATACATATGAAGTTAAATTTTTTGAATTTAAGCTGTGTATAAATCTGTTGAATAAAAATGGAAATTTAGAAAATGGAATTTGAAATTTGTATTATGTGTTTAAATTTGGAAATTTTTAAGGTATGATATTTATAACTGGATTTTTCCAAGATAAATTTAAAATGAATGTTCTAGTATAATTAAATTGAAGAAAATATTTAATTGCTAGGAATTGGAGTTTATTTATGGATTTTTATGTGAATATTCAAGACTAAATAATAGAACATTTAATTTGTTTAAAGATTAAATTTCCAACTCTAGTTTTGGAATATTAATACTCCAAATGGATATATATATAGAAATTGAAGTGGTTTGGTAACTTGAAAGTGATATAAAATTTACGATTTAGACTTTAAATAAAGAAATATATTTGTACAGCCATGGATTTTTTTTTTTACAAAGTAACCTTAAAGTTAAACCATCTATTTTATATGCCGTTGAATATCCAAACCATTCAAGTTTTAGAAGTTATGGTCTTAAAATTTTGAATTTCGAATATTATGCTTTGAAAGTATAATTCAAATATTTGGTTTCCAGATGTTATAAATTTTAAAGCAGTATGATTTTTGGAAAAGAATTATATTTGGGCTAAAATGATATCATATTGTTTTGGGTTTTTAAAATGATATCGTAATTCCTAGTTTTGAAATGGGAAATTTTATCCTGGTTTTAAAGTATATACTATTTTTTTTATGACCGCGGTGTTATAATAACGATTGGTTGGCAAAGAGACCGGGATCGGATATGGACATACTCTCTGTCGATACCGAAAACCACTTTGACTAACTGTGTACGCGGTGGAGATTCCAGAATGAAGTAGGATGGTGGCGACGTTTCCTGTAAGGTAAATACGTGGACCCAACTCCCGTGAGTTGGCATAAGGTTGCTAAAACAGGAGCGATCGACAGGTTAATGAGGTCATTCCTCTTATCGGACACTCCTCTTCGATATTATACTTTGACTTTGGATTGATTCAGTGGCCACTTTTACTTTGATTTTGGGGAGTTTGTTCGAGGTGGGCGGTAGCTGCGGCTACGCGTTACCATCGGCCCGGAAGCGTAATTGGTATATCTACCCTGGCATTGCCTAGTTGTGCCGTGTCACCTACCCTAGCGCGCCTTATACGATTTTGTTTTGTACCATACCTATAGAGTGCCCTCTGACGACGCCCAGTATGGGGGAGATTACGGTACTGTATAAACTATGGGAATATATTCTGTGTTAAGGGCTATATGGGTAACCCCTTAACGCTATTTAAAAGTAAGTTTATTTTATGAATAGACACTACTAAAGTAGCATAATATACCACATAGTAAATAGTTTAACGGATCCTTAAGAGATGTAAATCCCGAACATCTTTTGAGTTATTGTACTCATATTTATTCTGTTGATTTAACTTAATAAGATCTTTTAGTTCTGACTCGAGTGTTTTGTTTTTCAATTCGCTCGGGTCAGTCCGAGCGTTTCAGGATTTGAAGTTTTAGCTCTGGAGGACGAAGACGAAGATTTGTAGTATTACTATCTACTATTTTATTCCACTACACCGTATTCCGCTGCATTGATATTATTGGTATGTAAACTCTGATATTTAAATGTATAAAGAAGAATCGGATGTTTTGTAAACAGTTTTATAAATTGTATATTTTATTATTATATTTTATCCTTCCGCTGTGAGATTCTATTTTGTTTTATTTCTTCTCTGTTTTCTTATTTACCCCATAACAATCCGCCCTTCCGTATGGTTTAAATCGTGCGAAAAGGCAGGACGTTACAGTTGGTATCAGAGCGAGGTTTAGCGATAAACCTTAGCTTTGTGGGGTTTGACTCTTTGTTAATAGGGTTGTAATACCCTATGGGAGTCACTGAGTGTATATATATGAGAGAGTGTATTTGTTAGTGGTATAAAAAGATTTTAATATTGTGTTAATCTGTTCCGTTTTGTATTTATAAATTCTGGTTGATGCATGGGACACTGTGTTATCAATAGGGATTTCTAAATACTTAATAGGACAGGCCGACATAATATCTGTTTTAATATAGGTGAATGAAATAATTTTGCCTATTATATTTTCTATATATAAAATAATTTTTTAAATGATATTATATATATATATATATATATTTTGTTGCAATAGATTGGGTGTTAGGAATAAAATTTATATACAATAGGTAAATAAGATTGAATTTAAAATCAATGAATTTGGAAATTTTAGAACTTAAGTCCAGGATTTTGAAATTTGCTTTCAAAGGATTTTGAAGTATAATAATATTGTTATAAATATTTCCGATATAAATATTTCAGTATAATCCGGAAGAATTGTTTTAAAGAAGATTTGGAAAAATAAATTTTGTACTTTCCTCTCTGTCGCTGGAAAATAATTTCGGTGATGGCGGCCGCATCATCGACTTTCATTTTCGAGTTTCGAAGAGAAAGGCCACTGTAGTAAATTCTACTGCAGATTTATTTTGGAAATTATCTAAAATTTTAATTGTTCTAAATATAATTGAGATATAAAAGTTGTAAGAAATTATTTTTCTATTTTTTTTAAAATAATTTGAATTTGACCCGGTATTTAATTCTTAAATTTCCATTAATTAATTGTTTAAATTATTGTAGTGAAATAAAAGGTAAGTGATTAATAAATTGAAACCTCTCATTTAGGTAAGAGATTTAATGCAAAGTTATAAAGGGAAATTTAGAATTTTTAACATATGAGACAAAAAGTAATATTGTTGAACATTAAATTTAATTAAAAGAAGAGATAAAATTTGTATAAGTTCTTTTGCATTTTCTTTAACATATCTAACTTACCAAATATGAAAGGTTGAAATGTTAAATAAGAGATTTGAATAGAATATTATACAAGTAGAAAATTTTGGGAAAATGAAGTATTCAATGAATTGCTATTATAAATAAGAATTTAATGGCTATAAACTTAAGTATGATATAAATGCTACTAGTTTAATATAATGGAAAGTAGGAAATATAAATAAATGACTGCAAACCATAGTTAATGAATAAATAAAATCCTTTACTTATAAGAATGAATGTTATAAGGTTAAGAATTTAGTGTAATTAAAAAGGGTTACTGTAATTTAATATAATATAAATGTAAGCATTTGATAAATGATTGAAATTGAGAAGTGTATTAAATATAATACAAATAAAAGAAACTTGCATGACCTGAATAAATAAAAATGAATAACTGTAAGTAATAAGTAAAAATAAAGGAAACAACCACTGATGAGTAAATAAAGTTAAAAGTTGTTAGAAATAAATGTAGATTTTAAAAGGAAAATTTATGTGGTGTATGAATGAAAATAAATGAAAATAAAAGATAAACTGTTATATGAATGAAAGGATCAAACAGCTAATGTATGAAATAAAGATTTATAATGAGTTAATTAACTTGTTGGTTGAATTGTTATTGTTTGATTTATGGTTGGTCGGGTTAGGAAATTTGAAGTTGTAGGATGAATAAATAATCTATTTTGTTCCATCTAAGACTGTTGAGTAAATGATGCACTGGATAGTTATTTTTCATTCCGTACCATTTCAAGTTTTGAACCCGAACAACTATTTGTTTGTTTGATTGAATGATTGTTTGTTTTGTTGTGTGTGCTCTTTGTTAAAATTGATGGTCGTTTTATTGATTGGATATTAGTGATTGAAGCCATTTAAATATTTCACTTTATATAAATAGTTAACCCTTTTAGATTATATAAGTGAAATGCAGGTACGGAAGCAATTGCTACTGCTTTTGGTTCCATAATAATAAGCGTATATTGCCCGACAAATAGGTACGTTTTCGGATTAAGTTTTGTAGCGCTATTTTGTATAATTTTCCCGTGTTGGGATATAATATTTTGGATAATAGATGTAATATATTTATTATATTTTGATATTATATTTTTCTCCCAAACCTCTCCGTACAAAGAAGACACTGCCAAAATTTTCCGAAAATTTTGGACTTAGAATTATGTCGAAAATGTTTTCCAACTTTAATTATTTAAGTATAAAAGGATATAATGATTATAAAACAGGTATATTTCATTTAAGGAAATTAATTTAGTAAATTATTGTTTATAAGTTAATATTTGAAATAAGATGTACTGTTTATTAAATTCTTCCTTCTCGTTTCTTTTCCTTTTCGGGGACGAAAAGTTTTGAGTGGGGGAGAGTGTAACGACCCGTGTAAATACGATGTTTAAAATGAATTTAATTAGTAGGATTTTTATTTTAATTTAGAAAGAAACAGAAATCTTATTTATTTATATGAAAGAGAATGTTGAAATTAGATGTATCAAGGGTAAAAAAAAATTTACAAATTGAATTATGTATTGAAATTAATAAGTGTAACAGTGGAAATTGTTGCGATTGGATATTAAGTTGGAAATAAATAAAATAAAGGCAAGTATTGAATTCATCAATGAAAATAAGTTTTATCTAATACAAGCCCTGTATTTGTAAACTTTTGGAAGGTGTTAATTAATTATGAAAATTTGGAAATAGATTCAGTTGTATGTCAGATAATCAATTGCAATAATTTAAGGTTAGTAATTTATATATTGGGTGGAATAATTAATTAGATGTAGAATCTTAATTTGTATGTGTGCATATATTTATAATGGAGAACAAAAGGGTAAATAATAATATACAAATATACTAAACATTAAATAGTAGGATTACTAGTAAATTCAATCATTTACCAATATAGATAGTTGATGCGCCTTAATTGTAATTAAGAAACAACGAAAGGTGTAAATGAAATTTTTTAGAGTATAAATTATAATTGGACAAATATTTTAGTATAAAATGTTAATGCAAGGAAATTAATGTTGAACTTAAGGCAACAGTAATGAATAGTAATTTATTTAGAAATTTGTAACACCTATCATAAAAATCTACCAGCTTATTTGTTAATGGGATTAGGATCGGTAATAGGTGGTAATAATTAAATGAATGTTAAACTAATTGAAAATGGAGTAACGTTCGTTTAAAAGTTGAGAAATTATAGGAGCATATTTATTAAGCGTTACTTTAAAATTTATGTTTGATTGTGAAATTTATACGAGAAGTTGCAAAGTAATAATTAAGAAAGAATACATATAAATTGTTTATAACCTAAAACTTAAGGGTAGTAAATTGTTGAAATTGATCTAATCAATTGGAAACTTAATTAAATTGGGTTCAATGTAAATAAAGGGTTATTTTAAGAAATTGAAATAAGTATTATAATTGGCAAATTTAGTTACTTTAAAGTGAAACGGAAAATATTAACGCAATAGTTTGAATGCAATATTTAATTCATCTAATTTATAATAAAGATTCGTTAGATTAATTTAATAGAAATTTTGGGACATTTAATAGATAATTGCTGATTTGAATGGAATTAAAGGAATTACTGAAATCGAAATTTAGCAACTTTTAAACCATTGCAATTGATTTTGAATATAAAGAGTTGTTTATTTAATTGAGTTAATATTTTTTTGAAATTGCGTTATTGCAATTAAATGGGAATTTAATGTTGAATATTACGTTAGTGGAGTTCAAGTTGAAAATTTAGGGTAACAATAATATTAGACCATGAACCAATACTAAATTTATACTTGGTGATATATGAATTCATGGGAAGTTAAGTTTACTTTCAGGATAAATTAAAATTTATATTTAATATTATAAATTGGAAATTTTCAATGATAAATTGATTAATCTTTAATAAATTGACATTTAAAATTTGTTAAATCATTAAATATTTGAGAAATATTAAAGTGATACAGATTGCAAATTTCAGAAGTTAAAATTTTGAAATTTGATTTAATTTATTTATTTTAATTTATTTAATGAATATAAAAATAGCCATTTTGGCCACGGACTCGGATTCCGACGAAACCAGTTTCGTCGGATCCGTATCGGTGAATTATTGTAGGGTTTCAAGTTTCGTATCGATCGGACTTGTCATTTGATCGTACGAACGCGAAACGCCTTGAAATCGATTTAATTAAAATCAATTTGAAATCAATTTGGAAATTTTGTTTTCGGCATACCTTTTTCATACGATCGAATTTGGACGCGAAACTTTTTCCATCGCGTTCAGAATATTTTTAAAATACCTATCTGGATATTTGGGTTTAACATATTTCGTTCCGGGGTTAGAACGGGCTTTTTGGGCCATAGTTTGTTCCGTACGTTCATCTATCTGGTCTATCTACTCCAATCCAACCCTACTTATAAATAGACGATTATAAACCCTAGCCTCCATCTTCTATCATTTGTCTACACGTTCATTTTCTTCATCTCTTTCTCTTCCTCAATGGTTGCAAAACCTAGATCTATCTACAGTTCAAAATTCAAAGTCTCTAGAAAAATTTGAGAAAAATATATGTTGAAGTTCTCAAAATACGTAATCTCCTTGTGGTGTTCGTTTTTGAAATTGATATGTCGTTGCCCAGAATTCACAAGTTAATTATCGACCGTCCATTCGTGATTTTTGATCGTCATCCGATCGTTAAATCAAGGGTACCATCGCGTAGAGGTCGGCGAGTGCTTCTCATCCGTGGGGTTCGTCAGTGGAGTCAGTGGCTAGATCGATGGTGTAAATTCGATAAAGGGTGAAACCCTAGGCGGCGATTACCGTTGTCTTCCGCCATGATGCGTCCCTAGGTGATCGTACGTGGGTCGCAGGTCGTAGGGGGAGGTCGAGAAGTCCTAGGCAGGTGGCTGCGATTGGCAGAAGTGAAGGCGTGGTCATGCGATTTGTGGCGGCGTCAGTTAGGGTTCGAAGCTTGGAGATGAAACGCGTCTCCTGTGTGTTCGGTGGGAAGGAGAATAGTGGGGCACGTGTTATGCTGACGTGGTTTGTTTGGTTAGTTTAATTTTAATTTTTTTTGTTTCAAACGATTCGAATCGCTATAACTTTTACATACGAATTTGGATTCACGTGAAATTTCTTTTGTTAGGATTGTAATTAAAATCCGGACCTGTTGACGTTGGTTTGGACAATTTTGGAGACCGTCAAAATTTTTGGGTTTAGATTGGATTTGAATTCAATTTAAATCCCAAAGGTGAGTGTTTTAACCCACTCACAACTTCTAAAAGTTTTTATGTTTGTTAAATTTATTTTAGATATGAGTAGAAATTTATTTATGACTGTTTGTCATGTTTATTCATCATATCTGTTAAATCGTGTTATTTAATTTAACCGTTAATTTAATTTATTTATTGCATATTAATTGATAGTTAGAACTAATTTATTTGCATATAAATTGCTAGTAAACAGTTATAAAATTTATTACTGAATATAAACTGTTTGTTTAATAGTAGTTAAATTTTATTTTGCATATAACTGACAGTTATTACCTGTTATATATTATCAGATATATATTGATATTGATTTATTATTGGATGATGATTGTGACTTCGATGATTGATGATTTTGATGAATGGATGTTTTATTGTATATCATTAAACTGCAAGTTATCATGCATTTTTCGTTTCATTTGGGATTGTGGTTTGAAATGATATACAACCGCAAATTTTATTTTTAAATTGCGGATTGAAATGATAAATATCTGTATCACTTGACCATAGGATAGAAAATTTTATACAGGCACCGTGGTCTATATATAAATTATTTTAAAGTGATTTCTTTGGTTTGGATGGATACGGTTTATAAAATTTTTAAATTTTGATATTTTATAAATATTGTTCTTCTATATACATACATATGAAGTTAAAATTTTTGAATTTAAGCTGTGTATAAATCTGTTGAATAAAAATGGAAATTTAGAAAATGGAATTTGAAATTTGTATTATGTGTTTAAATTTGGAAATTTTTAAGGTATGATATTTATATCTGGATTTTTCCAAGAAAAATTTAAAATGAATGTTTTAGTATAATTAAATTGAAGAAAATATTTAATTGCTAGGAATTGGAGTTTATTTATGGATTTTTATGTGAATATTCAAGACTAAATAATAGAACATTTAATTTGTTGAAAGAATAAATTTCCAACTCTAGTTTTGGAATATTAATACTCCAAATGGATATATATATAGAAATTGAAGTGGTTTGGTAACTTGAAAGTGATATAAAATTTACGATTTAGACTTTAAATAAAGAAATATATTTGTAAAGCCATGGAAATTATTTTTCTTTACAAAGTAACCTTAAAGTTAAACCATCTATTTTATATGCCGTTGAATATCCAAACCATTCAAGTTTTAGAAGTTATGGTCTTAAAATTTTGATTTTCGAATATTATGCTTTGAAAGTATAATTAAAATTTTTGGTTTCCAGATGTTATAAATTTTAAAGCAGTATGATTTTTGGAAAAGAATTATATTTAGGCTAAAATGATATCATATTGTTTTGGGTTTTTAAAATGATATCGTAATTCCTAGTTTTGAAATGGGAAATTTTATCCTGGTTTTAAAGTATAAACTATTTTTTTTATGACCGCGGTGTTATAATAACGATTGGTTGGCAAAGAGACCGGGATCGGATATGGACATACTCTCTGTCGATACCGAAAACCACTTTGACTTACCGTGTACGCGGTGGAGATTCCAGAATGAAGTAGGATGGTGGCGACGTTTCCTGTAAGGTAAATACGTGGACCCAACTCCCGTGAGTTGGCATAAGGTGGCTAAAACAGGAGCGATCGACGGGTTAATGAGGTCATTCCTCTGATCGGACACTCCTCTTCGATATTATACTTTGACTTTGGATTGATTCAGTGGCCACTTTTACTTTGATTTTGGGGAGTTTGTTCGAGGTGGGCGGTAGCTGCGGCTACGCGTTACCATCGGCCCGGAAGCGTAATTGGTATATCTACCCTGGCATTGCCTAGTTGTGCCGTGTCACCTACCCTAGCGCGCCTTATACGATTTTGTTGTGTACCATACCTATGGAGTGCCCTCTGATGACGCCCAGTACGGGGGAGATTACGGTACTGTATAGACTATGGGAATATATTCTGTTTTAAGGGCTATATGGGTAACCCCTTAACGCTATTTAAAAGTAAGTTTATTTTATGAATAGGCACTACTATAGTAGCGCAATATACTACATAGTAAA
This sequence comes from Allium cepa, assembly GCA_030765085.1. Taxonomy (NCBI): domain Eukaryota; kingdom Viridiplantae; phylum Streptophyta; class Magnoliopsida; order Asparagales; family Amaryllidaceae; genus Allium; species Allium cepa. The sequence goes on along the minus strand of CM060944.1, from coordinate 487,431,286 downwards.
TAGTTTAATGGATCCTTAAGAGATGTAAATACCGAACATCTTTTGAGTTATTGTACTCATATTTATTCTGTTGATTTAACTTGCATAAGATCTTTTAGTTCTGACTCGAGTGTTTTGTTTTTCAATTCGCTCGGGTCAGTCCGAGCGTTTCAGGATTTGAAGTTTTAGCTCTGGAGGACGAAGACGAAGATTTGTAGTATTACTATCTACTATTTTATTCCACTACACCGTATTCCGCTGCATTGATATTATTGGTATGTAAACTCTGATATTTAAATGTATAAAGAAGAATCGAATGTTTTGTAAACAGTTTTATAAACTGTATATTTTATTATTATATTTTATCCTTCCGCTGTGAGATTCTATTTTGTTTTATTTCTTCTCTGTTTTCTTATTTACCCCATAACAATCCGCCCTTCCGTATGGTTTAAATCGTGCGAAAAGGCGGGACGTTACAATAGGGATGTATTGCTCGTAAAGATTCAATGTCCGCTAATCCCAATGGTTACACTAGGGAAACCATAGAATTTATCGAGCAATCTTATCATGATTTTCTATCATCTTGTGTTGAGAGTGAGAAATTTTAAACTCAAGCCTATCTATTTCCTTTTGCTTGATGAAATAAATCGTCTTGAGTACTGCTCTTCGTTAGAAATTGCAACGATGCAATTTTTATAATGGAGGAGTCTTTAACAACCCTATTTTTAGTGATTACCACTGATATTAAATTATAACAGTGGTTATAATTTAGTATTGAGAAATAAAAATAAATTGAACATATAATTTATTATAATTATTTATTTTAAATAAACAATGGGTTTTAAATACAAAGTGTTGAAAATAAAGTTTTAGAAACTTTATTGGGGTTGTTTATGATAAAATGAGTAATACATGGTTTTAATTTGGTAAATGCAATAATTTTGCAAATATTGCCAAATATTGGTTTTTGTAAGTTTTAAATGAAGTATTTGATTTTAATATGTTGTATAACATAAAAAAAGGTGGAATTTTGGTTAAAAATAAATTTTTGGGTGTAAAAATGCAGTTAATATGTTTTGTTGTATTTAATTATATAGGAAAATGATTTTTATGTAATTTTTGGTGTTTTATGTAAATTATTGTGTAAATTGTGCATTTAGTTAAAATAAGAGTTTTTAATGATGAAAATAATTTTTAAGGCTAAATTATCTTTTATTTTGTTGTAAAATATTTTGTTAAACATAAAAATATGAATGTTTGACTTTATAGTGTTGAAAACATGTAATATATGTTGTAATTATGAGAATATGGGTGTTTTAGTGTTAATTAAGTGATAATAAAATTTTATAGCTAATTCTTTTTCTAATTAGGTCTAAGCCCATTTACCCACACTAACCAGGAGAAAGGGTTTCTTTCTTCTTGTTCTCGTTGTACGTACAATTAGTTTACAGCAAAACAAAGAAGAGAAAACTGAGAAACTTTTCTCTTTCAAAACCTAAATAAAAAATCCACAAGTCTCTTCAATTCTTTGCTGTAATTAAAAAAATTGAAGCTATTTTCTTAGGTAATCACTACAAAATCAAAAATAGTTTCATCAAACTCAAAATTTTGAAAACTTACTTGTCTGTAATTTGAGTTTTTCTTGTTCGCATACCCCTGTACTGCTTCTTTTCAGGTTCCTGAAGCTATTTCAAGCTAAAAGCTTTCAACTTTCTTCGTAATTTCTCAAGTTTGATCTTCAATTGCTAAGGTGAGTTCTAAACTTACAAAAATCTAGCTGAAAATAAATGTTCGCTAGCCAAAAACTGCTCAAATCGCTTACTGTAACAAATTTCTGATGTTTAGAAGATCACAGCGAAAACAGGCCGTGAGTCCAACTTTGAGTGCCTATATCTCTTTGATTTATAATCCAATTTGTGTCAAACTTTTTTTATTGATAGTATTATTTTTGAACTACATTTGCTAAATGTCAGGTCATTTCAGCCATTGTAGCTTATATAAATTTGTTGTCAAATATTGAGACAGAGCATGTTTTGCTCAAGCCGTTTGCAGTGAAAACTGGCTGTGGGTCCAATTTTGAGAGCATATATTTCACAAATCTTATTGATTTGAGCCTGGTTTTTTATTTGATAGTATTGTTGTTGATCTTAAATTTTAGTTCATTCAGATCTTTGTAGCTTATAGAAATCGGCTATCGAACATAGATTCGGAGCATGTTTTGCTCCAGTAGTTTACAGTAAAAATCAAGCTGTGAGTTCAACTTTGTGACATTATATCTCTTCCGTTTCTTGTCTGATTATATCCATTCATTTTTTATTGAAAGTCGAGTTGTTGAAAGCTATGCCTATAAAATTTCTAGGCATTTAGGCCTGTATAACTAGTTGGAAACTTGCCTTGAACTTTGAGCCGGAGCATGTTTTGCTCCAACCGTTTACGATAAAATCTAGCCGTGAATTCAACTTTGTGATAATATATCTATCCTGTTTCTTTTTCGATTGTATCCATTCATTTTTTATTGAAAGTAGAGTTGTTGAACTCTTTGCCTGTAATTCAATGCTTTTAGACCTCCGTAACCAGTTAAAATTTTGCTTGAAACTTTGAATCGGAGCATGTTTTGCTTTGACTGAAAATTTCTGAATTGTTTACATGGATTCCTTAAGCAAACTTTGTTTTTTTCTTGATCGGCTTGATCCTAAGATGGAAAAACAATATTACCACATATCCATATATCAGATTGGTGATTTTTTAGGTGATTTTCGTATGACGATTTTATGAATAATTTCATTGAATTTTTGTTGATTGTTGTTGTTTCTATGCACTTGTTTGTGAACTGTTTTCGTAAGATTTTTTATAATAAAATAGCTTTCGAAATAAATATTTTACAATATTCATAATTATTTTAAAGCTTTTAAAATTATATATTCTCTATAATAAACAGAATTTTAAAGGAATGTTTTGCAAATAGTTTTCAAAAATTACTTTAAAAACTAGTTTTATCAAAGCAAAGTATTTTCTATATAAAATACACATTTTTGCATTCTTCGAGTGTATGAGAAAGAGAATTAAACGATTTAGTAAAACATGTGGTATGGGACACATACGTTTACTTTTTCGATTAATTCCGAACTTTTTCGTTCGAAGCTACACATTCATTGACTTTCGGGTTGTACATGCCGATGATATGAGGCGATTATTGTGATTTAAATGATTTTGTTTTCTAGTATGGAATTGGCTAGTAGATAATAAACTGATAAGTGAGAACGTGTGGCATGGGACGCACAGTTAACAATTTTCGGGTTCCTATCTGAAAGTTTGTGACACATTCACGAGTTATTGCCAGTACCGAACCCTTAGGTCATTTGTCCTTCGGGATGTTGTCTTTCGGGATGTTATATCCTTGGGGATGTTTTTTCCTTCGGTATGTTTTTCCTTCGGTATGTTTTTCCTTCGGATGTTTTCCTTCGGGATGTTTGTCCATTGACACGTGGTGCCTTGTTATTTTGAAAGAAATACTTGGTGGGCTTCGGACATTTTATAAGCACGTGCTATCTTTTCCGATGATTTCATGACTTATTTTTTATTTTTCAAATGTATCGCCTTTCAAGATTATTTGGCTTTTTGATCCATTATAGACATTATTTGTGGCGATTACATTTTCGGATTTTGAACTCATATCGAGTTCTATACATTGAGATTTGTGATTACCATTTTGGCATTTATTTTGAGCTTTATAATCTCCTTTTTAGGAGATATATGTGATTGCCATCTTTTGGCGTATTTTGAGATTTGGGATTTCCTATTGTGGGAATTATTTGAGATTTCCATTCTTTGGCGAATATTGATTTTTGTGATCTCCTATTTAGGAGTTTGGTTTATGGAAACCATTATGTTGGCTTTTGTGTTAAGCCGATGAAATGAGGCAATTATTGTGCTTAATTGATTTTATCTTTGAGTGTGCCTCTTTCGAGGATATATTTTAATGAAATTAGCTCACATGAAGTAATGACATATTTATAGTGTTACTTTCTCTCATTCGAGAAGAATCATTATCCTTTACCCTTATACTTCATTTATCTTGCTAATCAATTGTTTAAGCTAGACTAACCGGTGTATTTTTATATACTCGAGTCAGACCGAGTTATTTAATGTTAGATACCTGCCATAGGACCTTGCTATGCAGCTTTCGCTTTGGATATCTACTTGTCACCTTTTGTGTAGTTTTATAGTCGCTTTGTAAAATTCTGATATGTATCTATTTTTTTGACTCAATGTATATATTGTGATCCTTTTACCGCTTCTGTTGTATCCTTTTGTATTTTACTGGGACGTATCTGTGTATATGTATATGTATATCTATGTGACTGCTATTCTATGATATGGTGTATTTATTGTTGTTGTATTTTGTTCTGATAGATCCGTCAGCCACTATAGTTTTGTATTATGCATTTATTGAATATGTCGATCCACTTGAGAAAGAAAAAACAATTAGAGCATCCAATCGACATATTCAATGGATGTTTAAGACAAAGCTATGGATGATCACTTTTAAGTCCTAACCATCCATATTCTTTGTATTAGCAGACAATATTAATCAGCAATACTATTTTTTAATTTTGGTCTCGGGGTGGGGCGTCATAGGAAGTACTGCCTATTCCATGAGCTGAAAGGGTATGCCAAAGACGAATGCCGCCACTTGAAGGACGTGGTGGAGGAGCATGTCAGGAGTGGTAGATTACCACAGTAAGTGAGGGACTAGACGAGAGCGGTAGAACACGAGTAGATACAATTGGATCAAATATGTACGACCTTGGATTGGGGTCATGCCTCGTCTTCCGCTGATCGTGATGGTAAGGGAAAAGTTCAAGATTTGGACACTAGTCATGGAATAATCTTTTCTAATTTTGTTTTAAAAAATAAAAAGGAACTATGCCACTTACATATGTAAGGGAACTAGAGTGACTCCCAAGCATGCTCGAAGATGGTAATAGGCTACTCTGCCCGGAGAGGCGGCACTTATTTTTTTCTGTTTTCCTTAATGTACATTTGGAAATTGGATTAATAAATGAATTTGGACTTTATGGAAAAAATAACTAATCGATTATGGGATGGATATTGGATGTCGGTTGGGAATTAATCGCTTAATGTTTAGGGACACTGAACCGGCATGCAGAGAGCGACGATGCTTCGTCGGAGAGCGGTAGGTTCGGCTCACTCGTCCTTGTTTATCCTTCACCTAAGAGTGATAGGATGGGATCCAACAAGAGCCAAGAGTGGCTGTAACCAGTCTAGGACTTAGTCAATGGCATCACTTAATGTTCAGGGATATTGAACCGCAGTGTAGTGAGTGACGCCGCTTCGCCAGAAAGCGATAGGATCGGCTCACTTGACGTTGTTTCCCCTTCACCGTAGAATGACAAGATAGGATCTAGTAAGAGCCTGGAGAGCCTGTGATCAGTCTAAGAGGATTAGGGCATCGCTTAATGTTCAGGGATACTGAACCGGAGTGCAAGGGTGTAGCTTTGCCAGAGCGCGATATGATCTGCCTATTCAATCGTTAAGTTTGGATAAAGCTTAGCAAGGGTCCAGAGAGGCCGTCAACGATACGGAGATATGATATGGATTCAGATAGTGGCTTCGAACAGCTAAGATTTGGCTAAGGACCCGGAGTGGTCCCAGCTTTGGATTTGGACCCGGTGAAGTCTTGGATTTGGATTACTGGACACGAAGAGGTCCCGGACTTGGACAAAATGATCCGAAGAGAACGTGGATTTGGTCGGAAGGTTTTTGAGGGATCAGTGTATTCTTTGGGCCGGCAAGGTGTAAACTTCGGATCAACGTCTCAATTGCTCCGGGTCGGCAAGAATTAAGGTATCCACATCATATTAGGTCCGCATGTTTTGGTTTACTCCGGGTCGGTATGTCTACCACTTCGGGTCGATAGCTTGAAAAAGTATCGGCATGTTGAAGTCTTGGGATCGGCATACTTAATAGGATCAGCTACTTCAGGTCAAAGCTCACTTGACTCCAGGTCGGTTCCATAGTCTCGAGTTGGGATCGGCAATAGGTCAAGGGGTTGACGTAGGAGTTTGGGCAGGCAAGTCGGCAACAAAGCTTAGGGGTCGGTACATATATTGCTTTGAGTCGCGAAGCATGTTACTTAGAGTCATTGAGCCATCTACTCCGGGTCAGTCATTGCATTTCTTCGGGTCGGTTAAAAAGGATCGGGTCGGTGTTAATGCATCAGGTTAGCATGTCAGCTATACATGATCGGTTGTGATAAAGGGTATGGGTCTAGCTATGGCTTTGGCGGGCCCGAATCACTCGGGAATCCTAGTAACTCAGGTTTTTCTATAAATATAGCATGTTGGGCTTTAGAAAGGGGATCTTCATTCTGTTTCCCTTCCTCTTCTTCATTAAGGCGACTCTGCCATTGCTGTTTTAAAATTTCTAGATTGTAACTGTAATTGATTCTAATATCAATAAAAAGGAAATTTCTTGAGTGGACGCAGGCCAAAGTCAACCGAATCACTATAAATCCTCTGTTATTACTGCATTATTTTTTTTAATTTTTTATTGTTCTTCATATCTATACTCTCTAACCACACTCTGACTGTGATCCATGGTTGTTAGTTGGTGCTTTCATTGAAGATTGTGTGTTAGTGACCAATTTTGGTGCCAACAATACTTTTGTACTTAATTATATTTGTTTATGTATGTTTATATGCATGTTCTCATGTATGTACATGTGTATGTGTATGTTACATATCTTCACAGCATTGCACAACTTCCACTGATTCCAATTTCGATCATTTTTCCTCTTTTTAGTTAAAATGCATATATTTGTAAAAAAAATTGAAAATAATTTTTCTTATCATTCTTAACTAGTTCAAATGATCTTATTTTATTTATAAAACCATATAAACTAATATTAATAATTATTTACAAAGTTGTTGTTATATCGATATAGCGAAATGAACATTTATCAAAGTTATATTCTTGCAGGTCGTTACAATTCTGGTGGTTCCAAATCATACATGGATCATCATAACGATCTAGTACATGTTTATTTGTTGAAGTTATTTAACATGTTAAATAAATTAAAATAGAATAATATGATAGTGTGCTTAATTAAAAATTTAGTACAAAGAGAAATTTAGTGAGCCTACATTATGGCAACACTATTGCAGGACTCACAAGATTGAGTCACCGCATTGGTCCACAGCCAATATTTGGGTAGATGATGCATCCACTGAATTTGCTATATGGTATTCATAAATCTTCAATTGCATAATATTTGCATATATATATAATTCTAATAAATATGTAAAATGAAAAATAGGCTACATACCAAATTAGGATTGAGAAGCTTCGTAATCATGGTATGGAGTAAACAAGAGAATAAATGAAGATGTATTTAACACATACACTAGAGCTGCTATAAAAATGGTGGATCATAAGCCCAACTATGATAATGTTTCAAGGGTGCGTAATATCATAAATATGCATTATATCATACGATATTAAGCATATATGTATAAAAAACCATATATTTATATGTACGTGCATATATATAATATACTATACGTATGTATACATCGGTTTTAAATCCCAAGAACCATGGTGTGTGTATTTTATATGCACGCTTAGTATAATTAAGTTTGAGTTATTTTAAATCCCAAGAACCACATATAGACCCAATAAATTAATAATTTATTTCAAATCCTATAAATCATCATTTTAAAAATAAATTAAGTTTGACTTAAAATATATAAATTAAGTCAATCAATAAACTAAACAAATATATAATTAAGTTAAATTATAAATTAAATAAATTTATAGGTTAAATCACTTAATAAATTAAAAAAATGTATATATTATTGAGTTAAACTATAAACTTTTTCAATAAAATATACAAGAGCTTATTTGAGTAAAAATATCTACTTTCTAAATCACCTGATAAATTAAACAAATATGTAAGTTAAATCACTCAATAAATTAAACAAAGTATAATAACTGAGTTAAATAATGAATTTTGTTTCACTTAATTAAATAAGAGTATGTTTGTAAAAGTTAAATCACTTAATAAATTATATATATATATATATACATGATTAGGTTAAATAATAAATTTTGTTTTAATAAATTACATAAGAGTTTATTCAGGTTAAAATATTTTTTTTTAAAACACCCAATAAATTAAATAATTATATAAGTTAAATCACTCAATAAATTAAACAAGTGAATATATAATTGAGTTAAATTATGAATTTGGTTTCAATAAATTAAATTAGAGTATGTTTGTAAAAGTGTTATCACTCAATAAATTTTACATACATACATACATACATACATATATATATCAACAAATTATATATATACACTGTAACAACCTGAACTATTGAGTGAATTTAATAAATTAAATTATGATTTTGAATTGGAGAAATTAAACCATTATTCTGGAATTTGTAATCTTTTATAAAGGATAATTTGTTTCAGAATGATTAACCCTAAATCATTGTGAAATTTAGAAGTGTTAGTATTTCCAAAGTGTTGAAATCATTTTGAAAATGTTATTGAAATTTTATTTAATTTTGCTAAATTCTAAATTTATATAATAATTGAGAAATTGGTGTTTATGTGTTTTAAATATGAATAATTTCTTTTGGAATGAAGATTTCAAGTCTACATAATATTAATGAAATTAGAATATTTAGTTTATTTAAATCTTTTATTTTTAAAATAAAAGATAATTTGGGATTTATAAACTTCTCTTAGAAAATAAGTTGTTTTGTATTTAAATTCATTTAAGGGATTATTTTATCGAAGATGGACTAAAATAGTGCTTTAAACACTTAATATTTTATTTCATAAAACCAATTTGTTAGATAAATAAAAGAGAATTGTTGGGTTTAGCAATTTTAAGCCAAAGCCCATTTAAGAGAAGTTTTACTCCTTATTTCTAAAACCTGTACGTACATCTCAGTGTAAACACAAAGTTAGAAAATAAACAAAAAGAAGAAACCCCTTTCTTTTTAGAAAACAAAGAAACCATAATCTAATTCTCTTGCAGATCTTAACATTTTAGAAGCTAATAAAAATCAGGTAATGCCCTAAACCCTTGAATTCACCTTCGGGAATTTATTTTTATATTTCATTACTATTTGATTATGCTGTTCTTTCTTTTCGGAAGAGCCATTCTAGGGTTTACTGAATTGGAGAAATCAAGCCTATTTTTTTTCAAATTGGCAAGCTTATTCATAGGATAAGATGAGTTAGTCAGTCACAAAATCTATCTCTACATCCCTAGTTGCATATATTTGAGTTTAAAATGATTATATAGATTAATCTCTGTTGTTTTGTTGTTTTCTTTGCATTCTCTGTAAATTAATTTCTATTATCTTATAGTTTAGTTAAAATGAATGGTTTGAATGCGATAGCAATGGTTGATTGAGTGCATGTATATTTGGGTTTGTATTCATGCTTCAGATATCAAGAATCAGTGGCTTGAATTGCTCAATGGTCGCCGGAATTAGTCCGAAGACCGTTGGAGTTCATCCTGGAACATCACCGCTCTATGAAATTACAGTTCAATCGACTGAACTATAGGCCCAATCGACTGAACGAGTCAACGTGGAGCTTATAGCTCCAAGACTTACATCTAGTCGACTAAACCCATGGGTTCAGTCGATTGGCTGGGTACCTAGAGCACTCTAGTGCTCTAAGCAGTTTCTATTTCTACATTTGAGTTTTCAATTGAGTTATTTTTTTTTGAGATTTGGTTGCATTGTTTTGATGATTTCCAGATGATATTCTTTTCTGATTTTGAGAAACCGGTGTGTTAGTTACTTTAGACTAAGACTGAACACGTCAAATGTTATTCCAGAGATTCGGTAAATTAGTAGTTACGATGTGTCGGTGTTAGTTTAAAAATATATTCATATTTGGTTGCCCTTAACAAGCCGTATTCTCCGTGTTATTAGATGACATTATTTATAACGTCCCTAAATAATATGGGTATAACAGTGGGGCCACTACAGTTGATATCAGAGCCGAGTAAGAACATTATAGAATATAATATTATGAATTTAGACATAGCGAGACTTAGAGTTATGTCCTGAGGTGTGTGGCAGATAGTTGTATTAATTATTTATATAAGGTTAGGAATATAAAATGATTATGGGAATAATCATTGAGATGTATTTGTGAATATTTTGAATTCTTTTATATATAAAAGTTATAAAATGATTTTAAAGGTTTAGTGTAATGTAGTAGTGTCTCCTGATCTATTGTGATTAGAATTGCGCAGCGGAAGCTCATAGACTATTTTCGCTGAGCATAATAATTAATGGTTTATATATTTTGATTGGATGCTATATGCATGGATGAATGGTTGTAGTATGAAAATATAGTGATTTATAAATTTTGAAATTTATTTCTGTTAAATTGCCCGTTGAGTATTTTATGGATTATGGTCGAGACATGGGATGCCATGGTGTTGATAGGACTTCTTAAATGCTTTGACGAGACAGTTAGATACAAAAATTTTGAGTTATACTATTTAAACTATTATAAATAATTGAGAATATGCTAAAAATAATATTTGGTGAGAAGATAAAGTTTTAAGTGAACTAAATATTTTTTTAAAGTGAGATACATATTTTGGAAATTATATTTACATGTATACGTAATAAATATTGGAAGTGAAAAGATATTTTGTGGAAAAGTATGAATATATGTACATACAAACGTGATACATTTTAGAAGTAAATATCTTGGATATAAATAGTATTTTAAAAAGGAAACATTATGAGTTATATGTTATTTTAAAAGAAGATACTATTAGAGTTTTGATAACAATATTAAGTAAATAATTTAGGACTTGATGTTATTATCTATGAAAGTAGAATATTTTGGGAAAAATACTTTGGGAAATATATTTCAAGGGAAATTTATCTACATATATAAATGTGTTTAAAAAATTTATGACTTAGAAAAATTAAAATGGAAATTATAAAATAATATGCAGCCATCGAGCATTAACAAAAGCAAAGATTAGTGGCGATGCAATATTGATTTCATGGTCAACATCGCAGCAATTTAAAAAAGCAATTTGTTATAAAAAGATGGCAAGGCAACGTCATTTTATTATTTGATATTTGTAAATGGTGAACGTTTATTTTAAAATATATGCTAAGATGAATAATGTGGACATTTGAATTTATCGTATATATCATTTTATGATTTGATGGATGTTAAAATTTGGAAGTTTAAATAAGAAATTAATTGAAAAGGAATTAGAATCTTATAATTTGATGATTTAGATTATTCTTTTGGAAAAATGTAAATTTTGGAAAGAGTTATTTGGAGCAACAATTGAAAGTTTTGACATTTGATGTAAAAATATTTGTGTGAACTTATTTTTCCAATTAGAAAATATGGAAAGAAAATATATTAATTTTATAAATTAAAACGTAAGTTAAAATAATGTTTTATTGTTGTGGTGTTTATTATATTTAAAGAATGAACTTTTGAATGTATTTATGTTTCTATTATTGACTTTTCTCTAAATCAAAATTGCAAGGATGCAATTTCTTTAAGGGGAGAAGTCTATAACAACTAGGAATTTTGAGTTAATTAAATAAATTAAATTATGATTTAAATTGGAGAAGTTAAACCATTAGTTTGGAATCTGTAGTCTTCTATTAAGGATAATTGCTTTTAGAATGGTTAGCTTTAAATCATTATGAAATTTGGAAGTGTTAATATTTCTAAATTGTTCAAATCATTCCGAAATATTATTGAAATTCTATTTAACTTTGGTGAAATATAAATTTATAGGATAATTGAGAAATTGGGTTTATGTGTTTTTAAATATGAATAATTTCTTTTAGAATGAGATTTTTAAGTCTGAATAATATTAGAGAAATTAGAATATTTAATTGATTTGAAATAAACTTTTATTTTTAAAATAAAAGAGAACTTGGGATTTATAAACTTCACTTAGAAAATAAGGTAACACAAAATTGGGGGAAGTTTAGTTTTAGATTTTGTTAATGTTTGATTGTTTTGTTCGTTCTTTTTGGATGAGCTATTCTAGGGTTAACTGAATTTGTGAAATCATGCCTAAATTTGTTCAAATTGGAAAGCTTAGTCATGGGATAAGGTAACAAAAAATATATCTCTACATCTGTAACAACCCGCATATTTTACGATTGAGTATTTAAATATTTTATTTAAATATTTCATTGTTAGTCGGATTTTAGTCCGAAAAAGCTACTTTTAGCAAACAGTCAAATTGGGAGTCGAGACCACCCCTATTAAGTTTAAAATGACATTTGCGATCTTTTTGAGTATAAACTTTGATATGTTTGGAGTTAGTAGAATTTTGCTATCTTTTTCACTTAGGGCTTTGGTTTAGTTTCAGCCCATTGGACCCAAGCTTCACCCTTCTTCTCTTCATTACTTCATTTCTAATTCCTAACATTCAAGCTTTAATGAAAATGGAGAGTGGAATGGGAAATTAAAATTCAAAACCCTAGTTCCATTAGCTAATCCAACATCTAACTCCAAATCCAAAGAGAAGCTATTGGTAAGCATCATCTTCTTCTTCTCCAACTCATTCTCCCTTCAATTTCAGAAATTCCTAAACCTAACTTTGGGAATATTCTTCTTTTGATCTTAGATTCAAGCTCATTTGGATTGTGTTGAAGTGTGGTTGTTTCTTCTTTTGCTTTCAAGCTTCCCCTTCCTTGTTTTTGTGAAAATGTAAGATTTTTATCACATCTAAGTCTATGATTATCTTTGATTGTTAGGTATGAATTCCTAACACTTATTCATGTGCATTTGATTTTGATTTGGATTGGTTTTGTGAATATTCCAATTTTTAGTGTTTTGAGTTCAAATCTTCAAAAATCATAGCTTTGTTGTTTGAACATGTTTTAGTGATGCACCAAAGAGCCTATAGGGCCGGGTTGCTGATTGGCATAAATCCCTAGCGCCATTTCTCGCTCGGTCGCGAGTTGGATGGGTTTGCACATCCCATTTGTAGGCTAAGAAAACTGCCTTGGTTCCAGTCAGTTGACTGGGCTTTGGAGCCAGTCGACTGGCTGTAGCCAATTGGCGTATCAAGGGCAGATAACAGAGACAGGAAGTCTCTGTACCCTGCAATCAGTCGACTGGCCTTTGAAATCAGTCGACTAACTGCAAGAAATGAAATTTTCTTGTTTCTGTGTCAGTCGACTGATTACAGAGGACTAGTCGACTGAAATGCTCATAATTGCCTATTATGCCTATTTTTGTCTGTTTCTCTTATGATTTCAATTTTTGATCGATTCTCTTTCTCCGTTTAGTCGTTATCACCTTTAGACTTTGATAACTTCTTCTTCGAGATTCATTTTTGGGTATATCCATTTTGATGGATTTGGAATCGAAATCTTTGGATTTTATTCACGTCTTCAAATGTGAATTTTAGTGATTGATTGTTTCTACAATCATTTCTGTGATTTGTCACTTTAAAAATATAAAGTTTTTCTATACTAGTAGTAAATACCAAAACTCTTTCTTCAAAATGATTTCAACACTATTTTATTACAAAGCTCGTTTTCTCAAACCGTTTTCCAATTTACTAGCATATACAAACCTTTACCTCACTCGTATGAGAAATCTAATTAAACGACTTAGTAAACCAAGTGGTATGAAACGCTTGCGTTTACTTCGTTGGTTAATTCTTGGACTTGTTCGATTGAATCTCTTGTGACAATTTTCTAGCGGAGAACTACAATTTGCTCGTAAATATTTAAGTTAAGCTAGTGGTTGTGGGACACGAAGCTAAGCTCATATATTTACTAGCTTAGAGTAATTGACACTTTCTTGATGATAATTGCGGAGCATTTTTGTGATTTAGACTAGCGCTATGCTATGTTTCTTTGTCCACGGAGGGGATGGTACCTAGTTTTATTGAGTTTCATCTCATTTTTATTGTAGGCTAAAGACCTGTTTATTTCTTGGAGTTTCGACTCAATTTTTGTGGGCTAGCGACCCACGTTTTTATGGAGTTCGGTTCTTCGTGCGTACCGTTGTACTACGTCGTTGTTTCGAATTTTACGAGTTTCAGGTTCCTCAGGCGTACCGATGTACTACGTCGTTGCACCGGCTTTATGGTTAGCGACCATGGGATAGCGTCCCGTTTGTGATACACGTGTTGGTGAGTTTTCATGCTCCCGTTCTGTGACAGGCCTCCCCCTTTTTGTGATTTCTGGATTTCTATTGATGATTTCTAGAATTTGTTTTTCACTAATTTTATGATTGGCATTTATATGTTGTCAATATTTATGGCTTGGTGAATGAAATAAGGAGTATGACATTCCTTTTGATCTTTGAGAAGATTCTTGTGGTATTGATTAATCTCTTGTTGATTTTCAATTACATACATATCGCAGTATGGCATTACGGTTATTATACTTTTTGTTATATCTCCTATTCTATATCATTTCATCTGATATTTATAGCTAGACTGATCCGTTTATTATTTTCTTATTAAATAATATGCGGGTCAGACTGAGATGTTGCAGGTGCTTCTACTTGCCTCCTCTTCTGGAGTTATTATTCTAACTTTTGGCTAACTACATAGATTGTAGTTTATTTTGTTGTATACCTTTGAGATATAGACTCCTTGATGTATACATATTCTTTTATCTGGCACTTATAACTATTTTCTTGTGATATTGTGGATCTTGTTTGACCACTACTCTGATACACACTTTTAAGTGTTATATTCATATCTATTTCCGCCTTTGTGATATGATGTCTGTGACTGATTTGTGTTATGTTTAATTCTATATTTGTTTCCGAAGAATATTTATAGCCACTGTGTAGTAGCTTTGAGTTTGTATCGGCACGTCGAATTTCCTCCTGAAATGAAATGCATGTTATACTATCTGACATATCGGTGCTAGCACAAAACAATTACACGGATGGTCGCTCCTCAACAGCCTTATTCTCCATGCTAGTTGACGGCATTACACCATGGTGTCCTTGGCTAGCGTGGGTATAGAGGTGGAGCGTCACAGCTTGGTATCAGAGCGAAACTTCGGAACAATGTATAATAATCTAGCAAGGATCATCGTCCTAAGTCCATCTTAGGAGTCGTGCCTTAGGATTTAATTCGTGTCTTCGTACCGTTCTATCCTATTTTCACTTACGATTCCTTGTTTTACCAATCATTATTGTTTGATATTCATTTTGCGGATAACCTTATTCTTCTTCTTTCTTTCTTAAAGAAGAGAAATGGTTAGAACAGGCCGTCCCAACGCCGGTCAATCTAGTGTTACTCCCCAGGATGGAGTATTTATGTCTGCTCAGCAGCTTCTTGATCTAGTAAAGAATGCTCAAGCAGTCGGTTCTAATCCGGAGTCTACTCACCCTTAGTCTGGATTTGCACGTTTGTGCAACGTTATACCAATTTGGGTGGGTAGCCATTCAAAGGTTCTGAAACCATTATTGAAGTCCATGCTTGGATAAGAACGTGCGATCGAATCTTTTCTAGCATGAATCTTATTGATCTTTACCGAGTCCAGTTGGCCTCTAGTATGCCCCAAGAAAGAGCATTAGACTGGTACGAGCTTTTGATTTATGAAATAAATGAAGCGGATCTTACTTGGAAGAAATTCCGGGAATGATTCGAATTAAAGTTTGTGCCAGAAGCTGAGAAGGTGACATTAGCTCGTCGTTTCATAGACCTTGTTCAAGGTGAATCCTCTGTGGTAGATTATGTCGCATCCTTCAAGTCACTTTCAAAATACGGGGTCGAATACATAAACACCTCATTGAAGAAGAACCAAAGATTTGTCTATGACTTGAACAATAATCTCAAGAAGCCATTACTTCTAAAGTTAGAAGTTTCTTTTGATCAACTCGTTGATATCGCTCTTCCACTTGAAGAGACGGATAGGGAGAGTGATGATGAAGTTGAGGGTGCCAGACCAAACTTCAACAACAACAAGAAAAGGCCTAATAAGTCCAAAGGCCCTTATCCCAATAAGAAAGGGAAGCAAGCAACTCCTGCAGCAAAGACTTTTTCCTCTAGTAATGGGCAATGCTTCAATTGTGGTTCCAAAGACCATTATGCCAATAAATGCCTGAAACCTCTCTTTTGTCGTCATTGCAAAAGTTCGGGTCATTTTATATGTGCATGTCCCAAACTTCAAGGAAAGAAGGAGGGAAAGTTAAATATTACACAAGTGCCTAGCAACACTCCTCTGGTCAAGGTATTTCTCATTTTTTCCTTAATGGCATTATTATGTTTCATGATCAACCTACTTGTTTTTGATATGGGTGCATCCCATTCTTTTATATCAAAGGAACTTGTTGATGCTTTTTCTTTAAGTGTTGTTGCTTTAATGACTTCTTTGAGAATTGTGAATATGGTTGGTGGATCCACAACACTTAGTTTGCTTTGTAAAGATGTGGAGATTATTTTATTTGATTTTTCTTTCCAAGCCGATTTGCATGTAATGCGTTATTTAGGCTTTGGAATGATTTTGGGAATGGATTGGCTTAACCGTTATGAAGCTCATATCCTATGTCCTGAGCGGACTATTCATCTTCGACATCCTCAATTTGTTAAGTATATTGCTATCGTTCTTAAAGATTCGGATTCCACTTTGGAAACATCTTTATATTCTTTAAATACTCATGATGACGATAATGATGATGAGGAAGATGTCATTTCTCTTATTCACGTTGTTCGTGAATTTTCCGACATATTTGAGCCCGTTTCAGGACTACCACCTAAACGAGCAATTGAGTTCAAAATTGATTTTATCCCTGGAGCTCAACCTATTACTCGTCCTCCTTATCTCATGTCCAATAAGGAAAATGAGGAGATGCGCAAACAATTATCTGAATTGGAGACGAAGCAATTTATTCGCTCTAGTTCCTCGCCATGGGGAGCTTCGGCTATTTTCGTGAAGAAATCCGATGGTACACTTAGGCTTTGCGTTAACTACCGCGAGCTTAATCACCTTACTATCAAAAATAAATATCCTTTACCTCGGATTGATAATCTATTCGATCAACTTAGTGGGGCTAAAGTCTTTTCACAATTGGACTTAGCAACCAGTTTTCATCAGCTTCGTATTGCAGAGGATAGCATTCCTTTGACATCGTTCCGTACTCGTTATGGATCTTATGAATGGCTTGTTACGCCATTTGGTTTAACGAACGCTATGGCTTATTTCGTTGACCTTATGAATCGAGGTTTCTAAGATTTCCTCGATTGATTTGTTCTCATCTTCATTGATGATATTCTTGTGTATTCAAAACCGAGGAGGAGCATGAAATGCATCTTCGGATTGTGTTGGAAACTCTTAGGAGTAATCAATTAAAAGAAAATTTTTCTAAATGCCATTTTTGGAAATCTCGTGTGAAGTTTCTCGGTCACATTATTTCTGAATCCGGAATATCAGTGGACCCTTCAAAGATTGAAGCGATTCAGAATTGGAAAAGACTGGAGAGTGTGACGGAAATACGTCGCTTTCTCGGATTAGCGGGTTATTACCGTCGTCTAATCAAATACTTTTCTAAAATTACCGTACCTCTTTTGGCCAAACTTTTTATCAAAGAAATTGTTAAATTGCATGGAGTTCCTTCTTCTATTGTTAGTGATCGTGATCCATTGTTTACTAGTGGATTTTGGAAGAGTCTTCAAAAAGCTTTGGGAACGAAGCTTAATTTTAGCACCACTTATCATCTTCAGTCCGATGGACAAATCGAGCGTGTGAATCAAACTCTTGAAGATCTTCTTCGTTCATGTGTTCTTGATTTTGGTGGAAGTTGGGAAGATCATATTTCTCTCGTTGAGTTTTCCTATAATAATAGCTTCCAATGTAGTATTGGTATGGCACCTTTTGAGGCACTCTATGGAAGGCCATGCCAATCTCCTTCTTGTTGGCTTGACGCCGGTGAGAAGATGGTTTTAGGTCCAGATTTTATTCGTGATTCCACAAAAAAGATTGATCTTATTTGTCATAGGATGAAAGAAGCCCAGAGTAGACAAAAATCCTATGTCGATAACCGAAGAAGGAAATTAGAATTTTCTGTGGGAGATTTTGTGTTCATCCGTGTTTCACCAATGAAAGGTGTTGTGCGTTTCAGTCGATCGGGAAAGTTATCACCTCGATATATTGGTCCATTTCCCATCACCGAACGCATTGGTTTCGTGGCTTATCGCCTCTTATTACCGGCTCAATTTTATGCTATTCATGACGTGTTTCACGTTTCTCAATTACGGAAATGCCTTCGAGATTCCGATTCTATTCTTGAGCCTGGTGTTGTGGAAGAAATTGAAGTTTCACCGAATTTAACTTATGAGCAACATCCTATTCGTATTATTGCTTCGGAGGTCAAACGCCTTCGAAATAAAGATGTCCCGCTTGTGAAAGTTCAATGGTCCTTAAATCCTAAGGATTGCTCTTGGGAATCCAGAGAATTCATCGAGCGAACACATCAGGACTTACTTTCTCGTGCTCTTTGAGGTGAACTTTTTATTTCAAATTTCTTTTGTGTTGAATATGCTTTCATGGTTGTTAATATATATTTTCTTCTTAAATATTGGGAGGATGCAATTTCTTTAAGGAGGGGAGTCTGTAACAACCCGCATATTTTACGATTGAGTATTTAAATATTTTATTTAATATTTCATCATTAGTCGGATTTTAGTCCGAAAAATCTACTTTTAGCAAACAATCAAATTGGGACTCGAGCCACCCCTATTATGTTCAAAATGACGTTTGCGATCTTTTTGAGTATAAACTTTGATATATTTGGAGTTAGTGGAATTTTTCTATCTTTTTCACTTAGGGCTTTGGTTTAGTTTCAGCCCATTAGACCAAGCTTCACCCCTCTTCTCTTCATTACTTCATTTCTAATTCCTAACATTCAAGCTTTAATGAAAATGGAGAGTGGAATGGGAAATTAAAATTCAAAACCCTAGTCCCATTAGCAAATCCAACATCTAACTCCAAATCCAAAGAGAAGCTATTGGTAAGCATCATCTTCTTCTTCTCCAACTCATTCTCCCTTCAATTTCAGAAATTCCTAAACCTAACTTTGGGAATGTTCTTCTTTTGAGCTTGGGTTCTAGCTCATTTGGGTTGTGTTGAAGTGTGGCTGATTCTTCTTTTGCTTTCAAGCTTCCCCTTCCTTGTTTTTGTGAAAAGGTGAGATTTTTATCTCACATCTAAGTCTATGATTATCTTTGATTGTTAGGTATGAATTCCTAACACTTATTCATATGCATTTGATTTTGATTTGGATTGGTTTTGTGAATATTCCAATTTTTAGTGTTTTGAGTTCAAATCTACAAAAATCATAGCTTCGTTGTTTGAACATGTTTTGGTGATGCACCGAAGAGCCTATAGGGCCAGGTTGCTGATTGGCGTAAATCCCTAGCGCCATTGCTCGCTCGGTCGCGAGTTGGATGGGTTTGCACATCCCATTTGTAGGCTAAGAAAACTGCCTTGGTTCCAGTCATTCGACTGGGCTTTGGAGCCAGTCGACTAGCTGTAGCCAATTGGCGTATCAATGGCAGATAACAGAGACAGGAAGTCTCTATACCCTGCAATCAGTCGATTGGCCTTTGAAATCAGTCGATTGACTACAGGAAATGAAATTTTCTTGTTTCTGTTTCAGTCGACTGATTATAGAGGACCAATCGACTGAACTGCTCCTAATTGCCTATTATGCCTATTTTTGTCTATTTCTCTTGTGATTTCCGTTTAGCCGTTATCACCTTTTGACTTTGATAACTTCTTCTTCGGGATTCATTTTTGGGTATATCAATTTTGATGGATTTGGAATCGAATTCTTTGGATTTTATTCACGTCTTCGAATGTGAATTTTAGTAATTGATTGTTTCTACAATCATTTTTTTGATTTGTCACTTTAAAAATATAAATGTTTTCCATACTAGTAGTAAATATCAAAACTCTTTCTTCAAAATGATTTCAACACTATTTTATTACAAAGCTCGTTTTCTCAAACCTTTTTCCAATCTACTAGCATATACAAACCTTAACCTCACTCGTATGAGAAATCTAATTAAACGACTTAGTAAAACAAGTGCTATGAAATGCTTGCGTTTACTTCGTTGGTTAATTCTTGGACTTGTTCGATTGAATCTCTTGTGATAATTTTCTAGTGGAGATCTACAATTTGCTCATAAATATTTAAGTTAAGCTAGTAGTTATGGGACATGAAGCTTAGCTCATATATTTACTAGCTTAGAGTAATTGACACTTTCTTATGATCATTGAGGATCATTTTTGTGATTTAGACTAGCGCTATGCTATGTTTCTTTGTCCACAGAGGGGACGGTACCTCGTTTTATTGAGTTTCATCTCATTTTTATTATAGGCTAACGACCTACTTATTTCTTGGAGTTTCGACTCAATTTTTGTGGGCTAGCGACCCATATTTTTATGGAGTTCAGTTCTTCGGGCGTACCGTTGTACTACGTCGTTGTTCTGAATTTTACGAGTTTCAGGTTCCTTGGGCATACCGTTGTACTACGTCGTTGCACCGGCTCTATGGTTAACGACCATGGGATAGCGTCCCGTTTTGTGATACACGTGTTGGTGGGTTTTCATGCTCCCGTTCTGTGATAGGCCTCCCCCTTTTTGTGATTTCTGGATTTTTATTGATGATTTCTAGAATTTGTGTTTCACCAATTTTATGATTGGCATTTATATGTTGTCAATATTTGTGGCTTGGTGAATGAAATAAGGAGTATGATATTCCTTTTGATCTTTGAGAAGATTCTTGTTATATTGACTAATATCTTGTTGATTTTCAATTACATACTTATCGTAGTATGGCATTATGGTTATTATACTTTTTGTTATATCTCCTATTCTATATCATTTCATCTGATATTTATAGCTAGACTGATCCGTTTATTATTTTCTTATTAAATAATACTCGGGTCAGACCGAGATGTTGCAGGTGCTTCTACTTGACTCCTCTTTTGGAGTTATTATTCTAACTTTTGGCTAACTCCATAGATTGTAGTTTATTTTTTGTATACCTTTGAGATATAGACTCCTTGATGTATACATATTCTTTTGTCTAGCACTTGTAACTATTTTCTTGTGATATTGTGGATCTTGTTTGACCACTACTCTGATACACACTTTTATGTTTTATATTCATATTTATTTCCGCCTTTGTGATATGGATGTGTGTGACTGATTTGTGTTATGTTTAATTCTATATTTATTTCTGAAGAATATTTATAGCCATTGTGTAGTAGCTTTGAGTTTGTATCGGCACGTCGGATTTCCTCCTGAAATGAAATGCATGTTATACTATCTGACATATCGGTGCTCGCGTAAAACAATTACACGGATGGTCGCTCCTCAACAGCATTATTCTCCGCGCTAGTTGACGGCATTACACCGTGGTGTCCTTGGCTAGCGTGGGTATAGAGGTGGGGCGTCACAACATCCCTAGTTGCGTATATTTGAGTTTACAATGATTGTGTGGATTAATCTCTGTTGTTTTGTTGTTGCTTTGCGTTCTCTATAAATTAGTTTCTATCATCTTATAGTTTAGCTAAAATGAATAGTTCGAATGCAATAGTAATGATTGATTGAGTGCACAGATTTTTGGTTGTATTCATGCTTTGAATATAAAAAATTAGTGGCCTGAATTGCTAAATGGATACCAGAATTAGTCCGAAGACCACTGGAGTTCTACTGGAGTATTACTGCTCTAAGAAATTGCAGTTTAGTTGGCTGAACCATGGGTCCAATCGACTGAATGAGTTAATTGGAGGTTATAGCTCCAGGACATGCGTCTAGTCCACTAAACCCATGTGTCCAGTCAACTGACCTAGTACCTGGGGCACTCTAGTGCTCTAGGCAGTTGCTATTTCTGCTGCTTGAGGTACTGGTTGAGTTGCTTTGCTTTGAGATTTAGTTGCACTGTTTTGATGATCTTCGGATGTTACTTTTCTGATTTTAAGAAACCGGTGTGTTTATTACTTTAGACTGAGACTCTATACGTCAAATTTTATTCCAAAGATTCTATAAATCAGTAAGTATGATGTGTCGGTGTTAGTTTAAAGATATATTCACACTTGGTCTGTCTTAACAAGAATTATCCTCCGTGTTATTAGATGACATTATTTATAATGTTCTTTAGTAATATGGGTATAACGGTGGGGCAGTTACATATACACAATCAAATATAATTAAACAAATATATGGTTAATGCAAATTTAAAAATTCTGTTTCAATAAATACAATAGTTTAAATAAACAATTACTTATTATTAACAAATAAATTTGGTTGAATTGTAGAGAGCATCATTAGATAGAGCTTCTACATTTACCATTGGTTTAGAAGTTGAAAACTGACAGTTGAAATCACAGGTTGGTACGCTAAAGAAATAACTCGGATTGATTGCACATGCATTTTTACAACGCTTTCAAGATGAGAACATTTATGCTTGGGGGTGGTGGTGATGGAGCTAGTGATGCTAGGCAGGGTTCAGATGAGTAGGTAATTGGATATGTATATTTAATTTCTTTGGACGTGAATATTTGGTTCAGACGAGATGTATATTTCTTTGTTAGGATATTTCGTTTGGATATTTGTGTTAGTGTTATTTGGGTATTTGCTTATGGATTTTTGGATATTTGATTTTTATAGTGATGGTTATGTTATTGTTTGATTTGTATTGTGGTGGCGATGGTATTGTTAGTTTTGGATATTTGATTTGATTTGTATTATGATGGTAATGATATTTGTGTTGATATAAGATATATGAATCAATGATACATACACACATACACACGAATATGTGCTTAAGGTGCAAAAGATAGTAGAAATGTTGCAAATTTGTTTCAGCCAAGGCATCAGAAAGCCTTTGTAAGGCATCGGCAAGGTGTTGGCAAGGCGCCTACAACTACAAGGCCTCGGTAGTTCCAATTTTTATAATTTAAAATGTAGTCGACAAGGCATCGGCAGAATGTCATCCTTAAGGCATCAATAATGTGTCGTATGTAAAGCACGGTGATAACACCAAGCCTGCCGTCTTTATGGAGTCATTAGATTTTTTCTGACGTACTTTTTACCGACGACTAATATGGCATTAGTGTAACATTTACTAATGCCCCATCTACGCCTTTTTGGCATCGGAAAATGATATTGTTTTTGTAGTGTCCCCTCATTCTTTTCTTTTTGAAAACCATCCCCTTCCTGACCCCCATACTCTAGCCCCCTTACTCCATAGCCATGAATTTTTATAACCCAAATACGCATCAAATTAAATACTAATTGTGGTGCTCTTAATCATTTCAAGTTTTAGAGATTGATTCAAGATGAATTTTGGAGTTATCTTTAACCAACACGCATTCAACGGCTTTATCTTCAAGAGGTATAAATTCTATTTTAATTTCATAATCATATGAAAGTTAGATCTATATTTATATAACAATCTTATATGTGCATATATTGCCTCATCTAATTATGTCATTATTTTGTTCACCTTGAATAGTTGCTACATATATGTTGCAATAAAGAAATACATTTTTACCACGTAATTTTTTTTGGTCATATACTTTGTTCAATGCATGTATAAATTTTAAATATTACATATGTATATACAATTTAATGTTTTAAATAATTATTTACCATTTTTTAGAACTAAATTCAATTTCTACACGTTTAAAGTTTCACATATATAATAAATTAATTTTAATTACATTCGAAAAATCAAAAATTTTAACTTTTGACCAAACCTTTTTTATTATACATACATACATACATACATATATATATATATATATATATTAATTATTTTAAAACAAGGTTTGTAAATAATAACAGTAACATATGTATATATATTATTTATTTAAAAATATATTGTTCTCAAAACAAAATTATTTCATTGGTCGAAAGTTTTATTAATTTACATTTTATAAATGTAGAATTTTTAAAAAATATTTTATAATAAAAAATATATATATACACGCTAATTTATTTACACAAATATACTTAATTCAATAAAAATAAATAATCATATTTGGTCGAAATATATATATATATATATATAATACTATTTTAAATAATATTTATTAAGATCTTGTTTTGAATTTTGGAAATATTTACTAAGATTTTGTCGCATATTTAAAATTTAAATTTGAATTTTAAATCTCATTAAACAAATCAAAATTAATTTTAAATATTATATTTTTTTAATATAATTTTTTTCAATATTTGTAAACTGTATGTATGTGTTGTGTGTATGTACATATATAAAAAAAATTAAGTATTAAACAATGTTTTGAGACGATCAATGTGCATACAAATGGGAAATATATACGTTATAGATGAAATTACCAACATTTATATATGTAGACATTGATTATATACACTATAATGTATGTTGCACGTGTATGAATATTCCCATGAGTATAGTATGATATACTCATAAACTAATAATTATCAATTAATTAAATTTATTAATTAAACAAATTAGAAAGTTAAATAAAATTGGATTTTATTTAAGTTAATTAGATTGAATTTAATACTATTCATTAGACTTCATAGACCCACTATGATCTAAATAAAGAAAAATTTGAAATCTACTACTCACTCACCCACTTCAGACTGGGCCGATTCCAATAGGTTCGAAATATTTAAATATCAAAATGAGTGCTCAACTTGAATAAAAATGTCATTATTATCATCAAAATAATAAATTGATGCCAAGATAATCAAATCCTTTTTACTTCAACATAAACTTGTACAAACTGAATTAAAATGGATATCTCAATTACACTTAATTACGTGATATTAAAATAATACGATGACAAGGGAGGTTAACCAAAAATTTCTACATTACCTTAAGCAAATCATAGTTTAGTACATTAGCAAAAAAAATTAGGATCAAAGAAAATATCTCAATTATCTCAAGTTAATAAACAATTAAGTTAATATGATAAATTACTCAAGGTAGGATTTAATAACGTAAGTATGGGACAGTTTAAAGAATTTATTAAACCCAACTAAGAGTAACTAATAAAAAAGACTTAAATATTCAAAGAAATAGACTTGTTTATTATATTTATTGAAAACGTAAGTGGAAAAGTTGAATGAATGAACACATATGAGCAAAATAATATAAATTAGCTATCAAAATGGATAGCTTGACCCATAATGGTTAATCCACGAAGTAAACTCCTAACCTAAACTATTCACTCACACAATTGTTTTAGCTATAAAAGGAAAGACAGAGCTTGCAAAAGGGAAAAGCGTTTGCACATTAAAAAGAGGATTTAATAGAGCTAAAGAAGGCTTAGTGACTACTATTAATCCTTACTGTAGATTGATCCTTATATAAATTCAGATTTGTTTGTTCAGTGATGTTTCTGACCAAGGACCGAGCTAATGTTGGGCCAGCAAGGGCAGACGCCTTGGTTGAAATAACAAAAGATGTGGAAAAAAACTAGAATTTGATATTAGGCCCTATCTGACTTTTACCCTAGACCATACCGAAAAAGAAAATTCGAGACTTCAGCCCATATTTTTCCTTTTTTGAAAAGAATTTTGTTTAGCTTTAGGCCCAACGACTTTGCTTATTTTTTATTGGGTATTTATTTATATAGTAAAATGTGGCTCTTGCTAAAATAATAGGCTAGGGTTTTAAGTACGAAACTTGTAAATGAAGATGAAGCATTTATGTGTTGCAAGCAATTACCATAATCACTTGATGTTTTGATACGATGTAGTAAATATGCATTAGAATATTGGTTTTTCAATTTGAAATTTTTTCCATTATTTATTAATTTTATGGAGTTTTCTAGATGAAACTTAGGTATTTTCGGAATTAAAAAAAGTCCACAAAGTTGTAAAATGATCCCAAAGCCAATATATTACGCTGAAAACATGATTCAAGTTTTCAGAGTGTTTTCTGATACTTCTACGTAATTTGTCCTATTTTATTTTGATTTTTAGTTCAAAAGGAAGAAAGAGTTGAGCAGTTATTTTGTAACGACCCGAAATTTTCACACCCGAAAATTCCAGATAGTTATGAAAAAGAAGAAAGAGATAGAAGAAGAAGAACAGTAACAACACCTCACATTCGCAGCGGATAAAATATAATAATAAATAATAACAGTTTACAAAAGAATTTCACATTTTATACAGACACTGAATATACACCAATACCATGCCTCAAATATATAATAATATAACACAGCAGATCCACTCCATACGTTCCTGCTATCCAGCTCGACTCATGAGCTCCAGAACGTCCTTACCTGAAAATCTGTAATACTCGGTCTGACCCGAGCATTACACCAAAGTAACACCCGGGTCAGGCTGGAAACCAGCGTGAGTAAACCCAACTAATATGGGATACTAAAGCAATCAAATTATATAAACCCGGGGTAACATATATCAATTTATCCTATTCACAATTTTTTTATAGACAACCCTTATTTTTACATATCAATTTCTAAGTACTAAACTTAGATAACATAATCCAATTCACTTAAATCATTTCATTTCTGCCTATTGATTTCACAAATCAATTTATAAAAAAAAAAGTCGAAGTGGTTTCGGGTATTTCCCAATACCCGATCCCAGTCCCTTCGACTCTCATATCATCCTATCTCAAATTAACCAAATGAAATACCCAACATATCATATCAGAGTTATCAACTCATTAAAAATACCTAATACCAATCAATTATTTATAAGCAAATTTTATCGCTTCCAAATTAATTCAATTTATTCAAATTATATTTCTAACCTCCAATCACTTAGATTGTTTACTTGTCAATTACTTAATTCAAATCAAATAACTCAATCATCCTTTCAATATTCCTCTTAATTAATCAACCTGAATCAATTATCCTTCAATTTCATTCGAGCATCTATCTTTAATTAACTTCATAATATTAATTATACTTAACAAAAAAATTATTAAGTAATCTCAATTTCTTCATGAATGAATTTACCATATTAATTGCATAAATTCTTAAGCACTTATATTAATTAATTTTCTTCATACATCACTTGTTATGGATTATTCAATTCCAATTTATTAATCTTTAATTACAACGTACATTATATAAGCTTATGATTTCCAATTATATTTCGATTATCCTTAGCTAAATTAATTATACCAAATAATTAATCATTAATTGAACCGCAAACATTTATCCTTCTTGATTTAACTTGACCAGTAATTTACTATCTTTATATTTTCTTCATAAAATAATTACTCCTTTATTTACTATTTTAATTAATCTCTTGATTTATTCCACAAAGTAATTATATATGTATATTTTTATCACATTTGGAAATTACTTATTAAACCAACCAATGATTATTCCAATTTAATATAAACTTAATTAATTAACCTAAATCATTAATCAATTTAATTCATAAATTTTCCATTTAATTATCATACCTATTTACTTATTTAATAAATCACCGCTCATTAAACCTTATTTGATTTTAATCAGAACCATTTACTTATTTATGATTCAAGTTCAAAACCATTTAAAATTCAAACACCTCGAGTCAAAACACAATTAACTCGAGAAACGTCCAAATCTAAAATCACTAGATCATCAGTACACATCCAAACATTTCAATCATTCACCCACTATTTAAATTCAACCATTTGAATTCAAATATAAAAAAACCAGAGCATGAGATTGCTCACTTTTGATTTTTTTCTGTTTGCAATCCATTCCAATTTGATTTTGTCTTCACAGTTTTGACCTTGTATAAATATCATACAAATTAATTAACACTTGAATCTTAAATCAACAATTTATTATCATTTACTTATTTAATTTAACTTATAAATTGACTTAAATTCTTAAACTAAGAACTACCTTAAACATATATTTTTAGTCAAAAAATTAAATAAGTTAATTGAAACAATTTAATCCACAACATCCATCATTTTCGATTTAAATCCTTATATCTTCAAAATCTATAGTAACTTCTGTTACTTAAATATGTAAATACATTATATACATTCATATAAATTCTATAGCATTAAAATCTATTTTTTATTTTTTTTATTTCCGTAAGAACATAAGAATCTTGAAACTTATTCCCATAGTTAAACCTTCCAATTCTCAAATCCAAGAAGAAATAATAACAAGAAAACTTCTCACCCAAAACTGTCGACATCGAAGATGCCGCAAGCCCCACTGTTGATCAACGAGAGGACACCTCAAACCTCCAAAACTTCGACCTTTCCATCATCTGCTCGTGTTCTCACATGAGCTGCCGTCCTCAAAGTCTTCGCTGCCCCGATTAACTCGCCGTGCCCCGCAATCACACCTTGCAGCCACCATCAACATCTCCTCATTGCTACCTCGCGTGGACTCGACTTCGCCTCCCCATCGAGAATCCCCAAATCGCGACAAGACAGATGCCTAAACCTTCGTTCGAAAACCCTTCTCCCCCAATAACACTGCGCGCGGCGATACTACCCCAAACGAAACCCTACCCCTTCAATCAATCGCGACTTCAACTCGCTCTCCTCTCCCTTGCGCGACTCGCGCGCGTGCTCTGCTCACGCCCTGCCTGCTGAAAACGAGGTTATCGAACTTGAGAAAAAGAAACGATCTACGATTGAACGAGATTCGAATCCATTAGAGGCCGGCTCGGCCATTTTTATTTTCTTTTTTTTTTAGTTTATGGGTTCGATCTTCTGCCTAGAGAATAGGGAGGGGGAGACGTGAATAAAATTAAAGGAGGGTGGAAAGTTTCCTGAACACGACTTGGTAAAGGGAAAATATCTTGTTAGTTAAATTAACTTATATTATAAAACTTCAAATCGTCTCGTTAAGCGCCAGTTAAAATCTGAACTCCTCTTAAGGAATGCCCCTAGACGATTATAGGGTTTTATCCACGTTCCGAACGCAATGGATCGTGTTTCGAAACCTAACTCGGTCATATGCGCGAGTTACGGAAGTAAACGATCAACTTTAAATTAAGTCGATTAAAATAGTTCTACGCGTTTCGAGCTGCCAAGGTCAAACGACAACTCCGATTGCTACGAAAATTGAAATACGGTAATAACTAACTATTACGGATTCAATGGAACTTGTTTTGTCTAATTCCGAGACTGTGCCTCCGAAGGCAATTTTTAAATTCAATTTAACCGATACATTATTTAAAACTGAACAAATTACCATTGTATTAAATTTCAACCATTCTATTATCTTCAGAATTATCATTAAAAATTTCATAAACCTTCAAATTATTTTTAACAGGCTTAAAATTACAAATTCAGCATTTTATCCAATTTCAAATTATATGATTCAATATTTTAAACTATATAATCCAATGATTTAATTTCAAGTAAATATTAATATCTTGAATTTCAAGTTAAAATTAACTTTTAAATATTTAAAATCACTTTAATTATCCTGTTTTTAAATTGCTGAAAATTCTAGGTCGTCACATTCCTCCCCCCTTAAAAGAATTTCGTCCCCGAAATTACTAGCTAGGAAGAATGGACCAATACCCGTTTACTTTTCCCAAAACTCACGAT
Organism: Allium cepa; assembly: GCA_030765085.1. Lineage (NCBI taxonomy): Eukaryota > Viridiplantae > Streptophyta > Magnoliopsida > Asparagales > Amaryllidaceae > Allium > Allium cepa. Next base: position 487,401,718 of record CM060944.1, on the reverse strand, counting down.
TCAACATCCTACCAACCATCTTTTATTAAAGACCCACTATCACATCAACCAACTTTCCCAAACCTTCTATAGTTTCAAACAATACCCCTTTGCTTAATCATCTAAATTTCAGTTTAAAACTAAAATTTGAATTATCGAAATTTTCCTCAAAATTTTTTCTAACTCTCAAAATTTCCGAAAAATTTTGTCAGTGTCTCCTTTGCGCGGTAGCTCGGTACTACTACAAAAGGCTTCCACGGGCTCCCAAATACAAAAAAGAAAACAAAACGCAAGTGGCTAGATCAAAAACCCAATCCAATTCATACCGAATTTAAAATACATACCTTTTTGTCGGGCAATTCACATTTATCTTTTGAAATCAAATCCAATTTTCTTTTTCCCTTTTTATACCTGCATATTTTACTTAGCAACAATATTCAATTGTAACCTTTCAAATCATTTTATACCTTTCCTTATATAGGTTTCCATATTTGCTTTTATTCAAATTAGTTTTTTCCCATTTTAATATGAATTCAACTTATTTTAAATTTTGAATATTAAATTTTATCTTCTATTTATAACTGATTCATATTAGTTTCATCCATTAGTTTATTTCAATTTCCAATATGCAATCGTTTGGTCGTTAACTAAAATTTTCTCAAACATTTTCAGAAAATTTATAACTCCCAAAATTTTCAGAAAATTTTGGCAAAGTCTCTTTTGTACGGAGGAGCTTTTGCAATTTAACAATAGATATAAATATATATACATCGACCCACACGGTCGGAAAAAGCAAAACAGTTCATATTTTCTATTTTTATTGCGTAGGCGTACCTTATTTAGCATTTTAAGCATGCGGCTTACTTATTTTAGCAATTAGTGCATCCAAATCCAGTCAAACGGCCTTCAGGTACCTGTACTTACTCAATTTAAATATGTAAGTGCCATATATAGAGAATTCATTAACATCTCACTTACTTTTAATGGCTAAACACAAGCATTTCAAAAGCAACACACACCATACGCTTCCCATATGCGATTTATATAACTTTAAAGCTAATTCAATTGCTTTCATCCAATTCATAAGCCATTTTATTCAATTTTTAATGGTTTGCAACTCAATTTCTTACATATAATTGATTTTTAAGCCAAACGAGCTCATATTCTCTTCAAATGATTCAAAATCAATTTCATTAAATCTCTATCAGCTCATAGTATTTTAATTACTTTGGTTTACGCCCAACAACAATTATCGTTATGCAATCTCGACGATATTCGGTTAATAAAGTATCTATTTTAGTTTATAACTATTTCAAATTAATTTCAAGTCATTCTAAATTTAATTTCATTTCATTTCTAATTTATCAATCAACCATTCATTTCATTTTATTCCATCCCCACATTGGATTCATTCAAAACCATTTATTAAGCTTAGCACATACAAACTTATAAATTAATAACCATTCTCAAATTAATTTAATCCAAGTTTTTATTTAACGGGCTTCCACTCTTATTCGAAGCCAAACTTTCATAGATTTTAAACTTAAGTTAATTTACTTTAAATAATTCCAACATCGAACTTAAGTTTACTTCTATTTGATTCTCAATTAATCAACTTCCATTTAATTTAGTTAGCCCATCCATTTTAAATTTTAATTTCAAATTCACCTTCTCAATTTATCAAAATAATGTTCAAGCACAAGCACAACTCATTTACACTTCAAATTAATATGCCACCAAACTTAAATTCAGTCTGATAATCCGATTCCATTGACAACTTAGGTTTACTTTTTATTCAATCGGACTTCGTCCAATTATTAATTAACCCATTTTAAAATTTTCATTTACTTACTTAATTCATTTCTGAAAGTATTTTATTAATATAAGGTCATTCTCAATTTATTTCTATTCACTTGTGTTTTGTTTTACACTCAAACCCTTTCTATTTTTTTATTCACTTTCATTTCGTATGACAACACTTCTCTTATCTCCAATTTACTGGCAAATTTCATTAAATATTATTCAAATCACCTTTAAATTTTATTTATAATTCAACCATCACATTTTCAATCCAACTCTATTTTATTTCCATTTTATAGCATCTTCACTTATTCAATTCATTATCAAATCTAAGTTGAATTCTATTTACAATTCTAATTTACTTTTCAAACTCTATTATTAATTTACAATCCATTTGTTTAACCAATTTAAATTTTCATTAACATACTCTATCAAATAATTTTTTTATTAGCTTATTTCCAACTTTTAATTCAATATTCAATTTTAATTACAAAATCACTTCATTTAAAATTCTAGTTTGGATTTCCTTTTTATTTCTCGAAATTCCAACATTTCTATTGAAAAATTTTAGAAGTGCTTTTAAATTTATATCATACTATTAAAATAGCTTTTAAAGTCACATAATACTATTAAAATAACTCTTTATAAAAATACTTTTTATAACTCGATGTCTCAACCAGTTCATCCTTGTTCTCACAGAAATTCGGTCATACGTTGATCAGGCGTAGAACTGAAAATCTATAAGTACTTGGTAAACCCGTTTTCAACACCCAGTGAAAGTACTTGGAAAATAATTTTATTGAAAATCTAGAAAACAGTTATTGAAAATAGAGGAAATATCTTTAGTGAGGATGCTCTGGAAATCATCACCCCCATCCATGGTCACAGTTACATACCAGGGTTACATTGCAGTCGCAGCAAAAGTCCATGTAATTGTAGGCTCTCCGCGGCCTCTCGATTACGCCATGGATCTCACACAAAAGATCACAGTTGCATCCAGGGTTACGTTGCTGTCACAGCAAAAGTCCATGTAACTGCAGGCTCTCCGCGGCCTCTGATTTTCGTTGTCAAAATGAAACCTCTCCACTCCTACATAGGTTGCAGCCTACCGATATAAAATCAAACGCAGACCTTTGGCTCTCAGCGGCACACACGACATCCGCTATGTTATGCACTACTCATAATCCTCAGGAACTAGCTTTGTTCGGACTCCTCACAGGATCAACTTTAGAACCCCCCCTTGGGGCTCAAGGCAGCACCACCCGGTGGCACTCCTGAGAAGTTCATTTCAAGGGAGCGCCTTTTTCCCTAGAGCCATCATCAAAACATTTTATACTATACACATATAGTATATTCAAATCATACACCTAGTATGATTGCATACAAAACTCATTTATACAAAATCGATTATTCCAAAATCGATACTTCTCAAACTAGGATTTCCAAATCCAAAGGTTCTCAAAACCTTTTCCAAAATCCTCATAAGATCCTTTATATATATACAGATATATATAATTTTTAAAAACTTTGGATCATTTCCAACTTGTATAAAACCCCTTTTATACTTCAAACACTTTCAAAATCTTTTTTCTTCCAGCAATGGATTCAACAAGGAAAGATTTATCTTATATAACAAAAATATATAACTTTGTTTATTCAAAATCAAATATTCAAATTTGATTGCTCTTATCAATATCAATTTCATTCAATCCGTTCGATGTACACTCATCATCCATACGCTATACCAATCTGATCGCTCACTCGATCACACAATTTCACTTCAGAACTAGTATCGTCCACCCGACTTTCTAGTGCGGACACGGATCTGGTTTCTTGATTAGGAACCGTTATTCTCCTTGCATAGTCATAACTATGATAGAGAATATCCAGAACCAATCAACAATCCATATCCAGGTTCGTCGTCAAAAATCGAGTGAAAAATCCCAACTCCGATCGATAACCTATCTTGAAATTCTATGCTCGAATTTGGATCAAATCACTATGCGGATAGAATAATATATGTACATCCTAGGTATTTATTTCCATTGATTATTATCTAAATCAATTTCCTTTCTATTCACATTCACTTAAATTTTCATTCACTTATTCACATTGCCTTTATCCCCATTTGGACTATTACCTCAATTCTTATCCCAGTTGGGTATTTAATCAATAACAGTTTGAACTCCGACCAGTATATATTTAGGAAATAGCTCGAAAATTTAAAAATAGATAACTAGTTGAAAAATAATTATTAGTTTGTAAAACAGCTATAAAATAGTTAAATAGTTTCAAAAAATTTAGATAATTTCAAAATCGCTGTAAATTAGTAATTAATTTGTAACATAGTAAAAATATAGTAATGAGTTTAGAAAACAGCCCAAAAATGGTTAAATAGTTCCAAAATAATTGTAAACCAAGTATAAAATAATTTGGCTTTAAGAAAGAAAAGTTGTATATATTAAATAGCCTAGAAAAATAAGTTTATATTAAAACAATTTATATTGAAAATAGTCAAGAGTCAACTGTTCACCTCCCTAACAATTCAATTTAAATCTCCGTTTAAATTGACCCAATTCCAATCCAAATAACTCCAAATTCCATTGGACTTGATTAATTCCCAATTCAAGTTGAATCAATCTTGATTCCTTCCCAAATTTAAATCAAATTCTAGTTGATTTTAAACCTGTTCAATTTTAATTATAATTTCATATTATTCCAATCAATTTGAATTAGTATCCATTTAACCCATTTCAATTCAAATTATTTCAAAATAATCCAACTTAATTTCCCATTCAAATTTTTAAGCTTATACATCTTCAATCACCAATCCCCTTAATTCAAACCAAATTCAATTTTGAACTAATTCAATTTAAGTCTTGAATTTAAACTATCTCGAATTATATAAATTCGAGTTAAACTCTCAAAGGTTGGTTTAACCATTTAAACCAAATTAACCTTTATTTAAAAGTTTTTAATCAATCTTGAATTTCTAAGTCCAATTCTTCATTTCAATATATCTCTACTTATATTTTTTTCAGATTCAAATAAGAGCTCAATACAATTTTATTTGTTTTCAAAATTTAATTTATTATTCAATTTTATCTTCCAATTTGAAGCCAGTTCTTAAACAATTTTAATTTACAAACTCAATTATTCAAAGTTATTTTATTTATACAATACCATTCTCAATTTAAAGATTTTTATCAACAATAAGATGATAACATCCAATTTATTCTAAAACATCCATCCATTTTCAATTTTTAAATCTCAAACCCATTTTGAGGTCACACAAATTCCCAATTCAAATTAACCATTTAACTTTCCAAGTTAAATTCCAATTTCATCTTGAAATTTCTAATTCTGGTTGCTTTTTCTACACTTTTTAACTTCCCAAAGTTAAATGTCAAATTACTTAATCCAATCAACCTTCCTCATTTTAAATTCCCGCTTCAAACTTCAAAGTTCTTTCCCTCTTATAAGCTCAAAACTTATACTACTTTGGGTTCTTACATCACAATTCAGGGAAAAATCAAAACTCAACCTCTTAGAGTTTATTTCAAATTATCTTTGATATCATGTATATCCATACATATTTATTTCTTGGCCCTCCCAGCCATGTTTCAAAATTGTAAACCACCTTTGGTTTAAATTCAAATCAAATTTCAAACAACCCATTGTTTGCAACAAGTTACAATTATCCAAAGAATACTTATTTATTATTTTTCATCACTTTGAAACAAAATTTTCATATTCTGGTACCAAATTTAGAATTTTATCTTCAATCAAATAAATTTTAATTTGGTTGTATTTCTATTTTTACTTAACTTAATTCCAATTCAAGACTCCAATTTCGGTTTGGTTGTATTATATTATTCCTAAATTTTAATTTCAATACTTAACAACCGATCACCTAAATATTTATTAGAAGGAAATATTACTTTATATATTTTATATAAAATCATTTAAAACTCTTATATAAGAAAATAACAAATACGCTCTCATATATAAATACTCAACTCATTTTAGAGTACTACGGACTCTATTCAATGAGTAATCCCCACCAGAGCCAAGGTTCTCGCTTAACCTTCAGCTCTGATACCAAATGTAACGACCCGAAATTTTCACACCCGAAAATTCCAGATAGTTATGAAAAAGAAGAAAGAGATAGAAGAAGAAGAACAGTAACAACATCTCACATTCGCAGCGGATAAATATAATAATAAATAATAACAGTTTACAAAAGAATATTATATCTGTCGATTACATTTAATATACATCAGAGTTTCACATTTTATACAGACACTGAATATACACCAATACCATGCCTCAAATATATAATAATATAACACAGCAGATCCACTCCATACGTTCCTGCTATCCAGCTCGACTTATGAGCTCCAAAACGTCCTTACCTGAAAATCTGTAATACTCGGTTTGACCCGAGCATTACACCAAAGTAACACCCGAGGCAGGCTGAAAACCAGCGTGGGTAAACCCAACTAATATGGGACACTAAAGCAATCAACGTATATAAACCCAGGGTAACATATATCAATTTATCATATTCACAATTTTCTATAGACAACCCTTATTTTTACATATCAATTTCTAAGTACTAAACTTAGATAACATAATCCAATTCACTTAAATCGTTTCATTTCTGCCTATTGATTTCACAAATCAATTTATAAAAAAAAAATCGAAGTGGTTTCGGGTATTTCCCAATACCCGATCCCAGTCCCTTCGACTCTCATATCATCCTATCTCAAGTTAACCAAATGAAATACCCAACATATCATATCAGAGTTATCAACTCATTAAAAATACCCAATACCAATCAATTATTTATAAGCAAATTTTATCGCTTCCAAATTAATTCAATTTATTCAAATTATATTTCTAACCTCCAATCACTTAGATTGTTCACTTGTCAATTACTTAATTCAAATCAAATAACTCAATCATCCCTTCAATATTCCTCTTAATTAATCAACCCGAATCAATTATCCTTCAATTTCATTCGAGCATCTATCTTTAATTAACTTCATAATATTAATTATACTTAACAAAAAAATTATTAAGTAATCTCAATTTCTTCATGAATGAATTTACCATATTAATTGCATAAATTCTTAAGCACTTATATTAATTAATTTTCTTCATACATCACTTGTTATGGATTAATCAATTCCAATTTATTAATCTTTAATTACAACGTACATTATATAAGCTTATGATTTCCAATTATATTTCGATTATCCTTAGCTAAATTAATTATACCAAATAATTAATCATTAATTGAACCGCAAACATTTATCCTTCTTGATTTAACTCGACCAGTAATTTACTATCTTTATATTTTCTTCATAAAATAATTACTCCTTTATTTACTATTTTAATTAATCTCTTGATTTATTCCACAAAGTAATTATATATGTATATTTTTATCACATTTGGAAATTACTTATTAAACCAACCAATGATTATTCCAATTTAATATAAAATTAATTAACCTAATTAATTAATTAATTTAATTCATAAATTTTCCATTTAATTATCATACCTATTTACTTATTTAATAAATCACCGCTCATTAAACCTTATTTGATTTTAATCAGAACCATTTACTTATTTATGATTCAAGTTCGAAACCATTTAAAATTCAAACACCTCGAGTCAAAACACAATTAACTCGAGAAACGTCCAAATCTAAAATCACTAGATCATCAGTACACATCCAAACATTTCAATCATTCATCCACTATTTAAATTCAACCATTTGAATTCAAATAAAAAAATAAAATAAAAACCAGAGCATGAGATTTCTCACTTTTGATTTTTTTTCTGTTTGCAATCCATTCCAATTCGATTTTGTCTTCATAGTTTTGACCTTGTATAAATATCATACAAATTAATTAACACTTGAATCTTAAATCAACAATTTATTATCATTTACTTATTTAATTTAACTTATAAATTGACTTAAATTCTTAAACTAAGAACTACCTTAAACATATATTTTTAGTCAAAAAATTAAATAAGTTAATTGAAACAATTTAATCCACAACATCCATCATTTTCGATTTAAATCCTTATATCTTCAAAATATATAGTAACTTCTGTTACTTAAATATGTAAATACATTATATACATTCATATAAATTCTATAGCATTAAAATCTATTTTTTATTTTTTTTATTTCCGTAAGAACATAAGAATCTTGAAACTTATTCCCATAGTTAAACCTTCCAATTCTCAAATCCAAGAAGAAATAATAACAAGAAAACTTCTCACCCAAAACTGTCGACATCGAAGATGCCGCAAGCCCCACTGTTGATCAACGAGAGGACACCTCAAACCTCCAAAACTTCGACCTTTCCATCATCTGCTCGTGTTCCCACATGAGTTGCCGTCCTCAAAGCCTTCGCTGCCCCGATTAACTCGCCGTGCCCCCGCAATCACACCTTGCAGCCACCATCAACATCTCCTCATTGCTACCTCGCGTGGACTCGACTTCGCCTCCCCTTCGAGAATCCCCAAATCGCGACAAGACAGATGCCTAAACCTTCGTTCGAAAACCCTTCTCCCCCAATAACACTGCGCGCGGCGATACTACCCCAAACGAAACCCTACCCCTTCAATCAATCGCGACTTCAACTCGCTCTCCTCTCCCTTGCGCGACTCGCGCGCGTGCTCTGCTCACGCCCTGCCTGCTGAAAATGAGGTTATCGAACTTGAGCAAAAGAAACGATCTACGACTGAACGAGATTCGAATTCATTAGAGGCCGGCTCGGCCATTTTTATTTTCTTCTTTTTTTTAGTTTATGGGTTCGATCTTCTGCCTAGCGAATAGGGAGGGGGAGACGTGAATAAAATTAAAGGAGGGTGGAAAGCTTCCTGAACACGACTTGGTAAAGGGAAAATTTCTTGTTAGTTAAATTAACTTATATTATAAAACTTCAAATCGTCTCGTTAAGCGCCAGTTAAAATCTGAACTCCTCTTAAGGAATGCCTCTAGACGATTATAGGGTTTTATCCACGTTTCAAATGCAATGGATCGTGTTTCGGAACCTAACTCGGTCATATGCGCGAGTTACGGAAGTAAACGATCAACTTTAAATTAAGTCGATTAAAATAGTTCTACGCGTTTCGAGCTGCCAAGGTCAAATGACAACTCCGATTGGTACGAAAATTGAAATCCGGTAATAACTAACTATTTCGGAGTCAATGAAACTAGTTTCGTCTAATTCCGAGACTGTGCCTTGGAAGGATATTTTTAAATTCAATTTAACCGATACATTATTTAAAACTGAACAAATTACCTTTGAATTAAATTTCAACCATTCTATTATCTTCAGAATTATCATTAAAAATTTCATAAGTCTTCAAATTATTTTTAACAGGCTTAAAATTACAAATTCAGCATTTTATCCAATTTCAAATTATATGATTCCATATTTTAAACTATATAATCCAATGATTTAATTTCAAGTAAATATTAATATCTTGAATTTCGAGTTAAAATTAACTTTTAAATATTTAAAATCACTTTAATTATCCTGTTTTTAAATTGCTGAAAATTCTGGGTCGTCACATATTTAATTTGTCAATTAAGTTGAGACAAATTCTAGAAAGCTTCAGAAATGTAGAAATGTGACAAGTGTATTGGTTCCTAAAAAAATTACCATGGATATTGGTAATTGGCGTTGTTGGGCACAACGGTTTGATCTGTATCGGAGATGTTCTTAGGTTAAATTGATTGAAATATTCAACGCAGAAAATTACAATAAATAACTTGTGCCAAGGGCAAGGTAGACTCATTTAGAGCATCATGTGCCTATCCTTTTCACTCTATTTATGGTGCATATATAGTTTTTGCCACGATCACTAATTGACCTTAAATTTAGAAACTATGTCTTTATCACATCTCTATAACACTTGACCCCCCCTCTCTCTCTCTCTTTTATGTATACAATTCTGTTCCTTAACCACATTCATAAACCTCACTTATTAAGAAAAAATATATATTGCATATGCTATTATGCAGACCATTTAGATGTTGACAGACTTGAATATGCTAATATCATCATTAGTGAGATAAGGATTGTCTTATACGTAGAAAAGTACCGTCATTTAGTGCAACATAAACAGAAACATATAAGCATTAGGTGTGACATAATCAAACAAAAAATGATTCTAACATGAAATTTATACAAAATCATAACGCATGGTTACCTATTTACCCTGCTTTACTCTTTTGACTGCAAAATCCAAACATGAATCATTTAAGTATAACCATTATGACGCCAAATTTATAGGTAGTGTAGTTAGATGTCGGCTAAATATAGTACGATGTAATCAATAAAATATACTGAAAAAGGCCACTGAATGAGTATATCACACGCATGTATCTAATTATTTACTGATAGACTTGTACAGTTATAATGAATCATAGTTAAAAGACCACTAACCAACTTTACCAGCAATGATAACCATAATTAATTCACCGCAATTTTAACCACCTATCCTCACCATATAAACTGTATGACTCAAATATTCAACATCATCCTTCCCACACTGCCAAGTAACAGTGAAGCAATACGAAAAAAATGTCTTCATATACGTCCATCGTTTTCATTTCTTTCTTGATTTTGGTAACGTTTACACATGCACGTGAAATCGGAAACAATACTAAGGATACAAAGCTGAAGAAGGATTGCATAGAAGAAGGATCAGTGGTGATACCAGGCATCGGTAGATACCAGCTTGGTAGTCATGAAATGCCCTCCATTTCTGTGTTTGATAACAGCATTCCAGCCGCATCTAACGGTCAGTATTTGCCTGGTAATGATGATACTTTTGTTCCTAATCCAGGTTATGAAGTTCCTAATCCCGCTCATGCAGGTGATGCTGGAGTTGTTAGTCCTTGATTATATCAGATCATTGTTTTCTTGTGTTTATTTCAACAAAGGTGTTTCTTCTGTATTGAATAAGATGGTTGTGATTTATGAATAGAAGCTAGGTGTGGTGCTTTGTGTTGTTGAAATATACTTCATGAGTTTTCTGTTTTCTTTTAGACTGTATTACAGCTACCTTCATTTTATATAAGAATTGAGGATTTTTCATCTTATGCTTTTGTAGAATGATGAGTACGCAGTATCGCAATAAGCACATACTTATTTCTTAGTATATAGTGAAGGTGAAGAAACCGTGTTCAGTTACTGTGTAACTTTTGGTGTCATGGGTGGTTGAATTTCACGCAAAACCTCAACTGTCTATCTGTTCTGCTCGAGTAGATCAAAAATTTAAATCATTGCTGGTTTCTGCTTGAATGAAGTTGATATCGGAGAATACAAGGATAATTTATTTACCCATGCAAATTTCACGCTTCCTATTTCATTTGTTACTGCAGATGGTATTGTAACTAGGAATATTATGAGATGTGAAGAAAGTGAGATTAGGTGTTTTCAAATAATTCAATAATGATTAAGAGACATATATAGACCCACTCTCTTTAGCAATGAAAGAGGGGGCTGCTGTTATCAAGGTTGAGAACGCATGTTCGGTGGAGTTCGGAAGTGCTACGGAATGCGCCAACGGACCGAGCTTTGTTCATGTATCTTGAAATTTGGACAGAGGCCAGGTTTCAATAATAAAAGCCCGAACCCGTCACGGACGTGTTGAGTATTTGAAATCCAATATCCGAACTCAACCGTCGGGCTTTTCAAATCCACTGGATAATACATGTATACGTGGACGGAGCCAAGATTTCAAACAATTCTTAGGCTAAGCCCGAACGAAAACGAAAGAGAGTTAGATCCGAGAGTGAATTAGAGACATTCTCTCACAGATGAAAGAAAAGATGTCACTTGTTTTAGTCAAGTAGTAGATTAATAGGGAGACCGAGAGAAGAGTTTTCAGTGAAAATAATCCCTCTACAGGCCTTTAAAGGCAGAACCAAAGAGAGTAAGAGGGGGGAGAGGAGTTCTCAAACCCGACTCAAGGCCTAGTTGATCTATTCCTGCTACCTTACTTACTACCATGGGGTGGTTGAGTTGAAGAAGCTGTGACAGAACAAGCTCTTACAGAAAGAAGCAGCTATTGAACCCCATCTGTTGGAAAAAGGACTACTGGTAGTGGTTCATCTTATCTTATTAGTAGTGGTCAGTGGGAAGAAGACTAGCTCTGACTGTCAAGCGTGAACCAGGTATTGGAATCAGCTAGAGGTCTTGGATTCAGCGTTAGCGGTCTTGGCTGAGAGATGCCAAGAAAGGTGTCAAGTCTGAAAGCCAAGGCCGAGCAAGAGTATGTCTATAGAATGAAAAAAGAATGCATGTTGACGGGTGGGACCAAGTGGCGCAGCGGACGTGTCGATAGGATTCTTACGTGTAGTAAGCATCCTTTGAAGTCGAATATGAAGGCTTCCAAAAAAGGAATGCCTATTACTTATACTTAAGTCTTAATTGTATTTGCCCGCGTTCAATCAATTCTTTCTCCCATGCCGACTGACTGGTCGATACGAAGTTGCAGCTTTCGCTCATTGGCACTTCGCTCGTAGAGCCAATGCATCAATAAGGGGAATAATCCCACAGACGATCTCGCATATCTTCGGCACCCAAACAACCAGTTGAATCCATCTTAGTTGGTTGGTTAGTGTGAGACTCTCTCTATCAATTCGATATACATATGAGACTCGCATCGAGACATCCTTGCCATAGAATTTTCTATGCTCCCTATGGTCGGACGAAGTGGAACTCTGGAAGAGGTCGCCTTGTTCTTCCAACATTTTTTGATTCTGGACTGAATTAAATATTTGATTAAGAAAATAAAGATTGGAGTTGTAATGATACTTCAATAAAATAAACAATATCATCACATACCATGAACTAGTATTACTGTTCAAATGTCATAAAATAAACAACAGCATCAAAAGGCATAACAATATTGTAACAAAAAATAAAAATATAGAAAAAAAATTACTATAACTAAATGTAATGACTAGTACTGCTCTATTTTAGTACCTTGATTTTTTCACTAAATTAAACAAAGTAGATTGTAGACCTGGCTCACTTGACCTCTAAGTATATCTAAAGTGCATGAAGAATAAACAAGTACTCGGGCGATAGCCCAGGAACCTTTATTACTAAATTCGTCCATGCCTGTATACCTAAGTCATAATATTTATTTTAAAACCATATATTAAACGTACATTTCTTATAAAAATTAAGACTAGCACTGTTAACATATAAATTGGATGGCGAGTCAAGTTTACAATAGTAGTATGCAAATACATACACACAAGCAAACAAAATGATAAAAAAAACATAGTCGTGTTTACAACTGCAAAAAACCAATAATCATATCGAACTCAAACTGGATCGGATTTTGATTAAACTGTATCTGACTATAATAGTAAACAAGTCGGGTCTGGATCAAACCTGAATAGTTGGATTCGAAACTCATACTCACATTTATAAAATAGGTTTGGGACGGGTTCAGAGCAGGTTTGGATTGGGTTCGGATCAAAACCCGTACCATTGGTAGACCGACTTGTGAAGGCTTCCTCCTGAACACTGTTACATAACTTGGGCATGTGGTCTTTGTCTGTGCATTGGTGGAGCGTGGAGAATAAGATTTCCAACAGCGTGCCAATGCATGGTGTGAAGATGGTATTTTGGATTGTGGAGAATAAGGTTAGTATTATCCTAAGCTAAGATGCACACGTCATACTTATGCCCACTAATCTTCAACATAATTTTAACACAATTTCACTATGCTAGCCCTATGTTCCCTACGTCTAACTTATCCAACAATTTACTTGCGTATTCCTACGCTTGTTCACTTCATGCAAATGCGAAAAAAGACATTGTCACTGCCTTACGAACGTCTTATCGATGCCTAAGTGATATCTTGATAGAATTTATTTTACCGCATTCTCCTCCCAACACAAAGTATAACAAAATTTTATATAAAACCAAACTAGACGCACCACAAAAGCAATATTATCAGTATACAGCATCAATGACAATTATGTACCATTACCAATAATTATACAATCACTATACTATGGTAAACAAGAACAGATAACATCAAATAATATACATATATACATGTCCAACCATGATCATGGCTTCACGTGACCTAATAATATATAACAAGTCCAACATGTTCCAGTAACATGAAAATGTAAAGATATCCAACGTCAAGTGATTGCACTCATAGTTCGTGAGAAGGTCCACTTTCATCTACATAGCATAGTTGTTGTTTCCAAATATCCTTCTTGTACCTCCAACGAGATCACCGAAAACATTCTTCGCCTCGTCGTGAGAGACCTTAGCTATCTTAGCTTCGTATCTCTCCAGCTGTATATATTTCATAATTAGTATTATATACACTATATGTATTATGATTATTTAAATTAATGCATTAGATTTTGAGTATGATTTACACCAGATTGACATGATGACTATTTAACCCATACCCTTGAAGAAATCATGTTCATCTAAGTGTGTATCTCCATAAATGCGATCGATCAGGAAAGCCCCTTTACATATACTACCAAATCTTAATATCACTTAAAAATATGATGTAACGATTAATTTTTTTTACAAATTCAAAATGCTTCTCTTTAAATATTACTTAATAATTATATCACTTAAAAATAGAACTTGAGAAATGAACTTTCTATATAAATTCAAAACATCCTTCTACAGATATTACCAAATCTTATTACCATTAGAAAATATGATGTAATAAAATTTCTTTACGAATTCTTCTTTATTAATTAATAATAGAAATAAAATTTTAAACTAATAAAAAATTAGGTGTTGTAACTTAGAAATAATAATTCAAAGTAACTATATGTAATTTCAATGTAAAAAAATGGCTGATTTTGTGCAAATCATTATACTTTGAATTTATTAAACATGTACACTATATAGAAAAACAATTCACATGCACAACAAGTGTCATCAACACACGAGAAGCGCGTCGTAACGCTCGCAAAATATAATTACATAATATTAATCAAGTTAAAATTACCTAAAATTACCTTTAGTGTATGAAGACCAAATCGACGGTGGTTACTTAGAGAAGAGGTTGCTCAGTTAAGGCAAAGATAGACTGTGAGAGTGCAAGAGGCGGGATTTAACTATTGGGAAAAAAATCCCTTAAGATCGCCTTAGGAACAAAAAAATCAACCTTGCGGAAAAAATAGGACCGGATTGATTGTGAGGCAAAACAAACAACAAATAGTCACCGGCCAAAAGCAATCACAAATCAAGTAATAAAAAAGAAAATAACACACGGGATTTGTAGTGGTTCCACTACCGCGAGGTAGTATACATCCATTAGGGAGAGGAGATTTTATTACTTTCTAGGAGGAGAAGATAATGGAGAAGAAGAATAATAAATACAACTAAAAGAGATAATTCTATTCATGTCAATCTCTGCGTTTATATAGAGATTATTACATGGGGTTTAAATATTGAATTATGGTCGTAAATCAATGCCTCATTAATTCTCCTATTCATACAAGAAATGTTTATCCATTTGATTTTACAGTTTCCTCCAATTAACATGCACCTGGTAAGATTCCTTCTTTAATCGGCTATTAGGGAATTAATTGGTTACCTCAATCTTTCAAAATAATTTTTTTTTCTCACATAAGTAATTTATTGCTCTCTTTAATGCTATAAAAGAGGCAATATACATTTGATTAATTAGCTTCAATATCTTCCAAATCTTCAGCAATTGGAAATATTGTATCACTGAAATCAACAATATCTTTCAAATCTTCTGCATTTGGAAATATTGTATCGCCAAATCTTACAATCACTATCTTGATACTATTTTTTTCCCACAAGCCTATCAACTTCACATACATCATCTTACTCCAAGTAGCTCACAGACAATACATTACAGATACTTTCTCCACGAGCTTAGGCATAGCCATTACCGATTGCATTTTGTCAATAAACTCCGGCAATGCCACCGTCCTCCAACAAAGTGTTGAAATTGTCCTTTTCAAATAGGACCTATCAGTCTCCACAATGAAAACAAACGTCTCCATCTACCAACTCACTCTTCACCGTACGACACCTAGCACTGCATGAAGAGAATCAAGTTCGAGCAATGCTCGAACTTTGCAACGTGTAATGACTTGGCAAACATATCCGCTGCATTCTCCGTGAACCTTCTGAAGACATACAACCTTCTCTTCATCCATAAAGACAAGAAATGACTCTCTCAATATACTTTGTCCTTGTGCTGAAAGTCTAATTTTAAGCTAAGTGAATTACACTTTAGCTGTCACAATTCACTTCTATACCTTCATACACGAAGCCCAAGTCACATGACAAACGCTTCAACTAAAGCACCTCCTTAGCCGCCTCAACTACAGCTATAAGCTCTACCTCTATAGTAGACAAAGCCATAATCGTCTGAAATCTCACTCTCTAACTATTAGTTATCCCACCAATGGTGATCACATAAAATGAGGTTGACTTCCTTCAATTTCTATCATCGGCATAGTCAGAATCAAAAAAATCCAACCTAGTTGATATCTATATCTCTACCGCCAAAGACAAGCACAAGGTCTAAAGTCCCTCTAAGATATCTAAAAATATACTTCAATGCTTCCCAATGCATCTTTCCAGAATTTGACATGAATCCACTCACAAATCCAAATGCCTGTGAAATTTCAGTCCTAGTGCAAACCATGACATACATCAGACTACTAACTGCACACGCATAGGGAAGCTTCTCCATATAAGCCTTATATTTCTTCGAGATCGGAGAGCCTCTACTAGAGAGACGTATGTGCAAAGGCATGGGTATGCTAATTGCCTTTGCTCCTTCCATGTTAAACCGGGCAAGCACTTTCAGAATATATTCCTTTTGAGTAAGCCTCAAGAGTCCAAGCTTCTCATCCCTTTAGATTTCCATACCCAAAATTTTCCTTCCTTCTCCAAGGTCTTTCATCTCGAATTCTGCCTTAAGCTTCAATTTCAAACTATCAATTTCAACTTTATCCTTGGAACCAATTAACATATCATCCACATACAAGAGTAAATTAATCCAATAACCATTCTTCAAATGCTTGAAGTACACACAAGGGTCATTGATGTTACGATCAGAACTAACTGAAAGCATAAAATAATCAAACCTCCTGTACCACTGTCTAGGTGACTGCTTAAGTCAATGCAATGACTTCTTTATCTTGCAAATCTAATTATCATTTCCATCTACAACATATCTCTCTTGCTAATTCATGTAAATGGTCTCATCTAAGTCTCCATGTAAGAAAGCAGTCTTCACATCAAGTTGCTCCAACTCCGAGTCATGAGCAGCAACTATAGTAAGCAAAATAGGGATGTAGGTGTGTCTCACTATAGGAGAGAAAATCTCATCATACTCCAATCCCTTCCTCTGTGAAAACCCTTTAGCAATAAGTCTAGCCTTGTATCTTTCATCATCCTTTACCTTGAACAACCTCTTAGAACATGGCTCGGCTTCCTTGAGGAGGAAGTGCCAAATCTCAAGTCTTGTTCTTCTTTAACCACTTTAGCTCCTCTTCTATAGCGCGCATCCACTTTGAACTGTCACATGACTTCAAAGCTTCATCAAGGTCAAGAGGCTCCTTATGACCACAAATAGAGCATAATAAAATTGATCACTAAGGCTAATGTATGCATACTACCAATCACTATACCTCTCAGATGGCCTAATGGTCCTACATTGGCCCGAGTATATACAACTTTGCTTAAACTCCTTTCAACTCCATCTTGAACTGAAATTCCTTAAGTCTCATGCATATCACCAACACTACTAGAAGACACTTGTGGGCTATTCTATGATGTCACATCAAGTGCATCTATCTCACTCTCAACAGCATCAACAGCTCTACTACTAGGCTGTGGATTAGGAACCTCTTCCATCTCCTTAGGCCTATCAGAAACATCTGATGTGATAGGTAAGTATTTCTTAGGATTGAACATTGTGGGCTCATTAAAAACAACATGTCTGGAATGAACAATGTTCCTATCAACAGGGTGCCAAATACGATACACTTTGATACCATCTGTGTATCCCAAGAGGATGCCCTTGTATGCTCTAGCCTCCAACTTATCATCACCTATATGGTAAACATGCATAGGACAACTAAAAATACGAAAACAACCAAGATACATGGCTTTTCGTTTCCACTTCTCTTCTAGAATCTTCCCACCTATGGATGAGCACGGAATTTGATTAATAATACGCGCCGCAGTCGATAATGTCTCGGCCCAAAAGCCTGTAGATAAGCCTATCGTCAGTCTCAAGCAACGAGCCTTCTCATGTAAGGTCATATTCATCCTCTCAGCAACTCCATTAGATTGCGGAAAATCTAGTGTAGTGAAATGCTCTCAAGGCAATGTTGTCTACAAAAGTCGAGGAACTCCCCAGAGACAAACTCGCTATGGTCATCAGATCTCCGCACCGTCAACGTAGAACCAGATTGGTTTTCAACAAGCACCTCCTATGCCTTAAACTTCTCAAAGCTCTCTAATTTGGCCTTCATTACATACGCCCAAACATTCTGAGAAAAATCATCAATTAAAGAGATAAAATACTTTGCTCCCCTAATGGAAGTAGTAGCGACTAGTCTCCAAACATCTATATGCGCATACTCAAATACTGTCTCTGATTTATGGAGTCCAACTCTAAAGGATACCTTAGTCTATTAAATAACACACACTCCTGGCAGAAATCCAACTTGTCGAAGTCACCTTTGATCATCTTCCGTTCACGAAGCAACTATGAACCCTTCTAAAAAATATGATCCAACTTTACATGCCTAAGTCTAGTGGTATCCAAAGCACGAGAACTATCAACTCCGACACACGACTCTCCAAGAAGTGTGGTCCTCTTGAGCAAATACAGATTCTGGAACACATATCTCTTTATAAGAATAAGAGCACCCTTCAAAACCTTCAAACCATCATTCTCTAAAGAGACCTTGCACACCATGAATGCTAACTGTCCCAAAGAAATCAAGGACTTTTGAAGACTCGAAACATACCAAACTCCTATCAAAGTGCATATCACTCCGTCGAACATCCTAATCCACATTGTACTTTCTCTCATGTCTCTATAGCTAGCATCATTACGCATAAGGATTGCACTTCCTTCTCTACCGACTAAAGAACTGGAGTAGTCCATATTAGGTGTCATATGAAATGATGCTCCCGAATCAAACAACCAATGGTTTGATACATCTGATACCGCTGTAGATAACACATCATCAAATAGAGATTTTTCCATTGTAAATGATGAAGAACCTTCTTCTTCCAATCTGGACAGTCTCTTTTCTAGTGGCCTGGTTTCTTACAATGGTGAAACTCATCCTTAGACTTTCCTCTATAATTATTACTGGGCTTTCTAGATTTGTAACGCCCCATAGAATTCCAATTCTTCTTCTCATCTCTCCCTCTTTCGGCAAATAGGCCTTGACTGCTACTTCCTCCTCTACCTTCAATCATCTCCTTCATTTGATCCCACAAGTCCTCGGATAGAAGATCCGACTTCGCATCTTCAACGATGAAAGTATCTCTCGTAAAGATAAGGCTGTTAGTGAAACCCATGTAATGCTCCGAAAGGGAACACAAGAGCATCATAGCCATATGCTCTTCATCTACCTTCAAATCCATAGTCTTCATCTTCATCACTAGATCATCGAAGGAACTCGGATGCACTTTGATAGAAGTATCATTTCTCATCCTCATGGTGAAAAATATCTTCAACAAAATCAGACGGTTAATCAAAGATTTCTTGAGATAGAGATTTTCCAGCTTGGTCCAAATTCCCTTAGCAGTTGTTTCACCACTAATCTCAGAAATAATATTTTATCCCATAACTAATTGCAAAGTAGTAACGGCTTATTTTCCATCTCCTTTCTTTCCACGGCAAAAATTTCAGCCGTCAAATCCTCAAGAGAAAAACCATGGGATGAACTTCGTTTCTCATCAGAACAGCTTTCATCCTTCATTGCCACTTCTTGAAGTCTTTATCACCATTTTACTTCTCTATTGCTAAACTAGATCCTAATGCATATAGGTCCCTCTAACATAGGGTCTTAGTACAATCGCTAGAGTCTACTCATTTCCTGCCATAATGCCTAACATCCTTTCTCACTCAACCTTGCCTCTTTGATATCACATTGTTGGGAAAAAAAATCCCTCAAGATCGCCTTTGGAACAAAAAATCCAACCTTATGGAAAAACAATAGGAACGAATTGATGATGAGGCAAAACAAACTATAGATAGTCACCAACTAAATGTAATCACAGATCAAGTAATAAAAGAAAATAACACATGGAATTTATAGTGGTTCCACTACTGCAAGGTTACGTACAACAACTTAGGGAGAGGAGATTTTATTACTTTCTAAGAGGAAAAAAGTTTACAGGATTGATAAAGAAGAAGTATAAGAAATACAATTGAGAGAAATAGTTCTACTTATGCTGATCTTTGCATCTATATAGAGATTATTACTTGGGGTTGAAAAGATTGATTTATGGTCATAAAATCAATGCTTCATTAATTCTTCTATTTATACTGGAAACTTTTATCCATTTAATTTTTTAGTTTCCCTTAATTTGCATGCGCCTGGTAAGATTCCTTCTTTAATCAGCTAATTAGGGAGTTAATTAAATACCTCAATCTTCCAAAATAATTCTTCTTCTCATGTGGGTAATTTAATACCCTTTTTAGTGCTATAAAAGAGGTAATATATATTTGAGTATTTATCTCAAATATCTTCCAAACTTTCTGCAAATGGAAATGTTGTATCACTAAAATCAATAATATCTTCCAAATCATCTGCAATTGGAAATATTGTACCACCAAATCATGCAATCTTCTTCATTTTCCATATATTATGTCAATTGACTAATTAATTAGATGTAGTACATGAATTACCACTAGTGATATTTCTCACTCATCGAACCTTTTTCGATCTCCTTTATTTTCCACTCTTTATATCTATTACAGGATAATAAGGTAGTAGGTGGTATGACGAGTATAAAATACATGGAGGTGGCGATTATGCACTTTGAAGCTGTATCTATTTATTGGTACTACCTATGTATCTTATTATCCTTGTCAGTTAGACATATATTTCTATTTAGAGACTTTTTTAGATGTTTCTTGTATAGATCACTATTCTTTTAAGAGAGTAATGATTTGGTTATTTAAATATTAATATTGCATTCCTTCCGTTGTGTGATACGAAAATGTAGAACACATAAAGTTATATTTCTCTACGTACCTTCCAAACCTCCAAAAATCTAATGATCCATATTACTTGGCACAATATGAGTTCGAGCGTCACTTTTGGGCTTTGAATCGGTGTGTCCGAAGGTGGGGGTTGTTATATTTAGTATCGAAGCTTAGGTTGAGCGATTATTACTAAATTAGGGTGTATAAGAGAATGTATTTATATTTATATAAATGGCACACACTATATATTTTGAATTATAAAGGTAGTTGTTGGCTTGTCCCTTATATAGACAAATAACTGCGAGTTAAAATAAATGTTAAGAATATAATAGTTTGGGTTGAAAAATAAGTTCGTTACATACATTATAATTTAATCCTTAAAGAATTTCTAATAAAGGGTCTTTACTCCAACTAGCAATCATGGATAATTTACATGTTTTAGACCGTAAAAAGTAATGTCATGTTGATAAGGTGTAATGGAGGCATATGGATGACTCCTCACAATTTGAGTTGTGAAGTTGAGCGTTCATACATTAGAGTTAGACTTTATATTGGAGGACAGGCTTAAGGTAGTTAATTTCATAATAAGAGGAGCTAAAACCCTATGCACTAGAAGTTGATATAAGAAGTAATTGGGCTTGTTTAAGTAATGTTGTTTTATTCTACTACAACTAAAGTATTTAAATTATTTGACATGTTTTACTAAAAAGTTAGAAACATTAGTGTTTGGATTTTTCAAGAAGTTGAAGGTGAACCAGTAACTCCTTATTTTAAAGCTTCAACCGTGAGATATATAAATAAAAATAATTTTCCATAACATTTTTAAAGGTTTTATTTTTTGTAAAAAGTTTAGTGTAAGGCATACTATTGTCCTTACACCTTGCTTTTGACAACGAAACTTTTAAAAGATAAATTGAAAAATATGTAAAACCCATCTTTTTAAATGCCTTTATTTTATAAATATTATTGTCACACTTTGAAATCTAAAATATTACATTTTCTTTTGAAATATACTTTTGTGAAAATTTCTTATTTGTAAAATAAAATTAAAGAATGATATGTTTACATGCCCACTTTTCTACGTTAAGTTAAACCTTTTTGGATAAAATTTAAATTGAAAAAAGAGTGTCTTGAGTTTTATCAAATGGAAACATTTATTAACCTTAGCAAAAAAAATTAAATCTCAGAGCTTATTAGTATTTGTAAAGTATAAGATTGGAAATTAAGTTTTGAGAAAAAATTCGAATTGAAAAATTATTAGTATTTCTACATGAAATCTGATTGGAGTTTGAAGAATTACATGGCCTATAAAGGTTCAGGGTGAATTAGCTAGAATAGTCAATATATCGGTATGACAAGTATTTTCTAGTATTGAACATCATGGAATTATAAAGCATTGGAACATTTGAGTTTGAAGGAAAAATTACAACAGAGGTTTGGTGGCCTTTTTAATCGACGTTTAAGTTACAAGGTTACAGTACTTAAATCTTCCAAAGTATAAGTAATAAACCATACTTTGTGTCATTTTACTCAAATATGGTTTGAGTTTTCGGACCATAATGTAAGATTTTATTTGGCTAAGGCTTATTTAATTTTAAAGTGAAGTTGCTACAGTGCATTTGTATGTACCAAATATGCGACAGAGATAAGGAATTTTCATTGTTCGGCTGGCTATTACACAAAGTTTATTAATGATTTTGCAAATATTTCTACGCATTAACACGCCTTTCTAAGAAGAATTTAGTTTCCTTATGGAACTTGAGGTGCAAGAATACTTTTATTAAGCTAAATGAGTTCTTCACTAACGCACCAGTGTTAGTACTACCTGATGGTTCAAAGTCGGTTATTGTGTGTACCGATGCTTGCGGTATAGGGCTTAGAGCTATTTGATATTAGCGGGAAGGATTGGATGTTATGCTACTTGGTAGTTGAAAGTACACGAGAAGTACTATCTAACTAAAGATCTTGAGTTAGTAGCTATTCTTTTTGCCCTTAAATCCTGCATCATCTTTTAGGGGAACGATTTGAGTTGATTATAGATTGGAAATCCGTAAAGTATTTGTTCCCCCAAAAAGATTTGTACTTGAGACAGCAAAAGTGGACGAGGTTCTAAGTATCGTATGATATTAGTATTTCGTATGCCTAAGCAATATTGTAGTAAAAGCTTTAAGTTTGAGACACATGATGCTAGGTTCAATGTTTTTAGAGTGAAAGCACTTGAAGTTAAAATATAGGAAAAAAATACTAGGCTTGTTGACTTATCTCTTTGGCGTACAACTATAGAAGATAGTTGGAAGTTGGATAAAAGAGTACCGAATAGTGAAGACAAGGATTATACTATTAGCTAGAGAGAGTAGTAGGTCCAAATTATTTTGTTGTAACATTACAGAAAAGAGACTAGCTAAACAACAAAATATTTGGATTATAACTCATATAAAGGAGATTTAGCTAAAGTAATTTTTATATAATACTAGAATTTTTCAAGATACAATTGAAGTAGAGTTACACTCGGGAAGCTGGATAGTAAAAGAAACACTAGTAGTTTAGAAATTCAATTGGTTAAATCTTCTTGATTGATTGATTAAAGAATAATTTAGAAAGTGTATTTAAATTTATATAAAAAGTGCATATAGTTTGTTATATGATAGGGTCATAGTGACCCAATAATGTTTTATGGAATCCGATTCAAAGTTTAGTCCATAAGTTAAATATTTTTGAAAAGCTGACGTTCGTTTCTTTCCTACTATATTAGTGTGGAATGGTCAATGATGAAGGCAAATAGAGTTTAAATGATTTGTTGTTTTCACTTCGGCGGTGAAGACAGACGATTTAGTTTATTTTGTGGGTGGGTATTGTTGATCTGAAGTTTCAGATAATGTTACACCAAACATGTTTACTTTTGGCATAGGAAATTATAGGTAATCAAGAAAGTAGGTTATCATCTTACTTTTTGGGTTCTATAATGTTATTTATGAAGTATTGAAACTCAAGTTGTCATTGCAAACGAAAGTACATTGTTTGGGTTAGATGTAGCCTGAATTCCATTTCATGTTTACTAGCCAGTACATTATTCATTTCAAATGTTTCTAGATATTGTTTTGGGTACAATGATATTTAAATTATTGGGTATTATGTTAATTGGATTACTATGGAAAGACGCCACCCCATAGTGAGTTTCCTTAACCATAGTACAATTGAAGTAAAATGCAGAGAAGTCATGTGTAGAATGAAAAAATGATGCCACTAGTGGTTTTGTATAAAGAATTGTAAAAGTTGAAATTTTAGATTGCAAAAAATACCCTAGATGAAGTCAGAGTTAAAATTAAACAAGAATGGTTTAATCAAAATTTGGATTTTCATTAAGTGAAAGATAATATAGTTTACACGCTTTGAGAATGCAGAGGCGTTTTTCATGGAAAATGATAGTTTAAAATTTTGGTATGATTTTGAGAATGGAATATTTAGATTCCTCTCAATCATCCCTAAGATTAATGGAAGACTACATATTCTAGGAAACTATTATGAATCATCAACTTAAGAGTATATAGTTTTTGTTACATAATAGGTGCACATGAATGATATATCACCTAGTTGATTACTTTTAATGCTAAAATAATTTTAGGTTAGGATTTCACTTAAGTTTAAGAGCTCACTTAGATTTAGGATTTTGTTTTTTATATTTGAATAGGTAAATTGAATATGATTATGTTACTTGACTATTTAGTTACTTGTATATTATATAAATTACGATAAAATTCTTGTAGTCTAGAAATGTGGTATTTTGGTATCATGATTGTTAGATGTTTGGAGAATCGATATCATAAGTGAAAAGATACAAATTAAGTTGGATCGAAACAAAATGAAAAGTTATGATATTTTCACCCGTTTAAGACATCATCAGATTTTGATGCTCTTAGGGGCAATGAGGGATAGTAAGTGATTCAAGTTATTTGATGCGAGATGACACACCACCCATTTTTGAGTGGTCTTACCTTAGTATCCAGAATAGGATGTGAGCGGTATACCATTGGGATGATTTTGGACATTGTTAAAATTCGAAGGCTACTAGTTATGGTGCATTTAAGCATCAGTTTATCTATTTCGGTATTATGAATTACAAAGATTTCCCTGTCCATGTACATTCGTAGTGGTTTGGATTGAGTATATATGCTAGAAATAAAATCGATAAGGAGAGGTTGGAAGAACGATCTGGTTGAGAGTACTGAGAAAGTGGATGACAAAGTCCGATCTTTTTATTTTGACTCTTTTCAGAAAGACTCTTCCATTTGCTAGTCTTTTTAGCACGATTAGTTTATTTAATTATGGATGAATGGTTGTTATTATTACTATTAAATTAGGAGTGTTGATGGAGTGGTATGCTTTATTGTGTGGCGTATGTTTTGTTATGTAACTTGACTTATTATATATCATGTTGAATACACAGATATTATCAGTATATTTTATGTGTTTTGCATCCATACCTATATATCATGATCTTGCATTCATATAGGAGTCGCATTCGTTGCATTTATGCATTTGTCACATGCCTTATTCATGACCTATGTTGATTGGATGGATCTGTATTATGTACTTGCACTTATTTTACCATTGTTATATATTTTTATTTAAATTCATATTATGGTTAGTTTCCATATGGATATTTTATCTTACATCCCTAAAATGTTAGGAAACTAATACGTTTGACATGAATTATTTGGATTGCTTATGCGTGGTATGGTTTGAGTGTATGTATTGCATATACACATGGTTGTTAGTGTATGGATGAGTCTAAATGTTGCAATTTACATCTTTTGGATTTTCAGGGATGAAGGGAAGATGACATAACACCCCAGATTTTTAATAAAAAAGAATTAAATAATTAAAAGGCATTTTGGTAATTTTACCTAAAATTGAAAACTGAACTTTAACAAATGAAGGAATTTGGGAAATCAGACTTTTCCATTGCGTCAAGTAGATTTTGCTTGCCAAAATTAATATATAAAACTTTAGAAATGGACTTCAGATGAAGAAGATACATATCATTTACTATACCGTGTGCTTCGAGGCGAAATGGGTTCAACACCCAAGTGGTGTGAGGTTTTTTTGGGGTTTATGCTTATATAAAAGAGGTTTCTAACCCTAATTTATCTTATTCTCCACTTCTGTTCATCCATAGTCATCGCTTCACCTTAACTTCATTCTTCCTCTCTTTTACTTCAGATTTAAACTTCTATTCTGCTTTCCATCTTCCTCCGCTCAAAATCAAATATCCAAATAAAAATTGAAAATAAAATTGAAAAGAAAAGAGGAAATCAAATCAAAATAGAAGAAAACCAAATATAAGAAGAGGAATCAACCAAGGGGAACTTTAAAGATTTCTACTTGAAACTTGTCAAAACACAATATAGAAGTGAGTGAGTTTATCTACAAAATAAATATAATATAAATAAGCATTTACATTTTATTTACAAATCTATTTAGATTTAAAAATATGATGTTTAAATTGAAATGTTGGTTGTCATTTGAAGATTTCTATGAAGTAGAAAAATTTGTAAATCAATACAATATTATTTTAATAATAGAAATTCTTATTAATTTGAGGAAGGGTAAACTAAATGAAGTTCACCCTTAAAATCTTATAGATCTGGTTCTATGCAATAAATATGATTTAATTTGGATGAAAAAAAGGAATCTATGTATACATCCTTTAAAATCATCTAGATCTGATTCTACCTATATCAAATAAAATTGAATATACGTAGATGAAACATAGATAGTTTATATACAATCAATTGGATAAATTACACAAAAGTTTAGATATGATAAAAGTTGAAATATATAAATAATTGATTGAAATGTAATTATACTAATTCGAAGCTTTTACGCGAAGTCTGAATAGAAGAACTAAGATAACAATTAAAACCGGATCAAAATAAAAAAATGTTAAAATACCCATTTTTTTGGCAAAATGGTCGAGTGGCTACATTTACCAGTGAACTAAATGCTTCGCGGAAAATGTGAAACAAATATGAGTCAAACCCAAGGAAAAATATTTCATTTTCTAGGCCAAATGTTGACTAACTTAAGGCACCAGTCGATTGAATTCTTATAGAATCGACCGATGGTTGTTATGCATGCATGTATGTATAATTTTGTTATAAGCAAACATTCAACTGATTTGTTTACCAATTGACTAAATACCATATGAGTCAACAGATTGTTTATTGTAATCGACTGTTGCATTGTGTAAAAGGAAAATATATAATTAGGGAACCGGTCAAATGACATGTATATTCAGTCGATTGATAGCATATAGATGATCCAGGTTGAACCTAAACCTAGCTTATGCCAAGTAGGATAGCTTAAGGGTTTTGTTTCCTGCTTCGTTGACGTTCTGATGTTCATGCAGCTTTGCTATGCAGTATAACATCATGCACAACGCAGCATGCGGTTGTATCGCAATTAATGCTCCTCTATTACTACAATAGTCGTATACACAGTTGTAGACTGCTGAGGTGAATAGAGACAGTCGTGTTAGTTGGGTCTACATCCATTCGACTGGATGTACCAATGAAAGAAGTCGAATTGTTTATTGACCCTTGTATGATCTAGGTTGAATGATGAAGGGCATATGACATGTTTACCAATGAGGTTGTATACTCGATATTTTGGTAGGTAGTTTACCATTGGAACTATATACTGGATGTGTGCCTTTGCATTATGATTGTACACATGGTATGTGCGACTTAGGAGGTTTAACATCGAGATTGTCTACTCAATGCATAATTAAGCGATTTACCATTGAGATTATCACTCAGTGCACAGTTGTTTACTATCAGAACCATAAATTTGATATATTTTAATGTTTACCTAGCCTCTGGATGTCTAACCTTCGAGAGGGAAACTTTGTGGACTATTATCAGATTTTAGGTGTATTATACATTGTTATCCTATACCATGTCAATTGATTAACTTCGTTGATGTTGTACACAAATACAAATGAAACCTTTACGTAGTATAGATTATAAATGATAATTTAACTTCCTATTAACACTATGCCACTAAAGATATTTATCACTCACCCGACCTTGTTTGATCTCCTCTATTTTACCTCCTTATACCTATTACAAGGTGATAAGGTGGTAGGTGGTATCATGAGGATAAGATCGTGGACGAGATGATCATGCACACCGAGGCTATATTTATTTATTGTCATTCCTTATATATTTTATTACTTACCAGTTAGGCATACATTTGTATTTGGATAATTTATTTAAATGTTGCTTATATGGACCACTGTTGTTTTAAGGTAGTAATGATTTATTTATTTCAGTATTTAAATTTTGTTCCTTTTGTTGTAAGATCTAACAGGTTAGATATTTGAAGTTATATTTATCTCTATACCTTACAACTATCAAAAACCCAACAATCCAAGTTTCTTGGCATGACACGAGTTGTGACAAATGAGATTTTCAACCCTTGGAAATCGGCACTAATACATCCTCGCTATTCACATGTCGTAAATTCTGTTGCCGAAAAGCTTGACCGTTAAGGGTAGAAAGAAAATAAAGATAGAATAGAATCTCACATGATTGGAATAACATTATTATTTCAGCATACAATCTTTACAGTGGAAAATCTTAAATATAATTATTAAAGTTTAACTTAGCATGATAGTTACAAGTCTTTGTATCTAATATTTGGAATACATTACTACTTAAGTGTGGTGGAAGTAGATAACAATCTTCAAAAGAATCTTCTCGCTCCATGCTCCAAGCTCTTTCAAAATGCCCCAAATTAAACCCACCAAGTAGGCTGCTCGAAAAAATAGGGCGCTTAGAGTTTAAGGAAAAGAAAATAAATTTTAGTTCAGTTATGGGACTAGTGTAAGAAACTCAAAATATGGGTATTTGAAAATAAATGGTATCTCATAAGACCATGCCGCACATAAACACGAACAGGTTTTTACCTTATGATAACCAAATCATTCTACATAAAATATGGTGATATTATTTTTAATGACATTCTTTTGAAAACCTTTCAATAAACACATTCAAATAGATGAAGTTGTTAAATTGGTTGAATTTGACGGCATAGTAGGTTTACAACTATGTCCGTTAGAGAATGGATTTCAAATAAATAGCAAGGTAAGGGATTGCCTCTCGTAGTGTACATTTTTAGAGGAATGTAGCAAGGATCGACATCTTTAAAACCTTTGTGAATTAAGATTGGCCCACCCGCAGACCCATCTAGTGGTAGATAGAACCGAATATGATATCACCCCTGCCGTTTTTGACCTATTCGAGAGCTCTCATATAATACACCACATATTTTTGTACCCGACATCATAGCGGCAACAAAATAAATCTAGAAAGGTGATATCATACACTAAAGGTAGCGAACCACTTAGCCTTAAAGCAACCCCTATTTCATAATTCCCCAGTTGTGAGGCTTGAGGTAACATTTACCTTTCTTAGAACATTTTCACTTAAAATACCACATTTCCAACAACACACTCTTGATTTCCACAAAAATACAACCTCTGAGTTCGTATGTCTTAAAAAAGGGTGTTAAGCAAAAGAGGGGTTATCTTCGACACCCCCAAACATGCGTACATTTATAAAGATCAATACACAATGATCTTGGAAATGCAATGTTAGACATCCATCCATATAAGTAGTCTTTGTGTGAATATCCCAAAAGAAAGGGACCACTGCTATTTATTTATCTCGGAAGATACTCAAAAATTATCAACAAGAAGTCCTTCTATTATGAAGATCCCCTCATTCAACTTTATTGTCTTTAACATTTCTTTACTTTCGAACTCGTAAATTGGTTTGAAGTGGTTTTCAGACAAGAACCGCCAAATCCAACCCAGATTCCTCCGAAAAAATTATCGATAAAAAAGATGTTAAGTGGGTGGTTAATATTCCATTAATTTGTATCCTTTTATCCAAATTATCTTCTTAAAGATATATATATATATATATATATATATATATATATATATCTTTTAAAACCATTTCTTTTCAGTACATACAGGATCATTAAACCTCTCTTATCAAATCTTTGTTTAACTAAAACCATTTTAAATCTTAGAGTAATTCCAAATCATTTCATCCTTTACTTAGGAAAATATCTACAAATCATTTATTTAAAATTTAATGAAGATTTCTTATTTTCAAATCAAAATATTTAAACGGGTCAAAAACAATGTTTTTTAAGACATTGCTTACTATAAACCCAGTCCAGCTAATTTTGAGTAAAAGAATCCATAAGAATTAACGTAATCCCAAATCATTTCTCATAAATCACATTTCAAAACCTTATTGATTAAAAACGTTCGACGGAAATTATATTAACTCTACTCAACATCAATTGTCATATTCAACCTTTACTGTCCATCGAATAATGGTGAAATCGCATTTTAAATTCACATCGATAGTTCAAGTTCACTCCTCGTAATTTAATACCAAGTATAAGAAGATTATTTCTATACAATTCAATTTGTATTAAATTTGGGAAAATTAAATATTTTATACTTGTCTCATTTCCGACATTTCGACCTTATCCATTCCTTGCCCAAAAAAAAGGCTAGTTGAACCAGAGCAATGGTAGCTCCTAAACATTCCCTTAGTTTAAGCACCTTGCATCTAGATCTCGCAAATAGAAAAATTTAGTATACTCATCGACTTTTAGAGCCAAGATTAAGTCACTTGATTTTATCAGCTTTTCGTTAAATCATTTGTCTAAAAATTTTAAAATAAATTATAAAACTTTCAAATCATCTCTAAAATACTCACTTATTTATTTAAAAGCATTTATAAAAGATTTAGGAAAAAATATCTAATTTTAAAGACATATTTGAAAAGTTATTAAAAGTGCTGCGAATAGTGCTTTTAAGACTTATTTGATAAATACAACTTTTCTATTGTTCGGAAATGCATTTTTATAACTCAAATATCTTTTAAAGTATTTTAGATTATTTATCTAATTTATTCCATACTTTTAAATAATTAAAAATATCATTTATAAATAATTTATCGTTTGCTTTTCGAACTGCCAAAGCAAGACTATTTTGAAAACTTGATTTGCTCATATTTCAAAATCTCCAAAACGAAATCTTGATTTTTTCCTTTTGTTTGAACACTATGATTATAAAAGTTTGAAAAATTCTTATTACAAAGAATTCCGACGTCGACTACATCATATAAATGGATTTAACTTTCTATCATGTGAAATCGCGAACTACCGTTGCACGACGCGCCTATTTTTGACTCAATTTTCATAACTTGTCAAAACTTCACCAAATTGGATTTTAGTGTTCATAAAAAATTTATAAACCATTTTTAATCATTTCAAAGGGGTTTAATTATTCCAATCACTTTTATAACTTGATGTGTATTTAACATGACTTGTTTACGCAATTAACAACTATATTAAAACAACCAAACTTGATGATCAAAGCATTACAAACATCCATATCAATCATATAACATCATCATTTTATATATATATATATATGTATGTATATGTATAAATATATATATATATATATAGATTCTAACTTTACATAAATTCGCTATAGCTTTGCTACGATCAAATCAAAACCTATGGAATCAAGCCTTGGACCTTTAGAAAGCTACAGCCTAAGATTGGAAATGGAAGTGGCTTGGCTTTGGAGGTAGAGGTGGTGGTCATGGATTATGAGGGTGGAAATGAGTGTTTTTCCTTGGTTTTGAAGGGGATTGCAAATGTATATGTACTTATATAAATTTAGTTTCTTTTTGCAATATTATTCTTCATAATTTCCTTAAGGTATTAAGCCATTGAAAAGCTAGAGAATGAGAAAGAAGATGAGGTAGAATAGTGTGCAAAATTATGAAGAGAAAGGTGGGTATTTATGGGAAAATTTTAAGGACCCTAATTTTGATTGACATTAATTAGGACATTTAATTACATAAATGAAATGAAATAATATAAGTTGTTAAGGGATCAAGATTTGTATAACCATAAGGTAGTCGTGTCTTAATTAATCTATAGCCAAAGAGAATTAAAATGGATTTAGTAGGAGGAATATGCCATGGGTAAAATAGGAATAAACTATGTTCTTATACCTTAAACTCTTCTTACTTTCATTCCTTCTTCGTTTTAAACATTTGCAAAAAACTAAAACATTTAAAATCTTAGCTGGCCACTATTAAGGGAAATAAAAAGGAAGATAAGCAAGGATTCAAGTAGGAAGCTTAAGCAAATCAATCAGAGAGCAAATCTCAACCTTCTTAACCCCAATCTAAGGTCAATAATAGATCTACATCTCATTTTTATTGATTTCGGTTTCTAGTTAAGATCGATTTTATTCCGCAAGTAATAGTAGAATACTCGCAGCGGAAATAAAATAGCATAGTAGTTCATGAAGCTACTATATTCATACTCACAAAATATATACAAAATCTCATAGTAAAATAGATACAATAGAAGTCAGGATACATAAACAACAATACAGAGACAGATACCAAATAGGAACTAACTGGAAGAAATAGATGAATAGATAGACATATAAGCTCCAACAAAATTCTAGCTCCAGAAGGTGAATCCAAAGCTGTGATTCTCAGGCTGACCCGAGCGTAAAGTAAAACACAAACACTCGAGTCAGGACATACATATTTGTACAATGTAAACCAACTCAAGTGAACTATAATAGCAATGCACAATAACTTAAAAGATGCTTGGGATCGCCCATCCTATAAGGATCAGTCAGATCGTCAATTAAGTAGTAATAAACACTATCCTAGAAGTATCCATATTGAAGTAAACAATGCAAATAAAAGTGTTATTGGGACTAGGGTAGCGTAGAGCTGCAGTAACTACTCATATCTAGCCACACTCTTAAAATCAAAGGTGTGCATCAAACAATCACAAGGAAATCACATCACACACAAAATAGTGTACCCGTGGTTATAAATTCCAAAATGATTTATAATTCCGAATTAAAATCATTCATTTAAACCATTAAAAAGTGAAGTCATTATTCCTTCAAATCAAATATTCAATTCCCAAAAATTTAGCCTTTTCTTAGTTCATTTATTCAGTTAAACACTTTAATTATTGAAATTTCAACTTTTCGCGGCACTTAGAAAATGCTACGATAAGTTATAATTGAAAACAATTCAATTCGGTAAAGACAACATTTAAAAACTGCTATAATAGTTAAGTTTTAGTTTATTTTCAGAAACGATAGAATTTCTGAAGTGCTACTAAATAAATTTCCAGATTTATAATTAAATTTCAGAAACAATTAAACTTCAAATTTTTAACCATTTTAACTTATAAAAAAATCATATTTTTTCTATTTCAAAAATGTTCATTTGAATACCCATTAACTTATGATTATAAAGTAAAATTTTATACATTAATTCAAAAATCTCAATGTTTCACTTATTAAGGTCAATATACAATTTTCCCAACTTTCATTTACTTTACACATTAATTTAATTTACCATTTCATATATTAAATTAAATTTTCATTTTATTTTCTTAACTTAACTTTTATTTTTAAACCAAACATCACATTTCCAAGTCAAGTTATATTTCAAATTACAATTTTAACCATCCATTAATTTAGCATTTTAAACTAATTACATAAATTCAAAATACATTGTAAGTTGCTTAACTTTATTTTACAAATAACTTGATATTTTCTTCTACTTTATATTTATCCAATTCATACATCAATTATATTAATTACCAAGTTAAGCTTATAATTCCATTTTTTCTTAAATTCCCATTATTAAGTTAAATCAAACTTTCACACTACAACTCAAACCAACTATTAACTTAAACCATTTAACCTTTTAGAAAATCACTGCTTGTCCATTTTAAATCCATTATAAGTCAAATTTCATATTTTTTTCTTTCATTTACAATACATGAAATTTATAAGAAATTATAGTTTGAAAATCAACCGCGGGTCCGGATAATATTTCACACCTAAATCAAGTGATACGGAAATTATCATTTATATCCGAAATCAGTAAAATTTTCGGGTTTTAATTATTTCAAACCCGAAATCCCATGACAAATAAATAAAAATCACCCCGGCTTATCATTTCAACCCGTAATGATTTTTCCCTATTCTAAAGTCCGTTCGGGTATGTATCATTTCAACCCATAGTGATTTCTATACTAACAGGGAACTTGCAGTGATGGCCAAAATAAACTGAACAACAACAACATATAGCAGTATCAGATGATATGGAAGATAAATAAACAGGATTAAAATTATATAATTTATAACACAGGCAGGTATAACATGATAATAAAATCTACAGATTCACATGGTGTCAGTTTACTTATTATATAAGTACATATGTCATGTGTGAATTACTCAACTTTTATGCTGGAGTTAGCAAATCAAAACACACAAACGAATACCAAAAAGCACGATATGACTTTTCATTCGAGTGGAGAGAAAGCCAAGATGTTAATCTTGCATTCAACAATAAAACAAAGCCATATATAAATATATATGCAATACCAAAGATAAATTGAAACAAGGTGGAAATTAGAAGCAACAAAGAGCATCACCTAGCTTTTAATCAATTTTGCTTGACCCCTAACACATCATGTGCTCGGCCATACATGCCTTAGGCTCGACTTTGGCATGTTTTCAGGTGGGAAATGGATCAGGTTTGGAACATATAGGCACGGCTAGGTCAAAAATGTAAAGGGTTTGGAGTTACAAAAGGAAGAATGCAAAGAGGCTAGGCTTGAATGGAGTTTTGGTGCAACCATGGTCACGGCCTATAGTCCTAGAGCTCAGCAAGGGGCTGCTACATGTCTGGATAGTGGGTAGTGTGATGGATAAGGGTGTGTACTTGTTGGTGGTGGTGGCGGCTAGAGGTGGTGGCCGTGGCAAAGAAATGAAGGTGATGGTGAAACCTAGGCTAGGCTAGGCAATTTTGGAGAGGTCTTCAATATTTTGTGGAGTTTGCATCATGGGATGGTCACGGCTTAAGCAAGACAAGTGGAGAGGAAGGTGATGTGGCCATGGGTAGTGGTGGTGCTGGTCGTGGAGATGGTGGAGGGGTTATGGCCGAGCATAAGCATGAAGAAGCAAGGCAATTTTCAATGGAAAATAAATAAAAAGAAGAGGAAAAGAGTAGAAAATTTTTAAGAAGCCATTACCTTCTTCCTTTCAGAACTAAAACCTTGCGTGAAAAGTGAGATAAGAAAAGATGTTTTTGCGTGAATTTTATAAAGAAAAAGTCACGGCTATCAAGGAGAAGTTATGGTAGAAAATTAAGGGATGACAAGATAAAAAGGTAATAAATCAAAAAGTAACGCATGCCTTTAATTAAAAATAGGTAACGTATCTAAATTTGATTTATTTACCATCTATTTAATAAAATATATGCTAAAGAAATAATTCAATAAATACATACCATTTATATAAACATATATAAGTAAATAAGAAAACGGCTATAGAAACGTATAAATTAATTGCTATTTACATCTTTATATGTTACTTAATTTACAAAGTATATATCCAAATTAAATGAAACAAAACGGACAAATGTTGTAAATATATATAACATGTAATGTTACATATATATACACAATTATAACATGATATATTAACCAAAAATATTACTTATATTAATTAAAATATACATTTAAAGGTATGCCTTTTAAAAGAATAACGTGTGTGTGTATATATATATATATATTTGAAATTTCTTTCCAAGAAATAAGTAGGGATCTAAATACTTATCCATTTAATTAATAAATGAACGTATAAATAAGAAAAACGAGGTAGAGATAGATAATATGAAGAATAAATAAATAGTTTTAGGAAAAGCAGGAAATAAATAAAGAAAATACTTTATTTAATGGAACTAGAATTAAAAATTGAAAACAATATACAATCAACATTTGAAAATTATAACTATACTTAAAAAAAAATTAAAAAAAAAATATATGCATAACATATCATGTTACACAAATTAAAACATGATTTACAAACAAATATATTATTTATATAAATTTAAAATAAAAATATTTGTTAAACAAAACCATTTACACACAATATTGTAAAAAGCATAACTTTCACAATATTAATCCGATTTCAACGGAACGAAATTCAGTATTCTTAAAATTGAATATATTTTCATAATAAAAGATAGAATTCCAATATTTAAATTTTAAATTTAAAAGTCAAAGTTTGACCATTTTGACCAAAAATCTACTTTTTGGAAATATTCCATTTATTCAGGTTTGGAATTATAATTCACACAAAAATTAAAATTTATATTTAAAATAACAAAATTTATGCATTTTAATAAATAATATAAAGTTTTTAAATCAGGAATTTCAGTTAAAATAATTAAAATATAAAATTAAATAATTACAAAATACAGGGTTTTTACGCTCTCCCACACTTAAATCTTTTCGTCCTCGAAAAGGAACGAGGTACGGAAAACGCAAAAAAAGATAGAATGAAATAGGATTAAGACAAGATGACAAGAAGATTAAAATTATACTTGATAACTGTTGTTATAGGTAAATTTAACAAGGTGGGGAACAAGAATAGCTAGAAGGGAAAAATAGTTTGAAAGACAGGGATGAACCATTATTCTAAAGCTATATAAATTTAAATTATTTGGAAGGGTAAAATAAATGATCAAAATATCCTTTATATAATACTTTATCAAAATAATTTTATAACTCGATGTCTTAACAAGTTTATCCTCGTTCCCGTAGACTCCGGTAGTGCGTTGATCAGGCGCAAAGCTAGAATTCTCCAGGTACTTATTAGACTTTTTTCAACACCCAGTGAAAATACTTGAAAAACTTTTAAAAACAAATATGGAAAGTACAATCCAAACAAAACAACCAAAACCTTTGTCTAACCATGGTTCGCAGATACACATTGGTTACGCCTGGATCCCCCAGGAAACAATCCATATCCGTAAGCTTTCTCAGCCCTGCGAGTTATGCCATGATGACTAGTAGACCGCAGGATACACAATGATTACGCCTAGATCCCCTAGGAAACAATCCATACCCCTAGGCCTTCTCAGCTAGGAGGATTTCGCTACTAATGCGACCTACATAGTTCACATGATACACAATGATTACGCCTAGATCCCCCAGGTAACAATCCGTACCCTTAGGCTATCTCAGCCAGGCGAATTACGCTATGCAGTCGCGCTTGAAAAAAACCATGGGTTACGCCATGGTGGTACACTCGAGTATCACATCCGAAAAATCAAAAATCAGGCAGAATAATATCGATAGAATGAATCCACAATGTGGCCAAAGAGTGGATATCAAGCAGAAGGCACTTTCCATATCTTTACTTCGAAAATATGTATCATATAGTACCTTTTCAAATCACTTTCAAATATCATATTTATATAAAGTCCATTATATAGGATTTCATTTTCAAATCGAAAACTTTCCAAATCAATAGTATATCAAAGCACACTTATATATGCTTCGATTATATAAGATTTCTTTTTCCAAATTGAGTATCTTTCAAATCAATAGTTTTCAAATCAACATCATACTTATACACATCAAATTTATATAAGTTCGACAACTCCCAAATCAAGTACTTAATAATACAAGGTTCTCAATTTCAAATCATTTCTATATCAATTCAGTCTCAAAATCATATACAATTTCACCAAGTTATTTTTTCCAAATTAAATACCACCAGTTTCAAATTTTCCAAATGATAAGTTTTGAAAATAATTCCATGTTTACAAATCGACATAATTTAGGTCAAACAAATTTATTTCCAAAATCATCATATAAATACTAGGTTTACATTCCAATCTATTTTCAAAACCAAATATTTTCTCAAAATCAATTATTCCCAAAAATGGTTTCCAAATTTATAACCATCCTTTTAAAACCTTTAAACTATTTATTTCTATTCAAAAGATCCAAATTTCCTTTTGCAAATTATTTACTTAACAAAAGTTTCAAATTTATTTAAGTCATACTCTTCATACTTTAAACATACAAAACTAAACTTATATACTTTATTAAATATTTTATACTCTTCGAAATTTCTTAGCTTTGAAAATTAAACATCGATTTGGAAGTGTTCATATCTTCAAAATAGTCGATGAAATCAAATTTCAAATCCAAGAGTTGGAAATCAGCAACAAATTAGTAAATCAATTTTTATAAATAGAGTTATACTAAATCAAATCAGAAATTCGAGGATTAAACACCGGGCTCACTTCAAATCATTTCAAATATAGATACATGCATCTTTTGAAAATCAAATCATACTTCGAAATCTGAAATCAAAATTGGTTTCATAAAATCAGTCGCATAATAAAGCTACTAGAGTGGCCTCTTCCCCACTCTGAAGCTCGAAAATCAATGTCGATGATGCATGCACTGACCACCGAAATTATTTTCCTGCCACAAAAGTGAGTTCTGGACTTCTATTTTCTTGAAAACTTCATTGAATTTTTTTCTAAATCATTGGAATTCATTTGAACTCTTTTGAAACATTTCTTATCCGAAAAATACTTTTAATTCATATTATTATTATATGTTTTCCAAAATCATAAAATTGATTTCAAAACACCGGAGTTCGATTCCTCGAAATTCAAATTCAAAACCCTTCAGTTATAAATCATTTTTACATAAATCAAATTTCTTATAAATTTTCAAAATTTCCGATACTTTCAAAATTTCAGACTTTTGTTTTTAAAAGGTATAAAATCCTTATCAAAAACATTTCACTTTTATATAAAAGTATGGTCATCATTATCAAAATAATAACTTCGATGTATACACAATTTCAAAAATACAATCAACCACAAATTTTCCAAGGGATGATTTACGTATGGATTTCAAACAAATAGAGATTCAAATTTAGAGGAATTCTAATCAAATAGAATTCTGGTTCAAATATAAGCTCGAACGAAGATGAGATAATTTAATTGGCAAATAGAAGATGGATAAGCCTATGTAAATCGCGGGCGACGTTAACCGGTCAACCGTGACTTCGTGAATATAACCAATGTGGAAATCTAAGGAAAATCGACATACGATCGCCAGAGATAGAATTCAGGCAGAGCAGGAGATAGATAGCATCGTAAACCAAGGATATAGAAATCACCGGTGAATCAATGCCAACTGTAAAGGAGTTTCACCCCTTTACAAATCATTCAAAGATTTGCAGGATCACCGATCTTTATAGAGGTTATTCAAAGTGGAGTTACGGAATGCCCCAAATCAAAAGGATAAAATAGGGAAGACAAGACTGGATTTCAGAACAAGTGGAAGCGTTCCAAAGTTCAAGGAATCCTAATCGATTAGAATCCTAACCAAGAGATTTCTAATAAGGTGGATACAGAAGGGATAAAGTTTAGAAAAATCTTGATTTCAAAATAAGACATTTTTTATACTAATATAATCTTTGAAAATCCTTTAAAAAACATTTTATACTTCGAAAATACGTTCTCTCACAAAGAAATGATTCTGAGATTGATTTCACTCATTCTAGTGTATTTCTACCCTATCTCTAATGAGTTTTTGCTCTGTAGGCTAAGGTTTGCCTAAAACCAAAGCTCTGATACCAAATGTAACGACCTACTATCTTGGACCATTCAAATCGACAGTAATCCACACAAGTCAGATTTGAATAATTCAAAATAACAGATTGTAATAAAATTTGGAGCAAATAAAATCATTCACAGAATCATAGACATAGAAATATCAGAATACTCGCAGCGGAAATAAAATACCATAGTAGTTCATGAAGCTACTATATACATACTCTCAAAATATATACAAAATCTCATAATAAAATTGATACAATAGAAGTCAGGGTACATAAACAACAATATAGAGGCAAATATCGAATCGGAACTAACTGGAAGAAGTAGATGAATAGATAGACGGATAAGCTCCAGCAAAACTCTAGCTCCAGAAGGTGAATCCAAACCTGTGATTCTCAGGCTGACCCAAGCGTAAAGTAAAACACAAACACTCGAGTCAGGGCATACATACTTCTACAATGTAAACCAACTCAAGTGAATTGTAATAGTAATGCACAATGCCTTAAAGGATGCTTGGGATCCCCCATCTTTTAAGGATCAGTCAAACCATCAATTAAGTAGTAATAAACACTATCCTATAAATATCCATATTAAAGTAAACAATGCAAATAACAGTGTTATTGTGACTAGGGTAGCGTAGAGCTATAGTAAGCACTCACCTCTAGCCACACTCTTAAAATCAAAGGTGTGCATCAAACAATCACAAGGAAATCACATTACACACAAAGCAATGTACCCTGGTTATAAATTTCAAAATGATTTATAATTCCGATATAAAATCATCCATTTAAACCATTAAAAGTGAAGTCATTGTTCCTAAAAATCAAATATTCAATTCCCAAAAATTTATCCTTTCTTGAGTTCATTTATTCAGTTAAACACTTCAAATATTGAAATTTCAGCTTTTCGCAGCACTTAGAAACTGCTACAATAAGTTATGATTGAAAACAATTCAATTCAGTAAAGACAACATTTAAAAACTACTGTAACAGTTCAGTTTTAGTTTATATTCTGAAATGATAGCATTTCTGAAGTGCTACTAAATAAATTTCCAGATTTATAATAAAATTTCAGAAACAATTAAACTTCAAATTTTTAACCATTTTAACTTACAAAAAATCATATTTTTCCACTTCAAAAATGTTCACATGAATACCCTTTAACTTATGATTTTTATAAAGTAAAATTTTATACATTGATTCAAAAATCTCAATGTTTTACTTATTAAGGTCAATATACAATTTTCCCAACTTTCATTTACTTTACACATTAATTTAATTTGCCATTTCATAAATGAAATTAAATTTCCATTTTATTTTCTTAACTTTTATTTTTAAACCAAACTTCAGATTTCCAAGGCAAGTTATATTTCAAATTACACTTTTAACCATCCATTTATTTAACATTTTAAACTAACTACATGAATTCCAAATACACTGTAAGTTGCTTAACATTATTTTACAAATAACATGATATTTTCTTTTACTTTATATTTATCCAACTCATACATCAATTATATTAATTACTAAGTTAAGCTTATAATTCCATTTTTTTCTTAAATTCCCATTATTAAGTTAAATAAAACTTTCACACTACAACTCAAACCATCTATTAACTTAAACCATTTAACCTTCTAGAAAATCACTGCTTATCCATTTTAAATCCAATATAAGTCAAATTTCATTTTTTTTTCTTTCACTTACAATAAATGAAATTTATAAGAAATTAGATTCTGAAAATCAATCGCGGGTCCGGATAATATTTCACACCTAAATCAAGTGATACAGAAATTATCATTTATATCTGAAATCAGTAAAATTTTAGGGTTTTGATTATTTCAAACCCGAAATCCCAAGACAAATACAAATAAATAAAAATCACCCAGGCCTATCATTTCAGCCTGTAATGATTTTTCCCTATTCTAAAGTCTGTTTGGGTGTGTATCATTTTAACCCATAGTGATTTCTATACTAACAGGGAACTTGCAGTGATGGCCAAAATAAACTGAACAATAACAACATATAGCAGTATCAGATGATATGACAGATAAATAAACAGGATTAACATTATATAATTTATAACGCAGGCAGGTATAACATGATAATAAAATCTACAGACTCACATGGTGTCAATTAACTAATTATATAAGTGCAGATGTCATGTGTGAATTACTCACCTTTTCTGTAACAACCCGCATATTTTACGATTGAGTATTTAAATATTTTATTTAAATATTTCATCGTTAGTCGGATTATAGTCCGAAAAGCTACTTTTTGCAAACAGTCAAATTAGGACTCAAGACCACTCCCATTGAGTTCAAAATGACGTTTGTAATCTTTTTAAGTATAAACTTTGATATGTTTGGAGTTAGTGGA
Organism: Allium cepa; assembly: GCA_030765085.1. Classification (NCBI taxonomy): domain Eukaryota; kingdom Viridiplantae; phylum Streptophyta; class Magnoliopsida; order Asparagales; family Amaryllidaceae; genus Allium; species Allium cepa. Next base: position 487,359,711 of record CM060944.1, on the reverse strand, counting down.
ATTTTGCCACTTTTTCACTTAGGGCTTTGATTTTGTTTCACCCCATTAGACCCACGTTCACCCCTCTTCTCTTCATTACTTCATTTCTAATTCCTAATACTCAAGCTTTAACAACAATAGAGAGAGGAATGTGAAATTAAAACTCCAAGCCCTAGTTTTTTTTTGCAAATCAAGTTCTAGCTCCAAATTTATAGAAGAAGCTTTGGTAAGCCTCATCTTCTTCTTCTCCAACTCATTCTCTTACCAACTTCAGAAATTCCTAAACCTAATTTAGGAAATGTTTCTCTTTTAAGCTTAGATTCAAGCTCTTTGGGTTGGAATTGACGAGTGATTATTCTTGCCATTGCTCTATAGCTTCTTCTTCATTTGTTTTGGGTTTAAAGGTGAGATTTTTATCTCACATCTTGACCTATATCTATCTTTAATTGTTGGGTATGAATTCCTAACACTTATTCATGTGCATTTGCTTTTAGTTTGGATTGAATTGGAGAATATTCCAATTTTTGGTGTCTTGAGTTCAATTCTTTAAAAATCCTAACCATGTTGTTTGCTCATGCTTTTGGTGATGAATTGAAGAGCATATAGGGCCGGGTAGCCGATAGGCGTAAACCCCTAGCTTCCGTGCTCGTCCGATTGCAAATTGAGTGAGTTTGCACTCCATTTAAAATGGGATAGGAAATGCAGGAAATCGGGTTCAGTCGACTGAATTCTCTGAGTCAGTCGACTGAGCTGAAGCCCGAAATTTTCTTAGGTATGTGTTCAGCTGACTGACTCAGGGAGTTTAATCGACTGACCTGCTCCTATTTTGCCTGTTTTTCCTATTTATGCTAAATTTGCTTTGTTTTCCAATCTTTAATCAATTCTTCTTCTCCGATTAGTTGTTATCACCTTTGTCGACTTTGATAACTTCTATTTTTGAAATTTTTGGGTATATCCACTTTGATGGATTTGGTATCGATTTCTTTGGATTTTATTCACGTCTTCGAATGTGAATTTTAGTGATTTATTGTTTTTACAATCATTTTTGTGGTTTGACACTTAAAAATACAAAGGTTCCTATACTAGTAGTAAATATTCAAACTCTTTATCAAAGATGATTTAGACTCTATTTCCAATATCAAACTCATTTATAAAACCACTTTCCAATCTACTAGTATATACAAACCTTTACCTCAGTCGCATGAGAAATCTAATTAAACGACTTAGTAAAACAAGTGATATGAAACGCTTGCGTTTACTTCGTCGGTTAATTCTTGGACTTGTTCGATTGAATCTCTTGTGACAATTTTCGAGTGGAGTTGTACAATTTATTCGTAAATATTTAAGTTAAGCTAGTGGTTATGGGACATGAAGCTAAGCTATTTTTATCCACTAGCTCATTGTACTTGACACTTCTTGATGATCGATGATGATCATTTTTGTGATTATGACTAGCGATATGCTATGTTTCTTTGTCCACGAAGGGGACGGTACCTCATTTTATTGAGTCCCATCTCATTTTTATTATAGGCTAACAACCTATTTATTTCTTGGGGTTTAGACCCAATCCTTGTGGGCTAGCGACCCATGTTTTTATGGTGTTCGGATCTTCGGGCGTACCGTTGTACTACGTTGTTGTTCCGAACTATTCGAGTTTTTGGTTCCTCGGGCGTACCGTTGTACTACATCGTTGCACCGGCTCTATGGTTAGGGACCATGAGATAGCGTTCCGTTTGTGATACACGTGTCGGTGAGCTTTCATACTCCCGTTTTGTGATAGGCCTCCCCCTTTTATGTGATTTCTGGATTTCCATTGACGATTTCTAGAATTTGTGATTCACCAATTTTCATGATTTTCATTGATATATGTTATCAATATTTGTGCATTGGTGGGTTTGTGTGTCATTAACTTTTTGTGAATAAAGATATTGAGTATGACATTCCTTTTTATCTTTGAGAAGTTTCTTGTGATGTTGATTAATTCCTTGTTGATTTTCAATTACATACTTATCATAGTATGGCTTTATGATTATCATATGTTATGTCATATCTCTTATTCTATCTCATATTTATAGCTAGACTGATCCGTTTATTATTTTCTTATAAATAATACTCGGGTCAGACCGAGATGTTACAGGTGCTTCTGCTTGACTTCTCTTCTGGGATTATCATCCTGACTTTTGGTTAACTACTTAGATTAGTAGTTTTTGTTGTATACCTTTGAGATATAGACTCCTTGATGTATACATATTCTTTTGTCTAGCACTTGTAACCATTCTTTTTTTATATTGTGGATCTTGTTTGACCACTACTCTGATGTACACTTTCATGTGTTATATCCATATCTGTTTCCACCTTTGTGATATGGATGTCTGTGACTGATTTGTGTTATGTTTATTTCTTTGTTTGTTTCCGTAGAATATATATATAGCCACTGTGTAGTAGCCTTGAGTTTGTATCGGCATGTCGGACTTCCTTGTATTATCTGACATATTGGTGCTCGCACAAAGCAATTACATGGATGGTCTCTCCTCAACAGCCTTATTCTCCGTGCTAGTTGACGACATTACCCCGTAATGTCCTTGCCTAGCGTGGGTATAGAGGTGGGGCGTCACATCTTGGTATCAGAGCCAAACTTCGGAACAATGTAGAATAATTTAACAAGGATCATCGTCCTAAGTCCATCTTAGGAGTCATGCCTTAGGATATAATTCGTGTCTTCGTACATTCTATCCTATTTTCTTTTATGATTCCTTCTTTTAACAATCATTAATGTTTGATATTCAATTTTTGAATAACCTTTTTCTTCTTCCTTCTTCTTTCTTAAGGAAGAGAAATGGTTAGACCTGGCCGTCCCAGCGCCGGTCAATCTAGTGCTACTCCCCAGGATGGAGTTTTTATGTCTGCCCAGCAGCTTCTTGATCTAGTAAAGAATGCTCAAGCAGCCGGTTCTAATCCGGAACCTACTCACCCTAAGTCTAGATTTGCACGCTTGTGCAACGATTATACCAACTTGGGTGGGAAGCCATTTAAAGGTTCTGAAACCATTATTGAAGTCCAGGCTTGGCTAAGAACATGCGATCAATCTTTTCACGCATGAATCTTATTTATCTTCACCGTGTTCAGGTGGCCTTTAGTATGCTCCAAGAAAGAGCATTAGACTGGTATGAGCTTCTGATTTCTGAAATAATTGAGGCGGATCTTACTTGGGAGAAATTTCGGGAACGATTCGAGTTAAAATTTTTGCCAGAAGCTAAGAAGGTGACATTGGCTCGTTGTTTCATAGACCTTTTCAAGGTGAATCCTCCGTGGCAGACTATGTCGCATCATTCGAGTCACTTTCTAAATACTAGGTCGAATATATAAACACCCCATTGAAGAAGAACCAAAGATTTGTCTATGGCTTGAATAAAAATCTCAAGAAGCCATTACTTCTAAAATTAGAAGTTTCTTTTGATCAACTTGTTGATATCCCTCTTCGACTTGAAGAGGCAGGTAAAGTAAGTGATGTTGAAGTTATGGGTGCCAAACCCAACAAGAAAAGGCCTAATAAGTTCAAAGGTCCTTATCCCAATAAGAAAGGGAAGCAAGCAACTTCGGTGGCAAAGACTTCTACCTCTAGTAGTGGGCAATGCTACAATTGTGGTTCTAAGGACCATTATGCGAATAAGTATTCAAAACCCCGTGCTTGTCGCTATTGCAAAAGCCCATACCATTATTTATCCGCATATCCCAAACTTCAAGGTACGAAAGAGGGAAAGCTTAATGTGGCGCAAACTCCTAGTAACACTTCTCGTGGTCATGGTATTTCTCATTCTATCCTTGATGGCATTATTTTATTTCGTGATCATCCTATTCGAGTTCTTTTTGATACGGGTGCATCCCATTCTTTTATATCAAAAGAACTTGTTGATACTTTTTCTTTGAGTGTCGTTTCTTTAATGACTTCTTTGAGAATTGCAAATCCGGTTGGTGGATCCGCAACAATTAGTTTTCTTTGTAAAGATGTCGAGATTATTTTGTGTGATTTTTCTTTCCGAGCCGATTTGCATGTTATGTGCTACTTAGGCTTTGGAATGATTTTGGGAATGGATTGGCTTAACGGTTATGAGGCTCATATCCTATGTCATGTGCGGACTATTTACCTTCGACATCCACAATCTATTAAGAAGATTTCTATTGATCTTAAAGATTCGGATTCCAGCTTGGCTGCATCTTTATATTCTTTAAATCCTCATGATGACGATAATGATGATGAGGAGGATGTCATTTCTCTTATTCACGTTGTTCGTGAATTTTCCAACATATTTGAGCCCATTTTAGAATTACCACCTAAGCGAGAAATTGAGTTCAGAATCAATCTAATCCCTGGAGATGTACCTATCACTCGTCCTCCTTATCGTATGCCCAATAAAGAAAATGAGGAGATGCGCAAACAAATATCCGAATTGGAGACGAAGCAATTTATTCGTTCTAGTTCCTCTCCTTGGGGACCTTCGGCTATTTTTGTGAAGAAATCCGATGGTACACTCAGGCTTTGCGTTGACTACCGCAAGCTTAATGATCTTACTATCAAGAACAAATATCCTTTACCTCGGATTGATGATTTATTTGACCAACTTAGTGGTGCTAGAGTCTTTTCACAATTGGACTTGGCTACCGGTTTTCATCAGCTTAGTATTGCAGAGGATAGCATTCCTTTGACATCGTTCCGTACTCGTTATGGATCATATGAATGGCTTGTTATGCCATTTGGTTTAACGAATGCTCCGGCTTATTTCGTTGGCCTTATGAATCGAGTTTTCAAAGATTTCCTCGATCCATTTGTTCTCATCTTCATTGGTGATATTATTGTGTATTCAAAAACCGAGGAGGAACATGAAAAGCATCTTCGGATTGTGTTGGAAACTCTTAGGAGTAATCAATTAAAAGGAAAATTATCTAAATGCCATTTTTGGCAATTTCGTGTGAAGTTTCTCGGTCATATTATTTTCGAATCTGGAATATCAGTAGATCCTTCAAAGTTTGAAGCGATTCAAAATTGAAAGAGACCGAGGAGTGTGACGGAAATTCGTAGTTTCCTTGGATTGGCCAGTTATTACCGCCGTTTCATATAGGACTTCTCAAAAATTTCTGTGCCTCTTACTAGCTTGACAAAGAAAGGTGTTAAATACATTTAGTCGGACAAATGTGAAGCTTCTTTTCAGAAATTAAAAGAACTCCCTTCCGATGCTCATATTCTTGTGATTCCCGAAGGAAACCAAGATTTTATTGTTTATACCGATGCTAATCGTGTTGGTTTGGGTGTCGTTCTTATGCAAAGAGAACGTGTTATTGCTTATGCTTCTAGGCAATTGAAGCCAGCCTAGACTAGATATGCCACTCATGATTTAGAGCTCGCGGCTATTGTTTTCGCCCTTCATATTTGGCGTCATTATCATTTGGGAGAAAAATTTATTCTTTACACCGATCATAAATCCTTAAAGTATTTATTTTCTCAAAAGGAACTTAGTTTGCGTCAACAACGTTGGCTCGAGTTCCTTACAACTTATGATCTTGATATTCTTTATACCCCTGGAAAGGGAAATCGCATGGCCGATGCACTTAGTCGTAAGCAACAAGCGGTTGTCCCTATGATGATATCCGAATGAATGATCTCGGGATTTTATCCACTTGTGAGATTCGAGATCGTATTTTCGATTTATGTTCATCTCTTGTTTTATGTAGCCTTGTGGCTCATCCTTATCTTTTAGACCGCATTCTTGAATCTCAAAGGCTAGATCCCGAATTGGCACTTCTTGGCCAAAAATTTTGGGGATAAAATTGATGTTGAAAGTTTGAAAGACTTTGATATTGATTCTCGTGGCGGTATTCGAAAATTTGGTAGACTTATCGTGCCGAATGTTAGTGATCTTCGTAATGATATATTAGAAGATTCACATTGTTCTAAATTTACCGTTCATCCCGGTAGTAGTAAAATGTACGCGGATATGAGGCGACTTTATTATTGGGAGGGAATGAAATCTGATATTACTAACTTTGTTAAGTGTTGCATGACTTGCCAACTTGTTAAAGTTGAACACCAAAGGCCCGGTGGATTATTGCAACCTTTAGAAATTCCAATTTGGAAGTGGGATGAAATTTCCATGGATTTTATAGACGGCCTTCCCTGTTCTCGTTCGGGTCATGATAGCTTATGGGTGATAGTTGATAGACTTACTAAATCCGCCCATTTTATTCCCATTTGGTCCAATCGAACTGTTCCTCTCTTGGCCAACCTCTTTATTAAAGAGATTGTAAAATTGCATGGAGTTTCTACTTCTATTGTTAGTGATCGTGATCCATTGTTTACTAGTGGATTTTGGAAGAGTCTTCAAAAAGCTTTGGGAACGAAGCTTAATTTTAGCACCGCTTATCATCCTCAGTCAGATGGACAAACCGAGCGTTGAATCAAACACTTGAAGATCTTCTTCGTGCATGTGTTCTTGATTTTGGTGGAAGTTGGGAAGATCATATTGCTCTCGTTGAGTTTTCCTATAATAATAGCTTCCAATCTAGTATTGGTATGGCACCTTTTGAGGCACTGTATGGAAGGCCATGTCGTTCTCCTTCCTGTTGGCTTGAGGCCGGTGAGAAACTGGTTTTAGGTCCAGATTTTATTCCTGATTCCACAGAAAAGATTGATCTTATTCGTCATAGGATGAAAGAAGCCCAAAGTAGGCAAAAATCCTATGCTGATAACCGGAGAAGGAAATTAGAATTTTCTGTGGGAGATCTTGTGTTTATTCGTGTTTCACCTATGAAGGGTGTTGTATGTTTCAGTCGATCGGGAAAATTAGCGCCTCGATATATTGGTCTTCCATCACCGAACGTATTGGTTCCGTGGCTAATCGCCTTTCATTACCGGCTCAATTTTCTGCTATTCATGACGTGTTTCACGTTTCTCAATTATGGAAATGCCTTCGAGATTCCGATTCTATTCTTGAGCCCGGTGTTGTGGAAGAAATTGAAGTTTCGCCTAATTTTACTTATGAACAACATCCTATTCGAATCATTGCTTCAAATATTAAACGCCTTCGAAATAAAGATGTTCCGCTTGTGAAAGTTCAATGGTCCTCATATCCTAAGGATTGTTCTTGAGAATCCAGAGAATTCATCGAGCGAACACATCCGGAGTTACTTTCTCGTGCTCTTTGAGGAGAACTTTTTATTTCAAATTTCTTTTGTGTTGAATATGCTTTCTTGGTTGTTACTATATATTTTCTTCTTAAACATTACGAGGACGCAATTAAGGAGGGAAATCTGTAACTACCCGCATATTTTACGATTGAGTATTTAAATATTTTATTTAAATATTTCATCGTTAGTCGGATTATAGTCCGAAAAGCTACTTTTTGCAAACAGTCAAATTAGGACTCGAGACCACTCCCATTGAGTTCAAAATGACGTTTGCAATCTTTTTAAGTATAAAATTTGATATGTTTGGAGTTAGTGGAATTTTGCCACTTTTTCACTTAGGGCTTTGGTTTTTTTTCAGCCCATTAGACCCAAGCTTCACCCCTCTCCTCTTCATTACTTCATTTCTAATTCCTAATACTCAAGCTTTTACAACAATGGAGAGAGGGATGGGAAATTAAAACTCCAAGCCCTAGTTTTCTTTTGCAAATCAAGTTCTAGCTCCAAATTTATAGAAGAAGCTTTGGTAAGCCTCGTCTTCTTCTTCTCCAACTCATTCTCTTACCAATTTCAGAAATTCCTAAACTTAATTTAGGAAATGTTTCTCTTTTAAGCTTAGATTCAAGCTCTTTAGGTTGGAATTGAAGAGTGATTGTTCTTGCCATTGCTCTATAGCTTCTTCTTCATTTGTTTTGGGTTTAAAGGTGAGATTTTTATCTCACATCTTGGCCTATATCTATCTTTGATTGTTGGGTATGAATTCCTAACACTTATTCATGTGCATTTGCTTTTAGTTTGGATTGAATTGGAGTATATTCCAATTTTTGGTGTCCTGAGTTCAATTCTTTAAAAATCCTAACCTTGTTGTTTGCTCATGTTTTTGGTGATGAATTGAAGAGCTTATAGGGCCGGATAGCCGATAGGTGTAAACCCCAAGCATCCGTGCTTGTCCGATTGCAAATTGAGTGAGTTTGCACTCCATTTAAAATGGGATAGGAAATGCAGGAAATCAGGTTCAGTCGACTGAATTCTCTAAGTCAGTCGACTGAGCCAAAGCCCGAAAATTTCTCAAGTATGTGTTCAGATGACTGACTCAGGGAGTTTAGTCGACTGGCCTGGTCCTATTTTTCCTGTTTTGCCTATTTATGCTAAATTTGCTTTGTTTTCCAATCTTTAATCGATTCTTCTTCTCCGATTAGTTGTTATCACCTTTGTCGACTTTGATAACTTCTGTTTTTGAAAATTTTGGGTATATCCATTTTGATGGATTTGGTATCGATTTCTTTGGATTTTATTTACGTCTTCGAATGTGAATTTTAGTGATTTAATGTTTTTACAATCATTTTTGTGGTTTGGCACTTAAAAATAGAAAGGTTCATATACTAGCAGTAAATATTCAAACTCTTTATCAAAGATGATTTAAACTCTATTTCCAATATCAAACTTGTTTATAAAACCGCTTTCCAATCTACTAGTATATACAAACCATTACCTCAATCGTATGAGAAATTTAATTAAACGACTTAGTAAAACAAGTGGTATGAAACGCTTGCGTTTACTTCGTCGGTTAATTCTTGGACTTGTTTGATTAAATCTCTTGTGACAATTTTCGAGTGGAGACCTAGAATTTGTTCGTAAATATTTAAGTTAAGCTAGTGGTTATGGGACATGAAGCTAAGCTTTTTTATCTACTAGCTTATTGTACTTGACACTTCTTGATGATCGATGATGATCATTTTTGTGATTATGACTAGCGATATGCTATGTTTCTTTGTCCACGAAGGGGACGGTACCTCGTTTTATTGAGTCTCGTCTCATTTTTATTGTAGGCTAACGACCTATTTATTTCTTGGGGTTTCGACCCAATTTTTGTGGGCTAGCAACCCATATTTTTATGGTGTTCGGATCTTCGGGCATACCGTTGTACTACGTTGTTGTTCCAAACTATTCAAGTTTCTGTTTCCTCGGGCGTACCGTTGTACTACGTTGTTGTTTCGAACTATTCGAGTTTCTGGTTCCTCGGGCGTACCGTTGTACTACATCGTTGCACCGACTCTATGGTTAGCGACCATGAGATAGCGTCCCATTTGTGATGCACGTGTTGGTGAGCTTTCCTGCTCCCGTTTTGTGATAGGCCTTCCCCTTTTATGTGATTTCTTGATTTCCATTGGCGATTTCTAGAATTTGTGATTCACCAATTTTCGTGATTTTCATTGATATGTGTTATCAATATTTGTGCATTGGTGGGTTTGTGTGTCATTAACTTTTTGTGAATAAAGATATTGATTATGACATTCCTTTTTATCTTTGAGAAGATTCTTGTGATGTTGATTAATCCCTTGTTGATTTTCAATTACATACTTATCACAGTATGGCTTTATGGTTATCATATGTTATGTCATATCTCTTATTATATCTCATTATATCTAATATTTATAGCTAGACTGATCCGTTTATTATTTTCTTATAAATAATACTCGGGTCAGACCAAGATGTTATAGGTGCTTCTGCTTGACTTCTCTTCTGGGATTATCATCCTGACTTTTGGTTAACTACTTAGATTAGTAGCTTTTATTGTATAGCTTTGAGATATAGACTCCTTGATGTATACATATTCTTTTGTCTAGCACTTGTAACCATTCTTTTGTGATATTGTGGATCATGTTTGAACACTACTCTGATGTACACTTTCATGTGTTATATCCATATCTTTTTACGCCTTTGTGATATGGATGTCTGTGACTGATTTGTGTTATGTTTATTTCTATGTTTGTTTCCGAAGAATATATATAGCCACTGTGTAGTAGCCTTGAGTTTATGTCGGCATGTCGGACTTCCTTGTATTATCTGACATATTGGTGCTCGCACAAAGCAATTACATGGATGGTCGCTCCTCAACAGCCTTATTCTCCGTGCTAGTTGACGGCATTACCCCGTAATGTCCTTGGCTAGCATGGGTATAGAGGTGGGGCGTCACATTTTATGCTGGAGTTAGAAAATCAAAATACACAAACGAATACCAAAAAGCACGATAAGACTTTTGATTCGAGTGGAGAGAGAGAGCCAAAATGTTAATCTTGCATTCAACAACAAAACAAAGCCATATATAAATATAGATACAATACCAAAGAATAATTGAAACAAGGTGGAAATTAGAAGCAACAAAGAGCATCACCTAGCTTTTAATCAATTTTGCTTCACCTTAACACATCATGTGCTCGGCCATACATGCCTTAGGCTCGGCTTTGGCATGTTTTCAGGTGGGAAATGGATCGGGTTTGGAACATATAGGCACGGCTGGGTCAAAAATGTAAAGGGTTGGAGTTACAAAAGGAAGAATGCAAAGAAGCTAGGCTTGAATGGAGTTTTGGTGCAACCATGGTCACGGCCTATGGTCCTATGGGCTCGGCTAGGGGCTGGTACAAGTCTGGACATTGGGTAGTGTGATGGCTAGGGGTGTGTAATTGTTGATGGTGGTGGCTAGAGGCGGTGGACGTGGCAAAGAAATGAAGGTGATGGTGAAAACTAGGCTAGGCTAAGCAATTTTGGAGAGGTCTTCAATATTTTGTGGAGTTTGCATCATGGGATGGTCACGGCTTGGGCAAGACAAGTGGAGAGGAGGGCAATGTGACCGTGGGAGGTGGTGGTGCTGGTCGTGGAGATTGTGGAGGGGATATGGCCGAGCATAAGCATGAAGAAGCAAGCAATTTTCAATGGAAAATAAATAAAAAGAAGAGGAAAAGAGTAGAAAAATTTTAAGAAGCCATTACCTTCTTCCTTTCAGAACTGAAACCTTGCGTGAAAAGTGAGATAAGAAAAGATGTTTTCGTGTGAATTTTATAAAGAAAAAGTCACGGCTATCAAGGAGAAGTTATGGTAGAAAATTAAGGGATGACAGGATAAAAAGGTAATAAATCAAAAAGTAACGCATGCCTTTAATTAAAAATAGGTAACGTATCTAAATTTGATTTGTTTTCCATCTATTTAATAAAATATATGCCAAAGAAATAATTCAATAAATACATACCATTTATATAAACACTATATAAATAAATAAGAAAATGGTTATAGAAACGTATAAATTAATTGCTATTTACATCATTGTATGTTACTTAGTTTACAAAATATATATCCAAATTAAATGAAACAAAACGGACAAATGTTGTAAATATATACATAACATGTAATGTTACATATATATACACAATCACAACATGATATATCAACCAAAAATATTACTTATATTAATTAAAATAAACATTTAAAGGTATGCCTTTTAAAACAATTACGTGTGTGTGTGTATATTTGAAATTTCTTTTCAAGAGATAAGTAGGAATCTAAATACTTATCCATTTAATTACTAAATGAATGTATAAATAAGAAAAATAAGGTAGAGATAGATAATTTGAAGAATAAATAAATAGTTTTAGGAAATGTGGTGCTCTTAGTCGTTTCATGTTTTAGAGATTGATTCAAGATGAATTTAGGAGTTATCTTCTAGCAACACACATTCAACGGCTTTATCTTCAGGAGGTATAAATTCTGTTTTAATTTCATAATCATATGAAAGTTAGATATATATTTATATAACAATTTTATATGTGCATATATTGTCTCATCTAATTATGTCATTATTTTTTTCACCTTGAATAGTTGCTACATATATGTTGCAATAAAGAAATACATTTTTCCCACATAATTTTTTTTCGATCATATACTTTGTTCAATGCATATATAAATTTTAAATATTACATATGTATATATAATTTAATGTTTTAAATAATTATTTACCAATTTTTAAAACTAAATTCAATTTATACATGTTTACAGTTTCACATATATAATAAATTAATTTTAATTACATTCGGAAAATTAAATTTTTTAACTTTTGACCAAACCTTTTTTATTATACATACATATATATATATATATATTAATTATATTAAAACAATGTTTGTAAATAATAACAGTAACATATGTATATATATTATTTATTTAAAAATATATTGTTCTCAAAAAAAATTATTTTATTGGTCGAAAGTTTGATTAATTTACATTTTATAAATGTAGAATTTTGAAATGATATTTTATAATAAAATATATATACACGCTAATTTATTTACATACATATACGGTCGAAATATATATATATATATATATATATATAATATTTTAAATAATATTTATTAAGATCTTGTTTTGAATTTTGGAAGTATCTACTAAGACTTTGTCACAGATTTAAAATTAAATTTGAATTTTAAATCTCATTAAACAAATCAAAATTAATTTTAAATATTATATTTTTTGTTTAATATAAATGTTTTCAATATTTGTAAACTGTATGTATGTGTTGTGTCTATGTACATATGTATAATCATTTTGTTTAAGTATTAAACAATGTTTTGAGACGATCAATGTTTATACAAATGGGAAATGTATACGTTATAAATGCAAATACCAACATTTATGTATGTAGACATTGATTATATACACTATAATGTATGTTGCACATGCATGAATATGCCCATGAATATACTATGATCTACTCATAAACTATATAATTATCAATTAATTAAATTTATTAATTAAATAAATTAGAAAGTTAAATAAAATTGTATTTTATTTAAGTTAATTAGATTGAATCTAATACAATCATTAGACTTCATATACCCACTATGATCCAAATAAAGAAAATTTGAAATCTAGTCATTTCACCAGCAGCAGACCGACCTTGTTCCAACAGGTTCGAAGCTTTAAGATATCAAAATGAGTGTTCTGCTTGAATAAAAATGTCACTGTTATAATCTAAAAAACAATTTGATGTCATGATGTGCTAGTCCTTTTTACTTCAACTTAAACAAACTATGATTTACTACATAATCTTATACAACCTGAATCAAAATGAATATCTCAATTACACTTGATTACGTGATATTAAAATAATTCGATGACAAGGGATACTAACCAAAATTTTCTACACTACCTTAAGCAAATCAAAGTTGACTACATTAGCATGAAAAAAAAATTAAGGTCAAAGCAAATATCTCAATTATCTTAAGTTAATAAAAATTTAAGTTAATATGATAAATTACTCAAGCTGGGTTTTATAAAGTAAGTATGGGACAGTTTAAAGAATTTATTAAACCCAAATAAGAGTAATTAATAAAAAAAGGCTTAAATATTCAAAGAAATAAACTTGTTTATTATATTGAATGAAAATGTAAGTTGCTAAGTTGAACGAATGAATACACATGAGCAAAATAATATAAATTAGCTATCAAAAAGGATAGTGTAACAACCTTGTATTTTGTAATTATTTTATTGTATATTTTAATTATTTTTAATGTAAGATTTTGATTTTAAAACTTATTTTACTTATTTGAAATGATTAAATTTATTATTGAAATATAATCTTGATTTTTATATGAGTTATAATTCCAAACTTGTGTAAGTTGAATATTTGCCTAAAATGCTGATTTTGGTCAAAATAGTCAAACTGTGACTTTCAACTTAAAACTTTAAAAGTTTAAAAATTTAATTTTTTTTCTTTTATTATGAAAGTACATAAAATTCTAAGAACACCACTTTTCGTTTCGTTGAAATCGGATGTAAATTGTGAAAGTTATACCCTTTACAATATTGTGCGTATATAGGGTTATTTACAATGACTATTTTAAATTGTATAAATTGCTTCTTCTTTGTTATATTTTACTTTAATATGTGATAATATGTTATATTATGTGTATTTTGACTTTTAAGTATTTTTAAAATGATAATATAATTTTTCTAAAGTTCATTTGAATTTATTTCTAATTTTAAAGCCTAGTCTACAATTTTAAGCCATTTTCTTAATTTAATTATATATAATTAAAATTTATTAATTTATTTTATGCACTCACTTTTATTTTCTGTATTTTACTTTATTTTATTCATTTTACATGTATTTAAATTAAAGTAAATTTTTCCAAAGTACATTGAAGTTATTTCTAATTCTTAAGTCAAGTTTTCATTTTCTGTGCTATTTTTCTTATTTTAAATCATATCTAATTGATATTTAATTATTAATATTTTGTTTATCTGTTATATTTTAGAATTCTAACTGAAATTTATAAGTTTTTTCAGTTATTTAAGATGTATATGAATATATACAGGAAGTTCAAAAGGTTTGAAAGCAAAGAAACGTAAAACCGTTTTAACGTTTCTTCTTCCGTTTCTTTTCCAATTAATAGATTTAATTTCCTTTGACCGTTCCTTTCTTTATTGTAGCTATGCATTTCTTACCTCATTTTCACGTGAAAACATTCCTCTCCACTTCATTTTTCATGGCTAGAAAGGTTTGGTAATGGCTCCTCTTTTCCTCTTCTTTTTGCTCTTCTTTTTCCATTGTTTTCTTATATTTTGCGTTGCCTTCTCCCTTGATTAAGATCGGCCTCTTCCCCTATTCCACGGCCACCACCTCCTTCCATCTCTTCCCAACCATCACCACCATCTACCCCATCAGATCTGACCATGATCGAACCCCTTTTGATGGTCAAAGCCCTCAAATTACAACCTAGATGCCTAGATCCATGCTTATTTGACCTCTACATGCTCATCCACTTCAACCACCACCCAAACCACCACCATAGCTGCCACCACACCCCAGACCTGACCACAACACACCCATCCCCACCTCTGTCCAGTCATGACACATCACAGGCCGAGCCCAATCCCCATGGTCGAGCCCTTGTTTTGACCAAAAACCACCTAATTGACTTCAAAACCACATCACCTCCTCATGTACAAACTCCACCTTGTCTTGCCTTGAACCCGAGCTATGTTAGCCCAAACCTGACCCAAAACTTGACTACATCTGAACCACATCAGACCCCAAAGCTATACCAAACATTAGAGAAGGCAAAGCAAAAGACTGCGTAGTCGTGTCTCCTTTATTTCAATGTTATTGCATTTTAAAGTCGTATTGAATTTTGTTGTTTTGATTTTTTTTTTTTTTTTGGGTTGTACACAATGGTTGTAGATTTGATTCGCTCTTCATTCATTCAAATCAAAAGTCGTGCTGTATCGTACTTGTCATACTTTTGGAATCGCACTTGTGTTTATTGTTTTGGTCTTCAGCTTGAAAAGGTTAGTCTTTCTCACCCTGACATTTGTACTTATGAAAGTGAATTGATGACAAGTGTTTAGTAATATAAAATGTTTATGCAAATTAATGATGATCATATGATATGCTATGCCATGTTATTACCATGTTATTGCCATATTTAAACTGTTAATTTTCACCTGACATCTGATATATGACTGTATATTGTGATATTGACCTTGTTTATATTATTCCTGTATATGATTACACTGCAAGTTCCCTGTTAGAAAAAAAATGTTATGGGCTGAAATGATAGGCCTGATTTATTTAATTTATTTTAACTTGGTATTGCGGGTTTGAAATGATAAAACCCGGATTTTCTTTGTAAATTACGGGGTGAAATGATATATTACTCGTATCACTTTACCTAGCGTAGAAAATTTTATACAGGCCCGTAGTTAAAATATGTTTTTCTAAAATTTTAAATATTTTAGAAATTTAATTATTATAATATTTTGATTTTAAATTAAAAAAAAGGATTTTTGTAAATTATTATTGATTTTCTGAATAATTGTAAGTGAAATGAATTAATGAAAAAGTTAGAAATTTTGAACGTGGGTTATTTTGGAAATTTTGATTTAATTATAATTGGAAATTTAATTGAATATGAAATTATGACAAATTTATGATAATTTGAATTTAAATGAATTAAAAGTGATCTTTATATCATATTAATGATTTTAATAAAGGCGAAATGTGAAATGAATGAATATTGTAAGTTGAAATTTTGAAATATAACTAAAACTGGAAATTTATGAAATTGACGTAAAGGTGAACTTTTAGTTAAGTAA
This sequence comes from Allium cepa, assembly GCA_030765085.1. NCBI lineage: Eukaryota > Viridiplantae > Streptophyta > Magnoliopsida > Asparagales > Amaryllidaceae > Allium > Allium cepa. The sequence continues at coordinate 487,343,625 of CM060944.1, read as the reverse complement.
ATAAAAATAAAACTAAGTTATATTTGAGAATTTGAACTTAAGTGTTAAGTTGAAATTTAATGTAATGGATTTTAAAAATTCAACATTGCATTTTAATAAGTGAATTATTATTAAATCTAGATTTTTGAATGGAAATTTAACTTTACAAAATCATGAACTTGAGGAAAATTAAATAATGTTATAAATGTGAAAATGTATGATTTTACAAGTTCAAAATGTTTTTAACAAAAATATAATTGGTTGAGAAATTTTATTGAATATTTGAAGTTAATTGACTGCATTTTTTGAAATGCTATTAATTACAATGTAAATGATATACAGCATTTGTAAACGTTATAGTTGATGATAATGAACTAAAAAGCTAAGTTGAATTAAAAGCTATTATAGCAATCTTTGTAAGTGCTATAATTTTTGAATTTAATTAAGTTATTCGAATTTAAGTAAACCTATTATAACATTTTAAAATGCTGTCTTTTGTTAAATTGAACCGTTTTGAATGTAACTTTCCGTATAAGTTTTCTAAATGATGCGAGAAGTGAATTTTCACGGTTTTGATAAACTTAAGTGAATAAATAAACTTTGGAAGTTGAAATTTTTGGAAATTTAATAATTTAATTATTAAACATAATAACTTCATTGAAATGATAAAAAGGAATTTTTGGAATATAAACTGTTTTGAAATATGAATTGACATGGTATTTTAGATTGAATAAAATGAATAATGATTTGAAATGAATGAAGTTTGAAAAGATATGATATTTTGATATATTAAAATGATTTGAAATGAAGTTTTGAAAGGATATGATATTTTGATATATTAAAATGATTTGAAACGAAGTTCTGAAAGGATATGATATTTTGATATATTAAAATGATTTGAAACGAAGTTTTGAAAGATATGATATTTTTGATATTAAATGATTTGAAAAACGGAGTTTGAAAGATAGGACATTTTGATATTAACATGATTTAAAAAGAAGTTTTGAAAGATATGATATTTTGGAACTGAAGTTTTGAAAGGATATAATATTTTGATATATTAAAATGATTTGAAAGGTAGTGTTGAAAGGGTATGAAAATTTAATATATTGAAATGGTTAGAAATGACTTGATATTTATTTTGATAAATATTTGAATTGAAAGATATTTTACGATGATATATTGAAATGGTTTTGGAAATGATTTAATCTTTATTTTGATAAAGATTTGGATTGAAAATGATATTTTATTTTGAAGTATAAAATATTGTTTTAAAGTTATAACTACGGGTTATAATAACGATTGGTTGTTAAAGAGACCGGGATCGGATATCGTCTTATAGCCAGCCAATACCGAAAACCACTTTAACAACCGTGTACGCGGTGGAGATTCCAGAATGAAGTAGGATGGTGGCGACGTTCTCGAGGTATATTACGTGGATCCAACTCCCATGAGTTGGCATATATGACTAAAACAGGAGCTATACCGGGCTACACAAAGGATTGCACCCTTTCATCGAGCTTGCTCCATCGGAAACCATTCTATTACTGTTGTGATTCGATTCAGTGGCGCCACTTTGATTCAGGGGTATTGTTCAAGGTGGGCGGAAGCTGCTGGCTTGCCGTCACCTCCGGTCCGGGAGTGCAAACGGTGTATCCACCCTGGCATTGCCTCGCGTGCCGTGTCATATCCTTATATCGAGCCCACTATGATTTTCGTTTTAATGATCCGACCGCGTTAAGGTTCACCATCCCATTAACGCTATTTTCTATATGATTATACTTTACTGATTAGACACTACCGTATATAGCGTATATTACTACATAGTAAATAGTTTAACGGATCCTTAGAGGATGGGCGGTCCCAAGCATCCTTTAAGTTATTGATGCATTTTGTTACTGTTCACTTGAGTTGATTTACAGTTTATAAGTATTTATGTCCTGACTCGAGGGTTTTGTGTTTTGCTTTACGATCGGGTCAGATTGATTGAGTTAGCATTCAAGATTCACCTTCGGCGTTGGAGCTTTCCTTGAAGATCCAGCCATCTATTTTGTTTCAGTATCCAGTGGTTCAGTGATGTATCTGATTTGTACCTGATGCATCCTGTTACTCTTCTGTTGTATCTTATTTAACTCTGATGTATCTTATATTTACATAGTAGCTTCATGAACTACTATCTCTTTTACTTCCGCTGCATTATTATTACTCTGTGATCTGTGATTTTTATTTACTGTATATTCTGAGATTTGCCAAATTTTTAATTACAACGCGGTATTTTGAGCAATTCAATTCCGGCATGAGTGTCTACCTATACACTTATAATGGATGTGAATGGTTGAAAATACCGAGTCGTTACAGTTGGTATCAGAGCTTTGGTAGCTCTAGGCAAAACTAGGCATATGGAGTAGATGTAATTACAGAATCACTTTCATTCGAGTTGAATCTTTTTCTTTTGACTCGATTCCTTTGAATTTTGGAACGTTCCCTACAGTTCCAAAATCCATTCGTATCCCTCACTATTCATCTTCTTTTGACTCTGGAGCATTCCATAACTCCGCTTCGAATGATCTTTCTAGTGAGTCGGTGGTTACGCCAATTTCAAATTGAATTGAAAAAAGGGGAAAACTCCTTTACAATTAGCATCGATTCACCAGAGATTCTTATCTATCCTTGGTTTAGATGCTAATATCTTTTGTTATTCCAAACTCTAACTCTTGAGATCGAATGTAGATTTACCCTAGAAAAATCAACATTGATCTTATTCTTTAAGTCACGGTTGACCCGGTTAAGGTTGCCCGTGATTTATATAAGCCTATCCATCTTCCTATTCTGTTATTTAATCATGTCATCCGTGTTTCCAACTTATTTTTAAATCATAATCTCCATTGATTTGTGTTAATCAAAAATTTGAATCTCTACCCTTCTTTGAAAATCTATTCATGTATAGTGTATTTGTAAACTAGTATTTAAAATTAAAATGTTTTATATATTGTGTTGTTTGAGTTGTTGATGTTGAGTTGGGTTTCTGATCGATACGTCTGATCAGTGCTATCGATAAGATTTCCAAAACACTTTGACAGAACAAACGGACACAATATATTTTAAAAAAAATTGGTTAATGAAATAAATTTTGATATATAAGTAAATTTATGGAACTTAATGAAATGATTTTAAATTGATAATTTGAAATGATAATACTTGATTTATCATTTATTGTTCTACAAATAGATCTATAAATATTTGTTTATAAATTTATTTGGGAACTGAAATGAATTTAAAATAAGAATTTGAGGATTTAAATTCCGATTATTTCGAACTTTGGTTTAAAGTTTTAAAAGGTTATATTATTTAAAGTATTTTGAATAGAATTTGTTTTCAAAGAATTTTAAAGGTTTAAAATTAGTGCTCTTCTCTTTGTCGCTGGAAAATAACTTCGATGATGATCGCGACATCATCGACGTTCATTTTCGAGTTTCGAAATTAAGAGACTGTTCTGTAGTCTTGCTACAGCTTTGTTTTGGGAAATTAAATTGATTTGAATTTCTAAAATATGACTTGATTTATAATATATATATATATATATATATATAGATATATGATTGAAATTTGATTTGACATATTATATATGTATATATATTATTACTTATCTCTAAATGGTCTGAAGAAATCGGAAATTTAATTCTTAAATTCTATTTTTAAAGAATAATTTCAATTATAAAAAGAAAATAATAAAAAAATTTGAATAAATGATTTAAGCTTGAAATGATTGAATTGGAAATTTTATTTGTATAATACAATTGCATTCAAATATAACTTACCAAAATTTCAGAAGTTAAAAATGTAATTGGATAATATACGATATAAAAAGATTTTATAAATAAAATTTGAGTAGTTATAATAAATGTTATACACTTAAATTGTAATTATAAAATGATTAACAGAGATAAATATAATAAAGGGTAATTGAATGACTTACAATAAAATGATGTTAAAAGAACTAAGAATAAAAGAAAGTGGTTATATAAAAGAAAGTGTAAATATATTTAACATGAGTGATAAATATATGAGAGGAATAAATTTAAGTTTAATTAGGAATAAAGAAGAATAAAATTTATTAAGTACACTGTGAGTGTAATAAATGATAATTTTTCAAACCCATGGTTTTAAAAATTGTTAATTTTAGATGATTGGATAATAAGATAATGAAATTTGAGATAGTTAAGATTTATTTAACTTGTGTAAAGATTTATTCTTTGTTTAAGTTGAAATTTCCATGCTTTCAAATTCGTTTCCTTATTTTGTTTTCAAACTATCTTTTGGTTGTCCTTATTATCCTTATCTTGCTATAGACCGGTATAGGCATCTTTCTATAATCTTTCTGTTTAGAAATCTTTCTATAATCTTTGATAGACCTTTGGTAATCATTTTGAATCCACCTTTTTAGTGCTTGTGTTCTTGATTCTGGAGGATCTTGGAAAGATCACCTCCACCTTGTAAAACTTACCTATAACAACAGTTATCAGGTATAACTTCAATCTTCTTATCATCTTATCTTAATCCTATTTCACTCTATCTTTTCTGTGCCCTTCCATACCTCATTCCTTTTCGGGGATGAAAAGTTTTGAGTGAGAGAGAGTGTAACAACCCTGTATTTTGTAATTATTTTATTGTATATTTTAATTATTTTTAATGTAAGATTTTGATTTAAAAACTTATTTTACTTATTTGAAATGATTAAATTTATTATTTAAATACAATCTTGATTTTTATATGAGTTATAATTCCAAACTTGTGTAAGTTGAATATTTGCCTGAAATGCTGATTTTGGTCAAAATAGTCAAACAGTGACTTTCAACTTAAAATTTTAAAAGTTTAAAATTTTAAATTTTTTTCTTTTATTATGAAATTACATAAAATTCTAAGAACACCACTTTTCGTTTCGTTGAAATCGGATGTAAATTGTGAAAGTTATACCCTTTACAATATTGTGCGTATATAGGGTTATTTACAATGACTATTTTAAATTGTATAAATTACTTCTTCTTTGTTATATTTTACTTTAATATGTGATAATATGTTATATTATGTGTATTTTGACTTTTAAGTATTTTTAAAATGATAATATAATTTTTCTAAAGTTCATTTGAATTTATTTCTAATTTTAAAGCCTAGTCTACAATTTTAAGCCATTTTCTTAATTTAATTATATATAATTAAAATTTATTTATTTATTTTATGCACTCACTTTTATTTGCTGTGTTTTACTTTATTTTATTCATTTTACATGTATTTAAATTATAGTAAATTTTTCCAAAGTACATTGAAGTTATTTCTAATTCTTAAGTCAAGTTTTCATTTTCTGTGCTATTTTTCTTATTTTAAATCATATCTAATTAATATTTAATTATTAATATTTTGTTTATCTGTTATATTTTGCGAATTCTAACTGAAATTTATAAGTTTTTTCAGTTATTTAAGATGTATATGAATATATATAGGAAGTTTAAAAGGTTTGAAAGCAAAGAAACGTAAAACCGTTTTAACGTTTCTTCTTCCGTTTCTTTTCCAATTAATAGATTTAATTTCCTTTGACCGTTCCTTTCTTTATTGTAGCTGTGCATTTCTTACCTCATTTTCACGTGAAAACATTCCTCTCCACTTCATTTTTCATGGCTAGAAAGGTTTGGTAATGGCTCCTCTTTTCCTCTTCTTTTTGCTCTTCTTTTTCCATTGTTTTCTTATATTTTGCTTTGCCTTCTCCCTTGTTTAAGATCGGCCTCTTCCCCTATTCCACGGCCACCACCTCCTTCCATCTCTTCCCAACCATCACCACCATCTACCCCATTAGATCTGACCATGGTCGAACCCCTTTTGATGGTCAAACCCCTCAAATTACAACCTAGATGCCTAGATCCATGCTTATTTGACCTCTACATGCTCATCCACTTCAACCACCACCCAAACCACCACCATAGCCGCCGCCACTCCCCAGACCTGACCACAACACACCCCTCCCCACCTCTGTCCAGTCATGACACATCACAGGCCGAGCCCAATCCCCATGGCCGAGCCCTTGTTTTGACCAAAAACCACCTAATTGACTTCAAAACCACATCACCTCCTCATGTACAAACTCCACCTTGTCTTGCCTTGAACCCGAGCTATGTTAGCCCAAACCTGACCCAAAACTTGACCACATCTAAACCACATCAGACCCCAAAGCCATACCAAACATTAGAGAAGGCAAAGCAAAAGACTGCGAAGTCGTATCTCCTTTATTTCAATGTTATTGCATTTTAAAGTCGTATTGAATTTTGTTTTATTTTTATTTATTTTTTATTTTTTTGGGTTGTACACAATGGTTGTAGATTTGATTCGCTCTCCATTCATTCAAATCGAAAGTCGTGCTGTATCGTGCTTGTCATACTTTTGGAATCGCACTTTTTGTTTGTTGTTTTGGTCTTCAGCTTGAAAAAGTGAGTCTTTCTCACCCTGACATTTATACTTATGAAAGTGAATTGATGACAAGTGTTTAGTAATATAAAATGTTTATGCAAATTAATGATGATCATATGATATGCTATGCCATGTAATTACCATGTTATTACCATGTTTAAACTGTTAATTTTCACCTGACATCTAATATATGACTGTATATTGTGATATTGACCTTGTTTATATTATTCCTGTATATGATTACACTGCAAGTTCCCTTTTAGAAAAAGAATGTTATGGGCTGAAATGATAGGCCTGATGTAAAAGACCGCATTTCCGTACCCCTTGAATATACACTAATCTCCCTAGATTAACTCAAGATGAACAGAAATACGAACCCTTAGGGTTTAAGAAAAAGAGAAAGGTAGAAGAAGAGAGAAAAGATAGAAAATAGAGAGAAAAGAGAATAGAAAATAGAACCGGACAGAAAGAAAACAACAACAGAACAACATCAGAATCTCACAATCGCAGCGGCACAACATATAATAAATAAATGAATAATCTTTAAACAAAGAATTACATCAGTTATTACATTACATCATATTACAATTCATTACATCATCATCAGAGTGTACAACAACAAACAACATAAAACAGCGGAAAAGAAATACTATATACTAGTAATACGCTATGACATCCATCTTGCCTCCAACAACTCCTGAATTCCAGAATATCCTGATAAACCTAACTCTTGACTGCCCGTGTGGAAATTGGCGGGCACCCAGAGTTTAGGAAGGAAAACAATAAACTCCGAGTCAGTCATGTGACTGGTTTGAGAACTCAAAATAGTTTATTTTTCTTTAAAATCAAAATAGAGGAATATTTTTAAAGTCAATTTGCAATGCTTTTAAAAATGAGACTACCATAAGGCCTCCCGCACACACACACATGCAAACGCAGAATCGGAGGAGATTTCTCCTTATGATAGTCAAAGATGCTTGATACGCATTTAAAAGAACATTTGATATTATTACAAGTGCATAGTGTAGAAAAAATTATTTCGAAAGTAGAATATAAATCTTAGCCAACATAGACATTTCGAACTATGCCTACTATAGCTACCATCCAAACAGTGGTGACTACCATAAGTGAATGGCAGGTTCTACAACTAAAACCGTACAGAGTTTCGTATTGGGAATTAGATTTCCAACAAATGGTCAGGCCAAGGAACTTCCCATTGCCACATGGAAATGCCTCTGGAATGACGTCCCGAGAACCAAACCGGATCTCTGCCAACACAAGGCTGGATTACCCCTAACTGGGTAACTACTGACACGAATATGTCATCCCCCGATCGTAACCGATCTATCCGAGGATCTCGATTTCCAACAACCACAAAATTTGCAGCAACAACATAGGTTAAATATCTGGGCTCCATACCATGATACCACCTCTATCTAGAAGGAATGACATACACTAAAGGGGTGCTACCCCCTAATAACCTTGCCGCATCCTTCCTGTTTTGACCATTTTCGGGGTGTTAGGTCCGACGAAGTCTCGTCCACAAAGTCACACTTTATACAAAAGCCGTGCTTTGGGTCAATCAAATGATCATAGAAATGATCACCAAGATAAATGATCAAATAAATGATCCTATCACGAATGATCAAACAATGATCATTTCACAGCAACACTCAGCATGCCACACTACCAAATTGGGAGTATATCACTAATAACCTTCAACTACATAACCTCTGAGCTCGTACATCTCAGAGAAGGGTGTTAAGCTAGGAGAATAAATTCTCCGCCACCAACAGAAATATATTTGAAAGAAATCAGCTTTATATCTCAATTTGTAATGTCGGACATACAATCCATACAAGTCTGTTCCGGGCTCGAACAGAACCGAAGGCACTTCCAAAGAAGTCCTTGCAAATCCGGATATTCACTAATCATGATCGGACTTCCCGTCACTAAGGGTGATAAAACCTCTATATCGGAGATCAGCCGATGCAGAGTAACTCGACGGTAATCCTTCCGTTTTCACAAATATCCGGTCTTCAACACCGGTCATCAAATGCGATCCATAACGACGTATCACATACTCGGAATGGGTTATACGACCCCAAGGTCCTTTCCCGGCTAACCCAAATAGTGAGCGCTTATTCAAAAATAAGTGTGGCATTCAAATTCAAGCAATTCACAACAAATACCTATTTAATGGTAAATATTTATAGTCGGATCATTTAACTATCAATAGGCAAGCTCAACATCACCAAATCCAAATAATTACCCAAATTATTTACTTTCCAAAATATCTTTACTAGATATATAATTTTCCACACTTCAACCATTTGAAAACAAATTTTCAAATCACTTTTCCTTACGCGGAATTTCTTTCATTTCAACATGGTTCATTTAAACCAATTAAATAAATCCTTACCGATTTATTTTATATATTTACGTTCCAAATTCGTAAATTTATTCCCACACTTTAAAAATAATCAACGTTTATTTTTAAACTAATTCCCCTTTCTTTTATAAATTCCATAGTGAATTTATAATCCCAAAATATCTATGATGTACGATTTTCAATCGATTTTCAATATTCACTTTCAATTTATCTTACAAGGATAAATTCTAAAACGTTCATTTCACATTGGAAAAAATATTTCCATACTTATTTAATAATAAATACATCACAAATCTATTTATTTTCAACATTTGAAAATATTCGATATACTTAAATCAAAATTTAGTATATATTTCATTCTTTAAGAAATCATTTTCTTAACACATAAATTTGAGTCAAAACGAATGTTGCGTAAAACATCGTTACGACGACCCAAAATCACTAGTATAGGGATTCAAAGTTTAAATAGATATATAAATCCCAATACTTATACAAAACATTTCCTTTCGGAAACCATTTACTATAACAACAGTGTTATAGTCCACCATTTCCTTCTTTCTCGAAAACGTCTATTTCAACAATGAATGTTGAAATCTATGATTTCGATATTTAACACCTTTAAAAACATCGTTAGATCATTTCAATTTTATTTAAAACATCAAATCCAAAACAATTTCTTTAACATATTATTCACTATTCAAAAACGTGAATATACTACGTTAACCAATTTCATCATTTCTATTCATTTTATTTTAAAGGATTATTCACTGTCTAAACGTGAATATATCTCCATTAATAAGTTACAACAATTTACTTATCAAAATAAGTCATTTGCGGATTTATAAAACAAAGTTTATAAATTCCATTTCTATTTATTTTATAACAACTTCCTTTTATAAATTTCCTTTATTAACCTATTTCAATTCATATCTCAATGATATACTAAAAATCCATATTATAAGTTAAATACTTATAATTTATATGTTTACAAAAATCGTTCTTTTTAACTTCCCAAATTATAAATCTTATAACTTATAAGATGCATTTATTTACCTAAACCTATTCCTTTAATAAATTTATCAATTTTATAAACCTACTGCTTATAAAATTCCATTTATAACTTCACCGTTTATAATTCTATAAATTTCATTTATTAATGAAATTCATTCAGAATTCATTCTAACACTTATAAAAGCTCGTTTTATAATTCAAATATTTAAATTTATAAATATCTATTTATAAATCTTTTATATAAATCAATTTATATTATTCTTTAAAACGTCTTTACTCCTTTATAATTTCATCATTTTTGATTTATAAAATAATCAAATTTTATAAATCCTATATTTAAACTTTTATAATAAATTTAGAAATCCCAATTTAAACTATTTTATAAAATCATTAACCTCATATTTTCAAAAAATCAACTTTAAACCATATTTCTCAAAAAATCATAATTTTTATAACATTAAAAATTATATCGTTATTTATTTAAAATGAATCAATTCTAAAAATAGTTTATAACGTATACTTTTCAAAAAATCACTTTAAAAATCATTTTAAAATTCCAAAATTTGGCCCAATGATGCTACACACCAAATAGTCAATCACGACTACAACGACATCATATATCGATATGATAATCAACGAATATCAAAATATCTATAATCAAATAAATACTGTTGAGGAATCCAGTTGGATCCCTCCAACCTGTTTTTCTGCATCCAAAAACATTAGCACAATACCAATTCCGCTCCAGTACGGAATTTTCGCGGTATATGGGATTTATAATATTATCCGCTATTATAAGGCGCAATAGTGTCTCATCCGCTATATAATGCAGGAAATCAACAACTTCAATATATACATATGCCAATATATATATATATATATATATATTGCTATTATATATAATACCAATTTCACTGTTTATGAAATATTCGCGGTATATGTTTTTAATAAATAACATCCGCTTACTAACGACGCATAATGTCTATTTTAACAATCAATAGATAACAATCATCAATCATGCATACAATCAAGAATTTTAAATCTAACTATTTAAAATATAAATCGAAACTATTCGATTGAGTGAGAAGTTCTCACCTTGATTTCAATTTCGTTTTAGCGATTTATTTCGAATAAAATTAAACGGACGTTTAATTTTACCCGAAATTCTCACTAACTCCAAACGACTCCAATCTAATTCCATAGCGTAGTGCTCGTCCATATGATTCCAACGCAGTTAGTTTCGCGCGTTTTCGACCTCGTATGAAAAAGTTATGAATTTTATAAGTTACACGTATTTATATTAACTAATTTACAACTTTTTATTTCTATTTTTAACGTTCATCAAATCTCATCCCTTAGATCCATCACCCAGCAAATCACCACCGTCCATATGCTTCTTCCCAAACTCACGTTCTTTCTCCAGATAACCAACGTGAAACCGAACCCATGACATAGAACTAGGGTTAATAACTACGGCATCCACGTCAACTTCCAAGACGATCAACTACCTCCATATTGAAGCCCAACTCCTGCTCTATCTTCGGCCACAAACCCCTGCAACTCGACCTCCATATGAGC